>CM028129.1:1187060000-1192060000 GCA_016271365.2 Neoceratodus forsteri | reverse complement strand
ATTGTAGAAATTCACCGATTAGTTCTCCCCAGTTGACCCTTTCTTTTGGTATCTACCATCCTCTTTTTACCCTGTTTAGCAAATTAATAATCTGGATCCTCTTAAGAAGGGCAGTCCCTGACTTTGAGGCAGAAGAATAACCTTATCCTCCTTCACACAATCTGACCAACCAAGTCCCTCTAACTACTACTACCCACTGTTTTTTAATAATTTGGACCCCTAACTTGAGTCGGATTACCCATTATCAGTTGTTCCCATACCTTCTCCTGTCCCTCCTTTGTGCCAAGCGTTAAAAACCACCATGCATTGACATTTTTTGCTATCGGAGTCAACTTTGCTTTTGTAGGTAGCTTGTCTGGGTGTGAAAAAAGCAATGCATCTGGGGAAAGCCCTATTTCCCTTAAAATCTGTCTCTCCATATGAAGCCAAACTGGTACATAGACCTACTCCCCCCCCCCCCCGTCCATTCCACCTTCCCATTATTCCTAACTGCCTTGCCACATAGTATAATTGAAGATCTGGCATCTTAAAGCCCCCCACCTTCTGTGGCATATGCATGACCATATGTTTCTTCCTTACTGGCTTTGAGCTCCATAGGAAGGTCGATAACAGCTTTCTAACTTTTATAAACCAGGACTGAGGAAAGAGATACAGAGCCAGGTGAATCAGCTACAATAGCCTGGGCAGCAGATTCATTTTGATCAGTCCTAATCTAGCTGTAAAATTTAATGGGAGTTTATTCCATCTGAGGATGTCTCCCCGGATTATGGTTAATAGTTTTTCCATGTTAACCTTTGCACCACCTCAACATTAAGATGGATCCAAATACCCAGGTACTTAATTACTTACAGGCCCAGTGTATCTGCAGGGGTTCAAAATCCACCCTAAAGGTAGGAGGTGAAAGGGGTAAAATTTGTGTCTTGTAAATTCAGTTTATAATTGATACCTCAGAATGTCTTTGTATGATTTCCAACACCTATTTGAACCCCTCAGCTGGATCCTGCAAATGCAAAAGTATATCATCCGCAAACACAGACAGTTTGAGTTCCTCCCCCCAGATTTGAATTCCCCGGATTTTAGGTTCTAAGTTTAGTGCCCGTAGTAGAGGTTCTAAGTAAATATTAAACAAAATAGAGGAAAGGGGGCAACCCTGCCTGGTCCCATTCTCTAATTTAATTTCCTGGGACAGATATCCATTACATAGCACCCGAGCTGTGGGGGTTGCGCATAAATTCTTCATTGCCCTGAGAAGGCCTTCAGGGAATCCCATTCTCTCATGATGGCAAAAAGAAAAGTGTGAGAGACCCTGTTGAAGGCCTTCTCCGCGTCTAAGGATATCAGTGCCATAGATATCGGAGAATCCACCGCATAGTTAAGGATATGGTGTAGTCCTTAGTGCATCATGAGCCCCCCTGCCCGGCATAAATCCCACCTGCTCCTGACTAATTAAAGTTGAGGCCACATTCAGAATTCTGTTGGCCAATATCCTTGTCAGGATCTTAATATCCTGGTTCCTTAGTGCAATCGGTCGGTAATTTTCGGGGAGCTCTTTTGGTTTGTCCGGTTTTGGGCTAAGGGTGATGTATGCTTGATAGGGCGGGGGGTGACATACCCCTTCTTGCATTATCCTGGTAAACAGGTCTTTGAGGAGAGGGAGTATTGCTGGGGTATGTGATTTATAAAACCTGGCTGTGAGGCCATCAGGCCCCGGAGTTTTACCATTCGGCAATGATTTTACTACATCTAGAATTTCCCTCTCACTAATTGGAGCTGCTAGGCTTTGAATCTGTGCCAGATTTAGAATTGGGAGGGGTATATTCCTCAAAAAAGCTTGTATTTCTTCCCTACTGACACTCCTTCCCCCTTGATAAATCCCCTTATAATAGACCATGGAGGCCTGAGCCATTTCTTGGGAGTCAGTTATATGTTCCCCTTCTACCTTAATTAAGTTTACCGTTCATGCTGCTTCCCATTCTTTCACTCTAGCCACTAAAATGCGGCCAGGCACATCGCCCTGCATTAAGTACTTGGCCTGAATTTTCTCCAACCAAAGATCTACCTTAGTATAAATCAAGTCCGCCATCTCATCCTCAATTCTTTAAGTTCAGCATCCAACTCTGCTGATGACCCTTCTAAGGGCTCCAAAGATTTTATGGCCCCTGAGATAAACTCCTCTCTAGCTTGTCTAAGTTTGTTTCTTCTAGCTGCATATCTTTGAGCTATCCTTAAATAAAGAACCTTACAGGTTGGCCAGGTTAATTGCTTGTCCTGTAATGTTGGTAGCTGAACCCTAATGATCTCACTAAGAGCTTCCTCTAATTTTCCATGCAATGTAGCATCAAACAATAATGATTCATCCAATCTCCACCTATATGGTTTAGGGGGAACAGCTTTTAGTTCCCACGTTATCTGTATCGGAGAGTGATCAGATAGAATTCTACTATGGGTAGTCATCTCCTTTATGCCCACCAACGCTTCCTGATTAACCAGGAAAAAGTCAATTCTGGATTGCATTTTGTGGGCCCCTGAAAAAAAGGTCATGCTCCTAGATCCCTTACTATGTAGCCAAACAGGGTCCACCAGTGCAATGGCCTCCAAAAAGCGCCCCATAGCTTCTTGCGCCCTGGACGGGGGTTTGTTAGAGGGTGGATTCCTATCTTCCCAGTTATTTAAACACAGGTTCCAATCCCTTGCTAATATGATCGGATATGTTGGCAACCCGACTACTTCTACCTCCAGTGAAGCAAAAAATTCTGGGTTAGGTGGGGTTGGGCCATAAATAGAGGCAATTGACAATTCTGACCCCAGAATAGATCCCGAGAGAAATATTCCCCTGTTGTTCCCTTTTATTACCGCCCTCTTTACCACATATGGGCATGTCTTCCCCACTAATATGGCTACTCCTCTGGAAGCTGTTGTATTCCCTACTCCAAACACATGACCCACCCACATTCTTTTTAGCAAATCTAGTTCCTCTGCTAAAAGATAAGTCTCCTGCAAAGTCACAATTTGTGCCCCCAGTCATTGAATGTGTCTCAGAATTGCCATTCTTTTTCTCTTACCCCTAAGGCCTTTTATATTCCAAGAAATGATTTTAATTTGTGACATTATACATATATTCTCCTGCTTCCATTACTTCGATATGGTCTACGAATATCTTAATCTCAATTGGTGGACTCTATCTCTTTGCTTTTACCCTCCCTCCCCCTTTCATCCTCTGATCGCCTCCTAGAAACTATGACGATCCATGACTAAGCCAGCTCCTGGTGCCCCCTAGCCCCTCTTCAAGCTCCACTCAAAATCCCGATCTAAACAAGAAGGTAATTCCCCTCTTTTTCACTCTCTTTTATTCCCCCTCCATTTTACTTCTCCTCCCTCACCTTCTTCCAACCCCCATTGACCAGAGAGAAGTACATTCCTATGCTGATGATCCCCAGTTTATATCAGCATCAAGCTAGTCTGCCTGATGGTCCTTCGCCATGCTCTAATACTTACTGAAGGATTGCAGTCATAAACCACTACACACACCATCAACCATTTCACCCCTACACCAGCACTCCCCCCCCTCCGCCAAATGACCCTCTCCCTTGCCGAGTATATCTCTTTTCCCTGTACTACCCAGGTAGATGACTCATGCAGTCACTCCCTAAGTTACCCCAGGAGAGGCTTCCTCTTCCTTAGCCCCCCACCACCACACATGAGTCACGGAGGCTGAGTCTGTAATATGAGAGTCCCACCTTACTCAACAAAAAGGGTAACCTAAAAATTAGGCAGTTCTGCTTCTCCTGTGCTCCAATTGAGTAGTTATGCCCCTGGATTTCTATATCCCAAAGATAAACCTTCCACCTTCGTTTCTGAAATTCCCTGGTTTGAAGGTAAACAAATTTACATCTGCCCTCTAGTGGCTGCACCCTCAAATCACTTGACTGCCACTCGTATAAGCCCTGGAAAGGGAAGCCTCCATTATATTTTACCAACCAAACCCCCATTGCCTCCCTGTAAATCTCAACATCTCTTCCTCCCCCTCTTAACTCAGAGTTGTATTAACTCAAAAACATATGCAAAGTTTTGTTTGCTTTAACAACCCTTAATAAATTCAATCAACACATAATATTTCCATATGTCCTGTATTTTGTCCAGGTGAGTTTACTTTCCCCAATACCACTACCCATTCCATCAAGTTGGAGATTTGAAGAGCGATGGAAGCTCAAATCTCAAGCCCTCCAGAGCATCTCGCACTGTTAGATATATTTTGTCCCCCATTTGGAGCTTCACGATTAGGGTCGCTGGATACTGCATCCGGAATTTGATCCCTGCCAGATAGAGCTTCTTTTTAATATCCGAGTATTCTTTCTGTCGCTCTCTAATGGAAGGAGTTTGGTCTTGGAACAGCCATAAAGTCGCCCCATTCCACTGCAAACTTATGGACTGCTTAGCTCTGTTAAGAACGAATGCTTTTTCTTTATAATTGAGAAACCTCATGATCAATACCCGTGGGAGAGTTCCCGGGGGTCTCTAAGTGCCTGATGCACTCTTTCCAAGTTGTAAGCCTCCCCATACAGAGTCTGGCCTAGCAGCTTCATCAGCAGATCCTGCATAAAAGTGACACAGTCCACCCCCTCCGTTTTCTCTGGGAGTCCTGCCATAATTAAATTATTTCTTCTGCTGCATGACTCTTGATCCTCCATACGATCTTCCAACTTTTTAACTTCTTTTCTCAGCACCACCACTTCTTGCTCTATCCCCGTGGATTTCTTCTCCTGCGATGAGACTCTGGCCTCCAAATCTCCCATTCTTCTCGCCAATGCATTCAGAGTTGGTTTGAAAGTGGAAAAATCTGCGACTAAACCCTGCAGCATTTGCTTGATCTCCAGAATGTCCTCTGTTTTCACTTTCTCTCTTCTTTCCACGCTCTCCCCATCACCCTGGTCCTCTGGCACAGGTGAAAGGGGTTTCTGGTGTTTCGCTGCCGGAACCTGAGCCAACATGGGCTCCGAGGCTCCACACTCCATCTCAGCCATCATGCTAGGCCTCCTCTGATTGCCGCCAAAACCAGGCAAATTACTTCTTAACTACTCCTTTTTTTCCCCCATTTGAGAGGCAGCTAAGCTTAGGGAATCTTCCCCACTCAGTTGAGTTACCCAATTGAGCCCTTACTTTTAATTTAAATATAGATTAGCTAGCGAGGGCCCGGGAGCTGCACTCAGGGCATCCTCTCTCCTCTAGTTCATCACGTGATCCTACACGGAGTCAACTCTGAAGAAAGGGAGGTTACTAGTGGGGTACTGCAGGGTTCAGTACTAGGACCGATCCTCTTCAATGTCTTTATAAGAGACATTGCAGAGGGACTAGAAGGAAAAGTATGTCTCTTTGCAGACAACACAAAGATCTGCAACAGAGTTGATACACAAGGTGGGGTGAAAAGGATGAGAAGGGACTTGGCAAGGTTGGAGGAATGGGTAAATGTATGGCAGCTTAGATTCAATTCTAAGAAGTGCAAGGTAATGTACCTGAGAAACAAAAACCCAGGGGAAGAGTACACAATGGGGGGTGAGATACTAACAACAACAAAAATGGAAAGGGACCTGGGGGTAGTCATATCAGATGACCTAAAGGTGGGAAAGCAATGTGAGAGGGCAGTAAGGAGGGCTGGGGGGATACTGGGATGCATAGGGAGAGTCATCACCAGTAGAAAACAACAGGTTGTTATCCCTCTGTACAGACAGCTGGTGAGACCCCATCTGGAGTACTGCGTGCAGTTCTGGAGACCCAATCTCCGCAAAGACATAAACAGGATGGAGGCAGTCTAGAGGAGGGCAACTAAAATGGTGCAGGGTCTGCACTGGAAGACATATGAAGAGAGACTTAAGGAGTTTAATATGTATAGCCTCAAGGAAAGGAGGGAGAGCGGGGACATGATAGAAACTTTCAAGTACCTCAAGGGAATCAACAAAGTCCAAGAGGGTAGCATCTTTCAGAAAAAGAGGTGTGCAAGAACAAGGGGGCACAATTTGAAGATAGAGGTGGGGGTGGCTCAGAGGTAATGTAAGAAAGTATTTTTTCACAGAGAGGGTTGTGGGTGCATGGAACGGCCTTCCAGAGGAGGTTGTGGAGTCAAAAACAGTGGTGGAATTCAAGAATGCATGGGACAGTCATAACTAAGACAATTCTAGGGGTGAGGGTAGGAAGAAGTAGGCTGTTTCTTAACTAGGATCTGCAGCTTATCCATTAGGTAGGGAAATGGGCAGACTGGGTGGGCTAAGTGGTCCTTATCTGCCATCAAATTCTATGTTTCTATGTAGGTAGCACTTACTATGAGATGGTTGGTATACTCAGTAAGCACGGTTCCGGTGCTAGGAAGTTTTCCAAAGCCATATTGTTGTTTGCAAAACAGGTTATACTTATTTAAGTAGGAGATTAATTGGTCAGATGATATTTTTTGCAAAGCCTTAGACAGGGGGGAGAGGATAGAGATTGGCCTATAGTTGGCCACATTGGAGCGGTTCCCACTTTTAAGCACTGGAATAACAACAGTGACTTTCCAAATTTCAGGGAACTGAGAGAGTTTTAAGAACAGATTATAGATTTTAGACAAGGGAATTGATAGTATGTCAAGAGCTATGGCCAGTAGCTTCATGTCTACTGTATTCCCACCCATTCTTGTTTTTCCCAAGACCTTTTTGGTTTCCTTTATAGTGACATGCTTAAAGTAAAACTTTGGGAGATCTGTTACAGGACCGGGTTGGTTACATTGTCCAGTGTGGTCATCATCATTGTCCACAGATTCCTGGTCAGTGGGCAGGACTGAGCTCAGGTCAGTGAAGGCCTCATTAAAGATATTTGCTATTTCAGAAGGAGTCATGGTGTTCTTCCCATCAGAGTTAAGCATCATCGGAGTTGAATTAACATTGCTGCTGAGCACTTCTTTTAGGCAGTCCCAAAATGTTTTTCCATTGCTCCAGTTTTTTATCTGCTGTTCCTTATAGAATTCCACTTTCACTTTCCTTACTTCACGGGTGCATTCGTTGTGGGCTTCCCTATGTCTTTGCTGATCTGTGAGTGATCCTGTGTCCCTTGCACAAGACCATAGGTAATAAAAACACAGAATATTAATGACCCCAGCACAGACCCCTGAGGCACCTCACTGGTCACCATATCCTCCCCCAACAGGTACCCCCCTATCTGAACACTCTAAGTTCGACATTCCAGCCATTTTGAAATCCATGCAATATATGATGCATTAATATTTAAAGATTTCAGCTTAGTAATGACTGCCCAAAGTGGGACAAGATCAAAGGCCCGACTTAGATCGAAGAGGATTATATCACAAGGCAATTTTATGTCCAGGCATTTACTCATTTTTTCATAAAAACACACCAAATTGGGGGTGCAAGAAGGTCCCTTTTTACAGCCATGTGGGTCAGGGTCAAGATTATTCAGGGAGGTGGATATTCTTTCTTTTAAAATACCTTCCAACATTTTTCCTATTAGGGACGTTAGGCTAATAGCTCTATAGTTTGTAACTTGTTGCTGATCCCCTTTCTTAAATAAAGGGTCACATATGCTGTCCTCCAATTCCTAGCAACTTCTTTTGCTACATTCAAATAGCAGTTTTAATGGTAGTTTACTCACCTGGTAAAGGTGATTGTGGGGGAATGGCTCTCTGAGACACTCCACCTACCTTACATCATGGGTTTCGTGTACACCAGATAGGTTGTCTTGATGCACATGTGACATACATTTGAGAACGTCCCCTCTGGGTGTCCCTGGTCACTTGTCATCAGTTCAATTTGTGCATCTCACACAGGTTGTCGCACTTCTCCAGAGCTCCAGATCACCAAACTATAACCAAGTTATCTCAAGGTAGGACTACACTTTCATATCATACCTCTGTACCTATTTATTTACAATGTCTGTTCAGACAGATACTTGGACATGATTTTAATCATGCTCTCAGTAATCATGTCTGGGCCCCGAGCTGTGTGAGTTTTGAGATTATGACTCTTATTTCTTCTTCTGAAATCTCTACATATTTGCTGTTGTTAAAATTAACAGTATCTATTTTTCTTTGCAAAAACTCCACAGAAGTGATCATTAAATACATTTACCAGTCCCTCTGGCTCACTGATAATTTCCTTATTGTTGGTTATGGGTCACACAGTACATGTAGTTTTTTTTAAGGAAGAGATACAACTATAAAATGTTTTGCAGTTATCTTTTTTTTTCCCATGTTTTTCCAGCTGCAGTTTTTTTTTGCTATTTTTTTTATTTCATATTTGCATTTTTGTTGTAGATCCATATATTTTTCCCATATACAAGGAGCTCTTATTTTTCTAAACAATGCATATGCTTTATTTTTTCTGTTTATTAGTTTCTGCAGTTTGTTGTTAAGTTATTTTGGCTTGACTCTTCCTTTAGATGTTTTCTTGTATTTGGGAATATACTTGTTACTAATATTTAAAATAACCCTTTTAATCTTCAGCCACATTTATTCAGCGTTACAATTAGCCAATATGGAATTCCAATTAAGTTTTGTTAGGGCTTTATCAGTTTCCACTAGATCTGCTTTTTTATATAAATAAAACTCAGAGACCCCTTCATATATAGAATAAGCATAGTCATTAATGAACTTAATCAAATTATGGTCACTATTAAATACCGGGGGGGGGCATGATCTACAGTTTTTTATATTGATGCCTGTTGAGCTGAGAACAATATCCAGTATGTTATCACCCCTAGTGGGTTCACTAACAGATTGTTTAAGGCCATTTTGTCCGCAAATATCAACAATAATTTTCCTGCATTAGAGTTAGCTGAGTGTGTGGCCCTGTTTATATATCCCAGGTTTAGGTTACTCATAAAAATGGTTTTCCCCCAGTTCATATGCTGTTTTTATTTCTTGCATGATTTGATGTGGAATGGCTTAGTCTGCATCAGGAGGACGGTAACATACTCCTATAGTCAGTGGAAGATTGGATTTTGGGAAAAGCCGTACACAAAGTGACTCCACATTTACATTTTTGCTTCCCTTAACCCAAGATAATTCTATAAGATAGAGTGTCAAATTGATGTACAAAGCAATTCCTCCCTCTTTTCTACATGGTCAATTTTCATGGAAAAGATCATACCCAATGATATTCTTCCCCCAACCATCCTCATCTGACCACCAGGTTTCAGCGACTCTGATAATTTCTGATTTATCTTTAGTTACTAGTGCCAAGAATTCATCAGATTTATTTTTTAAACTATGTGCATTAAATAGCCAGCAGCGGAATCTATTGCGTATTATTTTATCAGGTGTTTTTGATGGTTTAGAAATTAGTGCCTCGGAGTAAACTGGTTCCTCATGTTGTTCCAAGGTCACCAGTTGGGATCCACAAAAGTGTTTTCTCCCCTAAAGTCTAGTTTAAATCCATAATCTTTAGGGCAACTTTAAAACTTTTTGCCAGTGTTGCTGCTCCCATTTTGTTCAAGTGCAAACCGTCTTTAGAGAAAAGGTGCTTGTGTGCCCAGAATGTATCCCAACTATTTATAAATAAGAACCCAGTACAGTAGGCACCATTTAAAATGTTCTCCGATAAGCTGGACCGCTGCTTTTCATGGACATTCCTCACTTGCCAAAAGCCGCTTTCTATAGCCACAATGTAAAACAAACTGTTATTAGAACAAACTATGTCCACTGTCTTTATCGGTCGCCAGACTTCCAGTAATGACTAATTTGCAACAACTGAGCAAGTGTCAAACAATAATGTGTGGTCATTAGCAATCATTAGCAGGTGCTTTAAAAAGCACAGCTGGCAGTTTCTTTGTCTGTTTGGTGCAGCTAGCCTCACAAAATGTCTGCAGTAAAGTGAAGCAGTCTCACCCTATCACGTAAATAAGCGATCCTGGAGTAGGTTGATACTTCACCAAAGCTACGTTCAAGAGATCTCTCCACCCACTTTGGAATTGCTAAATCAACACTCAGTGATTTCATTAAAGCCAGGGAGCACCTGATTTCAGACTGGCTCTCTAACCAGAATGTGGAAAAGAAAAGGCCAAGACAGCAATGTGGAGGAGGTACTGTTACGGTGGTTTTCTAATGCCCAGGGATGTGAAGCACTAATCACTGGTATCCTACTGCTCCAGAAAGTCCAACAGTTAGCAGTGGGCCTTGGCAAGCCTGAGTTTAAACCAACTGACAGTTGGTTAACTCATTGGAAACACAGGCACAACATTAAATTTAAAAAAAAAAATCCATGGTGAGAAACAAACAGCTGGTGCAGAGGGGCTACTACCTGGCTTAGAGATGTGCTCCAGCTGTTCTATGTGGTTATTCCCCCAATTATATTTTTAAAACAGATGGAACTGATTTCTTCTTCCAGTGTGTGGGCTATGGGACTCTTTCATTTCAGGCAGAAACATCTATGGGCTTAAAAAAAGCCATGGAGCAGCTTTCTGTCCTGATGTGCAACGGTATCCAATGATGACAGCGATAATAAATGAGCGACTGTAAAAACAGTAACTCATTTATAGCGCTATCATCATCAGCTACCTTGCAAAGGTAGCGATGATATCGCGAGGAAAGCGACTGGAAGGGAGGGATACGGAGGTGGAGGGAAGGGGAGGGATAGGAGGGAGGGTTTAGAGAGGAAGGAGAGCCTGCTGTGGCTGAGTCAGCCCTATGGTGTGGTGGGAAGGGTGGCTGGCTACTGTGCAGTAGGTACTGGGTTCAGGATGGACCGGGGTGAATATTTTGTCGCTGCTTGCAGCTGCCTTTTTTTTCTCTGCCGAGTTTGGCCCCCTCATTGACATGCACCCCTGGAGTTAACAATCCAAAAGCAGGGGTGCAGAAGCTAACCACGGTGCACACAGCCCTCTACAAAAACACTAAGTAATGCCAGAAGTGGGGTTGCTGAGAACTGTATATTGCCAAAATGCTTTTCGGCGATATACAGACGCCATAATAGCGATCACTGTTTTGCGATCGCTATTATGACATGGAACCATGTGCAACATATCAGGCACTGAAAAGAAGGAGCTCCTGGTCATTGGAAAATCTGACCTGCCATGGTGCTTCCATGGAATAACAAATCTTCCAGTGCTGTACCAAGTGAACCGTACATGCTGGATGACAGGTGACATTTTGGCAGACTGGCTCCGTGACTGGGACCGAAAACTATGGTGCCATAAGATCGCACTGGTCTTGGACAACTTTAGTGGCCATCCTGAAGTCACAGGTCTCAGAAATATTAAGTTGTTTTTTCTACCCCCCCCAACACCACATGCACAGTGCAGCCCTTGGACCAAGGGGTAATTTATAGTTTCAAGAGTCACTATGTTAAACACATGAGAGTATAAATGCCACATCTTCTGGATTCCGATCAGGAGCTTATGGCGACTGCTTGGGCGAAAAAAATAAGCTCACTGTATGCAGTCTGCATGATGGGGCATGCCTGGGAGTGCGTCACGATGGAGACTATCATAGTGTTTCTGAAACAGTGGCGTCCATCAAGATCAAGGATGTCATGAGAATGGAAGATCAAAATGACAGTTCTGACCTGAAGATAACAAACTACCACCACCATTCAGTCTGACCCCGGATGAGTTTATGAAATATGAATATACAACAAACTACCACCACCATTCAGTCTGACCCCGGATGAGTTTATGGAATATGAATATACAACAAACTACCACCACCATTCAGTCTGACCCCGGATGAGTTTATGGAATATGAATATACAACAAACTACCACCACCATTCAGTCTGACCCCGGATGAGTTTATGGAATATGAATATACAACAAACTACCACCACCATTCAGTCTGACCCCGGATGAGTTTATGGAATATGAATATACAACAAACTACCACCACCATTCAGTCTGACCCCGGATGAGTTTATGAAATATGAATATACAACAAACTACCACCACCATTCAGTCTGACCCCGGATGAGTTTATGGAATATGAATATACAACAAACTACCACCACCATTCAGTCTGACCCCGGATGAGTTTATGAAATATGAATATACAACAAACTACCACCACCATTCAGTCTGACCCCGGATGAGTTTATGGAATATGAATATACAACAAACTACCACCACCATTCAGTCTGACCCCGGATGAGTTTATGGAATATGAATATACAACAAACTACCACCACCATTCAGTCTGACCCCGGATGAGTTTATGAAATATGAATATACAACAAACTGCCACCACCATTCAGTCTGACCCCGGATGAGTTTATGGAATATGAATATACAACAAACTGCCACCACCATTCAGTCTGACCCCGGATGAGTTTATGGAATATGAATATACAACAAACTACCACCACCATTCAGTCTGACCCCGGATGAGTTTATGAAATATGAATATACAACAAACTGCCAGCAGAAAAAGGCCATTTGGTCTATTGAGTCTGCTCGATTATGCAGCTAGCAACTCTATTCTCAGCTGCCCCTCACTCCCTGTACCTTCTCCCTTGACTGTCACTTTTGCCCAGTCCCAGCCCCTCTTTATAGCATTCCACTGTTTTACTGGCCACCACCTCTGCTGGTAGCATGTTCCACTCTGCCACCACCCTCTCTGTAAAATAGTGCCTTCTCAATTCCTTCCTAAACCTTCCACCCTCTACTCTCATGTCATAACCTCAAGTGTCCCTCCCCACTCTCCCCTTGAACAGTCCCTCTGTGCCTATTCTGTTTATTCCTCTCATGTACTTGAAGGTCTCGATCATATCCCCCTGTCCCTCCTCTCCTCCAGTGAGTGCATGTTCAACTCTCTTAGTCTACTTTCATATGGTAACTCCCCCAGACCCTGGATCATCTTTGTTGCTCTGCATTGCACCCCTTCCAGTAATCTAATGTTCCTCTTTGGGTATGGGCACCAGTACTGCAAGCAGTACTCCAGGTGGGGTCTGACCAGCAATCTATACAATGGCAGAATCACCTTCCCCTCCTTGAGGTTATACCCCTTGCGATACAGCCCCAAATTTTGTTGGCCATTGCCGCTGCCTTCCTGCACTGTGCAGAGTTTTTCATTGCTCCCATAACAAGCACCCCCAGATCCTCCTCCTCCTCCTCAGTCTCAGCTGGCTGTACTCCCCCCAGATGGTAGTTGCTCCTTGGATTCTTAGCCTGAAATGCAGCACCTTGCATTTACTGGCATTGAGTCCCAGTTGCCAGGTGTCAGACCATCTCTCCAGCCTTGCCAGATCTTCCTGCAAACCCTGCCACCCCCCCAGGTCACCCACCACTGTTCCCATCTTTGCGACATCTGCAAATAGACTGATCTTGCTCTTGATGCTCACCAAAATGTCTGTAATAAATATCCCAAATAGCACCAGCCCCAGCACCGACCCCTGTGGAATCCCGCTCATCACTGCCCTTGGGGATGAGAGTTCCCCTCCCACCACCACCCTCTGCTGCCTTCCATGCAGCCAGTTCTCCACCCATCCCACCAATTTTGCCCCCACCCCTGTGCCCTTTAGCTTTACCTCCAAGTCTCCCATGCGGCACCGAATCAAATGCCTTACTGAAGTCCAGGTACAGGACATCCACTGCATGACCCTTGTTAACCTCTGCAGTCTGGGGAGTTCTGAAGATCCACCACAGGAGCAGGATGACAACCGAGAGGTGCTAAGGGGGGTTCCAAACAGAGCCTGAGGATGAAGATGAAGAGGATGGCATCGATGAGATGAAGGAGGAGGAGAAGGAGGAGGAGATTGCTGCAGCCACAACTGATGTTAGAAACTCTCTTTTGACAATATGAAGAGTAATGGAGTAGTGCAGTGACATCCTTCTGGACTGGAGCTTCCTAGCGGCTACTGAGAACAAGTGGGGGAAGTACACTGTGAAGCAAAAAATGCAGAACAAGATTACAGCATTCATGAGCTTCAAGCAGGAGCAGCAGTATGCAAGTTAAAAATGATTTTAACCATGTTTTAAAATGCTTCAATAAATGCTGAGTTTTAATATAGGATAGCTGAACTACACCAAACAAAAAAACACTTCCCCAGAAGAGCTGTATTTCTATCTGCCATATCACTGCACACTAACACTTTTTCCCTTACAGGTCTTACTGTACACTAACCAATTTTCTATTACAGGTTACATGGGGACAATATCAAAGACACTGCTTATAACAAAAAAAAGTCCCATGACATTTATTTTTATTTGTTTTATTTATTTATATCTCGGATTACAATTCATTTTAAGTCGGAGGCTCTTTTACAAAGGTTCCACGTCAGGAGGATTTATACAGGGACATACAATATGGAATTTGACAAACATTCAATACTAACAATAAATACAATTAGGGCAGTTAGAGACAGTCATGTATCACGTAGGCTAGAAGGATATTATAAAACAGTAGGTAGGCAAAAAGCAGCCAGAGGTAGGTCTTGTTGGGGTGGAGGGGAGGGAGGAAGGGAGGAGGTGAGGCAGGTAGGAGGAACAACATTAGCAGCAGGAAGAAGGGGGAGAAAGGGCTGGAAGGGGCTGGTAAGGGCTAAGGATAGTGTGGGAGAAACAGTAGTTAAAGCAGGGGAGTGGAAGAGAAAGGGGGTGAGAGGAGGGGGAGGGGGAGTTTTAGTAAGAGTTGAAGGAGCTGTAAACAGTCCATTATAAGTGGCACGTACTGCATCCCTACACCAGTTAGATAATCTGATAATTTGCATTATTGTATGTTTTTTTTTCTTGCCTAGCATTTGGAATAGGTAATACACTTGAAACGGCCACCCTAGAACCCTTCTCCTTTAGTCTTTTACCTAGCAATATTAAATCATTACCGATGTCTTTTTCGTGCAGTTTTCCTACATCACTTCCTATGTGAAGGATGACAGTAGTGTCCTTATCAATAATGCTGTCAATATTATCGCTTACATCTGAGATTCTTGCTCCTGGCAAACCAAGTCACGGTGGTATGCAATCTTTCTTGTGAAGGGATATGACTGTCAGTGTATCAGATAACTGAATCTCCAATAATTATTTTCTTATTTTGACTGGTTTTGAGCAAACTTCAAATCACATTTAGCGCATTTTGATGATGCATCAGTGATAGTGGAGGAAGGGGAACATTTATTAGAATCAGCCAGTGCTGCAAATTGATTAGATGTTATAGCTTCATCAAAAGAATAAGTAGAAGAACCCTCATTAAGATGAGCCAAAGCTGCAAATTGGTTTGATGTAGCTACTTCTGGTATAGAAATCGCCCTTTTACCCTTTTTGTGTACCTTTTTAGTAACAAGAGACCACTCCTCTACTCCTTCTGATCCAAATTCCTCTTGTTCAACAAAACCTGAATTAGGCAAGTCATCAGTTGACATTCTGGGCCAGATAATCAAAACTTTGCCCAGGGGCTAAATTAGCACTGCCCGGTGTGCAAAGATTACCCAGAGCACATAGCCTGCCATATTCAAAAGGAATAGCCTGGTGTTAATTCTGCTGAATATAGCATGCTAAGGATGCCGGAAAAACTGGCCTGGGATTGCAGGGCAAAAATAGCCAGGGAATAAGACAGCACTGAATATAGCAACAAGGAAGTGCATACTGCAACTGCAGCTCAGTAGACTCTGGAGCAAGCCAGTGTTGGAGGTGGAGAACATTGTGTGTGATTGCACAGAGATGTCTCACATCTACTGCAAACAACAATGCAAGCCACACGCTGCAGAACTGTGCTATGCTGAAATGTGGTTTGCCCGGGGCTAACCCGATTGCACAGTGCTAACACAATAGCCCAGTGCAAACTGGTTAGCCCGTGGCAAACATGAGCTATATTCAAAGCTCCCATGCAAATGAGCCTACTTAGGCATTCCATGGGCAAACAGGCACATTTGCATCTCATTATGTGCTGCTTAGCATACATTACCATGCAGTTTGCCTGGTGCTACTGCATGGAGCACACAGCTCTACCTTTTGGTCAGAATGGAACTACAGGCTGAATGCTGCAGGCAAAGGCATGCATACAGCATCCCCTGTTGGTCGTTTTGGAAGTATAGGCTGGATGCTGCAGTATATGGGTGCTGTCCAGGCACAAGCGTTGCATATACCTCACTCATGCAGCACTGCCAGCAGTACAGACCAATAAAGAGATATATAAATACATATATATATATATATATATATATATATATATATATATATACAATATATATATTAATTTTATATATATATATATATATATATATATATATATATATATATATATATTTGTAAAATAGGTTAGGAAAATGCACATCAATAAGTGGCCAAAGATCATCAGGTGACCATGCATATATCAGAGCACAACTGCACACCTGCACTTTTACCCCCCTCCAAAACAATTTTGACATTTTATAAGATAGATAAGCCACTCTGAGGTGTGTGGTCGTGTTCTGATATACGCAAGCCTTGGGTGGTTGATGCACCCCAAGGCGTGCATATATCAGAGCGCAGCCGCACACCTCATTGTGGTTTATCTAATATATATATATATATATATATATATATATATATATATATATATATATATATATATATATACATACACAGTATAGCAAGCAATAAGACACGATGAGGTGTGGTTATCTCTGATAAGAGCATGCCCAGGTGCGTGTGGTTGGGCATGAGGCGCTTGCGCTGAGAGTGCCTTGCACCTGGGTGCTCTTATGGAGATAACCCACACCGGAGTGTCTTATTGTGCTTATAAAATGGGTTCATCAAGTCACTATTTATGGAAAAAAAATGAAAAGGGGGAAAACATTTTAAGAATTTGAGCTTTTAAAACATAAACTTGTAAAATAGTCCCTTTATTTAGGCACTTACTATGCCCCTCCATGTCCCCACCAGACAAACAGACATAATAGTTAGGTTGTTTTGTGTGGATGTACTTTAATTTCCCTTTGTGTTCCTCCTGTTCAGATACTATGAATTATTTACAGTGCTTGCCATTTAAACGTAATGTTAATGTTGCACTGCCGCAGCGACCGGCTGCTTTGAGAGCGAGTAAAGGGCTGTTGCTTTTGTGTGTGTCTTCTGGTAACTGTATAAGTTCAGAAAGACAGAAACAGTTTTAATTATTTTTTATTTATTGATTTTAGGGTTTGGTTGACTATTGATGCGGCTTGGTTTGTTTTGGAGCGGCGTGTCCCATAGCGGCCGCCGTATAGAGCTGTTTCCGGGTTCGCGTTTTTTTCCCAAAGTTTTGTATTGCGTGGTGTCATGGTAGTGTGTAGAAATACAAGCAGTTTTTGTTAGATTAAATGTTTCAAGCAAAGTTTGTGAAGGGGATGGGATAACGAGAGTGGAGGCAGCATGCTGTGAATAAGAAGACGTCAGCACCGAGCGCTTGCTGTTTTCATGGTGTCAGTGAGGTATTTATGTTTTTTTCTGTGAGGGAAAAAAGGCCTGAATGGATTTCTTGCAGCGTTTTTGTGCCTAAAGAGAGACAGACAGGCTACTGTTGCTCGATGCCTACTATTACAGCACTGCAATGTTTAGCGTTGGAGCTGTTCGTTGTGTGGCTAGTTTTCAGAAATAGCGTGGGTAGGTTAGTGATTTGTGGTTGTTGTGAGGTCACTGAGGAGACAATAGTGCCGGTTGGCATAGATACATGCTGATAAGGACACAGCTGGAATGTCCTTTCAGCCAATGAAATTGAGAGTTTTTTAAAACCCATTTTATAAATATAAATACATACTGCCTGTGTCCAAACACTCCCTGGAGCACAGCCCCCACCCGCCACCCTCAACACCAACATTGGAACCCCACAGCAGTTGTGGGTGCAGTAACAGTGGGTGATACAAGAATGCATGGGACAGGCATGAGGCAGGGGAGGGGGGGAGGCCGTAGGCTGTAAGCCTACTAGGCTGAATAGCAACACCATCCTGGAGGGAACTGAGTACACTGGGTGGGCCAAGCAGTCCATCTCAGCTGTCATAGCCACTATTCCCATACAAGGGAGACAGTCCTTGGTAGTCTAGGTCCCCCCCATTGTGATTCCTGACCTACGAGGCTTCTATAATATTATAGTATCCATGGTGGTCTAGTGGTCCCTCCACCCCCCCCCAGCATGATCCCCAACACCACAGGCTATTATGTCAATATTGGTGGAGACTTTGGAGCCAGAGCTCCTCCTCCAGCCCGAGCCTGGTCTGCTGTCTCAGCCTAGGGAGTGGGACTGGACTGTAAAAGTGAAGAGAAGGCAAGCAGAAACAGCAGCAGTCCAAAACAAATTCAAATCTAATTCCCTTCCCTGACCCTGCCTGCCAGCTGAGCCTCTTCCCCCATGTCGTGTGTGTATGTGGCTGCTGCTGCAGTGGTGGCAGCCACCAGCCAGGCTGTCAGATTCCAAGTTCTATGCCATCCTCTTTCCTTGATCTGAGCGGGCTAGCCAAAGCCTGAACCAAACCTGACCGGTGGTCCTCCAAACCCTCTCCACGTGCCACTGCATGGGGCAGCTGCTGCAAAGACAAAACAGAGGCTGCCAGCAACTAGTTAGAACATAGAGGAATTTAGAAGATACCACCTGCCGCCAGCAGATCTGTTGATCTGTACTGTGACTGCTGTCACCGGCCCTGAGCCCATCGGTAGAGAGAGTGCAAGTCGCAGCAGTGGCAAAGACTTCAGTTCGCAGACCCAGACTCACCTGACCTAGTGACAGCAACAGGGCAGGCAGACTAGGCAAGCAATGGCAAAAAACAATACCCATGGCTCCGATCAGCCTCAGCCAGGAAGGAAGGCAATGGTCGACTTGGTCCTGGATCAGCAGCAGTGTGATGGGGATGACACGATGAGCGGAGCACAGCTGAGAACTGACAGAGGGTGAATGATGGTTAGTGAATGAATTGAGGGTTAAGGCAACATAGGATGGGACTGCGTGGGTGATTGGCTGTCTGATTGCCAATCTGGAGTTGGGACTTCTCTTGTAAACTGGAGGGAAAGTGGCAAAGGAGGCAATCATTACTGGTACTGTTGGCATGGCTGGTGGCTGGCCAAGTGGCACTGGTGGCCTGGCAGGACTCGGGAGTAGTCAGGACTGACGTGATGGGAGAAGAAGAGGTCACAAGTTGCAATGGGATTTTTCAGTCAATTCCTACAGCTGAGCCATCAGAGTATATAGCTCAAAAATAGCCAATTCCTGCAGCTGTCACTTAAAAGGATTTAAAACACAATAGAAAGTTGGGCATTTAATAAGCAGGGCCAGTACCAGCCTGGCCCCCCCATGCATGCCTCTGAAATACCTGGTGGTGTAGTGGTCCCCCCATCCAGCAGTAACCGCTCCTGTTACCCCCGACTACATCCTACGAAAGGAGCCAGTGACCAGCTCAGCCCTCCTCTCACAATCACGGCTGGCCGCCAACTGCAGTATGCATGAGCGCTACTGAAATGAATGAGCGCGTACCAAGGCACACTCATTCATTTCAGTAGTGCTCATGCATACCGCAGTTGACGGCTGGCCATGGATGAGAGGAGGGGCATAACCGTCACAACTCCAGTATGAGACAATCGAACTGCTGAAAACCATCACTACTGGTGGGAGGTTCCTCCCTGAGCATGTCAATGCTGTGGGGTCAAGGATCATGCTGGGGGGATGGGGGCGGCTAGACTACCATAGCAAAGACATTATTTGAGCGGCTACTGGGGGTCGGGGATGATGCTGGGGAGGGCACTGCTGCATTACCACCAGCTTTTTGTCAGTGGTATTTAGCGCAATGCTACAGGTTGCGCTAGTGCCTGTAGCGTGGCGCTGCATGTTTGAATATGCCGCTCGGCTAGCATTCCTGGCCACTCCTCTAACCCCCACTCCTGCATACATTATCATTTAGCGTCAGCACTACCACACAGCACCAACGCTATTGGGGCTTTTGAATATTGCCTGGCACAATTCCAGCACTATTCCAGCACTACGGATTTGTGCCAGGTAGAAAGCTTTGAATATCTGGCCCTCTATTTCTATTTTTCTGGCTGCTGTATTTATTTATTTCGTTTTTGTTTACCGGTTAAGTGCACTAGCCATAGCAATGACTATTTTTAGGCACGACCCGGGAGGGTACAGTACAACAATACAGGGAAGACATTCCAATACAAGTACAAACAATCATTGACAATAGTATAACAGGGAAGACATTCCAATACAAGTACAAATGATCATTGACAATAGCATAACAGGGAAGACATTCCAATACAAGTACAAACAATCACTGACAATAGCAGAACAGGGAAGACATTCCAATACAAGTACAAGCAATCGTTGACAATAGCATAACAGGGAAGACATTCCAATACAAGTACAAACAATTGTTGACAATAGCATAACAGAGAAGACATTCCAATACAAGTACAAACAATCGCTTGACCATTGAATACAAGCAGGATGCAAAAAAGTAGCTAAAAAACAAGAAGGCTGCAGTAACAGAGTAGGAAAAGATAAAACAGGAGCTGTACAATAACATTATTAATTTCAGTGAACTTAACGAAATAATTTTTAACATACTGAGGTTCCCCTAATAGAGTATTATTGTGTTGACATTTAAGGCACGCATAGTGGTGTTCACTAATAGTTCTAGTCAAAGGTTCAGACATAAGACATTTGCCACATCGCATAAGTGAGCCTTCATTACAAAGCAGTGATAAAATATTTTAAGTTGTATCCATTTTGTGACAATAATTAGTACAGATTTATATAAAAACACTAAGAGTCCCAGGAGAACACTAGATGCAGTATCAAAACTTTTAAATGAAATGGCTGCCTGTGAACAATTTATAGTCTGTCTCGCTGGAAGAAGCCCTGCCTGGACTTCAAGTTTCCTGATCAGTTAAAACTTTTAAAATTATTGAGTAAGGCTTTCTGGCACTACCCGTTCCATCTGAAGGGGTTGGTGTGCCAAAGTAATCTGACAATAAGAGCTGCAATACATGCCATAATAAGATACATTAAAGGAGAATGGTCAGCATTAAGAGTGGGGCTGGTCCCATTTTGCAGTTTGTGTACAAATAAATGTTTTTACTTACTGCAGTATAGTAGACTGTATCATGCTAATTCTTCTGACTCCCAAGCTGACATTTGCTGTAACCAAAAATCCCAGAATCCCTAGCAGCTGATGTTGGAGCTGACCTGCAGCAGTGGGAGATTCAATAGGCTGCAGTGCATGTTAGAGTTTTTATAAAATCTGATCTTTTGTTTGCTGGTTCTGCTGTCCTTCCTGGGTTAAGTAGGACTGTACTTAACCCTGGGAGGATAATAGGACCCTAAAACATCTGAACTGAGCTTATAAAAGCTCTAACATGCTCTGCAGACTATTGCATTTCCCACTGCTGCAGCCCATCTCTGACATCAGCTACAGGGATTCTGGGATTTCTTGTTACAGCAAATACAGCTTGGGAGTTGGCAGACTCAGCCTGATACAATCTACTATACTACAATAATCAGTAAGCAAAATTTTGTTTTTGCACAAAAAGAGGGCACTAGCCCTACAGTTGAGTGTGGGGTTCTTAGTGCTGACTGTTCCCCTTTAATATACTTACAAGTGCTCATAATATTTATAAATCACCACATTTTTAAACCAGGCAGCAGTAATAATTTAATTGTTATATTATGGCATTTATAAGAGATTCATGTCTCACCTTGAGCCCTCCCTGGCTGCACTGCCCTCTGGGTACCTAGGTCGCAATCTCAATCTGGGAGCTGCTTCCAACCCACTCTGAAGGAAAAGTTTGTATTACAACTGCTCCTTGCCCCTAGTTTGCTATCTGTTTATCCACATTTTTAACTCCAATCATACCAACATACCTCTGGAATGATCACTGTGCTGTTTTGGTTTCCCTTTTATTTTTCTGGTAACATGTTTTTATACCACTATGTATTCACTTTATTATTTTTTTTTTTTTATATGACCTTAGAATTGCACTGTTTTTATGCAGTGTTGCTCTCTTCTATCCCCCACCCCCCAGACACATCTGGAAATGAGTGGCTGCAGCTCAGTATGTCTTTCCTGGAAACATTTTCTAAACAAATTATCCTGTAGGATGCTTGAAATTTCTCCTTCCAGCCCTTCTGGTGACCCCCGGCTCAAACCTCAGACCTGGTTCACCAGCAGTGGAGATAGGGCCCCCAGCCCTTGCACCATTAGGCTGGGACTTCGGACACTAGACTTGATACAGTTGTGCTGAAGGGCAGAAAATGTATCTGCTACTTTTGTGGACTCTTCTGTAGCGGTGAGCAAAATGTTTCCTTTCATTTTTCAAACCTCACTTTATGAATGTTTTGTTTATGTTTTTGTTTAATTATTTGTCGTTTTTGACCAGGAAAAGCACAGTGAGCTGTTGAAAGCTTGTTTCCAGCTATGGCCTGGGGTGAGGTGGGGGTGTTACATGGGCCTGTTTGACTGACAGCGGAATGTTCACCAAGACGTTAGGAAAATCCTCTGCTCTTAAGAGCTGGGTGGCTCTGCAAATTCTGAATTCGTGGACATTTCGTGGAATTTTCTGAAATTCTGATATTGGCGTAATCTGAATCCTCCGAATGTGTTTGTTGCAAATTTTCATCTGTTCCATGAGCTTTTCTGGTTGAATTGTGGAAAATAGACATGGACTGTGAAATGACAGGTTTGAGGGATTTAATTCCACAGTTTAATGCATCAGTCTCCGATACATGAAATCATTCCACAGTTCCATGATCAGTTCTACAGAATTTCTTTCCATAGTATAAAACATTAATCCACCATTCATACATTCACCCTGCACTTCAGTGACTCACTGAATTGTGAAATGAATGTATGAACCATGGATTAGTGTATTAAGTAGAATTTCTTTCCACAATTTGATACATTAATCCAGGATTCGTACATTCATTCTGCCATTCTAAGTCACAATTTCTGAGAAAATTGCCAAAGTGCATCCTGAAATTTCAAGGAAGTGAAATTCTGACTTTTAGGGTAATTCCGCCGGTGAAATGTTATTTTCACACAGCACTACTCTTATGATAAGTGTCATGGGATCTTTAACTTGCATATTAAGCAAAGAGCCCTGGCTCACAGAAATACAACTAAAAACTCTTACAATAATAGTAAGATGCTATAACATTAATTAATCAACTTCAAATAGCAGCAGCAATGGAATACATGACGCAACGTTTCGGAAAAGCATGTGTTTGTGCAAAGCGTTGAGTTATGTATTCCATTGCTGCTTCTATGTGAAGTTGATTCATTTTTGCGAAATGTCAAGTCATGTATTCCATTGCTGCTGCTATGTGAAGTTGATTAAATGTAGAATAAAGTATGGGTCGGTGTGTGTAACATAGAGAATAATGCATAGGGTACTGAACATTATGAAAATTTAATGCACACTGAGGTGAGGATGCATCATTAAACCCCGAGAGCGAAGCTCGAGGGGTTTATCAGTGCATCCTCACCGAGGGTGTGCATCAAATTTTCATAATGTTCAGTACCCTGTCTTGTTTTTTATAATTGCTGGTGCAAATTTTTATCCTGTGATCAAGTTAAGGCCTGTAGAAACTGTAGACATACTCATATTGCACAACACAACTCATTTCAGAAAATAAGAATTTTTTTTATTTATTCTACTTAGTCATTACAAACACAACAGAAATAGATAAGACCTGTATTACCTTTCAAGTGATGCATCACATAGAAATGCTCAGTGGCTACTTTTGAAATGAAATCAACAAGATTATTGAAAATAAACAGACAAACGCTAAATTCATATCACTGGTGAAAAAAAAAAAAACAGAGCTCCATTTTAATATTTGTACATGCAGCATGTTACTTCACTCTAAAAAGAAATTACAGAGCTGAGTCCTCCGCGGGAACTTCGTATCTCCGTGTGCTCAGTGTCAGTTGCTGCACGACAGTTCGTTGCCATGGCTACGGAGGTCATCTGTTGAAGTCCCTGAAATGAATTAAGTAAGAGACAGTGTTAAAAATCTCACACAGATTCTAAGGAATATCAATGTGAAATCTCTGTGTTTTTACTTTTGTTTTGCTTTTTTTTTTACTCTGAGAGGCAACTAATTAACATATGGATAGTACTATGTCACTGAACATGTACCTCTAGTCTGAATCTAATTCAATTACTGGATGCCTTCGGTTCATCTTGCTACATTCTTCGGGAGCTGCATGATAGAAATTTATTGACACCCCCTGGTTGATCACGTAGTTTGGAACAAATATTGTTCGAAGAGAACTTGTTCTTGTGATTTCTATTACAGTCATTTGACCACTAATCAGGTTTGTGAACACACAAGTCGATGTTGAGGGCTGCTGGTTTTCTTGTGTCTCAGGTAGGTACTGCAGGAGCGTTGATATTTTACGCTGTTTCTTTTCTGACAAGATTGAATAATTATTAATGCTCTGCAGGTTTCAATGGCCAGAGATTTGTTGCACCTAGGTGGGGGGCACATCACAGTCTATTAACCTCTGTATCGAGGTTTTACGGGTTGAATGGTTTGTTATTCGTTTACAATGAGCTATGTCTGCAGCAGTTTTCATTGTGGACATCATTGTTCTGAGTTTGTTCATGCCCACGTTCATATTCCTGAACCAAAGTGATCCCTGGGCTGTGTTTGTGTTGGGTGCAAGATAGAAGGGAGACTGTGCTGATAAGTAAGGTTGGGGCCTGTTTTATTTGTAAATTTCATATGCCCTGACGGTGTCTCTCTCTGGGTTTGTTAGGTTTTGGTACAAACGTGGTTTTACTGGTCTCACGTCCCTTGGCTTATCGCCCGTTCGGGTCTTTGTTTGCCGCTCAGAATATTCTAAAAAATTATTGCCTTCAGTGTTGATACCTTCAGTTATGTCCCCCCATTGCAAGTCATAGTGTTCCTTGGTTCTCAAGGCAAATTGTATGCCTATGTTAAAAAATAGGAAGTTCAGTAGTCCAGTGGGAGTGGTTGTGTTCATTGTGCCCGAACTGTACAACAGGTTTATGTCCTCATCTGTTAGTGCTTGTGAGTTCAGTGGCCTGTTACCTTTGCCCATCTTTTTGAGGTGCTTTAATTTAGCGGCCAAGGTATGCTTGGTTTCGATAAAATCTGTCTGTATACCTTTGAATATGGAGTGTGGGTAGTGCTCTTTCACAAGGTACCTGTCTATTGATGCAACGATGCCACGAATGGAGCTGGGCTCATATTCTGTGCCATCATTTTTTTTACACAAAAAACTAAGTTTGCTATTAATTCATCTAGTTGCTGCATTGGGAGAGTTTTTACATCAACACTCTGACCTGTTTCAGTGAGGTAGCTAAAGAAGAGGTGGATGTCGCTATCTGTTTTGCGCTTAGAGTTTGCATTTCCTTGTTCTTGGATAAAGCGCTCTCTTTGTTGACTTTGAGGGTTGGTGAACCGGCTGGTTATATTATCTATTTTTTTAATTTTTTACAGACTTTCCGTTATTTGGGAGATGTGTACAGACGCTTATGCTGAGGATCTGCTTACAGGTTGGTGAAAAACTGTTTTTGAGTGTCGCGCTCCCTAGCTGTTTAGTTGTGTGTGCTCTTACCCTCGCACCGAACTGATGTGTGCACATGAAACTTGTATCAACTGACTGGTGATTACGGGGAATATCAACCGCTTTTTCCCATTGAGAAAAATTTGCACCAGTAATTATAAGAAGTTTACACACACGAGGGGTTAGATGCTTCATAGACTCCAAGAGCGAAGCTCAAGGGTGTGTGTAAACTTCGAGTTTACACACATCGACCCATATTTTATTTTATGTAATTGCTGGGTTTCCCTTTTTCACCTCAGCAATTATATAAAATGAAAAGAAGTTGCTGTGTGGCTGCGGTCCCATTAGGTTACAGCACATGGTTCGGGGACTCCGGTCTACTTTCTTTATTTATTTAAAAGTTGTTGTTTGTTTTGAGGCCAGTTGAAAGTTAATTTTTTTAATGGTTGTGGTACATTTAGCTTTTTAATTACTTACTGCTGAATCATAGTTCAGTGTGTCTGTTATCAGTTCAGTGAGAAGGCGAGTGGCCAGGAAGAGAGTGGAGGATGCATGCGAAGAGTGAGGGAAAACAAACGCACGTTTGCTGTAATAAACCCTCCTTTATCACAGCAAATTACACCGCAGTTTCCCTACAGGAAAAAGGGAAACACAGTTATTATTATATGTTATAGCATCTTACTATTATTGTAGGAGCTTTTATTTGTGATTTTTGTGAACTAGGGCTCTTTGCACTATATCAATTTTGATTTTGATTTTTTGCCTGTGTGTTCCACATCTCCTTATGAGCTGACTGTTTTTTCTTTGCTCTTCAACTTAAGCCTGAAACAACCACCACAGATAGGCAGAACAGACCACAGTTTAATGCCTCATTCAAAGGACAACATAACACCCAAGTAGTGTTTCCCTACAGTATCAGTATAGGGTATTGCTATTTGTTCGTTATAAGAACAAAAGCAAATTTAAATGTTTGTCTATTGGGTAGGATTTGAAATCCCCACTATTGACCTTGTGCAACATAATATTCCTTTAAATGTTCATTATTGCATGGCTGCTTTCTTTCTCATATCAAAAATTCTGCAGCCGGGTGCATTTAAGATGGTAGAAAATCATTGGCTAAGTATTAGCTGCCACTAGACACTGGAAACAGGAATAATAGGGGGAAGAAATAAATGGGACAAATACTCAATACAGTGGAAAATGTTCATGCCACATTAATGTCCACTGTATTTATATAATTTAATGAATGTGTGAAAATAAATCTGAGTAATTTTCCACAAACTGTGCAATTCCAATTGCAGTAAATTAGGTGCAAATCACTTCACATAAAATGACAACTGGGGAATTTCAGCCAACTTGCTGGAAGCATGAAATTTAATTAATGCAAATGTTTCCTATTTTGTAGCAAACTGGATATAAAATCATTCACCAACAGCTGCAACTCTTTTTCAAACCAAAATACTATTGGGAAGCAGCATGGTCTAGGGGTTAGAGCACCAACATGAAAACCAGTGGCCCAATTCCAAGACGGTTACGTCAGGTGTAAATGCAGTACGCCAGTCAAGATAGCGCAAAACGCAAGTTACGAGAGCAAATTGCAACATGCGCAATTCCAAAAGAACACTTACGATGCAACCCACAACTGCAATGACAAATGCAAGATACATTGCAGTTACGCCAAAGAATGCGTATGCCAGTGTGTAACACGGCCTATGACAGGCATAACACACCAGCACCACGGAACTGCTATTCCAAAACAGTTGACATACAGAACTATGGCAGAGGAAGGTCACATGAGTTAGAACAGGTAATAGCTGTCATAAACAGTGCACAGGCCAGATGAACCCCCCCCCAGCCAGACAGCAGCACACCACACAAACAGTAGTCCCCCAACGTCCAATGTGGAGCACATTGCAAACAGTGTAACACCCAAGCAAATGTGCCCAGGACACACAGGACAGAGTGGAAGGGAAAGCAGCAGCATGTCCAGACCTGGCAGTAGAAAGCAAACACTGGATGAGGTGGAACATGAACCACAGCAAGCAGCAACAAGAGGACAATACAGATCGTGGGACAGAGCAACGCCATGTTGCATGGAGAAGCAATGCGAGGAATAATACGGAACAGTATCATGCAACGTGGGACAGTCAGGAGGGAAGCATTGCAGACAGCCAAGCACTGGGACACACAGCACAGGTGGCAAGAGTGGTGGAACAGGGACGGTGGAGGCCTGTGAGCACAGGCACCACCACAGCTCCTCCCTCCAGCAGCAGAAAGGTGACTCCAGCAGCACAACAGAGTACACACAGTGGCACAGTGCAGTGCAGTACAGGCAATGGCATGGAACCCATGCCAATGCCACCATGCTGCCAGGGGTGGTGACCACAGCCACCAGGCATCACATGACACATGTGGCTGCACTGGAGTAGGAACAGTGCCCAGGCATGCCAAGCAGCAGCCATGAGGAAGGACTGTGACCATTGCACAACAACACAGACACACATTGGGGACCACAGCACGCATGTGCAATGGGCATGGGGGAACAGGAGGCAAAGGACACACACAAGCCACAGAAACAATGCCATGATGATGGTGCCACCAGGCACAACACCCCTGCCATGGCCACTGATACATGTAAACAGTGCAACCACAACAGGGACACAGCACCGGGTGGCACAGACCTGTAGACATATGGCGGTGAGATGCATCATTGACTGTGTCACTGGTGCCACCCACAGGGACCACTGGTCCCCCAGGTGAAAGGGAGCCATACAGGCCCAAGGCCACCACACAGCCAGGAGATGCAAAGTGTGGTGGCAGATGGCCGGGACCAGGCACGGTGCACTGCAGCACACAGGACACCATGCGGACATGGCCACTGGTGCACGCCAAAGGCTGTGAGCTGCATAGCCGGCACACAGACCAGGTGCACAGTGTGGACACACAGGGGTTGGCGTTAACTGCCACAAGTGTGCATTCATGTGCATGGCAACACACACACACACACACACACACCTGTGCACACCAGAGACAGACACGCAGAGTCAGGTGTATACGAAAAGCATTTACTGTGCAGTTTAGAACAGGTCAAAACAGTAACACAGGTAAAACAGCTATATACAGATACAAACAGCAGGAAAGGGGGAAAACAGCAGTAAAGGGGTAAAACAACATGAACAATGTAGGAACCCAACAAAACATCAGAAGCCACTCCCCCAACACACCCCACACACACAGCCCACCCACACCAGTCCAGGATGCCCTCGGCAATGTTACCCCTATATGCAAGCCCCCACCTCATATATACAGCCCCCTCCAGCACAACAGAGTCTGCCAATGTAGGTGCTAGCACCACTGTAGCTTCTCCAGTAGGGCACCCAGGCAGTCGTGCAATCTGGTCACATCCCCGAGTATGGCGGACACAAGCTAGATCAGCTGCTGATTGTCCGGTGTACCACCCTGGCCAGGCTGACCCCCAGGTGCCCCATCGCTGCCATCCTGACCACCTGGAAGTTGTTGGTCCAGGCCACTGCTGTCCCCCTGGGACCCAGGGTTGTCCAAAGCCAGTTCATCCACTTCCTCCACCTGTTCTGAGGATGTGGTGATGCAGTGTCCTGCTGCCCCCCTGCTGCAACCTCCGCCAATGGCACTGCAGCCAGCACATCCAGGGCCACAGCCCCCACAGCGTCCTGTGCTGTGATCTCTCCAGCAGGCAGCTGTACCTCTGTCCCCTGCTGCCCACTGTCCTCCATGGGGTCCTGCACCATAATCACCTCTGCCTCATCCCCCTCCTCTGATGTTGTAGGAGGGAAGGGCCTCATCCTCAGCCAGCGGCGCTGGGTGCAGCAGTGGTATTCCTCGGTGTTGGCTGCCTTTATCTCTGCCATGGCCCTCAGCAGGGCACTCTGTCAGGGCATCAGTCAGCTATGCACACCTATAAGGACGCAAAGGCCATGGTCAATGCAGGTCCTGGACATGCGGCATGCACACTCACGCAGCACACAGCCACTGCACGGGCCACCATGGGCCATCATGGCATGGACACAACACATAGCACACAATGCATGCACCTACCTGCCTCAACTGCAATGCCTCCTGTCACAGTCCTCTGACACGGGCATCCATCTGGCCCTGGTCACTGCATCATGCACCTGTGGGGAAGGGGAACAGGGTTACACGTGTGCACCACTGCAGGCCATGGCCTGTGCTCCAGCAGTACACCACTGCATGGAAAGCTGTAATTATACCCACCTGCACCCATGTCCTGGCCCGTCCTCATTTCAGCATCCCTACACCGTGCGATGCTGATGAGCCACTCCAGGAGCCCCGGGTCCCGCCATGCCATGTCCTGCCACCTGTGCTGTAATTGGTGAATGGTATGGGGCACACCACTGCTGGCACTCAGACATGCCCCAATGTCCCACCACGCTCTTTCCTGCTCTGCTGCAGTGTGCCTCCTGCACTCCGGCGGAAGTAGTGTCTGCCCCCACTGCTGTACAAGGTTCACAAGCATGGCGGTCCCCAGTGGGGTGAAACTAGGAGCCCGCCTGCTCAGGCTGAGGCCCACTGTCCGGGGCATGACTGGGGCTTGGGACTGGCATGGGGTCATGGGAACATGCGGTACAGTCCTGCAAGGAGCCAAAGCATAGCTCACGTGTCACTGCACATTGGTCAGACATCCATGTCGACAACCCCCCCAGGCAACCCATCGTGACATGGGGTGGCAAGCATGGTGGACGGGGCTGGGGCACAGTGTTATTGGCACAGCACCATGCACACCACACCATGGGTGTGGCACAGCATGGCGGTCCGGCACAGGCATGGCCCTGCACAACACGCCTCCTACTAAAGCTGTACACGCCGCCAGCACACACCGCAGGTGGCATGGCCTGGCAGTGTGGTGCCATGCGCACACACTGCACAGCCACACAGCTGCCCCAGCAGTGTATTACCAGGCTGTGATTCCCACGCAGAGGTGTGCCCTCACGTAGGCCAGCTGCATGGAGCAAGCCTGGCACATGATGCCCCACGGATGTACACTTGCCAGCCATCGGCCACATGGCACACCCCAGCAGGGCTGTGTAGAGTATGGGTGGTGACCAACATCACTGCACACCACCCTGCCATAGGTCTACACAGCCGCATGTGTAGGGGTACATGCCACTGCACCTATATACCTGTGCCCAGCGTGCAGTCTCATGGCCCCCACATGCAGACAGTGTAACTCTGTGCAATACATCTACCTTCCCTGTGCACCCTCTGTGCACCTGTGGGCAGCACTGATGACTACAGTGGCACACCTGGATGGACAGATGGCATGCCAGCATTAGCACGTTGAACAAACTTTGACCTCAGTACAGCAGGTGGTATTGCAGTGTCCAGCTACCTTCTCCTGTACAATGTGGTTGTCTCCTACACAAGAGGAATGGTACAGCTATACTGGTTCAGTATGTAGTACATGCAAATGAAAATGTGCAGGCTGGGCACTGTCTAGTATTCACCTATGGTCTGGATGTGTCTCTCCTGGTGCAACAGAATGGAACATTGAATTAGCACGTCTGTCATACTGACTGTAGCATGTTGCCTGGGGGTGCTGTGTCCCAGTACTTACCAGTTTGCAGTTTGTTTCCCACCTGGGCCTCCTGTCCACAGTTAGATTTGCCTGTCAGCACTGCAGCCTGATCCCCTGCTCGCTGCCTGCATGTCCGTTCTGTGGCCTAGCTTCTGCCGGCGCGCTGCTACACGCACATGGTGCACATACAAGCAACATGTGCATTGCAGGATGCATTTGTACAATTGCAGCCTACGATACCGCAGATACGCAAGTGTGGGATACACATGTGGCTGCATGCACTTGCGGCCTATGTGTATGCTGTGCATATGTGATATGGGATATGCATCTCACACAGGCATGTGAGATGTCTTGTCACAGCAGTAGTAATGAGTGGGATCACACAGACATGTAGTGCAGATACTGTATGTTTACTTGTGGAAGGTGACAATATACATGGGTGATGCAGTGCAATACAGTACTGTACACGTGACAAGCCCTCACACATACCCACACCTGGTGACTATGCAATGCTCACACGTGACTCACAACAGTGCCCCCCATACTCCCTCCCACATGCACACACACTAAGACACGCCCATGCACACCCCTCACTCACAGCAGACATCAGTACCCCATGCCCACCCTCTATGCCACACCCCCCAGCGATGCCCCCTCCTAGCAGCGATGCACCACAGGTGCAAGTCAGTCCAGTGCCTGCTGCTAACGCCCTGTCCTCTTCCACTTTGCAGACCATGTGGTGGCACTGGGCCTACCCTGCACCCGCTGCAAGTCCACTGGGCCACCACTGTTGCCGGGTGCTACTGCTACTGGTACTGCTGTCCTCCAGGGTCATCTGCACCTCCCTGGTGCAGGTGGTGCATGCTGTGGCACTGTCCCTGGTCTCGTCCCCTTCGGCACACCACCATCCATGGCCTGCTTCCATGCTGACACCTGTGCTGCCTTCTGCCATGTGCCACTGGTCCTGCATCCAGAGCCCAGTGCCTTATGCCCCAGGCCCCTGGTGGCGGGTGTTGCTGCTGATCTCTTCCCTGCTGCTCTTGCAGTTTGTGATGCCACTGGTGTGCATCTGGTGGTCGATTGTGGCAGATGTTGCCCTGGTGCTGTGGGTGTTGCTGGTGCAGGGTGCTGCAGTGCCTGTGGTGCAGGCTATGGCAGTGGTGCTGGTGGTGGCGGTGGTGAAGCCACCTGCAGTGGCACGGCCGCAGGTGTTGGTGGTGGTTGCAGGTGCTGCTGCCCCAGGGGTGCTGGTGGTGGTGGTGGTGTGGGTGCTGCTGCCAGACCCGCCACCCCTGTTGGTGGCAGTGTGGTCTCCACGGCTGTTATCCGCACCATTGTCAGTGCTGGGGATGGCTGCTCCTCCTGCGATGCCTCTGTAATTGCGCCCCGCACTGCAGGGCCTCGTGGGTGCAGGCCTGCATGTGAAGCCTGTAGCAGGGCAGCCAGTACATCTGCCTGCCTCACCTGTTGTGTCACTGACCCCTCGACGGCCATGGCCAGGTGGGTGATGACACACATCCGTGCCTGTGCACAGGCCTGTGTGTTGGCCATGGACTCCACAAGCTGCTCCAAGGCTGACCCAGTGGTTTGCACCCCAGTCTTCAGCACTCCTATGAGTCTGCCCGTCTGCTCCTGCAGTGCTGCATGGTGGGCGTCCATGCTGAGCCTCATGCAGCCCAGCATCTCATCCAGTTCCGCATGAGTGGTGACCAGGGTTTGGCAGAACCCTGCATAGTCCATTGGTGTCTGCAGCCTCTCCTCCTCTAGGGATGGTGTTGTCCCATTCAGAGCCTCCTCCCGCCTCTGGTAGGTTGCAGGGCTCATTTCCAGGGCAATCTCATCCCCCAGGCTCCCGCAGCTCAGGAAGTCACTGAGGTCCAGTCCCTCCTCCTCTCGCTGCTGTTCCCCCACCGCATCCTGCTCCCCCACCACTGGTGTCCTGGCTGTGTCCTGCTGAGCCTGCTCTGCAGTGGTGTGTGTGCTGTTCACCGGCCCTGTGTCTACTGCTGCTGCACCTGTGGGGAAACATCAGTGCCTCATTGGTACCTACAATGTCATGCCTGCTACCATCCCACCCCTGCATCACTGTCCCACACACTGGGGGTAACGCTGGCCATGTTCTTACCTGCCTCATTGTCCTCTTGCACTGCACCTGTGGGTGAATGACAGGGCATCAGTGTTGCAGCACCTTTCCATGCCGACCATGCATGCCACAGGCAACACCCATGCAGCGCCATCCCGTGGGGGTGTGGGCACCACTGGACATTGCCTTACATGCCCCTGTGTCCTCTGGTTCTGCTCCTGTGGGAGAACAACAGTGCTTCAGTGCTACCACACCATTACATGCCCACCATGCATGCCACCATTCATGCCCCTGTGTCGCTGTCCGCCGCATGGCAGGCAGCGCTGGCAGTCACCTTACCCGCACTTGTGTCCGCTGCAGCTGCAACTGTGAGGGGGGGGAGGACAAGTGCATCAGTGCTGCCTACCCATGTGGTGGCTACACGGCCTGCAATTCACATGGCTGTGCCCCATGCCAGGCTCAGTCCCTCATGTTCCTTCCCATCTGTGCACTGTTCCACATTGCATGGCTGTGCTCCACCTTCACTGTTCCTATGTACTGTTACACACTGTCTGTGCACTCAGCATATCACCATCCCTCTTGATCATTGTTACATTCCTTCATCATAGTCACTGTGCTATGCATCACAGGTCCACTTACCCATCCCTGTGTCCATCTGGAATGTATCGAGCTCTGAGTCCCCGTGTATGCTGTGCTGGCTCATGAATGTCAGCACCCTCTCTTCATGTGTCCTTAGTGGTCGAACCTCCTGTGGCCATAGCCTGCTGCTTGTTAAATGAGTCTTTGACCTTTGTGTGGCATTTCAGATCACTGTATCACTTTTGAAGGTCACGCACAGTGCTCCTCGCATTTGCCACTGCATATACCTTACCCACCACTGCGTCCCATGCCGCCTTCCTCTGCAGTCACTCTTCTCTTTCTCCTCCCTTCCCCAACTGCAGGTCTGGTTCTGCCTCCAGTTCATTCAGGAGCACCTCTATCTCCTAAAACATATAGTTCCTCTTTCTTCTCTTACTGCCACTTGCCACCTCTCCCTTGCTACCTGACATCTTGTAGCCCCTACAACAGCTCTGCGACTCACGCACACCTTTATGGTCGTAGGGTTACAACATGCTTATTGTTATACTGCTATTGCAGGCTATGACATGCTCAGAGGTTGTCAGTTGCGACGTGTATTTCAGCATTTTTCCTCGCATCTGGCAGCTCTCTTGGAATCTGGTGCAGCTCCCATGTCATAGGGTTTTTGGCGTATCTTTATGCACTGGCTGTAATTTGCACACTGCTAGCCCTGCTGTCATAGAATCGGTCCCCAGCAGATTGAAGATTCCAGTCCAGCTAGAGCCAGATACTCTACAGCTAACACCCCACTCTCATTCTCTCCTTCTCTCCAGGCCAGCCTTTGATAGGGCACTCCTGCACCTTTCCTCCAGTGGCTGTGGCTGGGGAAGCCACCCAGCCGCGCTGTATCTGCTACCCTCCTCAAGAACACTGAGAAGCCGGGTGAGCCTCTGACCAGCTGGGGAAGCACATCGGAGCTCCCATTGGTCACAGTTTCCAAGAACTCTCACTCCGCTGGCCACCTCGTTACAGCCTTGGTTCCTATTGGCTGCTTGCAACTGTTCTGTTTAGCACGACTCCCGAGCCTGAAATAGAACCTAAATTTTGGGGGATAGTTGTATTACTGCAATGTGTAGTTAAAATACTGTTTTTTAGCACTGTAATTTGTTGATGGTAAAACTGTAAGCACAGCTAACTTTCTCCTTTTGCTCCTTGTGCTCTCGCTCCTCTGAGCCATTCTCACCTTCACTTCTACCTGCAATGCTCTGTCTCCCTGATCTTTCTAAAGCCCTGCCCTCTCGCTTGCTTTCAGCCAACTTAACTAGCCAAGTTTCTTCATTTTCTTCTATGGCTCCAGTCTCAAGTGCTCAGCATTCCGTTGCCTAGCTAACACCATCCCCCTTGCTGTAACACTTGTGCCTTTTCGTCTATCTCCATCTGCCCCCACCCCCCCAATTTAACTTCAGCCTGCCTTTGTTTCCACTATAATAGCAGCTAATGTCCCACTCTCATTTTCTCTCTCTCTCTCTCTATCCAAGTCAGCCTTTGATAGTACACTCCTGCACCTTTCCTCCAGCGACCATGGCTGGGGAAGCCAACCAGCCATGCCACCTCTGCTACCCGCCTCGAGAACACTGAGAAGCTGGGTAAGCCTCTTACCGGCCAGGAAAGCACATCAGAGCTCCCATTGGCCACAGCTTCCAAGAACCCGCACTCCACTGGCCGCCTGCTTACGGCCTTGGTTCCGATTGACTGCTTGCAATCGCATTGTTTAGCATGGCTCCCACGCCTGAAATGGAACTGAAATTTTGGGGGCTAGTTGTAGAACTGCAATGTGTAGTTAAAATACTGTATTTTAGCACTGTAATTTATTGATGGTTAAACTGTAAGCACAGCTAACTGTCTCTTTTTGCTCTTTGCACTCTCACTCCTCTGAGCCATTCTCAGCTTCACTTCTACCTGCTACGCTCTGTCTCCCTGATCTTTCTAAAGCCCTGCCCTCTCGCTTGCTTTTGGCCAATTTAACTGGCCAAGTTTCTTCATTTTCTTCTACAGTGCCAGTCTAAAGTGCTCACCATTTTGTTGTCTGGCTACCCCCCATCCCCCTCGCTGTAACACTTGTGCCTTTTCTTCTATCTCCACCTGCCCCCCCAATTTAACTTCAGCCTGCCTTTGTTTCCACTGTAATAGCAGCTAACACCCCACTCTCATTCTCTCTCTCTCTCTCTCACTCTCTGTCTTTCTCTCTATCTAGGTTAGCCTTTGATAGGGCACTCCTGCACCTTTCCTCCAACGGCCATGGCTGGGGAAGCCAGACAGCCATGCCACCTCTGTTACCCACCTCAAGAACAGCGAGAAGCTGGTTAAGCCTCTGACCGGCCATGGAAGCACATTGGAGTTCCCATTGGCCACAGCTTCCAAGAACTCGCACTCCACTGGCTGCTTCTTTACTGCCTTGGTTCCAATTGGCTGCTTGTAACTGCTCTGTTTAGCACGGCGCCCGAGCCCAAAACAGAACTGAAATGTTGCTCCCACCTGCCCATTCATCACCCCCTCCTTAATTAAATAGTCTTTAGCCCTTCCCCCGGCTCATCCTTGGATCCCACCCTACTTGAACCCTATTGGGCTTACCAACTCAGGACCGCCCCACACTGCCGCCCACACTCCCTCTCCTTGTGTCATCACCTAAGGTTGGTTACACGCCCCCTCTAATCCATCCCTGATATCCCAACCCTTCCACTAATCACTATGGCACTGCTCTTTCTGCCTTTTTGTCTCTTTATCTTTTCCTCCCTTCTACCTCTGTTCCTCCTGCCAAGAGCTCGATACCAATCTCTTCCACTGGGCTACCGGATTGACCATATCTACACCCACTTTGTCACCTTTCCCTCTGAGCATGACTACACTTTTCAATCCACTGCTGGGTATGGCTGGAATCACCTGAAGAACCATGACAGGGTGGTACATGTTCGCCTGTTCCCGCTCTCACCACTGGCACACATTACCTCACTCTGGGACTTAAGACAGAAACCTGGCAATAGGTTGTGCTGGAAACGGATGAAAAAAAACTCCTCAAATCAGTTAAGATGGTGCACTCTGAAGCTCCTGCTAATCCTGCTCCTGCTATCTGGCAACATTCACTCTAACCCTGGGTCTAAAATTCCTAGTTCTGACCATCAACTTAGTCACTCTGGGACACTCACCCTTGCAACTCTCAACATCTGTAACCTCCTGCCTAAACTTGATGCACTGCAAATTTTCACTAACCGACACAACCCAGATATCCTTGCAATTGTTGAAACCTGGCTTCATCCAAAATACCTGACATGGCTATTGCTTAGCCACGGTACAATGTCTTCAGACTTGACAGGAGTACTGAAAGAGGAGGAAGTTGTGCCTTATACATCAAAGACACCCTCCTGGACCACCGCTTAACAACCCCCCTCCCAGTTACACCTACGCAGATCCTACCTATTAAAATTCTACTTGGGGCTCACAACAAAGCCCTGACTGTTGTTGCAGTTTACATCCCTCCAAAAGAACAAGGTAAAGGCCTCAACTCAGTCTTGGACCTCATCCGTGCCCAACCACCTGACTCAGAGACAATCCTTATGGGCGACTTTAACATCAATTGGCTAGACTCAGATTCAGAGGGCTTTAAGGATGCCATCTCAGCAGCAAACCTGGCACAGCTGGTAGTCCCCACCCCACCAGACACAATAATAAAACTGGCACAAGCACTCTCCTAGACTGGATACTGTCCAGCCATCCCTCCCGCATCGCCGATGTTTCCGTCCTTTCGGATACGCCAAGTGACCATTCCCCAGTTGTCTGTGAATGGTTGAATAAATTCTGCAAACCCTCCCCCTAAATTAATCAATAGCAGAGTCCTTCCAAGTGGTCAGTTGAAACACCTCAAATCCCACCTCCGACAGCAAGACTGGTCTTCCTATATTTAATGCTTCAGGTGTCAACTCTGCCTTGGATTTTTTCATCAACTCTTTCAATACTGCCTGTGACTCCCATGCCCCCTTCAAAAAGCATAAGGTCAAAGGCCTCTGGAATCCTTGGTTCTCCACTGACCTATTAGCGGAACTGAAAGCAAGGGACATCCTCTGGCTTCGGGCACAGGCCTCAGGTAGTCAAGCCGACATTCAGAACTACAAACGTGCTCATAATGACTGCACTAAATCAGTCCACCAGAAGAACATCTTTTACTTCAGAGATGTTCTCACTAACACCTGGGGAAAGGGAAATACTTCTAGGACAATCTTAAAGAAGTAACTGGGAAGCAGCCAAAAACCTCACCTTCTATATTGGACATTGATGGTGTCATGACTCTTGACACTACCAAGATTGCAAATATCTTCAATACTGCGTTCTCCGACCTCAGTAGTTTTCTCCCTCCAGACTTCTTCGATGATGACCACCCACCTACTCTCTCCCCTTGCCCACACCACCCTTCCTCTAACCGCCCCTATTCTACTTTAAAGCAGTCAGGGCACATGAGGTCCACAAATACATCTCTAAAGCAATCACTAAATCCAGAACACGTGGGGATTCACTCTACCTCAGACTTCTGTCTCTCACCTTAGATGAAGTGCTGCTCCCATTAACAAAAATCTTCAACCTCTCCCTCACCTTCAGCCAGTTCCCCGACAGATGGAAAACAGACACCATAACCCCAGTCCACAAAAGTGGGGACATGGCCCTCCATATGAACTATCGGCCTATCTTCTTACTACCTCCCCCAGGCCATTGAATGTATTGTATCTGACCAGCATACGGATTACCTGGACAAACACAACATCCTATGCCCACAACAACACAGTTTCCATAAAGGGCAAAGTACTTCATCTTCCCTCCTTGAATTCACTGGTGCTATTCACAACTCCTTGGACAACAGTCTTCTAACCCGGTCGGTTTTCATAGACCTGACCAAGGCTTTTGACACTGTCCACCATCAACTATTAATCATGCAGCTTCATTCTGCTGGGCTGTCACTCGAGTCCACCACACGGTTCAAGAGCTACCTGGAGAACTGATCACACAGAGTGAAAATAGCTGATGTTCTGTCCGATGCAAGACCCGTATGCTCTGGAGTTCCTCAAGATTGCATTCTCGGGCCACTTCTTTTTAGCCTCTTTCTGAATAATCTTCCACAATCCTGCCCTGAACAAATCCTCCTTTATGCTGATGATGCCATCAACCTCTCCACTCATAAGGACCAGGGCCTCCTTCAAAATAATCTGCAGCTTGCTTTCACCTCAATTGAAACGTGGTTTAGTACACATAAATTGGTACTCAACTATAAAAAAAAACAAGGCTATGCTTTTCTGCTGTTCACACAACAAACACAGGCTCTTTCTCTTCATAGTCGCAAACTGCCTTGTGAAACTCTTGAGCAAGTTCAATCCTTTAAACATCTTGGAGTTACCATCGACTGTAATTTATCATATGCTACGTATATTGATAACATCACCAAAGCTGCCAACACACAGATTGGCTTACTCTACCGGCATAGGCAATGCCTTACATCTGATGCCTCGAGGATTGCAGTGCAGAGCTCAGTAGTCTCAATAATCGACTATGGCCTGATCATTCATGGCTCTGCCTCTGCCACTGCCCTCAGGTGCATATCCATTACAAAGATTGTCGACTTATCACCGGCGCACATCGTCTCACCCATATGTGTGACCTCTATACACAAATTGGGTGGCTTCAACTCTCAAACCGTGTCAAGTACCAGACTTGCCTAAGGCAAAGAAAATAACACTGGGCTTTGCATCCCCGGGTGTCCAAGCTCTCCTCTGCACAGAACAGAATCCTTGTATCACCAGGGGCTCTGAATCCCAACTACTACATATACTGCATTGCCACAACGTGCAGGGGCAAAGATCACTTGCCCACAGAGCTCCCAGCTGGTTCAATGGTATCAACATCAACATCTCCTCAATGCCTAAGCTAGGACCTTTCAAATCCAACCTCCATCATATCCTGTCCACATCTAGCTCCTGTGCCGGTCCTTCCTAATTCTTCTGCCTGCTCCTTTTCTGCGCTTTCCACCTAGCACGTCTACCTCTCCCCCTCAACTGTTTAACTCATCCACTCACCGTCCCCCCACCACCCTTACCCACCTTCCCTACCTCCCTTGCACTTTAATTGTTATCTGACAAATGCCTCTGGCTGCACCCCACTAGTGTGTGTTCTCTTCCATTCCATGTTAACAATGTTACCCAGACTTCCATCTGGCATTTTGTACCACTGTATTGAATGTATAGAACTGCATGTGTTGTCTGTAAACCCACTGTTCTGCCTGTTATTCAATTGTCCTGTGTAAACCTCAACTGACGTGGAACCTTTGTAAAAGAGCTTTGGCTCAAAGGTACTTGTAATCCTAGATTCAAATTAACAAAATACTCACTGTGTGACCTTGAGAAAATGAGTTAACCTTCCACTGTTCCTGGCCACTTAGCTGAAGAAATGTGTAGAAGTAGGACCCCACTAGAAATAGGATGTTGCTTGTTAGCTGGGCTATCGTGGGTGAATAAACTGAAAAATAATAAGGTGGATTCATTTTTAGCATCAACCAGTGCCTGAGCATTTACCTATTTGCATTCAAGTGAAGGCTTTGAAGATGCAAAGAGAATCCTCATACATGAAATCCCCATTATAGAAATCCCATGACATGCCAAAAGCAAAGTGGCACTTACTTTAATTAAAGAGAATCATCTAACTCACATGCACCCTTTGCATTAAAAGAGCTACTAGACCTTCTTCATTAATGGAATAAAAGTGGCAATTTTCTAACGCATAGGCTAGCAACTGTTTCATTAAGGTGCTCACATTATAAAAACATCTGCTGTGAAGATTCGGATCTGAAAGAAGTTTGTATCTCAAACCTTAAGCTATTCAACAGTGAAAAAATACCCTTTCTTTTTTCTTAAACAGCTGGAAATACCATTATGTCCGGGTAACCATAACAGCAGCTATCTATCTATCTATCTATCTATCTATCTATCTATCTATCTATTTATCTGTCTCTGTCCGTCTGTCTGTCCATCCGTCCATCTGTCTGTCTGTCTAGTATATCTAGCTATATAAAATGGGTCGAAAATAAATTTAATTGGAGGAAACCAGTAATGTGACCATGCATTATGCAAGCAATGAGACATGACAGGGTCTGCACTGTGCTGAGATAAATGTATGCCCAGTGGTGTAGGTAAAGCACAAGGCTGCAGATCTAGTGCCTTCAGCCACTAGAAGTACATTTATCTCAGCACAATGCATACCCATGGAGTGTCTCATTATGCTTATAAAATGAGCCTTTATTTTTGAAATAGTTTATTTTTTGTTAGAATACACATTTTTGATATGTCAAAGTTGAATTGTAGTCCTTCCACTTATTGGAACTACATTATACTTGCTGCTTTTCTTTTGATTTTTGACCTAATGTAGCTTCCATAGTTGTAGTTTTTACTGAATTTTTACAGTACTGAACTAGTGAAGGCCAGAGTTTGAGACAGTACAGTTAGACAGGGAGAGACAGCACTTTGGGAAAACTGTTGACATCCTTATTTTTTTTGTTCTTTTTTAATCTGGTGCAGTGAGTGGTAGTTATGGTGAGAAAGATGGAGCTTCAGCTACAGGGATTGCACTTCAGAACCACCTCAGTAACTCAGGCTGTGGCAAGACAGACCACATAGTGTAAGTTAAAATCTGATGAGGTGTTGCTGGCCCACCACTCCCCCACTCACTAAGTCAGCTGCCCACTCCCCAGTCAGTAAGTTACCCAGCTGCTCCCCACTGACTAAGTCACCCACCTGTTTGCTGTCCCTTGCTCCCCGCTAGTTAACTCGCCCACCTGCTTGCTAGCCCACTTGCCTGCCTACCTGATGCTGGCAAACAGCTTCAATTAGTTTTGGGGAAAAAATATAGTGCTTTCCTAGTTGCACTGTTTGCAACAGTTTAGTCTAGTGTCCCACCCATTGACTGTCAGGTAATGTTGTCAGCAGCATGCTACCATCTGCGATAGTGAGATTTACAAAAAATACCACTGCTCTGTGTGTGATGCTGGCTGCATCTGGAGAGGCATGACAGTTCAGCAGGTATTGTACTACATATGATATAAACATGTATGTATGGCAGTTTAAAACAGACTGTACTTACTTGATTACAAAACAGATTTTGTGAGGTGCAGCTTTGGATTTATGAGCCAAGAGTCCATGTGGAGGTTCTGAACTGCTAACAATTACAAAGTAACTAAATGGAGCACAGAAGCATGTGGATGTGTCTCTCTTCATGTTTACTGTTTCTTTAATGTGCAGAACTGAGCGAGGGAAAACCTATGCAATAATCAGAGACACTGTTCTTTCTACTTTATAGTTTGGGATTTCTTTAGTGAGGGACAAAAAATGACTGCCAGACAGTTTTTTAGTATTCCACACTGGTGTAGTGACTTGTGATATGGCTGAATACCTGTAACTGAAATATGTTTCCATATTGACTTTGAAGACAAAAAATAGTCGTATTCTGGTAACTTGAGGGGTAACTAAAAACAATATAAGACAATCAGAACCTTATGTGGCATGCATTTGTATACGAAAAAACACTTGTTACCTTATTTTCATTGCAAATCAATACAGGTGCAGTATTAAATAAAAATGTATTCAAAATGTAAGAATCTAAGAATCTGCCAAGTTGTTTTTGTGTGTGGGCGAGATTTCTTCTGAAAACACCCATATATGACTAAAATGTATGTGCTTCGATTAACTTCAGGCATGTATTTAAGCAGTTTGTGTCTGACTCTGCCTATGTAACTGTGTTTCCCCGCCTTTTCTCTCTTTGTTTTGATAGTATTACAAAATAGGAGATGAAATCCTAGAAATTTGATTGGCTGAGAGCATCACCTGACAGAGTGGTTATTAGCACACCTGGACAGTTCAAAACAAAAAAAGTTTATTTTTATTTATTTATCTATTAATTTGACATTATGAAAAGGGTACTGAAATCCTCAAATCCTGATTGGCTAGAAACAGTCACCTGACTGTGCATGAATGCAGTCCTATCCATGGTCATCCTTGTATTTAGCCTTATCACAAATAACTATGCAGCACAGAATTTTAGAAAAATATTTGGCAGACATTTTTTTTGCTTACTAACTCAATAAACAGGCCCCAAACTGGAAAACAAGCTAATGGGAAAAATCCTGACCACTGTCTTCGCCTTCCCACTTTACCACATAAACACAGGTCATACATTGTATATTCAGGAGGGTCCCATGGAGGGAAAACAGCAGACAAACAGATAAACATAGTCCAGCAGGAATAGTTACATACAGATGAAAAATACACAAGGCAAAAACAAGCTGTGAAGGGAAGATGACTGTTGAAGTAAATGACTGTTCACACTTCACAAATCCATTTAGAATCTATTTTGTAAGTGGAACAACACCCTTTGCGGTGTTCAGGCATGCTCTGTTATACAGACTTCTTGGGTGGTTGAAGGCAGTCAGCATATGTCTTGTGCCTTACAATGTACCTGAGTTCTCTGTATGTCATTGCATGCCCGGACACCTTGGTGGGTGTTATTCCCTACTTATGCCTCCTATCCTCATCCTGTTCATTTTTTCTCTGTCTTTCCCAACATTCAACGTATGGTGAGTTTATCATGCAATGTTTATCATGGAATACAGAAATTCAAAATCCTGAGCAATTCCACTGGCAGAATGGTCCTCTCCCAACATACTGTACACATACACAACAAAGGCCTTATATGGATCCAGAGCTTCAATTTTATGTCTGTCAGGGAAAGCAGTAGAGATTTCCCTGATAAGCAGGTACAGATAGGAGAAGGATTTTTCATTGTCAGCAAAGAAACACTAGTAATGAAAACTATGAACAGTACTTGATGATTTTAATTTGTTTATGTATGTAAGGAGAGTGTGAAAAGAAGGGAAACATCATTTAATTAATTTGTTTTTTATTTACAGTAGTTTCATTTTTACAGCCTAGTGAAAGGTCTTTAGTAAGTAAAGGTAGCAGCCATGTTAGTGATTGAAGCTCAGTTCTGGTTGTAGAAAGATCGATTTGCTCACTGTGTGATGTGGCTTCTAACAAATCCAGTCAGGTTTAGGACCAAGATGACCAGACATTATACTGTAATATATATCACATGAGGCATCCATATATCAGAGCATGTCTAAACCATCCCAAACCCTTGGCTGGTGTTATTCCTTACATATCATATTTGTACAGTAATGCAAGTGTAGTTAGGGTTGAATGGAGCATTCAGTGTTAAATCCCCAGTCTTTGCGCCTTAATAACTTTGGCAGCATTTGATGAAATTGCACAAAATTTAGCATGTGTGTTTGGGTGGCAAGTTCTCGTGATGTGGGAAATATCATGATGACTGCTTAACTGGATTCTGAGATCCACAGACATCAAAAAAGCACCATTTCCAGCCTTTTTTTTTTTGCTCTTATGTACAGCCAAGATGGTATGGAATTGTGTTCAGAAACATTCAAGGCTAAAGGGGCTTGTGCCAAGGGTGTGCTTTTCAAAGGTTTTGTGAAAACATATTTATCAGTTACAGAGTTATAAGGTTTTGAAATGTGGCTTCCGAGCATGCTCAGTAGGGTTTGTGAGATAACCCTCTGATACAACCCAAAAATTCTTCTTTCACAAGTGTTTTTAGGTAGCTTTTTGGTATTGTGAGAGAAAATTTTGACAGCTGTCATCTTGTTGTTTTTTTCCCCCCTGGGCAACAAATGGTTTTTTTTTGAAAATACATAAAAACGAGTTATTTTAAAACAAACACATGAATCTTGCTAAACAGGAGCAGTTAAACTTGATTCTGGTGTTTGTTTTTAAAATGGGACAGAAATACTTTCTGTGGACTTTGTTAAGTTCTTTGGCTGTCAGCTTACTGATATGGCTGATTCTTGTATCTTGAGCTGCAGATTCTGGGGTCACACATTTGAGCATGAGGCAATAATTTGTGACACACGAACTTTTAGTGCACACAAAAAATGGAATTCTTGGGTCATAATTTGTGACCCAAGAATTCTACTTTTGGTGTGCACATAAAAGTCTTGTATCACACTTACATGTGCAACACAAGAATTCCATTTTTGGTGCACATTAAAACATTTTGTGACTCACATATGTTTTCGCACAACTTGGCTGTTTTACAATATTTTAGTCCCATATTTTGAATATACTGTCTGCATGACCCTATCTCATGAACAAGCATGGTGTGAATTTTTAAACAAAGGTCAAAAGGTGATTTCACAGTCACTCTGCAAGGCCACCTTTCAGGTGGGATTTAACACATTCTAGTGGCTAAGTTCATTACATGTGTTCAAAGTGTGAAAAAAAGTTATGAAGAAATGCTGTGTACAGGGCTGGCCTTTGGCCCAGCAGGTAGTGCACTGTGATCTCAGCTGCTGAGCTGAGTTCAGGGGCGAGCTCAGTGAGCCAGCTGGATAGGATGAGGCTGGGGGGACAGTGTTGCCATGCAGCACAACCCCCAAGCCTGGGGAGGGACAGTGCAGTGTCAGCAGCATGGACAACAAGTTATCATATAGTGAAGAGAAGTCTTCTCTTGGCATGGGGTCCCAGAGGGCCTTGCACTTCCATAGCATCACAGACAGACCCTCAAATTCTCTGCCCTTCTGCAGGCAGACAAATGGACTCTTTCAGTGATGCAGGGCCCAGAGGGACCCACCTGACTGCATCTGTTCACACAGGTCCTGAAGGGACCTGTATGAATGAGGATATGAATCCACAACCAAAAAAAAAGAAATTCATTGTAAAATGCTACATTGATGAACCAGTTAGGGTTCAACTTAACCCCCTAAAAAGTAGGGAAATGTGTCACGGTTTCCAACCCTAACTCCCCACCCCCTCAAAAAGCAACAAGACAAGACCACACAAGCAACCACATACAGCTATCATCAGATAAGACAAACAGCATACAACTATTTCCAGATGACACAAATGCAGTAACACTGATGAGCTACCTTCTTGGATTTGTATCTGTGGTTGCAGAAATGTGGGTCCCACAGTGGTCTGTGCTTCTGCTGCCAAAAGTGTGTGGATGTCATACAGTATGCATGAGTACCTGTGGTTGCAGAAGCTTTGGCCCTCTTGGGGTCTGTGTTTCTGCAAACAGAAGTAGTGTTGCAATTTGGGTATCATGGATTTCTATCTGTGGCTGCAGAAGTGCACTCCCCCCAGGGTTCCACACGTCTGTAGCCAGAAATCAGTGTGTATGTCTTACACCTGTGGCTGCAGAAATGGTGTTTGTGCTTCTGTAGTAAGACGTGTGTGTATGTATGTCTTACAGTGTGCATGCCTAGATATGATACAAAGTTTTAATTTGCCTGTGAAGTTCAGGCAAATTGCCAAAATCTGCCTCCATGGATAAGTTCACAAATTTTTGTCCCAATGCTAAACATTTGTGAGTTTCCACCTTCACCTTGTAACCTTGCCTTGTAACTTCACCTTTGGTGTTGCTAAAGCAAAGTTTTGTGAAAATGAGGCTTTTAGTAAAGAACTTGTCTAAAGGACACATGGAAGAGCTTCTGCAGGTCACATGGTACATTTGTATACAGTGACTGCCAGACTTGCTTCCTGTTTCTCATTTCTAGTCACACACAGAGAGAGAGTAGAAGGAGCCTGTTTTGCACAGGAGAAAAACTATATGTATTTCATACACTGCTTACAGCAATTTCTTTATCTTTTTGTTTTCCCATATTGTACTTTAGTTAGGGAACACTATTTAAATAATCTTTATTATCAATCTCTTTTTTAGACCTATTTGTTAGTTTTATTTTTTTTCTGTTTCTTTTCTGTCTCTGTTTCACTCTCTTTTTTTATCTGTGATGGAGTCATCATGGAGATGTTCACACCTGTGGTGGTGTTATAGCACTTCATCATCCACCCCCCATAGCTCCTTCTCTCCTCCTCCCATACAGCACTAGCGGGAGCAGCAGCCCCACCTGATCCTCCAACAGGGTAGTGTCTACAGCAAAAGGAGATGAGTCTTGCCATCTTGCAGCAAGCCCTGAACCAGCAGCAGCAGGCACCAGAAAACAGTGAGGTACAGCAGCCCTTTGTTCCTCCTGAGATGCTGCAGAAAGAAGCCCCTGTGCCTTCCATGAAAGTTCCCCTACTGGCACCATCCCCCCCAAAGAGTAGCCCCGCTCATCATCCTCAGGCTCATCTGTTCCTACAGCAGCAGTAGCTTGACAGTTCCCTAAATCTTCCCTAGTATGGGATTTTTTCCCCCCACTAACCCTGGTGACCACATCATGGTCACTTGTAATATATGTAAAATGTGAGTCATCCGGGGAAAGCAGGGCACCCACTTGGCTACTGAGGGTCAAAAAGTGCATTTAAAAATAACTCACCAGGAACAGTGGGAGAAGTGACAGAAGGAAGCATAGAGCAGTGGGGGTCCATCTGTGCCAGCGAAGGTTTGACAAACAGTGCATCAGGGAAGTTTGCGTCACATTGCATCTTAAAGTGGCTGCCCCCTTGGCTTCACTTCATGCTGCTGAGCCAGTAGTGCCAGCAGCACCTGCACCTCCAGCAGCAACAAGATCAGCACTAAAGCTCACTGGCCAAAGGGAGGAAATGGGTGACCTCCATTGCAGGCTCACAGTGGTGGAGCAGGATATAAAAATCCTCATCTTCAATCAGGAGAAGCTGCTCAATGGGGTGTCCAAGGTCCACTTCTGTGATGCGGGTGCTTGTGAGAGTGGCATTCACTGAGCTTGGCACTTGGCACTTGCTCAAAATGTTAAAGCAGGGTAAATCCCTGTTACTATTTAACTATTTCCTATCCTCTTTCTAGTCTTTCTTTCCAACTGTTCTACTCATTTGTTTCCCCCAAAAATACAAAAATGTCTAAAAATACAAAAAATGCAAATCTATCTTTACTATCTAACTGTATTGTTTCATTTATTTTTCCTTGTGTTTATATCTATACTATTGCTATTGCCTATAAAACCCAAAAAAAAAATGTATTTCCTACCTATGGTTTTCTTGATACCTTTCATCTCTATTTCTGTTTTCTTAATTTTTCTCATCTACCAGAATAAATATGTCAGTCTGCTACAGGTAGTTCTACATGGTACTGTGCTGTGTGTTTTTATTGCCTCCAACACTGTTATGACTCACTTAGTGTTAACTGTGCATAAATCACAATTTACATAAATTCTATTCTCCCAGAATTTTTCTCATGGGCACACAAAAATTGGACAGGCTGCTACGTGTTGCCACATGGTAGTTTACGGAGTGTAACTGCCCAGAACACTATTGTTGTAATTCACTTTGTGTTGACTATGTGTAAATCCCAATTCACATTAATTCTTTGAATTCCTGAATTTTTCTGTAGTGCCACAAAAAATTGCTCAGGCTGCTATAAGCTGCCAGGTGGTAGTTCATAGTGTGTGACTGCCCCAAACACTCTTAATGTAATGCACTTTGTGTTAATTGTGTGTAAATCACAATTTATATTAATTCTGTGAATTCCTGAATTATTCTGTACTGCCACAAAAAATTGCACAGGCTGCTATATGCTGCCAGGTGGTAGTTCATAGTGTGTGGCTGCCCCAAACACTCTTAATGTAACACACTTTGTGTTAATTGTTCGTAAATCACAATTTATATTAATTCTGTGAATTCCTGAATTATTCTGTACTGCCACAAAAAACTGGACAGGCTGCTACATGCTGCCACATAGTAGTTCACAGTGTGTGACTGTCCCAAAAACTCTTGTTGCAACGCACTTTGTATTAATTGTATGTAAATCACAATTCACATTAATTCTGTGAATTCCTGAATTTTCCTGTAGTGCCAGAAAAAAATTGGGCAGGCTGCTACATGCTGCCACATGGTACTTCACAGTGTGTAACTGTCCCAAACACTAATGTTGTACTTGTAACACACTTTATGTTAATTGTACATAAATCACAATCCAAGATTTTTTCAACAAGCACAATATACATAGAGCCTGATTCTCAAAACTCAGCACAAGCTGCACCAAAGGTAGCTTGCACTGATTGCCGATGCGCCATGGACCCTGCACTCAATTCTTTATTGGGCAGGGTCTCGGCGGCAAAGTCACATGGCTTGTGGCAACCATAGGGGTGCACCAAACAGAAGGCACACCTAGACAGGTTGCCACAAGCCTTGGAAAGCCATGTGGCAATGTTCCCAAGAAGGTAGTCTAGCACCACCCCAGCCCCGATGGCCCATCATATTTTTTGAAATATCCCTGGTAGTCTAGTGGCATCCACCTCCAAGCCCAGAACACCCATCATATTTGTCTAAATATCCCCAATAGTCTAGTGGCATCCTTCTCCTCTCCAAGCCCCGATTACCCATCATATTTGTTTAAATATCCCCGTATTTGCTAAAATTCAATAAAGTATATTAAACTCACAAAAAAATATCCCTGGCACTATAGTGGCATCCCCCCAGCCCCGATCACCTGTTATGAATATTAAACTATCCCTGGTGGTCTAGTGGAGTGCTCCATTCCTGATCCCCCATTAACAGACATTTCAAAATACCTGGTGGTCTACTGGATCCCCCCACCCCACAATGCCCTACCACCCTACTCCCCCCATCCTGTAGATGAGTCGGTGACTGGCACAACCCACCATTTACCACCACAGCCAGCCACTGACTGAGCTCAGAATGAATGTGTACTGTATACAGGAGTGCTCCATTAGACCCCCAGGGATAGTTTAATATTCATAACAGGCGATTGGGGCATGGAGGGGGGGGGATGCCACTAGAGTACCAGGGATATTTTTTTATGAGTTTAATATGCTTTATTGAATTTTAGCAAATACAGGGATATTTTAACAAATGTGACAGGCGATCAGGGCTTGGGGGAGGATACCACTAGATTACCTAGGAATTTTTTTGTGTTTAATATACTTTATTGAATTTTAGCAAATACGGGGATATTTAAACAGATATGACGGGTGATCGGGGCTTGGTGGGGCACAAGACTACCAGGAAAGAGATCTGGGCTTGGGGGAGGTGGCACATTGACGCACCCTCCCAGAGGATTTCTAAGTACCATTAGACCAGTCATTGGCTAGTCTAACAGTTCTTAGACCTTTGCCATCTGGGAGGATTTTGAGAATACCACATTAGGGGATATGGCAGCCTGTGTCTGCCACAAACCCCCTAGCACCATGCTGCAACCCATACTATGATGTATGTATGGTGAGGCTGAATGCTGCAGGGCATGTATTCCTGTGCATGTCACAGTCCTATAAAGTTCAGGAATGGCATGGGTAGTGAAATAGGTTCACAATACAATTTGCCATTTTGGACAGGTATGCACCATCAATCTTCAGCACCCTACATTCTCCACAAGAGAGAATGGCAACAAATCAATTGCCAATATTTTACCAATTATTTCATTCAGTTCCCATGTAACAGCGTGACTGGGTGGATATTTTGGTATGATGCTCAGACATGTTATGCAATGTAGGCTGCACCTTTTGGAGTGTTGGAAACCAAACAGCTGAACTCTGCACACTAGCAGCATGGCTGGTGGGGTAGTATTTATTTATTTATTTATTTTATTTAAACAGCAGTTTGGAAAACCTTTGAGCCATAGGCTCATTTACAAAGGTACCTTGTCACAGTAAGACAAACCAAAATACACAGTATAGCAGTACAACACATAAGTATAACAGTAAATTAAGACATAGATACAAACAAGCTGGTACAGGTAGGATGGATGCAAACAATACCAGAGTTATGTCATCCTTAGCAGCTTAGTAATAAACTTTGTCATAAAGTAGTAAGAGTAAACGACTGGCAGCAGTTTATAACCGGGTGTTAATAAAGGTGGTTACGAAGGAAGTTTTGTAGCTACCCCATATAGTTGGAGCTCGGAGATGGAGGGGGCAGTGTGTTGAACCAGAAGGGGCCCCAAAGCTGAAGGCTCTTTGGCTGTGAGAGGTCCTAGCTCTAGGGATAACAGAGAGTTTTCCCAGAGGTCCAGTATGAACTAGTGGGACAGAGCGGTATGGTGGTGGGTCAATCCTGGTGGGGAAAGCCCAAGGAGGGTCTTTTTTGTAAGAGTACAGGTAAGATATTTGAGGAGCTCGTCAAGATCAAGTACCAGCGCTTTAGCATACAGTAGACAGGTGTGTGTCATCCTAGGTGCTCCAGTAATTAACCTGCAGGCCTTATTCAGAGTAGTGCGAATTTTATGGAGTGCGGTCTGATCAGCAGCACCATACACCGCCAGTCCATAGTCCACTAGGGACAGGATAGAGGAGATGACTGTGAGTCGAAGAGCCTCCGGGGGGAGGCAGTGTTTATACCGATGTAAGATGCCCAATCGGATATTAGTGGCAGTGGCTAGGGCAGCGATGTGTCCATGGAAGGAGAGGGAGGGGTCAAAATGGATCCCTAGGTATTTATAGGAGCAAACTTGCTCGAGTGGGAACGAGGACCCAGAGTGAATGAGGAGTTTGAAGTTGCAGGACTTGTTTTGGGGATGAGTGAAGAACATGGTTTTGTTTTTAAGATTTATCACCAATCTATGTTCCTTGAACCAGCCCTCGGCTTCAGTGAAGGACTTCTGCAGCAGTCCTGGAGGGCAATAGGGTTACGATTTGAGGCAAAGATGACTGCATCATCAGCATACAATAGAATGTTCCCGAGCAAGAGCGTGGAAGGGTGTTAAGGTAAAGGGAGAATAGTAAGGGCCCAGAATGGAGCCCTGGGGAACCCTAGAAAAGATGGGACAGATGTCTGAGTAGGTCCCATTAATTTTTACACGCTGTGAGCGTCAGACAGATAACTGGTGCACCAGGAGATAGGCCCAGCAGCAAAACCAGAGACTCAAGAGCATCAAGAAGGAGGGGTGGGAGACAGTGTCTAAAAGCTTTCGAGAGTCAATGAAGACAGCACCAGCCAGAGAACCAGTGTCTAAGGAGGAGTGGAGAAAGTTGGAGAACTCTAGGAGGGCTGTGTTGGTACTGTGGCCTGCTCGAAGCCATGCTGCTCAGGACAAAGGACATTGTAGGTGGAGAGGTGGTCAGAGATTTGAGAGGCCACCACTTTTTCCAAGGCCTTGGAGAGAGGAGAGAGAATGGAGATCGATCGATAGTTTGCAGCCACAGTCCTATCACCACCTTTATAGATAGGGGTGACAGTGGCGACTTTCCAGGCAGTTGAAACCTTCCCCAGGCAAAGAGAGTGGTTGATGAGGCATGTGATCGGGGTAAGGACTGTGTCTAAGACCAGCCGTAGGATACACAGATCCAGGGTGTCACTGCCTGTACTATTACTCTTGAGGGCAGTGACAAGTGCGGCCTAAGTTCTTGGGCAGAAACACGGCAGAGGAGAAAATAAGGGCGAGAAAGATTTACTGCAGGTGCTGGGGGAGGAGGGTCAAAAAAATTTGTAGGGAGGATAGGGCTAAGGTCAGTGAATGAGGTGTTGAGGTGGTTGGCTATGAGGGCTGGGTCTGAGGAGATCACACCATTAATGTTGATCTGGGTGGGTGGGGGGGAGTGTGCACTCCCATTTAACTGTTTAATGTTATCCCAGAAGGTTCTGGGATTCCCCCATGAGGCAGTGAGTGAGGACCGATAGTGCTCAGACTTGGCCTTTCTGATGGCCCGAGTGCACTTGTTTCGGGCGGCAGCATATAAAGCCGCCTGTCATTGGGCCGGCCAGTCTCAATGGCACGGTGCCATAGGTTGTCCCTATGTTTGAGCTGGTGGATCAAAGCTGGGGTAACCAAGGGGGCATTCTTCCTTTTAGAACGCGGGTCAACACTGGGGCAAAGATATCACAGGCATTATTAAAAGTTTGGGTAAAAGAAGGAGAGAGCTGTGTCAATGTCAGGAGTTGACTGTATAGGAGACCAGTCAATTTGGGACAGAAGTTCCTTAAGTTTTATCAGTCCACCAGGTATTAGTGACGCCAGCATGTGGACTGTGCTATGGGTTTGGGGACTGAGGTTGACCAGTGGAATAGAATGGGGAGTGATTGCTGAGAGAGTCTGGGAGGACTTGTACATTGGGGATCTGATTAGGGCGGTTGGTGAGTACCACATCAAGCAGGGTACTGGAGCTCTCTTGGGGTTAGTCCTGGTAGGGTGGGTAACTAGTTATGCTAGGGTCTATTGCAGAAAAGGGTCTCGGGTAGAGGGAGGAGGAGGGGCTGAGCCAGTTGACATTTAGTCACCCACCAGAATTTGATCAGCGGAAGGAGGTAGAGAGGTGGGTATTCTGTAAGAGAGGCAATGGCCTCGTTTGGTCCCTAGAGGCACGTATGCAGTAGTCAGATAAAGGGTCCCTTTAAAGGGTCAGGGGTTAGTTTCAGCGTAGCGCCTGGGCCCTGGAGTCAAGGATGGGAGTGGGCAGGGATAGTACAGGAGAGAGTCCTTGACATAAATAGTGCAGCTCAGCCCTGCCTCCCAACACGGTCGGACCGGAAAAGGGTGAAACCAGGAAGGGAGACTAGGGAGTCAGGGTAGGATTTGACAGCCAAGTCTCAAACCAGGGTGATGACATCAGGGTTAATTGATGTGACCAGGCATTGTAGTGAGTCAAACTTTTAGGAGGCTACAGATATTCATAGAGACCATGCATAGGCCTGTGGTGTGAGTTGGGAGCTCCTGGGAACCGGGCCAGGGTTTGGATGAATGTTCCCTGACAGGAGTAGTAGCATGACTAACACCCTAGCTGGGAGATGGTGAGAGGTTTTCCTACGATTGACATGGGGGAGGGGAGGCTAAGGGAGCAGGGGGTGGGCAGGGAGGTACAGGAGGGGAAAGCAAGAATAAGAAGACACCCAGATGTGCCTGAGGTGAAGCGAAAGCTAGGGGGAGGGCAGGGGGGACGGGGACACACAGAGGTCCCAAGGGGCAGGAGAGGAGGTTCAGGAGCAAGGGGAGGGAGGGGTGCCAGGGCACAGTGTGGACTAGCAGATGGGTAAGTGGGTAAGTGCACTGCTAGTGGGGATAGGCACAGGCAGAGCGTGAGGCAGGGCCAATACATTGTGGTGAGCAAGATCCCAGGGAAGTAGTGCTGTACAGGTAGGAGTAGGAAGTAGTGAGGGAGCATAGGTCCCTCTAGTGGCCAGCAGGTATAACCTGCAAATGGGAAAGTGGGAAGATAGGTTCTGGGCAACAGGACGTGATGTCACCGGATGTGATGTCACGGGGTGGATCCTTAAATTGACAGCCGCCCCTGGGTGGGAGGGTGGTTAAGGAGGGCGGGGCAGACGGTGCTTTAGCACCCCTCTGCAGGCGTCCAGACGAAGAGAAGAGGCTCTCTTTACCTCAAAAGTTATCAGGCTGGAGATTTGGCTTCCTCAGCTACTCAGGTGAGCTGGCTGTTGCTTCAGTTGCTTGATTGTCCCGAGTGCCTAGCTTGGGGAGGAGCTGCCTATGTAGTGGAGAAAACAAAGCCTCTCATTACTATGCAGCGGGAGAATATGTTGTGACTTACACAAAGGAGCTCCACTCTAAGCAAACAGGGCTATTCCAAAATGAGGTCACACTAGGACCCAGCTAACCTAATGCCTTCAGTAACAAGCACAATTAGCTCAATACCACCATATTAAACAAGTCTGATCTATATTAGCTGCTTGGTATATCTGGCTTTAAGATGTAATCAGCAATTAGCTCCAAATACCACCATATTAAACAAGTCTGATCTATATTAGCTGCTTGGTATATCTGGCTTTAAGATGAAATCAGCAAGGCAACTCTAGAAAAGCCAGTGAGTCCCTAGCTTTACACTTCAGCATTAGTAGCACAAAGAGAATCAAATAACAAGCCCACCCAGTGGTGAACAGGAACAAAGTTCATAAAATATAAGTGTTCATCAGGTAGCACCCTCTGCAGGCGTCGAGACGAAGAGAAGAGGCTCTCTTTACCTCGAAAGTTATCAGGCTGGAGATTTGGCTTCCTCAGCTACTCAGGTGAGCTGCTTGTTGCTTCAGTTGCTTGATTGTCCCGAGTGCCTAGCTTGGGGGGCTGCCTCGAAAGTTATCAGGCTGGAGATTTGGCTTCCTCAGCTACTCAGGTGAGCTGCTTGTTGCTTCAGTTGCTTGACTGGCCCGAGTGCCTAGCTTGGGAGGGGGAGCTGCCTCGAAAGTTATCAGGCTGGAGTTTTGGCTTCCTCAGCTACTCAGGTGAGCTGCTTGTTGCTTCAGTTGCTTGATTGTCCCGAGTGCCTAGCTTGGGGGGGGGGTCACAGATGCTAAATGAATGAATGAATGAATGAATGAATGAATGAATGAATTACGTGATTTTTTTGCGTTTTTATGGACTAGTATAGATGTACTTCAGTGACTCTGCATGCTAATACTCAAACCATCACTGCTACTACGGCCAAAACTAGGAAATCTCATTGACTTCTCCTCCTTATCTCTGTAGTTGTCATCTGCGGTCACTTCTGACTCCACCTGAACTGTATCCATGCCACTTCAAGATGCTTTGCACAGTGAGGATGATAAGGGAGAAGACTTCCCTTTAGTATTGAGCTCAGCATAACAAGTGCCTGAACTTCAGGTGTGTGTGCTGCCCACCAGAATCTAGGTGACTCCTCTTTTTCCCATGGCTAACATGCACTCTACATAGCTGACAGAAAACCATTCTTTTGTCAGCTGGGTCCAGGATGTAAAAATCCTAAACTAGGGATTTTGTAGCCCTTGTCTTAACATGGCAGTGGACCTAGTACTGGGACACTGGAAGGGGCAATAGGTGTTTCTGGGGATGATTTCTGTAGTGCTACAAAAGTACTGTAGGTGACTCATGCTGTGTTATTGGCTCAACAGTACTAACAGCAACAACAGCTGGAGGATTGGGGAGCTTTGCTAATTCCTTGAAATAACTGTGATGTACACAGCACCATGGGTTCAGCAGCATGACCTTTACTTTTTTATTTCCAGGTTCCCATAAAGGGTCCAAATTATCATCCCCATCCCAACGAGACTGATAACTTCCTCCTGAGACCTGTCCTCCTCCTCCTCTTCATCCTCACTTTCTCCACCCTTTATTTCCTTCTCAGTGTCCATGCATACAACAGTGAGATCTCCCGCATCAGTCTGTGAGTCATCCTCAAGCTCATCAACACCACCACCAACAGCAGTGATGGGAACAACATCAACCACCTCATCGTCCTCAGCCACATTTCCAGAGCAAGATATTTTTGGGCTTCTTGGACTGATCGTCTTGTAGCTGCCTCTGCTGCCAGCAGTACCAGCACCCACTAGCCTTGATGCCACAGATGTGGCTGAGAAAAATTTGGCCACACTAATACCCCCACCACTTGTGCCAACTAATCCTTTTCGAGTACTAGTATTATTGACCCCTGATGATTCTGCAGCAGAAGTACTTTTTTTTAATATACAACACCCTTCTAAACCACATAACTTACACTCTTCTTGGCAGCATTGCCACCACAAGTAACTCAAATTTTACTCAAGCGTCTTTTTCCTGGCATTTTTATATGTAGAGTTTTGAACACTGCAGTTAAAGTAAATACAGGCAGCAGCAAAGACACTAAAAGATCTCCTCAGAGCCCTGTGATTTAAATAACACAACCATTTACAGTAACTATAGGAAAACAGCACAAAAATAGTTTTTGTAAACTTTTTTTTTCCTCCATGAACAATACACGATAAGGAATAAGGAGACACCCAAAAACTGGGGTAACTATAAAGAAGTTACTGTACCTAATACAGTAAAACTGCAACTTCAATAACTAAACAAAATAACTATGATCAATATTGTAAAACCAGACTGACTAAAATAATTCAATGAAACACACAAAATGTCTACAGAAATAAACTAACAAATTACAGAAAACAGAAAAAATAATTAAGAAGAAACACTGAGGAAAACAACACTAGTTCTCACAGACATGGCTGCCTTGCTTGCTGCTAACTAACACATCTCCCTTCCCCCACAGCACTGCCTTACTACACAAAATTAACCATTACTTTAAAGTAAATAAATCAGAACTGCAAATGTAAAGGCACAAGGCACTCTAGACACTTTCAGGAGTGATTTTGTTCAAAATATGCCATGTTTAACGCATTTTTGAAATTTTTGGGGGACACTGAGATTCACAGCAGACTTAACAAACTGCATAAGGAATCATGGCTGCCTAATCTACCTACAAACAAACTTGTACGGCCACAGACTGACCAATGACAATCCCTCAGGTGAATGTAAGTGGGTAGCTTTTAAAATCCAAATGGGGAGCAGTCAAAAATCTCTCCATGTTCTATCAGTTTATATCCCACCAGGCAAACAACAAATGAACATTGAAACAAAGGGGAAACAGTAGTCAATGGGGACTTTAATAGCAGCTGGGCTGCTAAATCCAATGTCACTCACAAGGACCTGATATCCAGCCTTTTCCTACCACAAGTGGTGAAAGACTGCACAAGAGTTAACTATAAAATGGAGACTAAAACCCTAATTGACTGGATATTAGTCATGCACCCAGATAGGCTTGTCAAGGCTGAGGTCCTGCCTGATGCCATCAGCAACCACTCACCTGTGCAATGTGATTGGTCTGCCCAGTTACCAAAGACCCCTCCTAAAATAATCACAAGCAGGGTCCTGTACAGAAAGGTTTAACAGATACCCTCAAATCACACCTGGCTCACATTGATCTGAACTTTCTGGATGCCATCCCAGACATCAACACGACACTTGATTACTTTATAACCCAATTCACTAAAGCATGCAACAAATTTACCCCTCTAAAAAGATGCAAAGTTAGAGGTGCTTCAGATGAGTGGATCACTCCAACACTACTAGCCTTACTGCAAGGCAGGGATAATCTTTGGAATCGAGCAAAGAACACAGGTTCACTGGCTGACCTGCAAAGATATAAGGAAGCCCACAATAAGTGTACTCAAGAGGTAAGAAAAGCTTAAGAAAATTTCTACAAGGATCAGCAGAATCAAAACTGGTGCAATGGGAAGAAATTTTGGGACATCCTTAAAGAACTCCTCGAAAGCAATGTCAAATCATCCCTGACAATGCTTAACTCTAATGGGATGATCACCACAGCCCCCTTGGAAATAGCAAATACCTTCAATGTGGCCTTCACCAACCTAAGCCTGGTCCCCCCCCCCGACAAGGTGCCTGAGGACAGTGACGATGACAGCACTGGACAAAGCAACCTACCCTGACCCGACATGGATCTCCCCAAATTTTACTTTAAGTGTGTTATAGTAAAGGAAACCTTTAATTACATTAAAGAAGTCCTGTGAAAAACAAGGATGGGTGGTGATAGCTGCTGGCCCTAACACTTGATGAACTAGTAATTCCCCTGATCAAGATTTATAACTTGTCCCTGCAATTCTGAGAGTTCCCAGAAATCTGGAAAGCCAATATAGTAACATCCATGCTTAAAAGTGGGGACTGCACCAAAGTGGCCAACTATAGGCCAATCTCTATATTCTCTCCCCTCTCCAAGGCATTGGAAAAAATAGCCTCTGACCAGCTTGTCTCCTTCTTAAATAAGTATAACCTGATGTGCAAACAGCAACATGGCTTTAGGAAACTTCACAGCACTGGAATGTCCCTCATTCAGCATGTGGCCCTTGACAAAGGGCACCTGACTGGAGCCGCCTACATAAACCTAACAAAAGCCTTCACCCTCATAAACCACCCACTACTGTTGGATAAGCTCTCTGCACTGGGCCTCTCCTCAGAAACATTTGCCTGGTTTCATTGCTACCTCACTTGGGGCACACAGAGGGTAAGGGTTAATGGAGTACTCTAGGGCACTAAAGGTGTCACTGTTGGGGTCCTTCAGGGATCTATACTCATCCCGGTCCTCTTTGACCTATTCATTAACAGACTCCCTGAAGCCTGCCCTTAATCAAAGAATCTTCTATATGCTGACGATGCTGTGATTTTCGACAGTAATTTTTAGCTTGGCGAACTCTCAAGTGATCTACAAAATAGCTTTAAGTTACTGGAGGACTGGTTTGAAAGCAATAAACTTGTCCTCAATTATTAAAAAAACAAAGATCATGCTGTTTGTTGGGCCTCACCAGAAGAAAAATATCCCTTCCCTGGTTATCCAAAACACACATGGTGTTACCCTTGAACAGGTTGAATTCTTTAAGTATCTGGGTGTCACCTTGGATGACACTCTTTCATTTGCCACACATGTGGATAACATCAAAAATCAGGCCAACAGAAAACTAGGAGCAAGATGCCTGGCAGTCTGCAATACGGTTCTCCTGCTCATTGACTATGGACTCCCGATAAATGGAGCAGCTTGTGACTCAGTCTTTTACAGATTAACAGTGGTCATCAGCAAAGCCTATTGCTTTGTAAGTGGGGCCAATAGACTCACCCATACTTGCTCCCTGTATGCACTCACCAACTGGCTATCACTTCATAACAGGCTAAAATATTAGTCCTGCCTGTTGGCAAAAAAAGCCCTTCTGGGCCTCACCCCAACTGTAATTTGTGACCTCTTCTGCCCGGTCAACAACCAGTACTCCACTAGGAGTATGACTAGACAAGCCCTTGAAGTCCCCTTTCATAAAACAAGCCTGGTAAACCTTCATTAGCTGACCACTGGCTGAATGAATTCCTGGATTCCCTAGCGGAAAAACTTCACTATTTAAGAATTCCCTAAGTAAAAAACTTACAATTAAATCTGACTGCTGTTGTTTTAATGACTAATTTCCCTCTGTTTCTGTGTTGCTCCATGACTGTCAACTGCCTGCTCTCTCCTGCAATACCTTTGTTTGTAAGCATAATGTTTGTATCTGACCAGGCTCCACTTCAGCTGGTGAATGTGAGTTGTGTATTATAGTTCTTTGTCATATATTGACGTGGAACCTTTGGAAAAGAGCACCTGTACTCAAAGGTGTTACCTGAATAACAAAGAAATAAAAAAATAAAAAATGCCAACTCTCTGTTCATAAGACTGCACTGAATTCAGCCTACACATAGCAATACAACTCATTGCAGTACCATGTGCCCTCCACTCCCATGGGCATTGCAAACTTTGCCTGTGGGCCCCAGTTCATAGGCGAAGTTATCAAATCTACCGTTTGTGAAGTTCTAGCTGTAAAGTGAATTAGAACTGTGAATTTCAGATTAAATTTGTGATCTGAGGTGCATTCACTAATTTCTACATGAAGCAATATTTTCCAACTTCGCACACCTCTGTGCGTGAGTATCTGCGACAACAGGATTGCTGACATCATAGGGGCCTGCACTTCTGCACACAGAAGAACTGTTGTAATTGGGGTATTGTGGATTTGTATCTGTGGCTGCAGGGGCCTGTGCTTCTGTGGACAAAAGTAGTGTTGTGATTTGAATGGCGTGAATTTCTATCTGCAGTCAGAAGTGAGTGTGTATGTCTTGCAGTGAGCTTGCATCAGATACAAATTCACAAATGTATCACATCACTGTTACTGCATTAGTGTCATCTGAAGCAGTTGTATGTTGTTTGTCTTGCTTGATGATGGCTGTCTGTGGCTGCTTGTGTGGACTCGCCCTTTTGCTGCTGGGGGTAGGGAGTTACAGTTGGAAACCATAATGACACATTTCCCTACTTTTGTGGTTTTAAGTTGAACCCTAACTGGTGCATTTTTTGCACCGTAAGAACTTAGACGGCATTTGATGAAGTAGCCCAAAAGTTTGCATTGGTGATCTGGCTGGCGGGGTCTCAAGATTTTTTATGGCATCTTGTGTTGTTTCCAAGATTTTTAATGAAGCGCTTTTTTTTTTTTGAAACTTAATACACTTTTTTTGTTCTCATGTACAGCCTTGATGGTATGGAATTCTTTCATGAAACTCTCAGGGTAGAAGTGGACTGTGCTGAGGTAGTGTCTTTCAAAGGGTTCATGAAAAAATATTAAACAATTCCAGAGTAATAAGGATTTTAAGTATTTTCTGAGCATGCTCTGCAGGATTTTGAGTTAACACTCTGATACAAACCAAAAATGTTCAGTTCATGAGGGCATTAGTTGTTTCAGTTTGTAATTGCCACCATCTTGGTTTTTTTTTCCCAACTGAAAGACATGGAAAATACCAAAAATGATGTGTTTTAAAATACAAACACCTGAAACTACAGTAGCTAAATGGGACCGATTTAGCTGCACGCGGGTGTTTTTGTTATGATGCTGGAAATAAGGTTTCCGGGCACCTGAAAATCCTTGCTGCCCAGGTTAGTGAGAGGAGCCATTTGCCCATGTTCCATGTAGAAGAACAGCAGGACTTTCTTGAATTGTACAGCAGCAGCTGGAGTCATGCAGTCGGTTTCAATAGGAACAGTGAGCCAGCAGTCTGTGTCTTGTCGTGTCTTGGCTTGGCTTATCTTTCTTTCTATCTGTCTGTCTGTCTATCTCTATTTGTCTGTCTGTCTATCTATAGATATAGATATAGATATAGATATATATGTATATAATTAATATATCTTAAGTGGACCGTGGAGCCCACCCCCAGTACTGCCCCTTTCTCCCCCTCACTTCCAGGTAGCCCTCCCCCTTTCCGAATGTTTACTATTTATGAATTGTAATATATTGTAACCAGACCTGGGTTCCCCCTCTCTGTACCACTTTTGTTGACTCCCCCTCCCCTGCAGGTCACCCCTGCCCATCTTCCCCAGTATACAGGTGGTAGCACTGGAGTGCCCAGCTCAGCTGCCACTGAGAAGTATCCTAACACTAGGGTACCCAATCCCCGGTGTCAACTCAGAAACATCCATCTCTAAAAAAGAAAACCATTCCTTGTTGCTCTTTTGTTATTTTTTGTATTAAACCTGTAAAAAAAAAATGTCCCTCACTCATCTGCCCACCACACCCCCACCCACCACACCCTTACCCCCAGCACCCAACACCCAAAACATTCCCACACACCCTCACAAACCTGAACATGTCCCATGGCATAGATCCACTCTTTGATGAATAACGTGTCTTGCTGCTGGAATCAGCAACTGCAATATGAGACCAAAAGGTAAGTCCAGTTTAATATATTTCAAAGGGATTTAAAATTTTGCTGATAACTTAGTCTGTTTTCCATAATTGCACACCAGATTTGAAAAAAATTGCTTTTTTTGAACCCCACCTCATGAACACCTTATGCAGCCAAACCTGTGTGTGTATATGTTGTACAATGTACATGAATACATGTGGCTGCAGAAGCACAGACAGACAAAAGGCCCAATGGGGCCTGCACCTCTGCAGCCAGAAATACACATATATGCTGTATGAGGTACCTCACTAGATAGCATGATCCACTATTGCATGGTTTTCTATACGCAGCAGTCATTTACCAGCCTGTTCAAATATTTTTTACAAATATCCACAGAAAAAGATGATTTCATTGATGTCATATGATCAGGACTAGGGACACAAATAGACATTCTCCTTAGCAATGGAAACATTATATATCAAATAATAGAAAAAACAAAGATACTTGATGCAATGGGACTGTAAGTCTTAGAGGATGAATGTTTGATGTATAGTTAAGAGAAATGGCCTACAACAGGAAATGGAAAACAGAGTTCCATCACTGATAGGCTGTTAAATCTTGTAGGTTATAGACAGTGACTGAATATAGGAGAATACCCTCAAAGAGATGGAACAGTGAATAACAGTAGAAATATTAGTCAGCCAGGCACTAGTAATACACAGACTTTAGACAAAAAAACAGTTACAATTCTAACTTGAAATGTTGCAGGACTAACAGGATAGATTCAATGATAGGGATTGGCTGGAATTTGTCTCAGACGTGGGTATATTATATCTTAAGGAGACCTGACATGAAGGAGAATCCAACTTATTGTTGAATGGGTTTGAATTTTTTCTTGCACAAGGACTCAAGATAAAAAGATTTGGAAGAGCTGGTGGCTTAGCCACATATTTAAAGGAAGGAACCTTTGATAAAAATTGAATTAATAAGGACAACTGAACAATATATAGCCCTTAAAATTATGCTGCAGACCTACAAGATTATCTTGATAAATTGTTATCTACCACCAACAAATTCAAATTTTTATAAAGATGAAATATGGGAAAAGTTACAGTCAATGATACAAGAAATTACATTTAAGTACCCTGCTTATAATATTCTAATAGCAGAAGATTTTAGCACCAGAATAGGATCGTTTGATGGACTGCTGAATTCTTCCACATGGGATCATTTAGAAGTACCTGAAGTAGAATTTGCAAGAAACACACTGGATACAAAGGAAAATAAATCAGACTTCTAACTAATAAAACTTATGAAATAATATAACTTATGCCCATTTAATGGAAGGCTTGAAGAAGACTTAGAAGGACACTACACATATAATAAACAAAATACTTCCTCACTTCTGGATCTTTTTCTAAGGTCAGCACTAGTAATTATTTGGTCCTCTTTAAAAATAGTTCCCAGAATAGAAAGTGATTGCTATCCAGTAATCCTGAAAGGGCTTTTATGAAATACTGAAAAAGAAATAAGTTTACCTTTATTGGTCACTGAAATAAGAACAAAAAAAAGACACAATGGAATGAGGTTTTAGATGAACAAGTTGCAGCGACAGTGGAAAATTTTATAAATATGAATGTAGTCCCAACACTCTCCAGGTTATCTGCTGTTGGACTTATGGATCAACTTTCTCTTTTATTTAAGGAATTACATAAGATTCTGTATAAAGAAATTAAAATAGGTAAAATAATTATGAGGAATCTTGGTTTGACAGGGAATGCATAGAAGGAAGCATAAATATTTAAGGTTAGTTAGAGAAAACAGGAAAGCAAAATCTCTCTTTAAAACGAAAGAACTAAATAAGAAAAGGAAAGCACATAGAATTTTGATTGAACAGAAAAAAAGGCATTCTGTCATAGGCAATGGACAAAAATGCTTCTGACAATTATGGAAAAGGACTCTAAATCCTTTTGGGCTCTTGTGGCTAAGGGGACATGCAAGAGCAGGAAAAGTATAGATTCATATATTTCAGCACAGGTTTGGGTCACTCATAAAAATGTATTTTGGACTGATGAAGATATTGTACAAAATATAGAATGTATATCTTCTAACACAATTCTAAAAACACAGAGATCAGAAGTTTACTTTGCAATTAGATCCTTAAAAGGTCGGGTCGCGAGGGCAGGAGTCCCCAAGCCCTCCCCACAGTCTAACAAGCGTGACAGACCCCCCCGGACCACGCCGAGGAACCCAGAGCGGAGGTCAGGTTGCGAGGGCAGGAGTCTCCAAGCCCTCCCCACAGTCCAAGAAGCGTGACGGCCCCCCAGGACCACATCGAGGAACCCAGAGCAGAGGATGGATCACGAGGGCAGGAGTCCCCAAGCCCTCCCCACAGTCCAACAAGCATGACGGCCCCTCCGGACCATGCCGAGGAACCCAGAGCGGAGGTCGAGTCATGAGGGCAGGAGTCCCCAAGTCCTCCCCACAGTCCAACAAGCGTGACAGACCCCCCCGGACCACACCGAGGAACCCAGAGTGGAGGTCGGGTCGTGAGGGCAGGGGTCCCCAAGCCCACCCCACAGTCCAACAAGTGTGACGGACCCCCCCCGGACCATGCCGAGGAACCCAGAGCAGAGATCGGGTCATGAGGGCAGGAGTCCCCAAGCCCTCCCCACAGTCCAACAAGCGTGACGGACCCCCCTCAGGACCACACCGAGGAACCCAGAGTGGAGGTTAGATCATGAGGGCAGGAGTCCTCAAGCCCTCCCCATAGTACAACAAGCATGATGGACCCCCCCGGACCATGCCGAGGAACCCAGAGCGGAGGTTGAGTCATGAGGACAGGAGTCACCAAGCACTCCCCACAGTCCAAAAAGTGTGACAGACCCCCCAAGACCACGCCAAGGAACCCAGAATGGAGGTCGGGTCGTGAGGGCAGGGGTCCCCAAGCCCACCCAACAGTTCAACAAGTGTGACAGACCTCCCCGGACCACGCCGAGGAACCCAGAGCAGAGATCGGGTCATGAGGGCAGGAGTCCCCAAGCCCTCCCCACAGTCCAACAAGCGTGATGGACCCCCCCCCAGGACCATGCCGAGGAACCTAGAGCGGAGGTTGGATCACGAGGGCAGGAGTCCCCAAGCCCTACCCACAGTCCAACAAGCATGATGGACCCACCCGGACCACGCCGAGGAACCCAGGTAGCTGGAGTTTCTTGCAGCTGCTTCCCTGACCAAAGAAGAGCTCTACCACGCCACATATTTTAAAATTGGTGCCTTTTTAGACACAGTACTGCCTTGAATTTGAACTGCTGGTGTGCATCGAACGTTTACACAGCTCCCTGCCTCCAACCTGTATCTGCTGAATTGTGTGTAAAAAAGGGAGAGATCTGTTAGTCTGGGCAGGGTTTTTAAACTGGGATTTGTTTAAATTTTACTGAAATGCACAGCTTAGCCCAGGGGTAGAATTGCTTGTGAGTGATAAAGTTGTGCTGTACCAAGGGGAGTTGCAGAAACTCCGCGACTGCAGACTGCTGCTATCTAGGGGCTTTCCCACATTTATTCTTTTGATTGTAATCTGTAATTAGGTCCCCGGGCTGCTATTTTACCATGCCATATCTCCTACAAACAAGTGTACTAATTCCCAAGCTATTGATTGCATTTTAGAAAGCACGCTCCTCCTACAAGCCACTTACCTGTATTTAAAGCCTTTCTTTTCCTTTCCGTAGAGTGGAGGTTGGGCCGCGAGGGCAGGAGTCTCCAAGCCCTCCCCACAGTCCAACAAGCGTGACGGATCCCCCTCCGGAGCACGCTGAGGAACCCAGAGTGGAGGTCGGGTCGCAAGGGCAGGAGTCCCCAAGCCCTCCCCACAGTCCAACAAGTGTGACGGACCCCCCCAGACCACGCCGAGGAACCCAGAGCAGAGGTCAGGTCACGAGGGCAGGAGTCCCCAAGCCCTACCCATAGTCCAACAAGTGCGATGGACCCCCCCCAGACCATGCCGAGGAACCCAGGTAGCCGGAGTTTTTTGCAGCTGCTTCCCTGACCGAAGAGGAGCTCTACCACACCACATATTTAAAAATTGGCACCTTTTTAGACACAGTACTGCCTTGAATTTGAACTGCTGGTGTGCATCGAGCGTTTACACAGCTCTCTGCCTCCAACCTGTATCTGCTGAATTGTGTGTAAAAAAGGGAGCGATCTGTTAGTCTGGGCAGAGTTTTTAAACTGGGATTTGTTTAAATTTTACTGAAATGCACAGCTTAGCCCAGGGGTAGAATTGCTTGTGAGTGATAAAGTTGTGCTGTACCAAGGGGAGTTGCAGGAACTCCACGACTGCAGACTGCTGCTATCTAGGGGCTTTCCCACATTTATTCTTTTGATTGTAATCTGTAATTAGGTCCCCCGGCTGCTATTTTACCGGGCCATATCTCCTACAAACAAGTGTACTAATTCCCAAGCTACTGATTGCATTTTAGAAAGCACGCTCCTCCTATAAGCTGCTTACCTGTATTTAAAGCCTTTCTTTTCCTTTCCGCAGAGAGGAGGTTGGGTTGCGAGGGCAGGAGTCCCCAAGCCCTCCCCACAGTCCAACAAGCATGACGGACCCCCCCCCGGACCACACCGAGGAACCCAGAGCGGAGATCGGGTCATGAGGGCAGGAGTCCCCAAGCCCTCCGCACAGTCCAACAAGCATGACGAACCCCCCAGATCATGCCAAGGAACCCAGAGTGGAGGTCAGGTCATGAGGACAGGAGTCTCCAAGCCCTCCCCACAGTCCAACAAGTGTGACAGACCCCCCCCGGACCATGCCGAGGAACCCAGAGCGGAGGACAGGTCGTGAGGGCAGGAGTCCCCAAGCCCTCCGCACAGTCCAACAAGTGTGACGGACCCCCCCCAGACCATGCCAAGGAACCCAGAGTGGAGGTCAGGTCACGAGGGCAGGAGTCCCCAAGCCCTACCCACGGTCCAACAAGCATGACGGACCCCCCCGGACCACGCCGAGGAACACAGGTAGCCGGAGTTTCTTGCAGCTGCTTCACTGACCAAAGAGGAGCTCTACCACGCTACATATTTTAAAACTGGCACCTTTTTAGACACAGTACTGCCTTGAATTTGAACTGCTGGTGTGCATTGAGCGTTTACATAGCTCCCTGCCTCCAACCTGTATCTGCCGAATTGTGTGTAAAAAAGGGAGAGATCTGTTAGTCTGGGCAGAGTTTTTAACTGGGATTTGTTTAAATTTTACTGAAATGCACAGCTTAGCCCAGGGGTAGAATTGCTTGTGAGTGATAAAGTTGTGCTGTACCCAGGGGAGTTGCAGGAACTCCGCGACTGCAGACTGCTGCTATCTAGGGGCTTTCCCACATTTATTCTTTTGATTGTAATCTGTAATTAGGTCCCCGGGCTGCTATTTTACCATGCCATATCTCCTACAAACAACTGTACTAATTCCCAAGCTATTGATTGCATTTTAGAAAGCACGCTCCTCCTACAAGCCACTTACCTTTATTTAAAGCCTTTCTTTTCCTTTCTGTAGAGTGGAGGTCGGACCGTGAGGGCAGGAGTCCCCAAGCCCTCCCCCACAGTCCAACAAGCATGATGGACCCCCCCGGACCACACCGAGGAACCCAGAGCGGAGATCGGGTCACGAGGGCAGGAGTCCCCAAGCCCTCCGCACAGTCCAACAAGCATGACAGACCCCCTCAGATCATGCCAAGAAACCCAGAGTGGAGGTCAGGTCATGAGGGCAGGAGTCTCCAAGCCCTCCCCACAGTCCAACAAGTGTGACAGACCCCCCCCGGACCACGCCGAGGAACCCAGAGCGGAGGTCAGGTCGTGAGGGCAGGAGTCCCTAGCCTCCGCAACAGTCCAACAAGCGTGATGGACCCCCGGACCATGCCAAGGAACCCAGAGTGGAGGTCAGGTCATGAGGGCAGGAGTCCCCAAGCCCCTACCCACAGTCCAACAAGCATAGCGGACCCCCGGACCACGCTGAGAGGAACACAGGTAGCGGAGTTTCTTGCAGCTGCTTCACTGACCAAAGAGGAGCTCTACAACGCCACATATTTTAAAATTGGCACCTTTTTAGACACAGTACTGCCTTGAATTTGAACTGCTGGTGTGCACTGAGCGTTTTCACAGCTCCCTGCCTCCAACCTGTATCTGCCGAATTGTGTGTAAAAAAGAGAGAGATCTGTTAGTCTGGGCAGAGTTTTTTAACTGGGATTTGTTTAAATTTTACTGAAATGCACAGCTTAGCCCAGGGGTAGAATTGCTTGTGAGTGATAAAGTTGTGCTGTACCCAGGGAAGTTGCAGGAACACGCGACTGCAGACTGCTGCTACCTAGGGGCTTTCCCACATTTATTCTTTTGATTGTAATCTGTAATTAGGTCCCTGGGCTGCTATTTTACCATGCCATATCTCCTACAAATAAGTGTACTAATTCCCAAGCTATTGATTGAATTTTAGAAAGCACGCTCCTCCTACAAGCCACTTACCTGTATTTAAAGCCTTTCTTTTCCTTTCTGCAGAGAGGAGGTTGGGTTGTGAGGGCAGGAGTCCCCAAGCCCTCCCCACAGTCCAACAAAAGGCGTGGCCAGCCCCGGACCACGCCGAGGAACCCAGGTAGCTAGAGTTTCCTGCAGCTGCTTCCTGACTGAAGAGGAGTTTTAGCCCTGCCTGCACTTCGTGCAGGCTCCCCACCACCACCCCCCTTGGTCGGCTTGTCTTTATATAGCAGTGCTGCTGTCATACCTCGTGAGCTCGTGAACCAATCAGCCCACTTTCCCATTAGTCCCTTATATTTCTCCACTACTAGCGGCCACTGCTGAGCATACTGTCAAACCCTCCTCTACACATAAGGAACTTACTTAATAAAAAATGCAGTTTCTCACTGCAATTATCACTATGCTTTGCATAGCCTCATCCTCCCTCCCTCCCTCAGTCAATCCTACCCTACCAGACCCCTTGCCACCTCCCACCTTTACTCCCAAGCCTACACCTCACTCCTCCTCAGCACCAGTTAAACACTACCCACACCATGGGCACAACTGGACCCTGGGGGCTTCTATCCTCCCCCCCCCTCTTTCCATGCTGCAACACCTGCCTTATATCTCCCACTCTTTTCAGCCCCAAAGGCAAACTTAACTCCTGCAAATCACCCCACCCAGAGGAGTGTACCAATAAAGATCATGCGCCTATTAAGGCATGCCCTGGTATTCCTACTGCTCGTAGCAGGGGACGTTGAATGGAACCCTGGACCACAGGCACCCATTGCTGCCCAACCATCAGCACCACCCACACACCTCTCCAACGGTCTCAAAATCATCCGCATAAATATATGTAGCATCCTAAATAAAATGGCTGCCCTACAAACAACTGGCCTGGCCCTTCGCCCAGATATTGTAATCATCACAGAGTCATGGCTGGAAGCCCTTCACCAGGACGAGGAATCTCACTACCTGACTTCTCACTAATCCGCCAAGAAAGGCAAGGGAGGAAGAAGGGTGGCACTGCCAGGTATGTTGCCCTCAAATCTCCAGTTTTCTGTAATCACTTGCAACACCCTTAATAAACATAGATTCCTCCTGATCAAAATCCCCTGCCTCTATCCAGTATACATATCTGGGTCATACTGTCCTCGGACACACCGCTAACCAGCATCCCCGAACACCCAGGGCAACCTGAGGGCTCCATGAAGGCGGTGAACGCCACATCCTTGGGATTTCAATCAGAACTGGCTGGGATGCACAGCATCAAAGACACGTTGCCAAATAAGCGCACTAAACTTGCACCAGCAAATAGGGGAACCCACCCGCCTAAACCACAAATCAAATAAACACACACTACTGGACTGGGCACTCACTACCCACCCACATAGGATACTCAATGCAGGCCTCCTACCGGACTCCCTTAGTGACCACCATATGATTTACATAGTGCGCAAAATCTTCCATCCCCCGGCTCCCCAACCCCGTCTGCTGTACTGCAGAGCTTACAAATCACTGGATCTGCCTGCGCTCCTAATCGCCCTCACCACCACTGACTGGTCTCCCATCCTTAGTGCCACCACCATGGACGAGGCCCTGAGCTACTTCTCTTCTAAATTCCTCGCTATCTGGGACATACATGTCCCGCTAAGGAGATCCAGAGTCAGAGGCTCCCACTTACCCTGGGTAACTTTAAACCTCATGGAACAACTCCGAGCCAGAGACCGGGCCTGAAAATCTTTCAAGGCCACAGGTTCTCATCCGGCCCAGCAACAATACCGGTCTCTTCGTAATGCCTGCACAAGACTCATACAGCAGTCCAAATCAAACTACTTCAAAATGGCTTTCAACAAAAACCACACCCACCCTTCTCAATTCTGGAAGTCCATAAATTCCCTCCTCACCCCACCAACCCAACCCCCACTCTCAACATCGCAGGCAAAATCATAAATGACCCTTGTCTGGTTGCCACCAAGTTTAATGCCTCTTCTCCACCGCTACTGCCTCCTACTCTCCTCCCACCCCCACCCACCACCTCTCATTCTTCCCAAAGTTCCCCCGTTCTCCCTAATGCACCCCGGCCTCCTTTCGTTCCGCCCAGTCACTCCAGACCAGGTGCTAAAATTCTACACTCACTAAACACATCCAAAGGAAAATGTCCATCGGGACTAGATTCTAAAATGCTCCAACTCTCTGCTATATTCTACCCCCTAACCATGCTCTATAATCTGTCTTTTAAATTAGGGGCTGTTCTCACACAATGGAAACAAGCCACGGTCATTCCTCTCCCCAAGGGAGGGGACCTCTCCTCCCCATCAAACTATTGGCCTATGTCTCTGCTCCCCATCCTAGCCAAAATTCAAGAGCGCCTTGTTATATCCCAGCTACACACCTATCTAGATACAGGCTTCTTTTTCGCCCCCTTTCAAGCCGGGTTCAGAAAAAATCACTCCACCACCACATCCCTCCTTCGCCTCACCAACTCCATCTTTACAGGCATTGACAAAGGAGAAATAACCGAAGCTATTTTTATAGACCCGGCAAAAGCTTTCGACATGGTCTCACACCCCCTGTTGCTATCTAAACTTGCCCAAACTGGTCTCTCTACGGCAGCACTCAGCTGGTTCCACTCATACCTATCAGGTAGGTCGTAGAAGCAGTCCGCGCATCGGCACGGCTCTATCCACCCCCCTCCCTGTCACCAGTGGCGTACCTCAAGGGTCTGTACTCAGCCCGCTGCTTTTCTCAATCTTCCTCAATGATTTGCCTGCTGTCTGCACACAATCTGGCATCCATATGTACGCGGACAATACGGTGCTGTTCGCCTCTGGCCCATCCGGAACCGCCATAGCAGCATGCCTTCAGAAGGACTTCTACTCCATTCAGCGCTGGTTCCTTGAGAACCAACTATTCCTAAACTCAAAAAAAACTGTCTCTCTCACCTTCGGCTCCCGAGCCAAACTAACCTGGCTTACTGACGCACCCACATTCTATACCTTGGATAGAACCCTGCTTGAGGCCTGCTCCACATATCGCTGTCTCGGCATCTGGCTAGATCAGTACCTTGACTTCTCAGCGCATGTAGACGCACTGCAAAAAAAACTACATCCCATGCTGGGAGCGCTCCATCGTAACAAGTTTTGCATCTCTCTACCAACCAGGCAAGCAATGGTACAAAAAATGATCCTCCCAATTTTGGACTACGGCGATGTCGTCTACAGTGCCGCCCCCCAAACATCCTTAGCTAGGCTCGACCCCATATTCAACTCCTTCTGCCGGTTCACCTTGGACCGTTCTCCCAACACCCACCACTGTGACCTTTACCAGTCCCTTGACCTCCCCTCACTCCAAAACCGTCGATTGCTGCACAGTACTAGAATTACTGCAAAGTTCTGGTCACATACGCTGCCCTCCTACCTATCAACATCTCTAACCGCCGTCCCCCCACCTACCTACGATCTCAGAAACACTGACTCCAGGCTCCTTCACATTCCCCACAGATCCACCCAATCAGGTCAGGTAGCTTTCAGTTTTAGACTGCCCAAATTATGGAACTCACTGGCAGCCGACATCAGACTCACTACAAGTACTCCCCAACGAAATGCCCTTCTCAAAGCACATTTTGACACCAACTGCTCATGCTTTCCCCATCGCTGAATTCCGTGTACAACTCTTATCAGCTAGTCTGGACTCCGTTTCTTAATTGGTACCATATGCCACTGAACCTTCTACTGTTGCTGTAGATACACATGCCTTACCCATATAGCATGTAATCTAATTTTTGATCACACTATGTAATTGTTGTAATTTTTTCCATGCTACTACATCACTGCCTGAAATACTCTTCATTTTGTATGAACCGTTATGCATCTCAGTTGCTGCACCCATCCTACTGGGCCACTGTTTGTTATCTGCTAATTATGTATGTACTGTTTTTGTCTTATTTACTGCACTCTTGTAACCCAATACCCCAGGGTGCATCTGGAATCAAGTGGTACTCTGCTCAGTATGCCTTCCTGGTAAATCTCTTAAATAAATAAATAAAAGCTCCAGGACCGGACAAAATTCTCGTGGAGGTTTATCAACAAAATCAAAGAATGTGGTGTGACCTATTAACTCACTTCTTTAATTTGCATATTAAGGAGCAGTATGTCCTTGAATCCTGGAGAGGTTCAGAGGTGGTTCTAATACACACAAAAAAAGTCTGGGACTATCATCGTCATATACAACTCAATTTCTGAGAGCAGGAACAGGTCTTATAGGTATAAGAGCTCCAATGGATGTACAGAAAGTTATGTACTGGATCAAGGTGACAAGGTTAATGACTAGCAGATTACCTGTACAGTGCCTGATTGAACAAAAATATTGGATTAAAAGAGATTGTGTTAGTAAATGCTGGTTGAAAGGAATTTTTCAAAAAATAGAAATGTATGACCTAGCTGTATTGAATAGATATGCGGAAAGAAATATTACCTTAAGTCTAAAATATAGAAGTTGTATCAAAAAGAAAATAATAAATCACTGGATGTCAAGAGATAAGGAATTGATATGTAACTCCAAGATAGCAACTTGGTATGTCATTAACGTGGCTAATCATGCATTCCAATATTATCTAATTTCATTCGTGGTTAATAAGTTTTATTGATTTGACTTATTAAGATGATACAAACATTAAAACAGTCGGATATATTTCAAAGATCTTACAGACTGTTACATATGTCTGTAGAAGCAGAGAACGGAACATGCTGGCCAAATAGTAACAAACTGAATATACTAGCCAGGTAAGCAGTAGGATAATACTCTGTGCCTGGATGTACAACACCTATCCAGCTGGAGATTAACTTTGAAAGTATTAGCAGTTGGTGCATTGCATTATGGCTAACTCATACAAACATATCATACCTGGCCCCATCCTGCTACTTTCTGCAGTATTTGACAAAGCATCAGAAATTATGAGAGGTCCAGGGCCGCGGTCTTCTACTTTATGCCTACAAAATACAAGACATCACACACACAAAGCAAACAGGTCTTCATTGTCAGAGAAGATAATATCCTTTACTGATATTATACCATGTCATCCTTAGAGCAGGGTCTCCTATAACTCAGTAACAATCTCTCCAGCACTTGCCCCTAAATGCACCATGAGAGGAGACCATTATAGTAGCATGGTTGTGCTTATTCAGCTGATTCCCTCCCTAGATCTAATTTCATTAAAAGATCTTCTATTAAGAAAAACTTTCACAAGATACAAGCTACAAAGTTTTGAAAGTAATATGCTAACAACTAGGTATAAAAAACTTCCAGAATCTGAAATGAAGTATTTTTGTGGAATTGGATTTAAAGATTTACTGCATGTCCTATGAGACTGCTCTTGGTACAAAACTGAGACAAAATTCTGGCTTGCACCTTTTATGCTTGAGTGGAAAAACATTGATAGAGAATTAACACAAATACTCTTTACTAATCAGGACGATTGGAAAATCAATAGACTCGCAAATTTCTTATTTCAAATAAGTAAGATTGGGCACATTAAAATTAGGAATATAAAAAGTTAGTGGCGATATGTATATGATGCACTGTAAAATTATAGATGTGAATTTCTATGTATTGTTACACTGATATTTATTCATAGAAACATAGACTTTGATGGCAGATAAGGACTGCTTGGCCCACCTAGTCTGCCCATTTCACTGCTTATTGGAAAAGCTGTAGATCCTAATTAACCAACAGCCTACTTCTTCCTACCCCCCACCAGAATTATCTTATGTCTGTCCAATGCATTCTTGAATTCCCCCACTTTATTTTAACCAGACAACCTCTTCAGGAAGGCCGTTCCATGCATCCAACACCCACTCTGTGAAAAAATACTTCCTCACATTGCCCCTGAGCTGTCCCCCCTCATAGGAACATAGACTTTGATGGCAGATAAGGACCGCTTGGCCCATCTAGTCTGCCCATTTCCCTACCTACAGGATAGGCCGCAGATCCTAGTTAACCAACAGCCTATTTCATCCTACCCCCCACAAGAATTGCCTTACATAGAAACATAGAATTTGATGGCAGATAAGGACCACTTGGCTACCTTCTATCTTCAAATTGTGTCCCCTTGTTCTTGCACATCTCTTTTTTCTGAAAGATGCTACCCTCTTGGACTTTGTTGATTCCCTTGAGATACTTGAAAGTTTCTATCATGTCCACCCTATCCCTCCTTTCCTCAAGGGTATACATATTAAGCTTGTTTAGTCTCCCTTCATATGACTTCTGGTGCAGACTCTGCACCATTTTAGGTGCACTCCTCTGGACTGCCTTCATCCTGTCAATATCCTTGAGGAGATGGGGTCTCCAGAACTGTACGCAGTCTCAACAACTGTCTGTACAGAGGGATAATAACTTCCTGTTTTCTACTGGTGATGCCTCTCCCTATACATCCCAGTTTCCTCCCAGCCATCCCTACTGCTTTCTTACATTGCTTGCTTACCTTTAGCTCATTTGATATGACTACCCCCATACCATTTCCATTTGTGTTGTTGTTAATACCCCCTCATTGTGTACTTTTCTCCTGGGTTTTTGTTTCCCAGGTACATTACTTTAGAAACATAGAAACATAGAAGTTGACGGCAGATAAGGACCGCAAGGCCCATCCAGTCTGCCCATTTCTTTTTCTACCTTATAAATGTGCTCGGCCTTTGCTCTGTCAGTGACCTATCTATTCATAGTCATTTGTATTGCTCCCTATACCTATCCCATGCCTGTTTGAAGCCCTGCACTGTATTCATAGCCACCACTTCTTGTGGTAAGCCATTCCATGCATCCACCACCCTTTCTGTGAAAAAGAATTTCTCACATTCCCCTTAATCGGCCTCCCTCTAATCTCATACTGTGTCCTCTTGTCCTGCTATTTTTCTTATATTTAAACATGTTAGACTCTTTCACCTTGTTTATGCCCTTAAGGTGTTTGAATGCCTCGATCATATCACCTCTCTCTCCTTTGCTCAAGGGTATACATATTGAGCTCGTGTAATCTGTCCTCATATGTCTTCTGATGCAGTCCCTGCACCATTTTGGTTGCCCTTCTCTGGACTGCCTCAATTTGGTTAATGTCCTTGTGAAGGTGTGGCCTCCAATACTGCACGAGTACTCCAGATGGGGCCTAACCAGTGTCTTGTACAGAGGGATTATTACCTCCTCTACGACTTGTGATACTCCTACTAATACACCCTAACACCCCCTAGCCTTACCTACTGCTTTAGAGGTCTGCTTGATGATTTTAGGTCATCAGTGATGATGATGCCCAAGTCTCTTTCTTCCTTTGTGACTGCTAGCAACTCCTCCCAGCCTATAGGTGGCTTCAGGGTTTCTCTTCCTCTATGTGCATGATTTTGCACTTCTTTGCATTAAATCCCAGTTGCCACTCTTCTGACCATTCTGCTAGTTTATCCAGATCTCTTCTCATTCTGCCCACCCCATCTGGATCATCTACTCTGTTGCAGATCTTGGTGTCATCTGCAAACAGACAAGCCTTACCCTCTAGTCCATCTGCAAGGTCACTAATGAAGATGTTGAAGAGGACCGGCCCCAGGACTGATCCCTGAGGTACCCCACTTGTGACTTGAATCTCTTCTGATTGTATACCATTTACCACCACTCTCTGTTTTCTGCCCGCAACCAGTTTGCCACCCAGTTGACCAACTTCTGACCCACCCCGAGCCTACCCAGCTTATTTATCAATCTTCTATGTGGAACAGTGTCAAAGCTTTGTTGAAGTCAAGGTAGGCGACATCAACTGCTCCCCCTTGGTCCACCACTCTGGTTACCCAGTCAAAGAAATCTATGAGATTAGTTTGACAGGACCTTCCCTTTGTAAACCCATGCTGTCTTGGATCCTGTGCCCCTATGGATTCCAGGTGTTGCACTATCCTTTCCTTAAGGAGCCTCCATAATCTTGCCCACTACTGAGGTAAAGACTGAGCGGTCTGTAGTTCCCGCCTCCTCCCTGCTACCACTCTTGTGGGCGGGATCACATGAAACCCTTCTCCAGTCTTCTGGGACCTCTCCTGTGCTCAGAGACTCACTAAACAATTCTGCTAATGGCTCTGCTAGTTCCTCCTTTAGCTCCTTAGTACCCTGGGATGTATGCCATCAGGTCCCATTGCCTTATCCACCCTGAGCTTAGCAAGCTCTTCTAGGACTCTTTCTTTTGTGAAGGGAGTAGTGCTCACCTCCCTCCCCTGTGTCCATGATGCTGAGCTGTGGGCCCTGTCCTACCTTCTCTTCAGTAAATACTGAGCAAAGTATCTATTTAGGATAGATGCCTTTACAGGGTCCTCCTCCTCACATGCTCCTTTTCTCCATTAAGCTTAGCAATACCCCTCTGGACTTTCTCCTTTCACTAATGTATCTATAGAAAGTCTTGTCACCTTCTTTTTACTGTTCGTGCTAGTGTTTCCTCAGTTTGGGACTTTGCCTGCCTTACTGCCTTACCTGCTTCCTTAGGGCAGTTTGTATGCCTCCCTATCTTCATCCCGCTGTGTTCCTTATATTTCCTGAAGGCCAGCCTTTTGGCTCTGACCTTTTCTGCTACTGTTTTTGAGAACCAAAGTGGTTTCCTTCTTCTTTTGCACTTCCTTTTCTCTCTAACACAATGGGATGTTGCTTCAAGTGTTACATCCTTAATGCTTGCCCACTTTGCCTGTACCCCTCACCTGTGTTTCTTTTGCCAGGGCTAGCTTAACTCTGTAGGCCATCTTATCAAAGTCAGCTCCTCTGAAGTCCCATATTTTTGCCTTGGAATGGATGATTTAGATGTAGTACCAAACTGAACCATACCATGTGATGGTCACTGGCCCCAGGTGACCTTCTGCCTGAGATCTGTGATCCCTTCTTTGTTAGTCAGTACTAGATCTAGGATAGCCCTGTCTCTTGTGGGTTGCTGTACCAGTTGTTTGAGGCCCTCCCTGCAGGGAATCCACTATGAGTCTAGTTCTGGCAGATGTTCCTGCTGGTATTGACCAATCTGTATCTGGCATGTTGAAGTCTCCCATTATCAGAACCTCCCTTTAGCTGTCATATTTTGTATATCTTCTAACAGTAATGTATCTATGTCCTCCCTCTGGTCTGGGGCCTGTAGACAACCCCAGTTCTTATGGCTGTCCCATTTCCTGTTTCCAGGGTGACCCACAGTTCTTCTGGCTCCTTATGTGTATTCTGAATTTCTGTAGCTTTGATATTTTCTTTAACATACAGGGCCACTCCTCCCCTTTTGCACCTCGGTCTCTTCTGAACAATACATAGCCAGGTACTGAAGTCTCCCAAATGTGGTTACTGGTAAACCACGTCTCACTATTGCTACTATGTCCAGTTTAGCCTCTGACATTATTGCCTGCAGGTCTGGGATCTTATTTCCCAGGCTGTGAGCATTTTGTACATGATTTTCCATTGGCCAGATTTTGGTGTGTTGGTTGTTGGGTGAAGTTTGGCATTACCCTGTGCATCGTGATGGAGACAAACCTTTTTCTTACCTGGTGATGCAAATGAGCGGCAAACATGCTGAATTCCTGTTTGACCACTAGCTGAGGGGGAGGGTGTTCTTCCATTCGACGTATGGGGTGCTGCACCTCTCCCCATTTGCTAGTTTAAATATTCTGCAAGGCGTCAAACTTCTGCCCCAATGCACTGACTCCCTCTTTAGTCAGATGCAGTCCATCAAATTTAAGAACTTTGCTCCCAGAACTGTTGCCAAAGTTCCTACAAATCTGTGTCCTTTTTCCTGCACCAGTCTTTGAGCCACGGTTTAGCTCCCCTATCTCCCCTTCTCTGACCTTCCGTCCATCTGCTCCCTCTCCCAGACTGGCAGGATTCAGAGAAGGAGATGCCGGATGAAATAGATGATAGTTTGTCACCCAGCCTAGTCAGGTGTTCCTTGGTCTCCACAACTGACCGGCTGGCGAGATCATTAGTCCCTAGTGTACTAGGACATCAATGTTTTCTCCTGCCTTAGAACAATTTTAGCAATGCGGTCAGTGTCTCTCCATGCTGATGTACCTGGGAGACATCTGACCATCACCTGGCTGGAGATGGGTATCAACTCCCGAATCATGGAGTCTCCTATGATCAGAAGTTTTTTGGATTTCCTTTGTGCTTGTTTAGTTTTGGTTCCTGATTTGGGTGAGTTTTGTTGTGCTAGCTCCTGTGGCGCAGTGTCCTGCTCTGCAGTGTCTTCTGCCTCTTTATTTGATTTCAGAGATAGAGGCAGATACCTGTTTGTAGTGTTTATATGGTTTTTGGAGGTAATGTGTTGGAGAGCAGAGAGTAATGGGGCACCTTATTTGCACTTACTTTGCACTTATTTGCATTGAATCTAAGCTGCCATACTATTGACCATTCCTTCAACCTTGCCAAGTCCCTTCTCATCCTTTCCACCCCCCCCCCGTGTATCAAACCTGAGGCAGATCTTTGTGTCATCTGCAAAGAGGCATACTTTTCCTTCTGATCCCTCTGCAATGTCACTTACAAAGTCATTAAAAAGGACCAGCCCCAATACTGAACCCTGTGGTACCCTGCCAGTCAGCCCCCTTTCTTCACTGTGGACTCAGTTTACCATTATACTCTATGTTCTGTTGTCCAGCCAATTTTTTACCCAGGCTATCACCCTGGGACCCACTCCCAGGCTGGCTAATTTGTTTATTAATCTTTTGGGTGGGACTGTGTCAAATGCCTTGCTAAAGTCTAGGCAGACCATGTCCACAGCCCTTCCCTGGTTTACTACTTTGGTCACCCCATCAAAAAAATCTACTAGATTCATCTGACATGACTTTCCCACTGTGAGTCCATGCTGACTTGGGTCCTGTGCCCTGCTGGTCTCTAGGTAATCAACAATTCTTTCTTTCAGAATTGATGAAATCATTTTTCCTACCACTGAGGTCAAACTAACAGGTCTGTAGTTTCCTGCCTCTGCTTTGCTCCCACTTTTGTGAAGGGGAATCACATCTGCCCTCCTCCAGTCCTTAGGTTCCACACCATCCTCCCATGATTTGTTAAAAAGGGTAGTCAGTGGTCTCACTAGTTCTCCCCTTAGTTCTTTTAGAATTCTGGGGTGAATCCCATCAGGCCCCATTGCTTTGTCCACTTTCAGTTTTAGGAGTTCTTTCGGAATCCTTTCTTCTGTGAAAGGACTGGTATCGACACCCCTATCCAGAGTGTTTCTATTGATTGTATTAGGTACCTCCACCTCATCTTCTTCTGTGAATACTGAGCAGAAGTATTCATTCAATATCCCTGCTTTTTCAATGCCCCTCTCTGCCCACCCATCCTCCCCTTTATTAAGCCTCACTATCCCTCCCTTGGTCTTTCTTCGTTCCCTAATGTACCTATAAAAGGTTTTATCCCCCTTCTTAACTGAGTTGGCTATCTTTTCCTTCTGTTTGGGCCTTTGCTATTCTGATTGCCTTCCCTACTTCCTTCTGCTTTAACTGGTACAGTTCTCTGTCCTGCTCCTTCTGTGTTTCCTTACACTTCCTGAATGCTGTGTTTTTATTCCCTAACCTTCCCTGCCACCTTTTTTGAGAACCATAGTGGCTTTTTCTTTCATTTTAATTTGTTTATTTGCTTCACACAAAGGCTTGTTGCCTCTGTGATGGCAGTTTTGATGTTTCCCCATTATTCCTCCACCCCTCCTTCTTGCCTGTTTGCTAGTGCTTTTCTGAAGCACTCTCCCATTTTGATAAAGTCAGCCCTCCTAAAGTCCAGTACCTTCACTTTTGTATGGCTTGACTCTGTGGCTGTGTTTATGATGAACCACACTGTTTGGTGGTCACTTATTCCCAGATGGCTACTCACTTCTAGATCTGAGATTCTCTCTCCGTCCCTGTTTGAGAGTACCAGGTCTAAGATTGCTCCCTCCTGAGTGGGTTCCAACACTAGCTGTCTGAGGCATGCCCCCTGTAGGGCATCGAGAATAACCCTGCTCTTGATTGTGGCTGCAGCAAATGTGGTCCAGTTAACATCTGGCATATTCAGGTCCCCCATCAACAATATCTCCACTTTTTCTGTCATCCTAAGGATGCCTTCTGTCATTGCTGTGTCCATTTCCTCCACCTGAGATGGGGGTCTGTATTCAACCTTATGCGGATTGTGGTGCCATTTTCTGTGTCCAGGGTGACCCACAGTGCCTCCTCTCCTCCCTGTTTACTTTTTAGTTCCATTGCTTTGATCCCTTCCTTTATGTAGACAGCTACTCCTTCTCCTCTTCTACCTTCCCTGTCCCTCCTGTTGATTGTGTACCCTGGTATGTTGACATCCCAGTCATGGTTCTCTGTGTACCATGTTTCTGTGACAGCCATGGTATCCAGGCATCCCTCTTCCATCAAGGCCACCAGTTCAGGGAGCTTGTTACTTAGACTACAGGTGTTGGCACTTATTGCCCTCCATGTTTTGATGGCTTTACCCCTTTTAGCTCTATCCCTGTCCTTACTGCCTTTGTCTATTTCTCCATTTTCCCCTGCCCTTCTCCCTATCAACTTCTCTATCTTGGTGTTTACCTTACTAACTACCCTGATTTTTTTGGGGGGCTAGGATTTCCCTGTTCCTTTTCATTGTCTTCCACTTGGCTAGTTTTAATGCTTGCCAATGAAGCATTTAAACCTATCACCTAGGATCCTGATTCAGATGCAGACCATCTCACCAGTATAGGCCTGTATCCCTCCAGGTGAACCCCTAGTCCCCAGTGAAGCCAAAACCCTGAGCTCTGCACCAATTTTTCAACCATTGATTGAATCCCATGGTGCAGAGCACCCTAGCTTCACCCATGCCATAGACAGAAAGCGCCTCTGAGAAGGTTACCATGTATGCTACTCATGTAAGGCCCCTCCCCAACTCCACAAACTCCTCTTGCACTGTTCTGATCCATTTCCCAGCCAGGACATTTGTCCCTAGGTGGACAATGATGTCCAGCTCCTTCCCCTGTGCAGCTGCTCCCACGATCCTGAGGATTTGCTCCCTGTCCTTCCAAGCCATGGTGGCACCTTACCTCCATCTCCCCCACCTCAGTCTACCCCCCAACAACTGAGTCCCCAGCAGGAGTTGTTTCCTTCCCCTGTGGGGTACTATGCCACCCTCCTGTTGGTCTCCTTTGTGGAGGTTCCCAGTATCCTCCTTGGTCTCCACTGTGGCTGTCTCCATAGAGGAACCTCACTCTGCTAGAGTGGCATATGAATTGTGGAGAGGTACAGCTGGAAGGATGCACCTCCATTCCACTACCTTCACCCTCCCTGAGCCCACTGTGGTCCAACTGCTCCTCTTTTTTGGCAACCTCTGAGGCAGCAGCAGTGGCCCTGGGGTCCCTGTGTGGGAGAGGAGGTCCCCCAAATCCTGGCCAACTCAGTCTGGAGATGAGTAACCTCCTCCCTCAGCCCAGAGAGGTGCCTGCAGAGGGGACAGCACCACATCCGACTGCCGCTCCACAGCTACTACACTGCACCACTCCCATCATGTCTTATTTGTGTCCCCTTAGCTGTTATTTTGTATGCTTACTCTTTCCTCTCTCTGTTTATTTTTTTTCTCCCTACTTTCCTACAGCCTCCATGCCCTTACATCTCCTGCTCTTCTGTTCTGGAAAAGGAAGTTCCTGTATTCCTCAATAGTCTCCTTCTTACTTGCTCAGAGTCAGACCTCCAGCAGCTGGGGGTGAGGGTAGAATGCTACTCTTTTTGTTCAGGGGCGGTGAGTTTTTTGTGCCTCTGTGATCACTCCCTTCCTGCTCCCAAACAGGAAATTCCTGTTGTCAGTCAAATCCTGTGCCTATAAAAGTGGAACTAGCTAAGGGTGGGGGGGCGGAGAGAGGAGGGCTATATAGTCCCAGTAGACTAGTAAAGTTCTAACAGCACCTCCTTCCTCTTGCTGTTTTCTGCCAAAAGCTATATAGGGCAGTTTTAAATTCAAACACCTGGCTTCCTGTTGCCCAAGCCACTCCCCCTAATTCACAGTTCCCTTCTTCACCAAGGTAACTGCGCAGATAACAGTTCCCTTCACCCAACACAGACAAACACACTAACTCTTGATTTTATTTGTTTGTTTTTACCATAAGTTGAAGGTTCCAGTAGTAGAATTCTAGTTCTTAAGTCCCAGTTGGGTAGTAAAGTTCTAACAGCACCTCTTTCCTCTTGCTGTTCTCTGCCAAAAGCTCTAAGAGGATTGACTGTTATTTAATGATGTTTGTATAAAAACATCTTTGTTATCTGTATTTTAATTTTTGCTATATTCTTTGCTCTATGTAAACTGTGTTCTATAATTGTAATGACTTAATGTGTCGAACAATACATTCAGAAACTGAATATGCAGCTGCATATAGAAACTGAAAACTGCTACCCCCTTGAATAATTTCTAGATCCACTGCTGAAACCATGATACCTACATTGCAATGGTACTTCCAGCTATGTAACTGCAGACCCCACAAGGACCTGCCCTTCTGGAACCAGTAGTTGGTGTACATGTCTTACACCTGTCGCTAAAGAGGTGCAGGCCCCTCAGGGGTTTGCTCTTTTGCAGGCAGAAGTACTGTTGCAATTTTAGTATCATGGATTTTGTGGTGCCTGCACTTTTGCAACCAGATGTCAGAGTGTACATATTACACCCGTGGCTGCAGAAACACAGGCCCATCAAGTGTGTGTGTCTTACAGTGAAGTTGAGTACCTGAGGCTACCAACACACAGGCCCCTTTCTGCAGACAAAAGATATATTGTTATGTGTGCATCATGGATTTGTATATGTGCTCCAGGGGACTGTGCTTCTGCACAAAGAAGCAGTGTTGTGATTTGAGCATCATGGATTTCTGTCTGTAGTGACAAGTGATAGACGGAAGCGCTGGGGGACCTGACAGTGCATCCTGTTAACACTTCGCTGCTGAGCAATATTACATTTAAAAAGATTTTTTTAAATCACCTTGTGTGGATTATACCCTGCTACCAGCTACTCTCGAGTGCACTGAATTTTTGTTGTTTCATCTGGTGACCTGGGGCTAGCAACTCCTTAGTAGCACCTGGACTGTGCATCTGTTAGAGTGAAGATCCAACTTCCATGTTTGCCCAGTTATGTGCTACCTACCAGGATCATGCAGCCACCAGCAAACTGTGTTGACGTGGTGAGTTACAAGTGGAGTATCCCATTTGAAACTGTGGTCATAAACCTACAGGTATATCACAAAAAGCATCAGTGTTAGGACTGCAGATTTTCTCAGAAATGGCAATCAAGTTCTCCAGCCAGAGCGGGAAATGCATGAAGTCATGGATAGCAGTGACAACCCTGAGAACAAGCCAGGAAACCAAAAAAGCACTGTGGAGTTACAAAGGAAGAAGGAAGCTGTAAAACTAAAATGTGCTAGTTGGACTATGAGCACAAACAGCAATACAAAGGTACAGGACATTAAATATTTATTTTACAAACTGGAAAATCTACTCAGGACAGTGATAAGCATAACTTATAATATCGTTTCCCTGGAAATATATTTAGAATGCAAACAAGCACAGAGTGTTCTAAGAATTTTTAGAAAATGTGCAAGAAAATGCCCACACTCTGATTGGCTGATAGCCCTAGCAAGGTGGGCATCTATCAGGCAACAGAGGCCAGGCATTAAAAGTGCCAGCTAGCCACAAGCTTAATAACACAGATCAGTATGCAAATAGAACACTCATTTTAAAATGCAGACATTTTTTTTCTCTCTGCTTAGCGGGCTAGCTTGTGGCCTCCCCCCCATCCCCCATCCAGTATTATGACATGAGCCAGTATAAACTAATACTAAATTAAAAAAAAAAAAGTAAAGGCAGAAACCAACAGTAATAGCAATCACCTGCACTCACGGTAAAAAGCTCCACAGGCATCAGCATACAGCTGTATATTTGTCTCTCACTCCCACCCTGAAAGCCAGTGGCTCAATTTCAATTCCCAAGCCGGCAGGACACACCGCCAAATGGGTCAGAGTAGCAGTCAGACCACCAAAGGGTTGCAGCCCCACACAGCACATTCACTGGCTTCTTAATTTGGCAGCGACCTCCACTGTGAGTAACAAAACCACTGTCAAGTGAAACAAGAGCACAAAGCAATAAAAATACATTACTGACAGACATCAACTCTAGGATTCCCAGCCGCCTCGAATGACGTCCCTTCTTTAAAACATAATGGACCTTCCGTCTATAGCAGGCTGCTCCTCACTCTTACCGCCATTACTGCCCCACCACATACACAAACAGGGATGCACTCTAGTGGCAAACCTTTTTCTTTCACCTTACCACCACTATAGCTTGTGTCAGCTATGCTGCTAACTGCTCGCTCCTGTTGCTCCATTGCGGCTCTCCACCAGCTCCACTTCCGTTCCCTTCCCACCCCGCATCTGTACTTGAAAACTCCCACTACATTCATTTGTTTAAACAAGTGCCCCCCCCCCCCAAAAGAAAACTGCAGCCGGACAGTATACTGCATTTCTCAGATGAAACCAAAACTGCTCCCTTCAACATTTTTGTACATTTTAAAATGGGGCTGTTCCCTTAAAAAATGTACAGCATCCTATGCTCGGTTTCAAATTTGCCACATTGTAGTCCACTGAAGGTGACTAGTCATCTTCCACCCATTGGTCTGTACAGTTTTAGATAAAAACCCAGTCAAAAAACAAACAAACACAACTGGCACCTCAGTGAAAGCAGTGTTTCAGGTGATCACCGGTGCACTCCCAATGCTCCACTCCCTCTCGACTCTGAGCGCACTTAAACTCTTCTTACCACCATTCAGCTGTAGCAGGGGCAGGCAAAAATAAAAATGAGCAGCAAATACTGACCTTAGCTCTACCATGCTACCATGCTTTCTCCTACTGGGGCTACAGAGGCTCTGGATAGGACATAACTCTTTGTTCAGAAAATCTGTACTATAGGTGGAATAACTATTTTATTTCAAAACCTAGTTTAAACTAATTTTTTTAAACTTTTTTTTACTAAACTCATTTTGTTTTACAGTGCCCATTTTCTAAGTGCAATAATACCCTCCAGGGTGGGTGGTATGGGCCTGTGGCGTCGGGCCTCATTACGCCCCTGGGCAGTCCGGTATTGCCCAATACCGCCCACCCTGTTGGGTATTATTGCTTGCCTAAATTACCTTAAGGGGCCTGGACAATTTTCATCATGGAATGCTATTGGAGAAAGCCTCTGCTGAGTGCTGTAGAAAATATATTGAAATATTGATAAAAGAGGACATGGCAAAGTTTGTAGAACTTACTGCAGAAATTGCGGAGATTAAAGTGGAATTGCAGAAGCATGTTAATAACAGTGAATATGAGGAACTGAACAAGGTAGTAAACAATAATCAAATGCAAAGCAGAAGAAAGTAAAAGAAAACAAAAGAAACTGGAAAGGGATAACTCTAATTACTCAGAAGGCAGAATCTACCAATGGGGAGAATACAATGACCATCCAGCAGAGGTCGCTCTAAATCTAGGCCTAGAAAGCCCTTTAAAACACCCGCAGAGCAGATGTAAACAAAATGTATTTATTTTATTTATTGTTGACTGGGAATGTGCACTAGACAAATTCTGCCTGTTTTCAGGCACGACCAAGGGGAAGTGCTTACAGATGAATGCCAGCTGACCTTGAACCAGATTAAGCTGTCGGTGGTATGTTTAGTGAATGGGGGAGAATTTAGCCAGGGCACCGTGGAACTTCCCCTGCTCTTTTAGAGAAGTGCCATGGGATCGTTAACATCCACCTGAACAAGCAAATGGGACCTCCGTTTAACATCTTATCTGAAAGACGGCACCTCAGGAGTGCAGCACCCCCTTCATGCTGCACTACAGTGTCAGTATTGGGATTTAACCCAAGTGCCTGGTGTGGGGATAGAACCCACAGCCTTCTGATCTTCTTGCCTCAGAGGCAAATGTGCTGCCTGCTGAGCCACTGACACTGCACAAAATATTGCAGTGACTCTACGGAGAGTTCAGCTGAAGAACAATCAAGCACTAGTGACAACACAGGGAAAAGCTTGCCTTTTTTATCAAAAAAAGGGGGACACTGACCCCTCAAACAAACAGGGAAAAACAAAGAAGAAAGACAAACAAACATAAACCAAAAAATGTGAATGGGCAGAAGATGGAGAAGGACGTTACAACCACAGGAAGCACACAAGAGACTAGCAGAAGAAATAAATCTCACAGAACACAATTTAATAAGTACGCAAATGAGAGTTTTAGCCAAGGTTTATCTTTTATACCCCAAGTTCAAGTTTAAACTATGCTGTGTATTTTAAAACCATAGTTACTATGTGTTAAACTTTACTTTGAGCCCTGCACCACCAGACAGGAAGCAGGAAGAGAAGCAGTAGTTCTGTGAGCTTTTCACGAACTATAAGTGCTTATACCTGGGGGGGTTGTAAATTATCTCTCTGGGGGATTGTTTTGCTTAAAATAGCAACAGGCTAAAATGAACTTCTGTACTCATTTGCTCTAATTTGACTCACAAGCAGATCATGACCCGAGAGCTCTACTTCCGGGTCACATCACCTCTCATAAGCTCCGCCTGTAGCAAGCGCTTTTACTGCTTGGCTTCCTTTGATACTGGAGGTGCTCACAGAGTGTGTTTCTATTTAATGCAACATTTTTAAACTGTGATGTGTATTTTAAAACTGTATTTACCGTGTGTTAAACTGTACTTTGAGCCCTGCACTTCTGGGTCACATCACTTCTCATAAGCTCAGCCTGTAGCGAGCGGTTTATTGATTTCTTCCTCAAACCATGTGCTAAAGAACTTGATTCTTATCTGAGGGACAGCATACGTACCTCATGCATACCTCACAGCAATCTGAAAACTTCAGATAGGACAATTATATATTTCTGCATATTGATGTAGAATCCCTGTTTACCTGTATTAATCATGACTTAGGGATACAAGCATGTGAGTACTTCACAAAAAAATGTAAACTTAAAGAAGCAACCCCACTTTCATTCATTTTACAAGCACTCCACTTTGTTTTGACACATCATTTTTTTTCATTTGACAGTGATTTTTATTTGCAAATTTGAAGAACTGCAATGGGTATAACCATGGCACCTTCATTTGCCAATCTGTTCCTGGGGTACTGAGAAGAAAAGATTGTCTGCAACACAGTCAACAAACTACACAGAGCCTACATCAAAAAGTGGCACCATTTCATTGATGATGTCATCTGTGTGGGACAGGACCACTAAGGAAGCCTCAGAATTTGTAGCCTGGTTGAATAGCGGTGATTTCAACCTGTGATTCACCAATACAATGAGTGACAAGTATCATAACTTCCTGGACTTTACTTTGAGTGTTTGTTTGTTTTTTGTGTACTCTACTTATTCTCTGCAGGTCCAGGGCATCTCTCCAGGGTGCCCATGTGACTACCACTGCTACTCCCAACAAGAAACCTCCTCGAGTGGTCTCCCCCTGACCCACATGGCTCATCCAGCCCCCAAATCACCCCCAGGGGAAGGCCACCCTCCTCCACCCTTGGCAGCCTTTCTGTGATTAGAGGGACAGCCACGGGACCGAGGCAGGAGATAGGAGATCCCACCGAGGCCAGTCCAGCAGTGGGATTTTGGTGGCTCTCCAGAACCTCCTTTGCCTCCACTGGACCACCAGGATTTTTCTACTTAGATTTCTCCCTGGAGCATGGTCATGCAATGCCTTCACCTGCCACTGCTCCACCCCATGTTGCTGTGCCATAGGTTCCTTGCGATGCCCCCAGTCTCCATCGGGGGCCAATAAGGAGCATAGCCCTGGATCCCTCCCCAGGAAGACAGAGCAGTCCTCCAGATGCTCAATCCCTTCCCTCCTCTGCTGACACTTAGCGGCCCAAGTCTGTTCCCAAACCCGGGTCACCGGCATGGCGCGAGGTGTGGTGTCTAGCGCCGCAACCCTCAGCACCACCAGGTCGGCGCCCTTACTTTGAGTGTTAACAATAATAATACATATTGAACAAAGGCTACAGAAAGCCAACAGCTACAAACACATTGTTAAGAGCAGACAGTAGTCACCCAAAAAGCTTGATCAATGGCATCCTGTATGGGCAATTTCTAAGAATAATGAAACATTGCTCAGGGGATCAGGGCATTGATGCACAAGCAGAAGACTTGAAAAACACATTTTTACAAATAGGCTACAACACTGAATTACTTGATACAGACTTACAGAAGGCAAAGGGAACTAACAGAACTGAGTTGCAAAAACCAAAATACAAAGGTAGAAGGGGTGAAAAGAATGAGAAAATATGCATTGACAATATTTACAGCAACACAGCTGGTAAAATAGGTAGCATTATAAAACAATACTGGCATAGTCTACAGGGAGATCAAACTTTGGCCAATGCACTAGGTGATGGACCAATGACAGCAGTCAGAAGGGCACAAAATCTGAAGGACCAACTAGTGCACAGCCAGTACAGAGCCCCCATCAATAGGCCAGACTACCATAATTGGGTACCGATGTGTCCCACTGGCATGCACAAGTGTGGTCACTGCAGTATGTACCGGCTGTATTCAGGGTGAAGAATGGAGTACTCAGGGCAATAGTAGAAAAGCGGAAGTCAGAGAATAGATCAACTGTTCTACCAGATTTGTAATACATGTGTTATGGCATGAATGTCTGAAAATATATGTAGGAAGAACTATTTGCCCTTTAAGGGAAAGGATTCAAGAACATATACATAGCATCAGAAACAGAGATCTGGAATCACCAGTAGGTAACTATTTATTTCACAGATATAGCAGCAACCCAAAGGAGTTGAGATTTATGAGCATTGGAATGGTAAATGTGGGAGCAAGAGGGGATGAACTGAATATGCTTTTGCAATGTGAGACCTTCTGGATCTCCACATTGGATAGCCTGAAATCTAAAGGTCTACAGACTTGTCCACACTGGCTATAAGAAGGTAGTAACAGTTTTAAGACTATTACTACACTTACTATGCTACCACATCTGCATTATGTCAGAACTATGTTTACACACTGTAGATGTCCACACTTGATGAAGTTTCAGAGTGCTGAGAACATGCTCGCATACCCTACATAATCTGTACTGCAGTGCATTCTCTCCCCATGCACTGGTATGTCCTTTAAGCAACCAGCACATGGGGAGGATAATATCGCATTCTGGATGGCACAACATATACTGAAAATGTCAGTCCTAACCCACACTGTGTGGTTCTGACAGCAGTCCAAAAAGAACTGTTGGAATCATTGCAATTTACAATACAATTACTCTAACAATTATGGGAGTGAGCTGCAGATAAAGTGTGGAGTCTGTTCAGTAGAAACTCTCTTAAGTAAAACCATGAGTCAGCTGTTGGAGTGGGCTCTGGATTTTCTAAACATGCCCTCATATTACGTGAAAAAAAGGTTTGAAAGAAACAAGGGCAAAAGGCTAAATTAAAAACATGCGCTCCAAAACTGGGATTGGGAACACAACTGAGCTAAAAGAGAGATCTCCACTATGCATGCAGTCAGCAAACCCTTTTTCCCTTAAGTTGTTAGAAAATGTCTCATTCAAGCTTTGTCCACGTTTTGTAATGTGGGATTGTTTGAGACCTTGATTGTGAGATATAGAGTCAGTCTATGTGAAGCAGACATTCAGCAACTGGTAGATGCAGAAAAAAAAAGGTCACAGGACCATCTGCAACTGCAGTCGCAGCATCATTGGATAGCTGTGAACTGAATTCTGGGCCACAGGAGGACAAAGAAGAGGAAGCACACTAGCAGCTCCTGTCCACTCAGGTAATCTTACTATGCTAGGTCTAAAACCTTTTTCAAAACCATGTTAAAACCCGCGTTCCATCAGAGTTTGAACTCAGTTTTAAAAATTACCAATATGAATATGAACCTCGTCATGGGTTCTTATAACATTACAGACAGACATTAATGTTATAAAAATGCCAGTGTGGGTGTAGTTTATATAGTTTGGTATCTATGAACTGTATATGGTAGTAGGAAGTACAGGGAACACCATTAGAGCTGTAGTTCATGCATATAGATATTTGAAGTCCTATATATGTATAGTTCCTGCAATGCCCAGTGGGCATTCCTTTGTCTGTGTCCAGCAGTGTGTGACCAGTATCTCCTAAGTAGGAATAAAGATGACCACTGAACTGATGTGCTGTGTCTGAGTCTGTCTGCCTAGGGTACCAGAATATTACACTGGCAATGAGGATCACAAGAACAACAACCCCCACGGGTGCCAGAAAGGTTGGGTAAGCTACTGCATCTTCTTTAAGAGCACAAGGAACCCCCCTGCTGCCAAGTGTTGGTCCATCATGCTGCTAACCCCCCACAAGAGCCAAGCTACCTTAAGCACCCTTAACCTGCCAGCTGCAGTCTCTTGCTTAAATCACAGACATATAGCAAGCTTAACCAACTGCAGCACTCTGTTTTATCTGTTACTTTAACCAGCTGAGCAGTAAAATAAACAAACTCCCAGCTCTGTCTCTCTGAGATTGCGATCCAGGCAGCCCACCCCCCCACACACTCTGTAGTGATCCAGCCTCTGGGGGACATCACTATATAACTAAAGCTCAAGCTACATATGTACCTTGATGTAACAAGCTGAATAACAGAAGGAATTCCAGGCTTCTGCAACTAAAGGAGCCATAAATCTCCCACCAGCCACAACACTCCAACGAGTGGTGAAAATGGCAAGCCTGCACAGCCACAATGTAGTTTTCTGCCCATAGCACCATCTAGTCTGGAGGACTGGAACTGCACCTTTCCAACATCAAACTGCACAACATCAGCTGACCTGCACAGTTGCAACCAGATCAGTGCAGCTCAGTGCACAATAGCACATCTGAGCACAATAAGCTCCTCAGAATTCCTACTGACATGATACAAATTGGACATGTACCAGAATTTGACAAATCGAAGGAAACGTCTGATTTATACTTAGAGTGTTTCCAATACTGGCTTGAGGGGAACAAAATTGAAGATGACAATGAAGTAGATGTCTTCCTAGCAGTTTTGCCACCACAAATTTATGCCCTTCTCCAGAATCCCACTGCACCAGATGACATACTAACCCTGCAATGCGCAAGTCACCAAGATTATTTGCATAGCATTTCAAACCCCAGCCCCTTATCATTGCCGAATGTTACATTTTTCATCATCGCAATGAAGAGGAGGGGGGAACTTTATGTGGGTCTAAATGGCTATATGAACAGCTTTTTCTGGGGGTGAGGTGGTTTAAGTACAAGGGTAATAGGTTGACGGTCTTGGTCTGCTAGGAATTATGGGGGGATGGGGACTCTCTCTCTTTCCAGGGGACACAGCAGGGAGCCACCTCCTGGGTGGACTGCTACTTAGTTTGAGGCTCTGGTTTGATACCTTTTATGGGGTAACAGAATTTATGTTATAGGGGTTATATTTATGTAGATTAAGTTTATCTGCTGATCCAGTTACTCTAGGATACAGATGCTATAGGAATATATCATCATTATGGAGGATGGCCCATTAGCTGTGTATGTATGTAGGCGTTTTGTATATAGTTTACACAGTCAGTTTGGGATTGTGTACCCTGGTTCATCCAGGTATATGTATGTCTGTCTAAAGTTTGAAAAACAAATAAAGAAGTTTATAACAAAAAAGAGGAGGGGGGACCTATTGCCAATGACATCATTGTATTAAAACATCTGGCATGCACCTGTGCATTTGGCCAGTCCCTGGATCAGGCCTTCCCAGATCGATTTGTCTGTGGTCTGAGAGTGAATGTTTATCACAAAAAGGCTTTTGTCAAAAGCAGATCTAAACTTCAAGTCAGCTTGTGACATTGCACTCACTTTGGAGCTTGCTCAAAAAGGCTCCAGAGCACTAGCAGGACATTCTGAACCACAAAGGAGTGGAGTTCTGAAGGTCACCCATACACCAGAACCCAAGGGATATTCCACATCACAAAGTTGCCCACCACCCATTTATCAGCAACCCCAAACATTTAGAAAGCTGGCACCACAGGGCACTTCCACAAGGTCAAAACAACTGTGTTACAAATGTGGAGGTAACCACCAGCAAAGCACATGCTGATTTCGGCACAAGAAATGCCATAGCTGCAGAAAAGTGGGTCACATATGGAAAGCGTGCAAAAGTGCATTATGGATTGCCCATGCACAGTATGACACAGATGCCACTCCAGCCACTGAAACAGAAGATAAGACGTTGCCACTGTTCATGGTCTATGCAACACAAGCCAATGGAGAGGAAATTTGCCTCCAAATTGAGAGTGGGGAAAACTGGTTAGCATACAGCTAGACACCGGAGCATTAATATCTCTTGTGCCTGAGTAAATCTACAGAGAGAAACTTCAGTAGTGCCCATTGCAACCATCACATATTTAACTCTCATCCTACACTGGAGACCAAATCCCTGTGCTGGGGGAGATTCACACACCAGTCACCTATGAAGGAGGTACAGGGACCTTGCCGTTGGTGGTAGTTGAAGGGGAAATACCTGCCTTACTAGGAAGACACTGACTCAGGAAGATCACGTTGAACTGGGAAAAGATCTTCAGCTTAAATACCGTGACAAAGTCACTGCAAGATGCACTAAAGAAAGTATTGGACAAACATGGTCCTATTTTCTAGAACGGCCATGGCACAATCCAGAATTTCAAGGCAAAGATCCGAGTGCAACTGGAGCTGCTCCAATCGTCCACAAGCCTCGACCAGTACTCCATGGTTTAAGGAAAGTGGTGGAGAAGGAACTGGATCATCTTGAAAGCCATGGTATTATGTCACGAGTAGAAAGGAGTGACTGGGATGCCCCTATCATTATGGTACTGAAGTGAGACAAAGTATCGAGGCTGTGTGGTGACTAAAAGGTTACAGTGAACAACTGTATGGAGTCAGACCCATACCTATTACCCAGTGTGAAAGACTTGTTTGTCACACTAGCAGGTGGAAAGTTCTTTAGCAAATTGGACTTATGCTTTGCATACCAGCAGTTGGAATTGGAACCAGAGTCAGAACCGTATCTAACCATCAACACCCACAAGGGACTTTACCAATATCATTGCTTGGCCTATGGAGTTTCCACAGCACCAGCAATTTTCCTGAGTACAATGGACCAGATACTGCATGGATTGGACCATGTAGTCTGCTTTATGAATGATATCTTGGTTCCAGCACCCACAGCGGAAGAGCATCTGACAATCCTGGACCAAGTTTTGTCCAGACTGCAGTGGTATGAACTGAGAGTGAAGCTAGCCAAATGCAAATTTCTGCAAAATTCTGTTCAGTACCTAGGCTACCTGATCAATGCCCAAGGCCTACACCCAACAGAGAGCAAACTGGATGCTATTGTCAAGGCATCTGCACCAACAAATGTGACAGAGTTAAGATCATTCTAAGGCATCTTGAACTACTATGAATGGTTCCTAGCCCATTTGTCCACATTGTTGCAACCACTCCATGCCTTGCTACAGAAAGAATCTTAATGGAATTAGTCACCACAGTATGAGGAAGCATTCCATGGTTGCAAGCAACGTCTTCTAAACAGCAAGTGGTTAGCTCACTATGACCCAGTCAAACCTCTGAGGCTGGCATTCGATGCATCCCCATATGGAGTGGGGGCCATCATCTCTCATGTGTTACCTTCAGGGGAGGACCACCCAATTGCTTTTGCTTCCAGGACCTTGTCCCCAGGTGAAAGAAACTATGCTCAGATCAAGAAAGAAACCTTGAGCATAATTTTCAGTGTCAAGAAGTTCCATAAGTACTTGTACAGATGGAAATTCACTCTGCTAACAGATCACACACCTCTACTGACAAATCTGGGGACTAAGGCTGCAATACCAAATCTCATAGCACTCAGGATGCAGCAATGGGCCCTGAGTTTGTTGGCTTATGACTATGACATCAAATACAGATGTTCTCAGTATCACGCAAATGTGGGTGCTTTATCGACACTACCATGTAAAGATGCTTCAGAGAGGGAAGACAATGGGGCAGTATTCCACCTTTCACATCTCGAGGAATTACCCCTTGCTTCACAGTATGTTACAGAGACACAAGGAGATCCTGTCCTCTCTAAATGGCTGGATGTGTTTCCCACACCAGTCACAACCACTGAAAAGACTGCCAACCTTTTGAGACAACTTTTTGCCTCATATGGACTACCATGAGAGTTAGTGTTGGATGACGGTCACCAATTTTCTTCCCATTACTTTAAACTGTTCTTAAAGCAGAATGGGATCTGACATATTCTAACTCCACCTTACCATCCAGCATCCAATGGTGCAGCCAAATGACCTATACAGACATTCAGAAAAACTTGGACTAAACTGGATTCACAGCAAGTACCTACAATTCAAAGGTTGGCTCATTTCCTGTTCGCTTACAGAAACACTCTTTACTCAGTCACAGAGCAAACACCTGCTGAACTGTTCCTAAAATGTCAGCCTCATACCCATTTGCTATTGCTCAAGCTGGACTTGGCTGATACTGTCACAAAACATCAACTACAATAGCAAAAGTCACCCAAGCTAGTACGGATTTTCCATCCTGGGGAGGGTGATGGTTTGAGACTGTAGACATCCCAAGGTTTCTTGGATTCCAGGTGTGGTGACTTGAAACACGTGGACCTTTGACCCATGCAGTTCACGTGGAACATCAGCTTTTTCATGTACATGTGGATCGCCTGTTGCATTCCAAGGTTCCAGCACATGCAGCAGAAGACGTCACTCCTGATGAGGACAGTGACATAGAGGACTTTGCTCCTGCCGTATGAAGCTCCACTGGGGCCGGTGCCAAATAATAACAGAACACCTATTTCACCAGCAGCAGTTGTTCCAGCCCACAGATATCCCATAAGATGCCAAAGACCACCACAAAGACTTGACCTTTAAGTCATGTACTGAATATGTACCTTTGTGCAGCTAGACTTTTACCTGTACAGTTAGTTAGAGACAAGTTCTACCCAAGGGGCAGAATAATCCCCTGAACCTGTTTCTGGGTACATATAGTCTACATCAGCCCAGAAGTTAAGAAATGTTACTCTTGAAGTATTTTAGACTAGTTTCTGTCTAAGAGGGAGGAGTGTAATATTAACATATAGGTATCTATATACTGTATATGGTAGTAGGAAGTACATGGAACACCATTAGGGCTCTAGTTCATGCACATAGATATTTGTAGTTCTATCTATGCATAGTTCCTGTCATGACCAGTGGGCATTCCTTTGTCTGTGTTCAGCAGTGTGTGAGAAGTATAGCCTGAGTAGAAATAAAGATGTGCCGTGTTTGAGTCTGTCTGCCTAGGCCACCAGAATATTACAGTGGACAGGGCCTAAATAAGGACTGGGACCTCAAGCCATTTTGATGATGAATGTCAGGCATAATACAGTATCTCCACTTCATTTTGGTAAGGTAAGGTGCTGCATGGGTAATTGGAATTCCTTTAAAAATGAATTTCATTCTTAGTACAGATTCTTCAAAGGTATTTCCAATCAGTATTCTAAATTTCATCCCTTCCCCTATTTTCTGCAACCAGAATGGAATGAATTGTGAATATGAAACTTTGGTACTCCACAGTTTCTCCAAAACTGTAGTTTTCATTTGCATGACATTAAATTCTCAGGCTTTAAGTAAGGATACAACCCCTCGCCACTTATTTTGAATTACATGGGCAAGGATATACTGTTACTAACATGATGTATATTTACCTTGGTAATATTTCATATCACAAAACAGAATTTGTTCTGTAAAATGTGTATTAGTAACAAAAAGATGGTACCACGTGATAACAGCACCATCAAAAAGAGCGCTTTACTAAACAACGATTACATATTGCTGATGGCAGAATGACGGACACCACAGCACACTACAAAATAAGCAATCTTACATGGATTTCTAGAAAAACAACAGAGAAACATAATTTTATGTGGGGGGCTATACCCCCCACACCTCACTTTGTGGGGGTCTTTGCCCTCTGCACCCCCATAACTATTATAATCAACTCCAGGGGGGTGTGACACTGTGGGAGAGAGGAAATTGCGGGGGCTACACCATGGGGGGTCTGCCTGTGCACAAGGGGAGAACGCTGGGTGGGAAACAATCTCAGTGGAACGTAATGACTAAAAACACATGCACAAAAAAAACTAGAAACAGCAAAAACCACAAAAAAAAAAGCACCACTCCAGTCCTTCAGCATCGCAGACTGTCACCTAACCCACCACGCTAGATGGCCAGATGGAAGCAATCCTCTCAAACACATCTTCTATCCTTCTGGTAATACCTCTGACTAGCTATTCAATCCATAGCTGTCCTTTACTTTCGCTGTAATTCCCCTCACTATTCATTTATATTTGCTGTCTCCACAGTCGCTCAAACTGAGTTCTCATATTGAACTTCTCAATCTGTAGTTCATATCACGGGTTACCCAAAAAGACACTTGTAAGGAATTTCTACAAGAGACTGTATGTTTGTATGTATTACTAATTTGTCTTTGTTACTGTCTTTTGTCTAGCACGTGTGGTAAGGTGAGCCAATATTGGCAGCTGATACCCTAACAATCTAACATGGCAAAAAGGAGAATAGGGTGATCACAGCAGGGACATCATCAGTACACCAATACCTGCATCATCTACACTTGTATCCTTTACAGTCTTACAATGTTTTTTATTACGTGCAGTATCTATGTAATAATAGCTTCCATCCTTAGTATATATATTTTTTATGTAATTTTAACCAGAACACCATGTATTGTTTTCCACATTTTTTTAGTTTTTTTTCATTTCATTAATTTTTAAGAGATAATTTTTTGTGTTATTTGTATGGTGTTTGAGTTTGGATCCTACCTTTTATCCCAGTAATTGTGCACTACACTATAAGCTGTAACAACCAATGGGAACTGTACTGTGCCTGCAAATGGGTATTAAAGGTGGGATGAATAGCTCTAGAACTAATCTCCTGATGCAAGTTGGATATACTGAAGCACTGGGGCACCTGACAGTGTGCCTGTTAACACTTTGTTGCTGAACAGTATTAAATTCTTTAGTTTTTTCAATCACCTTGTGTGGACTATATACTGTTACCAGCAATTTGCGAGTGCACTGAATTTTTGTTCTTTCATAGGCCCCTCAGGGGCCTGCTGTTCTGCAGACAGAAGTACTGTTGCAATTTTGGTATCATGGATTTTGTTGTGCCTGCGCTTCTGCAACCAGAGATTGGTGTGTATGTCTTACACCTGCATCTGCAGAAGCACTGAGGCTGCAGAAGTACATGCCCACTAGGGAACTGTGCTTCTGCAGACAAAATAACTCTTGTAATTTAGGTATTGTGGATTTGTATGTGTGACTGCAGGAGCCTGTGATTCTGCACACAGAAGCAGTGTTGTGATTTGAGTATCATGGAGTACTATCTGCAGTGAAGGGTGAGTGTGTATGTCTTGCAGTGTGCATGCCATAGATACAAATCCATGAAGGTATGCATTTGTGCCATCTGGAAACAATTGTATGCTATTTGTCTTACCTGACAATTACTGTCTGTGGTTGTTTGTGTGGTCTTGCCCTTTTGCTGCTTGGGGGGAGGAGGGATTTAGGGTTGGAAACCCTAGCACCTCATTTCCCTACTTTTGTGTTGTTAAGTTGAACCCTAAATGGTGCATTAACAGTTTTTTGCAAAGAAGAAACATATTTTACCAGGTAAACAAGCAGAGCACAGAAGACTTGTTTCCAGTTGCGACGGGAGGACATAGGGAAGAATACAATCACTAACACAGGTTCTGAAAAATAGTAACAGTAGAAAATACAAGTTGAGTGCATCGCAAATACTTGTGCAAACAATGAGGAATGTGCAACTGCATCATTAAAATACAGCACCCTGTTTATTTATGGGCTACAATACAGCCCTTTATTTATCGATGGGGTACTTTTCATACAAAATACAAACTGAATGCATTGCAAATACAGGTACAAACAGTGAGGAATGTGCAATTTCAATACAGCCCCCAATTTATCAATGGGATCGTGTCGCACAACAAAGCACTGTGCAAATAGACTAGTGTTACATAAGACGCAAGTCATAATAACAGGGGCGGTGTTAATATTGAGGCTCTTGGGTTCAGATAGGATACCTGGGAATTTTGTAGCACAATGGACCCAGTATGAAACAGCAGTCCCACTATGAAATAGCAGGTCTATGTCGGTTACCACCAGAGGGGATGTGTCTGGGGCAGCTGGGATATGAGATCAAGGAGGACTGATGGACCTTGATTAGTTTCTTGCATGACAAATATGTAGTGGATGAGGTGATTTTGGCATTAAGATTGTGCCATAAAGACAGTAACCTGTAGGTGATCGAGGCTTGCCTTAGCTTTCTCCTGCAATGTGGAATCTGGAATTGGCAACTTTCCTCAGACCTGAGGGAGTATGTAGGGTTTTTTGCTGGTGTGAAAAGATCCTAAAGGTAGCTTGGGAATTTACCTGCCCAGTATCTAGCCCCCTAGAGCAGTGTGCAGTGAGTGCCTCTCTGAGGGTGGTATCTACCCAAGATCACTGTACATGGTGCAATGATGAGTTTTTGGGGGGGGCAAGCCAGTACAAATCTAGACAAGGAATTGAATAGTGAGGAGAGTTTGATTAGAGTGGAGAAGTTGATGTCAGTGTAAACAATGTCCCCACATTCCAGCAGGGGAAAAATGGAATGTTCAACCACTAGTTTCTTTTTGTGGGGCTGGAGGCAGCTCTTAACCTTAAAGAAGGCTCCAAGCTTTGCATAGAACTTGACTGTTGGCTGGGAGATGTGGCTAGAGTAGTCAAGCTGTTGGTCCAGGAGCATACCTAGGTATTTGTAAGAGGACACAGATTCAAGACATTCACTATGGAAGGGGCATAGGTTTAGTGAGTCTGGAGCAGAGTTTAACCAGTGCTTGGAACCAAACAGCATAGAAACCATTTTATCTTGCTTCATGACTAGTCAGTTGTCCTGAAATCAGTTTTGAACTGTGAAGAAGTCATTTTGAAGGGGCTGCTCAATGGAGGGGACAGCAGGGCTGGATGTGCAGACAAATGTGTTATCAGCATAAATATGGATGTCACAGGTGAAGAGAGCTGAGGGTAGATTATTTATGAAAACTGTGAACAGCAATGGGTCCAATACAGAGCCTTGAGGCACCCTATGGGTTACTGGTAATCAGGAGGATGTGATTCTGCCTAGCCTCACTGCTTGGGGGCAGTTGGTTAGGTAGGAGTGGAAACAGGCTGAGGAAGGGGTGGAGATGCCAGAAACCTCAGGCCTATTCAGGAGACTATTGTGGTCTACGGTATCTAATACCTTGGCTAGGTCAATGATGATGGCCCCTGTGCCCATGCAGTTATCCATACTTAAGCGAGTGTGGTCGGTGACATGACATAGGGAAGTGGAAGTGGCATGGTTAGAATGGAAACTAGACTGAAATGGGGCCAGGAAGCCCAAGCTGGTGTAGTAGTTGGAGAGCTGCCTATTTACCAGCCTCTCCAAGACTTTGGAGAGGCTGGGCAGAAGGGATATTGGGTGGTAGTTGGAAGGTGCATCCACAGGGCCACCTTTGTGGATAGGAACAACCATGGTATGCTTCCAGTTGCGAGAGAAGGAGTCAACTGCAAGGGACCAGTTGAAAATGTGGGCGATGGGAGCAACTATGGTGGGAGTGCCAATGTTCAGAAGCTTGGGGGATGCCATCATTGCCACAACTGAAGGAAGCGTTAAGGACCAAGAGCTCATTGAGTACATCTTCAACTGGGATCACCTGTTGCTGGAAAGTGCCAGCTGGGTGGGATTGTTGTTGGTGTGTGGGGCAGGGTTGGTGGATTACAGCCCTCGGGCCTTCTATGAAGTATTGGTTCAAATCTTAGGCAGTCAGCATGGAGCCAGGAGTGGCATGGTCATTGGCTGATGATATGGGAGGTGTTGAGAAGGCTGTGTATTGTTTTCCAAAATTAGACAGCTCCAAACCTCCACATGTAAGCTTGCTCTGGATATATGCGACGTTGGCCTTCCTCATGAGCTTAGTGCAGTGGTTCTGGAGGGAGGTGAAAGCTTGTCTGTCTGATTGGAGAGCTGAAGATTTGTGCCTGGCCCAAGCAGCATCTCTGAACATACAGTATATAGATATATATATATAGAGATATATATATATATATATATATAATATATATGTATATATAGATATATGTGTGATTGTGTATACATATATATATATATATATATATATATATACAGTATTCAATTCGGTGCCTTCTTGTTCTGTAAGTTCTGGCATCACTCTTGTCACTGACAAGGGGCTAGGAATTATGCCAGTGTGAAACCAGCAGTTTTGAACTGTCTCTGCTGTAACAGAATCCCAAGCGATTTTGATAAACCTAATGGCATCAGTAAGTAGAAGTGCCTGTGGTTTCCCAAAGTCAATGCATTCAATTAAATGCTGAAGGTGCTGCCTTCTGTAATGACCTTTAAAAGATTGAATAATATCTGTATCTAGAGGCTGAAGGTGGCTTGTGGTGGTTGGTGGGAGAAAATGAATTTTTACATTGCCAAAACATTTGGGGATAATATGTGTTGGAGCACTGTCCAGAAGCAACAAAATCTTCCTTTTTTTTTCTTATAGAAGCATTAAGGTCATTCAACCACTGTGCAAAAATGGAAGAGTCCATCCAAGTCTTTCTGTTTGATTTGTATTCTACATAAAGACCAGCATTAAATGATTTGAAGCACCTGGGGTTTGCAGATTTTGCAATAACCAAGGGTTTAAATTTTTCAGTGCCATCTGCATTGCAAGTTAGAGCAACAGTAATTCTGTCCTTGCATCTCTTGGCACCTTTCTTGAAATCATTGGTGGTCAGGGAACGGTCTGGCAACATTTAAAAAAAAAGTCCAGTTTCATCCATGTTGAAACAGTCCCGAGCTTCATACTGCTCTGCTACATGTCTGGCAGTAAGCATGCCTTCACTGATAACCTCTTTACTAACGCCTGCACTCTCCCCAGATATAATGTGGCAAGCAATATTATTTTGGCTCTTAAATTTCTGTTGCCAGCCATTTGAGTAAGAAAAATCAGACACATTTAATTGACCCCCGAAATACTTAGCTTTGTGCTTTAGGATTTCGCCTATGACTGGAATATTATGGGCTCTGGCATTGCTGAACCACAGGAATAATGCCTCCTCCAAATCAGCATGTTTTGGTGTTCTCTTCGACGTTTGGTCAGCGACTACAGCTACAGCGTCAGGCCACTCCTGTCTTCGTGAAAGGACACTGCCAATGGTGCGTCGGGCTATGGGCCGGCACCACAGTGTGGAAAAATGGCGAGCAACCTCCTGATGGGTTGCTTTAGGGTTATCGACTGAAAACTTAACAATCAGGCTCTTCTGAGCCACAGTAAGAACTAGACACAATCGCTTTCCACTTGCCGACTCTGCCATAATTTTTCCCCAACTGACTTGTTCATTCACCCAAAAGCGAACTAAAAACACTGATTACTGGATTTATAACAAACAGCTTGCCATAAAGTTAATTGATGCACTAATGATTACCCAGGTGATAGGTTTTTAAACATTCATCAATCAGCTCTAACGCGGTACTATTCAGCTAATTTATTCGATCACTTGTTCAAGGTACAAGGGCTGACAGGGTGGACTAACGTGAGCGGCTGTCACCAGCTAGTCAACAACAATTGATGCACTAATGACTACCCAGGTGATAAGTTTTTAAACATTCATCAATCAGCACTAAAGCTGTGCTATTAGGCTAATTTATTTGATCACTTGTTAACGGTACAAGGGCTGACAGGGTGGACTAACGTGAGCGGCTGTCACCAGCTAGTCAACAACAGGCTGTGAATTTTTTGTGATGTGAAGGCGAAAGAAAGAGGGCAATTTCTATTACAATATAGGCGAGTGGGATGATTAATGAATGGCGGATGGCAGACAGTGAGGGAGGTGGATAATGGAGTGTGATAACATGGACATGCATTAGGGACGGGAGGTAAGAATGGCGATAACGGAGGGTGGTGGATAATCAAGGGGGTGAATAAGTGAGGGAGCACTGTATATCTATATTCATTCATTGCAAAAAAAACTTCATTAATGCACTAGTTAGGGTTGCAGAGACAAAAGTAGGGAAATGTGGCATTAGGGTTTCCAACCCTAACACCAGACCCCCACCATGTGGGCAGCAATAGGCATGGAGTGTGTCTTGGGGTTGTCAGCACTAATGCTCATCCCATTCCATGGGTAAATAAGATGACATGGGTACAGTGTATGAAAATGGGGTGAGCATTAGAGTTGACAACCCCAAGGCACTCCCCATGCGTGCTGCTACCCGCAGGGTAGGGGTGGGGTGTTAGGGCTGGAAGCCTTAATGCCACGTTCCCTACTTTTGTCACTGCAACCCTAACTAGTGCATTAACACATTTACTTGTGATTAATTTCCTTACTTTTTGAGATAGTATAATTGTGTCCTTTTTTGCCTGTGGGAGTGCTGGACCCTCCAGGCCCTGCATTCCCATCCATCCATCATTTTTTTACATAGTGTAATTGCATCCTTATTTGTCTGTGGCAGTGCAAGGCCCAAATGGCCCTGTGTTCCCATCACTCTGGGCCCTGCACTCCCATCCATCCATAATTTTGAGAGTGTAATCACTGCCATCCAGAAACACTTCATATTACAATGTTATTCAATGAGAAACAAAGTAAAAATTCAAACCAATATAACTCCACACCAGATTAATATTTTTTTCACCAAACCAGCAACAAGCACATATATGGGGCAAGTTCATTGTACCCTGAAAATTTCAGACCAAAATTGCAAACCATTTCTTTACAACGGAGTGACAAACAAACAGCTGTGTACACCTCACAGTACAGTGTTATCCTATGGGAAACAAAACAAAATTTAAACCTGCAAAACTCCAGAGCAAAGTAATATTTGTTCACCAAACCAGCAAAAAGTACATCTCTGGGGCAAGACCTTTGTACCTTGAAAATTTCAAACCAAAATTCTTCACTGCGGAGTAACAAAGAAACACCTGACATAATTATTTTTCACAAATTGTGAAGCAGGGTCCTTTTTAACGTTTCCTTTTTCGCAATTTGCAGAAAAAGATTAATTCTTTTTTGCAAATTGTGAAACAGGAACCTGTTTTGAGTTTCTTTTTTCGTAATTTACGGTTATTTATCAAAAACTAACAGCAGAATCTGATAAAACGGATCCCGATTAGCAGAGCACATGTGTTGTTTACTTCAGAAAACATCATTTTTTTGGCTTTTTAATTTTGTTTGCCTTAAGAAAAAACAAGATGGAGGCAGCACAAAAAAAGATTCCCCATTTGCAACAAAGGATTATCCATTTGTGAGAAAGGATAACCCATTTGTGACAAATAATCCTTTGTTGAGGCTCACATCTAACTGAAAAGTGAAATTCCCATAGGAATTAATGGGAAACTTTAAAATGAAATACAGTTGGGATGGATTAATATTTTTTCACCAAATCTTCAAAAGTCACATCTGTGGCCTAAGTCCTTTCTACCCCAAAAATTTCAGACCAAAATTCCAAACCATTTTGGCCTGCGGCGTAGCAAAGAAATGAAAAAAAAGTAATTTTCAAATATTTTCACACTCTGTATCTCCGCACCCACACATCTGACCAGAACAAAACTTGGCACATCACGAGATCTTCATTCCCTGATGGCAAGTGATGGTGAGTGCATAATTTCATGCAAATTGGTTGAATGGTTACAAAATTATTAAAGTGCAAAATGTGGAGTTAAACATAGAAGTGGCTGTTCAACCGTAATTATAGGGGGGAGCGACCACAACCCTATTAGATATATATATATAAAATGGTAGCACGGTAGTGCTACCATAGTTAGGGTTGAGGAGCCATTTACATGTTAAACCCAAAATTTTGCACCTTAAATTTGGAATACACGATCAAGACCCATATGCCTTGGGATCTGCCAAGTTTCGTACCAGTCAGATACACGGCTGCGGAGTTATTAAGCGTGATCTGCGTGTGCGTTTACGCTTTTTCTGGAATTCTATGGTCACGCCTACAGGTCACACAGTTTGTGTGACCAGTCCGAAATCTTCAGGGAACGTGTGGCCAGGGTCCCCGATGTACCTTTTGAAGATTTCGTGAAAACATATTAAACGGTTCAAAAGTTATTCAAAAAACAATTTCCCATTATAAGTCAATGAGAAAAGTTAACAAAAAGTTTGACAGAGTCGCAAATGTACTTTTTACTGTCGCAAATGGCCATTTTACTGTCGTAAATCCACCATTTTGTTTTCAGTTAGTGATCAGAACAATGCTTGGCATTTAAAATTGGGACCCTCTAGCAACCTAATTCTTTTTGTATTCACCTAGTCGGGCCCTGAGGATGCTAGCCATGTCTCTAGTTTGGGATAAAACACCCCAGAAATATGTTTTTCAAATTTCTGGAAAAAGTACTTTCGCAAAGTAGTGTTGCACTCATGAAAGTGTCGCAAATTTTTGCGAAAGCTTTCACAAATTGTGACAGTACTTTTCTAGGCTGTGGGAAAATGACAGCAATTCTTTAGCATCCTGCTGCAAAAGAACAGTTTGGTGCTTTGGCCTGAAATTTGAAGGGAACGCAGCCAACATCTCACAGATGTGCCTTTCACTGTTGCATTGAAAACATATTACATGGCGGCAAAGTTACGGCACTCCAAAGTTGACGCTTTTTCCCATAGGATAACATTACGGCATCCGACGCATTGCAGCAATCCTTTGGCGCCCTGCTGCAATATAACGGCTCAGTCTTTTGGGCTGAAAGTTGAAGGGAAGACAGCCAACATCCTATAGATGTGCCTTTTAGTGGTTTTGTGAAAAATATTACAGGGAGCCAAAGTTATCGCGACCAACTTCTTTTTTCCCATAGGATAACATTACGGCGTTCGCCGCGCCTTTCAGGGCCCGTATCTCGGAAACGGTGCGAGATACAGACTTTTCATTGAAAAAACACTTAGCCCCCCAAACAGGGGCTGAGTACAAAACTAGCCAGGAAAGTCATAGATCACATGACTTTTAAATTTTTTTTCTGCGTCGTACGGTTCCTGAGATATAAGCTATTTAGTATTCCAACTCCTCATTTTCTGCTCCGAGACCCGTTATTATGCATAGATTCTTTGTACTCACTGTCTTTCTCTATGCAGCTTTTGGGTAAAACCAGCCTGTGCACTTACATTACTGTTACCCTTTCCGCTTTCGGTTCCGTACCTGCTTCACTCTACTGCTCATGTCTACGCTACCATGTGCCTTATCCTTTGCGTCTTCATTTGTGCTTGCATTTCTGTTATTTTTTGCCATTTGTGTCTACAGTACTGTTTCTCTTTCTGTTTCGCTTTGTGTCACCATGCCTATTGACATTTCCGTTTGCGGGCACCATGTTACTATGTGACAAGACATCATGTGGCGGACCGTTCCCATCTACGCCACCGTGTGCATTAAGCTTTCTGTTCTTATTCACGCTTGCATTACCATGTGCACCACTGTTAGTGCTTCTGTTTGCGTTGCTGTTCCTGTTACTATGTCACAAGACGTCACTTGGTGGGAGTCCCACCGCTGCATTACATTCACTATTTCTCGTTATCATTCTCAAAAAGAAGGGAAATTAGAGGCAAAAAACTCCATTTAAAGCATCAGTTAGGGTTGTTCCACAGCGACAAAGGTGAAATTCAGTGTTAGGGTTGAAAACCCCTTGAACCCCCCAACCCACCCCCAACCGGCATTGGGTGCGCATTGGGGTGTTCGGTCCTAACTGTCACCCCATTCTCATACTTCTGCTGCTTTACATGTGATGGGGTGAGAGTTAGGCCGATGACCCAATGCATACCCCAATGCCGTTGGGGTCCAAGGAGGGTTTTCAACCCTAACACAGAATTTCCTCACTTTGTCGCTGTGGAACAACCCTAACTGATGCATTAAATGGAGTTTTTGTCTCTAATATATATATATATATATATATATATATATATATATATATATATATATATATACACACATATATATATATGTATATTTGAATACTGGTTTAAATGGGGCCATAATACTTTACGCATCTAAATATACATACATTTATTAAAATGTATCATATCTAAAACCAGTGCTGGGTGGAATTTTGTGATTTCATGAAATTACATGGATTTCCACCTAACAGGACGAAATGGCATTATAGCCCATGAAACAAGCATTTGTCAATGCCGAATGTTGCTTGCTTGTATGTGCTTTTTAGGTATTTGGAAGTCATTGGAGTGCAAATATTGAAAATTCGCGAACTTACGAGCGTTGGTAGGAACTGTGCAACGCACGCTCGTAAAACAGTCATTTTTAGGAATCTTTTCACCAAATTTTCAACATAGCCATTTTAAGACCTCTGCTCATGAACAGTGTCACTGTGATTTTCCTAATGTGTCCCATACATTGATTTTGCACACCGACTGCGCCATTGTGCGCTACATGGGTGGAAACACATTTTGGGCAGGATGTGAAAAATGACAGCTATACTGCTCGTAAGGAGGTGTGGTAAAATGGCAATGTTGAAAATCTGGAGTGAAAATATTGAAAAATCGCAAACTTACGAGTGTGCATAGGAACTGCGCAACGCACGCTCGTAAAACAGTCATTTTTAGGAATTTTTTCACCAAATTTTCAACATAGGCTTTTTGAGAGCCCACCTTATGAACACTGGCACTGTCATTTCATTAATTGGGCCCTAAAGGTGATTTCACGTTGTGGCTGCGAAATCACCCTTCGGGCCCGATTAACGCCATGACAGTGCAAGAATTCATGAGAAGGGGTCCCAAAAACCCCATGTTGAAAATTTGGGCCCAAAATTCCCAAAAATGCCTGAGATATGCAACAAAGTTGAAAAAAACCTATCTATTACATTATACAGCTTACCGGCATTTCCTCAGTTCGCGATCGGCTTTGAAGAGTGCAGACGTGTTCCTGGTCCACCAATGATCATCGCGCTGAGCTCAGGAGGTAAGTAGTAAATTGAGGGGGGGTGTGGGGAGACAGGATCGCGGTGGGTGGGTGCGGTGGGGCAGGGAGACTGCGAGGGACCTTTTATATTTACAGGTTTTTTTTGTTTTTTTAATTAAGACGACGAGAACGTTTGCCACACTGGGGTGGGCTCCAGCATGGCACCTGGACAGCTTTTGTGGGGCGGTGGAGCCGACAGGATTGGGCACCCACGTCCGCCATACAGTGTGTGCATGGGGAGCGCATCAGCATGCAATATGCGTGCTTGCATGCGCAAGGCAGGTGGGGGGGAGAGCTCTGCTCACTGAAGCGGAGCTCTCCCTTTCAACTGTATGCCACTGCATTTTGACTGCTGTCATAGACAGCTGCAGCAGTCATTGGAGAACTGCGGCAGCGCCTGCAAACTCTCTGACTGAATTGGAAGACGGCGTGCCACACCTCCGAAAACTCAGATGATGGCACTATGTTTCTTGCACATACGCGCAAGCAACATAAAAATGGCATTTCAAGTCATTCTGTTCTTCATTAGTGGGGGTGTTTACATGACAACAGGAGTTTTGTCCCTTACAGTCTGTCAACAGTAAAGGCTTATTCTGGAGCTCAAGTCATAGTGCTCTGTTTGTGGCTAGTGCTATGCAAAATTACTAAATTTTACTTCCAATAGAATTCTGTGGAATTTTCAAGGAATTCAGCAAGTCAGAACAGTTTCATTCCATTGTCAAAATTTGTGGAAATTGTACGGTTTTTGCCAAATGGAGCAAAATTCCACAGAAAATAGCAAACTCATGCGGTTTCCATGGGTTTTCTGCAGAAGATGTTTCAGTGATTTAACAAACAAAATTGCAGTTCTCATAAAAAAATCTGCACTTTATTATAAAAAAAATAGCAGTTCACTTGGTGGAGTTTTGTGGAGTTCATTGTGTGATTCAGCCAATCTTTTCAGATGCGCAATTGCAATTCCACCTGGATTCTGCCAGCAACATTCTGTATTCCATACAACTGAACTTATAAAATCACATTCATTTCCAAAGCACCAAACTGAGATGTCACAAGCAGAGGACTATGACTTCAGCACCATACTTAGCCTCAGCTGTAAGTGAACTGTAAAGGGTGGCAACTATCCAGTTTTTACACAGATGACCTTCATAATATTCAACATGATTGGGGAGAAAAAATTAATTTTTATTTAATTTTGTTCGTATTTTGTCCCCATCCCCTGTAGTTGCCCCAGTCTGCAGGCAATCTTAACAACCTCTCAGCACCACTGATGCCTTCTCTACCTCTTACCCTGCCCCATCTTACCTCAGACTTCCCCCTGCAAGGTGAGGTGATCAGGAGTGGGCCAGGTGGGCCAGGCTCCCCATCAAACAACACTGTTTTTAAGGGGGAAGGCAGACAGTCAGCATGTCAGGGCCCAGCATCCCATATTGCTGTCGGCATTATCCTCCATTTTCTCCCATCACTCCCTTGGGGACTGCAGGTCAGGTTGCTGACAGACATGCCTATGCATGATGTGGCAATGTACCAAACAAGCCAATTGGCATCTCCCCCACCTAAGCAAGCACTCCATGCCTGCACCCTCACTCGTGGTCAACCAGATGGGGGACATGCAGCAGTAGCTGCAACTCCCATCACCACCTTGGAGAGCAACCTTAGGGATTCTCAATCCTCCTCTTCTGGCCGGCCCTACAGTGACTCGGGCACATTCTTGAACCCGGGTCACCATCATTGCTGGTGGTTGTGCTACTGCTGTGCTGACAGGTTGACCCATTCAATTTTTTTTTGTAATGTTGTCTGAGTTGTGCTGATGCCAGTCATGGTTATTTTTGTTGGTAACTAGACCTCCCACTTTAACAGAGGAAGCCCTAACTGGATACCAGTGCAGACATTCTGTTCATAAACCAAGAGATGAGATTATTGAAAAAGCCTATTTCCTGCTGAACATGGCCTACAGTTTCCAGAACAAAATTGCTTTTATTCTTCTCCACATGTGTTCAGAAAGATTAAAGAGCTGTAAGCTCGCACAGCTTAATAAGAGTCTGCATTAGAAGTGTGGTCTGAAACAGTAAAGCAAGACAAGCCTACTCTGGTTCAGAGAGGATTAGAAATCCTGTTTATTGAATTATAAAGAACCTTAAAGGATAAAGGACATTGAGGTAGGAATTTTAATGCTTTGTGGTACGTGTTGGGGTGGGGGGGGTATTTGATCACAGTAAACCATTTTAAAGTATTTCCCTTATGAAAGGATGACAAGCAGGGTTTCCTGTTGTTAATTGGTGATGGAAAAGTATAACAGAGCTGTCAACTGTCCTATTATTTTTTTATTCCTTTATGTCTGCGGGAGACTATTTAACTCCCCTTTCAGTGATATGGTCAACATGCTAAGTATTTTTGTCTGGAAGTACTTCTTGTCTTATCATTGAATTACGTTTACCTTCTGATGTTCAAATCTAGGTATAATAAAGTAAGCATTTTAATACTCTCTGGCATTTTTGGGAGGTTATCTGATAGCAACTAATCATTTCCAGTCGTAAGCTACGCTGGAGCAGAAGACAGTTTCTTTTATTACAAGATAGGCTGTAACACTTTTGTTTTAATTTCTAGTCCTCCACAGTAATCCCTTAAATCTTTGCAATAACGGGTATCTTTTCTATCAATATTTAATATAAAATATAGATATATGTAGGGATCAGCACTGTTTGAGGTACACAGCTAGTTTATGAGGGGCTTAATAAAAGCATCACAGTAGGTGTGCTGTAGATCGAAAACAATAGTTTTAAATTTGCCAAAGATATAGCACTGCAGAAACTGCCACCTGAGAACCCTCCTTAAAGAAATGCAATATTTGGGAGCTGTTCATGTTCCAGAAAGCTAGCTGGGAAAAAAGTAAGGAACAGAATATCAAGCAAAGAGAATGAAGGTAAACATATTTTTTTTACATGAAAATGACGTACAATAAAGAAAAGCCTATATCACACTGAAATACATTTATTCTTCAGTAGTTGTTACTTGAAATAAAGTATTTGTTAAATGCTATTTTCATTAGGTAGTGCTTTTAATGCTGTACAGAAAGATTAGTAAGAGTTAATGATTTGTTGGGATGGATAAGATAGATTGTGCTCCCTAAGCAGCCACACTGTCAGTGGTAACTTATGCTGCTCTGTTCAATAAGAGGATTGGGCAGATTAAATAGGATTGTGAGACATGCCATGTAAATTACATCCCAAATCAGATTTTCCTGTAAAGATTAGTAGAAAATATTAAAACCTGAAAACTGTTTTTTTTTATTTATTTATCTTTTTTTTATATAAAGGATGCAGTCCAAAAATGCATCTGAGACTGACATAATGGTTTTCTTGAGGATGCCACCATCTTTATGTCATGCCTTGATTCATTAATGTGCTACTGCAATAATCCCCCTACCTCACTTGTCACTAGTTCTCGGCTAGATACCATTTGACAGGGTTTGATCTGGGTATGTCGAGAGTATCAGTGAACTGTCTGGATCATGGCCCAGTCTGGCAGGGCTTCTGTCACCGGTGATACAAATGGCTGTCCTTGGTAAGGAAGATCTGGAATTACAAGAATTTACTCCAGTTGATCAGGTCGCTGTAAGATCAGGTGAAACAAGTGGAAAGGCCATAGTTACACTTGGCTTGGAATTCATCAGCTAGTGATACTGTATGTGTGCTCAAGCTGTCATAGCCTGCAACACTCTATATGCAACATTCATTTCTCTTTACCAAAATACTGCACTGTACCTGCTGATCCTTGTTTCTGCTACTCAAGTCCGACTGCTATTCTGTATACAGGACTTCCCTGTAAGGCACTCCCCTGTAAAATGCATCTTAAGGGGCTATGTCTTAGTGAGAAAACATGTACTAAATAAAGCAATTAAAAAAAATCATGAATGTGCTGATGCAGAGATGGAAGCAGCATGAAATTCCAGAAACTGTACTCAGTAGTGGGGAAGATTATGGAATCACGACTTCAACAAAGGATCATGGAACACCTTGAATCCAGCAGAGCACAGGATCTGAGACAGCATAGATTCACAGTGGGAAGGTCATGTTAAACAAATCTAATTGATTTCTTTGACTGGGTGACTAACGTCATGGATCATGGGGGAGCAGTGGATGTGGCCTATCTGGATTTCACTAAGGCCTTTGATACCGTTTCACATAGAAGACCTGTGAAAAAGCTGGGCAGCCTGGGAATGGGTCACAAGGTGGTAAATTGGGAACTGGTTGAGTGATAGAAGACAGAGTGTCATGGTAAATGGTGCCCAATCTGAGGAAAGGAGGATGCCTAGTGCGGTGCCACAGGGATCAGTCCTGGGCCCAGTCCGGTTCCATGTCTTCATAAGTGATATTGAAGAGGGGCTGAAGGGGAAGGTGTGCCTCTTTGCAGATGACACTAAGATCTGCAACAGGGTGGACACTCCAGGAGGGGTGAAAAATATGAGGAGGTACCTACATGAACTGGAGAAATGGTCCAGAGTGTGGCAGTTGAGATTTAATGTGAAAAAGTGCAAAATCATGAATTTGGGGTGTAAGAACCCAGGGGAGGTTTACATGATGGGGAGGGGGGAGAAACTGATGGTTACCAAACAGGAAAGGGATTTGGGGGTAATCATATCTGATAACCTAAAGGTGGCCAAACAATGTGCCAAGGCTGTGGGGAGAGCCAGTGGGATGATGTTGTGCATAGGGAGAGGTATCACCAGCAGAAGGAAGGAGGTGGTGATTCCACTGTACAGATCATTGGTGAGGCCTCATTTGGAATACAGTATCCAGTTCTGGAGGCTGCATCTGTGTAAGGAAGTAAACAGGGTGGAGGCAGTTCAAATAAGGGAAACAAAGATGATGCAGGGCCTGCACCAAAAGTCAAATGAGGAGAGTCTGGGAGACCTCCGTAAGTATTGACCATACTCAAAAGGTCAGGATAGATGAATTCCTCTTGACATCCCTTCCCATCTGTTTTGGAGTGCCCCAAGGATCAGTCCTGGGTCCCTTACTATTTGGCATATTTCTGAACAAACTACCTGCCTCCTGCCATGACAGAATACTACTGTATGCGGATGATGCAGTAATCTTCACATGCCACACAGACCACACCTCCCTACAGTCTCAACTGCAGAAAAGTAAGTTTTTCAGAAGTGGAAGACTGGTTTAGCTCACACAAACTCATCCTTAACCACAAAAATACAAAAACAATGTTGTTCCATGGAATCCACAAAAGTACAAGAACCGTGAGTTAATAATTAACAACTGTGAGGGTGTTGCCCTCAAGCAGGTGGACCTGTTTAAATACTTGGGTGTGACACTTGACTGCTCCATCTTGTATACCAAACACATTAGCTCCAGCATAGGGCTATTATACAAGCATAAATACTGCCTAATGGCCAAAGCCTTAAATCTTGCTATTCAGAGCTCCATAATCTCAACTATTGACTGTGGGCTCATGACCTATGGATCCGCTATTGACACTGCTCTGTGGTGCACAGCTGTAGCTCTTAACAAGGCCTGTAGGCTCCTTACTTCATCCACCTGCCTTTCTCACACATGTGACATCTATGAGCAGGCAAACTGGCTTCAGCTATCTGGCAGACTAAAGTACCAGACCTGCATCCTAGCAAAGAAGACCACTCAGGGTCTTACGCCCCCCCTCCCGGGGCCCAATCAGTGCTGACCCCGCACTGTGTCCACTGCCTTATCTGAAGGTCAGACAGTCAAACCTTTACAATACTCCACTGCTGGACTACTCAAGCTCGTCGATCCTACTTTGTCAGAGCCTCAAGCTGGTTCAACTCGCTTCCTATAGAAATCTCCAACATTGCCACAATTGGCGTTTTTAAGCATAAACTATGACAGCACCTTGTGGCTAGTGCCTCCTGCAATTGCTTCATATAATCCTGCTCTAGACCTGGCCCCCTCAAGCATCCCTTCCCTCCCCTAATCACCACCCCATCACCTCCTCCCCTACCCTCACTCCAGGGGGAAGGGTGCATTTCACCTTCCCCTTCATCCCCTCCCAACCTCCCTCTCACTATCTCTCCATCTACTATATACCCAACTCTCACCCTCCCACCCTCCTACTTGCTCTATTTCTCCACCTTACTATCTTCCCTTAGCAGCTCCCCCATTCCTATACCCTTCTTCCCCTTTCTCTCTAATCCTCTCCTGACAAAGCTCTCTGAGCTTCCTACCCTCCTCTCCCTAAGTTTACTATTATTAACCAGGGCCCCGTGTTTTCTGCAATTCTGTGGTTGCAGCAGTGGCCACAGAAATCAGGGCTGACTGCAGAAATCAGTGCTGGCCGCAGAAATTGGGAAAACCAACCATACAGCCGCAGAAATGCTAAATATCCTAGCTATCACACAAGGCAAAGGCATAGCTACTGATATGTTAAGTATGCCATGGCACACATACTCATTAGAAGGGGCAACAAACTAATGCCACCCGCTACAAAGCCAAAAAGCTAGTGGTCGCATGGCATCTTGACTTCTAGCTCTTGTTACATAACTCTATCCAGCCAGTATTGTGGGTGGGTGGGGGGACTGAGGCAAGAGTAGCAGAGCTTGATTAGGTCCACAACAATTATGATTTACTGTTGCATAGGTGTGGCTAGCTTAGCCATGTTAATTTTTCATTGTGAGGCTACTCATATTGCACGCTGAATCCCTGGAAGATGAATTTGGAAGGAAGAACTGGAAGGCGAGCAGTAGACAAGAAGTGAAAAGATTCAGTGGTTCCCGTAGAGGTGAACTTGATCTTGTGTGGTGGCAGGTAACGGAGGAGCTGATTGCAGAAACATGTGGCTAGCAGCAGACTGAGCAGAGGACTCAGTCCCCACTGATGGACATCGATCACAGTTTTGATTTGTGGACCGCAGATCTGTACCTGCAAGTGTGAGAGTAATTTCCTGCCAGATATGAACCTGCAGCCTAAGTGGTGGCATCACGCTCAGTTCTTAATGAGGGTCAAGTTGCCCAGCTGCAGCTGCAGTTGGTGACCAGGGTATACTAGAGCTGGAGTGAGTAGGTAAGGAAAAAAATTGGAATGGAGAGTTGAATTGATTGCTGCTATACATAAGTGATATGAGGCTCACCGACTGAAGAACACCACCACTCCTGAGTTGCTGGGAGAAGAGAACGTTAACCAAGGTTACTCCAGTTTAATAAGAATGACTTACATGCTTACATTTTTCAGTGTGCCCCCCAAAAGAAAAATCAGGAGTCGACAAATCCTACAGACACTGCAAGTTACACCCTCCATTATTATTATAGGAAGACAATCCCCCCCTCCACCAAATACACAGATTTGCACACTGCACTCAGCATGTTTGTTGCAAGGCAGTTGGGGTATTCCTAGTTTTAAAAAATTATAAATTAAAAGAATGTTGGTCAAAATCAGAAAAAAAAATAAAATAGCTTTCAAGTTGGAGTCTCTCTTTATGTCTCCTAACTGTAAATACAAACCAGAAGAAATCCAAGCAGGTTTTGTCTTCTGTGTAGTTTTAGCTGAGTGTTTATGTCCTCCTCCAATTATAACCTAGGAGACCAGCAAAGGCCACCAATTTCCAGAAGAAGAGATAAGCCTTGAAATTTTGGGTGGGAGGGAAAAGTCATTAAAAGAGAACACTGATGCCCATGGCTGTGCCAGGTTTGGGTTACTGGAGTTTAATATATGTGATAAGAAGACTACATACTGTTAAATGGCCTGCTGTTCCATTTTTAGTGTAGCGGAGTGGTTGCACGAAGGCAGTCAAAGGGTTAACTAAGACTTAATCTCCCTGAAGATATGCTGTTTAACCACAGTTCATCTGCCGCAGAATGGCAGCAGAATCAGCAGTTGTTCTGCCGCAGAAAGTATGAGGTCCTGCCGCAGAATGTTGGTCCACTTTGCCGCAGGAAACACGGGGCCCTGTTATTAACTAATTAGCTGGCTCTGCTCCTTGTACCTATTATCCACTGCATTTGCTCTTACCTCCTTTGGAATTTCCATAGGTATACCCTGCACAATTTGCCCTGTGTACTGACCTGCAGCCTACACTACTCACACTACATACCTTGACATTTTCTTTTTTTTTTTTTAGTCTTTGGTAACTGGGTAAGGGTAAGGCCCACTAGGCACAAGTGCCTGTTTTCAGGGGCAACCTGGGAGCACTGGGCAGTTAAGTGACTTGCTCAGAGTCACACAGTATGCAAGTGGAGGTTGTGAGACTCAAACTCAGGTCTGGTCTGCTGGATGTATCAAGCTCATTCACACTTTGTTCCTCTAACCTCTAGGCTATACTGCCAGCCAACTATGACAAGGCTTTTCCCACTGTTTTGCCTTACTACTTGTATTGTATAAATTACTTGCACTACAGTTCCTTGCCAATGCCTTTGGTTGCTCCTACTGTTTACCTTATTGCCTGTTTTGTAAGTTCCATTTTGATGACTTTGGTGGAACCTTTGTAAAAGAGCCCACGGCTCAAAGGTGTCATCTGAAATATAAATAAATAAATAAATGTAAGTATACCTTGGAGGAGAGGAGAGACAGGGGAGATACAATAGAAACTTGAAAATATCTAAAAGGCATAAATAAGGTACCGAGGGTAGCATCTTTACGAACATATGAACAGATGAAAATGCCAGCAGAAACAGGCCTCACAGTCTATTGAGTCTGTTCAAGTGTGCAGCTAGCACCTTATAATGCTGCTGCCTCTCCCTTCTCCCCATCCTATTTCCCCTTACCCTTACCCTATCCCAACCACTCTTGAAGCTATCTGCCATCTTGCAGGCCACCAACTCACCCAGCAAGGAGTTCCACTTGTCCACCACTCTTTCTGTGAAAAAATGTCTCCTCATCTGTCTCCTGACTCTACCCCCTTCCAATCTCAGTGGGTGTCCTCTAGCGTCCCTCCCCTTTCTTCTCTGGAAAATCCTCTCTGTATTAGTCTTGTTTATTCCCTTCAGGTACTTAAAGGTCTCAATTATATCTCCCCTGTTCTGCCTTTCTTCCACAGAGTACATATTCAACTCCCTCAGCCTTTCCTCATATGGCTTGCCCTCCAATCCCTGGATCACCTTTGTAGCTCTATGCTTTACCCCTCCAACAATCTGATGTTCTTCTTCGGGAATGGGTGCCAGTATTGCATGCAGTACTACAGGTGGGGCTTGACCAGTGACCTATACAGGGGCAGGATAACCTCCCTATTTCTGGAGGAGATCCCTCTAGTTATACACTCCAGCATTTTGTTGGCTTTTGCTGCCACCCTTCTGCATTGAACAGAGTTGTTCATGCTCCATGTTATGATCACCCCTAGGTCCTGCTCTTCTGTGGAGCAGCCCAACTGAACCCCATTTATGTGATAATCCCTCCCCTGGTTCTGGGCTCCAAAGTGTAGAACCTTGCACTTCTTGGCGTTGAACACCAGCTGACATTTATTTGCCCACTCTTGCAACTTATTCAGGTCCTCCTGCAACCACCCCCCATGTCATCTACCACAGCTCCCATCTTGGTATCATCTGTGAGTAGACTGATTTTGCTCCGGATCCCATTCGAGATATCTGCAATGAAAATCCCGAACAGTATGGTCCCAGCACAGATCCCTGTGATACCCCACTCCTCACCGCTCTCGGTGATGAGAGTTCCCCCCTACCACCACCCTTTGATGTCTCCCCCTCAGCCAGTTACTGATCCAGGTCACCATTTTTGGTCCTGCCCCCACATACTCCATCCCCCCCCAATCTCCCATGCAGCACTGAATCAAAGGCCTTACTGAAGTCCAAGTACAGGACGTTCACAGCATGGTGCTTGTCCAGTTCCTATGTCACCCAGTCATAGAACTCTACAGGTCTGTCTGGCACAATCTGCCCATGACAAATCCGTGTTGCTGATTATCCTGGATACCGTTTGCCTCCAAAAAGCTCGCAAGTCTTTCCTTTAGGATGGTCTCCATGAGTTTGCCCACAATTGAGGTGAGGCTCACTGGCCTGTAGTTCCCTGGTTCATCCTTTGGCCCACTTTTATGGACGGGCACCACATGGGCCATCCTCCAGTCCTGTGGTATGCATCCTGTGTCCAGGGAGGTGTTGAACAGGTCTGCCAGTGGCCCCGCAAGGACCTCTGCCAGCTCGCTCAGTACTCTAGGGGAATGCCATCCGGCCCAGGCGCTTTGTCCACTCTTAATGCCCTCAACCCCTCCAGCACCCTGCCCTCTGTAATCCCTACATCATTCATCCTACAAAGGGATCTACATCTCTTTCAGAAAAAGAGATGTCCAGGAACAAGGCAGCATGACATGAGGTTGGAAGGGGTAGACTAAGGGGTAGCGTGAGGAGGTATTTCTTCACAGAAAGGGTGATGGATGCATGGAATAGACTCCCAGCAGAGGTGGTGGGGGAAAACACAGTAGGGGGATTCAAACATGCATGTTACAGGCATAGGGGAACCCTAGCAATAGGAACAAGGAGATAAAGCCGGACATCAAGTAAGGTCTGCGGCTTTTACAGTAGGCAAGGAAAATGGGCAGACTAGATGGGCCCAGCTGTCCTTATCTGCCATCAATCTCTATGTTTCTATGTTTGTACACAAAACATACTGTAGCAGCAAGACAATTAAAACAGTATATCCCCAAGAGAATGGTTTCAGGGTTTAGTGCAATACAATATAACACAATACAACACAATGCAGTACTATACAATACAACATTTTATTTTATTTTTTATATATTTCCAATTGTTTCATAACCAGAAAGGCATGCTGAGCCAAAGCTCATTTCCAGATGTGTTGGCAAGGAAACTAGGCGGATTTGTAAAACTAATAATCAATCAACAATATTTCTAAACATTATATAAGGCAAGGCAATTTTATTTATATGGCACCAAATCCCAAAGGCTCTGGGCACCTCACAATAAGTACAGCCTCAATAACATAATTAAAAGCAAAAAGTGCTAAAGTAAAACAGTTATGTCACACAGCCAGGCCCAAAAGTTAAGTAAAAAAATGGCTTTTTAAAGTTTTTTTTTTTTAAATGATCAGCAAGGGAACACCTCTTTTCTACTGGGGAAGGGCATTCCACAGAATACGGGCTGCCACCCTAAACACCCTATTGCCCAAGGATTTCAAATGAGACCTGGACACCAACAAGAGGTCTGCCTCCAGTTGACTGGGGGGGTGGCTAGGAGCATAAAGTACCAGGAGTTCTTTTTAGGTAGCCCAGATCCAGACTGTGCAGAGCCTCGTATGTCAACAAGCACACCTTGCAGCTGTCGCACCACTGCACTGGCAACTAGTGAAGACCACAGAGAATCTGTGTGATATGCCCAAACTGAGAGGTCCCAGCAACCAGCCGAGCTGCTGCGTTCTGAACTAGCTGCAAATGGCACAAAAACTCCACCAAGAATCCAAGGTAAAGAGCATCACAGTAATCCAACCTTGACGTGACTAAGGTGTGCACCAGTGTTGCCAGGTCGGCTAGTTCAAGATAGGGCTTGATCCAGCAATGTGCCACAGGAGGTAAAAGCCACTGCAGACAACAGCCGACAACTGATATTCTAGGGTCAGCTTGGAGTCCACAGTGACCCCCAGATTCCTCACCCTATCTGCAGCTCAAAGTGTCATGGCATCCAAAAAAGGTAGGATGGTGCTGCTGCTCACTGCAGCTGAACCTGACCAACCCAGCTCCACCAGTAACATCTCCATCTTCAAAGAGTTTAGCTGAAGCCAGCTGGCTGCCATCCACACCTGGATTTCCCCAAAACACTTACTCATTTCCGATACCATCGCAACATCATTAGGGGCACAAGACACATGCAGCTGGGCATCATTGGCATAACAATGAAAACCCAAGCCAGCAAAGATAGGAAGGAACTACTACTCACCACAGTTGAACCTGACTGACCTGGCTGCACCAGTAACACCTCCATCTTTGAAGGATTTAATCTAAGCCAGCTGGCTGCCATCCACTCCTGAATCTCCCTAAGATATTTACTCAGTTCTGGTACCATCACAACATCATTAACAGCACAAGACACATGCAGCTGGGTATCATCAATATAACAATTAAAAACCCAGCTGTAGCATCTAATGATCTCCCCCAAAGGCAACATGTACACGGCGAACAACATGTGGGCCAAAATTGCACCCAGAGGCACACCACAACAGAGTACAGCGCTGCTCAATGTAAATAGGTGTCACCTGCTGCACCCTGCTGGACACGTAAAACTTAAACCACCACAATACCATTCCTACAAGTCCTAAATAGTGCTTCAGATGAGCCAACAGTACCCCATGATCCACCATGTCAAAGGCCAGACAAGAATGGAACATTGCCCAGTATCCCTCACTAGGAGGAGATTATGGTGCACCCTGAATAGTGTGGTCTACATACTATGGCAAGGTTGAAACCTGGCCTGGAAGGGCTCATAGACATATTTTTCCAGGTGTTGTTTCAGCTGCACTGCCACCATCTTCTCTATCAACTTCCCCAAAAATGGAAGGTTCAAAACAGGCCTATAGTTGGAGAGATCATCAGGGTCCAAAAAAGGTTTCTTAAGGAGGGGCCTTGTCACTGCCCTTTTAAGGGCAGATGAGAAACCCCCCCTTCCCAAGGAAACAGCTCACAATTTCCAGCACAACTGGACCAAGTGAATCCCAGCACTCTAAATGAAGCTGGGTCAGCCCATGGTCCAAATCACAGAAGGTGGAATGTAGACTACAAACCACACAGAAAATATCATCTGACCCCACTGGCTCAAACTCTTCCCATAAAAACGGAGTACCTCTCTCTAACAAAGTTTGGATACTGTCAGTCGACAAGAGACTGACTGAGGAAATCCCAGCCTGAATGGAGGACACCTAGTCTAGAAAGAACCAGTTAAATTCCTTGCATTTATCAAGGGAAACAGCTCTGCAGGACTGGAGACAGACTAGATTTCATAGTCTGTCCATGGTATTGAAGAGCTGAGCAGGCCGGTTCTTCCAGCAGCAGTCACTCATGACAGGAATGCTGACTTTTTCAGAGTAACTGCCCACTGATACTCACTGTAAGGTGCCCTCAGCACCAATTTATCTTCCTCCAAGCAGGATCTCCACCAGCAATTCTCCAACCTCTGCCCCTTAGTCTTCAACATCCTCAGGTCAGCATCATACTATGGCAAACTGTGGCAGGAAATCAAGGGGCAGACATGAAGAGGTGCTAGGGAGCCGAGTACAATTGCAAGGGCCAAGTTATAACCCTCCACAGCTGCCTCAGCTCCCATCACACAGGCCGTCTTCATGCCCAAGATGTCCAGTACCACCAAGAAGCTTTGAGGCTCCAGATTTCTAAAAGAGCAGTGGCTGACCATCTCCACAGGGGTGGTAAAATGAGGAGTCCTGTAAAGGAAATGCATGACAGGATGATCCGACTAAGTGACCAGATCAATCCTGATGTCACTTATATCAGGACCCAATGAGAAAACCAGATCCAAGGTGTGGCCATGCTGGTGGGTAACAGAGGCCACCACTCATACAAACCCAGAGAAGACATCATCTGCAGGAACTACATACCAAAAAGATAAGTTTCATCATTAACTCTAGCATTAAAATCACCCAAAACCAAGAGTTTAGGTGACTTCACCACGAAATTGGCCATGAAAGTCTCCAGTTCCTGCAGGAATTCATGCCCATATCCAGGGGGATGGTAGACTCGATGTATTTTTCCTGGAGGCACTTGCATTGCAACTCCAGTATTTGTAATTTTTGTCTTGACTATACTATCTTCTGACATGGAACTTATGAAAAGAACTTCGGCTCAATGGGGTCAATCTGAGATTTTCAATAAATAAATAAATATTCGCATGATCCTGCACCTTGTACTAGATCCACCCTTAACAGCCACACATTCAAACTATCTGGTATCTCACAAGAGGTATGCTGTCAGTCCCAGAGTGGATCTAAAACAGATAGCTTCTACACTCTTCTGCCCCCGCCATGTTCCCACCTAGGGCAATGCACCACGGACAAACCTGGCAGAATGGATGCCTCCAGTACAGGGCCTGCATAATTCCCCAACCAACTCACCATGATACATATCTAGTCTCCAGAGGAATCCACAATGAACATCTCCATTATGGCCATTTTATTCCTAAGAGACCTGGAGTTGCACAAAACTGCCCTAAGGGGAGGAGCTGAGTAGGCCAGTTCATTGGTCACCTGCTGATCAGAAAACTCAGGAGCCCAGGGGATAGGTATCAGGCAGAGAGAACCTCCCTCCTGTTAAAGTCTACTCCCCAGGTGCCTCCTACATATCACATTCCTGATTGAACCCCCCTGTCTACCTGTGGAGCTGGTCTACATTTTGAGTAGTGCCCCTGGAAAGTCCCCAACCCCTTGCAGCAGTTGATGACAGACACAGGCAGAGTTCAATGGAACCCTCTGAAGGGGTGCCACTCTCGTAGATGCTTCACAGAGTAGATTAGAAGGGGCCTGGCTGCTACAAAGCACATAGTAACAAAATAACCCACCCACACAATAATAACAAATGCAACTTGAAAGTGATAGGCTCCCTATACCCAATATAAGACAACCTAACCCCAATAAAACAAATATCCTTCCCCAAACCTCACACAATAGCCACTGTTTAGGTTATAAGATAATTAAGCAATAAGGCACAACAGGGTGTGGGTTATTGGGGATTTAAGCACGCCTTGTGTGGTGTGTCACGAGGTGCAGCCAAGTGACTTAACCACACAAGAAGTGAGTAAATCACTCAATAACTCACACCCTGGAGTGCTGTATTGCGATTATACAATGGACCCATGTGTAAAATACATTTAAAATGTGTTTAATTATGTATTTTCTAAATGCCATTCCTCAGCCATGGGTTATGCAGGATTTACCCACGGTCATGTGATGTGTTTTGACCAATGAGGTTACAGAATTTTCACACACCATTGTATAATTAAAATTAATACCCCACAATCACACACCATTCACACCATGTACATACCAAACCTAAACACGTACCGAAGCACTCTGACTCTATAGCGAAATAAAAATAAATAAAAAGAATAAAATAAGCCCATAAACCAAGTCTGATTGTTTCAAAAGTCCAAGACTCTACAACAATGAAGAATGCAAAATACACAGTTATGAAAGTTTGATAAAAAAGACCACTGTCCACCAGAAGAGGGATTAAGTTCAAGTACAGACAGAAACTGATTGCAGATCCAAAACCAATAACTACAGTAAAGGTAGATAAAAACAGTATATAACTGCAAGTCAGGATTTATGGGAGCTGGACATAACCATACCAGGTAGTCCAGAACAGAGTATAGGAAAAAGGGAAGGGGGTGCCCTCACACTGCAGCTCTGCTCCCAGGTGCTGACCCCCAAAATAACAGGGAGTCAGTCTCTCACAGTGACCCCAGAAAGGCTGGCATAAAACAAAGCAAGGTGCTCTCACCACTGTCTCCATTACTGATGGATCTCAGCAGGTGAAATAATAGTCCATACCAAAAAATAGAAAGGTACTCTCACCACCAGGTTCTACTTGCAGTTGGAGGACCCACTGATAGTTTTTTATAAGGAAGAAAAATTATTTTCTGACCCAAGGACCGGCAATCAGGTCACATAAGCTGCCCTGCAGCCAAGAAAGAGACTCTGGAGAATGCCCAGCCTCTGACACTGCACTCCACCAGTTCATGGAGTAGAGAGTGCTCCTGCAGGCAAGCACCCGTCAGTCCGAGGATCCATCGGGACATAGCAAGAAACAGTGGTCCATGGTCTCAATTTCAATTCTGCTGTAGACTGAAAGGCACCTTTCCTTTACTCACATGTGGGAATTATTAAAACATTGCCCAACTCTAGCTGCAGGAATTGCAACTGTGCATAACAAGACAGTGTATAGCATACCACCTACTGCAGGTACACAAGATTAACAATCTGAACTAATATCATCAAAACTATTTACAGGGTGCAATTGTGCATAATGACAATGTGTAACATACAGCACAGGTATTTATTTTATTTTATTAATTTAAGTCTTGGTATTAAACACCTTTGAGTCAGGGACTCATTTACAAAGGCTCCACGTCAAGTGAACAGTATTACAGAAAATACAGGGAATATGCAAACAGTGTGATAATACATTAAGAAGAAGCAACATTGTTTTACAGTAGTACTAATAACACATAACAGGTATGAACATTTGCAATATAAATGCAGTTACACACAACGTAAATCAAGTGGCAGCCAAAGTTGACATTGTCATCAGGGGCAAACAGGGCATACAGTAAAGTGGATAACAACATAACAGGAATTAAATTTGTACAATAAATGTAGTTACATACATTGTAAAACATGTAGCAGTCAAAGTTGACAGTGTCATCAGGGGCAATCAGGGCTGGGGATGGGGGGGATAAGACACTGGGAAAATTAACTGCAGTCACAGGAACTGCCATCAATGAGGTGCTGCCACAGCTTTGCTTTAAAAGGCCCCAGTTTAGGTTCAACCAGGACTGCAGCAGGCATGCTATTTAACCAAGTTAGTGCCCTGTACATGAATGACCACTGGCATTGCAAGGTCCTACAGTGAGGGACAATGAAAGAGGCTTTGGAGGCACTTCTCACGTTTCTTGGAGTAGGTGCACGTGTGATGAGCAGCTGCGAGGAGGGTGGAGTGAGACCGAGAATAATTTTCTTAGCAAGTAAGCAAGTCTGGCAGTGGATTCTGCATTTAAGGTTGTGCCAGTTGGTCTGCCCCTATAGTTCACAAGTGTGTGAGTGAGTCTGGGGGCTCCAGTAACTAGGTGACAGGCTTTGTTAAGGGCAATCTTTATTCTATTGAGGGCTATATCTGCTGCAGAGCCATAGATAACAAGCCCATAATCAATGATAGAGAGGATAGAGCTGGTTACTGCCAGCCTGAGGGCATCAGAGGTCATGCAGTGCCTCTGCCTGTAAAGAAACCCAGTCTTAATGTTCACCACTTTGCAGACCTGGTTGATGTGCTCATGGAAGGCTAGAGAGGAGTCAAGGCTGACTCCCCAATACTTGAAACTACTGACCTGTTCTAGTGACTGGAGGTGATTATTGAGGATGCTGAGGTGCACCCCTTGTGCTTGTCATGGGGGTTAGTAAACACCATAACCTTGGACTGTTTACATTTAGTTATGAGTTTATGGCCAGAGAACCAGGATTCAACTTCAGTGAAACACTTTTGAAGAGTGCACTCGAGTGGAAGGGGATCAGGGTGACTTGAGTAGAAGACAGCATCATCTGCATATAGAAGCAGGTGACTGGAGCAGACAGGGGGAAGGGAGTTATGGAAAAGACTGAAGAGAAGTGGGCCCAGGATTGACCCTTGTAGGACTCTTGAGTGGACGAGGTGGTTGGTGGAGAGGGTATCAGAGATTTTGACGTGCAGAGTTCTATCACAGAGATACTTAGAGAACCAGGTGGTGACTTCATGTAAGATTCCAATGGTGGGAAGGGTGGCTATTAGGAGGGCGTGGTTGACCATGTTAAATGCTTTTGAGAGGTCTATGTACACAGACCCTACAAGGTGACCACGATCAAGGGCTTTGTGGGTGAAGTCAATTAATTCAAGGAGGGCAGAGGAGGTACTGTGTCCCTTCCTAAAACCATGCTGCTGGTGGCATTGAAGGTTGTATTTTGTGAGATAGTCCGATAATTGATCAGCGATTATCCTTTCTAGAGCTTTTGAGAGTGGAGGAAGGATTTATATAGGGTGGTAGTTACTACAGGAAGCCCTATCACCACTTTTGTGGATAGGAGTTACCACTGCAGCTTTCCACTGCTGGGGGAACTGGCTGAGGCAGAGGGACTAGTTAAATAGCCTGGTGAGGGGGAGTAAGACTGCGTCAAAGGCCAGGCACAAGAGTTTCAGGTGCAGTGTGTCACTACTGTAACTGGACTTTCCCAGGACATGTAGTAGATAGGTTTAACTTCACTGGGAGACACTAACCTGAAGTGGAAGGGGGAGTGTTGCCAGGACACTGAGAGGGTAGGGTGACATTAGTTAAGAAGGTATTCGAGAAGAAATTGAGTGGGAGGATGCCAATGAGGTCCATGAATGTGGTGTTAAAAGTGTCTGCAATGAGTTGGTGGGGGGGTATTGGGCTTACCGGTGAGGTCTTTTAAGTTGTCCCAGAACTTTCTTTCATTCCCCCAAGAGGAGAGGCTCTCTTGAAAGTAGGTAACTTTAGCTATGTGAATCTCATGGGTAGATGAGTTATGGGCTGTTTTATACCTCTGTCAGTCCACCAGGTTGCCTGAGGTACAGGCTTTATGCCAGAGGTTGTCCTCCAAGGCCATGGATTTGAGGAAGGAAGTGGTGATCCAGGGGTGGGAATTGACTTTGATAGACCTTTTGGTATATGGAGCGAAAATATCACACACTTTGTTAAAGGTGTTGATAAAGTGAGTAAGCGCTAGGTCAATGTTGGAGGCTGAGTCGATTAAGGACCAGTCACTGTTGAGTAGGTATGACTGGAGTTGCTTTAGCATACCTTTTTTGAGGGTGCGGTGGTAGATTTGTTTACCAGGGAGCTTGGGGGAGCAGTTCGACCAGTGGTGAAGTACTGCGGAGTGGTCACTAAGTGAATCCAGTAGGACCACTACACTAGAGAGTCTCTTGGGATAGTTAGTTAGAACAAGACCTTTTAGGAAACTGTACCCAGTTCTATAGTTAACGCTGGTTGGGGAGGAAACTAATTGGGAGAGGTTTAAGGCTGCTGCCACGTCTCTGAGTGTGGCCGTATCACGGACCAGACAGTTTACATTAAAGTCCCCCAATAGGACTACCTCTGAGCCATTTTGTAGGTTGGAGACCCAGTGAAGGATATTGTTGAAGCCTATCACAGCATTTCAAGGGAGTATATAAACTGAGAGGGCAATGAGCGATTTGCGCTTATGCCCAATAGCAATTTCAATTGCCAGGGCCTGAGCATCATGGCCCTGTTACGATAGGAGGGAGGATCAGCCCTTGCAGGGTGTTGCGTAGATAGATGGCACAACTCCCCCCCATTCCCCAGCCTGTCATTCCTAAATAGCTCATAGTCATTCAGGGCAACAGCGATGTTAGGACTTTTGGGGGAGAGCCAGGTCTTGACTACTGCAGTGACATCAGGGCTATGTTGTAAGACCCAGACCTGTAGTGGGTCAATCTTTGGCAGTAGGCTATGGATATTAATAGAGGCAATCTTGAGGCCACCCATGTTACTAGAGGAGGGGGACAGTAATGATACTGGGCCAGGGTTAGGATAGATATTGCCAGAGAGCAGGAGTAATAGTAGGCAATGTTGAGTTAATATGAATTTGAGAGATTTTAGCTTAGACGAGGTATGTCAATGAATGGGTTTGAGGCAGTAAGCTGGAGGTGGCAGGGAGTGGATATGGGTTGCCAGTAGTAGTGAGGGGTAGTTAAATTGTTGGCTAGTTAAGGCATGTGGAATCAGGAGGGCAGGCAGGAGGTATAGGGTGGTAGTGGCTGTAACAGTGGACAGCACTGGTGAGGCAATGTGTGGCTGGTGATGAGTGAGTAGGGGGTTGGTGCTGGGTGGGGGGCAGGCTAGCACAAGAGAAAGTTGAGGTAGGACATTGTGGATAGAGGGTCCCATGACTGAGTGAGAAGAAGTATGATTAGGGATAGGAAGGGGTAGGACTGGTTACAAGCAGCTCAAGCATAAAGTGAGACAGGAAGTGGGGTAGGAAGGTTTTCTTGGGGCACGTGGGGGGGTGGGGGTTTTCCAGGAGGGGGAGTCGACAAGTGGGTCAGAGGTATAAGGATGACAACTGGCTTGAGGAGAAGGGTGACAGATTAGATAGCGAAGTGGTAGAGTGCTTGACTACAGTGCAAGAGGTTAGGGGTTAAAGCCTGGGGTGGGCAAAGAGTAAAGAGGTAGGAGAAGGAGGTGTGAGAAAGGGGAGAGAGGAGTGAGAGGGACCCGTAAAAGAGCTAGAGGAAGTGGGGGGAGCAGGTAGATAGGTGGCAAGAAGAGAAGATTTAGGCTACTCAAGTCCAACCACTGCTGGTGGCAGCATATAATCTGCAAGTGGAAAACTAGGGACTTACTTACAGGTGATCAAAGTCACATGACAGATCATGTGACCACAGATGCCTTTAAAGCTAAGGACAGCCCAAGGTGGGGGTGTAGGAGTGGGTGGGGCAGTCGATGTATAGCGTATGCAGTGTGCTAAATGAGCATAATAGCAAGAACAGCGTATGGAACATAAGACAGTCATAGGGGCCACCAATCAACTAAATAGCCCTAAACTACAGTACATAACAGTGTAATATAGCACAGTAAGTACAGTACAATATAGTACACAACAAGCACAGTGCAGTGCAGCACAGTACAATACAATGCATTTCAGTACAGTACTGTTTGGTACAGTACAGTCCAATATAATATAATACAGCACAGTAAATATAGTACAACACAATACAGTACATACACTACAAAGCAGAACAATACAGCACAGTTGAGTACAGTACGGCACAATGCAGTACAATATAGTACAGTACAATACAGTACAGAGCAGTGAGTCCAGCACACCACAGTACAGTGTACAATACAGTACAATACAGCGCAGTACAGTACAATACAGAGTAGTATGGTGTAATATGGTACAGTACAATGATTTCAGTACAACACAGTATAGTACAGCACAGTAAATACAGTACAAAACAATACAGTATAGCTCAATACAGTGCAGTGCAGTACTATGTAGTGCAGTGCAGTACTATGTAGTACAGTACCGCCATTACCGATAAGATCGAAGCCTTAAATGAGTGGCTACAAAAATGGTGTTACCAACAGGGAATTACTTGCATAACGCACTGGGGAAACTTTTATGACAAACCCTCACTGTTTTGTTGGGATGGACTACACCTTAGCAGGCGAAGTAGTGTCCTGTTAGGAAAAAGCTTTCTATCAACAATCAATAAACATTTAAACTGGTACCTCCGGGGCTGAATGGGAATGTTCCCAAGTCTCTTGATATGAAATTTACTACAGTTAAATCTTGTAATTTCTTGTCTTTAAATGCATGATCCTTAAATGTAACTAAAATTGCTGAATTAGAAGTCAGATGCAAAACATCTAATTATGGCATTGCAGCAGTCACCGAAACTTGGTGGGGTCCCAACTCTGCTTGGATTAAAGAAATTCCAGGCTATAAACTCTACCACAAAGATCGTCAAGATCAAATTGGTGGAGGGGTTTGCCTTTATGTGAGAAATGACATTTCATCTAATCAAATTTTACATGATACCAGTATAGAAAGTATTTGGGTTAATATTCATTTTCCAAGGCATCCTCAAATCATTGTAGGTACTTGCTACAGGCACCCTTCAGTAGATCATAAATACACAGATAAATTGATAAAAGACATTTCAGTATTGGCTGATAAAGGGCATGTCATTATTTTAGGCGACTTCAATATGCCCTCAATAAATTGGCATAACCTTACTAGTAAAATCTGTATAGAAAATAACTTTATATCATCACTAATCGAACTAGGGCTGGAACAACTCATCAAAGAGCCAACAAGAAGAAATAACATCCTGGATTTTGTTATTACTAATATATCTGATAACATATCCAGCCTTTCCTTACTTGACCCTTTAGGTTGTAGTGACCATTATGCCATCTCCTTTTCTCTGACTTATCAATATCAGCTACCTCATAATTACTCACTGTTTAAAAATTATTACCTAGCTGACTTTGAATCAATTAATGAACGGCTAAACAAAATAGCTTGTTGTGATATACTTTTACCACTATCACTCGAGGAAGCTTGGACCTATGTTAAAACCACTATTTTAGATCTAGAAAGCACCTTTGTCACTAAAAAAAACAAATACAGTTCCAAGGGCAAGATACCCTTATGGTTTAATAATAGCATTAAAAAATCAATTAAGAAAAAGGAAAACCTTTTTAAGAACCTTAAGAATTGCAATATTAAAGATTAGGCTGAAATCACAGTCAAATATAAAGAAGCAGTCAGAGACCTAAAATACCTTATACTTTTGTCTAAAAGAAACTTGGAATTTAGACTTGCATATTCTAAGGACAGTCATAAATCACTATTTTCATATCTTAATGAAATAAAAAGGTTCCACTAGACAAATTGGTAATCTTATGGTTGACAACTCTATATTATCCACAGGTATAGACATTGTTAATTCCTTTAATAATTACTTTTGTTCAGTATTTACTCCAAAAGTAACGTCAACTCGGGTACCTTCTACCGTACCTAGTAATTATAACCATACTATTTCTTTAGTAGACACATTGACAGCTCTTAAATCTACAAACAAAACTTCCAGTCCTGGGCCAGACAATATAAATCCCAGATTTCTACATGCAGCATCCACAGCTTTAACACTCCCCCATCTCTTATATTCAACAAATCACTTCAAGAGGGTGTGTTTCCCAATGACTGGCATAAGGCCATTGTTGTACCTATTTTCAAAAAAGGGAATCAATCTAATCTCAAAATTTATAAACCTATTAGTCTAACATCTGTTCTTTCAAAAGTGATGGAAAAATCATTAAAGCACTTCTTGAAAAAGAAATGGAGTTATTTAAGTGATAACATCCATCTTGTAGGTGTATACGAAGCAATAACCGGCTTCTGTGGATGACTAAATGTTGAGGCGAAGCCAAGGCGTTTAATCACCACAGAAGCCGGTTATTACGAGGATACACCTACAAGATGGATGTTGTTTATTACTAGTATACCAGTAGGAATTATGTAGAATTTATGTAAGTCATAGTAAAAAAACGAGCGGCATTTCATGTGAAAATTAGGCTTTGAAAAGTAAAGCCATGAGTGTGGACATGCGTATTGGAGCCAGTGGTAGTATGCATGCGGAGAGTCATGCTTTTATTTTCATTCTGACTCTGTCAGTCGCTACTTCCCTCATCTCTTTCCCCACCCCACGCTGTTGTGCCATCATCCGCAGCTCACTTGAACAAGAAATGTGTCTGTTGGTTCTCGGTCAAGTTCAGTGTGCATGGTCACTTTCTTTTGGTGAGTTTGCTGGATAGTTGAAATACAATGGGTCATGTAACAACATCAGAGAAGCGTGAGTGTGAGCGGATGGGCAGTGCGGGATAGTAGAAGAGAGAAATATGAATAACCTACTGTGGTAGTGGTTTTAGATGAATAATCTACTGTGGGCATTGTTAAGAGGTGAATAACCTACTGTGGGCATGGTTGAATGTGGATAACTTATTACCAAATTACAATTAGTAGGTACCTCTCCTATTTTAGTTAAATGGATAAATAACTGGCTGACCAACAGAAGCCAGCAAGTCTTGCTATATTATTATTGGGCCAGCCACCTATATAAAATAGGAAGATGGATGTCCTCAACTTCTAATAATATAGGAAACATGTACAATCCTATCTGGATACAAATTGAGAGGGAAATATTTGCTGGTGCTAGTATATCCCCATTGGCTGCATTATTTGTGCCTCATAAGGCACTACCAGATGTGATTAAACAGTCAACAATCGGTGCATCCATTAAAATCTTTGCCCAGGTTTGTGCCTGCTTAAATATTTCCCCAAACAAAGATGTAGCACAGGCAATTATAGATAATCCCAACCTCAGGGTCAGGGACTCTATGATCAAGAAGAATTGGATGCCCCAGCTGCAGGGCCTGCGAGTAGCGGATTTGTATCAAGACGGTGGCCTACTGTCACATACGGCGATTATAGATAAGCTTCATGCTCAAGCTAAGTGTAATTTCAAAGTTTTCCAACTACGTTCATCTACTCCAACAGAGATTTGGGGAGGCATGTGTCCCTACTAGATTAACTGATTTAATGGAGCAGATTGTCATGCTGGCTAACCGACCGCATGGCATCTCATTGATATATAGTTGCCTCCTAGATACGCTCCATCCGGATGTGCTATCAGCATCTGCTGTTTGGGGTTTGGGATTTGCTTATCCCTAATCATGGAGTTATCTGGTCGGAGGTTTGGAGGGATTTGCATAAGTATGTTACACAAGATAGGCTTAAGGTTACTCAATTTCAAGTATTAAACAATATGTACTTTACTCCATGCAAGTTAGCTAAAATGGGATGAGGGCAATCCTCCACTTGTGTTTGGGTGTGGCCAAAGTGAAAGGACAATTTTGCATGTTTTCTGGACATGTGAGAAAGTTGCATCATTATGGACAAAAATTCAATCCCAAATGAATCCTTTGCTAAGATTAGGGCAATGTTTTACCCTGAAGATATGCATATTGGGGGATTTATCCTCTATTATGGTCAGGGAAAGGAAGTTTCATATTACCCTCATATCAATGACGGTCAAAAAATTAGTTCTTAAGCACTGGTGGGATCAAACCACTATTTCATACACAGAGTGGTTACATGAGATGTCCTTTTGTCTCAGGACAGAGAAGATGATTACGAGTCTGTGCAATAATCCAGGGGGGTTTGACAAAAAGTGGGGTAAACTATATGCGCTATATTTGCGTTAGTTGGCATTCAAGGCTTGTGCTCTCCAGTTTAATCTACTGGTTATGTCTCTGATGGGATATATTTAGAACAGTGGGTCTAGTTTTTAGAAATTAAGGGATCGCTCCAACAGTGGGTGGAAGGGTGGGGATGGGAGGGAGGGGGGATAGTTGGGTGACTATATATGTGTCAGTGTTCTGGTCACACTGTAACAAGTGTTATTGTGAAAATTTTGTAAAATTTTCTGAATAAAAAAAAAAAAAAAAAGAAGCCAGCAAGTCAAAATACAAAGTATTTTATTGGAAGAAGGACAAGTGACAAGCAGGGTCGCTCTGGGATCTGTACTTGGGCCCTCATTATTTAATATTTTCATCTGGGACATGCAGACTAAGTTGGGAGGGAGAGTTGATTCATTATCTAACAGACTTTCAATTATAAATGATTTATAACACATTGAAATTTGGGCCCAAATAAATGATATGCACTTTAACATAGACAAGTGCACCGTCTTACACTTTGGTAGAGCTAATCCCTACAAACATACACCTTAACAATATCCCCCTGAAAGTGTCAGTATGTGAAAGGGATCTGGAAAGACTAATTAACAATAAATTCACTCATAGAAACCATTATATAAAGGCAGCTAAAACCTCTAAACAATTACTTATGTGCATAAAACGCACCTTTGTCACAGAATCCAAAGAATGTATTATTCCCCTACACAGAACATATGTAAGGCCCTACATGGACTGTGGTTCTCCGTTTTGGAGTCCGTATGTGATGCGGAATATACAAGGTCTGGAGAGAATTTAAAGGAGAACAACTAAAATGGTTCCCTATTTGGCCTCTAAAAACTACGCTTTAAGATTACAGATTACAGGTTTACACTCATTACGGAAAAGGAGAATTAGAGGGGATCTTCTTCTTCTTTATAAAGTTCATCAATCTTCAGAATTAATACAGCAATTTGGATTACACTTTAGTAATAGACATATTGTCCACAGATTGCATAATAAACAGATCAATGTAGCAAAAACCAACAAGAATAAAAGATTAAACTTTTTTACAGTAAGAGCTCCTAGACTCTGAAACTCCTTGACCCAAGAACTTGTGGACTCACCATCTTTTTCTACATTCAAAACAAGGCTTGATAAATGGCTCGAAGTTAACTTGACTATAGTTTAATGTGCCACATGTATTGTGGGGGACAATCTCGATGGGCTTCGGCCTTCTCTTGTCCCTTAGATACCAAGTAAACCAAGTACAGTACAACAGACTGTAGTACAGTAAGTATATAGTGCAATGCAGCACAGTACATAACAGTTCAGTACAATACAGTGCAGTACAATACAATACAGTACAACACAGTACAGTAAGTTCAGTACAACACAGTATTGTACAGCACAGTAAATATAGTACAAAACAACACAATACAGTACAGTACAATACAGTGCAATACAGTACAATACGGTACAATGCAATGTACCATACTGTGCTATATTATACAGTTCAGTACAATGCAGTACATCACAATACAGTACAGTGCAGTACAATATTGTACAATACAGTGCAGTACAATACAGTGTATAGTACAGTAAGTAAATATAGTACAAAGCAACACAGTAAAGTACAGTACAGTGCGGTACGATACTGTACAATACAGTACAGGACAGCACAGTATAGTACAGTACTACAACAGTACAACTTTATATAGTATCTTTCACATGACTTAAGAGGACACTGTTAACCTCAGGCCTCAAATTGTCTATAGTTAAGAAAACCACAAATGTGATGATTGTTTATGATATGTAAAACTGATGTCACTAGTTGCTTTGTATTTGCTTCCTTTTTCTTTTACGTAATCAGACATTTATTGAATGTTCTGAACAATTCAACCATCATGCATTACATTTAGAAGGACTATACGGGTCTTTACCACGTGTCATTAAAACTCTATCTGCTATTTCATTCTTACTCCACACTGATGGGCCTACAGCTGAAAATAGATTTTGCCTATACTCATTTGTACATTTTGTTCTCATTTTATCCCCTCCTTTCCAGAGTCCTCCTTCTTACCATGCCTCTCTTTTAATTCATGTTGTTCTGACTCATTTGTTATTTAATGCTGTTTCTCAAAGAATAAATCATATATAGCTATTTAAATAAAAATATATAATGTATGTATTGTACAATAAATACTCAATGCAACTAAAAACTGGAGAATATGTTGTTAAACTGGGGATATTTGCAAATTGCAATCCCCAACGGAGGTTAAAAACATTAATAACTAAAATAGGACTCCAGTGTTATTTATTCATCTAGACTGAGAATGTCACTCCCTGCTGGAATGACCATGGCAGTATTTTTTACAAAAAGAGTACAGTGCTTTCCGATATCCCCCCAGGGTGTGGAACAAGACATAACGCCCTGCTATGTCCTTGAGCCTTCCTCATGTTGAACACTAAAAGGACTTTACCCTCCCCCATCCAGATATTTCCTGTTATAATTTCTTGAAGTCCCAGTAGTAAAACCAAATTATGTTGAAAGTACACTCTGTACTGGATCCCAAAACTCAGCGTTCCAATTCACCAGTCTCAGCATGCTTACTTCATCACCCAGTATGCGTAACTATTGTATGACCTTGTTCTATAAACCTCTTGGTTGCCACTAAGGCCACCGTATATCATTCCACCATGTACTTCAACCAATGAGCATACTGGTATTCCCAATGATGCAGATCTGAAGATGGTGCAGTATTCTGAGCCCCACTACAGCAGAGACAGTGTTCAAGACTTCGCCCCAGAAACTGTATTTTGGACATTCATGAAACTTGTGAAGCAAAGTGCCAGTGTTTGCCCCCAGTGCTAGCAATTACTATAGGTGCATCTCTTAATTTCATGAGATGTAGTTTTCTGGGCATCCAGTACCATGTATGCAAATGTTTGGATTGCATCTGCTTTGCTCTGCCTCTCTGGATAGATTAATGGCATTTTCCCACCCCACTGCCCAGTCCACGTCCCCAAGGGCCACATTTACCGTCACACAATCCACATCCCCAGGGGCCACATTTGCCACCATCCAATCCACATCCTCAGGGACCACATTTACTGTACCACTGCCCAGTCCACATCTCTAGAACCTAGATTTACCACTACCCAGTCCACATCCTGATGAGTAACATTTAAGTTACTATCCTAGCTATTCTCCAAGGGTCTTAGCGGTTTTAACAATGCAAGTTTGATTAATTTGCAAAAGTAAACCATTCAATGTAAGGACTTGTTTCCCTTTTTCAGAAAACCCAGGACTGGAGAGGTCTCTTTCATATATTTTAACTTGTGTAGCTCTCTAAAGCTTTATCTCAGCTGGATCCACTGCCACTATGAAATATTAGGCAAACTATATTTTAATGGAGATGCCCAAAGGGATTGTATAGCTGTCCTCTCATACATCTCCAATGAACCAAACTCTGTGGCATTGCCATGCTTCCCAAGTCACCACTCTTCCCCCTAAATTTAAAAAAGAGGTTCCTCCAAATGGGGGTCTGAGAAGAAGCCTAGTCCATATATCCCTTTGGTACATAAAAACAAAGCGAGCCATCTGCATCCGTGTTATGCCCCTTTGAAATGCAGTATAGGAGCCACTGATATTATCTTGCACCTCCTCCATTCGAAGCCACACAGACCCATCTTGCTCTGGTTGAGCAATAAGAGCAAGGGCTCTCATTCCATGATTAAGGTGACAGTGTAAAATATTTAGGCAATTAACACCCCCTTGACTTTCTGGAGCTGCAGTTTGTTCAGTTTCCTGCAGGGTTTGTTGTCCCAAATGAAGTCTAGCATTTTTGTATCCAGCTTCCTGACTATCTGCTGTGGTATGGTAAGGGGTAACATGAAAATGGGTGACAGAGCCTGAAGCAGCAATTTAATCTTCACAATTAATATTTTTGCTTCACAATGACAATTTTACCTCTTCCCACCTGTCAGTTTGAGCTTGAGTACTTTCTAAAAGGGGACTAAAATTTGAGCCTACCCTTTCATTTCAGTCTCTATGCTCTTGCAGCCCTAAACAGGTATTGCTTTCCTCATGTGTCTTCAGGGGCAAAGGGTAGAATGGTGCTATGGAATTTAGTTTTTAAGGGTATTTATGGTTTTAACATACCATCCCTCTCTGTTTATGTTACTGTATAATGAACTTATTTAGGTTTGAGTGTTTTGTTTTTCTATCTTATGGTTGTACACTGCCTTGTGCCTACTGGATAGGGTATTATAAAATCAAATGTGCCCTGCCTTGCTGCAGAGCAATATTTAGCAATGGGGAACAGTTCAAATTTCCCTCAGTTAATTAATTAATTTATTTATTTATTTTTATTGTTTAACCAAGAGTGGCACACTAAGCTGAAAGCTTGTTTACAGGTGCGACCTAGGAGTACAGGGAAGTTAAGTGACTTAGAAACGTAGAAATATAGAACTTGATGGCAGATAAGGACCACAAGGCACATCCAGACTTGCTCAGGATCACACAGTATGCAAGTGGGGGCTGTGGGATTCAAACCCAGGTCTCCAGATTTGCAGTTCAGAGCCTTAAACCTCTGCGCTATACTGCCTCCTGACAGTATCTTTTGAACCCAGAAATGCCAGAAAATTCCTGTATAATTGATGTGACCTTAGTGATAGATCTTTACAGTTGACTGACCATTAGCACATGCTGTCAGCATATAATATCTTATGCTGCTCCTGCTTCACCCAAATTCCATGCACCTCATGATCTGCTATGATAAGCACAGCTAAGGTCTCTAACATCAGAACAAAGAACAAGAGAGAAAGTGGGCACCCTTGCCTTGTGCATTTACCCAACAAAACTATTGTGGATGTAGCACCATTAACGGAAATTTCTGCAGTGACTTCCATATATAAGGTGCTAACCCACTTTGTGAACCGATCCCCTAATACAAATTTCTCTGAAATGAGGAAGAGATACCTCCACTCCATCTAGTCAAATGTTTTTCTGCATCTACAGAGATTGCTGATATGGGTTGAGTTGAAGCACCTGAATGCATCCTTTTTCTTAAACAAGAGAACAAGCTGCTGTCCACCGTACTGCAGTACAACACAAACACCGGTTTGCCTTGTTCCACTCACATCGCATTCTTCCAAAAATGTGGGAGCACCTCATATCAGTTTAGCCACTCATGATGCAGTGGGAAGAGAATACTGCATCATGACTGGCTGTTTGTGGGCATTCCAAAATTTGCACAAGGATACAGTGAGAGATCAAGGATTTCTAACATAAAAAAAAAAAATCAAGTTTTGGTATAATTATACCAAGAGCTCAGTTATAATTTCTTTTCTAAGAAAAATGAATCTGATACAAATTAAACTGCTACTACAACACATTCTACAGAGGGTGAGCAATTAAAAAATGTGTCTTTTATATGTTCACTATGCACGTGCGCACGCAACAAACATTTTGATATGATAGTTGGGTGTTGAAAGGTGTGGCACTGTCATCCAATGCAGAGCAGTGTTTTAGTAGTGTGTCAGTGCCACACCAATCAACAGGCCAGCTGAGAATGGCAGAGGTTTGGCTTGCAGGCAGAGATGGCACAAACTTGAAAAGAAACAGCTGAGCCAATCATGGATTGGCTCTTCCCTTTCATCTACGCCACACAGTAAGCAAGCTGATCCATCATCTGCTAGCCTAGAATGTGAAATATGCAGGGGCTCATGGCAGCTGTAACAGGACACCGTTCATCGATGTCTGTTACTGGTGCCGTTGCCCCCTGTGAGTGTCCCCCACACCCGACCCTCCCTCTCAGCACCTTCCCCCCAAACATATCACTGACACTGAGGTTGCTGAGACAAGGCTAAATGAGGCGGTTTCACAATTCTCTGCCTCTCGCCACCTCTCTGCCTTCACTTACTGTTCTGTCTTTCCTTCCCCCTTGCATATCTGCAGTTATAAAAACTATATGTGAATCTGTGTAAAACTGTATGTGACATTGGGATCCATTTGTCCAAAACTGTATATAGTTATATTGTTAAAATGATTGCAAAAAGCTATTTGGAACTCAAGTGGTTAACCTGAGATACAGTTTGTAGGCCCTTTGCAGAGTTGTAAACAAGAGGTCAGTTCTGGGTCACTATGTTCTTTTTGCTGTACCTGCATCGAAATTGACAAGACCATTCTGTAAACTTACAATAACATTCTGTGAGAAGCAGGATCTCTTAACAAGTTCCCAGACAAAGACTTATAAAAAGAGCAGCAATGCTTTTGCTGGAGAGACAAGGAGAGTGAGAGACTGAGGGACTGAAACTTGGAATTAAGAGATACCCCCAGAAGAAGGACTGTGTTTTCTCTGGTTGTATTGCCTTTGTAAACAGTTATACTGAATACTTTTTATTTTTTATTTTGCTGTTATTGAGAAAAATAAACTGCTATTTGTGAATTTTGAAACTGATCCTTATTTTTCTATGCTTCCTGACCTGTGCCTTGATGACAGGTGCCTAATCTCCCATTGTCACCACCTCGTAAGCAAAATCCTGGTCCACTACCCAATGAGCGGTCACATCCTGTAACTGTCTCATCCACCTGACCCTCCCTCTCAGCACCCACCACCACACACACCCTAAACATAACACTGACACTGGGGGTGCCCAATCCCCCAGTGTCGCGACCTGAAATAAAGAAAACCTTCCCTTGCAGTTTTTTTTTTTTTAACACTGACACTGGGGTGCTCAATCCCCAGTGTCGCTGTCATTCTCTGTTGTTGCCACCCTGTAACTGTCCACCCACCCAACCTCCCTCTCAGCACCCACCACCCACATCCCCCCACACACAGATTTAACACTGACACTGAGGTGCCCAATCCCCCAGTGTCATCACCTCATAAGCGAAACCTCAGTCCACTACTGCGCCTACTCCCAATGCTTGGTCACATCCTGTAACTGTCCCGGCTCACCTGACCCTCCTTCTCAGTACCCACCAACCCCCACACGTACACACACACAAATATAACACTGACACTGGGGGTACTCAATCCCCCATGTGACTGTCACTCTCTGTTGTTGCCACCCTGTAACTATCCCACCCACCCAACCCTCTCTCTCAGCACCCACCACCCCACATCCCCACACATAGATTTAACACTGACACTGGGGTACTCAATCCCCCATGTGACTGTCACTCTGTTGTTGCCACCCTGTAACTATCCACCCACCCAACCCTCCCTCTCAGCACCAACCACCCCACATCCCCACACACAGATTTAACACTGATACTGGGGGTGCCCAATCCCACAGTGTTGTAACCTGAAATAAAGAAAACCTTTCCTCACAGTTTTTTTTAATAAGCCCTATAAAAAGACAACCATCCATCGATGTCTGTTGTGGATGTTACTGTCCCCCCACCTGACCTTTCCACTCAGCACCCACCCACTCCACCTCCCCCCCAAGCCCTTACTTACCTGCTGGGGGTCCAGCACCATAATCTTCTGTGGACTGCAGAAATGTCTTCACTTTTTAAAGCCGGACCCCAAACTGAGGAAATCAGGTTTGCGGTTCAATGTATTTCGATGGGATTTTGAACTTTAGTTGCATAACTTGGCCATTTTTGTATATTTTTGCCCCAGATTTTTAACATGCCTTCTTTGGAACCGCACCTCATGAACAATTGCACTGGCATTAGGCAAATCTGTCCCGAAAGGTGATTTTGCAGTCCCTACGTGAAATCACCTTTCAGCCAGGAGTTGAAAATTTTTTCTGCCTTTGTTCATGAGGTGGGTCATAAGAAGGCTAAGTTGAAATTTGGTGTAAAAATATTAACAAAGTTATGAGACTAAGTTGAATTTTATGAACGCAGGCTCATAACTTTAGTAATTTTCAATATTTTTATCCCAAATTTACAACATAGCCATTGCTTTACAGCACCTCATGATTGTGACAGCTGTCATTTTTCAAATCCTAGCCAAAATGTGTTTTTACTTTCTGAAAGGTCATTTTTCGGTCCCTGCGTGAAATCACCTTTCAGGCAGGAGTTCAAACTTTTCTGTGCTCTTGTTCATGAGGCAGGGTCATAAGAAGGCCATTTTGAAAATTTGGCCTAAAAATGTTAAAGAACAACAATACTATGAGCCTACGTGGGATTTTGAGAGCGCAGGCTCGTAACTTTGGTCATTTTCAATATTTTCACCCCAGACCTTCAACATAGCCATTTCTTTTTCATGAAGTGGGATCATAAAAAGGCTATGTTTACAATCTGGGGCAAAAATATTAAAATGTAACAAAGTTATGAGCCTGCACTGAAATTTACAAATGCAGGCTCCTAACTTTGGTAATACATAACCCACACAGTCCACCACAATGCATCTAGTACTCCGTGGCTTTTATACCAGTGGCAAACATCCAGCATTGACAAATGCTTGTTTTAAACTAGAAGTCATAGGAGGCCTGATGAATCTGGCAGTGTCCCTGTAAGTAAGCAATAAGATGTGACAGGGGGTGCATTATTGTGGGGTAATGGTACAGTGCATCTTGGAAAGTGAGGCATGAGGCAATACTGAGTGCCTGCCACACCTAAGAAGTGCTGTTATCCTACACACCCTGCAGTGCCTTTTTGTGATCATAAAATTTCTCTACAGATTCTTATTTTAAAACTGAGTAATGAAGTTCTGCACATTCAGTATTTTTGACCTGTGCTAGTGTGCTGGAATACAGTCATCTGAGCACATCTGACCAATCACAGGTCTTGGTTTCTCTTACTCATTTTATATTAGAAAACAAGAACATGAGGGGGGCACAGTTGCAATCTGGTGGGAGAAAGGTTCCATAAGGAGGTCAGGAGGCACTCCTTCATGAAGAGAGTGGTGGAAGGGTAGAATGGGCTAGCAGAAGAGGTAGTGGACCAGAAAATGGTTGGCGGATTTAAAAGGGGTTGGAATATCATCAAAGGGAGGGTAAGAGTGGCAGGGGATGGAGACGGATTGTCATACAACTCCAGTTGCATAAGCCACACATTGAGCAGACTCGATAGACCCTAAGGCCTTCTTCTGCTGGCATTTTCATATGTTCGCATGTTCGTAATGCACAGCAAAACATTTTACAGAGTACAGACACAAACATACAGTGTCACTGGCTCATTAGGTTGCTCAGTCAGTTCTGTGAGCATAGACTCAGAAGGTCATGAGTTCTAGTCCCACATCAGGAACTTAGGTTAATACCCATTAATGACACAGTAGTGCCGCTCTATGAGGAGGCTACAGTACTGAGGTGCTGTCCTTTAGGAGAGATGCTAAACAGAGGTCATTCTGCTCATCTCTGGTTGCTGTCTGGGTGGAAGTTAAAGATTCCATGGCATTTACTGTAAGAGTTGGGGATTGCCTGTAGTGTCCTGGCCAATATTCCCATGTCAATAAAACAGGTCCATGAAACCCACCATTCAGGATGCACCTGGAAATAAACTGTCACAGTTCAGTGTGACTCTCCTGGCCAAACATTACAAATAGATAAATAAACCAGGCCCCATTCTTAGTCTTAAAAGGGGTTTTGCAAAATTAGTATTGCGCCAATGATTTTGCACCAGTCCTTTGAGATGTATACTCATTAACTTCACTGTAATGGCACACAGAGGGGGGTAGGGATCACCATACAAGTAGCGTGCAGCCCATTCACAAAGCATAGCAACATTTACAATATCAGCTGCAACTTTATTTATTCAGTTTTTTATTTTACCAGTTAGGTGCACAAAAACAGATGCCTTTTGACGGAGTGTATGTCCATCACACTCTTTTTACCTGAAAACTACTTCACAGCCCTACAACACAGGCAACACAGGTTTTGACAGGGGCTGTGGTGGGATTTGTACCAAACCGTTTTTGCTTCAAGGTTGGCTCTTTAAGCCCCCATGACGCTGCTCGTTCTGGATGTGGATGTACCTCAAGGGAAGGGCTGTTAACAAGCAACACAATCAACAAGAAAAGGTGTGCTCAAGTGGAGGGCAGTCCAGTGCTGGGTGGGAGTAGCTAACCCCCAGTAACAACAGGAAACACAAGGAGCCCACAATCAAAGAGAAATTAAAAATTAACTCGTCAGCTGAAAGGTCAGTTGATCCTTTTATTAAGGCAGCATACACATAGAAGGGAAATTGGCCAGTGACCACAAAGACACCTCTGTGGTCAATGACCAGTTTCCCTTCTATGTGTATGCTGCCTTAGGATCACATGGCTTTTTGGCTGGCGAGTTTATTTTTAGTTTCTCTTTGAGTATGGGCTCCTTGTGGTTCCTTTCATGTTAACAAGCAACACCTGAGCCCAATAAAGGGAGAGAGGCAGAGGAAGCTATGAAGTGGCGACAGACAGAGACTGAACTAAGAATGTTTTGTCACGCTGAATACAAGTTTTTTTTCCTTTTCTCTATTACTGAAAGGAAAGCAGATTTCAATCGATTTTAACTGGTATCTGGGGTGTTCTCTTTGACAATGTTCCCTGAGAAGCCACCGGGTTCCCTACCCTGGCATTGACTCTTACACATGGTTGGCTTTAGCGCGGGATCAAACTTCCCCTTCTCTAAATAGGGGTAAAATGGATACAGATAATGTGCTGAAAATGGTTGGCAGAGCAGCAAGCTCAACAGATCCAGATGCAAAGGGACTGGGTGGCCCAGCAAATGCAATTGCTTGTGCAGAGAGATCAGCAGCAGCAGGAGTTTATGAAGCAAAATTTCAAATACAGAAAGAAACTGTGACCCAGTTCCAGGTCACAGGTAATCCTCTTGCTGTAGGACCTCATCCAATGCTAACAAAAATGGGTCTTGAGGATGACTGTGAAGCCTAGCTTATGACTTTTGAGAGAGTTGCCAGTACCACTGACTGGCCTTTAGAAAGTTTGCCTACTCACATTGTGCTGTACCTGACTGGAGATGCCCAGGTTGCATACAGAAGCCTATCTGTCACCACCACCAGAGACTGTGCATACAGAAGCCTAGCTGTCACCACCACCAGATACTATGATCAGGTAAAGGTAGTTATCTTAGACCTGGTCAGAAAAACTGAAGAGAGCTACCAATGGAATTTTGTACCTTGGGTTTTAAGTCGGGAGTGGGTTTTGGCCCTGAGTGCTGGCACAAAAATGACAAGACTTGGCTACTTGGTAGTGAAAAACAGATTACACTAAAAAGTAGATTGTGGATTTGATTGTACTGTAGCAGTACTGGAACATTTTACAAAATCGATTCCATGATTGGGTAAGCCAACATGAACAGACCACTCCGGATACAGCACTGACAATCACAGAACATTTCCTGGAAGCTGCAACACCAGAGGTTGCTAGGAAGAGCAGAACCCACAATGAACCTCAGGTGATGACCCATGGAGATCCCAGCAGAAGAGGAGAGAAAGGACTTTGGGGAGATGGGAACAGAAGTACTGGTATGGGTAATCGGTCAAGTGATGAAATATTACTTACACATCCACTTCAAAAAGGTAAACCCCGGGTCAGGTGAAATTCTCCCAAACTTAACTCTGCTCTCTGGTGAGCAAAATGGGGGAGTACAAGTCATAGACCTAATAGTGGTATAGTGGAGCATATCAGTAAGTTTTTTGACCGCATGGACTATATTTTTGTGGAATGCATAGCTGCTGCCCACACACAAGTCATAGGCCAAAACCCCATATATAATACCAGTGCAAGTGGGGAAAAAACACTTACAGCTCTAGTGGATTCAGGCTGTGGACAGACACTAGTTAAAGAATTTGTGGTAGTACACAAACTGAGTCAGTGGGGAGATACAGCAAGGAGAAAAGGCCACTCTGTCACAAAGACGTGCCACGCCTCTAGTACCTCCAGCAAAAACAAACAAAAAGACAACACAATCCACCACACATTAGCTGCAAAACAATATTTTTATTACAGAAAGTGCAAAACTACTGACAATAGTAGTGCCATGTGTGACGCTAACAATGCTCACAAGGAAATAGCTGACTGGTTTCACACATGTGAACTTCGTCATGAAGCATGCATGCACGAAGTAGTTTGGGCCATTTCTTTGTGATTATTGTTGGCATCCCACATGGCATTGCTATTGTGAGTAGCCTGGCATTTTCTGTAATAAATATTATTTGCAGCTAATGAGTGGTGGATGGTGTCATTCTTTTGCTTGTTTTTGCTGTCAGTGGGGAGATCCCATAAATACTGCCTGTGTGCATGGGGATACCCATATGTACCCTACAGCCCCAGAATGGTTAAAAGTAGGCAACTGGGCAGGAATTTCCAAAACCTTACCCTGGTTAGTAGTCTTGGGCTGAGACTGGGAAGGGTTTCATTCCCTGCTGCAGAGCAATACTGAAAGTTTGTTTCCACAGGAGGCCACACTGACAGAGGGACTAGAATATATATTTCCCTTTACTGACTTTGTACTATTTGGCCCAGAAGGGAAGCCAAAGAAATCCCAGGGTCAGAAACTGAGGGAAAAAAATGAAAAGGTCTCTCTATTTGAGATTGTAGTGGTTGTAGACTGTAAGGACCCGGTTTCAAGAATGGTCCAAGGTGGCTTGGATGAAGATAGAGCATTCATATCTACAGGCAGTCACAAGATCCTTCCAGAGAGCAGACTAAACATTTTTCAAAACCATCAACATAATTTCTGAACAAAGGGCTGATAAGGTTCTCAGGAATGCCTACCAGAACTTAGTTGTGGCAAATGGTAATGTGACAGATGAACAAAAAACACAATGTTTTCCAAGGTTTGAAGAAGGAGAAGAAGAAGAAGAATCTGCATTTATATAGTGCTTTTCATACATCCAAAGTGCTTTACAAGCAATGCTAGACTGGTAGTGAAGTGACTGAATGTGTGGTGGTGGCCATATCGCACAGCATCACCCACACACAGCCTGGATAATTGCATGAACCGGTTTATGGGAAGGGGAATGTTGGCCAGGATACTGGGAATGTTCCCTACTCTTTGCGATAAGTGCCCTGGGTTCTTTTACTTCCACCTGGACACTCACCAGGACAACACCAGGATGGGTAGAAGGGACCTCGGTTTAACATCTCATCCGAAGGATGGCACACCCCAGCAGTACAGCACCCCCCAATACTGCACTCAGATGCCAGCGATTTTTAGGTGAAAGTCCAATCCCAGTGTGGGACAAGAACCCACGACCTTCTGGTCCAGAGGCGGATGTGCTACCAACTGAGCTGCACTGACACCTGAAAGATGACTGAAAGATGATATTTTGTACCAGGCAGAGCCCAAGAAACAAACTGGGACTTTACTTTATTAGTTAGTGTTTCCCTGGCCTGCAAGAAGGAAGGTATTGAGGTTGGCCCATACTATACCTATTGTGGGTCATTTGGGCAGGGAGAAAACTGAGGCATATATACTTGCCCGGTTCTTCTGGCCAGCTATATGTAAGGAAGTAACAGACTTCTGTGCTTCCTGCCCTGAGTGTCAGTTGGTGGCCTCCAGAACTATAAAAAGGGACCCTTTGATGCCGGCCCGGTGGTTCAGAGGGATGAGGCACTGGACGCCACACCTCGAACCACACCAGCGACCCAAGATCGGGAATGGAGTCGAGCACTAGAGGCTGGCAGGGGGAAGGAGATGATTGAGCATCTGAAGGACTGCTCTCCTCTCCTGGAGAGGGCTGGGGGGTAGCTCTGCTCTGTAGTGGCCCCTGGTGGAGATCAGGGGTATTACACATAGTGGCACAGGAGGGACCAAGAAAGCCAGAAAACAGCTTTGGCGCCACCGGATGACAGCCTCTGTTCTCCATGTCCCCAGAACCTCTGGGAGCCCCCCTCTAACACAGCAGCAGCACCCCCAAGCCATGAAAAATAGTGTGCTGGGCTTCCTGCCTCCCGGTGCCTTCCTGGAGGAGAAGGACCCACCCGGTGATAGGAGAGAGGAAGAGCTCCAGAAGAGGACTGCTGGGGTGTGGAGCACTAAGTGGCCCGAAGGAGAGGTGGATGCCAGAGTGTGGGAGGAAGGTAAAAAGATCACACACAAAAAAAAAGAGACCCTTTATACCCTATACCCATAATAGGCACCCCATTTGTAAGAACTGTGATTGATATGGTGGGACCCTTGATAAAAAGTACATCTGGGTATCAGTACATATTGGTTATATTGATTAAGCCACCCATTACCCCAAAGTTATTCCCCTATGTTCCACTGCAGCCCAGTCAGTGGCAAAATAATTTAATAAAAATGTTTTCCCAAGTTGGTCTGCTGATGGAGATCTTAAGTGATCGAGGCACCAAGAAGTGTATGTTTTACTGAAGGTTAAGTCCATCTGGACATCAGTGTATCACACACAGACCGACAGCTTTAATAAATTGTTAAAAGGTATGCTGTCTGTGACAGGGTTGAATAAGGACCTGCCCCATTTGTTATTCAGAAAGAGATTAAATGCAAGGGTCTGTTCTATCCTCTCCTTTTCTGTTTCTCCATCTCTGTTTGTTGTATAGCTCACCATTTGAAAAAGGCAGTCAGGCTTTCAGGTTCTGTCACTACCCATTCTTTTTTTTCCATCACTGGTGCTGGTGGTACAGTCTCAGCTTGGACTTTCTCTGCTAGTTTTGCTGCTGTTCTTCTGGTAATAACTCCTGGGCTTGTTGCTGTAGAATCCATATCTTTCTTCTATGCTTCCCTGGTACCAGGTCCAGTACCATGCACAAAACTCCTGGCTTAGTGTATGCACAGAGTAAATCCCACTTAGGCTGACACCATCTGTCATCGAGGCACAGGTCAGGAAGCACAGGAAAAATCAGGATCAGTTTCAAAATTTGCAAATAGTGTTTTATTTTTCTCAAACAGTAAAATAAAAAATAAACATTATTCAGTATAATTATTTACAAAGGCAGTACAAACAGGGAAAACTAAGTCCTTCTTCTGAAGGCATCTCTTCATTCCAAGTTTCAGTCTCTCAGTCTCCTTGTCTTTTAAGCAAAAGCATTGCTGCTTTTTTTTTAAGTCTTTGTCTGGGAACTCATTAAGAGAGTCTGCTTCTCACAGAATGTTATTGTAAGTTTACAGAACGTTTTTGTCAGTTTCGATGCAGGTGCAGAAAAAAGAACATAGTGACCCAGAACTGACCTCTTGTTTATAACTCTGCAAAAGGCTTAAAAACTGCATCTCGGTTAATCACTTGAGTTCCAAATAGCTTTTTGCAATCATTTCAACAGTACAACATAACTATATACATTTTTAAACAAAGGGATCCCAGTATCAGTGACATTTCCACATAAACATTCACATATGTTTCTTATAACTGCAGATATACAAGGGGAAGAAAAGACAGAAATAACAAGGGAAGACAGAGAGATAGGAGAGGCAGAGAATTGCGAAACCATCGGAGTGATCAGTTCCTAGGTCTGACAAGAAAATTTGGTTGTGCAACCAGACAGATAAGAGACAGAAAAGGAGATGATTGAACAGACCCTTGCATTTAAACTTTTTCTGCATAACAAATGAGGTAGGGCCTTATTCAACCCTGTCACACTGTGTAAATTCATGTCAATGGAGGTAACAAACTGGGATGAATTGTTAATCTATTTAATGTTTGCCATTTGGGAGATGCCATAGATTTGGGCAAAAGTTGTGAATTCCGTTTTCATGGAACCTTCATGAAATTTTCTGAACTTCCACCATTGGTGAGATCAGAATCTTCCTAATGTCTTTGGTGGATTTTTGCCCTGTTCCGCGGAATTTTTTTGACTGAACTGCGGAATAATATACATGAACTGCACTGAGGAATTTTATTCTGCAGTGTAATGGATTATTCTGCAGTCCAGTGATCAGTTCTGTGGAATTTCTCTCTGCAGTTTAATACATTAATTCACAATTCAATGAATTGTGGATTAATGTATTGGTGTATAAATGGGCCCCCTCCTGCCAATCGTTGGCCCGATGTGAAAGAAATGTATACTTCCCTGGTGGCTAGTGATTCCTCTCCTTACCCAATCCCCATCCCAAACAAAGATACAAATTTTATATATACTTTCCCTGGTGGCTAGTGGCTCCCCACCTCACCAATGGCTGGCCCAAGTAGAACAAAAAGAAGAACAGTCCTTAGTGCAGTGCCAGTGCCCCCCCAACCACCACCACCGCTGGCCCGAATAAAATGAAAAAAAGTTTCTCTGGTGGCTAGTCATCCCTCCCCAACTCAATCCCTCTCCCAACATAAAAAAAAAAAACATTCCCTGATGACTAAAGGCCCCACCCACCCGATCCCTCGACCGACATAGAAAAATCCATGCCCTGGCAGCTAGCAGTCCCTCCCCACCCAATCACCTGCCCGATATATAAATACATTTTCTCTGGTGTCCAGTGGTCCAGCCCCCCCATCCGATCACCCACCTGATATATGAATAGATTTGCTCTGGTGTCCGGTGTAACCCCCCCCATCCCAATCCCCTGTATAGTACAATGAAACATTTCCCTGGTGGTCTAGCAGACCACCCCATCCCCAATACACTGTATGGTGAATGTAAACCATTCCATGGTGGCCTAATGGATACCCACCCACCTACCCTTGCAGGTAGTGACCTACCACCCCACCCCTGAGTGGGTGACCAGCTCAACCCTCCTCTCTCCATCATGGCCATCCGCCCACTGATCTGCCAGTGAATGAGCACATACTTGTACAAGCATGCACTCATTCATTGACATGCCAGCTCCCACTCATTCAGTGTGATAGCTGTGTCGGCAGTGCAGACAAGAGCAGATGGCTGTTCCGGTCACCGGCAGGGGGTTGGGATGGGGGGAATGGCATGGTGGACCCCCGGAGGTCCACCATGCCATTCCCCCCATCCTGACTCCCCACCATTGACCAGAACAGAATAGCCTGCCGTTATTGTCTGCACTGCCTGACAGAGCTAACCTAACCAGTTTCTTACCTACATTACCACCTTGTTGCCCACCCTCAAGCTACCCAGCTTGCTTACTAGTCTTCTATGCAGAATGGTGTTGAAAGCCTTACTGAAATCCAGGTAGGCCATGTACACCGCTCCTCCCCGGTCTAATTCCATGGTCATCTGTCGTCAAGGCACAGGTCAGAAAGCATAGAGAAAACCCAGAAGCAGTTGTAAAATTCCACAAAACTGTTTATTTGTAGTTGCAGTAATATAAAATAAAATAAAATAAACCTGTTCAGAATAACTATATACAGAAGCAAAATAAAATCTCTTGCAAAAAAATCTCCCTTGCAGCTCAGCTTAGCTGTTTTTATAACTCTTTTCAACCCCCATCCTTTGTAAGCATCCTGTTCTTTGTAAATTTCAGGAGCTGCTAGAACATTGAGAACTTCCTGAGGTCCCCACAGCAACTGCAAAAGGCTCAGGCATTTGCACCCAAGTAACCTCTAGCTTTTCACAGTTATCTCAAATTATAAATATATACATTTCAACAGTAACACAATTTTCTAAATAAAAGTGATCCCAATGTCAGCTACATTTCCATACATTGATTCTCATATATTTTATATTAGCAGATATAGATATGCAAGGAAGAAAGACAGCAAGCGAAAATTGAGAGACGGTGAGAGGCAAATAATTGCGAGACTGGTCGGGTTGATCACGTCCGAGGTCTCACAGGAAAATTTGGTTGCGCAACCAGACAGAAGAGACAGAAAAGGAAAGAATACAGATCCTTGCATTTAAACACTTTCTCCAAAACAAATGGGACAGGGTCCTATTCTACCCTGTCACATATAACCCCCTCCTTAAGAGGGAACCTGTTTTATTAAACAGGTTTCCAAAACTCTGTTTTCTAATAACACTTGTTGCATTCAGACATTAAGCACATTTGCATCCATTTTTTTAACAGTACAGCAAAAAGTACAGTTCAAACCCATACATTAGTTTTTTTTTCAAATATCAGAACCCTCAATTCCTGATCCATATATTAACAGAAAATCAGCATTACTATTCTCTTTACCAGATTTGTGAATCATAGAGAATTTAAATGGCTGCAGTGCCAGGTACCACCATGTGATTCTGGAATTTTTATCTTTCATCTGGTTAAGCCAAAAGAGAGAATTGTGATCAGTTACAAGAACAAAATCAGTTCCTAGCAAATAAAATTTGAGGGACTCAATGGACCACTTTGCTGCTAAACACTCCTTTTCGATAGTGGAGTACCTTTTCTCTCCGTCATGCAATTTCCTACTTATATACAGAATAGGATGTTCTTTTCCATCTATATTTTGGCTTAGAACTGCACCTAGGCCTACCTCGGATGCATTTGTTTGTAGCAGAAATGGTTTCTCTAAGTCTGGGCTTCTTAAAACAGGTGCTGAACATAATGCAGCCTTTATGGCTTGAAAAGCTTCATCACACTCTGGAGTCCATTTCACATTATTTGGGTACCGATTCTTTGTGAGTTCAGTGAGGGGAGTAGTTAACTCAGCAAAACTGGCAACAAATCTCCGATAATAACCAGTCAGCCCTAAAAGTGACCTGACATGTTTCTTTGTTTTAGGTACAGGGCTGTTAGCTACAGCTTCTATTTTAGAAATCTCTGGTTTGACTTCTCCATTTCACAACACATAGCTCAAATATCTAGTTTCCTGCATGCCCAATGCACATTTAGTAGGATTGTCAGACCTGTATTTTTGATAGCTTGGATAAGTGTTTGTAGGTGTTCGACATGACTTTTCCAGTCTGGACTGTACACCACAACATCATCCAGGTACGCAGAACAATAACCAGCATGAGGGGAAAAAATTACACCCATGTACCACTGGAATGTAGCTGGTGCACCATGTAAACCAAAGGGCATGGTGGTGAACTGATAGAATCCTATAGGGGTGCCAAATGCAGTTTTATCTCTGGATTCTTTAGCTGAAGGTATTTGCCAGTAACCCTTGGTGAGATCGATGGTACTGATGTACTTTGTACTCCCCAGCCTGTCCACTAAATCATCTATTCTGGGCACAGGGTAATTCTGACACTTGATTAAGTTTCCTGAAATCAAGGCAGATTCTAACCCTTCCCCCCTTCTTTTTTGTTTACAATTACCATGGGAGAGACCAAGCACTCCTCGACTCCTCAATGATACGCAGTTCTTTCATTTTTTGTATTTCCTTAACCACATCAGCTTTTAACCTCTCTGGCAACCTGTATGACTTTTGGCTAATAGGACAAGCATTCTTTGCCACTATTTTGTGCTCAACCCCTTTTACTCGGCCTGGTACCATGGTAAAAGTACTGTTAAATGTCTTTAGCACATTTCCAATGTCTGCAGTTTGTTCTGAGGTTCAGGAAACATTCACCTTTTCAGCATCAACATTTACAGTCTGTTCTAGTCTATCATGAGCTACATCAATATCTTCCTTATCAGTTTCTGGTAAAACTAGCAAGGCAGCTTTTGGCATTTTTTCAACCCATTTCTTCAGGAGGTTAGCATGGTATATCTTAGAAGGATTTTTTTCTGTCAGGGGTCTCAATCTCATAGTTACAGTGCCAGTACGTCTAAGAACCTTATATGGCCCTTGCCACTTCATTAACAACTTATTTTCTGTTGTGGGTAACAGTAGCAAAGCCTTTTTACCTGGCTCGAAAACTTTTTCTTTTACCCCATGGTCATAATATGCCTTCTGCTGGTTTTGAGCCTCTTCCTGATTACTATGGGCAATTTCAACATATTTTGCCAGTTTCTTTCTTAGGGCACATATATAAGAAGATATAGATTGTTTCTGAGTGGGGTTATCTTCCCATGTTTCTTTTATCACATCCAGAGGCCCTCTTGGCTGCCTACCATACAGCATTTCAAATGACGAAAACCCTGTTGATGCCTGTGGCACTTCTCTGTAAGCAAAAAGTAGGTAAGGCAAGTAATGGTCCCAATCTTTCCCTTCCCATTTTACAAACCTTTTTAACATGTGTTTTAGGATTTGGTTAAAACGCTCAACAAGACCATCTGTCTGAGGGTGAGAGGGGGAGGTTCTTATGGCAGTGATACCCAGCAGTCTGTACAGCTCTTTAAGCAGTGCAGCACCAAAATTACTATCCTGGTCAGTAATAATTTCTTTAGGTATGCCCACTCTGCTGAAAATTTTGGCTAGTTCTGCTGCAACATTTGGGGCTGTAACAGTATGCATTGAAACTGCTTCTGGGTATCGAGTAGCATAGTCGCGTACTACCAGGATAAATCTATTACCCTTTTTACTTTTGTCTAAAAGACCAACCACATCCATTGCAATTCTCTCAAAAGGCACATCTATTAAGGGTAGGGGTACCAGAGGCACCTTGTCTTTTCTAGTGACTGGGGCTACTTTCTGACATTCGGCACAGGAATTACAATAGGTAGCAACATCTTCATGAATTCCCAGCCAGTAAAATCTACACAGCAATCTGGCCATTTGGTAGTCCTCAGCCAAAGAGACAGCTTTTTCCCCATTCTCTGGTCGGTATTCTTTTACCCACAGCTGCACATCTGTAGGCAAGATGTTGATGAATTGCTCCATGGCAAATGTGTTGATGATCTGTGGGATTGTTTTGCTCTCTAGTTGGATCCACTTCATCAGGAGTTCTCGGAGTTGGGTGAAGGCTTCTCGAGGATTGTCAACCGAGTTGTACCCCAGAGATCGAAATCTCTGCCTCTAGGTCTCTCTGGAGATGTCATACCTTTTCGGGATTTCACTTTTCAGCAGGTCATAGTTTTCTGACTGTGCAATGTCCATACTGCTGTAAGCAAGCTGGGATTTCCCTGTCAGGTAGGGTACTAGTCTGATTGTCCATTGCTGCTTTAGCCACTGTCAGGCTGTGGCAACTCTTTCAAAGGTTGTCTGATATGCCTCAATATCATCTGAGGGACACAACTTTGTAAGTTTCATGACCTTTAGGTTGCTTGCATTTTGTTGCTCATCTGGATCTGTGCCGGATCCTCTGTCTTCGATACCTTGTAAGGCATCCAGCCATCGCTGCTCCTGTTGCTGCATCTCTTCTCTCATCTGTTGCTTCTGTCGCTGCATCTTTTCTCTCCTCAATGCTTCTAACCATTGAATTTCTTTTTCTCACTGCGTCTCAGTCTCTTTTTGTTGTATAGCCCACCATTTCAAAAAGTTCATCAAACTTTCAGGTTCTGTCACTGCCTGTTCTTTTTCCATGATTTGTGCTGACTGTACAATCTCAAACTGGACTTCAGCTGCAGAATCCATACCTTCCTCTGTGCTTCCCTAGTACTAGGTCCAGTACCCATGCATAAGTCTCCTTTTTTAAGGTATGCATGGCTTAAATCCTACTTAGGCTGACACCATCTGTCATCAAGGCACAGGTCAGGAAGCATAGAGAAAACCCAGAAGCAGTTGCAAAATTCCACAAAACTGTTTATTTGTAGTTGCAGTAACGTAAAATAAAATAAACCTGTTCAGGATAACTATTTACAGAAGCAAAATAAAATCTCTTGTAAAAAATCTCCCTTGCAGCTCAGCTTAGCTGTTTTTATAACTCTTTTCAACCCCCATCCTTTGCAAACATCCTGTTCTTTGTAAATTTCAGGAGCTGCCAGAACATTGAGAACTTCCTGAGGTCCCCACAGCAACTGCAAAAGGCTCAGGCATTTGCACCCAAGTAACCTCTAGCTTTTTACAGTTATCTCAAACTATAAATATATACATTTCAACAGCAACACAATTTTCTAAACAAAAGTGATCCCAATATCAGTTACATTTCCATACATTGATTCTCATATATTTTATATTAGCAGATATAGATATGCAAGGAAGAAAGACAGCAAGAGAAAACTGAGAGACAGTGAGAGGCAAATAATTGCGAGACTGGTCGGATTGATCAAGTCCGAGGTCTCACAGGAAAATTTGGTTGCGCAACCAGACAGAAGAGACAGAAAAAGAAAAAATGCAGGTCTTTGCATTTAAACACTTTCTCCAAAACAAATAGGACAGGGTCCTATTCTACCCTGCCACATCACCCAATCAAAGAAATCTATCAGATTTGTTTGGCATAACCTCACCCCTTGAATCCATGTTGCCTTGGATCCTGTAACCCGTTGGATTCAAGATATTCCACAATCCTTTCATTTAGTAGTGTTTCCATTAACTTAACCAACATCGATGTCAGGCTGACAGGCCTATAATTCCCCACCTCTTCTCTGCTACCATTTTTCTGAAGTGGGACTACCTTTACCCTTCTCCAGTCCTTTGGGACCACTCTGGTTTCCAGTGATCTGTTAAACAGGAGTGCCAGAGGTACAGCTAGTATCTCCCTGAGTTCCCTCAACACCCTTGGATGCACCCCATCTGGCCCTATAGGTTTATGCACCTTCAGGTTAGTGAGTGCTTTCCAGAATTTCTCCTCAGAGAAAGGACTAGTGCCCACTTCCCTCCCATCAAAGCTCCTGATGCTTTTTTGCAATCCCTCCACTTCCCCTTCCACTGTGAACACTGAGGAGAAGTATTTGTTCAAGATGTCTGCCTTTTCTTGGTCCCCCTCTGCACAATCCCCCCTCCTTTTTTAATCTTACAATCTCTCCCTTTCTTTTTTCACATTCATATCTAAAAAAAATACCTTGTCCCCTTTTGATACTGCCTGAGCTATTCTTTCTTCAGTTTGTGCCTATGTGCTCCTTACTGGGTTCTCTGCTTCCCTCTGCTTCCCCAATAGACCTCCCTATCTTTCTCCCTCTGTGTCTCCTTATACCATCTAAATGTAACCCTTTTAGCCTGTACCTTTTCTGTCACCTCTTTTGAGAACCATAGCGGTCTCCTCTTCCTTTTGCTGTTGCTCACTTGTTTGATGCAGAGGTTTGTTGCCTTCACTATGCCTCTTTTAGTTTGGCCCATTGTTTCTCCCCCCCGTCATCCCCCTTTCCAGCTCATCCCCGAGGCATTCACCCATCTTTAAAAAATGTGCCCTTCTGAAGTCCAAGACTCTCACCATGTGGTTTGTTTCTGTAGTCATCCTTATGTTGAACCCCAATGAACAATGATCACTGGTCCCCAGGTGGCTTCCTACCTTGACGTCTGCAACACTATCCCTGTTTGTGAGAACCAGGACCAGTATTGTCCCATCATGATTGGGTTCACTGACTAGTTGCCTGAGGAATACTCCCTGCAGGGAGTCTAGGGCATCTCTACTTCTAGTTGACACTGCAGTTAGGAGGCTCCAGTCTACGTCTAGTAGACTGAAGTCCACCACTAGCAGCACCTCCCCTTTTTCAGTCATTTTGCCAGTTGCTTCTAACATTTCCTTATCTAACTCCTCCCCCTGAGCTGCGGGCCTGTAGATCATGCCCATACAAATAGTAGCTCCATTTCCAGACTCAAGGGTGACCCACAGTACCTCTACCCCCAATTCCCTGTATCTCCATCGCTTTTATGTTTTCTTTCATATAAAGCACCATGCCCCACCTTTCCTTGCCAAAATGTTAACCCATACACAGACCACATTAAACACTGGTTTCATTTTATCAATGACGTGGTCTGTGTGTGGGATGGGAACAGGTCTGAAGCTGAGGATTTTATGGAATGGCTGAACACCAATGAATGGAATTTGAGATTTACACACACTATTGAAGCTAAAGAATGAAACTTCTTGGGCGTTTCCTTATGTGTTGATGCCAGTGACAGGAATTATATTAGAACTAGGAATTACTGCAAAAAAATAGCATCTAATACCATCTTAAGATTTGATAGTGTCCATCCAAGGAAATTAGTCAAATCCATCCCACGTGGACAGTTCCTTCAATTAAGAAGGAACTGCTCAGATAATTGTGAATTTGAAGAGGAAATAAAAATGCAATATGAGCACTTTTTGAGGAGGGGGTATACCAAACAAGTCCTGGATGAGGCACTATACAAAGTAAGGGAGGTTAGCAGACAAGAATTACTGTCATCCAAAGAGAAACAGACCATTTCAGATCAGCCTATTAATTTCATCACAGACTTTAGTCCCATCAGTGGACGCATAGGTGCTGTAATCAAAAGGCTTTGGCCAATTGTACAAAATGATAATAAACTGGCACAAGTGCTGGGTGATTCACCTATGATCACCTTCAGAAGGGGGAAAAATGTTAGAGATAAACTGGTACACAGTTTATAGAAATCACCCCCAAAACCACAAACATTTCTAACTGGCTGCCACCAAAACCGAAAGGGATATTTAGATGTGGGAGCTGCAGTGCCTGCCAACATTACAACCAGTCAGATTTCTTTGAGTCACCACAAAGGAATAGAAAAGTACAAGTGAAAGAATTTGGGAACCGTAGTTCCAAATTTGTGGTGCATTTGTTGCGGTGCAATTGCTTTGAGATATAGGTGGGGAGAACTGTAAGGACAATTCGAGAATGTATGCAAGAACACTTAAGGGATATAAAAAACCCAAGTGTCATTACACCAACGAGTGTTCATTTTAGAGAAACACATGAAGGGGATGTTAGTGAATTTCATTTTATGGCGATAGAGTGTGTGAGGGTGAATGTAAGAGGGGGTGACCAGACTAATAAACTACTCCAAAGAGAAATTTATTGGATTTTTAATCTGGATAGCATAAACCCAGGGGGATTGAACAAAACATGGGATTTAAAGCCCTTTTTTATTTAAATGAAGTATTATTACTGGGATTTAGGCCTTTGGCCGGATGGCTGGCACCCAGCCCCTGGACACCCACCCCCTCACGGGCATCTGCCCTGGCCCGCTCTGCCCCCAGCCCCCCATTCCCCATAATAATCCTAAATCCTAACCAAGAAAGAAAGGAAGAAGTATACTTTCAGTGTACTCAACAGTTAACCCTGTCCATGTCTGTTTAGAGAGAGAGGCTGACTTTGGTTAACACTCCCGGGTCGCACCTGAAAATAGGCACTTGGCTGTCTAGTGTGCTTACCGAGTTAAAAAATGCAAATAAATAAATAAATAACAATGAAAGAAATGTTAATGGCACTGTTTTCAGCTTCATTTGTTGACTGCTATGATGTAAAAAGTGTTTGATTCTGTTTCTCTTTTTCTATTTTCCCGATAAATGATACTGGAAGTGACCAAACCCTCAATTAGGGGATTTTGTTACACTCTGGGAGTACCTGATCACCTCTCATATGATAGAACATTGCAAGCAGCCAGCATCAGCCACTAGGAACTCTGAATTATGAAATTATGTTATAGGAACAGATTGCAACCTTTGTTATGATCAAATGTTCTCAAAATGCTCTTCTTGTGATATTTTGGGGGGGGGTTGTAAAGAGTTGCAATTAACTTAAAAAATTAAAAATTAATGTAATGAATTTTCTTTTAACTGTTTGATGATGGGTTTTTGAAATGTAGTGATGTAAGAATGATGTCATCAGAATTTTTGTGTCGGGTACCTGTAAACCCTGCTCCCTGACAAAGATCGAGAGACCAAAGTGCTGGGGTAACATTCATCTGTGTTTGTGCATAGGTCCCAATAAATGTTCTGAATTTGGCTTTATCAGTTTCAAAGTTTGTTTGATTTTGTTTCTGTCCTTCTGTGAGTGTACTGGTACTTGTCAGCTGCTTATCTAACTGTGTGGAGCCTGGAGAGGCTAGACCTGTATTAGAGGACAGCTGAAGCTCTGAAACACCACTGCCATGCCAGAAGGGAGAGAGAGTAAGAGAGAAGAGGACAGCAACCAGACACTAGCCAGTGAGGGATCACTGTGACCTGCACCATCAATCCGCTGCACAGTAAGGGAGATCCTCTGGTTCAGGAACTGTGAGGAGTACACCTAGGATCAGCTCCTGCAATAAAACCAGTAACACAGTTGGGAAGGGTTTACTAGACTTGGTCACCAGGCTAGGAGTTACAAATTTCTCAGTTGGAGGTTTTTATTTAAATGGCCTTTGAGTTTGGGGTCTCTTCTTTCACAAAACGTTGCCAATTTTAAGTGCTCCACCACTAGCCAGCCTTTTGCAACATCATTAGGCCTACACTGTTTCATGACTGGGTACCCAGTGAAGCACTGAGAACTTCCCAGTTAGAATTAAGGGTATCAGTGGGGAGAGGGCAGTGCCCCAGTACAGGAGGGCTGAAAAAAGCTTCTATACTGAGCATTGTGGAGGTGGGTGGCAGCAGAGTTTGAGGGTTGTGCCTGGAATGGCAATGAATTTCAGCCCAGGGGATAATATATATTATACAACCGTAAGAAAAATTATTGGGCTCGATTGATCAGTGCTGACCTTCAACAGTGATGTTATCCCAGCACAACATCATGCCTATTCAAAAAGAAACTACAAATGTGTTTTAAAAAGGTACTTTTTTCACCTTTTTTACAAGCAAGTCATTCTATAATTGCAATAATGTATTCCAGGGAATGTGTCCAAGGGATAACATCCCTTCTCAGATGTAGGGTGCACTCAGTCTGTGGCCTTGTGCCCAGCCACCTGAGGTGTAACGTTATCCCAGCAAGACACATGCCATGTTGTACATTATTGCTTAATTTGTCAGTGTGTTGGAGGGCACTGAAGTGCAACCAGGACTAGAGTTGAGTGTGCCTAGAAGGGCACAGAAGGCAAGTCATCCGTTACTCTTCTGCACTATCTCATTGCTGTTAACCCCTTTTCTCCCATTTAGAACCGGACTCCTGACATTAAATATAGTTACTGTTCTTGTGTTTGAAATCCTTTGACCTAGTAGTACTTAAGTTACAGTATTAAGTGTATGCTTTGTGGGGACTGTCTCTACACTGTTTTGGTTCATGGCCGTGTTGAACTAGTGGAGGTATGGGGAAACATTTTGCATCCCAGTAGGTTGTATCATACTTACACCAGGCCTACTTTAACTTTTCTCAGGGTGGAGGAACCATGCTATTTCCAAACTTAATCTTGGATATGAACCCCTAACAACAAAGGAGCTGTAAGGACACAGGCCTCTCAGTCATGTGCATCCCCCAAAGGCAGGGGTAGTAATTGTAACATCAACAGTGTCCTGCTTACATGTGAAAGAAAACATTTAGTATTTCTTTAGTTAAGCCTCCTATACTATAAAGAATCACATGCATACCCACTTATAGGGAACAGCTCACATAATTTCCTAGGAAGGCAAAAACACCTACTTAGTAAACCCTCCATAGCTTTAATGAACAAATTAGATGGTTCCAAATGTGGCTAGCACATCACTTAGTTTTGTTTCTTTTTATATCAGGCTTTATTAATATCGTTAATTATCCACTTAAGCAATCCACTTATGAAATAAATGAAGGTAATACTGGTCTGCCTCATAATCTAATCAATATGCATTTTTACTCTTCTTATACGTTGTGGGGAAACTGAAACAAGACTGGATTACTGGTGATATTAGAAACTATATAAAATAAGAGTACTTTTCTTGTTCCATTACATTTTTTGATTGGCTATATAAGGGTGGGTTGGGAGGTCCCAAGTGATCATGTTTTATTTTAAGCGCTCCTCTTTGGTCTTTTGTTTTGCAATTCAGTAAAAGCAAAGAATTTTTAATTTGCTGGATGCAGTATATCTCACACTGTATACTCTGTACTGTTATGCCACTGTCTATGCGGTCCTTATCTGCCATCAAATTCTATGTTTCTATGTTTCTCTTCACATTTTGTGGTATTTTTTTCTCCTATTAGCATCTTTTCTTCCGTCACTAATACATGAAGGCCCAGACCAGGCAAATCCAAATCCTTTGCAAAACCAAATCCAAACTCATTGTGGAATCGGCAAACTCAAATCCAAATCCACCCCAGATTTGCCCATCTTTAGTTGTAAGCGTCCGTAAACCCTGTTAGCACACACTAACATCTGGGTTGCCTAATTTGTATTCTGACTTAAATGCAGAGGAAACACTTCCTCTTCAGTGACTGAGTTAGCCCTTTGTGTTGAGCCGCTAAGCATGCAGTCACTACAGGGTGGCTGTTTGTCTGTTTTACAGCCCCACACTTAGCAACTAAGAACTGGGTCCATACAGTCCAGAGAGGAACGTACTGTATAAAAGACTAACAGCTGAAAGCCAAAAAACAATAAGGTTTTCAAGAGCATCTGTGAGTGGTGTAGGACTCATTTTTTGCCTCAGACATCTGGGAAGGTTTTTTCATGTACTAGGCACAAAGAAAAACAAAGCTCACTGATCACATCCATTGATATGTTTGGTGATCCATTTGCAGTAAAAGACAAATTTAGCTTTAAACATTTATAACTTTTCGGTGACAGAGGTAGGTCTCATCCGACTATCAAGATAGCAACAAAAGACAGACATATAAACACACTTCTAAGTCAGCCATTATATATACACTGGAAACAGAAATGTGTACATACTGATTTTCTAGAGATTTTGTAATAGACAACAGAGTTCAGCTAGATTTTATTTATTATTTATTCCTTTACTAAAAGTTGCTAACTGGATAAATTAACTGAGCCTCAGAAGACTCACTTAACAAGAAATTCCTGACACCAAAGTTGCAACAAAGCTACACATCAACATGTCAACAGCAGCATCCAAAAACTATTGTACTGGCTGAACAATTATTTTTCAGCACAACACATGAGCCAATTAAGTGAATCATAGTTTCTTAGACGGGGTGGAGTGAGTTCCATAGAACAGTGTACTAGTAAGAAAAGGTAACTTTCTATAATCACTTCAGAACTGGGGGAGTTAGAAATGGTGCTTCACAACATGACGAATGATGTAGTAATGCTTTGGAATCTTAAAATGAGCAGAAAGATAAGGAGCACAAAGATGATTCATGGCTTTACAAAACATTTTGTGCCAGTTGAGTACCTGCAACCTTCAAGGGAAAGGCAGCCTAACTGAAACAAGAAGTGTCAATGGTGGACTGAGTCCAAAATAAAAGTAATTAGGCAATTGTACAAGCTTGCAAATGGGGCTTGCCAAGCTCAGTTGAAGTATGCAAGGCAACCACACCAATGTGTGGCGTAAAGGAAAGAATGCAGTCAAAAATTAAACCCAACTATTTCAAAGTGGACCCGGATTCCAGCAAATGCTACTTATTGTAAAAGCACCATTGCTGGCCCAATGGCAGAGAGGGCAGAGGCATCCATGCCCCACCTGCTGCCATGCCAGTGACCGAGGTTTGGTGACAAACTTGGTGCACTGGGGGCTGGCCAGGAAGAGGAGGATTGAGCATCCAGAGGATGGCTCTCCTCCTCTGGGAGGGAGGATTGTGGGTACTTGGCACTGGTCTGACCCCTGATGGAGGCACGGGGCAATCAGTACCTCCTTGGGGATTGTAGGGCTGGTGGCTGTCAATGCTTCTCATGCAGTAGCATGTGTGATGCATCTAGGATTGCATTGCATATCCATCCTTCCCTACCAGAAAAAGGAAAACAGCCAGGTTGCACCATCAATGAAACCTGCCTTTCCTGGCTCTGTGCCAGACCATAAGAACCTCTCCCAACACCAAATCCATTCTTTGGTGGGTGGCACCCACCATCAGTCCCCTGCCATGGGGGGAGGGCTAAGCTGTGGGGGAAGCTAGGGCCAAGAGCCTTCACCAGATCCATCTCTCTGGTGGCATGACATCCCTGACAACCCTGCCATGGGGGGTAAGCCATGGGGGAAGCTTGGCAAGGAGGTAAGTCCCTGTGGGTGCTGGTGATGGGGGCGGTGGATGGTTGAGCTGCGGGAGGTAAAAAGATTAACAAAAAGTAGCCAGCCAGGTGGTGCTGAGGGTTGAGGTGCTGGACGCCACACCTTGCACTACTCCAGTGACCTGGGTTCGGGAATGACCTTGGGTCATTGGGGTGCTAGCATGGGGAAGGGGCAGAGCAGGATTGAGCACCTAATGGCAGCTCTTCTCTCCTCTCCTGGGGTGGTTGTTGCCCCCCCATAGTTGCACTGCCACTGGATGGAGGTACGGTGGCAGTGCAGGCAGAGGGGCAGCAAGTTGGGAGGGCATCTCGGAATGCAGTGCACGCATGCTCTCAACATGCACAATTTGTGTGTCCGAGACTAGGGGTGAGCAAAAATGGGAAAAAAACACATTAAAAAAAACCTCTATTAATCATCTAGGTTGTTTAGACAAGGAAGTTGGAGCCCCAGTAAGCACGCATTTTGTCTTCTTTGATTCAGAATGAGAAAGTTCTCTGAGAACCAAGTCACCTGACCAAATTCTGACTGCAGCTGCGTAGAGAGAGAAGAGAAAGAATTAAGTATAAAGTTAATAACAGTGTCAGCAGCATATATCTGACTGAACAGATAATTTGAGTACTGGCCTATTTTACTCACCAATTTTTAAGAAATATTCTAAAAAAAATGTTTTGATGAGTAGTGATACTCATCCCAACCCTTGGAAATGCTCCATAGATACTTCAGAATGTGCAGTTTTTCCAAGTTTAAAGCACTTTTGCTCATCAAAATCAAAATGATATTTTACTCACCTAATTTGAAAAATGGTGAGTACATTACTCTTGAATGCCATTGTCATCTGGAGTACTGCTGAACACTGGTTTAAATGAAAATAAAGCAAGTTAATAAATAACAAAATCCGAACAGGAAACCAGAAAACTCATATGAAGATAGCAATGCAAATAGTGCCAACTAAAAGCCCCCTATCCAAAGAACGAGAAACAGCATTGTGACAATCAATACGAGCAGTAGAGGTAAGATGAGACGAATGAAAATGCAGAATAAAAAGGAAAGAATGCTGTGTTCAGACAGAAATGCACCAATTGACCGCGTACCACTTTTTTTCAAGTAATTTAGAAATAACTGATAAAAGTGAAACTGGATGATAATTATCAGCAACTGAAAGGGATCCACCCTCATGAAGGGAGTTTTCTAATCTTTGGGAAAGGATTAAAAAAACATGGATGCATTAGAGATGAGCCACAGGGTACATAAAAATGTTGGCTCCAGATTTTAGCAAGTAATTATCAAGGCTGTAAAAGCCAACAGAGGTTGAGATGCTTATACCAGACAAGAGTTTAAAGACTTCCCCATGACTTACAGCCCTAAAATAAAACATTGGTCTACAAAAAATCAGACAAATTAGAGCCAAGACCCTGGAAACTCAAACCATGTTTCTGAAGATGGGATAAAGAAAGTGTCCACAAAAAGCTTATTAAATAATTCTGATACACCCCTAGGAAAGTAAGCCATAGAACCATCATATATAAGTTAGATGGTAGAGGAATCTGATATCACGTCCCAGATACTGTCCAAGTGTTTCCAATACTTTCTGGGATTATTATTAGAGTCTTTCAAGAGGAACTAAGAATAGAAACATAGAAAAATAGAATTTGTTGGCAGAAAAGGACCGCTTGGTCCACACCATCTGTCCAGATGTCCCCTGCCTAGTCTATCTTCACAGACCATAACTGGTCTGAGGTGACTCTCCCTCCTCACTGTGTAATATTCCCCTATGTCTATCCAACACATACTTGAAGCTTCCTATTGTTTTTGCCTCCTCCACTGCTGTTGGTAGTCAATTTTCCTTGCATCTACCGCTCTTTCAGTGAAGTAGTACTTCCTCACATCCCTCTTAAACTTCCCCCCTCCCACGTTATCACTTGCCCTCTGGTCCTGGTGCCCTTCTTCATATGAAAGAGACTCTCCTCCTGTACTCTGCTTATGGGTGAGGTACTTGTTGGTCTCTATCATGTCTTCTCTCTCTCTCTCTCACTCTCTCTAGTAAGTAAAAGACTTCATTTTTATACAGGAAGTATACCATTATGGACTTTATCAGTCCAGTTCACAAGACAGTCCTGTTTTCTAATCTAAGTTTCACATAAAGTATAAAAATACAATACAAAACACATAGACAGTATATAAATAGTTGACAACAACAATCAATAAAAAAAAAAACAGTTAAGCGTACTAAATAAAAAAATTCTATTTCACACAGTGGCAGGTGAAAATGTAATGGCCTCTCAACAATTCAGTAAAAGAACTGTGCCTAGTCTCAGCCTGTATAAAAGAGGGTAGACTATTCCAATGTGAAGCTGCCAAAGATCTAAGGGTGTAGTCCCCAAATCTGTTATTGCACCTTTTTTGAAAAATGCTATTTGGGTGAACCGACCAAACCATTTGTTTTTTATTGTCGGAGACACAAGAGAATAACATTTTTGAAATATTGTGTTCAGGGTGGCTAACCTTATACTTGTGAATAAATGTTAACCATCTCCTTGCATATTCCATCTCAATAGACAACCAATTTAGTCTGTTCAGAATTAAACAGTGATGTGTTCTAAAATTACAACAAAGGACATATCTTGTTACCATATATTGTAATTTATCAAGTTTATTTAACATTGATTTATTTGCAGACCTAAAGACAAATTCATCATATTTTACTGTGGGCAAAAGAAGTTGCACAGCAATCTTTTTCTTATCAGATTTTTTTAAAAATCTGGTTGTTCTTTTTAAAGCCCCTAATTTCTTGTTAACCTTACTAATTACTGTTTCTGTATGATCCCTAAAAGTCAGAGCAGAGTCGAAAACTATACCCAAATAACTGTAAGCATACCTCTCAATCTTTTGTCACTGAAATGAGTGATATAGACATTTTTGGACACTCAAAATGAGGGACAGTGAGGGACACAGACCCTCAGAATGAGGGGCACATCCTCAAACATGGAGATACAAGCTCAGAACACTGTGAAAACCATAGTGTTTACTTGTACAAAGTTTATTTTTGATTTAGTACTTTGAAATATTAAGAATTTATTCTTTAAAGTCTGAATTTGCAACACATTCTCTGTGTGGGCAGCACCTTTTCCATGAGGGATGGATGAGGGACAAAGCAATTTTAAGGGGTCAAATGAGGGATGTCCCTAGTAATGAGGGACAGTTGAGAGGTATGACTGTAAGTAGTAACTTGTTCTATTAAAATCTGATCAGCTGCATGTATTTGCAGTTGAGGAAGATTGTTTCATCTATTAGATGCAAAACACATAACTTTGGTCTTTTTATTGTTTATTCTAAGCCGTGACCTGGTGAACCACTCCTGCACCCTAGCATAGTCAGCCTGGAGTTTTCTCCGAAGGTCCTCCGGATCATCTCCTGAAGCCACTATGACTGTATCATTTGTATACAATCTAATAGATGTATGCTGAACCATGGAGGGCAAGTTACTGTTAAATAGTAGAAATAGCAGGGGTTCTAAAATAGACCCTTGTGGGACCCTCTTCTTACTACAAGTGGTTCGGATAGGTGTTGCTGTATCTGAACACTTTGTGATCTTCCCATCAAATATGAGGAGAACCAAGCCAGAGGACCCTCAGAGAAACCCAGGCCTATTAACCTTGCTCTCAGGATGGAGTGGTCCATTAGGTCAAAGGTCTTAGATAAGTCTATGAAAACTACCGCTGTTTCCCTATCATCATTAAGAGAAGAACAAATCAGATCATTAAATTCCACCAGAGCACCTGGCCCTGTGGCACTGAGGGTTGAGGCGCTGGACGCCACACCTCGCACACGGCCGGCGACCCAGGTTCAGGGATGGACTTGGGGAGCTAGGCGTCGGCAGGGGAGGGAGAGGATTGAGCATCCGGAGGACAGCTCTCCTCTCCCTGGGAGGGATTCTGGGGCTGCTCAGTGCCCTTTTGACCCCCAATGGAGATCAGGAGTACAGCAGGGATCACCAGCCAGACGAAGGGGTGGGAGTGTGGCAGATGTCAGCAGGCAGCCTTGTGCGGACGTCATGGCATGCTGCACTCCTGGGGGAAACATAACAGAAAAATCCCCATCTTAGGGATAGGAGATGGCACATCCGTCCACCCAGCCACACTCCACCGCCGATCATCCTCCATTCCTGGGCCAAGCCCAGCCTGGCCTGAATTGAAAGATAGAGTGCCCTGGGCAGAGAGAGCGGCCCTACCTAGGGGGGCTCAGAGCCGTGGGGATAGTCAGGTTGGTGTCAGGAATTTGGAGGCCTCTCGAGCATGGAGGTAGAGCAGGGTGAAAAGGAGGATGCCCGAGAAAGTTCCCCAGGTCGGTGCTAAAATAGATTAAAAAAACAGTAAATTCCACCAGATCAGATGAGGTGGAATATCCCCTACGGAAACCTGATTGTTATTGAGTAAACAACCCATACTTGTCCATATAATCACAGATTTGTCTGGAGACTAGTTTTTCCAAACATTTTGACAACACAGGCAATATTGCTATAGGTCGATAATTGTTTGGATCAACTGAGTCTCCCACCTTAAATATTGGTGTTATTTTACTTGCTTTCCACAAAGATGGAAAGTGGCCAATTTGTAGGCTCCAATTAAATATGGACAGTGTGGGTGCAACTATATAAGGTGCAGCCAATTTTAAAAATGTCCCTTCCAGATTATCCAGACCAAATGATTTATGTGCATTAATTTTTGATAATTATTTTTGTACTTCTAGTAAAGTTAACTGCTTAAACCTTAATGGTGGGTGGTATCCAAGTATTGCATCATCCACTGCAAGTAATCCCACCCACCCCCTCCCACCCCAAAGTGCTACACTAGGATGCTTACCCTGCAACTGGCAGATGGAACTGCCAGGTGCAGCCTATGTAGTCCCTATCCAATTGTTGCAGTCACAGGATGGGGGGGAAAAGGCATTGTTTTGTTTTAATAGGGCAACCTCTGCATAAGACTATAACAGCATACACAAGGATGTGCTGTTTGGTGTGTAAGGGGGTATATTCTGGGTGAGACACTTAACCAGGCAAGCATAGCAGGTACTAGCAGTGTTCAACTGTTGGTCAGGAGCAGTCAGGATGTAGAGTGTGGAATGGGAAAGAGGGTGATAGACGAGGGAGAGAAGTACATGGAGTGGTTAAGTGACACTTGTGAACTCATGTCTAAACTGTCTAAGGTGGTAGCAGTAGTGGCATAGTTTCCCAGGATCCAGGCTAGGTGTGGGTCAGGGTCCTGTACAGGGATAAGCAAACATGACCAACATAGATGGGAGGAGGGTAGTGTGGGGGAAGGGTTGGGAGTGGGGAAGGACCAATCAATGGGAAGGAAGGATGGGGATAGGCAACCAGCCAGGGCAAGGGCTAAGGACAGTGGTATGCTTCCAAGGATGTGGAGCAGCCATATTCCTGGCAGTAGCATGGAGGGCTGGGGCTGCATGGTGTGCCAGCAGATCAGTCAACTGAGGGAGAAATTTGGTGGCTGAGGAGGGAACTGGAGGCATATGGAAGACAGGCTAGGGTAGATTGTGGGTGTGAGGGGAACCCATTGAGACACACAATGCAGCCAGCAGCAGGCTGACAAAAGGAAATTCCAGGGGAAGCAGGAGATGGGCTGCACAATCAGGTGCAGTCACATGCAGGATGTGGAGATGGGGGTTGGATTAGGCAAGGGGACAGGCTACAGCAATGCCAGTGCAATATTATAAGCCTCAGGGAAGGGGGGCTGAGAACAAACAGGTAAAGGGGAGTACCAATGCAAATAAAATCAATGTTACAGTTAGCTGGGAGAAGCAGGAGGGGACAGGTAGTGTCGTCTCTGAGACGGTTAAGGGGGAAGTCACTACTATGGAAAAAGAATGCAGCACAGAAAAGGCAGATGCTAGCTGTAGCCCAAATAGCCCTAGTGGCAAGGGGCAGCAAGAAAGTGGTAAGGAAGTAAAACCAGGGATAAAGAAGCAGTGAAGGAGGTAACAGTAGGCAGCAAGGGTGAGGCTGGAACAAGTTTGAGGAAGGAATCTTGGGTAGGAGGGACATGCTACTCTAGGAAGACACAAGGGAACAGTTGTGGGGAGGGTGGCAGGGTGGAGGTCAGTGGAAAAAGCATAGGGGAAGGAAAGGGAGGGCACAAGGTGAATGGTTTAATAGGGGATGCCGATACACCATCCATGGTTGGTAGGGGGGTGAAGTCGGGGCACAGAATGGAGTAGGCAGAGCGGCGGAGAAGCAGGTGGGATGGGAGGGCCACTTGGAGGAATGTAAATCAGGCAACAAGAGGGGAACCCACTAAAAAGGAGAAAGTCAAAATTCTGGGGGACTCTATAGTTAAAGGGGTTAGATGGGGGAAGGGGTGCCAGAACAAGCAGCATCTGGTTAGAGTGCGTGCCTGGCATGACAGCAGGTAGGGTGGTGCAGCATATTGGTAGGTGTGTACAGAAGGTGGGGGGGAACCACACATCATTGTACACCTGGGAACAAACGATCTGGAAAGAAGACAGATAGAGGAGATTCAGGACAGCTTCAGGGAGGTGGGGAAGCTATGCAGTGAGGGGGGAAGCACAGTAGCTTCCTCAGCTCTACCAGTGCCACGAGTAAGCACAGACAGGAAACGCAGAATCATTGGACTTCAACAAGTGGCTGAGAGAATGGTGTAAGTCAATGGGGTATGGATTGGTGGGAGAGTGGGGTAGCACATGGGAGAACCCAGATCTATATGCAGGGGACAGGCTACATCCCAGCAAGGAGGGTTCTGGGGTGTTAAAGCAGTGACTGAGAGAATTCATCAGCAAAAGGTATAATTTAAACTTGCTGGTGGGCTATGGAGGTGGATTGAATCAGGACAGGAGGTCCAGTGGATCTCTCCCCACAGCAATGATAGGGCCTAATTTGACTAGGATAGAGGGTGGAGGGGAGGGTAAGGAGGCAGCTGGGAGAGGTTCAGGGTGGAGGGTGGTATCATTAAATGCTAGGAGCATGGGGAACAAGATGGCAGAGTTGCAGGCATTGATGACAGAAGGGGAGGTGGACATAGCTGCCATCACTGAGACGTGGGCAACCCAAAACCACGGCTGGGACTTGGCCATCCCAGGATTTAAATTATTCAGGAGGGACAGAGAACATGGTAAGGGGGACAGTATCCATTTATGTAAGGGAAGGGACTGGTTGTGTTAGGGAGGAGGGGGAGGAGGGCAGGTCAGAAGTCATTTGGATACATACAACTTCACACCCCAGAGGGGGCCAGGGTCTGACTGGGGGTTGTTTATAGGCCCCCAACCCAGAAAGAGGACATGGATAAGGAGCTAGGGGAGCAGCTAAGGAGACTCTGTGGCAAGGGGAGCACTGTGGTGGTGGGAGACTTCAATCTACCAGGGGTAGATTGGAGCATCCCAGCTACCACATGCACCAGGGAGCAGATCCTCCTGATGCCAATCCAGGATGGCTTCCTGACCTAAAGGTTAACAGTGCCAACAAGGTATAACTCCCTCCCTGCCAGTGTCTCAAACTCACTAACCTTAGCTTGCTTTAAGCCCAGGCTCAGAAACTTCCTGCTTAGCTCTCGCAAATGCAATTGCCGCTAGCCTAGTGTAAAAAAAAAATATATATATACTCTGTTTGACAATGCTCACTGAGCGGCTCCCCCCCCCTTCCTTTCCCTACTAATTCCTCCCCTATCTCCCTCCCTTCTACTCCCACCAGCTCTCCCTGACCATAAGTTTTGCACCTTTTGTTATCTTTTGCTTCATTGGAGATTGTATTCTATTGAAACAAAATTGTAATTGAACTGTAACTTTTTTGTTTGTAAGTACTGTGTCCCTTGTACTACTGTTCTGATGTCCTCTTTGTGACGAGGTACCTTTGTTAATGAGCCTCTGGCTCAAAGGTTTCTAAACTGATGTTTAACTAAATAAATAAATAAATAAATAAATATTCTTAACAAGTTGCTGGAGGATGGGAAACATGTCACGGATGTATGGGGGGAGGAATCACTGGCAGGTAGTGATCACCACACAGTGTGGTTCTCTATCAACTTGGGTAGGGAGATTGTCACTACAAAAACTAAGGTCCTGGACTTCAGAAGGGCAGACATTGGCAGGATGGGGCAATTACTGAGAACACACATAGATAGCATCCATTGTGACATGGACGCAGAACAGAAATGGGCAATCATAAAACTAGGACTGATTGAGTCCACCAAAGCTTGTGTCAAGAACCAGCAAAAGAAATCAAGGGCCAAGCAACCAAGCTGGATGACTAGGGAGGTAATGGAGAACTTGAGGGATAAGAGAAGGGTTTTCTGGACCTACAAGAGAACCAACAGGGCAGAGCACAAAGAGGATTATGGGAGAAAAACCAGGGAAGCGAGCAGAGTGGTAAGGGCTGCGAAGGTGGCCAGTCACAGGAAATTGGCACAGGGGATTAAAGAAGGGGAAAAGGATTTCTTCAGGTATATCAGGAAAAAGAGGAAGAGCAAGGATCAAATAGTTGGGATCAGGAAGGGCAGTGGGTGGGTAGATAAGGGGGCAGAGATGGCAGGAGCATTTAACAAGTACTTATGTTCAGTGTTCACAAAGGAGAGGGATGGGCCAGTACCTGAAGGGAAAGGGGGGGTGGGAAGTGGGGGTGAGACAATCACAGATGGGGTTATCATGGTGGAAAGGATGCTGGAGGGCTTTAGGTTCCTGAGGGTGGACAAGGCACCTGGGCCAGATGGAGTTCATCCCAGGCTGCTGAGGGAGCTGGCAGAGGTCCTGGCAGGGCCATTGGCAGACCTGTTCAACACCTCGCTAAATACAGGGTGTGTGCCCAGGGACTGGAGGGAGGTGCACATGATACCGCTCCATAAGAGTGGGCCCAAGGACAAATCGGGGAACTACAAACTGGTGAGTCTTACCGCAATTGTAGGGAAACTGATGGAATCTATCCTCAAAGATAGGCTGGTGCAATTTCTTGAGTCTAATGATCTACAGGACAACAGGCAGCATGGGTTTGTCTTTGGCAGATCCTGTCAGACAAAATTGGTTGACTATTTTTACTGGGTCAGGAGGGCACTGGACAGGGGTCATGCGGTGGATGTACTCTACCTGGATTTTAGCAAGGCCTTCGATTCAGTGCCACATGGTAGGTTGACCAGCAAGTTGAAGAGTCTAGAAATAGGGTACAAAATAGCCAAATGGGTGAAAAATGGCTGAGGGAGAGGCAGCAGATGGTAGTGGTGGGGGGGTGAGGCATCGGAGCCCAGGGCAGTGACAAGTGGTGTCCCACAGTGATCAGTACTGGGACCAGTCCTGTTTAACATTTTCATTGCAGACATAGCAGTAGGGATCTAGAATAAGATCAGCCTCTTCGCTGATGACACCAAGATCTAGGCTGAGGTGGATGGGGGGGGGGAGGGTGGCAAATTACTTCAGGATTTGGCAAAACTGGAGGAGTGGTCACACACCTGGCAGCTTGGGTTCAACACCAAGAAATGCAAAGTGATGAGGAACCCAGGATACAGTTACTGGTTGGACGGTGTCCAATTGTCCACATCCAATGAGGAGAAGGATCTGGGGGTGCTGGTGACCAGGGAAATGAACCACTCGGCTCAGTGTAGGAAGGCAGTATCAAAGGCAAACAGGATGCTAGGGTACATAGCAAGGGGGATTACATCCAGAAGTAGCGAAGTCATATTGCCCCTGTACAGGTCCCTGGTGAGGCCGCACTTGAAGTACTGCATGCAGTTCTGGCACCCTTACTTGAAAACGGACATCAAACTACCAGAGGCGGTGCACCGAAGAGCAACAAAAATTATCCTGGGGTTAGGAGACAGGCCTTACGAGGAAAGACTAAGAGAAATCAACATGTATACCCTGGAAGATAGAAGAGAGATCGGGGGCATGATTGAGACCTTCAAGTACATGAAGACGATGAACAGAGTAGGCTCCAGGGGCAGGTTCACTCTTTGGAGTGGAAGAGATACCAGAGGGTACTCCCTGAAGTTGAAGGGGGCAGATTCAGAAGGGAAATGAGGAGGCACTACTTCACTGTAAGGGTGGCAGCAGGGTGGAATGCACTGCCTGAGGAACTCGTATCATTGCAGACTGTGGGAAGCTTCAAGAGGGGGTGGGACAGATTCAAGGGAAAGTACATACCAGGAGGGGGCACGGTGGGGGCAGGGAAGAGGTGGAGGGTGGGAGGCAGTTGCAGTCTAATGGACTGATGTGCTGCACACTCAAGCAGACTAGATAGACCATAAGGCTTGTATCTGCTGGCAATTTTGTATGTTCATATGTTCGTAAGTATTTCTCCATGCCTCAACTGTGACTAGGCCCCCAACCCTGGAAGGTCCATGAAAAATGTGTTTAGAGTATTAGAAACCTTTCCTGGATCATCGGTTAAAATGTCATTTACTCTCATTGTTATATTTCTTTGTGCACTCTGTCCCCCAGGATTTGTCAAATATGTAACAGTGGACCAAAATATTTTTGGGTCTACATTTTGGTTTAGTTTACTCCTATAATAAGTAGCTTTAGCTTTTTTAGTAAGTCTCCTACACTCATTCCTTTTCAGCTTGAAATGCTCCCATTTCGGAGACCAGTTTTGTTTTCTTTGCTTTTTTCCAGATTCGGTTCTTAACCCTAATTTTTTTCAGCAGTTTTGGGGTTATCCAAGGAAACCTTGGCATAGTATTAGACTTTGCCTTTACCCTGGGAGCATGAAAGTCACTGATGTCTTGGAATGTGTTTGTAAAATATTCAACCTTTAGGTCCAAATCAGGAATTAAAGAACATCTTTCCAAATTTTCAGATTTCACACTGTTTAAGAACCCACCTTCAGAAAAATGTTGCATGTTCCTGGTCCATCTCTGCTTTAAATGGTCCTGGGAACTCGCTAAGTGGGTTGGAAACAGTGCAATCCAAATGGGACTATGGTCACCAAAATAGGGGGGTAAAACACCAAATGAATCAATACACAACATTTCAGAAACTAAAATTAAGTCCAAAATAGAACCACCAGTTGCAGCTTTTGTAAAATGTGTAGATGAATGAATTAATTGCTTTAAATCCATTATTGCAGTGATGTCCTTCAATTGCCTACCCCTCAGATTAAACCAATCACAATTAAAATCTCCTACCACTATCATGGGTCTATCTTTAACATATTCTGCTGTTCTAGACAGTATCTCTTCTATTGCTTTAAAATGTGCTTTCGGTGGGGAGTAAATTACAGCCACAATTAATTTACACTGCACAACATCAATAACTAAAAATTCAATATTGTTTTCACTACCTGTAAGCATTACTTCAATATGTCCAAGGGTATATTTAACATAACGCATAACCCTTCCCCCTCCTTTATCCCTTCTGTCTTGTCTAAAATTTTGGTAAGCAGGAACACTTAGTTCTTCAGAGCTTATTTTACCAGTCAACCAGGTCCCACTCAACCCCAGAATACTGGGATTATGGGTGCTCAGAAAGGCTGCTAACAGATCAGTCTTTTTAGTTACGCTACAAGCATTATCATGTAAAATTGTTACTTGAGTTTGTTCAGTAGGGCCTGGATTCGATTCTATATCACCCCCAAAATAAGTACCAGATAACAGACCCCACTGAACCCCTCAACTGATTTATTAAGGATAAGAGGAGGTAGTGGTATAATACTCCCTGCATAGTGATATTTATTCCAATTAAGAGGAAAACCATTTCTCCTCCCCACCTGTGGAATATTTCTGTTACGTAAGTGTTCCTAACACAATGAGGGCCAAAATGTTCCCGTTTCATTCTGGTCAGAGTCACCGAAGACAACCACTCCCAAGATAAGACTCAGTAGTGAATAGCCAAAAATATGTAACAGTTTCATCTTAGTAATTTTGTGCATTCAATGCAACGCCCTCGAGTGGTTGGGCAAGCAAATAGATAACCCAGCCCAATGTGATTTTAAATGTGCGCAATCTCTCTCTCTCTCTCTCTCTCCCACTCTCCTCTTTTCCAGGGTGTACGTGTCGAGCTCCCTCAATCTCGTCTCATAGGCTTTTGGTGCAGCCCTATACCATTTTAGTCACCCTCCTCCGAACTGCCTCCATAAATAGTTATAGCTCTCCTAATGCTCTTAGCTCACATATTTCAAACTTTACAGAAGTTCATCCAATCAACAGGAGTATTAGATTATTTCACATTTAAATACAAACTATGCCTAGATTTGATACATTTTATTATAGCAGAAGAAACCCAAGGCATTTGGTTCTTTCATACGCTTCTGGTGATAAGAGCAGCATGTATACTACATACTTTAATAAACTCTGACACAAAAAAACTCCCCAACAAATAACCACATTTGAGAAAGAAAACATACTACCCCAGTTAATGGAACACAAGTCCTTTAGAAATGTCACCTCATTAAAATTATGAAAATACCCACATTTCATAACTTTAGGAGCTGATTTAAGCAAATAAAATAAACTTTACCAAAAAAAAAAATACCATCATGATCCCTAAACACATTAGGTGAACCTGAGTTAAAAACAACACTTCTGAAGGGGGTGTATAAATTACTTCCTTGTGAAAGTAGACTTGAAATTCCTTGCACAGACAGTGAACTAGATAGTGCAGGACAGGTGATAGGCAATGCAATGAAATTGGGCAGAAAAAGTGACCCTACTTTGTTTTTTAACTATGAAAGATTCCAGGCATCTTCCAGTTTTACTTGGTGGCAACATTTTCCAGCTCCACCAGCATTTGAGTATTTCATAAATGTTTTAATGTAGTTTTTTCTCAGGAAAAAAGATGGCCACTATATTTGGCTTAGAAAAACATTGCAGACCTGGGGGTAAGGGTTAGGACTGAGAAAATAAAAAAAAAGCTTGGTACAGATTGATAAAATAAAAAATAAAAAATCACGAGATAGATCAGATAGGAGGTACCTAAAAAGTACATTCGATAGGTATGCTAATATTTTTATTACATGTACTTGAAACTAGATTTTTGGACAAATATTTTGTGTTGCAGTGTTGCTTTGACAATGGTATAAGGAAATTTTGAGGTAGCCCTGAACTGCGCCATCCCACTTTAGAGTGCTTCCAGTTCTAATTTTTCTCTCTCAACACTGGGACCCCCAAAGAGGGTCACCTTTTTGAAGGAAAGTGTATTGTACTTGTAAACCTGTACTTTCTGTAGAGGATGGCTGTTACATGTCAGATCAGTCACAAAGTCAATTCCACATTGCACACACAAATATTTATACTGAATACAGTTCTGTATGGTGACATTTTAATAAAGACAGCACATATATCATACATACATCAATCCCTCTCTTTATCTTGTAAATGTTAGCAAAATTATAGACATTACATTTTCTGCCCCTACTGGATGGTCATATCTGTTCTGTGACCAACATCAGGCACAGAACCTGTCTTTATGGCCAGAACTGGACACAAAATCAGGTTACAGAGTTGCAAAAATAGTTTACCATTGTAAACCCCACAAATAGGTCGACCTCACAGATAAGTCAAGTCCACCTTTTTGGAGGGCTATTTTTTAGTATAAAAACTAGATTTACACATGAGTATACTGTATACAGTATAATACAGATGAACATTTTAACACTAGCTTTCTTTAGCAAGCTAAGATGCAAAGTACCTCATGGGTGGCAAGGCAGTCTTTCTTTATACAGCATCCTTTCCCAGGGGCTCAGGGCACTGTACACACAATGTAAAATGTATGTGGCTCAGTAGGCTATACACTCGCTTGCAGGCTGGAAGACTGGAAGGGCTTGGGTACTAGTCCCACACCAGGAATTTGGGCTAATAGCCAATGCTGAATTTTTAGTGCAGCACTAGGGGGCACTGCACTGTTGTGGTGCCATCCTTTGGATGTGATATTGAACTGCAGTCCCTTCTGCCCATCTCTAGTGGCTGCCCAGGTGTAAATGAAAGATCCCATGACATTTACCATAAGAGTAGGAGATTTTCCCTGGTATTTTGGCCAACATTCTCCATCAATAAAATAGTCACGTGTAACTTGACTCCTAGTACGTACCTGGAAATGAACTCAAAGCTCAGTGATCCTTTTGTGGTCAAGAACTGCAAATAAATAGCATAAAAGAAACATAGAATATCGAAATTGTCAGCAGATAAGGATCGCTAGGCCCATCCAGTCTGCCCTTAGGCCTTACATATTCATGTGTCCTCTGACCCTCTCTGACCAATGGCTTTTCCCCCTTTCTTCACATAGCAGAGATAGAGAGATAGAGGGATATTGGCCTTGTCCTCAGAATTAGAACTGTCTTACATAGCCTAGATCCTTCAGCTAATATAATTCCAGTTTCAACAATTCCTTATTGCATAGTTTAGCATTATTGTGTCTGGGAGAGCATTATTGTGGATGGAATTCGGTTAGTAGAAAAACCTTGTTGTGCTGCAGTAGTAATGTCATGATATTGTTGTGCTGCATTAGCTACATCACTACTGCAGCACAACATAAACACTTTCTCGTGCCAAAGTATTCTCAAGCCGTGGCTGCTCCCGTTAGCCCTGACAAGCATTAGTTTATGTCAGTGTGTTACAGCGCTACCAAAAAATGAACAGATAATCTTAAACTTGGCGCAAACAGACTCAGACTAATCAAAATACAGTTTGGTTATTGTTCCTTATTGTTAAATGTTATAGAGTTCTAGTTTTTTTATGTTTTATTAAGTAATAACAGAACATAAATTAAATGAAATTACAGAACATAAATATCAGAACAATGCAGGAAAGCAGTGGCTAAGGCAAACAGCATGCTGGGGTGCATTGCTAGGGGGATCACTTCAAGAAGGGAGGAGGTAGCCCAGCCCAGTGGCACTGAGGGTTGAGGCACTGGATGCCACAACTTGCGCCACACTGGCGACCCAAGTTCGGGAGCGAGCTCGGGCGCCAGGGGTCAGCAGGGGTGAGACAGGATCGAGCATCTGATGGACTGCTCGCCTGTCCCGGGAGGCAGGTTACAGGCTGTCCAGCGTCCCAGCAACCCCTGATGGAGATCATGGGCACTGCAGGACATAGTACTGAAAAGGGCGTGGTGAGAGCGTGGTACGCTGGCAAGGTTGCCGTGCACCATAGCATCATTGCACGCCATCCTTGGGGAGGGAGGGCATTCTCCAGAACAAGGAAAAAAACACCAGCTCTGCGGGGTAGGCAATGGCACCTGATCCCCATGCCCACTGCTGGATCCTACCCACTCAGCCTTCCAGTTCCTCCACCCGGGCACTCACCTGCAGCTTGGTCAGCTTCTAAGAGCACCCAAAGAGGAGGGGTAGCCCCACCCCAGAGGTACTGGCTGCAGGGAGGGGGGCGCGAGAGGAGATTCAGGATGGGAGGACCTCAGGTTGGCAGGACCCGATCAGGATGCCCAAGAAAGGCTCTGCAGGCTGCAACCAGAGGGAAATAGATTAAAAAAAAAAAAAAAGAAGAAGGAAGGAAAGAAGGAGGTAATCCTGCCATTGTACAAATCCTTGGTGAAGCCGCACTTGGAGTACTGTGTGCAGTTCTGGCACCCTTACTTGAAGAAGGACATTATGCTTCTGGAGAGGGTCCAGAGGAGGGCATCTAAGATGATCCTCAGAATGGGGGATAAGCCCTATGAGGAGAGACTTAGGGGGTTAAACATGTACACCCTGGAAGACAGAAGGGACAGAGGGGACATGATTAAGACCTTTAAATACTTGAAGGGTATAAACAGAGTAAACACTGAGGGTTTGTTCAGACTGAAGGGGAAAGGGCCCACGAGGGGACGCAGCCTGAAACTAGTAAGGGGGAAGTACAGAAAAGACCTGAGAAAGCATTACTTCATGGAAAGAGTGGTGGTACCTGAGGAGTTGTTATCAAGGGATTCAGTGAGAGTTTTTAAGAAGGGGATGGGATACACACATGGGCAGGGTACAGGTCGGGAGGAAAGAGACCAAGAAAGAGACATGGGGAACTCGAAATGGGAATCAGGGGAGGGATGGAAAGGATAGAGGAGGGGGTAGCAGCAGTTATCAAACTGTGAGCTGCATCTTGAGCAGACACAACAGGGTAACCTGTGAAGTGGGTGGATGAGGAAGGGCACCGTCCATTACGGGGACACCTTCCTCAAGCAATCCACTCAGGGCGACCAACGGGTAGGGCGACCGGATGAAGGGGTGGGAGAAGTAGGCAACAGGATTTCGCTATACATACGCATGCGGGGGGATGGGAGTGAGCATGGCGAGTGTGGGCTGGGGGTGGAGAGGCTATAGGGGGTTGCACTGCGGTCAAAGGTCGAGCTGCAGCATGACATTAGGGATTGGGCAATGGCTGGGGTGGCTGAGGTACTGGGTTCGGGTCCGGGCACTGGTGCAATTTTTATTGCGCCCAGCCAACCTTTATTTTACTACTTTCACCCCCGACATGCACCCGCTGGGTTGAGAAACCTTAAGTTGGGCGGGGGGGGGCGAAGCACCCTGAAGGGGGCAGTGTAGGGGACCGTGCCCTCACAGAAAAGTAGTAAAATATGTCCTGAAGCCATTGTGCTGGTGCACCAGGGTTGTCAGAGTGCCAAAAATGTGTTCAGCACTCTGAGCGATAATGGTGATCGCCTTTGGGCGTTCACTGTTATCACATAGACCCACACGATAGTCCTCAAAGCCTAATCTGCTGGCATTTTCGCATGTTCGTATATTTGTAAATGTGGTGTTCCTCTTCTCTATGGCACTGTGTACTTTCTGTTTCTCATGTAATTCAGTAAGATAATAAAAAGACTAGTGTAACCTCCCCCCACCAGCCCCCCCTTTGTTTCTGTCAGCAGGGCTGCTCCTCTCACATCTAGGTGCCACTGAGAGGGGTGGAGGTAGTCACTACAAATTATCTTTTGCAGAAACTCTGTGGACCCATTACTTCTACTTCTGAGCCTGCCATCCTTCAGACAGGGAAATCGTGTGGCAACTACCTGGCTCACACCTAGGGGGACCATTTTGCATGGCCATCAACCTGGGTCCCTGGGAGAAAATGTTTGCTCAGCATTGTGCTAGGTTTCTACTTCTGGTCAGGGGCACCCAAGTAAATCTGGACACTGGATGCAATAACTGAAATGTCCAAACCAGGATGGGATTCTAGAGTGTGGCTTTTATTCACATAACACAGAGAATAACAAAGCAAAGACGGACCCCCACAGGACTACATTCACTGGTAATGCAGATTACTGAGGTACAGAGCACACTTCTTCACTACGAACCCTTAGGTTCTGAACGGATCTGGGCACACACAGCCCAAACTGGTACACTTCTCTTCTATTCCTTGACATGGCACCTCGGACAGTACTAGGACGCTTTTCCATATGGCATGGAGGTTGATGGTGGCTCCCTAAACCACCCATGAGCACTTTCTAGCTCTCAGGGAACATCCAAACTCCCACGTCTGGGTGCTTTCTTCAGACACTGGCCAAGTGCCTGAGAGAAAACCATAGGTGCTCAAACTGAACCCAGAGAGGTAAACCTGGTTACTCCAGATGGGGGGTCTCCCACCTCTTGCTCCCAAATCTATACTCGGTCATTCATTTGGGTACAACACCTTTCTTCGAACTACTGGTTGTAGATGCTCTCTCGAAATGTTTAGCACATTTAACATTCTACATTTCACTCTGGAGGTGTCCTGACTTCTAAATTTCTGTAAGTGGCTATGTCTTTACCCTAGACCCCCACTGTTGCAGATGCTTCCAAGTCATGCACAAACTAAAAGTTCTGTACTTAGCAAGTCTTCCTTTGACCCCACAACAGGCAGACACTTTTACTCTAAACTCTGTCTCGGTGAACATTGTCTATATATCTGAGTAGAACTCACCAAAGGTATGCAGGTGCCCCAGGGCTTCTTTCCAACAACAGATTCTCTGGTACTCACAGAACAGTCTCAATTCTCAGGCAGCTTCTCCCTGTCCAGGATGCCACGGGGGATTGCCCTGAATTCTTGGAATTCCCCCCCATCCCTCCAGGGATGGGGCACTGGAACAACTCTAGGAATGGTCTCTACCACTTTCTTCTAGTCTCTTCTGTGTTCCTCTCTGGGGTGAGAACACACAACCCCTTCTTTCTACGGTAGCTCTATATCAGAGCTAGGCTCTGAGGAGCTGCACACAGTAGCACTCCTCACTCTCAAGTTTCCACACAGACTGCTTTCTGAAGACTGACTTGAATCTCCCGGTGTACCACTGCTAACCCCCTGCAGCTAGCATTCCATTGTGGTTTATGCTGCTGCGAGAAGTCTGTGGTGACATCATCACTCCAGCTCAGCTGAAACTGAGAACAGAGTGAGACAGTGTGAAACCCATTTAACTGGCATTTCACAAGCTGCCTTTCCCTGCCTGCCACTGGTTCTAAGTGGGATTCTAGTAACCCCTGGGAACAAGAGGGTTACACCAGAAATTCTTAAAAAAACAAATTGCATTCCTCAATAGCTGACATCTTCTCTTTTTGTCTTGTTTTTTATCTGTAATACCTGCCCATACACTATAAAATGTTGTGTATGAGCAGGCATACACAGACAAGGCTGTGCTTGAATCTTGAGGTTTCCTCAGTAACAGGAGACCTTTCAAGCTGTGTTCTCGAGGTCTTCTGTTACCAAGGAAACCTCTCAATTTAAGCACAGCCTTTTTGTGCATGCCTGCTCATACACAATCCCTTATGTTGTACGATTGTTTTCATTAGCATTACCATATACACCAAGTACAATTTTGGAGTAAAGAATGCAGTAACTGTATTTATGTTGAGGTTTTTATTTTCAAAGAAGCACTGCAATGAAACTGGGCAAAAAATGTGACCCTACATATTTTTACTATAAATGATTCCAAGCATCTTCCACTTTTATTTAGTGACACAATTTTCTAATTCCACTGTAATTTGACTGTTTTATAAATGCTTTAATCCCCCCTCACCCCAAAAAAAGATGCTCACATTTTGCATAGAAATATCAGTGCAGACCTGGCAAGGGTCAGGATCGAGAAAATAAAAAAGACTCCTGGTTTGCTGCAAAGGAGGTACCTAGAAAAGAAGGTTTGACAGGTATGCACAGGTATGCTAATATTTTTATTAACTGTAGTTGAAACTAGCGTTTTTGGAAAAACATTTTTCATTGCACTGATGCTTTAATGTCAAGAGCTGCTACAAAAAGATGTAATGTGCTTGATTTAATGACTGTAAATATTTTATGGTTATTATCATCAATTTATCAATAAACATTTGTAAAGTAAAAATAACCCTCTGGAACAGATTCTGAATAGAGCAGCTGTGTTCTATCAATACTTCTTTAATGAAAGATAGTTCTGATAGTACCTTCAAGTTTGGACTGATAATAGTTTCACTGAAGTACTCTGCCATCTGCAGAACACACTACTCCTGTGACTCCTGCGGTGCAGGAAGAGACATCAAGCAGGTGGGGACAAGTATTATAGTCCAAGACACAGAACTCTGAAGTAGACAACAGGTCAACAGAAGTTATTACTACCATGTAAGCATCACAAAACTATTCCATGAAGAGTGAAAACTGACCCCACATGCCACAGTGGGTTGAAGGGTGCCACATGCAGTTGATGCACTACAGAAAACCATTGTCACACACATTTAAGCAGCTATACAATCAATGTAGTAACAGTAACAGTTCTGGTAGTTTAGAGGCCTGGGTTTGTCCCCAAGAGGTCATGTATGGCTTCCCCTCTCAGACATTTAAAGAGATTCTTCAGTATCTGGGAAACAAAATATATATAAATACAAACTTATATAAGCCAACCCAGTGGTGAAGAGGGCTGACACAGTTTGAGTACCTTTTCCCATGCCGGCGACCCGGGTTCAGGAACAGGCATGGGTTGCTTGGGGGTCAGCCGAGGGAGGAAGAATTGAGAATCTGTAGGACTGCTCTTCTTCCTCAGGGAGGGGGGATAGCATTGACTTGCTGTTTGACTACCACCTGAAGGAATCCAGGAGGTGGTGCGTGTGAGTTACCTCATGGATCGAACCATGTCGAGAGCACTGGGGGCATCTCCATGGATGCAGAGCTTGCAGACATGTTCGCTGCATGTCTGTGGCATCTAGGGATGAAATCAGGAGGAAAAATATGGAGGAAAGGCTCCAGGGAGCCCTGTCCATCAAGCTGCAAGCCTGCTCAGCCTCGTCAGGACCCAGGATAATCTGGATGAGTGCTCATCTCCCTCCCTGTCCCTGCCAAAAAGGGCAATCAGTGAGGGATACAGTCCCCAGTAATGGAGGAGGCTGGGATGGCTGTGGATAATGGGGTCAGGGCTGAATTAGCCACCTGGTCATGCCAGGAGAGATAAACACTTACATGGCAAATTTAGTTTATATTTCATCAATGTTCAGCAGTTAGCACCCTTCTTTCTTCATCACTGGAGACCTTTGCAGGAAAAGTGAATCTTTCCCCAGGCTTAAATGTCTGCTTTTCTCTTCACTGTAATGGTCATTATTAGTACTGGCAAAACATTGTAATTGCATTTGCAAAATTGCTGATTTCACATTTGCACAATTTTCACAAAACTGCACCAAAATCTTACATAAATTAAAGAATGCTTTTTCTGTATTCAAGTAGCACCATTCCCAACAAATTTAGCATTTTTAAAAATGTGAGTTCCTCAAAGACCACCATTTTTTTTTAAACTGTGCATTGTTAAAACTGTGTTTTTTAAAAAGGTGCAGTTTCAACCAAAATAGCCCATTTTAAACCCACTCTTGTAGTTCATAGAATTGCACTAAATTGTGCTAAACTGGAGAAATTTCATGATTAGAATGCAAAATGGATTTTTCTAATTTTGTCTCACCCTAGTCACAGTAGCCTATATTCACAAGCACGAACACTCCTTTACTTTACCTTTATTCACCCTGTTCAGCAGTTCATGTGATCAATAGCACATTGGTGAGCCGGGTTAGTTAAGTGTAAGCCCCCCATCCCAGTGTCTAGGGTTATGCCAGATGGTAAAAGGGGAAGGGGGGACTTGCAGCCAGAAATACAATCCCAGAAAATTTAAAACTCATTTCCTGGGTTCCTAGAAGATGTCAACAGAAAGGGGTGCAGGCTATACTTAGCAGCAAGGGGGGTAACAGCAGATGTGGGGGCAAACTTGATAACTGCGGTCACACAATGCCATAAATAAACTCCATTGTCCACTCCACATTAGAAGAAGAAGAAAAAAATATGATTTAATTGAATTAATTTGATTAAGTCACTCCATGGAGCGTGCGGTGCAACTTACATGGTGGGTAACCTTTACGGCGAGCTGCCCAATACAGTCTGCAGCAAACGCTTAGATTTCAGAAGCTCTTATACTGCAGTGCTCCCTCAGGGCCAAACAGGTTCCTCTAATCCTGGCAGCAGCAACAAGAAGAGTCCCAAACTAGGCCTCCAGGGTTTCATCTCCTAACACTCTCCTCCACAAAATTGTGTTTATCCCAATATGAAGCCACACATTCTGGCACACAACACACTAGCAGTTACAGGGTGTAGACTAGCTGTGTGGATTTGGTGGTACCTCCCTAAAGGTGCCAAACAATGTGCCAAGGCTGTGTGGAGAGCCAGTGGGATTCTGGGGTGCATAGGGAGTGGTACCACCAGCAGAAGTAAGGAGGTGGTGATGCCACTGTACAGATCATTAGTGAGGCCTCATTTGGAATATTTGTGTCCAGTTCTGAAGACCACAACTCTGTAAGGACATAGACAGGGTGGGGGAAGTTCAAAGAAGGGCAACAAAGATGGTGCTGGGCCTGCACCAAAAGTCATATGAGGAGAGACTGGGAGACCTTAATATGTATACCGTGGAGGAGAGGAGAGACAGAGGAAATATGATAGAAACCTACAAATATCTAAAAGGAATAAATAGGGTACCAGAGAGTAGCATCTTTCAGAAAAGATGTTCAGGAATGAGAGGGTATGACATGAGGTTGAAAGTATGGAATAGACTCCCAGCAGAGATGGTGGGGGCAACACAGTGGGGGGATTCAAGCATGCATGGGACAGGCATAGGGGAACCCTAGCAATGGGAACAAGGAAGTAAACTCGGAGATTAAGTAAGGTCTGTGGCTTTTACAGGAGGCAGGGTAAATGGGCAGACTAGATGGGCCTAGTGGTCCTTATCTACTGTCAATTTCTATGTTTCCCAGCACCAGTGGTTCGAATCCAGAGCTCCCAATTAGATGGTCTCTACTACTAGCAAACAAAGTCCCACAGAAAATGCCAAGTCCCCTCTATCCTAAGCTATGTGCAGCTCCGAGCATCCCAGGGCATTTCTGTTTTAGCCATGGCAATCTTTGAGACCCATCCACTTTCCACTCTTAGGCTGCATAGGCTCCTCAGCACCTCCTGGCCAGGCAGAAGTGCCACCGGAAATGGGAGACTGGCTGCCACCACCATACTCCCCGCAGCACAGACTGTCAACACTGTACTGCCCCAATGACGTGGCACAGGGCATTCTTCACTCCCACCCACAGGTGAGGATTTGGGGAATCCACCTGTGCCACCCCACCCCACCAAGGTGCCAGAGAATAACGAGGTGGACCACTGACTTTATTCCCAGGCTCTGGCTCCCCACAAAGCACAGGTGATCCTAATATGGCTCTGGACTCCCAACCACTACACTTCACTGCCAGTCTTTGAGGGCAGAGGGCAGGGGTGGCAAGCGACCCACTCCTGCCCGGACCTTGGCCCTCATGGCCAAACACTGCAACAGGCTGCCCTTTCTCTCTCCCAGGGGGTTCCATGCCATAACGGCGATCGCAGGATAGCGATCACCATTATGGCGAGTGTGCATCACTGAAAATGAATGTTGGCGATTCACACTCACAGCGTGGACAAAAATGGTGCCCAACACCTACAGGTTTTATTTTTAATGCAGGAGGCTATGCCACCCCATACTCCCCACCCCCCCAACTTATGGGTTCTCAACTCCAGGAGGATGCATTTTGGGGGGGGGTGAAGAACTTAAAAAAATAGAAAGCCACCTGCCAGCAGAAAAAAAAAGCACTGCACCGGACCCGAACCCTGCACCTCCCAGCCGACCACCCTCCCCACCACGCTAGCAGACCAGCTCAGCAGCTGCCAACCTCACCCCTCCCACCATCCCTCCCCTGCCTCTCCTCCTCCTCTCCATGTGTGTGAGTGCATGTGCACAGATACTTGCATACTTCCCGTCATGGTATGTCACCCACCCCAGTATCCAGTCGCCCCCCTGTTTGGTAGCCATGAACACAGGTACCATAATTGAGTCACCATTTTTGTAGGCACCCAATTTCAATCATCTTGTTCACAGGATACCCTCTCGGGGACCTCTCAGTGACCTCCCACTATGCAGCATAACCTCCCCATTTATACCCCTGGGCTGAGGCCCCCCTGTTGCCAGCAGGCAGGGCCCCAGCTCTATACCTTGTGACTACAAATAAATTAACTAGTAAGCTCCCAAAAGGGGGCTTACACAAGGAAAAATAAAGGGATATTAATGCTAGAGGTAAACTTTGTGAATCAGACCTCTGTGCCATCACAACCTCTTGCTGTGGAAATGAGTCTGACATCACAAGTAATGGATTATGAGGAGGAGGAGATGAAGTTGCCACTGAGACCACTCATATGGTTGTAAGAGTGATCCCACATGCATTCATACGGTATGAGAACAGCAAACCTAAGGTGAGCGGTTCTGATACCCTAAGGATGTAAGTAAGATTACTCTTTCAATCATAAGAGTGGTCTACGCAGTGGTATTAATATGTTACTGATTGGGATCAATCAATAATCTATACCAATTTTTCAAATGTTTCCCCAAATCTGCCTGTTTCCAGGACAGTTGCACATGAGACATGCTTCAGAGATTAAGAGTGTCTTACATGCAGAAGAAAGGTCTCCCCAAAATGGTTGGGAGCTTTCCCTTGATCTATAATAAGAGAAAAACATCCAATTTCCATGCAAACATCCTTGGTAATAAACTCTGAGCAGACAGAAACTGAGACAATACTTGAAAGGAGTTGAATTATGTCTGATATTACATGTTTCAAAGTTTGCCTATAGAATGGAGAATCTTTTACATTTTTATTGGTATCTAACTTTGAAGATCACACTCTGATTCATATTACACCCGAGACTGACATCAGCAAGCAGTGCTGCTCTCATTTAGTGTCTATATGAAGATGTTTAGCACTCAGACAAAGCCAGAAGCAAGGACTTTGCTTTTCAGTTCAGGTTCCTTGATCAAAGGAACACACTTTGTCCGTTGTCTCACCAGGTCAAGTAAAAGGCATGGCCTTTTGGTGAACTCACTGGAAAGTGACTTTAGGCACAAAGGTGACCGATTGTTTGGATTTTACATTGACTGGGGTGCCAGTACACCACACATGAACTTCATATCATTCTAACAGGGATGGCAATATAAGTAGGGCCAAACAGAGTTTAAATCAGGAAAATGTTTCTTATACACAAAGCATTACATGTAGTAGGGATCCTTTATTTCTGTTTTGTTGGTTACATTGATATTGATATAGATGATAGAGATAGATACAGATGCAGATACAGATATACAGAGGAAAAGAGATACATAGATGGATAGAGATATACTGTAGCTAGACAGATGGATAAAGATATAAGATATAGAATTAGATATAGAATTATAGCTATAGATATAGATACAGATACAGAAACTGAGGGTTATAGTCTACCTGTATAGTTTTGAAAATTGCAGAACCATCACTGTAAAGCGGTACTTAACTAAGAACTACTGCTAGAGATCATATCCTACTCTCTCCTTATGAGATCTGGGTTTCCTGATCTCCACTGAATTTTTCAGTGTCAGTAGCTCACTAGGTGGAATGCTCACCTCCTGGACTGAAAGATGGGAAGGTCTTGGGTTCTAACCCCACACTAGGTACTTGGAGTAATAGAAACATAGAAACATAGAATCTGTCGACAGATATGGACCATACGGCCCACCTAGTCTGCCCTTAAAAACTATTTTTGACCGTATTCAACTGGGGCTGTGGGATTCAAATCCATGTCTCCAGCTTTATAGCCCAGAGCTTTAGCCACTATACTACATTGCCTCCTTAAAGACCTGCTTTGCTGAAACCTGGGTTTGAACCAGGGACCTTTACATCTTCAATCTAACACTCTCCCAACTGAGCTATTTCGGCTCAAAATAATAATAACTGACACTGTAATGCAGTATGAGGGGGGTGCTGCACTCTGGAGGTGCCATCCTTCAGATGAGATGTTAAACTGAGGTCCTTTCTGACCATCTCTTGTCACTGTCAATGCATTTATTGAAGAACAGATGTCCTCAGTATCAAGGCCAACATTTCCTGTGTCAATAAAACAGATCCATGTACCCCCCCTCCACCATCACCACCACTACGCACCTGAAACAAGCTATCACATTTTAGCATGTCTTTTGTGCTCAAAACATTACAAATAAATACATACAAAATATGCAGTTGTATTTTAGGTAGTTGGTTGTTTATCTATCAGAAAACATGGGACAGACTGGACAGGACAATTTGCCTTAATCATCAACAAATTCTTATCTTCTTATGTTCTTATAAAAAAACTGCCAGTATTTACATTATATATGCTCTAGCTGCACTCCAGCTACTCTCAAAGCTTCACTTTACCTCTAATTCTAAAACTAGTCATTTGCAATCAGAAGCTCCTGAAATTAAACAGAATGCAATATTGCTGGCTTGTTGAAAAGATCCAACACTTCAGCCCCTTTCACATGGCAGGATCTGCACCGCATTTAGTGGTGTAGAGCCACTGCAATGTTACCTGTCTTGTTGTGTATAGGCAACGTGCTCTGCATTTAAAAGGGAGTGTTCGCTGTCTTGGCGTTCTCTGTTTTGGGTGGTTCGTCATTTCAGTTTATCGATTTGAAACATAGAACATAGAAACATAGAATTTGATGGCAGATAAGGACCGTTTGGCCCACCTAGTCTGCCCATTTCTCTACCTAATGGATAAGCTGCAGATTCTAGTTAACCAACAGCCTACTTCCTCCTACCCCCCACCAGAATTGCTTTATGTCTTTCCCATGCATTCTTGAATTCCCCCACTGTTTTTGACTCCATGACCTCCTCAGGAAGGCTGTTCCATGCATCCACAACCCTCTCCATGAAAAAATACTTCCTCACATTACCTCTGAGCCATCACCCTCTATCTTCAAATTGTGCCCACTTGTTCTTGCACATCTCTTTTTCTGAAAGATGCCCCTCTTGGACTTTGTTGATTCCCTTGAGGTACTTGAAAGTTTCTATCATGTCCCCCCCCCCTTCCTCAAGGGTATACATATTAAGCTCCTTTAGTCTCTCTTCGTATGTCTTCTGGTGCAGACCCTGCACCATTTTGGTTGCCCTCCTGTGGACAGCCTCCAGCCTGTCTATGTCTTTGCGGAGATGGGGTCTCCAGAACTGCATGAAGTACTCCAGATGGGGTCTCACCAACTGTCTGTACAGAGAGATAACAACTTCTTGTTTTCTACTGTTGATGCCTCTCCTTTTGCATCCCAGTATCACCCCAGCCCTCCTTTCTGCCTTCTCACATTGCTTGCTCACCTTTAGGTCATCTGATATAACTACCCCCAGGTCCCTTTCCATTTTTGTTGTTGTCAGTATCTCATCCCCATTGTGTACTCTTCCCTTGGGTTTTTGTTTTCCAGGTGCATTATTTTGCACTTCTTTGCATTAAATCTAAACTGCCATACATTTGACTATTCCTCCAACCTTGCCAAGTCCCTTCTCATCCTTTCCACCCCACCTTGTGTATCAACTCTGTTGCAGATCTTTGTGTCATCTGCAAAGAGACATACTTTTCCTTCCAGTCCCTCTGCAATGTCATTACAAAAACATTAAAAAGGACTGGACCCAGTACTGAACCCTGTGGTACCCCACTAGTAACCCCCCTTTCTTCACTATGGACTCCGTTTACTATTACCCTCTGCGTCCAGCAGTTATCTAGCCAATGTTTTACCCAGGCTACCACCCTGGGACCAACTCACAGGCTGGCTAATTTGTTTATTAATCTTTTGTGAGGGACTGTGTCAAATGCCTTGCTAAAGTCTAGGTAGGCCATGTCCACAGCCCCTCCCTGGTTTACTACTTTGGTCACCCAGTCAAAGAAATTGATTAGATTCATCTGACATGACCTTCCCACTGTGAATCCATGCTGCTTTGGGTCCTGTGCCCCACTGGCCTCTAGGTACTCAACAATTCTTTCCTTCAGAAGTGATTCTATCATTTTCCCTACCACTGAGGTCAAACTGACAGGTCTGTAGTTTCCTGCCTCTGTCTTGCTCCCACTTTTGTGCAGGAAATCACATCCGTATTCTTCCAGCCTTCAGGTGCCACACCATCCTCCCATGATTTGTTAAAAAGGGTAGTCAATGGTGTTACTAGTTCTCCCCTTAGTTCTTTTAGAATTCTGGGGTGAATCCCATCAGGGCCCATTGCTTTGTCCATCTTCAGTTTTAGGAGTTCTTTCAGAACCCTTTCTTCTGTGAAAGGACTGATATCAACATCCCTATCCAGAGTACTTCTATTGACTGGATTAGGTACCTCCCCCTCCTCTTCTTTTGTGAATACTGAGCAGAAGTATTCATTCAGTAACCCTGCTTTTTCACTGTCACTCTCTGCCCACCCACCCTCCTCTTTATTCAGCCTCAGTATCCCTCCCTTGTCTTTCTTTGCTCCCTAATGTACCTATGAAAGGTTTTATCCTCCTTCTTAACTGAGTTGGCTATTTTTTCTCAGTTTGGGCCTTTGCTATTCTGACTGCCTTCCTGCATCCTTCTGTTTTAACTGGTGCAGTTCTCTGTCCTGCTCCTTCTGTGTTTTCTTATACTTCCTGAATGCTATCTTTTTCTCCCTAACCTTCCCCGCCACCTCTTTTAAGAACCATAGTGTTTTTTTCTTTCATTTTGAATTGTTTATTTGCTTCACACAAAGGCTTGTTGCCTCAGTGATGCCAGTTTTGATGTTTCCCCATTGTTGCTCCACCCCCTCCTTCTTGCCTGTTTGCTAGTGCTTTTCTGAGGCACTCTCCCATTTTGACAAAATCAGCCCTCCTGAAGTCCAGTACCTCACTTTTGTATGGCTTGACTCTACAGTTGAGTTTATCATGAACCACACTATTTGGTGGTCACTTGTTCCCAGATGGCTACCCACTTTTAGATCTGAGATCCTCTCTCCATCCCCATTTGAGAGTACCAGGTCTAAGATTGCTCCCTCCTGAGTGGGTTCCAACACTAACTGTCTGAGGCATGCTCCCTGTAGGGCATCAAGAATGACCCTGCTCTTGGATGTGGCTACATCAAAGGTGCCCCAGTTAACATATGGCATATTCAGGACTCCCATCAGTGATATCTCCCCTTTCTCTGCCATCCTAAGTATGCCTGCTATCATTTCCTTGTCCATTTCCTCCCCCTGAGATGGGGGTCTGTATACAACCCCTGTGCAGATTGTGGTGCCATTTCCAGTCTCCAGGGTGACCCACAGGTCCTCCTCTCCTCCCTGTTTGCCCTTTAGTTCTGTTGCTTTGATCCCTTCCCTTACATAGAGAGCTACTCCTCTTCCTCTTCTACCCTCCCTGTCCCTCCTGTAGATTGTGTACCCTGGTATGTTGAATCCCAGTCACGGTTCTCTGTGTACCATGTTTCTGTGACTGCCACGATATCCAGGCATCCCTCTTCCATCAAGGTCACCAGTTCAGGGAGCTTGTTACCTAGACTATGGGCATTGGTACTCATTACCCTCCATTTTGTGATGGTCTTACCCCTTTTTGCCACATCTCTCTCCTTACTGACTTTGTCTTTTTCTCCATTTACCCCTGCTCATCTCCCTATCAACTTCTCTGTCTTGGTATTTATCTCACTAACTACCCTGATTTTTGTGCGGTTTCCTGGTACTGTCTATAAACATGACAGCAGTTACTTTGATTTACACAGAGCCTCTTGTGAGAGGCCCTGCCATGTTGTGGGATCCAGTCCCCATCAGTGTTCCTAAGGCTCGTGCGAGTTCTGTGCTCATCTGTCTACTTCTGTATCTGAATTCATCTAAATGTATCCTTAGGTAGTTAAAATTTAGCTGAACTCGGTAAACCTGTTACTTTTTGTAAACGAGGGCCAAAAACTACATTAAAAGTGCTCCGAACGTGGATCCATGATACTGGGCATACAGAAATGTATATTCATATCCCAATGGATATGAATATGAATATGCATTAAGCGCGCCACCCAGTATCATGGCTCCACCTCGAGCACTTTAATATACGGTTTCATTTCCAAAAGTAGCAGGTTTACTTAATTTTTACTACCTAAGGATATATTAGCTGAAGTCAGGTGGAACAATGCTGGTACTGAACTCACTGCCCCCCCGCCCCACACACACACACACACACACACACACAAAGTCTCTGGCTCTCGGCCAGCAGGAAAGATGGCAGAAATGCCAGAGGAGCCCTGAGATCATTGCACATGGTATGAGCGTAGAAGCAGACCACGACGGCACTGACTGAGTGGAGCAAGTGGCTGGAAACTGTGCCATTGTAAGTGTTGCTCATGTGAAAGGGGCTTTAGGGCTCAGTCATGTCACACATGTGATAATACAGAGACTGTGCAAGTGCTGACAGAAGGTCTTTGCATAGTCACCACTGGAGTACCAATGCACCAAGCCAAAACCATTTATATCTTCCTAGACCATTCCTCTCAAACCCAAATGGTGAAAACTTTAATTCTAACTATTTTTTAATTTAACCCTTTGTTTGTGGCCTGCACACTGATGCAGCACTCTGTGTATCACATACACATCTCTTTAGGAAAAAGAGAAGACCATTGGTCCATTGAGTTCCTCCTCCCTCCCACTCACCAGCTCCATGGGAATACCCTGCCCCCCCCCCTTTTTGGAAGTTGATTATAAGTGTTCACTACTTAGTCAGAGAAGTAGTTCTTGTTCTGACATCCGACAATTCAGTAACCAATTTGCAAGCACTAATGAGAAAATGTCGAAGAATGTGGTGAAGGAGCAGGGAAGAGCAAATTATGGAGGTACAGTACTGTATGTGATAAAACATTGCTAGCTGAACTTGCCAGCCATGTAGTTAGAAATGGAGTCACACAATTATTTTTCACCATTGTTGTGCAGTGAGTATCCAGTGTCTATCAGATACCTCTCGATAGTGCTATTTCAGTCAGATGAAGATTATTTTGATATTTTACCTTTTTTATTTGTAACTTCTAATTTATTGAAGATCAGAGTTACAGTAACACATTTCAGCAAATCGTAAAAAAATGCATATACAGTTTAAGACTCAGTAGTATAATACATTTGGTACAGCAATGATGTAGCAATCAAACAAAGCTGTAGAAACATAAACAAGGTTCATTAACCGGAAATCAAAACTAACAAACGTGTCTGTATAATTATCCATATTATACCAATTTCCACCTCATTTGTTTGTCCCCCCCCCGTATGGTTCTCATTAAATTAAGGGAAATATTTCTATCTCCCCTAGCTCACCTACACTCCATTGCTGTCTTCCTCAGGTAGAGTCAGAGGGAGAGTGTAGGGGTTTCACTTGGCTCATTTATCTAAACATTTCTCAAAGGTTAATTTGAGGGTAGCTGTGATTCATTCAGTTTGGACTACTGTCTCCATTCTTCCCCTACATTCTGCTACTCCGGGTATGGATGGGGAAGCCAGAGTGTTGTAATGTCCTTTATGGCAACCATGCACACTGCATGAAACACCTCCTGGTATTTTCTGCCACCCACACCCTTTAATGGAAGGTCCAGAACACATGTTTTAAAGTCTGCCTATAATTCTTGTCCCCAAATCCTGCTCAGCTCTATATGGATCCAGTGGTAGTACTCCACGATTTTCAGATATCCCCAGAACATATGGTAATGGACTTCTCTGTTTTAGCACCCCCAACACCTGTCTGTTTACCCCATCTCACCAAAATGAACTATAATGAAGGGGTATGAATAAATCTAGTCTGTACCTTCCATCTATACTCACGCCAAGAAGGGGAGGATGTGACTCTCCAGTTACAGCCTACTATTCTGCCCCATTCGTAGTCTGTGAGCTGTGTATTCGCTTCCATTTCCCATTTTTCTCATACCTCTTGGAAGGAATGCCCCCCCATCATGAGTAATAGTTTATATACCATCATAATGTATCTACATTTTGTGCTTATCCTTGTTGCCCAAAATAGCATATCTTCCCATGGGAACATATCTCTAGAGATATTTGCTAGGTTATGGCCTATATGTACATAGTGATATATCTGCAAATATTTCAACAAATCCCTGTAAGGAATATGAAATTATCTCTTCAGTTGGTCAAATGAAACACAGTGGCCCCGTTACAAATTGTTTATATCTTGTAAATGCGTATTAGTTCTACCTGATGAAGCCTGAATCCCTGTGTAAAGGGGTAAATTCAGGGTCTCCCATGATAACAGTCAGGGACCAATTTCATTTGGTGCATGTGTAAGCTGTCTGAGTTTTTGAATCAGTTTCAGTGATAAAGTTGTCTGGGGATTCGATACATGCCGCAGTAGTCCAGTGGTTATTTTAGCCCTGTGGAGCATGTACAGTGGGGTAGGGAGTATGGCCCTGTTTTCCAAGGTATACCACCCTGATTCTATATTCTGTTTCAATATAGAAAATGTCTAGGAGACCTGAGCTGCCAAATAGCACAGTTCAAAGTTAGGTAATCCCAGCCTCCCCCTTCTTCTTTGGGGGGACAAGATATTGGCACCTACCCAAATCCTGTGTCCCTGCCAAGTAAATGTTTGTGTCAGTGACTTTAGTTTCTGCCAGAAAGTTCAAGGTACGGTTATTGACAGGGCTTAGAACAAGAACATCAGTATAGGGACAGTATTTATTTTTAGAACCTCAACCCTCCCCCCATGGATAGAGGTAGCACAGAGGAAGCATACCCCAGGTCTGCATATCCTTAGCTATTTCTTCAATTTGTTTAGATAATTTAATTTGAGCAACTTCACTAGTGTAGGGGTGACCCCAATACTTAAGTACCAAAATATGTTTTGAGGGGCCTAGCAAAAGGGGAAGGTGGCCTAGATGTTTGGTGGATAAGAACCTGACACCAGTATGACTTCTGACTTTGAAAAGTTAATTTTGTACATGGAGACAGCCCCAAAAGGATCTAATTCCATTATCAAAGTTGGGATGTATGTCTCTGGGCTATGGATGAAAAAAAGAGACTCATCTGTGATGCTTTACTTTTTCCAGGTTTTCCTAATCACCACTGGCTGAAGAATGACTTATCTGATCTTATAGTTATTTTTGTTTTAAAATCAGAATAATCGCTGTCTGAGCCAAACATAGCAGATCTGGAGCAGATTAAAGACTGACTAGTTACTACATTGTCCAAAAGGTAGATATCGGTCCCTAAATATTTCAGACTAAGTAGATGCTGATAAGGGCAGTGTATCTGTTCCCCTGTTATTGAACAGCATGAATGAAGAATCTGCCCATCTCTACTTTTCACAAATTATTGTACTACAACCAGCAGGGATATGAGATCTGTTCTGATGCTGTCATATCCCTAGTTGAACAACCACACTGTTTTATGGCATTTCTTGTAATGCCACAGTGCAATGAGTGGGAGCTGTTTGGATTTGAACCGCACCATCATTATGATTTTTAGGTTTGTTTGCTTTTCAACTGTGTTTTTGTGCCTTTAGTCCGTGCTAGCAAGGACTTCTCTCTGTCTTCTGTCAGTCCCTCAGCCTGTCCTAGGCACTCTCCTAACAGTTGACTTGACCATGTCAGGTTGTCACAAAACCAGCAAGTCACTGCATTGCCTCACCCCCACCCCTGACTTGCTTCTGGGGCAGGCCTTGCCTGTTAGGGCCTCAGTAGGAGTACTCCTATCAGAAATCTAACCACCGATGATCTGAAGAGAAAGCCTGTGATTGGAGGACTAAGTACTAGGGAAGGAACCCCAATGTACAGAAGGTGAACTGGGCATCATTCCTCTGACCCATTTCCCATATTTCTCCTACAACATCTTTAGGGGGAAGCAGGGTTATTTGGTGCTGGTAAGCAAGACTCACCACATGTGTATCCCTCCACCTGTGGTCACCCAGGGGACAGTAAGGTAGTGGGAACTGGAACCCTCTCACCCTGCATGAGGAGGACATCTTGTGGGAAGCTCAATCCTCCACCCATTGGCCCACAGCAATGTTCTGGCATTTGGGCACAAAACAAGAATGCCAGCAGGGCGAAGGGTTCCTTCTGTCACTGTGCCATCAACTCAGCCTTTTCAGAGCTTTCTAAATAGGGCACATCTAGATATTATTTATCTTTTTTTTAACCTACTGTTTATGTCTTTTTTCAGCCAACCTGCTCCCATCTTGACCACTTCCCCCAACCCCATCACTCAACATCCCTAGGTCCTACCTTCACGCCAGTGTCCTCAGTACAGGACCTGGTCAGAGATGTAAGCAATAAGACAAGCTGGGACATTGGTTGTACTGGTTTTAACACATGCCCAGGGGCATAGTAAGGCACAAGGCCACAGGCTGAGTGTATTCAGCTCCTGGAAGTGTGGTAAAACCAGCACAACCAATGCACTGAAGTGTTTTATTTTGCTTACAAAAAAAATTGATCCATAGGTAACTTTTAAAAAACAAACACTCTAAAAGTTTTAAAAGACACAAAAAGTGGCCCAGTGGTGTGGAGGGCTGAGGCAGCATTGCCTTACCTCCTGCCATGCTGGTGACCCATATTAGCAGTGTGAGAGGGTTGTTGGGGGCCAGCTGGGGTGGAAGAAGATTGAGCATCTGCAGCACAGCTCTCCTCTCCTGGGAAGGGTGGAGAACAGAGGCCGGTGATTGCCTGACACCTAGCTTAGGCTAGGTGTTGGCATGCCTGGCCCTGTACAGTGTGGCATGGAAACAGAGCAGCCGGCTGGCATGCTGCATGTTGATGTGTGAATGGCATGCCCACCACCAGCATTGCATGGTCCGCTGCTGACAGAAAGATGGAAAATGGTGGCCCTGTTCCGGCGACTTGATGGCCATCCATCAAGAACATGCCACCTCCAGATGGCATCACCAGTAATGGATCCGGTACTGGTGGAGAGTTTGAGGGGCTCCCCGCCACTCCACCATTTGGGGTAAGCCATGGGGGTATCATGGGGAAGGCCTGAAGTATGGAGGATGGTGCTCAATGGATGATGGCCAAAGGAAGAGGACGCCAGGTAAGAGGATCCAACCGGAGGGCCAGGGGGAGGAATTGCAAAAAAAAAAAAAAGACACAAAAAGTATACTCAAATATTGTTAAAAAATGTACAATAGTCCCTCCACAGATTGTTTAGCACCTGTTAGTCATTTGCCTTTCTACACATTTGATACATGGTGTGTTTGTTTTTTGTTTTGTTTTCATACCAGGAGAGACACACTAAGCTGAAAGCTTATTTACAGGTGTGACCTGGGAGCACAAGGAAATTAAGTGACTTGCTCAGGGTCACTCAGTATGCACAGTATGCAAGTGGGGTCTGTGGGATTCAGACTCAGGTCTCCAAGTTTGCAGCTCAGAGCCTTAAACTACTGCACTATACTGACTTCCATGTTTACCATGGAATGTAAGATTTCAAAATTCTGAAGTATTCCACTGGTATAATGCCCCCCCCACACACACACACACACACATGCACACATATAAAAATAGTAACATGGAACAAATTAATACAAAATTCACAGGGTTATCAGTCTCTTATGAGTATGGTTTAGGATTGATTGAAGACTATCTGAAGACTGAGTAGTATGTGGTGCTTGCACAAGTGCGTACTTTGGTTTATACTCTCTCTGTCCCTGCTATGATGACTACCACCCTGTTGGGGTGCCATAAGGACATGGGAACCCTGATGAAGGGTTCCAACCCCTCGAGGTGTCACAGGGACAAAGAACCATGATCAAAGGTGCCTGAGGGAGAAGGTCCACATCCAAGGAGAGGGGTGCTACAGGAGGAGGAGGAGAGGAAGGTGGCAACCAAAAATCTGAGCATCCAAGGGATGCTTGGGCATATGCAGTTTTGTATCATGTGGAGGGGAAGTGTGGTGTGTGTCCATGCTGCCCCTCCAAACCACAGGCAAAACCTTTTAATTCACTGGTCATTGGGCTTTTATGAGTGTGGTTTAGGATTGATTAAAGACTCAGTAGTATGTGGTGCTTGTGCAACTGTGTACTTTGTTTACACTGCCTCTGCCCCTCCTATGGGGACTACCACCCTGTCAGGAAGCAGAGAGTGGGAGAGGAGAAGGGACACCCAGAGGCAGCTGAGTGGTGAAGGTATGGAAGTAGAGGAAAAAGCAGAGAAGAAACCAAAAATCAGGGCATCCAAGGGGTGCTTGAGCATGTGCAGTTTTGTACAGTACAGAGGGAGACATGGTGTGAGTCACCTGTTCCCCACCGAATCTCAGGAAAAGCTTTTTAATTCTTCAGAATTACACTGGCATGTCAAGTGAACCCTGAAGGAGGATTCCAACTCCTTGAGGTGTTGCAGGGATGATGTCCGAAGATCAAAGGCACCTTAGAGAAGAAGGCCCAAAAGTGCAACAGAAAGCAGTCAAGCATGTTCTACCCAAGGAGAGAAGAGACCTAGCCAGGTTCAGACCTGGACCTAGGGAACAACCAACCATATCCAACTCCTGTGCAAACTACCTACATTTATTACCTTCAGCATGGAGGAGAGGAAAAACACCCTTTCTAAAGGTGAAAACCTCTGGGGAACTAATGCCTAGGTTGCTTTTCCTTCAAGCTATGGTTAGAATTAGTGATGGCTCAGCTATTACAATTAATAGACCCAATTCAGGGGAAATATTTTAGAGGGAGGGCTCTCACTCTATCCCTTTAACAGGAATGCCAATGAAGGTGCCATAAGACAATCTCTTCAGCTAAAGGAGGTTTTCTATGAGGAACGTCCACCCCCATTGTGGGAAGGAGGAAAGTAACAATGGCTGAAGGGTACTCACTTGTCCTCCAAACTAAGGGGAAACCTAGAGAGGAAGCCAAGTCCTTGAGGGGCAAGACATAGAAGTTGAGTTTTGAATGCAGAGCAGTTAAGTAGTTGCAGAGGAAGGGGACAAGGAGGAGACCAGGTGAACCTTAGGTGGTCATGAGGAAAATATCTTTCGAAGGTGTTGCTGACATGGTCTGCACAGCTAAAGGAGCTCCGTCCTGAGGACTGAGAGGTCCCACCCACTGGCAACTGACGTCTTAAATGCTACATCATGAGGTGCCACAACATTGCTCTGTATTACTTAAGTTTCCCTCAGAGTATAGGACACTCTCACCCAAAGGTCAGAAAGAGAAGGACTCTGCCCAAGATGAGGGGTCAACCCTAAAGATGTGGACTTGGAGGAAGCAAAGTGAGACCATCTGCTTCTGGAGCAAGGGAGCCTTGGAAGCCCTGGATATGGCTATGGCTGGCATGTGTCCAGTGCAAAAATGCAGTAGAAGGCCAAGGACAAAGCTTCACGGCCATAGGAGTCCAACCAAGGTAGGATTGAAAAGGCAAGGCTGAATGATCAACTGATGACATGGTATGCTGATTGAGTGTGGAAATGAGACTGAATGACATAGAACAAAAATGGTGGGTGCACACCAACCATTGACATAAGGGAAGTTGTGGGAACAGAAGCAACTGCAAAATGGCTTGTAAGAGGCTGACTAATGGACGCCTGAGGCTGAGAAGGAAACAGCTGGAGCAAGTATAGTATGAGATGACACCAGGAAGCAGCTTACTGGTTTCAGAAGTGCTGAATGGCAAACTCTGCAGGTGTAGGCTTGCACAGTATCCTGCCTCCATGACTGCAACTGCAGCCAAAAGACTCAAGACTGTGGTCAGTGGAGCTGCTTAAGTACACCAAACAGCAATGTTGAGAATGGCATTAGAACCCTGGGGCAGCCTAAGGAACAAGTCACGGGTAAGGTATGCAGAGTAGAGTGCCAGAGAAATGCTGGATCCTCACTGCAGGTGGGAGAGAGGGTAGCAGCTGAACCATGCCACCAGAGCCCAAAGCACCAAGGGAGGCATACAGAGGTGACAGGAGGCTGTAGATGAGAGGCAGAAGAGAAGGAGGGATGACAGATGCAGATGAATGGCAGAGCCATGGAGGTGGGGAAGGAGTGGAGAAACTGGCACGTTGTATAAACCACAAATCCAAACATCCAAGGAAGGCTTGAGAATTTGCAGTTTTGTACTGTTAGGAGGAGGGCATGGTGTGTGTCACCCACTGCTCTTCCAACCCACAGGCTATCTAAAGGCCATGTAAGAAACAAAGGTACATTAAGCCTTGCTAACTTTGTTGATTTAATTATTTATTTATTTATTTAAACAGCAGTTTGGAAAACCTTTGAGCCATAGGCTCATTTACAAAGGTACCTTGTCACAGTAAGACAAACGAAAATACACAGTATAACAGTACAACACAGTATAACAGTAACTTAAGACATAGATACAAACAAGCTGGTACAGGTAGGATTGATGCAAACAATACCAGAGTTATGTTGTCTTTAGCAGCTTAGTAGTAAGCTTTGTCATAAGTATTAGTCTGGTTTTGACTAGTGGCAATTACAGCTCGGGTGTTAATAAGGTGGTTACGTATGGAAGTTTTGAAGCACGTATAGTTGGAGCTTGAGATGGAGGGGGCAGTGTGTTGGAACCAGGAGGGGCCCTAAAGCTGAAGGCTCTTTGTCTGTGAGAAGTCCTAGCTCTAGGGATAACAAGAGAGGTTTTCCCAGAGGTCCGAGTATGAACTAGTGGGACAGAGTGACGTATGGTGGTGGTCAATCCTGGTGGGGATAGCCCAAGGAGGGTCTTTTTTGTAAGGGTACAGGTCAGATATTTGAGGCACTCGTCAAGATCAAGTACCAGCGCTTTAGCGTACAGTAGACAGGTGTGTGTTAGCCTAGGTGCCCCAGTAATTAACCTGCAGATCTTATTCAGAGTAGTGCAAATTTTATGGAGTGCGGTCTGATCAGCAGCTCCATACACCAGCAGTCCATAGTCCACTAGGGACAAGATAGAGGAGGTGACTGCGAGTCGAAGAGCCTCCAGGGGGAGGCAGTGTTTATACCGATGTAAGATGCCCAATCGGATATTAGTGGCAGTGACTAGGGCACCGATGTGTCCATGGAAGGAGAGGAAGGGGTCAAAATGGATCCCTAGGTATTTATAGGAGCAAACTTGTTTGAGTGGGAAAGAGGACCCAGAGTGAATGAGGAGTTTGAAGTTGCAGGACTTGTTTCCGCTGAAGTACTTAAAAGTTTCTATCATGTCCCCCCTACATAGTCAACACTCTATGTATTCCCTTTTCCCATTATCTACAGAAATGTCCAACTGTACCAGAAGAGTGCTATGAATAAAGACTTGGTTTGCTGGCCAAGGCACCTAGCTTCACCTGAGCTCTTTCCTTCTAAGATTACTTGAAAGGACAGAGCACAGAACCTTACCAGAGCAAGGGAAATGGATTAAGACTTCTTTTGACTAAGCAGATTTACTGTGTGTTGTTATTTTTATTTTGTACTCACAGGGATTGCTACTGTTTGTTGCTAACATTCATTGTTTTATTTTTCTCTGATTCAAATTGTTGTTGCTGGTATACCTTCTTCTGCATTATTACAAGGTGTGCCTACAGGTGGGTGCTAACAGATTACTGTTGTAATCTTCTGATTCAAATTGTCTTTTGTTCGGTATATCTTCTGTTACTGCTTTATTTTTCTCTGTAGCAAAGTGTTTCTTACAGGGTATATCTTCTCTGAAATTATTACAGGTGGTGCTTTACAGGTTTTACAGTTTTATCTAACATTAGGATAAGCTTTCAGGGTTACTGCATTTGTTGTTGACTGATTGTTTCTGTTCTTACCTCATTGTTCTTTCATCCATGGTTCTTCTTTTTCGGCAGGGGAAGGGCCCAGCCACTCACCCCATCCCCAACCACCCCACATTACACTCCTTTTATAGGGTACCACAGCTGTGACATTTTCTGTGGCAAAGCAGGAAGGGGCGGATCAGTGGGGCATCCACAAGGTGAGCTCATTTACAGGGGCACTAGTAATTTAACTTGTTATAACAAGTTATACAAAAACAAAACACAAAATCAAACCATTACTTGCATTTTCTTCCTTCTAATTACTCTGACCAGGTTATAAACCCAACAACTTATCAGGAATGGATATCATTAACTGCAGGTACTGCAGAACACTTTTCAGAAGGACAGTCTTACAGGATTTAGGACACTGTCTAACATGCTGGGCCATTGGAGATCTTCGGACTCAGCTCCTGGCAGCATGGGCAGAGATTGCATGCCTCAAATTTCATATTCAAGAGGAAATACATTATAAGAACCACCCGCCATTTCCCCAACATCCAACAGAAGAACCTCAACCACAGAGGTTGGTAGGTGGTTAGGAGCAGCAAATTGGGTGCCCCATCACTCTATGCTCTCCAACATATTACCTCCAAAAACCTTGTTGACAGGACTGTAGGTCACTGTGTTGGTTTTGCTGACCATGGTACATACTGATATGGTGTGACGTAGAAAAACCATACATATGGATTTTACATTTCCAACTCAGATTATTAATTTACTATCCTACTACTTTATTATGACATTATTACTTACAATATTAAAATAATTTAATTGTTGTTAAAAGAAGAAAATGGAAATTATGATCTGTATATAATATTTATTGATTATACTTACATAAGGTGTTATAATTAACATCTCTTTTTTATTTGTAATTAATTATCCAAGACCTGTTATGATGTAAATTTCCAATAAATGTTTATGAACTAACACGCTAGTCTGCTTTGATTAGAAAAGAATATTCTCTCTGAGAATCTTACACTTTCACCCATTCCAAGACTATGTTATACTCAATAAATATTGCTTAATATCTGGTGCAAAGTTAGCACATTTTACCAATATACACTTTGTTATGCAATAATGTCTGACCTTAGATCATTTTGTAAACCAAGTTATTTCACTGTAAGTTAGTGTCAGTGGCTCAGTAGGTAGCACACTCGCCTCTGAGGCCGGGAGATCAGAGGGCCATGGGTTCAGTTCCCACACCTGGCACTTGGGTTAATATCCCAGTACTGATACTGTAGTGCAGCATGAGAGGGGTGCTGCACTTCTGAGGTGCCATCTTTTGGATGAGATGTTAAACCGAGGTCCCATCTTCCTGGATTGGTGGTAGTTCAGGTGGATGTTAAAGATCCCATGGCACTTATCGAAAAGAGATGGGGAATTTCCCCGGTGTCCTGGCCAAATTTCCCTCATTGACTAAAAATACCACCAACAGCTTAATCTGGTTAAAGGTCAGTTGGCATTCATCTGTATCCCCCTCCCCCCGGGTCGTGCCTGAAAATAGGCAGGATTTGTCTAGTGCACTCACCCAGTCAACAAAAACTAACTAAATAAATAAATAATATTTTCCCCAGTATCTTTAAACCCCAAAGAGCCTTTCATGCTTAAAAACGATTTCAAAATTAACAGAGCCTTGTTGTCTTCTACCTTGTATGAAATTCAGTGTGTACACACTTCTCACAGCAGTGCACAAGCTTATATCATATTTTCACAGAAAAGGAAAAACTGATAAATCTCTAATTTTTAGTTTTTTTAAATAGCGTGGTATGCAGATAACCTAAAGATACCAGTGTGGTTTAAAACCTCCTTGTATTTTATCCTCTGTTGCACATGTGTGTAATCTCCTGCTTGTATCTTTATTAATCTCTGCAACATAGGTATTGAATCATGTACGATCTGTTACTGTACAGAAATTCTGAGTAGTTTAAGGTTCTTACTTGTGTCTCTTTTGTCTTCCTCATCCTCTCTAGAGGTATTCTGGTCTTTCATTTCTATGCTAAACCAAATTTCTTTCTTTATTCCTTTCCCATATGCAACACCTCTTCTCCTGTTGAGCTTGGCATGTGTAATAAAATCAAATTGTCAGCAATTATTTTTAACCCAACTGGGGTCCCAGATTAGCTATCTGCATTGAGAAGGGTTTCAGAATTCCATTTTAATAGCAGAAGAACTGAGATTTCAACAGTGTGATTGTTGTAGACTGGGCACTGCCATTACTACCCATCATGCCATGTGCCTTTGAGCTTGTGACCTGTATATCATTTTATTTTAATGGGTTCACCACACTATATCCAAGACACACTGCCTTAAGGGTAGCTGGTCCATTCCACTGGGGTGTCAAACAGACGAGGCATACTGATGAGTCCTGGTAGGACGAAACACGTGTCTATGTCTTCTGTTAGCACCTTTTGCAAACTGTGTGAGAGGCCTTTCAGCACCATGCAATTCTGTTTAAAGTTGGACCAGCATAACATTCTGTGGTGATTTGCATATGCAGCCTATGATGCTTTGCATTGTGGGGCATGTGTGATTTTGTATTTTCTTGAAACTTGGCTTCCCAGCCAAATGTCCTTTAGGTAACCCTTGCCTCAGTGTTTGCGCACAGAGGTTCTTTGTCTTTTAAATAGTTTTTTTTATTTTAATGGGTTCACCACAATATATCCAAGGCACACTGCCTTAAGGGTAGCTGGTCCATTCCACTGGTGTGTCAAACAGACAAGGCATACTGATGAGTCCTGGTAGGTTGAAACACGTGTCTATGTCTTCTGTTAGCACCTTTTGCAAACTGTGTGAGAGGCCTTTCGGCACCATGCAATTCTGCTTAAAGTTGGACCAGCATAACATTATGTGGTGATTTGCATATGCAGCCCATGATGCTTTGCATTGTGGGGGCATGTGTGATTTTGTATTTTCTTGAAACTTGGCTTCCCAGCCAAATGCCCTTTGGGGTAACCCTTGCCTCAGTGTTTACGCACAGAGGTTCTTTGTCTTTTAAATAGTTTTTTTTATTTTAATGGGTTCACCACAATATATTCAAGACACACTGCCTTAAGGGTAGCTGGTCCATTCTACTGGGGTGTCAAACAGATGAGGCATACTGATGAGTCCTGGTAGGACGAAACACGTGTCTATGTCTTCTGTTAGCACCTTTTGCAAACTGTGTGAGAGGCCTTCCGGCACCATGCAATTCTGCTTAAAGTTGGACCAGTATAACATTCTGTGGTGATTTGCATATGCAGCCCATGATGCTTTGCATTGTGGGGGCATGTGTGATTTTGTATATCATTGGCTTTGTCTGTTAGTTCTGAGCTTTCCAGCATGCGTCGCATGGCTTGGTATAATTCAAATCAAAAGGAAATGTTATCATTTATTTATTTATTGAGTTCAAATGTTTCACCAGGAAATACATACTGAGATGCTAACAGCTCATTTCCAGATGCATCCTGGGGGTTAGGGGATGTGGAAAAATAAATACAATATATCAAAGAACATAATTTAAAATTGAATACATTATAACAGATTCATGTAATAAGAAAAAAGAAACAGCATGCTAGTGCAAAACTATTTGGGGGAGAAAAAGAGCCACAGACAGTTGCAGAAGGGAGAAAATAGCCATGAAGGAGAGACTTTAAAGAGAAAGCAGATGAGGCAGAGTGAATTGACTAGGGAAGGGGGACTAGAGTTTAGAAAAATGGTATGAGAAAGCAGACTATCCAACAGTTGACTTTCTAGAAGGAATATTGAGGGAATGAGAAATATTATTGCGCAGAGGGTAGTAGGAAGTTGAGGGAGAGGATAAGAGAGATGTAAGGTAGGAGGGAAGGGAACCAAACCAGTATTTAGATATAAAGGAGACACAATGGGAAAGACACCTAGCATCAAGAGAGGGCAGAGTAGAGTGAGCAGTGGTGGGTACGAGGGGAACTATCTAAAGCAAAATGGCAAAAAGAGTGAAAGAGAGGGTCCAGTCTGGCAAGGGAGGATTTTTGAGCTCCACTATAGACTATGTCGCCATAATCAGAAATAGGTAGAATCATCTTTAAAATAATCTCACAGCAGACAGGAGGTGGGCTACTCACCTTATTCCTATGCAGTGCACCAAGCTTGGGGTGGAGCTTTTGGTGAATGGCATCAATATGCAACAAGAAATCAAGATGATGGTCAAGTCAGACTCCGAGGTACTTAAAAGAGGTTACATCCTCAATAATAGCATCATCAAGGGTGCAAAATGAAGGGAGAGGGGTGAGTCTGGAAAGCCTCTGATGGGTGCCAAAAGTCATGCAGACTGTTTTTTTGGCATTGAGGGAAAGTCGGTTAGTCTGGAACCCAGTTCTGAATATTGTAGAAATCCAGCAGAAGCTGTGAGGTAAGATCCTGGGAAGAGGTGCCAGATGCAAAAAAAAACTATATCATCAACATACATATGAATGGACACAGAGGAACAGACAGAGGGGAGGTCATACAAGAATAAGGAAAAGAGAATAGGACCCAGGAGAGACCCTTGAGGGACATCTGAGCAGATATGGAGTGGCGATGAAATGGTGATTCCTACCCGGACTGCTTGGATCTTCCCTCAAGGCAGGAATGAGACCAGCTGACTTCAGAGTCAGAAAGTCCAATTGCTTTAAGCTTGTCCAGGAGGGGATGTGCCACTGTGTCAAAAGCTTTAGCAAGATCAACAAAAATGGCAGATGTGTTCAGATCCTGATCCATACCTGTAAGGATGGAGTCAGTGAACAGAAGAATGGAAGTGGAGTGGGATTTCCTAAAACCAGACTGAAATAGGGTGAAGAAGGAGGAGGAGGAGGAGGAGACAAGAAAGGGTTGTGATAGTACAAGATGTTCCTATGACTTAGCTAAGGTAGGAAGGAGACAGATAGGACGGAGTTACCAGGGGGAAGAGGGATCACCACCTTTAAGCTATTATAACGCCTTACAAAGTAAGTTGAGAATTTATGATGGCTGAAATTTAAAAGTAGTTGCTATATCATTGCTTAGTCCACATAACGACTTTTGGCTCCAGCTCCAATCACATAATGTCTTTATATTCATTTAAGGCAGATTGCTTCAGTTAAATGGTTTTCAAATACCACACCAAACCAGCAGCATTATCTGTGATTAAATGACACCCAAAAGGCATTTTATTTATAAAAATGGGTTCCAGTCATAGTCCCCAAATTTCTTCTATATGACCCCCCATCTTAGGTAATTGTTGGTAGTTGTTACTTTAGTAAATAGAAAGACCAAACTTGTGTTAAACAGTTTTAACTGCTATTTTAACAGCTATTCACATTTAGTATAACCAGACCTTTAAGACCCTTTGTATTTTATCTCAGATAATGTATTGGCTTGATAAGTGAGGGAGTGAGCTTACTTTTCAGAATTGCATCAAGGATTTGCTTAAGTTTGTGTTGACCTCAGAAGCCTCAAGGCTGGCCCCAACGCTAAGTGGTCGTCACCTCTTCTGCTGCTGCAGGACAGTTTACGGCTGTTCCTTGACTCCCCTTTATAGAAACATAGATACGTAGACTCTGACAGCCGATAAGGACTGCTTGGCCCACCGAGTCTGCCCATTTCTCTACCTACTGCTTAAACTCCAATTCTAATTGAGCTGCAGCTTACCTTATCTTTCCTACCACTAGGGTAGCCTTCTGTCTATCCCATGCATTCTTGAATTTGCCTATCGTTTTCACCCCTATGACCTGTGCGGGGAGGCTGTTCCAAGCATCTACCACCCTTTCTGTAAAAAAATACTTCCTCACATTATCCTTGAGTCTCCCCCCTTCTAGCCTCATTATGTGACCCCTTGTTCTTGCACATCTCTTTTTCTGAAAGATGCTGCTCTCTTGAACTTTGTTAGCCCCTTGAGGTACTTGAATGTCTTTTTCATACCCCCCCTTTCCTCCAGGGTATACATATTGAGGTCTTTCAGTCTTTCTTCACATAGTTTCTGGTGCAGTTTTTGCACCATTTTTGTTGCCCTTCTCTGGACTGCCTACACTCTGTCTATGTCCTTTCGGAGATGTGGTCTCCAGAACACAGTACTCCCAGGTGAAGTCTCACCAACTCTCTGTACAGTGGCATCACCACCTCTTGTCTTCTGCTGGTGATACCTCTTACAATGCACCCTAACATCCCTCTGACTCTCCCCACAGCTTTCTCACATTGTTTGGCTACCTTCAGGTCATCTGTTATGATGACCCCAGGTGTCTTTCTCATTTTCAGCTCCCCAGTGGAGTTACCACAAATGGCTCAATAAAAATTAGTTGTAAGTCTATGTGTCTATAAGTGTTACTGAGGTGATTTTGAATGCTTAAGTTTTGTGTTAGACTGTAGAATGTAGATGAAGGAGAGACTGAGGCACATCAGATGACATCTAACCCTCATTACAAAATATCAGCATAGTATTACTATACATCTCATAGATCACCAATATTACTTTACCTTCAGGCATTTAATAGGTACACACTAACCTCTGAAGTGTCACTTAATTGTTGTGTATTGAGTAGTATAAAATATCAGGGCATGGGTATTATTGAAAGGCTATGCCTGTAGTTCAATGGGTGAGCAACCAGCCACGGCCCCTTTTTGAGTTATACAAACAGTTCCTCTCAACCTCCTTCTGGAGCATTTTTCTATGCTGGCTAGAGGCTCTGTTGGTCTGTCTTCATGCTTGGGGCCTGCTGATGCCTCCCCCCTCCCCCACATCACTCTACCTTGCTGGATTTTGTTCATGTGTTTATCTTACTTTGGTTTGTATTTGTTTTGCCTCCAGCCACTGTGTGCATTCCTCCTGCACTTGTTTTTCTGTTTTCTTGTTTTGGGTTTTTTAGGTTTGTCTTTCTTTGGGGTTTCTAGTAGCCCTTCTGTGTGCTGTGATAATCCTGTGCCTGTGCTCAAGCCCCCTTTCTCCCCAGCTGCCTTCTGACCCTAGTTTTCCTACAATGGCTGTATGTTTTAGCTCCCATTCCAACTTCTCTGTTGCTGCTGCTTCAACCTAGTTCATAGCTCCTGTGTTTCTCTTGCTTGTATGTGCTTTCTCAGTATGCATATTGCTCCTCTGTGAAACTACAGTTATCCACCTTTCAGATGGTTGTCCTGTGCTCTTCTACCAGTTCATTGTTATCTTCCTGCTGTCTGCTGTTGTTAGCATTCCAATCAGCACTCTCAAGTGCTTACCTGTTTACACCTGGCTAAGGCTGGCTCTTCTCAACTTCTCATGGTGTGTTCTTTTATTGTGTTCCAGTAGGTTGCTTTGGGTCTCTCAGCTGCCTACTTCCTGGATTTCATTTCTCAAAACCCTACTGCTGCTACTCTTTACTCATTTGCTTCATTCAACTCTGCCCATTTGTTCCTACCTGGGAACCTACTATGCCCCTTTTGTGCAAGCCCTATTTTACCTTAGCAGCCTTGCATGCCAGTCCGGTTTCTTTACTCTACCTCAGTATTTCATTATCTTCTATGATTTTCATTATGTAAGCCCCCAGTTTTCATACAGCCCCTCTGGGGATTTAAATCTGCTCCAGCATGTTTAGTTGCACTCAGTGGGATTCAGACCTGAGTTTACTGCAATTCTATATTACTTTTTCCATGGGATTCCAACCTGCCTAAATGCAATTGTACCAAGCAATATCACTGTTGTTTTTTAGTGCATTATGTCCAATGCCTACAATTCTTAATGACTGTGCAATTTCAGCTCAGCTACTACTGGAAGCCACAACTAGTTACTGCTATAACTAAATCATACTGGAAGCTGCAAACTATTTTGTATAATGCTACATTATACTCTGGAGGTCAGCTCAGCTACTGCTGTTGCTGTAAACTAGTTTTGAAATCAACATGTGGGTCACAGTGCTTTACCATGGCTTCTTTGTTTTTCCTACAATGGAGGACTGGGGGGTTGTAATGGAGAGCTGTGGCCCTGTATGGTTCACATACTGTACCTCATGATCAAATACAGCCTTCATCGCTAAAATCCTCCGAGTAGTTATGTCACCTTAAATTGGCATTCCTTAATGGTCTAGTTGGCTTGTATTTCTTCCTCTTTACTCGCATTACTTGTCCTATAACCTTTGCCCGGCAAGTGCCTCGCACTGGATAGGGGACCAGATTCACCTGAGCTGTTTGTTCAGTTCTTACTGCTTATCATGCTTCAGCATACTATCTATTTACCTTGCTGCTCATTGCTATACTATGTTGTACAGATGATTGACAGAGTTGTCGTACTGGCCCTCACAACACTATGTTGCAAAAATGGTGATGATGTTGGTGTACCGACCATTGCAACACTATGTTGTAAAAATGGTGACCATGTTGGTGTACCAGCCCTTGCAACACCATGTTGCAAAAGTGGCAGTAATACTAGCTGGCCGGCCATTGCAACACTAGGATGTAAAAATGGTGACAATGATGGTGTACCAGCCATTGCAACAATATATTGTAAAAATGGCAGCAATGTTGGGGTATCCACTCTTGCAACACTATGTTGCAAACACAGCGACAATGCTAGCTTACTGGCAATGTTGGGATATCCACTCTTGCAACACTATATTGCAAAAACAGCGACAATGCTGGCTTACTGGCCATTTCAACACTATGTTGTAAAAATGGTGACAATGTTGGCATACCAGCCCTTGCAACACTATGTTGCAAAAACAGTGATGATGCTAGCACACCGGCCATTGCAACACTATGTTGTACAAATGGCAACTATGCTGGAGTACCAGCCTTTGCAACACTATGTTGCATAAATGGCAACAGTGCTGGCATACCAGCCGTTGCAACACTATGTTGTAAAAATGGTTGACAGTGTGAGCATTCTGCAAGTTAAAGTCCTTCTCCTGCAGTGTGAGGAGTCATTCCCTTCTCCTGCAGTGTGAGGAGGCTTTCCCTTCTCCTGTGGTGTGAGGAGGTGTTCCCTTCTCCTGCAATGTGAGCATTCAGAAAGTAAAGTTCTTCTCCTATGGTGTGAGGAGGCATTCCCTTCTCCTGCAGTGTGAGGAAACATTCCCTTCTCCTGCAGTATAAGGAGGCATTCCCTTCCTCTGCAGTGTGAGAAGGCATCCTGTATTCTGCAGTGTGAGGAGGCATTCCCTTGTCCTGTAGTATGAGGAGGTGTTCCCTTCTCTTACAGTGTGAGCATTCTGACGTCCCTATTTTCATTCAAATTTCATTCTGTGTTCCTCCTGGCATTCTGCCTACTGCCTGGTCACTCCTGATACTGCTGTTACGTGCTTCCATATGCTGTCTCTATTGTTTGGGAGGTGGGCTCTACTCTATCAACATTATGTTGCTGTTTGGTCTCATGGTGTTCAGCTTGTGGCTTCCCTGTTATTTCCATGGTGGGGGACTGTGTTGTCCTATTGGGCCATTGTGCTTTCAAGCAGCAGTAGCATGCTTTTATGGAAACTATGATTTAGCCTGCTCCTTTGACTGAATAGCTTTTCAGTCATCCAGGCCTAAATACCTTAACCTCAGAACCTACATGTCATTCAAGATATCCATTGCATTCCATTACTGCATTGCAAATGCTCCTTACTGGACCAACCTAACTCTGCCCTAATGTCATTTAAGGTATTCATGCTAATTTTCTTAATTCATTCTTCATGCTGACACCATACCAATCAACTGCTTTTGTGTAAACTATATGATTTTGCTCCTTTATCCTATCAAGAGTTTCTGTGTACACTTATGCTTCGATCAAGCAAGACACCTTTACTTTAATTGCTTGTGCTCCCTGACTAATAAAGGACTACCTAATATGCTATGCTGGCATTCTGTAAGTTACAGTAGCTTCTCCTCCAGAGTAAGGAGGCACTCCTTTTTTCTGCAGTAAGGAGCATTCCAGTCTAAAACCGTCACTAAACAAAAATTCCCTAAGCCTGGAGGAAAGGCTACCTAGGCCTTGGATCCCCAGAGATTTCCTTCTCAAATGTTTTTTTTTCTCTCCTCCATACTGAATGTCATAATACTTAGTTTTATTAGTATTCCCGGGTTTACTCAAGCACATTCTTCTGTTGGATGGAGGTGGATGGTGACCCTACTGGCTGTTCCGTCTCTCCTTAGGAAGCCCCCTGCTGTCATCAGTGTAATCCATTTTATCCATGCTATTCTGCTAACTTGTACTTCTCATTGATGTTTTGTCAAGCAGCCTGTTGCTTCAGTCTGCTTTTCTACCTTATAGGCAAAGATCGCTGCTAACATTTTTTTGATGTTCCTTCCTAAGGTACCATTAGCTAAGGGAACCTTCCTGTGGCACCTCTAGGGGTCTAACCCTCTTCCAGGGTTCCTTGCCTTTGGTACCTCAACAGGGTGGTAATTCCTCATGGAATAGAGAGTGCAAACAGCCACCAGAGTGACAAAGTTGCACAAGAATAAAACTATACTGGATGCACAGGCCATTTAATTTAAAGGCTATGCCTGTGGTACAATGGATGAGAAAACAGCCACACCCCTTTCTGAGCTATATAAGAATTCCTCCCAGCCTCCTTCTGAAGTATTTTTCCTTCACCCCACCATCATCCTCTTCTCCTTCTCCAGCAGCTCATGTCTCTTATCAGTGGGGCTCCTTTCTAAGGTGCCTTTAGCCAATGGAACCTTCCTGTGGCACCTCTCCTTGCCGTTGGTACCCCTACAGGGTGGAAACTACTCATGGAACAGAGAGTATGAACAGCCACAATAGAGTAACACAGTTGCACAAGCATAACACTATACTGGTTGTGTAGGACATTGAACTAAGCTTTAAAGTCAAATGTGCCAAATACATCTAGTAAGTCCTTCTTTAATCTGATTTTAGCTGCTTTGTAGCCATTATACTCCTTCAGACCATTCAGGGACCAAACAGAGTAGGGGAAAGAACACTATATTTCAAGCCTGCCTCCCTTAACCTCTTTTTTAGAGGAAAAGAGGCATCCTTTTCTTTATCACTTCCTTCAAACATAATATGGTTATTGTCCCAGAGAGTTCTTTGAACATGGACTTTTCACTGGAAATGAAGTCATTTAAATACAGAGGTCCTATGCCTTTCATTTGAGTTTGATTTGTACTTTAGGGAATGATGAACTCTTTCTATAATACATTGCTTTTTGTCTGAAGGGGGCCCTGCTGTTTGCATTAAAAGTATGTTGGTGAATGCTGTTGTATGTATCATTTCCTTCTATTTCTGCCAAGAGTCTAAATATTCTTAAATTGTTCCTGTGGTTCCTGCTTTCTAAATCTTCTAACTTTGCCTCTCATTTTATAATTTTCCTGCTGTTACTAATTCTTTCAGCTTGTTCTCTTCCACTCGTATCTTCTAGACTGCTTACACAAGCTTCAGCATCTCCAGTCCTTTATGTTCTGTCAGTTTCTGTCTCATCTCTCTGAAACCTATAGCCATATTATTTAGAGTGAACTTCATTCTCAAAATTACTGACACTAAAATGACAAAGTGTGCCACAGTTAACTGATTACGTTAGGTACATTAGGATTTTTGGTGTTTGTTTTCCCCTGATCATCAGAACTGTTACTGGAGTACAGTAGTGGTCTTTTCAATGGGTTTGACTCCTGTATCATATCTACTAGGTTTGCTTCCATTTGTAATAGAAAAAGAATAGTTGTTGAAATGAGCTGTGATGTTTTAATTTAAAAAATCTACTTGAACTTTTGTGGTCACAATTTAAATGACTTAGTTCCATTTATCAGATCTTGACAGGTTTTGACAGATGACAGCTGCTTAGCTGCTCACAGCTCCTGTAACAACTGCTTTTGTTTCCTATGAAATGTTCTACAGAGATTTCAATAATTAGTCATGCTATTTAAAAATGATTCACCTGGCTTCAGATTCTTCTAAAGTAAAAAGTAGTAGATTTAACTCAAACTGCTATTTTTACCAAACGTTTCATCGGGGTTGGGGGGGATTCACAGTGCGGCACTTCAGCAACATATGTCCTGCTGGCCTGCTGTCATTTGCTCAAAGTCTGTGTATGCTATATATCTTAAATACTTGATTTAATACCTTCTAGACAGGGAAACTGATTGTCCTAGCCAATTTTACTGACACAAGGCTTTATGATTGAACCCTCCTCTATGGGAAGACTTCTAACCTAGGTACATGAAAAATGAAAGTAAACACAGGCCTATGATGCTGAAAACTCCTTTTTTTATTTTGTTTCTACTTTTGAAAGCAATAAAAATTAGAAAACCACAGAGCACTCTTCTTTAAAATGTATAGATTTGGGATCGGTAGCCAAAGAAGGGCGTGCTTACAAGTGTATTGCTTGGGGTGGAGGTTATACCAGTCATTATCGAGTTGTCTCTATGTATGTTCTGCACTCTGTACTGAACCCATTGGTAAAGTGGAGTTAAAGCAGCAGTGCAACGAAAAAGGTTTTGTCCAGAAAGCTCATTTGAGGTACAGTTAATAAAAATATTAGCATAACAGCCAAATGTACATTTCTAGGTACCTCCTGTGTTCTGCATCACATGCTTTTTGCATTTTAATGATCCTAACCCTTGCCAGGACTATAATGCCATTTCTAAGCCAACTGTGGTGGCCATCTTTTTTATACTTGAGAAAAAACTAAATTAAAATGTTTATAAAACAGTAAAATATTGCTGAAACTAGAAGATTTTGCCACCAAATAAAACTGAAATCTTCTATAGTGAAAAAAAGGTGGGGGACAAAATTTTTTTTGGCCTATTTCTTTGCACTGCTGCTTTAAAGCAGTTTACATTAGTTATTGAGTGCTAGGATGTTAACAGGATTAAAAAAATAATCCCATCTAAATAATTATTCTATATAGTTTATGCATATATGTAATATTGCTTACTGCAGTTTTTACCATGCAGTTAAGTACTATTATTAGTAATAATTAATATTATTTGTTCTAATATAAAATTTATATGTATCTTATATTGTGACATTTTGGTATTGATCTGCCACTAAGGACCCTTACCTTCTTTTTGTTCTGCCGGGCTCATCTGTGGTTGCTGCAGTAGGCATCTTGCTGTACCATATGAAATACTGAGTCAGACGCAAAAAATAATAAACAAGCAGGTTTATTCATAAATTGTAGAGACAACAGCAGGTACAGTACAGTAACTTCATCTCATCATGAGGTTCAGGAACAGACTGATTGACTAACTAACTGACTAAAGGGGTTTCTAGCCCCTGCTAAGCAGAAATTAGCATACAAATTATAATAATGAGCCTAACTAGCTACAATTGTCTTGTGTTCTTAAAGGGGTGGCAGCTAGATTAGCCCCATACTTAAACTGTACTCTACAATATGTGTTTCAATTGGAAGCCTGGGCCATCCCTGAAAATAGGATCTTTGTATTCAAGTAAGTTTACCTTGCCTAACAAAAATCAACTAAACCAAACATACTACCTCTACCAACATTTGTTTGAATCAAGCTCTCACTCAGCAAGGTCAATGGTATTCATATCTTACTGATTCTGTCTTGTTTTACCTCTTTCATACACACACACACTGCTCAGCTCCATTTCTTGTTTTACCTCTTTCATATACACGCACACACGCACACACACTGCTCAGCTCTTTAACAGACTATGTCTATTTAAGTAACTTTATAACAACAAGGATTGTAATAACAAATTAAGATGTCACAGAAAGTCCATTGTTAAAGACCTTTACTGTATGTAAAAAAGTCCTGTGGTTTCAAAGATTTGCATTGCAGTTTTCATAGAGTTTGCATAGAGGCTGGGATCTTGTATTCTTGGTTGGAGAGTATATATATATATGTTTTTTGTGACTTGTGAGAAAAAGGAAGTACAAAATAAGAAAAGCATTGTTTTTTGTCACTGTAATACAAGATGGGAAATAGTGTCCAACCATTGTATGTTGCTGAGAGAAATATTTAAATTTTAGCATAAAAATAAACCAGAGCAGCAGCAGAGATGCTGCATGGTCTGGTGAATGGAGCGCAGGATTGGGAACCAGGAGACATAGGTTCATATCCCACCAGAGCCACTTACATACCTGGTAACCTTGAGCAAGTCACTTAACCTTTTAGTCCACCCAGCTATAAAAAATTGTAAAAAGTAATAACCCACTGAAAATAAGAACCTGCATCTCAGGTAGGCTATCTGGTGTAAATACAATGTAAAAAAATGTATACCACTGAATTGGTACTCAAATTTCACTTGTATTAATAATCTCAAAGCACCATTATACTAACAGGAGGTCTCCTCTAGTCTCAGTGTAATGTGGCCAGCAACAACTGAACATCTGTTCCATAGGCTACCCAGTACCACCATGGTAACTCTTTATGCTGTTTCTAGGAGACTACTGTCCAGTCATGAGCTGACTCAGTCTCTCCAACCCTGGATCACAAGTGCCAGCCTGGGAGTATCATGGAGATGCAATGTTTGGCCCCCCTCCCCCTGGAGAGAAGGTATGAGATGCCTGGTTTCTGCACATCTCACATCTTTGTATCAGTCTTTTTATTAGAAGTTCACATAGAGGTAATACAAAGAAAAGAAAAGAAAGGAAAAGAAAAGAAAAGAAAAGAAAAGAAAAGAAAAGAAAAGAAAAGAAAAGAAACACAGTGTAGAAGATTGAGTCTGACATTTGACGAGAGGTTGCATAAGGTATTGTACTCAAGGGCAGAAGTCATTCCCAACGCAATGTAAATTCAATACCAATTGCCTTATTTTCTCACTCATGCTTCTATTCTATACCATGTATAGGTACCAGGCTTCCATTGCCAGGTTTAGAGGACACAATATTAGCCACAAGACTAACTTATTAACTTGATGCTTGATTGAGCTATCGTAGCACAATGGGCCAATTTTGTGCCAGTGTTCTACAGCAAAACATTAATAACTGGCAAGTACTAATGTGTTTTATGATATAATGACAATTCCTGCAGCTGGTTCTCTTGGTACTTTCAGTCAGTAATTAAATGGGAAATGTATAGGTGGGGGAACTCTCACATCTAGATTACAGGGGAGGGGGGTCTGTCATCCCTAGGAGGAGAACTCTCCTATAGTAGTCAATGGAGAAAGATGAAGAATAACAGGAACTCTCATACATTTTTAAAGGAAGTGGTAGAACTGAGTTCCTGTTGGCTTCTGCCCAATTTAACCTCTGCTTTCAGTGACAAAAGGTTTAACAGTGATGTAGGCACTGCAATAGAGCCAACAGATTGAGGAGGAAGATGATGTGTCACTTCGGATCACATGCAATACATAGCAAACAGCAGTAGCATACATTTACACTAACAAAATGGTGACACCAGAAATATGCTAATGTGCAAAATAGGGCTCATAATGATGTAGAAAATCAATTAAAGAGTACAAAGTTATTTTCTGATATTCTCTATTGTTTCCTAACTTTTATGTATGTTAGTAATAATATTGCATCTTTGTGTATTATACATTTTAAACATTTAACTTGCTAATACTGTTTGATATTCTTTCTACTAATTACTTGATATAAACAATTCTTTACCTATCTCAAAATAATGGCAGTGACTGAGAGAAACTGACTCAAAGTGTGGTGAGAGAAAAATGGTGATATGTTAATACGCTTGTCTAAATATTTGATGTGAAGTGTACATCCCCACCCTCTGCCTCCTTTAATGCATGTACAATGTAGGCTCTGACTGCCTATTAGATGAATGGAGCTACTCTGTGGGTCAGTGTTCACCAGCATGGTATTTCATGGATCTGAAGTGTTCAGAATCTTAATGGAGTTGTGGCAGTTACAGCAACTGAACTAGAGCTGGTGATAATGCTACTAGTGGCTGGGAGCCTGGTAGTAGTGGTCACTGTTGAGGCACATGTGGGCTGATAGTAAAGTTGTCTGCTTGTTGTAACTGTAAATTTGGCACTGGAAGAGGAGGCAGTGAAAGAAGCTGTAGCTTGCATGCTTGCTTGGTGATATACAGCTACTGTATAATATTGTTACTGTGTAATACCTGGGTCCAATTGTTTTAGCATAGGAATGATGCAGCATTGAAAACTTGTAAAAGCATCGGACTGACATCAAGAAGTTATAATACTATTGTGATCTGCCGTAAGAATAATGTTATCACAATTTTAAGCAATGTTTAACTGCACACTCCTGTCACTTTTTGAAACCAAGTGAATAGAGCAAATGTTAGCAAACCAGAGTTGGGGGTCGCCAGATTGAGCTAAAGTGTGTGGTCAGATCGAGTGGGTAGAATTAGCCTGTTAGTAATTGGAGCAAACAACCTGTTTTTAACTAATTTCAGCAGCATTTTTGTCATTTAAAGTAAGAGAAAAGTTAGGGGTAACTGTCAGACAGAGCGAAAGTGAGCAGCCCACAACTGAGGGGTGTCACACTGAGTGAAACTGAGCAGTCAGATTGAGTGAGCAGAACAAGTCTGTTACTGGTTGAAGAAAGCAACCTGTGAGTGTGTTTGTGGGGTGGGGCAGTTAATCTAATCTGAGACTGAGAATCATGTATTACAAAAAAACAACCAATGGCTATTTATCTGTTACAGAGCAGCAACTCCATCTCAGGATTCTGATGACACCGTAAACCACTCAAGCTTGGCTTTTGAGGTTTATTATATCAACAGAATCCCTTGACAGAGTTACTGCTCTGTAACATACAGAGAAACATCTGTTATTCTTTTTATAATTACTGGTGACCCCCTTTAATGCATAGAGTCGATCTGTGTTTCAAACGCCATAATAATCGAGTTATCTGGTTATTAGAATGAAAAGTTGTTTTGCATTAGTATGAATGTCAGTACTGCAGCAGAATGACTTTTTACAGTGTATGGATCTTCATACACAATCACGCCCGACCATACACTATATTAGTATTCAATTATTTGAGTATTCTTAACCTTAATAGAGCAGAAAGGAAAATTATGGCCATAGGTACAATGGTTACTAACAGATTAATTTTGGAGAAATGGAATGCCCAGTCCATAGAAATGTTTCAAGTTCTTATGAAAGACTATGGCACAACTTATCTGAACACGAATATTTTTTGGAAACATAGTGGAAGGAAATAGAAATCATTCTGCCACCATTGGTTGATTTATATATTTATTAAACGGTTTACTATTTGGGAGGTCAAAAACAAAATACCCATAAAAAATAACTGGATTTGTTAAGATAAATATATATATTGTAAGAAGAAATTGTACATCTCCTCAAATTAATGTGGGGAACGGGCAATTTCAAGCAATCTCTAGATATATGGCTAGGCATATAGATTAGAATATAATTGTTATGGAGTATTAATGCTAATTCATAAGAAAAATTATTTCCATATGTACACAAATATGTTCTCTTCCTTACTCTGTAAACATTCAAAATCATAAGAATATTTTCTAAAACAAAGTTGAATCCACCCCACTGGTGCAGGAGCAAAAATAGAGCTTAAAAAAGCAAATTGTCTATAAAACCATGTTTAAAAACATAAAGTTACATATACATCCCTACTGCAAGGCATGATAGGTAATAAGACATGACAGAATCGCTATGACAGAATTTTGACTGGGCAAGTTTTAAAGCAGTAGTGCAACAAAACTGGGCAACAAATATGACCCTACCTTTTTTTCACTATAAAATGTTCCAGCCATCTTCATTTTATTTGGTGCTAACATTTTTTAGTTCCACCAAAATTTGGGTATTTTATAAATTTTTTTACTTATTATTTTTTTTTTTGCTCAAGAAAAAATGGCCAGCATATTTGGCTTATAAATAGCATTAGAGATCTGCCAAAGGATAGAACTGAGAAAATAAAAACAATCTCATGGTGTGCAGCATAGGAGGTACCCAGAAAAATAGCTCAGACAGGTCTGCTAATACTTTTATTAGCTGTAGCTGAAACTAGCTTTCTTTGGAAAAATACTGTCACTGCTCTGCTGCTTTTAGTAGAGCCGTAAGGTGCCATAAGACCTCAGACACACTCATTTCATCAATAGAATAAAGCAACTCTATCTTGGCTCTTTTATTTCAAGGCACTGTTAATTTAAGTTTTTTAGTCCCACATCTGTACAGCCACTGATATCAGCTTGGTCCTCTACTCCTTCCATAACAAATTTATGGCTTAAACCAGGTATGAGGTTCTCACCTTCCCTGGATCTCTGCTGAGCTACTGGTCTGCCTTCTAGCTCGTATCTTACTTGGCAGTCCTATAAGACTATAGGTTCCTCTTGCCACTCTGTTAAATTATCGGACCCTTCATAATGCCTGCACCAAAGCCACCAGGCCTGCAAAATCCAATTACTTCACATCCACACTCCAGAACAACCCTAATCGCTCCTCCAAGTTCTGGAAAGTTATCCACTTCCCGCACCTACCAACGAACACAGTCCTCGCTGCCCATCCTCAAGGCTGGCAACTCTCACATTACTGACCTTCTTGCCATTGCTGCTTCTTTCAACTCCTTCTTCACCACCTGCTCCCTATTTCTCCCCCCCACCACTCTATCCCTCTTCCCTTATACTCCTTCTTCTCTCCTACCACACCTTCAGACTCTCTTAAGGCCCTTCTAGCTCTTAACCCCCACAAGGGTACTAGCCAAGATGGCTTTAACCCCAAGCTTCTGTACCACTCTGCACCAGCCATAGCCTTTCCTATTTTTCTCCTCCTTAACCTCTCCTCCTCTTCTGCCTCTGTCCCTAATTCCTGAAAGCAGGTTACTGTCACCCCCCCAAAAGGGGGTGCTCCTTCCTCCCTTGGAAACCTTTATCCCATTTCCCACCTCCCCACATTGGCCAAGCTCTAGGATCATCTGGTCCTCTCACATCTCACCCTGTTCCTCAACTCTAACATGCTAACATACTAAAACGCCAGAAGAATAGGCCTAATGACCTCTCGAGTCTGCTCGATTTTCAGCACCCACACTAAGGGCCAGTTTTGGTGTCCCCCTTCCCCCTTGGATTATACCATCCCGCATCCCAGATGTTCTGCCTGTATTGGTCCTGGTCAGATTTACCCTCCCCCTATACCCGTTCCATCCCCTCTTAAATCCATCCACAGTCTCCACCTCTACCAGCTCCCTGGGCAGTGCATTCCATGGCTCCACCACCCTTTCAGTGAAATAACATCTCCTCCTCTCCCCTCTGAGCCTGCCCTCTTCCAGCTTACACCTGTGACCTCTTGTTGCCCCACCCTCCTTCCTTTGGAGCACCCTGACTGGGCCTCCTTTATTGATCCCTTTCATGTACTTAAAGACTTCTATCATGTCTCCCTGTGTCTCCTCTCTTCCAGGGTGTACATGTCAAGCTCCTTGAGCCTCTCCTCATAGGTCCTCTCCCCAGGTCCCAGATCATTTTGGTTGCCCTCCTTTGGACCCCTCTCTAGGAGTGTTACGTCCCTCTTTAAATGTGGTCTCCAAACCTGTATACAATACTTGAGGTGTGGTTTAACCAAGCAGTTGTACAGTGGAAGTATCACTTCCACCTTTCTGGAGGTAATCCCCCTGGTGATGCATCCCAGCATCCTATTTGCCCTTGCCGCTGCCCTCCTACAGATCTCTGAGTTCTTCATTGTGATAGCGACTCCTCCTCCTCCTTCTTATTCATTCCTATCCAGTTTAGTTTCAGGAAGTCTCACTCCACATCTGCCTCTCTCCTTCGGCTCACTGACTTCATCCTGTCAGGTATGGACCAGGGCCAAATTACTTCCACCATTTTGTTGACTTGACCAAAGCTTTTGATACTGTGTCACACCCTTTCTCCTGGACAAGCTTCGGGTAGTGGGGCTCTCTGCCTCCTCAATCAACTGGTTCCACTCCTATCTAGAGGGCAGGTTGCAAGCTATATGTATTAAAAACACCCTTTCCCCTTCACACCCTATTTGCTCATGTGTATCCCAAGGATCTGTCCTGGGCCGCATACTCTTGCCCATATTCCAAAATGATCTACCCTCTGCCTGTTCCTCTACATCCAATCACATGTACACAGATGACACTGTGCTGTTTGCTTCTGGCTCCTCTGCTGCTGACCTTACTATTCATCTCCAACAGGATTTTGACAGTGTTCAGCATTGGTTCTGTTTAAACCTTCTGTTCCTCAGGGCAAAGAAAACTGTCTCCATGACCTTTGGCTCCGAGTAGAGGCTTGTCAGACTGTCTTCCCGCCACTCCTTCTACACCCTTGATGGTACTATGCTTGCGGATGTCCAGTCTTTTAAGTACCTTGGGATCTGGCTGGACCAGCACCTCAACTTCTTGGTACCCATTGATGATTTGCACCACTAGCTTCACCCCAAGCTGGGAGCACAGTATAGAAACAAAGCCAGTATCCCCTTCCCTGCCTGCAGGGAGTTAGTCTAGAAGATGATCCTCCCTATCTTTGACTATGGCAACATTGCCTATAGTGTCGCTCCCAGATCTACCCTTGCCAGACTGCATCCCCTCTTCCATTCTTTCTGCTGCTTTGCTTTGTACTGTTCCCCTTGTACTCATTTATTTTGGAATTAATTAATAATTAAGAGAAACGATCTGCAAAGGCTAAGGACAACAAATCATGGACAGGTGCTTCCTCCTTTTTAGGGATCACTAGAGCTGTGCCCCATTTCTGAAATGCTTTTTGGAATTTCTTTTTTAATGCTGCGAAATTTCAAAAGTATTTTCATGCAAACAAGGAACATCACTCTGTAGTTTGTGGAAAAGGGATCCACACTTCAGGTATACTGTTGAATACTAGTCTGCTTTTTACGTAAACTGCAGATTACTCAGTTGCAGTAGTAAATTATGCTTCCATTGGAATTCCACAGATTTAGGCCAAATTTCTTTAATTCCATAGAACTGAGGTGGTAGCAGAATGTGACGGTACTGCACAGCTGTAGGACTCATCAGTATGGCACTGTCTCAGCCCATGACAGTAAGTCAGCCAGCCAAATGTTGGCAAGTGTTTTCTGCTATCATTCATTAGTTTTGTGATCATAAACTGTGTTGTAGTCAACCACTGGTTGTATGGAACCCTGGTGCACACATTTTAAAGAACTACAAAACTTAAAGAACAAGTCTGCACTTCAGCGTGCACTTTCATAAATAAGATATTTCAACCGTTACAATTTACTAGAGAATAAATGTTTTCATTTTCAATTACCCTTTGCAAGATTTACAGCACATCTTGGTAGTCCATCTAAAAAGTCCATATAGAAAACATTTGAAAACATTTGCCTCTCCCCTGTTAACCTCACAGTGCCTTTGTTTATAACATCATAGTGCTCACCATGACAACAGACTGTGCTGTCACAAACAGCAATTGTGTGGTTAGCAGGGGAGAGTCAGATATATTTTGAAAGACTCAATGGAATAATTGCTACATTACCTATAACATTTAGTAGCCCATCAGCAGGGGAAATAAAAAATAAACCTAGAAAACAAGAAAATTAAAACATAACTGGTGTAAATCTATTGTGTTTAAGGTTTTTATTATAACAGAGTGTTGCTTTTTAAATTAACAGTGTCTTGGAAAAAAAGATGCAAGACAAGGGTTGGTTAATTCTATTAATGAAATGAATACACTTTTCGTAAGATTACACTTCATCACCAATGGTGTAAACAGAGACTGCTCATAATGTGGGTTAAAGGTTTGGTGTGTCATGGGTGCATCCTGTTTGGAGTAAATTGCTTTTGCTCATTTTTCACACTTGATCTTAGAGCGCAGCATGTGATACATAAAGTCAGTCACTGCTAATGGGTTTCTGAGTCACATTTATAATAAATCATACTGCCTTAAAAAAAAAATCAGTGCTCCTGTAATCTCAAAGAAGATACATTTTATCTTACTCCCCTACTAACACATGGCATACTTTTTCCAACAGCATAGTGGGGTTAACACTATTAGTTTAAAGGAAGTACATACCATTACATATATTATTTTAATAGTAGACCAATAACCAGATTCTGATGATGGATTTCCCAAAGGTTTTTAGTAACAAAGAAGAAAAAAACGTTTAAATGGTGATGTGAGAAATCGATTTTGTGATCGTGTAGGGTGCTGTGATGAACTCAGAGCTTCACTAGTCCGAACTGACTGCAGTGAGGTTGGTATCAATCTGTTGCTCCTGCTAATAAAATACCCTATTTAACTGTGAAGAAAAAAGCTTAAACAAAATCTGTTGCATTTCTTCATAGTTTAATGGGTGGTCACAAAAAAGATGCCTCCATTTGTTCCCACACCATTATACAAAGGGTATGTATATTTTTTTTTACCAAAGATGACAGTTACATTTTATCTAGGAACCCAGCTATTGGACTGCAGTAGTAGCTTTTAAGTAAAATAGTGAATTTCGAAAAAATGATGAACATCAGTCTCCATAATCTTGATATATTCTGTTTATTCTTAAATCAGTCATTGTCCACTGTAGTTCCCAATGTTCCATGTTTCAGCATACTCAGGGTAGAAGTCCTATGCGCTTTATTGTTCTTAATACCTGTTATGCTGTGCATTATGCTGTAGTGGCTGATATTCTCACTCAGAAGATTCCACTCAGCATGATTATGATATCGCTCCTTACTGCCCTGATTTTATACACTCTGATTTCATTAATATTACAACCTCCTGACTCAAAGTGTGGTGCAGACTGAAATTAAGATCCACATCTGATGCATTTACTGCACTCTTGCTCGATTCACTTACGGCACAGACACAGACAGGAACTCTCCGGTAAAGACCTTATTAACTCCATAAGGAGACTGGGCATTGTGGGCTTTTACCTTTCGAAAAAAGTAGATAGGAACTAGTAGGGTATGTATTCTCTTTAAAATGATTCTGCTAGAGCCAATGTTCTGTCACAGCCAACATGTGGCGCAGACATGAAAATGAACATGAACATGACCACACATAGCAATACAAATGCAGACACACACACACTGGCACACAAACAGACACAAAAAAACCATGAGCATAAGCACATATCAACTCACGATTCCTGAAACTATGTACCCTTCATTGCCTTAATGTAGCAGTGGGGATTCTTAGAACATTGAGACATAGAATCATATCATAGAAGCTTGACGGCAGAAAAGGACCACACTGGCCGATCCACTCTGCCCTATCCCCCCCTACACTTCCCCCCTCCCACCAGCCCCCACTCTCCACTATTAAGTCCCACATGTCTGTCCATGCTCTCTTGAATCCCTCCACTGAATCAGCCCCCACCACTTCTTCTGGTAGTCTGTTCCAGGGCTCCACCACCCTCTCAGTGACGAATCTCCCTCTCACATTGCCTCTGTATATTCTTCCCTGTAGTCTGAGGCTATGCCCTCTAGCTCTGGCCCCCTCCTTCTTCTTAAGTAAACATCCTTCCCTTACTTTGTTGAGCCCCTTCACATATTTAAAAGTTTCAGTCATGTCTCCCCTTTCCCTTCTAGTCTCCAGCGTGTATAGATTCAGCTCTTGACACCTCTGTTCATATGTCTTCCCTTGCATACCCTGCACCATCTTGGTTGCACTTCTCTGAACCCTCTCCATCCCATCTATATCCTTGCAGGGGTGTGGTTTACAGAACTGGACCCCATACTCCAGATGCGGCCTCACCATGGCTTTGTAGAGGGGCATTATTACCTCCCTCCTTCTACTTGTAATACCCTTGCTGATGCAAGCCAACATTCCACTGGCCTTTCCCACCACCCTGCTACATTGGTTTCCTACCTTAAGGTTGGATGAGACTATGATCCCCAGATTCCTCTCTTGTTCTGTAACTTTGATTGCCTCCCTTCCTAGGGTGTAAACTGCTCATGTGCTCCTACTTCCCACGTGCATCACAGCGCACTTTTTGGCATTAAGTTTCAGCTACCATGTCTCTGACCACTCCTCAAAATTGTTCAGGTCCTGCCTCATGTCCTCCACCCCCCTGGGGTGTCCATCCTTTCAGACCTTTGTATCATCAGCAAAAAGCACACCCTCCCCCCTCAGACCCTCCGCTATTTCACTGATGTAAATGTTAAAAAGGAGAGATCCCAAAACTGCCCCCTGGGCACTCCACTTTTCACCTCCCCCAATCCTGGAGTTTTGCTGCAGAAGCTGAAAGAGGGAAAGCAGCTACTCTACAGCAAGGAGATGATTTACTGAGTACATTGAATTGAATTCTTAATTCAGGGGCCTGTAATAGTAAGTAGAAGTCAGTGTTTTGGTTCTCTGTTTTTGGGGTTGTCTTTACTTAGTGTAACTTTAATTTATGAGGGAGGTAGTCTAGCTGGGAGAATATTTGCAGTCATTTGTGACTAGAGCTGTTACTGAAACTCTGTGAAAGAGGTGTCTGATAAGAGGAATGTGGATTACAAACAGGAGTTGACTATGTACTCTGTTTGCTGCAGAAACTGAGAGAGGGAGAGCAGCTACCAGCTACCTTAAACTAGAGCTGTGTTTTGCCCTGTAGGTTACAGAAGAAACTCTTTTTTTATCAGTTTGTTTATTGTTTTTTGTAGACAAAATGTACCAAAGGAACACACCCCCACCCACCCCCATTCCCCAACCACCCCAGGGTGCTCTACCTTTATATTGGAAGGTCAGGCCACACCTACTTAAAGACACAGGAACAGTTAGGCAGCACAGCACAATCAATAGCCTAGCTGGTATATAGGCAGAATTACAAAGGGTGTAGCTAGCAACTAGGTCCACAAGTGCACACACAAGAAGAGGAAACAGAAGCTGTAAGTCACTACAGAAGGAAAGAAAGACAGAGCAAGAAAAAGAAGGGAAAAAAAGGATTAGCTGATGGAGGTCTGTCTCTGAGCAAGTAAGAAAGAGACTACTGAGGAATACAGGAACTTCCTGTCCCAGAAAAGGAAGGGCAGGAGCTGTAAGGGCACAGAGGCAGTAGGAAAGTAGGGGGAAAAAACAAACAAAAAAAGAAAACAGAGAGAGGAAAGAGTAAGCATACAAAACAAAAGTCAAGGGGCCACAAATAAGACATGATGGGAGTGGTGCAGTGCAGTGGCTGTGAAGCGGCAGTCTTCTGGGAGACATTCTGAAGGATGTGGTGTTGTCCCATCTGCAGGCACCTCGCTGGGCTGAGGGAGGAGGTTGCTTGTCTCCAGACTGAGTTGGCCAGGATTTGGGGGACCTCCTCTCCCACCCAGGGACCACAAGGGCAGCTGCCGCTGCCTCAGAGGTTGCCAACAAAGAGGAACAGTTGGACCACGGTGGGCTCAGAGAGGGTGAGGATGGTGGAATAGAGGCACATCCCTCCAGTTGTACCACTCCACACTTCATACGCCATTCTGGCAGAGCATGGTTCCTCTATGGAAGCACCCACAGTGGAGACCAAAGAGGATGCTGGGAATCTCCACAAAGGAGACCCACAGGAGGGTGGCACAGAACCCCACAGGGGAAGGAAACAACTCCTGGTGGGGGACACAGTTGTTAGGGGGTAGAACTGAGGGAGGGAGGGGAGAGGGAGGTAAAGTGCCTGCCCAGCACCATGGCTTGGAGAGTCAGGAACAGCTGCACATGGAAGGGAGATGGACATCATTGTACACCTAGTGACAAATGACCTGACTGGGAATGGGATCAGAGCAGTGCAGGGGGAGCTTGTGAAGTTTGGGAGGGGCCTTAGACAAGTAGCATGCACGGTAACCTTCTCAGAGGTGCTGCCTGTCTATGGCATGGGTGAGGCTAGGGTGCTCTGCACCATGGGATTCAATCAATGGTTAGAAACCTGGTGCAGAGCCCAGGGTTTTGTCTTTACTGGGGACTGGGGGTCCACCTGGAGGGATACAGGCCTATACTGGCATGATGGTCTGCATCTGTCCAGAAGGGGAACCAGGATCCTAGGTGATAGGTTTAAATGCTTCATTGGCAAGCATTTAAACTATCCAAGGGGGAGGCACTGAAAAGGAGCAGGAAAATCCCAGCCCCCCACAAAACAGGGTATTTATCGAGATAAACACCAAAATAGAGAAGTCGGTAGGGAGAAGGGCAGAGGTAAATGGAGAAAAAGACAAAGGCAGTAAGGACAGGGATGGGGCTAAAAGGGGTAAGCCCATCAAAAATGGAGGGTAATGAGTACCAATGCCCATAGTCTGGGTAACATGCTCCCTGAACTAGTGGCCTTGATGCAAGAGGGAAGTCTGGATATTGTTGCAATCACAGAAACATGGTATGCAGAGAACCATGACTGGGATGTCAACATACCAGGGTACACAATCTACAGGAGGAACAGGGAGGGTAGAAGAGGAGGAGTAGCTTTCTACGTAAGGGAAGGGAAGGGATCAAAGCAATGGAACTAAAGGGTAAACAGGGAGGAGAGGAGGCACTGTTGGTCATCCTGGAGACAGAAAATGGCACCACAATCCACATGGGAGTTGTATACAGACCCTCATCTCAGGGGGAGGAAATGGACCAGAAAAATGATAGAAGGTATCCTTAGGATGGCAGAAAAAGGGGAGATATTGTTAATGGGGGACCTGAATGTGTCAGATGTTAACTGGAGCACCTTTACTGGAGCCACATCCAAGAGCAGAGTCATTCTCGATACCATACAGGAAGCATGCCTCAGACAGCTAGTGTTGGAATCCATTCAGGAGAGAGCAATCTTAGACCTGGTACTCTCAAAAGGGGATGGTGAGAGGATCTCAGATTTAGAGGTGGGTAGCCATCTGGGAACAAGTGACCACCAAACAGTGTGGTTCATGATAAACATAGTCATAGTCAAGCCTTACAAATGTGAGGGTACTGGACTTTAGGAGGGCTGATTTTTGACAAAATGAGAGAGTGCCTCAGAAAAGCACTACCAAATGGGCAAGAAGGAGGGGTGGAGGAACAATGGGGAAACATCAAAACTGCCATCACTGAGGCAACACGCCTTTGTGTGAAGCAAATTAACAAATCAAATTGAAGGGAAAAAACACTATGGTTCTCAAAAAACGTGGCAGGGAAGGTTAGGGAGAAAAAGATAGCATTCAGGAAGTATAAGGAAACACAGAAGGAGCAGGACAGAGAACTGTACCAGTTAAAGCAGAAGGAAACGGATAAGGCAGTCAGAATAGCAAAGACCCAAACTGAGGAAAAGACAGCCAACTCAGTTAAAAAGGAGGATAAAACCTTTTATAGGTACATCAGGGAGCGAAGGAAGACCACAGGAGGGATAGTGAGGCTTAATAAAGGGAAGGGTGGGTGGGCAGAGAGTGACAGTGAAAAAGCAGGGCTACTGAACAAATACTTCTGCTCAGTATTCACAAAAGAAGAGGAGGTACCTAATCCAATCAATAGAAGCACTCTGGATAGGGGCATTCACAGAAGAAAGGGTTCTGAAAGAACTCCTAAAACTGAAGGTGGACAAAGCAATGGGACCTGACAGTATTCACTCCAGAATTCTAAAAGAACTAAGGGGGAGAACTAGTGACACCACTGACTACCCTTTTTAACAAATCATGGGAGGATGGTGTGGTACCCGAGGACTGGAGTAGGGCAGATGTAATTCCCCTTCACAAAAGTGGGAGCAAAGCAGAGGCAGGAAACTATAGACCTGTTCATTTGACCTCAGTGGTAGAAAAAATGATGGAATCACTTCTGAAATAAAGAATTGTTGAGTACCTAGAGGCCAGTGGGGCAGAGGACCTAAGACAGCATGGATTCACAGGAGGAAGGTCATGTCAGATGAATATATTTCTTTGACTGGGTGACCAAAGTAGTAGACCAGGGAGGGTCTGTGGACATGGCCTACCTAGACTTTAGCAAGGCATTTGACACAGTCCCACACAAAAGATTAATAAACAAGTTATCCAGCCTGGAAGTGGGTCCTAGGGTGGTAGCCTAGGTTAAAAATTGTCTGGACAACAGGACATAGAGAGTAATAGTAAACATAGTCCACTCTGAAGAAAGTGGGGTTACTAGTGGGGTACCACAGGGTTCAGTACTGGGACTGGTCCTTTTTAATGTTTTTATAAGTGACATTGCAGAAGGACTAGAAGGAAAAGTATGCCTCTTTGCAGACAACACAAAGATCTGCAACAGGGTTGATACACAAGGTTGGGTGGAAAGGATGAGAAGGGACTTGGCAATGTTGGAGGAATGGTCAAAAGTATGGCAGCTTAAATTAAATGCAAAGAAGTGCAAAGTAATGCACCTGGGAAACAAAACCCAGGGAAAGAGTACACAATGGTGGGGGACGGGGTACTAACAACAAAAATGGAAAGGAATGTGGGGGTAGTCATATCAGATGACCTAAAGGTAAGCAAGTAATGTCAGAAGGCAGTAAGAAAGGCTTGGGGGATACAGGGATTTATAGGGAGAGGCATCACCAGTAGAAAACAGGAAGTTGTTATCTCTCTGTATAGACAGTTGGTGAAACCCCATCTGGAGTACTGCGTGCCGTTCTGGAGACCCCATCTCTGCAAGGACATAGACAGGATGGAGGTAGTCCAGAGGAGGGCAACTAAAATGGTGCTGTGTCTGTACCCAGAAGCCATACAAAGAGAGACTAAAAGAGCTTAATATGTATACCCTGAGGAAAGGGAGAGAGAGGGTGGACATGATAGAAACTTTCAGTACCTCAAGGGAATCAACAAAGTCCAAGAGGATAGCATCTTTCTGAAAAAGAGATGTGCAAGAACAGGGGGCACAATTTGAAGATAGAGGGGGGATGTCTCTGGGGTAATGTGAGGAAGTATTTTTTCATGGAGAGGGTGGTGGACGCATGGAATGGCCTTCCTGAGGAGGTTGTAGGGTCAAAAACAGGGAGAATTCAAGAATGTATGGGACAGACATAAGGCAATTCTGGTGGGGGTTAGGAAGAAGTAGGCTGTTGGTTAACTAGGATCTGCAGCTTATCCAGTAGATAGGGAAATGGGCAGACTGGGTGAGCCAAGCAGTCCTTATCTGCCATCAAAGTCTTTGTTTCTATGTTTCTATGTTACACCCCATTTAGCACCATCCAGTGGGTTCTTCCCACTAACCAGGCCTCCACCCACCTTGTTATTTTCCCACCCACCCCTAGACTTTCTAGGTTGCTCACCAGCCTTCTGTGGGGGATGGTGTTGAAGGCTTACTGAAGTCCAGGTAGGCCATGTCCACCGCCCTTCCCTGGTCAATCAACTGAGTCACCCAATCAAAGAACCGATTAGGGTCATTTAGCATGACCTTCCCTTCGTGAATCCATGCTGTCTGCTGTCCTGAAAGTCACTCTCCTCTAGGTAGTCCACCACTCTCTCCTTGATTAGTTCCTCCATTACCTTCCCCACCACCGAGGTGAGGCTGACAGGTTGATAGTTCTCCATCACCTCCCTACTTCCTCCCTTGTGTAAAGGCACCACGTCTGTCCTATTCCAGTCCTCTGGCACCCTCCCCATATCCAGGGACAAGTTGAATAGCCTTGTCAATATGGCACCCAACTCCTCCTTCAATTCCCTGATCACCCTGGGGTGTAACTCGTCTAGCCCCATTGCCTTGTCCACCCTCAATCTCTCTAGTTCTTTCCTAACCCTATCCACAGTGAATGGGCTCTGATCCATCCATTTGCCCTCCTTTCCCTTCCTCTTTAGCTCAGGACCCCTCCCATCTTCCTCCTCTGTGAATATCGAGCAAAAGTACTTATTTAATACCTCTGCTTTTTCACAATCCCTTCTAATTTTATCCCTCCCTCCCCCAGCCTTGCAATCCCTGCCTTGCCCTCCCTCTCACATATCTGAAAAAAGGTTTTGGCCCCCCCCTTTCAGCTTTTTTAGCCATTTTCTCCTTGTTATCCACTTTTGCTCTCCTGATCTTCTGCCCTGCCAGTCTCCTCTTCACCCTATAAGCTTCCCCATCTTCCTCTCTGAGTGTCCTCTCAAATTTTATGAAAGCTCTCCTTCTTTCCCTGACTGCTTCTGCTACCTCCTTAGTAAACCAAAGCGGTCTCCTCCCCTTTTGCTCTTCTTAACCTTTTTTATGCACATTCCAGTGGCTTTCAGTATCCTTCCTCTTATAGAGCCCCATAACTCCTCCACTGCTCCTATATTGTTCAGTAACCCCCTTGAAAATGGGGGTTCCTAATTTGGCAGCCTGGGCTTACCTTAGCCCTTTTATTCTGTCCTTCTCCCGCTGTCTCCCAGGCTTCTCCCGACTTGGCCCCTAATTTCCCTGGTTTCCCTAGGTCCTGCTTTACCCTCCTTTGTGCCCCAGCCGCAGCCCAATTGGAATTCAGCCCCTCGGGGCTTAAAACACTGATCACGATCTCCCGCTGCAAAGGTGCTGCCTCCAGGGCAGCAGGAGTTGTGTTGGTGTGCAAAGCGCCTTTGATGTGGAGCCACTTGTTTTGCGGTCACCTCAGGGACTGTGCCATGGGTCCCAGGATCCCTTCCACCTAATTGGGACCCGGTGACCATGGACAGCCTGCTGGGGGGGCCACTCAGATGAAAATTGAAGGAGTTTTGACTGGGGCTCATTTAAGTATGCCTGAGAAGGGCCCCGGTCATCTGAATAAATAATAACCAAGTGTCTGGCTGCCTCCAGGGTAGTTATGTTCGGCTCCAGCCAAAAAAGTAAAGAATTTAAATATTTTAACTTGTTGCTGCATATTGGGAACATACTGTACATAAAGGGGAGAGTGTTTTAAATTAAAATAAGTACTTTTCTCCTGCCTTCAGCAGTACTTTGGAACTCTGTGTGTCAGCCTGTCAGCTGCTGCAGGGGGAGCTTGCATAAGTGCAGTAGCGACAGGAAAGCTAAAGAAGCCACATTCTTCAACTGTGCAGTGACTGCAAGGGCAGCCTTTAAGCTACAGAACTGTGGGGTATTTGGGGCAAATAATTATTTCTTTCTGGCTGCACCAGGACATTTTTTCAGGACCGTATCTAATCTGCTATAAGGGACAGTGGGTTAAGCAGCCATTGCCAGCAGCACAGCCAATTGGATGTCAGCAATAGAAAGCCAGGAATTGTGGGACATTCACTACACCTCATGGGTAAACACCCAAGTGCTTATGGGGATTTACAGGGACATCATTTTAGGTGCCAAATCTACAACACAATTGTGCCTCGAGTGTTCTGATTGACAGGTCCTTCAGCCACTTGGAGACATGTCATCCCATCTCTGCTGCCAATCAGGAGTCGAGCTAGAAGCTCTATAAAAAAACAGTGTTGCCAGTTTGTCTGGAGATTCAGAGAGAGAAAGAGAGAGAGAGAGCAGCCAGGGCAGGCTCCAGCCTGCTGGTAGCCCCCCACAGGTGTGGGGGCTCAGACCCCAGCCATGCCACCAGGCCTGAGCCACTTGATCCAAGCCCTTTCAGTCTTCAGGGGGCATTTATTTTCTTAAGTTAAAGTTACCTGTTAAAGTAATTTTAGTTGCTGCAACAGCTAGTCTGGAGGTTGCCAGTTATGTCCTCCAGAAGCTAGCCTTCCCTTCCACGTCGGGGAAAGATGTGGACCGAAGATCAGATGTCCAGCAGCGGTGAGAGCGCTGATCAGACCAGACTAGATGACATCATACAGCGGTGAGAGCACTGACCGAGTACCTCAGCAGTGAAAGAGCTGAAGAAGTGTTCAGGATGCCTTCGATTGTGGGAGAAAACCGTGGAGGATCTGAGTGAGTACCCTCGTACCCCCGGTGCAAGGGAGAAGCTGATCAAGTAATCTTGGGGGCCTCAAGCCCCGCTAAGAAATATGTGCTGTTAAGTCTGAAGTATTGAAGTTATCAGTCTGGGCTACTAACCCCATAAGAGACTGTCTAGTTCAAGTAAATGGCTGCATCTTGTCTGTGGCCCAAATGGCTAAGTTGCAGGTACAGCAAGAAGCCTGGTATAGCGAATCATATAAATGGGTTGCAAGTTGTTGTAGCTAAGGGTTAGAGTCCTGCCATCATGGAGCTGACTGCCAAGCTGCGTTTGCCACTTCATGAGACAGGAGGCCCTGAAGCACATTATGTCTAAGATACTCTGAAGAGAATTTACCTGTGTCTGACCAGAATTTCGTTTGAGAGCACTTGGGATAAGTGTACAATGTCTAGACGTGCTGGATAAGACTCTGCTTGTGAATAATATTTTTGGTATATAGAATGTACTGGATGTGACTGCCTGTAACTACAGTATGGGATGCTTGATAAAAATGCCGCTGCCAGCTTACTCTGAATGGATGCCTTTTGGTATATAAAGTACTGGATGTGACTGTGTTTAAATTGCATATAGGATGCTTGACAAAAGTATCACTGTCATTGCACTGGATGGGACTTTCAAATATTGTGCTGAATGTTCTGGATGTAAGATCCACATAGGAGGTAGTATAGCACAGTGGTTTAAGGCTCTGAGCTGCAAATCTGGAGACATGGGTTTGAATTCCACAGTATCCACTTGCATACTGTGTGACCCTGAGCAAGTCACTTCACTTCCCTGTGCTCCCAGGTTGCACCTGTAAACAAGCTTTCAGCTTAGCGTGTCTCACCTGGCTAAACAATTGGGGGAAAAAAAAGCTTGTCCTGGAATGTTCGGAAGTCTGCAAGTGCAGGGCATCCCTGCTATGTCTGCTAGCATGCAGGGCAATCCCTCCTGTGGCTGTAAATAGTAATCTGTTGTCTTATAAGAATCTAGTTCCAAGTTGCCCCCACCCTTAAATCAATAGCGGGCCACCTCGACCGGCTGCAAATCACACCAGGCCTGCAACATCTTGGACTGTGGTATCTGTTTAACCAGTATGGTATGAGATTGTAGGGTTTCTGCTGTATCTGGGACTGGTACCAGTGTGGGTATTAATAATAATTATGTTTAACATCTGATTTGTCAGCAGCTAGATAGTCAGGGCGCTGCATGTCTTAAATCGAATGGTAAAATGTGATTTATGTATGCCTATTAGTATGTAGCCACCCAGCTGGAGGGTTCACCAGCAAAACCAAATAACTCTGTACATTTTGTAAATAGGATAAGATAACCTCTACTCCTCCTGTTTCCCTTTCCTAGCTAATATATTACCCCCTAAATAAATATCTTGTTATTTGTTGTATGAAATTCTGGTGTGAGCATATTATTAGAGATAGCCTTTAATTCAAAAATGTTGAAATGTGGGGAACTGTGTATTGGGGCATGTCTGGGGAAGGTTACTGGTCACCATGGGTGGTGTAGCAGGTCAGGAGGCTACACCCAGTACCATCTCAACCACGTAAAGCACCCTGTGTGGAGGCACTGCACAAAAGTTTTCAGAAATCGTTATCAGACAGTGAACCCAAACCCACTTAGCCTATGTCCAGGGTAATGGGCAGGGGTGTAACACTGGGGGTAGCGTCACCCAGGGGTTACACTTCATTCCCTCCATTGCTTCTCTATATGAGAGGTTTAGGTCCCCCACCAGTAATAATTCCCCTTTTAGGGCCATCCACGTGACTGCCTGAATTAGCTGTCTATCCCGCTCCTCCCCTGCATAGGTGATCTGTATACCACATCTAGCCGCAAGAATTCTCCAGTCCTCCACTACCTAGTGTTACCCACAGTAGCTCAGTCTCCCCATCTTCCTCTTATCCCTCGGTTACTGTTATATCATCCCTGATGTATAAAGCAACTCCCCCCCTCCTTCTTGCCCTCCCTGTCTCTTCTAAACAGTCTGTAGTCTCGAATATTCGTCTCCCAGGTATGGTGCTCTTTCCACCAAGTCTCATTTATTGCTATTATATTCAGCCCTTCTTCCCCTGTGATGGCCTCCAAGTCTACCATTTTGCTCCCTAGGCTTCTGGCATTGGTAGCTAAGCCCTTCCACCAAGTTCCCCCCATTCCCCCTTTCAACTGATACCCTCTTTCCCAACATTTTATTTCCATCCGGGGGGAGCTGGTAGCCCCCCATTTCTCCTGCCCTGTGGTGTGGATTTGTTCCCAACCCCACCGCGATTTAGTTTAAATTATAGGTTTGTTCTATGAACTCTCCTACGTTGCTCTTTAGCACTGCTGCACCCTCCCTATTCAGGTGCAGTCTATCTGAGGCAAATAGGCTCTCATCCCCCCATGTTGCTTTCAGTCCCCTACTAACCCACACCCCATCTGTTCACACCATCCCGTCAGCCACTTTTTAAACTTCTCAATCCTCAGTCTTCTTTCAGTACTTGTCTTTGGTCATACTAAGAACCATATTGAGAATTTTAGGAACGTAGGAGGCCAGTACAGCCCATGACAACTCCTTCCCATTCATCCGTAATAGGCTAGTGCATGTCCTTTCATTATATAGGCGTCTAACTGTTTCTTAAACTGAGCCTTATTTTTTGAACAAATAATTTCCTCCAGTAAGCCATTCCACGGTGCCACCACCCTTTGTGTAAAGAAAGCCTTTCTCCTATTAGTGTTGAATTTAATGTGGCATAACTGTAGCAGGTGTCCCCTAGTGCCCTTTTCATCATTTTTGAATTGGAGATTAAGCTAATTTAATATGTACTCATCTTGCATTACATCATAACATAAAAATAAGTCTCCTGTAACCCTTCTTGTCTGTAGGGACATCAGCTGCAACTTTTCTAAATGCTGTTCATATGGTACATTTTGTAAACTATGTATCATTTTAGTGGCCCATCTCTGTACCTTCCCAATGTTTGCCACTCCCCCCTAGTAATGGGTCCCCACACTGGGGCCCCATAGTCCAGTATTGGTCTAACATATGCTCTATACAGAGGCATAATCACACTCTGGCTTCAGCTCCCAAAATTTCTCTTTATATTCCATAGTAATTGCTTTGCTTTTGAGATTTGTTTATCACAGTGGGATTGGTCTGTGAGTTTTTGATCAATTAGTATACCCAAGTCCTTTTCTTCTTTAAGTTTTCTCAGCGATACCCTGTTTATGAAGTATTCTATTTCACAGTTGGGTCTACCCAGGTGGATCACACAACATTTATCTACCGCATGTTCAAACTCATGCCTCTGGTAGTTGTCCAGGTATAGATATTATTTAGATCTGCTTGTACTGTCAATGCTCCCTTTGTCTCAGCTACCAAACCCACTAGCTTTGTGTCACCTGCATATTTACTTATCCAATTTTCAGCCCTTTTGCCCATTCCAGTCATAAAAATTTTAAAAAGCACAGGACCCAGGACCGACCCTTGGGGAACCCCACTTGTCACTGGGATTGTGGTAGAGTAGTAACCATTTATGTACACCCTCTGTGATCTATCCCTCAGTCATCTGTCAATCCAGCTGGTACGGGCAACACCTCTGAAAGAACCACAGGTTTGAACCCCAGACTGCTGCAGAACCTAGCAAGTGCTCTGAATCTTGCCTGCACCTCCAAAAAGCTATTCCCTGCCAGATCATTTGTTCCCAGGTGGAACATCAGGTATGTTTTCCCATCCTGCTGTTTCCCCTTTGAGGGGATATAGTGAATGACCTCTGCTGTCATCATACCTGTCAGGCACTCGACCAATACTGTACTACTCTTATCCCCCCTGCCCCCACATCGAGTTCCTTTTATTACTGAGTCCCTGACAAATAAGAACTTTTTCTCCATTACCTTCTACTTGTATTTCTCTTCTGTCATTCTCCCAGCCCCTTGCAGTCCATTTTTTACCCTATTCTCACTTCCCTCTCTACTCATTGTATCTCCCCAAGTACTGATTTCCTTCTTCTCTCCACATGCTCCCTGCCACCCACAGGTGTTTTCTGCTAAACCGCCCACCCCTGCCCCACTGTCTGTGAGCTCTATCTCCCTCCTTTGCCCTGCTTTTTCCCATGCCCTGACTGAATTTTCCAGTGATCGGGTTGCTTCCCCATTCCCATCTTACTTTAGCCCCTCAAAACCTGCACTAGTTGCCTCCCCTCCCTTGAGGGTTTGCCCTTTCAGGGGTGAGTTCACCCCTACATCCTTATCTTTGTGTTTGCTACCTTCTTTGTTCTCTCACGAAAGGGTGCCCCCCTTCTCCCTTTCTACTGAGCCTTCCTTCCTTCATGTCTGCCTCTCCTGTTCCCCCTAAGTCCTCCTTAATCCCATCATCCCTTATTCTCTCCCCCATTTTGTGGCCCTAATGGTGTGAATCTGTTTTTCTGCTCTATGCCTACTGCCTGTATCCCTCTGACTGGGGCTCCTCTCCCTGCTTTCTCATCTCTTCTCTTCCATGCAGGCTTTGGACCTTATCATCTGCCATTCTCCCTGGTCCTTCTTGTGTCTTGTACCACCTCTACCTGAGTCCCCTGAAGCCCCCCTTATGTCCTCCTCAACCCCTCCTTCCTTGCTTGCATACTCCTTTGTGTTCTAATAGTCCGCCTCCTGTCTTCACCTGCCTATTGCTGTGTTTGTTCCTTGACCCCCTACAGCTCCACCTTTGCTCACTCTTCTACCCCATCCCATCTTACTCCTTCAGTAGATCCCCACCTGTCTTCCCCTCTACTCCTCACCCCTGCCCATCCTAGTGTCCATCTCAACCACCTCATATCCTCTCTTAGTTGCGCCAGCTGCCTACATACCATGCAGCCCCCCCCCATCTTCCATGCCATAGCCAGTACTATGGTCGACCCACAACCAGTACACCCTACCACCCTTCTAAAGATGCCCTCTGCCCTTGCACTCTGGGGACCATGCCCCAGACCTGCCCCCGCTCCAGTCCATTTGACCCTCCAATTTGGTTGCCCCTCCATTTTTCCTAAGACTTAGCACCTAGTGCCTATAGCCCACATGGCCTACAGTTTTAATTAACAGTTTAAGCTAAACCCAACCAAAGCAATGTTCCTCTAAAGCCCATAAACCCATACAGTCTACAGTATAAATTTATAGTTTAAGCTATACCTAGCCAAAGCAATGCATATCTCAACGTTTCTTTAAAACACCCCAGCTACCACAAACTCCCATATCCCATGCAGCCTATAGTCTAATGTAACAGTTTAAGCTAATCCTAACCAGAACAATGTTCTCCTAAAGCCTCTACCCATATAACCTACAGTCAAAATTTACAGTTTAAGCTGTACCTAACCAAAGCAATGATCCTCAGACAGTTTCCCTAGACACCCCAAATACCCTTATCTACAGGGATTTCACTTAGCACTTAACAGAGAAACTCGTTGACAACCTAAATACAGTTATTTCCCCATGGCCCCTCATTAGCTACAGCACTTTGTACTGGCTGCCCAACTCCAATACATTAACTACTATTTCAGAGTCTCATGCTTCTTGAGTCCTATGTCTTAAAGTGTTCCACAATCAGAGTCCCATATGCAATCCTTCTTTTAATGTCCCACAACTAGTTCTTGAGTCCTTTGTCTTTAAGCCAGTTGTTCTTCAATTCCTCTTACAATGTTACACAAATTTCTTTAGGTCCAGGCTTTCGTGGTCCTGGGGAAAGTGTAAAGTACTTTAGGGCCAGGCTTTCCTGGTCCTGGGGAAAGTGTAAAGTACTTTAGGTCCAGGCTTTCCTGGGGAAAGTGTAAAGTACTTGGGAATTATGAATTAAAGTTCTGAAACAGTTAACATCAGAAAATTGTGTGAGGAAGGGGAGAAGGGTAGTACGGAGTCACTTTGGATGCAAATCCAGGATTCCAAGAATAGGATTCTTAGAATGGGAGTGGTGTACAGGCCACCATCTCAGACGGAGGAGTTAGACAGGGAACTATCGGGACAGATCAGCAGGACCTGCGAGAAGGGTAGTGTGGTGATTGTGGGGGACTTCAACATGCCAGGAGTGGACTGGAGTACCCCAACAACCAGGAACAGAAGGGAGCAGGTACTGCTGGATGCCTTCCAGGACAGTTTCCTGCTGCAAATGGTCAGTGAACCAACCAGGTTAGGGAATACCCTTGACCTTGTGCTAGCAAATGGGGACTTTGTGAGAGAACTTACAGTGGAGGAACCGCTGTCAGGGAGTGACCACCACTCAGTATGGCTCACATTGGATATGGGCAAGGAAGGAGTGGAATCTGGCACAAGAGTGCTGAACTTCAGGAGGCCAACTTTGGGAGGATGGGGGAAGTGATAAAAGGGTACCTGGCCAGAATTCAATCTAGTATGGACACTAACCAGAGGTGGGAGCTCATAAAGCTGGGATAGTGGAGGCAACCAAAACCTGCTGCAATGCCCAGAGCAAGAAGGCTAGGGCTAAGAAACCGAGCTGGTTGAGCAAGGAGGTCATGGAAAAGGTAAGGAAGAAAGAGCTGCCTTTAGGAAGTACAAGAAAACAGGGAGGGGGAGGACAGGGAGGAGTACTTGACAGAATCGAAGGAGGTGACAAGGGCAGTAAGGGAGCCAAAGCATCTACGGAACTCAGGCTGGCACAAGGCATTAAGAAGGGGAGAAGGACTTTTAAGTACATCAGGGAGAAAAGGAGCTGTAAGGACCACATAGTAAGGATTAGGAAGGAGGGGGTTGGGTGGAAGAGAGAAGTATAAGGCAGAAGCACTAATGAGTACTTCTGCTCAGTATTTACTAAAGAGAAGAGGGAGTGACACCCAAGGTGGGAGAAATGGCAGAAACAGGGGGGAAGGGGTGACAGATGGGGAAATCATGGAGGGCAGAGTTTGAGAGGGTTTGAAGGCACTGAGGGTGGACAAGGCGCCGGGCCTAGATGGCATCCACCCCAGGGTACTGAAGCAGCTGGCAGAGGTCCTTGCAGGACCTTTGGCAGACCTATTTAATGCCTCACTACATTCGGGGTATGTACCTCAGGACTGGAGGATGGCTCATGTGGTGCCCCTCCACAAGAGTGGCCCCAAGGATGAACTGGGAAACTACAGACCAGTGAGCCTCACATCCATCATGGGTAAGCTAATGGAGACTATCCTGAAGGAGAGGCTGGTGGCCTCCTAGAGGCCAAAGGACTACAGGACAGCAGACAGCATGGCTTCATATGGGGCAGATCCTGCCAAACCAACCTGGTGGAGTTCTATGACTAGATAACTAGGCAACTGGACAGGGGCCATGCAGTGGATGTCCTGTATCTGGACTTCAGTAAGGCATTCAACTCTGTGCCACATGGAAGGCTGGGAAGTAAGTTAGTAGGCACAGGGGGGTGCAAAGCTGGTGAGATGGGTGGAAACTTGCTTCAGAGAAGGCAGAGGGTGGTGGGTGGGGAGCTCTCACACCCAAGGGCAGTGACGAGCGGTGTTCCACAGGGCTTGGTGTTGGGACCAGTGTTGTTTGGGATATTCATTGCAGACATATCATGGGACATCAAGAGCAAGATCAGTCTGTTTGCTGATAATTCCAAGGTAGGCACGGTGGTGGATGACCTAGGGGGATAGCAGGGGTTGCAGGATGATCTGACAAAGCTTGAAACCTGGTCAGACACCTGGCAACTGGGGTTTAATGCCAAAAAGTGCAAGGTTCTGCACTTTGGGATGAAGAACTCAAGGAGGAGTTACCAGCTGGGGGGAGTGCAGCTAGCCCAGACAGAGGAGGAGAAGGATCTGGGTGTGCTCATTACAGGGTCAATGAACAACTCGGCACAATGTAGGAAGGCAGCTGCAAAGGCCAACAAAATGCTGGGTTGTATTGCAAGGGGTATATCCTCGAGGAGGGAGGAGGTGATTCTGCCACTGTATAGGTCATTAGTTAGACCACACCTGGAGTACTGCGTGCAGTACTGGCACCCGATATCTGAAGAGGGACATTAAGTTACTGGAGGGTGCAGCGCGGGCGACAAAAGATGATCAAGGGCTGGAGGACTTATCATATGAGAGGAGGTTGAAGGAGATGAACATGTACTCACTGGAGGACAGGAGGGACAGGGGTGACATGATTGAAACTTTTAAATACATGAAAGGAATAAACAAGACGGGTACAGAGGGGCTGTTCAAAGTAGGAGGGAGGGCCACCAGGGGCCATGATATGAGACTGGAGGAGGAAGGTTCAGGAGGAGATGAGGAGACACTTTTTACAGAGAGGGTGGTGGCTGGGTGGAATGCGTTACCTGCAGAAGTGGTATCCAGTAGAATAGTGGACTGCTTCAAAAGGGGATGGGACAGGACAAGGGGGAGGGTTAATGAAGGGGAAGGGTGGAAAGGAGGGGCAGCTGCAGAATAAGGGGTGCTAGCTGCACATTCGAGCAGATGTGATAGACCTCTAGGCCTTTATCTGCTGGCAAATTTCATATGTTCGTATGTTCGTATTAGTAATATTAATAACACAAGGGCCTGGATTAAAACTTTAAGAATTAGGGAACTCAGCTCCAATTAATAAATTCAATGTTTGTTTGTTTTTTTCATTTACAGTTTGCTATGCCACTAAATTATTGGGCATGTTCTGCTGATGTTTCATGGCCAGAGCCATTTCCTCCAGGCTATATGATGGTCAACATTCTCATTCCCTTACTACAATCCTAGTGACTGTAAATGCCTGATAAAAGCACTAACTTTACTGCACTGATCTGGTAATGGCAACCCTTAATACAGCTCATGGTTTCATAACCACCTCCCGTCACTGTGGCCCCAACTACTGGAAAACTGAAGAATATGGGCCTGGATTATGAAAAGATTGGACATAGCGCTTCTGGCAGTTTACTGCCACACCGGCATCCCTGAAAATGCATCAGAATGTTTGCAGCCAATTTTCAAACATTCTGATGTATTTACAACAATTTACACATTTTGTGGTGCAAAAATAATGCATGTGTCAGAATATTGATGTCTTTGAAATTTTTGATGGGCACCTTGCAGTACTCACAGCAAGATATTAGACCACATTTGTTGTGGTCTAACTGTCTTGGCGGAAGTAGAGCAACTGCAGCAAAATCGTATGGTAAGTGTTTGGAAGTCCTGCCCTGTATGTTTTATGTATATAAAAAAAAATGCTTTTTTGAATCTAAGGCATAGACTTTCTCATTCGAAAAGTGGAACTTTTCACTTTGTAATCATGAGGCACTTTTACTGTATGGTTATAAGAGGTCCACATGTACAGCCAAATCCTCAATGCTGATTGGATGAATCAGTGTAATGATTTATAAGTTCACAATAATGTAAAAGTGTGCAGCCGTTTAAGGGTAGCTTTTACGAGTGATCCAATACAGTTAGTAAAGAACAGTATCAAAGGTAAGTATATACAACAGAGACTTGTACTTCTTAAAGGATATGAAACATTTTTGCTTTATAAAATATTACTACAGACATACAATAATGTGTTTCCAGTAAAGCATAATTTCTATTAATGTTTTACAGTAATGTACATTTATTTTTCAGCATATTGAAGCTCTTTAACTACAAGAAAAACATATGGTTTGTGAATAGGGTAGAACAAACATATGGAATGTGGAACAAACAACATAAAAAATGTATAGAGTAGGATAGTGGTATAACATTGAATGTGGGAGGAACATAAGAACGTTATAGGAACAGGCCAAGCCAGTTGCCTCGAGATGAGCATGTTTTCACATCACGAAGGGGCCACACCATGCAGGGGGCATTGGTTCATATTCTCAGCCTCTAATCCCAGTTAGGTTGACAAGAGGCCTAGCACACTTGGATAGGGTGCCCACTGACTACAGGGGGAGGAATGCTGGTATCTGTTGGCTGTTGCCACTGCTCTAGGGGGTGTGGACATATCCCCTGATACTCAGAGGGACTGTAACATGCATTTTTTTATTTATTTTATTTTAGTCTTTGATAACTGGGTAAGGCCCACTAGACACAAGTGCCTGTTTTCAGGGGTGACCTAGGAGCACTGGGCGGTTAAGTGACTTGCTCAGAGTCACACAGTTTGCAAGTGGAGGTTGTGAAAATCAAACCCAGGTCTGGTCAGCTGGATGTACCAAGCTCGTTCACAGCTCATTACTCTAACCTCTAGGCTATACTGCCAGCCCAAGGCTAGTGTTTGAAATGTTGCAAATTTTAAATCTGCTGGTGAAGTTGGTTCGAATCTGCATAAATTTGCAATTTGTGAAGTTCATGAATTCTGTGGCAGACACACCAACCTCGCCAGTGGAGTTTTTTTTTGTTAAAACTTTAACAAAACCTCCCCCCACCCACTTTGCTGAAAAAGACAGCCCCTTCCCCAAACTAAATATGGTAATGTAGTCCCCCCACCAATTTGGGACTTACTTTAAAGGGAATCCGTACATTTCCTTATGAAATTATTGTGAAGGTTACTATGAAGATCCAGTATGTAAATTACTAGGTTACATTTAGAAAATGTTTTCAATAAGATAGAAAAATACTTTTAAAATTGTGATGTGGAGGCATCCATTTTGTGGACAGGAAGGGTGCTGTGATGATGTCACAGCCTCACCAGCTCTAACAGTATGCAGTTAAGCAGGTTAAAAAAACTGCTCCTACAGCCAGGGATCCTGTTCTACTATGAAGAGAAGCACTGGATTCTTTTCTTGCACTCTGCCAAACATAAAATCCTGGGTCTTTCTCAGAATATAATAGAATCCCTGACAGCACAGTCAAACTTTTCTCACCTGCTGCACCACACACTGTTAACACTGGTGAGGCAGTGACATCATCACCATACCCTTCCAGTCCACAAAATGGATGTCTCCACATCCCTATTTAAAAAGCATTTTTCTGTCTTACTGAAAACATTTTCTAAATATAACCCAGAAATTTACATACTGGATCCTCATAGTAGCCTTTGCAATAATTTCATAAAGAAATGTACGGATTCCCTTTAAGTATCTCCCAGGGCTCCAGTAATGTCATCCTGCAGAGATAGTAAATCCATAGTTATTTGTTTAATCCTGTTAATTTGTGTAAGAGTGCCATGATGTGCCTCCACGCCTGTCCCTTTAAGGCCATAGGCAGTGTGTATACCGTAAATGGTCTGGGCTGGATCCGAGTGCTTCAAAGGTCATGACCAGCCAGGCACTGTCCTGATTTGCTCCACTCTGCAGTCGATAGTAAAGCAGAGGGAGCTTTAACTATTACTGTAAATATTTATTTCTAACTTGTTGTTATATTTGAATTTGAGCGCTCGTTTTAACCTGCCTTTATTGCAGCTTATGCATCCCAATGGGAGTCAACATGTTTGGGTGGGACTTCCAGTAATTGGACCAACTGGGACACAGGGGACCTTGAGGGGTCCTTAGTTCAGGTGCCTTGTGGGAAAAAACTGTAGTTCTTGTAGTTTTACTGGTTGGCGCCTAAACTGACAAATGGGAGCACCAGAACTGTGATTGACAACTCCCCTAGCCAACCAAAACCTAGGAAAACTGGACTAGTTCAAGAACTGATTGAAAAAGTAGTCAGTTGATGTTAGAACTGAGTGAGTGAGCAGCTCGAGCTATCAAGCAGCAGCTCCAGTGAAAGGAGCTGAGGAAAGTTGTCAGGGAGAGGCCTGATTTGCCTCCCTGTTATTATTTTCCAGCATTGGGCTGCCTGATCGCAGTCGAATGGACTAATCTGAAAGCTAACTTTAAACTGTGGCAGTTAGCCCCAAGACTCTGAGGAGTGCAGCTTGAGATATTGGACCGAGAGGAGCTTCTGTGGGGTATTCGGCCCAAGAATTGTGGTCAGAGACTGTTTCTACAGACTAAGAGGTTTGCTCAGTGAATCAACTGCAATTGCAAACCGGCCGGAAACTGACCTGAGAGGTAGAGAAGTGAATGTTATTGCCGTTAAATGTGCTGAATGTTCATTGTGGGTCAAGGCCTACTGTCCAGGGACTTCTGATTGCCAGATAGGAGCCCATCTTTACGAGTGACTGGACTGTCTGCCAGCTGGGGGTTTTCACCAGCAAACAAGCTGAACTTTGCCAGAAGTGTTTGTCCAGCCTTGGGCTTATGCCAAAGCTGGCCCAAGCTGACTATTCTTGCACCAGTCATTGTTTTCTCAGTGACAGCAGCTTGGGGATCCACCCCCTGCACAGCAAGAAATCGCAGGTTGTGGCCACCTGGAGGGAAAGGCCACAAGGCGGAGGTGAGTCATGCAGGCCCAGCTTCCCCATGCTCTTCAGTGCTCTGCAACAGGTCTTCATATCGCCAGGCCAACTTCTTACGACTGGTGTTGTGAATAAACTCAATGTAGCTCCCTGCAACATTTCTTTTAAATCATTTTGTGATACCATCTGATTTCGTCTGTGCCTTCCAGGGTTACACTGGATTGGGCCAAATGGCCGAGGACATAAATAGCCAAGGGTTTTTTGTTATTGCATGTTTAACTGCTTTTTCTTTCCACCAAGGGCCCCAACAACAGCTGCAACCCCTGGCAACATTCAGGGTAGCCATCAACAGTCTGGGTACCGAGCAGCTGCAAAACTGTGCAGAGGCACTAAATGTATGCATACAAATGTGCCCTGGTTTAAATTCAGTATAATGTAATCATTAATGTAGACCTGCCCCCTTCCTTGTTAAAATCCCCCTTAATAAATAGATTGGTTTGTTCATGGTTACATTGCCTCACGAATATCTTTTTGCCTGGGTAAAGATTAATGTGTCTGGGAGAAATATATTTAAAAGTGCATAACTGTCTTAAATACTGTTTTACAAGGGGTTCCAGTGTAATTGCTGGAGACCAGACCCTTATGGTAAGTGCAAGGAGTGTGTGCATATTATTAATGCTCTTTTCTAACTGTGTGTTAACTGCTGTGAAGGGTTGTTCCCCATTACAAGGTACTTGGTCACTAGGCAGGTTTGTGGGTGGTTATAACTTCCCAGAGGGTTATACCAGGTTAGATAGATACCCCCACAGATATTACTCTGGGTAGAGGTACCAAAATAGTGAACCCAGGCCCCTCAACCATAAAGTACAGGCAGGGGTAGTAACCCTAGAGATAGTGCCACCTAGGGGTAACATCCTAGAGGCACTGCTGGGATTAGTGCCCCTCTAGTGGCCAAAACCAAAAATTGCAACCAAAGTTTTATGGGTACCACTGAAGAAATGGCTGTGCATTAGTTAATTAGCTGGTGTACGGGGAGTGAACTTGACCCCCAGAATGATTCGCAATTACGAGATATACACCTGGGCACTGGTAAGGCCACTATTGAGGGAGTGCTCTCAAAATTGACTGTCTTGGGGAGGTTGGGGTAGTAGGTCAACAAGCTGACCTGACTGCCCAAAAAACAATGGTTCTAGTGGAGTGTCGTAACCCCACAGACAATACTAAGGTGCCTAAAGCTATTGCCATTGATGGGTTCCTGGCAGTCTGGAGGGTGGTCACTAAGGATAGCGAGGGTTCCTCAGAGCCAGAACCCCTATCCCAGTCTAAGAGTCTTGAAGAGAAACTAGCAAAATGGTTACAGGCAAAGGGTCAAACCCTTAAGGACTTAAAAAAGTTATTTAAGCCTCCTGGGGGTACCCCTCCTACTGTACCTACACCTATCTCGGTGCCTGCACCCGTTCCAGCACCCATATCAATTACTGTGTCTACTCCTGCCCCTGCACCAGCTCCTGTGCCTACACCAGTACCAGCACCTATGCCTGTGCCTTCAGTCATTCATGACTTTTACTGCAAGTTAAGAGTGTTCTCGGGGGCTATTCCCACATCCTAGGGAAGATGATTTAGAGACTTGGATGGACTATGCATCCCCTCTGGTCCAAGAGTGGCAGTGCACAGAAGCAGAAAAATGGAAAAGGATCATGGAAAGTTTAAGGGGTCCTTCTCTTGAAGCCATTAGATGTCTGAGGTCCACAAAACCTGGTGCTTCAGCCCAAGAGTATTTTTTATTTATTTATTTAGTTTTTGCTGACCAGGTAAGTGCACTAGACAAATCCTGCCTATTTTCAGGCACAACCTGGGGGAGTGGGATACAGATGAATGCCAACTGACCTTGAACCAGATTAAGCTGTTGGTGGTATTTTTAGTGAATGAGGGAAATTTGTCCAGGATACCGGAGAAATTCCCCTACTCTGCAGTAGGGGGACTCACTGACTGTGAGCCATGGCCATTTCAGGTGGAGCTCTGGAGGAGCAGGATGCTCGGTGTGCACAACAGGAAACCCTTTTGGAGGATGACTTGCAGGAGGAGTCGGATATATTTATGGATGTTGCTTCGGATCTTAAAGATCTTCACTTGCCAGAAAGTGTTACTATGCAGGAGAATGTACGGCTATGAGAGCCTATAGCCGATACGTCTAAAGATGTTTCTGTGGATGTGGTTTTACATAAAACCTTCAGGAGTTAATCATGCAAGAAAACGAAAGGCATTCAGCAGAGAAAGGGTGTTTACTGGAGCAACTTGCCCGACTACAGTCCAAAGATGTGACTGTCAAAACTCCTGGCTCGCTTGTCATTAGGCCTACACTCCATCATGATGTGGCAATTCCAAAGAGCACAGCTGGGCTGGGTGAGTCAGATTCTTTCATTTCACATGAAAATTCTGACAGCGTTCTCGATTCTAAGGCTGGCAGCTTAAGAGTGCAAGATCGCTCGTGCCCAAAGCTGACATCACCTAATTCTACCACTATTTCAGAAAAAAATATTCCACAGGTAAACCCCAAAGACACTATTAACTTTCTAGGTGAAACTAGATCTGTGGAGCCGAAAGCGCAGGAGTGTTTGGATGGCACCACGGTAGTTCAGAATTTACCACTTTCAAAATCAGCTGGGTTTGTGTTTCGGGGAACTGCTAAGACTGCTTTGAACTCTACTGATAATTCGGAAATAGTCTATCAAGTCTCTGATTCTAATCAACATGGGGTAACAGAGTTTGCTTTTCAAAAAAACTTTGCAGCCCGAAATGGGCTAAAACAGGATATTAAAGAAAAACGCCTAGCTGTCACAACAGCTAATAGACATATGAATGACGCTTCTCTGCTTACTGCAGCACAGTATACTCATTCAGAGCAAAATTACATTACCCTTCCCTCTGTGAAAATACAAGAGACTAACATTATTGCCCAGTTCTGCAGGGGAGCCTAGGTCTCCACAGAAAGCTTTAAGTGAAGCTGGTTGGACTCAAAATAGCAAAGGTATATGGATCCCTACTCCTGATTGGGATCCAACACTGAATTTTTCTCAGGCCTCACCCGACTGGTGCCCTAATGTTCAACACCCTACTATAATTTCAAATTCCTCATCTACTACTCCCATTCAGAGTAAAAGGCCTGTGTTAGCTAATCCTATAATTAACTCACAACAGACTACTGAGAAACACTCTATAAGTACCAAAGCATCTGATGAATCCCTACTTACTGAGGATACTTTAGCAGCACCAGTTGACAACCAGAAGCCACTACTCTCTGAACTTTTTACTAAAATTAAAAAAGAGGCTGCTCCAAGACGGAATGCAGTTCGTATTAGATATAAAGGAGGTTTAGAGAATAGACTGGACAGACATCATGTGCTCAAACTATTATTAAAAGATTCATTATACTTCTCCCCGAGAGAAGTTTTTGCATTTATTAACATCTCGGGAGAAGTCAATTTTGATATTAGTTTTCGATCTACGTATGCTCTTGATTTATTTTGGGAAAAATATAATCAAGTTAAGTTTTCCCCCACATGGACCCCCTTCTTAGTTATTCCTTTGATTAAATCACTCATTACATATGTCACTGTAATGTTTCGGAATGAGGGGGTACATGTGGAGGATATAACTTATTGGCTGAGTCAGAAATGTGATATTATGAGTCCCCCTGAAGCTATATTAGATACGGAACTGTTTTGGACTGGGGGTTGGTGTTATGAAATAAAATTACGACAGACTGAGGCTGGCATTGAACACATCCTGAATTCTTTCTTACTGGGGTGTGATAGAGGAGTTTGTTTTTATGCTGGTCAGCCCAGATCTTGTTACAAGTGTGGTTCTAGAACACATCTTTCTAGTTCATGCGATAAGCCCAGGTGTGATAACTGTGGAGAGATCGGACATATTGCTTTTCAGTGTGCAAACCTTACTAAATGTGACTTATGTGAAGAAACAGGACATGTTTTTTCAGAATGTTCTTAGGTGGCCAAAAATAAACCCACTTGTCTTAGTCCAGACCTTCTTATACAGAAAGCTCAGGAATCTGTATCTTCTCAAACTGCTTCTTCTCTAGTCCCTGACCAGACAACCTCAAAGCCTCTGGATAAACCAATTTCTGCATTATCTTCCCCTCTTCACACTCCTGTTGAAAATCAGGAAGTGTTAGCCTCCCCTTCACCCTTACCTATACCTCCTGATCCTTTGCTATCAGTCTGTTATATGGACCCCATAGAAGATACTTCCCTTCTCCTAAATAAGATACCCTTTACCCAGGTACTAGTAAGGAGATCAACTAGAAATCTGAAATCAGACCCTATCCCAGCACCCATAGACATGGACTCTAAAAATCCATTTTCAGTCTTAGCACCTCAAAGGGGGGACTCAGAAATGGAATTAGGAGATTCATACCCCCAATCAATGCAGGCTCTGATGCAGCGCTCATCTAAATATAAGGGAAAGAAAAGACGGAAAAAAGAGTCTCAATTTAATCCTCGCCAAAATGTTTGATGGCCTCTGTTAGCATAGGATCACTGAATGCACACAGCCTTCTTAATTCCAGAAGGAGATCTGTTGTTTATCATTATCTTCACAATATTGCTATTGACATTTGTTTTTTACAGGAAACCTGGATGTATAATAGTGACCAGGCAAGGTTTTTCCAAAGGGAATGGGTTTGGGGGTCCCTTTTATTGGTCGTTTGGTACAGCAACTGCTGATGGTATTGGGCTCTTATTTAAGTCATATAACTTTACTCTTATTAAATTAGTTGATTTGGTTCCAGGATGAGTATTAATACTTGATGGGTTATGGAAAGACATATATTATAGATGGATAAATATCAATGGATTGCAAATAAAATCTGGACGAGTGGCTCTATTTGATGGTATAAGATCTTTTTTATTAACCTCTTATATAGTTTTGTTTTGTGGAGATTTTAATTGTAGTCTATAACCCTCCTGTGGTGGTACAACACCCCAAGGGAAAAAGGTGTACTGTGATTCCAATGCATTAAGGAACGTAGTTGATGTAGCAGAGCTGCTACATTGTAATTGTTTTCAGACTTCTGGACCTAGGTTCATATTCAGGAGAAACAAATTTACTTTTACTATAGATCACATGTTCATTTCTAAATCCTTCTCAAATTTTCAGTTAAAACTCTAATTACTGACTTTTCTGATATTGTTACTTTGTTCCTCATCTGGTATTCCTGGCCATCCAAAGGGAAGGCCAAGAAGGAAATTATTTTCTCTTAACTGATCCTGGGGTGATTACTTGCATAACAAATCTGATAAAAGCTTGTTTATCTGTTAATTTTTTTATGACGACCAGGGAGAGTGGTGGGCTGATTCCAAAGTGGATTTTAAAAAATTATTTGTGAAATTTGGGAGAAATAGGGAAAACACTAAATTCTTGCAGTATTTAAAATGAAGACAACAGCTCCAGAATTTTAATTTGTTAGCAAACACTTCTAAATTGAATTATACAAATCAAATTGATATGCTTAAAAAGGAAATGGCTGCATTTCAATATAATAGAGCACATACTATGAAGGCCTTACTTCAAAATGGAACCAAGAAGTCTCCTCATGGAGACCCATATGAAGCTTTTAAAAAATTTAGAGATATTACTTCCTTAGACTCATTACACCATATGGATAGTACTTTAGTATCCTCTATACAATTACTAAATGAAGTTATCCAAGATTTTATTACCTCCCATACTCCTTTGCACCCTCCTTCTGAATATGTTATTAGGCAATTTCTAGATAAAATTGCTGGTTTAGAACTCTCACATAACACTTCTGATCTAATAAAACCTACCACTGCTTTAGAAATAGAACATGCGATTAAATCTTTGAAGAATGGCATTTCACCTGGTTCAGATGGTTTGACAAACAAATTTTATAAATCTTTTTCAGAACCCTTGTCGCTCTGTTTAGAGTTAGTCTTTCACTTTTTCATGTCCACATTTACAACTCCTATTTGGTTTACAGAAGGTCTTTTGATTTTCCTCTTTAAATCTGGAGAGAAAACTTCTATTAAAAATTGGAGGCCAATTACACTTTTAAATTCTGACCATAAGACATTGGCTATTGTCATCAACAATAGACTAAAGCAATATGCAAATTTGGTTTTGTCTTCCTTACAGTTTTGTGGTTTGCCTAACAGAAAAATTCAACAAGCCTTAATAATTATTAGGGACATTATTGATTAAGTTTCACAAACAGGGAGCATGGGATGTGTACACCCATTTCTTTTTTTAACATTAGAAAAATACGGAGTTCCATTATTAGTAATAAATTGGCTTAAATCGTTATATCTTAATGCCATAGTTTATCCAGTGATTCGACAACAGACAACAGGTCACTGATGGATTTGTTGTCAAAATAGGAGTTCAGCAAGGATGTCCTCTTAGTCCGCTCCTTCATATATTCACTCTGGATCCCCTGATTCAATTATTGACAGATAATCCCAAATGGTCAGGGATATCTGGACCAGATGGTACTACACAATTTCATGTGCATGCTTATGCAGATGATATTTGTTTATTTTTGTCTCTATTTACACAAATACCTTTATTTTTGGAACTTATGGATGTTCTTTCCCAACTTTCTAATGCACAGTTAAATAAATCCAAAAGTAAAGGTCTATTTATCGGTTCCAATAATCCTAATCCTGAAACTATTGATGAGATATTGATTTCTACAGAATCCTTAAAACTTTTGGGGATTTTTTTTTTGCAGCACAGAATATTCCCTTATTTAATTGGAATTCTACTTTAGATAGAGTAGAACAAAAGGTACAAAGATGGAGACACTGGAGAATGACAAAATTTAAACGCATTCAAATTATTAAACAATTTATAATCCCTATGATTCTTTATACAGCAATGATTTTCCCACTCCCAACAAACTTAGAAACTAGAATATATAGTATTTTTTTCAAATGTTATGGGGCAATAGACTGAACCCCATTGCTTACAAATATACTTATTTGCCTAAAGATAAAGGAGGTTTGGGATAATTGACCCAGTAGTTTTTTTCTCACACTTTGTTTTATTCACAAACACTTAAATTTGGCTTGATTCCTGGAGATACGCCATACTCTTATTGATTCAAATAAACTTGGCTTTTTATTTTGCCAGATGGCATACTATTTGTCCTAAATATTCTAATCATCTTCAACTTCCACATTGGTTTATTCCTGCAGCCCAAAAAGTATATAAATGGGGTTTATCAGTACAAAAAATTATAAGAACTTCTGGATCAAACCAGTACAAAGCAGTAATGGAGTCAATTTATCCAGCTATACCATGTTTTAAGAATTGTCCTTCCTCCCAAATTCCGGGAGTTTTATCACAATTGACCAATAAGAGGATCCCTACTTAGATTAGGAATTTCTTTGGTTAGCAGTATATGGTTGAATTAACATAAGAGGAAATGCGAAATATAAAACCAAAATAGAAAGAAATTGTCCTTATGAGGAGTGTATTAATTTAGAGGAAACTATGGAGCATTTTTTGTTTCAGTGTTCTTACGCTAAATCCCTTTGGAACTACCTTGCTGTCAAATGGATGATGAATTGGTTAAGAACCATGATTTATGATAATTTGGTTTTAGGACAATTTGGTAATCTAGAAATCATTACCATACAGATACACTGGTCATTTGTTGTTGTAGCTTGAAGTTTTATCTCTGGCAAGCTAGATGCAGTGGTATTGTATCAGAAAAATTACCTTTAGAAATAGTTGAGATTTTGAAACATTCAGCTATGGTTAAGGTGTTTTATCTGATCATGAAATTACTTCTTCTCAAAAAGTATCAATGTGGTGGAAGGGTTTCCAATGTTTCTTAAATATAAATTATTTGAAATACTGTGGCTATAATTTCTTCTGATGACTATTCTAACACAAAATTCTCCTACACTTTTAGTGGGGTGTTGATACATAGTTCTTTATACACTGATTTTGATAATGTATGATCAGAATACTTACTTGATTTTGTCTACCATATGATTTGTATATTTTTCATGTGCTTTAACACCGCTTTGTTATTGCTTTGTTTTTGATGTGATAATAATAAAAAATTCCTCTACTCTTTTCAATGGTGGGAGGAAGGGGTCTGGCCATACAATTGTCCCATTCCACATATGATTTTTGTATGTTGTAATACTGATTTATGCATTAGTTTTTCTCTTCTTTTGAGTTTGTATGCTGCAATTCAGGTTTTGACAATAACCTAAACTATGTATGAATATAATACTTATTTGAGTTCTTTTATCTTATGATTTGAATATTTTGTGTTACTTAACACTGTTTGTAACAATCAGTTTTTTTTTGTTTAATAATAAAATATCCCCCTACTCTGTAGACAGGTGACGCTGTGTCTATGGGGAAGTTCTTCAGTCTGATGGAGGAGGACAGTGGAGGTGGACATGCTAAAGATAGCAAGCCTACTCACAGGAGTGGGGAGAATGGTGTGGCTGGGAGGCACCCTCTGGGTGGGCAGCATTTCGTACTTCATTCCCCACTTCTAGCTGCAGTAGATACGGTCGGAGGAGCCGCCGAAAACAGGGGACCTTTGGATTTCCCCACTGCACTCTTACCTGAATCTTCCAGACGTCCTGGTGCAGGTACTACACCTGTATTGGAGGAAGAGGATCTCGATGATATGGTACATTTAAAACAGGATCTATTGCAAAAGGCAGAAGTGGATTTCCAGGCTGCTAAATTACATGCAGCACAGGAAAGAAAAGTAAGCGTTCGGTACATGGTTCGCTGTCACCTATATTGGAATTTTCAGCAAAAGTTTTTGTTGCGGCTCCCCAGACACAAGGAATCATAGCCCAGGATTTACCACAAATAGAGGTGGAGAATGACACCCGATCACAGCAGGATCTTCCCTGGTCCCCTGAGTAAGTTTTCAAACAAGCTGGCTGGATTCAAACAGAGACAGGTCAGTGGGTTGCGGATCTCAAAATTCCGCTTCCGGGTTTGGGGGTTCCTCTGAGGTTACTGGGGGGGAGCTGAGGATAGCCTCCTCCATGCACAAGGAGGCCAAGATAAATCCTTATCCAGCGCAGCACAACATAGACCAGCTTTAAGCCCTGCTGCGAGTCCTATACCACCACTGCTCGCTACAGCAGACAAAGTACCTGTTGTTTCAAATGTTTCTGCTTCCATTCCTGACTCTATTTCCTTTTCTCCGGTACTGACTACCTCACAGCAGGGATTCCCTGAAGCTTCACAGTTGGATGATGGTTTAGTCCATACAAGAGGGGAATCAGTAACAATTCTGGATGCACTTCCTGACATTGATCCAGTACCCTCAACTTTAACTGCTCCCATTATGCCAGTCTTTTCAAAACCTGTTTCTTTAGCTAAACATTGCAATGCTGTTCAGCTGCAGTTCTTGGGACCTGTTGATAACATGCTTGATCGTTTCTGTGTGGGGAAAGTTTTGTTGAAACAGATGCTTGTTTTTTCTCCCTCTGAGGTGTATGCTTTAATTCATATCCCAGGGGAGTCTACCTATGACATTAGTTTTCTTTCCCCTGATATCCTCAATAGGTTTTGGATGAAGTATGCTCTCTTTAAAACAAATCCTGTCTGGGCCCATTTTCAAGCCATACCACTCACAAAATAAACTTTTTAAGTGATTACAGTCCTTTTGAGAAATGAAGGGGTGAATATTGTGGATATTTCTTACTGGCTTGAGAAGCGTTGTCAAATTCAGGGGAACCCAGAGCCGATTTTGGATTCAGAAGGTTTTTGGAATGGTGGATGGAGGTATAAAGTAACTTTATTGCAGAATGATGAAGGGCTTCAACATTCCTCAGCTGCTTTTATCTAGGTCGGATAGGGGCTTTATCTTTTATCCTGGACAACTACGACATTGCTACAAATGTAGTTCAAGTAGACATTTGAGCAGGACTTGTGACATGCTGGAAGTGTGACAATGTGGGAACTAGGGCATGTTATGTCAGATTGCCATCACCCACCAAAATGCAGTCTCTGTGAGGAGAATCATTCTTTGTAGACTGCCCTTGGGCAGTTCACAATACTAATGATAGAGATTTTACTATTCACCATTTACTATTATTTGAATGTGGCTTTAAAAATGGTTTCAAATCAATGTGGGCCCCCTCTCCCCTTGGCAGAGTACCTTCTGAAAGACCCACTGTTCCTCTTACGGAGATTTCAGCTGCTACACTTCCATCTTCAAAACCTCAGGAGGATTCACTTCCTGGCTTGCCTCCTACTAGGGACAAATCAGTTGTTTCTGAGCTGCCCAAAGACACGGGCACCATGCCCCCCTCACCCGCTGGAAGGAGCCTTTACCATAGTCAACAATCGGAGGAGGAGGAGTTTCTCGAATAAATCTGTAGCCTCCACTTCCAATGGCTTCCAAATTCCCCTGCATAATACTTTTTCCACATTACAGGGTGAAGATCCTGATGTGGGAACTGAATCAGATTCAGTCTCGGTTCACTCCTCCCAAGCTGATGGGGGCTCCGATACATAATGTTCCACAGAGGATTTAACAACCCTTCCAAAAAATAAATCTAGAATGGGCTCCCGTAAATAGATTCGAAAGAAACCTTGATGCTTTTTAGTCCCCCTTTGATAATTTCAATTTCTTGAGTTTCGGTTTGTATGGTCCTATCTGTCTCTATTGCTATGAATTAGCTGTTTGAAATTAAGATGGCCTCCTTGAATACTAATAATATTCAGTGTGAGAGGAAACAGCTTTTGATTTATGCTTTGTTTGCATCTGCCTATTATGATGTGTTTTTTTTTTTCAGGACACCAGGTTACCTACTAGGCAGGAGATGGATAGAGCCTCTTTGGGGTGGACATGGGGGTGGCCCAGTGGTCCATTGGAGATGACCTTTGTAGTGGGGTCAGTATTTGTATAAATTCTCCCTCTGCAAAATCTACACATTCTGTAGATATCGTTCCAGGATGTGCCCTGCTGTTGGATGTTACTCTGTACAATTTACCCTGTTGGTTTCTCAATGTGTATGCTCCACAAACAAAAACAGCCAGAATAGAGCTTTTTCATCTCATACAACCATATGTTTTTACTGCTCGACATATTTTTTAAGGGGGTGATTTTAACTGTGGATTATATTTAAAAACAGGGGCCTTCAGACCCAAAAACATTACTACGATACCAATTGTTTAAATGCTTACTATCTCAAACCGGGTTGATAGATGCTTGTGGTCAATTTGTAATGCCACATAAGACCCATTTTCAGGACAGTCTTGCTACTAGAATTGATTTTTGGTTTATATCTCCTTCTTTAGAGCTTAAGCATGCTAAGACTATCCCCATTGCTCCATCTGACCATGCTGTAATAGAGATTTCTGTCTCTAACTATGATGGAATGCAGCAGGGTCCTGTATATTGGAGGTTGAATTTGGAACTTTTGTCCTTCCCAACTGTTAAAGATGGCCTGATTTCTTTACTTGAAGCATGAAAATCAGTAAAGATTTTGTATGACACCTCACAGTAGTGGTGGGACGAGACTAAACTTGATATTTAACGGTATTTCCAGCATATTGGTAGATTGAATGGGAAATTCAAGAGGGATCAGTATCAGATTTATAAGAGACATTTCCAGAATTTGGTGTTTCAAGCCTCCCGAGGGGATGTGCAGCTTCTTGCAGATCTGGCGGACACTAAACAGAAAATGAATGACCTATAGTACAGCAGACTTAGATCCTTGGAACAGGAACGCAAGTTCGGAACCCAAGGCACACAAGATTTTATGACTCCATATCAATTTTGTCCTCAACAGTATTATCGGAAATGGATGTCTTTAGTCCGGAATGCTAAGGGACTTCTTTGTACTACTAAACTAGATATTATAACAGCTGTGGAGGATCATGTGTGATCTCTTTTCAGCACTCAGGAGTCCTCTGCTGATGCTCTCAAAGCATGGTTGGATGGTTTTTCTCTACCACAAGCTTCATTATTAGAACAAGTACTTGTTTCACCATTTACACAAACTGAAATAATGGCCACTTAGGCCCAGGTCAAGAATGGTTCTGCGCCCGGGATGGACGGGATCCCTAATGAACTTTATAACATGATCTTGCAATATTTGCTTCCTGAATTTTTAGAATTATTTCAGGACATGATTTCTTCTGGGAACTTGCCTGACTCCACGGGAGATGGGTTAGTAATCCTTATGCATAAATCTGGTGACAGGACAGATCTTTCTAATTGGCACCCCATCACATTACTTAACGCTGACTTTAAATTATTTACTAAGTTGTTAAACAACAGGCTTTTGCTTTGTGCATCTTCTTTGATACATCCTTCATAGACTTGCACTATTCCTGAACGGAGTATTACAGATAGTTTAATTTTGTTGAGGGAAATTCTGTCTCGAGGGGAATCAGGAGAATTAACTGGGTTCATCCTTAGTTTAAACCAGGCCAAAGCCTTTGATAAGGTAGATCATGATTATCTTTGGGATTGCCTTGCCAGGTATGGGATTCCAGCTACTTTTATATCCTGGATACAATCTTGCTACACTAATGCTAAGGCCCAAGCTTATTGTAATGGGTGAATCGGGAAGAAATTCGAGGTCACTCAGGGAGTTAGACAGGGATGCCCTCTAAGTCCCCTCCTATATCTTTTTATGTTAGATCCTTTGCTTCATTGTATTGATAACAATGCTGCTATCCAGGGGGTTTCTTTTTCTAGCACCACAGAGGAAATAAAAAGTATTGTGTATGATATTTGTTTTATTGTAGGAGATTTGCCATCGGCAGTCTTAGCAGGGCAGACACTCTTGGAATTCACAAACTCCATGGGAGCTCACGTGAATTACATGAAAAGCAAATGCCTCCCCTTTGGCATGGTACCATTTTTTGCATCTACCTTAATAGGGATCCCTATAGTAACAGAGACCTGTACAATTCTAGGACTCACCTTTGGTTCAGGGGATCTGACTCTCTTAAATTGGGCTTCCAAACTGGACATAGCACAAGAGAAAGTTTTACATTGAACAAGTGAGATTGTCTAAATTAAAATGTGTGTATATGGTTAAGACCTTTTTACTTCCTATTTTTTTGTATCTTGCTGCAATTTTTAGTTTGCCTCCATGGCTAGAATCTAAATTATATGGTTGTTTTTTTTCTTGTATTTGGGGTAGCAGACTGAATCCCTTTAAGAGGTGCTTATTGTTTCGGGATAAAAGATCAGGAGGGCTTAAAATGATTAACCCTATAGTGTTCTTCTTTACAATTTCGCTAGTACCAATCTGAGGCCGCTGATGTTAGATTCTGAGAAGATTTGGATTCCATGGGTACAGGACTCTCTTGACGGAATAGTTCCTTTTTGGTTTCCACACTCCTGCATTCCCAAACAGCAATCTCTGCACAGTACCCCTGAGACTTTACGAGTGTGTTTTGGGAAAATAAAACTCTGGAGTTTAGTACCAGAACATTTTTTTCAACATGATTGAAAAGTATTATATGCTCACCTTATAACAACTTTTTTTTGAGATACGGCCTCTTTTGATTCCAAACCAACTTCTGACAAATTGCTAATTGGAAAAATGTTGACATCCCCCTGCATTCCTATCTATATGTGGGATGTTATGTGGCTTTCCTTATATGGGAAACTAAATGTTAAAGGTAACTTAAAACATAAAAGTGTGGAATACCGATATTGTCCTAGAGATACTTGTATGAATACTGTGGAAACAATGGATCATTTATTTTTATTTTGTCCCTTTGTTCAAAACTTCTGAAACTTTTACGAACAAATGGCCTACATCACCCTTTTATGATTTGACCTTAGAGATTCTAAATTTAGGAATCCTTTCCTTTGTTTGGACTAAACATGACAGGGTAACACTCTGTTTTTTTGGTTTGTTTTAAATTCTATATCTGGCATGTGAGATATAGGCATCGCTTCAACAAATTTGGTATACGAAGAACAGCTTTTTCACATGATTTCCACTGAGGTTCAGAATCTATAGACTTTTAAGAGAGTAAGTCGAAGTCTTCCGAAGTATTTCAGTCTTGGTGGCACAGTATTGACTGGCTCTAGCTGATATCATGGTCATGAATCATTGTATATATATCACTGTTAGTATTGTTATTACATCAGGTTTATTGTGTTTCCAACATTTCCCTACCCCCTATATAAAGTGGGAGGATGAATCAAATTTAAGTGTTTTGAGTTCTATTTAGTTATAAGGCATAGCTATTTGATTTCTAATTCCTCTACTACTTCAGTAGCGAGGGATGTATATATATTTTTTTCCTTATTATCGCTTTTTATGATGTAATACTGCTTTGTATTATTTGTTTCTTATGGTTTAAATAAAATATCTCCCTACTCCTTAGTGGGGTGGGGGGACTTTCCATGTATTAGGATATGCTTTGGGCCTTACTAATTTATTTTAGACATTGTCTGACTAGAATACTTATCTGATTGTTTTTTGTGATTTGTTTCTTCCTTTAGTGTGAGTTAACACTATTTGTACAGTATTTATTTGATTTTTGAAGTTTATAATAAAAATTCCCCTGCTCTTTTAGTAGGGATTGGAAGGGTTATTTTTTATGTTTAAGATTTCATTTTTGGGGGTTAAGCACTTTTTGAAAGCTACCTATACATTGTATGAATGTAATACTTGTCTGATTTCTCTTTTTATGATTTCTGGATTGTTTTGTGTGAATTTAACTATTGTGTGGATTATTTGTGTTTGACAATTTAATAAAAATTCCTCTACTCTTTTAGTGTGGGGGTCTGTTCAGTATTTGGGATATTATTTGGGTTTACAGATTTTATTTGAATGTAATTTGGAAAATGTATGTCTGTAATACTTATTTGATTTTTTTATCATTTGTATATTATTTGTGTGCATTAACACTGTTTTGTATTTCTTGATTGTTATAATAAAAATTCCCCTACTGTTTTTGATGAGTGCCATGGGATCTTTAACATCCACCTGAATTACCACCAATCCAGGCAGATGGGACCTCGGTTTAACGTCTTATCTGAAAGACGGCACCTCAGAAGTGCAGCACCCCTCTCATTCTGCACTACAGTGTCAGTACTGGGATATTTACCCAAGTGCCAGATGTGGGAACTGAACACACAGCCCTCTGATCTCCCGGCCTCAGAGGCGAGTGTGCTACCTACTGAGCTACTGACACTGTCTGCACTAGAAGGTGTCTTCGGTAGCACTGAATCAGAGGAAGATTTAATGTGGAAATTCAAATCCACTAAATAGTGGAAGGGTGAATGCTTGTCTGATTATGTCATTCATTTGGAAAGGGCCCTACAGAGAGCTCACAAAAAGGGTGGAGTATTGACCAATGACTTGGACCGTGTGTGACTAGATCATATACTCAAATCTGCCAAATACTCTAATTTGCTAATTCTCAAGCTAAAGTTACAGGATAGGAAGGATGATCCCCCTGCTTACTGTGGGCTGAAGGTGAGGGAGAAATTTAGGATCCTTGTGCATTCACTGCTAGAGTAGCTTTGATGCTGGGAGGGCCCAGTGAAGAAGAGACTGTTAGGGACTGTCCGCAGTTGACAGAGATTCTTAAAGAAATCTGAGAACTAAAAACTGGTGGCATCACCAAGGCTGCCTCCTCTGATAACTACCCAGATACCCATCAAACCACATATGCTATGGGAGTGGGAGTGCATGCTCAGGCGCTCTTTGTAGATGGCAGCATAAAGAATGAACTGAGTGAACTGTCTGCCATGGTGAAAGAATTGATGGGACATAGTGTGCAGCCTCAGGCATGACAAAGAGAGAGAGAGAAGCAGAACCAAGAGCCTCTGTTGTCAGTGCCCCTGCCCAAGCACCAAATACGTATTCCTCCCCACTCCCTAGCTGTGAATATCGGCCAACTCCCAATGTACTGTCACAGCCCAGACAGCATAGAGAGGGTGTGTTCTGCTATCACTGCAGGGAGGATGGTCATACTAAGAGAACCTGCCAGTTACCGAAGCTTTAAGAAAGGTGAACACCAAGCTGTTGAATCATGTCAAGCAAAACCATCACAAATCATCTGGCAAGCCTTCATCCAAGTCTTTTTCATTTAGGGCGACTGTGTAAAGACCTGCTAAGACTGCTCCTCCAGACTGGAGATGGTAGGCCCTCCTATGGAGACCACTGTGTACATTGATGATATCCTGGCCCGAGCCATATTGGACAGCAGATCTCAGGTCACTATAATATTTAAAGATTGGTATGATCAGCACTTGTCTGACCACCCTCTACAGCCCTAGCAGGACTGCATGTATGAGGTTTAAGCGATAAATCCTACCCTTACCTTGGTTTCTTACAAATATGGCTATCTTTCTGTTCTACCATGGCTGGCATGGATGAGCCCATGGAGTCTCTGGCATTGGTCTGGCCGCCAACAGGCCTATATGATGGAATCCCTTTATTGATCAGCACTAATGCGCATATGTTTGGCTGATTAGCTCAGCTGTGTCAAGAGAGACAAGCCTGAAAGACTGGATGAGCTTTACACATCCATGCCATGGATGGTGTATGAAATGCAGATGCAGGCCAAAGAAATGGACGAGGATGAGCCAGTGGGAATCATGTGGTAAAAGGATCCAGTGCCTCTTGTTTTGCCACCCAATGCACAGTGCAGTGTCAGCAGTGAAGGCGGTTGCAGAAAGATGTAACCAACAAGATTCTTATGCTAGATGCCCCAGAGGAGGAAAGTTACCTGATGGACTCCTAGTCAAACCCAGTGTGCTGCCTGTCAGAGCCCATGCCTATGCTAGGAGAGTAGTGGTACAACTCTGCAATGTGACCGACAGAGACATTGAAGTCACTCGGGGCTGTACCCTGGCTAAGGTATACTGTGCAGATGCCGCTGTGTTACCCCACAAGTGCCATACAGAGGAGGATGGTGTAGTGACCCCAGACTTGTTCAATTTTGGGGAATCTCCCATTCCCCAGGAGTGGAAAGATAAAGTCAGCTGCAAACTAGCCCAGTGAAGTAAAGTATTTTCATTAAAGGAATGGGATGTCAGATGCATCACAGGCGCAGAGTACCATATCAGGCTCCATGATGAGAGGCCATTTCGAGAAAGGTCACACAGATCGGCACCTGCAGACACTGATGATGTCAGATGCCACCTACAGGAGATGTTAGCAGCTGGAATTATCCAGGAATCACGCGGCACGCATCCCTGATTCTGGTGGTCAGGAAAACAATGGCTCAATGAGAATGTACGTGGATTACCTGACCCTTAACCAAGGACAATGTCGGATCAGTATACCATGCCTCACATCCAGGATACCCTTGATTGTCTCAATGGAAGTCAGTGGTTCTCCACCTTAGATCTCAGAAACAAGTACTACCAAATCCCAATGATGCCAGAAGATCACGAGAAAACTGCTTTTACTTGTCCTTGGTTTTTATGAATTTCGTGAATGTTCCAAGGCAGATCTGGAGCACCAGCAACATTCCAGAGATTAATGGAGTGAGTTGTAGGAGACATGAACCTTTTTGAATGCCTAGTTTATCTGGACGATGTCATAGTGTTTGGCAAAACACTCAAAGAGCATGAGGCTCATCTGTTCAAGGTTCTGGACCGGTTAGAAGAATTCGGATTGAAATTATCCATTGACAGGTGCTAGTTCTTTCAGCAATCTGTAAAATGCATTGCCCACATTGTATCTTCGGAAGGCATCCAAACAGATCCGAGCAAAGCAGAAGCTTTAACCACCTGGCCAAGGCCTAACAATCTTAAAGAACTTCAAAGATTCCTAGGTTCTGCAGGTATTATTAAAGCTTTGTAAAAGATTATACCAAAGTGATTTGCCCATTGCTAAATCTGACCCACGGATATACACCTACCAATCAGAAGTACAAAAGGAGTGCTCTGAAAGAAGATGATACAGCATTCTATGACATCATTCACCAGCTCACACATGCTCCAATTCTCACTTATGCAGATCCAACTAAACCGTATGCACTACAAATGAGGAAGGATTACACCCAGTGGCATTTGCCAGTAGAAGTTTTATTCTGTCGAGAAAAACTATCCTGTTCATAAACTTGAATTCCTCACTTTGAAATGGAAATAGTAGACCAGTTTCATGAATACCTATATGGTCTAAACTACTAGTGGAAACAGACAACAACCCCTCACGTATGTCCAAACCTCTGCCAAATTAGATGCAACAGGACACAGCTGGCAATCTGCTCTTTCAACATATGATTATTCGGTGGAGGACCATCTGGACCTCAATCTCATTGATGCCAATGCTCTGTCTAGAAGGCCTGCATCCAATTCTGAGTGGATGAGACTGTCAGAACAATCCATGCGGGTCCTGTGCCAAAGTTTGACCGGGATGAACATCCATCTGCTGCCACTGTGGGCTGCCTAGTTGACTGCTTGGGGCCTCCAGATACCTGTGTTCCTGTAGCTACTGCAACTTTGCAGTTTGGATCTCAGTGCTCTACCGCACTTCACTCCAGCAGACATTCAGAGGGAACAGTATTATGATCTTATGATCAAGCTTGTTCTAAATGCCATAAACAAAGGACAAGATGTTTTCAAGCTACGGTCCAATGACCAAAGAACTGCCTTACTGTTCAGAGAGGGGCCTAGACTTAAAGTGCAAGACAAATTATTCTACAGAGAGATCACAGATGAACAAGGTAAAATTGTTAAACAGCAGCTGGTGTTGCCATCCAAGTTTAAACATGTGGTCCTAACAGCACCTCGTGACCAGATGGGACATTTGGGCAGTGAGAGGACAACCGACTTAGATAGATCCGATTTCTACTGGCCAAGACTGAATGCGGATGTGCAATAGTACATCACAACTTGCAGCAGATGCCTCCAGAGGAAGGCCCAGCCACAGAGATCATCACCCTTAGTTAACATCGCCACTAGTGCACCAATGGAGGTTGTATGCATTGACTTTTTAAGTTATCAGCCCGATGCAAAAAAAGTTAGCAATGTACTTGTTGTGACAGACCATTTCACCCGTTATGCACAAGCCTATCCAACAAAGGACCAGAAAGCAGCTACTGTAGCCAAGGTGCTCATTGAAAAATGTTTCATCCACTATGGTGCACCACAGTGGATCCATTCTGACCAGGGGAGGGATATTGAAAGTTGTTTAATCAAGGAGATGCTAACCCTCTGGGAAGTGAGAAAATCAAGAACCACTCCTTATCACCCACAAGGTGACCCCCAACCTAAACGGTTTAATTGGACATTGCTGGACATGTTGGGCACCTTTACATAGATACATAGATACATAGATACATAGACAGTGTCGGCAGATAAGGGCCTATGGCCCACCCAGTCTGCCCATTTAAGTCTGTAAGTTCAGCTTATGTTTTCCAAGCAGTCTGTTGCCCCTAACCCCTGACCTCCAGAATTCCTTTTATGTCTATCCCATGCATTCTTAAATCCTGTGATTGTTTCAGCCCCTACCACTTCCTCTGCAGGGTGTTCCACTTGTCCACCACCTGTTCTGTGAAGAAATTCTTCCTCATGTTTCCTCTGAATCGTCCTCCTCCAACTTCATCCCATGCCCTCTAGTCCTGGAACATCTTTGCTTAAAAATAGTGCATTCCTGCACCTGTTCCTCCCTGTAAGATACTTGTATGTCTCTATCATATCCCTTCTCTCCTCCTCTCCTCCAGGGAGTACATGTTCAGTGCCTTCAACCTGTCCTCATAGGACTTGTGATGCAATCCATGCACCATCTTTGTTGCCCTCCTCTGAACCTTCTCTACCCTGTCTATGTCCTTATGTAGGTAAGGTCTCCAGAACTGCACAGTGTACTCCAGGTGCGGCCTCACTAGTGTCTTGTATAGTGGAATTATGACCTCCCTTTTCCTGCTGGTGATGCCCCTGCCTATGCATCCCAGCATCCTATTTGCTTTACCTGCTGCCTTGTCACATTGTTTCCCTGCCTTGAGGTCATCAGAGATGATAACCCCAAGATCCCTTTCCTGCTTGGTGCATGCTATATCCTCACCCCCAACTGATATATTGCCAGGGTTTTTGTGCCCCATATGCATTATCTTGCACTTCCTTGCATTGAATTTCAACTGCCAAACCCCTGACCATTCTTCAAGTTTCTGCAGGTCCTTTCATTCTGTCTACACCCTCTGGTGTGTCTACTCTATTACAGAGCTTTGTGTCATCAGCGAACAGTGAAATTCTGCCTTCTAGGTCCTGCACAATGTCACTGATGAAGATTGCATAGTACCGTCCCAGCACTGATCCTGTGGTACCCACTGGTCACTCTTCCCTCTGTGGAGTGACAGCCATTTACCACCACCCTCTGTGTCCTGCTGCCCAGCCAGTTACCTACCCACCGCACTACTGTCCTGCCCACACCCATATTCCCAGTTTGTGCAATAGTCTTCTATGTGGCACAGTGTCAAAGGCCTTGCTGAAGTCCAGATAGGCCATGTCCACTGCCTCCTGATCCACCTCCCTAGTCACCCAGTCAAAAATTCAATGAGGTTGGTCTGACATGACCTTCCCTGGTGAAACCATGCTGCCTTAGGTCCTGTGGTCCATTGACAACCAGATGTTCCACCAATCTCCTTCAGTAGTGCTTCCATGATTTTCCCCACTACCGAGGTGAGGCTTTTTGGTCTGTAGTTCTCGCTTCCTCTTTGTTCCCACTTTTGTATAAGGGGACTACATCTGCTATCCTCCAGTCTTTGGGTACCTCCCTGTTTCTAGTGATCGGCTAAACAGGATAGCAAGAGGTTCAGCCACCACCTCTCTTAGTTCTTCTGGGACCCTGAGTTGCACCCTCTGGCCCCATTGCTTTATCAACTCTTATTACTTCCAGTACCTTCAGGACCCTTTCTCGTGTAAAGGGACTTGTGTCCATTCTGCACCATTCTCACCCTTGTACTCCGTTCAGACCCATTACCCTCCTCTTCCTCAGTAAAGACTGAGCAGAAATACCTGTTCAATATGTCAGCTTTACTGTTGTCATCCTCCACACAGCCCCATCCTCCCCTTCAGTCTCACTATCCCTCCTTTGCCTTTCTTTTTCACTTATGTACCTGTAAAGGTTTTGTCCCCTCTACCCACTGATTTTGCAATGTGTTCTTCTGTCTGAGCTTTGGCTTCCTTACTACCTCCATGCCTCCTTTGCTTCTCCTGGTACTTCTCCCTATCCCCTTCTGCCTGTGTCTTTTTGTATTTCCTGAATGCAACCTTTTTGGCTTTCACTTTCTTTGCTACCTCTTTGGAAAACCATAATGGTCTCCTCTTCCTTTTCCTCTTGCTAACCTGCTTAATACATAATTCTGTTGCTCTTGTAATCCCCATTTTAAATACTTCCATCTGTTCCTCAACCCCTGATTCCTGCCCCATTCCCCTTAATGCCTCTTTCAAGTATCTCCCCATTTTCCCAAAGTTTGCCCCCCTAAAATCCAAGATACGTGTTTTTGTGTGGTTTGGTTCTGCTCTTTCTGTGATTTCAAACCACAGTGACTGGTGGTCACTGTTCCCCAGGTGCTCCTACTCTTACCCCCATCACACTGTCCCTGTTTGTGAGCACAAGGTCCAGTATTGCCTTCTGCCGAGTTGGTTCCATGACCAGTTGCTTGAGGAAGGCACCCTGAAGGAGTCCAGGATAAATCTGTTCTAGTTGATGCTGCTGCTGGGATGCTCCAGTCCACGTCTGGAATATTGAAGTCTCCAACCAGTACTACCTCACCCTTGTCTGCCATCCTCTGGATGGCTAGCATCAGCTCCCTATCTGTTTCTTCCTCCAGGGCTGGTGGTCTATAGACCACACCTGTGCAGATGGCTGGCCCCATTTTCCTTTCCAGCTTAACCCAAAGTATCTCTCCCCCATTTTGTTCCTCCTGGATCTCTGTGGCCCTTATGTCATTTTTCACATACAGTGCCACTCCTCCTCCCTTCCTGCCTGCCCTGTCTCTTCTGAATATGTTGTAGCCAGGTATGGCCAACTCCCTGTCATGGTTATCATTACACCAGGTTTCAGTGATGGCCACAATGTCCAGGTCTGACTGCACCATGACAGCCTCCAGATCTTCCATCTTGTTGCTAGGCTCCTGGCATTTGCACATGGCTTTCCATGATTTGACCTCCCTAGACTGTTTCGCTGTTCTACTCCAGCCCCTTCTTTGGTTGTCCTTTATCCCTGGTTCACCTTGCTGTCTGCTCTTCTGCTGAATTTTGCCCCTATTCTGCCTATCCACCTCCTGGGTGCTAATCTCCATCTTTTGCACACTGCTTTGTAGAGACAGCAACTCCTCTGGTTCACTGGTTCCACTGCTAGCTGTGGGGGGGTGAGCAAGTAGGTGCCCTCCTTGCTGTCCTGCCACCCCCCTTTGCTAGTTTAAATGCTTGTCAATGTAGCATTTAAACTTATCATTGAGTGCTTGGATTCCCCTCCAGGATGGATGCAGGTCGTCAGGCTTGAACAAACCTCCATCCCTCCAGGTGGGTCCCCAGTCACCAATGAATCCAAACCCTTCATCATAGCACCAGTTCTTCAACCATGAGTTAAAATTCCTGGTGTATGCACCCCTATGCTCTCCCTTGCCTCTCACAGGTAGTACTTCTGAGAAAGTGACAGAAGTAGCTACTTGCTTGAGACCCCTCCCCAATTTCCTAAACTCTTCCTGAACTTCCTTTGGCTCCCCATTTGCCAGGTCATTAGTACCTAGGTGGATAATGACATCCAGCTCACCCTCCCTGCCTTGCCTTCCCAGTGATCCCAGGATCTTCCTTCCATCCTTCCATGCCGTGGCACCTGGTAGGCACCTCACCTCCCTGTCATCCCTCCTGTGTTCCTAGCTGGATCCTCTTATGATGGAGTCCCCACCAGGATTCACTTCCTTCTCCTCTGGGGTCCACTGCTCTCCCCACTGAGGTCACTCATTGGCTAACCTCCACATCCTTTCCTTCCATTTCTCTGGGTACCTCTATTTGGTTGTCCCGTTTGGCAGTGTGGCATATGAGTTCTTGAGTGGAATAGGATCTGGGATGTGCCTCTGCCTGACTGCTCTATTGCTCCCTGAGCCCACTGTCATCCAGTACTCCTGGTTCTCTGCATCCTTTGAGGCAGCTGCATTGGACTGAGTGCTCTCTGGATGAGGGTGATGGTACTCCTGACCCAGTTTACTTCCGCTCTAGGTCTGGCTACCTCTGTCGCGGTCAGAAATATGCATGCAGATAGGGCAGCACCTCAGTGTCCAGAAGATCTGCCTGAATATGGCTGCCCCACAGCCACTGCATTGCACCACCTCCCACATTATACTGCAATTATACTGCTATTCCACTACTTGTCTGCTACTGAAGCTTTCCTAGTTCCCTTTTATTAATTTACTGTCCTAAAATCCTGCCACTGTTCCTCTATAGTATTTGAAAATACATACACTTCTATCTCACCTCTTTATCCTTACCATCAAAAGGTAACTACAATCACAATAATCTACCTTCTACTAATACAGATTCTATCACAGAATCAGAGCACAATGCAAAAACATCTGCTACTTAGCAACAACAAACAGGTGACAACATACCAAGTTGATGTAGCTTTTTTTTAAAATAGAAAAAAAAATGTAATAGTTTAAACCAATAGAAATCAGCAGTTCCAAAAGCACCTTGAACTACAAGAAAGAACACAGTACCACACCTCTGCCACAATAACTAAACAGTTCTAAAACATTGGAGAAAGAAGAGAAAAATCAGAGACTGAGCAAAAAGATACAATATACTATAAAGTATTAGGCAATAGGTATACTCAGCTGTTTAACAAAGAAAATAAAGTACCTAAAACGGCCAGGATACCCACAAATGACACTTAGGTTCTCAATATCAGACACCACCAAAGGCACATACAGAAAGGGTTTAAACTATAGTATTAAAATAGTATTAAAATTAACCACATCAGAGTAGAAAGATCACACTAAATAAATGTGTTGATCCTTCTGACTTCCAACGAATATCTACCACACAAATTTTATATCTTCCTGGAGCCTACAGGGTTGTTTTTCACAATCACCTAAATTTACATAAAACAAAACAATTTTTAAACTGAAAATTATATCAAAAAGCACTTAGCTTTGGGAGCTCTTCTCAAACACAGCCACTCAGTTCAGAGTTCTAGAATCAGAACAACCCTTCACCCAAAGGACAAGCCGAGGTGGAGTCAGCAGATAAGTGCTTTAGTACATGCTTACAATTGTACTCGTAATGATGCCACTGGTTTCTCACCATATAAACTGATGTTTGGCCAGAAAGACCGATTGCCTATAGACGTGTGTTTCTGAGTGTCCCCAGATGGGATTGAAGCTGATAATTATCTTCAATACATGCAAAACTCAAGGCTCAGCTCTATCATGCCTACCAATTAGCTCACACTATGGTTGCCAAGAAGAGCCTAGCAAACAAGGTGAGATATGATAAAAGTGTGAAAGCCTAAGAGCTACAACCTGAGTATGTGTTCTCATGCACAACCTAGGCCTGCTGTAAAACACAAAATAGCTGACCAGTGGAGTCACATCCCTTACATTGCCGGCCAGCAAGCTGGATGATCTGTCAGTCTACAAAGTGCATCCAGAAAATTATCCATAAGCTGTAGAAACAGTACATTGGAACCACCTCTTACCCATTGGACAAATTATTATAGACTCTGCACCTCAAGCTGATGCTTTCACTGGGCCTGTTAGCAGATCTGCTGCTTAAAAGAAACAATCAAATCAGCCTCCTGCTGTTCCATAACCAGAGCCTCCATTGTGTCCTACTGTAGTTAATGATGACAATCATTCTGAGTCCGGTGACACTGAATATGGAGCTGCATATTATCCTTTTTTCAAACTAGCTCCAGCTGTTCCAAGGCAACCCTTTATGTAATCTGGAGACAGTGCTGACAATCACAAAGTATCAGATAATCTTACTCTCAACCACTCCAATACCACCTGTTAATGAGGTGCAATGTATAACTTCAGAAGCAGCTGACTCTTTATGTCTGGTGGAACTGTCTGAAATTGAAGTAGATAGTTCTGACCAAGAAGTGAGAACCACACCGATGAATCTTTATTTGAAGCTGAAATATCTGGGTCTAGTGAACCTGATCTCAGCTCAGAAAGTATTGCTAATTCTGAAAGTGCATGCAGTGTGTACTAACTGACTTACATTTTGTTGACGTACCTCTTACTGATGAACCAGAGTCTACAGAACAAGCAAATGCTACTACAAATATAAGTAATACTTCCAACTCTGAACAAATAGAAAGTGCAGAGGTGCCCCTTCCTGCACACGCTGATTTGCTGGTGGACAATAAGACTGGAGTCATGAACCCTGATGCAAATGTTGAAAGGACTATGCCTGAGCCTCCTTCACCTAGAAGATCTGAAAGAGTTGTCAAGCCTGTAGTATGCCTTATATATGATTCTCCAGCAGAACCTGTAGACCGTCCTATGAATGTGGTCCATAAAGGGGTTTATATTACAGCCAGTTCCCTTCCTAAGATATCATACACTGCAGCTACTAAGTTAGTGATAAAACTCTCCAACCAATATAACCATAGTCATGTTACAAAAATCCCAGAGTTAGTTGACAAGTTCAGATTACCAGCCATGGGGGTTAGTGTACAAAGAGTGGTACAGACAAGTGTAATGCATATAACTAACTGAGCTAGAATGAAGATGAAAAAAAAATAGAATGTTTGGAATAAAATGTAATTGTTGGGTATTACCAATGTTTATAAAAATGCTATTTATGAATAAAGTATGTTTTATTATTAGTACTAATTATGATACTGCACAGTAATGTATATAATAATCAATGAGCAGGGAAGAGTGTAACCCCTCACCACCAATTTGGGGCTTAGCTTAAGTGTCTCCCAGGGCTCCAGTAATGCCCACTGCCAGGCAGATGTCCTGCAGAGATAGTAAATCCATGGTTATTTGTTTAATCCTGTTGATTTGTGTGAGAGTGCCATGATGTACCTCCATGTCTGTCCCTTTAAAGCCATAAGCAGTGTATATATAGTAAATGGGCTGGGATGGGTCAAAGCTCACAACCGTCCAGGCACCGTCCTGATTTGCCCCACTTTCCGGTTGATAGTAAAGCAGAGGGAGCTCTATTACTGTAAATATTTATTTCTGACTTGTTATATTTGAATTAGAGTTCTCATTTTAACCTGCCTTTATTGCAACTTATGCATCCAAATGGGAGTCACCATGTTTGGTCCGGGACTTCCAGGAATTGGACCATTTGGGACACAGGAGACCTTGAGGGGTCCTTAGTTCGGGTGCCTCATGGAAAAAAAACTGTAGTTCTTGTAGTTTTACTGGTTGACATGCAAACTGACAAATGGGAGCACCAGAATTGTGAGTGACAGCTTCCCTAGTCAACCAAAACCCAGGAAAACTGGACTAGTTCAAGAACTGATTGAAAAAGTAGTCAGTTGCTGTTAGAGCTGACTGAGTGAGCAGCTCGAGCAGCAGCTCCAGGGAAAGGAGCTGAAGAGAACTGGCAGGGAGAGGCCTGATTTGCCTCCCTGTTATTATTTTCCAGCATTGGACTGCCTGATAGCAGTCGAAAGGACTAATCCAAAAGCTAACTTTAAACTGTGGCAGTTAGCCCCGAGACTCTGAGGAGTGCAGCTTGAGATATTGGACCAAAAGGAGCTTCTGTGGAGCATTCAGCCCAAGAACTGTGGTCAGAGACTGTTTCTACAGACTAAGAGGTTTGCCCAGTGAATCGACTGCAATTGTGAACCAGCCCAAAACTGAACTGAGAGGCAGAGAAGTGAATGTTGTTTCCATTAAATGTGCTGAATGTTCATTGTGGGTCAAGGCCTACTGTCCAGGGACTCCTGATTGCCAGAAAGGAGTCTACCTTTACAAGTGACCAAACTGTCTGCCTGCTGGAGGTTGTCACCAGCAAACAAGATGAACTTTGCAAGAAGAGTTTGTCCAGCCTTGGGCTTATGCCAGACCCAGTCCAAGTCGACTATCCTTGCACCAGTTACTGTTTTCTCGGTGAGAGACCAGCTTGGGGATCCAGCCCCTACACAGCAAGAAATCACAGGTTGAACCACCTGTGGGGAAAGGCCATGAAGCGAAGGTGAGTCATGCAGGCCCAGCTTCCCATGCTCTTCAGTGATCTGCAACAGGTCTTCATATTACCATCTTCTTCCAACTGGTGTTGTGAGTAAACTCAGGGTAGCACCCTGCAATATTTCTTTAAATCATTTTGTGGTACCATCTGATTTCATCTAAGCATTACAGGCAAACCTCTTAGTCTGTAGAAACAATCTCTGACCACAGTTCTTGGGCCAACCAGCTGAGGATACAAATAGCTAAGGTTTTTGTTATTGCTAACTGTTAACTGCCTTTCTTTCCACCAAGGGCTCCAACAACAGCTGCAACCTGGACAATGTTCAGTCAAGCCATCAACAGTCTGGGTACCCAGCAGCTGCAAACTGTACAGTGGCACTAATTGCATGCATACAAATGTGCCCTGGTTTAAATCCAGTATAGTAATCATTCATCTAGATAATGCCCCCTTCCTTGTTCAAATCCCCCTAAATAAATAGATTGGTTTGTTTCACAGTTACACTGCCTCACAAATATCTCTTTGCCTGAGTAAAGATTAATGTGTCTGGGGGGAAACGTATTTAAAAGTGCATGCCTGTCTTAAATACTGTTTTACAGGAGGTTCCAGGGTAATTGCTGGAGACCAGACCCTGGTGGCAAGTGCAAGGGGCGAGTGCATATTATTAATGCTCATTTCTGTGTGTTAACTGCTGTGAAGGTTGTTCCCATTACAAGGTACTTGATCACTAGGCGGGTTTGTGGCTGGTTATAGCTTCCCAGAGGGCTACACCAGGTTAGGTAGATATCCCCACATATATTACTCTGGGTGGAGGCACCAAAATAGTAAACCCAGGCCTCTCAACCTGTCATTATAAAAGTACAGGCAGGGGTAGTAACCCTAGAGATAGCGCCGCCTAGGAGTTACAATAAAAACCATGACATGTTGTCCCTAGAGAGGCATCTTCCTGGCAGGATGTCTTCTACATGTGCTCTCCAACTCAATCCTGCAAAAGCTGAATTAAATCCATAATATTTAAACAAACTCAGAACTGATTGGCATATCTACATTCATGAAGTGCTCTGGATCACAAAGATACCATACTTAAGATTATCTAAAAATCAGCCACATGGAGCCACACAACCAGGACAGCAACAATAGGGTAAGGCCATAGAGGCAACAGGTAGTGCCAATGCTGGTAGCCTGATGGAGCCCCTCCCCCCCCGGTACATGCTCTTTGAGTAAATATATGCCATGGAAGCAAAATTTGAGCGAACACTAACTAGACTTGAAGTGCATGACTCACAGCTAAAAGACCTTACAGCACCAGCAGTGGATACTGAGAAGAGATCCGCCTCTACCTTTGCAACTGTCTCCACACTGACCCAAGGAAACACATAGCTTCAGGGCTGTTTTGGGCCTTGGAGAATGAAGTTAGACTGGGTAACCTTCGGGTGGTTGGTGTGCCAAAGGGGCTGAGGGACCGAACCTTTTTGACTTTCTCCCAACATGGCAACAACAAACTTTCCTTACCTGAAGGCTTTGATTGTTCAACCCTGAGAGAAGAGTGTTAATCCAAAGGGTGGTGACTCAAAGAGATAATCAACACCACACCATCATGTTAAAGACAGGCGGGGCAGAGGTCAGAGATTCCAATCTGGTGACAGCCTGGGCTGTGTATCTGATCAACGTGGAAGGATCAGATATCAAGATATACCTGGACCTCAGTTTTCAAACTAGAGCTGAGATGAAAAAGTTAAATCCAGTAAGGCAGCATCTCTGGGCCCTGGGAATCATCCACTTGTTCCTGCTACCTGTCCACCTCTGGATCATATATAGTGTCACAACATGGCATTATTCCAACCCGAGAGATGCGGGCAGGTGGCTGGAGTGCTATGAGAAGGAATTTACAGAAAAACTGGCTCTAGATGCAGCATAGCAGGAGAACGAGTCAGGAGTAGTCTGCGCTGGCGTATGACATGGTATCTGTGCATCAAACACCAGTTGAAAAGGATCCTAATAACTGCACTTTGTTCTTACTTACTACGTGTTATTCAGAGCGCATACCTTTTCTTTAAAAGGGGTTTAAAGTACTACCTAGACTTTTTAGTGGCTGTATATGTGGGGTTCCAGTCAGGGTTGAGGGGGCTCAAATAACTATTGTGTATTGGCACCAACAGACTGTCCTCAGGCAGTCTTTTACTAATCACCTCCACCCCTGTCTGCATATCACCGTGCTAAAGCTTTAAATGCAGAGGAAAGAGATATTGTGGGTACTGCACTGTGTAATGGACTGAGGTTTAAAAGTTTCAGTTCAGTTCTGGTTGTTTCATGGTTAAAAGCTATCTTACAATGACAGTCAAGGGAAGGGGCAATCATATGGGGACCTAATCTACCTTTTTAAATCCCTATTTTGAAACACTTTAAATAACAGCTACTGGTGGGCTGTGTATCTCCCTTGGTGTTCTCCTTCTAAATAACATGTTAGCCACTGAAGAGGATGGCTTTTACCAGACGTTCTGTCTTTGTAAGAAACTGTAACTTCTTTCTCCCCAGTCCTATTGTAAAGAATATAGAGCTAAGCACAGTATCTGAATATCAAATGCCTATAAATGGTAAATGTTACTAATGAATGCTCCTTTTGCTCTTTATAAGAAATGTTAATGTGTTTACATTATGTAAAATAATAAAGTTTAAAAAGAAGATGACAGCCCCACCCCCACTGGCACCCTCCTCCACCCTGCCCTGTCTTTACAAAATGCTGCTGCATCTGCTGATCTGCTCAAGAAAGTAATCCCTTCTCCCACCCATGCACCAAACACACTTCCCCCTCCACCCACCTGAGTCCCACTGTCTTTATTAAGCAGCACACCCAGTACCTTAACCCCAACCCACTCCCCTCTGGTTCCAACCACCCTCCTCCCCCCACCAACATCCACAAAATCAACCAGAAATAAAGAAAACGGTCCCCTAGTGCAGAGTATCTGCTCTGTTTGATGTCCATCCCGTAATGGCAGGAATGAATGAGTAGTGATGTCTTTGCTCCTAGTAAAACCTGATTGGCTGAAAATTCACCCAATCAAGATGTCACCATTCATTCATTCATGGACACTGAACAGAGCAGACTCTATGTACTGGGTGACTATTTTCTTTATTCCAGGTAGATCTGTGGGTGCTGGTTGTGGAGGAGGGTGGTGGGGACCAGAGTGATATTTGGGTGAGGTCGAGGGACTGGTAATGCTGCTTAATAAAGACACTAGGCCTTGGGTGGGGGAGGCAGATGGGGTGTGTTTATTGTGTGGGTAGGGGGAAAGGAATACTTTTTCAAGCAGAGCAGCAGATGCTGCAGCATTTGGCAGAGCAGGGGGAAGGAGGGAGGAGAGTGCCAGTGGGGTTGGTGGGAGGTTGTATCATGGTTCTTACCATTTTTGAGTGGGGAAGGGGGTTGTTTTTTATCATTTTGGGGTTGGGGAGGGGTGTAGCACAAAATTCATGTTGGAATTCGCCTGTGAATTTGCCTTTTGCCGTGCATATTGGGCCAAATCACCTGGCGAATAATAATGTGAATTGTAGTCCTCAGCTTGCGAATTTGCTGAAATTCATGGATTTTTTTTTTTCACAGTATGAATTTCAGCAACTTCATATACAACTGGCTGGTGTCAGGCACAGTTGCTCTACCAGTAATTAGCTCCACTTGACTTGACGTAAAGTATTATGCCTTCCTTCTGAGTTGTCCACCAGGGACCGCTGTATGGAGAAAAGCTGTGAGGTTGTGAAAGTGATGCAGGAGTACAGTGGTGCTTTATTGGCGAAGGAGGACTGATTCTAAAATGAGGTAAAAGGAATCAGAAACAGAAAATAAGAAAGAGAACTTCACTGCAATGTAAAAGCATGCAATAAATGTATTGAATGTTAATATTTTATTAAAGGATTTACCCACAAAATAACGTAAAAAAAACCTACTCCTATGTTTGTTAATATTTTATTAAAGGTTATCGACAAAATAACAAAAACCTACTCATACATTAAATAGCATACAAAACAGTTTTAACAGGAGCATACTGCCCTCTCGTTTGCAAATGTTATCTGCGTTTTACCAGTCAACTCCATTGTATATATATCATACTAAAATCAACCTTACCCTTCCAATAATGATTCATATCACCTAAAATAATAGCTTCCTATTTAGTGGAATAAAGTTTTAAATTAACAGATAATGTCAACAGCATCTTGATAAAACCAGGAGGCACATATTACAGCTAGGAAATAAACATTATTATTATAGGCATCAAAGTAAATGACAAAAAAAATCACAACTTTGGGAAGAATTCACAAAATTACGTTGGCAAACCATAAATTAATCTTTAGTGAATATCAAACACCACCCACCCTTTCAACCCTTCCTGTCCTCTCTAAAAACATTGTAGTCTTTCAGGCTAATCACAGAGTTATGGATTTTTCTGGAGAGCCAAATGTCAGAAAGAGCAATAAAGTCAAAATTATTACATGAAACCAATGCCTCAAAATTATCCCATTTGCCAAAATATTCTAAATGTTTAAGTGGACAAAACTAATGGGATAATAAGATAACTGAAAATTAGACTGAGCAAAATCAGTAGGTCCAGGATTAGGGTGGACAGAACCAGTATAAGAGTAACTTAAGTATCAATAAACTTTTAATTGTACAACACAATTACTGAGAGTCTTATTTCTAGTAGGAGTGAACTTCCTGGAGTGCCAGGTGATAGGAACACATTTAAACCATGCGTTTCAGATTGTTTCGTTCCCAGCACCACAACAGTAGATCTTTGAGATAATTTCTTTCATCAGGGCACAGCTATGGAACTTATAACCACCAGGCCCTAGGACCACATGGAAACTTTTGCAAGCAGTCCACTACGGGCTGCCCATGATGACATCAGATGTCGGCTCTCCAATATAAATGTGGGTGGCCCCTTCTGTCTTCAGTTCCCCACCGGAGATCATACTCAGAAGACCTGCCTTTAGGGAACCAGAAGAGAACCTAGGTCTCTGCTGACCAGGCGAGGGAGAGAACAGCAGATAGACCCTCATAGAGAAGGAGACAGCACTCAACAGAGTCTCAGCATCTGACGCGGGGGGAAGATGGTGGGATGGCATGGCCTGATGAAAGAGATTATCTCGAAGACCTACTGTTATGGTGAGTACGTAACTGTTTATCTTCTTTCAGGATATCTCTTTCATCACCACACCTATGGAATGAGTACCAAGCAGTACTAACTGTAAATAGTCTGGGTGGCTGGAGCCTACAGGCCTAGGAAAGTGGGCCTTGCAGTATAGCTAGGCCAAAGTCAGCCTTTTTTTTGAGAGGCAATGTCCAGACTGTAGTGTTTAGTGAAACTGGAGCACCCTCTTTCCCATGGACAAATGAAGCAAAAAGCTATAAGGACTTCCTGGGAACAGCATCAATAAAGTCGAAGATTTTAAATATCTTGGCTTGGTTCTTGACCCACACCTCACTTTCCAAGTACACATTACTAATCTTACCAAGAAAATAAATACGAGGTTAGAACTGCTATTCCGGATCAGAAAATTCCTTTTTTCACCTCGAGATCTCACCTTGCCTGCTCCTTGCTCCTTCCCCTTCTTGAATATAGTTCCACAGTCTACTCCCCGTCAGTTCTTTTCTCCAAACTGAGAACCTCTTACAACATTTGTCACTGGCCTCCCCTGGTCCACTCATCACTGTTCCTTCTACCCTCCTCTCTCGTGGCTGCCCCTGGAAAGAAGGTTTCAACTTAAACACTTCTTTTTCTACACAAGGTTAATCTTAACTTATTGCCACCAAATGTTTGGACCCTTTCCCGAATCTGCTGCCAGCGTGGCACCAGAGGAGCCGAGACACATTTTTTGAGGGTTCCTTTCCTTCATACCACACATGCACAATACTCTATCTGTTATCAGGGTGTGAAACTTTACAATAACCTACCTCTTGGCACTCAGTCCTGTGGTTCCATCCCCTTATTTATTGCCTCTGCAAAAAATTTGCTCCTGGAGAGTTACTCTTGCAAGTGCCCCCTGTGGTAAGTTTCTTATAGCAGTTGTGTTGTTCCGCTCCACTCCCTTTAGGTCATCCCTTACATTACCTCCTTTTTCTCCATCCACACCCCCCCCCTCCCAGCTCTATGTTTACTGTCTCATCTTTGATCCCCCTTCCACTGTCTACCTCCCTCATCCTCACCGACATTTATGACTGTCTTAATTTTATTTAAATTTGTTGTTAATATGGTTATTTCTGCTCTTGTATTTTCTTGTGGTGTGTATGTTGTGATACTCTGTAACCTGGGCGACTATGAAAATGGTCATGTTTGCTCACACTCTTTCCAGTATAAAATAAACTTGATTGATTGCCTGATTGAAGGCGTGGACAGTACTACATGTGGCAGCTGCACAGATTTCTGCAGCAGACACATTTTTGAAACAGGCAACAGATGTGGACATGCCTGTAGTGGAATGACCACAAACAATCCCAGGAAGTCCCTTACTGTACTTCCTATAACAAAACATAACACAGTTTGCTAACCATTTGGACAGGCACTGTTTAGAAACTGGAGCACCCTCTTTCCCAGGACCGAATGAAGCAAAAAGCTGTGAGGACTTCCTGCAGTCCTTTGTGCGGTGTATATAGTACCTGAGTATTCTATGTACATCTAGAGTGTGGAGCAATTCTTCCCCTGGATTGGCATGCTCAGGAAAATAAACTGGCAGGAGGATGGTTTGATTTAAAGTAAACTCAGACACTACTCTAACCCTCTCTTCTCCTTCTGTCGTGAGGCATAACTTTATCAAGCTAATATTTTTCAAGTCAAACTACCTCTTGCTGGAAGCTGCAATACTGAACATAGGATTTGCAAGAAAGCAAGTTGTGCTCACAACAGAGGGAGGTGAACCTTACAATTGTCTTTGGTTAGTAGCAGATATTCTGCAAGTGGAGGCTACTTCTAACTGAAAGGTGAAATAAGGAACTTAGAATTATCAGGAAAAGACAGTCTTGTTACAATTCTTAAGATTTTCAGTGCAGGAAGAGTTTAAAGCACAGCTGACTTATTTCGGGGCTGATTGCTTTCAGAGCACAAACCACCAGGCTGTTTTGGGGCTGGGAGGTTTACTGTGTCTGACTTGGATGTCTGGATTTTCTCTGTTTGATTAGCAGGGATTTTCTCTGTCAAATTGTTGTGTATAGTATCTTGCTGACAGGAAGGCACTACTAGCGGTGGGTCAGAGCTCTTAGCTGATTGTTTTGTGAGGGCACAGTTTAGGCCCAACCCTTCCCACCTCTCACCCCACCCACCCCTGAAATAGTTCCTTTATACCTGGGGTTCTGACATCATTTCCTCAAGAGTGCAAGGTGCATATCAATGTCATACCCTCTCTAGCACACAGCACTGAAAATATAAGCATACACATTGTATAACATATATATTTCTATATAACAAATCAATCACACACACAAACACACACACAAAAAAAAAAGTACATAATCATGTGGGGAGTAGTGCAATGTAATTGCTGTGGGGCAGCAGTCTTCCGGGAGTCTTTCTGGGCTGAGATGCTGCTATTTGCGAACAACTCTCTGCCCTGAGGGAGGAATTGCCCGTCTTCAGGCCACACTGGACAGCAGTAAGGGAACCTTCCCCAGGCCAGACTGGATGGTAGGAAGGGAACCTCCCCCATCCAGGAGCACCAGAGCCACCACCACTACCTCAGAGGTTGCAAAGAAAGCACAGCAGTTGGACCACAGTGGGCTCAGGGAGGGTGAGGATGGTGGAACAGAGGCACACCCAGTCAGTTGTTCCACTCCACAATCCATACACCATCCTGGGGGAGCACAGCTCCCCTATGGATGCACCCACAGAGGAGATTAAGGAGGCTGAGGACACCTGTCACAAGGGAGGCCCACAGGAAGGCAGCAGAGGACACCACAAGGAAAGGAAGCAGTTCCTGGTGTGGGACTCAATTATTAGGGGGATAGAACTGGGGGGAGCAGGGAAAACTGAAGTAAGGTGCCTGCCTGGTGCCATGGCTTGGAGGGACAGGAAGCGCATCCTCAGAATCAAAGAACAGCTGCACGGGGAGTCTGAGGCTGGGCGTCGTGTCCACCTAGGGACAAATGACTTGGCTCATCATGAGATTAGAGCAGTGCAGAAGGACTTTGTAGAACTGGGGAGGGGCCTAAGACAAGTAGCACACACAGTATCCTTCTCAGAGGTGCTGCCTGTCAATGGCATGAGTGAGGCAAGGGTACTTTGCACCATGCAGTTTAATGAATGGTTGAAAAAATGGTGTGGAGCACAGGGGTTTGGCTTCATTGGGGACTGGCGTTCCACCTGGAGGGACACCAGCCTATACTGGCAGGATGGTCTGCATCTGTCCAGGAAGGGAACAAGTCTTTTGAGCAATCGATTTAAATGCTTCATTGGCAAGCTTTTAAACTAGTCAAGGGGGGAGGCACTGATAAGCAGCAGGAAAATCCTAGCCTCTCCTTACAAAACAGGGTACTAAATGAGAAAAAGACTGAGGTAGAAAGGTCAGTGGGGGATGCTGCCACAGAAGGTAAAGCCATCAAAAAATGGAAAGCAATGAGTACCAATGCCCGTAGTCTGAGTAACAAGCTTCCTGAATTAGTGGCCTTGATGGAGGAGAAACATCTGGATATCGTGGCAGTCACAGAAACATGGTTCGCACAAAACCATGACTGGGATGTAAACATACCAGGATACTATCTACAGGAGGAACAGTGAGGGTAAAAGGAGGAGGAGTAGCTCTTTACATAAGGGAAGGAATCAAAGCAACAGAACAAAAAGGAAAACAGGGAGGAGAAGAGCACTGTGGTTAGTTTGGAGACTGCAATGGCAACACAATCCGCACAGGGGTTGTATACAGACCCCCTTCTCAGGAGGAGGAAATGGACAAGGAAATGATAGAAAGTATACTTAGTATGGCAGAAAAAGGGAAGATATTGCTGATGGGCGATCTGAATATGCCAGATGTTAGCTGGAGTGCAGTTGCAGCAGCCACTTCGAAGAGTGGGGTTATTCTGGATGCCCTACAGGGGGCATGCCTTAGACAACTAGTATTGGAGCCCACTCAAGAGGGAGCAATCTTAGGCCTGGTTCTCTCAAATGGAGATGAAGAGAAGATCACAGATGTAGAAGTGGGTAGCCATCTGGGAACTAGCGACCATCGAACAGTATGGTTTACAATAAACACAGCAATAGAGTCAAGCCATACAAAGGCAAAGGTACTGGACTTTAGGAGGGTTGACTTTGCCAAAATGGGTGAGTGCCTAAGGAATGCACTAGAAAATGGGCAGGAAGGAGGGGTGGAAGAACAATGGGGAATAATAAAAACTGCCATCACAGAGGTAACAAGCCTTTGTGTGAAGCAAATAAACAAAACTAAATGATGTAAGAAACCACTATGGTTCTCAAAGGAAGTGGCAGTGAAGGTTCAAGAGAAAAAGAAAGCTTTCAGGAAGTACAAGGAATCACAGGAGCAGGACAGAGAACTGTATCAGTTAAAGCAAAAGGAAGCTGGGAAGGCAGTCAGAACAGCAAAGGCCCAAACCGAAGGAAAATATAGTCAACTCAGTTAAGAAGGGGATAAAACATTTTACAGGTACATCAGGGAGCGAAGGAAGACCAAGGGAGGATAGTGGAGCTTAATAAAGGGGAGGGTGGGCAGAGGGTGACTGTGAAAAAGCGAGATACTAAACAAATATTTTTGCTCAGTATTTACAAAGGAAGAGAGTACTTAAACAAACAGTAGAAACACTCTGGATACAGAAGTTGATACCAGCCCATTTACAGAAGAAAGGGTTCTGAAAGAACTCTTAAAACTGAAGGTGGACAAAGCAATGGGGCCTGATGGGATTCATCCAGAATTCTAAAAAGAACTAAGGGTAGAATTAGTGACACCACTGACTACCCTGTTTAACAAATCATGGGAGGATGGGTGGTACCCGAGGACTGGAGGAGGGCAGATGTGATTCCCTTCACAAAAGTGGGAGCAAGGCAGAAGCAGGAAACTACAGACCTGTTAGTTTAACCTCAGTGGTAGGGAAAATGATGGAATCACTTCTGAAGGAAAGAACTGTCGAGTATCTAGAGGCCAGAGGGGCACAGGACCCAAGGCAGCATGGATTCACAGCAGGAGGGTCATGCCAGACAAATCTGATAGATTTCTTTGACTGGGTGACCAAAGCAGTAGATCAGGGAGGGGCTGTGGACATGGCATACCTAGACTTTAGCAAGGCATTTGACACAGTCCCACACAAAAGATTAATATACAAGTTAGCTAGCCTGGGAGTGGGTCCCAAGATGACAGCCAGGGTAAAAATTGGCTGAAGAATAGGACACAGAGGTAATAGTAAATGGAGTCACTCTGAAGAAAGGGGGTTACTAGTGGGGTACACGAGGTTCAGTATTAGACGGTCCTCTTCAATGTCTTTATAGCGACATTGCAGAGGACTGGAAGGAAAAGTATGTCTCTTTGCAGATGACACAAGATCTGCAACAGAGTTGATGCACAAAGTGGGGTGGAAAGGATGAAAAGGGACTTGGCAAGGTTAGAGGAATGGTCAAATGTATGGCAGCTTAGATTCAATGCTAAGAAGTGCAAGTAATGCACCTGGGAAACAAAAACCAGGGAAAGAGTACACCATGGGGGTGAGATACTAACAACAACAAATGGAAAGGGACCTGGGGTAGTCATATCAGATGACCTAAAGGTGGGCAAGCAATGTGAGAGGCAGCAAGGAGGGCTGGGGGATACTGGGATGCATAGGGAGAGGCATCACCAGTAGAAAACAGGAACTTATTATCCCTCTGTACAGACAGCTGGTCAGACCCCATCTGGAGTACTGCGTGCAGTTCTGGAGACCCAGTCTTCGTAAAGACATAGACAGGATGGAAGCTGTCCAGAGGAGGGCAACTAAAATGGTGCAGGGTCTGAACCGGAAGACATATGAAGAGAGACTTAAGAAGCTTAATATGTATAGCCTCGAGGAAAGGAAGGAGAGGGGGGACATGATAGAAACTTTCAAGTACCTCAAGGGAATCAACAAAGTCCAAGAGGAAGCATCTTTCAAAAAGAGGTGTGCAAGAACAAGGGGCACAATTTGAAGATAGAGGGGGTGTCCTAGAGGTAATTTAGGGAAGTATTTTTCTCACAGAGAGGGTTGTGGATGCATGGAAGCAGCCTCCTGAGGAGGCTGTGGAGTCAAAACTGGTGGAATTCAAGCATGCATGGGACAGTCATAAGGCAATTCTAGGGGTGGGGGTAGGAAGAAGTAGGCTGCTGGTTAACTAGGATCTGCAGCTTATCCAGTAGACAGGAAATGGGCAGACTGGGTGGGCCAAGCGGTCCTCATCTGCCGTCAAATTCTATGTTTCTATGTATCATCGCAGATGTTCCAGCGGCCAAAGAGGATTACCACAATTCAAAACATCTCTGAGCTAGTGTACCCAAAATAAAGACAGGAAAGCTGTTATGCTACCTCTCGATGGCTTCATCACACCAATCTCTACCTTCTTGAACTGGATTCACCTCAAACCTCTGCCCGCCAGACGCAGGACCTCCAAACCTGCAGTCTCCTGTCTCTTCTGAGCCCCAAGCCCCTTGGTCCCAGTGCAGCCTGATAGTCGCCTTCTGGAACGACAACTTACAACACAAAATAAATACAAGGGGTTTTCATTTCATTTTCCCCACTTTCAGCTTCAATAAAGGAGAAATCACTACCGAGTTTCTTCCCCAAAAGCTTCTTTATTTTAGCACCTGCATTCCAAATGATTTCAGAGTACAGGGTCCCATCCTTCACCAAATAAATAAAGCAGCTCCATGGGGGCTATTCAAAATTTTACAGTTCACCCGATGTTGAACCTATTGAGCAGACTAACTGTTATATAGGCAGTACAAGCAGATTATCTTCACCTCTGAATCTTGGATGGTTTACCCAAGCGGATCCTTCACTTGAAGAATCTACAGGCTCCTGGCGCTGGTAAGCCAAACATCTCTTTTCCTTTCTGGGTTACCTTTCCTCATCTCTCTGTGTGGTCTGGCTCTGGTCAGCTGCCCTATCTCCGGCACGGAGAAGCAAGCTGCTTCCCACCGGCCCCTGGACCTTGGCCCCAAATCTCAAGGGTACCAGGATTTTCCTTCTCCGACCAAGGCCCTGTAACCCGTACACTCTCCTCCCATGGAACCTGAACCTGCTGGTGCACCAAGCACTTCCCACATTGGTCCCCATGGTCATGCTCGTTCTCTCTCTTAGGTAGCACAACATTACAGCAAAGTCTTTACAGCGAGTCAGTTACAGTGACTCAAACTCAGCGAGTACAATTACAGTGACCGCAGCATTATAGCGATGGTACAATTACAGTGAGACCAACATTTCAGCTAACCTCCGGAGTCTAGGAGCTACTCGGAGGATGTTATTTTAGAAATAGGGTGGTTTGGGGGGTGGAGGGAGCGGAGCCCCCTTGCAAAAACAGAGACAATCAGCTTTGCTTAGATGCACCTGTTGCTGCTAAAGTGTTCAACAGGTGCAATTGGGACGATAAAAGGTACAGAGTGGAGGGTGTTTTATTTTATTTATTTAGTTTTTGTTGACAGGGTAAGTGCACTAGACAAATCCTGCCTATTTTCAGGCACGACCCGGGGGGAGGGGGATACAGATGAATGCCAACTGACCTTGAACCAGATTAAGCTGTTGGTGGTATTTTTAGTGAATGAGGGAAATTTGGCCAGGACACCGGGGAAATTCCCCTACTGTTTTCGATAAGTATCATGGGATCTTTAACATCCACCTGAACTACCACCAATCCAGGCAGATGGGACCTCGGTTTAACGTCTCATCCGAAAGATGGCACCTCAGAAGTGCAGCAGCCCTCTCATGCTGCACTACAGTGTCAGTACTGGGATATTAACCCAAGTGCCAGATGTGGGAACTGAACCCACAGCCCTCTGATCTCTCAGCCTCAGAGGCGAGTGTGCTACCTACTGAGCCACTGACACTGTGTTTACCAGGTTTTGCAGGTGTAGTCATTACCTGTGTTGCTGTCATGTTGGTGGAGTTCCTGGGAGCAGTGCTATGCAGCACTAGAATAAGATTCCCCAGCAGCAACACGGCACAGTGGTCACTGATGTAGAAATTGGTTGCTGTAATGCGCTGCGCCAAATTGTAGAGTCATAAATGTGGAGGCTCAAATGTTTTTATTCATTTTGCTATCACTGTAAAAATATTGCTGAATTGACATGGAGCCCTCTCTTCCCACTGGAGTTGAGGCCCTCAAACCCCGGCCCTGCTCCAGTGCCCAAGCTGCATCTACTGGGCTGTCCTGTCACAAGAGAGTCCTGAGATTGCCACCACTATGGCCCTCCGAGCAGCCGACTCCTCCACAATGGTGCTCCTTTTTCCTTACTGAGCTCCCAGATGACCATTTAAGGATGGTCCCAGCCTCCAACCCACATCCCTGCCAAACACGTCCTGGGCTTGAAGTAAGCTCCAGCCAGGAGCTGCCCCCCCCCCAGGCCTGTCCTAAAACCTGTAACCCACCCGGCCCTTAAATGCTGGTTCCCAAGGATCTGCCCCTCCATGCAGGTCCCTCTAAAATGGGTGAAGGGCCCTCCTGGCTCCCCCTACGCCGGGGCTGCCCTGCCAATCCAGGTATGGGAAAGGACCACTGCCACTGGCATCAGCCCTGTGGGAACCCTGACCCCACAGCCTGGCAGCCCAAGCACTCCTACACGGGATCCCACAGGCTCCTACCTATCCTAGCATTTTCCTTCCTCCTAGCCACCCTCATTCTGATGATGCAGGTACCTGGCTGACCATTCACCCTTTGGAGCTCCCTTCCCAGCTCATTGATGCCATGTCCCTGTAGAGGCCATCCATATTTGCCCACTTTGGGGGGGGGGCCCAACAGGCCCTTACCTGCCCTCTGCTGCCACCTTGAGGTGTCAACAAGATTAACCCCCTCTGCAGAGCACTAATAGATTCCCCTAACTCTGGGGGAATAGGAGGGGTGAAGAGGGTCCCTAATGAAGCATAAACCCCTCTGAAGAGAGGGGGATTACACTACCTTTGGTAAAAATTTAGGATTAGTATACAAAGACACCCTGTCTTTGTGGAAAATCATGTAAGACATTAGGACCTGTAGCTCTGAAATCCTTTGAGAAGAAGTAATGGCAACTAAAAACAATGTTTTCCAAGAAAAAAAGTGTAAGCCGCAAGTTGCAGCTGGCTCAAAAGGAGCTACAGTAAGCTTTTCTAACACAAAATTCAGGTCCTAAGCTGGGACTGGATTACAGATAGGAGGCTTCAAGTGTAGAATGCCTCTCAGGAACGTACGGGCCACTTCCAGGTGTGCAACTGTACAACCCTCAATAGGCACATGGGAAGATGAAATGGTAGCCAAGTACACTTTGATAGAAGAATACTGCAGGCCTGCATCTGCCAAGGACAGCAGATACCCTAGAACCTGATTCACTGGACAGGTAAATGGATCTAAGTGATGAGAAGTGTCCCACAAAGCAAATGGCTCCCTTGTTACCACTACTTCTTCCTTTAAATACTTGGGAGTTACTTTTGACTCTCAGTCAGACCTCTCCTTGCATATCCAAAATGTATGTAGGGCAACAAATATCAAACTGAGCCTAGCCTTCATGGCCAGGAGGAATCTAAACACAGCTGTGCATCTTGCCCTTGCCAAAGGAATTTTTCTACACTCAGCTATGGACTCACAACTTTCCACCTTGCTATGAAAGCTAGTCTTGCCAAGTGGGATGTGATCTATAAGAATGTCTGTCACTTTGCCCTCGCTGTCCCCCATCTCACCCATCACTGTGAATTGTATGGCAAACTACACTGGTTGTCCCTGTGTAAGTACTGCTCCTTCATTCTTGGCAGCTTCCTTGACAAAATTGTCCATATCGCCACTCCCCTTGCCCTGTCCAGTCTATTTAAACCTGCCCAGCTGTCATACCTACTCAGGACTGCTGACTCGCAGTCCTTTTTAGTCCCAAAGTCACATACTCTGTCTAGGGACTGAACTTTTGCAGTCTGCTCCTAGATTCTGAAACTCTCTTCCAGTGCTGTGTAGGTGTACCACTTCCCATTTCTCCTTTAAGAGATCCCTATGAGCACACTTGAAATCAGCCTCTGACTGTCACTCTCCTTAGTGTTCCTGGTGCGACATACCCCTGCATGGTTTCCTCGATCTTAACACCAGGGTAAGTGTGGTGTCCAGTATCTTTTGCTATGCTCATACCCTCAAGAATATATTGTATATACAAATTCCACTGTATCATGGCTTGTTCTTATGCTCATTCCTTTATGTAATGCACTTTGCCATTTATTGTGTTATTGCCTCTACTGTTGTATAGTGTATAGTGGAATGCTATAGTGCATGGTGGAATGCGGTTGTGTATGGAAATCCATACACCACAAAAAGTCGTTCTGCTTCAGTAGTGACGTCCTCACTAACGCAGAATGACTTTTCGTTCTGCGTTAGTGAGGACGTCACAATACAACCGCCCCCAAACAGCGCTGTTCATTGGATAGGGGGCAGTTGATGAGCTGCGTGTGTGAGCCGACTCAGTGAGCGTCAAAATGAGAAGGGAGCGTCTGGTGGCAAGGACTGATCATGGAGACTTACCAAAGTAAGCATACTTCTTTTTGGGGGCCATACACTATATATAAAAGTGTATGGGAGCCCCATACACAATCAGCTATTCTAATACCTTGTGGTTTCCATTAACAATGGGGCCTCTTGAGCTTCGCTCTCGAGGTCCTCATTGTCAATGGAAACCACTCAGTATTAGAATAGCGTGGTTGTGTATGGGCTCCCATACACTATCCTATATGTTATGCATGAAATTCCATGCTTGGAATATGCTTGTTCTGCTGCAGTAGTGATGTCATTATGTTGTTCTGCTGCAGTAGTGATGTCACTACTGCAGCAGAACCACTTGGAATGCTGGCACATTGTTGCTTACCTCAATTTAATTCTGTGGTGACAGTATTTTAGAACCTCTAGAGACTTTTCAAGTCAGTTTCATTATGAAAAGAAAAAAAAAACACACACATTTCACGTAATACTACTATACACTATAAAATACAGGATGAACAACTTTATGCACAACCTGTGTGATCTGTCACCTCAGGTTCTGATTCTCATGGGACCTCTTGAGCTTCGCTTCTTGAGGTCAGAGGAACCAGAACCCTCTGTGGCAGAACACACTGGTTGTGCATAGTTGCTCATCCAGTATTCTCCATGTTCATGATTCTTGGACTACTACCCGTATATCCTTTTCTTTGCTGCACCTTCATATTGTTCTGTATTTTTACTTTTGTAACCTCCTGGGTTGTGCCTAAAAATATGCATTTTTTTGCTTAGTGTGCTTATCTGGTAAACAAAAGCTAAATAAACTTCATGCAATAAGTGGCCTTGATGGAAGTCTTTCTTGCAGCCACCAGGACATCAGTCACCTTTTGGGAAACCCCAGATCTAGCAATGGCTATGTTTTCAGGAGTCATGCATGGAGATGAAGCAATCTGAGGTCCTGATGGACCAGGGTACCCTGTTCCTGAGACAGGCAGCCCTGGCATAAGGTTCCACTGCCAGCCGTTGCAGTAGAGGGAACCAGATCTGTCAAGGCCATAAGGGAGCAATGAGGATTAGAGTTGCCCCCTCCATCTGGAGCTTGAGGAGCACCCCCTGAATGAGAAGGAAGGGAGAGAAGGCATACAGGAACTTCCCCTATGAAGAGAGGGACAACACGTCTCACCAGAAAAGTCCAGACCCTGAAGCAAGTGAGCAGAAAGCGGCAGTTTTGTGTTGTGTGGGAAGCAAAAGGTCCAACTCTGGATGACCCCATTTTTCAAACAGATCTTCTACCACTGAGGTCAACAGTTCCCATTCATGCATTCTGGACTGTGACCTGCTTAGCCCTGTCTGTAAAGACATTTTGAGGTGCCTGGAACATGTGCTGCTGTCAGTTCTAGACTGCATTCCAGAGCCAAATACCAGACTCTCATTGCTTCCTTGCATGGCGGCAAGAGTAGTTCCTCTTGCTTGTTGATGTAATGCATGACACTGACATTGACCATCTGTACTAACAGAGGACCCAGAGGCATAGTGAGCCTGGAAGGTAGGCCATACAGAACAGCTTGCATTTCTAGAACATTTATGTGCAAAATACTCGCCATTGTGGTCCATGTAATTGCATCTGATGGGGCTCCAAAGGTGCCCCCAACCTATCCCTAAGGCATCTGTAGTTAAAATCTGGTGAGGGGAGGAGATCAGGAAAGGAACCCCTTTAATAAGGTTGCTGGGTTCCATCCACCACTTCAGCACTTTGTATGCAGGAGAGGTTACTAGAACCCTCAAGCTCTAGATTGTCAGTTAGTTGGTCCCATTGGACTCGTAGGGTCCACTGAGGTATCCTCATATGCAGTCTGGCCAGAGGTACTGTGACAATGGCAGCTACCATCAGACCCAGGAGTCATAGGAATGTCCTGGCTATAACATACCAGCCGTTGTGGACCATTTGGATCTGAGCAATCAGACGTTCTTTCCCGTCTGGAGGCAGGAAGGCTGAGCCCTGGGCTGTGTCCAAAACTGCCCCTATCTATTGTTGGTACCAGCAAGGTATCAAGACAGACTTGGGTACATTGACAGTAACACCTAGAGCATTGAACATCTGCCTTGTTTGAGCCAGGGTGTGCAGGACCTGCTCCTTGGACTTGGAGTGAGCCTTCAGTAGTCAGTCATCTAGATAGGGAAACATACAAAGGCCTTCTTTGCAAAGAGCTGCTGCTACCACTGCCAAGCATTTGGTAAAGACGCATAGCACAGATGATAAGCCAAAGGGCAATACTCTGACCTGGTAGTACTCCCCTTGAAATAGGAACCTCAAATATTTCCTGTGAGGTTTGCAAATTTTTATATGAAGGTAGGTATCCCTCATGTCAAGGGAACAGATCCAATCCCCTACCTATAGTAATGGGAGCAGGCCCTGTAGGGTGATCATCCTGAACTTTTTGTACTCTATAAAAAAGTTACAACAGTAAATACGGAATGTCCAAACTTGATTTAAAGTGCTTCAAGACTTTAATCAAAGTGCAGAGAGTGAATAAATGTACATTAAAAACTTACATCAGGATCCAGATAAAGATACATCCACAAAGAGACAGTAAAATCCAGATAACATCCAAGTTAGATCATGGAGTAAAAAAGTAGTCTTAACAGCTCCAAGAATCCAAACTCCTTGGTCCCACTCCCTCTGATGTCAGAATGTCAGGTCACCTGACACATTTTGCTCAGTCAGCTTTCTCAAAGGATCACTACTGCCTTGGATGGTGTCGGACACCCCCTGTTGAATTCCTGCTTTGCACTTTTTTTGTCTGTGGCACACCCGATCTTTGGTGTGGTCATTTCCATAATCTTTTTGCTTCAATAAAAAAGTTCAGGTCCCCACAGTCCAGAATAGGCCTCAAGTCTCCTGTCCATTTTGGGACTAGGAAATTCCTGAAAGTAGAACCCTGTGTTCCTCTGTTCCATGAGTATAGGTTCTATGGTCCTCTTACAAAGCAAAATACGGACTACCTGGGACTTCCTCTAGGAGTAGAGGAATATGATCTGGAGGATAGTGTGCAGGCATTGGAGGATGGTCTGGAGGTTACTCTATTTTAATCTGCTATACTTCATATTTAGCATATTTATTGTTTTTATATTTATGCTGTTTTTATTGTGTCCTGTTTTAACTATTGTTGGGTGCTCGGAGCCTCCGGGATTGGGTGCCCTATAAATAAAATTGCCTTGCCTAGTTCTAGAAGGTCCAGAGCATGACCTTGTGCTACTATTTCCAGGACCGAGGTATCTGGGGTCACCTCCTTCCACTGATTTAGGTGGAGGGAGAGACACCCCAGACAACCACCCCTGGAGGCAATGGTGATGGGGGTGTAGAAGGAGTCAGGCAGAGCCAGTTGTGGCAGCTCCTGCTGCACCACCACTTATGAGTGAGCACCTGGAGTGATTCCTAGAGTGGACAAGGCTCCTGCACCCTTGCCCTTACTTTCTTGTCTGCTAGTGGTATGGTATCTAGTACCGACCGGATGAAAAGGTATCCTCTGTCTACCCCTTGGTGGATATTATAGAGGAATGTACTGACTTTAAGGACGCACTCGATGCCTGGAGGTTAGAAAGGATATCGTGAGCATCTGAGCCGAACAACTTGCATCCACTAAAGGGGCCAATGAGAATGGACCGTTGTCGTCATTCACAAAGCTGGTCACCCTGAACCAGGAGTACTGCCTTAGGTATATTCCTGAGGCAGCTGCTCTGGCTGAAGCATCAGATATGTCATAGGCCATATGTAGTAGGTGTTTTCTACATCAGCCCCAGCTGTTAGAGCTTTGAGAAGCTCCTGTTTAGGTGCACCTTCAGGTAAGGCTTGGGCAGCTGCTTTAGCCTTTCTTCAGAGTGTATTCTGGTATTACATGGGCCTGGTAATTTGCAATTCTGAGGTCCAGAGAGGCTGTGGCATAGATTATTTTACCCAACACATCTAGCCACCTGGATTCCTTATCAGGAGGAAGTGAGCTAAGGTATTTTGGTGCCCTGGATCTATCATGGGCAGCATTTATTACCACAGAGTCCGCCTCAGGTTGACCAGCAAAAAATGATTTCCCAGAGGGGTCATGTACATCTTATCTGCCTTTCTAGGTATAGTAGTAATCACATTTGGCCTATGCCAGGCAGCAAAGGTGGCATCCTCCAGGGCAGGTAGGAGGGGGGTATTACTATGGGCGGGGCATAAGGTAGTTCCATGAACTTAATAAGGTTTTTCTTGGCTATATCCTGTTCCTCCAACTCAAACCCCATTGCAGCCTGTAATTGCTGTATCATGGTGATAAAAGATGGGTCTTCTGGGGGGGACCTTGGGGTGCAAACCATCGAATCCTCACTGCAAGTAGACACAGTGCAACAAGTCCTTTCATAAGGACTTTCCACATAGTCTTCAGCCTCATCATCATCCTACATTATGAAATTAGGATTGAACTCAGTGTCATCGGTATGGTCGACGGGTTGGAGGGAGCACACTGGGGAAGCCATCAATGCTCGAGGAGGGAGCTGAGACATGTCCCTAGGATGTGTCAATGCAGGAGTTTGAATTACAGACCCCATCAATGCATCTCCTGGTAGAGAGGGAGTGGGTAATAGGTGCTTAAGCATGTGTAAGGATGATAGCACCACCTGGATATCGACGACAGTGTAATTGACAGGAATGCCAGTAGAGGTCGATGAAGGAGGCATGGCCCCTGGTGTCAACAGCAATGCACTAGCCACACTAGGCATCATGGCGATTATAGCCTGTCCTAACCTAGAAGTGAGGTTGATGGCCTGGGCAGCAGACAGCATCGCCATGGAGCAGTCGATGGCACAGAAGTGGTTGTACCTGTGTGAAGGGGCGACCCGGAGCATACTGGGGAGGTTTTCTCCTTTTCTCGTTCCTTCTCCCAGTGCTTATGCTTATGGGACCCAGATGATTTCTCCCTGGATTTTGAAGAGTTAGAACCCGAGAAGTGAGCAAGCGATGCAGCAAAACTTTTGCTGGAGCTCCTTCTCCATTCAGGCTACCTGCTGTTTTAAGTGGTGCTTCTCAAAAGCACCCTTTCAATGTCATCGTGTGGCTGTGTTGAATCCTATGCAAATCGGGCATGCCTTCATGTTATGGTCTGGGCCAGGTCGTGTGAATCTCTAGTGTACAGTATATTTTCACTGCATTTGCAATAATAGAACAGTTTCAACAACTCCTTAGAGAGGACATACGCATACTGAAAATCACTTATGAAAGCGATTGCTTACTATGGTGAGAAAAAGAGAAAGTGGCAACTGTAATAGCATCATTTCCATGCACAGTTTGACGAGTATGGTCAATGGTGAGAAAAGAACTGAGGAAGGAAGGTGCCACCCACGTTTATATGGGAGATCCAATGTCTAACATCGTCATGGGTGGCCCCTAGTGGACTGCTTGCAAAAGTTTCTATGTTGTCCTAGTGCCTGGCAGCTACAAGTTTTATGGGTGTGGCCTAATGAAAGAGATATCCTCGAAGAAGATCTGTGGTTCCTGAATCCAAAGTACTACCAGAAATTAACCTTAAGAAAATTAAAGAAACAATATAGACATGACATTACATTAACAAAATCTAAACCCATGATTTACCCCCAAAAACTTACAGGATAAAACATTAATCTAAAACAAAGTCTCTGGCCTCAGCCCCAGCTTATCCGGCTGAGGCCAACAGACTACATACTCTGCCATCGTACTCAGCCAGAGTACACAGCCACCACCACATCTAGTGTGTCGGATATAACTAGCCTGCTCACCCCCCCCCCCCAAAAGAGTCCCTGCCACACCAGCTAATTGGTGGGTTGGGGCAGCTGGCGGGAAATCAGCATAAAAGCCGATATTGCCAGGGACTTTAGTGAAAAGCACCAGAGGGAGAACAGGTATTAACAGCAGTAAATAAGAGCAAATTGTCTCTTACAAGGTGCAGATTTAGGACTGTTACATGGGATGCAAATCAAGAGGTTTGTACAAACAGTTCACTGATAGCAGCAGGACAGGAGTTAATACAGGAACTGCTCACAGTTCAATTTTAGATACAGTCAGCAGTTCAACAGGCAGAGACCCCTTGCAATTCAGGTACCTTATGAATGCAGATGATACATTCAGGCTGCAGAAGTGGCATCCTTGTTTGCAGTCTCAAATGAGAGGCCAAGGACTCAATGGGTATAAGCGTCAGTAACCTCTCACTTACTGTACATGGTGATCCCTCCTTAATAGGGTTGAGGCACTTTGGCAGGGCAGTGCAGGGCAGCTTGTACTGTAAATGCCTATGCTGTATCTATCATGTCGATAAATAGGAGACTTTCGTTTCCAGTGCTGTTAATCCAGCACTCTTTATGAACACTAAATTTACCCACAGAAAAAAAAACTTTAAAAAGAAAGTTAATATCAGGTAAGCTACCTCAGTTATCCTACTAGAGTTTTACATGTATACTGTTAGATTCAGTCATGGTAGAATTTGGGATTACCCAGACGTCACTTAAAACTGGAAAATGGTATTTAAATGTTTGCTCCATAGGCATTAATCAATCTTGAAAAAAATGAATTACAACAAAAGAATTTAAACCTCAAATGTCAAATGACTTCCTGGAGACTTGATTTGGGTTGTTAGTTTGGTCTTCATATGTATCTGCAATGAATTTTAACTATTGGGTGTTGTTGATATATATATATAGATGTTGTGTGTACGTGTGTGTGTGTGTGTGTGTGTGTGTGTACGTGTGTGTGTGCATGTGCGTGTGTGTGTGTTGATCTCAGTAAAGGGTTGCATGACTAACACTCTGTCTGATGCACCAGGATATCTGAAGGCTTGGATCATGCACTGCTGGAGTACATTTGTCTGGGTAGGTCCCTTACCCCCTTCACCTGATCAGAACTGACACACACTGTGTTTTGGAACAAATGGCCACAGCCATGTGTTACTAGTAAATCACAACAAGGAATTGCGTGATGTGTGCAGCTCAGTAGAGTTAGCAAGTTTCTTACTAGGCATTCTGCACCTTCCACTGGTTTGTCCACCTGCTCCCAGGGCACCTTCTAGGCACAACCGCTGTTTCTTAAAAAGAGGCACAGCCCACAACCCGGTACCTTGTTGCGTATATTATGGGAATGTGAATAAGCCCAACATTTTGGAATGTAATCAAAACCACATTAGAGACCCTACTGGGACTCTCTGATGCTTTTATACTGGAAATTTGCATCCTGGGAGACTATAAAAAAGTCCTAATGGGCAATCAATGTAAACACATGCCCATTATTTCGTTCTGTGCCAAAAAGATACTACTACGCCATTAGCTTGACCAGGAAGTTCCCTCTAGAGCGGAGTGGCTCCATGAGGTTCCTTTTGCTCTACAAGCAGAAAAGCTCATAGCCCAGGTGGCTAATAGATCTCACTATTACCAGTCGGTATGGGCCCCTCCTCATACTTTGCTAACCCTATGCAGATTAGCATATGAGGTGATACTGGTAGCAATACTTTAAGTGGATCTCTTTTCCTTGTAATGTTATTATATTCTCGTATACATCTCCTTGACCATCCTGTATGACTGTGTGTACCAGAGAGGGAGGGAGGGTAGGAGGAGGGCTCATAGAGGTTAAAAAGGGGAGGAAAAGGGCTTGTTTACAATGTAACGATTTACATGTTGCTATTAACTTGTTCCTGTCTGCTACATCTAAGAGTCAGTTCCATAACGAAGATGTTTCTATCAAAATGTAACGACCTTATCAGATCTTGTTGTTTTTCTTTGTGCAACAACAATGCCTACTCAGTTTGGATGGAAAAACTTCAAATTAAATAAAGCATATTACATTTGGAAAAAAAAGAGGCACAGCCTCCTGAGGGACTCTGACCTCTGAAACATAACAGGTGGCCCCTGAGCCATGTGCCATGCACCACACCCCCAGAAGAGGGCACTATATACACAAGTCAAAATGCAAGGCAGCTATCCTCAATTGGCCTGTAAGACTTCTCAAGTCGGGGGCTCGCCTCCTGCCATCCTCGAACACATCTGTGATAGTAGCAGGTTACCCTATTACCCCTTTTGTACTCTACCAGTGAGACTACCATGCCGCCACACTTGCATGATTGTGACAATCTGGTAACCCCCTATCACTATACTGTTACAAGAGGCAAAAAAAACCCCCCAAAAAAACAGAAAACCACATGGAAAAAAAAAAAAAAAGAAAATTCCTCCTCAGCAACCCCTAATGCAATCCCCATAATTGGATAACAGGCTCTCCTGCCTTAGCTTCATTTCCTGCCTCCAGGGTGGGTGGGTGGGTGGGAGTCTCGCTAGATGAAAGAATAAAGAGGCTGGGCTCCAATGTCCTGGCCTTCAAGTAACTTCCTTGCTCCTCCCCCTAGCACAACTTTCTCTGCCCCTACGCTGACACTTACTACACTGACACTCCCCTTTCTCCCCTTACAGTACTATACCTATCCTGAACACATTTTGCCAGTCGTCGGGTGAAGGGCCCCCAGAAAAAGGCTCGCTGGCTTCACGTGGCCCCCCTTCACCAGCTGTCTATTGTTTTGATAGGTCCCTTAACCCTTTCACCTGAACAGAAAAGACATACATCCTGTTTTTGAAGAAATAGCCATAGCCATCTGTTTGTCATAAATCACAACAAGAAATCTCTTGACGTGTGCAGCATAGTAGTGACAGCAAGCCTCCTTTTAAGCAGTCTGCACCTCCCACTGGTCCTTCTACCTGCCCCCAGGTGACCTTCTGCATGGAACTGCTATTTCTTAAAAAGGGGTACAGCCTCTGGAGGGACTCTGGTCTCCAATGCATAAGGGGTGGCTTCTGAGCTGTGTCATGTGCACCTCCCCCATTAGTGGGTGCTACACACACAGGCCAAAACCCAAGGCAGCGACTCCCCAACTGGCCTGTAGGGCTCCTTTTCATCAGGGGCCCGTCACCTGCCAGCTTTGAGAGGAACCCATCCGCAACAATGACAGGATCCCCCCATTACTCCTTTTGTACTTTACCTACGAGATTATTGTGCCACCACAGGGTGACTTTAGTCAATCCCCCAAAAGCAAGCCACACTAACAGTCCTCCAAAACACACTGTATATCTGCTAGGAACCTACGCAACAACTCTGTAGATAAATGCACACCATCCCTTGCATACAGTTGCAGCAAGTAATTTTGTCACAATGTAATCATGCCACAGTACCACGATCCCTATCAAGCCCATAAATCTCTGCATTGCTATATTGACCACCCTTCTAGCCTTCTCAATTACCACTGGATCCTTGGCATACAGCCATGTCTGCCACTGCACAATGTGTGACCAGATCAGCACAGTCCTCAACCAACACTGTGGGAAGAAGTGAAGGTGCGTCACTCATTTAGCAAAACAAACCCAATGATTTTACAGCCTCCAGTCATTTGCCATGGGCCAGCCACACTCGGGAGGGCCTTGCCACCTGGCCTCTGCCATGACCCAAGGCAAGAAATTCTTCCACCTGCTTCTTCTATGCCCCATCTACTACACTCATTGCTGATGCAGGTTCAAGAAGAGGTTCTTACCTCCCAGTGTCTGCTTGACCCCTTGGTCAGCCCAGTGTAGGAACGAATGTCCACAAATCCATACCTACTGCATCTGGATTTCGCCATCTGTTGAGGAAACAAATAAAGTTATAACAAATGTGGATGAACACACCCTCAAAGGCCTGCTATGGTATCACTACAATATCCCAAACTCACTTACCCACCATCCTGTAGCCAGATGCCAGGAATCCTGAAACACAAAATCCCAACAGTGGGATTTTGCCCTCCCCCCGGAGTTTGTAATGCTAACTAAGGGGAGTGCTGGGGCAAAGCCCCAAAACATGAAAACAAGCAAAACCCACTGTTGGGGTTTTGCATTTCAGGAATCTGGCATTGGGCTACAGAGTGTTGGGAAACCCAGTGTTGGGATATCGTAGTATATCCCCTGCTACTTCCATCACCCCAATGCCTTTCTCCGGATGGCTGTTAATACTGTCACCCTCACATTTGTTGCTGCCCCAATGCGAAAAGAATGGGTATTGAACTCTGCCAAGTTCAACTCCAACCCCTTCATGGCCCTGCCTTAAATGTAACGGAAGTGAAATAGAGTCTGAAGTGTACCATTTTCATAATGAAAGAATACTACCACCCACATTTACTTGGCTAAGTATGGTTGTATTTCAGCCCAAATGTTCCATGTTGCCCCCCTAGGCACTTTCAGGTTGCATCAGCAGCCCAAGACAGGCAGTCCATTTGGCTCCTATGGAGCCATGGAACATCCCCCTGATGTCACTGCCACATCTTCAAGGGCCAAAACCACCTCTGCTTTGGCCAACTTGTTTGGCTATATCAGCTAGGACACCCTAAATGTGCCACAGAAGGCCACTAAAAGGGCCATACTGAATAACATTACCTCAGAAATTCCAGAGCACACCTGATCTAATTCTCCCACACCTGTTCCAACAGACTGGGATGAACTGGTCACTGGCAGTCTGTCCTTTTAGGTGCCCCTCATGCCATACTTCTAACATTTTGAGAAGACCAGATGCTTGTGTGTTGTCTTGTACCTGACAACTTTTGAAAACCAGGCAATTCCTGACAGATGTTGACCCACAATTTCAAATGTGCACCCCTCTCATTTCTTACACAACAAATATTGGCACAACAGTTCCACCAGGATGGGCCACACATTAAACCACCCTTTTGTTTCTCTTTCATGCAGGCTGGCAGTATACACTAGATGTTACAGTAATGAGCTGTGAATGAGCTTGGTACATTCAGCAGACCCAGGTTTGATTCACACAACCTCCACTTGCATATTGTGTGACTCTGAGCAAGTCGCTTAACCTCCCAGTGCTCCTGGTCACCCATGAAATCAGACACTTACCTGGTTACCAAAGAATAAAATAAAAAAATAAATAAAAGCTCTCAGTCCCCCTCTTATATGCTGCCCTTATTCCAAGAACTTAAGCGTTTCTAATTAACTCCCCTGCGTCTGCCTCATCAATTCTCAGGAGAAGGCTCGGACTACCCTGGGGAGCTCCTCCACTTCAGGGGACAGCTCCTAGAACCTCTGCCACTGCAAACAAGAAAGAGCATCAGTGATGTCCTTAACTCCAGGCACATGCAGTGCTTTAAGCTGGATGTTAACCTTAAGCATTTTAAAACAAACATCCTCATCAGATCACCCATGGGCCCCTTTGCCCTTAGTTGGCCATTAATGGTGTGTATCACACTCATGTTGTCTGACAGAACAATGATTTTCTTATCACAAAGCCTGTCACCCCATATCCGGGGGGGGGGGGCACACTATGATTGAAGAAAATTCTAACAATGTGACATTCTTTATCAACCCTGCCTCACCCCAACTGATTGACTACTGTTCTGCGCACCAAGCCTCCAGGAAGTACACTCCGAAGCCAAAGCCCCCAGATTCATCTGTATAAAGCTCTGTTTCCTGGCTGGTGGTGGCCATTGGCAATATTGAAATGCCATTACAGCAATTCAAAAAAGCCATCCAGACAGCCAAATCCTCCTTCATACTCTCAGTTAGAGTCTGTGGTGTGAAGCAACTTTTTTTCAGCCTGCCCCCACCTTAGCCATTCTGCACAAATCGGGATTATTTTATATGCAAAGTTAAGGTGCTCCAGCAATTGTTGAAGGTCCTTAATGTAATTTTGCAAGTCCCTGCCACCATGATTAACAGTTCCCACAAGGCTGTACCTTCATCCTCTGATAACTGAAAGACCATAGCCTGGGTATCGATTTTGATACCCCCAAAGCACTTTGCAAGGGCCTTTGAAGCATTTGTCAGTGACATCCCAAAATCTGGACACACCTCTGAAAAACCTTCGGCAAGTGTCCACTTTCCCCACAGCCAGCCCTTCCTACAAACAGAAGTCATCCAAGTAATAAGTGACTTCTGTACTCATTGCTCTCTTCATCACCACCCACTGCAAAAATGTACTGAAATGCTCAAACACCCCACGTGCCACTGCATACCCCATGGGCTTGCATCTATCTGAATAATACTGCCTTCAAATTTCTTGCCCAGTAAATCCCTATCTTTCTCATAAACTGGTAAAAGCGAAACACCAATTCTGTATCTGCCATTGCTATGAAGTCCTTTTCCGCTGTCCTCACGACCTCTACCACTCAAATAATGTAAGTCACAGCCGAGAACCGCAGGTCTATGTAATCACTGACTGAGTCCCCTTCCAGGAAGGATAAGTGACTTATCCTCCTTAACTCTCCCTGATGCTTTTAAGGGCACCAGCCCAATTGGAATACCTGCAACAATAGGGAAGGCGGGGACAAAAATGGACCACTGATCCTCCCCGCCCCCACTTCCTTTGCTGTCTTTTCCCTGACCAGATCTGGTCACGCCCTGGCAGACCTAAAGTTCTCAGCCTCATAATACTGACTGGGCCCTCATACTGAATTCAAAACCCAACTGTAAACCCATCCACCAGAGACTGAGCAGCCAACTGGAGAAGCCATGGCCTAATTCAGGTTTACACTGGGTGAATGGATGGAGCCACCTATAGACCCTCTATTTTTGTTTGAACCTGTATCTCCATCCTGCAAAATCCTTGGTTAGAATTATAACAACACCCTGCCCTGGCCTCCCTGGGCTGAAGTCCATGGGCCTCTCTCCTGGGAGATGGGGCCCTCTTTTTCAATCAGTATTTTGTCTTCACTCAGGTCTGCCCAACCTTAGCCCCCAACCTCGTCACTGGCCTTCTCATATAGACTTACCAGTTATCCACCTCTTGCAGAACCCACTGGGTGGGCAGCCATATGTCAGTCATGTAACAGCCTGTAGGGGTGCCAGCTAGAAGCAGCCTGACACCTTTTCTTCCATTTTTTCCCTGCCCTGGAACATCATGATGTGTGCACCAGCATGTCATGCTCCTAGCATGACCCCTTGCTTCCATGTATTCCACTGCACTGCCACCTGGCCTCTGCCAGGTAGCAGCCCTGCAGTGGAACTGATCCCCTTCCCAAGAAGCAGAGGAGCTGTTGGGTGCTCAATCCTCCCTCACTCTGCCAGCTCACCAGCGACCCGCGTCCATTCCTGAACCTGGGCCGCTGGCGTGGGGGTGGGCAGAAGCACAATTGCTCCTCCACTGGACCAGCAGGTGGGGCCCTCTTAATTGGGAAACCACTGTCCATGTGCTGAACCCCACCGTGTTCTATGGCCCACCGCAATGTCATGTCCAGCATGAACCAATGTCTTGCTGGGTCAACTTGCTTCTGCTTCTGCAACTGTTTGTCATATTCAAGTCACCTGTAACCTGACTTTACTGACATGCATTGCCATGACTCTGCTGTAGTAGTTCCATAACCCATGTCCCTTCTCGGGGGCCATCTGCTGGATCATTCCTGCAAATACTGTAAAAGCCGCTGACCAATTCTCCCATGTGTGATGGACCTGAATCCTTCTCCTTGTCTGCATTCCTTCATATTTCTATTTTTTCTCTGTTTCCTCCTTTGGCTCTCTGAGCGCATTCAAGAGCGAGAACATGCCCTTATATTCTCCCCACCCAACATCTGTGCCCACACCTTTTCCATGAGATGGAAACCAATTGGCCAAAGCACCAAGGTACTCTTCTTCCTCCATGCCTTGGATGCCACTGGTTGGGATGCTGGTGTCAGTTCTGCCCTCAGTGTTGGCTCCACAGGAGGGGTCGACTGAACTGGAAGCCCTGAAGGCCCTTCCCCAACTGGGTTTCTGAACTTCCCCTCTGAGTATGGAAAGCAGGCCTCGCACCAAGCCTTGCCTCTTGTCTGGACCAGTGCTTGTAACTGCCTCTCAGATTCCTCCATACCCCACTTCTGCACTGCCATACCCTTTCCCAGCATCTTCCACTCTCATGAGGGGAAAAACAGGAAACACAACCTGACCCTGTATATACTAGTTATTTTGCTCTTACTGGGCTCCTACTGCCTTATCTCCCTTCACTTTTATCTCCCCACTCTCCCCCAGTCATTATACCCTCCATATATCCATATATGCCCAATTCCTTCTTTTCATTTAACAAAAAAAGGGTTCACGGGAGAGGCCCTCACCATAGCAGCCAGGCTTCACACCCCCCTTTGAGTCCCATGGTCTATCTCATGCCAGACCTCTGACCCACACCATGCTTCCATGCCCTTGAATGAGTTGCTCTCCCATCAAACTACCCATCCCAGTATAATGTATCCTGATCTGAAAAGGCCTTATTGCCCGGTGGCACTGAGGGTTGAGGTACTGGATGCCACACCTCATGCCACGCCAGCGACCCAAGTTTGGGAATGACCTCAGGCCACCAGTATGCCAGCACGGGGAAGGTGGGAGCAGGATCAAGTGTTAGCTCTCTCTCCTGGAGTGAGGGTGGGTCACCTGCCCATAGTCCCAACATCACCTCATGGAGGTTCGGTGCCAGTGCAGGTGGTCAATGGCGTGACTGGAAGGAAGGGGCATCCCAAACGGTGTGCACACACGTGCCTTCACACACACACACACACTACATTGGTGACGCGTGGGTGTAGGGGCCTGGAGAAAACCTGCAAAAACCCAGAAACTACATATGAAAAAAAAAGAAAAGACCTTAGGGAAGAGGCTTCTCCCCCTCACAGGGAACTTCCCTCTTCACATGAGTACCAGGTCCCTGTAGCGTTAAACTTTTTAAATCCTTAACCTCCTCTATGTCTTGCTTCCCCCCTCCACCATTGTACATTTTTCTTTTTCCCCCACTACATACTCCCAACCTACAAGGAGAAATCAATGTGCCAGCTTATGGGGAAACCGAGTTACTCCCCAAGCCGGCCAAGCCTGACACGGTGCTGCAGTGCCCAGAATGGCAACTGCAGTGGCAAACAGGAACACAGAGTGCACAGCTGGAGGAGGAATGGGTGCCAGATGGAGCTGCCCAGCTCCTTTAGATTAGAGTCAAGTAAAGACGAAGGCTCAGCCTCTAAATAGCAGTTACACAATCTACATAGGCAAAGAAATCTTGTTACAGCAAAATGTGAATGCATAAACGTTTTATTGAGAACACTCAGTAGATTGTAGGTCAGGAAGCTCCTGATCGCACAGCACTAGCCCACTTCACTGCACCACACATACGCCAGCATTTGAGGTGCATGTGGCTTTATTTTTTTTCATGCTAGTCATTGTCTGCACACTATGCACTCCATCCTCATGCACCATGCACTCGCTGCAACCAAGACTGGCTTCGCTCATGCCACCCCCACCCTGCCCTCATTTGATTGGCCTGCCTGTAATTATGTGGGGGAGAGCTCCTCCCCACAGCCTATTTAATCAGAGCAGCTGTCTCCCGCTCTGCTTAGAGAGTCGCATTCGCTGTCGTTTCGCTGTGGTCCAGGGCTTCCCTCCCCCCCGTCTTTTTTTTTTTTCTTTCTTGGTTGCTGTTTCCTTCCTCCCCCTTGCCCTGCGATTCCTCCATTGCTCCTGTTTGTTGGGTGAGTGGTTCTCCCTCCTGCCTGTCGTCTCTTCATTCTGCCCTGCTTTCTGCTCCTACCTTATTCCCTCCCTCATCTTGGGCAGCCCCAGTTCCACTCCAGTACCTCGCCCGCTCCATTACGCCGCATCATCAGTCCTCCTGCTTCAGCCTGTGGAGTTTCTCCATTGCTGCTCCTCTAGCTTGCTCCTCCGCCTCATCAGTTCTGCTGCCATACGGCTCATCCTCCAGCTGCTGCAACTGCCGGCTTTCCCGCTGCCAGCTCCTCTGATGCATTGTCTACTTACATTTCCCGTTTCTCAGCTGGCTCAGCCTCCTTGTTGGATGGACCATGCCTCCAGCATCCTGCTGCTCCACAGCCGAGCTCCTTCCCCGTATTGCCGCTCCAACCCACCTGTCCTCCTTCCTTCTGCCTCCTTCTCCATACGGCAGCATTTCCTGAGCCTCTTCACCTTGTCCGCTGCCAGATGCAGCTGCCTCACTCATACTGAGCTGTACATCTGAATTCTTGATGCCCTGCTTCTGGACTATGGGACAACATTACTGGAGCCTCATCGCCATTTTCTCCACTTCCAGCTGCAGCTGCCTCGCTCCTACTGAACTGTTCATCAGGATATTACTCTACTCGCTGCCTCAGTGAGTCCGTGCTTCAGCTTTCCATTATGGATGCCTCTCATTCTTCTCTTTTCGTTGATCCTGCATGCTGCTGGCCCTGGCCTGCCCTTGGTCGCACAGCTCACCACACATACCCGACTACTTTCTGCCACAGTCGATATGCCTTTTAGGCTTGCTGTAGCATCTATAGGCATTGCTAGCAATTGACTGTTGAAGCGCTTTGGATATTGGTTTCGTGCCCTTTTTATTTGGCAGTTGCTACGGGTATGATTTATTCGTTTTCTGGGCAGTAGTATATTGTGTAGTCTTGAGCTGCCACAAGTGCATTCTGCATTGCTACCATTGGTAGTGCTAATGCATTGCTGAACAACACTGCAGCCTGTTGTACTCACCATATTACTAAATCTTTATAGGCTCAGCTATGCCTCCCCATTGATCTGACCTGCCATGTTAAAGGTGGGACTGGCTGCTGCTCTTTACCTTACGCTTGCTACTCACCTCGAAAGGTCCGCTCGCATGCTAGCTTCCATAGGGCTAGCTGCCCTTCTATTGCCTTCCCAGCTGCATTGCGTGGGATCCAGCTGCGTGCCAGCCTTCCTGGGGCTTGCCTTCTTATCATCCCTACCAACTGGTCTACATGTAGTTCTCAGCACCCCCTGGACCAGCGGATATTCTTCCTTATATGACCTGCCTTTGCCCCTCGGGCTGGGAGGTTCCTGCTCCTCGCTTGCTTCTCGACCTACCTTCGCCCATCGGGCTGGGGGGTTTACCTACTTCTCTCTTGTCTGCTGGCTCTGCTTGGGCCTGGAGATTCACAGCTTTCTGCATCCTTCGCCTCAGTGCTGGACGTTTACATGTTTCCGCTTCCTGCATCACTCTGTTCAAAGCTTGGCGATCCTCACATCTACTATGCGCCTACTTGCTGCTGTCTCAGTCGATCAGAAGCTGCTTTCCTGGATTGCATCGGACATTTATTCTTCCTCATATGTTTTTGGATGTTTGCCCTGCCTCAGCCATGGACTTACTGCTCCTTCCCTTTCCAAGACACTTGGTTGGCGTCCCTCCAGTCTTCCTTATCGTGGTGCTCTAACGGACTCTGACCTGTGCCAATGTTACTTCTTTACTGCAGCCTTTTCAGTTGTCTCTTTCAAGGACTCTGGTTTCCTGCATCAAACTTTGCATACCTTCAGTTTTGGATGTTGTTCCTCGTCCAGTTGCCATATCTGCTTCAGTCACTTCAATCAGATCCCTGCCTTCCTTGATCTCGATTAATCGGTCCTCAGCATCAATTCCTTCTCCATATGCCTTCCAGCTGCAATAATACTGTGCTCAAGGATGATCCAAGATGCGTTTCCTGGAAGCTCTATGCAGCTCTTCATTTAGCGGACCTTCGTAGGTATAGTTGCATTCCTGTTACCTAGAGCTCCTTGCCTAGTACCTCTCCAGCTGCTTGACTGCTGCACATCACGTCAAGGGAATGTTTTCCATGCTCAATTTCTGCCAGCAGACATTCCTGGGTCTGGCTGTGCCTCACGTAATGGATTCAGCCGCCTCTCTCCTACCTCCTAGCTCGGTTCAGCTGCACTTTTCTAGGGGCTGATTGCCACGTCCTATTCTTTCTCATTTGCCTTTGTTGGTGCACTCTCGCCTCCTACTGCCTCGCTTCAGGTTTTGCAGTTTTACTGCCTTGCTTATTGGGCTCACCATATTCTACTACTACTTGGATGCTTCATATCTTACATCAGTATCTCCGATTATCCTCTACAGAATGCCATTTTCAGCTCAGTTCTACAAGCTGCTGCCTGCATATCAACTCATCAGACTATACTTCACTTATCAGACCTGGATTCATCAGTCGGTACCATGGCTACAAGCCTCTTATTACACATACTACAAGCCCTCTATTAGAACCGCTTCTTCAGTTATCCCCTTCTCCGATACTTCGGTTCTCGTCCGCTTCATACCTCGAATTTGCCTGCCCTCAGTTCTTCATATTAGTCCTCTCGTACAGTTGTCATGTCTCAATCTCAGTCTGTCAAGTTGAAATTGTACTGTCAAGCTGACGGTTTCCTGTGCATCATCAAAGGACTACATCGCTTGATTTCTGCCAGCAGACATTCCTGAGTTTAGTTGCGCTTCCCATATTGGAATCAGCCGCCTTTCCTATCTCACCTGCTATCGATTCAACTACACTTCCTCAGGGGCTGGTTGCCACATCCTATTCCTTCTCATTTACCTACGTTGCTACAATCCCGCTCCTGCTACCTCTCACCCCGGATTCACAGTCCAACTGACTTATTTCATTTTTGGGCTTATCATATTCTGCTACTCGGATGCTTCATAACCTTGAATCAGTGTCTCTGATTATCCTTTACAGCTTGACATTACTCCACCTCAACTCTACAGCCATTACTTCTTTTCAATTCCTAAGACTATACTTTATTATCAGAACTGGATTCGCCACTCGATAACCTGGCCTCAAGCCTTCTCTCATTCATCGTATCATACAAGCCCTCTATTATTAGAAACCTGGAAATTGTACTACTTATATTCGTCTTGCCTTGTTGACGTCAAAGCTTGGATGCAAATATCTTCTGGTCTCCTGTATTGAGTTCGTCAGTCATCAACTTCATCCACGATCATTCAATTCCATGGATTATGCCCTCTATCAACTGAAGTATGGAAGATGGTTCTTCAATATATCTACTCTCCATCATTCAGAATTATACATGGATTCTTGGACTCAGACTTTATTAGAAGGAAATTACTGCTCTGGACATTTACAATTCAGTTTTTCTTAAGCTCCATTCATATGGACTGAATTCTACGAATTAGAATTCAGATTTTAACTGATTAATTAGTTTAATTAGGACCTCTCTCCTTTAGTATGCCCAGAAGGACGGACAGGTCAGTAGCCATGGGTCCTCAGAGGTTCCCCCCAAGGGGGTTTTTCCTCTCCTGAGTGCTACTGGTCACACTCTCCGGAGTTGGAGGAGGTGATCGTCTATTCATATCGTTAAGTTGTTATGCACGATTCCTCAGCATTCAGTTTTAGAGCAATCTTTGATATTTATTCTTTCTGGGGCTCCATAATCCTAATCCAAGCCTCCTTCCTTCCTACAGGTGGGATACAGAGAAAGGCCAAAACCATCAAATATTATCAAATGATTCAATTCAAGCATCCAAGTACCTAAGCACAAGTCATTCTATACTGGCCTCTGTATCCAATAACCATCTACATCATTCCAATATGTTACATAAGCACTGAGCTATGAACCACACATAACAAATAAATATAACCAGCCATGGGGAATGGAGTAGGAACACCCTCAAAGCAGCCCCCACATTTTCTTTAAACAGAGCTTCCCCTACATAACCCAGACTTTTCTTTACTTTGGATAAGTTCACCCCGAGTCTCATCCTCTAACCACCACCCAGTCTTCTTGAAGTCAGCCTGCATGGAATCGTGGAAAAAACATACCCCAAAACCTGGGAAAGACAAATTACATTGAAAGCAGCAGTCCAATCAAAAATGTTTTTCCAAAAAGCTAGTTTGAGCTACAATTAATAACAAGCATTTGTCAGTATCGAATGTTTGCTTGCTGGTATTAGCAATGGAAGTGCAGGAGTTAGACAGATGCAGAATAGGAATGGCAGTGAAGTACTGAACTTCATGCCAACACCACCTCCACCCTGCAGAGATAGACAGGCATTTGGGGTATGCATTTGGGTGAATCACCCACAGCGCTCATGCCATTTCACCTCACCCTATCCTGCAGACACTGACAAGTGTTGAGGTGTGCCTTGGCGTATTCGGCTTTACAGTCACCCATTCCATAGGACATATGCTGAAATGGGTGCAGTATAGGAAGAATGGGGTGAACTATGGGCCGAACAGTCCAAGGCACACCTCAATGCCTGTCACTGGCTGCAGGTGGGGTGGAATGGCATGAGCATTAGAGCCGACATTCCAAGGTACACCCCTTACACCTGTCAGTCTGTACAGGGTGGGATGTTATGGTTAGAAACCCCTAATGCCTCAGGCGTTTGTTGATATTTGTGCTACAGATTTTCAACATGGCCTTTTTGTGACCCCCACCTCATGAAAGCATTTGGGACCTCTGCTCATGAACAGTGGCACTGTGATTTTGTTAATCTGTCCCGAACGTTGATTTCTCACAGCGACCGCACCTTTCTGTGCCAGATGTGTGAAACCACAGTTCAGGCAGGATGTGAAAAGTAACAGCTGTACTGTTCTTAAGGAGGTGTGCAAAAATGGCAATGTTCAGATCTGGAGTGAAAATATTACAAATTCTCGAAGCTACGAGTGTGTGTGGAAACTGCGCAATGCACACTCATAACATAATCATTTTGTGGACTTTTCTCACCAGATTTCTAACATAGGCATTTTGGGACCTCTGCTCATGAACAGTGTCACTGTGATTTTGTTCATTTGTCCCGAACATTGATTTCCCACAGTGACCATGCCATTGTGCGCCAGATGTGCAAAAACACATTTCGGCCAGAATTTGACAAATGACAGCTGTACTGTTCATAAGGAGGTGTGAAAAAATGCCAATGTTGAAAATCTGGAGTGAAATACTAAAAATGCTCGACGTTACGAGCGTGCATGGAAACTGCACAATGCACTCTCCTAACACAGTCATTTTTTGAAATGTGCTCACCAGATTTTCAAAATAGGCATTTTGGGACCTCCGCTCATGAACAGTGTCACTGTGATTTTCTTAATCTGTCCTGAAAGTTGATTTCCCACAGCAACCACGCCATTGTGCCACATGTGCGAAAACATATTTCAGGTAGGATGTGAAAAATGGCAGCTATACTGTTCATAAGAAGGTGTGAAAAAATGGCAATGCTGCAGCTCTGGAGTGAAAATATTAAAAATTCTTGAAGTTATGAGTGTGCGTAGAAACTGCGCAATGCACGCTTGTAACATAGTCATTTTGTGGAATGTTTTCACCAAATTTGAAGCATAGGCTTTTTGGAAGCCCACCTCATGAACAATGACACTGTTGTTTCGTTAATCAGTCCCAGAAGGTGATTCCACGCAGTGACTGCGAAATCATCTTTCGGGACTGAATAACGAAATGGCAGTGACTGAATTCATGAGGTGGGGCCGCAAGAACCCCATGTTGAAAATTTGGAGCCAAAAGTCACAAAAATGACCGAGATAGCCACCTAAGCAGAACCCCCCCCCCCATTTATGTCATTATACAGCTTACCGGCATTTCTTCAGTTCGCGGTCGGCTTTGAAGGGCGCAGACGTGTTCTCAGTCCACCAAAGATCATCGCACCAAGCTCCAGAAGTAAGTATGGGGTGAGGGGTGTGTGGGGAGGTTGGGTGCACAGAGAGTGGGTGCAGGTTGGGGTGGGGGCACCAGAGACAACGAGAGACCATTTTTCTTTCACGAGGGTAAAAAAAAAAACATTGCGGTGGGTTTTCCTTAACAGGGTTTGTTTTGGCACACTGGAGTGGGCTCCCAGTGTGCCACCTGTATTGTTGAGGAGGCGTGACTGAAGCCAGCGAGTTGAGCCCCCGTCAGCACAGAAGCATGTCTGTTTGGGGGCACATGATGCCGAGGGGATGAGCACCCTCAGCATACATAACTATTACATGGGGGGGCATTATGCCGACGGGGATTGGGCTCCCTGTCAGCAAATGAACTGGGAAGGGGGCATGCCAACAGGGGGATTGGGCACCCCCATCAGCTTTTATGGGGACTATGAGCGGCAGATGGCGACCGCCACCGGCATGTTTTTTTGAAATGTTACACCAGGCAAGGCACCGCCCTGCAATGACAGGTCGCTCCCTCATTGCAGCAGCTAATTCCTTTCAAGTTGGTGGCATGCTTGCTGAACTAGTGTCAGCAGCAGTGTGCCACCACATTGGGAAACAAGGGACAAGCCTAAGAATGCAGTGGTGTCATTGGCCACCACAGTGCTGCACCTCCAAAACCCGCTTCACTCCTAAGCTGACACATAATGTTTCTGCACATGCGCACAAGCAAACATAAAAATAATGGTAATGAAACAACAGTGACAGATTGGCAAAACATTGCTAGATTTGTAACCAAAAATTAGCATAGGAAGCCGGCTATAGAGGAAGGTAGGGAGGCACGAAGGAGGAAAGATCAAAGAGGGCATGAGGTGGGGATAGCTAGGGTTTAATCCTGGTCAGACAGCAGGGCAAGTGTGGAAAAATGTAGACTAAGACAAGCAAACTGCATTGAAGTAACATTAGACATGCCATAAGGCATTTGCCCCAGGCCAACCAAAGCATATGCAAGATCGAGGGAGATGGAACAGGAAAAAGGTGGAAATGTCACACCAGTAAGTTGTATGATGGACTCTCTGTCCTTCCCCATTGCAATGGATGCCTCAGAATACCTTACATGGAAACATAGAATCTGATGGCAGAAAAGGACTGCTTAGCCCACCTAGTCTGCTCAAATATTCCTGTCAACCCTCCCCTTCCCTATGTCTTATCTAGTATATATAGAAACATAGAAACATAGAAGGTGACAGCAGATAAGGACCTCAAGGCCCATCCAATCTGCCCATTTCTTTTTCTACCTTATGAATGTGCCATCGACCTTTGCTCTGTCAATGGCCTATCTATTCATACTCATCTCTATTGCTCCCTTATGCCTATCCCATGCCTGTTTGAAGCCCTGCCCTGTATTCATATCCACCACTTCCTGAGGTAGGCCGTTCCATGCATCCACCACCCTTTCTGTGAAAAAGAACTTCCTCACATTACCCCTTAATCAGCCTCCCTCTAATCTCATGCTGTGTCCTCTTGTCCTGCTATTTTTCTTATATTGAAACATGTTAGACTCTTTTACCTTGCTAATGCCCTTAAGGTGTTTGAATGTTTCGATCATATCACCTCTCTCCTTCCTTTGCTCTAGGGTATACATATTGAGTTCCATTAATCTGTCCTCATATGTTTTCTGATGCAGTCCCTGCACCATTTTGATTGCCCTTCTCTGGACTGCCTCAATTTGGCTAATGTCCTTGTGAAGGTGTGGCCTCCAGTACTGCACGCAGTACTCCAGATGGGGCCTAACCAGCGTCTTGTAGAGGGATTATTACCTCCCTCTTACAACCTGTGATACCCCTACTAATACACCCCAACATCCCCCTAGCCTTACCTACTGCTTTAGTGGTCTGCTTGGATGATTTCAGGTCATCTGTGATGATGATGATGCCCAAGTCCCTTTCTTCCCTTGTGACAGGGTTTCTCTTCCCTATGTGCATGATCTTGCACTTCTTTGCGTTAAACCCCAGTTGCCACTCTTCCAAACATTTTGCCAGTTTATCCAGATCTCTTCTCATTCTGCCCACCCCATATCCCTTACATGGGATCCCTCAAGCCTCTGTCCATCAAGAGTGACTGCTCCTCCTCTAGGCTGCAGGGAGGAGGCTCCCGGCAAGGAGTAACCAGCTGAATGGGATGGCAATGACAGTGGATCCAGGTGAGTATATTCCTCCAAAATGACCAAAAGAGTCTCCTAGAAGGGATAAACAGGCCCCAAAGATGGAAGTCTGAGGTTTGGACTGGCTCCCACAGCAATGATGTGAGAAGTATGGTGGGTAGACAGGGGGGTGCATAGGGCTCGGAGTGGGATGCTGGAGGGCACAGGAGGAGCAGAAATACACAACAAAATAAAAGTAACATTAGTGTCTTGGGACAAGACTGAATATGAAAGGAAATTCAAAGTTAGGATATGGTTCCAGTGACACCGGTGCTAATGGTGGACTGATTCCACGAGAGCTCCCAGGGCCGTTCTCCTTAATCCTCCTCCATTCGTGATAAAACCTGGCTACAAGCAACAAACAACAAAAAGTAACAGAGAAAATGGTATCCACAAGACTGTGACTAAAGGAATTTGCAGTGGGAACCCCCGAGAAAAGGGCAAAAAAATGATAGATCAGCAGTTGCCTGCCACAGGCTGCACCACATCAGAGCATCGAGTCTCCTTGAGTTCCAAATTAGCGGTGGTTAGGAGCTCAAAAGAAGAAGGAACATTTATAATCACTTCAAAGAAGTTGTTTAAAGAGCTGCGCCACATAGCAGATAAACTATGCAAGATTCAAACAGAAATAACGGAGGTCCGCTCAGCACAGGGGGAACATAGCCAAAAAAAATCTGAAGTTGAACAAAATGCTACTGAAACATCTAAAACAGTGGACCTGCACAACAGAGTGCTTCTGCAGCTCCATGACTGTGAAGTTTGGCTACAACAGAAAATAAAAGATTTAGAAAATCGGTCACGCAGGGCTAATCTGAGGATTTACGGCCTGTCCGAAGGTACAGAATCAAGAGACATGGTGACCTACATAACTAGCTTTCTGAAATAAATTTTGGGCCTGAGTGAAGACTATCACCTAAAAATTACTTAACAGGAAATGATGCCCTTTCAGATAAGGTGTATATTAACCAGGGAGTGCTAGGAGTTCCAGTTATGATTTATGCAGGGGACATCTCTCATCTTGCATAAATGGCAGGGGGAAAGGGAGACAACGGCAAAACTCATAAAGCTTGAGTGCTCTCAGCGGAATTATTTTAGTAAGGTGGGTTTTGATGCTATTCTATAGTTAAAATCAGTATGGAGAGGGGAATGGGGGGGGGGTGTCGGGGAATGGCCATGAGGAAAGAGGACAAGATTAGATTACTTTGGTCCACAACGGGTGCTGGTAGCCCACCTTTAGCTGCAACACAGCACAAGTAAATAGCAGCTGGATACTTGCCATGATGGTAGTATCTCCTTCCCGCAATGCAGAGCCTGTGAGAGATGGCCTGGGTGGCATGTTTGGAGGCCAAGCAAACATAAAGGGGTCTTTTTTGTCCCCAAGAGTTTGCAAAGTATGGTTTTGTTATATACCAGTTTGTGTACAGTTATGGACACAAGTTAAAACTATCTGGAAAAATCAGAGAATGGGAGAAACAGAGGAAAAGTGGAGAGGATGTTTGGGGAGGCGGAAACAGAGACTGGAAGAGGAATGGAAATTTTATTTGGGACAGAGACTATGGTGGAGTTAAGAGTTATGGCATATAATGTCAAGGGCTTAATGGACCGGTGAAAGGGCACCTGAATCATACAGGAACTGGGGAGACATAGGGTAGATCTGGCATTCCTTCAGGAGACCCACTTAGTGGAATCTGAACATAAAAAACTAAAAAGAAGTTGGGTGGGGGAAGTGCATGCTGCAGAATGACTCATTCATCCTCATAGAAGAGGGACTGCGATCCTAGTGAGGAAAAACACACCACTGCATATCATCAAGGTAACCGCAGACCCAGCTGGTAGATTTGTAAAAATACAGGCAACGTTTTTAGATATAAAATGTGTCTTAGTAAGCCGGTATGCACCAAACGAAAAGAAAGATAATAAAAACTTTCTTAGACAGCTACTGGTTCAGGCAATGGAGGATCCAGAGGCTCTCTATATAATAGGAGAGGACTTTAATAGAGTTGTATCTGCACACTGGGATAGAAAAGGAAGGGCACCCTGGAGTTCAGATAGTCCTAGAGAAAGTCTTTTAAAGAGGCTTATGGATGTATCTGGTCTGATAGATGCATGGAGGGTGAGATACCCAGGTCAGAGAGATTACTCTTTTTACTCACATAGACATGTAAACTATTCCTGAATGGACATGTTTCTTCTCCCATTGGAAAGGAGGGCATGTCTCAGGGATTGTTCCATTCTTCCAATGACGTGGTCAGATCATGCCCCAGTGTACTTACATCTTAGCTTTACCCCAGTAATCAGAAACTCAAATTGGCGACTAAATATAAGGCTTTTGAACTCTGGAGATTTTTAAGACAGAGGTGTTAGAAGAGATTAAGGCATATCTTAGAACAAACTCTCAGGAGTTTATTTCCCCTGCAGTGACATGGGATGCACTCAAGGTGTATCTTTGAGGTCATATAATCTTGTATAGCGCAAAGTTAAAAAGAGATAGACTGGAAAAGCTAAAACAGATAGAGCAGGAATTAAGGGAGGCAGAATTTAGGCATAAACTGACTCTAGACCCACAAGATAAAGAGATATGGAAAGGGAAGAAAACAGCTATAGAACGAATATTAGCAACACGGGTGGAGGGAGCTATGAGAAGAACCAACGAGAAATATTATGTACTGGGGAATAGAGTGGGGAAGCTATTGCATTTGCCTTGAGAAAGCAAATAAGTAATAGGGCAGTACTGGTGATAAAAGACAAAGAGAAAGGGGACACTCTGGTATCAGACCCACCATCAATCTCCCAGATATTTGCAGAGTATTACAAATAGTCAGGACTGTGTGGACATGGATGGTTTGGGGGCAGAAAACTTCTTGGCCTCAATGGCTTTACCAGGTCTCTCACAGGAAGATAAAGACCTCGTAGAGAGCTCAATCACAAAACAGGAGATAATGGGGAAGATCAAGCAGTTGAAAACAGGGAAGTCTCCGGGCCTAGATGGCCTACCTTCAGAATTCTATAAGGCATTCCAAAATAAGTTGGTTGAGTTGTTGCAGGCTTGCTTTCATCATGTTGAGAGTGTCCCAGATACATGGAGATATGCTCAAATCTTAATATTATACATAAGGTAGGGAAGGACCCCACTCAGTGTGGTTCGTACCGCCCCATCTCCCTGCTGAATGTGGATCTAAACATGTTTACAGGAATCATGGTGGACCACTTGCAGGGGGTGATATCCAATATCATACACCCAAACCAGACTGTTTTTATGACAGGCAGATTTATTCAGGATAACATCAGAAGACTGCTAAACATAATTTCAGCTCAAAAAGGAAAGAGAGACTTCAAGCAAGCAATCTCCATGGATGCTGAGAAAGTATTTGATGGAGTGAATTGGCAGTTTCTACAAAAATCCATGGAGAAAATGAAATTTGGCCCTAAATTCCTAAAAGTAATTACTAATCTTTATGCTTCACCAGAGGCACAGGTCAAAGTTAATGGAATCAACTCAGGAAGGTTCCCGGTTAAAAGAGGAACCAGGCAGGGTTGCCCTCTTTCCCCCATACTTTTTGTTAGATTTTTGGAGCCATTGGCTGCAGCGGTCAGTCAGGATCAACTTATAGAGGGGGTAATTGCAGGGGAAATGGAGCAAAAGGTGGCATTGTATGCAGATGACTCACTCTATTTTCCGAAAGGCCTGGCGACTTCTCTCTGCAGACTGCTACAACTGTTGGAGGTTTGCAGTGGAGTATCTGGGTATAAGATTCAGATAAATCTGAAGCCTTGGTTCTCGAGGGGGCCTGTCCAGAGATTTGGAGCGGAATTCCCATTTGGGTGGGCCAAAATAATCAGATCAGATATTTAGGAGTTCAAATAACCACAACACAGTCCAGATGATTCAAGCTCAACTACAATAAACTATGGAATGAGATGCAGAAAGACACAACCAGGTGGATCCTACTGCCAGTATCAGTGACTGGCAGAATCAATTCAGTTAAAATGAATCTACTGCCAAGGTTCTTGTTCCTTTTTCACTTTACCAATCCCTACACTAATGCGTTTTGGTCTAAGGTTAATACTGGGGTGGGCAAGTTTATATGGGGAGGAAAAAGCCCATATACTAGCAATGAAGATATTACAGAGACCCAAACCATCGGGGGCCTGGGCATGACTAACCTACAGAAATGCTACCTGGCATGCCAGATGGGACCAGTTTACATTGGCAAAACAACAAAGGGCCTCTGGGTGAGTGCGAGATTGAGGATGGGGAGGGCTCTTACAGCCCCTCTTCACCTTGGTTTGTGTAGACTCAGCAGGCCCCCGGATACAATAAGAAACCCTTGGGTGAAACACTCTTTAAAAATCTTAAATAAAATTAAGTGTAGACTGGCCTCTGTTCCATCATTGGGCCCGATCTCCTGATTAGGTACCATTCAGATTATCCCCATCCTAGCCTGGACAAGGGTTATGCCCAATGGGAAGACAAGGGTATCACATGCTTTGCTCACTTCCTAGAAAAAGGCACATGTATGTCTTTCCAACAAATAAAGGAGAGTTTTCAACTGAATAACAATGATTGTTTCAGGTATTTACAAGTAAGACATTTTATAATGCACGCAGACCACAGGATGCAATTGTGTAGACCCGGTCCCATGGGAAGACTTCATCCATGGCATAGTCACATTATGGAGAAAAGTGAGGAGTACTTCTGAAATATATGCAATGTTAATTGAAAGAGACCCAGATCCCCTAGAGAAATTAAGGGAGGCGTGGGAGAAGGAGATTCCAGAAACACTATCAAAAGAGGATTGTGACAGGAGATTAAGGGTGGGATGGAGGGTCACATCCTCATCAGGCTGGAAAGAATTATTTTGGAAAATATTGGTTAGATATTTTAGGACCTTGACAGTGACCAAACATTTTCATTCCACATATATTGCCCTCTGCTGGAGAAATTGTGGGGAACTCGGTTTATACTATCATATTCTCTGGGCCTGTCCGATAATTAGAGGGTACTGGAGGTCAATGGAGGATGATGTTAGGCGGACTACCCATATTACGGTCCCAGATGTGTTTTCTGAATGGGTCCTAGGGACCCCACATTGGTAGGGATAACACCTAATCAAAGAAAGTTGGTTCTTGCCTTTTTGGTGGCAGCTTTGAAGGGCATTACATCACATCACATTGGTTGGATGACAACTCACCTACGACCTGGGAGTGGCGTAACAGGGTCTCCCAAATTTGTGAGATGGAAAGATTAACCTCCAGAATACATTTGAGAGAGGAGAAATGGTGGGAAGTTTGTACCCCTTGGATTAAATCGGTGGAAGAAGAAGGGAATAGGGATTTGGAGGCCTCTCCCTAGTGCCAAATCTGCACCTTATAACAGAAGACTCTGATGGGTCCCCAGGACGCATGCAGGTACAATTCGGTCGCCAACCCCCTTTTCTGGAAGGGGTAATAGCCTACTGATAAATTAACTCCCCGGAAGGTGATTCTCCCTCTTCTTTCTGTCTTCACCCTTAGAGAGAACAAATTAGAGCTAACTAAGCTTCTAACAGGAAGGTGGCTTGAAATACCGCATTATTTCTGAAATTAGAAAGCATCATTTATAATGAAATATAAAATAATTTCCTCTTGTGTCCTCCCCAAGGTTTAACTCTGTAGGGTTTCCAGGATGTTTGGTTTAGGTTAGTTTAGATGGTTTAAAATTAAGGTAAAACTTTTGACATTGGAAAGTGATATTTAAGGACTAAGCAGAAATACAGACAGCATTACAAACTGTGAGAGTGATTAATTTTATATAAATCAAATATATAGTGAGAATGTACAGTCAGATCTGTAAGGTTCTTTATGCTTGAATAAAGATGAGTTACAAAAAAACAAGCATTTGTCAATGCCGAATGTTTGCTTGCTGGTATTAGCATTGGAAATGCAGAAGTTAGACAGATGCAGAGTAGGAATGGCAGTGAAGTATTGAACTTCACACCAACCCCACCTCCAACCTGCAGAGATGTACAGGCATTGGGGTATGCGTTTGAGTTGTCGCCCATAACATTCATGACATTTTACCTCATCCTATCCTGCAGACACCGTCAAGTGTTGAGGTGTGCCTTGGGGTGTTCAGCTTTACAGTCACCTCACTCCCATAGGACATATGCTGAAATGGGTGCAATATAGGAAAATGGGATGAACTCTGGGGCTGAAGAGTCCAAGGCACATCTCAATGCCTGTCACTGGCTGCAGGGTGGGGGGTGGAATGGCATGAGCATTACAGTCGGCAATCTAAAGGCACACCCCTGATGCCTGTCAATCTGTACAGGGTGGGACGTTATGGTTAGAAACCCTAACATCCCAGGTGTTTGTTGGTATTTGCACTAAAAATTTTCAACATGGCCTTTTTGTGACCTCCACCTCATGAAAGCATTTGGGACCTCTTCTCATGAACAGTGGCACTGTGGTTTTGTCAATGTGTCCCGAACTTTGAGTTCCTACAGCGACCGTGCCATTGTGTGCCAGATGTACGAAAACACAGATCGGGCAGGATGTGAAGAATGACAGCTGCACCATTCATAGGGAGGGATAAAGAGATGGCAATGTTGAAAATCAGTAGTGAAAATATTAAAAATGCTCGAACTTCTGAGCATACGTGGAAACTGCGCAACGCATGCACGTAACACAGTCATTTAGTGGAATTATTTCACCAGATTTTCAACACAGGTATTTTGTGACCTCTGCTCATGAACACTGTCACTATGATTTTTTTAAAGGACTCATAAACAGTGCCGAGGAAATGCAGCCAACAAAAACCACAGTAGTGTCGTTTACTGTTTTACTCACATAACGCTGTGGTCCTTTTGTGTGTAAAGTCTGTCACTCCCGAGTCGCTACAGTTTAAACATCACGGCACAGTGTAAACAAATCCTCGGTCTGCATTGAAACCGGCCAGTCCTGTAGCCTCCTAAGATGGCGTCTACGTCTGTATGTGATGATGTAATGTAAGCGACATCATTCCCGAGAGTTACTGTATTCTGTATAGGGACCTTATAAAGTATATATGATAACTTCATTTAAAAAAGTGCTGCTGCATCAAATCCTATACTGTGCAGGTGTGACAACCTTATCACACCTGCACAGTATAGGATTTGATGCAGTAGCGCTTTTTTTAATGAAGTTTTCATATTTTTCACCCTCCTAGCACCCTAGCCCCTTTGATCACTTTGTCCGTCACCTCCTCCCCTCTTTATCCCCCTCCCCAGCCCATGCTGGTAGTGGACCATCCCTCTCCATAGTGAAAATGGAGTAGATGTACGCATTTAGAATTTCCGCTTGCTCCTCTCCCTTTTCCACCCAATCCACTCCCCACTTTATCCTCACAATATGTTCCTTGTACTTCCTCTTTTCCCTGACACACCTAAAAAAGTCCTTTTCCCCTCTCTTTATGCCCTGTGCTAACCTTAATTCCCTGGAGGCCTTAGCTTTTTTCACCATCCTGGCCACCTCCCTTGACCAACTCCCATAAGCCTCCTTATCCTCGCCCTTTCCTGTTCTCCTGTGCTTCTGGTATGCAGCCCTCTATGCCCTCACCTCTTGCAGCACTTCCTTGTTCAGCCAGCATGGTTTCTTGGCTCTGCTGTTCTTATTGCTGGCCCTGGTACAGGCTACAGTGGCCTCTGTTAGCCCAGTCTTTGTGACTCCCCACTTTTGTTCTGCATCCATCCCTGGCCTTATATCCTGGAGTCTCCCTCACAGTATTGCTCCCATCCTCCCAAAGTCCACCCTACTAAAGTCCACCACCTTAGTGCCTGTGCCTCCTGTCTCCCTGCCCAGCGCAAGAACGAGCCACACTGTTTGGTGGTCACTACCCGATAGTGGGTCCTCCACCCTTACCTCCCTCACCACCTCACCATTTGCCAGTACTAGGTCTAGAGTGCTACCAAGCCTTGAAGGTCCATTTACCAACTGCGTCAGAAGACCGTCCTGGAATGCATCAAGGAACACCTGCTCCCTGGTACTGCTAGTGGCTGGGGTGCTCCAGTCAACCCCGGTAGGTTAAAATCCCCCACTATCATCACACTTCCCCTTCTACACACCCTTCTTATCTGCTCTGCCAACTCCCCATCCAGTTCCCCAGATTGGGCTGGTGGTCTGTACACCACTCCCAGCTTCAGCTTTCTGCCTTTCGAGTCCAGGAGCTACACCCAAAGCGTCTCTGTCCTCTCCTCTTCTCCCTCGTCCCTTATGCATTTGATCCCATCCCTCACATAGAGTGCAACCCCCCGGTCCCTGCTGTATATCCTGTATCCCGGGATTGCTGAGTGCCAATCATGGTACTCTGTGGCCCAAGTTTCTGTCACTGCAGCAGTGTCCACCTTCCCTTCTGAAAGGATCGCCTGAAGCTCTGCAATTTTGTTCCCCAGGCTTCTTGAGTTGAGAGACCACCTTCCACCCGTACCTCTCCTTCTTCTCACTCTTCTCCTTGGCCTGTGTCCCTCCTCCTGGTAGTCCGCACCCTTTCTCCTCATTATTCTTACTGGGTGGTGGTGCCTTCTGTATTACACTCAGACCACTCTGCCCACCCCCAGGGTTACTCGCCTCCACCTTTACCTATATCTGGAAGGTGAGCTCATTAGAAGCTCCCCTGTCCTGACCTTTCTACCAACCTCAGTCTTTTGCCACCCCTCCCCACTAGTTTAAATCCACCTTAGTAGAGACATACCCCTCTAATCCCACCTTTAATACTCCCTGCCCTCCTGCTCAAGTGTAGCCTGTCCGCCGCATACAAGTCACTATTCCCCCAGACCCTACCCCAGTTAGTCACTAACCCATAATTTTTGCTGTGGCACCAATCCCTCAGCCACTCGTTGAACTCCTTGATCCTACCCTTCCTCCCCATGCTTGCACATGGTACCAGGAGTACCTCTAAGAATGCCACCGACTCCCCAACCCCCTCACACTGCCTGCCCAACTCCTAGAACCTCCCCCTCACTATTTCCACAGTCTCCCCGTCAAGTCATTTGTACCCACATGCAACACTATATGAGGTTTCTTCCTCCCCCTTGCTGCATATTTGAGCAGTGCCTGCCCTGCCCCTCCTGCAGTCAACCCAGGGATAGCTTCAACCCAAATACGGCTGTGCCTTTCTCCCCTTCCGCCCCATCTCATCCCTTTCAGTATAGAATCCCCAAGGATGAGTACCCCCCATCCCTTACCCCTTTCCCTTCTAATGCCCCTTCCACCACCCCAGTATTCGTTCTTCCCTGCCCCTTACCCCCACCAGCTGCACCCTCTGTGACTTCTGTATCTGCACCCCCTACTTCTGCCTCACCCTTTTCTCTGCCTTATTCCTCCTATCCCCCTTGAACCCCTTCCTAGCCTGACTACTTCCTACTGGGCTTCCCATGTTGACCTCCCCTCCTCCCCTGCTGATTTCCAAGCCCTCTCCTATCCCCGTTGTCGATTTAGAGCCCCCATTCCCTTCAACCCCGATAATGATGCCCCTCCCGTCCTTCCCCTTCCCATAGACTTCTCTCCTCCAGTCACCTCCTCCTTCCTTACAAGCCCCTTCTACCCTTTCGTCCTCGCTATCTCTTACCCTACCTGTTGCCATCCCTCTCATGTCCGCTTGTCCTCCCCTTCAGTATGTTCCTGCCCCCGTCTCCCATAGCAGAGGCTCGAATCTATTCTTAGACAATACCCTCCTACATTTCTTCCCCTATTGGTTCCCCTCCTACTTGTTCCTCCATGCCCCCCGGTCCCACCCTGGTCCCTCCCTACCTGCAGCCATCTGCTCTCCCCAGAACTCCTCATGGTCTCTTCCTCCCCATCAGGAGGCCCCCCTCACCTCAGGCACCCCTCCTTCACCTCTCCTTTCTTCTAGTGTCTCTGATACTGGGGTTGGTTTCAGTCCCTAGTTGTTCTTTCCGTCCCCTTGCCATCCCCTATTTCCGCCCCCCAGCCAGGACACCTATCATACTCATCTGCCTTGCCACTCCCTACCTCCACAGTTCCTCCTCAAACTAGCCAGTTGTCTACAGACCATACACCCTCCCATCCTCCAAGCCCAGTCCAGGATCATAGCAGACCCCACCCTGTACACCCCACCCTTCCAAAGATGCCCACCCTATTGACATGGCACCTGCCCCATTTGGCCCCATCTTATGTTACAGGCTCTTACTCCCGGTTTCTGTACCCTACTACAACTGTTAGGGCCCTATTAACTCAAATTCCGTCCCCCCACACTAATCCTCTACTGCCCCCTTGCCACTGGGTTAATTCAGTCTCAGATCTCATCTGTTAGATACTGTATTACTGTAGGAATCCTAAAGCTTCCTTGTCCGTTTTTCACCCCTCCGCTACCATACTTTTTGTTCTCAGCCTTCATAGTTTCACTTAGCCCAGTTAGAAATTGTATTGCACTCCAAGTATTACTCAGCTCAGTTAGAGAAATAAACAGAACAAATAAATATGTATTATTCAAATCACAAAAAGGAGTCAGCACTGGGATAGTGGTGCATCATGCTAGGAGAACTAGAATCACTAAACAAAAATGTAGAGCAAACAGCAACCTCAATAAAATAAGTCAAGGGCACAGGTCCTTAGATAAATATAAAAAACTTTAATAATATAGTGTAGCATTCTTATATTATTAAAGTTTTTTATATTTATCTAAGGACCTGTACCCTTGACTTATTTTATTGAGGTTGGTATGTGCTCTGCATTTTTGTTTAGTGAAATATGTATTATTACAGCAATCCTAACAGTATAGCTCAGTACGTAGCTCAGTCAGAGAAATAAACAGAACAACTAAATCTGTGTTATTACTGCAATCCTAAAATTATCCAATCATTGCTTTGTCTCCACCCTAGAGACCCTGTTGTAATATAGGAACACACAAGACCGTGGGCAGGTGGGTGGGCAACTCTAAAGTCTCGAAAGAGCTCCATTGAGCTCGCTCACTCCCCCCTCTCTCTCTTGCGTTCTGTTTCTCCCGCGCTGCAGGCTGCCCTTTTGTACTGGGCTCCTGCCTGCATTGGTGCCTTTTTCTTTCCACAAAGAAATCTGCAGCAGTCCGACAGAGCTCTGTTGAGCTCGCTCACTCCCTTCTCTGACTCACTCATTCTGTTTCTCCCAGCACTGCAGGCTGCCCTTTTGTACTGGGCTTCTACCTGCATTGGCACCTTTTCTGCCCACAAAGAAATCCATAACAGTCCCGACAGAGCTCGGTTGAGCTCGCTGACTCCCCTCTCACTCGCTCATTCTGTTTCTCCCAAGCGCTGCAGAACTGCCCTTTGTACTGGGCTCCTGCCTGCATTGGTGCCTTTTCTGCCCACAAAGAAATCTGCAGCAGTCCTGACAGAGCTCCGTTGAGCTTGCTCACTCCCCTCTCTCCTCGCTCGTTCTGTTTCTCCTGGCGCTGCAGGCTGCCCTTTGTATTGGGCTCCTGCCTGCGTTGGCACCTTTTTCTGCCCACAAAGAAATCTACAACAGTCCTGATAGAGCTCCATTGAGCTTGCTCACTCCCCCTCTCTCACTCACTTGTTCTTAATCTGTCCCAAACACTGATTTCCCACTGCAATCGCGTTATTCTGCCAGAAGTGCTAAAACACATTTCAGCCAGGATGTGAAAAATTACAGCTATACTGTTCATAAGAGGTGTTAAAAAATGTCAGGGTTGAAAATCTGGCGTGAAAATATTGCAAATTTGTGAAGTTACAAGGGTGAATAGAACGCTGCTCATGAACAGTGTCACTGTCATTTTCTTAATCTGTCCTGAAAACTGATTTCTCACAGCGACCGTGCTATTCTGCACAGAAGTGTGAAAACACATTTTAACTGGGATGTTAAAATTACAGCTGAACTGTGCATGAGGAGGTGTGGAAAAATGGCAATGTTGAAAATCTGAAGTGAAAATATTACAAATTCGCGAAGTTATGAACGTGCTTAGAATCTGCGCAACGCACGCTCGTAAAACAGTAATTTTTTGGATTTTTTTTTCATCAAATTTGCAACATAGGCTTTTTGACAGCCCACCTCGTGAACAGTGGCACTGACATTTCATTACTCAGCCTCAAAAGGGGATTCTACGCAGTGACCTCAAAATCACCTTTCAGGACCGAATAACGCGATGACAGTGACTGAATTCACGAGGAAGGGGTCCCAATAACCCCATGTTGAAAATTTGGTGCCAAAATTCCCAAAAATGCCTGAGATATGCACTAAAGTTGAAAAAACCTATTTATGCCATTATACAGCTTACGGCATTTCTTCAGTTTAGGTCTGCTTTGAAGAGTGCAGACGTGTTCTCGGTCCACCGAAGATCATCCAGCTGGGCTCCAGAGGTAAGTGTAAGGTGAGGGAGGTGTGAGGAGGTGGGGTACGCAGAAGGTGGGCATGGGTTGGGGGAGGGGCACCAGACACGTCGAGGGACCGTTTTCTCATTTTACAGGTTAAAAAAAAAAAAGACAACGTGAGTCAGTTTTCTTCTTTCACAGGTGTGTTTGGTACACTGGGGAGGGCTCCCAGTGTGTGCCACCTGCATTTGTGGGAAGGGGGACCAAAGCTGATGGGGTTTGGCCCCCCATCGGCACAGAAATGGGTGGGGGGGCACATGATGCCGAAGGGGATTGGGCACCCCTCAACACACAACAGAAATTGGGGGGTGGGGACATTATGCTGACGGGCAGTGGGCTCCCCCATCAGCAAATTGAACTGGGAAGAGGGGACTGAAGCCGACAGGAATTGGGCCCCTCGTCGGCAAAGAAAGATTGTTGGGGGGGTGCATGATGTTGAGGAGGATTGGGCACCCCCTTGGCACACAACAGAAATTCGGGGTGGGGACATTATGCCGATAAGGATTGGTCTCCCTGTCAGCAAATGAAGTGGGTTGGGGACATGCCGAAAGGGGGATTGGGCACCCCTCCCATTGGCTCTGAGGTGGCCTCACAGAGCTGCTATGTTTCTGGTAATGTTACACCAGGCAGCACGCCTGCAATGACGGGTCGCCCCACATTGCAGTGGAATTGCTGACACTGCAATGACGAGGCAGCCCCTCATTGCAGCAGCCAAATTGTTTCATGTTGGTGGCACTTCTGCAGAACTAGTGCCATCAGGACACTGGGCCTGCATTGGGTGCACACCGCCAAGCCCACAAATGCAGTGCTGGCATTGGCCGCCACACTGCCGCACCTCCACAACCCGCTTCTCTGCTAAGCTGCCGCATAATGTTTCTTGCGCATGCATGCAAGCAAACATAAAAATGAATTAGTATACCTGCAAAATCTACTTTTCTGGGTACCTTTGAAGCTGCACGCTATGAGTTTTCTTTATTTTGTTAATCCCAACTCTTGCTAGGTCTACAATGCTACTCCTATGCCAAATGTGGTGGCCATCATTTTTTCTTGAGAAGAAAGCTAAATGAAAATGTTTCTAAAATATTCATATTTTGGTGGAGCTAGAAAATCATGCCACCCAATGACAGTGATGCCTGGAATCATTTATGGCGGAAAAAAGGTAGGTCAAATTATTTGCCCAATTTTGTTACACTGATGCTTTAAAAAAGATGTTCTTTAATAAATTTCATGGGAGGAGATGGTGAAACTGAGGGGGGGACCCTTGACGTTCATTGGTCTGGGGAGAGGATGGGTCATCATTGGCAGGAGGGGAGAAGGCAAGGCAGGGGGACGAGGTAGCGGAGGTGGAAATCACAGCAGAGAGGTGAGGGAAGCCTTGGGTCCCTTAAGATGGAGAAAGCACCAGGGCCAGATAAATTACATCCCAGAGTGCTGAAGGAACTGGCAGATGTCCTGGCGAAACCCCTGGTGGAGCTTTTAGCATCTCTGAGGACAGGGTGGGTGCCCAGGACTGGAAGGTGGCGCATATAGTGCCTATCCACAAGGGGGATCAAGGAGGTGGCAGGAACTACAGACCTGTCAGCTTGACATCGGTGGTGGGCAAGGTGATGGAGGGCATTATCAAGGAGAGGCTGGGGGGGGTCCTGGAAAAGTTGGGGTGCCTGGACGATAGACAGCATGGATTTGTCCCAGGGAAATTGTGTCAGACAAACCCTGTGGAGTTCTATGACTGGGTGATGAGAGCCTTGGACCTGGGTAGACCGGTGGACGTCCTCTATCTTGACTTCAGCAAAGCATTTGACTCTGTTCCTCACGGGGGCCTGTTGAATAAGCTGGGAGAAATGGGGGTGGGAAACCAGATGATCAGATGGCTAGGCAATTGGCTCCAGGACCGGACTCAGAGGATCATGGTTGGCGGGATAGTCTCATCCCCAAGGAGGGTCATTAGTGGGGTCCCTCAGGGATCGGTCCTTGGGCCCCTCCTGTTCAATGCCTATGCCTCTGACATAAGGAAGGGTATCAGGAGTGAGGTGAGTCTCTTTGCGGATGACTCAAAACTGGGGGTGGTGGTGGATGGGGAGGAAGGGAGGGTGGCCCTACAGGGGGACCTGGAGGCTCTGGAAAGGTGGTCTAGAAAGTGGAAGCTGAGGTTTAATGCAGGGAAATGCAAGGTACTGCATCTAGGTCCCAGAAACCCGGGCCAAGAGTACACCCTGGGGTGGGAAATGTAACAAGTCTCAATGGCTGAGAGAGACCTGGGGGTGGTGGTGGATGTCAAGATGAACAACTCTGAGACTTGTAGGAGGGCAGCGGCCAAGGCCAACAGGATACTGGGATGCATCACTAGGGGAATCACCTCCAGAAGGAGGGAAGTGATACTCCCCCTGTATAACTGCTTGGTGAGAGTGCACCTCGAGTACTGCGTGGAGTTTTGGAGGCCACACAAAGAGGGACACTGAACTCCTGGAGAGGGTTCAGAGGAGGGCAACCAAAATGATCTGGGGCTTCGGGGACAGAACCTATGGAGAGAGGCTCGAAGAGCTAAATATGTACACATTGGAAGAGAGAAGGGACCGGGGGGACATGATAGAGGTCTTCAAGTACATGAAGGGGTTAAATAGGGAGAAGCAGTCAAGGTGCTCCGAAGGAAGGAGGGCAACTAGGGCATGGGTGTAAGCTGGCGGGGAGATTCAGGAGAGAAAGGAGGGGGCTACTTCACTGAGAGGTAGTGGAGCCATGGAATGTGTTGCCCAGGGGGCTGGTGGAGGCAGAGACGATGGAGGGGTTCAAGAGGGGGTGGGACAGGTACAGGGGAAGGGTTCTGGATGCAAAGTCCTGTGCAGTGGGAATATCCGGGACTGGGAAGGGAGAAGCCAGAGGGAATGAGGGGGGCAGCAAGATCAGCTCCCAGGGTGGAGGCTGACCAAATGAGCAGACACAAAAGACCGTTTGGCCTATTCTGCTGGCATTTTAGTATGTTAGCAAATTATAATCACTGACTACAGTGTTAAACAGAGTTGGCAACAGTTACACAAGGCAACCTTTATTAGCACCCTGTTCCAGGGTCTCAATAACAGAAAGATAAAAAACATGAACAATAGGATTCAGAAGACACAATAGTAAAAATACATGTAAATAATTAAACAGATCCTAATGTTCAAGGTCAGCCCTTGAGTCTTCTTGTTGTGCAATAATTTACTGTACAGGACTGTAAAGAATGCATGTCCCTAAATTGTCCCTGTAGCTTTGAACATAGGAGCCTTGCTGCAATGATAACATGGCTTCCAGCCACCCAGCAAGTGGGGAAGGTTGTACATTTCTTCATGTTTTAACATAATTTATAATGAAATGCTATGGTGCATTGCATATTAGTGTATTGTATGCTCTAGTGAAAGAAGTTCCTTTGAGCATGGATTTATTGTCTTTTTTTATGGTATCTGGTAAGAATGGACCAGATGGCTTCAGCATGCTTGTTGCTAAAAATGGTCACACCCACCCTGACTGTGATGGTCACAGTTTGTGAAGCTCCAGTAGGTTTACGTCATGCTGGAGTTTGGTTTGTAGTAGTAGTAGGAGGAGGTGCTTTAAATGCTTTCAGCTCATATCTGATGCTAGATCACAAGAGGTATTTGCATGTAACACGGCTGGAAAAATACTCGGTTCATCATTTTTTGACTTTCAAATGTTGTTTTCTAAGGAAATGGTAAAATATAAGACCAATAATACTTTCCTTTGAGCACATCATTACTAGGGGTTATAGACGTTAGTAAAATCTGGGTGTTTCTAAATGAAGTGGGAGGATCTGGCTCTCTAAATGACTTTCAGTTCACATACTAGGAATAAGAGGCTGCTCACCAAGCCAATGGATTTTATATAAAAGTCTTTATTTCTGCAGTCAGCTTCACGGTCACTGGTATTTTCACCACTGACTTTTGAGCCTGGTTTCACTTTCTCTGGGGAGTAGTCCCATTTAAGAAGCAGCTCTCTACTCAAATAAAAAGCTTAAAACTATAAGATTTAGAACGACTATTTTTTTTTTACTTTTCCAGCTACTGTTCTACTAAATACTTCAGATACTTCATTACATAGAGGATAATGCCTCAGTAATAGTGGTTAACCACAATGTAGTCACCTCAGGCAGTTGCCAGGACAACCAAGTAAACCTCAAAAGCACAGATCACCTTCCTTTCTAAGAATTTTGACAGGTGGTGGCATTCTATCCATTAATCCCATCATTATGACATAGTTAAGCAAGGTTTACAGCATGCTGATGTCATAACAATGGGATTATCAGGTTATAAACTCATTGAAAATGGGTTAACAGACACTTCCATACATTATTTATTCCACTGGGTCTTTCTAAAAGTATCTAGCTGTTCCCAGCTGACATCACAATTGTTGTTTGTGACATCACAAGATGCTCTGAGGAAGATGCAGTGTTGTTGAAATGTCAACGTACATGTACCTATTTGGTGCTTGGTCAGTGGGAAGGAACTCGTACATCTACAGATTTGGAGTCCTGCAGTCATTGAATTTGAGTTTGTTTGTCTGACTATTTATTTTATTGAATTTTGGTAACCGGCTATGAATTTTGTTCTCTGTTTATTAGATTACAACTGAGGAAGAGTGTAGACCTAAGTGATTGTCTTTTTACCCGCTGCCCCTCAGAACTTCAGTGTCACAGGAATGAATGCACTGGTGATGGCATTTTCAGTTCAGGTTGGTAAGGGAAGTCATGGTTCTGAATGAAAAAAGGTTTAAATGCAAACAACTGAGTAATAAAAAGAAACTCTGACTTTTTTAAGTGTGCTTGCTACTTTCTTGTGTTGTTTAGCAAGGGGCTGCTTTTGGCAGTTTTGACTGATTTTGCTTTCTCTCACTGAAGAACTTTATTTAACTAACGACTGCTAATAGAGCAGGGTATCTGTTTGTATGTCATGCTGCTCTGGCACTATGAGGGAAGCTGGGGACAGGCAAAAGCATTTTATGCAGACTGCTTGGATAAACAACCAAGATGTGTTATAAACGCTGGAAAGTAAAACTGAACATTTTTTTAAAAGTATTCTCGCATGAAGTGCAGTAGCTGAAACATCATGTTTATGTAAGTACATGCTTAAGGGCCAAGTTGTACTGTAATGCAGTGCTAGACACAAATACTATACTGTGTTATCATTATGCATATCACAGTGCTAAGGTTTAATAACCAGGTATCATAAACACACAATACGTAATTAGCATGGAGTCCTCAAACGTGTTTCTTTTACTCAGTATACATGTCGATCCTCCTCTGTCTGTTCCCATTTTCTAGTTCAAGTTTCATTGATAATTTTTACCAGTACACTCTGACCTTTTCATGTGACACTCTAGTAAATCAGCATTCCACAATGTGACCTCTAATAAAAAAAAGTTAACGGGTATTCCACCTGTATGCAATATAAAGACATAAAACGGTGCAGATGGGATATGACTCAAGTAGGTAATGGAATTAGTTCTACTTGTGAGAAAAAAGCTGTTGGTGACTTATTTATGGTCTCACTGCCCGTATAATATGCATACATCATAGTAACATAGTAATTTAAGATCAGACAAGACTCTGGGTCCATGATGTCCACCTTTCATAGTCAGCTATTAAATAAGTATTGTATACTGTGTAAACCTGTATTAATTTAAAGGGGTTTCCTACCTACTCTACTACCCAGGGTACCTAGTGATTCCCTTGGCAAGCAGAAATTCATCCAGGCATAGTTTAATTTCATTTTTCGTTTATTATACTGGGAAAAACATTTTTGGACCAAACTGCTCATTTTCACATGTCCAGTTATAACACAAACAATGAGACACAAAATACAAGAATGGAGTAAAACTAATTGTTGGTAGTAACAAATTATACAGCAAAACCTACTTGTTTTACAAGAAGTTATTGTCATTGGTAAGGTGTCATACCAAACTTTAAAGGCCTATATTATATTCCTAGCCATTGTCTCCATTAGTAGACTATTCCATAGGTTTACACCCCTCAGGAAGAAGACACGCCTTCTAATGTTACACCTGTATTTACCTGCTCTGAGATTCAGGACGTGTTTCCGTGTCTGCTAGAGTACACCAGATCAACCATCTCTGTCTTGTCGATACCTTTCAGTATGCAAAAACTTAGACTATGCCCCCCCCCCATCTCCTTTAGTATTTAATATAACACATGCTTTGCTAAGAGGTTGGCTCTCTTCTAGATGGATTCCAAAGCCAACTGAACAGCTCTTTGGGGGGGGGGGGTGCTCTATCACCATCAAATGGGACACACATTTTTGTATAAATAGGGGAATAGGTAGAATAAAATGAATTTTTTCCCCCCTACTTCATGGCTCCTATCTGCCCAGGCACCCCAGCCCCATCACTCTGATGTCCAGGGACTTACCTACCAGCCAGTATAGCCCCGGAGCTTGCCTCCTCTGGCAGGATAGATGGGGTCCCCCTGATCCCCCCTCAGGAACCAGATCTAGTCGCTGGTCTGGTGAGCCCAGCTGGTCAGGTGTGGGGCCTGTGGGTGTCCAGGTGCCATCCTGATGCTGACAGCTTTTTCCTTTTTCACTGCGTGGCGTGGCATGCAATGATACCATGACATGCACCGTACACTCCCGTACACCATATGTCGGCTTCTGCCCCACCCCTCCTACCTTTCTAGGCAGTCCTGGATACCTTTTCCTTAGCTTCTGCCAGGGGCCAGGAAAATGTCAGCATCTCTAAGCCCACCCCCTCAAAAAGGAGGAGAGTAGTCCTCCAGATGCTCAATCCTCCTTGCCTCGTCAGTCCTCTGACATCCCAAGTTCATTTCCGAATCTGGGTCGCTGACATCGCGAGCAGTAATGCAACCACTACACCTACAGGCTGGCTAAAATGAAAATGTTTTAGGACAAGCACAATGCAACTAACACTACTATGGCCTCATGTACCTTTTTGGTGGTGGTGTTGTTGTTTACATTCAGCAGCATAATGTTTAGGAAATGAAAGTGTATTATTTATTGACGAACACTGCTTTATTTTCCAGCACAGCTCTAAGAAGCCTTTTAATACACTTGTGTATGTTTGTATCTGACTCTGTCAAGCAGCCAGTATTGCATGTTTATACTACTGCACCCTTGACCAGCTATTCAATACTTGGTGCTTTTCTGTCTCCTAAATCCTGGGAATTGCACTTTCATGAAGGTTTTGAGGCCTGATGAGTATACTACTACCAAAGAAGATATGCATTCTTTTTTCCTTGATCATTCACTAGATGAATCAAGTTGTTTTGACAATTCTGCAGCATTGACATCACTTGTTTATTCAGCTCTGCCTGTCATCTTCTGTGGTAATCCTAGGTGCTGTGAATCATTTAGTGTTGCACTGAATACAGCATCCCCAGCAGTAGTTAGAGGTGGGCAGATGCCAGTAAATAATAAGCCACCACAGGGTGTGAGGTTCCTGGAAATAATGCATGTCCTAGGTGTAATCGAGGCATGAAACCACAGCCTGAGTGTCCTGGGGCACACCCAGGGGCACACATTATTTACCAGGAGCCACACACCCTGTGGTGGCTTATTGCGCTTATAAAATGGAAGCCTGGCAGAAGAGATGGGCCTTAAGCCTCTGCTTAAAGACACCAATTGGGGGGGCCTTCCGGACTGCAGCTGGAAGCGTGTTCCACAGGGTCGGCCCAGAGACACTAAATGCTCGGTTACCAGAGGTCTTGAGCTGAACCCTGGGAACATCCAGGAGGTGCCTCGAAGTGGATCGGAGGGAGCGGGCAGAGGTCGCAGGTGACAGGAGCTCAGACAGGTGGCCAGGACCCAGCCCATATAGAATCTTATAGGTGAGCAAGCCCGCATTGAAAAGGACCCTGTACCTGACTGACAGCCTTTGCAGAAAACACAGAACTGGAGTCATATGGCATGACCGAGATAATCTCGCCAATAACCGGGCCACCGTGTTCTGCACCAGCTGCAGCCTGAAGAGGGTCCCTCCCATGACCCCAAAATAAAGAGCATTACAATAGCTGAGTCTGGAGGTCACAAAGGCATTGGCAGATCTTCAGGTGGAACGAAGGGCTTGATCCTGGCAATGTTCCGTAAGTGGTAAAAAACACTCTTCATAACAGACGATACCTGAACTTCAAAGGTCAGTCTGCTGTCCAGGATCACACCTAGATATTGCACCTTCAGGGAAGCAACCAATGGAGCAGACCTTAGGAAAAGACCAGTGTCCACTCCAGGTAGCAACCCATCATGCCCGTGACCTGGCTCGACCACCAGCACCTCTGTCTTGTCCGGGTTGAGTCACAGCCAGCTGGAAGCCATCCGGTCATTGATTTTAGCCAGACAGGTGTTGAGCACATCAAGCACAACGGATGTCCTGGGGGAAAATTACAAATACAGCTGGGTGTCATCTGCATAGCGGTAAAACTCCGCTGTACTGTCGAATGATCTCATCCAGGGCAGCATATACACTGTGAACAGCATCAGCAACAAGATCAAGCCTGTGGAACTCCACAGGACAGAGGCATTGAGGAGGAGAAATTCCCCATCACTACCGCTGCACCCTGTCTGAGAGATAGGACTCAAACCGTCTGATGGCAACACCGGCGGATCCACAAAATTCAGAGAGCCGATCGAGAAGCACACTGTGGTCCACAGTGTTGAAAGTTGAAGAGAGATCGAGTAGCACAAGAACTGACCTGTCTCCTCTATCTCTAGCTCTGAGTAACTCATTATGCACCCTGACTAGTGTGGGTTCTGTGCTGTGTCTAGCCCAAAAAGCTGACTGAAATGGCTCATAGATATCAAAGGATACGAGCTGATCCTCGAACTGCTGTGCTATCAGTTTCTCAACAACCTTGCTCAAAAAAGGCATGTTGAAGATAGGGTGGTAATTCGCTAGGATGTCTGGATAGAGAGAAGGTTTCTTTAGGAGGGATCTCATCAGCACCTCTTTCAGAGGAGCTGGAAACACCTCCTCTACCATCAAACATCTGGCTATCCTAGTGAACACTGCGCCAGCAGCCTCGAAGCATCCCATCAAGAAATGCGTCTGGCTGTGTCCAGTTCACAATGTGTGCTTCAGCTCTAAGATCACCTGAATCATCTCAGACACCTCCACTGGCCTAAACTCTTCCCAGGCAGACAGAGTTCCTCTGCTTCCAACAGACCAGCAACTGCAAAGCAAAAGCCTACCTGATGGAATCCCTGACCGGATAGCCAACACCCTGTCAGAGAAGAACAGAGCAAACTCCTCACACAAGGTTGATGAAAAGGCTTTTTTTGGCCAAAGATAGGCCGGATGAAGAAGCCTGTCCACAGTCCGATAAAGCTGAGCAGGTCTGTTCCTCCCTGCCGCAATCTCCCTGGACAGGAACTCTGCCTTCTTACGGGAGATTGCCTCCTGGTACTCATGATGGGGGGGGGGGGGTGCAGGACTAGATTGTCAGCATCTAGCAGGACTTCTGTCAGCAATGTTTCAACTTCCGACCCTTGATCTTCATTGCCTTGAGATCCTCGTCAAACCACAGGGATCTCAAGTGAGAAGATTTGGGTCATATACGAACTGGTGCTATGGCATCCAGAGCTTCAGACACCACCTTATGATAGGTGGCCACTGCTTCCCCAGTGCCAATCACACAAGCCACCTCAATCCTAGATAGGTCAGCTACCACCAAAAGTCCTTCTGAGACTAGCCCCCTTAAAGGGCAATAGCTAACCATCTCCACAGGGACAGGTCTATAGGGAGGTGCCCCAAATGTGAACTCCACAGTGCAGTGATCGGACCAAAAGACCGGATCAATCCTGAGGTTATCAACCCCAAGACCCAGCTGGAACACCAGATCGAGTGTGTGACCGTGCTGGTGGGTTGCAGAGGCAACCGCTTGTGTCAGACCCAGTGAAGACATTAACTGTAGGAGGTTGTAACCAAAATGTGAGGATTCATCATCAACCCAGGCATTGAAGTCCCCCCTCCAACACCTGGTCCACGGCTGGGTTTACTAAGGTTTTCCTCCTCAGTCCCATATCTTTGTTTGCTATTCAAGCCACTTTCAAAACACAGAAACATAGACTTTGATGGCAGATAAGGACTGCTTGGCCCACCTAGTCTGCCTATTTCCCTACCTATTGGATAAGCTGCAGATCCTAGTTAACCAACAGCCTACTTCCTCCTACTCCCCACTAAAATTGCCTTATGTCTGTCCCATGCATTCTTGAATTCCCCCACAGTTTTTAACCCCACAACCTCCTCAGGAAGGCCGTTCCATGCATCCACCACCCTCTCTGTGAAAAAATACTTCCTCCCATTGCCTCTGCCCGTGGGTGGAGTCTCTGCCGGCCAGAGCCCTGCCCTGCCCTGGGAGGTTGGCTGGCTGTTTCAGAGGTTGTTTGGTGCCTTTTTGGGGAGTTTTGTCCCACGCCAGTGTGTGACAGGTGGATCCATGAGAGCAGGGCTGTTGCCTGCTGCTGCCCTGTTAGGAGACCTGTGACATGGTCGGCGGCAGTGTGTGGCAGTAGTCTACTTTTAATATGAGACCAGAAGAGCCCAATTCCAACCTGCAATCTTGCAGCTGTGTTGGTGGAGGAAGGTCCTGATTTCGACTGCATCAGCAGGAAGTAAGATAAGAAAGATCACTAGGATCGGTAGGTACTGGCTAAGTGCAGAGGAACGACATGCATAGCCTGTTGCTGCAAACTGATATATTGAAGAAGGGATATGCCATTCCTGAAGGTTATCTACTGTATTTTAAATAAACAACACACAGAGATTGTGTGTTGAACCTGAAGTTCGGTGCCTGGTCCATCTGTTATCCCACAACAGACATTCAAGTACTTGAGGGGAATTAAGAACTGTGGGAGCCTATTCAATTTAAGGGTGAACACCGCCACCAGAGGGCACAACCTAAAACTGATTGGCTTTATTGGGGACTGGTGGTCCACCTGGAGGGATGCAGGCCTATACTGGTGTGGTGGTCTGCATCTGTCCAGGAGGGGAACCAGGATCCTAGGTGATAGGTTTAAATGCTTCATTGGCAAGCATTTAAACTAGCCGAGGGGAGAGGCACTGAAAAGGAGCAGGGAAATCCCAACCTCCCCCCCAAAGAGAGGGTAGTTAGTGAGGTAAACACCAAGATAGAGAAGTTGATAGGGAGAAGGGCAGGGGTAAATGGAGAAAAGGCAGTAAGGACAGGAATGGGCTAAAAGGGTAAGGTCATCAAAAATGGAGGAAAAGAGTACCAACACCCATAGTCTGGGTAACAAGCTCCTGAATTAGTGGCCTTGATGGTAGAGGGATGCCTGGATATCATGGCAGTCACAGAAACATGCTACACAGAGAATGATGACTGGAATGTCAACATACCAGGGTACACAATCTACAGGAGGGACAGGGAGCGTAGAAGGAGGAGGAGGAGGAGGAGCTCTCTACGTAAGGGAAGGGATCAAAGCAATGGAACTAAAGGGTAAATAGGGAGGAGAGGAGGCACTGCGGGTCACCCTGGAGACAGGAAATGGCACCACAATCTGCACGGGGGTTGTATACAGGCCCTCGTCGATGGGGGAAGAAATGGACAAGGAAATGATAGAAGGCATCCTTAGGATGGCAGAAAAAGGGGAGATATTGTTGATGGGGGACCTGAATATGCCAGATGTTAACTAGAGTACCTTTGCTGCAGCCACATCCAAAAGCAGGGTCATTCTCGATGCCCTCCAGGGGGCATGCCTCAGACAGCTAGTGTTGGAACCCCCTCAGGAGGGAACAATCTTAGACCTGGTACTCTCAAATGGGGATGGAGACAGGATCTCAGATTTAGAAGTGGGTAGCCAACTGGGAACAAGTGACCACCAAACAGTGTGGTTCATGATAAACACAGCCGTGAGATTCAAGCCATACTAAAGTGAGGGTACTGGACTTTAAGAAGGCTGACTCTGGTGAAATGGGAGAGTGCCTCAGAAAAGCACTAGCAAATGGGCAGAAGGAGGGTGGAGGAACAATGAGGAAACATCAAAACTGCCATCACAGAGGCAACAAGCCTTTGTGAAGCAAATAAATCAAAATGAAGGAAAAACACACTATGGTTCTCAAAAGAGGTGATGGGAAAGGTTAGGGAGAAAAAGATAGCATTCAGGAATTATAAGGAAACACAGAAGGAGCATAACAGAGAACTGTACCAGTTAAAGCAGAAGGAAGCAGGGAAGGCAGTCAGAATAGCAAAGCCCCAAACTGATGAAAAAAATAGCCAACTCAGTTAAGAAGTGGGATAAAACCTTTTATAGGTGCATTAGGGAGTGAAGAAAGACCAAGGGAGGGATAGTGTGGCTTAATAAAGGGGAGAGTGGGTGGGCAGAGGGTGACAGTGAAAAAGCAGGGATACTGAATGAATACTTCTGCTCAGTATTCACAAAAGAAGAGGAGGAGGAGGTACCTAATCCAATCAATAGAAGCACTCTGGATAGGGGGGTTATACCAGTCCATTTACAGAAGAAAGGGTTCTGAAAGAACTCCTAAAACTGACATTGCGGAGGGACTGAAAGGAAAAGTATGCCTCTTTGTAGACGACACAAAGATCTGTAGCAGGTTGATACACAAGGGGAAGGTGGAAAGGATGAGAAGGGACATGGCAAGGTTGGAGGAATGGTCAAAAGGATGGCAGCTTAGATTCAATGCAAAGAAGTGCAAAGTAATGCACATGAAACAAAACCAAGGGAAGAGTATACAATGGGGGGACTAACAACAACAAAATGGAAAGGACCTGGGGTAGTCATATCAGATGACCTTAAGGTAAGCAAGCAATGTGAGAAGACAGTAAGGAGGGATGGGGGGATACTGGGATGTATAGGGAGAGGCATCATCAGTAGAAAACAAGAAGTTCTTATCCCTCTGTACAGACAGTTGGTGAGACCCCCATCTGGAGTACTGCATGCAGTTCTGGAGATCCCATCTCCATAAGGACATAGACAGGATGGAGGCAGTCCAGAGGAGAGCAACTAAAATGGTGCAGGGTCTGCACCAGAAGTCGTACGAAGAGAGACTAAAGGAGCTTAATATGTACACCTTTGAGGAAAGGAGGGAGAGGGGGGGACATGATAGAAACATTTAAGTACCTCAAGGGAATCAACAAAATCCAAGAGGCAGCATCTTTCAGAAAAGAGATGTGCAAGAACAAGGGGCACAATTTGAAGATAGAGGGGGACGGCTCAGGGGCAACATGAGGAAGTATTTTTCATTGAGCAGTGGTGGACGTATGGAATGGCCTTCTGAGGAGGGTCGTGGGGCCATAAACAGTGAGGGAATTCAAGAGTGCATGGGTCAGACATAAGGCAATTCTGGTGAGGGGTAGGAAGAAATAGGCTGTTGGTTAACTAGGATCTGCAGCTTATCCAATAGGTAGGGAAATGGGCATACTGGGTGGGCCAAGCAGTCCTTATCTGCCAACAAAGTCTATGTTTCTATGAAGGAAGAGAGACTGGGGGTGCCAAGTTGAAATACAAGGCTGGCCGGTGGGGACATCCGTTCTCATGTATCTGGGGGAGTCACCTGCTGTGGCAAGATGTTGTTGAGAGGCTCGGTGGGGCCCTTGTGGCTATGGGGTCCCACAGGCTGCCTTCTCAAATGTGTGAGGTGGACAGTGAGTAAGGATGTGAGGGAGAGAAATTCTACCATATTAATAGAGGTCCCAGCCTCTTGAAAGCTGCTGCCATACCCATGTGTGGCCACCCGGCCCAGGGAGTGACTGAACTTTGGTGGAGGTCTTCACACCCATATAGAACCTCTGATATGAATTGCAACAACCTTGTGGGTTCCTGTCCGGAGACCAATTTCGTAGAATATGTTTTGTCTGGCCAGCATATCTGAATTAAATCGGGATCCCTCTGTTCCTGTAAGGTGGTGTGGACATTACTTTTGCTGGAACTGTTATTTGTCTTGCATGCTGCTAACCAACGTTTCAGCCCCTCAGTCTAGCACACCTGAAAGAGGAAGATACTTAATTAGAAAACTTAAGATAGAGCAACAATATTACACCACGGTTTGTGTGCGTGCAGTCAATTATGATGATGCAGACTTTTTTTTTTTCAAATTTATTTCTGAATATGGTCAAGTTTCCCTCTCCGTATATACTAGCAGGGGATCTGAATGTAACCTTAGAACATTTAGATAGATTGCTGAGTTCAGCAGAAACAAAATGAATATAGTGAAAAATGTGCAGACTCTAATAAAATAATTAAATTTGGTGGATTCTTTTAGAAATTATTATAAGGAGGGTGAAAAATATTCCTTTTTCTTGGCTGTACAGAAAACGTTTTCACATATAGATGCATGTGTAGCTTTGAATTCTTCAGTACATAAAATCGTTTACATAGTCTATGGTACTATTCACATTCTGGATCATGCTCCATGCATGTTTACCACTGATCAAGAGGAAAAGAAGCAAAGGATTACTTAAACATACATAGTGTTGATTAAGAGAGCTATCAAAGATTTCATGGACTTTAATAATCCAAAAGAAACAAATTATAGTATTTATTGGGATTCTTGAAAGGCAGTGCTTAGAGGAGTCACAGAAACTAATGCTAGGAAAATAAATAAAAACTTAACAACAGAATTGTTATTGAAAGAGCACAATTAATGAAAGCCCAAGCTGATTATATACAATCATTGAGTGAGTTACATTTATATAAAATGGATCCATTGAAAAAAGGTATGTGTGACTTCCGGTGCCGTCATTGGCTGAATGGCAGTGCTCTGAATGAGCTCCCGACCCTCGCCTGAATCTACCTCTACAGTTGCTCTAATTAAACCCAAAATATCAGCATATAGGAGAATAAAGGTACCTTTCATGATGGGAAATCTTCAAAAAATAAGGAGCGGGCAGACTCCTGGATGGCGATGGATCCGAGGTTGAGCATTCTGATTCAGTTCTCTCACAGGCCTCAAGCATGCAAGAGGCACAGACTCTCTCTCTTGCAAAATACAGGTGAAGGGCTACAAATCTGATACAATCCTACAGGAGTTGCAGGCAATCTGGTCAAAACTCTAAGAGTTTAAAGCCACCAAATAAACAGTTGATCAGCTGGAAATTCAGGCAGAGGAGATGGATCAGCATATCAGCAAGGCCAACACACCTGGACTGCCTAGAAGCTGCCATGGAGCAAGTGATGAAGACACATGTGGCCATCCAAGATAAATAGGAAGATGCAGAAGCTTGAGCCCGTCATAAAAATCCATGACTGTAAAGGGTGCCAGAAGAGATGGGCTTCTTTAAAGAATTGTTAGACTTAGATCCAGACTTTGACTTCGGTATAGAGAGGGCCCAAACAGCACTTGGGCTAAAATAAGCCTCACCACAATAGCACCCTATATCCATCATTGCACAGTTCCATTGGTATGCCATGAAAAAGGAATTACTCCATGGAGCCTGGCAGAGGAAAACCTTTCAATGGCAGGAATATTGTCTTTTTTATAGATACTGACTATCCTACCAAGACAATACAGCTCAGAAGGGCATACACTTCATTGCTCTAGATGCTCATGAAAGCCGTGCATGCTTTAAAACACTGTACCCTGCCAAACTTACAATTCAGTATCCAGAGGACCAGAGAACCAATGACTCAGTGCAGGAAGCCCATCAAGATCCAAAGAAGAGAGGGCTAAATGTGCCACAGCTTATTGACTGCGAAGCCAGCACTCCCTCCTTCAGTGCACAGTGGCAGCAACAGACCTCCACAGCAACCAGAAAGAAGCAGTCAACTGAAGCTGTGTCAAAGATTATTGGCAAGCTTCAGAAACTCACCAGAAAATGACCTGAGGTCTCCTGCCTTTATGATAAAGTCTCCCAAAGACATGAGACAGGTAAAGGGAGGGGGAGCAGTGGCAGAAGGAGGCAGTGACTGACAGCTCTATAGGTTCCGGGGTGTGGAGTGGGAGGGGGAAATGCTTAGTAAGGAGACAAAGATGCTGATGGATGTCAGTCCCACACAAACTTAACATTGGCATGCTACATTAGGTGACCCTGAACAGGTTTTTCATCCATGCAAAGGAGGGGCTATCTTGCTGCTCGGCATAAAGTTAGAAGTGCTAGCTTGTCTTTACCTGTCTACGTGACAGTTTTACTCACACGACTTGTTCAGACTTCACACACCCATAACTTTTGATGTGATTCCTTGCTGCTGAGCCCCTACCAGCACAGCCGTAGGCAGCATTGTGACATTTGCTTTTCCATGCAGTCTCCTTTTCCCAGCAGTAGAATTATTATGGAAATGCTGTCCTTGATCCCACTGTTTTTTCTCCCCCTCCCCCAGTTCACCACTACATACATAACCCGCAGCTAGACCCTTGCTGGCAGTCACATCTCTGCCCTCCTCCTTGCTCTGCCTTGTCCTCGAACTGCTATCAAAATTTAAATTCCTCTATTCCTTAGTGGTACCATCTGGATAAAGAAGTTTGTTTCTGCACTCCTGATCCCCCAGCATTCTATATCCACACTGTACACTCTAGTGTCACAGCCGTTTTCACTTTACTAACTCACCGTTACTATGGACCCAGAAGGGACAGGGCTAGAACAATTCCTGGAACAAGCATCAGTCATTTTTATGTTGTTAGATGATGCACAGTCATTAAATCATCTTACAGGATGTGGCCATGACAACCCCAAAATAAAAAACATCTACAAGAAAGAAATATAAATAACCAAGGTACAGAGAGAGAGATGTTGGCAGTTTGATAGGGCGATAAACAGGAGGCTATCTGGGAAAAACTCGATTCATTAATAATATGGCATTCAGTCTGTAACTGGAGGGGAAGATAATGACATTCCTCTAGAGGGAGAGGAACTTCAGCCCATCTAAAATATTTTGACATATGACTGGTCAAATAGTAATGATAGAAGCTGGGTAAAGTTAAGGCCACCATATTGTCTTGGGGCTCCCAGTCAAATGTAAGAATGCCTGGGAGGTTTCCTTGACCAAACGAACCCGGAGATGAGGCTGTGAACTTTTTGGAACCATTTCAAAGAAGGTGGAGATTCAACATATTAAGGGGTAGAACAGGGGGAGGACATTCATTTTAATAACACTAATTCTACTTCTACATTGGAGAGAAAGGTAAGGAAGACCAACTTTTCAAGTCCTGATGAATCATAGTGAGAAGGTCATCTTAACTAAATGTCTTCATTTGGGCAGACGATGAGCCTAGAGTGATGCCAAGGTATTTGATCCGGGGGGCCCAGGTCAAGTGAAGTGCTACAATATCAGACTTGAACACTCAGGGTTTCAGTGGCATCACTACTAATTTCTCCAGGTTTAATTTATAATTTGAGAATTTCCCAAAGTTTCCAATTAGAGATAAGGCTGCTGGAATCAAGATTGTTGGATCAGATACACGGAGCAGTATATCAGCAGCTTATGCGGAGAGTCTGAGGTCAAAGGGGCCAATTGGGATGCCTTTGATCACAGGAGAGGCCTTGAGTTTATGCAATAATGGTTCAAGATATCATCTGAATAATAGAGGAGAAGCATTGAAAAATTGTATGCAAACAATGGAACAATTCGCAGGATACAAAATAAGCAATGATAAAACAGAAGTCTTCCAACTTCATTATCCACTGCCACAACATATTAAGAAACAGTATCACTTTAATTGGGGGCAGACCACATCAAATATTTGGGAGTCCATGTCATATCACATACTACACCCCTATACCAATTTAACTAGCCCATAATACAGCAAATAATAAAGGCAAACCACCAGAGATGGGCTCCTTCCCCTCCCTCTCTTTCAACATGTAAACTCAATATGCATGTCTATTTTACCCCGGTTCCTTTATTTATTCCAAACTCTACCAGTGATCCCCACCAGGAGCACCTTCAATAAGTGGAACAAGTGGGTTTCCAGATTCATCTGGGGGTAGTGGGAAGACCAAGAATTGCTTTTGGCAAATTGCAATTATCCATAGACAAGGGTGGTTTGGCCCTCCCCAACCTGACTCAATATATCCAACTTGCCATGTTGGGACACATATTAAAATGGAAGAAAGCACCATGTCCACAACCCAGGTGGGTCAAGTTAAAAATTGTTCTAATTGGACACACCACTTGACCTATTCTTTGGGACATCAAATAATTCTGTCTTCATGGGCATTACAGCAGCAACCACAAAGTCTCTACTTTTCTTCTGGCATTGTTTCTTCCTTAAAAGTACCTATAAGCTTGGTGCCACTGGCTCTATGTACCTGCATACTGTACTGGATTCTGTCCAGCTAAATGGAACCATAAGTTCAGAAAATGAATGAACCAGGAACTTACTCACTCTTTCAGTTTTTATGCAGATGGCCAACTAAAATCATTCGCACAATTAGTGGGGGGTTATAGGTTGGACAACAGGGCTCATTACCAGTATTTACAACCCCGCCACTACTTCACCTCAACGCTGAGACTTAGTTTTGATGAGACAAAACTTCCCCTGCTGATAGCCCTTATCCTCATGATACTGCAAGGGTCATGGCTAACCATTTTATTTCAGTTTGCTATAAGACACTTCAGGGTGCTCAATGGTGGCTCTCTCAGACACAGAATAACTGGGAAGTAGAACTCTTTTTTCTCCTCGACAGCCAACTGGATGGCCATCTGGTTGCACAGTATAAGATCACAGATTCCCACCAGTGAAGGGAGTTCAGCTGGAAACAGCAATATGTTGTTTTGTACTCCTCGAATCACAACCAAATTCCTTGTATCCAGGGATTCCTCCTGCTGGAGAGGATGTGGCTGTGAGGAAGCCATACATACACACGTTCTTTGGTCTTTCCCAGTTCTCACTATATTTTGGAAAGAAGAAGAGGTGGTGAATGCCATTGACCTAAATTATGGTACACTGATGTCTGAAGCTGCCCTGCTATTACACTGTTCTTACCATAATAAAAATAAAGTCCACATATATTTATTGGATATATTCTTTGCAGCAGAGAAAAAAAGTAATCACAAGTCTATGGCTCAAACAGGAACCCCAAATGCTTACACAGAGGAAGAACACAGTGTGGAACATTTACAGGATGGAGAAGTTAACTGTAGAAGTATGGAAGCTAGACTTCCAACATCAAAACAGGTGGACTTGATCCACATCATGGCTAAAATGCCAGATATCATTCCTTGAAGGTTTTAACAATAATACCCCAGACTTTGTTTTGGGAGGGGCAGGGGTTTTGGCCTAATTGAGGAACCCAGCAGGAGTATGGGGTGCCACCAGGACTGGGCAACAACTAAACATGAAGGACTGTAATTCTGTATAGTAAGGTAATTGAGGCAGCTGTACCCTGTAATATTGTATGTTACAAAGACTGCACTGTATATGTGGTAAAAACTTACTGTACACTGTATCCTATGGACCATAAAATTATAATAAAAATTAAGTTTACAAACAAAGATGAATGTAAAATGCTTGTAGGCCAGAATGAGTATAATGATACTATTACTGGACAAAACTCGAGCAGCTTTGTTGAGCTCTAGAGCCAGATATTATTCCATAGGAGAAAGGCTGGACAAGCTGTTGGCCTTACAACTCAAGACACAGAGGTCAATGGGTGCCATAAATGAAATAAATGTTAAAGAAGGTATGATACATGATGAGTCACAAAACATTAAAGATTTTTTGAACTTTTTTTAATAAAGATTTATAAAGAATTATACAAACCAGAGATATTTCCAGATGTGGATTAGGTAAGGAAATTTTTGGAGTCCATAGGCCTTCCTTGTCTGTCTAGTTGGGAGAGAGAACAACTTAATAAACCAGCTGAAAAAGCTGACAAAACAGAAGTTACAGCAGATCTAAAAGGAACTAAGTCACCAGGACCAGATGACACTATTGCTGAATTCTATAAAACATTTCATGAGGATTTTTTATCAATTTTGAGGTACCCAAAGACTGGAGGACTGCAGATTTAGTCCCCTTATACAAAAGCTGGAACAAAGAGGAAGCAGGGAACTACAGACCAGTCAGCCCCACCTCAGTAGTGGGGAAGATCATGGAAGCACTACTGAAGGAGAGATTGGTGGAACATCTGGTTGTCAATGGACTACAGGACCCAAGGCAGCATGGTTTCACCAGGGGGAGGTCATGTCAGACCAACCTCGTTGAATTTTTTGACTGGGTGACTAGAGAGGTGGATCAGGGAGGGCAGTGGACATGGCCTATCTGGACTTCAGCAAGGCCTTTGACACTGTGCCACATAGAAGACTATTACACAAACTGGGGAATATGGGTGTGGGCAGGACAGTAGTGTGGTGGGTAGGTAACTGGCTGGGTGGCAGGACACAGAGGTGGTGGTAAATGGCTGCCACTCCACAGAGGGAAGAGTGACCAGTGGGGTACCACAGGGATCAGTGCTGGGACCAGTCCTATTCAACATCTTCATCAGTGACATTGCACAGGACCTAAAAGGCAGAATTTCACTGTTTGCTGATGACACAAAGCTCTGTAACAGAGTAGACACACCAGGGGTGTAGACAGAATGAGAAGGGACCTGCAGAAACTTGAAGAATGGTCAGGGGTTTGCAGTTGAAATTCAATGCCAAGAAGTGCAATATAATGCATATGGGGCACAAAGACCCTGGCACAATATATCAGTTGGGGGGTCAGGATATAGGACGCACCAAGCAGGAAAGGGATCTTGGGGTTATCATCTCTGATGACCTCAAAGCAGGGAAACAGTGTGACAAGGCAGCAGGTAAAGCAAATAGGATGCTGGGATGTACAGGCAGGGGCATCACTAGCAGGAAAAGAGAGGTCATAATTCTGCTATACAAGACACTAGTGAGGCCCCACCTGGAGTACAGTGTACAGTTCTGGAGACCATACCTCACGTAAGGACATAGACAGGTAGAGAAGGTTCAGAGGAGGGCAACAAAGATGGTGCATGGATTGCATCACAAGTCCTATGAAGACAGGTTGAAGGAACTGAACATGTACTCCCTGGAGGAGAGGAGGGAGAGAGGGGATATGATAGACATACAAGTATCTCACAGGGAGGAACAGGGTGCAGGAATGCACTATTTTTAAGTGAAAAAGATGTTCCAGGACTAGAGGGCATGGGATGAAGTTGGAGGGAGGACAATTCAGAGGAAACATGAGGAAGAATTTCTTCACAGAACGGGTGGTGGACAAGTGGAACACCCTGCCAGAGGAAGTGGTGGGGGCTGAGACAATCATGGGATTTAAGAATGCATGGGATAGACATAAAAGAATTCTGGAGGTCAGGGGTAAGGGGCAACAGACTTCTAGGAAAACATTAACTGAATTTACAAGCTCAAATGAGATACTGGGTGGGCCATAGGCCCTTATCTGCTGACACTGTCTATGTATCTATGTATCTATGAAATATCTGTTTCATCAAATTGGAGAGGTAGCAGGGGTGCCTCCATCCTCTGATAAAGCCTGGATCATGCTAATTTTGAAACCTGAAAAAGACCCTGTAGATTTTAAATCATACCAACACTATCTATATTAAATAATGATTCCAAAATTTTCACCGACATTTGACACCTGGAAAAGGTTGTTAAGACACTGGTACATGAAGACCAGACAGGCTTCATTGAGGGACATAGGCTCATCACAATGTCAGGAAAGCTCTTAATTTAATGTACATATCAGATAACAAGGACACGGTTCTGATCTCACTAGACACTGAAAATGTCTTTAACAGGGTCTCCTAGGTTTTGAGGGGGGAGACCCTATCAAAGGCAAGAAAAGGAAAAGTATTTCAGAACTGGGTAAGACTAATATATGCATTCCCAAAGGCAAAGATGAGATCTAATTCAATTATTTCCAGTTTAATCTCCCTTGGTTGCAGTACGAGACAGAGCTACCCTTTATTGCCCCTTCTTTATGCTATGTGGAGCTTTTGGCACAAGCCATCACGGATTCTACTCATATTAGGGATATAGAAGTTAAATTTGAGGAGTACAAGATCCTCCTGTATGCAGATAATACTTTAATATTTTTGAGTAATGTATTTGAATCATTGATGCTCTTACTGGAAATCTTGTCTACTTATTCTAAATTGGCAGGGTATAAAATATATGTTAACAAATCGAGATTGCCTTGCTAAACGAGGATACTAGTTATATTACACCCAGTGTCTCTATATTTGGTGAACATAAAAGAGATAAGATATGTAGATGTTAAAATATCTTAACAGTTTCATGATATAGCTTGAATTAAAATTATGTACTACTTCTCAAACAGATTTGAAAAGATTTTGAAAGATGTAAATTGTTACCGATGACTGATGGGAAGGGTGAATGTTATAAAATGAACATTCTTCCTAGGTTCCTCTTTTTATTTCAGCCCTGTACCATCAGAGTTCCATGGTTTTCCTTTAAAGACTGAGAAAATGGTCTATGCCCCTTAACTGCGTCCCTACTAAATTCAAATTAGCTCTGTAGTCACCTCAATGGACTCTTGCTGATTTTAGTGTATTTATTAAATTCTTTGCACATTAAGTGTATCCCTGCTAAATCTGAATATGCTCTTTGCTTGCTAGTTTATTTAGAAGCTGTGACACTTTGGCTGTATCTCAGTCAGGGTAACTCCCAATGTGTTAAGTGCAGCGTTTTGTATGTATAAAACTGAACAATCCTGTAAGCAGGAAGTTTTAAAGTCTAAAGATCCTGTCTGGTATTTCAATGATTGCGGTCTGAATGGTCACAGTGCAGCAGCTCCTCAATTCAATTTAAAACAGTGGCCTTTACTACATCTGGTTGCTGGATATAAATTTCCTACCTTTCTCTTTCTCCAGAGAGCCCACCGTGGGTCCAGGTCATGAGGGCATCGCTGGAATAGCCCCTCCCAATTGAAATCAGGTAGTCGTAGTCCTGCTGTGTGCCGTGGACAAAGGAGAGTGGCTCCCAGCACTAGCCAGCCCACAGTCACTTGCGATGCTCCCGCCCACCCCTAATGCCCTCCACCCTTAACTGGTGTTTCTTTTATAGTGTAGTCTCTTGCGATATCTGAGTCTATCACTTTCTTTTAAGTCCCTAGTTTCCCATCTTCTCCTTATACTCTCTTGCCACTAGAGGTTGCCTTAACTCCTTTCTTTCGTGCTTTCCCCTACACTGCTCCCAGTCCTTGTTGGTACCATCTTCTTTCATCCTTTCATCTCTCCACCCTTGCCCATTGCTCATCCCCATGCTTTTTTTGTGTGTGTTCTCCCTCGCTCCCTCTTCTTATTTTGTCCCCTTGTGTTACTCCTATTTTACTATGGATCCCACATCAATACTCACCCTTCTCTCTGTCGCATTTATGCTATTGACACTCTCAGCTCTCACCTATCCTGCTATGTTTACTACCCCTCCTTATGTATGCACGCCTGATAATTTCTGCTACTCCAACCTTCTAGCTGACCCCATTTCTACTCCTCTTCCTCCATCTGGACTTATCATCAAGCAACTGGGATTAATAATTAGACTTATCCATCTGAGGTTCACTTTATCCGCTGGTAGTGTAGTAAGGCCGTACATTATTGCTTCACTCTGGATATTTACCCTATCCCTTACTCTTGTTGGGGATGTTGAAACTAATCCCAGCCCCCCCACAGGCATCTAATCCCTCAAAGTCTCTCCCTGTACACCATCTGCCCCAATCCGATGGTCTCACCTTTGCTCACATTAACACTAGGAGCCTACTTGCCAATCTCCCTAACCTTGAGGCATGGGTCAGAGTGAATAGCCCTGATATCTTAGCCATCTCTGAAACATGGCTTAAGCCCTCAGTCACTAATTCCCAGTGCTCTCTTCATGGATATAATATGCTTTGTGTGCATCGCATGGGTGCTAAGCGAGGAGGTCAGCACTCTACTATAAATCTCACCTGAACATCACCCTGATGCATGACTCCCCACTGACTAACTGTGAGGGCCTTCATTCCCTATTTCTGCTTGGGGGTGTTAAAAAAATCCATATTTTCTGTATATATATATATACCTCCCAGGAACTCTAGGCTGGGGCTCGGTGAATTCATGGAATATTTGCCATCAGTTACTGGGAAGAGTGACATACTCTGCCTTGGGGATTTTAACCTAGACTGGGCTGGACCTAGCTCCTCTCACCTATCCTCCATGATAAGCAAGGCCAACCACTGTCAGCTTATTAAGGATCCCACTAGGATCTCCCATGATGGTGCCTGTGCCACCCGACTAGACTGGATCCTTACTAATAGGAAGGAGTTCATTACCTCAGCAGGAGTACTCCCAGACAACATAAGTGATCATTATCCAGTGTACTGTCTATGGGATACCCCCTCCCCCTCCTTCCCATCTAAAGTGGTAACTTTCTCCAGTCTTTCCAACCTTAATACGGTTGTCTTCATGCAGGATCTTGAACTAGTGGATTGGTCTCCCCTCTACATTACCGATGACATAAATTTGGCTACAGGCTATTGCAACTCTACCCTACTATTGCTTCAAAACAAACATATCCCGGTCACCACGCGAAGGGTAAAAGGGAAGGTTACCAAATAGCTTATGCATCCACTGCTCCACCTCCTGAAACTCAGGGATAAACTGTGGTCTGCATGGAAGGTCTCTCATCTACAGTACCTATAGACTTTGAAGCCTACAGAGCCTCACGGAACACCTGCAAGAAGGAGATACACCTGGCAAAAAGTTTTTATTACAGGAATCTCCTTTACGTCCTCTAACTCCAACCCAAAATGGTATTGGTCCCAACTCAACAAGCCTCAGATACCCACTGATATGTTTATAAAAGATATCCATTGTAACCACTCACTTACCATTGCCAATGCCTTTAACTCCTTCTTTTCCTCGCTACCCTCTCCTTCCCCCTCTGGGCCCCAAAAAGTCTTGCCTGTTGTTTCCTTCAGAACCCCAACTCCCTCTACCCTGGAGCTGGCCCCTGACACATACCACGAAGTTCTAAAGCTACTCCAATCCATTCCGGCCACTAGCAGCCCGGGCCTGGATGGTATTCATCCTGGGATTCTTAGGCTGTTTGTGGCCTGGCTTGCTGTGCCCATCAATAGGCTTTTCAACCTCAGCACTTCCTCCGTTCCCCTGGTCTGGAAAGTGAGTAGAACAATTCCCATTCTTAAAGAGGGTGATGATAAACAACTGTCCAACTACCGCCCCATCTCACTTCTCCCCACTCTCAGCAAGCTGCTAGAGAAACTTATCCGTTGACAGGTCTCTGAGTACCTTACCAAGTTCAAACTTCAATTCCCGTTTCAACATGGTTTCAGGGCTGGGCACAGCACCACCACTGCCCTTAACCAACTTACCAATGATGTCAAAGATAATATGGACAAGGGCCGACTTACAGGTGTGATCTTCATTGACCTTTCTAAAGCATTTGATATGGTCCACCACCCTCTTTTGCTGATGAAGCTACAAACTTTAGGAGCCTTAGACTTTACCCTATCCTGGTTTGGCAGTTACCTGAACAACCACACTCAGGCTGTTGCCTTCCATAAGGCTCTCTCCTCCCCTATTCCTATCATGCGTGGTGTCCCACAGGGCTCCATGCTCGGTCCTCTCCTCTTTTCCCTTTTCCTTAATGATATTCCCTGTCCTTCTCTTCACAGTAGCATGCTCATGTATGCTGATGATTTGGTGTTCTATTTCTCATCAAAATCCATTGATGACATTAACCTCCAACTCTCTCATGACTTTCAATCCCTTCATTCATGGCTCTCAGATAACCATCAAATCCTAAACGTATGTAAAACACAGGCCAGGCTTTTTGGCTCCACAAAAAATGTACCCTCTGAGGCCCTAAGCTCCTTGTCCATTGCAGTGATGGTTCTGCAGTCACTAACACCTCTACTTTCAAATACCTAGGGGTTACGCTCGACCCTGCTCTTGACTTTTCTGCTAATGTAAATGAGGTCTATCGGTTGGTCAATGCAAAAATTGGAGCGGCCTATCGTGTGCACCACTCTCTCACTCCATCAGCCAGACTATCAGTAGCCAGAGGAGTACTTCCCCCTCAGCTCCTTTATGCCCTCCCTGTTTTTTACCCAGACAATGCCGGTGTGCTCTTCAAATGGGACACTTCCTACAATAATATCTGTAGGTTCACCTTATCAGCCTCTCGCTTTACTCATCACTGCCTACTTTACTCTGGCCTGAACTGGCTGTCACCGAAAGACCTATGGGCTTATTCCCTAGGGTGTCTTATTGACTCCCTTGCTCATCCACCTCATCCGGACTCTCTGGCTGACTTGCTTGCGGTCTCACAATCCCGTACCTCAGGTCCTCATCCATCCTTATGCTCTCAATGCGTCCTGTGCTACAAAATGGGAGAACTGGCATTCTCCAACTTTGCTGCTTAGTTCTGGAACTTCGCTCCCTTACAAGTTAAAAATTCCACCTCCACCTTGCTTTTTAGCGCTCGCTGTTCTCTCACCTCTACACCCTTGGTAGCTGTAAATGCACGTAGATGAAACTGTCACCAGGTCCCTTTGCTGGGTTGCAGTCCATGTATTACTTACCTCATGGTATTTTTATTTCTTGTGTTTTATTTATAGTGTTTGGATTTATTGTGTACTGGATTGGCTATAGACAGAAAATGTGTGAGCTTATCCACTAGCCTTTTCTCACCTCTTATTGAGCCTGTATATAATTGTCTACCCATCCTCTCCATGATGTATCTCAACTTGTATTATATTGTTTGCACTATGTTGTTGTTATTATCTATGAACTTGTACAACTGTGCTTACCTGTATTCTGTCTTGTACTCTCCCGGGTCGTGCCTGAAAATAGGCAGGATTGTTGCCTAGTGCACTTGCCCGGTTACCAAAAGCTAATAAATAAATAAAAATGTTTAGAAGTTCTGTTTTATGGCAAATGGCCTAGAGTTAGTCTGGATAAAGTATATGCATCTGAACAGTTAGCAGGATTACAGATTCCAATTTTTTTATGGTATTGTACTGCATCTCAGTTGGAGTCCACATATTACTGGTTTAGCGAGGAAGAGACATATCCACAATGGGTAAACACAGAACAGTCAATACTATCATGTTGTCACTTAAAGAAGAGTTTATCTGTAAATACTTCTGTTTTTGGTAAAACAAAACAAAATTTCACCATTCACCAAAAATACTATTGAAGTCTGGAGAGATTTTCATAAAAAGATCAACTATTCGAGAATTATCTCTTGCTATACCCCTTTGTTAAATAATGATACTATCCCATTTTGGAAAGATGATTTAATGGTACATGCATGGAAGGCTAGGAGTATTTTGTATTTGGGTCAATTAAACAATTACAGTAATCTTATGCATTTTGAGTAATTTAGACAGAAGTATCAGCTACCTTGTTGTCATTATTTAACTTATTTATAAATTCGCCACTTTATTATTTAAAAAGTTGGAGGAGCAGTCTTCCGATACCCTCCTCATTAAAGAGATTATGGGAGACAAATGAAACACAATCTAAACAATTAATCAATAAAATATATGCAATAATGTTGGAGAAAAATAAATCAACTTGGTAAAAACTGTACATGGTCTGGGTTAACGATCTGGGAGTTGGCATGGAGGAGGAGTCTTGGCTTCCACTTTTACAATCACCCACGCAAATATCAAAAAATGTAAAGTTATGTCAAATACAATTTAACATGGTGCATAGAGTTTATTTTATGCCTACTAAGTTAAACAAATTCAACTCTTCTTTAATATACCTTTGTACTAGATGTAGTCAAGTTAGAGGATCATTAATTCATATGCCCACAGATTTTACAATGCTGAGGCTATTCTGGAACAAAATAGAAAAGGAGATAGCTAAGCTGATTGCAATTTCCCTTATGAGCCAAGGAATTAAATGATTAGCAATGAGTCCCAGAAATCTTGAAAATACCCTTGAGGCTATGGGCTCGATGATCAAAACTTCAATTGTGATGGAGTTTGCAATTCAGAAAGGATGGCTGCGGAGGGGGCTTATGGAAGACACTGGCTGCTACATTCCCTTAAATGGGATTCTGACAGCCAGAGGAACCAGCCAGGACTTAGATCACCAAACAGGTGGTCTAACGGCCCTTGCACCACCTCTGGAACCTTGATAAGGTGGGAGGGAACCTTTGCCACTGCCCACCTGTGGTATCCCATGCCTCCACAGCACCTGGAGCACTCATACCCAATGGTGCGGTGACTGCAGGTCCCCCCATAGTGCCAGGCTTGTGATGGCTGCCCTCCCACTGGTGGCACAGGCATGACTGCATCCTGCAATGTCTGTCGGCACCCCCCGGTACCCATCCATGTCCTACCTGCCCTCCTCAACTCCGTCCCATTCCACCCAATACTGCCAGCCTCCAGGCTGGTCCTCATTACTGGGCACTCATGCTGCCTGACCACCCTGCAGCTTGCAGCTAACCTCTCCCATGCACCTTGCCTTTGATGCATAGCACATGTTTGCAAGCTGTGGGACACTTTTAGCTGGGACCCCACCTGTTTGTGAATCGAGTTTGGGGTCCCTGGCGCACTCAGTGACGGCTCAAGCTGCCATTCGTGCAAGCTTGTGCAGATCTTTGAGAATCGAGTCCTATATGTTTAAATGTATTGATATTCTTTATGAATGTATTATGATATACATTTTAATATGTATTAGATAATTCTTTGTTTTAACTTTCTTTTTATTATAGCATTTAAAAATAGTGTAAATAAATAAAACATTCTCAATTCAAAGAATGTCACAAAGATATCGTAATTCTTGTGTTTGTATAAACACATGGATCATGCCTGCAAATGGATATCTGGTCTTGTGTACCTACCTACCTGGTAAACGATATGAAAATGAAAAATATTATTCCAAATAAGATTAAATTAGTTGATATTTCATTAATTTATGTATGAAACTTATTTTGTTACATTGGAGGAAAAGCTTAGTTCGAGTTGTTGTTTTTAAACTCGCTTTATTCAGAGACATGAAATAACATACAAGCAATTACCAACCAACATACCAATCAATGTCCCAAGTTCTGACAGCACACTTAATTTAAAATAAAAACATTCAATACATGTAGAATGCACATTATGTCTTCATATAATCATCTAGGTATTAAATTCCATGATGTCCCTGAGAGGCTAAACAAAAATACAATTCATAATAACTGTTAACCAGAAAGAGTAAGAAACAACAACAGGAACATTTACAGAATTCAACGTGTGTCTCAGTTATTGTCAACAAGGTCCTGCAGACCATCCAGGTGATTATATGGACCCTCCCAGATCCAAAAGACGAGGGAAGCCCTCAAGCCTCTTCTCTACTAGCGTATGTTATTCATGGCTGCTAAGCATCCCTAAATTGTTCCCCTGTGTAAGATGGAGTGTGAGAGTAAGCTGTTCCTGGCAATAAGCTGTTGCATGTAAAGACTGATTCCACTCTCCTCTTCTATTCCTCCCCTGCGGAATCTCTGGCATCAGCCAATGCGGGTGAATGTTTTAAGTGCAGCAAGCACCATACATTGAAACACCTCCACTCTTCTGCAGGGTTATATCTGCTCTACCCTGGTCTCCAGTAAATAATAAAATTCAAGGACTCCAGCATTGTAACCCTACCCCCTCCTCAGATTTTGTAGCGCTCCACCCTGACTGCAGTCTAAGAATTCTGAATTTTTGGGCATGACCAAAAAATGTGGTAGTGCATGCCCTTAATACCACATGCTCTCCAACACAGGTCAGTGGTAGAGGTGCCTAAATGCCTGGTAATGGTAGAAACATAAAAAAAATACATTATAATCCACCACCCAAACTCATGCTCATTCTGTGAGGCAGAAATGTTCCATCCCCCCTCCAACCACTGGCACATCTGGGATGGTTATCCCTGTTTCCTGTTGCCACTTGTCCCTAATTTGGTGGGTATGTGTACCTCTTTCCTTTAGAAGAAGTTTACAAACAAGGGAAATATATTTTGACCTATCCTACAGTGATGTGGACCAATGAAGGTACTCCTCCCACTCAGTTCTAGGCCTCCCCAATAGGAGCCTTCTCTTGTGCTCCAGGATGTGACTACAAACCTGTAGAAATCTATGAAAGTCTGATTTATGAGGGGATACCTGTCCTGTAGGGAATGAAATGAAACACAATGATCCCCCTCCAATATGTTCAAATTGAACTAACATAACATACTAACATACTAGATGCCAGCAGAGTAGGACTGTTGGTCTATCAAGTCTGCCTGTGCTTCAGCACCCTGATTGGGTACCATAGCCCTCTACCTGTGTCCTTCCACTGTTACTCCATCCCCCAGTCCTGCCCCACTGGACAAACCAGCCTCTGCTTCACCCCTTGCCTGTACCTGTCCCATCCTCTCTTGAATCCCTCCACCATAGCTGCCTGTACCAGCTCCCCGGGTAGCGCATTCCACGGTTCTACCACTCTCTCTGTGAAGTACCTCCTTCTCCTTCTTCCCCCCCCAATCCTACTACCCTCAATCTTCCAACTGTGTCTTCTGGTGATTCCACCCTCCTTCAGTCAAAGTTCCTATCTTGGCTTACCTTAGTTACTCCCCTGAGGTACCTGAAGACCTCAATCATGTCCCTCGATCCCTACTCTTCTCCAGCGAGAACAGGTTGAGCTCCCCTAGTCGTTCCTCATATGTCATATCCCCCAGGCCCCGGATCATTCTGGTTGCTCTCCTCTGAACCCTCTCCAGGAGTTGGATGTCCCTCCTTAGGTGCAGCCTCCAGAACTGCACACAGTACTCAAGATGTGGTCTAACCAGGCTGTTGTACAGTAATAAAATCACCTCCCTTCTCCTTGAGGTAATCCCCCTAGCGATGCATACCAGCATCCTATTTACCCTGACCGCAGCCCTCCTGCACTGCTCTGAATTATTCATGTTAACATCCACCAAGACTCCTAAGTCTCTTTCCTCTGCCGTGGCCTGCAACTCATCCCCCTTAAGGCTGTACACATAGTTGGGGTTTTCCCGCCCTAGGTGTAGCACCTTGCATTTGGAGGAGTTAAATTTCAATTTCCAGGTGCAGGACCACCTATCCAGAGTATCCAGGTCCTCTTGCAGGGCCAATCTCCCCTCCGCCACTGCTTCCAGCTTAGAGTTGTCCACAAAGAGACTCATTTCACACCCGATATCTTCCCTGATATCGGAGATATAGGCATTAAACAGGAGTGGCCCCAGGACTGATCCTGTGGGACCTCACTTATAACCTCCCTAGGAGATGAGACCTCCCCTCCAGCCACTACCCACTGAGTGTGACCTGAAAGCCAATTTCCAATCCACCTAACCATCGACAGGCCTACCCCCATCCCCCCCAGCTTCTCCCTTAGGCCAATGTGAGGGACCAAATCAAATGCCTTCCTGAAGTCCAGGAACAGTACATCCACTGGTCTCCCACTGTTGAGTTCTGATGTCATCCACTCATAGAACTCTACAAGGTTTGTTTGACGCAATCTACCTGGCACAAACCCATGCTGCCGGTCATCCAGGTAGCCCATCTCCTCCAAGAAACCTCCCAGCCTTTCCTTAAGTATGCTCTCCATTACCTTCCCCACCACCGATGTCAAACTGATGGGTCTATAGTTTTCCTGGCTCTTCTCTCAATACCCCTTTATGGATGGGCACAACATGCCCCTGCTTCCAAGCCATTGGCACCCTCCTTGTCTGGAGTGACACGTTAAAGAGATCCACCAATGGCACAGCCAAAACATTTGCCAACTCCCTCAGTACGCGGATGAATAGCATCAGGCCCTGGAGATTTATCCTTTTTGAGGGACTGGAGGGCTTCCCACACCCGACCGATAGGAATATCAGCATCTGCCCCCCCCCCCCCCATTCAGCAGAACCAGACTGCTATCTCACCCCAGCATACCTCCCCCAGTGGCTTGTTCTTCAGCAGGTACCCCAAAAGTCAGGTCTGCTGCACTTCTGTGTCCTTCAACCTCTTTTTTGGAAGTTCCAAAGTCTCCTCTCTAGTGAACACTGAGGCAAAGTAGTCATTCAGTACCTCCACCTGCTCTCCAGCCCCGTCCACCCACCCCTCAGCTGTCCTCAACCTACTGTGCTGGCCCTTGACCTTCCTCCGCTCACCAATATACCTAAGGAACCCCTTTTCCCCACCCCTTATCCCCTGCACCAGCTTCTGCTCTTTCCAGGCCTTTGCCCACCTCACCACTCTGCTGACTTTCCTGATTGCAAGGCGATAGTTCTCTCTGTCCCTCTCTCCTCTTATTTTTTTGTACCTACTATAGGCACCCTTCTTCTCCCTTACCACCTCCTGGACCTCCTTGGTCCACTAGCATAGTTTACAAGACCTACCGCCCTTGCGCTTCACTCTTGCACACGTCCTGGTAGCCTCCAGTAGCCCTCACTTTATGATCTCCCACCTACCTGCCACATCAAACCTGGTTTTATCTCCTGCAAATGCCCTTGAGAATTTCCACAGTGCTCTGAAAGTCCGCCCTAAAATCAACTATCATTGTCCTTGAATGATTCCCCCACACACAGTTTAAGCTGAAACCAGACTGTGTTGTGGTCGCTCCCAGCCAAGGGATTCTTCTACAACCAGATCTCATACAAGATCCCCAGCCGCTAAAACCACATCCAGGATATGACACCCTCATTGAGTCCATCACCTGCTGATTGAGGAATGCATCCAGGAATCCATACAGCAGCTTCTGCTTCCTGGTTACAGTGGAAGTCATAGTACCACAGTCACTATCTGGCATATTAAGGTCCCCATCAACACCACTCCTTCCCCTTCCAGTCCACACTGCCCCTTAATTTTAGCCAACAGGCAATCCTCCAAGTCCTCCGTTAGTTCTGGGGGCCTATATACCACCCAAACTTGACCTTTCCTCCCACAGGGGTTCACAAGGTGACCCATAGGGCCTCCATGTTTCCCTCTGCTTCCTCTAATCTCATAATCTCGATGTTATCCCTAATGAACATTGCTACTCCTCCTCCTCTGCCCACCTTTCTGTCCTTCCTTAGCACAAGGTACCCACTCAGATTAAGGTGCCAGTCATGGCCAGGGGTGGCACATGTTTCAGAGACCGCTGCTACATCCACCCCACCGTCAAACAGTGTGGGCTGGAATTCAGGCATTTTATCCCCCAGGCTCCTGGCATTTATTAAATAGGACCTTTCTATTCCAGACCTTAAAGCCAGGGTCTATTCCGCCAGGTTTGAAGCCCATATCTCTAATGATTAAGGTCAGGGAACCCATTTCATTAGGGGTGTGAGAACAGATCCAACTTTTTTTGCAGGTTCCCAAGGGAGTGCCTCATCCAGCAATTTGTAACCTCATCTTTAAGACTAGGAGTGATCTTGGCAGTAAGCATTGCATGCAATGGCAATGGAAGAGACCCACTATCATCTATACAAAACCACTGAGATTGTTCTCGCTGTTTTGCCCAAGTAATTAAGGGGGTGGTCTGTGCTGCTAGGAAGTATAAATGTAGATCCAGGATTCCCAAACCACCATCCCCATGTAGCAAAGATAAAATGTTGCACTCTACTCGAGCCTTCTTACCTGCCATTAGGAACCTATGGAGAAGTTGATCCAGCTGCAAGCAGAAGGTCCGTGGTATGGAAATCGGTAATGTCTGGAACAAAAATAACAAATGAGGTAGAATATTCATCTTTAACACACCTATTCCACCAACCAGCAAGAAAGGTAGTAACTGCCATTGCTTTATGTTGGCTGTAAGTTCCACAAAACATTTTTCATAGTTCAAACAAAATAAATCTCCTGTCCTAGGGGTACTTCGGATGCCCAGATATCTGAAGGTATTATTTTTGGCCCAGGCATAGGGAAAGGATGCCTTAAAGGATGGGGGACAGGTGCCACAAAGATGGATTGCCCATCACTTAGAGCTCACTTTTTAGCCTGAAACTCTCCCGTATCCCTGTAATACCCCCTGGAGAGCTGGGACTGAGGCACCAGGATCGCTAACAAAGAAAAGGGTATCAGCCTAAAGAGAGATTTTGTGCTTGTCACCATTAATCTCTATGCCTCGGATCTCTGTTGTATCTTGAACCTGGGCTGCCAGCGGATCAATGCAGACTGCAAAGAGCAAACGCGATAGGGCAGCCCTGCAGAGTCCCCTGAGCTAGGGGGAATTGTTTTAAGTTAACCCCATTTAATTTAAAAACAGCCTCTGGAAACCTATAGAGAACCACAATACTAGACTGGAAGCCCAGATCAAAGTTCATCTCTTGAAGCACTCTTTTCAGGTACTCCCACCACACCCTATCGAATGCCTTCTCAGTATCCATTGAGATGGCAAGTTGAAGATCTTTGGAGGATGCTGGGGAAACAATGATATTTAAAATTCTCCTAATATTGTCCTGTAGGACCAGCCCTTTAATGAAGCCAGTTTGGTCCAGACCCACCAAGCCCTGCACATATCTCTGCAACCTGGCTGCCAAAATAGCCATGAAAATCTTCATATCAATGGGTAATAAGGAGAGAGGTTGATAAGAACTATACAGTTCTGGATTCTCACACAGTTTAGGCAAGTATAGGCAGTAGGAGGCAGTATAGCGCAGTGGTTTAAGGCTCTGAGCTGCAAACCTGGAAACCTGGGTTTGAATCCCACAGCCTCCACTTGCATACTGTGTGACCCTGAGCAAGTCACTTAACTTCCTTGTGCTCCCAGGTTGCACCCATAAAAAAGCTTTCAGCTTAGTGTGTCTCACCTGATTAAGCAATTCGAGGGAAACAAAAGACAGTTATCTGCATCTGTCTCCAAGTTTCGGGAGCTGGCTCCCCATCCAAAATATGGTGGTATACCTGTTGCAACGGGGGAGTATGCTATGTGGCAAATGTTTTATAAAATTTGGCAGGCAGGCCATCCACAGCAGCTGCTTTACTACCTTTTAAATTTTTAATCTTCCCAATTTCCTGTCTGGTTACTGGAGCATCTAAGCTGGTCCTATCAGCCTCAGATAATTTCTTAAGAGGTACTGTAGACATAAACTGTTATAGTATGGTCTGGTCTGCCTGATCAAAGGAGTCAGTGTACAATTGGGTATACTAATCAGCAAAAGCTTGGGAGATGTCCCTGGGGTCAGTATATGCTCTGCCCCTTCCCCCTCATCTTGAATCCGCTGCACCACCCTATTCAACTCTTGGTGGCACAGCTGCCCCACTAAATGTTTCCCCACCCTGTTTCCAGCCTCATAGTACCATTTTTCATTGTTCAGTGTATCTAAGATTACCCTCAGTCTTGGGTTCTAGTAACTTCATCATGTGATTCTAGTTACTTCATCAATTGATTTCTAAACTCTACCAACTGTTCCTTGAGAGCAAGGTCTAGGGTAACTTTATGTTCAGCCTCAGCATCAAATATTTTTCATTCATGCTCTAACCTCTTACTATTCTGCCCCTTCTTTTTTTGAGAGGTTTGAGAAATAAACTGCCCCACAGGGGTAGCCTTCAGACCATTCCACCAGGTGACATCAAATGTCTCTCCCTCCTTATTCAAATGGAGATACTCATTTATAGTAAAATAATGTACTCACAAAAAACTGAGTCATTTAGATGTGAGACATTGAGCCTCCATGGTTTTTTTGTAAATGTGCTCCACAACTGAACCAACCCCCACCGGGAATGGTCCAAGGCCGTGATCTGGTAGATTTTGTTAGCTTGTAAAATGTGAAGCCAGGGTTCTGAAATAAGAAACAGGTAAATCCTGGAATACTGAGAGTGACGGTGGGAGTAAAAAGTATAACCTCTCCCTCTCTCATGAAGATGGCACCATACATCCTGAAGTCCTGCTTCCTGCACAGGGTGTCTGAGCATTCTACTCTCCGCTGAGGATCCCCCCCTTCCTGCCCACTCTGGTCTAAACTAGGCTGAAGTAGGTAATTAAAATCACCCTCAATTAAGATCAGCATTCCCTGGTCGATGGCTGCACGAAGCTGGTGTTTTAAAAACAAAAATGCAAGTCTCCCTGCTCTGTCATTGGGGGCATAAATGTTAAGAAATACTACTGCACCCTTCTATAAAGCCACTTAACTAAATGAACCAGCCTTCCTCATCTTCTATCACTTCCAAGACAGACAAGGGTGCATTCCATCTAACCAACATGGCCACCCCATGTCTATTGGGGTGTGCTACAAAAGGCAAGGAGAAAACCTCCCCCACCCATCCCCGTTGCAATTTACAGTGCTCCTGTGGGGATGTGTGTTTCCTGGAGGAAAGCTACAGTGACCCCTAGCCATCCAACCTCCTGTAATATGCGTGCTCTTTTAATAGGAGAGTGGAGACCCTTGACATTACAGAATACTATCTTTAGGTCAGCCATTGAATACCACTGTAAATCACATAACCCTTTTTTAGAATGAGACACACAAAGTAAAAATATCATAAAGAACAATAACTAGAACAACTGCCAAAAAGCATTACTCTGGTGTGCAGGTAGGCCTGGGAAGGGAAACGCCGCAACAGTAGACTGTGGTCCCACAAGTCAATTTCTCCCCCCAACCATCCCACCATTGTGTATAATAAGATAGACTGTGATTTCTAGGTGTGCCTAGGTGACCCTATAAGCATGACGTCAACTGACGGCACACTGGGGTGCAATGGCAAGATGCAATGCCCTTCTTGTGTATCAGAGTGGGGGGCAGCCCCCCAAGGAGCAATAAGCCAATCACCATCTCTGTAGAGATTATTACCAAGGACTGCTTCACCCATACAGCTGCTCCCCCTTCCAGTTGGTAACGCAGGAAGTTCTGTCCCCCTCACAGGTGGTGTGCCTCTAAACCTTCTCCATTATGAGAAGGAGGATTCACCATGGTACTGCATCACATCCCCAAATGAATGTTCAGCTAAGAATAAGCCCCAAAACTATGCAGAGTGCAAAATACAGCTTATTGTGGAAACTACACCAGTAGGAGTAATGAGCCCATGCATACCTCTCAACCTCCTGCCTCATAAATCGGGGACAAGGCTTAAAAAAATCAGGAACAAAGGATCAAAATCAGGGACACATCTTCAAAATTAGAGATATCCACCCAGAAAGCTGGTAGAATATGGGGCTTGGGGCAAAATGCATTTTCTAAAGAAGAACAAGTCTGTAACTTTAATGCTTGACATTGTTTTGTGCTTTCAGTCCCCATTGTTTAGCCATAAAAACACAAATTTTAGGAGGGACAGAGTAAAATTTTGAGGCAAAATCAGGGACATCCCTGAAAATCAGGGACACTTGAGAGGTATGAGCCCATGAATTGTCTAATCACCAGTAGCCTACTGGAAAAATCTGAGGTCTGTGAGCCTCAGGCAGGATTCTCAAAGCGCTTCAAAAATCCTGCAAACTCGGTGCAAGTGGGTTGCCACTTACGGAACAGCAGTTTCTCCCACAGCTACGGTATTCTCAAAAGTGAAGCCGGTTTACAACCTGCTCCACGATTTATGGTGGCTTGCAGGTGGTGTTGCCATGGAACTCCTCACAGCTTCACAAAGCATTACGGCTGGTGGGACCAGCTGTAACCTCTTCCGTAACTGCTGCGGCTCAGAATAGCAATCTCCACAATTGTGAATATTTTGTTATGCAATTAGAGTTGCGGTATGGGATTTAATCCCTAAAACATTTGAGAATCCAGCCCCTCATGTTTATAAATGTACAGCCATTCCCCACCTTCCTTCCTTACCAAAGTTAATGCACAACACTAAACACGTAATCACTCAAACCCCCCGGAACAAACACAGCTTACAACATGTCCCCATATGGAATAATAAAATTAACAACAGAAGGCAGCAGTAATAAATCCCTGCCAAATAGACAAAGATAGACTACTTGAGTCCTCAGGAAAACAGTCCCACAAAATGCAAGGGGGCCCAATGACCTGAGTCATTATAATGTCCACTCACCACCTCAATGCACGGGGGCAGAAGTTGGATGTCTTTTCAGAATATTTAAACTAGAAAATGGGGAGAGGGGTGCAGCACCCGATACATCAAACAGGAAGAACACCCTTCCCCCCTCAGCTAATGATCAAACAGGAGTTCAGCATGTTTGTAGTTCCTTTGCATCACCAAGTAAGGAGAAAAAGCCTGGCTCCCCATACGAAGTGCAGGGGAAAAGCCGGAACTCGTTTCACAACTAACGCATAGAAATCTAGCCAATGGAATAACATGTACACAAATGCCCGTAGTCTGGAAAACAAGATCCCAGACTGGAAGGCAACAATGACAGAGGCTAAACTGGACATAGTAGCCATTAGCAAGACATGATTCACCAGTAACCTTATTTGGGAGACTTCAGTACCCAGCTTTGTGCTGGTCAGAAGAGACTGAGATGCAAAAGGGGAGAGTGGCCCTTTATGTCAATAAAAATATCAAAGCTACAGAAATTCAGAATACACATAAGGAGCCAGAAGAACTGAGGATCACCCTGGAAGCAGGAAATGGGACAGCCATACGAACTGGGGTTGTCTACAGGCCTCCAGACCAGGGGGAGAACATAGACACATTACTGTTAGAAGATATACAAAACATGCCAGCTAAAGGGGAGGTTCTGCTAATGGGAGACTTCAACATGCCAGAAACAGATTGATCAAAACCAGCAGGAACATCCGCCAGAACTAGACACATACTGGATTCCCTGCAGGGAGGGCCTCAAACAACTGGTACAACAACCCACAAGAGACAGGGCTATCCTGATCTAGTAATGACTAACAGGGAAATGATCACAGATCTCCAGGTAAAAGGTCACCTGGGGGCCAGTGACCATCACATGGTATGGTTCAGTTTGGCCGCGAGAACTAAATCATCCCATTCCAAAGCAAATATATGGGACTTCAGAGGAGCTGACTTTGATAAGATGGCCACAGAGTTAAGCTAGCCCTGGCAAGAAGAAATACAGGTGAGGGGGTACAGGCAAAGTGTGCAAGCATCAAGGATGCAATACTTGAAGCAACAACCCATTGTATTAGGGAGAAAAGCAAGAGCAAAAGAAGGAGGAAACCACTTCAGTTCTCAAAAACAGTAGCAGAAAAGGTCAGAAACAAAAGGTTGGCCTTCAGGAAATATAAGGGAATGCAGCAGGACAAAGATAGGGAGGCATACCAAAGTTCCCTAAGGAAAGCATGGAAGGCAGTAATGCAGGCAAAGGCCCAAACCAAGGAAACACTAGCATGAACAGTAAAAGAAGGAGACAATACTTTCTATAGATACATTAGGAAAGGAGAATGTCCAGAGGGCATTGCTAAAATCAAAGGGATATAAAAGGACACAGTGAGGAGGGGCAATGTAAAAGTAACTATCCTCACAAAGAGTCTGCTACAAGCTCCAGGGGTGGACAAGGCAATGGGACCTGATGGCAAAACCCAGGGTACTTAAGAAGCTAAGGGTGGAACTAGCAGAGCCATTAGCAGAACTGTTTAGTGAGTCTCTGAGCACAGGACAGGTCCCAGAAGACTGAAGAAGGGTCTATGTGATCCTGCTCCACAAGAGTGGTAGCAGGAGGGAGGCAGCAACTACAGACCAGTCAGTCTTACCTCAGTAGTAGGCAAGATTATGGAGGCACTCCTTAAGGAAAGGATAGTGCAACACCTGGAATCCATAGGCACAGGGTCCAAGACAGCATGGGTTTACAAAAGGAAGGTCCTGTCAAACTAATCTCATAGATTTCTTTGACTGGATAACCAGAGTGGTGGACCAAGGAAGAGCAGTTGATGTCACCTACCTTGACTTCAGCAAAGCTTTCGACACTGTTCCACATAGAAGATTGATAAATAAGCTGGGTAGGCTCGGGGTGGGACAGAAGTTGGTCAACTGGGTGGCAAACTGGTTGACGAGCAGAAAACAGAGAGTGGTGGTAAATGGTATACAGTCAGAAAAGATGCAAGTCACAAGTGGGGTACCTCAGGGATCAGTCCTGGGGCCAGTCCTCTTCAATATCTTCATTACTGACATTGCAGATGGACTAGAGGGTAAGGCTTGTCTGTTTGCAGATGACACCAAGATCTGCAACACAGTGATGATCCAGATGGGGTGGGCAGAATGAGAAGATATCTGGATAAACTAGCAAAATGGTCAGAAGAGTGGCAACTGGATTTAATGCAAAGAAGTGCAAGATCATGCACATAGGGAAGAGAAACCCTGAAGCCACCTATAGGCTGGGAGGGGAGTTGCTGGCAGTCACAAAGGAAGAAAGAGACTTGGGCATCATCACCCCTGATGACCTGAAATCATCCAAGCAGACCTCTAAAGCAGTAGGTAAGGCTAGGGGGATGTTAGGGCGTATTAGTAGGGGCATCACAAGTTGTAAGAGGGAGGTAATAATCCCTCTTTACAAGACACTGGTTAGGCCCCATCTCCATGCAGTACTGGAGGCCACACCTTCACAAGGACATTAACCAAATTGAGGCAGTCCAGAGAAGGGCAACCAAAATGGTGCAGGGACTGCATCAGAAGACATATGAGGACAGATGAACATAGCTCAATATGTATACCCTTGAGCAAAGGAGGGAGAGAGGTGATATGATCGAAACATTCAAACACCTTAAGGGCATTAACAAGGTGAAAGAGTCTAACATGTTTAAATATAATAAAAATAGCAGGACAAAAGGACACAGCATGAGATTAGAGGGAGGCCGATTAAGGGAGAATGTGAGCAAATTCTTTTTCACAGAAAGAGTGGTGGATGCATGGAACGGCCTACCTCAGGAAGTGGTAGCTATGAATACAGTGCAGGGCTTCAAACAGGCATGGGATAGGCATAAGAGAGCAACACAGATGAGTATGAATAGATAGGCCACTGACAAAGCAAAGGCCGATGGCACATTTATAAGGTAGAAAAAGAAATGGGCAGACTGGATGGGCCTTGCGGTCCTTATCTGCTGTCAACCTCTGTTTCTATGTTTCTATGTAAAAGCATCTATCCTAAATAGATACTTCTGCTCAGTATTTACTGAGGAGAAGGTAGAGCAGGACCCACAGCTCAGTACCATGGACACGGGGGAGGGAGGTGTGCACAAGTCCTTTCACAAATGAAAGGGTCCTACAAGAGCTCGCTAAGCTCAGGGTGGACAGAGCAATAGAACCTGATAGCATACATCCCAGGGTACTAAAGGTGCTAAGGGTGGAACTAGCAGAGCCATTAGCAGAACTGTTTAGTGAGTCTCTGAGCACAGGAGAGGTCCCAGAAGACTGGAGAAGGGCTCATGTGATCCTGCTCCACAAGAGTGGTAACAGGGAGGAGGCAGAGAACTCAGTCTTACCTCAGTAGTGGGCAAGATTATGGAAGCACTCCTTAAGGAAAGGATAGTGCAACACCTGGAATCCATAGGAGCACAGGATCCAAGACAGCATGGATTTACAACAGGAAGGTCCTGTCAAACTAATCTTATAAATTTCTTTGACTGGGTAACCAAAGTGGTGGACCAAGGGGGTGCAGTTGATGACGCCTATCTTGACTTCAGCAAAGCTGTCAATACTATTCCACATAAAGGATTGATTAATAAGCAAGGTAGGCTCAGAGTGGGTCAGAAGTTGGTCAGCTGGGTGGCAAACTGGTTGGCGGGCAGAAAACAGAGAGTGGTGGTAAACGGTATACAGTCAGAAGAGATGCAAATCACAAGTGGGGTACCTCAGGGATCAGTCCTCGGGCCAGTCCTCTTCAATATCTTCATCAGTTACATTACTGATGGACTGGAAAGTAAGGTGTGCCTGTTTGCAGATGACACTAAGATCTGCAACAGAGTAGATGATCCAGATGGGGTGGGCAGAATGAGAAGAGATCTGGAAAAACTGGAAAAATGGTCTGAAGAGTGGCAGCTGGGGTTTAACGCAAAGAAGTGCACGATCCTATACATAGGGAAGAGAAACCCTGAAGCTACCTATAGGTTGGGAGGGGAGTTGCTTGCAATCACAAGGGAAGAAAGAGACTTGGGCATCATCATCATCACAGAGACCGGAAATCATACAAGCAGACCACTAAAGCAGCAGTTAAGGCTAAAGGGATGTTGGGGTGTATTAGTTGGGATATCACAAGTTGTAAGAGAGAGGTAATAATCCCTCTTTACAAGACACTGGTTGGGCTCCATCTGGAGTACTGTGTGCAGTACTGGAGGCCGCACCTGCACAAGGACCTTAACAAAATTGAGGCAGTCCAGAGAAGGGCAACCAAAATGGTGCAGAGACTGCATCAGAAAACATGAGGACAGATTAATGGAGCTCAATATGTATACCCTAGAGCAAAGGAGGGGGAGAGGTGATATGATCGAAACATTCAAACACCTTAATGGCATTAACAAGGTGAAAGAGTCTAACGTTTAAATATAAGAAAAATAGCATGACAAGAGTACACAGCATGAGATTAGAAGGAGGCCGATCAAGGGGGAATGTGAGGAAGTTCTTTTTCACAGAAAGGGTGGTGGATGCATGGAACGGCCTACCTCAGAAAGTGGTGGATATGAATACAGTGCAGGGCTTCAAAAAGGTATGGGATAGGCATAAGGGAGCAATACAGATGAGTATGAATAAATAGGCCAGTGACAGAGTAAAGGCCTATGGTACATTCATAAGGTAAAAAAAATGGGCAGACTGGATGGACCTTGCGGTCCTTATCTGCTGTCAACTTCTATGTTTCTATGTTTCAGTCCTTCGAATAATGGTTAGCCTTCACTCTCCACAGAAATCTGAGCAACCGCCACCAAGCACTGTGATCTTTCAGCAAAAATTGCATCCCAGCTCCTGGAGGTCGAGGAAGATGTGGTAGTCTGCTTCTTCTTTGAGCCCTGCTGCAGTCATTATCGCTGCTGGAGTTCCCATTCTCCCAGTGGCACAGTTTCTTTTGAGCCAAAACCCTGCACTCCAGGTTGATGCAGAAACTCTGAGACCTCCTCCAACGATCAAAAAAAGCCTGGTGCCATTCTCCTTGAAGACTTTAAGCTGGGCAGGTGCAAATAATTGGGCTTTGATATTTTTATCCTTCAGTTTCTTTAATCACTGCCAGAATTCTTTTCTGCTTAGTCATGACCATGAAAGTAAAGTCATGCTGCAGGTGTATTTCAGTATCTCCAAACTGCAGCTCCTTCTTTGACCATGCTGCATGAAAAACTTTCATCTTGACTGAGTAGTCAACAAAAAGGGCCAAAATGGAGCGAGTATGCACCTTGCGATCTGCTGGTTTTGGTGCCAAGGACCAATTGGCACTCTCAATCTGGAGACTGATGTTCTTGTTCCAAATCAGCAGCTCCAAAAGAAAGGAGGAAATGAACGACTCCATATCCCCTTACTCTGTGTCTTCGTGAACTCCACGAAGTCGCAAGTTGTTCCGATGGGCTCTTTGCTCCAGATCGTCAATTTTATCACACATATTGCTCTCTTTTTAATAAATGCAGCAGGGCCATATTATGGTGGTCTTCCTGCTTGGAGATCTCTGTTAAGCCCTGCTCCAGATCTTTGGTGTGAGCCCCTATGTCTCTGACCTCCTGTCACGTATCCTCAAGTTCCAACTGCTTGCTGCAGAGTGTACTGCCAATTTTCTGCAGCTCGATGATTAATTTCTTAGATGTTATAGTGCAGGACATCTCCTCCTCCTTTAAATCAGTGAGGCAATTGCCGACTTCTGAAGGTGGTGGAGATGAGGGGGCTACTAGGCCGTCTATCCATAGCCACTGAGATTTCTTCGGCTCGAGGCTATCTACCCCAAAAGCTTTCAGCCGCTGTCAAGGTGATATTCTGAGGGCTTGTATTTTGTCCTGTTTGTGGATAAATCCTTGACTGCGGTGAGAAATGCTAGAGATTTTGGAGATTCAGGATACATAGCTCAAGCTCCTCGCAGAACATCTCTCAGCGACATAACCAGAAGTGAAGCTCAATTCCAAGTTTTGAGCATTGGCTTAACTTAGTGATTGTGCAAGATTGGAACATTTGTTTTACATGGCAGAGGTTAAACTGGACTTATTTTTGGATGTTTGAGAACCATTCCACAAAGCTATAGCTCAATCTATTTAGGACCTGTTCTTGGCTGTCAGATTCCAGGACTATGCAGTAATTTAATGAATACTATTAGTTTATTTTGTCTGTTTATTATATGCCTTGGCTCAGTTAATACATTATTGCTAAATAGGATGCATGATGATGGACTCCCACTTGTTTGCTTGTTCAACTCCACCCTTGTGCAGGGAAACACTGTACAAGACATGGAGTACTCTGAAGCCATAGTAAAAAAAAAAAGATAAAAAAAACCACAAAATTGTATTGAGAATGGGATCTGATACTCACAGCACTGAGCAAGGCAATATGAGTAGTGTCGTGAAACGAGGCTGATTTTTTTTAAGTTTAAAGTTGAATTTTGTTGCCAGCATGTGGTGTAGTGATTTTTTTGTTGTTGTAAAAAGACTGTTGCTAGGTAGATTAGAGCACAGTGGTTACGATCTGTGCAGTTCCTAGGTAAATCGTCAACAGTCATGTGCTGTGTTTTAACCAATAAGATTATTCCATTTGGTCACTTTGTTAAACCCCATTCTATAACTCTGTTTAGCCTTGTTTCACAGTAGTTACAGGCTTCCTTGCAGAGGTTCTGCGGCATTGCAACATTTCCATCACACACTTCACAACTGATACAAGACCAGATACAGCCAGCAAAATTAACGGCCTTTCAGAGACTGGCATTTCCAACCATCCTTTTTTGCAACCCCTCATTTACTTTCATAATTATAATTATCACCAAACATTCTACTTGTTCTCTCCCACTTGGTGAAGTGTACTTCCTGGGTTAAGTCAGTTGATCTGTCAATCAAATTCAGTCTGGGTTTACTTATCATTTAAAGAGCTGGCTACTGCTTGGAAATTACAGTAACTTTTATAAGCAGACAGCTATAATTTCTTATATATGAAGTATTTTTTTTCTTTCTGTTTCGCTAATTAGAAGATTTTCCACTTGACAATACAGTAACAGGTGTCAGAAGTGGAACAGCACTCTACCTCAAGACTGACATAGTTCTATTCCTCCCTATCCATCATCGACATTGTGACCTTACTGACAGTGACATCACTAGTAACCAAGAAGAACCAATCTCCTGCTGTTTGACTGGTAACGTTTGACAAATGTTACCAATCAGGCAGCAGGACTTGTGATGTAACAATGAGAGAGGTCACATGTTGACGATGTAGTGGGAGAACAGAACTAGACATGTCTGCTTCCAGGTAAAGTATTGCTTTTCACATCACACCCAATACTATTAGGTAGAAACGTATCTAATAAGAACATAGGAAAAGAAAAAAACACTTCAGAAAAAAAAAACTAATAAGGAATTACATTTAAATAGTACCACAATTTTCTGCCTGCTATTTTTTGGCGATACAAGCTCTATAAACAAACATGCACTACACAAGATGTGGAACTACTGGAAGATTCCATACTCTGTTAAAGATTAGATTCTTGGACTTGGTCACTGCATTTACACTAGGCCCCCAAACTCTTCCATCTAAGCTCACAGATGGTCTATGGAGATGCTAGAGCGCTACATTTACCATTTTTTATAATTAACATTTTTCATTAAAACGTAAATATAAGATGCAAAAGAATCATAACATACAACATACACACACAATATATAATAACATCGAAAATTCTTGGGCAACTCACAATACACTGAGTACACCCTGTCGAAAAACAATTCGGCATGCAACAAAAAAATATCGACAGCCAACTTGGCGGACATTTAAAATAATGTTTAATGCAGGAGGCTATGCCCCCAGCACCCCCATACTTAAATAATCATCTCTGAGGGGGAGCAGACACTGGAGGAAAGGTAAGGGACTGACGACGGCAATAACTAAAAAAAAAAAAAACACAAAACACCCGCTAAATCATAAAGCAGACATGTATGCAATCCCAAACCCAGTACCACCAGCACTACAGACAGTGTCCCTACCCTCTACGGTAAGCGGGTAGCTCAGTGGCATCACGATCCACACCCTCATTTAGCCCATCCCTCTTCCTCCCCCCTGCAATGTTATTACCTCCTCTCACTGTTTTTTCCATCCACTCTCACTATTCCCTCCCCTCACTATACATTCCCCATCACTGATCCTGAAAGCGACCAAATTGAAGTGTTCATTCTGAGTCACTCAATTTGGTACACTATTATAACATGCTACCATTCCAAATGGTGTCCAAATTTCCATCTTCCTGTATGGTGCAATGTAGGATAAGTAGGAAAAGACTCCGCAATAAACTGAGATTAGGACACAGGCTATCATCATTATTAAACAACACTTGAATTGTGGTATTCATTTACCTTTGAGGTAAACAAAAGGATTCCATATGGCATAAAACTTATCAACTCCGTTTTGGCTAATATATGCTAGCCCTTCTTCCACAACCAATACTGCCCTCCTTCCAACAGCACTGCATCCTTCATGCCACCAGCACTGCTTCCATCATTCCATCCCCACTGCTCCCTTCTTCCACCAGCTCTGCTTCCCACTGTCCCTCGGCACTGCTTCATTGGACTCAGAGGTGTCCATGCCCACCCCTAATTCTGCCCCTTCGGAAGAATACATCACACACACCATCTGTTTGGGTTCAAAGGCCGCAGCACAACTTTACTCAAACTGAACTGTCATGTTACAGGCAAATTATCATAATTGTTCATATTTACATTTATTTATATTTGATTTACACTTTTCAAACATTTCATTGGGAAACCATAAACTATCCCACCTTTATCCAGCTACTTGGGGCCTCAGATCCTGGCCCCAGAAGCCACTCACCTCCCCAAGCCTGTGAGGGATGTCCTGGCCTCTCAGAGGGCTCCCTCCACCTCAGCTGCATGCAGAGAGGTGGGCGTACTTCCTCCAATCACCCCCAACCCTGCCCATCCCTGACAGGGTGGAGAACCCCCCCCACCTGTCCCAGCTTCTCTGGCCCTCCACCACACAGCTTAGGACCAGCAGAAAAAGCGGGATACCACTCTCAGCAGGCCTCTCCGAGGCACCCCTACCTGCCACCATCACCTGTCCACTGAGCAAGTTTGTGCACATTCTCCAATAAAGCAAAACCCATCTCTGATGTCTCCAGCATCCTCACCAAACTGGCCGTGGCCCCAGGGACACCAAAGAGGGATGAATGGGACAAATGTTGGATGTCATCGGCAAGTCTGGTCAGGGAGCTCAGCTTCAGAGGCCAGAGTCTGGCCAGGTGGAGACCTTTCAACTTCTTAAAACTTCCCCCCTGGTCTGCTCAGCCAATCGCCATCCCTGACTGCCAACCACACCCGCTGACCAATAGTTTGACCGCAAGCACCAACCCTTCCCTCCTGAGCCACATCACCCGCCAGCCTGGCACCATTGTTTTGTACCCTTAAAGGAGGGAGGGCTTCCAGCAGGGGCCGAGGTGGTGAGAGGCGACCCTGTGCCAATGCCTCCTACCCCTTTAGCTGGGGGACACAGAGGTCTCCATGCCTGCCCCCTAATTCTGCCACTTTGGAAGAAAACACCACACACACCATCTGTTTGGGTTTGAAGGCCACAGCACAACTTTATTCAAACTTAACTTCCATGTTACAGGCATATCATCATAACTGCTAATATTTACATTTTATTGACACTTTTCAAGCATTTCATTGGGAATCCATAATCTATCCTACCTTCATCCAACTACTGGGGGCCTGGGATCCTGACTCCAGATGCCACTCTCCTCCCCCAAGCCTGGGGAGGGTCATGGCCTCCTTGAGGGCCTCCTCCACCTCTGCCACATTTGAAGAGGTGGATGAACTTACTCCAATCACCCCTCACTCTGCCCATTACTGACAGGGTTGAGAACCCCTCTCTGTTTCTCCAGCCCTCCACTGCACAGCTTCGGACCAGCAGGGAGAGGGGAATACAGCTCTCAGCAGGTCTCCCTGAGGCACCCCTACCCGCCACAGGGGGAGCATGGCAAAACCTTGCCTGTGCCACCCTACCACCACCACACACACACACACACACACACACACACACACACACACACACACCTGCTCCTCCTTTCAAGAGCAGTGGTGATCACTCAGATAAATTATGGTTTCCAACACATTTTGAATCGACAAGCTAAACAGATCCAACCCTATGTCTAATAAGTGAACCCCATTGGTATGGTTGAGACCAGGACAGGACATCACTATCTCCTCATGGTAGTCCTGCCCAGGGGACTGTGCCATAATAGCCAATGGTACCAGCCTAAAGAACCCTGAAGATGCTGTAAGCACAATCAACTCCTTCTTCATGGACCTGAATAAGTTTAAGACCCCCCTACAGTGGCCACCCCTCCCCTCCCAACCTGATCCCTATCACACGCCCCCCTTCCCTAAATTTCACTTCAAGTTGTTGTCCAAAAAAAAGGTCCTAAAACCTCTCAAGAACATAAAACTCATGGCTCAGCTGGGCATGACAGGCTAGAACCAAGACTGCTCAAGATTGCAGCCCCAGCCATTGCCACTCCTGTCTCATGGCTGCTCAACAGATCCCTTCTTGAAGGGAAAGTTCCAACACTCAGGAAAATAGCCCTGGTTATGCCCATCCACAAAGGAGGTTCATGGGAACACATGGAAAACTATCACCCCATATCGATCCTCTCCGTCCTCAGTAAGGTACTGGAGAGGGCCATCTATAACCAACTAATGGAGTATATTGAGAGGAATAGCATATTTACACCCAGACTACATGGTTTTAAAAAAAGACATCACATGGACACTGCACTTGTCTGTCTCACCGATCACCTCTTTGCAGCACTCGACAAAGACCAGCTTACTGGATCTGTCTTCATAGACCTCACCAAGGCCTTCAACCTGGTGGATCATCAGTTACTCCTAGCAAAACTCAAACTCATAGGCCTTGACTGCCTGACAGTTCGGTGGTTTACCGACTATCTCCATGGGAGATCAAAATTAGAAAAAAGGCCAAATCATCAACAGAGTTCCCCAGGGATCCATCCTGAGGCCCTTGCTATTCTCTGTCTTCATAAATGACATGCCAAATCACTGTGGTGAGGCGAACATACTCCTATATGCAGACAATGCAGTGCTCTACAGGTCCTCCAATGACCTGTGCTCCTTGAACACCTCTCTGACAAGTGACCTACAACTCTTCGAGAGTTAGCTGGCCAGCAACAGACTAGTGCTCAATAGCAAAAAGACTAAGGCCATTCTATTCGGCCCTACAAGCATGGGGCCGTACAGAGCCTCTTTTCTAACTCCAAGCCTCTTGACTGGCTCAATGATTGAGGTAGTAGACAATATAAAGTACTTAGGCTTTACTTTAGACCAGAACTGCAATTTCAAGACACACATCAAACTGCTGACTAAGACACTAAATCAGAAGTTGGGGCTATTGTACCACCTTAGCCCTTTCTTCGCACAGGGCTCCCGGCTAAGGATAGCTACCGGTACCCTAATACCCATCCTGCTGTATGGATCACCAGTGCTACTCACAGTAGAAGGAGGGGAAATGCAAAAACTTAGTACCCTTTTTCACAGGGTGTGCCGATTAGGGAGCATCAGTGCCAGGTGCTCCAAGCCCTGTCTTGGCCTCCACTGAAAGAACATCTTGTCTACCTCTCTTTATGTCTTGCCTACAAGCCTAGGTTGGACTCTACACCTGCAAGCCTAGCTAATACTTCATCTGCCAAACAAAATAGCAGGTCCTTTAGATCCTCATGCTGGTTACTCTTCACCGTGCCTAGAGCCAGGTCAACCTTGGGAGAGAGGGCATTCTCAGCCAGCATCCCACCTCTCTGGAATGCTTTCCCATCTGATGTACAGTCCTGTAATTCCCTCTGGGGGGGTTCAAAAAGGGACTCAATGCTCATCTGTTAGAGCTTAATCAATGCACTTGCTATCACTGAATTACTGTACTCTCTTCTGTATTTTCCTACTGCAACACTTTTGTCTGTAGCCACAAATGTATCCTAATTTGCTAGTATGCTGAAGGTTTAAACTTGTCAATCTGTAAACTGTAATCTGTGTTAACACTGCAATGTTCAGATGTATGCCATTCTGTGCTCACTGTATAACTGCCTGCTGAAAACTGTGCTCGCTCACGAAATATCATCCAGTACCTGATTTATAGCTTGTGTAACTTTATGGATTGTCTGCCTGTAATTAACCCTGGTTCACCCCTAAAAAAGGTGCTGTCATGGTCTCAGTGGGTTTACCCGGTTACCAAAATTTAAATAAAATAAATAAATAAAATCATGGGCAATTGTCTGGCCACCCATCCAGTAGACAAACTTGCCCACTTCTTTGTTCAATTTAACCCTTGCCTCGTCAGTGGCCTTGGGCTCACAGGCATGGCACCAAACCAGGTGTGGCAGCATGTCTGACCACACCAGCCATCACCCAGGTAGCAGCATCTGCAGGGCAACCCAGTCCCGCTTAATCCACAGGATGAGCTCCACAGTGGCCTGCATCCCTGTGTTATTACCCCCAGATGCATGATTAGTATATCAGGTACATCAAATCTCAGTTTTTGCAAGGCATGAGTTGTTCCCATCGCATGCCTTGCAACCTGAACCACTGGACAGTGGCCTCTTCCTTGGGTATCCCTAGATTTGTCCCATATGGACTTGCTTCTGCCTTTTTCTGGGCCCAAAATATGTAGAAGGTTCCCACTATCCACACCTGTGTCTGGCGCTTCGCCCCCTCATAGGATATGAGGGAAGGAAGAGAACAGAGGTTAATTTTTTTCATTTGTAATGGCTTAACATCTCTTAAAACTGCTGGACTACCATCTCCCTATTCTTTTACTTTCCCACTTAGCCAGGCCTAGAGTGGTGGCTGTGCTGGCAGCACTGATCCTGAACGGATGTGTCCCGAACTGCCGTGGATCGACACCACAAGAGTCGAGCCCTATCCTTGGCACACGGCTGAACTGGTACCACAGTAATGGCACTCTGTTGGTGTGAATCAATAGCTGACCATCCCTGGGAGGTTGGACGGTGAGGAATTCCACCACTGTCTGAATGCGGTAGATTTTGGCATGTGCTCCCTTCCTCAGGATGACTTGCATTCCCCCACCCCATTGGTCTGTCTTCAACCTCTGAAGCCATATGATCATCTTACCCTCTTGAATTTCCAGATCCTCCTTTCTGAGCTCCCTTACTTGATCAGACTTGTTGGAGGCAACTAATTCGATGATTCTGAAAGCCCCAAAGAAAACCAAGCAGAATGCAGCCCGGAAAGGCTTACACTTGTACCCATTTGCTAGCGCTGCTGTCCAAAGACCTCCTGTACTATCAGCTCTTAAGAGTGAAATGGGCCTCTGGGCACCCCCCACAGGAGGGGCCTGTTGAGCCCAGCCTTCCATAAATTTCTTTTCAGCAAAATGCTGGGTCACATCACCATGCTAGAGCAGTTTACTGAAGAACGCGATCCTTACCAACGTCGTCCCCACTAACAACCTTGTCACACCATTCTCCATCAGGTTCCATAAGTAAACCTAAGATGTTACCTACAGACCCTGACCAAGGGTCCTCTATCCACTGGGCCCAGCAGAAATCTAAGAATTATGCTCCCCCGGCTGTAAGCACCCCAAGTCCTGGGGGCCACCGACCTCAATATTACCTGCCAGACCCCACCCAGCTGTCGTCCCACAGCCCAGCGAGGAGGGTCAGAGGGTCTTCCTTGACTTCAGGTGCCAGCATTCTGAATCTGCTCCACTGAAAATGAGAAAGTGCATCAACTATTTGGTTATCCACCCCTGAACAAGATTGTCCCTAAAAGTGACATTAAGCTTCAAGCAACGCAGCACGAATCTAAGCCACAAGCCGCACACCCTTTCACAGTCTGCAGACTGTTTATTTATAATCTGCATTACTCCCATGTCATCGGACAAAAAAAAACACCAATTTATTCTGCAGCCTATTGCCCTATACTTCTGGTGCAACTACGATGGGGAAAAAGCTCCAAGAATGTTAGGTTCCTAGTCAGGCCGGTGTCACTCCATGCCTGTGGCCAAGCAGCAGCGCACCATTTGCCCTGGTGATAAATATCAAACCACAGATGACCCAAAGCATTAATAAAGAACTTCAGCTCATGGCTGGTGGTGGCTGGTGCCTGATACAGGGCTACCCCGTTAAAGTTCATTAAAAAACTCCTGCCAGAGCCCCAAGTCAGCTCTCATGCCCTTGTGATCCCAGAAGAAGTGGTGCAGTGAATGGATCATGGCCATAGCCCTGGCCAGCTGTCTGCAGAAGGGACACCCCATGGGGATGACCTTGCATGCAAAATTCAGGTGCCCATGCAGCCCCCGTAGCCCCTGCAACATGATCTTCTTGGCCCCTCAACCCTCCCCCGCAAGCTGCTTAAGTTTCTGCCTTTTGTCTACCAGCAACCTGGAGACCCCTGTTGCAAAGTCCAGTTCAATGCCTAGGAATGTGATTCTGGTGCATGGGTCCTCCGTTTTATCAATGGTAAGTAGCACCCTGAATTCCCATGTGATGTCCATGAAGCCTTTGAGTACCATACTGCATGAGTCTTCACCCCCTGGCCTGACGAAGAGGAAGTTGCCCAAGTAGAGGATAATGGATAAGCCCACCTTGGTGCATACCCCCCAATTCAGGAAGGTGCTGAACTTTTCAAAAATGGAACATGAAATAGAACAGCCCATTAGCATACACCTGTCTACAAAATATTGGTCCTGTACTTTCATGCCCAGCAGGCAGAAATCTGGGTGTATGGGGACTAGGTGAAAGCATGAACTCTCAGTGCCTGCTTTCCACATTCCTGCATCCACTGCACCACCCATCAAAGGACACTGTGGCGAACTCAGGATCTATCTGGTCATTGACCGAATCCCCCCCCCATGGGAAGGAAAGGTGATGAATGAGGTGGAATTCGCCTGGGGCTTTTTCTGGAAGCAACCTGGGGGGGAGACCCTCAGATTGTCCAGTGGGGGTATGGGAAGGTATGGGGAATGGTCCCACTATTCCCCCCCCCCACCTCCTTCAGAATTTTTACACCCAATATCTTGGGCCTGTCAATGGCCGATTTCAGGTTGCTCACCTCCAAGCGACCCAAGGCCCTGTACAGGGGATCCTAAAACCATAACTAAAACCTTCACACAATTCACATGCCACAGCTCTATTTGGATATTTCTTTTACCAGGGGAGAAGGATTGAGACCTTAATTGGTGTAGGAGCCCTTCCCAGCCCCATGTGAGACTGAGTCACTTCTAATGTTGCCACCCTCACTTTTCTTTCCACACTTGGATCAAGGATGGGGCCCCCCCACATGTAACGTATGTCTGTATTGATAGTTACATGACATCGATGGCAGAAGGTCGAGGAGGTGATCAGAGGGTTTGGGCCAGCTGCTGTAGCAGGACTAGGGATGCCATTGGACATCAGGGAACACTTGTGCAAGTGGGCCAGGAATGTACACCCTTCTAGTCATTACTGTTGGCTAAAGTGCCCTCACCAGACCAGAAAAGTCAAGGAGAGCTGTACTACCTAGGGCAATCTGATGATTCCCAGGCCAGTAAAAGTCACCAGAGGCCACATTCATGTGGAGGAGGGGTTCCAAGGTAAACAGTGGGCGGGGGCTGTGGTAGACCAGCCATCATCCAGTTGCAGTTTTCGCTATTTTCTGCCTTTTTTCTCCCCCCGAGACACCAGCCGCAAGGTTGTGCATGCTCACACATTCCAGCACACTAGTACGTGGCCACTTGCCAGTGTCTCCCATCCCGTGAGGACAGCAGCTCCAGCTGTGGTCACCTAGGCAGTGCTTGCACAACAGCAACTTTCACCCACCCTCCCTGGAGAGTGCCTGCTAGGGTGCTCTATGCGCTCCACCCCATGACACAGGCTCATTCCCTATCCTGGTTCACTGGTCTCAGCAATTGCACTACTGCTGTGCTAACAAGCTGGACAACTGCATTCATAATTTAGTTGCATACCACACTGTATACTCTTATTGTTGTAATCAAAACCCACAGTAAGTGAATGCTGCACGTCATAATCACTATTTGATAAGAAATATTGCGGTTATGATAGCTTAACCTTCGCATAAAGAAAATTGTAGTTATGATAGCTTAACCTTCGTATAAAGAAAATTGTGGTCATGACAGCCTAACCTTTGTATATGCCATCAACCCTCCAAAACATTATTACTAAAATCAGGTGGTTCTACTAACGTTGTGTTGCCATTCTGATTAGATGAATCCTAATGTATACTATAACGAATTAGAACTCTGAATGACCACTAATTCTTTTATGCGCAACATTTATTTAACATGGGTTAACTAGGGGGGACAGAGCTAGCTGGCGAGCATGGAGGCAGCATAATTGTCATAGCTAAACCACTGATGGGAAATTCTTACCAATCCCAAATAAACCACAGGATGCTGAATGCTACAAACTACATTTTTGACAAGCCAACATCCTGAGCTGCTGTCACATACCAATATCTTTGAATACTACTCAGAATCACAGTGGATTACTACTAGCTCTTCTGCCAAACTACCAGTCATTGCGATGGGCACTTGGCACACTTTCTTCTCTCAGACTGCAAACACACAACTACGGATATAATTTACAGCTATTTCATTTCTTCTTATTGGCACAAATGGCTCAAGCAACATAAATAACCATGACCAAGATGACAAATACAATGAACATGTTGACCTGAATACTATAGGATGCTACAGAGCTGAAAGCCAGCACGGCTCAGACGAATCGGGATCTGTCAGCACTCGCCACAAGGGTCACGGCAACTGAGCAGAAATTACAGCTTCAATGGAAATCTGTAGATAGCTGCCAGGGCACCTTGAGTATCTTGAGAGAACACCACCAATAAATACAATATTTCTTAGAGAAGGAGAACAATATGGAAAACCGTACCAGGAGGAACAACATATGAATTATTGGCATTCCTGAGGGGGCTGAAGGACACAGTATGGTGGCATTCCTTAATGCAACACTCCCGGGAATTCTGCAAGCTAATGACTGCCCACTTCCTGACACTGAGAGAGCACATCACTCTCTGGCTCCAAAATCTGCACTAGGGGATAGATCTCATCCCATTCTTTGTAAATTCCTCTGTTACCCTGTACAAGAATTTATTTTGTGAATGGCAAGACAGTGTGGTCCTTTGCAATGGGAGGGCCATACGGTACAAATATATCAAGACCTTTCACACAAACTATCCAAACAATGAAGAGCCTTCACTGCAATTTGTCAAAAGTATTTTCACCTGAATATTCCTACTTCTCTCAGATACCCAGCCATGCTTCATGTGCAAATAAATGGGACATATATGACATTTAACCATCTTCTTTTGAAGCCAAACAATATCTACTGTGCTTTGACCATGATGCCAACGTCCCCAATCAGCCTCTGTCCAAACCATATTTTGCAACTAAACAACCCATGGTGTTAACTCAGGCTGCTCCTGCTATACCTAACGAGAAAAATGACAACACTCCCCCAAACAATGGTAACTGGCAGCAAGTGGCATGAGGGAGGCAAAAGAAGAGAAACTCAAGTCTACACCCTCGCAAAAGATGCTACCTCCACGAGAGCAATCCAGGAGCAGACAACATACATACCCAACCTCCGATGCCAGCAGTAGCTCACCATATGTCACAGTGGTAAAAACTCAGAATCGGTATGATGCCCTTAGTGAACTGACCCCATCCTCCCTGGAGATGTTGGAAGAAAGGCAACTACAATGGAATCCAATGATTCGTTGTCACTAACTTCAATAGTCTGGGCTCCTATCTGCTCTGCCTGGGATGATTGCATCTGTGAAACCTTGGAAAACCCTGCCGTGTTGACATCTCCCCAGTCTTCTCCAGCAACAGACATTTCGACAGCAGACCCCTCTTTGTGAAGTCACCAGGTCTGTAGGGTCTCTGTATGTCACAAGGATCCTTCTTGGTATAGCCAGGTAAGATATACTTATAAGTGATGCACATAGGTTGAACTGGTAAATAAGGGGAAAAGACTTCCTTCACCTTCTTCACTATGGCTGACATTTCAGATCGGCACGCTACACGAGAGGAAATCAATCCTATGCTGCACAGTGAAACTTTTTCAAGAATCAGCAGCTCAAAGAAGGTGCAGGTTTTTTTTCACTTAGAATTCAGTTTAATATATTGTTTTAAACAATTTCAGATTAGAATCCAGTGCTAAGGGTCAACTTGGGTTTGGTCTTTTAGTTGTTACAAGACCAGTCCTGTTTCTTTTATTCTGTTCAAAGTTAAATGCTAGCATAGCCGTGGATCTTGGCGTATAACCGAGCTGTCATCGTCAGAGTCCTGCATGCAAGAATAGGGATAATACAAATAAACACTAGTCTGGGCTCACACTAGCAGCTACCTATAACTGTAACTGGCTTCCAAGAGCCACAGATAGGTTAAATAAATGTCAGAAGGTTACAACAGCTGGGTTAGATTTTCTAGCAAGGGTTCCTGTTTAAATCAGTTACAAGTTACACTGCTGCTAGTCTGTTTAAAGTTAAAAGTCATCAGAGCTGTGGCTTTCTGTTTTCACATATAGCAAGGCCGGGACCGTCGCAGTCCTGCAAGGCAGAATAATGATGGCACTAGTAAGCATTAGTTTGAGCATATAATTAGCACCTAATACATCAATGTAATCTGCTTTGGATGGCCACATATCTGTCAAATAATCGATAGATGTTTGCAACTAAAAGGTTGGCCTTTCTGTCAAGGGTTCCAGTTTGAATCAGTTACGTAATATGTATCACACCTATTCTGAGTTAGCAATCACATGCTTGACTAAAGGTATCTTTCAAGGATAAGATCAACAGGTCTCTCACAATACAGATCACTAAGGTGCTGAGATGTTTTATGCCTGGGATATTATGAAAGTGTCCCATTAATATTCACTCTTGCTAAGCCTACACAGAATCCCTCCCCCCCCCCGGGGTAATGCCCACCATGGACAGTCTCCCACATTGGAATTCTGATTGTATATTGGCTGAATGAGGCTATCAGACAGTGGCATGCTGTTAGGGAAAGGTCCTAACCCCACCTCACTAATCACGATCACCCTCTCCTCTCGGTAACCCTCCCCCTACGTCCCAGATTTACCGTCCCTCTGCACATTTAGATAGATAGATAGATAGATAGATAGATAGATAGATAGATAGATAGATAGATAGATAGATAGATAGATAGATATTTTTTTTGTAAAGTGCCCAATTCCATAGACTCTGGGCACTGTACAATACAAAATCAGCAACAATAAGACATATAAGCAGCAATTCATCATTAAACAAATTTAAAATTCTATCCATCCCTTAAAACCAGTGTATCAATCAGTGAAAGCCTGCTGGATCAGCTAAGTATTTAACACCTTTTTAAAGGTTTCTACCAAGGGGGTCTCCCTTAGCTAACTAGAAAGGGAGTTCCACAGAGCAGGCACCACCACTGAGAAAGCCCTGTCCCCAGAATGCCGCTGCCTAACTCTAGGAACTCCAAGGAGGCCTCCCCTGGCAGAACGGAGTGCCAAGAGCAGACTGTAGGGAGCAAGAAGATCTTGCAGATAGACAGGTCCCTTTTTGTGTAGGGTCTTGTAGACAATTCTCCACCTAACTGGCAGCCAGTGCAGTTTGCGGAGGACCGGGGTGATATGCTCACATCATCTCACCCCAGTCAACAATCTTGCCACCGCATTCTGCACCAGCTGCAGCCTGCAGAGGTTGCCTCCAGATAACCCTAGGTAGAGGCATTACAGTAGCCCAGCCTGGAAATAATGAACAGATGTTCCAGCATGGTCAGATCCTCAGGTGGGATCAGGGCTCAGATTCATGTGATGTTCCTGAGATGGTAAAATCCACCCCGATGATGGACGACACTTGTACATCAAGCATCAAACCATCATCCAGGATCACGCCCAAATCCTTCACCTGTCTAGACAGGGTAAGGGGAACAACCCCTAACACTAGGCCCGAGGGTAACCAGCTGCCCCAATGAAATGGATCCACAACCAGTACCTCTGTCTTGTCTGGGTTAAATTTAAGCTAGTTTGAGTCATCCATGCCTGGATCTCATCAAGGCAGCTGTTAAAAACAGAGGCTGACACCTGGGTATCAGGCTCACAGCACAAGTACAGCTGGGTATCATCTGCATAGCAGTAAAAACCCAGCCTGTACCACCTGATAATGTCTCCAATGGCAGCATGTACATCGTGAACAGCAAGGGCGATAAGACTGACCGAACCCTGTGGGGCCCTACAGCACAGAGGCTTTGGGTTAGATGAGGCAAACCCCATCATCACCCTTTGCACTTTGCCTGTCAGATATGACCTGAACCAGTTGATGACATTACCAGACAGGTACACCAGAACCACAGGCTGTCAAGTAACACCTCATGGTCCATGGTGTCAAATGCTGCAGAGAGGTCCAGGAAGATCAAGATGGTCTGGTCTCTCCTGTCCCTCACCATTAGGAGATCATTAAGCACCCTCACCAGGCAGTCTCTGTACTATGCCCCGCACGAAACCCAGACTGGAAGGGCTTATAGGTGGAGTAAGAGGCAATATGTCTCTTGCGCTGTATGGCTGCCACTTTTTAATAACCTTTCTTAAAAATGGGAGGTTTGAGACCGGCCTGTAATTGCTGAAGCAGTCCGGGTCCAAAGAGGATTTTTCAAAAGGGGTCTAACCAAGGCCTCTCTCAAGGCCATTGGGAAGACCCCACTCCTCAAGGAACTCCAGATGACCCCAGCAATCACAGGACCAATCAGGTCCAAGCATCCAACCAAAAGTCGGGTTGCACCTGGGTCCAGTTCACATTGGATTGGCCGCAGCTTCAAGATTATTTTCACCACCTCCTCCACTCCAACCAGCTCAAACTCATCCCAGACAGGAGGAGTGTTTCGTCACACTTCAGGCCGGACCCTGCATCCCTTTCAAGAGGTACTCGAGGAGATGCCATCCCTGATAGAGGATACCTTATCGTCGAAGAATACAGACAGCTCCTCGCACCTAGTGCTAGAACCTGACACAGAGACAAGCAGGATGTAATAGCCCATCCACTGTGTGGAAAAGCTGAGCTGTTCTGTTACTCACTGCAGCAATCTCCCTCAACAAATATCCCGCCTTCTTACAGGAGATTGCCCCCTGATAGTCAACATAATGTGACCTTAGGGTCAACTTGTCCTCCAGCAGGCCAGATCTCCTCCAGCACCTCTCTAACCTCTGCCCCTTGATCTTTAAATTCTGGAGATCCTCATCAAACCAAGAAGGTCTCGAGAGTAGACAAGGGATGTACACGAATGGGTGCAATGGAATCGAAGGCCACAGTAACCGTCCCATTATAGGCTACCACTGCTTCTTCTGCTCCAATCACACAAGCCGCCCCAGCACTCGATAGATCCAGTACCACCAATAGTCCCATCAAGGAAACTCCTCTTAACAGGCAGTACAGAACCATCTCCACAGGAGCGGGACCATCTAGGGAGGTGCCACCAAGCGTGAACCTCACGGAGTATTTAAAATGGGGATTAAAAGAGCAACAGAATTATGCATTAAGCAGGTTAGCAAGAGGAAAAGGAAGAGGAGACCATTATGGTTTTCCAAAGAGGTAGCAAAGAAAGTGAAAGCCAAAAAGATTGCATTCAGGCAATACAAAAAGACACAGGCAGAAAGGGATAGGAAGAAGTACCAGGAGAAGCAAAGGGGCAGGGAGGTCAGTAAGGGAAGCCAAAGCTCAGACAGAAGAACACATTGCAAAATCAGTGGGTAGAGGGACAAAACCTTTACAGGTACATGAGTGAAAAAAGAAAGGCAAAGGAGGGATAGTGAGACTGAAGGGGAGGTTGGGGGCCGTGTGAGGATGACAACAGTAAAGCTGGACATATTGAATGAGGTATTTCTGCTCAGTCTTTTACTGGAGGAGAGGAGGGTAATGGGTCTGAAGGGAGTACAAGGGGTGAGAATGGTGCAGAAATGGACACAAGTCCCTTTACACAAGAAAGGGTCCTGAAGGAACTGGATGTAATAAGAGTTGAAAAAGCAATGGGGCCAGATGGAGTACACCCCAGGGTCCTTAAAGAACTAAGAGAGGTGGTGGCTGAACCTCTGGCTATCCTGTTTAGCCAATCACTGGAAACAGGAGAGGTACCCAAAGACTGGAGGATAGCAGATATAGTCCCCTTATACAAAAGTGGGAACAAAGAGGAAGCGGGGAACTACAGACCAGTCAGCCTCACCTCGGTAGTGAGGAAGATCATGGAAGCACTAATGAAGGCGAGATTGGTGGAACATCTGGTTGTCAATGGACTGCAGGACCCAAGACAGCATTGTTTCACCAGGGGGAGGTCATGTCAGACCAACCTCGGTGAATTTTTGACTGGGTGACTAGGGAGGTGGATCAGGGAGGGCAGTGGACATGGCCTATCTGGACTCCAGCAAGGCCTTTGACACTGTGCCACATAGAAGACCATTACACAAACTGGGGAATATGGATGTGGCAGGACATTAGTGTGGTGGTAGGAAACTGGCCGGGCGGCAGGACACAGAGGGGTAAATGGCTGTCACCCACAGAGGGAAGAGTGACCAGTGGGTACCACAGGGATCAGTGCTGGGACCGGTCCTATTCAACGCGTTCATCAGTGACATTCGGCAGGACCTAGAAGGCAGAATTTCACTGTTGCATGATGACACAAAGCTCTGTAACAGAGTAGACACACCAGAGGTGTAGACAGAATGAGAAGGACCTGCAGAAACTTGAAGAATGGTCAGGGGTTTGGCAGTTGAAATTCAATGCAAAGAAGTGCAAGATAATGCATATGGGGCACAAAAACCCTGGCACAATGTATCAGTTGGGGGGTGAGAATATAGCATGCACCAAGCAGGAAAGAGATCTTGGGGTTATCATCTCTGATGACCTCAAGGTGGGGAAACAGTGTGACAAGGCAGCAGGTAAAGCAAATAGGATGCTGGGATGCATAGGCAGGGGCATCACCAGTTGGAAAAGGGAGGTCATAATTCCACTATACAAGACACTAGTGAGGCCCCACTTGGAGTACAGTGTACAGTTCTGGAGACCTTACCAACATAAGGGCATAGACAGGTTAGAGAAGGTTCAGAGGAGGGCAACTAAGATGGTACATGGATTGCATCACAAGTCCTATGAGGACAGGTTGAAGGAACTGAATATATACTCCCTGGAGGAGAGGAGGGAGAGGAGGGGATATGATAGAGACATACAAGTATCTTACAGGGAGGAACAGGGTGCAGGAATACACTATTTTTAAGTGAAAAAGATGTTCCACGACTAGAGGGCATGGGATGAAGTTGGAGGGAGGATGATTCAGAGTAAACATGAGGAAGAATTTCTTCACAGAACAGGTGGTGGACAAGTGGAACACCCTGCCAGAGGAAGTGATGGGGGCTGAAACAATCATGGGATTTAAGAATGCATGGGATAGACATAAAGGAATTCTGGAGGTAAGGTGTAAGGGGCAACAGACTTCTAGGAAAACATAAACTGAACTTACAAGCTCAAATGGGCAGACTGCGTGGGCCATAGGCCCTTATCTGCCGACACTGTCTATGTATCTATGTATCCGACCAAACTACAGGATCAACACTGAGGTCAGCCACATCAAACCCTAACGAAAAGACTAGCTCCATTGTGTGGCCACCCAAGTGCATAGCTGTTGTTACTTTTTGCGACAGGCCCAGGGCCCCCATGCTTCCCAGGAGATCATTTGCAGGATACCATGGCACCACTTGTGCAGCTTAGCTCCAGTACACTAATATCCCCTGGCAACATCCATTAGGCAAGATCCTATGACAGACTAGCACCTATGCACTTAGGTAGGTTACAACCATCCTGCTAGAGTAAAGTCATTACCCTCTCCCTCGGTGGTACCAGTACAGACACATTGGAAGACATACCCAGAAGACTCACAGACACCTTGTATTCTGTGAACTTATTACTTGTTTTCTGATTCCCACCCCCTGAGGTGATCCCCTAGGTCCTTAGACAAATCTTAACCCACTAATCCCAGGCCATTGGGTGATCCCATTCCAGAGTCATCTAACTGCTGGGCCATAGTGCCCACGACACAGTTTAGTTGTACTATTCTCTTGTTGCTTCCTTTTTTGTCCTAGGTGCTACTCGCATTTGTTGTACTCCCACTGTACCTTCCATGTACAATTTAATAGTATGATGTTATATAATGATGTTTAGAATGACTGTTACTATATTATGTTTGCTAAGAATAAAATGAAAGTTTAATATGGTTAAATGTTCCAAAATGCATGAACTACGCAGCAGATAACAATATGATGCTTAGAGCAGATGACGTGTTAAGTACAAATGAAAAATGGCTGTATACAGGTGGAACTGCACACACCCCCTTGCCCTGGCCTTCGTCTAGCCCAAAAATTCCCCATCTTAAAAACTGTTTCTTATAAGCATTTAATATGGCTACAATAACCCCAATAAAATTCACCACGTGGAACATGAGGGGACTAAATTCTCCAATGAAGAAGAAAAAATCCTTGCTCAATTGAAAAGATTAAACATTCATACTGCCTTTCTTCAGGAGACCAAACTAACTCAGATCGAGGCCCAAAATCTAGTTAGGGAATGGGTTGGGTGGGAGACCCACAACTCATCTGAGAAAACTAAACATGGTGTCTCTATTCTAATTCATAAAAGTATAAAGTGGACCCCTATAACTTAGAAGTGCGGTAAAGATGGCAGATGGATCATAGCCAAATCTTCCACTCCCAGAGGCCCGGTAATCCTTGGTAATCTGTATGCTTCGAATGAGGATAACCCAGATTTTTTTAATATCATTTCTCAAACCCTATTGGATTTGGCATTTGATAATCCAGATATAATCCTTGGAGGGGATTTAAATCTTATTTTAGACCACTAGACAGGTCTAATGGGAAACCTGAACTGCATAACAAAGCCCAGCTCTCCATACCCTCCAGGAGCTCATATCCCTACACCAGTTGCCAGATATATGGCACATTAAGCACCCTTCTGATAAAGATTATACATACTTTTCAGACACCCAAACAATGACAAGCAGATTAGACTTCTGGTTAACCTCTCTGCTTTTCACACCTTTGGTACCAGTCATAACCATAGCACCACTCTACCTGACTGACGATGCGTCTGTCGTCCTAATCCCCATACACGTAAATCTTCGATGTGGTGGCTAGACCCATTGCTGCTAAATGATAAAGAATTTCATAGTTGGCTTAAGCAAGAAGCTACTGCTTATTTTGACCATTACCCCCCAGGGTTCCCACAGCAGCGATCATTTGGGATGCATTCAAGGCCACAATGCATGGCAAAATTATTAGCTATGCCCCACACACAGGCACCATCAATGAGACAAGGAATACAACAGGTTGGAGACACTACTTAAAAACAAAGAAGAAACATACAAAACTGATCTCCGACAGCTGCGCAAACAAAATCTGATAGCAGAAATAACAGCTCTCAGGATACAACTCAACATTCTGGCCACTAGGAAAGCTGAGCTGGAGAAAAACAGAACAAAACATAATTATTGGGCTAACGAAGAAAAAGCAAGTAAGCTCTTATCGTACTGTCTATACAAGCAACAAGTGAAGCGATATACAGTATATCCAAGCTCAAAGATACTAGAGGACAGATCCATACAACCCCAACAGCAATCACTAACATAATGAAGGATTTTTACCACACCGTCTATCGCTTCCCAAACTCCTTTAACTCACAGAAATGTACCTCCTTTATTGGCAACCTTAACCATCCCAAAGTAACCCAGCACCAAAAATCTACTCTTGAGGCCCCGTTCACGATTAAAGAAGTTACACAAGATATGGCACCACATAAAGCAACAGGTAGTGATGGCTTCCCTGTGGATTTTTACCACCTACTTCAGGAGATTATCTCACAGCCAATGCTCCACATGATCCTAAAATCACACGCACAGAATATTCTCCCTGAGACACTTTGGGAAGCCAAAATTGCAGTCCAGACTAAGGAAGGCAAAGACCCAATGACACCACTGAGTTATAGATCCCTCTCATCAATTAATTCAGATGTCAAAATCATTGCTAAAATACTTGCTCTGTGCCTTGAGCATATCCTACCAACTGTGAAACACACAGCCCAAGAGGGGTTTGTAAAGGGCAGAATCAGCTCTGACCATTTAAGGGCCATCATATCCCTAATGCAGACTGCTGCAGATCTCCCCATTCCAGCTGCAGCAATTGCCATAGACTTTGAAAAGGCCTTTGATTCGGTGGAGTTGTGGTATCTGCACGCTGTCCAACATTTGAACTTTGACCCTAACTTTACCACTTGGATTCAGTCCCTGTACAACAAACCCACTGCACGATTTCTCACCAACAGTATGCGATTACAGCTCTTCTCACTATACAGAGGGACAAGGCAAGGATGCCCCCTTTCTCCCTACTCTTTGTCATTGCCATTGAACCCCTCACAGCTGCCATTTGAAGCCATCCACACATAAAAGATTGCAAAATTGGTCAGACTGAATGTAGCACCAAATTATACACAGCTGATTGTTTAGTTTTAACAAGAGATATTACACAAGGTGTCCCACACACTTATTATCACTCCTAGATTTTTTTGCACAAATATCAGGCCTACGTATAAACTTAAATCAGAGATTCTTCCCTTACATTTTATCACTACATCAGGGCTTGTAAAACACTTTGGTCTAGCATGGGCATCTAAAGAGATTAAATACATAGGAATCAAAATTATTCCAGATCTCAGCCACATGGTCTACGATAACTTATACCCCCGTATCACAAAACTACGAGAAGATATGAACAGGTGGAGTCATTTACATTTATCACTAGTAGGGAAAATTAATGCAATAAAAATGCTGGTAGCCCCAAAGTATTTCACATCATTGCTCATTTTCCAGTACCAATTTACCTTAAATGGTTTCAGAAATTCAATTTCCTCATAGGAAACTTCCTTTGGGAGGGTATGTCCCCAAGATATAGCAGGGCAAAATTAAGAGCCTATTGGTCCAGGAGTGGATGGGGCCTTCCCCACTTCCTTCACTATTTTTATGCATTCATAATGTCCAAAACTAGCTAGCTTTTTTGAAACTCCAGGTCTGATTTACTAGCATGGACTGGTATAGAGTCTGTGCTTCTGGGCAAAGCACACACTTCGCTATATCTAGGCCACCCCCTTCCAAAGAAACCCCTAAACTGGCTTACAATAACAGCTGCCCATACCACTTGGAAAAAAGTGGGTACCATTACTAATTGCTGCTATGGTCTAGGGCCTGATAGAGCCCTGTGGAATAATCCTTCTATCTGTATAGGGCATAGATCTGTGAATTGGGAGGACTGGAAGCTGAGTCAAATTCATTTCATCAGAGACTTGATGATCCCATATGTTAATAATACAGATTCCTTTCAATCCAACACAGACTTAATTTACCACACTCTGACTTTTGGAAATACCTTCAGATAAGGAGCTTGTATACCCAGTTGCGAAGGGACAAATGTGTCTGTTCTAGCTGTAATATAATGCCTTCTACACAGCATACTACAGTCCCCATTCAAGCATGAGCCAACGGAACTATCTATAAGAGTTTAAGAGATGCTGCCCAAAACCCCTCCATCACCCCCAAACAAAAATGGCAGCAGTTGCTTCATACCCCCATTACTGACGAGAAATGGTCCCAGTGCTGGAAGTTCACACAGAAAGCATGTGTAGACCAATGTAGCCTCCTGATACAAAACAAGATTCTACACCAATGGAATATATATATATATATATATGTATATGTGTATATATACATATACATATATATATATATATAAATATATATATACATACAGTATATACGTATATAAAACCTCTGTACTTGTTGCATGATGTGTATGTATTGCTGGAACTGAAATCGTATAAATTCAATAAAAAGATTAACTGTAAAAACATGGGTTAGTTAAACCCGCCCTCCTGTTTTAAGTAGCTATAAATGTTTTTAGAATGGCCAACTAGGATAAAATTATAACGAGAACAAATTTTGTTAACAGACACCCTTTGTTTGCAGTTGCCCAGTGACATGGAGTACTGCTTTAGTGCTGGCCATGAAAAGGGCGATGGAATCCATCTGTGCAACTGGATGATGGAGGGCAAGAACCTCCACACATTGTATATGTCAAAAGTAACAACATTAATTTTGCATACAACGGAGTTATTTCAAATTACAAATGAAACAGAGTGGGGGAGTCGTTGCAACGTTACAAGCTGAATGGATTTATATAGCATGTAAAAGGCACAGGGTGCAACACACATGTCCATTTTCATGTTTTGTAAGCCAAATCTTTGTAATGCATGCACAGACGCGAACAGCGTATTCCTGCCTCAAGATCCCACAGCCCAATCCCAAGCAGATTTTTTGTAATTTTCAGCCACTACCTTTATCAAACTTACCAATGCCCTAAAACACACTACCTTGTTTCTGCTCATGCTGGATTAGAAGCCCAACACCCATGCAGCCTGCTGAACCTTACCTTGTCTTGTTTGCTGCTGCTAATGCTACTGCAAAACAACCTGCAGGCTCCTCTGTGCGCTCACAAATGCTGGATGTCAAGCGCGAGACCGGTTGGGAAGCATAGCTTCAGAGGCCAGAGGCTGACCAGGTGGGGACCTTTTAAACCCCTTAGAGCCTGCCCTGATCTGACCCACTCAGCCAATCTCCATCCCCAGCTGCCCACCACTGACCAATAGTTCGGCTGTTGACACCAACCCCTCCCTCCCGAGCAGTATCATCCGCTGGCCTGGTGCTGACGTTTTGTACCCTTTTGGGAGGGAGGGCTTCCAGCAGGGGCTGAGGTGGCAGGAGACCCTGTGCCAATTCCTCCTCCCCCTTTGGATGCATGAGGTCCCCTGTCTTCCACCAGCACTGCTTCCCTTCTTCCACTTACACTGCTTCCTGCCTTCCACTAGCACTGCTTCCCTTCTTCTACCAGCACTGTTTCTCTTCTTCCACCTGCACTGCTCCTCCTCCTTCACCTGTACTGCTTCCCACATTCCACCAGCTCGGCTGCCCTTCTTCCAGCAGCACTGCTCCCCTCCTTCCACCAGCACTGCTTTCTTCATTCCACCAGCACTGCTCCTTTCATTCCGCCCACATTGCTCTCCTTCTTCCACCAGCACTGCTTCCCACTGTCCACCTGCACTGTTTCATAGACTTTGACTTTGATGGCAGGTAAGGACCGCTTGGCCCACCCAGTCTGCCCATTTCCCTACCTATTGGATAAGCTGCAGATCCTAGTTTAACCAACAGCCTACTTCTTCCTAACCCCCACCAGAATTGCTTTATGTCTGTTTCATGCATTCTTGAATTCCCCCACTGTTTTTGACCCCACAACCTCATCAGGAAGGCTGTTCCATGCATCCACCACCCTCTTTGTGAAAAATACTTCATGTTGCCCCTGAGCCATCTCCCCTCTATCTTCAAAGTGTGCCCTCTTGTTCTTGCAAATCTCTTTTTCTGAAATATTCTACCCTCTTGGACTTTGTTGATTCCCTTGAGGTACTTGAAAAGTTCTATCATGTCCCCCTCTCCCTCCTTTCCTCGAGGGTATACATATTAAACTCCTTTAGTCTCCATTCATTCCATTCAGACCATGCACCATTTTAGTTGCCCTCCTCTGGACTGCCTCCACCCTGTGTATGTCCTTAGAGAGATGTGGTCTCCAGAACTGCATGCAGTACTCCAGATGGGGTCTCACCAACTGTCTGTACAGAGGGATAACAACTTCTTGTTTTCTACCGGTGATGCCTCCTCCTATACATCCCAGTATCCTCCCAGCCCTCCTTACTGCCTTCTCACATTGCATGCTTACCTTTAGCTCATCTGATATGACTACCCCAGGTCCCTTTCCAATTTTGTCGTTGTTAGTACCCCTCCCCCCCATTGTGTGCGCTTCCCCTGGGGTTTTGTTTCCTGGGTGCATTACTTTGCATTTCTTTGCATTGAATCTAAGCTGCCATATTTTGACCATTCCTCCAACCTTACCAACTCCCTTATCATCCTTTCCACCCCTCCTTGTGTATCAACCCTGTTGCAGATCTTTGTGTTGTCTGCAAAGAGGCATACTTTTCCTTCCAGTCCCTCTGCAATGTCACCTATAAAGACATTAAAAAGGACTTGCCTTCCAGCAGCACTGCCCACTTTCTTCCACCTGAACTGGTTTCCTTCTCAACCAGCATTGTTCCCCTTCTTCCAAGAGCATTGCTTCCCTACTTTCACTAGCACTGCTCCCCTTGTTCCTCTAGCAGTTCCTCATGTCTTCATCCAGCACTGCTCCACTCCTTTCACCAGTACTGCTTCCCTTCTTCCACCTGCATTGATGTCCTTCTTCCATCAGCACTGCTTCACGTCTTCCAGCAGCACTGCTTCCCACCATCCACCAGCATTGCTTCATTTCTTTCACTAGCACTGCTCCACTCCTTCCACCAGCAGTGCTTCCCTACATCCATCAGCTCTGTTCCCCTTCTTCCACCAGCATATCTCCCCATCTTCTACCTGCACTGCTTCCCTTCTTCCATCAGCACTGCCTCCCTTCTTCCACAGCATTGCTTCCCTTCCTCCACAGCATTGCTTCCCTTCCTCCACAGCACTGCTTCCTGCTGTCTACCAGCACTGCTTCCTTCTTTACACCAGCACTGCTCCCCTTCTTCTACCAGCATTGCTCCCCTTTATCTTCCAGTCCTGTGTCCCTTCTTCCCCCAGCACTGCTTCCTGCCATCTACCAGCACTGTAGGAGAACTACTGCAAGCCCAGCCAAATTCCACCCTCCCAGTAGGCCTCCTCTGCACTTCTGTCCATGGCCACCCAGGTGGCATCACTGCATGGAAGCAGCTTCCCTCCCTCCCCAGAGGAGGAGAGTGTCCTCTGAGGCACTCAATGCCCCCCCAACTCTGGCCCTCTGATGACCTAAGCTCATTCCCATACCCTGGTCACCAGCATCACAAGTGGTACCTCCACCACTGCACTGACAGGCTGGATCCCATCCATCTTTTGAGAAACTAAAATGAAATAATTAAGCAAGTAGGCCTGATATTTTAGGTTTTACAGGGTCAGATAAAGACCCATGAGGGTAATGGAGCAGGAGAGCCTAGCGCACATACCCTCCTGGGCCTGATGTAGTAGGCTTAACTGGGTCAGATCAGGATCCAAGAGGGCAATGGAGCAGGAGACACAATGGTGCTTACTCTACTGGGCCAACTTAGCAGGCCTTACTGGGTCAGATAAGGACCCAACAGGGTAACTGAAGGGGAGAACTTAGGGCACTTACCCTCCCAGGTCTTAATCTTAGCCAGCCTGGGAGTGGGTCCCAGGGTGGTAGCCTGTGTTAAAAATTGGCTGGGCAACAGGACGCAGAGGGTAATAGTAAACTCTGAAGAAAGGGGAGTTACTAGCGGGGTACCACAGGGTTCAGTATTGGGGCAGATCCTCTTTAATGACTTTATAAGTAACATTGTGGAGGGACTGGAAGGAAAAGTATGTGTCTTTACAGATGACACAAAGATCTGCAACAGGGTTGATTCACAAGGAGGGGTGGAAAGGGTGAGAAAGGACTTGTCAAGGTTGGAGGAATGGTCAATGTCACAAACGCACTCCACAGGTCAGGCCCTCTGCTCCCACAGTGCCAACCTCAGAGTGCAATAGTGTGAACAGGTAACAGACAGGGTAACCCTCCTGTCTGCTTTGGGTCTGATCACCTTCTAGACTCTTGAGTTCTAGAGGGATTCAAACTGTGAACCTTATGCTAGCATACTCAATTAACAGGCTCAGATAATACTCTCTTCGGGGGAGTGCAATATAATCTTTCGCCCAAGGGCATCCAGCCAGGTATCCAAAATGAACCCTTACAACTCTGTAAGAGACCTAGGTATTTCTTACCTTTTAAGCAAGCTCAGTAACACAATCAAGCTTTTTGACAGTTGTCAGCCTTAAATACAGGTTCAGCAAGCACATGTAAAATAACAGAAAAGAACACAGGCAGTGTTTTAAAGAAAATGCTGTTTACTAAAAAGTTTTAAAGCAGGTAAAATAAAATACAGAACAAATTATATCACAAATCTCACAGTCATCTACAAATAAAAAGGAAAGTTACAGAATACAAACTACAACAACAAATATTTAATTCTTATCTGTTAACTTTCTAAGTGCTTTCCAAATCATAGAGCTATCTCTCTCAGAGTCTAGAATCATATATCACACATTTCCCAGATACAATGTTTCATTTTAACTATGTCTTTCCCCACCCCCTTTTGGTGAGTCAGCCAGCTCCTCCCTTAAAGTTCGTGCTAACATAATTTCTACAAGGAGGTATTTTAATTAATGTGAACATCAGAAAAAAAGCCATTTCCTACATATGACAGTCTTTAATCAAACATTTCTCATTGAGGTTTTACAACTCCACAATCTGTCACTAAGGTGTGAGAAAGCCAAGGGAAATCAGCCAAATTACGTCCTTTCCTGGTGTCATAAAATTCATATTCAGGAACCAACAGCAAAGCAGCAGCAGTTGAAAGGGGCCATAAACTATCCCTCTGGAAGGGAAGCATTAATTAATATTTTCCCGGGTCTGTTCAATGACATCCTCACTGACACCTTGAAGGTTAAAAGCCAAACTGCTAACGTGTGTGAGACAATTTCATACACAGACCATTGATTTATAATACAAATATTGTACAATAACCATTAAGCAGATGGCAGAGCATCACAGTCAAAATTATGGCAACTTAGATTCAGTGCAAAGAAGTGCAAAGTAATGCACCTGGGAAACAAAAACCCAGGGGAAGAGTACACAATGGGGGGGAGGTACTAACAACAACAAAATTGGAAAGGGACTTGGGGGTAATCATATTAGATGACCTAAACATAGGTAGGCAATGTGAGAAGGCAGTAAGGAGGGCTGGGGGGATACTGGGATGCATAGGGAGAAGCATCACCAGTAGAAAACAGGAAGTTGTTATCCCTCTGTACAGACAGTTGGTGAGACCCCATCGAGAGTACTGCATGCAGTTCTGGAGACCCCATCTCCGCAAGGACATAGACAGGATGAAAGCAGTCCAGAGCAGGGCAACTAAAATGGTGCAGGGTCTGCACCAGAAACCATATGAAGAGACACTAAAGAAGCTTAATATGTATACCCTCGAGGAAAGGAGGGAGAGGGGGGGACATGATAGAAACTTTCAAGTACCTCAAGGGAATCAACAAAGTCCAAGAGGGTAGCATCTTTCAGAAAAAGAGATGTGCAAGAACAAGGGCGCACAGTTTGAAGATAGAGGGGGGACTACTCAGGGCAATGTGAGGAAGTATTTCTTCACAGAGTGGGCGGTGGATGCATAGAGCAGCCTTCCTGAGGAGGTTGTGGGGTCAAAAACAGTGGGGGAATTCAAGAAGGCAGTTATAGTGGGGGTAGGAGGAAGTAGGCTGTTGGTTAACTAGGATCTTCAGCTTATCCAACAGGTAGAGAAATGGGCAGACTGGGTGGGCCAAGAGGTCCTTATCTGCCATCAAGGTTTATGTTTCTATGTTTGATACTTTGATACAGTAATGCCTGCTTAGGAGAGCTTTTCTGATATACTAACTCAAAAGTGCCCCAAAAGTTTAAGGATACCTATATTATATATACATTGGATGGGTCCATACTCAGATTTGATGAGTCCTGTGATATCTATGCCCCCTTCACTGAACAAAAAATATGGGACTCCTGGATCTCCCCCCCTACTCCTAGAAATGATGAAACACCAGGATGACCTATGGGCTAAAGCAAAATGTATGGGTTCTCCAGCTGACACCCAGAACTACAAATCTGCTCAGAACAAGTGCACCTGGACAATCAGGAAAGCTAAAAGCCAACATTTCAGATCCGAACTTGCTAACTCCTGGGGAGACAGCAATAGGTTCTAGGACAACATTAAAACTCTGTTAGGTAAACCTAATAAGACTCCCCCAACCATATTAAATGTGGATGGTACCCCCTCCCAGGACCCCTGTATCATTGCCAATACTTTTAATCTGGTACTCACTGACCTCAGCAGTGTTCTACCCCCAGACTTCCTCCTACCTCTGAGCAACGACTATCCACCGGAGGAGTCTACATCCACTATCAGCTCCCCACCACCTTTTTACATAAAAATCATCACTCCAGTAAAAGCAAAGAAGTACCTCATTAAAGCACTTGGTAAGTCTAGAGCCAGCAGTGGTATGCTAGACCTCAAGCTCATTAAGCTCACCCTCGATATAATTCCTATTCCCCTTACCAAAATCCTAAATCTATCCCTCATCACTGGAACATTCCCTAGTGTTTGGAAAGCCACAGTGGTCACACCCATCCACAAAAATGGTGACAGGACCCTTCACTCCAATTATCGACCTATTTCTATACTTCCCCCCCACCCTCAAAAGCGTTAGAGCGCATAGTATCAGATCAACTGTCAGACTATCTTGACAAATATCAGCTACAATGTCACCAGCAACACGGCTTTCGCAAGCAACATAGCACTTCAACCACCCTTGTTGAATTTATTGGGTACATCCACAGTGCCTTAGACCATGGGCTCTTGGTGGGGGCAACCTATATTGACCTCACCAAGCCTTCAACACCATTACCATGAATTACTCCTGGACCAACTCTCCCGGACTGGTCTATCCGCAGAATCTCTATCCTGGTTCAGAAGCTACCTTACAGGGTGAGTGCAAAGGGTGAAAATTCAATCTGTCCTCTCTGAAAGTCTGTCCGTTACCACAGGGGTGCCCCAGGGGTCAATTCTCGGCCCACTTCTCTTTAGTTTGTTTCTTAACCAGTTCCGCCAGGCTCTAAATGATAATGTCTTATTATATGCCGATGATGCTGTACTCTACTTAAGCCACCATGACCCAGCGGTGCTCGAGAATTTGATGCAATCAAATTTCTCTGCAGTGGAAAACTGGTTCCTTAAATCCAAATTACTACAAACTAAAACCAGGATGTTCGCTGTCTGCTCATAGCAAACATAGGGCCTATCAGCTACAAATTTACAACAATCACTGTTCCCCCCTCAATATGGTACAAAGCTTCAAATATCTTGGTGTAACACTGGACAGCACTCTCTCATACACTCGACATATTGATATTGTTGCTAACGCGGCTAATGCTAAGCTGGGTCTGCTCTACTGTAATAAACACTGCCTCACCAATGAAGCCCCAAAAATTGCCGTCTCTAGCTCTGTGCTATCAAGCATTGATTATAGCCTAGTGGTTTATAGTGCTGCAACACACTCTGCACTCCAGCATATTAAGACCATGCTTAACAAAGCCTATCACCAAGTGCTGGGTGCAGACTGTTTGACTCATACCTGTGCTCTGTATGAACAGACTAGGTTGCCCGATTTGGAGTGTAGACTACAATACCAAATCTGCCTCCTAGCCAAAAAAGCCACCTTAGGTCTTACACCCCCGGGTGTGCATAATCTAATCACAATACCCAACACAGCCAGAAGTACTAGGGGTGTTAACAACCATACCCTTAAAATCCCCTTCCACCGTACTTCACAAGGCCAATGTTCTTATGAATACCGAGCACCACTCTGGCTAAATGCTCTTGGGGAAGATTTTCATAAGGAATCCAAGCTAGGACCATTTAAGTCAAATCTTGGTGCACTTCTAGCTTCAACCAGTGTCTGTGACTGTGGGACCTAACTCTCTGAAACTGCCACCCTTTCCCTAACTTGCTACCAAGATATATACTCCCCTCTGCCTCACCCCAGCCCTGCTCTTCCCACATCTCCTGATTACCATGACAACCTAAGTCTCTTACTTGTCCACTTCTATTCTACTCCCCCTCCACTCCTTCCTCTACTGCGCCTCCTCCCCCACTCATCTCCTCTCTCCCCTTCTAATGTAACCTAGCTCTATATCCTGCATCTCCCCACCTTCCTTCCCCCATTCCCCACCCTCCCTTCACCACTGTTCCCTCCTCCTACCACTTCTCCCTCCTTTTACCGCCCCTCCACTCTCCCTCCCCCAGTTTTCCACCTCTCTACCTTGCCCCACTGCACTCTTCCCCTCACACCCCATAAAGAATTCTTTGCTCCCTTATTGTATTTCAGACAAGAGATCGGTTGTTAAAACATGTCTTGCTAGCTACTCCACACCTGTTAATCTACTTTGATATTATCTATGTTTTGCACATTATGCTTATTTTACTGTAAACAAACCTTATGTATTTACCTGTTCCTCGATTACTGATACTCTACTGAGTTCTGATTGCCTGATGTGGAACCTCTGTAAATGAGGCTCTGGCTCAAAGGTAATTTCGAAATGTAATTAATAAATATATTTTGTTACGGAATTCAGAAACAGTTTCAGTATTTGGATGGTTGGGAGGAGATTTGCTTCTGTTACAAAACAGTGGGGCCAAATAAGTGTATTTTTAACTGTACAGAAACATATGGTACATTTTAATCAACTTTGTTGAAATACTGTATATTTGCAATTGGAAGAACCACACTTTTGTGAGGGGAGTGAGATATGTGAAAAGTAATGGTGTGGTGTGCTACAACATGCACTAACACAGAGGTGACAAGCAGGTTTTGTTTACCGTACTGGCTCATTGTGCATCAGTTATGGACTACTAACTGCTTTTGACAGCTTGATGTACCATTTGAGATATAATTCCTTAGCGTGACCTGCTACATCACAGATATTCACTGTTTGATCCTATGTAAGCATATATTACTATCCTCTCCACTAGGAAAGCAAATAGTGCTAAACTGGATAATCCATGCGGAACAAGTATCTGTATTGTTTATTTTATTATAAATGACACTACCCTACAGTGTTCAGTGACGACTCTTGTAGTCTATCTTCTGACATCAGTTAAAATATAAGTGCTAGTAATAAAACAGGGTGGAATTTAGAATTCCACTGTCAGAATTCATGCAGAATGGCAATTTCTCTTCTGAAACGCTTTTCAGAATTTCTTTTCAAATTCCTTGGAATTCTGAAAAGTATTTCTTTGTAAACCAAGGAATAACTTTCAGTGAATTACTTAAACCATGGAATAATATTCCGTGGCTTCTAGAACTGGAATCTGCAGTTTATGTAAACTGTTGACTACTAATCCACAATAGTCATTCTGCTTTGGAAATTTCAGAATTCCGCTACCTATGGAATTCTGCTGAATTTTCTGAACTTTCGTGGAATTCCATTCCACCTAAATTTAAACAATCCTCAGCGTCCCAGGTGATAATAAGTTTATTAATTATTCGAGTATCACACCTTTTTTGATAAGTAATGCCTTCTGTATATTTAGTTGGGTTATTAATTCAGAATTTGTATTTCAATGTATTGCTTATGCTTTAAAATTCAATAATAAAACTACAGCCTCTCCCAAGTAGGAAGTCTCAGGACAGACAGACACTATTCTGGCCTTTTTTTGCCTTTACTTTTCTATATTTCTGATAATAATGTAATTGATAAGAAAAATTCAAGTAACAAGAAGCACTACAGTCAGAGAGAGTCTCATATCTTATATAAGTGAGACTATAGCATTCATCACATGCAGTATACCTCTGAAGATTATAGGCCTAGGAATAAAATCATGAAGCTTGGATATTTATTCAGCTACTAAATAAATACACTTGAAATTACTTATTGATTTTACCTTTAAATCCATTTTATTGCTTGGCTCCACTAGTTTTCTGGAGAGTTTCAGAGTTGCAGGTACAGTTGGAGTCCTTCCTCATCAACTATGCAGCATAAAATGATGTACAAATGATAGTCCCTCAAGCAGTAAACGAAATTATGAAAGCAAAATTATTGGAAAATATCGGACAGTTTGTGGAACGTCATCCACTGGATTTACTCCAGATCAATTTTTCCTTTTTAATGTACAGGAAATAGTTTAAAAGGACTGATACATTTCATTTCCATTTTAACATAAAGCCCCCAGAGGGATCTGTAAAGGCTATCTAGTTTTATTGTTGGTGCAGATCTTTATCTGGCCTGGGCTTATAACTGACATTTAAATTGCACTGCAAACAACGAATCAATATCTATAGATTACTGAGCCAATACATTTGCCAAACGAGTTGTTATGGGATTCAGCCTTCCTGCAAACAGGGCAATGATGTCAAGGTCGAGGCCGTGCCTTATGAGAAACAGGGGCACAGCATAATTTTAACTGGCAGTGCAATATTGACTATTTAATAAGGGTACTTTAAGGCTGGTCACTGAGCTGCAATACAGTTTTTCCTTAGTCTGTTCACATTTTGCCTTTCATTTTTTTTCTTTGTTTGCTAACAGTTGTGCTGGATGAATGTGTTGGAGTATCAAGCAATGTTTGCTTTTATTCTTTAAGGCTGGTACAGAGCATTTCCACACCTAAGCTAGTACATGCTAAACTGATAGCCCACAATTTCATGGAGCACTTCTGTTTGACTATATCTCAAACAACTCTAAAAAGGGAACTGCATTTAATCTGTCTGTATTTTCTGTAGAAGCTGTTTCCTTAGACTGCTTGACATAGCCAATAGAACTCTTGTAGACACATACGTACGAATCTGCCAGCAGAAGCAGACCACCCGGTCTCTCTAAGTCTGCTCGAGTGTGCAGCTAGCACCCCTAGTTTGCAGTTGGCCCACCCCCCTCCCATTTGTCATCCCACTGCCACCCCCACCTCCCCCAACCTCACTCTCCCCTGTTCTCTGTCCCATGCCCTTTTGAAGCTGTTCACCGTTGTAATGATACTACCCATTCTGGTAGGGCATTTCATTTTGCTACCACCCTCTGTGAAATAGTGTCTCTTCATTTCCTTCCTAAATCTCCCCTCTATTCTTAGCCCATGCCCCGTGACCCTCCCCCTCCTTAACTTAAAGACTCCCTCTGCCCCATCCTTATTGATTCCCCTCAGATACTTGAATGTCTCTATCATGTCCCCCCTGTCCCTTCTATCCTTCAGGGTGTACATATTCAGGTCTCTCAGTCTGTTGTCATAGTCTGTCCCTTCCATTCCACATATCATCTTTGCTGCCCTCCTCTGCACCCCCTCCAGTAGCCTGATATCACGTTTTAGGTATGGCCTCCAGAACTGCACACAATACCCTAAGTGTGGCCTTACCAGTGACCTGTACAGGGGCAAGATCACCTCTCTTCGCCTGGATGAAAACCCCCTCGCTATGCACCCCAGCATTTTGTTCACTTTTGCAGCCACTCTCCTGCACTGGGCAGTGTTGTCCATGGTCCATGAGACTAGGTCTACTGGAGGAAGGCAGAAAAATTACCAAGTCAACTGTAGACTGATTTTGTGTGTGCCGCTGCACCTCTGCCTATCCCTGTTTAGCCTAGGACATCCTCATACAGCCTGCATATATGGACTTATACTATACTCAGTTACACATACCCTGTTTTGCAAAGCATTGTGAGAAGTATATGAAACTACCATGCAGATACTTCCCATTATGCTTTGCATTGGTGAGACTCATGAAGAAATTTGGTATCTCTTTGCAACCTGTCTTTGTTGCCAATGCCCTTCCAGAGTAAATCTTGCTTTGCTGCTTCTGCACTGAAGTTCTTTACTTTTAAAGGAAAGCGGTCATAAACAGAGGTTCCCTGTCCCCAAAAGCCTTACCCCCCCCCCCCGATTAGGCTTTTCGCAATGGAAAAAACATGTTTTTAACCCTGTGACTGTCGGTTTGAATAATTGTATAAATGTCATTAATTCTGGGTCGCCCCTGAAAAAGTTAGCTTTGGTCCCAGTGGGTTCACCCGGTTACCAAAATGAATTGAAATAAATAAATAAAGTCATTTAACTTTATTTTAATGTTGTAAAGTTCAGGATTCTGCAACATGGCGGATACTGTGCAGTTCCATTACATTGTGAAAGTGTGGTGCCGCACCACTCGCCTCAGTATGAGCGGTGTGGTTCCGACTTTCACAATGAAATGGAACCCTCACAGCATCCACCATGTTATGGAATCCTGAACTTTACAACATTAAAATAAAGTAAAATACATTAAAAAATATTTTCCTTGCAAAAATCTAATCAGGGAGGCTTTAGGGGCAGGGAGCCTCTGCTTATGACCGCTTTCCTATAAATTTGTTTTTCCATTTTGAGCTCACCATGGCCACAATCAATGAGATCATAGAAGTCATAGGAAGATATGAGTAACAATAGGCCAGCAGCCTACAATTTTGCTCACCATTTCTCAATGGTTGTAGCCAGTGACAGTATTATTCATGAAGTATGCAACCATTTTGGTCTTATAGGTACCCGTTTGTTCCACTACCCATGATTGATTCTGGCAAAGTATTCCACAAAGCCACAACTCTCTGTGTGATCCTTGTTCCCTTTCTGTTTACTGTGTCCTCTAGTGTCATGTCTAAACTCCTCATTAACAAGACCTAGACAATTCTATAAACTAGGCACATGTCACAACGCAACTTTCCTTTTTCCAAGGTATACATATTTAATTTTGATCTCGCCTCGTATATTTTTCCCCTCATACCTGAAACCATTCTGGTGGCCTGCCTCTAAATACTCTCAAATGCTCAAATACCCGTTTCCTGTTGTGGAACCCAGAACTAGCCATAATACTCCACATCTGGCTGCACCAATGTCTTATACAATGGGGTGATTAACATTCTGTCACTGTGTTTGATGTTTCAGCCTATACACTGTGGATTCTATAGCATTTCTTGACTATTTTTGTGCATTGTTTGTCAAACTTTAGATCATTTGTTATATAAACTCCTAGGTCTTTATGGTAGATTCCCTAGCTCACTGCTGATACTTGGTCCTAGTATTCTTACTATCAAAATGCATTACAGTGCAGTTGTAAATATTAAAGTGATATTTGGCTCTAAGTGCCCATTTTTAGGGCTGTGGGCAGAGCCTACAGCCCTTTTGTGATCGTAGCTTTGAAAATGACCGATCATGGAACCTTACGTTGGCATTTGGAAGTATCCTTCTGAATGCCCAATGGAGCTTGAAACCCTCTGCCATGACAGGCCGCTACAGAATAACAGCAGCACTATTTTGGCTGTTACTTCCGCATTCTGTGGCATGAACTGCGCATGCACAACTTGCGCACATGCACAGTTCTGCTGGTAGTGTCATGTATGGCAAGATGCCTTTCATTGCAACTGCACATGTGCGAGTGTCATGCATGCTCATTGCATCCCCGCTGCCAGCTCCGCGGCATTCTGTGGCCACCTGCCCCAAACTCATGTGGCACACTGGGAGCCCACCCCAGTGTGCCCAAAGTGTTTTGTGCTGCCCGCCGACATCGGGGTCCCAATCCCTGTGTGTACACCCCTCCAGTCATGTGGCTCACTGGGAGCCCACCCCAGTGTGCCCAAATGCTTCTTTTTTCTGTAAAATAGAAAATGGTCCCTCATTGTCACTTCAGTCTTGTTTTTTAATTTTTTTTCTTCCTGTAAATGAGAAACTGGTCCCTCATCGTTGCTGCAGTCCCCCTCCCTCATCCCCACCCTCCCACTGAGCACCCAACTCTCAACACACACACCCTCCCTGTACTTACCTCTGGAGGTCGGCGCTGTCATCTTCTCTAGACCGGGACACGTCTGCACTCTTCAAAGCCGAACCGCGAACTGAAGAATCAAAGGTAAGCCTGCTATAATGCCATACAATAGTGTTTTCAACTTATGCTGATATCGCAGCCATTTTTTAGAATTTTTTCCCCAAATTTTCAACATGGGGTTCTTGGGACCCCAGCTCATGAAAACTGTCACTGTCATTTTGTTACTCGGTCCTGAAAGGTGATTTTGCATTCACTGCACAGAATCACCTTTCGGGACCGATTCTCAAAATGACAGTGCCACTGTTCATGAAGTGGGGTCCCAAAAAGCCAATGCTGCAAATTTAGAGAAAACATTCTCAAAAATGACTGTGTTAAGAGCATGCATTGCGCAGTTTCTACACATGCTCCTAACTTTGCCAATTTTTAATATTTTCACTCCACATTTTCAACATTGCTATTTTTGCACACCTCATTCAAAAGCGGTATAACATACTAAAATGCCAGCAGAGAATAGGCCTAGCGTCTTTTGTGTCTGCTTGGTTTAGTCAGCCCCCACCCAGGTGCTGACCTTGCTGTCCCTCGCTTCCTCTCTGGCTTCTCCTTCCCAGTTCCGGATATTCTTGCTACATTGATTTTGCTTCCAGAACCCTTCCCTGTACCTGTCCCATCCCCTCTTGAACCCCTCCACTGTCTCTGCCTCCACCAGCCCCTAGGCAGTGCATTCCATGACTCCACCACCCTCTCAGTGAAGTAGCACCTCCTCCTTTCTCCCTGAATCTTCCCTCCAGCTTCCACCCATGCCCTCTAGTGGCCCCCTCCTCCTTCCTTCGAAGCACCCTGACTGTTCCTCCCCTATTTACCCTCTTCATGTACCTGAAGACCTCTATCATGTCCCCCCGGTCCCTTCTCTCTTCCAATGTGTACATATTTAGCTCTTCGAGCCTCTCCTCATAGGTCCTGTCCCCCAACCCCCAAATCATTTTGGTTGCCCTCCTCTGGACCCTCTCCAGGAGGTTAATGTCCCTCTTTAATTGTGGCCTCTAAAACTGCATGCAGTACTCAAGGTGCGGCCTCACCAAGCAGTTATACAGAGGGAGTATCACTTCCTCCTTCTGGAGGTGATCCCTAGCGATGCATCCCAGCATCCTGTTGGCCTTGGCTGCTGCCCTCCTACAAGTCTCAGAGTTGTTCATCTTGACATCCACCACCACCCCAGGTCCCTCTCAGCCATCGAGACTTGTAGCATTTCCCTCCCAGGCGGGCTGTCGCTGGTACAGCTGTCATTTTCCATAACCTGGCCAAAATGTGTTTTCACACCTGTGGCGCAGAAGAGCATGTCTGCTGTGCGAAATCACCTTTCGGGACAAGTGACCAAAATGACACTGGCACAGTTCATGAGGAGGGGTCCAAAAAAGACCATGCTGAAAATGAGGTGCAACACCTCCAAAAAAATGGCCAGGTTACACCTAGGCATTGAATAATTTCTACACACATGTGTAACTTTGGTCATTTGGTAGCTTTTCACAGCCCTATCGGCTCTGGCTAGAGTTTGTTCTATTTGGTGTAGTTCATCCTTGAAATTTTCCGTAGCCTCCTGTGCATCAGCTGCTGCCTCGATTTTTGTATCATCGGTGAATTTACACATCCAGACACTTTTTTTTCCATTACATTGCCAATACGTACATGGACAAAAGAATTGGCTCCAAAACAGAAACCTGTGGGAACCCACTTGTGATTGCTTCCCAGTCATATACCCCTTTATGCTTACTCACTGCCTTCTACCCTCCAGCCATGACTGAATCCAGATAATTATTTTATTTATGCCTAAGCTTTCCTTTTTTTCTATTAACTCTCTGTGAGGCACCATATCAAATGCCTTACTGTAGTTTAAAAATATTATTGCATCAGCTGGTTGTCCCCTATCCAATGCCCTGCTTACTGGCTCAAAACAATTGATTAGATTTGTCTGGCAAGATCTTCTAAGGAAACCATGTTGAGTTTCATCAACCCTGTTGTTATTCCCTAAGTGATTTTCTAACTCCTCTTCAATTTTTTTTTATAATTCATATTTTACTAACAAATTTTCACATTACAGGGGACAGAGAGTTACAACATATTCTACATATATTCAAAGTGTTAGATGAGCTGTCCCCATCCCCCCTTCCTCCATCCCATACAGCAGCAGAGTCCATACTGTAATAAGATAAGAGTACTATATAGTATCACAAATCAAAGATCATTGATTACAGTAACTCATATACCTGATCTGGTCATGATTAGTGTGTGAAGGGGATCCCAAGTATTCTTGTACCACTGCAACTTATTATGGAGGCTTGCTATCGCTTTCTCTGTACGTAGGTTGGTTAGAATTTAATTAACCCATTCCTGATATGATGGGCTCACCGCATCCTTCCAATGCCAGAGTATAATTTTTTTAACAGATAATGCAATCATAGAAATGTGAAATCCCCTGATTCTCACCTTGATAGAGGATAGATCTCTAGATATTTAGGGAAGAGCCCTGTCCTCCCTAAAGATTTTTTCGACCCCCCCCCCACTGCCTGCCCCAGTCTTTACACGCCCGTACTTTTACCTTTGCCGAGTCTCTGCCCATGAACTCAGACCTCACCTAATCAATGCCCTTAAGAGCAATAGTACAGGCAGTGACACCCTGGATCCATGTATCCTTCGACAGGTTTTAGATCTGGTCCTCACCCCGATCACCAACCTACTCAATAAATCTCTCTGCCTGGTGCAATTTCCGTCAGCCTGGAAAATTGCCACAGTCACACCCATTCTTAAAGGTGGAGACAGGTCCCTGGCTGGAAACTACTGGCCTATCTCCAGTCTCTCTCCACTCTCCAAAGCTCTGGGAAAAGTGGTGGCCTCTCAAATTACTGACTACCTCACCAACTACAACACTCTCTGCCCTGAACAGCATGGTTTCTGTGCTGGCCATAGTACCAGTACTGCCCTCCTAGAGTTCTCAAATTTTCTCCACACCTCCCTAGACTCAGGCTGTCTGGCTGGTACTGTGTTCATAGACCTATCAAAAGCATTCGACACCATCTCCCATCTCCTCCTTCTGGATGCCCTCAGACACTCTGGTTTTGCCACTGGGCCTGTCTCCTAGTGTGCCAGCTATCTGTCAACCCGCTCACAGCATGTTAAAATTAGCGGGACTCATTCCGACATCTGTCCCATCTGCTCTGATGTTCCCCAGGGCTCCATTCTTGGACCCTTACTCTTCTTACTATACCTTAACACCCTACCAGGTTCCTGTACTGGAAATATATTACTGTATACAGATGACGCTGTCATCTTTGCCACTGATCGCAATCCTATCGCCCTCCAAGACTCCTTGCAAAGATCCTATAATGAAGCCGAGGGTTGGTTCAAGGAACATAGACTGGTGATAAATCTCAAAAAAACAAAAACCATGATCTTCGCCCACCCACAAAACAAGTCCAGCGACTTCAAACTTCGCATATTCTCTAGCTCCAAGTTCCCACTCGAGCAAGTCTACTCTTATAAGTACCTTGGGATCTATTTTGACCCCACTATCTCCTTCCATGATCACATCTCAGCTCTTGCCACAGCTGCAAATATCCGGCTAGGCATCTTACGAAACATATGAAAACTGTATCCCCCCCGAGGCCTTCCGACTCGCGGTCACATCATCCATTCTGTCCCTAGTAGATTATGGGCTGCCAGTGTACGGTGCTGCTGATCAGACCGCTCCCAACAAAATTCACATTACACTAAACAAGGCCTGTAGGCTAATTTCAGGGGTCCCTAGGCTAACGCACACTTGTCAGCTATATGCAAAAGCCATGCTGCTTGACCTGGATGAACACCTTAGATATCAGACCTGTATCATAACAAAAAAAACTCTCCTTGGGCTATCCCCACTGGGTCTGACAGCCACCATCCACCATGCAAAATCACAAGTACATACTCGTACCTCTGGCAAAACCACCCTATCTATTCCCAGGGCCAGGGCCTCACACGGTCAAAGAGCCTACTGCTACAGAGCCCCATCCTGGTTCAACACACTGCCCCCTTCTATCTCTGATGCCCCATTGATATCCTGTTTCAAAACTTCCCTACGAAATCACCTATTTAATACCCGAAGCTGTAATTGTTACTAGTTTAGCCTTGCTCAAACGCTATGACAAAGCCACCTGTTTGGCTGCTTATGACAACTGAAGTTAGACTGCCTTTAACAATTTATTGTATGCCTCCTCCTGTGTGAACCAACTTGTTGTATTCTTCATTGTTGTAACATACTGTTGTATTGTGTCTGTTCTTTTGTGACAAGGTACCTTTGTAAACGAGCCTCTGGCTCAAAGGTTTTCAAACTGCTGTTCAAATAAATAAATAAATAGATCTCCCAACAAACATACATCTGGGGTGAAGCAATCTTGCAAACCTAATATAGGATCTAGGTTAGTCTGTATGGCTACCCACAAAGATCTTATCTTGGGGCATGACCAAAAGATGTGAAGAAGTGTGCCATCCTCTTGACATCCTCTGGTACAAGCCCCCGAACTTATAAGACCCCATTTCTTCAGCTTCACAGGGGTGTAATACACGTTATGCATAATGTGGTATTGCATAAGTCGGAGTCTATCCTGAGAAACGTATTTATGACAGAACTTCCATAAAACTGACCATTTGGGAGTGTATTGGGGAAAGAAGGAAACTCAGAGCCTAGTGGGGCCTTCAGGTCTCCCATATTTCCAATAATATAAGACTCGGTATATCTTGGAAATAACGCCTGGTGACCCCAACAGGGAGGAAAGATCAGATACAAATAGAAAGGCAGGTGGGTGAGGAGGAATGTTACCAAGTACTGTAGAGAGCAGATGCTTTAATTGGACCACCCTGAAGTGAAAAGCTAACGGGACATCAAATTTACGAATTATATTGGAAACTGAGAGCCATTCCCCTGCGTCATCCAGAAAAGTAGAGATGATCCCTTTCCCAATTTGGGTAACCATTTACGAGAAATCATCCTTTTATTTATTGTGAAAGACGGGGAATTCCAAATAGACTGAGACAAGTCCAGGTGTGGGGAGTACCGCAAAAATGAACAATGCTGCACGTGAACTCTGAGGGACGTTCGAATGGTGGGACAGCTACAGATGTCAGGAAGGGACACCATTTTAACATACAGCATAGTCGGGGGGGGGTCTATGTTCTCGGACTGAATGAAGTCTAACTCAATTTTAAGCCAGACCGGTCTTAAGTGTTCCAGACCCGGATTCACCCAACGCATATACTTTGCAATATGACTAGCCCAGAAATAAATTGCCAGATGGGGGATCTGCAGTCCTCCATCCGTTTTCTGAGTGGCCAGTTTATAATATGCTAACCTGGATTGTTTATTGGACCAGATAAAATTTGTGAAAATTCTATGCATTTTCTGAAACCATGATAAAGGAATGAAAGAATTAAGGAGCGAGAGGGAATAAAACAAGTGAGGAAAAACATTAATTTTAATTATATTAATGCGACCCCAGAGAGGAACAGGAAGTTTAGACCATCTATTGAGGTCCTGAACTATCACTTGGGAAAGGGGCTCCAAGTTTTCTTAGAACTAGGAAGAGGGATTGCACGTCAAATTAATACCAAGATATCTGAGAACACGAGGAGACCAGCCGAGACCAAAAGGGGACACATCATTTTTGAAAACCTTATGGTTAAGAGGGAAAATGGAGGATTTATTAATATTCAGTTTATAGTTTGAGAAAGTACTGAACTTGGCGATTTCTCCTAACATGACAGGGATAGATGTTTTTGGATGAGATAAATGGAGGAGTAGATCATCAGCATAAGCCGTGATCTTCACCACATTATTACCTATCGGGATACCTCATATCTTCAGATTATTGAGAATATTTCAGATAAGGGACTCTAAGTATAAATTAAATGAAAGATGGGAGAGAGGACATCCCTGCCTGGTACCGGAAAACAAGAGAAAGGGCTTGGAGAATGCCCCATTGCCGGAGACTCTGGCCGAGGGGGTTCGATATAAGGCCCGAATACAGTCTATAAACTTGGCCGGAAAACCAAATACTTTTAGGACCTGAAACAGGAAATTCCAGTTGACATGATCAAATGCCTCCTCGGCGTCCAAGGAGACCAATCCCGCGGGAAAGGCAACATCCCTGGATACCGAGACAACGTGTGACAGGGTGCGTAAATGGTTATCTCCTCTTTAATTAAAGTTCCTAACACTTTTCCAATAACAGACATAAGACTAACCAGCCTGTAATTCTAATGGTCCAACGTCGAGATCTTTTTATAGATGGGAACCAGTGTGGTCTCTCTCTCCAGTTATTAACCACCTGGACTGTGTTCAAAGAGAGCTCAAAAGTGGTTGTCAGTGGGCCTACAAGTTCCCAGCTAGTTCCTTCACTATTCTGTTGTGCATACTGTCTGGTCCCTGAACCTTATTTGTGTAACCCCCGTGCCACTTATAGCAAGTAGGACACCCCCCATAAAATCTGGCACTAGTACCCACATATGGCATACCATTTACTTTTATCAGAAACTTCAAAGGTTGGTACTACCCTTGGTGTTAGGATGTATACCAGGCTCATTTCTAGAGGAAGAGGGGTGGGTGTACAAAACAAAACACATGAACCTTTTGTAAAATTACAATCCCGGTCCAGGGTGGCGGTTGCTAGGCATATGCTAGATCTAAACTGCTGAGGAGGCCCCAGTAATTCTGACACCAGAAGGAAGAATCAGAATGTCCAGAACAGGAATTGGGATTGTGCAGTATGGCTTTATTTAACAGATGATAAACTAAAGCAGGTAGTCGACCCCCATGAGTTGGTAAAGGGAGGCCGAGTACATTTCATGAACTCTCCTTGCATGCAGTACAGTTCGAGAACACCAGAAACATTTTCCCATTTCTAAATGGTGCACATAGTGGACACCTGGCCATGCACCCGAACATTTTCCTCCCATGAGTGCACACCTGTGAAACTAAGCCACATACTCAGAACTCTTCTCCAAAAATAGGTGCAATTAAGTGAAACTCAGCCATGTACTTAAACCTGCAGCACTGGCCTTTGCTCAGGTAAAAACTGGTGCTGTTTCTGAAGCAGTTTGCCCTGCCTTGTAAGAATCCAGATGGCGTTCCTCCCACCCTTTGCCCCAACCAACAGTCTCTGCCATTCCTTCAAGGTTACACCATTGAAACCCCCATTCCCCACTGAAATGCTAGAGGTCCCACATTTTCCATTTCTGTCACTCACTGGGGTGACCACAGTACAACTTCACTCTCCTCGGTGAACATTTTGCAGAACTTCACTCTCCTGGATGAACTAGGGGCACTGACAGGTGTGATATAGCCTTATCTATGGGCACACACACCCCAGAAACAATTCCCCTAAATGTGTGGAGATCTTGTCTCCTAAAAATAGTACTTAATGACCAGTGACTCCTTCCATTGGGCAGGGAGCAACTAAAATACATCTTTTCTTGGGTAGCATGCCAGAACAGTCTCTCACAAGTTCTTTTCCAAAAACAGCTGAAACACACAAAGGATCTTCAGGGGATTGCCTCTTGGACCCACTGAGAAAAGCAGTTCCCTCCACTTAACTGGGAGTAGAAATCAGGAAATCCTGCTGTAGAAAGGTCCCCACCACTTCACTGGAAGCTGGAAATTGTACTCCACACTAGGGTGAGAAGTTCTGAGCCCTCAACTCAGAGTCCACTGGCAGACTTACTGCAAGTCTCACTCCACACTGACACTAACTGCACATTCTAAGGCTCCCCACAGCAGCTATACACAGGAAAGGGTTATGCTGCTGTGAGAGTTCTAAATGACATAATCACTCTTCTCTCAGACTAGCTGAGTAAACAATGATGACATTGTGTTAGAAGCTCCTAATGAGCTCTCTACCAGCTAACTGCTACCTGCTTAACACTAACTCTGATAGGATTCTAGTAACCCCAGGGGACTGGGTGGTTACATTTGGAATAGGATTAAGGCTAGAAGAGCTCAGTGAAGTTCTGACCCTTATTAAATAAGAGCATGGGGGAGGGTCTGATTAATCCTGATTAGTTCTGATTATTTATAAATATTTTAATAAATGTGGAAAAAATGCACAAAATGGGGCAAATTCTGCAGTTTTCAACACAGAGTGGCAATGGGAATACTTGAAATTATAATTTGCATAATAAAATAAAGTAAAATTGCTAATGTGTAAGGGAGACAACAAGCCACGCAAGCACTAGGAGGGGACAACTATAACACATGCAGGCAGGTATAGGCAGCGAGCATAGCACCACCTGATCTCTTTTTTCATTCACTCACTCAATCTCTCTCTAATCTGTTGTATTTTTTTTTTTTTTGTAACCTGTAGGCAGGTACAGGCAGCCAGCACAGTGCACACTCACTGTTGTCTTCATCTCTCTTTCCTCTCACTCAGTCTTTCTCTAATCTGCTTCCTTAATTTGCTACCTGTATTTTCTCTCAGACTTCTGTATTTTTTTTAAGTCAGCTGGTGACAGCACCACCTGATCTCTCCTTTTCTCTTGCTCGCTTAATTTCTCACTCCCTCTTTCTAATCTTTTTTACATTTGATGCGCACCTCCTTAAGATCCTGATGCATCTCTCTGCTTCATGGGCGTAATGTCTGTGTATTTCAAAGGATTCAAGCCGCTCCAATCAGAGATGGCTTCAGTCCTCTGATTTACATGAAGCCAGTCAGCAAACAGCTGGGTGGCTTTTCATATTGTCAGGAGCCTGTCAGACTATAAAAATGAAAAATGCCCATCGCTGTCTGTTGCATTTTCTCAGAAGAAGACAGAAGGGGAAGGAAGGAAACATATTCAATTCAGTGCTTTAGAGTAACTGGTAATTGCTATATTTCTTTTAAACTTAGATTGTGGGCTTTTAGTGACACTGTACTTTCTTTGTTGTCTTTACTTAGAATAGTTTTTGGGCTGTTGAAAATTTAAAACGTAGTGGTGGTGTAATTCTGTGCTGTCTTTAATTGCTGCAAATTTTATCTTGGCTTGTCTGACTGCCCTGTAGTTGGGTGAGGGGTGTTAATTGTCTGGCCTCTGACCTCAGCTACGTGATAACTGGAGGTGGAGCTTAGTCAGAGTTGAGGTAGCAAGTGAGTTTTATTTTCTCAGAAGAAGCCAGAAGAGGAAGGAAGGAAACATATTCAATTCAGTGCTTTAGAGTAACTGGTAATTGCTATTTTCCTTTTAAACTTAGATTGTGGGCTTTTAGTGACACTGTACTTTCTTTGTTGTCTTTACTTAGAATTGTTTTTGGGATGTTGAAAATTTAAAACGTAGTGGTGGTGTAATTCTGTGCTGTCTTTAATTGCTGCAAATTTTCACCCCTCCTCCTTCCCCTTCCCCCAACTCTTAATTATATGCCCTGTTAAATCTGATTGACAGGAGCTAAACACAGGGTATAGTAAGGGGTGTGAAGTAGGAGGGGCATAAGGGGGAAGAAGCCCACCCTCAGCACGACAAGTGTTTTGACTCATTTATTTATTTATTGGTTTCTTTTGTTCTTTTTTTTTTTTTTTTTAAATTATCTGAGGATCAGTGGCAGGATTTTTAGGACAGTAAATTAATAAAAAGGGAACTAGGAGAGCTTCAGTAGCAGACAAGTAGTGGAACAGCAATATAATTGCAGTATAATGTGGGGAGTGGTGCAATGCAGTGGCTGTGGGGCAGCCATATTCAGGCAGACCTTCTGGACACTGAGGTGCTGCCCTATCTGCATGCATCTCTCTGGACTGTGAGATGAGGTAGTCAGACTCAGAGCGGAAGTAAACTGGGTCAGGAGTACCATCACCCCTATCCAGAGACCACCCAGTCCAATGCAACTGCCTCAAAGAATGCCAAGAATGAGGAGCACTTGGATGACAGTGGGCTCAGGGAGGGTTAGAGTGGTCAGGCAGAAGCACATCCCAGATCCTATTCCACTCAAGAACCCATGCCACACTGGCAAACGAGGACAACCAAATAGAGGTACCCAGAGAAGTGGAAGGAAAGGATGTGGAGGTTAGCCAAGGAGGTGACCTCAGCGGGAAAGCAGTGGACCCCAGAGGAGGAGGAAGTGAATCCTGGTGGGGACTCCATCATAAGAGGGATCCAGCTAGGAACACAGGAGGGGAGGACAGGGAGGTGAGGTGCTCTACCAGGTGCCACGGCATGGAAGGATGGAAGGAAGATCCTGGGATCACTTGGAAGGCAAGACGGAGGATGAGCTGGATGTCATTATCCACCTAGGTACTAATGACCTGGCAAATGGGGGCAAAGGAAGTTCAGGAAGAGTTTAGGAAATTGGGGAGGGTCTCAAGCAAGTAGCTACTTCTGTCACTTTCTCAGAAGTACTTCCTACGAGGCAGGGAGGCATGGAGTGCATGTACCAGGAACTTTAACTCATGGTTGAAGAACTGGTGCTGTGAGGAAGGGTTTGGATTCATTGGTGACTGGGGACCCACCTGGAGGATGGAGGTTTGTTCAAGCCTGACGGCCTGCATCCATCCTGGAGGGAATCCAAGCACTCAGTGATAAGTTTAAATGCTACATTGACAAGCATTTAAACTAGCAAAGAGGGTGGTAGGCCAGCAAGGAGGGTACCTGCTTACCCCCACAGCTAGCAGGAACCAGTGAACCAGAGGAGTGGCTATCTCTGCAAAGCAGTGCAAAAGATGGAGATTAGTGCCCAAGAGGTGGATAGACAGAAAAGGGGCAAAATTCAGCAGAAGGGCAGACAGCAAGGAGAACCAGGGATAAAGGACAACCAAGGAAGGGGCTGAGTAGAACAGCAAAACAGTCTAGGAGGTCAAATTATGGAAAGCCATGTGTGCAAATGCCAGGAGCCTTAGCAGCAAGATGGAAGATCTGGAGGCTGTCATGGTGCAGTCAGACCTGGACATTGTGGCCATCACTGAAACCTGGTGTAATGATAAGCATGGCTGGGAGATGGCCATACCTGGCTACAACATATTCAGAAGAGACAGAGCAGGCAGAAAGGGAGGAGGTGTGGCACTGTATGTGAAAAATGACATAAGGGCCACAGAGATCCAGAAGGAACAAAATGGGGGAGAGATACTGTGGGTTAAGCTGGAAAGGAAAATGGGACAGCCATCCGCACAGGTGTGGTCTATAGACCACCAGCCCAGGAGGAAGAAACAGATAGGGAGCTGATGCTAGCCATCCAAAGGATGGCAGACAAGGGTGAGGTAGTACTGGTTGGAGACTTCAATATTCCAGACGTGGACTGGAGCATCCCAGCAGCAGCATCAACTAGGAGCAGATTTATCCTGGACTCCCTTCAGGTGCCTTCCTCAAGCAACTGGTCATGGAACCAACTCGGCAGAAGGCAATACTGGACCTTGTGCTCATAAACAGGGACAGTGTGATGGGGGGTAACAGTGGAGGAGCACCTGGGGAACAGTGACCACCAGTCATTATGGTTTGAAATCACAGAAAGAGCTGAACCAAACCACACAAAAACATGTATCCTGGATTTTAGGGGGGCAGACTTTGGGAAAATGGGGAGATACTTGAAAGAGGCATTAAGGGGAATGGGACAGGATTTAGGGGTTGAGGAACAGTGGGCAGTATTTAAAATGGGGATTACAAGAACAACAGAATTATGCATTAAGCAGGTTAGCAAGAGGAAAAGGAAGAGGAGACCATTATGGTTTTCCAAAGAGGTAGCAAAGAAAGTGAAAGCCAAAAAGATTGCATTCAGGCAATACAAAAAGACACAGGCAGAAGGGGATAGGGAGAAGTACCAGGAGAAGCAAAGGGAGGCAGGGAGGTCAGTAAGGGAAGCCAAAGCTCAGACAGAAGAACACATTGCAAAATCAGTGGGTAGAGGGGACAAAACCTTTTACAGGTACATAAGTGAAAAAAGAAAGACAAAGGGAGGGATAGTGAGACTGAAGGGGGAGGATGGGGGCCACGTGGAGGATGACAACAGTAAAGCTGACATATTGAACAGGTATTTCTGCTCAGTCTTTACTGAGGAAGAGGAGGGTAATGGGTCTGAAGGGAGTATAAGGGGTGAGAATGGTACAGAAATGGACACAAGTCCCTTTACATGAGAAAGGGTCCTGAAGGAACTGGAAGTAATAAGAGTTGATAAAGCAATGGGGCCAGATGGGGTGCACCCCAGGGTCCTTAAAGAACTAAGAGAGGTGGTGGCTGAACCTCTGGCTATCCTGTTTAGCCAATCACTGGAAACAGGGGAGGTACCCAAAGACTGGAGGACAGCAGATGTAGTCCCCTTATACAAAAGTGGGAAGAAAGAGGAAGCAGGGAACTACAGACCAGTCAGCCTCACCTCGGTAGTGGGGAAGATCATGGAAGCACTACTGAAGGAGAGATTGGTGGAACATCTGGTTGTCAATGGACTACAGGACCCAAGGCAGCATGGTTTCACCAGGGGGAGGTCATGTCAGACCAACCTCATTGAATTTTTTGACTGGGTGACTAGGGAGGTGGATAAGGGAGGGCAGTGGACATGGCCTATCTGGACTTCAGCAAGGCCTTTGACACTGTGCCACATAGAAGACTATTACACAAACTGGGGAATATGGGTGTGGGCAGGACAGTAGTGTGGTGGGTAGGTAACTGGCTGGGTGGCAGGACACAGAGGATGGTAGTAAATGGCTGTCACTCCACAGAGGGAAGAGTGACCAGTGGGGTACCACAGGGATCAGTGCTGGGACCGGTCCTATTCAACATCTTCATCAGTGACATTACGCAGGATCTAGAAAGCAGAATTTCACTGTTCACTGATGACACAAAGCTCTGTAACAGAGTAGACATACCAGAAGGTGTAGACAGAATGAGAAGGGACCTGCAGAAACTTGAAGAATGGTCAGGGGTTTGGCAATTGAAATTTAATGCAAGGAAGTGCAAGATAATGCATATGGGGCACAAAAACACTGGCACAATATATCAGTTGGGGGGTGAGGATATAGCATGCACCAAGCAGGAAAGGGATCTTGGGGTTATCATCTCTGATGACCTCAAGGTAGGGAAACAGTGTGACAAGGCAGCAGGTAAAGCAAATAGGATGCTGGGATGTTTGGGCAGGGGCATCACCAGCAAGAAAAAGGAGGTCATAATTCCGCTATACAAGACACTAGTGAGGCCCCACCTGGAGTACAGTGTACAGTTCTGGAGACCATACCTACATAAGGACATAGACGGGGTAGAGAAGGTTCAGAGGAGGGCAACAAAGATGGTGCATGGATTGCATCGCAAGTCCTGTGAAGACAGGTTGAAGGAATTGAACATGTATTCCCTGGAGGAGAGGAGGGAGAGAGAGGATATGATAGAGACATACAAGTATCTTACAGGGAGGAACAGGGTGCAGGAATACACCATTTTTAAGCGAAAAAGATGTTCCAGGACTAGAGGGCATGGGAGGAAGTTGGAGGGAGGACGATTCAGAGGAAACATGAGGAAGAATTTCTTCAAAGAACGGGTAGTGGACAAGTGGAACACCCTGCCAGAGGAAGTGGTGGGGGCTGAAACAATCATGGGATTTAAGAATGCATGGGATAGACATAAAGGAATTCTGGAGGTCAGGGATAAGGGGCAACAGACTTCTAGAAAAACATAAACTGAACTTACAAGCTCAAATGGGCAGACTGGGTGGGCCATAGGCCCTTATCTGCAGACACTGTCTATGTATCTATGTACCTGCGCACCAAACGTTTTGTCAGGAGTGAATGGGATGTCGGAGGTGTGACACTGTCAAGCCCATTGTAGTTCACAATAGCAGGGGCTCAGCAGTCTAAACCAATAACCACACGTTAAGATCCTGATGCATCTCTCTGCTTCATGGGTGTATTGTCTATGTATTTCAAAGGATTCAAGCCGCTCCAATCAGAGATGGCTTCGGTCCTCTGATTTACATGAAGCCAGTCAGCAAACAGCTGGGTGGCTTTTCATATTGTCAGGAGCCTGTCAGACTATAAAATTGAAAAACGCCCATCGGTGTGTGTTGCAGTTGATGCCATAACTGCCCCTCCCCAGCCTAACCCATGTTATTATAATGGCATGGGGTGCACAATCCCCCATGCCAGCTGCTATCCCCCACCCTGCCTATTTTAGTTGCACAGCACTGGGGATCCCACCCCTGGTGCTGCCAAATATAACAGTGACACTGGGGGTGCCCAATCCCCCAGTGTCCATCCCTCATCATTTCTTTATTATTGTTTTATTAGTTTAAACCTGTAACAAAGAAAATTGTTCACTGATGTCTGTTGCAGCCCCTGCCATTTCTGCAACTTCCCCCTGCCCAGCCCAGCCCAACCCACATTAGGATTAGGGCATGGTGTGCCCAATCTCCCATGCCAGCTGCCACTCCCCACCCTGCCCCTTTTAGTAATGCAGCACCAGGGAGCCCACCCCCAGTGCTGCCAAATTTAACAGTGACACTAGTGGGTGCCCAATCCCCCAGTTTCGCTACCTGTAATAAAGAAAATTGTCCCTTGTCATTTTTTAATTTTTTTATTTTGTAAACCTGTAAAAAAGAAAACCGTCCATCAATGTCTGCTGTGCCGTTATTCCACCCCCTCAACTGACCCTCCCACTCAGCACCCACCATCCCACACCCCCCGCAGCCCTTACCCACTGGGGTCTGATGCTGTAATCCTTTCTTGACCAAAGACACGTCTTCACTCTTCAATGTCGCACTGCGAACCAAGGAAATCAGGTATGTGGTTCAATGTATTTCAATGGGGTTTTGAACTTAGTAGCATAACTTGGCCATTTTTCAATATTTTTGCCTAAATTTTCAACATACTTTTTTTGGGATGCCATCTCATGAACAATGCAAGTGATGTTAGGTAAATCTGTCCCAAAAGGTGATTTTGCGGTGGCTGCGTGAAATCAACTTTTGGGTAGGAGTTGAACATTTTCTCCACCATTGTGCATGAGGTGGGGTCATAAGAAGGTTATGTTGAAAATTTGGCAAAAATATATTAAAAAAACAACAAAGTTATGAGCCTACGTTGAAGTTTGTGAACGCAGGCTTGTAACTTTGTTAATTTTCAATATTTTGACCCCAGATTTTCAGCATAGCCATTTCTTCATAGCACCTCATGAGTGTGACAGTTGTTATTTTCCAAATCCTGGCCAAAATGTGTTTTCCCATCCCAAAAGGTGATTTCACAGTCACTGTGCAAAATCAGCTTTCAGGCAGGAGCTGAGCATTTTTTCTGCACTTGTTCATGAGGTGGGATCATAAGAAGGCCATGTTGAAAATTTGGGCCAAAAATGTTAAAAAACAATAGCGTTATGAGCCTATGTTGGAATTTCTAAATGCAGGCTTGTAACTTTGGTAATTTTCAATATTTTGACCCCAGACCTTCAATATTGCAATTTTTGCACATCACCTCATAAACATTACATGTGTCATTTTTAAAATCCTGCATGAGATGTGTTTTCACACCTCTGGTGAGAAATGACATTTCGGCGAATATACAGTACTATAAATGGAACATGTCATGCCTATAAGGCAAATCCTAAAAGTCTCTTCAAAAGTTTGGCTCAAAACATGAAAACAAAAAATAGTTTAATAAGCATCAAATGTTTGGGGAGCACAGCATGGTGGATGTGTGCTAAATCAGCTCCTCGAGACACAGACTTTATATGCAGAATAAATAGTATTTTTCTTGAAATCACAAGCAGAATTTAAACATCAAGCATTAATAGGCAGATATGGCATCACAGAAATCTACCAAAATGCAGTCTACACTTCAATTTGAAACAACTGACAGAGCTGCAGCTGGCACTGTGGAGGGCCATACCAGACTGCAGGCTACAATGGCAGAGGTAAACCAACAAAAGACTAATAGCACCTGATGGTTGCTGCTCTCTCTATCCTAATCAATAACCTGCAGAATGAAATGATAGCGGGTTTCACAAATATCATGGCTCAGATCTCTCACCTGCAAGGAGTGGTCACTGAAATAATGGAAATGGTGGCAGAACACAGCACCAGTCTAAGTGACTAGGAGGGGCAGATGAGCAGGTAAGAGAATCAATTTTTGGATCTCACCCGTATAACAAAGTACTGCAGGAGAAAGTTGCTCTCCTGATGGCTCACTCTGATGACCAATAGAATAGGGCTTGAAGGTCTAATGTCCGAGTTATAGAACTCCCTGAAGGATTAGAGGGGAAAGGAGGAGGGAAAGCAATACAAAAATGGTTGGTGGAACAACTAAGCATGGAGGGCAAATCGGTCAACTTTGAAATACAGAGGGCTCACCAAACAGGTCCATCTCCCAAGCTGGGAGACAGACCATGGCACTGTCTGATTAAATACTGTACTTAAGATTTCTAGACAAAGAACAAAGAAGGTGGCCAGGGCACATGGACCCATCCCTGTTGAAGGAGTTCAAGTTTCTGTGTTTCAAAACTACTCTAGAGAGCTACAGATCCAGCGGCAAACATTTGCGGGAGTCAAGACCTCACTCCATCTCATGGGCTGGGACTTTGTGCTTCTATACCCTGCTAAACTGAATGTAATCAAGCCAGGGTGCGCCCCAAAGTATTTCATGAAACCTCAAGAGCCAGAATAGTATGTTAACCATGAAGAGGGGACAATGGAGAGCAGAATGCAGAACAAAGCCACTGCACTGGCCAAGTGATTTCCTGACTTAGGTTCTCTCGTTACCTAAATAAGACTGTAAATAAAGTGATTTTTAACTGTGGAACTGCCAGTATTCCAGACCGCTTGAATGAAGTGAAGACTGTCCGAATAAATATTTGATTATGACAAATACAGCTACTGAAATTTCTCATCCTGTCACCTGGGCTTTTTAGCTAGTGCGGGAGCTGACAGAGCGAGGTGCAAAGAGGTTTGTGAAACATTTGCCATGTAAACTTTCTCAGCCCTTTTTTGTACATTGATACTTACTTTAAACTCAGTTAAAATGGCCACTGGCAATATGCTCCTTAAACTGCTTGATGAACGGCATCATGGTGGGCTTCGTGGGTGGGACAGCAAATCCTCCTGGTGACCTTTTTTAGAAATGACAGGGCATGACATTTACATCAGTACATTGCACCAATCACAACAGAGGAAACTGCTCTGTCCCAGTGCATGCCCCTACAGTGAATTTGCATCTATCTCCCTAGTTGTCACTGACAGCAAGCAAGACTTGCGGCTAAGAGTGTACTATTTGTTCAAAATATGCTGTCTCCTTGCAGAAGCTCCCCAAGAAGGAATCGAACCCTGGGTATAAAGGTCACAAAGATGGATGCGCAGATGGGTTTGGAACTGTTCTGTGCTGATGTGTGCCTGACAAGAACAGAGGTGACAATAGCATGTATGGGGAAGTTGAAACAGTATGAAGTGCAACATCATAAATTGTAATATTCACCCTGGTAATGTAAGCAGCAGCAAATGGCGCAGCAATAAGTGTGTGAGGATCCTTGCTGGCGGCACTTGGGGCACATATCTAAATTAAAGCAATTCTTCAATTAAGGGCCACCTGACTGGGGAACATTGAATGTGCCACACAGAACAGTAACAAGCAGTCAAAAGTGGCAGAACTGACAAGTTAGTAGTTGGTACAGAGGAAGGATTAGTGGGCAGCCTTACACTCGACCACAGCTAGGGCCGTGAGTAGCAGTGAGCAGGGGCCTTTTGCCCAAGGGATGTACTACTGAACTGGAATACAAAATGACTGCTATACACGTGTAATACTGCACAAAAGAAAATAATGGTATTCGATTGTTTGGGGGGGCTGTGGAGGGGAAGTGGGTGCTAGTTAGTTAAACGCAAAATTCACCAAGCTTACTGAAAGTGGTGCCCACACCCCCTTCCAGGATCTTTGTCTATTGTGTGGGATAGCATGGTTACAGAGAAGGCAGAGTCAAAATGTGGGGACTGTGTTTCAGATGAGGGGAAAATGAGTGCAATAGTGCTTGCCTCATGACAGTCGTATGGAGTTAAGACGGAGGCTAGGGAGCCTGGAGTAATTATAGTGTTCAAGAGGGTACCTTCACCCTCACATTCAAGGGATGGGGGGGGGACTAGACAGTTAATGTTCTGCAATTCTGCAAACGTGCATGTATATATACACATGTACTGGTTCCATGTCACAATGGTGATTGCGGAATAGCAATCACTGTTACAGGGAGTGTACATTACAGAAAATGAATTTCGACTATGCACACTTGTGGCAAGGATAAAGACAGCGCCCAAGAACTACAGGTTTTTATTTAATGGGGGCTGCACCTCCTACTAATGGATTCTCAACTCCAGGGGTGCATGTCGGGGGATGAAAACTTGGTAAAATAACAAGCTACCCACCAGCAAAAAAAAAAAAAAACATGTTGCGCCGGGCCCGAATCCTGCACCCTGCACCTCCCAAGTGACCACCCACCTCACCATGTTAGTGGTCCAGCTCGGCAGCTACCCACCACATCCTCTCCCACATACCTTCCCTCCTCTTCCTCCCCCCCGCATGCATATATATGCACGTACATCCGTTTCTCCTTCCTCGCCCACCCTGGTATCCACTCGCTACCCTGCCAGGTAGCCCTGTATGCAGGCGTCATGATTGACTCATCCTTTTTGTATGCTCTCAATCATGGTCACCCTGTATACAGTATACCACATGTACATACTGTGTATGTGTGTGTGTGTATATATGTGAATATGTATGGGTTAGCAACTTCTGTACTCAAGAAAAGTGCCTATACTACATGCAGTCCACCAAACTAAAGTGGGGAGGGTGCACCGTTTTGGCGTGCAGGTGTGGGGGGGCCATGGCATCAAAAGTTATGTTGGGGAACATGGTTGCTCTGGGGAGAGGGGAGGGGAGGGAAAGAGGAGATGTTATCTGTACTTGTTTAATTGTTCTTTTGCTGTTTTGGGGGGAAGGGGGCCTCACCTATGGTTCAGAGGCCAAATATTTTGTTACATGGTTTAAAATAAAAAAAAAATTAGGTGTCAAGATGTTCTAGTTTTTGATAAGAATGTTGATGTTCAGACATCTGAAACCTATGGAATTTTCGGGAAAACTGGCAATGGATAATACTGTACATTGAAATTGACTTAATGGAATATCAGTGAGCTCAAATCTCATGCAAAGTGGAAAAACATGCTAGGTAGACTCAAACGTGTGAAAGTGGACGTGGCCTGTCTACAAGAAACATATATGACTCATAAAGAGGGAGTTCATGTGTCTAAGGGATGGGTTGGGGAGTGGCTTGGCTCCTACTTTTCCTCCAAGGAGAGGGAGTAGCTAAGGCCCAGGTTTCCCCAGGGTGGTCACGCAGGTGGCTGCGGACAGTAAAGGGAGGTTTGTGTTATTGCGGCTTCAACTAAATTCTGGGCAAAACGCAGCAATCAGTTAAGTCTATGCACCGAACATTGACAACACAGAATATTTTGCATATCTCTCGCTTGAGATGACGAAATTCCAGGGACCGTGGATAATGAATGGAGATTTTAATTGCACTCTGAACAATACCCTGGATAGATTCTTGAGGACAGGAGGATGGGGGGACTAGAGTCCAGGAGTACTGAGGCTTTGAAAAACCTAATGAGGGACCATAGACTAATGGATGCATGGCGACACCTAAACCCTAAGGGAAGAGAATACTCCCACTCAGCCAAGATGTATGCATGCTTAGACATGGCCTAGTTATCCCAGGACATTATCTTGCCAGTTCTAGCAGCTGCATATGACCCCAAAATAATATAAAATCATTCTTTACTACACTTGGTGATATCAGGCATGGGGACCACAGCCACCAGTAGTTCCCGGAGGCTTGACCCCACTCTATTAACAAAACTGGAATTCCAACAATATAGTAAACAGCAAATTAGTCATTTTATGATTGATAATCCACCAGGGGACACAAGTGCGGCATAAGATGGGATGCTTTGAAGGCAGTGTCGGGGGGCCATTATAGTACATGCTTCACATAAAATTAAACTGGAAACCCAGCACATAAGGCAGCTGAGGAACGTATATCTCAGGCTGAAAAAGAGCACATGGACTCTCCAACTGCATCAGGGTTTAAGGAATTACAGAAATTGAAATAGGAATTTAATACCCTGCATGACACCAAAATTGAAAGAGACCTATTGCTTACAAAGGCAGGAACTTATTTTGAGGGGGATGCAGAGGTGGCTGGCTTGGCAGCTGCGAAGTAAACAATGCGCTAAAAATGTAGCCCAAATACAGGATAGTGGGGGTAATATACAGCATGGGGATAAAGAGATGAGGGAGTGTTTTTGCACCTACTACGAAACCTTGTATACCAAGGAGAATGCACCTACTCCGACCCAATATGCTGCTTTCTTTGCCAAAGTGGAACTAAAAAAATCAACGACCAGGATAGAGAGGGGATGGAAACATCAGTGACATAGGAAGATATACAGAGGGCAATTAAACACCTGAAAAGGGGCAACGCTCCTGGCCCAGATGGGTATCCAATTAAGTTCTTTAAAATTTTCTCCCAAGACCTGCAAATCCCACTGCAGGACATGGTTAATGAATCCGTGAGATAGGGTTCGCTCCCAACCTTTATGTGTGGTGCCACAATCACAATCTTGCCAAAACAGGGAAATGACCTGCAGTTTTGTACCTTGTACTGCCCCATATCCCTACTAACAGCAGATTATAAAATTTTGGCACATCTATTGGTGGGGAGATTGGAGAGGGTGTTACCTTCCATCATAAATGAGGACCAGACGGGGTTTGTGAAAGGAAGGCAGGGCAAGTTTAATGTATGGTGCACACTAAATGTGGTATGACGATGGACAAAGAAGAACACCAAGGGTAACCCGGGAATATTGGCTTTAGATGCAGAGATGGCCTTTGACAGGACAGAATGGGGGGTATCTTTTTGAAACGCTGAAAAGATTTGGAGTGAAGGCCAACATGCTTGGATGGATTAGTGCGCTGTACAAAAAGCTCATGGCCCAGATTCTAATAAACGGAATGCTTACTAAACCCTTCTGCTTGACTCGGGGAACAAGGCAGGCCTGTCCTCTTTCTCCCCTGCTACATATGTTATCCCTAGAACCTCTGGCTATAGCAATCTGGCGGGACACATGTGTACAGGGAATAGCTGTGGGGGGGGGGGAATACATAAATTAGCATTATTTGCAGATGATCTGTTACTCTATCTGCAAAATCCATGGCCCCTACTTGTACTTCATAAAGTTTTGGAGGAGTATGGCCTCTTAGCAGGCCACAAAATAAACTGGTCAAAAAGCGAAATCATATTGCTGGGCCGAGGGGATGATAGCTGCTTGTTGACAATCCCCCTTAAGAGTGTTAAAATGTTGAATACCTGGGGGTTACGATAAAAAACAAAATATGTTACACTTGTATAAAGAAAATTATATCCCCTTTTTAAACAAACTAAAGATGGATTGTGAGAAATGGGAGGGACTGCCACTGAGCCTGATAGGCAGGGTAAATACTGTCAAAATGAATATGCTGCCCCGTTGTTTATATCTATTCAAGAACCTACCAGTAAGGGTTTCTGAGTTTGTTTGTTTTTTGAAAACTGAATGGCATATGGGGTTGGTAAGTGGGGGGAAGGGGAGGGACCATGGAAAAAGAGAAGAGTGGGGGGGTAGACCAAATGGGCTGTTGGAGTCCTTTTCTGACGCCAGATTTCTATGATTCTATGATTTCATGATGTTGCATGTGGGCCGATAAAGCTGCCAGGATAAAGAAAACAATCCTGCAACTTCTAAGGAAGGGGGTAGGTTAGCCTTTTCAAATTCCAAATAATATTATTGGGCAGGACAACTCTCTTACTTGGAAAACCCTAATGTTAATTAAAACTGGAGGATGATGGAAGAAGAGGACATCGTGGGAGATATGGTGCAGGGCATTTTGTCACCTACCTTACACACCACAATCCCGCTAAATACCAGAATCCATTGATAAGTGTCCTGGTTAGACTATGGTTGGGGGTGAATAAACATATCAATCACCCAAGGGGAATGTTGGCCAATACTGCCATCCACTTGGGCTTCAGGGAGAAAAAGGGGTACAATATGCATCTGCACCAAGCTTTTTAAGATGGTGTATGGCTGGTTTGGGGACAATTGGTGACCTGTTCTATGGAGGTAGAATTAAGACATTTGTGGAAATTAAGCAGCAATACAGGGTTCGGGAGGCGTGGCTAGCAACCAGCTATGGCAGACGTGCGTTAGCTGGCTCCTCGGGGTTTAGAGTTTAAAATCGCCTGAAAAACTGTTTGATTGCCTATTTTCATTTTACATTTTGCCAAATCTCAACACTTGATGTCCATGGCATCTGTTAAACATAAAAATCGGCAAGGGAAAATTCAATTTGAGACTGCAAAACCGCCACGAACGGGAAAGCTGACTGAGGCGCCTTCGGCAGCACAGGTAGCGAACATGGAGGGCTCGAGTAGCCTGGAAGAGTCAGATATGGACTTGATCTCTAAAATGCTCACTGATGTGCCAGCCACACTTTTACAGATGCAGAAAGAAATGAAGGCAGGCTTTCTGAATCTCACTGCCCAGCTTACTCACCTGCAAGGGATTGCAACAGGCCTTTCTGAGTCCTCGGCTGCCCATACTATGCAGATAGCTGAACTGGAGCAGAGGGTGAGCAGCTTGGAGGACACACTGGTTGAGGTCACTGTGGATTGGAGTGCACTGAAAGCCATGATGGAGGAGCTTATGGCCAGGAGCGACGATCAGGAAAACAGATCCCGGTGCTCAAACCTTCGTATAATAGGTCTACCAGAGGGAACGGAGGGTCGAGATGCTGCACGGCGCCTGCAGAGTTGGTTGGTGACGGAGTTAGGCCTGCCAGAGGAGTACCAGGAGTTCGAGATTGAATGCACGCATCGAGTGGGGCGGCCCCCTAAACCAGGGGAAAGAGCTAGGCGCTGCCTAATTAAATATCTGCGTTTTCAAGATAAAGAGAAAATGCTGCAGAAGGCTAAACAACGAAGCCCGATTCCATTTGAAAACACCAAGGTTCATGTCTATCAAGATTTCAGTAAAGAGCTACAAGGGAAGCAGCAAAAGTTCTCCCAAATTAAGTCTAAATTGCACAACCTTGGATGGTCTTTTGCCTTTCGCTATCCAGCCCATTTACAAATAGATCATCCAGGCCATGCCCTTCATTTTTTTCTGTGTCCCAAAGAGGCTGAGAGGTGGATCGTCTAGGGGGAAAGGGCTAAAGCAGTAGGTACTTGAAAGTGCTTAATATCAGTTGGTTAGTGTTTGGTTGTCATCCCCTGGGGCTCTTATTTCCTCAGCATGTTCTGCCGGTGATATTGTTTTATTATTAGCATCTTTTAGTAGATTACTTTGTGGTGAGATCACCTGGAGACTTCAAGCGGTTATGACTTTGGACTTTGGCTTGCCCGACTGTGTCTAGGGACACAGGTAACAACGGGCTGGATTGATATTCTATATTCATATTGTTACCTTTTTGCTACTTTCCTGCCGGAAAACTGGTGACTTGTGTAATTAAGCATGATACAAATGGTAATGCTGAACATTCGGAATGTTACTATTTCTGTTGAATTTGACTTTATCACTTACATTGGAGAGACATAAGATAATGTGTTAATGTTAACTTGGAGCAATCACTATGCATATACAGCTTATTTTCAATATAAATAGGTTCTCAGAAAACCTCATTGTTAATGTGAATTCAACATCTGCCAATTAGTGTTTGGGGGGATACTTCCGGGCTTGTTTTTGCTTTCAAACTGGGGTGGGGCACCAGGGCTGGAATTGCCCAAAGTGGTGGGCTTTGGACAGGGTATGGGGTAGAGTTTTGGGTTGTTTTTGGGGAAGGGGTGGGCAATGGTTATGGGGGGGGTTTCAGTTAACCACTGCTTATGTGTCTGGAGATGGAGAGGTCATAGGGCCCACACTGGAGGGGCGTATGTTACTGTGCCATGCACTCTGAGAGGAGTGCTCTGGTAACACTATGCAAGTTTTTATGGTGGCGCTGCAACTGGGGGTGGGGTTTGGAAGTGTGGGGGATGGGGGGTGGGAGGGGGTGAACCTTATGGGTTTAGATTATCTTTCTATTTTTAAAATTGTTGGTTCAGGATATCCTTATGCTTTTGTTGTGTTGAGCAGTGTATTTTTGAATGTTCATTATGGCTTCCGACATTAAGATAGTCACATTGAACATAAACGGTCTCAAAACAATCCTTAAGTGAATAAAGATCTTGGCTGAAGTCCGCCAGATGAAAGGGCATATATTATTGTTACAGGAAATGCATTTTTCTGCGGGGGAGGCTCACAGGACAGCTGCTTTCATGGGGAGCACCTGGGTCTCCTCCTCGTTTGCATCAAAGGCAAAGGGTGCCTCGATCTGGTTGCCTAGGGGTAGTTCTGTTGAGGTAGTTGACTCTTTTGTAGACCCAGAGGGGTGCTATGCTCTCACAGAACTTCGAATACCTGGGGGGAATATTTAATTACTTGGGTCTGTTTACGCTCCCAATATCGAAGACCCAGTTTTTTCCCAAAAATTGGCAGGGGATATGGCAAGATGGAAAGGTGTCTGGGTAGTTGGAGGGGACTTCAGTTGCGTATTAGACACAGTGATAGACCTCTCTAAACCAACTGTAGTTCCTATGTCCTGAAATGCTATAGCACTAGTGCGAACTCAGGAAGAACTGGGCCTCTCAGATGCTTGGCGCCACTTTCGCCCCACCGATGAGGAGTATAGCTTTTTTTCTCACTCTTACCAATCCTATGCCAGGACAGAGAGAATATTGTTTCCATTCTCTCTGCAGTCGGGGGTGGGAGAGGTTAAATATCTCCCTATGCTGATATCCAACCATGCCCCCCATTCTCTGTCCCTCCACTCTGTGGGACCCATGGCCTTCCCACACACCTGAAGGTTGGACCCCCTCCTTTTAAAAGACCCTAAGTATGTCAAACAAATGAGGGGTAGCATGCAATAATTTTTGTCACACAGTATAAGGGGGGAGACATCTCACAGCATCAGGTGGGAAGCTTTAAAGGCTTACATTAGAGGCAAGACTATTTCCTATGCGTCACATAATAGAAGAGAGGATGGCAGGGAATTGTCTTTTCTCAGATCCAAAATCTCTGCCTGTGAGTTCGCCCATAAGAATAAGCCCTCGAAGGAACTACTCTGGATAATTCAGTGGTTAAAATATAAATTTAATGTTTTAAACAGTGCTAAGCGAGAGCACTCAATTCTGTGGTGACCATGGGGGCAAGTTTTTGGCTTGGCAAATTAGACGTAGAGAGGAGGAGAGAAAGGTGGGAGAGCTGGTAGTTAAGGGGGGGAATATAGCACAGAACACTGACAGTATTGGGGAAGCATTTGTGCAGTTCTATAAGGAATTGTACACGTCAGAATGTCACCCCTCAGAAGGGGAGTTAGCATCCTTTTACAGTTGGGCTCCACTGAATCCGCTGGGTGAGGAAGACTCGAGGAGTTTAAACACCCCCCTGTCTAGACAAGAAGTACAGGCAGCCATAGGGGCCCTGAAGGGTGGGAAGGCCCCTGGCCCGGATGGCATCCCTATTGATTTTTCCAAAACCTTCTGCTCACAATTGCTGGACCCTTTATTTGATATGTTAGAAGAGGGGGTGCAGAGGGGTGTTTTACCCATTTCTACACGGTCGGCTGTGATAACTGTCCTCCCTAAACCCGAGAAAGATCTGATCCGAAGCGCCTCCTATCGACCCATCTCTTTACTTACTGCAGACTATAAGATCATGGCAAAAGTAATGGCCACTCATTTGGATCTGATATTGCCCACTCTGATCCATCGGGACCAGTCGGGATTTGTAAAGGGGCGTCAAGGCAAACACAACATCTGGCGTACCTTAAATGTGGTATACAGATGGGATCAGAAGAGAGAGTCATATGGTGCCACTATAGTTGTGCTAGATGCAGAGAAAGTCTTTGACCGGGTAGAATAGAAACATAGAATTTGACAGCAGATAAGGACCGCTTGGCCCACCTAATCTGCCCATTTCCCTACCTAACGGATAAGCTGCAGATCCTGGTGAGCCAACAGCTTACTTCCTCCTACCCTCCACTAGAATTGCCTTATGTCTGTCCCATGCATTCTTGAATTCCCCCACTGTTTTTGACTCTACAACCTCCTCAGGAAGGCTGTTCCATGTATCCACAACCCTCTCTGTGAAGAAGTACTTCCTCACATTACCTCTGAGCCATCCCCCCCATCTTCAAATTGTGCCCCCTTGTTTTTGCACATCTCTTTTCTGAAAGATGCTACCCTCTTGGACTTTGTTGATTCCCTTGAGGTATTTGAAAGTTTCTATCATGTCCCCTCCCTCCTTTCCTCGAGGCTATACATCTTTAGTTCCTTTAGTCTTTCTTCATATGTCTTCTGATGTAGATCCTGCATCATTTTGGTTGCCCTCCTTCTCTGGACAGCCTCCACCCTGTCTATGTCTTTGTGGAGATGGAGTCTCCAGAACTGTACACAGTACTCCAGATGTGGTCTTACCAACTGTCTGTACAGAGGGCTAACAACTTCCTGTTTTCTACTGGTGATGCCTCTCCCTATAAATCCCAGTGTCCCCTCAGCCCTCCTTACTGCCCTCTCACATTGCTGGCCCACCTTTAGGTCATCTGATATGACTACCCCCAGGTCCCTTTCCATTTTTGTTGTTGTCAGTATCTCATCCCCATTGTGTACTTTTCCCCTGGGTTTTTGTTTCCCAGGTGCATTACTTTGCACTTCTTTGCATTGAATCTAAGCTGCCATACATTTGACCATTCCTCCAACCTTGCCAAGTCCCTTTTCATCCTTTCCACCCCACCCTGTGTATCAACCCTGTTGCAGATCTTTGTGTCATCTGCAAAGAGACATACTTTCCCTTCCAGTCCCTCTGCAATATCACTTATAAAGACATTAAAAAGGACCAGCCCCAGTACTGAACCCTGTGGTACCCCACTAGTAACCCTCCTTTCTTCACTGTGGACTCCATTTACTATTACCCGCTGTGTCCTGTTGTCCAACCAGTGTTTTACCCAGGCTACCACCCTGGGACCCACTCCCAGGCTGGCTAATTTGTTTATTAATCTTTTGTGAGGGACTGTGTCAAATGCCTTGCTAAAGTCTAGGTAGGCCATGTCCACAGCCCCTCCCTGGTCTACTGCTTTGGTCACCCAGTCAAAGAAATCAATTAGATTTGTCTGACATTACCTTCCCACTGTGAATCCATGCTGCCTTGGGTCCTGTGCCCCACTGGCCTCTAGGTACTCAACAATTCTTTCCTTCAGGAGTGATTCCATCATTTTCCCTACCACTGAGGTCTAACTGACAGGTCTGTAGTTTCCTGCCTCTGTCTTGCTCCCACTTTTGTGAAGGGGAATCACATCCGCCCTCCTCCAGTCCTCAGGTACCACACCATCCTCCCATGATTTATTAAAAAGGGTAGTCAGTGGTGTTACTAGTTCTTCCCTTAATTCTTTTAGAATTCTGGGGTGAATCCCATCAGGTCCCATTGCTTTATCCACCTTCAGTTTTAAGAGTTCTTTCAGAACCCTTTCTTCTGTGAAAGGACTAATATCAACCCCTATCCAGAGTGCTTCTATTGACCGGATTAGGTTTTTCTCCTGCTTTTCCATTGTGAATACTGAGCAGAAGTATTCATTCAGTATCTCTGCTTTTTCACTGTCGCTCTCTGCCCAACCACCTTCCTCTTTGTTCAGCCTCAGTATCCCTGCCTTAGTCTTTCTTTGCTCCCTAATGTACCTATAAAAGGTTTTATCCCGCTTCTTAACTGAGTTGGCTATCTTTTCCTAGGTTTGGGACTTTGCTATTCTGATTGCCTTAGCTGCTTCCTTCTGTTTTAACTGGTACAGTTCTCTGTCCTGCTCCTTCTGTATTTCCTTATACTTCCTGAATGCTATCTTTTTCTCCCTTACCTTCCCTGCCACTTCTTTTGAGAACCATAGTGTTTTTTTCTTTCATTTTGATTTGTTTATTTGCTTCACACAAAGGCTTGTTGCCTCTGTGATGGCAGTTTTGATGTTTCCCCATTGTTGCTCCACCCACCTTCTTGCCTGTTTGCTAGTGCTTTTCTGAGGTACTCTCCCATTTTGACAAAACCAACCCTCCTGAAGTCCAGTACCTTTACTTTTGTGTGGCTTGACTCTACAGCTAAGTTTATCATGAACCACACTGTTTGGTGGTCACTTGTTCTCAGATGGCTACCCACTTCAAGATCAGAGATCCTCTCTCCATCCCCATTTGAGAGTACCAGGCCTAAGATTGCTCTCTCCCGAGTAGGTTCCAAAACTAGCTGTCTGAGGCATGCCCCCTGTAGGGCATCAAGAATGGCCCTGCTCTTAGATGTGGCTGCAACAAAGGTGCTCCAGTCAACATCTGGCATATTCAGGTCCCCCATCAGCAATATCTCCCCTTTCTCTGCCATCCCAAGGATGCCTTCTATCATTTCCTTGCCCATTTCCTCCCCCTGAGACGGGGGTCTGTATACAACCCTTGCGTGGACTGTGGAGCCATTTCAAGTCTCCAGGGTGACCCACAATGCCTCGTCTCCTCCCTGTTTACCCTTTAGCTCTATTGCTTTGATCCCTTCCCTTACATAGAGAGCTACTCCTCCTCCTCCTCTTCTTCTTCTCTCCCTGTCCCTCCTGTAGATTGTATACCCTGGTATGTTGACATCCCAGTCATGGTTCTCTGTGTACCATGTTTCTGTGACTGCCACAATATCCAGACATCCCTCTTCCATCAAAGCCACCATTTCAGGGAACTTTTTACCTAGACTACGGGCATTGGTACTCATTACCTTCCATTTTTTTATGGCTTTATTTCTTTTTGCCCCATCCCTGTACCTACTGCCTTTGTCTTTTTCTCCATTTACCCCTGCCCTTCTCCCTATCGACTGCTCTATCTTGGCATTTGCCTCACTAATTACCCTGATTTTTGGGGGGGGGCTAGGATTTCCCTTCTCCTTTTTAGTGCCTCCCCCCTTGGCTAGTTTAAATGCTTGCCATTGAAGCATTTAAACCTATCACCTAGGATTCTGGTTCCCCCCCAGGACAGATGCAGACCATCGCACTTGTATAGGCCTGCATCCCTCCAGGTGGAGCCCCAGTCCCCAATGAAGCCAAAGCCCTGAGCTCTGCACCAGCTTTTCAACCAGTCATTGAATCCCATGGTGCGGAGTGCCCTAGCCTCATCCATGCCATAGACAGGTAGCACTTCTGGGAAAGTTGCCATGTGTGCTACTTGTCTAAAGCCCCTCCCCAACTCCACAAACTCCTGTTGCACTGCTCTGATCCCATTCTCAGCCAGGTCATTTGTCCCTAGGTGGATAATGACATCCAGCTCCTTCCCCCTTGCCGCTGCTCCCACAATCCTGAGGATTCATTTCCTGTCCCTCCCAGTCTTGGCGCCGGACAGGCACTTTACCTCCTTTCCCTCCTCCCCAGTTCTACCCCCCCAACAATCGAGTCCCACACCAGGAGTTGTTTCCTCCCCCCTGTGGAGTCCTGGTCCACCCTCCTTTGGGTCTCCATTGTGGAGGTTCCCAGCATCCTCCTTGGTCTCCACTGCAGGTGCCTCCATAGAGGAATCATGCTTCACCAGAGTGGTGAATGAATTGTGGAAAGGCACAACTGGAGGGGATGCACTTCTGTTCCACCTCCCTCACCCTCCCTGAGCCCACCGTGGTCCAACCACTCCTCTTTCTTGGCAAGCTCTAAGGTAGTGGTGGTGGCCTTGGTGGTCCCTGGGTGGGGGAGCAGGTTTCCCAAATCCTTGCCAGGTCAGCATGGAGACGAACAACCTCCTCCCTCAGACCAGAGAGGTGCCTGCAAATAGGGCAGCAACGCAGTCTTCAGAATGTCTCCCACAAGACTGCTGCTCCACAGCCAGTGCATTGCACCACTCCCCACATGTCTGTGTCCCTTCCAGTTACAGATGCATTTTTGTTTTTTGTTCTTGTTTTAGTGTGTGCAAGCTTGTGAGTGTCTCTACCCCCTATTCAGTGTGCTGTGCCTTTAAGGATATGAACAGGTGTATGTTGTTAGCAGTTTTGGGGAAGTGATGTCAGGCCCCTGCTATAAAGGAAGTTATGAGCTTGGGGCGGGTGGGGTGAGGGGAAGGTGGGTGGGAGTAAACCTATGCCGCCAAGAAATAATCACCTACAACTCTTACCCTCCACCCCAGGGAGTGCCTTCCTTCCTTTCAGACTCCTATTTCACAAAGGCTAAGTAACAGGTCTACTCACAACTGACTGCAAATATCTCCCAGGTACAGTTCCTCCCTGGCAAATTAAAGTTAAACCTAAGACAAGTCCACCCCAAAAACAGAATCAATACTAGTTACTTACACAGGTCCAAAAAGTAATAATTCAGTTCAGTGTAGTCTAGAAAATAAACTCCCTGAGTCAAGAAAGCTGTGGCTGCTTTCTCACTCTCCCCGTCTCAGGCTCAGCAGCATGGGATTACCTGTTCGACCTACTGGGAAGGTTGGGGCTGGACTAAAACTTTTGCCAATGGGTGTGCACCTTATACAACAGCCCCTCAGCTCAAATTGTAGTAAATGGATGTCTTTCTAGGCCTTTTATTTTGGAGTGAGGTACATGACAGGGGTGCCCTCTTTCTCCTCCATTGTATGTTCTTTCATTGGAACCCATGTCAGCCGTCCTGCGGGCTCAACCTGACATTGAGGGGTTCTCAGGGGGGGGTTATGCACAAAATCTCAATGTATGCTGACATCCAACTGTTATATTTGCAGAATCCTGCATGGGACCTCCCTGCAGCACATAAACTCATGAAAGAATATGGTGCCCTATCTGGTCATAAAGTGAACTGGACAAAAAGTGAGATATTGCCTATAGGCACTTGTGATAGAGCGCAATTAATTGCTAACCTGGGGGGACTACAACTAGTTAACCAAATAAAATACTTGGGAATCTTGCTGTCAGTGTCATTGGGTAGCCTATACACCTTAAACTACAGACCATTACTGTCCAAAATATTGAAGGATTGTGAACAATGGACTGCCCTTCCCATTTCTCTTCTGGGCAGGGTAAGCACCATAAAAATGATGATTCTGCCCAGTTGCTTGTACTTATATCAATCTCTTCCCATCGGGGTTCCACAGAGACACTTTAGGTGCCTGTACGCAATATTGCACAGATTTATATGGAGGGGAGGTGGGGCTCGGATCAGAAGGAATACACTGTTTCAGCCTTCCGGCAGGGGTGGAGTTGGCCTGCCAGACTTTAGAGTCTACTACTGGGCTGCCCAGTTAGCTTTTATCCCACAGGAGTATGGGAAGGATACATTAGCCTGGATGAAATTAGAAGAGGAACTGTTACCTAGCAGCTTTAAAAATGACCTGTTGAGTGGTAGTTTCATTCCTCTGGCTCATAAAGCTGAGAGTGAAATCCCAAACCCCTTCACTCTAAACACAGTGGAAGTCTGGAAGCGAGCCCATCAGTTCATAAGCTGGAGTGGGGGTTTCTCTCTGTACATTAGTTTGATTGGTATTATTAAAAGGAAGGGACCTCATTCCTTGCCGCTTATACAGAGACTGTGGCTCTGGACTAGGGCGGGCCTCATGCATGTTGCTCAACTTTATGAAGGAGGGCTTATCTGTAGCTTTCAGAGTCTTCGACTCTGGTAGGGGCTTCAAGCAGGAGATTTTTTTGTTTATCTTCAATTGAGGCAGATATGTGGTGGTACTCTCCCTGCAGATGGAGAATGGGCATCCCCATCTCCCTTCGAGGAGGAATTATATAGGCCCCAACCTGGAGGTAGGCCCCTCTCATCCTATTACCACACGATATTGGGGAAAAATGAGGATGCATCGATTGGGAGTAGGTTGAGGTGGGCTGAGGACCTCTCCCTGGATATTGATAACCATATGTGGAAATTGACTTGCCCTTATTATAAGCATTGTTCCTATAGCAATAAGTTGAAACAGATACAGCTTAACTTCCTGCATCAGGCATATGTCACCCCAGTGAAGCTGCACTTCATGGATAGCTCCAGATCTAATTTATGCCCCAAATGTAACACTGCAATAGGTGATTTCCTTCATAAGACTTTAACTTGTGTTAAGATTGCCCCTTTTTGGCATAAAATACTTAAAATAATGTCAAATACTCTTGGATATGAGCCCTTAAAATCACCTGTCGAGCTCCTACTGGGGGCTGACCCCAAACACCCAATGGACGTATGAGTAACCGATTATGGAATATAGCTTTGCTAAATGCTAGGCAGACTATTACTCAGATTTAGATGTCCCCCACCCTCCCTTCTGTGAGTAGTTGGTCCCGCAATCTATTATCCTGCTTGGTAATTGAAAAAGTGCAAATGGAGGCATTAGGTTTGATGCATAAATTTCAGGAAATGTGGGGACCGTTAATCAAAGCTATAGGGAGGGAAGGTTTCCCACTTAGTCATTCATCTTTTCTTTCCCCATCATGAGTTTCACCATTTTTATCTTCCAACAATGATGGTATTCTATTATGTTTTGTATCAGGTAATCACAGTGTCACATTGGCTATCGGACCTTCCATAGGGATTTATTGTTTCCTGTATCCTCTTCTGTCCTTAAGAGGAACAACTTGTTGATTATTTGATTACTACGGTTAATGATAGCCAGATACAATAATGCATCAACTGTCATCTATGCTTGTTTACTCTCATGATCAGTTGTATTAAACTAGTTTATTTAATTGAGTGTGACGGGGGTGAAAGATGTTGGAGATTATTGTTCATGGCTCTATAAAGGTCTGTGATACTGATGATTTATCTTTTAAGTTTGTAAATTGCTCATCTGATGTATTGGTACATGTATGTCCTGAACCACCTAATAAACTATTTAAAAAAAAAATTACAGGGTTCAAACTGGGGGTTTCTTTAGGTACCATAGAATCAGACATTTTGTAACAGGTATGAAATAAAGTCCCTCCTCTATAGAGGAAGCTTTATATAGGCCTCAGCCCAACAGTGCAACTATTTCCACACTCTACAGATTATTTTTGGGTTGCACGCCACCATCACTGGTCAAATCCTGACAAGACTTGGAAAAAGACCTAGCAGTATGCTTGGATGATGCCACTTGGGAAGCGGCTGTTAAAAATGTGGGTACCAGGTCAATACATCGTGGACAAAACCACACATGGAACAACGCACTGTAGGAAGCTCAAATGGCTCTACAGAGACAGGGGTTGCTTCTTTAGCATGCAGTAAGAACCGCTACCCCTGTTGCTGTAGACTGCCATGATGGAACGTGAAGGATGCCACCAGGGTGGTGCCTGGCCGAGCCACTCCTGTGGTGGAGTGGCTAGAGCACCTGCCTCCGGCGGTGTCGGGGACCTGGGGCTGTGGTTCCGTTCTCCCCAGGTCCCACTGTACTGTGGCTTTAAAAAAACAATAATTCCCTGCTCTGGGGTGTCCTCTTTCCCCAAAGCCCATGACCCCCTGGAGTTGATTAGAATAAGTCTGGGAGTGTGGGGGGTGAAGCCCCCTGCAAAAAGAAAGAGATTTGTTGTTTTTTGAATGGCGTGCGCTCTTGTTGTTTCAGTCTGAATTTTGTCCCGATGCTGTTAGAGTGCATGCCATTGCGTTTGCAGTGTTGTGTGTATGCACAGTTTTATCCATGACATTATGATCCCGTGACAAACATGTGCACACTTGTTCCTTCTCAAATAAGTTTACGCAGGATACAACTCAATTATTTCTACAGAACCTACCTTACCCCTAGTAAATTGCACAAATTCACCAATTCCAGGCCAAGCATCTGCCCGCAATGTCAAGTTGAAGAGGGTGACTTCCTCCATGTGGTGCTTACATGTGCTAAGATGTCTCCTTTCTGGGTAGGAGTCCAAAATATCATGCAAGTAATTCTGGGTCTGGGTATAGACTTACCTACTACGCCATTGGAGTTAATCATGGGGGCTGAACAGCCTTCCTCAAAAGGGAAAAAACATAGACTATGGGAGGTGGCCCTGGTTAATGCCAGGAAAACAGTGGCCCAGCCCTGGGTCAGTGAGACCTCACCAAGTATAACCCATTGGTTGAATAACTCATGAAGGTGTATGCGGATCGGGAGACTACAGCTACAGGCTAATGGGCAGGCATCTCTATTCACTGGTATGTGGAGTCCACCGATTGAAGCAATAGAGCCTGGGGAAGTATCACTCTAGCAAGCCTCTACCCCCAACCCCCCCACACACACACGCAGGCTCAGTTATTGTTCAATAAAGATATGTTTCTTCTGGCCTTATGGCTGCATTGTGAAGGTATAATGCTTCAAATATATAAATATATGAACTTCTAAGTAAACAAGTAGTATAAAGATGTATCCCATGTACTTACAAGAGTTTGGGGTTTGGGGGGGATGGGGAGAAGATGATCTTACCCTAATAGAAAATCCCAGTGGGATATGTGGTTGACTCAGATCAATATATAGTGGCATGAACCATAGATCTGAAACAATTGGGGCCTGTATATGTATCTCCGGGGGTGGGAGGGGGAGGTATGTGGACATTGTGTACCTTTACTTCAAGAAGGCATTTGATTCTGTGCCACACAGGAGACTACTGAACAAAATGAGATGTCTTTGGCTGGGTCAGGTAGTGGTTAGGTGGGTGCAGAATTGGCTGGGGGGCAGAAGGCAGAGGGTAATTGTTAACAGTGTACCTTCAAAGGAGGGTATGGTCACCAGTGGGGGTACCTCAGGGGTCAGTGCTGGGGCCACTGCTTTTTAATATATTTATAGGAGACATAGCGGAAGGGCTAGAGGGAAGAGTGTGTCTATTAGCGGATGACACGAAGGTCTGCAATAGAGTGGATACACCTGAGGGGATTGAGAGTATGTGCAGGGATTTGGAGAAACTGGAGGAATGGTCCAGGGAGTGGCAATTGTCCTTCAATACAAAAAAAGTGCAAGATCATGCACTTAGGCAAGAAAAACCATGGTGCGGAACACTGGATGGTGGGGGGGTCATGCCCTAGAGGTTACCAAGCTGGAAAGGGACCTTGATATAATCATTGCATGGGACCTGAAGGAGGCAAGGCAATGTGAGAAGATGGTGGCATGGGCCAGTAGGATACTGGGTTGTATCAGTAGGGGAATAACTAGCAGAAAAAGGGAAGTCATGATGCCCTTGTACAGGCAGCTTGTCAGGCCACATCTGGAATATGGGGTCCAGTTCTGGAGGCCATACCTCAAGAAGGATGTGGATAGAGTGGAGTGTGTCCACAGAAGAGCAACAAAAATGGTGAAGGGCCTCAGTCAATTGTCATACAAGGAACGGCTGAGGGACCTAAACATCTACTCCCTCAAACAAAGAAGGGAGAGGGGGGACATGATTGAGACCTTCAAATATATCAGGGGTATTAACAGGGTGCCAGTAGGGGACATCTTCCAGCTAAAGGAGCAATCAAAAACAAGGAGGAATGATATGCAGATAGTAGGGGGAAGGTTCAGAGGTAACATTAGAAAATTCTACTTCACGGAGAGGGTGGTGGATAACTGGAACAGACTCCCAGGGGAGGTGGTGGGGACAAGAACTGTGGGGGGTTTCAAGAAAGCATGGGATAGACACAAGAGTCATAGATCCGGGGGGGGGGACAGTAGGAAATAGCAAAGAGCTAGCAGCTAGCTAGGCATACTGGGCAGAAGGAGTGGGCCGGGCGGTTCTTTTCTGCCATCACATTTTGTGTTTCTATGTAAGTTATTGACTGACAATGTATTGCAGATTGGAGCTCAGGATGGCACAGAGTGCTTGAAGAAGAATACTTGAAGTTTTCTTAACTGTGATACTTTTTCAAAAAAATATGTTTATGAATAAAATTAAAAAAATTCAAAAAGCATCAAACATTCGCCATTGACAAATGTTTGTTCTTAATCCCTTTGCTGTCAGTACATTTTTCTGCTTTTATTTTTTTGTTGCCACCTGCAGGTAGGCATAGTCACCCACCATCTAATCTATCTTTTCTCTATTAGTACTCTTGTCTTTTATGCATCCTTTAATATCTTGACTCTTTAGATCTGAAAGAACACAGAGTGAATTTGTGAAAAGTGAATGTGTAAAGAGTGAATGTATAAAGAACGAATTACCCTATTCCAAGAGCAAACAAGGTCACACATGATCTCCTTTCTTCAAGAAGGGCCCGCTATGTGAAGAAAGCTACAAATTATGTTGGCAACATGTGGCGAAACATATTTCTTTACCTTGAAGAATGTATCACTCTGAGGCACTGATTCGGAGCTGTACCTTGCGCTTCGGACTGGAGGCTATGGACTTGGGGGTGGGGTGAGCTTTAGGGTTCACAACCCCAAGGAAGACCCCACCACTGACTCGCCAAGACCCCAGAACCCCAAAACACTCATGTTTGTTTTCCTTTTGCTGCTTAGGGGTTGGGGGTGGAGGGTTGGAAATCCTATCATCACATTCCCTACTTTTGTGGCATTAAGTTGAACCCTAACTGGTGCAGTAACAACATTTTTTGCAAAGAATACAGATATGTAACAAATAATCCATTACAGGACATGTGGATGTGCTCTGATATACACATCTTGGTGTGCTTTGTGATTCATAAAGCTGCAGGCTGAGTGTGTTCAATCGCCCAAGGTGTGCGTATATCAGAGCACAACCATATGCCCTGTAGTAGATTATCTATCTTATAAAATAGCCACAAATACTGGGGAGGGGGATGAAAAGTAGTCCCTGTCTGGCACAAATTATTGTTTCAGTTAGGTGATTTGGTTGATTCTGCTAGGTTTAAAGTGATAGAATATAGTTATCGGGTTGATCCTGCTGTGATTTTTATAGGTAAAGGAGTGATACAAAAAACGTATGTGGTTGATCCTGCCATTTTCAAATTGTATTAAAGCAGCAGTGCAACAAAATTGGGCAAAAAATTTGATTCTACTTTTTTTCACACTAAAAGATTCCAGGCATTTTCCAGTTTTATTTGTTGGTACAGTTTTATAATTCCACCAAAATTTGAGTATTTTATAAATGTTTTAATTTAATTTTTCCTCAAGAAAATAGATGGCTGCCATATTTTGCACAGAAATAGCATTGAAGATCTGGCAAGGGTTAGGGTTGAGAAAATAAAAAAAAAGACTCATGGTGCGCTGCAAAGGAGGTACCTAAACAAGTACGTTAGACAGGTATGTTAATATTTTTCTTAATTGTAGCTGAAACTAACTTTTTGGGGAAAAGTATAATTTCGTTGCACTGCTGCTATAAGCATAATCACTTTTTCCTGTTTTAATGTAGCATGACCAAGCGTTGTTCATCTTGCTAAAGGATAAGCTAGCAAAGTTTTAAAATGTGAAATGTTTTGCTCAAAAAGCATGCAGACTGTGGTTTTTAAGGTACGTTTACTGAGCTTTTTCTAAAAGAAGTCACTAACTGTAAAATGAGGAGAGTGGGCAAATCAGTGGCTTCAAAGTGTAGACACAAACGTGATCGGGTGTTGCTATAGCAATGCCCGCCGCCAATGCTACCATTACCCTGAAGCCAATGGACTCACACACTGTTTTTGATCTATAGTCTGCAGCTTCTTTTAGAAAAAGCTGAGTAAACTTACCTTAGAAACCACAGTTTACATGCTGTTTGAGCAAACTGTTCCTCTTTTTAAAGCTTTTCCAACATGTCCTTTAGCACTATGAACACTGCTCAGTCACACTACACTAAAACGAGAAAGTGAAAGGGATTACACTTAAAACAGTCTGAAAATGGTAGGATCAATGAGATAAGTTTTGTTTATGACTTTTAGTTGTAAAAACCATAGCAGGATCAACCACATAATTCTTTGCAGTGTGGAAGAGCTACTGTAAAACTGTTAATTGACATGCAAACAAAAGTTCACAGTTGAAGCTTTAAATACTTAAAAACACAAACATAAGGTTGCGGTTTCAATCTGTGCTGTTATGTGACAGTTCATTACAGGCCGAGATGTCTGTTTTAGTCGGCACTGTTCAGCTGTTCATGACAGTTCATGGCAGGCTGTGAGGGTGTGAATTTACTAAAGTTCATTCTGCTCAGTGCACTGAATGCAATTAACCTGCAATTAACCTGTACCCTCTGTGAGCAGCTTTTAACCGTATTCCCATTAATACAGTACTTAGCCTTGCACAAATACAGTGCTTGCCTGTCACAGATCTTCATTTCTGTTTTGTGACCAGTCGGTAGCAGTTTGTAGCATTGTTGCTGAAAATGTCTATAGTTCAGTGCCTGTAATGTGGACAAGCAGTAACGAGAGACTGCTCAGTTCTTGAAGAACTCACCCCTGATTCACTCAACGATTGTGCAGGGGTCTTGTACAAAACTGACCTGAGTACATGCCAGTAAGACTGTCTGCATGGCTTCAAGGAGGCAGGAATACAAACAGCTCATGACACTTGCTTGGATAGCATAGTAAGTAAATCATTGATGGTTGTGGCTGTGGTTATAGAATCAATTGATTCAAGTGGTTAAAAAACCTTTTTTTTCCAGGTGTCGCAGGTGACAGGAGTGCTTGAAGAAATGGGGATAACAGACAACAATCTGTGGTGAGCACAGTGCTGTAATTCTGGTAAGTACTAGTGCTATGACAAACTATGGCAAACTGATTTTTAAAAGACTTTTAATACTGTATTTGCAAGTCTGCATGATGCTATAGTGGTATCCATTTATTCTGATGGCAGGTCGTGATCCTGAGGACAGTACACGACGTCGCACATTGAGAACATGGATTTAATGCACCAGATTTCTTTTTTTTTCCTTCCCTTGTACCATTAAATAAAGTGTACTTTTAAATTGTCATGCAACAAGTACTGTGTGCTGACAAGTAGCGTTCATGGTGCCGTAGCAAGTGCAAACATAGCAATATATTTTTTGCATTAAAATGTAACAGTTTTACAGTATATTGGTTTACTTATGGTTGTGGCAGCCTGTGTGTGTCAGGTGTGGAGTGATCTTACCGCTGGTGAGAAGGTTCTAAAGGATGGAAAGTAGGGCAGGCATGCGATTATTGCAGGTGTGTGGTCGTTATGGAATAATGCATGGTCATGTGGTATGTTTTATCCAATCAGGGAACCTCATTTTCACTGATTTTTCTTACTCATTTTATAAATATATATGGTTCCTTGCAAATATGATCCTGAAATTCTATGAATTGGTTGTCTGTCTCCTTGGTGAGTATTGATCTCCCGCCATAGCCCCATTTCCCATTGTTACCGTTGTTGGATGCACTTCTCATCCCTTCCATCTGATTGCAAGGTAGTGACATGTGCAAGAACTTTTCTTTGGCAGTTCTAATGTGACAGGAGTTGCTGTGTCTTCTGACTAATGCTGAGAGTGCAAGAGTGCCAGCTGTGCAGCCACTAACATATTGAAACTGTGACAACTGCAGCAAGGGTTGGCACATGGCATGTCACGAAGAGCAACTCACAAATTCTTTCCAAGACATGATCCATTCCTAGGCCTCCCCACTGTGCTGAAGGGCCCAAGGACCAAGTGGAAAGCAATGCAAATAATAACAGCTGCAGCTTTTAAATGCATCACCCTTAAATGGCTGGCCCCTAACCCCCAACATTGATCCAGTGGAAAAAAGGTGTCAGAAATGGAGAAGATGGAACAAGTTACTGCTTCCCTACAACTTCAACTCCCAAATTATTTAGAGATCTGGTGGCCATGGCAATGGAGACAGACTCTGGACGTGGATGACTCAGGCCAGGGGGAACCCCTGCCACCTCACTGACACTGCCCAGACCCTAGAAATGAAGTAAATAAACACACAGAGACACAAAGGTTGAGGTGAAGAATATCTTTAATCTGCCCCCAGCATCATTTTCTGTGTCTCCAACACTCAGCCATGAAGACACAGAAAGACATGTAAAGATGCCCGTGATAAGCAGAAATGAACTTTCTTCAGACCACAGAATGCATTATACAGATAACTGTTGATGGACATCATCTCTTCAATGAGACCGCCTATGTTCTGCTTGTTTTTTCTTCCTTGCCCTCTTACACTAAATTGATCTGTAAATTAGAGAATTACTTAGTCTACAGTTTATTGAATTAATAGCATACTGTACAATGAGCTGCTTTGAGTTCAGCATAGATGTACACCTGTTACAAATGTACCATGCTAGGTACATGGAATACTGTACTGTTTGTTCTGAACATTTGACATTCAGTAAACTCTAAGTTTTAAAATGGTGCTTACCGTCAGTAGGTTAACAAGTAACACCCCTGGAGTATTAAAAGATCAGTAAAGATAGAATCATAACAGAACTAAAAGCAATATTTAAAAATACAAAAACATAAAAGTTGGCCAGCAGAAGAAGGCCCTCTGGTCCATCAAGTCTGTCCAATGTGGAGCCCATGCACTTTAAGTTACATGCTGCTATGCCCCCCCACCCCGGATGCCTTCACCTTCAACCCTCTTGAAGCTATTCATAGATTTTGTGCTTACTGTAGTAGCTTGTTCCACTCCTCCACCACTCTGTCCATAAAGTAGTGCCTCCTGGTATCCCTCAGGAAACTGCTCCACTCAACTTTCAGCTGATTACCCTGAATATGTTTGTTGCTGCTGGTCTGGAATAGCTAACTGGGGTCTACCCTGTTGATGCTCTTTAGGTATTTAAAGGTCTCTGTCATATCCCCCCTTCTGTCCTACAGTGAGAACATATTCAGGTTCTCGAGCCTCAGCTGTTATGAGTAAACCTGCTGACCAGGAATCATTTTGGCGTCCCTTCTTTGCTCCTTCTACAGTTGTTTGATGTCCTTTTTTTAGTATGGTTCTAGAACTGTACACAATACTCCAGGTGTGGCCACACCATGGATCTGTACAGAGGCAGTCTTCTGTGTGTGCACACCTTACCTATGCAACCCAACATCTTCTTCACCCCAAAAAGCTCCTAAAGGAAAAAATTACTTACAAGTTTAGCGCAGTTACATAGAATTGCAATGACAGAAGGGAGGAGCTAAGGAACCACCAGATGGTGCAGTGCTGATTCATTGCACTGACGTGCAGGCAACTCGGGATTGGGAGTGAACTTGAGTCACCATTTCAGGAGGCAGGCCAAGTTGCAGCAGCTGCTGTTTGCAGCGTACTGTGGCCAGGAGGAAACAGCGTCAGGCTCCAGCACCACAGCAACTCCTGTGGTGGACAAGGGGAGCTTGCTTCTTACACAGGCATTGCTGGGTGCATTCAAGGTCATCACTAGGTTCTGCCTATGTCAGGGAAGGAGGGAGGGCCAAGGTGAAAATGGGGATAAAATCCATACTACCATCTATATGATGGCTGATGTCTCTGGCTCCCCAGTGTCCTAGCGCCCAACACTGGATCCTGTCAACTTGGTGGACTGCTTCAGGTTGAAAGACAGCCCTCCCAGTGGAGTCTTTAACCAAGGAGGAGCCTGTGGGAGCTGTCAGGCTCAGCTGGACCCAGGGGGATAAGGAGATGCTAGGCCTAAATTGAGTATATCCCTGGAAGGACAATGGCCAAGGGAGAAAAAGCTTTATGGGAAAAGAAAGAAGAGGCTCTGGGACTCTCTTGTCGACCTCACTGCCTCATAGCAGTACCCAATCTGAGTATGGACACACATCCAAGCTTATCACTTGCAATGTTACCCCCATTCATGCTATGTAACCCTCAATGCCTTTCTCCCACAGGAATCTGTCTAGTCCTGTGTTACCCCTACTCATGCTGTGTAACCCTTAATGCCTTTTTCCCACAGGAATCTGTCTAGTCCTGTGTTACCCCTACTCATGCTGTGTAACCTTCAATGCCATTCTCCCTCAGGAATCTATCTAGTCCTATTTTACCCCTGCTCATGCTGTGTAACCCTCAATGCCTTTCTCCTGCAGGAATCTGTCTCATCCTATGTTAACCCTATGCATACTGTGTAACCTTTTATGCCTTTCTCCTGCAGGAATCTGTCTAATCCTGTGTTACTCCTACTTATGCTGTGTAACTCTCAATAGGGCCTTTTACACACAGTGATCTGTATTACAACAAGCGATACAGATCAACTGCAACATTACCCCACTGCCGTGTAAAGGTGATCCGTTCCACAAGGAAAATTAACGGTCGCCAATTCCATGAAACCCTGCTTTCCTGGGTTCATGAAGTTTTGTTACATTCTGCTGGGCCATGTAAAAGCGCCCTTCCACTCATTTCTGTCCCCTGACAAAGGGGAATCCCGAACTTTCTAGGGTGTTGTGGAGTGGCTCGTCTTTACACAGCACAAAAGGATAATGTTATGGTTGATATATACCGCTAGTTCCAGTACAGATCCCACTGTGTAAAGGCGATCCGCTCTGCAACAATCAGAGCAGAACAAAGCAGGTCAAAGAATGAGCGCTACTGACAAATGCCATGTAAAAGTGCCTAATGTCATGCTCCCTCTGGAATCTGGCTAGTCCTGTGTTACCCTTTCATATGTTGTGCAACTCTCAGTGCCTTTCTCCTGCATGCATCTGTCTAGCCCTGTGCTACCCCTACATATGCTGTGTAACCCTCTTTGCCTTTCTCCCTCAGAAATCTGCCTTGTCCTGTGTTACCCCTACACATACTGTGAAACCCTCTATGCCGTTCTCCTGCAGGAATCTATCTAGTCTATGTTACCCCTACACATGTTGTGTAACCCTCTGTGCATTTCTCCTTCAGTAATCTATGTAGTCCTCTGTTACCTCTACACATGTTGTGTAACTCTCAGTGCCATTTTCCCTCAGAAATCTGTCTAGTCCTGTGTTACCCTTACTCATGCTGTGTAACCCTCAATGCCATTCTTCCTCAAGAATCTGTCCAGTCCTGTGTTACCACTACTCGTGCCGGGTAACCCTCGATGCCATTCTCCCTCAGGAATTTGTCTAGTCCTGTGTTACCCCTACTCATGCTGTGCAACCCTCAATGCCTTTCTCCTGCAGGAATCTGTCTCATCCCGTGTTACCCCTAAGTATGCCATGTAACCCTATATGCCTTTCTCCTTCAGGAATCTATGTAGTCCTGTGTTACCCCTACTTAAGCTGTGTAGCACTCAATGCCATTCTCCCTCAGGAATCTGTCTAGTCCTGTGTTTATTTATTTAGTTTTTGTTTACCAGGTGGGTGCACTAGACAGAGACTGTCTATTTTCAGGCACAACCCGGGAGAGTTACAAAGCAAGAGAAGGCAGGTTACAAATGCAAGGGATAATGCAACAGAGGAAAAGATAATAGAAATTCCAGCATTAACACACATGACAAAGGGTGCAAACATAAAAGCAAAACAAGTGTCAAGCAAAATGTCAAGTACTAAGAGCCATAAGTGCAGGAATACTTGGGGTAAAGGGGAAGAAGGGAGAGTTAGGGTTCAGCACAGGAGCATTTGTCATTGGCAAGGAGATAGGAGTGAAGATCCTTCTTAAAGGTCTGGTGTGACTGGGAGAATCTGATATGGTCACGGAGGGATTTCCAGAGTCTCAGTGCAGCCAAAGCAAAAGCTTGTTCCCCTGTTTTGGTAGCACGGCGAAGAGTGTGTAGAAGCGACTTCTCAGCAGATCTCAGCAGGTAGGACTGTGCGTTTGGGTATAGCATGTTAGCAAGGGACTCAGGTGCACCAGAATGGATAATGTTGTCTATAAAGCATCCAACTGTGTAAGTTTGAGAGGAAGTGGGGGACAGCCATCCAAGGTCGGAGTAGAGTACACAGCGATGAGTGAGTTTAGTGATGGCCAGAGTGAAGCAGCAGATATTGTTGTAGCAGGTGTCCCATTTCTAAACAGCACTCTTGTTGGAGTCCATGGACACCATTAGGCGTAGGTAAGATTAGGCCTAAGGATCCCCTGAGCAATGGCAAGTCTAGCAGCAGTCGTTATTGAAGATCGGATTTTATATGCCATCCCCAGTTTAATGTTAACCGCTCTGCAGGAATTAGTTATGTGTAGGCTGAAATCAAGCAAAGGGTCAAGGGTGACACCCAGGTATTTAAAGTGATCAACTACCCCAAGGAGGGAGCCTTTGGGACCTGATATGGCAAGTGGTAAAGAACAGGACTTGATTCGAGGAGGAGAGCAGAACAGCATGGCGACAGTTTTCTTTGAGTTTAGCAGGAGGAGGTTATGTATCAGCCATACGATCAGACAGTCAAAGTCTGTGTTTAGTGTGGCATTTGTGGATGCAAGATGCTTGCTGCTGGTGTAAAGAACCATATCATCTGTATAAAGGAGAATAGAAGATCGACCAGAGAGGTTAGCAGGCTGTTGATAAAGAGCAGGAACAGAAGGGGTCCAAGAATAGATCCTTGGGGAACACCGAGCCAGGTGGGGGCAGGATCACACTTGACTTTATTGATTTCCACAAACTGAGTATGGCCTGTTAGATAGGAGGCAAACCAGGAGGTGGCATCTTTGGAGAAGTCTAGTGATGACATCTTGGATAGCAGTAACGGGGTGATTGACCAAATCAAACACCTTAGACAGGTCAATGAATAAAGCCCCAGTAAGTAGACCTTTGTCCATGGCAGATCTAATGTCATTCATTAGCTGGAGGAGCGCCACGTTGGTGCTGTGAAAATGCCTAAAGCCATGCTGGGTGGGGGAAGAGCAGATTGTTTTGAGACAGGTACTCTGAAACTTGAGCTGCCACTAACTTCTCCAGTAGCTTGCTCAGGACTGAAAGGATAACTCCAGGGCAGTAGATGTTGAAGCTCAAAGGATCTCCTTTCTGGAACACAGACATGACTCTTATTATTTTCCAGATGGAGGAAGCCACTCCAGTGGTGATAAACAGATTAAGGATCCTCGTAACAGATGCAGCAAGGGTAGGGGCAGCCACTTTGAGGAACTGCGGCAGCAGTCCATCAGGCCTCACCGAGCCTTGGGCAGGGATTGATTTCAGTAGATGTTGGACTTAATCCTCAATGCCATTCTCCCTCAGGAATCTGTCTAGTTCTGTGTTACCCCTGCTCATGCTGTGTAACCCTCAATGCCATTCTCCCTTAGCAATCTATCTAGTCCTGTTTTACCCCACCTCATGCTGTGTGACCCTCAATGTCTTTCTCCTTCTGAAATCTGTCTAGTCCTGTTATCCCAATGCATGCTGTGTAACACTCTATGCCTTTCTCTCTCAGGAATCTGTCTAATCCTGTGTTACCCCCTACTCATGTTGTGTAACCCTCAATGCCATTCTCCCTCAGAAATATGTCTAGTCCTGTGTTACCCCACCTCATGCTGTGTAACCCTCAATGCCTTTCTCCTTCAGGAATCTGTCTAGTCCTATGTTACCCCTACCACATGCTGAGTAACACTGAATGTCATTCTCTCTCAGGAATCTGTCCAGCCCTGTGTTACATCTACCTATGCTGTATAACTCTCAGTGTTATGCCCCCTCAGGAATCTGTCTAATCTTGTGTTACCCCCACTCACACTGTGTAGCCCTCAATGCCATTCTCCCTCAGGAATCTGTCTAGCTGTGTGTTACTTCTACTCATACTGTACAACCCCCAATGCCATTCTCCATCAGGAATCAGTTTAGTCCTGTGTTACCCCTACTTATGCTGTGTAACTCTCAATGTCATGCTCCCTCAGGAATCTGTCTAATCCTGTGTTACCCCAACTCATGCCACGTAACCTTCAATGCCTTTACCCTTCAGGAATCTGTATAGTCCTGTGTTACCCATACTCATGCTGTGTAATTCTCACTGTCTTTCTCCTTCGAGCGTCTGCCTAGTCTTAAGTTTCATTTATTTATTTTATTTAAAATTTGGTAACCAGGAAAGGTACACTGAGCCACGGCTCATTTCCAGGTGTGACCTGGGGAAGGGATTGTAGGGAGAAAAACTTACAATGCATATCGCATACCTCTCAACCTCCTGCCTCATAAATCAGGGACAAGGCTTAAAAAAATCAGGGACAAAGGATCAAAATCAGGGACACATCTTCAAAATTAGAGATATCCACCCAGAAAGCTGGTAGAATATGGGGCTTGGGGCAAAATGCATTTTCTAAAGAAGAACAAGTCTGTAACTTTAATGCTTGACATTGTTTTGTGCTTTCAGTCCCCATTGTTTAGCCATAAAAACACAAATTTTAGGAGGGACAGAGTAAAATTTTGAGGCAAAATCAGGGACGTCCCTGAAAATCAGGGACACTTGAGAGGTATGCATATCAGAGGCAGCATAACATTACAGGATAACCGGTAGAGGCAGTGCTAAATGTGCTAGTATAATATAATTAGAGCTTATACACAGCAGTGAGCAGTAAACAATCATGTGTGAGGCAAGGCAAAGACGAGGGGACTGAGCAGATGAGAGTCAAGGTAGAGGATATAGGGTTAGAGAGGGGGTAAGCAGAAAAGGACGGTGCAGGAAGTTGCCTTAGGTAAAGTCTAAATGCAGGGAGAGAAGGGGAGAGATGGAGGGAGGGGAGCAGATTCCAGAGGGAGGGAAGGCGACAGGAAAAAGTCGCTTAGCCAGCAGAAAAGTGAAGGTGAGGAATAAATAAGGTGCAGGAATCCTTGGATGAAACAAATAGGAAAAGTAGGAAGCAGGGGATAATGGAAGAAAGATAGGAAGGGAGAGACCCAAACAAGTATTTGGCAATGAAGGCAGCACAGTGGGCTTGGCAACTTGATGGTAGGAGGAGGATGGAGAGGGAAGAGTAGAGGGATCAGTGACGGTGTGGAGGGGAGAGTCAGTGGTGAAATGGCAGAAGGCATTGCACAGGGTATCCAGTCTTTCAAGGAAAGAGGAGGGGGCGACCCCATAGACTATATCCACATAATCAAAGACTGGGAGAACCATTTTGGTTACTAGTTCCTTGCAGACCGGAGAGGCAATCTTTATTACTGAATAGGGCACCTAGTTTGGGATTGAGTTTGGCATGGATGGCATCTATCTGGACAGAGAAATCAAGCTTGCTGTTGAGTTAAACTCCTTGGTACTTGAAAGCAAGGACTGCATCCAAAGGGGTGCTATCTAAAGGGGTGAAAATGGAGGGGGGGGGGATGACAGCCTGGCCAGTTTCTAGCAACTGCCGAAGTTCATAGACACCATCTTTTTGATGTTCACCTTGAGCTGGTCTTCATGGAACCAGCACAGGATAATATGGAAATCCTGCTGAAGTGGCCTGGTCACAGGAAAGGCCATAGGGCAGGAAGTATAGATAACTATGTCATCTGCATATGTGGTATGGAAGTTTGAGTGGGCATACGAAGAGGGGAGGCTATTGAGGAAAATGGTGAAGAGAGCAGGACCTAGGATGGAGCCCTGTGGGACTTTGGCTGGGGGGGGTAGAGGATACCTCCCACCTGTACAGACTGTTGATGGCTCATGAGGTATGCTTGGGATCAATCAACAGTGTTGACTGAGAGGCCAGCAGAGCACAGTTTGTTAAGGAGGAGAGGGTGGGACACCGAGTCAACCACTTTGGCCAGGTCGATGAATATAGCTGAGGTGATGTGGCCCTGATCCATCCCACTGAGGATAGTCAGTAGCCTACAGTAGGGACGATACAGTAGAATGGTGCTTCCTAAAGCCAGACTGGAAAGGGGAGAGGAAATCAGAGGAGTGATGGAAGTTAGCAAGTCTGGAGTAGACGAGGGTTTCCTGGAGCTTAGCAAGGGAGGGGGAGGCAAGAGATGGGATGGAAGTTACCAGGGGAAAAGGGATCACCCCCTTTATGTGGAAGGGAACCTTAGTAACTTTCCAGGCCTGGGGGACAATGCAGAGGGAGAAGGAAAGGTTCAGAATGTGAGCTAGAGGGAAGACAATGGCCAGAGCCAAGATATGAAGGAGTATGGGGTCCATCCCATCAGGGCTGGACTTAGAGGGGTTGACTGAGGTTAGGGTGAGGAAAACTTCATGGGGGGTGACAGGGGGAAATGGACGCCTTTGGCTAATGATGGAGGAGTGGAGGCAGAGGGGGCTAAGGGGGATGAAGAGTAGGGCACAGGTGATGAACATACGAACATGCATATGAACATACGAAAGTGCCAGCAGAAACAGACCAACCGGTCTATCAAAGTCTGCCCGGGGGTGCAACTAGCATCCTAGATTACAGCTGCCCCAACCCTCTCCCCCACTGTCCCTCCCTTACCTGATACAGCCCTCGCCACCCAGACCCTCTCTTGCTTTGTCCCACTCCCTCTTAAAACTTCCTACTGTCACACATGATACCACCCCCTCTGGTAGCACATTTCATTTAGACACCGCCCTCTCGGTGAAGTAATGTCTCCTCATCTCCCTCCTGAATCTCCCAGCCTACAATCTTAGCCTGTGTCCCTTCATTTCCCTACTGTGTCTCACTTTAAATACCTCTTCGGTGCTAGATTTATTTACCTCCTACAAATATTTGAATGTTTCAATCACACACCCCCGTCCTTCCTCTCCTCCAGTGTGTACATATTTAGCTCCTGCAGTCTGTCTTCATAGGCCTTTCCTTCCATCCCCTGTAACATTTTTGTTGCCCTCCTTTGCACCCCCTCCAGTAATTTTATATCCCTCTTCAGATATGTTCACCAGTACTGCACACAGTACTCCAAATGTGGCTTGACCAAGGATCGGTACAGGGGCAGGATCACCTCCCTATGCCTGGACGAGAAACCCCTTGTGATACACCCCAGCATCCTGTTTGCCTTAGCCACTGCTTTCCTGCACTGAGCTGAGTTGTTCATGCTCCCTGTTACCAACACCCCAAGGTCCTTTTCCTCCTCAGTGGTCCTCAGCCTCACTCCACCCAACCAGTAGTCCCTCCTAGGATTTTTTGCTCTGAAGTGCATAACCTTGCACTTTTTCATATTGAATCCCAGCTACCACTTCTCCAACCATGCCTCCAGTTTGGTTAGGTCCCCCTGCAATTGTTTCCATCCATCCTCTTTGTCCACCACCACCCCCATTTTGGTGTCATCTGTGAAAAGACTAACTCTGCTCCCAACTCTGTGTGCAATATCTGAGACAAAGAGCCCAAATAGCACAGGGTCCAGCACTGAACCTTGCGGCACACCGCTTGTCGCTGCTCTGGGTGTCGAGAGCCCCTCCCCAACAACCACCCATTGAACCCTCCCCTGTAGCCAGTTCCCTATCCAGTTTGTCAGCTTTTTCCCCATCCCCACGGCAGTCAGCTTCCCCCCAGTCTCCCATGAGGCACCGTATCAAAGGCCTTGCTGAAGTCCAAGTACAGGACATATACCGCATGACACCCATCTAGCTTCCTTGTTACCCAGTGGTAATATTCTATTAGGTTTGTCTGACAAGACCTCCCAGAGATGAACCCGTGCTGCCACTCATCCTGGAGGCCATTACCCTTGAGGAAGGACACCAGTCTCTCCTTCATTATCATCTCCATAAGTTTCCCCACTATGGAAGTGAGACTGACAGGCTGATACTTTCCTGGCTCTTCCCTAGGCCCACTCTTGTGTATGGGCACCACATGGGCTACCCTCTAGTCCTGAGGCACACAACCCATTTCCAGGGAGGTGCTGAATAGGTCTTCCAGCAGCTCAGCCAACACCTCCACCATCTCCATCAGCACCCTGGGGTGGATGCCATCAGGACCTGGTGCCTTGTCCACCCTTAACAACCTCAGCCCCTCTAGCATTCTACTCCCCATTAACATTTTATCTTTCACCTCCTCCCCATTCCCCCACCCTCCCAGTCCATGGTGGTAGTGGTCCATCCTTCTTCTTAGTGAAAACAGAGCAGAAGTAGTCATTCAGTATTTCTGCTTGTTTCTCTCCCTTTTCCATCAATTCCCTTCCCCACTTTATCCTCACTAGATGTTCTTTGCACTTCCTCTTTTCCCTGACATATCTAAAAAAGTCCTTCTCCCCTCCTTTTATGTCCTGCGCTAACCTTAGTTCCTTGGGGGCCTTGGCTATTCTCACCCGCTTGGTCACCACCTTGTACCAACTCCCATATGCCTCCCTATCCTCTTCCTTCCTTTTTCTCCTGAACTTCCGGTACTCAGCCCTCTTCGCCCTCATCCCCTGCAGCACTTCACTTTTCAGTCAGCATGGTTTCCTGGCTCTGCCCTTCTTGCTCCTAGTCCTGGTGCAGGCTGAAGAAATTATTGAAATGAGTGGCAACAGAGGAAGGGTCAGAGACTGGTGAGCTATTCACAATGAGGACAAGGGGAGCGGATTGGGCAGGGTGGTCAAAAATGGAGTGGATAACTTTTCAGAATCTTGCAGGGGAATTGAGGTTAGACTCAAGGTTATTTTTGAAATAGAAGGCCTTAGCAATGTGAATAGCCTTGATGCATGAATTTCTGAGTGACAGACAGAATAAGAGGTCGGATAGGGATTGGGAGGATTTAAAACAGGCTCATGCATGGTCGTGGGATTTACACGACAATAAGGTTAGGAGTGATCCACAGATGGTGGGCACATTTGACCACTGATTTTCTTAGAGGGGCATGAAAATTCCGTGTGTGAGTAAGTATGGCTAGGAAGTAGGACAGGACAGTATCAACGTCAGGGGCATGACTGACAGTAGACCAGTCTGAGGCAGTAAGGTCATGAAGTAGAGCACGAGTGATGAGAGATCTAAGAGATCTAGACCATATGTATTTGGGGGTAGAGTGGTTAAGTCTTACTTTCCTGATGCAGCTGGTCATGCTGTGATCACTGAATGCATCCAGCAGTGTGCCTGCTGTTGTAATGTGGTGGGGCTGGGAGGCAAGTACCCAATCCGGGAGGGAGTCATTGGGGGAGTGAGGGTTGAGTCAGATTGGTTTGGAAATTAATTAGATGAGGTTTAGGGACTCGATCCTTTGGAGTGTGGGTTTGCGGGAGGGGCCAATTTAAATTGAAATCACTCAAGAGGATAAGTTCACTGGAAGCAGTATGGGAACAAGGGAAGATAGGGTATCAAGAAGGGAGGAGGGCGAGATCTTTGGGGAGACATAAAGGACACCTGCATAAATAGGGAGGGTAGAAGGGAGGAATAGTTTAGCAAGTAGGAGTTTGTGAGAGGAAGGGACTGATTCTTTGAGGATGACTGTGCAGGACACATTTTGGTGTACATACAATGCTACTCCACTGCCACGCTTGCCACAGTCCTTTCAGAAAAGGTGGATGCCCACAAGAGTCAGGTTTGAGTCCAGAACCTTAGATTAGAGCCAGGACTCAGATATGCACAGAGGCTAGCAGACTTCTGTGAGGTCCATACTTTGAGTAGGTTGAGCTGTGGGAGAAGCCTTCTGGCATTTAGGTGGATTATGCTAAGGCCTTTTCGGAGAGAGAGGAGCGGGGGGCTGGAGTTAGGTTCAACATCACCAGCTAGAAGACAAAGAATGGGGAGAGAGAGAGAGAGAGAGAGAGAGAGAGAGAGGAGAGGGTGGAACTTCTGTAAGGGGGAGATAGAGAAGTTAGGAGGATATGGTGGAGAAGTTCCAGACTGAGGGAGGGATAGTGGAGAAGTCCAGGGTGGAAGGCTGGGATACAGAAGGGGGAGGAAGGGGGGGAGAGGAGGAGGGAGGGATGCAGTTGGGGCGGGGAGAGTAGAGGAGGAGGAGAGAGTGGGAGAGGAGATGGGGAGTGTGAGAAGAGGCCAAAGGGAGGGGATGGAGAGGAGGAGGAATGGGACAGGGGTAGGAAAGATAGAAGGAAGATACAGATGGGGAGGATTTGGAGCATGGTGAGGGAAGAGTAGAGGCAGGAAAAAGCTAGGTTAGCGGGGATGCCTGTTTGTGTGGATAAGAGTGCAAAAAATAAGCTGCAACAATAACCTCAGTAGGATAGACCAGTACTGCAGGTAACCACACAGAATACCTTGGTGAAAAAGACGAGCGCAACTGCTGAGCAACTCTGGATAAGTCAGGCAGAGTCGTAGGCAAACACCTAACTAAGAGGCAGAATGACTATTTTAATTAAGTGGTAAAGCAGGCAAATTGTTGGTATAGCTGGATAAGTTAAATTGCAGAATGCTACTTTGGATAGCAGGCAGAGCTATAGGCAAACATCTAGATAACAGGCAAAATTACTACTTTCAACTAGTAGGTGGTAAAGCAAACAAAATTAATTGTTACAGTTGGATAAGCTAAATTGCAGAAAACTGCTGTAAACTAGGATAGTAATGACAATTGTAACAATTCAGCACTGTTAGATAAGTCAGGCAGAGCTATGGGCAACCACTTAGAGTTGCAGGCAACTTGAATTGCTACAGGAGAAGCTAAAACAAATACAGTAATTAAATGATTATAACCTGGGACACAAGTCTGTGGTTAAGCAGTAGGTGCATTAGAGCTGATTATGCAAGCTGATGAGAGAAACAGAATGAGGAGAAAAGTCCAGTCTGAATGCAGAGAGTGTGCTGAAAGGGCGAGTGTGGCCAGCCCACAGCTGACAACCACAGTGTGACACCCTTTGCACTGCAGCCCTTAGCATTCCAGACTGCTACTGCAGAGGACCCCTTCGCCTGCTGTCATTTTGTAGAGAGAAAGAGAGGTCCAGAAGTTTTCACACCAGGAAGCCCAACTGGCTGTCCCACTGGCATCCTGTCACCTGATTGTCTCATGGTGCAATTTGTGCTGGAAGGTCCAGGTGTGTTGTAGAAGAGTGTTGCTGCTGCCATTGGTGGACAGAGGGGTCCTTGCAAGGACAGGCCCCTTATGACCACTATGTGCAACTTGGGTGGGCCGGAGGGCAGTGAAAAAAAATGCCACAGAGAATCAGCTTTTACCCCTACTCATGCTGTGTGGCCCTCAGTGCCATTCTTCCTCAGGAATCTGTCTAGTTCTGTGTTACCCTTACTCATGCTGTGTAACCGTCAGCACCATTCTCCCTCAGGAATCTGTCTAGTCCTGTCTTACCCCTACTTATTTTGTGTAACCCTCAATGCCTTTCTTCTCAGGAATCTGTCTAGTCCTGTATTGCCAACACTCATGCTGTATAACCCTCAATTTATTTCTCCCTCAAGAATCTCTGTAGTCCTGTGTTACCTTTATGTATGCTGTGTAATGCTCAATGCCATTGTCCTTTAGGAACCTGTTTAGTCTTGTGTTACCCCTACTCATGCTGTGTAACCCTCAATGCCATTCTCCCTCAGGAATCTGTCTAGTCCTATGTTACTGTGACAGAGCTGACTAAGACCCTGTCCCATTTTTTATGCAGAGAGTTAGAAGCAAGGATCTACTTTGTCCTCTTCTTTTTCTGCCACTTGTCTCTTGCCTGTCTGATTGGGCAATCAATTTTTCTTGTGGTACCTAGGAATTGGCTATTCTGATGGTCCCACAATATCCTCCATCATCTCCCTTCCTTCACTTGCTGTTTCTAGTCTTTCTTTTTCCTCTTGCTTTTCTGTAGTTATTAGGGGTGGGCAAAAGTTGCGAATTCCACTTTAGCAGAACTTCCGTGAAATTTTTTTCACAGAAATTTCAGAACTTTCGTCATTGGCGAAACTGGCATATTCATGGATTTTCTCCAAGTTCCGCGGACTATTTTGTAAACTGCGGAAAAATGCATATAAACTGTGGAATTTATTCTGTCCACAGTTTAATGAACTGTCAGTGAATGAGAGTGTGCTTGTACAACCATGTGGTCATTCACTGACAATTCAGTGGGCCACTGGTAGTGGAGGAGAGAGGAGGGCTGCGACGGTGGCCCACTCAGGAGCAGGGTGAGGAGGAACAGGGTGGTGGCAGATGAACTGTCGGGGTGGGGGGTCCACTAGACACCAAGGAATTGGGATTACTTTTTTTTATAAGGGATCAGGAATGGGGGTCCAGTAGACACCAGGGAATACTGGGAATAGAGGGGGATGAGTCAGTGGACTGCTGGCTGTTTGTTTTGTGGATTAAGGGAATCCAGGATAGGAAGGGGGTCTGCTAGAGACCAGGGAAATAAAATATTTTTGGGGGCCATGATCTGTGGGTGGGGGGCCATTAGACACCAGGGAGGGATCAGAGTTTTTGTTTCTTCTTTACTGGGACTCATGGGCCATGATCCCTAGGCGGTGGGGTGAGAATCACTAGACACCAGGGATCAGGGAATTTTCACTTGGGACCCATGATCGATGGATGCAGGGGCCTCTAGACACTAGGAGAGTCTGAGGGAGGGATTGAAGTTTTTTTTTAATTTATTTATTTACTGGGACCCCTGATCACTGGGGGTGGATTAATTAATTAAACTGAGGTTAAAAAAAGCCTCAGAACTGACCACTGGCAGTGATACATTCAGTGGATTTTTTCCCGCAGTTTACTAAATTAACCCGCATTCTGTATATTTATTCCAGCAAAAGAGTTTTTTTTCATGTACCCCTAAAAAATATATGTGAATCTTTGTGTGAAACTGGGATCCCTTGCTTTGCAATGTATATACTTATATTGCTGAAGTGTTTGCAGAAACCTATTTGAAATTCTAAAAAAAATAACAATCTGTAGTACAGGTGGTTAACCTTGAGATGTATTTTTACCTCCACAAGCTTATTTACAGAATTGTCAACAGGAGACCAGCTCTGGGACAGAATGTTCTATTTTGTTGCACCTCTTAAAGACTAAATGTGCTCTTTAGGCTAGCCTCAGAAAAGAAATTGACAAAGTTCTGGTACATTTTGTGAGAAACAGAATATGCTACTTACAGCATTCAGGATGCCAAGTTTAAACTGCCAGGAAAAGACATCTAATAAGAAGACAGAAATGTTTTGTTTAGAAAGAGAGACAGCGAGATTGAGATTTAAATTGAGGGAGAGACTCTCATATGTAGGACTTTCTTTGTACTGCCTGTATGAAGAGCTATCCTGTACAATTTTAATTTTTTTGTTTTATTGTTATTGATAACTGGAGTGGGAGCTTGTGGAGATACTGGTAGACCTGCTCAGTTGTTCACTGGAGTCAGGCGTGGTACTGCAGGATTGGAGAACTGCACATGTGGTGCCCCTCCACAAGAGCAGCACCTGGGAACTACAGACCAGTCAGTCTCACTTTGATAGTGTGCAAATATATGGAGACCATACTGAAGGAATGACTGATACAGCATCTAGAGGAGCATGGTCTCCAGGATGCAAGGCAGCTTGAATTTATGGGAGGGAGGTCTTGTCAAACTAATCTGATCAATTTCTTTGACTGAGTAACCAAAACAGTGGACAAGGCCAAGCAGTGGACATCCTCTACCTGGATTTCAGTAACGCCTTTGATTCTGTACCCCAAGGAGGCTGATCAGGAAGTTAACTGACCTCATAGTGGAGAGACGATGGTTAGGTAGGTAGAAAACTGGCTAGGGAACAGGACCCAAAAGGTGATGGTGGGGAGAGAGTTGTCTAGCACCAGGGTGGTCATGTGTGGCATCCTGCAGAGTCGGTGCTAGGGATGGTGCTATTCAACATTTCTATTAATGATATTGGAGATGGCATCAAGGGCAAAATGTGTCTGATTGCAGACAACACCAAGCTTTGAGGGAAGGTGTACTCATTCAAGGGGATACAAAAGCCTTAAAGAGGACCTAAGAATACTTGAAAAGTGGACTGGGATCTGGCAACTGAGCTTCAGTGCCAAGAAGTCAAGATTATCCATAATGGAGGCAAAAAAAACCTGACAGAGTACTACCTGGGAGGGTTCCGCATATCTTCCACTGAGGAGGAGAAGGATCTGGGGATGATAACTAGTACCCAAAGCATTCTATACAGTGCAAGAAGGCAGTGGCAAGGGCAAACAGGATATTGGGGTGCATAGCCAGAGGGATCAGCAGTAGGCGACAAGAGGTGGTATTGCCTTTGTACAGGTCACTGGTGAGACCACATCTGGAGTCTGTGGTGCAGTTCTGGAGCTGTCACCTTAAAAAGGACATCAGCCCAATGGAGATGGTCCAGATGAGGGCTACGAAGATGACTGCAGGGCAGCAGGGTAAATCATATGAGGAGAGACTGAGGGCTTAAACATGCACTCCCTGGAGGACAGGAGGGAGACGGAAGACATGATTGAGACCTTCAAGTACTTGAAAGGGATTAATAGGGTGAACAGGGAGGGTCTCTTCAGGCTAAGCTGCAGCAAAACCACGAGGGGGCACACTCAAAGTTGAAGGGGGCTGTTTAAGGGGAGGTTAGAAGACACTTCTTCACAGAAATGATGGTGAGCAAAAGGAATGCGCTGCTAGAAAAGGTGATCTCATCGAGGATCATGGGCAGGTTCAAGAGAGGCTAGGATAGATATAAGGGGATGATAAAGGTCATGGAAGGGGGGAGGGATGGAAAGCTGGGGGAGCAGGGACAACAGCCTGAGCTGAGAACTCTGCACAACGAGCAGACTAGATAGACCAAAATACCTAATTCTGCTGGCTTCTTCATATGTTTGTATGATAATAATAAAATGCTACTTTCAAATTGATAATAATAAAACACTAAGTGCAAATTTTATAACTTCTCTTGCTTTACCTAGGAACTGGCAACTCTGATGGTCCCACAATTTCCCCATTATCTCCCTTTCTTCACTTGCTGTTTCTATTCTTTAGTTCTCCCCTTGCTTCTCTGTTGTTAAAATACATGTGAATCTTTTTGTGAAACTGGGATCCCTTGCTTTGCAAATGTATGTACTTATATTGTTGAAATGATTGCTGAAAGCTATTTGGGTTTCAATCTGTAATACAGGGGGGTTGACCTTGAGATATATTTTGATCTCTACACGCTTGTTCACAGAGTTATCAACAGGAGACCAGCTCTGGGACAGAATGTTCTATTTTGTTGCACCTGTTAAAGACTAGACGTGCACTTTAGGCTAGCCTCAGAAAAGAAATTGATAAAGAGTTCTGGTACATTTTGTGAGAAACAGGAGATGTAACTTACAACAATCAGGATGCTGAGTTTAAACTGCAAGGAAAAATACATCTTATAAAAAGAGAACAATGGTTTATTTAAAAACAGAGACAGAGAGATTGAGATTTAAATTGAGGGAGAGACTCTCATATGTTGGACTTTGTACTGCCTGTATGAACAGCTATCCTGTACAATTATTTTTTTATTGTTATTAATAATAATAAAACGCTATATGCAAATGTTATAACTTCTCTTGATTTACCTATGCTTCCTGACCTATGCCCCTATGACAGTTACCCCTACGCGTGCTCATGCTGTGTAACCTTCAATGCTTTTCTCACTCAGGAATCTGTCTAGTCCTGCCTTACCACTACTTCGCTGTGTGCCCCAAAATGCCACGCTGTCTCATGAATATGTCTAGTCTTGCTTTGAAAGCTTGAACACTCCCTGGTTTCATACCTTCACTGTGAGAGTCAGCCACCCTCTGTGTCAGTTAATGCTTTTTTTTTTCTCCATTTACATTTTTCCTCCTTCCTCCGGGGAGACACCCCGACCAGCAGCTTCTGCCCTCCTACTGGAGGAACACCCTCTCTGGGCCCACCCACACCTGTACTTATCAACACTGGAGGTCCCTGCAGATTGCCCCCCATGGTAGGGCCAGGAAGGAGGCAGTGCACTACACCTCCTCCTGGAGACCCAATCCAGATTCCGGGGTCGGCCCTTGGGTATGGCAGCCATCACTGATCGCTGGCCAGGGAACTCCTGCTTTTTCCATTTTCTCCCTCCCCCTCCCCATTGATGCAAGCATATCAGAAATGTGCCCCCCAACCCATACTGCCCTCTGGCCATTGCCAGTGGGCAGTCAGCAAGCGGGAAGACACACTACCCTCCTCCTGAGTGAAAGGAGAGCAGTCCTCCAGATGCTCAATCCTCTCTCCTCCCTATTGACCCCTGGTGACCCGAGCTCATTCCCTAACCCGGGTCACCGGCATGGTGCAAGGTGTGGTGTCCAGCACCACAACCCTCAGCACCACCGGGCTGGTCAGTTAATGCTTTCTAACATGTCCTCATATTCTGCCCCCCCTCCTCATTATGTGGCTAAACCTTCTGGTTCTACTTGTACTTACCAGATCAAACATCTGTACCTACTCCACCCTGTCTATCTCTGTTAGCATTCAATAAATTGTGATCATCTCCACTCTCAGCCTTCTCTTTTTCTAAACTGAAAAAAATTTCAGTGTGTCCACTCTCTCCTCATAGTTCTTGCAACCAGAGATGGACTGGCTGTGTCATGGGCCAGGATGCTACCTGAGGAGTACAGGCCATGGGCACCTGAGATGCCCAGCATCTGCCTACTTGAAATGCTACATAATTCTTGTTCTTACACTGACTGGTGCTAATGACATGCCTGTATACTGTTAGTACAGCCACTGTGAACTACTTTTTGGGTAAAGCATAGTTATCTACAAATTCCTACCATTAGCAACTGCATGTAACTCTGTTTCTTCTTTGAAATTAGCTAAAGCGTTATGCCATGTGAAGCCTTCATTTACACTGACCCCCCAGTTTACCACTGCTAATGAAAACCCTTTCCGTATTATTGGCTAACACTGTACAGAGTGGACCTATTGACCCAGTGCAATGCAGGTATCCCAACATTATCACAGTGAGCTTACTGCTGGGGAATGTGAGAAACTCTGACATCAGGATATCACTGGGGGCTGAAAGCCAGCTTCTCCATTGGACAGTGTAGCACAGATAGCCATGTGGTCAGATAGTGTATTTATTAGCAAGGAAAATAAAAATAGCCTCTTTAATCACAATGACAGCCACATCGCCAAGCAGGTGTATTACGGGTCCCACACTTGTATAAATTTTGTGCTGTTGAAAAGTGAGGGACTACAACAATGCTTGAGAGTGAAGACCCTGACCAAAGCAGCAGGTCACCACACAATTTGGAGACATCATCCCCCTATTGTAAGGGTGGGGGTATGAGATTGCTACTAATGCGCATTATAAAAATATGACATTTTATTTGTATTAGTAATTAAAAAAGCATAAACACAACACTATAGAGTACAGCTTTCTACAGAGCAGATCAAAAGGAAACAGATGGTCAATCAAACAAAAATGAAAAGGGAAAACCGAAACCACATCTAATTCCTACACATTAATATTTTTATTTGTTTTTACTGAATTGGGAGGGACATCTAAACTACAAAATATAGCGCTTGCCCCATACTCAAATAGTTAGAGTGGCACTGACTGGGTTTTTGCTGCACTATCCGTGAATAGCACTGGCCGAGATGGGCCATATTCATAGGCCCCTGATTTGCTGTACCTCTGACACAACAGCGAAACATGTAACGTTGTCCCCATGCAAATGATACAGGATAATCCCTCATGCAGAATCGGCACTTCATAATAGTCAGCGGTTTCTGCAGCACTAAACAGCCACCATTACAGCACTGTTTAGACTGCTGAAACCATGCCCTTAACCCCCACCATAGCTGACAGTAATAGTACTGGTGGTCAAGTGATGCACCCACCCCCATAAGGGTATCTGTCCTCCTCCCATCCCCCCAGCTCAGAACCCTCCTCCCTGCACCCCTGCTTACCCTGGTCACCTAAACCAACCTATGGCAATCTAAGGTTAAGAGGCACAGCCTTCTGCTTACCACACTGGCTGGCCACCATCTGACTGTCAGTAACAGAGTGCACGAAGTACTTCTCTGATGCAATTTCTTACCTAAGTTTCAATGCCAGCTGGCCCAGGTGGTGAGAGGAGAGCTGTGCCAGACCCGTCACTGTCACCATTGCCATAGATCAACTTACTGTAGGTGACTGAAGCAGGGGGGAGGGGCAGGGAGGAGGGTCCAAGCAGGTAAGTTGGGTGGAGGTTGGTTGCCTTTATGTTGAGTGGGCAACACTGGACCACCAGGAATAGGATTGTTAGCAATTGGACAGGTGACCAGGTGTGGGAGGACCACTACACTACCAGACATCATTCATATCACATCAACAATTGACTCATACTGACCTACCAAACTGAACAGTTAAAGTAATCCAATACCACATGAGACATGCACCATTTAAAAAGTAAGATTCAAGAATAAATCAAACTATGTTAACTGACACATACTAAAATTTTTTAATAACTTGAAATTCAATTAATACATTCTCGGTAGATATTCAACAGCACTATTTGCCTATGATGCATACAGTTAACAGTCATTATAACATGGCAAGAAAAATCCCTGGGCTCTGACTGGTCAGTCTGGGGCAAGACCCGTGAGGTTATCCCAGCACAACATCACAGATCTAGCCCTAGCACACATATGACCACATTAAATGTTATTGTTATTATTGTTATTATGTTATTATGGTTCCCATACCCAAGGGTTCTGCCTATTGCAGACAGGAAACTTGGTCTTCCTTGGCTGCTCATCGAACTCGGGCAGTGTTATGCAATGCCAGGATGATTAAAAACAAGACCGCTGTAATTGTGGATCTTGTTAATTCAACCGACCTGGCTTGCCTCACCGAGACCTGGTTGGATGGAAACGCTGCCCCTGTTTTGGCTTCAGCGGTTCCACCTGGGTACCCGATGATACACTGCCCGAGGATCGATCGTAGGGGTGAAGGTGTGGCCCTTTGTTTTAAATCAGGACTGAACCTGAGGGAAATTCCAGTGGGAACCACCAACTCCTTTGAATGTATCGTGGGCGAGGGTGTGGGGTGCAGGATTCTTCTCGTCTACCGTCCACCAGGAGACTGGAATGTTTTCCTGCAGGAAGTCGCGGACTTCATCGCCGACCTAACATTGGGACCACATAGATGGCTGATCCTTGGGGATTTCAGTGCTTGGGTCGACGATGAACTCTAGCAGTTTGGAGAAGACTTCCTCCAGTGAATGAGTTTACTGGGCCTCACACGGGTTGTTTCCTCCTCAACCCACATTGGTGGTCATTCATTGGACTTGGTGTTTCTCCTGGGGATGGAGATATCTGACTTGGTGGTGGAACCAGTCGGATGGTTGGATCATCATACCATCAGCTTTAGTTTTGAGGTCCCCCCTAAGAGGCCTGCCCCTATGAAGATGGTCGAGTACCACACTTTAAGGGGCATATCCCCAGATGGTTTGATGGCAGCGCTTGACCTATCGGGCATGCCAAGAGAATGTGTGGATCCAGGGGATCTTGTACTTGCCTATAATAGGGTGGTGACAGAGGCCCTGGATTCCATTGCTCCTGTTCATGTTCATCCACTTTCCCTTCGCCCTAGGTCTCCATGGTTTAATGAGGACCTGAGGGAGTTGAGGAGAGTTGGACGAAGGCTAGAGAGGCGATGGCGGAGGTCCGGTCTGGTATGTGACAGGCTTAGTTTGATGGACCATTATTTGGTCTATTAATCAACAATCTCCCATAAGAAGGCAGAATTCCTGTCCAGGGAGATTGCTGCCGCACAGAATCGACCAGCTCAGCTTTTCTGGACTGTGGACAGATTGTGCAATCCGCTCTGTCTTCAGCCCAGAAATGCTTTTTCACAAGAGCAGTGTGAGGCAATTACTCGATTCTTCGTGGATAAGGTTGCCACGATCAGGTCTGATATTCAACTGATCCTTTCTCTAGGGAGTAGCAGTGGTCGGCAGGAAATGTTGGACGCCTGGTATGAGTGGTGCGACTTTGGCCAGCCTACAATCAGTAATATTGTGATGGTTATCCAGACTTTATGTCCTACCAACTGTAGTTTGGATCCGGGCCCGACATGCTTGCTTGTTGGCTGCGTCGATGTCATCGGCCTGGTCCTTGCTGAGATAGTCTGGTTATCCTTGGAGAGGGGAATTTTTCCAGCTCCCCTTAAGCAGGCCGTAGTACGGCCCCTTCTTAATAAATCCTCCTTGGATCCTGACTGTCTTACAAACTACAGGCCGGTCTCTAACCTTCCCTTTTTGGGTAAGGTTATCGAGAAGGTGGTGGCCTTACAGCTAGAAGACCATCTGACCAGCCACAATATCTATGATTCTCTCCAGTCAGGTTTCAGGAAGAGACATAGTACAGAGATGACTCTTGTTCGAGTACTAAATGACCTCCTGATAGTGAGAGATCGAAGGACCTGTTCCATCTTGGTCCTACGTGATCTCTCTGCAGCATTTGATACTGTGGACCATGGTGTGCTTTTGGATCACCTGCAGCTTATCTGTGGATTGTTGGGGACTGTCCTCAGATGGTTTCAATCTTACCTCATGGGTAGGACTCAGAGAGTGGTGTCTGGGGTTTGTACCTCAGCTCTATTCTCCCTGCCCTGTGGGGTTCCGAAGGGATCCATTTTAGCACCCACGTTATTTGCAGTGTATATGCTGCCATTAGGAGTGATTATTAGATGGTATGGCTTGAGTTTTCACTGCTATGCAGGTGATATTCAGCTATACATGTCTTTTGTCCCTGAACAAGACGATGCTGTCTCGGTGCTTAACAGCTGTCTGACTGAAATCCAGGCCTTAATGAACATGAGCTGGCTGAGGTTGAACCCTGATAAAGCTGAGGAGTTGGTTGTGAACCCAGGTCGTCATGAGGCGGGTGTGCTGGCAGGTTCACCCTCGGGCTTGTGGCTTTGAGGTGTCCAGCTAGCCATCTCAGACCAGGTACGGAACCTGGGCGTTATGTTTGATGACCATTTGACCTTGAAATTACAGGTGTCAGCAGTTGTTAAAACCTCTTTTTACCGTCTGAGAAATATCGCCTGGGTGAAACATCTGGTTCCTCCCAATGATCTTCCAATGACGGTTCACGCCTTCGTTACCTCCCGCCTTGACTACTGCAATGCCCTTTACCTAGGGCTGTCGGGGGTTGATATGCGCCACTTGCAGCTGGTGCAGAACACGGTTGCCAGGCTATTGATTGGTGTTTCAAGAGCCAGTCATATAACGCCTGTGCTCCGCAATCTGCACTGGCTGCCGATTAAGTGGTGGATCACCTTTAAGGTTGCTTTGCTAACCTATAAGGCCCTACATGACCAGGGACTGAGCTACCTGAAAGATCTCCTTTGTCCCCACTGTCCCTCCTGTCCTCTCCGATCCACCGATGAGGGATTGCTGGAGGTTCCTAGGGTACGTCTGCAGACATCGGGAGCAAGGGCATTTAGCATTGTTGCTCCGACCCTGTGGAACTCTCTGCCTCATCGGGTACGAGATTGCCTGTCCGTTCAGAGTTTTAAAACTGCTTTAAAAACTTATCTTTTTAACCTGGCTTTTGTTGATTGATGTGGTTATTTGTTATGTGGTTTTATATTATTTTTTTGCTGTAATTTATTTGTTGATTATAATAATTTATTTCATTTTATGTATTTTATTGTACAGGTGCCTTGGTTTTAGAAAGGTGCCTTTTTTATAAATAAAACTGATTGAAACTGATTGATAGACAAATCAGTCCACAGGCCATGTCCAAGTTGCCCACACTTGGAATAGCTGCTGTGGCTTCTGCTAGTACTTTAGTAAATTTTGTTAATGAAAATCCCTGTCTGCCAGTGTCAAAACATAACTCAAAACACATTCCAAATAATTATAATGTTTCTGACCTAACACAACTCATTTTGAGTCATTTTTTGAAAAGTGAACTCATCTGTCCATGAAGCTGTTACTGTGATCGGCTTCATCACGCCCCGATCTGAATGACTTCTGCTCTCATCATCCACCCAGAACAGACTGAGCGCTCTGCTTCTGCTCTCATCATCCACCCAGAACAGACTGAGCGCTCTGCTTCTGCTCTCATCATCCACCCAGAACAGACTGAGCGCTCTGCTTCTGCTCTCATCATCCACCCAGAACAGACTGAGCACGTGTGTTGAAAAACACACTTTGCTTAAGTTACTCACTATTAGCGCCTTTTTTATTTGTGATTATGCCCTCTTTCTTTCTCTTCTCCTAATATAAAACACATGGCAACTGTACTGGCAGAACCACAGATAGACAGTCGTCACAGCGATGTGAACAACGAACGGGTGGGGGGCACCAGCTTCTGCTTCATGGAAGCAAAAAAAAGACAGAAAGAGAGAAAAAGACAGAAAAAGGGAAAGATACAGAACAAAGATGGGGGTGCAGAAAACAACAAGGGTACATAATGGAAGGAAGGTGGGAGGGCAAAGCCACAGAACCACACACCACAGCAGCTCCACCTACTGGCTGAAACAAATTAGCACTATTTTTTAAGAAGGCCTATCCACTGAAAATATGACAAAAAAATCTACTTTTGATAAACTTTTTAATTTTTTCCTTTTTTTTTTGTTTTGTTACAAAAAAAGCTATTTTATAATCACAATAATGCACTCCAGGGTGTGTGTTGTGCTGAGATAACATCACACCTTGGTGTTGGATGCACATAGCCTGTGGCTTCATGCCCAACTACACAAGGCATGATGTTATCCTTGCACAACACACACCCTGTCATGCATTCTTGTTTAATTATACAGTGGGGTCCCTGAATCTATGATTTTGATTGGCTGACTGGCACTTTTGAGCGTGGGTAAATTCTACAACAAACCACGAAGAAGCATCAGTGAAGGCAGCAACAGCACAACAAAAAATATCAACGCACCTGCCCTCGAAAAATTCAAAACAAACCCACTGCCATTTTCTCTCTGCTAAAGCCAACTGCTCACAACACAATGTTTCTTGCTTGCAAACTGCTCACACCACGCTCACAACTTGCAACAGACTACAGTCACACCACACTGTCTCTCTCTCTTTCTAAAGAAAAAATATTTGATTCACAAATCAGAAGCAGCCAAACTCCAGCTGTGACTCTCTCTCCACTCACTCCCAGCTACATGCCAACCCCCACCCGCATCCTACGAGGTGTCCCACTGGTTTGGGCTCCACAAGGTTTTTTCTATTTAGGCATAACCATATCTGCTCACTGGAAGAACCTGAAGGAAGCCAGTTATGGCCCTCTAGTCAGCAACCTGACAGCAGAGGTCCAGCAATGGCATAAACTAAAACTTTCCTTAAATGGTAAAGTAGAATCATTGTGGATGTTCACCCTCCTCAAGGTAGCCTACCTATTAAATAACTTGCCAGTTAAATTGCTTCCAAAATCGCTGCAAACATCAGATAGATTAGTGGCCAGTTTTCTGTGGAAGGGGAAATCTCCTCAGTTCAGTAAGGCTAGGTTAAGGACACACTGGACGAGGGGAGGCCTGGGCCTCCTTTGGTTCCAGGGCTACCACTTGGCCTACAGAGCAGCCCAGGCCACTAGGTGGTTCATACCCTTGTCACCCAACACACCATCATGGGTTATTCTGGAAACAGACATAGCGGGCGTCACATGGCTAGGGACGCTCCTGCATCTGGGAAGCCACCCTAAGGAGGCAGTTTCCCCAATCCTATGGGAGATATGGAAAGCATGGGGCTCCTGTATGGCAATGACACATACTCCCAGGACTGTCTGGGCACCAGCATAAAGATATCAAATCAAATCAATCTTTTTTTGTTTAAAAGGCGCCTTTCCGATGATCAAGGAGCCTGTACAAAAATTGTTATCCACCAAACACTAACATACTAAAACCATAAAACATTTTAAAAATTTTCAAATAACAAATTCATAAGCTGATGATTTACCCCACTATATTTACACTTCTTCTGAGAATGCTAGGCTAAATAGGTATGACTTACGTTCCGTCTTAAAACTTTGGATGGTCAGGCAGTCCCTTATCCGACAAGGTAGAGAATTCCACAGGGTCAGGGCCATAAATGCAAAGGAACGGGCCCCCGATGTTTGAAGTCGCACCCTGGGAATCTCTAGCAATCCCTCATCAGTGGATCAGAGTGGTCGGGAGGGGCAGCAGGGAATAAAGAGATCTTGTGGTAATGGGGTCCCTGGTCATGTGGGGTTTTATAGGTCAGCAAACAGACCTTGAAGGTGATATGCCATTGCACTGTCAGCCAATGCAGCCCACAGAGCACAGGTGTTATATGACTGATCCTAGATGTACCAGTCAAAAGCCTGGCCACCACATTCTGCACCAGATGCAGGTGACGGATATCAACCACTGGTAGTCCTAGGTACAGGGCATTGCAGTAGTCAAGGTGAGTGGTCATGAAGGCGTGGACCAAAGTAGGAAGATTGTCAGAAGGAACCAGGAGTTTCACCCGGGCAATATTCCTCAGATGGTAAAAAGAGGTCTTGACAATGGCTAACACCTGTGATTTTAGGGTCAAACCGTCATCAAAAATAACACCCAGGTTCCACACTCGGTCTGAGGTGGTAAGCCGGACACCCCCGAGAGAAAGACCAGAAGGTTGTCCTGCTAACACACCCACCTTCCAATGATCGGGATCCACCACCAACACCTCAGTCTTATCCGGTTTCAATCTCAGTCAACTAACACTCATCCAGTCTTGGATCTCGGACAAGCAGTTGTTAAACACCTAGAGAACATCTCCCTGTTCGGGTACAAAGGACATGTACAGCCGAGTGTCATCTGCATAGCAGTGAAAACTCAGACCATACCACCTAATAATGTCCCCCAGTGGCAGCATATACACAGTGAACAACATGGGTGCCAAAATGGAGCCCTGTGGCACCCCGCATGATAGGGAGAGAGGATCAGAGGAATAAATTCCTGAGGCCACTCTCTGTGTCCTACCCTCGAGGTAAGACTGAAACCACATGAGGATGGTACCCAACAGTCCACACATGAACTGCAGATGCTCCAATAGTAAACCATGGTCCACAGTGTCAAACGCTGCCGAGAGATCGAGGAGGACCAAGATGGAATGAGTCCACCGATCTCTCGCTATTAGGAGATCATTAAGCACCCGAACAAGGGCAGTCTCAGTGCTATGCCTCTTTCTAAATCCAGACTGGAGAGAGTCATAGACATTGTGGGAGGACAAATGATCATTCAGCTGCAGTGCAACCACCTTCTTGATAACTTTATCCACAAAGGGCAGGTTAGAAACCGGTCTGTAGTTAGAGAGATTATCTGGATCTAGGGAGGGTTTTTTCAGGAGCGGTCATATAACCTCCTCCTTTAGGGGATCTGTAAAAATCCCCCTCTCCAATGATTGCCAGACTATCTCAGCCAGGACCAGGCCAATTTCCTTAATGCACCCCACAAGGAGACACATTGGGCCCAGGTCCAAACCACAACTGATTGGCCACAAAGTCTGAATGATCCTCACAAAGTTCATGATGTCCGGTCAACCAAAGTCAGACCAGACAAGCTGGGTACTTGCAACCTCCCACTGACATCTGCCACACCCCATAGAGGGGGCTGGACGGATACCGGACCTGATGGTGACAACTTTATCCATGAAAAATCGAGCATACTCATCACATCTTTCTTGTGACAATGCTCCACCAGACTGCAGACAGATTGGATTGCACAATCTGTCTACTGTCTGGAAGAGCTGAGCTGGTCGAATTTGCGCAGCGGTACTCGCCCTAGACAGGAATTCTGCCTTCTTATGGGTGATTGTCGATTGATAAACAGAAACATAGAAACATAGACTTTGACAGCAGATAAGGACCACTTGGCCCACCCAGTCTCCCCTTTTCCCTACCTATTGGATAAGCTGCAGATCCTAGTTAACCAACAGCCTACTTCTTCCTACCCCCCACCAGAATTGCCTTATGTCTGTCCCATGCATTCTTGAATTTCCCCACTGTTTTGAACCCACGACCTCCTCAGCAAGGCCATTCCATGCATCCACCACCCTCTCCATGAAAAAATGCTTCCTTACGTTGCCCTTGAGCTGTCCCCCCTCTGTCTTCAAATTGTGCCCCTTGGTTCTTGTACATCTCTTTTTCTGAAAGATGCTACCCTCCTAGACTTTGTTAACTCCCTTGAGGTACTTGAAAGTTTCTATCATGTCCCCCTTCTCCCACCTTTCCTCGAGAGTATACATATTAAGCTCCTTTAGTCTCTCTTTCTATGGCTTCTGGTGCAGACCCTGCACCATTGCATCCTGTCTATGTCCTTGCGGAGATGGGGTCTCCAGAACTGCATGCAGTACTCCAGATGGGGTCTCACCAACTGTCTGTACAGAGGGATAACAACTGGCACTCTTCCTGCCTGCAATGACTCCCCATCTGGTACTGTTCCTCTCTGCAAGGCGTCTTCACCTGGTGTTATTCCTGTCTGCAAGGAGTCCTGAAAGATATCAATGAGCGACTTAGCCAGAATCCCTTTAACTCCAGTTATATCCTCAGCAGAAAGCCATCCAAACTCTAGGACTGTCCTGCATTCCCATCTTCCGCATATTTACCAGCAGATTCTGCCTTACACTGTTGTACCTGGAGGAGGGTATTGGCAGCTAACTGTTGAGCTTGCTGATGACACCAAATTGGCAAGAAGAGTTGACACAGCAGAGGAGGTAGATGAACTACAGGGAGACCTGCACACATTCGAGAAATTGGATGAGAAATGGGGCTTAGAGTTAATGTGAGGAAGTGCAAGGTACTACACCTAGAGGCGGTCTAAGGTACTACACCAAGAGACAGTGCAAAGTACTACACCTAGAGGCAGTGTGAAGTACTACACTTAGATGCAGTGAAAAGTACTGTCTCTGGAGACAGTGCAAGGTACTACACCTGGGGCAGTGTAAGGTGCTGCACCTAGAGGTTGTGTAAGGTACTGGTACACTATTGTGTTAGGTCTGGCAGCATAACCTAGAGGTTAGAGTAACAAGCTGTGAATGAGCTTGGTACATCCAGCAGACAGACTTGGGTTTGATTCCCACAACCTCTACTTGCATACTGTGTGACTCTGAGCAAGACACTTAACCTCCCCAGTGCTCCTGGGTCGCCCCTGAAAACAGGCACCTGTGCCTAATGGGCCTTATCTGGTTAACAAGGAATTTAAAAAAAAATATCAGCACTGCCTCCTGTTTAGCCTGCACCTCTTCCATAACTTCCACCCCAGTGCCATGCACCCTGACTTCCTTGCTGAATACTAGTACAGAGTAATTACTCAGTGCCTATGCTATTCCTCCTGCCTTGCTGTATGGTTCTGCCAATCTGACCCACAGTAATGATCAGCAGCCACAATATTTTGACCCTCATTTTGTTTCTTATGTATTAAAAAAAATATATTATTCCCCAGCCCTCAATCCCCTGTGCAACCCTGTTTTCCAGACCAGCCTTGGCCTGGGCAATCTTGGCCCTACTTTCCTTCTTTAATGCCCTAAACTCTCATTCCATTTCTCTGTCACCAGGACTCCTTCCACTTATAACATGCCCTGTTTATTCCTTAACTTCCCCTGAAGCTGTTTGGCCAACCATAAAAAACATAGACAATGTCGGCAGAAAAAGACCATTGGTCCATCCATTTTGTCCAGTTGTACCCTACTCCATGACCTACTACCTAGACAGGATTCTCGTCCTCATATCCCCCATCCCACATTACTGCCACCCCCTTGAATAACTATTAAGACCTTTACTCTGTTCCAGCCATCCTTGAACCCAGTAATGTGTTTTGCACCTACCACCTCTGCTGATAGGCTGTTCCACAACTCAGCCATTCTCTCTGTAAAGTAAAACTATCTCGCACCCTTCCTGAACCCCACCCTAAACCAGATGATGTTCATGTCCCCTTATTTTAGACCCCCCATTCCTGCTAAATAGTTACTCGCAGTTTACCTCGTTTATTTCTTTCAGGAACTTGAAGGGCTCTGTCATGTTGCCCTGCTCTCTTCTGGCCTCCAGCAAGTACATGTTCTGTGCTCTGAGTTGATCCTCATAGGATCTGTCCTGTTGGCCCTGAATTCAGGAGGCGAGACACCATGGAGGCCTTGGCCTAGACTTCTTGCCCTTGTTGCAGAGATGGACACACATAGTCACCACCTCCATATTTTGCTTCAGGCCTCCCACATAGTATCAGTACTCCCGCTCAATCTCACATTCAGTGATGTATGAATCAAATTAACCACAACTATTTTCCTCAGCTTAACAAAATCAGCTCTCTTGACATTTAGTGTCATGGTCTTATTTTTGGTGAAGTAGCATCCCTCTAGCACCTTGACCTCCATCCTGTTATGGTCACTGCTGCCCACTGGCTCCCCATTCTTTGCTGCTCTGAATATGTCATCCCCATTACTCAGCAACAGATCAAGCACCACATCCCCTCTTGCCCATGCATCACATGTTAAAGAAGGAAACAGTCCTTCACAACTGGCAAAAAGTACCTTTCTGCATTCCCTCAGCCTCTTTCTTCTTCCCAGTCAATGTCAGATAGGTTGAAATCCCCCAGGAGAACCATGGCACCTGTAGTGGTTACCCTTTTAATTTAATTTGCAAATCCCAAGTCCTACAATGTTGTACTTCCTGGCAGTCTATAACATACTCCCAGAATTATCTCATTGCATTCTATAGACCTTAATTCCAGCCTGAGGAATTCTGTAGGCCTCTCATCCCTCTTCTCTCCATCGTTCTTGGCTGCTTCAATCCCATTTTTGACATAGCAAGCAACCCCTCCACACCTCTGACCCTGTCTCTTCAGAAGAGACTATACCCCACTACCTTTGCATCCAGGCTTATTCACTCCTTCTGCATTGCCCCCTTCTTGAACAGGGAGATAAAACTGGCAGTTTTCTAGACCTCTGGCACTGTGCCTGACTGTAAGGACTACTGAAAGATATCAACGAGGGGCCCAGCCAGAACCCCTTTTAACTCCAGTATTACCCTTGGGAGGATACCATCAAGACCATGAGATTTTTCTGGAGTCGCACTCTCCAGATACTTACCAACAATACTGGTATCATGAATTCTGGTCAATCAGTACTGCCTCCTGTTTGGCTTGCAGTGATACTATAACTTTCCTACCCAGCTGACCATGCCCCCTTATTTCCTTACTAAATACTTACACAAAGTAATTATTCAGTGCCATCCCTCCCAAAGTATCAGTGGATCCACCTTATCCCAAACTCTCCTTTTAAGTATTCATTATTCCCCTTTGATCCTCTGTGCAATCCTGCCTTCCAGAACAGCCTTTCCCTGAGCAATCTTGGCCCAGCATTCTTTCTGCAATACCCTATACTCAGCGTCCATATCTCTGTCACCCAACTCCTCCCACTTACCATGCAACACTTTGTTATCCTTTAATTTCATCAGATATTTGTTGAATAGCCATGAAGGTCTCTGTCAAGGCCCGCCCTTGTTTCTCACAGGAACCCATCAAGACACTGCCTCCATTATATATGGCTTCAGGGTCTCCCACTTTGCATTAGCACTCCCAATTAGTGTTGCTAAGATCACATCTCTTGCGACTATAATGAACTAACATACCACAGACACTGCTCTCTGACCTTATGGGACAACAGGTGTACAAAAACAACTGAAAAAAACTGATGAAAACCTGGTTCAAGTCATATTAAAAGGAGCACTCCTTTTATTATTTCAACTGTATCAAAAAAGTGGTAAAGCAGACTCAGACTCAAAATGCGGACAAAAGTGTATCATACAAGTCAGGGAATAAGGGACAAACTAACAAACTACAAAAGTATAGGTCAATATTTTCACCACTATAATGCACTGCTGCTTTAACCCCTGAGTGGGATGAGCATGCTACTGACTGTGTTAATGAAACAGGGATTATGAACTGTATTACTGTTACAGATTTTCAAAGTGATAGAAACTAGCTGAAGAGTGAGGTACATTGTAAAATGCTCAATGACCCAATTATTGTGGTTAATGTTACTGAAAGTCTGATGCACTTTACAGCTGTCTATAACTTATGTAATGGTTATTTCAGGGGTTCGGGGAGTGTGAGGATAAATGAACACAGGGGAATGGAATATATTAAAGCAATTAAGCATAGGTTACTCCTTTTGCTTCTTTGAATTTCTGGATCAGCCCATTCCTGTACTGGGCCTGAATCCCCACAATCAGTGGAAAGGGTCATTTTCAGAAACCTGCACCTAGATTGGTACATCTCAATATTCAGAGCATTTAAGCTAAAAAAAAAAAAAAAATAAAAAAAATCTGAGGTATAGGCTACTGAACATGAATTTGATGTGGTAGCCTTGTCAGCACCTCCCAACCCCCGCAATGTGATGTGTGTTCTAGTGGACCTACCAGGTCACCAAAACACAATAAATAAGATTATGGGCTTAGAAATTGACTTAGAAGGCTACATTACTTTGAGGAAAGACAGGCTGAGGAAGGGGCAGTAATTTATATTCTAAAAGACTGATGGCATCTGAAAGCTCAGTATTTTATTCTTCTGCTAACTGTGAATTTTTGTCGATTACTTGAGTATTATTAGGACAAGATAAAATTATTACACTTAGTACCATATGTGTATATATATATATATATATATATATATATATATATATATATATATATCCACCAGGGTACATAGAACAGTGATTGGAAGCAGTAAGTTGTTTTGGATGCCTACTGCCCAAAAATAGAGAATTAATTTTACTGGGTGATTTTAATTCCAATTTGGCCAATAAACAGGGAGATAAAGTGCTTCACATTTTCTTTGAATTCAGTCTGCATCAACTGATTACAGCCACCACAAGAACCAAGTACAAGTCTGGCTACTCATTTATTTTGGACTGGGTGGTGGTTTCAAACCTGCTAAAGTGCTGGACTCAGGGGTAATGCCAGACTCAGTAAAGGGGAACTGTCATCACTGTACACGTAAAACCACAAGACCTATAGGTCCCGATGAGCTAAACATATGGACTGTACCTTTTTACAAATACTTTAACTGTTGAAATCTCTAAGTGTATCTGATTGATCCTGTGACCCTCTGCCCAACATTATTGTCCAAGAATCCCCCGTAGCCAGCCCTCTGATGACACGACTGATGGGCTAAGCCATGGGGGACTCCTGTGTGTCAGTACAGTTGCCATATAATTTTGACCTGTACCAGTATTAGAAGCCTAACATAGAAACATAGAAGTTGTCGGCAGATAAGGACCTCTTGGATCACCTAGTCTGCCCTATATTCTCAACCTACTGTGCCACCTCAGACCCTACTTGATATTCGGTCTTCTCCCCACCTTGCCTTACTTCTAAGTTCCCCTTGTGTCTATCCCATGCATGCTTGAATTCTGTTACCATTTTAGCACCCACCACCTCTGCTGGGAGGCTGTTCCAGGCATCCACCACCCTCTCCATGAAGAAGCATTCCCTCATATCTCCTCTAAACCTCCTCCCTTCCAGCTTCATAGTGTGAACCCTTGTCCTGGAGCATCTTTTTCTATGGAAAATGCTACCTTCCTGTGCCTTATTAATGCCTGTGAGGTATCTGAATGTTTTTGTCATATCCCTCCTTTCCCCCCTTTCCTCTAGAGAGTACTCTATCATATCCCCCCTTTTCCTTCTTTCCACTAGAAATTAAACAAGCCCTTTATATCTGTCGCAATTTTATGGAAAATATACTGACACATAGGAGTGCCCCCATGGTTTAGTCCCTCAGTCATCAGAGGACTGGCCACGGAGGACTCTTGCACAGTAATGGCTGGTGGAGGGTTGTAGGATCAAACAGATAAACTTATAAATTTCGGCAGTTAAAGTATGTTAAAAAAGGTATTGTGTATGCATCTTAGCTCATCAGGACCTATAGGTCCCATGGTTTTAAGTGTACAATGATGACAATTCCCCTGTAAATGACCACTGACAGGAGTATTGTAACTGGTCACCCAGGAGGACAGGGTTTCATGCTCTGTAAATATAGAGAATAAATGATGGCAAGGTGTGGTATACAAGGAAATAATACCATTGAGATGTTGAACAAGCCACAAAGCCAAATGCCCAAAGGGCAAGTGGCCATTATGAGCTTGTTTGACCCCCAGATGGTATTATTTCACGAGTATGTCAGACTTTGCTATCTTTTATTTTATACAATTTATTAGGTTGGACACTGTTTTCTGTCTCCTATGTTTTGCCATAGTGCAGGTATTTTCCATAGTGTAGTGGTGTATATAGGTAGTGTTTATCTGTGTATTGGGGGCTTTTCCATAGTGCAGTGGTAGTGCGGTGCTAGTGTTGTTCCCTAGTGTAGTGTAGTTTTCTACAGACTGCCTGTTCTGCCCCTTTAGTGTTTCCGTAGTGCAGGGGCCTCCTATAAAGCAGGCATAGCTCCTGTGCTCTTCACCTACTGTCAGTATGCCAAGCGGCGTGGCGTGTGGTCATGCTGTCGGGAGCAGCATGGGTATGGTGTCTGGAGTGGCAGTTCATTGAAGGAGTGGCAGAAGGAGAGCCTACATGTCTGCTATCAAGAGCGAGGAATTAGTAGCAGAAGAAGTGCCATGTCTGCTGACAGAAGTGTCATGTGTGGGTCTTGAAGGGAGGACCAGCATCAGGAGCAGCATGGATGGTCTTCAAGTTTGTGGGATGTGATTGCTTAGTGCATGAGGGTGGACTGAAGGGAGATTGTTGGGCGGGGTTTTAGTGTAGGTTAGGGTATCTTTCTGCAGGGGGAGTTTGTAGAGGTTTTTAGGAGGCTGGTATGAAAGTTAATAAGGTGGCTGTTACATTATTGGGGTGGTTTATAGTGTGTTGGGCATTAATGTGTTATTAAGATGTGAATAATACATTAATAAGGTGTAATTGGCTAATTGGTGTCATAATATGCTAACTGGCTACCATCATTTGCGGGGAAATATATGATGGCTTTTTCTATGGTGACAAGGGCCCAACCATGCAATACCTATATATAGGTATGTATAGAAACATACACAGTGACAGCAGAAAATGACCAACAGTCCATCTAGTCTGCCTGAGTTCCCTATTCATCCCTGGGACCTACTGTCCCTCCAGGGTCCAAGCCCTCTCCATCCTCCCCCCCCCATTCTCTTTCCAGTTTCTGCCTCCCTGAGAAACAATTATACACTTCATTCTTTCCCATCTGTGCTTGAAACCACCAATGGTTTTAGCACCCACCCCTTCCGCTCATAGACCATGCCATGGCTCCACCACCATTTCTGTAAAATAATACTTCCTCATGTCCTTCCTGAACCTCCCTCCTGTTAGTTTCTACTCATGTCCACGACTGTGAACTAGTATTCAGGCTAAATAGTTCCCCACAGTTCACCTTGTTAATGGAACTTGAAGAGCTCTATCATATCTCCCCTTTCCCTTCTGGTCTCCAGCAAGTACATATTCTGTGCCTTGAGGCACTTCTCATACGACCTGCCCTGTTGGCCCTGAATGACTTTTAATACTCTGCGCTGCACCTTCTCCAGCCTATCCACATCCTTTCTGAGATGAGGACTCCAGAACTGGGCGCAATACTCCTGGTATTCCTCACTTAGGATTTAGTATATAAGGGAAGTATTACCTCTTTCCTTCTGCTATCAATAATCCTCTCATTACATCCCAGCATCCTGCTCACTTTGCTGTATGCCTTGTTGCACTGACTCAATTGTTTGAGGAAGTTCCTTATGATAATTCTAAGGTCCTGTTCCTCAGCTATAGTGTTAAGTCTCACCCCACCCATCCAGTACTCTGTCCTATGGTTCTTGTTCCCTAGGTACATCACCTTGCACTTTCTGGTGTTGAATTTCAACTTCCAAACCTTGGACCATCCCTCTAGCTTTTGAAAGGCACTTTGCATTTCCCTGATTCCCTCATCACTATCCACCCTCCCACAGAGCTTAGTATTATCTGTGAAGAGACACAGATTGTCCCAGATTCTCTCACCAATGCCGTTAATGAACATATTGAGGAGGACCAGATTCAGGACAGATCTCAGTGGTAACCCGCTCATGACCTCCCTCTCTCCTCTGCTACCACCCCTTTAGCCAGTTACCAACCCAGTTTACTATGACCTTAGCTGCACCCAGATCCTACAGCTTCTTCAGCAAGCATCTGTGAGGCACTGAGTTAAATGCTCTGCTGAAGTCGAAGTGGAGCAAATACATAGCATTGCTCCTATCCAATTCCCTCATCACTCAGTCAAAAAAAATTATCAGGTTAGTCTCGCAAGACCTCCCTGCCACAAATCCATGCTGTTTACTATCCTGGATGCCATTGCTGTCCAAGTGGTCCACAAAGACCTCTTCGTCCAGTGACTCCATCAGCAACCCTACAACATAAGTAAGACTTGACAAGCTTGTAGTTCCCCACTTGTTCCTCCCTTATACAGCAGGACTATATCCACCACCCTTCACTCCTTCAGAGTGCCCCACCCCAGTCCTTCATGAGCTGTTGAACAGACCTACCAGAGGTTCAGCCAGTACTGCTGCCAGCTCCCTGAGTAACCTCAGATGCAACCCATCTGGTCCCTGGGCCTTATCTATCTTTAGGCCTGACAGCCATTTCTGGACCTTTTTTCTTCTAAATATTGACTGCCTCATCTCAGGGATCCCCTTTGTGGCTGCTTTGATGCCACTCTCTTGCAAGGGCCCACCATCCTCCCTAGAGAAAACTGAGCAAAAATAATCATTATGGATGGTGGCCTTTTGCCAGTCCTCCTCCTCTATCACCCTAACCCCTCAGGCAGCCTTACGATTCTGGCTCCTTTCTTTCTTTTTTCTCTAATATATCTGAAGAACTGTTTTACTCTGGTTTAGACCCCCCCTCCCTCCACAGTACGCAGCTCTGTGTCCGCTTTTACCTCACTAAACACCCTCTTTGCCTCCTTGTTTTTCAGTAAGTATTCTCCCCCGCCCCCCGCACTTTTATTTATGCTTGTAAAAGGCCTTTTTCTTGGCCCTCATCACTTCCCTTACTCTTGCTGAGAACCATAACTATCCCTTGAACCTGTTCTTTTTGGTCGCTGTTTTCATGCATAACTTAGATGCCTCGAGAATGACTCCCTTTATTGCCCCCTGTTTCTCTTCCACCCACATGTTGTCCACCCCAACTAACTTTTCCCTGACCAACTCCCTCAGCCTGTTGAAATCAGCCCTAAAATCAAGGCCTTCAGTTCTCAACTGGGATTGTGACCCTAGGGTCAGTTTGAACCAAATGGAGTTATGGTTGCTGTTCCCCAGTGGTTCCCTTTTTCTCACAGCTCCAACCACCTCTGAGTTGTTAAGCACCACATCAAGAATTGCAGTCTGCTTTATGGGTTCCTTAGCTAGCTGTACCAGTGGAAAATTCTGGAAGGCGTCCAACAAGGCCTGACTTCTGGCACTCCTGGCCATTGCAACATCCTGAGCGATGGCTGGCGAGTTCAGATCACTCACATATATATTCTTTGCAAAAAACTGCATTAATACACCAGTTAGAGGTTCAGTTTCATGTCAAAAAAGTAGAGAAATGTAGTGTTAGGAGGAAATAGGGTGTTAGGGTTTTCAACCCTAACTCCCCACCCCCAAAGCGGCAAAAGAACAAGACCACACAAGCTACCACTGATAGCCATCATCAGGTAAAACAAGCAACATACAACTGTTTCCAGATTAAACAAATGCAGTAGCACTGATGAGCTACCTTCATGGATTAACATCTGTGGTACACACACCTCAACACATACACACTCATTTTTGGCTGCAGATGAAAAATCCATGATACTCAAATCACAGCACTACACACGTGTGCAGAAGCACAGGCTGCTGCTGCCATGGATACAAATTCATGATACCCAAATTACAAGAGCTCAGGACACTATGGGGACTTATCCACACTGTAAGACATACACACAGTTCCGTCTGCAGAAGTGCTGAACCCTGAGGGGCCTGCACTTCAGCAGCCACAGGAAAAGTATAAAACATACACACAGATCTCTGGTTGCAGAAGCAAAGATGTCACAAAATTCGATACCAAAATGGCAAGACTACTTCTGTCTGCAAAAGACCAGGCCCCTGAGGGGTCTCCATCTCTTCAGCCACAGGTGTAAGACATACACACTGGCTTCTGGCTATATAAGCACAGACCCTTGTGGTCACATAGAAAACCATGCAGTACTGGATCTAGCTTTGTAGCAAGGTACCACACACTACCCTCTTAGACCAGCAAAAAGTAGCTGTTGTAACCTAATCTGAGCTTTAAAACATAACATTTTAGTTTGATAGGGAAAGTGCCACATCCTAGACAAAACTACTACTGCAATAAAAAAATTCTAGATCCACTGCTGAAACTATTATACCCACCTTGCAATAGCGCTTCTGCAGCCAGAGGTACTAATGCACGCTGTATAACACATAGTACACACACAGCTGTGGCTGCAGAAAGGGGACCTGTGCAGACTGTGCTCCTGCAGCCACAGATACAAATCCACAAAGGTAACACATTAGTGCTACTGTATTTGTATCATCAGGAAACAGTTGCATGTTGTTTGTCTTACCTGAAGATGACTGTCTGTGGTTGCTTGTTTGGTCTTGTCCATTTGCTACTTAGGGCGGTGGGAAGTTAGGATTGAAAACCCTAATGCCACATTTCCTTACTTTTGTGGGGTTAAGTTGAACCCTAACTGGTGGATTAACACAGTTGTTTGCAAAGAATTTCCTTTCTTTTAGAGATAGTGGAATCATATCCTCATTCACACAGTGCAAGAAAGCAGCAGCAAAGGCAAACAAAATGCTGGGATGTATATCTAGGGGGATCAGTAGTAGGAGAGAGGAGGTTATACTGCCTTTGGACAGGTCACTGGTAAGGCCGCATCTAGAGTATGGAGTTCAGTATTGGTGCCCACACCTCAAAAAGGACATTAATCTGCTGAAAAAGGTCCAGAGGAGGGCTACAAACATGATAGCTGGTCAGCAGAGTAAGGCATATGAGGAGAGAATGAGGGCACTGAACATGTACTCCCTGGAAGACAGGTGAGAGAGAGGGGACATGATTGGGATGTTCAAGTACTTGAAAGGGATGAATAAGTTTGATAAGGAGAGTCTCTTTAAGCTGAGTGGCAACCATAATATGAGGGGGCAAAGTCTTAAGCTGGAGTGTGGGAGGTTTAGGAAGGAGGTCAGGAAGCACTTCTTCACAGAGAGGGTGGTGGAAACTTGGAATATGCTGCCGGAAGAGGTCATCTCATTGAAGACAGTGGGCAGCTTTAAGACAGGATGGGACAGGCATAGGGGGAAGGTAAGGATCAGGGGAAGGGAAGATGGGAAGAGTGGGGAGGAAGGGCAGGGATATTAGCTCAAGCTGCAGACCCTGCAATATGAGCAGACTTGACAGACCAAAAGGCATTCTTCTGCTGGCTTCTTCATATGTATGTATGTTCATATTCTTGCAGGTCCTGACAGATGCAGCTGTTCAGGGCCCTCTGGACTCTGCACCAAGAAAAGAGTCTGTATGCCTATGGAACTCAAGAATTTGTCAGTCTATCCAGTGGGCTGCAGAATGCAGGGCCTGCACTTCCATGTGGTGACACATACAGATGCACAGGGCAAACAGTCTATTTGTTAGCTGATAAGTCCCTGTGGCAAACACGTGCAGAGGTGCAGGGCCTTATGCCAGGAGAAGAGTTCTCTTCACTATACTGGACTTGGGCCTGTGCAGGTAACCCTGCTCCTTTCCTGGTTGGTGGTACCACATGACAGCACCAGCCCCCAGCCTCGATCCATCCAGCTGGCTCACTGAGCTTGCCCCCCAAACTCTGCTCACCAGCATGGTATCACAAAGCACTACCCACTGTGGTAAATGCTGGCAGTACACACATTTCTTAACAATTTTGTTTTTATTTTTAACACAGATTTTCAAGATAGTCATTTTATGACTCCCCTTTATTAACATGACATATGGCATTTACAGAATATTGGTCGAAAAGTCATTTCATGCCAAAAAGGTGAAAACACTTTCATCCAGGATTTGAAAAGTGACACCAGTAATGCTTATGCGGTGGTGTGAAAATATGGCTATGTTGAAACTTTGAAGTCAAAATATTGGTAATTGTGGTTCCATGTCATAGCGGCGATTGCTAAATAGCAATCGTTGTTACATTGAGTGTACATTGCCAAAAAGCAAAACGGCGATGTACACTCCCCAGCGAGGACAAAAGCACAGACAAAAACTTATTAATATATCTATGCGGGGGGCTGCTCCCCCCTTAATTTAGATTCTCAACTCCAGGGGGGTGCATGTCGGAAAGGGGGAGAAACTCAAAAAAAAAAAAAAAAGTTCAACACCTGCACACACTAAAAAAAACTGTACCCCTACCCAGCCCCGAACCCTGAACCATCCTCACTGCAGCCAGCCACCCTTGCCACCACACTACACGGCCAGCTCGGCAACACCTCACCATACTACCTCCCACATACCTCCTCCATTATCCCTCCTCTTCCGTTCACCCTCCTGCATACTCACCATTCTTCCCCTTGATCTGCGCTATAAATGTACCTCACTACACTTTCAGGTTAGCTCACATAAGGGGCGATCAAACGGAGTCACTCAAAACTGAGTTGCTCAATTTAAGTCGCCCATTGACAGGTTACCGGTAATTGCCAAAGTTATGAGCGAGCATCGAAAATTTTCAATATAGATTGATAACTGTCATTTTTTAATATTCTGACCCCAAGTTTTGAACATAGTGTTCTTATGACCCCATGGCTTGAACCTGGCATGTGAATATTTTAAATCCTTCCCAAAACGTGATTTCATTGAGTGACTGCAAAATCAAATTTTGCCCTGGATTTAAAAAATTTCACCCACCTTCTTCATAAGATGGGGTCCCAAAAAAGCCATGTTGAAAGTTTGGTGGAAGAATATTGAAAATTAGCGAAGTTATGAGTGAACGTTTAACTGTTTCAATGTTCATTCATAACTTTGTCACTTAATCATATTTGTTCACCAAATTTCATAGTCTTCTTATGACCCCACTTCATGAACCTAGTAGGTGAAAATTTTCAAATGCTGCCCAAAAGGGAATTTCATGGAGTGACTGTGAAATCACCTTTCAGGATAGATTTGAAAAACTTCACCTACCTTGTTCATGAGATAAGGTCCCAAAAAGGCCATGTTGAAAATGTGGTGTAAAAATATTGAACACTGATAAATTTATGAGCAAAAGATCAAAACGCGTTATATTGTATTGAGCTACATTAACCAGACTTGCCTTATTTTCTCATATCGCAGTCACAATTCCAGCAGGAGGATATCTTTTTGACTGACAGTGGATTGACCTCATGGAACACTTTTAGATGACTGAGGGTGTGCTGGGGGCATAGGGGCTGGTGCTGAGTCAGGGATCAGGGTGGGTTGGGTGGGGGTTTGGGGCTGAGATTGGTGAGGCACTGTTTTCTTCTCTGCAGGTTAAAAAAAAAATCAATGAGGGACCATTTTCTATTTTCCAAGGCTAAAAGAACAAGCATTTGTCAATGCCGAATGTTTGCTTGCTGGCATTGGCATTGGTAGTATAGGAGTTACAGAGCTGCATAATAGGAATGGCAGTGAAATATTGAACTGAAGCCAACCCCACCACCATTCTGCAGAAACTGACAGGCATTGGGGTGTGCTTTTGGGTCGTCAGGCATAACGGCCACGCCATTTCACCACACCCTACCCTGCAGACACCGACAAGTGTCACGGTGTGCCTTGGGGTCTTTGGCCCTTATGAGCACCCCATTCCATCAGGAAATACAGTGAGATGGGTGCGGTGTAGGAGAATGGGGTGAACATTGGGGCTGAAGAGTCCAAGGCACACCTCAATGCCTCTCACTAGCTGCAGGTTGTGGAATGGTATGAGCATTACAGGCGAGAATCCCAAGTCACACCCCTGATGCCTGTCATTCTCTACAGGGTGGGGCGTTATGGTCGGAAACCCTAACGCCTCAGGCATTCATTGGTATTTTCACTCCAAATTTTCAACATGGTTTTTTTGTGACCCCCACCTCATGAACAGTGGCAATATCAGTTTGTTAGCCGAAAGCTGTTTTTGTACGCAACTATGGCATTTAGCACCACAGGTGCAAAAACACATTCCGAACAGGATGTGAAAAATGACAGCTGTACTGTTCATGGGGAGGTGTAAAAAATGGCAATGTTGAAAATCTACAGTGAAAATATTTAAAAAACTGGTGAAGTCATGAGCATACGTAGAAACTGTGCAAAGCACACCCGTAATGTAATTAGTTTGGGGATTTTTTATAGCAGATTGTCAACACAGGCATTTTGGGACCTCCGATCATGAACAGTGTCACTGTGATTTTCTTTATCTGTCCCGAACAATGATTTCCCACAGTGACCACACATTTCTGTACTGAAAGTGTGAAAACACATTTTGGCCATGTTGTGAAAAATGAGAGCTGTACTGTTCATAAGGAAGTGTGAAAAAATGCCACTGGTGAAAATCTGGACTGAAAATATTACAAATTCATGAACTTATGAGGGTGCGTGGAAACTGCGCAATGCTCACTTGTAACACAGTCATTTTGTGGACTTCTGTCACCACATTTTCAACATAACCATTTTAAGACCTCTGCTCATGAACAGTGTCACTGTGATTTTCTTAATCTGTCCCAAACATTGCTTTCGTACATCGACTGCACCATTTTGCGCTACATGTGCGGAAACACATTTTTGGCGAGATGTGAAAAATGGCAGCTGTACTGCTCATAAGGAAGTGTAATGAAATGGCAATGTTGAAAATCTGGCATGCAAATATAAAAAATTTGCAAACTTGCGAGTGTGCTTAGGAACTGTGCAACATGCGCTCCTAAAACAGTCATTTTGGGAAATTTTTTCACCAAATTTTCAACATAGCCATTTTAAGACCTCTGCTCATGAACAGTGTCACTGTGCTTTTCTTAATCTGTCCCAAACATTGATTGTGCACACCAACTGTGCCATTGTGCGCTACATGCATGAAGACACATTTTGGGCGACGTGAAAAATGACAGCTTTACTGCACATAAGGAGGTGTGGTAAAATGACAATGTTGAAAATTTGGAGTGCAAATATTAAAAATTTGCGAACATATGAGCGTGCTTAGGAACTGCGCAATGCACTCTCGTAAAACAGTCATTTTTAGGAATTTTTTCACCAAATTTTCAACATAGCCATTTTAAGACCTCTGCTCATGAACAGTGTCACTGTGATTTTCTTAATGTGTCCCATACAGTGAGTTTGCACACCGACTGCGCCATTGTGCGCTACATGGGCGGAAACACATTTTGGCCGAGATGTGAAAAATGACAGCTGTACTGCTCATAAGGAGGTGTGGTAAAATGGCAATGTTGAAAATCTGGAGTGCAAATATTAAAAATTAGTGAACTTACAAGCGCAAGGAACTCGCGAATGCACACTGTGAAACAGTCATTTTTAGGAATTTTTTCACCAAATTTGCAACATAGGCTTTTGAGAGCCCACTTATGAACACTGGCACTGTCGTTTCATTAATCAGTCTCAAAAGGTGATTTTGTGCAGTGACTGCGAAATCACTCTTCGGGCCCGATTAATGCAAAAATCTATTTATTGCATTATACAGCTTACCGGCATTTCCTCAGTTCACAGTCAGCTTTGAAGAGTGCAGATGTGTTACCGGTCCACCGAAGATCATCACGCCGAGCTCCGGAGGTAAGTATGGGGTGAAGTGGGGGTGGGGGGAGGTAGGGAGTGCAGAGGATGGGAGCAGGTGGGCAGGGAGACTGCCAAGGGAACTTTTTTGTTTACATGTTATGTTTTTTGTAGGAAGACGATGCGGGACATTTGCCATGCTGGGGTGGTCTGCCAGCATGGCAGCTGGAAGGTTGTGGGGGGTCTGGAGAGAACGGGATTGGGCACTGCCATCGGCTATAACAGTTTTGCTACGCTGGGCCAGGGGCTCCTCAGAGTGGCACCTAGAAAGCTTTTGGGGGCATGGAGCCGACGGAGGATTGGGCACCCTGTCGGCCATACAGTGTGTGTGCAGGTGGGGGAGCGATGAGCATGTAATATGCATGCGTGCTGAGGGGTGGAGTGCTGCTCACTGAAGCAGAGCTCTCCCTTCCAACTGTATGGCACTGCATTTTCAACTGCTGTCATGGACAGCTGCAGCATTCATTGGAGAACTGCGGCCACACCTGCAAACACACTGACTGAATTGGAAGATGGGTGCCACACCTCCAAAAACTCTGATGATGGCACCATGTTTCTTGCACACACGTGCAAACATAATAAATGAATGCACAGAGAAGGGACCGTACCCAGCACTGGAGATTGAGCACTCCAGTGTCGACATTTACAGTACTGTGGCACCAGAGGTGGGCATGCCAGTGTCACCACCTATTTACTGGCAGGATGATCTGGAGGGAAGGGGGTGGTGAAGTGGTACCAGGGGTGGGCACGCCGGTGCACTTATAATTTGAAGCAGTAGGGAAGGATGAGGGAGGGCTGGTTGAGCTTGGAGGGGGAGGGAGTACAATACAAATTAGAACAATGGGGTATTCTTGTATACTATAACAGAATCAGGAAGACGAGGGCTGGCTGAACTGGGTGTAGGAGGAAGCAAAAAATCTACATGGGGAGTGGTGAGAGAGGGCTCACTGAGCTATATATCTGGATGTGTAGTACGGTATGGGCTGTGGACCAATGGGCATACAGTCCTACCTATGGTGTCAGTCGGCAGCAGCGGGCGGCAGGCGGGGGTGCTGCTGCCCGCCACTGACAGGGGGAGGGCAGTGGGGACTGAGGGTGGGTGGGAGGGGCATCCACTGGACCACCAGGGATAAGGGGTAGCTCATTCTTAAACTTAAGCCCGCGATCGGGCAGAAAACGGTCCACTGGACTACCAGGGATATTGGATTCGTCAATTGTTTAATATGTAATGCCGCAATCGGGCAGGCAGCGGTCCACTGGACCACCAGGGATAGAGGTTTCATCTATTTTCTACTGAAGCCCGTGATCAGGCAGGCAGCGGTCCACTGGACCACCAGTGATATAGGATTGATCTATTTTTTACTGAAGCCCGTGATCGGATGGGCAGCGGTCCACTGGACCACCAGGGATATAGAATTTCATTCTCTGTTTCACTGATGCCCATGATCGGGCATGGGGGAGTGGGCACCACCACGGAGGTGCAGGCTGGAGCTCGAGTGGCCACCACGAGGTGGCAGCTGCCTGTTGCACCCTGCAATACGGCAGTAGCCTCCTGTGGGTGGCCAGCCCCTGCTCCTTTTTTTTTGATTAACTTGTGCTGGCGCAGGGCTGCGATGCGATGGCTCCGCACATCCCAGGCTGAATATTGGCTGTGCAGAGTATGCATGCACGCCCCCCACCTGCACCTGCATACATTATGATGCACTCCAGCACATCAGGATTTGTGCTGCACACTTTGCCCTTTTGAATTTCACGCCAGGGTGCATCAGTGGGTTGCGCATATCGCGCAGCACTATTGCACCATGCGCAACCCTTTTGAATATCTGGGTCAGGCTGTTTTTCTATATAAAGATAAAGTTCCTCTTTCATGAGCATATTTTCTTCTTTCACATGGCCTCAAGAAAGAAGAAATATCATGAAAGAAGTCGCAAAAGCAGGAGGAACAGGGGGGAACCTGGAATGCAGGAAAATGGGGGGAGCAGTGAATCAGAGCAGGGGGAAGAGGGAGGAAAGCGCAAGGAGAAGGAACAGTTGGGAGGAAAGGGCAAGGAGAAGGACCAGAAGTACAAGGAGGATATAGTAAAGGGATCTGAGGATTTAGACCAGGGGAGCACAACAAGCAAGGAGGGACTAAATGGAGACAGGAAGGAAGGGAGGACAAGCCAGGCTAGTTTAGCGGATGGGGGAGAAGGACCAGTTGCGAGCAGTGGGGGGGGGAGTTAGTGAGGTACAGAAGGATACTTGGGAGGAGGAGAGGCATAGGATCGGAGGGGAGGGGGTGGCCAGTGTAAATAAGGAGGGAATGGCATGTGGCACCCAGATAGGAGGAGGAACAAGGAGCCGGCTGGGTGGAGGAGCTGGTAGAAAGGATGAGGGACATGGAAGTGGGGAAATGGAGGAAAAGGAGTGGTCAGAGTACTCCTGTTGGGGGATTCTATGATCAGGGGTATCAAATGGGATAGGGAGGGCGAAGCCTGGCCAGTTAAAACAAAATGCTTCGCTGGACTAATGGTGCACAGGGCAAGCCAAAAAGGTATATCAGCTGGCAAAGGATTGTGGGGTTCCCGGACATACTGGTCCACCTTTGGTACAAATGACATTGAGGGAAATAGGTTAGAGATACAGGCAAGGTTCAAAGAGCTTGCCAGGGTCTGTCATGACATTGGATGCACAATTTCCTTCTCGGAAATCCTGCTGTTGCCAAGGGCTAGTGAGGAACACAAAAGAAAGATTAGGGAGATAAACCAGTGGCTCAGGGAGTGGTGTGACGCCAGGGGGTATGGGTTGATGGGGGATTGGGGGGAGACCTGGGAGGCTAAGGAGCTGTATGCTAGAGATAGGCTCCATCTCAATTTGGAGGGGAGGGAAATCTTTAAGTTGAAAATAGAGGGGTTCATTGGTGAAAAGTGGGGTTTAAATATGTGAAGAGGGGAGGGATGGGAGAAAAGGCTGTCAAGGGGGGTCCGATAAAGGAGGGACTCTGTCTCCACCCCTCTGGGGAGCTGGACAAATGTGGGAAAAGGCTGACTGGTAAAGTGCAAACCACAGGAAAATAGAATCCCCATGGGAACACGAGCAGGGGAAACGGAAGTATAGGGAAAGTGTGGAAGGTAGTCCTGCTAAATGCCAGGAGCTTGGGCAGTAAAATGCCTGAGCTTCAGGTGATGCTAATTGAGGGAGCGGTGGATGTGGCAGCAGTCACTGAGACCTGGGCCACCGCAGGACATGACTGGGACCTGAACCTGGAAGGTTACACTATGTTCAGGAAGGACGGGGGAGGGAAGGGGAGGAGGGGTAGCAATGATAGTCAAAAACTGCATTGGCATAGAGGGAGTAGAGGAGGTGGAGGGAACCGTGGAGGCAATTTGGGTCACCTTGATAACAAGGGGAGGGCAAGAGAGTAAAAATAGGAGTGATGTATAGACCCCCTGCACTGGTGGAGGAGCTGGAGGAGAGTCTTGTGGCAGATGTTGTGAGACACTGCAGATTGGGTAGGGAAAGGTGGTGGTGTTGGGGGACTTAAACATGCCAAGAACAGAATGGGAGACTATGACATCCTCGGTGGCCAGGGAACAGAGGTTGTTGGATGTCTTTCAAGACGCGTTCCTAACTCAGCAGGTGGGGGAACCGACCAGGGAGGCGCGGTTACTGGATGGGGTTCTGGCAGACAGTGACCAGATTGGGGGCCTGGAGGTAAGGGACCCATTGGCAGGGAGTGACCATGCCACGGTCTGGTTCTGCCTGGACCTAGGAGGGGTAGAAAGCTGCACAAAGACGGAGGTAACTGACTTCAGGGGGGCGGATTTTAAGGAAATGGGAAGGATCCTTAAGAAGCATTTGGATGTGATTGGGTCAGACATGGACGCTGACAGTAGGTGGAAAATCATCAGGAGAGGGGTGCAGGATGCTACCAGCACCTGTGCAAGAATAAGACGAAAATGCGGTAGGGCCCGAAAACTCTGCTGGTGGACCAGGGAGGTCCAGGAGGTGGTGCAGGGAAAGAAGGCAGCCTATAGGCAATTCAAGTGCTCAAGGAGTGAAAGGGATCAAGGGGAATATGAGTTGATGGCTAGAAGGGCCACTAGGGTGGTGAGGGCAGCTAAGGCAAGGAAGGAGCAGAACCTGGCCAGGGAAATTAGGAGAGGGAACAAGGGGTTATTTAGATACATTCGGGAAAAACGAAGGGTGAAGGGGCAGATTAGCAGGATTAAAACAGGGGCAAGATGGGCACAAGACCCGGGGGAGCAGGCTGAGGTACTAAATGAGTACTTCACCTCAGTTTTCACCAAGGAAAATGGGGTTGCTGCATCATGCATGGGAGGAGACAGTGATACTGAGGGGGAGGGACTCTACCGATTAGCGGGTCTGGGGAGAGGGGGAGGCATCACTGGCAGAAGGGGAAGGCTAACAGGGAGAAGAGGTAGCAGAGGTGGAAATCACAGCAGAGAGAGTGAGGGAAGCCTCAGGTCCTTTAAGACGGAGAAAGCACTGGGGCCAGATAAATTACATCCCAGAGTGCTGAAGGAACTTGGTGATGTCCCCATCTAAACCCTGGCGGAGCACCATCTCTGAGGACAGGGTGGTGCCCCAGGACTGGAAGGTGGCACATATAGTGCCTATCCACAAGGGGATCAAGGGAGATGGCAGGAACTACAGGCCTGTCAGCCTGACATCGGAGGTGAGCAAGGTGATGGAGGGCATTGTCAAGGAGAGGCTGGTGGGGACCTGGAAAAGTCAGGGTGCCTGGACGATAGACAGCATGGATTCATCCCAGGGAAATCGTGTCAGACAAACCTTGTGGAGTTCTATGACTGGGTGACGAGTGCCTTGGACCTAGGTAGACCAGTGGATGTCCTCTTTCTAGACTTCAGCAAGGCATTTGACTCTGTTCCTCACAAGGCCCTGTTGGATAAGCTGGGAGAAATGGGGTTGGGGAACCAGATGATCAGATGGATAGGCAATTTGCTCCAAGACCGGACCCAGAGAGTTGTAGTTGGTGGGATAATCTCATCCCCAAGGAGGGTCATTAGTGGGGTCCCAAAGGGATCAGTCTTTGGGCCCCTCCTGTTCAACGCCTATGTCTCTGACATAAGGACAGGTATCAGGAGTAGGATGAGTCTCTTTGCGGATGACTCAAAACTGGGGGCGGTGGTGTATGGGGAGAAGGGGAGGGTGGTCCTACAGGGGGATCTGGAGGCTCTGGAAAGATGGTCTAGAAAGTGGAAGCTGAGGTTCAATGCTGGGAAATGCAAGGTACTGCACCTGGGCGCCAGAAACCCAGGCCAAGTGTACACCCTGGGGGGGAAATGCTACAAGTCTCGATGGCTGAGAGGGACCTGGGGTGGTGGTGGATGTCAAGATGAACAACTCGGAGACTTAGAGTGGCAACAGCCAAGGCCAACAGGATGCTGGGATGCATCGCTAGGGGGATCACCCCAGAAGGAGGGAAGTGATACTCTCTCTGTATAACTGCTTGGTGAGGCCGCACCTCGAGTACTGCGTGCAGTTTTGGAGGCCACACTTAAAAAGTGACATTAAACTCCTGGAGAGGGTCCAGAGGAGGGCAACCAAAATGATTTGGGGCTTGGGGAACAGAACCTATGGGGAGAGGCTCGAACAGCTAAATATGTACACATTGGAAGAGAGAAGGGACCAGGGGGACATGATAGAGGTCTTCAGGTGCATGAAAGGGGTAAATAGGGGAGGAGCAGTCAGGGTGCTTCAAAGGATGGAGGAGGGGGCAACTAGAGGGCATGGGTGGAAGTTGGAGGGGGAAGATTCAGGGGAGAAAGGAGGATGTGCTACTTCACTGAGAGGGTGGTGGAGCCATGGAATGCGCTGCCCAGGGGGCTGATGGTGGAGGGATTCAAGAAGGGGTGGGACAGGTACAGGGGAAGGGTTCTGGAAGCAAAATCCAATGCAGCGAGAATATCCGGAACTGGGAAGGGAGAAGCCAGAGAAGGTGAGGGGGGCAGCCAGGTCAGTTCCCAGGGTGGGGGCTGACCAAACCAGCAGACACGAAAGACCGTTAGGCCTATTCTGCTGGCATGTTAGTATGTTAGTAACTCAGAAACAAATTAATATTTTTGCACCAAACCAAAATAAATGCATCTTTCTAGGGTAAGCCCCTTCTATCCTAAACATTTTAGAACACAATTCAAAACCTTCTGGGCTGTAGGTGAGAGCAAAGAAAGTCCAAACACCCTGATTTCTCAGGACATCCAACCATCATGAAACACATCAAGAGACCTTGTTTCCTCCCTGACCACACATGAAAAATTTCATGCAATTCCATTGAATGGGGGTAATGTTATTAAGGTGCAAAGTTAGGGATAGATAGATAGATACATACATACATACACACATACATACATACATACATACAATGCATGGTTGGGGCCTTGTCCCCATAGAAAAAGCCATCACATAGTTCAACGTATGATGGTAGCCAGTTAGTGTATTATGGCACCAGTTATCTTATTAAACTGTATTAATGTGTTATTAACATCTTAATAACACATTAATACCTAAAACACTACAAACCACCCCAGTAACACATATAACAAGCCCCTTGGTACCACATGTAAGTAACACTTTAAAAACACATGTAACAAGCTCCTTAATAACACATGTAACAGCCACCCTAAAGCCTCCACAACTCCACCTGCAAAAAACTACTATAGACAACATTAAAAACCCACCTGACACCCTTTCTTTCTAACTCATCCACCAAACAATGCTGTCATTCACATCTCTAAGCCTCTCATACAGGCCCTCCATGCACTGCTGCCATTCATGTCCTTCTGGACCCAAGACGCTCCCAACCTCCTTCTGTGGCTCACACTATGCTCCAGTCCAAAAAGCCACTCCTGATCACAAACCATGTTGTTCCCCAGCAAAGAACATTCCACTCCTCACTGCATGCTGTTCTGGACTCACTGACTGCCACACAAATCACCCCCACCATGGCATGCTAAAGGAAAGACTGCTGGAGCCGTGCCTCTTTTTATAGACATTGATGAGGCCGATAACAAATGTTGCCACATATTCATGCCAATTTATGATCGATTTAGTTCAAAAGTAAGTATGAAAATTAGAGGAATAAAAAGGAATGGGTTATACCAGTCATTTTAGATTGATTGAGAAATAGACATAAAAAGTGGTCTCAATTCAGAAAAAACTAAAAATTTGGTTTTGCTGGAGAAATATAAAACATTATGAACAGGGCTCGAAATAACCGGCTGTCCGTCTGTCTAGGACAGCTGGTTTTTACTTGGGACAGCTGTTTTTGCCTACCTGCCTGTCCCTGGGACAGGCGCTTTACAGGCGAGCACTTTACTAGCGCTGAATCACTTTTTTTCCCCCCAGCAAGTTCCGGGGGTGCGCTGGGCACTAGGACCCAGTGGAGTTTGAAGCCAAGGAGGAGCCATGGACGAGCCGCACAGTCGCACACATACCCGCTCACCCACCCAGCCTGCCCATCACTGCCAATGTCAAGTGACTTACCAATTCTTCAGTCACCTGACATCCTTCTGTCTGCTCTGGTGGTGCGGGCAGGAAGAGCTGAAGACAAATGGTCATTCTCGTCAACCGCGCATGCGCAGATTACTGTTGCACATGCGGGGTTGACGACGTAGTACTCGCTCTGCTCACTTTCAGCGCAGTTCTCATAGGAGAAGGACGTCGAGAGCAGACCGAGTTTTGTAGCTAGCTCGAAGGCTGATTAATTTTAAAAAATACCCAGTGACTGAAAAAAAAAAAAAAGCAGCTCTCAGGCTAGCAGAGGGTGGAAGGAGAGAAGAGAACTGTTAGTCTGGGACTCGGGAAACTTGAACTTACTACCTGTAATCTCTCTCTTATAAAAGGGGGAAAGTAAAAAAATAACACAGCTCAAAACAGAGTTAAGGCAGGAAGGAAATCTGAATATTAGGCAGGGCTGTTCTTCCACATGGTTGAAAGAGCAGTGGAGGGTGCCCTTCTGAGACAGAATTAAAATTATCTCTTTCTATCACTGATTTTGTGAAGTGAAAAAAGGACTTCTGCAATTCTGAACAGCCCTCTCAGGGCTCTAGCATTTGGGGCTCAGTTTGTGTGTGAATCAGTCCTGCTGGTACTTGGAGGAGGAGAGGAGATAAACGAGGGGATCTTAAGTCTCAAAGTGAAAAAGGACTTCTGCAAATTCTGAACAGCCCTTCTCAGGGCTCTAGCATTTGGGGGCTCAGTTTGTGTGAATCAGTCCTGCTGGTACTTGGAGGAAGAGAGGGGAGATAAATGAGGGGGATTCTTAAGTCTCAAAGTGAAAAAAAGGACTTCTGCAAATTCTGAACAGCCCTTGTCCGGGGTTTTACAGGGAGGGAAAGAAAAAACTAAACAGACTGTTCATGTCTTCTAATATCTCTGACCATCACTTCACTGTAGTGTCCACTGTCTTCCAGAGTGCTTACTGTACTGTAAATTCGTACTAGCTAAGTAAACCAAAAGGGGAAAAATTGTCTTTGTTAAAGTTTGGCTTTAAAAAATTACAGGAAAGCCTTTTAGTTTCAAGCCAAGAGGGAGGAGAAAGTCTGTTGGCTCTATGTGTACTGCTTCTCCATTACTGATAGACTCAGTAGCACTAACTACTCACCCCACCATTGTGGCCACAGATGTGACAACTTGTAGTGCCAGTGCTGATATGCCAGCAACTCTGACTACTGTTGAAAGTGGCGGGAGTCCCGGGGCCAAAAGAAAAAGGGGGTTCCAGGAGACCTGGAAGAAAAATAGGGAGTGGCTATTATATGAGACTGATGTGGGCATGACCTGCTCATACTGCAAAAAATACTTAAGGGAGACAAACACTTTCATGAGTGGCTGTAAGAGCATGAGACTTGAAAATGTACGAGCTCATGAACTCTCCAAACCTCATAAATTAGCCAATGAAAAATACTGTGTCTAAATATAGACCCTTCCAACTTAGCAATAGAACGAGGAATAATACAAATGGAAAAAAATGAGGCGACACAAGTGGAACATTTGTTTAGAACAACTCTTTATTTGATTAATTCAGAACGCCCATTCACAGATTTCCCTGGCATCTTAGAATTACAACATGTAAATGGTGCAAATGTTGGAGTCAGTTATAGAAGTGACAAACAGGCAGCAACGTTCACACATTTTATTTCAGAATCAATAAGGCTAAAAGATGCAAAACTGGTTAACAGTAACACTTTCATCTCTGTCCTATGTGACTCGAGCACTGATGCCTCAGTAATAGAAGAGGAGGCAGTCTATATTAGGACAATGGAAAATTTCCGTCCAGTTAACAAATTTGTTTCCCTTCAGCCAGTCTCTATTCCAAATGGTGAAAGCATTTATAACTCAATAGGTGATGCCTTAGAATTCACTTTGGACTGTAAAGACTGGAAAGAAAAAATTGTTGCTTTTGGATCTGATGGGGCACCCATCATGTTGGGTAAAGTGACTCGGTGTTTGGCAGGATTTTGAAAGACGTATCCTCATTTGTTAGGGATTCAGTGCAGTGCCTACAAGTTGGAGTTAGCTATAAAGCAATCAGCAACATCTATTCCATACATGAAAACAACAGATGAAGTCTTAATGGGTATCTATAAAATATACCATAAGTCTCCCAAAACTGGGCCGGTCTCAAAGAGTTAGCCAGTAATATGAGGTACACCATTCACAAACCAGTTAACGTGTCAGGGACCTCAGGGTTGCACACAGAGAAAGGGCTCTGTCTGTTATTCTGTCCAGCTACAAGGCCTTAGTTGTACATTTACAGCACATTGCTTCCACACCAGGCAAACAAAAGATCAGGCCAGTGAGTTGTTCAAAACAATAAGTACTGTGAGATTTGTCCTCTTTTCTCAGTTTCTGGCTGAATACCTTTCTGTCATGATGGCCTTCAGTCTAACTCTACAGAGAGACAGCTCAACAGTAGAAACAACAGTCAGCAAGGTTGAAAGCACGGTGCTCTGGCTAGAGAACTACCCTGCACAGGAGAAACTTGACAAAGTCTGTAACGAATTGCTGTTGCTCCCTGACAGTGACACTAGCACAAGTCGACTGACAGGCTCAGCCACTACTCAGGTTCAGTTCCGTGGATCTGATATCTTCCTTAACTTAGAAAGGGGATATTCTATAGATAGAACCAAACAGGCAGTGTTGCGTGATGTTACAAGCCTTCTTTCATCAACAATTGAAAGTATTAACTCACGATTTTCCAATTTTAAAACAGACAAAGTCCTACGGTCATTCAGTATATTTAACCCATTACAGTTACCAGATAGTGACCACCAGCTAGCGATTTATGGCAATGAGGAAGTCAGAACCCTCACAGAGCACTACAGTGACCTACTGAAGAAACACAATCATAATGTAAACTTGATTGAAGCGCGCAATGGTTAGAGCTTAAACCACCTATGAAAAAATCACTGAATGAGCTGTCTCCAAAATTTCACTATTTGGATTTCTGGCAAAAAAATTCTCCATAATGATGCACATGAACAGTGATTCCCTGATATTCTGGTCTTAGTCACAATAGCTCTACTGATCCCAACCCAAACTGCAGTAGTTGAGAGAGGATTCAGCTTGATGGGCAGAGTGAAGTCTGACTGGCGGTCCTGTCTGTCTTCTATGACTACATCTGAACTAATGCGTGTCAAGCTGTCAGATGCTAGCATTGCTACATTTGACCTGCAGGATGCCATAACACTATGGTTCAAATCTGGAAAACAAAAGAGAAGACCTCATGTGAGACCATATGGCTGCAGACTAGATTCAAGTTCTGATTCAGAAATAGACTAGACTCAATCAGTGTTTTACTTTGAAAAATAACCCCCCAAAAAGCAACAGTTTTCTCTCTTTCCACTTTACAGTCCATTTTATGTTTTAAGTTTAAAATTCACCTCACAAAAATGTGGACAGGTAAAACTTTGTCCGGACAGGCAACATTTACATTCCACCTGTCCCTCGGACAGGCATCTCAAAAAAACTATTTCTAGCCCTGATTATGAAATAAATGTAACTGTGCAATAAGATTGGCAAAAACAAATTTTTACAGTGCTAAACAGTTGCAGGACCTTGGGGTCTCAAGAAAACTGTGACAAACATTGGACTCTTTGGGAGGGTGAAAAAGTCGGGACCAATAGCATTGGAAAGAGATCATGGGTTTGTTACCGAACCTGGGGAGGTCACTACCATTTAATGACTATTTTCGTGAACTCATGAAATATAGGGTGCCCTCTTCTCCTTCTCCTTCTCCTATGCCTGAATCTAAAATCCCTTTGGACAGAACATTCAAAAATTTTATTTTATCATTTTTAACACCAGAGCAGAATTATAAGTACTTAAGTAAAAACTAATCTTCAGCCCATTACTGGGCTCAATAATACTGATTTTAGGTTTATCAAACTAGCAAGTTAGGTGAGGGTATATCCTATCTCCAAAATCATGAATCAGGCACTTTGTTTGGGAGTTTACCCCAAACTATGGAAAAGGCAACAATAAAACCAATACATAAATCTGGAGCTAAACCATTTCTGCCAACTTTGAAGCTATAGTCCTAGGGGATTTTAATATGGACTGGCTCACCCCTAAATTGCGCAATCTGAAATCCTTCTGTGACGAAGTCGGCCTTGCCCAGCTAGTTAATGAACCTACCAGGGTCAATACTTTAAACATTGCCAATAGTTCACTCCTCGATGTTATATTAACTGCACATCCCCACAAAATCCTACATTCTGCAGTCTTCCACAATGACATGAGTGACCATGGAGTTGTAGTTTGTTCAAGATTGCAAGCAAAAACTAGCCATCAGCCCAAGCTCATATCAAAGTTGTCCTATTGCAACTTCAGTACATCGAAATACTTATCTGACTTAGGCAAGGTCAGATGGCAAGACCTCTACCTTGCTAAAACAACCGAAGCGGCCTTTGTGATCCTTAATGACAACCTTATCGCCCTGGCTAACAAGCATGCACCTTTGGTCAAGGTTAGAATGCACAAAACCTCCAACCCTTGGTTTACAACAGATCTTAAGGCCACACTCTTAAACGTTGACAAGCTGTGGGCGAAAGCTAGACGTACTAATTCCCCAGCAGATTGGCAGGCATTTAGAGCAGCTAGGAATGCCTGTGTCAAATGCACTCGCTCAGCTAAAGCAAACTATTATGTTTCCACCCTCGAACAGGCAAAAGGGAATTCCCATAAAATTTGGAGGTCACTTAAGTCTATCGAAGGTTGGCCAGCTGCCCCCTCTATTCCATCTAAAATCCTCAGCAATGGTAAGATTGTGGAGAGTAACTGCCAAATCCTTGAAGAAATTAACTCCCATTTTGTTACAGCTGGCCTAGCCTTCGACTCCTCACCATACGCAGGCCGTGCTAATAACCAAGGTAGCAGTAACATCGCTCCCCAAACCTCAACTTGCCCCTTCCAGTTGCTCCCTCTCAACTTTAAAGAATGTCGAAGATTCGCTCCTTAAATTAGATACAAAGAAAACCGCTGGAGATGATGGGTTAGAACCATTCTTCCTAAAACTAGGCTACCTCCATCTTACTGCCCGTATTCTTCACATATTCAGTCTTTCTATCTCCACTGCCACAGTTCCCTCTTGCTGGAAATCAACCCACATCCTTCCCTTATTTAAATCAGGGGACCCATGCGACCTAAATAATTTCAGGCCCATCTCAACCTTGCCCATCCTCTATAAAGTCTTCGAAAAATTGATCTATACTCAGTTAAAGCACCATATTGAAACTTTCTCACTCCTCAACCCAGCACAATCCGTCTTTCGGCCCAGTCATAGCACAGTCACTGCATTGGCTAAAGTCACCAATTACTGGGTCTCTGCTGTGGATACTAAGAAAATCACTGGTGCAGTATTCTTAGATCTTAGCAAAGGGTTTGACACCGTCGACCACAACCTACTAGTTAGTAACCTTACCAAAATAGGTGCTACCCCACTTACCGCCCAGTGGTTTACCAGCTACCTAACTGGAAGGACCCAGAAAGTCAAAGCTGATGGCCTTTTTTCAGCCTTCCTGATGATTTCCAGGGGAGTTCTGCAAGGCTCATCTTAGGCCCTATCCTCTTTTCCCTATACATCAATAATCTAGACACACACATAACTAACTCCACTCTGCATTTCTTTGCAGATGATACAGTACTGTATACATCGGGTTCAACACTTTGAGAAGTGAGGGACATATTACAAGCTGATTTTGCCCAGCTAGAAATTATTCTTATTAATGCTAAACTCCTCCTCAATGCCAAGAAAACCAAGGCCATGATCCTCACTCTTAATTCCTCTTTCACCTCTTCCGCTGACCCCCCCACAGACTTTGTTGTCACCTCCTTAGGAGAACCCTTGGAAGTCGTCTCCATATTCAAATATCTTGGTATTTGGCTAGATAACAAGATCTCCTCAATAACCATCTTGAGGACCTGTCAAGGAGACTAAAAGCCAGGCTTGGTTTCTTCTTCCGTAACAGGTCTCTCTGTCCGTTAGATACTAGAATCAGGCTTGTTCAGGCCACATTCCTCCCTCTACTCGACTACGGAAATTTAATCTATACTTCCTCAGCTGTTACAAGCCTAAGAAATTTGGACATCCTCTATCATCGTGCTCTACGGTTCATTACAAACTTACCCTACCAAACCCACCACTGTGATCTGTATACAGCTGTTGGTTGGACGTCACTTTCGATTAGACATACACTTCATATGGATATCTGGACTCTCAAGTTAATCCTGAATAAACTCCCAAGCTATCTTACATCCCTCATCCATATTTCCAACAGTGCCTACTCTCTTAGGAAAACTGACTTCATCCTCCTTGATGTACCATGGACTCGCACTTCCTTTGGCAAACGCGCCATATCAAGTACCCTTCCAACCCTCTAGAACCAACATTGAAACTGTCCAGCATCGTCTCTGTCAATTTCTTCAAAAGGCTGGCTGCACCCAAAATAAAACACACTTGTAGCTGCTTCTAAACCTTATCACCGCTATTACTCCTCTCCATGCCTCGCAACTATCTGGAAATAGTTCCAGCTCAGAAGTATTCTTCTAGCACTTGCCCTTGACCACTAGTCCAAAATGTCCTCCATGGGTATACTAAAAGAAGTCTATAGCTGCTCCGTCTACTGTCCTTTGCCCTTTAGTCTTCCATTTCCTAGTCTCTCTTACTCTCACCTACCCCCCTCCTGCCATCCCCTATCCTAACTTTATCCTGTTACCCCATACCCCTAACTCCATTTCTACTTTTCCTTTCCCTCCTCAATTACACCCAAATCCCCCTACACCCTCTAGCTCCCTCCTGCTCCTCCACACTTTCATTTTCCTAGTATATGGCTGTTAACTCCTCATACACATTCCACTGTTCATTCTCATTCCTTTTTTCTTCACTCCAGGCTTATTACCTATCGGGTTATTTCCTAATTAAGCATTATGTACCACATTTCTGAAACTGTACTTAATTACTGTGATGGTGTTATTTGAACTTGTTATTATGCAATGTGTACTTGTCTGCTTATATGTCTCAGGACCTCCTTGTGAATGAGCTTGCTCAACGGAGTTATTTCCTGCAATAAACTTGAACTTGAAATTGTGGTCTCTAATTAGTGACCCATTTTGCTCCTGGCACCCTCTCTAAAAATATCTGAATGGATAGTCGTTGAGCAAACTGATGAACTTCTCGCTCAACAAGGGCTCTTAACTGAGTCACAGGATGGGTTCTAATTAGGGATGGGAGGGTTAGCTGTGACCCGGTTCTGATTCTAACTCTGATCTGTTTCCAGAAAGGCTCTGATTTATTCTGATTTGCTCTGGTTGATCAAAACAGGCAATGTTTCCAGACTGAATCAGAGCCAGGTCACATTCAGACCCGGACCAGGTCAAATGACAGAATTAATTTGCCTCCACTCCCTCATTATAATCCTTTTCTTTATGTCATTTCATGTATAATTAGTTATTTTATGTCATTCTCTATTCAGGTTCTCAATTTATAGCATGAAAAAAGCTCAAAAACACTTACATTATCAGAACTGGGGCATTGGCAGGACAGAACCTAGTCAAAATTCTGGACTAGGTCAAATAAAATTCAAGTCACAAATGACTGATTTCCAGAGTGAAGTAGAGCAGGGCCAATTTTTTTTGAGGGGGGGGGTCCTTATCTGACACAGAGCCAACCCTCCCATCCATAGTTCTAATCCCAACACAACATGGAGACTGCCTTGATGAGGTTCACAGAATACATTCATAAAGCATTAGATTATGTATGGAATAAGACATGACAAGGTATGGTTCATGGGCTGATAAGACCACGCCCCGGGTGCATAACGACGCATGAGGCATTAGTGCCAAGTGCCTTTAACACCTGGAAAGTGCTCTTACTAGCCATAAACCATACCTTGAAGTGTCTTATTCACTTATGAAATGGGTAGAAAATGTTCAGCATAGACTGAACAGCGATGTGCCATTTAAACAGTAAAATGTTATTTATTTTTTGTTTCAATTTTTTTTTCAGGTTAGAAGACAATAATTCCTTCCTTTTTTCCTCTTTTAAAACTAATTTAACATTTTAGGGAGATGATGTCTGTTGATCTTTCCCCCACCATATACACACACAAGCAGTTTGAAGTTTTCATGTAGTTTAAGGTGTCTGGTAGGGAGCAAAAAGAGTGACTGGCCTCAGAGGGAGTGAGTGTGTGCCATGATTCCCCCCAACACCTACAATAGAACAGACACAGGGAGAGTTTATTGTGCTTTTTTTCTTTGCATGAATTTTTTTCACTGTGTTTCTACAACTTGTTTTGTGAGACACTTTGGTTTCTTTGCTAGCGAGCAGCCAGCCAGCTTCATTGGGAGCAAGCCTCAGCAGCCTTCATAGAGATTGGTTGCCTCCTCCGCAGTCTTCAAATTGTAGCGATACCATGCTACAGTATGAGAAAGGGGTTTCTCATTTGTGACATAATGGATGGCGGGGGGGGGGACTGGGGACCACAGACTGAGAGGAAGTACTGGACACCAGAGGAAGAAACAGACAGTTCGTACTGGGCACAGTTTGAACAGCAGGAGCAAGCGCTGTGGATCCGAGACCAGACAAACAGCCAGTGTTGACAACAAAATAAGAGGCACTCAACAATGCACTCAAATATTGTCTCATAATAATAATAATTTCCTGTTAAATAGGAAGGGGAGGCCTTTGACACAGTAACTTGTGCTGTGGTAGCAATGCTCTCCCAGTGCAGCTGTCATGGTTCTGTTGGATGCTAGGTGTAGAGATACAGCGGGTGAACCATGGCAGGCATTGGTTTCAGAGTGCGTTGCATTTTGGTTGGTTGGCATAAGTAGTACCAGTTGCCAGAATATGTCCTAATAAGGACATAGCAAATGGCACCTCTTAGCCAACTAAAACCAAGGAAATTGTCTACTTATTTTGTAAGAGGTATTATGAAGTTTCAGTGTTTGTGGATCTCATCAAGGCATTTAACCTCACAGATCAAGATCTTCTAGTTCAGTCTTTGACCATAGTATTAATGTTATTTAAATAAAAGAGTACATAGAACAGTGATCTCAAGTATGAACTCTGTTTTTTATCAGCTCACTTGTGGGGACCCCAAAAGTACTCCTTGGGCCCTTTCCCCTATTTCTAAAGACTGTCCAGTTCATTTTCTTCCTTAGCACGTATCCTTTCCTCAGATGAGTCTGTAATGTACAGTAAAGGTATCTCCTAGAATTAAAAAAATCAGTTCTAGAGGATTTTGATCAAATTCAGGAGTGGTTCATCTCCCATGAACTAGTATTAAAGCAGCAGTGTAAACAAAACATTTTGCAAAACATCTTGTTTCAGCTAGTTAATAAAAATATTAGCATACTTATTGAATCTACTTTTCTATGTTCCTCCTATACTGCGTACCATGAGGTTTTTTTAACTTCTCAATCCTAACCCTTGCCAGGTCTACAATGCTATTTCTAAGGAAAATATGGCGGACATCTTTTTTACTTGAGGAAAAAAATCTAAACTGAAACATTTATAAAATACTCAAATTTTGGTGAAAGTAGAACATTTTACCATCAAATAAAACTGGAAGATGCCTGGAATCTTTTATAGTGAAAAAAAGATAGGGTCATTTTTTTTTCCCCACAGTTGTTACACTTCTGCTTTAAATACAAAAAAAAATGATGGCGTTCTCAGGACCCAAAACAAAAATATTGATAGTGATTATAGGATTAATGGTTGCCATGGTGAAGAGTTTGACTAGGTAAAGCATGTTAAATATGTAGGTGGGGCATTGGATAGCACCCTCTCCTTTGAGCAACATGTGAACCAAATTGTTAAAATATTACATGAGAGACTTGAACTTTTATATAGAGTAAAACAATTTCTGGTTCCTGGGTCTAAGAGGCTTTTGGCATACAGTCTATTTTTTCGGGTCATAAATTGTGGGTCCTTGATATATGAGAGAGGGTACTGTACATGTTAACAGCGCAACTCCTCTAGGAATCCTTTGGATCAAGGTAAGCCTTTTCCCATTCATCAGGCAGCTGTTCTGTCTTTGTCCACCCGTCATGGCACTCTTCCTCCCACCTACTTTCTCCCCATCCCACTCACCTCCCGCTTCCCCGTTCTCTCCTTTCCACAGTAGGGTTCACTTCCAGCCACTGGGAGTTGATTTTAAGCTCCGTAGTAAGAGGTTATCTGCATCAATCTGGAGGATTGCAAGCTGTGCTCTTGGGTAGGCTTTTTGTGATGTTCTCGGTTAGTACTCTTCTTCTTCCCACCCTGTGCTAAACCTGTGTTGGGTAAATCTGTCCCTCCCCCTCATGTGTTATGTATCCCAGCTGTAATTTCCCATCCAGTGACCTTGGCTCCCACCTGCTCTGGTGGCCTGGATTGTGAGTGCCCTCCTCTGCCAGTTTCTCCCCTGCTGGCTTTTTTGCTTGTGGGCCTCCTGCCCCCGTCATCCTCTGGCAACAACAAAAAATATTCAGTTGTTTATGTGGGCTTCCTGACCACTATCAGCAGCCAGAGTTCAGCTCCTTAGATCAGTTTCCTGCAGGGTTTGGTTTGTCTTGGCTTGCCCACTGGTCGCTGGGCCTCAGCTCGGCATCCACCATGTGCCCCCCCCCGGCTCCCATAGTTGTAGTGCTGACTTCTTTATGGGGCATCTTATGCAACAGCTGTTATGTAAAGCACTTTGGATAAATGCACACAAATATTGTTCAGGATCGTTCCATAGTGAAGTCGTCTGGCATCTGTTTGACACTCGCCAGGCTCTGTAGATCAGGGTGGTTGTGAAAATTTCTCTCATACTTCATAACACTGTTTCTGGACTGAATTGTTAATTTGTTTGCTTCCTGTTTTTAAATGTTAACTTTCAGTGCATCCCCTTTTCATAATATTACCCAACCATACAGGGAAGGTAGATACAAGAACTAGGGAACATGGATTGAGATTGAAGGGGGGAAGGTTTAATGGAAACGTTAGGAAGTATTACTTCACAGAGAGGGTGGTTGAGCCCTGGAATGGACTGCCAGAGGAGGTGGTGGGGGCCAGTACAGTAGAGGGTTTCAAGAGGGCCTGGGACAAACACAAGGTGTTGTCGGGGGGGGGGAATCTTGGAGGGGGAGGGACTAGTGGCAGGGGTAATGGGCAGACCTGATGGGCCAGGAGGGTCCTTTTCTGCCGACACATGTCTATGAATCTATGTATATGCCCTCCATTAAGAGTTCTCAGTGGGCTTTGATTTTAGCTCTCTCACCCCTTTCTAGAATCCAACAAAACCAAAAAAAAGGGCACTGCTCCTGGTATATGCAACTGCCTTGTTCAGCTCATGGCTGACCCGGGGGACAAGGTAAGCAACCCAAATATGACTTGGCTGTCTTCAAATGGCTTCAGATGATTTGCTTATAAACACTCTTGTACTTAAAGAGCCCTTGACATGGTTAGAAACATTTGGAAAAAATGTGAGATTTAGACAGTTCAGTTTATATTTCACGTATTTTCCATAATTATTCACCTTTTTTCTTTATTACTGAGGACAGCTGTATGAAATAGGCTTACTGTCCCTTAGATTTAACTGCTCTTTCTGCTATCCTACATATGATGTCATAATCTGGGTTGCACCTGGAAACGAGCTTCTGGTCATAGTGCTTTTCCCAGTTACCAACTTTTAAATAAATAAAATAAATAATCCCCTGTTTATGGCATCGTAATTATCCCCACAGCAACAGACTGATATCATAAACAGAACTGTGATGTCATATGTAGGCAAGCAGCCAGAACAGACAGGGCAATGATCCTGTTTACATGCAGATGTCCTTAGGAATAGAGAGGAATGAGAAATGCAGAAACAATATTAAAATGTAAGCTCACTTGTGCTAAACATTACATTTTCTCAAAGTTGTCACAATGGTGTCAGGGGCTCTTTAAGTTAGTGTAATAATGAAGTGTGCTCAGTGTGGTTTTTTTACTTAGGCTTTATTTGGTGCCAGAGTTGTTATTTCTATGTGTAGGGATATTTGCAGACAAGTAGGTAGCTAACTTCTTCACTACAAATTGCTCCTGTATCTGAACCTGCCATGCGCCAACTGCTCCCCTCCCCAATGCCGGACCAGCAGCCTTAGCCTTGCTACAGAAGCTGGCATATAGCCAAAAACTTATGCACTTTTGTCCTGTCCTGTGCCTGTTGCTCTGTGCTCTGTGTATAACTGTGATATACTTCTTCTGTTGTCTATAGCTGGTACTACTTGTGCTAAATTACCCTTGCCTGCTGCTTCATGTCATGAATTTGTTATTTGCTCCTAACAATATCCTATGCATTCAATGTGTGCTGCTTGTATATTCATGCAAACGTATCCTTATGCTGCTTTTTGCTTCTGTTAATTGTTCACTTGATAACCTGCGTGTTATCCAATCCCTTTGTAACCTCCTTGTAAATAATTTGCTAAAATTGTTCACAAAGCAGGAGAAAACATTGATGTCCTAGTACACATAGGGACTAATGATCTCGCCAGCCGGTCAGTTGTGGAGACCAAGGAACACCTGACTAGGCTGGGTGACAAACTATCATCTATTTCGTCCAGCATCTCCTTCTCTGAGATCCTGCCAGTCTGGGAGAAGGGAGCAGATGGACGGAAGGTCAGAGAAGGGGAGATAGGGAGCTAAACACGTGGCTCAAAGACTGGTGCCAGGAAAAGGACACAGATTTGTAGGAACTGGCAACAGTTCTGGGAGCGAAAGTTCTTTAATTTGATGGACTGCATCTGACTAAAGAGGAGTCAGTGCATTGGGCAGAAGTTTGACGTCTTTGCAGAATATTTAAACTAGCAAATGGGGAGAGGGGTGCAGCACCTCATACGTCGAATGGGAAGAACACCCTCCCTCAGCTAGTGGTCAAACAGGAATTCTGCGTGTTTGCCGTTCATTTGCATCACCAGGTAAGAAAAAGGTTTGTCTCCCCACACGATGCACAGGGTAATGCCAAACTTCACCCAACAACTAACACACCAAAATCTGCCAATGGAAAATCATGTACATAAATGCTCACAGCCTGGGAAATAAGATCCCAGACCTGCAGGCAATAATGTCAGAGGCCAAGCTGACATAGTAGCAATTAGTGAGACGTGGTTTACCAGTAACCACACTTGGGAGACTTCCAGTACCTGGCTATGTATTGTTCAGAAGAGACCGAGGTGCAAAAAGGGGGGGAGGAGTGGCCCCTGTATGTTAATGAATATATCAAAGCTACAGAAATCTGTAATACATAAGGAGCCAGAAGAACTGTGGGTCACCCTGGAAACAGGAAATGGGACAGCCATAAGAACTGGGGTTGTCTACAGGCCCCAGACCAGAGGGAGGACATAGACACATTACTGTTAGAAGATATACAAAACATGACAGCTAAAGGGGAGGTTCTGATAATGGAGACTCAACATGCCAGATACAGATTGGTCAATACTAGCAGGAACATCAGCCAGAACTAGACTCATAGTGGATTCCCCTGCAGGGGAGGGCCTCAAACAACTGGTACAGCAACCCACAAGAGACAGGGCTATCCTAGATCTAGTACTGACTAACAAAGAAGGGATCACAGATCTCCAGGTAGAAGGTCACCTGGGGCCAGTGACCATCACATGGTATGGTTCAATTTGGCTACTACATCTAAATCATCCCATTCCAAGGCAAAAATATGGGACTTCAGAGGAGCTGACTTTGATAAGATGGCCAACAGAGTTAAGCTAGCCCTGGCAAAAAGAAACACAGGTGAGGAGGTACAGAAAGTGGGCAAGCATTAAGGATACAATACTTGAAGCAACATCCCATTGTGTTAGACAGAAAAGGAAGTGCAAAAGAAGAAGGAAACCACTTTGGTTCTCAAATACAGTAGCAGAAAAGGTCAGAGCCAAAAGGCTGGCCTTCAGAAAATATAAGGGAACACAGCGGGATGAAGATAGGGAGGCATACCAAACTGCCCTAAGGGAAGCAGGTAAGGCAGTAAGGCAGGCAAAGTCCCAAACTGAGGAAACACTAGCACGAACAGTAAAAGAAGGTGACAAGACTTTCTATAGATACATTAGTGAAAGGAGAAAGTCCAGAGGGGGTATTGCTAAGCTTAATGGAGAAAAGGGAGCATGTGAGGAGGAGGACTCTGTAAAGGCATCTATCCTAAATAGATACTTTTGCTCAGTATTTACTGAAGAGAAGGTAGGGCAGGGCCCACAGCTCAGCATCATGGACACAGGGGGGAGTGAGGTGAGCACTACTCCCTTCACAAAAGAAAGGGTCCTACAAGAGCTTGCTAAGCTCAGGGTGGATAAGGCAATGGGACCTGATGGCATACATCCCAGGGTACTTAAGGAGCTAAAGGAGGAACTAGCAGAGCCATTAGCAGAATTGTTTAGTGAGTCTCTGAGCACAGGAGAGGTCCCAGAAGACTGGAGAAGGGCTCATGTGATCCCACTCCACAAGAGTGGTAGCAGGAGGAGGCAGGAACTCACAGACCGGCCAGTCTTACTCAGTAGTGGGCAAGATTATGGAGGCACCTTAAGGAAAGGATAGTGCAACACCTGGAATCCATAGGGCACAGGATCCAAGACAGCATGGGTTTACAAAGGAAGGTCCTGTCAAACTAATCTCATAGATTTCTTTGACTGGGTAACCAGAGTGGTGGACCAAGGGGAGCAGTTGATGTCGCCTACCTTGACTTCAGCAAAGCTTTTGACACTGTTCCACATAGAAGATTGATAAATAAGCTAGGTAGGCTCGGGTGGGCCAGAAGTTGGTCAATTGGGTGGCAAACTGTTGACTGGCAGAAAACAGAGAGTGGTGGTAAATGGTATACAGTCAGAAGAGATGCAAGTCACAAGTGGGTACCTCAGGGATCAGTCCTGGGGCCAGTCCTATTCAACATCTTCATTAGTGACCTCCTAGATGGACTAGAGGGTAAGGCTTGTCTGTTTGCAGATGACACCAAGATCTGCAACAGAGTAGATGATCCAGATGGGGTGGGCAGAATGAGAAGAGATCTGGATAAACTAGCAGAATGGTCAGAAGAGTGGCAACTGGGATTTAATGCAAAGAGTGCAAAATCATGCACATAGGGAAGAGGAAACCCTTAGCCACTTATAGGCTGGGAGGAGTTGCTAGCAGTCACAAGGAAGAAAGAGACTTGGGCATCATCATCACTGATGACCTAAAATCATCCAAGCAGACCTCTAAAGCAGTAGGTAAGGCTAGGGGGTGTTAGTGTATTAGTAGGGGTATCACAAGTCGAAGAGAGAGGTAATAATCCCTCTGTACAAGACATTGGTTAGGCCCCATCTGGAGTACTCGCAGTATTGGAGGCCACACCTTCACAAGGACATTAACCAAATTGAGGCAGTCCAGAGAAGGGCAACTAAAATGGTGCAGGGACTGCATCAGAAGACATATGAGACAGATTAACGGAGCTCAATATGTATACCCTTTGAGCAAAGGAGGAGAGAGGTGATATGATCGAGACATTTAAACACCTTAAGGGCATAAACAAGGTGAAAGAGTCTAACATGTTTAAATATAAGAAAATAGCAGGACAAGAGGACACAGCATGAGATTAGAGGGAGGCCGATTAAGGGGAATGTGAGGAAATTCTTTTCACAGAAAGGGTGGTAGATGCATGGAATGGCTTACCACAAGAAGTGGTGGCTATGAATACAGTGCAGGGCTTCAAACAGGCATGGGATAGGCATAAGGGAGCAACACAAATGACTATGAATAGATAGGTCACTGACAGAGCAAAGGCCGATGGCACATTTATAAGGTAGAAAAAGAAATGGGCAGACTGGATGGGCCTTGCGGTCCTTATCTGCCGTCAACTTCTATGTTTCTATGTTTCTATGTTCCCAGGTCGCACCGGCAGATGAGCATCTTGTTGCTCAGTGTGCCTTTCCTGGTGAAACAATTTCAATGAATAACTAAATAAATATGAGGAAAGGCTTTTGGAGGCATGTTCTATAGGTGTAGTTTTGGGCCACGCAAGTGGTCAAAACAAAAAAAAATTTGTTTATGCAAGACGCGGGAGTTTTTTTTCAGTTCTAGGTTGTCAGGCAGGGGGGAGAGGGATATGGAGAGAAAGCATCACGGGTGGGCAATTGGGTGGCAGGAGGGCAGTATAGTCTGCAATCCACCATTGGGTTCATGTGCCAGCCCTGTGAGTTGGCAGTGTGGAAGGTGGGAGGGGATAGCACTGGAGGTGGGTGAGTCATGGGAGAGGGCTCCAGACACAGATAAAGCAGGAGGTGGGAGAGTCTTCAAGTGTTTGAGATACATGCAATAGTATGAAGGGAAAGGAGGGGTAACTGAGCATAATGGCAGTATGCTAGATTGGCACAAAGGCATCCCAATTTGCTGTACTAATAGAATTTTTCTCTTCTATTAGCACAGGTCTCGCTATTGTCTGGCACTGCTTTATTCTGTGACTTGGAGCTATGAATATGGCTTCCAAGCAGGTTAGACAGGTGCAGTATGGTCAAGCATCCTCTGCACTATCCACATCTTGGACCATGAGACAGACCCAGACCATTATTAATGCCATTCAGCATCTGAAGGAACAGGGTGGTCCCAACTGGATACTAGCCATGTTCAAACTGGAGCCTGGTCTGCAGGTCATCTCCAGAGCTGCTCAGCTGGCCAGATCAGGTGCTGCTCAGGACAGTAGGGAGCCAGGCAGCTCAAAGGTGGCTGAGCGATGTGGGTACACCTTCAGACAGCAGAAGCCTTCTGCTTGCCTCCCTAAGTCAGTGACACAGGAAGATAGATATAGGAAAAAGGGCAAAGCAGGCAGGTGAAACATAAGGCTCAGACACCAACAGGGAAGAGAAAACAGCAGGCCAAAACAGATCAGATGGAAGGTGGTATTGAGATAGCAGATTGATTCCAGGGCCAGGGTCACCATGGGGACAGGATGCCTGAGGATCATGACGGTGGGGTTGAGCAGACATGCAGAGGTGAGTATGATGAGAAGCAGACATGGGAATCCTCACCTGGGTCAGTAGGTGGGGAATATGTTGACAATGGTGAACAGGCTAGGGAGTGGGATGAACATCCCGCTTATGGGAGGTCAGGGTCTGAAGGCCCCACTCCGTGCCCCACTAAATACGGGATATGAAAAGGCATCCTGGACAGAATGGCTAAGGAGGTGTTCAAGGCAAAGTGAGGGGAGGAACAGGTGCAGGCTGGGACAGGCAGGTGTTTGGTTGAGGAAGCAGGATGGGAATACACTGCCCCACAGGCAGCACACCAGCAGAGTCCACCAGGACACCCACAGTGCAACACCTCAAACACCTCTGGTATGTGTTGTTGGTGGTGCCTGAAGGTCCCTAAACACCTCTGACTTCAATGGCCTTCAACCCCGCGGCACTGGTTAATGTAGTCAACATCAAAGACATGCCAGGTCATCAACCATAAGCACCTGGGAATCCTCAATTCCTGCAGTGGCCAAACTTCCCATAGGGCTGATATAGAACCAATGGCCACAGAAGTGACCAACCATATCCAGTGGAATCTGCAGCCCATCACCCACTATGGGCTCGACGATGAGCCCCTGGGGCCCATGATGCATACCAGTCCACGTAGCCGCACAGTTGGCAGTGGCACCAGCAAAACAGGGTTCAGAAACTGCACAGCCTACAATGGCAGGGGGGGGGTCTACACAGAAACATAGAATTTGACAGCAGATAAGGACTGCTTGGCCCCACTTGTCTGCCCATTTCCCTACCTATTGGATAAGCTGCAGATCCTAGTTACCCAACAGCCTACTTCCTCCTACACCCCACTAGAATTGCCTTATGTCTGTCCCATGCATTCTTGAATTCCCCCACTGTTTTTGACCTCACAACCTTCTCAGGAAGGCCGTTCCATGCATCTACAACCCTTTCCATGAAAAAATACTTCCCCATGCTACCTCTGAGCCGTCCCCCCTCTATCTTCAAATTGTACCCCCTTATTCTTGCACATCTCTTTTTCTGAAAGATGCTACCCTCTTGGACTTTGTTGATTCCCTTGAGGTACTTGAAAGTTTCTATCATGTCCCCCCTCTCCCTCCTTTCCTCAAGGGTATACATATTAAGCTCCTTTAGTCTATCTTCATGTGGCTTCTGGTGCAAACCCTGCACCATTGTAGTTGCTATCCTCTGGACAGCCTCCATCCTGTCTATGTCCTTGTGGAGATGGGGTCTCCATAACTGCACGCAGTACTCCAGATGGGGTCTCACCAACTGTCTGTACAGAGGGATAACAACTTCCTGTTTTCTACTGGTGACACCTCTCCCTATGTATCCCAGTATCCCCTAGTCCTCTTACTGCCTTCTCACATTGCTTGCCCACTTTTAGGTCATCTGATATGACTACCCCCAGGTCCCTTTCCATTTTTGTTGTTGTTAGTATATCCCCGGGTTTTGTTTCCCAGGTGCATTACTTTGCACTTGTTCGTTGAATCTAAGCTGCCATACATTTGACCATTCCTCCAACCTTGCCAAGTCCTTCTTATACTTTCCACCCCACCTGTGTATCAACCCTCTTGCAGATCTTTGTGTCATCTGCAAAAAGACATACTTTTCCTTCCAGTCCCTCTGCAATGTCACTTATAAAGACATTAAAGAGGACCAGTTCCAGTACTGAACCTTGCGGTACCCCACTAGTAACCCCCCTTTCTTCAGAGTGGACTCCGTTTGCCATTACCCTCTGTGTCCTGTTGTCCAGACAATTTTTTACCCAGGCTACCACCTTGGGACCCACTCCAAGGCTGGCTAACTTGTTTATTAACCTTTTGTGTGGGACTGTGTCAAATGCCTTGATAAAGTCTAGGTAGGCCACGTCCACAGCTCCTCCCTGGTCTACTACTTTGGTCACCCAGTCAAAGAAATCTATTAGATTCATCTGACATGACCTTCCCACTGTGAATCCATGCTGCTTTGGGTCCTGTGCCCTGCTGGCCTCTAGGTACTCAACAATTCTTTCCTTCAGAAGGGATTCCATCATTTTTCCTACCACTGAGGTCAAACTAACAGATCTGTAGTTTCCCGCCTCTGCCTTGCTCCCACTTTTGTGAAGTGGAATCACATCTGCCCTCCTTCAGCCCTCAGGTACCACCCCATCTTCCCATGATTTGTTAAAGAGGGTAGTCAGTGGTGTCAGAGGGTCTCCCCTTAGTTCTTTTAGAATTCTGGGGTGAATCCCATCAGGCCCCATTGCTTTGTCCACCTTCAGTTTAAGAGTTCTTTCAAAACCCTTTCTTCTGTTAATGAACTGATATCAACCCCCCTATCCAGAGTGTTTCTATTGTTTGGTTTAGGTACCTCACCCTCCTCTTCTTTTGTGAATACTGAGCAGAAGTATTTGTTCAGTATCCCTGCTTTTTCACTGTCACCCTCTGCCCACATTCCCTCCCCTTTATTAAACCTCAGTATCCCTCCGTTGGTCTTTTTTTGCTCCCTAATGTACCTATAAAAAGTTTTATCCTCATTCTTAACACAGTTGGCTACCTTTTCCTCAGTTTAGTCCTTTGGTATTCTGACTGCCTTCCCTGCCTCCTTCTGCTTTAACTGATGTAGTTATCTGTCCTGGTCCTTCTACGTTTCCTTATATTTTCTGAATGCTATCCTTTTCTCCTTAGCCTTCCCTGACACCTCTTTTGAGAACCATAGTGGCTTTTTCCCTCATTTTGTTTTGTTGATTTGATTTACACAAAGGCTCATTGCCTCTGTGATAGCAGTTTTGATTTTTCCCCATTGTTCTTCCACCTCTCCTTCTTGCCTGTTTGCTAGCGCTTTACTGAGGTACTCTCTCGTTTTGCTAAAGTCAGCCCTCCTAAAGTCCAACACCCTTACTTTTGAATGGCTTGACTCTACAGCTATGTTTATTGTGAACCACACTGTTTGGTGGTCGCTTGTTCCCAGATGGCTACCCACTTCTAAATCTGAGATCCTCTATTCATCTCCGTTTGAAAGTACCCAGTCTAAGATTGCTCTCTCCCGAGTGGGTTCCAACACTAGCTGTCTGAGGCATGCCCCCTGTAGGGCATTAAGAATGACCCTGCTTTTGGATGTGGCTGCAGTAAAGGTGTTCCATTTAACATCTGGCATATTCAGGTCCCCCATCAACAATATCTCTCCTTTTTCTGCCATTCTAAGGATTCCTTCTATCGTTTCCTTGGCCATTGCCTCCCCCTGAGATGGGGGTCTGTAAACAACCCCTGTGCAGATTGTGGTGCCATTTCCTGTCTCCAGGCTGACCCACAGTGTCTCCTCCCTCCTTGTTTAACCTTCAGTTCTGTTTCTTTGATTCTTTCCCTTATGTAGTGAGCTACTTCTCCTCCTCTTTTACCCTCCCTGTCCTTTCTGTAGATTGTGTACCCTGGTATGTTGACATCCCAGTCATGGTTCTCTGTGTACCGTCTTTCTGTGACTGATTGCCACGATATCCAGGCATCCCTCTTCCATCAAGACCACTAGTTTAGGGAGCTTGTTACACAAACTATGGGCACTGGTACTCATCGCCCTCCATTTTTTTGATGGCCTTACCCCTTTTAGGCCCATCTCTGTTCTTACTGCATTTGCCTTTTTCTGGATTTACCCTGTCCTGCTCCCTACTGACTTCTCTACCTTTGTTTCTCACTAACTACCCTGTTTTGTGGGGGGGCACTTGGATTTCCCTGCTTCTCTTTAGTGCTTCCCCCTTTGGCTAGTTTAAATGCTTGCCAATGAAGCATTTAAACCTATCACCTAGGATTCTGGTTCCCCTCCTGGACAGATGCAGACCATCATACCAGTATAGGCCTGTATCCCTCCAGGTGGACTCCCAGTCCCCAATGAAGCCAAATCCCTGAGTTCCACACCAGTTTTTCAAACAGTCATTGAATTCCATGGTGCAGAGTACCCTAGCCTCACCCATGCCATAGATAAGCAGCACTTCCAAGAAAGTTACCATGCATGCTACTTGTCTAAGGCCCCTCCCCAACTCCACAAGCTCCTGCTGCACTGCTGTGATCCCATTCCCATTCAGGTCATTTGTCCCTAGGTGGACAATGACATCCAACTCCTTCCCCCATGCTGCTGCTCCCACGATCCTGAGGATTCGCTTCCTGTCCCTCCAAGCCATGGTGCAGGGCAGGCACCTTGCCTCCCTCTCCCCCTCCCTCCCCCAGCACTACCCTCCTAATGATTGAGTCCCAGCAGGAATTGTTTCCTTCCCCTGTGGGGTCCTGCTCCACCCTCCTGTGGGTCTCCTTAGTGGAGGTTCCAAGCATCCTCCTTGGTCTCCACTGTGGGTGCCTCCACAGAGGAACCATGCTCCACCAGAACACTGAATGAATTGTGGAGAGACACAACTGGAGGGATGTGCCTCTGTTCCTCCACCCTCACCCTCCCTGAGCCCACTGTGGTCCAACTGCTCCTCTTTCTTGGCAATTTCTGAGGTAGTGGTGGTGGTGGCCTGGGTGGTCCCTGGGTGGGGGAGGAGGTTTCCCTGGTCCTTGCCAGGTCAGCATGGAGATGGTCAACCTCCTCCCTCAGACCAGAGAGATGCTTCCAAATAGGGCAGCAACGCAGCCTTCAGAATGTCTCCCGGAAGACTGCCACTCCACAGTCAGTGCATTGCACTACTCTCCACATGTCTGTCTCCCTTCCTGTTTAAAATGTTTGTTTTTAATTTTTTTTTGTTGTTTGTTTGTTTTTTGGTGTGTGTAAGCATATGAGTGTGTTTACCCCCTATTCAGTGTGCTGTGGTCTTAAGGATGTGAACAGGTGTATGTCCTTTACACTTTTGGGAAGTGATGTCAGAACCCATGATATAAAGGAAATGATGCGCTTGGGGAGGGTGGAGTGAGAGGCAGGGTGGGTGGGTGGGACTAAGTCTGTGGCCTCCAGAAACAATCAACTACAATTCTGACCCACCACCCCGGTGCGTGCCTTCCTTCTCTTCAGACACCTATTTCACAGAGTTTAAGTAACAGGTCTAGTCACAACTGACTATAAATATTCTCCTAGCTAGAGTTCCTCCCTGGCAAATAAGTTACACTAAGTAAAGTCAACCCCAAAAACAGAGAACCAAAACACTGAGTTCTATTTACTTACACAGGCCCCAAAATTAAGAATTTAATTCAGTGAACTCTATTAAATCACTTCCTTGCTTTAAGGAAGCTGGTGGCTGCTTTCTCTCAACTACAGTAGTCTCAAAGGTAATGGCTTGATTGTCTACGCAGGGACTCCTGCAGTGGTCAAACTTCTCATGGGGCTGATGTAGAACCAATAGCTGCAGAAGTGGCCAACCATGTCCAGTGGAACTGGCAGCCCATCACTCACTATGGGCCCAGTGATGAGCTCCTGGGGCATGTGGTGCATAGCAGTCCAAATGGCTGCACAGATGGCAGTGGCACCAGCAAAACAGGGTTCAGAAACTGTGCAGCCTACAACAGCAGGGTGAGTCTCACAGGTAATGGTCAGATTGTCTATTCAGGGACATTGTAGTCGATGATAATGGGAGCGGCCCCACAGCAGAGTGCACGGGTTGCACAGGAGGCAGTGTTACAGGTTTGGATGGGCACCATGCCTGCAGCTAACTCGTGGGATGTTCCCTTAAATGAAATGGGAGGTAGTGAGACACCGGTGGGACAAGTCAGTGTGGAGCCTCCACTAGTCAGTCCCAGACACAACCTTCACGCAAACCAAGATAGTGGGAGGGAGTCACCACAGAAGAAGGGAGGTGTTTAGACACATGCAGGGGTGGCCAAAGAGGAAGATGACAAGAAGGGGAAGAAGGATAGGCCTCGGAGACCCAAAGTCTCCTATACATTTGAGAACTGGTGATGGTTTTTGACAGATTCATGTCTGTATGTGCAATGAAATACCTGGACAAACTGGTGTCCCTGCTTAAATACTGGGACACCATCAAACTCACCCATTTATCATTTGATGGATATGCTTGGTTTAAGTATGACGAGCAATTCCATTTAAAAATGGCATGGCAGCCCAACCTGAGATAGGAGAGTAGGCACCTGAATCTGTTGGCACAGTACACGACTTGGGGGAGACCCAGTGTGGTCACATGTATGAACAGCGAGCACGTCATCACAAGGCAAGTCTCTGGAGAGAGTAAGAAGGACCATAAGATGGGAGGCAAAAGGGCCTGTTACAACTACAAGAGCCAGTGTTTTCATTCAATTTGTAAGTACAGCCATGTATGCAAACACTGTGGAGGCGACCACAGAGTGCAGGAGGTTCTCAACCAGACAGCAGGGTTCATAATCAATTGACAGAGACAAAACAAAGCACAGGGCTGGAAAATCTGACTAACATGCCAGTGCAACTTGATAACCTCAACCCCTGGCTTTCATGGTATCCTGACCGCAAGGCAGTGCAATTTTTCACCAACAGCTTTAGCAAAGGTTTTGAGATCCGATACAAGGGTCTGCACCTGGCTACCATGGCTCGCAAACTCAAATCATCTGTGTCCTTTCCAGAGAGAGACTACAGTGAAAGAATAGAAAGGAAGTGGAGGCCGTATGAGTTGCAATCCCCTTCAATAGACCACCACCTCCAAACCCCAGAGTATCTCCTCTAGGAATAGGTCCCAAAAAGACACCTGGTGAGTATTGATTGACACACCACTTGTCTTACCTAAAAGGAACATTAGTCAATGACTTTATAGTGTCAGAGGACAGCTTGGTCAAGTACGTGTCATTTGACGCAGCTGTAGAGTTGGTCCACAGTTTGGGTCCTAGCATTTTAGTGGTGAAAAACAATACCAAGTCCACATTCTGCTTTCTTCCTTTAAGACCAAGGGATTATGAGCTATTGAGTTTCATGTTCCAGGTACGATGGTATGTCAACAAGGCCATGTCCATGGGGTGCTTGGTAAGCTGTGTAGCTTTTGAGACATTCGCATCCTTTTTGGAGTGGTTCACCAAAGTGTATATGGGGAATGACAACAATATACGTTATCTGAATGATTTTTTATTTGTAGGGTCTGCTGGGGCAGGTAAGTGCCTAGACACTTTAGAATGGTTTCCTACACTCATGAAACACTTTGGGGGTACCGCTAGCACTGGAGAAGATGGAGGGCTGCACTACATGCCTCTCTTACTTGGGAATTGAGCTCGATTCCATATGCTTGATCTCCTGGCTGCCTCAGGGCAATGTCACAACCCTAAGACAGTTGGTGGGCAAAATGATGGGAGCAAAGAAAGTCACCCTTCTTCAGTTACAGTCTCTGGTGGAGCAGCTGAACTTTGCATGCTGGGAGGTCAGCCCAGACAGACCACTTCTGAGGAGGTTAGTTGCCACAACAGCTGGCCTCACGAGGCCATACCATCATGTCAGGGTCTTGCAAGGTATATGAGCTGATCTAAAAGTACAAGAATTGTTTTTGTAAGACTTCAGTGGGGTGGCTATCTGGCAGAACAAAGACTTCAGTGGGGTGGCTATCTGGCAGAACAAACTGGGGAACACAAGTATTTGGATCTAGTTATAGATACTTCACGGGGATTGCATTTTGGAGCCTTTTTTTAGGGCTTGTGGTTTGCCAGACAGTGGCTCAGGAATGGGTTGTCCAAGGACTCATGAACAATATTACACTTCCAGAACTGTTTCCCATTATGGTGGCTGTGAGGGACTGAGGGTCCAGGCTGGAAAACCAGTATGTGTTATTCGGTACGGGCAACAGAGCTGTAGCAGACATAATTAATTCACAGACCTCCAGGTCCGAGGACTTTAGGAGGGTGTTGTGGGTATTTGTCTTATGTTGTCTCTGGCAAAATATCACTTTTAGAGCTTGACATCTACCGGGCAAAACAAATGTGATCACTGATACCTCAACTCATTTACAGTTAAAACAATTCAGGCAGCTGGCACCAGATGTGGGCACATAGCCCATGCAGATACCGGAAGCGGTATGGCAGCTTGAGAAGCAAAAACACTACAATTGGTACAGCTCTCTGTTGCTCCCTCAACAAGGAAAAAATACAAACGTAGCTTCTCACCTTTTCTCAACTTCTGTGGCCACGAGGTAAGTGTTGTCCTGCACGAAGCGCAGAAACAGGTCCAGCAATATGTTCTCCATTTGATATGGTTAGGCAGGACCCCAGCAGCAATACTTTCACAATTGGCAGGGTTTGCCTTTTTGCATAAAGCCCATAGTTTCCTGGACCTAACTGACACTTTTACGACCAAAAATATGTTGGAAGGTTGGGCTAGATCTAGAGGAGAAAATACAGGAGAGCAGGAAACCCATAGGCCTTTAAGACCTGCGTGACTTGTTAAAGGCACTATGTGTGACCTGCAGCTCAACTTATGAAACTCAGCTGTTCCAAGCACTGTTTTCATGTGCATTCTTAAGGGCCTTTCAAGTATTGGAGTTGGTGCCTGAGTCTAATGTAGCCGATGGGAATGTCAATCTCTAGTCTAGCGACTTACCATACTGCAGGACAGAATCTGCTTCCTGCTTTGGTGGTCCAAGACAAATCAGTGCAGACCACCAATCCACATAACACTGCACAGGGCTGAAGTGGGTGACATTTGTCCATGGGCACTGATGCACAACTATATGGCAGGGAGTCCCCGAGAGGAATGACACTTGTTTGTGCATGGGGATGGAATGCTGGTCACAAAGCAGCAATTTGCCACCTTCCTCAGGAAGGGCGTATGGATGGTTGGCAAGGATGCAAGGATGTTCATCACACACTTGTTCCAGATTGGTGCTGCAATGGAAGCCTTCAGATTAGGAATAAAGGAAGAGCAAATAAAAGGAGTAGGCAGGTGGGCATTCAGTGCTTATAAGGGATACATCAGGCCACTGGTGTGAACTTTGGAAATAAGTGTAATGCCCCCCCCAAATGGGGGCTTACCTGAGTTTCTCATTTCCCGTCTACCTCCCGATTGCCTCCATGTGCCTGCAGGTTCCCCAAGGTTGTCCCTGATCTTCACTGCCGCTGGCCCAGGTTCAGATAAGTGCCCAGAGGCCTCAAACCAGCCCTTTTGCTCATTTTGCCCTCTAAGGGCTATTGATGAAGTGCAGAGCCGCCAGCTGATTTTCCCACTTGCTTCACGATCAGCCTGCGAGCTTGCGCATGTGTGACGGTATTCTCTGTTTTCGACCATGGTTGCGGCAAGGAATGGCTTCCCTGGTGGTCCCGGTCACCGTGGGACACTGGTCGGGGGACCATGACTGTAGCAGGACTGGAGTAAGCTGCCAAATATTTAAATTGAGAGCACTGTTCACACTGTGAGTTGGCCTAGCTCTATGAATATTAATGGACAGGGTATTAATATTCATGAGCAGGTCCATTCTGCTGCTAAGGGCTGCAGATTTTGGCAGCCACACCAAGGAAAGGGCTAAAAATAAATGTTTGAAAGTGTAGGGCTTTATATGGCATGAAGGGCGCCAAGGAATAATGGGGCTAATATAAATAAATAATAATTATTCTGGCTGCTCCAGGGTCTTCATGTTGGGACCTTATGAGCTGCCTGTTTGCTGCCTGGGACTGCATATTTTGGCAGCAGTGACAGGCTAAAGACTGCATGAAAGTGTTCAAACTTGGTAGTGTTTAAGAGGGCGCAGTGCTGGCTACTGAGCAGTGGGCCATTGGTAAATAATGATGTATTTTCCTGGCTGCACCAGAACTTCATTTGTAGGACTGTAATGTATCAAACTGCATTAGTACTGTATATTTTAGCAGCCATTTCTGCAGAGCAGCAACCAATCAGAAAGCAAGAATTTCAATGCAAGGATTGTTGGGACAGTGCCAGAGACTTGTGGGACTTTGCAAAAGGCTTGTGGGGGAAATGCAGGGACTAAATTCAGGTGCCAGAACAGAAAACCTATTAAGCATCAAATGAAGCTAAGGTTGCCACCTGTCAGGTTTTTTACCTGGTGATCAGGTTTTCAGGGTCCCCATCAGGTAATCCGGTTTTGTTCTGTGCTGGTCAGGTTTTTGAGCCATTTTGAGTGCTCACATACTTTTGAAACATATTTTGTCATATCGTTCATTGTTTCAGCTACATATCCAGGTTACAGACAAGTTCTCTTGTCAATATAGCCCTTTGTTTGTGAAAGTAGTCAGCCTGGGAGGTGTAAAGTATGGCCATTAACACCATTAGCACTTCCTTTACCTAATCTTTTCCTCTACACTTTAAATTGGCATAGCAGTACAACTGCCCCCACCTTTTGTAACAGTAACAGAGCCAGTTGTCTTCCAGTTTCATTTGCTGGTAAACATTTTCATCTCTAACAGAATGTAGACATTTTTAAATGTTTTAAATTATTTTTTTTTCTCAAGAAAATGGTATGGTCACTTCTTTGACTTTGAAATAGTACTGTGGACATGAACAGGGAAAGGTGCCAGAAAAAGATATAACGTACACATTACAGGAAACAATTTCTTACGTATTATTATATACCATGTATACTGTTGTATGCTATTTACAGTATTTCCCTTGTCTCTCCCCAGATCATATCTGTAAATGAGATTTCTTTTATCTCTGTATATTTATTTGGTAAACCAATGTCAATAAATAAATACATAAGTAAATGGATGACTAGGAAGAACCTAGGAAAGTAACTTTAACAGGTACAGTACAGCATCTTAACATTTTTGTTGAACTGCTGCTTTAAGTGTTGTCCTTTATTGATATAACAAATGGCCTTCTAGGAGAAACAATGCATGATGAGTCATGAAAAGGGGTGGGGCTAGGGGCGGAGCTTAGGATCCGGTTTTTGCCCCACCCAAAGGTGGCAACCCTAAATGAGGCTAATGAATATTAATTTGTAGGACTGGCAAGTGATTTCAGTCAGTCGCCTTGGGACACATAAGTGGACTCAGCCAATCAGGAGCCCCAGAAGGACTACATAAAACCCAGAGATTTTCAGGCTGAATTCAGTTTCAGTAGGAGCCCCTCCACCGACAAGGGGGCTCAATTCCCAGCTAAATAAAATGGGCCTAGTGATTCAGTATGAGCCCCTCCACAGAGGAGGGGGGCTCTTGTCTTCTGCCAAAGAAAAGTGGCTGCAAGAAACTGAAGTCACTAGTCTGGGGGTTACCACAGATTGTCTTCCAGGGCTAGCAAAATGCCTTACCACATTAGGAAAATGTGGAAAAAGAAGCCAGCATCCGCCTGCAGTTGTGAGAGAGCTGCAAGAAATGCTTCTGCCTCAGCAGTGAGAGTGCTGATGAAAGCCAGTAACTTCCTGAAAAGGAAAGTATTTTGAATCAGTCTGAGTGAGTAGCCTTCTACTTAGTGCAAGCTAGAGAGAGAGATCTGTTGTGGGGTAGAGAAGCCCAGAAAACCTAAAGTTGTGACTGTTTGTCTGCACCCTGTGTTTAACCAGCACTCAAGGAATGGGTGGACATCTGTTTAAAGTGACCAGAAAAGGGTCTAGTAATTTGTAAATGCTGATTGGGACTGTGTAAAGAACTGAAAGGTAGGTTCCTTAGCCATGCAGAACTGATCTTGCAGTGCCTGGGAGGCCAGTGAAAGTTCTGAAAGTCCAAGTTGAAACTGATAACACCAGCAGAGCCACAAGGAGCTGTGATAATGTGTCTTAAGCTTGAGAGAAGCTAAATTTATCAGTTACTCTAAGTAAAGTCTGAAAATGGTGGGGAGCCGTGCCTCAAGCTCCGTCTGGGTTTCCGATACAGATTTATGCCTTAAGCTCTAGTGTGTTTTCACATGGACTGTGAGAGTTCTGGGTCACCCTAGCCTTAGGGGAGAAGCACCCATCAGAAAAGTCTGTACTTACAAGCCAAAGAACCATGTTGGCCATTCTGGCACATGGCTGAAGTGATTGTAAACACTGAATGCAGTTGAGATGGTTAACTATAAATGTGCTGCTGTAAATGTGCTCAATGTAACATGACTGGTTTCAGATCGGCCTGGGAGAAAGCCTGGTAGTGTGCCCCCTAGGACATTGCCATATACACTTCCCCCTGAGGGGCATAGCCTAGATGTGGGGTCTAAAGCATGCTGGCCCCAGTCCCGGCCTGGTCTGCATCGATTAAGAGTGCAAAGCCCAGAGAGAGAAGGGGCACCATCTAAAGTTGAGAGAAGTTTACAGAATTGCAAGCTTCAAAACCTGTTGTCCAGGGGTCAACCACAGCTCCTGCCTTTATTCTTAGCCAAGCTTCTCAACACCAGATGTGACTTCAAAACTGCGAGTGAGCAGACCTTTGTCTGCCCATAAGAGGGAACTATAAATAGTTAAAGTTGTTGCCAAGCTCAGTACCTAAACTCCAGTTTATTCAATTTAAACAGATACGTAAAGTCAGTAACATTACAGTCAGGATGCATTTAAAATCGAAGCCAAGATTAATCTGCTTTTCTTTAAGGGCCCCAACTCAGCTGCAACTATCAGGCCTGCAACATTTAAGACTCTAGTACTGGGTACCCAGAATAGGTGTTGGAATTGCAGGGTTCTAATACATTTTGGGACTGGTATTAGTGTGGGCATTAAATATGAAACGGCCAGCTATGCAGCTAAATAGTTAGGAAGCACGTATCACTTAAATCCATCAGAAGGTTGGCGGGTGGCCAAACATCCAAAAAAGGGGGTTTTAAAGGAAAATGCAAAATGGTTATTGTGATTTTATGCCAAACCAAAACCAAATGCCATCCAAATCAACTGTAAATAGCTAACCCCTGCATCCAGTTCTCCCTTCCTAACCCTCACCCCTTGTAAATAAATTGTTGTTTACTGTGTTTGCATACATCTGTTGTTGTGAGCACATTATTAGAGAGAGTTAATAATTCGTTGAAATCTGAACTGTGAGGTTTTGAATTATGGGTCATGTTTGGGGTGGGACTATGGTAATGTGGATGGGTACAGCATCCCAGAGGGTTGTACTGGGTATTATTCTAGCCCACATGAAAGTATACTCTGGGTGGAGGCACTGCACATTTTGTTGTCTTGGGAAAGAACCAGTTTTAAAGCAAAGTACAATCCCAGGCCCTTCAACCCCGGTCTGGCCAGCTAAGGCAGGGGTAGTGTAGCCTTTAGATACGATACCCAGAGCCAGGATTACATAAGGAAGTGATGGGTTGGTCAGCTGTGGGGCCAGCACAGAAGGAAAAAGCAGTCTGAATTAACCTAGGCAGTTCACTCATGCTGTTTTTTTTTTTTTTCAGATACACAAGCGTTGACCCCAAAGATATGGGTCATTGACCATTCCTATGTCAGGGAAGCTCGAAAAAGAGCAGAAGTTCAGCCTTATGGCATGCAGCTGGGCATACTGGAACAGCAGTCCATCATAAATTGGGCCGGGAAAGGGGACATGAGGTGGAGCCAGTTGATGGGGACAATATATAGGTTGGGGCTCCACACAAGCAGCCACCCATGGCCATGGTGTTGCACTTGGGTGGGAATGATTTGTCACCCAGGGAGCCACCAAACTGACTGCAGAAATCAAGAAGTGCTTGGCCCATCTGAAGAAGCTCTTACCACTGACACTCATGATATGGTCTCGGATCATTCCTCAACAGCAGTGGAGAGGAGCATGCAGTGTCCCTTCAATAAAGAAGGCACGTAGGGAGGTAAACAGGGAGGTGTCCCTCTTCACTCTCATGTGGTGTGGAAGTCATCCGGCTCTTTCATATCACAGCAAAGATGCGGTGCATTTGTCAGAAATTGATAATGATATCTTTTTTATATATATACTTTGTGTTCTTTGGGTCAAGCTGCCCCCTCCTCCCGGTCTCCCCAGCCCTGTCACCCTCGCGTCCACCGGGTCTTACCTTGGTGGAACAAGGTGTCCAGCTGGCCAGGTGTGGAGCCCATGGGGAATCAAAGTCATCCTGCCGGTCACTTGTTTTTTCATTTTTCTGTTCCTTTCCTCCCCATTGCCAGGGCACAGACATCAGCGTGCATGTGTGGATGCATGCACACATTATGGATCCTGTGGCACCCTTCTGTCCATTGGTGTCCCCACCCCACCCTCAGACCTCCACCTGGGAGCAGTCATTCGGCGGGTACCACACAGGTTTCCATGATACGTTGCCATAAGAGGTTCCCTTCTGTAGCAAAACCGCTGCAGTTAAGAACAAGTCAAAGAAACTCTGCATGAACATACTACTTGCACATTATGACTGATGAAATTGTGAGGTAGGTGCAGTGCACATAACACTAATGTGGAGATAGTATAAAAATTGTGAGGTGCAATAGGTATAATGCAAACAGATATAAATTGTAGATAACATACAAAATGTGAGTCAGGTACAGTGCAAACGAAAATAATGTGTAGACAATATACAAATTGTGAGACAGGTACAAGTACACAGGAATATTATTTTAGTGGCAAAACCAAATGCCTTCAACTGTCCAAGAAGTGAAAATATCCCATGATATACCACACACTGGAGTATATTATTGTGATTATAAAATGGCCAACAAGCATTGAGATATTAATTCTGGCCAATGCTGACATAGTAATATACAGTTAGAGATATAGTTACAGGTTTAGTCAATCATCCTTTAGCATTTTTCCAACTCATTTTGTATCTAAGCAATAATACATCAGAGCAGGGGCATCGTTAACCCTGGGCCAGAAGGGCCAGTGCCCCAGGTGACTTCCAAATGGCCCCAGGATAAAAAGTACACCATCATTCAATTTTTTTATTTGCTTAGTACTGCCATCCATGGTGTGGCCACCCTGCTCCCTTCCCTCTCGGCGCTTGCCCCATTTGCCAAATGGCAGCCACTTATCTGCATCAGTGAAGCTCCGTGCTGTCAGTCTTGGTCGGAGTTCCACCTCCTGTCACTCAGCTGTGCTGCTCGAGTCATCATCCTTGCCTTGCCTCACTGCTATCTCTCTCACTCGCTCGCTGAAGTCACGGATGGATGACTGACAGCCTAGGGATGGTGAACACTACTAGGAAGGGCTCCAGTCTCCACCTCCTGGCCAGTCAAAATCCTCCTGGCCAACTTCACTGTGATATTTTTTCATACCACGCATGTGCTCTGACTCGTCTCTTGCTCATCATGTGACTGACTTTAGTGTACATGCACCTACAGTCAGTCATCACAGAGAGAAAGAGAGAGACAGTTGTCAGAGCAAGCGGGACGGTCGGTCAGTCGGCAAGCTAGTGAGAGGCTCCAGAGTTATTAAAGTCATGTGGATGGTCCATCCATGACTTTAGTTAGTGTGGTGTGTCTACCTGTCAAAAAAAGCCCTTTTGAGGGCTGTAGTGAGCAAACCATTATTTAAAAAGTAAAAAAAAATATAGAGGTGGCCACTCTGCCAGTACCTACCTGTCACTGAGGGAGGTCCTCATTGTGCTCAGTGTGAATTATTCATTTGGTTCTTTTTTGTTTACTTAAAAAACAAAAGTCCTTTTAAGGGCTGTGGGCAGAACTCTTAATCAAAAATAAAAATATACAGAAGGCCAGGCAGCCACTCTGCTAGTGCCTGCCTATCAATGAGCTGAGGCTATTTGTAATATTTGAGGGCTTTACGATGCCAGTTCAATAACAGTTTTGTCAACCAGCATCTCATTGACAGGAATTATGTCGACCACAAGTTGCGATCGACATAATTCCAGTGTATCTCCAGTTCTTTTTTCATCAGGGCTTTGCCAATGAACTTCCTATGCAGGGGACTTTGCCCACAGTCTGTGTATTTAGGATTCTCAACTCCAGTCGGAGTTGATTCGAGGAAGGGTGCAGGACCAGGAGACATTGTACCCCTGTGTCGGGCGCACCAACACAATGACCTCTTGGCAACCTGTCGATTTTGTCGACAGGTTGGTAGGTCGCTGTGTTGGTGTCACTGTCGGGGGGGGGCATACCATATTGGAAGGCTCAGGATAGCCCAGACTTTCACCTTTACAGTAGGTAAAACCTCAATGACTTCAGGGGTGCTTCTCCCCCAATCCCCCACCAGAGGTTTCACCCCTGGACCCAGACTTGGGGCCTGTGTGTTCCCCAAACCCCCGGCATGAGAACATAAATCTCAGGCACATTGCCTCAGTGTTCCAAGAGTCTACAGATGGCCCTGCATGACTGTCTGTGTGATATGGTGGGATATAGACATGCCTCGGGTGTGTGATGACTCACAAGGCCGCGTACCATAGGCACCCAAGAAGTGGCCCCACCATATCCCACGGCACGGAAAGTATTATTGCAATTGTGCAGTGGAACAGTTTTAAATTTAATGAAAATTTAAATCGAAAGCTTTTCAAGATTTGTAAATTTTAATGAGAAAGTGTACTTGTTTAAAAAGAAGTGTCGTTATTCATGCTTTTACCAGTAGTTGGGGTTGTTGTGGTGACAGTTGGAGTTCTTGGGTGTAGCAATTTATGTAAGCAATAACATACAATAAGGTATGAATTATGCTAGATCACTGCAAACCCCAAGTGCACTGGGAGGCATAAGGCCGAAGGCCGAGTCACTTCAACAACCCTAGAAGTGGGTCAATCTAGCATAATGCACACCCTGTTGTGAGTTGCTGTGCTTATAAAGTGGCTTTTTTATTTTAAATACATGTTTAAATTAGTTCTAATAGGGTTACATTTTTAGAACTAGAAATCTTTGCATACATTTTTTCTAAAGTGTTTTTTCCGCCTGTTGGATTTTGATAGTGTTTCTGTTTTGCTTTAGGACAATTAGCCTACTATGGGTTCTCTACGTGTAGTTTTGCTGAGCAAAGTAGTTCTAAGCAACTGCTCCCCCATAGCTACTGTATTTAAAATAAAAAGTAAAATTCAAGTCAGAGGGAGAGAAGAAACTGGTGCATGGGTGTTTTTGTTGCATTAGGTTTTGTTTTATTTAGCACAGGAAACTACTGTGCTGTGAAAGAGATATAGACTGCTGTGAGTCTGCATCAGATGTCAAGAGAGATGAACACAGCTGGGGGTTTACTGAAGAGTTTCTTCATTTTTTGTCAAGGGTTACATGTAGGCTGCAGTGTGGCCAGCAGGAAAAACTTTCACGCCATTCAAAGATTAAAAAAAAACAAGAAAAATGCTACAAATGCGGGCTTCTTTGAAGGTTTACCTATTCTGAATTGACAATATTGTCACTGAAGTTTGGCATAGCGAGATCCCCAATGTCAACAGGCAAAATTTCACCTATCTGACATTGGAGTGTTTCTCTTGGGGGCCTGTGCTCCCTGCACCTCCCCCTTCTAAGGATTATCAACTCCTAGTCGGAGTTGATTTGAAGGGGGGGGGGTGACACACAGCAAAAGGGCAAAATTTTGCCCTCAGCTCCCCCACAGCAACAATTTCGAAATGTGTCGAAATTGTCCCTGTGGGGGATTTCGCCATAATAGTTTTGTTGTCCGGTCGGCACACCTTCTCGGTTCTGGTAAACAAGAAGGATTATGAACTGTTTGAAAAAATTTGAGAAAGCTGATTGGCTGAGAGTTATTTGAAGCCATGATTAGATCCCACTACACACTCACGGCTTCAAAAAACCTCTGACCACCAGCCTCCTCACTTGAACAAATTCCTCCGACTGTAATGTTTGCCATGTCTCATGGTCCAGAGTGACTCACACATTGAGACAGGCATTAAAAAAAACAAAAAAAACACAAAATCCTCTCAACCATGCCCTAGTTAAAACAGTAAAGCTGCCACCAGCTGCAGCATTCACAGAAGCAGCCGGTCTGCACAGAAAAGTACCTCAAGCTGAAAACCGCCACACCAATCAAAATACATCAATGGCCAGTCACAGTCACAGTCACTAGCAAACATCCCCTGCTACCACATCAACAGCCCATCTCATTTAAACATCTCCAATGCAATGAGAGACAGAACAGAACCTCTGCATTACTACGCTATTCCTCATGCAGTGTCCATTTCTTCTGGTGCTCCCTCAAGCGGTGAAGCAGATTCTCCACAGTTGTTCTCCCATTCAAAATGCCACTGCGTGCTACTTATGGAGTGCCACCGGGAAAACAGAAGTGACCGCCTCCATCATTTTCATTCACATCACGCTTCTAAGTGCATCAGGTTTTCACAAAAAGAAAATTTTTTTTTAATTCTGCACAGGTCTTCACCCAGGCAGTGGGACCGGGTCAAATGCAGGGAGAAGATGCCTCATGTACAGGAGCACTGCTGCGAGAGTGAGAGAGACCACAGCACCACCTACTCCACAAACTCCACTTACAAGAGTGCCACCTGTTGCCCAGAGCCCTCCAAGAACTATTTTCTTACAAGGTACTCCTCCAACATCCCAAAAGAGGCATTTCAAAAGGCTTTTCTTACATTTTTACTAATAAAACTTTAAAGCCAGTTCATAATAGCAATTATGTACTCCAGGGTGTAGTATATCATGGGATATCATCAATTCTCGGGTGTTGAATGCACTTGGCCCAAACACAGCAGGCATGATGATATCCCACGATATACCACACCCTGTTGTGCATTATTGCTTATTATGCAATGGGGGACAAGAAATATTGCATTTCGATTGGCTGACTGACACCTTTTCTCCATTGTAAATCCTCTGATATGCCAATGGGAAAAGGTGCCAGCCACCAGTCAGCTGCATCAAGAACTCCCCCTGAAATCTCTCCGAGGATGAGAAACCCAGGACTGGCAAAGACGGCAATCCCCGCTAAATGGCCCTCTTGCAAAACTGTTGCTCCTCTCCCTTTTCAATCCACCCGGATCGTCACTTTCACCAGCAACAGAAGTGAAAACAGTCACAGAACACAACTAAGGGCACAACACACCATTTCCCATTCCCCATGACACTTTTGCTTTCCAGCACTTAATCTGTATCTGCTCATCCCTTTCAGCATGCTATTCACCATCTGATCCCAACACAACACCCAGTAGTGGTAGTTAGTCATGCAACCTTCCACAGTTCAAAGCAGTTGCCATCACTGCTTGACACCCTGCAATGCTGGGCCATCTATAGTCTTCCGGGAAGGCCGGACACAGCAGGGAAAAAAAGCAACAACAAAACAAACTCCTTCCTTTCCTCAGCCAGATACCGAAGGGGGCCAGAAAATGATTCAGTAACCACTGCAACAAGGAACAATACTGTGCATGCACAAAAGGCATAAAAAAATGGAGCAGTGCCTCCATAGTACAAAAGAAAAAGAGCAGAAAGTACTGAAGGCTGTCCCAACTCATACAAGAAAAATGGAGCCAGGACACAGTCAAACAAGCAACGTGGGCATTTAAACATTTCCTGGCCCCAAAAAAAGCACCAGGTCGGGAAGGACAAAGCAATACTGTGCATGTATCACCACAGCCCCAGTAACCAAGGAAATAAAAACAGAAAAATAAATTAAAATGTGAAATAACTTTTTATTTACTATTTTTGTATGCACAAAAAAAAAAGAGGACATTGTATAATCGCACTTCTGGTGTGTTTTGCTCACTCGGCCTGTGGCCTTGTGACCAAACAACACACCAGGCATGGGTAAATCCCACCATAACCTATATCCTGTCATGGCATATTGCTTAAGTTGATTCTGCAAAGTGGAGGGAGATACAGGGGTTGGGAGGCTGAGTAAGCACAACACGCAGTGTAAAATGTAACTGCTGTGCTAATCAGCATCTGTTGTACTTTAGCAAGCACAAAACAATGGCTGTCTACTTTAAAATTCTGTTTTGACATATTGATATGTGGGTAATTTAAGTACCAGGATGACCACACATGGTGCACTATTAATGAATAGTCATGTGAATGGTTTGCACCAATTACATCTCTTAATTTTCACTATTTTATACAGTGTGTTAATGAGTGGAATAGTCTCTGGGTAGAGGGACTAGTTTTTACATGTGCATTATTTATTTATTTATCCAGTAAGCCCACTTGGCCTAGAAGTCCCTTTTTCAGGGGCAACTAGGGGGATGGGAGATACAGATGGCAAGCAACTGAAATTGAACCAGATTAAGCTGTTGTGGTATTTTTAGTGAATGGGAAAAATTTGGCCAGGACACCGGGGAAATTCCCCTACTCTGCTGGTGCTGGGAGGCCAGTAGGGGCGTGCAAGGGTCGTGTGGCCTCTGCAAGGCAGGCGGAGGAGGTGGAGGTGTTGGGAGGCGGTCTCTGTAGAGAGACGGTCAGTTTTGAAACAGAGCAGTCGAGGTCCCGACGGTCTTAGAAGCGAATCACCACTGGGTCAGTGCATATCACAACGAGCAGTACTGTGTTTGTCGAGTTACCGACCTGTACGACTCCCATTTGGACATCAGGAGATGGAATAGCAGCTTTTCCAATGGAACCTTCAGTAATGCCTCGCTTTCTGCATCGGAACACATTGTGGCGGCTCAGAGGAAGACGGACGTCGGAACCAGGAAGTGCGTAGCACGGCTCTCTTTCCTGGCGTTCGCAGCGGTGGAAGCAGCAGGAATGGCCCAGGAGGAGTACGCAGCTCACATCCTGGCGGCAGAGATTATGGCAAGGAGACCAGATAGTAACCGAAACGGAGGACAGTGCAGCTTCTGGCGTTCAAACTACGACGAAGGGGGTAAGCCAAAATCCTCCTATAGTTTTGGGAACTCAGAAACAGGCTTCTCCTGCCACTTCAAACAATGCTTTTTCTACATTGACTTTGGACAAAGAGGCAGGCTTTGTATTTAAACAGCAGGCTACTACCTCTGTGCATTGTGAAAATGGTGACAATATTGTCTATCAGACGAGAACTGGCTCTCAAGTGGGGGTAACAGATTTTTCTTTCCTGACACTGGAAAACCCTGAAATAGAAACAGTAACCCAAGATAAAGTGTCCTTAACTTTGCCTTCACTTCCTATAGGCAAAACATGATGCCAATTGGACACATAAGCAGCCTTAACAGCTGCAGGGTGGAAACCTTTGGGGAAAGGATTTGGACTCCTGATACTGTGTGGGATAGTTCTTTTGATCTTAACAAACATGTTGCTACCTGGCATCCAGATAATCCTAAGGCAAAACCTCTACCTGTTTCAGAATTAATGGTGACTCAGGCAGAGGGTATAGAGGGACAATCCAGTTCATAATGTGTATTTAGATACTAAGGGTCAGGAGACAAAAGGTGGCGCTGTAGCAGATAAACCTCTTATGTCAAGTCTGTTTTCTCAAAGTAAAAGGAAAGCAGCGCACAGGAAAAATGCTGTCGCATCAGGTATAAGGAGGAGCTAACGGACAAACCAGACAGATATTACGTGGGTAAATTGTTATTGAAGGACTCTTTGAAATTTCTACCTAGAGATGTTTTTGCATTTATCCATATTTCGGGGGAAGACAACTTTGATGTTAGTTTTCATTCCCCAGCCCTACTGGATCTTGCTGGGATCGATATAATCAGGTTAAGTTTCCCCCCCCTCTGGTCCCCTTTTCTGGTTATTCCACTGTCTAAACCCCTAACTAAATTCGTCACAGTTATGTTTAGAAACGAAAGTGTGCATGTTGAAGATATCACCTTTTGGCTAGCACAAAAATGTGAAATCCAAAGTGAGCCAGAACCTATTTTGGATGCCGAACAATTTTGGACAGGGGGGTGGAAATTTAAAGTTAAATTACATCAGACGGCTTCAGGTATTGAACACATTCCCAACTCCTTTTTGTTAGGCAGGGATAGGGGGGTAGTGTTTTATAGTGGTCAGCCAAGAGCATGCTACAGGTGTGGGGCTAAGAATCATCTATCAAGCACTTGTGACCAGCCCAAATGTGATAACTGCGGGGAAATAGGGCATGTTACTATGTTTTGTCATAACCCAATCAAATGTGATCTTTGTGAAGAATCAAACCATGCCTTTAGGGAATGTCCTTGGGCAACACAAAATAAAACCAATTTGAGTGGGAAATCTGATTCTCTTATACAAAAAGTCCAAGAAGACATGAGTCGCCAAAGTTCGAAACAACCTCCTATACCCCCCCAAACCCAAACAGGTTCAACCAGAGTGTATTACGAAGCAAGTAGGACAAAAAGGGAATATTCGGAAAACAAGTGTTCCGATTTCCTTACAGCCAGTCTGTTATGTAGATTCGAAAGAAGGCTCCGGGCACACAGAAGTAGTCTCGAAACCTCCACTCCTTCTTAGAAGATCGAGTAGAACTCAAAAAACTATAGTGCTTCCTGACTCTGAAGGAATAGATACCAAAAACTCCTATGAGGCTTTGAGTTGGGGAGATTCAGAGGTTGAACTAGGTGACACAGACTCACAAGTTTCAGTACAAGATGGCTTGGGGACCATGAGGGATGATTATAAAGAAAAAAAAAAGAAAAGGAGAAAAAAATAATTCAAGCTGTTTCATTCTCCTTTCAAATCTTAAAATATGGAGTGTACATTTTCTTGGGCATCCCTAAATACACATAGCTTGTTGAAACCAAAAAAAAGATATGCACTTTTTCATATGCTACATAATCTTAGCTATTCAATTATATTTCTTCAAGAAACATGGATGTGTAATAAGATGCAGTGCTCTGCTTTTGTCAGGGATTGGCCTTGGGGTCCATCTTATTGGTCCTTTGGGGAAGACAAGGCAGATGGTGTGGGTATTCTTTTTAATTCTTTCAACTTTATTTTACACAAATTAATTGACTTATGTCCCGGACGAACATTAATACTAGAAGGGACTTGGTTCTCCTTTACCCTTCGTCTAATTAATATCTATAATCCCCAGACAAAATCTGGTAGGGTGACTTGTATGAGACAAATACAACCTTTCTTGGTAACTACTGTCCCTATTTTTTGGGGTGGAGACTTTAATTGTGGGATAACATTGAAAAAGAAAACTGAAACCTCAAAGAAAGTGTATTGTGACACGGTGTGTCTGTTAGATATTATTAAAAGTGCTGACTTAATTTCCTGCATGAATAAACAGGCCTCGGGCCCGATAGGTACCTATTTCAAATGTGGAATCGGTTATACTATTGATCATCTTTTTTGTATCCAAACATATCTCATTCCACCATTCTCATATCATTCCAGTGGAATTTTCAGACCACGCTCTTTTACTGACTCACATAGGCCTTACGAGCTCTATTCAGAAGCAGAAACCAAGATGGAAACTTAACACTTCCATGCTACAAGAACCTTTGGTTCTAAATTCTATTGAATTAATTTTACAAGCCAGACTATCTGTTTGTTTCTTATATCAAGATATGGGGATTTGGTGGTTAGAGACAAAAATGATTGTATTAATTGGTTTAGAAACATGGTAAATCTGTCAAAAAATAATTTTTCGCTATCTCCAACTTCGGACTCAGTTGCAAACATTATTATCCAGAGCCACTTCCACCAAAGAGAATTTTTCTTCACAAATTGCGGAAATTAAATCACAAATGAAACTCTTTCAGTACAACCGAGCAGGAACATTGCAAGCGGTTATTTCCAATCATTTACGGAAATCAGTTTTTGGTGACCCTTTTGAACTATGTAAAAAGGTTAAAGAGCATGGTTCTCTTTCCTTTTTACTTGATGGTGATAAGACCATTACTTCACTTACAAAACTAGAAGATTTAATTCATAAATATTTCAGGGATCTTGAGCCCCTTCAAACTCCATCTCAAACCCAAATTAATAAAGTATTAGGATGCCCCATAACAAAGGCTTTACCACCAGATCTAGTTACCTCTCTTACACAACCCTTTCTGACAGAAGAAATTATGACAGCTCTAAAATCCTTAAAATCAAATGTTGCTCCAGGTCCAGATGGTCTCTCTAATTCCTTTTATAAAACTTTTCTGAAGACCTAAGTTCTATTTTGGTAATTGTGTATAATTTTTTATGGATCAGGGAATTAGTATAGCATCTTTCCCAGATAGTATACAAACTTATATTTATAAATCAGGAATAGGGGTTATTTCGGAATTGGAGACCAATCACTTTGTTGAACTCCGACTATAAAATTTTGATGTCAGTAATCAATAATAGACTTAGAGAGTTGGCTAAATATAATTTTTCTCAATCAGCATTGTGGCATTCCCAATCGTAGCATTCAAGCTCGTTATATTCAATAAGAGACTCAATTGAAAAATCTAATGAGTTGGGAACCAGTGGTTTCCTTGTTTCACTAGACTTAGAAAAGGCATTTGATAGGGTAAATCATACTTTTCTATTTTCGACATTAGATTTCTTTCAAGTCCCCTTTCATCTTTGAAATTTAATTAAAACCTTTATAGTACAGGTAAAGTGTATCCTTCCTTAATGGGACACTCGGACTGGATTTCCGGTCAACTGTGGAGTTAGACAGGGTTGCCCTCTAAGCCCCTGTTATATAATTTTTCCTAGAACCTCTTTTAAGGTCTCTCAGCATGTCCCCTTATGGCAGGGTTTAAATTTTCAGATTCGATACATCTCTCACCATCCAGGCTTATGCAGATGATATTTGTTTGTTTTACACACATCAACCAGCTTGAATCCTTTTTTACCAGTTTTAAGGAATATGCTGTTGTAGCTAACACTAAAATTAACTTACTTAAAACAAAAGGCTTAATTATAGGAGGGATCTTTCAAGCACCATTTGTTCTGAATTCAATCACATTTTCAACAGAACCTATAACTATTTTAGGGATCCAATCTGGCCCACAAAATTGCCCAGCAGAAAATTGGAAGCTTGTCCTTGGAAAAATTGAACAAAAAGTTCTCAGATGGAAATGATATAGGTTTAACAAGGAGAAAAGGATTCAGGTTTTAAAACAATTTATTTTACCTTGTTTACAACATATGGCTGCAATATTTCCTATTCCAGGCAACCTAGACACTAAGCTATATAGCATCTGTTTCCAGTTACTCTGGGGCAATAGATTGAATCTGGTTAAGAGATGTTATACATACCTCGGAAAAAAAAAGGAGGACTTAGGAATGATTACCCAGTTCTTTTTGCTTTACTATTTTTCTCAGTTCCTTAAAAGTTGTTTAGATGGTTCAGATAGACAGGTCTTCCCTTTTCTTAATAGCCTATTGAGAAGATATCTTACAGCTTGGTTACACTGTGCGCCTAAACCTTCTACTCACCTAGCCCTACCAATTTTTTTTCAACCTGCAGCACAGAAACTTTTTAAATGGAAGGTTACAAAACAGCAAATATTACGATGTTCCTCGAAAACATTATACAAAGAATTATTAGCTTCTATTTTTCCAAATACTCCAGAATTTAGGAATCGTCCACAAACTCACAATGAAGATATTTTAAGTCAACTGAATAATACAAGATTACCTGCTTTTATGTAGAAACCCAATGGCTTACCTTATATGGTAAACTAAATGTTAGGGTACAGCTAAATACAAGGCTAAAACGGAGAATATGTCCATATTTAGACTGTACAGACCAAGAAGAAACTATGGAACATTTTTTCTCCATTGTTCAATGACACGCATAAAATATGGGATCATTTAGCTATTGCCTGGAATTTTCCTTGGATGGCTTACCTCACTTATGATATTTTAGTAATTGTGTCTTTCCGGTTTCTTTTCAGTCTTTCCATAAAGGAACTTTGCAGATATTTTTTGCTTGTTTAAGATATTGTCTCTGGCAAACTAGATGCCAATGGGTCCTATATCAAAAGAAACCATCAGTTCAAGTTTTAAGGGCTTACGTTACAAATGTTTTAAATAATATTGTTAATTCAGATGTTCAACAGTTTAATGTTATGAAAGTCAGAATGTGGTGGAAAGGGTTTTCTCATATCATCAAATTTAAATAAGGGTAATAGTTAATCTCTATATTTGTTTTCTTTTTTTTACATTTCTTTGCTTTTCCTTTTCTCTATCAAATTTGTAAGAGATTTAGAGTATGGTTTAATAATGTGTTTTGTTTTTTCTTTCCCAAGTCTTTTATTTTAATATATGTGCCAATTCAGTATATATTGTTGAACCAGTTTTGGAATTGTTATTTTTCTTCTCTCCCCTTTTTCAATTGTTGACTATATTTTCCTGTTCTTTATTATTCAGTATGTATAATATGTGATTATTTTCAATAAAAATTACCCCTACTCTTTTTCGATAACTGCCATGGGATCTTTAGCATCCACCTGAACTACTACCAAATCCAGGCAGATGGGACCTCGGTTTAACATCTCATCCAAAAGACGGCACCTCAGAAGTGCAGCACCCCCCTCATGCTGCACTGCAGTGTCAGTATTGGGATATTAACCCAAGTGCTAGATGTGGGAACTGAACCCACAGCCCTCTGATCTCCCAGCCTCAGAGGCGAGTGTGCTATCTACTGAGCTACTGACACTGCTAAATGGGCTGATAACACTATGGGTAATGAATTGATGTGAACCAATCAGGTTAGTGGATCCTTAAGCCCCATTGCATAATTAGTGTTATTGTTCTAAACAGTCCTGTGACATGCTTGTTATGGTTTTGGTTCCTTATTCTAGTAAAGTCAAAAGGAAAGCCTCTTGGACCTGCATTTTGATATGGATTAGACTTCTTTCACTTGCAGTAATCACTGGTCATCTATAATGTACACAAGGTGGCCATCAGCTCATGCTTTCTGAACTTCAAATATGAACTTGCATGAACTGTAGTTGCAGCTGTTGTCTATACCCCTTTAATTTGCTGTCTGGATGTTTTGTAGCCCTTTGAGAGACTGCATTACATCCTGTTGCCATACTAACCCATTTCATATTCTTCACCCTTTAAATACTCCAATCAGTTTTATGTAACTGGACTAACAGATCACAGTTACCTCCAGCTATGTCATCTGTGGCTGTCACAGCTGGGCTGAAAGGAGAAGGGGATGGGTAGGCATACGTCTACATCATCCGTTCTTATTTATTAGCCATGTATCACCCCTCAGAGATTTCTCATGACCATGAGAATGACACTTCTTCCCAAAGTAACTGGTTTAAAACCATCACTTAAAGGAAAACTACACCCAAAACTTGAAAAAATATATGCTGTGCAAAGTGTTTTAATTTGTATGTGAAGTTCTAGTGTTTCCTTCCCTTTGACTGGTATTAGGAGTTTTTCCTAAATTAGCCTGCTAGCTTCAGGGTAGTTTTACGACCCCTGGAGATCACCATATCAAATAGCTTTATTGCATTTCTTTGTCCTACAATGCACCTTGTTTCATGTGATGATGATGTAGCAGAGCCCATAAATCCAGCAGAAAGCATTGCATTACAATCAGTTCACAACAATAAAGATGGCTATATTTTAAAATCTGTAGAATTCAGCTTGGTGACCACCCTCATCCTGAAGGTTTTTACTGTCCTGAAAAACTTTGCTGCTGGTAATTTTTGTGCAGCTTGTAAAGCTTCCAAGATATTTAGTTTGTTTGGCATGTGTGTGGTGAATGTTGGGTCTCTCTTACATCACAGTCACATGAGACAAGGTGCACTGTGGGAACAAGAACTACAATTACGCTATCAGGTATGAAGATCCCCAGGGGTCGTAAAACTAGCATAAAGCTAGCAGGCTAATTTGTGAAAAACTCCTAATACCAGTCAGAGGGAAGGACACACTAGAACTTCACATACAGATTAAAACACTCTGCACAACATATATTTTTTTCAAGTTTTGGGTGTAGTTTTCCTTTAAGCATTTACAATGCAGCCTTCCTCAGTGCAAGCCATGGTCACCCAAGCAAAATGGCCAGCACGGCTCATACATTTCTGGGCAGGTTTCTGGCTCCTGAGATTATTTTCCACATTTGTATTCTATCCTCTGCTCTTTTATTTTTAAATTCCTCCTGCTCTCCCAGGCCGTAATCATGCAATGCTACCTCCATTATGAACCCAATCCCTTCTCGCTGCAAAGCAAGAGCTTAACAGCTATGTCAGTCTAGCTGAGCCTTTTCATTAAACCTGATCAAAAGATTTTGTGTTTTGTGGTGCAGCACAGTTCTGTTACAGTCCATAAGATGATTTAATTTAGCATTCTGAGTTGAAATGGGATTAAAATTGCAGATTCTAAAATTAATTTTGACATCTTCCATCTTTGTATTATGATAATCCCAGTGTGCAGCAGTACTGTCCAGTATTTTTTAGCTGGCTCCTTTGTTCTCTTTTACTTAGGAAAGCAAAATATACGTGAGGCTCAGGACCTTCTAATCCTCCTTTGTAATTACAGATCCCTACAGACACCATGGCACTCTACAATTATTCTGTGTAGCTGGCTGAGTCAGATTAGGCACCACAAGTCCCCCAACTTCATCAAAGGTTTCCTTATCTACCCAAGACAGCAAAACAACAAGGCATCCCACAAGTCCCAGGAGTGCCCAGCAGTGTTTTATTTGTCCACCACAGAAATAAATACATTTCCTTTAGACAAAGAGGTATAGAGTGTGAACCTTGCCACCCCCCCCGCCAAGTGGGTAGGAACATTTGAGAACACCAGGCCCAAGGATAAACGTTACTTTTGAAGTACATTTTTCAGGTAAGAGGGCAAATGACAACGGCACTGACATGGCACAAAGAAATTATCCTCATTCAAGATGAAGGGATTATTCTAATCACTTTGACTATGAAAGATCAGACAGGTTTGTTTCAGCATATGAGCATAAGTAAGCCAACCTTAAAATGCAAATCCTTACTGGGACTGGAAGAGCGTCCTAAGTAAACAGAGCAACAAATGCGCTCTGTCACAGCTATACAAGGCTTCAGTCTGCAGCCATAGTCAGGCAGACCCACCACTGGTTTACTGAAGGCCGCTCTTTTGTGGAGTACTGAATAGGGGCTAAATATCCCTTGAAATCAGAACTCGTTGGCTTTATAAGTCTATAGGCCACAGCCTTGCCCTTTTCAAATGCAAATGAAAGTGGTTTTCTACTTTTCTTATCTATGTAGTAAGATGGTGGTGTCAAGCTGGGCCTGGATGAATAAAATTGGGAATTTGTTCTTTACTGAGGTTTATATTTCTCCAGGCTTCATTCTTCGCTTCTTCCCTGCAAAAAAAAAAAAGCGCAGATGGTCTCCTCTGACCTGCTATTTATCATTCCAGCGAAAGCTTAGTCAGTCTAATGCTCCACAGGAATTCACTTAAGGACTCTGTTTGTTTCTGCTGATGAGGACTGTTAATTTGCACAGCAGTCTCATTAGGTCTAAACCACCAATTAATTTCTTTTGTTCTCATTAAATGGCTGATTCCTAAACATTTCTGCAGTAACAATGAACTGCTCAAAGCTGCAATTCAGCCGCCTTTCGGCTATTGGCCGAGTGTGGATTGCTTTGTGAAGCAGGTAGCGCTCGTGAAGAGAGCTCCAGAGGGCTGATTTTAACAATAGTTTCAGTTCATTTTTTTCAGGCCCAATCCAAGCATGCAAAGCAGTTCATTAAATTCGTACATCTTGCCAGCGAACAAATAGCTGAGCTGTGGATCAAGTGCACTTGAATCCTTTAGGTTGCAATCACCCAAGCTCATGGCAAACAGGAGTAGAATTAAGAAGCACTTTCTGAATAAAAAGCAAGCCAAAGACCACAGAAGCCAATTTTTCTGACAATTTAAGTGCATTCAAATTAAGGGTTTTTTGTCCCTGTTCCATTATGATTGCCTCTGATTGTGGATGTATGAGCCCCAGACTGTCCACTGCTTTATATTCTGCAGGCACTGCCGTGCAATTTCTAGCAGCTGTGAAGAGTCCTTGACTGTCTCTTAACAGTTTACTGTAAGAATTGTCATTTTCTGCGTGAGAGACACCCCAACAATTATTTAGCTTCATCTGACATTTCAGTAACTTCAGATATTATTCAAGGAGAAAAATGTAAGACTGCTTTCTCACTTGAAAATTCATTTTGATTAAGCAATAAGATATGACAAGGTGTGCATTGTGCTAGGATAACGGCACACCTTGGGTGTGCTGTGAGGCATGAGGAATCACTGAGCGCCTTCAACCACCCAAGAAGTGCCATTATCCCACCACAAGGCACACCCTGAAGTGTCTTACTACAATTATAAAATGGGTCTAAGGCTTTTTTTTGAGGGGGTGAATTGCACAAAAAGAAACATTTTTATTACTTTTTTTTAAACGTTAATCCACCCCAGTAAAATAGTCCCATCACAGCCCAGCACTGACATTCCATCTCAGATTCAAATATTATGTAAAACAAAATGTATCTTTTAATTAGACTTTAAACCCACTATTGTCACCAACCCACACTCATTTGCCTATTGCCTCACCTTTTTTCTTCTATTTTACATTATTCCTTCCCTTTTTCAAACTTTGTTTCTTTTCTGTCTTTCCAACATTCAAGAGGTGGAATGTTTTCTATGGATGGAATACAGGAATTCAAATCTCTGCCTAGTTCTACTGGCAGAATGTTGACCCCCAGAGTCACAGATCAGAAGGCCTCAGATGGAACCAGGGCTTTTGTTTTATATGCAGCAGGTTAAACAGCAGAGATTGCCCCGTTGAGCAGGTGAGGATAGGAGGTTGATTTTTAATGGTCATCAAAGAAACACCAGAAATTAAAATTGTAGTATTGTAGCACTTTATTTTCAATTTTATTTATGTATGTGTAAGAAGAGAATTATTAAGGCAAATAATATTTAATTATGTTTTTAAATTTAAGGCAGTTTTATTTTTAGGGCCTAGCTGAACATTTTTAGTGAGTAAAGGTGACAGACATGTTTGCGATGGCAACCAGGGATGTGTATAGCATTGAATTTAGTGTAAAGAGGCTGTTGGATCTTTATCCAGTGCTTCTCTGCTGGGTTAACAGCACTGATAAAGGTGGCCCTCAGCCAATCAGGTTTCATGATTTTTAAAACCCATTTTATGATCGATGTTTTACAATATAGTGTACGAGACAGCACTATTATGTAGAGAATTCAATGAATTCCTAACCTTGTTGTACCATCGATGTGGCATCAAAGTGTTGTTGTACCATCTTGAGTACATCACATCGATGGTACAAGTTAGAACACCCTCAGTCTCCCCTTACCCTGGCAGCATCCCCGAGCGCTCATTTTATTTTATTAGTGTCAGAAGAAAGTGAAGGGGAAAAAAGGAGTGATCATAGTAATCGTGTTCTCCCATACACTAGGAAAAGAATTAACTGCAGAGAAAATAGTACATAAAATAAATAAAAAAATCAGGACAGTCACAATTCATTTTAATCAGCATGTTTTAAAAAAAAATCTCACTCCTTTGGCTCAAGTCAGGCCTGAGCCAGTGACCTTTGCGTGTCCAGTGCAGTGCTTCAACTTCTTCACTATACCCTGAAGTGCTCTACAGTGCAGCAGAGGGTGGGGAAAACAACATCAGGACATCAGAGGTACTCGACTAAGCTAGTGGAGACAGTTGCTCAAGTTCATCAATTCAGTTCTGGGGAAATACATAACCACCCTCTAAAATAAAATGACTTGCTGCCTATCGACTGCCTTCTAAAGCTGGCAAATACTTTGCTTTGGGCTGAGGTATTCATGTTAATAAGTATAGCCAACTAAGCTTTACTGACTAACAGTGAGCCCACTAAATCGAGTCTTGGGGGGGGCAGAGTGTGGCTGATTCATGGTATTGTGGGATGAGGAAGGACAGCCATGCAACGCTCAAGAAATGCTTCATTTTTAACTGTTGCCAGTCGGCCTGGTGGCACTGAGGGTTGAGGCGCTGGGCGCTACACCTCGCGTCACACCAGCTGACCGGGTTGAGGGCGAGCCCGGTGCTGAGGGTCGATGGGGAGGGAGTAGATCGGCGTCCTAGAAGACAGCTCTCCTCTCCCCTGGGGACCAGGGGCATCCCGGCGCAGGAGTGACCCCCGGTGGAGACCGGGGTACTTCTGCTGCTGGGAGCACAAGCTCAGCCGGAGGCAGATGCCTGGCCAGAACATGGGCGGATGCACACACGCTCATGGCCATTGGCGTCAGTGCATGCCTGCCGGCTCCGGGGAGAAAAAGTGGAAAAAGGAGGGCACTGGTTGAGGCGGCATGATGGCGTCTCTGCGACTCTCCCAGTACCTGGGTGTAGCGGCAATACTGGATCCAGTATGGGTGGGTTGAGCTCGGAGGAGTGCTCCCACCTAGCCACAGGGGCAAGCGCGGGGTAGCCGCGTGGCCTAATAGGTGGCCGGGGCAATCCAAGGGGACAGTGGCCGGACAGACCTGCAGGGGATACCAGGACGTGGCAGGTAAGCAGATCAGTGGCTCTGGAGGGATAAAATAGAAGCAAAAAAAAAAAAAAACTGTTGCCCATACACTATAAAAGACAGTGGAAGAGCAACAGTAAACAACAATGCTGAGTTCACTTATCGAGGCTGCCTTGATAATGTAGACCTCTCGATTCTACTTGGTTGTCATGACAACCTCTCGAAGTGAACACAATGTTGTTGTTCACTGTTGCCCATCCATTATCCTCTATGTATTGTTGATATCCAAGGCTTAGAACAGTCTAAAACCATTGTTAACAGATCATCTTCTCATACATATATGTGAATGCCTTTATCTGACTATGTATGAATTGACCTGTATGTCATGCTGAAAATTTGAATAAAAAGTTTAGCAACAAAAAGTATGGCAGCTTAGATTCAATGCAAAGAAATGCAGTGTAATGCACCTGGGAAACAAAAACCCAGGGGAAGAGTACACGATGGGGGGGGGGGTACTAACAACAACAAAAATGGAAAGGGACGTGGGGGTAGTCATATAGGGATGACCTTAAGGTAGCAAGCAATGTGAGAAAGCAGTAAGGAGGGATGGAGGGATACTGGGATGCATAGGGAGAGGTAACACCAGTAGAAAACAGGAAGTTGTTATCCCTCTGTACAGACAGTTGGTGAGACCCCATCTGGAGTACTGTGTGCAGTTCTGGAGACCCCATTTCTGCAAGAACATAGACAGGATGGAGGCATTCCAGAGGAGGGCAACTCAAATGGTGCAGGGTTTACGCCAGAAGCCAAATGAAGAGAGACTAAAGTAGCTTAATATGTATACCCTCGAGGAGAGGAGGAAGAGGGGGGACATGATAGAAACTTTAAAGTACCTCAAGGGAATCAACAAATTCCAAGAGGGTAGCATCTTTCAGAAAAAGAACGAGGAGGCACAATCTGAAGATAGAGAGGGGTGGCTCAGGGGCAATGTGAGGAAGTATTTTTTCATGGAGAGGGTATTGGATGTATGGAACAGCCTTCCTGAGGAGGTTGTGGGATCAAAAACAGTGGGGGAATTCAAGAATGCACAGGACAGACATAAGGCAATTCTGGTGGTGGGTAGGAAGAAGTAGGCTATTGGTTAACTAGGATCTGCAGCTTATCAAACAGGTAGGGAAATGGGCAGACTGGGTGGGCCAAGTGGGCCTTATCTGCCATCAAAGTCTACGTTTCTATGTTTTCTATGTAAAAAAGTAAACTTTCAGCATTCTCTTCTGTCTCACAATAAGTTCTGTTTTAGTACTTAAGCCCTTTAGTACTTAAATATCTTGCATGTTTCCATAGCTTCTAAGAACATATACATGAATGCTGTAAAATATTTATTTATTTATTTATTGAGTTCTTGGAATTACAACCCTTTGAGTCAGAGATTCATTTACAAAGGCTCTACGTCAACAGGAAAGACAGGCATGGCAAAACAAAACAGCCGTTACAACAATAGGAGATGGAAAAAAGAGATAAACAGCACTTCTGAGCAATTATACATCAAAGTAAAAAACATCATTATACATCATAGTTAAAAATACATCAGCAAAATACAACGGTTAAGGCAGTGTGACAGGAAGTGAGGCTAGGAGTTAGCGAGATCAGATAGGAGGGTAGGGGAGTGTATAGTGAGAAGTAGCTGTCCAGGGGACATTGTCAGGAAGGGGAGGTTAAAGGGAAAAAAAAGGAAAGTAAAAAAAAAAACAGAGGCCCAATGGGCAGGAGGGGAGAGAGAGGCTACAAGCAGTCACAGCTTGAGGAGGTGAGAATATGGTCCCACTCAGTGAGTAGAGGACCGAGGAGGGCATTCATCCAAAGAGGAGCACGGTACTTGAAGGATCTCTGGGAGGCAGAGGTCTTATAGAAGGGAACTAGGAAGGTGGCTTTTGAAGAGAGTCTTGTGGCCCAATTATGAAGTGCCAGGGAGAGAAGATGTTGGATCTCCACAGGTGCGAGTCCCAGGGAGATTTTCTTGGCAAGCAGGCATGTCTGGTAGTTTACTACAATGTTAGTTGAAGAATTATAAAATATTAGATCACATTCATCACATTTATAGCAGATACTCCATAGAGTGTCCAGGAAAAGGTTTTAGACACCATGCCAGAGTGCATAAAACACTAATTCTTGGATGTCCTATGGAAAAGATCTATTTATACCAGGGGCTGTGACACATATTGATGTAGCAGAAGAACCAACATGACCGACAGCTAACATGGACTGTGGGGGAAAAACATGTAATTCAACCTAGGGGTAGGTAACTAGGCAGAAAACACATTCATTTAGCTGTTACTCTTCACTCCTATGGTATAAATCTATCACTGATATTCACAGTGCTTCACTTGTTTCCATTTTTTTTTCATACCCTGTATATAAGTATCTCTTTCAACCCATCCACAAGCACTTATTGCCACACTTCCTAGACCGGACACTGCTGCCCCCCCAGATGCCCACCACCTGTCCCCTCATCATATGTTATCCTGGATTTACTCTTCCAGTTGGGGATGGCATACTACAAGTAGAAACGAATTAAACTTTCCTGACCAGACTGAGAATGGAGGGGCAATGATCCATCTCTGCAGGGGGAGCATGGCAGCATTGTCCGCTTGAGTGCCACCATTGTTTCAACCTGCCTTTCATCCTCCTCATTCAGATGCAATGTATGACTAAAGACCTTTCTGGCCACTCAGAGGTGGGCTGGAGGGAATGGGGGGATAGGATAGAGACCTTCAAGTATCTTAAAGGCTTGAACAAAGTGCAGGTGGGTGACATCATAGAAACATAGAATTTGACGGCAGATAAGGACCGCTTGGCCCACCCAGTCTGCCCATTTCCCTACCTGACGAATAAGCTGCAGATTCTAGTTAATCAACAGCTTACTTCCTCCTGCCCCCCACTAGAATTGCCTTATGCCTGTCCCGTGCATTCTTGAATTCTCCCACTGTTCCTGACTCCACAACCTCCTCAGGAAGGCTGTTCCATGCATCCACAACTCTCTCTGTGAAAAAATACTTTCAAACATTACCTCTAAGTCGTCCCCCCTCTATCTTCAAATTGTGCCCCCTTGTTCTTGCACATCTCTTCTTCTGAAAGATACTACCCTCTTGTACCTTATTAATTCCCTTGAGATACTTGAAAGTTTCTATCATGTCCCCCCCTCCCTCCTTTCCTTCTTTCAGTACAAGAGTTGTACAAGGACAAAGGAGCACGATATGAGATTGGAGGGGGCAGGATAAGGGGAAATGGGAGGAAGCTTTTCTTCATGGAAAGGGTAGTAGATGCTTGGAATAGCCTACTGCTTGAAGTGGTGGGTGCTAACACAGTAGCGGGATTCAGACATGCATGGGACAGACATAATGGAACCCTAGATGTGGTGAAGAGAGGTGAAAGCCAATGACCAAGTAGGGTCAGCGGGCACTGATGCTGGCAGAGAATACAGGCAGACTAGGTGGGCCTAGTGGTCCTTATCTGCCATCAACTACTATGTTACTTACCACCATACTCAAACAGACACTCTGTGGCAGGGAATTGGATGACTATAATGTATTTAGATAAATGGACCTCTTCCAATCTAGCCATCTAAATAGAGTTTTACTATCTATCTCATTGTACTATATGTTTAATATTGTATGACAGTTATCTATGGTAAGCCAACCAGAATGCAGGAAAACTGCTATTTAATTAAGCAATAAGCCACGAGGGGGTGTGGGTTATCGGGGGATTTACCACAGCTGGAGTGGTTTCCCCACGAGGCGCAGCTGAGTGGGTAAATCTTCGCCAGCCATGGTAAATCCCCCGATAACCCACATCCCCCGAGTGGCTTACTGCGATTATACCATAGATATACCATGGATAAGTTCTTTTTAAAAAAGGTATATTTTTTATGTACTAAAAATAATGTTTTTCAGAGAAATAAGCTTACGTTGAAAAAAATAGTGCCTTATGTAAGATTTATATTCCAAAATATGCACATAGAAAAACGTTTATAGCCCACCATGTTTGCCTTTTGGAGGTTTCTTCATGTTTTTGCAGTTCAAGCTGAAACCTGCAGCATTTCCTTATTTGTTGCTTGCTTGTGATGCTGCATTTTGTTGCTGACAGGACTGGATGGCCGAGTTGCTGTTAAGGGCCTGTAGAGTTTGAGTTGGGAGCTGCGGGAGAAAGTGATGGTGTAGCCGGCTGAGGGACTGTTGCAGCATGTGGAGAAACTGGAGGTGTTCCCTCTTCTTGACACGTTGTGACCCAATGTGTTGCCATCATGAAGCTTCCGGGTTAATGTCTGCATCATGAAAATGGACTCGGGGGAATCTGTTACAGTCGTTGGAAGTGCTTTGCTGTTTTATTTTTTTTTCTCGTGCTGCCATTGATAGAGGAAGAGCGGGGATTTTGAAAAGAGACAGGGACTGTACGGGAGAGAGAGGAATTGTACAGGAATGGAGCAGAGCTGAACGGAGATAAAAATTATTTTGAGGTGAGCCGGGTGGAAGTGTTTGCGGGGAAACAAAGGCTGTTTAAGATTAGACACTGAGGCTTACAGAGTATTTTGTTTGTAATGTACGGAGGTGTTGTTTCGGGATCCCCGGTTAGCGGGGAAGCAAGATTGCGGTTGGAGTTCCGAGATTTCGGGGTTGGACTGTTTTTTTTTAAACATGTGGCTGGCTGGCACCTTTTGAGGTGATTATCAGAGGACTTACAATGGAGGTAAGGTGCCAGTCTGCTGTTATGATTGGTTGCTTTCTGAGGTGCATGGTATAATGCCCCATAAACTACTGCTACTACTTCTTCAGCATGATTATTCACATTTTGGCCATGCCCACAGTAGTCCATTCACATTTAACACATGCCCACAATAGTTTAGCCACATTTCAGACACACTTATGATAGTTTATCCATTTAAGAGATGCCCATGATAGTTTATCCATATCTAATCCACAGGAAAAGGGGGAAGGTCCCTTCCACTTCTGCTTCGACATTAAAATCCTGGTTTCAAAACCCCCAGTCACATAAATGTAATAAAATTCAGTTAGTTGGAGCATACTCAGAATAACTGACTTCTGCAGTTGATTACATGCCTTGGCCATCAGCTTCAGGCATTCGATCACCCTTGTCAGCCAGTTCTTCCTTTGTACATTTGGTGCTGACTGAATGTTATCGCTTATTATTGCTCAACTGCAGCATGTCAGTGCTCTAGCCCATATTAAGAAATGTAACTGTGATTAATCTTTGTATTTTGCTGCAAAATGTATTTTACTATATGTTATGTAATTTTAAGGGTGAGCCTGAAGTTTGGTGGGGCAGCAGATGACACACACCATGCCCCTTTCTGAGTAGTGCTTAAATTGCATATGCCTAGTGTCCCTTGGAAGCTTGGATTTTTGTTTTACGATCATGTGGCTGTTCTCCTTCCCTACTGACCTGCCCATATCTTTTTCTTTTGCTGCATAGCAGCTTACCTAGTGTCCCTCCATTTGCTATCCTTTGTTTGTGCTCCTTTCTGTTGTTTTTTCTTGCCGGTCTTGCTGGCAGTTGGCTCCTGGCTCCTCTTCCACTCCTGTTGTGGCCATTTGCCACAGTTTGTCTGTCTCCAGTGGTCTTCTGGTACCTCTGCCCATTGACTCTTGCTCCCGCCCTCCTGCTGGATTCCATTTTTCTTCTTTTGGCTTCTTTCCTACTGTTTCATGTCTCATAATGCAACCTCCTGTAGAGCTGCCTCCCTGTATTTACAGTTGTGACTTAGCCTTCTGGTTCCCCTGCTGCCGTTCTACATGCTGGCCAGCACAAGTGCGGCCCTAGATCATCAGGTCAGTGAATCCTAGCTACTAGTTTTGCCCTGCATTGCCTCTTTCCTAAATCTGCCCTTATCTAGCTATGTCATCCACACCTGCAGCAAACCTGTTCAGAGATATTTTTTGCTGTTTCCAGTATGTGTGGTGTCATTCTGTACCCCTCTGTCTTTGGCTATCAGTCACTGTCATTCCTTAGCCATATACTATAGTAATATCATGCTTCAGTCCTGTCTTCCTATTAGCTTATCCATTTTACATGATGCTTTCAGCCTACCTGGCTTCCAATGTCTGCTCTGTGTGGTTTGCTGTCCTTGGGGTTGGGCCTTCTTTCCTAAGGTACCTTTGGTCTCAGGGCCTCTTTTGTTGATGGTTCCTGTGTCTTTATGGCATTTCGACAGCATGGTAGTCTCTTGTAGCAGGGACAGAGAGTGTAGAATCCAAAGTAAAAGAAGTTGCACATGCAGGCACACAGTACTACGTCTAAAGGAATAATGGTATTTCAAAAGGAGGAGAAAAAAAAAGGAGTCACTACCACCTCCATGATAGGTTTATTCTTTATAGTTTCTTTCTTTTCCCTGCTGCTTTTGCCTTCCTGATGCATGTCCTCCATCTACCCCTCCCTTGCTACTCCATTTTCAGACTGTCCCCCTCCACGCCTCCTCTGGTCTGCCGTTGATTCCCCACTGCTCCCCATTACCTGGGTGGAGTGCTCTCCTCAAATAACCTGTTCTCTTTCTTCTCCCTCCAAGTTTGCTCCCGTAAACACCAACTGCCATAGGTTGTGAGGGCATCCTACAGCAACCCTCCACCACCAGACAGCAAGGTACACTGTCCTGCATCTGCATTTCTAGCCTGCAGACAGTGCCACATAGCACTTTCCACCCACCCACCCAGGGTAGTATTGGCTATAAACACCGCCCCCCCGAACCAATCAGCTCACTTTCCATGGTAAGTGGTTAGAATACTTCTTTCTAAATAGTGCCGTCTAAACCATGCTGCAGGAACCATGTGTACCTATATAGCGACAGGGGTAGAATAGCGTATGTCAGTTACCACTAACCCTTTAGCTATTCAGGCAATGGAGGAGGAGGAGGAGGAGGAGGAGAAGGTGATGAAGTGGAGAAGTAGACAAAAAGTGTGGAGGCTGTCTGAGCTGCTCCCATGGTAGAAAGGGCTAAGGCAGAAGCAGCTTGGGTGGTACAGCTTCGGAGACCCGGGTTCTGTTCCTGGTCTTCTGAATCTTGTGCCCACACTTTTTCACCTGCCCCAAGTGTGTTTTTTATTTTGTCTGTATGGCTGAATCCATCCCCCCCAACTTTCTTCCCATCCCCAAGTTCCACTCCCCCCCCCCCGTGGAGTTGATTATTTGAAAACTGGAGGTTGTGGGGTCTAGCCCCCCTGCAAAAACACAAGTTGTGGTTTGTTTTCGTCACACGGTAGTGGTCCTCCCTGTGTTTTGCGACCACTACCATTGGCAATATTTTTGTAGTCGGTGTATTGGATGGGCGCTTTTGTTGCCGATGGCGTTTTGATAGCGTGGTTCTTGACCACAGTGTTGTTGCTATCACATTCTGATCTAGTGCCCTTTCCACCACCTACTCCCAAATTGGCACTTCCCCCCACCTCCTGATCATTAGTTGGTGCTTTCCTTTCCTATCCAGCTTCCCCTGCTGCAGGGTTGCTATTGCTAGACCTCATTTCCACTTCAACTCATTTTCCCCCACCCCCTTGAAAATGTACCCCAAAGGTCCACCCAACCCCCTCTTTCATCCCTTTGTTAGCTTCCCCCTACCTTCAATCATGCTTCAGGTAGCCGACCCGGTGGCGCTGAGGGTTGAGGAGCTAAACGCCACACCTCGCGCCACGCCGGTGACCTGGGTTCAGGAACAAGCTGGGAGTCGCCAGGGGTCAGCGGGGGGGAAGAGTTCGAGCATCCGGAGGACTGCTCTCTCTTCCCGGGGAGGGAGGGGGTGCTGCTCGCTCACCAAACGACCTCTGGTGGTAGCCAGGGGTACACCAATGTAGCAGCATGGTGAAACGCCAGGGGTGGGCGGAGTCACGGCATTACGTTGCCTCGCTTGCTGTGCTCCGGAGGGATGGGAAGGGAAAAGAAAAAAGAATCAAAAACCCTCCACCTGGGGATAGATGAAGGCGCCACGGCCTTCACCGCCCACACTCCCAAATCCGGGCCATCTCCCTTCTCCATTCCGGGGGCGCTGGGCACCTTGCCCTTCAAGATAGAGCATTCCAGGTGGATGGGGTGGCCCTACCTCTGGAGGGTTCAGACCCGGAGGTGGTGCTCGGTGGCACGGAGAGAGGGGAATGGTCACGGTGGGAGGTAGAGGCGGGTAGCCCTCGGATGCTGGAAGGAGTTCCTCAAAAAAATAAAAAAAAATCATGCTCCAGGTCTGCTTTTTTGTGCTATTGGTGTCTCCCTTGAAAGCCACTTTCTGCATGGACCAGCACCCCAGCCAGCTCCATGTTCCATACTACCCTCTGCCTCCTCCTCTTCCTCTTCCCTTTTGTATCTATTCCCCCCATCTTTTCCTGCTCTCCCCTCATCCCTAATTTTCCCCCTCCTCAACCACTCCTCATATCCTCACTCACCCCCCCTCCTCAAAACAGTGCTCTCATCTCTCTGACATGCCTCTCTACCCCTGGTATCCAAATGCTTCCATATCCCCAACCCTTCCCCATGTGGCTTGAATCTTGCTTACTTAAATATCAGGAACCTCCTCCCCATATTGACCCAGCTCCAAGCCCTCGCCATCAACCTTAAGCTTGGTATATTCATCCTGTCAGAAACCTGGCTAAATATCAGTGTTCCTGATGGGTACATTTCCATCCCTGGGTAGTCCCTCACCCACCAGGACAGGTCAAGCAGAGGGGGCAGGGTGCCCATGTATATCTCATCTTCACTACTGTTTTCCCCTGTAGTTGCTACCTCCCTCCTGTCTGCCTAAGAGCTGCTCCTTGTAAAACTCTCACTCCTGGTCTCCCTTCCAGTCTACGTTGCAAATGTTTACTGTTGCCCAGGCCTCTCCCCCACAGCTATCACTGACCTGATAACCACTCTCCTATCCCTCTTCTCCCAGGGTAAGTTTCATATATTGGGTGACTTCAACCTGAACTATCTCGCTCCCAGTCATGCCAAAACTCATGGTGATATAACATCCCTCAGCCTCTCCCAGCTAATTAGTGAACCCACCCACCTAGACTCCAAATCTCTAAACCATTCCTGAATAGAATGGGCTCTCACTTCCCACCCACACCGCATAATCTCTGCAGGTATCCTTTGCGATACCCTAAGTGACCACTACCTGATTTACTCAGTATGCAAAATCCAATGCCCCAAAATCCCCTCCCAGACTCCTCCTCTGCTTTTATAAATTGCTGGACCTCGCCCCCTCCTCGAAGAGTTATCTAATGCATAGGTGCCGGGACAGGGGGCCACTATGGCCATGGCCCTACCACTTTCATAAGTGGCCCTGTCACTTTTTGCTATCATGGTAACATATTTAATAGGGGAAAATTTACCCCTTACATCCTTGGCCCTACCACTTTTCAAACTGTTCCAGCACCACTGACTAACGTTGACAGGTCGCCCATCCCCTTGGCCTCCTCAATTAACCTTGCGCTGAAATACTTTGTATCCAAGGTCCTCACTGCCTGGAACCACTAAGCACCGCTAAGGTGCACCAGGGTGCGTGGCTCCCATCTCCTCTGGATTTCTGCAGAATTTATAGCCTATCTATGTTCCCAGGATCAAGACTGGAAGGTGCACAAATCCTCTGGTTCTCCTGCAGACCTTTATAGATACCGGTCCCTAAGGAATGCCAGCACAAGGGCTGTTAGACTTGCCAAAGCTGAATATTTCTCCAACATTTTCCACTCTAATATTAACCATCCCTCCAAACTCTGGAAACTGGAGGACACCCACTTCTCCCCTCCAGCCCAGCCCCCCACCCCAGTCCTTAAAGTGGGCAACACCTCTATATCAGATCCCCCTCTCAATGACTACAGAATTTAATAATTTCTTCACTTCTTGTGTCACCTCTTTCCTCTCCTCCCTTCCCCATCCCCTCCCCCACTCCCTCACAAACTGCCCCTCCTCCTCCCTCTTTCTCCTTCTCTCATGTGTCCCCCTCTGATACCCTTAAGGCACTCCTTATCCTCAGCTCCTCCAAAGGGAAGTCCCTTGATGGCCCTGACCGCAAGCTCTTCTTCATCTCAGCCCCTACTATCTCTTCTCCTCTGGCATCTCTTCTAAATCTCTCTCCTTCTCTCTGTCCTCCATTCCAGCTGCCTGGAAGCAAGCCCCTGTTATCCCTCTACCAAAAGGTAGCGACCCTCCTGTACCAGGTAAATACTGGTCTATCTCTCTTCTATCTTCTACTCTTGCCAAGCTTCAGGAACACTTGATGCTATCCCAACTCTCCCTCTTCCTTGACTCATCCACTTTCTTCACCCCCTTACAGTCTGGCTTCCAGAAGAATCACTCCACTACCACCTCCCTTCTCAGGCACACTGACTCAATCCACTCCGGCATGGATCAGGGCCTCCTCACCATGGCTACTTTTGCCGACCCTGCCATGGCATTTGACACTGTTTCCCACACCCTCCTCCCTTCCAGACTCCCTGCTGCTGGGTTCTGTCCTGTTGCCACAGCCTGGTTCCAGTCCTACCTGGTGGGGCAATCCCAATCTGTGTGGATTGGTGACTCTCTGTCCCCCCCACCTATCAGCACTGGTGTCCCTAAGGGCTCTGTACTTGGGCCACTGTTGCTCATATTTCTAAATGATCTTCCTAAGGTATGTTTGTCCTCCTCTATGCTGATGTATATGGATGACATCGTCCTGTATACCTCTGGCTCCTCCCCTGCTGATGTGGCATCCAGACTTCAGGCTAATTTCAACAAAAAACTTCAACTCTGGCTATGCTCTAATTTGCTGTTCCTTAACACCAAGAAGACAGTCTCCATGACCTTTGGCACAAGGCAGAGACTCTCTGGGTTCCCTGCCCTCCTCTCCTTCGATTCACAGGAAGGGTCTAAGCTTGAGGATGTCTCCTCCTTCAGGTACCTCAGGGTCTGGCTTGATCCTCACCTCGACTTTTCTGGGCACTTTGATGTTATCCACAAAAAACAGCACCTCAAGCTAGGTGCCATGTTTAGGAATTGTAGTTGCATTCCTTTAGTGGACCACCATGAGACTGTCCAGAAATTGATCCTCCCAGTTTTTGACCATGGTGATGTAGACTACAGTGCCACCGACAGGACTTCCCTGGCCAGATGGGATACCCCATTCCACTCTTTCAGTCATTTCATCCTTGGCTGCCCCCCATGCACCCACCACTGTACCCTCTATCAGTTTCTCTCCTTCCCATCCCTAGAGGGCAGGTGCCTTGCCCACTGTGCCAGTTTCATGGGCAAATTGTTGTTCAGATCTCTCCTTCCCTGTGTCTCATCTACTCTTTCCCTCTTTCCCCTCCCTCACACTTGCTATGAAGCATCGATTCCCGCTCCCTAGTTATTCCTTCCGGGTCTACCTTGGCCAGGCAGGCTGCTTTCTCCCACTGATTCCCCAAACTATGGAACACCCTCCCATCCCCCATTCATCATGCGTTCTCTCCCCCGGGCCCTTTATACCCTTCTTCTTGACCACATTGCCCTCTTGCACTTGTTCCTGACCCGACTACTATTCCCCATTTCTTCCCTGTCTTATCCTCCAACTTCCCCATTCCACTGGCCTCCCTCTTCATCCCCCCCAGCTCCCTGCCATTTCTCATAGCCCACTAATAACTACTGTCTCCTAGGCACTGTACTTGTATATGCTTCATGGCTGAGCACGTATGCTGTTATTGCGAACTGTTCAACTCAATCCGTGCACTTACAGTATCTCAAAGCTGAATTTCTATCATATTCCTTCCTCTCTTTTCATGTCCGGTAGGACCTAGCACCAGTACCAATTGTTCTTGACACTGTAACTGTGTACCCAACTTATTCACATGTTATGCTATTGTAAACTGTTTACTTTACGTATTGTTTTTGTCCCTCTCCCCTTCCCCCCAGGACACATCTGGAAACAAGCAGTCTCTGCTCAGAATGCTTTTCCTGATGAAACTCTTGAAATAAATAAATAACTATAGGTCACTGGTGAGGCTGCATGTGGAATACTGTGCTCAGTTCTGGAGTCCTCACCTAAGGAAGGACAGGAACAGGCTGGAGGCGGTGCAACACAGAGACCAAGAAGGTTCAGGGCCAACAGGCAGATCTTACGAAGATTGTCTGAAGGCACTGAACATATACTCACCGGAGACCAAGCAAGAGAGGGGGGATATGGTAGAGACCTTCAATTTCCCGAAGGAAATAAATAAGGCAAACTGTGGGGAACCATTTAGCAGAAGTAGAGAGTCAAGAACTCAAGGTCATGAATAGAAACTGGTAGGGGTAGGTTTAAGAGGGATGTGAAGAAGTTCAATTTTATAGAAAGGGTGGCAGAGCCATGGAACACTCCACCAGCAGAGGTGGTGAGCACTAAGACCATAAATGGTTTCAAGCATGGCTGGGACAGAGTGAAGGGTTTAGTGGTTCCTCAGGTCAGTAGCAGTAGGGAGGGGAGCAGGGGGTGGGCTGGGAGCAATAAATCCCTACATGGACAATGGGTCCCAAGGAAGATAGGGAACTATGGGCAGACTAGATGGACCCTTGGTCTTTTTCTGCCATCATTGTCTATGTTTCTATGTTGCTTCTACTTCAGTCCTCCATTCAATCCTAAACCATACCTACATAAGGAGCTGGATGATCTTTGAACTTCTTCTTGTAACCCGGTTCTGCTTCGATACTGGAAACCATTGTAAATGAGACAGCTCATATAAGCTGAGAATGATATATCAAAAAGGTGGAAATATATGATATACAGTTGTTCACAGTTTTCATAAGCTCAACCCACAGATTACATGACTGGGCATGCCACCAGTAGGGATACATAGTTATGGCCATTGCAATCAATGTAAATATCTGCCAGTGACTAAAACTGTGAAAAAAATCAACGTACTGGGATAGATATTGTTTTGACAGATTGTATGACCCATGAGACAATAAGAGTTATTTATTGCAGAGGGGCTGGAAGGGAAGGTATGCCTCTTTGCAGATGACACTAAGATCTGTATCAGGATTGACAACAGGGTTGACAGGGTTGACACTCTGGAAGGGGGTGGACAGAATAAGGAGGGACCTAAGCTTGAGGAGTGGTCAAGAGTGTGGCAGCTAAGATTCAATGCAAAGAAGTGTAAAATCATGCATTTGAGGCACTGAAACCCAGGGGAGGCATAAATGATGGGGGGGGGGGTATTGACGACCACAAAACAGGAAAGGGACCTGGGGTTAATCATATCTGATGACCTTAAGGTGACCAAGCATTGTGAAAAGGCAGTAGGGAGAGCCAGTGGGATACTGGGGTGCATAGGGAAAGGTATCACCAGAAGAAAAAAGGAGGTGGTGATACCACTGTACAAATCATTGGTGAGACCCCATCTGGAGTACTGTGTCCAGTTCTGGAGGACACATCTCCAGAAGGACATAGAGTAGAGGCAGTTCAGAGAAGGACAACAAAAATGGATCAGGATCTGCACCAAAGGTCAAATAAGGAGATACTAGAGGACCTTAACATGTATACCCCGGAAGAGAGGAGAGAGAGAGGGAGGATATGGTAGACACCTTCAAATACCTCAAGAGCATAAATAAGGTACAAGAGGGTAGCATCTTTCAGAAAGAAAGATGTGAAAGAACAAAAGGTCATAGATATGAGTCTTTAGGGGGGTAGACTCAGGGGTAAAGTGAGGAAGTATTTTATGCACAGAAAGGTAGTGGATGCATGGAACAGCCTCTCAGCAGAGGTGGTGGGGCAAAAACAGTAGAGGAATTCAAGAATGCATGGGACAGGTACACAGGAACCCTAGCAATAGGAAAGAGAGGGTAAAAGACGGAGATCAAGTAGTAGGTTCTGTGGTATCACAGTAGGTAGGTAGGGAAAATGTTTGTTTATTTTTTTATTTATTGCATTGTTTCACCAGGAAAGATATACTGAGCAACCTAATGCTCGTCTCACGGTACGTCCTGGAGGCATGGGGAGAGGGATGAACAGAGAGTACTTAGATACATACATAACAGATGGTGAATACATACGTACAATTTCAAAACAGGTTAATGGCAATTGTGTACATAATAGGCTGATGCAACAGTTACTGTACTGGTAGTTCAAAGGAGCAGCATACCTAAAGAATCAGTGCAGGGACAAAAGCATAGGACAATGCAGGCAGTTCACTAGTGATGTAGATGCAGCAAGGGTGAACACGTAGGATCCAGTAACCTTTTTAAGAGCTAGTTTACAGGGGTAGCATAAGTGCAGGTGGGGTAGGGGGGGATGAGTATGAGGAGTGCAGACTAGGTGGGCAAAGTGGTCCTTATGTGCCATAAGTTTCTCTGTTTCTATATGATTTTGTGCAAGTGTGACACATTTTATATTGCTTGAACAAGAGAAAAAAGGCAGGCAAGGATCAAAGAGCATGCACGAGCTGCTAGAAATAAGGATAAAACCTATCCATTTGCAAGACATGTTAACAGGTAGATGAAACAAAACACACATATACAGTAAGGTCACTGATTTGGAAAAAAAAAAGTAAAAACAAACCCAAGAGAGGGTGATTGGAACAAATGTTAAACTGTATGGAAAAAATTCTGGATATTTTTCATGGGTGCTAGATATGCCCCTGGATTGCATGATAAAATGGAGATGGTTCCTTTTTATGCTTGCTTGAGCGCAAAGCACACAAGAAACATATTGAGACAGTAGAGCATTGTAGAGGTGTGGCAGTGTTGTGGCCAATGCAGCGGACGCTTTAACGGGTACGTCCCTTGGCCACCAATTAATGTTGAAACTGCCGATGATGGCAGTTTCAGAGCGAGCACCACACTTGAAAAAAATCTACTGTTGCACTCAGGAGCAGTTTCATCATTGCAGCAGCAGTCCCCCTTCCCTCCCAACCAGGCACACAGCAGGACAACAAATTTAAATGTTAGCTCCCTCCCACTGCTGCTGCCTGCCCCGCATCCTCCATTCTCTGTCCTCTGCTGACATTGGGGTGCTCAATCCCTGTGTCAGCATGTATCTCCCCTCCTCCCATTAATGTGGCACACTGGGAGCCCACCCCAGTGTGCCAAAAAATACTTCTTTGATGTTTCCAGCACTGGGATGCCCACTCCTGGTGTTGGATGCACCCCCCATGCCCCTATGTTCTCAACTGACCTCGAGTGCCCAATCCCCAGGTCAGCATTGATCCCCCCCCAGTACTCTGGCACACTAGAAGCCCACCCCAGTGTGCTGAAATGCATTTTGTTAATATTTCACCTGTAAAAAAGATAACAGTCCCACGACATCTTTTTTTGTTTTAAACCTGAAAAAAGAAAAGAAAATGGTCCCTCATCATTCCCGCCGCCCCTCCCCCAATCCGCACCCTCCGTCTGCGCACCCCACTTCCCCACACTCCCCCTCACCCATACTTACCTCTGCAGGTCAGGAGCAGAGATCTTCTATGGACCGGGAATACGTCTGCACTCTTTAAAGACGAAATGGGAACTGAAGAAATGACGGTAAGCCCTATAATGGCAGTCAATGGGAGGGAGGTTCAACTTAGGTTAATATCGCAGCCAAATTTTTGAGTTTTGGTCCCAAATTTTCAACATGGGGTTTTTGGGACCCAACCTCATGAACACTGGCACTGTTATTTCGGTTCTCTGTCCCAAAAGGTGATTTCACTGTCACTGCACGGAATCACCTTTTGGGACCAGTTAATGAAACAACAGTGCCACTGTTCATGAGGTGGGTCCAAAAAAGACCTTGTTGCAAACCGGGTAAAAAAAATACCAAAAAAAGACTGCGTCACGAGCATCCTTTGCACAGTTTCTACACACACTCATAACTTCATCAGTTTTTAATATTTTCACTCTAAATTTCCAACATTGCCATTTTTTCACACCCCCTTGTGAACAGAAACAGTTGTCATTTTTCTCATCCTTCCCAAAATGTGTTTTTGCACCTGTGGCACAGAATGGAGCGGTCGCTGTGTGAAATCAGCTTTCAGGACAGCGTAACAAAATCACAGTGCCACTGTTCATGAGGGGAGGTCCCAAAAAGGCCATGTTGAAAATTTGGTGAAAACATTCCAAAAAATGACTGTGTTACAAGCGTTTCTAAGCACACTCGGAACTTCGCCACTTTTTCATATTTTCACTCCAGATTTTCAACATTGCCATTTCTTTACACCTCCTCATGAACAGTATAGCTGTCATTTTTCACATCCTGCCCAAAATGTGCTTTTGCACCTGTGACGCTGAATGGCACACCCGCTGTGTGAAATCACCTTTTGGGATTGAGTAACAAAATGATACTGCCACTGTTCATAAGGTGTGGTCCCAAAAAGCCTATGTTGAAAATTTGGAGCAAAAATACCAACAAACGCCTAGGGCATTAGGGTTTCCATCCATAACGCCCACCTTGTACAGACTGACAGGTGTTGGGGGTGATTTGGGGTCGTCGGCCACAACGCTCATGCCATTCCACCCCACCCCCACCCTGCGGCCACTGACAGGAATCGAGGTGTTCCTTGGGGTCTTTGGCCCTAACGTTCACCCCATTCTCCCATACTGCACCCATCTCAGCTTATTTCCTTATGGAATGGGGTGAGCGTAAGGGCTAAAGACCTCATGGCATGCTACGACACCTATCGGTGTCTGCAGGGTGGAGTGAGGTGAAATGGTGAGTGTAATGGCCACTGACCCAAGGCACCCCCCCCAGTGCCTGTCAGTCTCTGCAGGGTGGGGGTGGGGTTGGGGGCTGGCATTACTTCAATACTTCACTGTCATTCCTATTATGCATCTCTCTAACTCCTGCGCTACCAATGCCAATACCAGCAAGCAGACTTTGGGCATTGACAAATGCTTGTTAATAATGAAGTAGAAGGTTATCACTTTCAGTGTATCTGTGCCTAACAGAATCAATAATAGAATGTTAATCAGGATAAAGGTAGTCTACTTAGTTTGTTTCACTGATGAACACAATTAGTGCTATGGCTTGATTGATTATGTTACTGCTGACAGCTCGGAAGGCCCTTAGTTTGAGCCATGTCCAATACTTCATATTTACTTTATGAATCAAAAATAGAATGGCTATTTAACGTGTCAGTTATTTTGCACTTTATCTCTCTGTGACTGTTATTTCAATATGTTTGTACATTGTACTATGAGATGTACATATTGGTAAAGATGGTTAGGTCTCTAGAATCAGCAGTGTTAAAAATGAAATCTTAAAAGAAAGACAAACTGTTTCCATATCCAGTGCTATGGCACAGAGGATTAAACAAGGCTCTTGATATACAGGGCTGGCAGTTTTAGTCTGTCCTATGGAAATGTGTTTTTTTTTGTAATATTGTGAGATTATTTATTTTGTATTTTTGTAAATAGTAACCTTCTCTCTGTATCTCTTTTTGTGTGTCTAAACAGTGAGGATAACCAGCAGTTTCTTATCCTTGGAATGATGTGATGTGATGTGCTCTAAACTATGGTGAATACAGCATCTTATAACCAAAAGAGAAGTTGCTCGTCAAACCTACATTGCTCATCAAGAATAATTTTATTATGCAACCAATTAAACAAGCTTGTTTTTAAATGTTATAATTAATGTTGATAGAAGCACTTGTCACTTTGTATCTTTATGCACATTTCACTTGAGCTATTTAAATTATTTGATGAATGACACTATAAAATGAGTTAGCGGTAACTACTGCAGTAAACTCTGATGAAACTCCCCTGGTAAAAAATGTTAGGTTAAGCTAGCACAGATAGCACCACATTGATCCCACTATATGCGGCTGCTTTTGTGAGTTAAAATAAATATTTTTTGCACTTTATATTAGCGTTTCTCCAATTTGTGCCTATACATCTGGCAAGGGTATATCCCGCAGAGGCTGGTTGTGTGCTAGGCTTTATTTAGTTTCATTGTAAATGAGAGGTGGACTCAATGGTGCAGCTGGTTCTTGCAAATAACATATGATGATGATGGTGATGACAATGACAATGATTATGTCAGTACCCTATGTTATTCCAATCGAAGTAGGGATGCAGTAGGTTAAAGCACCAGACTGTTAACATGGAGACCCAGCAGAGCTGGGTTTGAAACCCACAATCATCACTTACATACCATGTGACCCCAAGAACGTCATTCAATCTCCCTTTACTCCACTGATGCACCTGGAAATGAGCTTCAGCGCAGTGTGCCTTTACCGGCCAGAAGTTATTATTTTTAATGAGCCTTTATTTCAAATAATCACTAATATACAACAAAGAGAGAAAAAATAGAAAGAAGGCTGGATAAACTGAATCAAGAGGCCAAATCAAGCAAGATACAGGGTTACACCTGTTCATATTACAAAAAAAAAATCATGTATACAAAAAAAGGGACTTTATTGACGTAGGCACCAGCAGGTATTAGCTGACCAGGATAAATAAAAGGAGTAACATTAGAGTAGCAGTGGGTTAGATGTATACCATACAGGTGCATTCTTATCATGCAGTCAAAACTTCTATAATAGAAAAAGATAAATAAATATTTAAATCAAATAAAGCAGCATGTTTCACCCACTGTCAGGATCATCCCCTCCTTCTGACTCTGAGCCAGTTGTACAGTAGCATTGCCCCTGCTGCGCAAAATGTGACAACTCAAACTTGGGCCACGGACCCAGATCCATTGGTCAGTCCACAATGTAAAGCCTTTCGAGAGCTAAATCTGAATAATGCTAAAGAGACCTATAACACAGAAAATGCCCATCTCTGGAGCCAAAACACTGGAAGGTCATCGGTTCTAGTCCCATACCAGGAACTTGACTAAATAAACAATACTGACACTATACTGCAGAACCAGAGAGGCGCTGTATTGTTGATGTGTGGCCCTTTGTATGGGACATTAAATCAAGATCCCCACTGCTTGTCTCTGGTGGCTGTTCAGGTGGAAGTTACAGAGCTCATGGGACTTACCATTAGAGTAGGGGATTTCCCCAATGTACTGGCCAGCACTCCCTTTATCAGTAAAGAGGTCCATGTAACCCCCGGACACACCTGGGAACTTGCTTTCACAGCTGAGTATGCCTTTCCTGGGCCAAAAATATAAAACAAGTTCCATGCCCCCGCAAGACCCAGAAACATGCTGTTACAGATTAGTGTGCCTTTCCTGCTCAAAAGTATAAATGATCAAATAAATAATGTAGCATGATGATGTCATTAGCAATGGCATAACATCATCCCTACCCCATCAAAGGTCAGTCATGGAGTAGGAGGCAATATGCACAGGAGGATAGATTGGTTGTAGGGGAAGCTTACATGATAAGCATGGTAGAATCATACCTGTGTTCTGTCCATGGTCAAGTGGTATGCTGACTGCTTCAGGACCTGGAGTCCCCATTCGCTTCATGTTTGATCTTTTTATTTAGGAAGAGCCCTTTGCTGTGGGGGAGGAGTCACAGTGATAGGAAAGTCTGGTGACTGGAGCAAGTCCAGCAATGTAAGACAGGGAGACAGTGGAGCAGTTCCCCCTCCCAATCCACACCTCCTCTCCCTCTATCAAATTAAGGTGAACAATGCCATTTATAAAATGGGAAATAAAAATCCTGTACAGTTTTTACATAGATGTTGACAGCAAAAAAGGCCCAGAGGCCCATCAAGTCTGCCTGTTACCTGTCTGTAGCTACCCCTCAGCTAAAGGCTGGGCCAGAGTTAGTCTACCAATAGACGTGACTGTGCTTCAAACCCGCCCAGCCCACTCATCCCCTCTCTCAGCTGTCCACCTTCACTTCCCCCGCTGGTTCAGACTATTCCCCAGTGCCTATCCCACCTGTATCTGAAGCTATCAATGAACTCTGCGCTGACCACTTCTGGCAATTCATTCCACCTCTCCACTACCCCTTCTGTAAAAAAGAACTTCCTTACATCTCTCCTGAATTCCCCCCACAAGCTTCCATCCATGATCTTCTGTTACCCCACCCTCACTCTTTGTGAACAGGGCACTGCTGTCCACTTCGTTAATTGTGGGAATCCTCACATAGCCATAATTAAAACTATGGGTTCCTTATGTACCCATCTGCAGAATAGCACATAGATAAATTTTTTTGTATATTACTTACTTTAAAATGTTAATTTATGTATTGTATATAAGCATCATCTGTTCTCAATGGAATTCGGTGACAACTGAAATGCTGTTGTACCATTGTGCTGACATCACACTCCTGTTGTACCATCAATGTGATGTCAGACCAATGGTACAACAGCAAGCCGTCATCAGAGGTGCATGCTACAGTTAAAAAAAAAGTTTGCTCGTCACCATTTAAACCGGACCAAGGGGAACTTGACTTGTCTGGCCAGGGGTTTACTTTTCCCCGGGCTTTTCTCATTGCCAGCCAAGCCATCAGGTGACTGCAAAGCTGACTGGACAATGACCCCTGAGCTCACTGTGAAGTTCTTTGACTGGACAGCAGCTTCAGCTCTTTTCTTGAAGGCCGCTAGGGCTGGTCGCTCTCCTTCTCCGCTGGCCACTGCCCTACCACCACTCTACCCATCTGCTCTGCCCTGTTGCAGCTCAACAGAGTCCATTGCAACTCCAGCCAAAGTGGCAGCATCCTGGAGCAGGGCACCTTCCACCGGTGGTAGTGAACTCATCATCGGCTCATTGTCCTCCCCAGCCTGGCTGCAATCAGGATGCAGTTCCGGGGAACATTTCGGCACAATTCTTCTGGAACAGTACCTTTTTACTTTTCTCATTCTTCACCATGGTAAGGAACAGATTATGCTTATATACTATAAAAAACAGTGGATGGGTGGCCATCCACAAGAAGGCTGAGTTTCCATCTCGGGAGTTGATGACATCAAGGAGACCTCTCAAGCTTAGCTCTCGAGATCTCTAAACTGTTAAGTCCCTCGATGGAAACACAGCCTTGTTGTGGATGGTCACCCATCCATTATTCTATTTATGTCAGATATGTCAGCCCAGTCATCCTTCATGTTTTGCTATCTGTTACCCCCAAACTTTGTGACCTGCACAGGAAGTGACGCAAGCGAGGGACACACCTGCTTTACTCCTGGTGCATCTCGAGACTAATTTGCTTGCTTTGTGCTACTAACATTCCTTCAATGAAACAGGGAGATTTCTTTGAAGGTATTTTAAACCATAAGTTATGAGAGACATACATTCTTGTAGCAGCAGCATAATATTCAGGTTAGCTGAATTCTTTTTTTTCTTTTTTTTTTTTGCCTGTACCTGCAAATTGAAGCTGCTACTGTGGGACTGTTTTTCCTTCAGACATGCAGACAAGGAGTAGTGTGAGTGTTACACTCCCTGGTGTCTCAATCTGTCTCCTCAGTACTTATAAGTGTGATTTATTTCACACTGATGGTGTTATTATAACAGAGTAGCATTATTCGGTCTGTTCACACAATTAGTTAACTGAAGAAGTGGTAGCTGAATGACAGCCCAGTCACCATATGCACCAACTTACACGTGGAACAACCAGAGTACAGTTGTCTAGCAACATGTTCCCCTCCCCAAGACCAAGGTTTGAACTTTAGTAAAAGACATGAGGCCAGATTTTCAAAGCTTGGTCACAAGCTGCGACAATGGCAGCTTGAGCTGAGTGCCACTGCATCAGGGACCCTGTGCCCAATTCAGTATTGGCCAGGGTCCCGGTACTTAAGTCCTGCAGCTTGCGGCATCAGTGGTATTGTGCCAAACAGATGACGCATCCACAAGGTGTTTTGCAAACCACAGCGTGATCAGGTGGCAGATGCACCCTCGAACACAGTGGCTTACACCTCCCCCAAGCCCTGGTATGCCCATAATGCCATATATAATAAAGTTAGGTCATTGACCACTGAATAAAGTTTCTCCCCCCCCCAGCCCCGATATGCATGTAATGTCATATATATTAAAATCAAGTCAATGACCAGCGATAAATTTTCCCCCTCCCACCCCAATATGGGTGTATGACCATGAAAATGAGTCTCAGTCCTGGGTGGCTAGTGGCCTCCTTCCTGGCAGGTAGTGCTCACCCCCATCCCCAACCCCGATCCGGTGACTGGCACAGCCCTTTCTCACACCACCATGGTCAGCCACTGAATAACTGTCAGAGCACGTACTGTGTACAGTACGCACTCATTGGTTGACAGCTCACTCAGTGCTGTCATCCAGTGAGCATGTACTGTATACAGTACATGCTCTGACAGTTCATTCGGCATCTGACCATGGTGGTGTGAGGAGGGCTCTGCCAGTCACTGGATGAGGGTTCGGAATGGGGGAGAGTGGGGAGGTGGGCACTACCTGCTGGGGGGAGCCACTAGACCACCAGGACTGAACATTTTCTTTTTTTCTTTTCACTTTTTATTTAGTACTTTATACATATGCATAAAACATATATTTCCATAGCATGTAGAATCGGAGAGACGACTAACATTATACATTACTAAGGAGCATGAGCACATACTACAAGTGGTACAGCATTGGAGGGTGATATTCAAGGTATTATCATAGGGTAGTAATAAGTACTCAGCATATAGGAGCTATATATACAGACAAAGCCTAAATCTTTCACATCCCACTGTTAAAAAAACAAGCATTTGTCAATGCCGAATGTTTGCTTGCTGGCATTAGGGGTGGAAGTGCATGAGTTAGGCAAATGCAGTATAGGAATGGCAGTGATGTATTGAACTGACACCAGCTCCACCCCCACCCTGCAGAGATGGACAGGCATTGGGGTGTGCCTTTGGGTCATCACCCATAACAGTCACGACATTTCACCTCACCTCACCCTACTCTGTAGACACTGACAAGTGTTGAGGTGTGCCTTGGGGTGTTTGGGCTTTACACTCACCCCATTCCATAAGGAAATACGCTGAAATGGGTGCAGTATAGGAAAATGGTGTGAACTCTGGGGCCAAAGAGTCCAAGGTGCACCTCGATGCCTGTCACTGGCTGCAGGGGTGGGGGTGGAATGGTGTGAGCATTACTATTGATAATCCCAAGTTACACCCCTGATGCCTGTCAGTCCCTACAGGGTAGGGCAGATGCCTCACAGACCCTACAGGGTAGGGCGTTATGGTCAGAAACCCTAAGGCCCTGGGCATGTCTTGGTATTTTTACTCTAAGTTTTCAACATGGGCTTTTTGTGACCCCACCTCATGAACAGCGACACTATCAGTTTGTTAGCCTAAAGGTGATTTAGCACAGTGACTGCACCATTAAAGCCACAGGTACGAAAACACATTTCCAACATGATGTGAAAAATGACAGCTGTACTATTCATGAGGAGGTGTAAAAAAATGGTAATGTTGAAAATCTGGAGCGAAAATATAAAAAAACTGGTGAAGTCACGAGCGTGCATAGAAACTGTGCAATGCATACCCATAATGCAATCATTTGGGGAATTTTTTTCACCAGATTTTCAATATAGGCATTTTGGGACCTCCACTCATGAACAGTGTTACTGTGATTTTCTTAATCTGTCCCAAACACTGATTCCCCGGAGCGACTGCGCTATTCTGCACTGGAAGTGTGAAAACACAATTCAGCCAGGATGTGAAAAATGACAGCTGTACTGTTCATAAGAATGTGTGGAAAAATGCCAATGTTGAAAATCTGGAGTGAAAATATTACAGATTTGTGAAATTACGAGGGTTCGTAGAAACTACACAATGCACGCTCATAACACAGTCATTTTATGGACTTTTGTGGCCAAAGTTTCAACTTAGGCATTTTAGGACCTCTGCTCATGAACAGTGTCACTGTGATTTTCTTAATCTGTCCTGAACACTGATTTCCCACAGTGACCTCGCTATTTTGTGCCGGAAGTGCGAAAACACATTTCAGCCAGGATGTGAAAAATGACAGCTGTACTGTTCATAAAGAAGTGTGAAAAAATGCCAGTGTTGAAAATCTGGAGTGAAAATATTATAAATTCACGAATTTGCAAGTGTGCATGGAAACTGTGCAATGCACGCTCGTAACACAGTCATTTTAGGTAATGTTTTCACCAAATTTGCAATATAGGTTTTTTGAGAGCCCACCTCATGAACAGTGACACTGTTGTTTCGTTAATCATTCCTGAAAGGTGATTCCGTGCAGTGACTGCAAAATCACCTTTTGGGACTGAATAACCAAATGACAGTCACTGAATTCATGAGAGGGGGTCCCAAGAACCCCATGTTGAAAATTGGTGCAAAAATTAAAAAAAATGACCGAGATATGCACCAAAGTTGAAAAAAACCTATTTAAGCCATTATACAGCTTACCGGCATTTCTTCAATTCACACTCGGCTTTAAAGAGTGCTGCAACGTGTTCCCGCTCCACCGAAGATCGTCGCGCAGGGCTCTGAAGGTAAGTATTGGGTGAAGGGGGTGTTGGGAGGTGGGGTACGCAGAGGGTGGGTGCGGGTTGTGGGAGGGGGGCAAGAGAGTCAACGAGGGACCGTTTTCTTTTGTCACAGTTTTTTTTTTTTTTTTATTTTACATTGATGATGTGGGACTTTTGCCACACTGGGGTGGGCTCCCAGCGTGGCACCTGGAAGTTTTGGGGGAGCAGTGGAGCCAATGGGGGATTGGGCACCCCCGTTGACCATACAATGTGGGGGGGACACATGAGGACGCTGGACTTCTGCCACGCTGGGGTGGGCTTCCATCATGGCACCTGGAAGTTTGTTTTTGCAGGAGGGGCACTGGAGCCGATGGGGATTGGGCACCCCTATCGGACATACAGTGTGCTTGGGGAGTGTGTTGAGCCAAGGGATTGGGCACCCCGCACCACACAACAAAGGGGGTTGCATACACCACCGCTACAATCAGCGGTGGTGGCGTGGAACAATTTGCATACTGCTGACAGCAGGGCAGTATGCAAATTGCCATACATTACCACTGCTTGATTGTAGCGGTATTTGTTTAACTGTGTGCCACTGCAATCTGAACTGCTGTCATAGATAGCCGGGGCATCTATTGGTGAAGTGCCGCGTTCTCGCAAAAACGCTCGAGGGCATTTGAGCTGTGGGTGCCACACCAATGAAAACTTGTATGGTGGCACTATGTTTCTTGCACATGCATGCAAGTGAACATAAAAAGGACAGCATATTGTAACCAACCTAATAAGTAAGTCATAGACAAAATAAAAGGTAAATTTTCACCATTCCAGAGCTCCCTTAAAGCCCTCATTTATAACAGTTAACAAGACTATTTCTATTAAATATACTCCAAGAGATTTAATTAAAATGAGTATAACATTTTCAATCTGCACCTCTCTCTTGTTAGAGAAATTAGAGGATACCATAGTGAGCTAGAAACCAGCTCCTAGTCACTTCACTAGTTTACTAGATATTCAGTGAGGGCTTTACATCAATAAAACCCTCTCTCCCGGGAATCAGAACTCTTTAAATAAAGAGTAACTGCTAAAAGCATATAACTGTTAAACAACCAGCTGGTACAAAACTTTAGGCACAGCAATGAGAAGTTGCTATAGCATAAACTTAATTAACTCCCTAGGACTAAATTTCCTTGACTTATAAAACTCAGCAAAGACTGTCAAAATTCAAGGTGCCCCATAAAAACTGGACTGTATAAATAGTCTGTGTACAGCAAAAGCATAAACAGATTTTTATATGAATATCATGTCCAGTTGGAAGGATTCGCCTCAGCATAGAAAAAATATGCCTCTAAATATAGTGTCTTAAGGAGACTGCAATGCCACAGTGAACTTCCCCTTTCCGTCGAACAAATAAAGAAATGTACAGCAGTACAACTTTAGTAATTAAAGAAAAAGTTAAATTGTGAGCAAACCAGTTTGACAGTCCTAAGTTTATTTATATTTTTATTTATTTAAGCGTTTAACCAGGAAGGCATACTGAGCAGGCCACTGCTCGATTCCAGATGCGTCCTGGGGGAAGGGGGTACACCATAAACATTTGACAGGTAGGCAAATACAAAGTAAGATACAGAACTCATAATACATAATACGTACTAGGGACATGAGGGACATGAAGTTAAGTGCATCAGCAGCTCTTTTGTTTAATCATCTGCTTCATCTCCCAAAGGCTGTTCTTCATGTATTCTCCATGTAGCGATCTTTTCCACACAGATCCCTGCCTCCTTCAGGTCAGTAAATCTGTATTGTTTACGTCCATTGGCAAAGCAAAGCCTGGCAGGAAAGGCCATAGAATATGGGATACCTAAGTCCTGGAGCTTGTATTTTACCCCATCGAAGGCTTTGCATCGCATTCTGGTGGCATTCGACAGGTCCAAAAAAAAGAGAACTCGACTTTTATCATAGTAGATAGGACTTCTTTTCTAATAGCACCTAAGATCAAGTCCTGCTCTGCCACCAAGTTGAGAGTAATTAGAATGGTACGTGGGTTTTCTGAACCAGTATTGGGCCTGTGATGGGTAATCCTGTAGGCACGCTGAAGTTTGAATTCTCTCAGTCCTGTAATTTCGGAGAGCCATGGGCCCAGAAATGCTGGAAGGTTCCCCCCCTCGGTCCCATCGGGAAGGCCCAAAATCCGAACATTTGCAGCTCAAACTGTCTTTTCGAGCTGCTCCATGCGGCTCTTTAGGGCTACTTGCTCTTTGATGGAAGTAGTGGTTGCTGCCAAGGCCTTTCCCGCTGTTGCCTTTGATTTCTTTGTTACTTCCTCTATGGCATCCAATCTGGACTCCACAGCAAGAAATCATTGGGAAAAAGAGTCCAGTTTAGAATCACTCCCTTGTGCAGTTTTTGTAAGCACATTAACAGCCATTTGTAGGGAGTTCAGCATGGCTGATGGTGGTTCTGTGCTGACTTCAGCTGCTGCTCCGTCCACTTGGTCTGGTTGTTTTACTGCTGGAGCATGAGGCTGAAAAAAGTCTTGTTTACCAGGCTTCGTTTTTCCCATTGTAGCATAAATTTTATATGCAGAGATACAGGAGTCTGTACCCAAGAGAATAGTATGTATTTTCTGACAATTGTAGTGCTGGATTAAGCAATTTTCACCAAATAGAAGAGCTTTTCACAGGAGCTCCAGAAAGTTGCTGCTTCTGGCTGGGCTGCTAGCTCCGCCCCCCAGGACTGAACATTTTCAATGATCTCATATTCAACCATATCGGGCTGGGGGGAGCAAATTTATGCACTGGTCATTGACTTGAGTTTGATATATATGACATCACGGGTATATCCAGCTGGGAGGGGATAAACTTTATGGACTGGTCATTGACTTGATTTTATTATATAGTACATTACGGGCATATGGAGGCTGGGGTTGAGGGGGGCAATACAATAGCCACACTGTGTTCAACCGTCCTGGAGGATGTCTACCTACACTAACTGTACTTAGATGTTTGTCCTCCAGGAAGATTTTCTGTATTCCAAATTAGGGGACATGGCAGCCTGCGTCTGCTGTAAGCCTTCTAGCACCATGCCACAGCCCATTTTGTGGCTCACGGCTGGTGCAAGCCCCCTTTGGTGCATGCAGCCTGTGTTTGATGCAGGCTGCCTTACTGAATAGCTCCTGGCTTCATCTTTGGACGTTAGCTGCCAATTGCATCAGATGTGTGCACCAACCCATAGTAAGGGTATGGATTTTGGTAGCAGAAATGGTTTTCAGACATCTACCATGTCACCATGTGCAGCAGGGTGCATGCTAAACACCCCCAAACAACCCTAGTACAGTTTTATAGCAACATACTTATTTATTGAAAAGTTTCACCAGAAAAGTACACTGAGTAATTGAAATTGCTCATCTCACAGTATGTCCTGGGGAGGGGGATACATGTGGGGAAAGGATACATGCACAATAGCCATAACAGGTACAAAATACATATACGAATGGATACATAATATTGATAAAATAGATTACAGAGCCAATACAAGAGTTAATCACACATACATAATACAGTTAAAATTAGGGTACATAAGTCTATACAACAGATTTGTCACAGATACAGTCAAAGAGAGCAAGGGACTGTACAATCAGTCTGTCATAAGAGCAAATACATAAGGAGCTGTTAAATGCTTTGGGGCTGTTGACTGGGTGGTGGCGGGATAGAGAGTAGGGATGGAGGGGTTATGTACAGGTGCAGTTAACAGAGTAGAAGTTAAGTAGGGCAGGTGAAATGGATACAGGGGATGAGGAACGGTGAATTTGGGGGGGAAGCGCATTCCAGATTTTAGGGAGGTAATGCGAGAACCCTGGTTGACCTATGGTTGTTGATCGGTGAGGGATCGATAGGGTGTGAGCATCAGTGGATCTGAGTGAGTGGTGGAATGTTGGTGATAGTGTTAAGGAGGAAGAAAGATAAGACGGGAGAGAGTGGAGCCAGAATTTAGAGATGAATGTAGCGCAGTCAGAGAGATGTCAGTTGCCCAGAGAAGGGAGAGCAAGCGAGCGATAGAGGTCGCAGTGATGAGTGAGAGGGTGGGCATCCAGAGCAAAGCAACAGAAAGAGTTGAAAAGGGTATCCAGTTTGGCTAGGGAGGACTCGGGGGCAGCACTGTAGACTACATCACAGTAGTCAAAAATAGGTAGGATCATCTTCTGGATCAGTTCACACCTAGCCGTAGGTGGAAGACAATTACGGTTCTTGCATAGCGCGCCTAGTTTGGGGCACAGTTTTGACAGGATGGCATCAATGTGACCAGAAAAACTGAGGTGCTGATCAAGCCAGATGCCAAGATACCTAGAGGATGTCCTTGAGAAGAGTTCCATCGATTGTGTCATAGGAAGGAGAGGAGGTATGCCTAGAGAGTCTCTGCCTCGTGCCAAAGGTCATGAAGACGGCCTTCTTGGCATTAAAGAAGAGATGGTGTGAGCGGAGCCAGAGCTGAACTTTGTCAAAGTCCTGCTGGAGCCTGGCTTCTATGTTAGTGGAGCTGTGGCCAGAGGTATACAGAACTGTGTCATCCACATACATATGAAGGGAGACAGATAAGCAGACTGTGGGAAGGTCATTGAGAAAAATGGAGAAAAGTAGTGGGCCTAGAACAGAGCCATGTGGCACACCAGTGTGGGTTTGGGGACAGAGCTTCAGCTATCCTGACCAATTGTGTTCTACTGTGAAGTAGGCTCTGAACCAGACAGAGATAGAGATGGACAGGCCAGCTGAAGTCAAGCTCAGGAGGAGTCGCCAATAACAGACCATGTCGAAAACCATGGCAAGGTCGACAAAAATGGCCGAGGTGATTTGTCTACTGTCCATACCTGTGAGGACAGAGTCAGTGAGTCTAAGGAGGGACATAGTAGTGGAGTGGTTTTTCCTGAAACCAGACTGGAAAGGAGTAAAGAAAGAGGATTCGGAGAGGATGGTAGAGAGTTGGGAAAGGACAAGGTGCTTCTGGAGTTTGGCCAGGACTGGCAGTAGTGAGATAGGCCTGTAATTACTCAGGCTGCCTCTGATTGGGTGCAAGCTGACTCATGGTCAGCCGGGGAAAACTGCTGACTGTGCCACCTCTCCTCAGCGCAATGGAAGTCTCCAACCCAAGCTGCCCCTGATTGAGCGCTAGCTGACTCGTGGTTGGTTGGGGAAGACAACCGACTGCGCCACCGCTCCTCACCGCAATGGGAGTCTCCAATCCAGGCTGCCCCTGCTCAGGCGCTAGCTGACTCATGGCTGGCCAGGGAAGACCACCAACTGTGCCACCTCTCCTTGCTGCAATGGAAGCCTCCAACCCTGGTTCCCCTGATAGGAGCTAGCTGACTCATGGTCAGCCAGGGAAGACTGCTGACTGCACCACCTCTCCTCGCCACAACTGAAGCCTCCAACCCAGGCTTCCCCTGATTGGACACTAGCTGACTTGTGGTCAGCTGGAGAAGACTGCCGACTGTGCCACCTCTTCTCACTGCAATGGAAGCCTCCAACTCAGGCTGCCCCTGATCAGGCGTTAGCTGACTCATGGTTGGCCAGAGAAGACCGCCAACTATGCCACCTCTCCTTGCCATGACGGAAGCCTCCAATGTAGGTATGACTCAGCTTGTAGCTGGGACCATAGCTAGCTTTCTGACTAGCTACAGGTCCCTTATCTCTGCCCTTGATTGGTCGGAGCACATGCGGCTCACTTCTGGATTGGCCTGTTTGGACTCCCTGCCTGCCACAGCTTTTATCAAGATAGGGGTCTGTGTGCATGACTGTCTATGTGTTGGGGTGGCACTGAACTGCAATCTCCTACAAAAAAATTCTACCTACAGGGAACTATTTAACATAAAGAGGAAGGATATAACAAAAAAAAATTTAAACAGTTTATTTCCAACTAAAATCATTTTTAATGTTTTAAAATACTATTATTTTAAAATGGGGCCATTGTATAATCGCAATATACCATGACAGAGTGTGGGTTAATGCTAGCATTTACAATGCCTGGTGTGTTTTGCTCACACGGCTTCATGACCAAACAACACACCAGGCATTGTAAATCCTAGCATAATCCACACCCTGTCATGGTATATGGCTTAATTTCTTCCTTAAACCCTCGTTGGCACCAGCCTAATGACCCTTTCCAGCCCCCGGTCTTTAGCTCCTCTTGTTCTTGTACTCCTCTGTTCCCTTGGTCCCTGCTCACCAATTTAGCCCTTACATCTGCAAGCTAGTCTGGCCCTATAACTAACCTCTTTACTCTTCTTCTTTCCACTCAGGCTGCCCCGATTGGGTGCTAGCTGACTCGTGGGTGGCCAGAGAAGACTGCCAACTATGCCACCTCTCCTCCCCATAACAGAAGCCTCCAACTCAGGTATGACTCAGCTTGTAGCTGGCATCATAGCTAGCTTTCGGACTGGCTGCAGGTCCCCTCTCTTTGCCCATGATTGGTCGGAGCATGTGTGGCTCACTTCTGGATTGGTCTGTTTGGACTCCCTGCCTGCCACAGCTTTTACTTTGCTTTATGCGGCTTTTATTAACCTGCTCCTGCTATAATTAATTCTTAGCTGCTGCTTAAGTTAATTCGTAAGGCATAATTTATCCAGCCCACCCTCCCTGGCCCGACCTCTATTCAGTACTCTCAGGCCTCTCCCCTTGCTTCTGTGCAGACTTTTATTGGTTGCTATCCCTGGTTTCTTAAAGCAGCAGGAACCTGCCATCAATAGTATCACTCAACCTTCAGTCCTCCCTCCAGCACACAGTGCCAAACCGCAGGGACTGGAAGGAATAGAAGTATTCAAATTTTACCAATAGTGCAGCCCCTCACATGCATCCTTCTGTGTTTGTCTCACCTTTTCCTTTTTCTTCCCTTCATTCCCTCCTCTAATAAGCTCCATAACCCCCAGGATGTTTCGTACATTGCTTGTCTGTACCATATTTGGGGGGATTTTCCCTAGTGTTTCCCATCCTCTCCTAACTGCTTTCAGGCCTGAAACCTCCCTCTGCCATGAACTGTTAAGCCACCTTGTGGACCCGTACTGCTATGTTACCATACTGACTACTCCCATTAGTGACAATTGCAAGGACAGGCCAATACCTCTCACATGTCCCGTTCTCCTATGTTTTGTACAGGACTCTGTCTTACCAGAACTACCACGCTGGTTATCAGAACTGAGCCACCAAGAGCTAATATTGGCATTACCGGTGGGAAATAGAAGCCACTCTGTCACTAATCACTACGTGGAAAGCCCCCCCACTCATAAGTGGCCTTTTCTCCACCATTGGCCTCACCCATCTAATCTTATCGGCACGGGTGGTTATTTATTCCGCTGTGGCATCTTACAAATTCTCTGATTGTTTTGCTCGCTTGAACCACATGTTGAAACTAAATGGAGTAAACTGCATCTCAAAAAATCTTTGCTAGCTGCCTTACAAAAACTGATCATTTTGCTTCTTTTATGCTCAGGAAATGTTGACCTAAATCCTGGTCCCCCATTGCCCATCTCTGCATCCTCTGAACTCCAACATGCTAATGGTCTTTCCTTTCTGCACATGAATGCATGTAGTCTTCTAGGGAAATTGGATCACATCCAAACTTGGATTTCCCACATAGAACCAGATGTGCTAGTTGTCTCTGAAACATGGTTGAAGAGTTCCACTCCTAACCATGAAATCAACCTTCTTAACTATAATGTGTATCAGGCTGATAGACTAAGTAGAGGTGGAGGAGTGGCATTTTATGTGAGCGATAAATTCTCTGTCAGCCTTATTGACTGTACCGCCATCCCCAAAAAATTCAAGTGTGTCTACCTAAGGATCCTGCTCCCATCCTCTAAAGCCATCTGCATCACTAACGATTACCGACCACCAGCAGCCAGTCTTGAGTTGTTCAATTACAGTACATACCTAAACTCTCTGACACGCAGCCTGGTGAAACAATCATCTTGGGGGACATAAATCTGGACTGGTTCTCCAATTCCTCTAAACCCCTTAAAGATATGTGTGGGCAGGTTGGGTTTACTCAGTTCGTAACAGAGGGCACCCGCCACAATCTCAAAACTCCGGACACCAGTACACTCCTTGACCTAATCTTAGTAAATAAACTGCACCTATTTATATATGCTGATGTATTTTTCACTGATATCAGTGACCATAGTACCATAGCATGCATAAGGTCTGCACTGAGACTACCCTCTGCCTCCATATATACACAAAAAAGGAATTGTCAGAACTTCAATCCCTTTAGCTTCCTATCAGACCTAAGTAACATCAGATGGCAGGACTTTTGTCTTGCACCTAAGGGTGAAATCAGCCAATATGCTGTTCCAAAAATTTGTAATTAGTGTCATTGACAAGGATTCACCTCTGGTAAAAGCTCGAACCAAGAAAAAATTTTGCCCCTGGTTCTCCGCTGAGCTAAAGTCTGCTTTTCATAATAGAGATGTTCTCTGGAAAAGGGCAAGACAAACCAAGGCCCCAGTAGACTGGGTTGCCTTCAGGAAATCCAGAAATCAGTGCACAAAACTAATAAGAGTGGACAAAGCCAGTTTCTTCAAATCACTTCTAGCCACAGCCATTAACAACTTGGCCAAATTTTGGCAAACTCTGAGGGAAATAGAAGGACATTGCTCAAATAATGAGCTTCCATTCAAGATTGTTTCTGGTAGCACCTGCATCTCTGATAGGCAGGGCATGCTAGCACTACTAAATAATCACTTTGCTACAGCCGGCCTTGCGTTCGACTCATCCACTGTTGGCAAACTCCGTCTTCAGGCTCAGAACCCCACCTCGGCTTACCTCACTACAATGGCTCCAACTCAAGTAGCAAAATTAACTTTCAGCCCCATCACTCACAAACAAGTAGAGGACTTGCTACAAAGCTTAGATATTAAGAAAAGTGCAGTGGCAGACAAGTTAGAACCTTATTTCCTAAAAATAAGATATCACATACTAACCGCACCTATAGTACACATTTTCAACTTGTCCCTAAAACATGGTAAAATTCCTTCTGTATGGAGAATAGCACACATAGTCCCTCTCTTCAAGTTCAGAGACCCTAGTGACCTCAACAGTTACAGGCCCATATCCCTTCTACCCATTTTATGAAAACTTCTAGAGAAACTAGTAAATGCTCAGCTCAGAAACTACCTTGACTCCCATCAGTTAACTTAACCTTATTCAATCCAGGTTTAGAAAAAATCACAGTACAATATCAGCGCTAGTAAAGGTAATTAATGACTGGCATTTGGCTCTTGACTCTAAACACTATGTGAGTGCCCTATTTTTAGACCTAAGTAAGACCTTTGACACTGTGGACCATGACCTGCTGCTGTCCATATTACAAGACATCGGACTGGATGCTACTGCTATCAACTGGTTCTTGTGCTACCTCACAGATAGACAACAGCAAGTCAAGGCCCAAGGGGATCTGTCAACCCTTAAACCACTCTTTAGAAGTGTTCCTCAAGGTTCAATATTAGGGCCACTACTTTTTGCAATAAACATCAACAACATTGACAAAGGTATCAATCAAACAAGTGTTCATCTATTTGCGGATGATACTGTCATCTATGTCGCCAAGCCCACCCTCGAGCAGGCATGCAGCATGTTGCAACAAAAATTCTCTTCTCTTCAGAATAATCTCTTGAGTCTTAAACTTTTGTTGAATGCAAAAAAACAAGGGCTATGGCTTTCCCCCAAACAGAATGTGGCCAGCCCTGTATCTCTAGGTAGCCAGCAGCATATAACATTCCTCTTGGGGGAGCCTATTGAGGCAGTAAACAGATTCAAATATCTAGGGTTCTGGATAGACCACAAACTCTCCTACTCGGTTCATATAGAGGAACTGAGTAAAAAGCTGAAGCAACGTCTAGGACTCTTCTACAGAATCAGACACCTCCTCACACAAGAAGTTAAGCAAAGACTATTGCAATCGACATTCCTACCCCATTGGACTATGCCAACCTACTGTATAGCCATAGACCTAGCACTGCACTGGCTAAGCATGACACCTTGTATAACAGGGCTTTAAGGTTCATTACCGGTGCCCATTTTAGGACACATCATTGCTCCTTACACGCTATGCCAGGATGGCAGTCTCTGAAAACTAGGAGGTTGTTAAATGTGGCAAACTGGACCTACAGAGCCCTAAGTGGTAGGCTGCTGCAATACATCTCTAATCTTCTGACCAATACCCTGGAAACTATTCACTCAGGAGTCATTTCTATCTTTCACTCGATGTCCCCAGAGTCGGATCTCGTTCCGGTTCTTCAGCACTCAGCCATGCCTTGCCAGTTCTTCGGAACTCCTTACAGAAATCACTGAAGCTTACTTACCTTGTTAAAATGGTAACAGTCAAAACACTAGTAAAGAAACTATTCAAAGACTCCTGCAATTGCTATGCCTAATGAAGTCTCCTTTTAGTCAGCAAGCTATTTGCCCGCTTGCTGCATCTCTTCCTCCCCCCAAGTAACTATGCTTAGCCCTCTATTGATATCTCACTCCTGCTTTCCCCTTTCTCCCTTCTATACTCTCCCTCATATTTCTACTCTTCTCAGCCTCTCTAACTAGTGGTAGCATCCTCCATCCATCCAAGCGTATCTCAGCTTGTACTTAGTACTTCATTATCTTCATAATAACGTTATAATAGCACTTAGTGTATACCTGATGTGGGCATATGCAAACTGTAAATATATTGCCTTATGTCATTCTGCTTCTGAACTCTTAAAGGCCTTGTTTGCCTTCTCTAACCAGAACCACAATGTATAAAGTGGCATATCCTCTGCCATAAAATGACTCTGCATAGTCATTATTTTAATTACTATTCCTGTACATGCCTTGTATTTTATTGTACGTCATGTGTTTTTTTATTATTTCTTTCTTGCTCTGTATATTCATTGACTGTAACTATGTGTATTCATTGACTGTACTATCAGCTCTGTATGGCTGTCCAGGCCCACCTTGTAAATAAGTTTCTTACTCAATTGTGTTTCAGCTGGTTAAATGAAGATTTGGTTGATTGATTGAACTGATTGGTGAGGAGGAGCTACTGCCCATAGGTAGGGGGATAACAGTCACGTGTTTCCATTCTGAGGAAATAGCTGCAAGGGTGAAGGAGAAGTAAAGAGGGGAAGCTATGGGAAGGAGATTGCAGGTGCAGAGAGGTGGAGTAATTTTGGGTCCAGGTGGTCAGGGGACCCTCCTTTGGCTGGGTTGCAGGCAAGGAGGGCTTCCTGAACTTCTGCAGGAGATATTGGGAGGAAGGAGAAACTCCCTGCAGTTGGGTGAGCACTTTGAGTAGGGGAGGTAGGGGCAGAGTTGGTGCCACACACCACAAAATGAAACTGTCCAGTTTGGTAAGACAAGTGATGCCCTAGACCCTGTGCACCAAGTGAGCTATGGTGTGACAGACAGTGCTCCATGAAGCCCATCCTCCAAATTCCCTTCACTTATTATCGCCTGACCTCCACAGCCATGCACACTACTGCGATGCCCATTACCAATCTGGATGCATGGGTGGGGGAGGCACACAGTCTCCTCCAATGCATTTGTACATCTGACTGTCTGTCTATCTATATATCTATTCAGGTACCTGTTTTCAGCATTAAACAACCCCAGATAATCATGCATTTTACTAATGTATCCAGGGAGCCTCTCATCCCCTCCCCATCAAAGCAGTGCACACTGTACCATCAGCTAGTGCACTAATGCCAAGACACTCTTGGGAGAAACACTTGGCAGTTCCCATGACAGACTGCAGTACTATGGACACTGTTTGCCTAAACCAACCCTAGTGACTGCATTGCACATATTCCATTTCCTTTGGATAGAGCTCATTACTCTGTTCTATGCAAATCTGCAAAATCACTGTTTTCTAAACAGACTGCAGTTAATAATTATGTAAACAGACTGAGTAATGCTACTCAGTCATAACACCATTAGTGTGTAATAAACCACACTTATAAAAACTGAGGAAACAGAGTGAGACATCAGGGAATGTAACACTCACTCTACTCCTTGTCTGCATGCCTGAAGGAAAAACAGTCTCATAGAAACAGCTTCAATTTGCAGGTACAGACTAAAAAAAAATAATTCAGCTAACCTGAATGTTATGGTGGTGCTGCAATAAGGTATGTCTCTCATAATTTATGGTTTAAAGTACCTTCAAAGAAAGTCTCCTTGTTTCTGTGAAGGAATGTTAGCAGCACAAAGCAAGCAAAATAGCCTCGAGATGCACCAGGAGTAAAGTAAGTATATCTCTCACTCGCATCACTTCCTATGTAGGTCACAGAGGTTGGAGCAGAACATGGAGGGCGATCAGACTGACATACATGAATTAAAATTTTAAAGTAATATACAATGAAATATATCTTTGTGCTATTCTGCTGATGGGCACATAAGGAACCAATAGTTTTAACTGTGGCCATGTGAGGATTCCTCTTTAAGACCTTAAAGATCCTTTTCATGTCCCTCTTCTCCCTCTTGGTCTTCAGCCTGTGCATGTTGAGACTCTCCAGTCTCTCCTTGTACATCTTCCCCTGCTGTCCCTGAATCATCTTTGTGGCCCTCCTCTGAACCGCCTCCAAGAGGTCCCTATCCTTAGTCAGGTGCAGGCTCCAGAACTGTGCACTGTACTCCATGTAAGGTCTCACCTTGGATCTACAGAGGGGCAGAATAACCTCCTTCCTTTTGCTAGCAAACCACCTCCCTATGCACCCAACATCCTATTTGATTTCCCCATAGCCCTCTGGCATTGGGTATTAGACTGTCACGAATAATGATCCCCTGTTCCCTTTCCACTGACATATGCTCCACCCTCACTGTCCCCTATCCAGTACTCTGTTTTTGGATTTCTTCTGGAAATATGCATGACTTTACACTTTTTTGCATTAAATTTGAGTTGCTATACCTTGGACAACTTTTCAGTTTGTCCAGCTCTCTTTTCATTCACTGTACTCCCTCTACTGTATCCACCCTGCCACTCATTTTGGTATGACCTGCAAAGAATCCATTCTTTCCCTGGATTCCCACCCCTACATAACAGATGAATATGTTGTAAAGGTCTAGCCCCAGGACTAACCCTGTGGTCTCCCACTAGTAACTTCTCTTACCCCTGAGTTTTCCCCCTTGACAACTACCTCATGTTTTTTCCCCTATTCAGTTGCCAATCTGCCTAGTTAGCTTGTCTCCCATCCCCAGACTCCACCTTTGTTTTTTAAAAATCTTCTATGGGGCTCAAAGTTGAAAGCCTTGCTAAAGTTCAGATATAGTATGTCTGCTGCTTGGCCCTTATTGACTACCTTCATGATCCAATTGAAGAAGTATATCAGGTTTGTCTGGCATGATCTGCCTGACACAAACTCATGCTGCTTCTTATCCTGAAGACTGTTGGCCTCCAGCCACACCACTAAATTCTGTTTTATAATGGTTTCTAGCAGCGTTCATGGGATCACAGTCAGGTTGACTCATTTGTAGTTTCCTGGGTCCTCTCTACTCCCATTCTTGTGAAGTGGAACCACATTGGGCAGGCTCCAATCCACTGGAACCACCCCTGGTTCGATGAAGTAGAGAAAGAGGTCAGTTACTCCACAGGAACCAGGCCATCTCCCTTAGTACTCTAGAGCACAGTCCAGCTGGGCTTGGTGACTTGTCTACTTTCAGGGTCCTGAGACTCTTGAGAACCCTCTCCACTACTATCCCCCCCTTCTCAAATCTGTGCACCTAACCCTCTGGCTAGAATCCCACCCTCTGGGAATGGTTCCTCCTTCTCCTTTGTGAAGACTTAGTATTAGCACTTTTTAGAATACCTGCCTCTTTCTTATTTATTGATTTCCTTTTTTTTAACCAGGAAAGGCACACTGAGCTGTGATAGCTTTTTTTCCAGATGCGTCCTGGGGGGTGGGTAACATGGATCTCTTTCATTGACAAGGGAGTGTTAGCCATTTCATTGAGGAAACTCCCCAACTCTTCAGAGTGGGGCACTGTGTGGCTGTCTTGATATTTGCAAGATGGCTGACCCAGATGGTGGAGAGGTAGAAACGATCTGGATACATTTTGTTGAAAATCCCTATGGAGCTTTTTGAGACTGTTTTTGGTCAAGAAACAACTGGAAGTGTACCAGCTTTGGCCCAAAAGGAAAGTGTGGAGGCTGTGGAAATCTCTGCTGCTCTGGTGGGAAGTCCTGAATTGGTGTCTACTGGAGCAACTCATGAAGTACAAAAGACTATGGTTTTGTTGAAAGCAGAGCAGACTATGATGGCTGGAATTTCAGAATGAAAAGCACTATTACTGCAACATCTTGCAGAAAAAGAAGCTGCACTCACTGTTGCAAGTACTGTATGAAATGGGAGCTCAAAGGGGCCACCCAGCTGATCTGGCTACAGTGAAGGAGATGCTGTCAGTGTCAGCTTCAACAGTGTCAGAGAAAGTGGAGGGTTGAGGTGGTGTGGGAGCAGACAAGTACCTGGGACTGAGCAGAGGTCAGTCAACTCTGCCACCTCTGCCCTACTCAATTTGGCCAGCTGAACAGTTGTTGCTGGCATCTGGGTGGCAGAAATCTGAAGATCGCTACTGGATTGCAGGAGATTCACCGACAGCTGTGGAAGTCATTGGTCTGGCTGGCAAGGTAAGCTCTTGAGATCCTAATCACTTACCGTCCATGAACTGTCAGACAGTGCCACAGGACTATGGCAGGGTGGGTCAGTTCTGATACACAAAGCAAGCAGTAGTGCACACACCAGACATTACTGTAAGTTCACCTGTTGCAGCTGGGGTACCAGCTGCTGAATCATGAGAGCTGAACCAAAAGGGGGCTGTGACTGTTTTAGTTCTGGTCCAGGCTTGGGAACCCCATTTTGAAAGTACTACTGACATTTCACCAGCAGCAGAGACCACCTGCTAATCGGAGCACTTCTGTTGTAAATGACCCTAGCCTTTATTTAGCACAACCTGTTTCAGACACTTCTGTCTCACATACTGACATACAGGCTGCATTGAGGCCTGCCCATACTGTTTCTCCATGGCCTGTATCTCAGCAAGCTGCTCAACTGCAGGTTGGGTTGAGACAGGACTTGGGGAACCTACCAAAGACTGTTGTTAACTGCAATGGACATTCTTCCAGTGAAGGGTCCGGTACAGCGAGGGATGACAGACCACAGGGCTTTTGGTTCATTACTTCTGATAATCTAAAGGGTGCTCAGGCAAAACACCCAAAGGAGAAATCAGACTCTCTTCATATGCTGCCCCTTAGACATAGCCACGAATGACAAGGGAACAGCCTGGGGAGCAGTAACAATGCAGATGGACTGAGGGTCCAGGTTCCACAGATGGGGAACCCCCAAAGTTTTTAGACTTTTTTCAGCTTCCACAGAGCCAGCCTAGAGAAGGGATGCTGTACTCTTGAGATACATAGGAGGAGAGGAATACCCTCCAACCAGAACTTATGCTTTCAGGACACTTATAAAAGAGTCTATGGGTTTTATGGCATCTGATCTTTAAGCTTTCATTCGTGTGGCTAACAAGGGGTTATAAGTCATTAGTTTTAAATCTGTTAAATCTCTAGACAGACTCTGAGCCCAGTATTCAGCACTTAAAGATACTCCATTTTGGTCCTCATTTGCAGACATACTTCTAACTAAGCCAGCAATAAAAGTTGCCACTATGCTTTTTAGAAATGAGGGGGTTACTGTCTCTGACATTAAGTGCAATAGAAGCCACTTAATAGGGACAGCCTGGTGGCAGCCCTTTTGTTCCAATTAAGCAGCCATCTTCTTTATCAGAAGTACATTTATTTCTATGAGAGACTGCAGCATCTAACCTTAGTGCCCAGATTACCATGTCCTACACAGCTGCCTACAGGATACACATCATTTAGTTTGTTTAGTTTTTATTGCATCACAGGTCATTTAAATACAAAATCACTCATGCCCCCACAATGCAAAGCATCATGGGCTGCATATGCAAATCACCACAGAATATTATGCTGGTTCAACTTTAAGCAGAAATTCATGGTGCTGAAAGGCCTCTCACACAGTCTGCAAAGGGTGTCAAGAGGAGACATAGACACATGTTTCATCCTACCAGGACTCATCGATATGCCTTGTCTGTTTGACACCCCAGTGTATTGAACCAGCTACCCTAAGATGGTCTATCTTGGTTATGTTGTGGTGAACCCAATTAAACCAAAAAACAATTTAAAAGACAAAGAACCTCTGTGCGCAAGCACTGAGGCAATGGTTTCCCCAAAAGGCATTTGTCCGGGAAGCCAAGTTTCAAAGAAATACAAAATCACACATGCCCCCACAATGCAAAGCATCATGGGCTACATATGCAAATCACCACAGAATATTATGCTGGTTCAACTTTAAGTAGAAATGCATGGTGCGGAAAGACCTCTCACACCGTTTGCAAAGGATGTCAAGAGAAGGCATAGACATGTGTTTCGTCCTACCAGGACTCATCAGTATGCCTCATCTGTTTGACACCCCAGTGGAATGAACAGTTCATTTAGTTCTATTTAGTACAGTTACTGTAATTTATTTATTTATTTTGCAGTACATTTTAGTGCAGTACTTAACCTGATGTTAATACTAAACCTAGCAGAGTGTTGAGTTCAGCATGCAGAGGTGCAGCACAGTAAATCCCAGAAGCCCTTACATGTAGAGGGCTGTAGTTTAACTTTCTTTTATTTTTTACTTTTAAATGTTAAATGAATGTCTCAAGTATTTTGAGTGATGAGCCCAGGGCACAAAACAGCCATAACAATGGTGAGGGCTGTGAGACCATGCAACACAGGAATCATTCTATAATTCAGCAGAGCCTCCTTGCCTCCTTTGGGTAAAGTTTACAGATGCCTGACTTGCCCATTTTATTGTTTCAGACATGGTCAGGAGTTGGGGGGGCATGCTGAGATGAAATTCTACAGGCTGGGAGATGAAGTTTCTGGGAGACAGATACCCCGATTGCAGGTGCCAGTCAGGAGCTGGAGGACATGCTTGGAAGATGAAGTCGGAGATGACAATGAAAGAGGAGGGGGGAGGGGGAATCAGCAGGATGAAAGGCCGGAAGAAAACATTCACACCTCCTTCGGTGTGAAAAGGGATTAGAGAGGATTAGAGGGATGTTAAAGGGGACATGCCTGGGCAAGATCAGGCTTGATCATCCCAACTAAGCAGCTGGAAGCACCAGGGATGTCCCATTTAAGCAATTGTAACTGTTCTAGTGTAACATAGTCACTTAATTGGTTCCCAGAAGGACATCTCAGTAACGCGTACACCTCAATTATCTGCATCCCGGTCAAGTGGCTTGTCAGAAATGTGAGTCTTGGATGTGCTCCTCCCAATTCTGGATGATGAAAAGGCGTGGACTAGGGGGTAGAAGTTTTGTGTGCAACTTAAATATGGAGGTAGAGGTTTGGTCCACCTGCCAAATAGTTTTTTTAATTTAGTGTACTTTATTAAATGTATTGACAGTATGCAAAGACAACAACAACAATCACAATAACAGCAACTAACAAGAAAAGGAAGATATATATATATATATATATAATAGGGTTGAGCAGATACAGTGTTACGTAAATGTATGTATCCTCACGACTGCATGGATAAATGACATTTATCTACACAATCATGAATTTATCCACACAGTTGTGACGTCATTGCCTCCACTCCCCACTCCTCACACTGCAAGCCTGACCTAACTCCGCTCAGCAGCTGACCACACTACAACATGGCTTGCTCAGTCACCTCAGAAACACTGTAGCACCTCTACAATATCACCACTATATCTTATCCCACAAAACAGGCCGCGAAAAACTCTACACTCCTGGTAAAAAACAACTGACAGTCTCACTCTCGGAAAACAAAAAATACAGCCGCCATATTGTAACCACCTTAAAACCCTCCCACATCCACTCTACATCCTATGAGACACTGCTTCAACACTGCTTCAAAGCCTCACCATGGGACAACCAACCAATCATAAAACCACACAAAAAAATGCAAACTATGAAGCCATCTCACTGCAGGAAAACAACGTGGAAAGCTATCACTTCACTACTACACGCAAGTAAAATAAAAAAACAAACCACCCTATTGTATACATGGAATATTTGTTGGGCTGTGGTAGAGTACACTGTGTATCTGTACTCATGGAGACTGACCTCGGGAACCATCACTCATCGCTCTGCTACGCTACGGCTCTCGTGAGGTTACCCGAGGTCAATGTTGACTCATGCAGATACATAGTGTATGCAACTACAGCCCAACACTTATCCTACATATACAGTATATACACACACAAATATAGATATATAGGGGATACATGATGGGCAATAGTGTGATATGTGAAACATTTGCCTGAGTGCAGAGTGCCTTCTTATAGTATCACAAGTGGCTTTGCCACTCATGATATTATCTGAGGGCACTCTGCACAAATGCAAATATTTTGAATATCACACTGTAGCACACCATGTGTGCGATTTATACAATAATGTCCCATTTTTTGTTCTTTTTGGTGATATGTTACTTACGGTTTAATGTCTGGTTGGGTGTTATTTTAGGTCAGAGGTGTTATCCACAGATGTGATTTGGCTTTGTGGTCAGAGAAGTTGAGTGGTGTTCAATGGGTATAATTTGTGGGTTTCTATTGGTGGGTTTAATGAATGATGTAATCTCTGGTGTTCTATTGGTGGGTTTTATGAATGGGACTGTTGTCATTAGTTGGGGATTTCTGCTTTATTCATTATTGGCTAGTGGATATGTTGTGTACTGATGCTTCTGCTTGTTTTTTATTGGTTGGTACTTGGAAATGTGCATTCCTATTGGTTGCTTCGCTGTCGTGGGAAGGGCTTTCTGGATCTGGAGTGTTGGGGCATTGCTGCTTTTATGCACACAGCACAGTTGTTTGGGGGGATATTTTTGTTTTTATCTTGTTTTATTCAGTTTCATTTCTTTTTCTAGGGGTGTATAGTGCTTAAGTGATACATTTATTTGGTACATATGAGTTTTTTGAATGTGCTTCGCTGGTTGAGTTTACTTTCTCCCGATTTACTTCACTGGATGTTTTTGGAACTGCTTCTTTCTTCCATCAGTTTCATTCGAGTAAGTGCACAGTTCTCTGGACTCGTTTTCTCACAGACTTTGAGGGAGCTGAGTTGTGGCTCTGCTTAGTCAGACTCTGTGTCCGATTCCAAAATACGGGCTGTCTTTCTAGGCCTATTTTCACATGAAGGTCCTGCAGAGGAGAGAAAAAATATTGATTTAATGTAGGGGAAAAAGAAGAAGGAGTTTTACATGTATGGGCGCAACTCACCTTGGATAATGTTAAACGTAATATTTTGAGCATTGATAGTGGGCTGGTGAAAGCTTTCGAAACAGGTATGTTTCCCGTGTTTTGTGGCAGGTGTAGTGTACTATGCTTAAATAGGGAACAATGTAGTTCAGCTGGTTGAAACTACCGTTTCCATGACAGTGTGACGTATGCACAGTGCTGATAGCTACAAGTGACCTTTGCACTGTGTGTATAAATGTAGGCTTTTATCACAGTGTAGTTATCAGTACTGTGTGTTACTGCAGGGAGGAGATATGCATTTTTATTCCAGTGCATATCACTTCACCCCTATTGTATAAATATAAATATATATTATATATATACACACACACACAGAATATACAAAAACACAGCCTAATTGTATCTCCCTCCCCTTCCCCCCACCATGTACAAGTGGCAAACTCCATGCTGATATTACAATAGTAAGTAGGTGGAGTAAGCATTCCTAGGGTCCATACAGGAGACAGAAAGAAAAGGTATCCAACTTTGCTTGTGAAAAGCGAGGGGAAGCTAAAAACACCCATGTATCCAAGGAGCCAGGCAAAGACATAAATAGGCCTCCAATAACAAAATTGCCATCAGTGCCAGCAGGAGTTCCCACCTCCTTTGAAAAGCCAAATGATGCCCTGTCATATTAGCAATCATTTTTTTTTGCAATTCAAGGCTAGCAATAGTTCCTTGTGCCATTCCTTCATAGATGGGGTGTTAGTATCAAGACAATATCTTAAGATGACCAGCTTAGCCGTTGCTGCAATTAAGGTCATATAACCTCACCTAGGCCTAATAAGACAATCATAGTAAAGTCCAACAATACGTATTTCAGGAGTGAAACTATTTTGTAGGCCAAGAAGTGGGGTCCAGATGACTCTGAATGCCTCCCCAGAAATGTTGAACCTTAGGGCGCTGCCAAAAAGTATGGAAAAGTGTGCCTTCGGATTCTCTGCATTTAATACAAAGGTTGGATTCCCATTGTCCCAACTTATATAATTTACTGGAAGTAAAATATGAATTGTGTAAAATATTAAATTACTGTAAACAAAACCTATCTTGTTTCAAATATGAATATACTGTAAGTCACGCCAAACCCTACGCCAACCCGCCTCATCCAAAAATGAATTCAAAGTCCATTCTCAATAAGAACAGGTCCCAGATTGACAGCGGGGAGCCTACATTTGTAAAGTGGAATACAAATGTGAAATTGGGTGGGTGGACCTCACCAATGAGATTAGCCTTTGGAGCACCTCACCTTCCACCATTGACCATATGGGGGGAACCAAAAAACCTTGAAATACAGTACAACTACAAAGCTACACAAATCTAAAACTATTCTAGTGGTCTAGTGTTTGATATAAATGTTGGATAGTAGAAATGGGGGAAATGTATCCCTTTTTATCAAATTCCGTAAAGAGTACTCTGGCAACCGTGGCCAAAAATGGAAATTCAAGGGTCTACAAGCTATTTGAATATTTGGATTGCGCAACACAGGCTGAGATGGATCTTCAACAAGCCTACAATGCAGAACCCAACACATTTGGTTGTGGGCCTTGACGGACCAACAAAGCAGAGTATTACGCTACCACTTCAGCTCACGAGATAATGGAAGGTAAAGAAAAGACTCTGGCTTGATACCAAGGGCCTCACATAACTCTATTTCAGTCTTTAACCACTGTGGGACATACTCAGATGAAATGCTTGCTGAGGAAGCCCCCCACTGAAGATATTAACTAGCCTGAGTTGCAAAATAATAAAGCTGGAAATCTGGTAATCTCAGACTCCCATTGTCTCCTGGAAAAATTAGTGTGAAATGAGCCTGGTGAGGTACCTTGCCCCGCCATAAAAACCCAGAAAATGTGGAGTAGAGGGCCACAAACCAAGACTACAGTAAAAAAGATACTAAGCATGCTCAAAGGATACATCAGACAGGGCAACACGTTCATGTTAGCTGTGTTTATACGTCCCCAAAATGAGATCAGCAAGGATTGCCATCTCTGTAGATCCTGTGAAATTATCTTAAGTATGGGATCCAAATTCAGGCTTTTTAATTTACCTAAACAACAGGGAAGGAACATACCTAGATATTTCAAGTGGTGAGATGCCAACAATAGGCCCAAATCCAGGACAGACTGCTTTATAACAAAGACATTAAAGAGGAAAGCACCCCTTTTTTCTCAGATCATCGTACACTCCACGAAGCAGCCAAAGGTAAAAACTATAGTTAAAAACTCCAGGATAGAGGTTTCAGATCTAGAACATGTAGAAGGAGATTGTTTACATACGCAGATAGTGTATACTCTTTCCTGGCTAATTGAATTCCTCTGATACCAGGGAGCGATTTAAGCTTAAGTAAAAGAGGCTCCAAATATAAATTAAAAAGAAACTGGAATAATGGACATCCCCTCCAATAGAAAAGGTTCAGAAAGGACACCATTACAAAACACTTTGGCCATAGGTGTAGAGTATAGAACTCTGACCCATTTAATAAAAGACTGAGGGGTTTTGTATTGGTGTAAAATAAAAAACAAATCATCCCAGTCAACCTTGTCAAAGATCTTCTTGGCATCCAAAGAGACTAGGGCTGCAGGTGGCCCTGCCTTCCTGGACACTGCCATGAGATGAAATATTTTCCTCAAGTGATCACTGGAAAGCCTACCAGGCATAAAGTCCACCTGTTCAGGTCTAATGAGAGAGGACCATGCTATCTGCAGCCTATTGGCCAGTATATGGGCTAGAATCTTCAAATCAACATTAATGAGGGAAATGGGATAATTAGCCAGTAAATTATCATCCCTATCCAGTTTTGGAATAACACTGATTTGGGTTTCCATAAGAAAGAGATCAAACCATCCCTGCTCACATATACTGTAGAGTTGACTACCTTTGCCAGGGAGCAGCCAGCTCCAAAAACATTTTTTATTGAATTCCATAGGCAACCCATTGGGGCCTGGAGCTTTGCAAAGCGACATAGCCTGTACTGCCACTTTAATCTCATCCACTTGAATCGGCCCAGCCAGGGTTGCCTGTTGAACTTCATCGAGACAAGGTAAGGAAATATCTTCAATAAGCTTCTGTGCCATTTCAATGATATCTCCACCTGACTGTTCAGAAATATACAACTCCTGATAAAAACGTTGAAAAAGAGACACTATGTAGCATGAATTAGTGATTGGGGGGACCTATTGTCTAATCCCTCTAATGAGATACTTGGCTTCCATTTGGTGCAGATGAAGTACTAGGAGATGTTTTGCCTTCTTCCCCTGGTCAAGATATTTAACTTTAGCTTTGAAAATTGCTAGTTCTACCTTCTCATTAAGAAACTCTGCGTATTGTGCTGGCAAGCTGTTGAGCTGTTGCCATATTGCCTCAGGGGTGGTTGGTGGTAGATACCTTTCCAAAGACCGAATCTCCTGTAACAAAGCTGAAGTGGTCTGATCCCTCAGCTTATTCTGAACTGTTGCCAAATGGATGGCCTCACCCCGGACACAACATTAAGCTGCAGACCATAATAGAGCCACTCTATACACCATTCCCTTATTATGAATGAAAAAATGAACGATACATGCCCTAATTTTATCAGCCGTCCTAGTTTCTCAGAAGATCTGAGGATTGAACCTCCAAGTGTGATCAAGCTCAGTTCCCCGGGATAAATCTACTTGCAGAGAAACTGAGGAGTAATCTGATAAAACCAGAGCTTCCAGTTCACATGTTTACTTACCAGGGAGAATTTTGTGTGCCATGAGAAAAAGTCAACTCTGGAGAATGAATTGTGGGGCTTACAGTAAAATGAATACTGCCTATCACTGGGATGTAGAAGGCACCGAGTCCCATAAGTCTCCGCCCATCTATAAGTTCTCAAGGCACCCGTTGCCCAGGGGATAAATCTTGATGGCTAAAGCCTGATTTGTCAAGGTCTGGTTGATAATCCAGATTCCAGTCCCCCGCTAAGACTGTAGGCACCTTAGTATATGGAGCCAGCAGCCAGCCAAGATAGTAAGTCTGTGAAAAAGGATGGGCTGCCCAAATTAGGCCCATAAACCAAGCCCATCAATAGTTCTACTTGCCCCAGTCTACCATGCAGCAGGATGTATCGGCCCTCTGGATCCCACACTTCCTGTAATAATTGGAAGGGCACAGAACAGGCTATCAAAAATAGCCACACCATGGTTCTATGTGATAATGGCGGGCGCCGAACGGTGACTCGCATTATCGCAATGTCAGGACGGCGAAAACAATTTCGACACCCTGACGTCCTTGGCGCACAGAGTAACGGTGCTGGGGACTAAAATCACTTGCTTTCTGTGGGGGGCTACCACCCCAACGCAGGATGCTTCACCCACCACACCCCCCTACTTAAGGATTCTCAACTCCAGGAGGGTGCATGTCGGGGGGGGGGTGAAAGCAAAATAAAACATGTTTCGGGCCAGGCGCAACAAAACTGCACTAGCGCCTGGACCCAGACCCGAACCCTGGTACCCCATGCACCGCAAGCTGAGGCAAACCCCCAATGCCACTGCACAGCTCGGCAGCCGACCGCAGCACCACCCCTTCATCCCTCCACCCATCCGAGGCCACACTCACTGTCTCACTACAACAGCCCCGGCGCCGCAGCGTGTACAATATAGTGACATCCCGCTGATACAGTCGCCACCCCCACTCACATCCGTCGCCTCCCTTGCCATTCGAGCTTTCACCCACATTGCATCGCCATTTCAGACAGCGCCTTCATTCAGGCGCCAATGTCACAGGCTACCCCATACCATCCTTTTTAGTGCTAAGACCTACACCAAAACTTGCCCAACCCAATCATTGTGAAGAAGCATTATTTGGTCCCTTCTGGGGTGGGTTTCCTACAGACAAGCCACTGCAGCACTGAGTTTCCTAAGGTGTTTCAAAACAATGTACCTCTTCCCTTTGGTTTGCCCCCTTTAATGTTCCAAAATACCAACTTAGTGACAGCAGCTATAGAGGTAAGCCAAAGAAAAATATAATAAAGCCCAAGGTGCCCGGGAAGACCCATAGCCCCAACTTTGGAAGCTGCAGCCTGTACAGTAAACCTCCTCACCTTCCCTATACACACAGCATTCCCCAGAATTACCACAAAGCTGAAATGTACAAAAATAAAGCCTAAATAAAGAAACAAATAACAAGTAACCACCCCCACCAACCCACAGCAGTCCCAGGGACCGACTCCAACCTGCACTGGACTGTGTGATGGACAAGTAATGGCCTCAGGCCAAATCCATCTCTTTCCTGCCCCATAAGGGCAGCTGAAGTCTCCCCTTCCTCCCTTCCTCATAATAAAGACCTGCCATATATTTAAAATGAACATTAGCAGTGTTACAAAAATTTAACAAACCCAGAAAACAGATCCCATTTTGCAAATCTCCCTGAGGGGTCAGTGACATTCGCACAAGCTGCATAACTAATAAACTTATATAAAAACAGTAACATCTTCTCAAGCAACCACAAAAGAAATCTGGATGTAGAAGAATGAAGTAAACACATGTAGTCCTGCCCACATAATAGTTAATAATCTAAATCGAGAAACCCAGGACCACAGCGGTCTGTCAAAAATGAAGCTGCTAGGAAACAAATAGCCATGTTAACCAATCCATCCCATCAAATATCATTGTGTGTAGCATGCCAGTGCAGTGGCTCTGCTGTACTAAGTGACCCAAAGAATATTTAAATATTCCCTCCATAAGTGTCTGACCTCCAGAAAACAGTAATACAAAAAGTCCAAACAAAGTCCTTGCAGTCCATGATACAACCTGTAAGAAAAAAACACCATTAAATATACTGTACAAGTCTAAGAACCAAGAACAGGGCATCAAAACAGTAGACATAGGCATAGCTACATCAGTTTAACAGTAAAACTAGAAAAACAGTAACCAGAGACACCATCCTATGACCATACAGAAGCCAGTGGCCAGAAATGATATCCAAAGTTATAATAGATTACAGAATTCAGGAGCTACAGTAGCCATGGAATAGCTCAGAAAACATTCAACAGAGAGCCACTAGCTGGCACAACAAAGTAAGATACCGATTTGCAGGTTTCAAAATGGAGGGCAATGCTCAAGACACAAAAAAAAAAGGAAGTTTTATCAGCTACAGCAAGAACAAGGCTTAACCAATTTAGTCACCCATAGGCAGTGCAAAGCCATTTAACAGTAAACAAGAGAAAAATAAAACATATCAAAAGCTAGATGGAGTAGTACTGTTCAGCAGATGCTTGGAAAGGCACATCATGTGACCTCTATCTACCAAACAGTTTCTATTTGGGGAGAGACATTGGACATGTATTTTACTAGTGGCAGCCTCAAGCTCGTTTTAAGTGTGGTTCAGTTGCTCATTTCAGCTAAACATGAGACCAACAGAGGTGCAGGTTATGCTTGTCATATGGATATGGAAATGGTACATGTCCAAATCCTTTCCAATGTAACCTCTGTGAGGAGCACGGCCACTCATTTAGGAGCTGTCCTTTGGCCTCTCATAATAGAGAGGATGGCTACGATCAAGGATACCTGATCGGTAAAGCCCTCAAGCCAGACCACCCAGGAAGGCTAATTACAATTTTGGTAGGTTACCAAGTAGACCTGGGAGTTTTCCAGCTCAGGTGCCCCTCCCCCCCCCGGAGGAAGCAGGGGATGAACCTAGCCCAGAGGCTCATTCAGTCCTGGCCCCTCCCACAGAGGTTCAGGAGGAGACTGTTCCCAAGGTGGAAGTCCCTGTGATACAGAATGAGTAACCCTCTGAGGTTAGGACGGAGCCTCCCCTTTCCCAGAATACCAGTCCACAGAAGGAGGAGGATATACCCAAGTCTCCATTGCCCATTTCAACAAATACACAAGTTGATATGCCACCCCACCCCACCCCTCCCCTTTGCAGACTGAAACTTCTGCTTCCTCTCAGGCCAAAACTTCAGATATGGCTGTAGTCACTAGAAAATAGAGGGGTGGAAATAGAAAACCGAAGTCTCTACAGCCAATGGAACTTCCTTTTTTTGACGGGTTCTTGGCTTTTGGAAGGAGAAAATTATTGGGTGACGCAGAGGATGAGGACTATGAGGTCTCATCCATTACCTCACAAAAAGATATTTTAGCTAATTTAGAAGACCCACAGGTAGAGACCTCTGTGACCAAGAAAAAGCGTAATAGAACAGAACCAGGTCACAATCTTTAACAATTAGGGCAATTCGTTGTAATGGGGTTATTGTACTTTTTCCTCCTGTACTTGATGGGTTCTGTATCTGTGAATTCTTCGAATGTGAATAGCATGAAGTTGCAGAAGTGTTTACTAACCATGTCTATTCTTCAGCAGTTGCCTGGAGACATTATGCTTCTTCTGGATGTGAGGCTTAACACAAAATTTGAACTTTCAAGGGCCAGGGACATGTGGACAATTAAACCTTCTTTTTGGTAACCAGATTTGGACCGCTGTGATTGGGTGGGGATACTCCTTATAGGCCTTAATTACCACATGAGTAACTTAGTAAATTTTCATCCAGGGATGGCATTGTCTTGGATGTGGGTCATGGGGACATGAATTTGAGAATATTTAGTGTCTATGCTCCACAGATAGAAGCTGTGATATGAGATCTCTTTAAAGAACTATAGCCCTTTTCACATACGGCCAGGATTGTGGTCTTAGGGGGTGCTTTTTAACTGCCTTTTCCCAGAAGCTGCTAAAGTTTACATGAAAAAAAAACGTAATGCAACTCTAATTTCTTAAGGGATATAGTCTCTCCAGCAGGCTTAAAAGATTTATATTGTGAGTGTCATTTGTCTGGGGTCATATTGGAAATGTTTCTTCCTGGACTGAATTTCTTTTTCTGTTCAACTGTGTTCTAAAGTAGTGTCTGAGGCCTCAAATGCAGTGGTCGAGATATCAGAACACAGCCCTGAGGGGTGCTTTCTCGCATTCAGCCAGGTCCCCAAAGGGCAAGGGTATTTGGCATCTAAATCTCTCTGTGTTGTCTCAGGTTAAAATACAAGACAAATAAAAGGCATCATGAAGTGATAGGCTTTCGGTACAGGGACACCTATGATTCTGGGATAGCCTAGTGCGAGGACACCAAAAGGGATTATAAAGTATTTCTTTCATGAGAGTCCTCCCATCAGTCTAACAGAGCTTATAAAAAATATTTGAGCTTGGATGCCCATCTGCACAGATTAATTGACCTGGCTAGTCAAAACAAGAGGGGTTATTCAAGATCAGGTTAAATCAGTCAGAACTGCTATGATAACTGTACAATATGACAGGGCATCTTCCTTACAGAAAGAATTGCAGTACGGGACTCGGGTGTCCTGATCAATGTTTGACCCATTCAAGGGGTTCCAGAAATGGGTGGAATCCTGGATTCTTTCCTGTTTGAGGTCCCTCAATGCTTCAGAAGTTACTGGGATTTCAGATCTCCTTATGGTAACTGAAGCTTTTATGTCAGACTTATACTCTGAGGAGGAGGTTGCAAATATAGCTGAATTTTTACAACATATTAGTGTTACTGCACTGGGAGAATTTTCTTGTGAGACCTAGGAATTGATCACTCCGACGGTTTCACAATTTTCCTCCTCTCGCTATCTCTCTGCCTTCCCTTACTATTTCTGTTTTCAATTCCCCTTTGCATATCTGCAGTTATGAAAAATATATGTGAATCTTTATGTGGAAATGTCACTGATACTGGGATCCCTTTGTTTAAAACTGTATATAGTTGTACTGTTGGAATGACTGCAAAAAAAGCTATTTGGAACTCAAGGGATTAACCTGAGATGCAGTTTTTAAGCCTTTTACAGAGCTATAAACAAGAGTTCAATTCTGGGTCACTGTGTTTTTTCTGCTGCACCTGCAAGGAATGAAACTGACAGGAACATTCTGTAAACTTACAAAAATATTCTGTGAGACGCAAGCTGTCTTAATGAGGTCCTAGACAAAAACTTATAAAAACAGCAGCAATGCTTTTGCTAGAGAGACAGAGACTGAGATTTGAAATTAAGAAGAAAAAACTCAGAAGAAGAACTCTGTTTTCTATGTTTGTACTGCTCTTGTAAACAGTTATACTGAACATTTTTTTTATTATTTTGCTGTTATTAATAATAAAATGCTATTTGCAAATTTTGAAATTGCTCCTGGTTTTTCTATGCTTCCTGACCTGTGCCTTGACAACAGATAGGTTTTTATTGAGTAACTGGAGGCCTATTGGCTTGTTAAATCCTAGAAAGGTTACTTTACAATTAGATACAGGACTATTAGGAACAGCACCACCTGTTTACTGACAGGCGACATCGCTTTAGGAAAAACCATAGCACTAACTTCGCACTGGTCAGGCTTTCAACTGATACTCAGTACTATGGTTAACGGGCTATCTACATGTACTATATTTTTAGACCTTACTAAAGCATTCAGCTTGGTAGATCACAGCCTCCTTATAGCTAAACTGCAACACATTGGTCTTGACATCCTATCCTGTCTGTGGTTAACTAACTATCTGGCTAATAGGTCACAACAAGTCAAGTGGAAGGGAGTTCCCTCTAAGCCGAAGCCCTTAACAGATGGTGTCCCAAAGGCTCCATCCTGGGTCCACTACTGTTTTCCTTATTTATAAATGACTTGCCTAGTAATTGTGGTGGGGCCAATATGTTATTGTATGTGGACAATGCAGTGCTGTACAGAAGATGTTCACATGATGTACTACAGATCAGTAGTCTACTAACTACTGATTTCCAGAAGCTTGAATATTAGTTCACCATTAACAAACTAGTATTAAACACCAAGAAAACCAAAGCCATGCTGTTTGGTCCCAAGCATCATGGTGCTTCCAGGCAACACTTGCTCCCAATTGTTGCCTGTGCTGGTGTCCCAATTGATGTGATAGCCTCAATAAAATATCATGGTGTGTACCTTGACCAAGATGTCTCATTCAGTCATCATGTTTTTTGTTGCTGTTTTTTTTTTTTAACTATTTATCGCTCTCTTGGGCGGGGCATCTCTCAGAGGTTCCCACACAACAGACACCACTACTCCCAGCCTGAAGCCTCTCTCTTCCAGGGACCTCCCCCCCACCACTAGAACTGACCAGCCCCCCAGATCACCCCCCAGGGAAGGGTCCGTCCCACTTACCTGGCGGCCTTTCTGATATTAGAGGGTCGGTGCGGTGGAGAGCCAGGGGGACCGGTAGAGAGAGGGCCTGGCACTGGGGATGTGGGTGCTGTCCCTGGAACCCTCGTTGCCTCCCCATCCAATGAGGGTTTTTCTCCTTTTGTTTCCAGGAGCACAGACATGCAATGACATCCACCCAACGTCCGCTGATGCTCCTCCCCCACAACGTGGCACCACAATCCTTCCATGGCTCCCAGTCTCCATCAGGGGCTGCACAGGAATGATGCAAGTCCTGATCCATCCTCCAGGAAGGGGGAGAAGTCCTCTGGATGCTCAATCTCTTCTCTCCCCCCTGCTGACCCCCGATGATCCAAGTCCTTTCCCAAACCCGGGTCACTGGCGTGGTACGAGGTGTGGCGTCCAATGCCTCCACCCTCAGTTCAACCAGGCTGAGCTCAGTCACCATGTTGACCACATCTTCAGATCCCTGCACCAGAAAACTGGTCTTCTGTATCAACTAAATAGCTACCTGACTAAGGATTCTAGGCTCACCATTGCTACTACTATATTGCTCCAACTTTTACTATATGCTGCTCCAATTCTTCAATCCCTAAGATGCTCTGATGTAACTAGACTAATGGATCTCTACAATAGAATTGGTCAGTGTGCTGCTGGTGTCCCCTACAAGATGCACCACACGATGTCCTCCAAGGCCCTCCTTTGAATGGAGATTCAGCTACCCTTATCTCTGTCTCGCATTCAAGCTTGTTAAAGGTGCTACCCTCTCTAGCCTCTGTGACATTTTGGCAATCAAAACCCCTAGTAGGACACTCTGTTCATCTTCCAGCACCCTGCTTGTCACTCCGAAGGCAAGGTCTAGTGTGGGAAAGAGAGCCTTTGCCTGCTCTGCCCCTCCCAATGGAACACTCTCCCAGCCTGTCTCCTAAGCTGCTCCCTCCCTCAAGTGGTTTTAAAAAGGGTCTCAAAACCTTCCTCCTGGAGCGTTGTCTTTGCACCTGTAACCATTAAACATTGTTTACCTGCTCAGAAAGTCTGCACTCTGCCTAAGTATTGTGAGCCAACTAAATGTACCTGCTAATCTATGGTCTAAAACACTATTGTACATTGCTTGTTCCCAGATGAATCTTGTTAATTCATGTGAACCTATGTTACTACTGCTGTTGTTGTCATTAATTTCTGCTTAATGTACCCTTGTATGTGTCCTGTGTTGTTTCACCATGATGTACCTTTCAATGTAACTAATTCCAGGTCACCCCTGAAAAGGGGACTCTTAGTCTCAGTGAGCCTACCCGGTTAACAAAATTCAATAGATAGATAGATAGACAGACAGACAGACAGATAGATAGAGTAAATAAATGTGGACCAAAAAATTCTTTCCAAAATTTTGGTTAAAACACTTGAACAGGCTGTGATGGTTATAGCTTCTCCACATCAACCCTGTGCAGTACCAGGGAGAGCTGTGCAAGACAACCGAATTGTATTTCTTCCATAGAGTGTGCACAAGGGTGTGGTGCTGGGAAGCTCACCATAAGTAGATCACCAAAGGTTCCCTGCACTCACAAATCCACAAGGGATGCCAAAGCAATAGCCACTGCATAAAACAATGTTTATTAATTAAAAGCATACAGTGTGGTATTGCTGCCTGACATGTTTTGAGTCTCTCTGGCTCTTTTTCAAAGGCTACAATTTTTGTAACAACCACCTCTTAAATACCCAGAACAAACATGCATTCACATGTGAAAATCTTGTGCTCTATTACAAATAAATTGGATGCAAAGGAAATCCGAGCTGTAGAGGCTCGAAACATGTCAGGCAGCAATACTGTACTGTATGCTTTTAATTAATAAAACAACTTTTTATGCAGTCACTATTGCTTTAGCGTCCCTTGTGGATTTGTGTGTTTGGGAAACCTTTGGTGATCTACAACCTAATTGTACTAAGAGAAATCTTCGAATGGGATACATATAGATCTTTGTCTGCATATATAATTTTGTTAGTCCAGGAAAAGGCATTTGATAGGCTGGCCCATGATTATTTGTTTCAGGTTTTGGAAAAGTATGGCCTCCCCACTGGATTTATACAATGGATTCGAAACCTATATAAATAGTCCTTGGACTGTCCCTTGGTTAATGATTGGAAGGGGAAACAATTACAGGTTTATAAAGGCATGTGCTGGGGTGCTCTTTGAGTCCCCTGCTGCACATCTTAGGGATTGATCATTTATTGAGATAGTTGAATGATCAAGTCAACATCCTAGGCTGCGTCTTGCTATGGATGTACCTGAAGTGAAGGTTATGACCTACGTGGGTGACGTGTGTCTGCTTCTTCCAGATGACACACCTAGCCATTAGTAACAGATATACTTCAGGATTTTTCTGTAGTATTGGGTTATCATATTAATTTTGGGAAAAGTAGAGGAGTAGGATTTGGGACTTTTCGGAATAAGGAACTGAGAATAGCAAACATACACGTTACGGGGTCTGAAAATTAGATTTCAAGGATTTGTTTTGGGAATGATAATATGGTTAAAATTAAAGCAGCAGTGCAATGAACAGACCTCCCCCCACCCCCAAAAAAGGTATTTTTTTTACCTGCCAATTTAATGAGTTAGCATTTCTTATCGCTGTTTCTGTATTTTTTTCCTGTTTTAAGTCAAGATTTCTTATTGTTAAAATATGAAGTCTGAAATTATTTCACCAGAATTAGATCGCCAACATCCATGTTTGCTTTCTTTTGTTGTACTCCCACAATGCTTCGAGTTGCCTGCTGTGATTACTGTGCGTGCTCGCTCCCAATGTCAAGGCAGGAAGTCATTTGTTTAAGGTTCATCAGCTCGCTCTTGTTTTATACTTCTGTGGTGTAGGTTTCTATGGTTCAGAATTATATATTTGTTTTTAATACCCAGTCTAACTGTCTTTAGCATCCAATTTTTATTGGTTTTGTGTAAATTTGAGTGTAGCCGCAGTCACGTGTTTGAGATGGACCTGACTCGGTTACACTACTTGCTTCCTTTCTATCAACACTACTTGTGTCGTGTAGAAATCAATGACTGCACAGTAAAATAATCTCAAATAGAGACCATATGAGAGAGTAAATAAAGAAATGCTGTATAATGACCTTACTATTACAGATAGGGCCACATACTGGCACAAAACTACTCTGATATTGCATTGTGGCTCTGTAACTGAGTTAGGTCCAGCTCAAACACACAACTGCAGCTACACTCAAATTTTGCACAAACCCAATGAAAATTGGATGCTAAAGATGATTAGAATGGGTATTAAAAACAAATATATAATTCTGAACCATAGAAACATACACCACAGAAGTGTAAACCAAGAGTGAGCAGGTGAACCATAAGCAAATGACTTCCTGCCTTGACATTGGGAGTGAGCACACACAGTAATCACAGCAGGCAACTCGAAGCATTATGGGAGTACAACAAAAGAAAACAAACATGGATGTCAGCAATTTAATTCACACTAAATAATATCTGACTTCATATTATAACAATAAGAAATCTTGACTTAAAACAGGAAAAAATACAGCAACAACAATTGGAAATGTTAACTCATTAAACTGTCAAGTGAAAAAATAACCTATTTTTTGGGGGGGTGCTGTTTGTTACACTGCTACTTTAAATGGTAATTAAGTCTTGCTAATACCAATAGTATGCTCATAACTTGGAAATCCTGGAAGATGTCAAAAAGGAACTATGTTTTCTTTGCAAAATCTTTACTGGTCCCCAGGTTTTGTATATTAGTTTTCTTTGATCCCATTTTCTTTTTCCTGTACCCCACTGTCTTGAGGCAAAGTTGTATAACCTTTTCTTTATGATGATTTAGGTAAGTCTTTTGAACTCAGTTAAGAGGGGGGTCAGGGGGATAACTTATTTACCAGTAGAAAAATGTGGTCTAGGTATGTCACACCCTGTTTTTTTTTCTTTTTTTCTACAGTATGTTTTCTGCTTTTTTTTTTATTTTAGCAAAACTCTTAAAAGAAAGCTGTTATTTTCCTAAACTCCCTCCCCCAAATGCCATACCCCAATTAGCATTTTCACAATGACAGACCATTTTCTAAATAAGTGTAACTTACTTTGTTTCAATTTTCCAAAGACAGTGATCAGAGAACATGACACGTGATGCATGGCACCATCTCAGTTTACAGTGTGGCACTGCCCTGGTCGCTTGTATTGAGAAGCATAGAAGCGAGTGGTGCAGAGTCACACCGTAACCTGAGATGGTGCTGTGAAGCATGCGCCATGTTCCCTGGTTGCAGTCTTTGGAAAATTTAAATAAAGTAAGTTGCACTCATTAAAGTGGAACAGTCACCGATTTTCAAGTCTGTATCTATAAATTAGATTGCACAAACCCAACAATAATGTTCCTTCGACTGAGGTTCAAGTCTTAGGTACAAAACAAAAAAATAATTTACATTTTTTCCCCCTTACCTAAAGCACTACTAAGCTTCCATACCGTGAGTGCCTCTGCAGCAATGATATCACTGCCATCCTATCAGGGCTTATCTTACAAACCCAGAAACATTGGGCAGGATTTTCAAACCTCCAAAAATGCCGCAAGCACCTGGTATGCCGAACATATGGCGCATGTGTCTTGCGACATTCTCTGCAAATTGCCACAAGTTAAACCAACTTTTTGTGGTCTGGCTTGCTTGCAATCCTGAGGGCCTTTTTTGATGCAGCTTGCACCGGATATTTGGCACGAGCTGCCAGAAATTGTAGAAACTGTCATAACTGCGCCCAAGATTGTAAAATCAGATGCAGCTGCAGTGAATGGGTCTGGTGCACTGCCAAAACCTAAGTGTCGTACCACGGGGCTTGATGCAAGCCCTGCGCCATGTTTTGAAAATCCAGCGCATAGAATCTGACAGCAGATAAGAACCACTTTGCCCTCCCAGTCTGTCCTTTTTTCCCCCTACCTCCATTGTTATCGCAGATCATACTTGATCTACCACTCTTTCTCCTTCCCCCCTTCCTTTCCACTATGATTCCTTTGTGCCTATCCCATGCATTCTTGAAGCCCACCCCTGTCTTTGTGCCCACCACCTTCACTGGAAGATTGTTCCAGGAATCAACCACTCTTTCTGTGAAGAAGTACTTCCTAACATCTCTCCTAAATCTACCCCCCTCCAACTTCATAGCATGTCCCCTTGTTCTTGAGCTCCTTTTCTTCTGAAAAATACTCCCTCCTGTACCTTATCTACCCCAGTGAGGAATTTTAAGGTCTCTATCATATCCTTCCTCCCCCGCCTCTCTTCCAGACTGCACATATTGAGATCCTTTAGTCTCTCCTTGTAGGGCTTCTGATGCAGACCCTGCACCATTTTAGTTGCCCTGCTGTGGACATCCTCCACTTTATCTATGTCCTCCCAGATATGTGGACTCCAGAACTCCACACAGTACTCTAGGTGGGGTCTTACCAGAGATCTATACAGAGATCACACTGCCTTCCCTCTTTCCTCTCGTGATAGCCCTCCCTATGCACCCCAGCATCCCACTCGCTCTCCCAACTGCCTTGTCGTACTGTCAGACCATCTTTAGGTCATCCGATATGACTACCACCAGGATTCTTTCCTGCTTGGTGGTTGTCAGTACCTCTCCACCCATTTTGCACTTGGCCCATGGGTTTCTGTGCCCTAAGTGTATTATTTTGCATTTTTTTGATTTGAACCCCAGCTTCAATATCCTTGACCACTCCCCTAGTCTCCTCTGGTTTCTCCCCCTAGAGTGTCCACCCTATTGCAACTTTTGGTGTCATCCACAAAGAGGCAGAACTTTCCTTCTGGCTCCTCTACAATGTCACTTATAAGGACATTAAAGAGACCCAGTCCCAGCACTGATCCCTGAAGCACCCCTCTGGTCATTCTCCCTTCCTCGAAGTGAACTCCATTTACCACCACCCTCTGTCGCTTATCCCATAACCAATTTCTTACAGAGTTTACCACCTTTAGACCCATTCCTAAGCTACTCAGCTTGCTTACTAGTCTCCTATGTGGAACGGTGTCCGAAGCCTTACTGAAATCTAAGTAGACCACGTCCACCACTCCACCCTGATCTAACTCCTTTGTCACCCAGTCAAAGAAATCTATCAGATTAGTTTGACATGACCTCCCCCCTGTGAAACCATGCTGCCTCAGGTCGTGTAAACCACTGAATTTGAACTATTCCACACTCCTTTTCTTCAGCAGTGATTCTACTAGTTTTCCCACCATTGATGTGAGGCTGACAGGCCTATAATTGCCAGCCTCCTCCCTGCTACCACTTTTGTGTAGTGGGACTACATTAGCCCTCCTCCTGTCCTCTGGAACCACTCCTGTTTCCAATCAACTGTTAAACAGGACTGTCACAGGTGCAGTTAGTATTTCTCTGAGCTTCCTCAATACCATTGGATGCACCTCATTTGGTCCCCTTGCTTTGTTTACCTTCATGTTAGTGAGTCCCTTCAAGACTCTCTCCTCCAAAAAAGGACTAGTGTTCACCTTCCTCCCTCCAAACCTTCTGTTACTTTTTCATGGCCCTTCCCCTACTCCTTCCTCTGTGAACACTGAACAAAAGTATTTGTTCAGGATGTCTGCCTTTTCCTGGTCCCCTTCTGCAGCCCCCCTTCCTTTTAACCTTACAATCTCACCCCTGGTCTTCCTCTTTTCACTTATATGCACCTAAAAATGTCTTGTCCCCTTTTGTTACCTCCTGGGCTATTCCCACTTCAGTTTGTGCCTTTGTGCTCCTTACTGCTTTTTTTGCTTCTGCTTCTGTTTTCCCTGATACACCCCTCCATCCTCCTCCCTCTGCATTTCTTTATACTTTCTGAATGCTACCTTTTTTGCCTTTACCTTTTCGGACACCTCTTTCAAGAACCACAGTGATTTCTTTTTCCTCTTGTTTTTGTTCACTTGTTTGACGCAGAGGTTTATTGCCTTTACTATGCTCCCTTTTAGCAAAGTGCACTGTTCCACTACCTCTCCCAGGCCATCCCCCCCCCCACCCGGCCAGGTCATCCCTGAGACATTCACCCATCATTACAAAATGTTCCCTCCTGAAGTCCAGTACCCTCGCCCTTGTGTGCCTCAGTTCTGCATCTGTCCTTATATTGAACCACACCGTACAGTGATCACAGGTCCCCAGGTCCCTTGCTATCCACAATACAGTCTCTGTTAGTGAATACCAAGTCCAGTATTGCCCCATCACGAGTGGGTTCACTGACTAGTTGCCTGAGGAGTGGCCCCTGCAGAGAGTTCAGGATGTCCCTACTTCTAGCTGAAGTCGCTGCTGTAAGGCTCCAATCTACATCTGGCAGGTTGAAGACCCCCACCAGCAGCACCCCCCCATCTGCTATCTTGCCAATGGCTTCCACTGGTACCTTATCTAATTCCTCCCGCCGTGCTGCAGGTCTGCAGATTACTCTAGTATGAACAGTGGCTCCATTCATCATCTCCAAGGTGATCCAGAGTACCTCTGCCTCCCCATGTATTCCCCGTATCTCTGTTGCTTTTATTTCATTTTATTTAATTTCATTTTCATTTTTTATACTTGTAAGCAAGATGAGCATCACTGCCCGTTTTCACAGGCAACAAGTTTTACATAAATGACAAAGACAATCAAATACATAATATAAATTCACAGACAATTAATAAAATACATTAAGTGAAAGGCACAAGAACAGGACTTTCATTTAAGTTGAAGTGCAAGTACAATCATTTAAGGTATCAAGCCATAATCTCAGTCTACATTTGAAAGTTACAACAGTAGAACAGTTTGAGATAGTGGTAGGTACTGAATTGAAAAAAAGTGGGGCCCTGTATTGCAAAGTTTTTGACCAATAGTTTTTTACGTCTGTGGATGGAGCCTAGAGTCGTTTTATATTAGTGGCTTAAGAACATCCGACCATGGCATGCTTCTGTTGGACTTTTGGAAGTATCCTTCTGAAAGTCCAACAGAGCTGGGAACACTCCACCATGGTTGGCCACTACGGAATAACAGCTGCACTATTTTGGCTGTTACTTCTGCATTCCGGGACAGGAACTGCACATGTGCGCAGTTCTGCTGGTGCCGCCATCTTGGGAATAGCAAAATGCCATTCACAGCAACTACGCATGTGCGAATGCTGCTTATGTGCTGTTGCATCACCACCGCCATCTTGGAGATGGCACTCGGTGGCGCTCGCTCTCCAGAGCTTTGCAAGCTCACCACAGCCATATTGGCTCTGGCTAGAATTTGTTTAAAAAGAGGTAGCCTAAAGACAAATTTACTTTGGGATCTCGTCACTTGGGTATGAATATATCTGGTCAATAGTGACTGAACAGAAGTAGGGAGAAGATCATTAATCACTTTAAAGAGCATTATACACATTTTAATTTTTATCCTATTTTCAAAAGATGGACATTCAGATTTCTGTATGAGATCACAGCGATGTGTTCAAGAAGATGAGTTTGTCATAAATCTGAGAGCGCAGTTGTAGTTAACCTTTAATTTGGATAAGACCCTCTCACTAGCTGCAGTATAAATAGTGAGAACATAATCAAAAACACTAAGGAGAAAACCATGGGTAAGTATTTCTTTTGACTCAGGGGTTAGGAAAGGCTTCACTCTGTATAGTGCTCCCAATCTTTGATGAATAGTTTTTATTAGATTATTTATATGTAGTTCAAAAGTGAGGTTGAAGTCTAATGTTATCCATAAATATCTGAAATGTGTCAACCAGTTCAACAGTAATGCTTTTATGCTTTCCCTCACATTAAGCACCACACCTCCTCAGCATACGGTTGATTCGTTGCATTTTAAAATGTCGCAGTCAAACAATTGCAGCTACTTCAGCGATATTTAAGCTTGTTGCTGTTACAATATGTCGCGGACACAAAACAGCCACTGCAACTATATATCCGCAACATTATGTCCTGCGATGTATGATAGAACTAAGCCTCCTTTCCTTCCCGCACTGTCCCTCCTGGACTGAGTGTAGTCTAGCATGGACATGTCCCAGTCATGATTTTCAGTGCACCATGACTGGGTAATGGCCACAATATCCAGGTCATCCCCTGCCGTGATGGCCACTAGGTCCAGAATCTTATTTCCTAAATTTCTAGCATTCACACACATGGCCATGCAGATTTTGTATCCACTCTGCTTGCTGCCCCTCCTTTTTATGTTTGCTTGCATGCATGCGCTATGCGTGCAAGAAACATCTTGCGACAGTACCACAATTCAGAGGTGTGTCAGTGTTGTGGCCAATGTAGCGGACGCTTTACTGGGCATGTCCCTCAGCCCCCAATCAAAGGGGAAGCTGCCAATGACAGCAGCTTCAGAGAGAGCCAAGGAGTTAAAACAAATCTGCCGCTGCAATCATGAACAGTTTCGTCACTGCAGCAGCACCTCCCTCCTCCCTTGCAGCCATGTCAGCTCCTGCCACCCAGCACTCTGTCCTTGGCCCTTGCTCCATCAACAACTTGCTGGTTCTGTGTGTCTTTTCTGGTGAAACAAGTAATAAGCCATGGCTACTGCCGCCCACCACACACTCAAAGGAAAGCCGACATCGGGGTGCCCACTCCCCATGTCAGCATGTATCCCCCCTCCCTCCATTAAAGTGGCATACTAGAAGAACACCCCAGTGTGACAAAATGTTTCCGACACCAGGATGCCCACTCCTGGTGTCGGATGCGCCCCCCCAAAAAAAACCGTCTGTAATCTGCCAACATCAAGGTGCCCAATCCCCATGTCAGCATGCCCATACCACCACTATTGTGACACATTGGGAGCCCACCCCAGTGTGCCAAAATGTTTTTTTTTTTTACACCTGTAAAGGAAAGAAAATCGTCCACCGGTTTTTTTTTTTACCTGTAAAAAGTTGGCTCCCCAGTCCCCCCTCTCCCCTCCCATTGAGCACACAACTCCCAGCACCCCCCCCCCAACCCATACTTACCCTCCAGAGGTCGGGAGCAGTGATCTTCTCTGGACCGGGATATGTCTGCACTCTTCAAAGCCGAACTACAAACTGAGGAACTGGGTAAGCACTGTATAATGGGAGTCAACGGGGGGTTAACTTAGGTTGATATCACAGGTTGATATTGCAGCTATTTTTAGGAATTGTGGCCCCAAATTTTTAACATAGGGCTCTTGGGACCCCACCTCATGAACACGTCATTGTTATTTCGTTACTTGGTCCGGAAAGGTGATTTTGCGGTCACTGCAAGGATTCACCTTTTAGGACTGATTAATGAAACAACAGTGCCACTGTTCATGAGGTGGGGTTCCCAAAAAACACATGTTGCAAATCTGGTGAAAAAATTCCAAGAAATGACTGCAGTACAAGCGTGCATTGCGCAGTTTTCTACGCATGCTCATAACTTCTCCAATTTTTTATATTTTCACCTCAAATTTTCAACATTGCCATTTTTTCACACTTCCTTGTGAACAGTACAGCTGTCATTTTTCACATCCTACCCAAAAAGTGTTGTCGCACCTGTGGCACAGAATGGCGCGGTCGCTATGGGAAATTGACTTTTGGGACACAGTGACACTGTTCATGAGGGGAGGTCCCAAAATGGCCATGTTGAAAATTTGGTGAAAACATTACAACAAGTGATTGTGTTAGGGCGTGCATTGCTTAGTTTCTATGCAAACTCGTAACTTCACCAATTTTTCATATTTTCACTCCAGATTTTCAACATTACCATTTTTTCACACCTCCCCATGAACAGTACAGCTGTCATTTTTCATACTCAGCCTGAAATGTGTTTTCCACCGGTGGCACAGAATGGCATAGTCACTTTTCGAAATCACCTTTTGGGATTGAGTAACGAAATGATAGTGCCACTGTTCATGAAGTGGTGTCCCAAAAAGCCCATGTTGAAATCTGGAGCCATCTCAACAAACGCCTTGGGCATTGGGGTTCCAAGCATAATGCCCCACCTTGCTCAAGACTGACAGGCATCGGGTGTGACTTGGGGTCGTCAGCCTTAATGCTCACCTTCCACCTCCACCCCCACCCTGCAGCCAGTGACAGGCATCAAGGTGTGCCTTGGGGTCTTCGACCCTAACATTCACCCCATTCTTCTATACTGCACCCATGTCAGCTTATTTCCTTATGGAATGGGGTGAGCATAATGGCTGAAGACCCCAAGGCACATTGCAACACCTGTCGGTGTCTGCAGTGTGGATTGAGGTGGAATGGTATGGGCATTATGGCTGATGACACAAAGGCACACCCCCAATGCCTGTCAGTCTCTGCAGGATGGGGGTGGGGGTTGGCATTAGTTCAATACTTCACTGCCATTCCTATTATGCATCTCTCAATACTTCACTGCTATTCCTACTATGCACCTCTCTAACTCCTGCACTACCAATGCCAATGCCAGCAAGCAAACTTTCAGCATTGACAAATGCTTGTTCCTTTTTGCCCTTCCTCCTCTCTTTTTAATACTCCTGTTCCCTTCTCCCTCTACCACCCTGCTTCTTTTACTAATTTGCACTCTGGGGGATTCCACTCTCATTGGGTTCTCCTTACTCTCTGCTCCAGCCCGTGGAGGGGGAGGCAGTTTCTGCCTGCTTGATTCCTTCCGCCACCCCTCTCGGCTAGTTTAAATGTTCATCGAGGTAACATTTAAACCGTCCACTGAAGACTGCAGTTCCCTCCCGGATAGATGCAGGCCATTACCCCTGTATAGGTCTTCATCTGTTCAGGTGGGTCCCCACTCCCCAATGTAGCCAAACCCCTCCTCTCTGCACCATTCCTTCAGCCATGAGTTGAAGCTCCTGGTTCAGAAATCCCTCTTCTCACCCCTGTCGTAGACAAGCAGCACCTCAGCGAAAGCCACTGAGTGAGCTACCTGTCTAAGACCCCTCTCCAGCTCCCTACACTCCAATTGCACTATCTCAGCCCTGTCCCTAACCAGATTATTAATCTGCAGGTGGACAATGACATCCAGTTATCCCTCCTGTCCTGCTGCCCTAGCAATCCTCTGGATCAGTTTCCCATCCCTCCGGGCCATAGCACCTGGTAGGTACCTCACCTGCCTCTCCCCTCCTTTCCTATTCCCAAATCTATCCCCCACACAATCAAGTCCCCCCCCCCACCCACCAGGAGTTGCATCCTTCTCCTCTGGGGTCCTCTACCACCATCTTTGGCATCTTCATTACGGAGGGCCCCCATTTCCTCCTTGGTCACTACCGTGGGTGCCTCCTTTTGACAGTCCCACCCCGCCAGAGCAGTGTACGAATTATCTAGTTGCACCGATTGAGGAATGTGCCTCTGTCCCTCCACTCTCACCCTTCCAGAGCCCACCACAGTCCAGCTGTTCCTCCTCCCTTGCATTTTCTGAGAGAACGGTGGCAGACTTGGTGGCCCCTGGGTGGGGGAGGAGGTCCCCCAAATACTAGCCAACTTAGTCTGGAGTCTAGCAACCTCCTCCCCCAACCTAGAGAAGTGTGTGTGCAGAGGAAGCAGCAATGCAGTCTCCAGAAGATCCCTCTGAAAACTGCTGCCCACATCCACTCCACTGCACTGCACTGCACCATTCCCAGCATTCTCAACCTCAATTCTTACTGTGCTACCTGGAAATACTTTTGTACCCTTACTCCTGATAGAGTGTTTCTAGTTTTCCACTTCATTTGTTTGTTTCTATTCATGTTTCCCTGTGCCTTGTTTGAATCTCTTTATACTCCTATCCTAGATAGGGTGCTGCATCTATTCTCAGTTTTGAGATCTTACAGCATGTTGGCTCCTGCTGACTGGCACCTTCCCCCACTGTAAGCGGTTTTGTTGTGGAATACTATCCCCACTCTCCTACTAACAAATCCACAAGTCCCCGCCTCCCTCTCCCCTCCAACCCCTCATCAAAAAATTGTAAAGCTTTTTTCTTTATTTTTTAAAACCAGCCCCCCACCCCTGACAAATCCTCTGGCTACCACCTCCACCACCCTTCTGAAATTCCCAGCATCTCCATCCCAGCTTGGTTATCTGTTCATATTTTTAACACCCGCCTAAAACACCCGCTAGCCCCTTCTCCTTCCTCCAGACCCTAAAATGGAAAAATTAACAGAGTCGAACTTCCAGAAGAGATGGTCCCACAGCAGAGCAGCTCACTCATCTTCGTTCCCAAAGTCATGAATGAAAGGATGACAGCTTCCAATAGTAACACACAATTGAACGCTCATTAGCCAGTCATGTTGTTACTGTTGGAAGCTGTCATCCTCTCATTCATGACACTGGGAAGAAAGACTAGCAAGTGCTCCACAATAGAACTGTTTCTTCTGCAAGTTCTACTCTGTTAATTTTTCATTTTGGGGGCTAGATGGAGGAGGAGGAGGAGGGCAGCGGCATTCAGACAACAGTAGTAGACAGCATAGAAAAGAGGATTGCTTTATTCACAACCGTGAGGGAACGTTCAGCTGTTATGGAGCTAAGCAAAGGGGGGTGGGGGTATGAAGAGCCTTTTTTGCAAAGTCCTAGCTGCAATATGGCTCAGATCAAGGAAGGGAATGCACTCCAGCTCAGATGCAAAATATGAGGGTGTTATTCTTTTTTCCCCTCAGCCATTGCATGGATTCTGCATAACAGTTCTTTTCACTTGAAGTGTGCACTGTGGCGCGCCACGCTATTTGTTGCACCCAGGATTGCATTATTACTCTGGATGGGGGTCCATGTGTTTTCATCCCACACTTGGGGCAGAAAAGGGTGGGAACAGCAACTGGGGAAGGAAAGGAGAGAAAATAAGAAATGCTGTTGGGAAAATTGACAGAAGCAGGAACAGTGAACCTATGTGCTTCTTATGCAGACACACTGAGTGCAGGACGTCGGTCACGTGACTTCCGGGTCACTGAATGGGCTGAGGGGGGTAAATGCAACACAAAATGGAGGGTGCACGGAGCAGAGGATTAAATGTACAATTTTCAAGTGTACAAACACTTGCAGTGTTTTTAAAAAGCCTCTTTACGGTAACTGATGTATAACACAGGGTCACTTGCCTGTGTTTAGCCATAACTGCTCCCCTTTAAAAAACTGTCATTGCAAAAATGCTAATTGGGGGATATGGCTTTGGGTGGTGGGGAGTTTAGCAAAAAGACAAGTTTCCTTTAAAGCAGAAGATACATTGTGGGTCCCTTTAATACAGGAATGGCTGAGTTCATCTGCAGTACAGTGGAATCAGACTGCTTACCTTGGTTAGGTGTTGGGCTGGTCCTACCATCTTATACGAGGGATGCTGTTACTGAACCTAGGCAATGGAAATGTAGCCCTACAGTATTGCAGCACTCTACAAGGAAGGCCCTTTATGAGAATCTTATGGACTTTTTCTTTACCTCTCCAGACCAGCTAGGTTGTCCACTGGAGAATAGAACTACAGCGCTTAAACTGTTAGTCAATAAAAGGGTCCTCCCCAGATGCGGGATGTCATTTGGATGAGTTTGCGTGGTAGATTAGGGGACAGAGGGTCTCACAAGCATAAAAGCCTAGAGGGGAAGTATTTTCTCCACCCAGATAGTGACAAAATTGTTGAGACATGGAACATTTGAGTGCAAACTGCCTTTACTCTAAGGGGCTTCGGGGCTTGTTAGCAACACTGTGTAGATGGCCAGAAATAGCTTCTGTACCTTTCAGTCACTTGCTTTTTGGTTTAAGCCCCTCTCCCCAGTCTGGACACCTTGGGGTGCTTTTTTGTTATTTTTAAATTCTACCTCTGGCAGGTAAGGTGTGCACTTGCCTTGCAGCAAAAACTAATTATTCATGCTTAGCTGTTTAACATTCTATACTTGGTCAATTGAAGGATGTATGAGAAAGATGGCAAAATGTTTTTCTGTGTCCCGGAAGCGTGATCTTTGGGTGCAAATACCAGTTTCCCTTTACTTATAATCTAATGTTTTTTTTTAATGTGACAGTAACAAGTTGTGGTGGTGACCTTATGCCTGAAGATTACGGTTCTGAACTCTGGTTCTTTGTTATGTGACTTAATTCTTTTTTTTGAAAATTTTGTTATGTTGTTTTATGTGTTTGATTGTTATTTGTGAATTCTTGACTGTATTGTGATATTTTAATGCTTTATTTTGTATTGTTTACACTTCAATAGAAATTCCCCTACTCTTTATTTGATTTTGCTTAGGGATGTGTTTGAATTAGGTGCATATAATTTGGTTAACAGGTATACCTTGTCATTGAACCAGAAAAAGGCCTTCAACAGGGTGTCACACTTGTATTTATTGGAGGTCTTGAAGTATTGTGGTATTCTGTCTGAGTTTATGTCCTGCAGTGATCAGCTTAATAATGGGGTCACAATGATCCCTGTAGCGAATGAACACCAGGGTGCCTGCTATCCAATAAAACTAGGGGTGCAGCAAGGATGTCCCCTTAGCCTCCTTTTATTTGCTTTCTCTATAGACCCTCAGCTTAAAGGATACCTAAACAACATTTTGATAAAGTATTCAAAAATCTGACTCCATAGGTGACTAAAGGAAAGGCTGCTGTATTCATTAATGCTAAATCTATATTTACATAATTTACCTAAATGTGGTTCCAGAGCATTTGAATATTGTAAAATCAGCCTTCTAATTTCAAAAAAACTGTCTTAACCTGCTTCCTAAAATGGTCGCCAAATGTGTTATGTGATGACATCATTGGAGCCAAAGTCAGAGAGATATATGGCTCTCTACAGTATTAACTAGTTCTTTTTTTCCCTTTGTATAGAATTGTTTCGTAGGCTGGCCCGGTGGCGCAGAGGGCTGAGGCGTTGAACGCCACACCTCGCTCCACGCCGGCGGCCAGGTTCGGGCGGACTCGGGCAGCAGTGGAGTCCAGCCAGAAGCTAGGCTTGAGCGTCCGACGACAGCCCGCCTACTCCGGGTGGGATTTGGCCGCATTCCGGCACTTGTGTGACCCCGAGCGGAGGCTCGAGGAAGTGCAAGTCCTTGCAGGGATTGGCCGGGTGGCCGTTGAGCAGAGCGGGACGTCGGCGTAGCGTCATAGCGTCAGGGGATCGCAGTCTGCTCGGGGAGGAGAAAAATGGAAAAGAGCCTGCCTCATCCGGGAGAAGCGAGGACCGGGATACCCGCGATTTGCCCGTGCCCACTCGACAGTCCACGGGGCTGCACGAAACTCTAAGTTACGGGGTTGTCCCCTCGTCCCCGCCGGGGTAAGCACGTCTAAGGCCTGTGACTCTTCATGTAGGTTGCGGTAGGGATGTTCAAGGGTCATCGCTGAAGTGTCAGAGGAGGCAGGCTGAGGGAAGGAGGATAAATTACGATTTCAAAAAAAAGAATTGTTTCACCCAAATGGTCAAAACCATGTGCATTATTTTGCATAATACACATGTTAGGCCGTGGTTGACACGGTCCCACACAAAAGATTATTAGTCAAATTAACCAGCCTGGGAGTGGGTCCCAGGGTGGTAGCAATAAAACATTGGCTGGACAACAGGACACAGAAGGTAATTGTAAATGGAGTCCACTCTGAAGAAAGGGCGGTTACTAGTGGGGTACCGCAGGGTTCAGTATTGGGTCCAGTCCTTTTTAATGTCTTCATCAGTGGCATTGCAGAGGGACTGGAAGGAAAAGTATGCCTTTTTGCAGATGACACAAAGATCTGCAACAGGGTTGATACACAAGGAGGCATGGAAAGGATGAAAAGGGACTTGGCAAGGTTGGAGGAATGGTCTGACGTATGGCAGCTAAGATTCAATGCAAAAAAGTGCAAAATAATGCACCTGGGAAACAAGAACCCAGGGGAAGAATACACAACGGGTGGGGAGGTAGTAACAACAACAAAACAGGAAAGGGACCTGGGGGTAATCATATCAGATGACCTTAAGGTTAGCAAGCAATGTGAGAAGGCAGTAGGGAGGGCCGGGGGTATACTGGGATGTATAGGGAGAGGCATCAGCAGCAGAAAACAGGAAGTTGTTATCCCTCTGTACAGACAGTTGGTGAGACCCCATCTGGAATACTGTGTCCAGTTCTGAGACCCCATCTCCATAAGGACATAGACAGGATAGAGGCAGTCCAGAGGAGGGCAACTAAAATGGTGCAGGGTCTGCAAGAGAAGCCGTATGAGGAGAGACTAAAGGAGCTAAATATGTATACCCTTGAGGAAAGAAGGGAGAGGGGGACATGATAGAAACTTTCAAGTACCTCAAGGAATCAACAAAGTCCAAGGGTAGCATCTTTCAGAAAAGAGACTTGCAAGAACAAGGGACACAATTTAAAAGATAGAAGGAGGGCGGTTCAGGGGCAATGTGAGGAAGTATTATTTCACAGAGAGGGTAGTGGATGCATGGAACAGCCTTCCTGAGGAAGTTGTGGAGTCTAAAACTGTGGGAGAATTCAAGAATGCATGGGACAGACATAAGGCAATTCTTGTGGGGGGCAGGAAGATATAGGCTGTTGGTTAAATAGGATCTGCGGCCTATCCTGTAGGTAGGGAAATGGGCAGACTAGATGGGCCTAGCGGTCCTTATCTGCCGTCAAAGTCTATGTTTCTATGTTCTATGTTTCTATGTTTCTATGTGGTTCTGTTCATTTTGTTTATTTTAACATGCTGAAATTGTGTTTTAATCCAACTGACTTTCTCTGTGACAAACCACAGTGCAGTGCAAATCTTGAATAACCTGGTGGTCTAGTGGTTATGGCAGATCCAAGATGCTACAATGGGGGTGCTGGGGTGGTGTGCATGCTTAATATGCACTTTTTAACATTTTTATTAAACCTTTATATTTTCTGCTATTATTTTTTTCTAGTATGTTTTTGACAGAACCTACAAATCTAATCCATAGTTTGAATGTAAGCATCTATACAATCAATAAATCAGACTTCTTCAACAAAATGAAATGTAGCAGCAGCAGCATGCAAGTACATTACTATGTGGGGGTGGGGTTGCAGCCACACCCTTCAACACCCCCTAGAGCCACCACTTTTCTGTAGCAACATTCTTGCGCAGTCCAATGTTAGAGTTCATACTTTCTCGAAACTCAAATATATGCTTGTCTTGTCTTCTTTTGCCATGTGAAATAATAATAATAATAAGAATCAGCATTTATATAGTGGTTTTCATACACATTGTATCTCAAAGTGCTTTACAAGCAATGCTAGACTGGTACTGAAGTGACTGAACATGTAGTGGCAGCCATTTCATACATTAATATCCACACACAGCCTGGGACAACTGCATGAGCTGGTTTTATGGGAAGGGGAATGTTGGCCAGGACAATGGGGTCAGGTAGTGATCAAGGTGCTGGCAGCCCCCATCTTATTTCTCACAGTAATCTGCTCATATTTCTCTCCTTCTGTCTTCCCCCTTCCCTGAATATAACAGTACCTTGCAAGAGTGGCCTTCTCAGTACCCCTCTGGTATTCATTCTTCACTACTCCTCCTCAAACCGAAAACTGGTGAGCTCATCACCTTTCTGCATTATGAATGCAAGTAGTACAGTCCCCGTTTTATTTTGTCATATCAAATAAAAAACTTATCTTTCCAGTAAGTCAGGCTGATAGCAACAGGGAACAAGGGGAATGATGGGCTTTCCTATCATTAAAAGATCTAGGCTACCTTTGATTAAGCACTGCTAAATGATGGGTGTGCACATCATTATGCATGTCATTTAATAGTGCCTAGTCATAGGTGGCTTAGATCTTATATGGGTAGGAAAGCCTAATTTTCCACTTGTGCAATGCAGCTATCAGCCTGGCTTACCAGAAGATCATGTTTATTATTAATATGTAAAAATAACACGGGAGACTGTACTTACCACATTCATGATGCAGAAGGGTAGTGAACTCACCAGTTTTTGTTGTGGGGAGCAGGTGAGAAGAATGAATGCCAGAGAGGGACTGAAGAGGCCATTCCAGCAGGGTACAGCTATTTTCAGGTTAGTTGAAGACATGAAGGAGGACATTGAGCAGATCACTGTGAGATCTGAAATGAAGGGCTACCAACATCGTGGTCACTACCTGACTGTGGGTGAGAGTAGCCAGCAATGACAAATACTCAGAGTAGCAGGGCTGCACCTAAACCGTTACTTGAATTCAGGGTAGGGAGATTACCCTTGGGTGGTGGGGGGTGTTGACGTTTATTAGGACAGTATTGAGGGAGTTGTGTATAGTTCATTCAAGATTTGGAAGGGTGGTAGCCAGCCAACTCGCACTGTGGAGTACAGCACAGAAAAGTACTGGAGAAGAATTGCTGGGAACTGTCCTGCGGGGTTCTGCAGATCACAGGTAAGGGAGTAGACTAACACTGGAAGTCGGGTGAATTCACTCAAGTTATTAGTATGCCTCTCCTGCTAATAATATTGTTATCCTTTGTAAGTGCAGCCCTTATGAGGGCATGGACAGCGTTTTGTCTGGTGGGTCATGATGCTTATTGCTTGGCCCTCCAGAAAGACCTAGTTGTTGGTTAATGAGGTGGGGAAAAAAACACAACAGGGGAACAGTACATACTACCTTCACTGTACAGAAGGGCGGTGAGCCATTCAATGTTTACTGTGGGAGCAGAAGTCAAACATTGAGAATGTGAACTGGAGAGTGATTTGGGAAGCATTTTTTAACAGTGCCAGCTGATGATGCATAGGTGTGCACAACTCTCTGATGTAGAAGATTACAATCAGAGGTGTGATAATTCTCTTCATGAGACCGCAAGCACATATGCAGCACCAGGCAGTACTAAGGACAGAGTACAGATGGTGGGGTGTTCAACAGAAGGCAGGCTAGATGCATGGGGTTCACATGGAAAAACAACGCCTTATTTGTGGATTAACAAGACAGCATGAGCTTTGGAACTGAACCAGACCGGTACTTTGCTGTGTGACCCTAAGCAAGTCATTAAACTTCCTTGTGCTCCCAGGCCACACCTGTAAACAAGCTTTCAGCTTAGTGTGTCTCTCCTGGTTAACAATAAAACTAAATTCAGTGCATCACATAACCACTAGATCATCAGGTACTTGAAGTGTTGTACTGTAGTGCAGTTTGCCGAGGAAAAAGTCATCTGGATTCCAAAAGATTTTCCACAAATTAAAGTAAACAAAATAAAATCATAGCCTAACGTGTACTGATCAAAATAATCTACAAGTTAATATATGGTGTTGATTATTCTGGTACAACAATTCAAAACAAAGAGGGAAAGAAGAACTAGTTAGCACAATAGAAATATATGTGGGTCTGTGTCTCTAGCTCTGATGATGTCATCATGACTCATCACTTAACACACTTGGCAGACATCTTAGGAAGAAACCAAGGGTGTTTTTTGAAAGTGAAAGGCTAATGTTTACATTTTTCAAAAGCTATAAAATTGAATTTATGTTATTTTCATAAATGCAGTTTTAACATAAATGTAAACAGCAGCCTTTACTTTACCTCACTGTGAATCAGATTTTGGAGTTTGCAGTTTTAAAAAAACTGCTTGTTTAGGTACCCTTTAAAACAGTTGTTACCAATCTATGCATTAGAGGCTTAGTACTGCCAGGTTTGGCATCACAGCTGAAAATATCTTCCTCCGCTGACGATCATTACCTGTTTATTGCTGATGCAGAATCTGTGGCCAGGGCACTGGCAGCAGTGAATACTTACTCCCAGGTGTCTGGCTCTGCTACCTATAGAGCAAAACAGATTGGCCTACGGGTTGGAGTTCCATCCTCAGCCAATGACTCTGTGACCGATATAAGTATCTCCAGTGTACCCGTCAGGATCATGAGTATTCACTTTCGCCCACTGACTTGCCTGCTCTCAACTGGACAGACAAATTAGAACATTGTGCTCAAAGGGTTAGCGTGTGTGGAAGACTTGGAGATTCTCCAAACGTAAAATGCATGCAAATCTTTAAGCAGTTTTTGTTCCATTATTCACTTATTTAAGATTTATCCATCACCCCTTGAATCTGAAATCAAGACTTATGGTCTATTTTTTCAGATGTTGTGGGAGAGTTACCCTGTAAAAAGAGACGTCACGTATGTTCCCATTAAGAGTGGGGAGCTCAATATGGTTAACGCTAGTTTTTTTCCACACACTATTTTTGCACTCCTTGGTTAAGCAGGGTCTTTTACCAAGTACCCTACCTTAGCATAAATGGTTCAAATGGGGTTGGGGGCCTTTAGCTCTTGCTGGGAACAGGAAGACACAAAGTTGTTAAAATCCTTTTGTTATTCTAAGTTATAATGCTTGGCCCAGTTTGAGCAAGCTCTGTCAGCAGAGCATCTCCAAGGTTTCCATTTTGTCTAGTAACACGCCAGAACTGTATAAGGAAGTGATGACTCAACTCTGTAGCGGAAAGGTGGAATTTCCTCTTTGTCAGCCAGGTACAGCACCCTTAAGTTTAGCATAACTGCTAGACCCTAGGGAGGGTGCCACAGTGTATTTGGGAGATTATCTGGATCAGCTGTCATAGTAGAATGTGGGTACGGGGCAATATGAAACACAAAGGTTGGATGAAAGATTTTGTCCGAGATAAGAGTGTGCTCAGCACACTGCAACACAAGAACATTTTCTACTGGACTGTCCTTTTGTTGTGTTTTGGAAGTTTCTGGCACATAGGTGGTGCTTACCGTGGTTACAGAGGCTAACTTACAGAAATCTGGTCGCAGGGGATTTTCCAACAGCATGCAAGTGGTACAGAGCAAGCACACTGACAGTTGTCTTTGCATGACTGAAATTCTATCTTTGGCAAACGAGGTGTCAATATGTATTGCAACAGTTACAGACTACATATAATTCTATATCAGAGAGTATCAAATCGACCCTTTGGGAGCTTAAATTAAAGGAGCATGCTACATTATCTGGGTATCAATATGCACAGCTGCAGGGTAGCATTAAATGGGTATGATCAGATTATAAGTATTACTTTTTTTGGGGGGGATTTGGAAATTTATTTTCTGTATGTGGAAACCCAGAAAAATAGAACTTGCCGACAGTTAAGAACCTGCTGGCCCACCTAGTCTGTCCATTTTTCCCTGCTTATAGTATCACTGCAGATCCTACTTGATCTCTGGCCCATTCACCCCCCCTTCCCTAAGATTCCCTTATGCCTGTCCCATGCATTCTTGAATCCCATCACTGTTTCTCACTCCCACCTCCACTGGAGGACTGTTCTAGGAATCCACCACTCTTTCAGTGAAGTACTTCCTCACATCTTTCCTGAATCTACCCTTTCCATGTTCTTATCATACCACCTTGTCCTTGAGCAGCTTTTTATCCCTGAAAAATACTTTCCTCCTGTACTTTATTTGCCCCTGTGAGGTATTTAAAGGTCTCTATCATATCCCCCACATCCCTTCTCCAGGGTGAGCACATTTAGGTCCTTAAGTCTCTCCTCGTAGGGCTTCTGATGCAGAACCTGCACCATTTTCATCAATTCTGCCCTTGGTCTAGTCACAAGCACTCTCACAAGTGTCTGAAACTCCCATGCCCCCTCAAAAAAGCCAGGTTCAAATGCTTCCATGACCCCTGTATCACAGCCAACCTTATAGCCCTGTGTAAAGTACAGGATCGTGCTTGGGCTCACTTTAAATCCTCCCAGTTACTGCCAAACCACCAAGTGTACAGATTACTAAGGAACTGTTGCATTAAGGCTGTCCACATGGCTAAGTCCGAACACTTCAAAGCCACCTTCCAACTAACCACAACTGACCTTCAAAATTCTGGAAAGTCATCCACTTCCTTCTAGCCTCCTCCACCCAGTCTGCCCCACCCCCCCATGCTCACAGTGGATGGCTCACCAGTCTCGGATCCCTCCTCCGTCATAGCTATCTTCAATAAATTCTGCACAATGTGTGCTCTCCCCGACTACCCTTCTTCAGCCACTATTGACCCTCCTCTACCTCCCTCATCTGGTGGCTACCACGTCCCTCTATCTCCCTTCAGGAGGTTTACCATGTACTAAAGTCCCTAAACCCTGCCAAGTCCAACCCTGATGGCCTAGACCCCAAGCTCCTCTGTATACCATTGTGATAGCAACACTTTTACAGCGATGCTGTTACAGCAACACCAACCTGACACCCGCAGTGTCGACCGGGTTGTCAGAGCAATGACCGTGTCATTGATTCCAGAGTTTTGCCGCTCTCCCCCGACATCCGCCCCCTATATAAGTCCAGGGGGGTGCAGGGGGGAGGGGTGTGTGTGCAGCCCCTTCGCATGAACATTGAACAGGTGTTGGTGTGATCCCCGGTTGGGGTCAGGACCTGGCAGTGTCGGGGATGACAGCGACTTTGTGTCACTGTGGAGGAGGTCAGAGACATTCTTGTCACCGTGGCATGATGGAGCCAAGCTCCTCCGTATCTCCACCCCTGCCATTGTCCTCTCCCTTTCACACCATCTGAACCTATCCTTCTGCTCTGGTATGGTTCTACTGGCCTGGAAAGCTGCCAAAGTTCTGTCCTTTCATAAAGGTGGAGACCCCATCTCTCCGGTAACTACCGGCCTATATCACTCCTCCTCTCTCTAGACAAACTCCAGGAATCCATCGTCTACTCCAGGCTTGCAGAGTTCCTTACCTCTACTGATACTCTCTCCCCGTTAAATCCGGTTTTAGAAAATGTCACTCCATAAACTCCTCCTTGTTGCAAGTTACAGACTCCATCCTCTGGGATGAATCAAGGTCACATCACCACTGCCATATTCACTGATTTGGCCAAGGCCCTTGATTCTGCATTCTATTCACACCTTCTAAATAAGCTGTATTCTGCTGACTTGGTGGCTCTAGCTGTAAAATGGTTCCGCTCTTACCTCACATGTAGGCACAGGTGGGGAAGGCCCAATCTTCCCCTCTCCCGATCCTTGCTGGGGTCCCCCAACTTTCCATCCTTGGTCCAATTCTCTTCTCTCTCTTCAAAAATGACCTTCCCTCTGTATGCACCAACTCTCACATCCACATGTATACGGATGACACGGTCATCTTCACCTCCAGCCCATCAACCTCTGATGTGGAAGCCCCTCTCCAGCAAGACTTTAATAATGTGCTAAACTGGTTCCATGAGAACCAACTCAGGGTAAATACTAAAAAAAAAAACATCTTAATGACCTTCAGCACCAGACAAAAACTGGCAAGGCTTTTGACACCTCCAGTGTTCACCACCCTAGAAGGCACCCCACCCTTCACATGGTCCCCTCCTTCAAATACCTTGGGGTTGGGCTAGATAACAATCTCGACTTCTTGGTCCATATTGATTCCATCCACATCAAACTTCATCCTAAACTAGAAACATAGAATTTGATGGTGGATAAGGACTGCTTGGCCCACCCAGACTGCCCATTTTGACTACCTACTGTAACTGCGCAGACCCTACTTGATCTCAGGTTTTGCCCCCCCCTTCCCCTGCCACATGGTTCCCTTATGCCTATCCCATGCCTTCTTGAATTCCGTTACAGTTTTTGACCCTACTACCTCCTTTGGGAAGCTGTTCCAGATATCCAGCACTCTTTCTGTGAAGTACCTTCTTATAGCTCCCCTGAGTCTACCCCACTTCAGCTTCACAGCATGGCCCCTAGTTTGGGTATTTGAAAGCCTCCATCATATCCCCTCTCTCTCTCTTTCCCCTTTCCTCCAGGGGGTACATACTGAGGTCCTTCAGTCTCTCCTCATAGGGCTTTTGATGCAGATCCTTCACCATTTTAGTTGCTCTCCTCTGGACTGCCTCTATTCTGTCCATGTCCTTCCTGAGATGTGGTCTCCAGAATTGGACAAAGTACTCTAGGTGAAATCTCACCAGTGATTTATACAGCGGTATCACCACCTCCCTCTTTCTGCTGGTGATATCCCTCCTATGAACCCCAGCATCCCACTGGCTCTCCCCACTGCCTGGTCACACTGTTTGGCCACCTTTAGGTCACCAGATATAATTACCCCTAGGTTTCTTTCCTGTTTGGTGGCCAGCAGGACCACTCCCCAATTGTATACTCCACCCATTTGTTTCTGCACCCACAGTGCATGATTTTGCACTTTTTTGCATTGAAATTCAGTTGCCACATTCTTGACCCCACCTCAAGTTTTCCTTCATCCCTCTTCATCCCCCCGGGGTGTCTACTTGGAAGGCTCTGCCTATGGTTCAATGGACAAGCAGCCAGCCACTCCCATTTCCTGAGCTATATAAGCAGTTCCCCTCGGCCTCCTTCTGAAGCACTTTTTCTTTGCCAGCCGGAGGCTCTGTCTGTTTGCTCTCTGCAGCTGGCTGGGGCCTTCCACCCTCCCCCACCTTGCTGCTTCTTTCTACTGGACTCTATGTTTTGTTCTTCTGCTTCAGGTTTCTGTTTTGCCTCTGGTTGTGTGCATCCTTTTGTTCCTTCCCTGTTTCTTCTATGTTTGTATCTTAGTTTTGTTTTATTTTTGTTTTCTCAGCTCCTACCGTTTGGCTCTTACAGCTTCAGCTACTTGCTTTTAGTTACTCTCGTTGCTATTGTAACCAGTACCTGTGTTTTTACACAAACCAGAGCTCCTTCCCATGCACCAGGCCTAATTGTTCCCCATGCTATCAAACCTAATTGTTTTCACCTGAGTCAAGCTCCCTCTGAACACAGACTCCCTCTAAACCCTTGCTATCTGCTCAATCATGTTTTCCCTGCTTAATCTACCTCCCCTGTGGTCATAGCTGTTTTCACAGCATTGTGCTTCCTTCCTTCCTTCCTTCCATGCTTATAGACTACTACCACTCATAACTGATGCTATTCCGTGTTTTGTGCACTGCTGTTCTACTCTGAGGTCAGCTAAGCTACTGCTGATTCTGTAACCTAGTTTTAGTATCTGCATGTGGTTCTTGACACTTCCATCACTTTCTTGTTTGTCCTATGGCGGGGACTGGGAAGTGTTTGGGGGGTCATGGCCCCATGTGGCTAATTACTTCTATTCTAAATCTTGCCTCCACTGCCAAAAATCCTCAGAGTATTTGTCACCTTAATTTGGCTTTTTAAATGCCTGGCTGGCTTGCCCCACCATCATTCTGTTGCCCCCACTTACATTCATGTTCCATCATTGCTACTATGTTTTGCAGACCTACGTGCTGTTCTGACTACTCCTACTGCTTACTGATGTACGTGCTGGTCCAATTATTGTTACCATGCCCCACTGCATTACCCTGCCTTACTGAACTACATCCAGATCCATTCTTGCTCATGCCACCTTTGTGGGAGTGCTCCTTGCCATTTGCACTGCAAGTTCTCAGTACTCATGCCCATTCAGCCTCATCAGTCCCTGGGGCATGCCAGCCATTCCGTACTGGTGCAGGTTTCCCCCTGCAGCCGACGGTCTCGCTCTGCACCTGAGTCCACAGCTTGAGCATGCAAAGCTTGGGGTGGGGTCCTTCTCACCTGGCCCATAGCTGGGAATGTCCTCGCTCTAGGTGGATCTTCAGTCATCAACCATACTGATGGCACCTCAAGTTGTAGAAATTAAGACTCAGCTATGAAGGGCTGAGGTTGCTTACAGGGGCCCCTTTAGCACCCAGCAAGGAGGCACCCTTCAAGCTATTCTCCCCCATGGCTGCCTCTGGTTCATCTGGTTTGAGGGTAGATCAGTAGGCCAGGTGAGTGCCTCAGCAGTCGTTGCTCTCCTCCTCCTGCCTTGGTTGTCCATTGTTGTAGAGTGGCACTCGCAACCTTCCACAGTGTTCCCGTTAGAGGGACTGAGTGAGAGCTTTCCTCCAAATTGGAATATTTTCCACCACCTTTTAATTGGGTTTCCAAATTGCAGCAGCAGAGCTGTCACTAAATAAAATATCCCAAGCCTGAAGGGAAGGCAACTTAGGCCTTTGATCCCCGGAGATTTCCTCCTCAAAGGTTTTTTTTTCTCTCCTCTGTGTCTCGGGTTATAACTGTTAGCATAGTGTTCCCTAGTTCTATAGTCAGGATCCGCTGTTGGATGGAGGGGGGAGGGGGTGGTGCCCCTTTTGCCATTCCCTCTCTCCTCAGGAGGTCCTCTCACTCTCTTTTGCAACCCATCAAACCCATGCCATTGTTAACCTGCGCATCCCATTACATTATCAAGCTGCCTGATGCTTAGCTAGTACTATTCTCACAACTACTGATTGCTCATATGCTTCATACTACTACTTTCTTTTGGGGGAATCCTTCCTAAGGTACCATTAGCCAAGGGAATCATCCTGTGGCACCTCTGGGGGTGGAGCCCTCTAGAGGGTTCCTTGTCTTTGGTACCCCTACAGGATGGTAATTCCTCTGGAATAGAGAGTGCGAATTATCAAAACCTAAGTAACACAGTTGCACAAGCATAACACTATACTGGCCACATAGGCCATTGAACCTGTTACAGATCTTAAACCACAGCAGCACGGTCCCGACCACTTGCCACCCTTGATTTGTCTGTCTACACGGCCCCTCTCTGCACTGCTGCAATCTGTGCTGGTGAGGGGCCGTTCATCGCGAGGGAGCCAGACATCCTTTAGTTGCTGCGGTGCACGCAGCCCACACTGCCACTTAAGCCACTGTAAGCTGCTCACTCCTCTTGGCGTTCCCAGCTTGACAGAGAATCTGGGAGTGTCTTAGCGAGTGGCTTACCCGATCGGGTACATGTCCACATGTCACATTTGCACTGGAGCACCCTGAGCACATGGGTTACTCCAATGCAAATGTGACCGTGTAAACACAGCTTTAGTGTCATCTGCAAAAATACATACCTACCCTTCTAATACCTCTGCAATGTTGCTAAGAAAGACATTAAAGAGGACCAGTGTCAGTACTGTTCATTGTGGTTCCCCACAGGTCACACTCCCTTCCTCAGAGTGAACTTCATTTACTACTACCTGTAACGCTCTGCCCCTGCTTCTGGTTACCTGTATGATATTTATCTTATAAATAAATGGTCTGTGTATGAAATGTCAGTATGTGAGAGAGTTAGCCTTTAACTTTCAAGGTCAGTAGCTGAAACCACAAGATGTTGCAAAACAGACCAGAAGAACCAGTCAATGAAGACTTCCTTACAGAAGGTTTTTTTTTTACCTTTTTATGACCTGCCCAAGCTTTTGAAGTTGAAACTAAATGTGGGTTTTATGACGTTACAGGGGGCAGGGAAATTGGGTTGGTTCCTCTTCTTTTAGCATATAACCAGAAATGTGTGAAGAGTCATAAAATCCCTCCGATCACACTAGCACAGGAAATCAGCCCAAGAGTACACGAGTGTGGGAGGGTTAAGTTCAAAGAGAAAATGTTTAATTAAAGACTGTCATATTTGGGAAATGGCTAGTACAGATTTTTCAAAGCAATAACTCACATCCTCAGAGACACTTATGTCAGAAATTATCTAAGGGAGGTTTTAGCTGACCTCCTCAAAAGGGGTTGGGGACAGATAGAGTTAAAAATGAAACATTGTATATGGGTTTGTGACATATGATTCTAGACTGACTGGGAAATCACTTAGAAATGTGATAGTTAGAAAGAAATTAAGTCTTTGTGGTGGGAGTGTTTTGTCTGTAACTTCCTTTTTGTTTTACAGGATTGTAGCTGTATGTTATATTGTTCTATGTTTAATTTTACCATTTTATCATATTTTAGTAAACAACCATTTCTTTGAAATACTGCCTGGGTGTCTTCTCAGTTTCTTTTTGCATGTGATGTACATGGGGTTAAGTCTGACAGCTGTTAAGAGGCTTGATGGTGTTACTGAGCTTGGAAAAGGTAAGAATATATCTATGGTCTTTTATAGACTTTTAAGGGTTCATTTTGGAGACCTGACTGGGTGCCTCGGTGAAAGATTGTACTGCAGTCCCAAAGAGGGTACATATCTGAGCCTGTAATTGGGTGTACTAGCATAAGGTTCACAATTTGAATCCCTCCAGAACCCGAAGCCAGAGGTGATTTGGACCCACAACAGACAGGAGGGTTACCCCGTCTGTTACCTGTTCACACTGTTGCACTCTGAGGTTGGCACTGTGGGAGTAGAGGGCCTAACCTGCAGAGTGCATTTGTGACAGATTTGGTTGGCAGCAGTACGATTTAAATATTGGTAACACAAGCTTTAACAGTTCAGTGTCAGCTTAATACTGTACAGCTCACTTGCAAAAGAAGGCAGTGATTTATTTTAAAAAGCTAAACAGAACTATATAATTTTGCTTACAGTCGAAGTTCCTACCTGTTTTATTTTTTTTCCAAGTGCGAGTCAGAGTAGCTGTAGTTAGGGAAGAAGATGGCTTCCAGCTACAGCAGGTACACTGCAGACTACATGAGGCAGTCGTGCCAGGACAGAGGAGTCCAATATGAGGGGAAAGCCAACAAGCAGACCCTCATAGATGCTCTGATGGCTCACCGATGCCCAGAGCATTAAGTCACAGTCCATGACTGGAAAGGACTAAACCTTGGGTGTGGAGGGGCCAGTGCAGTGTCCAGATCCAGTGAGGAGGACAGCAGGGCCAGTGCAAGCCAAGGGCCACAGCAGCAGGGGAAGGTCACCAGCATTTTGGAGCCAGAAGCAATCAGCCTGCAGATGGAACTGCGGAGGATGGAACTGGAGTTCGAACAGTGGAAGCAGGAATTCTAGAGAGAGGAGAAGTGAGAGCAGTGAGCCGCAGAGGAGAAGAGGGAGTGAGAGCAGCAAGAAGCTGACCGTGAAGAGCATGCGTGCCAGAGGCAACATGAACTGGAGAAGCTATGACTCCAACCACCAGCACCAGAGCATGTAAGTGGCCTGGGTTTAACTGGAACTACAGGACTGGGTTACAAATTAAATTCCAAATTGATTGTTGAATTTAAAGAGGAGGAGGATATGGATGCCTTTTTAAATTCCTTTGAAAAAGTTTGTATTCAGGCAAAGATTCCTAGAGGGTCCTGGAGCTTCCAGCTATCCCCGCTATTTACCGGGAAAGCTCAGGATGCATTGGGTAAAATGGACAACAAGGACAGTAATGATTACAGCAAACTTAAAGCTGCACTTTTAAAAAAGTATGAATCAACTGCAGAAGCATACAGAGCTAAATTCCGTAAGCTCAGGAGAAGTCCTGACATGAGCTATGAGGAGCTAGCCACAAAACAACTTCAGTTTTTAAAACCGTGGGAAGGAATAGAAGCAAACTCTGTAGATAAAATTGAAAATGCTTTAATTATTATTATTAAGCAGTTTTTTGGGCATGCCCAGCAGAGCTGAAAACCTGGCTGGAGGACCGAGATCCCAAAACTGTGCAAGAGGCTGCTAAACTCTCGGACCACTACGCCAAGAGCAGACCTGCTCTGAGAGCAAATGGGGCAGGCAGGGCAGTGCAGACAACAGGGAAAAGCATGCCTTCAGGGCAGCTCAAACCCTCACTGCCTCCACCGAAACCAGTTAGCCTCAGGTTTCAAAGAAAAGAGTTTTCTGAGAAAAGAAATGAATGTTGGGTTTGCAAAGAAACTGGGCATTTTGCCAGACAGTGTCCCAAAAGGACAAGCAATATGCAAAGTGGTGCTAGGAAAGAAGTGGGTTGTTTGTGTGTCCCTGAAAGCATGCCTGTAAACATGAAGGAACACATGCACTCAGTCACTGTGAATGGTGTACAGACACAAGGGTTAAGAGACTCAGGGGCATCCCTGACGTTGGTAAAAGGGGATCTGGTAGAGCCTGATCAGCTTATACCCAATCAATTTGTAACTGTATGAGGATTCACTGGGGAGGAAAATACCTTGCCACTTGCTAGTGTCCTCCTAGACTGGGGTGAGACAGGGGGGACTGTACAAAAGGTTGCCGTAGCCGAAACTTTAGCTGTTCATGTAATCATTGGCAACAATTTCAAATAGGGGATGGTGTGTGCAGTTACCCACAGCCAAGTGGCAAAGGAAAATTGTGGTGCCCTGGACCCCATAGAAGACACTTTGGAAAGCACTGGGAGGCTGGTTCCCCAGCCTGGGTCTCCTGATATGGAGACTAATGAAAGGGGGGGTAGAAATTTCCCCAGTAGCAGTTAACCAAACAGCTACAGAGGGTTACTCCGAGGAAGGAAGGCTGACCCATTGTCAGAGGGTTAGGGATGACAGTGATCTTAAGTGCCCTGACGCTAGAGCTAGGGACCCTAGTTTAGATACTGAAGGTGACCTGTCCCATGCCTTGGGAATGTGTAAGGAGTTTAAAGCCACTCAGAAAAGTGACCCTAGTCTAGAGAAGCTGAGGGCTTAGGCAGACTCTGATGGAGCACAGGGAGATGATGGTAAGCATAAAGTTTATTGGAAAAATTGACTAATGTATATGCAGGATGCTAAGACAGAGGGAGGGGTGATAGGCAGGCAGCTTGTTGTTATCCAGGGTACTGTGAGCAGTTGCTCAAAACTGCACATTATATTCCCTTGTCTGGTCATCTGGGAATTGTGCACACTATGCAGAGGTTGGCCCAGAATTTCTATTGGCCCAACTTTACCCAGCAGATGAAGGAGTATTGCAGGTCTTGTCACCAGTGCCAAGAAATAGGGAAGGCAGGTAAGAAAACCCAAGCCACCCTAATTCCATTGCCCATAGAGGAGGAGGAGCCATTCCAGAGGGTGGGAATCGATATGGTGGGACCATTAAATACCCCCAGCTCCTCCGGGAAGAGGTTCATCCTGACTGTGGTGGATTATGCCACCCGGTATCCAGAGACAGTAGACCTATCCTCACTGGGGACAGACAAAGTGGCAGATGCCTTACTTGGGATTTTCTCCCATGTTGGATTTCTGCAGGAGGTTATCACCGATCGAGGGGGTTCCCTCATGTCGGACCTAATGAAATGTTTGTGGGAGAAGAGTGGGGTGGTGCAGAGATGCATGACACCTTATCACCCGCAAGCCAATGGGCTTGTGGAAAGATTTAACGGTACCCTTAAGTCAATGCTCCAAGCATTTTCTGAACAGCATGGGAGCAACTAGGAGAAATACCTTCCCCACCTGTTGTTTGCATACAGGGAGGTGCCCCAAGAGTCAACAGGGTTTTCCCCCTTTGAGCTCTTATATGGATGCAGGGTACGTGGGCCCTTATAATTGATCCAAAGGACTGGGAAGGCAAGCACTCCACCCAGGGAACTCCCATAGTGGATTGTGTCCTTAGGTTTAGGGAAAGCCTGAAGGAGCTTATGGAGACAGCCCAGAGCAACCTGGCAGCTTCCCAACAAAACCAAAAAGTGTGGTACAACCGCAAAGCCAGAGCTCGCCTGTACACGGTGGGTCAGGAAGTCATGGTCCTTATCCCGGTCTGGAAAGACAAGCTGCAGGCTGAGTGGGCAGGACCATGCAAAGTAGTCAGAAAGGTAAATGACAAGAACTATATCATAGAGTTACCTGACGGAAGGCATACAGAAAGAATGTACCAAGTCAACATGATGAAGCCTTATGCTAATAGAGCTGACATGGTGTTTGCAGTATGTAGTCCTGGGGAGGGGATGGATGAAGGAGACCCCCTTCTGGACCTACTGGAAGAAAGCAAGTGGGAGTCCTCTGTGGAGGTAGTTAAATTGTCACCACAGCTAGCCCCGGACCAGATCCAGGAAGTAAGGGAGGTTTTAGCAGACTTTGCCCCATTGCTTAGCGCCAAGCCTGGACTAACCCCCTTAGCGACGCACGATGTGGAGACAAGGACACAGGCACCCATACGGCGGACAGCACATCAGGTGTCAGAGGCTGTCCAAAAGGACATTAGGAGGGAGGTGGAGGAAATACTGGAGTTAGAGGTAATCCAGAAATCTCACAGCCCCTGGGCCTCACCTGTAGCCCTTGTGCCCAAGCCAGATGGCGCTACTCATTTTTGTGTGGACTATCATGGACTGAATGCAGTCATGAAGTCAGACGCCCACCTGATGCCATGGTTGGATGAACTCCTGGACAAGTTGGGAGGGGCAACCTACCTTATGACTACTGACCTGACAAAGGGGTATCGGCAGGTACAGTTAATAGCCAGAGCTAGGGAGAGGTCAGCCTTCATCACTCCAATAGGGTTAGTTGAATTCAAAGTAATGCCTTTCAGAATGAAGAACGCCCCAGCCACTTTCCAAAGGTTGGTGAACCAGGTGTTAAATGGTGTTGAGGAGTACGCTGTGGCATACCTGGATGACATTGCCATCTTTAGTGCCAGCTGGGAGGAACACCTGTCCCACCTTAGGGAAGTGCTGGGCAGGATACAGAGGGCCAGGCTCACTGTCAAAGCAGAGAAGTGCCAGGCTGCCATGGCTGAAGTGGCATACCTCGGGTATGTTGCAGGCCGGGGACAGCTCCGTCCTAACCAAGTAAAAATATAGGCGATCAAGGCATGGCCCAGATCAGAAATGCAGAAGCAGGTCAGGAGTTTTCTAGAGACAGCAGGGTACTATAGGAAATTTGTACCCAACTACAGTGCCCTGGCTGCTCCCCTACCTGACCTGGTAAAGAAAAGGATTCCTAAGAAAGTTACCTGGAAACCAGCCTATGAAAACACCATTACCAGACTGAAGGAGGCACTGTGCAGTGCTCCTCTATTGACAAGTCCAGACTACAGCAGACCCTTTGTAGTTCAGACTGATGCCTCAGATGTAGGTTTTGGGGCAGTGCTGAGTCAGACATCCAACCAAGGAAAAGATCACCTCATCATGCCCCTAAGTAAAAAGTTACTTCCCACAAAGCAGGCATACCCTACTGTGGAAAAAGAGTGTCTTGCCATAGTGTGGGCCCTAAAGAAGTTAGAGTCATACTTATACGGGCAGCATTTTGAGGTACAAACTGACCACAACCCCCTGGTTTGGCTGACACAAATGGAAAAACAAATGGTAGACTATTAAGATGGAGTCTTGCCTTGCAAGGGTATAACATGACGATCTCAAATAGGGCTGGAGCAACCAATCAGAATGCAGATGGCTTGTCGTGTCTATATGAGGAATGGACTGACTTGTGGAGCTCATCCCATGCAGGGGACAGAGACCCCAAAATTCAGTCTAGGTGGGGAGGAGTGTGACGCTCTGCCCCTGCTTCTGGTTACCTGTATGATATTTATCTTATAAATAAATGGTCTGTGTACGAAATGTCAGTATGTGAGAGATTTGGCCTTTAACTTTCAAGGTCAGTAGCTGAAACCACAGGATGTTGTAAAACAGACCAGAAGAACTAGTTAATGAAGCCTTCCTTACAGAAAGGTATTTTATTACCTTTTTATGACCTGCCCATGCTTTTGAAATTAAAACTAAATGTGAGTTTTATGACATTACAGGAGGCAGGGAAATTGGGCTAGGTCCTCTCCTTTTAGCATATAACCAGAAATGTGTAAAAAGTCATAAAATCCCTCCAATCACACTAGCACAAGAAATCAGCCCAAGAGGACAGGAGTGTGGTAGTGTTAAGTTCAAAGAGAAAATGTTTCATTAAAGACTGTCATATTTGGGAAATGGATAGTACAGGTTTTGCAAAGCAATGACTCACATCCTCAGAGACACTTATGTCAGAAATTATTTAAGGGGGGTTCTAGCTGACCTCATCAAAAGGGGGTGGGGACAGATAGAGTTAAAAATGAAACATTGTATATGGGATTGTGACATATGATTCTAGACTGACTGGGAAAGCACTTAGAAAGGTAATAGATTGAAAGAAATTAAGTCTTTGTGGTGGGAGTGTTTTGTCTGTAACTTCCTTTTTATTTTACAGGATTGTAAGCTGTTTGATATATTGTTGTGTGTTTAATTTTAGCATTGTATCACATTTTAGTAAACAACCATTTCTTTGAAATACTGCCTGGGTGTCTTCTCAGTTTCTTTTTGCATGTGATGTATATGGGGTTAAGTCTGACAGCTGTTAACAGGCTTGATGGTGTTACTAAGCTTGGAAAAGGTAAGAATATACCTAAGGTCTCTTATAGAGTTTTAAGGGTTCATTTTGGAGACCTGGCAGGGTGCCCCTGGCGAAAGATTGTATTACAGTCCCGAAGAGGGTAAATATCTGAGCCTGTAAATGGGTATGCTAGCATAAGGTTCACAGTTTGAATCCCTCCAGAACTCTAGGCTAAAGGTGATTTGGACCCACAACAGACAGGAGGGTTACCCTGTCTGTTAGCTGTTCACTAACAGTTGCACTATTCACAGTTGCACTATTCACTAACACTATTGCACTCTGAGGTTGGCACTGTGGGAGCAGAGGGCCTGACCTGCAGAGTGCGTTTGTGACACTACCATCTGTCTCCTATCCCCCAACCAATTTTTATACCCGGTTTACTACCTTTGGACTCACCCCCAGCCTGCTCAGCTTATTTATGAGTCTCCTATGAGGAAGAGTGTCAAAGGCCTTACTGAAATCTAGGTAGGCTACATCCACTGTTCCACCCTGATCTACTTCCCTGGTCACCCAGTCAAAGAAATCTATCAAATCTGTTTGGCATGACCTCCCCCTTGTGAATCCATGCTACTTCGGATCTTTTAAGCCACTGGATTCAAGATATTCCACAATCCTTTCCTTCAGTAGTGATTCCATTAATTTCCCCACCACTGAGGTCACACTGACTAGCCTGTAATTTCCAGCTTCCTCTTTACTACCACTTTTGTGACATGGGACTACACCCTGCCCTCCTCCAGTCCTCTGGGACCACCCCTGTTTCCAGTAAGTGGTTGAACAGGACTGTCAGAGGTGAGTTCCCTCAATATCTTTGGATGTATCCCGTCTGGTCCCATTGGGACTAGGAGTATTGTAGTGAAACAAAGACTGTCGCTCCCTCCCTGTTCGACGCAAGCTGGTAACAAAAACGATCCTCCCTGTGTTTGACTATGCGGCTGTAGTCTATGGTACTGCTCCTGCCACATCCCTTGCCAGACTGGACACCCTCTTAAATGTCTTTTGTTGTTTCGCCGCCAACTCCCCTTTTCACATGCATCACTGCTCTCTCTACTCCTCTCTGTCTATCACACCCCCTTCCACACTGTCAACAGGCAAACTGCTTAGCCTTCATCACCAAATACTGGTTTGGGCCCCTTCCACCATAAATCTCGACATTTTTGTAATAAGGACCTCACTGAAAATGAGCTTGTCTCCAATGAGTATCCTATTCATTTCAATAGAATGAATACAAATTTGTACTACTACTACTTTACTACTCCTCTCTCCTATCCCCTGCCATCACTACCTGTTACCCACTGTGCTCCAGGGAATCCCGTTCCTTGACCCTTCCCATCCCCACTCAACTACCGGTCAGTCTGCCTTCTTCTACCACCTCCCTTTCCTCTCAAATCAACTCTCCTCTATCACTTGCCTACTCCCTTCGCTCCCTGCCCTTAAGCGCCTGCTCAGACTCACACCTGTTGCTCCTTGCCCCTGTCCCTCAACCTCCTGAGCCTCCTTGCCTTTCAACGGTCTTGAACAACTGTGTTAAGGCTTATATTGACCATGTGTAACTTTGTTTTGTCTCTGTACTGTGCTTGATTATTGTCATTATGTAATTTTCCCTTTGTATGTATTTGTTTAAAACAGCCTCGGCTCAGTGGGCCTTTCCCAGTTACAAAATTTTAAATAAAATAAATTTAAGTTGCCCTCCTCTAGACTGCCTCCACTCTGTCTATGTCCTTCCGGAGATGTGGTCTCCAGAACTGGACACAGTACTTTAGGTGGGGACTTATTAGTGATCTATACAGAGGCAATACCACCTCCCTCTTTCTCCTGGTGATACCCCTCCCTATGCACCCCAGTATCCCACTAGCCCTCCCAACTGCCTCGTCGCACTGCCTGGCCACCTTTAGCTCATCCGATATGATTATCCTCAGATGTCTTTCCTGCTTGGTGGTCGTCAGTACCACTCCCCCCAATTTGTACTCTGCCCCTGGGTTTCCGTGCCCCAAGTGCATTACTTTGCACTTTTCTGCATTGAAACCCACCTGCCCTACCCTGACCACTTCTTGAGTTTTCTCAGGTCTCTCTTCATCTTTTGCACCCTCCCTGGAGCATCCACCCTACTGCAAATGTTGGTGTCATCCACAAAGAGACAGACTTTCCCTTCCATCTCCTCTGCAGCATCACTTATAAAGACATTAAAGAGGACTGATCTCAGCACTGATCCCTGAGGCACCAGCTGATCACCCTCCCTTCCTCTCAGTGAGCTCTGTTCACCACGACCCTTTGCCACCTATCCCCTAACCAATTTCATACCCAGTTTGCCACCTTTGGACCTACTCCTAAGCTACCCAGCTTGCTTACTAGCCTCCTACGTAGAATAGAGTCGAAAGCCTTAATGAAATCTATGTAGGCCATGTCCACCACTGCACCCTGATCTAATTCCTTGGTTACCCAGTCAAAGAAATCTATCAGATTCATTTGACATACCCCCAATGAATCCATGCTGCCTCGGGTCTTGTAACGTACTGGATTTAAAATATTCTGCAATCCTTTTCTTCAGTAGTGACTCCATTAACTTTCCCACCACCAATGTCAGGCTGACTGGCCTATAATTGCCAACCTCCTCCATGCTACCACATTTGTGAAGTGGGTCTACATCTGCCCTCCTGCAGTCCTTTGGAACCACTCCTGTTTCTAATAAGCTGTTAAATAGGACTGTCAGAGGTGCAGCCAGTACCTCCCTGAGCTCCCTCAATACCCTTGGATGCCCCCATGTGTCTCCAATGTTTTGTCCACTTTCAGATTAGCGAGTCCCTTCAGGATACTCTCCTCTGAAAATGGACTAGTGTCCCTCTCCCTCCCTCCCTCCAATGCTCCTGTAACTTTTTGTGGTCCCTCCCCCTCTCCTTGCTCTGTGAACACTGAACAAAATTATTTGTTCGGGATGTCTGCCTTTTCCTGGCCCCCCTCTGCACAGTCCTACCTTCCCTTTTTAATCTTACGATCCCACCCCTGGTCTTCCTCCTTTTGCTTACATACCTAAAGAAATGTCTTGCCACCCAACTGGGCTATTCACTCGTCAGTTTGTGCCTTTGTGCTCCTTTATGCTCTCCCTGTTTCCCGATACACCTCCCTACTATCCTCCTCCCTCTGCATCTCCTTGTACGTTCCGAATGCTACCCTTTTAGCCTTTACCTTTTCTGCTACCTCTTTTGAGACCCATAGCAACCTCTTTTTCCTCTTGATTTTGCTCACTTGCTTGATACAGAGGTTTGTTTCCTTCCTTCGGTCTCTTTTTGGCTTCACCTATTGTTCTTCCACCCCACCCATATCATACCCCCTGCCAGGTCATCCCTGAGGCATTCATCCATCTTTTTAAAATCTGCCCTCCTGAAGTCCAGGACCCTCACCTTGTGTGGTTCAGTTCCACAGCTGTCCTTATATTGAACACCACTGTATGGTGATCACTGTTCCCCAGGTGGCCTCCTACCTTGATGTCTACATCATTGTCCCTGTTAGTGAGTATCAGGTCATGTACTGCCCCATCACAAGTGGATTCACTAACTAGTTGCCTGAGGAATGCCCCCTGCAGGGTCTCCAGATGTCCCTGCTTCTAGCTGAAGCCACAGCTGGGAATTTCCAATCTACATCCAGCAGACTGAAATCGCCCACCAACAGCACCTCCCCTTTTCTGCCGTCTTGCCAACAGCTTCCACCAGAAACTCATGTAACTCATCTCCCTGTGCTGGGGGTCTGTAGATCACGTCAGTGCAAACAGAGGTTCCATTCCCCATCTCCAGATTTCCAGATTTTGTTGCCACTCTGCTTGTTACTCCTTCTTTCCTTTTTACCCTCTCTCCTTTCCCCCTCTCTTTTTAATGCTTCTGTTCTCATCCCCCTTAATTTCTACTGCCCTGCTTCCTTTATTAATTTTAACTCAGGGGGATTCCATTCCCCTCGAGTTCTCCCTACTTTTTACTTCAGCCTTTGTGGGGGGCAGTTATTGCCTCCTCAGTTTCTTCCACCACCCCCTCGACTAGTTTAAATGTTCATTGAAGTAACATCTAAACCATCCTCTGAGGACTGCGGTTCTGCTGGATGGATGCAAGCCATCACCCCTGTAAAGGCCTTTATCTCTCCATGTGGATCCCGAGTCCCCAATGTAGCCAAACCCTTCCTGTCTTCACCATTCCCTCAACCATGAGTTGAAAGTCTTGGTGCAGAGATCCCTCGACCCCACCCCTGTCATAGACAGGCATCACCACAGTGAAAGCCAGTGAGCACACTACCTGTGCAAGACCCCTCCCCAGCTCCTTAAACTCCCCTTGCACTATCCCAGCCTCATCCCATGCCAGGTCATTAGTCTCCAGGTGGACAATAACATCCAGCTCTGCCTTCCCATCCTACTGTCCTAGCGATCCTTTGGATCTGCTTCCCATCCCTCTGGCCATGGTGCATTTAGGCACCTTACCTCCCTCTCCCCTCCACTTTCCTATTCCCAAATCTATCCCCCTCACAATCGAGTCCTCCACCAGAAGTTGCTTCCTCTTCCTCTTCCTCTTCCTCTAGGATTCTCTTCCTTTCTCCTTGGGGTCTCCACTCTGAAGAACCCCCACATCCTTCCCAGCCTCTACCACAATGCCTCCTACTGGCAGTTCCACCTCACCAGAGCAGCATAGGAACTGTGTAGTGGTACCAGCTGAGGAACGTGCCTCCGACCCTCCACCCCCACCCTTCCAGGGCCCACCATGGTCCAGCCGTTCCTCCTCCCTGGCATCTTCTGGAGTAACGCTGTCAAACTTTGTGGTCCCTGGTGAGGGAAGAGGTCCTCCAAATCCTAGTCAACCCAGCCTGGAGTTTAGGGACCTCTTCTTTCAACCCAGAGAGATGATGCATGCAGATGAGGCAGTAATCACAGTCTCTAGAAGGTCTCTGAAAACTGTCGCCCCACAGCCACAGCACTTAATTATTCCTAGCATTCCCAGCTTCTATACTCCATGTGTTACCTGGAAATACTTACGTACTCTTACCCCGATACAGTGTTCCTAGCTTTTGCCATTGTTTGTTTATTGCCTTTTGTGTTCTTCCGTACCTGGTGTAAATCCCTTTATAATGTTACACTAGCTAGGGTGTTGCTCCTATTCCCAGTTTTAGGCCTGTCTTTTACATTCCACCCTTCCTAGCTTCCCCTTTTTTGTGTGTTGCTACTTATGTTCCCCTGTACCTGGTGTAATTCCCCTTATACTGTACCCTAGATAGGGTGTTGCTCCTATTCTCAGTGTAGGCCTACATTTTACCTTCTGCCCTTCCCAGCAGTGAATGTAACAACAGAGGTGAACAGGTGCCTTACCTTACTCGACCGGCAGAGTGCCCTGCTTTCTTGCTTCCTTCTGCTGACACCTGCTGACTAGGGTTGTGCATGGTCCGAATAGTATTTCCCAAATACCACGAATAGTAGGCTTGCCGAATATTCACATGGACATTCCGAATAGTTCACTATTCGCCTACTATTCGGGACGTACTATTCGGTGAGTGAGATTTCAAAATCTCACAGAGCTTCACTGGCCAATCAGAGGCTGTTTTTGGAGCTCAGAGCCAGGAACACCATGTGATCTCCTCACTCTGAGTGTGTAGATGAGAGGAGACAGTTGTTTCTCAGAGAGCTAGCTCTGTTTAGTTTACCACTTGTAACTTTTATAACTTTAAAAAATGTTTTGTGTGTGATCCAGTTTTTACATCTGATCATCTTGTGACTGCATCTGACTACAGTTTTGTTTTTCATCCTTGAAACTGGGCTCAGTTTCAAGGAAAAGGAGAGTCTGTGTGTGAGTGAATCTGTGTGTGTGCTGCTGCATGCTGACTCCCCTCCCCCACTGCTTACAGTTTCACAGCTCAGCTGAAGCAGTGTGGTTTGATTTTTTGCTTAAGAACCAATTTGTGCTTATCAGGATTTTTTTTTGTCAACAAAGTCCAGTTTGGCTCTTGCGTGTAGTGAGTAACTGTTACTGGGCTTAGTAACAGTGAGTGGCTGAAGCTTTTGCTGACTGCCCCATCCCCACTGCTGTGCTTGCTTAGCTTTCTGTTCCAAATCCACACACAGCCCCTGTGGTATTTTCTATTTCTTTTGTGAAGCAAATTGGTATTTTGTTGTAATCAGGTTCTGGGCTCAGTTCCCTGCATAAGTGAGGTGTGATTGTCATTTGACTCCCTCTTATCTGCGTTGCAACTTACTGCAGTGCATACATCATCCGTGTGTGCATTGTATTGTTGTTCTTGTAATCTGTGTCCTGCAAGTGCATGCACAGTTGTCTGCATGCATTTTTTTTTTGTGATATATAAAGCAGAGTATTTTTTTCTCACTGGGTCAGGCTTGGCCCATTGAATTGTTGGTGACTGTAGTCTGGTTCTTGGCTCAGTTCCCTGTACAACTGAGTAAGGAGGGTGTCACAGGTGATTCCTCCCTCCACAGCTCACTGCACCTGAGTGGCCTTCTGTGCATGTGAGTTTTTCCTTTTTGTGTGTCTTCGCCCCCTGTGTGCACTACTGTGAGTGTGTTCACGTAACTTTTCTGTGAACTGCTTTAGTATTTCTGTGTGTGTCAGGCATGACTCACTGGGTTCTGTGTGTTGTAAGTTGTTTGGTGCACCTTCAAAGCTTGAATTGCTGTACTGTATGACTGCACAACTGACACCTTACAAGTAAGAAGTTGTTTACTGACTCCATCTCTCTCTAGTATCAGCTTGACTTTATTAGCTGCTACATACACAGTGTTGCTATTGTTGTTTTCTGCAAGAAGCACCAACATAAACAAAGACACTAATCATAAATAATATACACAGTAAGTTACGGACCATGTCTCATCAGTCCCATAAACGTGCATGGTCCAGCCCAAGCAAGTCATCTTCACCACCAGTCGTAAGTGGTGAAGAACAGGGTGAGAGAAGGTCTGTTCGTATTCGCCACTCTAAAATTGTTTTCTCCCCTGATATACCTTCAGGTTCTGGTGTCAGTAAGATTGGGGGTAGTACTAGTACTACTATAACTTCAACTGCTGCCACTACTATTACTAGTACTGCATTTGCAGCACCATCATTTTATAAAAGTAGGAGGGCTTTACAGTTGGCATCTCCAGTTATACAAGAACAAGAACCCATCCCCACTACCAGTGGTTGTACTATTCACACAACTGCCCTCATAGAGGTAACATCGCCTATCAGTGTGCTCCTCCCCACCACCACCAGTGCCGTGAGTTCAGCAACCAGAGCAAATTCTTTGTGTACTGTTGACACCACCACTGCCATAACAGTGTGCACTGTTATTTGTGCTCCTTGCACAGCCACTGTCACCACAACCTTTGCCTCCATTAGTAGTCCTGTGTGTTCTGCTGTCACCATGACTACTACTGCCAGTATTACAACTAGCTATAATATGATGCCAATTTCTTCAACTGTAACTCCTGATTGTAATTCTGGCAACAGGACTACGGTCGACAGTATCACTACCTTGCCAACTGTGCCCATGACCATAGGTCCCGTGACTAGTACTGACCATGAGACTGTTACAACAACTGCACCAATTGTGTTGCCAAAATGTACTGTTGCTCAGCCTCCGCAAGTTTCCTCTCACCACATTTCCTTTTGCTGATGTGGAGGATTCTGAAGAAGAGCATTCATCTGGTTCTGAATATTTACCAGAGCCTCAAGACTTGCTAAGTACATCATCTGACAGTGATACCCACCTAAGCGAATTTGGCGATGAGGCCGAATATGCGGCGTCTCTGTGTGAGAAGTGTGAATGTGCAGCTGCCAAAAAATGCAGTGCTTCTTGTCATGGCAAGCAAGCCAGTCAGGGTCGCCCTCCTCCTCCTCCTCCTCCTTCTCCTAAAAAACACAAACAGTCCACCCTGTCCTTTCAAAGAGTTGTGTCAAGTTCAACTCCATCTGATACACAAAGTAGTTTTACAACTACATCTGTTGCAGAGAAAGAAAGGGGTAGAACAACTGCATCCACTGCACCCAGGTCTGATAAGGGAAAAGGGGCAAAACATGCCCATGGTCACCCTATTGGGGCCCGTACTTCCACTGTCAGTGAAAGAAAAAGTGTGGTGTGGCTGTACTTTAGTGTTGTAAAATATGATCCAACAAAGGCAGTATGCTGTGTGTGTGACTGTACTATAAGTCGTGGTAAAAACCTTTCATATCTCACAACAACATCAATGATGAACCATCTCTGAATGAAACATCCCAGTGTACTTCAGCGATCCGCAGCTGTCCCCCCCCCTCCACAACATGTGCCTGTCAGACCCTCTTTTGGTACTGGTCCAGTAGATGCACAAAGTATTGTTAGTGATTCTATTACTGATACAGATAGTGTGCCCTCAACTCCCCCTACATACATCCCCATACAGGAGCATCACCCATTCTGCCTTCTTTTGCTCAATCGTCTATTACTGTAACACCCTCCACCATGGGTTCAAAGTCAAAATCAATGCGATGTGGTACCATTTTGACTACACCCATCATGCAAGCCTTTCATGCCCACACCAAATACAAGGCGTCACACCCAACAGCACAGCAGATCACCAATTTAATTGGTGAGATGATGGCCTTGGATCTGCAGCCATTTTCCATTGTGGAAAGCACAGGTTTCCATAGGCTGCTGCAGCATTTGCACCCTAGGTATAATATACCACCACAGACCACATTTTTACGTACTGTAGTACCAAACATTTACCATGATTTGAGAAAAGAAGCTGCCAGACTACTAACACAGGCTGTTGGTGGAGTTTTCCACTGCACAACTGACATATGGACCAGCATGAATTCAAATCATGCATATATGTCACTGACAACACACTGGTGTGTTGCAGATGTGGTAGTCACTGGTGGTGATGGTGGTACTGGTGCTGGTCCTGTCTCTTCCTCCTCTCCCTACAGGTCTGCTTTGCTAAATGTCAGTGTTATGGAAAAGGATCACCGGGGCTATAAACATACTGTCATTCCTGCAAGACATGTTGAGCCCATGGATTGATGGCAACAATTTGCAGGCAGAGTTTGTGGTCACAGACAATGCCACAAATATGATAAAAGCACTTAGAGATGGTAATTTTGAGGGGATACGCTGTTTTGCTCATACACTGCATTTGGTGGTAACAAAGGCTTTGGCAAACACAATGGAGACAGATCACGCAGTCAAAGTAGCCAGAAGCATATGCAGCCACTTCCATCACTCTGTGAAAGCCACAAACCATCTGCATCAGCTACAAGAGCATCTTCAAATGCCGCAGCTTCATCTCATCCTGGATGTACAGACCCGGTGGAATTCTACCTATTACATGCTGCAAAGGCTTCTGGAGCAAAAGCGGGCCCTTCATGAGATGAGCATGGAAACTGATATGGGGGAGTCCTCGGACATCAGGACTGGGCTGTGATTGAGGGCTTGGTAAAGGTTTTAGCCCCAGTTGAAAGGAGCACTCGTGACCTTAGCTCCGATTCTGCACTGCTAAGTCAGATAATTCCTGCTGTACAGATCCTCAAAAAAGCCATGAAGAGATTCAGTGAAAATGCTGAGAAAGATCATAGAAACATAGAAACATAGAAGTTGACGGCAGATAAGGACCGCAAGGCCCATCCAGTCTGCCCATTTCTTTTTCTACCTTATAAATGTGCCATCGGCCTTTGCTCTATCAGTGGCCTATCTATTCATACTTATCTGTATTGCTCCCTTATGCCTATCCAATGCCTGTTTGAAGCCCTGCACTGTATTCATAGCCACCACTTCCTGAGGTAGGCCGTTCCATGCATCCACCACCCTTTCTGTGAAAAGGAATTTCCTCACATTCCTCCTTAATCAGCCTCCCTCTAATCTCATGCTGTGTCCTCTTGTCCTGCTATTTTTCTTATATTTAAACATGTTAGACTCTTTCACCTTGTTAATGCCCTTAAGGTGTTTGAATGTCTCGATCATATCACCTCTCTCCCACCTTTGCTCAAGGGTATACATATTGAGCTCCGTTAATCTGTCCTCATATGTCTTCTGATGCAGTTCCTGCACCATTTTGGTTGCCCTTCTCTGGACTGCCTCAATTTTGTTAATGTCCTTGTGAAGGTGTGGCCTCCAGTACTGCACGCAGTACTCCAGATGGGGCCTAACCAGTGTCTTGTAAAGACGGTTATTACCTCCTTCTTATGACTTGTGATGCCTTACTAATACACCCTAACATCCCCTAGCCTTAACTACTGCTTTAGAGGTCTGCTTGGATGATTTCAGGTCATCAGTGATGATGATGCCCAAGTCTCTTTCTTCCTTTGTGACTGCCAGCAACTCCCCTCCCAGCCTATAGGTGGCTTCAGGGTTTCTCTTCCCTATGTGCATGATCTTGCACTTCTTTGCATTAAATCCCAGTTGCCACTCGTCTGACCATTTTGCTAGTTTATCTAGATCTCTTCTCATTCTGCCCACCCCATCTGGATCATCTACTCTGTTGCAGATCTTGGTATCATCTGCAAACAGACAAGCCTTACCCTCTAGTCCATCTGCAAGGTCACTAATGAAGATATTGAAGAGGACTGGCCCCAGGACTGATCTCTGAGATCCAAACCAGACACCAGGAACAGTGATATCCCTTGTGGAAAACCTCACCACAGAACTAGAAGTTAGATTTTCTGATCTCTGTTCCAGTAAAAAGCACATATTTGCCACTATGTTGGATCCACATTTCAAGTGTGGGGTACTACACCTTATAATGCCCACTCACAGGGTTACAGACATTCAGAAGCAGATGTGCTCAGAACTTAGTTTCTGCATCCTTGGGTTGATGAAACTACCAGGTAACCCTATTGATGAGCCAGTCTCAGAATCACAAACTGAAAGCAGTATGGAAAACCTTGAGAAGGAGGGTGACTGTTGGGCTGAACTCAGCTCATCACTGCAGGCTGAGCAGCGGAAGAGAACAGAACAGCAGCCAGAGTCGGCACCCAATCTGCTGAACAGCTATTTCAATGAGCCTCTGGGGTCATTCTTCATAAATCCAGTGGAGTACAGAGCAAGAAACAGAAGTCCAGAACTACAGATTTTTTACTAATTAATCACTTCTGTCTCAGCAGGAGTAGTACCTGTTTGTAATAAACAAACAGATACTTTATTAGAAGGGGGTCTTATTTAAGTAAAAAAAAGGTTTTTTTTCTGAGGAAGGGGCAGTATCAGCTTAATTTACTGAGAGAAGAGAGTGAATCTAATTGGAGGTGTGGCTTAGCAGCTTAGGTGTACAAAAGCAGCTGTCTCCAACTACAGCTTTTGGCTGTTTCTGGCAGAAGAGAACTGGTTGCAGAGCAAGAAACAGAAGTCCAGAACTACAGATTTTTTACTAATTTCCTCCTTCCCACCCCTCCACCCAAAGCCAGTTCTAGTTTTATAGCCACTGAATTTGATTGACAACAGGAACTTCCTGTTTGGCAGTAGGACGGGAAGGATCACTGAGACACATTAGTTTCAGCAACCTTGAAGGAACCTATAAAAAAAAAACTCTTTATCCCCCCCAGCTGCTAGAGGTCTGAATCCAAGCACGGAGGAAGGAGACTACTGAAGACTACAGGAAGTTCCTGTCCCAGGACAGGAAGGGTGAGTGTTGTAAGGGCACATAGGCAGTAGGAAAGTAAGTGTAAAAATACATAGAGGGAGGCAACAATAAGCATACAAAGCAACAGGAGAGGGGATGCAAAATAAGTCAAGATGGGCGTGGTGCAGTGCAATGGCTGTGGAGCAGCAGCAGTGTTCTGAGAGACATTCTGGAGGCTGTGATGCTGCCCTGTTTGCAGGCACCTCTCTGGTCTGAGGGAGGAGGTTGTCCGTCTCCAGGCTGACCTGGCTAGGATTTGTAAAACCTCTTCCCCCACCCAGGGATCACCAGGACCACCACCATTACCTCAAAGGTTGCCAAGCAAGAGGAGTGGTTGGACCAAGGTGGTCTCAGGGAGGGAGAGGGTGGTGGAACAGAGGTGCATCCCTCTAGTTGTAGCTCTTCACAGTTCATATGCTGTTCTGGCAAAGAGTGGTTCCTCTATGAAGGCACCTGCAGTGGAGACCAAGGAGGATGCTGGGAACCTCCACAAAGAAGACCCACAGGAGGGTGGCACGAGACCCCACAGGGGAAGGAAACAACTCCTGGTGGGGGACTCAATCATTAGGGGGGTAGACATGGGGGAGGAAGGGGATAGGGAGGTAAGGTGCCTGCCTGGCACCACGGCTTGGAGGGACAGGAAGAGAATCCTCAGGATCGTGGGAGCAGCTGCACGAGGAAGGGAGCTGGATGTCATTGTCCACCTAGGAACAAATGACCTGGCTGTAAATGGGATCAGAGTGGTGCAAGAGGAGTTTGTGGAGTTAGGGAGGGGCCTTAGACAAGTAGCATGTACGGTAACCTTCTTGGAGGTGCTGCCTGTCTATGGCAAGGATGATGCTAGGGTATTCCGCACCATGGGATTCAATGAATGTTTGAAAAACTGGTGTGGAGCTCAGGGTTTTGGCTTCATTGGTGACTGGGCAGCCACCTGGAAGGATGCAGGCTTATACTGGCACGATGGTCTGCATCTGTCCAGGGAGGGATCCAGGATCCTAGGTGACAGGTTTAAATGCTTCATTGACAAGCATTTAAACTAGCCAAGGGGGAGGCACTGAAAAGGAGCAGGGAAATCCTAGCCTCCCCCCACAAAGCACAGTAGTTAGAGAGGTAAACACCAAGGCAGAGAAGTCAGTAGGGAGCAGGACAGGGATAAATGCAGAAAAAGGTGTTAAGGACAGGGATGGGGCTAAAAGGGGTAAGGCCATAAAAAATATGGAAGGTGATGAGTACCAATGCCCGCAGTCTGTGCATCAAGCTCCCAGAACTAGTGGTCTTGATGGAAGAGGGATGGCTGGATATTGTGGCAGTCACTGCAACATAGTACACAGAGAACCATGAGTGGGAAGTCAACATACCAGGATACACAGTCTACAGGAGGGACAGAGTGGGTAAAAGAGAGGAGGAGTAGCTCTCTATATAAGGGAAGGGATTAAAGCAACAGAACTAAAGAGTAAACAGGAAGTTGATGAGTCACTATGGGTCACTCTGGAGACAGGAAATGGCACCACAATCTGCATGGGGGTTGTGTACAGACCCCCATCTCAGGGGGAAGAAATGGACAAGGACATGATAGAAGGCATCCTTAAAATGGCAGAAAAAGGGGAGATATTGTTGATAGGGGACCTGAATATGCCAGATGTTAACTGGAGCACCTTTGCTGCAGGCACATCCAAGAGCAGGGTCATTATTGATGCCCTACGGGGGCATGCCTCAGACAGCTAGTGTTGGAACCTACTCAGGAGGGAGCAATCTTAGACCTGGTACTCTCAAATGGGGAAGGAGAAAGGATCTCAAATTTAGAAGTGGTTAGCCATCTGGGAACAAGTGACCACCAAACAGTGTGGTTCACAATAAACACAGCCATAGAGTCAAGCCATACAAAAACAAGAGTATTGGACTTTAGGAAGGCTGACTTTGGGAAAATGAGAGAGTGCCTCAGAAAAGCACTAGCAAATGAGCAAGAAGGAGGGGTGGAGGAACAATGGGGAATAATCAAAGCAGCCATTGCAGAGGCAACAAGCCTTTGTGTGAAGCAAATGAATAAAACAAAATGAAAGAAAAAAACACTATGGTTCTCAAAAGAGGTGGCAGGGACGGTTATGGAGAAAAGGATAGCATTCAGGAAATATAAGGAAACACAGAAGGAGCAGGACAGAGAACTTTATCAGTTAAAGCAGAAGGAGGCAGGAAGGCAGTCAGAATAGCAAAGGCACAAACTGAGGAAAGATAGCCAGCTCTGTTAAAAGGGGATAAAACCTTTTATAGATACATTAGGAGCGAAGAAAGACCAAGGAGGGATACAGAGACTTAATAAAGGGAGGAATGTGGGCAGGGGTGACAGTGAAAAGCAGGGATACTGAATGAATATTTCTGCTCAGTATTCACAACAGATGAGGAGGGAGGTGCCTAAACCAAACAAGGGAGAAACTCTGAATGGGGGGTCGATACCAGTCCATTCACAGAAGAAAGGGTTTTGAAAGAACTCTTGAAACTGAGGGTGGACAAAGCAATGGGGCCTGATGGAATTCACCCAAGAATACTAAAAGAACTAAGGGTAGAACTAGTAACACCACTGATTACTCTCTTTAACAAATCATGGGAGGATGGAGTGGTACCTGAGGACTGAAGGAGGGCAAATGTGCTTCCACTTCACAAAAGTGGGAGCAGGACAGAGGCAGGAAACTATAGACCAGTTAGTTTGACTTCAGTGGTAGGAAAAATGATGGGATCACTTCTGATGGAAAAATTGTTGAGTACCTTGAGGCCAGTGAGGCACAGGACCCAAGGCACATGGTTTCACAGCAGGAAGGTCATGTCAGATGAACCTAATAGATTTCTTTGACTGGGTGACCAAAGTAGTAGACCAGAGAAGGGCTGTGGATATGGCCTACCTAGATTTTAGTAAGGCATTCGACACAGTCTCACACAAAAGATTAATATACAAGTTAGCCAGCCTTGGAGTGGGTCCTAAGGTGGTAGCCAGAATAAAAAACTGGCTGGACAACAGGATGCAAAGGGTAATAGTAAACGGAGTCCACAGTGAAGAAAGGAGGGTAACTAGTGGGGTACCGCAGGGATCGGTAATGGGAACGATCCTCTTTAATATCTTTATAAGTGACATTGGAGAGCACCTGGAAGGAAAGGCATGCCTCTTTGCAGATGACACAAAGATCTGCAACAGAGTTGATACACAAGGTGGGGTGGAAAGAATGAAAAGGGACTTGGCAAGTCTGGAGGAATGGTCAAATATGTGGCAGCTCAGATTCAGTGCAAAGAAGTGTAAGGTAATGCATCTGGGAAACAAAAACCCAGGGGAAGAGTACACAATGGGGTGAGTTAATAACAACAACAAAAATCGAAACAGACCTAGGAGTAATTATATCAGATGACCTAAAGGTGGGCAAGCAATGTGAGAAGGCAGTAAGGAGGGCTGGGGGGATACTGGGATGCATAGGGAGAGGTATCAACAGTAGAAAACAGGAAGTTGTTATCCCTCTCTACAGACAGTTAGTGAAACCCCATCTGGAGTACTGCGTGCAATTCTGGAGACCCCATCTCCGCAAAGACATAGACAGAGTGGAGGCTGTTCAGAGGAGGGCAACCAAAATGGTTGGCAGTTGGCAAAGGAGGCAGTATAGCGCAGTGGTCTAAGGCTCTGAGCTGTAAATCTGGTGACATCCAGCAGACCAGACCTGAGTTTGAATCCCACAGCTTCCACTTGCATACTGTGTGACCCTGAGCAAGTCACTTAACCTCCTTGTGCTCCCAGGTTGTTCCTGTAAAAAAGCTTTCAGCTTAGTGTGCTATACCTGGTTAAACAACTAAACAAAAAAAATAGTGCAAGGTGTGCACCAGAAGACATATGAGGAGAGACTAAAGCAGCTTAATATGTATACCCTTGAGGAAAGGAGGGAGAGGGGGGACATGATAGAAACTTTCAAGTATCTCAAGGGAATTAACAAGGTACAAGAAGGTAGTATCTTTCAGAAGAAGAGATGTGCAAGAATAAGGGGGCACAATTTGAAGATAGAGGGGGGGATGTTTCAGAGGTAATATTAGAAAGTATTTTTTCACAGAGAGAGTTGTGGATGCATGGAACAGCCTTCCTGAGGAGGTTGTGGAGTCAGGAACAATGGGAGAATTCAAGAATGCATGGGACAGGCATAAGGCAATTCTAGTGGGGGGCAGGAGGAAGTAAGCTGTTTATTAACTAGAATCTGCAGCTTTTCCATCAGGTAGGGAAATGGGCAGACTGGGTGGGCCAAGCGGTCCTTATCTGCCATCAAATTCTATGTTTCTATGAAAGCATCTCCGCACTTGGCACGGTTGGCCCTTAAATAAATCTGTTGCCCCCCCCCCCACCAGCATACCGTCTGAACGAATGTTCAGCACTGCTGGGGATGTGGTGGAACCTCACCCATTCTCACTTGACCAAGCACATGTGGAACAACTTGTGTTTATAAAAATAAATCTACCTCACCTTGGGTACACATATGGCCATTAACAATTGCATTAAATAATTGTCTTGTACTGGATACAACATTTGTGTGTTGTAGCAATGACCCATACACAAGCCATTCTGTTAACCATCATTGTTCTGTTAGCAAATAAGCACATGTTAACATTTATATTCAAAGTCATACTAACACAAATCTGTGACCAGCACCCTTTTCCTTTATTACTTCCACTGTCATGGTGTATTCTTTTGAACGAGCATGCCCTGCAGTGCCCAGTGCCTAAAACTGCCACCCATCTATTGATTACTGTTCCCAATACAAAATCCTCAAATGGTGTTGCTACATCTCTCATCCCCTGTGTTGCTCGTGCCCATATTCCATCAATCCTTTTAACAGCTTCCAGGTGTCAGTTACCAGTGTGGCATCACCAGTCTCAAGTATTTCACATGCATAAAATATGGCAGCTAATAGTGTGTCATCTCCAGTCTCAGTGTTTCCCATGCCTGGAATATGGCAGTTACAAGTGTGGCATCACCAGTCTCAGTGTTTCCCATGCCTGAAATATGGCAGTTACAAGTGTGGCATCACCAGTCTCAGTGTTTCCCATGCCTGAAATATGGCAGTTACAAGTGTGGCATTTCCAGTCTCAGTGTTTCCCATACCTGAAACATGGCAGTTACAAGTGTGGCATCACCAGTCTCAAGTATTTTGAGTGCATAAAATATGGCAGTTAGTGTGGCATCTCCAGTCTCAGTATTTTCCATGCCTGAAATATGGCAATTAACAGTGTGGCATCTCCACTCTCAAGTATTTCTCATGACTGAAATATTACGGTTATGAGTATGGTATCACTTGTCTCAAGTATTTCACATGACTTAAATATTATGGTTACGAGTATGGTATCACTTGTCTCAAGTATTTCACATGACTAAAATATTACAGTTACGAGTATAGTATCACTTGTCTCAAGTATTTCACATGACTGAAATATTCCAGTTACCAGTATAGCATCACATGTCTCAAGTATTTCACATGATTGAAATGTTCTGGTTACCTGTATGGCATCACCATTCTCAAGTATTTCACATGCCTGAAATATCCCAGTTATCATTATGGCATCTCCAGTCTCCAGTATTTCACATAACTGAAATATTCCAGTTACCAGTATGGCATCACCCATCTCAAGTATTTCCCATGCCTGAAATATTCCAGTTACCAGTGTGGCATCACCGGTCCCAAGTATTTCCCATGCCTGAAATATTCCGGTTACCAGTGTGGTATCACCAGTCTCAATTATTTTCCATGCCTGCAAAATTATTGCAAAGTGTTGCAGTATGCTGCAAGGAGCAGTGTAATTCAATGGCAGTTCATCTCTAGTCATCCAATATTTTGTGACAGCGTTTACTGCAACGTGTTGAATTGCATCTTGTCTTGCTTCACTGTATACTATTGATACATAATACAATTCTAGAGAAGGTGGTGAGATAGACTATATGGACGATGACAGACAGATGTCTCTTTATTAGATGTTCTCAAATATTTTTGTCCCCAAGCAAGCCTTTTAGTTCTTGTAGCATTGGGAATAGTACTACTACTACTAATACCACCGGCAGAACTGTTACTACTACGGGTATCACCACCTGTTCCATCTATACATTCACTGTCACATCCTTTTGTGCAGTAGTAGGAGGACATTAGTGCATACATGTTTTGTGGAGGAAGCAGCAGACACCACCACCAGTGTTCCCACTGCTATCACTATGGCTGCTACATCTACAGTCAGCGTGCTTCCCACCACCACCGGTGCCATTCATGCAGCAGCCACCTTTTCAGCTGTCACCACTATGGCAGCCACTGTTACCACTGTTCTTATTCCATGGCCAAAGCACTGTCTACCCCGTGTCTGTGGATTTATGTGATAACCACGAAAGCACAATCACGATTGGTGGCAGGGCAAGTATATATCACCGAAAAATCTATTTCAGTGATGTACACCCCCAACGCACAGGAAAACAGTGCCAGGGACTTAAATTTGGATTGTTCATGCAGTGGGCTGTGCCCCTTGCATTGCCCCACACCCCCGCTACTAAAGAATTCTTAACTCCAGGGGGGTGCATGTCAGGGGGGGTGCAAAATCTGGAGAAAAAAATTGGGGGATGGGTACACAAAAATGTAGGCATTTATTTATTTATTTAGTTAGTTTTTGTTGACCAGGTAAGTGCACTAGACAAATCCTGCCTATTTTCAGGCACGACCTGGGGGAGGGGGATACAGATGAATGCCAACTGACTTTGAACCAGATTAAGCTGTTGGTGGTATTTATAGTGAATGAGGGAAATTTGGCCAGGACACCGGGGACATTCCCCTACTCTGAGGAGGCAGAGGGCGCTGTGTGGCTGAGTGGATGCTCTGCTCAGTGGCGTTTGGAGCTTTGCACTAGGAGGACGTGCGGGGGCTGAGGAGCGGGTCTCCTCCTTGGCTCCCTTGAAAACAGAGTTATGCAGAGATCTGGTGAAGGAATAGTGGAAACAGAGCAGCTGGTGGCTCTCAATATGGAGACAGGAGCACAGTTCTTACCGGAGGACGAGGTTCCCCAGGTTTTATCGCAGCAATCAAGTTTGGAATTTGAGGAGGTTGAATCGTTGGAGGCGCTGCATCAACAGGCTGTATAAGCGGAACAACATTATCGGGCAGCGAGGTTACGTTTTATGGTGGCGCAAGGTGGTAGGAAGGAATTGGAGGTTGCACAGGAAGAGGAACAACGAAAGGAAGAAGGAGCAATGGAGGCACAAGTCGTCACAGAGCAACAGAGGGAGAAGGTGAATCAGCAGGTCCCAGTTGATGGTGTGAATACTACTACTGAAGAAGCGTTTCACGCTATGAGTGCACAGGGATTTGAAGAAATGCGAATGGACTCATCTGGGGGAGGAGATGGGAGATCAAATCAGTCAGTTCCAGGTAAAAACTTAACTGCCATACAACAGAGTGGAGTATCTTCCGAGACTGTTTTGGGTGGGTCTGCTTTAAAAGACTCTCATGTCTCTTTTGTGGAAGGGGAGAAATGTAGTGAGGAAAAGGACCTTCCACTAAATGAGTCTTCAAAGGATCTAGACAGTGTAATTGTGGGGAAAGATCCGAAAGACTGGGTGGCGACGGCCTTGCAAGCCGCAGGTTGGGTGAAAAACCCCTCTGGGAAGGGGTGGGATGCAAATTTTGGTAAAGATGTTGTTGCTACTTCTCCTGCTATGTTGCAGATATCCCCCCCGATGGCTCCCCCACTATTAAATAGTATGGCTACTCCTTTTATACCCCCAGGACAGCCCTCCCCTGAATCTACTGTAGAATTGTCCCTTCAGGAAGATACTCATCCTTTGTTACAAGTCAATAGAGACCAGGAAAAAGAAAGTACAATGGAGCAAGATTCAGTGCAAGATAAAGCTGATAAAGTATGGCATGGAAAAGTGACTGAACATTTATTTCCGAATAGTGCTGGGCCTTTGATGGAACCTGCAGAAAGAAGGAATGCAGTTAGGTTAAAATTTAGGGGTAGTACTGAAGAAATTCCGGACAGAAGATTTGTGGGTCGTGTACTATTAAAAAATAGCATGAAATTCTTTGCTTATGAAATTTACGCTTTGATACATGTTCCGGGGGATGTGATTTTTTGATGTTAGTTTTACACATCCTGGGGGTTTAGAACGGTTTTGGAAGCAGTACCGTCTGTTAAAGCTCCATCCCTTGTGGAAGCCTTTTTTAGCAATACCACTTACTAAACCATTGACTAAGAAAATTACAGTTCTTTTTCGAAATGAGGGGGTAAATGTTGCAGATATTACGTACTGGTTGCGGCAACATTGTACTGTTAAAGGTTTGCCTGAACCCATACTGGATGAAGAGCAATTATGGATGGGGGGATGGACTTATCTTGTGGTATTACATCTAGTAAATGGTCAGACTAGTCATCTACCAAACTGTTTCTTTTTGGGTAGAGATAGGGGGGTGGTGTTTTACCCAGGTCAGCCAAGAGCTTGTTTTAAATGTGGTGATGTGGGGCATTTGAGTAATGTATATGATAAACAAAATGTGGTTTATGTGGGGAATTGGGCATGTGGGGCTCATTGTCGGCAACCTTTGAAGTGTAATTTATGTGAGGAACAGGGCACTCTTTTCGAACCTGCTCATGGGCCTCACATAACAATGTGGATTGCTCAGTTAGAGCAGAACAGGATCACTTCGTAGCTGCTGCTCAAAAGGAGCAATTAAAAGTGGTGGCTTTAATGTCGCAAGGGCCGGCTCCTACTCAGTCATCAAACAAAGTGTCAGGACTACCGAGAGAGGCTGACGATACCGTAGTAATGAATGCTCAGATTGTAGTGAGTGATGGTGAAACAGTGGTGCGGGTTAGTGATGGGGCAACAGTCACAGAGGAGGAAGGGGCAATGGTTCCGGTAGGGGAAAAGACGGTCGTCTTGGGTGACGAAGTCGTGTCTATGCCCCCCCCCCACAGTGCATTCTGAGCTAGGCTTCCAAAGAGTGACTAGATCAAAGGCGGGGAAAATACTTTCAGCTGCCTTGATCCGGACAGAAAAATTGGGGGAGGTAGTAATACAGAACTCATATGCTCCTTTGCTTGAGGACGATATGGAGGAGGATGGGTGTGAGTCGGACCTTTCCTCGGTGGCATCCTCTCAGGCTGAGGGTGTTGCTGAGCCTGGCCCTTCTGAGAAAGTGAAATCGAGGAAAAGGAAAAAGAAAAGATGATTGCAGGTGTTTCTGTGTTCACTGTGTTGATGGCTATTTCCTTTTGTACTGTTAATGTTAATAGTATAAAAGCATATGGGAAGAGGCACAATACCTTTTTGAGCCTCAGTATTGGGGGTGGGAGTGTGTTTTTTTTACAAGATACTCGGTTGAACTGTCTAGCTGAGGTAACAAGTGCACAGAAGGAATGGAGGTGGGGCGTCTCGTATTGGTCGGTAGGTGAAGAGCAGTGCTCTGGTGTGGGTATTCTGTTTAAGAGTCAGGTAAAGGTGTTGCATGTTTATGATTTAGTACCCGGGAGGGTTATGATTCTGGATGTATTATTGCAAAATGTGGTTTTTCGGTTGATAAATATATACGCTCCTCAACTGAAAGCTGATAGGTCTAATTTGTTTAGGTATGTGGAGCCTTATTTACATACGTCAAAGATAGTTTTATGGGGGGTTTAATTGTGGTCTTTCACATAGGGATTGGGGAAGAGTTACAAAAAAAGTCTTCTGTGATACCAATACCCTCTTGGCTATTATGGGCGTAATGATATACAGGATATTTATAATATTTTACAGCGGGAACGGTTCATACCTTCCATAAGGGCATTTGTCTACTAGAATTGATTTTTGGCTAGTATCAGAAAGAATTACATGTCAGTCAGTGGATGTAGTACCTTTGAAACCTCAGATCACCTGATGGTGGTTATGCAGTTGGAAATCGGCAGAATTTGTTAGTTGGGACGGGTTGTTGGAAAATGAATACTTCAAAGTTACAGGAAACAGTCGTGAGAACATACTATAAGGAATTGATCTTTGCACGACAGATGATTTGTTATTTGTATGAGAGTCCGATAGAATGGTGGGAAGATATAAAGAGGGATGTGCAAGAATGGTATGGTGCATACACAAAGAGACAGGCTAGGGATAAGTATATTGCTTATTTAGGCTTACGAGCAAAATATTTACAAACGTTATCACAAAGTGAGATGGGGGACCTTAAGGTAAAAAGGTTGCAGGATATAAAATCTCAAATGAAGAAATATTTGCAAGACTCTGTGCGAATAATGGCTATACGACAAAAATATATGACTCAAGGTACAAAAGAAGAGGTAAACCCTTATGAGAAGGGAGGACAAGGGTGTCAAAAGGTGATAATGACAGGTCTTAGAGACGGACAGGGTAAGGTAAAAGAGAACATCCAAGATATACTGTTTTTAGTTCAGCAATATGTGGTAGATAAGTTTCAGACTGTAAGGCAGGAAAGTAAGTTTCCTTTTACTGGCCTAGATATTCCAGGACTGACCAGGGAAGAGAAGGACAGGTTGGTTGCCCCCATTTCAGGAATGGAAATTCGTGCCGCCATCCTACAATTGACCTCTAAATCCACGCCTGGAAGGGATGGATTGCCGAATGATTTTCATAAACAATTTGTTGAACTTCTGGTTCCTTGTTTAGAAATATTGTACAATGCTATTTGGGAAGAGAGACGGCTTGCCCCCTCGATGCAATTGGGATTAATGTTTTTTCTTTATAAGAAAGGAGATCAGTATGATATAAAAAATTGGAGGCCTTTAACGCTGCTGAATTCAGATTATAAGATTCTTGCTAAAATATTAAATCAAAGACTGGCAGTTGTAGCAAGTAAGTTGATTATTCAGGAGCAAACTTGTGCAGTCCCAGGAAGGAAGGTAATACAGAATCTGACTTTCATTAGAGACATTATAGAGCAGGGGTTAGGGAAGGGCTTAAGTGGCTATTTAATAGCGGTAGATCAGGAAACTGCGTTTGATTCTATTCAACAGAATTATCTTTGGAGTGTATTACAACATTATGGAATTCCACAAGAATTTATAGAACTTGTGAAAGTGTTGTACACGGAAGCACAATCAGTGCCCTTGGTGAATGGTTTTTTGGGGACACCAATTTTTTTTAAAAGTGGGGTCAAGCAGGGTTGCCCAATGAGCCCCTTGAATATGTCTTTGGTTTAGACCCTTTGTTAAGGAAGATTGAGCAGGCCAGAGACATTAAGGCGATAGAATCTGTGGCTGGATTTGCTTTTCACAAAGTTTCAGCTTATGTGGACGATTGTATTTTTACTGTGGCAGATGTCAGATCAGGGGCTAAAATTTTGTCATTATTGCACGAGGCCTATACCACAACTGGTATTAGGATAAATACAAGTAAAAGTGTTGTTTTGCCTTTAGGGGATAGTAAAATTATTGATGATTTTCCGATTCTGATGACAACAGACCAAGTAAAGATTTTGGGCCTATTTTTTGGTAATAAAGAGTCTGAGATACGTAATTGGAATGATGTTTATGATAAAGCAAAGCTTAAGGTACAGACGTGGTTAACTTGGAAAATGTCCAGGAAAAAGAAAGTGTATCTCATAAGAGCATACATTGCTCCTATGTTTTTATATATGTCACATATTTTTCCTCTGCCGTTTAGTATGCATACCAAACTTTTGGGTTTATTTTTTCAGTTTTTATGGGGCAGTAGGTTGAATCCAGTGAAGAGGATTCATACATACAGAGAGCGGAAAGAAGGGGGTTTGAATATGTTGCATCCTATAGTTTATTTATTTGGTCATTTCTTTTTTAGCTCTATCATTCCCTTATTTTCGCAAACTATGGGAATAGGGCAATTTAGCATGCGGCTTTGGGGAGGACCTTTTTTAGAAGCATGGGGGAGAGGGAGATGGCATCCTGTAGAGTGATTACTTCTGAGTTATGTACAAACCACTCTTCGATACATTATAACTTGGAAGATAGAACTAGCGTGGTATAGGGATAAAGGGAAGAAAATGTTTTACAAAATCATAGTGGATAAATGGTATCGAGAGGACCCGGTGTTTATGGTACCTCCTTTTATTAAGATTTCCTTGTTGTTGGAAGTTATGACTAATCCTCGAATACCTTTAAAAATGCAAGATTTTGCTTGGCTCTGCGGTCATCAGGAACTACAAGTAAAGAGCAATCAGAAACATAAGCAAATAACGGAAAGGGGGTGTGGAGAGTCTATGTGTGCAGGGATTATGGAGACAATGCAGAATCTTTTCTTTGATTGTTCCCATATGCAAGGCTTTTGGAAATGGTTATTGATTTTATGGGGGGAGCAGTTATTGGTATTAATAAATTATGATGTTTTGATTTTAGGGCAAATCCCGGCCACCTGGGCAAAATGGACTAACAGTACAATCCAGATTGTTTTGGTAAGTATGAAATGGTCTATTTGGCAAGCAAGATGTCTTAGATTTCTGAAAGGTAAGGCAGTTCAACAACAGGATGTTTTTTTCCAAATACAGAAAGAATTGGATGCTGTTTATGAATATGAAAAGCGTACCTTAGGACAAGACTTATCAGTAAAGCTTTGGAGGAATGTTGATTGGGTGGGATAGAGGGATGTCTGTTACAATTATATAGGATTTATTCTTTGTTATGGGACACTGTATGTTTATTTTTTCTTTGTGTTTCGAATATTGTTTTTTGTGACTTTCTGTATTGAATGAAGGTATTGTTTATTTAATCTGGATTTTGTTTTTGAATATTGAATAAAAATTTCCCCTACTCTTTTCGATAAGTGCCATGGGATCTTTAACATCCACCTGAACTACCACCAATCCAGGCAGATGGGACCTCGGTTTAACATCTCATCCGAAAGATGGAATGCCTGGACCCGAACCTGGAACCCTTGCACCTTTAGCCTGACAACCACCAGCCACACTATGGGGCCAGCTTGGCAGTCTCACACCAACTACACCAGGCCAACCATCCCTCCCTTCCATCACGCTGGACCCCCCACACATGCACATATATAGTGATGTCCTGTCGCTATATGCACCCACCTCCCCCATCTGGTCACCCTTCCCCAGCAGTAGCCCCTTCGACATGCACCAGGGTTGAGTTGCCATTATTGCAAGCACTCAATCACCGATGCCATGTCATATGCTACCGTGTCTGTGACCATGAACACCCTCCAGTGCTGACCCAATGCAATGCTTGATATCGTTTTTGGAGTGCTATAGGTGTGGTGTGGTGGATCAAGTGTGCCACATGTAGCTTGTGTTGCATTAATGAGAGCTCTGCATTGGTGGTTGAAGTCTCACTGAGGTGTATATGCTACACCAGGTTTAATGGGTGATTAATGGTGTTGTTAAAGTGCTTTTTTAAAGTTTCCTTAAAAAACACCTTTTCTGGCCAAATACCGAATACCTGGGACCCGAATACCAAATATTCGGCCGAATATTCGGGAAAAGGTATTCGCACAGCCCTACTGCCGACACCTAAGATGCCAGTTTTACACCAGATCCACTCCTGTGCTGTTCCACTCACTCACTGGGACATGAATGTGTGTGGAATTTTTGTATTACTCTTTAAAATGTTCATATGTATAGGTAATAGGATGAGCAAGTTTGGGAGTTCGGTGGAGGTTTGTTCTGCACACTATCAATTGCAAGTTTGAGGGTTTGGTGGAAGTTTGTTCTGCACACTATCAATCGGGGATTTCTTCTTTGTATCTTTGTTGTTTTTTTCTTGTGTACACTTTTTTGATTTTTCACTTGGTTTTGATTTCTTTTTGTGTCTGATTGTAAGATTTGTTCTAGTTTCTTTTAAACATTCCCCTATTCTTCATCCTTTAGTGCCATAACATCTTTTACTTCCAAATGGACAGTGAACAAAGATGGAAAGAATGGTCTTATTATCTTCCTCTATCCCCCCTTTCTTCATTTAATCTAATGATTCCCGCTTTGTCTTCTGCTTTTCCTTGACATAGCAGAGGGAAACTTTGTTCCCTCCCTTTATTATACCCTCTTCTGGGTTCAGCTCAACCTCTGCTTTCACTTTTCTTACCATGCTGTTTCCTCCCTTGCTTTGTCCATGTAGACTTCCCTATTTCCCATTTGTTGATCCCCCTTGTTCTTCCTGGAAGCCACCCTATTTACCTTCATTGCCTCCCCTACTTCTCTTGAAAACCAAAATGGTCTTCTGTACTTCTTTTTCTTTTCTACCTGCCTCAGACAGGAGTCCATTCCTCCTGCCTCAAACAATTTGCCTCAAACCCTATCTCTTCCTTTACCCCCTCAATGTTTTTTGGAATTACCTCCCCCATCTTCCCAAAGTTTCCTCTTCTGAAATCCAAGGCCATTGCCCTTAAGTTTGAACACTGGGTTGCCAGTATGATACTAAGTCGCACTGAGCTGTGGTTGCTGGGCCCAAGGGGCTCCTCTACTCTGACCCCGCCTATGTTATCCCCCCTGGAGAGCACTATATCCAGTGTAGCCCCCCCCGGTAGGTTTCATTACTGACTGGGCCAGTAGGCACTCTTGCATTTCCTCTACCAGCGACTGGCCCCTTGCTCTTCTGGCCAACAGGATTTTCCAGTCCACGTCAAGTAGGTTGATATCTCCCTTTAGTATAACCTCAGTGTTTGGTACTGGCCTCCTAATTTCCTCACCCAGGGCCCTATCCATACTAATCAAGAGAGATCCCAAGACTGTGCATTATTTTCTTACAACATACAACAACTCACCTAACCTAAACTACATAACTGTTACTGATTTGAATAATGTGTGCGTGACCATTTTCTAATACATTAAAATGCATGTTGCAAGGGAATATATGCACTTCTTGGGTGGTTAAAAGCACCTGGCTCTATTTTGCCCCCTTGAGACCATTCAAAGCATGCATAAATGTCCATATGACTACACACCCCGTCATGTATTATCCCTTACTTTTCTTCTAAGAATGTGGGTCTTCTGCAATATATTTAGGGCTATATTTACCCATGTTCCATTCCAGCGAAGAAAAAACAATAAAATTGTCAAAACAGTAACCACATATTCTTCTAAGCTGTAAAGTCAGTGTTTCCAAGCTCCTAAAAAGGAAATTTGAAGATAAATCTCCATGCTCAATCCAAATAAAAGCCAATATGATGCTGAAGAAATACCATGCACTGAACAGACACTTTAGGCCTTCTCAGACTTCGTCATTAATTGCACTTTAAACTAAGCTAAGATCATCCAAACTCTCTCATTTTGTGACATCTGTTCCATCAAGTACCCAGACTGATAAGGAATTTAAAACTGATGGAAAGCACTGACATCATCATAAAAACTTTAAACTGCACTAGAAGAATCAATAAAAAAATTAGCCTTCCCACACAGCGGAATTTAGACTTATCAAGAGATCTCATATCAGCGGGCCATAAAACCATCTTCTATTGATCGCAGTTGCTTATGCTGATGAGGGGAAATACAATACACCATGTTCCAAAGCAAACTGTTCTACAGACTAAATCAATACGAGACATTGCGGATCTGTTCAAAGAACATTGTATCCCACTAAAAACTAAGACCAACTCAGTAATACCGTATAATTGTTACTAATATCTTCTACATTATCATTTGCACATGGCATGCTAGCAAAAGGATTTGTTTTAAAATTATTTTTTTACATTTTTTTTCACTGCATTCCTTTTGTAGAAACAGTTGATTATTTAAAAAGGTAATTTAAAATTGCACCAGTTCTGAATACAGCGATTAAAATGTCAGAAATAAATGTTAATTATGAAACTATTAATACTTTTTTTTAAATGGGATAAAAAAGTTCCACAGTGGCGGTGTGCTGCATAGATTGCAGTAGTTGTAGAAGAAAAGATTTTTATTAAAGAACTAGGATAGACACCATTCGGCTTGAGTTCCTTTACAGTTATGGGCTGCCACAGAGTTAAAGCACTCCTATGTGAACCAGAGGCTCAAAGGTTCAGATTCTACCACTGCTACTTTCTCACTCTGATCAGGAGAAAGACGCTGGACCACTAGGCACAGAGGTCTAGTCAGAAGCAGTACTCCACAATAAACAAGATGCTGCATCTCATTTGAGTTATACTAGGCAGATGACTTCTAAACTAATAACTAATGAAAAGTGCAGTAATTTTTGCATTCTAGTCATTAAATGCCAGAGATGGCTACCCATAATCATCTCAGAATGATCTCAAAACACTTTGAAGCGTTCTCAATGTTATCTCCTTTATTCCCCTCCTTCCAGCCCATCCAATGATGGGCTCCATTCACACTGGGATACATGTCACTTTACATGGCAATGGATGCATCTGTATGCCATGAACTGTGGTCTTCTGCAGGTGCACAACACCCCCAGCATTGTGCACAACACCCCCAGCATGGTGCACAACACCCCCAGCATGGTGCACAACACCTCCAGCATGGTGCACAACACCCCCAGCATGGTGCATACAACCTCCAGCATGGTGCACAATACCCCCAGCATGGTGCACACAACCTCCAGCATGGTGCACAATACCCCCAGCATGGTGCATAACACCCACAGCATGGTGCACAACACCCCCAGCATGGTGCACAATACCCCCAGCATGCGTTGTCACTCTTTCCCAGCTGCACAGGGGTGTCCTCAACACAGTTCAGAATACCTACCTCCCAGTTGCACAGGTGCATCCGTGACCCAGTTCTGAACCCTTCCTCCCACCTACACAGGGGTATCTTTGACCCGGTTCCGAATCCCGACCTCCCAGCTGCACAGGAATGCCCTTGATTCAATCCTGCATCCATCCCTACAAACTGAATAGAGGTGCCCCAGACCAAATCCTTAACCCCTCCCTACGAGCTGCACATGGGCACCCTTGACTCAATCCTGGACCCTCCCTACCAGCTGTACAGAGGTGCCCTTGGCCAAATCCTCTCTTCCTCTCTCTCTCTCTCTCTCTCTCAGCTGCAAAGAGGTGCCCCAAACCCAATCCTGAACCCCTCCCTACAAGCTGCACAGGGACTCATCAACTAAATCCTGCATCCCTCCTACCCAGCTGCACATGGGATAGGCTAGATCCAAGCATGTATCTCTACCTCCCTCCTGAAAAGGGTACCTCCAATCCAATCCTTCATCCTGCACTCCCAGCTGTACATGGGTGCCCTTAACCCACTCCCACACAGATATTTTCACATCCCTCCCATCCCATTGCAAAAGGATGCCCCCATCCTAGTCATGTATCCCATCCACCCAGCTTCACAGAGGTGTTCCCAACACAATCCTGCATCCCATCCATCCTGCTGCAGGGGGGTGTCCCCAACCCAATCTTGCACCACCCCCAGCTACCTGGGGCACCCTTGATCCAATTATACATCACCCTCTCCCAGCTACACAGGGGAGGCCCCAACTCAATCCCTTATTCATCCCTCGCCAGCTGCACACAGGGGCCCCCAATCCAATACCCACATCCCTCCCCAGGGCAACACAAGGGTGCCCCTGACCTAATTCGCCATCACTACTCCCACTGCACAGAGGTGCCTCTGACCTTATGCAGCACCCCCCCACACACACACTTGAACAGTGCTGCCCCTCACCCAGTGCCTTCATCTCTCCCTCCCAGCAGCACAGGAGTGACATTGACTCATCCCAAACCCCCCACCCCACTGCATAGGAGTACACCCATCCCAGTACAGCATCACATCTACCCAGCTGCACAAGGGTGACCATAACTCAGTCTCACATCTCTGCCTCTCAGCTGTATAGGGGTATTTTGACCGAATCTCCCATCCTTCCCTACATGTTGCAGAGGGGATGCCTTCACCCAGTCTCACATCCATCCCTCCTAGCTGCACAGAAGTATGTTTTCCGAATGCCACATGCATCCACCCAGCTAAACAAGGGTTCCTTCAACCCGGTCTGGAATCCATTCTGCCTAGCTGCGCAGGGATACAGTGACAGAATACTGCATCCTTCCCTACATACTTCACAGGCCTTGACTCAATCCCACATCCCGCCATCCTAGCTGCAAAGGGGTGCCCTTGACACAATTCCACATCCATTCCTTCAAGTTGCATAAGGGTGCCCCTGACCCAGCCACACATCCCTACCTCCTTCCCAGCTGCACAGATGTACTCTTGACCTAATCCTATATTCCCCTTCCAGCTGCACAGGGGTGCCCTTGACTCAGTCCTGCATCCCATCTGTCCAGCTGCAGAGGTCTGCCCCAAGCCAATCCATCATCCCATTCACTCAGCTACTCAGAGGTGCCCAAGTCAATCCTGCATCCCTCCCCCACAGGCTGTGCAAGGATGCCCTTGATCCAGTCTCACATCCCTCACTCCCTCCCAGCCACACAGGGGTGGCCTCAAATCAGCTCCACATCCCTCCCTCCCTCCCTCTCAGCTACACTGGGGTGTCCCCAACCCAATCCTGCATCCCTCCTACCCAACAACACAGGGGTGCCCTTGAACCAATCCCCACATCTCTCCCCCCACCAAATGCATTGAGGTGACACTGGCCCAATGTGCAAGTCAAAAGCAACCTGCACAGAGTGGTGCAAGATTCTGATGCAGCTATTGGGGTGAGCAGCCCCCAATTACAAACAAGGTAGGCAAAGAGTAGCACACACATTAGTCGTAGTGGTGTCTAAAGAAGCAACAACACATACTGAGAGTATGCTACAAAAATCCATTTATTGGGCAATGAGTGGCAAGGAGACTCAAGCAGACAACTCAAATCAATTTCACCATCTAGTTGCCCCAGCAGTTCAGTCATATGGATCTTCATCAGGGGACACTGACCCAGTTCTGCATTCCATCCACCCAGCTGCACAAAGGCACCAATGACCCTATCCTGCATCCTTCTCTCCTAATTGCACAGGAGTAAATTAAAAAAATCATGCATCCTTCTCGCCCAGCTGCACAGGGGGTGCCCATGACCCAATCCTGCATTCCTTCCTCCCTGCTATACAGTGGTATCCTCAACCGAATCCCACATCCCTGCCTCCCTCCCAGCTGCCCAGGGCAGCCATTGATCCAGTTTCACATCCCTCCCTTCCAGCTACACATAGAAGCACCCAACCCAATTCCACATCTCTCCCTCCCAGCTGCACAGGGGTACCTTGATCAAATCACCCATTCTTCCCTACCAGCTGCACAAGGGTGCCCATAACCCTATCCGGAATCCTTATCCCCTTGCTGCATAGAGGTGCGCCAACCCAATCCTGCATCCTATCCACCCACCTACAGATGGGTGCTCCTAATCCAATCCCATATCCCTCCCTTCCAGATGCACAGGGTGCCTCTGCCCCACTCCTGCATCCCAGTCACCCAGCTGCCCAGGGATACCCCTGACCCAATCCCACATCCCTCCCTCCCTCCTAGCTGCACAGGATGCCTCTGTCCCAGTACTGCAGGCTGCATCCCATCCTCCCAGCTGCAGAGGGATTCCATTGACCCATTCCTACATCCCTCCCTCCCAGCTATGCAAGGGGCCCCCAACCCATTCCCCACATCAATCCCTCCCAGCTACACAACAGCGTCTCTGCCCCAGTTCCATAGCCCTCCCTTCCAGGTGCACAGAATACCCTTGACCTAATTCTACATCCCTCCTTCCACCTATAGAGGGGGCCTGACCCAATTCCCACATCCCTCCCAACCCAGCTGCACAGGCATACAATCCCACATCCCTCTGTCATAGCTATATGCAGGGTCCCATGTCACTCCCTCTGAGCTCCACAGCAGTGCTCTGACTCAGTCCCACACCCTTTCCACCCACCTGCACAGAGATAACCCTTAGAAGCTCTGTTGGGAGAGAAACACTGGGTTGTCTTGCTCACTACCTCCTCATGTCTGTTGCCTGGTTGATCAACTCTCAGATTTTGCCTGATCCCTGCAACTATTTAACTTTGGGACTTACAGCATATACTAAAAGGAAAATCCCCTAAACCTATTTTCTGAATGCCATTTGTAGTCTGTAGGCATGAACAATGATTCCCGCTCTTAGACCCTTAATTTCATCCTAATTTAAATGAAGTTGCTTCAATCTGTTCTGCCCTGGTGTGAAAATCTTTGACTTCATTGTAAAGGTCATGACCCCAATCATGCAAGGCATCATGGGAGTTGATGCATATTTGCACAAGCCAGCAGAAGTGGTACTCTGAAGTCAGTTCTGTTACATGCCTTGTGAAGTCCCTGTGTTCTTGTCTCATGCTGACCATCAAACTTTCTAAGGTAAGTTCCCTACTGTTTTCTGTTGTTTAAAGTGTGTCTGAGTTGGGAAAAATATAGTTGGAAGGATGAAGGTGTTTGTGACGTTTTTGTTATGTGACTGACTAATTGGATTATGTGCTAGGAGCTCTTTGCTTGCTCACTAAGCTTGAAGTCCCTTTGATGTCATTGTGCTTGTCTCCTGCTGGAAAACAAACTTTGCTCAGCAAGTGACCTGCTTTTTTGTGATTTCAGTTCTAAGTGGGAATAAAATGCTTTTTAAAGGATGTTTATGACATCTTGCACATAATCCAGTGTTACTAACATAACAAACTAACATACTAGATGCCAGCAGAGTAGGCCGCATGGTCTATCGAGTCTGCTCGTGCTTCAGAACCCTGGGTGGGTACCGAATCCATCCCCCCCCTCTCCTTTCCCTATTTTTCCATCCCAGCCCTCCCCCAGGGCAAGCCAACCTCTGTTTCATCTCTTGCCTATGCCTGTCTCACCCTCTCTTGAAACCTTCCACCATAGAAGCCAGTAACCAACTCCCTGGGCAGCGCATTCCAAGGTTCCACCACTCTCTCAGTGAAATACCTCCTCCTCCTTTCCTCCCTCATCCTCCTACCTTCGAGCTTCCAACTATGTCCTCTGGTGATTCCACCCTCCTTCAGCATAAAGATCCCTCTCGATTTACCCTATTGATTCCCTTGAGGTACTTGAAGACCTCAATCATGTACCCCCGGTCCCTCCTCTCCTCCAGCGAGAACAGGCTGAGCTCCTCTAGTCTCTCCTCATACGTAATCTCCCCCAGACCCCGGATCATTTTGGTTGCTTTCCTCTGAACTCTTTCCTGGAGATGGATGTCCCTCCTTAAGCGCGGCCTCCAGTACTGCACACGGTACTCCAGGTGTGGTCTAACCAGGCCAGCAGAACCACTTCCCTGTTCCTTGAGGTAATCCCCCTTGCGATGCAGCCCAGCAGTGTTTGTCTTGACTGCAGCCCTCCTGCACTGCTCTGAATTATTCATGTTGACATCCACCAGGACTCCCAGGTCTTTCTCCCCTGCCATGGCCTGCAACTCATCCCCTCCCAGGGTGTTCTCATGTTTTGGGTTACCCCGTCCAAGGTGTAGCATCTTGCACTTGGAGGAGTTCAAATTTAATTTCCAGGTGCAGGCCCACCTATCCAGAGTATCCAGCTCCCCTTGCAGGGCCAACCTCCCCTCTTCCCCCTCTACCACTGCACCCAGCTTAGAGTCATCCGTGAAGAGGCTCATTTCACATCTGATAACTTCCCTGATATCGGAGAAGTAGGCATTAAACAGGAGCAGCCCCAGAACCGAGCCCTGTGGTACCCCACTAATGACCCCTCTAGGAGACAAGACCTCCCTGCTGACCACTACCCTCTGAGTACACCCAACAAGCCAGTTTCTAATCCATCTGACCATCAATGGGCCCACCCCCATCCCCTTAAGCTTCACCAGTAGGCCATTGTGTGGGACTGAGTCAAACGCCTTGCTGAAGTCCAAGAACAGTGCATCCACTGGCCTCCCCCTGTCGAGTTCCGATGTTATCCATTCATAGAACTCCATAAGGTTAGTTTGGCATGATCTACCTGGCACAAACCCATGCTGACAACTATCCAGGTATCCCATCTCCTCCAAGAACCCCCCCAATCTTTTCTTAAGTATACTCTCCATCATCTTCCCCACCACCGATGTCAAACTGATGGGTCTATAGTTTTCTGGCACCTCCCTCAATCCTCCTTTGTGGATGGGCACAACATGTGCCAACCTCCAATCCCTAGGCACCCACCTAGTCTTTAATAACATGTTAAAGAGATCCACCAGAGGTGCAGCCAGAACACCCACCAACTCTTTAAGGGATTTAAGTGCTTCCCACAACCGGCCAATGGGGATAGCATTGTCGGTCCTTCCCTCCCTTTTAGCAGATCCATCCTGACGTGATACGCCTCAGCTATTTCTCCCAACATCTTGTTCTTACGCAGGTGCTCCAGCAATCCTGCCTGCTGCTCTTCCAACACCTTCAGCTCCTGCTTTGTAAGTTTTGTAAGTTTCCCAGCCCCCTCCCGAGAGAACACCGAGGCAAAGTAATCATTCAATACCTCTGCCTGTTCCCCAGCACCTTCCACCCACCCCCTGTTTGTCCTCAACCTACCGAGCTGGTCCTTGATCTTTCACCACTCCCCAATATACCTAAAGAACCCCTTTTCCCCACCCCATATCCCCTGGGCAAGCCTCTGCTCTTTTCTGGCCTTTGCCTCCCTTAACATCCTGGTGACTTGCCTGGCTGCAAGATGGTAGTTTTCCCTATCCCCCCCCATTCTTTTGTATCTGCTGTAGGCAGTCCTCTTCTCCCTTACTGCCTCCTGAACCTCCTTGGACCACCAGCATGGTTTACAAGACCTTGCCCCCTTGCGCTTCACCCTTGCACAGGACCTGATGGCCTCCTGTAGTCCCCATTTTATGACCTCCCACCTACCTTCTACATCCATCCTTGGCGTAATCTCCCTCAAATGCCCCTTGAGACTCTCTACCATGCCCCTAAAGTCTGCCCCCCTAAAATCTACAGTCATTGTCTTGGAGCTATCCTCCCCTCCCCCCCAGATTTAGCTGAAACCAGACTGTGTCATGGTCGCTCCCTGCCAGGGGATCCTCCACCTGTAGATCCTGTACCAGATCTTCATCTGCAAGAACCACACCCAGGACATGACCCTCCCTTGTTGGCTCTAACACCTGCTGAGTGAGGAACATGTCCTGGAAGCCATCCAGCAGCCTATGCTCCTTGACCACCATGGACGTCATAGTTCCCCAGTCAGTAGCTGGCATATATAGGTCCCCCATCAACACCAATCCTTCCCCTTCTGGTTCACACTGGCCCTCAGTGTTAGCCAGCAGACAATCCTCCAGTTTCTCCACCAACACTGGGGGCCTATATACCACTCCCATCTTGATCTTCCCTCCTGTGGGGTTTCGCAAAGTGACCCATAAGGCCTCCACATTGCCCTCTGCTTCCTCCGCCCTAATAATCACTATGTTATCCCTAATGAATATAGCTACTCCTCCCTCTCTGCCCTCCTTTCTATCCTTCCTAAGCACTGTGTACCCTCTTACATTAAGTTTCCAGTTGTGGTTAGGGGTGGCCCAAGTTTCAGTGACCACTGCTACATCTACCCCTCCTTCAACCAGCATGGCCTGGAACTCCAGCATCTTGTTCCCCAGACTCCTGTCATTTGTTAACACCACCCCCAACCCTTGTCCCTACCCCCCTTTACCATGCCCACCCTGGTCCTCTTATACATCCATCCTCCATCCTCTCCTACGGAACCTACCTCCCATGGCAATCATCGGCCCCCAGGGGCTGAAGGCCAGGCCTACCCATGAGATATTTGGTCAGGTCAGCCCCTATTTTCCCCTTCCCCTTTACAAGTTTAAACCCCACCTAGCCTGAATGAAATCTGCCATCCCATTTTAGAACTTCCTTCCCTGTCAGATTTAGGTGAAACCCATCCCTGGCATACAGCCCCTTATCATCCCAAACTCCCCCCAAGTCCCCCCAACACCCCAGTCCCTGATCTTCATTTTGTTCCCCATAGTGGCTTTGGCACTGGCAATATTTCCGAGAAGGAAACTGTGCATCCATTATCCTGGCAAACTCTAGCTAGTTCTCTGAACCTTGCCTGGATTTCCAGTACACTATTTCGCCTATATCCCTCTATATCATTTGTCCCCAGATGCACTGGGAAGTCCGGTGATCCTCCACAGTCCTTTGCCAGCTCATACTCTTTAGAGAGTGTCAATGCAGGTAGTGGAGCTGTGTGAACTGCTGAAAGTGTAAAGTTATGAGCAGTTTAGGATCAAACTGAAAAAATCCTGGGGTCAGATATTCAAAAACAGTCGCAAGCACAGCACAAAGGTTTGCACTGCACTTACGCCTGCACCTGACCCAGATGCTGCTATATTCAGTCACTGCTATACACTGTACGTGCACACTGTGAGCTCATATGGCAGCCAGCCAAGGAAGTGAGAGGAAGGCTGTGCCAGCCACTGTATGAGGATTCCTTGAACAGCCCTGGTGACCTTGGGAAGGGGGGGTGTTGGGAGGTGTACTGGGAGCGGGCATGGGGGCCACCGGACCACCAATGTTAGCCAGTCCATTTGTCAACGGCCATTCAGGAGTGGGGGCGGGGGTACAACTGGACACCAGGGATAGTCTAAAGAACATGCGCTAGGCATTCAGGTGGTGGGGGTGCAGCTAGACATCAGGAAGCTCTATATTCCCATGGAATGGGTGATCAGGGGGTGCCACAAGACACCTGGGAGCTCTGTACTCTCACAGAAAAGGTAATCAGGGGTTGGGGGTGCCATGAGATACCAGGGAGTGGTGTACATGTTTTGGAAGGGGTGGTCAGGGACAGGGGTGCCACTAGACACCAGGGTTGTGTGTATGCTATATGGAACTACCTAGTGATTGGGGGGGGTGTGCCACTAGACATCAGGGCTGTGTGTATGCTGTATGGGACTGGTGACTGGGGGGATGGGGAGTGCCACAAGACACCAGGGAGCTCCATACTCTCATGGGATGGGTTACTGGGGGTGAGGGTGCCGCTAGATACCAGGGCTCTGTTTATGCTGTACGGGACAGGCAATTGGTGGGTTGAGGGGTGTCACTTGACACCAGGGATATGTGTGTAAGCTACTGACTGGGTGATCGGGTGGCAGGGGTTGCCACTAGACACCAGGGATGTGTGTATGCTATATGGGATGAGTGCCCGGGGGGGGGTGCCACTAGACACCAGGGATGGGTATACAACATGTGAAGCAGGTGTGCAGGGGATGTGGGTACCATTAGACACCAGGGATATGTCTAACAAGCATGGGACAGGTGTTCATGGTGGGGTGGGGCCCACTGGACACCTGACCTGCAACTTACTGGCATGATGAGTGATGGGGGGGTGGCTGCAGTACAGCCGTCCCAACATCAGTAGGGTGGGGGCATAGTCTTAGCACCCAGCTGAGTTGAGGGTTTCAGTGGCGGTAAATAACTTCACTTTGGGTGCCATTTACTGCCATCGCAGACCCTTGAAAATGCCACTACACCCATATGCAGGAGGGGACCTCCTCATTTGCATGGGCGCAGTGATATGTTAGCATCTGAGCACTAACAGGTTTAGTGCATGATATAGGGGCCTCTGAAGATAGACCACACCCCAAAAAAGGGAGCAAATCTGGATAGTATGAGTGCAAACCTGTTGGCATTGGCTCTAATATTTGAATATGTGGCCCCTGATCTTTTACATTTGGTTTTAAAAGGATCTGTTGAAAATCTTTTCTGAGCTGAAATTAAGTGGTTTGGGTGTAAACATGGGTCAACATCTCAAAGTCTGAGTTGGCTGAACTGGTTTGAAAGGTCCACACTATAGTAGAATTGAATAAATACTTGGATTCACATGAAGACAACCCACTCCCCACCACAGCGTGCCTTGGATCAGCATGGACAATCTGATTCAGTTTCTCAGCATTCTAAGTAGCTGCAGATCTGAACTGGAGTCATATCACTGGAAGTATACCCTGACATTTGGCACAGCCTTACTTCAGATCAGGACTACCTCCAATGGAGGCTGACTTTGATTGGATCTTGTAGGTTAAATTCCCAGAATTCCAGGCTGGAGAAATCCAAAGTGGTTCTGAGCAGCCTCTCCCCTTCCTAGTTCAGAAAGAGTAATTTTTTTTTTTATTTCCCAGCACCTAGAACTCATGTCTGTTCATTAAAAGAACTGAACCCACAGAGTTTAGGGGGTTGTATTTTGGAGGAACCATTTATTGTAGCTCTAGTTTCTAGGGTTCCATGTAATAACAGCTAAGCAAAAATGGCACCAGCACAATAGGGAGAATATAAAATAACAATTTCAAAACCAGCAACAAGCACTACACCTACTGCCGAAACAGCAAAGTGCTTTACTGTATTTTTGTGGGGTCCCAACACCCCCATCTAAAATAACCATCTCAGGGGTGGGGAGGGCAACTTGGGGAATGGGAGAAACTCGGGAGGGGAGATGTTCCCTGGGGGAGGGATAGAAAGTCGGGGGAGGCGAAACCCAATAGTGCCACTAGGGGAGTTAAAGGGAACACTAGTCACTCAAATTGTGAAAGCCCATGAAAAGATCTTTAAAATGAGGCATTGGATTTACCTGTGGGGGACAGGAGTCTTGAGATATGAATAGCTAGGTGATGTGTAAATCAACTCATAGCAACAGCCATTTCTTGCAGTCTTAAAAACAGGAAGTGATGTTACTGAGGGGCTAGTTCTATGTTGTTAATTACAGCTTGCCCCTCAGTGACATCACTTTCTGTTGTAAGACTGCATGAAATGGCTGCTGCCTTGTTTTGATTTTCAGGTGATTTAAATATTTATATCTCGGTACATTTGACGCCTGCAAGGGAGCCAAATACCTTGTTCAGCATAACTTTTCATGGGCTTTCACAGTTTGATCAATCCCTGCAATGTTTACTGTCCCTTTAACAAAAATGAGAGAGCAGAAGTAGAAACAAATCCTAACTCAAGGGAAAACTATACACTACAAAACAAATCAACACTACAATAAAAAATACCACCTGGGAATCGAATCCAGCTCTGTAGCATGACCCAACTACTGAGAGGTACCGACTCTAACCAGTATGCTAAGCCGACAACACTGTTTTCAGCCCACAGCAGCTGCATTATATTTCGCATCTCTTTGCTCTTTCACTACCCCCATATTCCTCAGTCTTTTCCACCCTCGCTCTTTTCACACCCTTGCTATTATTCATGCTTCGCTATTCTGTTAGGCACTCAAATTGAGTCACACAAATTGAGTAGCTCAATTTGACTCGTGCATATCACAGGATACCAGTTTCTAGTTGTAGGGCTGTCAATGCTGCCAGCAAACCCTTTATTCAAATGGCAACCCTCTGCTAAACAAAACTGGAAGGTAGTGTGGTTCAGGCGTGAGCACATACGACTTTGAATAAGTCACTTGCCTGCCTGAGCTACAGTTCTCCTAGCTGAACAACTGAGAACAAGGAGGACAACACTGTAAATGAGATACTGCAGCTCTGGTGAGCCCTCATGGGTGCATGCATTGTTAAAAATAATAATACCGGCTCTGTGGTGCTTTTCAGTAGGGGACTGCTGAGGCATACTGGTGACCCGGGTTCATACACCAACCCTGGGATGTCAGCAGTGGAAGCCAGCAGGGACCACTCAGAGCATCCACTCAGATGCTCTCCTCCCAGTGGGCTGGACAGCAAAGCATCTCTCACACAGCAACACCTGGTGGAAGCTTGGTGGAGGTATCATTGGCAGCATGGGTGATGCTGCCCGGCGTCTAACCCCAGGACCATCAGGGGCATGGCGTGCTCACAAAGAGGCAGGTAGGTGAGGCAAAATTGGAAGAAAAGTCACCACTGGTGGCAGGGTAGTGAGCAAGGTCTGTCTCCACTCACATCCACCAGGCACTTTGAAAGGAAAAGCCTCTGGGGAACATGTCGGAGTGATCCATATTCAGCCGAAGTATGTTGTAAGGAAGGCACCTGGCAACAGAAACCCTTCCCTGAGGAATAAGCAAGTGAGGCAAGGTGCCATGGTTGATGGAGCACTGATTTGATTAGGAGGAGATACTGGACTGGAAATGGAGGCAAAGCACCACCTGAAGACAAGTGCAGGTGCAATAAACAGATATTAAAAAATAACAATAATAATGCTGCTTGAAATATTAATCTTCTCATTTTTTTTAAGCAGAGAAATTAATTTTGTTCTTTGATTTTCTTCTGCCAAACCAGTTCACCAACATGGCAAAACAAGGGTTAAGTATGCACATGATTAAAAAGTAAACTGAATTTTGTGGTAAACAGAATACACACCAGGCCCAGCCCAATTAACCCCAGTTATATGACACAGTCGCCACCGCGGGAACCAATAGGTAATTAGTTGAGAGGAGTTTCGGCTGCAGTGTAATTACAGCACTACGTAAATCATAGCTAAATGCAATACCTTAGATTCTCCCGAGCCGTAATTATTAAAGTATAGGGAAGCCATACTCTGCATTTGTGAAACAAACACCTGTTATATATATAGAGAGCAAGCCCCTTGTTACCATCTACCCAAACACCTTCAGGACTTATTTAGTGATTAAGCAGGAGTCAATAATGTCGAGTAACAATTTCTCATTGTTTCCTCATAGGAGTTCCAGTGATTTCTGGTGTTCTAGTGGCTTCTCTGTGCTTGATGTGACAAGCAAACAGCAATGGTAAACAACATGTCATTGGTGATTAACCGACAACTGCAGAGAAACCTTTTACGCTGTAAACAGCCACTGGAACAAATTGTTTGTCAAATAAACAACAGCACTTTATTCCTGCAAATTAGCAAGAAAAACGGAAATTAAAATAATTACTGGCTTCTCCTTAATTATTAGTGCTGCCTGAATGGCAGGTCTCAACAGACTTGGAACCAAAGGGAGTGTTTGGCAAAGGTAGCTGTTTCGCCCTGCACTAATTCCAAGTTTGTGAACTGCTGTCTGAAAGTCTAGCAGTGCAGTATCAAGATCAAGCAGGAGCCAATCATTTTTTTATTCTCATGGCGGGGATGGGCTAGATCATAGAGTATGATGGAAAATCACCATGCTACATCCCGTGGGTGCCAGTATTGTCCAGAAATTCTGTGCTAAATGGAACACTGTCAGCTGTGTGGTTCAGTGGGTAAAGCACAGGACTGGGGCCCAGGAGACCCAAGGTTCTAACCCCACTAGATCTACTTACTCACTGAGTGACCTTGAGCATGTCACTTACTTCCTTGCATGTTGGTATGTCTCAGTGATGCAGCTGGGTAGCAGTAGGACCCCACTGTACAGTAATGGTGATGTTAAATCTCAGCTGGGCTACCCTAGGTGAAAAATTGTAAAACTAAAATAAATGGGGCCACCCAAAGTCCTTGCAGGAGAGCTATGTGTTCCCATGATGATCACCCAGGTTCAGGAGCAAACTCAGAAAGTCATGACAGGTGACCAGGGGGGCGGGGGTAGTGCTACTGTGTGGCAGCACTCCCAGCCAGGAAAGGGTGGCAGCCTGGTTTCGCCATCATACTGACCCCTGCGGTGAGCCAAGGGAGCTTGTCACCCCTGCAAGGTATCACTACATGCATGTAAGGATCCTTGTGTGGGGATGCATCTCCTGGGCCAGATGACAAGGGAAGGAGAAAAACATGGAAAATCCATGTCTCTCTGCTGCAGAGTATGATGGCCCCAGGTGCTCTTGGGTCTCTCACAATGCAGATATCCACCAGCTGGATAATGTGGGGAGCAGCAGAGTGGATTGGGGGCAGCTGGACAGCAAGGGCCCGAAGCAAGGTGGATGTGGCATCAGGGGGAGCAAAAAGCTGTATTAACAAACTAAAACAAACCATGCTGGGCAGGCGTGGTGGTGTGGTGTACTGGAATAATGCACTCCTTCAACTCCTTCATGTGTTCAGAAACTGTGCGACTACAAGAGAAGTATTTCTCAAACCTGGCACCATTCATCTTGCTGAAATCAGAACCCACATAACACTGCAGTGAGTCTGAGTTTCTGGAACTGGGTTCACCAGGCTGTCTCTTGCTATGATTTAAAAACAAAGGCACAGATGTTTGTCCCTGTATACCCCTTGTGTATCTCTGCTGAGAATTCATTTTGGTTGTACCCAATTGATTAACTAAATGTGTCTATCCAAATGGGATTCTGTATACTCTGGTTTATCTTTTTTAATGCCATAGAAGTCATCAGCTGGCACAGTCAGGTAAAGAAGCTACTACAGAAAGAACAGTGTGCTCTAAAGTGAAAGAGCACACGTTGCTGTATTTCGTCATGTTCTGAATTTTTATAACTCATTTTTAGTAAACATTATTGCCTGTCAAAAGATGTAGTGCAGTGTGATCAAGCTGTTAAAGCACCAGCCTGGGAGCCAGGAGATCACAGATTCAAACACCGCTAGAGTCACTCACTATGTGACCCTGCATGAGACATTTAATCTCCCATTGCTCCAGTCCATTTGGCTGTGGAAATGGGTAGAAGCAGGACCCAACTGAAAACTAAGACATTGCATAGAAGCAGGACCCCACTGAATACTAAGACATTGCGTAGAAGTAGGACCCCCACTGAATGCTAAGACATTGCATAGAAGCAGGACCCTACTGAATACTAAGACATTGCATAGAAGTAGGACCCCCACTGAAAACTGAGATGCTGCATCAAAGCTGGGTATTATAAGTAAATAGATTGTAAAAAAAAAAAAAGTTAGATTGAGTGTGACTTTATTTTCAACTTTGAAATACATAGCTCCCCACAAATCAATATTGCCCACTGGGAAGGGAGAATCATATAGCACTGGGAAAAGCTAATGTACAATGGGAGAAGAAGGAGAACGAAGAAGAAGAAGCAGAAGACACAGAAGAAGAATGTGCTTTTAAGGATTAACAATGCACACTCCAGGGGAATAGTGAGGCATAGGCCGAGTGCCCTTACACCTGTGGGAAGTGCATAGTTAATCTTTTAATGCACACCCCGGAGTGGTTTATCATGCTTATAAAATGGCACATTGAAGGTAATGAGGATTTCCAGACTTCATAATGAGATCCACCTTCTGGCCATGCATTGTTAGTATTTTAATGCACAGTCATGTGATGGCTGTCATCCAATGAGGTCTCTGGATTTATCCTTGCCATTTTATAAGCGACAAAAAATGTGTAGTGGCAGCCATTTTGCACATCAACACCCACACACAGTTTTTGACAATTGCATGAACCGGTTTTATGGGAAAGGGAATGTTAGCCACTGGAGAAAATCCCCTACCTTGAGAAAAATGCCTTTGGTTCTTTTACTTTTCCTTGGACACCTATCAGGACAGCACCAGAGATGGGTAGAAGGGGTCTCATCTGAAGGATGGAACACCTCAACAGAACAGCATCCCCTAGCACTGCTCTTGAGTTCCAGTGTTTATGGTATGACCTAATCCCAGACTGGAAATAGAACCCACTACCTTCTGGCCCAGAGGCTGATGTGCTGCCAAATAAACCATACTGACACCTAACAGGAACACAGCACAGGATATACAATACAGAAAATACCAAGGGTTCATCATGTGCCTCCTGCCATCCAGGAAGCTGCAGCGATTGTTTAATGTGACATGTCACCAGTGAATGGCATGAACTTTGGTATATAGAGAGGAAAACCACCAGTGGGCAGAATCGGTGGTTAAAGGGTAGCAGCAATACCTGACATTCTTTGATCAGCAGAAAATTAGAACAAGGTTTCAGACAATGATATCACTAAGCAGTACTATTGTTACATAGAACATCATTACACTACTAGTATACTGTATAACTAATTCCAAATTGTTCCTTATGGAATCAACCTCAACAGAGGGCTCTTGGGAGCTCCTGTTGCTGCCTTCCTCTTTAGCCCTTCTCCCTTGGTTCCCATGGTCCCCTCCATAACAGCTGCAGTGGGACAGGGGGATAGACGCATGAATTCCTGCACCTGTTGTTGGTGGTGCAGGTTGCACCTGAAATCACCGTGCCCATTGCTGAATACCTCCTCACTACTTCCCGTACCCCACAGACTGCAGAAACAGGGCTGTGGAACCTAAAGCCATACTGCAGCTCCTCTCCTGTGCAGGAAGAGTCGATCACTGTGACTGCAGACACAGCATTTACTTGCTCTTGCAGCCCTCTAAGGACTGTGGCAGCATGGCTTGGGAGCACACAGACAGCCACACCTCTTTTTTTTCTTTTGCACACCAGTCCACCCAGGAACTTCTGCAGCCACTGCTGCCATGCTATAACTATTGTTCCCTGGTCCCTAAGAACTGGCAACTGGGACCAGGGGGCAGGACAGAAAGCAGGACACCACAGTTCTTTGTGGACAACCAGCCCCATGATGCTAAGTGGCTTGTAAGCTGCACTGTCCTTGCTCCCAGCATGTTGTAAATACACAGGAGTGTCAAACAGTGGTCTCCTGCCACGCATGCACCCCTTGGTCCCATGGGATAGCAGCAAGGTGTAGGAGACAATGTAAAAAAGCCACAAAACAGGACAAGAATGGTTTCAACTCAAAAAAAGACTACCGACACAGCCATGGTTGTTGTCTTTCTGGCCCTAGGACTAATGGGAAGTGGTCAGGGGACACACAGCCAGCCTAGAACGTCAGCCAGTCCTGAGCATAGCTTTGCAGAGCTTGCAAGCTGGCTCAAATCCCAATGCATCATTTCCCCATGAAACAGCATATGTCTTTTTCTGTGGGGGGCTCTGCCACCCACACCCCCTGGACCCCCCCCCCACTAAAGATTCTGAACTCCGGGGGGGGCCAACTCAGTGAGCATACAAATTGTGTTAAAAAATAAAATGTCTGAGACTGGGAATCAAACCCAGTCCCAGACGCAGCACCTGAGTTCCTGCTGCTGTGGCTCAGTCCAATGAGCCATAGCAGCTGCTCAGCAGAACCCACTCTCTGCAGAGGTCCTATCCTCTCCAAATCAGAATGTAAACAGCACAACACTATGAGCAGGTGCTCACTGCATAAGGTGCCAACCTCAAGATTCCCAAATTAGTCAAAAGCAAAATGAGCACTCAGGAACGGAACAAATTAGAAGATATTCGTTTTTATTTCAAAAGGCAAATCCAGGGGTCCTGGATTTATCTTTGCCTTTTGGAATAAAACAAATATCTTCAATTTTTCGTTCTAATCTCATGACTATTCATGAAGATACTATCCTCTGCCTGAGAGTGTGAATTGTGCAATACCGCATACAGCAGTATACGCGGTGTTGCACCATTCGCTGTCCTGGACAGCTCTCTTTCGGGTAAGCTATAATGTCGTATGCTATTAAGTGCACGACATTATGACATGGTAGGAAGAGGAACCACCTTTCCTTTAACAGGGTTTCCATTAATTTCCCCGCTACTGATGTGAGACTAATTTGCCTATATAGTTGCTAGCCTCCTCCCTGCTGCTGCTCTTATGGAGAGGGGCCACATCTGCTCTTCTCCAGTCCTCGCAACCAGGACTGTTTTCAATTAGCTGTGGAATAAGGCCATCAGTGGGACAGCTGGCACCTCCCTGAATTCCTTTAGTACACTTAGGTGTATCCTGTCCAGTCCCATAGTCTCATCCACTTTCAGAGCTGCAAGTCCCTTCAGGATTCTTTACCTTGAAAATAGACTTGTGTTGACCTCCCTTTCCCTTTGTTCCTGCCGTTCTCTGGTGGTCCATTCCCCCCCCCACCCCATGAATTCTGAGCAGAAGTACCTGTTCAGGTTGTCTGGTTTTCATGATCCTCTATTACGCAGTCTCTCTCTGCTGCCCTCCTTATCCTCACTGTTCCTCCCCCTTGCTTTCCTCTTCTCACTTGTGTAAATAAAGTCTTATCCCTTTAACTACCCCTTTGGCTATCATTTCCCCTGACTGTAACTTTGCTCTCCTCACTGCCTTTCCTGCTTTCCTCTGTTTTACTTGGTATACCTCCCTGTCTTCCTCCCTCTGTGTTTCCTCATATCTCCTGAGTGCCACCCTTTCTTCCCTCACCACCTTGGCCCCTTCCCTAGAGAACCATTTATTTTTCCTTCTTCTTTTACTCACTTGCTTCATGTACTGGTTGGTTGCCTTAATGATGACATCCCTTAATTTTCCCCAGTGTGCCTCTACCTCTCCCTGGTAATCCCTACCTTCATGAGGCCATTTCTGAGGCAGTCTATCTCTTTATAATCCACCCATCTAAAGTCCAGGACCCTTGTCTTCATGTGGGTTTTCATGACATGACAGAGATATAAGTTTCTTAGGGGTATAATCAGGGTGAATAGTGAAGACCTGTTTATGAGAAATAGGGATGCAGTCACAAGAGGGCACATATTGGACATTGGTGAGAGGTAAATTCACGAGGGATGTGAGTAAGTTCTACTTCACTGAGAGGGTGGTGGAGTCATGGATCAGATTGCCAGAAGAAGTGGTGAGGGTAGGTAACCTAAATGGGTTCAAACATGACTGGGACAGAGCAAGAGGACTCATAGTCCTACGGGGAATTATCGTGGGGAGGGTTACTGGTGGTGGGGGTTGAGGGGAACAACCTCCCAGGACATTAGGTTTGGGGTGAGGTAGTATAATATGGGCAGACTCCAGAGACCATCAGACAAATTCTATGTTTCTATGTTCTATGTTTCTCATTAGAGACACTCCTTGCATCCCTATCAAGTTACGCGAAAGGATAGCACTTAAGGAATGTGGTTTTGTAGAACAATATGAGGACTAAGTTTCTGACAGTGTCCATTTAAAAGAGAACCTTTTACTTCTGTCTGGGAATGTGGCATCCCTTTACAGAGTGCTGCTGTCATAAACAATTATGGATCAACTAGGTCTAGGGGACAGTGATCCTCTTTTCATGCCAGTAAGGATCATCATTAAAATGGGTTGACTGTTCTGAAAATTCTCCTTTATGACCACACATTACTCGTGCCTGCTACTGTAACTAACCCCTTCTCCTGGGCTCAGTGTATCATCCTGCTTTCTTATTTTCTACCCCTAGTGTTTACATTTCTTACAGATCCCTCGCTCTTTGTCCTCCCCCTCTTCCCCCATGCATGCTCCTCATCTCCTGATTCCCTTGGTTCTGCCCCAACCCTATATGAGTAACAGTTGTTTTCTGTTTACAGTTAGAACATCTTTTCTGTTATTTATTTTATCTATTCACCAGCTCATTATACAGAAGAAACCTCTACTCTCCTCCCTCTGTCTCTCCCCTCACTCCCTGACTTTTAGACATCAACTGAGGCATCGTTCTGCACCCTCCTGTTCCTGTCTACCTCCTTCCTGACCTCTTGTCCTCTCCCTGTCACCCTCTCCTGCACTGCCCCCATTCAATCAAGGCTATTTAGCATACTCTCCCACCTCTACAGGTGCAGCACACTTTATTGTATTCTTTCACGATTATGCACTTTTCATTGCTGTTACATCTGTATTGTTGCCTTTGTATCTGCATTATGTCTTGTAAGTTGCTTCTCCTGACCTCCCCTCCCCTGGGACCCGCCTGGAAGTCAGCCTCTGCTCAGTGTGCCTTTCCCAGTTACCAACTTTAAATAAACAAATACACAAATTAATTAGGTAAGTAATTAAATGAAAATCCCATAACCTTGCTCCAGGTTGTGTGGTCATAAGTGAATAATGCACTTCTTGGGTGGCTGTGGCACTTGTCTATGTCTCGTACCTGACACCCACCCATAACATGAATTGTTCTTTTATAAACACACACCCAATCATGCATTATCCCTTACTCATTTGATTACACTTTTCTGGATTGTTTATCTCCTATCTCCCAGGACTCATGTGGAAAGGAGCCATTTCAGTACAGGCAAAAAATTGTAAGTAAATTTGTAAGTTAAATGCAGGAAATATATGAAACACTGTTTAAAATGAAATGTGTCTTAAAAGTTTGTTTTTCTTAGTTTTTTCTGAGGCGAGACTTAAAATCTGACTTTCATGGGATCTTACTGTAGTGCTTCTGTAAAACAGGTTGAGTTCAATTGTTTTAAATGTTTTAAAGACTTGCATGTGTAATTGTTTTATTTTACAACATGTCTTTTTGGACAATAGGCAGCAAAAAAACAGAACAAAACTGAAGACCTGGAAAAACACTCTCCCTTAGGACACCAAAAAGAATATTGTTTCTTTGTGCTGTAGTAAAGTATAAATGAATTTTGAATACATTTTGTTTCTAATCCTCAAACAGCGTTTATTACCTTTTAGAATTATCCCTTCAGTAATTTAAATTAGTTTGAATAATGTTTATTCAGTTATCAAAGAATTAGAACTAATCCAATATATTCGTGCCTGCTTACAAATTGACAATATTGTTTATTAGCCTTTGTGTGTCTGCTGTGTTTGTTTACCAATACACCTCATTTCCACTAAACCTCATTTACATACAGTAATACCTGAAGCAACAGGGAGCTGGTAGCTGAGCTGGCAAATAACTCTCTGCACTAAACACTGTTAATAGCACTCTTGATAGACGCTATTAAATATAATTTATTCTTTTTTTTTGTGGTGTCCTGGTTACGTTACGTTTCCAACTGGAATGTGAATAGCATTAGAATAATGTTACACTTCATAAAATAGTTCGCCAGCAACAAAAATAAACTTGATTTTTTTTTTGTTTTGTTAATACAGTAATAACTTTGTCAGAGGACAGCCAAGACTCTCTCTGCATAGCTGATATTGAGTTCTGAACAGAATTTTCCCAATGCTGTGTATACATCCATGGGTAAGACTGTAAAAATAACTATTTAAGTTCAAGCACCTCCACACCCCCTGCTCATACTTTTAATCCTGTAAGTACCCTGCCACAGTCCTTATGCCACTGCTCTGCTCCATTCTCCTTCTCCTCTACCTCCAAGGTGGAATAAGCAGGTGAGCAGACAGAACTGAAATTGTCTGGGCTTGAAAATGTAGAAACCATTGCCAAATGATTTTCCCTAGTCAGCCAGTCAGTCAGTCAGTCATTTAACCAGGAAAGGTAAACTCAGCTGTGACAACTTGTCCTCAGGTGTATACTGGGGGGTGGATTACATGGACCAGTTTTTATTGATTGGGGAATGTTAGCTATAAAATTGGAAAATATCTGCTACTCTTCTTCGATAAGTGGTAACAGATCTTTAACCTCCACCTGGAAAGTGACCATGGTTGTGCAGAAGGGACCATGGTTTAAAGAGGGACTCCCACCAAAAGAGTTACATTGCAGAATGAGAATACGCACGTACCCTCCCCCCCAATAAATCTCACACCAAAAATTAGGTTTCTGCGTTACTTTGTTTTAAAGTTATGAGCTATTTTGTAACCCCGATTTCACTATCTGTTCAAAAAAGCCAGTTTCAGTGAAGAGCCACTGATGATTTCTTCTGAACTCACAGTCTAGTCCTGCCTGTCAGCAGCCTGATAGGACCTGATTCTGCAAAGGTTAAGAAGCTGTAGCTATGTAATCCTTTTTTTTTTAAAGGACATGGGATTGGCTGCAATGCTTGCATTTCTAAAATGTTCAGAAGCATGCCACTGTATTTTAGAACATGTCAGAAGGTGGTTTTGGAGTGCAGCACAGAACCAAGGCATAGAATGTCAAGGTGGTGCACAATTTAAAATGTTGGGTGGGGGGTGGGGACATGAAATCTCTGAATGTGACAGGGATGTGCTATCTCAAAATGTGGTGGGACAATCAGTCTCGGAATGCGACAGGGACACACATCAAGAAAGTTGGTAGGGACTGGCAATTTCAGAATATAGTGGGGATGCACGCTGTTGGAATGTGACAGACACACCATTTATTCTGAAATTGCTTATCCCTGTCACATTCCAGACCTGTACACACCCACCATATTTCAAAATTGTGCATCACATCCCCACCACATTCCAACATTATGCATCCCAGCCACATTCTAAAATTATGCATCCCTGCTACATTCTGAAATTACACATCCCTTCCCCATTCCCAAATTGCACATCCCTGCCACACACAGGACAAGGTGGGGAGGGTGACAGCCAAAGGCAGGGTGGGTGTGGCAGAATTCGCAGCTGAAGGAGTAAGGGAAGAGCTGGGTAGACTTAGGGAGGACAAGACAATGGGGCCTGATGGAATACACCCAAGGGTTCTCAAGGAGGTGAAGGATGAACTGGCGCCACATCTGGTGAGGCTGTTTAACTTGTCCTTGGTCACAGGAGTGGTGCCAGTGGACTGGAAGAGGGCAGAGGTGGTCGCAATACATAAGGGGGGGGAGGACGAGGTCAAAAATTACCATCCCGTTAGTCTTACCTCAGTGGTGGGGAAGGTAATGGAAACACTACTTAAGATCAAGTTGATAGAATACTTGGAGATAAATGGCACACAGGATGATAGGCAGCATGGCTTCACCAAGGGAAGAGCCTGTCAGACTAACCTGATAGAGTTTTTCAATGGGGGTGACACAGATAGTGGACCAGGGATGAGCTGTGGACGTGGCCTATCTGGATTTCAGTAAGGCCTTCAACACCATTCTGCATGGTGGAATGGTGCATAGGCTGGACAGACTGGGATGGACAGCAGGATCACCAGGCGGGTGGAAAACTGGTTGATGGGAAGGAGTCAGACAGTGGTGGTAAATGGGACACATTCCAGGGAATGGGCAGTGACTAGTGGGGGTGCCACAGCAGACAGTGCTAGGACCAATATTCTTTAACATCTATGTTAGTGACCTAGCGGAGGGTCTGGCGGGATGGGTGTGCCTGTTCGCAGATGATACCAAGGTCTGCAATAGGGTGGATTTCCCTAAGGGAGTGCAAGCCATGAGGCGGGACCTGGAGAGGCTGGAGAGGTGGTCTGACACCTAGGAATTGAAGTTTAATGCACAAAAGTGCTTGGTGATGCACCTGGGGAGGAGGAACAGGAGGGGAGCCTTACTCCCTTGGGAGAGTGGTGATTAAGGAGAAGGAAACAGGGACCTGGGGATTATGGCATCACATGACCTCAGGGTGGGCAGCCAGTGTAGTAGGGTGGTGGGAAAGGCAAATGGAATGTTGGCCTGCATTGCAAGGGGTTTTAATAGCAGGAAGAGGGAGGTGCTAATGCCGTTATACAGAACCATGGCCATGCTGCATCTGGAGTATGGGGTGCAGTTCTGGAGGCCTCACCTACGCAGAGATGTTGAGATGATGGAGAGGGTACAGAGAAGAGCAACCAAAATGGTATGAGGGATGCAGGATGTACCCTATGAGAAGACTGATAGGGCTGAACTTGTACCCTCTGGAGACTAGGAGGGAGAGGGGGGACATGATTGAGACCTTTAAATATCTGAAGGGAATAAACAAGGTGGAGGGTGATAAGTTGTTCAAATTGAAGAAAGGAGCGAACACGAGGGGACATAGCCTCAAACTGGAAGGTGGGCAATACAGAGGTAATGTTAGTGGGCAGTTTTTCATGGAAAGGGTGGTGGAGGCCTGGAACAAACTGCTGGAGGAGGTAGTGGCAGCTGAAATGGTGGAGGGGTTCAAGAGGGCTTGGGATAGATTTAAGGGGCTGTGAGAAGGGGGTGGAAGCATAACAGAAGGGGGGGGAGGTTATTGGGCAGACTAGATGGACCATGGGCCCTTTCTCTGCCATCACATTTCTGTGTATCTGCGTATTCTGAAATGTTGCATCCCTGCCAAATTCCATAATTGCACATTCCTGCCAAGTTGTGTTTCAATGCCACATTCCAAAATTGTCAATGCCATGTTCCCAAACTGTGTGTCACTCCACATTCCCAAATTATGTGTCACCACCACATTCCAAAATTGAGCATCACCACCACATTCTGAAAATGAGCATCACTGCCACATTTCAAAATTATGCGTCACAACCACATTCCAAAACTATGCGTCACCACCACATTCCAAAACTATGTGTCACCACCACATTCTGAAACTGTATGTCACTGCCACATTCCGAAATTGTACATCATCACCACATTCTGAAATTGAGCATTACTGCCACATTCCAAAATTGTGCGTCACCATCACATTTCAAAATTGTGCATCACCTCCACATTCTGAAACTGTGCGTCACTGCCACCTTCCAAAATTGTGCTTCACCGCCACACTCCAAAACTGTGCATCACTGTCGCATTCTGAACCTGAGAATCAATGCGACATTCTGAAATGATGTGTCACATCCACCTGAAACAAATATTCCAAACAATACAGGGCCCAAAACTGAGCCCTGTGGAACTCCACTGGACGCGCTCCCCCAGTCTGACAGAAAACCCCGAATTTGTACTCGCTGAGTCCTGTGTATTAACCAGGAATATATCCACTTAATCAAACACAGGCCAATTTCATGGCTTTCCGAACCTGTACATCACCGCTACATTCCAAACCTGTGCATCAGTGCCGCATTCCAAAATTGTGCATCACCGCTGCATTCCGAAATTGCTCATCACCACCACATTCTGAAATTGTGTGTACCAAGGGCATAGCTACTGATACTCCAAGCAAGCCATGGCGTACCAAGTTTAGTAGCAAGGGTAGCAAACAAGCTGGCCAGCATTGCCATGCCCTCTCTAATCCATCGTGTTTAAATTCCTTTCTTTGGATTTGCAGGCTTTTTCTTTTCTCTTTCAGCTTTGTTTGGGGGGGGCAGAGTGGACCACAGACATTAAAGCTGAAGGTCTCAATTAGGTCCACATGGTCTGCCTGCATAGTGATTGGGTGTGGCATCTAGTAGGGAGTGTGGTAAGTCTGGGCCAGCAAGTTTAAGTGCCGCAGCAAAGTTAGAAGCCATACTATTAGTGCAATTGTACTGGGAGTGACAGAACCACTAGAAAAACTGAGAATCAGCAGACGGAAGAACAGACTCAGAGCCAGCTAAAAGAATGATTTCATGTGTAATAGCAAGTAGAGCTAATCTACATACCTGCAGGGGAGAGAGAGAAGAAATTTCTGCCATGGTCTTGGACTCATGGTGCAGTCAGTGACATATACCAGCGGGCAACAAGCATCACACTAGTAGTGCAGACAGACAGCAGATCTAGTGTGGGGATCATCTGATTGGAGCTAGGAACCTTAGACTTGAGTCACTGGGGGGGCAGGCATGAACAACAGTAGGGAAGGGGGTAGCAGTGTGGCAGGTTGGTGTACAAATCTGAAATGCCTGGCTACACCCTTGTGTGTCACCACCACATTCCGAAATGATGCGTCACTGCCACATTCTGAAATTGTGCATCACCACCACATTCTGAAATTATGCATCACTGCCACATTCCAAAATTGCGTGTCGCTGCCACATTCTGAAATTGTGCATCACTGCCACATTCTGAAATTATGTGTTCCAGCTGCTTTCTGAGACTGTGTCGTTGCTGCATTCCACAATTGCAACCTGGTGACATTTCAAAATCTCATACCTGCAGTATTTTAAAAATTGCACACAACAACTCTCAAATGGGGACAGTGAGAGGATCTCAGATCTAGAAGTGGGTAGCCATCTGGGAACAAGTGACCACCAAACAGTGTGGTTCACTATAAAGTCAGCTGCAGAGTCAAGCCATACTAAAGTGAGGGTACTGGACTTCAAGAGGGCTGACTTTGGCAAAGTGGGAGCGTGCCTTAGAAAAGTGCATCACAGAGGCAACAAGCCTTTGTGTGAAGCAACTAAACAAATCAAAATGAAAAAAAAAGCCACTATGGTTCTCAAAAGAGGTAGCGGGGAAGGTTAGGGAGAAAAAGATAACATTTAGGAAGTATAAGGAAACACAGAAGGAGCAGAACAGAGAACTGTACCAGTTAAGGCAGAAGGAAGCAGGAAAGGCAGTCAGAATAGTAAAGGCCCAAATTGAGGAAAAGATAGCCAACTTGGTTACGAAGGAGGATAAAACCTTTCATAGGTACATTAAGGAGCATAGAAAGACAAAGAGAGGGATAGTGAGGCTGAATAGAATGGTCGGTGGGTGGGCAGAGAGGGACAGTGAAAAAGTAGGGATACTGAATGAATACTTCTGCTCAGTATTCACAAACGAGGAGGAGGGGAAGGTACCTAATCCAATTAACAGAAGCACTCTGGATGGGGGGGGGGTGATCCCAGACCTTTCACAGAAGAAAGGGGTCTGAAAGAACTCCTAAAACTGAAGGTGCAAAGCAATGGGGCCTAATGGGATTTACCCCAGAATTCTAAAAGAATTAAGGGGAGAACTAATGACACCACTGACTACCCTTTTTAACAAATCATGGGAAGATGGTGTGGTACATGAGGACTGGAGGAGGGCAGATGTGATTCCCCTTCACAAAAGTGGGAGCAAGATAGAGGCAGGAAACCACAGACCTGTTAGTTTAACCTCTGTGGTAGAGAAAATGATGGAATCACTTCTGAAGGAAAGAATTATTGAGTAACTAGAGACCAGTGGGGCACAGGACCCAAGGCAGCATGGATTCACAGCGGGAAGGTCATGTAAGATGAATCTAATCGATTTCTTTAACTGGGTGACCAAAGTAGTAGAACAGGGAGGGGCTGTGGACATGGCCTACCTATACTTTAGCAAGGCATTTGACACAGTCCCACACAAAAGATTAATAAACAAATTAGCCAGCCTGGGCGTGGGTCCCATGGTGGTAGCCTGGCTAAAACATTGGCCGGACAACAGGATACAGAAGGTAACAGTAAACGGAGTCCACTCTGAAGAAAGGGGGGTTACTAGTGGGGTACCACAGGGTTCAGTACTGGGGCCGGTCCTTTTTAATGTCTTTATAAGTGACATTGCAGAGGGACTGGAAGGGAAAATATGTCTCTTTGAAGATGACACAAATATCTGCAACAGGGTTGATACGCAAGGTGGGGTGGAAAGGATGAAAAGGGACTTGGCAAGGTTGGAGGAATGGTCAAATGTATGGCAGCTTAAATTCAACGCAAAGAAGTGTAAAGTAATGTACCTAGGAAACAAAAATGCAGGGGAAGAGTACACAATGGGGAGTGAGATACTGACAACAACAAAAATGGAAAGGGACCTGGGGGTAGTCATATCAGATGACCTAAAGGTGGGCCAGCAATGTGAGAAGACAGTAAGGAGGGCTGGGGGGATACTGGGATGCATAGGGAGAGGCATCACTAGTAGAAAACAGGAAGTTGTTGGCCCTCTGTACAGACAGTTGGTAAGACCACATCTGGAGTACTGTGTACAGTTCTGGAGACCCCATCTCCGCAAAGACATAGACAGGGTGGGGGCTGTTCGGAGGAGGGCAACCAAAATAGTGCAGGGTCTGCACCAGAAGACATATGAAGAAAGACTAAAGAAGCTTAAGATGTATAGCCTCGAGGAAAGGAGGGAGAGGGGACATGATAGAAACTTTCAAATACCTCAAGGGAATCAACAAAGTCCAAGAGGGTAGCATCTTTCAGAAAAAGAGATGTGCAAGAACAAGGGGGCACAATTTGAAGATAGAGGGGGATGGCTCAGAGGTAATGTGAGGAAGTATTTCTTCAAAGAGAGGGTTGTGGATACATGGAACAGCCTTCCTGAGGAGGTCGTAGAGTCAAAAACAGTGGGGGAATTCAAGAATGCATGGGACAGACATAAGGCAATTCTAGTGGGGGGTAGGAGGAAGTAGGCTGTTGGTTAACTAGGATCTGCAGCTTATCTATTAGGTAGGGAAATGGGCAGACTAGGTGGGCCAAGCGGTCCTTATCTGCCATCAAATTCTATGTTTCTATGTAGGGAAATGGGCAGACTAGGTGGGCCAAGCAGTCCTTATCTGCCATCAAAGTCTATGTTTCTCTGTTTCTATGTAACTTTGTCATTCTAAAGCCATATCTGTTGTTGCATTCCAACCCCCTGTTGCATTCTGAAGTACTGTACCTTGCATCTACACATTATGGAAGTTCATGTGCTGACCCCCTAGTGCCAGATTTACTTTTTCAGATGTTTACTACCCCTGGAGTTTTAAGTAACGTAGGAGAAATAAGTCATATAATGTAGCTTGCAGGGAGGACTAGGTTGTGAGTTCAGGAGATGACATCGCAGCAGCTCTTCATTGAAACTGGCTTTTTTGAACAGGCAGGGAATTAAAGGTTACAAAATGACTTGTAACTTTTAAATGAAGTAACTTACAGATCTGATTTTGGCATGAGGCTGGTTGAGGATATGCTGATCCAAATTCTGAATTTATTGATGCCAAAAATGTTGGCCTCAGTCCCTCTTTAATGTCTCATTTGAATAACGGCAGCTCAAAATTGCAGGCCCCCTCCCACCACAATACTGCACTACCATGTTAGTTACAGATATTTCTCCAAGTTCCTTGTGGAAGATTAGAACCAACAACCTTCTGATCTTTTTTTCCCTAAACATTCCTAAACAGGAGTGTGCTACAGTACCAACTGAGCCACTAACACTGACTACTTAGGTGTTCTAAAGCAGTTAAAAGTCCAAAGGGAGGGCTGGTAGTATAGCCTAGAGGTCAGAGGAATGAGCTGTGAATGAACTTAGTACGTCCAGCAGACAAGGCCTGGGTTTGATTCTCACAATGTTCACTTGCGTACTGTGTGATTGAACAAGTCATTTAACTGCCCAGTGCTCCCAGGTTGTCCCTGAAAACAGGCACTTGTGCCTAGTGGGCTTTACCTGCCTACCAAAGACAAAAAAAAAGTTAAGGAAGTGTTCATTCATACTTTTGTCTGGCAGGTGACACATTGCTAATTATCTGCATCCATTAGTGATTGCAGCCTTTTCTCTCATGCCCTATGTGTTTTTTTCTGAGAAGAGCTCGTTGTAAGTTTACAGTGTTCAGTGAGAGGTAGCTTAGCCTAGTCTTTAGAATCTGAAGGGCTGAGCCTGAAAGCGCAGGTTTGATTCCCACCACCATTTACTCATTGTGTGATCCTGAATAAGTCACTTAAACCCTCCCGGTGCTTACCATATTTCACCAAATTGTAGCCGGCTTCAATTCAAGGGCAGCTTGTATTACAAGCACTGCGGTAAGGAACCCCCCGCCCCATACATTGCTATTACCAGTAATCAGCTTGTATCAGATCTTCACTGACAACTTACTCGTTGTTAAAGAGCCACTGACGCCTCAAAGAAAACTTTAAAAAACATAATAATTAAGAACAATTTTGCTTGCATTCCATTTATATTAGATATTTCTCCTCCAAATAATTTATTACTAAAGAAATGTGTATGAATATATGATAGTTGTCCCTTAGGCCCTGTCCACACTATGCCTCTGTAACGTTACAGAGTGCCCAAACCGTTACAGCAACGGTTTGCGTTTACACCTGTAACTTTACAGAAGGCATTTTGTAACCGTTGTTGAAACCACATATGAGGTGGTTTCAACAATAGTTATGAAACCGGTTATGCCTCAGTAACATTACTGGCGAAGTGTGGATCGTGTACCCGTCCCTGCCGGGCCCGCAGCGCAACGCACTGCATCCTGGAACGGATGCTGCCGTAACAGTGCCGCACCACACCTATTGTGGACGGTGGTACGGTCCCATATGGACACTGCTGCAATGTGGACACACTGCACGCTCCTCGGTTGTAACGGTTTCTATCCGTTACGGGGTCTAAGTGGTGCAGTGTGGACGGGGCCTTAGAGTTTCAGTTCATCTGCCTCTATAGCTTGCTCCCTACTCCAAGTCATAATCCTCTGTTGTGACATCACAGTCTGTTGCCATGGGAGTAACTGTGAGATCACAAGCAGTGCTCTGTGACTTCAGGTAGGGAGAAAGCTATAGGAATAGATTAACTCTTCAGGAGCAGAAATCCTGTTTTCATACAAATTACCTCAGTAATAAATAATGAGGAGGAGAAATACAGAACTAATGGGAAATACAAGCTGGACTGTGTCTAAATATTATGTTTATTTAAGTTCACCTGAATGTGTCACCAGCTCTTTAAGCTGTCATTCATTGTGACAGCAGTTAATAAGTTGTTAAATCATACTGACCTTTACCTGCTGGTACATGCTGTCAGTCTATTACTCAGCTCCCAATCAGCTCACAGTCGAGGCCAGGAGAAAGTGCTGCAATTCAGATTTTAAACTGTCTATTGTGAATTGGGCAGAAAAGGAGGGCAATTGTCCTGTGGCTCAGTCTCTTAAGCTGGATAAAAAAACAAGGAAAGGACTGGCAAAAACATAAAGACAAACTTGAGGCTGCAGCACAGCAAGCAGGCTGCTCTCCGTCAAACCACAAGTACCGACGCCTTGATGGTGCAGGCAGGAAAGCACCGTACCCCGCTGAAGAGGCAAAAGTAGTTTCTTGGATTTTTTCTCAGAGAGAGCAGCATTTGTGAGTTACAAGAAAATATGTTTCTGTCAAGTCTGCCTCTTTAATATCCAACCCCGAATTTAAGGCCAATAGAGGGTAGACTGACAGATTCTTTGCTAGATGGAGTTTCACTGTCAAACAGCACACCTCTGTCGGTCAGTGATTACAAAAAAGACTTCATGCCCAAAGTTACAGAGTTGGTGTACTACTGTGCAAAGCAGTTCCAAAACACAAACATAAAGCTAAATGGAACTGGATATATGGATGAGACTGCCATGAGGGTAGACATGCCAGGGGAGAAGGCAGTGGATGCTGTAGGAACCAAATCTGTACCTTTGCTGATTACTGGCCATGAAAGTGGAAGGGGAAAGGGGAACTTGTTTAACCAGAAAAGGCACACTAAGCACCAGGTGTGACCTGGGAGTACAAGGAAGTTAAGTGACTTGCTCAGGGTCGCACAGTATGCAGGTGTGGGCTGATGGGAAACAATGAGAAACCATGAGAAACAAAGAATCATGGTCTGGTTGGCTGCTATGGCCAATGGATGAAAGCTGCCTCCTTTTGTGATCCTGAAAAGCAAAAGAATACTAGAAGAAGTGGTTGGTATAACTGGTGTGGTGATCACAATGTCAAACAATGGCTGGATGAATGAAGAATTGACCATGATGTGGGAAGACATGGTTTGAGGCAGGCTGTCATTCAGTAAGAGGCTATTGGTACAGGACATTTTTTGATGGCATAGTTCACCAGCTGTGAAAAGCTAGCTGAAGAAAAAAAGAAATTCCATCATGGCAGCAATCCCTGGTGGCTGCACCATGTTGCTTCAGCTAGCTGACAATTCATGGAAAGACCCTTTTAAGGCTCACTGCCACGAGTGCTATGATCACTGGCTGGCTACTGAAGAATAGGAGAAAACAGCTGCTGGCAACCCTCGCACCCCCATCCAAACTGAAAATGATCAAGTGGGTTAAAGACGCTTGTAACATGGCAAAAATAATAGGAGTGTAGGGAACAAAGCTGATAGGTGTAAGAGCGTCAGGTGGTACAAGAGCAATACAGCATTATGAGACGATAATGCCGTGTTGAGCTCGTGAATGCACGCAGAAATGGCTTGAGAAATGTGGTCAGCAGTAGGTACATCGCTAGGTCGACCAAGAGGTGGTGCAATCAGCAGAGGAGACAGTGAGTAATGGCACAGGAGTGCGAACGATGTTGCCACCTATTGGTCGGAAATGGAGTATGTGTGTGGAGAAAACTCCTGACTGACGTGTAGATCGCCGAGAGATAGGTAGTAAAGAAAATAGATGTGGCAGCCGAAAGTATGCAGTTTGGAACAGAGGACAGGACCCGACGCAAAGAGCAATACTGGCAGCAGAATCAGACAGTAGAAGTGCAGGATCGTTAAGTACAGGGTTGAGAAAAAGAGGAAAAGTGGTCTGGTGTTGGACTAGTGCCACCTGTTGGTCAGAAAGAGCAGTGGAGCTGTAAACTCTCCGGGTACAAAAGCGCTGTTAGTATTTCGGGACAGCAAACCATGCAGCCTACAGATAGTTCCCAGAATGCACCAGGGTAGCAATAGGAGTGGAAAATGAAGTATACGAGTAAAACAGCCGATCAGAACTGCGAGGTTTGTAATTAACAAAAAAATGTTATATGTATCTTGCAAAGTTAATGAAAGTCATAATGTGTCAGAAGTTGGTACACACTATGGAAGTGAATGTCGGCAGTGCAACGTGCACGCGCATTGTGGCACTTACAGAGAGAGTTACAAAGCACAAGATATAAAGCATAAATGAGTAAGTGAAATAATTAGTAGCAATGATGACTGTGTTATAACAAGGAAAACAATAGCCAGAGAAGAGTAGCATAGCATAAGCCATGTTACAAGCGCATTAATCCCCTCCGAAGGTGGCCTCTAATGGGGAGTTAATGCATGGTTGGACCGTTGTACGCACTCGGCCTCCGGCCTCGTGCCACAACGGTCCCAACCATTCATTTACTCCCCATTAGATGCCACCTTCATTGGTGATTAATGCTTACTTAGTCTGTTGTCAGCAATTAAAACATTGTGCACTCTTTTGAAGTGTGTGGGATCACTATCACAGACATAGATGTTCTTCAATGCACGAACCTGAAGGGGTCATGTCTGAGGCACGAGAGGCTACTGCCAAAAAGCTGGCTACCTTACAAGGTACTCCATCACATTTACTTTGTTCACAGGAAACATAAAAGAAACAAAACTAACCTGCTGTAACCCCCCTACAAATGAGGGGTCCCAAAAGTCTTCCTTAGGTGTGTCTTAATGCCCACTGCCAGGCTGGTATCCTGTGTCTTAGTGCTTTAAAAGTGTTTGTGTGAGAGTGCCTTTATGCCTCTGTGCTTTGTCTCTTTAAGAGCTGCCAATAACGTGGTGCTTATTTAATCTGGGAGGGGGCTGAGTGTTTTTATGCTCGAGTCCCATCCGGGCTGTCAGATAATCACTCCGTTCTACCATCGCTATTTACGCAGAGGGAGCTCTGTTAGAAGCTGTACTTATGTGCTGATTATCTATCAGCATGGCAATAGTATTGTAGTTTGTTTAACCTGCCTTTTTTGCAGCTTGGACTTTATGTATTGCACCACCAATTTGGATTTGGACCGCCAGTCAGCCCTAATCAGTACCTTTGGGGACTCTAAAATGGAGCCTGTCCCCCGGGGTTTTGTGGGAGCAAATTTCTGTAGGAATAGTAGTTTTTACATTTTGGCGCCAAAACAGACCTGGAGGGGGAGCCCTTGCTTTGATAGACAGATGTATCAACCAACCAGAACCTTTTGGCCTGAAGGGGAAATTCCCAAGCTGCCTGCTGCAGTGAGTCAGTCTGGAGTTAGAGTTTGCAGAGTAAACAGCTTGAGTGATTCAAGCAGCAGCTCCTGCGTAGTTCGTGCCGGAGATTGGTGGAAAGGCTGAGTCTGGCCTGTCTGCCTGCAGTTCCTTGAGAGGGAATCCTTTGAAAGGCTTAATGCTCCGGACTGTATTCGAATTGAGTGAGAGAAAAGCCACTGAAGTGTGACCAGGCTTAAACCAGAAGAAGACCGAAGATTTGCTGTATGCGATCGGCCTGTCAGGACATCCATTCATCATAGAACTCCTGGTTTTGCTCAGAGACACTGATATTGCTGCCGGACTGCTATCCACCTTGTGGTATGGTGTTTGCTTTACTATAAATGTGCTGTGTGCTGTTAGCGGGTCGCGATTTGGTTCCCCACTGTTTAATTGTGCCACACTTGCTGGAAGCTGCATCCAGCCTTCCCGGACTGATTTCCGAACTGTTTTACCCAGCCTGGGCCCTGCCACACTGGCCCAGCCAGCTACTTCAGGCACAGAGAACACCATCGACGAGAGACTCGCCCAGGATCAGCCCCCTGCTCAACATCTCGAACAGGACTGACACCTCGGTAATTCATGTGGGCCCTGCTTCTCCTGGCATACCAGTTGTCAACCTGCAGTCTCCATCTTGTCCCTCCTGTGTCTTGCATTGTGTAGCGAGAGTAACAATCAGGGTAGCTCCCTGCAACAACAGCTAAATCTCAAGTGTTGTCATCTGATTGCATTGTTGTTTTTCCTTTCACAAACTGAGCCTTCAGGCTCTGGATTACAAATTGTGTGTGGTTGTGCATGCTTATTCCTTTCATCACAGGGCCCTAACCAACTGTGACGCCGGCCTACCCTGGGCAATGTTCCAGGCTAGCCCACCTTACTTCCAACTGGGTACCCAGAGCATGTGACTGTGTTGGGACTAAAAGTGCATGCGTAATTGCCTGACTGAATCAGTTTTAGAATCAATCAACCTGATCATGCCCCTCACTTGTTCAATTCCCCTGAATAAATCAGATCTAACTCTTTTTGCATTTAATCTAGCTGTGGTTCCAGTTTGTACCAAAAGCACTGCACTGTTGTTATTTGCTGTGCCTAACCTTGTTTTACAGGGGGTCTCCGGGGTCGAACTGGTGAAACCAGCCCTGGTGGTAAGTGCAAACAGGGGAATTGTATGCTGAATAGGGGCTACTGTGAAAGTGTTTGTTGCATATTGTCTAGGCCACTAGAGGGGAAAGAGGGGGGTTACAGTGTCCCGGAGGGCTGTACCTAGGTTAGCCTTGTTACTAACAACCCTGTCTTCCGGGTGGAGGCACCCATTTCAGTACCGAGGCCCCTTAACCTGCAATTAGCCAAGCAGGCAGGGGTTACACTACTTTTTTTTTTTCAGGTCCAAATCCAAGTACCATTCAAAGCATATCAGAAGATCACATCCCTCAGCACCGAGTCAGACAGCTCTTCCGAACCCAATGTGGAACTGGATAGCAAGGACAAGCTAGACTAAGCAAATGAATGAAACTTGATGTATTTATTTATTTATTTTTTATTTTGGATCTATTATTTCGTTTTTTCACTTTGCCCAGCAAGTTAATAATGCAGACAGCATCCATACCACAGTACTGCTTTTTGGTTATATTTACCCGATGCTCAAAATGCACACAAGAAAAGACCACATAGCATGTACTAAACGGATAGCAAGGATGAGTTACACTAAACAAATGAATGAAATGTACATTTTTTTTATTGATTTTTTTTAATTTGCCAAGCATATTAATAAGGGCACACAGCACCCACGCTACAGTTTTGCTTGTTGTGTTCATCCAGTGCTCAAAACGTATGCAAGAAAGCCAAAGATCCCACGGCATACACTTACCACATTTCACTGATTTGAAGCCAAGGACTCTAAGAGGGTGGCTTCCATTAACAATATCAGACTGCAGTGCAGCTTCGATTTTTATTTTGTTTATTTATTTGAGTTTCGGAATTATAGTACCTTTGAGACAGAGATTCATTTACGAAGGTTCCACGTTAACAGTGTACTGGGACAAACAGATAATACAACAACATACAATAATTCATAAAACGTCAAACAACAATTTAAGTCAGGTGATACAGAATCACTTTTTTTTTGTTAATGCTTTTGTTAAGTTTTAGGGAAAGGAACATGGACCAATACAGAGTACTTAAAAAATGTCAGCATTTCAGTGCATATTATTATGATACATTATATTGGTACAACAGTATCACAATTATCACTTACTTGTTTAGCGTAATAATCATATTAGGCCTATCCATGGTGAAGCCATAAAATCAGTGCATGTTACTGCGTTTCTATGGTGACCCTACTTCCTTATGTAAGATCGGCAGTGAAACATTGAGAAATGTACTATTTACATACTGTTTATGAGGGTGCCTTGGGTAGGGAACCCTTTCACCTGATCAGGACGAATGTTTTCATGGCTTCCGAAGGTCTCTTAATGGTCATATCTTGTGACATGGCAACCAGGGTGTGTTCTGCGGCCTGTAATACAACAAAGGAACCACAGAGTATGCAGTGCACTTACAACATATGTACACACTTTTTTAATTTTATTTATTTATGTTACAGGTTTGGGCCAGGAAACACACACTAAGCTGAAGCTTGTTTCTAGGTGCATCCTAGGAGCACAGGGAAGTTAAATGACTTGCTCATGGTCACACAGTATATTCAAATGGTGGCTGTGGGATTCATACCCAGTTCTCCCGATTTGCAGGTCAGTGCTTTTAACCACTACACTATACTGCTGCCAATGTACAGCACTGCAACCAACTCAGAACCAGTCCCTGTATGCTTGACTGCAGTGCAAGTTGAGTTGCTGCTGTCTATCTGATGGCTCCACATGGCTAATCCCCTGGGTCATTGAGGTGATACCAGTGTGAGCCAGCAGTTTTTCACAGTAAAGGGGATTGGCTTAGGCAGGCAGCCGACTGAGCTGAGCAATGGAATGCTCATCATGTGATTCCCTCTCTGGCTTGAGCTGGCTTCAAGTTACACACCTGGCACCTCCACAAGTCTCAGTGGCTTGTCTGTCAGTGGGAGTGGATGCTTGGCAGTGCCAGCAGAGAGAAAGAGCCACATTGGACACTGCATGCCAGAGCTGATCGGTGAAGCCATCAAGGGGAGAAAGTGCCCTGTTAATTTTATAGATTTAGCTAAACCCAGCCCACTGGCACAAGCAATAGTACTACCGCTTGCAGTGCCAATGACCCGAGTTCAAGAATGAGCCAGGAGTGTCGAACAGTCAGTCAGAGGAGGAGGATGATCATCCAATGGACTGCTCTCCTCCTCCTCCTCCTCCTCCAGGGTAGGGGGGTTGAGGCAGTTGGCAGCAGTCTGACTTCTGGCAGTAACTAAGTCAATGCACCTGACACTTCATGCACATGTAGGTCTGGAGTCGACGGGTATCAGCACATTCACTCACAGGAGTATGTGTGATGCGCCTCTGAAGTCATTGCACATCTGAGTCTCAGAGGGTGAGCAACTACAACAGAAAAATCCCTCTGGGCAGACAGCAGGATGACACTGGGACCATTGCCTCTCCTCCGAAAAAAAACTAAAACATTACAGATTTATTCCTGTCTAGGGGGCTTTGTGTGGCTGCAGAGGAATATTTTTTTTTTTAAGTAACAACATGCTGCTCACTGATGCAACACGCTGGAACTGGGGGAAGGGAAGTGCCTGGAGACTGCTAAAAGGCTGCATCAGAGACACTGAGAACAGAGCAAGAAGAGTTGATCTGTGCTGTCTGTTCTTTACCTGCCAAGACTTGGATTCAGTACATTTTTGGGAGGTATCCAAAACAAATTAAACAAAAAGAGAGACTAGGTAGGGCAGGTCAATTAGTTAGTCAGAAACCCAGGATAGGTGGGGAAGGGCTGCCTAAGAGATTTTTCTGCTGAGAGCCTGAGACCAGCCACCTGTAAATACAAGACAAAGCATTCACAGCACTGCCAGTTAAGTGTGCTGACTGCTCTTACAGCTACTACTGCATTAATCGGCTTAGGCTATTTTTAGTCTTGCGTAGGCTTAGGTTACTACTAGTCTCATAGGCTACTAGTTTCTCATAGGCTTAGGTTACTACTAGTCTCATAGGCTACTAGTTTCTCATAGGCTTAAGTTACTACTAGTCTCATAGGCTACTAGTTTCTCATAGGCTTAGGTTACTACTAGTCTCATAGGCTTAGGCTACTACTAATCTCTCATAGGTCTAAACTACTAGTCTCTCATAGGTTTAGGCTACTGTTTTGTCATAGGCTTATACTACTAGTCCCTGATAGACTTAGGCTACTGGTCTCTCATGAGCTTAGACTACTACTAGTCTCTCATAGGCCTAGGATGCTAGTCTCCCATAGGCTTAGGCTACTAGTCACCCATAGGTTTAGACAACTTTATCCTTTGCAAACTGTGTGAGAGGCCTTTCGGCACCATGCAATTCTGCTTAAAGTTGGACCAGCATAACATTCTGTGGTTATTTGCATATGCAGCCCATGATGCTTTGCATTGTGGGGGCATGTGTGATTTTGTATTTTCTTGAAACTTGGCTTCCCAGCCAAATGCCCTTTGGGGTAACCCTTGCCTCAGTGTTTGCGCACAGAGGTTCTTTGTCTTCTAGTCTCTCATGGGTTTAAGATACTAGTTTCTCATAGAGTTAGTCTGCTAGTCTCTCATAGGTTTTGGCTACAACTAGTCTCTCATAGACTTAGGCTACTAATCTCTCATAGGCGTAGACTACTGGTTTTTGATAGAGTTAGGTTGCTAGTCACTCATAGGCTTAGTCTACTAGTTTCTCATAGATTCAGGCAACTACTAGTCCCTCATAGGCTTGGACTACTGGTCTCTGATATGTTTAGGTTACCAGTCTTTCATAGGCTTAGTCTGCTAGTCTCTCATTGGCTTAGATTACTGGTCTCTCATATGCTTAGGTTACTAGTCTCTCATAGGTTTAGGCTACCAGTTTCTTATAGGCTTAGACTACTACTAGTCTCTCATAGGCCTAGGATACTAGTCTCTCATATGCTTAGGCTACTAGTTTTCCATATGTTTAGACAACTTATAGTTTCTTATAGGCTTAGGGTACCAGTATCTCATACATTAGGACTACTGGTCTCTTACAGGCTTAGTCTACTAGTCTCTCATAGATTTAGGGCACTAATCTCGCATGGGCTTAGGCTACTAGTCACTCATAGGTTTATGCTACTACAAGTCTCTCATAGGCTTAGACTACTAGTCTCACATATGCTTATGCCACTAGTCTTTCATAGGCATTGCCTACTACTCCCTCATAGGCTTAGTCTACTAATCTCTCATAGGCTCAGGCTATTAGTCTTGCATGGGCTTAGTCTACTAGACTCTCATAGGCTTAGGCTGTTAGTCTTGCATAGGCTTAATCTACTAGTCTCTCATAGACTTAGAATACTAATCTGTCATGGGCTTAGGCTAGTAGTCTCTCATAGGTTTATGCTACTACATGTCTCTCATAGGCTTAGACTACTAATCTCACATATGCTTATGCCACTAGCCTCTCATAGGCTTAGGCTACTTCTCCCTCATAGGCTTAGTCTACCAATCTCTCATAGGCTTAAGCTGTTAGTTTTACATAGGCTTAGTCTACTAGTCTCTCGTGGTCATAGGTTGCTAGTCTTTCAAATGGTTTGCCAGTAGTCTTCCATAGACTTAGGTTGTACTAGTCTCTCATAGGTGTAGTCTACTAGTCTCTCATAGGATTTGTGTACTAGTCTCTCATAGGCTTAGCTTACTAGTCTCTAATAGATTTAAGCTACTTCTGATGTCTCATAGATGTCATATAGGCTACTAGTCTCTCAGCTCAAATAAATTTTCTTTCTCAATTTGAATAAGAAACCTCTAATTTCTATCTGTTCATTCTCTCTTCTTTATGTGAGTTAAAAAACTCAGAATATAAGTCCATCAATATTGTATCCTGTGGGATAGTGGAGGCAGATACATTCTACAATGCACCAAATAACTCCAAAGTGTACCACAGAGCTTTAAAAATCCTATAGCTAATGGGGTCCTAGGCAGCCCCCAGACAATCAACCTCTCTTTAACTACCCGAATCACCCAAAACATGTTTCAAAAGGTGTCCCTATCTGATTGCTGAGAATTTATATTGTTAAAATATTTACTACGTTACCTGACTACTGCACATAAAGGCTGACAAGAGTTCTACCTCTGGCAGATTTAGCCATAAGGCAGTGTGATGCTTGGCCAGCTGGTTATGATTGTTACATGATATTTGTAATATAAAAATGTAGTGTATGATTGTCTCCATAAGGCAGCTGTGCCATGCCCCCCCCCCCAGGTTTAGTGAGAATAGCAGGATATATTAAACCAGGAGGTCTCTGTAATGTAATTAACTTCCTTGAGAAGTTGCATTTTATAACTTTTTATGACCTCCTGCCTCTGAAGCTGTGAAACTAAAATATGCATTTGATGACTTCAGATAAGCTGATTCCTATAAAGCTGTATTACACGTAGGTGACAAACTGCAGAGTTGTAAAAACCTTTGATGTGCCTTGGAAAAACAGGAACTGCTCAAGATCAGAGAAAATGTTAATTTAGGGGTCATATTTGGGAAAGAGTTTTTGCTGATGTCACCTTATTTAATATACCTCCTGATAGGACATTCTGTTTGTATATTTTTTATATTCTAAAAGGAGGAGCTAGATGACATCATAGAAGGGGTGTGTGAGAGAGAGATACAGTTTAAACTGAATACTGAGGCTGAACTTAGTGACATTTCTTTTTGGGCTCTTAAGAAACAACATCTAATTTAAGCACTGTATAGAGGTAATACATTCAATAGAAAAAGTCTAATTGTATTGTGGTAGGAATTTTTGTTTGTACTTTTCCTTGTTTTCTTTTACGTGATTGTGTGCTTGTTGATATAGTGTTCTGTGTTTACATTTTACATAGTTTTATCCATTTAAGTAAACCTTTTATTCCAAAGACTGCCTGGGTGTGTCTTTGAAGTTCTTTTTGCATGTGACGTATAAAGGGTTAAAACTGAAAAACACTGTTCATAAGCTTGACGGTGTTACTAAACTGGGAAAAGGTAAGAATATACCTAAGGTCTTTTATAGAGTTTTAAGTGTTCATTTTGGATACCTGGTTAGGTGCCCTTAGGTGAAAGAAATCTGGCATCCCCCCAGAGAGCAGATTATTTGAGCCTGCACATTTGGGTACACTAGCATAAGATTCACAGTTTGAATCCCCCCCAAGAACTTGAGACTAAAAGTGATTCAGACCCACAAGCAGACAGAAGGGTCACCCTGTCTGTTACCTGTTCACATTACTGCGCTCGGAGGTTGGCACTGTGGGAGCAGAGGGCCTTACCAGCTGAGTGCATTTGTGACAGGCAGCACATCAAAACACACTGGTCCTAAAGACCTTACACATGCTATCAGACACATGCCAGTAAAAAGGGTCCATTTAGAACTTTCAGAGTGAGTGTACCGGAGAGGCAGTTTGCAGGGAAAGCTGAATACAGGAGCCATAAAAAGGATGCAAGGAGAGAAGAAATATAAAAAAGGTTTTGTTTTGTGCATCTCTCCAAACCATATGCATACTCTCATGCCTCATTTCCAGAGCAAGGCATCATGGGTATGCAAATCTTTGTGCAAGGCAGGCTAACAAGGCTTTGCCTTTTAAGAGGGAATGTGCTGACAGGAAGGGCAACTCATCCCAAAAACCACACGCTACAAAACAGCAACCTGCAAGGGGTACTACATCTATAATGCAGAAGTAAGCTCTGTTTGTGTCTTGTTTTTTTTAAGACTGCTTTTGTTTTTTATCTGATGAAAATAGTTGTGTCAGTGCACTATATTTAATAGTGTGCTCTCTGCTGTTGTAAATACTGCCAAAAAAGCAGCCACATGGCTCACCAATTATTGATGAGACAGAAAGCCCTGTCATCACTGAACCACATGCTACATAGCAGATACCATGCTGTGGAAATGCAGTGTTTTTTTGGCACTCACGCAATGCCATATTACTGCCAAAATAACAAAGCAGCTGAACCATTCATTCCATGAGCCAGGCCCTTAATCTATGCTAGTGTAACCCATATGTCCATTTTTGTAACATGGATATACATATGGTATCTACGGGTTCGGGGAAGGATGAGGTTACCTGGCACAAGAGACCTAGGTTTGGCTACTCTGCACAGGGGCACCCAAGTAAATCCAACTACAGGAAGCAATAACTAATGTCCAGAACCAGAATTGGGATTTTTCAGTGTGGCTTTATTTATTAACTCACTGAACATAAACAAAGCACTGCATGGTCCCCCACAGGGCTACGTAACTGTAATGCAGATTAGAGGTTAAACACAGCGGTCCATTTGAGGAATGAACACAATACAACAGTTGTCTGGCTTTGGACCCACCAGGCACTCAGCCTGGACTTTGCATGCGCATTGGATACACAGCCCGACTGGCCCGGCTCCCCTGCAGGCCACTCGACTGACGGTCCACTTGGTGAATGAACCCAAACTCTACTTGGAAAGACATCCCATCAAACAAGGAGGCTCCCAAACTGTGGCTCCCCACACCACTTGAAGTCTTCGACTCCTAGAGAGATTTTGTTTTCGTACATCCAATTAGAAACTCCCATCAAACAAGGAGACTCCAATCCAACAAGGAGTAATTTTCCCATCCTGTGGCTCCCCACACCACTTAGAGTCTGTGACTCCTAGAGAGATTTTCAAGTTGCAACCCACATCTGGGTACCCACCCCATCACTGGCCAAGCGCATGAGGCAAGTAGCAAAAACACAGAAGAAATCCGTAGATGTGGACCTGGTTACTAAAGATGGGGGGTTTTCCCACCTCCAGCTCCCACAGCCCATACCCGGCCATTTCTCTGGACACACAGAACTTTAGACTTTAAAATGTAGATTGACGGTGGATGACCTGAAGCACCCCCTCTACAGTGAACTTTAAATCCATAACACTTTAAACAGATGACTGCTCTATTTGTTTGTCCTAGTTGACATAGTCCTCCCAAATAGCAGTCCCCAAAACTTGAAATCCAACTGAAGAAAAGAAGTTGTTTGCCCCTTCCAATGGGGCCAAACACTCACCCATTCGTTGCAGGTGCCCCACAGGCGAAAAACTGTAACCTTTGCTGTTATACATGAACAGACTGAACTTAAATTAAAACAGGCAGCTTTCTTCCCAGGGTGGGAGAAGGGGATTGCCCCTGGAACCCACAAAGAACTTTCCTCACCCTCCCCAGAGGGAGGGGTAAACAGACAACTACTGTTGTCCTTCTTGTTTGCTTAAGGACAAACTGAAGACTCACTTTGAATTCCCAAGGTTCTAAACTTACTCTGAGCTGAAGATTCCAAATGTGGCTCATGCAGCTGTGACAGTTCTATTATGATGTCATCTCTCAAGTCTCAGCTGTGACTGAGGACAGAGTGAGACAGTGTGAAACCCATTTAACTGGAGTTTCACAAGCTGCCTTCCCTGCTTACCACTAGGTCTTACTGGGATTCTAGTAACCCCGGGTAACAAAGGGGTTACACTAGGAGTCAGAATCATGTCAGTCCAGTTCTTTTACTTCATTCTTGCCTCACAGGAGGCAGTAGTAATATGTGTGCATTTATTTGTTTCATTCTTTTATCTGTTGGTTTGTTTGTTTTTGGTAACCAGGTCAATACAGTAGGCATTCAGACACCTATTTTCAGGCACAACCAATCCATAAAGCTGTACAGAGACAGTACAGCCAATATGATGCAACACTTGGTGCATACAATAGTTAGTTATTGAATATTGGTAAGTGGAAAAGGCACACTGAGCCAAGGAGACAAAACAGGAAACGTATACATGGTGATAAGGTGCAAAAATATACAAAAGTGGTAAGAAACAAAAATACAGTAAATGACAGTAAATGCATACAGTAAACAGTGAGCAGGCTTGTTAACATAGCCAAGGCATTGATACAGGGGCACTAAGGCTAGGCTAAGCACAGGGGAATAGCATGGCCAAAACAACTAAGGCCAGCAAAGGAACAGGAGTGGGCAGCAAGAGTCTTGAGCTGGCATCGGAGGGAGAAAATGGAGGAAGGAGGCATGGATGGTGGGAGAGAGACTGTTCCAGTATTCAACTGACACATCCTCCAAAACAAGACCAGGTCTTAATATGTACAAACGTTTCATAGAGGCAGTTCTAAAGTTCTGTTGTACAGCAGTATTCCTCGGCCCAGATATTCAAAAGAGTTGAGCCATGCACAATAGGGTTGCGCCTGCGCAAGTCCGAAAATGCACCATTCTGCGATATTCAACAGGAGGCAGCTGCACCCCCGAAATCATGCTGAGCAACAGCGCAATGATAATGAAGGCATGTGCAACCAAAGGGGGAGGAACCATGCATAAATAGTGCAGTGTGATATTCAAAGACTTGCACCATGTGCAAAAGTGGAGCAAGCGGAAGTTGCGCCATAGCGGAAATGAGCCAAAATAAAAAGGAGCAAGGAAGAGGCACAATAACACTACAGGGAAGCCACATGTGTCAGAGGCAGAGGCAGACAGACAGGGCAGGAGGCACAAACAGGGCAGACCAGGGAAAGGTCACACTGAACAGCCAGGCACAGGGAAGGTGTGGGGAGCCACACAGCACAGAGGCCAGCACAGGCAGGTGTACCCGGTGCAGGGGAGGTAGCAGCCAGGACAGCGGGGGGAATACAGCAACAGCTGCTGGGGGGGGTGAACACAAGCCAGGGACATGGCCAGTGCCACCTGCCACATGGAGGCCGTAATGAGGGGGGTGAGAAGGTGGGCGGCAGGGGGGCGTGGCCATGAAAGGGCCTGTCGGCGGTATGCCCATAAACAGGCAGTACCAAGCCCGCACCAGCTTTGAGCTGTACACCGATACTGAGATTGTGGGCCAGTACTGCCTGAACAGGGCAATTCTGAGGCGGCTCTGTGAGCTGTGCAGTGATGTGATGCAGGCACCCACATGGACGGAGCCATGCCCTGTCAGTGGAGACCAAGATAACAACCTGCATGTGCTTCTCGCCACGGGTACCTTCGGAGACCAACTGGGGATACCACAGGCATAACCCAGTCAGCCACGTCACGCCACCTCACCCAATTCCTCAGCGCACTGCTGCCACATGCTGAGGAGTACATCCATTTCCCCAGCACAGCAGCGGAGCGCACAGCAAACATACAAGAGTTCCACAGGGTAGCACGTATGCCTGACATGCTAGGGGCAATAGACTGCACCCATGTGGCCACACACATACCACCTGGCCCCGAGGGCGCCGCATACATAAATTGCAAGGGCTATGCCAGCATCAACTGCCAGGTGGTGTGCGATGCCAGGGGGTGCATCATCAATGTCTGTGCCACGCACCCTGGGGGAGCACATGATTCTTTCATCTTGCACCAGTCGGCACTGTGCCACAGATTTGAGAGTGGGGACATCCCCACTGGACACCTAGTGGGTGAGTATGCAAACCACATGGACAATCATAGGGCCTAGGGGGGCATGGCCAGAGGTGGCATGGGTAGTGGCCTACATGGCCTGGGGCAGGGCGATGCTGATCACCAAACTAACCTCCACCCTCTACACAGAGGTGACAATGGATACCCACTCTGTCCATGGCTGCTCACACCCTACCGGCGGCCCGCGACCCCATCGCAGCAACGCTACAATGAGGCACACGCCATCACATGTAATGTCATCAAGCAGGTGTTTGGGATGCTAAAGGCACGTTTCTGTTGCCTGGACACCTCTGGCGGTGCCCTACAGTACAGCCCCTCAAAGGCCTGTGGGCTATTCCTGGCCTGTTGCATCCTGCACAACATGGCCAACGAATGTGGGAAAGCCGAACAGGTCGAAGAGGGGGACAGCAATGGGGATGATGGGGACGCCAGTGACGATGGTGATGGGTAGCTCCCCCCTTGGCCAACAGGACCCTTGACTGCTCTGGCTGGCACAGCTGCACCAGGACACCATCACGGAGGAGCACTTCAGCCAACCCAGGTAAGTCATGGGGCCATGTGCAACCCCAGTGGCCAAGGCACAACCCACAAACATGCATGGACACACACCGGGGGTGCATGCCATCAAGGGAAGTGGCAGGGCACAGAGGCACACACACAACCAGGGATGGGTGAGGATTAACATGCCATGCCGAAGGACACACACACACACACACACACACACACACACCAAGCAACAAACGTGCACAGAGGGCAGAAGGCACACCAACCCAGAATGCACACCCTAGCAACACACATGTCCACAGGCCACCACGCCCACTGCCTGTCCATGTGCGTGTGTCAGATGCTGAGCACCATTGCACATTGGTGTACAGCGCAATGCAGGTATCATCATGCAGACACAACTGCTTACAGCAGCTGGGAGGGTGTGCAGGTGGACTGTGTGTCCGCGTGCAGGGCCGGGTACCCACCCCTGCACTGCCCACTGACACACACAATGCACACAGGGCAGCACCAGACAGTAGTCGCACTGGGAGACAGGTCAGTCAAGCGACACAGTGCCATGGCTGCCACGGATGCGTAGGCGGCCCCGCCAAGACCCGCCAGCACTGGCAGGCTGACCACTGGCCTCATGGGGTGGCACCAACGGTCCCCCAGGGGTTCCACTGCGTGAACGTGACCATGCTCATGCAGGGGTCTACAGCACACCGAACATGCCTGCACCAGGAGTGCTCAGGATGCCCACAGCTGAACCCGGCGTCGACAGGGTGGGAGTCGCATGATGCCAGGAACGGGGGGTGGATAGTGCACTGCGTGGTGTCTGCGATGCATGGGCACCTAACTGTGTGCCCATTGTGGCCATGACAGCAATGAATGCCTGTGCATGCCTGTCAATGGCAGCAGTCACATCCTCCCGTAAATGGTCCATCCCTGCCAGGATCAGTGTGGTGTCCCTGCTGTGACGCTCCTCTGCCCACTCCAGAGCCACACACAGTGCATCCACGGACATCGCAAGCCGCATCTGCTGCTGGACCAATGCTCGCAGTAGGCGGGTGTGCTCGTCCAAGAGGTCATCAGCCTCCTCGGCATCCTGTCCCTTAGGGTGTGCAAGGCCCTGATGTTCAGCACCCCTTGAGGGTGGGTGCTGTGCACCAGGACCAGGTCTGGGCATGTCCACAGGCGGTGCACAGATGCTGCCACTGAACCCTGTACCCCCAAGCCCAGTGGGCGACTGCTGATGCTGCCCCTCTGGCTGCCGCACCCCAGGACTCAGTGGTGCCACCACAGTGGCCGCAACAGTCCCACTGTCCTGAACAGACACCAGTGCTGCCCCACTGGTGCTGACAGGCACAGCCAGGGACTGTGCTGACATGCAGGCCTCCACGGTGGCACCATCCACAGCCATGGGCACGACTTGCCCTGCTGTGTGTCCTTCCTGTGGCACACACGTGTCACTGCCCATGATGGTCATGTCATCATCACTGGTGCCGGACTCTGCCCTGGCCACAGCCACAGTGTACTGGCATCCATGGATGCCAGCACGCTGGGACACAGGCAGGGATTCTTCCACACCTGTCACAACGACATCAGTGTGGACAGCCAGGTGGCCCCACTGTCGCAATGATCCACATATACCTGTGGAAGTGGATGGTCCCACCTCCGACTCCATCCGACTGTCCGCAGTGGACAGGCCCACCACTGCTGACCCATGCAGATGCTCAGGATCTGTAAAGGAAAGCAAAGTCGCATTACTGCGTATGACCTACCCTGCCCCCCCATAGACATACCATGACTTACCATGCAGTGATGGGCCACCACCCGTCTGAAAGCCACCACCCGGAACACCCTCAATGGCACTGCGCTGCATGCTTGCAGCAAGCCTGCCCTCCGCTGGGGTCAGCTGTACCACCTCCGGCTGTACCCCACCTGTTGCAGCACGTGCAGCCCTGATGGCAGCCACCTTCTCCTTTACCCTCCTTCTGTCCGTGCCCATCTTCTTCTTACACTCCTGCACGGACGCTGGTGGCTGCCATGCAGGTTCACGGCACGTGCCACCTCCTCCCATGCAGCAGCACAGGCCTGAGGGGTTCCCCGCCATCCACTGAGCAGTGGCTCCTGATCCAGGTAGGCCTCGAACAGGGCCTCAATTTCAGCCTTGGTAAAGTTCGGCCTCCTCCCCTTCCCACCGCTGTTTTCCTTCTCTCCAACAACATGCTCGGTCATTATGTAGCCTGTAAGAATGGCAGTCGTTACCTGTGACTGTGCAGTCCCATGCATGTCCCTGAATCCACAGTCCACACTCCCAAACAGCATGCAACTCACCAATAAACTGCAGTAACCGACCATGGCCACTGCAGCACATTGTTGCACCTTTATAGCGCAATCCATGCAAATGAAGTGAGGCGTAACTTTAAGTAGATGCAAATTGCAGTGCTGCGCCATTGAATAGCTGATTAGATGATCTGCATATGACGGCTGAATATCGCGCTGTTGCGCTTTGCACAATTGTGTTGAAGGTGCTGAGCCAATGGCGCAGTTCTGTGACATGCGTAGTACACCTCACTGCGCATACCCAGGTTGCTGACGCAGGTGTCTGCAGTGCTGATGACGTGCTGTGCATGGTAGGCAATGCAGGGCATGCTAGGCAATGCAGGGCATGGCCACCATTGTGCCAGTGGCACTATAACGATGGTCACTACATGGCACTGTGGCACTGGGCCATCATAGGTGCAATGGCCCAACTGCTCGGTAGTCCACTATGGTGCTGGCACACAGGCAGCCAATCATGCTACACGCATTGTCATCTGATGGCGCTGTGCGTGGCCTTGCGCCAGAGACCCTTGACCCAGTGCCTGACCTTTGCCCCCTTGGCACCATGTGTCAGGCATGGGTGCACCTCTATCGCGCTGTTCGGTAACAGCGTGATAGGGAATGGCAGCGCTGTACCGCGCAGCATCTGCACGTGGGGAGCCGTGCTGCAGAGCACCATATTGCCTACTATAGCTGCTAGGATGGCACGCAGATGGGCAGCACAGTGGACAGCAATTGAGCTGGCCAATCTGGTGGCCATTGTGGAGCCACACCATGGCCCTCTCTTCGGGGAGGCTCCCCTGGGCAGGGCCAGGACCCAGGTGTGGCAGGAGGTGGCCACTGCCCTGGAAGAGGCCACCATATGGGGATGTAGTGCAGAGCAGTGCAGGCACCGCTATGGTGAACTGCAGAGGAGGGAGCCGGAGCTACTGGCCTGACTGCGGGCACGTGCCAGGAGGGACACGGTGCCACGTCCAGGTAGGGGTTCCGTCAACACACTTTTATCGTCCATATGGGTCACAGTGTTGTATGTGTCCAGTACATAGGGGAGGGACCGTATGTGGTTGGCGTGGTGGTGTTCACAGGGTGTGGGGTGGGTGGGTCTGGCTGGGTAGGAGGGCACACACCTTGGGGAAGGGTGACTTTGCTTCGGGAATGTACTGATGTTCTTCTCTCCTTTTTTTCCCCACAGGCCCGGACGAACTCTGCAGATTGCGGGCAGAGCGGCGGAGGGGGGAGGACAATGCAGCCAAGCGGGGTGAGGGCCATCACCGCCCACCTGACTGACCCGATGAGGGTGAGTGCCATACATCCATGATTAGTATTGCTTGCTGTGTGACAGGGTGGGCAGAGAGCATGGCCACCATTCATCGACACCACTGCCATGCACGCAACTTGTTACAGTCAACACTGTCCAGTGGCACTGCATGTCTGGGTGTGCGTCACTGGTGGTCCATGCGTGCACCAGGTGCATGGCTGTGCCACTGCCTTTGCACCGCATAGCCATGTCACTAAATGGCCACAGTGGTGTTGTGTGTGACTTGGCGGTGGGTGTGTCAGCGTTCCACATGGCTGTATGTGCCTGGGTGGGCAGGTCCTGTGGACGTGATCACTGCGGGTGGTCACACACCATCACAGTGGTATGTCCCATGGCCGTATGCCATGCACAGTGGGCGGGCTGTATGGGGTTGTGCATTCACACCTATTGACTGTGCTCCCTTGTCCTAGGTACATGCCATCTCAGGGACATTTGGGACGCCTTACGGGAGCTCCTACAGCTGGCCCGCGAGTCCCTCGACATCCTAAGGAGGCTGGATACGACGGGGGTGCTGTGGAGGCACAGAGGCTGGAGGTCCCAGAGTCAGGAACGGTGGTCCCGACAGAAGTCCTTCGGTCCATTACTTCACCTACCCCCTAGGACCCATCCTCACACCCCTCCTATCCCATCCCATTTGTCCACCCCTTCCCCCTACCCACCCCCATCTTGTTTGTGTCCCCCCAAGCTTGTATATAGTTTTATTCTTGTACATAGTTCACTTTTATATTTTCAATACATTTGATTTTGATATGAATACTGTGGTGGTCTCTGATCTGCAGTGGGCTATAGGTGCTCAGCTGCAGTGGTGTGCATGACATCAGGGGTGGTGCAGTCATGGGTATGTGTGTGTGTCCGTGTGGCGGTGACTATGGTGTGGGGGTAGATATCAGTCAGTGTCTGTGTTGTCTGTGTTGTTCCCTGTGCACTAGATGACTGTGTGCAGTGGTCCACGGCGCATGCTCTGTGTCCATGGCGCACCCATCGGCCCATCCATGGCCTGTGCAGCCGACACACATGCCTGTCTGTGACCTGCACGGTCTGCTGGCATGTCAGTGGTGGCAGTCCCTGCAGGGCAGACACTGTACCCATCACTTTGCTGGGTTGCCCCTGTCACTGGTGTGGTGCATACCTGGCTTGGGTGGCACTGTGGGCACCACAGTCGTTGTCCCACCTCCATGCTGTGCCTTGTGTGCGTTGCAGGGGATGTGTCCCACTGTCTATGGCTTGTGCTCTTGGCGATTACTGGTGGTGTACGGGTCCACAGTGCCTGCGCAGGGTGGCTGGTACTCCAGTGCCATGGTGGACTGTGGGTTGTGTGTACACGGCTTACATGGGCCCACAATGGGGGCTTGGTTGCCCCATTACTGCGTCCCTGTGTTGGTGTGCCCTTGGGTATGGGTGGGTGTCTGTCCATACCCTGTGTGGCATCTAGTGTGGTGCATGCTTCCACGCACCACTGTGGGTGTCTGTGCTGGCTGTTGTGGCCAGTGGTGTGTCGGGGTGTGTCACTGGAATACTGTGCAGGGCACTGTAACACTGGTGGTGGTGTCAAGGGCATGCCCTGTCCCATGTGGGGTACCTCTTGTGCCAACGCATGGTCGGTCTCTCAGCAGTACCTCAGGGGGACTGTGTGTGGTGGCACTGTGTCTGCCATTGTTGCATTGCCATGTGCTGCAACCCATTGATGGGTGCTCATGGTGGGGCTGGCTTGCATGGTTCTGTGGTGCACAGGGTTGCATTGATACAGTGGGGGTGGTGGCATGCATGGGGTTTCCTGCAGTGGTGGTCACTGCTCATGGGGGGGTGTATGGGGGTCACAGTGCAGGGTGTGCTCTGCACTGGGGGGATGGTGTGGCACGGGGTGGTATGCCCTCCTTGTGTGCCAGTCACAGCTTGCCGGTAGGTGTGATGGGGCATCATGGCCAGGCTGTGGGATGTTTACTTGTCTCCATGGGCCAGTGGTTATTCCAGCCCTCCCCCAGTTGTGCTGTGCTTGGGGTGTGTCTGTTCTGCTGTGTGTTCCTGTGCCCATCTGTGGCATGGGTGGTGGGCCCCTACCTCCTTGATTGTGCAGTTACATTGCTCTGCAGCTGGGAGGCTCCCTGGTTGCGCTATGGCACCTCTGGACTGCTCAGCTGAACATCCCTTGTTGCGCTATGGCGCATCAGATCTGCTCAGCTTCACCTCCCTAGTTGTGCTATGGTGCAGGTGGTGCAATATTCAGTCGTTGGCTGTAGGCGCAATTTGGCCTGCTCCATTTTTGAATATCACATCTCTTGCGCATGGGCACAATAGACTTGCACTTGCTCCTGCTATTGCGCACTTTTTAGGTGCAGTTTGAATATCTGGGCCCCCATGTCTAAAGGGAGTAAATTCCAAAACTGGGGGGCACAGTAAGTAAGCAAAAGCCATTTGTTGCATCTTAGAAGACACTATTGGTTTAGCTAATAGCGGGTCCTCATCTGACCTCAAGTTACAGTAATGATGTGAACAAGATGGGTGATTTGATAACCTTTTATTGCACCAGCAAGAAATGTTCAGGCAGCACAGAGCCCCTCTTCAGATCATGGCAGTTTCCAGTGAAAACAAACTTAAATACTTTACGAACATACGAAATTTGCCAGCAGATAAGGCCTAGAGGTCTATCAAGTCTGCTCGAATGTGCAGCTAGCACCTTCTATGGGTAGAACGGATAAATAAACTTTTACACATGGGTATGACAGTTCTGTTGATAAGAAAGTAAATAACTGGATATGTGCAGAGACAAAAAAAGACACTCTCTGAAATACTAGGTGGTTATAAATCAGATTAGAGATGCAGACTCCTCTCCATGGATGGAATGTGGAAAGGGAGCTGAAGTGATTAGCATTAGGAAGTGGAGTTTTTGATCTAATCAATTTACTGCTTACATATTTGAAAACTGCGTTTCAGGGTCTGTGCTCTATGCTACCTGTTAGAAAGACTTCGCAGATCGCTTGTTTGTGGCAACATGGTAAATATTTGCCATTCTGGCTCTGTCAGTATGCATGGAATAAAAAATCTAATGCTTGTCTATTATTTCTGTTTTGCATTGGTGCCACTAGTTTACTTAGGCTGCATATGCTCCTAGTCCAGTGTTTGTTAAATGAAGCCACCGTGACCACATGTGGATGCCAGTGTAGTTCTGCCTGGCTGGAAAGTTTGTTAAAGCCTCAGTAAAAAATGTGATCAAACTGACAATTTTTACCTCTAACAAACATGGGACATAAATTTAAAGTGCATATATGTCAGGAGCCTGATTTGCTGTGTAGTGCGGAAAAAGAGTTACTTTAGTTATCTTTGTGGTGAAAAAATTTACAGAGAGGCCACCAGTAAGTTCTGGTGACTGTTTGTCGAGGCCACCAAATTAAGGGCTTGAGAACCACCATCTTAGTTAGATTTTTTTAAGCACATATAGTCACCAAAGGGGACTACTTATCAAATGAATCCAGCCGAGCAATGCCACACTTATTTTAAGTCATTGCTAATCTAATGGGTCCAATGAACCATCAGTGCAACTTCAACAGTTAGGTCCAGAAATATCACAGTTATAACAACAAAAATAAAAGATTCTGCTTTAATTTTATTTTGGAAGAGTGTAATACAAAACCTTTTTCACACAGAGAGTGATTAATCCATGAAACAAACTACAGTACTTGTAGAGAAAATAATCAGTAAAGACAAAAACAGTTTAAAAAAAGACTAGACACCTATATTACAGAAGGAAACATCTTGTCCTGTTTGGGTGATGTGGCAGGAGCACCGGTGTTGGAATTACAGGGGGGCTTGCCAGGGTTTGGCCCCCCTAGATCTGAAGTGATACCCAGTAACTCAAGCATCACTGCCATTGATTTATAATAGGAAGGTGGACTTAGTTTATAGATAACACCCTTACGGGCCCCCTAGCTCATAAAGTGTTATTACAACACTGAGGACACTAACAGCCCCTATCAGGCATCTATTTAATCTGTCTATTTCGCCCAGAACTGTCCCCTCTCTCTGAAAAACAGTCTTCTTACTGCCATTATTGAAGTCAGGAGATCCAAGTGATCTTAACAACTACAGACCCATCTCCATTCTCCCTGTACTGTCAAAGCTATTGGAAAAAGTTATTCATATTCAGTTAAAAGACCACCTCAGAAACTCAAATTGATTTAATCCTCTGCAATCTAGTTTCCAGCAGAACCACAGCATGGCTACTGCACTAGCCACAGTAACAAATCATTGGTTTACCTCCCTTGATAACAAACTATGCACTGGAGCCATTTTCTAGACCCAAGTAAGGCATTTGACACTGTCGACCATGACTTAATGCTTATTAAACTCAAAGAACATGGGCTAAGCAACAGTTCATCAAACTGGTTCTCTAGCTACCTTACAGGCAGATTGCAGCTAATCAAAGTCAACAGGTTGCTTTCCTCCCCACTACCACTCACAACAGGAGTTCATTGCTATTCTCAATATATATATATATATATATATATATATAAACACCCTAAGTAACAATATTCATAATTCCAATCTTCACTTTTTTGCTGATGATACTGTCCTCTACACCTCAAAATCCTCCCTAGTAGACGTGCATAATGAGTTACAGGCTGACTTTAATCAATTACATCGCAATCTAATAAATTCCAAACTTCTGGGGCCGGCCCGTTGGTGCAGCGGTGGGATTTCCGCTTGCGACGCCGGCAGCCCGGGTTCGGGAACGGATCCGGGTTGCGGAGGGCCGGCCGGAGGGAGTAGGATCGAGCGTCCGATGGGCAGCTCTCCTGCTCCGGGGGGAGGGTGTGGGTAGCACTCAGTGCACTGGGGACCCCTGGTGGAGACTGGGAGTTCCACACAGCGGCCCTCGAAGCAGAAGCGGGCAGGCGCTGCGCATCATTACACGTCCCGCCTCCTCAAGGGAAAAGGGAGAAAGCCACGCCCAGCGTCCTATATGACGCTCTGCTCCAGGAATGCCTGATTGGCCACGGAGCCACCCCCCGACTAGTTACTAGTTCCAGCGGTCCGATAAGGCCGGGGATCAAACGCAGCCAGCTCTCTGGGGGCAAGCCAGGGATAACCGTGGGGAGTCGGCGATATCCGGTGGCCGGGGATCCTGGAGTCCGTGACCGGAGCAGATGGCGGACGCAGGGTGTGAATGAAAAATTAAAAAATTCCAAACTTCTGTTAAACACAAGAAACTAAAGTGATGTTCTTCTTACGCAACATCCATTCCATATCATTTTGCAAACAAACTAACCCTGCATCCATTACAACATTATTATGAGATTCCTTAGAGGCTGTTGACACATTTAAATATTTAGGTATTTGGCTCAACAATAAGTTAACCTTTGCAAATCACATTGAAACACTTGAAAAAAGTTAAATGCCAGATTGGGGTTCTTCTTTAGGAACAAAACCCTATTTCCCACTGATACTAGGGTCAGGTTAGTTCAGGCAACCTTCCTTCCTCTTTTGGATTATGCCGATATCGTTTAAAATAGTAGCTCTGCCTCCAGCCTGCACAAGCTGGACATTTTCGGCCATTGCGCCCTGCGTTTCATAACTAATGCACCATATAGAACCCATCGCTGTGTCCTGTATTCGCTAGTTGACCAGACATCCCAGGCCTCAAGAAGGATGCTTCATACCTGTGCATGGGCATGTAAAGCTTTGCTAAACAAACTTCCCGCATATATTACGTCCCTACTTCTCTGAGCCAGCAGTTGTTACTCCCACAGAAAAAATATTAGCATCTTATTAGTTGTACCCAAGTTCCGTACCCATTATGGTAAAGCGGCCATTCAATATGCCATTCCAACAGCCTGGAGCAAACTTCAGTCCTCACTTAAGCTTACCAGACTAGTACCATATAATCTGTTTACATCCATGGCCAAAACAGCTGCCCAGGAAATCTGTCATTCTTACACCAGTTAGCATGCCCTCCCAAAGGTCTACTCTATATGCTGGCACTTATGGCCATCCTTTGGTCCCTCCCTTTACCTTTCACCAGCCAACACTCTTTCCCTAAGGTTACTTTCATATGCTAGCACTTTGGCCATCCTTTGATCCCTCCCTTTACCTTTCACCAGCCAACACTCTTTCCCTAAGGTTACTTTCATATGCTAGCACTTTGGCCAACCTTGGTCACCCCCCAACACTGACTGTCTTCCTCCTCCTCCCTCACATGTGTGTAGATGATATGTGACTTGTACATAAATCATGTAATCTAAATGCCTCTGTATGACTTGTTCTCCATGTGTATGTGTAAATGTTACTTTTCCTGTATGCAATACTGGTAACTCAAATAACAGTGTATACCCATTCTAGTACTTAGAGTGTATGTATTAGGTCACTTCTTATTTTGCATTCTTCTGCTATATGTACTTTGTATGCTTGTATTTATATCACATGTCCTTGACAGGACCTCCCTGTAAATGAAACATAGAAACATAGAAACATAGAATTTGACGGCAGATAAGGACCACTTGGCCCACCCAGTCTGCCCATTTCCCTACCTAATGGATAAGCTGCATAGATCCTAGTTAACCGACAGCCTACTTCTTCCTACCCCAACCCCCTAGAATTGCCTTATGACTGTCCCATGCATTCTTGAATTCCACCACTGTTTTTGACTCCACAACCTCCTCCGGAAGGCCGTTCCATGCATCCACAACCCTCTCTGTGAAAAAATACTTCCTTACATTACCTCTGATACCCTCCATCTTCAAATTGTGCCCCCTTGTTCTTGCACACCTCTTTTTTTGAAAGATGCTACCCTCTTGGACTTTGTTGATTCCCTTGAGGTACTTGAAAGTTTCTATCATGTCCCCCCTCTCCCTCCTTTCCTCGAGGCTATACATATTAAGCTCCTTAAGTCTCTCTTCATATGTCTTCTGGTGCAGACCCTGCACCATTTTAGTGGCCCTCTTCTGGACAGCTTCCATCCTGTCTATGTCTATGCAGAGATTGGGTCTCCAGAACTGCATGCAGTACTCCAGATGGGGTCTCACCAGCTGTCTGTACAGAGGGATAACAACTTCCTGTTTTCTACTGGTGATGCCTCTCCCTATGCATCCCAGTATCTCCCCAACCCTCCTTGCTGCCCTCTCACATTGCTTGCCCACCTTTAGGTCATCTGATATGACTACCCCAGGTCCCTTTCCATTTTGTTGTTGTTAGTATCTCACCCCCCATTGTGTACTCTTCCCCTGGGTTTTTGTTTCCCAGGTGCATTACCTTGCACTTCTTAGCATTGAATCTAAGCTGCCATACATTTGACCATTCCTCTAACTTTGCCAAGTCCCTTCTCATCCTTTCCACCCCACCTTGTGTATCAGCCCTGTTGCAGATCTTTGTGTCATCTGCAAAGAGACATACTTTTCCTTCCAGTCCCTCTGCAGTGTCACTTATAAAGACATTGAAGAGGACCGGTCCTAATACTGAACCCTGCGGTACCCCACTAGTAACCCCCCTTTCTTCAGAGTGGACTCCATTTACTATTACTGTCTGTGTCCTATTCTCCAGCCAATTCTTTACCCAGGCTGTCATCTTGGGTAAATGGAGTTTTCCTAAAAATAAACTTGAACTTGGGCACATGAGCACACCGCTTTCTCTGCTCCTTACACCTGAGTATGAACCTTAGTATGAATACAGTATTCTCTTTTAGAGGAAGTAGACTAGACCCAGAGTTTCTATTTAAAACTGTAGCTCCCTCCATCCCAATTTGGAGGTTCTGGTAGATACAGTGTTCCCCTTGGGTTTGGTATTGAGCCTGGGTCGCATTGTGTTTGGCATCCATATAGGAAAGGGCTGCAACCCCCATTGTGTATTGCACAGTGGGACTAAAATCCCCTCTGTATCTAAGAGGTCCCTCTTCCACCCTCTTTTGATGACTGGTTATTATATATGACCAAACTGTTGCTTAATAAAAGAATTGGGTATCTCATTCAAGGGAAACTATAACTGTTTCATTCTGTTTGCAACCCCTTTCTTGATTCAAATTGTTCTTAATAATTTCTAGGGAGAGTTTGAAAAGACACAAAAATCAGTCTTTCACCCACTCCCTCACCCTAATGGATTACTCTTAATCCTTAAATGCTTGTTTAGGCTTTCAAATGCAAGGCTGAAATTAAGAGTATAGTACCAGACTGCTTCCTGCATTCTATTCATGTTGCAAATTGCACATTCTTTATGATTATTGAGATTGATGAATAATATTTCAATAAAAAATGTATGACAGAAAAATGAGGTGGTTGTGACCACTTAGCGAACTGTCCCTTGCAACTGTAACTAGGGCTCATAAGAAAGGGGGAAGGGTGATTTGAGCAAAAATAAATATCAAGGACAGGATTCACAAAGCAGATGCGCTGGGCACAAATGAGATGCACTGGCGTAACCAGGATGTGCCGACCAAAAACCATGTGATTCACAAAATGATGCACCGCAGGATGCCCCATGCACATCCCAACTGTGAATCACATGTTTGGTGCATGGCGCAACTGGAGATGCCCCAGCACAACTGTGATGTGCAAAACCCCCCAGGGCAGCAGAAGAGTGAATAAGGAGCAACCCTGAAGGGGAATGGTGGAGCAACAGGGCAAAAGTGCAGTGGAACAAAGGAGGCAGGGACACATGCCCAGAAGAACAAGCCAGAGTGGCAAAGGACCCAACAGTGGCCACAGCAGATGAAGTGCACAGACAGGGCACACAGAGCAACAACCAGTAGCACATGACACAACCCACACAGGACCCCAGCTGGCACATACAACAGGCACACCATCGCCTGCAAGATGCGACATATCTGCCAGGGACACAATGCAGCATGATGGTTAACAAAGGACATGGCCACCTGCACAGGAGCCCAGGGATGTGGAGGAGTATGAAGCCACACAGGGCCACACCAGTGCATAGGCTGGGTGGCACACAGATGAGATCAGTGCCTCACACAGGCAAAATATGCCCCTAACCACTATAGACCACATGCAGGTCTGATGACTGACAGTGCAGCAGTGCAACGGATGCATGCCACAGGCGTCACACACAGACCTGGGGCACAGGCAAAGGCAGCATGACACCATGCCTGCCCACAAACCACAGGCAACACATTGGGCATACAGTGGGTGGGACACGGCAGGGGTGCAGTAGGAAGCTGCCTGCTGAAACACACAGGCAGACATGTGTATGGCATTAAGGGGACAGAGGACAGCTGCAAACAACCTAACACAACCACAACATACTGTGAATGACCACAGACAATGGTTCAGATAAATAAATGTTTGCTACAGAACACAACAACAACAACTATATACAGGTATAAGTAAAAACAGGGAAGGGGAGTGAGGGAGTCAGTACAATAACAACAGGGGAAAGCAGGGGAGGAATGTGTGAGTGGGTGCAGGTATGGGGAAGGGTAGGGAAACTGTGGGAAAGATGGGAGGGTTAACAGTATAATACAAGTCCAAAATCATGCCATGGGGCATACCACAGGATGACGCACATGCCTACAACCCCTGGTGGACAGCAGCTGTATGACCCTGGAAAGTTCCCTTAATAGCCGATCCTGCCTCCTGAAGAGCGGTCATAATGTTTCTTCCAGGGCTTGCCTCATATGGAACCCCACTTGCCGCAATACACCACAACGGCATCCCCATGGCCTTGTCCTCCTGCCAGCACACCCTGTGGACCTAGAGTGGGGAACACAGAGAACAGAGACTAAGTGCCATGTCCAAACCCCCACCCCACCCCTCTGCGTGTATGCTGGAGGCATCAGCCACAGAACTGGCCAAAAGCTCACCAGGCACAATGCACACTGCACCAGGCAGGCACACAGTGCCACACCGTTATCGTTCGCAGTAACCAAGCGGGTACATGTCCTACATGTACAGACAGGGCGTGTGCAGAGGGGCATAAGAGCAAGCCACATGCAATACTTGCACAAGCCAGTGGGCTGCACAAGCATGCAGGTCCCATCAGGACACCACTGGAGCACCACTGTGTGTCCACATTGTGCACAACATGCACACATGGTGGGTGTCCTTGCAGGGACCATATGCACTCTGGCACAGGCACATGCCGTAAACCAAACACACCAATGTGTCTGTGCATCCAGCAACACATGGACAGGCACAGTGTACCAGCAACAACCACCTGAGCAGACATCCACCCCACCTGACACACACTGCAACCAAAAAAATAGCACTCACCTGCACCAGCACGGCCCCGTCCAGGTGCACCTCCAATGGCCCTACAAAGCCTGACATCAACTACCTCCACGGCCCACCACCTGGCTGCCAGCCCTGCAGGGAAAACAAATGCAGAGAACAACATGAGGAGACGTAATGTGAGACAGCCCCCCCCAACGCTGTTGTGGGCAGGCAGTGAAGGTATCAACCAACAGTGCACCAGTGATGATAGGCCCGGTAGTGTGCAGCAGCGCACAGCACCCCATCCTGTGCCACCCATGTGCACAGATGTAGGCATGCAATGCATATGGCAGTACCACCCCATGCATGCCACAGTAGCCACGCCCCACCTAAGCACCATAGCACACATGCCCACCCCCTGAGACATGTGGTAAATGGCAACATAGTGCAAGTGCAGCAGTGCCCATGTGTGTGTACCCCTGTGAGTGTATTGGCATGTGGTGCAGCTGGCCCAACCCTCTTGCGCACGTCATGCAAATGTAGAACTGTAACATACCTGGTCGTGGCACCACACCCCTGCGTGCATGGTCCCGCAAGCTCCCCAGTGGCACCCTGTCCCTGCGCTGCAGGTCACCATATCTGTGCCTGCACTGCTCCCCATTGTGGGGAACATCTGTCCTCTGCACCAGCTGGTCAGCAATTCTGGCACAAACAGCTGATCTGGGTTCCTGCAGGTTCTCCTGGCCAAACAGCTGGTCCTCCACCAGCATCACCAGGGCCACCAGGTTGAGCAGCTAAACCTCCAAACAGTTCATGGCCCTTGGGCCAAGTATCTGTACACGTGGCATTTTAATAGTCCTCTACTGCAGAAAACATAGTCCCTGGAAGGTCTGTGCAAGCTTTTGGCTCAATCGCGCCACATGCACCAATACGCCATGTGCGAGGTACCACGCATGGCATGCTGAAGCGCGACTGCCACCAATGGTGCTGAAGCACACATGTGCACTTCTCACTAACATGGTGGGAAAGCGGGGTCATGGGGCATGGCTGGGTCGCACATGCGCACAATGCGCGTGGATGCCATTTTGTGTCCGGTGCACATCGTCATGCAGACTAACGGTGATGCCCTGTAGGTCACAGGTACACAATGGTGCCCATTGTGTGATCAATGTACATAGTGGGACAGGTAGCACAGCAGGCATCATGCACATGGTGATGCATGCACATACGGTGGTAGTCGCGAGTCGTGCACAAGCGGACACGTGGCAATGCACCTGTCAGGCCAATCACGCAGTCGCACTTATGCACTGAGAGTATTGCGCTGTATTCAGGAAATGCCCCGGACACACTGCGCATGTGCAGGGAATGCACCATGTGGAGATGCGCTCAATGCAGCAGATGCACCCTGCTGATTGGGATGAGCTGAGGGTAATTATACAATTCATAGACATTGCTCCCAAAACAGCTCATTGCCGAATCCAGAGGCATCTGACCTGTTTAGTATCTCATTACCACTGCTCCAAAACTCATTTGTATGCCCTGAACCATAAATGCTCCTGACTCATCCCCCACAGAGCACAGGTGACTGAGAGGATTTTCAGCCTTGAATGTAGGTACTGAACACTTATCCTAAGGCGTTGTAGCTGCAGCAGAGGACACTATGGGCTGTGGACAGGCAGTTATCATCCAGAGATGTGCATGGACAACAGACACACCCTGGTGTGTGCCACACACTATCCCACAGCCCATCCTAGTCACGGCTTGGGGGGGACTTGGTGGTGGGTGGTGTGACATAGATGGATGCTGTGTGTGTTGTAGTCCTGGACACCAGCTGGTGTTCCATGCCATGCAACACCTGTGGCATGTCCATGGCAGTGCATCTGCATGTGGCAATGCACATGGACCGGGCGGCCACAGCACAAACGTCCCTGACAGTCCCAGATACTGTCCCAGACATGCATTGCAGACAGGTATGTGTTTGCCTAGCAGTTTGAATATCTGGGTCCCCATGTCTAAAGGGAGTAAATTCCAAAACTGGGGGCACAGTAAGTAAGCAAAAGCCATTTGTTGCATCTTAGAAGACACTATTGGTTTAGCTAATAGCGGGTCCTCATCTGACCTCAAGTTACAGTAATGATGTGAACAAGATGGGTGATTCATGCTACTCATGGGCCCTGCATGTGCATGTCTAATGTCTGTGTCTTCTCTCTCACAGTAGCCAACATGTCTGGAGGCGACAGTGCCACTGGACATAGGTGGCCAAACTTCACAAATGATGAGGACAGGGCACTCATAGAGGCATACCTGCTGCAGAGGGATGTCCTGTCTGGCAGGGGTGGCAGCCGAGCACTGCAGGATGAGGGCTGGAAGGCAGTGACACAACATGTGAATGCAGTGGGGAAATCAATGACAGAAGGAGGAGGGCCAAGGAGAAGATGGCACACATTGAGGCCTACCTGAGCAGGACAGGTGATGGTCCTCAGATAGGGGTGCGGCTCACACCAAATGAAGAGTTGCTTGTGGCCAGCATGGGCCATGCAGCTGTGCAGGGCGTCTCTGAAGGGGGGTTCCAGATGAGTGGAAGCCCATCGCAGCACTGTGAGTATACATGCCGCTGATGCATGTCTGACCACGTGTGTGCATTATGTTCTCCATGAGAGCCCCACTGTGTGCGACTGGCAGCCCATGTGCCTGTGTGCATTGCCATTGGTGGGTGTAGCCCATCAGTGGCCCATGCTGTGCATCTGTGTGTCGGCCTGGCCATGCCTGGGGGGTATGAGTGTAGTTGTGGTTCTCCGCAAACCAGTGCAGCTGTGCCAGTGTTAGGTGGCCAGGGTGTTGCACTGTCCCGCATGGTGTCATGTGGGCATGTACAGACACTGGGCCACTCCTGCTGGTGCCTATGCTTGGCTGCAGCAGTGGACTGGGAGATGCATGTCCATGCCAGGGATTGTCATGCGCAACTATGGCACACCACTATGTCACACTGTTTATGCTTGTCTGCACTACTGTCTCCCTTGTTTGTGACCATGTCTCCCTTCTTTCTTTTGCAGCTCCATCACACCTCATGGGTGCTGCTATGTCCAGTGCAGCACGGGATGCCTTAGTGAGCGATGATGCAGGGCCATCCCACAGGGCTGAGGGCACAACGGAGGATGGTGCTGTCCCTGGACCATCCCACTCCACATTGTCCCCAGCCACATCACCAGTGGAGGTGGGCCCATCTAACCCCTCAGCTAGTGGTGCCACTGCTGGAAAGCATGACACCTCTTGATTGGAGGGTTTTCTGAGTTTGGCTGATGATGACCCAGAGGATGCAGTGGACATCACTGATGCCCGGCTGGTGCTGGCGTCTGGCATACAGGGGACATACAGTGATGTCCACGATGATCCTGACACCACTCAGATTCCAGGGGACACAGTCGACAGTGCTGCACATGATGCACAGGTGGCACCTGCCGGTGTTGGTGTCCCTGCTGCCCACAGCATGCCTGCAGAGCCTGCACATCCACCCACATTGGTGGGTGCTGTGCCCTCTGTTCCTGGTGCTGCTGTGGCAGCAGGGACAGCCAGCGCATCCTGGTAGGGTGCTGTGGGTCCAACGCAGGTGGTGGTGGACCGTGATTCCACCATACCAAGATGTGATGGGGTTGTACATGCCCATTCCCCACCCATGCCCCAGCCTGCTGTGGTGCACCCACCAACCGTGGATGCACAGCAGCAGGCTGGCACACAACCCAGCCATCAGTGCCATCCCTGTGAGCCTTCACCCGCTGATGAGATTGAGGGTTATGCTCGCCTCCTGCGGGCCACCATGGAGGGGCAGGCATCCCTATGGGCAGAACTCAGGGGCCTTTGGACACTGCTGGCCCTTGAGCATGAGTCGGCAGTCGGTGGGCATGACCTCAGCTTTGGAGAGGACTGCACATGCTGCAGAGGATGCGCGTGCATCCAGTGCTCAATGTGGCTGCTGGGCCTCCAGCCGTACACCCAGAAGCACCTTCTGCATGCCCAGGCAGTGGCATTAGGTGAACCCATTGTTGCTGATGCTGTCTCCGCAGTTCACCATGCCCAGCATCCCTGGAACGGACATGGATTGCGGGTCCACCATACCAGTGAGCAGCCGTTCATGGTCTCACTGCAGTACCCCTACAGGGGTGTTGGAAACACCACCTGTGACTGGTGGTGCTGTGTCAGCGACCACCAGTCATGGGCGTGGCAGCCCATGTGTCCATGAAGGCTGTGGTGCCTCCCTGTGATGTTCAGGTCATCATTCACATGGCCACTGCACCTGCTACCTGTGTGTCCCACTCACCTGGCAACCACTGCCTGGAGTGGCATAGGTGGCATGCGCCTGCCCCAGTGCCTTGCCATTGTGGGTTCCCTGTGCAGTGCCACCTGCATGTCCATGCACGCCACTGTTGTGCCATGTGGCATGAGTATGATGAGTGCAGCCCTGTGTCTGCTGTGCATGTGTGCCAGCAGCTGTACACTGATCCATGCCATCCCTGGCACATACACATGCAGGGTGTGGCCTATGCGGTGTGTGTTTGTGTGTGTGTGTGTGTGTGTGTGTGTGTGTGTGTGTGTGTGTGTGTGTCTGTGCCTGTGTGTGTAGCATGGTCAATGGCATGGCTGCACTCCACTGCAGTATTGCCGCTGCTGCATGGCCTGTGTTGTGTGTGTGGCTGTGTGGAGCTGTGTGTGTGCTGTGGGGTGCACTCCATGCATTACCCACCTGTGTTACTCACCTGCGGTCTCCAAAGTGCTCCTCCATAAAAGTGTCCCTGTGCTGCCGGGCCCTCACGGCGAGATGTGGGTCACATCATGCCACTAGCAGTCTAGCCCAATGTCCCTGAAGCACTGCATCCTCTCCCCCCTTCCTCTCCAGAACTGTCACCCTCTACAGCCTGGACAACTATTCCATGGTCCATAGCCATGTTGTGTAGTATACAACAGGCTAGTAATATGCCACAGGCCTTCTCTGGGCTATACTGTAGGGCATCACCGGATCTATCCAGACACCGGAAGTGCATCTTCAGTATGCCAAAGATGCACTCAATGATGGTGCGTGTGGCAGTGTGCCTCATTGTACCACTCCTCTGCCTCTATTCCGGGTCTTCTGAAGGGGGTAAGTAGCCATGGTCAGAGTGGATATGCTGCATCACCTGTGGGGAGCAAGGGTGGCTGTTAGTCCACTGCTTACATGTGCGACATGACCTCCCGCCTGCACCATGGTGCACTGCTGTGTGTTCCATGGGTGCACCGCTGACAGTGTTTCAGCCATCCCTGCCATTCTACCGCCCCCTCCCACCTGCTGTGGGCTGGCCCTGCTGCACAGGTCTGCCCCTGGCTGCCCACACCATGACTTTCCACTTGTGCTCCAGACCCCATTGTCTGCCTGGCAGCTGCACATGCCTGTCTGTGTGTGGTGCGCTGCGCCCTGCCACATGTGCCTGCCGTGGTGCTGCACCCCACTTTCCATGCATTGTTGTTGCGCTGCACTGTTCCACTGTGTGCACAACTGCAGCACTGTTCCCCCTCCAGTGTCCCACATGTGCTTCCCCCTCTGTGCATTGTGCATCATGCTACTTGCACACCTGCCCCCTCTCATCCTGTCCTGTGCCACAGTGTCCTGTTCTTCTGCAGGTCAGCATGTCCTACACACCTACTAGACGTCCACTCGGTATGTCCCCTGCCTCAAACATGTGGCAGAGGGCAGACTGATACCATATGAAGGCATCATGTGTGCTCCAGGGGTGTGTGGTGCATACATTGCTGATGCACCCTGTGGCATTGCACACTACCTGGCAGTTTACTGAGTGGTAGCCCTTGCAGTTGATGTATGTCACACCATCCTCACCAGGTGGTGCACGGATTGCCACATGGGTGCAGTCAATGGCCTCTATGACGCCTGTCATGCATGCCACCCTGTGGAACTGCTGCATGGCTTCTGTCTGCTCTGCCTGTGTGCTTGGGAAATGGATGTACTTTGAAGCATGTGGGAGCAGTGCGGTGTGGAATTGTGTGAGGAGACAGGACGTGGACACCTGGGAGATGCCTGTGGTGTCACCGGCTGGCCTCTGGAAGGTTCCCGTGGTGAGCAAGCACATTACAGTTGTCACCTTGGCCTTTGCAGCTATTGGCATGACCTCTTCCAGTGGGTGCCTGCATTTCATCATGGCACAGCTCACAGAGCTGCCTAAGAATGGCCCTGTTCAGGCGGTATTGGCCAACTGTTTCTGTGTCTGTCAGCTGTTCGAACATCAGTCTGGCATGATAATGCTGTGGGGCTGGCTGCCTATGGCACCTTCTGCCACCTCATTGCTGGTCCACCCATCTCCTCATCCTCATTGTCATGCCCACCATCAGGAATGGTGCACCATCCATTGTTGACGTTTAGCTGCCTATCTCCTCCTGCTTGCTCCTGCTATCCTGCTTTTAGCCTGCTGGGGGCTTGCCCTTAAGTCTACTTCTTTTACACTTATCTCCCCACAGCACATTTGGAATTTGCACTATGGATGCTCCGTGATTGTGCATTCATTTTGCACTGTGAATGACTCTGCGCTGTGTATGCAGGTGTACACCCCCTCAAATTGCACCACATATCATTACATTGCATCTCCAGTGCATCTTGTTTGGTGCAGCGCTTCCAGCTTGCACCAGGACAACTGCGTGGTCTGTGAATGACTCCATGGTGCATTTCCAAGTTGCGCCGGCGCATCAGCTTTGTGAATCCTGCCCCAACTGTTTCCTTGTGTGGGCTACTAGAAATGATCAAGCCTCCCTAAATAGGGAGGAGGGGTAATTAGAAATGGAAATTAAATGTTTTCTTACATTTTTCCAAGTACAGTAGTTAGGGTTGGTACCATAGTACCCCTTGTTTACCAACTTTCTCCTTAGGTTTTTTAAATGTGATACTGCTATACACTTAGTTTGCACTGTGTAATCTCATTTGTACTTTACTGAATTGCCTTCAGCCTCTTTTGCTCATGTAGTTACAAGACACTGAGATACTTATACCCTCAGGGTAGGCATACCGAAGAGGCTGTTTTGAAGGAACAGTAGTGCATGGGATCCATAAAAGGATGCAAGCAGAAAAGAAATACCCACATTGTTTGGTTTCTGTGCATCTCTCCAAACCCCACAGGTAATGTAACTTTCTTACAAGGAAATAACATGGGCAGTATAAGGAATAGAAATAAATCCACCTGGAAATGCCTAAATCTAAATGCTAGGAGCACTGTACAGAAATTTGATGAATTAATGCATACATTGCAAACCGAGGCCATCCAGATATGCGCCATTACTGAAACCTGGTGGGATAAGAAAGATCTATGGGAAAGACAAATACCTGGATACCAGATGTATTGCAGAGATAGGCCAGGTAGAAGGGGGGAGGTGTTGCTGTATATGCAGCTGACAGCATTACACCAGAAGAAATAGAAACAGATAGTTTGGAGGGAATTGAACAAATATGGATTAGAGTTACCCCGGAAGATAGCACCAAGATTACTTTTGGGGTAATTTACAGGCCACCCTCAACTTCCCTTAACAATGACATAGCATTAGTTGAGAGGATTGAGAACATGGCAACTCCTGAAAATATCATTTTGTTAGGAGATTTTAATCTACCGGGCATTGATTGGGAAAAGCATACTGCCAAGTCTCCAGTAGAGGCAATATACATGGATGCTTTCAGCACTGCAGGCTTTGAACAAAATGTGGATAGCATGACAAGAGGGGACAATCTACTGGACCTCATATTAAGTAATATGGGGACAAAATACAGCAGTGCAGGGTTACTACCCCTCTTGGCTCTAGTGATCATGCCAGGGTAGACTTTAGTACAGTAGGACAAATAGCTGGAGTATCAGGCAATACATTGATCAGAAATTATGAGAGGGCTGACTTCAATAAACTAAGGGGGGACTTCAGTAGATGGGACTGGAAGGCTGACTTTCAGCATCAGTCTGTTCAGGGAATGTGGAAAACCTTAGAATGCAACATTAACCACGTAGTAAATAAAAACATACCAGCTAAGAAGAAGTATATTAGGTCAGGAAGGATTCCAGCATGGATGTCAGGCAAGGTCAAGAACCTGATAAATAAAAAGAATAAAGCATATGTAAAGGCCAAAAAAAGTGGGCAAGTAAAACACTGGGACAAGTACAGAACAATATTAAATAAAACTAAAAAGGCAATTAAAGAAGGAAGGAGGAGATATGAACTGAGACTGGCAAGCAAGCTTAAAGACAACCACAAAACATTTTTTAATTACATCAGTAGCAAAAACGATAGTGCACAGACTACAGGGCCACTCAAGGATCTAGATAGCAGCCTAGTACAGGATAACATCCAGATGGCTGAGAGGTATAACAGCTATTTCTCATCAGTGTACAACATTAAAACCAGAGGGTCTAAACTACATCTTGGCAATGACCAGAATACACCCAGGGTAGATGTAGACAATATTAAGGAAAGACTGCTTAAGTTAGATCCATGCAAGTCAATGGGACCAGATGGGATTCACCCAAAAGTAATTATTGAATTGGCTGAGCTACTGGCAGAACCACTAACTAGCTTGTTTCAGACATCACTGGATCAAGGGGAGGCAGTGGATGCATGGAAGGAGGCTAATGTGGTCCCTATTTTTAAAAAGTGATCAAGGCAGGAGGTTGGTTATTATCGACCAGTTAGTCTGACTTCAATACTAGTTAAGGTCCTGGAAGGAATCATAAAAGAACATATGGAGAAGTTTATATAGCAGAGGGGGGGATAGTGATGATTCACAGCATGGATTTAAAACTGGTCGTTCATGCCAGACAAATCTCCTAGAATTTTATGGAAACATAAGCAAGGCCTTAGATGAGGGTAATTCAGTGGATGTGATCTGCCTGGACTGCGCTAAGGCATTTGACAAAGTGCCGCATGGGGAACTGGTGGACGCCCTGCTAGACCATAAAATACAGGGAAATATAACACACTGGATTAGTTCCTGGTTACAGGACAGGAAGCAAAGGGTGTCTATCAGAGGGTCCAGTTCGGGATGGCTGGGATTATAAGTGGGTTCCCACGGGGTCAGTGTTAGGACCTTGTCTCTTTAATGTGTATATACATACTATGACCAGTGGTGGGGGGGTATGGGAATCCAAGTTCACCAATGATACTAGGATAGGCACTATTGTAAACAATGACATGGATATTGTCAAAATGCAGGGAGCTTTGATTAACCAGCAAGGGTGGACGCAGAAGTCCAGACTGACCTTCAACACTGAAAAGTGCACTGTTGTGCACTTTGGTATCAAAAATAGGGCAGCAGTGTATAAGCTAAATGGACAAATACTTAAAGTAGTAAGTGAGGAAAGAGACTTGGGTGTTAGAATCTCAAATGACTTAAAGTTTAGTCAGCACTGCAGTCAAGTAGTCAAAAAAGCAGGAAACATACTTAACTGTATACATAGGCACATTAAGAGCAGAAGGAGGGAGGTACTGGTTCCACTGTATGGGTCCCTTGTGAGACCGCATATGGAATATTGTGCCCAATTTTGGTCACCAGGCTACAAGAAGGAAATAAAAGCATTGCAGAGGGTTCAGAGGAGGGCTACCAGAACGACTAAGGAAGTACATGATAAAGAATATCAAGACAGGTTAACAGTACTGGGGATGTACACAATGGAATTTCGCAGACTGAGAGGTGACATGTGCTTGGTCTTTAAGGCACTTTCAGATGTAGGACTACGGGAGAAATTGGGTCTTAGGCTCAGAGATCAGCAATATCAGACAAGATCACACCCCTTACAGTTGGTAATGGAAAGATATAAAAAAACTAGGAGGAAACACTGGTTTACTGTTAGGGTGGCATCAATGTGGAATGGTCTTCCACCACAGGAGGTGGCTAGCAGAAGTATGCAAACATTGAAATCAAATTTGGATACATATCTGATTACAAATAACATACAGGGGTATAACTAGATTAAACTGGCGAGCAGCATGGATAATATGTCTCCTTGCTCTGAAATACCTATGATACCTACTCTAAAACCTCAATCCCAGTGCAAGGCATCATGGGTATGCAAATCCTTGTGCAAATCAGGCTGACTAGGCTTCACCAGTACAGACATGGTCTTTTAAACAGGCTTGTACATCTGAGCCAGTATAGGCTAAGAATGACAAAGTACAGACAACTTTGTCATTCTCAGCACCTGATCCAGTATGGGCTGCTGAGAATGACAAAGCTGTCTGTGCTTTGTCATTCTTGTCCAGTACTGGTTCAGATGTACAAGCCTGTTTAAAAGACCACAGAGCCCTGCATCAAACCCTATGCTGCCCCAAACCCACTGCCATACCATGCGCCCTATTTACATAGGTTGCGTGCTTTTGCAACACTTTACCCCCTTTACAGTGGCTTGTGCCACATATGTGGCACAAACCCGAAGGCTTGGGGCTTGTGGTGTACGGGATCGAAAATCCCGATTGCCGGCCAGGGAATGCTACAAGCCCCATGCACCATGTGTTTGGAGCACCCAGGGCTTGCTGCATTCAAAAGCCTTTGAGAATCGAACCTCTTGTCTGTACTGGCGAAGCCTTGTCATCTTGATCTGCACAAGGATTTGCATACCCATGATGCCTTGCACTGGGATTGAGGTTTTAGATTACGTGTGTGATTTGGAAAGATACACAAAAAACAGACAGCAGAGGCTTTTAAAAACTGAGTGCACTGTGGACAACTCTACCACGTACTGCATTGCCACTACCCGCAGTTGAGTAAAAGTGGCTTAGCGGACCTAACAGTGACTCATATAAACATTTTAGTGAACTGCTTCTTTAAAGCAGCAATGCAATGAACAATGTTTGTCCATAAATCTAGATTAGCTACAATTAATAAAACAAATATTAGCATACCTGCCAAATCTACCTTTCTAGGTGCCTTCTTGATCCTAAACCTTGCCAGGTCTACAATGCTATTTCTAAGCCAAATGCGTCAGCCATCTTTTTTCTTGAGAAAAAAAAATCAATTAAAACATTGAACATTTTACCACCAGCTAAGACTGGAAGATGCCTGGAATCTTTTATAGTAGTGAACAAGTAGATTCAAATGTTTTGCCCGATTGTGTTGCACTGCTGCTTTCAGGCAGGGCCCTAGGGAAGATGACTCAAATTGCTTGATAAATGTTTGTCAGCACAGATGGAGTCAGGCAATGGTCTCTTGCAAGCACTGTAACTGACTGAAACCACCTTCCGGTACCCAGTTTGTTGAGTTTGTCTCTAGAAATATCCCCTGCCTATCTGTAGGTACACTTGGTTATTATTACTCATACAGAGCTGATGAAGGATAGTTCAGAAATCCTCATTACACAATGAAGGAAAGCCCTGTTATGGCTGCATATACATGAGTTGGTATTCTGCTCTTTCCGTAAGCAGGGTATCGGATTCTGTTGTTACTGAAGGTTTTGCTTTGAGAAAAAAAGGTGAGAGTCATTCAACTTTTCAAAAGTATTTAATCAGCACACAGCAGTGTTCTGAGGCTGTCTACCCTTCAATGTGCACTGTGTAACAGGCCATGGTTAACACACATAGCAGGTACTGCAGGTCAAGTCCCCACACCTGACTGTATGCTTGCTAAACAAAGGTCCCTACAGCTAATGTTAACTCATTCTTTTTTATATGCTGTAGGGTCCCCCTGAGCCAAGGCTGTGTGGTATTAATCTCAGCCTCTGGTTCCTATGTAGAATGCAATGCATTATGAAGCCGGGAGGCAGTACAGTGTAGTGGTTCAGAGCACTGAGCAACAAACCTAGAGAACTGGGTTTGAACCCTCCAGCCCCCGCTTGCGTGCTGTTTGACCATGAGCAAGTCACTTAACTTCCCTGTGCTCCTAGAACACACCTGGAAACAAGCCTCAGCTTAGTGTGTCTTTCCTGGCCAAAAATTGTGAAAAAAATATATATATATCATCTTTAAATGTAGTTGCTTAGGGAAAAAAGTAATAAAGGACTTGTTGGGTGTTGTCTGAGCGCAGTCTATAACCTAGATCCTTCATTTGTGTTTGGTTTGGCATGTCTCACTACCTGTGACAGTTCCCTTTTTAGTTTGATATGTTAAACCTATTGGCCATGTAACTTAAGGGTGTTATTATGTGTTTTAAGCTGTATCATTAGAACAGAGGGAAACATTTGCTACAATAAAATTGTTGGCATTCAAAACCAAAAAAAAAAGTCACTAAAGAAAAGGTTTAATCTAAGCCGAAAAAGAATAATGAACCATTTTTTTAATGTGGAAAATTGGCGAGCAGCCAAAGTCCTCCGGGGTAATTCTAGCACAGTTTTTAATCCACTGGAATGTACCTTTGTGAAGGTATTCTTCTCAAATGCTATCAGAGTTTTATGGTTTCTAGTCATGGAACATACAACATTTTTTTATAGAAAAAAGTGGATTCCTACCAATTCATTAAAAATGGTCTATTAATTTTAGCAAAGTGATACCCTTGACAGAAAGTTGAGCTCTGTGTTGTGAGAACAATGTTGTAAGAATTTCCCAAGCCATACCCTATTCCCCAGTGTCCAACCTCTTTATAAGAGGGTCAGAGATTCTTCAATGCAAGTCCATTGTTACTGGCAAAATAAAAAGTTGCATGCTGCCCCAATCTTACAAGATTGGTTGACATACAAACTACCCAAGCATTTAGTAAAGGGGTGGAGCTAAGACTCCAAAGCAGTTCTGAAGCCACAGCTCTTGTTTTGCCAGTAATTAATGCTCAGTAAGTGGTACCGAAAGTATTTTGTAAGATTCCAGAATGTATCACAATAAACTGGTTGTCTGTTAGTTGATCAAAGGTCTAACCATGTGGCCAAATCCTATCCATCTGTTACCTTTCCTTTATATTAAAAACAAAACTCTCTTTAGTTCTACTGGCCTGGTGAAGCAATATTGATTTTTATCACTGAGATAGAAAAGCAAATGAACTGAAGTAAAACAAAGAGCTTATTCTCTTATTCGTCCGTGTTCCCTTTAGTATTTTCAGATTGACATGATAAGCAACCACTTTAATTGTTGTGTGTTTTTCTGGCTTTCTTGTAAAGGGTTGAATAGTGTTCTTGCAGAGCCTGTCCTCAGGCAGCAGAAACATTTGTATGTGTCACTCCAGATGAATGCTCTTTCCACCTCTGTCTCATTTGCAAAGATAAGAAGAATCCTCCTATCACAAAGCCTTAATCCTCTGTATCGCTGCCTCTGCTTTTTTGTTTAATCATAACATTTGCTACTCTTAAAGCAGCTGTGCGACAGAGGGTTCAAGGGGTCTTACTCAGGGGTCAAAATTAACATGCAAACCCCGTTCCCTGTGCAGGTGTGAATAGGCTAATAATGTATGCCATTCTGTACATTCCATACACCACAATCCATGTAAACTGAAGCCTGGACTTGTGGTCATCAGTGGCAGTTTGTAGGGATATGCAGGAGTGAGAACATTTTTTTTATTAGACTTGAGGCCTGCTTACATGGCTACATTTGCACTGCAGCAACCCAAGCTCTCAGGTTGCCGTGTTGCAAATGTGGCTGTGTGGACCCTTACCCGATCGCAATAAGGCAGTCCTTGCTCCTATCTTGCAGCCACTGTAGAGCAGGGGATGCATACTGGAGTGAGTGATGTAGCAGCTGTGTGGACAGGCTGCACTGCACTGCACGCTCTGATGCACCCAGCTGGTGCCACTACACAACTGACGACACCACACACACACACACACACACTCATGGATCCTCTGCTACATGGCTTGCATTAATGCTGAAAGGGATTGTATCAGAAATTGATTGTCACGGGAGGGCTCAGCTGCACTGGAGCACACCAGTGCTGCAGCTAATCAGAACCAGGAGTGTAGTAGAGAGGGAAAAAAGTCATGGGTGAGCAATTTTATTTGTTGTTTTACATTGTGATTCACTCACTAACTCGGGCTCAATACTACCTCTCTATAGATCACTGAGAGACTGCATCTGGAGTAGTATGCCCAGTTCTGGAGTCTCCACCTAAGAAAAGTCAAAGACAGGCTCAAGACGGTGCAGCAGTAGAGTAACCAAGGTGATTCAGGGCCAGCAGGGCAGATCCAGTGAGGAACAGTTTAAGGTCCTGAACATGTACTTGCTGGAGACCAGAAGGGAGAAGGGCGATATGTTAGAGACCTTCAAGCTCCTGAAGGGACTTAACAAAGTACTGTAGACAGTGACAAAATATTCAGCAGGACTGGTGAATCAAGAACCCAGGGACATGAGTGGAAGCTGGCTGGGCAGAGATTCAGGAGGGATGTAAGAAAGTTTTATTTCACACAGAGAGTGGTTGAGCTGTGGAATGGCCTACCAGCAGAGGTGGTGGGTGCAAGAACCATTTATGGTTTCTAACATGGCTGGGACCGAGTAAAAGGCTTAATAATTACATAGGCGGAAGCAGCAGGGCAGGGCACGGGAGAGAGGAGGCGAGGGCAATAACCCTGGTTAGACAATAGGTCTGGGGGTAGGATAGTGTATAACAGGGCAGACTGGATGCACCAGTGGTCTTCTTCTGATGACATTTTCTAGTCTCTATGGGCTGGGAAGAAAGCAGAGCCATAATGGCATTCATAGTGCATACCATCACTGCCACCACAACACCAATCACAGTGTGTAGGGGGATAAGTACTACTTACCAGTGAGTGAGCCAGGAGTATTACATCACAGGCAGGCATAGGCAGTGAGAGGCACTGAATCTGCATTAAGTTGGGCACTGCCAGGTAGATGGGGGGACTTGCTCGGGCTGCAAGACTTGAGAGGCTGACACCTGCAATAGCACAAACCTTGCAGGATGACAACTGGATGATCACAAGATCTCTGGCAGCCAGTCATTGGAGCTGACTGATCCATTTTTTTGTTTGTTTTTTTGTTTTGCTGTGAAGAGCATCTGTCCTTCATTACGTAAAGAAAAACATTCTTAACATGAATGAATCTGCTATTCTGGACCTTCCAGTCCCATTACATTAACTTAGGGTTTCAGAGTGTTCCCTTTAACAGTTTTTAAAATGTATTTTTTGTAGCTAAAAATGACTTGTGGTCCCCTCTAAACATCCATCTGTCCCCACCTGATGATTACTGACTTGCTGCCCTTCTGTTGCAGACGTCCAAAGGCAGAACAATTCGGGGAGGGTAGAGGGGTTACAGTCAAGGCTACAATAAGAGTCCATCTGGAGTCCAACTCTCCTCCTGAAAAACGTAAGACTGAATTAGATTAAACTGTTTTATTTTGGTTTATTTGGAAAATCCTCTCTTGGGATTGAAACTGTTCTAATGCGAGACATTGAAATACATTTAATAATGTTCCAGAACTAACACTAATAAATAAGAAGCAGAGCTGTATGGAATTTTCAAATTCCACTTTCGACAGACTTCTGTGGCATTTTAGAAATTTTGCCTCATTCTCAGGAATTCTGAAATTCTGGAAGTGGTATGTAAACTGCAGATTGATAATTCATGGTTTACATATACAGTACCACAGCTTACTGTGCCATGGTTTACATAAACTACAGATTAGGTTTGTGCAGACTGTGGAAAGATTATCTGTGGTTTACGTAAAATGGGGAATAATAATCCCCTCTTTACATTAAAAGTCTTAGAATTAGTGAAGAATGCCAAAAAGTAATTTAGCAGTGGAATTGCCATTCTTCCTGAATTCTACCACTGGAATTCTGCATTCCACACAGAAAAAGTTCATTAGGCAGGTACAGTTGGTACAGGTAATGCAGTAGAAGGCACAGTAGGTAGATGGGATGAACATCAGTATCATGATACAGATGGAGAGGGTTCAGAGAAGGGCAACCAAGATGGTGCAGGGTATGCAGGGAAAGCCATACGAGCAGAGGTGTAAGGAGCTGGATCTGTACATGCTGGAGACAAGGAGGGAAAGGGGAGACATGATTAAAACTTTTAAATATGTAAAGGGACTCAATAAAGTAGGAGAAGAAGGTTTACTTAAGAGGAAGGAGGGGCTCAGAACTAGAGGGCACAGCCTCAGACTGCAAGGAAAAAGATACAGGGGCAATGTGAGAGGGAATTTCTTCACAGAGAGGGTGGTGGAGCCCTGGAACAGACTACCAGATGGAGTGGTGGGGGCTAAATCGGTGGAAGAATTCAAGATGACATGAGACAAACATATGGGGCTGAGTATTGGAGGGAGCACAGGGGCTGGCAGGGAACAGGAGGTGTGGGGGGATAAAAGGGCAGACTAGATGGCCGGATGGTCCTTTTCTGCCATCAAGCTTCTGTGATTCTGTGATAAAGCAGAGAGTATGGGTAAACATCAAAGGTGCACGGGAAGTGAGGGAGCAGGTCCAGAAGGAAGGACTGGAGACAAAGGATGTAGGAGAATTTAGTGGGCAAAGGCTCTGATACACCAGGAAATAAAACTCTTGCCATACCTTTTGTTTCCTGGCCCTTTTCATCTAGTGCTGGGTTTTCCTTCTGGTGGTGTAGTTTTGCAGTTCCTGGATCCTGATCACATGGTTTAAATGTCTGATCTAGGTTTTCCATGTGTTTGAAAAATGTGCAGCACTGGGTGGTCCTTCTGTGGTCCATGCACTTTAGGGTAGAGAGAGAGAGGATGGCAGAGTAGCTTGGTTTGTGCCATATGACCTGCAGCACCCTTGTTCACATGCTACGGCTTCCAGTTCTGAGTTGGGTGAGGGAGCTGTGCCAGACTGGCATGGCATATTCAAGTACAGGTCTGACCAGTGATTTCTAGACATGAATTAGTGTCTTTTCAGGGTGATCAGCACATTTTAGGATGTTGAAACAATATAGTCCGTTGCTGGCTTTTGAGGTGGTGTGTGCTATGTGTCTCCCCCAAGTGTAGGTCATCTGAGAGGAGGAGACCAAGACGTTTTGTGTCTTTGACCCTTTCAGTGGTTTCAGTGCCATGCCTTAGTGGGAGATGTCACCAGATAGGCATATATCCTTTATTTACATTCCTATTGTATGTGTTGTAATGCCACGGGCATACCGTCGGGACTGGCGCATCTCCTCCCAAAACTGGACGCCATCCCCTACCAGCTCAGGTCACAGACCGCCGAGTTGCTTAAAGTTCCCCCTACTCAGACCTTTATGGGGGATCGTGACTTTGCCGCTTTTGTGCCTAGGCTCTGGAACTCCATTCCAGACTCTGTTCGCTCTGCCCCATCCCATGGGACCTTTCGCTCCTCCCTGTGGTCCCACCTAAAACAAACAACAAGATGTGACTGCTCCCAGTCTCTGTAATGTAATACTCTGCAGTCCACTATTGTCCACTCTGAGTCCATGATGGTCTATGAAATATGTATTCAGTGATTCTAATGTCTATCTATGTCCTGTAACAATTTGTACTATGTGTGGCAGTATCTCTGCCCTTATACAAGCGTTGTTATAGCTGTTTTTTACTGTATCATGCTGTTTCTCCAATGTTGCCATGTATGTATACTGTATGTTTTGTGCTCTCCCGGGTCATTCCTGAAAATAGGCATACTACTTGTCTAGTGTACTTACCAGGTAAACAAAAGCTAAATAAATAAATTAATAAATAATGGACTTTAGAGTAAGACACTGTCTCTTTAAAAGGCTTTTAGGAGTAAATACAAAATAGCCAGAATTTCTATAGCAGTTAGTGTGGTCTGGTACCCCTCCAGATAAGGGAGACAGTTTTAGAACCCAGGAAGACATAAACTATCATACAAAACTGAGCATGTAAGCTACAGTGACAAGAAAGAGGGCACAGAATGACCTAGGGGTCAGGAGTCAAGCCAAATGCACAGACCAGCTAAGATTTTAAGCTGTTACAGTATATACTTTGGGTTGAAGTATATGGGGTTTGGTTCTACGTTTAGAACAAGACCTGTGGTTTTGTGGAAACTGATTTTTCACATACTGAACAGAAAATTCTGATTTTAAGTCAGAATTTTGAAAACCAAGACTCTTAACCAAGGAAGTGCCTGGAGACTTTTTAAAAGGATATTCAGAGAACTGACTTGGATCACAACTTGCTACAAATTCTGTTGCTTAATGACTTTCGCTTACAGGGAGAGAACTTTCATCTCTACAAGGACATTTAATCTTTCTGGACTCTAACATCAGAATAAGGTATAGTTCAGAACAACAGTATCTAGTGTTTTCTGTAAACCATCCAGTTTTATTTTTGATATTGTCTGCAGTTCAAAGCTCTTTCAAATTATAGAATTTACTGTATTGCTTTTATTTAAGTAAATTGTTAGGATTTTCTTATCAGCTCTGCCTGGGGTCTGATTGTGTGACCTAGCATTTAAACAGAAGGGCTTTGCAAAGATTGTGTGCCTTGATAACAAAGATAGTGACTGCTCAGCTATCTTACAAAACTACTTATGCAAGAGGTAGCCAGTGGCAGTGGTGGGATTCAAACACTGAACATAGTGCAGAGTCAAGGAAACTTGAAACTACAGTTTCCACCCTCCCACTGGGAAAAGGAAGGTTGGTGATTCTTCCTGAACCCTACAACTGCTCACGAGGTCTGTAAAAAGGAGGATCCTGCTTCACCCCCCGAGGTTAGGCTTGTGGCAGATTTGGTGCCAGCTACTGGGATTTTGAATGGTCTTACAAAACCATTGGACAATGAAGGGCAGAATTTGGAAAAGGGAAAGGAGAAATTTCTTTGCAGACAATAGACCCTACCCTGTTTTAATTTTTTTTGTTTTGTTAGCAGAGTAGTGTAGTATAGAGGAAGAATGCCTTCTCAGTACAACACTGTGACCCTGGAACAACTGAGGAAGATCTGTGAGGAGAAGGGCATTCTTAGTGAGAACAAAAATAAAAAGCAACTCACACAGGCCCTTGTGACAGCTGAGGTGGAGGAAGCGCCACCCAACTTAGAGCCACAGGTGGTGACTCCAGAGGTCCAGAGCACAGAGGAGAAGGCTCCATCTACAGACAAAGAGCTGGAGTTGAGGAGGTTACTGATGCAGGAGAAACAGCTTGAGAATGAGCAAAAAAGGTTCAAGATGGAATTAGAGGAATGACAGCTCCAGAGAGAGGCTGAAAAAAGGCAGTACCAGGTGGAGGCCAAAGAACAACAGCGACAGAGAGAGAGTTTGAGCTGAAAAAGCTGATGCTCCAACAGCCAGCAACCCCAACAACACCCGAGCAGGTAAGTGGCGGGGTTGGGTCTGAGTCTCCAGGACTGCAGTACGAGCTAAATTCAAAATTAATGGCCGAGTTTAAAGAGGGGGAGGATATGGACATGTTTTTGAATTCATTTGAAAAGGTCTGTATCCAGGCCAATCTGTCCAAAGAGACCTGGAGTTTTCACCTGTCTCCATTGCTTATAGGCGGGAAAGGAAGCATTGGAGCAGATGGACAATGCTTACAGTAAAGATTTTGTTCTGAACCCTGATGCATACACAGCAAAAATCCATAAACTCCGAAAGGGGCTGGAAATGAGCTTTGAGAAAGTAGCCACAAAACAGCATCAATATTTAAAACATTGGCGGGAGGGGGTGAAAGCAGATTCTGCTAAAGCTATTGAAGGGGTGGTATTGCTTGAAAAGTTTTATTGGATTTGCTCACCTGACGTAAAGCCTTGGTTAGAGGACCGAGATCCTAAGACTGCTAAAGAGGCTACAGAGCTGGCAGATCGCTATGCTCAAAGCAAGGCTACTCCCAAAGGGAATGCTGGAGTGAAAGGGAAAAGTGGGCATTTTGGACAACCAAAAACCACAAGGCCCCTGCCAAAAGAAGAGAATCCCCAGGTGCCCAAAAGGGAGTTTGGGGACAAGAAAAATGAATGATGAATGCAGTATTGTAAACAGCCAGACCATCTTTCTAGGCAGTGTCCTAAGAAAGCCCAAAAGGTAAAAGTGCCTGTGCAAACTGAGACAATTGCCCACTGTATCTCTGACGCTATCCTTGATGAAATGAGGGGGTACATTCACACAGTCACAGTGAATGGGGTACAGACTAGAAGGTTGTACAGGAGCATCTCTTACCCTGGTGAAAGGGGATTTGGTGGGGGCCGAACAAATACTGCCAAACCAGTTTATCTCTGTGAGGGATTACACAGGGGAAAAGAAAACTTATCCATTAGCCAGTGTTACCCTGGATTGGGATCCGCTCAGCTATTGTACCCAAACTACTTAGGCAAGACTTAGCCGGTGGCTATGGTAGGATTCAAATACTGAAAGTAGTGTAGAGTCAAGGGAACTCAAAACTACAGTTTCCACCCTCCCACTGGGAAAAGGAAGGCTGGTAAGTAGTCCGGAACCCTTATTCCTGCTCACGAGTTCTTGAAAAGGGGGATCCTCTCTGCAAACAGGAGGTCCTACCCGGCTGCCCGAGGTTTAGGGGCCAGGAATATGATTGGGATTGGACCCAGCTTTAGAACACCACCCGGGGCTGCCTGGAGCTCCTGCCATTTTCTCCACTCACAAAAGAAGCTTTGGAACCCCACCCCGTGCTGCCTGGAGTGCCTGCCATCTGCTCCACTCACAAAAGAAGCTTTGGAACCCCACCCCATGCTGCCTGGAGCTCCTGCTATCTGCTCCACTCACAAAAAAAGCTTTGGAACCCCACCCCATGCTGCCTAGAGCGCCTGCCATCTTCTCCACTCACAAAAAAAGCTTTGAAACCCAACCCCGTGCTGCCTGGAGCTCCTGCCATCTTCTCCACTCACAAAAGAAGCTTTGGAACCCCACCCCATGCTGCCTGGAGCTCCTGCTATCTGCTCCACTCACAAAAAAAGCTTTGGAACCCCACCCCATGCTGCCTGGAGCTCCTGCCATCTTCTCCACTCACAAAAGAAGCTTTGGAACCCCACCCCATGCTGCCTAGAGTGCCTGCCATCTTCTCCACTCACAAAAGAAGGCACGCTGAACCCAGACCTCACAGACTGTGCTAGACCCTACAGCCCACTTTTCTTCAGCCCATTCTGAACTTGGCGACTTTTTACTAGCGTTCCTTCTCCGATTCTGTGAACCTCCTCAGCCTGTTTTATATCTGATTTACCTGGTTTAATTATTTTTAAGCATATCTACAGGACAGCCTGCTTTATCATCTGTTTAGAGATATTAATTTCAGCTAAACAAATTCAGTTTTATTGTTTTTGTGTTAATTATGGGACAGTATTGCAGTTTAAGAGTTTAAACTTAATTCATCGAAACCTAGCCCCCGTGTGTGTGTGTGTGTGTGTGTGTGTGTGTGTGTGTGTCTCTCTCTCTCTCTCTCTCTCTCTCACTTTCTCCTAGCCTGTTATCTGATTTCTGTATTTTGTGACCATCTTCTACCAATCCCCTCCACCCAGTATTTTAACTCCCAGCTCCCTTTTCTACTTCCAGCTTTGGAACCCCACCCCATGCTGCCTGGAGCTCCTGCCATCTTCTCCACTCACAAAAGAAGGTATGCTGAGCCCAGACCTCACAGACTGTGCTAGACCCTACAGCTCTCTTTTCTTCAGCCCATTCTGAACTTGTTGACTTTTTACTTGTGTTCCTCCTCTGATTCTGTGAACCTCCTCAGCCTGTTTTATATCCGATTTACCTGGTTTAATTATTTTTTTGGCATATCTACAGGACAGCCTGTTTTATCATCTGTTTAGAGAGATTAATTTTTATTTAATTTTTTAAGTATTAATTTTCCCATTTGCTCGTTATGGCATTGGCCCACTAGGGGCAATATCAGCCTCACTGTCCCATTGTAGTCTACTTACTTAGTGCAGATTATTTACCTCTTTTTGGAGGTCGGCGCTGACCCGCCCTGCCCCCAGCTTTCTTTCTCCTCTCTATGCCTGTGACTCAGCCCCCAGATTAAGCCCATCTATTGCCCTCCTTGTTTTTCACTCAGCTCTGCACCTCTGTGACCCAGCCCCCCCATTTAAGCCATTCTCTAAACCAGGAAACATGATCTCTTTCTGTATCTCTCCACTGCACCACTTCCTCATACTTTTCACCCTGGTCTCTCTTCCATCCCTTCAATTGCTAAATACTTCCACTCCCCACCATAATTCCCTTGCAAACCCTACTGCCCCGCTAACCCCCTGCTTCAACCAAGTGGTAACTCCAACACCTCTTTATCGTACCTGGACCCATTTCTCTACACGGCCTTCTGCCCCACTCATGTCTTTACCTTACTCCTTCATTTTACTGTGCATCCTTACATTTTAGTTCTCCACCTTCAGTTATTCACTTCACTCCCCAAACCATATAACAAACCTTGGTTCAAGAGTACCAAGCTGCATTTCATCATTATTATCTCTCTCTTACTCCTCTCAGCAGGAGACATAAATCCCAACCTGGGTCCAACACTCAGTAAAGCCCTTACCCCATCCACTCCCCCCTCCTCAGCCTCTGCTCCAACCCCAGTTCCACGCCACCGTGGCCTACAAATCCTCCACATTAACATTCACAGTCTCCTCCCTAAACTTGACCTGCTACTCCCACTTGTAGGATCCCTCAATCCAGACATCCTCATTGTATCAGAGACCTGGCTAACAAACAAAATCCCCGATGGTTCTATCACAATTCCTGGATATGCCATTACCCGCCAGGACCACACTGATAGGGGTAGGGGCATAGCTATCTACTCCTCCTCCTCTCTCCAAACCACTATTGTTCTATCTACCACTGACCCCAATGCCTATGAAGCCTTCATCATTAGACTATCTACCCTTTTCCATACCAATATTTATCACAGGAGCCTATTGCCATCCTGATCTACACCACTCTGTAGTCACTGATCTAATCACCACTATTGGGTCCCTTACCTCCTCAGATGAGCTCTACCTGTTAGGGCATCTAAACCTGAACTGGTTGTCATCTATCCTAGATAAGACTCGTACTGAAATAGCTACCCTTAACCTGTCCCAATTAATCACAGAACCTACTCGCCTAAACCACAAATCCCATAACCACAGTCTCATAGAAAGGGCTCTCACCTCCCATCCTCACAGGTAATCCAGTCGGGCCTACTGCCAGATGCTCTTAGTGATCATCATATGATCTACATAGTTAGGAAAGTACACAGACCTAAGGCACCCCACAAACTACTAACGATCCACGACACACAAAACAATAGACCATGCCCCTCTAAATCATGACTTAACTCATGTTGACTGGGCCCCTATTTCCTCAGCCAAAACTATTGATCATGCCCTGGCTTATTTCAAAGATAATTTAATCAATGTCTGGAACAAATATGCTCCCCTGAAGCAAGTTAGAGTACAAGGTAGTCATCTCCCCTGGGTAACAACTGAACTCCTGGCCTGTCAACAAGTGCATGATAAAGCATGGAAAACCCACAAATCCTCCAAACTCCCTAGTGACTACACTATCTACCTGACACTGGGGAATGCCTGTACAAAAGTCATCCGCCTGGCCAAAGCAGAATATTTCCGGTCCACCTTTAATACTTACATAAACAACCCATCAAAGTTTTGGAAAGTAGTTCACTCACTTTTCTCTCCCCAAACTAAACCCCCATCCCCACTGCTCAGAATAAACAACCAACTCATTGCCGACCATCCTACAGTAGCAGTGGAATTCAATCCCTGCTTTACTTCCTGTGCCTCCACCCTGTTAGCCTCCCTCCCATCCTACCCTACTACCTCTTTCCTCCCTCCCAATTCCTCCCAACACCACCAATTAGTGGAGAGTTTTGCCTTTTCACCCATCTCTCCCAATGACACCTTAAAGGCACTGCTCTCTATCAACCCAAGTAAGGGCAGCTCCCCCGATGGCCTTGACCCTAAGCTACTATACCTCTCTGCTCCTACTATTTTCCTCCCTTTGGCCGATCTCCTCAACCTGTCTTTCCACACTGCGAATATCCCTGAAGCCTGGAAACATGCTACAGTTTTCCCCCACTAAAGGGAGGTGATCGCTCATCTCCTGGAAATTACTGCCTCATCTTGCTTCTACCCACCATGGCTAAAATTCAGGAACACCTTGTTCTCTCCTAACTCTCTTCCTTTCTTTATGACTCCTCCTTCTTCACTCCCTTCCATTCTGATTTTCGGAAGAATCCCTCCATAACCACTTCCCTGCTTAGACTCACTGACTCTATCCATTTTGCCATGGATAGCGGTCACATTACTCCTATCTTTGTTGACCTTGCCAAGGCTTTCGACACAGTCTCCTACTCCATCCTCCTTGAAACTCTCTCATCAGCTGGCTTGTCTTTGTCTACCTGCAACTGGTTCAGAGCCTACCTGGTAGGCAGGACTCAATTTGCTAAAATAGCTGACTCTACTTCCCCTCCACTACCCATCTCTCCTGGTGTGTCTTAAGGCTCCATACTTGGCTCACTCTTATTCTCAATTTTTCTAAATGACCTACCACAGTATGCTTCTCATCCTCTATCAACATGTATGCTGACGGCATGGTCTTGTTCACCTCTGGCCAATCTCCCTCTGATGTGACTTCCAGACTATAGCTTTATGTTAATAATGTTCAGTGCTGGCTAAGCTCACATCAATGCTTCCTCAATGCCAAGAAGACAGTCTCCATGACCTTTGGCACTAGGCAGAGACTTTCTAGGCTGCCCTTTCTTCCCTCTTTCCACACCCTTGACGGAACAACACTAGAGGACTCCACCTCTTTCAAATACTTGGGTGTCTGGCTTGACCAACACCTTAACTTTTCTGTACATATCGACGCCGTCCTGAAAAAACTGCACACCAAGCTCAGCGCCCTTTACAGGAACTGTAGTTCCTTATCACTACTGGTTAGGTGTGATCATGTTCAGAAAATGATACTCCCTATTTTTGACTATTACGACACAGTCTACAGTGCTGCTCCTAAGTCTTCCCTTGTCACAGACCCACTCAGCAGGTCAGGCCCTCTACTCCCAAAGTGCCAACCTCTGAGCACAGTCTTGTGAACAGTGTAACAGACAAGGTAACCCTCTTGTCTGTTTTTGTGAGTTCGGATCAACCCTTGGTCTCAGTTCTGGAGGGATTCAAACTGTTAACCTCTTGCTAGCATACCCAATGCACAGGCTCAGATGTATCTGTCTTTGGGGGGCCAGATATCTTTGCCTATGGGCACCCGACCAGGTATACATAAATTAACCCTTTAAAACTTTAATAAAGACCTCAGATTTAAAACGCTTCTCTTTCCAGTTTGGTACCACCATGCAAGCTTATGTCTGCTGTCTGCTATAACCATAAATATTTCTTAGCAAAAGAAAGCAATTCAAAGACAGACCAGGTATGCTCTAAAATTAGAGATTTTACTAAAATATATAATAATACGTCAAACATACAGTACAGAACTCTTATATCACAAGACTTACATATCTTTAAACAAAACAAGGTTTAAAAAAGTGCAATTCCTACAACTATATTTAGATTTTGTCTAGCTTTCTAAATACCTGTTTTCAGTGCTCAGATGTTTTCTTGGTCAGTGTCAGATAAAGTGTGTCTGTAGTGAAAACAGAATAATCTTTACAAGCTGTATTTGTCAACCCCTTTTGGATGAAGTCATCCAGCTTCTCCTCCATCAAAATATCTAAAAAATATATATTTCTACACAACCACAGGATGTAATTTCAAAGTATTAATTCTGCAACCTTAGCATAACTCAAGTTTCAAATGACACATTCTTTGATCTCATGCTGTACCCTCCTCACACAGGCTTCATGTGAGCATTTATGACCTCTCACCTTTGTATAATAACCTGTGTTTTTTCTTCAACATCATAAACCTTTTTCTATGATTTTCCCTCTTAACAAAATTAACTTTTACAACTCTGTAATTAACTCAAAGAAACAGGATCCTTGATTAAAGTCTTCCAGGTAACACATTGTCTCTAAAAACTGAGTGTGTGATACATGCTGTCAGCAGTTCTCTTGGCCTGTATCTGTCAGCTGAAATCTGGGGATGAGTGAGGTCATTCCTAGAGCATTTGATTTTTCAACAGAGACAGTCATTAATACATTTTATATAAAAAAATATTATACAGCACTCAGAACGGACTGTCTACATCACATCCCTTACCAGGTTGGATACTCTTTTCAATGCTTTCTGTTGCTTTGCTCTTGATTCCCCCCTCCCACACACATCACTCTACCTTGTATCATTCTCTAGCTTTTCCCTCCCTTGCATGCAGGCATCTCTCTCACTGTGCCAAGTTCATTCTAAATTCTGGTTTGGGACTCTCCCCTCTTACCTCTCCTCCTTAATCTCTGCTCCACCTCCCTCCTCCTATCCTCTCAGATCCACTGACAAATGCACTCTAGCTGTTTCTCATCACTCTACTTCCATAGGCCAGGAAGTTTTCTCCTACTGCTGCTCAAAGCTTTGAAACTCACTGCCACCTCCTATCAGACTTTCCTCTTCCCCATTTTCAATCTCCTTAGCCCTTCATAGTTTCTATTCCCCTAACTGCACTTGTTCTTGGCCCCCCCCTTAACCCTCCCAACCCTGGTGCATTATCCTTTAGCTCTACTTACTTTGACTCTCCTAACTATGCTTGTTACGAACCCCCCTTTGCAACCCTCCCCACCCTTGCGCACTATCCCCTACTCCTCTATCCCTGACTTACCTCCTGTCTTCTAACTGAACCCTTCCTCTGATTACTTCCTCACATGCTACCACCTATTATACCCCCTCCTCCCACCTCCTACCACAACCTACTGTGTCATTTTTACTCTCTAATACCATTCACAACCTACTGTGCTATTTCAACACTCTACTGCTGTCCTTCCCCCACTACCCTCTAGTCTCCCCCACCTGTGCTCTCCCTTTTTCCATTCCTAGTTTACCCCTATTTTCTTCAGCCTCCCTATTCCTTATCCCTTTCCTCCCCTCCAGTACCTCACCACATTCCATCCTCCTCCCTGTCCCCCTTCTCTCTCCTCCTTTTCTGCCTGGTTCTGTCCCCCTTGCAGGGTTCTCTATCATCCTGAAGGGGTACAGATCCTGGATCCCTCTCTTCTACCCCTCTTCCTTTCCCCCCACTTTCTAATCCTGACCCCTTGCAAGGTTGTCTGCATCCTGAAGGGGTATAGATTGGCTCCCTCTTTTCTCCCCTCTCCCTTTCCCCTCTCTTTCAAATTCATCGCCCGCCTACCTCCCTACTTCCATATCCCACCTCCCTCTTGTTCCTCCACACTGTCTTCTACCTCCCACCCCTTCTCTCCCTCCCTTTCTGCCTGGTCCTGTCCCCTTGCAGGGTTTTCAGCATCCAGAAGGGGTTACATCTTGGCTGTCCCTCTCTCTCGCTCTTCCATCCCCTACCTTCTACCCCTCGCCTGTCCACTTCCCCATTTGTCTTATAACTGCCCTCCCTTGGGTATACAATAGCACTTTGAATTGTGTGCTCAGCCTACTACTTCTAATACTTCAAATGTGTCATCAATCCTCTAACCTTTACCCTACTGGATCACCTGCTCTTGGGTTGCTGCAATGTGCGTTATATCCAAACATGGTTTTGTTTACCCTGGCCAGTTGGTCTGGGTTATTTCTGTTCTGTAATTGTACTACATTGTTTAGTTTTAGTAATTGTACTTGTATTGCTCTTTTGTTGCTATGTGTTTGCCTGTTCTCCCAATTCTTGTACCCCACCACCCAGGACGCTTCTGGAAATGAGCTATTTACAGCTCATGTTGTCTTTCCTGGTGAAACATTTTCCAAATAAATAAATAAAAAATAAAATAAATTTGGGGAGATGCAGGTGAAGGGGTAAGGAAGGTGGCTGTAGCTGAAAAACTCCTTATGGATGTTATTGTGGGGAATGATGTTCCACAGGGGGTGGTTAGTGCTGTGACCAGGTGTCAAAAGAATAGGTGCTCCTGTGATCTTTGGGACTCCACAGAAATTCAGACAGGAGAAGTTGGGAGAAAGGCCAGCTAACCTTTGGCTCTTATAAAAGAGGGTGATGTCAGGGGGATGGAACTTCCCCTAGTGGCAGTTAACCCAACTGCTACTGAAGGTTGTTCTCAGGAGGGAGGGGGTGACACATAGCCTAGGGGAGGGATAAGGTTGTGATACTGAGTCCCCTACTGCCACAGCTATGGACCTCAGCCTGGGAACTGATGGGGGCATGCCCCATGCTCTGGGTAAGTGGGAAGACTTAGCAGCAGCACAATGGACAGACCCTAGCTTAGAGAAGCTGAGAGCCTGGGCAGAGTCTGATGGGACACAGGGAGGTGACAGAAAGCATAGGGTCTATTAGGACAATGGACTGTTATACACACAGGACATCAGGACAGAGGGAGGGATGATGGGCAGGCAGCTTGTTGTTCCCCAGGAGTATTATGGGTTAATGCTCAAGGTAGCTCATGATATTCCCATGTCTGGACATTTGGGCATTGCTTGCACTACGCAGTGCTTAGCCCACAATTTCTATTGGCCCAAGCAGGTAAAGGAATACTACAAATCCTGACACTAGTGTGTGTTGAACCCCTTCTTTTCCATTCTTTATGGTGGGTACCAACAAATGTACACTGTGTTTAATTTCTGGTCATTTGTTTTTAGGAGGATTTTCTTTGCTTTGTCTGGTGCATATACTTGTCACCTACGTGATGCCACCAGGGCAGCATGTCAAGTCCTCAAGAGGGAAGCCAGCGTAGTTGGAAACAGTGCAAAGCCATTAAAGTCAAAACCATGCATCCAGAATACAGCAGAGGAAGGGGAAAAAAAGTAAGTTACAAACTTACACTGGAGTGGTGGTCCATGGAGGCGTGGTGTTGTAATAGTAAATCTTATTTTCCCCAAAATCTGCACCAGTATTCTGGATACACGGTTTTGAGTTTCACAGCTTTGTCTGCACTGTTTGTGCCGTGCTGGATTTCCTTTTGATGACTTTGACATTGAGCCCCTCAGCTACTAAATAAGCAGATGCCTTCAGTTTCCAGTGCCACAACACCTTTAATGTGATTCTAAAAATTCAAGCACTTTCAGTTTTAAACTTGGACTTAAAAACACATCATAGCTTTTGAATGTTGCAGTTGTGCTTGTTTTAATCTTATTATATATATATATATATATATATATATATAGATTGTGAATGTCTGTTAATTTGTTATGCATAAAGTTATTGTCTGTTTTGTAATATCTGTTCACCCATGAAAACGGGCATTTTTGTTCATGGGATTACCAGATTTTTAAATAGGGGCTGGTACTATAGTCTAGCTGTTAGAGTACCGGGCTTTGAATGAGCTTGGTACATCCAGTAGACCTGGGTTTTATTCCCACAACTTCCACTTGCATAATGTGTGACTCTAAGCAAGTCACTTAACTACTACTAGTGCTCCTGGGTTGCCCCTGAAAACAGGCTTTACTTGGTTACCAACAGAATAATAAAAATAAATAAATAACATCAAACCTTTTGCAGGCTTTAACTACCTTGTTCATTATTCCTGAAGAAACTTGCATCATGAACTTATTATACACATCTAATTATCATGATGAATAGACAAACATTTGAGAACTTAAACAAGGATTTTTTTGTTTAGCTATTTTATAATTTTTGCATGTTATCCTTAAGTACATGGTTTACATTCCCCTGAAAGATAAAGTGACTCCACATTGCAGGTGAATCATGTAAGTTATCTGTTTCCCCTATGTTTTGGTATTCCTTCAACAGACATTCAAAGAATTTTTCACAATGACATCTGCAGAGAGACTCACTGTTCACGGAACATCCAGGTGTACTGACATAGAACAAGCAGAAAAGAAGGGGGTTACTCCCTCCATTGTCAGGAGAGAGTTGGGTCTACCCTCATGGAAACTTCACCATTGTGATCACTGAAGACTGGCAGGATAGAGACAGGCAAGTGTGGAAAAATAATGAAAAAAGTGGGGGAGTTGAGAGTTGAAGGGGTACTTAGAGCTTAAGTGGTGGAGGGTCTGAATTTTAAAAGGGCACTCAATACTTGAAAAGATTCTTAGGGTAAATGTTTTAAAATAAAATAACCAGACACAATTTCATGCAACTGATATTTCATTAGTGTTCTGTATTTCTCACCCACATTCAATATTAGAGAGGGCAATTATATGAAAACAGGATCTTTGTCCACCCACCTTCATCTCCTCCGGATTTTCCTTCCACTGAAGCACTGCTGTTTCATTTGTGACATCATAATCTATTGCTGCAGAAGTGATTCTCATATCACAGACAATTATGACTTCAGTGGGGGGGGCAGAAGAATGACATCATGTGAGAGACACAAGGACCATGTTCTCATGCAAATATCCTCAGTAATAAAGAACAAGGGGAGATACACGTAGAAAAAAATGTTACAAAAAAATTACTTGTGCCTAAATATCATGTTTTAGAAACTTTCTCCAGAGAACAAAGAGTCTCTTTACAGGGCACTTGCTACTGTATGTCAGTGGGAAAAAGAGTATGTGGGAGGTGGGGTGGTTTCAGTACCAATGGGATTAGGCGTCCTTAGCCTTTGGGCAGTACAGATACAGCAGAGTTCAGTGCACTTTGCAGATGAATTACCTTAATGTGCTTGGACCATGTCTTGTTTGTGCACAAACCCACAGCAGTGTAAATAATGGCAAAGCCCCACTCCACAAAGTTGTCCCAGTGAAGTCAAAGTAAGGTAAGTCCATGTTGTGTACATCTCTAATCACACCTGGCCTGAAATTATTTATTGATTGATTTATTGAATATTCTGTACACTGGTATTGTCCCCTGAAATGCTGGATCTAATTTTTCTTAGTAGCACATCAAGTCCTCAAGAGGGAAGCAAGCGCAGTCGGACACAACATAGACAAAAACCGCGAACGTCAAAACCACGCATCCAGAATACAGCCAGGGAGGGAAAAACAAGAAAGTTACAAAATTTCAATGGAGTGGTGGTCCATGGTGGCATGGTGTTGTAATAGTAAATCTTACTTTCCCCAAAATCCATGCCAGAATTCTGGATGCATGGTTCTGAGTTTCGCAGCTTTGTCTGCACTGTTTGCGCCATGCTGGATTTCCTCTCGATGACTTGACGTGGAGCCATTTTTCTTTGGGTCCCAGAGGAGAGCAAGCAGGTGCATTGCATTAAGTTATATGATAAAATAAAAGGCAAATAGCCAAGCAAGTAACACAAACAACCAAACAAGTAACACACATAATCAAACAAGTAACACAAATAACTAAACAAGAAATACAAATAACCAAAGAACACATATAAGTAAACAAATAACATAATCAAACAAGTGACACAAATAACTAAACAATGAATACAAATAACCAAAGAACACATATAAGTAAACAAATAACACAAATAATCAAACAAGTAACACAAATAACTAAACAAGGAATACAAATAACTAAACACATACAAGTAAACAAATAACATAAATAATCAAACAAGTAACAGAAATAACCAAACAAGGAACACATATAAGTAAACAAATAACACAAATAAGTAAACAGGTAACACATATTAATGTACATAATCTAATGTAACACAAATAACCAAACAAGTAACACAAATAATCAAACAAGTAACATACAGTAACACACATAATCAAACAAGTAACATAAATAATCAAAGAAGGAACATAAATAATGGAACATAAATAACCAAACAAGTAACATAAATAGGCAAACAAATAACATAAATAACCAAACAAGTAACACAAAAACCAAACAAGAAACACAAATTACTAAAGTACTGATGGTTCTAAAGGGCCACCAAAATAGTCAAGTCTTTTGTGGCTGTCCATGTTCACTGACACATTTATAAAAAGAATATACTGTTACTGTCTCTGTGCTACCAAGCAGTAAGCTGTAAGCAAGTGAACATATCAGTGACCATACGAACATACAATTTGCCAGCAGAAACAAGCCATAATGGTCTATCAAGTCTGCTGGAGTGCGCAGCTCAGTAATTTCCTGGAGCTGCCCCCTCTCACTCCTCCTGGAGTCATCTCCCACCATCCCATTCCCTTCCCCCAACTTCTTCTCAGTAGTGCCTCCTTCAGTCCTAATCATCTTCTTCTTCACCCTGTCCCAACCCCCCTTGAAACTGGCCACCATCTTTGCTGCCACCAGCTGCTCTGGCAACTCATTCCACCCCATAACAACTCTTTCAGTGAAAAAAGCCTCCTCATTTTCTTCCTGAGTCTACCCCCCCACCACCACCAGTTTCAGGCTGTGCTACCTTGTTTTACTCTCCTTCCTCAGGTTAAAGATGCCCTCAGTACCAACCCTGTTTATGCCCCTAAGGTACCTGAAGGTTTCAATCATATCCCTCCTCTCCCTTCTGTCCTCCAGGGAGTACATGTTTAGCTCCCTCAGCCTCTCCTCATATGTTCTGTCTCCCATGCCCTGGATCATATTGGTTGCCCCCTGCTGGACCCCTCCAGTAGTTTGATATCCTTCTTCAGGAAGGGGCACCAGAACTGAACACAGTATTTCAGGTGTGGTCTCACCAGTGACCTGTACAGTGGCAGTATAACTTCCTCCCTCCTAGAGGTGATTCCCCTGGTGATGCAGCCCAGCATTCTATTTGCTTTGACTGCAGCCTTTCTGCACTGTGCTGTGTGTTTCATATTACCCCTGACTATTACCCCCAGGTCCTTATCCTCCTCTGATACTGTCACTTGTACTCCCCCCAGCCAGATCTGGCCTTTGAGTTTCTGGCTCCCATGTGCATTATCTTACATTTCTTCACCTTAAAACCCAACTGCCAGATGCATGACCATTTCTCCAGTTTAGCCATGTCCTCTCTTAAAGCCTGTCTCCCCTCCTCTGTGTCCACCCTCCCACTCCTGCTTAGTATCATCTGCAAAAAGGCAGATCTTACTATTGACTCCCTCTGCAATGTCACCAATAAATATGTTGAACAGCACAGGTCTGAGTATTGAGCCCTGTAGGACCCTGTTGGTTACAGGCCTACAAGACCAGGGCTTATGCCTCAAGCCTTGCACCTTGAGAGCTAAGACTGGCAGAGGCAGGTTGAGCATCTGGTCAGAGTCTTTTCTTCCTTGAAAAAAGGAACAGTGCCTCCTATGACTTGGCAACCTCCTGGTGATTGTGAAAGGTAACATGTAGGATACTTCAGACTGGGGAGGGGGCATAGCGGACAGCTAGTGCTTGAAGAAGCATGTTGTTATCACAAGTCTGACATCCCAGGAAGGGGGTATGGTGAAAAATATGGGCAAGAGAAGATCAACAGTCCATCAAGTTCCTCCATCCTACCAGATCGGTGGTAATGTCCCATCACACCTTTTTACTCAAAGTACTTGTCGAGTCAGAGTGTGAAACAAGTTCCAGTATCAGTTGATATCCCATGCTCTGGCAGTTCATTCCAAGTATCCACCACATATTCTGTAAAGTATTTAAACCTTGTGGAAAGAAAGTTGTTTTGCCATAATGTGGTGGTCTAGTAGTGTGCTGTAGTCCAATTATAGTAAAAGGGTGACAAGAGCAGACATGTTGCGATAACCCAGGTACATTGCACACTAATTACCAACACCAGTGTCACTCCCAGCAGGTGGAATAGTGAGAGGACACTTCAGGTTCTAAGGAAGGTGGATAGTATCACCTGACAAATAGAGGCGAGAGTCGTGAATGAGGTCCAGATGCTTCACCGTATTTATTTATAACCGGGGAGAGGAAGACATGGTCACAGGCAAAAGGGTAGACTAAATACTGTAAAATTCCTGTAAGAGGAAGACTCTAAACTGTAAAGGTACTGTAATGCAAGAGCTGTATAAGCCTTTAACACTGTAAAAGTACCGTAATTCAAGAGCTATACAAGCCTCTAAAATTGTAAGGATGCTATAATTACTGTACAGGTCACTCTATCCCAACTCTGAGGTGCACCTCTACCCAAATGGCTACCCCTGGAGTACTCCAGACACAGGAACCATTACTGTATGCTTTAGCAAGACTCTAAAATGACACAATTTGTAATTCGTGCATGACCTTCAAAGTCTCTTTCCATGTGATGGTCAATCAGTGGTAGAAAGAAAAGGGAACAAGGAAGATCCTGAAAGGGGAATTAGCAGGCTCACTGGCCAGCATGGCTATGGAAATTTCTGTGGGACTACAGGGATATGGAGAGGCTTTTTAAACAGGCCTTGAGTCCATCGGCTACACCCTATCTACAAGGTTGCCAGAAACAAGGAACAAATACGAAAAGTCTTTTGGCACAAAACCCACTGGTGGGCTGCCAGAAATGAAGAACAAATGCACAAACTCTTTGGCACAAAACCCGCTGGTGGGCCACCAGAATGTATTGGTGAAGAGCAAGCACAAAGAATCCGGCCACAGTCCTCTGGTGGACAGCTGGGATAAGATGACAGATGCAGAAGCCACCCTGCCACAGCCCTCTTATGGACTGCCAGGGCATGACACCAGATGCAGGAAACCACCCAGCTGCAGCCCTCTTGTGGACTGCCGGAACATGATGCCAGATGCAAAAAATGTTGGGATGACCCCATGGAAACTGGGGACCAGGATGAAGATATCTTCGGAAGCCAGGCAGATGGTGGATTTTTGGGTGCTAAGGCTGGACAAGCCAGGGATAAGCGTAAAACAACAAACAGGATGTTGGTTAGGGGACGGAAACAGATGATCTAGAAGAAGCTGATATGAAGGAAGAAAACAACAAAACAGACGACCAGATCTGCACAGGCCTGAACATAACTTATTACCAGTGGAAAACAAATAAAAAATGTGATGTTGCAGGGGTACAGCCATGGAAGAGGATCTTTGGAGGATCCCACTGCAGACTGATTCTGGAGTTTGCTCATTGAATGCTCTGAGGCTGCTGAAGACTGATTCAGGAATTCACTTGCTGAACATCCTTCTAGGGTTGCTGAAGACTGATTCAGGGATTCACTTGCTGAACACCCTTCTAAAGCTGCTGAAGACTGATTCCAGAATTCAGTAGCTGGACGCCCTTCTAAGACTGATTCAGGAATTCACTTGGTACAAGATGTGTCGCTCTGCCTATCTACTTGTCATTATATTGTATCATATTTGTGATATAAATATATGTTTATTTGAATTTCTGCTTGGAAAAATATGGCTGACAGCAGAACAGCAATCTGGGAGATGGAATTTCAAAAGTGTGGTGAGGAGGAGTGGCCTCTACATGACCCAGTGGAAACTCTAAGTAAAGACTTCCTTCAAAGGCCAGGTTATAACACATTGTAAACTATCCCTTTACTTTGAAATGTAGGGACAAAGTATGCATTTTACAACCTCTGAGCAAGAGGCAGTTTTTAACTGATATCTGTTAGATTTCACAATTAGGTGAACACAGTTCCTCAGGAAGTTTCTGAAGACATCAAAGGGGTAATTCTGCCCTGGCATAAGGCCTTACTAATTAAGAAGAAGATATATATATATATATATATATATATATATATATATATATATATATATATATATACACATACATACATATATATATATATATATATATATATATATATATCATACATATATACTTTTTAATTGGAATGTTTGAGCAGTGGGCTGAGACATGTGACTGATAAATTAATTCAGTACTCAGGTTTCAGTGACCTCACAGCCAGCATCTGTGAGCTGTGTCATCAGGGAGGAGGAGTTTGTAACAAATATATTACCAGCAGCTGGGAGAAAAACATTGCATTTTGCCTTTGGTTTTGAAGTGGGACTCCTGACAATACACTCACAGCACTTTAGGTAAATTCAACCACCTATTTATTACTTGAAACCTAGGGTAGTAGAAATTCAGTTACAAGGTGTTTGTTTTCTGTAATTTCCAATTTCTTTTGACTGTAAGTATTAATGTATATAGATTTGGTGTTTTGTATGTATTTACTATTTTTAATTTCAGTAAACGTTTTGGTTTCCTCAATCCTGCTTGAGTCTTTTCTCATTTTTTGCATGTGAATGTTGGGACAGTATTTGATAATTCTGACAAAACTGTTAAAGGGCTTATAGTGGTACCATTTTGCACCAAAGGTAAGAACATACCTGGGTCTCAGTTGGGTCTTAAAAGGAATAGAATTGTGAACCAGGCTGGGTGCCCACTGGGTTAAGTATTGCACTGCATTTCCCTGAAGAAGGTGTGATATTTGATCCTGTTAACTGGGTGTGCTAGCGAAAAAGGATTCATATTTGACCTCAGGACTCGAGACTAGTAGGTGTTTTCAGACCCAAAATGGACAGGAGGGTTACCCTGTTTGTCTCCTGTTCACATATTGCACTTCTAGGTTTGGTACTGTGGGAACAGAGGGCCTGATCTGCGGAGTGCTTTTGTGACACAAGATACTGGCACACTATGGCACAACTGCAACTTGGAGCAATTGCAGTCACACAACAGTTTTGGAGCAATTGACCAGTTCTAGGGGCAATTGACCAGTTCTGGAGGCATTTGACCAGTTGCCAGGGCAAACAAATGACTTTTGGGCAATTGACCAGTTCAAGGGGCAATTTAACCAGTTGTCAGGGCAAACAAATGACTTTGGGGTAACTGACCAGTTCCAGGAGCAATTGACCAGTTGTCAGGGCAAATAAATGACTTTGGGGTAACTGACCAGTTCCAGGAGCAATTGACCAGTTGTCAGGGCAAATAAATGTCTTTGGGGCAACTGACCAGTTTCAGGGCCAATTGACCAGTTGCCAGGGCAAATACCCAACTTTGGGGCAATTGACCAATTCCAGGGCAAACAAACAACTTTGGGGCAATGCAACACAGTTCAGACAATTTTCAGGCAATGTAACACAGTGCAGACAGTTTTCAGGCAGTGTAATACAGTTCAGACAGTTTTCATACTGGTTGCCACTCTAGGGTGCCCCAAATGGCCAGTTGGACCCTCTGTTTGAGTTGTGGAGCTTGCTCTGCTGAGCTCCTTAGAACTGCAGGACTTACCTTACTGGGCCCCTTTTTACTACAGGGCCTGTCTGGTTAGGCTCCTTTGGACTGCAGGCCTTGTTTTGCTGGGTCCCTTTTTAACTTGTAAGGCTTGTGTTGCCCTTATAACTCCTCTCCCAGTGTTGCCCCTTTAAATTATTCTTTTCCTCAGTCAGGGCCTCTCTGCCCTTAGCCCCTCCTTGACTCTGCCTCTGGGGCTCCATTTATGAATGTTTATACTCCCCTACTACAGGGCCTGTATGCCTAGCCCCTCCCCTGGGTGTCACTATACCCAATGTCATCAATATTTATCAGGCCCCTCGACTGCCCTCTAAGGCGCTAGGCCCTCCTCTGGTCTTCTGCTAGCCATCTCAGGCACTCAGGGCGCTTTTAAACAATTTAAACTTTTTTTTAGAATATGCCTCAAGCAGTCTGCACTCTTGCAGTAGTACTTCTGCCGACTGACCGCCTTGGGTTGCTACCTTTGAATGAAGCAAAAACTGAATCCTAAGACAAGGCTTAAAGCAACAGTTCAACACAAATGTTAAGATACTGTACTGTACCTGTTAAAGTTACTTTACTAGATTCTACCTAGTTATTTATTTACTTATGTATTTATTTATTGACATTGGTTTACCAGATAGACATACAGAGATAAAAGAAAACTAATTTACAGATATGAAAATGTTTACCAGCAAATGAAAGTGGAAGACAGCTGGCTCTGTTACTGTTACAAAAGGTGTGGGCAGCTTTGCTGCTATGCCACTTTAAGATGCAGTGGAAATGATTAGGTTAAATAGGTGCCAATGGTGTTAATGGCCATACTTTACACCCCCAGGTTGACTGCTTTCACAAACAAAGGGCTATATTGACAACAGAACTTGTTTGTAACCTGGACATGCAGCTGAAACAATGCATGATACAACAAAATCTGTTTCAAAAGTATGTGAGCACTCAAAATGGCTCAAAAACCTGACCAGCAAAGAGCAAAACTGGATTACCTGATAAGGACCCAGAAAACCTGATCACCAGGTAAAAAACCTGCCAAGTGGCAACCTTATGACCACCTCAGCCCGGAAAATGAAATCTGGAAGGAGGTAGAACAGGCGGGGCTTCCAGCAGTGGGCAGGATGCTGGCACTGAGGTAGACGGCTAGGGGCCTTGGAGCCTCCTCTCTCACTCTTCCTTCCTTGGAGCTTTACCCGCTGAATGCCGCTGGGTCGCGTTATAAACAGGAGCACTTTTACAGCAACCAGGACAAGAAAAGGGGTTAAACAAAGCCCACACCACTGCTCAGGAGGGATGGGACCAGAAACGGTACACCACATGGAACAGGACCCGATGGCACTACGGATGAACTGCAAGCTGGTGACCAGGGGCTGCTCTCTTCACCAGCCAGAGGAGGGGCACTGATGCACAGTCGTTGGAACCAGTTTCAACACCAGATTAGCCCTTTTCATGTTCCCGTCATACTCTGTCAGTCTTCTCTCTTCCACAGCTCTGCAGAAACTCCCAGAGCAGTTGGGAGTTCAAATTCAAAATGCCCTGCCCTTGGGGTTTAGGTTCCAGAAACCAAGCTTGAGCTGGAAAACCACAGAATGTTTCTCTTTAAAACTGCCTACCATGATCTGGGCAGGGACAGCAGTCCCAGCATGTAGATGCCCAGATCTTGTGCTGCCTGCTCAAAAGGGGGGAGGGTCATTAGAACAGAGCAGGCAGTAGCAGAAAAAAATCTCTTTTTGTTTGTTACTATTTTAACACACAAAGCTTTGCCTGTAGATGGAGAAAAAGGAGAGGAGACACACTATGAGTGACCCCTATCACTGCCCTCTCTGCTGCCCACTTAAACAGGGCCTATGGGGCACCTTCAACTACCCTGAGGCACACCTAACAGGGGCACCTATCTACCCTGGGGCACCTTTATTTAATTATTTTCTGTTGTGCCCCCAACTTCGGGACACTACAATAATATGAAAGCTTACATAATAGATGGTTTTCATGTTTTGCTGGTGCTTTCTAAAAGTTGTTCTTCACATGGAATCCTGAAGAACAACTTTCAGTGTGAAGAGCAACTTGGAATGTTGAGTGTGAGCTGCTGTGCAAGCAGCAGTAGCACAAGGACCCTGAAGACAAACCACAAAAACTTTTAAAAAAGCTGTCCTTGTAGGCCATGTATGGTCCCCAACATGCAAAGCAGTAGTCAGCTTGTTCAGTACGGTGTGTGAAATCCTGTCAGGCTGGGTGAGGCTGGTCATGAAGAGCACAATTTCTCCTGTTCCAGGAACCCTGGGACTGTGCCAGTTGTAGAGAAGTGCCCTCTTTGCTTGGAGCGTCAACAATGGCCTATGTTTGCCCTCCCACAGGAGTTGGGTGGATCGTATGATGTCACCCACACCCAACAGTCATAGTCGGTCCAGAGACTCATACTGTACTCTCTGGAGTAATCAGAAATACCCTGGCTTACATGAGCCTCCATTAAAGTCTCCTAAGTAATACAGGCATGAGGTTTTTCAGCCAGTAGTGTAACAGTTTACGCTAACATTACATGAGTATCACACAACAGTTGAATTGTATGTTTATGTATGTGTACGTACGTTGTAAGTGTACTGCATACTTTGTGTGTTCATTTTTTGTATTACAGGTCACATGAGGCTCCTTCATTGCCGTGTCACAAGCCAAGGTTGATAAATGATCTCCATTAGCCATAGGAAGTCAGTAGTCCTGCTGTACACAGTTTTCCCTTCAGGACCTCAGGGCAACTAGTGAGTAAGTACTTTACTTTCCACTGTCATTGCTGCTCTCAACCCAACCACTGGGCCACATAGGGATGTACACCTGGAGCTAGCGCCCCTGTCTCACCAGACAGGCCCATACAGGTATAGTAACACCAATAAGCTTAAAGACACCAGGCAATTTGCAGCACCTGTAACACAGATGTATCTGTACCAGAATGTATTATCAACCCTGTACACTCTAAATGTTGACAGTATTACAAAACAGTGTATAGCTTTATGTTTCCTTCTCCCCCCCAAGTCATGCAGTCTGTATATGAACTTGTAATGTATTTTCTGTTTTCCTCTTGTTGAAAAATTAATAAAAAGTATTAACAACAAAAAAGCTGTCCTTTACCACGTTGCAATGCACTCCAGTGCCTGTGCGGAAATAGACTCCTCCACAAGGCATTTTAATCTGTCTGATTGATTTGGTAAAATTCTCCATTATAAAAAACAACAACCCATCAGATGTGAAGAATAAGCTGCCTAAGACATCCAGTGAGTACTGTGACACCATGTAGAGCACTCATGCTACATGACATCACAGTGCCCACGTGGTGTCTATACCAGCTTGATCTTTACAGGTGGGAGTAAATGATTCTGTATATTATTGATGCCCAATTACTGCAGCAGTAATGAACTACAGGAAAGGTAAATGTACCGTATCTGGACAGAGTGACAGGAACCCCATGCTCCAGTTGAGGAACCATTTGGAAGGCCCTGCATTATGGATTATACAAAGTTGTCACTGAGCTATAAAGTGGAAACTGAAAGAGAGGAATACCACATGTGAAAGATGAATAACTCTGAGCAGTGTAGGAGGGCAGCTGCAAAGGTGAATAGGATGCTGGGGTTTACAGCCAGAGGGATAAAATCAAGGAGGAGAGAGGTCCTGCTGCCCCTGTACAACTGCCTGGTCAGGCCACACCTAGAGTACTGTGTGCAGTTTTGGTGCCCATACTTGAGGAGGGATGTTGCCCTTCTTGAGAGGGTCCAGAAGAGAACATCAAGGATGATTCATGGCCTGAGGGACCTGTCCTATGCAGAGGGACTATGGGATTTGAACATGTACTCCATGGAGGAGAGGAGGGACAGGGGGGATATAATAAAGGTCTTTAAATATTTGAAGGGGATTAACTGGGTCAGCTCTAACCAACTGTTCCAGTTGAGGGAGGATGGAGCCACGAGGGGGTATATCCTGAGATTGGTGGTGGGGGAGGTTTAAGGGGGAGGCGATATGTCACTACTTCATGGAAAGGGTAGTGATGCCCTGGAACTCGTTGCCATCAGAGTTGGTGGGGATGGAGACAGTGAGAGGATTCAAGAGAGGGTGGGACAGACACAGGGGTAAAGTTCAGGTGGAGGGAGCAGGATATGGAAAGGGTCCGAAGGGGGTCACAAAGGGGAAGGGGGGCAGCCACAGTGAGTAGACTGTAGGGCTGCTACTCGAGCAGACTCAATAGACCACTAGGCCTAATCTGCTGGCAATTTAGTATGTTAGTATATGGTGGTTAAAAACTTGTATGCTGGCCTTACTGCACCGTGCATCAGCTGTAAAATAGCCCTTACGATTTCAAAGGCAATGACCACGTAATAGACAGATGACCTTTAGCAGGACAAGCAAAGCTAACATCTTTTACTTTTTACTCTTTTTGCCTATATATTTCAGACTGCAGCAGTAATGTACCACACCTAATAGCAGGACACTGCCTGACTATCCATACAAAAATGTGAACATTGCATTTTTTTTGCTGTAATAACACACAAGAAAAACCAGCCATCTAATAAGGGATAGGTAAACAAATCAGTTATGGAAATACTTAAGTTCCATCTCTAGAATGAACAAGCAAGAAAGGTGAAAAAAAACTTGCCATGGTACTTTAAAGACTGCAATCCCATAGGATCTATTTTTAAAAGCATTTGTAGGATTCTTTATGAAATGTCCAGTAGCTGGGTGGTAGATTGCCCTCAAGAAAAGGAGTGGAGAAAGGCAGGACAAATGTCTATGTCTAAACAGATGCTCATCATCGTAGGCCATTTGTGTATTACCGCTGTTGCACAGAAGTAGTGGGTGCCCGTTCCAATCTAGATAAGAATGAATGAATCTATTTTAGTTTGGATTTAAATTGGTGCAGCTTTGAACCAGGAAAGGTTTGTCAAGGATTTGGGTTCCAAATGCCTTTTCCAACATATTCGAATAATGTTTCATTACAGTTACAAACGCGTAATCGGAATATTCATTGCCCAAAAAAGACATTGATGCATCTGTTAGTGTTTAAGTGCAAAACATAAAGTTAGGAAATTAAAACTTAAGGGAAAAGTTGCCAGAACCTTGGTGAATCTCTGGTGTGAGTTTCTCAGGTTTGAATGATCACGTGGCACAGCGTTGGCATCACCCTAAGTTTAGCATTGCCTTTCAAGGCACATAAAAAGACACACAGCAATGCCTGGATAAAGAGATAGCTTTCTTTCTGAATGATCCACAGCAGACCCATCGGCACTCGACCTGTAACAGGCTTTGTGCAAGGTGGAAAACCAGCACGGCCATGAAGCTCTGCACCAGACCAGTACCTTGCCTCATACTGAGGTGAGAAAAATATAAGTCCGTGCACATGCACAGTTTCTTTTTTTGGTTCTATGTCATAAAGGTGATTGCTGAACGGTGATCATCCTTATGGCGAGTGTACATCGCTGAAATTCAGTTTCGGTGATGTGCAACTCCGGTGACAGTGAAAGCGGTGCAGAAAACTTGTTATTTTTACTTTTATGCACCCCCACAACCCCCTACTATAGATTCTCAACTCCAAGGGGGGTGCATGTTGGGGGTGGCTGCAACAGTGGGGGAAAAAATAAAATCCCTACATGGGCTGGGTGCAACAAAATATACCTGAGTCCGGACCCGAACCCTGTACCGCATCCGCCCCAGGCCAGCGCCCACCCCACCACACCACAGAGCCAGCTCAGCAGTTGTCCATGGCACCACCCCTCAAAAACCCTCCCACCCCTTGCTCAATGTGCTTGCTCCCCCCCCCTGCGCATAAGTGTAGTGACATCTCATCACCATTCATGAACCCTCCACATCCGGTCGCCTTCCCTCACCGTGTGGGTACTCGCCGCAAGTGGGTCACTGTTTTGGTTTGCGCCCACTTGCAATGTGCCCACATCACAGGATACTGCTTTTTTCTGACTTTTTTAAACTTTTTTTTTTAGAAAGATGCAAAAAAAAAAAAACCTCTGAAAAACACAAACCGCACATGCACACGGACTTAGTATAGTCTGGGGAAAAAACTGCACATGCACAGAGACTTAGCTTTACTCTACTTCAGTTTTCTTCTACTCATAACTGCCACATTTTAGATATTTATTTTACAAATATTTCGCTAATCGGCAAGTTACCATAACTTCTCACATCCACACAAATGGCACATTTTAAATCCCACCCAAAATGTATTTTAGGTGCAACCCCGAACACACAGTTTGGGTGGGATTTATAAGAGTCATCACCTATGTGGTGTCATTTTTAGCACCCTCTTTAATCATCTGCCTCTAACCACTGCCTCGTTCCTCAAATCTGTGCCCAGAGCTCATCCCCTGAGGTCTGGTGAAAATGCCCAACTGACTGTCCCTAAACTCAGAACCAGGGCAAAGCAATCTTCTTTTGCCTATGCAGCTCCTAGGTTATGGAGCTCCATACCCTCTAATATTAATCTCTGCCTCTCTGTGGCCTCATTTCACAGCAAGTAACATGAATATCTTCTCAACATGGCAAGCTGCTCTTGCCCTTGAATTGTAATGCCCTGGCTTGTATCTAATTGAATAACTACTGCTCTTGTATTTCTATGTCCTTTGCGTAACTTTATATATTTAACAAACAAAGCTGTTCCTAATGTTCTTTATTTTTTCTTTCATACTGCTTTTTAATATTTGTTATGCCTTGTTCCACTCATTGTATACCGTATTGCCTGTTATATTGTATGTAACCTCCCAGGTCATCTGAAAATAGGCATTTGATTGCCTAGTGCACTTACCTGGTTAACAAAAACTAAATAAATTAAATGAGGCTGTGAGGGAGGGGGTAACTTACAGGTTAGTGAAATTTGAAAACAAAATATTTAAAAAATGGCAAAGTTATGAGTAAAAGAAAATTGAGGAGGGAAAAAAACCTAAGTCCCCAAATGTGCCACCTGCACATGCCCAGGGATTTTGTCTTTTTTTAACCTCAGTATACCTCAGGTATATGTGTGCAGTGGTTTGAGCCCTTATTCTGCACGGCATAATGTTGGCATCCTAAAGAACGTCACTCTTGCTTTAAAATCACTTGGAAAGTGGGGCCATGATACTGGGTATGTGCTTACGCATACTCATATCCCAAGGAATATGATTATGCACAAGTGCCTGCGCATGCCCGGTATTATGGCCTCACTATCTGAATGATTTTAAAGTACGTTTTAGCCCCCGTTTCTAAAAACTGTCTAGCTACCTGAGTGCAGCTTTCTTCCTAGTACGGTATCACAAAATACATGTAGCTGAATTAACTCAGGTACAATATTGCTCACATGAGCCTCGGGACCCACCATAGGGAAGTGCGTCATTGGTAAGCATTAGGGGATCCCGGAGGGTCATGCAAGACTCTCTCCAGGATCTCTGTGAATGTTGCATTCCCTATACACAGCAGCACTTAAGGGGGGAATGCAACACAACTGTGAACCAAGGAAAACAGGGAACGTCTGGCCAGTGAACATTCACCTGTGATGTGATGCGGTGCGGATCGCTTCTACATGACAGAAAAGTTAACATTCCACTTGCTCTGTACTGCTCATTGTGGTGCAGATCCTGTCGTGTAAAGGTGCCTATAAGCTCCGATCAACTATTTGCCAATCACGCTGTTTTCACTGGGCTAAGCATAGTCCTCTGTGACTGTACTTAGTTCCAGGAGGGCAGTGAGACCAGAAAGAAAATATATCCGGGCCTGTACGTGTACTTCAGGCAGTTGAATCTTACATAGCTGCAGCCCAGCTCTGCTGTCAGCACTAGGGGATTCTGGGATTCCTGGTTACAGCAAATGGCAGGGTGGCAGTCAGCAGGATCAGCCAGGTACAATCTATTATACTGCAGTAAACAATAGGTAAAAAAAAGCTTTTGTGCAGAAAGTGCAAATTTGGAACAGCCTCTTAATGCTGACTGTTCCCCTTAAGTAAGCTACTGGGCTAGTAACTGGGTACAGTACTTCTACTCAGTTACCCTTTTCTCTTAATCAATAGTTAGTACCTTTATTTCTACTTGAGAGAAAAGCAATGAAAGTGCATTCGTCGGAAAAATCAGGTCATTTAAGGAGAAACTAGTCTTAAATATTAGATTGGAGTTCAGAGAGAACACATGCACCGTGCGTGCACTGTATACATCTTGTACAAATGAAACAAACCTTTTTAGCTGTTTGGAACCACAGAAAACAAGCCTCTTTTCTCTAACTACATGCTAAGAATCGCTAATTGTCTCCATTAACCACCTAAAAAAGCCATCTGGGATCCATACTGACAGAGGAGAAGAGATTGGATTTATATGGTATGAAGTACCTCACAGTCCCTCTGAAGCAATGAGCTTGATACTAGCAGCGTAATGACTGAAGACAGGCAAAGCAGGAAAGTATTGTACACCAGCAGCATCAGACAAAGGCTATTGCAGAATTTGTTTTAATAACCAAGGGGATGTTGTCCCCTTTCCCAGGGTCCCCCCCCCCACACACACACACTTCCTACTCACACTCTTTTGAAATAGTGCCATGGGGCTGTGGCTTCCATATGGATAATCAATGAAAAACGGGTTAACATCTCAGCAGAAAGACATCACCTTTCACAGTACAGTACAGCAACCTCCCCACACACACACTCCCCACAGCACTGTGCAAAAGTCCCTACACTGCATATGAGCTCACATCCTGCTGTGGTAAAACCCCAAAAGAACCTCCTGACCTCCTTGTAGGTTCAATATGCCAAGCTTACACAACATAGCTGGACCAGGCAAGGGAGAGAATCATTAAGGCAAAGGGTCGTTGTACCTTTGGGGAAAAGAAAACTCCAAACCACAGCTTTCTTGCTGTTCAGCCAGCTGGCTTATACTGCTAAGCAGCAGGCAATGCTAAAGGGGCAGGGAATCTTGTAACTGATCCAGCTGGCGGCTTATCGATTTCCATAGAGCTAATTGAAGACTGCCATTTTGATCTAAGGTGTGGGTGTAGGTCTTAGTGTGGGGGGCAAAAGCAAAGTCATTTCACAGAGTCATATTTTTTCCTTCTCATTAGGATGAATAAAAACTAAAAGCAGTTAAAAGCTAAGAAAAATAAGTCTTTCTTCTGTTTGCTGTTCCTTTCATGAGTGGTCTTGCTCCTCTAATCGTCGATGAAATCATAATGCAGTTGAGCAAAAAGCACACTCCACCTTTTAAATTGAGGATTAGTATAAAACAACAGTGATGACAGAGGGAATCACGTGAGACGGATGCAGCAAAGGAAGCCTCCTTAGGATGAGTATGTGTCAGGCTTTCCTTCTGATGAGCCAGACTTCAAAACACTTGATAAGCGGTTGAGGCAAGTGTAACCACAGACCTTGCCACAGGCCTCCATTCTCTATTTATTCATGCTGATGTGGGCCTCCCCTGGGATTTGAATCCAAGCCTCTTTACTAAGATAAAATGCAAGCAGCCCATTGCGTGTGGTGCTGAGCTGCACCCATCTCAGCTTACCTCACAGGTTTGTATGTTCTTTGGGCATTGTGTTTAAAATGAACTGTGCACAGGGACTTACAATCCAAAAAATTACTCAGCCTCTCCATTCCTCCATTCTCAGCTGTACCTACAAAAAATTTACTTAACAATAGCTGAGGAACATTCAGGAGCTGGGGGGGCTACTCAGGGTGAGCATCGGGGCTTTTGATTGGAAGCCCCTGTTTTGGATGTAGAAGGCCCACTTAACATAAGAACGGAAACAGGCTACTGGCAACCTGTGGGACATCCGGTAATCAGCTGCATTATCCACTTTCCTGTTTCTAAAAAAAAATATATATATATATATTACATCTATATTTGCCTGTGAACAAAACATTTAATTAATTGTTATTTTGGACAGAAGGTGCTGTTCTCCCACAGAAATGGCATCTGCTGTGTGCCATTCATACACATCCCAACCAGTCGATCACAGAGCAGCATCTGTCATGCTTGAAGCTGTTTGTGCGCTGTCCTGGCCGCATGATAAGATATGGCTGTGACCACCTTGACATTGAGGTGGAGAATGGGGAAACCTGGGGAAAAAAAGGAGCCATTAGAGCCCCCCACCCTGAATCTCAACCACTGCTTTATGAAGACGGTGGATAATATTATTCTAGCCCTTAAGCAGGGGTCATAAATAACACCCCCCCAAAAAAAATGTTCTGCGGCCCATCAGGACATGGTATATCAGTGAATAACTGAGTGGGACCCACACACTCAGCCAGATCTCATTTTCAAGTGAGTCCATCACAAATGTCAACACCCTGTGTCCTGGAATTTGGGATAATTTATGAATGTTATGGCAACGTGATACATTAAAATACCATGACAAACTGGGTACAGCACAAAGAACAGCAGGGCTCAATGGACACTAGGAACTGCCAATAATGAGCTAAACTTGGTAGTAGGACTGCCAACAGCTAGTTTTATTTTAGATAGACAAGAGCAGCACAAACCACGCTGACTGCTAACATTTTGTGCAGCCTCACTGTGCCCTTTCTCAAAGCTTTGAGAAAGCAAGCATTTTGCCAAAATTTAAATTTCAGTTATTTCTATCTAATTAAAAAATGTCATCGTCCACATTACGCCAAATTGGGCACACTGCATTCCTTATACCTCATGGGGCAGTGTTCCACGTTTCAGATCTCTAGCTTTAAAAGAGACAGAGTTATAAGCTTTTAAACATTTGGAACTTTTTTAATTACATTTTGCAAGTACATAAACTGCAAGATTTTTAAACCTCATAACTTTAAAACCAGCAAATGCAATATCACAAATTTTGTTAGGGTTATTGACCTAAAAATGAGGTTGTGTGTTTTTCAGCTCTTTAAACTCTTGCTCAAAGGCTGCACAAGTTAACAGACTTCAAGATAACATCAGTAATTAAAGTTGAATTTCATGCGCTTTTCTAAAAATTGTGGCATTTTGTGATAGTTTTCTCGAAGCCACAGTCACACATTTTGCACAGCCATACACTTGAGCTGCCATTGTGAAGGAAGGAAAATGCTAGATAGAGTGAAAGCGTGGCTTTAGACAGAACCACAGCATGGAAACTGCTTTGGTTAAATTCACCAACTATGTCCTCGTGACCCTGGATAATGGGGTTCTAACTGGAGCCATTTTTTTCAAGTTTACCAAGACCTTTGACCTGGTTAGTCATACCATACTCCTTGATAAACTAAAACACCTTGGTCATGATTCTCACTCACAATCCTGGTTCACTCACTATCTCACCCAGAGGTCACAAAAAGTTAAATGTAGAGGTGCCTTGTCCAGAAGCATGCCCATAACAGATGGGGTACCACAGGGTTCAATACTCGACCCCTTACTTTTCTCAATATTTATTAATGATCTGGAAAGTAACTGTGGAAATAGTCACCTCATACTTTATGTGGATGATACAATCCTTTATAGGAACTCTCCTGATGCTATGGCTCTTAATGACCAATTGTCAAGTGACTTTGTGTCCTTGGAAAAATGGATCACCTCAAATAGATTGGTTCTATACATAAATAAAATCAAGGCTATTCTATCTGGACCCAAAAACCTTGGCCCTGACAGACAGCTATTGCTTTCCCTTGCAACCTCCTTGGCAACTCAAATTAAGGCGGATGCAATTTAGTATCTTGGGCTCCATACTGACCATGATCTAACCGTTAAATCTCATGCAGATCATGTCACTTGTACCAGTCACCAGAAGCTTGGGTTTCTATATAGGCTGAATGGCTACCTAACCTTGGACTCCAGGTTAGAAATATCAAACAGTGTCCTGCTCTCTAAACTTTTATATGGTGCCCCTGTCATGCAGTTTCTCAGGAAATCTGAGTCAAATAGGCTTGAGGTCCTATACCATAAAATAGGTCACTTTACACCGGCATCCCACCCCTTGAAACATCATTGTGATGTGCTTACTTTGTTATGCTGGCCCACATTTGAAGGTAGACTACAGTACCCCCTATTATGCATGGTGTATAAACTAATCTCTGTATATACCCCCCCCCCAGTCTAGCCGGCCTTCTAGCACCCAAACCCTCAAGAAGGTTTCTCTGCACTTCTAATAGAAAATTGCTAGATTTGCCTAGGATCTGTACTTCTATGGGGAAAAGATCCTTTGTCTTCCTGGCTCCTTCCCTCTGGAATGCACTCCTGGAGGTCCTACAGTTGGTCAGTACTCTCTCCTGCTTTTAAAATGGGCTAAAGACGTATTTGCTTGAGAGTTGTCTTTGCTCTTGCTACCATTGATTGTCCCTTTCTTAAATTATCCTTGCACATCTGCCACTGATACTAAATGACCTACCCTTTATTATAGGGTACTTGCTCTCATTGTAAATGTCCTATGATTGTTGTTCAAGAAAACGTACCACTAGCCTCGTCTTACTTTATGCCTCAACCTTCTACTGTAATGTTGTCTTACTTAATAACATGTGTTTGTTATGCACTTGCTCACTTTGTAATGATCGTTATGTGCTCTTCTCTTTCTACTTCATATATTACATCTGTAATTAATTCCAAATCATTCTGAAAAAGGGACCTTTGGTCTCAGTGCATTCTACCCAGTTACCAAAATTAAATGAATGAATGAATAAATAAATAAATAAATAGTAAGTAGCATTCATAGGAGGCTACACAGTAAAATGACAGTGGTGCCAAGTTTCAGGTCAGTATATTGTGCAAAGAACCATAAAGAATAGAGAATACCATCACTATACACTATTCTGAATTCTTGCAATATACCAGTTAGTGTTCATTGACTAAATGACTTGTGGAAGCACGTGTATGAGCAGGACTGTTTCTGTACAGTGCCACCTGCTGACTTTAACAATCAAAGGAAAGGGATGTTGGGACCCTCAACTTCTTTTTTTTTCGTAAAAAGAAGTCCACTCAAAAACTTCTCTGGCTATTGCCTGAAATCAAGTACTTCTTATTTTATTTCTTGCATACACTGGACATTTTGCCCATCTTGGGCTTCTTCGGGGTACTTATTGTCTAAATAATAAAATATATAAATCAGTAAGCATCCTCAGTGTTGAGTACACAGTACCCAAATATCACTTTACAAAAAATATTGAAACAAATTATGCACAAGCTCTTAATCCTTTGAGACAGCAGTACTAGTTAGCAAAAAAAGTCATCCTACCTTTTTTAGCAGTAATATATTCCTGATAACCTTAGATTCTTCATTGGGGTATTTTAAATTCAATCAGCTATTTTTAAGACTGTGTTTAATTACAACTTTGTAATTTTCGTGGCTCTGCAATAAAGATGGCAGCCACCAGTAACTTTCAAAAATGTTCTCACCAGAGAGCACACACTAACAGCACTCACTGTATTTATAATGCAACTATGTCTGGGTGTTGTCAGCACATGTTTCTGATGGCTTGCAGCAGAACACCAACCTGATTTGCTTACATCCATAATTGTTGACATGATTGTTGACATGGCAAAAGACCAACAGCTTTTAAGAACTTCAGAATCCTTTTACTCACCTTGGGAAATCTAATAAAGCAAAAATCAGATATATTGATGTTTTGGTTTTTCCTAACTGTCCACCAAGTTATTTACATTTTTGTTAACTAGTACTGCTGCTTTAAATACACACTTCATCGTGGTATTACAACAGACATACCTCCTTTATGCTTTGTTGCTAATGTCTTTTTTAATTCCTCATATCTTTAGTGCTGTGTCATTGAATGCATCATTCTATAAATTATAAGACATCATATCATGTCTGTTATATAGTTAAAGCATGTAAATGTTTGAACACCCCCTCCACCACACCAGAGCTTAGAGCTAGTCCTTTAAAGTGGCTGCATGCCTTTCCCCATAACATAGTGCCACTCACACGGCCCACCTGGCTACATGTCTGTCCTGTAGAATCCCTCTTTATATTTACTTTGGCAACAGTGCTCCATATTCTGTAATGGGGACAGATGCACAGACTTGTTGTTTTACCCATTTCTTTCATTTTATTTAGCCTTTCTGAAATGCTGCTTTATATCAAAGGCTACATTGCCTGCTGTTTGCTCTGTATCCTCCTTGGTGTGTTGCAAACAAACTGAGAAGATTCTTTAACAACCCTGCAGATACCAATGTATATATTTAGCATTTGAAAACAGTGGCACCAAGTGACACCAAGCATTACAGCTAGTTGTGACTAAGTCCATTGTAGCAGAAGTATCTGGATTTATACAATGACTATGAGAATACAGTTTTGCAAATACAAGACGTATGCTATGGGCCTAATGAAATATCATTGATACTTAGCCTGAGTGCAGTTTGACCTTACGTTATCACGAGTGGTGAAGAAAAGTGATGTCAAAAGGTCAAACTGCAGCGATATTTTCATTAGGGCCATGGCATATTTATATCATTTATGCCATGCCTTTTATAATGCAATGGCAAGAAAAAAATCTTGTATCCTGATTGTTCAGTGGTCATCTTCAGTAGTGATGTTAGCCCAGCACAACCTACTGTATGAAGGAGATGACTAGTACTAATCTCTCTGCACCTCCATTGTTACTAAGGACCCTGTGTGGGGTAAATGGACCTAGAGTGAGTGTAACACTGATATTCTCACTTTAGGTCCCCACAGTGGCAAACATATCACTGATATTTGCCATTTTTTATCCTCCAAGGTATGGCATAAATAGGGGATATCCCATGGTTTGAGCACAAATAACCTTTTATTCACTCTGGAATGTTGCCAACAATGCTGCTTGACAACAAGTGGTGCAGCCATGAGTGCCCGGCTGCGTTGTTGGTACATTTCCAGAGTGAACAAAAAGATACTTTGTGCATAACCCATGGAACGTCCAATGTATTTCAATAGGCAACTGGGTTTGCTTCGTGGTGTTAGTTTCATTGACTAGTTGAGTTCAGAACAACTTGAAGTTTTGTTTCTTTGTTTCTTTTTTCTTATTTAAACATAATGTTCATTTTGTTTTTCAGATCATGGCTCCTGATAAGAAGACAGTGAACAGCCATCAGAAACCATACTGTGTGGGAACCTTTCCATTTTTAATGTGAAATAGATATTTTCAAGTCCATGATATTACAGATCTAGTTAGGGCTACGGTGGAAATAAAAGCCACGGTGGAAATAACATGGTCTTTCCACTGCAGCTCTCAAACTACCCATTTTTAGTCACCAATGTTATTCATCACTCCCATTGTATACATGCATTTATTTTTATGTATGACAGATCTAAAGTGGAAATAAATAATTCATTCCAATCTCAGATGGTTCTTCAGGAAATGATAACACACTCAGGTGTGTGATTAGTGTGTGATAAATGCATGACTAGGGGTGTAGTGAAGCACGAGACCTATGGCATAATGCCTCACTATAATCCTAGTCATACATTTATCACACACTAACCCACACCCTGGAGTGTGCTATTGAGCTTATAAAATGGGTATATGGTGAGAAAATGTGATCTTTATTTTAAAAATAATTGGTAAACATTGTTTTAAAAAGTGTTATTTCATATAAAACAGTCCCTCTGCTTTCCCTAAGAGTACTGCTGTATTTGATATTTCGTAGCTTGGCAGAAGACACCAGGGGAAAGGATTGATGTGTGACTGGACTTCTGTACTGGGACTAAAGAAGTAGAACTCTTGTACTTGGACCTTTAATTTAGGGTAAAATAAACAAACTAACAAACAAAACAAAACAAAGTGTGTGTTTGTCTGAGTTAACTGAACTGAATGGTTATCTGAACAGTTATCTAGGTGTAAATCTCAGGTGATTGAAAGGACTTGATAGCTGTGCAGTTTAAATTATTTGTAGAAAGATCTAGTAAGTAGGGGGAGTGTCTTAGCTAGAAGGAAGCTAAATTTAAAGACTGCCTTAGAAAGATTCTGCTAATAGCTTGGCAGAAGACACCAGGAGGAAGGACTGCTGTGTGACTGGACTTCTCTACTGGGACTATATTGCCCTCCTTCCTCCCTCCCTCCATCCACCCACCCAAAGCTAGTTCTACTTTTATAGGCACAGGATTTGATTGACTAACAGGAACTTCCTGTTTGGGAACAGGAAGTGAGCGATCACAGAGCCACCAAAGACCCACCATCCTAGAATGGCAAGAGTAGCTCTCCAGCCCCCTCTAGCTGCTGGAGGTCTGCCTCTGAGCAAGTAAGGGGTCTACTGAAAAATATAGGATATTCTTGTCTCAGAACAGGACAATCAGGAGCTTACAGGGCACACAGGCAGAAAGTAAGTAGAGAGAGAGAAGAGAAAAAAAAAACAGAGGAAAGAGTAAGAATTCCAAACAGTTAACGGGCCAGAAATAAGACATGATGGGAGTGGTGCAGTGCAGTGGCTGTGGAGCAGCAGTCTTCCAGGAGATGTTCTGGAGGATGCGGTATTGTCTCATCTGCAGTCACCTCTCTGGGCTGAGGGAGGAGCTTGCTCATCTCCAGGCTGAGTTGGCCAGGATTTGTGGGACCTTCTCTTCCATCCAGAGACCACCAGTGCCACTGCCATTGCCTCAGAGGTTGCCAAGAAAGAGGAGTGGTTGGACCACAGTGGGCTCAGGGAGGGTGAGGGTGGTGGAACAGAGGTGCATCCCTCCAGTTGTACCTCTCCACAATTCCTATGCCATTCTGGCAAAGTGTGGTTCCTCTATGGAAGCACCCGCAGTGAAGACCAAGGAGGATGCTGGGAACCTCCACAAGGAGACCCACAGGAGGGTGGCAGAGGACCCCACAGGGGAAGGAAACAACTCCTGGTGGGGGACTCCATTGTTAGGAAGGTAGAACTGGGGGAAGAAGGGGAGAGGGAGGTAAGGTGCCTGCCTGGCACCATGGCTTGGAGGGACAGGGAGCGAATCCTCAGGATTGCAGGAGCAGCTGCACAGGTGAGGGAGCTGGATGTCACTGTCCACCTAGGGACAAATGACCTGGCTAAGAAAGAGATTAGAGAGATGCAGGAAGAGTTTGTGGAGAGTGGGAGGGGCCTTAGACAGTAGCACGCACAGTAACCTTCTCGGAGGTGCTGCCCATCTATGGCGTAGGAGAGGTTAGGGTGTTCCGCACCATGGGATTCAATCAGTGGTTGAAAAACTGGTGGAGCTCAGGATTTGGCTTCATTGAGATTGGGGTCCACCTGGAGTGATGCAAGCTATACTGGCATGATGGGCTGCATCTGTCCAGGAGGAACCAGGATCCAGATGATAGGTTTAAATGCTTCATTGGCAAGCATTTAAACTAGCCAAGGGGAGGCACTGGAAAGGAGCAGGAAATCCTAGCCCCCAAAAATCATGGTAAGTAGTGCTAAACACCAACATAGAGGTGTCGATAGGGAGAAGGGCAGGGGTAAATGGGGGAAGTGACAAAGGCAAGAAGGACAGGGATGGGGCAAAAAGGAGAAAGGCCATCAGGAAATGGAGGGTAATGAGTACCAATGCCCATAGTCTGGACAACAAGCGCCCTGAGCTGGTGGCCTTGATGGAAGAGGGATTCCATGGCTGGATATCGTAGCAGTCGCAGAAACATGGTACACAGAGAACCATGACTGGGATGTTAACATACCAGGGTACATAACCTACAGGAGAGACAGGCAGGGGAGAAGAGGGGGAGGAGTAGCTCTCTATGTAAAGGAAGGGATAAAAGCAACTGAACAAAAGAGTAAACAGGGAGGAGAGGAGGCACTGTGGGTCACCTTGGAGACTGGAAAGGGCACCACAATCCGCACAGGGGTTGTGTACAGACCCCCATGTCAGGGGGAGGGAATGGACAAGGATATGATAGAAGGCATTCTTAGAATGGCAGAGAAAGGGGAGATACTGTTGATGGGAGACCTGAATATGCCAGATGTTAACTGGAGCACATTTGCTGCAGCCACATCCAAGAGCAGGGCCATTCTCAATGCCCTACAGGTGGCAGGCCTCAGACAGCTAGTTTCGGAACCTACTCATGAGGGAGCAATCTTAGACCTCATACTCTCAAATGGGGGCAGTGAGAGGATCTCAGATCTAGAAGTGGTTGCCATCTGGAACAAGTGACCATCAAACATTGTGGTTCACGCAACCCAGCTACAGAGTCAAGCCATCAAAAGTGAGGGTACTGGACTTCAGGAGGGCTGACTTTGGCAAGATGTAGATTGCCTCAGAAAAGCACTAGCAAACAGGCTAGAAGGAGGGGTGGAGCAACAATGGGGAATCATCAAAACTGCCTTCACAGAGGCAACAAACCTTTGTGTGAAGCAAATAAACAAATCAAAATGAAAGAAAAAGCCACTATGGTTCTCAAAAGAGGTGGCTGGGAAAGTCAGGGAGAAAAATATAGCATTCCAGAAGTATAAGAAAACACAGAAGGAGCAGGACAGAGAGCTGTACCAGTTAAGGCAGAAGGAAGCAGGGAGGGAAGTCAGAATAGCAAAGGCCCAAACTGAGGAAAAGATAGCCAACTCAGTTAAGAAGGGGGATAAAACCTTTTATAGGTACATCAACGAGCGTAGAAAGACAAAGGGAGGGATAGTGAGGCTGAATAGAATGAACAGCGGGTAGGCAGAGGGGGACAGTGAAAAAGCAGGGATACTGAATGAATATTTCTGCTCAGTATTCACAAAAGAGGAGGGGGAAGTGCCTAATCCATTTAACAGAAGCACTCTTGATAAGGGGGTCGATCCCAGTCCTTTCACAGAAGAAAGGGTTCTGCAAGAACTCCTAAAACTGAAGGTGGACAAAGCAATGGGGCCTGATGGAATTCACCCCAGAATTCTAAAAGAATTAAGGGGGAACTAGTGAAACCACTGACTACTCTTTTTAATAAATCATGGGAGGATGGTGTGGTACCCGAGGACTGGAGGAAGGCGGATGTGATTCCTCTTCACAAAAGTGGGACCAAGACAGAAGCAGGAAACTACAGACCTGTCAGTTTGACCTCTGTGGTAGGGAAAGTGATGGAGTCACTTCTGAAGGAAAGAACTGTTGAGTACCTAGAGGTCAGTGGGGCATAGGACCCAAGGCAGCATGGGTTCACAGCGGGAAGGTCATGTCAGATGAATCTAATAGATTTCTTTGACTGGGTGACCAAAGTGGTAGACCAGGGAGGGGCTGTGGACATGGCCTACCTAGACTTTAGCAAGGCATTTGACACAGTCCCACAAAAGATTAATAGTCAAATTAACCAGCCTGGGAGTGGGTCCCAGGGTGGTAGCCTGGGTAAAACATTGGCTGGACAACAGGACACAGAAGGTAATTGTAAATGGAGTCCACTCTGAAGAAAGAGGGGTTACTAGTGGGGTACCGCAGGGTTCAGTACTGGGTTCAGTCCTTTTTAATGTCTTTATAAGTGACATTGCAGAGGGACTGGAAGGAAAATTATGCCTCTTTGCAGATGACACGAAGATCTGCAACAGGGTTGATACACAATGAGGCGTGGAAAGGATGAGAAGGGACTTGGCAAAGTTGGAGGAATGGTCAGAAGTATGGCAGCTAGGATTCAATGCAAAGAAGTGCAAAATAATGCACCTGGGAAACAAGAACCCAGGGGAAGAATACACAATGGAGGGGAGGAAGTAACAACAATAAAAAAGGAAAGGGACCTGGGGATAATCATATCAGATGACATTAAGGTTAGCAAGCAATGTGAGAAGGCAGTAGGGAGGGCTGGAGGGATACTGGGATGCATAGGGAGAGGCATCACCAGCAGAAAACAGGAAGTTGTTATCCTGCTGTACAGACAGTTGGTGAGACCCCATCTGGAGTACTGCGTCCAGTTCTGGAGACCCCATCTCCACAAGGACATAGACAGGATAGAGGCAGTCCAGAGGAAGGCAACCAAAATGGTGCAGGGTCTGCAAGAGAAGTCGCATGAGGAGAGACTTAAGGAGCTTAATATGTATACCCTGAGGAAAGAAGGAGAGGGGGGGACATGATAGAAACTTTAAGTACCTCAGTGGAATCAACAAAGTCCAAGAGGGCAGCATCTTTCAGAAAAGAGACGGCAAGAACAAGGGGCACAATTTAAAGATGGGGGGTTCAGGGGCAATGTGAGGAAGTATTTTTTCACAGAGAGGGTAGTGGATGCTTGGAACAGCCTTCCTGAGGAGGTTGTGGGATCTAAAACTGTGAGAGAATTCAAGAATGCATGGGACAGACATAAGGCAATTCTTTTGAGGGGGTAGGAAGAAATAGGCTGTTGGTTAACTAGGATCTGCGGCCTATCCTATAGGTAGGGAAATGGATAGACTAGATGGGCCAAGCGGTCCTTATCTGCTGTCACAGTCTATGTTTCTATGATTCTGTCATTAGGGGCACTGTACTGTGCTGCAGAGCTGCTGGGTTACTTTCTTAGGCCACCGGCAAGACTGCATTTTCCTTAAGGTCTTGCCGGCAGCACGCTATCATCTGCAGTAGCGAATTTTAACAAACTCCTGGTGTTCTCACTCTCTTTGCAGGTTGGAAGGGAGTTTCTAGAGTCTGTGATACCTGTGTCTCAGGAAGGGGAGGGAGGGAGCAGTTCAGGAGGGACAGTGACAGGAATTTGCCTGCAGAAACAACATTAAGGGATTTTATTCTCCTTTCATGGCTTCTGATTTTGCTTGCTGACTGGGGAAAAAATTGCAGCAAAATGGACTGGCATTGGTAGGGCATGGATCTTTACTATACTGTGGGCACAGGTACTGGCTCTTGTTATTTTCTGTACAAGGAAAATAAATCATGGTTTGAAAATTGTCTCAGCCAATTAGAATTCAGGACTGTCCCTATCCATTTAAAAGCATTTACTTCCACCTCAGGTTTGTCACAAAGGTGCTCTTAGCCAGTGGGAGAACAGCTTGCACAATGCCTGAAGGCATCACAACGGCCTCTGCAGTAATTAAAACAGAGCAGTGAAATCAAACAGAAACAGGCAAATCTTCTTCAAAGGAACTAATCTTGCCAAAGAGGCACTGTCATTGTATAAATTACCTATGTCATGGGCTGGCTTAAATACCACTCATGAGGATAATAGAGGTCAAAACCTGCAGACAAAGATGAATGCAATATTTTTTGTCAGCCCATGGCATATCCATATATATTTAGTCATGATGGAGCATGATGCTCGGCATCACTGTCACAGGATCGTTGGAGAGGCACCGCATCACCATGATGCTAGTGCAGGCAAGGCGATTTGCCTGCCTCCGCTACAAGTCAAAGGAATATGATCCACCACCAACTCTAGATGGACTAATGGTCCACAAAGAGGGAGGGGGTGTGGTCATCTCAATGGAAAGGGAAGTCAGTGGGATTTGATCTATAGGATAGGGGAGGTAGCCAGTGCGGGGGTCACCAATGGCAGGAGTTAGATGCATGGATTCACCAAGGGAATGGCAGCTGGGCTAAGTAACAAAAAATAGTGAACTGCCAGATGGTGCAAAGAAGCATACAGGGATAGGTCTCATTTGAAAGCAGGATGTGTGGGAATCACACCCGCAAAATTGAATGGTCTGAGCACCAGATGTACTTGGATGTCCAGAACTTAGAGGAACTCATAGACATCAGGTGGGAGAAGAAAATGACTGGGGAAACAAGAAGGAGAAATTTTGGCTATTCCAAAGAGAGAGGTCCAACAGAAAATGGAATAGGTGGCTCTCTTTCGAAAGGAGCATGTCTGTGAAAAACAACGAGGAAATCAGTGTGATAAGCAGGTCCAATGAGTCCATCTGATCAAGCTCAGAGGAAAAAGCAGGAGGGACAAAATAGTTACCCAGAAAGGAACTACAGGAGTGCAAACAGCTCAGCACAGCTAAATGGATTCAGTGGTAAGTCCATTGTGAAAGTTAAATTATAGTAGTGGAATTCCAGTGGCATTACCTATTATGAGTCCATGAAGTTTTGAACAAATTTTGCCAATTAGTGATTCTGGAAATTTTCAAGGTAAATTTTAACCTACTAAGCAACATTTACCCAGCTTTGTTAGATTCCTGGACCCACTGACATTGGGTATGCATGTTTAATATGGGTGTATACCTGCTGTAGAAGTGGAGCTACAAACATTCAAATAGTTTAAAAATGTTCACAAAATTTAACAAATAGCTAAACTGTGAAAGTATGACTCCCTGTAATTTAAAATTTACTTAGTCAACTACCTCACCATTTAACAGTTTCTAAAACCATTCCAAGAAAGTATGTATATACATTGTCAGTTATCTAGCTCCATCAGTGGCTGAGTTGTAAGTAGAGAAATATTTTCAGATGTTTTCACAAAAATAATAAAATGCCAGCAGTTGAGCCCTCTGAGTCCCCCATCACTTATCCAAATGTCATAAAACTTGGCACCCTCTTAGGACATATTACACAAAATAAAAATGCCACATTTCATGTCTCTAGCTGTACAAATGGCTGAATTATAACCAATTAAAGAATTTTGAAAAATTCCACAAAATTCACAAAATTTCACAATCATTTCAGAAAAACAGAATTTTACTTATTTATGTATTTTATTTATTTATTTGTTTTTGGATTACAATACCTTTGCGCCTATGGCTCTTTTACAGAGGTTCCACATCGTAAGAGAAATAAGTAAGCAATAAGACACGACGGGGTGTGCATTACAGTGTGATAACCACAGTCCTAGGGCATAGTTAGGCATGAGACCGAAGGCCGAGTGCCGGTCGTCCCTAGGAGTGCAGTTATCACACCGTAATGCACAACCCCGGAATGTCTTAGTGTGCTTATAAAATGTCCCTTTATTTTTAGAAGCAGTTTTTTTTTATTTTTAAACACATTTTTAAATAAGTAAAAATGTAAGTGAATCTGTGCTTTTAACATAAAATAGTCCTTCTGCCTATTGGTGCTAGATTAAAGTAGTGTTACACAGTGTGTGCCTCCCTGCCCACTTAAGCTTCATAATCCTCTGCCAGCCACAACAATTCACAAATGCTGTTTTTCTCATTCTAAGTATGACACATAGCCCCCTTATTTTATTTCATTCTCCTCACTGTGTAGACAAAAATAAAAGGAAGCCATAACAGAGGCTTTTCAGTTCCCCAGAGCTGCAAGCATGAGCATGGTTCAAAACTGCCACACTCACTGACAGCATCATGAACTGCTCAATATATCCTAAAAGATAAACAGCAGGGTGAGTCATTTACCACCTTTTCTCTTTGTTTATATAGTAATATTGCTTACTTTCTTCATTCTGTTTTTTTCCTCTGTTTCCCCACATACAAGATAAGGAATGTTTATCATGGAATGTTTACCATGGAATACAGGGATTCAAAATTCTGCTCAGTTCTACTAGCAGAATGTTTCTCTACTAATATATGGATACACAGACAACAAAGGCCAGTTTTAGAGCCAGAGACTCAATTATCTCACTAGTCAGGGAAAGCAGAAGAGATTTCCCTGATGAGCAGGTAAAGATAGAAGGGGACTTTTCACTGTTAGCAAACAAAGTAATGAAAACTATAAACAATACTTAATGTTTCTAATTTGTTTATGCATGTAAGGAGAGTGTGACAATCTGGTAAACAACATTTAATTAATTTGTTTTATATTTAATATCATTTTAATTTTAGGGTCCAGTTGAAGGTTTCTACAGTGTAAAGGTAGCGGCCATGTTTGTGGTGGAAGATCAGTTCTGGTTGTAGGGAGACTGATGGAAGATAGTTCTGGTTGTAGGAGGACTGATCTGATCATTGTGTAATGTGGTTTAGGACCAGGATGACTGTGCATATACAGAGAATTAATGTACGGTCAGCTGATCTGTCTTGGCCAATGAGATTTCTAGATTTTTTCTTGCTATTTTATGAAATAAAATATAACATCATACAATATAATATAACAATTAGCACCAGAGTGTTACAATAACAAGAGTACAATGTTCTGGCAGGCACTAAAGAGTAAACAATGGAATACGTATAAAACAGGTGAACATAGAGCAGCCAACAATGGCCTTGTTGTTTGAGAGCAAGGGGGAGGAAAAAGGAATGGGAAGGGGGGAATATCAGGGAGGATCAGGAAAAAAGAACAGGAAGTTGGAGGGGGTTATGGGAGAGGACTTGTCTAAGGAGGCATGGACAGTGGAGGGGGAGAAACAAGAGTGGGTGAAGGATGAGGATGGTGGATGAGATACAGGTCTATGTTTACAAGGGGGTGGGAGGTGGACAGGATAAAGGTCTATGTTAAACAGTAGAGAGATATGCAGTGGGGCTGCAGTAGCATAGAGGGAGGGGTAGAGGGTACAGAGAAATAGAGAGCAGCCTTAGGCAATTGAGGCAACAGGGTGAGATTTTCCCATGATTGGACAATCACATCTGCTAAGTGCAGTAAGGTGGAGGCAGAGTTTATATTTGTGTAACCCCCTCCCAAGTCAGGAGCATACCTGCTGCCTCCTGCAGCTGCCACCCAAAGCTCCTGCTGCAGCCGCTCCCAGTGTTGCTTCTCTGGCCCACTCCTGGACTTCCAACAGGGCAGGGGAACAGATTAACTTTGTTGTGGTGCCTACATCCACCTCTCCAGTGTGGCATGTGAGCCGCTTGCCTCCTCGCTCCCCCGGCCTGATCCTGGACTACCGCCAGGGCCAGGGAGCATACCAGACTTGTTCCAGCACCTTCAGTACCCATAAGGAAAGTGGCCAATGAGTCATACACTAGTGTTGCTCTCCAACCCCCCCAGACTGCAGCACAGTGGGGCAGGGAGCACAAAGACAGGCTGCAAAAGTTGTTCTGGTGTGTCAAGCACCCATTGGGAACCACAGCAGAAGCGCCACTCTACCGATCCTCTTCCCAGCCCCACTGGACATCTAAGGGGACTGGGGAAAACAACATAAACAAAATTAAAACTTCTAGAGAGGCTCACGACCCAGTCCTTGCCGCCAGTGGGTCAGGAGTCAGGGGACAACATGGTGGCCACAGGGACTACAAGTTCCATGATGCCTAACACCAGAACTGCCATTTTGCCACACAGCTCCTCCTCGGGAGCCCATAAAACCAAGCTTCCAACAGAGCTCCTGTCCCCCAAAAGTGCCCCCTGGACCTAGCAACCACCAGAAGGGACCAGGAGGGCCCTTGCCGTACAGCCAGATGCTGCCAAGACTGATTCCTTTTATTTAAAATGGACTTTAAAGAGCAAGTACTAGCTGGGGTGGCCATCTTTGCCAAGGTTGCTTGAGGACAGCGTGGAATCCTATTGGTAGCTGCAGTGCTTCCAATCAGGATGTGGAGCTTGCGAATAGTGTGGACCAATGAGGTGTCAAAATTCAAATCAAACATTCTGGGATTGACAGTTTATTCCTGGGTCTTTTCTGCAAACGTTTTGAAGAAGAAACAACTGATTTTGACAGCTCCTGCTACTGTCACAGAACAAAACTGAAGTAGTTTGTGCCAAAACAAACTAAGGACATTCTGAACTTGTTCCTAATTTCCTAGTAAATCCCAGAGACAAGGTGTGTGTACTAAACTGCAGGTATTTGGCAACTCAGGTATCAGTGACTGCTAAAAGAAGTCTTTTATTTGTGCTTCTGTGAGGTGATAAATCCTCTGCCTCACTGTCCTGACACAAGAGACTGCAGTTCCTACCAGGGGACCTAAGCTCTGAGGTCCTGCCTGCCTGTTCAACTGCTGGCCTATTTGCTAGGTGGGTGAAGACAAGTCCTTCTGTGGGGTGAAGATGATGCCCTACCTACAGCCGAGGTAGGTGAAGACAAGTCCCTCTGTGGGGTGAAGAGGATCATCACCTGCATTCCACAACAGTTTGTCTGTTCTTCCAAAATTGCCTGCAAGGGGAGACATCCCCCAACTCCTGCATCTTCTATTCACCAAAAGGTCGTGAGTCCTGGGTTTTACCCAACCAAATACTTTTCTAACTGTTCAGCTAGCTAGCTAGCTAGTTAACTTTCCATCTGGGCTCCTGCATGACCTTAGCTATGCCCACAGCAACAGTTACAGCCAGAATAAACTGCATTCCTATACCCCCTGGTGTAGTTTGGTACTTTGTATCTACAGCATCCAACCTTTGCAACGGTGCTGCACCCAGTGTCCACTAGCCACAGGCCTACAACTCCTCAGTGTGCACACAAGGTACTTGGGAGCTCCCACAGGGACTGTGGGATTAATTGGTGCACCAGTGGGGGCAGAGGGGCTGGGACAGAGAATACTGGGTTGTAGTATACTGGGTACCTGTTCATTCTGCCTGTTTACAGTTTTTATTATAAGATTTTGCTGAATGTTTCATTACCCTTTGCTTCCCTTGTCCCTTACCTCACTATCCAGCCCCAAAATAAACCCCTTTGTTTATTTGCTACAATAGTTGAATTATTTGCATTATTGTGTGGTGTAATATTTGCATGCTTAGAGTGATAAGTGGGGAGGGAACTGTATATTGTTCTACCTGTTACCGAGGGAGGGGGCTGTATTTCATTTCCTGTGGGGAAGCACCCTGGCAGTACGCTGCTATAGGGATCCCCATAGGTGGAGGCACTGCACCACTTGCAAAGCCAATTATAACCATGAACCCAGGCACCAACCTATATCCCCTTAGGCAGCACCACCTGCAGGTGGGTGTGCAGATAGAAGGGAAGGGTTGGTTGCATTTGAAAGGGCCCAACTTGGGTACTTTTATCTTTTTTCCCTTTGGGTCCATTTGATAATCACAGTAATGCACTTGTCTAGCTAAAATGTAAAAGGGATGTTAAATTAGCAAAAAAAAGCTTCCACATGAAAAATATCAGCAAAGCAAATGACCCAAAAAATTTTGGAAATGTATATCAGATTTATCAAATCCAGTTAAAACTAGAATTAAGATTACCCTAATGAATGATAAGTTTTTGGTAGAAGAACCAATAGAAGTTGTTAACATATTTAACAGTTACTTTATAGACCTGCTGGATTTAAAGGTTTCAAAACCCCAGACTAGAATTTCAGAAATCCCAATAGTTACAATGATAGAGGAAGGGCAAAAATTAAAAGAAAAAAACCCAACAGAAGCTCAAGAACCAGGCTTTAACTTTCACAAAATAAAGATTAAAGAAGTCGAATGAGAATTATCAAAATTGAATATAACAAAAGCAGGGAGTCTGGATGAACTGGAAACAAGATTTCTGAGATTAGGTGCAGATATTCTAGCCCAATGATCACTTATTTTTTTAACTGGAGCTTAAGTAGTATGACTGTTCCAGAGGTATGAACAATGGGAAAAATAATTCCTATATTTGAGGGTGGAAATAGCACAACCCCCTCTAATTATAGGCCTATAGCATTGCTTCCTGTCCTATCAAAATTTTTTGAAAAACAAGTCCACAGTCAGCTTTACCAATATTTGAAACAACACAGGCTTTTAACAAACTTTCAACATGGATTTAGAGAGGGAAGATCCACAAACACCGCTCTAGTAGATTTTAACGACATGGTGGCATTATCTTTAAATGCTGGGAGGAAGGCAGGAGCGGTGTTTGTGGACCTTAGCAAAGCATTTGATCTTGTGGACTGTGGTAGACTATTAGTAAGGGTAAGTAAATTGGGAGTTCAGGAGCAGTCACTACTTTGGCTCAGGTCATATTTTTCAGTTCGAACACAATGTGTTTCATAGTGAAGTGAGACTATGCGGATGATACCGTGTTAGTATCATCCACTGATAGTGAGGAACAGCTTAGAAAGCAATTGCAATGAGATCTAATAACAATGGAGAAATGGTTTAGAGACTCAGGTTTGTTATTAAATGCAAATAAAACCCAGAGTCGTTTGCATTGGGAACAACTAAAAACATAATTTTGAATTGTGACTTGAATTGGCAGATGGCACACCCATTAATAATGTTAAAACATATAAATATTTGGGGGTTCTAATAGATTCAAGATTAACATATATTGAACATATCTCCCAACAGGCTAAGAAAGTAAACCAATGACTAGGGACTTTGAGAAGGGTTGCTGGGTGTTTTAGTGTGAATACTAGAAGCAAACGTGTGGCTCAGTTGCTGATTCTGGTTCTGGAATATGGTTCTTTTTCATACATGCACTCCACTCAAGCTGCATTGAAGCATATCGAAAAAACCTATTACAGATTAGGAAAATTTATAACAAAAAGAAAGCATGGTATTCACCACTGTATTTTGTTTGAAAAACTGAACTGGTTACAACCTGAGTCTAAAATAATGTATACATGGTTAGTATGGTGCCATAAGTTAATCTTTCTTAAAGGTCAGCACCCACTGAAACATCTGGTAATAATCAAACCTTCTAGTACTAAGATAGAAAAGCTGAGGAAAAATAAACAAGTTGTTCCATTGGTAAGATCCTATAATATATTAGGTGATGTTGTATTACAAAACAGTTTGTCAAGATATTGGAATGAATTGCCAAATGACTTGAAATCTGTGTGAAATCTGTCTTTAAAATGATTCTGTTCAAACACCTTAACTATAGTGTACATGTTTTATATAACTTCAATTGTATGTGATATCTGATGTTGAATAATGTAATTGTCTTTGTTATATGTAATTTATTGAGCCACAAGTCATTGTTGGAAATGGGGGTAACTCCCTAACAATTGAATCCTGCATAAAAATAAACTTTTATCATCATCATATAGCCCTTGACAGCAACCATATGCAGGCATACGGAGGATGTGAAGGGCATAGATGTAGGAGGAATCAGCTGTAAGCAAATACTGTACATGGATGATCATCTATTGACCATCACTGAGGTGGGTATATCTCTTCCTGCAGCTATGAAGTTTCTTTCACAGTTCGGGGAGCTGGCAGATATATGGGTCCATTGGGGCATGACAGAGGCCCTTCAGCTGGGACTATTAACCCATAGATGGTAACCATCCAGGGACATACATTACAGTGGACCCAGGCAGGCCTCAAATATCTGGGGGTGGTAATCATACTCTCTCTGGAGGGGTGGATACCTGCAAATCCACAGCCTTTGTTGGCAGCCCTGGGGGAAGATATCAGGAGATGGCAGAAGCTAAATTTATCCCTGCCAGGCAAGATAGTGGCCCTCAGAATTATGGAGCTTCCCAATTAATTTATTGCATTTTTAATTTGCCCCTCACAATCAAAAGTAGATGGTGGGAAAAAAACTGATGTCCTCTTTTCAACTTTTTTGTGGGGTCAAGCACTATCAAGATTTGGTAGAAATGTGTTAAGAGAGGAGGATGGAATGCCCCCTGGCTATGGGCTTACCATATTGCAAATGAAGTCAGGAACACAATGTGTTGGATCACTATACCTACAGATTCAGGGCCTTGGTGATTTTGCATAGAAAGGAACATCTCTAGGGCCTACCCCTGGCCTCACTCCTGCTGAACTGATGGAAAGAGGTGGGCAAAAATATATCCTCTTCTCTGCTATATACTATAGATTTATTCAGGACATTAATCCAACTGGCAAAATGGCCCAGACTCAACCTGGGACTCAGGGAGCCACTGCAGCACAATTGTAGTTAAAAAATAAAAAATAAGGAAATATATTGGAAGACTTGGGAATGGCAGGGTATTTTGACCATAGCACACTTCCTGTGCCAGATATCTAAGACTATGAAATCCTTCGATCAATTGCAGTACGAATATGGACTCTCCACATCAGACCATTGGACGTAGTTACAGTTAAGACACACTCTAAAGTCTAGGTTTGGGAGCTAGAAATACATATTGTCCAGAAGATATGGACAGAGCAATAAACCACTGGACCAGACACCCCCTCAAGAGTAGAGGTCTGGTTTATAAGGTATTCCAAGGAGGACACCTCCCATATTGGGAACCTCAGAGGGTGAAATGGTCAGAGCAACTGCATATGGTAATCACACAGGAGACCTGGGAAACCTGCAGAAGAATTGTCCACAAGGGGGCCATGGACCCCTGATACCAGCCGATACAAAATAAAAATACTGAGTAGATGGCACAGGACATCAGAAAAAATGCTGAAAATTGGAATTCCATTACCTAATCAGTGCTGGTGGTAAACATATTATGTTGTCCTGCCCGGGGATTCCTCAATTCTGGAATGTTGTGTGCCAAATGACCCAGAATATGACTGGGGGAATTATCACAGATTTTCCTATGTTCTGGCTATTAGGGGACCCAAATCATCTAGTGGGTCCTGCCTCCATTTGTAAGCTGCTCCTGTATACCATGGTTTTAGAAGCTATGGCAGCTACTTATGAAATAGAGGACTCCATCATCCCCATCACTACAGACATGGGAATCAGCAGTTGAAAAACAGGTCTCCTTTATCCAGGTGAAGTTCAAAGCTCAAGGTCTTCTCCACAAATTCAAGTGGGAGTGGTCTCCCTGGCTCACACACCTGGGACTACTGCAACATCAGAGGGAGTAGGGTAGGATACCTTACAGCAAGGCTAGACTGGACAAGTCATGTAGAGTAAGAACACCACTTAGATTTAGCCATCAGGCCTCTGAACCCCAGTCTTACTGGTCATGGGCTAATTTTATCTCATCCTGTCTCTTCTGTTACATTACATAAAGGGTGGTAAACTGGAACTTATGACATAGATTACTGATACCAATAAGACTTTAAAAATACTCCTGTTTTTTCTTGCCTCTTGGACTTGCCATTGGGTAGATCATGGATAAATGGAGGGACAGCCATTCTCAAGGTGGAGTATGTTAGGGAAACATCACCACAGAGGTAATATGTTGTACTGGTTACTGTCATGTAGTTATAAGAACTCAATTAATTTCTTTATTAATGTTGGGCTATGAAGAGGGGTGAGGGCTTATAAATGTCATAATGATTGTTGTCTTGCTATTTACAATTTACAATGCCTTTAGGTAGTAGAAAATTGAAAATGGATTCACATTTTGCACAACATTATGTCTCTTCAGGGGATATATCAATGTCCCTTATAGGCAATAATTTCTAAACCTTTTGCATTAAGTAACAAAAAGTGTTCTATTTTGTATTTCCCTTATTACAATATCAGAAAGCAGCCAAGTAATGTATTAGTAGTATTAGACATGACTGCCTTGTATTTGGATGGCCCTTTATTAATGTTAGCTTAAAACAGAATGCATTTCTTATTCCTGTTAGAGTTGTATTTCCAAGGGGCTAGTGAGTAAGTAAGTAAGTAAACTTTAATTTTTAAGTGCCCAATCCCGGAGGCTCTAGGCACTTTACAAAAGAGATGTAAAACATGCGATCATCATATAAAAATATTTACAACACGAGTCATAACAAAATAAATTCAATTCTATAAAACAAGTCAATAAATAATATAAACAGTAAAAACACTGAGCTGGACAGTAACTAAATTGCATAAGCTTCTTTAAAAAGGTGTGCTTTCAGACCCAACTTAAAAGCCTCCACCGATGGGGCCTCCCTCAAGGATTTTGGGAGCAAGTTCCAAAGTGCCAGGCTGGCCACCTCAAATGCATGGTCTCCCAAGGTTTTCAGCCTGGCCCTCGGAACCACCAGGAGGCTGGTGAAGGAGCGGAGTGAATGTACAGAGCAGACAGGTGTCAGGAGCCCACTCAGGTAGCCAGGGCCCAAGCTGTATAGGGCCTTATAGGTGAGCAAGCCCACCTTGATGGTAATCCTCCATCTGACCGGCAGCCAATGCAGATCTCACAGAACTGGGATCACATGGCAGGACCTAGGAAGGCCTGTCAGCAACCTGACTGCTGCATTCTGCACCAGATGTAGTCAATGGAGAGTCCCTCCACTAACCCCAAAGTAAAGAGCGCTACAGTAATCAAGCCTTAATGTGACAAAGGCATGTACTAGTGAGGGCAGGTAACCAGGTGGAATTAGGGATTTAATCCAGGTGACATTACTTAGGGGGTAGAACCCACTCCAGACAATGATATGACACTTGAGCTTCAAGTGTCAACCCATTGTCAAGGATGATGCCCAGATTCTTCACCCTAGTGGAAGCTACCAATGGAGTGTACCCTGTTCCTGACCCAACAGCAACCACATCACGCCAGTGTCTAGGTTCAATCACTATTACTTCTGTCTTATCCAGGTTAAGTCTTAGCCAGTTAGAGGACATCCAGGCCTGAATCTCGGCCAGGCAGTTGTTAAGCTCCTCCATGGCATTACATGTCCTGGGAGCAAAGGACATATACAGCTGGGTAACATCTGCATAACAGTGAAAACCCAGACTGTAATGCCTATTGATCTCCCCAGGGGTAGCATGTACACCGCAAACAACATTGGAGACAATATCAAGCCCTGAGGGTAAGAGCTTCAGGCAGGAGGAGAAAGTCCCCATCACTACCCATTGCATCCTGCCCATGAGAAAGGACTCAGAATCAATTGATTACAGTACTAGTGAGACCACAAAACACTCTAAGGTGATCCAGTAGCACAGTGTGGTCCACAGTGTCAAACGCTGAGGCAAGAGAGAGATCAAGGAGAATGAGAATTGACCAGTCTCCTCTATCTCTTGCCTGAGGAGGTCATTTTGCACCCTGACCAATGCCATTTCAGTGCCTCGATCTGAATCCAGACTGGAATGGCTCATAGATGTCAAAGGCTGTGAGGTGTGCCTCAAGCTGCGGAGCCACCACTTTCTCAACAGCCTTCACTAGAAATGCGAGGTTGAAGACGGGTCGATAATTTGCCAAGACGTCAGGGCTGAGTGATGGTTTCTTCAGGAGGGACCCCACCACCGCCTCTTTCAAGGCATCAGGGAAGAACCCCTCTGAGTGAGGGCACCAGACAATCTCAGCAAACACTGGACCAACGGACTCCACACATCCCAAGTGGTCAGTACTTGGCCAAGTTGTTTGAAAAGGATGTAGTTCTAATGTATATATGAAATGCTATTCTATTCTGTCTAATAAAAAGAGTTTATACAAAAAAATGCACTCCAGGGCATGTATTTTTGGTTTTACCCACTTCTCTTGTGGATTATGGTACAAACTGCACCACCTGCAACACCAAACACGGCTTTGTTAAATGTTGCAACAAGCAGGCAGAGATTCTCTGGTGTAGTTACTCTTCCAATAACCTTATCTGTCACAGTAAATAGCAGCGACATCCATTCAAACAGCATAAAATCAGCCACATATGAGAAAATGCTGCTAGTTCTGTTTTAATGCATAATATCCATGGCACATGCCACCCACTCCTAGCCCAACGTTTCTCCCTGCTGGGCTTCTTCGGGGGAAGGCGGTCCCATAAAAAGATCATAGAGACACCCACATGTAATCACAACACCAATAAAATAACTATTAATAAAACATATTTATGAAAGGCATTTTATGAAAGGAGCTATTGCAAATGAAAGCATTTCTCACTTGAGTATTTCAAATTTCAATTATTCAACGTATTCAAGCATTGGTAAAACCTTCAGCAAATAATAAACCATAATGGTTATCTTATACATCCACATGCAAGAAAATTTAGTATTCTCTGCCACAAAAGTATTCTGTGTGAATATTCAAAATAGTTATCAAAATCAGCAATATCCTGCTCTTAAGTGTCTACACAGGAGCCTACCTAGCCAGTACATTTTCGTGCAACTTAAAAAAAATCATGTTTCACAAACAACATATTTCATTTATAAACCTAAAGGTGTCTTAGTGCTGGCTGAGTTTGCTGGTAGACACCCTCACAAATTCACTTGTGAAATCATAGAGCTTCCCTCTTCTTTATAATTGTATGTGCAGTGATCACTATATTTAACCTGGGGTGTGACAGCAAATATAGTGTCACTACAGAGCGTATGCAAACCCTTAGTTCAAGTGGCATTACTGTTAATCAAGCCAAACTATTTGAAGACATTAATTGTTGCCTTACAGTTAATTATTTATAGAGCATGTGTTCTTGTAAATAGTGGTCATACAGTATGCAGTTCAAAATGTAAGAAACCGGTGCCAGGGATTTTACCAGTGGCTGAATAAGATGAATTTGAAAGACTCTCTTAAGAAATGTTTCCATTGTCCACATACTGTAGCTCTCTGCATAAAATACCTTGTCTAAATATGATTTATTGATGGTTATTTTATTGGTGTAGCACTTAACTGTGGATATGTCTATTATCATTTTAAAGGACTGCCTTCCCCTAAAGAATTCCAAAGCTAGACGGTCACTGGCTCGGCACTGGTGCTCAAATGTCCATACAGTTCAGAACTACAGGCAGGACTCTGCACTCAGTCCACAATAAAACACTCCACACTGTGGCTCAGGGCAATAGGTGAACTATTTATGTTTTAGTGATTCAGGATAAAGACAATCAGCATGTTACATGAGGGGGACCCACTAACAGCCCAGTGTTTCACACTCACTTCCTGGGTGCTTTGTCAAGGTAGGTGAAGTGGAATGATTATGATATCAATTTAAGATCAATCAACTTTGTTCACATTAGCACATTTTTGCTAGTTTTTCCTAATTAAATGGTAGTCCACAAGGGGGAGCAAGCTACCTGATATCTGGGAAGTCTTCCCCTAAAGAAGCCCGACAGGGTACAATGCTGGACTAGGAGCAGGTGGCACAAAGTATAGAAATTACGCATTAAAATAAAACTAACAAAATATTCTCATGTGCGGGATATATTTTGCTGTTTAAATCCTACAGCAGCATGTGGCCTGTCATGTATTATTGCTTGACTACAGTTTTAAAGTCTGAATTTACTATGTGAGACAGCACCTTCTCTATATGAGATGGTACCGTTTCCACTAACTCCTATCCATCTGGGAGCAGGCTGCAACCTCAGGCCACAAACTATACCTCTCTTGCTGAATGCACATGTACACATTTTTTTGAAAATTATTCTAGAAGTAGTTGGGTCTGGTAAACTGAGACTACAGACAAGGTATATTCTGAGATTAAATATTGCAGTATGAGGCAGACATCTTTGAAAAAGTCAAGATTGTACTACCAATCCCTGAAGAAGTGGCATGGCCACAAAACATTGGATTTGTCTAAAGGTGGAATAATAAATATTCATGAACTGCATTCACTACTCAGGAGTCAAGCTACTTCTTTTTGCGTGGTTTCTACAAGTGGTGCTTTAATAGGAAACTCTTCTAAACTACACTGTAAAACTGGCCACAGAAAGGCCTAGGGCATCCTGGAATCTTACTTGCCACATTTTCTCTGTAGGACAGAACAGTTCTGAATGGTAAAGTTCTGAACATCCTTCCCTCCTAATGTTGGACATATTAGAAGCATGCACAGGGGGTTCTAAGGGATAAAATGAGGACTGTCCTTCTGAATGTGGTACAGTTCAGAGGTATGCAGAGGGTCCCGAGGGGCACAGATGAGGGGCGTATGTCCTAATGTGAGACAGATGAGAGGTAGGACAGAGTGGTTCTGAGACGTAAAATGGGATTATGTCCCTCCCAATTTAAGACTTTTGAGAAGTATGGACAGAGGGGTTCTGAGAGGTAAAATGAGGTTATCTCCCTCCTGATGTGGGACAGCTCAAAGGTCTTGACAGAGGAATTCTGAGAGTTAAAATGAGGGATGTCCGTCCTAATGTGTGAGATACATGAGAGGTATGGACAAAGTGGTTCAGTGAGGTAAGATGAGGGACATTCTTCCTAATGAGGAACTTTTGAAAATTATGTACAGTTCTGGGGGTAAGATGAGGGACATCCCTCCTAATGTGAGACAGATTAGAGGAATGGACAGGACAGAGGGGCTCTGAGGCGTAAGTTGATGGGTGTCACTCCTAATGTGGGGCAGTTGATATGTATTGACAGAGGAGCTCTGAGTAATAAGATGAAGGTGTCCCTCCTAGTGTGAGACATTTGAGAAGGATTTACAGAGTAGGTAAGTAAGTAAATATTTATGTCTCCAGTGCCCAATCCCAGAGGCTCTGGGCGCTTTACAACAAGGTGTAAGAGACATACAAAATTACAATACAAGAAATACATACAGGGTCTGTAAAATAAATACAACATTTAAAATCAATAATAAATAAATAATAAGATCTGTACTGAGTGCTGTGATGGGTAAGATGACAGAAATCCATCCTAATGTGTGGCATTTGAGAGGTATTGACAGAGAGGTTCTGAGGAGTAAGGTGAGGGGCGTCCTTTCTAATGTGAGGCAGTTGAGAGGTAGAGACATGGGAACTCTGTGGAGTAAGACGAGTAATGTCCCTGCTAATGTGGGGCAGTTAGAGGTTGAGACAAAGGGGTTCTGAGGGTTACAATGAGGACTGCACCTCCTAATGTGGGATGCTTCCTAGGCAAAGCAATGTGCTGGTACGTGAGAAACAGGGGATTGCATGCAAGCCCCAGTCTATTAAGCTATGGCTGGCTGGGGACCCTGTGCATCATGGTTGGGGCCAGGTATGTCACGGTGGGGACCAAATATGTCATGGCAGGAACCAGGTACATCATGGAGTGGACCAGGTATGTCATGGTTGGGACAAGGTATACCATAGAGTGGACCAGGAATGTCACAGTGGGGAAAAGGAATGTCACAGTGAGTAAGAGATATATCATGGTGGGTACCAGGAATATCACAATGGGGAAAAGGTATGTCACAGTGGTGACACGATATGTAACAGTGGGGACCAGGTATGTCACAGTGGGGAACAGGAATGTCACAATAGGGAAAAGGTATGTCACAGCACAGACTAGGTATGTAACAGTGGAGACAAGGTATGTCACGGTGGTGACCAAGTATGTCAAGGTGGGGACCAGGCATGAGATGGTGGGGATGAGGTATGTCACCATGGGACCCAGGTATATCATGGTGGGAATGAGGAATGTCACGGTGGGGACCAGATATGTCACAGTAAGGGACCAAGTATGTCATTGTGGGGACGCAGAATGTCACGGTGGTGACCAGGGATGTCATGGTGGTGACAAGGTATGTCACCATGGAGACCAGGTATGTCACGGTGGTGGACCAGGCATGACACGGTCTGTACCAGGTGAGTCACCATGGGGAGCAGGTATTTCAATGCAGGAACAAAGTATGTCATAGTGGGGACCAGGATTGTCACAGTGGGGACCAAGTATGTCATGGTGAAGACCAGCAATGTCATGGCAGAGAGCAGGTATATCACAGTGGGGGCGAGGCATGTCGCGGTTGGAGCCAGGCATGTCACAATTGACATCAGGTATGCCATGATGGGGACAAGGTATGTCACATTGCGGACCAGATATGTTATATCAGGGACCAGGTATGCCACAGTAGATTGCAGGTATGCCACATTAGGGAGTAGGAATGTTATGGTGGGGACAAGGTATCCCACATGGTGGGGACAAGGTATGCCATGGGGGGACAGAGTATGTCATGGTGGGGACTAGGTATGTCACAGTGGTGACAAGGTATGTAACAGTGGGGACCAGGTATGTCACAGCGGGGGCTGGGAATGTCACAATAGGGAAAAAGTATGTCACAGTAGAGACAAGGATTGTAATGGTGGAGACAAGGTATGTCATGGTGGTAACCAAGTATGTCAAGGTGAGGATCAGGTATGAGATGGTGGGGATGAGGGATGTCATCATGGGGACCAGGTATGTCATGATGGGAATTAGGAATGTCATGGTGGAGACCAGAAATGTCACATTAAGGGACCAGGTATTTCATGATAGGGATGAGGAATATCACGGTGGTGACCAGGGATGTCACAGTGGTGACAAGGTATGTCACCGTGGAGACCAGGTATGTCACGGTGGGTGACCAGGCATGACATGGTCTGCACCAGGTATGTCACCATGGGGAGCATGTATTTCATTGCAGGGACAAGGTATGTCACAGTGAGGACCAGGAATGTCACAGAGGGGACCAAGTATGTCACGGTGGAGACCAGCAATGTGATGGCAGGGAGAAGGTATATCACGGTGGGGACCAGATATGTCACAGTTGGAACCAGGTATGTCACAATTGGGGCCAGGTATGCCATGGTTGGGACAAAGTAAGTCACATTGGGGACCAGGCATGTTATGACAGGGACCAAGTATGCCACATTGGATTGCAGGTATGCCATGGTGGGGATCAGGAATGATATGGTGGGGACAAGGTATCCCACGGTAGGAACCAGGTATGCCATAGGGGGACAGAGTATGTCATGGTCAGAACTAGGTATGTCATGGTGTGAATGAAGTATGTCAGGTGGGGACAAGGTATGCTATGGTTGGGGCAAGGTATGGCATGCTGGGGACCAGGTATGTCACGGTAGAGACCAGGTATATCACAGAGGGGATGAAATATATCATGATGGGGACAAGGTATGTCATGGTGGTGCCCAGGAATGTCATGGTGGGGACCAGGTATGTCACAGTGGGGACCAGGAATGTCATAGTGGGGACAAAGTATGTCACAGCGGGGACAAGGAATGTCATTGTGGGGACCAGGAATGGCATGGTGGGGACCAGCAATGGCATGATGGAGACAAGGTATGTCACAATGAGGACAAGGTATGTCATGGTGGGAACCAGGAATGTCATGGTGGGAACCATGCACATCACAGCAGGGATCATGCATGTCACAGAGGTGAGGAACTTCACTCCCCCCCCCCCACACACACACAGACTGGCTGATGAAAAGAGTGGATTTTGCATCCATTGTGGGGCAGACACTCCCTCGTACTCCCAGCTAGAGGATGGGTGCACAGCCTTGGCATCTCCAAACCACTGAGGGGGATGCAGGGAGAGTTATAAAGGGGAAGGGAAGTTATAAGGGGAAAGTTGAAGTTATAAAGAGAAGAGGAGGCAAGTGGAGTTATACAGGGGAGGGAGGCGGAGTTATAAGAACATGGGAAGGCAGGGAGCATTTCAAGGGGAAAGAGGCAGGTAGGGGAAGTTACAAGTGGAAAGAGGTTGGAGGCAGGGGGTGTTATAAGGGGAAAGGGGAGGCAGGGGGAATTATAAGGGGAAGGGTGTAGCAAGCAGTGGCTTTATAAGGGGAAGGGGACAAGAGAAGTCATATAGGGAAGGGGAAGTAGGGGATTTATAAAAGAAAGGAGCAGAGGGAATTATAAGGTAAAGAGGTAGGAAGCAGGGGAATTATAAAAGGAAAGGAGCAGGGGGAGTTATAAGGGAAAAGGGAGAGGCAGGTGGAGTTGCAAAAAGAAAGGAGGAGGCAGGGAAAATTATACTGTAAAGGAGTAGGATGCAGGAAATTGGAAAGGGACAGAGGGAGTTATAAGGGGACAGAGAAGCAGGATGAGTTGTAAGGGGAGGGAGACAGTCCATTATAAGGGGAACGGGGAGGCAGGAGGAGTTGCAAAAAGAAAGGGAGAGGCAATTGTAAGGCGCATGCCTGTAGTTCCGTGGGGAAGAGCTCCTCTCCCACATCCTACATAAGTCATCAGGCTCCGCCACTCTGCTTTCAGCGAGTCGCACTTGCTATTGTGGCGGTGCTGGTGCTCAGCTGCTCTTTCCTCTGTTTTTGTTGCATCCCCCTCCCCATTTCTTGTCTGCATGTTTCCTTGTTCCCCCCCCCCCACTCCTCTGTTGTCTGCTGTGTTCTTTACCTTGTTCCTTTTGGGGATTTTCTCCATTGCACTTTGCCCTCTGAGCTGTGTTCGGCTACCACTCGTTTTCATTCACCTACTTGCATGACTTCCTGGACTGCTTTCTGCTCCCACTCGCTTCCTCTACTGTCCTGCACCTTTCACTCAGCAGCCACTGCTCCATGAGCTTTTTGGGCTACATTGCTCCATTCTGGCTCCTGCACTCTGGACCACCTGCACTACTCCAATGCTGCTTGGCTTACACCCTCCATTGGTTGAATGCCGTCTCTCTGCGCTGGATTTCCATAGTTTGCTACTGCTATTGGACACCTGGGCTATATCCCTTTGGCACTCCGCCTGCAGCTGGAGCCTGTTAGCCTTCCCTCCTGCTCAGATACCATTCCCCGAGCATCCACCTTTCCTCCTCGACCTGATTCATATTTCTGCTGCCTCACTCATCAGCCCTCCTCTACAAACTGTTGCATATGACCAACCGACGCAGCGCTTCTGTAGTTTGCTCTGGTCCTCTACCAGTTCCATGCATGATACTCAGGTTCTGCTCAATTCAGTTATGGTTCTGGGCGGATATGTCTGCAGGCTCCAAGTCAGCCTGTGTCACATTTATTGGGAAGACTGTGCCAGTACTAGGATGTCTATGTTGCTTATCTTTCAATTAACATACATTTTGTACCAATCTAAGAGATACTTGCAGTCGCACCAGACATTATCTGTACCACTATATCAGTGCTACCTCAAGGGACTTCCCTATTTAGGGTGTCATTTGGTTGCCTCCTGCTGCTGACCTACCTTGCTTCTCTATATCTTGCTCTATTTCATTGCTCCTATACAACAGCATGCAGCATCAGCTCAGTCCTAGGCTGACTACCTCACGAGTCCGATTGCTGTTCTGTATTGCATAAGTCCAGGTCCCCCTTGTTTCTGCTATCCTTGCTACTTGCCTGATACCGTCTCTGTGACTTTGGCATCTAGGATGCCTGCTACCGGGCTACCCTCCTTGGTGGTGCTCTGGTCATCTAGCCTATGTGGGGTCTAGCTTGACTTAGTCTCTCCTCCCACCTGACCTATGTGGAGTCTGGCCATACTGCTAGCCATGCGGGGGCCTCACCTGGCATGCTTCTCTGCTCCCTGCTGCCCCCCGGGAGGGTTTTGAGGTCAGCTTGCTGTCGTGGGTCCTAGCTGCCGCTCTCTACTCCCTCTTCCAGCTGACCTGCATGTGGTCCAGCTGCTCATCTACCCCATGCAGGGGTCTAGCTGATTGCTTTGCCTTCATCCTTTGGATTCCTGCCATATACTCCAGCCGTGTGCTCTACCATGGCATTCAGCACCCTGCTCTGGATCCTTCCTGCTGGCCATTACCTGAGCTTCTGTACTGCATCCTTCTTTCCTGTTATCCAGTGTCCCTCCAGCATGGTCTCTGCCTAGACTTTCCTGTGGTTCTCTTTTCCTGGCTCTGGACGATCATTTCTACTGCCTTGTGCTTCCCTGGGCACTGGATTTCTGCTCCGTGCAAGCTTCCCTGCAGTTTTCTCCAACTGAATCAGCTGGTTCATTCCTTCCCATCCTTGCTGCTTGTTGGATATCCTTCTTCGGACCATCTACTTCTGTCTCCTGCTGTTCAACTGCTGGATCTGGACTGTATCTGGACATTCCTTCACCTGCCTGCATTGTCACAGTGCCTCTGCCGCATCTCCTTCTCATGGACTGGAATCGTTTTGCCCCTGTTGCTTCTTGCCTGCCTATTTCAGATTGTTTTCATTCCTTCGGGCATCTCATTGGATTTCTGTCTGTCAGCAGCCTTCACTCCATGTCATTCACTCATCTCCAACTTCTATTAGGACTGGACACACTGACAGGATGTCTCACATTCAGCCGTACTACTTGAGTTCTGGATACTGCAGCTCTCACCTTCACCTGCTCGCACCTACTGCACTCGTTAGGATATCCTTCTTTGCTCCACCACAGACTTGCATCTAGACTACTTCTCAGAACAGTAGCAATCCATTCCCTTGGATGTCTCCAGTCATGCTGCTTCAGTTCGCTTGGATTTACTACTACTACCATTTCCTGCCAGGACTCTCAGCCGAGCTCTATTCCATAGTGCCTGCCAATTCTATCATGGCTTCAGCCTCCAACATTACCATACTCCAGTACCATGAGACTTACTACATCTGGTCGAGCTGTCAGCTCATCTACTCAGTTCTCTTTACCGCGTTCTGTTGACATCCTTGATCATCAGGAACGCAATGTCTCTACCAGACCATCTCACTGCTCTTCTATGTTGCCTAATTCAGGGCATGGAGGATCGAATATTATTACTACTATGTTATGCAGACCTTCGTGTGGGTCCACTTACTACTACACCATTTACCGACCTATGTGCAGATCCATGCTTGCTTACGACATCTTTCCTCATTGCTTACGAAACTCATTGCTTCATTCCTACTGCCATCCCCTCAGCTTCGGCCTCTGGGATTATGCTGCTCTCAATACTGCATATGACCTTCCGAGGTCAGTGCTCCACGCTCAGTATAATCTCGGCACTCCAGAGCTCATTCAGTTCTCACCTACTTTAGCTCTCCTACTTCACCCTGGCATCCGGGCCTGGGGTTTCGACTAATTCTACTACACACCTGCCTCGCCCTGCATCGGGCCAGGAGGTTCGAATACATCCTTTCTACACCTGCCTTGTCCAGCATCAGGGCCTGGAGGTTCACATATTTTTTACTCTATACCTGCCTCGCCCAGCATTGGGGTCTGGAGGTCCGAAAAGTTCTACTCTATACATGCCTCTCCCAGCATCAGGACCTGGAGGTTCGACTATTCTACCTTACACCTACCCCACCCAGCGTCAGGGCTGGGAGGTTCGACTGTTTTTGCTCTACATCTGCCTCGCACAGCTCGGGCGGAGGTTCTGTTCCTTACCGTACTTGCTTTGCTAGATGATTGGAGGATTTCTGGGCTTCCTGGCCTATTGTCCACTTACTGCTTCACCCACTCAGGACCAGGGGTTCCTCTGCTCTACTTTCTTCAGTTTCCCGACTTGCATCCAGCTTACTCGCCTCACCTTCAATGACTTTGTGCTCCATAATCTCATATATTGGAACTCGGACCATCACTTCAAGACCACCTGTGCATTCAACTGGATTCAAACTGACCTTCTATCCATATTTCACCCTGGACATCAACATTGGACTGGGACTTTGTTCAGGATCTGCTACCATCTTCTCGCTGGACATTCAACATCGTTCCTGGTTTCCATTTGTTCTTGCCGACCTTCGGATCTTTATCTCTTGGGGTTTCAGACTAGCCGATATATATATATATATATATATATATTTTGCTCATTTAGGATTACTCTCCTTTAGTATGCCCAGAAGGATGGGCAGGTCAGTAGGTCAGTATCCATGGGTCCTCAGAGGTTCCCCAAAGGGGGGGTTTTTCCTCTCCTGCGTGCTACTGGTCACACTCTCCGGAGCTGGAGGAGATAATCATACTTGCAATTATTATTTCTTTTGGGGGTCTCATCCTACTTGACTAAGCATCTTTCCTAAGGTGTAATACAGAGAAAGGCCAAAACATCAAGTCTTAACAAGTTGTTATTCATCAGTTCAAGCACCTAAACACTATGCATATACAATCCAGTTCATACATCCTGCCTGTAGTTCTGTGGGGAAGAGCTCCCCCCTCCACATCCTACATAAGTCATCAGACTCCGCCACTCTGCTTAGAGTGAGTCGCACTCACCCTCTATCCTCCCCTGATGCCTCCTCCTTCTCCAGCACTCTTATCCCACTGGGGGGGTCTCATTCTACTCAAATAAGCATCCTTCCTAAGGTGGGATACAGAGAAAGGCCAAAACATGAAGTCTTGACAAGTTGTTATTCATCAGTTCAAGCACCTAAGTACTATGCCTGTACAATCCAGTTCATATGTACTGCAGTCACTGACTTGTTCATATCTATGCTGGAGCATCTAAGCACTAATCATTTCATATAACTCATATACTGCAGGCATTGTCCTACTTACTTGTCTGACCTATGGATCCAAGCATAACCACATCGTTCAGCTCTACTGTACATAGCACAAGCACTGAGCTATGAACCACACAGAATGGGAATTATAAGGAGAAATGGGTAGAATGCAGGGGAGTTATAAGAGTAAAGGTGCAGAGAAAGTTATAAGGAGAAAGTGGGAGGCAGTGGAAGTTATACAGTAATGGGAAAAGTGAGGCAGGGAGTTATAAAGGGGGAAAGGGGTGGGAGGCAGAGAGAGTTATAAAGGGAGGCAGGGGGTGTTAAAAGGGGAAAGGGGAGATACAACATAAGGGAAAAGAGGAGGCAGGGGGAGTTATGAAGATAAAAGGGGGATGCAGTGGGAATAATTGGGGCAATGGGGAGGTAGGGGGGAGTCATAAGGTGAAAGGGGTGGGATGTGGGGGAGTTATAAGGGGAAAGGGGAGGCAGCAGGAATTATAAGGTAAAGGAGTAGGAAGCAGGGGAATTATAAAAGGAAAGGGGCAAGGGGAGTTATAAGGGGAAAGTTTCAAAAAGAAAAGGAGAGGCAAGAAGAATCATAAGGAGAAAGGAGAGGGCCAGGGGAACTATAAAGAGAAAGGGGAAAAGCATGGGGAAATCATAAGGGGAAAGGTGAGAGGCAGGCAAATCATAAGGGGAAAGGGGAGAGGTGGGGTAATCATACAGTGAAATTGGAGAGACAGGGGAATCATAAGGGGAAAGAAAGGAGAGAGTCAGTGGACTCATAAGGGGAAGGAGAAAGATGGGAATCATAAAGGGAATGGGGAAGCAGAGGAATCATAAGGGGAGAGGCAGGGGACTCATAAGAGGAAAGGGTAGAGGAACCATATAGGGAAAGGGGTGAGGCAGGGGACTAATAAGGGGAAGGAGCAGAGGAAGGGGAATCATAAGGGGAATGGGGAGAAATGGGTAATTACACAGGAAAGGGGAGAGACAGGGGAATCATAGGGAATAGGGAGAGGCAGGGGAATCATAAGGGGAATGGAGAGGCAGGGAACTGGGAGGCAGGGGGAACTACAGGGAGAAAGGGGTGAGGGAGGGACCATAAGGGGAAAGGGTGAGGCAGGGGACTCATAAGGGGAAAGGGTAGGCAGGGGAATCATAAGGGGAAAGGGGAGAGATGGGAATCATAAGTGGAATGGGGAGGCAGAGGAATCATAAAGGGAAAGGGGTGAGGCAGGGAACTAATAAGGGGAAAGGGCAGAGGCAGGGGAATCATAAGGGGAAAAGGGGAGAAATGGGTAATTATACAGGAAAGAGGAGAGACAGGGGAATCATAAGGGGAATCGGGAGAGGCAGGGGAATCATAAGAGGCAGGGGGAATCCTAAAGAGAAAGGGGAGAGGTGCTGGTAACCATAGAGGGAAAGGGGTGAAGGAGGGGAATCATAAGGGGAAGGGGAGAGGCAGGTGTAATTACAGCGGGAAAGGGGAAAAGCAGGGAAGTCATACAGGGAAAGAGGAGAGACAGAAGGAATCATAAGAGGTATCGGGGACAGGCAGGGAGAATTATAAGAGGTAAAGGGAGAGACAGGGATAATCATAAGGGGAAATGAAGGCTGGTGGAATCATAAGGGGAAGGGGAAAAGATGGGGAATCATAAATGGAAAGGAGAGAAGTAGGGTAGTTTTAAGGGGAATATGGAGGCACAGCAACTTCTAAGGGGACAGGGTGGGATGTAGTGGGAATTATAAGGGGAATGCGAGGCAAGGGGAGTTATAAGATAAAGGGGTAGAATACAAAGGAATTATAAAGGGAAAGGGGCAGTGGGAGTTACAAGGGGAAAGGGGAGGCAGGGGGGTTGCAAAAAGAAAGGGAGAGGCAGATGGAATCATAAAGGGAAAGGGGAGAGGCAGGGGAATCACAAGGGTAAGGGAGAAGCAGGGAATCATAAAGGGAAAGGGAGAGGCAGGTGGAATCATAAGGGGTAAGGGGAGAAGCAGGGGAATCTTAAAGGGAAAGGGGAGAGGTAGGTGGAATCATAAGGGGAAAGAGCAGAGGCAGGGGAATCATAAGGGGAAATGCAGGGTTAATCATACAGGGAAAGTGCAGAGGCAGGAAAAATGATAAGGGCAAAGGAGAGAGGCAGGAGGAATCATAAGGGGAAAGTGCAGAGGCAGGGGAAATCATAAGAGCAAAGGTGAGAGGCAGGGGGAATCAAAAAGGAAAGGGAGAGGCAAGGGGAATCATAAGGGGAAGGGGAGAGGCAGGGGACTAATAAGGGGAACGGGCAGAAGCAGGGGAATCATGAGGGAAAGGGAGAAACAGATAATTATACAGGAAAGGGGAGAAACAGTGGAATCATAAGGGGAAAGGGGGAGGAAGGGGAGTCATAAGAGGAAAGAGGAGGCAGGGGGATCATAAGGGGAAAGGGGAAAGGCAGGTGTGATTACAGAGGGAAAGGGGAGTGGCAGGGTAATCATACAGGGAAAGGGGGGAGGCAGGAGGAATCATAAGAAGTAAGGGAGAGAGGCAGGGGGAATTATAAGGGAAAAGGGGAGAGGTGGGGGAATCATGAGGGGAAATGAAGGCTGGTGGAATCATAAGGGGAAGGGGAGAGATGGAGAATCATAAATGGAAAGGGGAGAAGCAGGGGTAGTTTTAAGGGGAAGATGGAGGCAGAGCGAGTTCTAAGGGGAAAGGGTGGAATGTAGGGGGAGTTATAAGATAAAGAGGTAGGATACAAAGGAATTATAAAGGGAACAGGGCAGTGGGCATTATAAGGGGAAAGGGGAGACAGCTGGAGTTGCAAAAAGAAAGGGGAGAGGCAGATAGAATCATAAAGGGAAAGGGGAGAGGCAGGGGAAATCATAAGGGGAAAGTGGAGAGGCAGGGGGAATCATAAAGGGAAAGGGGAGAGGCAGGGGGAATCTTACAGGGAAAGGGGAGAGGCAGGAGGAATCATAAGAAGTAAGGGAGAGGCGGGGGAATTATAAGAGGTAAAGGGAGAGGCAGGGATAATCATGAGGGGAAATGAAGGCTGGTGGAATCATAAGGGGAAGGGGAGAGACAGAGAACCATAAATGGAAAGGGGAGAAGCAGGGGTAGTTTTAAGGGGAAGATGGAGGCTGAGCGAGTTCTAAGGGGGAAAGGGTGGGATGTAGGGGGAGTTATAAGATAAAGGGGTAGGATACAAAGGAATTATAAGGGGAAAGGGGAGACAGCAGGAGTTGCAAAAAGAAAGGGGAGAGGCAGATAGAATCATAAAGGAAAGGGGGATGGGAAATCATAATGGAATAGGGAGAAGCAGGGAGAGCATAAGGAGAAAGGGGAGAGGCAGGGGAATACAAGGGAATAGGAGAGAGGCAGGATATCACACAGGAAAGGGGAGAGGCAGGAGGAATCACAGAAGTAAGGGGAGTATGCGGGAATTATAAGAGGTAAAGGGAGAGTCGGGATAATCATGAGGGAAATGAAGGCTGGTGGAATCATAAGGGAGGGAGAGAGAGAACCATAAATGGAAAGGGAGAAGCAGGGTAGTTTTATGGGAGATGGAGGCAGAGGAGTTCTAAGGGTGAAAGAGTGATGTAGGGGAGTTATAAGATTCGGGTAGGATACAAAGGAATTATAAAGGGAACAGGGCAGTGGGCATTATAAGGGGAAAGGGGAGACAGCTGGAGTTGCAAAAAGAAAGGGGAGAGGCAGATAGAATCATAAAGGGAAAGGGGAGAGGCAGGGGAATTCATAAAGGGAAAGGCAGGGTTAATCATACAGGGAAAGTGCAGAGGCAGAAAAAATCATAAGGGCAAAGGGGAGAGGCAGGGGGAATCATAAAGAGAAAGGGAGAGGCAGGGGAATCTTACAGGAAAGGGGAGAGGCAGGGAAATCATAAGGGAATAGGGAGAGGCAGGGGGGAATCATAAAGGAACGGGAGGCAGGGGAATCTTACAGGGGAAAGGGGAGAGGCAGGAATCATAAGAAGTAAGGGGGAGAGGCGGGGGAATTATAAGAGGTAAAGGGAGAGGCAGGGATAATCATGAGGGGAAATGAAGGCTGGTGGAATCATAAGGGGAAGGGGAGAGACAGAGAACCATAAATGGAAAGGGGAGAAGCAGGGGTAGTTTTAAGGGGAAGATGGAGGCAGAGCCAGTTCTAAGGGGAAAGGGTGGGATGTAGGGGGAGTTATAAGATAAAGGGGTAGGATACAAAGGAATTATAAAGGGAAAGGGGTAGTGGGCATTATAAGGGGAAAGGGGAGACATCGGGAGTTGCAAAAATAAAGAAGAGAGGCAGATGGAATCATAAAGGGAAAGGGGAGAGGCAGGGAAATCATAAGGGGAAAGGGGAGAAGCTAGGAATCATAAAGGAAAGAGGTGGAGGCAGAATCATAAGAGGAAAGGGGCAGAGGCAGGGGAAATTATAAGGAAAGGGAGGCAGGGGAATCATAAGGGAATGGGGAAAGGCGGAGGTAATCATAGGGAAAGTGCAGAAGCAGGAAAATCATAAGGGCAAAGGGAGATGCAGGGGAAGCATAAGGAGAAAAGGGAGAGGCAGGGGGAATCGGAAGGAATAGGAGAGGCAGGAATCTCATAATGGAATGGGGAGAGGCAGGGGAAGTATAAGTAACCGGGAGAGTAGGGAAGAATAAGGAGTAAGGGGATAGGCAGGGGAATCATAAGAGGAAGGGGAGAAATAGGTAATTATACAGGAAAGGGGAGAGACAGGGGAATCATAAGGAGAAAGGGGAGAGGTAAGGGAATCATAATGGAAAGGACAGAGGCAGGGGTAATCATAGAGGGAAAGGTGTCAGAGGCAGGTGGAATTATAAAGAGAATGGGGTGGGAGGGAGAGGAAATCAAAAGGGGAAAGCAGGGAGTCTTCCTCATCTCATAGGACCCCCCCGACCCACCTAACATAGAAAGAATCCTTTTTTTTTTTTTGTAAACTTTATTCTGGTGAAATAGAGCTTGTTACGTATACACAGACAACACAGGTCTAAAGAAAAATAAAGCAAAGTTACAGTACCATGATTAATGCATCAGAGGCTGCAGCTAGAACATAAAACGAGAAAACGAAACAGCATTGGAAATTATCTTTTTTCATGACTACGGGATAAAGTTACATCTATTGTTCTATTTATGGATTTCATCAATGGATCCAGGAAAGAGCGACGAATATGGATAGGCCTATAGATCTCGTTCTCAACCAGCAGCACATTCAAAAGGAAGCCCCAAAAAAAAAAAATAATTAGCATGTTAAGGAGAGAGTATGAAGGAGAATTAAGGCGTATAGACTGAATTCACATTCAGAATACTGGGGCCAATCAGCCTGTATGGCTCTCTCTCTATCGGGCCCCAGAAGTCCCCATACCAATCCAGCTGATCTCTAACAGTGTACTGAGTTTTTTCCAGCCTCAAACCTTCTAACAAATCTCTAATCCAGGCTGCCACTGATGGAATTTCAGGTAACTTCCAGTACATGGCCAAGAGTCGGAGGCCTATCACTGACCCCAGGCGCCAAAGTCTGGAGTGGGGTTCCAGAGCCCCATCCCCCCCCAAGGCAACCCCAGCAGGGTGTCCACCGGGTCTAACTTTAGTGACCTTCCTACTATGCATGACAAAAGCTCAAGAATGCCTGCCCAAAACAATTTGACCATGTGGCATTCCCAAATCAGGTGGAAAAAAGACCCTTCATGTATTTGACACTTTGGGCATAAATTAGACTCTTCTGGGTCTATTCTTTGGGCTAACATTGGTAGGACCACATCAGTACATTGTATTGCACCGATCTGAGCCAGTTGTTGACCAAGCAATCTAACACATTTTTAAAAATGTAGTTCCAGTCTCCCCCAGTCAAGGAATCTGGGTACAAATCAAGCTCCTAATTGTGCCTCAAGGCTTCCAAGGGATCTTGGAGAGTGCCATTCAATAATTTATAACAGCTTCTTAGGGGTTTAAAGGTGGGGTCCTGAAGATTGGTCGATGAAGAGCCCCTCCAAGGGGGAGCACTTCATTGCTTCACCTCCACATTCACTTAGCTTGGTTTCAACTCTCCCTTTTAATCTCAAGTAAGGAAAGAAATGTGTGGCTCACAAACCAAAACGTTCCACCAAGTCGAGGAAGGGTAGAACCTGTCCATCCTCCACTATGTGTTGCAAGAGAAAAAGGCCCTTTCTTCTCACACCTTCAATTTCCTGTGAGAGGCCCCCCAATCCCCCCCCAAAGGTGGACAGGGGTGTATCCAGTGAGACACTGGGCCCAAAATGTAAAATCTCATGCGCCCTTTTCCATGCCATGCACAATGCCCTGGTACAAGGGTTTCTGGGACTACCTAAGGGAGTACCCCCCCCAAAGCTTCCACCAGAGGGCTATAATATATAGAAAATGGGGTGGGGCTTTCCAGTACCACCCACACTGGGTGTACATTATCTTCCTTCACAGTATCTTGTATATGAGCTAATTGGTCGGCTAAGTAGTCTAATTTAACACTCGGCAATCCCAGAGCTCCCTGCAGAACAGGCCTCCATAGGATTGTTTTCTTAATTTTCGGCCTTCCACCCTGCCAGAGAAGCTGAGTGATGGCTCCTTCCAGGGCTTTTATATAGTTATTAGGGATACTTATAGGGACAGTTTGAAAAAAATAAAGGAATTGTGGGAGGACACTCATTTTAATGAGGTAACTCTCCCCAAAAAGGGTGTGGGGCAGAGCTCTCCAATTAAAACAATCCTCTTTAACCTTCTGGACTACCTGATGCATGTTGACTTCTGCCATTAAGGAGAGCTTAGAGAGCAAATAAAACCCAGGTACTTAATTTTGGTGTAGGGACTAATAATAAATTGTGAAATCTGAATTGGATATTTTTCCCTCCCAAGGGCATCCATATTTCCCCCAATTTATCTTATGTCTGAGCAAGGGGCCATAAGTTTCAAAAATTTTAGTTAAAGCTAGAAGTGCTTTGCCCGGATCTTTAAGAAATAAAAGAATATTGTCTGCAAAGAGGGAGATAACATGGTTTGTTCCCTTTACCCTGAGGTCTGAAATGTCTGGGTGGGATCTAATAGTTTCTGTAAGGCTTCTATGGTAAGGACATACGGGGGGGGGGGATAGAGGGCAGCCCTGCCTGGTCCCTCTGGAAAGAGGAAAGGGGGTAGAGAGCATGTCATTCGTCAAGATCTGAGCTTGCAGATTCCTGTAAAGGGATTGAATCCAATTCCTCAGTTTCCCTCTAAAGCCATATTTCTCCAGGACAGCATACATAAAAGGCCATTCCACTACATCGAATGTTTTTTCGGCATCTAGGGCCAACAGCCCCCCAGCTCCTCCCCTCCTGCCCAACCAATTATACATGACATTAACTGTTCTCCTAATATTGTGCTTAGCTTGTCTACCCTTAACAAACCCCCCTTGGTCAGGGTGGATCAATTTAGGGAGAATACCCTCCAACTTGGTAGCTATTAGTTAAGCTATAATTTTATAGTCTGAGTTAAGGAGAGAAATATGCCTGTAAGAGGCACACTCAATGGGTGTGGGAAGAACAGTAATAGTAGCTACTGTAGGTAAAGTGAGGGTGGCAGAGAGCCTCTCTCCAAGGCATCAGTAATCATCGGTAGCATAAAGGGACCCAAAGCCCCCCAGACTGCTTTATAGAATTCTGCCGGAATCTCATCGGGTCCTGGCGCCTTCCCTCTCTTTACCTTCCAGACTGTCTTTCTGAGTTCTTCTAACTGGGACAGAAGTTCCAGTCCTTGAATGTCCCCTTCACTGACAGTTGGAAGCTGTATTTTCTGCAAGAAATCCCTTGGGTCTGCCCCATAGGAGATTCGAAGGAACAATGGTCTGAATAAAATGTTTTAAAATGTTGCTTATTCCCTGTTGATCATAAGTGTTTTCCCCCATTGGGTTCTTCATTCTAAGGATGGTTCTCTCTGCACTTTTTCCCTTTACTAAGCCTGCTAACCATTTCCACGCCTTATCCCTGTCAAAATAAATGTTTGATATAGTGAGGAGGAGATTCCTTTCTATAGATCTGTTTATGAACTGATGTAGTCTGCCCTTTAATGTCTTTAGTTCTAGGAGCTTCTGAGGACACATTACATCCATCAACTCCCTCTCCATCTTTTTAATTTTGGTTTCTAATAAATCTTCCTCCCCAGTAAGAATTTTTTAATGTAGGTTGAGTAAGAGATGGCTTCACCTCTTATGAAGTCTTTCAGGGCGTACCATGTGTTAGCAATACTGGTATCTGCTGAGTTATTCTGCAACAAGAATTCCCTGATGCTGTCATTTATTTGAGCTACAAACCCTTAATCCAGTAAGAGGGCAGGTCCATATGCCATCTGGGCACCGGGCAAACAGTCTCCGAAGGGAGAAGTGTCACGTTTAGGGAGGCATGGTCTGAAGTAATTATGGGGCCATATTTTGCCTCCTGTATCTTGCCAGCCATCCTGGAAGGTACACATATGTAATCAAGTTGAGTAAATACCTTGCAGGCATGAGAAACAAATGAAACCTCCCTCCCCAGGGTTACAATGCCTCGAAGCCTCCATCATAGCCTTTCCCTCCTTCAGACCTCTAAGTGCCGAAACACTTCGAGGGGGAGGTCTGATTCTAGTGCCTGAGTGGTCCTACTGAGGGTCCCAGTATGTATTGAAGTACCCTCTAGGATCAAATTATCTGGGTATGGGACCAGGGTGACCGCCAAATGGGTGAAAAAATCAGGTGAATCAAAATTTGGGCCATAAATTGAGCATAGAGTATATCTATTGTCCCCACAGTCTATCTATGCAATCAAAAAACATCCTTGAGGGTCATATTTAGTTGAAAGAACTCTATGAGGGAAACTTAGCCTGATCCAGATTGCCACGCCCCTAGCTCTAGAGGTGAATGGGGCAGAAATAAAAGAACCTCCCCATGAGGAGGCCAACCTGGCTGCCTCCTTCCCAATGGAGTGCATCTCCTGCAGGAATATTATGTCTGCCTTTAATTTCTTGATTTGAGACCAAACTCACTTCCTTTTCACTACCGTCCTGAGTCCACTGACGCTCCAGGAGACCATAATCAGACCCTCCATTGACATTGTTTACTTAAATTAAGTAGCAATTTCACACTAAAGCAAAATGAATCTATAAAGCAGTGCATAAGCTCTATAGAAATTTTTAAAAATAACACCCCATAAACAAATTAACTTGCTTTCCCACATCCCATTCCCCCCCCCAACCCCTTCAACAGTAAAACATACAGAACGGTAACTAAACCTGCAACATTCCCCGAATGATATCCACCTTTCTAAGAATACTAAAGTGGTTAAACATAAAACATCTACTTGTGGATTACCCGTCCCAACCTCCCTCCTCCCCAGTATTCCCCTCAAGTCGCAGAAGGAATCAGAAAACCAAGACCTTCTCCACAAACTCCCCCCCCACAACATTAGAGAGAGAAACAGTACTATAAGAAAAATGATCCTCCATATCCCTCCCCCTTCTCTAGAATTTCTAAACATATCTACTCTACTTCTCGTGGATCAAGCGGTCAGTCCCCTATTTAAACATATATACATAGATAAAATAATATAAATATCCTCTATCCTCTCAAGATAACTTTACGCCAGCGGGGCTTTAAGAACTCCCAACCCCCCCCCCAGGCAGAGGAGAAGGCGTGGAGGAGAGACTGAGCCCCACCGGTGAACAGGCTTAGAAGCGCCTTTCTCTATAAACACATAGGCCCAGATATTCAAAAGGGTTGCGTCATGCACAATAGGGTTGCGCCAGCACAAGTCCAAAAATGCGCCATTCTGCGATATTCAGCAGGAGGCAGTTGCGCCCCCCAAATCACACTGAGCAACAGCGCAATGATAATGAATGTATTCGCAACTGAAGGGGGAGGAACCATGCATAAATGGCGCAGTGCGATATTCAACAACATGCGCCATGCTCAATAGGGGAGTGTAGCGGGGTTGGGATAGTCAGGATAACAAATCATGCAGACCCACAAACTTAGTGCATAAAAAGCGCTGGAAAGACACTTATCATTTTATTTTTGTCAGGAAACGTTGACTGCAGGATTCACAGGAATCAGGAAAATAAAGTTAGTTCAGTCATTTTCAAAGTCTCAACAAAATAATGAACAGATGAGCTACACTCAGGATGAGCCACTGCTCTGCCCAGCAGTGCCACCAGGCTATTTCCTTGCAAACGTATATACTTCAGAGGCCCACCACCTCTGGCAATCAGCTCCAACTGACATCCTCTATCTTAACTCCCTAGTGGTAATCTTTTATACATTTCTGGGGAGTGACATCATAATCAGATGATCCTCCCCCTTTTTGAAAAAATAAAAATAACATACTACAGGTTCCTTTTTTTACTTTACATTTTGATTCCTAAACATCAGGTATATAAGTGTATAACAGTATTTGTACTAAATAATCCCATAACCTTACTTTGATGTCCTAAAACAATGTTCATAGAGTTAATTAGTCTCAATAAGGCTAAGCCCCTCCCTTGATAGTGACATCACTCATTACAGCTTCTATAAAAGCAGACAGACTGTGGGCTGCTAGCACTATAGAACACCCATGCAGCCTAACAGGTAAGACAAACAAGAATATATTGCTCACTTTAAATTTACTTCTTTGCCAAAGGGCACACCATGCAATATTTAGGTACTCCCTGGTCTCATTTCCTACATGTGTTTTGTTAGTGCAACTTCTTTATTCATTTAGAAGTTAGCATACTTCCACACTTTGCAAAAAAACACTGAGTTTTAGTTTATTGAAATGCTCAATACAGAGAGCTCTGTTTCAGAGGGGTTGCTAACAACAAAGGTTATCTTAGTTTTTATTTTATTCAGGTTCTCTCCCTTCTCCGCAACTATTAATTTGAAAAGTAAAACTCTTTTCTTTCGGCTCATTAGAGGCATGAACCGAGCTGCAAATGAAAATCTTTTGTTAAGATTTTCTATGTCCTTGGGGGATTTCAAAACTGTAGAACTCCTGCCTGAACCAATAGTTTCCCCCTTCTACTAAAATAAAGTAGAGCAGATTGGTAATTCCTTCTTCTATTAACTAAACCAATGCTCCCAAAAATGCAGCATAAGGTAATAGGGTTACCACCTGTACTCATCACAGGGAGCACTCTGTGACAGGGAGTAAGCGGAAGTTGCGCCATAGCAGAAATGAGCCAAAATAAAAAGGAACAAGGGAGAGGCACAAGAACGCTACAGGGAAGCCACAAGTTGCTGGACTATAGCCAGCCACACAGGCAACACACACACACACACACAGGGCAGGACAGTGAAAGGGCACCTGGAACCCACAGGCTCAGGGAAAGGTGTGGGGAGCCGCAGTGCAGAAGGGGGAAGTGCCACACAGCAGTGAGGCTAGCACAGTCAGGTGTTCCTGGTGCAGGGGAAGTAGAAGCCAGGACAGCGGGGGGGGGACACAGAAACCGCTGCCGGGGGGGTGAACACAAGCCAGGGACACGGCCAGTGCCACCATCCAGATGGAGGCAGTAATGAGGGGGTGAGAAGGCGGGGCAACAGGGGCGCGCCGTGGAAGGCCCGTCAGCGGTATACCCCAACAGGCAGTACCGAAACCGCACCAGCGCACAGGCTGTATGGTAATCTGAGGATATCGTGGGCGGTACCGCCTGACTCGGGCAATTCTGAGGCAGCTCTGTGAGCTGTGCAGTGATGTGATGCAGGCACCCACACGACGGAGCCATGCTCTGTCAGTGGAGACTAAAGTGACAGCTTGCATGTGCTTGATCACCACGGGTACCTTCCAGAGACCAACAGGGACACCACAGGCATAACCCAGTCGGCCGCGTCACGCCACCTCACCCAATTCCTCAGCGCACTGCTGCAACATGCTGCGGAGTACATCCATTTCCCCAGCACACTGATGGAGCACACAGCAAACATACAGAAGTTCCAAAGGGTAGCACGTATGCCTGGCATGCTAGGGGCACTAGACTGCACCCATGTGGCTTTCCGCACACCACCTGGCCCGAGGGGGCCGCATACATGAATCGCAAGGGCTATGCTAGCATCAACTGCCAGGTGGTGTGCGATGCCAGGGGGCGCATAATCAATGTCTGTGCCACGCACCCTGGGGGAGCACACGATGCCTTCATCTGGCACCAGTCAGCACTGTGCCACAGATTCAAGAGTGGGGACATCCCCACTGGCCACCTAGTGGGTGAGTATGCAAACCACACAGACAAACATAGGGCTTGGGAGGGGCATGGTCAGAGGTGACGTGGGTGGTGGCCTACATGGCCCAGGGCAGGGCGATGCTGATCACCAAACTAACCTCCACCCTCCACACACAGGTGACAGTGGACACCCACTCCATCCCTGGCTGCTCAGACCATACCGGTGGCCCACGACCCCATCGCAGCAATGCTACAATGAGGCACACGCCACCACACGTAATGTCATCGAGCGGGTGTTCGGGATGCTGAAGGCACGTTTCCATTGCCTGGATACCTCCGGCGGTGTCCTACAGTACAGCCCCTCAAAGGCCTGTGGGCTATTCCTGGCCTGTTGCATCCTGCACAACATGGCCAACGAATGTGGGATAGCCGTACAGGTCAAAGAGGGGGACAGCGATGGGGACGATGAGGACGCTGGTGACAATGTGATGGGCAGCCCCCCCTTGGGCGACGGGACCCCAACTGCTCCGGCTGGCACAGCTGCACCGGGACACCATCACAGAGGAGCACTTCAGCCAACCCAGGTAAGTCATGGGGCCATGTGCAACCACCAGTGGCTAAGGCACAACCCACAAACACACATGGACACACACCAGGGGTGCATGCCGTCAAGGGAAGTGGCCGGGCATGGAACCACACACACCACCAGGGATGGGTGAGGTCCAACATGGCACGCAGACAGATACACACACACACACACACAACGCACCAGACATGCACAAAGGGTAGGAGGCACACCGACCCAGAATGTCACCCCTAGCCACACACATGTCCACAGACCACCACGCCCACTGCCTGCCATTGTGCATGTGTCAGATGCTGGGCACCATTGCACATTGGTGTACAGCGCAATGCAGGCATCATCATGCACACGCAACTGTGGACAGCTGCTGGGAGGATGTGCAGATGGACTGTGTGTCTGCGTGCAGGGCCGGGTACCCACCCATGCATTGCCCGCTGAATGACACAATGCACACAGGGCAGCATCAGATAGTAGCCACATTGGGAGACAGCTTAGTCATGTGCCACAGTGCCCTGGCCACCACAGATGTGTGGGCAGCCCCGCTAAGACCCACCAGCACTAACAAGCTGACCACTGGCCTAATGGGGTGGCACTGATGGTCCCCCAGGGGTTCCACTGCGTGAACATGACCGTGCTCGCGCAGGGGTCTGCAGCACACCGAACAGGCCTGCACCAGGTGTGCTCGGGATGCCCACAGCTGAACCCGGTGTCGACAAGGAGGGTGTTGCATGACGCCGGGAACGGAGGGTGGACATTGCACTGCGCGGTGTCTGCACCGCATGGGCAAATAACTGTGTGCCCCTGTGGCCATGGCAGCTGTGATTGTATGTGTCAGCCTGTCAATGGCAGCGGTCACATCCTCCTGCATCCGGTCCATCCCTGCCAGAAGCAGAGCGGTTTCTCTGCTGCGATGCTCCTCTGCCCGCTCCACAGCTGCACTCAGTGCATCCACCACCGTCACAAGCCACATCTGCTGATTGACTGATGCTTGCAGAATGCGGGTGTGCTCATCCAAGAGGTCATCTGCCTGATCAGCATTCTGTCCCTCAGGGTGTGCGCAGCCCTGATGCTCAACACCCCTTGAGGGTGGGCGCTGCACACCAGGAACAGGCCTGGGCATGTCCACAGGTGGTGCACTGACGCTGCCCCCTGGCACTGTACCCCCAAGCCCATTGGCCAACTGCTGATGCTGCCCCTCTGGCTGCCACTCCCCAGGGCTCACTGGTGCTGCCACATTGACCGCAACAGTTCCACTGTCCTGTACACACACCAGTGCTGTACCACCGTTGCTGGCAGGCATAGGCTGGGACTGTGATGACATGCAGGCCTCCACGGCGGCACCACCCACAGCCATGGCCGTGATGTTACCTGCTTTGTGGCCATCCTCTGGCACACAAGTGTTACTGCCCATGATGTTAGCGACATCATCATCGGTGATGGACCTGGCACCAGCCCGAGTCACAACATGCTGGCATCTGTGGACGCTGGTACGCTGGGACGCGGGCAGGGCCTCCTCTGCACCTGCTCCAACAACATCATTCTGGACATCCAGGCGGGCCCACTGTCGCACTGAGCTGCATATTCCTGTGGAGGTGAATGGGTCCTCCTCCATCTCCATCTGACTGGCCTCAGTGGAGAGGCCCACCACCGCTGACCCATGCAGATGCTCAGGAGCTGTAAGGGAAAACAAAGTCACGTTACTGCATGTGACCTACCCTGTCCCCCCCAATAGACAGACCATGACCTACCATGCAGTGACGGGCTACCATCCATCTGGAATCCACCACCCGGAACATCCTCAATGGCGCAACGCTGCATGCTGCCAGCAACCCTCTCCTCCTGTGGGGTCAGGTGTAGCACCTCTGGCTGTCCCCCACCTGTCGCAGATCATGCTGCCCTGATGGTAGCCACCTTCACCTTAATCCTCCTCCTGTCTGTGCCCATCTTCTTCTTGCAATCCTGCACAGAGCGCTGGTGGCTACCATGCAGGTTCACAGCACGCGCCACTTCCTCCCATGCAGCAGCACGGGCCTGTGGTGTTCCCTGGCATCTGCTGAGAAGCGGCTCCTGGTCCAGGTAGGCCTCGAACAGGGCATCCGTCTCAGCCTTTGTGAAATTTGGCCTTCTTCTCCTCCTCCTCCCACAACTCTGTTCCTCTTCCTCCACAACTCGCTTGGTCATGATTCAGCCTGTGAGAATGACAGGTGTTACCTGTGACTATGCAGTCCCATGCATGTCCCAAAATCCACAGTCCACACTCCCAAACAGCATGCAACTCACCAACGGACTGCAGTAATCGACTATGGCCAGTGCAGCCCAATGTCGCACTTTTATAGCGCAACTCATGCAAATGAGGCGAGGCACATCTTTAAGTGGATGCAAATGCAGTGACTGTGCCATTGAATGGCTGATTAGCTGATTTGCATATGACGGCTGAATATCACACTTTTGCACTTTGCGCAATTGTGTTGAACGTGCTGAGCCAAGGGCACAGTTCTGTGACATGTGCAGTGCACACCTAACTGCGCATGCCAGGGTTGATGATGGAGGTGCCTGCCGTGCTGCTGACGTGCTGTGCGTGGGAGGCAATGCAGGGCATAGCCACCATTGTGCCAGTGGCGCTACAGCGCTTTTCACCTATATGGTGCTGTGGCACAGGGGCATCATAGGCGCACTGGGGCAACAGCTCGGTAGACCACTACAGGAGGTGGCACACAGGCACCCAATCGCACTACACGTATTGGGTTCCAATCGCGCTGTGGCTGTCCGTGCGCCAGAGACCCTTGACCCTGTGCCTGACCTTTTCCCCCTAGGCACCATGTGTCAGGCATGGGTGCACCACTATCACGCTGTTTGGTGACAGTGTGATAGGGAATGGCAGTGCTGTACCGCGCAGCATCTGCACGTGGCAGAACCGTGCTGCAGAGTGCCATTTTGACTCTACCGAGCAATACAGATGAAGCGGAGGAGAGCTGCCCAGTGGAGCCAGGTAGAAATGGCAAACTTGGTTGCCATTCTGGAGCCACTTGTTGGCCCACTGTTTGGTGAGGCACCCCTGGATAGGTGCAGGAGTCAGGTGTGGCAGGAGGTGGCCGATGCCCTGGAGGAGGCCACAGGAATGGGGAGGATGGCAGAGCAGTGCCGGCACAGATATGGGGACCTGAGGCAGAGGGATCCGGACCTGCTTGCCCACCTGTGGGCACATGCCAGAAGGGGCACGGTGCCACAGCCAGGTAGGTGCAACATCCATACACTTTTATCTTCCATATGGGTATCACGGTTGCATGTGTCCGGAAGAGGGAGAGGAGGCACCAGCAGGAAGACCGTCACTCCGGGAGGGGCGAAGGTCCACAGAGGCAGAGGGACCAGCCTGATGATGGTTAGTGTCTTACATCCATGATTACTATTGCATGCTGTGTAACAGGGTGGGCAGCGGGGCATGGCCAACTTTCCATTGACACCATTGCCATGCAGGCAACTTGTTACAGTCAGCACTGTCCAGTGGCACTGCATGTCTGGGAGTGCATCAGTGGTGGTCCATGCATGCACCGGGTACCTGGCTGTGCCACTGCCTTCGCACCACATAGCCATGTCACTGAACAGCCACGGTGGTGCTGTGCAGGACTTGGCTGGTGGGTGTGTGCAGCAGTCCACATGGCTGTGTGCACCTGGGTGGGCAGGTCTTGTGGACACGATTACTGTGGGTGGTCACACACCATCACAGAGGTATGTCCCATGGCCGTATGCCATGCACAGTGGGTGGGCTGCATGGGGCTGTGCATTCACACCTATTGACTCTGCTCCCTTGTCCTAGGTGGATAGCAGCTGCAGGAGATCAGGGTGGCACTGAGGGAGATTCTCCAGGTAGCCAGGGCGTCCCTGGAGATCCTCGAAAGGTTGGACAGGATCGGCGTCTGAAGACGTCATGGCGGGAGGAGAAGCTGGAGTGGGGAGCGGGGCTCCCACTGAGCTTTGAACTGCCCCTGAGTTCCCCTACCCCCTGGATACACCCTCACACCCTTCCTTCCCTCTACCGTTTGTTCACCCCTGCCCCTTACCCACCCCCACCTTGTCTGTGTCCCAACCCACAAACCTTTGTAAATACTTGTAAATAGTTTTGTTTGCTGTTTTTAAATACATTTCTTTTGATATGCCTACTGTGGTGGTCTCTGATTTGCAGTGGGCTATAGGTGCTCAGCTGCAGTTGTGTGCATGGCGTCAGTGGTGGTGCAGTCATGTGCGTGTGTGTGTGTACGTGGGGAAGTGACTATGGTGTGGGAGTAGCTATCAGTCACTGTCTGTGGTGTGTGTGTTGTTCCCTGTGCACTGGATGACTGTGTGCAGTGGTCCATGGTGCATGCTCTGTGTCCATGGTGCATCTGTCAGCCTGTCCATGGCCTGTGCAGCTCACACCCTTGCATGTCTGTGACCTGCGCGGTCTGCTGGCATGTCAGTAGTGGCTGTCCATGCATGACAGCCACTGTACCCATCACAATGCTGGGTTGCCTCCTGTCACTGGTGTGGTGCATGTCTGCCTTGGGTGACACTGTGGCCTCCACTGTTGTTGTCCCACCTCCATGCTGTGGCTTGTGTGTGTTGCAGGGGATGTGCACCACTGTCTGTCACTTGTGCTCCGGGCAAATGCTGGTGGCGTATAGCTCCACAGTGCCTGCGCAGGGTGGCTGGCACTCCTGTGCCATGGAGGAGTGCTGGCCATGTATACATGGTTTCCATGGCCACATGCTGGGGGCTTGGTTGCCCCGCTACTGCATCCCTGTGTTGGTGTGCCCTTGGGTATGGGTGGGTTTTTGTCCATGCACTGTGTTGCATCCGGTGTGGTGCATGCTTCCATGCACCACTGTGGGTGTCTCACGCTGGCTGTTGTGGCCAGTGCTGGAATCAAGTGTGTCCTTGGGAGGGTGTGCAGGGTGCTGTACCACTGGTGGGTGGGGTCAGGGCATGCCCTGTCACATGTGGGGTACCTGCGTGTGCGACACATGGTCGGTCTCTCAGCTGTACCTCGAGGGGGCTGTGTATGATGGCACTGTGTATGCAGTCGTTGCATCGCTGTGTGCTGCTACCCACTGATGGGTGCTCATGGTGGGGCTGCCTTGCATGGTTCTGTGGTGCACAGGGTTGCATTGTCACAGTGGGGGTGGTGGCATGTATGGGGTATCCTGCACTGATGGACGCTGCTCCTGGGCAGGGCGTCTGGGGGTCACGGTGCAGGGTGTGCTCTGCATTGGTTAGATGTGTGGCACGGGGTGGTCAGCCCTCCTTGTGTGCCAGTCACAGCTTGCCAGGGGTGTGATGGGGCACCATAGCCCAGCTGTGGGTTGCTGGTCTACATGGGCCAGTGGTTATTCCAGCCCTCCCCCAGTTGTGCAGTGCATGGGGTGTGGGGGGACGATGTCTGTTCTGCTGTGTGTTCCTCTGCCCATCTGTGGCATGGGTGGTGGGCCCCTGCATCCCTGGTCATGCTGTTGCATTGCTGCCCTACTGCTGAGGGGCATCCCTGGTTGTGCTATGGCATATCTGGACTGCTCAGCTAAACATCCCTTGTTGTGCTATGGCGTATCAGATATGCTCAGCTTCACCTCCCTAGTTGCGTTATGGCGCAGGTGGTGAGATATTCAGTCGTCGGCTGTAGGTGCATCTTGGCCAGCGCAGTTTTTGAATATTGCACCTCTTGCACATGGGCGCAATGGACTTGCACTTGCTCCTGCTGTTGCGCACTTTTTGGGCACAGTTTGAATATCTGGGCCATAGTGTTCAGGGTCCCCCCAGGAGCGAATCATTCCCCGTACTTTAAAATGCAGGGAAGCATGCACCATGAAATATTGCTTAATTCAGATTAATCTTTCATGCTCAGTCTTCCACGTGCTAATAGAGGAGGCCTGCAGTGTTCATTTCACTGGATCGGCTACCCAAGTCCCCCCTCCCCTCAATAAATCAACCCCCTTAAAGAAAGTTTAAACATTAGCAAACTATAAAAGAAAACATTACCGGTAGTATGCCTGTAAGACCATTACAGTGGAGTTAAAATGTCTAAATAAGGAAAGAAAGCAGGCACAAAGTTCCTGATCTTCACCATTAGGCCCTGGTCCAAGCCTCAGAGACACTTACTGGTGCAGGAACCCTAAAGAATTCACCTCTTGGGCGTACAACAAGTGATTTACCAACTGCTGTCTAGTCCCTAGAAGGAACCAGGTATGTGGCCACATAGTAAAAAAAAGTCCTCTGGCAGAAGGAAGAGTGGGAAGGGGAGCCCCCCCACACACCAGCCCTAATAGGACACCCCCTGGGAGATGCAGTCAGGGAGTTAACACCCCCCCCCACCTACCCAATCGAGGAAGGCACAGTACCTCTGCTCTTTCAATGAAAAAGCATTCGGGCCACGGAAAGGTTATTCGTTAAATTAACCCCTTTTACGCTTCTCCAAGTCCTGAACAGATTCCAAGGCCGCCTCAGGGCTGGCAAATGATCTCTGGTTGCTGCCCTGAGATCGTGTCACCAGACGTGCAGGATATACTAAAGAAAATGGCCAGTCCAGCTCTGAAGTTTCTTCTTTCGCTCAGAGAAGGCTTAACGCTGAAGCTGCAATTGCCATGAATAATCACGGAAAATGCTCACACAGCTCTGCTGCACCATAATTCGGGTCCTGCTTCCTCGCTGCCTTCAAGACATATTGGCGATCCAGGTACCGTAGAAATTTGATAATTTTGTGCCTAGGCCATTGTTCAGGTGAGGGTTTAGTTTCTGGTGATCTATGGGCTATCTGGATTTCCAGAGAAATATCTTGAGGGATTTGTAGTGTTTGCCGCAGCCATTTTTGGATAAAAGAAGCACAGTCCCTTCCCTCTTTCCCCTCAGGCATCCCCACGATCCTGACATTGCATCACCTCTCTCTGTTCTCATGATCATCAATGGCCTGCTTCAGAAATTCAGTCTCCTTCAATGCTTTCTGAAGATCTGAATTGGTGTGCTGTGAAGTGTCCTCCTGGGCTCTCAGTCTAACCTCCAGTTCTCCCAACCTGCTTTCATGTGTGTCAACCATGTCCAATATGGTATTGACGGTCTGTTGGAAGTGCTGGAGCTGGGAAGTCACATTTTCAAATCCCGACTACATCTTGGTGCCTAGGTCATATTTTAAGTCTTTAAGCAGGCGTTCAAGTGTCTGGTACTCCTCCGACATCTCTGAGCAGGTCACTGAATCTCATGAAAGGTTGCCTATGCTGGATGGCTCTCCTGGGCCCCGACGTTGATCCACATCTCCCGACTCTGCCAGGTTGTGAGCAGCTGGATGAAGTAGGCCCTTATCTGCGTCCAGTTCTCTCGGCGTTTTGAAAGCCAACTTTGCCTGCTTTTTAGATAATTTCGCTGCGGAAGGCATCGGAAGACTGCTAGCCACTAATATTGCGGGGGGATTAATTAGATAAATCAGAGGATGGAGGTAAAATGCAGAGGATATTAAAGGAGCTCTCAGGTTATGCTGCCATCTCAGTCCCCCACTAGGCCACACCCTCCCCAAAAGAATCTTTGTTGAAAACACTTTTGACGTAGATAGCCTCTTTGAAACTGAGCTCTTAAGAGTAGGTGGTGTATATTTGTTCTGTGTGCTCTGCCATCCAGTGGGATGTTCCAAGGTATACATGGAGCCCTGCACTTGCCTATCTGACACCGCCAGCCCTCCAGCAAGTCTTAGTTTTAACCCTCCCCCCTAGTGGTTTCAGAGGGCAGACTTACCCACAAAAGTGGTTCAACTTCAGGAGGCTTTATGATGGCAAGGTCCCAATATTCTGGGGTCAGTTATCCTCAGGTGCTGGGCCATTTTCCTCTTTTCTTTCCCTTCCACTGAAATGCAGGCCACAGTAATGCATGAGCCCAAATGCACATGTAGATCATGCTTGCTACAGCACAGCATCAGCCAGCGTCTACCCTCTTCAAAGGCATGCTGACCCACAACTCCACCCTTGGTCACTTTGTTGGCTGTGTTGAGGCAGTGTCACACTCACTGCCTCCTTCATTCCCCAGAGAAGGAGAGCATCTCATAAGATGTACAATCGTGCCCGTCCCCCCCAGCCATCCCTCAATGGCCCAGGCTGGTATAGTGAGCAGTAGCCCTACCACTGCTGCACTGACAAATCGGCCCCATTGCTCTGTGTCTTGTGTAGAATTTAAGCAATCACAACCATCAAGCTGGTCATGTCCAAGGGATTAATGACTAGTTGGGGGGGATGGGTGATCCAAGGTGCAGCTGAGGGACACCTCCCCCATCCAGTCATTAATCCAAGGAAATTACCAGTTTTGGGGCTGCTATTGCAATTATAAGTGTAATCGCAATAGCAACTTCTGATTGTATAAGTTAAATTTACTTAGTTTCTCTTTTTAAGCGTTGTAGCGCATGCCTTGCGGCATGAGTACATCAACATTGCATGCATCACAGAGTCAGCTGGCAGCTGGATCGGTCATTTCGGTCATATTAATGACCAACGCAGTAGCCAGTCAGGTGCATCGCTAGGCTCATGAATATTTATTATATGATTATGGGAATAGTAAATGTAGTTTCATATCGTTTCACAAGTGTCTCTTGTTCTGGTTGGGACAAGAGGACCGCAAAGCAAAGACAGGCATTTCTGTCTACCCAACCAGTGTGAGAGACACTTGTGAAACAGTAAGAAACATCACTTACTATACCCAGAATCATACTTATATGGCAATGAATTGTCATTAGTATGATTATGGGTTGCTGAAACTTGTGCGTTCTTCATATTTATATAAGGTATTTTTCAAGTTCACCTGCTCTCACCCCACTCTGCTCTGTGACGTGCAGTGCAAGGAGAGGGCTAGACGCAGAATAAGAGATGCAGCTATTCTCATTGATTGGACAGATGGCATCCATTGCCATATAACATGCATTTACATGTACAGTTAGTGTCTTTTATGGTTATAACAGTACCTGAAATGTTTAGAAATAATCAATCCTGATTGGCTAAGAACATTGTCAAGATTTATAATTAGACTTCTAATCATGGCATGGCGACCTGTGCTGGCATGACTTGTGCAGAATTTATAATTATGGCATGTTGACAGGGGTTGGCATGCTGGGGTGCCTGCAGCAGGGCTCTTCGGGCTTGTGTGGTGTTTAATGCATCATGTCAGCTTTGAAAAAAGGGCCCTTAAAAATGAAATAGATGAGAGGAGTTGATCAATTATTTTGCTGTAACAGGCTCTAAATGCGGTCCTTTGTCTTTGACATTTGAAATGACGACAACCATCAGCCAAACAAACAAAGTAAGAAGGAGGGGCATGTTGTTAGATGGAGCGTGTAAAGAACAGAATACTCCCTGCCACATTACCGACAATGATAATGCACAATCATTCATTATAACTCAATTACAGTAATTAAAACTGGTGGGACGCAGAGGCAGAACAGATGAAAGGAGCAATGCCAACAAAATTTACACTCCATGTCACTAGCTAGAGATAACAACAGCTGATGGCGTCCCAGTGCCTCCTCATGCCATCTGTTCGGAGAGCTTGGGATGGGAAAAAGGCATTAGGTGCCACAGCAACTGAGCGTATAGTGGATAAAAGGGGTGCATTAGCCCTTGCTTAGCTACTCAGACAACAGGGCATCCTGGCAGGTCCTAATGAGGAAATTCTGGCCATTTAATCTAATTACTTACAGGCTGGTTAACAGGAATCTGTGGACAATACTGCTGAGGTAAATAAAGGTTGTGAAAACTTGGAGGGAGTCGATCTGAAACCTTGCTTGATTTGTCTTGTAATCTTATAAGTAGGTTCCCTAAGATCTTTAGCATCCATCTACAGAAAGATTTAAACTAAAAAGATTTATACTAACCTGGCTTATACTAACCTGGCTTTATGCTCCTACTGAATGTTTAACATACAAATATAGGAACATGCCAGCAGATAAAAGCCATTATGGTTTATCTAGTCTGCTCGAGTGTGCAGATCCCATTGTGTTTACAGAGGGAAATAAACACAGAATGTGACCTGGGAGTTATCACAGATAAGGACTATAATATAGGCATGCAATATAATACTGTTGCTAAGAAAAGTAACACCATGCTGTACAACATCTAGAAAGCAGTAAAGACTAGAAATAATAAAATCTGGGGTGGAATGTATAGAATATACATAAGGCAGCTCATGGACTATGCGTAACAGTTCTGGTTGCCATACAGACAAGCATTTGTCAATGCTGAACGTTGGTTGCTTGTTTAACGCTGGCACTTTCCTGAGCTCCCTTTATACCCTGCAATGTATCTCACCTGGTCCCATATCCTTATGTACATTCAAGGCAGCAACTTCTTTCAGTAACACCTATTTAAATACCACCCTCCTATGCATCCAGCACCCACAATTTTTTTTTCTGCAAAAAAGCTTTTTTTTAATGGGGACCGACAGAACCCGCGTGCCTCCACGGCCGGCCCCCATCTAATAAACTAATTTAAGTGACTGGCAGCAGCACCAAGAATGCAGAGTAATCCCCAAATATAAGTGAGAGGCAGCAGTGTGAAGAATACAGAGTAATCCCCCAAATTTAAGCGAGAGGAAGCAGCACCAACAATACAGAATGATTCCCCAAATGTAAGCAAGAGGCAAGAATACAGAGAAATCTCCCTCAGCAGCAATAAGCAGTGACCTGACTACTCCCCCCCCCAAGCCCAGCACCCAGTGCCCAATTGTCCTTATTGGGAGAAGGCTACTGCAGCACGCCAGTTCAGCACAGCACAACCCTCTCTCCTCCACTGCTGAGCACCAGCTTCTAATGAATGAAACCGTGCTGCTTGTTGCTATAGACCAGCCAGCAGATCGCATTGCAAAAAAATACATTAATGCATCAGTAAGGGTTTTTATTAGATTGTCAAAAACTGGGAAATTCAATGTTAGGGTTTTTGAGACCTACCCTCATGAACACTGGCACTGTGATTTTGTTAATCCATCCCAAAAGTTGATTTTGCACTGTGACCATACCATTCTGTGCCACAGGTGTGAAAACACTTTTCAAGCAGGATATTACAAGCATTTGTCAATGCCAAGTGTTGCTTGCTGTCATTAGCAGTGGAAGTGCAGGAGTTAGACAGATGCCGTATAGAAATGGCAGTGAAGTATTGAACTGATGCCAACTCCACCCCCACCCTGCAGAGATGGACAGGTATTGGGGTGTGGCTTTGGGTCATCGCCCATAACGGTCACAACATTTCACCTCGCCCTACCCTGTAGACACTGACAAGTGTTGAGGTGTGCTTGGGAGTGTTCGGACTTTACACTCACCTCATTCCATAAGGAAATACAATGAAATGGGAGCAGTATAGGAGAATGGGGTGAACTCTAGGGCCAAAGGGTCCAGGGCGCACCTCGATGCCTGCCACTGGCTGCAGGGTGGGGGTGGAATGGCAAGAGCATTACTGTCGACAATCCCAAATCACACCCCTGACACCTGTCAGTCCCTACAGGGTAGGGCGTTATGGTCGAAAAACCTAACACCCTAGGCGTTTCTTGGTATTTCTACTCCAAGTTTTCAACATGGGCTTTTTGTGACCCCACCGCATGAACAGTGACACTATCAGTTTGTTAGCCAAAAGGTGATTTTGCACAGCGACGCACCACTTGGCACCACAGGTGCAAAAACACATTTGAGCAGGATGTGAAAAATGACACCTGTACTGTTCATGAAGAGGTGAAAAATGGCAATGTTGAAAATCTGGAGGAAAATATAAAAAAAATGGTGAAGTCACTAGTTCTGCGAGAAATTATGCTAACGCACACCCATAATGTAATAAGTTTGGGGATATTTTACAGCAGATTTTCAACACGGGCATTTTTTGACCTCCGCTCATGAACACTGTCACTGTGATTTTCTTAACCTGTCCCAAACACTGATTTCCCACAGCGACCGCGCTAATCTGTGCCGAAAGTGTGAAACACATTTCGGCCAGGGTGTGAAAAATGACAGCTGTACTGTTCATAAGGAGGTATGGAAAAATGCTAGTGTTGAAAATCTGGACTGAAAATATTACGAATTCGTGAACTTACGAGGGTGCATGGAAATTCACAATGCACGCTCGTAACACAGTCATTTTATGGACGTTTGTCATCAAATTTTCAACATAGCCAGTTTAAGACCTCTGCTCATGAACAGTGTCACTCTGATTTTCTCAATCTGTCCCGAACATTGATTTTGCACACCGACCGTGCCACTGTGCGCTACATGTGCAAAAACACATTTTGGGCAAGATGTGAAAAATGACAGCTATACTGTTCATAAGGAGGTGGGGAAAAATGGCAATGTTGAAAATCTGGAGTGAAAATATTAAACATGCTCGGAGTTATGAGTGTGCATAGGAACTGTGCAATGCACACTCATAAAACAGTCATTTTGGGGAACTTTTTCACCAAATTTTCTACATAGGGTTTCTGGGGCCTACCTCATGAACAGTGTCACTGTGATTTTCTTAATCTGTTCTGAACATTGATTTCGCACACCGATTGCGCCATTGTGCGCTACATGTGCGAAAACACATTTCAGGCAAGATGTGAAAATTGACAACTGTACTATTCATAAGAAGGTGTGGCAAAATGACATTGTTGAAAATCTGGAGTGAAAATATTAAAAATGTTTGAAGTTACGAGTGTGCGAAGGAACTATGCAACGCATGCTCGTAAAACAGTCATTTTTGGGAATTTTGTCACCAAATTTTCAACATAAGGTTTTTTGGGGCCTACCTCATGAACTGTGACACTGTCATTTCATTAATCAGTCCTGAAAGGTGGTTCCATGCAGTGACAACAAAATCACCTTTCGGGACCGAATAACAAAATAACAGTGACTGAGTTCATGAGGTGGGGTCCCAAGAACCCCATGCTGAAAATTTGGTGAAAAATCCCAAAAATGGCAGAGATATGCACCAAAGTTGAAAAAAAAACATTTATGCCGTTATACAGCTTACCGGCATTTCTTCAGTTCACAGTCGGCTTTGAAGAGTGCAGATGTGTTCCCGGTCCACCGAAGATCATCACGCTGGGCTCATGAGATAAGTGTGGGGTGAGGTGGGGTTGTGGGGAGGTGGGGTATGCAGAGGGCGAGTGCGGGTTGGGGAAGGGGGGCAAGAGAATCAACGAGGGACCATTTTTTTCTTCTATGTCTTTTTTTTTTTTTTTTTTACACAGATGATGGGGGACTTTTGCCATGCTGGGGTGGGCTCCCAGTGTGGCACCAGGCAGTTTATTTGGGGGGCAGTGGAACTGATGGGGGACTGGGCACCCCCACTGGCCAAAGAGACTTTTGCCATGCTGGGGTGGGCTCCCAGCGTGGCAGATGGAAGTTTGTTGGGGGGCAGTGGAGCCGACGGGGGACTGGGCACTTCCCTTGGTAAACAACAAATGGGGGAGATGCATTATGCCGACGGGGATTTGGCTACCCTGTCAGCAAATAGAAACACAGACTTTGACAGCAGATAAGGACTGCTTGCCCACCTAGTCTGCCCATTTCCCTACCTATTGGATACGCTGCAGATTCTAGTTAACTGGGGAGGGGGTCATGCCAACAGGGTGATTGGGCACCCTGTCAGCTTTTTTTTTTTATTTGAAATGTTTCACCAGGAAGGCACACTGAACGGTGGGTGGCGACTTTCCACCGGCTTCCTGGGGACTGTGAGAGGCCAACAGAGAAACTGTCGCCATGGGGACACCACGTAATCAGCTGTTTTGGTAGCTTGTAATGCACCAAAACAGCTGATTGTATGGTGACGTGGCCCAACTTTCCTGACGCATTTAGGCATTCTCCCTAACTGCTGAAAGCAATGTGTTTCTTGCACAAGCGTGCAAGCAACACAAAAAATGACAGCTGTACTGTTCATGGGGAGGTAAGAAAAATGGCAATGTTGAAAATCTGGAGTGAAAATATTAAAAACTGGTGAAGTTATGAGGGTGCATATAAACTATGCAACACATGCTTGTAACACAGTCATTTTTGGGACTTTTTGCACCAAATATTCAACAGGAGGTTCTTGGGATGGCACCTCATGAGCAGTGGCACCATCATTTTGTTACTCGGTCCCGAAAGTTGATTCCATGCAGCGACTGCAAAATCACCTTTTGGGACTGATTAACGAGATGGCTGTGTAGTGTTTATGAGGTGGGGTTTCAGGAACCCCATGTTGAAAATTTGAGTCAAAATTCCTAAAAGAGATATCAACTTAAGTTGAAGCCCCATTGACTGCCATTATACGGCACTAACCTTTTATTCTTCAGTTCCCCATTTGGCTTTGAAAAGTGCAGATGTGTCCCGGTCCAGAGAAGATCGCAGCTGCCAACCCAGAGGTAAGCATGGGGTGCAAGAGGATGGTGCACAGGGAGGGTGGGGAGGGGGAGGGATGTGGAGAGACGACAAGGACTGTTTTCTTTCCAGGTTAAAAAAAAAGACATTGGAGGACTATTTTCTTTTTTACAGGTGCATTATATATTTGGGGACACTGGGAGTGGGCTACCCAGTATCCCTCACTGAGGGGGGATGGGGGGGCCTCTTGGTCTGGGAAGTAGATTTGATTGTTTTTATTTTTAGAAGCCATTGCTGCAAGACTTCCCCTTTCACTATTTACTGATGTGGGTGTCATGCAAATCAAAGGACCAAAGCCCTCTTTGATTAGAGGGGCTTCAGCCCTGTGAAGTGCATGACGGTTCAGCCCACCTAGCAGAGAGTTGCGTCAAGACCACATCGAAGTCATTGGTGCTGACTGCCAAACCCATTACAAGCCCCTGGTTTTGTGTATTGCAATGGGCTCTGCAGCGACACACACCCAAAATCCCGTATTGCAACAATATGTTGGTTTGCACATCCATGCAGCCAACGTAAAAAGGGTATAAAGCAAAAAAGGAAACAATACAGAGATTTATGAAATCCATTTCTGGGACTAAAAGGAAAAACATATGAGGAAAGGTTAATAACATTATATCTGCAGAGTTTGGAAACCAGGAGAATCAGAGGCAATATCCTGCTCATTGTTAGAATCAAGAGGAATGGGGGATGGGCAGAACAAGGGGAAGAACAGGCAGATACACTCAATGAGTACTTCTGCTTGGTGTTCACAAAAAAAGGGATTGCCCAATACTGCAGGGGAAAGGGAGCAAGGGTGAAGGGGGGCAGAGATAACAGATGGTGTCATCCAAGAGGATAGAGTTCTGAAGGACCTTAAGGCCTTGCGGGTAGACAAGGCACCAGAACCAGATGGTGTACACCCAAGGGTCCTGAAGGAACTGGCGGAGGTGTTTGCAGGCCCTCCGATGGACCTCTTCAACACCTCCTTGGAGATGGGGAAGGTACCCAGGGACTGGAGGATGGCTCACATGGTGCCCCTTCACAAGAGCGGACACAAGGACCAACCAGGCAACTACAGACCGGTAAGCTTGACTTCCATAGTGGGGAAGTTGATGGAGACCATTCTAAAGGAGAGGTTGATAACCTTTCTCGATAGTAATGATCTACAGGATGAGAGACAGCATGGGTTTGTCTCGGGAAGATCGTACCAAACTAACCTGATCGACTTCTTCGACTGGGTCACTAGGATGATTGACGAAGGCCACGCTGCAGATGTCCTGTACCTGGACTCCAGCAAGGCTTTCAACTCAGTGCCCCACAGGAGGTTAATGAGCAAGCTGAGAGACATGGAGGTGGAGGAGAAACTGGTGGGGTGGGTTGAGAGCTGGTTGCAGGGCAGACAACAAAGGGTAGTTGTAAAGGGGGGAGACATCCAATCCAAGGCCACTAACAAGTGGGGTACTGCAGGGTTCAGTGCTGGGCCTTGTTTTGTTCAGTGTCTTCATTGGAGACATTGCAAAGGGGGTCAAGAGTAAGATCAGCCTGTTCACAGATGGCACTAAGATTTGTGCAAAAGTGGACAATGAGGAAGGGAGGCAGGCACTCAGGGTGAATCTAGCTAAACTTGAACACTGGTCTAGGGAGTGGCAGTTGGGGTTTAATGCTAAGAAGTGCAAGATCATGCACCTCAGAGCAAGAAATCCCAGGACCAGCTGCTGGCTGAGGGGAGTGCAGGTAACAGCTTCAGAGGAGAGTATTAGACACAGGGGACATGAAGGTATCAGCACAGTGTAGGAGGGCAGCAGCAAGGGCAAATAGGATGCTGGGGTGCATTGCCAGAGGGATCACCTCTAGAAAGGTGAAAGTCATCCTGCCCTTGTATAGATCACTGGTGAGGCCACACTTAGAGTACTGTGTGCAGTACTGGTGCCCATACCTCAAGAAAGATGTGAGATTACTGGAGGGGGTGCAGCGCAGGGCTACAAAAATGATCATGGGACTGGGGGAGTTGCCGTATGAGGGAAGATTGATTTAGCTCAACATGTATTCACTGGAAGACAGAAGGGAAGAAGGGGACATGATAGAGATCTTTAAGTACTTGAAAGGCATAAACAAAGTCAGAGAGGAAGAATTGTTCCGCTTGAAGGGGGGAAGGGTCACTGGGGGCACAATCTGAAGTTGGAAGGGGGAAGGTTTAGGAGGGAGATGAGGAGGCATTACTTTACAGAGAGAGTGGTGGCGAGATAGAATGCACTGCTGGAGGATTTAATTGAACTGAGGACAGTAGATAGCTTTAAGCAGGGTTGATATATAGTCAAGGGCAGGATTAGTACAGACAAGAACACACATGGGGGAAAGACCAAGAAAGGAGAGGAAGGGAGCGGTGTGGGTGGGGCTGAGGCAGCTGTAGTAATATGAAACTAAGAGCTGCACAATCGGGCAGACTTCATAGACCTGTGGGCCTTTTTCCTTCCTGCAATTTCATATGTTCATGTGCTCATGTACGATATTGCCAGGGATCTGTACCACAAAACATGGTTGAAGCCTGCCACCACAGACTCAAACTGCTGCCTGAATGATTTCACCCTGTTAAGGCAGGATCGACCAGGGCCCAAAAAAGGTTGAAGAGTACCTTTATATTTTAGGGCAAGGCAAGGGAAGGCAAATTTTATTTGTAGGGTGCCCAATCCCTGAGGATCTGGGCACCTAACAAAAACATAAAAAATAAGACAGCAATTAAGATCAAAACAGGTCCTCAGAGTGCCACCCTAGCCTCCTGCAGCTCATCCAGTAGCTCAGATAGCGAATGAATCATTACAGAGATGCCTATTGGGCCTGCTGAAAAGATTTACACCAGTTGCTGCTACAATCCCCATAAATGTAATATAATTGGTTTAACCTGCTTGCTGAATGTCATAGGTCACATCTCGCCCTCTAGAGAGATCATTATGCTAGGAGACTTTCATCTGAACTAGTTGGCCAGCACCTGAACTGAACACTGAATTGTTAAAACAACTCAGTCTCACCCAACTCATTATCAACCCCACCTACCTAAACAGCCAGTCCTTGACCCTCCTGGACTGGATACTGACAAATCGAGAAGGCAGAGTCCTTCATGCTGGAGTCCCTTCTAACTCCATCAACAACCATTCTGTGATGGGTGTTACCCTCAGAAAGCCTCTGTGTAAAATATTTGGGAGTGATTTTCAAAGACTTGCAGTCTGTTTTCCAGACACAAGTGCACGTCTCCATCACAAAAGTTAGACCACAAAAAGGTTTCCTAACATTGGTGAATGAAGTGTGCACTTGCATCCGGATAAAGAACGCAAGTACCACAGTTGAGGCCACAAGTGCCATTAACTGCAGAAAATGTTGCAAATGTGTCAGGATGTACGAGAATAATATGGACACATCCTGATGCATTTATGTGGATGACAGCATGCGTCCGAAATATGGGTGTAGGTGCTGCATGTGGCTCTTTGAAAATCCAAGCTTTGTTTTGATTCCACACATTTGTACAGTTGTGCAGCTTTCTTATCCCACATAAACTGGAACATAGGAAATGCTAGATGAAAAATGACTGTGGGTTACTGCTGTGCAGAATGTGGAATTCCACCAGTGGATTTAACGTGGAATGACTAATCCACCAGTGGAATTTCTGACAGAATTTCACTGGTCATTCTGCAGAATTCTGCCTCCCATTATCCACAGAAATATATTCTGAAGAAACATTTTCCAGCTGAAAATCATTCCACAACCATTGCTGCAGAATATATCAAGATCTGTGGAACTCTGCAGAAAAGTAGCAGAAAACCCATTCTGCAGTAATCCGAAATGGAATTCCACCATTCCACTTCTGAATTTCATGAAATTCCATTCCGTTGGAATTTAAACATTCTGCACACCACTAACTTGGGTCCCTTGCTCTCATCTTCTGTCCTCCAGGTAGCTGTAGCACCCACCATTATATGTTTATATGTGCAGGTACTGTGTCTCTTATGGGTATAGGAGTAATAGGCTGTAAAGCCCTTTCCTTCTCTGCCCCCACCTTATGGAATTATCTCCCTTAACCAATCCACTCAACGGACTCTCACCCCACTTTCAAAACCCACCTCAAAACTTGGCTGCTGTCGGATGCCAAATGCATTTGCCCATCAGGGCAATGAGTGCATCTCCTTCCTCTAATCCCCCTCCCCTGTACCAGTGTCATACCCTTTCTGGAGGCACCCTCACCCTACTTGGCTCTGTACTCTCCCTTTCCTTCCTTTACCACAGCACTTATTCTATGTAGATAGAATGTAAACCCTTCTCTGAGATTGTTGTACCATAATCAGAGTCTCGACCTGATTACTGACTTGCTTACGGACCTTGTACCCTACTGTAATTAACTGTATGTACTGTATTGTCATTATGTACCTTGTTTCTGCAACCAAATTATGATACCTGTTAATTTGCTGGAACTTGTGTTTGCTCTAGTCAGTGTGCCATGCAAATGTATTGTCATTACGTACCTTGTTTCTGTAACCGAATTGTGATGCCTGTTAAGTTGCTGTAACTTGTATTTGTTCCACTCATCGTGCCATGCAAATGGCCCAGGTCATGCCTGAAAATGGTCCATTGTATCAGTGCACCCACCCTGCTATCAAAGACATAAATAAATACATTTAAATGAATAAATAAGAGTACCTGCTTGAATTCTTTGGTGAGAGAACGGTGAAGTGAAGCTGAGCAGTTCTGGCACACGGAGGGCTTGAGAAAGAAATCTGTGCATATAAACATATTTGGGTTTATTGAAATGGAATTTGAATGTAAAATAAAAAGGTTTTATTTTGCAGAATCCTGGAGACTCCCCTTTGTGGGGAAATAGACTGTGCCAACTGAACTCAGATCTTTAGAGTTTTAGAACTGTTTGCATGAGGGATTCTTCTATGGCTGTAAGAGTGTCTGGAGTGTTCAGAAATGAACAATCCTGATTGGCTGAAAATGTTGTCATGATTTATAATAGGTGCAAAATGGGAAATAAAATATGCAGTGCATTTTGCCCGTCTAAAACAGATTTTTAGTATATGCGTAAATGTGTCCCACAGAGCCACACACTGAAGTATGGATGCTTTCACGTACATTATTTGAGCAACAGAACTGCAAAGCTGAGCTGTTCTGTCATCCAACGGACGTATGTCAAACCACACATACTGCAATGAGTGGCTCCAAAGGACCTATTAACAAATTATAGGTTAAAGGAGTGCTAATGATTTTAACTTTTTAAAAGAAGTAATTGAATAGTCTCTTTAAATCTGCCCATTTCCAAGGTAGCAGTGCTTGAGACCCTTTGCTGAATAAGAGTACACAGTGGCTAGTTTAGGCAATCAAATGGATCATAAATACATCAGCCACTCCACTGTTGTGGACATTTGTCATCAGAGAAGAAAGAAAACCAACAAACCACCACCACCACCGGCTGTGCCAGTTTGCTGGTGCACTACACCCAAAACCTACCTGATGTTCCAGGAGCAGAACCAGGCAAAGGTTCAAGTCCTATCACTGCACACATTCATTTTGCAACCACAGCCCACGGCTGGAACGTAACTCAACCATCCATGTTGGTGTGGAGTTGGAATAGTAAATCATGCTGAAAAACAAACAGAAAAGGTATGCTGATGTATCCCTGACACAGCTGGTTGCACAAACAAGCCGCAAGCAATAATGGAGTCTCATGTGAAAGGAGATAGGGTACACCGAATGGTAGGCAACACTCTCTTGACATATAGTGCAATGTATCCCTTCAGTTGGCTGCATTACAACTCCCCTGGAATTTCAGATGAATACTTGCTAGGTTTATACGCTTATGATTTATACTATGGATTGCAGGATTGAAGAAGGCATGTAGCCCTTTGAGTCAAGCACATTGGTAGTATCTGCTCTCACTTTTTTTTATAATTTTTGGCTGGGAAAGCTACACTGTGACAAAACTCATTTTTAGGTGTGTCCCCTGAGCACAGGGAGATTGAGTGACTTATTGATAGTCACACAGTATGCAAGTGGGGTTTATGGGACTCAAATCCAGGTCTGCAGGATGTACCGAGCTCATTCACAGCTCAATACTCTAAATTCTAGGGATAAGCTAGACTGCCAGCCCCAAATTTCCTTCCCTTATATAACTATCATGTCTATTTTTAAAGTTGTAACAGTATTAGCGTCTACTACATCGCTTGGCAACTTGTTCCACAGTCCAGCAGTCCTTTGTGTATAAAAAGATTGTTTTACTAGGGTTTTAAACAGCCTTTCTTGTAGTTGTCATGGGTGCCCACTAATGTTATGTTGATTATGTTTAGTAGTTATTTAATAAAAATAGGTAATATAATTATTTAACTGTAGCTTGTAGAAATCACAGCATTATGTTACTAGCCTTTAGATACATTATCATTAATGCCTGTAGCGCTGGGTTCAGGCTACTTAATACTCTATATTATACCATAAATGACATGGAAGGCACATCACCTGGGGCGGAATCAATTTTTGTTACCATTTTCCCCCTTAGAGGGTCTCATTGCCTAAGCAAGTTAGAGGGTACAGACTAAGTGACCTATAATACATGGGGCTCTGTGGCCCTCCCACATACCTGGACAGCTCACAAAGACCCCTAGTTATCGGTCTTAATAGACTGGAGGCTTTATAATGCAAGCAATGAAAGTGAATGCCTAATTCACATTTTAGTCGCAGGTATCTTCAACAGTGGTAGATGAAGAAACAGAGCAAAATAAAGCATTTCAGTAAAAGTGTGCCATGTTTCTCAGTTTCTGAATGTCCATGAAGCAAGCTTCCAAACAGCATATTGGTTTTACCTGTAGGCATCACCAATCTGTTTCAACAGTCCATAAAATGTGGTCACTTTTGAGCAAACCTGTGAACAAGACTCACATGGAAGGAGCTCTACACATCTAAGGGCACAAAAGCAGTAAAATTCCATTTTTATTCTAAAATTTGGACATCTCGTTGACATCATCGGGTGGATCTTGTTGTGCTGCACAGCCACATATATTTTTTCTTGGAGCTAGTGCATCCAAACAAAGGAGGAAGGAGCAGACTTAAAGATCAGCCATCAGCAGAGACACAGGCCATGGTAGCTATACAGACCACATCATAGATGCTCCCCCCCCCCCGTGGAAGTCTCTCCAAACATCTATGCAAGCCATTGATGCCAAAGTAGAGTCAATACTCTAAAGACTAACTGAGCAGGATGTCAAAATCGAGGTTGCAACTAAAACTGCAATCTCTAAAAAGACTCACGCAAACCAGGGTCTGGCCACAACAAACAAGGTAGCCCAGGGTGACACACAGCTCAAGTACAGATTGGAGGCCCAAGAAAATGCACACTGAGCCTCCAATGTACAAACTGTGGGTTTATCAGAGAAGTGTGAGGGGGGATATCTTCGTACCATACTGAAGGATGGTTACTTGGGTGCTAAAAGTAAACCCTTAAACCTAGCTTCAGTAAAGCCTACTGGATTTCCCCACAGGACTGTTCAAAGTCAAAGAGAACTGCCAGTACAGTGCTACTGGTGACCGCTACCCAAACAGTGTGGGACTGCATCCTGCAAGCATCTAGGGGAAACAGGTATATTAAATTACAATGGGACAACTATCCACATCTTTCCTGATCTCTTGTATGCTACAACAGCCTGAGGAAAGAAGTTTAATGTCATCAGTGGCAAATTAAGGAGCCTAGGTGTGGCTCACTCCTTCCTTGTTGACGCCCACCCACCTGAGGATGCAGTATAGCAGGCATGCTTTCCAGTATATAGATCCAGTAGAAGCAGGCAAGAAAGCAGAGGCCATCACCCAGGAGATCGTGACAACCCAGACTCAGCAGCATCATGACTCAGAAGATGAAACGTGAACCTGGACCTGTACTGCAAGCATAACTGAGACTCAAGCAACGTATACTATTATGCCTTATGTTTACAAAATGTATATGCAGTATCTCTATTATTGATTAATGATTTACCATTGTAGCTCGTACATCAAAGACACTATCCAGAAGATTATGTAACTATTTGTACTTAAAGTTTGTCCATTCTTTCTTCTCAGTTTGATTAATGAGGGATTTTATAAGTTTGGTATGTGTGTCTGGGTCCCTTGCAATGGTGGCTGATACGTGGCATCGGAGTGAGGAGAGTGCAGTAGCACCACACATAAGGGAAAGGGATAAAAATTCTCTAAAGCAGCATTGTTTTCCTAGTGATCCTGATGAGAGCCCTCGGTCAGTAAACTAGGTGGGAGCAGCATACTAACCTAATCGTAAGTAATCTCTCTGAGGGTCTCTCACATACAAAATTCTTAAATAAGTGGATGAATGCATTGCTAAGCTTTAAGAAAACACATGTATAATCTTACAAGTGTAACCACCCCCACCTGCAAGATATGCTGACTAAGACTGGAGATTGTAAAGGGCAAAGTAGTTAGCTTTTGCTCACACAGCAATCTTGCTATCAGATCAAGGAGGCCACTGACTGAGACAGCTAGAGCATTTCTAACTAGGGAGTAAGCAGACAGATACTTAATTAGAAGTGTAGGATCTGTAAGGTAAATTAAGACCTTCAGCAAGGGTAAAAACAAAAACACAGTAGTTATCAGTGTGCTAGTCTGAGTTGGAGGAATGGAGATGATAACCATCTTTGCAGTTAGCTGGGTCAGGAGGACAGCAGTGAATTGGAGGGTGTTGCCTGAGCAGAAGTAAAGCAGTTGTCCAAGGGAACTGAAGAAAAACCCTATCTAGGATAAGGGGTTAAACACAAACTTGGAAGGGGAAAGGTAAAGGGAAACCAAGAGGGAGGTTAGTGATAAGGGAAGTCTCCAGGGAAGGGAAAGGCAGGGAAGCAAAAAAGTCAGGATAAATAAATCATCAGGCATAAGAGTGGTGCAGTGTAATGGACACTGGACCACAGTCTTTAGTGACATGTTCTGGAGACTGAGGTGTTGCTCCATATGCAGGCACCTCTCTGGGCTGGCAACAGAGGTCACTGGACTCCGGGCCAAACTGGCTCAAGTACAGGCTACCATCTGCCTCATCCAAGGGCCACCTAGTTTGCCATCACTCCCACAAATGATGCCAGCAAGGACACAGAGACTATGGGCCTTGGTGGGTTCCTGGAGGGTAGGGAAAGGAAGGAGGGTGAGCACCTCTCAGACCTTACCAAAATGCAATTCCTTCACCATTCTGGCAGGATGGGGAAGGCAAAAGGAGGCACCCAAGGCAGGAGTAAGAAAGGATGTGGGGGTCCTCAAGGGACATGGTACCAAGGAGAGTGGGAGTGTCCCCTAGGCAATGAGTAAGCATTTGCTGGTGGGTGACTCCATAGTCAGGAGAACTGAGTTGGGGGTAGGGAAAGAGTAGTATGGTGATTCCAGATGCTTCAGTAGGGAGGACTGCAGGGCGGGTCTTGGTGATCACCAGGGAGAAAGGGGTTGGGAGGCAGCTAGATCTTGTTGTCCACCTGAGGATGAAAGATCAGGCAAGTGAAGCTATAGGGGTAGTGCAGGACAGGTTTAGGAAACTGGGGAGGGGCTTCAAGCAAGTAGCTCTAAGGAGCTACCCATACATGGTATAGGGAAGGACAGGGAATTCTGCACCAGGTCCTTTAATGAGTGGTTGAAAGTATGGTGCAGGGAGGAGAACTTTAGCTACATCAGGGACCAGAGTCATACCTGGGGGCATGGAGGTCTGTAAAAGGGAGATGGCCTCCATCCATTCAAGAGGGGAAGAGCAGTCCTGCATGGGTTGTTTAAATGCTACTTTGATGAGCATTTAAACTAGCCAAGGGGGAGGCAGAAAGACTGAGGGACGCAGAGATTGCCCCCCCAACCAGGACTAGTGCAACAGGGAAGTTTAACCCAGGGAGAAGAAATTCACTGGAGGTTGATCGAAGGAAAGAGAAGAGCAGGGCAGGCAAGACTAGAGGATGAACTTCAGTTGGAAGAGAGGGGAAAGAGAGAAAGCAGTAAGACAATGCAACGAGGAGGGTAGGACCAGGCTAACATAGGGGCAAGGGAGGAGGAAGCAGGAAGGGGAGGCAGATTAGAGGGAGAGAGAGGGGCAAAGAGAATATAGAGCCATTTGTGCTAATGTAAGGAGTCTGGGAAACAAAAGTCCTGACTTTGAGGCAATTATTGTGGAGGCAGCCTGGATCTGGGGCCATAATGGAATCATGGTGCATGAAGAGCCACAGTTGGAAAGGGGCCATCCCAGGCTACACTATGTTCTGGAAGGGCAGGTCAGGGAGGAAAGGCCGTGGAGTTGTTTGATATGTGAAGGGGGTATAAGGGCCATTGAGATACAGGGGCAACAAGGGGATAATGAAGGGCTGGGGGTACAATGGGTAAGCCCAGAGACAGGGTCAGGGCTGTTATCCACATGGAGGTGGTGTACAGGCCTCTGACACAGGTGGAGGATTTAGACAGAGCCTTGGGGGAAACCATTAGCAAAATAACCAGTAGGGGGGATGTTTTAATAATGGGGGAGTTTAATCTTCCAGATGTAGATTGGGGCATTCTCGTCACAACTGCATCATGAGGCAGGGCCAGCCTCGATTCCATACAAAAGGCATTGCTGAGGCAGGTGGTTTTGGAACTCACTAGGGACAGAGCAGTGCTGGACCTGGTACTTACAAACAGCAACAGCATTGCTGACATCACAGTGGGTAGTCCCCTGGGTACAAGTGATCCCCATATTGTGTGGCTTGGCATATGAATAGGACAGGGAAAAAAAAAACACTAAGATGAGGGTCCTGGGTTTCAGGAGGGCAGATTTTAAAGAAATGGAAAACTGCCTAAGAGAATGCCTCGGGGGGCAAAGGGAGAGTGGAGGCACAATGGAGAACAATTGAGGAGAGTATAGCCTAGGCAACGGCATGCTGTTTGAAGGAAGTTAGCAAGGGAAAGAAGAGGAAGCGGCCGCTATGTTTCTCTAAGGAGGTGGCAAAGGCAGAGAAGGAGAAGAAAACAGCATTTAGAAAGTACAGGAAGACCCAGAAGGATGAAGACAGGGAGGTATATCTGGCAAAACAAAGAGAAGCAGGAAGGAAGGTGAAGGCAGTTAAAGTGCCAACAGAGGAGAGGATAGCTAAGGGGGTCAGAAAAGGGGACAAGACCTTCATCAGTTTGTGGAGGAAAAGAGGAAGACAAGAGTGGAGAGATAATGAGAATCAGGAGGGCAGGAGGGACTGCACAGAGGAAGATAAAGAGAAAGTGAAAAAAACTAATTGATTACTTCTGCTCAACCTTCATGGTAGAGGGCATGTGGGGACAGACAAGCATGCTGCAGTAAGCAACAGTGAGGGGGAGTGGATACAAGTTCATTCTCAGTGGAGAGGGTCCAGAAGGGATAGGAAGCCTTAAAGGCGAATACAGTCATGGGACCAGATACAGTTCATCCAAGGGTCCTAAAGAAACTGATCATGCTGCTGGCCACCCCTCTGGCAGAGCTTTTTAGCACCTCAATAGAGATGGGGGAAGCAAAGACTGGAGAAGGGTCAGTGTGGTCCCTCTGCTCAAAAGCGGCAGTGGGGAGGCTGCTAGCAACTACAGGCCAGTCAGACTCACATCAGTGGTGGGGAAGTTAGTGGAGACACTACTGAAGGAGAGGCTCGTGGAGCACATGGAGGCAAAAGGGCTGCAGGACCACTGGCACCATGGTTTCACATGGGGGAGGTCATGTCAAACTAGTCTCATAAATTTCATGACTGGGTTACCAGAGAGGGGATCAAGGGAGAGCAGTGGACATTGCTTTTCTGGATTTCAATAAAGCTTTCAACACTGTGCCACACAGGAGGATAGTTAAGAAACTAAGCAGCCTGGGGTGGGGGATACAGTGACAAGCTGGATAACAAACTGGTTAAGGGATAGGAGGCAAAGGATGGTGGTAAACGGTAGCCACTCAGGTGATAGGAAAGTGATTAGTGGGGTGCCACAGGGTTTGGTGCTGGGACCTGTCCTCCTCAATATCTTCCTAAGTGACACGGCACAGCAGCTTAAGGGTAAGGTGTGTCTCTTTGTAGATTATACAAAACTCTGCAACAGGGTTGACACTCAGTAAGGAAGGGGGGAATGCAATGGGATCTGAGGAAACTAGAAGAACAGTCTAGGGGGAGGCAGCTGAGTTTCAGTGCTAAAAAGTGCAAGGTTATGCACTAAGGGCTGCGAAACCCAGGATCTGTATATAAGATGGGGAGAGTGGAGCTTACAGTCACTATGCAAGAAAGAGACCTAGGGGTCATTATACCTGATGACCTCAAGGTAGCTTGGCAGTGTGACAGAGTAGTAGGAAAGACTAGAAGGATGCTGGGATGCATTGGGAGAGGGATTTCTAGCAGGAGGAGGAAGGTGGTGATTCCATTGTATCATTCAATGGTGAGTCCCCACCTGGAGTACTGTGTCCAGTTCTGGAGGCTGCACCTCTGCAATGACATTGAAAGGATGGAGGCAGTACAGAGGAGATCAACTAATATGGTGAGGGGATTGCACAAGAAGCCATACGAGGAAACTTTAGGCTGAAGAAACTCAACATGTGCTCCCTGGAAGAGAGGAGAGCAAGAGGGGCCAAGACTGAAACCTACAAGTACCTCATAGGAGTGAACATGGTGCAAATGGAGGATCTATTTCAGAGAAAGAAAGGAACTACAACAAGGAGGCATGCAGTGAAGCTGAGGGGGGAAGTTTAGGAGAGCTATGCAGAACTACTTCATGGAAAGGGTGGTGGATGACTGGAACAACCTGCCAGAAGAGATAGTGGAGGCAAAGACTGTGGTGAGCTTCAAGCACGCATGGGATAGGCATGGGGCATATTAGGCAGAGGAACAGGGGGAGGGAGTGACACCTATAACCAACTAGGGTCAGTAATGATGGCATAGGTAGGGACAAGAGGTAGAATGGATGGACCCAAAAGTCCTTTCTGCTGACAAAATCTATATTCTATGTTTCTAAGTCTGTTGTGCCTTCGGGTGAATGGCACCTGGGTTTGTGGTTAGAAATGGGCTTGGAAGGTAGCATGGTGCCTCCACCTATGGGGAATCCTTACAACAGAACATTGTTAGGGTGTTTCCCCACAGGAAATAAATACAACCCCCACCCTTGCAATAGGGAACACAGCACAATCTCCTCCCCTCTTATCACTCTATGCATGCAAATAAACAGCAAAGTAATAATCGCAAAATACATTAGCAATTGCAAATAAATAACCAATGTGTTTATTCTGGGGTTGGAGAACAAGGCTGGAGACAAGGGAAGCAAAGTTAAAAAAAAAAACAAAGACAGCCGTTTGCATTCACCCCCATTGTAAGGCATGTATCAGCACCTAGCCAATACTTTTGAAAATCAAAAGCCAAACCAGCTGCACTTCACCCACCAGTAGACCCAAAACAGATTTAGAAAGCACGGCCTACCGTATCATCACAATTTATTCAGGTAACGGGAACAGGGAATGGGGAGGCCAGAAACAAACAGGGAGGCCTGGGAAGAGAGGCAGGGGGCCAGGGGTAATGGTGAAACAAGAGGACAAGGGAGGGCAAGAGAGGGAGGTTCAGGGAAGGGGAACCAATGCAGGGCAATGGGCTCTACGGCCATCCACGCCCCGCTGAAGCCTGACGCTGGTGTCGGCGCTGCTGCCTGTGCAGCGACCATTCCATCATCCATGCCACCTGGAGCATGGCAGTGGTGACCCGCAGGATCTGACGCAGGAGCCGGTGTTGACATCAGGGCACTGGACACCTAGGACAAAGGAGGGAACATGGTATGAGTGCAGGTCTGGAACACTGTAGCCCACCCACCGTGAGCAGTGGACATCAGTGACATGCGCCCCTGGGATGGTACCCAGCCACCCGCAGTGTGTACGCCCACACGAGCCACCAACCCGGCACTCCACAGCCACGTAGAACACTACACACCAACACCACCCATGTGCTGCACACCACTGCCATGGCACGCAGGTGACATGGCAAAGCAACAGGATGGCAGTGGCACAGCCTGGACCCGGGTGCACCCACAGCACACCTGCAGCAGCCACACACATGTGCGATAGCCACAGCATGGTGCAGCAGTCACCGTGGGCAGTGCACAGCTGGAGTGGCCATGCACCCAGAGGGCCGTGTCCCACCCCCACCCCCACTGCCCACCCTGCACAACAATGTAGCATGAAACCGTGCCTACCTGAATGCTGTGGTGCACTTTGCACCTGTCCGGCAGCACTGCCCATGAGGCCTGCATCCTGCACATGGGCCCTGTGGTGGCCCTCCCTGGCCCAACCACAGTGCCAGCCAGACACGCCTCCCCCAATCTTCAGGGCCTAGGAAGGAAACATGGATAGAGACACATCAGTACCCAGCAACACCACATGTCCCCCCGCCCCAGCACAGTGTGCCACCCTGCCCAATGCAGCATCAGTGAGGTGGCACAGGGTGCCCACGGTGCATCACCATGGTCAACAAGATGCACAACCCCAGCCCCTCCAGGCAGCATGGCATGGCAACATGACTGCCCCATGGACCACTGGTTGGGCACGGGCATAGTGCACTTACCTGGCCATGGCACAGCACCCCTCCGGACATGGGCCTGTAGAGACCGGAGCTGCTCAGGGTCCCTCTGCTGCAGGTCCCCATAGCGGTACCTGCATTGCTTGCTGCTGCACCGTGCACCTATGGCCTCCTCCAGCCCATCAGCGACCTCCTACCACACCTCCGTCCTTGGCCTGTTCAGGGGCACCTGGCCAAACAAACACCCAGCATGTGGCTCCACAAGGACCACAAGATTCACCAGCTCCACCTGTGTCCAGTTAGGAGCCCTGGCACTGCTACAGTGTGTCATGGCTGTATCTTGGTCGGGGACTCAAATGGCGCCCAGTAGCACACTTGCCGCACGTGCTGTGGATGTGTGCCTCGCACAGCAATGCGCTGCCAATGCCAATCGTGCAGCCACAGGGATGCACGATATGGCAATGCAGTACTGGCACATGCTGCAGAGTTCCCAGAGCTGCAAAGGGCAACAGAAAGTCAAAGGTCAGCATGCGCACCCTGCACGACAGCGCTATTGGGCCCACTATGCATGGTACATGGTAAAGGCATGTGGGTGCCATGGTGCATGGCCTAATAGCGCACAGGCACCATGGCACCCATAGCACAAGAGTGCCATCAGCAATATGGTGCCACAGCACCATGGGCACTATGGCACCCGGGCGCCATAGGCCATACAGCGTACTAGTGCCATGTGTATAACAGCGTCTGAGTGCTGTAATGCCTGCCACGTATTGTGCGTAGGGTGCGCTGGAGGTGTACACAATGGCAGTGCACGTATGCATACTGCAGGGTCTGTTGCACACGTCACAATGTTGCACCATGACTTGAGCATGCGCAACTCCATTGCATAATGTGCAACTTCGCGATATTCAGCCTGCATATGTAGATTACCTATTAGCATATCTGCAGTGCATCAGAGGCATTTGCATGTCATTACAGTTGCACAAGCCCTCATTTGCATCGTCCCAATAAAGACGCCGCGGGACTGCACAGGGCATCGAACAGTATTGCATCCTACAGGGGTAAAAGGCACGCTGTAGACCTGTCAGGACAGTGGAATGGGAAGGTGATGTGGGTATCAGCAGACATTTAACACATGTCTATCTCCACAGGACTGAGCATGACCAGTCATGAGGAGGTTGAGGAGCGTGGGCCTGCATGCAAGCGCAGGCCTAACTTCACCAGGGCAGAGACGGATGCCCTATTCGAGGCATACCTGGAACAGGAGCCTCTACTGAGTGGCTCGATGGGCACTCCACAGGCCCAAGCAACAGCATGGGAGGGTGTGGCCCATGCTGTGAACCAGCAGGGCACCCATCAAAGGTCTGTGCTGGAGTGCAAGAAAAAGGTCGGCACAGACAGGAGGAGGATTGAAGAGAAGGTGGCGGCCATCCAGGCAGCATGTGCAGCCGCAGGTGGTGGACAGCCTGTCATGCCCCAACTGACGCTGCAGGAGGAGTTGGTGGTGGCTACCATGCAGCACAGTGCCCTCGAGGGCGTGCCCGGTGGAGGCTTCCAGACAGGAGGTAGACCATCATTGCATGGTAGGTATAACAGCGATGGGGGCAAGGGGGCAGGGTGGGTGACAATGGCACTAATGTGACTGTGTTCCCTTTCAGCTCCTGAGTGCCTGCATGCAGCGGCTGAGGTGGGGCTGTCCACTGTGGGGGCAGTCCTGGACCCAGAGGACAATCTGTCCACCTCCACCATTGTCCGGTAGCCAGATCACATGCAGCCCAGCACCGCTGTCCATCTGGATGCCCATGGCGAGGTTGTGGATGAGGCACTGGCTGTTTTTCAGCATGATGCTAGGCATGGCATCCAGTGTGCTGAGACACAGATTGGGGCAGGGTCCAGGACCGATGATGATGAGACTGTCATCTCGTACAATGCTGTTGTGGTTGCGGGGGAGGCACCCATACCACACAACCACCACGGTAATGCAGGCGGTGCCCTGGAGGTGGTTGTCTGCCCACCGGCCACCGCCACCGGCATCACCATGTGTGCCACCGGTGAGGCACAGGCTGATGGTGGTGGTGGTGGTGCAGCCACACCGGTGCTGCCCTGTGCACAGAGGCAGGAGGGGCACCAGCAGCGGTTGGACAGTGTCGAAGGGGGGCTGTATGCAGCGCCCACCGACGGTGCACCACATAATGAGCAGCTCCAAGAGGGCCCCGCTGTGCAGCGCCCACCGTCACGGGGGGATGGGCCGCAGGGTCAGGCACCACCTGTGGGTTGGCACACTGCCCCAACCCCTTGGCTGAGCATACCCGTCTGCTACGGGCCTCTGTTGAGCAACAGACGCTGGTAGTAACAGAGGTGCAAGCACTCCGCACAGAGCTGCACCAGGTAGCAGAGCGGCGTGACAGGGACTTTGCTCAGCTCCTGGCAGAGAACACACAAATGCGGGTGGACACGACCATAGCCATGGATCGGCTCACCGCTGGGGATCTCAGCCGGCCTGGCCCCACTGTCCTCCCTGGTGCATGGCCGTCTGCCGCATACCCCATGGAGTGCATTCTTCACCCCTTGGTCATGGCGTCGAGTGACCCCCTCTGATACCAGGATCCGCTGTGGGTGTTCCAAGCACACCTGGAGCGGGCATGTTGTGCAACAGTGCGGTGTTCCTGAACCGCCCGCCTCCCTGTCCACTCTCTGCTGCTACCCTATGTGCACATTGATGTGGCATGTGTGTGCATCCCTTGGACGTGGCAGCCATGGTCGACACTGCAGACGGGCCTTGTGCACACCCGCCCAGCTGTTGGCCACTGTGGTGTGTGGATGATGATGCTTGCAAAGCACTGACTGCCACTGAGCACCAGTGCTCAGAGTCTAACACACGCCTGGTGCCCGCCTCTGGGCGGGAGCATGATGGGTCCTGTGTGCATGTGTGTGTGTGTGTGTGTGTGTGTGTGTGTGTGTGTGGGCATGCGGGTGGTGTGTGTGGGGCTGTGCTGTGTGCTTCCATGGTATCCGGTCCCACGCTGTCTGCGCTCCCCTCCTGCCATCCCTGTCACGGGGCCCGCCCATGCATGCCTGTATGCTGTGCCATTGACCCCGGGACATGATGTGGACATGGTCACCTACCTGCATGTTCCACAGTGCTCCTCTGCAATTGTGTCCCGGTGCTGCAGGGTCATCCTGGTCAGCCGCTGCTCCCCTCACCCGGCTGGGCTGCTCACCACCACCAGGCCCAGCTGCCACGTCGCCCCCACTGCTGTTCCCCTCGTCAACCTCGACAGCTATCCCACAGTTGGTGGCCATCTTGTGTAGTACACAGCAGGCCAGGAATAGGCCACAGGCCTTTGAGGGCCTGTACTGTAGGGCACCACCAGACCTGTCCAGGCAACGGAACCATGCCTTTCAGCAGCCCAAACACCCGCTTGATGATATTCCGTGTGCTGGTGTGTGCCTCATTGTATTGCTCCTGTGCTGGAGTCAACAGGTGCTGGTATGGGGTGAGCAGCCAGGGCCAGAGTGGGTAGGCACTGTCACCTGTGTGTAGAGATGTCTGGTTAGCATGGTGGCCTGTGTCGCTGCACCCCCCCGCCATCCCGCCCACACCCCCTGGCAACCCTGCCCTAGCATCCCCATGCCCTGCCCTGTTTGTCCGGCTGTCCGCTTCCACTGCATACTCACCTACTAGGTGGCCGTGGGGATACCCCCACTCCTGAACCTGTGGCACAGTGCTGACTGGTGCCAGATGAAGGCATCATGTGTTCCACCAGGGTGTGTGGCACAGACATTGATTATGTGTCCCCTGGCATCGCACACCATATGGCAGTTGACACTGGGGTAGCCCTTCTTGTTGATGTACGCTACCCCCTCCAGGCCAGGTGGTGTGTGGATGCCAATGTGGGTGCAGGCAATGGCCCCCAGCATGCCAGGCATAGCGCCACCCTGTGGAACTCCTGCATGTTCGTAGTACGCTCTGCATGTGTGCTGGGGAAATGAATGTATTCCGCAGCATGTGGCAGCAGTGTGCTGAGGAACTGTGTGAGGATTTGTGATGCAGCCAACTGGGTTGTGCCTGTGGTGTCCCCTGTTGGTCTCTGGAAGGTACCCGTGGTGAGCAGGCACATGACAGCCGTGATGTTTGTCTCCACCAACAGGGCGTGGCTCCATCTTGTGGGTACCTGCATCTCCTCACTGCACAGCTCACAGAGCTGCCTCAGAATTGCCTGGTTCAGGTGGTACTGGCCCACAATTTCTCTGCCACTGTACTGTTCAAAGGTGGTGCGGGCGCAGTACCACCTATTCCGGGTGTACTGCCAATGGGCTCTTCCACAGCCATGCCATTCTGCAAGCTGCCTCCTCATACCCCTCATTATTGCCTCCATCTGGAAGATGGCACTGGCCATGGCCTGGGTTGTTCTTCCCCACAGGGAGGCTGTCTCCCCAGGACCCCCCCCGGCTGTGTGCAGCTGACTATGCCCCTGCACTGGGTGCGCACCTGTGTTCTGGCTTCCTGGCCGGCGGACTGAGGGCAGTGACCTCCACCTCCCACCAGTCTGGGCCCCTGCGCAGCCCCTTCTTGCTGGGTGTCACAGGCACCTGCTGTGGATGTTGCCTCCAACCCTGTCTCACGCACACACACACACACACACACACACACACACACTCACATACCTGCTCACACTCACAGCCTCTGTCAGTGTCACACACCCTGGCCCACACTGTGTGCCACTCCCAGCCTGCCTCTGTCTCTCTGTGGCTCCCCTCCTGCTGTATAGCCTGCCCACTCACTCTCCCTCTATCTGGCTCCCCTCTGGTGCAAGCCTCCTTCCCTCACTTGCTCCCTCTTTTTATGGGCTCAAGTCTGATCTGCGCAAGTCCCATTTGCTCCTCACTTGCGCCGTCTGCCTGCTGTTGAATTTTGCGCTGCGCCACATATTCATGGCTACACCCCCTGAACTTGCGCATGCATTCTTTAACATTGTGCATTGGCACATTGAGACTTGCGCTGTGCAACTGCTGCAGCTGAATATCACTTTCCGGCGCAGTTGCGCCGGCACATCCCTGTTGTGCATTGCACAACTGCTTTGAATATCTAGGCCATGGTAAATACAAGTTACAGGTAACCATGACAGTCAGAAACCTAAATAAAATGGGATGGATAGACAATTACCTGTAGACTGTGCTTCATGTTTGTTTACAAATTCACCATTCACTATTAATCTCCAGTAGGTGCAATGCCTGACCCTGGACCTCCATTACAATATAAAGTACGAGGCAAGACCCCTATTTGTCCTCCACAGGGTTGAACTGGCCTGCCCAGATACCTGGAGATTTCCGGGTGGGTCCCCCTGCTGCACATACTGGGCATACATCAGTATATGGGGGTGATGCATTTTGGCAAAGCAACAGTGTGAGTCGTGCCCCTCTCTCTCATTTTATATGTCGCCAGCAAAATTCACAGTTTGGTGGTGCGCTGCTGAAAGTTAAACAAAGTGAAACTCATAAAGAGAGTGTCAAGTCATGCCACACACAGAGAGTGTCTGACTAGCATGACTACTTACTACTTACACAGACAGTGTGGGTCACATATGCCTTCGCCCCCCCACCATGAGTCTTTTATACGTAGAAGCATCTTGCCAGATGATTGCCTTCCTAATACACAAATCAACAGGCAGATCTGTGTGATGGAAAAGTAAAGGCTATAGGGGTGGTCTCTGGAGAAGTCCAACTTCTATCATTCCCCCTATCATGCCTTTGCCACATGACTGCTCCAAGTCCTAATGTAATTGGCTAGCTGTGTGTTTGATAATTGGATTAGTGCTGTGGGGGGCATGGTGAGACTGGCAGTGGACTGTTCAAAAATCAGGGCTAAAAAGGGGATGCTTCATTACACAGAAGCCAGATGAGATGAGATGAGTCTAGTGTAGCACGATCATGGATATAGCTGTGACCGTTCATGAGATCCAGTCACCGGCAGCAGCAGGGAGTGACTGGTGACTTTCCTTGACCATCTTTACAGATGCACTCATACTTTACCGTGTGATGAGCTGGAAGAGACTAGAAGGGAGAAGTGGGAATAGCCAGGATGACTCTGAACAGCAGAACTGCAAGTAGTGCCAGTTTCCGATGAACGAGACTGCAGCTACTAACTACTATTAAATACTGATGAGCCACCCAATTCTGATTCCTGAAGCTGGTGGTACCTGATAGAAAACAAACTTTTCGTAGGTAAGACAGTGGTGCATCAACATCAGCATGTATTGCTTGGATGCACTGACTAGCTGCTGTATTTGTATTCTGTTGTTCATGAATCATGTATTACATTTTTGGTTTTGTTTGTTTTGTGTGACCTCACTGCCTAGTGTTCAAGTCCAAGACCCGTTCCCTGACCCAGTTATTTCATTTGGGATAATGGAAGTCAAGTTTGCCTGCCTGCCTGCCTCCCGGGCCTGCCCTCCAGTATAAATGATTAAGAACTGTCTTTTTTCCCCCCAAGAACCAAGATCATCCTGCCTGACCTTTAGGACGGTCAGGAAAGAGAGCGACTTGGAAGGGGGTTCCACAACAATTTGTAAAAAGACATCTAGCCTTACGACATTTCCCCTAATTCTTTCAGCTTAACGACATTTTGCCTAAAGCAACAACTGGTGAAAACAACCTCGACACCCACCGGCAGTGGAATGGTAAGTAAGCTACAAAGCAGTCGAGCAATAAATGAGTCTACCTTGTAGTCATTAGCCGCCACATTAGAGCAAACATCTTTTAGGCAAAACTAGTATTAGACCAAATGTTGTAGACAAAATGTCATTAGACTAAATGTCTTCTTACTGACTGTCGTGCTGTGCTTGGTGGGTCAGGTCACCATTGGTTGTGATTCCCTTAGACTGGACCCCAGGGATCCCCCCCCTGGAATTTGCTCACCTAGACGTTTTTCCCAATCCTCATCCATTTATTCCTTTGGAATCCTTACTCTCTCCACCAGGAATGCAGGGGTCAGGAGGAAGCAGGTGCGACAGGAGTGAGTAGCTGTAACTTGTAAGGTTCCTTTTCTTATGACCCCTGGTTTTGAAATTTATTTACAGTCACCCCACCCAATTGCTGATGCTGAGCAAAACTGTGCTGCAATTGAAGAACCCAAAAGGCTGCCCACTTAGCGTGGAAAAGGTGACTGTCATTTCCATCTTCAAAAAGGGAAATAGAAGCTCAGGGAGAATGATAGACCATCAGCCTCACTTCAGTTTGTTTCAACGTGATAGAGAAATCAATAAAAACTTGCTTGGAAACAGAGGTAATTAACCTTGGTCTTAATGATAAACAACAACATGACTTTAAAAGACTTTTCTACTACTGCCAACTTGGTAACCTTTATAATAATGTAAGCTGTAGCATGGATAACAACAACCCTTATAATGTGATTTTGTTAAATTTTCAAAAAGCCTTTGACACCTTCCTCCATTATATATTAATAAATAATTACTGATTATGGACTTCAAACCAAGTCTTATCAAATGGATTCAAGACTGGTTGCTACACAGGAAACAATGTGTTACTAAACTTTGTTTAGTATTTCCATCAGTGTTATGAACCTCCAGACAGCAAGTTTTATTAACAATTTGCAGATGACACAAAGTTGAGGGGAGTTGACACATTTCTTAAGCACCTATCAATTGCCAATGACCTACTAACAATAGAGAAATGGGCAATTAGAAATGGGATGTCCTTCAATGTTGATAAATGTGTAGTTATGCACTATGGTAAAAATAATCCCAAATACTTGTACTGTCTAAATAATGCCCTGATCCCCACTTCTGAATTGGAAAAAGACCTTGGTATTACTGCTAATAATGAATTGACAGTTTCTGACTATTGTAGAACTATTACCAAAATGGCTAATGGTATGATAAGTATAGAATAAAGGATGGGGAAGTGTGTGATATGTGAATTCAATGCACACCTGAGGTGTGAAATGCCACATAAATGCCTGAGGGGTTTATCAAATCATCCCACACCGAAGGTGTGCATTAAATTTCATATGCACCCTTCCTCATCTTTTATTTTAAATAACATACTGGTCAGCAATTTTTTCCAGCCCAAGTCTCCTAAGCATGTGTGACAGGCAAAACACACACACTATTTCCCTACGTCCTTTCACACACACTCTCTGTTTCCCTCTGTCCTTTCTAAAGAGTGCCTTTTTTTGTTTTTGTTGCTGTTTTATTTTGTCCCATACTTATATATTGAGAACGCTATCCTGCTTAACCCAAGGCAGCCACAGAGCCATTCCTGCTGGCAGTTGGTGTCACTTCAGGCTCTCTAACAGGAGGATTAACCCAATAGATTTGTTTATTTTGTAACTCGTATAGTGGGATGCAATCATTTTATTATAAGGAAAAAAAAATGGCAACGGGAGGACTCTCACTCTGGCGGCTCCTTGCTACTGGCAATACAGAGCCACCGCCATGTTTCTGGAATTGTTCAGCCCACCCAAAAGGAGAAGGACAGCCAATTAAGGAGTGGCTGCTTTTGAATGACACAGCGCATGTGTAATGACCCATGGGTTATTATGGCAAACATCAACTGGCTCAGCCCTTAGAAAACAATTGCTGGCCAGCTATTATGGAGAATTAAGTGTTCTTTTGTTTCTAGATCAGAGCATTGTCTGATACCCCGTTACAGAAGCTATGTTAGACTGTATCTAGAATATGGTTCCCCATTTTGGAGCCCTTACTTAAAAGGGGATATTGCATTAATTGAAAGGGTACAGAAACATACCACAAAGATGGTACCTAATTTTAAAAAATAAAAACTTCTCACGAGAGATTGAAAGAGACATGTCTATTCTCTTTTACAGGACAGAAAGCAAAAGGATGACCTGTTGTTAATTTTTAAAATCTTCAGTTCTACTGAATTGGCTTCCCAATGTGGGTTAAAGCTGAACCCCAGGGAAAATAATTTATGTTCCCATAATACGCAACTGGTAGTCCCATGGGCAAATACATTGAAGAGGGACTATTTCTTTACAATGTACACCATAAAAGCCTGGAACAAACTGCCTCAAGAATTGGTTGATAAAAACACAACAGATGGTTTTAACAAGCATTCGTCAATGCCGAATGTTTCCTTGCATGGTTTATGTGGCAGGTGTGTATCGTGTTAGTTGAACTTCTGGTTGGAAGAAAAGCCTGCCTGAACTATATTTTGATGAGCTGTCATATTTGGACAGCAGTTAAATACAGTAGCTTGGGTAATAAGATGGCTATGTTGAAAATGTGGGATGCACTGTCAGCCCGGTGGTGCTGAGGGTTGAGGTTCTGGCCGCCACACCTTACGCCATGCTGGCGACCCATGTTCGGGAGTGAGCACAGGCTGCTGGGGGTTGGCAGGGGAAGGGGAAGATTGAACATCCCAGGGACAGCTCTCCTTTTCCAGGAAGAGGGGTGACCAGTTGTCAGTGCATGCCTGGTCCCTAGCAGTGGCTGGGGGCTGGCACACCAATGCTGCAGACATCTGGTCAGAGGCAAGGCAGATGCCTGATGGGGTGCATGCACAGGATCGTGCATGGCAGTGTCACCAGCTTCCTTGTACACTCCACCCCTGAAAGGGAGAAACTAGGAGGAAAAAAGCTCATGGTAGATGATGGAGGGAGCTCGCAGGTCCCACCCCTGAATAGTCATGGTGCCGACCACTGTACTGGAGCCAGTCTTGGTGGGGCTTGGTGGGGGTGGGCCCTGGGACACCCCACTGACTCCGCTGGGGGGGGCAAGCCCTGGGGGTAGCTGGTCTACGTTGGCCAGTGGGCATCAGGGGCAGGGCTGGGGCTCCCTCCAGATAGAGAGGGCCATGAAGCAGGAGTACAAATAATTTAAAAAAAAATGTGGGGTGCAATATTTAAGATTTCCACAGTTACTAGCATGTGTGCTGAAATTTCAGCAAATGGCCATAACTTTGTCATTTTTTCATATTTTGCCCTAAATGTTGAACACAGTCTTCTTATCACCCCACTTCATGAACCCTGTAGGTGACATTTTTCAAATCTATGGGAAAATGGTATTCCATACCACAGGTGCGAAAACACATTATGGGCAGGATGTGAAAAATGACAGCTGTACTGGTCATGAGGTAGTGTGATAAAAAGGTTATACTGAAAATTTGGAGTGAAAATATTGAAAATGACCAAAGTTACATGCGTGCATAAAAAATTTTGAATGACTGGGTGTAATTAGGCCATTTTTTTGAGTTGTTTCACCAAGTTTTCAACATGGCCTTTTTGAGACCCCACCTCATGAAAGTGCCACTGTCATTTCATTCACTTATCCCGAAAGGTGATTTCACAGAGTGACCATGCCATTCTGTGCCACAGGTGCGAAAACACATTTCAGGCAGGATGTGAAAAATGACAACTGTATTGTTCATAAGGAGGTATGAGAAAATGGCAATGTTGAAAATCTGGAGTGAAAATATAAAAAATTGGCAAAGTTAGGAGTGTGCGTAGCAACTGCGCAATGCAAGCTCATAACGCAGTTATTTTTTGGAATTTTTTCACCATATTTGCAACATGGACTTTTTGGGACTCCACCTCATATGCAGTGGCACTGTCATTTTGTTAACTGGTCCTGAAAGGTGATTCTACACAGCGACTGTGAAATCACCTTTAGAGACCGAGTAATGAAATGACAGTGTCAGTGTTGAAAATTTGGGGCAAAAATTTCTAAAAATGGTTGAGATATCAACCTAAGTTGAAAACCCCATTGGCTGCCATTATACGGCACTTACCTTTGATTCTTCAGTTTGCCGGTCGGCTTTAAAGAGTGCAGACGTGTTCCGGTCCAAAGAAGATGACAGTGCTGACCTCTGGAGGTAAGTATGGGTAATGGGGGGTGCGGGGAGGTGGGTGCTCAGTGGAAGGGTGGGAATGGGGATTGGGGAGATGACGAGGGACCATTTTCTTTTTTACAGGTTAAAAAAAGAGGTCGGGGGACAGATTTCTTTATTTACAGGTACAAAAAAAATTGGGCAGACTGGGGTGGGCCCCCAGTATGCCACATGAGTTGGGAGGGTACATGATGCTGACACAGGGACTGTGCACCCCGATGTCAGCATGGGAACAGAGGGTTTGGGGTGGACAGCACACAGAGGGAGGGAGCGGAAGGGTTCGGTTAGATGCCCTGGGCTGGAACGGGCACGGGGAGGACAGCAGCAGTGGGAGGCAGGGAGGGTTTAATGAAACATGCTGGGCTGGTGGGGGAACAGAGGGTGTGGGGTGGACTGCAGCAGTGGGAGGGAGTGGGAGGGTTTGATTAGATGCCTGGGGCTGGGACGGGAGCAGAGAGGACAGATCAGCAGTGGAAGGCAGCGGAAAGGTTTAATGAAAGATGCCGGGCTGATGGGGGAATGGAGGGTGTGTGCGGGGTGGATGGCAGCAGTGGAAGGGAGCAGGAGGGTCTGCAGACTTGCAATGCCGGCTATGCAAATGAGAGGAATGAAGTGCACTGTCTCTTTGGTGCAGTTAATTTCTCTCAAGTGCATGCCAGCTCCCTGCTGTGAAATTCCGACAGCCACCACACTCAGCTTTAGTGGTCAATGGTGTGTCAGGGTCTCACCCACTGTACAGTGCTTTGCACTGGACTCGCCCCTGACTTACCTCTCAAATGCAGTACTGTCCCAAGGTGTTTCTGGCTCAAGCACAAGGAAACACAAAAAGGGCTTGGATGCACGACTGGTTTCAAATCAGATTTTTGGTGCAAGCTGTTTATTTTGTCCCACTTGTGTGGGGGGACATTCTTGATGGGCTACCTTACTCTTCTTTTGTCCACCAAACCCAGTAAACCCAGTAAAGCACTGTGTAGGATTAATTCTCTGTGGGTAAGTAGGACTGGACTTTTTACTGATTTTTTTTTTAAGTTTTACAATGGAAGAACTATCATGTTTTACAATGGGAAAACTATCAAAAGGTCTGTTTTAAAGGGAAACACTGGAAAAGGCACAACTTTACCCAGATGCTAAAAAAATGTTTGATTAGTGCTTTCAGACAGTAACATTTTTTTTAAATTACCTCTAATTGCTTTTTTAGTGATTTAAACAGTGGCCTTCAACTTTCATTTTCTATTGCTGGGACCCACCATTTAATGAGTTGCAGTGAGCTTCCTGAGCTCACTTTATACTAATATGCCCTGCCAACCAATAGTAGAGGTCAAACAGACATATTAGCATAAAGTGAGCTCAGGAAGCTCACTGCTGCTCATGAGATGGTTGTTGCCAGCACCAGAAAGTGGAGCTGTATGTAGCTGTTTTAGGTCATTAAAAAAGTTGCTACTGTCTGACAGCACTAATTGAGAGTTTCTGTAGTGTCTAAGGAAAGCTGTGTCTTTTCTAGTGTTTTCCTTTAAGTTAGAGGGGAGTCAGTTGTGGTACTCAGTCAGTAGACTGAGTTCCTTTACTTTTGGATGACTTTTAATTAAGATGTTCTTGGACATGTGGAAAAACAGAATTTGGGACTTGTTTGCCATTCTAATGAAACATTCATGTTGGAAATGCTGTTTTGCTTTATATCTGTGAAAAGAGACTCGCAGCATGCAGCATATTTCTGTTTTAGTGGGAGGGGTGCATAGTGTTCTGACCTGAGACCACTAACACAGAGTCTGGCACTGAGGAGATGGCGGCAGTAGGAAGGGCTCAGGAGTGCAGAAAAATTGGTAGTGACTTCAACTAGATCTCCTTGTTTCCTTCCCCATCCATTTCTTCCTGAACTGGTTCACTTCTAACCTCACTCAGTCTGATTGACTCGGGTGAGTTCTTAACCTGACCCTGGGACCACCAGAGGAGCAAGTGATGTGACCAGCAGTGGGATTCAGCAGTGGTTGGGACAGGACTCTGCATCAGCAGAGATCTGACTGAGCAGTGAGCCCAATACTGTTGTTTCTAAAACAAACAGGCATAAGTCATGAAATGAGGGCATGCTAGCAGGGATCCTCTGGGATGCATCTGTTTGGTTTAGTTTTTACTTTCCTGGGTGAAATTCCTCTCTAAATATATTGGGGGGAACAGGCGTGGTGGTGGTGGTGTGTGTGAGTTTTGCTCTTGCTCCAGTTCTATTAGTGGTGGGTTAAACAGTGTGTGTGTGTATTTTACTGCTCTTCTGCTAAGTCTACCAGGAGTCTAAAACAGGTGGTGGGTGGAAAGCAGCCCATTGAAGTAGGCCCTACTATATTTTAACCCCACCACTTATTTGTGTGTCTTGGACATGCCCCAGTACCCAGTCATGCAGTTTAATTTTTTAATAGGTTCAATACCACAACTCCGGGCTCAAAATGCTGAAACTGAGCATTCTCGTCCCCAGCAGTGTGACATACATGGCCCTCCTGGGATGAAAATGCTGGTATTGGGCCCAGAGGGTCAAGAGCATCACATGGCACTGGACCCATTAAAAACTTAAACTGGGTGGCTGGGTAGGACGCTTAGACTGATATGGGTGGGGAGGGGGCTCATCCACAGGTGCATCTTGCTTATCTTTGTTAAAGTATGGCCATGGAAGGTGACTTGCTGCAGACTGGGAGGAGGACATCATACTGTACAGCAGGGGAGCTGAGATGGGTTGGTACATTAGCTAGCCAGGCAATCATGGACTACATGTTAAAGCTAGAGAAACATACTGCCTGGTAGGGGAAGCAGAGATGGATCTAATGAGTGTGCATGCACATGTGTTACCCCTTTAAGACAGCTTTGTTGTGGTACCGTGGTGTGTGAAGGGGTCCCTAGTCCCCTCCAATTCCTGGAGACCTTATAGACTTGATCTGTGCTCCATGTCCTTTTCATTTTTTAGTTATTTACTGTCTCAGATTACAACTTTTGAGTCAAGAGACTCTTTTACAGAGGTTCTACATCAAGAAACAAAAGACATGACAGTACACAGCAGTACAGAGTTTGGGAAGAAAACCCAGTAGCAAACATAAGGTAGAACTAGTGAATTCAACAGTAAGGCAGAGCACATTGCAATCAGGCAATTAACATATGTATGTTTTTTTACAATTGTGCAGGCTAAGACAGAACCAATTGAAAGCAATCAATTGAATAATTGATCTTGTCAGAAACATTAGACAGAGGCTAAAAGTACAATTGTGCAGAATGAGGCATAACCAATTAAAGAACATTTTGTTAAAATAGAACTTGTCAGGTAATCCAGGGCGGAGAGGTGGGCTAAGTGGGACAGTCACACCCACTAAGCACCACGAGGTGTTCCTTGAGCTTCTGCTTGAAGGTGCCTAGGGTATGGGTATCGGGGTATGGCATTAAGCAGGCTGGGAGCCCTGTACTTGAAGGACCATTGGGCCTGGGGTGTATGGCAAAAAGGGGTCTGGTAGGAGATTCTGGTCCCCCCGTCCATATTGTGATGCTGCTATAGGTGGAGCGAAAGTTGTCATGTTTAGGCTTGCCCAGAACATGTCAGAGCAGTTAAAAGATGTGCTTCTGTATTTTCTAAGTGCACAATGTTTAAAATATGTTGTGCAGTATTATCTGTTTCTAAAATGCTGTTTTGCACATTTTAGTATGTATGTAAGTAAGTAAGTAAGTAAAATTGTATTTATAAAAAGAGCCTTTCCAATGCACAGAGTGCTTTTACAATGAAACTACAAACAATACAATAAACATATTAAAATACAAATTATAATTCACTGAAATGACTCCTATGCCAGTATGCTTATATCGATATTAAATGCCTACAGCTGTTGTTCCCTTACAGTTTTCATGTTTTTATTTTGTCACAGCCTAAATGCCTTATAGTAGTTCAGTTATGTTTTCCCTGTTCATTTTATTTCTTTTTTTAATAAATTGAGAGGTTCTTTAATAATGGGGTAAAGCCTCTGATCAGATGTTGCCTTTACACTGTTTAAAAGATGTGCTTTTGTATTTTTTGAATAAACCGGTAAAACTTTTAATCAAGTGCACTTTGTTTAAAATATGGTGTGCAATATTGCTATCTGTTTCAAAAAATGCTGCTTTACACATTTTAGCATGTTTTATATCAACATTCATTGCCTACAGCTCTTGTTCCCTTACAGTTTTCATATTTTTAGTTTGTCACAGCCTACAAGGCTTATAGTGGTTCAGTTACGTTCCCCCTGGCTCATTTTATTTTTTTATAAATTGAGAGGTCCTTCTTTCTATAACCATTAGTCTCCCCACCCCCAAATGCAACATATTTTCAGTGTGTTATGTATCCTTCATTATTTTACATTTTTAAAATAGTGACACACATTGTTTTAGCTAATCTCTTTTACAGGAAAAGACAGGCATTGTTTTGCAGGTTATCAAAAAGTACATGTCTTTATAACATGCTGTTTAGTGTATGCTAATATTTATTTTATGTAAAACTATAACATGTTTTTTCTTAAATGTGCAAGTCTTGAAATATTGTCTTTTGAATTGCTTTATTATAAAGAGCTGAATTTAAAACTCAAATTATGGTGTTCTAGGGTGCATATGTCATGCTTGAAATTTATCAATTGAAGTTATCTGTTACACCCTGTGAAACACAGTGCTGTCCACTGTTGCTTGGGCTTATGTTTGGGTGAAACCTGTTGTGTCCAAACTGATAGGAGAGGACTCCTTACCAGTTTAAACCGTTACCACTTTATCTAGACCTGCACAGTAAAGTCTTCGTCTCTTCACGAGAATAACAACTGTGCTGGCTTAAGATATTCCTTAGGCCTATTTGACCATTAGAGTGGTCACACACAAACATCTGGAAGACTGTGACCAGCTGAATTATAACCATCTCCAACACATGTCAATTATTTTAGCTTTGTAGCTAAAGTTATTTCATTCATAAGCAATAAAATGTTATAATAAGAGTGTCTCTTTTGTTAAACAGCAGACATGGTTATTCTAAAATTAGTCTATACAATGAACCCCTACTGTAAAGGTTTTTATTGGAGAAACACACATACACACTTAAGTTTGTGCTTTAACATTCGTAAATATGTGTCAGAAGTGTTGTATCGTATCATAGTTTTATTTCTGGTTCTTAAATAATTAAGTTTCAGAACAACCCCTCTTAATGTTTCTTTCCATTTAAAACAAAGGCCCTATTCATTTCAGTGGAAGAAAGTTTAAATTATTTAATCTGCTTCTGTTTTACTGTGCTTAGTTTTTGCTTTAACATTTGTAAATATGTATTAGAAGTGTTATATTATATCATAGTTGTATTTCTGGTTCTTAAATAATTAAGTTTTAAAATATCCCCTCTTAATGTGTTTTCCCCATTTAAACAAAGGCCCAATTCATTTTAATCGAAAGAAGTTTGGTTTATTTTACCTGCTTGTGTTTCACACAGTTTGTGCTTTAACATTTGTAAATATGTGTTGTATCATATATCATAGTTTTATTGAAACCATTTCCATCTAAAACATATTTGTGCTTTTACTGGCCAAGACCACCCCCAAGTATTTAAATGTAATGATTACTAATCAGTGAGTCTTCTAGGCCATTATTGATCTATGTTACACTGGTACTCGGTTTCTGCCCCTGCTTGGGGGCATGTTTAGATCCTTTGTACATCATAAAAGTCGGTGTATTAGCACACAACAGCCCATTTACAGCCAGTGAACCAGGGGTCAGAAAGACTTTTAAATAGTTTCAAGTTTTTAAAAACTGCTGTGGCCTGGACTTTTAAATGGCTAATTATTTTGCAAAACAGCTTTCTCAGGTTGGCTTTCATGATCTTGTTTTAGAATCAAAAGGCTCACGGGTTGGGGGGCGAAGGTAAGTGCACTTAATTTATTGTTTTTATTAATTTGAGTGGGTAAAATGAAACTTATAAAATTATAACCTAACTTTTTTATAATTTAGGTTTGTCAGCCTTGTTTAAAACAAGCAATTATCTGGCAGTGCCTGATACAGCTTCACATGGTATGCCAAATTAAGTTTTTCAAAAATGTTATAATTGTGTGTATAGTAATGTATTTACTTTAAAATGTTTTGCTGTTCATCATAGAGAGAGCCACAGTCTATTTTACAGATTTAAATAGGACTAGCAATATGCTGTTATGTTTTACCTTTGTGCATTTATAACTATTGCTGTATAATGTGAGCCAGGGTTTTAAACCTCTAACAAACTGGTTTATTAAAGGTCTGAACTTTGTAGAAAGATGTTTTAAATTTTGCTGCTAAAACATGAAAAGCTGTTAAAGTCTGCTCTTTAATATGTAAAACTGTAAAAATAAATTAACAGCAGTATATACAGTAATTAGTGCTGATTTATAAACTGTTTTTATTTTTGTAATAGAAACGGAGCAACTGGGCCATCATCCAAAACTATAACACTAAGGAATGAGAACCAAAAAGCAGGTATGTTGCAGTTAAAGTAGCCAAATTTGTGTTACTACATTACCAAAAGTGTTTACAGTGTTTTACAATACAGGTTAATAATGGGGCAGATGTGTTAAAGATGGTAAATTAAGTGCTGTGCTTTTTTTCGTGAATTTAGTATGCCTCCTTGTAAGAAAAAGTATACTATATAGCCATATGTTTCTAAAGTATACATTAAGAAGATCTGGTGTGGCAATGCCCCCCCCTCCTTCCTGTTATTTATAGTTTTAAATCAAGGATGTTTAATGCAGCAAATTATTTAATATGCTGACATTTTGCATGTTTTTATTGAGGGTACCAATCAACTAAAACAGATCAAAATACAATAAAGGAAATGCATATCTGTCATGAAATGTACCTAATATATAATCAGCCTGCAAAATACAGTACTATTATAAAGCAGTATGCATTACAGGGGCTATATATTTATGTATTTTTTTTTATTTAATGTTTCCTAGATAATATCAATTTTAATCCTCTAGAAGCAGTATTTCCAAAGCATGCAAGAGACCACCACGCACATTCAAGTTTATCCAGACAGAAAGAGAATCTTCCTGACCGGATAAGACTGCTGCTACATCCAGTACCTACACCCCTAACAGAAAACAAAAGGTATGAGGGCTGTGTGAAAATTTGTTCAGCCCTACCCCGAGAATCTTTATGGACAGACCAATTACCCCCCACAAACAGAATTGAAAACGTGAACACCGTTGCTGTACAGATATTGGGGATAAGCGCTACTGCAAACATAATAAGCAAACACAAGCACCTGTAGCATTAACCAGTGCCCCGATAGTGTATCTGCAGAGCTGTCACACATTAAATCACCTTCTGTGTGTGTGAGTAAAGCTAACCCTGTAATTACGCCTGCAACTTTGACACCCCAAAAAGCGTCACCTCATGAGCAAAACTCAACTGGTGGCACCCTTGTATATAGTTATAATTTAACCCTTGTATATAGTTATAATTTAGATCCTTTTTGCAAACCTGTGGTGGTTTCTTCACATGTGACACTGCCCCCTGATTGCAGACTAACATTTGAAATTTTTAATAACACATTTAAGGAGGTCAGCATCACAAAAACAAAACCATCATAATACAAGATTTTAAACTGTAAATATACATGTTTGCAGTTGTTTAAATACCAGAAATGGTGAGCACTAGAAAACTAATTAAAAAATTAGCCTGTAGTGATGTAAACATTTCTACTATACAAAATAACTGTGACAAAATGATTGATAAAATTATGCAATGTGGGCAGGTCATTAGAAACACTAGGCATAATATAGTGAATATCAATATATTATGTGTAGAATTAGAAAGGCTAAAAAAATATTGGCTACCCATAATAAAATGCAGCAGCATCAGCCATCCCTGTAAAAACACAGGGCACCACCACAGAACAATGTGGTATCTGGGGCTGCCACACCATGCTGTGTGTGTGATTGTTGTGCAAGTTCCCCATATCAAAAAGCTCCTGAGTGTCAAACTAGCGAGTGTGAAACTGAGTGTTGTATGTGTGAACAATGTGGGTGGGGGCAATGTGATATTTCTCATATGCACACAGATTTGACAGACAGTGAATATTTTATGAGTCCTGCACAAAATAGCACCCCTGAAGACATACAGATAGGGGACAGTGCCACACCAAGCCATGAAGAAGGCATTTGTAGTCAGGAGGGTCAGCAGTTAATGGAAGAGGGTCTAGTGAAACCTGTCTATTTAGAATTAATAAATGAATATGAAGTACCCAGAAATAATTTCAATGGTGTTGAGTAATGCCAGCAGTTTCACTTTGCCAGACTAGACAGTATAACATCCATAGATCAATACTATTCTGCCATCCATACAGCTGTGCAGCAGTTGTTGGACAGAATAAGGCCTACTTTAGGAAGTAATGATTTTGTACAGCTACACTTGGATTGTGATAGTTTAAATGACCCCCTGTTTTCATTACGTAGAAATGCCCAAGAGTTAAATGCTGATGAATTTTTAGAGCATATTGCAAATTTATTAAACAGCAAGATGGATGTGTGTGCTAATGAGACATAAATGTTGGTAGTCACTGTTGTGAGAAATGTGTGTGAGGGAGTTTCCAGAGATGTTAGAAGTGTTTTATCTAGCCATATTGTCAAGCAGAAAGCAAGGCTACTAGTTAATTTGGTGAATCAAAATAATGCATTTTGCTTTTCCAGGAGTGTAGTGGCTTTACTATACCCTCAACTAGTTGACCAACAGATATTAGCAGAAGCTAGAGATTTACAGAGAAGGGTAGGGCTGTCAGAGCAAATAATGGTAGATTTGAGCCATATACATCTATTTGAGGCAAAGCTAGATGTGACCATCTTTGTTTGTTTCATGAACAAAGTTGGTGCATGGCAGAGGTTTCTTTCATCTCCTAATAAACGGGCAAAATCTGTATTTATTCTTTTACACAGAAATCATTACTATGGTACTAAAAACCTCAAAGGCTTTTTTAGGGCCAGAAATGTACGTGAGCATTGTAATGCCCTTTTTGCACACAAACGTTCACACACCTGCTCTAACATATGCTATGCATGCAGATCATTTGGTTGTAGTAAAGTACAAAGTGAGGTGGTACAGTGCCCTGACTATCGTAAATACTGTAGCTCCACAGCCTGCTTCGGAAGACATAAACTGGCTTACCCCGATTGTCATTTATCCAAATTGTGCACATCATGTGGAAAACCTCATGGTGAGAACCATATTTGTTTTAAGCCAAAGTGCCATAATTGTCTTACAGCTGTACACCCTTTTGAAACTCACTTATGCTACATCCAGTCCTTAAAGTCACCATCTTGTTCAGCTAGTTATATATATCATAATTTTGAATGCATGCAAGATGTCAGCCCTGGTTACTTTAAACATATTCCAAATTATATCTATGCCCTTGAAAGAGGTCAAAAGTGGGAGTTTGAAGGCACTGACTGTGTTGCCCAATTTATAAAAAAAATTTATTCAAAAAGGGTTTCAGGGGTACACTTTCATAGATCACAATTCAAAGGGGTATGATGGCCATTTCATTTTAAACCAGCTTGTAAAAGAAAAAATAGAAGTGGAGTTATTGACTCAGGAAAGTAAACTGATGTCCATAACTGTAAAATGGCTAAATATCCAATTTATAAACAGCTTAAATTTCCTTCCAATGAGGCTCGCAGCAATGCCACGGGCTATGGGTTTTGAGGGAGTAAAAGTTACTTTCCACACTTTTTTAACAAACCAGAAAATCAGAATTATGTAAGTTCTATGATGCAACACAAAGATTATGGTGTAGACTATATGATGGCTGATGAAAATAAAATGTTTTTGGAGTGGTATGAAATGCATAAAGATGATGTAGTTGACTTTAAAAAGGAATTGCATCATTACTGTAAGTCAGATGTGGAGATTCTAAAGCAGGCCTGTGAAATGTTTCAAGATGGTGTTGAGCAGATGTTTCAAGATGATGCAAAGGAAAAGTGCCAAATTGACCCCTTTCAATATATTACTATAGCATCAGTTTGCATGGCCATGTTTCAGTTTAAATTTTTAGAGTCAGACACCATAGGGATTATACCCGCTGACAACTATCACCGCCAGTGCAAGCGTTATTCCACACCGGCCATACAGTGGTTGATGTACAACAGTAAACAAGAACACTTTTCCATACAGCATGCAATAAATGGTGGGGAAGTACATGAAGGCCCTTATTTTCTTGATGGTTATTCTGTAATAGACGGTGTCCCCACAGCCTTTGAGTTTTTAGGCTGCTTTTATCACGGCTGCCAGGTGTGTTACTTTGAAGACCTATTGAACCCGGTGCTTAACACAACCTACAGACATTTGTATTACCTAACCATCAAGAAATTAAACTATCTCAGACATGAAAAATGTATGCATGTTAGGGTTGTGTGGGAGCATGAATGGAAGCAGTTGGTGTGTGATAATCCACAAGTGCATGCTTTTTTGAAAGCAAACCACTTTCCAGAGCCTATGGACCCCTGTGAATCACTTTATGGGGGACCCACAAATGCACTGCATTTATATTACTATGTGCAATCTGATGAGAAAATCCATTATTATGATTTTACCAGTTTGTATCCCTATGTGAACAAGACCAAGACATACCCCATTGGGCACCCAGTGGTCATATATGAGAATTTTAGGGATCTCAGACATGATTTTGGACTTATTAAAGCTGAAATGTATCCACCCCATGGCCTCTTTTTACCTGTACTACCCAGCAGGATAGGTGGAAAGCTGATGTTTACACTGTGTCACACATGTGCCAAGACAGCACAACAGTCACAGCCTTGTACCCATTTAGATGATCAGCGATCTCTGGAGGGTACATGGTGTTCTGAAGAATTACATCCAGCTTTAGAGAGGGCGTACAAGGTGGCAGAGTTGTATGAAGAATGGCACTACCCAAAGAAATCTGACAGCCTTTTCACAGAGTATATTAAATTACACCTAAAGGGGAAACATGAAGCTTCAGGGTATCCAACTTGGTGTACTACTGATGTAGAACGTAAAGCATATATCGATCAATATTATGCTAAGGAGGGTGTTGTTTTAGAGTCAGAAAATATAGCATACAACCCTGCACAAAGACAGATTTTGAAGTTGTTTTTGAATTCATTGTGGGGAAAATTTGGTCAGGGACCCAATTTGATGAACACTGCCATTGTCAATGATGCTGAGGATCTCTTTCAGTATCTTTTTATAGATCGCTACCAGGTATCTGGTCTGTATTTTATCAATGATGATACAGCATCAGTACGCTGGAAATACGCTGAAAAACACTATGCTAATGCTACAAACATTAATGTTGTTATAGCGGCCTTTACCACAGCCTATGCCAGACTTAAACTGTACAGTTTACTTGAAAGCCTCCAGGGCCGCTGTCTGTACCATGACACAGACTCTATTATATTTGTTAGCAGGCCAGGCAATTGGGATCCACCAATGGGTGACTATTTGGGTGATCTGACCAGTGAACTGCCACCTGATGAACACATTGTGGAGTTTGTGTCAGGTGGTCCTAAAACCTATGGTTACAAACTGACCAATGGCAAAATTTGTATGAAGTGTAAAGGAATTATGTTTCATGTGACAAATAATGAAAAGGTTAATTACAGCTGTCTCAAATCACTAGTTGACCATTTTGTCAAGGACGGGGGTGTGAATGAAGGTGATGGGGTACAGTCAGTCAGTATAGGATTGAAAAAAAATTGTGCAGAATGAAAAAAGCATCACTATTGAAAACAAGCCAGAAAAAAAAAACTTTTAGGGTTGTATACAACAAAAGGGTTTTAACTGACTGGCTTATGGCTTCTGACCATGGTATGGATATACCTTGGAACACCCATTTTCCTGTATTTTGGCAGATCCATCAAACACTGAAAAAATTTACTTTATTAAAAGCATGCTGGATGCAGGTCTCAATGCTTTAACCAAATTTCCAGAAAATATTATCTGGTGTTATAGTTGCTAGCAACCTTTGTATACAGACTTATGTGGCAAATTTCCTCAGTTGAAATTTATAGAGGGTATTCCTAGCACTCTACAAGATGATGAACTATGACCTCCCCAAAAAGTAAATATTTTAATTATAGATGACTTAATGGAAACAGTATCTGAAAATTGTAAAATTCAAAAATGTTTTACTCAGTACTGCCATCACAGAAATTTCAGTATCATGTACTAAATGTCACACAAAATGTGTTTGTCCAGGGTAAAAAAAAGTCGGACCATAAATTTAAATGCAAATTATATAGTATTATTTAAGAACCCCAGAGATAAACTACAAGTTAGTACACTGGCTCACCAGATGTATCCTGGAAAGATGAAATTTTCTGAAGAGGCCTTTGAGGATGCAACTCACAAGGCCTATGGTTATCTTTTGGTCGACTTAAAAGCCTCAACACCTGAATCTTACCATTTATGGTCTGGCATGTTTCCCCCCTGATTTACCTGTTGCATACACCATGAAAAAAAGAGCCGCACAAAAATAAGAGATGTCACAAATGTTCATTGTAGCCAGATGTTCATAGTACTGAGACATGTCATCACGTCTGAAAAGAAACCTTGCATTGCTTAAGCTGTTGGTGAAGGGGCCACCACAGCAAAGGAAAGCAATACTGTGTTCAGCCTCTGATGATTTAATAGCAGCAATTGCTGAGGTGGCACTCAATGCTATTAAAGGGACTATACCTCTCACAGCTTACCAGATTAAGATGCTGAAGAGGAGACGCAACATTATCAAAAAATTAAGTAATAAAAAGCTGTCTGTAAAACATAAAAAAAAACTTGTAACACAGTCTGGGGGTTTATAGGCACCTTGCTTAGTGTTGCTATACCCTTTTTAACCAGTCTTCTAACAAGCAGGTGAATAGACATGGATTATGCACAAAAAATGTATTTAGTACCACAACAGTTGGACCTACTAAGAGGTCATCCACCCCTTGAAGAGCCACCGAGAAAGGTTGTGGAACAACGGTTAGATGCTGAAATGCTGGATGTTCTTGAAAGGACTGACCTCTCTGAATATAAGAAGGCTAAAGCATATGAGAGTGTATTGCAATGCTACCTCACAGTTGTACACCAAGGGGAAAAAAATGTAGCAAAATTGTCATTATCTTTGACACCACCTAAGCTAATGCAACCACAAGATAGCATGGCAAAGCTACCTGGCACCAATGATATTTACAATGACATATTACAAGGTGTTTCTGTGCATGCCAGAAAACACGCTGAAATATTGTTAAACAAACTGAAAAGATCTGTTGGTGTTACAGACTGGAATGATCGTGTTGAATTTATATATCACGGTGTGCCTGTTGAAGGGTCTCATATGTATGACTTAGTCAAGGCTGTTACTTCACAAAGACACACATCTGATGCTAAAAAACCTAGGGGGTGGGAACATTTTATCAGAGCTTTAGCAGAAATTAACGCTCCTGAATCAGTAGTGCCTAACATCCACAACAGGTCTTTGATTCAGAGTGCTAAGAACAACCTCTCAAAGGTCCTGACAGATGTTTCTACAGCACTAATACCTGAAACCCGCTCACCATCACCTGTGGCCAAAACAAGAAAAACCTCTTTTAAAAAAATGGCATGGCTGATAGTGTAATGTCTTGGATAGGGCACCACACATTTCTGGTAACGTGTTTTTGTAAATTTTTATAAATTATGTACATGTTGACATTGATTTTGCTGTCACATTGTAAAAAATAAAGACAATCTGATGCATTGTACAAATGGTTGTGTTTTATTGTCTCCTTACAATAAGAACAATTAGTAATTATACGCTATAAAAGTAAACTACATTTGTTAACTATAACACAGCATGCTTTATTTCTATATCTACTAGCAGTAATAGCACTGGTTATAATCATAACATGAAATTACTGACTGTGGACTAAAAGAAAAAGAAGGCTTTAACCTTTTAACCATTCTCCATTGATTGACAAATGCATAAACTTTTTGATCAATTGACATTAAATTATCAGAATACAACCTAACTACATCATTAAAGGTTGCACCTTTGCACCTATGATGAAGGAAAAAATATACAATGTTGGCCACAGGTCATAGATGTTATATCTTGAACCTGTTTAGGGTTAAACAGTGTTTATGCCACATTCCTCCTCAAAAAATTAACAATTGCTAGTGGAAAAAATGTAAAGTCTGGAGAAAAGCCATAAGAGTCAAAAAACTCCCCAGTAGTATGGTCAGGAAGATAACTAGCTAACCAGTGTTCACCAGGCATAGACTGGGGCTGCGTATTCACCACTAAAGAAGCTGGCACATGTGTTAGTCTCTCTGAAGGTAGTTGATCACTTACAAAAAAAAAAACTGTGTCTGGTAAAAGAGTCTGCCTGGAGAAAGGTATCCATTTGTTGAGTGTTCATATTTAATTGACGTCAAACACAACGTTTCGTCATTGATTAATTTCTACCACATTATCAAAGACAGCATATACCAACATATTAACAGTAGCTGGTAGAGGTTCAGCAAAACATATTTCACCTCTCAAATTGCCAGAGCGGATTAGTGAATAATGGTCACCACAATCTTGGTCAGAGCTTAGGTCAAAAGCAAATAATGTGTACCCCTGACAAAAATTTACACTGTCTATCAGTAACGGGCTATCTTTCATATGTTTTCCACTAGCGTGGACCAGGTTAATATATTCTTGACAGCATTACCATTTGTAAAGTTAGGTTGCAGTAGTTTAGCAGGAACTTGTTCACCATCCACATGCAGGGCTGTAGAGTTAATGTTAAAATGTTCAAAATTTAATGGATTTTTATTGTACACACCACTGAAAGCATCATTATCAACAAACCCTATCGCCAGCAATTTTGGTATCTGACCCAGAAACAGATTATCCTGGTTACACACACGACTACCCCAGATATCCGAAACACTTTCATGCTAACACAGTCTATAGGGTACTTTGCATCAGCAGCTTGTAAAGCCTGAGCATGGCCAATACATACAGCTGGTGACATTTTTACCCTTTTTACATAAATAGATGCAGATTTAATTTGTAGTTCATAAGCTTCATCTGCATCACCACTAATTAAACAAAATTAATTCTTGTTACAAACAAGTTTAATTTTAACCTCCACACCATTCAGGAGCAGCTTTTCCTGGAAGAAGATGTCTGCATGAATTGGTCCATGCAGTTCTACACTGCGACTCTCTGCTGTAACAGTTGCGCGCATTTTAAAACCCTCATTGGGACCATTAAGAGTGGTGTCCTTATGCTGCCCTGGTGTGTTCTTATAAAATAATCCAGATGAAAATTGTGTAGACAGGGTGTCATCGCTGTAATTAAGTAGTGACTCGATAATTGCTCTGTAGGGGTAGCAGTTATTACTCTGGCTAATCAGACAGTCATCCACCACTATATCCACCTGGCTAAAGATGGTTGCCAGGGGGTAGTTAATTAAACTTACTCTAGCTACATCATCAATGTTGCTACCATCAGCCTTAGTGATCTTGCACAAAAGGTATAACAAGGTGTTGTTTAGGTCGTTGTAATCTTCACCGTTACCAGCCACATAAAATTCCAAGTGTGCATTATCACTTATAGCTGACAAGGGTGGGATTTCAACATACAGGTTTTTCTCTATACTGGTTTGGGTTGGTGGTAACATGAAAAGGTCTAATTCTGACTTTCCACGTTCTTGAGACATGCAGTGTACCAGAGCCATGGCTTAAAATAAGTCTCTTTGACTGATAGTTTTACAAGGTTTTCTCTCCTTGTGCTTACGTTTCACAACTGTTCTTTTCTTTTGAACAGGCCACCTTTTAATAACACTTTCATGGGCCCCCCAGTAGGACCATTCTCTTCTTCTTATTGGGCCTCTTGTAAACAATCATTTCTGCCCCATCTTGCTGTTGTCCCAGATCTGGAGTTGTGAAGGAACTCACAACGTTTCCCACGACATCTTTTACAATATTTTTAGCAGCTGTTTTAAAGGAAAACTACACCCAAAACTTGAAAAAATATATGTTGTACAGAGTGTTTTAATTTGTATGTGAAGTTCTAGTGTTTCCTTCCCTCTGATTGGTATTAGGAGTTTTTCCCAAATTAGCTTGCTAGCTTTATGACCCCTGGGGATCTTCATAGCTGACAGTGCAATTGTATTTCTTGTTCCCACAGTGCATCTTGTCTCACGTGACTGTGATGTAAGAGAGACCCAACATTCAGCACACACATGCCAAACAAACTAAATATCTTGGAAGCTTTACAAGCTGCACAAAAATTACCAGCAGCAAAGTCTTTCAGGACAGTAAAATCTTTAGGATGAGGGTGGTCACCAAGCTGAATTCTACAGATTTTAAAATATAGCCATCTCTATTGTTGTGAACTGATTGTAATGCAATGCTTTCTGCTGGATTTGTGGGCTCTGCTACATCACCATTACATGAAACAAGGTGCATTGTAGGACAAAGAAATGCAATAAACCTATTTGATATGGTGATCTCCAGGGATCGTAAAACTACCCTAAAGCTAGCAGGCTAATTTAGGAAAAACTCCTAATACCAGTCAGAGGGAAGGAAACACTAGAACTTCACATACAAATTAAAACACTCTGCACAGCATATATTTTTTCAAGTTTTGGGTGTAGTTTTCCTTTAAGGTGTGGTTTTACTGTTTGGAAGCCTTTTTGTAATAGTGGTACAGCTTTTTCTAAATAAAGTTCTAAATATACTGCCTATACCAGCAACATACATAATAGGGGCACCATGAAAACCAGATAAGCCATGACTGACTTGTGCTTTATAATAGGCTACATAAAGCTTTGGATCACTGTACAATTTTTGTGACATGGTTGTCATTCAGAAGACTCCTTTAACATGCCAGAAATTAAGCTTCACAATCACCTTGTCAAACAAGAATAACATATTTTTGTCTTGATCATTCTTTATCACGATAGTTATGGTGTCAAACTGTTGTTTGCTGATTGGTATATAATCCGGTTTATCATAGCGGATGGTTATGATTGCATTATTCTTACCAGATATTTCTACACACCAGAGTAGAGGGCACGTGACTATCACTGACTCTTTGGTGTTCAACAATGTCTGTATACACACACAGTGTGTAAAAACCCCCATTAATGTCACCATAATATGGTCCTGTGCTTGCTTTTAGTTGTGGTATACCATGTGGTACACCCAAAATACGAGCCAGATTATGGCGAGCAATAAATGCTCCACCACCAATGTAGTTGAATTTTGTTTTCCATTCCCGAATGTCATATTCTAAAAACATGCCTAGCTGTACCTGGTCCAGGGCCTCATTGATGGCTGCCATGACATCACCAACATTGTGATGATAACCTCTGGGAATTGATAATGCTAATAATGGCTTAGAAGTTTCACCTGCTTGAAATCTCCCATCTTGTTGTGTAATATTGTCCCAAGTCCTTGGGTATTGCATTTCTGACAAGCCGACTTCCCACACCCCTACTAAATTGATATGTTTCACCAGTTTCACAGTATATTCTGAAATAGTATTTTTGGGAAACATTTCAAAAGATGCATTGCTGGGCAACATAGACACATAGAATTTGACTGCAGATAAGGACCGCTTGGCCCACCCAATCTGCCCATTTTCCTACCTGATGGATAAGCTGCAGATTCTAGTTAATCAACAGCTTACTTCCTCCTACCCCCCACTAGAATTGCCTTATGTCTGTCCCATGCATTCTTGAATTTTCCCAGTGTTCCTGACTCCACAACCTCCTCAGGAAGGCTGTTTCATGCATCCACAACCCTCTCTGTGAAAAAATACTTTCTAACATTACCTCTGAGCTGTCTCCCCTCTATCTTCAAATTGGGCCCCCTTGTTCTTGCACATCTCTTTTTCTGAAAGTTACTACCCTCTTGTACCTTGTTAATTCCCTTGAGATACTTGAAAGTTTCTATTATGTCCCACCTCTCCCTTCTTTCCTCAAGGGTATACATATTAAGCTGCTTTAGTCTCTCCTCGTATGTCTTCTGGTGCAGACCCTGCACCATTTTGGTTGCCCTCCTCTGAACAGCCTCCACTCTGTCTATGTCTTTGTGGAGATGGGGTCTCCAGAATTGTACGCAGTACTCTAGATGGGTTCTCACCAACTGCCTGTACAGAGGGATAACAACTTCCTGCTTTCTATTGTTGATGCCTCTCCCTATGCATTCCAGTATTCCCCAGCCCTCCTTACTGCCTTCTCACATTGCTTGCTCACCTTTAGGTCATCTGATATAATTACTCCTAGGTCTTTTTCAATTTTTATTGTTGTTATTATCTCACCCCATTGTGTACTCTTCCCCTGGGTTTTAGTTTCCCAGATGTATTACCTTGCACTTCTTTGCATTGAATCTGAGCTGCCATATATTTGACCACTCCTCCAACCTTGCCAAGTCCCTTTTCATCCTTTCCACCCCATCTTGTGTATCAACCCTGTTGCAGATCTTTGTGTCATCTGCAAAGAGACATACTTTTCCTTCTAGGTGCTCTCCAATGTCACCTATAAAGACATTAAAGAGGACCGGTACCAGTACCGAACCCTGTGGTACCGCACTAGTTACCCTCCTTTCTTCACTGTGTACTCCGTTTACTATTACCCTTTGCGTCCTGTCGTCCAGCCAGTTTTTGTCAGGCTACCGCCTTGGGACCCCTCCAAGGCTGGCTAACTTTTGTATTAATCTTTTGTGTGAGACTGTGTCAAATGCCTTGCTAAAATCTAGATAGGCCATATCCACAGCCCTTCCCTGGTCTACCACTTTGGTCACCCAGACAAAGAAATCTGTTAGGTTCATCTGACATGACCTTCCTGCTGTGAAACCATGATGCCTTGGGCCCTGTGCCTACTTGACCTCTAGGTACTCAACAATTCTTTCCTTCAGAATTGATTCTGTCATTTTCCCTACCACTGAGGTTAACCTAACTGGTCTGTAGTTTCCTGCCTCTGCCCTGCTCCCACTTTTGTGAAGTGGAATCACATCTGCCCTCCTCCAGTCCACAGGTACCAACCCATCCTCCCATGATTTGTTAAAGAGAGTAGTCAGTGGCATTACTGGTTCTACCCTTAGTTCTTTTAGAATTCTGGGGTGAATCCCATCAGGCCCCATTGCTTTGTCCACCCTCAGTTTCAAGAGTTCTTTCAAAACCCTTTCTTCTGTGAATGGACTGGTATTGACCCCCCTATTCAGAGTGTTTTTCTTGTTTGGTTTAGGTACCTCCCCCCCTTCCATTGTGAATACTGAGCAAAAACATTCATTCAGTATCCCTGCTTTTTCACTGTCACCCTCTGCCCACATTCCCTCCTCTTTATTAAGTCTCTGTATCCCTTCCTTGGTCTTTCTTCACTCCCTAATGTACCTATAAAAGGTTTTATCCCCTTCTTAACAGAGTTGGCTATCTTTTCCTCAGTTTGTGCCTTTGCTATTCTGACTGCCTTCCCTGCCTCCTTCTGCTTTAACTGATAAAGTTCTCTGTCCTGCTCCTTCTGTGTTTCCTTATATTTCCTGAATGCTATCCTTTTCTCCTTAACCTTCCCTTCCACCTCTTTTGAGAACCATAGTGGTTTTTCCTTCATTTTGTTTTGTTGATTTGTTTCACACAAAGGCTTGTTGCCTCTGTGATGGCTGTTTTGATTATTCCCCATTGTTACTCCACCCTCCTTCTTGCCCGTTTGCTAGTGCTTTTCTGAGACACTCTCTCTTTTTTCCCAAAGTCAGCCCTCCTAAAGTCCAATACTCTTGTTTTGTGTGGCTTGACTCTATGACTGTGTTTATTGTGAACCACACTGTTTGGTGGTCACTTGTTCCCAGATGGCTACCCACTTCTAAATCTGAGATCCTTTCTCCTTCCCCATTTGAGAGTACCAGGTCTAAGATTGCTCCCTCCTGAGTGGGTTCCAACACTAGCTGTCTGAGGCATGCCACCTGTAGGGCATCAAGAATGACCCTGCTCTTGGATGTGCCTGCAGCAAAGGTACTCCAGTTAACATCTGGCATATTCAGGTCCCCCATCAACAATATTTCCCCTTTTTCTGCTATTTTAATAATGCCTTCTATTGTTTCCTTGTCCATTTCCTCCCCCTGAGATGGGGGTCTGTACAACTGTCATGCATGTTGTGGTGCCATTTCCGGTCTCCAGGGTGACCCATAGTGACTCATCAACTTCCTGTTCACTCTTTAGTTCTGTTGCTTTAATCCCTCCTCTTATATAGAGTGCTATTCCTCCTCCTCTTTTACCCACCCTGTCTTTCCTGTAGATTGTGTATCCTGGTATGTTGACATCCCAGTCATGGTTCTCTGTGTACCATGTTTCAGTGACTGCCACAATATCCAGGCATCACTCTACCATCAAGACCACTAGTTTAGGGATCTTGTTACACAGACTGTGGGTATTGGTACTCATCACCTTCAATTTTTTGATGGCCTTACCCCTTTTAGTCACATCCCTGTCCTTACTGCCTTTTTCTGCATTTACCCCGTCCTGCTCCCTACCGACTTCTCTACCTTGGTGTTTACCTCTCTAACTGCTGTATTTTGTGGGGGGAGGCTGGGATTTCCCTGCTCCTTTTTAGTGCCTTCTCCCTTGGCTAGTTTAAATGCTTGCCAGAGAAGCATTTAAACCTATCACCTAGGATCCTGGCTCCCCCCCTGGACAGATGCAGACCATCGCACCAGTGTAGGCCTGCATCCCTTCAGGTGGCTCCCAGTTCCCAGTGAAGCCAAAACCCTGAGCTTCACACCAGTTTTTCAACCATTCATTGAATCCCATGATGCGGAATAACCTAGCATCATCCTTGCCATAGACAGGCAGCACCTCCGAGAAGGTTACCGTACATGCTACTTGTCTAAGGCCCCTCCCCAACTCTACAAACTCCTCTTGCACTGCTCTGATCCCATTCACAGCCAGGTCATTTATCCTTAGGTGGACAATGACAACCAGCTCCCTCCCTCGTGCAGCTGCTCCCGTGATTCTGAGGATTCGCTTCCTGTCCCTCCATGCCGTGGCACCTGGCAGGCACCTTACCTCCCTATCCCCTTCCTCTCCCACTTCTACCCCCTAATGACTGAGTCCCCCACCAGGAGTTGTTTCCTTCTCCTGTGGGGTCTCTTGCCACCCTCCTGTGGGTCTCCTTTGTGGAGGTTCCCAGCATCCTCCTTGGTCTCCACTGCAGGTGCCTCCATAGAAGAACCACTCTTCGCCAGATCAGCAAATGAATTGTGGAGAAGTACAACTGGAGAGATTCACCTTTGTTCCACCACCCTCTTCCTCCTTGAGCCCACTTTGGTCCAATCGCTCCTCTTTCTTGGCAACCTCTGAGGTAGCAGTGGTGGCCCTGATGGTCCCTGGGTGGGGGAAGAGGTTTCACGAATCCTAGCCAGGTCAGCCTGGAGACAGGCAACCTCCTTCCTCAGATCAGAGAGGTGCCTGCAAACAGGGCAGCATGGAGGGCAGCAATGAAATGTAAAGCCCATTCTCAGATATTGTTTTACCAATAATGTCTTCTCTCAACTGATGTCATGCAAAACATGGGAGCACCCCTTATAATATTACATTTTTCAGCTAGTTGGATTCTACCCAGCTGTTAAATTTTGGTGGCCAGCCTAGCCATTTTACTAAAAGCAGTTTGTTTCCCTTGTCTTTTCTGTGACACTATTTTTTCAACCCTATATACACTGTTTGCAGTGTCTTCGACTTTTACCAGTTCTTGCTCATAAAAAGCACCTCTTATTTCTTCAACATCATAATCTTTTAATTTGTAAATGAGTAAAGACTTAGGTATACATTCAGAAATAATAAATATCTTGCTTGTAAAGTTTTGCTCATAACCTTTTCAAATGTTTTCTTAACTCTAGAAACTCGCATGATCACCCACATGAAATTTAAAAGGCCTTTTCACTCTGAGTGTAAGATCACCATATAGAATTTTCCAGACATGTAAAGAATTGGCCGCTGTCACATTGTTGGGCCTCATTTTGATGGACCGGTGATAGCTCTGATTATAGGACATTGTTAAAGCTTGTAATACATCTATGTACCTATGCAATCAAGGCTTGTCATACGCAACGGACCTCCTGACATGCTTTCCCTGGTGAGAAAAAAAATTTAACATGGCAGCACACTGCCTATCATAATGCCAACTTCGATGGTGCCCAATCCCCCTGTCAGCATGCCCTGCCCCAATGTATGTGCCGATGGGGGAGCCCACTCCCCATTGGCATAATGTACCCCCCCATTTGTTATGTGCTGAGGGAGGTGCCCAATCCCCCTCAGCTCTTGCCCTTTCTGCCCATGTGACGAAATGGGGTGCCCAAACCCTCCGCCACAGCATCCTCCCAAAACACTTAGGTGGCATGCTGGGAGCCCAGCCCAGTGTGCCAAATCCTGAAAAATAAAACCATCCAGCAATTTTTTTTATTTTTTAATCTGTAAAGAAGAAAATGGTCCCTCACAGTCTCCTGTCCCTTCCACAACCCGCGCCCAACCTCTGCGCACCCTGCCTCCCCACACACCCCTCACCCCATACTTACCTCTGGAGTCTGGCACGATGCTCTTCGGTGGACCAGGAACACATCTGCACTCTTCAAAGCCAGTGTCAGTGGCTCAGCAGGTAGCACACTCGCCTCTGAGGCTGGGAGATCAGATGGCTGTGGGTTCAGTTCCCACATCTGGCACTTGGGTTAATATCCCAGTACTGACACTGTAGTGCAGTGTGAGAGGGATGCTGCACTTCTGAGGTGCCATCTTTCAGATGAGACGTTAAACCGAGGTCCCATCTGCCTGGAGTGGTGGTAGTTCAGGTGGATGTTAAAGATCCCATGGCACTTATTGAAAAGAGTAGGGGTGATTTTATTTCAATAAAACATATATACAAATCATTCAGAAAATAAGAGAAACAACATACATATACCTCCCAAAATATAATTAACAATGAAAAAACCATAAAGAAATAAAGAACCAACTATACTCTTCATCTCTTGCCAAACCCTAAATTATCTACACCTGTCAAAAACAAACATACCATCAACAAAAAAATAAAGAAAGGGGAGAACAAAAAAGAAGAAAACATTGGAATTCTATTTATATTTGATAATATGTGAAAATCCTTTCCACCATTTCCTGACTTTCTCTACATTATACATTTGCATATCTTTAAGAAATATTTTTTGTAATTAATTTACTACATATAGATTAAACCCTCCCAGTGAAGTTTTTTTGTGATATAATACCCATTGACATTTTACTTGCCAGAGGCAAAAACGTAAACATGCTAACAGTACTCTCAAGGTACCCTTCTCATATTTTTTTAGGTTTGGAGGGAAATTGCCTATCACTAATATATCATAGTTCAATTTTGCCAATAATCCAATTTCCATTTCTTGGCCAAATAAGCCCATAATTTTAAAGGGAAAGAGCACTGTAGAAAAAAATGTTCCATGGTTTCCTCCTGATTGGCACATTCATTACATAGACAAATTCTCTCTTCCCTAGCTTTGTATATTGCTGTACCTCTAACATTCAGCCTCCCATACATTATGAGCCATTGTACCTCCCACATATATAATGGTAACCTAGGATTATTTAACTGTTCTAAAATGTTAGGAATCAATCCTGAAGGACAATTTTTAAAACTTGGCCTTAAGGGATAGATTAGGAATATAATTTCTTTATATAATTTCCAAGGCGAATCCTCTCTAATCTGGTTTTTAGTTACCTGCCATTTATACAGTTTCCTCGCTGCAGGCTTTAAAAATTCTGGTAAAGAAAGATGGGGGGATAATTTAGGTGCACAATGCAGCCAAGCTGGTAGATAGCATCCTAACTGTGATCTGAAAAAAAAACTCTCCTGATTATCTGGTGGTCCTAGACTATTTTTCAATGAATAGGGAAAAAAATAATCTAAAACAAAAAACTACCAGGTCTACCATTCCCAAACCTCCCTGATCTTTATCCAGGTATGTAAAACACCTTTTAACAGGGTTGAGTCTATTGCCCCATAACATTTGAAAACAAATGCTGTAAAGTCTGCTTTCTAAATGGGCAGGCAGGGGGTAAATAATGGCTAGATACTGTAAACATGGTAAAATAAATTGTTTTAATACCTGAATTCTTTTTAGTTTAGAAAACCGAAACTTCTTCCAACTGTTCACTTTGTTTTCAACCTTATCTAACACAGAAATCCAATTTACCTCTGGAAGGTTTTTTGACCCAAACACTACCCTAAAATGGTAAGGGGCTCTGTTGTAATATGTATAGTATTATATTGCAAAGGGCTCTGATAGGTATATCCCATTAATAGACCTCTGGATTTGGAAAGATTAATTTTTGCATTTGAAAGTTTGGCATATGATTGAAATTCTTGAAAAAAGACTGCAGTTTGTGCAATATCGTCAAAGAAAAGACAGACATCATCTGCATATGCCTGTATGGTCAAAAAGGTATTTGTTAAAGGGATATGCACTCCTGTCCACTTAGAGATAGTATGTACTGCTCTAATAAGGGGCTCTAAAGAGAATATATATATATATATATATATATATATATATAGAGGCTTAAGGGGCAAACCTGCCTTACCCCAATTCCCATGACAAATCCTGTCCCTAATTCCCCTTTGGTTACGGGATACACCATAACTGAGGCATACAGCCCTTTTATCAAATTAAGCAATCCTGCGGGCACCCCAAAAAAATCTAAAGTTGAAAACAAAAAAGGGTGACTAACTCTATCAAAAGCCTTCTCAAGGTCCAAAGATAGTAAACACCCTGTCTCTCCTGAATCATCCAAATGTTCAATTACATCTCTTATTGTACAAAGAACAGACTGGGTTCTTTTATTTGGGAGTCCACAATGCTGAGCTGGAGAAAAAACTACATTAGCCAAATTTTTTAATCTATTATTGATTAAAGTTGCCAAAATGTTATAGTCAGAATTTAACAATGTTATTGGTCTCCAATTCCAAAAATCCTCTTTATCCCCTGTTTTAAAAATATATATCTGTAGACCTTCTGAAAAGAAATCAGGGATAAAGTCTCCATCTAAATATGTATTAAAAACTAAAGCCAAACAAGGCACTAATTCTGTACGAAAGATTTTATAGAAAGAATTGGAAAGACCATCTAACCCAGGTGAAATGTTAGATTTTAAACTGTTAATTACTGCTTCTATCTCCAGCAGAGAAAAGGGCATTTTTTATATTATCCATCATTCCTTGATCTAAACAAATAGCTGGGGGGCACCTAAAAAATGGTTTATCTGCTGAAATGAAGGGGATGATTTTGATTGCAAGTCCCAAAAATGTGCTTGAATCCTATTTCCTATAGATACCACTGTTTCTACTCTACAGCCCTTATATTCTAAAAATTCCAAAGATGAATGATCTCTAATTGATTTACATAATTCAAATGGACCACCTATAACAGATTTCCTCATATGGTTAGTGATTAGGGCCTGTAAAGTTTTTGCTCTGTCATATTGTAAAACCCTCATTTGTGATTTAATGGTCTCTATCTTTGGTCCTTTGGTACTTTGGTACTTTGGTGGTATGGGACAAAAGAAGGCAGTTAGCCCATCATGATTGTCCTCCACGTTTGTGGATCATTTAATGGGTCCCTAATTAGTCAACCATTTGTCAAGTTTGTTTTTGAAAGACAATATGTTAGGGGAGTCAACTATTTCCTGTGGTAATTTGTTCCAGATTCTGAGCGTTCTTATAGTAAAAAAGTTCATTCTTTTGTTTGTTTTTGCTCTCATGATCTCCAGTTGTCTGTTGTGCAGTCTTACAGTTGTTTTTCTAGTAGAGTATTTGAGACCACAGTTTTGCATCTGATCTGTATTTGCTGTAATTTTGAATAATAGTAGCAAATCCCCCCAAGTCTTCTTTGTGATAATGTAAGTAAACCTGTGTGTTCTAGTCTGATAGTGTAGTTAAATTGAGAAAGATGAGGTATGAGTTTTGTTGCTTTATGTTGGATCCTTTCAATCTTATTAATATCAGAAGTTAAGTAGGGACTCCAAAAGGGGGAACAGTAATCCAAAAATGGTCTAACATGAGATCTGTAGAGTGGCAGTAGACATTGTTCAGTTTTGTTTATGAATGTTTTGCTAATCCTTCTGAGTGTGGCATTTGCTTGGTTAGCTATCTTGGTACAATGTGAGGTGGAGGACAGTTTGTTATTAACCAGGATGCCTAGATCTTTTTCAACGGTAGAAGTTTTAATAGCCATATTGTTTAAATAATATGTTTGTAGTGGATTATTTTTACCTAGATGAAGAGTTGCGCATTTGGTGACATTAAAGTGCATCTCGTTCATACATGCCCATTGCTCGATTAGCAATAGTTCTGTTTGTAGACCAGAGTCTTTGATTTGATTGGTAGCTTTTCCCCAATTTTAGTGTCGTCAGCAAATTTTACCATCTTATTATTTGTTGATATGTACATATCTCCAATGAACAAATTAAAGAGAACTGGCCCAAGCACTGAACCCTGGGGAACCCCGCTGTTTACTCCCCTCTCTTTGGACATTACATTATTGACCCTGACTCACTGGGTTCTGTTGTTCAGCCGCTGATTAATCCAGGAAGTTAATGTGGGTGACAGCCCCATTTTAATAAGCTTTTTGATTAATAAAGAATGAGAAACTTTATCAAACACCTTGCTGTAATCAAGTAGTATGACGTCCATAGGTGTGTTATTGTCTAAGTGATAGCTGATGTATTCATAGACAGAGATGAGGTTTGTTACACATGAAAAACCCTGTTTGAAGCCGTGCTGGTATATGTCAATTATATTTAATGTTGTTAGTTCATTTTCTATTTTAATCTTAATAATCTTTTCCATAAGTCTACATGGAATGGATGTGAGACTTATGGGTCTATAATTTTCAGTTTTTGAATGTGAGCCATTTTTGAAGATAGGTGTAACTATTGCAGTACGCCATTCATTTGGCACTGATGATTCATTCAGGGATTTATTAAATAGTAATTTTAATGGTTGGATAATGACATCTTTTATTTCTATTAAGAATCTAGAACTAATTTCTTCCAGTCCTGGGCTTGTGGGTGTTTTTAGGGTGTTTAGTGCATTTTTAATATCTTCTTCTGAAATTCTGTCTGTTTTTATGTCAGTGATAGAAGATACAATAATAGGAGTAAGATCTGATTTATGTGTGTAAACAGTTGAAAAATAGTTATTTAGTTCAGTAGCTGTTTCTATATCTGAAGTGATGGTATGTGTATTTATAACTAGAGGTCCAATTTGGTTATTACTGTTCTTTTTTTCATTTAAATAGGAGTAAAGAGCTTTATGGGAGTCCTTTGTGTGCGCTATCTTAAATTCAAGGTTGTGGTTGGCTATTATTATATGCTTTTTTAGTTATTTGACTGTTTGTTTATAGGATGTTAATATTTTATTTATTTGGGGTACCGGTGTTTTTTTAAGTTTAGAGAAAAGTTTTTTCTTGCGAGATATTAGAGTTTTTATATATTTATTGAACCATTGTGGGATTTTTTCTTTGTTGTTGTATTTGAGTCTCTCAGGGATATATTGTTTGTCAAGTTGTAATATTTTTGTTTATTGTTTCATGCTTCATTTGTTTTTTAAGGGGATCTGTTCCCAGTTTGTTTTCCCCAAATCTTGTCTAATAAGGTCAAAGTTTGCTTTGTGATATTGTTTTATTTTAATATTGTTTATTTTGGGTTGTAAGGGTAGCTGGATTGAAAAATGTATAGACTTATGGTCGCTGTTTCCTATTGGTGGTAAAATTGCAATATCAGATGTTGGGGTTTCTAAGTTGGTGATAACAAGGTCCAATAAATTATTTTCCCTAGTTGGCTCCCTCACCATCTGTTTTAAGCCTTGATCAGTTACCACAGATAAAAATTGTTTGTCGTGCTGGTTTATTCCAGATAGTAAATTCCAGTTGATAGTTGGTAGGTTGAAATCTCCTAATATTAATACATCGTTTTTGTCGGCAAATTGCTGTATTTCCTCAGTTAGCAGTCTGGTTGTATCTAAATCTGAGGCTGGTGGTCTATAACAGGTTCCAATTAGTATTTTGTGTGAATAAGTAGTTTGGATGTATGCCCAAACATTTTCTAAACAAGGATCGGAGTCTTTTTGGTAAGATTTTAAGTCATTTCTTATATATAAACTAACCCCTCCTCTTTTTTTGTATTGTCTCTATGTTTGTAAAAGTGTTTGTAGCCAGGTAATTCTGTTGTCCAGACTTTTTCTGTATTTCCCCAGGTTTCAGTTATAGCAATTATTGCTAATTGTAAAGTATGCGTTAGTATTTCTAGTTCAGCATATTTGGGAACAGTCATTGATCTAGCATTAAAAGTGAGAATATTGAGGTTAAGGTTTAATGGTGAATTGACATTATTAGCTAGAGGATGGGATGAAATCCCAGACTCCCCCCTATTTGTTAGTTTAAATGAGTATTTATGTAGGCGTTCATTTTTTGTCCTAGTATAGTACAGTACTCCCTCTTCTGCTGAGGTGTAGCCCGTCCCAACAATATAGAGATGGCCTGTTCTCAAATTCTTCCCAGTGTGTTAGGCATTTCATTTCTTGTTTATAACACCATTTTTGCAGCCACTCATTTAAAGCTTTAATTTTTGCGGTGGTATATTCAGTGGCTCTAGGAATGGGTAGCACCTCTGAGATGCATACTGAACAACCATGTTTATTTAGAATGTCGTTTAGTGCTACAATATCTTGCTTGATTTGTATAAGGTTTGAATCCTTGATGTCGTTAGTGCCTACTTGGATTATCACTAAAGGATTTTTGCCTGCTTTGGTTAATATTGGTTTTACCATTCTTGTTATGTCTGCTACTTTAGCCCCTCTGAAACTTGAACACATTCTCTGTTGTTTGTCTGGATTACATATTGGTCGATCAAGATATTTGATGATAGAATCTCCAAGTACAATAACCTGCTTTTGTTTAGTTTCTATATTGCCAGTGGGAGGTATTTCTTTTGTTGTTACATTGGTTTTTGCAGGTAGTTTATTTTTTGATTGTAAATGAGAATTTTGTTTGTCATACTGAGATGAAAAAAGAACTGATGTATTTAAGGGAGTTTTTTTTATCTAACTTATATCTATCAGTTGTTTCGGAGTTTAGAACTTCAAATGAGTTATGCAGGGCTAATTCCTGTTTATCAATACATAGGTGATTGGGTTTTTTTGTATGTTTTTAACAGGGAACTTTAAACTAGCTTTCATCAGGTTTGCAATTTGAGGGGGTAGAGGAAATAACTGGTGATTCTACTAGGTTAGTCAAAGTAATTCTGTTTAGTGTTTTGTCAGGGTGTGGTGGGTCATCAAGAATTTGAGTGATAGATGCATTATTTTCAGCTAACAGAGACATTTGGTCTATATATTCCTCAAGTGCTTTTATTTCAGGTTGCAAGTTATCCTTAGGTAGGAAGCGTTTGATTTCATCCTGAAGTTTTTCTGTGCTGAAAATCCTGTCTCGAGGAATTTGCTATCGTAAGTACATATTGTAATTGAGATCTCAATTTTAAATAGGCTAAAAAATCAGAGTTTCTCCGACGAATCCCGTATTTTTAAACCGTTCAATGCAATCATTTTTAGTTTCTTGCCACCATACTCCAATATCTGAATACAAAAACACCACAGATAATCTGGCTTTCAGAATCAATCTAATGGTATTTAGCACCAGCTGGTCTTGTAAAAGAGAAGTATTTAATTTCCATCTTTTCCTTTGTTTCCTTGCCCTGAAAGGCTCCTACCTCTACCTGTAATAGCACATGGTCAGAAAACTCTACTGGAACACTAATTAAATTTTTGCTGGAATTGTTTTGAAATAAAAGATAATCAATTGTAAAACCCTTATTGCCCTTAAAAGGTGCATGAGAGTTGTCAATGCGAAATCCTCACAAGAAAATAAATCTGCAGTTTTACAATTTCATTTAAACAGTTGGAATCACAATAAGTTTTTTTATTTGATCCCCTCTCTTTTGCTCCTACACTGCAATTGAAATCACCACCCCAGAGAATGGGTAAGGAAGTGACTAAAAAGGGCTGTATATCTTTCATACAAGCAACTCTAGCTGCTTTTGTTTGGGGGTTATAGATATTAATTAATCTAAAAGTATGGGATTTCCATTTCCATCTATGATTAGAACCCTGCCTGGGATTAAATCAATTAATTTATACAAGACAAACTGACAAGAATTAAAGAGAATCCCACCCCATCAGCCCTGTCTCCACCAAAGGACCAATAAGAAGGTCACCATGGCCAATCATTTTTAAAAGAAAAAAATGTGATCCTTAGAAAACATCCGGGTTTCCTGCAAAAAACATATGGAAATATGTTTATCATGAAGTAAATGAAACACAGCCTGTATCTTTTGTATATTCAAAATACTATGTGTATTTAAAGAGGCCCATAGAAAACCCATCCTGTATTTTAGAATGAGAGAACATTATCTCATTTTTTCCATCTTTTCTTTTTTTTCTCTTTCTAATCATCCCTAGGGGGTGCTAATGCATCCTGTGTTGATTTTTGGGAGTCAGTATCCCCAATGTCCATCTCTGAATCACCCCAAAGCAGGGCTGCATAGGAATTTTTAGATTCAATTGGCTCATTTTCAGGAAGCGGACTTGTTTTAGAATTCCTACATGATCTTCTGGGGGGTAAAGGAAGTTGGAGAGAAGTGTCAGCTGCTAATTCCTCATCTGGTGCTTTATAACAGACTGGCTGCAAAAGGTCTGTAACCCCCTCTGAACCCTCTTCTTTAATGGATAGTTCAGATGAGTCCAGAGGTCGGGTTGGAATTTCCACAGAATGAGTTTCTACAGTGCTCGGGGGTAAAGGAGGGGGTCTCATGACACCAATATCACCTTTCTGTCTTTCCCTAGCATCTTGAGCCTGTTGGATAATTAAGTCTAGGTTACCACAAAAGGCCTTATTTTGTGCTGCCCATGGACAGTCTCGAAAGGCATGATTATATTCTTCATAAAAGTCACACTTAGTAGCATTATTACATTGCATTGTTACATGACCAACTTCTCCACAATTATCACATCTTGGCTGGTCACATGTGCTGGAAAGGTGTGTTCTTGAACCACATTTATAACAAGCTCTGGGTTGGCCGCTATAAAAACAAACCCCCCTATCCCTCCCTAACAAAAAGGAATTAGGGATATGCTCAACCCCCACGTTAGACTGCCTTAATTTAACTTTAAATTTCCAGCCTCCCGTCCAGAAATGTTTGGAATCCAAAATAGGCTCTGGATCACTCTGAACATCGCATCTTTGGGATAGCCAATAGGAAATGTCTTCGACATGGACTCCCTCATTTCTAAACATTACTGTTACATGTTTTATCAACGGTTTTGTGAGAGGTATAACCAAAAAGGGGTTCCATAACGGTGAGAATTTTACCTGATTGTACCATTCCCAAAATAATTCTAATAAGGAGGTAGAGACGAAAACTAACATCATAGTTATCCTCACCGGAGATGTTGATAAAAGCAAAGACATCTCTGGGAAAGGACAAGATTCTTTTATAAGGGTTTTCCCCATGATACCTATCTGGTCTCTCTGTCATCCCCTTTATATCTTATACAAACTGCATTACGTCTGGATGCAGCTTCCTTTTAACTTGAGAATAATGCAGACATAAGGGGTTTTACAAGAAGAGATTTTCCACAGACTTAGATACCCCAGACACATGCTTTTTATTAGTAAGTTCAGGCACGTTAGGAAATAGTCCTGCAGATATGTTCTTATTTTTAGCACTCTGTTCTTCCCTTCTGTGTTACTTTCGATTCTTTCTCTTTACCGGTCTCCAAATAGAAGGATTTTTGTAAATCCAGTGAGGAGTCCCATTCTGAATCAGAGTCCAAACCCCTTTACCTAATTGTTTCCAACCTGCCACAATAGGGCACCCTGTGGAGACCAATTTTCATCATGACATTCAATACCAAGAGGTGTTCTAGGCAACCCTCAGAGATCACAGGTTTGCCTGTACAAATATCCTTAACAAGTCTAGGGGCAATACTCTGTTGTGCCACAGATCCTTTTGAGTTAGAGAAACTAAATACTGTTACCCCCTCCTGCTCATTTGCCTCCGTTTGATATTTAATTGGGTTTTGGAGACTCAAACCCCTGTCTCCCACCTCTGCAGGGTTAAAAACAAAACCTGCCTCTTTGTTCAGGGTAATAGTTTGAAACGCAACCTTCAGCTGCGTGTTACTCACAACACCACGTTGCCTTTGATTACTAGCAGTCAATTTCACATCAGTTCCCTCATCCGTTGACCAGCTCCTCTCAGTTGATCCATCGAACTCCGTAGCGTCTTCCTCAGCCTTCTGTAAAATATTTTGTAAGCCATAATTTCCTCCTTCGCAGACATTTCCCGTATTGCAACCTTTAGCAACAGGCTGTGCATCAGACGTCAACACACTGCCTACCTCCAAACGTACTTCCGTATTCTTTATCTCCATAGACGAAACTAAAGCCAGTTGTAAAGCTGTAGTGCATAAACCCTTAGACTGGAAACATATCGGAGCCTCCGCTATTTCAGCCTTCAAGGAACTCCCTTCAGCATCCATCGATAAAGGTAAAGCCTCAGTTGTAGAAACTGCATCATGAAAATGATCGTTGTTTTCCATTTCAAGCACGGTAGTGAATTTAGAATCCGAGTCGCTAAGCTGCTCAGCTCCCTTGCCAGCAGCAGACACAACCTCTTCCTCCAACTGCTCACCAGAAGTGGCCTTATGCAGCCTGGGCCAGCTCCCTACTGGCCAAACAGCAGAAATTTCCCAGGTGTTTCTGGCCAAATTTCCCTCATTCACTAAAAATAACACCAACAGCTTAATCTGGTTCAAGGTCAGTTGGTATTCATCTGTGTCCCCCTCCCCAGGGTCGTGCCTGAAAATAGGCAGGATTTGTCTAGTGCATTTATCCGGTCAACAAAAAATAAATAAATAACATAACATAAATAAAGCTGACCGCGAACTGAAGAAATGCCGGTAAGCTGAATAACGTCATAAATAGGGTTTTTTCAACTTTGATGCATATCTCGGGCATTTTTTGGAATTGTTGCACCAAATTTTCAACATGGAGTTATTGGGACCCCCCTCATGAATTCAGTCACTGTCATGGCGTTATTCAGTCCCAAAATGTGATTTCGCGGTCACTGCATGGAATCACCTTTCTGGACTGAGTAATGAAATGACAGTGCCACTGTTCATGGGGGGGGGGGGCTCTTGAAAAGCCTATGTTGCAAATTTGATGAAAAAATTCAAAAAAATGGCTGTTTTACAAGCGTGCGTTGCGCTATTTCCACGTATGCACGTAACTTCGTGAATTTGTAATATTTTCACTCCAGATTTTCAAAATTGGCATTTTTCCCACACCTCCTGATGAACAGTACAGCTGTCATTTTACATATCCTGGCCAAAATGTGTTTTCACACGTCCGGAGCAGAATAGCGCGGTCGCTGTGCAAAATCAATTTTCAGGACAGTTTGAGAAAATGATGGTGACACTGCTCATGAGCAGAGGTCCTAAAGTGCCTATCACTGTGTTGCAAGCATGCATTGTGCAGTTTCCACGCACCCTTGTAACTTTGCAAATTTGCAATATTTTCATGCCACATTTTCAACACTGGCATTTTTTCACAACTCCTTATCAACAGTACAGCTGCCATTTTTCACAGCTTGCCCAAAATGTGTTTTCGCAGCTATGGTGCACAATGGCGTGGGCACTGTGGGAAATCAACTTTTGGGACAGATTAACAAAATCACAGCACCACTGTTCATGAGGGGAGGTCCCAAAATACCTATGTTGAAAATGTGGCTAAAAAAATCCCACAGATAATTGAGTTATGGGCATATGTTGCACAGTTTCTATGCATGTTTATGACTTCACCAATTTTTCATATTTTCACTCCAGATTTTCAACCTTGTCATTTTTTTTCCCACGTCCTCATGAACAATACAGTTGTCATTTGCACATCCTGCCCAAAATGTGTTTTCATCCCTGTATTGTCAAATGGCATATCCACTGTGCAAAACCACCTTTCAGTTAACAAACTGATTACTCCACTCTTCATGAGATGGGGTCACAAAAAGCCCATATTGAAAATGTGGAGTGAAAATACCAACACACGCCTATGGTGTTAGGATTTCCAACTGTAGCACCCCATCCTGTAGAGACTGACAGGCATCAGGGGTGTGACTTGGGATCATCGGCTGTAATGCTCACGCCATTCCACCCTCCACCCCCACCCTGCAGCCAGTGACAGGCATTGTGGTGTGCCTTGCAGTGTTTGGCCACAAAGTTCACCCCATTCTTCTATACTGCACCCACCTCAGCATATGTCCTTATGGAATGGGGTAAGTATAATGCCCAAAGACCCCAAAGCACACCATGACACTTGTCAGTGTCTACAGGGTAGGGTGAGGTAAAATGGCATGAGCATTATAGCTGACGACCCAAGGCACACCCCAATGCTTGTCAGTCTCTGCAGGGTGGGGATGGGGCTGGCGTCACTTCAATACTTCACTGCCATTCCTTTTATGCATCTCTAACTCCTGCACTACCAATGCCAGTGAAACAACATTCGGCATTGACAAATGCTTGTTGTTTTTAAGGTACGATTAAATCTTTCCATAATGCAAGCCTTAACATCATTTGATGTTGTAAAATGGTGTACTGTATGTTTTGTTCTTGTAAAAATAATTGAAAATTAGCATTACCAAATTCAGCCCCTTCATCTGTTTGTAATTTTTTAGGCTTGTGGCCCTCTCTGAGTATAATTTTAAAAGCCTGTGTCAAATCTCTTCCATATTTTTTTTTTAGCACTTTGGTCCATGCGTATTTTGATAGGACATCAATAACTGTTAGAATAAACCGGAAGCCATCATTGTCTTTGGAAAGACTAGACATATTGACTAAATCAGCCTGCTGTTGTGCAACAATGTTGTTAACAACCACTCTGTTTCTAAGAAATCATTTCCTTACAGGTTTGTGCATAGTGTAGGCATCTTGTAAAGACAGCCACCATGTTACCTGAGTGTGAGTAATTTGTTTTCCCTGTTTTGTGGCAGTACCATGTAGTCTCTGAACACCTCCTAAGCTACCAGGTGCATGAGGGTCATAATATATTTTTTTCAATAATTTCTTAACTATGACCGCTGTTTAGCAATACGATCGGGACACTGGTGTTTTTTTCAGATGTGAAAATGTTATTATGAAAGACCACACAATGTATATATCTAATTACATAACAACACAGAGCATGTGTTAGCCATTGTGATAAATTATGTTATACTACGTTATGAATATTACAACAAAAAAGCCAGGCCTTGTTTTGCGTGTTACAAGAAAATTGGATGTAAATTCAATTACATTGCTAACATCTTCCTGTCTTTGACATTTTAAACTATAACAACAAATATCAACAATGTAGGTCACAGCTACCAATACTCAACCATGAGAAACCACATCCATTTTTCAAATATTAGTGGTAGCACATTTTGAATAGTTTCTAACACATTATTATTTAGGCACCTGCTCATGTTCATTATTTCACACCAGCATACATCTTTTTTAATGTCACTCATTAAAATCTGTATAAACTGAAGTTTTTCACAGTTTACAGGGTTACAAGGAGTTTGAGCAGCATGGTTTAACATTTACATGATTATCAAAGTCTGTAAAAGATTTTCAATTTTCTGCTTTTCGGACATTCTTTGGTGATTTCCCCACAGGTTACCCATCTTAACAGCTCTCACCATGCAGCACTGTGTTCCTCATCAGAACTTCCAGCATCATACAAGTACATATAATATGGCACAGGGCTTCCTTTTTGCAGTGGTCTTTTAAAATATTCTTATGACTTCCTGATGAAGCCACTTCTTCAGCAGCACTCCATAGTGTTACACTCAACTGTTCATACAGTGTGTCAAATCTCTTAGCAATACATGGCATCTCTTTAAATTCAGACCAAGTGTCATTTATAGCTTGTATTGTATCAAAATAGGATGCTGTGCACCAGAGTTTCCATGCTGTTGATTCGACTAGTAGCTTGATCCGACGCGGGCGCAACCTGTCACAGACCTCTGGAAAACCACGCTCCCAGTACCCCTCCTCTGGTTCATATAAACAACTATGTCTTATCTGCGAGGGGTGTTCCATGGTGCATCCCTCACAGTTTAACTTCAAGTCCTAAACCATCAAGTCTTGCAGTAGCTGTATTAGAATACCCTTTATCAGGTCCAACATAATACTCTTTTCAGGTAGCACTTGAATTGCTGTCATGGCCACATCGGACTTTTCATCAGGGCATTTTTCAACATCTGGTTCTTCCCACTGTTCATCCATATTAACACACTTATGATTATCATGCAAACCAAGTCTCAAGAATGATTTGATCAATTCAGTCATACCATAATCCTCTGGTGTGGCACTAGCAGATGTTGCAGAACAACATTGGCTAGGTTCATCCATTTTGTTGTTTTCCTCGGGCAATCCACACACACAGGAGCAAAACATGAACCAAAACAGTATGGAGGCACCTCGGTAAATGTTTTTATCAGCATCAAGTCTACTTTTAACTGCTCTGACATGTCCTGGGCGAAGCCTAAACATGACAACCTTTGCTCCACTAGCAGCATCATCACAATATGGAGGGGGCTGCGTCATATCGGAGCACAAAGGTGAGAAAAGGGGGTGGTGTACATCATATCTAGTACACAAGGGGCGGAATGTTGTACCATTTCTGGCACACACTGGAAGCAGAAGGGTGGGATATTACGTCATATCCGGCAATCAATCATACGTCATTTCCGACAATCACATTTTGACAGTTAGTATACATGTATACTACTAGTTAAACCTGTATGTATGGTGTGGGAAGTGCCTAAATGTGGCTGAAGGGAAGCTGGAGGTTTAACCTGTATGCCCAGTGCTTGGGAGGGCTATAAGTGGGACCATTACTTGGAATGGCAGGACTGTATTTGATTGCTGTTAGAGGTATCTGAACCACTGTGTATGGTATAAGGAGCATTAGTGAAAAGCAGTGCCACTGTGTCAAAGTCCTCTCTGTAGGCATTGTTCCTCTGCATCTGTACAACTGAGGATGGATAGCAGTGCCACTAAGTCAAAGTCCTCCCTGTAGGCACTGTCCTTCTGTATCTGTACAACTGAGGATGGATATGGTCCTCATATAATTAGATGTCAGCATGGCTTAGTTGATAGCACTCACCTCAGGGACAGAAGGTCATCATGGGTTCTAGTCCCATGTCGGAACTGTGCTCATACCATAATTGACAGCACTCAAATTCAGAACTAGGGGGATGCTGTACTGTCAGGGTGTGCTGTCCTTCAGATGAGACATTAAACTATGGTACAGTCTGCCTTTTCTGGTGGTTGTTCTGGTGGATGGTAAAGATCCAATTTGAGAACAGTAGGCAAATTAATTGGTCATGGCCAAATTTCCCCAGTTTATTAAAATATCACCTACCATTTGTCTTGCTTAATGAAAGTTGGCTTGCACCTGTATTCTCCTCCCCCCCCCCGACAAGGCTGAAAATAGGCAATATGGTCTAGTCTTCCTTTCCAATCAACAAAAACTAAATATATACAACTGTAATAGTGAGACTGAGAGAAGGGCTGCTGCACAATAAAAACAACATTAAAACAAGACCAGCCTTGTTAGCCAGCTCCTGGAGGTCAGTTTAGACTACAAGGTTGGTCTTTGTAATCTATTGGAACATGCCTGAAGTGAACAGCATGTTTGCCTCATCTTTCGGTATAGATAGGAGGAGAAATGCATGTATATGGTGTGGTGGATGGAATTAGTAATCTTACCTCTCCCAAAATGATTTAATCCACTTATTTAGCTATTTTAGACTCACAGCCATGCCATGGCAAGAGATATTTAGGACTGCAGCATTCCTTTTTCAAACTATATGTTTATTATTTTAATAAACAAGCATACAGTTAAATGTACAAGCATATGACATTACAATTGAGGCAGTATAGTCACACTGGCGGTGTCACTCCTCCTAATACATTCAGTTTAAGATCTTCTACTTTGAAATACATCCCGGGGGTATTAATGTTCAAAGTACATAGTATTTAAAATGAAGAGTTTGTGAATTAACATTCCTGTTTCTGTCAAATAGAGGATCCTGAGGCAGTGGTGATGTAAACTTTGCAGGAGTCGGAGTAGGCATTACCAGCTTGTGATTTTGCAGGTTTAACTTGGAAGTCAGTTGGAACTGAGCACTATATCTCTGACCTCTCTCTCAGAAATGATTTATTGTGCAGTCCCAGGCATATGTTAGCATGGCTGGCGAGGGCTAAACAAATAAGAACCCTCAATTTGCATTGTACATTTCTTAAGCATATAAATTAAATGGTGGCTCATTGAAAACTATATGGTAGTCTATAAAGGAACCAAGGTTGCAATTTCATTCTAACATGCACTAAATGTATAACAGTTATACGCTGCTGTACAGAACCTGGAAAGCCATGTGATTTATGCTGGTAGTCAAAGCACTGACTTGAACTGCTGCCATAATTTTGAGTTGAATGACGTGATATTTGTGGTTATGTGTTGCTGCCATGTTCAACAGTATAATGCTACATGCAATCAGTTAGACTAGAGTGAGTGGTGATTGAGAGACTGATGTGATGCATGAAGAGCAAAGAGGCAGGAGTGGAAGGAGGGTCCTGTTTGGCAAAGCTGGAATTGGGTGCAGCACTGTAAACCACATTAAACAGCGGCATAATTAACCTGGAGATGATCTTGCAGTGGATTGGGAATGGAAGGCAGGATTTTTTTTGTGGCTGTCACAGAGCTTAACGTTTTGTCTGATTTTGTTTTATACTTGGCATGAATTCGTAATTCAGCTAGAGATTACTGTAATGGACATGTAACAGCAACAGGAGTGGACAGACATTGTGCGTTACGAAGGGAGCCTAACGTGTGGCACAGCCCCACATCAGTGATTGTGTGGCCTTAACAGAGGAGCTGAGGTAGCAGAGGTAAATCTTGGTTTGTTAACTTGTTTGTGAAGTTGCTTTTTGCTTGTCATTAGCTTGGTGTGATTAAACCCTAAAAAAGGAATTTTTAGAAAATATTGTTTCAGCGTGTAGGGTGGAGGATGATCACAGTGGAAGAAACCATCAGCAAACTGAGTTGTACACATCGAGTAAAGAGCGATCATGTCTGAGATTGGCAATTCCAAATTCAGTGCTCAGAAAGGGAAACAAGCCAATGTGTCTGATATGTTACCCCCATCATCTGATCCAAAACAACATAAGCAATCACTTTTTGCAAGCCTGCCAAACAAAACTAATTTGTGCAGAACAAAGAGAATATCCCTCTGGAAGCAGCTACAAAAGAAGAAGGGGGACAGAATGCATCTCCCTGTGTGACCAGCTGCACTGCAAGTCAGATGTTAAAGATTCAAGAAATGGGAGACTTGGCAGTGGGAAGGATGGGTAGACCTGATGGGGAGAGGACCAAGAGGCTGCCAGATTTGTAAGCCCCAAAAAGAACTGTCTCTCACTTTGAAAAAGTTTACTTTATTCACTGGCATCCTACTCAGCCCACACCCACTAATGTTAATCTCCTGCCTTACAATCCTTTGAAAATGTATAAGTGGACACTTCCCAGGAGCATCAAAGTTATGCCAAGAAACTGGAGCACTGTACAGGTGGTTGATGGTTTGGTGCATTCTATACATTGCAGTATCTGCATGGCATTTTCTGATGTGGAAACTTGATTTTGTACAGGATACCAAGACTTCAATCATAGCCACGAAGGCATGAAAGGACATGAGCATTCCAAAGTGCACTATGCAGCTGTGAATGCATATATCTGGCCTACAAAGTGGATGTGGATATTGAAATGCTTTTGAATAAAGATAGGTTGAGAGTCAGAAAAAAATAAGTCCAACAGAACATAGATGTCATAAGGAGGATTATTGAAGTTGTTAATTTTATTGGATACCAGTGCCTACCATATCGTGGAAAAGACAAAGCTCTATATAGCTTGGAGAACCCAGTGCTCAACCATGGAAATTTCTTGAGTTGATTTTTTCCTTGTCACAATTTGATGTTTCTCTTAATACACATGTCCAAAAATCAGTGGAGCAGAGCAAGAAAAGGAAGCAGAGAATGGAGAAATAAAAACTGCTATTGAAGCTCATGGACGAGGTGCTCCGGTTACCTTGCTTTCAAAGACCACTGTCAACCTAATCATAGACATTATTTTGCAGATAATCTGAGATCCCATTGTATGAGATACTATGGACGAGAAAAATCAGCATTCAAATGGATACCACACAGGACATCGGTGTGACTGACCAACGGCTATCATTCTATGATATGTAAAAGACCTTCAAGTTCATGAGCATCTGTTTGCTGTGTTAGAGGTGCAGGATACTTCTGGACAAGGAATGCATAATGTTTTAAAGGAAAACTTTGAAAACAGACTCAGTATGAGGAACATTGTTGGTGAGTCATTTGCTGGTGCAGCCAACATGAGGAGCAAGTGTGTGGGGGTTGCAGTTATTAATCAAAAAGGATTCATTCACCCAACTGTGTGTATAACTGGTGCTATGCACATTTTCTAAGTTTATGCATCTTATATACTACTTAAGTTGTTGTGGAAGCAAAGATGCTATTTGGTTTGCCACAAAGAACATCCATCTTCGTGGAGTGAGCTTCACAAAGAATGACCATATAGAGATTGGCCATTGATGGGACAGGACAAAACAAGCTCAGATGACATCAAAAGATTGGTGAATCGAGGTGGTGGTAAAACCACAAGCACTGGCATGCATTTTTGGAGCATCTGAAAATCAAGAAAAGAATCAGTATGTGACACATCTCTAGACTTGCTTTTATTTAGTACTTCTGGACATTTAAATGCCACAGCTGCCAATGAGGCAAATTTGCTGCTTGAGAAATGAACAAAGTTTAGCATCATTTTGATATCCTTTCTATTTTTTAAAATCTTTGCTATGATTGGGCCAGCAATGAAGTATCTGCAGACTAAAGGACTGGACTGGCTTACAGCATGGGGCATGGTGGATCAAGCAGAGATGGAGTTGCAGCAGTCAGATTTCAGGAACACCCAGGCAAAAGCTTCACACTTTGTTGCCAGAGCACAAGAAGAACTTAACAATGTATCTCTTGATATTGAACGTGAGGATCATCTGCCAAACAAAAGGGTAGCCAGGAAGAAGAAAACTGCTGGGGAAAACTTTAATGACGAATGAGTGACTGATCCAGTGAAGCTTTTTGAAGTCTAAGTATACAACCGCATCATGGATCAAGTTGGAATGAGCTTAATTGTTCAGTTTAATAACAACATAGAGAATACTGGATGGGCAACTATGCACAACCAGTGTGTTCTGCCACAGAGGAGTTCTGATTCCCTCTGACCTCGAAAGCAAAGCTCGAGAAGTCCATGGGAATCAGAACCCCGAGGTGACAGAACACACAGGTTGTGCATAAAGTTGCTCATCCAGTATTTTTTATAGTGTATAGTAGTATTATGTGAAATGTGTGCTTTGTGTTTTTTTTTCTCTCTTTTTCATAATGAAACTGACTTGAAAAGTCTCTAGAGGTTCTAGGATACTGTCACCACAGGATTCCAAGTGGTTCTGCTGCAGTAGTGACATCACTACTGCAGCAGAACAAGCATATTCCAGGCATGGAATTTCATGCATAACAGCATTCAACTATACACTATAGACAACTAATTCTGGATACCAGTTGCATGGACCCACGCCACTTTGAAGGTATGATGCAAGATGGCATACGAGATGAAAGCTTTCAGAAACTGGCAACATTGCAGAAGTGGACCATAGTAAACATAAAATGGAATTGTTGGCTTGTGCTAAAATATGTTATTTATTTATTTAGGTTTTGTTGACCTGGTAAGAGCACTAGACAAATTAACGCCTATTTTCAGGCACGACACAGGAGAATTACATCATACTAATACAATGAGTGCTGTATAAACAATAAATCACCAAACAGATACAATGAGTGCAGTATAACAATAAAACAACACGATTAGGTGAACAGATCAGTGCACAAACCAATAGTACACAGTATCAGATTAACAGTTAACAGTCACTAACAAGGATTGATATAGAGTACAATATTCTTTAAACAGCAGATATCATACTTTTCCCACAAAACATAAGGTAGGAGTAGAACATCAGATTAAAACACACAGAGCGTAAACTACAGGAGCACGTACAATTGTCAGTAGACATTAGGTGCTTACGGAGCTCAGTTTTGAAGAGGGAGTGAGACAGTGAAGAATGCAAGGTATGCAGTAACAAGTTCCAGAAACGAGGATCGATGTTGGAAAAATGCATATCAACAAATAAAGGATGTAGGAACGCGTATAACTACGGCTCTGCAGGTCTGACCCAAATAAGAGAGGATCTAAACATGTTACCATGGGACACCCTATTAGAAAATCAAGCAACTAATGAAATGTGGGACATTTTCAAAACTCAACTATTCAAACTATGTGATAAACATAAAAAAGACTAAGAAATACAACAATCAGGGCTGGATTAAGGGGGGGGCAAATGGGGCAAATGCCCCAGGCCCCCAGCCGTAGACTGGCCCTCCCAGTAGTTAGGATGAGAGACACTTTTAGTAGGTGGACTGGTGGTTTGTAAATCATGCCACCTCCCCCTTGCCGCGAAGCGTGAGTTAGTGCAGTCAACCTCCCCATAGGCCCCAGCAGCTGCACTAAAAAACGCTGTGAAAGCAACGTGACTTCGAAGAAGCTGTTAAATAAAATTAAAAAACACACAAGCCCCTGCCACAGATAGGCCCCCCAGCAAGCCTACATTGCAGATTTCTCTCTCCCCCTCCCTTAGGTGGTACAGTACTGGTAAGGATTTGTAACAAATCATGCCTCCCCGCATGAGTCAAGCATGAATCAACCCTGCCCCGAGCTTGCTCCATAAAACAAAACAAACAAAAAAATGACTTTGGAGGCTTTCTTTAATTAAAAGAAAACAAAACACAAGCCCCCGGACCCTCCTGCTAGATAGGCCCCCAGCAAGCCAACACTGCAGAAGATTTCTCTCGTTCCCCCCCACCTTCCTCCTCCTTATTTGCAGCCTGCAGCTAGGGTCAGGTGACTTGCTAGAAAAACAAAGTGGCACTGTGTGGCACAAGAAGTAAAGAGAGCTAACTATGCAAGCACCGTGATCTACCTCCTTAGGATACTGACAGGTTTCCATTTTGTTGAGTCTGGGACTAGACCCTGGACTGGTGCAAGCTGCACCAGAGCTGGGCTGCCACTGCATATCACGAGGAGCAACGCCAGGACCAGGAGCTTGTATTGCACAATCCATCTGGGCAGCATTTTTAAACCACTCTTTCTTGGCGGTTTTGAGGCTCAGCATGCACTTTGCCAGCGGCAGCACCTGCACTCGCAATCTGCACGCCTAATGTACCTATCGCTAGCAGCATGATTAGTCGATGCACTGTTCCAAACTGCCTGCTGCTGCTAAACTAAGGAGTTTCAAAGAGCGCTAAGCAACAGCAGACAACTTGAGTTCAGTAAGTGGCTTAGAAAGTTGATATCTGTATTTTATTATTATGCTGAGATAATTTATCTGAGCTTGTTCAAAGAAGAGATAAAGGGATGTGGGTGTGTGTATACATGCATGGATCCTCTAACTCTGAAATAAATTGAATTAATCATTCCTTTGATATCCCATGAGCAGATAAAGGTATGACATCAGTCTGTTTATTTGGTGTCATAGCATTTGTACATTGGAACTGCACACTTCTGTACAATGGGTACATACAGGAACTTACTGTTGTTTGGAGTAGGATGCATACCTCTTAGTAAAGCACTGTTTATTTTTATTTAATTTATTTCCTTAAAATAAACTTGTGATTAAAGAGGTTATAAAGATTACTTTGCTTTTCTGAACAAGGTCTAGAGGAGAGCGACTTCAATAAAAGTCCCCAAATTCACCACAGAGCATCTAGACCCCCAGAGCATCTGGAGCCTGGTGGCCTTCATGTCTTGTACAGTACAATAAATATAACATTACAGACTATGACAACATGACAGGGTGTTGTACTTCAAGTTACTTTTTTCTCCTGTGAATAATGGGGGTAGTCTCCCCATACGGTGGTTGTTATGGTTAATAAACAATGTGCTCAGTAAATGTTGAGCAAAATAAAACATTTTGCTATGAAAAGTTGGCCGTTTTACATGGCCACCCAAGTTGTGAGTGTCCCAGGCCCCCCAAGGCTTGATCTGGCCCTGACAACAATAGGGCATCAAACCTAAATGGCTCACTAACAGCTTAAAACAAGCATTTGTCAATGCCGAATGTTGCTTGCTTCTATGTGCTGTTTAGGAATTTGGAAGTCATTGGAGTGCAAATATTGAAAATTCGCGAACTTATGAGCGTGTGTAGGAACTGTGCAATGCACGCTCGTAAAACAGTCATTTTAAGGAATTTTTTCACCAAATTTTCAACATAGCCATTTTAAGACCTCTGCTCATGAACAATGTCACTGTGATTTTCTTAATGTGTCTCATACATTGAGTTTGCACACCGACTTCGCCATTGTGCGCTACATGGGCGGAAACACATTTTGGGCAGGATGTGAAAAATGACAGCTGTACTGCTCATAAGGAGGTGTGGTAAAATGGCAATGTTGAAAATCTGGAGTGAAAATATTGAAAATTCGCCAACTTACGAAAGCATGCATAGGGGAATTGCACAGCACGCTCATAAAACAGTCATCTTTAGAATTTTTCACCAAATTTTCAACATAGCCATCTTAAGACCTCTGCTAATGAACAGTGTCACTGTGATTTTCTTAATGTGTCCCATACATTGATTTCACACCGACTGTCATTTGTACTACATGGGAAGAAACACATTTTGGGCAGGATGTGAAAAATGACAGCTGCACATAAGGAGGTGTAGTAAAATGGCAATGTTGAAAATCTGGAGTGAAAATATTGAAAATTCGTGAATTTATGAGTGTGCGTAGGCACTGCGCAATGCACACTCGTAAAACAGTCATTTTTTGGAATTTTTCCACCAAATTTTCAAAATAGGCTTTTTGAGAGCCCACCTTATGAACACTGGCAGTGTCATTTTGTTAATCTTTCCATAAAGGTGATTTCGCGCAGTGGCTGCAAAATCACCCTTCGGGCCCGAGTAACGCCATGACAGTGACATCATTCATGAGAAGGGGTCCCAAAAACCCCATGTTGAAAATTTGGCGCAAAAATTCCAAAAATGCCTGAGATATGCAATAAAGTTGAAAAACCCTATCTATTCCATTATACAGCTTACCGGCATTTCCTCAGTTCATGGTCAGCTTTGAAGAGTGCAGGCGTGTTCCGGTCCACGAAGATGCGTGGCGCCAGACTCCAGAGGTAAGTAGTATGGGGTGAGGGGGTGTGGGGAGGCAGGGTGCGCAGTGGGTGAGGGGCAGGGAGAAAGCATGAGGGACAGTTTTAATTTTCAGGGTTTTTACCAAAATGACGAGCCAGGACATTTGCCACACTGGGGTGGGCTCCCAGCGTGGCACAAGGACGGCTGGTGGGGGGCATGGAGCCGACGGGGGATTGGGCACCTCTGTCGGCCATAACATCATTTTGCCACGCTGGGGTGGGCTCCCAGCGTGGCACCTGGATGCTTTGGGTGGAGCCGGCGGGATTGGGCACCCCATCGGCCGTGCGGTGTGGGGAGAGGCATGAGCATGCAGTGTCGCGGCGTGCAGCGAGCGTGTGTGGGGGAGAGCTCTGCTCACTCAAGCAGAGCTCTCCTTTCAACTGTATGCCACTGCATTTAGAGCTTGTCATAGACAGCTGGAGCAGTGATTGAGGAACTGGGGCCACGCCTGCAAACACACTTGACTGCATTGGAAGACGGGCTGACACACCCCAAAACTTGAATGATGGCACTATGTTTCTTGCACATGCGAGCAAGCAACATAAAAATTACTTAGGAAAAAGAGGAAAATCGACAATGCATATTCAAAAAACATGACCGAAATAAATTGTTTAAAATACATTAACATACAAAAGGAATTCAAACAAAAATTAAAGAAAAATAAACAGAAACTTGAACACAACCTAGCAAAAAACAAAAATAAGGATAATGATGTTTATGCACCAATGGGCAGAAAGTACATGCCTAAGGCACCTACCCCACGCACATAGCTCCACAGCTGCAGACAGTCTACAACTTCTATTACCCAAAGGGAAGACAAACTAACAGGAGGGACTCACTTTTCTTATTTTTTAAACAGAGAGGGGCTTACTTTGTACTCTTAACAGGTTCCCGCTTTCTGCAATGTGCACCGCTCGGTCATGCTACATTTCGGCAATGAAAGTGAAAGTGCTCCAGGATCGCAGTACTCTCCCTACAAATGTAGCTTTTTTCACACAAATTAAGAGAAGACAACTAAAAAATGTATGTTCTTCTGCTTTTTTATATACAGTAGGTTTGTCTTAATCAGCTACCATCATATGTTTTACTAGGATTGAGACTGCTTGGTTACACTGGTTACAGTAATAAAAGTGGTTCTACACTGAGAGACTGTGAAAATGGCAGGCAGGATTTGATTTTTAAATTACATTTTATGTAAACATTAATGGCATGATCAAGTGCTTCAGTTTGTACAGTGTGGGGCTACTACTGGTATATTTAGTTATGCTTGTGGGTGTCAGTTGCATATGTGTGTGTTAGTGTAGGTGCCTAGCTGCACCAGGTGTGGAGTGGTCTCACTGCTGGTGAGAAGGTTTAGAGGGCTGGAAAGTAGTTCAGAGGGGTCGTTGCTGGAAGGCGTGCAGTCATTGGGAAATAATGCACAGTTATGTGATGTGTTCTGTCCAATTGTATAAGTGGGATTTCTAAGATTTTACCAACCCATTTTATAAACAAATATATATATATATATATATATATATATATATATATATACCTTTGCTCCTTGGTGTGTAGTGGACCCCACATACCCCAACCCCATCAGTATGTAACAGCACCCACCCAACTCCCACTCCCAGTAGCCCGATCAGGCCACCGGCACAGCCCTCCACTCACCTCCATGGCCAGTAGCCTAACTGAGTGCCACTGAGTGCGTGAATGAATAAACGCATGCGTTACAGCTATAAGGGAGCAGACAGAGTCAAGGATGGTTGGTTTCAACAATGTTTTCATCAGACATAGGATGTCAGGACCATAGCTGGAGACCCAAGCTTCGAGTTCTTCAAAGTTAGACATTAAGGCTGAAAATATTGTTGATGGAGGGATTGGGGATCATTCTTACAGATATTTGGGACAGGGTTTAGCCAGACATCTCCAGATAGAGTGACACATAATATTGGGAGCCAAATACTGAAGAGTTGTGGGACCAGCCAGCAGACCAGAGACCTTCTGAAGGAGAACTTATACAGACAGCTGGCAATTAAATAAAAAAAAGTCTCAGGTGTAGGCACCAAGTAAAGTTCAGCAGTTTAGAGGCAGATGCAAACTGGTTAGAAGTGAAAGCTATTAGCCTGATAAGGAGGCTTGTACCTGATAAGGGGTACTAAGGCAACATCAATGAAGTAAAGTAGAAGGAGGCACAAACATTGCCCAGAAAGAAACAGCATTTTGTCATAGATTAATGAGACAGCTAGTAAAAATGGACTTACGAGGTTAGCGCACAAAGTAGCAATTGAAAGTGAGTGGCACCAAGGGTGATAGCAGGGTAGGAGGTTAAGCAGACAGGTAAACTAAATTAACAGTTATGAATAAGGAAATCAAACCAACCCAGGTAAAGTGTTGGACTATTCCAAATTACCAAACTAACTATGATAGTAGGAATAGTGCAGTTTTCAGGCAAGCAACAGTAGGTAAAATACACAAGAAACTGTGGCAGCTGCGGTAATAATACAACTCATTTAATTAGGCAGTCATAATACACTTTCTAAGTTATGCAGTAATGGTGTAATAGGAAAGCTAGCTAAGGCAGCAGCGGTCAGGGTACAACTATCAGGTAAACAGGAAGACATAATATAACCTGTGCTAACAGCAGTAATATGGCACCTTTGTACAAATCAGCATACTTGCACGATCAGAGGCAGCAGTAACTATACAAAAATGAGGTGCACGTCCGATAAGGTAAACAGACAGAGTGGCCAGCAGCCCAGCTTCTTACTGGATGACTCGCTATTCCTTGGCATGTGTTCCTTCACATGGAGGCCACTTGTTGTACCCCACTGAAATACAGCGGGGACAGAATAAGTCGAGGACAGACTCCCCCTAATTGGCTGGGGAGGCGCCAAATTCAAAACTGCTGGCTGCTGATTCCTAGTCCATTCGGCGCAACTCCGGCGAGACATGGGGGAGGCTGAGGGAAAAGCAAGAGCCTTCACAACTCCTTTCTGCTTTGCTTCTACAGCTGGGTTAGATGGCACAAAGAATTTAAGCCCCAGACAGTCCAGGTTTCGCTGGCTTTTTCCAATGTCACAATGCTCTCTCTCAGGGACAAACTCCAGCCCCTGATTGACCATGGGAGAAAGTGCCAAATTCAAAACTGCTAGCCACTGATTCCCAGTCCATTGTGGCACAGCTCTGGTGGTTGTTGGGGGGAAGACTGAAGGAAAAGCAGGAACCCTCATGACCCCTTGTTGCTGTTGCTTCTATAACTGCAAAGATCATTGCCCAAGGGGTACAATGGAGATGTGTCCTTAACAACTGAAGAAAATGTTGACTCTCATGATTCTGAAGACTCTTGTTTACAAGGAGAAACTGATGGCAACCTGAGTAAGCAATGAGAAAAAAGGGACAACATGCCAAAATAGCAAAATAAATGCAAGTCCTGCAAAGAATGTCTAATATGCTGTTATAACATCTTTGCATAATACAACATGCACTCATCAGCATTTTCAACATTGTTTGTTGTCTGTGAGTACCTGTTTACTCTATCATTTACCAGGTGTCCTGCAAGAGAGCTTTAGCAAATAAAAATAATCAAGACTCGACTGTGCTCATTGCTGGGGCAAAGAGAAACTGGGAGTTTATGATTATGGCGTTGGGAAAGACCTTCCTCAGTGAGAGAGAGTGCATAACAAGTCATTCAGAAACTAATTGAAAGATTTGAAGTGTACAGAAAAGTACTGTCAGTTTGATAGTTTGCCTAAGTTTAATTTTATTAAACTTTTTGACATAGCAACAGAGCCCAGAAGGCCAATGTCCAGTCATGACCTGGGGTGTAGGATCCTCCCCCTGGTTGAGAATTAAGGAAACAGATATTTACAGTGCTGGTGTCTTTGCCCACAGACTTGGTCCTAAGGGAGTTGATTCCATTATGGCAGACACTGTAAATGTCAAAAATACAAGTTTGAACTTGTGTCATGGGCTGATACAAGATTAGAATTCCAATACATTCTAATTCTGTTGACAGCCCAAAGGTTAAGATCAAATGATTTAGCCTAACATATATTTGATTTTGTACTGTTTTTGTAAATTGCATGTGCTTTTGTCTGAGTTGTGCCTGTAAAAGGGTGATGTGTTCAAATCACTTACCGATAATCAGATAAATACTCTGCATTTGTAACCACTTATTGCCTATGGGAATATGTGTTGTTTACTTCTGGCGATGATGAACATCTGTTTGTACAGACAGAATAGGGATTTCACATGTAAGATGAGGCAATACATATCACTGTATATTGTAACATTCTGAATGTGGTAACAGTTTTGAAATTACAGGGCCCCCCTGGCTCTTGTTTGGGGACCCAAACCTTCCCTTTCTGGAACTGTATTTCTCGGAGACTAGAAATTAACAAAACTTGAAGCTTTTCTGCTAAGGACACATAACGTTCTAAAAACTGCACTTGCTTTTGAATCTTGAATTGGGACTTAGGTCAGGACATTTTTGCAATGTAGTGGTTTGGGACGTACTTTTTTGTCCCCCTTCAAAGTCATATTCTTTGCATTTGTAATCGCCTGTTGCCTGTGTGAATACTGATGCTGTCATTCATGGAGTCCATTAGGAAGCGATGGCATTCACTTATGGGACATTGGTTGGGACTTAATGTTTGTCATTCTGGCAGTTCTTGTGGGAGCATTTGGAGTAAGTTGTTTGGGGGGGTCTGACTGTGTCCATTCTGTGGTGGCTTGGGGGTCTCTCAGAGTGAGGGTACAAGAGGAAAAGGAGTCAACTTCTTCCAAAGAACTCTTCTTCCCTGGTTGGGCCAGACCCCAGGAAGCCTCCAGCCTCTGACAAGAAGCTGGATAGGCTCATGGAGGCAATACATTTTTTAACCCCAGGTCATACTCATGACATTTGTCACCACTTCTTGCCCATGTGAATATGTATTATTTCTGGCTATGGTGAGCATCTGTTCATGCAGACAGAACATGGATTTCACATGTAAGATGAGGCAATATATATCACTGCACATAGTAAAATTCTTAGTGTTGTAACAAATTTGAAATCTGGGTCCCTGTGGATCTTGACTGAGGAACAGGTAACCAGACCCAAACCGAGGCTACCCTAGTTGACAATGGTTTGGAATGCAATGGTCTTTATCACCCCTCCCCATCAGATCATTCTTGTTTGACTTTTATTTCTTGATGTGATGACGTACAGTTGTGTTTTTTTGGCTATTGGTTGTACATTTGTATTATGAGACACTGATTCTTATATTTTACCATGTGTGTTCCCCCCCCACACGCACACTATTGATTCTTATGTTTTACCATGTGTTACACACACACACCATTGATTCTTATGTTCACTATGTGTGTGCCACACACACACACACACACTTCACATTGATTCTTATAGCTTTTACCATGTGTGTGCCACACACACACACCATTGATTCTTGTTTTATGTGTATGTGACACACACACTCAAAAACCTCCAGACTCAGAAACATGTTTGACAACTTTATTGTGTACAGTAACTGTGACCAAATGACATGAAAAACATCCGGAAATGCTGTAATTCAGGTACTGTTTACAGATAGGGAAAGTATACACAGAAAAATTAGTCTGGATTGCTTTGTAGTGCTGTGCATGATTTTCAAATTCCAGCAGAACTAAATTCCTTGGAATTTTCAAAATTCAGCTGAAATTGTGCCAAATTTCGCCAAAAACAGAATGATGAAAATCTGCGGTAGAAAATAGTTGCAGAATGATTTTCAACAGAAAAAATGCTGTTCCATGGAATATTATTCTGCAGATCTCAAAATTGTCTGGGGAAAAATTGCTTTTTTCCAGGGAATATTATTCCATGGATCACAGTAGTGGAACTCTGCTGAAGAACCAGTGAAATTCTGGTGGAAATTCCTACGGTGGAATTGCCAATCTGCACTTAATTTCACTGGCAGAATTCCACATTCCGCACAGCACTACTTGATTGTTTTTTGATAACCAGAAAGGCTCTTGAGCCAAAGGTCCATTTTTGAGAGTGTCCCAGGGCAAATTCATGCCACACAAAATACAATGCAATGTAGTACTACAGTATGATACAACACTTAGCTTACATAACTAAAAATGTACATGACACCAATTCAGAATACCACAGTATTGCACATTGTTAAGCATAACATAGCACACTGGTTCTTGAGCCTTAAATTCCTGTGGCCTCAAAATGCAGCCACCAGAACTTACTGGTGGACTCAACTTTATTTGTCTCACCCAGAATCCCTTAATACAATTATTTTTTTATTTAGTTTAGTTTTTATTAATCAGGCAGGGTGCACTAGACAAGCATCTGCGTATTTTCAGGTATGACCAAAGAGAGTACAACCAATAAACAGTGCAATGTATAGCAATGATAAATTTGGAACAATTATTACAACAAGGTAGTGCTCGAGGAATGAGTGCATATACACTCTACTATGTCATGTGTACAGGATGAAGAAGGGCAGGAGTACACTATACTGTACATAGGCAAACTTAGTAATAATATAAAGCCTCGGAGCAGGCAAATACTGTTAACTGTTGTAGACAGAAGTGGTGCCATGGCTGGGCATTGAACTTAACCACTGGTTTTGTTTTAAAGGGGAACTCTCAGCTCCACTGCAGCAATGCTGTGGGACCGAGGTTCCAATTTAACAAAATGCAATGTAATATTGGCAGGCTCGCAAGGGTCACAGAATTAACTGTATAAAAACCTACAACACTTTAAGGTAAGGGAATAAAAAAGGTTTTACATTGTGTTTTGCTAAATCAGGATCAAACTTTCCTGCAGCATTACTTCATGGGAGGAGCTGTGATTTCATGGCTTAGCAGCATTTCTGCAGGCTAGTTGAGAGTTCACCTTAAATAAATAAGACTAAAGCCTCCAAAATAGTCAGATATGATATCTCATACCAATAACGGAATAGCTTTCTTCCAAATGAGATACATGCTGTTAGTTTATGGTTGAAAATCTGAGATGCAATTTGTATGCCAGTACATACCGCTATTGGCAAAATCTGGGCTACAGTTTGTACACTTGGGCATACCATAGTTGGTACCAGGGCACCCATGGCCCCATTTCCAGATGGGCACTTTGTTTCCTAGTTCAACCTTGGTCCTCCAATGGCCCAGAATGCAGAGTGCATCATTCCCTGGCACAATAAAATGGCCTCCAATACCACAGGAAATTTTTTCAAAAATATAATCCATATACCTGATACGGTATAAATTAGAGTATGAATGCCAGCATGGTTCTCCTGCAGTATGCAAGCATTTTTCCAGCACTAGGCGTGTCGACAGGAAGCAACAGTGTTTAAATATAAATCTCACAAATGTAGATACAGTAGCACAGTAAGTGCATTAACAGTTTTAAAACTGTTTTAAAAATATTTTTCAAATTTGGCCACCAGGGTGGACAGGCCTAGGCTCGGCACTCCAGCTGCATCAATCCCCTTTTCCAAGAGTTTCATGTCTATTTTGGACAAGCGTTTTAGTCAGACAGGAACAGCAAGTGAGAGCTATTCACAAATGCTCTCCTTTCCTCAGAGGTTTTGTTTCAGACAAATCTACTCTATTTGCATATGTCTCTCCCTGTCCAGAAATCCAGTGATTAATATCAGTGTCTAGCATCTCATGAATTATTCACTATGCTAAACCCCTGGTTCTCACTGGCTGTCAGGTCAGGGGAAAAGCTTGCATACAAGTCCTGAGCCAGCTTGCAATTCAGAGCTCTTTTGCAGAGCTTGAGCTCCAAATAGATGTCAGTTTCACAGAGACAAGATGTACTAGTTTAGTCATTTTTCACTTTGTGCAGCTTTGAGAGCTGCTTGAAACAGAGCAACCTCCTTGCTGTGGGCTCCCTGACCCTGAAGACCCTGAAGACAGTCTAGGGGCCATTTGAGAGAAGAGAGATAGTGGTGCACCAGCCACAGTAAGAAGGGCAATGAACAAGTTCACAGAACAATTGAAAGTGTCCAGTCCAGCCCTGGGTACCGTAGTTGCAGTCTGGACCATGACCAGGGTGTAGTAGTGGTACAGGAAAGTAGCAGCAGTGCTCCAGGGAGAGCCAAATGTAAGCCCCTTTATTTTTTATTTATTTTAGCTTTTGTTGACCGGGTAAGTGCACTAGACAAATCCTGCCTATTTTCAGGCCGACCCAGGGGAGGATACAGATGAATGCTGACCTTGAACCAGATTAAGCTGTTGGTGGTATTTTAGTGAATGAGGAAATTTGGCCAGGACACCGGGGAAATTCCCTACTCTTTCGATAAGTGCCATGGGATCTTTAACATCCACCTGAACTACCACCAATCCAGACAGATGGGACCTCGGTTTAACGTATCATCGAAGATGGCACCTCAGAGTGCAGCACCCTCTCATGCTGCACTACAGTGTCAGTACTGGGATATTAACCCAAGTGCCAGATGTGGTAACTGAACCCACAGCCCTCTGATCTCCCGGCCTCAGAGGCGAGTGTGCTACCTACTGAGCCACTGACTGACTGCTTTTAGGAGGGGGTTATACAAGCAGTGTTTGTTACCTGACTCTTGGTTGTAATAAAGGTTTTCCTTCCAAGTGCTGCACATGTGATAAATTTAACATGTGTGGTGTTGAGGTCATATCAACACAGGTTGTTGTGTAAAACATGGTTGCAATGGACATGTACATTTGACCACCAAAAGTAGCATATTCTGGACTAAATATGGACATTACTGGACTATTGAACATTGTATAGATTTTTATAACCTGTAAGTTATAACACGGGATGCCTCCTAATGCCTTGTGATGTCTTGCGTGAGTAAATTGTATGTCACAGTTTTTTTTATAAAACAATAAAATGTAATTTAAAAAAAAGAGTCCATAAAAGGCTGCTGCCTGATTTAATTTAGAGGTGATTTAGAACTGAATATCTCTGAAATGCTGACACCTGCAGGTAAGTCCTATACATTTTTTGAAAGATATTGTCATGGGCTTTCAGAGTTCAAGGCCCCATGTACACTTACCTTCCCCTTAATTTGTTTTCTCTGTTGCCCTTATAGTGGTATAATGATAGCAGTCAGAAGCATATAGTATTGACTATTTACTAGGCCCCGGGCATCACTCCCAGGGGAATAATAAACCATGAGTTGGTATAATCCCTTAAGAATAAAGGATTTGGCAAGCACAACCCCTTCTGCTTGCCCCATCGGACTACTCCCCATCATCAGTGCAGCCCCCATCAGGCGCAATACAAGACTCACAGCACACCCATCTTTCTTAGTTCCCCTCTGTAGAACAGCACTAGGGCAAAGATCCTTCTGGTACTGTGCTCCTCTCTGGCTCAACTCACTACCCTCCCCTCTCTCCCAGTCCCTTAACATCTCTCTATTCAAATCTGGCCTTAAAACTCAACTGAAGGAGAGTGCTAAATGTGATTGCGGCTAAATCTGCCCTCTCTCCTAACTCCATAATCCTCCACTTCTCCTGACTCAGGGTCTTCCTAGACCCTACGTAATGGCATCCTGCAAACCCCTGCCTAGGGACCCCAGGAATGCTACTGAATTACCTCTCCTGCTGATTAAGGTTCATGCCTAATTACCTCACCTGCCAAATAAGTTTCTAGCCTGGACTGCTCTATCAGTACTGTAACTTTTAATACTGCCTGTCAATGTTAGTCCTTACTGTACTCTGTTTTACCCTCCACCCCCTGTTACCGACGTGGAGACTCTGCAAACACTGCTGTGTCAGTACTGAAACTGTAAATACTGCCTGTTCATGTATGTCTTTTCTGTATTTGTCTACCCTCCACCCCCTGTAACCTGACGTGGAGCCTTTGCAAAAGAGTCTATGACTCAAAGGATTGTAATTCCGATCTTACTCAATAAATAAAAAAAAAAAATTTACATTTGAGTTTGCCAGATCATTTATACTGATTTGAATGCAGGAGAATTGTGGCCTTCTTCTAATTGGTGAGCTCCCTAGTAATTACCTCTGAGCCTCTGATTGGCCAGAGCACACTACATAAGTAACAAAGCCGGAGAGTGGTTCCCCACAAGACAGAGAGAGAAAGCAGGGGACCTCAGCTAAGAATGGCAAGATAAAATGTGATGCTTTTTCCTGACCGATGGAGGCGGTTCCATTGTTATGGTGGTCAGGCTCGATCATAATTCAGCTGGATGATGAGACTGAGAACCCCTCCAGTAATTTATAGCAAGAAAGAATATTGGAGTTATTTGAAAAAACTGCAGGCTTTAAAGCAGCAGAGTTGTTGGAGGCGGGGGGGGCACTGGTACCTGAACTATATAATTGCTTAAAAACCCTATTTTTAAAGCTGTGGTGCCTTGTGTGCAACACAGAAAAAGCCTACAAGACATCAAAAGCAACATTATGCCTCCTCCCAATGTTTATAAAGTACTATTCTTAAAAATAGCAGAACCAATTTTAAATGTATACAAATATATGTATTTAAATCCCTCAGGCTATGTTCAAGTCTAGTATTCACAATTTAAAAATGGAGCAGGAAGGGGATATGGTGACACATGGCTGCCATTAACACTTCCCGCCACAGAACACTAGCATGGACCACATGGATCCATTATGTCTGTATTCTGGGTGTCAGAGTGGGGATTCACTCTCCAGCCATGATAAGCCCTGAGCACTGCATCTTCAGCTTCTGTGAGACTTTCTTTTGAAAATGCAGCAGGGTACCTGGAGTTGGTGGTTGTTGGATTGGGGGAGGAACTTTTATTCCCATTCCATGCCAATGGCCAGAGAATGAAGTAGTTTAGAATGTGCTGCCCTTAAAGTGCCAATAGCTTTACAACTACTGTGCTGAAGTGTAACTATTCATTTCAGCTCAGTACAATAAACCATAATACTGTGAGTTTTCTTTGTGCATCACTCCAGGCTGGTCACAGATTTTTGGCTCTGTGCCATATAAGGTAAGAGATAGTTTCATTTTATATCCTAGTCGCTAGAGAAAATAATTGACCTGCAAATATATAAATATTGGTTAAAGTCAAGTTGTCGAAAATGCTCGTATAGCAATTTTGGATGATTTTTGGGTCGTGCTCCATTGCTGGATAAACTCGGGGACTTCCCTTCCTCAGTACACCTTGTTCTGCTGAGGAAAGGGAGATCCTACAGACAGTTTCCCCCTGGTTTACCTTGTTTCAGCCGGGGAGCAGAAGCTAGTGTGGCCCTGGGGTGTTGTTTTTTGTTAGATTGACTACAGCCAGCTGCCCCCCGGTTTACCTTGTTCAGCCAGGGAGCGGAAGCTAGTATGGGCCTCTGGTGTTGTTTGTTGCTGGACTGAGTTGCTTAAAATGCCCCACGTTCACCTCACGGTTTACCTTGCTCAACCGCGAGTGCGAGCCCTCAGAGAAAGGAAGCGCCTGCCTCTGCATGCCTACCTGCCTCCCCGGATCTACTGCTGGTGCTGTCGGAGGCTCTCCTTGTTTCTCCGCAGACGCCGGCCACCAGTCCCTTCCCATGGTTCGGAGGTCTTAGAGACGCCATGCTGCCTGCTCCCCTCCTGGTCTCGTAGGCCCATGCTCTCGCGAGACCACGCTGCTATCAGCCTTTTACTTTTGGCTTAGCCTAAGATGGCGGCACCCTGTGCACTCTCCCTCCACCAAAATGGCGACAAGTACCTCGTTTTCTTAAAGGGGCAATGCAGAATTTAAAATACAAGTGAAAGATTTAAAGGGCAATGGCGTTTTTTGGTGCAAGTTAATGGGAAATGCCCCAATACATCATTTTTGCAATACAATGGTCTCTTTTAGTGAAATTAAAAGCCTTTTGCTGGCTGGAGACAGAAACACAAGGGCAGCAGATATTTGGTACAAATCCTGAACCATTTAGGTTCCAGGCTTATAAATCCTAAAGGCATCGTATTTAAACAGTTTTGTTATAAAATAATGTTTTCATTACGATGCTGACCATCCTTTATATCTCCTCCCCTATCACATTGTATTTTTCAGAGGAGATAACATGTCTTCAAAAAGGATTTGCAGAAAATGCCCCCACATTCTTTTAACCACCGACCAGGGAGACCTTTGTTCCCTATGCATGGTCGACGCAGACCCAGTTATATTCAATCCAAATTCTGGGCCCACAGAGGATGACATTTTACAGGACAGAGCTTCCACTTCTTCGCAGAGTGTGGTAGTCCAGCTGTTCCAAAAACTTTTGGACATAATGGATGCCTTGGGAGCAAACAAATGATCCAGGTCTCCAGAGAAACCCCCTCCACCTAAACGTCATAGAGGCCCCCTCTTCCAAACACAGAGGATGGGTCCGAGTCTCCGGACTCGAGGACGAGGAGCCAGAGGAGGAGGCGGAGCCCGAAGAAGACATGGCCGCCCGGCTATGCCCCTTCGACTCCATCCATGAGATCATTAGGGTAGTGTGTGAAACACTACGAATCAACAAACCCGTACAGGAGCCAGACACTAGACTGGACCCCTTAGTGCGGGACAGGAAGCGCTCCACCACCTTTTTTCCTTTTTGCCCAGCCCTGGATAGTATCCTGGCTAGGGAATGGGAGGCCCCAGACCCAATAAAGACAAGGGAAAAAGGGACATTTGAGAAAAGATATCCACTAGCACAGGAGAAAGAGAAGTCTTGGGCTTCTGCCCCAAAAGTCGACCCGGAGGTCTCTACCCTGAGCAACAAGATGGTACTCCCTTCTGAATCAGCTTCTGCCTTGAGAGACCCCATGGACAGGAAGGTGGACGATATAGCCCAGAAAGTACACGACATGCTGACCATGAACATGAGAGCTTCCTTGGCAGCCACTTATTCCTCCAGAGCGGTCCTTCGATGGCTGGAAGCAGTTCGCCCGGATATCCCTGAATCGAGCGCACATGGATCTACCTTGGATTACGCTATCCAAGCCATTAAGTAAGTGGCAGATGCCACCATTGACACCTTTAAATGGCACGAGTTAATCAGCTTCAGTGAACAGAGCCAGAGACTAATCTGGCTCAAACTGTGGAACAGCGGACCAGGAATCAAAAGCCCGACTAATGAAGCTCCAATTCTCAGGGACAAGGTTTTCGGACCTGGTATTGAAGAATTCACAATAAAGAAGGAGAAGATAAGGACAACCAAGGGGCAGAAACACGCTGCCTTCCTTCGGAACAACAGATTTCGTCCCTATCCTCACAGGGAAGAAAGGACCCAGGTACCAAGGACAAGATAGGCGTGCATTAGGTTCAAGTGAACTTCTTCAACCAAAGAATGCAATTCTTTTCAAACCGAGACCACGGTAGCCACTTCAATTCAAACAAGGCTACAAACCCAACAGACAGAACAGAGGTTTTCGACAATGAGAATTCACAGGCCCAGGACAAGCGCAAATGCAGTGGGGGCAGACTACAACTATTCTCCACAGCCTGGGCCAACACAGTCAGGGACCAGTGGGTCACAGAAATAGTACAACACGGCTCGCCATCGAATTCAACTCTGTACCAGACCGACAGATTCATTCAATCTCACGTGTCCAAAGAGAAGATAGCACCAACCCAGGTCAGAGCAATACTAAGACAACTGCTCAGCAGCAAAGCCATCAAACCAGTACCCAACCACGAAAGATACTCGGGCATCTACTCAGTATTCTTTCTGGTTCCAAAAAAGACAGGGACCCTACGCCCAATACTAGACCTCAAATTTCTGAACAAGTTCGTGAAATACCAAAGGTTCAAAATGGAGACCCTAAGGTCCACCATTGCGGCCATCCACAAAGGGGATCTCCTAACATCCATAGACCTGAAGGACGCATACCTCCACATCCCAATCAGACCATCCATCAAATTCCTCAGGTTCAGCATCCTGGGATACCATTTCAATACCAATGCCTACCATTCGGTCTGGCATCAGCACCCAGAGTGTTCACCAAGGTCATGGCCCCATTAGCAGCGAAACTCAGGTGGAGGAGTCCATGTAATTCCTTACCTGGACGACTGGCTAGTTCGGGCAAGAAGCATAAGAGGAATCCAACTCAGCAACTCGAAGAGCACTACAACTACTCTCCCAACATGGTTGGATAATCAACAACAAAAGCCATCTGACACGACCACAACTCTCAAACACTTGGGTGCGGTGTTCAACACAGTCAGGACAGTCAAACCCTCGGAGATGCGCATCAACACGTTAGTGGCCCAGTGCAGACAGATACTGCACTGCAATCGACAACCCTATGGCACCTCATGCAGCTGTTGGGGCTCATGGCAGCCTGCATAGACCTACACGACTGGGCCAGAGCCCACATGAGACAACTTCAGCGCCTACTTCTAGACAAGTGGAACTACACCCTACAAAATTACAATCAAAGGGTGACCATACCTACGCCAGTACAAAGATCCTTGAGATGGTGGACAAATCTACAACATCTAAACCAGGGAGTGAACTTAGACAGAACCGCAACCAGGATCATAGAAACAGATGCAAGCCTGCAAGGATGGGGTGCTGTACTGGACAGGAAGTCAATCCAAGGAAGGTGGTCAGAACCAGAAACCACGTTACCAATCAATATTCTGGAGACCAGAGAAATCAGACTGGCGCTACAACATTTCAGACCTCTAGTCACAGGACAACACATAAAGGTGCGAACAGACAGCAGGGTAGCAATGTCCTACATAAACAAACAAGGAGGTACAAAAAGCAGAGCCATGGCCAAGGAATCAGAAGCACTCATGCGTTGGGCAGAGAGACACCTCCGCAGCATCACAGCAGTCCACCTAGCAGGCGTACAAAACACAAGAGCAGACTGGCTAAGCAGAAAAACCCTGCAACAGGAGAATGGCAGCTCAACCCAGCCATATTCAAAAACTTCAACAGAAATGGGGCCCATTCCAAGTAGATCTCATGGCCTCAGCAATGAACACTCAACTACCAGTATACATATCCAGGTACAAGGACAAGAATGCAATGGGGTGAGCGTTCTCTCAACCCCGTGGAGATTCCATAGCATATGTCTTCCCACCAATACCAATGATACCTGCGATCCTACAGAAGATCAGGGACACAGGCACAACAGTGATCCTAATTGCCCCGGACTGGCCACGGCGAGCGTGGTATGCCCTCATCAAAAGATGCAAATGGACAAGCCCATGAGACTCACCCCATACCAGACTTTGCTCAAGCAGGGACCAATCTGGCACGAGGACTCACGACCTCTGAAACTGATGGCATGGCCACTCAGAGGTCAGATTGCTAAACCTGGGGTGTCAGCCAAAGTAGCAGAGACTTCACTACAGGCCAGAAGACACTCTACCAACAGAACATATAACAGACATTAGGGGCATTTGTTTATTGGTGTAAAACTAGACAACTTGAGGCTTCAACATGTAACATTTTACAGGTGTTAGAATTTTTACAACATGGTCTTGACAAGGGATTAACAGCAGCATCGTTAAGAGTCCAAACAGCTGCCATAGGGGCAATTCGGGGGAAATCAGAAGGACATCTGCCTGGGGCTCACCCACTGGTGCAGGCCTTTCTAAGAGCAGCCGCCAACATCACCTACTCCCCTAGACCCCGTTATGCCCCTTGGCAACTCAACCTAGTATTAGATGCCTTAACTGAGGTCCCTTTCGAACCCCTAATTTCAAATCCCCTAACGTATCTCACCATGAAGACCGTTTTTCTGGTAGCAGTATGTTCAGCTAGGAGAACCAGTGAGATACAGGCCTTTTCCTGCGGGAACCCTTTCTCACGTTCTTCCCAGATAGAGTGGTCCTAAAACTATACCGTCCTTCATCCCGAAGGTGCAGCGACTTTTCACACTGGTCAAGAGATTACAGTCCCAATCATTTGCCCAGCTGACCAGGACCCCAACAGGGACAACCTTCTCTGCCTAGACCTGGCTAGAGCCCTACGCATCTACTTGGACAGGACAGAACCCTTCCGCCAGTCAGACAGACTGTTCGTCCTTCATCAAGGACAAAAGAAGGGCCGCCCAGCCTCCAGGTCCACGGTCGCCAGATGGCTGCGAGACACCATCTCCCAAGCCTACAAGGCAAGGGCGGCCGACCCACCTCAAGTTATCAAGGCCCACTCTACGAGAGCAATAGCCACGTCCTGGGCAGAAAGAAGCCTAGTATCAGTAAGAGAAATCTGCCAGGCGGCTACCTGGTCATCCCCCCATACCTTTACCAAACACTACAGATTGGATGCAGGATTGACAAGCAATTCTGAATTTGGCCGAAGAATTATCCACACAGCTTCCAGTCAAGTTCCTCCTCCGCCCAAGTCTCTTCCAATACTGCTATATAATCACCCATGGGTGGAGACTCAAGTGCTGTAAGAAGGTGCGATAGATAATGGAAGTTTACTCACCTGGTAAAGGTGATTATAGAACACCTTCTTACAGCACTCCGTAGCCCACCCAATGAGGAGGAACACGGTATAACAAATGAATAACTGCCTGAAAGCATTTCACGTGTACACTCTTTAAGGATGATGTTTAAACAATACACTGATTAATAATTTTTATATTATGCAAATAAGCATAGACAGTAACAGCTTAATTATTGTACCTTGTGAACCAGCGAAACAATATAGAGTAAAGAATGAACACCTTGCACAACTTCTAGCGTGTCTGTTTGTCTCATTCTAACAGGTGGTCTCCTCTGGGAACCAGACACGTTTTACTGTTAATTTTTATTTCAGAAGATTCTAAGAGCTCTGGAAGATATCGTACTGAGGAGTCTGGGAAAGACAGGGAGGAGGCGGAAGCAGGGATGAGGATCGGTTCAATTCTAAAGATTTCCTTTGTGCATCAGCCTGAGAGGAAGTGCGGAATTACCCATGGGTGGAGACTCGGAGTGCTGTGAAGGTGCTCCTATAATCACCTTTACCAGGTGAGTAAACTTCCATTTCAGCTCAGTACAATAAACCATAATACTGTGTACTGTACATAACCACAGTCATTCTCTCTTAAATATTTATTACACCACATTTTCCCTGGAATCCCAGGTTCCATAAACATTTTACAGCACTTCTGTCACCTTACCATAGTCATGGTGATGATGGGAAACCAAGTCCCATTTGTGAGCAGACCACAGATGATGCCATTTAGCAATGCATGCCAAGCAGCTCCTGTTATGTCTTGTCCCTTGGCTTTGGCAGATGCACATCCAGCCCAAGTTAAGAGTCAGATCTGAAACCCTGATTCACAAAGCAGCAGCTCCAGTCATTCAGCTGAAGAGGCCGCCCACCCCACCCGAGCTGGAAGAATAGCGAGCTCCCTTTGAATTTCATGCTTGCTATCCCACGGACCACCACTAGAGGTCCCTATTAATATTACAATTTCTCAGCACTGCTTTGACTCTGCTATTCACTGCTTACTGATTTCACAGCTTTCACCACTAGATGGCCCTGTTTTATACAGCCTGCTTTTTGCATATAACTCCCCCCCCCAACATAAATCCTTCACACCATTGAGGCGTTTACTCTACACCCCACCAGCTTGGGAAGCAAGAGTCCAGAAGTTCATATCCAACCTGGATCTCCCATGTTGTACTCCAGGGCACTGCCATGCAACCATCAGGCTACCACTCATTTTGTTTCAAAGCAATATAGATCAACACATGTTTAGTTCTCCATGAATAACAAGAGTTGACTGGCGCCACCAATAACTGGTCCAGTGCCTGTGTAGTGTGTGTGTGTGTGTGTGTGTGTGTGTGTGTATGTGTCTCACATATATGTAAAGGTACCACAGAGAGGCAGAGAAACTAAGTTGGGGGACTGACGGAAGCAAGAAGTGGCAGGGATTAGCTGCTTTGTGCAATGAGGTTCCATACTGGAAGAGTCCGGTTCACATTTGCTAGAGTCTCAGTGCCGGGATTTGTAATGCTAAGACAGGTGGGAGGTTGGTAGAGTCGGTGGATGCTTGGGGTTGTAAAAGCAAGGAATCTGAACCTAAACCAGTTCAACATCACATCACACACACACACACACACTGGGCAATGTTGATTTCAATGCTGCAACCTAATAGTTTCACTCTTCCCTTAATGTCAGCACCAGTTTCATGACTTCCTCTTAGCTGGTGCCCTCTCTCCCATACACTAACCTCGTAGGATGATGTGTCTCAGACTATTCATATATCTTCTGCAGCATGCTGGCCAGATCCAACTCCCCTTTCTCGTCCTGGTGCCCTAGGCTTTGTATGCTGCTCTGCTCCATGCCTCCTGTCACAACTGGGATAATCAAATACTAACATAGATCCCATTATTACCACCATGGCTGTCACTTCCTCCAATGTACTAGGAGTAGAATACCTCTCCACTGGGCCACGAGGATGGGCACTTTGTGTCACAGTCAATGGAGGGGGCACAGAAGTGGCACTGGCTGCTTCCAGCCCTGAGGGCTTTCTTAATCCCTGATTACAATTTTCCCTGCTTTGGGTGACCAGGTAAATTGGCCAGCTGCTTCTGGTAGTCTAAAAGTGAACTTATCAAGCCATCCGCCTTAAAAAAGCAGATGTGTAAATAGCTATGAAGTAGACCACTGGGCCTAAGGACACCAGTGGCATGACCACACTTTCTACAGAGTCCCTGCTGAGGTCCACTGGTTTGATCAGTCAGTGGTGCCTCATGTCTGTTGGCAGTCCCCAGAATCCAGGTTCATCCTGCCTCCTTCCTTCGGAGAGGATATATCAGAGGCACTGAAGCAGGAAAATGTGTTTACCTACTGATTGGAAACAGGTCTCTGGCTATCAATGCGAAGGACCATCCAGCACCATGCAGGGTTTAGGAGGGACTTGAGCCATCTGGTGGGAAAGTAAGAACAGTCAATGAGGGAGGTGGGCACTGCAGGATCACTTTCAGGACAGGCAGAAAGCTAGTGTGGAGGGATTGACAGTGGTATGCAAGGATGCTCTGGCTCATATGTGGTAGTCATGATCACATATCAAAAACTGTCTATGTATTCAATCATTAAAGGGAAAAGTCAGCACTAAAAGTCCCATACCCAAGTGTGGGGCTTGTCCTAATCTGCAGTTTGTGTGCAAAAAATATGTTTTATTTAGTGTTTACCCTCATATAATAAATTGTATCAGGCTGAGTCTGCAGACAACCAAGCTAACATTTGCTGTAACCAGAAATTCCAGAATCCCCTGAAGCTGATGTCAGAGCTGGGCTACATCAGTGGGAGATTCAATACCTGCAGTGCATGTTAGAACTTTTATAAGCTCAGATTAGATGATTTTCAGTCCTGCTTTTCTCCCTGGGCTAGGTGCAGTCCTCTGTGACTGTATTTAGCCATAGGTGGACAATGGGACCAGCAAATGTAATCGGTTCACCATGTATACTTTTGATTACAACCCCTGCCTTGTGGGCCCGAGCAAGGCTGAGGGGCCTGGGCTCTGTTGTTGTGGATGGGGGGTCATTTCCAGAGATAAAACAAGTAGTGCGGAGCCACCACAGAGAATAGTTAAAGTGGGCCTGGTGACAATTGGGTACAACCCCTGGGATGCTGTACCTACCACCTCCCTCACAGTCACCACACACAGAATACCAACCTTCATTGCAGTATTTCAAAACATACATAATTATTAGTAATCACTAACAATGAGCTCACAGTATTAAAAAGGTTATTCAATAATTTATTTACAAAAAGGGGTAGGAATAGGGCAGGAACATGGAATGTAGAAAGTACAATGGTGCAAGCAATTTGATATGCAAACATTAACAGTATTCCCAGCTACAACCATAGCAATGGTGCTCACCCTCCACCAGCATGCACAATACACTCTCAGTTTTCCCACTCCTGTCTGGTTCCAGATTTTCCCCCAGTCAATTATGTTAGAACCACCCACAATCTGTCTGGGTACCCAGTTGGAGCAGTTGCAGGCCTGATATCAGTGCAGCTGCTGCCTGGCATTGGTGCACTGAGAAACAACTGGTTAAACAGAAGCTCAGTTCTGATTAAGGCAAATTACTTGTCTAAAACTTGTCAACTCCTGGCCGGGTGACCAGACAATAACTCTGCAAGAACTATTTCAACACTCCCCAGGTGCAGGACAATCTCTGCACTGACTCACAGTTCTGAAGATTCAGGGCACAGGGTTTATGCAGCAACAGTTCTCCCAGTCTGCAGCTCTGGGGTGCTTCAAACAAATTCCAGTTCATGGAGGCTTTGCTTGAACAACAGGCAACTTCTGCAGGCTGATACCTTCTGCTTCTATGCAGTCTGATTTGCTAGCAGACTCTACAGGCAAGTTTGTCACCTTGTGCTTCTATGCAGCTAACTGGAAGGATCACTAAGGACCAGGGATGCACACCTCCCCACCCATCCAGGCATCCTGCCCCAGGGGGGAGATGAGAGTCAATACCTGACGTTGGTACTGACCAGCCGATTCCCTGACTGTCCCCTGGCAAAACTCTTCTCAGGGATATCAGGACCACCACCAACTTACTCCACTTTGCAGGCTAGCAGCCGCAGATTCCTGATAGCCACAACTGGATCACCTCTTCTGTGTTTAGGCAAGATTCTGTCCCATCGGGGTTCAGCAGGTGTCCAGGCTCAGATTCAGCAGAACAGCAAGTTTTCACCTTACTCTGGCTTTCCAGACTGTAGAATACCTCAGGCAAGTTTCCTAGAAATGGCTGTGGAAGCCTTAGGCTAACTTCCAAACTTTTTCCAGACGCAGTCGAACACTCCCCTGTCTCATGAAGTGCTCAGAACAGACTGACTCCAGCTGGATCTGACCCCCATGTCTGAAGAAACAGATACCATGTCCCAATTCGTCCATCAGGCTGTCAACACACTGAATGATTACGTAGAATCTTTCTTCGACGCCTGATTGGCTGGCGGAAAAGGCACCAATAATAGTCCCCACCTTTTCCCAAGAGTCCTGTTTTCATAGTCTTTAGGCTCCTTGCCTTCCCATTGGTTGCAGAGCAGGTCAAAGGCAACAAAGATGGCTGCTATATGGTCTGGAAGTCCAGTTCTAAACACAGTCCCAACTTTAAAGTCTTTTTGCAGCCAAACTGTAAAACTTTAACATTAACAGCCTCCAGGGCTTGAAAGCTGTCCCTCTGCCCTATTGTCTGGTGGCAGAGTGGGGCATGGCAAAGTCTCACCCTGCCTGTCGCTAGTGCCATAGCACTATCCCCCCAGGTGACAAGCAGAGTATACAGTCACAGTGCAGCCTTGGCTGCTCTTAAAGCTATAGTGTCCAAAAGCACTTTTGCAGAGTTCACTTTCTTTTCATCCCCCAGTGTGTCTCCGAACCCGCACTTATGTCTTAGGGCCCCAGGGGTCAGAACACACAAAGGAGATGCTGGCTGAGCCACCTGGGTGACTTTAACACTAAGTTCCATAGCACTGTTAAGATCTGCAAGCAGACTGCAGCAGCTCACACGTTCGAGCAGGAGCCAGCTCAACCATGCGTACACAGAGCTGTGTACTGGTAAGGTGCTGGCACCTTACTGCTTGCACAGCACTAAATGTGCTATACCACTGAGCTGGCAGTTTTAAACTTTAACACATAACTCCTCCGGTCCCCCTATGCAAAACAAGCACACTGGCTGGCAGGAGCAATAAAGGGGCACCAATGGACTGGGACTAGTGAGACCAAACAGCTGAGAGGTAAACCAGGTAAGCCCAACCCATGAGGGGTTTACACCCTCACGTGCCTAAATACTTAGCATCATGCCAAGTCCATACCAGGGGCTTGGTACCAGTAAACATTAACCATGGCATCTTTAAACATGCACTGTATAACTAGACAAATAATTCCTAGCTAGCATAGGCAATCCACATCCTAGTCTAGACAAATGCAACTACCTAGCACTGTCTAGCAATAACAACATTATTAAAGATCTTCCAGATTTTTAGACAGCTGTCAATTATAACTCTAGAAAACTGTACTTATAGACAATACATTATCATCCTTTTTTTTTTTTTAACTTCCCCTTTCACTTTTTTCTAACTTTATCTGCTCTGGGTGGCTTAGCTTTGGGAGGGCACACAACAATTCTGGGCAGAGATCTTGGGGTGACGTATACAGCCTTGTGTATTATGTGTATGGGCAATTCATTTTGAGCCCCTGGAGAGTCATAAGTGAGTCTCAAAAGGGGTTTGATGATTCTTTCAGAGCAATGCAATGGCACTGGCACGTCTTTTTCAGCATCCTGTGTGATCAGTCCCGGTTCATCGACCAGCAATGAAACATCCTCAGGCAACGTGGATGCCACAACTTCCTCTGGCATGTCATTTGTTTCCTCAGGCTCCACAGGTTCTCCACTTTCTTCACTGGCGCTTCCTCGGATTCGGGCCCGTCATCAAGAGTACATCGTCAGTCAACTGTTCAGAATCCCCTATTGTTTGTTGGAGGCTCTGTGGCGGGCACATCTGTCACATCACTTTTTGTTTCAGGTGTCCCTTGAAACAGTCGAGCAAGGTCTGGTGCGGGATAGTATGCTGTGAGGTAAATTACTCCCTCAGACTCAAAGTCTGAACTTTCTTGTTCTGCCTGCTCATCAGGATTTGGATTTGCAGGGACAACTTCAGATTGCTTTGCCCTTTGTTTACCTTGATGCCTGCACATAACAGATCTAACTACAGGAGGTTGATGAGGTTCTGACATTTTGTGTCCATTATTAGTGACCATCATCTAATTGGTAGCAAGTGGTTGCAGTGTATGGCTCTGTAGCCACTGGTGTCTCCTTTTGGATGTATTTTGCAAACAGGCATGTCTTGCACTTTTTCAGTCACAACATAGGGGGTGCTGCCCCATCTGTCAGTGATTTAGTGCTTCCCAGGTATTCCTAAATTCCTCAATAACACCCGGTCCCCTGGCAGCAATTCATGTGCCATTACCTGTTTGTCATACCCTTTCTTTGTTAGCTTTGTTCCGCTTAGCTGCAACATCTGCAGCCAACTTGTATGCAGAATTTAATTAGTCTTTTAACTATTGCACATATTGCAGGTAGGTCTCTGGCCTAGCCCCATCTGCAGAGCCCCTGAAACATTGGTCTACAGAGTGTCTGGCTTCCCAGCCGAACATTATGCTGTAAGGAGAGAATCCTGTAGCATCATTTTTGGTGCAGTTGTAAGCATTAACTAATTCACTTACTTGCTGACTCCATTTACTTTTGTGTTTAGGATCTAAGGTGCCCGACATATCAGGAAGTGTCCAGTTGAACCTCTCAGGCTGTGCGAGACTTGCTGATCCCCTATAATGACAACAGTTATTTTACCAGATGGCTGTCAAGTCCCACCCTTGATTTGAGTGTATTGTTTGGTGGGCTCCACAATGCCGAATAATTTTCTACAAGGACCTTGGCAACCGTGGAGGCATTTTGATCCTTTGTCGGATACATCTGGCCATATCTGGAAAATGGTCAGTGACTACCAAAATATTTGAAATGTTCTTGGAGTCAGGTTCCTAACTGAAAGTCTATGCACACTAACTCCATGGTGCACTTGTCACAATGTTAACCAGTGGGGCAGCCCTCTGGGAGTAAAGCTGTCCGCTATACACATCTGCTGCAGGTTTTGCAGTATTGTCCCACATTATTCCCTATACATGGACAATAGAAACAAGCACAAGCCAAGTCCAATGTGCGCTTGCTTCCCAAATGTCCCATATCATCATGCAATGCACAGAGTAGCACTTTCTTGACTTTTACTGGTAGGATCAATTGCAGATGAGGGGACCCTTGTGAGTCTTGGATTTCTCTGTACAACAAATTGTTCATAAGTTTAACTTTTGGCCACCCTCATAACAACAACTTCACATTTGGATCATTTGTGACTACTCGGGTGGCATCACCCCCTTTCTGCAGGGTGCTGACAATGTCTTTGATACTTGGGTATAGTCTTTGCTCTTTTTGCAAATCTTGGGGAGTCAGTTGTCACATTGATTTTAAGTCCAAAATAGCTAAGTTACAATAAGCAGTTGGGAGACAATCACCAGGAGCACAAAGGCTGTCCACAAGACAACTGGCAGTTTCTGTGGCTGACTACTCGTCTGTGTCAAAGTTTTTGCACAAGGCTTTTACAGTTTGTTCTGGAATGCGTACCCAGGCTGGTTTGTCTGTACTGGATGTCATGGGGCATTGAGATAGTACATCAGCATCTGAACGATTCAGTCCTGGTCAATATTCTATACAATAATCATAGGTGGACAATGCTGACAGCCACCTGTGTCAAGCTTTGCAGTAGTTTGCACATAAGTCAGTGGATTGTTATCAGTTTTGACTGTAATGTGTGTCCCATAAAGGTATTCATGGAATTGGTCCACAATAGCCACTTGAGCAGAAACTCTAACTTGTGTCCTGGATACTTTAGCTCAGCACTGTTAAAACTTCTACTGGCAAAGGCAACTGGGTGCTGTCCTTCCAGATAGCTTGGGTAAAGTACTGCCCGAGACCACTGACACTGGCATCCATATGCAGAGCTAAAGGCTTCTGGGGTCTGCATATGCTAACACTCTACCACCTCCCCTCATCTTGCCCTTTGCCTCTCCTGTTTTCTCCACTATTGTCTTCCCTCTTGCCCCCTTCCTCTTTCTCTTGGTTACCTATTTCTGTTTGTTCCTTTTGGGACTCCTCATCCTCAGGATTCCCACTGCAGACCTTTGTAAGCGTGTGGGGGCAGACTATGTCTTCCTGCCTTATTCTGCCCTCCCTCAGCTAGTTTAAATGCTTACTAATGTAGCATTTAAACTGTTCACTGAGGATCTCAGTTCCCTCCTAGAGGGATGCAAGGCTGTCACCCTGTGCAGGCCTCTATCCTTCCAGAGTGGAGCCCAAGCCCCAATGAATCTGAATCCCTCTTCTCCATACCATTTCCTCAACCATAAGTTGAAGTCCCTGGTGCAGGGCCTCCTGTCACCCACCTTGTCATGGACAGGTAGCACCTCTGAGAAAGTATCAGATTGTGCCACTTGTCTAAGACCTCTCCCCAGTATCCTGAACTCCTCTGGAACTATTTCTGGCCTCACCCTAGCCAGGTCATTTGTCCCCCAAGTGGACAATGACATCCAGGTCTCCCTACCTCCCTTCCTCTCTGCCTTCCCAGAGATCCTTAGGATCCTCCTTCTATTCCTATGAGCTGTGGCACCAGGAAGGCATCTTAACACCCTCTCTTCATCCCTACCTGTCCCCAGTTGTATCCCCCTTACTATTGAGTCCCCCACCAGAATTCACTTCTTCCTCCTCTAGGGTCCTCTACTACCCCTCTTGGGGTCTCTACCATGGAGGACCTCCACATCCATCCAGCCACTACTTTGGACACCTCTGCAGGACAGTCCCACCCTGCCAGTGTGGCATAGGAATTCTGTAATGGTATGGGATTTGGGATGTGTCCATGCTCCACTCCACTCTGACTCTGGGAAGATAGAGTTTATTCCAGCTGTCTGTGACAGAAAGTCAAATAGTGCAGCACACTGTGGAACTGAATCTGTCTGATCTGCAAACTAAGGAGTGAAATTTTAAAGACAGGCTCAGATATGCCCAGGGAATCTCCACCTGTGCTTTCTAGGATGGTGGACTCCGAGAGCATATGGTGCCTCCATTGGGGCCAGTAAAATTACTTTCAAAGTACCCCACCAGGGTTGCAGCCAACTTCGGAGTAAAAGAACTTCATCCCTTGATGAAGTTTTGATCTGTACACAGACTATGCTGGCTAAAATATTCTGAGGTGAAAGGAGATCCGTTTACCATTAGTAATTGTGAGCTCACACAAGAGGAAAAATAAAGATCCTGTTTTGTTGTTTCACCCCATTTTGCAAATTTGCATTGTTCTGCATCAAGTTCTGCTAACCTCTTTGTTTGCAGCTCTGTTTACCATGCCATGTGTCAGTGGATGCTCGGAGGTCAGCTTCTGGCTCAGGAGGGTCAAGTAAGTGCTTTGGTGGTTTTGTGTGGGTGCCCTCCCTGTAAACGATTTGTGCCAACTTCTACCCCTTGACCAGGGGGGTGGGCTTATTCTAACTAAATAAAACAAATAATGTATATGAAATACAAATGAAAATTGAACACTTCAAAGTGGTTATGCCACCAATCACCCGTATTCAATAATGTCACTATTCACTGGTGTCAAGTGGCCCCTACCCATATTACAGTTGCCTACATTCACTAATGTCACTGTTCCATGGTTGTCCAGTGTCTCCCCCAAGCAGCCACCCTACTGACACACCTGCTGCCATCCCACCTACTCATACTCCACCTTTACCCCATGTCAGGTGATCAAGGAGCTACATATGGTGACCAGCACAGACAGTCATCCTCTCACCTCAGCATCCATCTACTGTATTAGCTGTCAATGAGCACATGTACTGTGAAAACAGCTGTTTACACAGTATGTGCGCTCACTGACAACTCATATCACAGCCGTGTGTGGAAGTGAGCTGAGGGCTGTACTGGTCCCCCAATGTGGCTGTTATGAGCATCAGACACTGTCGCAATGTGGGTGTGGATACAGGAAGTGGAATGTCAGTGGGTGGTTCTGGTGAGAGCTATTCTAAGTGGGGCACCCTGACAACCTGAGAATATACATTAGTGAATATGGGGATCGAGGATGGGAATCCACTTGACACCAGGAAATAAGTTACATTAGTGAGTATGGCTGATCTTGTGGTGGTGCAAATGAGTTCAAATTCCATATCATGGAATTCTGACACTATTGATAAAGAGTTCAGTGTTGGGTGGCTGCAGTACAGCTGCCATGTCTCGAGGGGAGGGTATCCCAAACATAGAGCAAAGTTAAGAGGATGCTGATGATAACATTAAACAGTGTCACTTGGGAGGCTGTTTACATACACAGTTAACCTCAGAATAGGCCGCTACACCAATATGCATGATTGGACTCCCTCATTTGCATAGGTGCAGCAATATTTTAGCATCTTGGTGCTGCTGGGTTTAGGGGTCATTCCAAGAGGCCTGTGAACATCAGCACACCAGGACGATCGCACTAACAATGTTAGCACCAACACTATCCTTGAATATCAGAACCAATGAATTTAACCATGGATCACTAAAAACATCCAAGGGTGAGGTATATGAGAGCAATATAGTCAAATGCATGGAACAAAGCAAGTTATAACCAATATCGACATGGTGCATTCTGAACTTAACTGAATTTGGTCACATACATGACAACAGTGCGCTACAAAAAACAGGTTCTTTAGTGCAATACTGGTGCCAGAGTCAATCACCATGTGGCAAGGTAGAGGACAGTGTGAATTTAGGATCCATAATTTACAAATATACACAATAGTTGTGTAGTTGTAAAAGTCACTTTTTTAGAGTATACCACACAATAGCTTCTTAGAGTCATTCTTCTAGCCCTGCATTTAATCAGCAGAGGAGATGGATATTGTTTAGCATACTTCAAGTAAAAGTTACTGTTTCATGTAGCTAAATTACTGTGTATAAAATAGTATTAGCTATTGTGTTGCATCAACTGCAATGTAGTATACCGTTATGAATACCAGTCGTGTATCTGAATCTTCTTGTTTGATATGCAGTATAAGCCATGTAAGGAGACCCACATACTAACATCATGAGCGTCATTTGATAAACTCATATTACACATGTCTACATTGTTTTCTTACAGTGATGCATCTTTCACTTCTTCAGCATTGGAATAATTAGATGTCATCTTCGAATGCAGAGATTCTGCCAACAGGTCATTAACAATCTATAATAAATATATCAACTAAGACAATACATAGGTTTCTACAGGAATACACATTGATATGTATTGCATAAGTCACATGTAAATAAGATATTACATTAGAAACAATTACATAAAATAACAAGGCTGTAACATTCTCACAGCATGTACTAAACATATGAATAATTGAATGTATGTTATCATAATTGTGACATAGTTATTGTGGCATTTCAATAAAGCATGCACACATGTAAATGTCTTCAGAATTAAAAAAAATAAACATTTAAAGTATGAAGACATTATTACCTTTTTTAATTTAGACTGGGAATTTTCTTATATTCCTGGAAACAGGAAATGGGACAGCCATAAGAACTGGGGTTGTCTACAGGCCCCCAGACCAGAGGGAGGACATAGACACATTACTGTTAGAAGATATACAAAACATGACAGCTAAAGGGGAGGTTCTGATAATGGGAAACTTCAACATGCCAGATACAGATTGATCAATACCAGCAGGAACATCTGACAGAACTAGACTCATAGTGGATTCAATGCAGGGGGAGGGCCTCAAACAACTGGTACAGCAACCCACAAGAGACAGGGCTATCCTAGATCTAGTACTGACTAACAAAGAAGGGATCACAGATCTCCAGGTAGAAGGTCACCTGGGGGCCAGTGACCATCACATGGTATGGTTCAATTTGGCTACTACATCTAAATCATCCCATTCCAAGGCAAAAATATGGGATTTCAGAGGAGCTGACTTTGATAACGTGGCCAACAGAGTTAAGCTAGCCCTGGCAAAAGAAACACAGGTGAGGTGCACAGGCAAAGTGGGCAAGCATTAAGGATGCAATACTTGAAGCAACATCCCATTGTGTTAGACAGAAAAGGAAGTGCAAAGAAGGAAACCACTTTGGTTCTCAAATACAGTAGCAGAAAGGTCAGAGCCAAAAGGCTGGCCTTCAGGAAATATAAAGGAACACAGCGGGATGAAGATAGGAGGCATACCAAACTGCCCTAAGGGAAGCAGGTAAGGCAGTAAGGCAGGCAAAGTCCCAAACTGAGGAAACACTAGCACGAACAGTAAAAGAAGGTGACAAGACTTTCTATAGATACATTAGTGAAAGGAGAAAGTCCAGAGGGGTATTGCTAAGCTTAATGGAGAAAAGGGAGCATGTGAGGAGGAGGACCCTGTAAAGGCATCTATCCTAAATAGATACTTTTGCTCAGTATTTACTGAAGAGAAGGTAGGGCAGGGCCCACAGCTCAGCATCATGGACACAGGGGGGAGGGAGGTGAGCATTACTCCCTTCACAAAAGAAAGGGTCCTACAAGAGCTTGCTAAGCTCAGAGTGGATAAGGCAATGGGACCTGATGGCATACATCCCAGGGTACTTAAGAAGCTAAAGGAGGAACTAGCAGAGCCATTAGCAGAATTGTTTAGTGAGTCTCTGAGCACAGGAGGTCCCAGAAGACTGGAGAAGGGCTCATGTGATCCCGCTCCACAAGAGTGGTAGCAGGGAGGAGGCGGGAACACAGACCGGTCAGTCTTACCTCAGTAGTGGGCAAGATTATGGAGGCACTCCTTAAGGAAAGGATAGTGCAACACCTGGAATCCATAGGGGCACAGGATCCAAGACAGCATGGGTTTACAAAGGAAGGTCCTGTCAAACTAATCTCATAGATTTCTTTGACTGGGTAACCAGAGTGGTGGACCAAGGGGAGCAGTTGATGTAAGCCTACCTTGACTTCAGCAAAGCTTTTGACACTGTTCCACATAGAAGATTGATAAATAAGCTGGGTAGGCTCGGGGTGGGTCAGAAGTTGGTCAACTGGGTGGCAAACTGGTTGACTGGCAGAAAACAGAGAGTGGTGGTAAATGGTATACAGTCAGAAGAGATGCAAGTCACAAGTGGGGTACCTCAGGGATCAGTCCTGGGGCCAGTCCTATTCAACATCTTCATTAGTGACCTTGCAGATGGACTAGAGGTAAGGCTTGTCTGTTTGCAGATGACACAAGATCTGCAACAGAGTAGATGAGCCAGATGGGGTGGGCAGAATGAGAAGAGATCTGGATAAACTAGCAGAATGGTCAGAAGAGTGGCAACTGGGATTTAATGCAAAGAGTGCAAAATCATGCACAGGGAAGAGAAACCCTGAAGCCACTTATAGGCTGGGAGGAGTTGCAAGCAGTCACAAAGGAAGAAAGAGACTTGGGCATCATCATCACTGATGACCTAAAATCATCAAGCAGACCTCTCTAAAGCAGTAGGTAAGGCTAGGGGGTATTAGGGTGTATTAGTAGGGTATCACAAGTCGTAAGAGGAAGGTAATAATCCCTCTGTTACAAGACATTAGTTAGGCCCCATCGGGAGTACTGCATGCAGTATTGGAGGCCACACCTTCACAAGGACATTAACCAAATTGAGGCAGTCCAGAAGGGCAACCAAATGGTGCAGGGACTGCATCAGAAGACATATGAGGACAGATTAACAGAGCTCAATATGTACACCCTTGAGCAAAGGAGGAGAGAGGTGATATGATCGAGGCATTCAAACACCTTAAGGGCATAAACAAGGTAAAGAGTCTAACATGTTTAAATAAAGAAAAATAGCAGGACAAGAGGACACAGCATGACATTAGAGGAGGCCGATTAAGGGAGAATGTGAGGAAATTCTTTTCACAGAAAGGGTGGTGGATGCATGGAATGGCTTACCACAAAGTGGTGGCTATGAATACAGTGCAGGGCTTCAAACAGGCATGGGATAGGCATAAGGAGCAATACAAATGACTATGAATAGATGAGGTCACTGACAGAGCAAAGCCGATGGCACATTTATAAGGTAGAAAAAATGGGCAGACTGGATGGGCCTTGCGGTCCTTATCTGCCGTCAACTTCTATGTTTCTATGTTTCTATGTTTCTATATCGGTGTTGGGATCATTTGGAAATATATAACAGATTCATTGTTTTCTTTCTTGTAGATTGTCCATGGTGGGATATGACAATATAGATCTGCAATAAGATTAATGAAGACTACAGCTCGATGACAGATATCACAGTTGCTGTTGATTATTTGAACAATACAATGCAGGCATTTTATACTGTCACTATATATTGTATGGGCATATACAGGTGTGTAAATCAATAAATATAATCACAAATAATGCACATTATTACAAGCAATACATGAAAATCTATCAGTGACTTATAACAGTCACCATATTCAAAGGTCCTCACAACAAAAGCATAGTTAACGCTGGTGATAACCCGTGTTTGCAACAACACACTGGACAGGGCCTTATTCATGATTGATAAACATACAACAACTACTGTTGTCATTATAATATTGCATTTTTATGTATGCTGTCGTAAGTGTGGTGTGTCTGGTGCAGTGAACATATGTATCTGTGATACTAGTTGTGCACCTAGATGATGCACGGTATATATTCAATGACATCTTGAAACATTCATACTGGATGTTGCTTGCATGTATAGCATAAGGATGGTAACCCATGATGTTACACTACTTATAAGCACGAGTCATATATACACAGAAATGTGGAGATAATGAGAATGGTCAAATACACACAGACATGCACACAAACACATACACAGAAGCACAGACATACCAATTGCTCATCTCTGCATGCATTACAAATAACAGTCGCATACATACTGCTTCATCACACTTACACACACACACACACACACACACACACACACACACACACAAATATAAACATTCACAATCAGACACAATCACAGATAAAACAATACAGTCATACACAACATACTGTACCTTACTGTTCACCTACAGGAATCAAACCCTGTCCTAGCTGAGTACCAAACACCAGTGATTTTCGTCTATTGGTAAGGATGTAGCAGAAACTGTATTGTACATGTATGAATGAATCAGACTCACAAACATACATAAACACAGGACAACACGCAGACACACAAAGTGACAGAGTGACACAACATAATATTGGAATGCACACATACAAACAATTAGAAATACCCACAGTAACTCAATATGATAAACACACAACTGCATGCATACACACACACGCACACACACATGCGCAGTACTTACATACCTACAAGGCCATAATGGCACACCATAACACAGACACATAACTGAAAAAATGCATACATAGCACAGTGCACAAACAGACACATATGAACAGCAGAAAATAGTTAAAACAAAAATGCAACATACCATACAAACAGGGTCTACAACACTATCCTAACTAAAAACATGAAGTACAAAATACCAGATATCAATGATTTCTTTGTTGATAAGCATGCCACTATGAAACTGTATCGTGCATAATGTAAGCACATAAACACATACACCCAAATACACATACACACATATGCCCACACACATGCCAGCACACACACAGATACAGACATGCATGCATATAGAACACACACATCAAAAGACACCAAAAGTAGACCTGTTGGAGCGGAGTGTTGAGAAAGTGAGCACCTTGCCTACAAACATGCAGGCAAACAGAGTCTGGGAATGACATGGAGTCACATAGATTCATAGACATGTGTCAGCAGAATAGGACCTTCCGGCCCATTGAGTCTGCCCATTCCCCATACTTGTTCCCCTTCCAAGATCCCCTCCTCCCCTTGATAATCCCTTGTGTTTGTCCCAGGCCTTCTTGAAACCCTCCACTGTACTGGCCCTCACCACCTCCTCCAGCAGACCATTCCAGGGCTCAACCACTCTCTCCATGAAGTACTACTTCCTAACGTTTCCCTAAACCTTCCCCTCCACTTTCAATTCATGTCCCCTAGTTCTTGTATCTATCTTCCCTGAAAATAAGCTCTCCCTCACTTTATTGAGCCCCTCAACTTTTGGGCCCGCAAAATGGCCAATGCATTGGCATCCTCATGAAAGACTTGGTTGATCCTCTCCACCCTAACTTTTAGCCATGGGTGCATCCATGAACGACACATGTATTCACCACAGCAACTTCTTTTCAGACTGCAATACACAGTACTGTCTGAACCTGCACAATACTAGAAAATGGTGCTTTATGGGAAGTGTGAAAGATTAATATGTAATTCTATGCACCTCGGTAAAATAACAATTTACAATAATTAGACAATGTGCCAAATGTTATGGAAGTGCACAACATATATTAATGAAATACAGTATGTCACACACATTTACTAGTAGGGCTGGGTGAAATTTATCTTTCACGGGCAGAATTCTAGTGAAATTCTGACTTCACATCCTCAACATTTTGTAAACTTTTCCGTGAAAAGTTTGCAACATTAGCAAAATGCAAATTATGATTTTGGTTGTTTCCATTCAAATTAAAACATAGTTGTCCAAATTACACCAAAGTTGGTATGATGCCTTTTCCAATGCCCATTTACAAGTGTACCAAGTTTCAGATCTCTATCGTTAAAGTTGACTGAGTTGTAAGACTCCAAACGTTCAGAAATTTTAAAATTGCAGTTAACTATGTAAACTGAAAATGTTTGCTCAAATTGCACCAATTTGGTATGGTGACTTTACCAATGCCCGTGCATGTGTTCCAAGTTTCAGATCTCTAGCTTTAAAGGTTATTGAATTATATAAGCCTCCAAATATTCAGAAATTTTGGAGTTACATTTCACAATTATGTATACTGCTGAATTTTAAGCCCCTATAAGTTTAAAGCTAGAGAACAGAATATCACCAAAGTTGTTAGGTTCATTGACCCTAAATATTAGGCTTTAAGACAACCCCCTTGGCCCTACATCAGAACGTCATGCTGCCATGCTGATGATCCGGGTTTGGATGCAAGCCTGAGAAGTCATGTCGGGAGACAGGTCGTGGCTAAAATTTACAATTTACATAACCACTACTTATCTGTTTTGCAGTTTTCTTTGACTCATCCAAGAAAGTAAGCATCTAAGTTTCAATTATCTAGCTCCAAAGGTGGTTAAGTTGTAAGCATAGAAATATTTTCAGACATTTTCATATGAAGATTAAATTGCCAGACTTTGTTCCCCATAACGCTCCAGCCTTCATGCACATTTTGAAATTTATCACACTTTTTAGGGGCCATATCAGACAATATGCATGTCAAATTTCAGACCTCTAGCTGCAACACGGACTGAGTTATGGCCAATTAAACATTTCACAAAATTTCAGAAATTTTGCAGAATTTCTCAAAATTTCTGCAGATTTGTAATTTGCTTTCACACAGCTCTAGTCACTACAAATAAATGCTATTGAACAGCAACATGAATGAGGTGAAGGTTATTTACACCAAAAAGAAATAAACAAATACAAGGTGCCAAATGGAAGTGAGCAAGGCACATGTGATCACCCTGTCAGTTTACAACAGGGCTCATAGTATGACATCAGAAAACACGAATCCTGAAAGTGGGCTGATGAAAAATGCAGTGTGACATGACTGAAAGTGGGTGAAAATGATTAATTTTCATTCTAAAGATATTACAATGTAAACACACTAAAAAAGGTGTGTAATCAATAAGAAACATCGTATTGTCAACTATGGTTACTTTGACAGTAAGTCAACAGTACACACTGCATGACAAACACGTGAATCATCCATACCCTGGTATCACTTATGATTACGCTGTAAGTGGCTTAGAATGCCAACAAATGATTGTGGCAATAATTACAGCACTATACCTATAAAGGTTGTATTGACTCAGTGCGCATTATATTTCCCAGTTAATTGACGACTTTCAGCAATGGCTGCAAGGGGAAAGCATGACACAGAGTGACAGTTTCTGCTAAGTGAAAGACAGGCACAGTGCTCCAGTTTATGGACTCTTATTCCCATACCTGATGTCAGCACGTCATGCGAGCAAGAGTGGCAACACTGCAAGGAAGCAGGAATGCCCATCAGACCGGTGACTCTACAAAATGATAAAAAAAAAAAAGATTTATAAATTTAAGAAAAATGACCACATGTTGTGACAATGAATACTGACACCGAATGAAAAACAGACTACATCCAAAACTGTGTCAGCTGCTCTGTAACACAGCTTCAGTATATTTTGTGCCTTTCAACAACAGAATGTAACTACTTATGAGAACAATATTACTTGAACGAGAGTAGATTCCATCTTCTAAGCAGTTCTAAAACTCCAAAATGTAAATTGATATGTGAATGGTAGTCCAATGAAAGAGCAAAAGACTTGATTGATGCAGTGACCTCTGAGCCTGCACCAGGCCCGAACAGCTATAATTAGCTAATTATGGGGTAATTGTTTCATAATTTACATTGAGTTCCAGTGTTTGATACTTTGCTTGTAATAGGACATGTGGTTGACATTTCTTGTGGTTTGGTAGGCAGTTACTCATAATCAATGTGTCAGATTGCTGCCCTACTGCCTGAATCACGACAAACTCACTGATGCACTGAGTGTTGTCACTTAATGACTGTAATCTTTTTCAGCTCTGGAAGGGTCTCAAAGGATATGCACTAATGAAGCTCATACCACACCCTAGTGCTATTGTTACTTCATCAGCTCAAGCTCAAACCAGTTGATCATGAGACTGACTTCCTGCTGTCTCTTTCTGTGTAAGTTATGTTCTAGGAACCACACATTATCTTTAGTTACTGGCAAACAATAACACTCTTGAAATCTGATCACAAAGCAAAATTACTGTCCTTCTAAATCATTAAGCACCAATTCTCAAGTTTCTGTTACAGCAGCATTTCCCTTCATATATGACTTTACTGGTTCATGTAGCAGTCAAAGCTATTATCATCTTGAAAAGTTTACTGACACATATTTTTTTCATCTATCATAAATAATTTGCTTAAAGCAACCTTGCCAAACCCTCCTTGGGCCTAAAAAGCTCTTTGTTAAGTAGAATAGAGATCTGAGCAACCAATAACTTGTAGTTTAAAGGGACATCATCAACCGCTTTTGGCACCATATTATTTCTAGTTTCTGAAAATAGGCATTTATTTCTCTAGCATGCTTACCTGGTCAATAAAAAACTAGTTGAAACCTGCGTATTATAATTGTTTACCTTCTCTAAAATGCATTGATGTTGCTGATTGTTTTATCTGCAGCCTTTCTTAGTGAAACTGACGTGTGCTAATGGTGTAGTGATACACAACCTTGTTTTGTTTCAAATCCTTGATCTACTCTGACTGCATACTTCCTGAACAATAAGAACACCACTAAACAGTGCAGCCATTCATGATGTATTAGTTTCCTCTACTCACACTGCATCTTAGGTGACTGTTTGGGGTTGATCAAGAACTGTAAAACAGGTTTTTGTGTGGTAACACCAGTATGGCGGGCAGTATATTTTTGACTTTTAGAAACAAAAAAGGAATCAGAATCAAAGTACCAGCTGTATCAGTAATCCTCTGCAGAATGTCACCAATCATAAAATGTGTTTTTTTTTTAACTACCGACACTTCAAGGCCTAAGAGGGTTGACCGTACCCCATTTAAGAACTGCTCAGCAGATTTTAATGTTATATAGAAGCATTTTTATAATTTTCTGAAACATGGTAAATAGATGTTTCTATTCTACATATCTCATGAAAACACACCATGAACAGGATCATAATTTTGTTGCTATCTCAGAATTTTATATCACTTAAAGACAAAGAAATATGTTAGTCGTGTAAGTCCAGTCGATGATGCAGAAGAAAAACAACAATGAATATGTTGCAGGCGGTATCTTTGATTGAACTAACGGATTTGTTTTTGAGACTAGCTTTTGAGAGTTGTACTGTCTTCTTCAGTTCAGTCTGAACTGACCTTAAGAACAGAGTCCAACTCTCAAAATCTCATCTCAAAAACAATTTTGTTATTCAAATAAAAGATTTATTTATTTATTTATTTATTTAGCTTTTGTTGACCGGGTAAGTGCATAGACAAATCCTGCCTATTTTCAGGCCACGGACCGGGGAGGATACAGATGAATGCCAACTGACCTTGAACCAGATTAAGCTGTTGGTGGTATATTTTTAGTGAATGAGAAATTTGGAGGACACGAGGGAAATTCCCTACCTCTTTCGATAAAGCGCCATGGGATCTTTAACATCCACCTGAACTACCACCAATCCAGGCAGATGGGACCTTGGTTTAACGTCTCATCCGAAAGATGGCACCTCAGAAATGCAGCACCCTCTCATGCTGCATTACAGTGTCAGTACTAGGATATTAACCAAGTGCCAGATGTGGGAACTGAACCCACAGCCCTCTGATCTCCCGGCCTCAGAGGTGAGTGTGCTACCTACTGAGCCACTGACACTGATACCACCTGCAACATATGTGTTGTTGTTTTTTCTTCTACATATCCTCTGAAGACTATAGAAACATAGAATCATAGACTTTGGTGGCAGATAAGGACCGCTTGGCCTACCTAGTCTGCCCATTTCCCTACTACAGGATAAGCTGCAGATCCTATTTAACCAACAGCCTATTTCTTCCTACCCCCCACAAAAACTGCTTTATGTCTGTCCCATGCATTCTTGAATTCTCTGACAGTTTTAGACCCACAACCTCCTCAGGAAGGCTGTTCCATGCGTCCACCACCCTCTCTGTGAAAAAATACTTCCTCACATTGCCCCGGAGCCGTCTCCTCTCTATCTTCAAATTGTGTCCCCTTGTTCATGCACATCTCTTTTTCTGAAAGGTGCTACCCTCTTGGACTTTGTTGATTCCGCTAAAGTACTTAAAAGTTTCTATCATGTCCCCCCTCTCCCTCCTTTCCTCAAGGGTATACATATTAAGCTCCTTTAGTCTCTCTTTGTATGGCTTTTCTTGCAGACCCTGCACCATTTTAGTTGCCCTCCTCTGGACTGCCTCCATCCTGTCTATGTCCTTGCGGAGATGGGGTCTCCAGAACTGGACACAGTACTCCAGATGGGGTCTCACCAACTGTCTGTACAGAGGGATAACAACTTCCTGTTTTCTGCTGGTGATGCCTCTCCCTATACATCCCAGTATCCCCCCAGCCCTCCTAACTGACTTCTCACATTGTTTGCTAACCTTAAGGTCATCTGATATAAACTCCCAGGTCCCTTTCCATGTTTGTTATTCTCCTCCACACATTGTGTAATCTTCCCTGGGTTTTTGTTTCCCAGGTGCATTATTTTGCACTTCTTTGCATTGAATCCAAGCTGCCATACTTCTGACCATTCCTCCAACCTTGCCAAGTCCCTTCTCATCCTTTCCACACTTCCTTGTGTATCAACCCTGTTGTAGATCTTTCTGTCATCTGCAAAGAGGCATACTTTCCTTTCCAGTCCCTCTGCAATGTCACTTATAAAGACATTAAAAAGGACTGGACCCAGTACTGAACCCTGTGGTACCCACTAGTAACCCCTCTTTCTTCAGAGTGGACTCATTTACAATTACCATCTGTGTCCTGTTGTCCAGCCAATGTTTTACAGGCCACCACCCTGGGACCGCTCCCAGGCTGGTTAATTGACTATTAATCTTTTGTGTGGGACTGTGTCAAATGCCTTGCTAAAGTCTAGGTAGGCCATGTCCACAGCCCTCCCTGGTCTACTACTTTGGTCACCCAGTCAAAGAAATCAATTAGATTTGTCTGACATGACCTTCCCACTGTGAACCCATGCTCCCTTGGGTCCTGTGCCCCACTGGCCTCTAAGTACTCAACAGTTCTTTCCTTCAGAAGTGATTCCGTCACCTTCCCTGCCACAGAGGTCAAACTGACAGGTCTGTAGTTTCCTGTCTCTATCTTGCTCCCACTTTTGTGAAGGGGAATCACATCCACCTTCCTCCAGTCCTCAGGTACCACACCATCCTCCCATGATTTGTTAAAAATGGTAGTCAGTGGTGTCACTAATTCTCTCATAATTCTTTTAGAATTCTGGGGTGAATTCCATCAGGCCCCATTGCTTTGTCCACCTTTAGTTTTAGGAGTTCTTTCAGAACCCTTTCTTCTGTGAAGGGACTGGGATCAACCCCCCTATCCAGAGTGCTTCTGTTAATTGGATTAGGCACCTCCCCTCCTCCTTTTTTGTGAATACTGAGCAGAAGTATTTATTCAGTACCCCTGCTTTTTCACTGTCCGTTCTATTCAGCCTCAGTATCCCTCCCTTTGTCTTTCTACGCTCCCTGATATACCTATAAAAGATTTTATCCCATTTCTTAACTGAGTTGGCTATCTTTTCCTTAGTTTGGGCCTTTGCTATTCTGACTACCCTCCCTGCTTCCTTCTGCCTTAACTGGTACAGTTCTCTGTCCTGCTCCTTCTATGTTTCCTTATACTTTCTAAATGCTATCTTTTCTCCCTAACCTTCACCTCCACCTCTTTTGAGAATCATAGTAGCTTTTCCTTTCGTTTTGATTTGTTTATTTGCTTCACACAAAGGCTTGTTGCCTCTGTGATGGCAGTTTTGATGCTTCCCCATTGTTGCTCCACCCCTCCTTCTAGCCTGTTTGCTAGTGCTTTTCTAAGGCACTCTCCCATCTTGCCAAAGTCAGTCCTCCTGAAGTCCAGAACCCTCACTTTTGAATGGCTTGACTCTGTAGCGAGTTTATCATGAACCACACTGTTTGGTGGTCGCTTGTTCCCAGATGGCTACCCACTTCTAGATCTGAGATCCTTTCACTGTCCCCATTTAAGATCGAGGTCTAAGATTGCTCCTTCATGAGTGGGTTCCAAAACTACCTGTCTGAGGCATGCCACCTAAGAGCATCGAGAATGGCCCTGCTTTTGGATGTGGCTGCAGCAAAGGTGCTCCAGTTAACATCTGGCATATTATGGTCCCCCATCAACAGTATCTCCCCTTTTTCTGCCATCCTAAGGATGTATTCTATCATATCCTTGTCTATTCCCTCCCCCTGACATGGGGGTCTGTATACAACCCCTGTGCAGACTCTGGTGCCATTTCCAGTCTCTAAGGTGACCCACAGTGCCTCCTCTCTCTCCTCTCCTCTCTGTTTATTCTTTTGTTCAGTTGCTTTTATCCTTCCCTTACATACAGAGCTACTCCACACCCTCTTCTCCCCTTCCTGTCTATCCTGTAGGTTGGATTGTGCACCCTGGTATGTTAACATCCCAGTCATGGTTCTCTGTGTACCATGTTTCTCTGACTGCTACAATATCCTGGCATCCCTCTTCCATCAAGGCCACCAGTTCAGGGAGCTTGTTGCCCAGACTATGGGCATTGGTACTCATTACCCTCCATTTCTTGATGGCCATACCTCTTTTTGCCCCATCCCTGTCCATACTGTGTTTGTCATTTTCTCCATTTACCCCTGCACTTCTCCCTATCAACATCCCTATCTTGGTGTTTACCTCACTTACTACCGTGATTGTTTGTGGGGGGGCTAGGACATCCCTGCTCCTTTCCAGTGCCTCCCCCCTTGGCTAGTTTAAATGCTTGCCAATGAAGTATTTAAACCTATCACCTAGGATCCTGGTTCCACTTCTGGACAGATGCAGACCATCACGCCAGTGTAGGCCTGCATCCCTCCAGGTGGACTCCCAGTCTCAATGAAGCCAAATCCCTGAGCTCTGCACCAGATTTTCAACCACTGATTGAATCCCATGGTGTGGAGCACCCTAGCCTCACCCATGCCATAGACAGGCAGCACCTCCGAGAAGGTTACCGTGCATGCTACTTGTCTAAGGCCCTCCCCAACTCCACAAACTCTTCCTGAACTGCTCTGATCCCTTCCTTATCCAGGTCATTTGTCCCTAGGTGGACAATGACATCCAGCTCCTCCCTGTGCCGCTGCTCTGGCGATCCTGAGGATTCGCTCCCTGTCTGTCCAAGCCATGGCACCAGGCAGGCACCTTACCTCTCTCTCCCCTTCCTCCCCCAGTTCTACCTTCCTAACAATGGAGTCCCCCACCAGGAGTTGTTTTCTTCCCCTGTGGGGTCCCGTGCCACCCTCCTGTGAGTCTCCTTTGTGGAGGTTCCCAGCATCCTCCTTGGTCTCCACTGTGTGTGCCTCTATAGAAGTACCACACTTTGCCAGAATGGCATATGAATTGTGGAGAGGTACAACTTGAGGAATGCACCTCTGTTCCACCACCCCTACCCTCCTTGAGCCCACTGTGGTCCAACCGCTCCTCTTTCTAGGCAACCTTTGAGGCAACGGCAGTGGCCCTGCTGGTCCCTGGGTGGGAGAGGAGGTCCCACATATCCTGGCCAATTCAGCCTGGAGATGAGCAACCTCCTCCCTCAGCCCAGAGAGGTGCCTGCAGATGGGACAACACCGCATAATCCAGAATGTCTCCCGGAAGACTGTTGCTCCACAGCCACTGCACTATACCACTCCCATCATGTCTTATTTCTGGCCCCTTAACTGTTGTTTGGAACACTTAATCTTTCCTCTGTTTGTTTGTTTTTGTTTTTTGATTTTTTCTCCCTACTTACTTACTTACTGCCTCTGTGCCCTTTAAGCTCCTGATTTTCCTGTTCTGAGACAAGACGCTCCTATATTTCTCAGTACTCTCCTTACTTGCTCAGAGTCAGACCTCCAGCAGCTGGGGATGGAAGCTACTCTTTTTCTTCAAGAATGGTGAGTCTTTGGTGGCTGTGTTATCACTCTCTTCCTGCTTCCAAACAGGAAGTTCCTGTTGTCAGTCAAATCCTGTGCCTATAAAAGTAGAACTGGTTTAGGGTGGTGGGTGGGAGAAGAGGGCAATATAGTCCCATTAGAAGTTCAGTTATAACAGCAACTCCTTCCTCCTGGTGTTCTCTGTTCTCTGGCAGAAGCTATCTAGGGCAATGTTTTAAATCTGGCTTTAACCTGGCTTCCTTCTAGCTAAGCCACTCCCCATACTTTACAGATATTTCTACACGTAGTTAATGGCACAGAGAACAATTCCCTTCAGCCACTATGATTGTTTTATAACTGTGTAACACCCTCTTTCCTCCACTAGTGGAAAAGGATAGTTGCACAGTGATTACTGGGGGCCCGGGTGTGTTAAGTGCATAGAAACATATAATTTGATGGCAGATAAGGACCACTTGGCCCACCCAGCCTGGCCATTTTTTTCCTGCCTATATTGTCACCACAGACTCTACTTCATCTCCAGCTCCCCTTGTTCATAGAAACATAGAAGTTGACGGCAGATAAGGACCACAAGGCCCATCCAGACCGCCCATTTCTTTTTCTATCTTATAAATGTGCCATTGGCCTTTGCTCTGTCAATGGCCTATCTATTCATACTCATCTGTATTGCTTCCTTATGCCTATCCCATGCCTGTTTGAAGCTCTGCACTGTATTCATATCCACCACTTCCTGAGGTAGGCCATTCCATGCATCCACCACCCTTTCTGTGAAAAAGAACTTCCTCACATTACCCCCAATTGGCCTCCCTCTAATCTCATGCTGTTCCTCTTGTCCTGCTATTTTTCTTATATTGAAACATGTTAGACTCTTTCACCTTGTTAATACCCTTAAAGTGCTTGAATGTTTCAATCATATCACCTCTCTCCCTCTTTTGCTCTAGGGTATACATATTGAGCTCCGTTAATTTGTTCTCATATGTTTTCTGATGTAGTCCCTGCACCATTTTGGTTGGCCTTCTCTGGACTGCTTCAATTTGGTTAATGTCCTTGTGAAGACGTGGCCTCCAGTACTGCATGCAGTACTCCAGATGGGGCCTAACCAGTGTCTTGTAAGGAGGGATTATTACCTCCCTCTTACAACTTGTGATACCCCTACTAATACACCCCAGCATCCCCCTAGCCTTACCTACTGCCTTAGTGGTCTGCTTGGATGATTTCAGATAATCGGTGATGATGATGTCCAAGTCTCTGTCTTCCCTTGTGACTGCCAGCAACTCCCCTCCCAGCCTATAGGTGGCTTCAGGGTTTCTCTTCCCTATGTGCATGATCTTGCACTTCTTTGCATTAAACCCCAATTGCCACTCTTCTTGGAGCCAGAATTTCCCCGTGATGGCCCTAGCCAATGTATTCTGTCAATAGCTGGAACATCTGTAGAATTACCGAAGAGAGGAGACTGATGTAATTATTCTTTCTTTGATGATCCTCCTCCTCTCCCCACCCATGATTGATGTCCTGTCCTCTCCTCGCTCTGTGCACATTGTGCAAGAAGTTACTGCCCCTGGGCCATCCTATTCCTGACTGTGTCCCACCCCATACCCTGCCCATTGCAGTATACTTACTGCAGTGCACACCAGGGAACTAACATTTTGAATGTTACCTGACAGTGCCACAAATGGTGTGCAGTAGGAAGAGAGGTGGGCTGCAGAGCGGGCTCACCAGGTGGAATTCATCAGTGGGTGACTCTGCCAGGGAACACGTCAGCTGCACATGTGCAGATTGATTGTGCATGTGTGGTTGATCTGTGTTTGTATTGTCTGTCATCAAGTCTCCTGGCTGTGTTGTGGAGGAGTCATCATTGGGTCACAGAGCAAACAGAGCATTTAAATAAAAAAAAGATACTGCTACTTGGCCTTGGGGTGAATCTAGTGTGTGTGTGTGTGTGTGTGTGTGTGTGTGTGGAAATTTAGACTGGGGACAAAAAAAGATTGATCCCTGACTCCCTTCTGAGCCTTATCCAAACAAAGAATATAATTTTTGCTTTAGTCAATGGAGGGAGGGAGCTTACTCTGAGGCCAGCTGGTGAAGGCGACACAATGTGGCTCTCTAGGCTGGCACTTCCAAACTGAAAAAGTTTACTTTACTAATTTACTTCAGTCAGTGATTAAAGTGAGAGCAAACCAACCACCCAACTTACTTTGAACAGTGAGTGACAGAGGGCTGCCCTTGGGGCTGATCTCTCACTGTCTTTGAGGTGGTGGTTGACCAGCAGTGAGGAGGGGACTAGGCTAGGGGAAAGATGTGGGGAGAAAAAAAGCCAAACAGTAACAGGCTGGCCTCTGCCCTGTTTGTCAAGGGCATAGCTAAACATTTTGCACCAGTGGTGCTGCCTGGTGCGGTGCCCTAGCCCTAAGAAATTGTTCCCTTCCTAATCTTCATGCTAAACTAAGTTTTTTGTGATCTGTTTTCTGGGTTCTGGCTAAATAAAAAACCCAAATTCCAAAACAGCATAAGCTTATATTTTATAGGGCTGGGCTGCTCTGTCTGAAGGGTTAGTTGCAGTGTTGCCTCCTTGGGTTGGGCTCTCAGTCTCAGCAAGTGAACTAGTGATAGGGAAGGTGGCTAGGGGGGATTTTGTTGAAGGGATTTAATGGAAGAAAATAATATTAAAAAAAACACACAGAAAAGGGCTGCCTTGAGAGGTGCCAGTGTCAGCTGCTGTACGGGCAGGCTCCAGCCTCTTGGCAGAGGCTGAGTGAGGGGGTATTTTGTCGAGCCTTTGAGTGATGAGGGACAGGTAAACATTTAGAGAAACTTGAGGGAAAAAACAGCCTCTTGCAGGAATATTTGTGGTGAAAAAAATGCAGAAACAAACTCAGGTAACAGTGCTGTATTGAGGACCATAGTGTCTGTTGGACTCTCAGCAAGTAGTGGTGACCCTTAGGCTTTCACTGAGAGGGATGGTATAATTCAGAAAATATATATATATATATTTTTTTTTTTTTCAGGGATCTTGTGGAAATAAAAACACAAAACATAATAGGTCTTCCAGTGTCACCTACATGAGTGGGCTCTCAGCAAGTGCTGGGTGGGCTGTTGAGCTGATGAAGGGTGATTTTGTCCTGCCTTTGGAGCGAGGAGGCAGTGGTGAGAAAAACATTTATATAAAAAAACAGCCCCTTGCAGGAATATTTCTTTAAAAAAAAAAAATACAGAAACAAACTCAGATAAGGGATGTCTTGAGGACCACAGTGTCTGTTGGGCTCTCAGCAAGTGGCGGTGACCTTTAGGCTTTCATTTGCGGGAGAGGGAATCATTCACAAAATAAAATCTTTTTCGGGGATCTGGTGGGAAATTAAAAAAAATACAAAGCAGATAAAAGGTCTGCCAGTGTCATCTGCATGAGTGGGCTCTCAGCAAGTGCTGGAGGGGCCGTTGAGCTGAGGAGGGTTGATTTTGTCCTGCCTTTGAGTGAGGAGGGAGTTGGATAGAAAAATATTTATGGAAAAAAAAACCAGACCCTTGCAGGAATATTTCTTGTGGGGAAAAAATACAGAAACAAACTCGGATAACAGTGTTGTTTTGAGGACTGCAGTGTCTGCTGGGCTATCAGCAAGTGCTGGAGGTGCCAAGCGGGATGGATTTTGGTGATCTTTTCTCAGTGAGGGTGACAGAAACATCTAAGAAAACAAAAAAAACAGCCCTTTGCAGGGATCTTTTTAAAACAATACAGAAACAAAAAGTCCGATAACAGGACTGTCTTGAGGGCCACAGTTTCGACTGGCTAGGCTCTCAGCTAGTGCTGGAGGGGCCAAGTGGAGGATTTTGGTGACCCTTACATTGAGGAGAACAGAATAATTGAAACAAAAACAAAACAAAAAAAAAAGATTTCCAGGAATCTCTTGTGGAAGAAAGTAAATTAAACAAAAAAAACATAAGTGTCAGTTTGGCTCTATACAAGACTAAGTGCTGGGGGGGGGGTTGACCGGTTTTACCAGGGTAGAGAAGAACACTTATGCCCTTTTCACTATCTTTTTATTCCTGTAACTCAGCATTACAAGGGTATTTGTACAGCTATGTCTGTGAAGAGAAAATCATCTGGTGCGGAGTTTCGCAAGGCCAGATCAAGGATTATTGGAACAATCTACGCATAGTAGCAGGACAACATCTGATTTCTTTAAAAGCAAAATTTTGTGCCTCTCCATTGAGCAGCAACCTAGACTATCTGAGTCACTTTCTGGGGGGCACCAATATGGAAAACAGTTACCAAACAACCCATATTGCCTCCTCCTCTGAGGACAGTGAAAGAAGAACTGCTCTTCTGGAAGTGCTGCAACCCTCTGGTGAGCAACAAAACACATCAGATGTGGTACCATTTCCATCACCTATGCAGTCATCATCATCATCCACTTCCACTGAGCACATTGAAAGATAGAATGTCAGACCACAGAGGCTGATTCATCATCTGTGACCAGCCATTTGCCTGACTGTTGGACAGCTGATCAAGGCAGTATTTCAAGAATGCACACAAGTGGTTGTTCATCCTCAACAAGAAGCTCAGCTGCTCAACCTGCAAGGAAGCAAACCTGATTTCTGATGTCACATTGCCAAGGAATGGTTTGCTGGTGAAGTCTCACCATATGGCACAGACAAAGCAAGACAGCTACTCTTGCTCCCAAAGAAAGTTTCAAAACATGTGAAGTCACTAGGACACCAAAATACTGATGAACTGTTAAAGAAATGTGATGAAAAAGTTATTGAGAAGGCTGCTAAAAGGTTGACAAGTGAACATCTAGAAGCTACTGCATGAATCATGAGCACAGCATATTATGTAGACAGGGAGAACCACTCATTTACTGACCATCCGAAACTACTTGAGCTCCAAACACTAAATGGAGCTTCTGTTGACTCATATCTGCAGTCTAACATAAGCTGTTCTGAGTGACTGACGCAGTTTCTGAAGAAATGAGGAGGAACCTAATGAGATACATAGTACAGACCAGATGCCCCATATTGGTTCTGGTTGTGAAGGTACGATGGTCAGCAACAGATCGACTTTGATTATTTCCATAAGTGAATATATGGAAAAGGAATCAACTCATGTTACGTTTTTCCTTCAGCTGGTATAGTTGCCTGACACAACTGCACAGGGAATTCAGGATGCGCTCTTATCCATGTTGTCACAATATGGCTTGGGAGATGAAGAGCTGAGGACAATGCAGGTATGTCTCACATGTGGCAAGGAGGGGGATCAATGGAGGGGAAGGGTGGCAGGGAAGGGCAGCTGCAGAATAAGGGGTGCTAGCTGTACACTCGAGTAGACTTAATAGACCTCTAGGTCTTTATCTGCTGGCAAATTTCATATGTTCGTGATGGTGCGAGTGTGATGCTCGGTAAGAGAGGAGGTCTTGGAGCATTGCTTAACCTGAAATATCCTAATCTCTTTGTGTGGCACTGCCTCAATCATCAATTGAAACTTTCAGTTGCTGATGCCGTTGACTGTGAATCACTTCAAGATATTTCTAGATAAATTGTATTCATTTTAAAGCTGTTCACCTAAGAACGTATGAGAATTAGAAGTGACTGCTGAGGCTCTCTCCACTCAGGTAGTAAACATGGTAGGTTGCTGCTGACTCGGTGGTTTGCTAGTAGTTATCATGCTGTTTATGCTGTATGGAAGCCCTTCACTGCACTAAGACAACACTTGAAATCAGTTTGTGATGATGCTAAGAGAAGCTCTGACAATAAGCAGCTCTGTTGTGGTCTGCTGTCGACATCCACTACCTTAATCCTCAACATGGGCATAATGCTGGATGCTCTTCACGAACTACGGTTCTTGTCAGAACATCTCCAGAATCAGGGTGTGACAGTGTTTGATGCTGACAGATAGATTAAATGCTGCATACAGGTATTCAACAAGATGAAGGATCAGCCTGGCACATACACAACAGAAGCTGAAGATGCGGTTAAACGCAAGGAGTTCCTTGGTGTCTTATTGGTAGAGTACAGGAGGGGCAATGCCATTTGTCATCAACAGCTCTACCGGGCCTTGATAGACATGATGGCAACAAGACTGATGTCAGAGGAAGTATTAGTGAAGTGTGTTGCTATGCTCCAGCCTGAGGATGTAGAGGTTGGCTTTGGAGAGTGGAGTTACAGATGCTGGTGAATAGATTCAGACACCCAGAACAACTCCTGCAATGGAATGCTGTATGGAGTGACTTTGACGACTTTGTATCGTTCAGAGGTCATAGAAAGGGACAGTTCCTATGCAAGTTGCTGTCTGTGATTAACACAATCCCTGTGAGCACAGCGGCTTGTGAGTGAGGTTTCAACTACAACAACATTATTGCCAGCCTGATCTGTAACAAACTTACTATTGAGTATCTGTCTAACTTGATGTTTATTAGCTTCACTGGCTCACTCAGTGACCAAATCTGATGCCATCAAATTTGCCAAAAGTGGTTGAGAATGCATCGATCTGCTATACACCAACACAAGAGGGATAGAGAATCTGCCAGTGATCCACATGTCTGCCTGTTTAAATACATGATGCAGTGCTATACACTCTGACTGACTTTACCAAGAGTCTTGCAAAATGTGTTATGCACTGTCACACACTGAGTATCCAGCCTTACAACTAGAAGTCATGTCACCCGAGTGCATCATTTGACTTTACTTAGTTTTAAGCATACCACGACTGCACGACTGAACTGTATACTGTTGGAGTTTCTCTTATGTGTACATTTAAAAAAAATATCTTTCAGGATGAAAACTTGTAGGGGAGGGAGACGAGATTGACTTTTGCAATTAATTAATCATGCAATGCAAACGTTGCTGTTTTGTTTCATTCCATTGCCTTTTAGTAGGCTGTTATTAATCTGTTCCACGGCCTGCTAAAAGCCACCAAAATTACCCATTTGGCATCATTTTTCTAGAGATTTTAAGGGGGACATGCCCCCCAGACCTCCATAGAGAAGTTGGGATTTTGTGCCCACCCTCCAGACTTTCTGGTTGCATGACACTCTGTCATGCTGGCTCCCTTACTTTTACCTGTACTTCAAAAACATATCTTAACAGGACGACAGCTTGTAGGAGAGAGCTGGTAATGACTTTTACAATTAAACATGTAATGCACACATTGATGTCTACTATGCCTCAGCATTCTGCTATGCTGCCTTTTAGTAGACTGTTATGAAACTGCCCCACAGCCTGCTAAAAGCCACAAAAATGCATAATTTGGCATCACTTTTACAAAATCTTTCAGGGGGCGTGCCCCCAGACCCCTCTGCAAAGGTTAGGATTTTGTGCCCCCTTCAAACTTCCTGGTTGCATGACACCCTGTTATGCTGCTGCCCTTACGTTTATCTGTACTTTAAAAAAAAATAACTTAATAGAACAAAAACTTGTAGGAGAGGGTCGGGAGTGACTTTTACAATTAATCAGACAACACAAACATTGCTGTTTACTATACCTCAGCATATTTCTGCCTTTTAATAGGCTGTTAAGAATCTGCTTAGCAGCCTGCTAAAAGTCACCAAGATGCACTATTTGGCATAAATGTTTAGAAATTTTACAAAGGGGGCATGCTCCCAGACCCCCCCCCCGAGAGGTTAGGAATTTGTGCACCTTGGCGCCCCTCAGCCTATAGAGTTCCCCCTGTTCTGAATGTCTGCTTTAACCATGGAACCAACCTCACCACCGATCAGTGAGTGATGGGTTTTGAATAGGATATTCACTTTATGCAGGGGTACTCTATGTCACATGCAGCATATGTTGTAATGTAGCCACATTTGTCTTTCAACCTGGGGAGGTCCTACACCCTGTAGCCCTGGGCCTGTATGTTTAGTAATCTGTGATTGTTGATACACAATTCTGTTGCTTGTTCTCCCGCCTTAATAATCCCTTTTGTTCATCCCACTATTGGAGTACGTTCTGCTCCCTATTGTAATGTTAATTTTGTAATTGATACTCTGTCTCACTATTGGAGTATGTCTGCTCCTGATTGTAATGTTGTCAATGTATCGCTCCTATGTAATTACCCTGTGATTCTCCCGGGTCGCACCTGAAAATGGGCACTTGCTGTCTAGTGTGCTTACCCAGTTACCAAAAGCAAATAAATAAATAAATACTAACCACCCCCACCCAAATCAATGAGTGATAGATTTTGAATAGGGTACTTCGCTTATGCAGGAGGGTTCCATGTTACATGCAGCATATGCTGGAATGTAGCCACATATGCAACCAACCCCCACACACACACACATCAGCGAGTAATAGGTTTTGAACAGAATTATTCACTTTATGAAGAAGGACTCAATGTTACATGAAGCATATGGTGGAGCGTAAGATAGTCAGTCCACACTCCACAATCACTTACAAAGTTTCCTCCTACTCAATCAGCATCACTGTTACCAAATTTGTTATGCTTGATGTTCAAAAGATGCAAGACTTTATGTGGGTGTCGATGTTTCTACACAGACTTTTTGCTCATGATTGGGGTGAGTATGTGTGTGCTGGCTGGGGCCTGACTGTGGTGCCCATAATCATGGTAGGTGTAGAGTTGTTGTGGAGCCATTAGTTAGCCTACCTGACTGCAAACAGCAAGGTGCTAATAACAAGAAGAGGTGTTAAAAAGATATTTCCTCCTGTCTTCCCTGGCTAGCGTCCATCTTACTGATCAGTGCCCGAACTGATCTCATTGCTGCTTTCATGATGTGGTCAGTCAATTGCTACTACATGCATGCCAGCAGAGGCTATAGCTATTGCAGTAGATGCACCACTGATTTAGATGGAGAAAGGAGAATTGACAACTTACACCTAATCTTGATTAACAAACAGAAAAGAATAGCCTTATGTGAAGTGGTAAGCTTGTATTTAGTTAAAAACACTTTTTTTAACCATTATTGCCGTGCCCCTATTGTTTTTAGGTAACCTGCTGAAACAGACGTTGCTTTCCACAGAGAACATCAAAAAAGTAATTACTGTTCACCAAAAGGAGCTATGAATCTGATGATTTAATGATTCTTTTGACAATACAATAGAGGTGTACTGTTTAAAGAATACAAAACAGCTAATATTAATTATTCTACCCTCTTTATATGGCACTTTGATACACCAACTGGAAAACAAGATGGAGACACACAGTGTTCTAAAAGAAAGTTATGTTTAGAAGCACATTGATTTCTAATTTGTGGTAAAACTTTAGTTCCAGCCTGTCCGGACATGCTGTGATACCAGAAAGTCAGGTAACTCTCCCAGTCCAATCAATATGCTAGAAAATCTTTATCTATTTCATATATATATATATATATTTATAAAATGGGTAGGAAAAATTATCTCTGCTGGTTGGTTGAAACACATCACATGACCATCGATATATCAGAGCGCAACCGCACACCTGCCCTTTCACCCCCCTCCAAAACAATTTTGCCATTTTATAAGATAGATAACCCACTCTAAGATGTGCAGTTGCGCTCTGATATATGCAAGCCTTGGGTGGTTGACTACATATTAGCTACACAGTAGTGCAGCTATAGTTAGGGTTGCCCAGCCAGTTCTATGCTAAATCCAAAGTTTTGCACTTTAATAACTTTGCAACCTTATGATGGATTTACCTGAAATTTTGCATGTGTGGAGTGGCACCATAGTTCTTTGGATTTGGTAAGTTGTGTTATGGTCAGATGCGTGGTTGTGGGGCTTCAGAGCGCCAAAACATGCACAAAAACAGGGTTTTTGCGTGTTTCTTTGCTTAGGGCTACAGCCCAAACAGTCTGCCTGTCTGGTTTGAAATCTTCAAGGCAGATGTAGTCTGGGTAATTGATGTGCCTTTTGAAGATTTGGTGAGAAAATATGAATCCTTTCAAAAGTTATTCAAATTTTAATTTTCCCATTATAGTCAATGGGAAGAAAATATATGTGCCTCTCGAAAGCTACATTTTACTGCCTCAAATGTCCTTTTTTCTGTTGTGCTGCAGCCATCTTGTTTTCAGTTAGCGATGCACAAAAACAGCTGTAGTTTAAATTTGAGTGCCCCTAGGTAAACACTGACAGTTGTGATTACCTAATTGGGACCTGAGGAACACACTACTGCCATTATTTTGTGCCCCCCCCCCAGAAATGCCTTTTCTGCAATTGGGCCCCCTGTAGTGTCACAAATTGCGACATAAAGGACGTGACACTTTCGCAAATCGCAAAAGCGTCTTGTATGTTCTTTCGCAAATTTTTGCAAAACTGTCTCAATTTGCAACACTACTGCAGCCAAAAACAGCAATTTTTGCCACCCCACTGCACATAAACAGTTGGGGCTTTTGGGCTGTAATTTGCAGGGCGGCAAGCTCTGGACCCACAGAAGTGCCTTTTGGTGGTTTGGAGGCAACATCTACAATGGCCCCTAGTTAGAGCATTCCGAAGTTGAGAAATTTCCCATAGGATAACATTGCAGTGCCTGCGGTGACTTTCGGTGCTCGTATCTCGAAAACAATTCAAGATATGGCTTTTTCGCTCCCAGTAGCTTAATCCATCTTTTTGTGAAGTAAGCCCACATGGAGGTTTCAATGTCATGATTACAGCTGCAGTGGAATTTTTTTCATAGTTGCTATGGTTACAGAGATATTGCCAAATTAGTGTTACAAGGGTACCTTTTCAGTACTATAGGGCTGCTGTATGGCTCCATACTTATGTGAAGTGGGAGCCAGCCCATATATGCATACCATTAGGCAAAAATGGCAGCGTGAAGGGAGCACAGGGCCCCACAACCACATACCAGTTACTAGTTACATTATACTTTCTCAAAAGAAGGAAATTCATGCAAAAACTTCATTAATGCATCAGTTAGGGTTGACAGCACAGCGACAAAGTTTGGAAATTCGATGTTAGGGTTCCCACCCTACCACCCCACCCTCCACACCAATAGATGTCGGGATGTGCCATGGGGTCATCAGGCCTAACTCTCACCCCATTCTACTATTCTGTAGCATGTCAACTTGTTCACACATGGAATGGGGTGAGAGTTGGGCCTGATGACCCATTAACACACCTATGACATCTGTTGGTATGTGTAAGGTAATTAATAAAGGAGTGAGAGTCTTAGCACTGACTTCCAAACTTTTGCCATTGTGCTAGCAACACTAACTGATACATTAACAAAGTTTTGCAATGAATATATACATATAGCACAAATCTTCCTTAATGCATCAGTTGAAGTTGAAGTGACAAAAGGAAGGAATGAAACATTGGGTTGAGCCCCTAACACCCCTCCCACCCAACCCCAACCAGCCCACCCCACCCACCCAGCCACAGACCAACATGCATCAGGGTGTGCTTTAGGTTAGGTTTGATTCCACGCTAACAAAAGTCTAGAAATTCGATATTAGGGTTACCAACCCTACCCCCCACACTCCACAGACCAACAGGCATCAGGCTGTGCCTTAGGGTCATCAGGCCCTAACTCTCATCACATTCTCATATCTGTATCATCTCAGCTTCCTTACAAATGGAATGGGGTGAGAGTAGGTCCACAACCCCAAGGCACATACTAACATACTAAAATGCCAGCAGAGTAGGCCTAATGGGTCTTTCGTGTCTGCTCGTTTGGTCAGCCCCACCCTGGTGCTGACCTTGCTGCCCCTCACCTTCTCTGGCTTCTCCTTCCCAGTTCTGGATATTCTTGCTGCATTGGATTTTGCTTCAGGACCCTTCCTGTACCTGTCCCACCCCTCTTGAACTCCTCCACCGTCTCTGTCTCCACCAGCCCCCTAGGCAGCACATTCCATGGCTCCACCACCCTCTCAGTGAAGTAGCACCTCCTCCTTTCTCCCCTGAATCTTCCCCCCTCCAGCTTCCACCCATGCCCTCTAGTGGCCCCTCCTCCTTCCTTGAAGCACCCTGACTGTTCCTCCCTATTTACCCTCTTCATGTACCTGAAGACCTCTATCATGCCCCCGGTCCCTTCTCTCTTCCAATGTGTACATATTTAGCTCTTTGAGCCTCTCCTCATAGAGTCCCTGTCCCCAAGCCCCAAATCATTTTGGTTGCCCTCCTCTGGACCCTCTCCAGGAGTTTAATGTCTCTCTTTAAGTGTGGCCTCCAAAACTGCATGCAGTACTCAAGGTGCGCCTCACCAAGCAGTTATACAGAGGAGTATCACTTCCCTCCTTCTGGAGGTGATTCCCCTATGATGCATCCCAGCATCCTGTTGGCCTTGCTGCTGCCCTCCTACAAGTCTCAGGTTGCTCATCTTGACATCCACCACCACCCCAGGTCCCTCTCAGCCATCGAGACTTGTAGCATTCCCCAGGGTGTACACTTGGCCGGGTTTCTGGCACCTAGGTGGGTATCTTGCATTTCCTGCATTGAACCTCAGCTTCCACTTTCTAGACCATCTTTCCAGAGCCTCCAGGTCCCCTGTGGGGCCACCCTCCCCTCCTCCCCATCCACCACCCCCCAGTTTTGAGTCATCTGCAAGAGACTCATCTCCTCCTGATTCATGTCCTTATGTCAGGGCGTAGGCATTGAACAGGAGGGGCCGAGACTGATCCTGTGGGACCCCACTAATGCCCTCTTTGGGGATGAGACTATCCACCAACTACGACCCTCTGGGTCGGTCCTGGAGCCAATTGTCTATCCATCTGATCATCTGGTTCTCCACCCCCATTTCTCCCAGCTTATCCAACAGGCCTTTGAGGAACAGAGTCAAATGCCTTGCTGAAGTCTAGAAAAGGGACGTCCACTGGTCTACCCAGGCCCAAGGCACTCATCACCCAGTCATAGAACTCCACAAGGTTTATCTGACATGATTTCCCAGGGACAAATCCATGCTGTCTATTGTCCAGGCACCCTGACTTTCCAGGTCCCCCCTAGCCTCTCCTTGACAATGCCCTCCATCACCTTGCCCACCACTGATGTCAGGCTGACAGGCCTGTGGTTCCCTGCCACCTTCCCAGTCCCCCTTGTGGATAGGCACTATGCGCCACCTTCCAGTCCTGGGGCACCCACCCTGTCCTCAGAGAGATGGTGAAAAGCTCCGCCAGAGGTTTTGCCAGGACATCCTACAAGTTCCTTCAGCACTCTGGGATGTAATTTATCCAGCCCGGTGCTTTCTCCATCTTAAGGAGCTGAGGACTTCTTCACTCTCTCTCTCTCTCTGTGCTGTGATTTCCACTTCCGGTCCTCTTCTCCTGCTTAGCCCTCCCCCTCCTGCCAGTGATGCCTCCCCCTCTCCCCAGACCCACCAATCGGTGAGGGTCCCCCCTCAATGTCTGTCTCCTCCCATGTGATGCAGCATCCCCATTTTCCTTGGTGAAAACTGAGGTGAAGTACTCATTTAGTACCTCAGCCTGCTCCCCAGGTCTTGTGCCCATCTCTCCCAATTTAATCCTACTAATCTGCCCCTTCACCCTTCGTTTTTCCCCAATGTATCTAAAAATCCCTTATTCCTCTCCTAATTTCCCTGGCCAGGTTCTGCTCCTTCCTTGCCTTAGCCGCCCTCACCACCCTAGTGGCCCTTCTAGCTATCAGCTCATACTCCCCTCAATCCCTTTCACTCCTTGAGCACTTGAATTGGTTATAGGCTGCCTTCTTTCCCACACCACCTCCTGGACCTCCCTGGTCCACCAGCAGAGATTTCGGGCCCTACCCGCATTTTGTCTTACTCTTGCACAGGTGCTGGTAGCATCCTGCACCCCTCTCCTGATGATTTCCACCTACTATCCAAGCGTCATGTCTGACCCAATCCCATCAAATGCTCCTAAGGATCCTTCCCATTTCCTTAAAATCTGTCCCCTGAAGTCAGTTATCTCTGTCTTTGTGCAGCCTTCTAGCCCTCCTAGGTCCAGGCAGAACCAGACAGTGGCATGGTCCTCCCTTAATGGGTCCCTTACCTCCAGGCCCCAATCTGGTCACTGTCTGCCAGGACCACTGCCTATTGGTCTGTGGAGGGTGGAGGTGGAGGGTAAGGGTGGTAACTCTAACATTGAATTTCAGACTTTTTGGCATTAAATCACCCTAATTGATGCAGTAATGAAGTTTTTGCAGTGAATTCCCTTCTTTTGAGAAAGTGAAATGTTACTCATATGGTATCCATAGGTGGGAATGAGGGCCCTCAGGCCCTGCACTCCACCCACCCATGATTAGAGGCATAGTGTAGGAAGGCCCAGTGCTCCTAGTTTAGCATAAATAGTACACATAGGTGGGAGCGCAGGGCCTCTGGGCCTGCGCTCCAACCAACCCATAAGTACAGACGCATAGCACAGGCCTAGAGACATTCCAAGTAACCCTTGTAATGCTTATTTGACAATAGCTCAGTAACCATAGCAACTGCAGAAAAAATTAATTTGCAGTTGTATTTCTGATCTAGTCATCCCCATGCTTACTTAGTACACCTAAAGGTATTGTAACTATAGAACCGATGAATATTTTTTCACCAAACCACCAAAAGGCACATCTGTGGTGTAAGGGCTTGCCACCCTGCAAATTTCAGCCCTAAAGTTCAAACCATGTAGTGGCACTGAGGTGGCAAATAAAGTGTGGTTTTGGCAGATGCCACAATGTTATCCTATGGGAAAAATTCACAACTTTGGAGTACTGTAACTAGGAACCAATGTAAATGTTTCACCAAACCACCAAAAGGCCCATCTGTGGTGCACGGGCTTGCCACCCAGCAAATTTCATCCTGAAAGTCCAAACCGTGTAGTGGCAGTGAGGTGGTAAAGAAACTATGATTTGGGGGATTGTGCTGTGGCAAATTACGAAAGTATGTTGCAAATTGTGAAAGTACGGTGTGACACTTTTGCAAAATAAACATATTTCTGAGTGTTTTTTTCTTTTAATTCTGATGCATGGATGCTGTTCCTAGAAACCCATTTAGGTAAACACAACAGTAGGTATTTACCTAGGGACAGTAGTTATTAAACTATAATGTTTTTTCTCCACCATTAACTGAAAATAAGATGGCGGCCGCATGACAGTACAGAGGGCATATGCGACAGTAAAATGTGCTGTCGTGGACAAATCTGTTATTGTCATGTGGAACATATGTTTTTATCCAATAGGATATAATGGGAAACTTTAAACTTTAATAACTTTTGAATGGATTAATATTTTTATCACCAAACCTTCAAAAAGCACTTCCCTTACCCAATCCCCATATACCCTGAAAAGTTTGGATAAAATGGACAGATTGCTCAGGTTGTACAGACTAGCAAAGAATTCATAAAAGTTGAGGATTTTTTCACACTTTTCGACACTCTGCAGCTCTGCAACAGCAAATCAACTGGAACAAAAAATTTCCAGATCCAGAGATCCATGGTACAACACGGTGCATGCCTCGTTTCACCAAATGGATGAACAGTTGCAAAGTTATTAAAGTGCAAAATTTGGGGTTTAACATAGAGTTGGCCATGCAACAGAATTATAATATTCTACTGGCCAGTATAATATAATATATATATATGCTAAGGTGCAAAGACACCATTACTTGAAGCGCTGACTTTGTTTTTGGTTTCAGGAGTGTACTGTTTGAGAGTTAACTTAGAGGAGTCATGGCTTCAGGTTGGCTGGTGTGTAATGCCACAATACCACAGTCTACCCACCACATGCACAGTCAGCACCAGCAGTCAGTCATTCAGCAAGCAGCCAGAAGACACCAGAGCTGGTGGTGAGTTAATCTGAAACAAATCACAAAAGAGACTAATGGGTGGGCTGGAAGGGCAGGTTGACTCATTTAGTGAGCATGACTGACTTGCTAGATAGGGTGACATTTTAGAATGTGGCTTACCAAGGGGCCAGCAGCCCGCGCTGAGTCCTATGGAGGATTCAAAAGCTGTTTGAGGTTGGAGATGGGATGTGGTAATGCTGTGGTGCTTCTTGCACCGAAAAAATAAAAGTGCTGTGTTTATATCTTAAAGGAATGGGATGCAGTGGTGACACAAATGCTGCTCATTAGGCAGTAGGCCTAAACTGGTTGGGAATTTTCTGAGATGCTTTTTCTGTGAAGACTATTTGCCTTACGTGATCATCTGATATACTGCCGTGGCTGTGAGGAATTAAGGTAATGATCATAACAGTTTTCTGTTTTATGACAAGAAGAAACTGTCTTCTTATCTGTTGTATGTACCATGTGAGTCTATTTGTGACAAAAGAAAGGATAATTTTGGGCAAGCATGCAGTGTTACTAATAGCTCAGCACCGACTGTTGCAATGAGAGGGAGAAATATGGAAAATTTCAGTATAAAGCTGTTCAGATCTCTGCAGAATATGAGAATTCTTCTACATATATCCACAGTGATTCATTCACTCTGGATATTTGTAAGTGAATTTCATATTCTGCTGAAAGATCTGAGGCAACTATGTTTAAAGTAATTTTCCTGTCAGGAAGTTTGCTAACCCACCCTCATTCTAAATATCAGCGTCCCAGAAAGGTCCAACCTAGTCTCTGAAACAACACTGACACAGGCTCTCAAGCCTAGGGAATCATCTGGTTCTGTACCATCTTCAGGGAAGGGGGCTCTGGCTCAGGTTCAGGGACTGCAGGGCAGATACACTTGCAACCAGCAGGAAGCAATACGGTGTTAGAGTTAGAGTACAGGCTTGAGAACCAGGAGACCCAGGTTCAACCCCCGACCAATACCACTTACACACCATGTGACCTTAAGGAAATCACTTTCAGCGCTGTAGTCCACTCAGCTGCAGAAACAGGTAAAAACAGAACTCCATTAAAAATGAGATTGCATACAACATCACACACCACTACATTCAGACACATAGCACCTAAGAACACAGTCACATGCACACACAGCACTACAATAGACAGATGCACACAGACGCACACACACACACCACTACACAAATAGATGCACACCACCACCAAACAGATATATGTGGTGGGTTCAGTTGTTGACGGTTGTTGTTGGGTGGTGGCAGCGTGGTGGCTCTGTTGTATCTAAGCCAAGGATGTCTTCTAGCCTGCAAATGAGCCCATGACAAGCTGAAAACGATGCTCCCGAGCTGAAGGGCAGCAGGGTGGTGGTGTGTTCACTCCAGGGGATAGGCACCCTGAATCTGAGGTAAGAAAAGGCTATGAGTGACACAGGTTCACCCCTCTCCACTTAGGCCCAGGTCCTTCCATCTGCATCCCTGGCACTTACTCCACTCCATCCACCCCAACATGCCAGACCCAAAACTCTCACATCCAGCAGGAGTATGGAGGCATGGGAGTTAGCGTGAGGAGACTGAGTCAAGTGTGGGCTCTGGAGTGAGCACCAAATGGCTGTGCATTTGTTTTTGCCACAATGCCAGCTGAGTTAGCAGGCAGCTTGGAGGAAGGGGGAGCAGAGCTTTGTGATATACAGCTAGCCAGGGTGTGGAGGAATTAGTATATGGGGGGGGGTCTGCCTAGATAGTGACTACTAGTATATTAAGCAGGCATTAATACAGGATAATCAGGCCATCAGTATACTGTAAAAAGTGGTGGGGATGAAGAAAAAGCATATCATGGGAGGACCATTGCTATCCAGCATCTTATGGAAAAGGGGGAGACATATGCATGTTAACTGATTGGAAGAGGTGGGGTCCCCAATGGTACCAAGTCAAAATGTTGAAAGGAAAACAGTGCGGATCAAAATCGTGACATCAAAATAGCTAAAGCAAAAACAGCTACGGGGCAATACAGCGCAGGAACATAATATCACAGGTAAACTTTGGCACTATCCCTGTAGCTGTTCAGAAATAGCTTAGTTGCCGTATTGGTCCTTGTAAGAACAGATCCAGGAAGCAAATGGCTTGATACCTTTTATTGGATCAGCATAGATGTAACAAAAAGAAAACAATGTCTAAGCTTTTGGACCAATCAAGTCCTTCCTCAGAGACTTATGACAATTGTTCAGAGAGTCACAATCTCTTAATACCCAGATCACACAAAAAAAAAAACAGAAAAAATTCTCATTGGTTAGAAGTACCCATTTCAAAAATCACACATTTAAATGGAATGAATAGCATCCTTTAGCTTGCTGTTACTGAGAATGAATATTACTGTAGCTGTTCAGGGGACAGAGAAAGCTTCTGCTGCGGGTGTGCTGCTACTAGCTGCTGTGGCATGGAGGTGAGGGCGCAGGCAGTGGAGGTCAGCAGAACCACATTTGTAGTGTGGTTTAAGTCCTACGACAGGTGATTTGTTTATTTTTCTTTTGTTTTGTGATGTAGTTTATTTTGTCTCCCACCTCCTGATCGGTGCTCCATCCGCCTCCACGCTGTGCTTTTTGTCCCCACCCCCAGTGTTACTGCTGGGTTCCACCTCCCTTACCAAGGATTCTCCCCTCCATAGGGTTCCTTCTCATCCCCTAGTTGCCTTCCCCCCGGAGGTGATTATATCTAGATGGGGGGTTCAGGAGGCAAAGCTCCCCATAACAGATGGCTACCAGGGTAGAGTCCCCTGTAAAACATAGTGTACCTGGTTGTATTTTTTTGGTGCTGTTATAGCGGTCAGTGTTTTTGACGGGTACTGTTTTTGTTTTAGCTGTTTTTGTTGTGCAGTTTTGATCCATGCTGTTTATCATTAAACATACTGACCCCATGCAAGAACCGGACCAATACATACAGCTAAAAAGAGAAGGGCACTGTTAGTCTACTGGCCCACCCCATTGCCCGGTCCCTGTAGTAATTTGCACATACCCTGGTGACTAGTGACCCCACCCTTCAAACAGTAGCCACACACACCTCCAGGCCTCCCTGTTCTGTACTCTACCCTGGACAGCGGTCTGTACTTACTGCAGCAAGTGGCATAGAACTCCACTGACTGCCAGTGAGTGGGTGTGAGTACTGTTTGTAGTACTTGTGATCATTCATTGACAGATGGTGGCTGGCCAAGGTGGTTACAGGTGGTGGTGTGCCAGTCACTGTTGGTTAGTATGGACCAGTGTCCAGAGTAGGGGAGTGCAGAGGGATATGTAGCTACTGTTGGGGGGTCCACTAGACATCGGGGTGTGTGCATATTACTACAGGGACCAGGGGAGCAGTAGGGTCCACTAGTCAACCTTGGATAAGATATGTTTTTTTCACAGTTACCGGGCCACTAGACTTCCCTTCCACAGAAAATATTGATGTGACAAGGGCGGGGGGGGTGGAAATAAACCACCTGAGATTATGCTTTATTGATGGGGAATGTGTGATGGGGGCCACCCATTGCGCCACATCTGATGTGCACTACAGGACTCTTGGTTTGCCAGCAGGAAGGAGGAGTGCGCTCTCTACATGGTGTGCTGGTAACAACCAAATACCATATCATCCTGCTCTGCAGTGCAAGTGCTGGCCCTTGGACTGAAAAATAAACAGCTTTCTGGTAATGCACCATTTAAATGGGAACCAGAATACAGCTCCAATTCTAATTCATCCAGATCAAGTGCAATATTTTTCTTGAGTCTCCTCGTTATTTCTTCTTCTGTGTAATTGTCCATGCCAAATGATTAAAGAGCATTTGCAGCCTTGGTAACTGACGATAAAACCGTATCAGTATATGTAATGCCACATCAGACAGAGTTTGTCATCTGAAGAGGAGGAATTCCTGGTGGAATGTCAATGTTAACTGAACAGACCTTTATCAAGGCACATCTGGACGCCTACAAGCTTGCCAGTGTACTGAGTAATTACTAGAGCATGGAAACATGGAAACATAGAATGTTCCACAACAAGGTACTCGCACAAGGATGGGGTGCCTAAGGATAAAAAACAGTCATGTAGCAATACAAAGAAATCCAGTACTCACCAACCATAGTGAAAATGCTGCTCACAAAGGTTCTAAACAAAAGTGCCAAAGCTTTATTCCAGGCAGGGTTGGACTGGCCTACAGGGCTACAGGGAAATTTCCTGCAACATTAAATTTAGCCTAGTTTGTTTATTTTTTATATTTTGCAATGCTAGTAGCTAAGCTGCTGCTGCCAGCCGGGCACTACACTGGCTCCTTGGGGTGGGCTTTCATTATGCTGTACCTGGCACTGCCCCAGCCCCCAACCTCCTCCCCATCAAGTGACAGTCTGAGTCTCCCTTGGACCCTCCCTCCCTGGTGTGATGATCATGTCTCCATCCAATTATCCATGGTCGTCTGCTCAGCTACATCATCCTGTAGGTGACATTGGCACACTGTGCCTCTGACTGCTGGCACATGGCACCAGCTTAGAGAGTGTGAGATGGCACTATTTTATTTGTGGTCACCACACTGTCAGAACAGCCAATCTCAGTCACGGACACCAGCCAGAAGCGAGCCATCACAGCAGCCGAGGAGGAGGAGCACTGTCTGAGTCAGAGCGGAGCGCTCTCCAGTTCAGTAGCAGCATGGGAGACAGGAGAGAGGGAGCCATCAGAATCAGGAGGGTGGGTGAGTGACAAGATGCCCCAGGGCCCATTAGTCATAATCCTGATTGCAACAGTGGTCCAGTGACCTCAAGAGGACTGCGAGAGTAGAATACATGCTGGCGGTGCCGCAGTTGGGTCAGGCCAGCCAGCAGGAGAGATGCATCTGGTGGTCAGGACCATCAGAGGAGGAGATTGCAGCAGAAGGAAGGAGGTATTCTCGACTGAGGCCACAGCAACACAAGAACAGCAGCACAGACAGTCACAGAGACAGTCTAAGAGTAGCAGCACAGCCACAGCCACACTCAGATATTTTTTTTTTTTGCTCCTCAACAGTCGACCTCTTCACATCACATCTGCTGCCTGAGCTCTTCAACATTTTACAGTGAAAATTTAATTAGGCAGTCAACAATTTGCTGGACTTCAATTTAATAGAGGAAATTTACTTGCACTGAAAATAATTGGTCTTCTGATGCCTCCCTGCCCCATCACTGTCTGCTCAGCAGGATGGCTCAAATCTTTAGTAGACAGTTTGCAGGGAAAAATAGCTATTTGTCAAGTTTTGATACATCAGAGAATAATATATTACAAGCTTACAGCTGCAGTATTCCTTCCTCATTTTTTCATTTTTTTATTTTAGTCTTTGGTAACCGGGTAAGGCCCACTAGGCACAAGTGCCTGTTTTCAGGGGCAACCTGGGAGCACTGGGTGGTTAAGCGACTTGCTCAGAGTTGCACAGTATGCAAGTGGAGGTTGTGAGAATCAAACTCAGGTCTGGTCTGCTGGATGTATCAAGCTCGTTCACACCTCATTCCTCTAACCTCTAGGCTATACTGCCAGTCCAAATAAATGTGCTCTGCTATAAATTCATATTTCTTTGATAAAGATGGAATAATGAACCCAATATGTTCTTGAATTTATAGTTTTATCCATGGAAAATGCCGTATTCCCCCTTTAACAATCAAAATTAATGTTAAGTTTTTATCTTGGCTGGGCAATGCAACAGGGCAGTGGCAAAAGCCAGCAGAGTGTTGGGTTGTATTGGGAGGGGGATCACCAGTAGGAAGAAAGAGGTCTCGATTCCCTGTACACCCAGCTGGTCAGCGTCATCTGAATATAGGGTCCAGTTCTGGAGGCCTTACCAAAAAAAGGATGTGGAGAGGGTGGAGCGGGTACAAAGGAGGGTAACCAAGATGGTGAAGGGGCTCAGTCACCCGCCGTATGAGGATAGGCTGGGAGCCCTTGACATGTACTCTCTGGAGCTGAGGAGGGAGAGAGGGGACATGATAGAGACCTTCAAGTATCTAAAAGGGATCAAGGAAGTGCCTACAGAGAACCCATTTCAAATGATGGGGTGTCCCAGAAAAAGGGGTCATAATCTCCAATTTGAGGGGGGTAGGTTCAAGGGCAACATCAGGAAGAACTTTTTACAGAGGGTGGTGGATACCTGAATGGGCCGCCTATGGAAGTGGTGGGTGAGAATTCAGTGGGGGATTCAAGAGGGCTTGGGACAGACATAGAGGGCTCTTGAAAGGGGGATCCAGGACAGGCCTTAGAGGATGCTAGGCAGATGGGCAGACTAGGTGGACCTGGAGGTCCTTTTCTGCCATCACTTTCCTATGTTCCTGTGTTGGCCCCTCCATCAAGAACTGGGTTCTCTCTCTCTCTCTCTCCCATTAGCCCTTTCAGCAGTCAAGAGTTGTAATGTGATGTCTTTCCCTAACCATGGGTAGGCTTCTTTTTTTGATGGGGTGGAGGATTTGACTGCTGTACTGCCTGCCTTGCTTCCACTTTTGCCTCAGTCACCCAAGCCAATCTTGCTGGCTGCACTACTTGTGTGTGCCCCATCCTTTTACCCCTGTGCCATTAATATCTGCTCCTCTCCATATCCTGTTATGTTGAAGGAGGAGCAAAATGACTGATATGCACCAAGCAACTGGGCACCCACAAGGCAGATGGAAACAGTAGGCTGAGGTAGACTATAAGCAGGAGTGCTAGGATGAGGCTACGTAGCAATGTGGTCTGGGTGCGGGACTCAATAGCATCCAACCGCTGGCAAGAATGGTCTTGCGGTAAGTCATGTTCACCACAAAAATGCATCACTCTCTCTTAGCACTGCCTATCGCCAGATGAATTGATTGCCTTTCTCCTCATGCCTGACTTATCACATGGCACGTATCCTGCTGCCCCCACATAACAGGGCATGGCGGAGCAGCTTTATGCCCTGTAACACTTGAGTAACCCTCAATGCATATGTAGGATTTTTGCATCTGCCATTGTGAGGGGGCCCCTTGTGTACACCTTCCCAGGGAGCCCTTACATGCCCAGTCCAACCCTGATTCCAGGTGCTTAAAAAACATGCCTTGACACATTTCAGACAAAGTTCCTTTCTCAAAAGATGTGTCACAATACAATGCTGACCACTTTTTATACCGTCAAATGCCATCATCTTTGGACCTCACTGAAAATGAGCTTGTCTCAGTTGAGCTTCCAATTCACGTATTGAATAAAAGTTTTTACTACTACTACTTACAGAGCCATTGAATAGTGATGTCACAAACAGGGTCACGTTGTTTGTAATAATCACATATGTCACAAAATCCATATAGACAATCAATTAAAAAGATACATTGCTATACATAATAAAAAAACATATTTTGAAATATTTTGTTGATGCTTTCTTGCATCATTTATATAAACCTAATGGGAGACTTCAGGTTGAAAGTTACTTATGGGTTACCACTTCAGGAGTAAATCAGTTCCTGGTGCAACCCGGATCTACAACAAAATACAAGATGTCAGTGCCATGTTCTCACAATAATTTAAATTTTTCAATAATCATTTTATTTCTTCATCTGCTTTGTGTTTCAATACCCATGGAACAAAATTACTAAATTAATTTTTCTTCAGTCATTGTTTAGACTTTATAGAAGATAAACAATCCCCTAAGGCATTGATCCAGAATCCTTCCCTTCTTAAAAGCAAATTATCAAAATCTCCCACTTACGTTTTTGCACACTTTATCGATCACTATATAAGTAAAACCATGTTTCCCCTCACTTCTCATACTTGCAATGTGTGCTGCAGTAGCGTATTTCAAGTCCATTTTATCTATAGCTCTGCAGTGCTCTCCCACTCCTCTTTTAAACTGCCTTTTGATTTTTCCAGTGTAGAAGGCACTGTATTTGTAGGTTGCAGCACAGATCACTCTACAGCTGTTGTAGGAAATAAACTGTCTAATCTCATATTTTCTATTATTATGAGGGTTAACAAAAAACATGTTAGTTGATATTACTTTGCAATAAATACAGTTTTTACCTGTATAACACCTCACATTTTTGTGCACTAGTTTGGCCTTTAAGGTTGTTGTCCTCCTAAAAGCCATCCGTGGAGGTTCTCGTGCAATCTCAGTTAAACCAGAGTCATATTAAGGAAACCAGTGTCAATTGTACAATTCAACCTTGACACCACATGCTCTGTGCATGCATCTTTTGTTGACAGCATTATAAAGAGGAACTGTCATGTTTTGAGGGGGGATCCTGGTTTAACTGAGATTGCACAAGAACTTCCATGGATGGCTTTTAGGAGGGCAACAACCTTAAAGGACAAACTAGCCCACAGTAGGCAGGGATTAGCCATGAATACTACATGGCTCCAAAATAAAAATGTGGGATGTTATATGTGTACAAACTGTATTTATTGCAAAGTAATATCAACTAGCAAGTTTTTTTCTGTCCATAACCATCTACGTATCTTTGTACCTGCACCACTGAAGTAACGTATTATGTAAGCTGGGCATGCAATCATGTGTTATTGTTTGCAGTCTATAACAGGAATTCTTCAGTACATTGCATATCCCTCCTGGTATTCTTTTTCTTTAACTTATTCATTTTATTTCTATAACTTTGATTTGTCTTCAGTTTTAATGAGATATTTTTTTTCAGATTTTTCTTTTTTACACTGATTCAGTCTTCTACTAAGTATAAGACTGAGCAGAGTGAGAGACTGCTGGAGAGGATAAGGTGAATTTGACCTAAGATGGTTAAGAAACACCTCCAGCACCACCATAACATACTTATTTATTTTATTTATTAATTGTTTCACCAGAAAAGAACATACTGAGTAAAAATAGCTTGTTTCCAGATGTGTCCTGGGGGAAGGGGAAAGGGACAAGCTTAAAACATTTTACAAAGAATATACATTCACGCAATTGCAAAATACATAGAAAAAGTGAGTAAGAGGTGAATCCATAATAAATATTTCAACAGAAAGGAAGGATTATACAAAAGAATATACAATGGCAACAGGTATGAGCACAATTTACATGAAGGTATATACAAAATTTATCAACAGAAGAAGGAGGTAAATACAATATGTGGATAAGCAGTGGAATAAACAATGGTAGCAGATTGGGTACCTGGGTACTTACAATGAACTGTCAGGTATAGACTGACTGAAACCTGAGTACTTACAGTACAGGTAGGTATAGGTAGGTAGTGAAGTAAACAGAGGCAGCAGTAAGGTAACACTGGGAACAAAAAAAGGGGGGGATATCATAGAAATGAATTGTGACAGGCAGGGGAATGGGGAGTGAATATAAGCCAAGAGAGGAACTAATGACAATGGCATAAGGAAGAGATGTGGGAAGGAGAAGGTAGAGTAGGGAGGGTTTTGAGGAGGCAAGAATGGAAGTTTAAGGAGAGGGAATTCCAGAGTTTAGGAAAGCGGAAAGAGAAAGCTGATTGACCCGCAGTAGTTTTATGGGAAAGAAGCTTGAGGGAGCAAAACTCAGTGTTTTGGAGGGAGTAGGAGGAGGTGGGGGTGGAGGGACAGAGTAGGGAGTCAAGATAGGGGTGTAAAGAGGATAACCAGAATTTGGAAGTGAAGAAGGCACAGCGGGATGGACAGCAATCCTCTAGGGAGGGAAAAGAGAGCAGAGTGTAGAGAGTACAGTGATGGGTGCGGGTAGGGCAGTTAAGGGCAAAGTGACAGAAGGAGTGGAAGAGGGGGTCCAGTCTAGTCAGGGAAGATTTAGGGGCAGCACCAAAGACTATAACACCGTAATCAAAGATAGTGAGTATCATCTTGGTAAGGATGCCACAGCAGGCAGAGAGGGGGATGCAGCTTTTATGCCTAAAGATGGTACCCAGATTGGGGTGAAGCTTTTTATGAATAGCATCTATGAGCAGGGGGAAATTTATGTGGTGGACAAGCCAGATGCCTAGGTATTTGAAGACAGGTACATCAACGATTGGGATACCATCAAGGGTGCAGAAGGAAGGAAGGGCTGAAAATTTAGAGAGCTTTGGTCTAGTGCCAAAACACATAGAGACCATCTTATTGGCATTAAGTAATAACTGATTTGACTGAAACCATTTCTGGACTGAGTCAAAATTAGGTTGGAGCTTGGACATCAGCTCAGCTGGTGATGAACCAGTCATAAATAGGGCTGTGTCATCTGCATACATGTGGGACATAGATGAGCAAGCAGACACAAGGTCTTTAAAAATATGGTGAATAAAGGGGACCAAAACTGAGCCTTGGGGACACGGTGGTAATGGGGGGATAATGCTCCTCCAAGCCTCACAGATTGTGACCGACCAGAGAAGTAGAAGCTGAACCAATGGGTGGCGGAGGATAAAAGACCAACTGATCTTAGTTTGAGAAGAGAAGGGAGGTGAGATGGTGTTGAACGCTTAGCTAAATCGACAAAAATTGTGGCAGTGATAAGATCCTGGTCCATTGCTGTGTGATGGGGCCTGTTAGTCGGAGGAGGGAGGAAGTGATGGAGTGGAGTTACAAAGCCAGATTGGAATAGGGTGAAAAGGAAGAGGAGTCAAGGAAAGGGGAGAGGTGGGATAGAACTATGTGTTCTTGGAGTTTGGATAGGGTGGGAGGAGGGATATAGTTGGAAGTTTCCAGGAGGAGGAGTCACCACCTTTGTGGAGGGGATGACAGTAGCGTGCTTCAGAGTGTTGAGACAGAGGCCAAAAGAAGGAAAGGCTAGTAGTGAGGCAATGGGAGATGCAATGGCAGGGCCAGAGAGGTACAGGAACTTAGGATCAAGCCCATCAAGGCTGCTGCTTTGTAGGGGGTTTAGGGCTAGAAGGGCGTTTAGAGAGGAGGATGGGGAAACAGGTGAAAAGAGGAATGGAGGAGAGGATGACACATAACTGTGCCCAACATACTGCTATTTTCATTAACACTAAAAGGAAAAGCATTAGTACATTCAGACAGTGAGCTAGGTCCTAACCTATGTCTGTATGCACAACAGAACAATGAGAAAGTCCTTCCCATGTCTGTGTGAGCAGCAGAACCACAAGAAGGTCCTTCCCAAATTCTGTGTGAGCAACATAATCATGACAAAGTCCTTCCCCATGTATTTGTGAGCAGCAGAACCATAGCAATGTCCTTCCCCATGTCTGTGTGGGCAACAGAACCAAGACAAGTTCCTCCCCCAAAGTCTGTGTGAGTAACAGAACCACCACAAGATCCTCCCCATGTCTGTGTGACCAACAGAACCAAGGCAAGCTCCTCCTCCATGTCTGTGTTAACAGAACCACCACAAGTTCTTCCCAAAGTCTGTGTAACAGAACCACCACTAGATCCTTCCCCGTGTCTTTGTGAGTGACAGAACCATGACAAGATCCTCCTCCATGTCTGTGAGCAAAGAACCACCACAAGATCCTTATCCATGTCTGTGTGAGCAACAGAACATAGACAAGTTCCTCCTCCATGTCTGTGTGAGCAACAGAACCAAGACAAGTTTCTTCTTCTTCATGTCTTTGTGAGCCACAGAACCAAGACAAGATCTTTCTCCATGTCTGTGTGAGCAACAGAACCATCACAAGATCCTGCCCTATGTCTGTGTGAGCCACAGAACCAAGACAAGATCTTTCTCCATGTCTGTGTGAGCAACAGAACCATGACAAGAGCCTTCTCCATGTCTGTGTGAGTTACAGAACCAAGTCTAGTTCCTTAGATCCTTCCCCATCTCTTTGTAAGCAACAGAACCAAGACAAGTTCCTCCTCTGTGTCTCTGTGAGTAACAGAACCACCACAAGATTCTTCCTGAAGTCTGTGTTAGTAACATAACTGCCACAAAAGCCTTTCCCATGTTTGTGTGAACAATAGAACCAAGACAGGTTCTTTCCGAAGTCTCTGTGAGCAACAGAACCCTAACAAGTTCCTCTCCCATGTCTGTGGAGCAACAGAACCAAGACAAGTTCCTTCCCAAAGTCTGTGTGAGTAACAGAACCACCACAAGATCCTTCCCTATATCTGTGTGAGCAACAGAACCAAGACAAGTTCCTCCTTCATGTTGTGAGTAACAGAACCTCCACAACATCCTCCCCATGTCTGTGTGGGCAGTAGAACCAGGAAAAGTAAATGCAGTTCAAAAATGGTCATTGACACCAGTGTGTATGTCCAAAACTACTATTGAGTTTACTGAAAGGCTACTAAAGCTGGAACAATACCGTATAATAATGCCATAACAATAATGTGAACTAGCACTGGAAAAACAACCTCTACAGGAAATACAGACTTGCTGGTTAAATGTAATTCTCTTTAAAAAAAAGCATTTTGGGATCAGTATTTTGCAGACAGCTAAGGATTATAATAGCTGTACAGAAGTGAAACCTACTGTACATAGTTTGAGTTGAGTTCACATCTGCTGACATTAGTTCATGCAGTACACGGAACATTTATTATGTAGCACCTTACCTGCTACACGATGAGGCTCGTTCACAGAAAGCTAAACCATACATGTATGAGATTACGCTGACACATACTTATATTTCATTCCAAAATATAACAGATGGATTAGTTAACTTCTACTTCTTTTTGACATTTTCTTTTTTCTCCTAGAGCTGTTCTTTCCGGCAGGTGCAGGCAGGATATCAGTCATGTCCCTGCCCCCCTCGCCCGGCACCCACAGCACTGGACTGTCATTCCCCCCTTCCCCCTTGGTGGGGCTGTGAAGGGAAGGGCTATCCTGCTTCCACCCAGTGACCCAAATCCATATGGGCTTGGTGATTGATGACTCATGACACAAGAGCAGAGCAGGCAGGTAGGCGGGGGCTTCATTTCAGCCCCACGCCCTCAATTTTCTGATTTTTTCTCCCTTAAGTTTCCAGCTGTGGTGGCATGTAGGTGTGTACATGGAGGTACACATGTCTAGAACCACAGCCCCTCTAAGTGTCCTCAAGGCTGCTGGTGCTATGCCCAGGCCTCAACCTAGCGGCAGCCAAGGGCCAAGACAGCAAACCAACCCTCTCCCAGGAGAGGAGAGCTGTCCTCTGGATGTTCAATCCTCCCTCTCCCCCGGGGCTGACCCCCAGTGACCTGAGCTTATTTCTGAAGCTGGGTCACCAGCGTGGGAAAAGGTAAGGTACAGAGTGCCTCAGCTCTCTTCACCACTGAGCCTGCTCTTTTGGCATTTTCTTAAATGAAATGATTACATTTATTTGATAGCAAAGTTAATGTAACAGTCATCTAGGCCACCTGTTTTGTACAGGCAAAGTGTACAGTCTCAGTCCATGTCTATTTCTTTGTTGTTGTTTTTTTTGTTGTTTTTTTTACATAGTTTTTTCTCCACCATCATCACTCATCCTGTTCTCCAGCCTGGAAGTGTATCCCATATGGCGGCGCCTGCAACCCTGTCCACTGCTACACCTTGCACTCCCACCAGAGAGGGCCCACTGGCTGATGTCCTAGTAACAAAGGGGGTTTTTATCCCTGTTTTTTCCATCCTTCCCACCTCTGCTGATGTTAAGCAATGATGCTAGTGGCCTTGGACATGATAGTGTGCCTGTGCTTGCACAACCCTCAAAAGGGAGCAAGATCCCTGGCCCACCCCAAAGGGCAGCTGTGATTCTGGAACCTGCAAATCTCCCTCCCCAACCTGACTGGTGCTGCACTTGGCAACACTCACCAGCCCAGACCACTCTGATCCTGGCTTCCCCAACCCAGGTCGCTAGCACTGAAGCAAGATACTCTTCGGCTGGGTCATTGAGCGCTTTCATATAATGTTTTCAAGAGGGTTAAAGGACTCTAAAGCTCTCCCCACCCTACACACACACACACACACACTGATGTTGGACCTTTAATCTAATACAGGAGACTGACTGTACTTTAAACACAGAATGAGAATGCATTTTGATTTTAAAAATAACTTTTTTTCTTCTAAATATTTGAAAACCAGAAACAGTATCATAGTCATGTGGTACCCACACAAACACAATGCCACACATAGTTGTTTCCAACAAGTCAACAATGCTAATATCACATTATTTTTGATTTATTAAAAAAACATTGCATTTCAAATGTCAAGTTTCAAATCCTGTCAACCTCATTACAGTTTAAAAGAACCAAGGACAATCTCTGGGGCTCAACCATGTCACTTATTATAAAATGGGCAACAAAAATCCAGTGATCTCATTGGTCAATAGCTGTCCAGACCTGTGCAGTAATTGATCAATAACCACATGGGTCTGGAAAGTGCCTTCCAAGTCTTGGAACTACACTGCGGCTGAATTCTCAGTAATTGTGACAGCTAGAAAAAACAAAAAAAGGTTCACCTAACAACATGAGAGACTTACCTGCCAGCCAATCTGACCTCTTTGATGAGGCAAACCCAGCTGTTTGGTGAGAACCTGCTTACCAATGATGAAGATGTATTTATTCTTAATTTAAAGATTTATTTAGTCTTGTTTTCATTTTGTACCATTTATAAGCACAATAACACACTTCAGTGCTTGCGGTTATTAGGTCATTATCACACTTCCCTCCAACCCACAAAGATGGGAGGGGGTATGTAATTACCCAATAACCGCACAGCCTGTCATGTATTCTTACTTACTTAGTGCTTAAGTCTGCAAGTGCATGTATTCAACGCACGACACAAAATCTGAGGTGGGTTACTGCGCTCATAAAATGGGTTACTATATGTAACAGAAAAAAAACTGTTTAATGAGACTTTTTTTTTTAACTGGAAGCAAAACTAGAACTGGACTACTTCGCAGCTGACTAAAATTAATGCATGGTCATGTGACTGGATCCCTTCAATCATGGTGCAGGACAATGAAACTCATACACCTTTCTCTTGCCTACTTCAATGAATGCCTTTATACATTTGTTACAAGTTTGCACACAGAACTTCTTACATGGCACTCCATTAATATCCATACTCTACTACTTATCAACACTAGAAATAAATGTTTTCTGGTAACTCCTAACATTAGATAGGGTGGGGGTTTGGTGGATATGCCCAGGCAGGCCATTTCACAAGAGCAGCAAAAGAAAATGCATGCCTGGCTGACTGTAGCCTGTATAGTGAAACAGTAATGTTTCCCTTCTAGCAGTGGGAATGTGGACTGGAGTAAAGGCATCAAGCACATAGGAAAGATGCAGCATTCACAGTCACGTCAGGCCTCACTATGGCTGCATAATGTACAGCATGTATGAAAGGTGTACTGCAGTCAGTTGGACTGGCAAAAGTGGAAACCAAACTGGTGCACATTACTTTCGACCTCCATGAATGGATTAACATCACATGATTAATAAGCAGCAGATCGCTGTGCCTTGGTGCCCTCCCCCTTACTACATTAACATTTCCTTCCAGCCATTCTATGCTGTCTGTCCCCCCCACCAAGCTGCACCGGTGTCAAACCAGAGGTCTGGCAGTCAGATGTACATCTGTGCCACCAATGAAAACAGCTTTGTTGTCAGAAATCCTGAAACCTCAAATTTCCCTTCTCCTCACCCTCTAGCACCCATGCCACCCCCCTTGCCCCAGTGCCATAGTGAGTTGAAACCCCTCTTCCCCAAACCAACTAACATCCTATGCCACCCTCCTCCCCTCCACGACACCCACAATTAATTGTAGTTCAGATGGTGATCGGTGCAGCCCTCCTCTCACTACCTGAACTGGCCACCAATGGGATGACGAGTGGTCATTAATCAGCTGTTCACTTTCACTATTACTATGTAATCCTAGAATAAATAAATAAAAATAAAAAACTATTCACAGCCACACTCTCATTCATTCATTCAGACAGTGCCAGCCCAGGTGATGAGAAGAGGAGGAGGAGGACTATGCCAGTCACCCTCTGAATTTCAATGCATTTTGGGTGCCCCTAAGGGGAGGGCATATGGTGCTAGTGGTTTGAGAAGGGGTTATACAACTCTTTGCAGCTGGAGGCAGGAGAATAGGATGGGTGCTACAGGGTATCACATCAATTCCACGCATCAAATTCAGCGCAAGCATTTCAGCGTTGTGGTGTGCACGTAATTAAAGACAGCGTATTTTACAGTTTAGCACCTACAGGGTAGGGAGAAGAGAAATTTAAGGTTTTGGTGATTTTCTTTAAATACAATTTCTATGGGTGCAATTGAGGGAGAGAAGTATAGGATGGAGTGCTAGTGGGCTTTACCTGGCCAAACCACAGAATCAACCAACTACCACTTACCCCCCTCTTCTGCTGCCACCCCTGACCTGGCCCTGGCACAAAGAAATAACCCATCCCACTTCTGCAGCCACCTTACCCGGACTGGCCACAGAATCAACGCTCTCCTGCTACTGCCACCACCAACCCAGCCCTGGCCACAGAAATAACCTATCCCATTTCTGTAACCATCTGACTCAACCTAATGAGAAACTCCCTCTCGCCCACTATTGCCAGACTAACCAGTTGTCTGTCTGGTGGGACAGAGAGACCCAGACAGAGCCTGTAGCAAAGAGTAGGAAGTGTGTGTGTGTGTGTGTGTGTGTGTGTGTGTGTGTGTGTGTGTGTGTGTGTATGTATGTGTGTGTCTGTGTGTGTCTTTATTTCTAGTGCTGGTACTGATATATGTGCCTGTGTTGTATTCTAAATGTATGTGCATTCATCGCCGTCTGCATACATCTTTGTGTTCTGTTGCCTGCATGCCTCTATACTTATAAAATAGGATTCAGAATCCTAGTAAATTCATTGGTCTAAACACATCACCTGACCATTGATTAATCTTTGATATATGAACAGTTTGTAACTAACCTGCTCCAATCTACCTACCAAAAGCCTAACTAAATGAAAATAAAAACTTTTTCCACTAAAATAAAAACATTTCCACTGTTTAAACACAAAAGCCCACACCAGGGCATAAAATTCTATAAAATAGAAGCACTCCCCAGGTTCATTCAAAGGCACTCAGCCCTTGTTGCCAAACACAGATATTATACCAAGCAACAACCTAATTACATGAAATAAAAACTTGCTCATAAAAAAAAAAAATTTCTATTTTGTAAGTATGATAACTTACTCCAAGGCATGAGTTTCTTGAAAATTAATAAACTTCCTGGGTGCGTTGAAAATCACTGAGCCATTGTCTTTGTGCTGTCCGGTTCACCCAAGGCATGCATCAATTCTCTGGATACATGTGCCCTGTTGTGGGTTATTACTTAGTTGTATGTAATGTGTGGTGTGATTTTTCCACCCATTCCCTTGGCACCAGACTATTTGGGCCCACTGACTACCATACTCACATGCCACTGCCAGGCTCACCTGGTCCCCGATGCCCTAGTATCCACAATATGCACTCAGGGCTCACCTGCTGCCACCTGATGGGAGCATGTTTCCTACAAGCATATAAACATACAAAGTAGCCAGCAAAAAGAGACCACATGGCATATCTTGTCTGCGTGAACTGATGTAGGGTCCGTCAGCTTGTGGGATCACAGAGTGCTCTGTGGGCCATGATGCTGTGAAGGGAAGTGGGGGCAGTTATCTAGTGCATCAGACTGGGTCAGTGTCTCCCTGTTCTGGTCCCCTCCTCAATTCACTCATCATTGTTGAACTCTATCTCCAGGCTTCCTTAGGTTCTCCTACTCCCCAAAGTCCATCAAGACTCTGCCTGTGAACTACCTGTTGGCAAGGACTCCTGTTTCCTGTAGCACTGTAGGCCTAAGGTCCGCAGGGACACTGAGCTTTCTTGGATTGGTTTGTACAAGTTCTGTGGTACAAGTTAAAGTTGTGAAGCACATTAATAAAGGGACAAACAAATCTAAATGTTTTTACATCATCGCTTTCTGTAGAATAGAGGCTTAAATGGAAAGTCCTTTCAGCTCATTTCTGTATACCTGTGTAGTTTTCAAGCATGAACAATGATTCCCTCTTGCATCCCCTCATGTCACCTAATTTAAATATAAATGAGATTGCTTCGCTCTCTTTTGCTCTGGTGAAAAACCTGTTTGTCTCCATTCCAAAGGTCATGACCCCACTCATGCAAGGCATCATGGGAATTGATGATACAGACATGCAAGACAGCAGAAGTTATACTCTCATTTACTTCTGTTACATGTCTTGTGAAGTCCTGTATTCTCTAAAGCATGTTTTTCTAACTCAGATACACTTTAAACTACAGAAAACAGCAGGACACTTACTATGCCATGAAAAGTTTCATGGCCAGCATAAGACAAGAACACAGGGACTGCAGAGGATTGCAACAACCTGATTAATACAGTGTAACTACTTCAAACTTTAGCATCAAAAACATCACAACATTCCAGGATGCCTTACATGAATCAGGTCATGACCTTTGCAATGGAGTCAAACAACTTTTCACACCAGACTTAAAGGAAAGGCCCCCTCAGCCTTTCATTTTGTTTATATGTGTAGTTTATAGACATGAACAGTGATTGCCTCTATTGCACCCTCCTAATTTCATCACAATGTAAATGTAAATGAAGGTATTTAAGACTAGTGTGAAAATCTGCTTGACCTTATTGCAAAATAGATTTACTTGACTCATGTAAGGCATCTTGGAATTTTGTGATGTTTTAGTGCTAAAGCCTGCAGTAGCTATACTGTATTAGTCAGAGCTGTTGGTCTTCTCTGCAGTCCTTATGTTCTTGTCCTATGCTGGCCATGAAACCTTTCAAAGCATAGTAAGTGCCCTGTTGTTTTCCTCGTAGTTTAAAGTGTATTTGATTCAGAAAATGTATTAAGAGAATTAGGACTTCAAGACATGTAACAGAACTGAATGACAATACAGCTTCTGAAGGTATGCATCATCAGTTCCATGATGCCTTGCATGGTGGGATCATGACCTTTGCAATGGAGACAAATGGGGCATGCAAGAGGGGGATCATTGTTCATGCCTAAAACTACACAGGTATACAGAAAATAGGTTGAGATGACACCCTTTAAGTACCTTCATTTACTTTAAAATCCTGATGAAATTAGGATGGTGCAACAGAGACAATTATTGTGCATGCCTACAAACTACAAAGGAAACAGAATAAAAAGGCTGAGGAGCGTTCCCTTTAAGAGCTGAGCTTTTTCTGCTAATGCTCATATGGCAAGATTTTATTTTGGGGGTGATAATTACTGTCAGTAGAAATTAATTTCACCACAATGGGCTCAGCTTGTTTGTGTGTTGATGGGCAGCATTCTCCATTTAATTGTCTGTGTTGTGGGGTGACTGGGGCAGGGGTGTTCTCTGCAAACGTGAGAATATGTTTTGGCTTGCTGTGTGCCATGGTTGGTTGGGCTACTTGCCACCGGATGGTAATACGATTGGTTGCTACTGTACGTAGGCAGCTGTGTACACCAAGCAGAGGGGGTGTTAGGCATAAAACAACTAAGCAGCCACTTGGAGCACCAGCACAGAAGGGGCACTATAAAGTAGGCAAAATAAGCAGAGATCGGCTTGAAATGCAAAAACAGTTACTATATAAAAAAAACTGTTGTCTTCCTGGTGTTCAGAGAATTTGGATGTGGGGCAGGACAAAGGAAGGAGAAGGGGCAGTGGAAGTGGTGATGGCAGGCACAACAAGCATTTCTGCTTGGGATGCCAGTAAGTCTAAAACCGGTCCTGACCTCAAGTCACAGAACCACAGGTTCCATCCCGAGCCTGCAGCCAGCAATGATTGTGAAACAGTAGCTGCTTCCTGCAAGACAGTGTCACAATCAGAAATTGCTGTAAAGATGTTGCTATGTGCACTCAAACACAGACTTCAGGTGCCATCCAGAACCTGAGGCCAGCTGGTGATTTAAAAAAAGTGACTGCTGGCTGCAGGACACAACCATGAGCAGGCAACACTGTATGGATGCATCCGTGCATTACAGGACATGAAACCTCGGCAGGACCCTGAACCAATGGACAGTGATTTAAAATAAGCAGCAGCTTGTGACAGGACAGCATTATGGGTGGGTCCACTATAAGAATTTGGCTATGAGCTGCAAGGCACAGAAAATCATCTTGAACTCGTAGATTGTACACCACGGATAGTTTTACTCCAAACTCTTTGCATAGCAGTGACAGCTAAGCAAAATGCACTCTGGATACATATTTTAGCATCCACCAACACACATACAGTTCTACTTTCAGTCTTGTCCTCCTCCCATCTTGGTGTTCTGTTTTTCCTCTCTTTTTTAGCTCTTTTTTCCTTCTCTGTAGTTTCTCTTTCTGTTTCTTTTTAACTGTGTTTTCCTTTTCTTTTATATTCCACGTTTATAGTTCTTTCCTTATTTCTCTCTATTTAGTTTCTTTGCAATCTTCCTCTCACAATTCTATTTGTATCTATGATGTCTGCATCATCCTTCTTATTGTTCATAAATACATCTTTTTCCTTGAGTTCCACCCAGCCTCAATCTGTTGGGCTACAGCAAATGCATGTTTTCTTCCCTCAGGTGTGGTAACACTAAAGAAAGTAACTGAAACCACAATTTTTGAAGACCTTGGTTTTCATATCATTACTGTTACTGGTGCCTGGAGGGACATAACATTGCATCACAATGCCTGGTGAATCAACATGTTAATCACATCACAGCCATCGCACATCAGTGCAATTTTTGTGATACAATATCAGTAAAATGTTCACCACCAGCTGATTGTTTAAAGTAAAAAGTGCTAGCTAGCTGCAGGGCAGAACCATCACTGGTTTCTACTGGACAGATGTTATGTTCTGCATGGAGCAAGCATACAATCCACAGTCATTTTCAAATTCTGTTTCCATTTGATAGCAGGTAAACTTCTGTGGCAATTTCCCAACAATCCCAACTTCTGCAGAACTTTCCATGGTCGTGGAACCACAGAAAATGGAGTCGTAACTTTTGGTTCCCCTCTTCTTCATCCTCAACTGTCAATCCTCCCCTTGCTTTCCTCCTCTCTCCAGCCACAGGTCTGAGCCCCTACCTGAAAAGACTGCTGCTTCACATGTGGCTCTCAGAGCCCTGTAGGATGCAAGCTACAGATCTGGCCCCCTGCCCGACAGGACTGCTGCTTCGCATGGGGCTGGCAGAGCCCTGCAGGATGCAAGCTACGTACTTGTCCACTTGCCTGGCAGGACTGCTGCTTCACATGTGGCTTGCACAGCCCTGCAGGATGCAAGCTACAAATCTGGTCCCCTGTCTGACAGGACTGCTGCTTTGCATGTGGCTTGAAGGGCCCTCCTTTATGGATTCCTCTGGCTATCTCTTTCAGTTTCAGTCCGGCTTCCAAAAACACCACTCTGTTGTTTCATTCCTACTAAGTCACTGACTCCATCCTTACAGGAATGGACCAGGATCTTATCACCTCAGCCATCTCTACTGACCTTGCCAAGGCCTTTGATTCTGTTGACCACACCCTCCTGTTGGACAAGTTGAGGCTTACAGGCCTCTTCAACCCAGCAGTGAATTGGTTCTGCTCCTACTTCTCTGACTGTTACCAGTCAGTTCAGTTAGGAGGCTCTGTTTCTCCCCCCTCCCGTATCCAAACTGGTGTCCCACAAGGCTCCATTCTTGGTACTGTTCTTTTCTCCATCTTCCTTAAGACCTTCCTTCCATCTGCCTCAATTCCAACATACACGTACGTGGATGCCGAGGACAAAGTCCTCTAGCCATTGGCCACCTGCCTTGGAGCTTGAACCACTGCTTCAATAGGATTTGAAAATGTCTAGCATTGGTTCTCCTCAAATCTGCTTCTGCGGTGACAGTCACCATATCCTTAGGTACTGGGCTCCCCTCCTACCCGTCTTTCTCTACCCTAGATGGCTCTTCACTGGACGATGTCTCCTCCTTTAAGTAGCTTGACATGTGGCTCAATCACAGCCTGAATTTCTCTCTCAGCATATCAATACCATCCACAAGAAGTTATGTCCCAAACTTGGAGCCCTATATCACAGCAAGGATTACTCCAACCCCCGCTCTGTCTGCCATAAGATTGTTCTTAAAATAATCTTGCCAGTGTTTGCATTTCTGGAAGTAGTCTACAGGGCTGTGCTCAAAGCCTACCTGGCTAGGCAGGATCTTCTCTTCCACTCTTTCTGCTGCTTTGCCTCAAACTACCCTCCACTCCCTGATTACTGGCTATTCTAGCAACCTTGTCCCTGCCATCTCTGGACTTCCTTCATCTACTTCTTTTTTTTTTTTTTTTTTAATCGTTATTTATCCGCCTTTCCACCCTGCCATCCCTGACCCTTCAAGGCCCAAAGGCAGACATCCTCTGCCTTCCACCCTGCTCGAACGGCCCACTGGATCCCATGGAGCTTGGCTTATCCCAGGCGGGGCCAGGCAGGCCTTACCCCATCAGTCAACTTTCCGTCCAGTCCGAGGGCCGCCGGGCAGGCAAAGGCACATCGAGGCACATCTCTGGGGCTTCATCTTCCTGGTGATGGCAGGCATTTTCCTCCATTTTTCTCCCCACCCCCTTACAGTGTAGGTCCCCCGACATCAAGGCATCAAGTGCCGATGTCATGCTGTATAGCGGCCGCCCATGCCCCTGATGTTAGGGGCTTGCAGTACTCCGAGCGGAGGCAAGTGTTCGGGCTCTGGCCTCAACCCTCCCTGGGGTAGGCGAGCCATCGTGGGACGCTCAAGCCTAACTCCCCCCGGCCGACCCACCAGCGACCCGAGTCCGCCTCCAACCTGGGTCACTGGCGTGGAGTGAGGGATTCAGCGCCAATCCTCAGTGCCACCAGGCCGCCATCTACTTCATTTGTTTCCTTTATGCCCAAATTCTGTGTTCACCACACTTCTTCCTATCTCAAGCCAACTCCTATTCCTCTACCTCATTCCAACTACTTCCTCTGCTCTTCTGACTCTTATAGCCTCTCTGTTCCTGCCACTACATTTTGTCCAACCTACCATCTCGTTCTGGCATCCAGCAGTTTGGAACAAACTTCCCACCTCCCTTCCCTCCCTTCTATCTATCTCTGAAATCCTCACTGCTAAACTTTATTTACCCTCCTGCTCTCCCCCAGTCTCCCATTCCTACTAGTATCTGACCTTCCTTCTTTGCACCCTGGCCCCTCTAACTGGAATTTAATTAGTTTTGCATTCTGCCTCACACCGTATGTGTAGTTTACTGTTTTGGGCCTACCTTATCTTCTGTACATAATTAAAATTGCCTAGGGCCATGCAGCTGTATAGTATCTTGCACACTGTACCTATTTTAATTGTTGTACCTGTGTTTATGATTGTGTTTATTGTTTTGCATAATTGTACCTTGTTACTTATGCATTGTCACTTTGTACCCCTTGTTCTCCCTCTTTCGGGTCCCATGTTTCTGGGTGCCTTTTCCGGTTACCATTTTGCCAAAAATGATTTCCTGATTTAACAGTGCCAACTGCTATTCATGTCAGCAAAATGATATCAATACTAGCTCATTAGCAGTCACTGTGGGTCTGACCAGAGCTTGTATGTTAAACCCAACACCTGTTACTCCCCCATCTAACGGCTGCTAGGGCTAATCCTGCAAGACTGGGGTCATATATTTGCAGTGCCAAAACTTCTGATAACTTCTTTTTTGCACTGCTAAGATAAAGAATTTGCTTACACAGTCATAGGGAGAGTGGAACTGCTGCGCAGTCATGTGATCCGATTCCATCAGTCACAAATCAAAATTTCCATGTCCTGTTTTATGTGTTTATATTATCACACTATGGATACAAACTGACACAGAATTCTGCACAGCATTCCTGAACCCTGCCTGGGGTGATCAGCAGAATGTGACATCTACACAATAAGCAGTGCAAACTAGAATCAGTAGAAGTAAAGGTGATGTAGATTTAGGTTACACTGGCTGTACATGGTTACTGATTATAAGTCACTAAAGTCATTTCAGCCAATCAGCGCATCAGAGTCACTGTCCATCTTATCCTGTGTACAGTGTGCTCTTGAGCGGATGCGTTGAAGGAGCACCCTTCATTTCAATGCCAGGGGAAGGACAGCATAAGTAAACTAAAAAAAGGTTCCAAACCTATTATAAATTACTTGAGTGAAATTTGAGGGACTTATAATAAGTCAATAGGGCCTCCAAGAGATGTCTCTTATGGTATTAGAGTCAACTCACGTAAGGTTTGGGCAGACAGAGCTGCTCAGCTTTGCTTTGCAGTCCTCCCGCCCAAACCTCATGCTTGGTGTCTCTTACACCATGAGGGACATCCCTTGGAGGCCCTACTAAATTATAATAAAATACATGGTCAGTGCACCCCACTGTGTCAGGATGTGTTATTAGTAACAGTTTGATGTGCTTGCTGGTGCTGTGCCTAATGATCATATAGACCAAAAGGGTCCTCACATAGTGGCAGAAAAGGTTAGGAAGACTCAAACTGAAGAAGCAAGGAACAAACAGCAGAGAAGGTAGGAGCAGCCATCACGTTTGTGTAGGTCACATGTGCCTCTCCAGCCTATAAGATTTCTAATTCATTTTCATTTCTCCCATATGGATGCCAGCTCAGGAGACTCCATGCATGTGCATGTGTTGTATGGTATGCTGCATGTAGGATTGAGCTTAAGTCCTTCATCCCACAAAGTAGGTTGCCAGCACCATCTAGGTCCCAGGTGGCAATAACTCAGCAGAAGTACACCCCTCCCCATACCAATGCTGCCTACCTTTGCCTAGCTTACCTCCTTGTCCCTTCTGCTACCTTCTCTGTTACTTACCTGGTCCCCCGGGGACATGGAGGGTGTTTCCTCCATGGGTGGTTCTTTTGGGTGCCTCATCTGCCATGGTCTCTCTTGGGCCCATCCAAAATATAGGGGAGGACCAGCGGGAAGTCTGGAACAGTGGAGCCCAATACTGCTGGTGTCATGCTGCTGTGCATCAGGGTTTTCCCTTACTTTCTGCTTTGCCACACCCTTGGGATGCTGCATGGGAGCCAGGATGCAACCCCCTTCCACTAGGCTCCCCAGCTGCACTGCCACCTGTCATCACCCAGGTGGCGGTGCTGTAGCAGAGAGAGCTGCCCTCACTTCACGGAGGAGAGTATCCACTGGGATCCTGCCTAATCATGGTTTCCCTTAAATCATCATACCCTTTACTTGTAAAAAGTGTTTGTAAAATACACAGAAACATCTGGTGGACTGGACGGACTCCATCTTTTCTGTCCTTAACCAACTATGCATAGATTCAGAATGGTAGTTGGGAGGGAGCTCTCTATTTTGCTATGTACAAGGCCAGCTACCTAGTAATTCACATATTACACACTCTCTAGGGATTACCTTGTATAGTTAATTTGTTTGCACTGTTGCTCCTACCCGTGGATTTGCTTATTTGTCCCCCCTGCATTTTTTCTTTCAAGTACAATAATCAGTACCTTGTTTTTGTATGCCACTGTATGGAATGATCAATGTTTGTAGTGGTTCACTTCACCACTGCTGTTTTAGGCATCCTATTCAATGCTTTGTTGTATTGATGTGATTACAGTATTGCACTGTACAGTTCCCCTTTTCTCTCCCCATGATGCATCTGAAAACGAGCTGCTACTAGCTCAGTATGCTTTTCCTGCAAAAATGTTTGAAAAAATAAAGATGCCGTTTTCCTTTAGGTTGTGTGACACTTGTCTGACAACAAAATGAAATGCAGTGGGTTGGCTTGTTAACATCTTTATTCTATTAAGTATTATTCAAAAATTGTGTGTATAAGTAATTTATTATTCATTGGAATAACAGCATAACTGACGCATTACAGTATCACATGAATTATAAACTGTCTGTATGAGCAATGATTTCTAACGTGTGAAGACACAATGTGTCTGAAATGGACTACTGATTTACAGACAGTCCGACCTGTATACTCGCCATTATTCTTAGAATTGAGTGAGTTGTGAGTAAATCCAGCTGGGATGTTTTAATTATTGCATTGCTATGATTTACAAGATATGAATTTCAAGAAAACATCAAGGGAACAAAATTTTGGCTTTCCTGTTTTCATATAATTGTAAATTTGGACGGTGCATTCTATCCTTAATCTCCCTACTGTACTTTCATTTGTTCTCTAGAAGTACTCTTGCTAGTTCAGTTTTAGAATCCCTTGCTGATACTGCCTTTCCCTCCCCTATCTGATATTCATTTTGTATCATTACTGATCAGTTCTGAAACCCCATGACATCAGCTAAGTGGATGCCCTGCAACGAAACTTGTACTGTCTCAGCTTGCGTAATACTGAGGTCACAGTCACAGGTTTCTGGTGATGACCAGAGCAGAAAGAGGGGACAAGATTTCATAAAGAACAAAAAGAATGCACAGTAATGAGATTAAGAAGTTACACACATGGCCAACTGTCCAACAATATCAAAAAAGGTAACAGAAGGTTTATGTTTCCATAGTATTCCTCATCACTCATCCTTGAGCAATGCAGGTGCATATGAAGTTATTATAGTGATGGTATTAAACAACCCACCCTTCATACAAGATAAGCTCAAAATGAAAATGAAAAAGAAAATGTAAATTAATGCCATGAATTCTAGTGCTTGTGAAACATGCCAGACAGACCACATCGCAAACCAGACTCCACTGGATAACAACAATGGGCATAGCAGGGGTAGCCACAGTGCCAACTTTGCCACACTGCTCCACAAATCTGCCTCAGCCCCATAGAGAGGGAAGTTCTCATTCAGTCCTTGCCCTTCCATGTGAGACTGCCAACACAGGAGAGGCAAATAAAGGCCAATTATGAAGGGCTTTTGGGCACACCCCCTAGGTAATGGATTGAGATACCGCACCCCAATTTATGTGACGCAGGGTTGATTTAGAACCGAAATGTAGAGGGACTGCCAAGTAGCAGAACAAAGAAAAGTGTTGTTTCAAGATGGGTGCCTCTTTTCCTAGTATCTGCCGGTCTTCCCTACAAATCAACCTTGGGTCACCACTAGGTCACTTTAAGCTACATCAAGTACCTCACTGCCAATGCAGCCAGACCTACTTGGGCTACCTCTGAGTCAGTTCAAGTTGTGTCTAGTACCTAACTGCCAATATAGACAGACATACAGTACTTTGGGTCTACAGTGGAGAGTTTAAGTAGCTGGGAGGAGACTTAGACAGGTAGCATGATTTATTTATGTTTATTTATTTATTTATTGACATCTCAGATTTATACCTTTGAGCTAATAGCTCATTTACAAAGATTCCATGTTAGAGATCAAATCACGTCACAATACAAGGTATGAAAGGTGCTGCACAATAGTTGCATAAACAGATAGTTACAATCTTTACAGTCAGGAAATGCTTACATGCAGAGCATCAGTCAATAAACTTTGGATTCAGGAGGAAGAGAGGGGGAGAGGAGGTAATAGAGGTTAGAAGAGCTGGAGTAGCACAGAGAGTAAATACTATCATTTGAGAGCATTAGGTAGTCAAGATAAAAAAAACTTATTGAAGTGGAAGAGGAGCTAGGAGGTAGACCTTGTTGGAGGGAAAGTGGGGAATTGGAGCTGGCCAGGGGGGATGGGGAGTAACCTGTGTCAGGAGTGAAGTCAGCCTCTGTTAGGGTCAGCAGGAGCCAGGGGAGGGGTTGGGGTGGAGGTTGAGTAGTGATGGGTGCCAGGGTACTATAGGGGTAGTGGGAAGGTAAATAAGTGCTGCTACGGAATAATTATCATAAAGGGTGGAAGTAAGTGCATTAGTTATCAGAGTCACAAGTGCTGAATGTGGAAAGATATGAACCAAGTTTCTTTTTGAAGGGGCCAAGTTTGGGTTTCAGTTGAAGGTCAGAGGTGAGAGAGTTAAGCCATTTGGGGGCTCTATATGCAAAGGACTGTTGCCCCTGTGATGTTCGGCGGCAGAAGGGGACTTGAAGTAACTTCTTATTAGAACCTCTGGTAAGCCTATGGTTGGTGGGTCAGCAAAGGAGACCCTGTACCTCTGGAGGAGTGAGACAAAGGGTGGACTTCTTAGCAAGCAGGCAAACCTGGTACTGGATCCTATGCTGCAGACTGAGCCATCCAGGGCAAGCATAGAGCTCGCAGGTATGGGTTAATAGGTGAGCATCTAATATAAGATGACAGGCTTTGTTTAGGGCCAATTTGATTCTCCTAAGGACTGTGTCAGTACCTGACCCATAGACTACCAGTCCATAGTCAACAATAGATCGGACTGAGCTGGTAACTGCGAGCTTGAGGGTTTCATCCGTAAGGCAATGCATGTGCCTATAAAGCTGACCAATAAGCAAGTTTGCAGCCTTGGCTACATGGTCAATGTGTTGGGTATAAGTGAGAGAGAGCAATCTAAAGTGAGACCAAGGTATTTAAAGCAATTGACCAAGTCTAGTGCATCTTTGTGGTTAATTAATATTTTGAGGTGATATGACCTATAAACATTTTGTGGGGAAGCAACAGCATAACCTTTGTCTTCTTGTAGTTTAGGAGGAGCATAGTGTTGTGGAACCAGGCCTCTACTGCTGGGAAGTTAGCCTGCATTTTCTGCTGTAAGCCTTCGGGGTTGGAATGACATGTGAACAGCATAGCATCATCTGCGTACAATTGGACATTGTCAGGACATGCCTTAAGGAGGTTATTTAAGAACAGGCTAAAGAGCAGGTGGCCCAAGACAGAGCCTTGGGGTGCCCCAGATATAGCACTACCTTGGTCAGAGAGAACATCAAGTATTTTTACTTGTTGCACTCGACCTGTGAGGTGGCTCCAGAACCACCCCAGGGACTGAGAGAATAGACCTGTATTGGCCAACTGACAAAGTAGAAGCTCGTGACTGACTGTGTCAAAGGCCTCGGTGAGGTCTATGAAGGTTGTCCCCATGAAGAGCCCCTGATCTAGAGCCTCATAGATGAAGCCAGTAAACTCCACTAAAGCTATCATTGTGCTGTGTTATTTCCTGAAGCCATGCTGTTCCTGACATAGAAGCTTGTTCTTGTTGAGATAGTCAATGAGCTGGTCATTGACAATCCTTTTGAGTGCTTTCGAGAGCGGAGGGAGGCTAGATAGGTCGGTAATTGGACTGACTAGTTCTGTCCCCACTTTTGAAGACATGGGTGATCACCGCGTCTTTCCAGATCTAGGGGAATGTAGCAGTTATAAGTAATAGGCTAAGGATTCTAGTTTGGGGAAAGAGTAGTTCATCAAGGGTGAGTGAAATTAGCTTAAGATTGAGCGTGTCTCTACTGGTTCTGGTCTTCCCAATTACATGTGAGAGATATTTTTTGGTCTCAGATTTAGTTACAGTCTTGAGGTAGAAGGGGGAAGTGAGCTGACTGGTGGTTTAGAATTGTCATGAGTAGTAGTATAGTTTTGTGGACACTGGTAGTCAGGGAGGAGCACCCCTCTAAGGTCAGTGAAGACCTTGTTGAGGGTGTTAGCTATTCCTTTGGAATCCTTGGTTATGATACCGTAGACATTGAGCACTGTGGGTCGGTCTTTACTAGACTTACCAGTTAGGGACTTAATGTTGTCCCAGAATTTACGGCTGTAGCCCCAAGAGTTGCTTAGTTCATTTCTAAAGTAAATACTTTTCACTTTATGGATAGCCCATGTGCATTTATTACAGGCTGCTTTATGATTTTGGACGTCAGTGTGGGACCCTGTACACTTGGCTTTGTGCCACAGGTTGTCTCTTCCTTCATTTGCTCAAGGAGGCGGACGGTGTAGGCCAGGAATTACTTGACCCCTAACTTTCCTTTTTGAGTGGTGCAAAATAAGTTGTAAGCTGCATTAAAATGTGACAAAAGAGCTCAAGCGCAGTGTCAACGTTGCTGGCGCTTGTGGATACCTGACCAGTCTAGCTGACTTAGGTGCACTTTAAGTAATCCGAGCTTCCCCTTATTTAGGACCCTAGCGGTAACTGTTTTTGGAGGGATTCTGGGAGATTTTTTGTCCAAGTGCAAAGGATAAGGGAGTGGTCACTTATAACACCTGGAAGTACAGTTATACTGGCTATTCTTTCAGGTCAATTGGTGATTAGCTGATCAAGTAGTGTGCTAGTACCAGTTCGATAATTCACCTGGGTGGGGGATTCTACTAGCTGGGACATGTCCAGGGAAGTGATGGCATCTTTGTATGGTGCCGTCTCTGGGGATAACCAGTTTATGTTGAAATCTCTTCCTTTCGCTGTGGTGTTGCCTATCTATGACAAGTGGAGGAGAGGGATCTCTGCACCAAGACATTTAATTTATGGTTGAAGGAATGGTGCAGAGAGGAGGGGTTCATCTACATTCAGGATTGGGGATCCACCTGAAGAGAGAAGGGCCTTTACAGGGTGATGGCCTGCATCCATCTGGGAGGAAAACCGCAGTCCTCAGTGCGCAGTTTAGACATTACTTTGATGAATATTTAAATTAGCTGAGGGGAATGGGAGAAGAAATTAAGGAGGCAGTAACTGCCCCCCCCCCCATAAGCTGAAGTAGAAAGTAGGGAGAATCTGAGGTAAATAGAACCCCCAGGGTGGAAATTAATAAAGGAAGCAGCGCAGTAGAAATGAAGGGGGATGGAAACTGAAGCATTAGCAAGAGAGAGGGGAGAAGGAGATATGGCAAAAGGAAGGAGAGGTACCAAGCAGAGTGGTAATAAAATCTGCAAGGCCATGTGTGCTAATGCTAGAAGTCTATGAAATAGGATTCCAAACCTAGTTGCCATCATGGTAGGAAGCTGACCTGCATGTGGCCATTACTGAGTCACTGTGCGCAAAACCATGACTGGAACATGGCCATGCAATGCTATACTCTGTTCAGGATGAACAGGGTGGGAAGGGAAACAGGGGGTGTGGTGCTTTATGTGAGGAAAGGCATAAAAGCAATGGAAATACAGGGAATACAGGTGGGAAGAGAGGTACTGTGAGTCACCCTAGAGATGGAGAATGGGGCCTCTTTAAATACTGGCATGATCTATAAACCTCCAGCACAAGGGGAGGAGTTAAATTTAGTACTGGTTGAAGCAACTGGCAAGATGGCATAAAAGGGGAATGTGCTGCTGGTGGGGACTTCAGTCTGCCATATGTAGAATGGAACCTCCCAGCTGTCACTTCAGCTAGAAGCAGGGACATCATGGACTCCCTGCAAGGGTGTTCCTCAGTCAACTAGTCAGTGAACCAACTTGGGATGGGGCAATACTGGTCCTGGTGCTCACTAACATGGACAGTGTTGCAGACATCAAGGTAGGAGGCCACCCGGGGAACAGCGATCACCATACTGTGTGGTTCAATATAAGGACAGCTGCAGAACTGACCCATACAATGGCAAGGATCCTGGACTTCAGGAGGGAAGATTTTAAAAAGATGGGTGAATGCCTCAGGGATGACCTGGCAGGAGGGTGACCTGGGTGTGATGCAGCAGTGGGTGAAGCTTAAAGGAGCCATAAGGAAGACAACAAACCCCTGTTTCAAGCAAGAGGGCAAAGGCAAGATGAAAAAGAGACTGCTATGGTTCTCGAAAGAGGTGGCAGAAAAAGTAAAGACTCAAAGGGTAGCATTCAAGAAGTATAAGGAGATGCAAAGAGAGGAGGATAGAGAGGTGTATCAGCGGAAATAGAGGGAAGCAGGGAGAGCAGTAAGGAGCACAAAGGCACAAACTTTAAGAAAGAATAGCCCAGGTGGTGATGAAGGGGGACAGAACATTTATTTTGGGATGTAAGTCAAAGGAGGAAGACCAGGGGTGGGATTGTAAAATGTTGAAAAGGGACAGGGGGACTGTGCAGAGGGAATCCAGGAAAAGGCAGACATCTTGAACAAATATTTTCGTTCAGTGTTCACAGAGGATGGAGAAAGGGAGGGACCATAAGTACTAGCGGGAGGGATGTGGATACTAGTCCCTTTTTTGGCTATTACTTTTTCCCCTACTCTGGTATACCTAGGTCTGCTCCCATGTTCTCTTGGCAACCCCTTGGGACTCCAGCCACTGTCCATCATCTGCACTCCAAATCAGTGTCTGCCTTAAGTCCCTGCAGCTTACCCCCTGCAGCGGGGTGGTGGAGCCCCTACTCTTCCACCTGTCCAGATCCAGATTCAGGCGCCCCAGAGCCGATGTTCGTTAGATGACTATCAAGCCACTCGACCAGGCAGCCCTCCTCATTTCTGTTTTCTCCCTGGAGTTGGGAGCATGCAATGGCGCGGCAGAAGGGAGTGTGCGCGTCTGCACTGGCTCCTCAGGCGTCTACCCCAACTCCTCCCTTGCTACAGCATGGCACCTGTCCCCAGCTTACATCAGTCGGCAAGCAGGCCAACTTTGTGAACCCCTCCCGGAGAAGGAGAGCAGTCCCGAATGCTCAATCCTTCCTCCTCGACCTTCCGACACCGACGCTGTGCTTGTTCCCAAACAGGCATGGCACAGCATGAGGTAAGGCATCCAGCACCTCAGCTCTCAGTGCCACCAGGCTGGTGACACTAGTCCCTTTTCAGAAGAGAGTGTCCAGAAGAGACCTGCTAATCTGAAGGTGGACAAAGCAATGTGGCCAGATGGAGAACCCACATCCTAGGATACTCAAGGAGTTCATGGAGATACTGGCTGAACCTCTGACAGTTCTAACAGTTCACTGGAATCAGAAGTGGTTCTGGAGGACTGCAGGAGGGCAGCTGTAGTCCACTTCATGAAAGTGGCAGCAGAAGTCAGCCTGACATCAGTGGTGGGAAAGTTAATGGAAACACTGTAAAAGAAAAGGACTGAGAAATATCTTGAATCCAAAGGGTTACAATATCCATGGCAACATGGATTCATGGGAGGGGTGGCATGGGGGGAGGTCTTGTCACAAAAATCCAATCAAGCTCTTTGGCTGGGTGACCAAGGAATTAAATCAGGGTAGAGAGATGGATGTGGCCTACCTAGATTTCAGTAAGGCTTTTGACACTGTTCCACATATGAGGCTATTAAGCAAGCTGTGTAGCTTAGAAGTGGGTCCAAAGGTGGTGAACTGGGTAAAAAACTGGTTAGGGATAGGTGGCAGAGGGTGGTGGTAAATGGAGTGCACTTCAAGAGAGCGAGGGTGACCAGCAGGCTGCCTCAGGAATCAGTGTTGGGACCGTTCCTCTATAACATCTTTATAAGTGATCTGACAGAGAAGCTGTAAGGAAGGTCTGCCTCTCTGTGGATGATACCAAAATCTGCAATAGGGTGGACACTCCAGGGAGGGTGGGGTGGGCGGAAAGGATGAGCAGAGATCTGAGAAAACTCGATGAGTGGTCAAGGGTTTGGCATCTGGGTTTCAGTGTGAAAAAGTGCAAAGTAATGCACTTCGGGCACAGAAACTCAGAGGCAGAGTACAAAATGGGAGGAGTGGTACTGACGCCCACCAAGCAGGAAAGAGACTTGGGGATAATCATGTCATAAGCATTGTGACAAGGCAGTTGGGAGGGCTAGTGGTATACTGGGTGCATATGGAGGGGTATTACCAGCAGGAAAATTGAGGTGGTATTGCCTCTGTGTGGATCGCTAGTAAGATCCCAACTAGAGTACTGTGTCCAGTTCTAGAAGCCACATCTCTGGAAGGACATAGACAGAGTGGAGGCAGTCCAGAGGAGTGCAACTAAAATGATGCAGGGTCTGCATCAGAAGCTCTATGAGGATAGACTTACAGTAAGTATCTAAATATGTACATCCTGGAGGAGAGGAGGGGGAATATGATTGAGACCTTTAATTACCTCATAGGAGTAAATAAAATACAGGGGGGAAGTATTTTTTGGACAAAAAGGTGCTCAAGGACAAGGGGATACGATAAGAAGCTGGAGGGGGGTAGATTTAGAACAGAAGTGAGGAAGTACTTCTTCACAGAAAGAGTAGTGGATTCCTGGAACAGTCTTCCAGCAGAGGTGGTGGAGACATAAAGAGTAGAGGAGTTCAATAATACATGGGACAGATATAGGAGAATCTTAGGGAAAGGGAAGGCAGGTGGGTGAATGGGCCAGAGATCAAGTAGAATCAGCAGTGATACCATAGGCAGGGACAAATGGGCAGACTAGGTGGGCCAAGCAGTCCTTATCTGCCTACAAATTCTATTTTTCTATGTTACTGGGTCACTTCCAGTTGTGTCTAATACCTGATCACAGCCAATGCAGCCTGCCCTACCTTGGGCCACCTTTGAGTTATTTCAAGTTGTGTCTGGTATCACACTGCTAGTACAGTCTGCCCTACCTTGGGCCCACCTCGAGTTACTTCAAGTTGGACTCAGAAACAAATGGGTTACCTCCAATCTTCTGAACCTCATGAGGAAGAAAGACAGGGCCTGGTCCAAGTATAAACTCAAACTCCCAAACTTACTACAGAAATACAAAATAGTTGTAAATCAGCAGTCTGCTCTGCAAAAATAGCTTCCTCAAAGAACAACAGTTAAGCCCCTGGGGTAACTCCAAACTCACTTAGAGGTCACTTAACAACCTCCTCGTAAGAGAGCAAATCCGATGAACAAATCTGCCTCTCCAAGATGGGCAACCCACCACCGAGCCTTTAACCATTGCCATTCACTTCAATTCTTATTTGAGGATCTGGACCAATACAAGGTCAATAACACACTAGACAACAGCACCACCAGGTCCCCCAAATCCTAACTCCAGCCCAGTTTCCATTCACTACCTTTCACCCCATGAAGTTGATTAATCTCATAAAACAGAATGACCCCTGATCACCTTGGTCTCGACAACGTATTACAGAATTTAAATTGGTGTGTGAACTGATCGCCCGCCCTCTAACCAATATCTTTAACTACTCCCTCTGCACTGGTGCTTTTCCCTAAAATGGAAATGTGTCACCTTAAAACCCCAGCACAAATCCTGCCCCACTAATGATGTGGTCAACTACAGGCCCATCTCTCTCCTAGCACCATTATCAAAATTATCGAGAAAATTGTGCTTGCTCAAATGCTGGAATACCTAGACAAATACAATTTATAAACTGACTCTCAACACTGATTTAGGGCTGGCCACAACACTGAGACTGCACTTATTAAGTTCACTAACTATATTAAAAGGTTAATGAGGAGTCTCTTCACCGCTGTGTGTTTATGGACCTCATAAAAGCCTTTGACCTTGATCTAACCATAAGGTATTCCTCACCACCCTCTCCCAGCTAAATGTTTCTGTAGATGTTGTCCACTGGTTCTCTAACCACCTCAGCCTCAGATTCCACAAAACTGTTGTTGCTGGTTAAAGCTACCAACTTTCCAAGGCTTAAAACTGGGATGGTCCATCCTGACCATGACCCCTCCACCACCATGTCACTCCCACGGGCACCACCACAGAAAACGCTGTGCACAATCAATTACATTTTGCTGCTTGCTCTGGCCATGCCACCCCACAGTAACACCAGTAGCAAACATTCAGATTAAAACAATACATCATTCTGCTGCAGCAAGTTCCAAATCATGATGTACAGAAAGTTCATTAGAAGCAAAGCTGCATTAAATCATGATCAGACATTCGAGCTGCATGTATTGCTTCTCCTGACAGTCCCATCCCAACCACTTACACTCCCCTCATTTGCTGAGCAAACTTCACTTCATTGACTCCCATCACCACCAGATTGTTTTCACACACTTCCCTATAGCTGATCAGGTTCGGGTACCTTAGTTCCCTGCTGTTAGTCTCTTCTCTGTCTGGATTCTTTCTCAGCTGCTGGCAGGTATACGTCCACATGCGGTTGTTTGCACTACTACCCAGTCTAATCTAACAGGAAGGAACATGCTTTACTGTGCTCCCACCGACATGCTCGTGGTGCAACACAGGCGCAGGGGTTGAAGTTGCAAACTGCTGTCCAGCCCTAGTAGCGCCACAGTGGTGCTGAAATAACTGTCACTGGACGGATTAGCAGTCAGCAAAAAAAAAGCATTTGTCAGTTCCGAATGTTGATTGCTTATATGTGCTGCTTAGGTATTTGGAAGTGAAAGTACCATGCCTAAGAACTGTCATGTGCCCCCCCAAGACATCCACTGTGTCTTTCTGTTCAGTATTCACAGAAGAGGGGGAGAGGCAAGGACCATAGCAGTACAGCAGTTGCAAAGGTGTGAAGAGGTGGACAATAGTCTATTCACTGGCAGAAGAATCCTGCAGAAGGTGAGTAAATTGAAGGTGGACAAAGCGATGGGACCAGATGGCATACACCCATGTTCACTGAGTCATTCAACAGAGGGGTGGTACCAGAGAATTGGAGGTGGGCACATGTTGTCCCTCTATACAAATACAGCAGTAGAGGAGGTGGGGAACTATAGGCGGTCAGCCTTACTTCAGTAGTGGGAAGATCATGGAGACATTGGTTAAAGAAAGAATAGTGGGGCATCTAGAAGCCATCAGAGCCCAGGACCATAGGCAACATGGATTCACAGTGGGAGGTCATGTCAGACAAATCTGGTTGATCTCTTTGACTGAGTGACAAAGAAAGTAAATCAGGTTGGGGCAGTGGACAGCGCTTACCTTGGTGTAACCAAAGCGTTTGACACAGTCCCACATAGGAGGCTGATAAACTAGCTGAGAAGGGTGGGCGCGGGGAAAGGGTGATAAAGTGGGTTAAAAACTGGGTAAGAGACAGGAGGGAGAGTGGTGGTAAATGAGGTACAGTCTGGGGAGAGGAGGTGACCAGTGGGGTGCCACAGGATCGGTCCTGGGGCCAGTTCTGTTCAATGTCTTCAATACTGACATTGCAGAAGAGGTGAAGGAAAGGTCTGCCTGTTTGCAGATGACATCAAGATCTGTAACACAGTGGATACCCCAGAGGAGGTGGAGAAAATGAGGAGGGACCTGGGAAGCTTGAGAAATGGTCAGGACTGCCAACTGAACTTTAATTCAAAAAGTGCAAAATTATGCACCTGGGACACAAAAACCCTGGGAAAGCTACAGGATGGGGTGGGGGGTTGCTGACAGTCACAAAGAAGGAAAGGGACCTGGGGTTCTTATTTCAGATAACCTGAAAATGTCAAAGTGGTAAGGCAGCTGGGAGGGCCAGTGACATGCTGGGGTGCATAGGCAGGGGTATCACCAGCATAAGGAGGGAGGTAGAGATGCCATTATATAAAACCATGGTCAGGCTTCACGTGAAGTACTGTGTGCAGTTCTGGAGGTCGCACCTTCATAAGGATATTAACAGGCTGGAGATATTCCAGAGAAGGGCGAATGAGATGGTACAGAGCTTGCAACACAAGACTTATGATGAGAAATTAAAGGACCTCAATATGTACTCACTGGAAGAGAGGAGAGAAAGAGGGGATATGATAGAAACATTCAAGTATCTCAAGGGTATAAATATAAGTACTGAGAAGCAGGAGACAGCTGCTATAGGCATATGTGCCAGCTTCTGTGTGATATTCTTTCGTTCTTATAAATCTGTAATCTCCAGTATTTCAGTAACCACATGACCACACTGACTTCTTTAGGCAATTTTATGCTGGTTGATACCTGGTGTCAGATGGCAGACAGAGGGCTCACCAGATTGTGTTGCCATTTGAAAAACTTCATAGTGTGTTCTTTTACTGGTAAGCATTTTGGAAAGCTGGTGAAGGTCTCAAAATTTTTATTATGATTTTATCTCCTTCTGTCTGTCCCCTTTGGTCCCCCCATCCCCACACCCCAACAGTCATCAGTGGCCACAGCTTCAGCCTTCTTCTTGCCAAGATGGTAGGTGAGAAACATAGAAACATAAATTTGACAGCAGATAAGGACCACTTGACCCATCTAGTCTGCCCATTTCCTACCTGATGGATAAGCTGCAGATTGTAGTTAATCAACAGCTTACTTCCTCCTACCCCTAGTAGAATTGCCTTATGTTGGTTTGTGAGCAGCTGCCTTCACAGTCTGTGAAGACTGGCGTCTTTCAGTGGCATATTGGTCATCTTCCAACACAGGTGAGGCACTGCCAGCCCAAAAGTAACTCAGTACAAGCAGGTTTCCAAGTGGGAAGGAATGGGTGAGCAAGAATCAAGTACTCATTCAGATAGAAACATAGAAACATAGAATTGGACAGATAAGGACCGCTTGGCCCACCTAGTCTGCCCATTTTCCTACCAACAGATAAAGCTGCAGATCCTAGTTAACCAACAGCTTACTTCCTCCTACCCCCACTAGGACTGCCTTATGCCTGTCCCATGCATTCTTAGAATTTACCCACTGTTCTTGACTCCACAACCTCCTCAGGGAGGCTGTTCCATGCATCCACAACCCTCTCTGTGAAAAAATACTTCCTCACATTACCTCTGAGCCGTCCCCCTCTAGCTTCAAATTGTGCCCCCTTGTTATAGAAACATAGAAAGCCCAGCTCTTTAAGCAGCTTTATGAAGAGTAAAGGCTTTTTGAAGCACTGGGGTTCTGTTTATTGCACTGTAAGTGGGCTGACTCTAATTCAGTAATTTACTGTACCTTACATCTGGATGCATGGTAGACCCAACTTTAAATAAACACTGCACTTGAATTAACACATGATCGATAGAGTATAGAATTTGTCAGCAGAAAAGGACCGCTCAGCCCACCCAGTCTGGCCAAGTGTTCTCTACCTACTTGTAACTCCTGCCTGTGTATGTTACTGCATGTCTTATTCTGCCTGCATCCATCAGGACCTCCTTGTGAATGAGTTTGCTTAATGGATTTTTCCTGCAATGAACTTGAACCTACTCCACTTCCATGGTCCTATTGATCTCCGTTGACCCCCTCCTTCCCCTTTCTGTAATATACCCCTATGTTTATCCCATGCATGCTTAATGCCCCCTACCATTTTAGCTTCCACCACTTTTCCTGGCAGTCTATTCAAGGCGTCTACCACCCTTTCAGTAAAGAAATATTTCTTCACAGCTAACCTGAATGCCCCCCCACCAGCTTCATTGTATGTCCCTTGGTTTGGGTGCTCATCCTCATTTGAAGGAAACTCCACAACTGTACCCTCTTTACCCCTGTGAGGTACTTTGTAGGTCTTGATCATGTCACCTCTTACCCTCCTCTCTTCCAGAGTGTATATGTGGAGATTCTTCAGACTTTCCTTGTAGGGATTCCTGTGAAAATTCTGAACCATTTAGTTGCCTTCCTCTGGAAAACCTCCACCTTATGTCCTTCCTGAAGTGTGGACTCTAAAACTGGACACAGTACTCCAGCTGGGGGTATACCAGGGAGTGATACAATGGCAGCACAACATCCCTCCTCCTACTACCGGAGATGCCAGTCCTTATGCACCCCAGAATGCTCATAGCCTTGTCACACTGTACTGCCATCTTGAGGTCCTCTGATATAATAACCTCAAGGACCCTTTCATGTCTAGTGAGTATCAGTATCTCCCCATCCTATACCCAGCATCGGGTTCCTATGCCCTAGGTACATGATTTTACACTTGTTGGCATTGAACCTCAAGTAAGTAAGAAAATGGAATTGATTTGAATGAATTGCAGGCTTTTAAGCAGCTTTTCGGGGAGTGTATATGTGTGTGTAGTGGGGGGGCTCTGGTGCTGGCAGTATCTCCAAGAATGCCACTGACTTCCCCACCCCCTCATACTGTCTGCCCAATTACTCAAACCTCCCCCTCACTACTTCCACAGTGTCCCCCAAGTCGTTTGTGCCCACATGCAACAGTAAATGAGGTTTCTTCCTGCCCCTTACTGCACACTTGAGCAGTGCCTGCCCTGCCCTTCCTGCACTCAACCTGGGGACAGCTTCAGTCCAAATATGGCTGTGCCTTTCCCCCTTTCTGCCCCATCTCACCCATTTCAGTATAGAATCCCCCAGGATGAGTACCCCACCCCCCTTACCCCTTTCCCTTCCAATGCCCCTTCCACCACCCCAGTATTCATTCTTCCCTGTCCCTTACGCCTGCAAACTGCACCTCTGTGACTTCATATCTGTACCCCTCACTTCCACCTCACCCCTTTTCTCTGTCTTATTTCTGCCATCCCCCTTGAACCCCTTCCAGCCGGACTACTTCCTACTGGGCTTCCCATGTCGACCTCCCTCCTCCCCTGCTGATTTCCAACCCCTCTCCTATCCCTGCTGTTGTAGATTTAGAGCCCCCATTCCCTTCTACCCCGACAGTGATGCCCCTCCCATCCTTCCCCCTTCCCTTAGCCTTCTCTCCTCAGTCACTCCCTCCTTTCTTAATAGCCCCTTCTACCCTTTTGTCCTCGCTATCTCTTCCCCTACCTGTTGCCATCCCTCCATGCCCGCTTGTCCTCCCCCCTTCAGTATGTTCCTGCTCCCCCTCTCTGTCCCATAGCAGAGGTTCGAATCTATTCATAGTCGATACCTGTCCTACATCTCTTCCCCCTATCGATTCACCCCTCCTACTTGTTTCCCTCCATGCCACTCCTGGTGCCTCCCTACCCTCAGCCATCTGCTCTCTCCCCTGGTACTCCTCGTGGTGTCTTCCTCACCCATCAGAAGGCAGCCCAGCCCTCGCCTTGGGCACCCCTTCCCTTCTCCTCTCTTTCCTGCTAGTGCCTCTGATACTGGGGTCAGTTTCAGTCCCTAGTTATTCTTCATCCGTCCCCCCTTGCCATCCCCTATTCCCCCCCTCAGGATGCCTACAATACTTATCTGCCATGCCACTTACACTCCTCCCTAACCCCACAGTTCCTCCCTCAAACTGGCCAGTCATCGACAGACCATACACCCCCCATCCTGCAAGCTCAGTCCAGGATCATGGCTCACCCACACCTGTACCCCTCCAACCTTCCAAAGATGCCCACCCTATTGACATGTGGCACCTGCCCTATTTTGGCCCCATCTTTGCTAGGGCTCTTACTCCCAGGTTCTGTACCCTACTACAATTGTTAGGCCCCTATTTACTCAAATTCCTGTCCCCCCACCAGTCCCCCTACTGACCCCTTGCCAATGGGGGGTGTAATTCAGGCTCAAATGTCATCCGTTAGATACTGTATTACTGTAGCAACCTAAAGCCTCCTTGTCCGTTTTCACCCTTAGCTACCATATTTTTGTTCTCGCTCTCATATAGTTTCACTTAGCCCAGTTAAATCCTAGTGCACTCCAAGTATTACTCAGCTCAGTTAGAGAAATAAACAGAACAAATAAATATGTATTATTACAGTAATAATAGCAGTATAGCTCAGTACTTAGCTCAGTTAGAGAAAGAACCAGAAGAAGTAAATCTGTATTATTACAGCAATGCTAAAGTATCCAGTCATTGCTTTGTCTCCACTCCAGTGACCCTGCTGTAATATAGGACCACAGAGGACACTGGGTGGGAGGGTGGACAACTGTAAAGTCCCGGCAGAGCTCCATTGAGCTCACTCACTCCCCCTCTCTCACTTGCTCGTTCTATTTCTCCCGACGGTGCAGGCTGCCCTTTTGTACTGGGCTCCTGCTTGCATTGGAGCCTGTTTCTGCCCACAAAGAAACCTGCAGAAACATAGAAACATAGACTTTGACAGCAGATAAGGACCGCTTGGCACCTAGTCTGCCCATTTCCCTACCTACAGGATAGGCCACAGATCCTAGTTAACCAACAGCCGATTTCTTCCTACCCCCCACAAGAATTGCCTTATGTCTGTCCCATGAATTCTTGAATTCTCCCACAGTTTTAGACCCCACAACCTCCTCAGGAAGGCTGTTCCATGCATCCACTACCCTCTCTGTGAAATAATACTTCCTCACATTGCCCCTGAACTGCCCTCCTTCTATCTTTAAATTGTGTCCCCTTGTTCTTGCAAGTCTTTTTTTCTGAAAGATGCTACCCTCTTGGACTTTGTTGATTCCACTGAGGTACCACTGAGGTACTTAATAGTTTCTATCCTGTCCCCCCTCTCCCTTCTTTCCTCAAGGGTATACATATTAAGCTCCTTTAGTCAACAGTCCCAACAGAGCTCCGTTTAGCTCGCTCACTACCCCTCTCTCACTCGCTTGTTCTATTTCTTCTGGAGCTACAGGCTGCCCTTTTTTACTGGACTCCTGACTGTGTTGGTGCCTTTTTCTGCCCACAAAGAAGTTCACAACTGTCCTGACAGAGTTCCATTGAGGCCGCTCACTCCCCCTCTCTCACTCACTCATTCTGTTTCTCCTAGCTCTGCAGGTTGCCCTTTTGTACTGGGCTCCTGTCTCTGTTGGCACCTTTTTATGCCCACAAAGAAATATGCAGCAGTCCCGACAGAGATCTGTTGAGCTCGCTCACTCCTCCTCTCTCACTCGCTCATTCCGTTTCTCCCAGCCCTGCAGGCTGCCCTTTTGTACTGGGCTCCTGCCTGCATTGGCACCTTCTTCTGCCCACAAAGAAATCTGCAGCAGTCCCAACAGAGTTCAGTTGAGCTCGGTCACTCCCCCTCTCTCACTCGCTCGATCCTAATCTGTCCCAAACACTGATTTCCCAAAGCAACTGTGCTATTCTGCACCAGGAGCATGAAAACACATTTCAGCCGGGATATGAAAAATGACAGTTGTACTGTTCATAAGGAGGTGTGAAAAAATGCCAGTGTTGAAAATCTGTCTTGAAAATATTACTAATTTGCGAAGTTACAAGGGTGCGTGGAAACTGCACATCGCACGCTCGTAACACAGTCATTTTATGGACTTGATCACAAAATTTTCAACATAGGCATTTGAGACCTCTGCTCATGAACAGTGTCACTGTAGTTTTCTTACTGTGTCCAGAACACTGATTTCCTACAGCGACCATGCTATTCTCGCCGGAAGTGCAGCATTCGGCCAGGATGTGAAAAATGAAAGCTGTACTATTCATAAGGAGGTGTGTAAAAATGCCAATGTTGAAAATCTGAAGTGAAAATATTGCAAATTCACGAAGTTACGAATATGCGTAGCAACTGTGCAATGCACGCTCGTAAAACAGTCATTTTTTTAGATTTTTTTCTACCAAATTTTTTACTCAACTCAGCTAGACAAATAAACAGAACAAATACAGCAATCATAACAGTATAGCTCAGTACTTACAGGTAGCTCAGTTAGAGAAATAAACAGAACAACTTAATCTGTATTATTGAGCAATCCTAAAATATCAATCATTGCTTTGTCTCCACTCTAGAGACCCTGCTGTAATATAGGACCACAGAGGACCCTGGGCGGGAGGGTGGGCAACTCTAAAGTTCGGCAGAGCTCCATTGAGCTCTCTCACTCCCCACTCTCACTCGCCGTTCTATTTCTCCTGATGCTGCAGGCTGCCCTTTGTACTGGGCTTCTGCCTGCATTGGCCTTTTCTACCCACAAGAAATCTGCAGCAGTCTGACAGAGCTCCGCTGAGTTCTCACTCCCCCTCCCTCACTCGTGTCTCGTTCTGTTTCTCCCGGCGCTGCAGGCTGCCCTTTTGTACTCAGCTCCTGCCTTCATTGGGGCCTTTTTCTGCCCACAAAGAAATCCACAGCAGTCCTGACAGAGCTCAGTTGAGCTCATGCACTCCTCCCTCTCATTTGCTCGATCTTAATCTGTCCTAAACATTGATTTTCCACAGCAACCATGCTATTCTGCAGCTGAAGTGCAAAAACATATTTTGGCCAGGATGTGAAAAATGACAGCTGTACTGTTCATAAGGAGGTGTGAAAAATGGCAGTGTTGAAAATGTGGTGTGAAAATATTACAAATTTGCGAAGTTACAAGGGTGCGAGGAAACAGTTCAACGCATGCTTGTAACAGTCACTTTATGGACTTTTGTCACCAAATTTTCAACATAGAGATTTTAGGACCTCTGCTCATGAACAATGTCACTGTCATTTTCTTAATCTGTCCTGAACACTGATTTCCCACAGCGACCGCACTATTCTGTGCTGGAAGTGCGAAAACACATTTCAGCCAGCATGTGAAAAATGACAGCTGTACTGTTCATAAGGAGGTGTGAAAAAATGCCAGTGTTGAAAATCGGGCATGACAATATTACAGATCTGCAAAGTTACAAGGGTGCGTGGAAACTGCACAACGTACACTTGTAACACAGTCATTTGATGGACTATCGTCACCAAATTTTCAACAAAGGCATTTTAAGACTTCTGCTCATGAACAGTGTCACTGTCATTTTCTTAATCTGTCCCAAACACTGATTTCCTACAGCGACCGTGCTATTCTGCACCGGAAGTGCGAGAACACATTTCGGCCAAGATGGGAAAATTGACAGCTGTACTGTTCATAAGAAGGTGTGAAAAAATGCCAGTGTTGAAAATCTGGCGTGAAAATATTGCAAATTCTCAAAGTTATGAGCGTGCGTGGCAACTGTGCAATACACGCTCATAAAACAGTCATTCTTTTGATTTTTTCCACCAAATTTGCAACATAGGCTTTTTGAGAGCCCACGTCATGAACACTGGCACTGTCATTTCGTTAATCAGTCCGGAAAGATGATTCTGTGCAGTGACCGCTAAAATCACCTTCGGGACTGAATAACGCCATGACAGTGGCTGAATTCATGAGGAGGTGTTCCAATAACCCATGTTGAAAATTTGGTGCCAAAATTCCCAAAAATGCCTGAGATATGCAGCAAATTTGAAAAACCCTATTTATGCCATTATACAGCTTACCAGCATTTCTTGGTTCGTGGTGGCTTTGAAGAGTGCAGATGTGTTCTCAGTCCACGAAGATCGTCGCATCGAGCTCAAAGGTAAGTATAGAATTGAAGGGTGTGTGGAAAGGTGGGGTATGCAGTGGGTGGGCGTGGGTTGGGGAGGGGCATGGCGGCAAGGGACCGTTTCTTCTTTACAAGGTTGAAAAAAATAGACAACACAGGATGATTTTCATTTTAGCAGGTACTTTTGGCATACTAGGGTGGGCTCCCAGTGTGCCACCTCGTTTTAAGTGGGGACTGGAGCCAGCGGGGACTGGGCACCCCGTCCTTCATACTGGTGGGGGTCTCATGATGTGAGGGATTGGGCACCCCCTCGGCACACAAGAAATGGGGGGACATGTCGATGAGGATTGGGCACCCCCACTGGCAAAGAAACAGGAGGAGGGGACATGATGCTGAGGGAGATTGGGTACCCCCTCAGCAGACAACACAAACTGACAAGGACTGGGCTCCCCATTGGCAAACTGGGTCGGGGGAATGCAAGGGACCGCCATGCAATGATGGGTCACTCCCTCATTGCAGCACAATGACTGATGCTGCAATGATGAGGAGGCCCCTGACTGCATCGGTTAAAACATTTCAAGGTGGTGGCACGCTGGCTGAACTAGTGTCAGCAGCAGCGTGCCACCCCATTGGGGATAGCGGGCCAAGCCTCAAAAGGCAGTGGGGGCATTGGCCACAACAGTGCCGCGCCTCCACAACCTGCTTCTGCAGCAAGCTGCCGCAACATGTTTCTTGTGCATGTGCACAATCAACATAAAAAGGGGACAAAACTGGGACAAGTAAGCAAAAACCAGGACAAAAGTGACATTTTGCAAAACTTGTGGGGACACTGGGCAGCTGTCTAAAATAGGGACTGTCCTGGGAAAATAGGGACTGTTGGTAGCTTTACTGCTGGTGCTTTCTCCAACAGCTGCCTCATTAAATATAGTGTTCCACAGGGCTCCATTCTGAGACCCCTCCTCTTTTCCCTCATAGGCAACTCCCCCCCTGAAATTTGCAGGCATACGGAGCTCATCCTATACACTGATGATGATGCACTTTTCTGTAAAGATAAGAATCATTCTTCCCACTTTGACAACCTACAACAGGACTTCTCCAGGCTCCACACCTGGTTCTCCTCCAGGGGATTAGTCCTCAATTAAAAAAAAGTCAATGGTTTTCTCCAGGACCAGAAAAAATGCAGATTTTGAATTCTCACTCACTGACAATGATGGCAACAAAACTGAAAGAGTCTCTGAGTTTAAATACCTTGGCTTCCTGCTCGACTGCCACCTTACCTTCAAACCTCCATTGATCAGCTCATAAAAAAAGCTCACCAAAGACTTGGAATGCTATATGGAGTTAAACAATTCCTAATCCCAGAATCCAAGGCCCAACTTGTCAATAGCTTCCTCCTCCCCATCCTGGACTATGGCGCTTTAATTTACTGCCCCTCCCTTTTTCAAAAAGCCTTGGTGGGCTTAGGGCCACCTGTCACGATGTTATCCGGTTCACCACCGGCCTCCCAAGATTGACCCACCACTGTGATCTACACAAAACAGGAAACTGGCCCCGTCTGGAGGACAGGATGGACAGTAAAATCCTAACCTTCTTCTCGAACTACTATGGGGCATTGCAGAGCAGCATTGTCCCCTCCTCCCCTACTAGGTCCACCAGACTATCCTCCATTCACTCTTTCTCTCTCCCCTTTGCCACACTTCTCAAGGTCAGCAAACCCTCTCCTCCAGGGGTGTAAAACTCTTTTATAGCCTGCCCCAGTCCCTTGTTCAGTGTCCTTCAATCGCATCATTCAAACACAACCTAAAGTGTCAACAGGCCAGTGTTAATGTCTGTACATACACTTTACTTTGATTGCATGTATGCTTACTTACTCCTTATAAATGCTCCCTGTTGTGTTAATATGCATACTTATATATACCTGTGCTCTATATTATGTCTTTGCTACCATCTCTGTACATATTTTTGTTTTCATCTACATGTATACCATGTATTGTGTTTTGTTTTCATCTGACTGTATTCCATGTACTGTGTTTTCCTATGCCTGCAACTGGATGCTTGTGAAAACAGGCAATTTTGCTTACATGCCTTTCTAGTATAACAAATAAACTGAAACTGAAATTGTGTCTGGTATCACACTGCCAGTGCAGTGTATACTACTGAGGCCATCTCTGAATTACTTCAAGTTGTGTCTGATATCACCCTGCCAGTACAGTCTGACCTACTTTAGGTCACCACTGGGTTAGTTCAGGTTGTGTCTAGTACAGCACTGCCTATGCAGGCGGACCTACTTTTGGTCACCACTGAGTCACTTCAAACTGTGTCTAATACCAAACTGCTAAATAGCTGGCCCTAATTTTGGTCACCACTGGATCGCTTCCACTTGTGTCTAGTACTGCACTCCCAACACAGCCAGCCCTACTCTGGGACACCTGTGAGTCACTTCAAGCTGCGTCTAGTACCAAACTGCTAAACAGCTGGTCCTACTTTGGGTCACCACTGGGTCACTTCAAACTATGTCTAGTACCAAACTGCTAAACAGTTGGCCCTACATTGGGTCACCACCAAGTCACTTCAAGCTATGTCTAGTACCAAACTGCTAAACAGCTGGCCCTACTTTAGCTCAACAAAGGGTCACTTCAAGCTGAGTCTAGTACAAAACTGCTAAACAGCTGGCCCTACTTTAGGTCAATACTGGGTCACTTCAGACTGTGTCTAGTACCAAACTGCTTAACAGCTGGCCCTACTTTGGGTCAACACTGAGTCATTTTTAGCTGTGTCTAGTACCAAAATGCTAAACAGCTGGCCCTACTTTGGGTCACCACTGTGTCACAACAAGCTATGTCTAGTACCAAACTGCTAAACAGCTGGCCCTACTTTAGCTCAACACAGGGTCACTTCAAGCTGAGTCTAATACAAAACTGCTAAACAGCTGGCCCTACTTTAGGTCAATACTGGGTCACTTCAGACTGTGTCTAGTACCAAACTGCTTAACAGCTGGCCCTACTTTGGGTCAACACTGAGTCATTTTTAGCTGTGTCTAGTACCAAACTGCTAAACAGCTGGCCCTACTTTGGATCACCATTGGTCGCTTCAAGCTATTTATACACACTGCTAAACAGCTGGCCCTACTTGAAGCAGTGTCAGTGGCTCAGTAGGTACACACTCGCCTCTGAGGCCGGGAGATCAGAGGGCTGTGGGTTCAGTTCCCATATCTGGCACTTGGGTTAATATTCTAGTACTGACACTGCAGTGCAGCATGAGAAGGGTGCTGCACTTCTGAGGTGCCGTCTTTCAGATGAGACGTTAAACCGAGGTCCCATCTGCCTGGATTGGTGGTAGTTCAGGTGAATGTTAAAGATCTCATGGCACTTCTCGAAAAGAGTAGGGGAATTTTTATTGAAATAACATCAAGAAATAAAGTTACAAATACAGAAATCAAGAGAAAAAAGCAGTTTTAACATCACACAATTATGTTGAAATGAAATCAAAAATTACAGTCAACTCAAATGAAAAGAAACAAAAAAACATTTTTTTTTTTAAACTTAACAAGTCAAAATCAAATTCAGGTATAAGACCTCTGTTTATTATTTCTATTTAATAAACCAAGAAAAACCCTTCCACCAATTAGTGACTTTTGTAGATGTAGAAGTTATTAAATCTGAGCTATGTACTTTTCCCATAGCTACCTGTATTAAATTTCCCACTGTTTCATAAGGCATCCATCTCTGAGAAAGGACCCACTGGCATCTAGCTTGCCAAAGATAATATTTTAAAACACAACAAAAAACTACTAATGTATCCATGGAATAGGAAGTTCCTAAATGATGAAAGTGTCCCAAAACTAGGTTATCATAATTCATATTTTTTAACCATGCCATTTTCCACTTTGTAGCAAGGTAACTCCAAAGGGATTGAGCATATAAACAATGAAATAAAAAATGTTCGATGGTCTCTTCCTTATTGATACAAGCCTCATACGGACAGTTTCTTTCAGATTTTGCCTTCTATTTGGCATGGCCTCTTACTGTACATTACTTCTGCCATAAACCATCGACCACAGAAATTCCCACATGTAGTATGGTATTCTGGGGTTATTTAGCTGTTTCAGAACTTTATGATTTTGAGAGAATGGACAATTTTTAAAACAGGGTGCCATAGGATGCACTAAAGACACAACTATGGTATATAACTGAGGCCCTGTATTGATAATGATCATCTGTGGTGTTAACCCCCATTTATATAATCGTTTTGCAGCAGGGATAAACCAAGATGGAATAGACATGGTAGCAATTAATTTATAGAAACACAGAAACATAGAATTTGACAGCAGATAAGGACCGCTTGGCCCACCTAGTCTGCCCATTTCCTACCTAACAGATAAGCTGCAGATCCTAATTAACCAGCTTACTTCTCCTACCCCCACTAGGACTGCCTTATGTCTGTCCCAGGTGGGATGTTATGCCATTTGGTAATATACCCTGCTAAATTTATCTTACTCCAATAAGAGTATAGTGCCTCTACTGATAATAAGCTGTATTTAACAGAATGAGTGAAAAATAAAGTAGAAAAAAATATTACTGGATCTATCATACCCAGTCCCCCCTTTTTCTTTGTTGAGATACGTATAATGGTGTTTAACTGGATTTAATCTATTTCCCCACAGCATTTGAAAAAATATACTATATAATCTTGTCTCCAAATTCTGTGATGGTGGAAAAATCACGGCAACATATAAAATCATAGGAATAAGAAATTGCTTCATAATCTGAATTCACTTAAGTTTGGCTATTCTCCAATGTCTCCATTTTTGTACTTTAGCATCAACATTAGTTAATGCTAGATCCCAATTAAAAGAGGCAAGATTTGTGTACCAAAATAGAGACCTAAAATTTTAAGAGGTTCAGATGAGATCAAAATCTCTTGTAGACAGACTGGATTCTGGCAATTAGTGCCAATAAATAGCCCTTTACATTTTGAGATATTTAATTTAGAATTAGAAAAAGTGGAACAAGTAACTATAATATTCAAAAAAATAGGAATTTGAGTGTAGTCTGAAAAAAATACACAAACATCATCTGCATATGCAGTCATATAAAAAACCTTACTCCTATGTGGATCTACAATACCTGTCCATTGAGGGGTATCAGTTAAAAGATGCAGCAAAGGGTCCAAAATAAAGATATATAGGAGAGGGCTAAGAGGATAGCCCTGTCGTACACCTGTGTGTAGTGGGATTCCTGCCATAATGTGATGTCTAATTATAGGATAGACCTCTGCTCCATAATATAAAGACTTGAGCCACTGCAATAATTGTGGTAGAATGCCATATGCTTCCAGAGTCAGAAAAAGAAAGGGATGAGAGACCGTATCAAAGGCCTTATATTGGTCTACCGAGAGAAGATATCCCTGACTATTGTGCAATTCAACATAATCAATTAAATCTTTAATAATCATTAGGGTCTGTTGAATTGTACGGTCAGGTAAACCTAAATTGCCAAGGAGATAACACTTTTTAGCATGGGGTTTATTCTATTATTTAGAATGATAGCAAAAATGTTATAATCTGTGTTTAAGAGTGTAATTGGTCTCCAATTATCAATTAAAAGTGTGTCTCCTGATTTAAACAGCAAAATTAATAAACCTTCTGTGAACCATGAAGGTATAGTATGAGTAATGAAAAAATTAAACACTATTACTAAACACTGTGCTAAAAGACCTGAAAAAGATTTATAAAATTCATTGGTCAAACCATCTGACCCAGGCGATGTGCCATTTTTAAAGTCCTAATGGCCTGCTGAATTTCCAAAATCGTAATTGGTTGTATTAGTTGTTTTGTAACATTTGGAGCTGCAGGAATTACTGCTGAAGCCAAAAATTCTTTGATATTAGCTTCTGAAGCGGCTTGTGTAGGGACATGGGATAGCATACAATCTTTAATGATAGAATGCATCCCTGTTAATGAGACCTAGCGTCACCTGATTTATTTCTTGAAGATTCTAGAAAAATGGAATTTTACAAGTTCGGAAAGCTTCAAAGGGGGTCATCATGGGGAGTTTTTAATGCTCCATATTGTAATAAATTTGTCATAGTCTGGGCCCTATACTGGTACTTTAGCAGGTCTTCCTTAAGTAATTTGATCTGATCTGAATAATCAAATCGAGAAGTATTGGCTAAAGAATATAAATTTTGGAGCTGCTGTTTGATTTGTAAGTATTTTAGAAATTTTATATTTTCCCTGGTTTTCCCTAGTTTTGAAAAATTATGTTTAAAATCCAATTTTGAGTCTGCCCACCACTCATCTGCCTTGTCATACAAAAAGCAGACAGATAATCGAGCCATTAAAATATTGGCTATGTGCAGTTTCACTTGCTGATCATTCAGGAGAGAAGAATTCAATTTCCATCTGGGCCTGACATGAAATGAGCATGCACTAAGAGTAAAGGAACCTAATATTAGTAGATGATCTGAAAAAGTTGTGACTTCAGTCTGAAAATGTACTTTGGGGAGAGATTTGGAAGTAAATATATAATCAATGGTGGAAGTATATTAATTCCTTTTAAAAGTAAATTTAGGCCCGGAAGTTTGAAGGGAATTACAGTTCAAGAGGTCTTCAGTATCAATGAATTTCTGTAAAGCGTTGGAGTCACAGTATATTTTTTTTCCTTGTGGGACTTCTGTGGTAGATGAAGATTATAAAGTGCAATTAAAATCTCCACAAAGAAAGACCTTATAGGTAGTAAGCAAATATGGTTTCAAGCTGTTAAAGGGCTACTCATTCAGATTTAACTTGTGAACCATAGATGTTAATAAATTGACAATGTAATTGTTTCCATACACCATCAAAATGAAAGCCTCCCAGGGACTAAATCAATAAGTTTGAGTAATGTAAGATTAAATGAACAAAATAGAAAACCCACACCATCTGCAGAGGCAGTGCCAAATGACCAAAAAGAAGGCCCCCAAACCCATTCTTTTTGAAAGAACCGTGCTTAATCACTGGTATACATCCATGTCTCTTGCAAAAAACAGATGTCAAGATTATGATCATGAATATACTGATAAACTATCGTCCTTTTTTTATAATTCAATAGGCTATGTATATTTAATGTACCAACACAAAAAGAAGTCATACAGGAATTTCAGCAGTGAATTCAAGACTCTTTTTCTTTTCTTCTTTTTCCTTTATAATCAGATCTGTTCAATGACATGGTGCTAACTTCTGTTTTAGTTGATTGAGTCTGAGTCTCCCAAATCCATTTCAGTATCTCCCCATTGGGAAGGCAAAATAGAAAAGATTTTCAGCTCTAGATCCACAGAGGTTGGTCCTGTCCCCTTTCAAATTCCTGGCGATCTACATGCGGAACAGTGGTGAAAGGCGATGAATGAGTAGTACCAGCTACACCATCTACTGTATCAGTATAACATACAGGAAGAGAGGTATCTGGTGGCATAACTACAGAAAGGGGAGGGGTTCCACTACTACCAGTACAGGAGGCTGGAGGTAGAGAGGACAAAGGAGGAGGAATTCCTTAGGTGGAGGCTTGATCGAGCCTCAGTTCTAATAATTTGGCAGGTTTAGAGGACACGGAATTCTGGGCATTCTGAATTAGAAGATCTGGGCTCAAGCAAGAGGCTTTATTTTTAGCAGCCAAGGACATTCCAAAAGACATGACCTGTTTCCTCACAGAGGTCACATCTAGTGAGGTTCGCACACACTGAAGGCTATATGCCCATTCTCCCGCAGTTGTCACACCTGGGCCTATCACAAGAGCTGGAGAGATGTGTTTAAAGCCACATTTATAGTAGGCCCAAGGTTGACCTGCATAATAACAAACTCCTCTATCCCTGCCTAGCAAAAAGGAATTCAGAATATGTTCCACTCCAGCTTCAGTTTGTCTGAGCTTGATTTTATAACGCCAAACTCCTGTCCAGAACAGCTCAGTGTCCAAAATAGCCTCAGGGGGACTCAGTACATCACTTTTTCGACTAAGCCAGTAAGTTATGTCTTCTACATGGACCCCTCATTCCTGAATATCACAGTAATGTATTTTATTAATGGTTTAGTTAAAGGAATGACTAAAAAGGGAGTCCATGTAGGAGAAAACTTGACCTGGTTGCACCGTTCCCAAAACATGTCCAAACCATAAGCAGGTCTGAAGCTGATGTCAAAATTATCTTCTCCAGAAATATTGATGAAGGCAAAGACATCTTCGGGGGAGAACTTCAAGGAGTCTTTTAACAATAATTTGCCAACATAATGCCTATCAGGGCGAACTTCTAAACCCCCCTTATATCGTATGCGAACCTCATTACGACGTGGAGCGGCTTCTTTCTTTATTTTCAAAAAAAGATCAGAAAGAAGGGGTTTAGTTGGTTCTGCAGAGGCCAGAGGATCTTCAGGCACTGGTATGGATGCCTCAGTATTTTAAATATCTGGCAATGGTTAGTCTGCAGGTTTTTAACATAACGGAATAACAGGGGAGAAAACACTGCATCAGGTGTTATAGTTCCTTCTGGTAGTCCCACTGGTAAAGTAGAATCAGAAACTTTAGGGTGTCATTCAGGGGGATTTTGCATGAAGTTGAGGGTGGGATCCCAATCTGGGGTAGGAACCCAGATACCTTTAGCAGTTGTTGTCCAACCCGCCTCACTTAAGGCTTTTTAGGGAGACCAGTTGTCATCTGAGTTTTTAGTAGATTGTATGGCTTCAAATTCCCATATTGCAGACCAGGGGAAGGCTCAGTAAGTGGAGGAATAATCCTAGGTTTATCTAGTACAGGAGAGGTGGAGGAAATCAGCTTTGCTTCAGATAAAGTGGAAGCAGTGTGCTCGTTCACAGTCTACTAGGGACCCAGGCTGTGGGTCTGATTTTTGAAAGGAAAAGATGGTCAGTCCATCCTGCTTGGTGGGAGAAGTCTGGTAAATAATGCCAGTGTTTTGTGCAAGTGAGGGCTCTGCAGGTAGCGTAGCTCTAAACACAAATCCTGCAGTTCGAGAGAGAGTATGGCGGGAGAGCTCTTCTAGATCCACCTGACCATCAGGCAGCACAGGCACTGCAGAGCGTGCCGTAATTACAGTACCCACAGGGACAGAAGTCTCTACTTGCACAGAAATATTGTGAGGCAAAACAGTAGGTTTCTCCAGCTTTTGGCACGAGTAATTGACAACTTCTTTACTGCCAGCTGGAGCATACAGTCTCAAGTTTAGAAAGCAGTTCCAGAAAAGATTTGTCAGTCTTACCTTGCTCTGCAAGTTGTGCTTCAACTGCCACGTCACTCCGGAATGCAGGCTCAGGCAGTAATCGAGCCCGGCATCTTGACAGCAAGCTCAGGTGTTTGAAAGCGGGTAAGTTTTGCAACCAAATGCTCGGTTTCGGACAGATGTCTCTCCTTTTCTGCAGTTAACAGTTCTTGTAGGGTTGTCTCATCCAGTTCAGCATCAGGCTTATTTTGTGTAAAAGGTGTTGCTGCAGGGTGGTGCACTTTTAAATCATTTTCAGCGGGTAACGATGCTAAGTCTCCAGCTTGCTGAAAGTCAGACATTACATCCATAAATACCTCGGAATCCTCCAAAACAATTTCTGCAGAAGAAAATCTCTCCCCTCCATTTGGGATGTCCTGCTCTCCTGGTGTTCCACTTGAACTGGCCATGGCTCACAGACAGCAAGTCCCCCTACTGCCAGCAATGCAGTAGGGGAATTTCCCTGGTGTCCTGGCCAAATTTCCCTCATTAACTAAAAATACCACCAATAGCTTAATCTGGTTCAAGGTCAGTTGGCACTCATCTATATCCCCTTCCCCCAGGTCATGCCTGAAAATAGGCAGGATTTGTCTAGTGCACTTACCCGGTCAACAAAAACTAAATAAAAAAATAAAAATACTTTTTGTCACCACTGGGTCACTTCAGGCTGTGTCTCATAACAAACTGCTAAACAGCGGGCCCTACTTTGGGTCACCACTGGGTCACTTCAAACTGTGTTGATTACCACATTGCTAAACAGCTGGCCCTACTTTGGGCCACTACCACTGAGTAACTTCAAGCTGTGTCTAGTTCCAAACTGCTAAACAGCTGGTCCTACTTTGGGTCACAACTGGGTCATTTCAAACTGTGTCTAATACCAAACTGCTAAAGAGCTGGCCCTATGTTGGGTCACCAATGAGTCACTTCAAACTGTGTCTAGTACCAAACTGCTAAACATCTGGCCCTGCTTTGGGTCACCATCGAGTAACTTCAAGCTGGGTCTAGTACCACACTGCTAAACAACTGGCCCTACTTTGGGTCACCACTGGGTCACTTCAAGCTGTGTCTCGTATCAAACTGTTAAACAGCTGGCCCTACTTTGGGTCACAACTGGATCACTTCAAGCAGTGTCTAGTACCAAACTGCTAAACATCTGGGCCTACTTTGGGTCAACACTGGATCACTTTAAACTGACTCTAGTATCAAACTGTAGAAGAGCTGGCCCTACTTTGGGTCACCACTGAGTCACTTCAACCTGTGTTTAGCACCACACTGCTAAACAGCTGGCCCTACTTTGGGTCACAACTGGTTCATATCAAGCTGTGCCTAGTACCAAACTGTTAAACAGATGGCCCTACTTTGGGTCACCACTGGATCACTTCAGGATGTGTTTGTTACCACACTGCTAAACAACTGGCCTACTTTGGGTCACCACTGGGTCACTTCAAGCTGTGTCTAATACCAAACTGCTAAACAGCTGGCCCTACTTTGGGTCACCACCAGATCACTTCAAGCTGTGTCCATTACCACACTTTTAAACATCTGGCCCTACTTTGGGTCAACACTGCGTCACCTTAAGCCGAGTCTAGTACCAAACTGCTAAACAGCTGACCCTACTTTGGGTCACCACTGAATCACTTCAAGCTGTGTCTAGTATTAAATTGCTAAAGAGCTGGCCCTACATTGGGTCACCACTGGGTCACTTCAAGCTATGTCTAGTATCAAACTGCTGAACAGCTGGCCCTGCTTTGGGTCACCACCGAGTCACTTCAAGCTGTGTCTAGTACCACACTGCTAAACAACTGGCCCTACTTTGGGTCACCACTGGGTCACTTCAAGATGTGTCCATTACCACACTTTTAAATATCTGGCCCTACTTTGGGTCAACACTGTGTCAGCTTAAGCTGAGTCTAGTACCAAACTGCTAAACAACTGACCCTACTTTGGGTCACCACTGAATCACTTCAAGCTGTGTCTAGTATCAAACTGCTAAAGAGCTGGTCCTACAGTGGGTCACCACTGAGTCACTTCAAGCTGTATCTAGTATCAAACTGCTAAGCAGCTGGCCCTGCTTTGGGTCACCACCGAGTCACTTCAAGCTGTGTCTAGTACCACACTGCTAAACAACTGGCCCTACTTTGGGTCACCACTGGGTCACTTCAAGCTGTGTCTAGTATCAAACTGTTAAACTACTGGCCCTACTTTGGGTCACAACTGGATCACTTCAAGCAGTGTCTAGTACCAAACTGCTAAACAGCTGGTCCTACTTTGGGACATCACTGGATCACTTCAAGCTGTGTCTGTTACCACACTGCTAACATCTGGCCCTACTTTGGGTCAACACTGAGTCACTTTAAGCTGAGTCACGTACCAAACTGCTAAACAGCTGGCCCTACTTTGGGTCACCACTGGATCACTTCAAGTTGTGTCTAGTACCGCGCTGCCTATGCAGCTGGACCTTCTCTGGATCACCATGGGGTCACTTCAATTTGTGTTTAGAACTGCACTGCCTATGCAGCTGGACCACTGTGTCACTTCAAGCTGTGTCTAGTATAGCACTGCCTATACAGCCAGACCTACTTTTGGTCACCAGTGGGTCACTTTCAGTTGTGTCTAGTACCGCACTTCCTATACAATCTGTCCTACTTTGGGTCTCACTGGGTCACTTCCAGTTGTGTCTAGTACTATACTGCCTGTACAGCTGGACCACCAGGTAACTTCAAATTGTGTCTAGTGCTGCACTTCCTATGCAGCTAGACCTACTCTGGGTCACCACTGGGTCACTTCAAGCTGTGTCTAGTGCCGCATTGCCTATGCAGCCTGGCCTACTTTGGGTCACCACCAGGTAACTACCAGTTGTGTCTAGTACCGCACTGCCTATACATCCTGCCCTACTTTGGGACATCACCAGGTCATTTCCACCTGTGTCTAGTACTGCACTGCCTATGCTGCTCTACTTTGGGACACCACTGGCTCACTTTAAGTTGTATCTAGTACTGCACTACCTGTACAGCCTGCCTACTTTGGGACACCACTGGGTCACTTTAAGTCATGTCTGATACCACATTGGCCATACAGCCAGCCCTATTTTGGGTCATCATTGAGTCACTTCAAGCTGTGTCTAGTACCATACTGCCTGCAGCATGCCCTGCTTGGGGTCACCACCAGGCCACTTCCAACTGTGCCTAGTACCCTTACTACCAATGCAGCCAGCCATACTTTGGGTCATCACTGGGTCACTTCAAGTTATGTTTAGTACTGCACTATGAATGTAGCTTGCCTTTCTCTGGGACACCTCTGAGTCACTTCAGCTAAGTGTGTCTAGTTCTGCACTGACTGTACAGCCTGCCCTTCTTTGTGGGGTTTTTTCTCACTTGTTTAAGACTACCATTACTCAGTTCACTCCTACTCATTTCACACATAGGCCACTGAAGCCATCAGAGGGTTAACAGCTTTTTTCTCATCATCTGTCCTAGGCCAGATTCAAACATGAATTGAAGGTGAAAGATTCTTAAACCCACTAACCCATCCTGTCTTTAATTACATCACTAAATCAACAGAAATACTGCTTCACACCAGCCCAGAGGTGCTGAGGGTTGAGGAGCTGGACGCCACACCTCGCGCTACGCCGGTGACCTAGGTTCAGGAATGAACCTGGGTTGTCAGGATTTGGCCAGTGGAGGGCAGGAGCTGGATTGAGACACCTAAAGGCAGCTCTCCTCTCCTGGAGTGATTTCAGGCACCGCTTCAATAGGAAGCGGTGTGAGGAGGGCAGGAGCTGAATTGAGACACCTAATGGCAGCTCTCCTCTCCTCTTCTGGAGTGGTTTCAGGCATCGCTTCAATAGGAAGTGGTGTGGGGAGGGGAGGATGCTGTTAGGCACTTGGCTGAAGCCGTGTTCTCAGCACAACTCCATGCCTGAGCCACGGCCTTTTGCACTGGCATCCTCGGGGTAGGGACTTGGGATTCCATAGCTACTTCAGTAATCACGAAAACCCCACCCCACTGCCATGCTGCATGAGTCTCCACAAGGGAGGACGGAGCTCCGGACGGTCGGCACGCCAACACCGAGCCCTCATCAGCAGTGGGTGATAAAAATGTCTAAATAAAAAAAAAAGAGAGAGAAGTAGTGCTTCATGCTTATCCATAACAGCAACTCCCAAAGCCATTTCAGGAGTTTCTGGCCTCATCATGCATTTAAACTGAATCAAATGGTTAAGTTCAGCACCTAGTCAAGACCCCTGCAGTTGCTGTGACCTAACCCTCCACTGAAAATAATTTTGCTCAAATTAAAACTCTGATACTTTGTCATGCCAACTCCAGCAGATGACACTGACTCTGCTCGGATACTGAAGGTGCCTTGAGGTGGAGCAGAGCTTCACCATTTGATTCAGTCAAAATCCTGGGAACAAAAACTCCTGCAATGACTTTTACACCTGGCTTTTGTGGGTGCGCATGATGCAGTGTTTCTTTAATATTAGTGATTTCTATCCGTATTTACTGTTATGGACATAAGGGCTAAATCAATCTTATGTTAACCACCTTGTTTGAAACATTCCACTAAGCCAGGGTCTGGGCTATTTTAATCTTGTTATTTGTAGTCACACTGTTAAAAGTTCAATATACTGGTCATGTCAGTATATCTGAAAAGATCTCCCTTTAAAGCAGCAGTATTTATTAGTAACCATACAGTATTTGTTTGTTTGTTTATTTTCAGCAATAAGGTTTGTCCAGCAGAAATATTAAAATATCAATTTTCTTTCATTCCTGAACCAATATACAGGATACTGATGTTTTTAAATGTTCCCACTCCTGTGCCATGCCCATCATGAAAAAAATAATTATCTTGGTACAGTGTTGTGCTGTTTACAGTCAGAAACGTGGTGGTAGCACCATCCTAATACCACTACAGTATGAATGTAGCATGTACATGCAACAGGTAACCTCAGTGGGAGATATTTTTAAAAATGGCATGTGGCAGGCATCTTTCATGGCTTGAGTCATTAATTACAAAATTATCTGTAAAAGTTGTTTTAATAAGATCTGAGAAAACTAAAAATACTCTTGAGTATGAATGTAGGGATGTCAGAAACACATTTTTGCTAAAAAAAAAAAACTATGTGATAATTTTTTTTTCCGATCAACAAATACTGCTCCTTTAAGAGCTTTATCTGGGGCCTGGTGGATAAGTTGACTGGCTGGGGCTGCTTCTTCGTTACTTAAGCTGCCTGTAAGGAGCCACACAGAAGTGTTAACACTTAGAAGGAGAAACCAGGTTGTGCCAGAAAATTGGCATCTGATTGTCCAGTGCACTTACCTGGTAAATCCAAACTGAATAAATAGAAACCAAGACACTGGTTGGACTCCAAAGAGCAACATATACGACGCTTGAGCAAAGCTCTGGGAAAACTCCCATACCAGTGTGCTAAGCAGCCCAGCGTGCCCAGGGTGTTATATTCAAACACTGGCAGAGCAATGTGTGCCTGTGCAACTGACGTTTGAATAACCCCCCCTTGTGAGAGTGGTGCAATGTAGGTGCAGACTGCAGCCAAAGCCTCCTGCAAGCCTATAAAGGGGATACAGTTGGGGCCAATAAATAAGCATTCCACACATGTACAGGAGCAACCTGTTTGCATAAGCAAAAGTGATTGCTTCGAGACCCATTCAACAACTTGACACATTGGCTGTCTCCTTGAACCAATTGGTTTAGGTGGTCATGGAACTGAGACCACTGACACCCCACTTCCCACTGAGGGAGCTCATTTGCCAGCAAGTTCAATGGACCATGGTTGTCATAGCTGCCATGATCCCAAAATGCCATAGACAGTCCCTGGGCAGATGCAATTGCTCAACCCAAAATGATTAAGCAAAGGAGGTAAGACCCTCTGCCCATTCTGAAGGTGAAGCCCTGGCTTGGAGAGTCAGTTCCACTATAATGAACAGGATCACCAGCTTGGGTACCACCTCTAAATTGGCCAGACTGACCAAGAGGCCCATATCCCAATGTCTAAACATCCAGTTCCCTGTTCCATTCCACAATATCCCTGGTACTGCATGTGATGAGCCAGTCACTGAGGTATGGGAAAACCTTGGCACCTCAGCACCTGAGGAAGGCAGCTACAATTGACAGGCATGTGGTAAACCACACGGGTGCCAATGAAAGGTTGAAGGGCATGGCCTTGAACTGGTACAACATGCTGACCACTTGGAATATAAGAAACTGCCGATGGGACAGCTGAACTGGAATAAAATACATGTCTTAAAGGTCCAGGAGCACAATAAAGTCCCTGGCTCAGAGAAGGATTTATCTTGTTGAGGGTGGCTATACAGAACTTCCCTGTGGATGAACTTATTCAGGACATGCAGATCAAGTATAGGCACCAACCACCCCACCATTACCCTGTCCATTTTGGTACCAAAGTAATGACAGACAAATCCCTGCAAGGCTAGGGCATTCAGGATAACTACAATAGCACTGCATTACAAGTGCTGAGTGATCTCACTCTGCAGTGCAATCAGAGCACCATAGACTCCGGTGAGGAGTGAGACCCACATAGGGAGAGTCTCAAACTCTAGAGACAGACCCAATCCTAGAACTTCCAGAACCCACATGGCCAATGTTATGTGAAAGAAAATGGGATAGCCGATACCAGACAGGGAGTTACAGTGAGGACTGTGCGGGAGGGAAGTGCTTCCTGCAGCTGGTTACTTTTACCAATGGAGGGCTCTGGAAGATTGACCAAGAGATACACCACTGCCCAGCACTCCTTTATTTGACCCTGACTCTGGACTTGTTCAGATTAGTTGGATATTAGTATTGGAACTGCTGCCTTTGCTGCTGCTGGTATCTAGAGTCATGAATGGCACTCCAAAGGAGCCATGCTTGGGCTTAGATAACTGTTTAGTGCCTTGCCTGCTGGGATGATGCCACTGAATCTAGGATGGCACTGGGCTTCTTTATGTGGGTGAGATAGTTCTCCACCCAGGGCCTAACAGATTGGTGCCATAATCTATAAGCTTATGCTGGCTCTTTAGTGTGAAAGTGGAGAAATGTAGACAGGATTTCCTGTGCAGAGACACCATTGTTGCCCATGCACATGCTGAAAAATTGTCACAATCTACTGCTGTCTGCAACTGGTGCCTAGACAGAGAATCACTTGTCCTAAAGCACCCAGGATTCAGGTTGACTATCTGCCAGGAGCAGAAGGATCACATTAGTGAGCTTATCAAACAGCTCATGACTGAACTGAGCCATCAGGACCACATAGCTAACCTGATGGATCCAACGGAGCAAACGCATGGACCTTGCATCCAGAAAGTCCTGCTTTATGGACTCCTGGTTCACTGGCTTACCCACATTGCCTTGCACCTTGACTACAGAAGACAGAACTGGCCACAAGGCCATCTGCAGATGGGTGCTCTGAGAACCCTGAAAGCCCAACAATGGGAGCCCCATATATGCAGCCCATCCAATGAGGAGGGCCCTGACCCAAGCCTGGGTACTGCCAAATAAACAGCATTGGGCCCAGGACAGCATCAGTAAGTAACTAGGAACACCACCTTGGGTGAGGAATATTACTGCAGGATGTCTGATAAGGGGTAAGACTCCCACTTCTTGACTTCCTCCAAGGGACAGTGAGGATAAGAATGGTGGCAGGGGGACACTGTGTGGAAGAAAGACAAGAAAAAGCTGATGTCTTGAAGAGGTACTTATTCTTGGTCTTCAGGTCCGTCGGGGACTTCTGATTTGGTCATGACCAAGATAGCTACTTAGAGAAAAAGCCGCCCTTCACCTTGAGACTTTTTTATTTTTCACTAATTTCTGCAGAAACTCATAAAAGTCATTTTTTCCATTAGAATTCTGTTTTACTGCGCTTAAAACTTTTCCTGTCAAAATAATTTTTTTAAATATCTGCTGGGTCATGACCAGCCGATGGCTACTGCAGCCCACTCAGCTTCTCCTCAGAGACAAGTGGCCAACCCTACAATCCGCCTAATGTTAAAGAAAATCCTGGCAAAGTGTCGAGTTAAAAGTCTATTAACAATTTATAGAACAAAATGGACAACCTCAGTCTGCTAGTTGGGGACACACAGTATGCATTAAAGCAAATGGACATGCGAGGGGACCAATGGGACGATAAAATTTGCTGGCTGCAATCAGAGACAGCACTCCTTTGGAAAAGACTGATGACCTGGATTGCTGTGGACGCCATAATAGCATAAGAATTCTTGGAGTGATGGAAGAGGCTGAGGGGGAAAATGTAGAAGCATTTGTGCAGCATATCCTGTCCGATTTCTTTTTTATATATATATGCTTTACTGAAGATACTAGTGACATGCCAAAAATAATCAACAAGTAGCAGTAGCACTAACAAGTACAAGCACAGAAATCGGTGTATACCAAATGGCACATAAATAGCACATGGTACTTTCTTGATACAATCCAGTACTTTTTTTTTTGTTCTTTTATTCTGTCTATTAAGATTAATAAACAAAAACAGTAATTGTTAAACAGAAACAATAATGAAATGTCTGAAAGCTGTAAAACAGAAAGTGATAGAGTTGCTGTCAACACGGTGGTGGTACCTGGGCAGGTGAAGGGCAGGAGGGGCGTTGGCCTCTAGCTGCAGTAGTGGAGGTTAAGTTCCTTAGCTTCCCTCCCGGTTATGTGAGAAGCTGTCACATGATTTTTATGAAAGAAACGTCCAATTTTTTGTTTCTTATAATATGTTAGCAGGGAGGGCACATTTCACCAACCAAGTTATACAGGAAGCTGATCCTTTAATCTGCCTCTATACCCGCTAGCTTCCAATGTGTCTCTGTTTCGCACCTAATAGATGAGTTGTTCCATTTCAGCTATCTCCCCCATTCTGTTGTTCAGGGTACCCCGTGATTTCAGTGAGGCAAAAATCACAAGTAAACTATAGCAATACAAGAATCACTAAAGTCATAACAGCGAATGTATCAATATAGCGCTGGTCAATAACAGCATCTTTCAGCAATCGATTTTAGCGAGTTTAATCTCAGCGAACAATAGCGAAAAGTAGCTTCATTACCTTCATGAGCAGTGATGTTTATGTGTCCTTCTTTCCCTGTTTATGTTTCTCCTTCTTCCTGCATCACGTTCTGGTATCTCCTCTCCCCCCACAACCACCAAAAACAAAACGTTCCCCCTTCCTTAGCAGATATTTCTTATGCACAGCACAGCAAAGCTTCCGGTGTCTCCTCTCCATAGCAACCCTCCCACCTTTGCAATCAGCTTATAATCATTGTCAGCTGTATTCTGGCTATAAAATGCAGCTCAGTGATGCTGGTGTCAGATTTGCAGCTGCATGTACTGATTAGCGATGGAATTTGTAACAAGCCATCAAGGTTGTCCGCTTGTTTTACACTGTGGATTCCTTTACCGAAAAGACAAAGAGACTGGTGACAAAATAAACTGGAGGTGTGCTGAGGCACACAAGTATAGTTGTCTGGCTCGACTACACACTGTTGGTAATGAGGTAGTTGCTCAGTTGAAAGAGTACACTCATGTACCTGATGCAGGGGATGTGGGGGTGCGAAGGGTGATGTCTGAAGTAAGGGAGCATGCACGAACAGGAGTTGAAACCACTTTTCAAGTCGTTTCACAGTGCACAGCCTCTGCTCCTGAGTCTGTTACTGGCTGCCTACCAGGCATCAGATTGATTAAACATACCGTACAGCATATTAGGCAGGTGGAGTGTGGTTGTCCTGACACTCCAAACACAGTGGAGGACCTTGTGCTTCCACCTGAGTTCACCCTTACAAGTACTGGGCAGGTGTTCCTGATATTTGACAGTGGCAAAGAGGCTGACAGAATCTTAATGTTTGCCACTGATGGGAACCTAGTTTTTTTAAAGGAGACTCAGTACTGGGTGATGGACGGAACATTTAAATGTTGCCCCTCTTTATTTGACCAACTACACACAGTACATGGGCTTCGATCTGGTACCGTAGTTACAGGACTGTATGTGCTCATGTGTTCTCCCAGGACAGCATCCTATTTCAGGTTTTCAGCCAGCTGAAAACATTATGTCCTGCCTTAAGCCCCAGTACTGCAATAATGGATTTTGAAAGATTTGCATGGAAAGCTTTCTCATCTGTCTTTCCTGAGACTGAGGTCAGGGGGTGTTTCTTCCATTTTGCCCAGTCAGTGTGGTGGAAAATCCAGAAATGTCCTGATGTCCTTGAAAAGTACTGTAGTGATCCAGACTTTTCCTTTAATTTGCGCATTCTTCTATCTTTAGCACTTGTGCCTCCAGCTGATGTTGTGAATACATTTGAAGAACTGCGAATGAGAATTTTTCCAGCATAATGAAGAAATATTTTACCGGTCCACGACTTCTTTGAAGACACCTGGTTAGGGAGGCCATGAGGTAGGTCAGGGCAGAAGGGCATCATTTCCTGCTGACCACTGGAACTGCCACGTGGCAACAACTTTGATCTGTCCAGAACAAACAATGCAGTGGAGGGATGGCACAGAGGCTTTAGTAGTCGACTCGAGCATGCCATCCCTCCATCTGAAGCTTCATTCAATGCATACAGAGCAGACTGCATATGACAGAAATACAGCTAAGCAGCTATTATCTGGTGCATGCAGAAGTGGGAAAAGAAATGCAGAGACCAAGAAATACAGAGACCAAAATCAAGTATAGCTTCAGTTGTCTCTGAATATGAAAGAAGGAGCAAATATGAGTATCTGCGAGGGCTCGCTTACAATTTTCAATTTGAGGTGTAATGATACAGCAGTTTAATGCAGCTCTGACACAACCTTACTTGCTTTAGCAAATTTTTTTTAAAGAATTCTTATGCAAATGTTGTGTCACTCCCAAAGATGAAGCGCTTGTCATTATGAGCTTTTAATTTAATTTACAAGTATTATTTTTAAATTAGCTGTCTAGGAGTTTTTCTTTAGTTGGTATTATTATTATTGATTATACAATGGCAAGAACATTTCCTGGACTCTGATTGGTCAGTGTGTGCCTGAGACAGTGATGATATTACATAATAACATCACTGTGCTGATTTATGGAGGAGCCTGAGCCTTTTTTTTTTTCAGAAACAAAGATACACTGCCTCACTAAAATGTACTAAAACATTTTTTTATTTTTGTTTTGTATAACATCGAGCCAATGTATAATTGCAATAAGGCACTCCAAGGTGTGTGTTATTGTGTATTATAAAATGGGCAGGAAATTGTTGTAGTTTATTGGATGATGAGCATCACATGACCATCGTATTATGTCAGAGCACGATCGCACACCTGCAATTTAACCCCCCCCAAAACAATTCTGACATTTTATAAGATAGATAAACCACTCTGAGGTGTGCGGTCGTGCTCTAATGTACGTATGCCTTGGGCGGCCGATGCACTTGGCCTGCGGCCTCGTGCGTACAACGCACACCAAGGCGTTTGTATATATCAGAGCACGACGGCACACCTCAGCGTGGTATATCTATTACATAACGTCACTCCTGGGGTGGTGGAAACACTCGACTTTGCCTCATGCTTCAACCCACACCAGGAGTGAAGTTATTACACGATAACACACACCTTGTTGTGCCTTATTGCTTAAATAAAACACGATCATGATAGGCACATGGAACCGTTGTTCAGTCCTGTACTGTTGGTGGATCTAGTTGAAGCCATTTATGAGTGATAGCTTTTAATGCAGCCACAGTGCAAATATACCATAAATATATGGTCTCCTTCCCTTTTATTAGAGCTGCTTGAGTTCTAATACTATGTTACTACTTTGGGTGCAGAGCTCAATATGAAAATATTTACATGTGTTTGGTCACCTGGTCCCAATATGGATGAAGAGTTGCGCATTGCAGGAAAATGTGGCTATGATTTCCACAGATGTCCCCACCTTGCTTAAGGACAGGAGTGATAAAATATCTGTTTTGACCATCTGTCTGACTTGTTTCAATTAAAAATTGCCCACTGGAAGTCCAAAAGCCCACCGCACCTTAGTAAGTAAGTAAGTAAAGGTTAATTTTAGGCTCCCAACTCGGAAGCTCTGATTCTATACATAAAATCCAAAGGCATCAAGAATAAATACAATAAAATTACAGCAGTTCTTAAAATCAACAGCCAGCATTAACATATGGTTTCAGAATATGCTAACTTAAATAGATGGATCTTTAGGCCCCTCCTTAATACCTCCACCATAGGGGCCTCCCTCAGAGATCTTGGAAGCAAATTCAGGTGGATCCCCAGTCACCAATGAATCAAACCCTTCCTCACAGCACCAGTTCTTCAACCATGAGTTAAAGTTCTGGTGTGTGCACCCTTACATTCTCCCATGCTTTACACAGGTAGTACTTCTGAGAAGGTGACAGAAGTAGTTACTTACTTGAGACCCCTCCCCAATTTCTTAAACTCTTCCTGAACTTCCTTAGGCTCCCCATTTGCCAGGTCATTAGTACCTAGGTGGATAATGATATCCATCTCACCCTCCCATCTTGCCTTTCCAGCGATCCCCAGGATCTTCCTCCCATCCCTCCATGCCATGACACCTGGTAGGCACCTCATCTCCCTGTCCTCCCATTCCTGTGTTCCTAGCTGGATCCCTCTTATGATAGAGTTCCCCCACTGGGATTCACTTCCTCCTCCTCTGGGGTCCGCTGCTCTCCCCACTGAGGTTACCTCCTTGGTTGACCTCCACATCCTTCCCTTCCCCTTCTCTGTGTACCTCTGTTTGATTGTCCCCATTTGCCAGTGTGGCATATGGGGTCTAGAGTGGAATAGGGTTTGGGATGTACCTCTGCAGACCCCTAACCCTCCCGAGCTCACCATCATCCAAGCGCTCCTCTTTCTTAGCATCCTTTGAGGCAGCAGCATTGGACTGGGAGGTCTCTGGAGAGGGAGAAGGTACTCCTGACCAGTTTACTTCCGCTCTGAGTCTGGCTACCTCATCCCACAGTCCAGAGATGCCTGCAGATAGGGCAGCACCTCAGCATCCAGAAGGTCTGCCTGAATACGGTTGCCCCACATCCACTGCATTGCGCTACTCCCCACATTATACTGCACTTATACTGCTATTCCAGTACTTGTCTGTTACTGAAGCTCTCCTAGTTCCCTTTTTATTAATTTACTGTCCTGAAAATCCTGCCACCGATCCTCAGATACTTTTTTTTAAAAGAAGGAAAACAAGACAAAATTTGCAGCAAGTAAAGACAGCAAAGGAAACCAGCACCACTACAAGCTTCACCAGACTAGGTTTTACATTTTCAACAGTCCCAAAACAATTCTAAGTAAAGATAGCAAATAAATAACAGTACCACTAAAAGACCACAAATCTAGGTTTAAAACAAAAACAGCAATGAGCAATTACTGCACTGCACTGAAATTATTCTGGATCCTTCCCCTTCTGGCTTTTTCTGAGAAGTCAAAAATCAACTTGCTACCTCAAATCTGACTTAGTCCCACCTCCAGTTATCACATATCTGAGGTCAGCGGTCAGACAATTAGCACCTCTCCCCGGAACTACAGGGAAAGACAGACAAGACAAGACAAAATTTGCAGGAAGTAAATACAGCAAAAACCAGCACCACCACACAAGCACACCAAAACCCTGGCCAAGCCTGGCAAAGACCTACAATTGGCATCCAACGACCAACCCATTTCTCTGCTTAACATGGATGTTCATTTTTGCCTAAATTAAGGCAGTGCACCTAGGTTCTCTGATCTCTTCCTAATTGACAACCACCAAACAGACTTTGTCCAGGAAAGAATGGCGATGGATAATATTAGAGCAAGCCTGCACACAGTTGGTGGTCTCCCACAGTAGCTACGCATAATATATTGGCTAGCATACATACAGAAAAGTCTCTTGAGTCTGTAGAATAGGATTACCTATTCCAGGCAATGACTGAGGTAAATATAGCCCTAACTACAGTTCATGGGTTAGAGCTCTGTACTCCTCCCCATGGGCAAGTATCATTGCCAATGGCCTTATCTCCACACTAATACAGCTCAAGAGGGGTACTAGATAAGGCTGCCCCTTTCCCTTTACTATTCCTAATAACAAAGGCCCTTTCTGACCAAACTCTGGCAATCTCTGGGTGTCATAGGCATTAAATGTGGGAAGGCCCAGGTCAAATCCTGGTCTTTGCTGATGAGCTTGTCCTCACCCTCTTGCCCTGAAGTGTCCTACCAGCCTCCTTAATTATTTTAAATGACTTTAAAACCTTGTCTGGCTAAGACAGAGGTACTCCCCTTCAACATGGTCACATATGAATCCACAGTCAGCCACCTGGGCCTTTGATGGCAGCAGCCCAAGCTGAAGTACCTAGGCATATGGCTTCCTACTAAGCTGAACGACTTAATAGATCTTAACCTCAACCCACTGCTAGCTACACTGGAGGTAGATTTTACTAGGTGGAAAAAACTCAACCTCACTTTTGGCAGCAAAATAAAGCAGCCTACAAGATGACGGCTTTCCCTAAAATCTTAATCTTGCTGAACAGCCTCCCAATTCCCATTCCCCTACATAAATTCCAGTGTCTCAAAAGACTTTTTGCATCATTTTTGTGGCAATGAAAGAAGCCCGCTTCAGTATCCAGAAGCTAAAAGCCCCAATCATGAACAGGGATGGTCACAGCCCTACCTGTGGGCATATCACCAGGCACTGGCATGAGTCAGAACTTTAGGTGGCTGAGAGACCATGGACAAAGCGAAACCAGTGTGGTTGATAGAACAGGTTCTGGACCTGGGCCCTCCTAGACTCAGTCAAAAGCATGAAATCAGACTTCTCCAATTGCACTGTTTTTAAGCAGGCATGGCTAACTCCCATTTAAAATTACAAATGGAACCATAGGAACCCCAATGGCACAACCCCTACATCATCACTGACAGCGGGTCTCAATATTGGGAGCAGTGGGCATCCAAGGAATATATGCAGTGACCGCCTAACAGACCCACAGACAGGGGTGCTAGATTCCTTTGTTAATCTCTCCCCAATGTTTCCCTTCCCAGGACTGATATTTGGCATTATTTGCAGCTGAGAAGAGCCAGACAGGTCCAAGCCCCAGTGGATGAGATGGCCTCTCTACCCACACTGCTGACCAAATGGTTACAGAACACCCAGAGGATTAGAGGCAAGATGTAGACTTCATCCTCTGCCCCATATCCCACACTGTACAAGTGCAAACTAATCTAGAATCTCAGCTACAAATTTCTATTCTAATATAAAACTGGGAGGTTCTAATTAAAAAACAGCCCATACAAGCCTTAGGGACATGACTCTGCTATTATTAGAAAAAAGTCATCCACCTGTGGTACCGTACTGAACAACTCAAAGGAATGAACCTTATGTCCACGGACACTTGCTGGAGATGCCATCAACAGACAGACACTTTAACTCACATGCTGTGGTCCTGTCCGAGGCTTGCCAACTACTGAAATAGGTTTGACAGTTCTTGGGCGAGTGGCAGGGACAACATTGCTGCCTGATCCATTCCTGTGGGTCCTGGGCAGCTGCCCAACCACCCTTGAGATACCAAAAACAGATGCTTTGGCTGCTGCCAGCCTCATTAGAAGCAAAAGACAAATATTGCTGAGATGGAGAACAGCCTCACCCCATAACTTCAGTAGTGTGGCAACAATGTCTTCTTAAGCTGGTTAGTATGAAAGGCTGACCCACCTAGCAAATTACAATATGGGTAGATTACACGCAATATGAGATCCCTTCCTATGTAATTTACAAGTTCCAGACTAACGAAATCAAGTTATCCTACCAAGTTAAGTCTTATGCAGAATATAACTATCTATATAGTATCACACCTGTTAATATACTGACTTGTTGGACTGCATAATTGATAAGTTACAGTTCTTTGCTTACATTCCATGAATTATCCTTCCTCTCCCTCCAGATCAGTTAGGAAACCTACGTATTAGAAGGTGTAGTGCACAAGTTCTTAACATGTGTAAAAGGAGAAATGTCATGAATGTAAAAGTGACTACTTCTCTGCTGTTTTTCTTTGCTTGGATGCCTTTTTTCAATAAAATAGCAGGTCTGTCAGGAGCAAAATGGTGCTCTCAGTCTTCGACTACATGGATGTGGTCTATAGCACTGCCCCTCATCTTCTCTTGCCAGACTGGACACCTTCTGTAACGCCTTTTGTCACTTTTCCACCCCTGCTCCCCCTACTCCTCCCTATCCATCCTCCTTCCTTCACATCACAGGTCCCACTACATCTCCTTCATCTCCAAATACTGGTTTGGGTCCCTTCCCTGTACCTATCCTCTCTCCTCTCTTGAATTCCCTCTGCCTCACACTCCTTCTGCTCCAGGGATCCTCGCACCTTCTCCGTTCCTCACCCTCACCCCTCTGCTGGGCAGTCAACCTTCTCCTATCCCTGCCTCTGCAACCTGCTCCCTTTCTCCTTCCATCTCTCCCCCATCCCTGGCTCCCACAGGCACCAGCTAAAACTCCACCTTACGCCCATCTGCTCTCATCATCCATCTCGTTGACCCTCCCCTGTTGCAGCCCCTACATTCCACAATGTTGGGCCTCCTCCTGGGTTCTACCTCAGCCTGTATCAGGCTCACTACCTTTCTACTTCTGCACTGCCATCAGTCCCCTGCGATGATCACTCTACTGGTACATTATAGCTGCTCATTGTACCTTGCTACTGTTATTTGCACTTGTACTATGTTGTACTTTGAATGTAGTTTATTTGTACAAGTATCAATATTGTGTATGTTTTATTGAATCTCCTGTTCACCCCTTGCGTCACTCCTGGAAATGAACCTTGGCACAGTGTGCCTTTCCCAGTTACCAGATTTCAAATAACTAACTAAATAAATACAGAGGGGCAGGCTAGCAATTATGGACCGGTTAGTCTAACTTCAGTGGTGGGGAAATTAATGGAAACCCTACTGAAAGAGAGACTGGTTGACTACCTAGAAGACATTGGGCTGCAGGACCACAGGCAGCACTGGTTCATGGTGGGGGGGGAGGTCATGCTAAACAATCTGGGTTATCAGGGAAATAAACCAGGGGAGGGCAGTGGACATAGCCTATCTAGACTTCAGCAAGCCTTCTACACTGTGTCACACATAAGACTGATTAGGAATCTGATCAATTTGGGGATGGAGCCAAAATGGTAAGTTGGGTTTGCAACTGGCTAAGAGGTAGGAGACAGTGGATATTGGTAAGTGGCACACACTCTATGGACAGAGGGTGACCAGTGGGTACAGCAGGGTTCAGTGTTGGGGCCAGTCCTCTTCAGTTTCTTCACGGAGACATTGCAGAGGAACTGGAGGGAAAGTCTGTGTTTCTGCAGATGACAGGAAGATCTGCAATAGGGTGGACACCCAGGATGGAGTGGAGACAATGAGCAGGGATCTAGGGAAACTGAGGAATGGTCAAAGGCTTGGCAGCTGGGGTTCAATACCAAATAGAGCAAAGCATGTACCTAGTGCATGAGAACCCAGGAGCTGAGTACAGGATGGAGTGGGCTGATGTTGACAGTCGCTATACAGGAAAGGGGCTCTACATTATTATTTCAGAAGACCTCAAGGTGGCAGCACAGTGTGACAAGGCCATGAGGCAGGACTAATGGGATGTTGCACAGGAGGTGCATCACCAGCAGGAGGCAGGAGGTAGTGCTACCACTGTACCTCTCTCTGGTATGGCCCCACCTGGAATACTGTGTCCAGTTCTGGAAACTGAACTGCAGGAAAGACATAGACACAGTGGAGGCTGTTCACAGAAAGGCAACCAAGATGGTACAGGGGTTGCAAAGGAAGCTCTGTGAGGAAAGACTGAGGGATCTCAATATGTACACTCTGGAGGACAGGAGAGCAAGAGGTGACATGATCAAGACCTTCAAGTACCTCACAGGGGTGAAGAGTCCAGGAAGGGAGTCTCCTGCAAAAGAGGACTAGCTCCAGGACTAGGGGGTATGCAATGAAATTGGAGGCGGGAAATTTCAGGAAGGATCTGAAGAAACACTTCACAGAAAGGGTAGTAGAAGCATGTAACTGGGGAAATTTCAGGAAGGATGTGAAGAAACACTGCTTCACAGAAAGGGTGGTAGAAGCATGGAACTGGGGAAATTTCAGGAAGGATATGAAGAAACACTTTACAGAAAGGATGGTAGAAGCATATAACCAACTGCTTGTCAAAGTTGTGAAGGCTAGAAGAGTGAAATGCTTCAAGCATGCATGGGATAGACATGGGGGCATTTTATAGAAACAAGAAGGATCCTGATACCAGTTAGGGTCTATGGAGGTACAATGGGCAGGAACCCTCGGGACACTGGATGGGCTTAGTGCTTCTTTCTTTGGAAAGTTTCTGTTTCTAACTTTCAGAGATGCTGACCTGCTGCAACAGAGAGGCAAAGGACATCAAGTCACCAGGGCTTACTGCTGCTAAAAGGACTCCCATGGTTCGAGGAGTGGAGACCCATCTAAATGACTGTGCACAAATAAGGGTGCTAGTCAGATGTCTCCAGGGTGCCTCAGCAAAACCTGACACCAGCCACATTGAAAAGATAGCAGAGAAAGAAGGGGATGACCTGAAGATCTTGGTACACTGGGGCCTAATGATCTGGCAGGGCAGTTGTAGAGGAAGCCAAATGAAGCGGCACTAGGTCACAACACGAAAACAAAGGTTGCACAGTCAAAAGCCGTGCACAAAAACAGCGAAGCCAATGGTAGCACTCAGGAAAACACTAACCGCTACCATGGCTAAAATAAATAACTGCATGAGTGTTTGTGGAGCTTTTCCCCCACATACCCCTTGTGGGGGTTTTGCCCCCTACACCCCATGAACTATTCATAATCAACTCCATGGGGGTGGCAACTCAGGGACTAGGAGGAACTTGGAGAGGAATTGTATTTGTGAGAGTGGGGGGCAAAAGTACAGGGTGGGGGGAGAACAAATGAAAAATAAAAGGAGGGGAGGGAGAAGAAAACCACAAGAGACAGGAGACGGAATAGAACCCTTGTCTCCAGGACATTCTGCCACCCTAGCTGCTCATGGCCCTAATCTCTGCACCACAGCAGCAGCTTAGCAAAGTGGCATACAGCTAGAAAATTGTAGTCTTCCTCTTGCGTAATGACAGCGACAGGGATAGCGGTAACTTACTTGCGCTACACTACCCCTGTAGCTATTCTGTCAGACGCTATTTTTGCCGCGCAGATTGTATTATGCTATAATCCATGTGACATATTGTCCAGGTACCAAAAACAAAGCCTAGTTAAACAAGGAGACTGACTGACCGCTCAAATGACCTCCCTGGCCTTCTCCGAGGTCCTTCCTGTGTGGGGCAAATGCAGTAGCACAGAAAAGATCTTAAGCAAGGAAATGGAAGAGTTCAAGGGTGGTTACAGAGCTGGTGTCAAGAAAGAGGTTACCACTTCATTGGTACATGGGGAGACTTCTGAGAGGAAGTTCTTCAAATACAATGGACTGCACCTAACGAAGGAAGTAGGAGCACTGGGCCAAAACTTTGATGTGAGCATTGGGCTTTAATCTAGGGAGGGGAGCTGGAGGCAAGGACCTATCAAAGACACCTTAGAGACAGGAACTCAGCCAGAATCTCCCCCAAAACAGAAATTTAATCACGGAATACAAGAGGGACTAGCAAGAACACAAAGGAGGTAAACAAACCCAAACAGAAGTGGAGCACAGTAGCATGCCTTCTGAGAAGGAACTACTAGAGGAAAAATGTGGGGTCAAGGGAGGAGAAATTAAAAAGAGGGTGACAGAATGTGGTAAGCTGTGTGCACAAATGCTCGCAGCCTGGCAAATAAAATCCCAGACCTAATGGCCTTAATGTCAGAAGCAGATGTGGACATTGTCACTGTTACCGAGACATGATACACAGGGAACTATGACTGGGACATAGCTGTGCCAGGGTATGCTCTATTTCAAAAAGATATTGTAGGAAAAAAGGGAGGAGGAGTGGCTATCTACGTTAGGGAAGAAATAAAACTGCAGAAGCACTGGGGCATAAGGGAGGAAGGGGAGGCACTTTGGATCATGGTGGAAACAGGGAATGGTACTGCCATTCAAGCAGGCGTGATCTATAGATCTCCGGCACAGGGGAGAGCTGGACAATGAGCTAGTGGAAATCATCCGAAAATGGCATCAAAATGGTAAATACTGCTGATGGGAGACTTCTGTTTGCCAGATGTCAATGGAGCTCCCATACTGCGGCCACAGCAAGGAGCAGAAACATCCCGGAAGCTCTTCAGGTGGTGGGACTCAGACGAGCTTGTGGTAGAACACACACCCATGAGGGGCAATATTGGCCCCAGTACTAACCAACAGGGACAAAGTGAGGGATGTAGAAGGGTGGGTCATCTGGGACCCAACTGATCACTGCTCGGTGTGATTTAACATGAGGACAGTAAAGGAATCCAGCCACACAAGGGCAAGGGTTCTAGATTTCAGAAGGGTCGTTTTTGCAAAACTAGAGGTATGTTTGAAGAAAGCCCTAGGGGTAGAGGAAAGGGAGATGTAGAGTAGCAATGGGCACGCTTAAGGGAGCTGTAACAGAAACCATGAGCCTCTATGTTAGGCAAACAAGTAAAACAGAGGAAGAAAAACACTCTAGTTCTCAAAAGCGATGGCAGGGAGGGTGAGTGGAAAAGGTTAGCATTCAGAAAATACAAAGAAATGCAGAGGAGGAAGACAGAGGAATGTATCTGGAAAAGCTAAAGGAGGTAGGGAAAGCAGTTAGAAAAGCCAAAGCACAGACAGAGGAAAGAATAGCCAAGGCAATTAAGAAAGGAGACAAGACCTTTTTTAAATACATTAAATAAATCAGAAAAATCAAGAGTGAGATTGTGAGACTAAAAAGGGAAGGGAGGGGGTCTGCAGAAGGGGACCAGGAAAAAGCAGAAATCTTCAACAAATATTTTTGTTCAATGTTCACAGTAGAAAGGTGAGAGGAGGGACCACAGCTAAGTGTAAGAAGCACCAAGGAGTGGGGTGTAGATACCAGTCCGTTCACAGTAGAGGGACTCCTAAAGGAACTAGAAAAACTGAAAGTAGACAAGGCAATGGGGCCGGAAGAAATACATCCCAGAATTCTAAAGGAACTTAGAAAGGAGCTAACAACACCACTGACAGCCTTGTTCAACAAATCATTAGAAATAGGTGTGGTTCTGGCAGACTGGAAGAGGGCAAATCTTGTCCCTCTCTACAAGAGCGGGAGCGGGAGGGAGGCTGGCAACCGCAGGCCAGCCAGCCTAATCTCAGTGGTAGGGAAATTGCTGGAATCATTACTCAAAGAAAAGATTGTGACATACCTTGAATCCAGCAGACAGCAGGGTCTGAGACAGCATGGTGTCATGGCAAGCAGGTCTTCCCAAACAAACCTGATAGATTTCTTGACTGATGACAAGAGAGATAGATCAGGAAGGGTGGTAGATGTGGCCTACCTGGATTTTAGCAAGGCCTTTGATACTGTGCTGCATAAAGGGCTAATAAACAAGTTGAACAGGGTGGGTGTCAGATCCAGAGTGGTAAATTAAGTTAGAAATTGGTTGAGCGGTAGGACACAAAGGGTGGTAGTGAATGGAGTTCAGTCTGTAGAGAGGGAGGTAACCAACGGTTTGCCTCAGGGATTGGTGCTAGGCCCAGTCCTCTTTAATCTCTTCATAAGCGACACTGTGTAGGGCTGAAGGAAGGTGTGCCTCTTTGCAGATGACACAAAGATCTGCAATAGATGACTACATGGGGTGGGTGGAAAATATGAGAAGGGTTCTGGGCAAGCTGGACGAAATGGTTAAATGTATGGCAGCTGAGATTTAATGCACAAAAAATGCAACATTATACACTTAGGACACAGGAACCTGAGGGAGGAGTACTCAGTTGGAGGGGTACCAAACAGGAGAGGGATCTAGGAGTAATTATATCTGAGGACCTAAAGGTGGCCAAACAGTGTGAGAAGGCAGTTAGAAGGGCCAGCAGGATATTGGAGTGTACAGGGAGCAGCATCACCAGCAGAAAAAGGGAGGTGGTGATGCCACTATACAAATCATTAGTGAGACCTCATCTGGAGTACAGTGTCCAGTTTTGGAGGTTGCATCTCAGGAAGGATGTAGACAGAATGGAGGCAGTCTGAAGAAGGGCCACAAAAATGGTACAGGGGCTGCACCAGAAGACAAATGAGGACAGGCTGAAAGACCTCAATATGTATTCTCTAGAGATAAAGAGAGAGAGAGAGAGAGAGGGGAATGATAAAAACGTTCAAATACCTTAAAGGGATAAATAAGGTGCAGAGGGATAGCATTTTTCAGAAAAGAGGGTGGACAAGAAGTAGGGGACATGATAAGAAGTTGGAGGGAGGTAGAATCAGGGGTAATTTGCAAAAGTACTTCAGGGTGATGGATGGAATTCCCCAGGGTGGTAGGAACAAAATGGTGGAGGAATTCAAAAATGCGTGGAACAGACACAAGGGAATACCAGAAAAAGAGAAGAGTGGGAAAGCCACATATCAGCTACAGTCTGCAGTGTAAGTAAAGGTAGGAAAAATGGGCAGACTAGATGGGCCAGGTGGTCCTTATCTGCCAACAAATTCAATGTATCTATGTACATTAACTGCATATGATATGTAAAGGTTGCAGAGCCCTGCAGTTTCAGCATTGTGCTTATAATGCATTATTCCCTACAGACAGTTTAGCAACACTTTACAGTTTGGTTTCTTTAATAAGAGGCGTGAGTGAACCAGCACAGAAAGAGTACGCAGCTTGTTGTCAAACAGCATCCTTAGGGATTTCAGTACTGACTCAAGAATACTGATCCTTGCTTACTTCCTGATTAATTCAGCTTTGCAAATTATAAGCATGAGAGAACTAAGGTACATGTTTAGGTCAAAGTAGCACCTACCAAAATGTGAGAGAAAAGGATCTTTTTTTCAGATACAATACCTGCGTGAGTGATTGATGGGTATACATTTTCTTGTGGTACTTCAGTAATGTTAAAGACTTACCTCTCAACTGTTCCGGATTATCAGGGATGTCCCTAATTTTGCTGCAGCATGTTACTCTGTCTCTCCTAGAATTTGTGTTTTCAAGACTGAACAGTGGAGATTGCAAGCACAAAATAATGTCAAAAATTAACGTTGCAGACTTGTTCTTCAGAAAATGCATTTTACACCAAGCTTCTTAATTCTACCAGCTTCCTGAGTGGGTCTCATTTATGTTTAAGAAGTGCCTGTGATTTTAGTACTTGACCTGATTCTTATCCTCTGTCCCTGATTGTGGTCCTTTGCCCTGATGTTTTTTAAGCCTTGTCCCGATTTGTGAGGCAGGAGGTTCAGAGGTATGGGTAAAAATGATTTGCCTACATTGCACAACACTTAACAGAAGCAGGTATAGACTTGCCCTCTAGTGTTCGTTCCTGTAGTAGATGAACCTGTATGTCTTTAACCATACTGGGCGGGGGGCATGGTGTTTAGAGTTCTCTACTTTGTCATAGAACTCTGTTAGCCAATTACATTTTACCTGGGTTTGATCCTTCCCCCACTCAGTTAGTCTTGTAAATCACTTACATTAGAGAACAGGGTCAATACATGTCCCACTGTGCCCCCCAGCTGTGTTTCACCTGATCCTCTAGGCCCAGTGGCACTCCTTCCCTCTATGCAGGCCATCTGCCTCCAGACCCCTTCTTTAGGCGGGTAAGCAGAAGAGTATCTACTTATACAAACAGGCCATATCCTCGCGGCTCTGTAGGTTGAGCAGCACAGAATGCTACAGCAAAACAATCAATATTCTCCCACCCAGTCGGAGTTCTAAACCTCCAGAATGTGCCTTGGGGTTTTGACTGACCCACAGATTGGATTCTAAGCCCATTCCCTAACTCCAGTCTTCCAGGGTGTATGTGGCATGTCATGGAGTCAGCAATTAGATACTAGCCTTCACTTAGAACTGTCAAGGGAAAAGCCAGCATTGCATCCCACCCCACCCCACCCCCACACAGAGAAAGCATGCTGTGCTCCACTACGCCTTGCAAATTAAAACTATGTTGCATGAAGCAAATGGAACCAAATATTCTGTACTGCAATTTCTCATGTTGACTGATGAAGCAGCATGGCTACATGGAGGCTTTTAGTTGCTCATAGTAGTGTGACCTCATCTTGATATTAAAATTACAGCATGTTTAACCAGCAGCCCTCAAGATCAATACCATCACAGATTCACAAATGATCGCATCATGTTTCCGTGGAGCAGTCTGTAAGCCATGCAAATGAGCTCCTCATCAAACATCAACTGGCAGAAAGCCAAGTGCTCAAGATAATAGCAAAGGCTATTTCAATGGTAATTCAAATAATATGAAGAAAAGAAAATCAATTGGAATCCATTCAAGGGCTACAGCATTCCCTGTACACATAATCACCTCCATGAAACCTTTAGATGGTTGTATTAAACACTCACTTGTGAATACTACTGCAAAACCAGAAAAATCATTGTGGTTTACATGAATGTGGAGAAACCATGGTGCTACTTAATCTGTCCTCATTTAGCAAAGATGGCTACACTCTTTTACTGCTCATCTAAGTAACCTTTGGCCCTTATGTGACATGTTGCGTGATTTGCATCAGTATATTTGTATTACGATGATCCCAGACAATCAACATTTCTGGGAATCAACAGGCTTAAAACTAGATCATCAGTAGTAAAAGACTTGACTCAATGACTGACCTAAATGGACTGGTTTGCTTTTGGTTAACTCAAAGAACTTTATTTTAAAACTGATTAACCCATAATAGCCTAGCTGATATGCAACATCTTGTTTCCAGCAGGGTCCTGCCCCTACTGGAGCAATGAGAGGTTAAGTGACTTACCCAAGGTTTCAGCACTCATTTGGGGAAAAAGCCCCACACCAGCGAAAATGGGCATGGCATCTGCTTAACACAAAGTGTGCACCAGCTACCATAAATCAGTAAAAAATTTCATGAAAATACACTTTTTTTAAAAAATCACGTGCATGCAGCAGAAACTGCAGGTACATAAGTGGACCAGCTCTTGCAAACTTTTTCTGCAACATGTACACAATTTCTGCAATTTTGAAAATCCGAACCCTGGTGCTCATGCTGATGCTGGAACCACTAGAGGTAGCATGGAATAGATTCCCATTCTGATGCTGGAACTGCTAGACACAGTTTGGATGCTAGAACCGCTAGAAACAGTATGGAATAAGTTCCCATGCTGATGCTAGAACCACTAGATGCAGTATGGAATAGGTTTTCATGCTGATGCTGGAACCACTAGATGCAGTGTGGAATAGGTTCCCATGCTGATGCTAGAAACTCTAGATGCAGTGCTGAATAGGTTCCCATGCTGATGCTGGAACCGCTAGATGCAGTGCTGAATAGGTTCCTATGCTGATGCTGGAACCACTAGATGCAGTGCTGAATAGGTTCCAATGCTGACGCTGGAACCGCTAGATGCAGTCGTGAATAGGTTCTCATGCTGATGCTGGAATCACTAAATGCAGTGTGGAATAGATTCCCATGCTGATGCTGGAACCACTAGATGCAGTGTGGAACAGCTGATGCTGGGACTGCGTGATGCAGTGTGGAATAGGTTCCCATGCTGATGCTGGAACCGTTAGATACAGTATGGAATAGGTTCCCCTGATGATGCTGGAACTGCTAGATGCAGTGTTGAATGAGGTTCCTATGCTAATGCTGGAACCGCTAGATGCAGTGTTGAAGAGGTTCCCATGCTGATGCAGGAACTGCTAGATGCAGTATGGAATAGGTTCCCCTGCTGATGCTGGAACTACTACAGCAGTGTGGAAGAGGTTCCCATGCTGACTTTGGAACTGCTAGATGCAGTGTGGAATAGGCTTCCATGCTGAAGTTGGAACCATTACAGCAGTGTGGAACAGGTTCTCATGCTGATACTGGAACCGCTAGAGCAGTGTGGAACAGGTTCTCATGCTGAAGCTAGAACCACTAAAGCAGTGTGGAATAGGTTCTTATGCTGATATTGGAACTGCTAGAGCAGTATGGAATAGGTTCCTATGCTGATGCTGGAACTGCTAGATGCAGTGTTGAAGAGGTTCACATGCTGATGCTGGAACCCCTAGATGCAGTATGGAATAGGTTCCCCTGCTGATGCTGGAAACACTAGAGCAGTGTGGAATAGGTTCCCATGCTGATGTTGGAACTGCTAGATGCAGTGTGGAATAGGTTCCCATGCTGAAGCTGGAACTGCTAGAGCTGTGTGGAATAGGTTCTCATGCTGATGCTGGAACTGCTAGAGCAATATGAAATAGGTTCCCATGCTGAAGCTGGAACCGTTAGAGCAGTGCGGAATAGGTTCCTCCTCTGATGTTGGAACTGCTAGATGCAGGTGGAATAGGTTCCCATGTTGATGCTGGAACTGCTAGATGCAGTGTGGACTAGGTTGTCCTGCTGATGCTGGAACCTCTACAGCAGTGTGGAATAGGTTCCTATTCTGATGCTGGAACCACTAGAGCAGTGTGGAATAGGTTCCCATGCTGAAGCTTGAACTGCTAGAGCTGTGTGGAATAGGTTCTCATGCTGATGCTGGAACTGCTAGAGCAATATGAAATAGGTTTCCATGCTGAAGCTGGAACCGCTAGAGCAATACAGAATAGGTTCCCCTCTGATGTTGGAACTGCTAGATGCAGTGTGGAATAGGTTCCCATGTTGCTGCTGGAACCGCTAGATGCAGTGTGGACTAGGTTGCCCTGCTGATGCTGGAACCTCTACAGCAGTGTGGAATAGGTTCCTATGCTGATGCTGGAACCACTAGAGCAGTGTGGAATAGGTTCCCCTACTGATGTTGGAACTGCTAGATGCAGTGTGGAATAAGTTCTTATGGTAATGCTGGAACCGCTAGATGCAGTGTGGAATAGGTCCCCTGCTGATGCTGGAACCACTAGATGCAGTGTGGAATAGGTTCCCCTGCTGATGCTGGAACCACTAGATGCAGTGTTGAATAGGTTTCCCTGCTGATGCTGGAACGCTAGATGCAGTGTTGACTAGGTTCCCCTGCTGATGTTGGAACTGCTACGCAGGTGTGGAACAGGTTCTCATGCTGATGCTGGAACCACAGATGCAGTGTTGAATAGGTTCCCTGCTGATGCTAAAACTGCTAGATGCAGTGTTGAAAAGCTCCCCTGCTGATGCTGGAACTGCTAGATGCAGTGTTGAGTAGGTTTCCATGCGATGCTGTAACTGCTAGATGCAGTGTTGATTGTTTCCCTGCTGTGAGAAAAGAAAGGCAAAGGAGGGATAGTGAGACTGAAGGGGAGGATGGGGGCCGCGTGGAGGATGACAACAGTAAAGCTGACATATTGAACGGGTATTTCTGCTCAGTCTTTACTGAGGAAGAGAAGGGTAATGGGTCTGAAGGAGTACAAGGGTGAGAATGGTGCAGAAATGGACACAAGTCCCTTTACACGAGAAAGGGTCCTGAAGAACTGGAAGTAGTAAGAGTTGATAAAGTTAATGGGGCCAGATGGGGTGCACCCCAGGGTCCTTAAAGAACTAAGAGAGGTGGTAGCTGAACCTCTGGCTATCCTGTTTAGCCGATCACTGGAAACAGGGAAGGTACCCAAAGACTGGAGGACAGCAGATGTAGTCCCTTTATACATAAGTGGGAACAAAGAGGAAGCGGAGAACTACAGACCAGTCAGCCTCACCTCAATAGTGGGGAAGATCATGGAAGCACTACTGAAGGAGAGATTGGTGGAACATTTGGTTGTCAATGGACTACAGGACCCAAGGCAGCATGGTTTCACCAGGGGGAGGTCATGTCAGACCAACCTTGTTGAATTTTTTGACTGGGTGACTAGGGAGGTGGATCGGGGAGGGCAGTGGACATGGCCTATCTGGACTTCAGCAAGGCCTTTGACACTGTGCCACATAGAAGACTATTACACAAACTGGGGAATATGGGTGTGGGCAGGACAGTAGTGTGGTGGGTAAGTAACTGGCTGGGTGGCAGGACACAGAGGGTGGTGGTAAATGGCTGTCACTCCACAGAGGGAAGAGTGACCAGTGGGGTATCACAGAGATCAGTGCTGGGACCGGTCCTATTCAACATCTTTATCAGTGACATTGCGCAGGACCTAGAAGGCAGAATTTCACTGTTCACTGATGACACAAAGCTCTGTAACAGAGTAGGCACACCAGAGGGTGTAGACAGAATGAGAAGGGACCTGCAGAAACTTGAAGAATGGTCAGGGGTTTGGCAGTTGAAATTCAGTGCAAAGAAGTGCAAGATAATGCATATGGGGCACAGATACCCTGGCACAATATATCAGTTGGGGTGAGGATATAGCATGCACCAAGCAGGAAAGGGATCTTGGGGTTATCATCTCTGATGACCTCAAGGTAGGGAAACAGTGTGACAAGGCAGCAGGTAAAGCAAATAGGATGCTGGGATGCATAGGCAGGGGCATCACCAGCAGGAAAAGGGAGGTCATAATTCCACTATACAAGACACTAGTGAGGCCCCACCTGGAGTACAGTGTACAGTTCTGGAGACCATACCTACGTAAGGACATAGACAGGGTAGAGAAGGTTCAGAGGAGGGCAACAAAGATGGTGCATGGATTGCATCACAAGTCCTATGAGGACAGGTTGAAGGAACTGAACATGTACTCCCTGGAGGAGAGGAAGAAGAGAGGGGATATGATAGAGACATACAAGTATCTTACAGGGAGGAACAGGGTGCAGGAATACACTATTTTAAATGAAAAAGATGTTCCAGGACTAGAGGGCATGGGATGAAGTTGGAGGGAGGATGATTCAGAGGAAACGTGAGGAAGAATTTCTTCACAGAATGGGTGGTGGACAAGTGGAACACCTTGCCAGAGGAAGTGGTGGGGGCTGAAACAATCACGGGATTTAAGAATGCATGGGATAGACATGAAGGAATTCTGGAGTTCAGGGGTAAGAGGCAACAGACTTCTAGGAAAACATTAACTGAACTTACAAGCTCAAATGGGCAGACTGGGTGGGCCATAGGCCCTTATCTGCCGACACTGTCTATGTATCTATGTATCTATGCTGATGTTAGAACTACTAGATGCAGTGTGGAATAGATTCCCATGCTGAAGCTGGATCTGCTAGAGCTGTGTGGAATAGGTTCTCATGCTGATGCTGGAACTACTAGAGCAATATGAAATAGATTCCCATGCTGAAGCTGGAACCGCTAGAGCAGTGCGGAGTAGGTTCCCCCTCTGATGTTGGAACTGCTAGATGCAGGTGGAATAGGTTCCCATGTTGATGCTGGAACTGCTAGATGCAGTGCGGACTAGGTTGCCCTGCTGATGCTGGAACCTCTACAGCAGTGTGGAATAGGTTCCTATGCTGATGCTGGAACCACTAGAGCAGTGTGGAATAGGTTCCCATGCTGAAGCTGGAACTGCTAGAGCTGTGTGGAATAGGTTCTCATGCTGATGCTGGAACTGCTAGAGCAATATGAAATAGGTTTCCATGCTGAAGCTGGAACCACTAGAGCAGTGCAGAATAGGTTCCTCCTCTGATGTTGGAACTGCTAGATGCAGTGTGGAATAGGTTCCCATGTTGCTGCTGGAACCGCTAGATGCAGTGTGGACTAGGTTGCCCTGCTGATGCTGGAACCTCTACAGCAGTGTGGAATAGGTTCCTATTCTGATGCTGGAGCCAATAGAGCAGTGTGGAATAGGTTCCCCTACTGATGTTGGAACTGCTAGATGCAGTGTGGAATAAGTTCCTATGCTGATGCTGGAACCGTTAGATGCAGTGTGGAATAGGTTCCCCTGCTGATGCTGGAAGCTGATGCTGGAACCACTAGATGCAGTGTGGAATAGGTTCCCCTGCTGATGCTGGAACCACTAGATGCAGTGTTGAATAGGTTCCCCTGCTGATGCTGGAACCGTTAGATGCAGTGTTGACTAGGTTCCCCTGCTGATGTTGGAACTGCTACACGCAGTGTGGAACAGGTTCTCATGCTGATGCTGGAACCACAGATGCAGTGTTGAATAGGTTCCCCTGCTGATGCTAAAACTGCTAGATGCAGTGTTGAAAAGCTCCCCTGCTGATGCTGGAACTGCTAGATGCAGTGTTGAGTAGGTTTCCATGCGATGCTGTAACTGCTAGATGCAGTGTTGAATTGTTTCCCCTGCTGTGAGAAAAGAAAGGCAAAGGGAGGGATAGTGAGACTGAAGGGGGAGGATGGGGGCCGCGTGGAGGATGACAACAGTAAAGCTGACATATTGAACGGGTATTTCTGCTCAGTCTTTACTGAGGAAGAGAAGGGTAATGGGTCTGAAGGGAGTACAAGGGGTGAGAATGGTGCAGAAATGGACACAAGTCCCTTTACACGAGAAAGGGTCCTGAAGGAACTGGAAGTAGTAAGAGTTGATAAAGCAATGGGGCCAGATGGGGTGCACCCCAGGGTCCTTAAAGAACTAAGAGAGGTGGTAGCTGAACCTCTGGCTATCCTGTTTAGCCGATCACTGGAAACAGGGAAGGTACCCAAAGACTGGAGGACAGCAGATGTAGTCCCTTTATACATAAGTGGGAACAAAGAGGAAGCAGAGAACTACAGACCAGTCAGCCTCACCTCGGTAGTGGGGAAGATCATGGAAGCACTACTGAAGGAGATATTGGTGGAACATTTGGTTGTCAATGGACTACAGGACCCAAGGCAGCATGGTTTCACCAGGGGGAGGTCATGTCAGACCAACCTTGTTGAATTTTTTGACTGGGTGACTAGGGAGGTGGATTGGGGAGGGCAGTGGACATGGCCTATCTGGACGTCAGCAAGGCCTTTGACACTGTGCCACATAGAAGACTATTACACAAACTGGGGAATATGGGTGTGGGCAGGACAGTAGTGTGGTGGGTAAGTAACTGGCTGGGTGGCAGGACACAGAGGGTGGTGGTATATGGCTGTCACTCCACAGAGGAAGAGTGACCAGTGGGGTATCACAGGGATCAGTGCTGGGACCGGTCCTATTCAACATCTTTATCAGTGACATTGCTGGGACCTAGAAGGCAGAATTTCACTGTTCACTGATGACACAAAGCTCTGTAACAGAGTAGACACACCAGAGGGTGTAGACAGAATGAGAAGGACCTGCAGAAACTTGAAGAATGGTCAGGGTTTGGCAGTTGAAATTCAGTGCAAAGAAGTGCAAGATAATGCATATGGGGCACAGATACCCTGGCACAATATATCAGTTGGGGTGAGGATATAGCATGCACCAAGCAGGGAAAGGGATCTTGGGATATCATCTCTGATGACCTCAAGGTAGAGGAAACAGTGTGACAAGGCAGCAGGTAAAGCAAATAGGATGCTGGGATGCATAGGCAGGGCATCACCAGCAGGAAAAGGAGGTCATAATTCCACTATATAAGACACTAGTGAGGCCCCACCTGGAGTACAGTGTACAGTTCTGGAGACCATACCTACGTAAGGACATAGACAGGGTAGAGAAGGTTCAGAGGAGGCAACAAAGATGGTGCATGGATTGCATCACAAGTCCTATGAGGACAGGTTGAAGGAACTGAACATGTACTCCCTGGAGGAGAGGAAGAGAGGGGATATGATAGAGACATACAAGTATCTTACAGGAGGAACAGGGTGCAGGAATACACTATTTTAAGCGAAAAAGATGTTCCAGGACTAGAGGGCATGGGATGAAGTTGGAGGAGGATGATTCAGAGAAACGTGAGGAAGAATTTCTTCACAGAACGGGTGGTGGACAAGTGGAACACCTTGCCAGAGGAAGTGGTGGGGGCTGAAACAATCACGGGATTTAAGAATGCATGGGATAGACATGAAGGAATTCTGGAGGTCAGGGTAAGAGGCAACAGACTTCTAGGAAAACATAATGAACTTACAAGCTCAAATGGGCAGACTAGGTGGGCCATAGGCCCTTATCTGCCGACACTGTCTATGTATCTATGTATCTATGCTGATGTTAGAACTACTAGATGCAGTGTGAATAGGTTCCCCTGCTGATGCTGGAACTGCTACACGCAGTGTGGAATAGGTTCCCATGCTGATGCTGGAACCGTTGGATGCAGTATGGAATAGGTTACCCTAATGATGCTGGAACCAACAGAGCAGTATGGAGTAGGTTCCTCTGCTGATGCTGCAACTGCGAGAGCAGTGTGGAATAGGTTACCCTGCTGACACTGGAACCGATAGAGCAGTTTTTTTTGTTTTCCATCATAATTGTCTATTATTTATTCAACGTATTTACATACATAAATGAATCACGGATATCTTACAGAACACATAAATGTACAGTATTTTCATTTTAATATGTACTTATCACATCTGAATAAAATACAATGAGCTATTCATTACCAAGCATTGCTAATATATATATATATATATATATATATATATATATATATATCCATTTCTGCCTTCACAATAATACTACAAATAAGTTTCCAACATTTCATTCTAACAAAGGTATTACGAGACACTTAAAACTATACAGCAGTATTTTATATCAGAACTTGTATTCCATTTTCAGATTGATAGTTCTCTAGTAGGTTAACTGAAGGAAAGGCCCCCAGATCTCCTCAAATGTCTCCTTTTATTTAAAATAGTATAACTTGATTTTTTCATTGTTAGCTGTAAAAGCCATCATATTGTACCATTCCTTTATAGCTGGGGCTACGGGTTTTCCAATGTTTTAAGATTATTTTCTTGGTTGCTAGTCCTGCAGCTAATACCCATAACTTTGGAGTTGTGTAAGGCACAGTTTCTTGGAAAATACCTAATAAGTATACTTCCGGAGAGGTTTCAAATTCTTTTCAGTGCATTTAGTGGTTATCTTATGTACCTTCCATAAAGCTGTCAAGTCCTGACAGCTCCATAGCATATGCAGTAATGTCCCCTCTTCTTTCCCGCACCTCATACGACTATTATTATTTTCATATCCCATTTCAAACATCTTCGCTGGAGACAGATAATAGTGGTGCAATACTTCAAGATGAATTAGCTTACCCTGCGTCTCCCTACTGCTTTGGTATGCTAGTTTCCATGCGTCAATCCAGTCTTCTTCTATGATCAGCCTGTCCAGTTCATTTTCCCATTTGCCTTTGGCTGGCAAGTTCAGAAGGTGAGGATCAGAGATGTTAGACAGGATTTTGTAAATATTACTCACCCCTTTTTTAAGCCCACCACATTTTATTATTTGTTCTCAATGGAGATTGTTAGTGATAGAAAAGTCTAGATGTAGTACATGCTTTATTAGGCATGACCTAAGTAGCAAATAATAGTGAAATTGTAGTGAAATCCCTTGGGTCTGAAAATGACATGAAAATGTTGGACCCTGTAGCTAGTATATCTCCCAAACGTCTCACTCCTGCCTTTTCCCAGACTAGGTTAGTCAGCTTGATTTTATCCTTGAACAACGCTGGGTTTCCCCATAAAGGGGCAAATTGTAGTGGAGTGGATTCTGGATTAATTTTCCTATTAATTTTTTTTAATAGCCTGAAGGAGATGGATAGGCAGCAGTTATCTGAAATCTTGTGTGGTGTTGGATAGTATATGTAGTCCGCTAGAACATTGGGTGCTAAAATTTCCCTTTCCACATTCAGCCATAAGGGACATTGTCCTGTAGGAGATATATCCTGGAAGTGAAGAGATACTTGCTTAAAGATAAATGCCATCTGATAATTCTCCCAGCACGGCAGTGCCAACCCACCTGCTTCATGGGAGCTTGAAACTTTTTGAGGCTAAGTCTGGGTGTTTTTTTGTTCCATAAGAATACTCTGACAATGGAATTTAACTTTTTTAAATGTGCTTTATTCATTAGATTGGAATGTTCTGAAAGAGATAAAACAGTTTGGGAGCTATAATCATTTTAATTGCATTACCCTTTCCCCACAGGGAAAGATTAAGTTTACCCCATTTTAATAAATCCATCTCTAGTTCTGCTAATAAGGGTTTAAGGTTAATTTCCATGAATGTATCTAGATTAGAACTAATTTGTAACCCTATGAACATAATTTGTTTGGTTATCCAGTTTGAATCCCAGGCGTTATTGATCTGGGCGGCTAGGGTGGTGCTCTGATACTTCACTATGTACTGAGTTTTTTGCCAGTTTAATTGGAGTCCAGCCAGATTATAAAAGGTTGTGAGCAACTCTTTTAGCACTTCACATGATTGCATTGGCCTAGTTAATGTTAAAAGCAGGTCATCAGCAAAAGCAAATACTTTGTGGGTTTTTTTAATTACTTGGATTCCGTGAATTCCTTCGTTTGCTAGTATATGTCTGATGAGTGGTTCTGTTGATGAGATAAATAGATAAGGGGATAGAGGACATCCCTGCTTGGTCCCTTTGGATAGCATAATTGCTTCATAAAGGACTCCATTTGTGAGAATCTGAGCTTTTGCATCCCTATATAAAATTGAAACCTATTTTCCAAACTTTTCCCCACAGCCAAATTCTGCCAGAGTAGTTTGCATAAAGGACCAGTCAACAGAGTCAAATGCTTTTAACAGGTCTAATGATAGGGTTGCATAGGTTGGTTGTTTGCGTTTGCAGACCAAATAACATTAAGTAGCCTTCTGACACTATCTGAACCCACCCTTCCCGGCATAAAGCTTACCTATTCTCTTCCCACCAGTGCTCCAATGATAGTCTGAATTTGGAAAGTCAGAATCTTGGCCAGGATTTTGTAATCTGTATTCATAAGTGAAATGGGGCAGTAACTTGTATAATCTAGTGGGTCTTATTTTCTTATAAATCAGCGTTGCCATAGCCTGTGTCATTAGGTAGGCATTTATTGTCCCAGGCTTCCTCATACATTGTTAGCATAAATGGGGTGATTTTGGAGTATAGTTTGGAATAGAATTCACCCGGTAGTCCATCTAGGCCTGGAGTTTTACCATGCGGTAAAGAGTTGACGGCCTTTTCTATTTCCTGAATGGACACTGGTCTATTAAGAGTTTCTTGCTGAGTTTCGGAAACTTCAGGAAGGCTAATTGTTCTTAAAAACTGGATTGCTGAGTCTTTGTCAAAGTGCTCTTTTTTATACAGAGTTTAATAAAGCTCTTTGAATGATTTGTTTATATCAGAATTCTTGGTTAACACCTTTCCTGTTTTATCTTTAATGCATGGGATAATGTTTTGTGAATGTAGGGTTTTTAACCTAGATGCCAACAGCTTACCTGATGTTTCCCTGCCTCCGATACCTCTGCCTAGTCCAAAATAATGCATACTCTGCTTGCTCAGATAGTATGGCATTCATTTCATATTTAAGCTGTGTCACCCTAAAAGGGTGGTGATCTAAGTTTGATGATTGTTTAAGTTTGTGGTCCGATTTTAACAATAAGACTTGTTTTTCTTTCAGAATTTTCTGTCTGGCCTTTTTTTCGCTGATATGAAGCCAATATGTCTGCCTGTTATGTATACCTTAAAAGTTTCCCATAGGCAACCTTGTGAAACATCACCATTGCATTTATGTTGAAAAAGACCTTGGTTTCTTCAGTCAGCCATTCAGTGAACTTATTATCCTGGAATAATTGAACACTCATTCTCCATCTCATTTGTTTATCTCTCTTTTCTGCTAGTTGTATGCTTAATTCAACCATACCATGGTCAGAAATAATCGCAGGGTTTATATTTGAGTCTATCACTGAGTTGGTTAGAGATTTGGCCATAAGAAACAAGTCTATTTGACTAAATGATAGATGTCTGTGCGAAAAGAAGGAATAGTCTCTGTCCGCCGGATGTACCAGGCGCCAGATGTCAGAGATATTTAGTGAGTTCCTTAACTCAGTTAGGGCCTGTCTTGACATAGTTTGCCTTATAGGTCTAGTTGAGGGTTGTTTGTCTAGGATTGGGTCCACTGTTTCATTAAGGTCTTCCCCAGTATGATTTCGTAATCTGTTAGTGTACTCAGTGTGGCTGACAGGGCAAGAAAGAAGTCAGCCTGACGAGAATTTGGGGCATAAACATTATATATGGCTATCTTCTGTCCATCTATGGCTCTGGATAGAATTTGAAACCTGCCTTACGGACCTGCCTGGTGGTTGTCCTTAACAAAAGGAATGCCCTTTTGAATTAAAATGGCTGTTCCCCTTTTTTTTTATGTGAATGAACTGAATTCGACAGAGGCTGCCCATGACCTAGCTAGTTTAGTTGCTTCATCTGCCTCTAAGTGCGTCTCTTGAAGCAAGGCGATGTCAGCTTTGTTTTGTTCAAGTAAGATAATATTTTTTTCCTTTTAATGGGGGAACCTACAGGTATACCTTTAACATTCCATGATATAATCTTATAGGTATGTAAGGCCATCCCAAGAAATTGCTTATTCTAAAGACAAAAGATATGACCCAGTAGTCCCTCACATGCTCCCTCAAGAAGAGGAGAGGGAAAAAAGGTAAAACCCCTCTAGTTTCAGTAATGCACTGGTAGAATTATGACGAAGATTCTTACCCGCACAACAACTTTCAAATTACTGTACTAATTTGTCAGTTCCTTGTTCACCTTAGATATTCAGAGTATTAACAAAATTCAGTTAATAAAACACAAATATTTATACTAATATACATCTTAAATAAAGACAACTTACCAACTTATACTGATTTTGTATAGCTGGAGGTAAAATCTTAAACAGTATGAATTACCAGCTATCTACAAGCACACTCAAAAAACAACAACCTAATACTAAAAACAGTAGGTTGTTAACTACTGACGGGCCTAGTGCCACCAGACTCACGTCCAAGGTGGTAGGAGAGATTGGCCCTTAACTTGACGATAAACACCTGAGAACAGAAAAAAAAGAGCTGTCCAGTCCATTTAAATATATGTAGCATATGAAAATAAACACAGCACTTGATAGCCTAAAAAGAATGTGCAACTTAACATGTACTTATCTAGCTGTAGATTGTCAAGAAGCAAGGCTGTTTGTTAGATCAGCAACCAAAAGCATGTAGTTATAGTAAAAAAAATCAACAGATAAGATGAAATACCCCTCCATATTTAGATTAAATAATTGTGATTGAATACTTTTCTAAACACAGAGCAAAAGGTATTAGGGTTATGGTGAGATGCCAAAGAAGCATTATGACTGCCACTTCCCAGTAGGATTATTCCAATACCTGGTTGCCTGTTACCTATACACATGGTATAATCCGGTCATTTATTTATCACAGCTCAGCTGCCATCTGGCATCACTGAAAGGTCCCCGAGTTCCAACTTTATATAACACTCATTAGAAGACAAAGCATCAGTATGGATCTCTACCCCCACCACTGAATGGTCCACTGCTTCAAATACTACTGAGCAAGGAGATTATTATAAGCGATTGGAGTGGAGGATGCTCTGCAGCCCTTGACCTTTACTTTGCCCTTATACATGGATTGGTCCGTATCACACTTCAAGGACAACATCCAATCAAGCTAAGGTGATTTGGTTTCAGTCACCCTGGTAAGCCTGCCTGGTGGGCTCTCAAATCCTTATGGCAAGAGTGAATTCCATGGACTGCAATCCTGAATTCCAACAGTTTGGCTGGGGAGGTGAGGGCGTACCTCCACTCTCATGTTTACCAACAGAATTTCTCCTGCCAGTTGACCGTGAAATTTTGGACCTGCAATTAAGGGGAGTGCATACTGTAAAATGCCTTATCCTGATATGGGATTGAAAGAGATACTCCCACTGTATCCATCTAGGGCTGTACTATTACTAGTGATTAGGACCAGGCAGCCCAGAAAATCCCCAAACTTCCCCTCTTCTTATAGTGTTGTAATACTCAACACCACCCCACACCATCCTTTGACTCTGTCATTTCAAAAATTATATTAGTAGATTGATGCCTTATTATGTTGAAGAAAGGAAGAAATTAGGCTGAGATATCAATTAATAACACTGCAACAAGTGAACGTAAATAGGGTATGTAAACATTTAGTTAAATAGGACACACAAGTCAACACTTCTGTCTCTATAAAAGGCTGTTTGAATGTTAGCAGGAGCAAAATTGAGGTCTTGCAGGATCTCAGATATTAATCTCCCCTCGTCTTAACACCCTTTAAATATCTTGTGTATAGAGTGTGCCAAGGGCATGGTCAGTGAGTTATATATTGATAATGCTGCTAATATATATTTTAATCAATTATTGTTTCGTTCACTGCCCTGGCTGCACCTTTCTCCCAGGAGGTACCGAGCTGTGATGATAGCGGCAACCAGAATAACTATTCTCTAGGTATCTCATATATAGATGATGCATCCTGTGAATGCTCTGTGGTCAGGAGCAGTGTGGATTGAAGGGCTTCCACCCTATGTTGTAAAAAAAAAAAGGATCGGGTCAAGCTGAGGGCACTCACCAACTGTGTAATCTTTAGTTTGTCTCTTCTTCTTGCTGAATGCTGTATCAGGGCTGCGCACACACACACACACACACACACACACACAAAGGTTTCTTCATTTTGTATCTTTTTACTCCAGCTCGATATGGAGGCGGAAGTCAGAAAGCATGCCATCTGGTTCTTGGTATGGAACTATTTCCTACTGTTTTCTGATTCTTGCAGCACTGATCTCCTCTGTACTCTGGATGATTGATTTCTTGTGCTTGTTTCTGTCGGGGTACATTTCAGTAGCTCTTCTTCCGGTTCCACTGCAAATGAATTGTTGGATGACACACTGCTGGATGTCCCTTGAGTGCATCGCCTACTCCTACTCCTGCTTCTTTGTCTGCATTGAGACTGCAACCATTGTCTGCCTTGCCTTTTAAATGGGATTGCCAATCTGAAGATAGATTTAACCTTCCTAAAGTTAAATGATTGCTATTTTTCCCTGTAAAATTTGTTTTGGCAGCCGAAGAATACAGATGAGAGGTGCACTCTATTGGTTTGTGTTCATCTTTTTGTTGAGGGGGCTGAGATGGAGGGTTCAGTGTCCATAAAGTGCTCATGCTCAGAGGGTGTAAGAGCTGTGGAACGAGACATCAGGAACATCTCATGCGCAGATTTGTGCTTTTTTGAATTCAGATGCCCGTTATTGTGTTTGCTATCAGAGTCCTCAGACAATAAATATATATACTCCCAAGCATCTTCCACAGTAGAGCAAGTTACCAAGCCACCCCCTTTTTCTCTTATAACAAATATAGCAGGGCATTTAAAATTGTACATTATTCCAGGCCTCTGATATTCTTTTTTAACTTCACAAAAACCCTTTCTTTTTTTCACCACTTCATGAAAAAGTCTTGGAAGATGAAGATCTTATTCCCTGACACTGCAATGATTTATGGTCCTAGCAATCTTAGAATGCCTAAAAGTGAACCACAATTGGTCTAGGGAATTTATTGGGGATTTAGGACCCAGAGCTCTGAGCTCATTCAATCTCAAGCGTGTATGGCCACTGAAAGCTGAGGATTTCTGGAATAAAAGTTTGTAAAAGTTAACTATATTGTTCCCTCCCAGCCTTCCAGTACTCCAAATATCTTGAGATTGTTCCTCCTTCCCTGATATTCCAAATCATCAACTTTCTCTAGCAGAAATTATATTTGTTTAGACTGCTGTTGTGTAATTACACTCAACTGGACTACTTTTTCTTTAAGGTCACCCATCTGTTGTGAGGATTTATTTACTGCCTTTTTAACCCAGTCAGTTTCTGCTTGAAGACTCATTTTATCATTTTTAACTTCAGCAATGTCTGATTTATCGGCAATTTTCAGATCAGCAATCATACTTTTTATTTGTAAAATGTCTGCTTTATTTTCGGCTTCATTCATGTTGGTTGACATTTTCTTTTTTTTTTTTCTTTTTGTTGTTGTTGGATGAGCACTTGAAGCCTTTTGTGGTTCTCTGTGACTTTACCAGCTGTCAGTTTCAGTCGGCGGTAATTTTAAACTCGAGTTTACAGGGTCACTTATTAGTGACAGCGTGATTGATGGCTAACAACTTACTCCTTGTACGCTCTTAAACTGAATTATTATAATTTAAATGCTCGTTGTTACATTTTACTGTGTTTTAAATAAGAAATAGAATGGACCAGAGCAGTGCGATTTTCAGGCAACAGTCCTCTTCAGCCACATGCATTCCGAACCGATACAGCAGTATGGAATAGGTTCCCATGCTGATGCTAGAACTGCTAGATGCAGTGTTAAACAGGTTCCCTGCTGATGCTGGAACCGCTAGATGCAGTGTTGAAGAGGTTTCCTGCTGATGCTGGAACCGCTAGATGCAGTGTTGAACAGGTTCCATGATGATGCTGGAACCGCTAGATGCAGTGTTGAACAGGTTCCCATGCTGATGCTAGAACCGCTAGATGCAGTGTTGAACAGGTTCCCATGCTGATGTTGTAACCGCTAGATGCAGTGTTGAACAGGTTCCCATGCTGATGCTGGAACTGCCAGATGCAGTGTTGAACAGGTTCCCCTGCTGATGCTGGAACTGCTAGATGCAGTGTTAAACAGGTCCCCCTGCTGATGCTGGAACTGCTAGATGCAGTGTTGAATAGGTTTCTATGCTGATGCTGGAACTGCTAGATGCAGTATGGAATAGATTCCCATGCTGACGCTGGAACTGCTAGATGCAGTATGGAATAGTTTCCCTGCTGATGCTGGAACCGCTAGATGCAGTATGAAATAGGTTCCCCAGCTGATGTTGAAACTGCTAGAAGTGTGGAATAGTTTCCCATGCTGATGCTGGAAACATAGAAGCGTATAAAACAAGCCAGCCCACCAGCGCGGTGGTAGCACTACTGCTTGCGATGCCGATGACCTAGGTTTGGGCACGTGCCCAGGGAGTTGGAGGGCCAGCCAGGGGAAGAAAGCTGGAGCATCCAAGGACCACTTGCCTTCTCTGGGGAGGGAGGGAGTGTGAGGCTCTGCATTTGTCTGGCCTCTGGCAGAGGCTGGAGGCACAGTAACACACATTGAGCCATGGTGCTGGAGGGGGCGTGACAGACGTCAGTGGCACGCCTTGATGATATGCGCACGTCATGCCCCACCAGAAAATGGAAAATGGGCTCCTGCCAGATGATGGCCACTCCCCCACCCAGAGCTTCAGATAAGTGGATTTTAGACATATTTTACGTTCAGAAATCTGTGCAAAACATTCAGAAAAAGACACCTTGGAGTAATTGACATCCTTGTATAAGAACCCTGTTAAGGGCTGACAGCTGTTTTTTCCTACTGTGGACATATTTTTCTTTTTTTTTTTAAATGTAACCCCTCACTTAACAAAGACACACTTTTGAAACTCAATTTGCTTTGACTTCTATATTATTCGGGTGTGATGTGAAGGGGTTAAATTGAACTAAAATTATTTGCAACCCTGCTAATCAGCTTCAGCATGGAGGAGTTTGTTCTATGTCCTGTGGCAGTCTCCAACTCAGAGAGAAGAAAGATTTACAGCTAGCCTTGACATGGCTTTGTGCTGGTGGTGGTGGACCAGTGTGTGTATCAGTTTATTTCTACAAAAGAAGAGAAACAAGAAGCCTGTTTTTTTTTAAACTTATATTTATTGATTATAACTTCAATTGATACAAGTCATTTCAGCAGGCAAGTACATAGGCATATTGTACACATCATTATTACAGTTAGTGTTGATCATACTTCTGATCATGTTACAGCATGGCGGGGTTATCAACATCTGGTATTTTAGCTAAGATATATACCAAGAAAGGCTATTACTGCCAAGAGCAGGGGAGATCCAACATCAAACTTAAGACATAGTGTACCCTTTGAGTAGGTTTAAATCTCTATATAAACTTCAATATTAGGTTACTTTTAAACTTCAGCTGACTTCTGCAGATCCTGTTAACTGAGGTGTCATGTAAAATTCAGATTCATTACAGAACTTAGTAACTTTAATAAATTACCTACTTTATAAACTGTTGTGGGCCATTTCTATTATCTTCAAACTTTTATTTATTTATTTATTTAATTTTGGTAACCAGGTAGGCCCACTGAGACCAGGGGGTCCCTTTTTCAGAGGTGACCCAGAGTTAATTACAGGTAACATAAAGCATTACATATATACATTATACATATCACAGAGCATGTGAGACAGGCCATACAGAGGGATAAATCAAATTATTAGTTGGTTGTAACACATAGCTAACAATCAACAGTAACAGGGAGTCAGAGACAGGCTATACAATCCTATTTAAGTAACACATTGCGATTTAAGTACAAACAGGTTCATATCAGCAGGATCTATACCTTATAATTTGTAACAGGAAGCTCCAGACTCAGTAGGTGGGACTTGAGTTCCTTTTGAAGCTTCTCAGGAAGCAGAGGACTGGATACAGGAAGAGTGAGTTCCACAGGAAGGGATGGAGGTGGAGAAGGATCGCGCTCCACAGGAGGTCCTGACTCTTGGCACCTGGAGCAGACTGCGTTCTGATATTCAGACTTGGCTGAGTGTTCAAACAGTTCAACACTATGATCCAATCTTGACTAATGAGAAGCTGGTTGACGAGCTGCCTATATCTGGCATGGATAAGAGAGGAGAGCAGCAGTTGTATAATTGGGGTGGCCTAGCACTGTATAGCCTGGAGGCTAGAGTAACACTGTAAATGAACTTGGTACATCCAGTAGACCTGGTTTTGATTCCCACAACCTCCACTTGCATACTGTGTGACTCTGAACAAGTCACACAATCTCCCCAGTGCTCCCAGCTCACCACTGAAAACAGGCACATGTGCCTAGCAGGCCTTACCTGGTTACCAAAGAATAAAAATACATGTATTTGCTTCCTCCCAATTGAGGGATGGTCTGTGTTGGAGCTGTGGGTAGGAGAGCTGGGAATGTTTGCTTGGGTGGGATAGGGGCTTATACGTTGGTACTGAGGCTGGCTGTGTTTGCTTGGGGGGGGACTGGATGTGCTGGTGCCAAAGGCATCAGCGTTCACTTGGGTAGTGTAAGGGGGTTGGCAGTGTTGGTACGAGGTGGGCTATTTGCTTGGGTTGGGTGACTGGCCGTGTAGGTGCTGGGTCCATCAGTGTTCACTTGGATTTGTTGGGGGTGCTGCGCTGGTAGTGTTGGTTCCTGGATTGGCTGTGTTTACTTGGGTGAGGTTGGCAGTGTTGTTGCTAGGGCCGTGTTCACTTGAGTGTGGGGGCTGGCTGGGGGTAGACTGGCGCATTGTTGTTCAGGGCTGTTTATGTTGCAGCAGTGGCTGAGGGAGCTGGCTGTGATCATTTTGGGGGAACGGGATACTTTGATGGAGGGAGACTCACTGGGGAATGGGGACTCATTAGCCATATTCTTTCAGAGAGAGAGTGTGTGTGTGTGTATTTATGTTGGTAGGGTGGAGCGGTCTGTGTGTGGGTTTGGGAAGTAGGCTGTGTGTATCTTGGTGGGGGATGGTGGCTACTGTAGAAAAAGCCAGGTGTATGTGTGGGGGACTGGCTATGTTGGCAGTGGAAGGGACCAGGCATATGTGTGAGGAGCTGACCATGTTGATGGAGGCAGGCATGTCGGAGGAGATTTATTTATTTATTTATTAGCTTTTGGTAACCAAGTAAGTGCACTAGCCAACAATTCTGCCTATTTTCAGGCACGGCCCAGAAGAGTACAAGAAGAAAAACAGCAGTGAGCAACAATTTGTACATAATGAAACAATAAACAGTCAGGACAGTATACACCAACAGTAGAAGCAATTGAAAATACATACTGGACAGGATACCAGCAAAAATAGTACAAGTTAGAGTAGTAAAACAATTGTAGCTTAATAACCAGTTAATCAAATCAATGATGGCATCAAGGAGAGATGACAGTAGTCAATATAACAATCAAGCATAACAGTAAATTGGCTCGGAAACACAGATGGAGAACATCAGTAGCAGCTACGCAGAAGTTAAGTGCAATCACAGTTACTAAGAGCATTGAGGTGTGAAACAAAGCAGCTTAAAGATACAGTGAGATGGCCATGTTATTCTGGGTGATGTGCTAGACATGGGGACCTGACCATGTTGGTGGCTTAAACTGGTGGTGAAAGCTTATTTTGGCTTACAAAATATTGCCAAAGCATGCCATACTTGGCTGCACTTTGGGAAGTATGTTTATATATTTGTGTGTGTGGGGGGACAACAGGCTGAAAGGCTGCAAGATGGCTGGTGTGTTGGGGAGAGCCCTTGTGATCTTAGGTGGCTCCACATACTGTGCTGTATTACGGAGGGTATGGGGGGATATGTGTGTGTGTGTGTGTGTGTGTGTGTGTGTGGTGCAAAGGACCCGACTGTTTAGGTGAGTTGGCTATGAAGAATGAGGGTGGAGTGGTCTGTGTGTGGGTTTGGGGAGCAGGCTGTGTGAGACAGTGTGAGTCTTGGTGGGGGATGGTGGCTATTGTAGGAGAAGCCAGGTATATATGTGGAAACTGGCCATGTTGGCAGTGAAAGGGACAAGGCATATGTATGGGGAGCTGACCATGTTGGTGGGGAGGCATGTCGCAGGAGCTGGCCATTGGCTTTCAGTGCTGAGGGTGTCAGACATATTGATGCCTTAAACTGTGGTGATGAAAGGTCCTTTGTGGTGAATTTCCCATTTAAGTGGGTGGTGATACTCCACAACATGCTGTTAATTAAGCATGAGCAACAAACAAAAACAAAACTGAGTTTGTTTGACTTGATTCATGCATTGCATCTTGCTTGCCATCCTCAACCTATAATAATACAACAAATGAGATCTGATATCAAAATATCTGTCAGCTTTAATAGGAAGGTGATATCTGTGTGTTAGTGATAGTGTATGATTACCAGACTTTGAAAGTAGCAGGCATCTGACTGCAAGCAACTTAACACAAGATTAATGGAGGTTACTTGGAACTGCAAGAACAATTCATGAAATAAACACGTACTGTGGCTGGCCCAGTGGCACTGAGGGTTGAGGCATCGCCTTACCTTGCCCCATGCTGGCAACTCATGTTCGGGAGTAAACACGAGTCATCAGGGGTCAGTCAGGGAAGGAGAGGATCGAGCGTCCAGAGGACTGCTCTCCTCTCTTGGAGAGAGTGGGTTGTGGGCTCTGAGGGTTTAGCAGCTCCCAGTGGGGACTGGGGGCTCTGCAACCAAGGAGACACGTAGGTGGGGAGAGGTGTGGCAGGACGCTCTGAGCACGGATGCGGGAGCATGCCTACCACGCACTGGACTCCAATGCACACCCGGACCTCGGGGGAAAAAAGGCAGAAAAACCCTGGCACCCAGACAGGCGAAGGCGGGACCCACGGCACAGCACCCACGCTCAACACTGGGCCATTCCAACTAGCCTCCGGCTCTCACCCCCCTCCGGCTAGATTGTAGAAAGAGTGCCAGAGGAGTGGCGGTCCCACCTCATGGGAGCTCAGAGCCGGGGGGTTGGTCAGGTACGAGTGAGGGGTAGAGAGCACTCCTGGGATAGATGTCTGGTTGGAGGACCTCGGCAGAGGTGGAAAAAGCCAGAGCCTAGCCTCCATGCCGGAAAGAGATCTAGGGCCAAAGAACAAGGGGGTATAAACAGAGTTAAAAAAAATAAATAAATAAACACGTACTGTAAGTAACTGATTTACTACGCACATTTTCCTTTCCTAGACTCATTCAGAAATGTATTTCTGTGGATGTGCCGTGGATGAGGTTACAGTGAGGTATTCAGAAGGCCTATGACTTCAAAAACTATAGGACTTGGAGTATTTCGACTTCTAAAATTTGTTGACTGGAATTATTTTGACTTCCAAAAGTTGACAGTTGAAAGTATTTTGACTCCAGTAAAACTGAAATTACTTTCAAATTTCAACCCATGGAAGTATTTGACTTCCACCAAAATAAAATTATCTGAAGCCCTGCCTCCACCACCCTGGGACCCCAGAATGCACCTCCTCTGTCTCCCATGTGCCCGCCCCTGGGGCACTGAGAGAATTCTCCTCCCCACCCCAGGGAGGGCCTTGCAGTAGGGTTAGAGCTGGACCACCTTGGGGAGGGGTGGATGGGACTGTGACCGATTGAGTAAGGCAGCGGAGGTGAGACCTAGGGGCAGCAGGAGATATGAGAGCTGAAGAAGTGGTGGGGTTGGGGTCAGTGGGAGAAAAAAAAAATGAAACATAGAAAACAGAGAAAAAAGTGATGGCAGAAGGAGACCAAGGGCCCATCCAGTGTGCCTGTGACTTCCTGAGATCTACTCCAGTCTCAGAACCTAGCCCCACTTCTGCTTTATGCTCCCAATTGCTCCTCCGACTTCTACTCTTGCTTTTGCTCTAGCCCACCCTAGTTTGAATGATGTCACGATCTTTGCTTCCACCACCTCAGCTAGCAGTCTATTCCATGGTTCTCCAACCCTTTCTATGAAATAGTGTTTCCTGAGCTCCCTCCTGTAGCTCCCCGTCCCCCAACTTCCACTTGTGACCTCTAGTGCTGGCATTGGTAACTCTGTTGAACAGGTCAGAGAGCATGCTATTTATACCTCTCAGTATCTTGTATGCTTCAATCATGGGAAAGGTCACTACTGGACGGGGGGGATAGTTACAGAGTAAAGGCTGACTGCTGCACAATCGAGCAGACTCAATAAGACCTTAGGGCCTGCATCTGCTGGTGTTTTTCGTATGTTCGTATGTCCCCTCTTTCCCATCTGGTCTCCAGTGAGAATATATTTAACTCTGCTAGATGTTCCTCGTATGATAGCCACTGTAGGCCCTGGATCATCCTGGTCACCCTTCTCTTTACAACCTCCAGCCTGTTCTTACCCTTCTTAAGGTGCAGACTCCAAAACTGGACACAGTACTACAAATGGGGCCTTACCAGTGACCTGTATAATTGGAGTATCACCTCTCTCCTCCAGCTGTAGAACCCTCTGACTATGCACCCCAACATTCTGCTGGCCTTGCTATATGCGGTGTCGCATTGACTGGATTGTTTAAGGGTATCGCTAATGATGACACCTGGGTCCCTTACTTCCTGTGAGAAACTAAGCTGGATCCCCACTGAGCCAGTATACTGTCCTCAGGTTCCCTCTATCCAGATGCATCACCTTGCATTTTTTTGTATTGAACCTCAGTTGCCAGATGTTAGACCAACTTTCCAGCTTCTGTAGGTCTTTTTGAAGGTCCCTAATTGCCTCATCGCAGTCCGCCATTCCCCTTAGTTTGGTATTGTCCTCGAATAGGGCAATGTGCCTTGAATGCCTATGCCTATGTCACTAAAAAATGCATTAAATAGGACTGGCTTTAACACTGAGCCCTGGGGCACGCTATTTGTGACCGCGCCTTTTTCTGACCTTGCCCCATTGACAACCACTCTCTGCTCCTGTCCTTCAACCAATTCCCTACCCACCTGACTATGCTCTTGGCTGCGCCTAGGTCGTCCAATTTTTTTAGCAGTGATTTGTGTGGCACCGAGTAGAAGGCCTTATTGAAGTCAAAGCAGAGGAGGTCCACTGGATGGCCTCTGTCTAAATCCCTGGTCACTCAGTCACAAAATATATTTAGGTTTGTCTGGCATGACCTACCTGATACAAACCCATGTTGCCTGTCATCCTGAAGACCATTCTTAACTAGGTACTCCACCAAGACTTGTTTTTCTAAGGATTCCATTAGTTTCCCCACTACGAATGTAAGGAACCACTAGACCAGTGTGGAATAGGTTCCCCTGCTGATCCTGGAACCGCTAGATGCAGTGTGAAATAGGTTACTATGCTGATGCTCAAACCGCTAGATGCAGTGTGGAATAGGTTCCCATGCTGATATTGGACCCGCTTAGATACAGTGTGGAATAGGTTCCCAAACTGATGCTCGAACCGCTAGATGCATTGTGAAATAGGTTCCCATGCTGATGCTGGGACCGCTAAGTGAAGTTTGGAATAGGTTCCCACACTGATGTTTGAACTACTAGATGCAGTGTGAGAACAGGTTCCCACACTGACTCCTAACCCCAGATGTAGTGTGGAATAGGTTTCTATACCAATGCTCGAACTGCTATATGCAGTGTGGAATAAACCACTTGATTTTTCCCTATTTAAAAATACTATGCTTTTTAAACCATAGGATCTATATCATCCTACCTTTAAAAACAAGTCTAGAAACTCATTACTGAACATTTTTAAACTTATAATCAACTCACCCTTGCACAAAAAGCTTTTCTGTCTGGTTTTGCAATGGGTGGCACATTGCGCTGCCATGCAGGAGACACCAGTTAGTTTCATGAGTGTAGCTCACCTTGATGCAATGCACTCAAACACTAAGGCAGGGCAACATTCACTCCTCTGTATGAACGCCTCTTCTGGTAGGGAGCTGGAGCAGATTCAGCATTGTGGCTGACCTAGCAGAGTCAGCCCCCTGCCCCTGAAGGCCAGCATAGGGAGGACAGCATCTCAATAAGGACAGGAAGGGCCCAGAGGGAAAAACAAGTATGTCAGCAATCCTTCATTGCACCCCAATGGCATATATACAGCTTCAAAGTCTCCCCACCTTACATTAGATCCTGGAGAGTGCTAGGCCCAATACAGTGGTGAAGCTATAGGGACATTCAGGAGTGGCACATGAAGTAGGACTGGGAACCCATGGGGATACTGGGTGAAGCTGACATTCAGGAGCAACACAAGAAGTAGGACTGGGGACTCATTGGGGGTACTGGGTGAAGCTGTAGTTACATTCGGGAATGACACATGAAGAAGGACTGGGGACCTGTTGGGGGTACTGGATGAAGCTGTAGGGACATTTGGAGTGGTACATGAAGTAGGACTGGCTGGGGACCCATTGGGGATCCTGGGAGAAACTGCAGGGACATGACACATGAAGTGGGACTGGAAACTTGGGAGTGGCACATGACATAGAAATGAGGACCCACTGGGGACTGGGTGAAGCTGTAGGGACATTCAGGAGCAGCACAAGAAGCAGAAGTGGGGACCCATTGGGGACCAGGTGAAGCTGTAGAGACATTCAGGATCAGCACATGAAGTAGGACTGGGGACCCATTGGGGGTACCAGGTGAAGTCGAAGGACATTTGGGAGTGGCATGAAGTAGGACTGGGGACCTATAGGGGGTCTCAGGTGAAGCTGTAGGGACATTCAGGAGTAGCAATGAAGTAGAAGTGGGGACCTGCTGGAACAGGGTGAAGCTGTAGGGACATTTGGAAGCAGCACATGACGTGGAAGTGGGGACCTGTTAGGAGGTACTGGGTGATGCTGTTGGGTTATTCAGAAGTGGCACATGAAGTAAGGGGACCCATTGTGGGTACTCGGTGAAGCTGTAGGAGCATTCAGGATCAGCACATGAAGTAGGACTGGGGACCCGTTGGGGTACTGGGTGAAGCTGTAGGGACATTTGGGAGTGGCATATGAAGTAGGACTGTGGACCTATTGGGGGTATCAGCTGAAGCTGTAGGGGCATTCACGAGCGGCACATGAAGTAGAAGTGGAAACCTGTTAGGGGTACTGGGTGAAGCTGTAGGGCTCTTCGGGTGCAGCACATGTAGTAGGACTGGGCACCCATTGGGTGTCCTGGGAGAAGCTGTAGGGACATTCAGGAATGACACATGAAGTAGGACCGGGGACCCATTGGGGTACTGGGCAAAGCTGTAGGGACATGTGGGAGTGGCACATGAAGTAGGACTGGGAACCCATTGGGGTAGTGGGTGAAGTTATGGTGAGAATCGGGAGCAGCACATGAAGTAGGACTAGGGACCCATTGAGGGCAGTGGGTGAAGTTACAGTGACATTGAGGAGCAGCACATGAAGCAGGACTGGGGACCCATTGGGGGTACTGGGTGAAGCTATAGTGACATTCGGGAGTGGCACATGAAATAGGACTGGGGACCCATTAGGGGTAGTGGGTGAAGTTACAATGCCATTCGGGAGCAGCACACAAAGTAGGAGTGAGGACCCATTGGGAGTGCTGGGTAAAGTTACAGTGACATTTGGGAGCAGCACGTGAAGTAGGACTGGGGACCCATTGGGGGTACTGGATGAAGTTATAGTGACATTCGGGAATGGCACATGACGTAGGATTAGGGATCAGTCTGGTATACTGGGTGAAGTTATAGTGACATTCAGAAATGACACATGAAGTGGGACTGGGGACCAGCTGGGGGTACTGAGTGAAGCAGCAGGGACAATTGGGAGCAGCACATGAAGTAGGAGTGGGGACCTGTTAGGGGTACTGAGGAAGTTATAGTGACATTCAGGAATGGCACATGAAGTAGGACTAGGACCAGTTGGGGTACTGGGTGAAGTTACAGGGACATTCAGGGAGTGGCACATGAAGTTGGACTAGGGACCAGTTGGGGTACTGGGTGAAACTGTAGAGACATTCAGAATGACACATGAAGTAGGACTAGGGACTAGTTGGGGTACTGAGTGAAGCTGTAGGGACATTCAGGATCAGCACATGAAGTAGAACTGAGGACCCACTGGGTGTACTGGGTGAAGCTGTGGGGACATTCAGGATCAGTACATGAAGCAGGACTGGCAACCCATTGTGGGTACTGGGTGAAGCTGTATGGACATTCAGGAATGACACATTAAGTAGGACTAGGGACCTGTTGGGGTACTGTGTGAAGCTGTAGGGACAGTCACGATCAGCACATGAAGTAGGACTGTGGACCCATTCGGTGTACTGGGTGAAGTTGTAGGGACATTCGGGATCAGCACATTAAGTAGGACTGGCAACCCGTTGGGGGTTCTGGGTGAAGCTATAGGGACATTTGAGAGTTGCACATGAAGTAGGACTGGAGACCCATTGATGGTAGTGGAATACAAGCTGAAGGACTGGAGCTGAAGGTAAGGCTCAAAAACACATGGGGGAGAGGGCTTATGGAAATTTTATTAAAACAATAGACCATGACATATAGTACAGTGTGGATGTAACAAAGCAGCATTACAATTGGAAACATTTTATTACAACTGAGGTGCTGAAATAAAGCTGACTTGGTGGGGGAATTGCCAGACAGTGTCCATAGGGTACGCAGCAGAAGGAGGAGTCTTTGATTCATCCAGATTGTTCAAATATATATTCCAGGTCGTGCCTGAAAATAGTCATCCCTATGGCTAGTGCACTTACCTGGTAAACAAAAACTAAGTAAAAAATAAATAAATAAATATCAAATGGGTCCTTGGTAAGACCAGGATGGGAAGCGACATGATCAATATGAAGATGGTAGCACTCACATTAAATTAACTTGTGGCACCGCTCACCATGGTATTCAACGCCTCTCTGAGATCTGGCATCTTCCTGACAGGTGGAAAGAGGCTCTAGTCACAACCTGCTTTTAAATCAGGAGACAAAGCTAATCTAGCAAACTCCGCCCATCTCGATTTTACACCCCCCCCCAAAGCACTTGAAAGGGTGGTCTCAGAACAACTAACTGAGTACCTAGAAAAACATAGCTTCTCTGCTTGCAACAACATGGATTCCAACAAAACCACTCCACCGTCACCATGCTAGTAGAGTACACCACTCAGTTTTATGGGGCCCTGGATAAAGGGATGGCGGTGGGGTCTATCTTCATAGACCTCACCAAGGCCTTTGACACAGTCAGTCACCAACTGCTACTGAAATGTCTCCTCTCTACAGGATTGTCAATGAACTCCATGGCCTGGTTCTATAGTTACCTCACGCAGAGCTCTCAATGGGTCAGGATCAGCAATACAATCTCTGAGCCCAGGGAAGTAAACCTAGGGGTCCCGCAAGGTTCTATCCTTGGTCCTCTCTTATTCAGCTTCTTCATAAATGACATGCCTTCCACCTGTTCTGCACACTCCATACTCTATGCAGACGACGCTGTTATCTCCATCCCAGGGAAAGACCTGGGATCAATTAGTTCTGAACTTCAGCTCAGTTTTCGTGATTTGCAAACCTGGTTCACCAGAAATAAACTGCTACTCAACTACAACAAGACAAAGAGCATGCTCTTCAGCATCCCATAGAGCAAGATTCGAGGGTCCTCACTGCATATACTTAGTAGCGAAGAGGAAGTACTAGACCAGGTCAACATATTCAAGTACTTAGGGATTCACCTTGATGACACCCTCACCTTCACTGCTCATGCTGAGCAAACTGGTAAAGTCCACCAACATGAAGCTTGGCATCTTGTATAGACACTGCACCTCTGTGACATCGGCTGCCCTGAAACTTGTTACGTGCAGTTCAGTTCTCTCTCATCTGTGGATTATGGCCTTGTCATATATGGGGCAGGTACAAACACAGCACTTAAAAGGGTCAAAACCATCTTCAACAAGGCCTGCCACCTGGTCCTGGGAGTACACAAAATGACTCACTCTTGTGACCTATACAAGGAAACTGGCTGGCTCCCACTCCACCACAGACTCCAATACCAGGCCTGCCTCCTTGCAAAAAAGTCCCTGATGGGGTCCTTGCCTAGTGCTACTTCAGCCCTCTTTGAGCCTGCACAACCATCTAAATGCACAAGGAGTCCCTCCAGGGCTGTCCTAACTGTTCCCTTCAAACAAACCACCCTTGACCAAAGATCCCTCACCTACTGTGGGCCTAAATGGTTCAATGATCTGCCTGCAGACCTTTCCAACTCCCCCAGACTTGGCCACTTTAAAAATGGGCTTCGATCTCTTCTTGCCAGCAAATCTGACTGCCAGTGTTTCTGTTAACCCATGGCCTCTGACAGCCGTTCTCATACTCGTTAAACACTACCTTCTCTCACTCCCACCTTCCTGTTCCACAACTGCCCACCTCCCTCCCCCCACCTCCCACCACCTACTACCTCCCCTTGACAAAGCCTCACCTTGGCTGCTAAAACTGCATTTCTGCAGAATGGGAGTGCCCCGTCTGAACTGTAACATGATTGTTAAACACTGTACCGCACTTAATTAGTGCCACATTAATATGTTTCTCCGCAAGTGTGGTCCTGTTTATCCTCACTTGTTGTACCCTGCTTAATGTTGTAACTGCACACTAATACTACTTGTTAGTTGATGTTCTTTCTGTTCTGCAATGTTTCATCACCTGTAAATGTCTTGTATTCCTTGTTGACTTGGAGCCTTTGTAAACGAACCCCCGTCTCAAAGGTATTAATCCGAATTTGAAATAAATAAATTGTTGGTGCCTGCACACTGTGCTACCATGTGGGAACTGTGAGTTTGCATTGTATACCATACTCCCCCACCCCAAACAGGAGGAGCCTAATGTACAGTACAGAAGCAGCGTGTTCAAGTTCTGGAGGAGAAAGATTCCTGTCCCACAAGGCAACTTGTGCGCCTCCTGCAGACAATGGGGAGCCTTTATGTTGTGTTTAACCACAAGATATCAGTTCCACCTCCCCAGGCCAACGCCAGCAGGCAGACATGCAACTTTATGTTGGAAAAGAGGGCAGGACTAAACAAGGAGAAAAATGACAACTTAATCTATAAATGACAGCAGCCCAGTGCCCACGTCACAGGGTACGGCACTTCTACAGGTCCTCAGGAGTCCTGCAGTAAACAGATGTTGACTAAAGGGTGGGGGTTCCCTCAGGGTGTAGCTGGATCAGCACAGCTGACAGGCTGTCATGCACGGGACAGAATCCCAGCTGGGCAGCAACCAGAGAACTGAAATTATTCAAAAACAACAAAGTCTTGTGACTCACTACCTGATTTGATATTTATATTTATATTTAAACAGTTTTTGGCAGTTTTAGACCATTTACTAAGGTGGTAAGAGCTTTAGTCTTCCTTAAAAGGAAACACGACTGTAACACTCCAACACATTCTTGGTAATAAAATGGAAATAGGAATTAAATTATAAAATGGCAAGAAAAATTTATGGGTTCTGATTGGTTACTGCTGACCTTCAACAGTGATATTATCCCAGCATATCACACCTATTCAAAAAGCAGCTAAAAATGTATTTTTCAAATGTTTTCCTTTTACAAGCGTAGCCAGGTTGCTGTGCAACTTTCAGTTACTACCCCACCTTGCGGGCTCAGACAAGGTTGAGGGGCCTGGGCTCTGTTGTTCTGGATGAGGGGGAGGGTGCATTTCCAGAGATAAAGCAAATAGCATGGTGCCGCCACCCAGAGAATAGCTAAAGTGGGCCTGACAACTAAGGACAGCTCCCGAGATGCTGTTCCTACCCACATCCCCTTGCAGTCACCCCACACATGGAATATCAGCAGTAACTGTAATATTTCAATATGCATGCACTTTTTTAGCTTCAGCTAATAACCAGCTCATGAAACAATCTTAACCAAGAACAATAGACAATTTATTAAAAGGGAAGGGGAATGGGAGGCAAAAATAAATAGCTAGTTCAGAACATTTGATTTGATGTTTAAAAACATAAACAGCAACAATACTGTAATAATAAACAGTGCTAACCCCCAACAGCATGCACAACAGTACACCATCAATTTTCCTACTCCCATCTGGTACCAGATTTTCCCCCATTCAGTTAGGTTGGGAGCTCCCACAGTCTCTCTGGGTACACAGCTGGAGCAGTTGCAGGCCTGATATCAGTGGAGCTGGTTGGTAAGCGTTGGTGCACCGAAGAACAATTGGTTAAACTCAAACCCCCCTTGAACTGATGCAACTGATCAAATAATTGCTTTAAGTAGAAACTGACAACCTCTGGCCAGTTGACCAAAACAGTAAATTTGAAGAAACTTTGAACACACCCCCAGTGGCAGGCCAGGCCCTACACTGATTCATGGTTCTGAAGATTCAGATACAGGGTCTGTGCAACAACAGTTCTCTCCTTCTGCAGCTCTAGGATGCTTTGAATAAAGTTGCAGTCCGTGGATGCTTGGTTTGGACAGCAGGTTCCCTTGGCAAGCTGGTCGCCGCTTTCTGCTGCAATGCAGGTTCCTTTTGCTTGTCGCCTTCTCTTCTGCATCTTAGGTGCTGGACAGACCAATACAGGGGACCAGAGCCACACGCCTCACTCCACACATCCAAGTATCGAGCCCTCAGGGAAAGATGATGGGTAATGTCTAGCTGTGACACTACCTAGCTGATTCCCCAGAAGATCCTCACTTGGCAGTGACTCCTCTTCTGGAGTTCAGGAAACACACACTCTTTCTTTCCCCTGCTGGCATTCAGCCATGGATACGGCCTGGATCAGGTCTAGCTCACCTCCCAGGGCTGAGGGTGGCAATCAGTCTCTCAGGAATTTCCACAGGTTCTAACCACAAAGCAGCTTTCTAACTTCAAAACTGACTTACCAGATTGTAGAATGCTTTAGACAAGCTTCCTAGAAGGTAGCTGTGGAAGCCTTAGGCTCGACCTGCAAACTTTCCCCGGCATAGTTTAATCCCCCTGTCTCACAAAGAGCTTCAGGCAGACTGCCTCAAACTGAAAAACTCACCCCAGGTCTGAAGAGAACATGGCAGCAGTTTATTGGCTAACCCAGCTGTCCATCTGCAAAATTAATATATATTAAGTCCATTCAACACCTGATTGGATGCCACTGTAGGCATCAAGAGTGTTGTCCAGTCCATCTACACAGGAGCCATAGCAGCAGTCCTTTTAGCTCCTTGAACACTGATTGGATAAAGACAGGGTCAGAGGTGATCAAAATGGCATCCATCAGAACAGTTTATATACAAAGTCTCAACTTTAAAGTCTATTTTTGAGGCTCCTGTACTAGTTTACATGTTCACATGCCTCAAAAGATGCCTCTCTGCTCTATTATCTGGCTTAGAAATAGGCACTGAAAGAGACACTCCCTGCTTGTCTCTAGCATTGTAGCACTGTCCCCCCCAAGTGACAGGCAGCACACATTCACAGTGCAGCCTTGGCTACTCTTAAAGCTACAATGGTTAAAAAACACATCTGCAGAGTTTAATCTCCTCTCTCCCCCATTGTGTCTCTGACCCCCCACTTATGTCTTTTGGGGTCCCCTGGGGTCAGCACACACAAAGAAGATGTTGACTGAGCCACCAGAGTGGCGTTAACATTAAGCGCCATAGTGCTAACAGGATCTGTGTGCGCAGCCCACAGCAGCTCGCACATTCGTGCAGGAGTCAGCTTAAACTTTACTGCTGGTCCAGTGCTAACTTAGCTGCAGCACTGATCTGGCAGTTGTAACTTCAATACACACTCCTCTGGTCTGGGACTTGTGGGACCAGATGGCTGGGAGGCAGACCAGGTAAGCCCCACCTGTGGGAGGGGGTTACACAAGCAAGACATTTTATAACTGCAGTAATGTACTTGAGAGCATGTTATATGGGGATAACAGCACTTCTTGGGTGTTGAATACACTCAGCCTGTGGCCTCATGCCTGACCACACGAGGTGTGATGGTATCTAAGCATAACACACACCCTGTGGTGCATTATTGCTAAACTGAAACATGTACAGCTTGGTCTTTACTTTTCTAGTTAGAGCAAAAAAAAAGTGACTACATTAAATATTAGTATGAATTAAGGGAACAATTCCCAAACATTTGAAACTGAAGCCTAAAGTAGCTATGTAGTGCACACCTATAGTCTATCCACACCTTATGTTACAATACACATAAAAAAAACTGTGAAGTGGGGAAGGAAGGGCCCACTTCTGGAAAAGGGGACATTAATCTTCTTGTTCACTGTAGGCCTCCTTTAAATCAAAATTAAAAAAAGGAGATGGGCACACACCAGGAACTGAGAAGGATCTGTTTATTTAGATACAGTGAAGCAGCCAAAGCATGTCCAATATTGGACTAACATTGGTATGTATCACCTCTGATCAAGGCTTCCGGGGCAGGGGTGGAGTTAGCCTGAGCTGTCACTAACAACTGATCTAAGGTGACAGCTCAGGCTAACTCCATCCTCATGTGCCCATCCCCATTTTGTGCTTGCTTGTGCAAGTAATACTTAGCGAACATTTTATTACAATGAATTGAATTTCAGAGGTGTTTCACTGTCAGGTCCAATGCAACTCAAGCTGCACTGGGCTTGGCAGTGACACTCCAATGACCAGGTGAGCCAATGTGCTGTTCTTATGCTGTTTGTGTTTTCTGTTCTTGGTTGTAACATGATTGGTGGCTCTCCAATCCTCTGTTCCCAGTTCTCATTTCCTGGTCCCTCTTCCTGCACACCACCCACTCCCTGCTCAGCTGAGTGATTGATGGATTGCGCGCACACTCATACCTCCCTGACCACTGCTGCAAATCCTGATTGATTCCCTGGAAAAAAAACATCTCCTTAATTTTACATATACCCCCAACCCACCGCCCCAGATTCCGATCTCTTCATCATTAACCCCTACCCACTGCCACAGATCCTGACTGCTTCCTCAGTAACTCCCACTGCCACAGATCCTGACTGCTTCCTCAGTAACCCTCCTGCCATGGGTCCCAATTGCTACTAGGCCAAACAAGTTATAGCCCCATTTATTTGCTCCTTCTTTAAGGTTAGTGCTTATGCCTCCCCCTAGCACATTAGGCAGCTGCTCTACTCCCATGGCTTCTAGCCTGCAGCACATTAAGTGTCTACTCTGCTCCCCGTGGCCATCCCTGACACAATAAGCAGATGTTCTGCTCTCCACTACCCCCCTCCCCCCACATACACATTAAGCAGCCATTAGTCGGCTTTGCAGCAGCAGCAGCAGCACAGATTTCCCAAGTTTCATTTTTTTTAAAACATACAGTATGTACACTGGCTGCTGCTGCATTCCTGACTTGGCTGTGTAGCGCAGTTCTTCTAGACTTTGTGAAGCAATCCGTCCCATCCCCCCATCCTTTACCTATTGCTGTGCATGGCTATGGAGAAGCTCTGACAAATCCCAGAAGGCGACAGCAACCACAACACAATAGCATACCTTTTAGAAAGCTGTTATTGTTGACAACAGATAAGTGTGTCAGCAGGTAAGCTGTGATGAGATGAGCAATGAGTCTGCAACTGACAAGTGAGCTAGATGTCAAACTCCGAGCCATGGGTGCCGAGTCCTGCACCTGTGCCCTAGTACTGGCTGCCTGTCATTTACATGTTTACATCTGGGTGGGGTGGGGGTGGTATTGGGTTGAGGCTGGGCCTGGGTTTTTGTAGATCTCTCTCTCCAACTGATTGGTGCAAATCAGAGAACAGTTACTGTTCCTGGAGAACTGGCCAGAGCTGGGAGCAAGGAGGAGCTGTTAGGATTGGCTTGAGACTGTGAACCGAGTGTTTTATGCTCAAAAACTAGGTATAAGTACGAGACCCACAGAGCATAAAACATAAAGCCACTCATCTGGAATCCTATCCTCCTGTGACACTATCTGCAAGTACCCATGATTCACAGACCAGGCCCTGAGCCCCTGTACCCCCTGCTCTCCAGCTGCCACTTTCAGTACCGTAGGAAGGGCGGAGCAGATGGTGCCCCCGTACCGGGTGCAAGCCTCCAAGGTGCGCAATTTTCATCTGAAGTTTATTGTTTTTATTCACTTTACGGTGGTGCTACCACTTTAAATTTTTTCTTTTTATTGACTCTGGCAGTAATTATAATGGCTGTCAGCAGGGGCGCACCTGCGGAAGACCAGCAAGTCGGTTGGGGGGGTGTCACATGAGCTGCAGGCAAAATATCATGTGGTGGGTGATGCATACATTTGAGAAACAAAAACTGTGGGAGGGCAGTGCCAGCACTGCCCATTAGTATAAAGGTAAGGAGGAGAGCGATGGTGAGAGTGAGAGGCGGTTAAGTTGGGGAGACAGTGGAGTTAGTGGAGCCATATTATTGTGAGAGTAGAGACTAGATAGAGAGACAGCAAACAAAAGTGATAGGGTAGAGTGTAGTGAGAAAGCAGAGTGGTGTAGAGACAAAAGACAGAGAAGACAGCATTAAGCAAACAATGCATCAGCAAAAGCAAGCAGCAATTAGTCGTCCCGTCCCGTCCCATCTCCCATGCATCTGTGACCCAAATTTTATTGTTTAATGAAAATTCAATTTGTCCTGTTGGTTGTTGTTTAGTTTGTGAGAATGTGAGTGTATGTGGTGGTGGTGGCGGCAGTCTGGGGGGCAGTGATTCTCAATAGGAATGCACTGCTGCACTGATCAGGAGGATTGGGAATGGAAGAGAAGGAAATCTGTCTGATTTCTGAAGTTCATTATTTCTTCAAGTTCTGTTCGAATTGATTGTGTCACTGTAATTAGGTCAATGGGCCCACAGCTGCTGTCCTGGGCCTGGCTCGGCTCGGCTCGGCTGGTGGGCGGCGGGGTGGCGTGGCAACCGGACTGGCTGCTGTAGTAGTTTTGTTCATGGGACTGTCTGCCTGGATGGGAGTGAAGAAGTTGCCACCCCCTCTGCTGTCTTGAGCTGAGACTGACTGCTCCATGCCGTGCAGCATCATCCCTCCCGCCCACCACATTGTTTTTCCAATTCTCTCCTCCACTTCTTGACCAGCATTGTCCCTCCTCATTCCACAGGCAGGCTCCCCCACTGTCCATGCAGCACTGCCTTGTTTCCTAATAGTCCAGGAGCCTGAGGCAGGCCACGGGTAGCCAGGCCTGGCCGTCCACAGACACAGAATATTCCCAACCCAGAGCAGGGCCTGCTGACTGCCTGAGCCTCCAGTCAAACCCCGAGATGGTGAGAGAAGACCCTAGTCACTGTGACTGCTCCACATTGCATAGCACACTAGTCAGTCTGTGACTACTATTAAAGAGGACCAGCCCTGTCTGTAACAGTAACCGATAGAGAGAGAGAGAGAGAGAGAGTTTTGGACATGGGAATTTACTTTGCCCAGACAAGTGGTTTAGGGGTGATGACTGCATACAAGATTAGTTGGGATAAACTTCTGGGGTTAGACAGTGAGAGAGAGAGAGAAAGAGTTTTTTGGGCATGGGGATTTACTTTGCCCAGACAAGTGGTTTAATGGGTGATGACTGGAACTGGATACAACAGATTAGTAGGGACAAACGACGTGTTTGATAAAAACACTTCTGGGGTTAGAGGGCGTGATATAGTGTGTGCAGTAGTACTTCAGATGGTATTTGTAAAAACAACTGAACTTCAATTGTTTTTACAAATACCATCTTACTGATCACAGGTGTTTAAACAGTTGTATCTGCAATGATACCATTTTAAAATGCAGAAGCCTTTACAGTTCTGAAAGTACAGTATATTACATATTGACTGCAATAAAAGCTGAGTGAGATTTTTTATAATGGAAAATTATTAAAATGATTTGGAACACATATGTTCCTGTTGCTCAGGATTGGATGGTGTTCAGATTTCCCACTTACACTCTTTTCATGGACTCAGGGTTAACATGATGGTAACACAAGACACTGGTCTACTCATGAGGTTCAGGATGTTTGGGTAAAAGCCTGCATGCTGAGGGATTATTGGATTCTGAACTTTATACCTCGCCAACCTTTTTAATGCTCAGCTTGCTCACCCTGCCATAAATGGGTTTATTTGGCAATGAAATAAATGACCATCTTGATTCGCTATCATGACCTGGTTGCATTGAGTTTACTAGTTCAGTTAACAAGACAATAAATGATATTTCATTGTCTTCTTTTTTAGTCAGCAGCAGTAGAAGCCTATTGTAATTTTCTGTGGCACTGCATATGGTGGACTCCTTCAAGTTGGTTGGGTTGTGCTTTTTCTGCTTTACCGATGGGTGGCGGATTATAATACTGACACTGGTGTCAGACTGCGGTCTCTGAATGGCCGCATGACCCCTGGAGACGGTCAAACCTTCTCTTCTTCTTCCACTTCTCTAGCAACAGTCAGATACTGTCCAGAATTAGCTGTGTAAACTAATATGCAGTTATGTCAGATTACTATATCTTCAAAACAGAGACACAAGAACTGAGTACACATGTATTTTCTTATGTCTCTCTGTTTTGAAGATATAGGAATCTACACAATTGCATATTAGTTTACATACTGTGTTTTCTAACTAGCCAGCCTAAGCGCATTCAAATGTTCAGTATGCAGAATGGAAAAATAGTTTGTCATCACTCGTACCCACCCATGCTGCTGGAAGAATGCATCTGCATTGCTTTTAATAAATTATCAATCAGACTACCCTCCCTCCAAATAGATTGAATCTATTTTGGGGGAGGGTTGATTGACACATTTCCAGCCTTCCAGGGGCCAAGCCCCAAAACTCATCACAGAGCATGTAAACCCCTCAGAGCTTCCCATACTTTATGTAGCACTCTTTCATAGTATATTTCAAAAATGCATATAGGGTGGGTGGTTAATGGCATTCTTGGTCAGCCACTTGTCTACAACTGTGGTTGCACACTTTGATGCCAGCCAGCCAGAGTCTCCCACATCTCATATATCATGGGAGCAAATATTCCCTGAAATCAGAGGTAGGGAACATATAACAAAAGTATGTTTTTTCTTCAAGAAAAGCCTCAAAACTCACCACAAAGCTTGTAAACCCCTCAGAGCTTCTAGGGGCCTTGCGGCTCTTTTCTGGGGGGGGGGGAGCAAACATAGTCTTTTGCCCAGGGCACCAAAATGCCTTCCTACGCCACTGGCCACTTTGCACCCCATGATCAAGGTATGTGTTGGCCAGTGACATCAGCACCTGCAGCTTAGGGGTGCTGGGCTCGGGGCCTTACTGCCTGCGTTGTATCAAAGTGAAACCAGCCAGCCAGCCATGGTCAATGTGTATGACTGTCTCTCTCCATACAAGTTTGGGACAATTACTTTCATCAGTAGATAATCTATTGGCAACACAGTAGCAGGCTGGCGAGATCACTTCAATTTCGAATGACTTTTCAGTGTCAGCCACAAATGTCAGTCCCACTTCCAGCTAGTTTTAATGACATGATCATTTCTTTTTCCCTTAAGCTTGCCTGCTGCTGCTTCAGTATTGAGAAGAAAGAGAGAGGATCGCAAGCTGAGACTTTTACTCCAGACCTCTTTATGCTCTCAGATTGGAAATGGGAACAATCCAGCCTGTTTTTTCTCTACCCCTCTTGTTCAATGCCTCGTTTTTCAGCTTGCTGTCTGCGAGTGTCCTCCCTCCTGGTTGGTGTATGAATCCCCCTGTAGTCCTGATGGTGAGCAGCTCTGGAGTTTGGGGGCCAAAGTAAGTATCCCCAAAGGTGAAGCATGCTGAGAAGGAAGCAGCAAGGGCCCAGGTGCACCACAGGTACATGACCATGCATGACTTCAGCTATTAAATGTGTCTTGTGTTTTTGTCTGTCTTTTGCAAACCACTGCAACAGAACTGTCTCATGCCTTATGAACAGTAAATCCTTGTTCCTTTTTTTACATTGGCTGCCGTTGCACACCAAACATTTTGTGGCAAGGATAGGGGATTTGGGGGTGGGGGCACTGTCAAGCCCATTGCAATTAACAAAAGCAAGGTCTCGGCAGTCTACACCTATGACCAGGGGCTGTGATTCAGACATCACTCTCTGCTTGGTGGGCCGAAACTTTATGTATTTCAAAGGACCAAAGCCATTCCAATCAGATACGGCTTTGGTCTTTTGATTTGCATGAAGCTGTTGGCAAACAGCTGAGCAGTGTTCAGATTAAAAACTGGCATCATTAGACTACCATCAGGGGATGGGTGGTAGACTAGAGTAGGTAAAAACTGAGTGGACAAGACAGCCTTCCCTCAATCGGTCAGGGACTTTGGTTTGTTACTAGTTTAGATTTAGCCCTTCTTGCGGTAACAAGCAGTGCATACATCTACCACAACTGGTTCCATGTGCTACTAGTCTATTTCCAGTGCCAAAAAAACAACTCTTTGATCAGTTTACCTTTCCCCTTTCTACCAGCAAATACATTACTGTCAGATCACCTCGTACTCAGAGATGAATAGAAAACCTTGAGAAGGCTGAGCAGCGGCCCGGTCACCGGAAGGCATTACCAGTGAGCTCCACTGAGATGGGTGAGTTACCATTGCCCAGCTCTTTATTCCTGAACACCACCGCCTTGTCAAAGTGGACAGGGAACTGCTCCCCGGCCACACTACACACATTCTGGGACTAACAGCAGCCCAAAGGGTCACCCTGTCCTGGCCTTCTCCTACCTGTTGTCCCAGCCTGGCCACTGCCATGTTAATCTTCTGCCTACTGTAAGTCAAAGCAGCGGCATGTTGTATTCAGAGGGAGCAGTGGGCTGGCGGAGTGTATATTGGGTCCTCCTCAACAGTTTGCATAGTACAGTGGTAGTGATTGGAGAATTAACCCACCTACAACCCCCATGAGTGGCTTTGGCTCAGCCCCAGAGGCAGGGAGTGACAGCAGCAACAGCAGCATTGATGAGGGTTTGGACAAGCTCAACATGTCTGTTGGTATGGAGGAGCAGCAGGAATCAGGGATAAGGGGGCAGGGAGGTGGTCCAAGGAGAAACAGCAGCAGCATGCAGGTAAAACTGAAAGGAAAACATATTTCCCTGAGATGGAAGTTTATTGGGCCGGGAGCATTTTTTAAGCTCTGAAATTTGAAGTCCAAGGTTCGAGTCCCGCAGCTGATGTACAGTGTGACCCTGAGCAAACCCTTGACCTTCCCTACTAGTTGCAGTCCTATCTGCATCGTTCAGAGTGGCATCTCCATGCATTTTTTATTATCCACCCATGAATCTATGATGGACATTTATTCTTCTGTGCCTAAGCCCTTGCCATTGGGTTGGGGTCAGAATTGCAAAAACAAATTGATTAACAAGCAGCCAATGTTTGGTATTGGCAAATGCTTGTTACAAAATGTATTCAGCTTGTAGCCTTAGCATACCTTTACAGCTCCGTCAGCTTCAGGGGTGGAATTAGCTAACCTTGTCATCCATTTCTACTTAAAGGAAAACTACACCCAAAACTTGGAAAAATATATGCTGTGCAGAGTGTTTTAATTTGTATGTGAAGTTCTAGTGTTTCCTTCCCTCTGACTGGTATTAGGAGTTTTTCCTAAATTAGCCTGCTAGCTTTGAGGTAGTTTTATGACCCTGGAGATCTCCATATCAAATAGGTTTATTGCATTTCTTTGTCTACAATGCACCTTGTTTCATGTGATGGTGATGTAGCAGAGCCTATAAATCCAGCAGAAAGCATTGCATTACAATCAGTTCACAACAATAGAGATGGCTATATTTTAAAATCTTAGAATTCAGCTTGGTGACCACCCTCATCCTAAAGGTTTTACTGTCCTGAAAAACTTTGCTGCTGGTAATTTTGTGCAGTGTGTAAAGCTTCCAAGATATGTAGTTTGTTTGGCATGTGTGTGCTGAATGTTGGGTCTCTCTTACATCACAGTCACGTGAGACAAGATGCACTGCGGGAACAAGAAATACAATTACCCTATCAGGTATGAAGATCCCCAGGGGTCGTAAAACTAGCATAAAGCTAGCAAGCTAATTTGGGAAAAACTCCTAATACCAGTCAGAGGGAAGGAAACACTAGAACTTCACATGCAAATTAAAACACTCTGCACAGCATATATTTTTTCAAGTTTTGGGTGTAGTTTTCCTTTAAACACATCCCTTTTTTCAAGGTAATGATCAACAACATTCTGAAAGACAAAGGACCTATACCTCTTTAACAAATTTATATAAGGAACTATAGTATGTCAAGGTGCTTACAATTACTTTGTCATAACTCATTAGCTGGACACCTTACTAACAATCAAATGGCTATTGATTTTTAAAATGTTTAAAAGCAGGGTTACAGATCTGTGGCAAAACACGACAAAAGGGCTGTGTATTGTCAGCTGTCGCAATCTCTTTGAGGCCTGTGCGCAGTGTATTTTTTTAACTTTTTGTGACTCTGTCAGGACTATGTTCTTATCTAAATACCAGCAGTAGTAGTATTTTCATGGAAAGCTAAACATTAAGTCTGCAATCGATGAGGAGGGTTAGTGAAATGGGAGAGGGTTTTATGGACTACTGCCATCCTTCATGTGATGCCTGATTGATTGCCTGTCATCTAGCTGCTTTTGATCTATTCATTCCCAATAAATAAATCACTCCCCATAGCAACACCAGGCTCTGTGACATCACACCTGCTCTGTCACCTCCCTCCCAGAGTGACTTCAAATCTCTCTGCTTTATCTAAACAATGCACTGCAAGGGTCAGTATGGTCTGTGGCAGTGAAGTTCAGTGGAGGAAGGTGTCCTAGTTTGTATACGGGAGTAGCTTGTACAATGGCAGCTTTGCACAGAAAAACAAACCACAGAACTACTGGGTGGGTAAGCCATGCCCTTTATAGCTTTTATGAAGGGAAGGATGTTTGCCACTGTGCCTGGGGAACACTATTTTCACACGATAAGAATGGTATCTAAGTTATCAGCAAGAAATGTGAGCACTGGAAATGAGAATTTCTGACATTCTGTTAAAGAGCAGTGCATAATTCAAACAAACTTCAGTGCCATTTTGGATTGCTTAGACAGCATGCTTAAAACAGAAGGCTAATTGCATGTACAGTGTACGTAAATAAAGGAAGGTGTGCTCTCTGTGGTAGTTTACTAGCCCCGTACAGTTTGGGTGAGTTTAGAAACATTTCAGATAAGTATACTGGCAAGCATTGTTTGGTTTTGCAAACATGAGAACCTTGGAATGTTCTCTGAAATGTTGACTTCCTGGGGTACAATAGCACTGCCATGCATTAGGACTGCAGGAGTGATGCAGAGCAGTATGAGAAAACAACAATATCATGAAACCACACTTTTTAGATTCTACTTAACACATTAATGCCATCATTTGAACACCAAGAAATGTTGAAAAGTAAAATGGTTCACTTAACAGAATCCCTGCAGGAAGGTCCCCCAGCAGTTATTTGTTTTTTTGGGGAATCATATAATATGATTAGGAAGCAGTCTGGTTGACTAGCATGCCGTTGAACACGTGAACATGGTGACAGCTCATAATGTAGTTTCACTCTGTTCCATATTTTGTATTATTTTGTCTTAAGCTTAGGGTTTGAGCTAATTTTGAAAGTGCAGTCATAGTTTAGATACATGATTATAATTTATGCTAGCATCCAAGTGCTCTTACAAAAATATTAATGGGTGCTGGGTTTCTGTAATGAATTGTAAGTTTTTGGCGTCATCTGATGAGAACAAAATGGTGTTAATAGGAAAACAGAAGTCCAATGACTCATTCTATCCAATAAAAAAAATCATGAGAACCCTGCTTCTAAACTTCCCTTTGAAACATCATAAATGTGTAGGTTCGTTAACAAAATATTCATTATGAAATCTCGACTGCAGGACTAATAAGAGCTAAAAGAATGGTTTTGCTCTATCAAAATGACTAATCAAAATGACTGTTTCATATCTGATTTGTGTCTTTCCTGACAAGCACATTCTAATAGTTTAATGGTCAATCAGAAGTTGGCAGAGTGAGGGCTTTTATTCTTTAATCTTTCCCGTACAATGGCTTTGGCCTTACTTTATTAAAATGCCTTTGCTTAATGGATATGGGGGCGTAGAATGAATAAAGCGCCTACTTATTTAAGCAGAATAAAAAATACAAAAAGCATTTGTCCTGTGGCTCATGAAGGCAATAAGCTGTTGGAGGGGTTGTACGTTGAAGTACAGGCAAGTTCCTGTCCTTTTTTCACATTCTTCTACAAAAACCTACCTGACACAGCATGAAAGAAAACACTCGGCATTGACAAATGCTGGTTTTGTTTTTGACTTGTCCCCTGGATGGGGCACCTTTACAGGCGTTTGTGTGCATCCCTTCACTGTACTGCTCCTTTACATCAATGACCATGTTTACAAGTATCACGGTCACTTATAACTAAGCACATGCTAAACTCATTTCACCTGTGAACCACAATGATCTCAAGCTTCGAGTCTCCAGTGGTAAAATCCTATTGATTACCCACTGTGCTCCGCAGTCATTTGATATTTTTTTTTTCAGTCATACACACAGAATTCCTCTGCCACTAACTTAAAGCCAGACAAGGGATTTCCTGAGATTTTCATCTTTTAATGCTCCCATGTGTAAGCTCCTTGCTTCATGTAGCTTAAAATCAGATTTAAATGCACTTATAACCATTTACCGTTGTACATTATCTGAAACACAAGCAGTTTGAGTGCTGTTTCTGCTTTCTATTTTTCCTTCACAGCGTGCTCTGCCACGTTCAATACATCACTGGTGAAACCCCCGTAGGACATTACATATGTCCTAGCTCAAGAGAAGTGCTTTTTCTCTGCCGGCGGCCTGCTGTTTCAATCCTCTTGGAAAACTAGAAATTTGCTTCAGTTAATTTCACTGCATCTTGCAATCCTCATTAAAATATCAAATCCATAAAGGAAACATCAGAGTTTTGAGTGCGTTGCACTAAAAGAAAACATCAAAACTGAAGGGGGGTGTCACAAGAAAGTACAGTGCATACAAAAAGGAAAGTATTCTCTCATGTTTTATCTTTTTGACTACCCCCAGTACTTCCTTCTTTCATAGGAAATCAAAGCCTAGGAATCTGAGAAGAGAGTGTGTGTGTGTGTGTGTGTGTGTCAGGGGCACACTGGCCTAGTGTCGGCTGCAGACGGAACAAAGGAGATATTAAATGCATTCTGAAATTTAAAGCAGCAGTGTTTGTTATTGGAAAAGCATTTAATCATAGCGTGTTTTTTTTGTAGTAATAATGTATTTCCGCCAAAAAAATATAAATTTATTAATTTTTCTTTTCAGTTTATTTCCCCCTGGATTGAGCTATGGAAGTTTGATGTTTTAAGTCCCTGATTTCTGACCGCACCAGCTATGACTAAACACCTTACAAGTGGTGTTCTGTTTACCATTAGAAATGCATGTCAGCACCCTATACACTGGAGATGACCCTTTGCCTTATTATAATATGCCCACACCTGTATAGGAACACTGCACCTGAAGCCTTTTCATAGTTATTCATTCAAGACAACCTTGACTGCTAGAGAAATAGCCCTCCAACCCAGCTCTAGGATAAAATGGCTCCAGACAAAATGGCCCCGAACCAAAAGGCACAAGGAGACAAAGTCAGCTAGACAGAAAGGCACAGGAAAAAGACACCTGCACTACTTAATGCCAGTAAACACATAGTCCTCCCATAAAAATAAGTTCAACAACAAGAATTTGTACTAAAATGTTTGCAAGAGTCTGCCCCCCCAACACACACACACACACACACGGAATATATATATATATATATATATATATATAAACATCCCGAAACCCCACAAATCACAACATCCATAAATCGAGCCGTTTCATCCCTGTATTGTCCTGTCTACCTGCCATATTGTCCTAGTACCATTTCTTCTAGCAACATTCTGTCCGAGCCTTTGTGTCTGGAGCCCCTTTACCCTGTTCCCCTCCAACCCCCTCTCCCCCTTCCGTAACTCAAAGGTGTAGTCCATTTACTTACTGCAAGCATTTCAGACTTCTTTTCCTGCTTGATTAGCTTAGATATGGTTAGTCTGATCTCATGAAAAATACCACCGTCTTAACAATAAAAATAATACACAGAACCTCAAGCTCGCTGACAACTGTTTTTGAAAGTTGCCACGTTTTTCCCATGTTAATTGCAGCTGGCACTCTGTGCCTGTTGTTCATACTAAAGCAGCAGTGCAAGTAAATTAGCCAAAGACTATGACTCTTATCTTTTTTCACTATATAAGATTTTGAGCATGTTCCAGTCTTATTCAGTGGCAAATGTTCTAATTCCATCAAAATCTGAGAATATTAAAAATGTTTCCATTAATTTTTTTTCTAGAAAAAAGAAGATGGCCACCAATTTGGAATTAGCAACGTAGACGTGGCATGGTTTAGGAATGAGAAAATGAGAGAAAAGCTGAAGGTGCTCAGCATAAGAGGCACCCAGAAAAGTAGATTTAACAGGTATACCAATAGTTTTATTAACTGTAGCTAAAACTAACATTTTGGAAAAAAAAACATTTTTCATTGCACATCTGCTTTCAGATCAGGTACAGAAAAAAAAACGAGCACCACACCCATGTTGAAGGCAGTTCTAGCGATAGAATCAGGTGTTCTGTAAAAGTTCTGCTCTCTACTGACTAATATTCTTATTCACTGAAACTAGAACTTTTTTACACGTCATGATAGTCTAGTGTAAAATAACATTTTACAAACACGCTTTCTAGATGACACATAACAACTACAGCAGCAGTTATTTGCTAGCAATGTTTTTCATAGGTTTTTTTTAATATACAGTATAGCCCAGGTGCCGGTGGGCTACTACCCCTGCCTGCTGACTGCTATACAGGTTATGAGGCCTGGGTTCTGTTTTGATGGCAATTGGGGGTTCCTTCCCCAAGATAGAAATCATTTAGTGTGGTGCCTCCAACCAGAGTAAAATAATAGTGGGCCAGGGGTCCGAGTAGTACAACACCCTGGGATGCTGTACCTACCCATCTCCCCATCCAGTCACCCCACGCACAGAGAACCACTTTGGTTTGCAATACTGTGTAACACATATAATTAAAGGCTGTAACTTAATAATATACTTATGGCCACCTTTAACAGTAACAAACTTAAAGCTTTTATTTAGGAGAAAGGAAATAAGAAGCAGAAAATTCATAGCAGTTGGCAGATGACAAACAGTTTTAAACAACAGTGCCCACCCCCAGCCACACATTAACTCCCTCCCCCACTGGTACCAGTGCCCCCTACAGTCTATCAGGGTAACCTGAAATGGTGCAGGCCTGTATGGTGCTGTGGGTTGGCCAGCACTGGGGCCCTTGTAAAACACTTGAAACTGGTAGACTTTAACTTTGTACTTGTAATCAACTCTATTCTTGTCCCCTTGGTCAGGGCAAACCCTGGGTTACTCATAGTTTTGTGGACACATGATCTCAAGTAGCAGGATCTGGCAGCATTGCACTTCTGTATCTTACTTGCAGAATCCAGCAGCCTGTCACCTTCAGCTTGCTTGCGGAGTCTAGCTGCATGTCACCTTCAGCTTGCAAGGCAGGCTGGAGAATAAGAGTGCAGACGTAAGGCTTCTTAGACTACAAGTGAACCCAGACCCATGAGTGACCCCACGATCCAGCTCCCTTAAATGGGTCCAGAGTGCCCTAGCACTCAGGCATACGCCCGTGGCTCCCTGCAGCCCAGTCCACCCCACTTGATAAGGGTTATCAGTTCCCTACCTGGCTCCAAGTTGTAGCTGTGCAGGTTGCAGTTTCTGTCCTTTGCCTGGTCAGGAATTATCAGCTGCGGTGTGCAGCAATGGATCCTCTGACATCCACCTTGCCAGTGGCTATTGGCTAGCAGCATACAGTCCCTGGAATGGCACTCCCACCTTCCCACAGTGGGCAGCCTGATTTCAGTAATACAGGCAGGTTCCTGAGCATTGGATACCTGCAAAACTTTTCCACAATTGTCCTTCAGCTTCAGACCAAGTTGCCAATTTCAGAACCTAACAGACACAATCCCAAAACCCTGTTTCCCAAAGTTCAGAATTCTCCACATGGATGTAGGATCGCTGCAACCACTGGTTCTCCAAACACAGAAGAAACCCCTTTTTGAATTCTTCAGGCATTCACGGCCACAATCTTAGACCACTTTCCAAAACCCTGTTCCAGCACAGGAGGAGCCCTCTTGACTCGATGAGAGCCCAAGCTAGACTGCCCTAACTGCAAAAGTTCCTGGGGTCTCACACACCAAATCCCAGCTTCCAATTGGTTAAATCCTGCTGTCCTTCACAAATATTAATAAACATTAACCTAGTTCGATTATTGGTTGGTGGTTAGTTCTTGGCGCCTAGAATAAAGTTCACACGTCTCACATAAGGCATTTCGCCAGTCTCTGGATGCCTAAGCTATTGATTGGCTGGCACTGGGGGTCAAAGTAGCAAAGATGGCTGTTTAATACACAGTCCCATACAGTTTTAATAGCACTCCTATCTTTAAAGTGTCAAACCAAAAGAAAGGAAGTGGCACACAGGAAACTGTTGATGTTCAATCAAAAATTTCTGTTTATTATGCCACAGTTTCCAAAACAGCAAACACTGCAAGTCTACAAATGCTACCCCAGCACTTTGACTCAAACAAAGTTTTCCTCAGGGAGTCTCTGCTTGAGTTGAAGTGCTGGGGTAGCGTTTGTGTACCTGCAGTGTTTGCTGTTCTGGAAACTGTGGCATAATAAATAGAAATTTTTGATTGAACTTCAATAGTTTCCCGTGTGCCACTACCTTTCTTTTGGTTTCAGTGTTTTGGGCTGGCTGCCCCTTCATAGTGTGCACCACCCGCCTATGTGGTCGCAGATACTTTTCCTATGAACTATCTTTAAAGTGTTCCTGCAGCCAAAATATATAGTTTTTAAGCACAGTTACCCCATTGTCGTGTAGTAGCCTTTGTCCACCATCAAGCGACTGCTAAATTATATTCTCAAACAGTTCAGTTCACCTGTCATTGGTTCCGTTATGTACAGTCCCCCCAGAGAGCCAGACAACTCATTAATATTCATGCTTATTTATTTATTTATTTTAAAGTTGATAACTGGAAAAGGTACACTGAGCCGAGGCTCAATTCCAGGTCCGACCCAGGGCAAGGGCATGGGCACAATATACAGATGTTACAAGAGTAGTATAAAATATTAAGTTTTGGCACAATATACAAATGTTGCAAGAGTAGAATAAAACATTATGTTTTGGCACAATATACAAATGTTGCAAGAGTAGTATAAAACATTAAAATTTAGTATAGGTCAGTGAGAATAATTGCAACTGGTAGGGGTGAGACAGGTACAGATCGCAATGGCTAAGGCAAAACAGAGAAATAGTACGGCATGGAAATATACATTAGTACATAGGACATGGAGGCAATAACAAGCAGCAGAGCAGGCAACAGTACAGGTACTACTTTTGGGAATAGTGGAATACACCCTAAGGTGCTTGAACAGAGTAAGAGCTAGTGTTGGCACAAGGTCAGGGGAGGAAAAGGAGGGAGGGGAGGGCAGAGGGGTAGGAGAATGGAAAGGAACCTGCCAGGGGATTTATGGTTGGGGGGAGAGTGGCAGAGGCAGGGGGGAGATACCTGAAGTAGTTTTTGATGGACGCCAAAGTTGGCAGGCTGCGAACAACAAGGGGTAGTGAGTTCCACAAAGCAGGGAGGTGGTAGGCGAAGGCTTGTTTACCTGTGAGAGAATGTGGAGTTGTTAAAGAAAATGAGCGAGGGTCATGGGAACGCAGGGTGTAGCCAGAGCAGAGGGCTGGGGATAAAAGAGGAGAGGTAGGAAGGGAGAATATTGAACCAGAACTTGGTGATAAAGGATACAGTGTGTGCAAGCCGATGACTGGCTAGGGGGAAGGGAAATCGTTTGGTATAGAAGGCAGTGATGTGCTTGGTATGGGAGGTTTGAAGTGTTGCGGCAAAAGGTGTGGAACAGGGAGTCAAGTTTGGCTAGGGAGGATTGAGGGGCTGAGCTGCAGACCACATCGGCGTAGTTGAAGGAGAGGAGGACACGCTTGGTTATTATTTCTTTCCTGATGGGGTGGGCGAGACAGTGTTTGTGCCTGTGCAACATGCCTAGTTTGGAACGGAGTTTGTTATGAATTGAGTCAAGATGTAGGGAAAAGTCTAGTTTGGGGACAAGCCATACTCCCAAGTACTTGTAGCTATCCATTGCTGAGATTTTGGACCCATCTAGAGCAGTGAAAGAGGGCGGGGAGGACATTTTGGTCAGCTTCTGGGCTGAGCTGAAAGCCATCGCAACTGCTTTTTGGTATTACATTTGAGAGATTTTTGTCTAGCCAATGCAGTATGTTCTTGTAGTTGGCCTGGAGGACGGGTTCAGTTTGGACTAGGGAGGGGCTGGAAGCGAATATCACGGAATCATCGGCATACATTTGAACATGGGAAGCGGAGCAGACAAATGGTAGATTATTTATGAAAATGGAGAAAAGGGTTGGGCCTAGAATCGACCCCGAGGGACACAAGCTAGGATGGGAAGCGGGGTGGATTTAATTTCGCCTAGCTGCATGAACTGAAACCTGTCCGAGAGGTAGGCATTGAACCAGTCGATGGTGGTGGGGGGAGGCCAATAGATGTAAGGTCGTCATTTAGAAATCTATGGGCAATGGAGTCAAACATTTTGGCTAGGTCTACAAAGATGGCAAAAGTCAGGTGACCCTTGTCCACGGTGGTGTGAATGTGGTTGGTAAGGCAGAGCAGGAATGATGAGGTGGAATGGTGATGACAAAAGCCGGATTGGTAAGGGGTCAGAATGTCATTAGCAGACAGAAAGTTTAATATTTTGGAGATGAGGGATTCCAGAATCTTGGAGAGGATGGGGAGGAGTGAGATAGGCCTGTAGTTGCCAGGATTAGAGGGATCACCCCCTTTGTGTAGGGGGATGACCTTGACCAGTTTCCAGGCTTTGAGTAGGGAGCCTGTCGAGAGACAGAAATTGAAAAAATGTGTGATAGGAGGGACAATGACTGAAGCTGAGATTTTAAAAAGTTTGGGATTAATTCCATCTGGGCTCTGTTTGGAGGACTTTAGCGCTTTGAGGGCATGGAGTATCTCTAATGGGGTAATGGGGGGAGTTAGAGTAGAAAGGGGGAAGCAGGGGAGTATGGTGGCGTGGCAAGGATTGCCAGTGAATATGTCTAGATACAGGGGGACAATCTGTAAGTGGCGCAGAGGGGAGGGAGGCCCCACTGGTAAGGCACAGGTAGTGAAAAAGTGATTTATGAAAGAGGCGGCATCACCGGCCCCATCTGGGGACTGAGAACTGGGGGGAGCAGGGTTTGAGGGGGAGAGCCTAACAGGGAATGGAGAGTCTTCCAGAAAGTGGCTGGGGTGGAACAACTGTCATCGAGCTGGGCTTTAAAGAAGTCGGCTTTGGTGGTATGCACTGCTTTAGTGCAGGCGTTCCTAAGCATTCTGTATTTGTGGAGGTCTGAGGCATCAGAGGAAGCCTTAAGGGCTTTCCAGGCTTGATCTCTATTTTTGAAGAGCTTCACCAGGTGAGGAGAGATCCAGTGCAGGTGTCTGTACCATAGCCTCAGCCTCTTGAGGGGGGCATGGAAGTTCCAGATGTTGAGGAAGGTGGAGCTGAAGGATGCCAATGCGGAGTCAATGTCTGGAGCGGTGAAGACTCCAGACCAGTCAGTGAGGTATAAGTCAGCCACAGAGACTGTTGGTTCAGGGACCATAGGGGCCTGAACCACATGTACTTTGGAGGGGCGGTTGGGGGTCGGGACTTCCTGTGGCAGTGGGTGATACAGTGGTCACTGAAGGTGTCTGGGAGAGTACCAGCTGAAGAGTATTTGTGTGGGTGTGACATTAGAATCCTGTCAATTAGTGAGTGGTTGTTGGTGCGGGGTTGAGTCTAGTGGGGTCAGATAATAATTGTGTGAGGTCGAGGGCCTCTATTTCTTGTGTGGTTGGACAAGCTAGCAGAGCAGTCCAGTTCAGATTAAAATCATCCAGGATGAGGAGCTCACCAGAAGAGGAGTGGGAAAGGAGGGAGGAGAGTTTTGAGACTATAGATGCAGAGGAGGAGTTGGGGGAGAAACAGCAATTTGCGACAAAGAGGGGTGAAGAGGAGGAGAATACCAGCTTAGAGAAAAGTAGTTTGTGTGATTTGTGGATGGCCTCTTGGAGGACAGTGGCTGCCTGGAGGGACTAGTGTAGCTCATAAATATGTAAATATGCCCCATTTCTATATAAACATGAGGTGCTGCTAAATAAACACTCTATTCCACTTTTGAGCTGCCTCTTCCCATGTGTCCGACGATTAACTTGTTTTTGGGGTCAAGACCATCAGAGAGGCATTAAATTAGTTGCCACAGCGGCAAGAAAATGGGCCGGCACTAATGCGCATGCACAACCTCCGCTTTTGCTCCTCCGACCCTTTAAGACTAAAAACCATCACGGGGGCTGGACAGAGACTCAAGGGGACAGCAGAACCTGGGACTGGCAGCAGGGAGGAATGGGCAGCATCCTGGAGCAACAGGTAAGCTTCATCCCATGGGGGAGGAGGGGGGTTACACTCCCCTGTGCCTTAAATGCTTGGCGTCCATGCCAAATCCATCAACAATGACCTGGTAAATATCAACATTAAACCATTAGCATTTCAGCATACCATTTACATTTCCAACTAATGTAACCCCCTTGTTCCCAGGGGTTACTAGAATCCCATTAGAATCAGTGGCAGGCAGGGAGAGGTAGCTAGTGAAATGCCAGTTAAATGGATTTCACACTGTCATTCTCTGGTTTCAGTCTCAGCTGAGCTGGAAGACGATGTAATCATGGAACTGTCGCAGCAGCATAAGCCACACTCGAGCTAGCTGCAGAGTTAACTTTGGAATGTTCAGTTAGAGTGAGAGAGTCTATAGAATGGAGTTCCAGGAGGAGGCTGCAGCCTGCAGCAGCTCTTCAGTTTTAACTCTGACAGAGAGCTACCACTGTGTTTTGGGTAGTTTGTTCTCACCCTAGAAGAAGAACATAGAAGACAGAGATTGAAGTGGTGGAAACCTTTCCGAGTAGGTTTTCCTTTGCTCCATCCCAGGAGGGATGGGGGCGATCTTCAGGGTTCAGGGGCAATCCCCTCACCCAGTCTGGACTGTGTTGAAGCTGCCTGAGATTCAACTGCTCTGTGAGTACCTGTGACTTTTGTGTGGAAAAGCCCTGGCGCACCTGCATTCCTTATGGTGAACTTTCTCTGTCAAAGGGATCCTGTCACCTTGACTGTTTTCTGTTTAAAAGTGTTTGCTAAAGTTGGGGTCTAGTGAAAAGACATTGCCAATTACAGAACTTTTAACATTCTGACACCTCCAAGGTGTGTAATATAGTATGTTAAGTGTGAAAAACATTTCAAGATAGCATCTTCAAGTTTTCTGTGCGGGTGTTATTAACCAGATGAATGGCTGAGTATAAATTTGGAAGCAAATGGTGGGAGACCCTCCCCCCATCTCGAGCAACCAGTTTACCTATCCAGGTTCAGTTTGGGCACCTGTGTTTTCTTTCAGTGCATTTGGCCAGTGCCTGAAGAAAACAGTTTACCTAGACGTGGGTCGGATTCTCTTTGAGCCTGTATGTGCTCTTTGGTGGTCGAGAGTGCCACCAGTAATTCCTCATGAAATATGGAAATGTGTCCTAGTACTGGCTTGTGTGTGCCTAGCAAGAGGAAATGTACCAGTTCTGGCCATGTGTGCCAATCTCCATTTCTGAAATGTACCAGTTCTGGCCATGTGTGCCAATCTCCATTTCTGAACCAGAGAGTTTGCTGTGTAATTCAGAACCAGAGTTCGCTGTGTAATTCAGAACCTGAGAGTTTGCTGTGTAATTCAGAGCCTGAGGGTTCGCTGTGTGTGTTCAGTATGCCTATGCTAAATGGAAATTTAGGAATGTCTGCACCTCAGTAATCTGCATTACCAGTATGAGTAGCCCTGTGGGGGTCCATCTTCGCTTTGTGATTATTGTCTGTGTATGTGAATAAAAGCTACACTACAGAATCCCGACCTGGATTGGACAGAACTGTTATTGCTTCCACTGTGTCTGAATTTACTTGGGTGCCCCTGACCAGAACTACAAACCTAGCGTAATTGTGAGCAAACATTTTCTCCCAGGGACCTTGGTTGATGGCCATGGTCAATGGTCCCACCAGGTGTGCGCCAGGTAGTTGCCACACTTGGTTTGCCTTTCTGTGTATGGCAGGCGAAGAAGAAGATGTACTTGTAAAGTGAAGTGTAGTGACAACCTCCCATCCCTCTCTTTGGTGCCATGTGGTGAGAGGATCAGCCCTGCTAGTTAAACAAGGGGGGCCGGTGAGGGGTGGGTTACACTAATTACTTTCTATCTAGTACAAACAGTTAGGTACCTTTAGAATAAACAACAACCATATACAGTTACCAGGACTGGAAATGTTTCTTTGCTTTAAAATTTTGACAGCTGTCATCATATGAGTTGGTGCACCAATAAACACTTGTATCATTTACATTTACCTTCAGTCAGTGTTTAAGGAAACACATGCACATTATGCACATACTTTTAGCCTTCCCTTTTACCACAAGTACAGACTCTCACCCTCCGGTTTTACGTTTTGCAATCTTTTTTCTGGGCCTGGGTGGTTTGGCATTAACAGTGCACATGAAAATCGTAAGCAGGGACTTTGGCATATTATAAACACATTTGTGTTTTTTTTTTTCATTCACCCCCTTTCCTCATTCTTTGTTGCTCCTCCCTCCCCTGCTCCTTCCTTTCCCCCCACACTTTCTCACTCTCCTCTCCTCCCCCTTCTCCTATGTCTCTCTTTCCTCTCCTCCACCTGGCCCACTGTGCTCTCTACCTTTACTCCCCTGCATTTTTTCTCTGAAGAGCCCCCTCTACCCTCTTACCCTTACTTATTCATAAAATCCCTTCTCATGCATCAGTCCTTCCTCCTTGGAAGTATATACCTTGCAAGTTTGTACTACTACTTTCTTTTCCCTGTACTATGAATCATGTAAACATGTTTTTACTAGGTCCTAACATACTTGCACCCTGTAAATAGAATACCTCTAAAATTGTAACTCAAAATGTATGTATGCCAAATGTTGCATATTGTTCTATTGTATCTAAACCATGATCGCTTTAATGTTTTGCTATTCTACTATTGTAAATCTGTCTGTCCTTTCCCCTGGGTCGCACCTGGAAATGAGTCTCGGCTCAGTGTGCCTTTCCAGTTACCAAAACTTTAAATGAACAATAAATAAAATTGTGGACTACGTGACATAGGCAAGTCAGTGGGAGCCCCAGAAGAGTCGTAAATAAGCTTGAGCAGAGGTTTAGCAGTCCTTTCTGAACATCTTAAGGGTACTTGCTCTTCTTCCTTGGCATCAGGTTTAACTACTCCCCGCTCATTGGCCTACAATGAATCATCCGCAGGCAAAGTGGGCCCCACATTTCCCTCTGGTATTTAGTTTGACTCTGTTGCATCTGACACTTTATTCATTTCTCATTGTGCTGGCACTTCTTGGATTTCAGGTTCCTCTGACTCTGTATGTTTTGCTGTTTCAGACTCTAACTGTTCAGGCTCAGCTGGTTCAAATTCAGTAGGCTCTCCACTGCCTTGTACTATTATCTCCTCAGATGCAGTGCAGGCCTCTCCTATGATGATACAGTTTCAATTACATGCTCAGATTCCACAGTTGTGTCCAAAGTTTGACTTTGAATCAACAGTTCTGCAGGGGGGTGTATTTGTCACAGTTTCTGATGCCTTTGGTGTCCTTTGAAACAACCAGGCCAGCTCAGGAGTCAGGTAAAAGTAAATAGGATAGAAGCAGATTTCGTCCTCCAATTCGGAATCTGAATTATCATTCTCTGTTATCTCCTCTGGGATGGCAGGGCCAGCTTCAGGTTGATCAGTGCTTTGCTTATTTTTCTGACTGTACAGCAGCTCGAGTTACTGGAGGCTTGGGAAGGTCTGGCTTGTTCTGCACTGTGCTGGTCACCTTGTCCCCGATTGGCAACAAGTAATTTCAGTGGACAGTCTGATACTCACTGAATTCCCCTTCAGGCCTTATTTTGTATACTGGCAGTCCATCCAACTTTTCAAGCACTACATAGGGTGTGCTATCCCATCTGTCTGCTATTTTGTGTTTCCCAGGAATTCCCAGACTGTGTAACAGTACTCTATCCCCCGGTAATAGTTTCTGTGCCTTGACCCTTTTGTTGTACCATTTCTTGTTTGCCTGATTCCTTCTGGCTGCCACCTCAGCAGCTAATCAGTAGGTGTTATTTAACTGCTCCCTGAGTTTCTGGACATACTGCAGATAGTTGCTAGCTTTGGTGCCATCTACTAATATCCCAAAACACAAGTCAACTGGGGGCCTGGCTTCCCTTCTAGTCATTAGGCTGTTCGTGGAGAACCCAGTTGCATCATTTTTTGTGCAGTTGTATGCATGGACCAGGGTGCTAACTTGCTGATTTCATCTGTTTTTGTCTTTCGTCTCCAGGGTACCCAGCATATCTAACAGCGTCCTATTAAAGCTTTCAAGTCGGGGTCACCTTAGGGATGATATGGTGGTGTTCTTGATTTGCAAACTCCCATAGTGATGGCATGTCTTTGATAAGATGGTTTTCAAAATCATTACCCTGGTCAGAATAGATCCTCTGAAAATGGAACCAGGATATTGCAAATGTTTTGGGAGTCAGATTCGAGGCTAATGAAGTTGATACAGACCAGCTCCCTGGGAGAACTTGTCATAATATTTACCATGGGCACAGTTTTTTGTGGGAAAGCTTTACTTTGGACACAGCTGTAGCAGTTTTTTCAGTACTGCTCCACATCCTGCCCCATTTTAGGCCAGTAGAACCTACAGCGAGCCAAGTCCAATGTGCATTCACTGCCCAGGTGGCCCATGTCCTCGTGCAGAGCTTTGAGGAAAGTTCTTTTGAATTTAGTGGGTAACATAAACTGCATGCGAGGAGCCCCTTGTTGATCTTGCACCTCTCGATACAATAAGTTATCTTTCAGCTTAAGTTTGGACCACTCTCTTAATAGCAGCTTGACACTAGGATCTCTGGTTGTTACTTGGGTTGCTTCACCCCCTTTCAGTAAAACTCCGAGTACATCACCAATGACTGGGTCTGACTCTTGCTCTTGCAGTAAATCTTGACTGGTTAACTGAGGTAGTGATCTCAAGTCCAAGGTGGCCAGGTGGCAGTAGGCTACAGGAACACAATTTCTGGGAGCACCAAGGCTGTCTACCAGACAAGGAGCTGATTCTGAGACTGGTGGCTCTTCAGTGTCAAACTTTTTACGCAAAGCTTTTACAGCCTGTTCTGAGATTGTCTCCCAGGCAGGAAGTGCCGTGCAGCACCACGACAAAGCATCAGCATCTATGTGATTGAGGCCAGGGTAGTATTTAGCACAGTAGTCTTAGGTGGACAAGGCTGACAGCCACCTATGCACCACTGCATTAAGCTTGGCTGTGGTTTGTACATATGTCAGTGGATTATTCAATGGCCTATGCAGCCAGTATGATGTAATGCTTGTGCAATTGTGTTACTTGGTTTTGGCCATTCATGCTCTCTGTTCCAGAGGAATTGCCACTCTGTAGGGGTACCAAAGGCAAGGAACCCTCGAAGAGGGTTCCACCCCAGAGGTGCCGCGGGACAATTCTCTTGGCTAAAGGTACCTTAGAAAGCATCCCAAGGAGAAAGGCAATGCCACTGGAGGAGGAGGGGAGGATGGTGGGGCAAAGAAAAAGTGCTTGAGAGAGAGGCTCAGAGGAACTGCTTATGTAGCACAGGAAGGGGGAGTGGCTGGCTGCTTGTCTATTGAACCACAGGCATAGCCTTCCAATTCAATGGCCTATGTAGCCAGTATGATGTAATGCTTGTGCAATTGTGTTACTTGGTTTTGGCCATTTGTGCTCTCTGTTCCAGAGGAATTGCCACCCTGTAGGGGTACCAAAGGCAAGGAACCCTCGAAGAGGGTTCCACCCCTAGAGGTGCCACGGGACAATTCCCATGGCTAAAGGTGCCTTAGAAAGCATCCCCTGAAAGAAAAGTAGTAGTACAAAAGCATGTTAGCAATCAGTAGCTGTGAGGCATAGTAGTAGATTAGGCACCAGGCAGGCTGATAAAGTAATGATGTACAGGTCAGCAATGGCATGAATACGATGGGTTGCGCTGGAGATTGAGGGGGCCCTCCTAAGGAGAGAGGAAACAGCAAGTAGGGACACCATCCAACAACAGAACCTACCTAAAGGAACTAGGTAATGCTAACTATGGCTAACTAACATATATGACCTGAGGCACAGAGGAGAGAAAAAAACCCTTTGAGGAGGAAATCTCTGGGGATCCAAGGCCTAGGTCGCCTTCTCTCCAGGCTTGGGATGTTTTGTTTAGTGACAGCTCTGCTGCTGCAATTTAGAAACCCAATTAAAGGGGGGTGGAAAATATTCCAATTTAGAGGAAAGCTCTCACGCGATCCCTGTAACGGGAATGCCGTGAAAGGTTGAGAGAGTGCTCTGCAACATCGGGGGCAACCAAGGCGAGAGGAGGACAGCAACAACTGCTGAGGCACTCATCTGGCCTACCCGCCCTAAAAACAAACCAGGTGAACCAGAGGCAGTCATAGGGAGAATGCAGTGAAGGTGCCTTGCTAGTAGAATACTAGAGCCAAAGGAGAGTGTTGTAACTACCATTCCTGGCTAGTCTTAAATTCTACACCAGGAGCTGCTATCGAGTCTTGAACAGCTACAGCCAGGCCCAGAGTGAGGACATTCCCAGCTATGGGCCTGGTGAGAAGGGCCCCACCCCAATACAGGCACGCTCAAGATGCAGACTTCATAGGTGTAGAGTGAGATCGTCAGCTGCAGGGAGGCCCTGTGCCATGGAATGGTTATGGCTGGCATGCCCCAGAAAACAATTGAGAAGGAGCTGAATGAAGTATTGAGTGCTGGGATCCTCACATAGGTCAGGCATGGTAGTAGCGAGCGTTAAACAAATGAATTGCATAAGCAATGAGTGGACCTGCACGTAGGTCAGTAAGCAGAGTAAGCAAATGGTCAGACCTGCATGGAGGTCGAAGGAGCAGAAAATTTGAATAGCAGGGCAAGCCAGTCAGGCCATCAAGGAAGCAAATGAAAGGTGACAAAATACTCGAAGGATTTTAGTAGCGAAAGCAGTATTCGAACGTGAGTTAGTATTCTACATGGGGCCATGGCTCCTCAACAACACCTCCAGTCCCCCACCATAGGGAAAAACAAGAAAGCGATGGGAAGGCACCGTGAACCACATGCAGATATTATAACTAGTTTACAGCATCAGTGGTAGCTTAGCTGACCACCAGAGTATAATAGCAGTGTGCAAACATAATAGAGCAGCAATTTGGCTATGCAGTGCAGTGAAAACAGCAGCAATGAGGTATGTGGTATGAGTTCAGGAAGCAGGATTGAGCTGCATGGGTTAGGGTTCAGAGCGAGTCTGAACCAGGTGAAAACAATTAAGGTGCATAGCATGGAGAGCAGCAGCAGGGAAGCAGCTTGAGCTGAAACACACAGATAATGATTGCAGTTGCATTGTGAGTAAATGGGAGCAAGTAGCATAAGCTCTGGATTAGCAAAATACAAGGGCCCACATATTCAAAAGAGTTGAGCCATGCGCAATAGGGTTGCGCCTGTGCAAGTCCGAAATTGTGCCATTCTGCGATATTCAGCAGGAGGCAGTTGCGCCCCCGAAATCATGCTGAGCAACAGTGCAATGATAATGAAGGCATGCGCAACCGAAGGGGGAGGAACCATGCATAAATGGCGCAGTGCGATATTCAACGACTTTCGCCATGCACAATAGGGCAGCAAGTGGAAATTGCGCCATAGCGGAAATGAGCCAAAATAAAAAGGAGCAAGGGAGAGGCGCAAGAACGCTACAGGGAAAGCACATGAGGCAGAACACTAGCCAGACAGACAGGGCAGGAGGCACAAACAGGGCAGGCCAGGAAAAGGGCAGTCTGAACAGTCAGGCACAGGGAAGGTGTGGGGAGCCACACAGCACAGAGGCCAGCACAGGCAGGTGTACCCGGTGCAGGGGAAGTAGCAGCCAAGACAGCGGGGGGAATACAGCAACAGCTGCTGGGGGGGGGGTGAACACAAGCCAGGGACATGGCCAGTGCTACCTTCCAAATGGAGGCCGTTATGAGCAGGGTGAGAAGGCGGGCGGCAGGGTGGCATGGCCGTGGAAGGGCCCATCAGCGGTATGCCCCCAACAGGCAGTACCGAGCCTGCACCAGCTTTGAGCTGTACACTGATACTGAGATTGCAGGCCGGTACCGCCTGAATAGGGCAATTCTGAGGTGGCTCTGTGAGCTGTGAAGTGATGTGATGCAGGCACCCACACGACGGAGCCATGCCCTGTCAGTGGAGACTAAGGTAACAGCCTACATGTGCGTGTTCACCACAGGTACCTTCCAGAGACCAACTAGGGACACCACAGGCATAACCCAGTCGGCCACATCATGCCACCTCACCCAATCCTCAGTGCACTGCTGCCACATGCTGCGGAGTACATCCATTTCCCCAGCACAGTGGCAGAGCGCACAGCAAACATACAGGAGTTCCACAGGGTAGCACGTATGCCTGGCTTGCTAGGTGCAATAGACTGCACCCATGTAGCCATACGCACACCACCTGGCCCCGAGGGGGCCGCATACATAAAAGGCAAGGGCTATGCCAGCATCAACTGCCAGGTGGCGTGCGATGCCAGGGGGTGCATAATCAATGTCTGTGTCACGCACCCTGGGGGAGCACATGATTCTTTCATCTGGCACCAGTCGGCACTGTGCCACAGATTCAAGAGTGGGGACATCCCCACTGGACACCTACTGGGTGAGTATGCAAACCACATGGACAATCATAGGGCCTGGGGGAGCATGGCCAGAGTTGGCATGGGTAGTGGCCTACATGGCCTGAGGCAGGGCGATGCTGATCACAAAACTAACCTCCATCCTCTACACACAGGTGACAGTGGATACCCACTCCGGCCCTGGCTGCTCACACCCTACCGGCGGCCCACGACCCCATCGCAGCAACGCTACAATGAGGTACACACCACCACACGTAATGTCATCGAGCGGGTGTTCGGAATGCTGAAGGCATGTTTCCGTTGCCTGGACACCTCTGGTGGTGCCCTACAGTACAGCCCCTCACAGGCCTGCGGGCTATTCCTGGCCTGTTGCATGCTGCACAACATGGCCAACGAATGTGGGATAGCATCGAAGAGGGGGACAGCGATGGGGACGATGGGGACGCCAGTGACGATGGTGATGGGCAGCCACCCCTTGGCCGATGGGACCTCCAACTGCTCTGGCTGGCACAGCTGCACCAGGACACCATCACAGAGGAGCACTTCAGCCAACCCAGGTAAGTCATGGGGCCATGCGCAACCACCAGTGGCTAAGGCACAACCCACAAACATGCATGGACACACACCAGGGGTGCATGCCATCAAGGGAAGTGGCCGGGCATGGAACCACACACACAACCAGGGATGGGTGAGGTCTAACATGCCACGCAGATGGACACACACACACACACACACACACACACCGCACCAGACATGCACAAAGGGTAGGAGGCACACCAACCCAGAACGCACACCCTAGCAAAGCACATGTCCACAGGCCACCACGCCCACTGCCTGTCCATGTGCATGTGTCAGATGCTGAGCACCATTGCACATTGGTGTACAGTGCAATGCGGGCATCATCATGCACATGCAACTGCGGACAGCAGCCGGGAGGGTGTGCAGGTGGACTGTGTGTCCGTGTGCAGGGCCGGGTACCCACCCGTGCACTGCCCACTGAAACACACAATGCACACAGGGCAGCACCAGACAGTAGCCATGCTGGGAGACAGGTCAGTCATGCGACACAGTGCCCCGGCCACCACGGATGCATGGGCAGCCCCGCCGAGACCCGCCAGCACTAACAGGCTGACCACTGGCCTCATGGGGTGGCACCGATGGTCCCCAAGGGGTTCCACTGCATGAACGTGACCGTGCTTGCGCAGGGGTCTGCAGCACACCAAACATGCCTGCACCAGAAGTGCTCGAGAAGCCCACACTGAACCCGGCATCGACAAGGTGGGAGTCACATGATGCCTGGAACGGGGGGTGGATAGTGCACTGCGTGGTGTCCGCGATGCATGGGCACCTGACTGTGTGCCCATTGTGGCCATGACAGCAATGAATGCCTGTGCATGCCTGTCAATGGCAGCAGTCACATCCTCCCGCAAATGGTCCATCCCTGCCAGGATCAGTGCGGTGTCCCTGCTGTGATGCTCCTCTGCCCACTCCAGAGCCACACGCAGTGCATCCACGGACGTCGCAAGCCGCATCTGCTGCTGGACTGATGCTTGCAGTAGGCGGGTGTGCTCGTCCAAGAGGTCATCAGCCTCCTCTGCATCCTGTCCCTCAGGGTGTGCACGGCCCCAATGATCAGCACCCCTTGAGGGTGGGTGCTGTGCACCAGGACCAGGTCTGGGCATGTCCACAGGCGGTGTACAGACGCCGCCGCCGAACCCTGTACCCCCAAGCCCATTGGGCGACTGCTGATGCTGCCCCTCCGGCTGCCGTTCCCCAGGGCTCAGTGGTGCCACCACAGTGGCCGCAACAGTCCCACTGTCCTGAACAGACACCAGTGCTGCCCCACTGGTGCTGACAGGCACAGCCTGGGACTGTGCTGACATGCAGGCCTCCATGGCGGCACCACCCACAGCCATGGGCACGAATTGCCCTGCTGTGTGGCCATCCCGTGGCACACACGTGTCACTGCCCATGACGGTCGTGTCATCATCACCGGTGATGGACTCTGCACCGGTCACAGTCACAGCATGCTGGCATCCGTGGATGCTTCCAGGCAGGGCTTCCTTCACACCTGTTACAACGACATCAGTGTGGACAGCCAGGCGGCCCCACTGTCGCAATGATCCACGTATACCTGTGGAGGTGGATGGTCCCTCCTCCAACTCCAGCTGACTGTCCACAGTGGACAGGCCCACTACCGCTGACCCATGCAGATGCTCAGGATCTGTAAGGGAAAGCAAAGTCGCGTTAGTGCGTGTGACCTTCCCTGCCCCCCCCATAGACAGACCATGACTTACCATGCAGTGATGAGCCACCACCCATCTGGAAGCCACCACCCGGAACACCCTCAATGGCACTGTGCTGCATGCTTCCAGAAAGCCTCTCCTCCTGTGGGGTCAGCTGTACCACCTCCGGCTGTCCCCCACCTGTTGCAGCACGTGCTGCCCTGATGGCAGCCACCTTCTCCTTTATCCTCCTCCTGTCCGTGCCCATCTTTTTCTTACACTCCTGCATGGAGCGCTGGTGGCTGCCATGCAGGTTCACAGCACGTGCCACCTCCTCCCATGCAGCAGCACGGGCTTGAGGTGTTCCCCCGCCGTCCACTGAAGTGGCTTCTGATCCAGGTAGGCCTCGAACAAGGCCTCGGTTTCGGCCTTTGTAAAGTTAGACCTCCTCCTCCTCACACCACTGTGTTCCTCCTCTCCAACAACCTGCTCGGTCATTATGTAGCCTGTAAAAATGGCAGTTGTTACCTGTGACTGTGCAGTCCCATGCATGTCCCTGAATCCACAGTCCACACTCCCAAACAGCATGCAACTCACCAATAGACTGCAGTAACTGACTATGGCCACTGCAGCACATTGTCGCACTTTTATAGCGCAATCCATGCAAATGAGGCGGAGGAACAACTTTAAGTAGATGCAAATTGCAGTACTGCGCCATTGAATGGCTGATTAGATGATATGCATATGACGGCTGAATATCGCGCTGTTGCACTTTGCGCAATTGTGTTGAACATGCTGAGCCAATGGCGCAGTTCTGTGACATGCGTAGTACACCTCATGCGCATGCCTGGGTTGCTGACGCAGGCGTCCGCCACGCTGATGACGTGCTGTGCGTGGTAGGCAATGCAGGGCATGGCCACCATGGTGCCAGTGGCGCTATAGCGATGGTCACTACATGGCACTGTGGCACTGGGCCATCATAGGCACAATGGGCCAACTGCTCAGTAGGCCGCTATGGCGCTGGCACACAGGCAGCCAATCGCGCTACACGCATTGTCTTCCAATGGCACTGTGCGTGTTCATGCGCCAGAGACCGTTGACCCTGTGCCCGACCTTAACCCCCTAGGCGCCATGCGTCAGGCATGGGTGCACCTCTATCGCGCTGTTCGATAACAGCATGATAGGGAATGGCAGCGCTGTACCGCGCAGCATCTGCACATGGGGAGCCGCGCTGCAGAGCACCATATTGCCTACTATGACTGGAAGAATGGCACGCAGACGGGCAACGCAGTGGTCTGCGATTGAGTTGGCCAATCTGGTGGCAATTGTGGAGCCACACCATGAGCCTCTCTTCGGGGAGGCGCCCCTGGAAAGGACCAGGACCCAGGTGTGGAAGGAGGTGGCCACTGCCCTGGAGGAGGCCACCAGATGGGGGAGGAGCATGGAGCAGTGCAGGCACCGCTACAGGGACCTGCGGAGGAGGGAGCCGGAGCTACTGGCACATCTGCGGGCACGTGCTGGGAGGGGCACGGTGCCACGGCCAGGTAGGGGTTCCTTCAACACACTTTTATCATCCATATGGGTAACAGTGTTGTATGTGTCCACCACATAGGAGAGGGACCATCTGGGGTTGGCTGTGGCGGTGTTCACAGGGTGTGGGTTGGGTGGGTCTGGCTGGGTGGGAGGGCACACACCTTGGGGCAGGGGGACTTTGCTTCGGGATTGTACTGATGTTCTTCTCTCCTTGTTTTCCCCATAGGCCTGGAAGAATGCCGCCATTTGAGAGAGGAGCGGTGGAGGGAGGAGGACAGTGCAGCCAGGCGGACCGAGGGCTCTCACCGCCCACCTGACCAGCCCGATGAGGGTGAGTGCCATACATCCATGATTACTATTGCATGCTGTGTGACAGGGTGGGCAGCGGAGCATGGCCACCATTCATCAACACCACTGCCATGCACGCAACTTGTTACAGTCAACACTGTCCAGTGGCAATGCATGTCTGGGAGTGCGTCAATGGTGGTCCATGCGTGCACCAGGTGCATGGTTGTGCCACTGCCTTTGCACCACATAGCCATGTCACTAAACAGCAATGGTGGTGCTGTGCGTGACTTGTCTGGTGGGTGTGTGCAGCATTCCACATGGCTGTATGTGCCTGGGTGGGCAGGTCCTGTGGACGTGATCATTGCGGGTGGTCACACACCATCACAGTGGTATGTCCCATGGCCGTATGCCATACACAGTGGGTGGGCTATATGGGGTTGTGCATTCACACATATTGACTGTGCTCCCTTGTCCTAGGTACTTGCCATCTACGGGAAATCTGGGAGGCTCTGAGGGAAATACTACTGGTGGCCGGGGTGTCGCTGGACATCCTCAGGTGGCTTGATAACACCGGGGTCCTGAGGAGGCACAGAGGCCAGAGGTGTCAGAGCGGGGAACGGCGCTCCCGCTAGGGATCTATCAGTCCCTGTATTCCCCTACCCCCCCTGGACCCACCCTCACACCCCTCCTTTCCCGTCCCATTTGTCCACCACTGCCCCCTACCCACCCCCACCTTGTTTGTGGCCCCCCCAACTTGTATATAGTTTTTGTGATATTGTAAATAGTTGAATTTTATATTTGTGTAATACATTTAATTTTGATATGAATACTGTGGTGGTCTCTGATTTGCAGCGGTTATAGGTGCTCAGCTGCAGTGCTGTGCATGGCGTCAGGGGTGGTGCAGTCATGGGTATGTGTGTGTGTCTCCGTGTGGAGGTGACTATGGTGTGGGGGTAGCTATCAGTCAGTGTCTGTGGTGTGTGTGTTGTGCCCTATGCAATGGATGACTGTGTGCAATGGTCCATGGTGCGTGCTCTGTGTCCATGGCACACCCATTGGCCCATCCATGGCCTGTGCAGCTGACACGCATGCATGTCTGTGACCTGCACGGTCCGCTGGCATGTCAGTGGGGCAGTCCCTGCAGGGCGGCCACTGTACCCGTCACTTTGCTGGGTTGCCTCTGTCACTGGTGTGGTGCATGCCTGGCTCGGGTGGCACTGTGGGCACCACAGTCGTTGTCCCACCTCCATGCTGTGCCTTGTGTGTGTTGCAGTGGATGTGCCCCACTGTCTGTGACTTGTGCTCCGGGTGACTGCTGGTGGTGTACGGGTAAACAGTGCCTGCGCAGGGTGGCTGGCACTCCAGTGCCATGGAGGACAGTGAGTTGTGTGTACACAGCTTACATGGGCCCACAATGGGGGCTTGGTTGCCGCACCACTGCGTCCCTGTGTTGTTGTGCCCTTGGGTATGGGTGGGTGTCTCCCCATACACTGTGGGTGGCTGTGCTGGCTGTTGTGGCCAGTGGTGGGTCGGGGTGTGTCACTGGACTACTGTGCAGGGTGCTGTACCACTGGTGGTGGTGTCAAGGGCACGCCCTGTCCCGTGTGGGGTACCTCTTGTGCCGACGCATGGTTGGTCTCTCAGCAGTACCTCGGGGGGACTGTGCATGGTGGCACTGTGTCTGCCGTTGTTGCATTGCTGTGTGCTGCCACCCGTGATGGGTGCTCGTGATGGGGTTGGCTTGCATGGTTCTGTGGTGCACAGGTTGCAGTGTCACAGTGGGGGTGGTGGCATGCGTGGGGTTTCCTGCAGTGGTGGTCACTGCTCATGGGGGTGTCTGGGGTCACGGTGCAGGGTGCTCTGCACTGGGGATAGTTGTGGCAGGTGGTCTGCCCTCCTTGTGTGCCAGTTACAGCTTGCCGGTAGGTGTGATGGGGCACCATGGCCCAGCTGTGGGTTGTTTGCTTGTCTCCATGGGCCGGTGGTTATTCCAGCCTCCCCAGTTGTGCAGTGCTTGGGTGTGGGGGACGATGTCTGTTCTGCTGTGTGTTCCTGTGCCCATCTGTGGCATGGGTGGTGGGCCCTACCTCCTGGTTGTGCAGTTACATTGCTCTGCTGCTGGGGGCTCCTGGTTGCGCTTATGGCGCCTCTGGACTGCTCAGCTGAACATCCCTTGTTGCGCTATAGCGCATAAGATCTGCTCCAGCTTCCTCCTTAGTTGGCGCTATGGTGCAGGTGGTGTGATATTCAGTCGTCGTCTGTAGGTGCAATTTGGTCTGCTCCGTTTTTGAATCTGGCATCTCTGGCGCATGGGTGCAATAGACTTGCGCTTGCTCCTGCTATTGCGCACTTTTTGGGCGCAGTTTGAATATCTGGGCCAAGGAGTTTAAAACAGAAGCCCCCCAAAGGAAAGCAAAATAAAAGACACACAAACACAGAAAAACAGGGAACAAGCAGCACAAAGAAGCACACAGCCGGAGGCAAACAATACAAACCAAATGCAGGAGAACAGATAACAGAAGTTCAGCAGAAACAAACAGAGCGGGATGGGGGGGGGCAGACCCCAGCAGGCTGCAAAGGACAGACTGACAGAGCCTCCGGCTGCAAAGAATAAGTGCTTGAAAGAGAGGCTCAGAGGAACTGCTTATGTAGCACAGGAAGGGGGAGTGGCTGGCTGCTTGTCCAATGATCCACAGCCATAGCCTTAAAGTTATCAGTTCTTACAGTGATTTTCGCCCCATACAGGTACCATGAAATTGGTCAACAATGGCCCATTTTAAAGCAAGAAACTCCCAACTTGTGCACTGGGTACTTTTTTCTGCATTGTTCAAGGTGCAGCTGGCAAAGGTGACTGGGTGCAGGCCTTCTGGGTAGTTTTGCTAAAGAACCGCTCTGAGACCACTGAAACTGGCATCTGTGTGCAAGGTGTAAGGCTTTTGGGGATCTGCATAGTCCAAGACCGGTGCATGGGTGAGACAGTGAATGATTTCTTTAAAGGCTCTTTCACAGTCTTCAGTCCACCTTGGGCCAAAGGGTTCAGATGGCTTGAAATACTGTTTTTGCACAGTGGTGACCCCTGGGTTTTTGGTTCTCTTACTTTTATTAACAGGAAGATAGCCCTGCAACAAGTATAATCTCTGACAAATCTCCCGTAATATCCACAGAAACCCAATAGGCACTGTAATTCTTTTATATTTTGGGGCCTGGGCCAAGTGATGAGTGCTTCGACTTTGTTGGGATCAGTTTGGACACCTTGTGCTGACACTATGTGCCCGTCATACTTGACGGAGGTTTGGAAAAACTGATACTTGTCGATAGAAAGCTTAAGCCCAAACTCCTCCAGCTTATCTAGTACTTTTATTAACCTTGCTTCATGCTCTTCCAAGGTTTTCCTGAATACTATAATATCCTCTAGGTACACCAGACACTCTAACAGGTTCATGTCCTCAACCACTCTTTCCATAAGGTGCCGGAATGTAGAAATACCTTGGAGCATTCGAAGGAACTCATAGAACCCAAGTGGACATATGAAGGTGTTTTTTTCTGTCCTGAGGGGCCATAGGGATCTGATAATGCCCACTTCTCAAGTCCAATACAGAGAACCATTTACTGCCATTCAAGCAATCCAAGGCATCTTGGATCCTGGGCATTGTGTATTGGTCGGGGATTGGTCCACTTGTTGAGAATCTGGTAGTCCACACACATGCGCATGGACCCACTTTTCTTGCACAGTACCACTACTGGTAAAGCATATGGGCTTCTGGATTCTTGGATGATGCCCGCAACCAACAGCTCCTGGAGATGCCTTCTTACATTGTCAACATCGGGCAGGGGGCCAAGCATCAGGACCTCTCTCTAAAAGGGTGCTTGTCATTAAGCCATATATGGTGCTGTTCTCCAGTCACACACCATACATCCTATTCATGCAAAGAAAATACATTAGTTCTTTCTGACAGCTTTTGCCAGATCTGAGCCTTCCACTCCTCCAGGATGGGGGAATTACTGAGGTCAAACAGCTGCAGGTCGATACCAGATGGTGCACCTTCTCTGGGGGAAACTGGTTGCACGGCTGTGTCAGCACAATACACCTGGGCTAAGGTGCATCCTTTTCTAACAACCATGTCTCTGTCCATCACATTTTATACCTGGATGGTGACCTTCCTGACATAGGCATGGGCTTGGGCTAGCAGCACACTGGGCTTTATTAGCAATCCTGCTGGCAATCCATGCTCCTCAGGGGCATCCAATATTAAAATCCTATTCTTCACCTCCTTCTTTAGGCATACCATGCCACTAATATTGCACATGGCATTAGGGGGCAGCACTATTTCCTCCTTGTTCTGCCTCCAAATTACACCCACAGGGTCATCTTGCACTTCACTTTGGGCTTGCACTTGTTTCTGATAAGCTTCCTTCACCATGGGGTGTATGGACATAATCTGCCCTTTTTGATCAGCTTCCTGGGCCTGGCAGAGCTGTGCCAGCCATCCAAACATATGAGCATTTGTGTCAACCAGTACAGGTACCCCATAGTATATTACAGCCTCAGGGCATATCAGGGCCAAAGTTTCTACCGGGTCACTCACTCTGGTCACCTTAGATGGGAAGATTATCCACACTTTAACGTATCCAAGGTAGGGATAGGATTTGTTACTGAGACCCCATACATTCAAACCTCCTAATGGCTGCTGCACAAGGTGTGATACATGCTGATCATCCCAAGTTTTGAAGATGATAGTCACTTGGGAGCCACTGTCTAATATGGCATGTGTGGACACCCCATTTAGGGTAACTGTAGTTTCAGTAGAAGGGCCCACCAGCTTATCTAAATCAAGTATAGGGGGCTCTGTGGCTTGGACTTCTTATGAACACCGTGGAGCTTGACTTGGCAGGGGCCCCAGTATGCTCTCTTACCAGGCTCCATTGAAGTTTCTCTGGTTCTGATGCTTCTCTGCCAGCAGTCTGCCCCACGCTCGAGCTGGGTCTTCTCGTGATCGGCATTACCTTCTAATATGACCATCTCTCCCACACTTATAGCAGTAGAGGCCTTCTCAACTTTGCCTGCCTGGAAATGAAACCTCAGCAGTGGGCCTGGGACCTTGGTTACTGGGTTGTCCAGGATACACTGAAGGGGCCAGGGCAATAGCTTGGGCCACAACCATTCTCTGCTCTAGTTCACCCTGCAGTGGCAAGCTATGACTTTTTAATTTACTTATGGCCTGGCACAGATCATTAAGGTGAGCCTCAAGATTTGGAGCTGCATGAGGCACCTGGATCTGAACCTCCATGCTCATCACAGAGAGGTTGACTGAAGCTGGCGAAAGAGACAGGCTTGGAAGGGTATCTGGGTTTCTACTAAGTGCAGAAGCAGCCTTGTCAAATACTTCCCTGTATTAAGAAGTTCCTTGGGCTCATGGGCCTCAGTGGAGGGAGTACTTTCAACACCCTGAATGGCAGCCACCACAGCAGGATAGGGTCCCCACTGTGCATCTTGTTCCTCCACCTCCCTTACTTTTCTGAGGAGAACCTGGGGGCACTCAACCTTTTCTTTAAACTTAGCTTCAGCAGCAACAAATCAGAGTATTTAGCAGCCCACAGCACCTGCTTCAGATTCATTTTGTTTAAATCTGTAGACTGCAACCCCTCTCCGGTATACCTTTAGTAAGGCTTTCTCCAACCTTTGTATATACACTGAGAGGGGTTCCCCTCACTGCTGCTGGGTAAAGTTTCACAATAGATCCTCACTGGGCTCCGTGCTGCCAAAGGCACTATCCAAGGTGGCAATATAATTTTCCACACTAGCCTCAGGATCTGTGGCCCGCAAGAACCAAATGGCATCTATTGCGGGGCCTTTCAAAATCTCAGTCAATCTTTTATGCTTTCCACCCTCACTGCACTGCCAGTCTTGCAACAGGGGGATCACATAATTAATCCATGCCTCAAAATCATCTTCACCAATTGGGAGTGGGTTCCACCCCATAAAATACTCTTAATTTATGATAGGAATCTGAAGAGGCGGGCACATAACTGAGCCCGGTCCCTTCACCGGGTGGGGGAGTCTTTTGGGCCCCAGGCAGGGCCTCATCCTGGGGAATTAGACTGATCATAGTTACAATAGGCCATGCCTCCTACAACCCTTCTGGAATTAAAGCATTGGGTATCCACAAAGCTTCTACCACATTTTAACATTTGACTAGCACAGTTAATGTCTCTGTAGCAGAATCCAGCATTCAGCCATGGACTGCCACTTGGCCAAGTCTCTCAATGACTGACAGGTACCCCTCTATGGACCCTGAGTCCATGTCAGATGGGTCCCCCAGGAGCAGAAGAGATTTTAAGGGGTCCATTTCCTGACCGCCACTCCATTCAAACAGTTTTAGCTTGTCTGCAGCTTTCACACTGACTTTTGGTCTAGGGGGTGCAGAACCAGGGCTGGGGGGAGCAATGGGGCCATTTTCAACAGTGGTGGATTCCATGGTGGGCATGGCTGGTGAATAGGAGATCCCAGTGGTGCCTCCAAAGATGTAGCCCAGACACCATGTGCCAGTGGGCTATTACCCCTGCCTGCTGACTGCTATACAGGATAAGGGGTATGGGTGCTGTTTCAATGGCAATTGGGGGTTCTTTCCCAAAACAGAAATAATTTATCACGGTGCCTCCACCCAGAGTAAAATAATAGTGGGCCAGGTGTTTGCGTTCAAGTAGTACAACCCCCTGGGATACTGTACCTACCCACCTCTCCATCCAGTCACCACACATACAACCACTTTGTTTTGCAATGCTGTACAACACATACAATTAAAGGCTGTAACTAATAATATACTCATGACCACCTTTAACAGTAACAACCTTACAGCTTTTAATTAGGGAAAGGGAAATGGGAAGCAGAAAATTCACAGAAGTTGGCAGATAAACAGTTTTAAACAAAGTGCCCACCCCCAGCCACACATTAACTCCTTCCCCCACTGGTACCAATGCCCCCTACAGTCTATCAGGGTACTCTGAAACAGTGCAGGCCTATACAGTGCCGTGGGTGGCCAGTGTTGGGGCCCTTGCAAAACACTTTAAACTGGTAGACTTTAACTTTGTACTTGTAAGCAACTCTATTCTGGTCTCCTTGGTCAGGGCAAACCCTGGGTTACTTATGGTTTGGTGGACACAGCATCTTAGGTTCTGCTCAGAGGACTTGAGGGAAAAGATCAATGGCTCCTTGGGACAGCAGAGTAAGTGAACAACAGAAAAAGCTGGGTAAAGTAGCAGGATCTGGCAGCATTGCACTTTTGTATCTTGCTTGCAGAATCTAGTAACTTGGCAGTTTCAACTTGCATGCAGAGTCTGGCCGCTTGTCACCTTCGACCTGCCAGGCAGGCTGGAGAATAGGAATGCAGATGCAAGGCTTCTTAGACCGCAAGTGAACCCAGACCCAGGAGTGACCACATGATACAGTTTACTTAAATGGGTCCAGAGTGCCCTAGCACTCAGGCATGTGCCCGTGGCTCCCTGCAGCCCAGTCCACCCCACTCGATAAGGGTTATCAGTTCCCTTCCTGGCTCCAAGTTGTAGCTGTGCAGGTTGCAATTTCTGTCCTTTGCCTGGTCAGGAATTATCAGCTCCAGTGTGCAGCAATGGGTCCTCTGACGTCCACCTTGCCAGTGGCTATTGGCTAGCAGCATACAATCTCTGGAGTGGCACTCCACCTTCCCACAGTCGGCTTTCAGCACTACAGGCAGGTTCCTAAGCACTGGATACCTGCAAACCGTTTTCCACAATTGTCCTTCAGCTTCAGACCAAATTGCCAACTTCAGAACCTAACAGACACAGTTCCAAAACCCTATTTCCCAAACTCCAGAATTCCCCATACTGATGCAGTATCGCTGCAACCACTGGTTCTCCAAACACAGAAGAAACTCGTTTTTGAATTCCTCAGGCATTCACAGCCACAATCTTAGATCATTTTCCAAAACCCTGTTCCAGCACAGAAGGAGCCCTCTTGACTAGATGAGAGCCCAAGCTAGACTGCCCTAACTGCAAAAGTTCCTGGGGTCTCACACATCAAATCCCAGTTTCCAGTTGGTTAAATCCTGCTGTCCTTCACAAATATTAATAAACATTAACCTGGTTTGATTATTGATTGATTAGATCTTGGCACCTAGAATAAAGTTCTCACGTTTCCCAAAAGGCATTTTGCCAGTCTCTGGGTGCCTAAGCTATTGATTGGCTGGCACTGGGGGTCAAAGTAGCAAAGATGGCTGCTTAATACACACTTCCATACAGTTTTAACAGCACTCCTAACTTTAAAGTGTTCCTGCAGCCAAAATATGTAGTTTGTAAGCACAGTTGCGTTGCCTCATTGTCCTATAGCAGCCTTTGTCCGTCATCAAGTGACTGCTAAATTATATTCTCAAACCGTTCACTTCACCTGTCACTGGCTCTGTTATGTACAGTCCCCCCAGGCAGTCAGGCAACTCATTGATATTCATGTGTAGCTCATAAATATGTAAATATGCCCCCATTTCTAGCGCTTGTAGGTGCTGTTAAAATAAATACTCTGGCCACTTTTGAGCTGCCTCCTCTGTGTGTCCGACCAACCGATTAACTTATTTTGGGGGTCAAGACCACCAGAGAGGCACTAAATTAGTCACTGCAGTGGCAGAAAAATTTGCTGGCACTACTGTGCATGTGTGGCCTCTGCTTCTCCGGCCTCTTTAAGACTAAAAAACATCACGGGGCGGGACAGAGACTTAAGGGGACAGCAGGACCTGTGACTGGCAGCTGTAGGCAGCAGGAAGGAACAGGTAGTGCCCCAGGGTAACAGGTAAGCACCACCTCGTGGGGTTACAAATACATTTCTTACATGCTTCAATTCATCCATGCATTTTTTTTTTTTTTTTTTAGTTTTTTGTTGACCGGGTAAGTGCACTAGACAAATCCTGCCTATTTTCAGGCACGACCCGGGGGAGGGGGATACAGATGAATGCCGACTGACCTTGAACCAGATTAAGCTGTTGGTGGTATTTTTAGTGAATTAAAATTTAACCCCCAGGGATATTAATAGAATTTAATTTTATAACCAGCTTTGTAATTAATGGCACGGCAATAAATAAGGCTGCCAATAGCAGGTTTTAAAACTCTCTTCTATTGAGCCACTTTTTGGCTGTACAAACTTTGGTCACATCATGGGTTTATTAGGATGATGCTAGCATATGTTTCAGATGCTGAACAACACAGCTTTACACTGAGACTGTACACCTTTTCAGGAGGTGGGTGAGGCAAGAAAGGTTTGTTACCAGTAACAGCAGATTTTCCAGAGAATCTCCTCCATACAGCCAAACTTATTGACTGGCGATGCCAGGACATAGCAGGAAACCTTTCATAGCTGGGGTCGCCCACATCACACAGGCAACACTGGAGTGTCTCTCATGGTACATAAGGGCATTAATGTGGGCATTCCCATTTATGAGAACTTTTCAGTGTGGTTCAGAACCCCTTGAGTAAGAGAAGGGGGGTTGGAGGGCTAGTTCTGTGACAGTTAAGACTTGCTTGAATGGACACAAAACTTCATGTGCAGAGCTCCCACGCAGGTGTGTACATAATACATAGGACACAAGGGTCAGGATCTCACGTACGATGTCAGATGCTTCTGCTATGTAATGGGGGCATAACTTTCCTTTTGCAAAACATTCTACAAACAAATCAGTCTATTCTATAGCTGCAACTGCTTTTGGCAAAATGGGCAAGTCTTGTATTGCTGCTCCACTACCTGACTTCTTTGCATCGATGAAAACACAGCACGACCCACAGCATGCTCAACACGAGGCAGCATCTGGCTCGGGGGACTCAGCATCTGAAATGTGCTTACCGTCAGTATCACACTGGTTCTGTTCTCAAGACAGTTCAAGACATGGACCACAAGCTAGATAATCTTACCCCCATGTCCAGCTGCTAGAAACGTGGCTCGATACTGTGGAGCAAACTGTTCAGAGGGCAGAAACAACATCCTTAAAGTCCTGAAATGCAACCAACTAATGGTGAAAGAGAATAATCAGCTGTGGCAAAGGTTGGAAATGCTTGAAAACCAAGCACAAGAATGCAACCTTCTTCGAGTGGTCGGGCTGCCGGAGACTGCTGAAGGGGATGATGCCTTGGGGTTTGCCCAACTCCTTTTAAACACCCTACTGACTGAAAATGAGAATGACCAGGCATTTTCAGTAGAAAAAGTCTACAGATATACTCCCCGACATGTTGCATCAGACTCGACTGCAACCAGGACCTTCAATAATTGCTTGCACTAGGGTCGGAGATTGTGACAGGGCCCTGGTAATGGCGAGGAAGAAGCAGACCATGCGTTACAGAGATGCCAACATTTCTGTGTTCCCTGATCTCTCCTACAGCACCCAACTACACTGCAAAACCTTTGTCAAAATTTGCAGCTCCCTGTAATTAATGACATTTCAACATCAACTTCTTTTACGAGCTCAGCTACATGTGGTGTAGAAAGGCCATATTTATCTTTTTGATGATTCCAAGGAGGTCTGCAAACTGCTGCACCAATCAAGAAAGATCTGGCACCACAGGAGAATGCTGAATCGGGTGACTCAGAAGGGACATTACTTGCTTTCTGAGCAGAAGCCTGGTCTCAGGTGACAGAGTGGAATGTTTGTGTATAATGGAGTTCCGATACTGACTATAAAATGAGGACTGATAGTGAATCTAAATAATCTTTACTTGTGCTGTTTCTTGCAATACATAATGAAATGAGGGGATGGATATATGCGGGAAGCTTATGTGTTACTGTTTCTTCAGCCAGCTTTAGCTGTGGCATTTTAATTTTTTAGAGCTCAATTTAAATCTGTCCAATTTAAAAACAACAGTGTATTGGTCAAGATGGTGCTTTCCCACCAACACTGCTGCTCTTTTCTTTTTGGGTGGGTAAAATTGAGCCTGCACCTTATCAGCCTAGTCAAAAATGAGAATGTATGAGTTGGACATTACTGTTTTTCCCCTCAACGGATTTTCGATCCTGCAAACTACCTATGCATTTAATTTAACTAAGACTGCTTACATGCACATATGCATTTGTTAGTATTTTTATATTTCTCCTCTTTCAGCTGTGAGTTGGACATCAGTACTCAATTCTCCTATCAATTGGGTATAACATTTTATGTGTTTAAGATGCTTCAGATCTGTTCTTGTTAAATGTTAAAACTATTTCATTGCTTACCTATACAAATAATCTCTCTTGGGGAAGATCTGTGTTGTACAAGGGTTATTTGAAGTCACATGAGGGAATATGTGGGTTATTGCCCTCTGTGGTAAATGGGAATGTGCCTTTCTCTATTCTGGTATTTTATTCCCTGTATAGTTCCTAGGAGGCATGCCTCTTTTCATCATTTGGTCACTAGCATTGTAACTGTACTTCCCACTATGAGTTATTTATGGAAAGATGTTTTACTTACCCTTTGTAAGTGTAATTCTGGCATTTATGTACTATGGTATGCTCTCGTACCTATGTATTTTTTTTATTTATTTGAATAATCAGAAAGACCTTTGAGTCAGAGACTCATTTACAAAGGTTCCACGTCATACATAGCAATTCCACAGGGGACGGGACATTAGTATACAGACAGAAAACAGCACATTACATAGTAATCATGAATAATAAAATACACAAGATAAACATAAACAGATTCCAAAGTTGTTTCTTAGTAGGCTAACAGAGAGAATTTAGGTAATTTATCATATCAAATGTAAGTGTTTTTCTTACAAAATGATCAATAAAAAGTTTTAAAAAAAGAAAATGGACTTTGGTACGTTGACCTGGACACCCAACTAGTCCAACAGCTGCTTTGTCCTGTTCACTGTGTGAGCATGCCATGTCTGCAGAGCATCTCTTCTGGAGCCAGTCACCTACTTAGAGTAACACATGTAGCTTCTATTAACAAAGGGCTGCGGCTACCACTACAAAGCATTTGGCAAATGCACATGACACTGTGGATAAACCAAAGGTCCAAACTCAGAAATGAAAATGATGGTCCCCTAGATTAAACTGCAGATGTTCTCTGTGGCACTTTCCAGTTTATATGTACAGATAAACATGCTGCATATCCAGTACACACAGTCTCCTCGAGTCAGCAGGGGAAGGAGGGATCCCAGAGAGGGCTCTACCATGCCGGCGTGACAAAAAAGATTGCGACCGGCATTACAGCGACAGGCTCCATGTCGACCGCAAGTTGCAGCTGGCATGACGCCACACAGTTTGGGCCTATTTTTTACATCGGGGGCTTTGCCCCCCAAACCCCCCAAACTAAAGGATTCTAACTCCAGGTCGGAGTTAGTTTGGGGAGGTGGTGCAGGTCAGGATAAGTGGTTGCCCCCTTCCAGCAGCACTTCTATGGCAGCATGGCGCTGTTGTTGACATCAACGCATGTCACCGTAGAAATGTCGCTGTTAGGGTGGCATACCTCCCAGAGAGAGAGCATGTGAAACTTTCTGTAAGACCAAACATTTCACATGCTCTTTCAGTGCCCCTAAATCCAGGATGGGATGAACCCCTCCGCTTTTTTCTGTACTAGTTTGCATCTAAAGTAGCGCTGCAGATTAATTTCTGGTATGAACAATGTCTGTATTTCCCACTTCTCTAGTAGATCCATAACTTCCTCCCAGAGGACAGCCAGATGCTCTGAAGGATTGTGACAAAGACTGGGGAAGCATCTGTGGGGACTAAATGATGAAACCCAATGCATAGTCCAAATTAGATTATTTTTGAAACCCTCTTGTGTGAGAGGATGTTCTGCCATTGTGTGAGGAACAATGAAATCCTGCCCCCACCCCCACGAGAATCCCCAGTGGTTGAGCAGGAGGAGGAGTGGAAGGGAGTAAGGAGAAAGAGAAGGGGGCTGCCTTCTGCTCTCCACTTCTGCCATGTTTCAGTGCCTTGCTAGGGGCACCTTTATACTCCTGCTTGTGACGTTGACCTCCTCATGGGAGAAGCCAAAGGGATGGAACCACTGAAACGTGCCACATGCCCTAGGCTGCTGGGGCCAAGGGATTTGATGGACTGAAGGGTCCGACAAGATGCCCAAAGGACATTTAGAGTGACCTCCACTGAGGGGCCAAACAGTCTGTCACCCCCAAAAGGGTGAATTCAGAGAGCTGAACATCAGGTTCAAAATTTGCAACCGAGCCTGGAATGTCTGTGCCTGCAGATTCCAGTAGCTGCTGCCCTGGATGAAGCATCAGAGGCATCACAGGATGAACACAATAAACACTTAGTATCCAGGCGCTTAACTGCATAATGTGAGCCTTAGTTTTAGCCACACTGTCTGGCAGATTGTCAACAACCTTTGCCATGGAGTTCCACAGACAGTTTTGATACTTAACCAGGTATGCCTTGTAGTTTGCAATCCTGAATTCAAGTTTGGCTGAAGCAACAGTCCTTTTCCCCATAATATTCCGTTTTCTGGATTCCTCATCTGGAGTTCTAGAGCTCATGTGCTGAGGCATTTTGGACCTATCAGAAGCTGCAATGATTACACCAGAGTCTGTTTCATGCTGGGTAAAATAGGGCTTCTTATCCCTAGAGGCCTTTCTAGGTGTAGCTGGCAAGGTACTAGGCCTGTGACATGGAGCTATTGTGGCATCTTATAGCGTAAAAAAAACAAAAAACTGGACCAGTCATTGCAGACGAGGCTGACAGAATATCCAAGAAGATACACAGATTCGTCTCCTGGATCAATGTTATCATGATTTGAAAGAAAAGTGTCCTCAGGAGAGACCTAGGGGCCTAATAAACTGTTATCTGTACTGATGGAAGACACAGCAGACTCTGTAAAGTGTCTGGTAACCCATCTTTCTCCTCTTCCCGGAAGTCCTCCTCCAACAGGTCAGGTCCAGACCAGGAGCTGGGACCCTTACAGGGGCCAAGGCTGAACAGGCCCTGCTGGCACAGTGACAAAAACAACAAGTCAGAGCACACCCTATAGTCAAAATAGTAAGTTGCCAATCCAGACTGAAAAAATATAAGTTTATTGTTACATTGGGTAGGGGGAGTTACGTTGTGCTCTGACTTGTTTTTGTTGATTGTTGTCATACACAGTAGCACCCCTCATTTAAAATCCCATTTATAGTTTGTGAATGAGCAAGGGTGAACAGTTAGTACTGGATTTGGTTTGTAAATGGAGAAATATGGCCTTCTCATTTAACTAGCTCCCCAGCAGCTACCTGCACATTGGCTCGGCCCACACCTTAATTAAGTTAATTGTGGGCTGATGCACCCTATAAAGGTAAGCCATTTGAGGCAGTTGCAGTGTAGAGTAGGGATCCAGCTAATGGGTGGTCTTCCTCAATGTTGGTAGCTGGGTGACTTCACAGCAGGGCCTTGAGGTGAATACTAAGAGACCCTCACTCCTTTTGAAATCAAAATAGTAAGTTGCCAATTCAGGCTGAAAAAAATACATGTTTATTGTTACATTTGGGGGAGGAGTCAGGGCGTGTTCTGACTTATTGTTTTTGTTGATGTATGCCATACACTGTAGCACCCCTCATTTAAAATCCCATTTATAGTTTGTGAATGAGCAAGGGTGAGCAGTTAATATTGGTTTTGGCCTGTTGGCACAGTGGGCTGCAGCATCAGAGGAGGGTCTGATGTTGGTGAGTGACAGCAGCTGAGGCAGCAGTCTCTGTATGAGCTCAGAGAACAGGATCCAACCAATGACATTACCCGAGCTGCTGCTGACAGGCAAAACTGTGGCAGTTGACACTGAAGTCAATGCTGAACCTTGGTTCAGTGAGTTTTGTGTTGCATAAGAGCCTACCGGGTGCTGCAGCACAGCAGATGGGCTTGTGCACTCTTCTGCCTAGGATCTGAGCATTCAATTGCCAGGAGTCAGCACCGCATTCTCAGAGTCAGTCTGATCTTCCCATCTAGGCTGTGGTGAGTGACTGGAATCTCAGGGAATGGCAAGACCGCTCAGAAGATGAGAGCCTGACAATTGAGCACTGTTCTTTTTGGCTTGTTGTGACTTAGCTGACAACGTACATTTCAATGTGGATAAGTTCTTCGGCACAGACTTCTCACCCGAAGTTGACGGAGGAGCAGCTTTACCTGTGACTGCACAATCTTCCTCTATAGTTGTCTAGAGAAATGACACAATTGACTTCCACCTGAGTCTCCCACAAACCTAGTTGAAATCTTGGTGAATTAGACAAAACCGAATGTCGTGTCCATTATGGAGACAATTCAAGCTGTGGTTCTGGCTATCATCCTAGAGAACCTTCTTGCAGTAACAACACAGCTAAAACAGCAGCATCTTGTTTGGTGATGGCCGGCAGGAAGCAGCTCTTACAGTCCAATGTGTGGGGCACTATGTGGGAGATATTCTCAAAAGATTTTTAATGAACTTCAAAACCACATCTATAAAACACCAGTAGAGATAAAAATGGCAAGATAGAAACATAGAAACATAGAATTTGACAGCAGATAAGGACCGCTTGGCCTACCCAGTCTGCCCATTTCCCTACCTAATGGATAAGCTGCAGATCCTAGTTAACCAGCAGCCTGCTTCTTTTAACCCCCACCCCCTAGAATTGCCTTATGACTGTCCCATGCATGCTTGAATTCAACCACTGTTTTTGACTCCACAACCTCCTTCGGAAGGCCGTTCCATGCATCCACAACCCTCTCTGTGAAAAATACTTCCTTACATTACCTCTGAGCTGTCCCCATCTTCAAATTGTGCCCCCTTGTTCTTGCACACCTCTTTTTTTGAAAGATGCTACCCTCTTGGACTTTGTTGATTCCCTTGAGGTACTTGAAAGTTTCTATCATGTCCCCCCTCTCTCTCTCCTTTCCTTGAGGGTATACATATTAAGCTCCTTTAGTCTCTCTTCATATGTCTTCCAGTGCAGACCCTGCACCATTTTAGTTGCCCTCCTCTGGACAGCTTCCATCCTGTCTATGTCCTTGTGGAGACTGGGTCTCCAGAACTGCACGCAGTACTCCAGATGGGGTCTCACCAGCTGTTTGTACAGAGGGATTACAACTTCTTGTTTTCTACTGGTGATCCCTCTCCCTATGCATCCCTGGTGATAGGTGATATATTTGTTGTGACAACCTCAAGCTATCAAGATAGCTGGTTAGTGTTGTCATAATTGATATCTTGATGGTTAGTTTCATCACAGAGGAGTACTGAACCAGATAGCAGTGTTCACAACATTATCTATTAACATCACAATTGCCTGGTGCAGTCCTAAAGCCAGCAGTTGAAATGAAAGAGAAACAGTTCAATCTTCAAACAAACAACAGGTTTAAAAGCTACAGTTAATTTTTATTTATTTATTTAAATTTTGTTGATTTAAATTCTGTTGACCGGCTAAACCCACTGGACCTCAGGAGGCCCTTTTTCAGGGGTGACCTGGGATCAATTATAAAGGTATGCACAAAATGGCAGGTTACAATAAGCATGATGGCAGAACCATCCATCATACAACGCATAAGATTAGTTACAGAGTAACAGTATGGTACAAGTACATATTAATCAGGACATTTGAAAAGACAAACAAAAACTGTGAGACCAGGATAGACATAATGGTTCTAGTAAACTGATGCTGTATAAATCAAATATGCAATGGTCTGACTCAGAAAGCACAGTTTATCATTACTTTTGAGGTTGGCAGGACTTTCATAACTCATCTGTGTCTCTGCCACTTGCAAGTTATGTTCCAACCTTCTAATGCTTGAAGATAAAAATGAAAATTAGGTACTCACCATAATTCTTGATCTTCTAGGAATATCGCCACCATTGATTAATGAGTTTGAGTCAGAGACAGGGCTGCTGAAACATGGGGAAAGGTGGGGACACTGTCGTAATTACAAACAAGATCATGACTGCTTCCTTTCTGACCTTGCATGTATTTATGGGGCACTCTGAATGCTCATGGGCAAAAATGGTGGTGCTGCTAACCCCCCCCCCACCCACAGGTTCTGGAACCTATGGCCAGAGGCACTAGGACTCTGTGGGAGCCACAAATTATCAGGAGGGCTAGCACCAAAGTAAGTTGCATGCATGCACGGCACTGCAAGACTGACTTGTGCTGCATGGTTCATCTCAGCACCAGCTCTCAACCACCTCAATACTTTTTTATAGTGAGGAGGTGCAGAATAAACTAACTAGCACTTAGGCACTAAATCTAAGGGCATAAGATAGCCCTGGTGACCCACATAAGAAAGGTCAACAAACCAGTAATGCAGTGTCTTCACAGCCCAAACCAAGAACAAGAGGTGAAGACAAAAAAAAGGAAAAATAAAACCAGAATGAAGTGAGCCTGGGGATGGTGGTGGGTGGGTGTGTGAATCAATGGGGAAGATATTCCCAGAAGATAAAAAATTATGGTAAGTATGTAATTTTCATATCTTCCAGGAATCAGTCTTCACCACTGATTCACACTAATGGGTTAGAGTACCAAGCTCAGACAAAATCCCCTTGATTGGGGCGGTACGAGCCAAGGTCTCACTCAGGACAAAAGTTCATTGAGGATAGTCCTGCCTAAGGGGGCATGCTACCTTGCATGGATATCCAGGGCATAGTGCTAAATTAAAAAGAGTGTACTGTGCTCCAAGTTGCAGCTCTGCAAATACCAGCGAGAGGCACACAGCGAATCTCTGCCAGGGACATTGCTACTGCTCTGGTGTAGTGGGCATGTGCCTGACCTTCTAGCTTGACCTGCGCCATGGTGCAGCACTAGCATAGACAGTTTATAATCCTGGCGGAAATGCACTTGATTACAACAGGTTACCTCTTCTGATTGGGGTTGAAGGAGACAAAGGACTGCCTGCATTGCCTGAAGTTCTTAGTTCTGTGCAGGTAAAATTAAGGATGCTCTTAACAATCACAGAATAGAGAGTACATTCTCCTTCATTCTGGAAGTTAGCAGACTAGGTAGGCAGCACAAGTGGCTGGTTCAGATAGAGCTCTGGCACCACTTTAGGAAGGAGCTTAGGGTAAGTACCGAGAGCTACCTTATCCTTGTAGAAAACAGTATATGGGGATCTGTGACCAAGACATGAATTTCATACATTCTGAGAGCAGAGGTAATGGCCACTAGAAAAGCTGCTTTCCAAGCGAAAAATTTAGCTCACGTGTTGCAAGGGGCTCAAAAGTCTTGCAGCTGAGCATGTGTAGCACAAGGCTGTTGTCCCAGGCAGCCACTGACTCCCTGATGGGAGGCCTTGTATGTAAAATGCCCTTAAGGAAACTCTCAAGAATGGCAGAAAGAGGCTACCTAAGGGCTCATGGTATGCAAAAATAGCACACAAGTGACCTTGACTGTGGAATACTGTAGGCCAGCATTAGAAAGTTCTAGAAAATGCTCCAAAACCATGTCAGGTGGGCACGCAAAAGGGTCCATGCAGGATTTAGAGCTCTGGATAGAAAATCTTTTCCACTTGGCTATGTTAGTCTTCCTAGTAGAATGTTTACAGGCAACCAAAAGTATTTCAGAGACCCTTTGAAATACCTTGTACCAGTTTTCTTCTGCCTCTTTAGGAGCCAGGCCTGAAGGTGAAGGATGTGTAGGTTGGGATGGACCAAGTGACACTGAGTCAGTTAAGTCCATCCTGAGTTGGAGAATCCTCAGTTTGCTGATAGTCTATTCAAAAGAAGAAACCATATCTGTCGAGGCCAGCAGGGAGTGACAGAATCATCTTGCCCCCATGAGTCTCTACTTTGAACAGTACCTTCTGCACTAGTGGAATTAGAGAAAATGCAAACAGAAAAAGATTTTACCATTGCAGCCTGACTGCATCCTGACAGAAAATGCCATGTCCTGGATTTCTGGAGCAGAATCGAGCTAGTTTGGTGTTAAGTGGGGATGTAAAAAGGTCTACATCTAATCAATCACTCAATCAATCAAACAACTTTTATTTTACCAGGCATAGCACCATTTAGCAAGTTCATTTACAGGGTGGTCCTGGGTGGACACAATAAAGAACAGACATTTCAATACATACAATAGGCATTACAAGACATACAGTACATTGTTTGAATACAGTAGCATTATACATCATACATCATAAATTTGGAGCAGAGGAGGTCTAGGTTACAAGACAAGGAAGCAGCGCAGTTGAGGTATAGGCAATAACATAATGTAGAGACATAAGTATTTGATGGAAAGGATAAGAGAATAAAATGCATAACATACTACAATAAGAGTAAATAATGGGCTTAAGTGCAATATAGGCAATGCAACGCAGAGCAGGTATCCTCCAAGGAAAATTAGAAACAGATTATGAATAACAATTACAGTTTTCCTGTAAACGGCGGCCCAATAGGGACTATAACGATCTACAGGCAGATAATTTTAGTAAGTTTCAATCATCCTTGGAGAGTATTCCGAAGTGTCGGGAGAATATAGCTGACTGCTGATATATCATAACGGGACATGACCTTAGGTATGTCTAACAGAATGTAAGACTATCTCAACAAATAGGTGCCTGGTGTACATTTGAAGAGTTCTGTGATACAGGGAGGGAGTTTGTTAGTGACAGCTCTATAAGACCGTAGTGTTGCATTTTTTGTCTCCTAGTGTGAAGTCAGCTGGGCATAAAGAGAACAATGGTTCTAAAGGGGGCATTGGTGATAAATGTTAGCGCTCTATGATAGTGTCCAGTTTGACAAGGACTGCTTTGGAACAATGACTATAGAGAAAATCAGCATAGTCAATGAGATGAAGGAAGGTGGTTTGGACCAGCCTTATTTTGGCATCATAGTTGAGTAGGCACTAGATTCGGAAAAAGAGGCCTAGCCTCTGTTTTAACTTCTTGGAAAGTTCCTCACTGTGGGTTACACAAGATAACGGACAATCAAGTCAGAAACCCAGGTATTTAAATGTATCCACGACCTCAAGCGATTCACCAATAAGTGTTGTTATCTGATAGCTGGGACCGGAGGTTAGTCATGTTTATAAATTGGGCATGGGGGCAAAGAAGCATGACCTTTGTTTTTCTCACATTTAGCAGTAATTTGAGGTGGAAGAGATTTTGTTGCAGCAAGTTAAAATCCCATTGCAGGTATATACAGGCGAGTTCAAGGGAGGGCCTGGTGACATATAGCACTGTGTTGTCGGCAAAGAGATGAACGTTTGCCGTTCTGATGTTAGAGTCAATATTGTTTATGTAGATAAAAAATAAGAAGGGCCCCAGTATGGATCCCTGGGGTACTCCTTTCAGTAGGGTTTTAAGGGGAAGAGATCACATTGTTCTTTTAGCTGTTGCTGTCTATCTGTGAGGTAACACGAAAACTATTGCATGGCGTAACATCTAAACCTATGTATTTTAACTTGTGAAGGAGCAATACGTGATCCACAGTGTCAAAGGCCTTACTCAGGTCCAAGAAGACTGCACTGATATGGTTTTTAGAGTCAAGCGTGGTTTGCCAGTCATTAGTCACCTTAGCCAAAGCAGATACCATGTTGTGTTTTGACCTAAAACCAGATTGTAAGGGACTGAGAATGTTAGAGGTGTCCAAATGCTGTCTTAGATGCATGTTAAATAACTTTTTGCATAATTTAGAAAAGGTAGGTAATACGGATATGGGCCGATAGTTATTGAGGTCACAGGGGTTGCCAGATTTAAAGAGGGGATTATGTGCGCAATTTTTCAAGATGAAGGAAGGACACCTTGTCTGACAGACAAGTTGAATAAGTGAGTGATGGGTGTTAGGAAATGATGTCCCAGTTTAAGGAATAGGGGTTCAAACTGATCAGCACTGGCACTTTTTTTGGTGTCTAATGAGATTAAAAGGTCCTCAACCTGTTTAAATGAGATGGTGTTGAAGCTGAAATTGGGAGGAGTATGGGTGCCTGGGAGGTGCGGGGGAGTAGTCAGAGGAGAGGCTGATTGGAAAGGTTGCTTACTGGAGATGTATCAAAGGCAAGCCCAGCAGTGGCAAAGTGGTTATTTAGTTGCTCAAGTATGTGGTGTTTATTTGTAAAAGTGTCTCTGCCAGACACAGTTTTAGTGGACAGGGATGGAGACAAGTTGTGCCCTTCAATTTCCCTTAACATTTGCCAGAATTTAACAGCATTATTTTTGGAGAGATCTAGTGCCTTTTGGAAATATTCCACTTTAGCAGACCTAGTGAGGTTTGTACACTGGTTCCTAGTTACCCTGAATGCTGTCCAGCTGGACACTAGCTTGGTTTTCTGAGCCCTCTTCTGCAGTGCATCTCTGGCATGTAGTGATGTTTTTAATAATCTGCAAAAAAAAGGGACAGGTCCTTTTCCTTGTTCTTGCTTTCACTAGTGGGGCATGTTTGTTAATCACCTTCAGAAAGATATTCTGAAAGAGGGTGCAAGCCTCTGTGACAGTGGGGGCAAGGTAGAATTCTTGCCATCTTATGTGGCTCAGCTCAATCAGAAAGTCAGTGCAATCAAAGTTGCGGTGACTCTTTTTAAATATGAAGGCAGAAGCAGATGTGAGCTTAGATATGACCCTCACACATGTGATGGCCCTGTGGTCGCTATAAAATTGTGAAACACCCCGCTGTACAATATTTTATAGGGTTTATTTATGAGAATTAAATCAAGGAGGATACTGCTTGCTAGATTTTTGCTATTTGGACAAGTGTGCTCAGGGATAAGCTGCGAGAGGCCATAGGCATCACATAGGTCTTTTATAGGTTTAGAGCTCAAGTAATACAAATCGAGGTTAATATCACCCACAATGATAGTTTCTGCGCTATGAGCATCCAAAGAGGTACGGAGGTGGAACAGTAGTTCAAGTCCCTCTGTGGGTGGTCTATAACACCCTGTAACTAATAATGACTCGTTAGGGGGTAAGAAGATCTTTAGTGTAAGGCATTCAAACTCTCCAGGTACACTGATTGAGTCGATTATGGCTGCCATGAATTTGTCAAGGACATATATTGCAACCCCTTCCCCAGTAGTAGGCCATCTGGGGTCCCCACTCATCTAAAAGCAATCTCACAATGTCTAGAGCTAGTGAGCACTCATGAAGATCTATGCAGCTGAGCTTGTCTGCCAGTGTTTTGAACTCCTGGCAGGTAATTAGCTTGAAGCAGGATCCATGCTTCAGGCACCATGCCCATCCTCTCATCTTTTCGTTGCAGAGAGGGCTAGAGTGTGGTCCTCCTTGCTTGTTGATGTAATACTTGACAGACTTGTCCATCTGGAGGAGGACTGTTTTGTGGCTGACAAGATTCACTAGGGCTTGCAGTCCATACAACACAGCTCTCCTCTCCAACACACTGATGTTGAAATGAGTCTCTGATGGGTCCCAGACACTTTGTCTTTGGAGGCCCTGACAGTGGGTGACCAACCCCAACAGGAAGGCATCCATGGTAAGAGTCACTTGAGGCTTCAGTTGGCAGAAGGGAATGACCTAGAGGAGACTGTCCTCCACTGACCACCATGTGAGTGACCGAACCAGGGGCTTGGTCACCCGCATGGAGTGGATTTGAGGATGAGATACTTGTGACCACTGTGCACTGAGCATCCTCTCAGTCATTCTCATGTGTAGTCTTGCCAGGGGCACTGTGAACACTGAGGAGGCTATCAGATCCGGCACGCATTTCATGGAGTGGAATTGCACAGATTTGTGCTCCATTATGTAGCGTGCCATCTGCAAGATTACCTGGATTCTGCCCTCTGGAAGGAAGGCCTGGGCTTTTATCATATCCCAGAGAGCTACTATCAGCAGCAACTGCTGTAAGGGTTGGAGCTGAGACTTCTCTAGATTCAGCAGAACCCCCATGACTGAGGCTACTGCCTGTTCTACCTCTTGCTCGGATGAACTGGCTATCAGTCAGTCATCCAGATAAGGGTGAACCTGAAGTCCTAGTTTTCTCAGGTGCACTGCAAGTACTGCAAAGCACTCTGTAAAGACCCAAGGCACCAAGCACAGTCCAAAGGGCAGGACTCTGAACCATTACTGTGGCTCCAGCACTATGAATCGGAGGTATCTGTGGTGGCTAGGGTGCATTAGTATGTGCTGGTATGCATCCTGCATATCCAGGGAGGTTAACTAATCCTGAGGTTTCAGGAAGAGAAGCAGAGACCCCAGAGAAATCCTCTTGAATGTTTCTTGATCCATGAATTTGTTCAGATTTCTGAGGACAAGAATGGGGTGCACATGCTCTGATTTAATCAGAAAGAACAGTTACGTAAGAACTTACTATAACAGTACATCTTTGAGGGGATCTCAGTCATCAGGTCGCACCGTAGAAACTTCACTGCTGGTGAAGCAGGATCCACACAGAAGATTTTCAGCAGTACAACTGGGGTCGCCCCCGCCAATGTCACTCATCGACATCACCAACCCTACATAGGCATGAGCAGCCCCGCTCCCTCCTCAGTTCTCCCCCCCACCCCGGAGTCCCAGGAAGCACACCCAAGCCAAAGGGGACTGAGGAGCGAGAGGTTCCCAGGCCAAAATAAAAGGCTGGGTACACCAGAAAACCAATTTTTAATTTTTTGAGAAAAGAACCCCTTAAAGGGGGATGATGGGAGGGAAAGCAGACCTGATGATGGAGATCCCCCGATCTACTGTTACGGTAAGTTCTTACGAAACTGTTCTATTTTCTACAGGGGTATCTCAGTCATCAGGTCACACTGTGGGAATGAATCTCAAGTAGTTACAAGTGCAAGGAAACAGTCTGGGAGGAAGGCCAGCTGAAATTCAGGATAAGGGGCCTCACAACACAGCCCTGCCGAAACCTGCATGGACCTAAGAGTCAACGTCCAGACTGTAGTGCTTGAGAAAGTATGGACGGAACTCCAGAGGACAGCAGCACAAAAGCCAGCGGCTGAGACCCCTTTGCAACAGACCACACAGGTAACCATGCCCCTTGTGGAATGGGCTTTCACCATCCTGGGCAACATTTTGCCATACTTGTTGGAACAAAGTACAATAGAATGTGCTGATCATTTGGACAAACATTATTTCAAAATCTGAGTGCCCTCTCTACCTGGGGCAAAAGGAGGGAAAAGCTGCTTCAACTTTCTGTGCTGTTTACTCCGAAGCAGATAACACTTCAAAATTTCTATGCACACCTAACGTATTGAACAGTGCTTCCACTGGATTGGCATGCTTGGGAAAGCAGACTGTAAGGTGAATGTATTGGTTCAGAGTAGGTCCAGATACCACCTTATGAAGAAACCTAGGGTTGGTGCATGAAGGCACCCTGTCTTTGTAGACAATCAATAAGGCTTTTCGCACCAAAGAACCTGAAGCTCAGAAAACCTCTGAGCAGAAGTAAGAGCCACTAAAACGTACACTTGCCAAAAGAGAAAGTGTAGTCCACAAGTCACGACTGGCTTGAACGGAGACAGGGTAAGTTTTGCCCAAAGCAAGAGTCACAGCCCAAGCCAAAACCAGGGAATGGATTGGGGCTTCAAATGCAGGATGTCCCTTAGGAGTGTATGGAGCACCTCCAACTGAGCCAGAGCACGTTCACCCGCTGACTCATCAAAGGCTGATACAGCCGAGAGGTACACCTTGATGGGAGAGTACCTGAGACCGAAGCCCGAAAGGGACACTAGGTAGACCAGAAAAAGGTGTCCAGTGGATGCTTGGCTGCCCAGAGAGCAAACCTTTACTGCTTCATGGTATAAGTGGTCCTAGTGGAGGGCTTCTGAGCTGCAACGAAGACACCCGCTGCCCTCTGTGACATGCCCAGCCAGGTGATGGCAATGTTCTCAGGAGCCAAGCATGCAGATGAAGGATCTGAGCTTGGGATAGACCGAGGTCCCCAGATCCTGCATCAATAGGTCACCCCATAGAAGTGGAGGGACCAGGGAATACCACGCCAGCTGTTGCAGCAGTGGAAACTATACCTGCTATGGCCAGAATAGGGTTACCAGGACCACGCTGGCCCCCTCCAAGAGGAGCTTGGTTATCGCCCTCTGAAATGGAGGAAAGATATAAAGAGACCTCCCGTTCCAGAAGACAGAAGGCATGTCTCGTCAGAACACTCCATGCTCTGGATCTAGTGAGTCGAGACTGGGCAGTTTTGCAGTGAGTGGGGCTGCAAAACAAAAAGAAGGGGTCCAGCTCTGGACTACCCCATCTGGCAAAGAGAAGTCGATGACAAATTAGAGGAGCTCCCACTCATGCATGCTGGACTGAGTGCTGCAGAGGCAGATGGCCAGGGCGTGTCACATGCCAGGGATGTGGTCCGCTGGGAAGATGAAACTGTGGTCTATGGCCCAGTACCATATTCTCATAACCTCCCTGCATAAGGAATATGAGTGGGTCCCCCAGTGCTGGCTGGTGCAATCAGTGGTTGACCGTCTGGATCAACAGCTGACACTAGAGAAGATGGTTCCGAAAGGTCTGCCTGGCATAAGGAGCTGGACACAACTCCAGGATGTTGATTATGAAAAGCAGATAGAGCTCCTGCTGAAAGAGGAACCACAGAAACCTTCTGTGTGGTAGAGAGTCGGAGAAATGCAGGTAAGCATCCTGCATATCCAGGGAGCACAGCCAGTCACCCTGCTTGAGACAGGGTAGCAAGCCCGGCAGGGTGATCATACAGAGCATACCAGTAAGATCCCATATGGGCTGCAGATCCCCATCCAAGGGGAAGTGGAGGGCTCTGGGTGGGGGTCTCTGGGGCTGCCTCTACAAACTCCAGAGTGCGACCTCTGTCTATAATCCAAAGGATCCAGGCATCTGAAGAGATGGTTCTCCAATAATTGATATGGAAGGAGAACCGAACTTAGACTGCCACCTCTTGGTCGACGACAAGAAGAGGGGCGGCTCCACCAGGAGCCAGTCGGAGGTGAGATAGGCAGCAGGGACTGAACCATCACTCCTAGGGGGCATGACTGCTGAACCTGAGGAGGAGGTAGCAGCAAGGTGGAAGAGATTCTTTGGCTACCCTGGTGCCAGGAGTTTGCCCCGGATGTCATGGTACCTTACGAAAGAGAGGGCACTGTTTGCTCTGAGGTTGAATATGATAGAGAGCATGGACAAGTTTGATAGCCCTGCCAAATGCCTGCAGCCGGTTAATGATGTCCTGAACATAAGGTACAATAAGTTGGAACTGAAAAAGGGGTGTCAAGCATCCTCTATTGGACATCAGCTGGGATACTGAAGACCGCAATTGGGGGTGCCTCTGAAGGCAAAGGCCTGAGGCAGCATCTCTGGCACTTGTATCAGAGATATCACAAAGTGCCCCTATGAGGTGCTTGCTAAAAATCTCTGCACCATGCAAGCACCTGGGAACCTCATGTCTTGAGGGCAAACAGGAAGGGTTGGGGCAGCCGTCTTGCCCTTCTGACAGACAGTACTCTGATATTCCATCAAGTGGGAGACGTAGTGGGCAATCTTCAGCCCCAAGGCAGAAAAAGCAGAAAATCTCTTGCCTCCAAGTACAAGTCTGCATGGTTCCTTGTCAGGGTGGGAGGGAGCTAAGGTGCCTGTGCAGCTTAGATGCCCATGAGCTGCCTAATGACCACAACACCAGACTGCGTAGTGAGGAAGGTAAAATCCTCAGGGGGAGACTTGGGATTACGCTTGCCTGAGTCCTCACTCACTGAGGTGACAGTGGACCTGTCAGAAGAGGTTGGTTCTTTATCCTCCTCCTCCTCTTTCTCCAGCAACAAGAAGTCCAGATGGTAGCCCACTTCGATGTTGATGTGCCCAGGTTCAGGATCCAAAGAGCAAGGTGTTGACAGTGGTGGGGAATAACCCATCGATGGTGCAGGTGAACCAGGTCACAAGGCACCAAGTTGATGGACCAAGATGGAAGAGAACTTGACCAATTCTATCAGCAAGGCCAGTGATGATAGAATACATCATCAATGGCAGAAGGGTTGACTGCACGGAGCACAATGACCCCATTGATGGGGCTTGAGAACCCAGAAAAGCTCCAAGCCTGGGGCATGGGAAGCATCTGGCCATAATGGGAGGGCTGTCGTTGATGAGCCAGTCATTGATGGAGCAGGCAACAGTAAGGTCGATGATGGTAAAAGGTGTCATCAACCATGGGGGAGTCGTCGGCACAGAGTACGACAACTCCGAAGATGAGCCCGAAGCCAGGGGCCTGAAGAAGCATCAGGCCGTGACAGGAGGACTGTGACCAACAAACCAGTTGTCAGTGGAGCAGGTACCATTAAGGTCAACACAGTAGACGGCATCGTCGAATGCAGAGGGGTCAACGGCCAGGGCATGATGACCCTGTAGATAGGTCTGAAGAGCCCAAATCCCATGAAGCCAGGGGCCTGGGGCAGCATCAGGTCATGACGGGAGGGCTGCCCCCAATGAATCAGTCTATGAGGGAGCAGGTACCATAAAGGTCAATGACGGCGAAAGGCGTCGTCAACAGCAGAGGGGTCAATGGCACAGGGCATGATGACCCTGTCGATGGGTCTTGAGAACCTGAAGTGCCCAAAGCTGGGGCCCTGGAGAAACATCGAGCCACAGTGGGAGGGTTGACAGTGACAGGCCAGTCAACGACATAACAGGTACCTTAAAAGTAGACAACAATAGAAGGCATCATCGATGGTAGATGGGTCAATGGCACAGGGCCCCATGACCCCGCCAACAGGCTTGAGAGCCTGAAGAACGCTCCCGAGAGGCTGAGACCTGATGCCCGGTAAAGCAGGTGACAGCACTGTCGGTATGGGTCTGGTAGGGCAAATACCTGGACAGCAACCCTCAACAAAGCTGGAGCCATTGACAAGGAACCCCCTAAAGAAGAAGGAGCCATCAGGGAGTGGTTACACCAGGGGAAGTGGTCCCAGTCATGTCTGACAACTAATTCCCGAGGACTGGAGCCAGGCCTTGGGGACCTGCTGGAGATGGGAAGGGAAGGGCCCCAGAGCATCCCTGCCCAGAACTGCTCCATGAGGAAATTTATAGAGCTTTTTTCTGCACTGAATGGCAGGTGGAGAAAATAGCTGACAGAGTCTCACAGTCCAAGACGACGAGGTCAGGTCCAAGACAGCAGACACAGAGTAGGATTCGTCTGCGGAGGTGATCTTCCATCTGCCGCAGTAGCGACAAACCAGAGAAGGAGAAAGATAAACTCTCATATAGGGGAATCTCTAATAAAAAGAGATTCTAAAACAAAACAAAGTAAATTAAAGCCGTAGGCAAAAAATAGCACAAAACTGTGTCGTAGCTTTCACAGAGACCCATGCAAATCGAGTTGATGGTGGGAAAAAATTGAGGAGAGAGCAGGGCCACTCTCACATATATAGGGTTGGTGACGTTGATGAGTGATATCGGTGTGGGCAGCCCCAGTTGTAATGCTGAAAATCTTCTGTGTGGATTATGCTTCACCAGTGGTGAAGTTCCTATGGTGTGACCTGATGACTGAGATACCCCTAAAGAAGATCTAAGAAATAGTGCGAGTAGAAGCCTGTGTTTTGTTCTGACTCTGGCACTACCTCCACTACCCTGTTGCTTAGAAGGCCCACAATCTCCTGCGCAAGAAGCTCTGACATATGTGCTAAGAGTAGGTTGCACACCTGTAACCATTGTTCTAGAAGTGGTATATGGTTCTCATCCACACTCTGGCACTTCCACTAGAATGATGTTATTGGCCAGATGTCTTTAAGCTAAGTTCCTCCCACCAGCCAGGCGGTATATCCCCTGACTCTGCCCCATGACAGCAGATTTCGCATGCTGGAAGCAGAATCCATGTGCCACTTGCCAGGGGATGCCAGGAGGGCAGTGTGGATGTAAACCATATACCACTCCTAGAACTATGGTGACATGTAAGTAATCTATTCTTCTAGAGGTGTGGATATGATTCAGACTCCTTGCAGTTCCCTGGGAGGAGGGGGAAGGCAAACACTCCTACTTAACAAACAGAGATTGGAGAATTGAGGTCCCAAAACCAGCATCCTAGCATGACTCAAGGTTGATGCGGTAGTGGAAAATGAAGGAGTGCACCATCTCCCAAGTAGCAGCCCTACTGTTCTCCTGGATAGGGATATCCCTGGAAGCAGCCACTGAGGCAGCAGGATGTCTGGTGGAATGAAATCTAAGCCCTACGGGAAGCCTTCTACCAGCCAACCTATAGGAGAGAAAATGTACAAACTGCATCATGGACAAGTGAATAACTTTCAAATTTTATTAATCCAATATAGTGCTCTGCAGTCACCAAGTGAAATCAGCTCTCCACCCCAGCGCTTCACCTATTAATTAGGCTTTGTCAGGGAGCTGATTAGTGAGTACACCCTTACGACATTTATAGTCCACCACTGAGTATATCATCAAAACATGTCCACGTGAAAAGGGCATAGCTTACCTTCATAGTTATACATACAAATATGTTTCATTATAAACAGTGGAAAGCTTATAATTCTAAAAAGTTATTTTGCAAATTACACTAATGGTAAACAGGCAATCGATTACTTCATCTTTTTATTTTAAATATTTAAACATCAATATGTTTCAAATGTGGTGCTCAGAGCATCGCATTTACATGTATGTCCTGTGATCATCCTTTTTGGTTTCCAAGGCTGCCATGGGGATCTACTCGAACATCTCCTCAGCAAATGGAGTATCCAGAGCCTTCAGAACTTTATGGCCTAGGTGCCTAAAAATAAAAAAGAAAGAAAAGGTTTTTTTTCACTTATTAGTTAATTGTTCTTTCAAAATTCTGAGACACCAAATTCTAGCTTTATTTAAATACAAATTCTCACATAAAATTGAATACATAGAGATAAAAATGAAAATCGAGAGTGTCTAAGATGGGGAGGCAAGATGTTCTTAGTGGTGTGTGCAAGTGACTCAGGAAGGGAAGTGGGGTGAGTTTTTTGTTTATAGATGTGGTTTCAAATCCCACATCTCATTCAACCCTATGGGACTTACTGTGCCAAGTCTGTAGACCCAGTAACTCTCTTTCTGTAAAAGAAGGTTTTGGCGATCACCCCCTCTTTTACCACATCTGCAAGTTTGTAAACTCGTAAATCTTAGATCTCTAGGGTCTAAGTCATGTTTTTCTACAAAGTGTCTGCCTACAGCTTTGTCCAATCTTTTATTTATGATGTAGTATAAGTGTTTCTGGATTCTTTTGTTTAATGTTCTGATGGTTTTGCCCACTTATCCAAGTCAACGGCTACACCAAATTAAGTATACGACAAATGTTGAAGTGCAGGTTATTAGGTTTTTGATAGAAATCTGGTGATTATTTTTAAATGCATTCAAGTCCCTTCCTGTGTTCATATACTTACATACATTACATTTCATACATCTGTGATTGCCAGCTGGTCTGGATGGAATCCAGGTACTCAAGTTCTGGAGGGGTTAAATTGGGCAGGAACGCACAGGAGCTCAGTTCCACCTCCTCTGACACCTTTCTCCATTGAATACTATGGAGAGTTCCACCTCCTCTGGATGACAGTTCCACCTCCTACAAATATATAGGATTGTCTATGGGGAGTCATTCACAACAATGATGTTCTCGATCGAAAGATCTCCTTGGCAATGCTAGACCTCGAGAGCGCAGCTTGAGAGGTTGTCTGTTGCCAAGGAGACCTAAAGATTTGAGAACGTCCTTGTCTGTGAATGACTCACCATAGATAATCTTTTATAGTGTATGGTGAGTCTATACCATTTTGTAAGCAGTATTATACCTTCTTGGCACTGTTCATTCAAGCACTGCTTTTCTCCTTATCCACTATCACCACTGCGACCCAACATTGCGCACGTATGTATGCATTTGATCTTGTGCTGCACCGGTGACGTACTCAGTGCAGCACAAGATGATGATGCACTGAGTGAAGCACAACAATGCTGTTCTGAGCACGGATTTCCATGCTCAACAGCATTCTACCATACATTATATAGACATTAGAGTTTCACCTCCTGAACAGTTCCAATTTAACCACTGAGGTTCTGTGGGGTGGGGACCAGTGGTTATGTACTACTCTATCCCTGATGTTTGGAGCACTTCTGAATTTTACTCTTGGTTTCTGTCCCACTGCCCTACTGACTCTATTATCTCCCATAAGTATGGGCCAATTTTTCCATATCACACTCCCCATTTTCCCTGCTATGTTATTGTACTCTGTTGAGAATGTAATGCGGCCCCCATCCCTTGTCACTCTCATGCAGGCTTTGTTAATCAGATCTTTCTGCTTCATATCTTTTACTTCCTTAAAAACTTTTTCTAAGAGATTGTTCTCATAACCCTTTCGTAGGAAATGTGTTTTCAGTTCCTTAGCTTGTCTCAGAAATTCAGTGTCATCAGTACAATTTCTCCGAATCCGTAACATTTGGCTGTACGGTATTGATTTTAAAAGGCTCTTTGGATGTGCTCTTTCGTACTAACAAGGAATTTGTGGAAATTTGTTTCCTATAGCTTTTTGTTGTAACTTTTTTTTTTATCCATATCCCCCATTGACATAATGTCCAAAAAATTAACCCTTTCTTTGTTCACTGTGCAGGTAAATCTCAAATTTAAGTTGTTGGTAAGCCACTTTACAAATTCCAGTGCTGAGTCCTCGCTTCCCTCCCAGATACACACACAATCATTAATGTATCAGTACCAGTGTTTTATCTGACTATAAAATGGATTCATCTCTGGATTCTGAATGATGGTCAGTTCCCAGTAATCTAGAAACAGGTTTGTGTAGAATGGGGCCACAACTGCCCCATCACTGTGCCACAGACCTGTAAAAATAGTCGTCGTTGAAAGTAAATATATTGTGTGTTAAAATAAGAAGGGCTTTGAGTGAGAAACTAATCAGTGTCACAGAGCTAAAGTTACTGTTTTCTAGAAAAATATGGCAAGCTTTAATACCATCTGAATATTTGATGGAGCTATATAAGGCTTCAGTGTCTATTGTGAGCCAGCTGTAGCCCTGCTGCCATTCTAGGTCTACCAGTTTCTTTATAGTGTCCTCTGTGTCCCTAAGAAAGGAAGGCAGGGATGTTACAGTTTTTTGTAGAAAATAATCTGTAAAACTGCATAGCTTTTTAGTTAAAGAGCCAATTCCAGAGACAACTGGTCTTCCAGATGACTTCTCAAGATTTTTGTGCACTTTTGGCAGTGCATAACTGGTGGACATTATGGGGTTCTCATTCCAAAGATAAGTAAATTCTTCGTTTGTGATGGAACCATCATTTACTGCTTTCTGTAGAAGTTTCGAGAGTTCTTTTTTAATATCAAATAGGGGATTACTGGTAAGTTTCCTATAGTGAGTTTGGTAGTTCAATAAATCATACACCATTACTAAATATTGTTCCTTACTCTGTAGTACAATGTTGCCCCCTTTATCTGAGGGCTTAATAACCATGGAGTCTGTAGTGGATAGCACTGTCAGCGCCTCTCTCTCAGGTAGGGAAATATTGTGTTTAAATGTGTTTATATCCTTTTCCAATATTTCTTTGACCTATGTCAGAATGGCTTTTTCAAATGCACAAATGGAACTATTATATATATTAGGGCAGAATATTGATTTACCTCCAAACAGCTGGTTTTTGGTTTCGTTAAATTCATTCACATCAAAACTGTCCTTATGTTTTCTATTACTACCAATGAGTTCCATAAGCGCTTCCAAGTCCGTGGGATCCACATCCCGATCCACAGTGGCTAGACCACTTTCAGCTAGTTCCAATCCTTCAGGTTCAAGACCCGCTAGTAGGCAATCCAGATTTTCCTGTGTATCAATTCTCTCAGCTTCTGAGAGGCCCATGGTGTAGTTTGTGCAATCTTCTGTATCTTTATTTGAAAAAAGTACTTAAGCTTTATTTTACAGAAGAACTTGAAAGATCTATTTGTATCTGAAAATTATTCCTAGTGGGGTTGGGGACAAGTTGAAATCTCTTTTCAGTATTGATTATTTTTCTGTCTTTAGTGCTGTATTGGAAAGATTTACAATCTGTAACTGGTTTGTTTCTTGTCCCTCAGTGTCATTTTTAGACCTTGATTGTCTGATGCCTCTTTGCCCTATCTTGTCTTCTTTCATTTTCTTCCTCTTGTCCTGGTGTGTTCTGATTTGATCCCAGGGTTCTCTGTTCTAAAAAATAGTCCAAGACGATATGGTCAGGTCCAAGATGGCAGATGCAAAGTAGGATTTGTCTGTGGAGGTGACCTTCTGTCTGCCGCGACAAACTAGGGAAGGAGAAAGATAAACTCTCATATAGGGGAATCTAACAAAAAGAGATTCTAAAACAAAACAAAGTAAATTAAAGCCATAGGCAAAAAAAGTGCAAAACTGCATTGGAGCTTCCACAGAGACCCATACAAACCAAATCGATGTCGGGAAAGAACTATGGAGGGATTGGGGCCATTCACACCTATATAGGGTTGGCGACATCAATGTGTGACATTGGTGTGGATGGCCCCAGTTGTCCTGCTGAGAATCTTCTGTGTGGATTATGCTTCACTGGCAGTGGAGTTCCTACAGTGTGACCTGATAAATTAGATACCCCTGAAGAAGATCTAAGCAGTAGTGGGAGTAGAAGCCTGTGTTTTGCTCTGACACTGGCACCACCTCCACTGCCCTATTGCTCAGAAGGCCCACAATCTCCTGCGCAAGAAGCTCTGACATATGGGCTGATAAGAGTAGGTTGTTCACCTGTAACCATTGTTCTAGGAGTGGTATATGGTTCACAGCCACACTCTGGCATATCCATTGGAACAATGTTATTTGCTAGACGTCTTTAAGCCAAGTTCCTCCCACCAGCCAGGTGGTATATCCCCAACTCTGCCCCATGAGAGCAGATTTTGCATGCTGGAAGCAGAATCCATGTGCCACTTGCCAGGGGAGGCCAGGAGGGCTGTGTGGATGTAAAACATATAACACTCCTACAACTATGGTTACATGTGAGTAACCTATTCTTCTAAAGATGTGGATATGATTCAGACTCCTAGCAGGTCCCTGGGAGGTGGGGGGGGGGCAAGGCAGGCACTCCTACTTAATGAACAGAGATTAGATAATTGAGGTTCCAAAACCAGCATCCTAGCATGACTCAAGGTTGATGTGGTAGTGGGAAATGAAGGTGTGTGCCATCTCCCAAGTAGCAGCCCTGCAGATCTCCTGGATAGTGATATCCCTGGAAGCAGCCACTGAGGCAGCAGGATGTCTGGTGGAATGAGCCCTGAGCCCTACAGAAAGCTCTCTACCAGCCAACCTATAGCAGCGGTTGATGTCGGATGTAATCTACCTGGCAATCGTCCACCTTGCTGTTAGTCTGCCAGGCATGGCTTCAGCATATCTGACAAACAGCAGGCGAGCCTATTCCCAAACTCCAGATGTGCGCTCCATATAGGAGAGCACCCTCCCCAGGTTCAGGGTATGGAGTTTACGGTTGGCCTCTAAAGATGGGCTGGTGAAGTACACTGGTAGGTTAACCACATGGTTAAGGTGAAACTCCGATATCACCTTAAGAGAGAACTTCGAGAGGGTACGAAGGAAAACTGTCCCTGTGGAAGACCAGGTAAGGAGACTCCAACGAAAGTGCCCGGGGATCCCCAATCCTTCTGATTGACTTAATGGCCACCAGGAAGGCCATCTTCCCTGACAGGTGTGACATCTCACACCTGTGTTTTGGCTTGAAAGACTTGCCGATGAGTCCTGTCAATACTAGCAGTAAGTCCTGCGGTGGAGATGGCACATGCACCAGAGGGGACAAGTAGTCAGACTTTTGAAAAAGTGCCCGGACACCTTCTCCTGGGCCACAGTTGGCTTACCAGCCTGTAGCTGGTAAGCAGAGATGGCTGCCAGATACACCTTAATGGTTGCCACCTGCAGTTCCAGCTTGGAAAGGGACCAGAGGTAGTCCAGGATGCTAGCCACAGGGCAAAAAAGGGGGATCCAGCCCCTAGCCCTGGCACCAAATGAAGAATCTCTTTTATTTGAAGGCATAACATCTGTGAGTTGACTCTTTCCTGGAACATGCTCTGAGAGACCCAAAGCCTGGAACTCTAGTCACTCAGGAACCAGGCTGTAAGGTTCAGGGACTGAAGGTCCAGGTGCAGGACCGTCCCCTGTTGTCTAGTCAGTAGGTCTGGGCAGAGAGGCAGTCTCCATGGAGGCCTGCTGCTGAGGCTGAGGAGATCCAGGTACCAGACTGCTGTGGCCAGTCTGGAGCTATCAGGGTAATCTGCATCTTGTCCTTCTGGGCTTTGACCACCACTTTGTGGATCAGGGGGAAAGGAGGGAAGGCATACACAAGCCCTGGTGTCCAGGGCTGTGTGAAGGTATCCCGCAACAGTGCATGACACTGTGGGGGGATGGACACAAAACATCCTCAGTTTGGCACTCTCCTAGGAGGCAAACAGGTCCACCAAGGGTGTGCCCCACAGGAAGAAAAGATGACTCACCATCTCTTGAAGCAGGAACCACTCATGCAACATCTCTCCTACTTCAGATTGTGCAAATCCAGTATGGAGTATCAGCCCCCCATCCTTTTTGGGACCAGGAAGTACATGGACATATAACCCTGACAGGCCAGGGTGTCTGGAACACAGGCTATGGCCCCTTTTGAAAGGAGCTGAGCAATGTCCACCATGAGATAATCATCCTGGACTCTTAAGTGGTGTAGAGGCTGTAAGGTGGGAGAGCATCGAAGTCCAGAGACAGTCCCCTTCCCACTACATCCAACACCCATTTGTCAGTTATGATAGTGGACCAACGTGGTAAGAAATGACATAGCCGGCCTCCATCATGGACAGCAGTCATGGACAGAACAGGTGGAGGGAAGCCACCCTCCAATCCATCACTAGGCAGCTTTTGCAGGGACAAAGGCAGCTGCTGCCGGAGGTGCACCACCACCCCTCCCCCTCCCACCCCCATCTGCCGCCACCCCTGATTTTTAGCCCCTGGGCCCTGGACTTCTGCTTGGGACACAGGGCCTGGTATTGCCCCTACTGTGGCTGCTGCCTGGGAGGCTGTGACTGAAAGGGCCAGTACTGGAAAGCCCATTTCTTAGGTTTCTTTTTCTGGTCCTTCTGAGACAAAGTCACAGAATCCAGGGTGGCACTGGACTTCTTGATGTAGGTGAGATTTCCTTCCACGCCAAGGCTGAAGAGGCCAATGCCCAAGAAAGGGACATCTACCAGATTTTGCTCAGTGTCTGCCGTAACAGTGGACAGATGCAGCCAGGCCCTGCAACGCATCAAGACAGCTGCTGCCATAGCATTTGCATAGGAATCACTCATGTCCAAGGCTGTCTGGTGTTTAGCCAGCAATTGACCCTGGTCTCTGATGACCAAAGTGAACCATCATCACAGCATAGCTAGCTTGGGGGAGACCCAGAGACACCACAACATACATCTTTTTAGCATCATGGTCAGTCTTGCAAGACTCCTTGTCAGAAGGCTTGTCCATGACCCCCTGATGTCCAGATTTATGGAACACAGAATCTGTGACCAGTACCTCTGTGGGGGGGTTGGCAGTATTAGCAGTAGTAGCACAGTAGTATCTTTATTTATAAGGCACCCTTCCCTGAAGGCTCATGGTGCCATACATACAGGACAGGCAGTTGCAAACACAAAGTACAGTTACATACTTAACGTAACAGTAGATCTTTGAGAGAATCTCTTCCCGAAGGCCACACCTTTGGCATAACAGACATCAAGCATTAGGACGGACCACACAGAAACTTTTGCCAAGCTGCAGCCACCCACGTTGACGTCACGTGTCAGCATGTATGTAACTGTGCTCTGGCCCTATCTCTCCTCAGTTCCCTCCCAGAGATTAGATTCAGAGGGCCATCTTTTTTGGGAACTAGGAGAGTATGCTAGCACCAAGCACACTAGGTGAGACAAGTGCTGGCAGGAACACCATGGAGAAAAAATATACCAGTGCAAATGTTTTGTGTCACCCCAGGGGGATGGAGAGAGGGTTGGCATGTCTTAAAAGAAGAGATTCTTTCGAAGATCTATGGTTACACTAAGTATGTAACTGTACTATCTTACTTTGAGGATATCTCTTCCCTTAAGCTATACCTTTGGAATTATTCCCAAGCAGTACCAAAAAATACATGTGAAGATGGCAGTCTAGATCAGGAGAGGAGGCCTTGTAGGACTGTGAGGCCAAAACAAGCACATTTGTGAGAGGTAATGTCCAGACTGTAATGCTTAGTGAAGGTATGCACAGTACTCCAAGTGGCTACAGCACAAATGTCAGCACTGGAGACATTTTGGAAAAAGGCAGAAATGGTCCTACCCCTTGTGGAATGAGCACAAACAACACCAGAAGTTCTTGCCATACTTCATATAACAGAAAGTAATGCAATGTACTAGTCATTTGGATAGGCATTGTTTAGACACAGGAGCACTCTCTCTTAGAGGGGGAATGAAACAAAAAGCTAAGAGGACTTTCTGCACTACGTGGTGCGATCAATATAGTGTCTTAAGATTCTATGTTCATCTGAAGTTTAGAGCAATGCTTCACCTTGATTGGCCTGCTCAGGATAATAAACAGGATGGTGGATGGAGTGATTTAAAGTAAAGACAGACCACCTTTGGTAGGAACTCAGGATTTGTATTTCAAGAAACTCTGTCTTTGTGGAAGACTAAATAAGGAGGTTCACACATCAGAGTCTGTAACTTGGGAATCCTTCGGGCAGAAATAACTGCAACTAAAAATAATGCTTTCCGTGAGAGAAACCATAATTTATTTTTATTTATTTATTTATTGAAAAGTTTCTCCAGGAAGGCACACTGAACAATCAAGTTACTTGTCTCCCGGTGTTGTCCAGGGGAGATGGGACGGGAGTAACAACATACACTGCATTACATTTGCCAAGGACAAGTATACATCAATAAATAATAATCCATCCATACAAAATGGAGAAAATACCTATGAAGTGCCTATAAATTAGTTATTACAAGCAAGGAGTCACAAGCTGATTCAAAAGGAGTTAACATAAGCTTTTCCAGAATGAAATTCATGTCCAAAGAAGGGACTGGATGGCGGACAGGTGGTTTAAGATGTAGTATACCTTTGAGGAATGTATAGGAGACTTCCAGTTGTGCAACAGTACTCTCATCAATGGGAGCATGGAAAGCTGATATGGCTGCCAAAGGCACCTTAAGGGATGAATACTGCAGACCTGAGTTTGACAATAATAATAAATAGTCTAAGGCTTTCTGCATCGGGCAGGTTGATGGAGTCTAGACTACAGGAAGTGGCCCATGAAGAAAAATGCTTCCATTTTAGTGCGTAACTATGTCTGGTGAAAGGCTTCCAGGCTGCTATAAACACATTAGCTTCTTTAGGTGATACATGAAAGCATGCAATGGCTATGCTTTCTGGAACCACGCATGAAGAAGCAGTGATTTCAGGTCTGGATGTTGCAGGGAGTCCTTGTTCTGCCAGAGAAGGGTCTGATGCAGTGGCAAGGGAAGTGGAGGTTCTACCGCTAGCTGCCTCAGATGAGGAGACCAGATTTGGCGTGGCCAAAGAAGGGATATGAGCATGATGGTGGCACCCTCCATCTTCAGTTTAAGTAGTACTCTATGTATGAGAGAAATTGGTGGGAACACATACAGGAACCTCCCTTTCTAGTACAGGGACAATGCATCTCACCAGAAAACTCCAGGCCCTGGAGTAAGCAATCAAAAACGCAGCAGTTTTGCATTGTAGGGAGATGCAGAAAGGTCCAGCTCTGGATGACCCCATTTTGTGAATATGTCTTCAGCCACTGCAGTCAGAAAATCCTATTTGTGCATCTGGGACAGTGACCTGCTTAGTTGTCTGCTAAGATGCTTTAAGCAACTAGGAGATGCATGGCTAATAGCAGGTAAGGCAAGGCAAAACTTATTTAAAAACAGCCCAATTCTGGAGGCTTTGGACGCCATACAAATAGATAAACACATATTCAACAAAATAAATCAATAAAAGAAAATAAAAATAAATTTTTTCTATAAACATATAAATACTAATGCTTCAGATAGATATTACCCATAAACAGTAAACTAAGCAATACATTTTCAGCAGCTATAGTCAGAGCAATTCTATAAATGAATAACTCAATCCAGAAAAGCCTGAGTGAATAAGAGGACCTTTAGGTGGGTCTTGAATACCTCCAAGGTAGGGGCCCCCTTAACCCCAGAGGGGCGCGAATTCCACAGGATGGGAGAGCGACAATAAAGGCCCTGTCGCCAGCCGATTTCAACCTCATCTTGGGAATCGCTAGGGGGCATCCACAGGAGGAATGGAGGGGATGAACCAAGAGAGCAAGTACAAGAAGGTCTGACAGATAACCAGGGCCCTGACCGTGTAGGGCCTTATAGGTGAGAAGACCCACCTTAAAAAGGATCTTCCACCTGACTGGCAGCCAGTGCAGCTCATGCAGCACTGGTGTAATATGGCAAAATGTTGGCTGCCCAGTAAGTAACCAGGCAGCTGCATTCTGCACCAGTTGCAGTCTACGGAGAGATCCTCCTGTGACCCCGAGGTAGAGCACATTACAGTAGTCAAGCTTAGATGTAACTAAGGTATGCATCAAAGTAGGGAGGTCCAGAGGCAGAACAAGGGACTTCATCCTGGCAACATTTCTAAGATGGAAAAAACAGGAGTGGACAGTGGAAGATATCTGCGCCTCCATAGTCAAACTCCTGTCCAGAATAATGCCAAGATTTTGCACCCTAGAGGAGGCCTTCAATGAAACAGATCCCAGAAGAAGTCCAGGCTCTGATTCAGAGGCCATCCTATCATGCACTCTATTTGACTCCACCACCAAAACCTTTGTCCTATCGGGGTTCAGTCGCAACCAGCTAGAGGCCATATAGTCGTTGATCTCAGCAAGGCAACTGTTTAGCACATCTACCACATTGGATGTTCCTGGGCAAGGGATAAATATTTATTTTATTTTTATTTAGTTTTTGTTTACTGGGTAAGTGCACTAGCCAGTTGGTGACTATTTTCAGGCATACCTGGGAGAGTACAAGACAATACATACAGAGGGTGTTTACAATAGACAATACAGCTTGTAAGGCAATAAAGTGTTTAAACAGACAGTAAAGCAAAGTACTTGGCATGAGGCAAAGTAGCTAAAATAGCTGTGATGGCATGGATAGCAGTAAAACAGCAATGGTCAGCACAGCAAAACAGCATTGGTCAGTACAGTATACAACAATCGTAGTAATAGCATAGCAGAGTAGTTACAGCTTCAGAGACAGGATTATTCCATGTGGAAGTTCGGTTCTGCAGGTAGACATAAAGTACAACAAACAGGAGAGAAAAGGCAATAAGCAAGTAAGTGAGTTTAGGAAGATGCTAGAGAAAGGGGAGGGGAGGTAAGGGGTGTGGTAGCAGGACAATTGGTTTGTAGGGTGGAGAAAGGTGTGGGGCAGGGTTTCATGGGGACAGTCAGGTAGGGTTGAAACAGGTACACTGTTCAGCAGTAGCTAGGTAATGTCGTAGCCCATGTTTAAAGTGGTAGTGGGATGTAGATTGCCTTAGGTCCAGTGGCAGCATATTCCACATCTGGGGGGCAGCATACCCGAAGGCCCCAGTGCCTTTGGTGGTGTTACACCTGGGTACCCTTATTAGTGATTTGTCTGTTGACCTCAGCCCATGGTTTGAGATGACAGGACGTAATAATTCAGCCAGTGATGCTGGGGTTTCCTGCCTAATTATGGAGTCAGATAGACAACCGAGATGGTATTGTCTGGTTGCAGAGGGGAGAGCCAACCTAGGTCACTGTACAGATGACAACGATGCTTAAGCCGTGAGGCCCTAGATGCATAACGACAGACGTTATTATAGGTGACATCCCATTTCTGTAGTGCTGATTTATGGGCAGTAGTCAGGATAGGAGCACAGTAAGTTAGGGTTGGGAGAAGGATCCCCCTGGCAATGGCTAGCTTAGCAGAAGGCGTTAACATATAGCTTGTTCTGTAAGCGGCCCCCAGTTTACAATTTACTGTTTTGCAGGTTGATTGAATGTGGAGGTTTAGGTCCAGAGATTGGTCAAGCAGAACTCCAAGATACCAAAATGAGGTGACAGCCTCTAGTGTGTTCCCATCCAGGTCGAAAACTCTCAAGGGGAAGGGGCAGGATCTAAGTTTGGGGGCGGAGCCCAGGAGCATGGCTTTGGTTCTGTGTGAATTAAGGACTAATTGATGGTTGCTCAGCCAGTTTTGAATACTGTTGTAGGCCGTGGTCAGAGACGAGTTTAGGTAGTCGATGTTGTTAGAGCTGACATAGATGACCAGGTCATCAGCATAGAGAAGAGAGAAGCATGTTGAGACATTGTTTGGTATGTTGTTTATGAAGAAGGAAAAAAGAAGAGGGCCTAGAATTGATCCTTGGCAGACTCCAACATTGATTGTGGTGGTGTCTGATGTTGCGGAATTGAATTTCACGGCTTGGGTCCTGTCGGTTAGATAGCTCCTGTACCAGTTTACAACAGGAGTGGAGAAACCTATGGTTTGTAGAGTGGACAGGAGTATGGAGTGATCCACAAGATCAAAGGCCTTGGTAAGATCAATGAAGACAGCACCTGCTAGCCGACCATCATCCATGTTGGAGAGAGTATCTGATGTGAGTTTAGCCAGGGCTGTAGAAGTGCTATGGTTTTTCCTAAAACCACATTGCGCATCACAGAGCAGGTTGGTGGTTTCTATGTAGTCGAGGGTTTGGGTGGTGACAAGCTTTTCCAGCGTTTTGCTCAGGACTGAGAGAACAGCTATTGGCCTGTAATTTGAGATCTCAGTTCTGTCCCCTTTTTTGAATATAGGAGTTATTCTGGCAGTCTTCCAGAGATCAGGGATGACACCACTGGAAAGGGATAGTGTGAAGATTTTGGCCAATGGTGAGGCAATGAGATGTGCAGCTATCTTCAAAAGGCGGGGTTCGAGAGAATCAGATCCAGGGCTGGTGTTGTCGGAGATAGTTCTTAGTAGTTTTAGAACCTGTGTGCTGGTTATGGCTTTAAAGTAGAAAGACCGAACTATCGGAGTCTCAGTTGATGAAGACGAGAGGCCTGCTTGCTTGCTATATTCAGTGGGCTGAGATGTGGTGGGTGCCTGTGGAAAGGTGGTGGTGTAGGGTGAGAGATCAGAGAACATTCTGTTAAAGACATTCACTATGGTGTAGCAGTCATTGCAGTGGGCACCATTGAGGATAATCTCAGAGGGGGTTATAGATTGTGGAGTGCCTAGGAAGGTCTTTGTGTGGGCCCAGAATTTCCGAGGGTCGTGGGCTGATCTGGATAGTAGGTTCTGGCAGTACCTACTTTTGGCTTGTCTTATCTGCTTTTTGCAGGAATTTCTGTGTTGTTTGTATATTGTGTAATCTATAGGTAGGCCAGTGTTTTTATAGTGCTTCCAGAGTTTGTCCCTATGCCGTAGCTGTAAGAGCAGGTCTTTTTGGAGCCATCTGGTTTGATTTCCTCTGACTCTTTCTTTTCACTTTTGGTGCATGTCTATTCTGGACTTCACTGAAATTTTTCAGAAAAACTCATAGGGCATCCTCAACTTTTTGAGCATGGTGAACTTCAGACCAGTCTATGGTGGAGACATCATGGAGGAAGGCGTCTATGTCCATGCTTGCAAAGTTGGTAAAGGTGACAAGGCGGAGAGGAGGAGATGGTGGGGGACATGAGGACCATCGGCAGAAAATGGGAGAGTGGTCAGTTATGGCATCTGCCAGGACACCGGCCTTAGTCACATGCTCTGGTCGATTGGTGAGAATCCAGTCAATAAGTGTACCAGGTTTAGATGGTGTTACCGTCCTAGTGTTCTCGGTTATGAGCTGGTAAAGGTTAAAACTGTGAACTAAGGACATGAGGGCACTGTGAGAAGGACCCAGCCAGTTCAGGTTAACATCCCCGAGGATTAGGACCTCATTTTGGTTAACAGATTGTGTTGTTAGTTTTAGTAGGTCTTGAAATCCATACACTCCACCTGTAGGTGGGTTGTAGAAGCAGACCATGTGTAGTTTCTTTGCACCGAGGGACACAGTCATATGAATGGACTCACAGATCATTTGTGGGTCTCGTACCGGGGCTGTTGTGATGCTGAGGTGGGTCTTGTGATAGACAGCAACGCCACCGCCCCTTTTTGTACCAGGCCTGTCATGCCGGATAAGAGAGTAGCCAGGTATTTCACACATAGCGTCTGGTATTCGTGGTTTTAGCCAGGTTTCTGTGAGGCATAGTATGTCAGGTTTACAGACTTTGATCCAAGCTTCCAGTTCAGCCATGTGGCTCACCAAACTCCTAATGTTCATATGGGCTACGTGAATTCCTTTATTTGGCCTTCCAGTTTGGATGGTGGAAGTGCTGCAGCAGGGGGGGGCCTGGATTTGGTTCAACATCGCCTGATAGTAGAAGCTCCAGAAATGCTAGGAATGCTAGCCTTAGCCTGCAGTAAGTTTTGGGTAGATGGTGTTTCCTGCCCAGTTTATTAAGGGCACAAAATGTGTGGTATGTGCATCCTTTTTTGTGGAGAAGATATTGCCAGGTGGTGGTTGGGCAGCATTTGGATGCCAGCAGGTTGGAGAACCTGAAATCCCTGGTTGAGGGAGTGTTTTGATATAGTCCACAGGGTAGTGATAGAGAGATTTTGCTCAGGCAAAGTAGTATTAGTAGGCTAAAAAGGAGATGTAGTGCCCTTGTTCTGCCACTTGGGGGCAGCGAGCCTGCAAAGATGTGTGTCATGATATAAGGCAACAGAGCCTAGACCTAGTGAGGGCTGTAAATTAGGACTGTGATTGATAGGGAAATAATTTGCAATTGAGGTCTGTAGCTAGAAAGTTAGTCAGGGTAACCAGGATCCGGATTTGGTTGAGACCTAGCACAAAAGGGGGGGGGGCAGAGAAAGAGAGAGGTAGAGAGGGGTAGGAGGTTTGGCGGGACTCTGAGCAATCTGACCAAGAGGTTGATTCCGTGATATGAGGCAGTGCAGCTAAAGTGGCTGAGAACTGCTTATCTTCTACTGTTCAACAGTTATGAGTAGAAAGATCACCCCCAATGGTGACAGAGTATAAGGAGCCAATGAGAAAGTGGACACTTAGTCATATGACCTACAGTGTCCTATATAGCTAGAGGGCTGCCCAGGGTGGGTAAGCCGGTGTGAAGCGCCGGCGAGACAAATAGCCACAGGAAGAGCTGTACCACTTGCTGCTAATGCCCGGGGAAAGCGCTCCGTGAGCGGGGTGAGAGGGCGGCTCGCAGCGATGCTGGGCGCTCCAAGTCCCAAAGCTGTAGGTAAAGGACAGCCAAAAATTGAACTTTCGGGTGAAAACAGCTGCTTTCAGTGAGCGGGTTCAGTCCAGGCAGCGCCAAACGCTTTTGGGATAGATCCGGCAGCTGAAAGTGCTGGGACAACGTACATTGCGGCATTTACGGCTTTGGCGGCACAAGGTGTCAGGAAGTGGCCAGGCTGCTGGTTCTCCTTCTGGGCGTGAGCGCGGTGGGTGGCTCCTTACAACAGGCTTCCCTGGAGGAGCGAGGCGCAGTCTTCGGCGTTTGCCGCTGGGCTAGCGGTTACACAGGCGGGTTCTGGCCCGGAGTTACTGGGGTAGGTCCCACGGCAGTGCTGGGGGCGGGAGGGTAGCGATATGAAGCCCCGATGGGCTTGGAAGGACCTTGCGGCATTTACGGCTTTGGCGGCACAAGGTGCCTGGAAGCGGCCGGGCTGCTGGTTCTCCTTCTGGGCATAAGCGTGGCGGGCGGCTCCTTACAACAGGCTTCCCTGGAGGAGCGAGGCGCAGTCTTCGGCGTTTGCTGCTGGGCTAGCGGTTACACAGGCGGGTTCTGGCGGGTTACTGAGGTAGGTCCACGGCAGTGCTGGGGTGCGAGGAGGTAGCGATATGAAGCCCCGATGGGCTTGGAAGGACCTTGCGGCATTTACGGCTTTGGCGGCACAAGGTGCCTGGAAGTGGCCGGGCTGCTGGTTCTCTGGGCATAAGCTGCGGCGGTGCTCCTTACAACAGGCTTCCTGGAGGAGCGAGGCCAGTCTTCTCGCGCTTGGCGCCACTGAGCTAGCTGAGCCACACAGGCAGGTCCCAGCGGGTTACTGAGGTGGGTCCACGGCAGCACTGGGGTGCGAGGAGGTAATGATCTGAAGCCCCGATGGGCTTGGAAGGACCTTGCGGCGTTTACGGCTTTGGCGGCACAAGGTACCTGGAAGCGGCCGGGCTGCTGGTTCTCCTTCTGGGTGTGAGCGCGGCGGGTGGCTCCTTACAACAGGCTTCCCTGGAGGAGCGAGGCGCAGTCTTCGGCATTTGCTGCTGGGCTAGCGGTTACACAGGCGGGTCCCATCGGGTTACTGAGGTGGGTCCACGGCAGCGGTGGGGTGCTAGGAGGTAGCGATCCGAAGCCCCGCTGGGCTGGGTATCATCAGCATAGCAATGAAAACCCAAGCCATACTTCCTAATGATCCTTCCCAGGAGTAACATGTACACTGCCAACAACATTGGGGCCAACACCGATCCCTGGGGTACTCTGCAAGATAAGGGGCTAAGGGTTGAGGAGAAATTTCCCATCACAACCCGTTGCCTTCCGTTCGTTAAATAGGACTCAAATCAGCAGATGACAGTGCCGGTGAGTCCGCAGAGTTCCCCAAGGTGGTCAAGCAACACACACTAGCTCTAGACCATGTTCCAGTGCCCAGTACCAGACTCTCATTGCCCCCTGCATAGGGGATAGAAATGCATCCCTCCCTGTTTGCCAATGCAGTGAACTACACTGATACTGTCCATCTGGACTAACACATAGCCTCGTTTCAGGTGCTGATGGAAGGTGCACAGACTATACGGTATAGCACTAATTTCCAGTATATTGATGTACAGACTTGTTTTATGCTGGCTCCATGAGCCTTATGTTTGAAAGGGCCTCAGATGAGCCCCCAGGCAGAGCCAGATACATTCATGGTGAGGATCTGCATTGGTGTTGGAGTCACAAATGGGACAGCCTACAGGTTGGCACAATCCACCACCATAGCATGGTTTTTCTCAATGTTGATTTGACAGGGACCAGTTGATCCATGTTATCTGTTAACTAAACTCTTAGTGTCTCCTGTGGAATTTGCATATGAAGGTGTGTCAGAGGTACTGTAACAATGGGCGCTGCCATAAGACCCAGGAGACATAAAAAAGATCTGGCTGGTACCTTATGACTGTTGTAAAGGAGGTGGGGCTGAGTGATAATGTCCAAGTCTAATGACAGGAAGGCTTTGCCCTGAGCATTGTCTAGGATTGCACCTATGTGTTCTAGACATTGACATGGTGTTAAAATTGACTTCAGTATTGACTGTGACTCCCAAGTCCTCAAAGAGCTGTCTGGTGTGGGGCAGGCTCTGCAAAAGACTGTCTCTAGAGCCAGCCTTTAAAATCAGTTGTCCAGGTATGGGAAAACATAGAGGCCTTTCTGTGAAGGGCTGCTGCCACCACAGCTAAACATTTGGTAAAGATCTGTGTTGCAGAGGATAAGGCAAAGGGCAACACTTTGACTTGGTAATGCTCCCCCTCCAGCATAAAGCATAGATACTATCTGTGCTGTGATTCCTTCTGATCTTGACATGAAAATAAGTGTCCTTGGGGGATAAGAGCATGAAGAGAGACCATACGAAAGGATAGTATTGCTGCATAAAACTGTGTACAAACACCTGCTGAGGGGATTAGAAGCCATTATATACAGTATGTGGCTGTAGCAGATTTGGGGTGTTTGACCTGTTGTTTTAACTTGAGCCCAGCCTCCAGTTCCTTTACAGGAAGCAGAAAGAGAGCTGGTAGTTCTGAGGGACCTTCCCTGAACTACAAAAGACAGCTATTTATTTTAAAATCACTTTGGGCTCTGAAATCCTGTGCCTAGGCTACGCATGAGTAGCACATGCATAGTGGGAGCTGTTTATATGTTTTAAAAGCGCAACTGTTGTTGCGAGTGTCCGTGACCCGAGCTACCACTTTCAGGTCAGGTGCAGTATATAGATCACCCCTGCTGTGAGCAGGGCCAGCGCGTGCAGGGCACACGTCACCGCACACAGAGACACGCGCATCTGCGCATGTCGGCTGTGTCCGCTGTGGACGTCTGGGACCTGGGCTACATACTAAAAATATAAGATAATGGTAGATAAGTTATACAGCTGAAATAAACAAGGAGAAGGAGGAGATGTGTTGCTGTACAGTACGTAAAATGTTTACAACTGGGGACCAGGGGATACAAATTTGTCGGTGACAACTGTGTGTTAATAGATGTCCTAAGGAGTGAAATTAGTGTCCTTCAACACAGGTTGCAGGTAAAAGATGAAATCAGTGTGCTGAAGCAATTTATTGAGTCAGCAGCAAATGAGCCAGGGCAGGAGTACACATCCCCATCCCCACAACAGATAACACCGGACACAGCTATATCAGTCAATAACGCACATACAAATAGTACATATAGGGAGGATGTACTGGAAGGATGGAGCACAATTCAAAAAGTGCCTAAAAAAGGGAGAAGGAATATTGGTGGCTCAGGAAATATACCCCTGTACAATATCCAAGTACTAACGAGTCTAGTACAGCCTCTAAACTTAACCAATCAAGTGAGCTAAAGCCATCAACTGAAACTAGCAGACCACCAGCAGTTACACTAAGACAGCAGGATATGGGTACATCGAGGGAAGAGGGAAGTCCACGTCATGATACACGTGATGTCCTAGTGGTGGGTAATTCTATTTTAAGAGCTACTGATCAAACAATGTGCAGGAAATTAAATGAGCACACCAAAGTGAGTGTCCTCCATGGGGCTGGCATAGGGGATATCAGGCAGCTTCTCCCAGGATTACTAGATAATACAAAAAAATCTGGTTACTGTGCTACATGTAGGAGTAAACAATGCAGGAAAAAGAAGTATACTAGATATACAGCGGGACTTTGAATTTGTAGAGGCAGCACTTCAGGATAAGGGATGCGATATACTGATTTCTGAAATTCTCTCAGTCCCAAGGGCTAGTGTGAACAAAAATAATGGCATAAGTCAGTTAAATGGTTGGCTGAGAAAGTGGTGCTACAGGGAGGGGCACACCTTTATTAAACACAAAGAACAGTTTCAGTGTAATGATGTATTTGCTCAAGATGGCCTACACCTAAGCAAAATGGGTAAAAGAATACTGGCACACAAACAAAGAGCATCAATTGAACACCATTTAAACCATTAATGGGGGGGGGGAGGAGGGCAGGCATCTACACACACCAGGGAAACACCATCAAAAAACACAGACTTACAAAATCTAAACTGTTTACTACTGAACACTAGATGCTTAACAAATAAATTTGATGAATTAAGATACACCCTGGATAAGGATAAAATTCATATCTGTGCCATCACGGAAACATGGTGAGACAGGGAAGATGACTGGGACAAACAGATCCCTGGATATGTATTATACTCCAAGGACAGGGCTCAGGCTGGGGGAGGAGGAGTAGCACTATACATATCTGATAAATTGACATCAGAGCAAGTAGATACCAGTCACTGGGATCCCTTAGAACTAATCTAGGCCAGACTCACCCCTATAAAAGGACTTAAGATAGATATTGATGTGGTATATAGACCCTCCTCATACCTACTCTCTGAAGATATGTCACTCTTGGGTAACCTAAAAAATCTTACTGCAGGGGCAAATCGTATACTTCTGGGGGACCGAAATCTGCTAGGTATCGGCTGGACCAACCTCAGAACTGGCTCTGCCACAGGGTACCATTATATGGAACTTTTTAGCTTAGCAGGGCTACAACAATATGTGACACAAGCAACCAGAGGTGATCACATTCTGGATCTAGTCCTTTGTAATATGAACGAAGCTGTACAGAGTTGCACAGTCTCCTCTTCACTAGGTTCAAGTGACCACAGTATGGTCAACTTTACCCTATTAAATGACATAGGTAACATCAAGGGGGACACTATCACTTATAATTACAGTAAGACTGACTGGAGTAGCATGCGTAGAGATTTGACAACATGGGCATGGGAAGAGGAGTTTAAGGACCTTACACTGAATCAGATGTGGGATACCCTTGCAAGTAAAATCAGCATATTAGTAAATAAATATGTACCATGTAGCAAGAAATATAACAGAACTAAAATATCACCTGCATGGATGACTGCCGCAGTAAAAAGGTGTATCAAACGAAAAAATAAGGCATATATAAGGGCCAAAAAAAGTGGTCATATATCCTGCTGGGGTACATACCACGAATCCCTTAAACAAACAAAGAAGGCAACTGTACAGGCCAGCAAGAAACATGAGCTACACTTGGCTAGTAAAGTCAAGGATAACCACAAATCCTTTTATTCCTATATAAATAATAAAAGGGAAGGGGTCAAAAGTATTGGTCCACTAAAAAGTGATGATGGCTCAACTGTTACTGAGAATGGCCAGATAGCCACAAGTTTTAATAGATTCTTTAAATCAGTTTACAATGACAGCTCCAGTAATACTAAAAGTCATCTATCAGAAAGGGGTAAACCCTGTCCAGTTATTGACCACAGCAATGTCAAACTACTACTCAAACTGGATCCTAAAAAAGCTCAAAGACCAGATGGGCTGCACCCCAGAATTATTAGGGAAATGGTTAATGAGATGACTGGCCCTATTACAGCCGTATTTCAGACTTCTCTGGCATTGGGTGATGTGTTAGATGTATGGAGACTGACAGATGTGGTACCCATACACAAAGACGGGTCCAGGCATGTAGTGAGTAACTATCGGCCTATAAGCCTAACAGCTATTTTGGGGCAGGTTATGGAGAGGATTATTAAGGGCTTCATGGTCCAATATATGCAGGATAGGGGGTACATTGACCGCACTCAGCACGGTTTCACCAAGGGACGCTCTTGTCAGACAAACCTTGTAGAGTTCTATGGAAAGGCCAGTAGAGTCCTGGATGAGGGAAAGTCAGGGGATGCCATCTTTCTGGATCTCTCAAAAGCATTCGATAAAGTCCCACATGGGCAACTAATCGACTCTCTAATAGAGCATGACATCCCAGGTAATATTACTAAATGGATTGCTTCCTGGTTAACGGAAAAGGAAGCAAAGAGTCTGCATTAGGGGCACTTACTCAGACTGGTCCAGAGTCACCAGTAGGGTGCCCCAAGGCTCTGTTCTGGGGCCAGCCCTGTTTAATATTTACATATCCTCTATGCAACCCAAGGAGGAGGTTTGGGTGTCCAAATTTGCTGATGTCACCAGGTTAGGCCTACCAGTCAACAACAATAATGATGCAGATACACTACAAAAGGCCTTAGGTGATCTGAAGGAGTGGGCAAGAATGCATAAACTTACTTTTAATGCTGATAAATGTACTGTGATGCACTTGGGTTCCAAAAATCTTAAACATAAGTATACATTAAATGGAATAACACTGAGGGAAGTCACAGATGAAAGAGACCTGGAAGTCAGAATATCTAACGACCTTGGTAGTAAGATACATTGTAACCAAGTGGTTAAAAAGGCAAGCAGCATCCTTAACTGCATTAGATGACATATAAAGAGCAGGGATAAAGAGATCCTAATACCCCTCTACTCCTCCATCATCAGACCACATATGGAGTACAGTGCACAGCTGTGGGCCCCAGGTGGCAAAACTAAAATAAGAGCACTGGAGAGAGCACAGAGAAGGGCAACTAAACTAATCAGAGGGGCATGAATCTGGAATATGAGGATAGACTGACGAAATTAGAATGTACAGTCTAGAGTATCGTAGGCTCAGAGGGGATATTTGTTTGGTGTATAAAACCTTCTCTGACCCCGACCTGTGGGATCTGCTAGATCTGGACACCAGGGACCAAAGTCATAACACAAGGGCACATCCCCTACAAATCGCAGGCAAAATATATCATAACAACAGAAGGAAATACTGGTTCTCAGTAAGAATACAGAAAGTCTGGAATAGTCTTCCCATAGAGGTGGTGGCCAGTAAAACCTGTGATGAATTTAAGCATAGGCTGGATAAGACTTGGTTTGCTGGCCAAAGCACCTAGCTTCACCTCAGCTCTTTCCTTCTAGATTGCTTGAAAGGACAGAGCAGATAACCTTACCAGAGCAAGGGAAAGGATTAAGATTTCTTTTGGCTAAGCAGATTTACTGTGTGTTGTTATTTTTATTTTGTACTCACAGGGATTGCTACTGTTTGTTGATAACATTTCATTGCTTTATTTTTCTCTGATTCAAATTGTTGTTGCTGGTATACCTTCTTCTGCATTGTTACAAGGTGCGCCTACAGGTGTGTGCTAACAGATTCCTACTGTAATCTTCTGATTCAAATTGTCTTTTGGAAGGTATATCTTGTGTTACTACTTTATTTTTCTCTGTAGCAAAGTGTTTCTTACAGGGTATATCTTCTCCAAAATTATTACAGGTGGTGTTTTACAGGTTTTACAGTTTTATCTAACATTAGGATAAGCTTTCAGGTTTACTGCATTTGTTGTTGACTAATTGTTTCTGCTCTTACCTCCTTGTTCTTTCATCCATGGTTCTTCTTTTTCGGCAGGGGATGAGCCCAGCCACCCACCCCCATCCCCAACCACCCCACACTACACTCCTTTTATAGGGTGCCACAGTTGTGACATTTCCGGGTGGCAAAGCAGGAACGGGCGGATCAGTGGGGCATCCACAAGGTGAGCACATTTACAGGGGCACTAATAATTTAACTTGTTATAACAAGTTATACAAAAACAAAACACAAAGTCAAACCATTACTTGCATTTTCTTTCTTCTAATTACTCTGACCAGGTTATAAACCCAGCAACTTATCTGGAATGGATATCATTAACTGCAGGTACTGTGGAACACTTTTCATCAGGACAGTCTTACAGGATTTAGGACACTGTCCTACATGCTAGGCCATTGCAGATCTTAGGGCTCAGCTCCGTGTGCAGCATGGGCAGAGATTGTGTGCCTCAAATTTCATTATTCAAGAGGAAATACATTATAAGAACCACCCGCCATTTCCCCAACATCCAACAGAAGAACCTCAACCACAGAGGGTAGTTGGTCTGGGAGGTTGGCAGGTGGTTAGGAGGGGCAAATCAGGTGCCCCATTACTTGGTACTCTCCAACATATTACCTCCAAAAACCATATAAACACTACAAACAGGAATCAGCCTCTATCTCTGAAATCAAACAAAGGGGCAGAGGACACTGCGGAGCAGAACACTGCAGCACAGGAGCTAGCACAACAAAACTAGCCCAAATCAGGAACCAAAAAAAAAAAGCAAAAAGGAAATCCAAAAAACTTCCGATCATAGGAGACGCCATGATTCAGGGAGTTGATACCTATCTCCAGCCAGGGGTAATGGTCAGATGTCTCCAAGGTAAATCAGCGTGGAGAGACACTAACCGCATTGCTAAAATTGTTCAGAAAGTAGGATAAAACATTGACGTCCTGCTACACATAGGGACTAATGATCTCGCCAGCCGGTCAGTTGTGGAGACCAAGGAACACCTGACCAGGCTGGGTGACAAACTATCGTCCATTTCATCCGGCATCTCCTTCTCTGAGAGCCTGCCAGTCTGGGAGAGGGGGGCAGATGAACGGAATGTCAGAGAAGGGGAGATAGGGGAGCTAAACATGTGGCTCAAGGGCTGGTGCCAGGAAAAAGGACACAGATTTGTAGGGAACTGGCAACAGTTTTGGGAGCAAAAGTTCTTTAAATCTGATGGACTGCATCTGACTAAGGAAGGAGTCAGTGCTTTGGGGCAGAAGTTTGATGTCTTTGCAGAATATTTAAATTAGCAAATGGGGAGAGGGGTGCAGCACCCCATACGTGAAATGGGAAGAACACCCCTCCCCCCTCAGCTAGTGGTCAAACAGGGATTCTGCATGTTTGCAGTTCATTTGCATCACCAGGTAAGAAAAAAGGTCCATCTCCCCCATATGACGCACAGGAGAAATGCCAGACCTCACCCAACAACTAACACAATCAAATCCGCCAATGGAAAATCATGTACACAATGCTCACAGCCTGGGAAATAAGATCCCAGACCTGCAGGCAAAATGTCAGAGGCTAAACTGGACATAGTAGCAATTAATGAGACGTGGTTTACCAGTAACCACACTTGGGAGACTTCAGTACCTGGCTATGTACTGTTCAGAAGAGACCGAGGTGCAAAAAGGGGGGGTGCAGTGGCCCTGTATGTCAATGAAAATATCAAAGCTACAGAAATTCAGAATACACATAAGGAGCCAGAAGAACTGTAGGTCACCCTGGAAACAGGAAACGGGACAGCCATAAGAACTGGGGTTGTCTACAGGCCCTGGGGCTGTCTACAGGCTCCCAGACCAGGGGGAGGACATAGACACATTACTGCTAGAAGATATACAAAATATGACAGCTAAAGGGGAGGTTCTGATAATGGGAGACTTCAACATGCCGGATACAGACTGGTCAATACCAGCAGGAACATCTGCCAGAACTAGACACATGGTGGATTTCCTGCAGGGGGAGGGCCTCAAACAACTGGTACAACAACCCACAAGAGACAGGGCTATCCTAGATCTAGTACTGACTAACAGGGAAGGGATCACAGATCTCCAGGTAGAAGGTCACCTGGGGGCCAGTGACCATCACATGGTATGGTTCAATTTGACCACTACAACTAAATCATTCCATTCCAAGGCAAAAATATGGGACTTCAGAGGAGCTGACTTTGAGAAGATGGCCAACAGAGCTAAGCTAACCCTGGCAAAAGGAAACACAGGTGCGGGGGTACAGGCAAAGTGGGCAAGCATTAAGGATGCAATACTTGAAGCAACATCCCATTGTGTTAGACAGAAAAGGAAGTGCAAGAGAAGAAGGAGACCACTTTGGTTCTCAAATACAGTAGCAGAAAAGGTCAGAGCCAAAATGCTGGCCTTCAGGAAATATAAGGCAACACAGCGGGATGAAGATAGGGAGGCATACCAAACTGCCCTAAGGGAAGCAGGGAAGGCAGTAAGGCAGGCAAAGTCCCAAACTGAGGAAACATTAGCACAAACAGTAAAAGAAGGTGACAAGACTTTCTATAGATACATTAGTGAAAGGAGAAACTCCAGAGGGGGTATTGCTAAGCTCACAGGAGAAAAGGGTATGTGTGAGGAGGAGGACCCTGTAAAAGCATCTATCCTAAATAGATACTTTTGCTCAGTATTTACCAAAGAGAAGGTAGGGCAGGACCCACAGCTCAGCACCATGGACACAGGGGGGAGGGATGTGTGCACTACTCCCTTCACAAAAGAAAGGGTCCTACAAGAGCTCATTAAGTTCAGGGTGGACAAGGAAATGGGACCTGATGGCATACATCCCAGGGTACTAAAGGAGCTAAGGGTGGAACTAGCAGAGTCATTAGCAGAACTGTTTAGTGAGTCTCTGAGCACAGGAGAGGTCCCAGAAGACTGGAGAAGGGCTCATGTGATCCCGCTCCACAAGAGTGGTAGCAGGGAGGAGGCAGGGAACTACAGACCAGTCAGTCTTGCCTCAGTAGTGGGCAAGATTATGGAGGCACTTCTTAAGGAAAGGATACTGCAACACCTGGAATCCATAGGTGCACAGGATCCAAGACAGCATGGGTTTACAAAAGGAAGGTTCTGTCAAACTAATCTCACATATTTCTTTGACTGGGTAACCAGAGTGGTGGACCAAGGGGGAGCAGTTAATGTTGCCTACCTTGACTTCAACAAAGCTTTCGACACTGTTCCACATAGAAGATTGATAAACAAGCTGGGTAGGCTCAGGGTGGGTCAGAAATTGGTCAACTGGGTGGCAAACTGGTTGACGAGCAGAAAACAGAGAGTGGTGGTAAATGGTATGCAATCAGAAGAGATGCAAGTCACAAGTGGGGTACCTCAGGGATCAATCCTGTGGCCAGTTCTCTTCAATATCTTCATCAGTGACATTGCAGATGGACTAGAGGGTAAGGCTTGTCTGTTTGCAGATGACACCAAGATCTGCATCAGAGTAGATGATCCAGATGGGGTGGGCAGAATGAGAAGAGATTTGAATAAACTAGCAAAATGGTCAGAAGAATGGCAACTGGGATTTAATGCAAAGAAGTACAAGATCATGCACATAGGGAAGAGAAACTCTGAAACCACTTATAGGCTGGGAGGGGAGTTGCTGGCAGTCACAAAGGAAGAAAGAGACTTGAGCATCATCATCACCGATGACCTGAAATCATCCAAGCAGACCTCTAAAGCATTAGGTAAGGCTAGGGGGATGTTAGGGTGTATTAGTAGGGGTATCATAAGTCATATGAGGGAGGTAATAATCCCTCTTTACAAGACACTGGTTAGGCCCCATCTGGAGTATTGCGTGCAGTACTGGAGGACACACCCTCACAAGGACATTAACCAAATTGAGGCAATCCAGAGAAGGGCAACCAAAATGGTGCAGGGACTGCATCTGAAGAACAGATTAACGGAGCTCAATATGTATACCCTAGAGCAAAGGAGGGAGAGAGGTGATATGATTGAAACATTCAAACACCTTAAGGGCATTAACAAGGTGAAAGAGTCTAACATGTTTCAATATAAGAAAAATAGCAGGACAAGAGGACACAGCATGAGATTAGAGGGAGGCTGATTAAGGGGGTAATGTGAGGAAGTTCTTTTTCACAGAAAGGTTGGTGGAGGCATAGAATGGCCTACCTCAGGAAGTGGTGGCTATGAATGCAGTGCAGGGCTTCAAACAGGCATGGGATAGGCATAAGGGAGCAATACACATGAGTATGAATAGATAGGCCACTGACAGCAAAGGACGATGGCACATTTATAAGGTAGAAAAAGAAATGGGCAGGCTGGATGGGCCTTGTGGTCCTTATCTGCCATCAACTTCTGTGTTTCTATGTAATACTTAAACAGCATAAAAACAAGGGGATACTGAAAATTGGCGAGCGCTATGTACTATTTGTCTTCTTTGCTCTGAACTACCTATGAAACCTATTCTATGAAGAAGTTGAGGCCCCTCATATATAGTACAGGCCTTAGATCTCTTGTCCATTTGGGAACTAGGAAGTACCTGGAACAGAACTCTTTGTTCATCTGAGTTGGAGAAACTAGTTCTATGGCTCATTTTTGTGTCAGTGATTGTATTTCCTCTTCCAGCAGCAATATATGTTATGGAGGATAGCTAGAAGGAGGCGGAGAATGTACCAGAGGAGTTTGTAAAAGTTACAGTGCATGCCCTTTTTCAGCCATCTCCAGTACCTATTTGTCTGTGGTGATCTACATCCACGTTGGAAACTGAAGGGAGATATGACCCCCTACAGTCACTCCTGCAGGTAAAAGTGGCAGGGGTGTTTGAGGAATGGAGTCAGACTGAACGGGTGGCGGCAGATCCTCCAGTTCCAATGGACTTTGGTGCTTTTGAGTGTGCATCTGGAGGGACTGGGCCCAGCAATGCATCACTGCCTCTCGTTCTGGAGGGCTGACAGAAGATGGCATGACTACTTCTTGCAGCAGTGTTGTGATGTTGTGAAAAGTCCCTCTACCTCTACCTCTTCCACATGTAGGATAGAGGGACTTTACAGACACAAGAGTAATTTTGGATGACCTAAGATTTCTTGAAGTTTCTTCAACGTCATAATCAAATAATTTTTTGCCCATAACTGGTGCATATAACACCGCCTGCTGGACATCAGAGGCAAAACCAGCCACTCATCCATGAATATCATCTCATACAGATGCCAGAAGCAGCAGCCCTAGCAGAGGCATCCGAGACATCATAGGCTGAGCATAACAGATGCTTACCTACTTCACTTTCTCAGCATAAAGCATTTAACTGTTTCAGTAACACAGTTTTAGCAGAACCATCTGCAAGGCCTGTGCAGCTGCCTTAGCATTTTTCCTGATGGTATTTGATATTTAATCAGATGAGCTTGATAGTTAGCTATTCTAAGGCCTGATGAGGCTGAGGCATATGCTCTTTTGCCCATATCATCGATTCCTTATCAAGTGGCAGGGAACTAAGGTGCTTAGGAGCTTAAGATCTGTCATGAGCAGCTATGACCACACAGAATCTGTTTCTGGTTGGGTAGCATAATAGGGTTTAGCAGTATGTGTGGGATACTTCTTGTCAGCTTTGTGCGGCACTGCAGGAATAGTATTTGGCCTATGCCAGGCAACGGAAGTAGCATCCTCCACAGCTGGATAAATAGGTGGTGTGAGGATGGAGGAAGGGCAGGACACTTCTAAAAACTCCATTAAATTATTTTTAGTTGAATCTTCTTCCTCCGCTGCAAATCCCAGCTCAGTCTGAATTTGCTACCTTAAAGACTGAAAAGAAGGATCCTCACGAGGAGACCTTGGAGTATATACTACAAAGTCTTCACTACAGGAAGACAAAGTAGAACTAGAATGAGGAATGAGGAATGTATGATTGTTCCCTATATTCTTCCTCACCATAATCCTCCTCCTTCCTGAGGTTAGGATTGCACTCCACATCACTGTCAGTAGGTCTGTCGATGAGAGGGATGGATGACTGGGCTGGCGATGCCCATGCACTTGTGAGAAAGGAATAGGCAGTGAACTGGATGCATCAGTCAGCAAGGTTTGAATAGACAGTGGTCCTGTTGACTGTAACACAGGCTGTGATGGCAGGCCCAGCAAGAGGTGTCGAATCATCTCTGAGAAAGACACCAGTACTGCCTGCAAGTCAATGGCACCCTGGCCAGGGGCTGTGTTCAGGACAGTCGGCAACTGGCCAAGACCAGATGACATCTGTGATGGACTGTCCATAATAGGCCTGGCAGTGCCTAAACCAGACCCCAACCTTGGTGTCTGATTGATGGTTGAGGGGCACTGCAGTCACCGTTGCCGAAAGAGAGACAAAGAAGACATACCTGAAGGTCACAGCAGTGACTGAGATCTTGCAAGGGAGGATGACTTTTCCTTATCCATCAGTCAATCAATCAATCCTTTATTTTTTAAAAGCACAATTCCAGAGATCAAAGTGCTTGTATGAAAAGATAAATATTTCAAACTTTCTTTTGTTTGTTTTCCTTATTATTTACTGCCCGACGGCCCCTTCCACTGCCCCCCCATTGCCACTGGGCATCAGATGGCGGCCGCCACCGCCCTCTTTGCCAATTTTGAGGCGCCAGCTTACCCAGTGCGGTGGGGGGATCTGCTTCATCCTGCCGGTTGGCTTCTTTTCTCCTTCTGATTTTTGTCTCATTGTCCCTGAAGCGTGGAGCCAAAGCGTGCAATGATGCCAGTGGCTGAGCTGCACGCACTTCCACACGTGGCATGCCGGACATCTAGCTCACCTCTACCCCCCCTTGTGTGGTTCTGTTGTGCCAGGCCCCAGCCACCGCCAGGGGCCAATCATGCAGCAGACTCCATCCCCACCCCTCCTTGGGAGAGGAGAGATGTCCACCAGATGCTCTATCCTTTCCCTCCCCGGCTGACCCCTGACAACCCACTTGCACCATGAACAAGGGTCACAGGCATGGCAGGAGGTAAGGCATCACTGCCTCAGGCCTCCACACCACTGGGCCGGCACAATATTTCAAAAGTAATAAAATTTAAACGAAGACAAATTAGAAAATCAGCAATTTTAAAAACCATTCGATAGATTAAACTGAGTCAGGAAAGGTCATCCCAAATAAATGTGTCTTGAGAGCAGCCTTAAGACTCTTGACGGTCAGGCACTCCCTAACCCAAGGTAGAGAACTCCACAGGGTAGGGGCCATAAACGCAAAAGAACGGGCACCAAAGGTCTTAAATTGAACCCTGGGAATCTCTAGCAATCCCTCGTTGGATGTTTGTGTTTATGAGTCAACAAAGACTCCTGTTTTTCATGGTCTTTTTGCTTCAACGACTGTGAGCTCACTGAAGGAGTGGGCAATGCCAGTTTTTCACCCAGGTTGAGTTTCTCCATGGTAGCTGCCAACATTTCTTGAGTAAATATGTTTCCATGTCTTTCTGACGGCATTGCTGCATGGCTTGATTAAAGCCCTGGCAAATCTCACAGGCCCAAACGTTATAAGAGAGTGTCAGGCAACAAACACACCATTCGTGAGCATCTTTTCTCAACATCTTCTCTCCACATTCATAGTACTGAAAGAGCACCAAAGGCTTGTAAGGCATGCAGACATGGCAAGAACAACATTTCTATGAGAAAATGAAGAAGAAAACACTAAGCTGATGGTCATTTCCACAACAGGTCCGATGAGGCAAATTGATGACAGGAAAAGAACTGAGGAGAGGTAGGGCCGCCCACAGTTAAATACATGCTGATGCGTGATGTTGACGTGGGCGGCCAGAGCTTGGCAAAAGTTTCCATGTGGTCCTAATGCCTGACAGCTGTTGTTCCAAAGGTGTGGCTTAAGGGAAGAGATATCCTTGAAGTAAGATCAATACTTAGTAAATAAATAAATAAGATAACGATTTAAAATAAAATACCATAATTTCTGATAAAAGTAGTTAACACACAGGGAGACTAAGAGAACCACTATTCTCCGAAAGCCTGATTAAATATATAGGCTGTTAACCCCTTTTTAAAGAGTTCCACCAAAGGAACATCCCTCAGTTCCCTAGGCAAGGCATCCCAAAGAAGAGGGCCTGCCAATTCAAAAGAATGATCACCAGAGGACTTTAGCCAAGCCCACGGGACTGAGAGGAGACCCTTGAAGGAGGAGTGAAGATGGCACATAGACTGGACATGATGCAGGAACTCTTCTAGGTAGTCAGGGCCCAATCCATATAAGGATTTATAGGTTAGCAAACCAGCCTTGAAGGCAACTCGCTGCCTCACAGGCAGCCAATGCAGATCAAGCAGGACCGGTGTCAAATGGCTAGATCTCCAAAAGCCAGTCAGTAACCTGATCACAGCATTCTGCACTAGCTGCAAGCATTGTAGGGTACCTATACTAATCCCGAGGTAGAACACATTATAGTACTCAAGTGCAGACATCACAAACGTGTGCAATAGTGGCGGCAGGTCTCCGGGAGGAATAAGGGATTTAACCCAACTGATGTTCCCCAGATGGTAAAAGCCATTTCTGACTACAGCTGACACCTGAGCCTCCAGTGTCAATCAATTGTCAAAAATGACTCCCAGATTTTTAACCCTTGTAGAAGCCAACAGCCTGGATGATCAGAGCTGAAGCCCTATCTCTCCTACTGCTACCCCCACAAACTGCCTCAACCACCAGTACCTCAGTCTTATCTGGGTTAAGTCTCTGCCAAATAGAGTCCATCCAATTCTGGATTTCAGATTGGCACGTATTAAGCACCTTGGCTGTGTCAGGCATCCCAGGTGCAAAGAACAAATACAAGTCGGTGTCATCCACATAGGAGTGGAAACCCAAGTTGTATTGTCAAATGATCCCTCCAAGGGGCAGCATGTAAACTGCTAACAACACAGGCAAGAGGACTAAACCTTGCAGTACACCACAGAGCAGGGGCATCAGGGACTATGAGACTGTTCCTATCACCACCATATGCATCCTATCCCTGAGATAGGACACAAACCAGCTGATGATGATGATGACAGTGCCACTGAGTCTAAGATACTTCTGCACATGGTCCAACAACAACCCATGGTCCACAGTGTCAAATGCTGAGGAGAGATCAAGAAGAACGAGAACTGACCACCCCAATCTTTTTCCCTGAGATGGTCATTATGCACCCCAATTAATGCCATCTCATTGCTATGCCTTGCTCTAAAATCATATTGGAGGGGCTCCCAGATGTAATGAGCTGCAAGATGCGCCTCAAGCTACAGCGCCACAACCTTCTTAATAACTTTATATAAAAAAGGTAGGTTAGAGATGAGAAGATATTCACTAGAACACCTGGGTCCAAAGCTGGCTTCTTCAGAAGAGGCCAAACCAGTGCACCCCATATGACAAGAAACACCAAACTATCACAGCGAACAATGACTCCAAAGCCCCCACACACCTCACTAGCAGATGCATGGGGCCTAGGTCTATTTCACAATAGGTCAGCCACAGCTCCAAAATCACCCCGCAGACCTCTTCCATTGAGACTGGCCAAAAGTCTGCCTAAGATAGCGGAGTACATCCATGAGGTCTCTGCCCAACTCCATCAGACCATATCAGCCCACTCGGAGAGATCCCAACCAGAATACAGAACACTGTCTGTGAAAAACTGAGCAAACTCTCAGCAGTCTGCTGCTGAAAATGCTCTTACTGACTGGAGGCAGGCTAGATATAATAGCCTGTCCACAATATGGAAGAACTGAGCTGGTTTATTCTACCCCTCTGCAATCTCCCTAGAAAGAAGTGCTGTCTTCTTACGGGAGAGTTCTCTTTGATGTCGAACATAATGAATCTTCAAAGCCGGTTTGTCCTCCTGGGCCTTGGACCTTCTTCAACAGTGCTCTAACCTCTGACCCCTGGTCTTCAACTCCCTAAGCTCCCCATCTAACCTTGGGGACCCTAAGCATGAAATTCGGGGTCATACACGGATAGATGCTAGGGAATCGAAGGCCTCAATAATAACCCTGTTATAGCTCAATACCACATTCTCCGATCCTGTTTCACAGGCTGCCACCATCTCCAAGATGTTCGGCACTGCTAACAGACCTTCTGGCCTAAGCCCTCTTAGGGGGCAGTACTGAACCATTTCCAAAGGGAGAGGACCAAGTGAGGGGGCCCAAAGGAGAACTTCACTATATGATGATCCACTGCGCAATGATCCAACCAATGTACTGGATCAATCTCTAGGTTACTCACCCCAAGCCCCAGGGAGAAAACCAAATCCAAGGGGTGTCCATGTTGGTGAGTCGCAGAAGTAATGACTTGTGCAAGGCCCAGTGATTCCATCAACTGGAGGAAATCCCTTCCAAAATGTGAGAATTCATCATCAACTCAGGCATTGAAATCACCCAGAATAATCCATCTGGATGATTTCAGAACCCTCTCAGTGATGAAATCTGTGATTTCTCACAGAAAATCCCTGTACCTGGATCTTGCAACCTGCACCTGGACCCCCACACACAGACACACATTCAAATGAAAGTTTCCCCCATGAGGTTCACAGTGAAATTCAACTTGGATCTAAAACAGATTTATTTCTTTAAAATTTTGATAACTGGAAAAGGCACACTGAGCCAGGGCTCATTGCCAGGTGTGACCCCGGGGAAAGGAGAGTGGGATATACAAGTTTAGTAGTAACAGTACAACAGAGCAGCAATACATTAATACTGGTCATCCCAATAACACAGCAAGTACATTAATACAGGTGATCTCAGAATAGGAGACAATACAGTACTCAAATACAACAATGCAACAGCACAATAACGCTGCAGATACATTAATACAGGTGGTCCCAAAACAGCAAGTACATTAATACAGCCAGTCCGAGAACAGGAGACAATAAAGCACATGTATACAAACCGAGGTTGCAAGTAGTGCAATGAACAATACAGTGACGACGTCCATTTTGGTTGAAAGAAAGATTTATGATCGCTTTATACATGTACTAGTGCCAAGTGATGAGATAGACTACACGAACATTAAAGAACAGGAGCAGAGAAGGGGAGATGAGAAAACAGATGGCCACTGCCCATCATGATCCCTACATGGGCAGTGTACCACTGAGAACCCAGCTGGTACTGCTGCCACCTCCAAAACTGGCCCAGCATCATCACTCAGCCAGGCCTCCATGATGCAAGTCAAATTTATTTATTTATTAAAGTGTTTCTCCAGGAAAAAAACATATTGAGCACAAAATAGCTTGTTTCCAGATGTGTCCTGGGGGAAAGGGGAGAGATAAAGCATAAGAACATTCTAAAAAGATATATACAATTGCACAGGCTGACATACAGAGAAATATAATGAGTACAGATGTGGATTAAATATACAGAATGGCCAGAAATACGTAGGTATTTCCAATAGGTGCAGTATACAGTGGTAGCAGTTAGGTAACTTGAGTTCACACAATTGGTACCCCATCAAGTGAGCGCTACCAGAATAGTGCCGCACTATATGGCGCTAGTCTGGTAAGCACTCACACAGACAGCGAGTAGGGTTTTACAGCACTAGCTGTAAGCACTACCCTGGTCGCTGTCTATGGTCCTGTAAAAGGACAAGGGCTGCACTTAATGGGAGGCTGGCTGAGCTGCTCCCATGGTGTGGAGGGCTGGGGCATGGAGTAGCTCTGGCAATGGCAATGGAGACCAAGGTTCTAATCCTGGCCTCCCAACTTTCACCAGCATTGGGACTTTGTTTGTTTTACAAGGGGCCATGGAAACGGTATTCCATGGCTCCAGAAGTTTAACTTGCCCTGTGATCCACCCCCCACCCTAGGCGTGGGAATCCTTAAGTTCAGGGGGTGCGGGGGGGTGGAGCAAAAGAAAAAAGGCACCATTATTGCAGCGTGCTCCTAGCTGACGCCATTCTCGTCAGCACTCTTTGGACCCAGTACCCATACAATGTTCAAGTAGGTGAAATACAATAAGTGCAAAATACAGTCACAGTAGTTTTGACCCGGGAAACAGAGGGAGAGTCATCGTACAATTAAGGACAGTGGCAGGAGGGAGAGGTGTGGGAGCTGAGAAAAGATATTAGTGAGGGTTTTGAAGAGGCTGAGTGAATATTTAAGGGGAGAGAATTCCAGAGTTTAGGAAAGTAGAAAAAGAAGGCTGATTAACCAGCAAGAGTTTTACAGGAATAAAGACTGAGGGAGCGATACCCAGAGTTTCGGAGGGAGTAGGAGGATGGGGTGGATGGAAAGAGTAGGGAATCGAGATAGGGGGGTAAGGAGGATAGCCAGAGTTTGGAAGTAAAGGAGGCACAGTGGGACAGATGGCGATCCTCCAGGGAAGAGAGAGAAAGAGCAGAGTAGAGAGTACAGTGGTGGGTGCAGGTAGGGCAATTAAGAGCAAAGTGGCACAAGGAGTGGAAGAGGGGATCCAGTCTGGCCAGGGTGAATTAGGGGCAGCACCATAGATAATATCACCATAGTCAAAGGGGGGGGAGAATCATCTCGGTAAGGATATCTTGGTGAGCAGGGAGGGGGATACAGCTATAATGCCTAAAGAGGACACCCCATTTAGGGTGGAGCTTTTTATGAATGGTGTCTATGTGCTGGAAGAAATGGAGGTGACAGTCAAGCCAGATGCCAAGGTATTTGAAGGTAGGTACTTTATCAGTTGGGATACCATCTAGGGTGTGGAAGGGAAGGAGGGATGGGAATTTAGAGAGCATTCGTCTAGTGCAAAAGCACATAGAGATCATCTTTTTGGCATTTAGAGATAACTGATTTGACTGAAACTCTTTCTGGACTGAGTCAAAATCAGGTTGGAATTTGGATACTAGCTCAGTTGGTGAAGAACCTGAGACAAATAAGGCAGTGTTGTCTGCGTACATGTGTATGAATGCAGATGAGCAGGCAGAGGGAAGGTCATTTAGAAATACGGAGAATAAAATTGGATCAAGTATGCAGCCTTGGGGGACTCCGGTGGTAATGGGGGGGTGGGATATGGCTCCTCCTAGCCTCACAGATTGAGATCTCCCTGTGAGGTAGGAGCTGAATCAGTGGGTGGCGGGGACTGAGTGACCAGCTGAATTGAATTTGTGGAGTAGGACTGAGTGAGAGATGGTGTCAAATGCTTTTGCTAAATCAACAAAAATGGTAGCCGTGAGAAGACCCTGGTCCTTAGCTGTATGGATGGAATCTGTTAGTCAGAGGAGGTGGAATGGAATTTTCGAAAGCCAGACTGGAAAGGGGTGAGAAAGGAAGAGGAGTCAAGGAAAGGAGAGAGTTGGGATAGCACTATGTATTCTTGGAGTTTGGAGAGGGTAGGGAGGAGGGATATAGGTTGGAAGTTACCAGGAGAGGAGGAGGCGTCACCTTTATAGAGGGGGATGATGGCAGTGTGCTTCCAAAATGATGGAATAGAGGCCAGAGAGAAGGAGAGACTTAGTAAGGAGGCAATAGGAGAGGCAATGGCAGGGGCAGAGGGGTGTAGAAGCTTGGGGTCAAGTCCACCAGGGCTACTGCTTTGTAAGGAGTTGAGGGCTAGAAGGGCTTTCGGGGGGGAGGATGGGGAAACAGGACAAAAGAAGAAAGGAGGAGAAGAGGTGGGAGAGGGATAAGGGAGGGGTAGGGAGGAGGTTGAAGGAGAAGGGAGGAGAGGAGGGTAGAAGCACAAATTATGAAGTAAGTGTTGAAGGCAACGGTCACAGATGGAGGGTCAGAGGCTGTGGAGGCCCTTAGATTTAGTAAGGGGGGCAGACTGGGTTGGAGGGGGGAGACTAAGGTATGGATAACTTTCCAGAACTTCGAGGGGTGATTCAAGTTCCTCTGGAAAGATGATGAGAAAAACTCAGCTTTGGCTAACCTAGTGGCCCTTGTGCAAGAATTCCTTAGGGTGCGATACCTGTGTAGGTTAGCAGGGGAGCCAGAGACTTTACAGGACTTCCATGCCAGGTCACGAGCATGTTGGAAAGCCATAAGTTCAGCTGAGATCCAGGGGAGGTGGAAGCCTCTGACCCTGGTTTTGCATAGGGGGGCATGCTAATCCCGTATCTGCATGAATTTGGTATGGAAGTAATGGAGGGCTGTGTTAATGTCAGTGGCACTGGAGATTTGTGACCAGTCAGTAGATTGTAGATCAGCATGGAGGGTGGATAGGTCTAGAGATTGGAAAGAGCAGATGTGGATAATTTTCAGGGGTACATTAGTGCTGTGAATTTTTTGCACGCAGTATACCATGTGGTGGTCACTAAGTGCATCGGGGAGGGTACCTGCATCAATGATGCGGAGCGGATGGTTGGTGAGGACCCAGTCCAGGAGAGAGTGGTTTTGTGATTTGATCGAGATTGAGAGTGGAACCCAAAATTTTATCTGCCACAATGGCAGTCTTATTCCTCATCGATCTCACACTGTATAACACTGGCCGAAGGGATGGATAGAGGCAATCTGCCCATTTGGTGCAGTGGGATCCCTGGTTATGGGAAACAAACACATTATCCCTCTCCCTCTCTCTGTAGGTTACATTTCACCCCAGGGCATCTCCTGGTCCTAACCGTCCTACTAACTTCCCCCTTACTAGCACCCCTCACACCCCATTGCCAACTACCACATTTCCTCTCTATCCTCACCTCCCTACACCAACAATAGGCAACTTTAGGCATGGGGGGTTCTGAAAGGGGTGCAGATCATACAGCTGGCCTTAGGAGTCGCTAAACCTTAGGCGTTTAAAACCAAGCCTAGTACACATTTCTACTGCTACTAGTTACACTAAAAACCAAAACACTTCAAAACAACTTCTCACGCCCACCCGTACAAAAGTAAATAACTACCCTCCCAACCACCTTTAATTCCCAATACCCCAAAACTACTCACATACAACATACAACCGACTCACAGGTCAGATACTATACACACCACTAACCCTAAGCATTCGTATATTACAAACCCACCCTTAATACAATGAACACTTATAAAACAGACTCCAAACCATGCATCTTGACCTAACCCACATACACACCACACAATAAGATTAAAACTTTAAAAATACAAACGTATGCAATGCAAATGTGCAACAGTGCCTGCACAATGAATATTGATTACTGAGTCCACAATAGAGTGACTAAATAGTCCAAAAAATGTAACTGCAGTTCTACATAAGTACGGGGGGGGTAACTTCCCCAACCCAAAGTTCTGCTTCCACCAGAAAATGAAATGGGAGTGGGAGTCATCCCATCAACACAATGTTCTGCTCCCACCAGAACTAAGTTCAAGAAAATAAACTATACAGTTTTATATAAGCAGGATTCTCACTCTTATCTTATATTAAAGAACTGTGCCAGAGACAAGCAAAGGAAATTTGAGCAGTGTGCTCTCTCACCACCCACTGACCCATCAGTTTCTGTGTCTCAAAGTTTCTGTAACTTCTCCACAGTCTTGCAGCCAAAAGCTGTGGATTTCTTGCTTCAAGCAATGGCAGACGAATGCTGCAAAGGTGGTGACCTGTTGTTCCAGTAGAAAGATCTGAGGTCACGGGGCAGAGTCTGGGGATATAGCACCCAGGTGGTGGGAGGAGCTTGGTGTAAAGATGTCTGCCCAATAACATCATTCTAGTTGAACTGCCAGTGCGTGGATAAGTGAACCATATCCACACCCCTAGAAGAGGGGTTGCCTTCCAGGTTGATAGTCTGGAGGTATTTCTGTGAAGTCCAGGGTGTATCCCTCCCAGATGATCCTCAGGACCCACTTGTCCATCATGATGAACTCCCAATGATTGTAAAACTTGGCCCGGTGCCCTCCTACTGGTGAGGAGCGGTCTGCCTCAGGCAGCTGAGACAGGACCAGGGCCAGTGCTTCAGAGAGTGGCACTGGGTGCTTTCAGCATCTGTGCATTTGGCTGTGCCTTCTTTTGAAGCTGGGGTGGCTGAAATTTGTTTTGGGCTCCCCAACCTTTTCCTTGAAAGGACTGCCTGTTCTGAAAGAACCCATGTCTTTTCCTCCTCTGAAGCGAAGCAGGAGGTGGTATGGAAGTCTTCCGGGTTGTTATAGTTTTCTGAGACACCTCAAGAGACTTCTCTAGCTGCTGTCCAAACAGGCCATCAAAGGGAAAGAACAGTTATGTACTTACCGTAACAGTAGATCTTCAAGAGAATCTCTTCTCTTAGGGCCACACCTTTGGAACTATACCCGCGTCAGTGCAAGGACCACACAGAAACTTTTGCCAGCTGGGGGCCGCCATGACAACATCACGCATCAGCATCTACATAAAAGTTGGCGATGCCATCTCACCACAGTTACCCCACTGGAGATTGTGCTCTGGGGACCTCTCTTCTTGGAGAACTAGGAGATCTTACCAGCACCTCTTAGAGTAAGCAAGCGAAGGCGCTGAATACAGCAGCCATTGAAACTCCCCAGGCAGAATTGGATGCCATATCCCCTACAGCTGATAAAAGAGGGAAGGAGGGAGGGAGGGCCAGCATGACTTAAGGCAAGAGATTCTTTCGAAGATCTACTATTACAGTAAGTTTGTAACTGTTCTACCTTGAGGATATCTCTTTCCTCAGGCCACTCGAGCCCCAAGCAGTCCTAAAAGCTAATTGGAGGTTGGTGCAGTATGTTCAGGACAGCAGACCCTGTAGAAATGAAAATTACGTACCTACCGTAATTCTTGATCTTTCTGTGTATCTTCACCATTCATCACTGACGGGTTCTGGCTGGAGAAGCAGGACTCCGCGGGAGCATTTATTTATTTTTTTGTGAGGGGAGGAGTCAACACCGTGGACAGTGCTGCCCTCAAGGCCGACTCACTGCATGGCGCTTTCGGGTTGGCCAGTAACCAACGCTGATTCCTCTTCCATCCCAGTTCTGCATGCTGGAGATCAAAGTTGTAAGAGAAAAAAGGGAGGCCGGGGCAAGGGAGCCTGAGAGAAAGGAAAAGGAAAAGATGTAAACAGGAAAAGGAATAAGCCGACTGAAAGGACAGGAAAGGTAACCTAGGGGTCTGGGACAGGGAGCCCCAAGCCTCTGAGCAAGTTAGAAGGGATAGAGAGAGGGAGGAAGAGGGAGAAGACAATAAGGAGAGGAGAGGGAGACAGGGTGCCACCCCTGGAGGGGTCAAGAGGACTCTCCGGGTTTTGGAAAAGGGCCACTGTGTTCAGCCATTTGCTCTTCAACTCCAGAGAAATGGAACAAGAGCATCCTCCGGTTGAAAAGAAACCCCCAGGAGGAGCTAGTTAGGCAACAGCTCAGAAAGCAGATCTAGGCAGAAGAAGAAAGACACTCACAGCTAGGCCCACAGTGGACAAAATCATAGGGGGGCGAGTGTCCCCCACTCCTTGCCAAAACTAATCCCCGGGCGAGGAAGATCCATGCCCCTGCAGGGTCTCCAAGAAGAGGAATTCTCCTCCTGGAGAAGAAGAGATAGCTGAGCCCTCTGAAAAAGACAGCAAATGTCCAGGGGGGAAAAACCTTAGAGGACATGGAGCACCATACACACACAGACACTGCAGAGGGACAGATATAGCTGCAGTCAATGGGAAAAGTAAGAGGAAAGAGGAAAGAAGTTCGGGAGTCCCTGGGACCTCCAAGATAATGTCAAAGAGGGACCTCAAGAAGAATTTTGAGACGCCACACAAGCAGTGGGAGCTCGTACCAGTCAGAGAAGGTAATCCAGCAGGGATGCAAGGAAGGCCCAGGTGAGTCCCCATTCAAGGGACAAGCATCCCTGCCTGTTCTCCCCCAATGGAGACCCCACAGACATTCCAAACAGAGGGAACACAGGAGCCAGAAGACTAGTCCACAATTGGCCTCAATTGGGGAAAAACAAGCAGGGAGGAGGAACTGCTCAGAGGCTGAGGCCCTAGAGGGGAAGGAGGGTGAGAAGCAGTGATGAATGGTGAAGGTACACAGAAAGATCAAGAATTATGGTAGGTATGTAATTTTTATATCTTATCTGTGTCAAGCTTCACCATTCATTACTGGTGGGTGAATATCAAGGCCCCCGTAGGGGACCTGGTACCTCCCTGAGGGAGGAATGTGCCTCAGCCTCCTGTGGGGAGACCCTTACAGGCCTAACTAGGCCTGGGACTGATCAGGATGAGGCGGGTTCTCCCTCTGGCTGAGAGAAGGAAGTCACCCTTGAAGTTCCCGCCTCACCCTGTGGAAGAAAAGGTGGGTTTCCCGGAAAGAGGAGGCAATCACCCTTCCCCGGGACACAGGTGATAACCAGGACAGATGAAGCCATGCTGTCTGCCTTATGCAGATCTCTGTCCCTGCTACCCTAGATGCCACCTCATTGACATCACAGGATGCCCTTGCTTGGTGTCTTGCAAGCTCCAGACCACATGCGGAGAGGGCAACGGCTTGTCTAATTGCCCCCATATCAGGCATAGAAACTAGGATTTGCCCTAGCAAGGACCATAAGTGCCTGTTGTAGGCAGCATGATGGGCCTGATGTGCTGAGACTGAAAGAGAGAGACATGCTGAGGAAAACATTCTTCTCCCCCAGAAGTCAAACTCCGCAGAGTCCGCATCCAGGGGCCGGTCATGTCTTGGGTATCTATGCCTGGAAGGAGTATCCAGGATCATCATGCCCGAAGGGGGAGTGAGATAAAGCTCCTGGGAATCCTAGGGGTGCGCGACACCTGCGCCGGCAGTCCACCGGGGCTGGAGATGGGACTGAAGGATGCCTCCAAGCATGGTACGATGCCTCCCTAAAGGGAGAGGGTCAGGTGGGTACCAACAGGTTGCCTGCACTGTATTCGCTTAAAAAGGCACGTGCCACCTGCTCAGGATTGCGACTTGCTAGTCTAGTGATGTGGAGCTCATTTACTAACCCCAAAAGGAAACGCTGATAAGTGGCCTGGTCAGCATCCGAGGAAAGGTTGACAGAAGGATCCTCTCCCTCAAGTAAGGAAGATGAGGAAGCTGACGAGTCCGGAGAGTCAGAGACCAGCTGCCCGGGGGAAGAGTGGTGAAACCCCTGCTCGGGGGAGAGTGGTGAAACACCTGCTCATCCATGGATCTCACATAAGCAGGGAATAGGGCAGCCGTGGCTCTAAACTGATCCCAGGTCAATGGCCCCATAGGACCCGAGTGGCCCGGGAGAAGGGGGGGGTTGGCAAAGGTAGAGGGGCCAGGTGTCTCTGAGGAAGAGAATGACCTCTGCCAGGGCTCAGGGACTGAACAGGTGAACCAACACCTCGGGAGGATGCGTCGGTCAAGGTAGTCAGCAGCCATCCAACCAGTCTGGAATGGTCAGGACTAAGCCCTGAAGGGGATTCCCCCATGAGGCAACTGGGGCCACGTGGGACCAGAAGGGCAGCCCCTAGCCTTGAGAGATGAGATCCCTCCCAGGGAGACCTCATTGAGAAGACAGGGCCGGTGCTGCGACTCCTACCCGAACCCTTGCGGGCTACTAGGGAAGGACGCTGCCCTTGACTCTGCCCCCTCAACCCCTCAGACTCACGAGAAGGACCTCTTCCTCAGGCCAACCAAGATAGCTCAACCTCATCCGCCAACCCCTGAGAGGCGGCAGATGAGGGAACATTCTTCTTTGCTCCAGACACCCTAGTAGGCCCAGAAGTTGGCGCAGCCTGGGCCCCCAAAACAAGGAGTTCACCTTCTCTGAGTTCCGTGGCTCTGCTGGCTCCAGAGAACCCTCCGGTACCACCTCTGGCACTGGAAGATCAGTTGACGCTGCAAGTGGCCCCAACACCAGCACCAGTAGAAGCTGCCAGACTCAAAGGAGGGGGCTGGGCAGGCACCGAAGTGGTAGGCGAGGAGGAGTTAGAGGATTCAGCAGAACCCGGAAGACAATCTGGATCTACCTCCAAACCATCATCATCCTCCCTGGAGGCACGGATCCAGAGCAGTTCATGAACCCCACGCTCCCAGCACTGCAAGCGGCATCAGGAGCCAGCCCCACACTGCCCATGGTGAGCCCTGATCACCAGCACCGTATGTGGCACTGGGATCCGAGGTGGCGCCGATGGGTGTCACCAAGGAAACTGCCAGGTCTGGCCTGGCCTGGCAGACACAGGCCACTATTTTGGGGGAGCCTTCACCTCTGAAGAGGCGAATGCCAAAATGGTGCCTCCAGCCCGACTCCTGGAGGAATCGGACCGGGCCTCCTGCACCATGAGAGGGGCTTCCACTGAGGTGAGCGAGGCTTGAAGGGGTGGAAGCCCCCTGCTCTGCGGTCCACATAGAACCACGAGGGAACCCAGAGGAAGGATCAAGAGACCTGCATCTGGTGTCCCTGGTGTGTGCCTATCCTCCGAAATTCAGCGGCGTGCATCTGACTTTGAATGCAAGGACATCCAGAACTCAACAATCCATCAGAAAACAGGCTTCGCAATGGTCCATATCACGGTTAGGGCCCAGGCAGGTCAAACACTGATCATGCTGGTCCGAGACGGAATAAAGCCAGCCACAGGGACACTATTGCATTAGGGGCCAGCCCACCTTGTAAGTCTTTTTCTTGTCCCCTGTATGAGACATGACCAGACGGAAAAACAACAAAAACAAGACTCGGCATCGTCATAATAAAAAGGAAAGGTCTTCCCAGTCAATGGCGCCAAGAACGCAGCTTTAGCAGAACTAGGACAGAAATTTTGCAATGGACTAGGCCGATGACGCAGTAGGAATATCACTCTCCACACATGAGGTCATGTTCACTTGGTGGGAGAAGCAGAACTGAGATGGAGGAGGAGTTGGCGTCAGTTACTGGCCAACCCGTGAGCACCACGCAGTGCGTCGGCCTCGAGGGTGGCGCCGCTCATGGCATCAACTCCTCCCCTCACAAAAAAACAAAAAAAATGCTCCTGCAGGGTCCTGCTCCTCCTGCCAGAACCCACCAGTGATGAATGGTGAAGTCTGACACAGATAAGATCAGCAAGGCCAAAATCTGCTCTTCTGCAAGAAACTATGTTCAGACTGCAATGTTCCATAAAGGTGTGGACAATGCTTCATGTGAATTCAGTGCAAATGCCAGCTGTAGAGACCATTTTGAAACAAGCAACAGAGGTGGGGCACACCCCTGGTGGAATGACTATTAACCGCACAAGGAAGTTCCTTACCATGATTCCTATAACAGAACATAATACAATGTGCTAGCCATTTGGACAAGCACTGTCTTGATACAGGGGCACACCCTCTTTCCCAAGGGTGAATGAAACAAATAGCTGAGAGGACTTTCTGCAGTCCTTGGTGCGAGCAATATAGTATCTTTGGATTCTACATATAGCCATAGTGTGGAGCAATGCCCCATACTGACTGGCATGCTCAGGACAATACACAGGAATGTAGGTGGGTTGATTTAGTGTAAACTCAGATACTGCCTTTGGCAAAAAAATCAGGATTCGTATGCAGACACTGTCACTGTGGAAAATCAAATAAGGAGGCTCACACGTTAAGAGTCTGTAGCTCTGAAATCCTTTGAGCTGAAGTGATTGCAAGTAAAAGTAACACTTTCCATGAGAGAAAGCATAAGTCACAACTCACCGCTTACTCAAAAGGAGCCAAAGTAAGTTTTTGAAGAACATAATTTTATTCCCAAGGCAGGACTGGATTATGAATTGAGTTTTCATGTGCAGAATACCGCTCAAAAAGGTATGGAAGACCTCCAGTTGGGTAACCATATGCCCATCTACAGGGGCATGGAAAGCTGATTTGCTGCCAAAAGCACCTTCAGTGAGGAATACTGCAGAACAGAATCTGCCATTAACAGCAAGTACTCCAACACCACATTTACCAGACAGGTGAATGGGTCTATACATCTGGCAGTGGCCCACAAAGTGAAACACTTCCATTTCAAAGAATATCTATACCTAGTGGAAGGTTTTCTGACCACAGCTAGCACATCAGCTACTTCAGGTGACACCCCAAACTGTGCAATGGCTATGTTGTCAGGAGCCAGGCATGCAGATGCAGGGACTTCGGGTCTGGATGGATTAGAGACCCCTTGCATATGACAACAGGCCTCTGCACAGAGGCAGAGGTACTGGAGGCTACACTGCTAGTTGTTAGAGCAGCGGATACCATATCTGTAGAGGCCATAGAAGTGCAATGAGGATAAGGGTCACACCCTCCATCTGCAATTTCAGTAATACCCTCTGTATTAATGGAATGGGGGGGGATGCGTACAGAACCATACATCCTATTGAAAGATGAGCAACTTAGGGAACGGGCACTCAGACCCTTTAAAAAAACACCCAGCAGAGCAATTCTTGTGGACTTAAAATGCTTTTTTTTTTTTTATTTCATACATTTATATCCACTGGGTGTATAGAAATAAGGTACCAAAGAGCAGGACACAAATAATTTATAGCAAACTTACTTCTATATATCCTAACAAGTAAGTAAATCATTCTCTACCATAAACCAGTCACCAGAAAAATACCCAGGGTTTTGGCTCTCGCCTTCCTCAGGGGGTGTGGCATTATTCTAACCACCATTCTTTTATACCAACAGTGCATGTGCAATAATATTAATACAATAATTGAATAATTAGTTACCTAAGTTCAAATGTTCTCTCTATTAACATTTGCTACTTCTCTACAGCAGTAGCTATACTCAGGCAAATTAATTCATTAAGTCTAAATGATTCACATAAGACAATCGGGCAGCACAAAAATGGAATACATGTATAAAAATACAAATAATATTAAAATGCTGTAACTGATGTTTTTTTCTCTAAATACAGTGGGTTTAAAAAAAACTTTTAATACAGCATATATGTTTTCTAACAGGAAATAACAGCTAACATATATTAATTATATTTTAACCCGCATTCCAGTCTTTAATGAATAGCTTTCTCCTTAACTTCATGATCTCTGCTGCTTGCACTTTGAAACTTCAGATCACTGTAGCTGCTGTAGAACAATTCATCTTTGTTACCCTGCAGTTTCTCAAAGGGCAGGTATTAACAATACTTCACAGTAATGATGATATAATTCTATGAAATACAAAAAAAGAGAACCATTTATTACAATATACAGGCAAGCAAAGTATGTTCCCCAAAGTTTTAATCATTTTATGTATTTATGTCACTGTATATTTTCATACATATTTTTTGTATACTTTTTACATTTTTACTATACCCAAAAGCACACAATTCCACTCAACATCTATCCAAAAAAGGGGGCTTTCAATAGAGATTCTTTGAAGTGGATTTTATAGTTAGTTTCATGCATTCAATTGGCAAGCTAGTAATACAACAATCTAAAAATCAAATAATCAATTAGATGTGCTACTTCTAATAGTCCAAAAAGGGTTTTAAATCAAAAATATCATTTAATCCCTTTGGCTTTAGGCTTTCCAGTCTCCAAATCCATATTGCCTCTAATTATGATAATTTGGTCTTTTAAAGTCATCTCTTTCTTTTTACTATTTTTGGCACATTCCAAACCAACAAGTCTCTATCCCGCTGGGCTCCCTCCATGAGCTTCCTGAAAATGCACTCCAACAGGACTATTTTGGTTATTATTAATTATATTCCTCACATGCTCTTGTATTTTTTTTTTAAATAAACATGTAGTCATGTCCACATAAATTAAATCACAGGGGCAGACCAAAGCATACACCACGTGAGATGTCACACAAGTGATGCATTCATTTATGTGATATTTTACCAAGTTTCCAGCATGTATGAACTGTTTCCCTTCCCAGGCACACTGGCAAATGTTACAATTCTTGCATTTCTGGAAGCCCTGGGGGGTGGGAGTAACCAGGTACCTCCAATCTCATTTTATTTTCAAACCTACTGTGTACCACAAGATGTTATATTTTTTGATCTCCAGAATGACATGCATGGTTTATCCCCAAAGATTTCTCTCGATCTTTCATCCGAGGTCAGCACTAACCAATATTTAAAAACAACCGATCCAATTTTCCATGCTAAGTCATTATATTCTATGATTAGTATGAGTGGATCACACTGCTCACTGTTTTTCTCTTTAACTTCAAGCAAATCTTTTCTGCATAGATATTACAATTTATCTCTAACTGCTGACAGCAGTTCTAAATTATATACCCTGCATAGAAAGCAATTTATCATCTGTTCTGATCGGATCAAAAAAATCTTCCAAAGTGCTACAATTCCTTCTCAGTCAAAGCATCTGGCTATAAGGGAATGATCTTTTCAGTTTTTTAGGATGTGAACTCTTTAAATGCAAATAAGAATTGCATGCAGTTTCTTTGGTATAATTAAGTGAAATGACATTATGCCCATCTGTACCTTCTAAAACAATATTCAGGAACGGAATTACATGTTTCTCCACTTTTTAAATAAATTTCAAACCCAACTGGTTCCCATTGAGCCAGCACATTAATTCCTTTATCTGTTCTGGATCTCCTCCCCACACTCAGATGACATCATCAATACAGTGATACCATAAGATAGCATCATCTGTGTATGGGAAAGTATCTGGAAAATTCCCTTCAGATTCCCATAGGCCCAGTGCTAAGTTAACATAACATGGGGCCATACAGGTCCCCATCGCTGTTCCAAGAATTTGGTAGTATATTTCACCATTAAATTCAAAAAAAGTTATGTTTCAAAATGAAGTCACTGGCTTCTAACAAGAATCTGGTTGGATTTGGTGTTAAGACTTCTTTCCAAAATATGTCTACAGCCCATAAGCCCATCATGATGTCTAATGGAAGAGCAAAGTTGCTCTACATCTATAGAGACCCACAATTCTGTTTCCATACAAACCCCTGGAGTTTCATCAACAGGTCTCCCATGTCTCTGAGGTGGGAATGCATACAAAAACCTCCCTTTCCAAGAAAGGGACAATGTGTCTCACCAAAAAACCCCAGGACCTGAAGCAAGCAAGCAAGAACATCATAGTTTTGCTTTGTACAGTGATACAAAAAGGTCCAATCCTGGAAGACCCCACCTTGTGACAAAATTGTTTACCACTGAGGTCAGCAGTTCCCATTCATGCATCTTGGACTGAATCTGCTTAGTTTATCTGCTAAGATGTTTTCGGCACCTGGGAGATGCACGGCTGACAGTGCTAGGCCATGTTCCAGTGCCCAGTACCACATTCTCACCAATTCCCGACACAGGGCATATGATAAGTCCCGTCCACCCCACCCCCCCGCCAGTTCATTTATGTAATGCATGACACTGACCTTGTCTATCGTATTAGTAGAGGACCCAGAGTCAGATGTTCCTGAAAAGCCTGGAGACTATACAAGACAGTTCTCATCTCTAGGGTATTTATGTGCAATTTAGTTTCCATCTGGGTCCAAGAACCCTTAGGTTTAAGGCCCAGGTGTGCTTCCCACCCAGATTTGGAGGCATCTGAGCTGAGAATCTGAGTTGGAGTTGGTATTAGAAGTAGATGGCCCCTTAAGAAGTTATGGCAGTCCATCACCATGTCAGTGTTTTTCATAAGGGGGGATGTGACAAGCACCTTATGGTCCTTGTCGTCCATCAATTGGTCCCACTGCACAGCAACAATGGCTCCTGCCATGAGTCCCAGGAGACACACAAATGTTCTGCCTGGGATGTGATGACTGCTGTATACCAGTTGTGCTTGAGCAATGAGTCATTCTGTCCTGTCCAGGGGTAGGAATTCTTGGCCCTGCTGTGTCCAAGACTATGTACTGCAGCCTTTGGCAATGTGCCAGTATTGACTTTGGCACATTCAGTGTAACCCCCAGGTCTTCAAATAATTGCCTTGTTTGGCACAGGGCATGCAAGAGTTGGCTCCTGGAGCTGGCTTTCAAGACCCAATCATCCAGGTATGTGAAGACATACAGACCTTCCCTGCGAAGGGCTGAGACCACCTCTGCCAAGCATTTTATGAAGACCCGTGACACAGAAGACAAGCCAAAGGGCAATACTCTGAACTGATAATGCTCCTCTTCTAGTACAAATCTCAAATGTTGTCTGTGATGATGCCAGATTTTGATATGAAGGTATGGATTTTTCATATCCATGGAGCAAAACCAGTCCTCTGTTTGCAACAGGGAAATCAGAGATTGCAAGAAGACCATGTGAAATGTCTTGTATTCTATGTAGTTTAGGTCTCTCAGATCTAACACAGACCTGAGATCTTCTGTCCATTTGGAAACCAGGAAGTATCTGGAGCAGAGCCCTTTATTCTTCTGGTGAAAAGGCACAGATTCTATTGCACATTTGTTTAGCAAAGCTTGTATATCTTCTTTCAGTACAGACAAATGTCCCGGAGGATACGCTGGAAGAGGTGGAGGATGCTCAGGGATGGGGGGGGGGGGTCAAATAACTCCAGAGCATGTCTTTTTGCAATTATCTACAGGATCCATTCATCTGTGGTCATCTCTCTCCACTGTGTCAGACGAAGGGAGAAGTGATCCACTACCACCACCTCTGTAGGCATTAGTGATGTTGAGGAAGTCTGATTCAAGACATGCTGAGCTGGTGTGGGAGCTAAGCCACTGGCTCTGGGTTCTTTGGAATGGACTCCTGAGGGAAGGGGAGCTAGCAAGGCTGCACCACCCTTACCTTGGCCTTGCTGACGGTAGGCTAGATGGCCACCTCTGGCAGCAGGCTGATGAAAGCATCCCCTGCCCTGACTCCTACCAGGCATGGGATACAGGGACTGGACTGACCTTAAAGTCATTTGAGACCTGAAGGCCTCATAATGCCTCTTTCATATGATATTCAAACAGTTTGGTACCTCTAAATGGGGCATTCAGAACTGTCTTCTGCACAACAATTGCAAAACTGGCCACACTGAGCCAAAAATACCTTGTCATGCAAATACCAGTGGCAGCTGCCGTGGCAGACGCATCAGAAACATCATATGCTGAATGTAGCAAATGTGTGCCAACCTCAGCTCAAGAATTCAAATTTTTAAGTAACTCATTCTTGCCATTTCCTTCTGAAAAAGCCTGATCTGCAGCTTTGGCAGCCCTCCATAGGCTATTCTGATATTTGATCATGTAGGCCTGGTAGTTTGCAACACACATGCCTAGTGAGGTAGAGGCATATGTGTGCTTGCCCATCACATCCAGCCTGCTGGATTCCTTATCAGGGGGCAGAGTACTCATGTGTTTTGGTGCCATGTACCTATCACTGGCAGCCATTATAACTAGAGAGTATGTTTCAGGCTGGTTGGCATAATAAGGCTTGGCAGCAGGAGCAGGAGCAGGGTACTGCTTGTCAGCCTTTCTGGGTACAGCTGGTATTGAATATGACCTGTACCATGCAGCAAATGTGGCATACTCCAATGCAGGGTAAATTGGAGGAACAATGATGGATGGAGTACATGGTACCTCCAAAACATCCATCAAGTTCTTTTTAGTGGAATCCTCTTCTTCCACAGCAAATCCCACTGCATTCTGCATTTGCTACATCAGTTTGAAAGGTAGGGTCTTCAAGAGGAGCTCTGTGTTTGTACACCACAGAATCCTCAACACAAGAAGATACAGTGGAGCTAGAACATAAAGCATAATGTTCTTCTCCATGCCCTCCTCCTCTTCATAATCCTCAAAGGTATGGATTATATTCTTCCTCATCGTCGACATCTCTGTCAGCAAGGGTAATTGAGGATCTCACTGGCAATACCAGAGGCCCTGCTCAGGAGGTATCTGCTGTGAACCAGCCAATGATGTCCACAGGGCCTGTGATGCAGGAACACCCATCAATGGCAGTACAGGCTGCATAGGTAAGCCTGGAAATATGCACTACATCATAACTGAAAATGACACAAGTACTGCATGTGCATCAACGATGCCCTGGACAGGGGCCATGATCGCTGTAGTCGATGATGGGGCTGGACCCATCAACAGTGACCTACCATCCATAGTAGGTACAGTAATACCTAACCCAAGCCCTGACCTTGGTGTCTGGTCGTTGGGGGGGGGGGGTGGCATCACCGCCGCTGAGACTGATGAGGACAATGCAGATGCAGATAAAGTACCTGCAGGCCACAATGATGACCTAGACCTTGCCAGAGAAGCTGATCTGTCCTTATCCTTATGTTTATGCTTGTGTCCTGATGACGACTGGTCTTTTTCATGGTCCGATTTCGAAGACCCCAAGCTGGTCAATTGGGCTGGTGATGCCGCTTTCTGACCCTGGGCTTTTTCCATGACTGCTAGAGGTTTTTCCAATAAAAACTTCTCCAGTGTCTTTCTTCTGCATTGCCTGGTTGCTCAATTAAAGCCCTGGCAAATCTCATAAGTCCTGATGTTGTGAGAGAGGCCTAAACAGAGGACACACACTTGGTGAGCATCGTCGTTATAAATTTTTTCTCCACATTCACAGTATCGCAACAACATCGTTGGTTTTGGTAGCATGCAGAGACAGCGATAACATACAAAAATGAGTGATTACTTAGCAGTAAAATAATAAACGATGATGGCTAGTTGGTCAGCATTTCCATAGTAGGTCTGACAAGTATGATTGACAGTGTGAAAAGAACTGAGGAGAGATATGACCGTCCACGTTTAATTAGACAAAAACATGTGATGTTATGGGCAGCCCCCAGCTAGCAAAAGTTTAAATGTGGTCCTTGCGCTGACATGGGTATAGTTCCAAAGGTGTGGCCTAAGTGAAGAGATACCCTCAAAGAAGATCGTTCATTACCTGTTGTCGGACATCTTGAGTAAAACCAGAAGTATTAAACCAGCAGTGCCTCCAGATGCACATGCCTGCCGCAGCAGAGCGAGAGGCAGTTATCGAAGACATGCATAGGTATTTTGAGCAGATGACTGTTAGATTCAATAACATGAGTAGCAGGCAGCAGGATCGTCTGTTTAGTTTCAGAGTCTGGCATGGATTCTGCCAGAGACATTAGTGAGCTCCAAAGGGCATACTCATACTTGGAAAAAAATGCCCATTGTAGTAGCAATTTGCATGTTAAGGGTAGTATGGTAACTAGCTATTTGTACGCTAAGGGCAGTTGCTGTGAACGCCTGCTTGCCCATAGTGTCAATCTTCCTTGACTCCTTTTTAACAGGGCACATAGTGACCTACTGAGGAAGAATGGCTTTGTCATTCTCAGCGAGAATAACAGTGGCATCAGATATTGGCTGAGAGACATAAGACTATTCTGTCCTTAGGGGCAATGTATTTTCTATCTATCTGCCTACAGATAGAAGGGATAGAAGCAGGCCTATTTCAGACTGCATCTGACAAGGTCTCAAGTGCAGGCAGAATAGGAGGGACTAAACTGACCGGCGTGGTAGAAAAATTTAACCACTTCAGATGGAGACGTTTACCCGGGTCAATGGGTTCAGGTTCAAAATCAAGTGCAGAATGCATATTCGTAAGCAAAACCTGGAAAGATCAATCCTCCTGAGGAACAGGAGAAGGGCCTGGGTCTGAAGAATCCAGGCTATAGAAAAAGTCTTCATCATCACTTTCAGAAATGAGTTCAGTGTCAGACTTGTCCCTCTCCAGTTGCCCCCCCCCCGGGGGGGATCATGGGGGGTGAATCACAAGCCCTCCAATCCAGAATGAGGCCTTGGAAACACCAGCCCCATTTTATGAGGAGCTAGCATCAAAGGTGGCGCAGTGACCAGAATTGCATCTGGCGCTGAGAGGTTTCCCGGCACTGAGAGTGGAGCTGGGGCTGACGCCGACCCATCAATGATCCATTCAGCATTGGAATGACCGACAAAGGTACCACGGCTAGTGCCATCACAGTGACACTGAATGGGGGTGCAGTCAGTGGGAAAGGAATTGGCAGCGTGGTCACCAACAAGGGTCCAGGGCCGGTTGACACAGCCAAATGCTCTATCCAGCATGAAGGCCATGCCTGCAGCTCCAGTTCCACTGGCCCCAAAGAGACAGGGACCAGCTCCACAGGCATGGGCAAATGAGCCAGATGTGGCATCCAATGCTCTATAAGAGCTGCCCAATGGTGGAACTGCCCACCAGAGTCCCCACTAAGAGACAGAGAGGGACTATGGCCTGAGACCTCGATCCTCTATAAGCAGAGGCCCCTGGTGACATAGATGGCACCAGTGAGGGCCTCCGGCTCCAGGAGACCAAGGATCTAATGGCAGACCTCACAGAGGGTAACCTTGAGTGGTACCGCTTCTTCTGCTTCTGACAGGAAGAGGAAGAATGAGACTCAGTGGCACCAAGAACCTGACAAGGATCAAGAACTTTCTGTGCTTCTGGGAGGACCATCATCAGAACCTTCCCTAATAGGAAAAGTGGACTGGACACTGCCCCGCTGCTGGAGCAGCTTGCCTGAGAAAGTGCCCTACCATCATATAATATTCATACATACTCATACATGGAGTCTGTATATACCACAGTAAAGTTGAGTGATGCATGTATGTTCCTACAAGAATGCTTGGAATGTATATCGTGCACCTACCACTTTTCTGTAAATTTGTTTGTAACTCTTTGCACATGTTGTACTTTGTATTCTCAATCTATGTATGTATAAATGTCTTGGACAACAGCAGGTTCATCTTGTAAATGAGCTTGCTCAATGATGATCGCCTGGATAAAGATTTGATTTGATTTGATCATCGTCCATGGCTGTCGACTGTTGAATTGGCAGGGTTGTCAGACTAATATTTGTAAAATCACTAAACTGACACAAAAATAACAAACTTCAGCTTTAAACACTAATAACTGAGAAGAACTGAACGTTGTTGTCATACAGACATGAATTTCTGACCGTAGGCGAGTGACTTCATCACTGAAATGCACCTGACAGTGGGGAAAAAGGAATTGAGGCAGCTAGGGCTGGTGCCGAGGTAAGACACACAGCACAAGCCAGTCTCGTGGTGCCGCAGATGCACACAGCTTACCTTGGCACTAGCCCTCCTGAAAAGTTTTGGCTCCTGCAAGGTCCTGGTGCTTCTGACTCAGACCCATTAGTGTGAATCAGTGGTGAAGATTGATTCCTGGAAGATTGCATGTATTGAGTCAGACCACTGCATATCCCACATATCTGGGTTCAGGAATGAAATAAAATAAAAAGCAAAATGGCCATACTTATTTTTTGCCAAAAATACATTATTAGAAAAAATGTACAGTTAAATTTTAAAACAATACAGCTGCTTTAAAAACAGACAAGACAAAATTTGGAAGGTAGTGTTGTCTTTATTAGGCTATGAACTATGGGTAGCTATGGAAGCTTCTGGGACCTCAAGTCTTTTCCTTGGTTATCTGGGGGCAATTTTTCGGAGGAAGACATTAGAGGTCTCAAAAGGTTATGCATCTTATCATTCATTTGTTCGATAAAGGAATCGCTTCTACATGAGAAATGTCCTCCCTAGTGAAATACTACCTCATATGCTCACTCCTAGGGTTTTAAATGGATATTGAATTACCGCCTGCTGCACAGCATACTTAGCAGGCAAACATGACAGACCTATCACCTGTGTTTTGTGTGTTGGCCAGTATTCCCCCATCCTCTAAACTATGTGTTACAGATTGAGGGAGCGGTCTTTTCCTCTGCACGCGAGACACTCATTCTGTGAAGTGTCTCATGAGCAGCAGCCCTAGAAATGGGCATGTGTGGGTAAGAGTTTTTTTAAAACTAATTTTGTACTGATTAAGTTAGTAAAAATAATATCAATACCATCATCTATCTAGACCACTCATAAGGCCTTTGATTTGCAGTTCCCATACCCTAAGAATGCGGTACTACATACTGAATGACTCAAGGGGCTAGTGATCTAGAGCAGTGCTGGCAAGCACAGCTTGTTAGGTCAGCAGTCCCAAACTCAGGACAGTTATGTGGGCCAACACATGAGAACTACGCATCCCAGAGCACACTCCCCTCCTCTAGGTCCGGTGGGCTGTGGTTACTGTTGTAACAGTACCACCTAGGTGACCACAGCTAGCAGTGTAGTTTAGGGACAGTACACTTAAATACATCACTGTCAGCATCGACAGCCCCTGCATAACCAAGGAGGGGGGTCATTCTGGAAGGAGTCTCTGGCCAGGAGGTTGACATCCATACCCACTTCGTCAGTCTGACTTTGGGCTACTTCCCGCTGCTCCACCGGATGCTGTCTCAGGCACATCCTCCTTTTGATGTGGGTGGCTGGATTCCGAGAGAAATGCACCTGCCAAGACGTAAAGAGGCAGGAACCCACCCCATGGGAGAGGGGGTGAGGGGCAGTAATACAGCTGCAGGCTGGTTCAGTGATACCTCAGGGGTCCTGCAGCATATCAAAGGACTTGTCTGAGAAGAGTATTACTGAGAGCAGCCAAAGGAGACCCAGCCAGGTTAGGATCATAGGAGCAGAAACAGAGCTAAAAAGTGCAGACAAGAACACTAGCACCAGTGGTCAAGCCATATCTCATTAGTGAGGGACAAGCTATAAACAACAGGATGTTGTGAATGTTAAAACTACAAGATGCATTACATACCAGGAACAGACATATTTAAGGAAAAGAATGAGATGTAAAATAAACTGGGTTCTAAGATTTGTTTGGTTACAAGGGTTTTGGTAAGACACTACTGAGAAGTAAATCTGAAGGCCAAAAGAATTACTGTGGAATAAACATCTTACGTGGACTGATGTACAGTTTAGAAAATGTCAGGCAACATCCCCATCCCTACACCAATTCGCAGAGAGTGTCTGTCCACAAAAACACTCGCCAGACTAAAAAGACACCCTTATTTTTCAGAAGGCAGAGGGTGGGACAGCAGAAGGAGTGTCTTTTAAGACTACTCAAAACTTTCCTGAGCTACAAGGGGACTTCCTACAGATCATTCAGAAGGTCAGAAGGGATCACAGGGTGGAGGCAGGCACAACACAGAGTGAACACAGGAACTGCAATGCAGAAACAGAGCACAGGTCCATTCCTTCCCAGGACTGTAGTCCTGAGCTCCTCCAGCAGCGTCTTCAGCCGCACTTCAGGTGCTGTAGTCTGCTGCTTCTGAAAAAACTCACATTAGGCAAAAGGGGGGAAAAAAAAAGTCCTGAAAGCAAAACAAAGATTCCCTGCTAGGCAGTGGCTGTCTCTAGCTGTAGGACAGATAAACAAACTCTGGTCAGAGCTGCAACGGCTGCTAATGCATTAATGTGATAGGAGATTTATTCATTTATTTCAAAGGTTTTACTAGGAAAGACATGCTGAGCTGGTAACAGCTCATTTTCAGATGTGTCTTGAGGGGAGGAGAAAGGGGAAAAGACAAGAGATACAAAAATACAGAATATAAAATACATAGAAATGGAAAAAGTATAACAAAAATAAGCAGGACAAGTATGCCTAAGAATAAATTGACAAAAATAAGTTACCAAGCAATAAGTTGTGGAACTGACCAACAAACAGGGGAATGACTGATACTGGGGGAGAAATACAGAATTATTGTGACTTAGTTGTAATATTGTGATGTAAAAGTTCTACATTTACACCACAATGCAATAGCAGAAGAGAAAAAACAAACAAGGTAATGCAGTGAACAGTGTTTTTGGTTCTGGACATACACTGCCCCTTGAAAATACACACAACACAATGCAGACATGCAGCTGTTACGACAGTTGTGCACACAAAAAGAGTGCGAGTGTCATTAGCAGGACATGGCAGCTGAGTTTCAATATTTCATTTTCAGTGGGGTTCCGCTTTTACACATTTTTACTGTGTATTTAATAGCACTGACACAGCTAAAATGCAAAATCTCATTTTTGCTGAGGTCCTGCTTTTATTCATGTTTACAATGTAGTTACCCAGGACAGGTCAGTAAATATGCAGTATCTCATTTTCAGTGAGGTCCTGATTGTACCTATTGTTACAACGTATTTTCCCAATAGTGACCAACTGAGATGCAGTATCTTGTTCTCACAGGGATCTTGCTTATGGTGAATGCAGGTAGTTATTTACAAAATTTGTCATTTCGGTAGAAGATGGGGATTTTTGATGTCACCATGGGAATACAGAAATGGTGAGGTGCTGACATCAGAGAGCATCTCAATGTTGTTTACAATTTATTTACATAGGGCAGCTCAAATGAGCTGCAACTTCTCAGTGGAATCCTGCATCTACCTGCAGTGTGAAGTACAACAGCCCTTGATACAGAACTCTAGAGCACAGTCAGCAACAGTGTTGGTTTAGCACTGACACACTGATCACAAATACTGTACAATCACAACGCAAAAATAAATCAATTACTGCAAAAGTCAGACTTCTGCTTATGATTCTGGTTACATTAACACAGTACTTTAGCAGGCTGTTGGTCAGTTGGCCATTTAAAAAAGAGAAAGTTGACACTTACAATAGGCTGTCAGACTTGGGTTGGCATTAAAAACCTAGCCCTATATACAAAAACAGACAGAAGTGTTTGAGTGCGTGTGTGTGGTACCGTGTTGCTTACCAACCTCCCCCCCACCCCCACCTAGGATCTCCCCCAAAAAGGAAAAAAACAAAAACAAAAAAAACACAACAAAGAAACTGGCCACCTGCCCTAAGGAGAAAAAAGTTGCAAGACATAAACTTCACAAGACATTTAAAAGCCTTTAAGATGAAGCCTTTACCTGATCCCCAGCCCATTCCTCAGATTTCAAGGAGTTAAAACTGAAGCCTATCTGATGGCCCAACACATTCCTTCTTCACTGTGAAACTTGAAGCTGTATTAACCCTTGCTGTGCCGTGGACTAATATAACTGTCCAGAATTCCTACAGAGTCTCTCCTGATGATGCTGTGACCAGTGAAACTGGTCGACAGGACTGTCTTTTACCTGTGCGGTATGGCGCTTTTGGATTTGGATCACTGAATAAAGCCCGTTTTTCACTTCATCCCACTGATGCCGGTATTGCTTTTACTAACTTTAACTTGTTTATCAGGCACATTGGGGCGCCTGGAGCGGGGACTGCAGCAACACTGACTTCCAGAATTGCTATACCTTTTCATTCTGTCAGTAACAGCAGCCTAAGGGTTAAACTTACTTTTCCTCATGAAGAAAATAGTGCAGTGAAGGGGGAGGAGGGACTGCACTGTACTGAATGGACAGAATGGCAGTGAGATGTTATTCAACTACAATCCATGGAAGCAGACAGGCTATGCTGTGCTGTGCTGTGCTGTGCTAGGAAATGTTCCCAGACATTCCAGAGCCCCCTTTCTCTACTGATGTAATTGCACTATGTCAGCATAGCTCTGCTATGCAGCCATAAAAAGACTGAAGGTTATGGGATAGTGGCCATGTCCTCATACTCTCATATATGTTTATAGGGGTAGTGGTGGTTGTTTCTTATGAGATAAGAATGTTATCTCGTACTGGTTTGGGTGGGAGGACTGTGAAGTGAAGCTCAGCGGTTCTGTCAGCCCAAACCAGTACAAGATAACATTATCTCGTAAGAAACAACCACCACTACCCCTATAAACATATAAAGTGGTGGAACTGCCATGTGCATTTTGGTGTTTCTATGGTGCTTTCCTTTCTAACGACGCTGAACAGAACGGTAGACATAAACAGTCCATGACAGCAGGTAAAAAATGTAAATGAACTTCAGCCACAGTAAAAATAGTTACAAAGTAATCCTGTCAAATCAGTTAGTAATAGTGCTTTTATTCTGTCACTAGATGAGGAAGGTTTGATCGCAAATATGTACTCTTAACATCTGGTGATAGACAAAAAGCACTATAACTAACTGATTTGACAGAATTACTTTAACTATTTTTACTGTGCATGGAGTTCATTTACTTTTTTTACCTGCTATGATGGACTGTTTGTGTCTACCGTTCTGTTCAATGTCCTTAAGTTGCATAACGGATTTCCGAATTGATAAAGTGCCACAACTTCTAGTACACAGTGACAACCACTGTTTGACGAGAATCTGTGCGGTGTGAATCAGCTGTGGGGTGATGCACGAGGCGCCTACTGTACACTGGATAAGAGGTACAGTAGAGGGCTCCACCTGACTGGTGGAAGCAGTTCCACTGCTTTATAATACTTTTTATCTGTCCCAGCTAAGATGACAAGACAGACCATAACAAGTACTGCCTGCCCACAGATGCAAACACTCATTAAAAAAAAAAAATACACAGGATAGCCTTTAACAAACCAAAAAAGCTGGGCACTTGGGTGAGTGCACTGAATATATCAAATTACCACACTGATGCAGACTTCTTCATCAGTATATAGGTGCTTTATTCAGTACTAAGTCTCTTACAAATACAAAGTGGTGGCCCAGTGTACTAGCCACTGAACACCTCAGTGCTTCAGAACTGAATAAAGCGCCAAAATACTGACGAAGAAGTCTGCATCCGTGCGGTAATTTGATATTCAGTGCACTCACCTAAGCTTGAGTTTTAGTTTGTCTGAGGTAATAAAAGAAGTTAGCAGCTCCAGCCTGGCACCGGACTTCGTTTTTCCACCAGAGCGTACTATTTTGTTTGGATTTATTCAGGATAGCCCAGCTGAAAATCAAAATGAAACCTCTTGTTTTTAAAGGAGTCCTGATTTTAACTCAGTTTTATAGCTAGGTGCACTGAAATACTGATAGTTAAAGCAGCAGTATTTGTTAGTCGCGAGACAGTTTTATTCAGTAATAATGTTTTCCTGGCAAAAATATCAAAGATACCAAATCTTTTCATTTCCTTTAATTTCTGAACCAAGATAAGGGATTCTGAACTTTTTAACAGTTCACACTCCTGCACCATGTCTACCAGGAACAAATTAAGTATCTTAGCACAGTGCTGTGCTGTTAACCATCAGAAACATGTAGTAACACCATCCTAAGACATCCACATCATGACCCCAGCATGCACATTCAACAGGTAATGGATGAGATTTTTAGAAATTGAGAGTGGTGGCTCTCTTTCATCATGAGTCATTAATTAAAACATCAGCTATAAAAGATGTTTAAAAAGATATCTGAGAAAACTAAAAATACACCAAGAATGAATCTAGGGATGTCAGAAAATAAATTTTTGCTACAAAAAAAAAAAAAAAAGATTTTTTTTGCTGACTAACAAAAATACTACTGCTTTAAAAAGACAGTGTCAACAGTTTTTGCATCATATTATATTTAATTGTAACCGCACGGGGTCATTTACAGACCCCCGATTCAGGCCAAGGAAAATGACAAGCAGCTGCTAGAAAACATGCATGAAATGGCAGCAAAGGGGGAGGTACTGTTAATGGAAGACTTTAACATGTCGGAGGTAGATGGGTCCATCCCAGTGCGGGCCTCAGCTAGGACACAGGACTTCATGGACTCCCTTAAGGGGGCTGGCCTTGGGCAACTGGTTCCAGAACCTACCAGGGACCGGGCAATCCTGGATCTGGTGCTGACCAACGGGGACAGGGTAGCAGATCTTTGGGTGGAAGGTCAGTTAGGGTCCAGCAACCACAATATGGTGTCGTTCAAAGTGGACACAGGGATCCAGTCAACCCACATAAAGGCAAGAGTCTTAGACTTTAGAAGGGCAGACTTTACCAGTATGGGACAACAGCTAAAAGAAACCCTGGAAAAGAGGGGGATAGGCAGGGACGTTGAGGAGAAATGGGCATGCATCACAGAGACTATAGCAGAGGTAACAAACAATGCATTAGGTCAATAGACAAGAGTAAAAGGAGAAAAAACCACTTTGGTTCTCGGGGGCTTGCAGAAAAAGTAAGGGCCAAGAGGCTAGTCTTCAGGAAGTATAAGGAGACACAAAGGGATGAGGACAAAGAAATGTAACAGAAGTTTCTGAGAAAGGAGGGAAAGGCAGTGAGGAGTGCTAAAGTGCAAACGGGGAAGGGAATAGCTCAATTGGTTAAAAAAGGAGAAGACACTCTTCAGGTACATTAGCGAGAGAAGGAAGGCAAAGGAGGGAGTAGCAAAGTTTAGAGGGGTCATGGGGGAAATAGTGGAGTGAGACGGGGGGGGGGCAGTGATCCTGAATGGATATTTCTGTTCAGTCTTCACTGTGGAAGAGGATGGGCAGGGACCGCAGCTGAACTTTAAAGGCAGTACAGCGTAGTGGTTTAAGACTCTGAGCAGCAAACCTGAAGACCTTGGTTTGAATCCCACAGCCCCCACTTGCATACCGTGCGACTCTGAGCAAGTCACTTAACTTCCTTGTGCTCCCAGTTTGCACCTGGAAACAAGCTTCTGCTAGTGTGCCTTTCCTGGTTAAACAATTTCCCCTTTCCCCTTAAAGGAGCTAAAGATAAGGAGGTCAACACCAGTCCATTCACAGAGGAGAGGGTCCTAGAAGAACTGGTGAAGCTAAAGGTGGAAAAAGCCATGGGTCCAGATGGCATACTTCCCAGGGTCCTAAAGGAATGGAGGACTGAACTGGCAGCCCTGTTCAGTGAGTCCTTAGATACTGGAGTGGTCCCAGAGGACTGGAAAAGGGCAAACGTCCCTCTTCACAAGAGCGGTAGTAAAGAAGAAGTGGGGAACTACAGGCCAGTTAGCCTAACCTCTGTAGTCAGAAACATAATGGAGGCACTCCTTAAGGAAAGATAGTGGAACACCTGGAAGCCAATGGACTGGTGGATCCCAGGCAACATGGGTTCTCTGCAGGACGATCCTGTCAAACTAATCTGATAGATTTCTTTAACTGGGTGACACAGGCAGTACACCAAGGGGGTGGTGGCGGTGGTAGATATTGCCTACCTCGATTTCAGCAAAGCCTTTGATACAGTCCTACATAGGAAATTAGTCAAAAAGCTAGGCAGCATGAGGTTGAGATGCAAGGTGGTGAACTGGATTGGAAACTAGTTAAGGGACAGACAACAGAGGACAGTGGTGAATGGAACCCAATCAGATGAAAGGGAGGTGACCAGTGGAGTACCTCAGGGGTCCATCCTCTTCAATGTCATCAGTGACATTACAGATGGGCTGGAGGGAAAGGTTTGCCTGTTTGAGGATGACACCAAGATCTGCAACAGGGTGGATACTCCAGAGAGGGTGGAAAGGATGAGAAAAGACCTGGAACTGCTGGAGAGATGGTCAGGGGTATGGCAGCTAAGGTTTAATGCAAAGAAGTGCAAAATCATGCATGTGGGGAGCAGGAACCCTGGGGCGAGATACAGGTTGGGGGGGGGAAGGGGAGCTGCTGGCAGTAACTAAGGAGGAGAGGGACTTGGGGGGTCATAATCATGGATGATTTGAAGGCCAACAGGAAGATGGTGGGAAAGGCAAGTGGGATATTGGGGTGTATTGGAAGGGGAATCAAAAGCCGAAGGAGGGAGGTAATAGTTCCACTGTACAAGACCCTGGTGAGACTTCACTTTGAATACTGTGTACAGCTCTGGAGACCACACCTTCGAAAGGACATTTACAAAATAGAGATGGTGCAGAGGAGGGTGACCAAAATAGTGATGGGATTACATCACAAGCCTTACAAGAAGAGAGTGAGGGACCTCAATTTGTACACACTGGAACAAAGGAGAGACTGAGGGACCTCAATTTGTACACATTGGAACAAAGGAGGGAGAGAGGTGACATAATAGAAACATTCAAGCACCTCAAGGGCATTAAGAAGGTGGAAGGGGACAACATATGCCAGATTAATAGTAATGCCAGGACAAGAGGACATGACAGGAGACTGAGGGGTGGCTGTATAAGGGGAAATGTCAAGAAGTTCTTTTTTATGGAAAGGGTGGTGGATGCATGGAATAGCCTTCCCCAGGAGGTGGTGGCAGCCCACACAGTGGCGGGCTTCCAACATGCATGAGACAGAAACAAAGGAATAATAGAGATAGGAAGAAAAAGCTAAAGCCAATGACCAGATAGGGTCACTGGATGCTTTGTTAGGCAGCTTAAATGGGCAGACTAGATGGGCCTAGCGGTCCTTATCTGCTGACAGTATCTATGTACAGTATGTATTTCATGACTACTTACCTTCTCTAAAATTCATTGATGTTGCTGGTTGTTTTATCTCATTCATTTCTTGACAGAACTGAAATGTATGCTAATGGTGTAACCTTGTTTTGTTTCAAATCCTTGATCTACTTTTACTGCACACTTCCTGAACAATAGGAGCACCCACAAACAGTGCACACATTCATGATGCGACAGTCTACTCTTCTTCCACTGCAACATGACTAGACTGTCTTGTAGGTGTTTCCAAGTCCAGGAAGGATTCTACAGTAGTGGATCAAGGACAATATACACTTTTTTGTGTGGTAACACCAGTATGGTGGGCAGTCTGTTTTTCACTTAAAAAAAAAATGGAATCAGGATCAGACTACCAGCAACATCATCAGGCTCTACAGAATGTGACCAATCATGTGCTTTATAAACTAGAGACACTTTGATGCCTAACGGGGTAGACAGTGTCCTTAAGTGATCCACTCAGGGTCACACAGTAAGTGGCCCTGGTGGGATTTGAACCTGGGACGCTTGGGCCTTCAGGTCTGTCCTCTAATTACTATGCTATACTGCCTTCTAAATTTGTCTCCTGCCACCATGGCAGTCGCTTTGTACATTTTAGGAGATTTGTATCTGTGTTTATGGACCTTAGTGCTGAGGAAAGGAAACACCAGCAGCAGCAGAAACCTCTGAGAATCCGTGACTTAAAGGCACACCGTCAGCGTTTTGCTGTATTTTTTTGTACACAAAAAAGTGCTTGCATCCATCTACATGACTTAAGGTGGCAATTTGCAGACCTTGATCGAAATACATTAATGTACTCCAGTGTTTGTATTTCCAGTTCCTGTCCTCCTGACCTTATTCCCATCCACAGGAGCCTTCACATAACAACATGGTACCGGAGTGCCATCAAACTCGTGCACAGACAAGTTGGAAATTTTTTGTGCACTATTAGTAAAGCATACCCCATGAAAGTATGTAGTGAGCTGTTATTTACAAATGAAGTTCCTTTGAGAAATGAGAGCTATATAAGCTGGTTTGAAGAGCACCTGAAACTGCAGTCCATGACTCCAGGCATGCACATCAGCTGGTGCGCTTGCAACTTTAAGCACTCTTTAAACCAGCTTATAGCTCTCATTTCTTAAAGGTACTTAGTTGTAACAGCTCACTACCTCACTGGGCATACTTTGCTAACAGTACAAAAAAATGTCCAACTATGTGCACAAGTTTGATGGTAACTGGCACCATGTTGTTGTGTGAACACGCCACAGGCTCCTGTGGATGGGGATAAGGCCGGGACATCAGGAAAGCACAGTTACGTAAAAACTTACCGTAACAGTAGATCTTCAAGAGAGGCTCTTGCAGTAGGTAATAACCATTAGGACTGGAGCTGTCAGGCACTAGGATCACACGGAAAACTTTAGCTAGCAGTGTCTGGTGTGGGACCACCCACCCGACGTCACATGATGGATGTCAGCGTGACACTATATAGTGGGCAGTCCCCACACCTGCCCTCCACTTCTCCCGCTGGAGACATAAGAAGGTGCGACAGAAGAAAGGAGTGGGCTCCTGCAGCCAAAAGAAAGGCTAGAAAGAAATACCCGCAGAAGCAGTGGGAAAGGTGGGAGGGTAAAAAGGAATCTAGTGCAAGAGCCTCTCTCGAAGATCTACTGTTACAGTAAGTTCTTATGTAACTGTACTATCTTACTTCAAGAGGGCTCTTGCAGTAGGTAATAACCTTTAGGACCGAGTCCCAAGCAGTGTAATTCAAAGGCTGAAGCACAGGAGGCAGTAAAGGTCTGGACTAGGTACCAGATTAAGACAGGAGGCCCTGAAGGACAGCTAGTCCAAAGCCTACCCTGCGTCTAGAGGCAATGTCCAGACTGTAGTGTTTGGTAAAGGTGTGGGCAGAGCTCCAACTAGCTATTGCACAAATGGCCGCAGCAGAAACATTTCTGAAACAAGCAGTAGATGCAGCCATGCCTCTGGTTGAATGTCCTTTGACTTCCCCTCCGGAAGGGGCTTGTTATACTTCTGATAAAACAAAATGCAGTTTGCTAACCATCTGAATAAGAATTGTTTGGAAACTGCCATGCCTTCTCTTCTGGGTGCAAAAGAAATGAAAAGCTTGTCCATTTTATGGACTATGTCTAGTTTGTATAATAACGCAAGGTTCTGTGCACATCGAGGATGTGCAGAATGGCCTCTCCTTGATTAGAATGCTCAGGGTAATACACTGGCAAGTGTATAGTCTGATTCAAAGTGAATTCAGTCACCACCTTAGGTAGAAACATAGGATTTGTACACAGAGCCAACCAATCTCTGTGGAAAATCAAACAAGGCTCCTTACATATCAGGGCATGCAGCTCAGAAATCCTTCAAGCCAAAGTAATGGCAACTAAAGAGTGCTTTCCAGGAAAGGTAGAGCAGGTGGCAACTCACGGCTGGTTCAAAGGGAGGCAAAGTGAGTTTCTCGAGGATGAAGTTCAAATCCCACAGAGAAACGGGGTTCCTCACCAGGTGATCAGATGGAAAATTCTTTTCAAAAAGGTTTTGGAAACCTCCCACTTCGCCAAAGTCTTGCTATCCACTGGAGTGTGGTAGGCAGAAATGGCAGACAAATGGACCTGCAGCAAAGAATAGCTGAGGCCAAGGTCAGAAAGATGTAGCAGGTATTCCATGACCTGTGGGACAGGGCAAGAGATAGGGTCCATTCCTTCTTGGCTGCCCAAATGGAGAACCTCTTCCATGTCATAGCATATGTGGTTCTTGTGGATGGCTTTCGGGCCTCCACAAGGACTTCGGCCACCCTGGAAGAGACTTCAAAGCATGCAGCAGCTATGTCAGCAGGTGCCACGTGTGAAGGTGAAGGGACCTGAGGCCCGGATGGACCAGCTTGCTCTAGTCCTGAGTCAGTAGATTCTGGCAGAGGGGCAGGGGAACTGGAGGTTCCACTCTCAACTGCTGAAGCAGAGGAAACCAAACTTGGCAAGGCCAAAAAGGGACTATAAGGATCAAGCAGGCTCCTTCTTGCTGTAGTTTCAGAAGTACCCTCTGCAACAATGGAAAGGGAGGGAAGGTATACAAGAACCTCTCTGTCCAGCAGAGAGACAGCGCATCTTGCCAGAAAACACCACACCTGGGAACGAGCGAGCAGAAACTGGGTAGTTTAGTGTTGGATGGGGAGGCGAACAGATTGCGATCTGGGTGACCCCATCGATCAAAGACATCTTCGACTACTGACTGATTCAGTTCCCACTCATACTCTTGCCTGAGTGCAGCTGAAGGTGTCAGCCAGGGCATTTTGAATGCCTGGGACATGCACTGCCATGAGCTGCAGGCTGTGCTGTATCACCCAATGCCACACACGCATTGCTTCCATTTACAGTGGATACAACCGCATGCCTCCCTGTTGGTACCACACCATGCACATGTTGTCCGTCTGTACCAGTAGGGGCCCAGGGAGGAGTAGGTGCTGAAAAGCCTGAAGAGGGTATAGTACAGCCCGCATCTCCTGCACACTGATGTGCAGCGATAGCTCCTGCTGAGACCAGGATCCCTGTGTCCTGTGGTCACCCAGATGGGTGCCCCAGCCCTGACCGGAAGCCTCCGTTGTCACGGTCTGAGCTGGAGGAAGCATCTGTAAAGGAACTCCTCTGGTGATATTGGACAGATCCTGCCACCATATGAGATTCCGACGCATGGGACTGGACACCAGAATCCTGTGATTTCTGGTCCTACTGGAACCGAAGAGTCCACTGCGTAATCCGCATGTGGAGCCTGGCTATGAGGACAGTGGAAATAGCCACTGCCATCAGGCCCAGAAGGTGTAAGACCAAACGGGCCGAGGTACATGGCTAGCTTCCACCTGGATAGCCTGCTGATGCAAGGTTTCCACCCAGTTCAAAGGGAGGAAAGCTTGACCCTGAGCAGTATCTAGCACTGCCCCAATAAATTGAAGGCATTGTGAAAGAACAAGGTGGAATTTGGGGTAATTCACCATTATTCCCACTTGCCTGAATAGATTCAGGGCAGTAGTCAGGGAGGCCACCAGGCTGTCCCTCGATGGTGCTGACAGGAGCCAGTCGTCGAGGTACAGGAAGACATATGTTCCTTGGCAACGTAGAACCACCACCACCACTGCTAGGCACTTAGTAAACACTCTGGGTGCCGAGGATAGGCCAAAAGGGAGCATTTTGAACTGGAAGTGTTCCCCCTGGAAGATAAAGCATAGAAAGCAGCGGTGAGAGGGGAAAAATTGGGATATGCAGCCTACATATCCAGAGCACAAAGCCAATGACCCTGGTGTAGAAGAGGCAGCAGACCCAGTAGGGTCAGCATGCAAACCCTCTTGTACTCTATGTACAGATTTAGTGTGCTGAGGTCCAGGATCAGATAGAAGTCCCCTGTCTTTTTGGGGACCAGAAAGAAGTGGAATTAATATCCCTTTCCCTCTTGGATTCAAGGAACGGGCTCTATGGCTGATTTTGTCAGAAGAGCCTGGATCTCTTCCCTTATGAGAGGAATGTGGCCTATTGGGTAGTGAGAGAAACCTGGAGGATTTCTTGGAGGTCTCTCTATGAATTCGATGGTGTGACCTTGAGCAATGAGCTGAAGGACCTATGTGTCTGAAGTGATCACCTCCCACCCAGCCAAGTGGTTGGTGAATTTCCCCTACTGGTTCCTCTGGAGCTGGTGGCAGAAGCGGGGGGCCTTGCCACAAGTCAGGAGGCGGGGGTTGGGGTGGAGAAGCGCCACCCAGCAGCCCTTTGGGATTTGGCTGGGGGGTGGCTCCCACCAATGGGGCCCGACATTTGTTCTGATGTCGGGCTGGCTGTTGCCTATTCTGGTGCCATTGTTGGTGATGAAAAACAGGTTACTCACCTGTAACAGTACTTCTAGGAGTGGTATATGCTGTTCATCCACACTTGTTGGCATGTCCTTTCCCTTTAAAATTCTTGCCGGAAGGTCTAAAAGCTGTCTCCTCCCACCCACCCGGGTGGTATGTGCCCCAGCTCTGCCCCTTGATGCCAGATCTTGCCCGCTGGAAGCAGAGGGTTGTGCATCGAAGCCGGGGAGGTCGGGTGGGTTCGTGTGGATGAACAACATATTCCCCTCCTAGAACTACTGTTACAGGTGAGTAACCTGTTTTTCTAGGAGCGTGGATATGTTGTTCTATCCATGTTTGTTGGCAGACTCCTAGTAGTTCTCCAGGAGGAAGGTGGCAAGGCGCACATCCCCTACTTGGGAAACAGCCTGGAGAACTGAGGCCCCAAAACCAGCATCCCAGAGTGACTCTAGGTCAATGTGGTAGTGGGAAATGAAGGTGTTTGCGGACTTCCAGGTAGCAGCCCTGTAGATTTCCTGGATAGGGACGTCCCTGGAAGCAGCCACTGACACAGCAGTATGGTGGGTGGAGACAGCACTTATCCCTATGGGAGGCTCCTTGCCCACCGAACTATAGCAGAGATCAATGCATGATGTAATCCATCTGCCAGTCGTCTGCCTGGCTGCAGGTCTGCCAGGTGCGGCTTCAGCATAGGTGACAAACAGCTGGCAAACCTCTCCCCGAACTTCAGCCGTCCGTTCCTTATAATAAGAGAACACTCGTCTTAGGTCCAAAGTATGGAGCCTGTACTCGGCCTCCGAGGTGTAATTAGGGTAGTACACTGGTAGAGTGAACACCTGGTTAAGGTGAAACTCTGACACCATCTTTGGAAGGAATTTTGGGTGGGGGTGCAGGACAACCTTGTCCCTGTGGAAGACCAGATAAGGAGACTCAACAGAGAGCGCCTGTAGCTCCCCAGTTGTCCTGGCTGACGTGATAGCCACCAAGAAGGTGGTCTCCCAAGACAGATGTGACATCTCACACCTGTGCATCGATTCGAATAGCTTGCCCATGAGCTTTGCCAGTACCAGCAGTAGATCCCACGGTGGTGGTGGTTGTTCATGCACTGGAGGGGAAATATGGTTGAGGCCTTTAAAGAAGTGCCAGACCACCTTCTCCTGTGACACCATCTCCTGACCGGCCCACGCCCAGTAAAAAGAGATGGCTGCCAGGTGCACCTTAAGGGTCATAGACCGAAGACCCCCTTTGGACAGGGACCAAAGGTAGTCGAGGATGCTAGCCACCGGACTAGACAAAGGGTCCAAGCCCTTGCCCTGACACCAAATGAAAAATCTTTTCCATTTGAAGGCATAGCACCTCCTGGTCGACTCCTTCCTAGATGCCCCCACAACTGTGAGTACATCCTCAGAGAGACCCAAAGCCTGGAACTCTAGCCGCTCAGGAACCAAGCTGTCAGATACAGGGATTGAAGGTCCAGATGGAATACTTTCCCCTGATTGACTGATATCAGGTCTGGGTGTACTGGAAGATGCCTCGGAGGCCTGGAGCTGAGGCTGAGGAGGTCTGGATACCAGAATTGGTGAGCCCAGTCTGGGGCTACCAGGATCACCTGTGCCTTATCCCTCCTGATCTTGAGGATCACCTTGTGAACTAAGGGAAGTGGAGGAAAGGCATAGAAGAGGCCTGAGGTCCACAGTCTCAAGAAGGCATCCCCCTGCAGCAAGCCCTGCTGAGGGCGGTGGGCATGAAACAGCCTCAGCTTTGTGTTGTCCCTGGAGGTGAACAGATCCACCTGAGGCTTGCCCCAGTGGGAGAACAGGCTGTGTACTACCTCTGGATGGAGAGACCCCTCATGGGATGTCTCGCCCACACGGCTGAGAGCATCCGCCAGTTGGTTTGAGGCTCCCGCCACATGGATGGCTAGGAGATCTGCCTCCAGTCGGCTCACGAGAGTCCAGATACGAAGTGCTTCCCTGCACAGGGGCCGGGAGTGCATGCTGCCCTGCTTGCTGAGACAGTACAGAGTTGTGGTATTGTCTGTCTAGACTTGCACCACCTGACCCTGAAGGAGCAGAGCGAATGCTGACAGTGCCAGCTGGACTGCTCTGAGTTCCAGTGCCCGTGGACTCTCTGATTCCCCATGTGGGCACCCCAGCTCATGAGAGAGACATTGGTCATAAGAACGACCGTCGGCTTGGGACGGACAAACGGGATCCCTTCCTGCAAATGTGCTAGGACGGTCCACCATTGGAGAGCATCCCACATCTTCTGAGTTGAAGTGACCATGTCATTGAGTCCACTGGCTGGCCAGCTCCCACTGAAGGGGGAGCATATGCCACTGGGCCCATCGGACCATGGCGGTGCAGGCTGCCACGTACCCCAGAAGGTGCAGGAAGTCCCAGGCAGGGCGCAAGTGCCCAATCAGAAATGATTGGGCAAAGGAGGAGAGAACCTCCGCCCAGTTCATTGGAAGCCTGTCTCTGGCTCGTCAAGAGTCGAGCTCTGCCCCGATAAAGCAGATCACCTGCGAAGGTACAAGTTCTGACTTGGTCTCATTGACCAGACCAAGTTCAATGCAGTTCGGGGGGCCAGATCCGTGGACTTCTCCACCTCCTGTCTGGAGGAGCCCACTATGAGCCAGTCATCGACACAGGGGTATACTCTGACCCCTCGATGCCCAAGATGGGCCACCACCATTGCAATGCATTTGGTGAAGACTCGGGGGGGCCAATGACAGGCCGAATGGCATGGCTTGGAACTCGAAGAGGGTTCACTCCACTCGAAAGCGAAGGAAACTTTGGTGAGACAGATGGATCAGGACATGAAAGAATGCATCCTGGAGATCCAGAGAGCAAAATCACATGTTCTGCTTGTGGTATGGGACAGAGTTACCATTCTGAATGTGCGGGACCTGAGAAAATGGTTCAGGTCATGCAAATCTAGAATGGGGCACCAGCCCCCTGTCCGTTTCGGGACCAGGAAGTACCTGGAAATGAACCCTGGGTTGACAGGGGGGTCCGAGATTCTGGCCACTATCTCCTTGTGGAGGACTTGAGGGATGTCATCTCGGAAAGCCGACTGAGTGTGTATGGAAACCATTTCCTCCAATGGGGCGTGGGCTCGGCTTGGTGGGTACTGCTCAAATTCCAGAGGCAGTCCCTGGCCGACCACTTCTAAAACCCACCTATCCATTGTAACAGCAGACCAGGTGAAAAGGAAGTGGTGGAGCTGGACCCCCACGGGAGGACCCAGAGCTGGTGTGATGGGTATGGGGTTGGCCACCCCCATCCCATCACTGGGCAGGCTTGGAGGAAGAGGGTCCAGCTTGGTGACTACCAGAACCCAGTCCTCCGGATTTACAGGCCGACGGGGTCCCGGACTTGGGCCGAGGGTGCCAAGGTTAAGCCTGCTGCTGTTGCTACCCCGATTGGAAATGGATGCTGCTTGGCTGCAGGGTCAGAAGGCCAAAAGGGCTTTCTCTTCTGTTTTTTGGAACCCTGGGATTCTTTCTGAGCAGAGGTCCCAGAGTCCAAGGTGGCACTGGACTTTTCCATGCACTAGAGGTGACCGACCACACCTGGACTGAAAAGGTCGGTACCCAGGAAATGGACATCTGAAAATTTGTGCTAAGTGTCCCCCGTGAAGGTAGAGACCTTCAACGAAGCCCTGTGGCACATGGCAACTGTGGCGCCACAGAGCGGGCAGAGGAGTCCCTGAGGTCCAGAGCCATCTGGAAATGCTGCTTCGCAACCGCCCAGCCCTGGTCGTGGACCTGCTCGACTGTGGTCTGGAGGTCTGTGGGGAGGTGAGGAAGAACCTCATCAAGAGAACCCAGAAGGGCATGAGAAAAATGCACCATGATGATGGCCGAGCTTGCCTGATAAAGGCCCAGCGAAGAGGCGACATAGACTTTCCTTGCCGTACGGTTACATTTTTTGGACTCTTTGTCCGGGGGTCTATTGATGTCTCCTGAATTACCCCCAGCACCTGAACACAGATTCAGTCACCAATCCCTTGGCTGAGGGGTGCTCTGTGAATCCTGAAAGGGAACCAATGGGTACCACATACTTACGGGCCATTCGGGTTGAGGGCGCGGGGCAGGAGGCAGGGTGCTACCACAGCTCCAAGGCCGGACCAACAATGGCCTTGGCCACTGGGAAGGCCTCTGTTGGTGAATCCCCTTGTTTGAGTATGTCAGTGAGGGGGTAATCGGCCCATTTCTGAACAGGTTCTAAGGGCATCCCCGTGAATTCGGAGATGAGACGGAGGATGCCCACGAAGGAAGAAGGGCCTTCCTCCCTTGAAAGACTCCTGACAGATTCCTCATCCAAGGGGAAAGAATGTAGGTCGGAGTCCGGCTAGATTGGCCAGCCACCAGAGTCGCCCTCCACCACCTAAGACAGTCGGGAGTGGGGTGACGGATAGCCTATGCAGGAGGCTTGGAATGGGATGAGACTCCTTAGAAGGAGCCCCAGAAGGAGGCTGCTTAGGTGGCAGCTCCACCACAATCGGTGGAGAGGACGGTGTTGGCCAAGACGGAATGATCTTGACCGGAGGAATGATACGGACCAGCTCCTGAGGAGTTGACGTCGGCCTAGAGGACGACAGCCAAGTAATGGCTAGGGCAGAAGCCAGAGCTGACTCTGGCTGAACAGAATCAGCTGCTGCCACATCAAATCCCCATGGTGTTGATGCTGTTTTCGTCAAAGACTCTCCTCATCTGAGAAGGAAGAGGTGGTGGCACCGCTTTTTGGAGCACTTATGTGCCTTCTTCAGCCTGTCGGTCGGAGAGGTCCGAGACCTCGACTTGGACCGACGGGGTCATTCTGAAGGAGCCGGGGAGAACTGTGGCTCTTCCTGGTCAGGGACCAGGACCATGAGGGGATTCCCAGCGGGCTGGGTCTCCTCCTTGGTGGCAAGCAGGACTGGGGTCCTGAATAAGGAGTTGTCAGCCTCATCAAGTGATGATGGGTTGATGGGGTTGAGAATAATCTCAACTGGGTCGTCTTCCCACGTCTTAACTGGCTTGCCTGTTGGGGGTACCGTGAAGCCTGTGGCCGAGCTGCAACCTCGACCAAAGTCGAGACAGAAGATTCCTGGGACCAAGATCTCTCACGGCCCCAAGAATGTCGTCGGCAAGACGAAGATCCCTTATGCTCCTTGTCCTTCTTACGGGACTGAGAGACGTGCGCGCCTGAAGGGCCATCTCCCTTGGTAGGGAGAGACTAACACATCTCCTGAAAGGAGCCTGAGAAGGTGGAGCCCAGATTAAGCAGGATGAAGATAGACATGGAAGAGGACCGATCAGCAGCCTGAACCACCTCCTCTTCAAAGGTCTTCATCTGTTCCAGCTGCTCAGCGGACCCTGCAGCCACGGAGACCACCCAACGGGCTTCCTTGGATTTAATCGGCAGATTCAGTTTTTCCACATCCCAAGTTTTTCTGCCCAACTGCAGTCATGCGAGATGATCTTCCAAAATGTTTGGATGAAAAACGCGACACATTTCGCATGCCTGGGTGTCATGATTTTGACCCAGGCAATAAATGCATGAGGCATACGGGTCAGTCCGAGACATCTTTTGCCCACATGGGCAGCAGCAGAAAACGATCGAGATCACTAAGTGATTAGGAGAAACTATGAAGCTCTAAGTTTGGAGTAAATTAAGTAGATTTATGCGCCAGAGCCTACAGCAATGCATGAGCGATGAGGGAACCTAATCAACCTGTGAAAAGGAAAACCTGGCATCAAGGGGCAGAGCCAAGGCATATACCACTCAGGTGGGTGGCAGGAGCCAGCTTTTAGACTGTCAGGCAAGAATCGTAAAGGGAAAGGACATGCCAACAAGTGTGGATAGAACATATTCACAATCTAAAAATGGCTGTTTTGGCTTGGTGTTAGAGCGGTACATAGACTGGACAGAGCTCAGTGATTATGTCCTTGACGTCGCCTCCGAAAAGGACTGGGCCCGAAAGGGGCATCCTGGATGGCTGACCAGACTTGGGCCAATCTGGAAACCTGTAGCCAGGAATACCGGTGCATGCTAATAGCCGTGGCTGTACTCCAGGTAGAGGCATCTACCGCATCATATGCCACTCTGAGGGAATGACGGCAGGAGATTTCCGCAGTCCTGACAGTCTGGGAAATATTGGTTTTAGCCCTGGAAGTGGGCAAAGCCTCAAATTCTGATTTCAACTCTCCCAGGATAGATTTCTGATGTACAGTCATGTGTGCCAGGTAGTTCAAAGCTCTGTGGGCCAGAGTAGAGGAGGAATAAACCTTGCATCCAAACTGGTCTATCTGCCATGACTCCTTGTCTGGAAGAGAGGTACTCATGTGTTTAGGCTCAGCCATACAGTCATGGGCCGCATTAATGACCACCAAGTCTGCTTTAGGGTAAGAACTAAGGTGGTCTTCACCCTTGAAGACTCAGTCTATCAGCCTTCTTGGCGACTGCAGCCACCGATGAAGGTTGCTGCCAGACTATGGAGGTCAGGTCCTCATGTGGTCATATCCACGGAGGAATGAGCAGAGAGGACAGCTCGGGCATATCCAGGTGTTCCGCCAACCTCTTGCGTTGGGGATCCTGATCCTCTGTCTTCCACCCATTTGCCTCCAAAATTTTCTGACAGATCTCAGTAAAGGAGGGGTCCTCCAGAGGGGACTTGGGAGACTCTTTGGCTTTGGATCCACTGGAGAGGGGGTCTCAAAACCTGAGGCGGAGAAGTCTGCAATGTCTGAGTCCGACGATGGGTTTCCGTCCGGAGATAGAGCCCGTGTGAGTGAGATCTCCTGCAGCGAGACTGCAAGGCCCCTGCTGACACCAGCTACCATGGTAGGATGCGAGGTCTGTCCCGAGGTACAGGGCAAGACTCCACTGGAGAGGGAGATCTCGGTTTAAGGTCCAAGCAGGCCAGCATAAAAGCTGTGGCCAGTTGCCGCCAGTCCAGTTCTGAGACCAACTGTGTCCAGGTTTCTGACCACCAAGACTGTAATGCCTCCCTAAAATCCACCTGAGGCTGAAGTGGTGGAGGGGATGGAGGAAGGGGCTGATAGACAGGTGGGTATCCTGGAAAGGTAAACCTCAGCGTCGGGGAATGGTAGCCCAGCACTCCATAGGGCAAATAGCCAAGGGTCTGATACCCCAGCGTGTGATACCCTGCGGCAAGTGCCCTGGCGAAGGGTAGTGAGGCACAGGGTAGCCTGGCGTTGGGAGGCCCGGTGAAGGGCCCCCGACGGCAGAGCTGAGGGACCAGCTGGAGGCCCTGACAGCAGGTAACCTGTCGTCGGACCTGAAGGAGGCACCAAAGGTCCTATAGGAGCCCTGATGGCGGGCAGCCAGGCACAGGCCCAGGAAGGGGGCCTGATGGACGGTTAGAAGGGCAAGACAACATCAGGTCTGATGTCTGAACATCCAGAGGAGATTCCGGCATCAGCCCCAAGGGGGCCGAGGTCCCACTGAAGTCTGGGGTGGGGGAGCTGGCCCAGACGGGGGAGCCTGCGGTGCAGGGGACACCGGTTCCAAAGGGAGGTCCAGCATCAGGCGTTCCCATTACGGTACCAGGGTTATGTCGGGCAGACACTCCTCTGACTCCGGCTCAGAGTGTGCAGGAGAGCCAGAAGACACCACCAGGGGAGGTGGTGGAGGATCCCGAGAGCGAGAACCCACTGGGAAGGGCTGAGGCCATAGCAGCAGCATGTGGTGCTCCAGAGGATTGGTGCCAGGCTTGTTATCAGGGCCCAATGGAAGTGCAGTGGCTAGGTGGATGCCAGAGGAGCTGGCGTGTAACTTATAAGCCAGGGCTGGGCGATCGTCAGAGGGGCTGACGACCGACTTATCAGCTGCGTCACCAGATTTAGGCCCGGGGTTTTGAGGGGCCTAAAGGTGGTGGAGCTCTCCGATGAATCAGAAGCACCTGCCTGAACTGTGACCAGCTCAGGTGGGGGGACCAAGGGCTGCTCCCCACAAGGAGGGGCAGGCCTGGTTAGAGGAGCGGTACCCACAGCAGAGGGAGGCCACTCGTCGCCCCCGGGCCCCCAGCCTCCAAAGGAGGCCGCGGACAGGAAGGAGACCGATCATGGTCCCAGTGCTTCTCCTTGTCCTTCTTCTTATGTGAGCCCAAAGACATCCACCCCCCCCCCGGAGAGGACTATTCCCGCAGCTTCTACAGCTCCTTCTCCATGGAAGCCATCCTTAGTTTAAGAATGTGGGCTTCCAGGGCCTGTTGGTGGCATTTCCGTGTGGCCTGGTTGAAATTCTGGTAGACCTCACAGTCCTCGGTCTTGTGCTCGCGTCCCAGGCAGAAGAGGCAGAGGGAATGGCCGTCCTTATGAGGGAGCAGAGTGCCACAGGAGCTGCACTTGTTATGTGACTCGGAAGGCATTGGAAAAGACATGCACGAAAAAATACTTTTCAACAATTAACAAAAAGAAATAAAAGTGATGAAATATTCATCCGAAAATGGCGGTCAACTGAAGCAGCATTCTCTACAAGGTCCGACGTGCGCAAGTCGATGGTGGGAAAGAACTGGAGGGTAGGCATGGGGACCGCCCACTATATAGTGTCACGATGATGTCACATGACGTCAGGTGGGTGGTCCCATGCCAGACACTGCTAGCTAAAGTTTTCTGTGTAGTTCTAGTGCCTGAGGGTTCTAGTCCTAATGGTTATCACCTACTGCAAGAGCCCTCTTGAAGTAAGATCGTACTTGCCCTAACAGTAGATCTTAAAGAGAATCTCTCATCAGGCCACACCTATGGAACTATAAGCTGCTAGGCGGTCACGTGATGTCTGCTTGCTGAGTAGCAGCTGAGGTCTGGAGCTCTCCCTCCCCGCTAGCAAATTAAGTTTTTTGTGGCGCTTCTTCGATCAAATCAGGAGCTAAGAACGTTAAAACCAGCACGTTTACATTTTGTCTGTCGGTTTGTGTGAGTCGTCGGAGGCGTACCTCAAAGTCTGCAGCAGGATGGAGGTGGACAGAAAACAGGCCGCAATAAGACACACGCTGCCGGCTACGCCAGAAAAGACCCCTAAAAAACCGCGAAACCAGCCTGGGCCTGCCTCGGATAAAACGGGATAAATTTCAAGCAACCAATCCCCTATCAGAGGAGAGATTTTTGGAAGAGATTGCGCCGTTAAAGGATGTGCTACAGTCCATTACAACTGATCTGAAGTCTATCCGGGGGGATCTTTCTGCCCTCACCACGAGGGTAACTGACTCGGAGGCCAGGATACACTCGCTAGAAAGTGGAAGCTTAATGTGAGGCCGAGATGGTCTCTTTGGCCCAGCAAGTTAAAAAGCTGCAAACAAAAACGGTAGACCTAGAGGGTCAAGTCGGGAGAAATAATCTTGTGATCCTAGGTCTCCCGGAGCTCGAGGAAGGGCTGATATTATTGCATTTCTCCAGAGTTCCTGCTCAAGACTGTGGGTCCCTCACCTCTCAACCCGCAATATCCTTAGAGCGGCACATCGGGCTCTTAGGCCCAGGCCTCCACCCGCTCTCCTCCACGTCCCATCATTTTGAAATTTTGAGCTATGTTGAGTGACAGCATGTGTTTAATAAGGCCCGAAGGCTGCAGGCTATAACCTGAGATACTTCCAAGTTCGCATTGCTCAGGACTTACCAAAGAAGTCGAACTTAAAGAGCTGCTTTCCATCGTGTGGTTCAGAAGTTGGTGGCTGCTGGTATTCCTTTTAGCATGCTCTACCGGCTACTCTCAAGGTCACGATCAACGGAAATCCTCAGCAGCGAATCCTCGGACTCAGCCTTAAAAGACCTGTCGCTAAGATGCCTAGCCTGTTTTCAACTAATGGTTGAGTGGCTATCCCTGATCTGGAATCTTAACAGGCTTCTCGAGTTGGTTTTGGACTTAAAATACTAATGCTGGTTTTGATCTTTTCCTTTCTCCTCTCTTTTCTGGTCCCCCGATAGCTAGTTTGCCTGCTGCCCAGTTTTGACTCACCTGCCTGGTTGTTCTTGAGTCGCTGGGTCGGCGGGGGCTTCAGACAGATGGCGGAGGGTGAATTGGGCCGTTTGGCCCCATTGTCTTTCTTTCCTTGGCGAGGTGGTTTACCGGAGCGTCCCTAGGCGGGCATTTGTTTCCTACATATAAGTTTAGGGAGAGGTTTTGGTCCTAGCGGTAATTAGCTCCCTGAAACCCTGTACTTATCGCGAGGGTGCCATGATACTGCGGCTTGCTTTTTGTGCGCCTCTTAACCTTTTGCTTTCCTCATCGCCGATGGTGAGCTAGTTCTAATTATTAGTTTTGCAATCTCCTGACTGATAGAGGTGCAGGTGTAATTTTAAGATCTGTTAGTTTTTGGACCCTGATATTGTACTGCTGTTGGGGGGGGGTACTCCTAGGCCTAGCAGGATTGCTCACAGCTGCATTACGCGCTGATGGATGGGGGTTGCAATTCATAACCCTGGACCTAGGCTTCTACTAAATGGTTTGGGGTGGAGTAGGGTGGTTTCCCTGTGGTGGTTCATCGGGCTTTGGGTATTTTCCAAGCTTCCGAACCCCTACTGCCTGATGGGTTATGGATTTGCATTGGGGAAGTGGCTGCCAGAATATCATGGTTTACATATATTTTTTGGCTTTGTCTATGTCTGGGGACGAGTTGTATATAGTTGGATGTTTTTTCTTGGGGAGGTATTGGGGGTGGGTGGGTCGTTCCAGCTTGTTGGGGCTTATGTGTGTTTCTAGTAGTGTTACATTCTCCATTTGGATAGGATATCCTTCCTTTGGCAAATACTATTTAGTATGTTATGGGGAGCTGGAATTGGGGAGTAAGTGTGACTGCTATACTCACATTGTACCTGGTTGTTTTAATACTTGACATATATTTAAAATGACTTTAGGTGCACTCAAATTTGCATCGTGGAATGTGTGGGCTCAGAGGAAGGCCAAGAGAACTCAGGTTTTTCAACACTGTGATTTAATTCAGGTTGATATTCTATTTTTGCAGGAGACTCATATAACCAATGCAGAATCGAAATGGTTGATTAGATCTGGTTTTTCGCAGGTTTCGGTAGCAAGTGGAACCAATAATAAGGGGGGTGTGGCAATACTCATTAAAAGATATGTCAATTTTCTGGTCAACAAGACAACAGTGGACCCTGAAGGAAGATACGTGCTGATCAAAGGTTCTCTTAACGGGGATACTACAGTGCTAGGATCTGTGTATGGCCCAATAGGGGGCAGTCCCACCTTTTTTATGTCCTTAGCAGATAAAATCAGTGCTCTGCTTCCTTCTCAAATTGTATTGGGGGGCGATTGGAATCTTCCACCTTCCCATTTACTAGACAAGGATCCTAAATTCAATTCCCCACCTACTCCGGCTCAAAGATCGCTACTAGATTTTATTCACATGCTTGGGCTTTGATCCTTAGCGTCTTCCAACCCATCCCTCCGATCTTTCTCGTTCTTTTCTCAGCCCCATGGATCCTGGTCTAGAATAGACTATATTTTGCTTAGTAAATCCCTTTTCCTGGATCTTCTCCAGTCTGGTATTGAACCAATCATTCTCTCTGATCATGCAATTGTGTGGGTAAATATATCCCCTGGTTCTAAATTTCAAAGGGACACTGTTTGGAAGCTTAATACCCAACTTCTAAAAGATACTCAAATTGTGTCTCAGATTAAATCCCTTATTTTGTCCTTTCTGGAGAAGAATCTTGGATCTACCCCTAGATTTGACTGTATTTGGGGCTCCCTGAAATGCTATATCAGGGGTGAACTGATCAAGATTGCCTCAGCTAGGAAAAAGGCTTGACTGGCTAGAGCATCCCTCCTTATGACTAAAATTAGAGAGTTGGAGAACGCTCGTTCCCCTTCCTCTCCCTTGTCATCCTTAGAAGCTCTAACGGCTGCCAAAAATGAATATACCGATCTTCTGAGGGAAAGAGTTGAGTACTGCCTCGTTAAGACTCAGGCCAAATATATTGAGCATGGTGAGAAAGCTGGTAAACTCTTGGCTCTGAGACTAAAAACATTGGAAAGTTCCAGGTTGATCCCCGCTATACAATCCTCTTCAGGTTCCATTGAATCCTCCCCTAGAGATATAGCTGGAGTTTTCGAGAGGTACTATAAAAATCTCTATAGCGCGCCTTCCCCTCCGACTTCTTTAACTGATATATCGGCATATCTTAATGATATTGATATCCCGAAACTTTTGCCCTCGCACATATCTACTCTGACTGCCCCCATTCTACTCTCTGAAATTGAGGCTGCAATTGGTTCTATGGCTCCGGACAAGGCTCCCGTCGGATGGTTTCCGCCAACTTTTATCGATCCTTTTCTAAGGAACTTGCTCCTATACTTCTTAAGCTTTATCAGTATCTTTTCTCTGCTAATACGGTAGATCCGCACTACTTGAGGCTACAATTATCTTAATTCTTAAACCGACAAAACTCCCACGGACCCAGTAGCTATCGGCCTATATCCCTTCAGAATTGCGATATGAAAATTCTCGCTAAAGTTTTGGCTGAAAGGATTAAGAAGATATGGCTTTACCTTCTTAGCCCTGAGCAAGTAGGATTTGTCCACCTTCCCCTTCGGACCACCTTAGAACCCTTTCCCATATCTCTCATCTAGCTCAAACATCTCAATTTTCTATGGCCTTGGTCTCACTAGATGCTGAGAAAGCTTTTGATCATGTAAGTTGGTCCTTTCTCTGGGCTATGTTGGCCAAGATGGGGTTTCCAGTCTCTTTTCTCAAATGGATACAGGTTCTCTACAACTCTCCTTCAGCTAAGATATACTGCAATGGGGTTTTCTCCTTGAAGTTTCAATTATTTACTGGAACTAGACAAGGCTGTCCCCTATCACCTTTTCTTTTTAATCTATATCTCGAACCTCTTCTCATTAAACTCAAATCCTCCCCACTTATACAAGGGTGCCAAGTGTGTCAGCAGGACTTGGTCCTCTTGGCATACGCGGACGATGTACTCCTGCATATTACCAATCCTGTTGAATCTCTAGAACAGGCACTCTCATTAACCAGTTCGGTAAATTTTCTCAATATAAACTAAACATAACCAAGTCTGTAATTTTCCCCTTAAATGCCTATACATATAAATTTGACTTTGCTAAGTTTGGGATGCACTGGTCCCCAAGGTTGATTAAATATCTGGGTATTAATTTCTCTTCAGATCCGGCCCGGCTTAAAGAACTTAACCTAGATACTGTCAAAATCCAGGTTAAGCAAGACCTGCTGAGATGGTCTAATCTTCCTATCTCTCTCTGTGGGAGGATTAACATTATTAAGATGAACGTGCTTCCTCGTATTTTCTATCCTCTTAACCTGTCGGGTCTCTGGTTACCGCACTCTTACCTGCAACAATTTCACACGGCCTTTTCGGAATTTATTTGGCGTGGGAAGGTGGTTAGACGTTCCTTCCTCAAATTATCCCTCCCCAGAGATAAAGGTGGTCTCAGGCTCCCTAACCTTCTATTGTATTACTGGGCCACTCATCTATCCAAAATAGGAAGATGGATCTCATCTCAGCATGATCCCTCTTCCCCGATTTGGCTCCGAATTGAGAGATTAATTCTCTCGGAGTCTAATTTAGATCCTTACGCCATTTTGTACACTCCTATTCCCCACCTCTCGCAGTGGTTAACGAACCAAACAATCCTTACGTCTCTGAGGTCCCTTTCTCAATGTCTATTGTTTTTAAAATTCCCTCCTAAATTGGACTTAGGACAACCTATTGTATTAAATCCTAACATCAAGCTTGATAACTCGATAATTACCCCCAATTGGCTCCCCCATATCAAAAATACTAATTTGGAGCAGTACTATGATCAAGGCTCTCTTCTCCCGACGTCTGGCATTCTTGCCAAATTTGGTATTCCCATTGGTAGAGTTTTTAAAGTATATCAGCTAAGACATCTCATTGTTGAGAAGTTTGGTACTCAGTTTAGGGAATCCCCAGTACAACCCTTCCTGTCTCGTATTCTTACTCTCGCTTCTAAGCCTCACTCCATCTCGACTATATACTCCTTTCTATTGGACTATAAGTTCCCAGAGCCCACCGCGGGATCCAGTATCTGGCCCTCTCTACTCCGAACGCTACCTTAAATTGGGCCTGTTTGGAGGACCTGCATAGGTACCATACCCAAGACAGGCTTAAACTTACCCAATATTATATTATTAACAATATGTATTACACGCCTAAGAAACTCCTCCGGCTCAAAGGCTGACTCTCAGTGCTCCAGATGTTCAGAGGGAGAGGGGAATCTTCATATTTTCTGGCAATGTAACAAAGTAGCCCCGCTCTGGTCGGCCATCCAAGCTAATTTAGACCCCCTATTGGGCCTTACTACTTTTTTTACTCCTGAAGTATGTATTTTGGGGGGCTATAGTGCTATTGATTGTGCTGAGCGTCGATATCATATGGCCCTGGTGGCAGGGGCAGTCAAGAGGCTCGTCCTTAGGCATTGGACTGACCAACTGTCCTTAACCTATCCGGAGTGGTTGACAGAGCTTCGGCTTGTCTTAATATTGAAAGGCTAGCTGCCAGTGTGCGGAATCGCATGGACTTATTTCAGAAGAGGGGGGTAAGCTTTCACGCTCTTATTTGCACTGTTGATCTCTTGGGCTTCTCTCTGGCACCCGGAAAACTTCCTCTGTGCTCTTTTTTTTTTTTCTCGGCTCTTCTGAGCATGGTCCTCCTTGTAAAAGATGTAATAACTCTACTTTGCTCTGCTATATATTTTAGCTGGCACACTTGGGTGGGAGGGGTGGGGGAGGTAGGTGAGGCAGGGGGTGAGGGGTTGGAGGCGGTTGTGGGCAGGAGGGTAGGGTTTTTCTTTTTCCTTCTTGTATTTTACTTTGTTTTATACCAGATGTTAATTATTGATTGGTTATGTCCAATGTTATTGTGGATTTTGTCTCCTAGTCTGGAAATTTAATAAACTTGAATTTCAAAAAAAAAAAAATAAGCTGCTAGGCACTAGGACCACATGGAAATTTTTGCAAGCAGCCCCCTAGGGGCCGCCCACGACAACATCAGATGTTGGCTGTCCTATATAAACGTGGCTGACTCCTTCCCTCCTCAGTTCCCTGTTAAGAGATCATGCTCAGAGTACCTCCCTGTAGGGAACCAGGAGAGAACTTAGGGCTCTGCTGACCAGGCGAGGCAGAGAGCAACAGATAAACCCATATGGAGAAGAAAATAGCATCCCCCCAATTCTCAGGATCCAATGGGGGGGAGGGGGGATGGCATAGTCTGATGAGAGGCTGTCTTGCAGATCTACTCTTACTTCGAGGATATTTTGGAAACAAGCCATAGAGGTGGTCATACCACTTGCACTAATCTTGTCCGCCTACAGAAAAGTTCTTACTAAAAAGATGCCCTTACAAACACCTGGGGTAAAGGGAAATCCTTTTGGAACAACATAAAAGAAGTTACCGAGAAGCAGCAAAATACCTGGTCATTGATGGGATCACAACGCTTGACCCTACTACCATTGCTAACTCCTTCAACACAGCATTCACAGACCTCAGTGCTGTCCTTCCGCCTGGCTTTCTCAATGAAGACAATCCCCCAACTATCCCTTCCAGCCCCCCTCATTCTCCTAATCGACCCTCATTCTATTTCAAAGCAGTCAAGATGCACGAAGTCCACAACTACTTTAAGAAAGCAATAGCCAGGTCTAGGTATAGGTATAGTGGGGACACCCTCGACCTCAAACTACTCTACCTCACCCATGAAGAGGTGCTCCAACCACTAACAACAATTTTCAATCTCTCCCTCACGCTTGGCCAGTTTCCCCAACAGATGGAAATCAGTCACCATTACTCTGGTCCACAAGAATGGGGACAGGGCTCTGCTTGGAAACTATCAGCCCATCTCTATATTAACCCCCCCTCTCTAAGGCCAGAGCATATTGTATCCGACCAAATTACAGAATACCTCAACAAACATGATATCCTCTGCCCCCAACAGCATGATTTTAGAAAAGGACACAGTACCACATCTGCCCTTCTCGAATTCACTGGAGCAATCCACAACTCTCTAGACAATAGCCTCCTTACAGGACTGGTCTACATAGACCTTACTAAAGCTTTCGATACCATCCATCACCACCTACTTATCTCACAGTTGCTAAATGCTGGCTTATCCCCTGAATCAACCACATGGTTTAAGAGCTACCTCGAAAACCGCTCTCAAAGAGTGCAAATTGCTGACGGTCTCTCTGAGGCTAAACCTGAATGCTCTGGGGTTCCACAAGGATTCATTCTCGGACCTCTTCTTTTCAGCCTCTTTCTGAACAGTCTTCCTCAATCCTGTCCAGAGCAAATCCTTCTCTATGCCGACGACACGGTCAGACACTCCACTCACAAGGACCCTCACCTCCTCCGGAGCAAACTCCAACATGGCTTCTCTTCGGTTGAGAGCTGGTTCAGCGCACATAAACTGGTCCTTAACTACATATTAAAAAACAAAACCAAAAAAAAAAAATGATGTTCTGCAGCTCGCATAATAAACAACGGTCACACCCCCTCTCCATCTCCAACTGCCTAGGTGAAATCCTGGAACAAGTGGCATCCTTCAAATAACTTGGGGTCACCATCAATTATAACCTCTCGTATGGGTCTCACATTGACAATGTCGCAAAAAGCTGCCAATACTTACATTGGCCTACTCTACAGGCATAGGAAATGCCTCACCTCTGATGCCTTACAGATCGCAGACCAGAGCTCGGTAGTTGCAGCAATTGACTACGGCCTCATCATTTACAGATCTGCCGCCTCCTCCGCCCTCAGACGCATATCCATGGCCCTCAACAAAGCTTGCCGACTTATCACCGGGTCACACCGTCTCACCCACACGTGTGACCTATACACTCAAACTGGGTGGCTCCAACTCTCTAACAGCATCAAATACCAAACATGCCTTATGGCTAAAAAAATCAATTATGGGCCTTGCCTCTCCTGGTGTTCAAGCTCTCATCCGACCTGCTCTGAATCACTGCCCCACTAGGGGCTCGGAATCTCAATCACTTCACATCCCAAGATGCCGGACTATGCTGGGCCAAAGATCCTTTGCTTATAGAGCTCCTAGCTGGTAAAATGGCCTAAACAGCGACATCTCCTCCATCCCTAAGCTTGGACCCTTCAAATCTAAACTCCGCCTGCACCTATCTCCAGCTCATGTGACTGTCATCCCTAATCTTTCTCTATCTAGCACTTACTCAACCCCTTCCTCCTCCTTCACCTCCCCCTCCCATACTGCACTTCCTACTTGCACATTCTATGTTATGTGAGACCCTGACACTAGCCACTGGCTGCATTCTTGTGTGTATTCGCCAAATTCATGTTACTATTGGGTACCCAATCCTTTGTTAATCAATCTGTCCTCCGAACCATATGTACTCATGTGTTTATTTACCACTGTAGCCTGTTATATTGTCATAATGTAAACCTCTGTAACCTGTTACCATGTTGCATTGTCCTACCATGTATCTAACTGCACCTGACGTGGAACCTTTGTAAAAGAGCCTTGGCTCAAAGGTATTTGTAATCCTAGATTGAAATAAATAAAATACCTCTGTAACACTGGTTGCTTTTTTTTTTAATCTGTTATGTACTATATTGTTTCGTTTGCTGTGATGTATTGCTCTCTTGATGAGGTGCCTTTGTAAATGAGTCTTTGACTCAAAGGTCTGTAAACCGATGATCTAATAAATATCTTTCATCAGGCAACACCTATGGAATGAGTACTGATTATAAACAGTCTGGGTGGCAAGAGCTGACAGACCTTTGAAAGTAGGCCTGGGAGCACAGCTAGGCCAAAGCCAGCCCTCTTTCTTGAAGCTATGTCCAGACTATAGTTTTTGGTAAAGGTGTGGACCATACTCCAGGTAGCAGCTGCACAGATTTCTACAGCAGACACATTTTTAAAACATGCAAAAGGTGTGGCCATGCCTCTAGTGGAATGACAACAAACAACTCCAGGAAGTTCCTTACTGTACTTCCTGTAACAAAAAGTAATACAGTTTGCTAACCATTTGGACAGGCACCATTTGTAAGAACTTTAGGACCACATGGAAACTTTGTAGCTAGCAGTCTACCATGGGGCCTGCCCACTGCCAACATCACCCTCCGACATCAGCTTATCCTATAAAGGCAGGCAGTCCTCCACATCCTCCTCAGTTCCTGCACTGGAGACCCAAAGCAGGCAGTGGAAGAAACCAAGGAGGTTCCCGAGAGCCATGAAGGAAAAAGGAGAACAGAGAACCCATGCCAATGGAACAGGATACAGTAAATAGAAAAAAAAAAAAGGGGGGGAGGCAGGAGGGAAAATCATGGCCTCCTGCAAGAGCTCCTCTCAAAGACCTACTATTATGGTAAGTTCTGACGTAACTGTACTATCTTACTTCGAGGAAGCTCTTGCAGCAGGCCAACACTGGTAGGACAGAGTCCCAAGCAGTTCCGGAAGCAGCACCAGGAGGAGGATAGACAGCAGCTAATAGCATAAGAAAGAAGGCCCTGCAGAACGGTGAGGTAGACGTTGGCCCTACGCCTAGAAGCAATGTCCAGACTGTAATGCCTGGTGAAGGTGTGGACAAAAATCTAGGTGGCGGCTGCACAGATGTTCGCAGTGGATACATTTCGGAAACAAGCCATAGAGGCGGTCATACACCAGCTGGAATGGCCCTTAGCCACTCCCAGAATGTCCTTGTTGTACATACGGTAACGATAAACAATGCAATTGGCTAACCACTTAGACAAGCACTGTTTGGACACCAGAATGCCCTCTCTTCTGGGGGCAAACACAACAAATAACTGATCAGACTTTCTTAAAGTCTTGGTCCAATACGTATAGTATCGCAAAATTCTATGTACATCAAAAGTATGGAGCAAAGCCTCTCCCCGATTAGAATACTCGGGGGGGGGGGTCGGGGGAAATAAACAAGTAGATGGATGGATTAGTTCAAAGTAAACTCTGACACCACCTTGGGCAGAAACTTGGGAAAAGTACACAGACACACCATGTCTTGTGAAAAACCAAATAAGACTCTTTACATAAGAGAGCCTGAAGCTCAAAAATCCATTGAGCAGAAGTTAACAGCAACTAAAAAGAGCACTTTCAATGACAGAAAGGGCAGCTCGCAACTCACGGCCGGTTCAAAGGGAGGTAAATGTAAGTGTCTCCTACGTAAAATTAAGGTCCCATGGAGGGACCAGGTCCTGAATGGGAGGTTTCCAATGCAAAAAAAACCTGCAGGAAAGTGCAAGACACCTCAAGCTGAGCCATGGCCCAGCCCTTGATAGGTGCAAGGTATGTAGAGATGGCAGAAAGATGCAACTTAAGGGAGGAGTACCCCAAGCCAGAGTCTGAGAGTGAGAGAGAGAGAAAAGGTACTCCCAACACCTGATTCACCACACAGGTAAAGGGGTCCAAGTTACACAACAAGGCAGCTATTAAGAGCCACAGTGCTTAAATAAATTTGAACTAAGCTTAAAAGGTACTTTTGAAGTATTTTTTTCTGAAGAGTGCAAAACTTGTGTAACTTGTTGATTTGGGGCTTGCAACCCTGTTTTGCACCCTCCGGTAGTGATTGAGCGCAGGGCTCATTTTGGAACTCGGGTAAAGGGGTCCAGCTGGTGCAAAACAGCCCACAGGGTGAAAAACTTCCATTTCATGGCATGTGGCCCTGGTGGAGGGCTTTCTGGTGGCCACAAGGACATCCGCAACCCTAGAGGAAACCCCAAAGCCAGTGATGGCTAAGTCTGCAGGAGCCATGCATGGAGATGTAGAGATTTTAGATCCAGATGGACCAGGGTGCCCCGGTCCTGGAAACGTCAGCCGGTGCATAGGGACATGTGTACTGGAGATTCCACTGCTAGCTACTGCAGCAAGGAGAACCAGATCTGACACAGCCAGAAGGGGCTATGAGGATTATCTCCTCCCTCTCAGACTGAAGTTTAAGCAGCACCCTCCGGAGTAGTGGGAAGGTGTACAGAAACCTCCCCTTCCAGTAGAGTGACAATGTGTCCAGCCAGAAAACTCAAGGGCTGGGATAGAGCAAACAAAAAAGCCACAGTTTTGCACTGAGTGGGGATGCAAAAAGGCCCAACTCTGGTCGACCTCATCTGTTGAAGAGATCTCTGACCACCAGAATCAGAAGCTCCCACTCATGAGCCCTGGACCAGGAGTGACTTAGACTGTCCACCATGACGTTTTGGGCACCTGGAACATGGACGGCTGAGAGCTCCAGACCGTGCTTAATGGCCCAATATCAGACCCTCATCGTTTCCCTGAATGAGGGGAAGAGTCCCTTCGCCCCCCCCCCACCAACTTGTTGATCTAATAAACCACATTATTCATCTGCACCAAAAGCTGACCGGGAAGGAGATGAGTCTGGAAGGCCTGCAGACTACAGAACCACACGCATCTCCAGAACACTGATATGGAGACCCTGTTTTGAGACCATAAGCATCTGGTCCAGGTCATCTGTGCACTGTCCCACTGGACTGTCAATGTCCACTGAGGTATCCACATGTGAAGCCAGGTGAGGGGAACTGTGGCAATGGCTGCTGCTATATGGGCCAGGGGGCACAGGAATACCCTGGTGGAGACCTGGCTACTGGAGCAGACCAGGTGGGCTTGGGCCATCAGGTGTTCTACCCTGTCCATGGGCAAGAAGGCCATGCCCTGGGCAGTATCCAGGACTGCCCCTATATACTGGAGGTGCTGGGAGGGAGATAGGCAGGACTTTGCCCTGTTGATGTGATACCCAAGGCTTGGAAAAGGTGGAAGGTATGCTCCAGAGTCTGGACAAGATGGTCCCTGGATGGTGCCGCTAGGAGCCAATCATCCAGGTAAGGAAACATGTAGAAGCCTCGCCACCTCAAGGCAGTCTCTACCACCGCCAGGCACTTTGTAAAGACCCTGGGCGCTGAGGACAGACCAAAAGGGAGGGCCTTAAATTGAAAATGGTCTGCCTGGAAATGGCAGCGGAGGAAGCACCAAAGGGAAGAAAACATTCTGATATGCAGATACACATCCTGCATGCCCAGAGAACAGAGCCAGTCTCCCCGGTGCAGAAGGGGCAACAAATCCTGAAGGGTGACCATCCTGAAGCACTTGTACTCTTGTGTACAAACTGAGATGACTCAGATCCAGGATGAGCCAGAGATCCCCCATCTTCTTGGGGACCAAGAAGAAGAGGGAGTAGAACCCCCCTACCCCATTGATCTGGAGGAATAGGGTCTATGGCACTTTTTTTTTTGCAGAAGAGCCTATATGACCTCTCAGACGAGGGGCACATGAGCTGGGGGTAGGAGGAGTTGCACAGAGGAATTTCTGGGGGCCACTTGAAGCTCCAGAGTGTGGCCGTGTTCTATGATCTGTAGAACCCAGTTGTCCGAGGAATGCCTTGCCACCCATCAAGGTGAAGGGAGAACCGCCCCCCCCGGACTGCCTCCCCCAGAACCCCTTCAGGGAGAGTGGTTGGCCAAAGAGTCAGGAAGTAGGGGTGGGGGGTGGGGGTGGTTGGCCAAAGATGTCAGGAAGTAGGGGCGTGCACCAGGAGGGTGGTGGTGGGCATTCGAGGAGCTCTGACAGCAGCTGCGGATGAGGTTACTGCTGCTTTGTGCTTGTCCTGACCTTTGGAAGGAGGCAGACCTGTCTGCGGGAGGAATGGCAAAAGGGTGGCCTCTGACCAAACTTAGACTGGGTATGGTACAGCAAGTCAGCAGACCGAAGGGCCCGGCCTGACTCCTGAAGGGAGAAAATTAGATCCTGGACATCCCCCCGAAAAGGACAGAACCCTGAAATGGGGCATCCAGAATACTGGACTGCACATCTGAGGCAAAGTCAGACATCCAGAGTCAAGAGTGGTGCCAGACACAAATGCTGGCAGCCACTCCTCTGCCCGAGGCATCAACAGCATCACAGGCAGCCTGAAGGATGTGGGTCCCCACATCTGAGCCCGCCTAAAGAACCTAGGTGAGCTGTTTCTTGGACGGGTCATCGGGCAAAGCCTGAACCAGTTCCCTAGCCTCCTCCAAAATTATGTTCTGGTACTGGACCATGCAGACCAAATATTTAATGACCCAGATGGCCAGGGTGGAGGATGCAAAGACTCGCTTGCCCAGGTGGTCTAGCTGTCTTGACTCCGTATCAGAGGGAAGAGAGCTGAGGTGCTTGGGTTTCTTACTGCGGTCATGTGCTGCATTGATGACCACAGAGTCAGCGTTAGCCTGTTCTCTTAAAAAGGGCTTACCAGCTGGAATGTGGTAGAGGCCATCAGCTTTCTTAGGCACTGCCAGGGTCGAAGAGAGGCAATTTTAAGCTGCCTTGGTGTCATCTTCATAATAGTCAACAAAGGGAGGCACCACCAAGGGGAGGGCATCAGGCTGTCACAAATAAATGGCCAGCAGATGCCGCTCTGGATCTTGTTCCTGTTTCCAAGCTCATGGTGGCCTGGACGTGCCTCAATACGTCCATAAAGGAAGGATCACAAAGAGGGGACATGGGGACCACTTTAGCCAGAGAGGCGATGGCAGCAGAGCAGACACTGGTCGTACCTGCACTGGCTGAACCTCCTGGCTGAGAGCCCACATAAGTTAGGGGCCTGAGCATCAGGGGCTGGGGAGCAGGAGACAGAGTCCTCAGTCCTAAGGAGTAAGGGCAGACGGGACTGCAGGGGGCCAATCCTGGAGACCTGAATATGTACACCCTGGAGAGTAGAAGGGACAGGGGGGGACATGATAGAGACATTCAATTATCTGAGGGGAATCAATAAGAATGGGGCAGATGGGGTCTTTAAGCTAAGGAGGGACACCAGGGGGCACAGGCTAAGAATAGAGGAGGAAGATTTAGGAGGGAAATGAGGAGACACTATTTTAAGGAGAGGGTGGTAGCAAAATGGAAAGCACTACCAGAATGGGTGGTATCACATAAATCTGTGAACATCTTTAAAAGGGCATGGGACAGGGAACAGGGGAGAGTGAGGGTGGGGGAGGTAGGGGGCAGCAATGCGATGACAAAGGGGAGTGGGGCTGGAGCAACTGCAAACTAGGGGTGCTAGCTGCACACTCGAGCAGACTTAGATAGACCAGGTGGTCTGTTTCTGCTGGCAACACTCATATGTTCATAACCCTCCCTGTCCCCAGTGGGAGGAAGACCCAGATGCGGTTGAGGGTTTATGAGGAGACCTCAAGCGGGAAGCAGACCATGCCTTGTCTTGGTGTTTATGCTTCCAGCTAGTTTTTTTCCAGGGACCGAGAGGAGGAGAAGTCCCGGAGGACTGGGCTGGTGAAGCCGAAGAGCTCCTGGCCTGCAACTCCTTTTCCATTGCAACGAGCGTCTGCTTGATCAGATGGCTCGCCAGAATTTTTAGGTGATGTCTCCGAATGGCCTAGTTAAATTTCTGGCAGACTTCAGTGTCATGGCTGGGGCCCAAGCACAGGATGCAAGCAGAGTGACCGTCTTTTTCAGGAATTTGTTTGCCACAGGCACACTTTATGGAGCGGTCAGAAGACAAGGCAGGTGGAGAAGACACAAACCTGACATCGGTAACACCAAAAACTCGATGTTAAAGTAACGAAAACTGTAAAAATAAAAAAGCAGCCAAACGCAGGAGATGGCGGTTGACTGTAGCTGCGGCTGTTTCAGTGGTCCGACATGTGCTGGTCGACGGCGAGAAAGAACCGAGGAGGGTGTGGGGGACCACTTGCCTTTATAGGATAGGCTGACGTCAGAGGATAGCATTGGTGGTGGGCGGTCCCCCGTGGTAGACTGCTACCTAGAAAGTTTCCGTATGGTCCTGACGCCAGGCGGCCAAGTCCTACCGGTGTTGCCCTGCTGCAAGAGCTTCCTCGAAGTAAGATATACAGTTACATAAGAACTTAACCAAAACAGTAGATCTTTGATGGAGTCTCTTGCATCAGGCCACACCTATGGAACTATAGACACCAGGTACTAAGACTACATGGAAACTTTTCTAGCTAGCAGTCTACTAGGGGCCGCCCACAACAACGTCAGCCGACGATGTCCCTCCCATATAAATGTGGGCGGCTCCACGCCCTCCTCAGTTCTCCCGCCAGAGACCATATACAGAGGATCTCCTACTGGGGAACCGAGGGAGAGCCAGAGGTTCCCACCATGAAGAAAGGTGAAACAGAAGGTAAACCGTCCTAGTGAGAGGAAGACAGAGATAGAGAAGCCCTAAGGCCAAGGGGGATGGAGGGTGGGACGGCATACCCTGATGCAAAAGATTCTCTCAAAGAGCTACTGTTATGGTAATTTCTTACGTAACTGTACTATGTTCATTAAGGATATCTCTTGCATCAAGCCACACCTATGAAACGAGTCCCAAGCAGTACCGACAGAGCCAGACTGGGTGACTAGAGGCTACAGGCCTAAGACAGGAGGCCTTGACATACAGCCAGGCCAAGGCCTGCTCTTCTTCTAAAGGCAATGTCCAGACTGTGGTGTTTAGTGAAAGCATGAACAGTACTTCAGGTGGCAGTAGCACAAATCTCTGCAGCGGACAGATTCCTGAAACAGGCAATAGAGGTGGCCATGCCCCGGTGGAAGAGCCACACACAACACCAGGAAGTTCATTAATGTACTTCCTATAACAAAAAGCAAAATGGCTGGCCAACCATTCAGGACAGGTACTGTTTAAAACTGGTATGCCCTGTTTCCCAGAGGCGAAGGAAACAAACAGCTGCAAGGAACATAGTATCGGAGTATTCTCTGTACATCTAAAGAATGGGGCAATACTTCCCCTGGATTGGTATGCTCTGGAAAACAAACAGGCAGGTGGATGGTTTGATTTAAAGTAAACTCAACACCACCTTTGGAAGAAACTTTGTGTTTGTATGCAAAGACACCCTTTGTGGAAAATCAAATAAGGAGGCTCACATGTAAGAGCCTGAAGCTGAGAAATCCTTCGAGCAGAAGTAACAGCAACTAAAAGTGACACTTTCCGGGAGGGGGCGAGATATGGGGGCATATGAGGGATGGGGGCAGCTCCAGTCTAATGGACTGAGATGCACATTCGAGCAGACTAGATAGACCAAATGGCCTGTATCTGCTAGCAATTTCGCATGTTTTCACGACAGAAAGCGTAACTCGCATGTCACGGCCGGCTCAAAAGGAGTCAAAGTAAGTTTCTCCAACACAAAATTTAGGTCTCAAGGCAGGATTGGATAGTGGATGGAAAGTTTCAGATGGAGAATGCCTCTCAGAAACGTACAGGACACCTCCAGTTGCACCACAGTACGGCCATCAATGGGCACACGGAAAGCTGAAAAGGCAGCACACGTGCACTTTAATGGAGTACTGTAGGCCAGAATCTGAGAGGGACAGCAAATACTTCAGAATCTGTCCAAGTCATGGGACAAGTGAAAGGGTCCAAATGATGGGAAGCCACCCACAGCACAAATCACTTCCACTTCATGAAATAATTGGCCCCGGTGGCAGGCTTCCTAGCAGCCAGCAGAATGTCAGCCACCTTTTGGGACACCCCAAATCTAGCCTTGGCTAAGTCTTCAGAAGTCATGCATGGAGGTAAAGTGACTTGAGGTCAGGGTGCCCTTCTCCTGTGACAGCAGGCCTTTGCACGGGGGCAGGAGTACTGAGGGTCACTGCCAGATGCTGCAGTAAGGGGAACCAGATCAGACAAGACCAGAAGGGGGCAATGAGGATCAATGGCCCATTCCATCTGGAACTTGATCAGCACCCTCTGCAGTAGGGGGAAGGGAGGGAAGGTGTACAGGAACCTCCCTTTCCAAGACAGGGACAACACATCTCACCAGAAAACTCCAGGCCCTGGAGCGAGCGAGCAGAAACACAGCAGTTTTGTATTGAGTGGGGATGCAAAAAGGTCCAACTCTGGACAATCCCACCTGTCGAACAGGTCTTCCAACAACTGAGGTCATTAGCTCCCACTCATGCATCAGAGACTGTGACCAGCTTAGTCTGTCCACCACAACATTTTGGATGACTGAAACATGGATGGCTGACAGTTCTAGACCGTGTTCTAGTGCCCAGTACTAGATACTCATCACTTCCCAGACACAAAAGGGGTACGAATGGGTTCCCCCTTGTTTGTTGATGGTTGATGTAGTGTACTACACGGATGTTGTCCATCTGCACCAGACGATGGCCCAGAGACGGATGGGTCTGGAAGCTTATAAAGCATACAGAATGACCCTCGTCTCTAAGATATTTATGTGGAGGGTAGCCTCCATGTGGGTCCACGTGTCTTGAGTCTGATGAGGCCCTAGATGAGCACCCCAGCCCCGAAGTGTCTGTGGTGAGGATCTGCTGTGGGGAAGGAAGGAGGAAGGGAACCCCTTTTAACAGTTTTCTTGGTTCCATCCACCAGGGGAGCGCCTTTTTGACAGGGGAGGAGACTAGAGCTTGCTGTTCTAGGTGGTCGGCGCATTGATCCAACTGGATCATTAATGTCCACTGAGAGATCTGCATGTGCAGCCTGGCGAGGGGAACCATGACAACGGCTGTAGCCATCAAGTCCGAGAGGCTCAGGAAGGTTCTAGCCATGGCATATTTGCTGTTTTAAAGCAGCTGGGCCTGAACCATCAAGCGGACTGCCCTGACCTGGGGCAGGAAGGCAAAGCCCTGAGCCATGTCCAGTACTGCCCCTATGTACTATAGGTGCTGACAAGGGGTCAAGACTGACTTGGGCAGATTGACCATGATCCCTAGGGCATGGAGCAACTGGCTGGTATCCACAAGGGTTTGGAGTGTTGCTCCCTGGACTGTGCATTGGGCAACCTATCGTCCAGGTACAGGAAGATGTACTGTCCTTCCTTCCTGAGGGCTGCTGCTACCACCACCAAGCATTTGGTAAAGACCTGTGGCCCAGAAGACAAGCCAAAGCACAATGCTCTGAACTGGTAGTGCTCTCCTTGGAACTGGAATCTGAGGACTGTCTGTGGAGAGCACACACCTTGATATGCAGGTCCTCCTCGATCTCTCCATGGCATTTGACACCGTGGACCATGAGATATTGCTGGAGCACCTGCGGGTGATCTGCAGACTGTCAGGTAAGGTCCTCAGATGGTTTAAGTCCTTCCTCACTGGTAGGTCTCAGAAGTGGTGTCGGGGATTTATTCCTCTGATGCCTTCTCCCTGCCATGTGGGGTCCCGCAGGGCTCTGTGCTGTCTCCCATGTTGTCGCTGGGAGACATTGTAAAGCGGTACGGGCTGAGTTTTCACTGCTATGCAGATAACACAGCTGTATATGTCCTTCGTACCTGGACAGGATACAGCGGTCTGCCTATCTGAGATCCAAGACTGGATGAGAGTCAACTGGTTGAAGCTTAATTCCGATAAGACTAAAGTGTTGGTTGTGGACCTGGGTTGTTGAGCAGAGGGGTCTTTGGCGGAGCAGGCAACTGGCCTTGTGTTGGGTAGCTGCCAGCTGATAAACTCTGAACGGGTACGGAGTCTGGGCATTATTTTTGATGAGGGTCTGACCCTGAAATCTCAGGTGACATCCATTGTCAAGACCTCATTTTACCATCTGAGGAATATCGCCCTGATTAAGAACCTGGTTCCACCCAATGATCTTCCAACACTGGTCCATGCCTTCATGACCTCTCGCTTGGATTACTGTAACTCCCTGTACCTAGGGCTTCCAGGGGTTGACATCCGCCATCTGCACCTAGACCCAGCAGAAAGAATAATACTCATGGGAGACTTTAATTTGTCCAGAATCAACCGGGAGAAAACAAAAAAGTATATCCAAAACTGAGAGAGCATTTTTAGATATATTTGACCAGATTGGCTTGGAGCAAAAGGTGCAGGAAAAGACCAGCGGGGACAACACCTTTGACACTAAATTAACCAATATGGGAGATGCAGTAAGTGAGGTGGCAGTGGATAGCCCACTTGGAAATAGTGACCACAAAACTGCATTTTTTAGAATTATGGAAATCCAAAATGAGGAACTAAATGGCACAATAATGGTGCTGAACTTCAACAAAGCAGATTTCACAGCTATGAAATTGAACATTTTGCACTGGGATTGGGTTAAGGACTTTGAAAACAACACAGTAAATGAAATGTGGATGACAATGACAGAAAAAATAAGAGGAGTAATAACAAATCATATACCAAAGGGAAAAAAAAGTATAGTAAAAACAAGAAAACACCAGGGTGGGGTAAACCAGACAAAGAAATTAATCAAACTGAAAAACAAACTGTACAAAGATATAAAGGATAGCCAGGATACAGAAAAAAAAAAGAGATACAGTGTTATGGTCAAAAAAGTCAAAAGGGAGATAAAAATGGCAGAATCAGAATAAGAGTTTGAGCTAGCTGGTGAAGTAAAAGATAACTATAAAACGTTTATTCTCATATTAACAATAAAAAAAAGAGTACAAATAAAATAGGTCCCTTTACAAACAGCAAGGAAAGTACAATGGACAACAAGGAAATAGCAGATATCCAGAACCAGTATTTTTGCTCAGTCTTTAATAAGAACACTACTGACAACAATATGGGGAGCAAACAATCAGTACCAGGCCAGATTAAGATCAATTCAATGGATGCTCAAGACAGGTTAAAAAAATCAACATAAACAAAGCACCAGGGCCAGATGAGATGCATCCTAGAGTGCTTCGAGAGCTAGCAGAACACCTGGCTTCACAACTTACGTATATATTTCAGGCTTCATTAGACAAAGGGGAGGTAGTACAGGAACGGAAAGAAGCTATAGTAGTACCTATATTTAATATGGGAGCTAAAATCAAACTAGAGAACTTCAGACCAATCAGTCTGACATTTGTGATGGGAAAAATTCTAGAGGGTATTACTAAGGAGCAGATACTATCCCACCTGGAAGAGTCAAACAGAGAAGATCCAGTACAGCATGGTTTCAAAAAAGCTAGGTCCTGTCAAACAAACCTAATAGTGTTTCATGAAAAGGTAAGCAAGGCATTAGATGAGGGAAATGCAGTCCATGTAGTCTTTTTGAACTTCTTGAAGGCATCTGATAAATTACCACATGCAGAATTATTGAAAATATTATAGGATACAAGGCTGAACTCAAATATAACAAACTGGATAGAGGCTTGTCTGGCAGGGAGACAGCAGAAGGTCTCTGTAAATGGAGTATTGTCTGACTGGGCCCAGGTCACTAGTGATGTCCCCCAGGGATCATTACTGGGACCCTGTCTCTAACATATAACATAATTGAAGAATGAAAATCAGAACACATGGTTATCAAAGTTTGCGGATGATTGCATGTTGGGGGTGATTATAAACAATAAAGAAGATGGGGACATTGTGCAAGAAGCCCTTGAGAACATTTACAGCTGGACAACTATAAACAAGCTGGAACTCAACATGGGAAAATGCATGGTGATGCATATGGGAAAACACAATATGAAGATCAGGTATAACATGAGAAATTATGGACTCTGAAACATCTGAATAAAGGATCTGGGTGTCACAATCAGTGCAGACTTACAATTTAGCTCACATTGTGATAGACTGGTTAAAAAGGCTAACCAAACATTAAACTGCATATTCAGGCATATCGCTAGTAGGGAAAGTAGAGTTATAATGCCACTCAATGGAGCTCTTGTAATACCCAGTCTGGAATATTGTACACAGGTGTAGGCACCTTACAAAAAGGGGGATATATCGAAAATTGAGAAAATCCAAAAAAGGGCTACCAGATCAGTAAAGGGATTAAGCAGCTTTACATATCAAGAGAGAGTAGATAAACTCAATCTCTATATACTACAGTACAGAAGAATAAAGGGAGACATGTGTAGGTTATACAGGTCCTGAACAATAGGTTATTATGGGAGGAACTTGGATTAACCCTAAAAAATTGTAAGCACAAAACAAGAGGGCACACACTACAATTAACTAGGAATAGATGGAACCTTCTGAAGAGGAAACATTGGTTTACCCAGAGGGTGGTCCCCTTGTGGAGCAGCCTTCCGGTAGAGGTAGTAATGAGCAATAATATGGACAGCTTTAAAAAGGGGCTTGATGTATACTGGAATAAGACAAAAAGTAGTAATCTAAGGGCAATTGGCAAGCATCCATGGACAAAAGTCTACTAGCTTGTACATACCTATGAAACCTATGAGAATGTGGCAGCCAGGTTACTAACTGGGCTTTCACGATCTTGCCATATTACACCTGTGTTACACGAGCTACATTGGCAGCCAGTTCAGTGGAGGATCACCTTTAACATCAGCTTGCTGACCTATAAAGCCCTACACAGACAGGGACTGCACTATCTGCAAGAGCTTCTTTGCCCCTCCGCCGAGGGATTGCTAGAGATTCCCAGGGTGCAGTTGAAGACATCTGGTACTTGAGCATTTTCTTATGCGGCCCCTGCCCTGTGGAATTCTCTACCTCGTCGGGTTCCGGAATGCCTGACTGTGGACAGCTTTAAAGTCACACTGAAATCCTATTTATTCAGGCTTGCCTTTTTGTAACCCATTTATGACCTCTGCTGCTATTATTGAACTCTATTTATGGTTTTGCTCTGTTTTACTAGTTTTTATTGTTAAAGCGCTTTGATATCTAAATTGCACTATATAAATAAAGATCTTACTTCAAGTGGGAACTCTTCCAGCAGGCTATTACCATTAGCACTATGCCACCAGGCACTAGGACCCCCACAGCAAACCTCGAGCTAGCAGTATCCAGCGGGGACAGCCCCCGATGCTGGCTCTGCCCAGTCAGCTAATGGTATATCCAGGGGAGGTCCCCAGCCCCACCTCAGTTCTTTCCCGCCGCAGACCCGTTGACACTGGCTCTTTGGCGAACTTCTGGAAGAACTAGTGTTTGTCTCAGTTTTTCTCTGCCTTTTTTTTTTTTTTTGGTTGAAAAGTTCGCTTTCCGTCTGCTCTCATCGCTGTATCTTGTCTTCTCCTTCATCCATCTTTTCCTCCAAGAAGACGACAAAGTGCACCTGTGATCGCCAAATACCAGCGAAGGACACACACGATGCCTGCATCTTCTGCCTGGGGCCAGACCAAGATACCAAGGCCTGCTCAGTGTACAGAGGCTTTACCGGCCGCATGAGAATATGCTGCCTAAAGGCACTCCAGGACCATCTTCTGGAGCAGTAGATGGCAGTGATGCAGGCCTCACCAGCTGTAAAGTCTTCTTCATCCTCCTCTTCTTGGAAACACAAAGAAAAAACAGGACGACACGGATCAGAAATCCTGTGAAAAGGACCGGGGTCAGTCCAAGGGCCGGTCACGCTCCCGGTCCCCTCATTGGAAGAAGTCCTCCTCTGGGTCAAACTCCGGAGGATCAGACCACTCTTCCTGCCATTCTCATCACTCTACAGGGTGGCAAAAGGCTTCCATTCTTGTCCAAAACACCGGTGTCTGGGAATGGCAAGCAGGGCTCTGGGCCCTCCCACCCAGACTTCCCAGAAAGTGAACGCAATTCCCTTGCAGATGTCCTCCATCTCAGGGGTCAGGACCTCAGCTTCATCTGCAGGGATGCTGGTTCCTACGTGTAAGGTCCCGACATTTGCACACCCCCCCCCCCCCATACACCAGGTAAGGCCTTGGCTTCCAAGGATCGGGAGTCAGTCTCTAGACCAGCTGTGACTCACCAATCCTTAACAGCTTTGGTCTACGGTTTCCAAACCGACGTCGCCCACCAAGCCTACTGGCTCCAGACCATCGTCGGTCCAGGAAAAAGAATGCCAGAAGGGCAAGACTTCCTCCATACCCGAGTGTTTGCCAGTCCACCTTATGTCCACACCAGAGGACAAAGGTGGGGGTCGCTCCACTCCTTTGCAAAAGGATCTTCTGGCACTTCCCTCGTCACCTACCCCCCTCTGATGCCAGAGAAGCCTTCTTCTTCAACGGGATTGACTGCGGCACAGTTCACCAAGGAGGAGCTTACAGAACTGTTCCAATTCTGGTGGGGATAGGTAAAGAAAGACATTGTCCCTCTGCAGCCTGACCCTGAACTGGCTCCGGATAAGGACAAAGAAAAAAGCCCGGTCAAGAGACATTCAGCTACTGCGCCTAAGCAATCATCCCTGAAGCAGAGAGCAAAGTCTCGCTCACGAAGCTCTACAGACTCCCACGGGCGAACTTTGCACAAGATGAAGCGACACCGTTGCTCTAGATCTCAGAGTTCTGACCGCCACCGCTGCTCCCTTAGCCGGGGGCGGTCATCAAGCCGTCGGTCTCAGAACTGTCACCAGTCCCACTCCCGGTCAGTTAGCCGTTGTCAGTCTGGCAGTGCTCTTATGGAAGGCACAGATCCTCTTCGGGATCAGTTTCCCCCCTTCCTCTAGGGACCGGGGTTTGGAGCCTAGCTCGAGTTCTAACCGTTCCCTATCCAGGGACAGGCTGACGTCTCCGGACGAGAAAGATGCTCCTAGATTGCCTCCTGATGATCCCTTCATGGATGTCATGACGCATATCCAGTCCTCCAACGGATGAGAGATGCAGCATCTGGATCCAGAGTGCTGGAGGCTTGCAAAATACCTGAGGCAGAAGGAGCCAAAACCTTTGGTTGTTCATCCTCTGGGGGATACTTTCCAGGATCTCACAAGGATCACCTGGAAGCATCCCACCATCACTGCGGGAGTCTCTAAAAAAATCAGACAGACTGTATAAGGCGCTGAAGGAGGAGCCCTTTCTGGCCGAACAGTACACCCTCAGGCAGATTCCACAGTGATAGCGACTGCCCAGGATAAATCAAAACAGCCGAAACACCTTACCTCTCAGCCTCCTGATGCAGAGTCCAGGTATTTGGATCAGGTGGGCAAGAAGGTATATTCTGCTTCCACCTGCTCTATCCGCTCCCTAAATTTCCTTATGTATATGGTGCAGTACCAGAATGCGTTAAGGGAGAAGGGATTAGCGGTCGCTCAGACCTTGCCAGACTCAGTACAAAAGACTGAGCTCCTGCATATGTTGAAGTCAAGTTCAGATGAAGGCACTTATGTTCTGAGGGCCCTGTACAACACTGCGGATATGGCCTCTAGGGCAGTGGCATCCAGCGTTTGCCTTAGGTGCCACGCCTGGCTTAGAGTCTTAGGATTCTCCCAGGATCTGCAGTCCGGGATCCTGGACCTTCCATTCCAGGGTTCCATCCTCTTTGAGGAAGAGCCTGAAAAACTTATTTCATGTCTCCAAGATTCCAGGAAGTCAATCCTGGTCTGTCCAAAAAATGTATAAGGGGAACCAGAGACCTTTTTTCACAGGTGGCCATTTCGTAAGACCTCAGGGCACAATACCCGCAGACAGTTTCAATAGAAGGGTGGCTTCACGAGGAAGACACCATCCCAGACTTCTAGGAGCTCTGCCTCAAGAGGCCCCAAGTCTCCCAGCCCTCTCTGCCCACACCCAGATCTACCCAATGACTCCTTGCCACCTCCCCTCTTCCAGCAAAGGTAATGGGGGAGGCAGTAGGGGCGTCACTTCTCCATTTACACGAAGGGTTGGAGCAGCATCACTTTGGACAGCTGGGTCTTGGACATCATAAGGAGAGGACATACTCTTGAGTTCACACAGACCCCTACGGATATGCCACCAGGATCCTCCCATTAGCCTCCTTCACACATTCCCTTGATAGAAGGAGCAATTCAGGCCCTGCTGCAGAAAAGGAAAATAAAGCCAGTCCCCGCCCGAAGCAACAGGGGCGAGGCTTTTATTCTCACTTTTTCCTGGTCCCAAAAAAAGACCGGGGATCTTTGACCGATTGTGGACCTCAGCTCATTAAATCTCTTTATGGAGTAAAAAAGGTTCAGGATGGTTACCGTACCAAGCCTCATCCCCCTCTTGCATCAAGGGGACTGGCTCTGCTCCCTGGAAATGCAGGACACCTATCTGCACATCGGGGTCTTTCCTCCCCATTGGAAGTTCCTGAGGTTCCACTTCCAGGGGAAATATTACCAGTTTTGGGCCTTAACGTTTGGCCTCTCCTCCACTCGAGTCTTCACCAAGTGTCTCCCGGTGGTGGCTGCAGCTCTCAGATACCAGGACCATTACGTCTTCCCCTACCTAGACTGGTTCCTGGCAGCCCCTTCCAGGGCTCAACTCATTCGCACTCTCAGACACCTTTACTCTCTTCCGAAAGCTGGGGATCACCCTGAATCTTCCAAAGTCGTCCCCAGAGCCCAGCAAGTGACTCTTCTTTATCAGAGCAGTCCTAGATACCCTCCAGGACATTGTCTTCCTCCCACAAGAAAGGGAAGATCGTCTAAGGGACGTAGTCCAAACGGTAGACAAGGCTCCGCAGGTCCCAGCAAGAATCTTCCTCAAAACTACTGGGGCACATGGCGGCGGCAATTCCCATAGTTCCTTTGGCGCACCTGCATATGAGAATACCACAATGGATGCTCAGGGTGCAATGGGACCAAAGATTAGACGACCTAGACCAACTAGTCAGGCTTTCCGACCTGGTCAGAAGGACGCTTTCCTGGTGGCTAGACCCCTCCAACCTGGTAAGGGGGGGTTCCTTTCTGGCAGGAGCCACCGAGAAAGGTTCTCACTATGGATGCTTCCAGTCTCGGTTGGGGTGCTCATCTAGGAGTCAAACAGACCCAGGGAACATGGTCTCCAGAGGAGCAACTACTCCATATCAATATTCTAGAGATGCGAGTGGTCCTGAACGCCATGAGGGCATTTCAGATGGAGCCCTCACCAGGCCCTCTTCTTACCCAGATGGACAACACATCGGTTGTGTTTTACATCAACAAGCAAGAGGGCACACACAGATACCCTCTCTGCAGGGAGGCGATGAGGGTCTGGTACTGGGTGCTGGAACATCGCTTAGACCTCACCGCTGTTCATGTTCCAGGCATCCAAAATGTCTTAGCCGACAGCCTAAGCCAGTCTCGGACCAAGGTTCACGAGTGGGAGCTCCTCCAGTTGGTAGCAGATCAGCTGTTCGACAGGTGGGGCCATCCAGAGTTGGACCTCTTTGCATCTCCAGTCAATGCCAAACTGCCCCATTTTTGCTCACTAGAGCCTGCGACTGGCGTTTTCTGGCAAGACCCTTTGTCCCTCTATTGGACAGGGAGGTTTCTGTACACCCTTCCCCATTCTTCAGAGGGTTCTGCTGAGGCTTCAGGCAGAAGAAGCAGAGAAAATTCCCATAGCCCCTTTATGGCTTCAGCAGATTTGGTTCCCACTACTTCATCAGCTGGCAGTGGAACCTCCGATACAGCTGCCGCTGAGCTTGCAATTGTTGTCCCAGGATCAGAGAATGCTGGTCTATCAGGACCTCGAATCTCTGCATCTGCATGCATGGCTCCTGCAGACTTAGCCAAAAGTAGCTAGGGGTCTCCCAGGAAGTGGCAGATGTTCTCATAGCTGCGAGAAAGCCCTCAACCAGGTCCACTTATGCCATGATGTGAAAGCAGTTTAGCTTATGGGCTTCACACAGTCACCTGGACCTGCTTACCTGTACAGTGAACTCTGTCTTAGAGTACCTCCTCTCCTTGTCCAATCAAGGCCCGAGTTACTCTTCCATAAAGGTACATTGATCTGCAATTTCTGCCTATCACATACCTGTGGAAGGAAAAACCTCGCACAACTGGACGAGTCCCGTACTTTCTTGAGAGGCATACTGCATATCAAACTTCACATTAAAGTTCCGATTTCAGCCTGGGATCTCCTTTTTATGCTGGAGAAGTTAACTCTTCCCACATTTGAGCCTGCTGCGGATTGCGAGCAGCTCTTCCTCTTTTGGAAAGCGTTATTTTTAGTTGCAGTACTTCGGCCGGGAGAGTTTCAGAGCTTCAGGCCCTGATGTGTAAGGAGTCTTATTTGATTTTTCACAAGGACAGGGTGTCCTTAAGAATGAATCCTAAGTTTTTGCCAAAGGTGGTGTCTGAGCTTACATTGAACCAGGACATCAACCTCCCTGTTTACTACCCGAATCGCTCAAATAGAGGGGAAGCAATCCTGCATACCCTGGATATCCACAGGGTGTTGCGTTACTATCTTACCTGCACTGCTCAGCTTCGTAAAACGGAGTTGTTTGTGGCCTTTGCACCACACTGCAAGGGTAACCTTGTGTCTAAACAGACACTTTCTAAATGGCTGGTCAGCTGCACTGTATTCTGTTACAACAAGTATAACAAACCCCTACTGGGACTGGTTAGGGGCCATTCTAACAGGGAATGCACTACTTCTAGCTCTCTGCATAATGTCCGCCGGAGACATCAATCGGCAACTACCTGGAGCTCAGTGCATACTTTTATCAAGCACCACAGCCTGGACATTGCCTCCAGGGGAAGGGCAGGTTTTGGCCTTACGGTCCTCCAAGGCCTTCTGTCAGTTTCCTCCTAAGGGCCTCAGCGCTTCTAGCCTTCTCTCAGACTTGACTTCTTCCTGTTTCCGGGATTGCTTGGGATTCAGTCCTAATGGTAATAGCCTGCTGCAAGAGCTCCCACTCGAAGTAAGGCAGTATACTGTAGTTACATAAGAACTTACCGTAACAGTAGATCGTCGAGAGGCACTCTTGCAGCAGGCGCTGTTTTCCCTTCCTCCTTGTGAGTTCTGCATCTCTCTGTCTATGGCATGCTCCCTCCTGGTCTGCCTGCTGGGCATTTCACCGGGTCTCCGGCTGGCGAACTGAGGTGGGGCCGGGGACCACCCGCGGATGTACCATCAGCCGACGTTGGGGTGGTCCCCGCTGGAGACTGCACGCCAGAAGTTCGCCGTGGGGTCCTAGTGCCTGGCGGTATAGTCATAATGGTAATAGCCTGCTGCAAGAGCTCCTCTCGAAGATCTATTACAGTAAGTTCTTATGTAACTGTACTTTATTATTATGCATCCTGCATATCCAGGAAGCATATCCAATCAACCTGGTGCAGAAGAGGCAGCAAGCCTTGAAGGGTTACCATCCTGAACTTCTTGTACTGGATGTAGAAATTCAGGTTTCTCACGTCCAGGATGGGCCATAAATCCCCTGTGGATTTCGGAATGAGAAAGAAGTGGGAATAGAACCCTCTCTTCCTCTGATCCATGGGAACACGCTCTATGGCCCCTTTCTGCAGCAATGTGTGGATTTCCCCCAGCAGCACTGGAATGTGGTCTGGAGGGTAGCTTGACTGGAGGCCACTCCAGAAGTTCCAGAGTGTGACCTGGCTCTATGAGCTGCAAGACCCACGTGTTTGTGGTAGGGGGTCATTTCTCAGAAAAACGACCCCCTACCACAGCCTCCTGTAGAGCTGGAGGGCGGGGGTCTAAGAAAGTCATGCTGAGGCAGCATCTGCAGCCAGAGCCACCCCCCCAGGCCGCTGCCCCCAGCCTTCACAGTGATGGAGGTAGAGGTAAGGCAGGGTTGTTGCTGGTCGGCGCTTACCCTGAGGTTGGGCACCGGATTTGGGCATATGAGTGGCATGAGGAAAGGGCACCCTCTGGCCACTTTTTGGCTGGGGTGTCATATAATGACTGAACTGACCACAGGGTCCTTCCTGAGGCCTGTAGGTCAGAAAAGATGTCCTGCATATCCGCCCCAAACAGTTTGTAGTCTCTGAAGGGGGCATTCAATACAGACTGTTGTACATCAGTAGCAGACCCAGACATCCTATGCCAAGAATGCCTTCTCAGGCAGATGACAACCGCAGCTGCTCTAGCAGAGGCATCAGTGGCATCACAAGCCAACCTCAAAAGGTGCTTGCCCACATCTGCCCTAGATTAGGGAGTCTTAAGCAGTTCCTGTCTATAGGGACCCTCTGGAAGGGCCTGGGCTGCAGCTTTGGTCTTTCTCAGGACAGTATTCTTACATATGACCATATGGGCAATATAATTCATAACCCTGATGGTCAGCATGGCAAAGACATAGTCCCTTTTGCCCAGAAGGTCCAGCTTTCTGGACTCCTTATCTCGGGGAAGACAGCTGAGGTGTTTAGGTCTCTTGGACCTATTATGGGCAGCATTTATCGCCACTGAATCTGCCTATGGTTGCTCTGTGAAAAAAGGCTTCCCTGAAGGAGCCTGGTACAATCTGTCTGAATTTCTGGGCATAGCATGGATCATGTCCATAGTGGCATCCTCGAAGGCAGCCAGCAGAGGAGGAATAAATCAGTGGTAGAAAGTCTGGCAGTTCCAAGTATTCTGTCAGATTCCTCCTGGCAATATCCTGCTTCTCAGCATCAAACCCCACAGCTGTTTGAAGCTGTCTCAACACTGAGATGAAAAAGGGGTCCGGGGGGGGGGGGCGGACCTCGGGGTATACTCTGTGGAGTCCTCACCCCTGAGGAAAAAGCAGAGGAATACCCAGAGGGGCTTTTTGCCCCATCATCCTAATCCTCCTCCCCAGGTAGACACAGGTCAGGATGGTACTCATCCATATATCCTGGCTCTGAAAGGGACACAGTAGACATCGATGGCCGAGAGTGAATAGGGCGCTCTGATGTGGAAGGTTTCAGTGCGGGACCTGGCCTAGTAGGCCCCGGCGTCAACGGACCCAGAGGAGGAGGAGCAAGGCAATGCATGAACTCACAAAAGGAGGTGAGAATGGTTTGAACGTCGATGGTGATTGGCATAGCTGGAGCACCTAGCGGCATCAATGGGGAGCTGGATCCCCCACATTGGTAGTATGGCCTGAAGCATGGAAGTAGAGGGCTGGGTATTTGGTGTTGACATGGTCTGTGGTGTTGACAGGGGAGGCTGACTCACCAGAGTTGATGTAATGAACTGGCTGGCGTAGCTCCCTGTGTGCTGCCCCAGTGAGAAGGGGTCTGAACAGCAAGGGTTGGAACATTAGTGGGATGTCTGGAGGCCAGACAGACATCGACGAAGCATCGCTGGTCGAGGAAGGTAAGACAGCACTCTCTGTTACCCTTGTGCAAGAAGGGGACTGAACTACAGGAGTGGAAACGTCAACAGGGTGAGAGTAGGCCAGACACTGAAGAGCCATCGCTGGCTAAGGAAGGCCCTGCAGGGCGCCCTACCAAAGCCAACCCTCTGGAACACAAGGCATGGGTGGCAGTGTGGGGGGGTCACCAAGGCGGTTGACAACCAAGCAGTGGCGACTGAGAGTGAGCCAGGCAGGACTTTTCTTTATTCCTGTCCTTTTCTTGGTGCTTGTTTACTGGACGATTAGTCCTGGGCCTTGGAGGAATGGGAGCCTATGGACAGAGCTGGTGAGGCAGAAGAGCTTCTTGCCTGGAGCTCCTCCTCTGGTGACCTTCTGTTCCAAGAGGAAAGACTCGAGGGCCTTCTGATGGCGCTGCTGGGTAGACTGGTTGAAGCTGCAGCAGATCTCGTAGGCTTTAACGTCGTGGGCCTCACCGAGACAGCGGACGCATGTGTTGTGGTCATCCTTGTCATAGATGATCTTACCTCTGAAGGGTTTCTTAGAGCCGGTCAGCATAAATGAAAAGCAAAAATCACTTTAGAAATAAAATGATAAAGAAACTAAGGCGAGAAAGAAAATAAAAATAGAAATCAAAGATTTAGGCGGTCGACTGAAGTGGCGGTGTCTCCGTGGAGTCCAACGTATGATGGTCAATGGCGGGAAAAGGGTGTGAAGCCACCCACAATTATTTGGGAGGGACGTCGCCAGCTGACGTTGCCGTGGGCAGCCCCTAGCAGACTGCTAGACAGAAAAGTTTCTGTGTGGTCCTAGTGCCTGGAGGCTATAGTTTCATAGGTGTGGCCTGATCCAAGAGATATCCCCAATAAAGATCTAGTACTTAGCACAGGATATAGCAGACTCAGCAAGGTCAGTCATGGATGCCACTAAGTCCCCAGCAGCCCTTTCACTCAGTGCCAGAATGGAGTTCCACAGGGTTCTCGGATACTGAGCTATGCAGGCCAAGTAAGCTGTCTGCCTTAGAAGCAGTGAAGCTGACGTATAGACTTTCTTTCTCCCATGCTATCCAGTTTCCTGCAATCTTTTTCAGGGGGCCCTTTGCCCCTGTCACAGGTGGCAGTCTGGATCACTCCCTCATGATCAGGGTGGAAATACAGGTACTCAACGCTGTTTTTCCACCTGATTATTTTTCTCATTTTTTTTTGTTTCGTTAATTGATGCCTGCAGCTGAGATGGAGGCTGACATGATTTACGGATGCACAGCATCAGCCTCCTTGTGGGAGCTAAGCCCATCAGATCCATGAATTCTACCTCATTCCCATACTCCCCCATTTCCTGCGAGGACATGCTGAGGTCATTTACCATATGCCTTGCAAAGGTATAGTGATTTATAATACTCTGAAGGCCTAGAAGTCAAGACAAATTCTTTGATCAGGACAACCATGTGGTTCTATGGGTTCTCATTCCTTCTCATCTCTATAGTAAATTTCATCCTCCTCTGCAGGCACTGGGAATGGAACCAGAATCGGGAAGGGGGGGGCACATATTCATGAAATTCCCTATAGCCTGGAATGCCAGCAGGAACTGCCATGCCTTTGTCATGTCCTCTACACAAAGCATTCTGTGTCCACTAGCAGCTCCTTTCCTTCTTCAGGAGGAGGGAAGCAACATGTTTTCCTTTTTGTTTTTGTCTTGGCAGGTACAGTCTCTACTGTGTGCTCTGAGGCTCTTATTTTTACTAGATTCAGGGTTCCCCCTTTTGGACACCCCGAGCTCTGAATCACCTTTTGCAACTTTATCTTTCCTTTCTGTCCCCTTTAGCTGGGACTGCTGCTTACTTTGAGGGTCTTGACCCTCCTCTGAGCCTTTAGGTGACATGGAGGAAGACTGAGAAGCCATAGTATATTCTATTTTCTAGCCCTTTGCTTTTGCATTTTGGGGCAAAACTTAATACACAGCTCACAGTAGGCAAAATCGTGGTCTGGACCCAGGCACTTTAAACACAAGTCATGGCAGTGTGCCTTTGCCAGGAGTTTAAAAACAAACTACAATTTTTAAAGTCTGCAGGTCCTGTCTTCTTTATAGTGAAGGAGGCAGTATAACGCAGTGGTTTAAGACTCTGAGCTGCAAACCTGGAGACTTGTGTTTGAATCCCACAGCCCCCACTTGCATACTGTGCGACCCTGGGCAAGTCACTTAACTTCCTTGTGCTCCCAGATCGCACCTGGAAATGAGCTTCGGCTTAGTGTGCGTCTCCTGGTTAAATAATTCCCCCTTCTTGTTACATCTGTCAGTCAAGGCAAACACTGATGAATCTGGGAAGACATTTGCAGTTCCCAACAGAAAAAGTCATAAATATGAAAGCACAACAAATGTAACATTTTTCAATGCCGAATGTTTGCTTGCTGGCATTGACATTGGTAGTGTAGGAGTTAGAGAGCTGTATAATAGGAATGGCAGTGAAGTATTGAACTGAAGCCAACCCCACCACTACCCTGCAGAGAGTGACAGGCATTGGGGTGTGCCTTTGGGTCGTCAGGCATAACGGCTACGCCATTTCACCACACCCACCTTGAAGACACCGACAAGTGTTACGGTGTGCCTTGGGGTCTTTGGCCCTTATGCTAGGCCCATTCCATCATCAGGAAATACGGTGAGATGGGTGCAGTATAGGAGAATGGGGTGAACTTTGGGGCCGAAGAGTCCAAGGCACACCTTGATGCCTCTCACTGGCTGCAGGGTGGGGGTGGGGGTGGAATGGTATGAGCACTACAAGCGACAATCCCAAGTCACACCCCTGATGCCAGTCAGTCTCTACAGGGTGGGGCATTATGGTCGGAAACCCTAACGCCTCAGGCGTTCGTTGGTATTTTCACTCCAAATTTTTAACATGGGTTTTTTGTGACCCCCACCTTATGAACAGTGCCAATATCAGTTCGTTAGCCGAAGCTGATTTTGCACAGCAATCATTAATAATTTACACCACAGGTGCGAAACACATTTCAACAGAATGTAAAAAGAACAGCTGTACTGTTCATGGGGAGGTGTAAAAATGGCAATGTTGAACATCTGCAGTGAAAATATTAAAAACTGGTAGTCATGAGCGTAGAACCAAGTGAACGCACATCCGTAATGTAACTAGTTCGAGGATTTTTTTTTTTTTTTTTTACAGCAGATTGCCAACACAGGGATTCTGGGACCTCCACTCATGAACAGTGTCACAGTGATTTTCTTAATCTGTCCCGAACAGTGATTTAGCACACCGACTGCGCCATTGTGTGATACATGCACGGAAACACATTTTGGGCAAGATGTGACAAATGACAGCTGTACTGCTCATAAGGAGGTATGGTAAAATGGCAATGTTGAAAATCTGGAGTGAAAATATTAAACATTTGCAAACTTACGAGCGTGCATAGGAGAGTACAGTTACTTAAGAACTTACCGTAACAGTAGATGTTCGAGAACAACTCTTACAGCAGGTTGCACCATTAGGACTGAAGCCAGCAGGCACCAGGACCCCACAGAAATTTTCTAGCTAGCAGTATTCAGCGGGGACCGCCTCTGACGTCAGTCCTGTCCCCGACGTCAGGCATAGTACATAAGGAGGCGGTCCCCCAGAATCCCCAGTTTTCCCGCCGGATGACATCAGAAGAGGAAACTGAGGATCCGCCATCAAATGACAATCGGAGAGGTGTCGAAAACACCTGATCCTAGGAGAAGGATATCAGAACCCAATCTACCTCCAGTGGGGATGGTGGGAGGGAAAGTACCTGCTGCAAGAGCTGTTCTCGAAGATCTACTGTTACGGTAAGTTCTTACGTAACTGTCCTATCTTACTTTGAGAAACAGCTCTTGCAGCAAGTTACACCATTAGGACTGATTCCCAAGCACTACTGGAAATCCCTCACTATCGGGAGGAGGGGAGGCAGAAATCCCTAGTAGAACTGAAACCTAGGACAGAAGTCCTTGAAGGACTGCTAGACCAAAACCTGCTCTTCGCCTCGATGCAACGTCCAGGCTATAATGCCTGATGAAGGTGTGCACAGTGCTCCAAGTGGCTGCTGCACAGATGGCTGAAGTAGACACGTTCTTTAAGGCCACAAAGGAGGTAGCCACCCCCCCTTGTGGAATAACCCTTAACAGTGCCCAGTAAGGGCTTGTTACGCTTCTGGTAACACAACGTGATACAGTGTATGAGCCACCTGGACAGCGACTGTTCGGAAACAGGAGCTCCCAACATCCTGTGGGCGAAGGAGGCAAAGAGCTGGTCAGATTTTCGGTGGTGTTTGGTTCTGGTCAGGTAGTATCGAAGACACCTATGCACATTTAAAGTGTGCAACAGGGCCTCTCCTCGATTAGAATATTTAGAGAAGTACACTGGTAGATCGATATCCTGATTAAAAGTGAGAGCTGAGACCACCTTAGGCAGAAATTTCGGATTAGTCCGTAGGGATACCCTGTCCTGATGGAAAACCAAATAAGGTTCTTTGCACATCAGTGCATGAAGTTCAGAAATTCTTCTGGCCGAAGTAACGGCAACTAAAAATAACGTCTTCCATGTAAGGAGGCGTAGCTCGCAATCCGCGGCTGATTTGAAAGGTGGCAGCGTAAGCTGCTCCAGGACAAAGGGTAAATCCCATGGCGAAATGGGATCCTTAATCGGGGGCCTAAGGTGAAGGACGCCTCACAGGAAGGCCCATGCCGTGTCCAGCTGAGCTATAGGACGTTGGCCTATAGGAGTGTGATAGGCTGGAGATGGCAAAAAGTGTACTTTATCGAGGAGTAGGCCAAGCCTGTCTGGAAAAGAGACAGGAGGTAGTCCAAGACCGACCTTTCTGGACAATCCATTGGTGAAAACCCCCACGCCTGAGCCCAGAGGCAAAATCTGCGCCATTTCATGGCGTAAGTAGCATGGGTGGCCGGTCTTCTAGCAGCCGCTAGGACGTCTGCTACCTCCTGCAAGATCCCGTATCGCATAATGGCTATGTCTCTAGGAGCCAGGCGTGCAGGTTCAGTGAACGAAGGTCCTGATGGACCAAGGAGCCCGCCTCCTGAGACAGTAATTGAGAGCTGATTGGCAAAGGCACTGGAGGTTCCCGGAACAGCTGATGTAGTACAGGGAACCAGATCTGCCTGGGCCAAAACGGCGCGATAAGTATCAGCGTCGCTTGCTCTCTGCGAAGTTTCAGAAGGACCCTCTGGTTCAACGGTAAGGGGGAAAAGGCATAGAGGAATCTGCCCGCCCAAGAGAGGTACAACGTGTCTCGCCAGAAAACACCAGGCCCTGGATCTAGCGAGCAAAAATTGGGCAGTTTTGCATTGTATGGGGACGCGAAAAGGTCTAACTCTGGTGTACCCCATCTGCGAAACAGATCCTCTACTACCTCCTGGAGTAGTTCCCACTCGTGGACTCTGGCCTGAGAGCGACTCAGGCTGTCTGCAATGACGTTGTCCACCTCTGGGACATGAACAGCAATGAGGGTTGCACCGTGTTATAGAACCCACTCCCAAACCCTCATGGCCTCCCTGCAAAGCGGGTAGAAATGGGTGCCTCCTTGTTTGTTGAGGTAATACATCACCGTGGAATTGTCTGTTTGTAACAAAAGAGTACCCAGTGGGATCTCCGACTGGAAGGCCTGCAGGGCGTAAAGAACTGCTCTCATCTCCAGGATATTTATATGGAGACGAGTCTCTTGGGCTGTTCATAGGCCCTAAGACCCGACACCGTCAAGGTGTGCTCCCCACCAAAGCCCTGAGGCATCTGTGGAGAGCGTCACAATCGGAGACAGCGCAATGAAGGGAACCCCCACCAATAGGTTCTTTGAATCTAGCCACCATTGCCAATCCCGGATTACGGCCTTTGTGATCCAAATTGGGCGCTGCAGATGGTCTTGCTTCTGATCCCACTAGACCCGTAACATCCACTGGGTCACCCACATGTGGAGGCGGGCTAGCGGGACTGTTGCAATGGCCGCAGCCCTATGTCCGAGCAGGCAAAGGACCTGTCTGGCTGGGACGGCCTGCTTTGCCGAAAAGTCCCTGATGAGGGATCTGATGTGTTCTGCTCGGTCCAGGGGTAGGAAAGTTTTCCCTTGGATGGTGTCCAGAACTGCGGCTATGAACTGCAGAGTCTGTGACGGAACCAGACGTGACTTCTCTTGATTGATAATGATGCCCAACGTCTCGAACAGAGACGGAGTACAATGAATGGCGGACATCAGAGCCTCCCGAGAGGGCGCCATGAAAAGCCAATCGTCCAGGTAGGGGAATACGTAGTGGCCTTGTCTCCTCAGAGTCGCCACTACGACTGCCATGCACTTCGTGAATACCAGAGGTGCCGATGACAGTCTGAAAGGGAGGGCTCAGAACTGATAAAGGTGACCCCGAAACTCAAAGTGCAGAAACTTCCTGTGCGCTTGAGCGATGGGTATACGCAGATAAGCATCCTGCATGTCCAAGGACGCTAGAAAGGTGCCCTGCTTGAGCATGGGGATCAGACCTGGAAGGGTCACCATGCAGAAGCATTTGTATAGGACCGAAGCGTTGAGGTCGCTGAGATCCAGTATCGGACGGAGGTCCCCTGACTTCTTGGGAACCAGAAAGAAGTGAGAATAATAACCTGCACCTCTTTGGTTCTGCGGTACATGCTCTATGACTTCTGGCTTCTTTTCCCAGAAGCGCAAGCACCTCCTGCTGTATGAGCAGGGCCTGCTGACCCGAATAACGGGAAAGCAGGGGAGGTCTTGATGGTGGGTGGTTGAGAAATTCAATGAAGTGACCCTTCTTGACCAATTGAAGAACCCACCGGTCGTCGGTAATCAACTGCCACCCTGAAAAGTGGCGAGCGATGCGACCCCTGACCTTTTGTGTCCGTTGATCCGAAAGAGGGGCGGGGCTGGGAAGGAGTCATGCTGTGGCAGCACTAGTTCCTGCAGGCTGGGCCGGTTTGGTGTAACGCTGGCCTCTGCCTGGGGAAGACTTGACCTGGGCTTTACGCTGGAAAGTGCCCCTTTGTTGCTGGCTGGAACGTGGCTGCTGCCGTTGTAGCCGGCTGCGAAAACGGTTCTAGTTCCTATGAAAGGAACCAGGCCTTGATCTGTACATAGCTTGTATGGATCTCACTGCCTTCCTGGCGTCCTGGAGTTTGGTGATAACCTTCTCCGAGTGCTCACCAAATAGGACTTCGCCATTGTATGGGACATCAAGAATGTTCTTCTGTACATCTGGGGTAAAGCCGGAGACACGGAGCCAGGAGTGTCTCCGGAGACAGACGTCCGAAGCTGCAGCTCTAGCAGACGAGTCCGCAGAATCATATGCGGCTCGTAGCACTTGGGTTCCCACATCAGACCCTGTGTGGAGGAGGTTTAGAAGCTCCGCCTTCTGATCGCCATCCGGTAATTTGTCGACCAGGTCCTGGCCCTGTTCCCACAGGACGTTCTGAAACTGAACCATGTGAAACAGGTAGTTCAGGGACCTGATGGAGCATGTAGTAGCCGCATATATGCGCCTCCACAGGGCATCCAACTGTTTGGATTCCTGGTCCAGTGGTTGTGTGCTCATATGCTGCGGTCGCTGGGACCGGTCATGAGAGGCCGCAATGACCAGGGAGTCAGCCAGAGGTTGTTGTGCCAAGTACTGGTCCTCTTTCGGGGTCTTGTACAGGCGGTCAGCTTTCTTCGGCACAGCAGGGGTGGACTGCGGACGCTTCTACGCAGCCTTGGTGACGTCCGCGAAAGTGTCCACCAAGGGTGGTTGTACCACAGGCTTGGGATCTTTCTGCCGAAGATAACGGGCAAGGCACTGTCTCTCGGGATCGAGATCTTCAGAATCCCATCCAATGTTCTCCTGGATGTGCCTCATAATCTCAGAGAAAGAGGGATCATCTGGAGGTGACCTGGGTAGGTCTTGTGGGTCAGGCGATGGGATACTGAGTGGAGAAGGAGATCTGGAGAATTCAGAACTATCCGATTTGGAGTCCTCCCCTGATGGAGTGTACTGACGACGTCTGGGTCACTTGGGGCTGGGAGACCCTGAGGGAGCCCTTCTCCGATCTTTAGATCTACACCTAGGAGGTGGGGTATGCTCCTTAGGGGTTGGTGGTCGTCCTGCTGGCCCCTGTGGTGGAGGAGGGGGCATAGGAGGTGAAGGAGTAGGAGGAGATTTTATGGGGAATCACATCTTTCCAGATTGTGTCCCACCAGAAAGTAAAGAGATCCTTAACCTCTTGTATGTTCTTGCCTGACGACGGGCCTGGCGCCGGTGGTCTGTCGCCGGGGTCGGGCGTCGGGTCCGAAGGTGTCTCCAGGGTGGACGAAGGTTCCCTTGGAAGCCCAGCATCCTCTTTGTTGCCCGCCTGGTCTTCAGGCAGTGTCGTATCCTCCTCCATGGAGTCCCTGCGATCGGTGTCCACCGGTGACTGGGGGGCAGTCTTCGGCTCCGGCGAGTGACAGGCAGACGTCAGTCACTTGGCCGATGTCTTTGGGTCCGGCAGACGCCTGGTCGACGTCTGGTGCTTGGTCCTCGGCTCCTGCGAACCCCTGGCCGACTTCGGATGCTTGGCCGACATCGGGTCTGTCGTCCGCTTTAGGGACGTCAGGTCTTTAGTCTTCCTGGGTGGTGGATCCGGACCCTTGGGGGGCTGGGAGACCGATCTGGAGTCGGGGTCCCGACGTTGGATGAAAGAGGAAGACTTGTGATGGTCCGAAGACTTGGATGAGGCCCGGGAGGGAGTGGAGAAAGCTGAAGGCCTGGAAGTCTTCAAGGGTTGAAGTGAAGCCGAAGAACCACCTTAACCTTAACCGGAGGGGGCTGAGAACAAGCCCTGGAGGGAGAGCAGTCCGACCGCATGGAGCCTGAGCTATGCGAGTCCAAGGCCCGGTTCGGGGATCTGGACCTTGCCTTCTCCTGGTGCTTGTCCTGGTGTTTGTGGGCTTTCGAGGAAGATTCACCTCTGGAGGAAGGTTCTTTATCCATTCTGCGAAGTTTTTCTTCTAAAAGGTACTCCTGAAGTGCCTTCTGACAGCGGATCCTGGTGCGGCTGCTGAACCCTGACAGAAGGAGCAGGCCTTGGTTTCGTGGTCCGGGCCTAAGCACCGCAGGCAGGAAGAATGAGGATCCTTGAAGGGATCTTTTTCCCGCAGGCACACTTGGAAGGGCGTCCCTCAGAAGAAGGAGTTGGAGAAGCAGACATTAGTTTCATAAAACTAGTACGAGTTCTTAGTCGTTGTGTGCTAGAAGAAGACCGGGAGGCCGATGCTGGCGAGTTGACGGCTGGAAAAGAACTGAGGATTCTGGGGGACCGCCTCCTTATGTACTATGCGGACGTCGGGCGGGACCGACGCGGAGGTGGTCCCCGCTGAATACTGCTAGCTAGAACATTTCCTGGGGTCCTGGCGCCTGCTGGCTTCAGTCCTAATGGTGTAACCTGTTTACAAGCTGTTTCGAAGTAAGATCTATCAGCACGCTTCATAAAACAGTTATTTTGGAAATTTTTTCACCAAATTTTCAACATAAGGGTTTGGAAGCTCACATGAACTGTCACACTGTCAGCTAGAATCTGATCTCCAAAGGTGGTTCCATGAGTGACCACAAACCACCTTTCAGGACCGAATAACAAAATGACAGTGCCAGAATTCATGAGGTAGGGTCCCAAAAACCCTGTGTTGAAAATTTGCTGAAAAAGTTCCCAAAAATGCCTGAGATATGCAGCAAAGTTGAAAAACTCCTATTTATTCCATTATACAGCTTACCGGCATTTCCTCAGTTCGCATTCGGCTTTGAAGAGTGCAGACGTGTTCCCAGTCCACCAAAGATCATAGCGCCGGACTCTGGAGGCAAGTATGGAGTGAGGTGGGGGTGTGGGGAGGCAGGGTGCATACAGGGTGGGTGCAGGGGGGTCAAGATGGTCAGCGAGGACTGTTTTCTTACAGGGCATTTTTTTGTAAAGATGACAGGACTTTGCCACGCTGGGGTGGGCTCACAGCATGGCAGCTGGAGGCGCCGTTTGGGGGGTAGTGGAGCCGATGGGGACTGGGCAACCGTCGACCGCCATACAGACTGTTGCCAGCTGGGTGGGCTCCCAGCATGGCACCTGGAAGTCTGTTGGGGGGGGGGGGAGATACAGTGGAGCCAACTGGGATTGGGCACCCCTGTCGGCCTTATAGACTGTTGCCATGCTGGGGTGGGCTCCCAGCGTGGCACCTGGAACTCTGTTGGGGGGGAGCACAGCGGAGCCGACAGAGGATTGGGCACCCCCGTCGGCCACACAGTGTGTGTGTGTGTGTGTGTGTGTGTGTGTGTGTGTGTGGGCAGGCCACATGAGCACGCTGCGGTGGGCTCCCAGCATGCTACTTGTTGCGGGGGGATGAAGCTGTCTAACAGCTGTTTCAGTGCAGTGCCTGCGTCCGCCACTGATTGCAACATTTTGCTTTCAACTATGCATACTGCATCTGGGCGGCTGTCATAGACAGCTCTTACATTCATTGGCGCGGTGCAGCCGCGCCTGCAAAAGGCAGCAGGTCACTGGAAGTGGGGGAGGCACACCTACGAATTCTCGTATGGTGGCACTATGTTTCTTGCACATGCGTGCAAGCAAACATAAAAAGGAAAGTTAAAGAGAAAAAATGTGTTTTTTTTCCTCAAAAAGTTAAAACTGCAAGTTAAATATACCTCAGAAGAGGTCTGTTACTAAAATTTGCAAATTCTCAGTTCCCAAAAGACGAGAATAATCTTAAAACTGCAAAGATGTTTTGAGTAAGTTATTTTTGCTTTTAAAAGCGAAAAAACAGTGGTTCTCACAAAGTGGGAACCACGCAAAAAATGGCCTTCTCTGGTTCCTGGGAACTGATCAGGAATCAGAGGATTAAAAAAAGATCCTACACAATAAATTACAAATAACACCCAAACAAGGCAGAGCACTGAATGGTTAACTGAAACAGTTTATCACTATAAAATAAACTGTAAACCATCCAAAAGTGTAGAGAAGACTTCTGACAACTGCTTTCTTCAGGTGGAGAAATAAATCTAATGTTAGAGTGCAGGAGCGGGCATGACCACAGAGTGTTTGAATTTCATTCTAAATTCCATAATAAGAAAAAAGTTGTTAAAAGCTCCGGGGCTGCTCATACCAGAGGAAAAACTGCATTTGTTAACAGTAAGTGAGAGATTCCTGGGGTCTGAATTTGACATCTTAAGTCATGTAAGATGACTGCAAGGACTTTTTTTATATGCAACAAAAATGCAGCAAGCAGCTGAAGGTGTCCCTTTGGTATGCCTACTTGTTCTTTCTTCCCTGTAATGCTGTCCCACATGACCCTCCACACCTTCATTACTACATACCTAAAATAATTTTCTAATTGGAAAACAAGAAAAAATGTAAAGCAGCAGCGTGTGTGTTAGCAGAAAAGAAATATATGTATTTTGTTAATGATGCATTTCTGGATCAAACATCAATATATCCAGTTTTATTTTCACTGTATTTCACTCCAAAACTAAGATTGGAGGGGCCGGGGGGTCAGATTTTTTTTTAAACAGGCTCTACTCTCGGGAAACAGTTGGGTATGGTGCTGTGCTCTTTACCATTATAAATGTGCATTAGCCCCTTCCTGAAACTTCTACAGTATGACTCCAGCACGTTAAGTCAAAAAGTAACTGAGGGAAGGGATTTTTTTTAAATTGCTGGCGGTGCCCATCTTTAATGACACAAGACATTAATTATAAAATTAGTTATAAAGCTGTTTTAAAAGACATCTTAACAAAATACAAATGTACTGATGATTAATTATGGCAAAAATATGTATATCTGAATTATGACATTTTTGCCGATTAGCAAATACTGCTACTTTAAAGGAAAGCTACATGCACAAGTTATAAAGCCACATGGAAGAGGTAAAACAAAAACAAAACAAAAAAAAAAAACACCAACAATCTTGCCACAGGGAATAAAACCCTAGAAACAATCAGAGAAACAAAACCCCAACGCACAACACGTGTTTGTATAATTTTTGCATGTAGTTTTCCATTAACAAATTGCATAGCATTCTCAACATAATCCCTGATCACACTGTCAGCAGATGTGCCTCACCTAATGTAGACTGCCGCTTAGCTCAACAAAAGTATTTAAAAATGTATTATTTATTTATTTTAAAAAAAAAAAAAAAAAACAGTTTATTGAGTTATTAACAACTGTACAGATCAGTGAACACAATAATTGCTACATACTTTGGTGCGAAGTTGACACGGTAAGACTCAGTAACACCCTCCACCTACCAGCTGCTACCAGCAGCTCCATTCAGATCCAAGCACCAGCTTGAAAAACGTATTTTTAAACAATACAGTTACACTGAAAAGGTAGTCTTTGTTACATAAATTTAACTAAAACTTTAGACTTTTTTTTTTTTTTTAGTAATTTCAACTCTATAGTTTCATTTGAAAGTAAACAAAACTATAAAAAGTAGTAATCTTTTTTTTTTTTTTTACTCTGAAAAAAATGCAACTCCGTGATACTGGTTAGTGCATAATGTCAAAACAAGAAATGTCCTCTGGAACAATTGCCAACTAACACGTTTTCGGTGTAATTACCAACAAAGCCCTTTGGAGTGTCGACACAAAACAGTTTTCTTCTTCAGGCACACCAGACTTCACCTGCCCCAACTCCGTGGGATAAGCAATCTCAGACACATCAGTGCAGAAAGTTTTGCCTAATCTTTCCAGCTTCAAGAGAAAAAAAAAAATTAGGTCAAAGCCTTTAATAAGCTCTAATTCAGAGACTAAAGTGGCTGCTAGTCACGTTGGCTGCAGATACAGTCCATGCCATCAATTATTTTTTTGGGGGCGGGGGGAGCAGGCTGAAACCAAAGGAAATCAAATGGCTTGCTACAGCAGCTCATAAAAATTAAAATAAATAAAAGAGGTGGCTGCAGCTCTAAGGTATTGTGGATACCTGGGCCGAAAAGAAGGGGTATGGAGGTACAAAAGTATCTTCATTCAACTGTCAGCTCACTCTGAAGCAGCAACGGTTCAAGTATTAACCGCTTCGTCTCTGACAGCCATTACATAAACTTCCCACCATTTTGTTCACCAGTTTAGGTTATGATTACAAAGAAAAAATGATAATCCTACAACTATCAACTGGTTACAACAATCTCTCTCCAGTGATCGATCATTCAGGGAAACCCCATAACATGGTTTAAAATTTATTAATTTCTTAATTAAGCCTTGGTATAAAATGAATTTATGTTCAGGACTTCATTGTATGAGTATTCTTTCCACTATTCCAACAAATGTACAAAAAAACAAACAAACAAAAAAAAAACAAACAGATTGCAGTCTACATATTTACAGCTCTTACAATTAACTGAAGGAAAACATAGCAATAATTATTTAAACCCCACTTTTTCTGTAATGTCAAGATATCAGTCTGAACTGCAATTCTTCATTTAAATACAAAAGGTCAGAGTTGCTCCCTGAGCGGAATTGTTAATACTTTCCTTTGATTTTCCATCTTTATTGTATTTGTTTACGACCATAGATCAAGAGGTGCTTTATCAGAACAGTTCTGAAGAACAAGGGCCAGATCACTCCCATATTTCCATGATGCCATAGACAGAGAGTCTGGGTATATCTGACTGATTTACTTCTGATGCCATCAGTTCAGAAGCTGAAGATTCAACCAATTGAATTTCAGTCTGCACAGTGATCCTACATTTTACTAACAACAAAAACGACCAAACTTTTCCACACTGAAAGAGCCACGAGAACAACAGTAGGGTTTACTTTCGTCAGCAGGTTCCGTCTTGGTCATCACCAGTTTCAAGCTGAAAGTCACCACAACTTGCCATAAGGGAACTTGAAAACGGCCATCACCATCCACCACCCTGTGGAGAACAAGTACAGCAGACAACAAAATACACCGCTAGTGTACCAGCATGAGTGTAAAAAAGGTTCTACTTTGCTACTTCGTTATTTACACTTTTCACAAGTCTTGGGAGATGCACAAGTGTCTGAAGAATGAAGCACTGCTCCATCATGTATTCAAGAATATTTTAGGCTTAAAAAAAAAAAAAATTATAATTTTATCCATCATAGTGCTGCATGAAGTAGGTGAAAAGAAATTACTTTTTAAAGTAGCCGAGCTTCGCTTTAACCATAAATCCGATCTGCGAGTTCAAAGATCCATGCGAACGGCGCTGAGCCAGAAACAAGTAACCATCCCTTCAACTTGCTGAAATGCACCAGATCTGTCCGTACTGTACAAAGAAAAACCCTGAATATCCACAAAAGCCAGATGGCTGTCAATGAAACAAATCCTGAATGCACTTTTGAACTTGTTTGAAAGTCTGTGCGTTCTTCTGGTTTAACATTCCATCTATCAGCTACAAATGTAGACCCTGATTTTCAGAGGCGATAGTCCCATCAGCCAGTTGCTTAATAGATGACCTCGTAGACGGTGGCCTTCTTGTCACCAGAGCCTGTTACAATATATTTGTCATCTGCTGAAATGTCACAACTTAAGACAGATGAGGATTCCTTTGACTGAAAAAAAAAAAAAAAGGGGGGGACAAAAACACAAATCAGCACTTTTCCAATACACACACATTCAGTAAACCAATCCTCACTTTAGGAATTCTGGACCGGTTTATAGCACTATACCCTGGAGGAGACATGGGGCACACAAGCAGCAGCTCTGGTGGCTTACCCGACTAACGAGCAATAAACAGAATGAGCACTCACAGGCAAGAGAGATGGTTTGCTGGCTTCAATACTGTGACACTGTACTAAGCAAGTAATACACCATGACAGGGCATGCATCAAAGGACTTTAATGCATGCCCCAGGGCTGTGCAAAGGCACAAGGCTAAAGGTAGCGTGTCCTTGCGCCCCTGGGAAGTGCATTAAAATCCTTTGATGCACAACCTGACGTGGCTTACAACACTTATAAAATGGCTTGCCATTGCTCTTTTCAATAATAAATTATTGTATTTCTAAGAAAACAGTAAACCATAGATACAGTTCAAGTAAATTTAATAAATTCACATTTGAATAAAAAAAGTCCCCATTTTGCATTATTCCTCTGTATCGAGTGTTGCTGTGAGCTCAAGCCAGCAAGTGGCATTGTGACTAAGCTTCATGTGGTTACTGTTCTTTTGGCACTGGGTCTGAGAGTGTGAAAGTTAGCGGAACAGTGTGAAGACAAGTGGAGTTTTTTCACATAGCAAGGCTGAGGAGAAGTGTTTTTTTCCTGCCATAAAGGTTGATGTAATGGGTGCACATTAGGCGGCACCCCCCCGGGTAACTGCAGAGTGCAGTTTTGGGCTGAGTTTTACACTGCATCCATCACCCTCTTTCCCCACTGTATGAAGATGAATATTAGTGCCTTGAATGAGATAGCATCTGTTTCTATGTAGGACTGTTAATGAGTGAAGGAGCAGCTACTGACACGGAGACGATTTCATTTGGTAGCTTGGTCTGAGGGCATGGAAATTAAAGGTACAGCTTAATGAGAAGTGGAGGTTTCTCAGAGCAAGGCCGAGTTAACCCCCCACACACACACACTGACAGGGCTATTACACAGGACTGTGAACGATCGGTTGCAGACACTGACTCGATTTCAGTTCTGGCAACACAGCCTGCCAGGCATACTGTCAGCACGATGCTTATGTACAAACACAGAAGATGCTATAACAGGCGACTAAAAAAAAAAATCGATGGTTGACTTGTAATTGCCGTCATCCATTCTGAGCTATACACAATACTGCTGCTCCAAAAAGGGGTTGTGTGGTGGCTGTAATATGTTTTACTACTGCCTGGTGTGAGGACACTGTGAGCACAGATCTGGCGAGACTATGCTACTGTCTGGGGTGGGGGCTCACAATTTTTTGTTTGACTACTTTAAATATGAAATCACTTATGTGGCTTGCCGAGTGTGTTCTGGTGTGTGTTAGAAGTGTAGGTGTGAAATTTATGTTTTGTAATATTGTGACCAGTGACAAATATGATAAATTAAAATCACAGTTGTAAAGTATAGGAATTTCTACATGGCAGCTGCTGGCATATATTTTCTTTTTTTACCTTCTGTTGCAAGACTTGGTGATATTCAGTAAGGATTTTTGGGGAGAGCAAAATGAGATTTAGCAAGAGACTGTGTGTTTATAGAGATTTAATGTACGGTCAACTGATGTCTCTCGGCCAATGAAATTGCTAGATGATTTTTTCTTGCTATTTTGTAAGGCTTTGTATTAAAGCACCAGAGGGACAGGACAAAATACTCTGTCGCTTCAAGGTCTAAAACCTCTTCATAAGGGGTGGGGCACTGAGCATAGCGATCTCCTTAAATACTACTCGAACTGGTTAACACAATGGGTGGCCACTTAAAAAGGAAAATAGGGAAAAAAATGTCCAGTTCATCAAAGTGGTACAAGTAAGTGATACAAGGGACACACTTAAAGATGATGCTTTGCCAGACAAGGGGAACATTTTAACAAAAAAGAAAAATGAAAAATGCATATCTAATCTGAAACAAATAACTCGGTCCAAATAAGGAGTGAAGAAATCCATGCTCACTATCCCATGGACAGCTTGATGAAGAGGTTTTAGACCTCAAAGCACCAGGGTATTTGGTTCAGGTGCTTTAACCCTTACAGGGCCGCGGACCGATATATCTGCCCTGAACTCCAGTACGTTCTAATTCTGCCGGCAGTGTATGGGTTAATACAATGTCTGTATTGTCTCACAGTATGGAAGCATTAAAATGCCTACTACATCTCTATACCGCTCAACCTTCTGACATGAAAACAGAGGACAAAGCTATAAAACATCTGGGCCAACTCACCAAAATGAGGACCCACTTTTAAAAAGTATTAAAAGATTCATTTCAGAGTAAGTAGCAAGGAAAGAATTGCACTGTTAAGGAAGATTTAACAGGAACTATGCTGTCTGACCTAGTTAAAATGCCATGATATTCCTACTCCAAATGATGGGAAACAGCAGTTTAAGGAGAAACGGGAACAATTTGGAATTCAAAATCAGGGACTTCCCTGGAAATCAGACACTGTTGAGTGGTATGTGCATAACGCATCTCATACTGGCTGGTGATATTTACTTGTACCAAATAAGACATGGGAAGCTGGTTAATTGTTAACCATTTACTTTTGGATTATACTAGTATAATGAAAACACATGGCTTAGAAACCAGACAGCTAAATTATACCCAACTACTTATAGAAAATAAACAGCATGTAACTCTTAAGCCTTCCTAATCGAGGAATTCTGAGCCCAATAGCAATCATTTTTTTGGGTTTGCATAAACAGTCAGGCGCCATCAGGAATCTGTGAGATACTTTACTAACCTCGTACTGCCAGACTAATGTCACAACATAAATGGGATATGCTGGACAGTGGAAAACTGCTTGCTTAAACTGAGACCAGCATCCAAGCACACACATCAAAGTTTGTATCTGTATCATTCTGGGTTTTCTGTTTTTGCTTCAAAACTAGCCCCCTTCCCCCCAGAAACAAAAGTGCACTCTTTCTCTCACACTGCAGGATTCATTACTGTCAAACTACTGTCTTGGGTGGGGGGGGGGCGAGATTGACGACTCCATTTTCCAACTGTATGTGTCCTTTACACATCCCATGATGCTGTTATGGTGTATGCAGTGCAGACTGCCAAGGTCTGTTTTGGGCAACATGCACCACAATACTATTCTCTTCCATTACTCTGTGCGCAACTCCCTGTATCTCAGGAAACATTTTACTGCAAAGCAAGAAATCACAGAGAAAGCAAAGCAGAAAAAACGTTACTCACCTGCAACCATAGTTCTAGGAGTGGGATATGGTTCATATCCAGACTCTGGCAGTTCCACTGGAATATACTAATATGCCAGATGTCTTTATATTATGCTCCTCCCACCACCAAGGCGGTATATCTTTCAACTCACCTTGTGACGTCAGACCTTTGCACGCTGAAGCCGGGACCCATGTGCCAATTACCAGGGGAGGCAGCATGGGTTGTTTGCATGTGGACCATATACCACTCCTAGAAGGAACAGTTACGTACTTACCGTAACAACAGATCTTCGAGAGAATCTCGTTTATCGAGCCTCATCTACAGGACTATATGATGTCAGGCACTAGGACCATGCGGAAACTTTCTCTAGCAGTCAACTAAGGGCCACCCAAGCCAACGTCAGACACAAATGTTCCAGAGTATTTTAGCTTGGGTAGCCCCGCTCCCTCCTCAGTGCCCCGCCAGAGACCATACTAGCTAGGCCTGCCTTTAGGGAACTGAGGAGAGAGTTGAGGTGCTGAGGTACATAGAAAGGTTGGAGGAACAGGTGTTCCATCCTGGAGAAGGAGACAGGGACAAAGAAGCTCTGAGAGCAAGGAGGACGGAGGGCGGGTTGGCATGGCCTGATGAAAGAAATTCTCTCCAAGATCTCCTGTTACAGTAAGTATGTAACTGTTCTATCTTTTTCAAGGATATCTCTCATCAGGCCATACCTATACGAGTTCCAAGCAGTACTGACAGTGAGACAGTCTGGGTGGCAGGAGGTCTGAGGTCTAGGAAAGAAGGCCTTGAAGTACAGTTAGGCCAAAGGTTTCCCCTCTCCTAGAGGCAATGTCCAAACTGTAGTGCTCTGTGAAAGTGTGGATGGTACTCTCAAGTGGCAGCAGCACAGATTTCTGCAGCTGAAACATTCCTGAAACAGGCAACAGAAGTGGCCATGCCTCTGGTCGAATGGTCACAAACAACCCCAGTAAGATCCCTACCATACTTTCTGTAGCAAAAAGTAACAATTCAACAACCATTTGGACAAACACTTTATAGAAACTGGAATGCCCACTTTCCCAGGGCCAAAACAAACAAAAAGTTGCGAAGACTTCCTACAGTCCTTCGTATGGTGTGTATAGGAATGGTGAATTCTATGCACATCTAAAGTATGGAGCAATGCTTCCCCTGGATTAGCATGCTCTGGAAAATAAATTGGCAGGTGGATGGTTTGGTTCAGGGTAAGCTCAGATGCCACCTCTGGAAGAAACTTAGGGTTCTTACACAAAGACACCCTGTCTTTGTGGAAAATCAAATAAAGAGGCTCACACATGAGAGCCTGAAGCTCGGAAATTCTCCAAGAAGTAATGGCAACTAAAAATAACGCTTTCCATGGCAGAAAGCATAGCTCACAAGATGCAGTGAGCCTAAACGGAGCCAAAATAAGCTTTTCTAACACAAAATTCAGATCCCAAGGTGGTGCTGGATTGCAAATGGGCAGCTTCAAATGAAGGATGTCCAAGAATGTACAGGACACATCCAGCTATGCCACTGTATGGCCATCAACAGGCCCATGAAAGGCCCAAATGGCCGACAGGTGCACCTTAATGGAAGAGTACTACAAACTAGCATCGAACAGGGAGTGCAGGTACACCAGAGACTGATTCACTGGACAAGTGAAGGGTTCCAGATGATGAGAGGCAGCCCACAGAGCAAAGCGCTTCCACTTCATGGCATAAGTGGCCCTGGTAGAGGGTTTTCTAGCAGCTACCAGAACATCAGCCACCTTCTGAGAAACTCCAAGACTCACAATGGCTATGTCTCCAGGAGCCATGCATGAAGGCGAAGACACCCAGAGGTCCGGATGGACTGGAGTGTCCTGCTCCGGTGATAGCAAGCAACGGTACAGAAGCAGAGGTACAGGGGGTTCCACTGCTAGCTTCTGCAGTAAGTGGAACCAGATCTGATGAGGACAGAAGGGAGCCACGAAGATCAAAGTGGCTCCTTCCATCTGAAGCGGGTTAGAGCCCTCTGAATTAGAGGAAAGGGAAGGAAGGCATAAAGGAACCTCCCTTTCCAAGAGAGGGACAACTCGTCTCACCAGAAAACTCCAGGCCCTGGAGCAAGCGAGCAGAAATGCAGCACTTTTGCATTCAGCGAGGCGCAAAAACGGTCTACTCTGGATGACCCCACCTATCGAACAGGTCCTCTATGACCAACGTCAGGAGCTCCCAATTGTGTATCCAAGACTGGGAGTGGCTGAGCCTGTCCACCAGGACGTTATGGATGCCTGGAACTTTTATTTATTTAAAAGTTGATGATCGGGAAAAGCACCATGAACCAAAGGCTTGTTTCCAGGTGCGACCCGGGGAAAGGAGTACAGGTGTAAGGCAAAATACATCAGACATCTAACAGATGAAATTCAACAGAAATTTACACTATAAAACATATGTACTATGTACAAAATAAACAGTAGATAAGTGTAAACAGTAGCATACAGGCTAGCAGACAAAGTGCATACAGCGATACACAGTAAGGGGGAGCAGGGCTAAGGTGGAGGGTTTAAGGGTGGGGAACAGGTGCAGGAGGTGGCAGGGGAGGGTCTGAGTCGGCGCTTGAAACCATAGAAGGAGGGGGAGAGGCGGGTTTGGGAGGGGAGGCTGTTCCAAAGGGAAGGAAATCTGTAGGAGAAGGAAAGTTTGTCAGCGGAAGTGCAGACACGAGGTAGAGAAAAGGAACGGGCACAGCTTGACCGCGAGTTATAGGGAGAGGGGGAAGCTGGAGAGAGGTAAGGTAGGATGGAAGAGATCCAAACCAGTATTTTAGGTATGGTTAAGCAGTGAGAGGAACAACTCTGAGTAAGACTGTAAGGAAAGCGAAGAATAGAGGTTGCAGTGGTGAGTTAAGGGAGGAGAGCTGGAGGCAAATCTGCAGGAGGTGTGAAACAGGACGTCCAGTTTAGTGAGGGAGGTAGGGAGGCAATACTGAAGACTATGTTGGCGTAGTTAAAGGCTGGGAGGATCTACTTGACTACGAGGTCGCAGGGGTTGACCCAGACACCAAGGTACTTGTAAGTAAGGACATTTGCCAGAGGGGTATAAGCAGACGAGAAAAAGGCTGGCAATGAGGGAAACTTTGTGTGGTTTTGTTTGGACCCAAAGGTCATGGCAACAGGTTTTTTTTTTTGTGTGTGTGTTCAGCTTTAGACTGTTTGCACTGAACCAGGCTGCGACTGCTGTAAGGTCATTTTGGAGGGGGGGTTTGGACAGTTTGTATAGACGGGCCATACAGGAATAGGACGGTGTCATCCATGTACATCTGAATACTGGAGCTGGTGCAGACAGAGGGAAGGTCATTTATAAAGAGGGAAAAGAGAACCAGTCCAAGGATAGAGTCCTGGTGTGCGCCAGCAAGGATGGGGAGGAACGGAGATGTGGTGTTATTGACTGAAACTGATTGTAAGTGGCCAGTAAGATAGGAGCCAAACTAGGACACTGAAGCAGGGGAAAGGCTAATGGGAGTGCAGTTTAGAGAGCAGGAGAGGGTAGGAAACCAAATCGAAGGCCTTGGCTAGGTCAATGAATATAGCCGAGGTGATCCGGCCACGATCCATAGCAGTGTGGATAGCATCAGTAAAGTGGAGGAGGTGGTGGAGTGGGATTTTCTAAAACCGGACTGGAATAGGAACAGTGTCTTCGAGGTCGCAAATAAATTACTGAGCCTAGAGAGGATGAGGGATTCTTGAACTTTAGCAAGGGCAGAGAGATGGGGGGGGGTAGTTACCAGGGATGGTAGGGTCGCCACCTCTGAAAAGCCAGGCTTTGGGAACAGTGGAAGAGGAGAGCGAGAGATTTAGGACAAAAGTTAAGGGGGTAGTTACTGAGAAAGCAGAGATTTTAAGGAGCCTAGGGTGCAGGCCATTAGGGCTGGACTCAGAGGGGTTCAAATGTAAGAGCATGCAGGACTTCTGATGGCATGGATTGGGGGGAGTTGAAAGCCTGAGAGAGTTGCAGGGAGGTGGTGGTGGGGGACTGGGGCCCAGGCAGAACAGCACAGGATGTAAAGCACTTATTTTGGGCAACATGGGAGAGATCGGAGATTAGTGAACCCTTCTTGCAGATTTAAAGTGGGGAAGGGGAGTCTGATTTTAGGTGCATGCGCAAGCGGAGATCCTGCCAAAAGGATGAGGGAGTACTGTTAGAGGGGTGCAGACGAGATTTGAAAAAGTCAGATTTAGCTCGATGGATGCTGATGGTGCAAGGATTTTGGAGAATACAAAAGGCTTGAAGAGGGGGGCCTGGTCACCTGTAGATTTAAAATGATGCCAGGCACGATCACGAGCTCTACACTTGGCCAGAATATATGGGGAGATCCAAGGGTGGTGGGCACATCTAACTCTTGCCGTCCTTAATGGGGCGTGGGCATCCCAGATCTTAAGGAAGATGGACATGAAGTAGGCGAGGGCACTGTCAACCGATGGGGAGCAAAAAACGGGACCAGTCTGCAAGGGCCAGGTCATGAAGACGTTTTTTCTCTCAAGGGAGTTGAGGAGGCAATACTGGATGTATCTGTCAGGGACGGGGAGGATGGGACTTCCTGATACAGCAGGTGGGGCAGTGGTCCCTAAACACATCTGGCAAGTTACCAGCAGAGCAGATGCAGTGGGGGTGGGATGAGATCACCCAGTTGAGTAGGGAATGTGACTGACTACTAGAGTTAGGTCGAGTAGGGTCTTTAATTAGTTGGGTTAGATTTAGTGCTTCAATTTGTTGGCAGGAACTTTGAGATGAGGGGGAGAGCCAGTCCAGATTGAAGTCGCCAAGAAGGATTAATTCCCTGAGTTTACTAAAGCAAAGGTGGCAGTGATGCAGGAGACGAGGGATGAGGGGTGAAGTTTTGGGGAGGCCAATAATACCCCCACAAAAAGGGGAGATGAAGATGGGAAAGTGAGACTGATTAGGAGGAGTTCATGGGAGTGGGGGATAGCTTCACAGTGGACGACAGTGCAGTTTACGGAGCTATGCAAGTAGATAGCCACACCGCCGCCTCATCTGCCATGATCTTGTCTAAGAAGGCTGAAGTCTAAAAGCCAGCCTGTGGGCGCAGTTAGTTCCACCTGCGGTGCGGCGGCCCAGGCCGAGGAATGGAGCGCGGGTGGTGGAGGGCCAGCTGGGGGAGAAGGATGGGCGTCCCATGGACGGCTCTCCTTCTCCGGGGGTGTCTGGCGCACTGAGGACTCCTGGCAGAGGCCGGGAGACACACACGCTACCGGCGCTCATCATACAGGGAGGCAGGATGGACGCTGGCGTCACTGCAAGTCCCCGCCTCCAAAAGAATACAGGAAAAAGGAGCAGGCGGTCGGGATCCACTGTCTAAGTGAAACCCTCCTTGAGGCTTCAATTAGTCGCAATCGCTGCAGTCCCCTGGCCAGTCACTAGTCCCGCGGCGTGGATAGGGGACCGTTGCCGTGGCCCTGCCCTCCGGGGGGGGGGGTAAGCCAGGGGTAACTGGGGGACAAAGGAGGCAACAGATGGTGGTGGAAGCACCGGGGACTGTGGCCAGGGCAGATGAGTGACAGTGGACCTGCCAAGAAAAGAAAAAAAAATAAGAAAGCTGAAGTCTGGTAGGGCCAATTGGGAGTCAGGGATATGGAAGGAAAGCCAAGTTTCTGAAATGTAAACAATGTCAGGGGAGTGTAGTTACCCAAACTTTTAGGTTGTCATGTTTGGGGAGAAGGCTGCACACATTTGTGTGGAAGATTCGCAGGCCTTTAGGGAGAGCCTGAAGAGGAGAGATGATAGGGTTAGAGGGGCCCGGATTTGGTTCAATGTCCCCAGCTAGGAGCAGTAAGAGAACCAGGAGGTGGAGGAGTGAAGCATGGGTTTTGCGCTTGATTTGATATAGGGGGAAGGGGGTACCCATGAGGGGGGTAAATGAGGAAGGAGTGGATGAATGGTAGCTAGATTTAGGATGGGAGCCTCAGAGTAGCCCAGGTTGTATTATCATGTGGGTGGGGGGCGTGGGGAGATAGTAGTAGAGTAGGACCTATTGCAAGGGGGGGAAGAGGAGCCAAATACTGGAATAGGATGGGTGGGAGGAGGGAAGGAGGACAAGGAGGGGTATATATGGGGATAATGTGAGAGAGGAAAGATAAGGAGACGGGGGCCTGTAGGGGCTAGTAGTGAGGGATGAAAGAGAGAGAGGGGTGGCAATATTAATTGTAGCGGAGCTAACAGTTGAGAGGAAGGTTGCAAACGAGAGATAAGGGGCAGACTAAGGCACTGCAAATTGAGGCTGCTGCGGTGTAGAGGGTCTGAGGTTCAAAGCAAGGGGAGTCAAGTGTAGCAGAAAGGGATGGGAAGCAGAAAAGCAGACAAGAAGAGCAGGAGTGGAAGGAAATGGCTAGGACACGGAGTAAGGAAAAGGAAAGGGATAAGCAGTGACTTCTGGTGGTAAACAGAATCTGGCAGAGGAGAGATCATGTAACCAGTCACGTGACAGGATGTGAGCTACATACGAAGGGTCGGACCAGGTGGGAGGGTTAGGCAGTCGCCGTGCAGCAGCAACAGGCATATACAGCTGACAGTTCTAGGCCATGTTCTACAGCCCAGTACCAGACCCTCATCACTTCTCAAAACAGAGGATATGAGTAGGTCCCTCCTAGTTTGCTGATGTAGTTAACCACACTGATGTCTGTCTGCACCAGCATGTATACCGGCAATATGGCACCGCATCAACAGGCGCCAGATTTCAGTGAATGTAATTATAGCAACCTCCCGTGCCTCAAGTTGATATATTTAGTTGGGGGTAGGGGGGCCCCTGCAAACAGAGAGGTTGCTGTGACAGTCGCCGAAATATGGCACTGTCTTGATGCGGCGCTCTATATGCGACGTCGAGATGTGGTAGAACCACACCAGCAGATGGCCCAGGGATGGGCGAGTCTGTGAGGCTTGGAGAGCATACAGAACGGCCATCTCCAGGATGCTGATGTGGAGGGTAGCCTCCACTACAGACCATGTCCCTGGTACCTGATGGGGTCCCAGATGAGCTCCTCAGTCTTACCTTGAGACATCTGAGGTGAGAATCTGTGGAGGGGAAGGAATGAGGACGTTTTCTGGGTTCCATCTACCACAGCAGCCACCTTCTTGAGCATAGAGGCGACTAGAACCTGCTGTTCCAGGTCATCGTTGACCTGGTCCCACTGGACCCTCAATGTCCACTGGGGACTCTGCATGTGCAGCCTGGCAAAGGGTACAGTGACAAGAGCTGCAGCCGATGGGCCCAGGAGCCTAAAGAAGAATCTGGCTGAGATATCTGCTGTTGTAAAGCAGCTGGGCCTGGGCCATCAGGCAGTCTGCCCTGTCCTGCGGTAAGAATGCCAAGCCCAGAGCCGTGTCCAGTACTGCCTCGATGTACAGGAGGCAGTGGCAAGGGACCAAGACTGACAAGGGCAGAATGTACCTGGATTGCCAGGGCATGAAACAACCGAAAAACAACCAAATTGCACGCTCAAAACCTTTGCATTGCTCAAAATGCAATTCACATTTCTGTGAAGGTGCTGCTGGTGGGGGTGGGGAGGTTTGTGCACTGCTGTTACTTACCACAACCCAGTAGCACCCCCTGGCAGAAATGTGAATTACATTTGTGGGCAATGCAGAGGGGAGCATACTGATTTAAGAAGGTGTGGCACCCCTTACAGCACGCTCCCTTCCACCACCTGTAAATGTTCCTGGGTGGAAGTACCTTATTTAAGGAGTTAATTTGGCAGGCCAATTGAGGCAGCCCTCTATAGTTGTGAGTAGCCACTGCAGGCATTTCAGAGCTGAAAAGCTAGTGTAGGGACTATTCCGAAAGGGTCCCACCGTGGAGTGGTGGTACAGCTTGCTCACTTTGGAATTCCAATCTGAAAACTAAGAGGACCCCTTTCTTTACATGAAGTTTAAGGTACGTGAGCCAGTGGCCATGAAACAGTTTAAATATTAAAATGTACTATGTGGGGGGTTGTGCACTGGTATTTTGTTTTTAACTGCATGAAACAACTACCCGGAACCTCTAGGGTCTGGAGCAGTTGCTCCTCGGACTGTGCTTTGGCAATCAGTCATCCAAGTGAGGGAAGATGTACAGTGCCTCTCTGTTTGGGGGGGGTGGGGGCTGCTACCACTGCCAAGCATTTGGTAGAGACCTGCAGAGTAGAGGTACAAGCCAAAAGGCAAGGCTCGGAACTGGCAGAGTTCTCCTGGAATTGGAACCTAAGGTATTGCCGGTGGGGAGCACTCACCGTGATATGCAGGTACACGTCCTACATGTTGAGGGAGAATATCTAGTCTCCCTGGTGCAGCCAAGGCAGCAGGCCATGTAGGTATGTCATCATCCTGAATTTCTTATACTGGATGTAGAAATGTTGCTCACAGCTAGGCTGGGCCGTACATCCCCTGTAAATTTAGGGACCAGAAAGAAATGGTAAGAGAACCCCCATTCCTTGGGGACATGCTGTATATGGCCCTTTTCCGCAGCAGCGAGTGAAGACCCCGTAGCACTGGAATATGGTCTAGAGGGTAGTGTAAGTGAACTGGAGGTAGATCTGGAGGCCCTCCAGAAGGCTTAGAGCGTGGTCTGGCGCTATAACCTGCAGGACCCACACAGCTGTAGAGATCCCCCTCCACCTGTCCAGCTAGAGGGAGAAACGAACCCCTGCCACCATCTCATGTAGTGCTGGAAGGTGGGGGTCTGACAAAGTCATGCTGAAGCAGCACCTGTGACCAGGAATGCGCCACCTCCTCTGGGGACCTTCCCAGTGCTGGAAGTAGGGAAGGCAGGGCTGTTGCTGCCTGAAGCTTGTCCTGGGGCCTGATGCCCAGTTTAGGCTTGTGGTAAGCCTGGCGAAAGGGCACCTCCTAGCTAATTTTTGGCTGCAAGTCAGAAGGTATGTCCCGCACATCTGTCCCAAAGAGCTTGTAGCCCTGAAGGGAGCATTCAGGATGGACTATTGTATTTCAGTAGCAAACCCAGACACCCTGAGGCAAGAAGGCTTGCAGGAACAGTGGGATTCTTCTGAGGGACCCAGTACCACAGGACCACTTTTCTGGCATGTCATGGAACAGGCTTGATCAGTGTTAGGCGGCCAGGGTGCAGCCCCTAGAGGAGGAAGGGGAAAAAGCAGAGAAACGGGAAGATCTACGAACACTCCCAGGAATGCCCTGCTCCTAAGCTTCAAATCTCGCTGTAGTTTGTAGCAGCATCCCCTTAAGAGATGAAGGAGAGTATCGCAGGAGGGGGCCCCCAGGTACCCGGGGGGATCCCCACTCCTGAAGGAAAAGGGTGGGGGCCGGCCTAATAGAAGGCTCCCAAGCACATCCCTTCTTCCGTATGTGATAAAAGGAAGGATATTCTGGACCCATCATTGGGCCCTGCGGGCCACGTGTAGGGAAACGAAGGTGGAGATGACCTGAAGGTCGAAAGGCACAGCGAAGGAACAGGTGATGAAGTGGGACGCTAAGAGGCTCTGACATCACCGTGCCTGGGGTGTATGGTGCTGGGTTGGCTCCGCAAAGGAGGATAGCGCACTGTGCCTAGGAGCAGCCCCGTGCAGCGTTGGCAGGGGTGACTAGAGCCCCTACTTTGATGGGCTGCCGCCAGCCACAATAAGGCTAGGAATGCCTAGCCGGGCTGACCTGCTACAGGTTCCAAGGTCAGGAGGTGATGCCAGCAACTGGTAAGGCTGGGGAATCCTGTGATGTCGACTGGGAAGGCAGGGATCCCTATGCTGACAGGCCCAGCGGGGGCCTCCCACTACTGTAAATCCACTGTGTGATGAAGTCTGAGTGGCAGGAGGCATGGAGGGTGGCCCGCATGGCGACAGAGCGTCGCACGGTGACGGGGGGGGGGGCGCTAGAACCTCAGCACTGACAGGCCTAGGCTCGAGTAAGGAACCGGCAGAGTCAATAGCCCACAGCAACCATGCGGAGAGGGAGGGCCCGAGACGGGGAGTGGTGGCGGTGGCCTACATTCACAGGAGGCACTGCGCAGCAAGGACGTTGGATACTGGAACCCTGACATCAACTGGCCAATGCTGGACGTGATAGCCAGTTGGGCGCTCCACCCAGAGCCAACCCTGCAGGAGACAGATATGGGTTATAGAGGTGGGGATGATGGCCTGCATGGCAGGGCACCTCGCAAAGTCGATGGGGGAACCTGAGCCCCAGTGTCGACAGGGAGGCGCCGGCCGAGAGAGGACAGTGAAAAGTCACTTCAAGAGCCAACCTGGGGGTCTGAGGTCAGAGCTGCAGGACTAGCGACATTGTTTATAGCCTCGATGTTGAAGGGCCATCGCCAGTTGCAAGCAAGCCAACGTGAAACACTACCACAGCTGTACCCTATGGGGAAGAAGGTGTTGGATAGCAGGAAGCATCAATGCCGGAGCAGACAATGCCACAGTCGTGGTCGGCACCATGAGCAGCCATGACCAGGAGAGAAGGCCTGAAGCCAGATGATGCCGCCCCGAGGTCCAGGATAGCAAGAGGAGAGAACCAGCGACACAGAAATCTTGTCCCTCGAGGTTCGTTCTGCCGCAGGACGACCCGCTAGCCTGGGCTCCGTAGAAAGCTGGGCTGAACGTAGAAGTCGCCGGACAGCTTGAAGAAGATCAGGCGGAGACGGCAGGCTTAACAGTCGTAGACCCAGAGAATCCACCACTGTCGAAGAAAAAGAAGCTCAGGTCGAAGAGACACAATGACCGAAAGCAAAAGCAAACAAAAATCACAAAGAAAACAACTAAGTGATTTGAGAAAGAAAAATAAAGCAAGTAGAGGAAAATTTTGCAGTCAACTGAAGCATAGCGATGTCTCCATAGAGTCCGATGAGTGATGGTCGACGGCAAGGAAAGAACTGAAGAAGGCACGAGGCCACCCATGTATATATAAGAGGAGTGACATCGGCTGGTGTCATCGTGGGCGGCCCCAGTAGACTGCTAGCTAGAAAAGTTTCCATGTGGTCCTAGCGCCTGATGGCTATAGTTCCAAAGGTGTGGCTTGCTGCAACAGATATCCTCAATGAAGATAGAACAGTTACGCAAGAACCTACCATAACACTAGATCTTCGAAAGAATCTCCTCCATTACCTCAAAGAAATGATATGTTCCCCGCATGAACTAGTTCAGATCCTGCCAATCCAGTATTGGGCGCCAGCCCCCTAAACATTTTGGGACTAGGAAGTACCTGGATATGTAACCCTGACTGGCTAGGGATTCCTGGACACAAGTTACTGCCCGTTTTGCAAGGAGCTGAGCAATGTCCTCCTGAATGGCGGACAGTGTGTCCTGCAACACCCTGGTCTCCTAAGACACGTGAAGGCAGTAAGGCAGGAGAGCCTCAATGTCCAGAGGCAACCCTTTACCTACTACATCCAACACAGACTTGTCTATTGTGACAGCAGACCAAAATCACAAAAAGTGACGTAGCTAACCTCCTACAGGGAGTGCAGACAGGACGGGTGGAGGAATGACACCACCCAACTCATCACTGGGCAGCTTTAGCAGGGGCTCCGGCAGCTGCAGCCAGAATGGCACCACCCCTTGCCCTACCCCCCCCTTTTTTTTTTTCCAATGACCCTTGCCCCCGGATTTGGGCTTGGGGTGCCAGGCTGGATACCGCCCCTGCTGGGGCTGCTACCACAGAGGCCGGGGCTGAAAGAACCAATGCTAGAAAGCCTGTCCTTCTGGGATGATGCCATATAATCCAGGGTGGCACTGGACTTCTCAGTATAACCAAGATGCCCTTCCACCCCAGGGCCAAATAGGTCAGTGCTCAGAAAACGGGGGCACTGGCAAGCCTGTGCTGGTTGTCTGCCATGAAGGTGGACAGACACAACCAGGCCTGTGGCACATGGAGACAGCCACTGCCATGAGCACATGAATTGCCCATGTCCATGGCCATCTCTGGTAATGGTGTTTAACCAGCGACTGACCTAGGTCTCTGAAGACCACCATCGCTGACTGCTGATCAGCCAGGAGGTGAGGGAGGAAGGAAGCAAAAACTGCCATCAGGGAGTGACCAAAACTGGCCATCATCAAGACATAACTAGCCTGATGCAAGACCCAAGGACACCACAGTGTACACCTTTTTTGTGGCTCGGTCAATCTTACAGGACTCCTTGCCCGGAGGCTTGTTCACATTCCCCTGGTGCCTGGACTTGCGGAACACCAAATCAGTCATCAAGCCCTCTGCAGAAGGGTGGTCCGAGAACCCAGAAGGGGACTCAGCAGGGTCCCCATACTTGCAGATGATACAGGTAGAGGGCGCCAGGCAGGATGCTTGATGCTACCAAAGCTCTAGGGCCAGTCCCAAAACAGCCTCAGTCACGAGAAAGGCAAGATATTCAGCCCTATCCAAAATATCCGTAATGAGGTACTTAGCCCTTTAATGGACTGGCTCTAGTGGGACTGACATGGACTCCAATATTAAGCAGAGAAGCGCACCAATGGACATCAGCCATGCTCGGGGGACAGTTTCTCAACTGATCCCCAGTTGAGGAGGAGAGTCCCAGAGGAGGCCCTGGACTCATGGTCAGAGTCAGAGGACTCCTCGAAAACAGCCCTCGACCATTTCTTGCCACAGACCACAAAGGTTTCCTTCCCCGGGGTGATATGCACAGACAACTGGCCTGGCAAGTCAGTGGCCAAAGGGATCCCCTTAGACAGAGTGCCCATTTTCGGCTGCAGTGGTGGAGAAGCAGTTGCAGAGAGCACCTGCGAAATGTGAACCGGCAAGGTCACCACTGGTGGCTGCCAGGGAAAGGGAGGTCAAGAGGTTAGAGCCCTACCCTGCCCCGTGATGGCCCACTGTTGCCAGAGGAGCTCCTCGCAGCACTGGTGCAGTTTGCGACAGTGCCTCTCCTCACCCAAGGATGAGAAGTGTCGACGTCAACGCCTCCCGAAAGAGTGTGGGAATGCCTTGACTGAGACTTTAACTGGATGACAGACAGCGAGGGGGGCCTTCTGGTGGATTGTGCTACACCTCACGCCTGCCCACATTAAGCAGCACAGGCATGAAAGGCTAGACCACTGGCACACCCTGCACCTGATGAGGACCGGATGGGGACACTGACCGAACCATATCGAGTGAGGACCCAGAGCACCAGGACCTGCGAGACTGAATCCTCGACCTTGAGTGACAACTGGTTGACAGGCTCGAGGAAAATTTCCACAGTCTGCTCAACTGGAGTCGAAGTCGACTGGTTTGACAGGGGTACTGAAGAGCCCTCCACCTGCCCAACCTGTCCCTTGACTGAAGGACGCCTGACCATCATCAAGTGGTCAGGCAAGCTGAGGGACCAGAAAACCACAATCTCTCCTGGTCCCACAATTGCCAACAATGGCGTTTGTGCTTGGAACCACGGTGAGTAAGGCTCTCCCCTAAAGTCTGTAGGGCCAAACATGTCCCAGAAGCCTCCAGTTAATGACCCTTCGATGTTGGCCCCAGCTGCGAACACTGCCAGACTGATGAGGTGCCCCCCCCACCCCAAGGCCACCACTGCTTCCACCTCAAGGACCACAAGCTGCTAAGCAGACCCAGGCACAGCAAAGACCTTCTTGTAGCCCTTAGAGTGGTCCATTGGATATCATTCCGAAGGCCAAGCCAGAGCTTCCTGTCCTCCAGGGATTATGCTGAGACAATGGCTGCACCTGGCCTCATCATACTGCCCTCTCAGGCAATACACACACATGTTGTGTGGGTCAGTGACTGACATCATCCGGCACCAAACGCAGAATTTGATCCCAGCTTCCCTTTCTCCATCGTTGAGGGAACTGAGAAAATAAATCTGAGGAACTGAAAAACTTTGAAACCAATGAAGCACTAAATCCTAAGCGACAGCTGTGAAGGAGATGACCTGTTCTTCCAGCAGAAAGAAAGATCTGATGCCCAGGAAGAGTCTGGGGATATACCATCCAGGTGGTGGGAGGAGCTTAGCTTAAAGACGTCAGGCATATTAGCATAATCCAGTGGAACTACCAGAACGTGGACACTGAACCATATCCACACCCCTAGAATATCTTTTAACTGACAATATATAGCCCATGTTTAACAGCGCCATGAAATAACACAAATACAGTTGAGCAGTTAAAAATGTATAAAACCCTGAAACAGTGACAATTATTTTCAGACACACTTTCCATGCATGCCTCTCCGTTCACTTTTATGGGAAAGGAAGTTTGGAAATTGTTCACACAGCATCACTGGATAAGACCCCCAGTCTGCTTCAGTCAGTTACCTGGAATATGCTGGCTCCATACGGTGTTCTCCAAGCATTGAGAAGGTTGTCTTTACCAGTACTTACAAACCATTTCCCTAGATAAGGAATTCAAAAAAACAGTTAGCACTTGAACAGGAACACAGACTGTAAAGTACTATTAAAAGTTGGGGAGCAAATTTATTCTGACAAAAGTGGTGGACTTCAAGAGAGTGCCTTGATACTGAAGACTGTGGACAGCTGCATGTTCCAAAAATGGTTATTTTAAATGGTAACATTCAGCAAGCTGGGGTACACAGAGGAATAATCGGCTGATGCGTGTGATTAAATGTTGCCCAAGGCCAAGGTGTTTAACTGCAGTAGCTGGCTATTCAGAGTATACTCTGGCAGACTGAACTGTATTACTATTATACAACAAGGAGTTTTAAAACCTGGATTTTAAAAGCTTGTGGTAGTTGATGTGGACAGTGCCAGTGATGCCTTTTTTCTCCCCTGTGGACTAGATGTGGGTAAACTATCGTGAGCATAAAAATGTGGGCATGTGTCTTAAATGTGGATAAAGTTGCAAGTTTCTAGCCTGTGGCCTCATGTCTTACTATGCCCCTGGGCATGCAGTTAACTCAGCACGATGCACATCCTGTTGCATCTTACTGTTAATGACTGTGGGCGTGTCTTCAATGCAGATAAACTAACATGGATGAGTCAAAAAATGTGGATGAATCGACAGTGAGAGGTTGTAGCAGTTTGTGAGGTATTCCGTGGTAGTTTTACTCTATTCTGGTTGCCCTACAATGGAGACCCACTGTATAATAATGAATATATATCTCTGGGAAACCAATCACAAAGCTGTACATCCAATCTTGACAGTAGGTCATCTGCGAACAGTCAAACATTTTCTGTCACGGAAATCACTAGGGTTAAAAAAAAAAAAAAAAAAAATAGCTGTTGGGAGACTACTGTGTTCTGAAAATGTGATGATCAGATAACTTTATATTGCAGACTGGTACAGGTTTAAAAGAAGGTATCTAACTTACCACAGTAGGCAAATTTTAATGAAAGAACGCAGCTCTCATGCAAGTGAAGCTGGTATTTATCAGGTTTGGTGTGGTGTAGCACTTCTACATTACTGCTCTCCATGCCCACTGCTAACCACTCACCCGTCGGACAGTAGCCCAGAGAAAAGATCTGCAGAACAGGAGGGAAGAACAAAATGGAAACAAGTCTTAGGATACAGACAGTCTGAACACATATTAACCACTGACTTGCTCAAAGTTAACTAACAAAAGTGTGAAACTTGTGGCTGAAAAACCACAAACAGTAAATCTTAAGCAACACATATAGGTAACGTATTTTATCCTTTAAATACCAGTATTTAGTAAAGGTTTATCAGAACAGAAACAGAATCTTAAGCAGGTTTTTTCTCTCCAGTGTGATGGAATTGCTACTTAAAGACTGCATGAGTAATTTTGTAACGTGTGTCACTCATACTTTCACATAATGGCAGGGTGGGGTGGGAATTACATTAGTAGGAGACTTCCAGAAGGTGTGAAACCAGCTTTGTTTGGGTTTATGAATGTGTTTACCTGAGAGGTAAAGTCATGCTGCTGTAGCTGTCTACCCTCTCGTAGGTCCCAGGAACGCACAGTATTGTCCAGACCACCTGTCCACAACTTGGTCCCATCATGTGAGATATCTATACAACTTGCACCATCTGTGTGGCCCTGGAATTGTCTGAAAGGACAAATATTTAGATTTAATCAAAACCTAATTCAGATTTTTCAAACATCCCCCCCCCCCCCAAACTTCCTTGTGCCTTCTATTATGGAGGACAGCGAGAACATCTTGTCTCTGTCGATATCAGCAGAGGAGGAGAAAAGCAGATGTGGAGTCTGCCAGAAGGTTTTAATCCTGCAGTGGGGCAATGAAGTCCTATCTTGCCCTTCTGCTTGAACACAGGTACTGCAAATCAGTATCTAACAGATGCAGGAGTAAGGAATATTAATTCCCAAATACTACAAATAATGGGGTGCTACTCAGTAACAAGCACCACAAATGATGGGGTGCCACTCGGTACCAAATACCACAAATGATGGGGTGCCACTCGGTACCAAATACCACAAATGATGGGGTGCCACTCGGTACCAAATACCACAAATGATGGGGTGCCACTCGGTACCAAATACCACAAATGATGGGGTGCCACTCGGTACCAAATACCACAAATGATGGGGTGCCACTCGGTACCAAATACCACAAATGATGGGGTGCCACTCGGTACCAAATACCACAAATGATGGGGTGCCACTCGGTACCAAATACCACAAATGATGGGGTGCCACTCGCTACCAAATACCACAAATGATGGGGTGCCATTCGCTACCAAATACCACAAATGATCGGGTGAGGGAACAACTATCAACTTATTTATTTGAAAATTGGTGACTAGGAAAGGCACACAGACAGAGATCATTTCCAGGTGCTACCCGGGGGAAGGGCACAGGGGACAGAGAAAATACATCACACGGTTACAATAAAGTACAATCAGAATAACATAATGAAAACAGATAAAAGTGCAGGCACAGCAGCAGTAGAGGAGTAAACAACGGATTGACCATCCAGACACAAAGGCACTGGGATTAAGATGGTAATGGGGGAGAAGCGTCAGGGAGAGGGGGAGCAGGAAGGTGGGGGAAGGTGCTTCGACTGACACCTGAGGGAATCAGGGTAGGCAGAGAGGAGGATGACAGTGGGGAGCCTATTCCAGAGTGTGGGAAGGTGGCAGGAGAAGGCTGACTGCCAGCAGAGGAGCGGGGACATGGAATGGAGAAAGTGTGATGATCCCTGGAGTGCAGAGAATAGAAGGCAGGGGAGATAATGGAGAGCAGTGACAAAAGTGACCCACACCAGTATCTGGAAATGAAGGAGGCGCAGTGGGTCTGGCGACAGGAAGTTAGAGGGAAAATGGATACAGAGCATATTTCACTATTTAGGGTTTTTGTATTCAAAAACAAACCATTTAATCCATTCTAGGTGGTCAGAGTTAGTTTCAAAACCACCTTAACTCCCCCATGTCATCCCCCTTGGTCTTCATAGGTGAAAGAAAAAAACGGTTGTCCTGCCAACCCTTCCTCCACATGGCACCATCTTTCCCAAGTCATCCAAGCTCAAGTGACAATAGTGTGCCCCCACACTCAATCACCGTGGGCGGGTTTAAGTAAAATGCAGCAGTCAGGTCTCCTCTCTCCAGCCCAAGACATATTTTAAGAATCCCCCAACACACACACACCTCTTTCTGGATCCAAATTTGTAAAAATGTATACAAACAGCACAGGACTGAGGTCTCACCTGTTCAATGCAGTACAAAGAAAGTGCACACACCTGGGAGTGTGAACAGTAAAGTAACACAAAGTCCCACACTGTGGAGTAAGGTCAGCACTTAATAATACAGGACATAACCATGTCTCAAAAAGGAAGAAAACCTTTACGATGTATTATAACAAGCATTTGTCAATGCCGAATGTTGCTTGCTTCTATGTGCTGTTTAGGTATCTGGAAGCCATTGGAGTGCAAATATTGAAAATCTGCGAACTTACGAGCGTGCGTAGAACTGCATAGCATGGCCTAAGTAAAGAAGTCATTTTCAGGAATTTTTCACCAAATTTTCAACATAGCTATTTTAAGACCTCTGCTGATGAACAGTGTCACTGTGATTTTGTTAATGTGTCCCATACATTGAGTTTGCACACCGACTGCGCCATCGCTGCATGCGGGAAACACGTTTTGGGCAGGATGTGAAAAATGACAGCTGTACTGCTCATAAGGAGGTGTGGTAAAATGGCACTGTTAGCGAAAATCTGGAGTGAAAATATTGAAAATTTGCGAACCACGAGCCTGCGTGGGAACTGCATAGCGCCGGCTAAATAAGCAGTCATTTTTAGGAATTTTTTCACCAAATTTTAAACATAGCCATTTTAAGACCTCTGCTCATGAACAGTGTCACTGTGATTTTCTTAATTTGTCCCGTACATTGATTTTGCACACCGACTGCGCCATTCTGCGCTACATGGGCAGAAACACATTTGGGGAGATGTGAAAAATGACAGCTGTACTGCTCATAAGAAGGTGTGGTAAAATGGCAATGTTGAAAATCTGGAGTGAAAATATAGAAATTTCGCGAACTTACGAGCCTGCGTAGGAACTGCGCAACGCACGCTCGTAAAACAGTCATTTTTTTGAATTTTGGCACCAAATTTTCAACATGGGGTTTTTGGGACCCCTTCTCATGAATGATGTCACTGTCATGGCGGTAATCGGGCCCAAAGGGTGATTTCGCAGTCACTGCGTGAAATCACCCGTCGGGCCTGAATAACGCCATGACAGTGACATCACTCTGCGAGAAGGGTCCAAACCCCATGTTGAAAATTTGACCCAAAATTTCCAAAATGCCTGAGATATGCAACAAAGTGAAACCCCCATCTAGCCCATTATACAGCTTACCGCATTTCTCAGTTCGCGGTCGGCTTTGAAGAGTGCAGACATGTTCCCGGTCCACGAAGATCTTCCTTGGTCCGGAGGTATGTGGGTGCGCAGTGGGTGGGGCGGGTTGTGGGGAGTCGGGGAGGCGCCTGGGACCGTTTCGTTTTCAGGTAAAATTTAAAAAGGCGTCATGGGACCATTTGCCACGCTGGGTGGGCTCCCAGCGTGGCACAATCAACGTTAAGAAGTAGCGTTCAGCTGACGGGGGACTGGGCACCCGTCAGCAAAAGACAGTGCCACACTGGGGTGGGCTCCAGCGTGGCACCTACAACAGGGGAGAGGCAGCTCAGCCGGCGGGGTTGGGCACCCCGTCGGCTACACAGTAAGTCTTGATGGCGCCACCTGCGTGTGGGGAGCTCGCTTCTTATCTCTGCTCACTGAGCGTAGCTCCCCTTTCAACTGTATGCCACTGCATTTTGGAGGCGTGTCTGAGGCGGCTCCAAAATGCATTACGCCTGAGGCAGCGCCTGCCAGCTCACTGACTGAATTGGAGGAGGAGGTGACAAACCTCCGAAATCTCCGATGATGGCACTATGTTTCTTGCACATGCGTGCAAGCAACATAAAAATGAAGAAGTAAACAATCAGGGCTAGCTTACCCTTGCATATAGCATAAAAGCTCTCAGTACAAACCGTACTATCCTGCATACACAAAGTTTCTGGCTCACCTAGTGTTTAACAGCTTACTCATTTCTATGTAGCCGCTGCAGGCTGGATACGTCCTCACCACGGACTACTGGTCCCTGGTTCTATTCTGAACTCCAGATTGTGCTTGCAATGGCAGCAGTCTTTTCCAGGCAGGAGATCACATGCTTGCGTTTCAACCTTACGTCACGCTCTGATGTTGATATGTAAGGTCAAAATGTAAGCGCGTGATCCTCCCACCCGGAAAAGATGACTGCTACAGTAAGCACTAGGAAGAAAAGGCTGGTAGACGTTGGAATTTCTACTCTCAGCAGTAATCGTCTACTAGGAAGTACACACTCATGAGGCGAGGATCCACAGTTCAGAACAGAACCAGGAACCAGTAGTCCGTGGCAAGGACATATCCAGCCTGCAACGGCCACACAGAAATGAGTAAGCAGCTACTCAATAGATGAGCCAGAAACTTTGTGTATGCAGGACAGTATAGTTTGTACAGAAAGCCTTTTTGCCGTATGCAAGGGTGAGCTAGCCCTGATGGTTTACTTCTTCATTTTTATAATACACAATAAAGGTTTTCTTTCTTTCTGAGACATGGCTATGTCCTGTGTTAAGTGCTGATCTTATTTCACAGTACTGAACTTTGTGCTACTTTATTGTGAAAAATGTATGCTGCTGTGCCCTCCCCACCACAATGCACTTCAAATGTTATTGCCTCACAACAGACTAGCTGACATGCGACATCTTGTTTACCCACTTTTACAGTGGAGAGGTCTGTGGCACAGGCGCTGCTTGTGGACATGCTCAAGACCACACAGCAAGTCTGTGGCTTGGTTGGGTTTTGAACCAATCCCCACTGTACGCTGCCAAAATGATTAAGTAAAACTGCAAATGCATTTTATATTTATTTTAACTATCCCTACTGTACACAGCCCCCCTCGTGCTCTTATGCCCACCATTTCTCCCTCTTCATGTTCAACTACCCAGTTCGGTCACTTTTCCTGCTCTCCTTCAATAACAAAGGGCCTCTCAGCCTAGAAAGACAATTACTGCCTCCTATGGCCGAAACAATACCCTTCTAACCTCAGGTCAACTTCTCAACTATTTCGAGATCCCTTCCCCCCAAATCAGCTACACTGCTGCTGGGGGTTGGAAAGCCTTTTCTATTGCTGCTCCCAGCCTCTGGAACAGTCTACTCTAATGTCCCCCCCAACTCCCTATTTAAGGCTCTATACAGAGATACCCAAATGACCAACTCTGCCTGCAGTGTTTCTCACACTATCAGGCACTTCTTGTATTAGTTATTTATTCAAATGGTCCCGGTTACACGTCAGTGTATGAACTAACATATACACATATTTATAGTATTTATTTTCAAGCTTTTGGTCAGCATTGTGATGGTCTCATTTTTGCATGCAAGCTGAATCATATGGCTAATATGTCCAACTGTTTGCACGTGACTGCCCAGTTGTATAGTATTTTGTATTATTCTTGTACCCTACTGTACAGTGAATTCTGCATTTTGTAGTTTATTGTATCTGCCTACTGTATTGTACTTCATTGCTCTTGCATCTTACTGTATTGTGTATTCTGTATTTTTTTCTGTATACTGTGTTTTTATTTATTCTGCAACTTTCTTATTGTCTACTCCCTCCCCACACCCTCACTCCCACCCGGGATGCATCTGGAAATGAGCTGTTACAGCCCAGTATGTTTTTCCTGGTGAAATTTTTAAAATAAATACATACATCTGTAGAATTTCACTGTAATATTACCGATTAAGCTTATCCCATCTTCAAGACTCGGGTCGTGCCTGAAAACGGTCACTGGGACCAGTTCACCCACCCAGTGAACGAATAAATGAAGAAATACATAAATCAGCACATCTTTACTGAAGCCCCGTTTCAATTACTTGTTGTATTATGATACAAAAGGGATTCAGTTTTATATACTGTAGAACATTTCATACAAATTGTATCTCAGTACTTTTACAAGCCATGAAGTTGTGAACTATTAGGCGCACACAAGAAAGAAGGAAGGGAGGTTCAGGAAAGCACAGGAAGGTTAAGTGAAAGACCAGATTAAGCACAAAGAGGTTACATGACTTGCTCAATTTCACATAGCAAATATGCAGCCATGAGGGGATTCAAAGCTGGGTTTTTGAGATTCACAGCTCTGCCCCCTTATCCCCGCTCTTGGCCTATGATACATGAAAACTCCAGTGGCATGCACGGAGGGCCTCACCTGACCAGTGTTTGGTTGTGCAGGTCCCATACTGCGATGTTGCCGTCACTGCAGCAAGAAAAGCAGACTTTTGCATCTGGGCTGATTGCTAGCGCGTAGCATGCTGGGGCAGATGACGTTAGTTCAGCTTTGATCCTGGGAGTTGGGGATGCCAGATCCCAGATTGTGAGCGTACTTGCTTCTCCTCCTACAATCAGGGTGCGTCCATCGGGAAGGAGTTTGCAGGAACGGATGTAGTTATCTCTGTTCTGTAGTGAATGGAAAGAACAGTTACATAAGAACTTACTGTGACAGTAGATATTCCAGAGACTCTCCTCCAGTAGGCCACATCTTTGGAACTCTAAACCAGCAGCATCAGGACCACTCAGAAACGTTTCGCTAGTCGGAGGCCACCCACAATGATGCGCAGTGTCAATGTGTATAGAACGTGGGCAGCTCCATCACTCCTCAGTTCCCACAGGAGACCAGCCTCAGAGGACCTCCAACCTTGAAGAAACAGGAGATGAGGCCAGCGCCAGGCAGACAAGGAGAGGCATGGGGCTGGAGACAGGATGCATGGATTAAGGCTTTAACCACAGCATCTGGTATGACCCTCACTGAAAGCAAAAGGGGGAAGGAGGGAGTGTACAGCATGGCATAATGAAGAAGAGTCTCTCGAAGACCTGCTGTTACAGAGTTCTTATGTAACTGTTATGTCTTCTTCGAGGACATCTCCTCCATCAAGCCACACCTTTAGAATGACTGCCAAGCAGTACAAAGTAAACAGAGGGGATGGCACAGTCTGATATGTGATCAGGACAGAAGGCCTTGCAGTACAGCAAGCTCAAAGCCAACATATCTATGAAAAATGATGTCCAGACTGTAATGATTAATGAAAGTATGAACAGTGCTCCATGTGGCTACAGCATATATAATCAGCAGCAGGGACATTATTTCAATAATCACTTGTGGTGTGGACAGAAAAAAGCAGCAGGAAGTTCCTTACCATACTTCCTATAATAGAACGTAATACAAAGTGCCAGCCATTTGGACAGGCATAGCTTAGACATAGGAGCGTCCATTTTCCCAGGAGCAAACAAACCACTGAGAGGACTTTTTGCAGTCCTTGGTGCGACCAATATAGTATCTTAGTAGTCCATGTACATCCAAAGTATGGAGCGGCATCTCACCCTGGCTGGCATGTTCGGACCTCACCCTGGTTTGCATGCTTGGGATAATATACAGGAAGGTGCATCATTCGATTCAATATAAATTCAGACACCACCTTCAGTAGAAATGCAAGATTTGTACGCAAAGATTACGAAAAAAAATCAAATAAGGAGACTCGCACATTAAAGCCTGAAGCTCTGAAATCTTTCAAGCAGAGGTCATTGTAACGAACAATAACATTTTCCAAGCCACAACTTGTGGCAGGCTTAAAAAGGAGCCAACGGCAATTTCTCAAGAACAAAATTCAAGTCCCTAGGCGGGACTGAATTATGCTTAGGTGGTTTCAGATAAAGAATACCTCTCAGAAACATACAGGACACCTCTAACTGGGCAACGGTATGACCATCAGTAGGGGCAAGGAAAGCTGATATAGCGGCTAAATGCAGCTTAAGTGAGGAATACTGCAGGCCGGAGTCAGGCAAGGAAAATAAATATTCAATGAGTAAATAGTAAATCCTATGAGGAGCGCCTCAAGTCACTAAATATGTACTCACTGGAGACCAGAAGGGAGAGGGGAGATACAGAGACCTTCAAGTTCCTTAAAATAATAAAAGTGAACTGCAAGGAACTATTTAGCCTGAATACCAATTCACAGTCATGGGTATATGAATGGAATCTAACAGGAGGCAGGTTCAGGAGAGATGTAAGGAAGTACTACTTTCCGGAAAGAGTGGTGCAACCTTGGAACAGTCTGTCAGCTGAAGTGGTGGGTGCGAAAACAGACAGAGGATTCAAACAGAGCTGGGACATAATGAAGGGAATAGTGGTTACTGGGGGTGACAGGACCAAGGAGGATTATAGAGAGGAAATTGGGAAGGTTAGTACCCTGGAGGAACAGCAGGTTCCAGGGATTACAGGGAACATGAGTAGACTGGATGGACCTCTGGTCTTTTTCTGCTGTCATTGTCTTATGTTTCTATTCCAAAACAGAATTCACAGGACATGTAAAAGGATCCATATTCTGGGAAACAGCCCACAAGGGGAAATGCTTCCATTTCAGGGAGTATGCATGTCTGACAGAAGGCTTCCTAGCTGCAATCAGGACATCAGCAACCTTAAGGAATACCCCAAAGGCTATATCTTCAAGAGCCATATGTGCAGATGTAGGAACTTCAGGTCCAGATGGACCAGAGATCCCTTGCCCTGTGGCCACAGACACATAGGTTAAGGGGCAGGAAGCTCCACTGCCAGATGCTGAAGTGGAAACCACATCTGACAAGGCCAAAACGGAGTAATGAGTATGAGAGTGGCACTCTCCACCTGCAGCTTGAGCAGAACACTCTATTAAGAGGAAAGGGGGGGAAAATTTCCCCTTCCAGTAGAGGGACAATATGTCTCACCAAAACACTTTAGGCCCTGGAGCGAGTGAACAGAAATGCGTCAGTTTTGCATTGTATGGGGATGCAAAAAGGTCCAGTTCTGGATGACCCATTTTGTGAAGAGGCAGTTTATCAAGGAGGTCAGCAATTCCCAATCGTGAACTACTGACTGGGACCTGCTTAGCCTGTATGCCAAGATGTTTGGGGACGGGTAGAAACACAGCTGACAGCTGAAGGTCTGTGAGACAGAGCCCCGTACCATACCCTCACTGCATCCCTGCACAGGGGATATGAGTGTGTGCCTCCTTGTTTGTTGATGTAATGCATCACACTGACATCTGTCTGGATTAGCAGAGATGATTCTGAAAGACCTGGAAGCTGTACAGAACTGCTCTCATCTCCAGGACATTTATATGCAGCTAAGCCTCCACCTCGGTCCATGACCCCCTTTGTTTGGTAAGGGATGAGACGAGCACCCCAGCCAGAGCCCGAGGCATCAGTGGTGAGGATCTGTACAGGAGCTGGTACAAGGAATGGAACGCCCTTCAGGAGGTTGTCATGATCCATCCATCACACCAACTCTGCAAAGAGGAGACGTGATGAGAACCATTTCGTCCAGCTCATTCGTCAACTGATCCTACTGGACCCAAGTGTCTATTTAGGGACCCTCATATAAAGACATGCCAGTGGCACAGTCACTATGGCCACAGCCATGAGGCTCAGGAGATGCAACACTGTTCTGGCAGTGACACTGATGCTCCTGTACACCAAGTGTGCCCGAGCAACCAAAGTGTCTACCCTGTCCAGTGACAGGACAGCACAACTGCCTTCATTTGTCCTGGACCACCCATATGTATTGCAGTCTTTGGCACAGAGTCACAGACTTGGTCACATTCACTGTGACCCCTCAAGTTGTCAAATAAATGACACGTCCAGGACAGGGTATGTAGAACAGCTTCCCTGGAGATGGCTTTCAGGAGCCAGTCATCCAGATGGGGGGATAACATAAAGGCTTTCCCTGTGAAGCGGAGCTGTGTCTGTGGGATTTCCTGATCTCTACATGAAGGTATGCGTCCTTCATGTCCAGAAAAAGGAGCTAGTCTCCCTTTTGCAGAAGGGAATCAGAGCTTGCAGGGATACCATTTGAAACTTTCTGTATGTGAGATCAACACTGGATGCAGATCCTCTGTCCATTTTGGGACTAGGGTGCATTTGGAATAGAACCCTTTTTGTCTCTCCTGGGGAAGAACCAGTTCTATGGCATGTTTTTGGAATAAAAACTGAACTTCTTCCTTCAGATGGGACAAATGGCCCAGAAGATAAAAAAAGGAGGTGGAGAATGATATGGAGTGACTTGTAACAGCATGTCCCCTTGCAATTACTTCCAGACCCCAATCATCCGTAGTAATCTCCTGCCATTGTTTCAGACACAGGGAGATCCTGCCCCCCCACTCACCCCTGGAGGTAAGGTTGAGGTGGGTGGGGAAGAGAGAGAGAGACGGAAGAAAACCAAGGGCAACCAGGAGCGGCAGGGCCCCCGGAACCAACTCCTTTGGGTGCTTTTGCATGGGCACAAGGAGGAAGGAGACCCATAAGGGGACTACCTCCTCTACCACGGCCTTGCTGATGGTACGACTACCTTGGGCAGTAGGTGAATGAAAGGAGCCCCAACCATTACCTCTAGCAGGAGTGAGATACAGGGAGTTCACAGACCTTAGAGTAATTTTTTGAAGTCTGAAGACCACATAGGTTCTCTTCAACATCACAGCCAAACAGTTTTGACTCTTTAAAGGGAGCATTCATAGCTGCCTGTTGCACATAATTGGCAAAGACAACTCTAAGCCAAGAACATCTCCTCAAGCAAATGCTGGAAGCTGCAGCCCTAGCAGAAACATCAGAGACATCATAAGAAGAGCGCAGCAAATGTTTGCCAAACTCAGCACCAGCAGACTATGTTTTAAGCAGATCAGTCTTGGCAGAGACATCGGTCAAAGCATGAGCAGCAGTACAAGCACTTTCCACAGGCTGTTCTGATATTTGTTCATAGTCTGCAATCCTAGGGCCCAATGATGCAGAGGTATTAGGTTAGTTTGTCCATCACAACCAGCCTCCTAGATTCCTTAATCAGAAGGCAAAGTACTCATATGTCTAGGAACTCCACACCTAGCATGAGCAGTCATGATGAGCACAGTCAGTTTCTGGCTAGTTAGCATAAGGCGGCTTAGCAGATGGTGCAGGATACTGCTTATCAGCCTTTCCAGGGACTGCAGGCAGTGAATTTTGTGCAAACAATGCAGCAAAAGTAGCATCCTCTAAAGCAGGTTATACAGATGGAATGATAATGGAGAGCGAGCAGGGTGCCTACAAAAAATCCATGAATTTCCTTTTTGTGAACTCTTCCTTTTCCACAGCAAAGCCCATGGCAGACTGCATCTGCTACATCATGGCTTGGAAAGATGGGTCCTCAGGAGGAGATCTCCGGGTATAAACCACCGTGTCTTCACAAAGAGTAGAACTAGAGTGAGGGGGGCCCTCCAGAAATCGTTTTCCCTTTATATTCCTCCTCTAAGTTCATTACACCAGGATTATATTCCATTTCATCATCTTCAGCACAACTGACGATGGGAGCCACAGAAGGGACCAGCGACAGGGCTGAGGCAGGAATCTGTGGCGTTCTACTGGAACTCATCAACAGGGGCCGAGTATCTGAAGGACCCATCAGTGGACTAACTGCCTGCACTGGCAACTCTGGCAGAATGTGTCAAATAATTTCTGAAAAACTACACTAGCGCAGCCTGGGAGTTGATGGTGTCCTGCAAAAGGGCCTGGACTACCTGCATCAACAGGCCTTGGCCCAATGACAATGGTGTCATGCCGTCCTTAGTTGATATGCAGTGTTTAGGGCAAGGCTCGACCTTGATGTCTGAATGATGGTCGTACATTTTCTCAACGGTGACCAAGACTTCACCAGTGAAGCAGTCTTGCCCTTTTCTCTGTGTCTGTGCTTATGGACGTATGACGAGGAGGCCCTTGACAATAACCATTTCTTATTCGTTTTGGTCGAAGGTGAGGGAGAAGCAGATTTTGAACCCTTTTCCTTCTCCATGGCTCTCAACAGCTTTAATACAAGCACATTTTCTAGAGCTTTCTTATAGCATTGCCTCATAGCCTGGTTGAAGCTTTGGCAAGTCTCACAAGTCCTCATAATGTAAGACAGGCCCAAATAGCACACACAAACCGTGCAAGTGTCCTCTTTATAAATTTTATCTCCGCACTTACAATACCAAAAAAAAAAAAAAAAAAAGACTCTTTCAACTTCAGGGGCACACAGAGACAACAAAACACTAAGAAAGTTAAATAAAATGGCAACAGCTAAGTTGATAATGTTTCCTTCAGCAACTCTGATGCGGGTGATAGGTGATGGGAGAAAGAATTGAGGAGTGATGGAGCCACCCACGTTGTATATATATTTGTAGATGCTGCATGTCACTGTGGGCGGCCCCCCGACTAGCAATAAGTTTCCGAGTGGTCCTGATGCAGATGGCTTATAGTTGCAAAGGTGTGGCCTAATGAAGGAGATATCTTCAAAGAAGATTTAAAAAAGCTTATTTACTTAGGGTCATCCAGTTAACTCAAAGCAAATCATTTAAAGCGGGGTCCTACTTTTAGCTCATTTTCTGGCTAGGAGGAAGACTGGATCACCGGTCCAGTGACTACCCTAGGGCCGCACAGGTAGCCAGTGGCTATGGTGAGATCTGATCAGCATTCTCCTAGCTCACAGCTCTAACTAATATACTGCACTGTCTCGCTAAGGATTCTCAGGGGCTGTTTTCAGTTCTGTAGACGACAACTCTGGCAGTATCAGAGCAAGCGGTACGAGAACTGCTATGCCTCGGTCCTCTTTCTCCATTGAATACTATAGAAGAGTTCCATCGCCTGGGGATCAAAGTTCCCCCACCAAAACATTTCCCATTTAACCACCGAGTTTAAGGAGAGAGAGGTGGGCTGGATTCTGTAAAAACAAATATGTCACCACTGTCATCACACGCCTTTTGATCTGAACGCTTGTGCTTGCCAATATTTTGTTTTCCTCTGAACTGCTTTGAATATACAAATGCACATGCATAAAACTACATAAATACCCCCAAAAGGTTGACACGGTCAGCATTTTCCAACAACATGCTTATTTGTTTGTTTTCGTTCACCAGCTAAGTTCACAGGAGTTAAGACGCCACCTACAAGCAGGACCCGGAAAAGGTTCCCACTGTAGGTGCACATCACAGGAAAAAACAGATAAATACCCATCACGAGTACAATAAACATTACAGTACGGTTACTGTATCAAAAAAAAATACACATTCAAGTACAAGCAGAGCAATACATATCAGTACAATACAATCCAGTTTTGTAAGCCTCTCATCAAATACAATATTTAGAACGATGCAATATGGTTTCAACTCCATTTCCTATAAACTCATTTCAGCCCACCCATTCCAGGAATCATTCCATCTTCCTTCAACTCTTTCTATACCAAGGTCTACCACAAGCTCCCATTTATCGCCTCACACTTCTTCTGCATTCCAAATAAGGTACATTTCTTTCTGTGACCATTCTCTCTACCTGCATTTGCTTTGATAAGAATGACTGTGGTAAGCTGACCTTTGTGTATATTAGAAATAAATGAAAGTCCTGCCCCACCCCCAACACCATCACTAGGAAAAACACTCCAAAGTGTAACAGATGCCAACACCCAGATGCCAGTTTACCCCTGACACACAAACAAGGTTCTGGGTCACCTTGCCATTCCTACTTACCAGACAATCTAACTGTGAAATTGGGCTCTTGCTTCCAGGCTGGCTGATGTCCCAGATTTTCACACAGCCTTTCCCTCCAGTGTACACATGTCGGGTTGGGTTGCTAATGGTTACAGCACAGACCACCTCCCCGTGGCTCAGAGTGTTGATCTGCCTGGCATGACGGGGTATGCCTTGTCCAATTAGGGCATCATGGGGAAATGGAACAGGCTGCATCTGTCCATCTGCGCTGACGTGGAAAGAATAAGCCCTAGAAAGGAAGAGGGGGTACAAAGAAATCCAGAGCGGGTCAGTCTAAGAACATAAAACTGAAGAAAACCACAATTCCGTTTGGGCTTTTCACATGAAAGTACACTATGTTTTAAAGTCATCTGTATCCATGGGTTTTACAACTAAGTTCACACTGACACCAGCGCATGCTTACAGACAACAAGCAGAAAAGAACGGGCTATGGTTGCTGTGGTATGCAACAACCTGATGAAACCGAGAAACTTTGTCCTCTGGGGTTCTCCTTCTCCAAAGGTCTAAAACTCTAAGCAGTGAGCCTCCTGAATTTATAGGTTTTCTGCAATCCCAGAATGGCAGGGAAAGGACTGCTACAAAGAGGTTAGCAGCTCTCAGCCAGTAACTTCAGTAGCTTGTGCACGCTAACAGCAGCATCTGGCCCACTGCACAGTAAGTATGGCCCTCCCCGCTTTACAGAGAAGAGCGTATGTGGCCAATGATTAGCTGTCATTTAGTTCTTTTTGTCGGATGTCAACACCCCAAAACATACTTTGACTATGAAGAACAATTCCAATCTAGTTTATTTTACGCAAATCAGCTGTCTACTTATTGATTTATTTAGCTAGTTTTTGTTGACCATGTAAATGCACTAGACAAAACTTTGCCTATTTTCAGGCACGCCCCGGGAGGTTACAGAACAACTGTACAACAGTAGACAAACATACATTGGTATACAGTACAGTAGATAAAGCATTATTCTGGGGAAGAAAGGGGAACCCCAACCGCTGCAGAATGCCGTCCGCTCCTCCCCACAGGTCTTGCACCGCCGGCCAGGCTCTTTGGCCGACATCGAGCAAAACTCCACTGGGGGAGTTGGGGACTACCTACGGTGACCCCAGCCTGGCAGCTAAGCCAGGGAGGAACAAAGCAAACAGGTAAGTCCCTGGGAATGAGGCTGCCTGGGCTGGACGAGGTGGCAGGACTGAAGAAAAGGCCAGTTGGTGACTGGGGAAGTAAAGCATGCAAATTAAACACACACACACGTACGCACAATGTTGTCTAGTACCTATTATTAAATGCTGTAAAATGACAACTTACGGTTTTCCGCCAGGGATAGACGTCAGACGCCAAGCTTGCAGAAAGTCCCGGAGCACGCATGTGGGTATGTGCTTCAAAGCCAACCTAGGAAACAGTGAAGAACGTAACTACATCTAAAAACAATATTACACCTCTGATAATGCGCATGGCCAGAGTTTCAGAACAGTTGCATCCTTCAGATTGGCTGCAGCGCAAACAAATGGTACAATGCTTCAGTTCTGGATCAAAAACTGCCTGACTAGACCTTCTAAGGACCTGATCAGAAATTACAAGTCATGAATTCCAGTAATATCCCTAGAAAGTTTTGTCAGTCAACATTCTGACAAAAAAGGGGGCATTTTAAGATTTTCTGAAGCAACCAACAGGAGTGTGCAAATGTTCCCAGAATCTGGCCTTTATGGGAGCTGTAACAGGCTTAACAGAGTTTAAAAGTCGTTTTTGGTACAAGTGAGAAAACAATGAATTATTTTTGAAGCCTGTCTGGCCCAATAAAAATGTGAAATGTTTTCCTTCGGTAAATTTAACATGATAACTTTATTTTCTAAATTAGTAATCAGTGTTGCCCAAATGAGGTCACCGTGGTTGCGTGTGTCCACAGAGCTCTTTAGAGCACCAAATAAAATAGATAATGGACTGGACAAATTCTTAACCTTAAAAAAATTTTTAAAAAAAAAAAATCACGTGATACAGTTTATCATACACTGTGTGAAATGAAATTTGCTTTTTACAACATACATTAGCTTTTTCACTGGAATAAAAATGCAATCCATTATTTTTATCTTTGCACTTAAGTACTTTCATGCCATTTACCCATGTGTCATACACTACAGCTAATTCTAGCAGCTGTGACTAGCACCACGTACAGCTGCGTGCTCCTGCTACCACAGAGTCCGTTAGTGGCAGCGGGGCACCAATTTTCATAAACCGCAAACTGAAAAATACTAATCTATACTGCATAAACCACTCTTGTGACGTGCCTTTAGGAGATATGGAAGTGACCTTCAGCCATTTCCAACACCACCAAAATTGCCCCCTTCAAAACTGCCCTATGGATCCTATTGTTCAACACCCGCTGCTGCATCTGTCACTAACAGATGCTCTGCTGCTCTCAAAACGCATATTAGACGTAGCCCTCTGGGCTTGAACCCCCCTCACCCCCTCCCCTGCCTCCCTTTCCACTGCCAGTACCTGCTGGTACTAAACCTGTCAATTCTGAAATGTTTTTTAATTACTCTTTGTGTTCAAGCAATTATGTAAAACTATGTTATTCTGTATGATTGTATTCTGTAAGTATGTTGACTCTGCATGTCCTCTCTGTGACGAGGTACCTTTGTAAACAAGCCTCTGGCTCAAAGGTTGTAAGTCCGATTATACAATAAATAAATTCATGGTCAACGACCTTTTGACCTCACTTGTGTCTTCATCACGTCTGAGAGTCAAGAAGTCACAGACCACAAATTCCATATTTCATGAACACACAACTCTTATCCCATGTATATCTCTGTGGGTTTGGGGAGAAACAGTGAGGAGTACGACAACCAGTAAGTTCTGGAGGCTGTACTTTGAAGACCTTTAGGCCACCAGGATTTAGGCTTGAGAACCGCTGTTCTAGATGGCTTACGTAAAAGACCTTAATACAAACAGAAGGACCCGCGAAACATCAAGCCCCAAAACCAGACCTTCCTCATCACTAGTTTTTTGAATAGTTATATTGCAAGCTGTTAAATGTTATCATACTAAATAGGGATGGGAAAAGGAGCTAAAAATAAAATTCTACGTACAGGTCCAAAGCTCACCATAGGAGTTCGCCCGTAAGCGGCTGCTGCCGCTGCCGCAGTCATCTGAGGGGACATGCTGTGGAGTCCTGGGTAGGCCCCAGGGCTGGTCAAAGAGCCGTTCATTTCATGGTGTCCCATCATCGCAAATGGAGCTGCATAGGAACCAGCTAGAGAGATGGGGTTCCTCAGAGCTGGTGCTGTTAGGGGGAAAAAAAATTGAAACGTTTTTGCAATTTCCTTCATCCAAGAGAAAAATCAAACATCTTCATAAAACTGCCTGAAACTCTGATGTATAAACGTAGGGCTTTATATACCCAAGGAATCCATGCCTGGTGCTTTGTTCAGAAGAGGCCGAAGCCCTGGAGTTGTACTTGTCCCAGGAGTAGGAGCATCATTTCTGGGGGTAGGCGTGTTTGATTTCAGGCCAGGAGTTGACGACTTGTCATTCTGGGTACAGAAAGAAGGGGAAAAGTTCCTTGTAATTAAATTCACTGCCATTTTATAAGTAGACAATGTTAATTATCTAGCAACATGACCCGATTTTAAACCTCCCTCAGAAATTCTTTGCCTAGGAATGCTGATCACCATGAACTTGAATGCTACTGAACTACTGATCCTCTCAGGGAAAATGCAGGTTTAGACACAATTCAACTTGTGTTTTATATTGCTTCTTAATTTAGTTCTCTTCCATTCTTTCTTACCTTCCACAGCGTTCAAAGGCTAAAGAAGCTACGTGATCACTAACCAGAAATGAAGAATTGTTAGATTTTTTGGTAGTGCGACTGTAATACTTTTCAACTGGATTATGACAATTAATGGGAACTTAATTCATTTGATCTGAATGTAAACTCAAACCAGAAAAAAGTTAGTATTAAAAAAAGGCAGACAAAATATAACCCTCTATACATTTAAATTGTATTGATATACTTTTATTCAGTATCACATTTTAGTATGTTAAAGGGGAACGGTCATCACAAACAGCTCCACACTCACATGTGGGGATGGTCTCACTGTGCACCTTGTGTGCAAAAATATTTTGGTTTACTTCTGTTTACTGTGCTCATAGGAGACCAATTTTGCTTCTTGTAGGAAGACATCTTCTGTTACTACAAATCCCAGAATCCCCTGCAGCTGACATCAGAGCAGTAGGCAGCAGTGGGCGATTCAACAGCCTGCAGAACATATTAAGAGTGTAAATCTGATCGTTTGTTTGCTGATTCTGCTGTCCTCCCTGGGCTAAGTACAATCCCAAAGAATTGTACTTATCACGTGGAGAAAAGCAGAACCGGAAAACACCTGATCGGAGATTATAAAGACTTTAACATGTATAACATGTACTACACGCTACTGAATGACCCACTGCTACCTACTGCTCTGATTTCAGCTGCAGGGGATTGTGGGATTTGTCAGCCTACAAGTAAGCAAAATTACTCTTGTGCAATCTACTATGCTGCAGAACACAGAAGGTGAACTAAAATGTTTTCGCTCACAAAGTGTACATTGGGAGCAGCCCCTCACTTTGGCGTGGGATCCTTTGCACTGATTGTTCCCCTTTAAGGCTCATCTATACTGACAACTCCATTGCATCACTTAAAGTAACGAAGCTTCCAGAACTAATGGTTCACAGCCCGTTTCAAATAAATTAACTTTAGAAAGGACTAGATTTGGAACTATTAGGGCAGCAAGTCACAACCTTTCCAGTGCTCCTAGGTCACCTCAGTAAAAACAGGCACTTGTGCCTAATGGGCCATACCTGGTTATCAAAATAATAATCATAAAACAATTTCTTTAAACTACCTATCATAGGGTTGGTAACACCACCACAACTGATCCTGGTAGCTGGTTCCAGAATGATACCACCCGCTGACTAAAAAATGATCTTCTAAGATTTGCCTTAAATGTCTCTCCTGCAGGTTGATACCTGTGGCTTCCAGTGTTTATTGGTGCCTCCCTTTAACAAGCTAATGTACTGCCAGGAATTAATAGCACTTTTAGTAGTAGTCAGTCATCACTTCTTATATCTAAAACATTTTTTAATTTTCCAGTTTTCTAATTAGAACATTTTCTACCCGACAGTACCAGGTGTGATATGTGGAACAGCCCTCCACCTGGAAGCTGACATTGTCAGATCTGTCCCCACCCTACATCTTCAGCACTGTGCCCTCAAGGACTGTGACATCATTTGTGACCAAGAGAAGCCAATCTCCTGCTGCTTGACTGGTAACTCCTGACACATCCATACAGCAGGGCTTGACACGCAACAATGAGTGAGGTCAAATGCTTATGATGTACTGGGAGGAACAGAATTAGATAGGTCTGCTTCTAGGGAATACACTACTTTTTACATCATGCCCAATACTATTAGGTAGACAACGATCTAATGAGCACATCGATGGAAGCAAAAGACTCAAGAAATAAAAAGTAATAAGGGACGGTTTTTAAAAATTACTACAGCTTTCTGCCTGCTATTTTTTGGTGCTACTGGTTCTTTAAATGAAGGCATTTCATAAGGTCTTCATTGTGTACTGCCTCGTATACCATGTTCATATCCCCTCTAACTCTCCTAACTTCTGCTTAAAAAGGAGTATGTTCTCACCCATGTTACAAACATCAGTACACTGTTAAACATCTTTCTGTTCCATGTACTGACGCCTGTGAACTGTATCGCGATGGTCAAACCTTTCACAATTGTTTGCCAAAAATGGGAATAAAGACAATTCCCTAAATAGCTGGTGCCAAGTACGTGGAAGACATTAGTGGCATTCCATCAAACAACCTCTCTCTAGTTACTAGGGAAATCTGCCTACACAAAAACAAACAAAAAATTAAGACCTTACTCAACTCCCTGTTGCCTATCTAAAATTTCTAATTCTGGATTTCTGATGTCACAATCCTTTCCGGAGCGACTGACTGTGATGTCAGAGTTTTCCAATGTCACACGTAAGACAGTAAAAGGAACACAGGAAGGTCTGAATACCGCCAACTGCCTTGGTAATAAGAAATCGGGAAGGGGAGAGAAAATATAAAGCTGAAGTCAGTCTAAATATTCAAACTTCCATCGTTTTCCATGAGGTGACAGCAGCTGTTTAAAGGCACGGTTGATCAGACTCAGAGGTTACAAAGTACTGAGGAGGCTACAAGTCATACTTTTGAAACAAATTTATAGTGAGCAATCCAGCAGACAGTAAAAGAACACGGCTGATTATCATTTAGTAATGTTCTTGAGGTTCCTGGAACAGCACAAGCATGGTCACTACTAGAATTTAGTCATTATCATGGCTACCCAACTAAGAGGGCTGAGGGGTTGTCCACAATGACTTCTAGCTGGAATGAAAAGTTCTAACATGACAGTAAAGCACCTACATGGCCGAGATCTTTGGTCTTTGAAGAAGGTGTACTGCTGGAAGAGGCCACAGAGGCTGGACTGTTTGGAGCGTCCTTTTTCAGTGCCCTTGATTTATCTAGGCCATTTTCAGGAGGGGAGTGTGCTGGGCTAGCACGTGGTGTGGCTGGGTCCTAAAAGAATGAATTGGAAAAAAAAAAAAAAAAAAAATTGAAACTTGGTCCTAGTGAATTCTGCTTTCACAGTGTTTGCATCTTTTCACACGGAAACTGAACTGCAGATGGGGTGAAAACGACAACAGAAGCCACATCCACTTTCTGTATGTGGCAGAAAATCAACCCTTGAGATCACAGGCTATGCAGAAACTGGCCTCTGAACTGAAAAGCTGGATCACAGAAATTGCTAATACCGACAGTGGAAGGTGGCTAGATTTAAAATATATCTATTAGTATTCTGACATGTAATTGTTTTCAAACTACTGTGGGGATGGGATCTGTATCAGGATTTCAGTTGGGTATTTTGCTCATCAGTCCCAAGATAATTTACTTAAAATGTATTAACTTGAGAGGAGCCCACAGAGATGGAGCTGGTTTCCAGGTGTGATCCAGGAATGGAGCATTACAAGGTGTTAAGCAGTACAATAAGTAAAAAGTTACAACACAAAGTGCAATACCGAATAAGTGACAACTGCAAAACACGATACACGGCATCAGATGGCACAAGGCACATTTACAAACTTGCAAGCATTTAAACAACGACAAAAAAGTGACAAGTTCAAATAACTCAGAATACTAGATTGTACAAGGTATAAACATCTGCCAAAAATGTACTGTGCCAATGGTAATAAATCATTAAAAAGATGACTGCATTTTCCTTTAAGCTTGTGTTTTCCATCAAGACAGTTTTCAAACACTGGTTCACGTTCTGTTACTGTTCCAGTTCCAGCTTTACTGGCAGTTTAGTAAATCCAACCTGGTGCTTCTGATTCCCACACTGCTGGTAATGACCATTTTTAGAACTATGTGATGCAGTTTATGTCCTTGCTCAGCTCTTCCATTGTTGGCACAATGCACTCTGCGTTCTACTTTAGAGCTCTGGATGAATTTCTAAAATGGTACTTGACTGCTCGTGTGCAAATCCGAAACAAACACTGCATTTATTAAAAGACCAGTAAAGATGGAACCATAACAGAACTGAAACTAGTATTTTAAAACTGCTTCTTTCAACACAGGTCTCTGCAATGCAGCAGTGCATAGTAGTAAATGATTTTGGACAAAATGGTTAGTTAGCCAGTAAGAGTACAGTACAAGCTTAAATCAATATACTAAAAAAAAAGGGCAAATATGATTTTTAGGCTGGTTGAGTGGCTTATTACTTTAAAACTGTTGCCTCGTATGCCAAGTGTTCGAAAAAGAGGACTGAGAAAAATAATGCCTGCACTCCTTACATCATGAAACACCTGGAAACTTGCAGCTCAGTGTGTTCGCTCCTGGACAAATGCTTCAAATAAAGAAATGACTGCACTTGCCTCGTTAGAAACATCAACCACTAGGTCGTCACTCTTGTCTCCATCGCTGTCCTGTAAGACACAGGCACATACCATAAACTTGAGGCAAATTCACCGAGCTGATAAAACACATCATTGTCTGGAGAAACGCAGGTGCAAGAAAGAAGGGCAAAGTGCTGATGTATAGTTTTCTGCACTACAGTTATTTCATGTGGCTCACATTGGGTGTTCCATGCAAAGCTAGTCAAAACATTCATTTAAAAAAACATTGGTATGGAAGTCATATGATACAGATACAGCAGTTTCTGAAATGTCCTGCAGCATTGTCAGTTTATGTACATACCTTGATTTTTACAGCTACATATATACTGTACAATCTATGTACATACAATGTCCAGTCTGACTCGGTAAAAGGCACCACTATTATGGTCTAATTTTACAAGGACCCATGCTACCACGAACACGCTGTACTGACTAGCCCTTGGCATTTCCTCTTTGGGATGCCCTTCTTACCATGTGCAGTAAAACAGGACAGCATATCTTTTTATACTAGGGGGTTGTCACAGCCCACTTGCCAAATGCTGGTAAATTCTGAACTAGGCTAGTAAAATTCTCCTTTAACTAGTCCAGTTGGCTTATACTGGACAAGGTAATTTTCAACAAGAACACCAGCTGGGCCAGTGAAAATGTTTGTGGGGCCAGTGCATTTTTCCCCAGTCACTAGCCATAACATCTAGTGGCTGCAAAGTTTAATTCCCACCCCAAATGCAACCTTACCAGTCATTTGACTTACATATCGACTCAGGTTGTCTTTTTCCTCCACCTTCCGTTTCTTCGAGTCAATGCTGTAATCGGAGGAGCTCCTGTGCTTTTCACTGGCTCTTAGGCTGTCAGATGGGGAGACAGAATTATTCTGTTAAAAAAGAGAAAGAGAGAGAGAAGACAGCGGTCAGTTCTACTGCTAAGCAGCCATCTGCTTTTAAATATAGAAACACAGAAACTGTGTCAGCGGAAAGGGACCTAGGGTCCATCGAGTCTGCCCAAAGATTTACATGGGGCCTAGGGATGCTCCAGGGACCTATCCCATTCTAGGGTACCTTGGATTTGCACTCTGTGGTGCTCACCTACTGTGCCCATAACTTATCCCATCCATGCTTGAAACCTGCCACCGTGCTGGCGCTAACCACCTCGCAGGGCAGTTTACTCCACGGCTCTACCACCCTCTTTGTGAAATAATACTTCCTTATGCCCTTTTTGAAGGCCCCTCCCTTCAATTTCCAGCCATGACCGTGTGTAGAAGGATCTGTGTTCCTACTGAACAGTTCCTTGTATGACACTGTTTATGCCCTTGAGGAACCTGAAGGTTTCAATCATGTCTCCTCTCTCCCTACGTGTCTCCAGTGAATACATCCCCAGTGCTCTGAGCCTCTCCAATTAATTTTACTGGGAACAGAAGACAATCTTCTGCCTAAGACTCTGTGCTTGCTAAATGCAGAAGACAACTTGCATAAAGATGCACCCATATAAATACAGCAAAATGTTGTCCTACACGCCAGATAGCTTGAACAGTAAAGGGGAATAGGGTCAGCACTAAGAGCTCCACACTCAAGACAGGAACTGGTCCCACTTTGCATTCTGTGTGCAGCCCCTCCACCCCTTTTTTGTTAACTGTTTACTGCATGTATAAGTCCGATTCTGCTGACCTGCAAGCTGACATTTTCTGCAAATTCAAATCCCAGAATCACCTGCAGCTGACATCAGAACAGGGCTACAGCAGTGGGAGATTTAGTAGCCTGCAGTGCATGTTAAGAGTTTGTATAAGCTCTGTTCTTTTTGTTTGCTTGTCCCTCAGTCCACGCTAGGCTAAATGCAGTCACAGAGGATTGTACATAGCCCTGGGAGAATAGCAGGACTGGCAAACACCTGCTCTGAGCATGTAAAAGCCCTAATATGCACTGCAGGCTATTGAATCTCCCACTACTGCAGCCCTGATACGATTGTCAGATGCAAGGATTCTAGGATCTGTAGTTACCGAACATGTCAGCCTTGAAGTCAGCACAATCAGCCTGATAAATCTACTATTCTGCTGTAAACAGTAAGTTAAAAAAATGTTTTTTGCACACAAAGTGCAAAATGGGACCAGCCCCACACTTGGGTGTGAGGATCTTAGTGCCAACTGCTGCCCTTTAAGATCTGGCTTCCAAAGCAAAGGCCCATGACTCAAACCAGGGTTCAGGGTAAAGATTCAGACCACTAATCTCAACAGTGTACACCAATGACTTTTATTTACAGTATAAGCAGACTAAACACATCTGCTGGATCATAGTATATTTCAAAGTTCTGTTGTATCTGGTGGGCATAACACACATACCCTTTGCAAAGTTTTGCCCCATCCCTGCTTCAACTACGGGGCTGCCACAGTCAAATCTTGACCTCGAGCTTGGTGGTGGTGGTGGGGCAAGCTTCTGACTCAACAACCAACGTGGCTGTCCAGCAGAGGATGAGTGAAATGACAGGCAGTCTGCACCCAGTTGAGTGCCTTGCTCATTTTGAAGTTAGACATGAAGGTGTTAGGGAAGACTCCTGATTAAGTACTTTTTTTTGGTAAATGGAAATGTAGTGTCAGCATTTGTTTCTGTGTAATAAAGGCAGGCACTGTGAATAAAACTAAGTCAATAAAACTTCAGAAGAGCAACATCTCATCAGGAAGTATTAGATAAAGCCCTGTAATTATACAATTTTCCAAGGATAAATCACAAGATTCTCCTGTAAAGTTCAGTATAACCCTCCCCCCGGTACAAGTAGTGTGAGAGGAGTTGCAGAATAAAGCATGTATGAACTTTACATTCCTAAATTATGAGCGGCAGCATAAATTCTGGGGGTTCCAGGGGCATGGTTCATCTCTCTGCTGAAACACAAGCGCCCACGCATAGGCGTTCCACACTGCAAAGGGAGCAAGCTTTATATTAAAACACTGCGCATTTTTAAAGCAGCAACAAACATTCAGCCACGTTGTCAAAACCCAGATAAAAAAATCTCCCAAATCCTGAAGTGGTTTATCAATTTTATTAAGTAAGCAAACACCAAAGTAGTACCTGGGTGAGTCCCACTTACCTGTGTACTTTACTAATTATTTATAATATTAGCATATTTGCACATGGCTGGAAAGTACTTGGCACCTGCACTTTTCGAGGGACACTGTCAACCCCCTTAGGCCTCAAAGTGTCCCTAGTTTTAAAAAAAAAAAAAAAAAAAAAAATTTTTATGATTGTTTACATTCTATAGAGACTGGGGATGCAGCTGGTAGTTTGATTCAGATCCATTTTTTCTTTCAAAAAGTGAAAAACTGACTGCCCACCATGCTGGTGTTACCACACCAAAATCATGTTTGTTTACATTTCTTGACCAGCTCCCACTGCATCTTTCCTGGACTCAGGAACACCCCCAACACAATCTAGTCACTCATTACGCAGTGGGAGGAGACTAGTGTATCATGAATGAGTGGCTGCACTGTTTGAGGGTGTTTCTAACGTTCAGGAAGTGTGCAGCAAGAGTTGTTCAGTGATTTGAAGCAAAACAAAGCGGAACATCGCTATACATTACCATGCATTTCGTTTTGTAATAAGCAAGGAGGCAGATAACACAACCAGCAACATCAGTGAGTTTTAGAGAAAGCAAGCAATCATAAAATGTGGGGTTTTAGCCTAAAAAATAAATAAACCTGACGCACAAAAGGTTGACAGTGTCCCTTTAAAATCTGCATATAATGCACTATAAAAAAGCCACCCTTGCCTTGACAAAAACGTCGGTAGGACGTGAAACTTTGGCATCAGCTGAGGGGTGCTTTGCTCACTTAAAGTTGATTAACAGCAGCCAAGATTTGGCAGATTTGTATCTGTGTTTGGATGATGGCAGATTTGTATCCGTGCTTGGATGCTGCGGCAGAGTGTTTGTTGCTGCTCTTTTTTTCTTTTTCTCTTTTAAACTTGCACTCCTTCTTACAAGTGCTTTGAGCCATCTCTCCTTCTGTCAACACTATACATTTGTAACAACGCAGCCTGCAAGTGGAAAAATGGAGAAGTCAAGAGTAGGTTTTGTTAAAGGACGTACTGCCCACTCACAGAGAAGACATGACAGGAATGCAACCGGCATCCCTCCCTGCCAAACCAAGTTATAGAGGTCATCCTCGTTGGAAATTGCTGACCCTATCCTTCTGCCCTTTGACATTTCTACCACTCGGATATTTTTAAAATGCAGGGTGGCACCACGTTAAGTAGTGAACCTTTCTCAGCAGTTCCTTATTCTTGTCCTCCTTCTGTGCCAAGAACTGACTCTAAGTACACAATTACAATGAGGGCGAAGTGCATTGCTGAAGCTACAGCAATAATTAGCATTTTGCTTATACATTTTAATGAGTTTCCTGTAAGTTCTAGCAGACACTGTCACTTTGGTTTCCCAGAACAGTGGCGGCTGCCCCATACCAAGTGCAAATAAGCATGTTTTAAGCTGCTGTGCTTCTCTTTATTTTTCTTGTGAATAGGAAGGGGGAAGGTAGACGAAAGCAGTTCATGTTTCTCCTCAGTACCCAATAAGCAGCTCTAGATAACACCAAGCCTATTCTTCCCAGCCAGCCATGCTGAACAAGCAGTAGCTACCAGGGAATCATGTTGAGCATTCAGAGGAATCGATCCATTCAGCAGTTTGTCGGCACACAGCCAAGAAACTAAATATTTTTTATTGCTCAGGCTCAGCTTAACAAAAAAAAAAAATATATGAATGAATTAATCCTGATCTATGATTACGGGCACATTAACCCCTGCTGCCTTCTTCTTTGGGGAGGAGACAAACGGGCACTTGTTCCTCCTCCTCTTTATCAAGCCTTAAGACTCCATTTATCTTAACAAGAAGGTTAATGACGGACAGCCCCGACTCGGATGATACCAGTATTTAAGCTGCATTTGCCTCTCAAAAGGCCCATTTGTGCTTTTCTGCTGTGTGAGTCTTTGTTGTGAACTGACGACAGGAAATCAATACGAGGCAAAGGCTTCCACTGCCCCCCTCCCCCCGCGTTAATATTTTTTTCCAGGAGGACAACACAATGTTTTCTATGTCTTCTCAGTAACCAAGCTTGAGGCAGTGCTAATAAGAACAGAGGCTACAGGGCTACTAAAAATATGCCTTACTGAATCCGCAATCTTTAGCATTCACATATTATGATCTGTACCTTAATTTTTTTGTGTCTCCAGCCATCCTCTCTGTCAAACTAAAGGTGTTTATACTCGAGCTGCGTTGTGGCAACTTCGTTCCTGTGTATGGAGCGCACTGCTGCAGCCATTTCCATCGCATTCAAGTTCTCTCCCATCCCTCCCTCTGCCGACTACTATCTCCTCCAACCCGATACAAGTACTGGTGCTTTTGTATTTTAAAATCAAGCTCCATCCTGCACTTCCGTCTGGTGGCTCCCAACCCTGGTACTGACAAGGTTTTTTTCTCCTGCTCCTCCCTTGGTTGGCTTTCTCACCAGCTCCAGACCAGTTCCCAACTGGTATCACTGGAGCTGCAGGGGAGCATCCTTGCAAGGACTAAGAAATGCCAGTGACATACCCATTCCCCGCCACCACAGTGACCCAAACACTAACAATCCACGGGCCCTGCACCTGTACGTCACATTAATCGTCACTAAAAAGGCCTGTATGGAGCTACCCTCAGAGGGATAAGCCTGAGACAGTATATAGGAGATAGGCAGTAGGTATACGAGGGTGCCAGTGTAACTACACTCCCAACAGGGGTAAGCAGCAAGTATACAGAGGATGGAGGAGGAGTGACTACTGCAGTAGGGGTAAGGTCTATGGGGGGGGGAGAAGAGGAATGACTCCACTTCAGCAGGGGGACAGGCAGTCAGTGTGTGTGTGTGTGTGTGTGTGGTGGGGTGGGGGGTGGTACTGACTATCACAGTAGGCAAGGGACTCTGAGCTTATGAACAGGCTGAAGGAGACACTGGCCTATCGGATAAAGAGGGACACCAGCTTGTAATAGACAATACCGTCTCCAAGAGTCGTTCTCAAGAGTGAGCGGCTACTATTTGCCATTCTTTAAGCTTGCCACTGTAGCACCACGTCACCGCCATGAATCACCGAGCAGGTGAAATGAGGTAAGAGAGTAGCAACATGCATGTAGACAAAATACTGAACAAAAATTAAGTAGGGAGACAGAAATGAGTGAAATCGGGATTCAACCACATCTCCTGGTTCACTGTCCTGTGCCCTAACCACTAGGCCATGCCAGCTGCGACTTTTCAAGGTTACAGTACAACGTATGTCTCCCATAAACTTATCCCAGATCAGTTCTTGGGGGCACAATCTAGAAGAACACAGCATTCAAAAAAAACAACAAAAGGTGTGTGGGGGGTGCAGTCCCCAAATAAACACCCCTCTAAAGCGGTTCAAGGAGAGCTTATGGTTGAGGATAGAGAAGGGCTCAACTTCAGGCCGCTGGTCTCCACTTGCGCTGATAAAAGCACAATCTAAAAATGTAGCAACATCCTTTTCATCGTGAATAAGTGGTGACAATAAGAAACCATCATGTGGTACAAAACAACTGATATTATTGCATTATCTGGGATGGTGCCAACCAAGTTTCTTCAGTACCTCACCACCACCAAAACCCCATATTAAGTTAAAAAAAAAGAAAAGAAAAATATGCAACAGTGCCAGAAAACAGCTACAAGATGTTCAGCTAGCCAGTGCTTCACTGTTTTGATGGCTAGTTAACCATCAGACCATCAAAGTCCAACGCTACAGCCAAAGCCACTGCCAAACTATCTGGTGCCCCATGATAACAGGACATTCTGATCCGAAACAGGATAGCTTGCCTAATCACGGAAGGATTTTTATTTCCCAGACTTGACTGCCCTCATTCACAGGACTTATTCAATTGAAACTTAATCTGAAAGCTCGGCTGCAATCTATCAGGATGATTTAAACCCATCTAATAAAGGGCACACAGAAAATGAACTGGCAAAACAATTCCGTGTTTGTCCTCACTAATATTTACTTGAACAGGAGAAGAGCAAATCTCATCACACATCCAACTCTCATTTAACGGTCATGAAATGACAGCTCAGAGATTCTCATTCCCAACTGACTTGTGGGGAGATTTACTTCTTGGTTCAGAACATATATATAGAGTTTCAATAATGCACTTAGACCAAATTATTTTTAGCCTGCATCAAAAAATAACTGCAAACGGTTCTGAAAGATTCTCTGACGCCACAGAGAACACGAAGCGTGTTACAGTGGCAATAGATCCTAAAGGTTAGCGTAATGAGCTGTGAATTAGCTTGGTATAGCCAGCAGACCCGGGTTTGATTCCCACAACCTCCACCTGCAAACTGTGTGACCCTGAGCAAGTCTCTTAACCTCCCCAGGAATCCTGGGCCGCCCCTGAAAACAGGTTTTGTGCCTGGTGGGCCTTACCCAGTTACCAAAATGTAGCGGTCCCATATACTGGTTATTACTGCTGTTCTCCTCAGTCATCGCTATGAAAACCGGATCACAAGCCCCTGTACTAAATCTGCTGCTGCCTATCTAAAAGTGAAATAATAATCTGCTGTTTATGACTCGTTTCCACAACAAGAGTCTGGGATGTAACAATCGTGAAGTAATCTGAAGACAACAGGCAGAAAACAGTTCTCAGGTACAAGGACTCCGTTATCATGAACTTTGTGTGTGTGTTTTTTTTTTTGTTTTTTTTTTAGGACCTCATTCTCATCAGCGAAGACGATGAACTTGAAGACAGTAAAGGCCTTCAAGGTAAGCCTGGACAAATGTCTGCTTCCCAAGGGAATCTCTGGATTAGGGCCAATGATTTTTCTGTTTTTAACAGAAAACATCAGGAAACAAAATGGAAATTGTCATTTTTAAAGCAACACTAAACTCTGTTTGAACCACTTTATCATGTAAACTACCGCACTGAACACCATCCTTTTGTTTATACCCCTCCATTTTGAGTCTCATTTCTGTACAAAACATGCAGATTGTAATTGTGTGTGTGTGGGTAGGACAGGGGACAACGACAAAAACAAAAAACGATTTTAAGATTTTGCCAAATGGAACTGGCCATGTTTGAAAACAGAAAATCAGTTCCTCTGCTGGATACCCTGGGTAGCAGAACGGGCCATGGAATCCCTATTAATTAGTGTTTGCACAGCATATTTGGTCCCTGCTTATGAACGGGGGTGGGGGGGATGCAGGGGCACGGACATGATGGACCTAGAGTCCCTTCCAACCTTAAAATACCAAGTTAAGAGGAAGAGAAAAACAAAATTATATGAACTACAAGCTGATTTGTGTGCAATTTCCCAGGCTTTCCTAATGGTGTTAGAAGCTCATTAAATACATATGCAAAACGTTCAAAAGCTCAGCGTCTGAAAGAACACCACACTACATTTTCATAAGTCATAATACAGTACTACGCTGATCAAGATTTCACTGTTCTCTCTATATATTAGGAAGACTACACTGCTAAATCAGTAAAAAAAAAAAAAAAAAAAAAAAACACACGCACACACACACACCACTTTTTATATAACCAAACTTGGGTTCCAAATCCCACCCCCATTAAACGTAAACTTTAAGGTTTTGTTTTCAAAAAAGTGTTGGCCTGCCAAGTTCCCAGCAGGCAGCTGAGGAGGCAGCACTATTTAAGTGGCAGTAAACTTCATGCACATGTACAATTCTCCCCCTCCCCTGCAACACAAGAAAATGGCAGCTCCCTGGGTCTTGTATTACATTGCTTATTACACTGGGAGAAGAGAGTTTAAAAAGGAAAAATCAACTTACCGTACTCGATTCTCTCTCTTTTGAAATTAATTGGAATGTCAAGTCGGAGTCCGTATCCATCGCAGATGCAAATAATGCAAGGCGGAAAAACAAAAATGCAAATAAATTGTAAATGTTGAGAAAACAATGCATTAATTTTACATTATTTCACAACTGTAACCAACTATGTGTTTGTTACTGTATACACATGAACAGCTTTCATTAAGCCTTAAAGCAGCCCAATTAATATTCACACATAGAATTTGACACAATTTATAAGCAAACATTTTTTTGGCCCCCCCCCCCCCAAACACACACACACAATACTTTAGGCCTGTAAGGTTTTGCTTGTTTTTCTTTTAGTTAATTCTGCTACTTGCACATTTTACCACCTGCCTGTATGGCCCCAGGAATGTGAAATCTACACCCTGCTAATGAGCACATGTCAAACATTCTGTAATTCCTGTTGCATGTGTATATAACCAAATCTCTCTCATGCTTAAATGAGTTGCATTCACCGAAGGTGACCCAGCCTTTAGGAACATAACTACTGTCAATCACATCCCCTTAAAGTACTTTCAAAGGCATTACAGACCACCCAGCACTAGGCCTCAGCAGAGCTAGATTCAGCCATCCAACTATAAACCATTACTTTACCCTGCTGCTCGGTAAATAAATACCGCAAGTCGACTGCCATGAAGGTCAACACAGATTTGCGTAGCATGTTGGTTATCTTACCCCTGTGGTCCAGGTCATGATGGTTCTTCTCATCTTTTACTGGCAGGTGGGCCTGGCTACCAAGTGCTCCAAGGGCAAGTAGGCCTGATCCACTGCCTGCCACTGGGGGAATCCTTGGGGGCTGCAGGCTAGAAGGGTGAGGAGGCAGCTGGACAGGAGGGCCGTGGGCGGCAGCATGGGAGAGATGTTGAGCCTGGAGCTGCTGCTGCTGTGAACCAATCAATGATAGGCAATTGGCAGAGAGAATGGGTCAGGAAACGGCATGGCATGGTGATGTTGTGGAATGAGCACAGGGGTAGAAAAGGAGAAAAAAAAATAATGAATAGCATATTTATAGCAAATGCAATCAATAATATATTTTTTTCACAACAATATTTGTTAAAGGTTACAATATGTCCATTAATTCTTGATAGCTAAAATACAACAATGCATTAGTAGATTAAAACTAAAAAAGGCACACTGGCATTGTGTTCCACAAGCTACAGACAGTATAACAGCATGACCAGCTGAAACTACGTTAAATAGTTGCAAACAAATATGAAAAGCAATATCGAGTAATCCCTCAATGCAGCATAAGATCCACTTGGCCTGTAAGGCTTTAAAACTGGAGTCGGGGGTGTGTGTGTCGGGATTCATTCTCGGGAGCTTTTTTTTTTTTTTTAAATAAAGCCAGGGACATATTTCTGCATATAAAGAGATACTTCGTGTTGAGGAACTCCAATTTAAAGGGCACATGATGTTATTGGGAAAACTCTGAAAAAAAGTGTAATTTTGGCACACCTCTGCTTATATTTCATTGTTGTTGCTGTGATTCTCACCCTCTCCCTTTGTTTTGTTTTTTTTAAACTAAAGATGTCTGCAAGAAAACAGGATATCTGCCCTGCTGCCTCTATCTGCTTGGCTGCTTGTCTACACCTTGCATCACAATGCTATCTATGACATCACTATCTGTTGCTCTGCAGGTAATTATGTCAACTTGCAGACAAGCTGTCAGAGCAGAAGATGGAGCAGAGTGATCTTTGTTTTTTCATGTGGTTTATACTGTTATATAAAAAAAAAAAGAGAAATAATTACAGAATATATAAAATTGTGTTTAAATCGAGCATTTTCAAAAGGTTTTCCAGTGGCGTCCGAGGCTCGATAACAAAGAAAATAAAAGCAACCTGTAGCTGCTGGCTAGGGCAGATTTTTCCCCTTTTGATTTTCGAACTGAGTGGAATTTGCAGGAAAACACCAATCCCAGATCTAGCAGTGTTAATCTATTATGAATTGTTGTCCAGGAAAGGCAGCCAAAGCTAGTTTCCAACTGTGTGTTTGTGCGTGCGTACGCGCATGCACGCAAGGGGGCACAAACTAACTATAAAATTGCAAAGGTGGTACACACAGTACAACAAAAAGCAATGTAAAATGACAATGTCAGAGTAAATTACAGCGCCATGAATCTATAGCAAAGCTAATTAAGTATGCATACCGTAAAAAGCCAGAATGGAAACTAAACACTAGAGAAAGATCAACAGTAGATCCAGGAGTTAGTGCTAGCGTGGGACGAAGAATGCCTATCAAGAGGTAGAGTAGATAGGGACGGGGTGGAAGAGAAACAGGGAAAGTAGCTAGTTACAAGTACCAAAAGGAGCGAAAAGATTCAGATGTAGAGAGAGACAGGGTACATAAAACAAACCGTGGTACTTTACAATCTTACTCCTAAGTATTTTTGAAACATTTTTCACCTGATAATTACAATACGTGCATTAACTGTCATTTCCTTTCATTAAAAAACTGTCAATGTCCACTTCGTACAGCATGCTTAGAATTGGTGTTTTCATTTGCATGAAGACATCTACTTAACACAACTTATTATCCAATATCTTAATTACTAAATTATTTCATTCCAAAACTGAAATGGTAGCACTAAACTAGGGCCAATGATTTTCCATTTTCAGTGGAAAACACTGGTTAACAAAAACGCAAATGGAATTTGTCATTTTTAAACCAGCACTTGGGAGCCAAGTTTTCATGAGAAGAAAATAAAATAACATTCTGAACCAGCTATTTGGGTAAACCTCTCCATTATGCAGGGGTGTGCAAATCATACTGCCCCCTGTCCAGGGCAAGTACAAAAAGAATGCTAATTTCACTAGAATGAATAGGGGAAAGTGAGAATTCAGCTACAATCATGACTGGGCAAGTCCTAAAAGTTTTGATTTGAATATCCCTGCCTTTTCAGCCACATTTTTGCACAAAAACATGCTGATCTGCCCTCAGTTTTGAGGAGAAAACAAAAAAGAAAGGATTTCAAGATTTAGCCAAATGGAATTCGCCATTTTTGAAAACGAAAATTTCTTTTGGCTTCGAACGTTTTAGAATTTAAGAACGCCTGCTGCTCAGAATGTAACTTTGTCATTCTCAATATTGCTTGAGGGCCTCTGACGTGGATCAGAGTATTGTGACTGTCCAAGAGATCAGGGGCCCGATATTCAAAACTTTGCCTGGGCACAAAACTGAGTTTGCCCTCGCAAACCAGGATTAGTGCAGATGGACAATAAAAGCCAGAAGGGTTCCAATGTCAGTGAAGGGGCAGGGACCTGAACATCGGCGCAGTCCAACAGTCAGCAGAATGTGTGCTGCATAAGGCCATTTTGCATGCCCCCTCCCCCCGTGTGGCACACATACCACCGATCCAAACCCTAATTTACTCCTGCGCAACCCTAGCAGATGCTGGAGGAAGCACGTGCACACCCCTCCCCAACACAGTAGTCGTATCTCCCCACCCCACCTCCGTGTGATCGCTGTCCCGATATGATAGAGATTCTCCTGGTGGTCTAGCAGACACCCTCCCCCACCAGATATAATATAGAGATTTTTTCCTGGTGGTCTAGCAGATCCCTCTCACCGATCTGATATATGAAGTTACCCTGGTGGTCTAATGCCCCCCCGCCAGCCTGATATAATAGAGATTTTCCTGGTGATTTAGCTGCTCCCCCCTTTACTACAGGATATACGTTTCCCCGTACTGTATACACCACACGCTTACTGACTGCTCAGTCAGCAGCTGGCCATGGTGGAGAACGGAGGACTGTGCCGATCACCAGCTCAGAGATGGGATGGGGGAGCGGGGTAGTGGGGCGCTACCTGCTGGGGTGGGGGGTCCACCAGACTCCAGGGAATCGTATATCTGGTAGTACATGGGCAGACTGGTGATAGGAAGGGGGGCCCACTAGACCGCCAGGGATGCATTCAGTATTGTGTGGAAGGATCAGGAATGGGGGTCTGCTAGACCACCAGGGAAGTGTTCAGGTTATTGCTGAGGGAGATCAGGGATATTATATTGGATTGGGGGGCACTAGAAACCAGGGAAAATCTGTACATTATATCAAGTTGTCGATCGGCGAGACGTGGGGGCACTAGCACCGAGGATAGCTCTCTGGGAAAGGGCTAGTGGGGGCTGCTCCACGCTAAATAGTCTGTAATACCCATGCAAATGAGCCCATAATGGGTATGCAAATGGCCCCTTAGCATCTTGCATACCCAATGGAAATTTGCTTGCAAGCGCAAGCCAGTTTGATGCCCTATTTGGAAGACCATGTCTGCCCAGCACTAAAAGGCTTAGTGCTGGGCCACAATCGCTCTGTACTAAGTGGAATAGCACCAATGCGCTGTTCCACTGAATACAGCATGGGCAAGGGAATGGCGCAATGCAGATATGTGCGCTCCACTTTGCCCAGTTTGAAATATTGGGTCCCAGGCTGCAGATTACACCCAAATTCTGTTCTATGTTAATGTTGATTTTAGTCACTTTACTTCCTGGAATGGTTAAAGAGCAATGTCTCTACTAAAATCAAAGGCAACAAACCATGATATGTACAAATATTGTGTTTAAAGATGCAGTATATGTTAGACGGCAAAAAGTTTCATTAGTTTTTTTTTTTTTTTTAAGCAAAAATATATTTCTGGCATCCTTAAATTCATCCTCACTGTATTTTTAATTTTCTCAGTTATTTTTTTAAAACCCCTTTTATAGCTAATTTTGTATTTAATGACTGAAGGCATTAAAGATAGCCACTTATAATTGTTAAAACATCTCTTCCATTGAGGGTACCTGTTAAAGGTACATACTAGGTTCTTACTGTTAATGTAATAAGATGCTGCTACCACATGTCTGCGATGGTAAACAGCACAGCACTACACCCAGCGATTTATTTTTTCATAACAGGCATGTCATGGGAGCAGGAATTTTTAAAAATGTCAAAATCCTGCATCTTGGTTCAGTAAAGAAGAAACAGCATTAATATTCTGCTTTTCTTACACATTGTACCCAAAAGTGCTTTACAAGCAATGACAGCCTGGTAGTGAAATGACTCTAAATGTGCAGTGACAGCCATTTTGCACATCAACACCCCCAGACACAGCCTTGGACTACTGCATCAACCAGTTTTGTTTTAGCTCTCACTTCATACTCCTTTGCTCACGGCCCCCTAGCTCTGGAGGGAGCCTCCAGTCCCATCCACCGACATCTACCAGCTGGTGATGACCAATACCCCCGGGTCCCCCCCCTGGGGCACCCCAAACCCACTGAAGACCAGATCAAGTGTAGCCAGCATCGTGGCTATTTGGGGTCAGGGCCTGCGAGACACCCGCCTTCATCCTGCCGGGGCATCTTTTCTCAACCAATGTGCAGCCCCCTCAGAAGCAGAGCGTGCAATGATGCCGGTAGCGCGCACACTCCCGTGCTCATCCTGTCAGGCGTCTACCCCGCTTCTGACCCACATCGGCAGTTATTGCTGAGCCGCCCCCAGCCTCCGCTAGGGGCCAGGCGTGCACCGACCTCTGAAACTGCCCCCTTCCCAGAGAAGGACAGCATTACTTGGGATGCTCAATCTTTCTCCCTCCCCGGCGACCCATGCTCATTCCCAAACATGGGCTGCCAGCGTGGTGCGAGGTGTGGCATCCATTGCCTCAACCCTCAGCACCACTGGGCCGGCAGCATCAACCAGTTTTATGGGAAGGGGAATGCTGGCCAGGACACCATAAAAAGTCCCCTACTCTTGCAGAAATTGCCTTGGATTCTTTTACTTCCGCCCAGGCACCCAGCAGGACAACAACACCGATGGGCAGAAGGGTCCTCGGTTTAACATCTCATCCCAAAGACGGCATACTCAAACAGTACAGCACCTCACCAGTACTGTACTCGGGTGCCAGAGTTTATGGTACGAGCCCAATCTCGATGTGGGATCAGAACCCACGACCTTCTGGCCCAGAGGTGGACGTGCTACCAACTAAGCCACACTGACATCTTAAAAGAAAACAAAATTAAAAAGGAGTATATTGATGTTTTTGCCAGAAAAGCATTATTGCTAAAAAAAAAAAAAAAAAAAAATTATCAATTATAAATAAAATGACACAGTGACTAACAAATACTGCTGCTTTCACATTTATGTGTTAAAGTGTGTGCTTTTTTTTCCCCCTTTGGTTTTTTGGGTGTTCTTTTTTTTTTTTTTTTAGTTTTTCCTGCTATTGAGCATCTAGTTATTTCACGTATTCCAGTACTTATTTTGCTGAGCCTACAAAAGCATTCAGATTGCCCCTGCTGTCCTCATAATATCTGTCTGTTACATTACTGTCATGGTAAGCACTAAAAAGTCATGAAGAAAGACACGAAGGTCCGCGAGTGGGAAATGGTCAAATGCTTTTTATACAGACTTCTTTGCCAGGCTACAAAAATGTGTTAGAAACTCTTAAAAAGAAAACAGAAAAAAAAGTATCCTCTAGTGAATTGTAATTGCTAAAACATCTTGTTGACATAAGTTTACAGTAACTACTGAAGTGCAGAGCTGCTCTTTAAAAAAACCTGTATCTATGGCCAGGGGTGCCAAGTTTTGAAAAAAATTGTGGGTGCTCAGAGAATTTATAAAAGGTCGGGGATCTGGGAGCCACCTATATCCCAAGAAGCTACAGGATTTTTCATGCTTGGTGGTGCATTTTGGGGGGTATTTTGATACATTTTAGAATGCATATGCACCACCACCACTACTCCACTGTAGAGGATGCAAGAGTGCCCTTGGGGGCTCTGAGGCCCGGCAAGGTGCTAAGACCCATAGGAGAGTGTTCTGGAGGGATCTTTGATGCCCCGAGTGTTGCCAGCATGCCCCACATATGGATTTCAGGGTACAGTACCACCACTCCACAAGGTGTAAGAGTGTCCTGGAGAGCTCTTTGATGTACCAAGGAGCCAAGGACCATAGAAGGGTACGCTGGAAAGCTCTTTGATGCCCCTAGGGGCTGCAAGGATGCTCCGAATAGAAATTTTAGGTTACAATGCTACCTTCCCCACAGGGTGTAAGAGTGTCCAAGCTTCAAGCTCAGATGGCTCTGTTGTCTGTTCTTGTCATTCCCTAAAACTTACAGACTGAGTTTCATTAGGTAGCAAGCAACCAAACCCCAGCAAACACTGCCTGCCATCACCAGGCTCACACACAAACACAGACAGATTGCCAGTTTTATTTCCTTTTATTTAATGTTTAATTATTTTAAGTTTCCTTTAGTTTTTTTTTTTTTTTTTTGAGGGGGTGGACATTTCTGACTGGACAGGACAGTCAGAATACACACTGACAAGTTCAGAAGTCAGCTTTTTGCTTTCTCCCAACAGCTCACACACTCACAGACAGATCAAACTAGGAGGACTAAGCTTTTTGGTAGCACCCTCCCTACACTGTCCTAGGCAGTGACCTACTTTGACTGGACTGGAGAAAGACTAACAACAGGCAGCGTCCTGTGAGTCAGAAAACACACTGCTCTTCCTCTCCCCCACTGCTGAAACACTCACAAAGAATGTTATTAATTTCTTAAGATCAAAGAGCTACAGCAAAGAGAAGGCAGGGAACTACAGGCCAGTAAATCTCACGTCAGTGGTGGGTAGGATCATGGAGACACCTGGAATCATGGGAGTGCAAGATCTTAGGCAACATGGATTCACATCAGGAAGGTCCTGCCAAACAAATCTAATCGATTTATTTGACTGGGTAACAAAGGCAGTGGATCAAGGGGGTGTGGTGGATGTTGCCTACCTAGATTTCTGCAAATTGGACTTCAATACTGTTTCACATAGAAGGCTGGTCAAAAAACTGAGTAGTCTGGGGTTGTGCCACAAGGTGGTCAACTGGGTTAGTAACTGGGTCAGGGATAGAAGGCAGAAGATAGTAGTAAATGGAACCCAGTCTGAGGAAATGGAGGTGACTAGTGGAGTACCCCAGGGTTCAGTTTTGGGGCCAATCCTCTTCAGTGTCTTAATCAGCAACACTGCAGAAGGTCTGGAGGGGAAGGTTTGCCTGTTTGCAGATGACACCAAAATCTGCAACAGGGTTGATACACCAGAGGGAGTGGTAAATGAGAAAAGACCTAGAGAAGTTGGAAAGATGGCCTGAGATGTGGCAACCAAAATTCAAGCGCTAAAAAATGTAAGATCATGCATGTGGGGAATGGAAACCCCGGGAGAAAACTACGAGATGGGGAGCTGCTGTTAGTCACCACCAGTACTCTACTACAGAGGATGCAATGGTGCCTTTGAGGGCTCTTTGCTGCTGCCAAGTGCTGCAATCATGAATTGAGTAGGGATTTTCCTTTTTTTATCCCCTAATCTTAGAGTTTCTGTAAGTTTTATTTATTTTTTAGTTTGGTGGACAAGAGGACCTCCCAAGACAGAATGACACAAACATTTCAAGTTCAGACAGATACCCTTCCCTCCCCACATGTCCTGCACTAGCTTCTGCCTGCCTCGTCTCACAACAGAGTCAGACCAACAACCAAAAATGTTTATTTGCAAGGAGGATAAGCAGCGACTTGCTCAGCACTCAGGGTCACACAGTACGCAAGCAAGTGGAAGTTGCTGGAATTAAACTCAGGCATGCTTGATGTACCAAGCTCTGTGTCTGTGCAGTGCAGCTCTGACCATGTGGTTCCTTAAACCTCACAGAGGTTCTCTAGGCAGCAGAAAATCCCTTCCCTCACACACTGCCTGTCCAAGTCTCTCCAAGGCTGCCAAAAGTGCAAATTGATTTTCCTTTTTTTAATGCTTCCCTTAATCCTGAGTTTCTTTAGGATTTATTTTATTTTTTTAGATAGAGTGGACAGGAGGAGGACAAGTGACCACACCAAGACAGCGGGGTATGACCTGTATCAAACACTTCAGGTCCAGGCAGCAGCCCTTCCCATCCCTCCACAGCCCACTCTGCTCTGTCAAGGTTCTGAATACACTGGTTGTTACCTGCTACCGCCCTTAGCTGTTAATGGAACCCCCCTTAACAGCAAATTATAGATTTTGAAGTCAGTTCCACACTGTTTATTACTACCCCCAAACACATATGTTTGTTTTTTTCTAGGCTAGCTCCCCCCTAACCCCCAACAAATCAACAGTTGTTTTCTTTTATTTGCTTTTTGGAACATATTAACAACAGCCACCTCATACTTTAATTTTGTGCCCTGGCCCAGTCTCCCCCACCCCACCCCCACTACAAAATACCTGTAGCTTGCTTAGCAGTGTTCCAATATATTTGCTGTCAAGTGTCACTGGTATTTTGGAACTTCCATACGGTAACAGGCTGTCAGGCTAACAGCAAATATATTAACTTGTCAGCTCCACACTGCTTGTTTTCTAGTTATGTGGCCTTCCAGTCACCAAAATTGTTTCTTTCTTCTAGCAACAAGTTTGGTTTTCTGTAGCCCCTGCGCCCATTCATCACCAAAGTCATATCCCACAAATCAGCAAAGCCCTGGGCATTTTGTAGATGCAGCAACCTGCTGCTTTTATAAGTTTGGCCTTCCTGACCCAGTTAACCAGCTCTGGTCACCCCTCCCACCCCACCCAAAAAAGCTGTAGAAATACTGCACATCAAAATGTGGAACAAATGGGCAAATGGCAGTGGAACATCTCATCATATCACAAAATAAAAGAATATTGTTTAAATGTGTGTACTACTACTAATGTTTATGTTCACAAAGTTTTTTTGTGTATTGAGCAACACATTTTTACATTCACTGTTTGGATTTCTGCTGTAAAATTTTAGCTTAAAATGCTGGACAGTACACACTTAAATCTCAATATGGAACTTACAGAGGGCTTTCCTGAGGAAATGAGGAGAGGAATCATTCCTCTCAATGTGGTACAGTTGAGACTCGGTATACCCACCACCCCCTCACAAAATTACTTACTCCCCAAGTCCCCACCATGTCTGGACCAACCAGAAGCATAAAAAAATACTGATAACTGAATAAACTGATACAAAAATACCAATGCAGTTGCAGTTGGTGTCTGAGTCCACTCCGTCTCCGGTCTCATCCGCTGTTTTAGAATTCCATGCAGCGGGAAGAACTAACTGGCCTTTCCGCCACGATATGGACAGGTTGAGTGAGTCCAGCAACACTGACTGCAGTATGACTCAGCGAGCACAGCAAGCGCCGAGGAGCCAAGCCAAGCTTCAGTAAGGGCGTGATGAGTTAGCGCTAGTCTGCTGGGTGGGGCCAGCGGCAAGAGGAGGAGTCTGAGACAAAGCAAGAAAGGTTAAGAGCCTATGAGTACAACTTTTCACAATCAGGGTCAGCCCACTGGGTGGGGCTAGTGGCGAGAGGTGGAAAGCAGGAGGTGCCTCTTTTAAAGTGGCTATATGAAGGCTTTTTTTGTGGGTGCCCAAAATGACTTTGTGGGTGCTGAGGCACCTAAGCACCCGCGCAGTTGGCGCCCCTGTCTATGGCTATGGGGCCACACCATGTATATGGCAAAGAAAACTTGTTTTCTGCAGCAGAAAATGAAAACTTTTCATTCTACCCTTCACGACTTACAGGTAGTCCAGGAAAAGCATGGTTACCTTTTAATGTTCTACAAGAAGTAACACTCTACCACCCATAGATGGTAATTGTTATAATTAACGTGTGTGTGTGTGTGTGTGTGTGTGTGTGTGTGTGTGTGTGTGTGTGTGTGTAGGGTGTCTGTATAGGATATGGTGTGAGCACGCTAGGAGTGGTCCGTGACCATATGGCATCACAAGTGGTAAAGTCATGGATCACAAAATATCAGAAATATATTTCTTAGGCCCATGCAATATTTAGTTTATGCAATGACATGGGTTTGTGTGGTAAAAACCCTGGATGAGCTACAGGTTCTAGGCAGTTACAGGTAAAGTAAACTTTCACGGCACAATCAAGTCCCGGTATAAGTTATGTCAGACTTCTACTCTGAGGAACCTACCGTGTAAATATATGCTTGTCATGTAACCTGTCATGACAGACTCACAGGTTCATGATGAAAAAGATATAATTTATATTTTGCCCATGATATACCATTGCATAAAACAGGAAGTACACATCGTGCTGCAGTGAAATATGTTTATCTCTACTAATGAGTGGTACGACATATAATTCTCACAGGTTACATGATGAGAAAGATAACGCTTGTATTTTTGCCATGATATACTGTACCGCTGCATAAACAGGAAGTACACATCGCGTTGCAGTGAAATAATAGGTTTATATCCACTAATGAGTGGTAAAACCCATAATTCACAAGTGGTGAAGCCATGAGTTAAGACATGAAGGTCTCACCACCCGTGTGGAGATAAATGTGTTATTCTAATAAAACTTATTATGCAGGAAATGTACACCACACTGTTTGTAATGCTATCAGTTGTGTTTAATATTGTTTTAGCTTAAAGCTGCTTTTTTGAAAACTGTCCATCTGGCCTCTTTCGACGTTTTCCATTTCAAGATTCTAACAGCAAACAACATTAAGTGCAATAATGCGTTCTAAGTGAAATAATAGGTGGTCTAAGAAAAAATGTCTATCCCAAACAGCGTGATTTATGTACATACTTTGTTCACCATTACTGTGGTAGTATAGGGGCATGGTAGCAACCTACATGGAGGCTGAGTACTCACTTCTAGTTTAAACCCCAATTTTTGTAACAATAACAGTGCCATCCTTGAACAGAATAGTCTGAAATTTGACATGCCTAATCTGTGCCAGGATTACTGATTCCTATAAATTTGGCAACAATAGCTTCAACGGTTTAAAAAGTTAGGTTGATAATATATAATACGGGTTTTAAGACAATATTTTGCTGCAGAAAAATGTGAGTTGAAACATGAACTTTCAAGTTCATTAAGAGTTTCGCCCAAAGGTGATAGCTGACTTTGCTGAAATGTGAAGATTTTAAATTAAGAAAATAAAATATAGTTTTCATGGCTGTATAGTTAATTTCTTCACAAAGATTTTGTAATTGGAATTTTTTGTAAAACTGACATATGCCACTTCCATTAAGTCGGAACCCACTTTTGTGAGATAAGACTCGTGTTTTGGAGAACCTAGCTGTCACAAGAGTGGAGAAAAAGAAACCTTTCCACATCAAAATACGAAAAAAAAAAAAATGTTCAAGTCTAAAACTTGTGTGGGTGATAGTTTAGGGGTGTAAGGCTGATTCTTCAAAGTTGCCTTTTTTATATATATAAACAACAGTTTTTAAAATACTTATGAAATTAGGCAGTTGTGTCTCATGAAAACAGGCCCTACTGTTTTGAGCTGTGAATATGCTTTTCTTACACACAAACTCACTTTCGTGACTCTTGGTGGTCCCGAAAACGGGGAAAAATAGAAAACTCAGCACAACAAAAACAAGAAAATCTGCTGGACGTCTGAAACTTGTGTGATCAACAGTGTAGAATGCAAGGCAGTTTCTTCAAGCTTGTTTTTGTAAGGGGGAAAAATATTTTTTTGAAATACTAATTAAATTAGGCTGAAGTGTGACACAAAAACAGGCCCTGCTTTCGGAACTCACAAAACCACTTTTGCGAGATACAATCTCACTTTTATGACACTTGGTCTCAAAAACACAAAAACCTAGATGGCTTTGTAGGGCCAAGTCTGTGAACATTCAGCTGAATTCCACTACATGTACAACGGTTTCATTATGGCCCGCCACTCATGAAGCAAGCTCCAGGTCTGGCACAGTATGCAGAACTATGCAGTGTCCTTCATGAGGTGTCAGAAAGGTGAATGCTAAGAAAAGTGTCAGTTGCTACATAGGCTTTTCAAAAGGGAACAAAACTGCAAAAATCTGTATTAATGCATCTATTACGGTTGAAGGCCAAAGCATACGAAGCAGGGAAATTAAAAGTCGGTCAAGACAGCAAGGTGTGATCTCAGCTCTAGTGGGTTTACCACAGAAATTCAAGCCACCAGATAAGCTACAGAGGGGTTGCGAGGATGTGCTGCAGCTTGCTTTTGGGCACCCCCCCCCCCCAATGGACCATCAGCACCAGAGGATTTCAGCTGCCGGCTGTTAACAGGAGGCAGAGCTGAATTCCCTCCTTCAGGTACCCAATCAAAGAGCAGGATCCAGTACTTCACCTCACCAACTTACAAGCGGCTCATCCACACAGCAGTCCGTTCGCGCAAAGGGACTGTAAGCGCTAAGGACAGGGCAATTATCTGCCTCGCGTCTGCCGGTCAGCCCGTCACTCTACTCCACACCACCTCTTCCTTGTGTTGGCAGGACATGGCATGCAAAGGACACTAAGATGAACTCCTCTGTTCTGATGCTCATTTTATGTTTAGAGGACTCAAGAGACTTGAGTTTTGCCAGGTGTACTGCTGTTAGCCAATTTTCCCTCTCTAGGGTAGACTTTTATGTGCAATCCTAACCCATATTTAATGCCATTTGCTGCCATTTATGCTAGTGTACTCAGAAAATTTAGAGCTTAGCCAGTTTCTGGTCTTAGCCTAATATCCTATCTAAGGTAGGCTTGGATCTGTAACTTTAAGTCCTACTTAACTGCTTCTTGCTGTCTAGTGTAGTCATAATGTTTAGAGCTTAGCCAGGTTTTACTGGTCTCAGCCAGCCATCTAGGGTAGGCTTATATTTGGAACTCAGTACATATTTAATGATGTTCCCTGCCATTTATGTGAGTGTACTCAGAAACTTAAGAGCTTAGCCAATATACTAGTCTTAGCCTAATACCCTATCTAGGGCTGGCCTGTCTTCTAATCCAAAGTACCCATGTTTGCCATTTCTGCCTGTGTATGTATAGTTAGCGCAGAAGTTACTGCCAGTTTTACTGGACTTCCTAGACACCCTATCTAGGGTAGGGCCTGTTCCTCTCCTTATCCTCCGTTTGTTGCTGCTCCAGTATTTTGCCAAAGTAGCCAGGGACCTAGTATTTGCCTTAGGCACCCGGACTTAGTCAAACACTTAATCGAGATATCTAGCTGCCTACTACTTGTACCCAGTCAACAATACAGGCTCCCACCCCCGCAAGGCTTACCCTCCGGTTAAGTCTTTTAAGTATGTTGTGGCGTTTTTCTCGTACCGCAACATACTTTATTTTAATAAAGAAAAGTCCGCTACCTGGAAGTATGGCAGACACTTAGGGGACTCCATCTGTAAAGGTGCGGCACCACACCTTTACAGATAATGGAGCCCCCGCAGAGTCCACCATACTTCCAGGTCGCAGATTTTTCTTTATTAAAATAAAGTACGTTGCGGCACAAGAAAAACATCACAACATACTTAAAGGGCTTAACCAGAGGGTAAGCCTTGCTGGGGAAGGAGCCTGTACTGTTGACTGTTTTCCTTTGAGTGTGTTGCTCCCTGCGACTGATATGAGTTATCAGATCTCCTACTGTTGGAATCTGTACTCTCACCTCTTAAATTACCTGCATATTGGTGTACTCCATTTCTGACTGAATCTTCAACTTGTTTGCCTGTGCTGCTTCCTCCTTGACTCACTTTACCTAGTCCCTCTCACTGTTCTCTCCTCTTTAAAACCCTCTAGTCCTACGCTTGCTTGGTAGGTTAGCCTCAGTATAAAATGCATCTCCCTTAATACTTCCTAGTCTGTCTTGCTTCAGTCTGTGCTGTTCTCACCTGTGATGGTCCCTGCTGCTAGTCTCTCTTCTACTCCTACTGTTACTTTACCTTCTCTGACTTGCAGACGTAGACTGTGTTATCCCTCTCTTCAGGATAGTGTCATAGTCTAAAGTTATTATGCTTCACTGTTCAGTACCTAAGTTGAAACGATCCTTCCCCCCCACCACCCAAAACCCTTTGTGGTCTTGTCTGCTTCCATCTGGCTCATAGCCCTCTCCCTATCAGGTGATGTTGAAACTAACCCCGGCCCTCTGTCCGATCAGATTAAGCTTAGCCCAAATAGTCCCCTCCCATGGCTGCATGCTAAGGGTCTGAAGTTAGCTCACCTTAATGATAGGAGCCTTATGGCTAACCACTCTGAGCTTAAAGCCTGGGCTTCACACTATAATCCTGATATTTATACAGTCTCTGAATCCTGGTTAAAACCCTCCATTCAGGATTCTATGTGCTCCCTCTCTGGGTACCACATGCTTTGTGCTGACCGCCCCTCACTGAAAAGGGGAGGTGGCCTTGTACTATTCTTTAAGATGCATCTTAACTTCACTCTCTTGCCTACCCCTCCTTTCAATTCCTGTGAAGTCTTGTACTCTCTACTGGTTCTAGGTGGGTCAAAGAAGCTACACATTGTCTGCACTTACATTCCCTCCAAGGAGTGGTAATCCTGGTCCAACGGAACTCATAGACTACCTGCCCTCTCCTGTAAAGAAAATCAAGATCATTCTCATGGATGATTTCACTTTAGACTGGCTTGGGTCTAACTGAAAAGCTCGAGTCCATCGTAAACAAGGTTCACCTCTCCCCAACGAATTATAGACCCTACTAGATGTTCTAATAATGGGACTCACCACTCTCTCATTGATTGGGTCCTAACAAACAAGACAGGCAGAATCACTGCTGCTGGTACTCTCGCCAACTCAATCAGTGATCACTCACCTGTCTTGAGTATAGAACGTTAGCCCCTGCCCCTCTAAGGTGATAAAGGCCGAGAAGTCTCTTACGGTTAACTCTGATGCCTTCCTTGCAGACCTCAGCTGTGTTGACTGCTTTTCTCCACCAGTGATGTTGACTGTGCTGCTGAACACTTCACACTTCTACTCTCCCCTCCCTTCAACAGAAGCATATACCAATCACTAGATGCAGGGATAGAGGGATGCCCACTAGATGGCTGCACTGCCCCCTATTCACTATGGTCAAAGCTAGGGACAAACACTGGGCTAAATTCAAATCCTCTTCCTCATACTCTGACTGGCTCGCATACAGCGCACAATGAGAAATGCTTGTAAAAGAGAAATCTGGTCAGCCAAAAGTAAGCATTGCAGAGATCTTCTCACTACAGCTACAGGTTCCAAGAGTTTCTGGTCTCAAATCAATGGGCTCTTGGGCAATAATCAGGGCCAAACCCCTTCTGATATGATTACAGATAATGTCAACAGCAATAATCCTACCACCATTGCTAACACATTCAATTCAACATTCTCCAATCTCTCTAGTTTCGAGTCTCTTATGTCCTGCCCTTCTCAATCTCTCCCTCTCCTACCATCCCCACCCTTCTACTACTCCGCTCTACCTCTACACAGTCTCATGCTGTGAGGTGTTGCTCCTCCTTAACACCATGTCATCCTTCGGTAGCGCCGGCCCTGAAGGGATCGATCCAAAAATACTTAAGATGGCTGCCCCTCTTCTTGCCTCTCCCATCACCTGACTCATCACCCTCTCAATACTTCTACCATCCCCAGTATATGAAAGATGGCAAAGATTATACCCGAGTTTAAGAAGGATGAGACCAAGTCCATTAATAACTACTGCCCTACTGCTATTCTACCTACTCTTAATAAACTTTTGAAAAAAATGGTTTCCTCTCAGGTCACAGAGTACCTAATAAAATATAACCTGCTATCCCCTGCCCAACACAGCTTTAGGCCTGCTCACAGTACCTCCATTGCCCTTGCCCAGATCACCAGTGATGTCAAATCTAACATGGACAAAAGTATGCTCACCGGGACCATCGTCATTGACTTTACCAAGGCCTTCGACCTGGCTAATCACTCCCTCCTGCTTTTCATTTTCACACTTCAGACCCTCAGGGCTCCACCTCTACCTTACAGTGGTTGCCTAGCTACCTCCGCAACCATCATCAATTTGTCTCTTTACAACTATGCCGCAAACACAAAAACCCATCAGAAACCTTCTAGCTAGCAGTCTCCAGTAGGGACCAACTCCAGCTCCACCCCGATGTTGGCCAATGGTATATCAGGGGGAGGTCCCCAGTCCCATCTCAGTTCACCCGCTAGAGACCCACTGATGAGGCTGGCACGCGGATCGGGCGGAAGCTTGCCATAGATAACAATATGCAGAACAGCTCACCACAGGGAAGGAGAGAGGGAAAGCAGCGCCTGCTGCAAGAGCTCCTCTCAAAGATCTACTCTTACAGTAAGTTCTTACATAACTGTACTATCTTACTTCGAGTGGGAGCTCTTGCAGCAGGCTATTACCATTAGGACTGAATCCCAGGCAGTCCTGAAAAAAGGAATCCGGTAAATCCAAAAGGAGGCTGCAGTGCAACAGTGCTAGGAAGGCACCTAAGATAGGAGGCCTTGAAGGACTGCTAGGTCGAAGCCTACCATTCTCCTAGAAGCAATGTCCAGGCTGTAGTGCTTAATGAAAGTAAGCACTGAGCTCCAGGTAGCCGCTGCACAGATGTCTTCAACAGAGACATTATGCAAGGATCCGAAGGAAGTAGCCACTTCCCTGGTAGAATGACCCCTAACCGAGCCCAGTAGGGGTCTGTTGTATGTAGTAACAGAAGATGTGACGCAATTTACCAGCCACTCCAATAATGTCTGCTTTGATACTAGAGTGCCTTGACAGCGAGGCACGAAGGTCATGAACAACTGCTCCGTCTTATGGTGTGGAGCAGTGCATTTTAGATATTACCGTAGCGCCCTGTGAACATCCAAAGTATGCAGAAGCACCTCCTCTCTGTTCAAGTGATCCAGATAGTATACTGGAAGGTTGATGTCCTGATTCAGCGTAAGTTCGGACACCACCATGGGCAAAGACTTAGGACTGGTTCGCAAGGACACCCTGTCCCTGTGAAAAATTAAGTAAGGTTCCCTTACATCATGGCCTGAAGCTGGAGCTCTGGAGCAAGTAACAGCAACTAAAAATAGCAGCTTTCCAGGAAAGAGTGGAAGCTCGCATTCTGTAGCAGGCTTCAGACAGGGAAGAGTCAGTTTTCTAGCATAAAAGGAGATCTTAGGCGGCAGTGGATCTCTGATGGGAGGCTTAATATGCAGTATGCCCTGCAAAAACGTACAGGACACGTCCAGTTGGGCAAAGGTTTTTCCCTCCATAGGCACGTGGTAAGCAGAGATTGCTGACAGATGTACCTTTATGGAGGAGTAGCTCAAGCCTTGATTTAATAAGCAGAGGAGATACTCTAAAATTGAGCTCACTGCATGGGTGAGAGGGGTCCAAGTGACAGGGTGAAGCCCACAGACAAAATCTTTTCCACTTCATGGCATAAGTGGATCTAGTTGAGGTCTGTCTCGCTGCTACAAGAACGTCCGCCACGTCATGGGAGACCTGGATTTGACTAAGTCTGCAGGAGCCAGGACTGAAGATGCAATGATCTGAGGTCCAGATGGACCAGTGTTCCCTGATCCTGCGACAGTAAGTGCGAGCTCAGTGGCAGCTGTATTGGAGGCTCCACTGCCAGCTGCTGTAGTGGTGGGAACCAAATCTGCCAAGACCAAAATGAAGCGATGAGGATCATCTCTGCTCCTTTGGCCTGTAGCTTCAGGAGAACCCTCTGAAGAATGGGAAAGGCAGTGAAGGCATACAGAAACCTCCCTGTCCAACAGAGGGACAAAGCGTCTGGCCAGAAAACACCAGATGCAGGCTCTAGCAAGCAGAAACTGGGCAATTTGGTGTTGAGTGGAGGCACAAAGAGGTCCAACTCTGGGCAGCCCACCTGTCGAATAGCTGGTCTGGTACCGAATGGAGGAGCTCCCACTCATGAGCCTTGGTCCGAGACTGGCTTAGGCTGTTGGCCAAGATGTTTTGGATGCCTGGAGCATGAACAGCGGTGAGTTCTAGGCAGTGCTCAATACCAGACTCTCATTGCTTCCCGGCATAGGGGGTAAGAATGTGTGCCCCCTTGCTTGTTGACGTAAAACACTACCGACGTGTTGTCCGTCTGGATGAGAAGAGGGCCTGGTGAAAGGTCCGTCTGAAACACCCGCAAGGCGTTCAGGACCACTCACATCTCTAGGATACTGATGTGGAGCAGTTGCTCATCTGGAGACCATGTCCCCTGCATCTGTTTGTCTCCTAGATGAGCACCCCAACTGAGACCGGATGCGCCTATCATTAGAATTCGTCTCGGGGGGGGGGCCTGCCAAAAGGGGACCCCTCATGCCAGGTTGGAGGGGTCTAACCACCAGGAAAGAGTCCTTCGTACTGGGTCAGAGACCCTGATCGGCTGGTTCAGGTCTGACCTTTGGTCCCACTGCACCCTGAGCATCCACTGTAGGACTCTCATGTGGAGGTGTGCCGAAGGAACTGTGGGGATGGCCACCACCATGTGCCCCAGAAGTCTGAGGAAGGTCCTGGCTAGGACCTGTAGAGCCATGGATACCGTTTGGGCTATGCCCCTTAGATGAACCCCCCCCCGCCCTGCAGGAGGAAGGCTGTGCCCTGAACTGTGTCGAGGACTGCTCCGATAAATAGGAGTTGCTGCTGGGCCATGGGGATGACTTTGGAAGATTCAGGGTGATCCCCAGCTCTCGGGAGAGAGTAAAGGTGTCTCCAAGAGTGCAAAGTAGCTGAGCCCTGGAGCAGAGCCAGTCCCCTTGGTGCAAGTGGGGAATGAGGCCTGGCAGAGTGACCATTCTGAACCGCTTGTACTCTGTCAAGAGATTTAGTGAGCGGAGGTCCAAAATGGGCCTAAGGTCTCCGGTCTTTTTTCAGTACCAGGAAAAAAATGAGACTAGTAGCCCTGCCCCTGTTGATCTGGCTGTATCGCCCGTTTCTGAAAAAGGGCCTGGATCTCTCCTTCTATCAGAGGAATGTGTGAAGGAGTATAATGGGAGGACCCTGGTGGCTCTTCCGGAGGGATCTGAAGGAACTCGAGAGTATGTCCTTTCCTTATAAAGTCTAGCATCCAGAGGTCTGTGGTGATGCTGCTCCATCCCTGTAAGTAGAGGGGATAAGCAACCCCCTACTGTCTCTCCAATCGCTTCCGATGGAGGGGGGGGGCAGGCAGCGAGTCACTGGACAGATACGGGAACACGCGGAGAGGGCTGGGAGGACTTGGGGCCTCTAGAGGTGGAGCTCCCAGGAATATGGGTTGGTGTCTTTCTCCTGAAGCTATCGCTCTGCTGAAACTGGCCGCGGGCATTTTGCCCAGAGGGCTTATGAAAAGGCCATTAGCGGAAGGGTTTGTGGTCCCCCTTATACATCTTTCAGATGGCCCAGATAAGACTACCCGAAATCTTGGAGGCAAGAGATCAGTTTTTCCGCCTCCTCCCCTAAAATGACGGAACCCTGGACAGGAAGGCCCAGGATCCCAGACTGCAGATCCTGGGAGAATCCTGAGACTCTGAGCCACGCATGGCACCTAAGGCGAACGCCGGATGCCGCTGCCCTGGAGGCCATGTCTGCAGTGTCGTATGAGGCCTTCAGGACATAAGTGCCTACGTCCGAACCGGACTTCAGGATGTACAGAAGCTTGGTCTTTTGTGCTGAGTCTGGCAAGGCCTGAGACACTTCTAAGCCCCTCTCCCACACGGCATTCTGGTACTGGACCAAATGTGTGAGGAAGTTCAGAGATCGAATACAGCAGGTGGAGGCAGACTACACCTTCTTGCCCATCTGATCTAAAAATCTGGACTCTACGTCGGGAGGCTGCAAACTGAGGTGCTTAGGCTTCTTTGATATATCGTGAGCAGCCGTAATCACCATGGAGTCTGCCTGAGGGTGTTCCACCAAGAAAGGCTCTTCCCTCGGGGCTCAGTACAGCCAGTCCAAATTTTGGGAGACCGCAAGAGTGGTGGAGGGATGCTTCAAAGTGATCCCGAATGAGATCCTGGAACGTATCCACAAAAAGAGGAACAACCAAAGGTTTTGGCTCCTTCTGCCTCAGGTACTTTGCCAACCTCCAGCGCTCCAGGTCCAGATCCTCCGTTGAAAGACTGGATGTGCCTCATGACATCCATAAAGGTAGGATCATTACGAGGGGATCTAGGAGTGTCCTTTTCATCTGGGGACACAGGCCTTTCTCTTGAGGGAGAGTGGTCGGATCCAGATGTGCTGAAGTCCAAACCGTGGCCTCCAGAAAAGGAGGAAGCTGATCTACAGCGCGAAGAAGATCTGCTCCTCTCATGGGAACGCCACCCACTAGTAGACCAGCGATGACTGTGGGCATGGCGACGTCTGGTAGAGTGCCGCCGATGGCTTTCTGATCGCCTTCTGTTAGGAGAGTGATGATGGGTAGTACTAGGCAAATGGGAGTGATGTCGGTGCCGCCATTCTTTAAAGTCGGACCACGTAAGTCAGTAGGGGTACGTGAGTGGGACTTTGGTTTAGGCTTAGGCAAGGACGGTTCAGGCGCAGGAGAGGATAGTTTTTCTCCCCGACCTTTGTCCTTTTCTTCCTCCAGGGTCAGAGCTGGATCCGGCTGCGGTGGAAGGACGTATTTCTTGACCTGGCCCCACCATAACTGGAAGAGTTCCATCAACTCTTCTTTTGAGAACTGCAGAGCTGCTGGCCCCACCAGGTGGTGAGGTTTATCTGGCGTAGGTGGAGCGATAGTCGAGGAGAGGTCTGGTGGGTCCCTGGGAGACGGAGTGAACTGATCATCTTGGTCATCGGGCGTAGAGGTCCTATGGACCGACGAACGTTTGGGATCTGAAGAGGTTTTGGCAGACGTTTGTCCTTAGTCAGCTACCGTCGATGGTTGAGAGACATCCGGCTTGGAGACCGTCGTCGGTGTAGACTTTGAAATCTGAGTGGCCTAGGGATGGTGAGCAGAGGCCAGCTTAGAAACCGGCTCCCATTCTCTATGCTCAGAGGTCTTACCCAGAGCCCCGGGAGAGACCAATGTTGGGACCTTGCGCAACGGGACAGAGGTCCCCACAGAGGAAGAGGTTGAGGTCCCAACCCCTGAGGTGGAGGGTGACCGCAGGGGTGCTGCCTTCACCTTCAGGGTAGATGAGGCCAGTATGGAAACCGGGCCCCACTTGCCACTGCCCAACATCAGTGGTTTGGCAGGAGTGGTCAGAGCCTCCAGAGTTAGAACCAGAGGAGGTATTCTTCTTGTGCAGTGACCAGGAGCATGAATGCCCCTTGGACCGGCCCTGTTCCATTCCTTGGGACTTACGTTGGTCAGAGTCCCTTTTCTTGTCCTTGTGTTTGGAGGACCGAGAAGAGGTGGAAGATTTTTCTGCTGGTGAGCTCTGCATCACAGTCACCTGCTGTTCCAAAATATGGGCTTTAAGTGCCTTAAGGAGGCGAATCCTAGTCCAGCCGGTAAAGCTGCTGCATACGCAGCAGGCCTTGGTGTTATGGTCGGGCCCTAGGCAGAAGACACAGGCCTCATGCTTATCCTTTGTCTGTATTTGGCGGCCACAGGCACACTTTGTCCTCTTCTTTTCGGTGGAGGAAACTGAAGACGGTGAAGTCGACATGCAGTGCAACAAGAACAGGCAAAAAGCAGACTTTTCAACAAAGAAAAGGATTGATAATAAATTCGCTGGAAACTACTGAAGTTCTAAAAGGCAACCGAAAAGCTGAGCTAGCCGGGTCTGCAGCAGGAAAAGAATTGAAGTGGGGCTGGGGACCGCCCCCCCGATATACCACTGACCAACGTGGGGTGGAGCCGGAATTGGTCCCTGCTGGAGACTGCTAGCTAGAAGGTTTCCGATGGGTTCTAGTGCCTGCGGCACAGTCCTAATAGTAATAGCCTGCTACAAGAGCTCCCACTAGAAGTAAGATCAACCCTTTCTGCATGTGTCATGTTGATGTGCCCTGGCTCTGAAAAGCTACAATTTACAAAAATAAAATTCATAGTTTCAACTGTGCCTGAATTTGGGTGAAACAAAGTGTGCTTTCCATGATTATTATTATTATTTTTTTTTTTAATGGACAATATTCTACACAATCCTCTTCATGGAACCACAAAAGGAAAGTGCAATTCCTTCCAGTACTACTGGTGTGTAGGGCTCCATTCATGGGCTATCCTCCCCAAAAGCAGGGACAGCTAACAGTAAGATGAATCTTAAAAAAATGCCCCTTCCCAGACTCCCTCATTCCAACCTTCTATCCTAGTCTGAAAAATAGTGCTCATAAAAAAACTGAACACAGAACAGAATTCCAAATTGCAACTGAAGAAACAACAATGGGAACTATATGTAATATAGGACAAAAGACTACTAAAATCTACAGCACTTAAGCTCGGGAGGACTGGACTGGCCATGGATGGTATCTCCACACAACAGAAATTACCATATTCCCCTTTGTGTGGCAGCACCTTTGGGCAGTCAGAGGGTATTGTCACTAATAAGCAATACCTTGACGGGAGGGATCAGTACTGTTATCAAACTTGGCACATGCCAGCCAACCGCGGCAGCAGGACAGTAATGTCCAGCAAATGTGTGTACACAGGCCCAACTCACCACACGACAAATATCCTCGAAGAAGGCTAAGGCATATTCCATATAAGAGGCTGCCATTTCCCTGATGGCGTGGGCCCAGGTACCTGAAGAGCACAGTAACTCCATAGAGAAAAAGAGTGTTAGATTGACAGACCCACAAAGTCAATTAACAAAAGTTTGTTTTGCTGGGCAGCTCCTTTCTTTCCCGATCCTGGACAGACAGACTCTGTCCATTTTGTAGAAAGGCATCTTGGCATCTAAGGTGCATCTTAAGGGCCTGTCTGATGTATAAGGAATGCAGCTGTCACTCCCCCTTAGGGTTGGCTGGATTAGGACAGAGAAGAGAGGAATTTTCTTGGTTTGAGTAGAACTTCATGATAACTTTAGGAAGAAGAAAAGGGCACCATATGGAGGACTACCTTGACTATGGAAAATGCGGTATGGTTCCTAGACAGAGAAAGTTCACAACTCACCAATGTAGCTGGCCATGCATATGGCTACTAGAAGCAGGACCTTAAGGGATAGATGCCAAAGTGAAACCTCCTGAAGTGGTTCAGAAGCGGGGCAGAGGAGCTTCAAGGACAACGCTTAGCTTCCAAGGCAGGAGAGTCTGCCTGGACCTCGGGCAATCCTGTGGTAGGCCTTTAGGAAACGAATGATGTCTTGATGGTGCCCTAAGAAATGCAACCCCACCTAACTCCTTACCACTGAAAGGGCCACCACCTGGACCTTGAGGGAGCTAGCTGATATTCCCTTGTCTAGGCACTGCTGCAGAAATTCCAAGATAGAAAGGCAGCCGAGAGTGTGATATGAAGTGGGAGAGCATCAGCACCTGAAGATGTCCCAGATCCTTCTGTAGGCTTTGTTGACAGAAGACTTTCTGGACTGTGACTATGTCCAGATGACCCTTGCCAAGTATCCTTCATGTAAAGAATCTTATTCAGGAGCTGCACTTGACAGCCGGAACTTGTCTGGATCCAGACTAAGTACTGGGTCCTAATACAGTAGGTTCAGTCTGCTCAGCATAATTTTGGAGTCATCTGCTGATAGCTAAACCGGATCAGAGTACCATGAGAGGTGAGGCTTAAATATGGGGGTAATGAAAATCTGTGTCAATGGCTCCTTGTGTAACTTCTGTAGAACCTTTGAGATAGATCACTGGCCAGGAAGAAAAGGCATAAAGAAGCGTGTCCAACCACGTCAAGGAAAGATGGTCTATTTTCATCGACTGCGATTCCCAGTACATGCTGACGTATCTCAGGGTCTTTGAACAGGACAGGTGTTCCCCATGTTTCGCAGACTATGTGGAACACCACCTGAGTTCCCATTCACCTGTATACAACTTCTGATGGATGAGCCAGTCAGCTTGACAGTTTATAGTGTGTGCTAAATGTACTATGGAGGGGGGGCTGAGGGTTCTGTTCTACGCACTGAACAGCTGTGTATGCTTCAATCATCATGGATTTGCTTCTCGTGCCACCCTGATGCATGATCTAAGACACCATGGCTGCACTGTCCAATCAGATCAGGGCACGCAGACTGTGCAGACATACTCGGAAAGTCAATAATAACTGGTGCTCAGAATACAACTCACACCTCGAGGATGATCATGGGAACCTTTTGTGCCACAAAACCCAACATCCCTTGCGCCGAGGTCCTGCCTAGAACTGCTCCACAGCCTGTGTGCCATGAGGGTTGTGTGACTCGAGTCCCCTAGAATGATCCCTGATGGCATGGTGCACCAACACAGAAGTACTGCCACCTGTGGTGGTAGAAGTATCTTGATCGGCAAGGCTTGTGTCTGTGGGTCCAATGCTGCAGAAGATGGAGCTGTAATGGTAGAGTTTGGCCCACTGGGCAAGAGCTATGCCTGCTGCCATCAGATCAAGGACTTAAAGGACTGTGTGGGCTGATGTCACCGTCCTGCTCATGAATTTCTCACATGCTTGTGAGAGGTTCTGCATTTTGTCACCAGAGAAAGATATGATATGATGAAGGCTGCCCCTAGAAGTTGTAGGCACTGTGTCAAGCACAGTATACTCTTTTCATGATTTATTGTCCAGTCTTGATATCACATAATATGGATGACTTCAAAAATCACATTCTGTGCTACACTCGGAGACTCCATCCTTATAGGTCAGTCATCCAGATATGGGCGCACATGACAGCCTTACATGTGACAATGTGCTACTATTACCAAAATGACTTTTGGGAACACCCTAGTTCAGTGTATAAGTTGCGAAAAATTCACCAGAAAGTACAAGTTCTAAATTTCCAGCTTAAATCCTGCCAGTTGTAACTACAGGATTATTTCAAAAGGGGTGGGAGTGCACACTGAGGTTTGGAGGTACTGTTAAATCAAGGATTGGCGATGTCCAATTAATGCACCAAGCTACGAAATGTTTCAAAATATTCAGGCCCCCTCCACAAAGCTCCACTGAGCAGAAGCACCAGGGCAGGTGGATGGCAGCCTTGTTTGGTTAAATTTTGTTGACCCGGTAAGCCCACTGGGCCTAGAAGTCCCTTTTTCAGGGGCGACCGGGGAGGGAATACAGATGGTAAGCAACTGAAATTGAACCAGATTAAGCTGTTGGTGGTATTTTTTGTGAATGAGGGAAATTTGGCTAGGACACCGGGGAAATTCCCCTACTCTTTTCGATAAGTGCCATGGGATCTTTAACATCCACCTGAACTACCACCAATCCAGGCAGATGGGACCTCGGTTTAATGGCTCATCCAAAAGACAGCACCTCAGAAGTGCAGCACCCCTCTCGTGCTGCACTACTGTGTCAGTACTGGGATATTAACCCAAGTGCCAGATGTGGGATCTGAACCCACAGCCCTCTGATCTCCCGGCCTCAGAGGTAAGTGTGCTACCTACTAAGACACTGACACTGACATATGCCACATAGCCTTGAAAATAAATCTCTCTTGACAGCATTTTCTTGGGGACTGTGTAAGTTTTGAGACTTGCTGCATTTTGTAGCTTGACGCATTATTGGGACATCCGTGCTTGATACAGTACCTCCAGATCTCAGAGTGCACTCCCACCCCTTTGAAATAGTGCTATTGCCTATTGGTTAAGCCAACCAGAGGGAGTGAACATACCCCTTTCTGTTTTGTGCTGACCCCACTTTTGCTGTTGGATCTGTATAATTTAAGGATCCCTGGTTGGAGAATCCATTTTGAGAATAGTTGAACCAATGACCTGGGCAATACTGCTGTGTGTCCCAAAAGCAGAGGCTTCTTGGAGGTTTTTTTTTTGTCTTATGACGAGGACATTTTTGAATCCGAGACTTGTTTGCTTGGAGTGTTAGCACCACATTCTGTTACCTGGCAATAATCAATGCCCAGGGGCGGCTAAACAAGATGACTGTCGCAAAAACCAAGGTGACCTGCAAGAGTCTTGTGTGATCAGAATACACATGCGCTGACCAGTACATGGGAACCATGACAAAAACAGGCCACCATCATGCAAACTATACAAAAGCAGGCATTTAAAGCAACAAAAAACTGCCCCTCCCCCCCCACCAAAGAAAAGTTACAACCCTACTTGCAGCAAGGTGTGGGGAGAATTAGCCATTACCAGGAACCTCAACAGAGGAAGAAGTATATGTGGCCCCTACCAAGCACCACAGCTCAAGGGTTCCAAATGAGCAAGGCAGTAACAATCCCTGACAAACCCTCTTTTGAGGTGCAAAGGTACAGTAATCCTTCAAAAAAAAAAAAAAAACGAGAAAATCTGCAGAAACAGAAAGGGTCCCTTGTCTGGGAAGGGGTGTATCTTAAGACTTCTTTCAAACTGTTACCTTCTGCCCCACCTAGTAGTGGAGGACAGCCTATACCTTTGACTATCCATAGGAGAAGACATGCAACTTGAACTTTTCACAATGTAATGACTTGTACAGGGAATGCTACCCACTACCTGTTGATAGTGCACAGAGAGCCGTACACAAATTAACAGTCAGAACTCCAAATTCATGGTTCCATGAAAAGAACTATTCAGAATGTCCCCATAAAAACAAAACAATGCAATAGTTTGATAAACTTATTCTCTTACCGTTAAGTATTGAATATGATGAAGTATGAATATAATTTCTGATATTAGGAACATTACAAAGAACTGCCAATTATAAATAATTTGTCATCTTTACTGATCGATCAGCCACAGCAGCCCAAACAAATGGGGCTTTTAACTTAATTGCTTAATTAGGATTTTGAAGTCTTCACCAATATGTTTGGCACTGCAGCAGCCTACTAGCTCAAAGATGAGATTATGTTTTATGTCAGGCATGGAAATATACAATATAATGTGTTGTGATCACACTTCAAATATCAGAGTCAACCAATCAGGAGATTGTGATCACTGTCCCGTGTGCCTTTATGGCCAAGCTGTCAGCTTACATTTTAATGCAGAATGCCCCTCACCCCACCCCATCCCCCAGCATTTGAAAACAATAGTGAGCACTGGTTTGGCTTCAATACAAAAGCTACACACCGTGAATTATTTACTAACAAGATTTCAGCCATACATACAACCAGCATGTTTCTCATCATAAGGCAGGAAAACACTTAAATCATGATCTACAGAACACTAACCAGATAAGGTGGGTAGACAGCCTGCTGCTGCTGCTGTGAAATTAAAATAATTGATTTTGTTGTAACAGAACATCCAATTCGGATCTCTAGAACATAACATACAATATGAAGTTAGGCTCATTAGGGGAGGTTAAAATGTTCATGCCACTGCCAGCAAAAATGGGTGCAGACAGATATGGCTTAACCTTACATGAGAGAATGGTCACAATTCTTTTCCATACACGTTTGTCAACACTGTGCACCAGCTAAGTCTTTGAGCCCAAGCTATTTGTTCACTGGTTTAGAAGTTATGGTAGTACAGATCTGCTCCACGTTCCTGTACAACACATCAGAATCCTGCTTGCTGTACTAGAGCCACTGTCAACTATGACAAAAGAAACTCACTAATGAAGCTGTCCTGAATTCCTTCACTGAACAATACAGGTAAGACAGTACAGTTACATAAGGACTTACCGTAACAGCAGATCTTCGAGAGAGGTTCCTGCAGTAGGTCACCACATATAGGACTGCACCCTCTAGCGTCAGGACCGCAAGGCAAACATTTCCAGCAGTGTCTGGCGGGGGGGGACTGCCCACCAGGCGTCACGTGACAGACGTCAGCATGACTCTATATAGTGGGTGGTCCCCACACCTGCCTTCCAGTTCTCCGGCCGGAGATCCACGGAGGAGGAGACAGGAGAAAGGGTGGAATCCTGGAGCCCAGTTCAGAATGGCTGAAAGAAATACAGAACAACTGGGGGAAGGAGGGAAAAGGTGACCTACTGCAGGAACCTCTCTCGAAGATCTACTGTTACGGTAAGTTCTTACGTATCTGTACCATCTTACTTCGAGAGGGTTCCTGCAGTAGGTCATCACATATAGGATTGAATCCCAAGCAGTCACTCATGGAGAGACCGACAGAGTTACGGGAGGAGGAGCAACTGAAAGATAGTACAGGATCAGCCTAAGACAGTAGGCCCTGTAAGACGGCAAGGCCAAACCCGGCCCTATGCCTAGAGGCAATGTCCAGACTGTTAACGTTTTGTGAAGGTATGGACGGAACTCCAGGCTGCTGCTGCACAGATCTCTGCTGCAGAAACCTTTTGCAGAAATGCCATAGAGGTAGCCATGCCTCTAGCAGAGTGGCCTCTGACCTTCCCCGGAAGAGGTTTGTTGTACTTCTGGTAACAGAAGCGAATGCAGTTACCGAGCCATTTAGAAAGGCACTGTTTAGAAACTGCTGACCCCAAGGATTTGGGAGCAAAGGAGACGAACAGCTGATTGGACTTTCTGGACTCAGTTCTATGGACATAACATCTGAGGATTCTATGAACATCCAAGGTGTGAAGGAGATCCTCCCACATTTGAATGGGCAAGGTAATAAACCGGGAGTTCAACAGTCTGGTTTAAAGTGAACTTGGGAAGAAACTTAGGATCAGAATGCAGGACCACTTGGGCCTTGTGAAAAATCAAATAAGGCTCCTTATGCATCAGGGCCTGAAGCTCAGAAATCCTGCGAGCATAAGTAATGGCAACCAAAAACAGCACCTTCCAAGAAAGGTAGCGTATGTCACAGCTCATCAATGGTTCAAAGGAAGGAAGCGTAAGCTTCTCTAACACAAAATTCAAATCCCAAGGTGGGGTAGTGTTACGAATGGGAGGTTTTAGGTGGAGGATCCACTTCAAAAAAGGTCTTGGAGACATCCAACTGAGCTACAGTTTTCCCCTCTACTGGCACGTGGTAAGCCGAGATGGCCGACAAGTGAACCTTAAGGGACGAGTACAACAGACCCGAACCGGACAGGAGAAGAAGGTACTCCATGACCTGAGGAGCACAGCAGGTAAAGGGATCTAAACCTTTGGAAGTCGCCCAAATGGAAAAAAATGCTTCCATTTCATGGCATAGGTGGATCTGGTGGAGGGTTTTCTGCCTTCCATCAGGACCTGAGTGACCTTTTGAAAGACCCCAAAGCGAGCTCTGATTACGTCTGAAAGAGCCACGCATGAAGATGCAATGTCCTGAGTTCGGGATGTACCAACCTGCCTTGATCCTGAGTCAACAGGTTGTGTCTGGGAGGTAAATGAATTTGGGGTTCCACTGAGAACTGCTGTATTAGTGGAAACCAAATTTACCTCGGCCAGAGAGGAGCAACTAGAATAATTTGTGCTCCCTCTGCCTTGAGTTTGAGAAGTACCTTCTGAAGAACGGGAAACTGAGGAAGGCATACATGAACTTCCCTGTCCAACATAGTGACAACGCGTTGTGCCAGAAAGCTCCAGGCTCTGGAATGAGTGAGCAAAAGCTGTGAAGTTTTGCAGTGGATGGGGAAGCGAACAGATCGATTTCTGGGTGACCCCACCTCTGGAAGAATGTGTCTGCTACCTCCTGACTTGCCTCCTATTTGTGAGTGAGGGACAACGTCTGACTGTGGCTGTCCTCCAGGATGTTGTGAACGCCTGGAACATGCACGGCTATGAGAAACAGGTCGTGCTGGATTGCCCAATTCCACACCCGCATAGCCTCCCTACATAGGGGGTACCATCGGGTGTCTCTCTGTTTGCTGATGTACCAGACTACTGACATATTGTCCATCTGGATTAGCAGTGTTCCTCTCGATGGGATGGTCTGAAAAGCCTGAAGGGCGTAAAGGGCCGCCCTTATCTTCAGAATGTTGATGTGCAAGGACATCTCTGGCTGGGACCATGAATGAAAGGGAAATCCCTTGGACAGATTCAGGGGGTCTAGCCACCATTGTACATCCCTCTTGACTGCTCTGGAGACCAGAATAGGGTGGTCCAGATCGTTCAAGCTCTGACACCATTGGACACGATGAATCCATTGGGAGGTCCGCATATGCAACCTGGCTAAAGGAACTGTGGAGACAGAGGCTGCCATCAGGGCCAGCAAGCACAGCAATGCTCTGGCCAGAAAAGATCTAGAAGAGATCACCAGAATGACCTGCTCTCAGAGAGTCTCCATTCTGTCTGAGGGGAGAAAGGCTCTGCACTGGATCGTATCCAAAACCACCCCTATGAATAGAAGGTTCTGAGAGGGGGTTAAAGATGAGTTCGGGAGATTGACTGTGATTCCCCGTGGGGAAAAAAGGTCCAGGATAACTGAGAGGGAGTCCAGAAGGCTGTTCCTGGACAGAGCTGAAAGTTGCCAATCTGCCAGGTAGGGGAACACCGCTATACCCTGGCAGCGTAAGGCTGCTGTCTCCACCGCAGGGCATTTGGCAAAAGCCCTGGGTGCTGAGGACAGGCCAAAGGGGAGTGCTGTGGATTGGAAGTGCTCCCCCTGGAAATGAAACCGCAGAAAAAGGCAGTGGCCTGGGAAGATCAGGATATGCAGGTAAGCGTCCTGCATGTCCAGAGCACAAAGCCAGTGGTTCTGCTGCAGGAGGCTCTGAACAGTCAGCATGCGGAACCTCTTGTACTCGATGAATAGGTTCAGACTGCCGAGATCCAGGATTGGTCTGAGGTCACCAGTCTTCTTTGGGACCACGAAAAAGTGCGAGTAAAACACCTTTCCTTTCTCGGCAACTGGCACGGATTCGACTGCTGCCTTTTGCTCCAGAGTCCTGCTCTCCTCCTCGACCAACGGAACTTGGTGAGGGGAGTAGTGCGAGTGACCGGGAGGAGAGTCTGGAGGGAGCGCCAGGAACTCTAGCGTGTGCCCTTGCGAAATGAGTTGTAGGACCCATGTGTCCGAGGTAATGCCCTCCCACTCCTGGACGTGAAGGGCAAATCTTCCCCCCACTGGCTCCATGTTTACAGGCTGTAATGCTTTGTGAAGGTGTGTACTGTTTTCCATGTAGCTGCTTTACAGATTTCCAGTAGCGGAATTTCTCTTGAAGCTGCCACTGAAGCAGCTGTGCCTCTGGTGGAGTGTGCTCTCAGGCCCAGAGGTACCTGTTTACCCACCTTACTATAACAAAACTGTATACATGCCACTATCCAGCGAGCAACTGTATGTTTTGTTGCAGCTCTGCCCTTACCAACTTCACTATATGTGAGAAAGAGCTGCGACTGACTTGTCCTGTAAGACTTGGTTCTGCCAATGTGGTGGCTAAGAGCCCTTTTGACATCAAGGGAGTGAAGTCTCCTTTCTGGAGAACTGGAGTTGTCTGTAAAGAAGACAGGTAGAGTGATAGACTGATTCAAGTGAAAATCGGATACCACCTTGGGAAGGAATTTTCTATTAGTCCTAAGGACCACCTTGTCCCTATGGAATGAGATGTAGTCCACATCTGTGCACAGGGCTTGTAATTCACTGATCCTTCTGGCTGAGTAATGGCAACCAGGAAAACAGTTTTCAAGTGACATACTTCAAATCTGCAGTGCCATAGGTTCGAATGGTGCATCCATGAGTTTAGCAATGCAAATATTTAGATTCCAGGCCGGAACCGGTTCTCTTAGGGGAGGGTGCAGAAGATTAAGGCCTTTAAAATATTTTCTAAATACTGGATGAGAAACCATAGACCTCTCCTTACTAACTGACAGGTAAGCAGAGACTGAAGCGAAGTGAACCCTGAGGGTGGAAGGCTTCAGACCTAAGGAATGTAAATCTGTAAGGTAATCTAGAAGAATAGCCAAATCAGTCCGGATAGGGCTCAAACCTTTACCTGTACACCACATTATAAATCTTTTCCACTCAGAGGCATATGTCTTCTTAGTAGAAGGCTTCCTGGAACCCCTAAGCACTGTCAGCACCTGTTCTGATAGATTAAGGTTAGCAAACTTTAAGTCCTCAAAAGCCACACCTTGAGCCTCAGTGATCTGAGATTGGGGTAGGGATCCTGCCCTGAGAGGAGTTTAACAGGTTGTGCCTCCTGGGCAGATGGATTGGGGAAACCACTGGCAGAGACAGCAGAAAAGAGTACCAGTGCTGTCTCGCCCAATCCAAAGCCACCAGTATAATTTTTGCTGGTTGGGACCTCAATTTCAGTAGGGTCCCGAATATCATAGGAAAAGGAGGGAATGCATACAGAAATGTCCCTGTCTAATCCAGGGCCAAGGCATCCAGGGATTGTGCCCCTTAGGGGAGGCCTGCAACAGTACATTGGAAGCTGGTGGTTTTCTGGGGAGGCGAAGAGATCCACCTCTGGAGTGCCCCATTATCTGAAAATTGTACCGAGTACCTGAGTATTTAGGCACCACTCGTGGTGGTCCTGACTTATCCTGCTTAGAGAGTCTGCCAGCACACTGTTCTTCCCTGGAAGGTGTATGGCTGACAGGGATACTCCCATAGAGTATACTAGGGACCACAGTCTCATTACTTCTGTGCACAGTAGATGTGACCTGGTACCTCCCTGCTTGCTGATGTAATACATGGTTGTGGCGGTGTCTGTTCTGACTTGCACCACCTTGTTTTGTAGGTAAGGAGCCAATATTTTCAAAACTAGGTAAACAGCCCTGAGCTCCAAGAGATTTATGTGCAACAAAGACTCTTGGGGGGACCATGTGCCACTTGCTGTGTGCTCCAACATGTGTGCCCCCTAGCCTAGAAGAGAGGCATCTGTTGTGAGGATTACTGAAGGCTGTTCCCTTATAAAAGGCACACCCCACCCTGACGTTGTGCTCGTCCAGCCACCATTGTAAGGCCTGGACTAAGCTTTCTGTGACTGGAACCAGTTTGGACATAGGATCCGTCCTTTGAGACCAATACTGTCTGAGATGGAACTGAATATCTCTCATTTGAAATCTGGAGCCCATTACCACTGCTGTGGCAGATGCCATGTGGCCTAGTAGCCTGAGAAATTCTCTGGCTGTTCTGGGTCTCCCAGACACAAAGGATTTTGCAATCTGCAGAATGCTTGTCACCCTGTCCTGTGGCAGGAGGGCTCTGCCCTGTCTAGTGTTTAGTTCTGCTCCAATACACTTCAGCACCTGGAGTGGTACCTGTTGAGATTTTTCTTCGTTTATCAGAAATCCCAGGGACCCTAGTGTGGATTTTGTGAGCGCCATTGACTGTACTGCATGCTGCAGAGACTGTCCTACTATTAACCAGTCATCCAGGTAGGGGAAGACTGTTATACCTTGTTTTCTCAAAAACTCTACCACCACTGATAGGCACTTTGTAAAAACCCTTGGTGCGGAAGTTAGCCCAAAAAGGAGAGCTGCAAACTGATAATGGCCTGAAGCCAGCCTGAATCTCTACAATCTTCTGTGAGATGGTCTGATGGGAATATGGAAATAAGCATTCCTTAGATCTAGGGAGGCTAGCCAGTCTCCCTTTTGCAATGAAGGAATGATTATGGCAAGAGTGACCATTTTGAACTTTGGTTTCAAAATGGGCTTGTTCAAAAGTCTTAGATCCAAAATAGGCAGCCAATCCCCGTTTTTCTTCCTTATGAGAAAGTACCTGGAATAAAAACCTTTTCCCCTGCTTATTAGAGGCACTACCTCTACTGCTTTGATTGCTAGCAGATGTTTTACGTCTGCTTCCAACAGAATCCTGTGTGCAGCTGTTACCGGAGCAAAGGTTCTTGTTCTCAGCTTTGGGAATGATTTGAAACTGAGTGCCAGGTCCTGGCTTACTACCTCCAATACACACTTGTCTGTGGTGATGGAATGCCAAGCGTGAAGGTAATGAGCCAGTCTGCCACCTACTGGTGGACCTGTAATAGGCGATGCGACCTGCACTAGCCCATCAGGGATTCTGTGCGGGCTGTGCCTGAACCTGTGGTGCAGGAGCCGCTCTTCTCATGGCTCTCCTGCCCTTTCCTCAAAATAACCTCTAGCTTGCTGCTGAGGCTGGGAGACTTGCGCATGAAAGAAAGGTCTGGAGTAAAACCCCTACCCCTACCTCCCCTACTCTGTGATCTATAAGAGGTGAAGGGCCTATCCTTGGAATTGCTCCGATAGGTGGATTTATATTCCTCCACCTTCTTCATTTATGCCCCAGTTTTATCCCCAAACAAGGAGCTGCTCTCCAGGGGGAAATCCATTGCTTTGGCCTGGGTGTCTAAAGTTACGTTGGTGGCTCTAAGCCATGCAAACCTCCTGAGTGAAACTGACAAAGCCATTAACCTGGATGCAGTACCACTGGCATCCACTGCCATATGAAATTGGTACCTGGTAGCATAAAGTGCAGCCCTCGCTGTATCTTGCAAGTCTACAACCACTTCCTCTGGGACCCTATCAGCCAAAGCTAGAACAGTGTTCCACAGAGCTTTTTGGTACTGCACTGAATATGCCATGTAATTGGCCTGCCTAACTAATAAAGAGGCAGCCATATACCCTTTCTTTCCCATAGCATCCATTTTTCTTGAATCTTTGTCTGGTGGATGCGTAACCAATGGGATCCTGGCCTTGTCACAGTCAGCAGCTTGGACTACTCAATCAGGATGAGTAAATAGAAAATCAGCTGTAGTTCTGTCCAGCTGGTATTTCTTGTCAGCTTTCTTATCCACACCAGAAATAGAGGTTGGAGTTTTAAAAATCTGCACTGCAGCATTCTTTAAAGATTTATGCCTCCTCCTCCTCCTCCTCCTCTGTTTCCCCGAAGAGGAAGGTTCAGGGTTTCCACCATGTTCTTAACAAAAGCATAGTGGAAGGAGTGTTCCTCAGGACCCCTAGGAGGAGATCCAAACTCTTGACTCACCAAACACTTCCAGCACTTCTTACCTTGCTGGGGCTGTAGGAGGAACCAGGGCAGTCGGTGTAGGAACCGGGATTGCACCCTGTAGGGCTTGTAACACTTGTAGTGCCTTAGCAATGTCCTCAGCCGAGGACATAATATGCTTGTCTGCTGGGAGCTCCTTAGCCTTCTCGGCCAGAGGTGCAGCAACATGTTTTTCTTTACACTTTTTCTTTAATGGAACAGATTCAGTGCCTGTTTCCACAGCCCTTTTTTTTTACCTTGTTCAGATTTATCTGAACTCCTGTCAGGATCCTTGGCTTTACCTCAATCCTTTTTTGTGGGAGAAGGAAGAAGCAGAATTATCCCCAGAAGCAGAAGCCATCTCTTCCAAAATTTTAGACCTTTTCTTTAATGTTTTTGGGCAAAAGGTCTTACAGATATCACAATTGGCAAATATGTGACTTATACCCAAACAAGAAATACAGAGAGAATGTCTATCTGCTTTTGCTATAAGTTGCCCACAAGACTCACAACATTTAAAACCTGTGGTCCTGTGCGTTTTTTAGGTTTATCCAAATGGATCTCTGACATTTAAGCTAGCAAAAAAGATCACTTAAAAAAAAAACGTTATTTAAAGTAACTCGGAACTACTGCTAGCCGTTCCTGGAACCGAGCGCTATTCGGTTCCTGAAGAAAAAGGAACAGAGAAAATTACTAAATTTAGACAAAACTAAAGCAGTTCAAGGAACTGACCGCTAAATATCTCTAAATAAAAATAAATTGAGATAAAAACCTTTAAAATAGACGCAGAACCCTCGGTTCCAAAGAACTGTGAGGGAACTGCGAATATAAATAAAAACTACTAAAACACTAATTTACTATACTAAACGATGTTTCTAAGGCAGCAATTTAAAATTAAACTGAAAATGAGTACTTATCTACAGATAAACTTTAGTCAGAGACAGTTCAAGAAGAGCTCTCTGGGACGTCCTTACTAGGCAGGCGGGGTAAAGAATTTGAAGCACTCAGAGTGCAGCAGTTGCTAGGGCAGCAGTTTGAAAGTGGCACGAGCCAACTGAGAGTTCCATACTTTGCATAAAATTCCATCTCTCCAGGCAGTTCAACACAGGAGGCTGACTGCATTAAGTTTAATCATAATGAGCAATTCCTGGGGTTAGAAGCAGAGGGAAGGGGGAGGCAAAGGCCCTCCTGCTGGTCCTGGGTTTTGGCGGCCAGTGGAGAGGAAAAGGAAGAGCCGGTGGCTCTCCTTTAGTTCTATTTCTTAGGGGCTGCTTGCTTCCCATGGCGCTTGAACTGGTGCCGAAAGGGTTGCTTCTTAGGGGTACCGGCCCTGTACATAGAATGGACCGATCTAACTGCTTCACCACTGTCCTGGAGGCCCGTGATCAAATCACTGGTGTCCCCTACAGAGAGGATCAATCCTCTAAAAGGAGTGTCATGTCTGGCTGCTTGTACATCTGCAGAAAGACCATAAATCTGCAGCCAAGCATGCCTCCTAAGGCCAATGGCAGTAGCCAAGGAGCAGGCCATCACATCTACAGAACTGTAGGTGGCCCTGAGAGCATGCCTACAGGAAATTTTGCAGAGATGAAGATCCTTAGCGATCTCCACCTTCAGGTCAGAATCCTCCAGGGAGGAAATTCTGTCCTCCAACATGGCCAATGTGGTTTTTTGAAAAGACACCATATGTGCCACATAAGTCAACGAACGCAGGGCACAAGTGGCCGAGGAGTACTCCTTTTTGCCAAACTGCTTCAACTGTCTGGACTCTGTCTTGGGAGACAAACTCATGTGCTTGAGGTTAGCTGGCGATCATGGCGGCAGTAATCTTATCGAATCTGCCTTAGGGTTCGCGTCCAGAAAGGGAACTCTTCGGGGGAGGGATATATCCTGTCTGCTTTCTTAGGGACAGCAGGAATGGAGTGTGGCAATTTCCAAATAGTGGATGTAAGGTCCTCATGTGGAGCTATCCAAGGAGGAACTGCAATGGGGATGGCAGTCTCTAAGTCTAGATGCTATGCCAAGCACTTCCACATGGGATCCAAATCCTCTGCATTCCAGCCGCTCGCCTGTTGGATAATGCGGAGGAGTTCTGTAAAGGATGGGTCCTCCGGAGGAAACTTAGGAGACTCTTTGACCCTAGGAGGAGAGGATAGCTCGTCAGAGGAAGACTCTGACGTATCAGCGTCAGAGTCGGGGGGCGCTCCTTACCCTCTGGACACTCAAAGTCTGGGAGAGGAATATCCTGAGGGGTAGTACCCCAGACATGTACCGTATGCTGAGGGGCAGGGGATGGAGGCACTACCACCAGACTAGGGAGCCTCCTTTCCAGGTCTGAGAAGAGCTGGGACCTCGCATCCTTCCACCATGACTGGATCATCGTTTTGGAAGTCTGGTTGTGTAGGGGGAGGAGGAGGCGGGTTAGCTGGGGGCTAACAAAAATGAACTCCCAAACCTGCAAAGTGAGGAGAGGGTACCCTTGGTAGTATGGGTATTCCTACTGGTACCCAGGGAAATGGCCCATCGACGGGCCCGACGGCAGAGGAAGGAATGCCTGACGTCCAGAAAAATGCCCGGATGGTAGGTATTGACCAAAAGGCCTGGATGGGCCAGGATAAAAACCCTGACGTCACAATAGCTGATGTCAGGATAGCCGCCGTCGGGGCAGCCGACGAAAATGGAACAAATGTAGGGGCCCCTGACGTGGAGTTAGCAGAAATTAGCCCCAAGGAGGTCAGACCCTGCGTGAAAGGCCCATCAATGGGCCCTGATGGAGGGGTCTGATGCGAGGTAACTGTTGGTGCTGCTAACAATAAAGGCGGAACAGCAGGCAGGGGGGTGACCCAACATCAGAGTAGCGGACAAAGGATGAAGATCCCTCGGGGGGTTCTGAGGAGTGCCACAGAAGTGGTGAAGAAGAACTATTTCTAGGCATCTTCTTCCTCCTCCTCTGTCCCAGGTGTGAGGCTGCGGGCAGGGAAACCACATGGGAGGTGGAAGGAAGTCTCCAAGCCGGCAAGGCCTGGGGGCTGACTGGGAAAATCACAGCGCTCTGCGGGCCGTCGGGTGAGATGGAGTGAGCCCCGGCGGGAGAGTAATGCCTGAGTGGTCGTCAGAGACGGCAGTCTTACCAGGTGAAACAGCAACCGGGCGGTGGAGGGTGGGACCCTTGACAGGCTCATTGGTCAAAGTCGAGCAGACAACTGGCTGCTTTAGGGCGGAGCCCGACTTATCGGAAGCTGGGCAGGCCCCGGAGACAGGGTCCGACTTACCAGCAAGTACCGGGCGTTCGCTGGAGAAGCCGGCAGGTGGCTTTCCGGTGGTGATAGGTTGAAAGACAGTGGCACTGGAGGTTGTCCCAGAAGCTGCCTAGGTCACCATAAGGGTGGGTGGTGGGGAAAGGGCCTTGCTGGTAGAAGGCTTGCTGGTTGAGGATTGGTCCCGGTCCTCATGGCGCTCCTTCTCTCTGTGCCTCTCTTATGTTTTTTCTTCTTCTTCTGTTTATCTGAATGGGAAGAAGCAGAGTCCCGTATCTTTTGCATCTCCTTCTCCAGAGAAGCCATTCTAGACTTGGGCCTCCAGAGCCTGCTGTCGCCATTTACGAGTGGTCTGGTTGAAAGGCTGACAGTCGGAACAGGCCACGATAATGTGATATAGGCGTAGACAAAAGAGGCAGAGATGATGTCTGTCTCGGTGTGGGATTTGCACCCCAAACTTGGTGCACTACTTCTTTGCCTTAGGAGGCGGTGACGGAGAAGACTAAGTGCAAATTCAGACTTGACACATCGATAGAACACAAGAAAAATGGCGATAGACAAAGCTGGATAATACCGCGAGGTACTCGCGCTGGTCAACGGGAAAGAACTGGAAGGCAGGCGTGGGGACTGCCCACTATATAGGGTCACGCTGACACCCGTCACGTGACATCAGGTGGCCGGTCCTCCACCAGACACTGCTGGAAAAGTTTGCCGTGCAGTCCTGATGCCAGAGGGCGCAGTCCTATATGTGATGACCTACTGCAGAAACCCTCTTGAAGTAAGATATATAATTTACATGACGGCAAAAAAACTGGCTAGTACCTGGTAAACTCCACTGGCCCAAATATACTTATCTGAAGACCGACTCCTCCAATACAAGTCAACAAGGCATGGTAAAGGAACATTTGTATTGGTTCAATACAACACCTACAGGACAGTGGTCTCGTGCCCACTGCATGCCCCACAACTTCTGCAGATATATTAGCACATACCAGTGGGTGCTATGGTATGGGTTCCTTTCCCTGTCCGAGACTATGGGATTCCAGTGTACTACACTGGATCTGCAAGTGTGTTCATTAACCAATACTACAAATATCGCAGTGGGCACCTAACCAATCAGCATGCATCTGCAGACATGGTGCACAAACGCCAGACCTTGGGCCAGTAGTGGATCCGAACCATCACCTGCATCTGGGGAGGGGGGTGGGAGACAAGAAAGCAAAAACTAGAGGGCTGAGAGAGAACAGGATTGTTGTGACAGATAGGGTGGGGTATACACAGATGTTTGATCTGGTAAGTTCTTGAAGAACTAGTGGACATGAACCCAAACTGGGGGGTAGGAGGATACGCTATTTAGAGTGTAGATAACATGTGGAATAGCCTAGCCACACAGGACCGGACAGGTTCCTGAGGGAGAATGGAACTGAGGGTTGCATAGCACGAGTAGGGGTAGCATTCTAAGAAGTTTGGATGTACGTCCATAGTAACGTGGTTTAGTCACTGCTGGGCAGACGAGATGGACCCCAAGTCTCTTCCGTTACCATAATGCTGCTACTATGTTATGCACAGCCTATACTGTAGTGGAAGTGAAGCAGAGTCTACAAGGTCAAATGTATCCAGAATTCATACAAAAGCCTAAAGGAGCTGAATAATATGCTGCCTTTTCCTGTCCCAGCAGCTCAGCTCTAGTGCACTGTACAGTCCCTATTTCAGGCCCCTGGAGCCAACAATGCATGTGACTGATCATCAGGCTGAGATCAAGCAAGAGATGTACTCGTAGTGTCCCGAACCCTTCAAGTCACAGACAACAAAACCTTCCCACATTGTACATCTGTCCAATGGAATGCCTTACCAGATGTGTAAAGTAGCCAAAGCCCCTGGAATTCTGCGATTACGGAATTTTCTGCAGAATATATTTAGTGCCGCAGAATTCATTGTTTTTGGTGAATTTTCATTCAAATATACTGTTTTTCCATAGTGTCAGGCTTTCTTTCCCATCTCATTTATCCTGAAGCCCTGTCTCTGTGCTCAGCATGTGATGCCATCAATGATATCACATCATATTTGGCCAATAGCAGGACTACATTCTGCCAGAGAAATAAATCATGCCACAGAAATCAGAAAATGCTGCCTCAGAAGCCAAGGAGCCCTGCCACAGAAATCAGAAAATTCTGCTGCAGAGCACTAGGGGCCCTGAAAATAACACAAATCTCCCTCTTTCTCTCCCTCCCTCTCTCTCTCTCTCTTGATATCCAAAATATATAACTTACTAGTTAAATCATGCAAATATGCTGAACAGTTTACCAGTGACGACTAATGAACCAATGACCCAAATGCCCGATTCCTACATACACACATTTTTTCCTCTTGTGACAACTAAATACAGAAATTGTGTGGTTCTCAACAAAACAGATCTTTTAAAGTTAGAAATACAGTAGTAAAAGGGAGGTCAGATGTGGTGAATGTCAAGTCGGGTTAGCTACTTTAGTCTCCGCTCCTACATGGTTACTTATGGTCCTGCTAGTATCTATTGGCACCCACTTGAAAAAACAACCATTTCATACCAAGCATTTTGAATATTGACACACTATCCTTCTAAATATTCAAGAAGTGGGCTCTCTCCTTCAAACAGATTATGTGATCCCCTTACATATAAAATGTTCTACGTGACCCACAGACTGGCCTGCTGGACCGATCCAGTAGCACGCTTGACAGTACTTGGATCCTGTTAAGCTCAAAAATATGCTAGACATTTCACCCATGATAGTCAGACATGTTGGTGGATAGTTACAATAAGGATATATCTACTGGCCCTACGGCATCATTCCAGACCTACTGTAAGACTCTCCACTGGAATTCATCATTGTAAAATGACAATTTTTTTCCTGCCGACTAATGTAAGATCAGCCAATTCTTTCACAACAAGGTGTTGCCAATTCAGGAAGGGATCTCCTTGAGGTGCCAGTAGAGCTCCTGCTGGTCCCGGGCATGAGACTGCTAATATTCCATGGTCCTAGGCAGAGTTTAAGCCAGTTACATGTGATCAAGTGCTTGAGGTGGTAGCCAGGCTGTGTTCTATTAAGTGTGTGCAGAACCAGAGGCCAACCAGGATTAAGCCACTACACCCCAGGGTTAAGGATCTGGTTGAGGAAGGGTATTTTCCAGCAGGCTTGAAAAGGGCTGTGTCAAGACCCTTCCATAGAAAGGACGATCTTTGGACAATACCGAGCTAACTATCATCCCATCTCCAACCGCCCCTTTCTTCGGGAGAAAGTGGTGGCATTACCACTCAAGCTCCACTTGGAAAAAAACTACTGCATTTATGAGCCGGCCCAATCTGGCTTCAGACCGTGCCACAGCACAGAGACTGCACTTGCACAGGTAATAAACAACTTTTAGACAGCAGCAATCTTAGGTAAGTGATCTATTATTGTCCTTCTCGACTTTGAACATTATGGGGAATTAACTAGGACAGTTTTTGTCTTGGGTTTTATTTCTTTTTGGGTAGGGAGTAGAGTGATGTGTGAGTCCATGTAAGAACCTTTTGCTCTCAACTGATTGGAGCCCCAGGTTCCCGCTCTGTCTCCTATGTATTTACCTCCACTGGCGGAGGCTGCCAGGTGGAACCGCTTCGAGTTTCACTGATATGCAAATGAAAACTTGGCTGTGCCTGCCCTTCGCCCCTGGTGAGTGGGTGCAGTAGCCATTTTAGGGAGAAGTTAGTCAGTGGCGTGGTGAAGGACTGGATTGCCACATGCTGACTTGGGCTCAACCTGGATAAAATTGGGTTGGCAGTATAGTAACCAGCTGTGAATGAGCTTGGCACATCAAGCAGATGTGGGTTTGATTCCCACAACCTCCACTTGCAAACTGTGTGACCCTAAGCAAGTCACTTTACCACCTCAGTGCTACTGGGTCACCCCTGAAAACAGGCACTGTGATTAGTGGGCCTCAGCCAGTTACCACTGAATTAAAAACAAAAAAAAAACAAAGCCAGAAGCGATTATGACGGTATCTAACCTTGGTCATTCAGCAATGATCAGCAACACTGCCTTGTTCCATCACTGGAAGGTGTTCTGCTGACAGCTGTCGATGTGACCAAAGATCTCAGAGTCGCTCTTGAATTCAGGCTGTCCATGGAACTGCTGTGGTAGTTAGCAGCAGCTTAACGTTACTAGATTGAGCTTACAGGACTTGGCCACTCCCTTGCATGCAATGGACTACTGCGATATGCTTGCTCTATGCCTCTCTCGTGGAAGGCTGCCATGCCATGCCAGCTGCAGCTGAACATGGCAGCAAGGCTCCTGACTTTGAGTGTCAGATGACCCCACCATACCTGTGCCGAGTGAGCTGCACTAGTTTCCAGTACGATGGTGCATCACATTTCAGGTTTCAAAGGATTGAGCCTTAAACAGACTCTGCCCCAACTATCTCCATGACCTCCTTGTCCCATATGCTCCAAACCCACATTCCACAAACTCGGATCTCCTTGTGGTCCCCAGATCAAGACCAATATCATCTGGGGACACTGCTTTTGAGGTAGTGGCACCAAGTCTGTAAAGCTCATTCCCAGTGTCCAGTCAGGCAGCTCCCTCACTGGAGCTATTTAAAGCTACTACGAAAACCCACATTTTCAGTTTGCTGTCAGTAAGTCCCAACCATGGGTTGTTTGTTTATTTATTTATTATTTTTTTTTATGCGTTATGTAATGTGACTTAGTGCAGAGTGCAAATGGGATGGGCACGCAACACTGCCTTGCCTTGGTGGTGCTATAAGGCCCAGATTAACTGGGATCATCCACATTCACAAAATGTTCCATCCGAAAGAGCTTTGTAACCTCCACCCCAAAGAAACTCCCTTAACTACCTCTCAATTTTAGCTGTAGTTATCCTGCAAAAGCAGAAACAGCATCCTGGCCTTTGCCATGGAAACTACTGACTTTCTGTTGAAATCCTTTCCAGTGGCGGCCAGAAAAAAGCTTGTATATGCTAGGGACAGTGAGAGTCTGCCCAAAGATGTCACTGGGACCTGCAGACTTTATAAATATCCCCATCGGGAACGCTTTTGCTGTACATTAACATGATTTGCAAATGCTTGTAAACCAAAGTAGCAACATAATCTTTATGACCCAACCTTGCATATCAGAAACAGAAGGCAGGCACATTCCACATTCCTGTCGCGGAACCTTTGTAAAAGAGCCTTAGCTCAAACGTGTCTTCCAAAATAATAACGAACATAAACATTTGATTATCTGGATATCTTGGATATGTAAACCCAGGGAAAACAAGGTACCCAGTGGCCGGGTTTCATACGATTATTTTCAAATAGGTTTATAATGATGCTGTGATGCACAGATAAACAGACAGGACATTATCTAGTCTGCTCTTTCATTTCACCTCATTTTAACAAGTTCCCCCTCTACTGACACTCTATAATCCCACTTATGCCCAACTACCCCTTTTCTGTCCTTCCCATCTGATCTTGAAGCCAGCTATACAGCCAGCATTCACCCCCCCCCCCCGGAGTACTGTTTTCCACCACCCTCTCAAAAAAAAAAAAAAAAAAAAAAAAAAAGGGCCTCATATCCTTTCTAAACTGTATTCCTACTGTCTGAGGTTATGAACCCTGGTGTCTGTCCTTTAAGTCTGGATAACTCACTCAATTCAACAACCCTACTACCTTGTTTTGTTTGCACTGCAACAGTTCTGAATTTTTTTTTTTATATAAACACATCGTATCGACAATCTTTTTATTTTGCACTTTCCATTTTTGTCCCTCATTTTCGCCTTGCTAACTACCAGGCCCTCCTACCACCTACCCAAGCCCTTATAATCGTCGCAGGAATCCTTCGGTGGTCTAGATCACCATTAGCCTTTGCTCGACAACTTCCCTGGATACCCAATCTGTAACCCACGGCTTATCCCTTGTGGCTGGGATCCCCTGGTTCCCCAAGCCAAGAGAAGGATACTTTTCTCGATGGTCGGGCCCGTGAAGAGGAGCTGGTGAGGAGTGTGAGGAGTCGAAGTGATCCTGTTGTGGCGTGGGGGTGGGGTGGCTTCATCTGCCCAACACTATTGGAGGTATTTTTGTCCCCAGCAAAGTCTTCCCCTTATCCCACCCCAGGGCGTGGTCCTGAGAGGTGACCGGCACAATTAGCTTACTGGGGCCATCGGCAGGCTGGATAAGACTCACCCTACCTTCAGTACTCCCCTGCTGGCTCAATTCTGGGCAGGTGATGCATCAGCGTCACTTGTCAGGTGAACAGGTATATGCCAACATGAGGTCACAACAGAGGGACCATTTATTTCTTCCCACATGACACATTCCCTTCCCCCTGGGTCACATTGGGGGTGTTCATGCTACGGAACCAGGTGCCTTCCCCTCCCTGAGGCAGGAGGCGTCCAATAGATGCCTGACCCCTCCTGCCCCCTCCACTGGTCAGCATCAGACGTCCAAGACCCAGGGGCGCACTCGGGCTGTTTGAATGGCAAGTGGTAATTCTACTGCTACACTAGCCAGCTGGCCTCACATCGGCAATTCAGTACATCATCGGTATCTCATTTTTATTTGCACTGTACAGCTACTTCTGTGTACTATCTGTACCTTGTTTTTATCTGCACTGCATCAGTGCTGTATATTTATTTGAGTTTTGGTGACCGGGTAAGTCCACTGAGACAATACAGTCCCTTCTTCAGGGGTGACCCGGGTATGGACTACATACAGTATCAGTGCAAATTAACAAAATGGTAAAACATTGAACACATAGAAGAACACAAAAACAAAACAATGACTATATTCTTGAGCAAGGTTTGTCAGGTAAGAGATAAATAAAAACAGGGTTAGACATTGGCAAAAGATAGTAACTTCAACAAATCATTAAGTAGCGAAGTAAACATCAGGGGTAGATTTGGAGGGAAGGGGGGATAAGGGAGGGACATATTCAGGTGAAGCAAGAACAGGGTGAAGAGGTGGACAACGTGGCAGGCAACTCTGATTGGAACAACTTAAGAGAGGAGCAAGACAAGACAGTCGGGGAACGAGAGTTTCAATCCGAGAGAGCAGCAAATGAGGAGGATCTCCTGGAGGTGGTCTGACGTAGTTTCGGTATGACAAGAAGGGGAAATGAGTTTACACACTGTATCAATGTGATATATTATCTGTACACTGTTTTTGTTTACACTGCATCACTGCTGTATATTATCTGTACCTTGTTTTTGTTTACACTGCATCACTCCTGTATATTATCTGTACCTTGTTTTGTTTACACTGCATCACCGTTGTATATTATCTGTACCTTGATTTTGGTTACATTGCATCACTGCTATATATTATCTGTACCTTGTTTTTGTTTACACTGCATCACTGCTGTATATTATCCGTACCTTGTTTTTGTTTACACTGCATCACTGCTGTATATTATCCGTACCTTGTTTTTGTTTACACTGCATCACTGCTGTATATTATCCGTACCTTGTTTTTGTTTACACTGCATCACTGCTGTATATTATCTGTACCTTGTTTTTGTTTACACTGCATCACTGCTGTATAGTATCTGTACCTTGTTTTGTTTACACTGTATCAGTGCTGTATATTATCTGTACCTTGTTTTGTTTATACTGCATCAATGCTGTACATTACCTGTATCTTGCTTTTTGATTACACTACTGACAATTCTGTATATTTTCTGTGCCTTGTTTTTATTTGTACTGTACGGACATTTCTGAGTATTTGAACTGCAAGGCAATTCTGTATATTAACTGAACCTTACTTTTATTTACACTATAGTGCCACATCTGTGTACTAGCTGTACCTTTGCATTGTACCAACGATTCTGTGTACATTATTCTTGTCAGCACTGTACTATTATGTATATAGCTGCACCTTTGTTAGCACTGTGCCATTTCTGCATATTATCCACGGCTTATTTGTGTCAGTACTGTTCCAGATAGTCTGTGCATTATCTGCACCTCATCTTGTTTGCACTGCAACAAGTCTGCATCGTAGCTGCACTCTGTTTTTGTTTGCTCTGTATCAACAATTGTTTTTTATATGAAAGTTTTTATCAATAAACAAAAAAAAAAAAGCAAGCATATTGTATACATTTTACTATTTGCAATTCCTGGCAAGGGCAAAGCCTTGTGGAAATACAACTCCAAGGCTTATTAATAAATACTGAAAATTCTGTGTATTATCTGTGCCTTATTTTTGTTAGCACTGTACCAATAAGTCTGTGTATTATTTGCACCTTATTTTCATTTGTACAGCACCAACATTTTGTTTATTACCTGTACATGGGCGATTCTGTGCATTATCTGCACCTTATTTTGATTTACACAATACTATCCATTTCTGTACTCCCCGTTCCTTGTAACCCCCAACCCCCACCTAGAACTGAACTCTGGATTAGTAGCGGTATGTCTTTTGCTAGTGGCTGAAACAGCACCTACGGGCGTGCAGTACTGATGCAATTGGCAATAATTAGGTTAAATAACTTACAGCTACAGTGTTTCTCAACTCAGAATCTGTTTTACTGCTCTGTATAACAATGCTATGCTCCAATTATTACTTAATTTATGCACAATGTCAACTGAAGCAATATGTTTATTCCAGATCTGAATAACCCACTGGCTCCCGTAAAACCCGAACATTACAGTCAACCTGAAATTAAAAGAACAAATCAGAGAAAGCTGCATAGCTGTGATCCGCTGACCTGTCGTCGTGGGGTTAGACTCAAACATAAGAGAAAGTATTTTTAATTTGAAGTATTTCAACTATATTAAATATCTCATTTCTGAGAACAATATATTGTATCTGTGCTGCATGAAAGCTTTCAGCATGCCCCCTACCTAGTTTTCTGAAACTGTATTACATTTCTCCATACGCTCATTATCCTGATCCCCTAGAGGACACACAACACTGCACATGGTCAACTGGACATACCATAAGGCTTTCTTCTACCAGTTTTCCATGTTTCTGTAGGAACATTTTATGGACTCAAACATTTAAAGCAGCAGTGCATAACAGCGGGAAAAATACTGACACTTTTTTTTTTTTACTGTAGTTCAGACTGCCCCTTACTTCCTCACTCATATGATACCCTTTTCTCCCCATTCTGAGTCTACTTTGTCACTTTTTTTTTTTTTTTTTTTAAAAACAGTTAAACTAACAAATGGAACACTCTTTTTAATACAGTTGGGCCAGGTTTTTACCAGTATTCTTCGTTTTTGAACAACCACTGTTTAAGATCACCTTTCTTGCTATTACAATTAGCCAGCAAGCAGCAAACACTGCTCCCTGACATTATCGGGCAAGCAGAGAATACTGATGAAAACCTCTTCTGAGCCACATTAAAAGGAGCACTTCTTTATTATTATTTCAAAATGTGGGGGGAAAGTGCTCACGCAGCCTCAAAACTGGGAAAGAATGGTACCATACAAATCAAGAGGTAAGGGGCAATCTATATGCCAAAATGTTCATCACAATCCTGCGCTGCTGCTTTAATGGCTACTGTACAACTTACACTGGTTTAAATGTCAACGTTTTAATGATCTATCCGTCACACAATCTGCTATAGCCGTTGCGAGCAAATTATTACACTGAGAACCAGTATTCAAGCTGCCTATTACTTCATACAAATTGCACAGGAAGACCTACAATAACCACAGCCCCCGATTTGGAAGACATGGGCTACAGCCAACAGCTAATTTGTTTTGTTCAAATGTTTTACCTCATGAAAGTAAACATTTTTCACTGTAAAACAGCAAGGACATCAACTTTAGCGCATGTGTATGGCTGTTTTAATTTTATTTAACTCAAACAGAATTTTTTTTTTTTTTTTTTTTTTACAGAATTCTGTTACGGGGCACAGTTTAAACTGCAGCAACTAAAAGTTCACATGCCTCCATCACTGGAGAAATCAGGCTTCACTTCTACATAAGGGATTTTAACAGCCAACACAGAGCCATTACTGCAAACTAAACATGTAAAAATTCTAAAGGAAGAACCAAAATGCTGGCAATAAAACATTTATATATTTAAATAAAACGAAATGCAGCCTGCATTTTAGAGAGAGATGGACTTTGCAGCACATGGTTGTGTGAACTGAATCAATGGATCACCACTTACAGTTACTGCTTGTACCAAATTTAGCGAAGCAAGGGTCAAAATTGAGGCCAGCATCCACAGGCCAATAGGGTCAGCTGGGAAAATCCACTTGCCCCACCGACATTCTGTTGGCACAACTAGTGTACATGCTGAAATGTTACCTCCATCACTGGTACAAGAGCTGACAAAAGTTCAAAATACTTTACTGACCCAATTTAAAACAATTAAAATGCTACCAGCGTTTGGCTAGTGGCCCAGTACCAATACCAAACCCTGTAAAGGTCTTCTGGTGGAGAACAGTAAGATAATGTCCTACATGCGTAAAATTAGCTGAATTTTTAACCCTGCCTTTTCAATTTTTTTTTCCTTTTCATATATATATATATATATATATATATATATATATATATATATATATAAAATTTAGGGTCCCTCAATACTGAATAAAATTTGTTCCATCACTGAAAACATTCCCATATGGGAGCAAGGCTGTCCAATCACAGTCCCACAAGACTGATCATTGTTTATTATAACTGTGTAAAAAACTGCAACAAAACCACACCCTTACTGTACTGCAGGGCACAATAGAACACTTTGTGCTCCGGGTTTGATTCTTGTTGGCAAAAAGTTCTCAAGGAAAGTATTCTGTCCACTTACTTTCCGTGTATGCAGATTTTTACTTTGAATTAAGATGCTTCAATATTACACACATACAAGGCCATAACGGACTTTTAAAAATTATAATGAGGTACGGTATAACAGTCTTCTATCCATGATAGCCAGAAAGGCTCAGAATGTACATATGTAATGTACACAGGGGATACACAGTATGTAGGGGCTACATGTGACACATACTGAGCCTTGGGAGGAGTACAAGAGAACCAGCGAAGAACAATTTACAACGCTCTGTTAAAGTTTATCAGCAATTTAATCTCCCACAGCTGCAGCCTGTAGCAGATAGAATTATGGGGAACTCTAGGATGCGCACAGAGCAGCAAATCCCACTACGCATTGGATCTGCAGTTGACATACATGCCTTTCTATAGTGCAAATAAGAGGTAGAGGATGCTGTTCTTTCTCGGTTAAATTCTGAAAGTGTATTTCTGTTCATCAGCATTTTCTATGTAGGCTTTCTGTCTTATCGCCATATAGGGAAGGAACCTTAAAGGGTAAATATGTGGCCTGTTTGTGCAGAGTCAGACTAGTTGCCGTTAATCATGCAAACTTAACAGCTGCTGCAGTAGTCAATGCCCTAGAAGTGCTGTGCCATTTACATCTATAGCTATCTGGAACTGGTACGTAGCTGCCTTCAGGCCATCTTTCACTGTCTGCGCCAGTCACGGGTCTCGAAGCAATACGGGACTGTGGTTGTGGGAGTCTGGGCTCTCCAATTACATAGGAGTAAGATGACTCGAGCAAAGGGGAGTCCACAATTCCTGGAGGAACACTGACCACAGCACCACTGAAAGAGCAAACAGAGCAGCACTAGACCACCACTGCTGACCACCAACACAGACCTATTTAGGTAGGTAATCATCATAGCAGTCATTGAACAGTGATGGATACAGCGATGCAGAGGCAACCGTTGGCTCAACTAGGCCGCATCAGCAGCAGCACTGCTACTAACAGGTACAGCAGTACTGGTAAGCCAATCGTGCAACTGCCTGCTGCCATTTAGGTGTCAAGGAGGCTCAGGCACAGACAGTGAAGCATAGCAGCCTGGGAACCCAAAGACTGCAGGTTCAAACTCCAGACTCCCACAATGTGACATGTGGCAAGTCATTTAACCGCTCAGGAGATGTTCCATCTCAGGAGTACTCAGCTATGCTCTCTTCTGGGTAAATAAACATCCGATTGGCTGATAACAGTCAATGTTGTCTATTTTGTATCTTTTCAATATTCTGTTTTGCAAGTGCCATGAAAAGGAACAGAGCTTGTTACACTGGAGACCAATACCTGCAATAAAGAAGGTGTTGGGTTCATCTCAGAGGTTCATATTCTTGCAGGTTTTTGGGTTCCTAGTGTGTGCCTCTATTTTTCTACAGATCTCTGTGCACCTTGACAGCATGCCTTACGTTGCACACATATATACACACACTGACCTTTAAGCTGAAGCAAATTTCTTTGGTGTTCTAATACTGAAGGAGACCGGACAAAGTAGAGCATACACATATGTGCGAGGGGGTGAGTGCAAGCAGAATTTGAGTGCGCGCCCTCAGATTTAAAAAAAAAAAGAGGGGGGGGGCAGGATAAGGGAGAACTTTAGAAAGCACTACTACACAGAGAGGGGTTAACATATTGACTATCTTACCCAGTGAGGTTACAGAAGCTGGCAATGTAGAGGCATTCAAAGCAGAATGAGACAGATTCCTCGGGGAGGATGGAATTTAGGGTTACACAGCATGAGTAGGGGGTAAACCAGGGTTAGACAGATTCCTGAAGGAGAACAGCATTTAGGGTTACACAGCATGGGCAGGGAGAGCATTCCAGCAGTTAAGCTTGGACATGTGCCCATACTTAAACTGGGTTTAGTCATTGCTGTATGGCAGGAGGGACTGACAAGACAGGCACTAAGCCCTTCCATCATCACAACAGTATGTGAAAGATGTGTAGTTTTAATATTTCAAAAAAGGTAATTTTAAGTAAACAACTGACCCTTTCGTCTACTCCTAGAGTCACTGTAAAGCATGCGATACTCTGGGTTTATAACAAGCTGGAGAACATTGTAATGTTCCCTAATATATCTTGTATTTATTTATTTACTTACTTACTTCCCAACCAGTCGCCTGCCTTACACAGATACACATTGTAATCAGGGTCAGGGACATGCCCTGAATTAGGCTGAAGCCATAATTCCGACAGCAGGCTGGTAGTCTCCCAACCCCTCATTTCTCCTGTTGTTTCCTCCACCTTGTGGTGTGGGCAGAAACCTTTTGGACACCATGCAGCCGCAGCACACCCCGGCTCTAACGCAGATGCTGCTGTGGTGACAGGACTCACCGCCAGCCCACCCAGGCTGCAGCAGTGCCACGCAGCAGCAGCTCCAGCCTATGGCCTCTCCCCAAGTCCTCTCTCGAACCTGGGTCACCTACACAGCACAGCACTGACCCTGGGCCATCAGGGGCCCAAAATCTTTTATCATTTCTTTCTAAATTGGAGCTTACAGTCTGGTTAAGAACCCAGGCCTTGAGGTCTCATTCTTAAGTCATGTCAGAGCGGATTTGTTATCCGAGTGTGGACAAGTAATTGCTTAGAAGAGAGGGCTTTTGGTACAGTACTCATAAGTTTCTAATATGGGGTTACTGGAGTTTGGATGCCTTTTTCTTACCCTTGGCTGGTACATCCTTCAGCTAACTACAGTCCAACTGCACCCTCACCTAGTAAGGATTTACAAAGGAACTAGTGCAGACAGAAAAAAAAAAAATCATTTAATAATACTCCTGATACAAGCAGAAAGGTACCCTTTCGCAGTATAAAAAAGAAATCACCTTATGACATTTGGAATGGAAGACCAAAACATCGAAAAGGCACACTACTCCTTTAAGTGTTGACTTGCCTTGTGTCAATAATGTCCTTGCTGCGGACAAGCACACCAGCTCGGCTGGCTAACTAGATTGGTTTCCAATTAACGCTGAATTTTTCATGAAGATTCCTCTCCTCCGCCACCTTTTAAGGCCAGGGGAACAAAGACTAATCCCCTGCTCTCTTCCTGGCAGATGAAGCCTTTCTCTTCTGACAAGATGAAATGCCCGACTGCATCAGCTTTCCCCCCCTTTTGCAAGTGTGCAGTCAAGCAAGGCCCCTACAGCTCAGGCAGCACTCCTAGATTGCCCATAATTCCTGTCTTGTGAAGGTTTGTCAGGCGAAACGATTAAATGGCTGCCTGCTTAATGATAGGCCGACAGTTGCATTCACTCAGATTCGAGGAAGCAATTACCTTGAAAATGGGGGTCACAGGCCTCCCTCATTTGCCTTAATTGAATTCCAATATCTGCCTGGAGCTGCCTTGACCCACCCCGTAGCCTCCTAACTGCTGCTTAAAGGAAGCTAATCAAACTGGGAATTTGATTTTCAAAAGAAATTCTACGTTCTTCACTTTGAGCTTGGTCCCCAGCAACAGAATACCCATGATTTTTGGTACCTCCCTCTCTGCGCTTTCTGTACAATAAATAATGGGCAAAGAGGCACACAAGTCACATGTGAAATATGGCTGGACAGGACCCTTCTGAAACAAAGTGCAACCAGTGCATATCATACAAAGTAGATGCAGAGCGGCACACACCAAGAATACAGACTGAAAAGCCATAAGTGGGATACATATCAAACTGCAGTCTCTGAATTCATCACAGGAATGTACTCGGCAGCGTGCATCTATCTCACTTATATCTTTGAGAAAAAAAGAAAGTACACAATAACTATTTATTTTCAAACTCTATTCTATGCCAAAACCTAACCGCAACCTTGGAGATTCTGTGGACTATTAGTTGCATATTCTGCTATTTAAATATCGTTGAAATCATTGATATCGATACTGCCCACTCTTTGAACCATGCTGAAATTATCTTTTCATGTGAAAGTGGAAAAAGCAGTTCTTAAAATTAAAATACTTTAACGTTTTAACAACATGAAGACTAGGCCCAAGCACTGTTCCTGCAATACAAAAATCACATATACCGCCATAATGCAAATGGGATGTATATGCAGCAGCTCACGTCCTGGAGAAAGTGAAACAGATCACCTCCTGGAGAAAGTGGCCAACATCCCCCCCCCCCCCAGCATCACAACATTTAAAGCACAATCCAACAAGGGAAATACTGAGCCAATCAAGTGGTACAACACATCTCACAAAAAAATTACAATAGAGACAGCTCCAATCACAGTGGCTAACAGGAGGGCAGCGATTACCTTTAATAACTTGTTTATGTTAGAATTTATTTTCCTTAGTATCATAACTTAAAAAAAAACTGACTTTCATTCAAGTCAGCCCCTTTTGCCATAGGGAAGGGCATCTATTTAACTTTGGTTTTAGGCTAAACGCAGACAAGCAGCATTTTTTTGTAATCTTTTAAATAGGGGGTTCATCCTTCACGTCATGTCGAATTTATACTGCATTTCATTCATATCAAGGCTGAGCGAGTTCCAAATCAGGGACCAAATCCACAGCTTTCTAATCTGCAAAGACTTCATGCTATTCAGGTGCCATATCTGCATTTGTCTCCAAGCATAAAATAGTCAAATAATGCAGTCTGAACTTACTCATAAGTCGAAGTCAACAGCATTTAAACAAATGCATTTTTTACACAACACTGTCCTTAGAAAACCAACCAGAATCATGAAGTGTATAATATATATGTTTAGACACATATATCATACATGTTTGGGCCCTCGTCCCCACAGAAACATCTACTGTGTATTTCCCTATAAACCACCACATCCAACTAGGGCATATGGAAAAAAATATATATAAATAAATAATTTTTTACGTATATGACACCAGTCAGCTAGTAACTCTATATTAATGTGTTAACACCTAATGTACTACAAACCACCTTTTACACACAACACATACAAGCAAGCATCTTAACATATATAACAGCCACCTTAGAAAACCCTCACACAAATCAGAACAGTCAGCAAAAACAACAGCTCACAACATAAAGATCCACAAGGACTCGCACATTACTGCAGCTCCCTCCCATATTCCCACCCCAAAATCATGTCCCTAATCAGCCAGAATCCACAGTACCTGCCTTCCATACTGCTGCCAGTTCGTGCCCCTCCAGGCCATCTCCAAAGCCACCATACTGCTGCCTCCTTCAATGCATGACGCTCTTCACCTCAGACTACCACTAACGACCGCTCAGCTCCACTTCGCATACCACCGCTCCCTTCCGCATGCTGAAAGCCACTTACGCCACCCAGAATTCAAACTCCTGACACGCTAAACTGCCACTTCCAACCGCACACTGTCCTAAAGAGGAAATCCTAGCCAACCCACTTCCCCTTTTACAGGGGACTTCCTGAAAGGGGCACACACATGCAAACGTACATGCCCACCCTACAATACAAAAACACAAAAACAAAAACTACTTCACTTCGCAAATGCACTAACTCACAACACCACTACACTACAGAAAAACATAGCACCACATCAAAAAGCACACAAGCATAAAGGTGACCAAACAATGCATCTTATGTAATATATAGAATAAATTATCACAGTCTGCTGTACTCATGAAATAATACCATCTTGAGGTCGAACAAGCTAAATAAGGCCACTCACCCTTGGGGTTCGTGGCTTTATGGGTTGTTTGACCCCTCAATGGATGCATTTCCTTATATATCACATTCCGCCATCATTTATCCTATACAGATATGTATGTCTTTTTTAAATCAGGGCCTTATTAGGTACCTTCATTAAACCCCTTTATAGCCAAACAAGATTTGGGTCAAAAATGTTTTACAGAACTCCTAGTTTTATCCTGGTCACACACAACCAATATCGGACCAAAGTACGCTGTAGTTGTTTACTTCTATGCAGATTAGGGTAACCTGTAGGATTACTAAATCTGGGTTACTAGGACAAGACACTGCCAGGCACCAGGTACTGCACATCTCTCCAAGTAAACAACTGCAGTGACCATAATTAGCCAAGTGACTGCATTTGAAAAACGCAGCACACTTCCCAAGACCTTCCCTGTAAGGACTTTTATTTAAAAAAAATGCCATCCTTTTAGGCCACTGGAACACAGAGCAGGCTCTAGTAATGGTAAATGATAGGAATAAGAGGGGTATATACACACGGTAAGAGGCAGGTTGGGAAGTCCACGTACCCCGATGATGGCGTTCAGCTCAGTCATTGTCACCTGCTTGGCACGCTCAACAGCCTGGGCCACTTGCTGTTGGTGCTAAGGAAAAGAAAAATTCCATTAAGAAAAAAAAGAAAAAAAAAATCTTTATACACTGTATTCTAAATCATTCAAAGTTTTGCTTATAGGTCAAAGAAAAAATTTCAAGTTGCACATGATCTCAAATAAAGAATGAAACAATCGACATAACTTTGTGGTCAACAAAGCTTTGAACAAGGTCCTTTCTGAATGACTTCAGTCAGAATTTAACCTAGGAAATGTGTCACCTTTGAAAATTCTATTCCGTTACATGCACATTCACAATTTGTTGATTTAATTACTGGATAGAACCCAAGGAAAACAAATGCCCATTTTCAAGGGTGACCCAGGACAAAGCATAAAAATGGAACAACAAACAATGAAATACATAAAACCAAATATATTATCACTGAAGAAACAAAACCAAAAAACAGTAACTTCAGCATGTTTCTCAGTGCTGAAAAGCATTTATAGGGAGCTCCTTTACATAGGTACATAGATACATACACACTGTCGACAGATGAGGGCTTATGGCCCACCCAGTCTGCCCATTTGAGCTTGTACGTTCACTTTATGTTTTCTTAGAAGTCTGTTGCCCTTACCCCCGACATCCAGAATTCCCTTATGTCTATCCCATGCATTCTTAAATCCTGTGATTGTTTCAGCCCCTACCACTTCCTCTGGCAGAGTGTTCCACTTGTCCACCACCCGTTCTGTGAAGAAATTCTTCCTCCCGTTTCCTCTGAATTGCCCTCCCTCCAACTTCATTCCATGCCCTCTAGTCCTGGAACATCTTTTTTGCTGAAAAAGAGTGTATTCCTGCACGCTATTCCTCCCTGTAAGGTACTTGTATGTTTCTATCATATACCCTCTCTCCCTCCTCTCCTCCAGGGAGTACACGTTCAACTCCTCCAGTCTGTCCTCATAGGACTTGTGATGCAATCCCTGTACCATCTTTACTGCCCTCCTTTGAACCTTCTCAGCTCTGTCTGTGTCCTATGTAGGTAAGGTCTCCAGAACTGTACACTGTACTCCAGGTGGGGCCTCACTAGTGTCTTGTATAATGGAATTATGACCTCCCTTTTCCTGCTGGTGATGCCCCTGCCTATACATCCCAGCATCCTATTTGCTTTACCTGCTGCCTTGTCACACTGTTTCCCTACCTTGAGGTCAGCAGAGATGATGACCCCAATTACGTCACATCAATGGGAATCTTTTTGCCTAAAATGCAGAAACAGGGAGCTCACTTACTTGAATGGGAGTTCCTCCAATGATGTTTGATGATTTTTTCAAGCTGCCCCAGAAGGAAGGGATCATAATTTGCCCCCAAGGTGCTGGCAGCACTATCCCTTTCCACTGCCCTACTCTCTGATCTTCCCCCGTGCTCCGACATTATGTGACGTCTTTATAGGGAAATTGCAGGTGCACGCTGAATTCAGTACAATCCCTGCCCTTCCTTTTGGGGCCAAACTTGAAAATAAACATTGTCCAACACGATGGAGGAGCTCCCATTCACAAGTGAGCTTCCCGTTTCTGCTTTTTAGACAAAACATTCCAAGAAAGGTTCTCTTTCAACAACAATGAAACATAAATTTACAATTTCAAGACTCTGACATCAAATGGGATCTCAAATTGTTTTTAAAGCAGCAGTAGTTAGTCAAAAAAATTTCATCACATAGTTTTTCGCAAAAATTTATTTTTGGCATCCTTAGAGTCCTCCTCCACCATGTATTTTATTTTTCTTGGATATTTTCAAATATAGATTTTATAGACAATTGTGACTCATCATTAAATTATGCGGTTTGCAATTTGCAAAAATCTCTTCTGTTGAGGTTACCTGTTACACGTCAGTACTAGAGCCATATGGATAGTAAAACATCACAGCACAGTACTGTAGCAAGATTGTTTTTTTTTTTTTTTTTTTCCTTACAGAAGGAATGGCATGGGAGCAGGAACCTTTAAAAACTTCAAAATCCCAAAGTTATCTTCAGGAACAAAAGTAAAAGGAAGAAAATGGAATATTGATTTTTTTTCTGCGAGGACACCTCATTACTGGGAGAGAGACATGGTGACTGACCAATACTGCTGCTTTAATACAGAATATGAAAAAAACAAATAAACATGATTTTCTATTCCTCACCTCTTGTGACAAAAAAGGCATGATCTGAGCTAAAATTGTATTCAACCTCTTGGCAATCTCCGTCTGGAAAGAAAACAAAACCATTATTTAGATACAGTACATAACCTAGGTCTGGCCCTACACCACCCAAACCACAGAACCCCACCTAGGCCACAGCAGTCAACATGGTTTATGCAACAGCAGGGAGGGGGGCATGTTTTCATTCATACCTTGAAACAGACTTGGCTGTTACTGCCCTCTGACCTTTAATCCTGCACTCCCCATCACAGCAGCTGCCACAGCCAGCCATACCTCGCCTCTAGCTGGGCGAGATAATGCACTCACAATGCAATACCATTCTGTATAGTGTCTTTATACAAAGGACTGCACAGGGCAGGGGAGAGCAAGCAGAAGGAGTTATACTGCCCCTCTATGATCACGGTTTTGCCCCCATCTTGAGTACTGTGTGTAGTTCTGGAGCCCCCACCTCAAAAAAGGACACTGCCAGGGAGGAGGATGTGCAGAGGAGGGCGACCAACATGATATAGGGGGCAGCAGGGGGAAGCCTCAAGAGGAAAAGATATAGAGCCTCAACATGTATTCCTTAGAGAACAGGAGAGCCAGGGAAACATGACAGACCTTTAAATGCCTCCGGGGGATAAACAGGGTGGAGTGTGGGGAGTTTTTTTTTTTAGGTAGCACACAAACAAGGTTACAAGAGGGAACACAATGAAGTTTGTGGGGAGACGTTTCAAGAGGGGCACGAGGAACCATTTCTTTACAGCAAGCGTGGTGGACAGATGACCAGGTTGCCTAAGGAGGTGGCCGGAGCAGAGACAGTGATGGGATTCAAGCATGCAAGAGACAGGCACATGGGTTTCAATAAAAGAATCACCCAGAGAGGGTGGGGGAGGCCCTTTGCCCCACATAAGGTAGGTAGCATTAGGGCAGACTGGATGAGCCTCGTGGTCCTTTTCTGGACAAAACTGTTTTAAGCTGTGGAAAGTTACAACATCAGAAACAGAATATACATGTAATATAAGATAATAAAAAGAAAATGGAGAACTGACCGTTGAATATGCAAGTCAACAATAAGTACTATACAACCAGCACACAACTCCATGCCCTAAACAATCACTGAAGGGCAGCCTTCTCTGGGGTGCAACGTGGCAGCCATTTTATACCTGCCCAGCACACAGCTCTCCAATGCTGATCAGAGGCAAGGTGATTGATATCAAAGCGGGTTAATCTACTGGTGGATTAGCGATGGGGGGAATCTGGTCCTGCCACTAGGGAAATGCCCACCCCTGCACTTCAAGTTTCATCTGATATGCAACACTTGGCAGTAAGTGGGGGTGGGATTACCAAAATTTAAGGGGGACAATGACATGGCAGTGTTATGAATAATTCAGTAGTCAGCAGAAAACTATAAATCTGCTGATTTTGTAAGGGAAGCCCCCCGCTGTGTTCCCAAAATTGTAGGACTGTGTTTAAAGATGTGAGAATCCTGCAATCCCCCTCCTCCAAAATTTTAAGCCCTGAAATCATAAATGTTGGATGGATCGGGGAGTAAATCTTGCAATGTATTTATTAGTAAATGTGCAACAGATAATGCTCCTACTCCCCAGCCTGCCCTCTTCGGATGTCTCCCGCTCCCAGCCCCATCTCCTGCCTTCTCCCGGACGTACCTCTCGACTCCTTGTTCTTCCCTGCTTACCCCCTTCCCCCAGTGCAGGGTAAATGGGATAGCCCGTGCCCCCACCAAAGTTCAAGCTCGGTCCAGAGTCAAGGTGCCATGTGGAACAGGGGCAGCGCCATTCTACCAACTGGAGGGTTGTTCCTTCCTTTTTCTCCCTGCCCTTGAGATGCCAGACGTCCACGAGCTGCATGACACACGAACCAGAAGTTTGTCATTCATCTAGCTCCACTGGCATCACTCTGCCCTAATTTTTGTGCCCTTGCCTGCACCACCACCTGTGGTCACCCAGATGGTGGGTACAAGGTGGCAGCTACAACCCTCCCTCCATTGGGACGTTTGATTCTGGGACGTTCAGTCCTCTCCCTCCCCCGGCTAGCCCCCAACAACTCAAAAGTTCGTTCCCACACTCGGGTCACATCATGGTGAGTGATAGCACTACCACTGCACCTCCAAGCCAACTGCAGCAGAGATTAATGCCGAGACCAAGTGGCTCAACAAATGGTACTCGTGCACTGAGCACTGCCTCATACCCCAAAATTCCCTCCCAGTGGGGGCGGGCCCAGGTCTCCCTCATGGTCTGTGGAGACGGCCATCGCTGAAGTATATCAGGCCAACAACTCAAGATAAGATATTTTGGTTCAGGAAGAGGAGAGGGACAAATATCAAATCTGCTACTTCACAAGAGACAGTAAAGCATCTTGCATTTTTCTAATTAGATCAGTATTCTTTCATAAGCCTAGATCCAAAACAAACCGTGATGCTGTGATATCTCACTACTGTCACCACTTCTCGGCTGTGATGCTTTCACATCAATGGACACATCAAACGTGAGCCAAACAAAACAAAAAAAATCATCCTTTTATAATTTATGGAATCCTGGGATACCAAACAGCTGTCAAAACACCTTGTGATCCAACTTCAACAAACCAGTATTAGCACAAACAGTCATAAAACCTGCTGCATGAACCATGCAGGCAACACAATATCCAACGTAGGAGAACTGGAATAAGATCAAAGGCCAGGAAATAATCTTTTCAACAAACTAGTACAAAATGTTAATCTGCTGTCCTTAAAAATGAGACCGACTAGCTGAAAGTGCCCTCGCTTCTGTTTAATTCGGCTTCAGTGGAGGTGGACAGATGCTTATGAATTATGAACCACCCCCTCCCCCCCCAGTCATATAGACAGGGACTAACAGGCCTATAAAACATGCACTTGCTTTAAGCTAGAAAGTCTTTCCCACGAGTAATTCCAATTACTCCCCCAACCTCTTTGCTGGCCTTATATACACACGCATATTGTACTGGCCTTCCTCTTGAACAGTACAACATCATCATCAGCAGATTAAAGAACTTCATCCAGTTCTGAAAATTGTAGCTGTGTGCAATTTGTTTGCTAATGGGTTTTAAGTTGTTTTTTAATACAACCTAACTTGACTGATACAGAGAAACATGACAAATCCGCGACTGCAAATCAAGCATGCAATCGCTGAAGTCCAGCAGTGAGGAACAGTCAAAAGCCAAGGCACATATCTAACCCACACATGTAAAATATACAAGTGAGATACGCCCATACCACCTCCTCCAACTTCCACAGTCGCACACTGCAAAGTGACTTTGTATGCATCGACAGGAGTCCAAAGACTCTTTCACTACTGACATATTGATCAAGTGCTATATGTGCAGCGCTATTAAATATTTATACCTTTAAGTAACATCTACTGAACCTTTTGTATGAGGAAGCACTACAACTACTGGTCGCTTTTCTTTGCGACTGCCCCTCACTGGGAGCGGTTTGATTGCATCAACAAATCCTTTACCTCTGTATCCCCTTTGACATGGAAACAATTGTTCATCAGAGCTATGGAACACGCGCTCTGTGATCACGGTCCTGCAGTGTTATATTGGGGGGGGGGGGGTGCCTATGCAAACTGTTTTTCTCTGACCCCTTAAGGAAGAGGCAAACCACTTTAATTAATGGTTGTTCATTTGTGTTTTAAAAACACTAAACATATAAAAATATATGCCCAGAAACAAAGACAACCTCACTGATTCTGGCAGCCCCCGCCCCCACTTTCCTGACATGGACAATTCTTTCTGGCTGAAAATAGGGCACAGAAAGCATCTTTAAACATTTGTTTGTCTTAAAAAAAAAAAAAAAATTTCATTTTCCAAACATATCCAGCTTGGTTTGTCCCCGTCAGACTTTATCAGTCAGAGAAAGAATCACTGTGTGAACAGAACAGGGCAGGCTTTATGGTGCATTACGCCCTCTGAGTAACACTGCCCATTCATCAAGCTCCCTCAAAAGCAATGGAGCCCTCCCCTGAGTGCCACTGGGCAATTTCTGCCAAGAAAAATCTCAATTCATCTCCCTGCTAAGTTACCATGGCAACACAGACAACCTAATCCCCTCAGAACATTATGTAAATTGCTCCTTTGCTTGACCACGGCAGGCTGTAAAATCATATTACCCGCACTAAGGCAGGTCATTAAATTGAATTTTCGGCTGCCGATCAGATCAGCTCTGCAAATTAACACTGGATAAAAGGTGGGGCTGGGGAGGCTCCATCATGCTAGGTCGACAAGATACTTTTTTTTTTCCTCTCAAAGCAGCCCATTATCAGCAAGCTGCCTTCCCCCCAACCCCTGCCAAGGAATCTTTTGATGTTTCTTTGCCCTCAAACAATCCTTTGTTATGACTGAAACTGGATTTTGATTAACCATTTAGGTGCTATAGTGCTGCAGCCGCTCTACTATAAATGAAAGAATGAACACATTTTTATTTGGTTTTTCTAGCCGGGTAAGCCCACTGAGATGAGCTGTCCCCTTTTTCAGAGGAGACTTGGATTACGTTGCAGAGAAAAACACTGAATGCTACACTAAAGGAGCAAAGCAGAATCAGCAACTCGACAGGACAGTAACATTTGCAGTCCCATCAAATTAATTTAATTTATACTTTTTGACGAGGAAAAGCAACCTTGTGCCAGCTGGTTTTGTCCTGGGGGGGTGGGCTGCATTAACCTCTTTTATTAACATCAACAGTTTATGCAAACAACAAAGCTTGGGAAATGGTTACAAGATGGTTAGATCAAGAAGCAACTGCTGGGACAATATACGCAGGAGCTGGAACTAAAAACAACGTACATGCAATCACAAACAGCATATTCAGTGAGCCGATGTTAGTATTAACAAAGGACACAGCATATACAGTATTCGGTCCGGAGATCAGCCAACAGGTATCCCGGTACTGGTCAAGGGTTGCTACACAGCAACTCAACATGTACCATTTATTACTGATTTAGTTCTCGATACAATTTAAGTGAAGCAGGGAGAAAATTCCACAAGGGGGAGGCTAATTACAAATCAAAGCACTGGTCCAAATAGCTTTTCATAAGAGGTACTACAATCGATCTTACTGCCCTGTCCCCACCCCCAGTCCGTGTCCCCCCTTATTTCTCCCATCAGCCCCCAATTCCTGTTCTGGCAGTTCAGTTTTCGCTAGTGTAGATGTTCAGTCATTAATATTCTGTCTTTTTTTTTTGTTTTGTTTTTAATATGTACTAGGAAACTTTTAGTTTGACCACTGCGGACTGCCACGATAATGAGTTTTAACTGTGGTTATGTCCCAGTATGCTATCTGAACTCCAGTTTTTTTCAAGTGTATTTCTAACCCATTTTCTTATTACTGTAAAACACTCTAAACAGTTTCTTGCACTGCTTTGGAACTTCATAGCCAGGAGTTGTCCAGCCCTTTGCCATTATATGGCTAATACAGCTTTAAGAGACTATATAATGTATGGTTGAACGTTAGCTTTAAAAATCTATCATTTTATAGGGTTGTTGTATCATCAATGCGACTTCACGATGTTGTTAACCCATCGATGGTATGTCACATCGATGGTACAGCAACGTGAAACGATCTGCGCATGTGCGCTCCCCGAACCGCCGGCATTACTGAATAGGCCGCACCGGGTTATGGTTGGACCCGGAGAGAGTGGTGGTGAGAGTTCAAATGTAAGGATCTAGATCACAAATAAACTGATCGAACCGATGCCCATACACTATAAAAGACAATGTATGGGCATCGGTTCGATCAACCACTCATCACTACTCATGGCTGCCATGGCAACTTAAGAAAATCTCTCAAGCAACGCTCTTGAGGTTTATCTAAGCTGTCGTGGCAACCACTCAAAGTGATTACACAGTGGCTGTTCATTGACACCCATACATTATCCTCTATATTCTTAAATGAGTTATCCATGGGCAGGACCTTTGAGAAAGCATGGTTTTGCAACGCATGACATTAGGTTCGCCTGGCGTGGATCCATTGGCATCTTTTTTTTTTTTTTTACACTGTAATTTGTCCAATTAAAAGCTTTCCTTGTAGCCCAACAGTGACTACTGTCTGGAGTTTCTGAGAGCCACCTTATGAGGGACTGGTATATCAAAGAGAAGTGGCTGAGCAGAGTGCTGGGATTTTTTTTTTTTTCCCCAAACACACTAACTATTGGTATTCAGACACTCCAGCCCCGGTGCGACTGATTATCTCTTGAAGTTGACCTCTCAGATGTAGATGTCAGGTGAAAACACTGCCTGAAACGGCCTACTGGAGTCACCACTTGTGAATCTGATGACCTGGCTTTAGTAACGAGTCTGGGCCAGAGGAGGGCTGGATGGGGGGAGAAGGATCAAACATCCCACGGGATGCTCTCCTCATCCAGGGAGGGAGGGTGACGTCCTGCTGCTTTACCACCACCTGGGTGACTACAAGTGGTGAAGCAGGGGACACGCGAATGAAAAGAGGGACCATTCGAGTGTGTCAATGGGTTGGCTGTTTCAGGCCTCGCCGGAAGCCAATCCAAATGTGCGCTTCTGGAGGGGGGAGAAAAAAAAAAAGTGCAGGAATGAGAGAATGAAACCTTTGCCAGACCACCGTGTCCCCACATCGCACTCGAACCACCACCTCTCGGGGGTACCACTAGTCTTCACCTCCACCGAGGGTGGCCAGACTGATGCAGGGAAAAATGTCAATGTGAGCTGATGGACAACCGACTGGGGTGGTAGAGAATAAGCCAGAAGGGCAGCACTGAGGCACTCTGCGTAGGCAGCAGAGTCTTAGCCAGACAGGAACTGGGCACACTGGCGTAAGGTGAAAGAAGGTCCCACCTGTGACTGGGGGAGGATAAATAAAGTCGGGGGACACTGCATGGTCAAGACTGTAGTGAGAGCCACTGTTCAACATGTTCAAAGTAAGTCACTGCAATGCATACTGCAGTATGTCTACCAAGGCAGGCCATTGGAGATCAGTGACCAATCTGCAGTATTGGTCCCTACTTTGGGTACCAATAGCCAGGCACGCAGTCCTATTACCAAGGACAGTCACTGTGGATAACTCCGTCTCCTTTACTAAAATGAAACACAGAATTTGTCAGCAGAAATGGACCACTTGGCCCACCCAGTCTGTCCAGATACGCCCTGCCTAGTTGGTCTCCCAAGACCTTAACTGGTCTCCAGAGACATGTCCCTCCTCCTTGTCTCTTTACTAATATTCCTCCAGGTTTATTCCACACATGCTTGAAGCTGTCTGCAGTTTTCACCTCCATTACTTCCACCACTCTTTCAGCGAGGTAGTACTTTCTCACGCCCCTCCCTCCCCCCATGGCATGTCCTCTGGTTCTACTGCTCGTCCTCATTTGCCTCATACCTCGGTGGACATGTTGCTGAACACTCATTTATTTATTTATTAATAAACATCGGATAACACCTTTGAGTCAAAGACTCTTTTACAAAGGTTCCACGTCATACATAAGAAGAGACAACAGTGTACAGAGTAACAAGTAACATAGTAGTTAAACACAGCGGTTACAGAATGGTTGCAGACGATTCCAGAAAACACAAAGAATACAAAAAAATAGCAGCTGGGAATAAAGGTTGCAGGTATATGCATAGCATTTCAGTGCGATGGCGCTAGCCATGCCCACGAGTTACTCGTTGGCCAAGGCTGGACAGAGATGTCCATTGTCATGGTATAGGCACACTCAGGGGCAGCAGACCAGTTAGGTCCGTAGACATGGGAGATAGGAGGTGGTAGAAAAATGGAGGGTCAGGTTTAGGGGCAATCACATACTGATCCTTGGGTAATAAGGTCCCTTAGTTGGTACTTGAACCGACCAAGTTTGGGTTCACTGAGAAGGGAGTTTGGCAGTGAGTTGAGCCAGGTTGGGGCCAGATAGATATCGAAACGTTCTTTGGCCAGAGGTGGTTTTGCAGCGAGGTACACTAAAGTGGGTAGTTGCTGACTGCCGTGTGAGGCGACTGGACATGGGGGCCTGAAGTAGTGGGGTGAGGGCTGGAGGGAGTAATCCTGAGGTGATTTTCTTTGTGAAGAGGCAGGCCTGGTACTTTAGCCTCCAATCGAAGTTGAGCCAGTTTGCTGAGGCGTAGAGGGTGCATGTATGAGTGAGTCTAGGACAGCCTGTAGCAAGTCTGCAGGCCTTATTGAGGGCCAGTCTAATCTTGTGTAGGTGGGTGGTGTCAGCCGCACCATAGATGATGATACCCATAGTCAATTAGGGATAGAATAGATGTACAGATGGCTAGGTGGAGAGATTCAGGAGGCAGGCAGTGCTTATAGCAGTGAAGAAGACCAATACATACGTTGATGGCGGTGCTTAGTAATCGGATATTTTTATTTATTTATTTTTTTTTAAGTTATTTAACCAGGTGAGACACACTAAGCTGAAAGCTTTTTTACAGGTGCAACCTGGGAGCACAGGGAAGTTAAGTGACTTGCTCAGGATCACACAGTATGCAAGTAGAAGCTGTGGGATTCAAACCCAGGTCTGGTCTGCTGGATGTCACCAGATTTGCAGCTCAGAGCCTTAAACCACTGCGCTATACTGATGGTCATAGAAATGAGACCTGTGTCTAGGGTGATGCCAAGGTATTTGAAAGGGTTAACCTGTTCAAGGGGGTCATTTAGTGAGTTCAGAATGTGCAAGAGTTGTCCTAGGTTCTTATTTTGGTGGTATGCAAACATCATGGATTTAGTTTTTTTTGTAATTTAGTACTAACCTATGCTGAAAGAACCAGGATTCAGCTTCAGAGAAGGATTTCTGGAGTGCCGAGCGGAGGCTGTGGGATCAGTGTGAGAGTTGTAGAGGACTGCATCATCTGCATACAATAGCATTTTCCCAGAGCAGGCATTGGGCAGGGTGTTGAGGTATATGGAGAAGAGAAGTGGGCCAAGGATAGAGCCTTGTGGGACCCCAGACCTGACTTGGTGGGGGGATGACAGGGAGTGGGCAATCCGGACTGTCTGGGTTCTCTCAGACAGATAGCTGGCAAACCAGTTAATGGTCTCATGGGAGAGGCCTAACTGACTGAGGGAGTCCAGGAGAAGCGAGTGGTGCACAGTATCGAAAGTCTTTGAGAGGTCTATAAAGACAGTGCCAGCAGTATTACCAGTGTCCAGGGATGTATGGAGGGCGTTTGTAAATTCCAAGAGGGCAGTGGTGGTGCTATGGTTCTGTCGGAAGCTGTGTTGTTCAGGACACAGAGTACTATATTTGGTAAGGTAGTCTGTTAGTTGTATGGCCACAATTTTTCCAGGGTTTTAGGGGGAGACAGGATTGATATTGGGCGGTGGTTCCCAGGCAGGGTGTGGTCACCACTTTTAAGGATAGGAGTGATGAGGGCAGATTTCCACTCGATGGGAACTGGCCCAGAGAAAGGAGTGGTTCAAAAGCATGGTAAGGGGGGGAGGAGAACTTGTTGAATGCGAGTCTTAGCAAGTTTAGTCCAGCGAGTCACTGCTGAAACGGGATTTGCTGAGGGCTTTGAGTAGGGAGGGGCAGCTTCACGCTGGGAAACTGCTTTAAAGTAGAATGGGGTTGGTGAGGGGCAGTGGGGTGGGTGGGGAGAAAAAATGGGGGGAGACACCAGAGAAGTCAGAAGGTGTCATTTAATGTGTCAGCGATAAGGGGTGGGTCTGAGGTGACAGATCCATTGGCCCAGATATGGGTAGGCAGGGCAGTGGGGGCTTTGCCACTTAACGTTTTTAGTGAGTCCCAAAACTTGCTACCTGCGCCCCATGTGTTGGTGAGCAAGGTTTTATAGTACTCAGCCTTTGCTTTACGGATATCCCATGTACATTTATTGTGCGCTTCCTGATAGCGCTGCCCGTCAGAGGGGTTTCTGGTATCCTGTGCAATGTGCCACAGATTGTCTCGTTCACGTATCTGGTCCAAAAGGGCTTGGGATAGCCAAGGTGTGTTGGCACCTTTAATTATTTGTTTGGTTAGGGGTGCAAACCGGTTGCAGGCAGTGTTGAACATATGAATGAAATTGTTGAGGGCAGAGTCAATGTTCTGAGTATTTCTTATGGGGAACCAGTCAGTAACTAGGAGGTACTGTTTAAGTGACTGTAGTTTGCCAGGTTTGAGGTGGCGTTGTAAGACAGTTTATTTTTTTGGGGGGGGGCTTGTTAATACAGTACAACCACTGACATAGCACATGTGTTGCTCACGCCTGGGTTGCTTATTCTGCACTTACTCCTGTATTTAACTGTGTCTCTAAGTGTACTTTACTGTAACTGCAAAACAGCGTCTGTGCTAAGTATTACGTATCCTCTGTTCCTTCCCCAGAGTCATACCTGGAAATGAGCCTCAGCTCAGTGTGCCTTTCCTGGGCACCAGTTTTCAAATAAATAACTAAATTTGAAAGATACTCCACTCCCGTACCCTGTTCACCCCCGTGAGGGAACTGCAGGTCTCCGTCATGTCCCCTCGCGCTCTCCTCTCTTTCAAGGTGTACATGTTGAGATCTCTCAGCCTCCTCTCTTAGGGCTTTTTATGCAACCCCTGCACTATTCAGCTGCCAGACACACAAAATGTGTGTTCTTACCTGGCATCAAACCTCTGACCCTTTGCCTGTAAAGCCAAGATCTATCCAGTGTGCCACCCAAGGCCACAATCTGTCAGCAGAAAAATGCCACTGGCCCATCGTGAGACCAAGATAACAGATGAGTAGTCAAGGTTTGGGAGTGAAATACTATTTGCGGTATAGCTAGATGGGACTCAGCACACCAAGTTTCTGGTTAAATGTTTTCATTACAGAGTCTGCATAAGCTCTGGGAGATAAGCTTGGGTGTACTTTTAAGCACAGGTATTTCAAAGGTTGGTGGTGGTGGGGAGACAGACGTAGAAATTTTGAGTAGCTCCGTATTAGGAGAAACAGTTGGTTGAAGCTAAAGAGCACGGTCTTTGGTTTCTTCTAATTTAAGAGGTTTTTTTTTTTTTTGTAAATATTTCTGAGCAGACTCTGGCCTCATCCACACAGGCATAAAAGTGTTTAAAAACATTTTCAAACACATTTATTTCTGTGCCCGAGTATGGCTGTCAAAGCATCCAGACTGTGCTCTGATGCCTTGCTTACCCAAGCGAGTTCCCAGGCATGACTGCGGCAGTACTACAAAGGCTTGCAGGTACCGCAAAGCACCCAGGGATACTTTCTACCGGGCGCAGTTAACAGATTCTAGGAGCAAAGGTAACATTCAAATCGGGAGCTCATTAAAAAAACAAAAAACAAAGTGTTAACACAGTTGCCTTAAACCATAACAGCACAGACTGCATCCACACTGCTGTTACCATGGTTAAAGACAACCATGTAAGGTTAAAATTGTGCTAAAGCCTTGCTCCGAGCAGGGTTTTAGTACAGTTTGGTAACAGTCTGCAGCACAGTCTACCCATGCTACAATGTGGATGCAAATCGTTTAAGCGGTTTTAACAGAGAGTTAAAATGGTTGGAAAATCCTAGTGTGGACACAGCCTCATACGGGGACACTTTCAGCACTCCAATACAGAACTGTGTTGCTACATAGTCTAAGACATTGCTGCCCGGCCCCCCAAGGTTACTAAGCAGACAGCTTACAAAGAGAAGAGCAGAAGATCCAGAATGGACCCATACCAACATTTTTTGTAGAATCAGGTGGGGGGGTGTAGCCTGGGCAAGGTTTATTCAAATTAATACTGACCCCATGTGTTCCTCAGGACATAGTGAGAGACTCTTACCTCTTAAGCTTCAAGCAATCCAACTAATGCCAGTCAATAGCTGATCCCTCTGGGTCAATATTTTCCCACCATTTCAACTCCAATCAGTATTTGTATTCTTATTCCCTTGACCCCGGTCAATATTTGTGTTATTATTCTACTTCAGACTGCCCTTTTCATTGTGTCTTGTAAGATGCCCCCTTTCCCCAGTTAGTGTCTGCTTTAGCATGGTTTGTTTACTTGCAAGGACTGGGAAGAGTGTTCCTTTTTATATGGCTAGCCCCAGATTTTCGTCTGGATTCTCAGCTGTTTTTGAAAACTCACTGTCCTACAAGGTCAGTACGCTATATTTGTTTTATGTTGCTTCACCTTTGAGACATGAGAAGTGGTGTTATCTCACACACACACACACACACACACACACACACACACACACACACACACACACGCGTACGTGATGACAACTACCCCCCCACCCCCATATCGGGGGTCAACGTTATGGTTTTTGCAGCCACTGGCCAACAGGGCTAGTGACTGGGAAAATCCAGTAGCTCCACAGACTTTAACAGGCCCAGCTGATGTACTTATTGAAATGTTATCTTATCCAGTACAAGCCCACAGGGCTAGTTAAAGGAAAATCTTAGTAGCCCAATACAAAATCTACCAGCATTTGGCTAGTGGGCCGGTGCCAATTTCATCCCCTGTCCCATATACGATACTGTATTTTTTCAGATAGCTGCCATTTTAGTACCAACTTCTTCTGAAACTGTATCCCTGACAGTGCACTTCGACATCGGTGCAATAGTAGTGTGTCTGTATATATATATATAAAAAAAAAATTAAAAAAGATTCCACTGCTCTTTTCCCCGGTTGTATTAAAGCTTATGGGATACGTAGACCCTACAAATCCGGTGCAATTTATTTATTTTACTTATTACCCTGTCCTGCTGCATAGTGGTAGAAAAGGAAAACAATTTAAGGGGAACGGCCACACAGCAGCTCCACGACCACTGGCTGGGGGCTTCCAATTTGTGTGGCTAGTGCAATAAATAAATAAATAAAAATAATTAAATAAATAAAAAACACTTGCTTTTACCCGCTCAGTTTATTTTAAAATCTGGTAGATCCTGACATCCGCCTTCCCTCTCAATAGTAAACAACCAAAAAAAAAAAAAGTAAATAAAGCCTCTTGGAAGCATCCCACAATTCCACATAGCTGACGACATAGCCGGGATCAGCCGGAAGTGAGTCTTGAGTAACCGTACATATCCTCGGGAATCTGTAGTGGAACAGCAATGTTACAGTTCTTAAAATACAATAAAAATTACAATCAAGCCATAACTATTTTGACCCCCCAAAATCTCTCAATGGTTATAGAAACCTTCTCACAACCAAAAACTATCTGCTATAATCATGATGTTTACTTGTTGAAAAACTCTCTGTCACCTAGGTACTTTGTGGCGTTATCCTTTTCCCTTTTAGGGTAGGAAAAGTACCTCTGAATATTATGAGTACAAATACCGAAAACAATAAAAAACGTTAAAGAAAAAAAGAAAATGACTACAATCCATAAAGTAAATTACAATACTCATAAATAGTTCAAAGTAGCCACCCAAGAATTTAATATAATTTAGATTTTAGAGATATACTTCAGAAACAAGAATACAAATGTAAATGATGGTCCTTAAAAAAAAAAAAAAAAAAAAAAATACTCATACAATGGCAAGAAAGAATGATGGCCTCTGACTGGTCAGGCTAGGGCTAGACCCATGATGTTATCCCAGCATAACATCACGGATCTAGTCCCGACATACTCATGACAGCATTAGATGTTAACAGAAAATAAATAAATCCATCCACAGCCATCCCTGCGAGCACTCCTCACTCCGCATCAGCACTCCCTGCCCACCCTAACACACACTTAGCATGCCTAACGTCACACTACTTTTCACTTAGCGGGCTTTCTATTGCTCTTCTTTACATTTTAGCTCCTGGTACGAATACACATAACTGTACCGAAAGATCAACAAGCAGAATAGTGCTGTTAATAACGAGCGCGGTGAGACAGGCAGATGACCGCATGACTTAACTGAAAAAGGCACTTACTCAAATGAGCAGGGCGGACAGCTTGACACCCTCTGATGAAGGCCTGATTATTGGGCCGAAGCGCTAGGGGAATGGGCCTGGTGTCTGTATTTGCGGATTATTAAATGAGTTATCTTTTTGAACAGACTGAAGTTTGGGACTTGCTTCTTTCATCGTAGCCAGGAGTGCTCTGGTCATGTTTACACAGGCAGCTTGCGGTGCGGCTTTCGAACATAAATCAAAAAAAGGAAACTTGCACACCAGTATTTCTATTAGTGTTCCGTTTCTTTTCCCTGTCCTGCTATAAAACACAGGTGAACTGTATCAGCAGAATGACAGCCACAATACTGCAATCTCAACAACTGCGGGTAGCGGCGGCTTTCTGCATGGACAGAGACAAAAAGAAAAAAAAAACATAACAGTCCAGCAACATAAAGATAAAAGAAGGCAAAACAGCAGCATAAAGATAAAAGAAGGCAAAACAGCGAGGGACCTTACTGTGGGACAGCAGAGACCCACATTAACACCAGGAAGACAGAGAGAGAGAGAGAGAGAGAGAGAGAAAGCTCTTAGTGTAGGACACTACAGTCCCACAAAAACAACAGCTCCACCAACTGGTCGAAACTGTCAGTCAGCACTATTTTTCCAAAAAGTATACGTAGCCATTTTTGGGGGGGGGGGGGGAGAGCCAGCAAAATAAATAAATAAAACATACACACTTGTAAATGTACTTTCACATGTTCTTCTTTTATTTAAACTCAGGAGCTATTGTATAATAGGAATAATGCACTCAAGGGTGTGTGCATTGGGATAACACTGGGACAACATTACTTCTAGGGTGTTAGACGCACTTGACCTGCGGCCACATGTCCAACCACCCAAGGCGTGACGTCATCCAGCACGACACACACCCTGTCGTGCATTATTCCTTTATTATAGGTGCAAAATAAGATACATACATACATACACACACACACACACACACACACACACACACACCCGATGGCAGTGATGAACAAAACAGTGCAAAATAAAAAGTGTCAGTTTTGCCTGTTGTTCACTGGAGGTGAAAATAACATGTTATTTCCAGGGTTTTAAATAATTGATTAGCACTTTTTTCCTTGGGACAATACTAACTGTACAGAAAGCATTTATATAGGTTTTTTTAAAAGTGTTATGTTTGTTAAACACAGTGAGACAAGTGCTATGCATTTTCACAGTGTTTTAGAACTTTTATGAGCAAAACGCTAATCAATTTTTAGAGTTAAATAAAACCCTGTATTTCCACCACAGCCTCATCACAACGGCATTCAGTGTCCCATGGTAAAAGCAGCACATTCCGCAGGGCACCCAGGAATAAGCTTTTTATTCAGTCTGGGATAGCACCAACAATTTGGACCATGAACTCGGTGCTCCACATCCACTCCGCCACTTGCTGCTAGGCAGCACTGCTGGCAACATTCCAGAATGCATGAAAAGCTTAGTCCTGGATACCCTATGGAATATCCCCTATTTATGCAATGTAGGTGAGAGTTAAACCTTACAGAAAAATGATTTATTTTAGCCACTGAGGCATTCTAAATGAGAATAAATCATTTAAGAGAACCAGTTACTGTACATCTTCATAAAACACTAATTTGAATGCTTTATAGTTTCAAATACGTTGCATAAACTGGACACAAAATGGAGTTAACTCTGAATAAGTCATTTAACACCACGTGAAGATACAGGACTCAAGATCCCGGCCCCCTCAGACAACCGATATAAGTCAGTTTCACAAAAATCCAGCTAATCTTAGAATACTGAAAAACTTCATGCATTTGTGAAAACTGCATTTTCCTAATAATTTAAAAACCACACAATCTTCAGTAAAGTCAATTATCAAAGAATCATCCTTGGACTAAACTTAACAGACCCAGAACTTTTAGGTTTCAACTCCCACTTATTTTTGTGTTATTGGTGAGAGGAGAAAAAGTCTTCATTTCCATATTTCTGGGGTGTCAATTTCTACAACCTCTAAGCTGCTGAACTGATAGTTACCAGACCCTGGTACAGACTCTGCACATGCCAAATTTTAGGCTATTCCATCCAGGAACAGTCACATTATTAGGGTGCAAATATCAGGGTTTAACACATACTCAACCCTAATATACGGGCACTTCCGTACCCCTATAACACACACACACACACACACACACACTCACACTCACACTCTTGTGCTCTCTTTCTCGCCCAGATTTTACTACAATGACAGGCTTTCCAAGGAACAACCTAAAACAAACACTTCAAAAATAACTTCATTTAGTTATCGCAGAGTTATTCTTATTTTAAATCGGTTACTGAAGATCAACCAAGTCTTCTACTTCTCCATTCTTCTGAATACAAAGGTTGCTACCAACTGACTTTAAGCATTCCAAGTGCAGTCTGAATTTGAATGACAAGCTGCTAAAAAAAAAAAAAAAATACCAGAACCGAAGGACCTCACCTCCCACCACCAAATCAATAAGGAGCGCATTTCTCTCCTCTGGGTGCAATCACAGTAGCCCACTATTGACCAAATGCATGTTTCATAGCCACTGCAGACAGCTAGAATGATGCTACACAGGCCCCCCCCAGAGCAGTTCATGCATGCACACAGCTAGAATGATGCTACACGTTCCCCAAAGCAGCTCATGCATGCACACAGCTAGAATGATGCTACAAAGGGTGCCCCAAAGTAGCTTGCTTACATGCGCGCGCGGCACACACACACACACACACACACACACACACACACACCTGGAACCATGCTACACAGGGTCCTCTAGGGCAGCCTGTTCACACACAGCCGGAATCATGCTACCCATGGTCCTCCAGGGCAGCCCATACACACACAGCCAGATTCATGCTACCCAGGGTCCTCCAGGGCAGCCTGTTCACACACAGCTGGAATCATGCTACACAAGGTCTTCCAGGGCAGGGCAGCCCTATCTCTCTCTCTCACACACACACACACACACACACACACACACACACACACACACACACACACACACAGATCTAGAATCATGCTACATGGGGTCCTCCAAAGCAGCCTGTGCACACACAGCTGGAATCATTTTATTTATCTAACCGGGTAGGCCCAACAAAGACTGAAAGTCCCTTTTTCAGAGATGACCCGGAATTAATTACATGTATGGAAACATAACACAATAAAAGCAGGAAGTCCATGAGCAATGCAGGCTCTAGCAATAAGATATAAACATAGGGTCCCAATTGGTCAGACAACTATGGATCATATATAACTGAGAATACAACTAGGAGCCAACATATAGACAGCCGGTCATACAATAGTAGAACGCAGTATGGCAGGATCATATTGCTCAGCAATAACAAGTCGGAGGACTACAAATACTGACCAAGTAGGAACAATTCACTGACTGCAAGTACTTGGACTGTGCTCAAGGAGAAATGCCTTGTGCCCTTTTTTTGAAGCCACCAAGGGAGGAACATGCTACAAAGGGTCCTCCAGGGCAGCCTATGCACACACAGCTGGAATCATGCAGAACAGAACTGCACACCGAAATTACAGCCGACAATGCAGTAAGCAGAGAAAGGATTCAGCTTTCACTGAAAAGATTTGGGGTCTGCATGCAGGAGGCATTCAAGGGCTTTAAGGAAGCATTTTGCACACTGATCCCTCAGTTAGCATTAAAAATTATCTAACAGAAGCAACTATTCTCAGTTTACCAGCTGCTACATATGGAGCTGTTTTTCTAACACACTGAGCCCTGGAAACAAAAATCCATGCAACGTGCAGCCAAAATCATTCATAATGCAGCGTGGATGCAAAAGGTAGAGACCATCTGATAGGAGGGGGAGGAAACGACCTTCATTTACATACTGTGCAGCTCTGAGCAAGACACTTAACCTCCCCAGTCGCCCCTGAAACAGGCACTATTGCCTAGTGGGCCTTACCCAGTTACTATAAAGAAATAAATGGGCCGGTGGGGGGTTCAAATCCAGACAGGGACCTTACATTTTAGCAAGACACAAGTGTTTAAAGCCTGGGCAGTAACTATTTAGTATTAAATTTCATCCGAGTAGTGATCGATAAAGAAGTGGAGTTAGAACAGTAACTACATAAAGCAGACTGTTCAGTTTCTAACAAGCTCAAACATAAGCAGTACATTTTATTAAACCTTAGAAAAGAAATCCTGGTCACTGATTGGACCAGAGCTAGTCACATGACATACAAGGTTGCTGAACTACTGCCCGATTCAAAACAAAGACCCAGGCAATAGTTCATTAGAACAAGGCAACAGTTCACTGAATCCAGGTAATGTAGTTTATTAGAACAGGGCACTAGTTCATGAGAACCAGGCAATGGTTTTTCAAATGTTGACTATTCTAATCCTCATAACTTGGGCAATGTTTAATAAAACAAATACTGACCAGAGCTGTGATGGGATACACTGGGAAACCAGAACACAGGATAAATGTTTGCCTTTTAACAGTCATTATTATCAGGCAATTGTTCATCCCTTGGGGTCAATATTTTCCCACCATTTCCCTCACCTCTGGTCAATATTTGTGTAACACAGTTAAATTATGGCAAAGGGGCAGGAGAATTTTCCCCTTAACCAACTTAGCAGATCCTCTGGCCACACAGGAGGGATCTGCTCATATTCAGACCCTGAAGCCTACCAGGATTCATGTTGCTGGACCCAAATCCTGACAGGATTCATGTTGCTGGACCCAAATCCTGACAGGATTCTTGTTGCTGGACCCAAATCCTGACAGGATTCATGCTGCTGGACCCAAATCCTGACAGGATTCATGCTGTCGGACCCAAATCCTGACAGGATTCTTGCTGCCGGACCCAAATCCTGACAGGATTCTTGCTGCCGGACCCAAATCCTGACAGGATTCTTGCTGCTGGTCCCAAATGATTCTGACTGATAATTAAGCACAACGGACCCATGCCATAGCAAGGAAGGTGCTGTTTGAACAGTTACAGTGTCATACAAGAAAGGGAGTGCATGTGAGCAGGGGTGTATCTCGGCATACAACAGCAACAGGAACAAAACGCTATGTATGCAGGTGTGGTGTCGGGAGAAGGGTGCAAGAGTGTGTTTGTCTCTACGTGATGTGGGACATTGAGGCAGTTGAGTGGGTGCAATGCAGCCCCCCCCCCAAAGAAAGAAAAAAAATAAATAAATCAGAGCTTTGGGGGACAAAAAGCTACGAGGAGGTGTTGGTGGCTCTAAAACATTTACCTTGGGGAAATGGAGGTTGAAAGTGGTCATGATCACACTCTTCTACATACTCAGGGGTACAGACAATTGACAAAACTGAACACATGGAGAAGTTCAGTAATAAAAAAGGTCTGAGAAATAGCACTTTCTGATTGGCTGTAAGCATTCTATCAGCCTTATGTTAATCTTTTATTAATATATATATGTAATGCCTAATCATATGCTGAACAAGGTTTTAGCACTTGCTTTTTTTTTTTGCATTATAAACAGCAGTAATGCACTCCCAGGGGTTATGTTAGCAGTCAATCCCCCTCCAGGAGCATGTGGCATTCAGCTACGACCCATGCAGCATTACACCCCTAGAGGGTGACTGACAATTAACATAACCCCTGGACATGACTTATTGCCTGTCCCCTCCAGCAGGATGTGGGGACGTGCCCTAAATCACAGAGAAGCTAAATGTTGGGGTTATGTTAAGGAGGTACTTCTTCCTGAAGAGAGTGGTGAATGTATGAAATAGCCTACCAGCAGAGACAGGGAACATGAAGACAGTACAGACCTTCAAGGTAAGTCAGGCCACATTTCTGCTTACCAAGGGAATCACAGGGTACCTTGGGTAGTAGAGGGGGTGGGGAATCACTGGGTACCCTGGGTAGTAGACAGAGTTGGGAGAAATCCAAGGGTAGTGGAGGGCATGGGGGAAATCCCCAGGTACCCTTGGTAGTACAGGGGGAGAAAAATCCCAATAATTTAACACACGATTGCACAGCACACTTCTTTACACATCCCTGCTACTAAAGCAGGGGGGTGGGAGGAGATATGATGGACCTAGAGTCCTTTTCGACCTTAAATTACATTAAGTGAGAATGTGTGCATAGCATCACCCCTAGAAAAATCAGCTCACAGCTAGAACCTTGTTATCTGGGGGTGGATTACTGAGGAGAAAAAAAAACGCGATATACACAGAATAACGTATGGAGGACGCTGTATAATGAGGTATTGTACATGCCCAAGGTTGGTAATGGCCTTAAATTTTGAGAGCAATGCAATATCTTTCTATACATTACAAAACCCCACATTATACATGGAAGGACATCACCACAATGTACTGTACTGCAGATGTAATCTGGAATGTCACAGAACTAAAGGACATGCACTAAAACCAATGGGGAAGGGGAAGGGAAGATACTAGGAAACATTACTTCATAAACAGGGTGGGTTAACATGAAAAACTGCCTACCCGGTAAGGTTGTGGAAGCCAGCACTGTATGCTTTCAAAAGCAGGGCTAGACACATATTTTAGGGAGAATGGCACTGAGGGTTACACATCCTAAGCAGGGACACCACATTCCAGCTGAGAAGCTAGCCTCTATGTCCAGAGTCATACTTAGTAATCTATAATCACTGCTGTGCGCCAGGAGGAGCGGAAAAGATGAACAGGCACCTTCCAGCACCACAATACTTGCCACAGAAATCTGCATCTTGTGAAAATGGGTTAGAATCCCACTGAACCACTTCTCGGCATACAATGATCAACCAAGCCTAATTTTCTGGACCCATTACTGGAATGTAAAACATTGTCTTACTGTAAGCTGCCACTAACACAAAGCACAGGGGGATTCCAAATAAATCAGATTTGTAACTGAGCACAACCAACAGACAACCTACGTTTTGAAAAGGCCTACAATTTAATTCCCAAATTAAACAGCTTTCAGCTCGTGAGTGAAGATTACAAGCTACAGCTGACAGCAAAGGAGCGTCTGGAAGACAGGGTTATAAAGGAAGAGGAAACCGAAAAAGGCAGCACACAGCCACTGTGTAATAACAAAATTCCCCGAGCTGCATGCTGCTTCCAGCCACCCTGACATGTGGCAAGCCAAACACCCACCCACAAGAAACAATAGATGTTGAACAGTGGTCCATTATGTCGCCTTCTTTTAAACCATAGACGTCAAAACGCTCATTACAAGCACAGCAGAAAAGCTTCTCTAGACTTAATTAAGCCAACAGACTACCAGGCAGCATTTCTTGTACAGTCTAGATATAAAGCACGCCTTGCTGTAGAATGGTAGGAGCAGGACTTAGCTGACAGCACATCCATCACGGGGCTGGGTCAGAAAGCTGTGGGACCAAGTTCTGCACCAATAACCTAACGGAGCTGCACTGTGTTATGTTCAGTGAGGTCACGATTTCATCCCATTTTACTGCTGGGAGGGCTGAAGCACAGGAAGGTCAGAAGACTTACTCAAGGTCACAAAAAATAACTAGTATTAAGAAGACACGGTGGTTTAGTGGTTAGGGCAGAAGCTTAGAAACCAGGAGATTGCAGGTTCAACCCCCCCCGACAGAGCCAAATACTCACTGTGTGACCCATAGCAAGGCAGTTAACCTACCAGTGCTCCAGTTCACACAGCTGCAGAAACAGGCAGAAGCATGACCCCACCAGAAACGAGATGCTGCATCTTAGCCGAGTTAAATCATGCACTTGGGGCACAGAAACCCAGGATCAGAGTCCAAAATGGGGGGAGTGGTAGCAACGACCAAACAAGAAAGCGACCTGGGTGCTACCATATCGGATGTCCTAACAGTGTGACAAGGCAGTGGGGAGAGCCAGTGGGATGCTGGGGTGCACAGGGAGGGGTATCGACAGCCGAAAGAGGGAGGAGGTGGCGATACCTCTATATCTATCTCTGGTAAGACCCCACCTAGAATACTGTGTCCAGTTCTGGAGTCCTCATCTCTGAAAGGACAGAGTTGAGGGAATACAGAGGATAACTAAAATGGTGTGGGATCTGCATCAAAAGCCCTATGAGGAGAGGTTGAAGGACCTCAGTACGTACAGACTGGAGGAAAGGAGGGAAAGCGAGGATATGATAGAGGCTTTCAAATACCTCAGGGGTATAAATAAGGTTCAAGAGGGAAGTCTTTTTCTGAAAAAAGGATGCACAAGAACAGGGGCATGCTATGAAGCTGGAGGGAGGTAGAACCTAGGGAAAAACACATTTTTCAAGAAAGGGTGATGGATGCTGGAACAGCCTCCTGAGGAGGTGGTGGAGCAAAACTGTAATGGGATTTAAGAAGGCATGGATAGATATAACGGAACCTTAGAAGCAAGGAAGGGGGGGTAAAGACGGAAATCAAGTAGGATCTCTGGTGTGACAGTAGGTAGGGAACATGGGCAGACTAGGTGGGCCAAGTGGTCCTTATCTGCTGTCAAAGTCTATGTTTCTATCCTGGGTAAATAAATTTTAAAATAAAATACTCGGCTCTGGTGGGATCCAAACCTCGGATACCTAGTTCGCAATCCTGCACTTTGACTACTACGCCTTCCCCACCAAACTTCAGCTTATACCCACTGCTGTTAATGCAGTGTGAAGCGTGACACTACAGTGTCAATACTTCTGATGGGGCATCATTCAAAGCTATGGTCCCATCAGACCATGTGTTAAAGATTGTGTGCAAATTTCAAGGTCAGTCCAGGGAAGTCTAGGTGCCACAACGCTGTGGGATGTCCGAGCTACAAGCTACTCTTCTTACAATCTGCTGCTGCTGTGGTGGAATGCTGCTCGGTGCAGGCTGCTTAAGTGCATTTACCTACAGTACACCGTCACTCCACTACCGACTAATATCTACATCGGCACTTGGACACACAGAGCAAGAACTACAGAAAGCCGAGCTGCAGTCTCGCAGTTAAACTCTCATAACAAACATTCCAACATGGCCAGACACCAGTCAAACTACGCAACACAAAAAACTGAGGGGCTGGGGGCAACATATCACTTGCATGCACAGTCCTGTAAGCATTTGCTGAAAACAGGATATTGTCTCTCTAGGCCAATGAAAACAAGGCCCTTGAGCAGTGTGGTTCTCACTCTGGTACACAATTACGGGTACTTTCAGCTGTCTAGCACTGCTTCAAGTGCCCTCTTAAAGCAGCCTGTCACTGGCATGTTGAAAGCTATTTGTGGCTGCTATCATTATTAGCAAAGTGAGAGAGAGAGAGAGAGGCACTGATGAGAATTAAATTCACAGGAAAAACAACCAGTAATTGTAGCGGTGAGAAAAAACGCTTAAGGGTATAAAGGACAAAACAACTAAGTTAGCTATTGCATATTCGGCACCATCTCTTCAGAACTAGCAACAGGAGAGGCTAGTTAACTGTCTGCAGTCAGCGCTGACAAAGTTAGCAGCAGCTCTGACCCATTACTTGCAAATTTCAGGGTCAGTCCAGGGAAGTCTAGGTACCACATCATTGTGAGGTGTCTAAGCTACATTTCTGTACACACGTAGGTACAAATTTTTTCAGAATACATAACTTTTATTCTGTTGGATAAAGTACATGCCCGACTGTCACGGCCATTGCTTTTAGCAAACTAGGCTGCAGAACCAGGAGTATATTAGGCTGATCAAATGCCCTGTTTGCATATCTGCTCAGCTCAACACCGCGGTCAGGGTTAATGCTCCCCTGACCTTCTGAGGAGAGTCGTGACCAAGTTTACTTGGCCCCCAATGTGCAGAAAGCGCTGGAGAGGGGCCATGAGATGATGGAAGCTCTGAAGAATGTAGGCAGGCACTGCTGTGAGGGTCCCTTCTACGTCAGAGCGAGCAGTGCAGCCTGTCCACATGGCTGCAGACACCGCTCACTCCGGAACACTGTCTCATTTCCGCAGCAGCTTGGGGAGGAAGATCACTGGCTGACTTACTGCGATTGAGTTAGTGTTCGCCTAGCTGCATTTGCTTCACAGCAACGCGAGCAGTGGGGCTGCTGCAGTGCAAATGCGGTCATGTAAACGTCCCTTTAAGTTCTGCTGTGTAAAACCTGACAAGCAATATATTATGCCACTTGCATTCTGCATCTAGGTTTTAACCATATTAATACAAAACACACATCGCCGCCTTTGTTTAAAGGACTAACTACATGCATACACAGTTTTAGGGAAGATCACCACTGATCCAGAGTACTCCTCCCATCAGCTCCTCAGGAAATCTCCATCACCCCTAGTTCTTCAACATAGCTGACCAGTCAGGAGCGGTTTCAGTATAGGCTGATACCACATGCCCTAGCAGGGAATTCCAAGGATCTGAAGGGGGGGGGGGGCGCAGTATAATATCTGGCGACAAGCTTACAATGTTCCTCTTCACGCACGCCATGATTCCGTTTGCCGTGCTAGCTGCTGTCCCACACAGCTGCTCCCATTTACAGAGCTTAAAATTCACTTTTGAGTCATAGGGCAAACCTACCCCCACAGGCTTACAAAATGGAGGGGGATCTCAAATTGTAACGGGAACACTGAAATGGCAATCTTCTGAATAATTCAGCAGTGGGGAGAAAAGCAAAATTAGCCAATTGTTTTTTTTTGGGGATTTCCCCTGGTGTTCCCAAGCTTGCAAAATTGTGTTTCAAAATGCGAGAATCCATAATTTCAGCACCTCCCCACCCTGAATTTTAAGTCCTGATTTAAAGTGGTCATGCATCTTTGCACCCAGGTCTTTTCACTTATCTTAAGGCTGTGGGTTAATACTGTATTTTGTCATTATGTTTTTCTTCTTTCCTAAAGCAGCTACATTACACGGAATCCAGAATACACCAATTTCTGTAAGTCTTTATCACGTGTAGTTTGGCAGCATTCAATTTTTGCATGACAAAAAAAAAAAAGTACACTTCAGGGTCAAAACAACAGATTACTCTCTTCCAAGGCTGACTACTGTGGCTACTTCCAAGGTACAACTAGCATGTCAACGGCTTCAATTCAGGCGATTACTGAAAAACATTTCCGATGGGCAGACTGGGCAATTGTCAAACCTGTTCATTTTACCGTTCTCCAAATACAGTAGTTTTAGATGGTTAGCAATACTCGGAACTGATGTCCCTGTTGAGTGTTTTCAAAGATCCACACATTTAAAATTCATTTTTGTGGTGCGGCTACTTCCATCACACAACTGGCATCCAATTCAGGCAACTATTTAAAAACATTTCCGTCAGGTATACTGGGCAACTGTCACACTTGCTCATTTTACTTTTCTGTAAACAGTATTACAAGGATAATAATACTCAGAACTGAGATCCATACCAAATACATTTTTTTTCCTTTTTCTGTTCAGATAGAAGAGAAAAACAACACTGGCTCGGACCAGCCATTTGCAGCCTGCAGCTAGACAATCCCCATGGTGCAAAGATGAAGAATGCTTCAGTGTTTATTCCAAGCAGATGTAATCACAAACAGTAAGGCCTGGAGGGCAGGACACCGCATGAATAATTCAAACACTCAGAGTCTGCTTGGTTGTGTGTGGATAAACACAAGCCAACCAGTAAAACAGGTCAGCTGATAAACTTGTTTGTTCAGGCCTGTCCGCCCTCATCCCGAAACACTCCAACAGTTCCCATCCTGCAGATGAAGCAGAATTTCAGTCTCCTGATACATGATTCTGCCACTTCAGATCTCGTATAAATAACCTTTTTCAGTCTCAAGCCACACTTTAGAATATTGTGAGAGCACAGTCAATCTGAATTTGGGCAGAAACTGAATCTCCTCCAGTAATGACCCAAGATTACTAGGGTGGAAGGAGGAAACAAAATCAAACTCCAATCCAGCACCCTTAATTAGCTGAAATGCCCCCACATCACTAAAAACTAACAAAAAACTTGAGCTTCTTACCGAAGTCCTGGCACCATTTCACCCAGCTGTAGATTGAGAAGTAGCACATCCAGTAAATCTGAAAACTGCACAGCTTGATGCATTTCATTTTGAAGAAGAAGACTCAGAACTGTCAAATCATATACATAGCAAGCGCTACCGTAAACAGACTGCATAAGAAACGTAAATGACACCCACTCAAACACCTCCAAACTTATCACTCACTTAGGGGACTGCAGCACATTCTCAGCTTTGGCTGGCCAGCTACGTGTTTAATAAAAAATAAAAACAGGCAACATTTCAACAACAATCACATCCCCACCCCTTTAACTACCGATTCATTTACCAGCATCCAAAGGTTTTTAACTACTCCCTTAATGATCTACACTGCCCACCTCGGAGTCCTGACATCCGACACCATGCCCTGCCATCTTCTAATCTGGACGTCAGACACCATCCCCTGCCATTTCTGCAGCAATACAACTTTTCTGCAACACCATTAGCCCATAGCAGTAGCCAAGTATTTCAAAAGTAAATGTTTTACAAATTAAAAACAGATAAATATTGTGTCATTTTTGTTAGGACACATGCTGCATGTTTCCATTAGTAGAACACGACTGAGCAGTTGTTGGAAACTTCAAGAGCTACTCACACTGCTGGAAAAGTTACCAAATTACACTAGACACACACTGCCTGACCCCGGCCCAACACGGCTTTCGTAAAGGGCACAGCACTTCCACGGCTCTCATCTCAGTCTCTTCCAGCATCAGAGCTGCTATGGATCAGGGAAAACTCTCAGATGTGGTATCTATTGACTTATCCAAGGCGTTCAACCTCGTTGACCACGACCTGCTTGCCCTGCAGATGAGGTCCCTGGCTTGTCCCCCACCGCCCCCAAACTGGGTCTCCTGACCACCCATATGGCAGAAAACAACTAACTAAATTCAATAAAGTCCTCTGCCCCGGCCTGTCACCTCTGGTGTCCCTCAGGGCTCTGCTGGGTCCCTACTCTTTCCCTGTTCATCAACAATCTCTGATGTGGTCTCCAGCTGCCGTGGTCATCATGTATGCGGATGACCTGGTTCTCCTGGCCCACTCCTGTGATACAGCCACACTAAACCATCACTTATCTGAAGACCTCTGGAACATCCAGGCATGGCTCTCCAACCATAAATTGATCCTAAATCAAAACAAAACCCAGGCTATGCTCTTCGGTTCCTCTGCCAAAATACGAGCCTCAACTCCCCTACATATCAACTACGAAGATGGCTCCCCTCTCCCTACCGTGACCTCCCTCAAATATCTTGGAGTGACGCTTGATCCCCAATTGGACCTTGGTAGTCATATCCATAATGCCTGCAGTGGGGTAAACCGCAAACTGGGATGGCCTACAGGGCTCGAACAACCTCACTCCAGCGGCTCGCTTAGCTCTTGCCAGGGGAGTACTACTCCTCCCTCAGCTACGGCTCCTCATATTTGCTCATACTTAAGACCCTCCTAAGCAAGTGGAGCACAATGTACAACAGCAGCTGTCATTTTGCCCTGGCGCTCCGACTCACCCATCACTGCGAGCTCACGAAGCTTGGCTGGCTTATCCTCACCAATCACCTTAACTTTAGCACTGGGTGCCTCGTGAGTAAAGTACTTAGCCCGCACCTCCGAACTGGCCCGGTTTCTTGCTCCTGCTGACCTCTCCCCTACCTGCTTAGATCCCAAGGCCCCGCCTACTAAGTGTACCTACTTCCGCACCAACATGGGGACCGGAGTTTTGCTGTCCATGGCCCCAGGCTCTGGAACTCCTTTCCTGAAAGAGTCCATACTGCCTCCCTCACAAGAATTTCCGGACCTCCCTGTGGGATCATCTTAAGGTGGCTTCTCGCTGTGAATGTCCTAAGCCTCCTTAGCCTCCCGTGTCCACTGGTGCCGGCTTCTTCTCCTGCCTGAAGGCCACCACTCTTGCGCAATGTCTCGCCCAAATCCCTCCCTTGCTTGACCAACGCTTATGATGTTACTATGCTCATAATCCCCACCAGCCCTGTTGGTCATTGAATTTCTCTCTAACTTATACCTTGCCCCAGCACTGTATCTGGGTGTACCTTCCACGTAAATGTAAAAACTGTAAAAATAGTCTTTTCTCCTGTTTTTGTACCTGAATGTATTCGTCTGAACCAATTACTGTATCAATGTACCTGTTGTACCCTTTTGTACTCTCCTGGGTCGTTCCTGAAAATAGGCATAAAACTTGTCTAGTGTACTTACCCGGTAAACAAAAACTAACTAACTAAATAAATAAATAAATATTTCATACATCCCCCACCCCAACCACATTCTGTATTACCTGGAGAATTGGCCTGAATGAAGAATCAGTGTCCCTTGGGCTTCGTCTACATTTGCTGCTTATCTACGTGTGACATTTTATGTTTTGTTGTATTTATAAAATGATATTTAGCAAAGTGTAACTAATGTATGCAGGACAACTTTGCAAGTAGGACATATTTGGTCCTAACATTCCACCCTGTTGAAAAATAAAGCTTTTACTACAACAATCTGTTGCTTCGGAAATGATTATTATGTCACACGCAGCATTATGACACCACTTATATACAAGTGGCCACAGCTACCCTAAGAGGCAGAGATTGTAAGAAGCAAACAATATGGCACAATTACCAATGGTACTACGCAGTGGCATTTATTAGGTTCAATGTGCAAAACAACGCCAGTGCTTAAGAGGTTACCTTCCCCAGGAGCCAAACTGACTGGCTCCCTGAGGAAGGGGTAATGTAGCCCAAAGTACCGGAGCTTGTTTTCCACCCTGAGCCTAATAAAACGCCGATGCGTAATACTACTGGTAATTGTGCCGAATTTTTTTTTTTCTGTGACATCCTACTGATGGTATATGGCGGCACTACTGCTTATGGTAGTACCTTGTTGTGGTCTAGTTCCAGGGACAAAGAGCCCTGCTTTCCGGCAAAAGTATTCGGAGAAAAAAAAAAGGCAATATTAATTCAGAAAATATGTGAACTGTAAACTGAATTGTGCCTAGCTACAAAGTCTCCCCGAGGCATCGATAGCACTTCAAAGCCCTGATGATCCTTAAAAGGCTTCAATACACAACTGCTGGTTCACGGGAAGCAGCCAGCAACAACAGTTCTATCAGTATAAAAGAAAAAGTGTTCTTACTCGCTTGTCAGTTACTAAACACAATTGTGCTCTTGTTCGAACAGAGCAGTACTGAAACAGTCACAAACATAGCTTTCCAGCGATTCATTTATAAGGGATGACACACTGCTGTACTTCTACCCATCTACTTCATTCAGCCCTTAATTAGCACCCATGTTCAGCACCCGTAAGCCTGAGCGGCTAACTAATCAGTTTAATCTCAGTAATAACTTTATTCCTTGAAGTTAACAGTCGTGTCCTCTGCCCCCTAGGCTCTTTAGCTTTAATCTTATCAAGATCACACATTGCATTCCACAACAACACTTTGCATTTTTCCTTTAGGCACTCTTATACTTGTGCCAAAACTGATGACTGCTGTTCAAAGGCCGCAGAGGAAACAGGAAGACGCCAATCCCAACAAAAACTGAACACTAACATGCCCGCCCAGGCAAAATATGGCAACACAGTTAGCGGCCAACACAACTTAAAATTCCTCCTCCCTACGTGTGTGCACACACTGTCACAGACTCCAAGGCCAGAGTATAATGTTTGTATTGGGAGTCACCATCTCCCATTTTAGGAGCATACAGCTGTCTTCGAAAGGAATGCAGGCAAAAAACAAAACAAAAAAGAAGTCTAATGTGGACAGTGCCATCCAAATTTCAAACCTAGATAGAAACATGTCAACATCTAAAGGGTATGTCTGCAAGAGAAGTTTCAAACATCTGGAGTATTCTATCTACCCATCCAAAATGAAACACTTGCCTTTTCTACAGATCACAGATCACAGACCCCAGATGGACTAGTATGGCTAGCAACCAAGTGAGCAGTCAGCAGTCTGGATGCAAATGAAAGTTTCTGTGCTGATAAACTGCATCTGCAGAACCAGTTTTACAAACACACAAAGGCAAAAGAAAAGTGGGGTCCTATGCTCTTCATGTTTTAGTACACCACCAGGTGTTTCACAACACCGCAGAGCACCTACGCTCCCCCCCCTCCCAAAAGCACCATGGAGTCATCCGATTTTCGATTATTAAAATGGAAAGAAACAGTTCTAGTTAGCCATTTGTAAAAGATACTGAATGTACAGTCCCCCCTCCCCGTATGTTCTATTCAACATCAGTCCCTAAAGGCTTGATTTGTAATAATTCAATGAGGACATCGGATTAGGACATGCACACTTAAATTATTTTTAACGGTAACTTTAATAAAAGCAATACAATGCAAACTTCAAATGAACAACTCTTTGGGGGGGGGGGCACTTTTGCATCCGGTATCTACATAACAACTGAACTCCTGAACACAGCGACTGTGGTATGAACATGGTTTGGGATCGATCCTACACAGATTTTTGAGTGCGAGATTCTTCAAATATCCGTGAGGCATACGCAACATTTCAGAGGTTTCTCTGAAATATACAAAAGTACAGCTGTTCTCCAGGTAACTCACCTGCTTATGCATTTCAATATTCAGTCCGTAGGACATTTCATAATACTGAAAGAGACAAAGTAACACAAATATGAAAAACAGCAACAAATACATTTGTAGCTTTCAAGATCAGCTAGTGACCATGAAACATTAATTTTATAAAAGCAGAAACAAGTCTAAGATTATTCTGTGCCATCTAGTTTTGAAACAATATCAAGTATTTTCCTTTTTTATTTATTGTTCATGCCCCTCGTAATTGACCTGCCCCCTTCAGTTGGTTTCTCCAATCCCATCACCCACCTTCCCCCAGACCTACCCTTCTGCCTCAGATTTCCATGATTCCATGAATGGGGGTCACCCACCAGGGTCTCACAAATCCACGGTATGACGAATCCAAGAGGAGGGGGTGCCATGGTCATTTGTGTGGGTGCCCTCCGGGGAGAGAGGGGGCACCAGGGCCTTACAAACCCCCATTATGACCGAATCCAAGTGGAGGGGGTGCCATGGTCATTGGTGTGGGCCATGCAGTTGATCAGCTTCAACCTGCTGCGGCTGGGGTCTTTCCTGCTTTTTTCCTGTTCTTCTCATTCTACTGGGATGGCAGAGGGAGGGTACGTAGACGACAAGGTCACCTGCTGATCTGCCTGTGTTGCCCAAGTGGTGCTTCCACTGCGGAATGCTGCCCACCCTCCTCAGAGGAGAGCTCCCGTTTGGTTGCTAGATTCCCCTCCACCCAGGATAGCAGTGATGTTCGGGAGGAGTACAACCCCCACCTGGCTGGCCCCCAATGCCACAGGCTAGTTTCCCAACCCAGGCCACTGGCATCATGACTAGTTGCTCTACCACTGCACCAATGGGCTGGCTGACACAGTCATTATTTTTATTAACAAACAAAAACAAAGTAAATGAAAAAACTTTCTTCCTGATATCCTGCAACTAAGAAAATGAAACAGAACTTGTACCCCAGTGCAATATCTACAGTGTCAGATGCCAAACAAATCAGTAACACAGCTGTAATTCCATCAAGGGATTGCAGTGACATTGTAAACCACAAGAGCAAAGCTCCGATGATTTGCAAGGTCCCATGATGGCATGGTTTCCTGGCCAACAGTATTTGCAATATATGGGAAGTCCCCAAAACATTCCATCCTATTGTGCCATCTATTTGACATCATAACAATGGTATTATCAATTTATGATTTAACTTTGCTGTTATTGCGAGATTTGAAAGTCACTCTTCCTAGGAGAAGAGCAGCGAGCGCTCTATATATTATGCACAAAATAATTAATGCATGGGGAGTGGCATATAAGATTTTTCACACCCAAAGTGCACAGTCCCTCATAAACCACAAGAGCGAAGCACAAGTGTTTTAGCCAAGCATCACACTTGGAAACAAACAATGACAGCAGAAACAGACCAAAGATCCTCCTGGTCTGCCCAAATTCCCTGTTTAGCCCGAGATCTACTGTTTCTCCAGGGTCCTAGCCTCCCACCCCACCCCTCCATTCTCCTCCCGATTCTGACCCTGCAACCACTATACCCTTTTATTCCAAGGGCTCAAAATTAAGTTTTGAGCCACTAGCCAACAGAGCTAGTGACTGGGAAAATCCACTAGCCACACAGTCTTCTCTACTGGCCCAACTGGTGTACTTTTGAAATATTACCTTCTCCAGTACAAGCCCACAAGGCTACTTAAAAGAATTTATTAGCCAGATACACAAATCTACCAGCATTTGGCTAATGGACCAGTGCCAGTTTCAACCCCTGCATTCCCACTCGAGGGGCTTGGGGGCGGGGGAATAACAGTTACTGTACTCCCCATACTTAACTGCTGGTTATGAAATTGGACAGAAGTTGCATTATGAACTAGATCGAAAAAAATCCAGCAACCTGATTGGCTGAGAAAATCCACAACATAATCATGGGTAAAAAAGGTGCCAGCTAGCAGGTCTTTTTATTTGTTCCTGATCCATCCACCTGTATATTTCGGCTCTCAGACAGCAGGACTGAAGTCACGCTGGGTGGCAGCAGTGGATGGGTTACTACTGTTTAATTAGGCTGCCTGCAGAAATGTCCTTTTTCTTACAAGAACTCTGTGTCTGTAACTTCACCCTCTGCCCTTACTTGCAAAAGAATGCACGGAGTGAGTAGAGGCTAGAATGGCAGTGTCAAAAAAAAAAAAATGTTGAAAATGTCAGTAGGTGGCCTGCCCACTCATTCATACAGGTATACACACACCAAACAACCTGCATGAACTTCACCTTTTTAGAAACCCCTGCTGACCAACCAGCTGCATCCAGCAAAAGCCCTACATTACTGTTACCAACCACAAGTACTATACAACGTCTCCCATAGCTGCTATCCTCTCAACTTCAAATAGCGCCACCTAGTGACTACAACGAATAAGAAGTTTTTTCCCTTGTAACGTACACCCAACCTACAAATAAAATAAGTGTGACCAGGCTCCAGATAAGATTTTTGGGAGGAGTACTGAACTCCTCATTTTGGTAGTGGGGTGAGTAAAACCAAATTTAGATGCGTACAAACATTTGGATGGAGTGGAGTGAGGAGTACATTTTTAAAAACAATGCAATTTTTTTTTTTTTTTTAACATAAGAATGGATCTGGTGCTAACAATGCTCCAGATAATATTGGCAGGTAGGAGCAATATACTCACCAGTTTTACAACATAGTGAGTAAAACAAAATTGGGATATACGAGTGCTGTAAATCTGGAAAAAAATGCTTTTGAATCATTAGTTACGTTATGAAGCAAGGACAATTCAATTTGCGGCTATGAATATTAGCAGGGCTAATGACTGGAAAAAGTCACTAGACCCACAGACTTCCACTGGCCCAGCTGGTGTACTTATTGAAATGTTACTTTCTCCAGCACAAGCCCACAGGACTAGTTAAAGGAAAATCTTATTAGCTCGATACAAAATCTACCAGCATTTGACTAGTGGGCCGGTGCCAGTTTTGACCCCTGATGAAGCACTACTCTTTGGCGTGTGGAGTATTTACAAATGTTGGGTGAGTACTGGTACTCACTAAGAAAAATTTCTGAAGAGTATTTCCCAAAATTCACTAAAAATACCACCAACAGCTTAATCTGGTTCAAGGTCAGTTGGCTTTCATCTGTATCCCCCTCCCCCGGGTCGTGCCTGAAAATAGGCAGGATATGTCTAGTGCACTTACCCGGTCAACAAAAACTAAATAAATAAAATGAGGTGATTAAAATAGGTTGGTACTCCCCCTATCTGAAGCCCTGTGTATAACATTTTAAAGGGTTTTTATTTTATTTTTTTATTACTACACAAGTGGATCCAGTTCATAACAGCATTATTACTCCAGGGGGGTGGCACATCATGGGATATTGTCACTTCTCAGGTGCATGAGACACTCGGCCTGTGGCCTAGCACCTCACTATGCACCTGAGGCATGATGATATCCCATGACATACCATACCGTGTCGTGTACTGGTGCTTAGCTGAGCTGCTCTTGCTTGGTCTGGGAAATCATAACAGCAGTGAGGTACTGAAGAAAACAAAACTGATTATTTGCTGATTGGGTGCAACAGTCTGTCACCCTGTTGTACACACTTGTGCAAAGCAGAGCATTACAACCTGCTTTTGGAGTTGGCTTCAAAAACAGAAACCGATTCTGCAACTCTGCAGCTCTGGCACTTTTAAACACAGCAATTACAAAAAAAAAACATGAAGCGCATGGCAAGGCATGTGTATGTATACAGACACACAAAAAACACCCACGGCACGTGATGCCTGGTTAAACTCCTAAAGCGTTGCACTTGTGGATTATGTGGGGTCGTATACACCACTCCCCATGTATTATTTCATATTTACAACCTGGTTGTCGGTTGTACAAACACATAAGCAGTTATTATAAAATGACTACTTCACTTAGATCCTTGTTGCCCATCATTATTGAGGTCATCCAAGTGAACCGGAACAAAACAAAAAGTAGAAAAAAACAGGAGGAATGACAAAGTATACAAAATACAGTATACTGTATATTCTGTAGATTAAACACATAAAAAGGGTTGTGTAGTACCCAGTAGCACTGACACCATACAATCTAAAAAAAACAAAAAAAAACTGCCTCAGACATTTTTAATATGCTAAGCAGTTATCAATTTAAAACCACAAACCCCACTGGATAACCTGCTAACTCAAGCACAGCATTTTCCGGGACCTCTACTGTGTCACCAGGGGTAACAGGAAAAAAAAAAAGGGGGGGGGGAAATAAACAGATGCTAAATAGCACTCTGTTTCCATCTGAGAATACAGATCCTGCCCTTTAATATGTTTACTTTTAAAACCAGACATAGTCCGCTTCCTTGCGGGCAGGATTCTTACAAAAAGGATGCTACCCGTAAATGTTTTCTGACATGCACTGCTCCGCCTTTAAGGAAGCTGGCTGCAACCACTGAAAATTAAGACTGAGTGACTGCAGGAAAATAGGATGGTTGCCTACTAAACTGGCAGTGTGCACAGATCTGAGCAGGCCACAGGACAGCGCAGGCTGCATGGCAGTGTCTCCCAGACCATCAGGTTACAAATATTAATGTTTCAACCTGGACTAAATGGGCAGGCAGGCAGGCAGAATGATATGGAGTACTCTAGAGAAAAAAAAAATAATTTACTTAAAATTGGTAACTGGGGAAGGCACACTGAGCCAAGGCCTATTTCGAAGTGTGACCCAAGGGGTGGAGGAGGGAGATAGAGAGACAAAATATACAACATACATGTTGGAAAAATTCAAGGATCAGCAAAAATACAATAATCAAACAATAAACACAATGCAATGAACAGTGTACAGACTATCATATCAGTACAAATGCACTGGTACAGGAGCACTACAGCTAAGTACAGGACAGTAAGCATGGCAAAATTAACTATGGTCGGCCAGAGCAGGAGGGAGACACAAGTGGTTCAAGCTGGCATTTTTAAGACAAGTTTAGATTTTACTGGCAAGTTTAGACTTTCTTCTTCTCATCCCTCCCAGGGAGAGTAGATTTGTTTTAATCAGCTTCTCACTGATGTCCATAATGCATGTCTCATGCTATCACACAGCAGAAAGCCACTGTTTCAATGCTTAATACTGCTGTATAACAAAACTATTAATTTAACCAGAGCTAACATCAAAAATGGCTGTGGTCCAGTTATGTGGTGGTCCTTCCTGGATTCTGCGAACACGCCAAACATTCTAAAAAAAAAAAAAAAACATTGTGCACTACAAACCATAGTAATACAGGACCACAACTTACACTTCCTATATTCAAAAATGCCAATTACTACCGGACACATCATAATTAAAAGAAAAAATTATCTCACCATAACGTAATGTCGCTGCATCTCTGTCTTTTCATTTGCCAGTTTATCGTACTCCACCTTGAGACTGAAAACCCAACAGAACAAAGTGGTGTCACTATCCCCAAGTTTACATAACAAAAACAAGCAGGTGTTGACATCAACTGATGTACGCATGTGTTCTCACTCTCACTCACACACACACACACACACACACACACACACATAAAAATAAAATCAAACAGCAGACAGTGATGGAAGTAAACAGCACAGAAGGATTATGGGGACAGACAGTGCTGGTTTGCTCCTAGCACACATTCTATGGAAAGAATTTTCACACAAAAGCGAGTAAAAACTGTGATGCTCGGTAGCCACAGTTTCAGTTTACACATTTAACCAACTTCCTCAGTCTCAATGGACTCCTTAAACTGATCCTGTACTGCCTGGAATTCATATTAACTTCCAAGAGCAGGTAACTATTACTTTTTACATTTCAAGTGCGTTTTCCCCCTTTTTGCTAATTCAAAGACTTCCTACATAACAATAACTGGTGTGTTGCGTGGAACGGTACTTTGCCTGGAGTCTGACACAGATGGTTTTATTCCAGTTCAACTCCTCCTTACACATCAATCAGACGTACGACTGCACCATCTGTGACATCACAACTGACCAAAAAAAAAAAAAAGGGCCAATCGTCTGCTACCAGATTGTTCACCTGGGATATCACAATAAGGGAGGTCACAATGGTAATGACGTCTAGAGGAATAGAACGAGATGCGTCAGTCTTCCAGTAAAGGGCTACTGCTCGTTACATCACACCTGCTACCACATAGAAAACCTTCTATTAAGCAAATGGGAAAAAAAAAATACTTCAGACATAAAAGTAAAAATGGACTACTTTTATTCATTTACCAGGAAGGTGGACTGGATCAAGCAACCCTGTTTTCAGTCGCAGCTGGGGAAAACCGGGGGCTTCAACAGGAAAATGCACAAAATTATGACACAATCACAGAGAATAAAATAATAAAACAAAACAGAAAATATTTACAAACACAAGATTCAATCATATATCCACTCATCAAGCAGTTTCCAAGCCATTACAAACTGATGTAGCCTGTAGATGGATGATGGCCCATTAAGCAATTTTTAAATATCTGTATCTTTAAAGTATTATCCAACCCAAATTTCTATCATTCTGTTCCAAAATGACCAACATTCTGCCATCGTGATAATTCTAGCTTCACAGAAGAGTCTTGGAAGTTTTCATGAAATTGTAGTATTATATGCTAATATTAATCTAATTTTCAAAGTGTTTAGAACATTTTTTTTCAAATATTTTGCAAAAAATACTAACGTTGTGTAATATATCCCCAACTGAGGCAACAAAGTCCCTAAATTATGGTGAAGAACACAATGGCAAACTTTTTCTGAGGACTGGGTAGCAAATCTAGCAACTTTTCAATTACAGTACACTTCTAAAATGCTATACTCAAAAGGATAAAAACGAAACAATTATATTCTAAAGCTGTTAAAAAGTATTGTTTAGCTATTTTTGACATATTATGTTAAATTCATTCTTAGTATTATTTTGATTTTTGTACAGATAGCCCAATTTAGTTACAATTATTATTCTGTTTTTTCACCAGGAGAGACACGCTAAGCTGAAGCTTGTTTACAGGTGCGAGTGAGTACAAGGAAGTTACGTAACTTGCTCAGGGTCACACAGTATGCCAGTGGGGCCTGTGGGATTCAAACCCAGGTCTCCAGCTCAGAGCCTTAAACCACTGTGCTATATACTGCCTCCACATTTAGTATTAACTTTCTTTATAATTTTTTGATTATGTTCCCGGAGCGTCGCACATGAATTCAGCACAATACGCCCATGGGTAAAACTAGATCCAGCCTCCAAAATAGGTCCAGTTACCCTGTCAATTCTTTTAAAAATTAATGCCGGCTTCTGCCTATTTTTGGTGTGACGCGCTTTCGAAAGATGATCTGTTCAGTTAAATTTACATAAAATATTTATTAAGCAATTTGTTTTACCATGGACAGTATTCGCTCATGACAGCCCAAGTGGTCTGCTGTTACCCATTTTTAAACAGCTGGGTGAACTGAAGTACTGAGACTGAGGTAAACTTGACCTGCTCAGGGTCCCAAAGTGTAACTGACTGATTAAGGTTAGTCAAACAGCAGGATATTCACCTCCCTTGTCCCTATGCAGGTGTGTGTGTGTGTGTGTGTGTGTGTGTGTGTGTGTGTTCGACTTCACTGTGTACTCAAGGAACACTTCATTAAACAAAGTTTCAATAGTGTTGACACAAAAGCAAGATCCACGGCACCTTACCTGTGATACTGGGCTTGCAAAAACTGAAACTCGTCTTTAATCCTATCGCAGGACTCTGCCACTGTGAACTTAAAGCCCGGCTGACCTGGCTGGTGTGGAGCCTGGAATACAAAATGGTAATGTTGTCATCATAAGCTGAGTAGCAGCACTCTGCCTGCAGGTGTGCACATCTCACTGACAGCACTCGAGGATGAGAACTAGAAGAAACCATTAGCCAGCACCTCCACTGACCTCTTCAAGAGTCAGAGGGACAAAAACCTGGCTATTCCAAGTCACTACAACTACATTTCAATAATCCCACCCCAATGACAGATGCGTAAATGTAAACCATTTTGACTTTACCAACCATTCTTCCAAGAGGTACAGGATGAGCTATTCTTGGTGCCTCTACGTTGTAAACAGCAGCAACAGTCTTGTGGGAGGGTCCCCTTTAACTGATCACAGACACCGCCATCGCAGGAAAAGGGCCCCTTCACCCAACATCACTGCTGCCCCATCCATCCCAGTGAAAGCCCCCTTCTGTCCATCACTGCCATACCTGGGAGGCCCCTTCCCCCTCCCTAAATCACTTCAATCTCCACTCTCTGGACAGCACTGCTGTCCACATGCCAGGGAGAGCCCCTCCAACAAACCATCACCCTATTCCGGAGCACAAATCACTGCCATACCCATCACTGAAAAAGCACCCCCTCTTGTCCATCACCATACCTGGGAGAGCACTGTCCACCCATCACGAACAGCATTATCCAGTGACAGAGCACCCCCACCTGAGGTCATCCCTGGGAGAGACCCTCCAGCCCCCAACTGCTGCACCCACCCCCGCCGCCCATCGTCATTCCTACCCTTTCGATATCTCAGGTAAGAAGTTGGGTCTCCAAGCAAGTGCAGCTTAGGTTCACACACACACACACACACACACACACAAGTCCTGATAAGTTTCTATATCGCAGCACTTTACTTCCCAGAAACCGGATACCATTCCACGGGGGGTCACTACACTACAAACCTGCGAGGACTGCGCTAATGAAACCAGACACACATCGTACGGAGTACAGCTGCCCCCCGCTGAGATTACCCATTCCGTTGAGAGACTAACAGGAGGGCTCTTGCCCTCGCCAGTTCGATAATCCAGAGAAACTCCGCCAAGCCATGACACTTACCGGGTGCCTTCCTTGCGGGTACATGATCGGGAACTGGATCCCTTCGTAAACGAAACAGTGAATCCGATCGATTTAATAAATCCAACCAGACAAGGCGAACCACTCCCAGACACACCACTGGAACAAAGAAAACAGGAGTCCAGCCTCGACGCCAGCGGTCAGGCACAGGGGCAATCCGGATCGGTGCAGCCCGAGCCCCTCCGTGGGTCACAATCAGCTGACGAGCAACAAAAGGAAACCATGAAGCAGCTGGTGGCAGTCCGCCCGTCAGACGGTGCGGTGTTTCGAACCCCCAAACACTGGAATAAGATGAAACAAGCCGTCAGCACGAACTTTTACTAGAATCCAGAGCGGTGCCATGTTCGGGCCCCCGGCATCCGAACCACCTTCTCACGGACAGAGTATCCTCCTCTCCGGGGCTGCTACGAGACCCCCTGCCTGCCTCCCGGTGCCCTGCGAGATGATCCAGAGACGGGAGTCCGTGCGATTGAAAGCCTCCTGCTCCGCAGATCCCGAGTACACGTTACAGAGAGCGCCTCAGAGCGCCGCCACCATCGCTGGTAACAGGGGCCCCGTGCCGTGATGCAAGAACTTGCCCGAAGTGGAAAACCGATCTCCCCCAAGGTGCTGCCTCCTTGTCCAGCGTTGTCCTACCGCCACAGTCACGGTAGATTATCGGGGGTGCTGCAGTGGTGAGAGCTGTTCCGATCGTCGCTAGATGCTGCTGACTCGTCTCTCCGTACCTCAGTTCTCTCTCCGTCAGTCTGTAGCTCCGAGCCCACTATTGCCGTGCAGCTGCCGCGGATACCACACACAAAGTGCCCAGTGACGAACAACACGAGGTCCAGAACCACCCAGCCCGACTCACAACCCAGCCACCGCCTCACTTCAGCCAATCGGCGAACGGTGTGCCCACGTGGGGCCAAAGCTTCCCAACTGGGATTGGATGCTGGGAAAACTGACGTGACGGACGCCATGTTGGGTCTAAAGCAGGGAACTCGTGTGCTGAACGTCGACTCTATTTCCCTAAGAACTCTGTGGCGAGTCTGTAAAGGTGGTTTTCATGGGGTGCCACATTATTATAGTAACCAATAGCTTCACTTTATCACCTTTGTCAGGGATTGTATGTTCCACAGAATACATTTGAGATTTTAACAACTGATACTAGTAACTGTTGCTAAATGTATTTATTTTGCTTAGTTTTTGTTGACCGGGTAAGTGCACTAGGCAAATTATTGCATATTTTCAGGAACAACCAAAGGCATACAGATGAATGCCAACTTATTCTGAACCAGGTTAAGCTATTGGTGGCATTTTTAGTGAATGGGGGAAATTTGGCCAGGGAACCGGGGCATTTCCCCTGCTCTTTTCGGGAAGTGCGATGGAATCTTTAACATCCACCTGAACTACCGCTAGAATAGGCGGATGGGCCCTCTGTTTAACGGCTCATCCGAAAGACGGCACCACAGCACAAGTAACCTTTTGTACACTGAAAACTAATAGTTCCACAGAGTAAAGAGGCTTGGTCTCCATGATATGATAGTTCGACCCATCTGCTGTTTTTTCTATGTCCCTCATTTGGGTGATGAAAAGTTGAGATGTGTAAAAAGATGTGGCTAGGCCAAAACATAGATGGGATACACAGTGGCCTGATTCAGGATATGTCATTTATCATCATGAGTGAGGTGGCAGGACCCAGTCCTGCCTATTCACAAGTGACGATAAACGTCATATTCTTTGTAAGGCCATTGTGTGTCCAATTTATGCAAAGTAGTTTGAACTGTAGAGCTTTCAGCTTAGTTCTTTTAATGAAGAATATAGATTATGTTTGATTTCACTGCTCTGTTTTGGGTGCAATAGAGATCATTGTGATGTCATCGGACATTGTTCAAGCTGCTCTTCTGTCAGGAGCTCCTTTGTAAGTCAATCTAAAGTGATGATAAATGGCGATGACCCATATAGGATGATGATAAATGATTTATCATCATTTTAGGTCTTCAGGCTATAAAATTAAATAAAAAAACATGATCTGTAAGGTTTCATTCTCACATTGTATAATATACATCAGATATTTATAAAATGGCTAGCAGTCAGTCATGTATTGTAATTTATTGAAACTGTTTAAAATGCAAGGTCTTACAACACCCTTTAATGCTACAACTGGTCAAATTACTTATTTTCAAATAATTCAAGAAGTCATCCCAAGTTGGGCAAGGTCACACTATAAAGACCAGCTAAAGACCAATGCCTACTATCGGTGGGAAAAATCAGGTAGCCAGGTGGCCAATCACCACTAAAATAAAAAAAACACTGTTCTGGCTACCAGATTTTGAAAGTTACTGGTCATCTCCCAGGCTACCTACCTAAAAAGTGATTTTTTTTTTCAACTCGTATTTTCTCTCTTTCGGCTCCAGGCATCCTTCAGGACTACCCACTCGGCTGTGCCTCTCACTCCACACCTGAACCCCCGCTATTCCTCAGACTCCCCCAGAATGATTCAGCAGGTCCAGTCCCCTGGATCACCCTCCGGGCTGCCCTCCCTTGGTGGCACTTTCTGTAATTAGAGGGACCTACCTCATCGTCAGGTCAGCCAAGGGGAGCCCAGGATGTGTTGGGCTGGCGGGATGTGGGCACGCCAGTGGGGTCTCCATCATCTCACCACAGCTCAGATGGTTTTTCGGTGCTAAGTCCATGAGGAGCTTGCACATGCAATGGCAGCTGGGCACTATGTGCCGCCGTCCACCAAGCTCCTCCCCGTTGTGCTTAGTGCGGCAGAATCTGTGCTGCCCCAACTATCGCCAGGTGCTGCTACAGAGCGGCACAGCCCCGAAACCCTCCCCAGGGAAGGGAGAGCTGTCCTCTGGATGCTCGATCCCTTCCCTCTCCTGCTGACCTCTGGTGGCCCTGGCTCGTTCCCAAAGCCGAGTCGCTGGTGTGGCACGAGGTGTGACATCCAGTGCCTCAACCCTCAGTGCCACCAGGCCAGCCTATACAAAGTGATTTTTGAACCCTTAAAATGATGGCCACTTAGCCGGGCCCACTGGTGCAGTGATAGCGCTATCACCTGCAATGCTGATAAATTGAGTTCAGGAACTAGCCCGGAACATCAGAGGGCCAGCCGCTGGAGGGGAGGTAGGATGAGCATCCTACAGCCAACTCTCCTCCTCCGGGGGGTTATGGCTTCCCAGTGCACAAGTGACACCCTGTGGGGACTGGGTGTACACATGCTGGGACCACAGGCTGAGCGGTGAAGGTGACGGCAGACATCTGCGGGATGTATGTGGGAGTGTGCGTGTCCTGCGCTGACGTCATTGCATAACCAATCACTGAACAAGAAACTGCAGCAAATTACAATATCTATAAAAAAAAAAAAAAAAAAAAGAATAAACAAGTTACTGAACAGCCTGATGAACAGCATGGCTTGATCAATGCCTGCAGCTGTCTCGCATTGTTTTGTCATTGTTTACAGTGCTAAAGCAGCATATACTGTATTTATTAATACATCTTTTTAACATGCTGTAACCTTTTCTAATCAGCTTGCAGGAATTAATTCTTGTGGCCACAATGTATTTTGCTGTTTATAGACAGTAAAGAGACTTCCAAGACCAGTGCCTAAATCTAAATCAAACTCTGCTGAAAATGCATTTACGAGAGTCAGAACATGTTGTCACAAAAAAAATAACAAGCTGTCAGCTCCATGTTGCAGAGCAATGTCAGACTATCTGGCACACTTGTGAACCGGGTTTGTGACTCATGCTCAGGATGGCAGGAGTGGAACCTACAGATAACTCTGAGCACTCTGTTCCTGGAGTGAAAGGGATTGGAATACTGCCCTTTGAGTTCCACCTGTGCTTACAATGGTGTTGCTGGTAGTGTGAGAGCTCACACAGGGCCTTACACCCTCCCAGGAGCATCACAGGTGGACCCAGTACTCAAGGTTGGTGGGAAAAAACATCAGCAGGAAAAAGCCCACTGGTTGAGCAGCCCAGTCCCAACCCATATCTGATAGCCATGGGGAACATTGTCATTTTCCCACTCACCTTGCACCGGATCCATGTTCATCTCAAGTACCCCAAGGCACTAGCTGGAAGAGAGGCCCTGCCATGGGGGAAGGGGGGTCAGCTGTGTACTACGAAGGAGAGGTGACCCGATCCAAAGAATCCCCAAAGTTAGTACCAGGTCCTAGAGCTGATAGAGAGGCAGGAGGCTAGTACAAGATGGACAGTACAACATAGGAGAATAAAATGTAATAATGATAAAAAGTAACATACTTCACAGACACCAAGTATGAAATCTGAATGATCCAGTATTTTTCTTAGCCTATAATATGTGCACTCCCTTTGACTTTTCTATGAATTATATATAAGGGTACCAGATTTTGGGATGCCAAAATGAGGACACTTAGTCCCTCCCCCGATGAGCCTTTGTGCCAGACCCTGAGTAAATAGGTTTAAAGTGTCCACCGCCTTCACAGCTCATTTACAAGGAGGTCCTGGGTAGGAGATTGTAAAAAAATTATAAAAATATACTGCAACAGGATAGAGAAGGTACATGAAGAATATTTGGCAGCTGGAAAAGAGGACATCGGGTAACCAAGAGCATTATTTTATTTAGTTTTTGTTGACCGGGTAGGTGCACTAGACAGCAAAGCTGCCTATTTTCAGGCACGACCCAGGAGGTTAACAAACAAAAGGGCAGGAAAACAACAGTGCAGACAGAGAAATGAATCGGTAACAACTAGAATAACAACAATCTGTAAAAATTAGAAACATCAGTCAGGAGACTCAAAGAAAAATCTAGGCAGATAGCTAGATATACTTAAGCACAATATCAGTGGCATAGGCATAAAATAATACAGAGAAATGCATTATCCCAGAGATAAAGCGAAGATGAGCTTGGAATAAATGCAGGGTAAGTGCGAGAGCAGAAACCAGTACAACAATGACCAAGTGCTATGGCAAGAGCTCAGGGGGTAGGACAGGTGAGTGGATTACGCCCACCACAGGAGCAGCGTCTGGAGCAGGCGAGAATATTTCGGAGTTCAAACTTGAAACTTCAGGGGGGTTGGGAGTTTCTGAGAGCCAGCGGAAAGGAATTCCACACTTTCGGCACTCTAACTGAGAAAGCACCTTCACCCATTTTTGTTTTGCATTTGGGCTGGACTAGGTAGGATTTGTCAGCAGATCTCATGGGATAGGTGGAGTGAGCAGGTTGCAGCAGAAGTGCCAGCTATTCAGGTATGTGGGAGACCATGATGTTATTGATGAAGCAGGCAGAAATCAAGGGGGTTATGGAACATAGTAGAGTGAAGCTTGAATGGTTTATAATGTTCCATAAAACGTGAGACTGAATTATTCCCTTGCCATTTATAGTTGTTATATTTTATATACTGTATGGATAATCATGTGTATTCCTCATTGCACATCGCTGGTTATGCAGGCTGCAGCATGACTCTCCTACCGCACATGCAGTTTGGCCTGAGCAGGCATTTACTCACTCCCTTTCTCTAGGCACACTCAACACCAGCAGCAGGGGAATCCCTGGCTCCCCATAGCATAGTCAAGCTGTATTCAAAAAAGATGGTCCTTCAGTGTCTTTGTTTTCTAGTGCCTAAAAATGCTGCTGCCACTCTGCATTTACAAATATATATTTTACTACATGCAAGGGCTCTTTTACATTTAATCAGTCCTCTGGCACATTAAAGCAGCACAAGGTGAATTTTTATGTGATTGATTTTTACAGCACATTTTTGTTTCAATTAATTTGATCAATATGTGAGTCTCATGATTCACGTCTGGCTGCGAATTACAAGATTTTAAAATTATCATCTGTCTGTTCTTAGTAAATGTAGATTTGCTAAAGTGACCGCCATGGGAACACCAGGTGCTGCAGGAAGTGGTGTAGCTCTGCAGGGGGCACTCTCTCTTGGTTAAAAGTAACCACACCAATGCCTGGCATGTAAACAGACAGTTTCTGCCCAATAGTCAACCTGTTTACCAAATATATAAATAAAATAAATTGTGGTGGACATCAATGATCCCATGGCACCTCTCAAAAAGAGGTGGGGAATTTCCAAGGGGTCCTGGCCAATTTTCCCACATTACTAAACAGTAACAGCACTTGTTGCGCGGGCACAACCACTGGAGTGGGGAGGAGGATGAGGGGGTACAGGGTACAGTCCCCTTCAACTTTTAGGCCCTGCAACATGGCCAGTGCCACTAGCATTAACATAAAGGCTCAGTCACCTCCCCAACATTTGTACGTTGGGACAGTCATAAGGCAATTCTAGGGGGTGGGGGTAGGAAGAAGTAGACTGCTGGTTAACTAGGATCTGCAGCTTATCCAATAGGTAGGGAAATGGGCAGACTGGGTGGGCCAAGCGGTCCTTATCTGCCATCAAAATCTATGTTTCTATGGTTGCACCCATGACTTCATGTATCCCCCAACCCGAAAAGGGGAACTTGTGTTTCCTAGCCCACCTTTCCTAGTCAACAAAAACAAACAGATGTCCAGATTCAGGCTTCTTGAAAGGTGGTAACCTTTAATCATTTAATAATGTTTAAACCAGGGTCCTTTCTATCATAGCTCTCAATCCCTGCTTCACAAATCAGAGACAAGGCTTAAGAAAAATCAGGGACAAAGGACCAACATCAGGGATGCATCTTAAACACCAGTCATAGCCGCCAAGGAAGCTGGTAGGAGATTTGGCGTAATCTTTTTTCTGAGCAAAACAAGTGAGTTAGTGTCACGTCTGGCATTATTTTGTGCCTACAATCCCCACCGTTAGTCACGGAGCCCCCCTTTTGGAGAGAGAGAAATAATCTAAGACACAATTAGGGACATTCCTGAAAATCAAGTACAGCTGAGAGGTATGCTGTCTATTTAGACTATTTGAACGTGTAATAACTATTGACTTATGTTTGACTGTTTAACTCAGAGCCATAGTTTCGAGTATCGTTAAAACTAAAAGTCAACTAGAGTATAAAGAAACAAGGAAGTACATGCACGTATATGAATCTATACACAAAATGGCTACCCCTCCCCAACCCCCCGTTCCTAAGCGCGTCACGTTTGGACTTACTCGTCTCTGACTCACGTGGGCACATCGAGACTGCTCGCTTCGTCTAGCCAATCAAATAGCAACTCTGGCCCACTTCATCATGCGATTGGTCTACATGGTTCCGCCTGTCAGTCAGGAACTGAAGCTGTCAATCAAAGCCACGAGGGCTGTGCACTGACAAATGCCTCTGCTTCTCAGCCTCCTGCTTGCAAATACTGCCTGGAATGGCTGCTTAATTAGCTTTGAATGGCTTTTCCTTCCAGCTCAAACAATCTGTCACTACCATGTGGTAAAAAGGAGCCATGCATAAAAAAGTAAGCAGGGGCTAAATATCAGTTTGATTTTGTGTGTGTGTGTGTGTATCAAATGGGTATTTTATTTTTCACACCAATAATGAAATACATATTCAAATTAAAAGGATGGTAGAATCCCTACATGAGAGGGGAAAAAGACCATGCCTACGAGAAGGGGACTACCATGAGATAGATCAGTTTTTCGTATTAGTCCAGAACAGTGTTACTTTCAGTCACAAAGAGAAATGGGAGTCCGTATGAAAAGGGACGACACACATTCAAAGTAGGCTTTAAGTAACTGAATTATTTAAGTTATTTAATTTCAGTAGGAAGACTTCTCTTCCAGAACATCGAAAAACGAAAAAGGAGTTTTAGTACACTTAGATTTTTGTATTAACTATTTTTGGAAAGACATTTTATTAAGTTGCCAGTTTAAAACAAAATATCATGAGCAGGGCTATGTCCCTTCCTAGACCTCGTTTGTTTCACAGTATTTAAATTATTATAGAAATAAAAACAGTTCTGTTTCTGGATCAGTAGTTCTGAACATCAAATATCTGTTTGCACCGTTTGGTTCGTACTACTGCTCTACAGTAAATTGCGACCTTAGAGTAAAGGCTAACACTAAAGCTCCTGACAATTATTACCAAAAAAAAAAAAACTCCAAGCGTCTTTCTCGGCTCTAATTGGATACGTTTCAAATGTTTATGTTACAAGAAGTGTCAGGGTCATTTGCTACTGGAAAGCTGACTTTTCATTGGCCGGTTAATTGAGAAACGAGAGAATGACCCACGTGGGGCCCGAGTTAACAAGCAGAAAAAAAATCTGATGGCAAATAAAAAACCAGGCCTGGAGCTTCACATGGGGACCGGGACCTGGTTACATAGTGCTAGGGATTTGCATCACTTCTGTTGCAGTCCCTGTAGTTACTAGTCACCTCTGTATAGATATTTTGAGAGGTTTATAAATCCTGAGATGACTATACTGAGGAAACGGGTAGTGTAGGTCACAGATCTCTTAGATATGTGTTATTAAAGGATCAGTGTTGGTGGGTGAGGGTTTGACAACACATCATTATTGAAAGTCTTAATTATCCACTGTCAGACAGGTCTCAAACACATATTAAAGGTGGAGGTTATGCCCCAACCCCTCTCACTCTGTCGCTGTCTCTGACTGAGAGTGACCTGCCTCCCTCTCTCAGACTGAGAGTGACTATGCTCTTCTGTGATGAAAAGGCAAATCTCTCAGGTTCTTTTTAGCAGAGATTACAAGTTGGCAGCAATGAGATAGTTCTGTGATCTGCACTTCACTAAAAGTTAGCCTGAGACCATCAGATTAATTTATGTTGCCAGACCCAAGAAGGGGAATGCTCAGGGTGCTGAACAGAGAAATTGTCCCTTGGTGGGAAAGGTTCATGTCTGAGTCAACCACAAAACAGCCTGCAAGGCTCTTTCTGCCATTATTGTACCTTCAATGGGAATCACACAGGAGCACAGTAAGCCAACGCACTGTGCCACTTAGAGTTTCAGCAAAACAAATTCACAGTTGTCATCAGAAAAAATAGTAATGCCAAATTGCACAACAATCTGAATTTCAGGATCTATTTTTTTTTTATTTTTAACTGAAGACATTTTCATTAAAAAGGAATTTTTCACCTAAGCTTATCTATAGTGTATGGGCTGGTGTCATTGTGTATGGAAAGCCACACCCTGTAAAATGCAGTTATGCTGCAGTAGTGACAAGCGCTGCAGCACAAAGACTTTGTTCTGCTGCAGTACTTATGTCACTGAGCAACTGCGCCAACGTAAAGGAAGGAGTGGCTCTAGTCATGGAAGAAGGGGTGAGTGGGAAATAATTGTGGGTAGCATGACAGGGATGCATATGTCGCAGATCAAGTGCAGTCTGTCTCTGGATTGGGGGAAGGGGGACTGAAGCACCGGATGTCAGTTGTTGTGCTAGGAAAAAAAACATATTGTGTTAGAAGAGTAGAACTAAATGAATCCAAGCACAATGACAAAAAGTAAGTCATGTTTTTTTTTTTTTTTGGTTTATTTGTTTTTTGTTACTGTTCACACAGACAATGAAGAATTGTGATGGTCATGTCTGGACTTGAACGTACACTAGGGATCACTGCAGACGTTTTGAAGAGTGTTGTTTATTGTGGCATGAAAATAAACTTGATAGTGTAAATCTGTATCAAATATTATTACTTTAAAATGCTGTATACTACTACTATGTTGTAAGCATTTCACTTATTTGGAAAATAAAAAGTTTTAACTTAAAAAAATACTGACTTTTTTTTGTTCCCATACACTATATAAAATAAGATATGGGCATCCATACACAAGCAAGGCTATTTTTTCCCATCTCGGGGTTGCCATGATGCAGGGACCTCTTGAAGTCACTCTGCCATCATGGCAGCCCCTTGTTGGAAAAGCAGCCTTGTTATGTGTGGTTGCCCATATGTCCGCGTTGCTTATGGTTGCTGTGAAATTATAATCCTTTCTTTATGATAGCACAACCTAAGTGTGATGAGCTAGCTCAGGTTTTTCGCGGATAAGGTTGCCAACATCAGGTCCGGAATCAGCCCGGCTTCTTCCATGAGGGGTTGTGGAGGTCGATGGGAAGTCATGAGTGCTCAGTCTGTCTGGACAGATTTTGCCTGACCGGAATTCTTGGACATTGTGAAGATTGACCAGACTTTGCGTCCAACCTGTTGTAGTTCGGATCCGTGCCCTACCTCCCTTTTGGTGGGATGTGTAGATGTTATCTGCCCAATCCTTGCTGAAATTGTATGGAGATCCTTGGAGAGGAGAACCTTTCTGGATCCTATAAAGAAGGCAGTCATTAGTCCACTCCTGAAAAAAACCTCCTTGGATCCCATTGATCCAGCTAACTACTGACCTGTCTCTAACCTTCCCTTTGTGGGGAAGGTTATTGAGAAGGTGGTTGCATTGCAACTTGACAATTACCTGGAAACTCCCGGTGTCTAGTAAGCTCTCCAGTCTGGATTTAGGAAGAGGCATAGCACAGAGACTGCCCTTGTCTGGGTACTAAATGATCTCCTAATGGTGAGAGATTGAAAGGCTCGTACCATCTTGGTCCTTCTTGATCTCTCTGCAGCTTTTGACACTGTCGACTATGGGGTCCTTTTGGAGACCCTACGGATCCTTTGCAGCCTGTCAGGTACAGTTCTCAAATGGTTTCGACCCTTCCTAACAGGCAGGTCTCAGAGGGTGGTCACCAGAATTTATTCCCTCTGATGCCCCCCAAGTCCTGTGGGGTACTGCAGTGCTCCATATTGGCTCCCATGTTGTTCGCAGTGTATATGCTGCCCTTAGGAGATTATTAGGAGATACGGCTAGAGTTTTCACTGCTATGCAGATGATACTCAGCTGTATATGTCCTTTGTGCCCAGGCAGGTTGATGCGGTTTCCATACTAAATAGTTGCCTTTCTGCGATCAAAGACTGGATGAGCTCAAGTTGGCTGAGATTGAATCTAGATAAGACTGAGAGGTGGGTTTTGGTGCTGGGCATGTGTCGGGCCTTTGGGTTGATGTGTCCAGCTTATTTCCTCAGATCGGGTGCGTAACCTGCATGTTGTTTTTGATGATGGCTTGACCCTGAAGTTTCAGGTATCAGCTGTGGTCAAATCCTCATTTTATCATCTGAGGAACATTGCCTGGGTGAAACACCTGATTCCCCTGGGTGGCCTTCCAATACTGGTCCATGCCTTCATTACTACCCATCTAGACTACTGCATTGCCCTCTACCTAGGGCTGTCTGGGGTTGATATCTGCTGCTTGCAGCTGGTGCAGAAAGCTGCAGCCAGGTTATTGACTGGTACCTCTACTAGCTGACGGTTCAGTGGCAGATCACCTATACGGTAGGCTTGCTTACCTTTAAAGCCCTACACAAACAGGGACCTGACTACCTAACAGACCTCCTGTTTCCCTACTCCCCTAATCGCCCTCTCCAATCCGCCGATGAGGGATTGCTAGAGATTCCCAGGGTTTGTCTTAAAACATCTGGAGAGCGTGCTTTTTCATTTGCAGCACCGACCTGTGGAATTCTCTATCTCGTCGGTTAGGAGAATGCCTGACCATCACAAATTTTAAATCAGTGTTGAAAACATACTTGTTTTCATTGGCCTTCCCTGATTAATTGAATTGGACTATGCTGATTTTAATACTTTTATATTCTGTTTTAATGTATTTATAATCTGTGAAGCGCCTTGGTTTTGAAAGGCACTATAAAAATAAAGACTGAAAGACTGATTTGACCTGTTACTGCAGAAGTTATTCTGATGTCTCAAGCAGAAGATCAGTACTTTAGGGCAGGAAAAGCAGCAGGAACAGATGGAGTCTAAGGGGCAAAGAGCCTGTTTTAGCTCAGGTTTATTTAGTAATAAGAATAGGATGTCTTTAAAGAGCAGCTGACACCTCTGGGAAAACTTTGATGTTACAAAGAGAGTATTATGACGTCAAGTGTGGAATAAGCAGCAACTCTGGAGGAAGTTTAAAGTGCAAGGACTCAGTTTCAGTGTCCATATCCTTAATAAAGAACATGGAGAAGATGGATACTGAAAGTATTTCTTAAAGTTCAGTTCTGTCTAAATATTATGTTTCTCAGAGTTTTCCTAGAGGTGTCAGTTGCTCTTTAAATTCAAATTAAAAGTGGTAGCCTGCAGGCCTACCATCTTCGAGCCTGATCTTGTCAGATACCAGAAGCTAATCAAGGTCAGGCCAGATCAGTAGTAGGAATGGGAGACCTCCAAGAGCACCATGTGCTGCCGGAAGTGGTGTTGGTAGCTTTGCAGGAGAGTCTCTACCCACGGTTAAAAGTATTCATACCAATGCCCCGGCGTGGTGTTTGTGGGACACTCTGCTGTCGGAGGTGCCGTCTTTTGGATGAGTCATTAAACAAAGGTCCCGTCTACCTGTTCTGGTGGTGGTTCTTGTGGATGGTAAAGATCCCATAGCACCTCTTGAGAAGGGTAGGGGATTTGTTTGTTGAAAGAAAAATCATACTTCACATTGGGACATCATACTCCAATTACAAATGACACATTCAAAACGAAAAAGCCATGCTAAGGCACCACAAGGTATAGAAAGCCACACTGACTAGTCTGATTCAAACCACTTTATTAAAACACATACTCTCTGCACTCCACCAAATGTTTTCCTTGAGAAAGAGCAAAGGTGGTGCTTGAAAACGTTTGATGTTGTGAGTATGTGTTTTAACAAAGTGCTTTGAATCAGACAAGTCAGCATGGCTTTCTACACTTTGCAGTGCCTTAGCATGGCTTTTTTGTTTTTGCTGACTACTGAGTATGTTTGGAGCTTGGCTGATCTGTTTAGTTGCCATCTCGTTTTTTGGGATACAAAGTACACATAAGAACGGTCATTAACAAGCTTTCAAATTGTACAATACTGTATATCAAAAAGCCTAGTGACCTAATGATTTCGTTCTTCTCATCCCACCCACCCTTTACAATGTTTCCAAAGAAGCATCATCTGTTTCTTAATGTTTTGTGTTTTGTACAATATATGGACTGCATTTGTCTCTGAATACAAGCAAATCACTTTGTCTCCAATATTGTTGCTGTAGTATCCACTTGCAATGTGACTGCCATGTATAATACTTTAATATGCCACATATGATTCTAAGAGTACTAGGGTGATGTTTTTTCCATATCCCAGAAAAAACCCTAGAATTAATACTTCATATGTCATAGTCCGATATTCAGGACACTCCACAACTTGAGCCGTATGATCCCAAAAAGTTACGATAAATGGTCAGTTAATGAATACATGTTCTTGTGTCTCAAAACCCCATTACAAGTATCCCTAGGGCAGTATCAGCTGCCTGCCCTTGAACAGGGCTGCTTCAGCTCTCCCACGGTCGGCCGGCACCCAGCCAGCCACCGACCAAGACCAGGACGCCCGCCTGCAGCTCCTTGGAAACTGCCTGCCCTTGAACAGGGCTGCTTCAGCTCCCCCCACGGTTGGCCGGCACCCAGCCAGCCACCGACCGAGACCAGTACGCTCACCTGCAGCTCTTTGGAAGCTGCCTGCCCTTGAACAGGGCTGCTTCAGCTCCCCCACGGTCGGCCGGCACCCAGCCAGCCACCGACCGAGACCAGGACGCCTGCCTGCAGCTCCTTGGAAGCTGCTTGCCCTTGAACAGGGCTGCTTCAGCTCCCCCACAGTCGGCTGGCACCCAGCCAGCCACCGACCGAGACCAGGACGCCCGCCTGCAGCTCCTTGGAAGGTATGGGACAGCGCAGCCAATTGGAACACGGGTGCTTCCAGCAAACCCGCTCTGATTGGCCAGGACTTTTCCCCTGCTGCAGCCATCTGGCACTTTTAACAAGTAGATTTTCAATAGAACTAAGCACATTTCAACTGTGTAATAGAAGTTTTTTTTTTTGTAAGTGGCTAGTTTTCCATTAGCAGGTTATACTTACCTGCCACTAGAGGGATTCTTCTTTCTACACAAATCACTGTACCAATCCTAACCCCACTTGCACTGCTTGGTTGTTGGCTGTCTAAACCCTGTCCTCGTATAACTGTCGACAGGTGGTAAGTGTGCTTACAATGGGCGAGGGCAGGAACTCCTTCCCAGAAATAAACCTCAGCCCCTGCGTCCATAGCTGGTAGCCTTGAATTGCACTGTGCAGGCCTTATTTTATTTACTTGGCACATACCAATAACAAACCTCACTAACTTCCTTCCAGCCTTAGTACAGCCATCTCTCCTTCCTTCACAGCAGTTCTTGTTAGCTGACTGATAATTATCTCACAGGCTAGTGCTATGCCTCCAGCCAAGATGTGGATGTGGTTCCCCTCCCATCCATCTAGTGAGGATAGGGATACTCAAATATTAAAGGTAGAGGGTGCTGGCTGTCATCCAGGGATATAGGCCTGTAGGTTTTATATTGGGACTCTCCTTGTTGCATATGGTCACCTCCCCCCCCAATAACACTGGGTAACAACTGGGGATGGTCGTCCACCTACGAGGTCCCTGACTACACCTTCCCCAATATCCTTGTGATCTCCAAAGCACACTGTAGTGTTACTTGCTGTCTAGATCTTCGGTGCCTTATGTATACAAGCAGGGTAAAGCATACCCGTGCTAAAAAACTCCCAGGTTGTGAAGCGCGTAGGAGGTGGTATCTCCCCTGGCTCCTCCTACTTGCACTACTACTGGCTGATGATATTGAAACCAATCCTGGCCCATTAAATCTGACCCACAAAATCCTTCCCATATGGGGCATGGGTAAGGTGCTAAAAATAGCTCATCTTAACATTAGGAGCCTGCTACCTAATCGTGATGAGCTATTAGCATGGGTTGCACTCTACAAACCCAACATCCTAGGAGTGACGGAGACCTGGCTGAAACCCTCTGTCCCTGACTCTGCCTGTGAACTCACTGGGTATGAATTCACCCGACTGGACAGAGCTGGGGGCAAGGGGGGGGTGGCATACTAATATACCATAAGAGCCATTTAAAAATCTCCCAAATTGCCCACCAGGATTCAAATGTGTCCCCCTGTGAGTTGCTACATGTGCTACTGCTACTTGGGGATGCAAAGAAACTGCACCTGGTGTACACCTATAATCCTCCAAGAGGTGGGCTACCTGGATTAACTCACCTCATGGACAAAATTGGTCCCAGAGTAGGGGATAACGAACTCATAATCCTGGGGGATGTAAACCTTAACTGGGATAGTGGTAATGTTAAGCAGTTTGAGCCTCTGCTTGCTAACCTTGCCCTGACCCAGCTCATCCAGGAACCAACTAGGCGGACAGCAAATGGATCCTCCAGCACCTTACTGGACTGGATCATGTCTAACCGTCCTGACAGGATCTCATCAGCGGGTACATTATCTGACTCCATCTCTGACCACTTGCGTTTTCTCGTGATGGAAAATTCCCACCCCCAAAATTCCACACAAAATTATGCATGTCAGAAACTACTCTAGATTCGATACTGAGGAGTTCCTGGAAGACCTAAGAGTTACTGACTGGTCTGGGGTGTATGGTGCCACTGACCCCTCGGCAGCAACCTCTTACTTCCTCTCCACCTTTGGGACCTTGCAAGACAAGCATGCTCCCAAGGTCACTCATAGGGTGAGGGGGTCCGCTACCCTCTGGTTAAATGGGAATCTCCTAGCCCAGATGCGGGAGAGAGATAAGTGTTGGGCTTGTTCCAAAGGTACCAGTGATCCCATGATTATTCAAAGGTACAGACACCTCAGGAACAAGTGCAAAAAGGCCAGCAGGGCAGCAAAGAGTGACTTTTGCAAGTCCACCCTACTAAGCTCTGTCAGTAATCCCAGGAGGTTCTGGAGAGATATTAAATCCCTTGTCAGCGGATCCTCCCATCCGGGGGTTACGGACATGGTCATAAATGGAGTCTCCTGCAATAATCCCCATACTGTTGCCAACTCCCTAAATAATCACTTCTCTGCCTTCACAACCCTCTTCTCACCTGATGAGGCTCTGTCCCACCCCCTTCCCTCCACTCTGCTGGAGGGTCACCCTCCTCGTCAAATGTTCCACCTCAGGGCTGTATCAGTTCAGGACTTGCAGAAATGCCTAGCTGGCCTCTCCCAGTACTCCAGTCCTGGCCTAGACAACCTGGAACCTAAACTCCTTAAGCTTGGTGCTGCACACATTGCCTCACCAGTAGCCTTTATCTTCAACCTATCCCTTGGTCTGGGGACCATCCCAGACATCTGGAAAGAGGTGAGGATTGTCCCTGTACTAAAGCAAGGAAATCCCAAATTGCCTGACAATTATCGACCGATTGCCATTCTCCCAACCCTTAGCAAGCTCCTTGAAAAGGTAGTGGCTGAGCAGCTTTCGGAATATATCCACTCTCATGAACTTCTGTCCCCAGTCCAGTACGGCTTTCCTAAGGGACACAGCACCACCACAGCCTTAATCTTGGTTACATCAAGTATCCGGACAGCCATGGACCAGGGCAAACTCTCTGGTGCAATATTTATTGACCTGTCCAAAGCCTTTGACCTCATTGACCACAAACTGCTTGGTGCACAGTTGTGGTCACTTGGCCTCTCCCCCCATGCCATGAAATGGCTAATGGGTTATCTACATGGCAGAAAGCAGCGTACCTGCTTTAATAAAGTCCTCTCCGAGTCCCTACCGGTGACCTCCGGAGTGCCTCAAGGCTCGGTACTGGGTCCCCTCCTCTTCTCCCTCTTCATCAATCAACTACCCATGGTTACTACCAGCTGTAGCGCCACCATGTATGCAGATGATCTGGTAATCCTGGCTCACTCCCAGAATGCCACTACCCTAAACCAGAACCTGACCGATGACTTTAACAGGGTATTGTCATGGGTTGCTATTCACAAGCTGGTCCTGAACCTGAAAAAGACACAGGCTATGCTCTTTGGCTCAATGGCTAAAATCAAAGCCTCATCGGCCTGCTTACACGTCACCAGCGCAGATGGATCTTCACTACCCATAGTGAGCTCCATCAAATATCTGGGGGTAACACTTGACCCCCAACTTGACATGGGTAATCATATCCTTAACATCTGCAGGGCAGCAAACTGCAAACTGGGTCTGGCCTATAGGGCCAAGTATAACCTTACACCAGCAGCCAGGCTTGCCCTAGCGAAGGGTGTGCTCCTTCCCTCCCTCAGCTATGGGCTGCACCTATTTGCTCGCTCTCCAAAGACACATCTCACCCGGTGGTACACTGCTTACAATAACATTTGTCATTTTGCCTTGGCTGCCCCCCGACTCACCCACCGTTGTGAGCTATATGAGAAACTCTGCTGGCTCTCACCAGCTAGATACCTTGATTTTGGTTTGGGATGCCTCTCTGGGAAAGTGATCAGAACTAGCACCCCCCAGGGGCTGGCCCGGCTTCTGCCTAAACTGAATCCCACCCCCTACCAACTTAGGTCTCTCACATCAGGGATGCTCAAAGTCCCTCCTACCTGGACCCTCATGGGGGATCGGGACTTTGCCATAAGTGCGCCCAGACTCTGGAATTCCGCTGCCTGTGGATGTCCAGAGCTGCCCCCTCCTATCTGAGTTTTCAAATTCCCTGTGGGGTTTCCTAAAATAGCATCAGAGTGTGACTGCCCCAAACCTCCCTAAAGTAAAGTGTCAAATTGTTTTGTCTGAACCTCCCCAGGGTGTCTCCATTGAATTCCTGGAGATATTTTCCCACTGTATCAATGACTTCTGACTACTCCTGCCTAAAAAGCCTTGGGCATTTTACACCATTATTGCTCCACGGTCATAGGCTAACCATGACATATTGCATCTTGTCACTTGGTAGAAACTTGTACTACCAAGTGTTTCTGTTTCTGTTCACATGTGCATTTTTAGAAAATGTGATGAGCTGTATATATTGTTCTGCATCCAACTAGCCTAGGGGTGTATATGACAATGTTATAAGTTATATTATGACCAATCCAGTCCTTGAGCTATGCTCCACTCCTATGTATGATGACCTGTATATATCTGTCAGTTGAACTAGCCAGTCTAGAGTGTATAATCTGAAATGTGCTTACTACTATATGTTTCCCCTAGCGTCAAATGATGTATTTCCCACGTTTGTTTACTGTGACAAAAAACTGTACTCTCTTTGCCATGTCTCCTTGACTGTTGTTCCTCATGTTGTATTGTCCCGGGTCGTTCCTGAAAATAGGCATAATACTTGTCTAGTGGACTTACCCGGTAAATAAAAGCTAAATAAATAAATTGTTCTGATACCTGCTTGTGTTTATGTGTGTTTCTTTTTTTCCTATTCTTCCATGGCATGTTAACCACACTGTATCCCACATTTGTCTTGGGAATCTAGTTTCAGTTAGTTGTCTCAGGGTCTCTGATGTTGACTGTATTGATCCATGTGGGAAAACTAATGATCCTGTAAAATAGGAATTAATGATGTGACTATACAGAAGTTTCTTATTTAGGTTTCTAAAGTGACCTGGTGTTAATTTCCACAATTTTACTTTCTTTATCGGGCAGGCTGGATGGACCATAGGGTCTTTTTCAGCTGACAAATTTGTATGTTTCTGTGTTTACTGCCAAATCAATGTATTTGGGAATCTGAGCCCTCTTTTAATCTAGTGTGAGAAGTCCACTACTTTGCTTCCCAGAGTAACACGATTGGGTCAATCCATTCTTGTACCCAAAGTCTCCAGTTCACATCTTTAAAGGGAAATAAAGTCGAGAATGTAGCTGAAAGAAATAATGAATATAAAAGACTAAGGGTTTCCATCCTATCTTCTTCACAGGAAGATACATAAAATTCCTATGAATGGGATTAAGCCTACTCCCCCATAAGGCCTGAAAAAATATACAATATAGTCTGGTGTCTAGTTCCTGCAGGGGGTGGGAATACATAACTAAGATTCAGGAATATTGGTAGTAGCAAGGTTCTTATTAAATATGCTCTTTTTTTATGTTTAGAGATTTGCATATATTTCCATATATTCACTTTCCTTTCACCCTCTTTAATTTTTTCTTCCCAGTTTAAATTATCTATATCAAAATTACCAAATATTATGCCCAACACTTTAATTTCTGATTCTGCTACAGGACTATTAACTATATGTTGTAAACCCAGATCTTTAGAAGAGCCTAAACAGAAAGCTTTACATTTATTTATATTTATCCTAGCACCTGACACCTTATTATATTGATGTACCAAAGACAAAGCAGCCTGACGTGATTGCAAATAATCTACATACAAGCATAAATCATCCGCATAGACCAACATTTTCAACTGTGGGGTACTGAGACTAACAGAAACACCCTGAACCACTTGTGACTGAACAGTTTTGCGAATTAAAGTGTCAGTACTGAACATGTTTAATAATGGTGTTCGTGGGCAACCCTGCCTAACTCCCCTCGCTATGTCAATCCTAGTGCCCACTATCCCATTAATCAGTGGATGAAAATGAGCATATCTATACAGCAATTGTATCCACTGTATACATTTCACTGGTAATCCATGGAAGGCTAGCGGCTGAAATAATCATGTGGAACTCGATCAAAGGACTTTTCTTGGTCAACTGTCATTATGAATCCTTGTAATTTCTGTAATTGACCTCTTACCATAACTTCCCTAACCTGTATTCAATTATTCATTATTGCTCTTCCAGGTATAGCACACATCTGATTGTGTGCTATCAGTTTACCTGCAGTTTTTCCCAGCCTTTGTCCCAGTGGTTTTGCTAAAATTGTCATGTCTGTACTCATGATAGAAATTGGTCTCCAGTTTCTCGAATCCAGTCGATCTCCTTTTTTTATCTCATTTTTATATAGTAATATCAAAATGACTTGAGCCATATTACCTGTGGACTTTAAACCATATAGCATGTCGTTAAATACTTCTCTTAAAATTGGACTTCAGAGACTAGAAAACATTTTATAAAATTCCACACTTAGGCCATCAGGCCTAGGTGCTACATTAAGCCGTAAGGTTTTTATTATTGTCACTACTTCTTCTGTAGAGATAGGCGTACAGGTCTGCCTGTTCAAAATTATTCAACAATTCCATATTGTCCTTAGAAAGATGATTTTCAAGACCCTCATCCACTTGCAGGGGAACTCCAAACCATGAGTGCAACCTTTCAGATATAGTAGCTAAAATGTCATGTAACTCTGTATACAACTGACCCACCTTATCTTTAATAGCCGTAAATACTTTATTAGTTACTCTGTCCTGACATTCGTTAAAGGCATATCTATAGATGTTTTAGTGCCTTATGACCCTAGAGTTTGTTCTGCTTTTAAAGTAAATTTCCGATATAAACATATGGGTTTTATTTTTTTATTGAAAATCAGAATTACAAACCTTCGAGCTAAGAGCTCGTTTACAAAGGATCATCAACACTTAAGGAGATGCATTTGTTGCAACAGCATAATTACAGTAGACAAATTGACACTGGGGTTATACTACTAACATGGTGGTTACATAGGAAGGGGCAGCAAAATACAGTTACAGTTTACACAAGTCAAGACATGAATGAAGCAGCTGGTGGCATTGTCAATTTCCCAGTGGTGGTACGCAATGAATAGCCATCGGAGAAGTTAAGTGCAGAGAGACAAGTTGAGGTTTGGCAAGTGTAGGAGGGGGACAGAGGATGTGGACAGGGGGACCGGGCAGGAGGTAGTGTGGGTGTACTGGACAGAGGGCAGGTGGAGGGGAGGAGTATGGAGGGGACAGAGGATGTGGACAGGGGACCGGGCAAGAGGTAGTGGGTGTACTGGACAGAGGGCAGGTGGGGGGAGGAGGGTATGGAGGGGACAGAGGATGGACAGGGGGACCGGCAAGAGGTAGTGTGGGTGTACTGGACAGAGGGCAGGTGGAGGGGAGGAGGATGGAGGGGACAGAGAGATGTGGACAGGGGGACCGGCAAGAGGTAGTGTGGGTGTACTGGACAGAGGGCAGGTAGAGGGAGGAGTATGGAGGGGGACAGAGGATGTGGACAGGGGACCGGCAAGAGGTAGGTGGGTGTACTGGACAGAGGCAGGTAGGGGAGGAGTATGGAGGGACAGAGGATGTGGACAGGGGACCGGGCAAGAGGTGAGTGTGGGTGTACTGGACGGAGGGCAGGTGGAGGAGGAGTATGGAGGGGACAGAGGATGTGGACAGGGGACCGGGCAAGAGGTAGTGTGGGTGTACTGGACAGAGGGCAGGTGGGGGAGGGAGTATGGAGGGGGCAGAGGATGTGGACAGGGGGACCGGGCAAGAGGTAGTGTGGGTGTACTGGACAGAGGGCAGGTAGAGGGAGGGAGTATGGAGGGACAGAGGAGATGTGGACAGGGGACCGGGCAAGAGGTAGTGTGGTGTACTGGACCAGAGGGCAGGTGGAGGGAGGAGTATGGAGGGGACAGAGGATGTGGACAGGGGACCGGGCAGGAGGTAGTGTGGGTGTACTGGACAGAGGGCAGGTGGAGGGGAGGAGGGAGGGGACAGAGGATGTGACAGGGGACCGGGCAGGAGGTAGTGTGGGTGTACTGGACAGAGGGCAGGTGGAGGGAGGAGTATGGAGGGGACAGAGGATGTGGACAGGGGACCGGGCAGGAGGTAGTGTGGGTGTACTGGACAGAGGGCAGGTAGAGGAGGAGGAGTATGGAGGGGACAGAGGATGTGGACAGGGGACGGCAAGAGGTAGTGTGGGTGTACTGGACAGAGGGCAGGTAGAGGGAGGAGGGTGGAGGGGACAGAGGATGTGGACAGGGGACCGGGCAAGAGGTAGTGGGGTGTACTGGACAGAGGGCAGGTAGAGGGGAGGAGTATGGAGGGGACAGAGGATGTGACAGGGGGACCGGGCAAGAGGTAGTGTGGGTGTACTGGACAGAGGGCAGGTGGAGGGGAGGAGTATGGAGGGGGACAGAGGATGTGGACAGGGGGACCGGCAGAGGTAGTGTGGGTGTACTGGACAGAGGGCAGGTAGAGGGGAGGAGTATGGAGGGGGACAGAGGATGTGGACAGGGGGACCGGGCAAGAGGTAGTGTGGGTGTACTGGACAGAGGGCAGGTAGAGGGGAGGAGTATGGAGGGGGACAGAGGATGTGGACAGGGGGACCGGGCAAGAGGTAGTGTGGGTATACTGGACAGAGGGCAGGTGGAGGGGAGGAGTGGAGGGGGACAGAGGATGTGGACAGGGGACCCGGGCAAGAGGTAGTGTGGTGTACTGGACAGAGGGCAGGTAGGGGAGGAGTATGGAGGGGACAGAGGATGTGGACAGGGGACCGGCAGAGAGGTAGTGTGGGTGTACTGGACAGAGGGCAGGTGGAGGGGAGGAGTGGAGGGGACAGAGGATGTGGACAGGGGGACCGGGCAGGAGGTAGTGGGTGTGTACTGGACAGAGGGCAGGTGGAGGGAGAGGAGTATGGGAGGGACAGAGGATGTGGACAGGGGACCGGGCAGGAGGTAGTGTGGGTGTACTGGACAGAGGGCAGGTGGAGGGAGGAGCATGGAGGGGACAGAGGATGGACAGGGGGACCGGGCAGGAGGTAGTGTGGGTGTACTGGACAGAGGGCAGGTGGAGGAGGAGTAGGTGGAGGGGACAGAGGATGTGACAGGGGACCGGGCAGGAGGTAATGTGTGTACTGGACAGAGGGCAGGTGGAGGGAGGAGTATGGAGGGACAGAGGATGTGGACAGGGGACCGGGCAGGAGGTAGTGTGGGTGTACTGGACAGAGGGCAGGTGGAGGGAGGAGTATGGAGGGACGGAGATGTGGACAGGGGGACCGGGCAGAGGTAGTGTGGGTGTACTGGACAGAGGGCAGGTGGAGGGAGGAGTATGGAGGGGGACAGAGGATGTGGACAGGGGACTGGGCAAGAGGTGAGTGTGGGTGTACTGGACAGAGGGCAGGTAGAGGGAGGAGTATGGAGGGGACAGAGGATGTGACAGGGGACCGGGCAAGAGGTAGTGTGGGTGTACTGGACAGAGGGCAGGTAGAGGGGAGGAGTATGGAGGGGACAGAGGATGTGGACAGGGGACCGGGCAAGAGGTAGTGTGGGTGTACTGGACAGAGGGCAGGTGGAGGGAGGAGTATGGAGGACAGAGGATGTGGACAGGGGACGGGCAAGAGGTAGTGTGGGTGTACTGGACAGAGGGCAGGTAGAGGGAGGAGTATGGGAGGGACAGAGGATGTGGACAGGGGGACGGGCAAGAGGTAGTGTGGGTGTACTGGACAGAGGGCAGGTGGAGGGAGGAGTATGGAGGGGACAGAGGATGTGGACAGGGGACCGGGCAAGAGGTAGTGTGGGTGTACTGGACAGAGGGCAGGTAGAGGGAGGAGTATGGAGGGGACAGAGGATGTGGACAGGGGACCGGGCAAGAGGTGGTGTGGGTGTACTGGACAGAGGGCAGGTGGAGGGGAGGAGATGGAGGGACAGAGGATGTGGACAGGGGACCGGGCAAGAGGTAGTGTGGGTGTCCTGGACAGAGGGCAGGTGGAGGGGAGGAGTATGGAGGGACAGAGGATGTGGACAGGGGACCGGGCAAGAGGTAGTGTGGGTGTCCTGGACAGAGGGCAGGTGGAGGGAGGGAGTATGGAGGGGACAGAGGATGTGGACAGGGGACCGGGCAAGAGGTAGTGTGGGTATACTGGACAGAGGGCAGGTGGAGGGGAGGAGGATGGAGGGGACAGAGGATGTGGACAGGGGACCGGCAAGAGGTAGTGTGGGTGTCCTGGACAGAGGGCAGGTGGAGGGAGGAGTATGGAGGGGACAGAGGATGTGACAGGGGACCGGCAAGAGGTAGTGTGGGTGTACTGGACAGAGGGCAGGTAGAGGGAGGAGTATGGAGGGGACAGAGGATGTGGACAGGGGACCGGGCAAGAGGTAGTGTGGGTATACTGGACAGAGGGCAGGTGGAGGGGAGGAGTATGGAGGGGACAGAGGATGTGGACAGGGGACCGGCAGGAGGTGGTGGGTGTACTGGACAGAGGGCAGGTGAGGGAGGAGTATGGAGGGGACAGAGGATGTGGACAGGGGACCGGGCAGGAGGTAGTGGGTGTACTGGACAGAGGGCAGGTGGAGGGAGGAGTATGGAGGGGACAGAGGATGTGGACAGGGGACCGGGCAAGAGGTAGTGTGGGTGTACTGGACAGAGGGCAGGTGGAGGGAGGGTATGGAGGGGGACAGAGGATGTGGACAGGGGACCGGGCAAGAGTAGTGTGGGTGTACTGGACAGAGGGCAGGTGGAGGGGAGGAGTATGGAGGGGACAGAGGATGTGGACAGGGGACCGGGCAGAGGTAGTGTGGGTGTACTGGACAGAGGGCAGGTGGAGGGAGGGTATGGAGGGGACAGAGGATGTGGACAGGGGACGGGCAAGAGGTAGTGTGGGTGTACTGGACAGAGGGGGGTAGAGGGAGGAGTATGGAGGGGACAGAGGATGTGGACAGGGGACCGGGCAAGAGGTAGTGTGGGTGTACTGGACAGAGGGCAGGTGGAGGGAGGAGTATGGAGGGGACAGAGGATGTGGACAGGGGACCGGGCAAGAGGTAGTGTGGGTACTGGACAGAGGGCAGGTGGAGGGAGGGAGTGGAGGGGACAGAGGATGTGGACAGGGGACCGGCAAGAGGTAGTGTGGGGTGTACTGGACAGAGGCAGGTGGAGGGAGGGTATGGAGGGGACAGAGGATGTGGACAGGGGACCGGGCAAGAGGGTAGTGTGGGTGTGCTGGACAGAGGCAGGTGGAGGGGAGGAGTGAGAGGGGACAGAGGATTGGACAGGGGACCGGGCAAGAGGTAGTGTGGGTGCACTGGACAGAGGGCAGGTGGAGGGGAGGAGTGTGGAGGGGACAGAGGATGTGGACAGGGGACCGGGCAAGAGGTAGTGTGGTGTACTGGACAGAGGGCAGGTGGAGGGAGGAGTATGGAGGGACAGAGGATGGACAGGGGACCGGGCAAGAGGTAGTGTGGGTGTACTGGACAGAGGGCAGGTGGAGGGAGGAGTATGGAGGGGACAGAGGATGTGGACAGGGGACCGGGCAAGAGGTAGTGTGGGTGTACTGGACAGAGGGCAGGTAGAGGGGAGGAGTATGGAGGGGGACAGAGGATGTGGACAGGGGGACCGGGCAAGAGGTAGTGTGGGTGTACTGGACAGAGGGCAGGTGGAGGGGAGGAGTATGGAGGGGGACAGAGGATGTGGACAGGGGGACCGGGCAAGAGGTAGTGTGGGTGTACTGGACAGAGGGCAGGTAGAGGGGAGGAGTATGGAGGGGACAGAGGATGTGACAGGGGACCGGGCAGGAGGTAGTGTGGGTGTACTGGACAGAGGGCAGGTAGAGGGGAGGAGTATGGAGGGGACAGAGGATGTGGACAGGGGACCGGCAGGAGGTAGTGGGTGTACTGGACAGAGGGCAGGTAGAGGGGAGGAGTATGGAGGGGGACAGAGGATGTGGACAGGGGGACCGGGCAGGAGGTAGTGTGGGTGTACTGGACAGAGGGCAGGTAGAGGGGAGGAGTATGGAGGGGGACAGAGGATGTGGACAGGGGGACCGGGCAAGAGGTAGTGTGGGTGTACTGGACAGAGGGCAGGTGGAGGGGAGGAGTATGGAGGGGGACAGAGGATGTGGACAGGGGGACCGGGCAAGAGGTAGTGTGGGTGTACTGGACAGAGGGCAGGTGGAGGGGAGGAGTATGGAGGGGACAGAGGATGTGGACAGGGGACCGGGCAAGAGGTAGTGTGGGTGTACTGGACAGAGGGCAGGTGGTGGGGAGGAGTATGGCGGGGGACAGAGGATGTGGACAGGGGACCGGCAAGAGGTAGTGTGGGTATACTGGACAGAGGGCAGGTGGAGGGGAGGAGGAGGGAGGGGCAGAAATGGCTCAGTAATGTGCCATTTTGAGGTAGTGGGTGTACTAGATAGAGGGCAGGTGGAGGGAGGAGTATGGAGGGGACAGAGGATGTGGACAGGGGACCGGGCAAGAGGTAGTGTGGGATACTGGACAGAGGGCAGGTGGAGGGGAGGAGTAGGGAGGGGGCAGAGGAAATGGCTCAGTAATGTGCCATTTTGAGGTAGTGTGGGTGTACTAGATAGAGGGCAGGTGGAGGGGAGGAGTATGGAGGGGACAGAGGATGTGGACAGGGGACCGGGCAGGAGGTAGTGTGGGTGTACTGGACAAAAGGCAGGTGGAGGGAGGTAGTGAGGGTGTACAGGACAGAGGGTAAGTGACGGGAGGAGTTGGTAGGGAGGGTGAGGGGTGGGGTGGGGGAGTAGTGCAACCTGGTCAGAGCAAGGAGGCAGTTAAGTAGTGTGCAGGATGCTGGGATTACATTTGACACAGGCAGTGAGCTGGTGAAGAGATGGACTTATGGAGTTTGGATTTGAAGGGCCCTAGGCTTTGAAAGCTGGTGATTTGGGTTTGTTTATATATGTGCAAGCAATGTTTGACATTAATCAAAGCCACTGCTCAACTGATAGGACCCCTATCAGTAGAGCGGTGGCTTTGATTAATGTCAAACATTGCTTAAACATATAAAACTATGTCTTTAAAATACCCCACCATAGACTACAATGGGGCACGTCCCCACACTCTCCCTGGTGAGATGTCATAAAACCTCTGAGCGCGGGGGAGGGACGGGTGAACAGGGAAGTGGAAGGAAATCGCTTGGCAGTCTATTTGCCATCAGGTATGATCCTTCCTTCCTTAAACCAGTGAGAAAAGAAATCTTTTTTTTTTTTTTTTTTTTGCACAGACTGACTATTGCAGTCATAATGTGATGGGTTATATAGCCCTATATGGTAATTTTAAGCTACTGGAAATTTACTGTAATAATTTTGCCCTAACATACACAAAAATTCTGCATTTCCTTTTTTATACACGTTATTTGATCTTTGTATGAAGCTCCCTCAGTATTTTAGAGGGAAATAAGGTGAAATGGCTGTACCCGTAACTGAAGAAACTTAAAATAATATTTTTTCCGTTTGTTTTCCCTATTTTTTGGAATCATTTTTTAATTCCCAACTTTATGACCTCCTACCAGTCTATCAGGGTGTCACACCAGACAAGAGATCAAAGAAATGGCCAGCCATGCCCTATTAACTTTTTCAGCAAATGTACTTTATTGTCTATATTTCTTAATACTCTTGACAATAGATCCTAGTATCCCAATGTTTCACCTCAGCAGGCTTCTTCAGTGGTAGAATCTAATTATAATCAATAAATAAATTGTTTTTATTATAAACTGTAGTCATTGAACATATCACACTTCTATATTAATTAAGCAATAAGGCACGACAGGGTGTGTGTTATTGTGTAATAACTTCACTCCTGGGGTGGGTTGAAGCACGGTATGCGTATCCGAGTGCTTCCACCACCCCAGGAGTGACGTTATTACACAGTAACACACACACTGGAGTGCCTTATTGCTATTATACAATAGCTTGTTATTATACAAAATAAAAAACATTTAAAAATATTTTTTAGAAGATTTTTAGTGTGGCAGTATTTCTAAGGAGAAGAGGTAATCCATATGGTCAGCCATACAGTGACGTTATTGTGTAATATCATCACTGTCTCAGGCACCCATTGACCAATCAGAATACAGGAAATTTCCTTGCCATTGTATAATACAATATAATCAGCTTTAGTACATGTCCAGAGAGTATGACTGCCATAATGTGCCACTCAGTGCTTATCTTTATAAGATAAGACATTTGCTGAAAAAGTTAATAGGCATGGCTGACCATTTCTTTGATTTCTTGGATCTACTCTGCCCACCAGCCCTCTCATGACCTACGACCTTATTGGGAGGGAGCCCACATTTCCTTGACATTTTTTCATAACAGACAGCCACTGATGTCCTAGCTTTTAAAAATTCCTCACACAGCTGGGCCGGTGGCGCTGAGGGTTGAGGTGCTGGATGCCACACCTCGCTCCACGCCGGTGACCCGGGTTCGGGAGTGGACTCGGGAGTCGCTGGTGGGCGGCCAGGGAGTTAGGCTTGGCGTCCACGACAGCTTGCCTACCCGGGAGTGGTTAAGGCTATCAGTCAACACTTGTCTGACTCGAGCGGAGGCTCGAGTACTGCAAGCCTCAATGTTATGGGGAAGGCTGCCGACCTACAGCGTGACGTCAAGCGCCTGTGCCTTGATGTCAGGGGTCCTACGCTGTAGGGGTGGGAGGAAAAGTGGAAGCATGCCATCGCCCGGGAAGATGGAGCCTCTGGAGCGTGCCCTCGTGTGCCTCCATGCCTGATGGCCCCGGACCCGACAGAAAGTTGATTGTTGGGGTGAGGGGGCTCTGCCCCATCCCCGCTCGGGGGGTAAACCGTAGCTCTATGGGGTTCCTGCAAGGTCATACGGGCAGGGTGAAAGGCAGAGGGATGTCTACCTTGAGGCTCCTGAAGGGTCAGGGATGGCAGGCAGGAAGGAGAAAAAACAGTCATTTCAAAAAAAAAAAAAAATTCCTCACACTGCATTTTAACTTCAGTGTTTTCCAAAACATAATTATTTATACGCCAGCACCCCTTACCTGTAACCTTGTGCTTGAGGCCCCCTACCTTAAGCTACCTCGAAATGGTTTGAAGTAGCAACAGCTACTGGTTTTGCCTCTAAACTTTTTCCATTCTTTAGAGACAAATATAAAGTCAATACGAGAGGAGACGGTCCCCCTATGATACATATGTCCTCCTGGTGCATGTAATGACCTATATGTATCTTGTAGACTGGCTGTATTAATACTTTGTTTCAGGAAATTAGTGTCACAATATATTTTTGCAGTTGTCCCCAATTTATCTTTCAGGTCCCATGGACAATTAAAGTCACCACCCAAAATAATTTGCTTAGATATGTGCAAGTACGGCTGAATCAAATGAGAGAGTAATTCTTGCGGTTTTAGTTGGAGGTGCATAAACTACTCCTGTTCTCAGAGCCTGCTCTTGACTTAACACATCTAACATTAAGGCCCTTCCTGGATCAATGCCCATAACATTTTGAATTTTGATATTAGTAGATTTAAACAAAATTGTTACCCCAAAAAAGGGGGTCATTACCTATTGATGATATAGAGAGGCCCCCAAGGCCATGCTGTTTGAGCATTATAAATGCCAGCAGTGGATCTTAGCCTCATATCTTGTAACAAGAGTACCTGTGCATCTGAGTTACTAAGAGAGGATAGTGTAATTAATCTTCTTCTGGATTCTTTGTGCTGTTTACATTAAGAGATACAATACTGATGTTATTAGCAGAACTCAAATCCATGGAAATCACAAAAGAAGGAAATTAACAGTACAGGGTCTCAAACAGCTTTTTTCTTTCTAGTCCTTTTCTTTATTTTAGTAGCATCTAACTAGTCTCCGTCAAAGTCTGACAGGTCCCTCTTTGAAGATGCCACCAATGAGGCTTCAGACTCACCATCCTCCTCTTCCGTTTGTCCTGTAGGACCACAAACGTGTTACTTGTTTCCAAAGTGTCCTTCTTTGCCATTTTTGATATTGGTTGACTACTTGTCCTTCTTCTCCCCCTCCCCTGACTACCTGTAGATCATCCTGTAGGACACAGACTCACATTGCTCATTATTGCTACTCTTGTGTAAGATTTGACCTTCTTGACCTCCCTGTAAGGAGGCCACTTGAATAGATGAGGAAGAGTCCTGGACTGTGGCACTTTCTAGTGCTTCCCCAGAGGTTCCAGAATCTGAAATTGTGTTGGTGTTGTACTCAGTCTGCTTTGCATGGCTATCTGGTGCAGTATTCTGATTGGATTATTGGTTGTCACCAGTGTGAAACTGTGCTTGTTGTTCCTGAGTTCTTTTATTTTGGGCTTCATGGACCATATCATCCTGGTCAGAAAAGGACCCCTAATTGTGAACTTCCCATGGACATTTTGAAATATAAATAACCTTCTTTCTCACATAAATAGCACTTCACAGGATTTGGGCAAACCATACTTGAATGTCATGTTTGTAAACAAAAATTTCAGACCAAAGCACTGCATACATTGCTCAGATGCAACAAAGACCCACATCTATGACATGTTTTTGGTTGTCCAGCATAAAAGCAAAAGCCCTGGTCTTGCCCAATGTAGAAACTGTTGGGGAGATGTTGTGTTCCTTTCTCAGAGGATCTTGGCCGAACTTTAATCTTCCAACCTCCTTCCCAAATGTTTTCTGAGTCCAGGATGGGTGCAGGCCTGTCTATTACTTTGGCCCTTTGTTTGACCCAGAGCAATGTATCTGAAATGTGAACACCCTCACTTCTGAACAGAATGTTCATATTTTTAACTGTTGGTTTAGTTACCGGAATTGACATGAATGGGGATCATAAGGGGGAATTCTTTACTTGCTGAAACTTTCTCCAAAACCTTTCCAATAACTGTGGAGTGTTGAAGCTCACATCAAACTGAGTATCCCCAGGGACGTGTATAAGAGCAAAAATATTAGTAGCCAGAAATTGCATACATTCTTTACGCAATCTCTTAGCAAAATACACCTGGTCTGGCATTTCTTCTAACCCCCTTGTGTAGTTTAGATGGACTGCATTGCATCATTTAGCTGGAGCTCCTAAGTTGGTAAACAGGTCTGTCATTCTAAAATTTCCTCTAGTATTGTTAGTGCCAGAGTCGTTGGGGGTCTCATATGAGGGACCTGGTGCATACAGTGTTTGCTTTGAAGCTGCCGCTGCCACTCTACCACTCGGTGTTGCCATAGCTCCCACTCTTGCTGATGTGGGCAGCTCTCTGGACAGGTTAGCATTCTGTTTGATGTTGCTTGACTGCTTTGCTTGCTTTGTAAATACCACAGAAACCACGTTATTCCTTACAGCTTGAATAATCATTTCTGCAGTTGGAGCTGCTCCAGCCTCTCACCTGGCTCCATAGAAACAGAATATAATGGCAGATAAGGAATGACCGGTCCACCGAGTCTACCCATTTCCCTACTTGGTTTGGCAATCCCTACCCTTATCTGGACTGCCTTTCCCCCACTCTGCTGCACAGCAGAGAGCCTTTATGCTTGTCCCATACACTTTTGAATCCTCATACTGTTTTTGCTTCCACCACCTCCGCTGGTAGACTGTTCCATGGATCCACCACCTTCTCTGTGAAAAAATACTTCCTAGCATTCCCCCTAAGCCTCTCTCTCCATCCGAGGGCCTTGTCCAACCTGCTGCTAGGAAGGGCTGATTGTGGGGACCAGGGGGCTCCTTCTGCAGCTGCAGGCTCCAGAGTGTTTCTTAAATTATTTTCCCGTAGTGTCTATGGCCGTGTATCTGTCATAAAAGGCACAGCAGGTGCCACAGGAGCATTAACAGGCGTCTCAGGGTTTGTGGCAACTGCCACTGGTGATGATTTCCGATGTTGGGCATCAGTTATGTTCTGGAGAGTGGCGTCATCTTCTGCAAGCAATTTCAAAGCCTTTTTTTTTTTTGTGTGTGTTGCTTGCACGCATGTGCAACAAACACAGTGCTTCAGTGGGGCCAGTTAATTAGATGCCTTTATGCTCAAAGAAACTTATGTCACGATCAACTGTGTTCTGTAAACACATTAGTCTGCAGCTGTTATCTCCCATGGCCTGCCCCTACATTCTCACACACACACACACACACACACACACACACACACACACACGTGCATAGAGAGGACAGCTGCATTCTTTACAGAGGGTCAGCTCTGAACTGACAGCCAGATATTTACAATTCTCATTTAATTACTAAGTGGTCCAGCACTCCACTTGCGTGTTTCTCACATGCAGGAAGTGTGGAGAGTTGATCAGCTGGATCAATCAGTACAGATCATTATGGCTTCAGGAATGTTTTTAATTTTTCATTATTCCCACCCAGTGACTTAGCAGAGAAGCTATACTCAAAAGATAACTCTATATGTAGTCAACTGGTGGAAAAGTTAACAGGAGTCTAGATTTCTTTTACTATTACCTCTGCAGTAGGAAACTGAAAATGATTCTCTACAAACTGGGAAAAGTCATGTGAGGCATTGATCAGTACAGGTACTGCCCTACTGTAATTGTGAAAAATGTAAATGTGTTGTAGTATGCAGTGCTTTTAAGTAATTGTTTCTTAGAAACATAGGCAGAAGAGTTAACCCCTGGTAATACTACATCTGACAGAATCACATATTGACTACATCTTGAGATTTCAGATGACAAAATAAATCACATAAGGGCTTATATCACCTTATTATTTATTATATTAGGAGGGACCTCCTTGTAAATGAGTGTGTTCAATTGTGTTTTCCTGCAAATAAACTGGAAACTTGAACTTAAAACTTATATTAAGAGTACACGGTGATCCTGTATATGTAGTAACTTGACTTCCCTACCTTACAGTATTGATGCCATGTAAGGCAGTCATCAAAATATTTTAATAAAATCATTTAACAATAAAATCATTTAACAATCCTCATTTTACAGCCCTCAGTGCCAGATAGGGTTTTTTTCAACTTTGGCTCATATCTCAGGCATTTTTGGGAATTTTGCAATCAAATTTTCAACATGGGGTTATTGGGACCCCTCCTTATGAATTCAGCCACTGTCATGGCGTTATTCGGTCCTGAAAGGTGATTTTGCGGTCACTGCATGGAATCACTTTTCAGGCCTGATTAACGAAACAACAGTGTCACTGTTCATGAGGCGGGCTCTCAAAAAGCCTACGTTGCAAAGTTGGTGAAAAAATCCAAAAAATTACTTTTATGAGCGTGCGTTGCACAATTTCCACGCATGCTCAGAACTTTGCAAATCTGTAATATTTTCACTCAGGATTTTCAACATTGGCATTTTTCCACACCTCCTTATGAACAGTACAGCTGTCATTTTTCATGTCCTGGCCGAAATGTGTTTTCGCACTTCTGGTGCAGAATAGCATGCTTGCTGTGTTAAATCAGTATTCGGGACAGATTAAGAAAATCACAGTGCCACTGTTCATGAGCAGAGGTCCTAAAATGCCTATGTTGAAACTGATGACAGTCAACAAATGACTGTGCTATCTTGGCGTGCATTCTGCAATTTCCACGCACCCTCGTAACTTCACAAATTTGTAATATTTTCACTCCAGATTTTCAGCATTGCCATTTTACCATACCTCCTTATGAACGGTACAGCTGTCATTTTTTCACATCTCACCCGAAATGTATTTTCAAACATGTAGTGCACAATGGTGCATTCGGTGTGCGAAATCAATGTTCAGGACAGATTAAGAGAATCACAGTGATACTGTTCATGAGCAGAGGTCTTAAACTGGCTATGTTGAAAATTTGATGACAATAGTCCATAAAATGACTGTGTTATGAGCATGCTTTGCACAATTTCCATGCACCCTCGTAAGGTCACAAATTTGTAATATTTTCAGTCCAGATTTTCAACATTGACATTTTTCCACACCTCCTTATGAACAGTACAGCTGTCATTTTTCACACCCTGGCCAAAATGTGTTTTCGCACTTCCGGCTCAGGATAGCGTGGTCGCTGTGGGAAATCAGTGTTCGGGATAGATTAAGAAAATCACAGTAACACTGTTCATGAGCGGAGGTCCCAAAATGCCTATGTTGAAAATCTGCAGTAAAAAATCCCCAAACATATTACATTACGGGTGTGTGTTGCACAGTTTCTACGCACGCTCGTGACTTCACCAGTTTTTCTATATTTTCACTCCAGATTTTCAACATTGCCATTTTTTTACACCTCCTCATGAACAAACAGTACAGCTGTCATTGTTCACATCCTGTTTGAAATGTGTTTTTGCACCTGTGGCACCAAATGGCATAGTCGCTGTGCAAAAATCACCTTTTGGCTAATGAATTGATAGTGTCACTGTTCATGCGGTGGGGTCACAAAAAGCCCATGTTGAAAACTTGGAGTAAAAATTCCAAGAAATGCCCAGGGCATTAGGGTTTTCGACCACAATGCCATATCCTGTAGGGACTGACAGGCGTCAGGGGTGTGACTTGGGACTATCGACAGTAATGCTCATGCCATTCCACCCCCACCTCCACCCTGCAGCCACTGACAGGCATCGAGGTGCGCCTTGCACCCTTTGGCCCCAGACTTCACCCAATTCTACTATACTGCACCCATTTCAGCGCATTTTCTTATGGAATGAGGTGAGTGTAAAGCCAAACACCCCAAAGAACACCTCGACACTTCTAAGTGTCTGCAGGGTAGGGTGAGGTGAAATGTTGTGACCGTTATGGGCAGTGACCCAAAGGCACACCTCAATGCCTGTCCATCTCTGCAGGGTGGGAGTGGAGCTGGCGTCAGTTCCATACTTCACTGCCATTCCTATACTGTATCTGTCTAACTCCTGCACTTCCACTGCTAATGCCAGCAAGCAACATTCGGCATTGACAAATGCTTGTTGTCTCTCTGCCAACAACAGCATGGTTTCCTGAGATCTATAGTCTGAGTCCGCAATCTCTGATACAGTTACCACTTGTGTATTTTTCCCGTTTTCAATATCCATTGCCAGTGAATCATTGTCCTTCTGAAAATTAACTTGTGAGTATTCACTTCCATAACCGCTATCGATGTCTCCAGATTATCCAGAATCTCCATAGAGATTATCCCGTATGAGGAGAGACTAAAGGAGCTTAATACGTATATCCTTGAGGAAAGAAGGGAGAGGGGGGACATGATAGAAACTTTTAAGTACCTCAGTGGAATCAACAAAGTCCAAGAGGGTAGCATCTTTCAGAAAAAGAGACGTGCAAGAACAAGGGGACACAATTTAAAGATGGGGGGGCGGTTCAGGGGCAATGTGAGGAAGTATTATTTCACAGAGAGGGTAGTGGATGCATGGAACAGCCTTCCTGAGGAGGTTGTGGGGTCTAAAACTGTGGGACAATTCAAGAATGCATGGGACAGACATAAGTCAATTCTCTTGTGGGGAAGTGGAAGAAATAGGCTGTTGGTTAACTAGGATCTGCGGCCTATCCAGTAGGTACCAAAGATTAAATCTAAACCTCCCTACAAGCCTGCAACTCCCTGCAGTAAAATCATGATTTCTTCTCTGCCCCACCCCTTTCTTGGCACTTCCTCAACTTCCCCGCCATTCGCCTTTACCCTGCTCCTCTCCCAGCACTTACTTAACCACCACTCTGTTGAAATCAAAACTTCTCTTCTGGTCTTCCCCTCCTGTCAGCACTGTTTCAACAACCACTACCCACAGAACGCACTCATCCACTGCTACAGTGACATTAGCACTTCTCTTGCGGCTTGCACAGTCCCTCATAAATTTCTCTCCCAGTGCTGTCCTTTTATATGCCATGAATCTTAAAAAAGTTCGGTATAACTGTTTAAACTGACTATATTTGAACATTTGCTTTTAATACTTTAAATTATTTCATATGGGTACTATTGCTTGAGATGGAAGGTTATATCTCAAAAATCTTACTCAAATTGATATACTATATATATATATATATATATATAAAATTTAGTCTATTTACTTAGGATAGCAGAGATGAGATGCATCATCTCAGCCCACCTATATGCAGATGATACCATGCTCTACGCTAAATCCAAGTGGACAGCTGACCTCACCAAAATACTTTATTTGTAATTTTTCAACCAGGAAAGGCACACTAAGCTATTACAGCTTGTTTCCAGGTGTGTCTTGGGGGTTGTATGGACTTGTTTTATAGACAGTGGGAAACTCCCCTGCTCTTATTCGACAAGTGCCATGGGATCGTTTACTTGCACCTGGACAGTGACCAGAGATGGGCAGAAGGGACCTCAGTTTAATGTCTCATCCAAAGAAGGCCACCACACCAATACAGCAACCTCCTTCATACTGCACTGCTGGCCACTACAGTGTCAGTAATGGGTATTACCCCAAGTACCAGGTGTGGGGCTAGAACCCATAGCCTTCAGTCTTCTGGCCCAAGAGGCGAGTGTGCTACCTACTAGGCCACTTACACTGTATATATTGACTGCCTTCAATAACATACAGAACTGGATGGATGCAAATAAACTAATTCTTAACAGCACCAGAACCAAAGCGATGGCATTCAGTAGCAAGACCACTGCCCCCTACTCCCTACAGATCCTGCCGCATTTAGGCCCCCCCCCCCTTTAGAAACAGTCCAAGTGTTTGGGTACCTTGGCCTTTGGTTGGACCCTCAGCAAAACTTCACTGAGCACATCATTAGAACAGTAAGGCTGATGCCTGAAGCTTTGGGCTCTATGCCGGGTATGAAACTGCCTCACCCCATGCACTACACACTTAATTCTATGACAGTCCTTGCTACCTGCTATGGAATATGGCAGTGAGGTTTATAGATACATCCACCATCTCGCCGCACAAAGTAACAGTGGCATGCAACAATATGTGCAGGTTTGCCCTGGGATGTGATAAAAGAACCCACTTCCTGATGTACAGGGATGTTGGACTTCCACACAACAGAAGAGGACTTAAATGGGCTACCTTGTTACACAACTGTGTGCCTGGACGGTACCTGGCCTACCTATGCTGGCTGCCAGCCAAGTCCTTCCAGACTTCCACACTCTGTTCTTAGCCTATGCATCTCCTTTATGTGCTCCATGGAAACAAGTTAATCAACACAACGACCCTTTCCTTCGCTGCTCCCCATCTACTTGGAGCTCCCTGTCTAGTGATGTGAAGACCAGTGCTGCTACCCAATGCTTCAAGTTAGTAATAACCCATGACAGGGTATGGGGATATAGGCATTTAATCCATGCCTCTGGTGCGTTGTGAGGACACATGGCTGAATTATGTTTCCTCCTTTTTCAAACCCATGTTATAAGGAAATCTTGTACTCCATCTTCTTGTCTCCTGCTACTGTCAGAACCCCCAAGCCTGCACAGGTTCAGTTTACTGTCCACCTCCTCTAAACCTCCACAGTCAGATTCTCCTTGTGTTCACCACCTGCACTTCATTGCATAAAACTGTCTGTCTGTCTATCTATCTATCTATCTATCTATCTATCGACAGTATTTAGCTAGCTATCTACAAACAGCATTTAGTCATGTGTCTATCTATAAATCTATCTAACTAGCTACAGACAACATTTAGTGATCTATCTATCTATCTCTTGCTGTCTCTGTTTGCAGTGTTTAGCGATCTGTCTGTCTCTAGCTATCTATCTATGTATCTCTCTCTCTCTCTCTCTGTTATGCTTTGCTTAATTTGTCTTGAAATGTTAGACAATACCCTACTGCCATAAGAGTCTCCATGGGACCCTCTTTAAACATAGGCACTGCACCTAAATGTAGGTTTCCTGATGTGTAGAATTCTAATCAATAAATTCCGAGGGGGGGGGCCTGCTTCTACCCATTGCTGTGGCTGGATGAACAGGAGCACTGAGAGGTTAAGTGAGCTTCTCAAGAACAGACAGTGAGTATTTGGGTCTTGTGGGGTTTGAACCTGTGATCTTGCAGTTAGTAAGTCAATGCTCTAACCACTAGACCACCCTGCCCTCATAAAAACTTTGGTGTCCTTTTTATTTGTTCCTAAAATTGACTGCATCTCAGCTGGGCTACTTTGAGTAAATGAATTCTAACAAAAAAAAAAAAAAAAACACCTCAGGAATAAATGTTTATAATAGCAATAATTCACCCGCCAGGGAGTGCTAGATTATCAGATGTGAACTGTTCTCGGGTTCATGAACACACTTGGCAAATATTCCCAAGGTGAGACAGTATCCCATAATAACAAATTCACAGGGTTACCCTCCCTGGCTGAAGGGACTACAGACAGCGCAACAGGAAAAAGTGAGTTTTTACTCGGTCCTTGTCACGGATGGGGGCTCCATCTGTGTTGGGTTTGGCAAGTTCTGGTCCCATAGTTGTGTACTGCAGTCCTTCTGGTCAGTTTTTTAGCAGTAGAACATGATCTGAGAGCAGCAGCTGCTTTAATGAATAGGAACACAGTAGATTTGAATCCGTTGTAGAGCAAAAATGATGTATAAAAACTTACTTTGTTACACCTGTCCCTCAATCCTGATGTGCTAGGTGTGTCAGCAGTGTGGACCTGGAGTGACTAGTGAAAGGAAGTATTAATAAATACATTTGAATGCATGCCCGTCAGCATGCAGTCTATTTCATAGAATTCCCTGTTGCAGCTGCAGCTCCCTTCTCATGCTCTCACGCAGGATGCGCGACCCATGATATACCATGCACTGCAGGGATCCCCCAGTGGCCTGGAGAAGAGTTATACTAAAAGGCTAGAACCTGCTGCAGCTCCAGAAGCAAAAACAGAGCAGTGTAAGGTAATCTGTTCATAATATCCACAGCTTCTTTCAGAACAGCAATGAAAGAAGCCTGTGTTTCTTATTGTTTAGAGTTTCCTGGTTTTGCACATGTCTATGCCTGAGATCACAGGTCAACGAACTGCTCCACATCCCAATGACTAGTTGATCCACTGGGGGGAGAAAAGTGTTTTCCTACTCTGTTGTAGTTCGCTGGAAAAAACTACCGGATCGTATTAGAAGTCCTGATGGCCTCACTTTCTTTGACTGCTGAGGATTTCCTGAACAAACCAAGCAGTTGTTGAAGCTGGCATCCCTTTTATACTTGGTGGAACTGCTCTTTTGTTTTCAATTTTTTTTTATGTTTTTTTTCTACCAAGAGTGTAGTCAGGCATACTCACCGCTGCACACATTTTTGTAGCTTTTTTTTTTTTAAGAAACTGTCCAAAGCCATCTGCTTTTTTCTAATCATTTTCATTATAATCTGGAGTATTTGATTTAGTTTAGGCCACTGAGTAGTGTCTTTGTTTAAACTTAAGTTATTTGTGACATAAATATCACTGCAAAATCTGTTTAGCGATAACACGAGACACCTGGGGTCCTATATTGAAAAATGGACAAAGTGGAGTACAAGGTTTTGCACTGCATTTGCTTATTTCCCACAACCCTGAGGATGGTATATGCAGTTGGGTAGCGCACCAGCGGCATTCAACTGAATATAGGGACATGTTGGCACAGTGCTAAACTGAGTAGCACTGCCCCAACATGGATGCCGCCAGCGCAGTGAACAGTGCCACCAAACCCGATAATGCTGGTAGCTCCTGGCATGATTTTCAGAGAACCCCATGCAAATGAGCTAATTGGGCATGCAAGGCACTAAGGAGCCATTTACATGCCCACTATGGGCACATTTGCATGGGAAGTGGCGGCTGGTTTTCACCCCCGCCCCCACCCCAGTTGCCCGCTCCCATGCAAAACATGTATTGTCTGTTTTCTAGCGGCACTCCTCACCGACTGATCATCAGCCCCGTATATGTAAACTCATGCCCTGGTGCTACTGGTCCCCCACCCTCTGATCAACAGCCTCAGTGTACTTGTACTCATCCCTGGTGCCTAGTGTCCCCGACCCTCCAGTCACCAGCCCTGTGTAATGCGACTCATCGCTGGTGCCTAGTGGTTCCCCCACCCCTCCGATCACTCTCCCCAGTAATGTGAAAACCTGTCCCTGGTGTCTAGTGGTCCTCCCCCACCCTCCAATTGCCGGCCCCATGAGAGACCATATCTGTGCCTGGTGTCCAGTGGTCCTCCACCCTCTGATCACTGGCCCTGTAAGGTACAATATTTTTCCCTGGTGTCCAGTGGTTCCCCCAACCTCTGATCACTAGCCCCAGTGTAAGTCCAGTTATCCCTGGTGCCTAGTGGTTCCCCCCACCCACCAATCACTAGTCCTGTAAAAGCATTCCCTGGAGCTAATGGTGCCCCCTCCACCTTTCAATTACCAGTCCCATAGATGGAATCCATTCCCTAGCATCTAGTGGCCCCCCTGTTCTGCAGGGACTGACAGACCCACCCTGCCAACCCCTCTTACCTTGCGCGCCAGTGCTGCGGGTCCCATACAGTGACTGGCACAGCCCTCCTCTCACCTCCTTGGCCAGCAACCATATTGACAGACAGGGAGTGCATGCCCAATGTACAGTATAGGGCATGCATCCTCTGTATTGGACAGGTAGCACGCGGCCCATGCACTGTACAGGGAGCATGTGGCCTGTGCACTGTACAGGGAGCATGTGGCCTGTGTACTGTACAGGGAGCACGCGGCCCATGTACTGAACAGGGAGCACACGGCCCATGTACTGTACAGGGAGCATGTGGCCTGTGTACTGTACAGGGAGCACGCGGCCCATGTACTGTACAGGGAGCACACAGCCCATGTACTGTACAGGGAGCATGTGGCCTGTGTACTGTACAGGGAGCACGTGGCCCATGTACTGAACAGGGAGCACGTGGCCTGTGTACTGTACAGGCTGTGAGCTCCCTGTACAGTATACAGGCCACACATTCCCTGTCCAGTACAGAGGACACATGCCCTGTACTGTACATTGGATGCAGGCTCCCTGTCTATCCATATGGCAGCCGGCTGAGGATGTGAGAGGAAGGCTGTGCCGGTTAGCCTATGGGACCTGTGGCACCAGCGTGTAAGGTAAGGGTGGGGTTGGCAGTGCGGGTTTGTTGGTGCCTGCAGAGTGGGCGCCACTAGTAAGTAAGTAACATTTTATTTATGAAGTGCCCTATCCCTGAGGCTCAGAGCTATTTACAATATACAAAAATATCTATAAAATAATAGGAGATCACAAATCAAAACTAAACAATGTCAATAACAATAGAATAAAAAAGATCAGTTATATTCATCCATTGGTATAGGACTGATCCCAAAAGCTTCCCTAAAGAGATGTGCCCTAGTCACCAGAGACAGGATTCCATCTACAGGGCTAATGATCAGAGGGTGGAGGAACCACTAGACACCAGGGACAGGATTTTACAGTACCGGGGACAGTGATCGGAGAATGGGGGGGCCACTAGACACCAGGAGAAGGCTTTTACAGTATCGGGGACAGCGATCGGTGGACAGGGGTGCCACTAGATGCCAGGGGGCGGGTGTGCTCCCCTAACCGCCAACTTGCTGGTTGGCTGCAGTGGCTCTGGTGTTCACTAGGGTTGCTTGGAATAACTCTGGGTTTCGATCAGTGGTATTTGTGCTGCGCAAAGAGGCCTGTGCTAACTTCTTTGGGCAACACGAATGTGCCGAATGTTATGCTGCACCAATATTCATGTCACTCACCTCCCTTTGTCCACCACATACATTGTTTTTTGGCATGCGCTAACCCTGTTAGCGTATGCAAAGCCCCCTTCGAATATTGTGCAAGGGTGCAAACCCCAGATGAACAAGGCACAATTACTTTGCCCACCAGGCAACGTTTTGAATGTCTGGCCCCTGGACTGGTAACAGTCAGAATTTTTTTAACAGGTGTGTAGTGGGGGCAGCAATTCAAGAGAGTCTTCAAAGCTAAACATCTGGCTACACTCTTGATTTTAACCATCTCTTGGAATATTCAGCTACTGTACCTGCCTGTCTAAGCCTGGTTTAGTATTGTCCCAAGTCTTTGCAACCTTGTAACACACTGCTGTGCTATCCTTCCTAGCACCCTCTTGAAAGCTTGGTAATGCACCTAACTGAGACTATAGCTCTGTATCCATCTTGCAAATGCTGAACTTGCAAAAGTAAAAGAAACAAGCATTTGTCAATGCCAAATGTTTGCTTGCTGGCATTGGCATTGGTAGTGTAGAAGCTGCAGAGCTGCATAATAGGAATGGCAGCGAAGTATTGAACTGAAGCCAACCCCACCACCACCCTGCAGAGAGTGACAGGCATTGGGGTGTGCCTTTGGGTCATCAGGCATAACGACCACGCCATTTCACCACACCCTACCCTGCAAGACACTGACAAGTGTCACAGGGTGCCTTGGGGTCTTTGGCCCTTTATGTGCACCCCATTCCATCAGGAAATATGGTGAGATGGGTGGTATAGGAGAATGGGGTGAAGTTTGGGGCCGAAGAGTCCAAGGCACACCTTGATGCCTCTCTCTGGTTGCAGGATGTGGGTGGGGGTGGAATGGTATGAGCATTACTGGCAAGAATCCCAAGTCACACCCCTGATGCCTGTCATTCTCTACAGGATGGGGCATCATGGTCGGAAACCCTAACGCCTCAGGCATTCATTGGTATTTTCACTCCAAATTTTCAACATGGTTTTTTTGTGACTCCCACCTCATGAACAGTGGCAATCTCAGTTTGTTAGCCGAAAACTGCTTTTGCACAGCGACTACGGCATTTGGCACCACAGGTGCAAAAACACATTCCGAACATGATGTGAAAAATGACAGCGGTACTGTTCATGGGGAGGTGTGAAAAATGGCAATGTTGAAAATCTGCTGTGAAAATATTAAAAAAACTGGTGAAGTCACGAGCGTACATAGAAACTGTGCAACGCACACCCATAATGTAACTAGTTTGGGGATTTTTTTACAGCAGATTGTTAACACAGGCATTATGGGACCTCTGATCATGAACAATGTCAGTGTGATTTTCTTTATCTGTCCCGAACAATGATTTCCCACAGCAACCACGCATTTCTGCGCTGAAAGTGTGAAAACACATTTCGGCCATGTTGTGGAAAATGACAGCTGTACTGTTCATAAGGAGGTGTGGAAAAATGCCACTGGTGAAAATCTAGACTGAAAATATTACAAATTCATGAAGTTACGAGGGTGTGTGGAAACTGTGCAATGCTCACTCGTAACACAGTCATTTTATGGAAGTTTGTCACCAAATTTTCAATATAGCCATTTTAAGACCTCTGCTCATGACCAATGTCACTGTGATTTTCTTAATCTGTCCCAAACATTGTTTTTGCACACCCACTATACCATTGTGCTTTACATGTGCGGAAACACATTTGGGGCGAGATGTGAAAAATGGTAGCTGCACTGCTCATAAGGAAGTGCAGTAAAATGGTACTGTTGAAAATCTGGTGCAATACATAAATTCGCAAACTTGCCAGCATGCGTAGGAACTGTGCAACGTGCACTCCTAAAACAGTCATTTTTGGGAATTTTTTCACCAAATTTTCAACATAGCCATTTTAACACCTCTGCTCATGACCAGTGTCACTGTGATTGTCTTAATGTGTCCCATACATTGATTTCGCACACCAACTGTGCCATTGTGTGCTACATGGGCGGAAACACATTGTGGGTGAGATGTGAAAAATGACAGCTGTACTGCTCATAAGGAAGTGTGGTAAAATGGCAATGTTGAAAATCTGGAGTGAAAATATTGACAATTCGTGAACTTACCAGCGTGCGTAGGAACTCTGCAATGCACGGTCGTAAAACAGTCATTTTTAGGAATTTTTCCACCAAATTTTCAAAATAGGCTTTTTGAGAGCCCACCTTATGAACACTGGCAGTGTCTTCATTAATCGGTCCTGAAAGGTGATTTCATGCAGTGACTGCGAATCACCCTTCGGCCCCATTAACACTGCGACAGTGACAGCATTCATGAGAAGGGTCCCAAAACTCTATGTTGAAAATTTGTGCAAAATTCCAAAATGCCCGAGATATGCAGCAAAGTTGAAAAACCCTATCTATTACATTATACAGCTTACCAGCATTTCCTCAGTTCGCAGTCGGCTTTGAAGAGTGCAGACGTGTTCCCGTCCACAAGATCATCGCGCCGGACTCCGGAGGTAAGTATGGGGTGAGTGAGGGTGGGGAGGCAGGGTGCGTATGGGTGGGCTGGGAGAATGCCGAGGGAACGTTTTCTTTTTTACAGTTTTTTTTTTTTTTGAGGAAGATGATGGGGGACGTTTGCCATGCTGGGGTGGGCTCCCAGCGTGGCAGCTAGAAGGCTGTTTGGGGGGGGATGGAGCCGACGGAGGATTGGGCACCCCTGTCGGCCATATGGACTTGTGCCACGCTGGGGTGGGCTCCTAGTGTGGCAGCTGTAAGGCCGTTTGGGGAGGGCTGGAGCCGACAGGGGATTGGGCACCACCGTTGGCCATATGGACGTGTGCCACACTGGGGCGGGCTCCCAGCGTGGCATCTGGAAAGCTTTTTTGGGGAGGGGCAGCGTGGAGCTGACAGGGCATTGGGCACCCCCATCAGCTATACAGTATGTGCGTGGGGGGGGCGCGTGAGCACGCAATATGCATGCAGGCGTGTTGAGGGGGGAGCTCTGCTCACTGAAGCGGATCTCTCCCTTTCAACTGTATGCCACTGCATTTTCAACTGCTGTCATAGACAGCTGGAGCAGTGATTGGAGCACTACGACTGCACCTGCAAACACACTGACTGAATTGGAAGAGGCTGACACACCTCTGGAAAACTTGGATGATGGCACTATGTTTCTTGCACATGCGTGTGAGCAAACATAAAAATACTCCCAAAACAACTGAGTGAATTCTGCTATTAGCGGATCAGTTTTCATTTAGGAAAAACCATTGCACAGCATCAATCCTGGTGAGATTTGCAAATGTGTTTATTTGTAATTTATAACCTGGAAAGGCGCAATGAACTGTGACAGCTTATTTGCTGATGTGTTCTGGGGGTGTCACACTGACTTGCTTTGTTGAAAGGGAGAATCTTGGCCAGGACACTGAGAGAAAATAAATCTCCATCTGTTATGATAAGTCCCTTGGGATCTTCAACTTCCACCTGGGCAGCCACCAAAGATGGGCAGAAGGGATCTCAATTTAACATCTCATCTAAAGGAGGGCATGGCAGCAGTACAGCACCACCCAGCACTACACTACAGTATCAGTAAAGGAGGGTGCCGCAGCAATGCTAAACCCTGCAGCGCTACACTACTGTATCAGTAAAGGAGGGCACCGCAGCAGTGCAGCACCCCGCAGCGCTATACTACAGTAACAGTAAATGATGGCAGCACCCCGCAGCGCTACACTACAGTATCAGTAAAGGAGGGCATGGCAGCAGTACAGCACCACCCAGCACTACACTACAGTATCGGTAAAGGAGGGCACTGTAGCAGTGCAGCACCACCCAGCACTATACTACAGTATCAGTAAAGGAGGGCGCCACAGCAGTGCAGCACCACCCAGCACTACACTACAGTATCAGTAAAGGAGGGCGCCACAGCAGTGCAGCACCCTGCAGTGCTACACTACAGTATCAGTAAATGATAGCACCACAGCAGTGCAGCACCCCGCAGCGCTATACTACAGTATCAGTAAAGGAGGGCATCGCAGCAGTGCAGCACCCCCAGTGCTACACTACAGTATCAGTATTGGGTATTAGCTAGGGATGGGCAGGTACTAAAATACCTGGACCAGCAAGAGTACCCGCGAGTACCTCTAAAGTACTGGAAAAATACCTGGATGAAAACTGAGTAGTCAGGTAGTCACTACCTGACCCATTCTACTACCCAATTACTCTGCCCTGATTATATATATATATATATATATAAAAATCACTTTCCCTGGTGGTTTAGTGGACCCCCCTCCCTATCCCTGATCTGTCCTTATGAATAAAAAAATAAATCATCACTTTCCCCGGTGGTCTACTGGCCCCTTCCCTATACCCAATCTTCCCTTATGAATAAAAAAATGAATCATCACTTTTCCTGGCAGTCTAGCAGACCCTCCTTCCTATCCCCAATCTGCCCTTTATTACCCCTGGTGGTCTAGCAGGCCCCCGAGCGGGCAACCAACACAGCCCTCTGCTCTCCATCACAACCAGCTGCCCAACTGAGCATGAGTAAATGAGTGCATAGTTGTACAAGCATACGCTCATTCATTGATGACCCAGCTCCCGGTCATTCATTGCCAGCTCTGTGGGTGGTGCAGACAAGAGGGGAGGGCTGTTCTGGTCGCAGGCAGATGGGGTGGGATGGGGGGAATGGCGTGGTGTACCCCCTTCCCCTTTTGTCTGTTATGTCAGGTAGGGTAGCAAATTACTTGAACTACCCTACCTGACCAGAAAATGCTGATACCCAACCTACCTGATCCAGCTACCCAACGGGTAGCTTATCCCTAGTATTAGCCCATATTAAGGCAGTGTAGTGTAGTGGTTAAGGGCACTGAGCTGCAAACCTTGACACCTGGGTTTGAATCCCATCAACCCCACTTGCATACTTTGTAATCCTGAGCAAGTCACTTGACTTCGTTGTGCTCCCAGGTCGCACCTGGAAACAAGCTCCGGCTTAGTGTGCCTTTCCTGGTTAAACAATTTCCTCTTTCCCTTTCCTATGTTCATGGTCTGGGACTAGAACTTGCGACCTTCAGAGCTTCTGATCAGACCTTGGCTTTCCAGTTAATTAGCTGCAGCGTCAGGGTGTAGGTGACCTGCCACTTTCCTTTTCAAGAGCTATGTGTGGGATCACTTTCCGATGGTAAGGTTAGTGGAACACCTGTCTGCCCAGGCTTAGATAAAATGTATTGTTTCCCAGAGTTTAGTGCTATGAATACCATCCACCTAAATACTTAGGCCTGTGTACTCAACTATATGGAAACAATACAGCAATCTAGTATAGTGGACAGGGGAACTGTTTATACTGTCATTGAGCCTTAAAACTTTAACCAAAACTTCCTTGACTGCACAAGCCATATCCCCCTTCCCCCCCAACAACCATATTTGTGTCTTCTGTTGCCAAAATAATGCTGGGCCTTGTGGTGGTGCAGCGGGGAGCAAAGTCTAGATAGCACACATTCATTATGGTTTTGATAAGCTGCAGCACTGGCTACTATCTAAGCTACTGCTTAAGCAGAAGAAAAAACAAACTGCTTAATGGCACTTGTTCCAAAGAAAGTACACCCCTTCAGCTACAGTGGCTTACAAATTTAATGCTTGAACAATATTTCATTGAAGAACTTTACAAACAGGCTAATTGCTACCCATAGCCTTCTCCCCGGCCCTAAATATGGGTTTCTTTTTTTGCAGTTAATCTTTTTAATGAAGTATTTAAAAGATAAACAAACAACAAGTATACCCTATAACAATACTATATAAGGTTATATAAATAATAAACTAAGTAGCATAACATCTAACAAAGGAGGAAAAAAAGACTATTCAATGGTAGTATAATAATTTTGGATTAATGACCTAAACTAGACAGTTACAATATTATAATGAAAAAAAAGGCTTAGCACTACATATTACAGACTGAAAATAGAAGAAGTAGAAGGTGAGAGAGGAGATATGAATAGTCATAGTTGTACATTACTATAATATATATATCGTTAGAGTGCTACTAAAACTTATATAGAAAGGATTAAGAATAACAAGAGAAGAGGAAGAAGTAGCGAAGAGAAAGAGATTATAAAGTAAGTAGACCACAACCTAAGGCAATGGGGATATCAATAGGAGGAGAGAGAGAGATATTATATAAAGTATTTCAATCCATACTTTAAGTGCCAGAATGGCTAGATGAATCCAAATATTTAAAATATTCCTGCCAACATTTATTATACATATTGAGTCGATTGAAAGAAATATGTGTCATATGATCCAGGGAGGCATATTGAGATAAATGATTAAGAATATCAGGGAGAGTGGGGATTATATTAGATCTCCAGTACATAAGTATACTACGTTTAGCTAGAAGAAAAAGTATGGTTAACCATCTGTTCAGGGATTGGGGAATATTATGGGTACGAGGGTCAAAAATACCAAGCATACAGTGTTTGGGATCTAATACAAAGGGTTGACCAGTCACTTTCATTGCAAGTATATGAATACGAAAAAAGATACAATATTTTAGGAGTTATTGTCATTTTAATAGCAGAAATTTTCCCATTAAAGGTAAGATTAAGCAATTTCCATCTGTCAAATATATTTTTAATGTTAGTTAGTAGAGAAGAGAAATTAGCATCCCATACTTTATCCAATGAGGGATGATCCGGATACCTAAATATGAGATACCTTGGGGAGCCCAGTGGTAGCCCAAAGGATCATTCATATAAGATTTACAGAGGTTGTTTAATGGTAGCGTTTCAGATTTATTAAGATTTAGAGCAAGTCCCGAGATAATGGTGAATTCGTTAAGAAGTTTAACTAAAGGTTGCCCTGAAGATTGGAGATTTTCTAGGAGAATAAGAAGATCATCTGCATAAGAGAGTGAAGTGTAGCGCGAGTTACCAATAGGGATGCCTTTAATTATGCAGGATTGACGAAGAGCTGCAGAGAGAGGCTCCATGGCAAGTATAAACAAATATGGTGATAAGGGGCATCCCTGTCTAGTGCCTCTTGCAAGATGAAAGGAGGGGGATAGAGTTGAGTTAGTAAGAATTCAAGCAGAAGGGAGAGTGTACAATAATTTGATACAGGCGCAGAAATTGTTAGTGAAACCAAAATGTGATAAAACTTGGTATAAATAGTTCCAATTAAGGGAATCAAATGCTTTCTCAAAATCAATGGCTATGGCCACGGCTGGTGATTTAAGAGTTTTTGCTTTGTAAATTAAGTTAAACAAGGAACGAAGATGATCAGAACCAGTTCTATGTTTAATAAATCCGGCTTGAGAAGGATGGATGAGTTTTGAAATTAATGAATCTAAGCGAAGGGTTAATAATTTAGCAAAGATTTTTCCGTCTGTATTGAGCAGTGATATCGGTCTATAACTTGAGGGAAGAGAGGGATCTTTATCTTTTTTTGGTAAAACAGGAATAATAGCCTTGGTCACAGTGTGGGATAGTTTACCATTAGAAAATGCTTCCAGATAGACCTTAAGAAGTAAAGGGCAAAGAGTACCAGATAGGGATTTATAGAAATCAACAGGGAAACCATCACTTCCAGGGGATTTACCATTTTTTAAAGATGATAGTGCTGTTTGGATCTCTTGTAGGGTAAATGGTTCATCCAGTATGGCCATATCTTGATGAGAGAGGTGAGGAAGCTGCAGTTTATCGAGAAATCCATGTATTTGATTGGAAGAACTGGAATTTGGATGAGAATATAGTTGCTGGTAGAAAGAATGCATAATATGGTTTATTGTAAAGTTGTCTGTATAAATTTGGCCTGATGGGTCTTTCAAACCAGCAATATATCTCTCCATCTGTTGAGTTTTAAGCTGATAAGAAAGCAACTTCCCACATCTATCTCCTTGTTCCCAATAGTGGTGTTTAAGCCTTAAAAGGGCAAGTTCAGCTTTCCTGGATATTAATTCATTTATTTTACTTCTTAATTGAAGAATTTCAAGATGTAGTGGTGAGTCATGATTAGGTTTTTTTGTTTTATAGTACTGAGTTTTTCTTTAAGGGAATTCTCTAAATTTTACTAGTTGCTCTTAGCTTTTTCCTGTGAGCTGCAAAACTAATAATTTTGCCTCTAATTGTTGCTTTTAATGCTTCCCCAACTAGCCTTGAGATACCTCAGAGGTATCATTAAATGAGAGAAAGTCTTGAATCTGGGCTGTAATCCAAGGAATAAATTCTGGGTCCCTCAGTAAAAGTGGATCTAAATGCCAAGAAGGAGATTTAGAAGGGGGTGGACCCCAAAGTAGATGTAAACTTATAGGAGAGTGGTCTGATATGGTAATTGGGAGGATGTCTGTATTAATAGTTTTTTCTGTAATAAAAGGGGATGAAAGCCAATAATCAATGCGACTGTAAGATTTGTGTAATGGGGAGTAAAATGTATAGTCACGCTGTCTAGGGTGGGAAAGTCTCCAAATGTCAGAAAGGCCCAGATCTTTCATTAGCAATGTCAAGGCATTAATGCTTCATGGATGGGCATCGTATGACTTATTACTTCTATCTAGGTGTGCTTCTAAGGTTAAATTAAAATCCCAACCCATAAGAAAGGGTGAGTTATTGTTGTTATTAATCATAATTTGTTGAGACAAGTTATGAAAAAAATCAGGGGAGTCAGAGTTAAGGGCATAAACATTAACTAACATAAAAGTAGCTACAGTGGAAGATAATTGAATTATAATCCATCTACCGTCCGAATCTGTGATAGTTTTCTTTGGGGTCCAATTAAGGGACTTATGTAATAGAATAGCGACACCTCGTTTTTTAGAGGAGGCAGAGGATGCAAATACTTGACTGACCCAATCCTTTTTTAACCTGTCAACATCCTCTGGCATAAGTTTAGTTTCTTGTAAGAAAACAATATGTGTTTTATGTTTCTTAAGGTAGGTAAGTATTTGTTTGCGCTTACAAGGTGAATTGAGTCCCTTAACATTCCGAGAATGTAATATCAAATCACTCATAATGGTAAACGGTAAAATAGGAAGTTACAAATCAGAATGAGGGACTCATAAAAAAACTAAGTCAGAGAATGTCAAAGGTTTTAAAGGCAGGTGAATAGGTTGTACAAATGTGAGCAGGATCCTTAGAATATATGGATTCAAAATAATATGATAAATATATCTATTGAGTCTCACTAACGAGTAATACAGGGATAAAATGGTAGAGAGACTATTCATAGAAACAATGAAAACTTGTATGTTACAGTAAGAACATTTGTGAAGTGTAGAGAGATAGGAGTCGGTACACATACCAGAGACTCTCTCGCCACACTACTAGGCGTGTAAAAACGTAGATAACACTTAAGAAAAAGCAACACGCTATATTCCTAAGGTATTAACTATGTGTAACAATATCTTATAAGTAATTATTATGACCAGAACTCAGGTAGTTAAGCTAGAACCCTGGCAAAGACCAATAAACATCATACCAAACAATGCAAAAAACATTTTTAAAGTGGTAATAAAACCAGACATGGTAATCATGTTGAACTATATCATGTTAGTTCAATAAAAAGGATAGTATGCCAATATAACATCACATATCACTAAACAGCATAATCCAGAAGATAAAGGCTTATAAGATATGTAGACATCCACATAACCTTATTAAAGAATGGATATGTGATATATGTGTGCTATTAACTTAAAGTAGTAGGTACGCTAAAAAAGATATATAGATAACCACTATGTAAATATATGTATATAGCACTTGCCATAAAGTGAAAGTGAATCTTTAAATGTACTAAACATACATGGCGTTATGCTATGTTTTATGTTTCACTTTTTTATTTTATTGATAAGCTGATAGCTAGTAGAACGCCTATGGGCCTGGGAAAGACCTAAAAGAAAGAAAAAAAAATTGTATATATCCATGTAAATAGGTTTACACATTTAGATAAGTTCAGCAAGAATATACTTGTAAATTCGATTCATTGAAAAAATACAGCCCCTAAGTTTCAAACGCGATTTACAGCCTTGATACGACCAAACCGGCTGAATGTGATAGTGCTAACAAGTTAAGATAGGCATCGCATTTGAACAAAAGAAAAAGAGAAAAAAGGAGTAACCAAATGTGATACTGAAGTAAAGAGCTCCACATAAATGTTCACACACAAAGTCAGAAACACATGGCAATCAATGCACCTTACAGTTCTGCACCCGATAAACAGTGTTAATTACGTTGTTCTTCAGCCTCCCCTTAGTTTTCTTTTTCAGGGGTATGGGGAATCAGCCACCAGTTCTGCCCAGGAGGAGACAGGGAATTAAATGTAGGCAGCAGATTTGCGAGGGCATCAGCAAGTGGCTCCTAGTCATCCTCACGAAGCGCTTCACGAAGGTGGTAATGAAACATTATGAAGTGGAGCACACCTGTTAGACAGCGCAAGAAGAGTGGAAAAGCCGATATGTTTACAGACTCCGAGTAGAACGATGAGGGGATATTATTCCAGCATCGCAAGTGTCTGGTATGTAGAAAGCCGCAACTTCTTTATACTATACACGCAGAGTTTGGGCAGGAGCAGATGGATTAGTTGCAAACCGTGCAGGTTTCTCTGAGTTCCTGTCCATTTTCATAGGCGATAGCTGGGAAACGCCGGTCCTCCTAAGAGGAATTTGGGGCAATAACTAGATCTGATGCAGCACAGTTAGCAGATGTGACGGGTGCAGTTCAAGGTGTGTTAAGAGATGCAGATGCGCTTCAAGTAAGCAAAAAAAAAAAAAGAGAAACTTTGAATATAGCCCCTAAAATTCTGACGTGGTTTACAGCCTTGCTCAATCCAAACTGGCTGGGTGTAATAGTATTACATATTTTAGTATGAGATTTCGGGGGCTTAATATAGATATTCGCAAATAATATCAAAACCTCGTATCAGTCAATGCTTGTAACGATTATTCATTTGGGAAGCAGTATTATGGATTCTGTTCTTTAGTTTCCCCTTTCTTTTCTTTTTGGGAGGTTCTGCTGATTTAGATGGGGAGCTAGATACCAGCTCTGCCCAAGAGGAGTCAGGTGAATTGGTATTAGGCAAGGCATTCGCATGGGTATCAGCAGGTGGATCTAAATCATCTTCTCGAAGTTCTTCATGAGATGAGAGTGAATCTTCACAGAGTGGATTGTATTTATTAGACAACGCAAGAGGGGTAGAGAAGTCAACATGCTTTTCGGTTTGCAAGTCCGACGTTGAAGGAGTATCTTTCGAGCAGCACACGTGTTTAGAATGCAGAGATTGAACAGACTTTTTTTCTTGTATGCGCGTTGAAACTCGGGCAGGAGCTGAAGTTTTAGTTGCGGTTTGTGCAGGCTTCTCTATAGTTTTTTGATTAGTTTCAAAGATGTTCGCTGGAGACTGTCGGACCTCTTCAGAGGAATTTGGGTCAATATTTAGGTCGACTGCAGCATAATCAATGGCTATGGTATGTGTAGTTTGAGGTATATTGAGAAACGCTGATAAAGCTTCAGGTGTGTGAAAGTCTTTAAATGAATCGTTCAGAAATAGACGCATTGTGGCTGGGTAGCGTAGAGCAAACTTAATACCTCACTGATGCAAAACAGTTTTGATAGGATTGTAAAGTTCATGCTATTAGATAGTTCTTGAGAAATCTCTAAAAATTGATATTTTATGATCCTGCCAAGTAAGCGTACCCACTTGCCTTGCTTTTTGAATAATTAATTCTGTGTGTGCATAGTTCAGAAATCTGGCGATGATGGGCCTTGCTTTTTGAGTAGGACCAGGCCTTGGGCTTAGAGTACGATGAGATCTCTCAATAGTGAGGTCTTGGTCGGGTGGAAGTTTAAGCAACATTGGAAGTGCATGTTTCAGAAGTGCGCTGGTATCTCCAAGCTCTGCACCTTCAGGAAATCCCAGAAATCTAAGGTTGTTACGTCTGTTTCTGTTTTCGATGTCATCAATTTTATCCTGAAGATTTTTAATAATTCTGTCCTGCTCTCTGATTGTAGCTTTCAGATCCATAATAGAGCCTTCATTTTGAATTGTTTTAGTTTCTGTAGCAGAGATTTTTTGGTCAAGCAATTGTACATTAGTAACATTTTGTTGTGAGGTTATTTTTAAGTCATTTAACTCATTGATTAGTTGCTGAAACATTGATTCAATTCTGTTGAGAGAGCTGCTATGCAAAGGTTGGGTCAGCCATTGTTGCAGGCCGAAAATAGAGCAGCTGTCTGATTGCAGATATAAAATTCTATAACTGCGAGATAGCAAAAATACTATACCAGAGCTGAACTTTGATGCAGGTAGAGTAAAGACCCAGTATTTGGCAAAGAATGAATGTCTGGGTAGAGATGGATGGATGATGATAGTTGGTGAACCCAGGAGCAACAGAATTAAGCAGCCATCTTCAGCTCAGCCAAGCCACGCCCCCCCCTAAATATGGGTTTCTAATATCCCAATACAGACCGCCATAATTTCAACACCCCTTTCAATGATATACATGGATTTATACTGTCCCTGCCTAGAATGACCCACTGGTGTCCCCCCCCCACACACACACGCTGTCCCCCACTACAATGGAAAACTTATCATGGGGGAGCCCTATTGTTCAGCGGTGGGTGATGTGGGACACTCGTGCCTCAGTGTCTGAACACACTGGTATGTAATTGAAATAGCCTTTCTCCCCAGGCCAGCGCCTATGGAAGGTTTTCTCATCCCATTAGCCAACACCTGTGCAGGTCAAAGAGCTTTCTCTCACTTGGGCCCTAAGGCCTGGAACAAGCCCCACCCTTGTTCCATAATAAAGATGCTAACTATATCTGGCTTCAAGCATGAATTCAGGGTAATACAGTACAACAGGACCTACGTATATGCAACTGTAATCTGGCTTTATCTTTACTCCCTCTAGCATCAGTAAATCAGTTCCACCCTATTACAATATTGGTGTCACCACTGCTTCTGTGTTATAGTTAATAGGGCCACCACAGGGTGTCTCTTATGGCATAAGAGACTCTTGAGTATGAGGTTTGGGTGAGAGTACCGCAAATCAAACTTGAGTGGTATGGTCTGTCCAAACCTCATGAGATGAATCTCTTATACCATAACAGACACCCTGCAGAGGCCCTATTAAGTTATTATAAATCACTCAAGTTTTATAAACATTTTTTAGGTATTTATTTTTATTACAAGGATTAAATTAAGCCATCATCCCCTTGGCTGTGAAGTGTTCCTGCATGATAGACCACTGTACCCAGAATAAGAGGTACAATGGCACTGTACAATGATTGGTTGAAATCTCATAAGTGATTAATAATTTATAAATAGTAGTACTGTACTAGCTTCTATTTGTAGAATGCCTTCAGAGTGCTTATTACAATATCAGATTGTGTGAGACCTCACAGAGCAAAGAGGGCCTAGGGTGGAGAAAAAAGGCTACAAACAGTCATAGGAACAAGAAACTTAAGGCTAGGTTTCAAAGACACTATTCAGAAGATTAATCAATAAAGAAAATATCCTCTGAATGGACACTGCACAATATCAGGAAGGCCTGATTTAACAGATGTTTTCTTAGCTTAGTCATAAGCCCTGTTTATGTGGCCGTTCAGCTCAGCATTATGGTACATGTCAGAACTCATGACCTTGTGAAGCAGTTCCTGATTGGCCACATGGCCTTTCTCAGCACCAATGCAAGACATAGTGTAGAGGGGCTGTGAGTCAGGGGAGGCACCAAGGAAGGCTGGGAGGCACCAAGGAATGCTGTGAGGAACGATCCCTTCTACATCAGTGAGCAGTGTAGTCTGTTCCCATGGATTCTTACACCATTCACTCCGGAACATGGTCTCAATTCTACAGCAGCTCAGGGAGAGGATCACTGACTGACTTACTGCGATTGGGTAAGTGTCCACACAGCTACATTTGCACCACAGAACCTGAGCTGTCGGTTTGCTGCAGTGCAAATTTAGCCATGTGAATGGTCTTTTAAAGAGCACATTACCATGCCACAGCACCAAATATGCAAGGGACCCTTACCTCCCCAACAGTAGTCAGCTGCATGAGAGATTTAGAAAGGGAAGTAATTGTATTTAGGCTTTGTGGAGCCGAAAACCCGATCTCTTCCACTTTACAGTTGTGAGGCACTTTCCTACACTTGCAAGTTTCATGACGTAATAGTTTGGAGAACACGGGGGTGCGCTCCACAGACAGTAATGGGGACTTTGTTGTTTTATTTTTTTTTTAAGTTAGATAGCTGATTTGAAAGAAAAAAAAAGATCAAAGACACTATTTTGGGGCTATCTTGTGTTCTCAGACAAGGCTGGTTTCTATTTAAATTCTCAATCTGAGCATTTGCAATGTCTGTGTAATATGTGGACTTGCACCTGGGATGCAGATCATAAACTGAAACTGCAAAATAAATTGTTGGTATACTGCAACCATTTGTGGAAACTGGCTTTCTTACAGACTTAGAGTGCATTATCCATTGTGTTTGTTACTATAGGGTGCAAAAGGGATTTGGGTAACAAATATGCGTATGTCAACAGTGGAGGGGGAAGTGGCAAAGAGGCACCAAATGGTTCTGGCTTACAAATGTTATAGTCCTAGCTAACCCATTGATATCAGTTACCAGGTCAGCCCAAAGGAACACAGACAATTAGTGCAGTCACTTAGCTGCAAGAGACAGTTTGCAAAAAACACTTAACAAGTAGAATCCATAAACAAGATACAGGGAAAGAACAAATGATTCCTTACTTTCTAAGGAGAACATCCTACAGTGTCTGAAAACAATACTGTCAGCATGCGGTGGTGGGGAACAAGGCCACTGCTGGGCCTTATCATTTACAAGCAATGTTCAACCCTAGTCAATTAAATGTGTGGAGATTAAAGGTGACAATAGCAGTTCTACCCTAAGGGCAAGACCCTGCCTGCCAGACTCCCTTTGGTTTCTGTGTTTATTTGATCAAGAGGCTTAGATGTGAAACAGCTACACTGAAGAGAAGTCTGAAGACTTGAAAAGAAAACTACCATTGACTGTTTATTTTAGCATGTTCCCTTACAATAATTTATGAAGGTGCCCTAAAATATTTGTACTATCCTCCTGGCAGAGAATAACAAAGGAATTACTGTACATGAAGATGCATGTTCAGATGAAAGTATTTACTGCCACTATGCAAAATTTACAAAACATAATAAAATTTACAAAGTCATTGAAATATAACAGCTGAGAGGCACGCCCTTTGTTGCCAAGGCAGACATTGCAAATTGTTGTCTCAAAAGAAATCCGTGATACGTTTTTTAACTTATAAAGCATTTTATGATGCATTTTATATGAAGAAGTTATGTAAAATAAAATGTAGTGCATGGCAGACATTCCATGATCCAATTCAATTTGATTTTTATAACATCCTTTATGCAACATGATCTCAAAATGTTTGCGGGAGTCAACAATGCAGATGAACTACAATGTTCGGGAAAAAAGATACAATATTATTATAGAAGCAGGAATTAATTTCCCAGAAATCAATATCACAAAATGAACAGTTAGCACTAAAAGCCCCACACCCAAGTGTGAGGCTGGTCCCATTTTGCACTTTGTGAGCAAAAAACTTTTTTTTTCTTACTGTTTACTGCAGTATAGTAGATTGGATGAGGCTGATTCCCAAACTGGCATTTTCTGTAACTACAAATCCCAGAACCCCTTGTAGCTGGCATCAGAGCAGGGCTGCCGCGGTGGGAGGTTTAGCAGCCAGCAGTGCATGTTAGAGGTTAGAGCTTTGATATACTCTGATCTTTTGTTTGTTGGTCCCGCTGTCTTCCCTGGGCTACGTACAGTCCCAGAGGACTGTATTCAACCCCAGGAGAACAGCGGTATTGGCAAACATTTGATCGGAGCTTATGAAAGCTGTAACATGCACGGCAGGGTATTAAATCTACCACTGCTACAGCCCTGCTCTGATGTCAGCTGCAGGGGATTTGGGGATGTGTAGTTAGAGAAAATTTAGCCTGCATGTCAACAGTATCAGTCTGATATAACCTACTATACTGCAGTAAACACTAGGTAACAAGAAAAATGTTTTTAACATAAACTGTAAATTGGGACTGGCCCCACATTTGGGTGTGGGGCTTTTGGTGCTGACTGTTCCCCCTCTAAGCATGCTCATAATACTGTGGTCCAATTTTGTAATTTGTGCAGGAAACTGAAATATCCCTTTAGGTAGGCTGCCTGTTGGCTCAACAGCAGTGTTTCATGCTTCCATGTAGGTGGCGTGGGTTCGGGAGTGGACATAAGTCGCTTGCGCTGGGCAGCCGGGCTTGAAAGAATACTCCCGTTCAGCAGGATGTCCCAGCTGTGGTGGGTGGAAGTGGTCACCCACCACAGTAGTGAACTTTTGGTGGGATGGGGAGCATACACCCTCATGAGGGGTGTGCATGCACTGCTGTAATACTGCCTGTGAGGCCACAGAATGGCAATGCGTGGTTCAGCGGAGGTGTGAGGGCCAAGTAGGGCACAGCCACACGCACTCACAAGATTTACAGGGGGAGAAAACCTCCCTGAGACAGCAAGGCATCTCTCTAATGAGCTACTAAACACAGTAAGGTAACACTTCTGTTAATGTGGTGCCTTTAGGATATTGTGGTAAGAGGGAGGTGCCGTTATGTAGTACCTTAACGTGGTAAGCTATTTTGCGGTAAAGTGGAAGATTAGTATGGTTTGCGAGTTGTGTTTGGCTGCTCCACCTCCTGACAAAGAGTCATTGTGACTCAAAGCACCTGGGTAGGGTTCTGTTTTTTCCTCTAAATGCATCTTGTTTGCACTTTTGCCTGCTAGTGTTTCATTTATCCTGGCGTGACTGCATTGTCCTGTGTTGTTCTGTGCTGTTTTTGCTTTCTGCAGCATACCTGACCTCATATACTTGCACATTAAGTTTGTGTTTTCTGTCCATCCTTCAAGGGCAGGCCTGCATCAGGAACCCCTATTGATTTTGGCTTTCCCTCATACCACCGTATCATCATGCTACAGCTCTCTGGGCTCTTGACACTCATCCAGCACCTTGGAAGGGCATCAGGACATCATGTTCTCCACCCCCTCAAAGGCCAGTACAGCTTCCCCTCCACTCTACTGCAACATGCTGTACTCACCAAAGACTTGGTTTCTAGTTCCATGGGTCCCCTCATGGTGGGAAGGGTGGGCCACTCTGGCTGAATGGTGGTGTAGGTGGTCATGTTCTGGTGGTGCAAGGGGGTGCTATCTTTAAAATATAGAAATTCTTGCCTGGAGGGAAGGTGACCTTGTAGTTGGTTCCTGCAGGTTTTCTTCACATGAGGTGGGGGTGGGGTGTCTTCTGCTCCATTCCAGTGATCATAAATAGTCAGGTAATCTTCACCTAGCAGGCCCAGGTTACTTAGAAAGGAACTGGGGCTGTATGGAGACATGCTTTGGCAGACTGTCTCCTTTTAAAGTCATGCCCAGCAGGCATCATCAACAGGTTTTGGGCCTTCCTTCTACTGGACCTTTAGCCGGAGGGTTTTGCCTCTGTGCACCTATTTATGGGTGGATCAGCCCAGTGAGACAGAGTTTCTGCCGAAGTTTACATTTACACAAGCACTATGTACAGTTGCAATCATGCAGTCTACATCAAGCATCCTAACAAACCTTATAGCCATCTTCATCCAGATCATATGGAAGTTGCCTGATAGCCCAGTGAAGCAACCCTTCCAGTTCTGCTTTCCCCGTGCTAGAGGATCCCACAATGAAAGAGGAAGGGAATTAAGGGAGGCTATGGGCAGGTTAGAGAGCTGGTCCAAGATCTGGCAGCTGAACTTTAAAGCTAAAAAGATGTAAAATAATGCACATTGGGAAAGGGTACAATATGAAAGAGGAGGGGTGGTGCTGAATAACACTCCAGAAGGAAAGGATTTAGGGGTGATGATATCGGAGACCCTGAGAACATCTACATATTGCAACAGGGCAGTGAGCAAAGCAAACAGAATATTGGGATGCATGGGGGAAGGGGTTAAGCGGTAGAATGCAGGAAGTGATCCTCCATCTGTAGAGATCACTAGTGTGGCCACACCTGGAATACTGTGCAAGTTACTGGGGCCCATGCCTGAGGAAAGACTACAATAAGATGGAGTCAGTACAGCGCAGGGCAACTAAGATGGTGCATGGCCTTGGGGAATTTGATATATGAGGTGAGGGTGTAGGACATAAACATGTACACCCTGAAGAAAAGGAGGGAAAGGGGTGACATGATTGAGAGAAGCAAGTGCCTGCATGGGCTAAATAAATACCAAGAAATAACTATACAGTGGGGTCTAAATATTAAGTATTTTGATTGGTCGGCTGTTACTTTATGCAGTGTGGTAATTTCTGCATAACCACCGCATAAAGTACCAGCTGACTATGAATAAAAAAAAAAGTAAAAATCACTCCACACATAACCCTTTGCATTTCAATACACTCTCGCAAAGCTGCCATTTTTTTCTCGTGCAAAGCGCACCGTTCTGCAAAATCAAAAGCCATTCAGAAAAAGTGAAAACAATAAAAAAATTGTAGACCTTAGCTTTTGACAGTTTTTGATGTGGGATACATTCACGCGCTAACCTTGACACTTTCAGTTATAATCTCTGGCCCAAATATTCAAACTGCGCCCAAAAAGTGCGCAACAGCAGGAGCAAGTGCAAGTCCATTGCGCCCATGCGCAAGAAGCACAATATTCAAAAACTGCGCAGGCCAAGATGCGCCTACGGCCAATGACTGAATATCACACCACCTGCGCCATAGCGCAACTAGGGAGGTGAAGCTGAGCATATCTGATGCACCATAGTGCAACAAGGGATGTTCAGCTGAGCAGTCCAGATGCGCCATAGCACAACCAGGGATGCCCCCAGCAGGGCAGCAATGCAACAGCACAACCAGGGATGCAGGGGCCCACCACCCATGCCACAGATGGGCAGAGGAACACACAGCAGAACAGACATCGTCCTCCCACACCCCATGCACTGCACAGCTGGGGGAGGGCTGGAATAACCACTGGCCCATGGAGACCAGCAACCAACCCACAGCCGGGCCATGGTGCCTCATCACACCCCCTGGCAAGCTGTGACCAGCACACAAGGATGGCTGACCACCCCGTACCACACCATCCCACAAATGCAGAGCACACCCTGCACCATGATCCCCATACACCCTGCCCAGGAGTAGCACCCAATAGTACAGGACACCCCATGCATGCCACCACCCCCGCTGTGACAATGCAACTCTGTGCACCATGGAGCCATGCAAGGCAGCCCCACCATGGACACTCTGCAGCGGGCAGCAGCAGACAGTGATGCAACAGATGCATACACAGTGCCGCCCTGCATGTCCCCTACGAGGTACAACTGAGAGACCGACTATGTGTCAGCACACGAGGTACCCCACATGGGACAGGGCATGCCCCGGACCCCACCTCCAGCGGTACAGCACCCTGCACACCCTCCCAAGGACACATCCCATCCCAGCACTGGCCACAGCAGCCACCACTGACACACCAGCAGACCGTGCATATCACAGACATGCAAGGGTGTCAGCTGCACAGGCCATGGACGGTCTGACAGGGGTGCCTTGCACACAGTGCAGGCCCCATGGACCACTGCACACAGGCATCCAGTGCACAGAGTACAGTACATAAACCACAGACAGTGACTGACCCCCTGCCCACACCATAGGTGGTTAACCTCTGCACACACATACACACACGCCCATGCGTGCACCACCCCTGACGCCATGCACACCACTGCAGCTGAGCACCTGTAGCCCACTGCAAATCAGAGACCACCACAGTTGTTACAACAAAATGTATGTATTAAAATATAACAACTATGTAACATATTTACAAATATATACAAGGGGAGGAAGGGCCACAAACCAGGTGGGGCCGGGCATGTAGAAATGGGAGGGGGAAGAAGGGGTGTGAGGGTGGGTCCAGGGGGTATGGTTGTCAGGGGGTCATGGAGAGCCTATTCTGTGCCCTGCTGTGCACTCCTGTGGTGCCTCCGGGTTCTCCTCCTCCAGACCCCATGTCTCTCCAACCTCTCCAAGGCTGCCAGGGACGCCCTTGCCAGCTGCAGGATTTCCTGTATTGCCCATTCCAGGGCCATCCAGCGTTGTCCACCTAGGACAAGGGAGCAGAGTCAATACGTGTGACTGTCCAGTCCCCTGCAGCAAACCCATTGTGCATGGCATACAGCCATGTGCCACGCCCCTGTGATGGTGTGCGACCACCCACAGTGACCGTGTCCACAAAACCTGCCTACCCAGGCAGCCACAGCCATGTGCACCACTGCACACACCCACCACACATGTTCTGCACAGCACCACCGTGGCCGTACAGTGACTTGGCTATGTGGTGTGAAGGCAGTGGCACAGCCATGTGCCCGTTGCACGCACAGACCACCATTGACGCACTCCCAGACATGCAGTGCCACTGGACAGTGCTGACTGTAACAAGTTGCGTGCATGGCAGTGGTGTCAATGGACGGTGGTCATGCCCCGCTGCCCGCCCTGTTACACAGCATGCAATAGTAATCATGGATGTAAGGCACTCACCATCATCAGGTTGGTCCCTGCGCCTCTGCGGACCTTCACCCCTCCTGGACTGATGGTCCTCCTGCTGGCGCCTCCTCTCCCTCACCAGCCTGCGCTCGTCTGGGCCTAAGGTGCAAACATGGAGAGAGGAACATCAGTACAATCCTGTAGCAAAGTCCCCGCCCCATGTGTGTGCAGTCCCACACAGCCAGACCCACCACCCCACACCCTGATAACACCACCACGCCAACACAGGACGCCCCCCCCCATGTACCAGACACATGCAACTGTGATACCCGTATGGAAGATAAAAGTGTATGGATGTTGCACCTACCTGGCCGTGGCACCGTGCCCCTCCTGGCACATGCCCGCAGGCGGGCAAGCATGTCCGGGTCCCCATATCTGTGGCGGCACTGCTCAGCCATCCGTCCCATACCGGTGGCCTCCTCCAGGGTGTCAGCCATCTCCTGCCACACCTGACTCCTGGCCCTGTCCAGGGGTGCCTCACCAAATAGTGGGCCAACATGTGGCTCCACAATGGCAACCAGGTTTGCCAGCTTCACCTGGCACCACTGTACAGCTCTCCTCCGCACCATCTCTACTGCTCAGTTAAGTCAAAATAGTGGTCTGCAGCACGGTTCCACCACATGCAGATGCTGCGCAGTACAGCGCTGCCATTCCCTATCACGCTGTCACCGAACAGCGTGATAGTGGTGCACCCATGCCTGATGCATGGCGCCTACGGGGCAAAGGTTGGGCACAGGGTCAAGGGTCTCTGGCACACGGACAGCCACAGTGCAATTGGAACCCAATGTGTCTAGCGCGATTGGGTGCCTGGGTGCCACCTCCTGTAGTGGCCTACCGTGCTGTTGCCCCAGTGTGCCTATGACGCCCCAGTACCACAGCGCCATATAGGTGAACAGTGCTTTAGCGCCACTGGCACAATGGTGGCCATGCCCTGCATTGCCTCCTGTGCACAACACATCAGCAGCTCAGCAGGCGCTTGCGTCATCAACCCGGGCATGTGCAGTTAGGTGTGTACTGCGCATGTCACAGAACTGTGCCCTTGGCTCAGCATGTTCAACACAATTGCGAAAACTGCAACAGCGCAATATTCAGCCATCATATGCAAATCAACTAATCAGCCATTCAGTGGTGCAGTCACTGCATTTGCATCCACTTAAAGATGCGCCTCGCCTCATTTGCATGGGTTGCGCTATAAAAGTGTGACATTGGGCTGCACTGGCCATAGTCGGTTACTGCAGTCTATTGGTGAGTTGTATGCTGTTTGGGAGTGTGGACTGTGGATTTTGGGACATGCATGGGACTGCACAGTCACAGGTAACACCTGTCATTCTCACAGGCTGAATCATGACCGAGCGAGTTGTGGAGGAAGAGGAACAGAGTTGTGGGAGGAGGAGGAGGCCAAATTTCACGAAGGCTGAGATGGATGCCCTGTTCGAGGCCTAGCTAGACCAGGTGCCGCTTCTCAGCGGATGCCAGGGAACACCACAGGCCCATGCTGCTGCATGGGAGGAGGTGGCGCATGCTGTAAACCTGCATGGCAGCCACCAGCACTCCGTGCATGAGTGCAAGAAGAAGATGGGCACAGACAGGAGGAGGATTAAGGAGAAGATGGCTGCCATCAGGACAGCACGGTCTGCGACAGGTGGGGGACAGCCGGAGGTGCTATGCCTGACCCCACAGAAGGAGAGGGTTGCCGGCAGCATGCAGCGTTGCGCCATTGAGGGTGTTCCGGGTGGCAGATTCCAAATGGGTGGTAGCCCGTCACTGCATGGTAGGTCATGATCTGTCTATTGGGGCGGGGGCAGGGTAGGTCACATGCAGTAACGCAAATTTGTTTTCCCTTACAGCTCCTGAGCATCAACATGGATCAGCGGTGGTGGGCTTCTCCACTGAGGCCGGTCAGATGGAGATGGAGGAGGGCCCATCCACCTCCACAGGAATACGCAGCTCAGGGCGACAGTGGGCCCACCTGGACGTCCAGACTGATGTTGTTGGAGCAGGTGCGGAGGAGGCCCTGCCCATGTCCCAGCATGCCAGCATCCACAGATGCTGGCATGCTGGGACTCGGGCTGGTGCCGGGTCCGTCACCGGTGATGATGTCACTAACATCATGGGCAGTGACATGTATGTGCCACAGGATGGCCACACAGCAGGTAGCATTGCGGCCATGGCTGTGGGTGGTGCTGCTGTGGAGGCCTGCGTGTCTTCACAGTCCCAGCCTGTGCCTGTCAGCACTGGTGGGGCAGCACTGGTGTGTGTACAGGGCAGTGGGACTGTTGCGGCCACCGCAGCAGCACCATTGAGCTCTGGTGAGCGGCAGCTGGAGGGGCAGCATCAGCAGTCGGCCAATGGGCTTGGGGGTACAGTGTCAGGGGGTGGCGTCAGTGCACCGCCTGTGGGCATGTCCAGGCCTGGCCCTGGTGTGCAGTGCCCACCCTCAAGGGGTGATGAGCATCAGGGCTGCGAACACTCTGAGGGACAGCATGCCGATCAGGCAGATGACCTCTTGGATGAGCACACCCGCATACTGCAAGCATCAGTCAATCAGCAGATGTGGCTTGTAATGGCAGTGGATGCACTGAGTGTGGCTCTGCAGCAGGCAGAGGAGCGTTGCAGCAGAGAAACCGCTCTGCTCCAGGCAGGGATGGACCAGATGCGGGAGGATGTGACTGCTGCCATTGACAGGCTGACACATACAATCACAGCTGCCATGGCCACAGGGGGCACACAGTTATTTGCCCATGCATCGCAGACACCACGCAGTGCAGTGTCCACCCCCCCTGTTCCTGGCGTCGTGTGACACCATCCTTGTCGACACCGGGTTCAGCTGTGGGCATCCTGAACATGCCTGGCGCAGGCATGTTCAGTGTGCTGCAGACCCCTGCGCGAGCACGGTCACGTTCACGCAGTGGAACCCTTGGGGGACCATCGGTGCAACCCCATGAGGCCAGTGGTCAGCCTGTCACTGCTGGCGGGTCTCGGCGGGGCCACCCAGGCATCCGTGCTGGCTGGGCCACTGTGGCGCATGACTGACCTGTCTCCCAGCGTGGCTACTGTCTGATGCTGCCCTGTGTGCATTGTGTCATTCAGCGGGCAATGCACGGGTTGGTACCCGGCCCTGCACGCACACACACAGTCCATCTGCACAACCGCCTGGCTGCTGTCCGTAGTTGTGTGTGCATGATGATGCCTGCATTGCGATGTACACCAGTGTGCAATGGTGACCAGTGTCTGACACATGCACAATGAGAGGCAGTGGGCATGGTGGTCTGTGGACATGTGTGTGGCTAGGGGTGGCGTTCTGAGTCGGCGTGCATCCTACCCTTTGTGCATGTCTGGTGAGTTGTGTGTGTGTGTGTGTCTGTCTGTCTGTCCGTGTGCCATGTTAGACCTCACCCATCCCTGGCGGTGTGTGTGGTTCCATGCCCGGCCACTTCCCTTGATGGCATGCACCCCTGGTGTGTGTCCATGCGTGTTTGTGGGTTGTGCCTTTGCCACAGGTGGTTGCACATGGCCCCATGACTTACCTGGGTTGGCTGAAGTGCTCCTCTGTGATGGTGTCCCAGTGCAGCTGTGCCAGCCGGAGCAGTCAGGGATCCCGTTGCCCAAGGGGGCTGCCCATCACCATTGTCACCGGCATCCTCATCGTCCCCATCGCTGTCCCCCTCTTTGACCTGTACGGCTATCCCACATTTGTTGGCCATGTTGTGCAGGATGCAACAGGCCAGGAATAGCCCGCAGGCCTTTGAGGGGCTGTACTGTAGGGCACCGCTGGAGGTGTCCAGGCAATGGAAACATGCCTTCAGCATACCAAACACCCACTCGATGACATTATGCATGGTGGCATGTGCCTCATTGTAGCATTGCTGTGATGGGGTCGCGGGCTGCCGGTATGGTGTGAGCAGCCAGGGATGGAGTGGGTATCCACTGTCACCTGTATGTAGAGGGTGGAGGTTAGTTTGGTGATCAGCATCGCCCTGCCCCGGGCCATGTAGACCACTACCCATGTCACCTCTGACCATGCCCCTCCCAAGCCCTAAGTTTGTCCATGTGGTTTGCATGCTCACCCACTAAGTGGCCATTGGGGATGTCCCCACTCTCGGATCTGTGGCACAGTGCTGACTGGTGCCAGATGAAGGCATCATGTGCTCCCCCAGGGTGCGTGGCACAGACATTGATTATGCGCCCCCTGGCATCGCACACCACCTGGCAGTTGATGCTAGCATAGCCCTTGCGATTAATGTATGTGGCCCCTGGGGGGCCAGGTGGTGTGCAGATGGCCACATGGGTGCAGTCTATTGCCCCCAGCATGCCAGGCATATGTGCTACCCTGTGGAATTCCTGTATGTTTGCTGTGTGCTCCACGGTGTGCTGGGGAAATGGAGTACTCCGCAGCATGTGGCAGCAGTGCACTGAGGAAATGGGTAGGTGGTGTGACGCCGCTGACTGGGTTATGCCTGTGGTGTCCCCTGTTGGTCTCTGGAAGGTACCCGTGGCGAGCAAGCACATGCAAGCTGTCACTTTAGTCTCCACTGACAGAGCATGGCTCTGTCATGTGGGTGCCTGCATCACATCACTGCACAGCTCACAGAGCCGCCTCAGAATTGCCCGATTCAGGTGGTACCGGCCCACGATCTCAGTATCACTGTACAGCTCGAAGCTGGTGCAGGCTCGGTACTGCGGTTGGGGGCATACTGCCGACGGGCCCTTCCACAGCCATGCCCCCCTGCTGCCCGCCTTCTCACCCCCTTCATTACTGCCTCCATCTGGATGGTGGCACTGGCCATGTCCCTGGCTTGTGTTCACCCCCTGGCAGCTGTTTCTGTGTTCCCCCGGCTGTCCTGGCTGCTACTTCCCCTGCACTGGGAACACCTAACTGTGCTGGCCTCAGTGCTGTGTGGCACTTCCCCCTTCTGCACTGTGGCTCCCCACACCTCCTGAGCCTGTGGTTTCCAGGTGCCCTTCTCTGTCCTGCCCTGTGTGTGTGTGTGTGTGTGTGTGTGTGTGTGTGTGTGTGTTGCCTGTGTGGCTGGCTATAGTTCAGCAACATGTGCCTTCCTGTAGCGTTCTTGCGTCTCTCCTTGTTCCTTTTATTTTGGATCATTTCGCTTCTCCGCAACTTCCGCTTGCTCCCTGTTGCGCTGGTGCATGTTGTTGAATATCGCACCGCGCCATTTATGCATGGTTCTTCCTCTTCAGTTGCACATACATTCATTATCATTGCGTTATTGCTCGAGCGTGATTTGGGCGGGCACGCTGCCTCCGCTGAATATCACAGAATGGCGTTACCGGACTTCAGCTGGTGCAACCTATTACGCATGGTGCAACCCTTTTGAATATCTGAGCTTTTGTCTCACAACGCTCAGCTCATTTACCTTGGTGCTGGCTGGCTTCAGGGGCATGAGAGAGCTTCTTCCCAGCAACAACAGATTGTTTTGTATAGGGGGAAGAATATTTTATTAAAATCAGCATAAAAATGGTTAAAATAGTTTTCCTTCACTTTTTTGTGTAATTCTCATGTTTCCTAATTGTATAATTGGAATAATCCACAATTGGGTGTGGGTTGGGCTGGAATTTACCCACGCCTGGCATGGTTAGTCACTTGGCGCCAGGCGAGGGTAAATCCTAGCCCAACCCACACCCTGTCATGGATTATTCCTTAAGTCTCCTTGAGTTCAAAAACAGGGATGAGAGGGAATTCCCTGAAGCTGGCAGGAGGGAGATTCAAAAAGGCTGTCCGGCTGCACTTCTTCATGGAAAGGTGGTGGATAACTGGAATAAGCTGCCAGAAAAAGTGGTACAGGCTGAGTCAATCAGCAGCTTCAGGTAGGGATGGGGCATACAGGTGAATTTAGTTAGAAAAAGGGGTGGTGGCAGTAAAAAAGGGGAGGATTGCCACTAGGGCAAGGCAGAATAGTTAGGTAGTAGGGGCAGACTGACTTGGCCAAGAGCCTTTTTCTGCCATCAGTGTCGAGATATCTATGTACCTTTCCAGCTGAGACCCACTGCATCAGGCATTTGAAGTTAGTGATGACCTTGAACTGTAGTGTCAACCAGTGCAAGCAAGGAAGTACTGTAGGTGGCAGGGTGGGGTGGGGGTAGACAGAGCACAGCAATCTGCTGCATATTAATGATGTAATGCAGTTCTACATATGGAGTAGTTCCACTTTTCCAACTCCAACTGATTACACCAGACGAATGTGACCAGTGCAGGGAATATTCTTTGTGGCTGCTTGTCACAGTGGCTCCAGCCCTGGAAGAGCTAGGTTTCTGCTGGCTGCTCACCATGGCAGCTCCCAGCCACAGAAGGGCTGCTTGTTGACTATTTATCATAGTGCCGCCCAGCCACAGAAAGGCTGTTTGTCGGCTACCTGTCACAGCACCTCCCAGTCACAGAAAGGCTGTTTGTTGGCTACCTGTCACAGCACCTCCCAGTCACAGAAGGGCTCTTTGTTGGCTGCCTGTCACAGCAACTCCCGTTCACAAAAGGGCTATTTGTTGGCAGCCTGTCACGGCACCTCCCAGTCACAGAAGGGCTGTTTGTTGATTACCTGTTGCAGCACCTCCCAGTCACAGAATGGCTGTTTGTTGGCTGCCTGTCACATCACCTCCCAGTCGCAGAAGGGCTGTTCGTTGGCAACCTGTCACAGCACCTCCCATTTACAGAAGAGCTGTTTGTTGATTGCCTGTGATAACACCTCTCAGTCGCAGAAGGGCTGTTTGTTGGCTACCTGTCACAGCACCAACCAGTCCCAGAAGGGCTGTGTGGTGTTTGCATGTCACAGTACTGTACCTCCTATCACATAACCTCCCAGTCACAAAAGGGCTGTTTGCTGGCTGCCTGTTACAGCACCTTCCAGTCACAGAAGGGCTGTTTGTTGGCTAACTGTCACAGCACCTCCCAGTCACAGCACCTCCCAGTCACAGAAGGGCTGTTTGTTGGCTGCCTCTCACACCTCACAGTCACAGAAGGGCTGTTTGATTGTTGCATGTCATAGCACCTCCCAGTCCCAGAAGGGCTGTTTGTTTTCTCCTAGTCATAGCTCCTCCCAGTTGCAGAAGGGCTGTTTGTTGGCAACGTGTCACAGCACCTCCCAGTTACAGAATGGCTGTTTGTTGGCAGTGTGTCACAGCACCTCCCAGTCGCAGAAGGGCTGTTTGCTGGCTGCCTGTTACAGCACCTTCCAGTCACAGAAGGGCTGTTTGTTGGCTAACTGTCACAGCACCTCCCAGTCACAGAAGGGCTGTTTGTTGGCTGCCTCTCACACCTCACAGTCACAGAAGGGCTGTTTGATTGTTGCATGTCATAGCACCTCCCAGTCCCAGAAGGGCTGTTTGTTTTCTGCTAGTCATAGCTCCTCCCAGTTGCAGAAGGGCTGTTTGTTGGCAACGTGTCACAGCACCTCCCAGTTACAGAATGGCTGTTTGTTGGCAGTGTGTCACAGCACCTCCCAGTCGCAGAAGGTCTGTTTGTTGGCTGCCTGTAACAGCACCTCCCAGTCACAGAAGAGCTGTTTGTTGGCAACGTGTCACAGCACCTCCCAGTTACAGAATGGCTGTTTGTTGGCAGTGTGTCACAGCACCTCCCAGTCGCAGAAGGTCTGTTTGTTGGCTGCCTGTCACAGCACCTCCCAGTCACAGAAGGGCTGTTTGTTGGCAGTGTGTCACAGCACCTCCCAGTCACAGAAGGGTTGTTTGTTGGCAGTGTGTCACAGCACCTTCCAGTCGCAGAAGGGCTGTTTGTTAGCTGCCTGCCACATCACCTCTGTCACAGAAGGCCCTTAGTTAGCTACCTATCACAGCACCTCCCAGTCACATAAGGTTTATGTGTTGGCTACCTATTACTGCACCTCCCATTCCCAGAAGGGCTGTTTGTTGGCTACCTGTCACAGCACCCCCCAGTCACAGAACTGCTGTTTGTTGGTTGCATGTCACAGTACTGTACCTCCTATCACAGCACCTCTGAGTCGCAGAAGGTCTGTTTGCTGGCAGTCTGTCACAGCACCTCTCAGTCACAGAAGATTTATGTGTTTATGTGCCCAAACCGAGGAAAGGATAGCCAATTCTGTTAAGAAGGGGGATAAGACCTTTTATAGGTACATTAGGGAGTGAAGAAAGACCAAAGGAGGGATACTGAGGCTTAATAAAGGGGAGGGAATGTCGGTAGAGGGTGATAGTGTAAAAGTAGGGATACTGAACGAATATTTCTGCACAGTATTCACAAAGGAAGAGGAGGGAGAGGTACCTAAACCAAACAAGAGAAACACTCTGAAGACCGGCTCCGATATCAGTCCATTTACAGAAGAAAGGGTTCTGAAAGAACTAATAAAATTGAAGGTGGACAAAGCAATGGGGCCTGATGGGATTCACCCAAGAATTTAAAAGAACTAAGGGTAGAACTAGTGACACCGCTGACTACTCTCTTTAACAAATCATGGGAGGATGGGGTGGTACCCGAGGACTAAAGGAGGGCAGATGTGATTCCTCTTCACAAAAGTGGGAGCAGGACAGAGGCAGGAAACTACAGACCAGTTAGTTTGACCTCAGTGGTAGGCAAAATGATAGAATCACTTCTGAAGGAAAGAATTGTTGAGTACCTAGAGGCCAGTGGGGCACAGGACCCAAGGCAGCATGGATTCACGATGGGAAGGTCATGTCAGACGAATCTAATAGATTTCTTTGACTGGGTGACCAAAGTAGTAGACCAGTGAGGGGCTGTGGACATGGCCTACCTAGATTTTAGCAAGGCATTTGATAACAGTCCCACACAAAAGATTAATACACAAGTTATCCAGCCTTGGAATGGGTCCCAAAGTGGTAGCCTGGATAAAAAATTGGCTAGACAACAGGACGCAAAGGGTAGTAGTAAATGGAGTACACAGTGAAGAAAGGAGGGTTACTAGCAGGGTACCGCAGGGTTCAGTACTGGGACCGGTCCTTTTTAATGTCTTTATAAGTGACATTGCAGAGGAACTGGAAGGAAAAATATGTCTCTTTGCAGATGACAAAAGATCTGCAACAGGGTTGATACACAAGATGGAGTGGAAAGGATGAGAAGGGACTTGGCAAGGTTGGAGGAATGGTCAAATGTATGGCAGCTCAGATTCAATGCAAAGAAGTGCAAGGTAATGCACATGGGAAACAAAAACCCAGGGGAAGTGTGCACAATGGGGGGTGAGATACTGACAACAGTAAAAATGGAAAGGGACCTGGGGTAATTATATCAGATGACCTAAAGGTGGGCAAACAATGTGAGAAGGCAGTAAGGAAGGCTGGGGTGATACTGGGATGCATAGGAAGAGGCATCAATAGTAGAAAACAGGAAGTTGTTATCCCTCTGTACAGACAGTTGGTGAGACCCCATCTGGAGTACTGTGTGCAGTTCTGGAGAATCCATCTCCGCAAAGACATAGACAGAATGGAGACTGTCCAGAGGAGGGCAACTAAAATGGTGCAGGGTCTGCACCAGAAGACATACGAAGAAAGACTAAAGGAGCTTAATATGTATACCCTTGAGGAAAGAAGGGAGAGAGGGGACATGATAGAAACTTTCAAGTACCTTAAGGGAATCAACAAAGTCCAAGAGGGCAGCATCTTTCAGAAAAAGAGATGTGCAAGAACAAGGGGGCACAATTTGAAGATAGAGGGGGACGGCTCAGAGGTAATGTGAGGAAGTATTTTTTCACAGAGAGGGTTGTGGATGCATGGAACAGCCTCCCTGAGGAGGTCGTGGAGTCAAGAACAGTGGGGGACTTCAAGAATGCATGGGACAGATATAAGGCAGTCCTAGTGGGGGGTAGGAGGAAGTAAGCTATTGGTTAACTAGGATCTGCAGCTTATCTGTTAGGTAGGAAAATGGGCAGACTAGGTGGGCCAAGTGGTCCTTATCTGCCGTCAAATTCTATGTTTCTATGTTTCTGTGTGTTGGGTGCCTATCACAGCACCTCCCAGTCACAGAAGGGCTGTTTGATGGTTGCATGTCATAGCACCTCCCATTCACAGAAGGGCTGTTTGTTGGCTGCCTTTCACAACACCTCACAGTCACAGAAGGGCTGTTTGATGGTTGCATGTCATAGCACCTCTCAGTCACAGAATGGGTGTTTGTTGGCTCCTAGTTATAAAACCTCTCAGTCGCAGAAGGGCTGTTTGTTGTCTCCTAGTCAAAACACCTCTCAGTTACAGAAGGGCTGTTTATTGGCTCCTAGTCAAAACACCTCTCAGTTGCAGAAGGGCTGTTTATTGGCTCCTAGTCAGAATACCTCTCAGTTACAGAAGGGCTGTTTGTTGGGTGCCAGTCACAGTGCCTCACACTCATAGAAGGGCTGTTTGCTGGCAGCCTGTCACAGTACCTCCCAGTCACAGAAGGTTTATGTGTTGGCTGCCTGTTACAGCACCTCCCAGTCACAGAAGGGCTGTTTGCTGGCAGCCTATCACAGCACCTCCCAGTCACAGGAGGGCTGTTTTTTGGTTGCCTGTCACAGCACCTCCCAGTCACAGAAGGGCTGTTTATTGGCAACGTTTTAGAGCACCTCCCAGTCGCAGAAGGGCTGTTTGTTGGCAACGTTTTAGAGCACCTCCCAGTCACAGAAGGGCTGTTTGTTGGTTGCATGTCACAGTGCTGTGCCTTTTATCACATAACCTCCCAGTCGCAGAAGGGCTGTTTGTTGGCTACCTGTCACAGCACCTCCCAGTCCCAGAAGGGCTGTTTGTTGGTAACCTGTCACAGTACCTCCCAGTCACAGAAGGGCTCATTGTGGCTACCTGTCACAGCACCTCCCAGTCACAGAAGGGCTGTTAGTTGGCAGCTTGTCACAGCACTTCCCTGTCACAGAAGGGCTGTTTGTTGGCTCCTAGTCACAGCACCTCTCGGTCACAGAAGGGCTGTTCGTTGGCTACCTGTCACAGTACCTCCCAGTCACAGAAGGGCTGTTTGTTGATTACCTGTGACAGCACCTCCCAGTCCCAGGTGGGCTGTTTGCTGGCAGCCTGTCACAGCTCCTCCCAGTCACAGAAGGTTTATGTGTTGGCTGCCTGTTACAGCACCTCCTGGTCACAGATGGGCTGTTTGTTGGCAGCCTGTCACAGCACCTCCCGGTCACAGAAGCGCTGTTTGTTGGCTGCCTGTCACAGCACCTCCCATTTACAGAAAAGCTGTTTGTTGATTTCCTGTCATAACACCTCTCAGCCACAGAAGGGCAGTTTGTTGGCTACCTGCCACGTCTCCTCCCAGTTACAGAAGAGCTGTTTGTTAATTGCCTGTCGTAACACCTCTCAGTCACAGAAGGGCTGTTTGTTGGCTACCTGTCACAGCACCTCCCAGTCACAGAAGGGCTGTTTGTTGGCTACCTGTCACAGCACCTCCCAGTTACAAAAGGGCTGTTTGTTGGCTGCCTGTCACAACACCTCCCAGTCACAGAAGAGATGTTAGCTGCCAGTTATAGCACCTCTCAGTCACAGATGTGATGTTGGTTGCCTGTCACAGCACCTCCCAGTTGCAGAAGGGCTGTTTGTTGGCTGCCTGCCACAGCACCTCTCAGTCATAGAAGGCTCTTTGTTAGCTATCTATCACAACACTTCCCAGTCACAGAAGCAATATGTGTTGGCTACCTATCACAGCACCTCTCAGTCACAGAAGGTTTATGTGTTGGCTGCCTGTTACAGCACCTCCTGGTCACAGATGGGCTGTTTGTTGGCAGCCTGTCACAGCACCTCCCGGTCACAGAAGCGCTGTTTGTTGGCTGCCTGTCACAGCACCTCCCATTTACAGAAAAGCTGTTTGTTGATTTCCTGTCATAACACCTCTCAGTCACAGAAGGGCAGTTTGTTGGCTACCTGCCACGCTCCTCCCAGTTACAGAAGAGCTGTTTGTTAATTGCCTGTCGTAACACCTCTCGTCACAGAAGGGCTGTTTGTTGGCTACCTGTCACAGCACCTCCCAGTCACAGAAGGGCTGTTTGTTGGCTACCTGTCACAGCACCTCCCAGTTACAAAAGGGCTGTTTGTTGGCTGCCTGTCACAACACCTCCCAGTCACAGAAGAGATGTTAGCTGCCAGTTATAGCACCTCTCAGTCACAGATGTGATGTTGGTTGCCTGTCACAGCACCTCCCAGTTGCAGAAGGGCTGTTTATTGGCTGCCTGCCACAGCACCTCTCAGTCATAGAAGGCTCTTTGTTAGCTATCTATCACAACACTTCCCAGTCACAGAAGCAATATGTGTTGGCTACCTATCACAGCACCTCTCAGTCACAGAAGGGCTGTTTGTTGGCTACCTATCACAACACCTCACAGTCACAGAAGGGCTGTTTGATGGTTGCATGTCATAGCACCTCCCAGTCACAGAAGGACTGTGTATTGGTTGTCTGTTACTGCACCTTCCAGTCACTGAATGGATGTGTGTGATCCACATATCCCAGCCCCAAAAGGGCTAGCTGTCCACAGGCCACTGGTTGGCAGTGGAGAAATATGCAGTGGGGGCACGCTCAGGCTTAAGACCCCCACATGACAAAAGTGGTGCTTATTTTAAAAATACAGATAGTACTAGTGGTCCTGTGGTTATGGACATTATCCTTAGTAGTTCAGTATGCCATGTAGTTAAATAAAGGACTCCCTGGTGTCCAGCCATTCCTCAAGAGAGAGGCTTTTTCCTCCTTTAACTGCTGACCAGTTTGGTCCATCTCCTATCTGGTGCCCCTTGGACCAAAAGAGAAGTGGGCAGGGTAAAGAAAGCATGACGGTGCTTGTTTAACCAGAAAACTTGCCTGATCCCCAATTGAGCTTGCCCTTCTTATCACCAATTTATCTAAGCTGAGTTGGAGCTACTATGCTTGAACCTTATAACCCTCTCCCTCCCTCGCTCACCACCCAAGAAACTTTTTCTTACTGTTCATCAACAGCAATACCAACCTGAAAAAGGCCCTGTGGTCCTATGCATTTACCTGGTCATGACCTCTGCTGAAAAGTACTTTTAATCAGTTAGGACAAGAAATGTCAGATGACTGACCTGGTGCTTAATGCAAGGTGAAAGCATGTAACTTTGAGCGGAACAAATAAGCAACTCAACCTATCACAAACTACAGACAAAAGGCACTGCGCAAAATTAAGGGGGACTCCCCCTAAGGAAGTCTTGATTCTATCTGGAACTCTGCCAGATGGCTTCTGTCCTCCTACTTCTGGCATCTATCCTTCTGCTGCATGATAGCAAGGTATTGACTTTGCACAATAATGTTGGAAGCTAGAGTGCAAAGTAATTATGCACAGGGAAATGATTTTGTACCAGCAGTTTGGATCTGCACTCATTTAGACATTTTTTTCTCTATCGGTAAATGACTTATCAACAAAGTGCTGGCACCATATGACTAATTAATGGGAGGGGTCCACATTCAAGCTGACATTTTTCCTGATAATGAAGACAATCTACAGCCCCCCCCCCACCACTGAACATGACTGGCTCAAAGTCAAACAGTGCATGGAGTATGTGGTGGGATTTTATCCTGTGATCTGCCATTCAACAGTTTAGGACTACAATTACTAGACCCCACAACCTGTAAAGGACTGTCAAGAGGCAGAAAAGACAAAGCGACACTAAAATAAAAATGCTTACATTTGTCCTCAAGGATTTCAGTTAAAACAAAATGGAAATGTTTCTGTTAAGAGTGATGTAGATGGCTTTAGGGAAGGGGGAATATAGCAGATGGAAGTGCTCAATTATGGTCCATATTTTAATTTTGCTTTTGTTCCTTAATAAGTTAAACATGGGTACTTACTAGTTCAGGGTAAGGGATTCTTTGCCGAGATGCACAGCTGGGGTGGGGATGTGGGGGAGTGGATAATACCTGTAAAATAAAGGTTAGGAAGGGGCCATAAAGGGTCTTGGGAGTAGAGGTGGTTGAAAGTTGCAAATTCTGCTTTTGCAGAACTTTCATGAAATTTCGTGAAATTTTCTGAACTTCCGCCATTGGCAAGTTTGGAATCTTCCAATTTTCACTCTGTTCTGCAGACTTTTTTGGTTGAGCTGTGGAATAATATGTATAAACTGTGGAATTTATTCCATCCACAGTTTAATGTATTATTTCATAATACAGCGCCCCCCCCCCCGCCGATCGCCAGCCCCTTGTAGATTAAAATTTCCTGGTGTCTAGTGGTCCCTCCCCCGCCAATCACCAGCTCAATGTAAAATTAGACCCCACCCTGCTGATTGTGGGCTGTTGTAAAATATAGTTCCTTCCCTGGTGTCTAGTGGTTCCCCTCCTGCCTATCATGAGTCCCCTGTAGAATAACATTCCCTGGTGTCTAGTGGTCCCCCCCCCCCGCCAATTGCGGGCCCAATGTAAAAACAGTTCTCTGGTGTCTAGTGGTCCCTCCCCCCCACCAACTGCGGGCCCAATGTAAAAACAATTCTCTGGTGTCTAGTGGTCCTTCCCCCCACCAATTGCGGGCCCAATGTAAAAACAATTCTTTGGTGTCTAGTGGTCCCTCCCCCCGCCAATTGGGGGCCCAATGTAAAAACAATTCTCTGGTGTCTAGTGGTCCCCCACCCACCGATCGCAGGCCCAATGTAAAAAAAAATTCCTTAGTATCTAGCAAACCCCTCCCTATCCCCGATTCCTCTTAATAAAAAAAAAAGGCAGTCCTTTATTCCCTGGTGTCTAGCAGACCCCATCCCTATCCCTAATCGCCTGTAAAAAAAAGAAATAAAATAAAATAAAGTTCCTCATTCCCTTTTTTTTTTTTGTACATCGAGCCCACGATTAGCAGGTGAGGGGCCACTAGACACCAGGGAATTTTAATACACATTGGGTGGTGATCAACAGGGGGAGTGGATTAATGAATTAAACTGTGGAAAACAAGCTGCAGAACTGACTACTGACAGTTCTGCTCAGTTTTTTTCCAGCAGTTTAATACATTAACCCACAGCCTGTACATTTACTCTGCTGTTTTAAGATGAAATTTCGGTGAAGGTTGCCAGAATGAGTTCAGAACTTTTGCAGAAGCGAAAGCCTGACTTTTGTGCAAATACACTGGCAGAATTTTTTTTTCACACATCTCTACTTAGGAGAAAAATAGATGTAGGATAGGTTGGAATCAAAGGATGCTTATCGATAGGCAAGGAATCAGTGTGTGGTCAGATGTGTAAAAATAAAAGAAAAAAGCTTAAAACAGAGGAAGGGTGACAGGTGACAGTGGAAGGTGACTGTCACCTTTCCTCTATATGGATCAGTGTATGGTCACATGTGTAAAATAAAAAAAAAGCTTATTATAGAGGAAGGGTGACAGGTGGCAGTGGAAGGTGACTATCATCTGTCACCTTTCCTCTAAATGGATTAATGTATTATCAGATGTGTAAAATAAAAAAAAGTTTAATAGAGAGGAAAGGAGGAAGGGTAACAGGTGACAGTGGCATGTGACTGTCATCTGCCACCTTTCCTCTGTATGGATTAATGTATGGGCAGATGTATAAATTAAAAATAAGCTTAATATAGAGGAAGGGTAACAGTGGAAGGTGATGGGGTCCCAAAAGTAGAGACAGGGGGCTCAATTTCCAAACAGCCCTTAGAGTGATGTAAGTTGCATCACTCTCGAGTTGCAGAAAACTCTGGGTGCATCAGGGACCCTGCACCCAAGTATATAAAAGGGGAGGCAGTCCCTGCGCCAAAAACCCAGGAGTTGCTGTAGTCGTGGGCTAGCACCAAACATTTGGTGCACCTGTAGGAATTGCTGCAAGGATCCGGACCCACGCCTGGTGCAACGCTAGAGTGGCTGGGATGGTTGGCAGGGTGACTGTACTTGCCAGGAAAGGGCCAGAGCAGAAGAGGCATGGTGGGTGCCATAGGGCACGTTGGGGAGACAGCGGGCATGAGAGGGAGTAATGTGGCACCAGCCGGGGTGCCGTTTGCATAACCATACAGTCGATGGGATGGGACCGCTTCGGGGGGTTGGGGTTGTTTCCAGGTTTCCAGGGACAGACAGTGACATGGACCCAGGTTGGCAAAGCCCTGGCAGCTGCCCCATAGGTGACCACCTCACATAACCCTGTAGGCGGGAGGCAGCCTGCTACAACATGGGAGGGTGGGTATGCGGGGACTAAGGTGGTGCCTGGATAATGCTACTACCATCACTGGCATCCCTCATTCTACAGCTTCAGCTTACCACCTACAGAGTTATGCGAGGTGGCCACCTATGGGGCAGCTGTCAGGACAGTGCCCACCTGGGGCCATGTCACTATCTGTCCCTGGAAACCCCCCTAAGCAGTTCCATCACATCGGCTGTATGGCTATATAAATGGCACCACCACCGGGTGCCACATCACTCCCTCTCATGCCTGCTCTCTCACTGATGCCCCTTTGGCTCCCATGTGCCCCTTCTGCCCCTGGCAGCCCACTTTCAGACCTTGCACCCCTTCACCATAGTGTGTGGCACTGGCGCAAGTCCCTTAGACCACCTCCTGGCTGGTCTAAGTGCAGCCCTTTTCTGCGTCCATAACAGGCTTCCAAAATTCTCAAAAAGGGGCTGTTGCAGCCCCGTAGTGGCGCAAGCCCACTTGTGACCTGGCACATGGGTGCTTCTATTGCAATGGTGATGCAGGGTGGCTTGGGTGCAAGGCATCCGAATTACGACACAGCCTGTGTTCGAAAATCTGGATTGCCGCAAAGTCTGATGCAAGGTGCCACTTGCGTCATACACCTTTGGCACAGGCACCTTGGATCAGACTTCAGCTTTTGAAAATCAAACCCAGGGTAGCATAGAATTATTAAAGAGAGAGTGGAAAAGTAAAAATAAAGAAAAGTATAACACAGGAAAAAGAGTTCTGAGTAAACAGAGCAGAAAAATGGGAAAGAAAGACACAAAACAATGAAAAAAAAGTGCAGTTTGGGGAGGGAATTATCTTGGCCACCTCTGCCCCCTGTTGTGCTCTTGTTAAAGTCATAGTTATCCTTGTGGTCTGGTAGGCTAGGGCTTGGATGTTCAACTTTCTATGGGTTCAGTGGGCTACATGGGGCCCAGCTGGCTAGGGAATCCATTCATTTTAGGGCTGACGTTTCAGTGGGTCCAGGGAAGAAAGCTTCTGCCTCCTGTTCTCCCATTTACTTATGTCCACCACCTTCCCAGTGCATCCTTGAGTGGTGTGGCAACACTGCTAGGATGTAATGGAGGAAAGATGGCTGCATTGCTCCCTAGTGCTAGCCTGTTTAGTGGCTCAGGCAGGGAGAGGACCACAGTATGGCAAGAGCCACAAAGAAAGAAAGTTGTTTCCATGATTGCATAACTGGTGGAAGAGCAGAAGCTCAGAGAAGACAGTATAGGAGCATACAGGCAACCTGGGAGCCATGCCTGCAGTAAAACAGTCAAAGTGTTATTCGATCCAGGAGTGGCCAGCAAGAGCCACCTTTTGAAGTCACTCTTGTGACACAACAGTAAAGTGCTTAGAGAGGGAAAGCAGGAGGGACCGTGAGCTCTCCATGGCACTACAGCACTGTAGCAGGACCAGGTAACGTGGCATCTCTTGGTATTTCATCAGGTTTCACATATCCCAAGGGGCTACACACAATAAACTGGTCAGTGATTACAAGATGGGATGGGTTTGGTGGCAGAGGCAGAACTGTTCTGAATGTGAAGGGGCAGCAGGGAAGCGATCTACTACTACTGTTCATGATACTGTCTTTTGGGCAGAAGTAGGCCATGAGACCCATCTGGATCCCCCCACCCTCCATTTCTCAGAGGCAGAGTTTTATTTTACTGCTCCACACTAGACTATCTATTTCCTGCTTAAAAATGTTCTTAGAGGAGTAGTTTCCTGTTTGAGCTGGGAACAAATTCCAGATATTAGCAATCCTTTGTGCAAAGAAAAACTTCCTTTGTTCTGTTTTGAAATGATGTCCTATTAATTGTTGTTTATTTTTTGCCATAGGTACTTTATTGTGCTTTTTTCCATTTTTTTTCCAGATCCCCTGCCTCGGACGCATGCACGTGCATGTGGAGGCATGCACACGCTGCGTCTGAAGGTGCCCTGCCAACATGTCGCCCTCCACCTATGCTAACCACTGACCTCCACCGGTGGCAGCGTGAGTGACTATGGGGGCTCTGGCTGCCCCATAGAGAGAGCTGCCTTCCAGTTGCTCAATCCTGCTACCCCCGTGCTGGCACCCCGATGACCAGTCCATTCCCAAACCCGGCTCCCGGGTAGCGTGAGGTATGGCGTCCAGCATCTTAGCCCTCCACACCACTGGGCTGACACCTATTAATTATTTATTATGACCTCTCAGTATATGACTAGGACATGAGAATGCTAGATCCATAGATGTCATTGATTTCAAATCTCTAGATACATTACACATCAGCAACAGGCTGCCCCTTGTTCTCTTATTTTCCAAACATTGTAATTTCAAGGTGTCTAACTGCTCCTCACATAACAAGTCCCTTAGACCCCATAAAGATTTTGTGAATTTTTTCTGAACTCTCCATTTTGTCTGTCACATTTCATGTGAGGTGCCCACAACTGAGATCCATAGTGAAGGTGTTGTCTTATGCAACATCTATACATCCCTTCCCAGATATCCTTATTTCTAGTTTTAACTATGCATTGAATATTGTAAATAAAATTAAAAAACATAAAACCATAGAAGACATTAGGTTCCCACCCTGGGCACTAGGTGAAGAATCAGTTGCAGGATCACGTGGTATAGCCGCTGCAGCCACAACAGGGGAGAACCAGACAGTGATCACTGCCTCAGTCTCACCAGTCACAGGTTCCGCATCTGCAGGAACAGATGTTGCATGTCTGGGTGTCCCACAGTCTGCCTACACCCAACCCCATTACAGCAAGATCCAGCTCTGGTAAAGCCTAACCAGCTCCATGCAACACTTTAAGCAATTAATCATGTTTTCAAGGCATATAAATAAATAAAAGTAAAATATATGGGGGTGGGTGTTCTTACACCCCTGGGAAGTGCATTAAAATCATGATGCATACCATAGAAGGGCTTATACACATATAAAACAGCTCTAAGTAGGATTTTTTCAGGAGGAAAATGAGATTTGGCACCTGACAGTGCGTTTCTAGAGATTCAATACACGGTCAGGTGATGTCTCTCGGCCAATATAATTTCTAGATTTTTCTTGCCATTTTTATCTGTCTATCATCTATCTATCTAGCTATCTATCTATCTGTCTGTCTGTCTTGCTCAGCTCTGGCCCGTGGCAGTCTTACCAAGTTACACAAACTCTCACACCAATCCCAGCAGTGCCATGCCAACATCACCTGCCACATGTAAGCTACAGTAATAGATATTCATTGCTGACCTAATGGTTTTTTACCTTCTTTTTTTTTTTTTTGTACATTCTGTTTCTGCACCAGAGGCCCAGGGCATGTCTCAAGTGTACCCCTTGGACTCGGCCTCTACTCCTTGCCTTAGACTCCTTCCACCGGGAGTACAAGTCTGAGTACCCCCCCTAAGCTTACACCCGTCACGCCTCCTCGGATCTAAGTCCCCAGGGTGGGACCACCTTCTACCTGGGAACCTTTCTGAAATCCAGACGGACGGTCTGAGGCTGGGTTGAGTGGCTCGGGAGAGCCAGTGGAAAGGTGGTCTGGCATTGGGATGTGGGTGTTTGCCTCTGGGTTACCGTCGCCTCCCTACATCCTCCGGGGATTTTTCTTTGGTGCTGTGACCTCTAAGCGGTGTGCAATGACCCTGTGCAGCTCTGCCTCTGCCACTGGCATCTGCCATCACCTCACCCATACTTCATGTCCTGCTCTTGTGCTGCCCCCGATCTTTATTGGAGGCTGCTACAGAGTGAGGAACCTCCTGCAACCCACCCTGGGAAAGGAGAGCAGTCCTCTGGATGCTCAATCCTCTCCCGCCTCTGCCAACCCTGGCATCCCGAGTTCGCTCCTGAACCTGGGTCGCCAGCATGGCGCGAAATGTGGTGTCCAGCACCTCAACCCTCAGCTCCACTTGGCTGGCCTGGATTTCTACCTTCTTATTTGCAGTCTGCTGTTACTAAATGCCAGTTACTGTATTGGGAACCACAGTGATTAGGCCGAGTTCGCGAAATTGAATCAAATTCATGGGGGCCCAACCCAAAGCCAAACAAAAGTTGTCAATGGTCCACATCTCTCACCCATGGTGAACAAAGGGTCGGACCACAAATTTCATGTCAGTGACCGCCCTCTGGTCCAGTTTCCCCTCTTCCTTCTCTTTCTCCTCCACGGTGGTAAATTGCAGTAGCAGAAGTAGACCCAAGTAACAGGGACCCGGTCTTCAGCTGCTGCAAGCAGAAAGCTTTGTATGTCTGTGGATTCAACAGTGACCATCATGCTGAAAAGCTGCTAGAATGCCTTTGGTGGAAGTTTGATGAGTGGTTGATAGTGACACCACACTCTTTAACCACAGGTTATTTAGTAACAGTCAATACAAAGAACTTTGTAAAGACTGTTCAAGGCAGTGACTATACACACACGTGTTCCTTATCTTGTTTACTGTGTAGATCTGGTAGATCAGGGACTCCCAGATGGGGAAAGCACCACTGTGCAGAGTCCTTGGTTTGTGTAGGTGAGGGCAAAAAAGTCTGTGGTCATTTTAGCCATTGTGTTAAGGCATAGAAACTTAGGCAACATTCAAGTATTCTGTTTACAACATTTATGCTTGGCCTAACAGGAAGCCTGTTTGACAGTGTCCAAATGGACATCATTTTATGCATCAGTAGCCTTAACGCACTGTGGGACCTTGCACTCTTGTCTTCAGAAAGTTGTAAATGAACATAGATGTCATCTTATATCACGAACATTTCATTTTCCTCCATCATGAAATTATGTTTTCTTGATATATAAATAATATAACATTACTGTTATTAGAGGTGTACAGAACCTGACAATACAAAATCGAGCCACCCAAACTTGCATGGCTTGGTTTTAGTGAAACCTGAGCCGAACCACTATTATCAGTTTGGTACTGGTTGGCTAAAATTCATGCTCCAACAGGACAGGTGCCCCAGCACTTACAAACATGAATGTCTATCCTAGTTGATATTGATTGCTAAGTTCACAGGTTTGCCTTGCTCACCATTCACAAACTCACATCTGTCCGGTCTAAATATATCGAAGTTACCATTCCTTTCCCCTGTTGATAGTTGACATTTTCATGAGAACTCTCAAAGGGGAATGCTAGGGATGCTTTATTGGGAATATATATCTATATATATATATATATATATATATATATATATATATATATATATATATATATATGTGTGTGTGTGTATGTATATGACGGCAGGCCCTAGGGAAAGACACTATTCCTGCTATATCAGACCACTTTAATAAAGATTTAGGGCCTGATCCACATATGTGACAGGGATATGCTCAAAGTGAGCATATCGTTGCTGTGATGCTGCACCTCCCCTTGGGAGTGCACGGGGATGGGCAAAATCCATAGCACCATCCCTCACCCTCTGCAGCTGCTGCACATTCTGGGACTGTGCAGAAATGGGTATGTTCCACAGCCCCATCCCCACCCCTGCTAGTGCATAGCCCTGTAAGGTGCATCGTGGCACAAGGGTGCTCAGAACAAGCGTATTCCTGCTGTGATGCTGTATGCCTGGGATCACGCAGGGGATGGAGTGCGATCCACAGCCCCATCCCCCACCCTTGCTGTTGCGTGAGCCCCTGTGCAGGTCTGTGGGCAGTACCAGGGTGTTCTGTCCGGGATCCCTGGGCATCAAGTTGGATGTCTGGGTCTGTTCTACTGTGGATCCCCCTGCTCCGCATGGTGCAGGGATCTACGGGATGGGCAGCCCATGTCTGTCCTCCACTGGCTGCCATATTCTCTACCACCTCTTTCAGAACTGTGCCTGTGCTGGTGATTCCCCAGTCCTGTAACAGTACTCCTGGGACTGGGGGCTGGTGGAACAAGGGCCAATAGGGCCTGGTCTGGTAAGGGATGGCTGGGCCGAGAGGGATACCTTGAAGCCACAACAGCCCCAAGGGTCACATAGCATTCACCGTCTCTGCCTCCACACTCACTGCCCTAGCAGGACTCAGGATCGAGCAGTTGTCCTCCCCTGCTCCCACCCAGCCTGGAGATGATTACGTGGCCAGGGATCTGGTGCAAAGTGTCCATGCAGCTATGGTTATGGATGCTATGGGGTGCCCCAAAAGTGCACATCCTGTGCATAGGGGTACTCCATAGCTTTCTACGGGCAGCTGGGCACCCACTGTGGATCAGGCCCATAGACACGTCTTATGGATATGAGCAGTGGAAAGAATTTGCACTGCTGGAAGTTGGGGTGATATCTTCAAACAGTTGGAGAGTGATTCCATAGAAGTATAGGACCTAGTATCGCCAAATTCTGGCAGTGCAATCAAAATATGTGGGGAATCACTAGGGGATATGTTGGAGGAAATATGGAGGTGACAGCTTATATCCTCAAGCACGCATTTTCTGCGATTGCCTGGTTATTTTGGACTTTTGGCGGGAAGTTGGGGAACAAATAGCACAGATCTAACTGGACCCAGATTTAGTTACGGCATCTTTGGTGCTGCTTTTGATTCTCCCAGTTGGGATTCATCTGGGGAGCCACTCCTTGATGCATATATTAGTCCTACCAGCTAAAAAGCCATAACATGGCTGTGGCTCCAGTCATGTTCCTCCACTTTGACACATTGGAGAATGATTATTATTACAATTTACTGTATGGAAAAACATACTTTTTGCCAGCCCGCCGGTGCAGTGGTAGTGCGACCGGTTGCAGCGTCGACGACCTAAGGTTGGGGACGACCTCGGGAGTTGGAGGGTTGGCTGGGGGGAGGAGGATTGAACGTCCCAAGGATGGCTCTCCTCCTCCTTCGGGGGGGGCAGCTCAGTGCTTGACTGGCTCCTGGCGAAAGTCAGGGGAAAGATAGCCTTAGCTCCAAGAGGTAGGGGAGATATGGCAGACATCAGTGCACATCTTCCAAGGGGAGAAAATGGGAAATTGTCGTGGTCACACTGGATGACCACCGGACTCTGCAGGCCCCACGCTCGATGACTCAGTGGCCTTTTGGAAACTGGATTCAGTTTTGGTGAGCCAAGAGGACTCCCCACCACCCCACCACAGACAGCAAGCCATGGGGAACTATGGGAGAGGTAAGCCCTGGGGAAGTTGGGGTGTCGAGGCTGGGAGAACCAACAAGAACAAGGGCTGACTGGGACGGGGGAGCAAAAATAGAAAATGAAAAAAAAAAAGGAAAAACATACTTTTTGGATTGCATGATTGCATAATCAGATGGTCAACTTCCAGGAGAAATTGCAGAAATGGGAAATATACACATGGGTCATGATAACTCCTTTGTATCATGAATTGTCCTGGTGCTCTTTGGCATAGTAAGTCTGGCCTAAGTATTATCAGACACTGCGTGAACCCCATAAATACATTTATTTATCTCAATTTTTGTTTCTTGTCATTTTGCAATTGGTGTATAAAGATGGATTCAGGATTATTTAAGATGTGTTTTGGTGACAGAATAATGTTTATACAATATGCGTGGACACAAAACCTGTGTCATAAAAATGGTTATCTCCACATGTGGTGATAAATTTTAAAACCCCGAATTTATCATGCATATGTTGAATAAACACTATCTGTCAGTCACCCCCCTCAAAAAAAAATCCTATTGTATAAACAAGACATGCAGTGGGGAATATTTCAGACACATTTATTATCTACGTTCGAGCAGTTTGACCTCAGGCACGTCACTAGTGGCTTACATCACTTGTGAGGTTACCCAAAGTCAAACTGCTCTTATGCAGATAAATAATGTATCACACAAGTCCCCATGGCATATCCCATGCATAGATTTGATGTCACTGTAGCTGAATTTTTTTTATTTGTCATATTTTGGATATGAAGTAATGGGATTTCTCTGCACTTATGTGGTGTACATGTTTGTCTCTGTTGCTGTAAATGAAAGTAGAAAAATTAATAAACTTTGAAACAGCAGTGCAATGAAAAATATTTTTCCAAAAAGCTGGTTTCAGCTAAAATGAGCAAAAAAAAAAAAGCATGCCTATTAAATCTACTTTTTAGGTACCTCCTTTGCTATGAACCATGAATGTTTTTCGTTTTCTTGATCCTAACCCTTAGCAAGTCTGTAATGATATTTCTAAGTCAATTGTGGCAGCCATATTTTTTCTTGAGGAAAAAAACATTAAAACATTTATAAAACACCCAGATTTTGGTGGAGCTAGAAAATTTTACCACCACATAAAACTGAAAGATGCCTGTAATTTTTTATAGTGAAAAAGGTAGGGTCAAATATTTTGCCTAATTTCGATGCACTGCTGCTTTAAGTTAAAACAAAACGTATATACCATGATACCAGGGAAGTCTTTCCCAAGGACCTGGTTATGTGTGAAACTCAGCCAGGCCAAGGATTAGCATGGACCAGTCGGAGATGAACCTGGATTTGAATGAAACTCAGCTAGGCCAAGCATGTACAAGGACAAGTTAAATGGGAAGTTACAGGCACGTTAGAAAAATATATAGAAAAAAAATTGCAAGCTAGCTGCAGGAAATGTAGCTAGTAACAAGTAACAATTTTTATTATGTACTCACCACAGCTAGCAATTTTATCATGTTTATTCATCTGTTAGCAGCCAAGAAGTAGTAGTTTACCTTTTGACTTCTTGCAAGTTCCTATTTGCCTGTTACCTGTTAGCCAAAAAGTAGCAGTTTACCTTTTGCCCTCTTGCAAGTTCCTACTGGTCTACTAACTCTTAGCAACCATGAAATTGTTATTTTTCATGTGACTTTTATTAGTCATAAATTTACTGTTAATGTCTTTACCCACACCTACCAATTTATAACTGGGTCAGGACCGATAGGTGGCTCAACAATCTTGTGATCCTTATTACGTTTTTTCCCTACCAATTCTTATCTGGGTCAGTATCAATAGATGGTTCAACACTCATTTCATTCCTATTACTTTTTTCCCTACCAATTTTTATATAGGGTATTACTACTGTTTAGATGGCCCAAGATTATAAAAATCCCAGACTTTTGACAGTCGAGGGGACAGTAGGAACAGACTTCTGGAAAGATGGCTGCTGGTTTCTAGTCTTAGCAGGCATTGACTGCAGGGTGCTGAAAAGGCCACAGAGGGGTGAGAATATTTGTTCAGCTCTTGCTGCATGCATTGACCACCTCTCATGCAACATTTTAGTAGCCAAGACTACAGGTCACTCAGGCTACTAGGTTAGTTTTGGGTAACTGTTTTACAGTATGAATGCCAACATTGTTATACTGGTTAGTCAGGCTAGTTTTGGGTAACTGCTTTACAATATGAATGCCAGCATTGTTATGCAGCTTAGTTAGGTGTTTGCTTTTGCAACCTAGATTAGAAGTCAGGGCTGTAGGTCATAAGACTACTGGGCATAGGAAATAATAATTTTAGGATATTGTTTTGCTGAATTGAGAACTAATAGCCTTTTGTCATATAGTTTTGGTAAATCTTTCTGGTATGAGATTGTGAGTATGCACTCTTAATTAGTTCAGTGATACTTTAGTAATAAAACCACTTGAAGTATACCAGTATGCTCTAGGGGTCTGATATTCAAAATGTTGTGTAGACACTAACTGGTGTTTGCCCACACAAACTGGGGTTTGCACCAGAGTGTGATATTCAAAAGGTGTGGTTGTGTGGGCAAACAGGGTTAGCGCCCACTCAAAATATAATAAATGTGGATAGGCAAAGGGAGGGGCGGGGACAGGAATATCCATGCAACTTCCTCTTCAACAGATTTGCACTGTGCAAAAGGGCTTGGCACAGTCCATTTATGCAGTGCAAATACTGCCGAAATGAACCCGAACTTACTCCAGACAACCCTAGCGACTGTTAGCCCTGGTGCCTATTGGTCCCTGCTCCCACCACCTGCCAGCCTGTGTATGATGCAAAACCTCCATGGTGCCTAGTGGACCTCCTGCCCTCTGATCACCAACCTGTACAATAAAAAAAACCCTCCCTGGTGCTTAGTGTTCCCCCTCGCCCGCCAGCCTATGACATAGAAATAAAGCTCCTTGGTGCCTAGTGGTCCCCCTTAGCAGTCTCTGTCCCCATGCCCTCAGCAGTACTAAGCCCTGGTGCCTATTAGCCCCCCCTTCCTGATTGCTGAAGAGCTCTCAGGTACCCAGTGTTCAACCCATTCTGGTCCTGGCCCATTCAGGATAATACATGTCCCTGGTGTCTGATGATTTCCCCCCCACTGCTCTCTTTCCCTGTAACAGACACCATCTGTGCCTGTGCTGCTGGTGTACATAAACAGTAAGGTGAAAGGAAATAAAACAAACTAATCCCTGGTGTGTCCAGATAACCCCCAATCGCTGGTACTGCCCCAGTCAGGGAGTACTCCTAAGTGTCTAGTGGCCCCAGCGGCTGAGAACACCACCACCCTCCCTTCCCCAACTCTTTGGTGCTGTGGGAGTGCATATGGTGTCCAGCGCAGCCCTGCTCTCACCTCCATAGCTGGCTGCCATACAGTCAGGCAGGGAGCATGTGTCTTTATTTATAGGACAGGGTGTGTCACCAAGGAGACTTTTCTGAAATGCATCAGGTATGTTTTAGCATCTTGTTCTTTGCACTAATAAAGTGTGGCATGTGCTTGTGTTACAATAAATTATGGAGTAAGTGCTTTTTTAATGGAGGTGGCAATTGCCCCATTGTGTGATTTTTTTTTTTTTAAATTTTTTAAAGCCACGGATAGAAATCCATGATACCCAAATTGCAGCACTACTTCTGCAGCTGCAGGTGTAAAATATACACATTGATGTCTGTCTGCAGAAGCGTTGGCCCCTGTGGTACTGCATGTAGAAATCCATGATACCCAAACTGTAACACTACTTCTGTCTGCAAAAGTGCAGGCCCCTGAGAGACCTCTAATGAAACCTTTTTTTTTTGTTAGTGAAAACATTTACATTTGGCATGTAATTCTGATCTGTATTGTGGCTTGGCTCATGTGAGTTATGTTCTATTTAAAAAATTAAATAAAGCTTTTTTTATATACTTATGGGCAGTTGTAGAGTGTATTTTTTTCAGGGTATATCCCTATTTACAGGAGGTTGTTGAGAGCTCTTCTTTTTTGGCATTGTAATTAGAATAGTGAGTGGGAGTACTTCGCAGACCCTAGAGTGGCTGTTTTCTTTTTGTATTGTATAAAAAGCTTATTTGTGATTAACCCATGGAATATCCCCCCCCCCTTTCTCTCTGTCTCTGTCCACTACAGGGAGTGCAGTCATGCTCTCATACTGTATATGTAGCCTTGGTGTGTGTTGTGAGGCATGAAGTTGCAGGCCAATTGCGTTCAACCACCCAAGGCGTGTGTATATCAGAGCATGACCACAATCTCTGTGGTGGATTATCTGTCTCATTGAATGGCCAAAATTGTTTCTGGGGGTGAAAAACAGAAAGAAGTGCAGGCACGTGGTCATTGTCGGATAATGCACAATCATGTGGTGTATTTTGTCCAATCAGGAAACAGTATTTTTACAGATTTTTCTCATCCATTTCATATATATTCAGATATATATATAAATTAATTACCGGGCAGGTATAGATAGGGTTGCACGGTCACTTCTATGTTAAACCCCAAAGTTTGCACTTTAATAACTTTGCAACCGTTTGTCCGATTTGCCTCATATTTTGCATGTGTGGCCTCCATCCATAGAGCTCTGAATCTGAAAAGTTTTGTTCCAGTTGGATGTACGGTTGTGGAACCGTAGAGCATCCAAAAAGTATCACCTGGGTCGATGGCAAACTTTCGCAATTTGGACAGGACTTCCTCCAGTTGATGACATCACTGGGCCTTACACAGATTGTTACCTCTGCTACTCATAAACATGACCATTCTCTTGACTTGGTCTTCCTCCTGGGGATTGAAGCCTCTGATTTGGGGGTGGAACCGGTCAGATGGTCTGATCACTACACTGTGGGATTCAGTTTCTGCACCCCACTTCATAGGCCGACCCCTGTGGAGATGGTCAGATACCGCCCATTATGGGATGTGAGCCCTGATGACCTCATGGCGGTACTTGACCTATCAGAAATTCCTGAGGCAAGTGGCAGCCCAGAGGCTCTGGTTCTGGCTTATATTAAGCCATTACTATGGCCCTGGACTCTATTGCTCCTATCCGAGTTTGTCATCTCTCCCTCCGCCCTCGGTCCCCTTGGTTTGATGGGACCTTGAGGGAGTTGCGGCGACTAGGACGAAGGTTAGAGCATTGCTGGGGAGGTTCAACATAGAGGCTGACCACCTTAGATTGATGGAATATTATCAAGTCTATCAATCAACAATCATCCATAAGAAGGCAGAGTTCCTGTCCATGGAGATTGCTGCCGCTCAGAACCGACTGGCTCAGCTCTTTTGAACTGTGGTCAGGCTGTGCAACCCGGCCTGTCTGTGGTCCCAAGAGCTTTTTTCACAAATTAAGTGTGATGAGCTCGCTTGGTTCTTTGCGGATAAGGTGGCTGGCATCAGGACAGAGATCCAGCCAGCACACTCATTTATGGGGGCTGTTAGTGATCCATGTTTGGTCACTCTTCCGCTCTTTCCCTGGAGTACCTTTGACAGGCTGGAGTTCAGGATGTTATGCAGATTGTCCAGGGTATGAGCTCTACATGCAGTAGTTTAGATCTGGGCCCAACTTTCCTGATTATGTGTTGCTGTGACATCGTTGGCCCGGTCCTTGCATGGATAGTCTGATGCTCCCTTGAGTTGAGTGAGTTTCCTAGCTCCCTGAAGGAGGTTGTGGTGACACCCCTCCTGAAGAAAGCTTCTCTGGACCCAGGCTGCCCTGCTAACTACAGACCCATCTCTAATCTTCCCTTTGTGGGGAAGGTTATTGAGAAGGCTGTGGCGCATCAGCTGGAGAACCATTTGACCATCCATGACATCTACAAACCTCTCCAATCTGGTTTTCAAAAGAGACATAGTACCGAGACCATGCTGGTTCAGGTGCTCAGTGATCTCTTGATGGCAAGAGATCAGAAGAGCCATTCCATCTTAGTACTTCTTGATCTTTCTTCAGCTTTTGACACCATGGACCATGGGGTGCTGCTTGAGTGCCTAAGGTTCATCTGAGGCCTGTCTGGTACAGTTCTCAGGTGGTTTAAGTCCTTCCTCACTGGCAGAACACAGAGGGTGGTATCGGGGATTTTTTCCTCTAACCCATTCTCTCTGCCATGTGGGGTCCCTCAGGGCTCAGTGTTGTCCCCCATGCTGTTCATGGTGTACATGCTGCCCTTCGGAGACATCGTAAGATGGTATGGGCTGAGGTTTCACTGCTATGTCGATGATACCCAGCTCTACATGTCTTTCGTACCCGACCGGGATAGTGCACTTTCAGTATTTAACAACTGCCTTGCTGAAATCCAGGACTGGATGAATTCCAGCTGGCTGAAGTTGAACTTAGGAAAGAATAAGGTGATGGTTGTGGATCCAGGTTGCCGGGTAGAGGGACTGGGGGCTGGTCAGCCTACTGGGCTTTACTTGGGTGGGGCTTCCAGCTTCTTTCCTCTGAACGGGTGCGGGACCTGGGGGTGATTCTTGATGATGGGCTGACACTGTGATCTCAGGTGTTGACAGTCGTCAAGTCCTCCTTTTACCATCTGAGGAACATTGCCAGGGTCAAGTACCTAATTTCAACCGGTGATCTTCCCATGCTGATCCACGCCTTTGTGACCTCTCACCTTGATTACAGCAACTCCCTGTACCTAGGGCTGCTGGGGGTTGATATCTTCCTCTTGCAGCTGGTGTAGAATGCTGCAGCCCGGTTGTTGACAGGGACCCCTCGGGTGTGTCATATCACACCGGTGCTGTGCAAACTGCACTGGCTGCCTATTCAGTGGCAGGTCACCATCAAGATCGGACTTCTGACTTATAAAGCCCTACACAGACAGGGCCCAGACTGCCTGAAAGAGCTCCTGTCCCCCTACTGCCCTGTGCGACTGCTCCACTCAGCTGACGAGGGGTTGCCAGAAATTCCTAGGGTATCCTTGAAGTCATTGGGGGCCCATGCATTCATGTACACAGCCTCAGCCCTGTGGAATTCTCTACCCCGTCAGCTACGAGAGTGTGCTCAAGCAGGCCCTAAAAACCCATCTGTGGCCCCTTGTTTATCCGAATTGATTTTACTGATTTATTTATATTTATATTGTGTTTTAATGATTTTATCTTGTTTTATTCACTTGTATGTTAAAGTGCCTTGACACTTTGAAAGGCACTATATAAATAACATTTATTATTATTATTTTATTAAAAATTACCAACGTGCGCACATTTTTTTGGTCGGCCATAATGACTAAAGGATGCATCTGAGCGGATTCAGATTTCCATGTCTATATGTGGCCTGGGTTGAACTGGTGCCTTTTGAAGATTTGGTGAAAAAATATTAATCCATTCAAAAGTTATTCAAGTTTTTCATATCCCATTATAGCCTATGGAAAAATGTATATGTGCATTGTGAAAACTTTTGCAATCACATTTTTCTTGTCATGCTCCCAGAATTTGTTTTAATGCTTTCTCCATCTTGTTTTCAGTTAGGGAGAGATAAAAAACATTGTAACTGAAAAAATAATGCCATTTGGTAAACACCAACAGCTGTGTTTGCTTATTCGGGTCCTTAGGAACATGACTCTGGCATTAGTTTTTCAGCAATTGGTCTGGAAATATGATTTTCAAACTTTTTTCACCATTCTGCCATTTTGTTGTCACAACATTTTTTATTGCCACGGCAATAACCGCAATAAAAAAGGAAACGCAGCAACATGTTTCCATGCACAACAACATTCCCATTAGAGAGATAGGAGTGCCGTGAACACATTAAAGTTATCGTGAAAACACTGCACAAACACATTTTCTCATGCGTTGTTTTCTTTGTCACTTCATTGTGCCAAGGTGGATTGTGCTTTTGGGCTGAAATTTGCAGGGTGGCAAGCCCTGGTCCCACAGATGTTCCTTTTCGTGGTTTGGTCCCAAAGCATTCAACGGGTCCATATTTGCAGTGTTCCAAAGTTGAGAAACTTCCCATAGGATAACATTGCGGCACCCGTGGTGCCTTTTGGTGCCTGCATCTCGAAAATGAAGTGAAATATGGATTTTTCGCTACCCACTTTAGGTGAGCTAAGCCTGCGAGGAAGTTTAAAAGTCATAGATTACACCTGCACTGGAATTGTTTTTCTTAGGTTGTACAGTTACTGAGATATTGGAAGATTAGTGTTACAAGAGTTCCTTTTCAGTACTATGGGACTTTTGTTTGGCTCTGTATTTATGTGTAAGTGGAAGCACAGGGCATACCATTATTTGTAAAAAAAAAAAAAAAGTAATTAATGCATCAATTAGGGTTGATGACACAGTGATAAAAGTTTGGAAATTCAATGTTAGGGTTACCCCCTACTCCCCCATCCTTCACACACCAACAGACCTTGGGGTATGCCATGGGGTCATCAGTCCTAACTGTCACCCCATTCTCCTATACTGTAGCATGTCAACTTGCTTACACATGGAATGGGGTGAGAGTTAGGCCTGATGACCCATGGCACACCCCAACGCCTGTTGGTGTATGGAGGATGGGGTAGGGTAACCCTACATTGAATTTCCAAACTTTGTCGCTGTGACATCAACCCTAACTGATGCATTAATGAAGTTTTGCAATGTGTGTGTGTGTGTGTATGTATGTATATGTGTGTGTGTGTGTGTGTGTGTGTGTGTGTGTGTGTATATGTGTATATATATATTTGCAAAAACTCAATTTAATGCATCAGTTATGGTTGTTCCACTGTGAAAAAGCAAAGGAATTTCGGTGTTAGGCTTGAAAGCCCCCTTGGACCCCCAGCCCACCCCCAACTGGGGTGTGCGTTGGAGTTATCAGCCCTAACTCTCACCCCATCACATGGGTAAAGCAGAGGTATAGGAGAATGGGCGAGAGTTGGGACTGATGACCGCCACATCCCAATGCCGGTTGGGGGGTGGACTGAAGTCAGGGACTTTCAACAACACTGAACTTCCTCGCTTTTGTCACTGTGGAACACCCCTAACCGATGCATTAAACCGAGTTTTTTGCCTCTAATTTCCCTTCTTTTTGAGAATGAGAATGATAAATAGTGAATGGAATGCGGTGGCTGGAGCGCAGGGCCCAACATGATGTCTTGTTACATAGTAACGGGAACAACAAAGCAAATGCAAGCGGCAACGGTGACGCACATGGTAAAGCAAACGTAAATGGTAACGCAAACATTAATAGAAATGCAAGCGTAAAGTGAAGCCGAAGCGAACAGTGATGCAAACGGACACTCAAGCGTGTACAAAAATGCAACTGGTAACGCGCACAGTGACGGCACCGGTATTGTAAATGCAAATGTTAAATGTCACAGCAACAAGAAAGCCAAGGGAACAGAAACGAAAACGTGAACAGAAGCGCGCACGTAAATGTGAACCGTAATGCACATGGGCGCAGTACCGCAATTGTAAATGCAAATGGTAAAGTTAACATGAACAATAATGCCAAAGGAAACAGAAACGTAAACGCGAACGCAAACATGTACGTAAATGCAAATCGTAACACGCACGGTCACGTTACTGCAATTGTAAATGAAATGGTAATGGTAACAGCAACAGTAACACCAAAGGAAACAGAAACACAAAAGGAAATGCAAGCACATATGGAAACACAAACCGTAATGCGCGCTGGCACAGTAACGCAATAGGAGACACTAATGGTAACAGTAACAGCAACGAAGACGCAAAACGAAAGACAAACGCAAATGCAAATGAAAGGGCTGCCATAAACACAAATGGCAATGCACACGGTGATGCAAACGGAAATGCAAACACAAACAGTAGTGGAAACGCAAATGGTAAGAGTAACACAAAGGCAAGCGTAAACGAGAATGCAAAGGGTAATGCACACGGTGGCATACATGGGAACAGTAATGCAAACGGTTACAGAAACACAAGTGGTAATGCTAAGTGTAACAGTAACGTAAGCGCATGCCCTGTTTTTGCCCAACAGCTGCATAGAGAAACATAGTGTGTACAAAGAATGTATGCATAATAATAGGCCTCAGAGCAGAAAATGAGCTGCTGGAAGACTAAATTGTTTATATCTCAGGAACCGTACGACGTAGAAAAAGAAAATTCCCATGATTCATGATTTTCCATCCTGTGTTTTGCTAAAAATTGTTGCGACAAAAATTCCATATCTCGCATCGTTTCTGAGATACGAGCCCCAAAGGCACGGCAGACGCCACCATGTTAGTCTATGGGAAAAAATGTCAACTTTGGAGTACTGTAACTTGGCTGCCATGCAATATATTTTACCAAATCACCAAAAGATACACCTGTGAGATGTTGGCTGCCTGTCCTCCAAATTTCAGCCCAAAAGATGAAACCGTTTGTTTGCAGCAGGGTGGCAAATAATTCCTGTCATTTTGGCCATAGCCTGAAAAATAGTGTCGCAATTTGCTACCCTTTACGCAAAAATTTGCGAAAGTGTCATGCGTGCAACACTACTTTGTGACACTACTGTTTCCAGAAATTTGAAAAACATATTTCTGGGGTGTTTAACCCCAAAATAAAGACATGGCTAGCATCCTCAGGGTCCGACTAGGTGAACACAAAAAGAATTGTGTCCCTAGAGGGTCCCAAATTTAAATGCCAAACATTTTTCTGATCACCAACTGAAAATAAAATGGCAGATTTGCGACACTACTAGGGCCATTTGCGACACTAAAAAGTGCATTTGTGACACTTTCAAACTTTTTGTTAACTTTTCCCATTGGCTTATAATGGGAACTTGTTTTTTGAATAACTTTTGAGCCGTTCAATATTTTTTCATGAAATCTTCAAAAGGCACCTTGAGGACCCTGTTCGCATTCCCTGAAGTTTCGGACGGTCGCACAAACCATGCGACCTGTAGTCGAGAGCAAAGAAATTGCAAAACAGCGTAATTGTGCAGTTGGTTGTCGCTTAATAACTCCACAGCCATATATCTGACCGGTACAAATCTTGGCAGATACCAAAATCTACCAAGCCCAATCATGCTTTCCAAATTTCAGGCAAATCCGTTGAACAGTGGCAAAGTTATTAAGGTGCAAAATTTGACCCTTTAACTTTAAAAGTGCTACTCAACCCTAACTACCATAATATAGATATAATATATATATATATATATATATATATATATATATATATCAAAAAACTATGTTAATGCAGAAATTATGGTTGAAGAAAGCAAAGCACACAAAGTAGGAAAATGAAAAAAATATAGGATTTGGGTCGCCACAGTCTTGGTGAATCAGAGTGTGTGTGTAGGGGGGGGGTCTTCTTTGGGGTTGTCAGCCTTAATGCCCACCTGCTCACCCCAGCCCTTAGTCTTCTGTCCAAAGCATAAAGTACAACTCCAAGCCAGTGACTCATTCTGATACACTCTTCAAAGGTAGAGAAGTACGGCTCTCCACATGTTGGCAACAAAATCTGTCATAGCTTTCTTCGCACAGGGCCCTGCTGGCCCTGTATAAATAAAAGAGATAATGTCTGACCTTATTTGCTCAGTGGAGGGAGTGGGCATTAGGGCTGATAACCCCAAGGAAGACATTGCCACTGATTCTCCAAGAATCCAGAGATCCAAAACCCTAACATTTTTTCATTTCCCTACTTCGTGCACTTTGCCTTCTTGTGTTCTTCAACCTTAATGTCTTCATTAACAGTGTTTTCCTGCAATGAATTTCCCTCTTTATGTGGTAGTGGAATAATATCCTCATTCGCACAGGTCCCGCATGAAATGAAAAAAATAGACTAGGGGAGACAGTCCCAACGGGGTGCATAGGCCAATTGGGCGTCAGCACACATGTCAACACCTTGTGAGAGAAGGCTTCCTAGCCTGCCACAAGGTGTTGTCTGTGCACCAGAACACTGCTGTGTCCCTCTGGGGCCAGTGCCACATGCTACAGTGCCATCCACCCAGTCTCAGGCCCATTCAGCTGGCTCACTGAGCATGCACCCAAATTCAGGTCACTGGCATAGGAAGGTAGCATGGTCTCCACTGGGCCAACGGCCATTCCTGCAAACAGTGTTACTTCATAATTTTTGGGGGTGACATTTTGATCCCAAATTTTCAACATATTCTTTTTATGACCCTCCCCCACAGACATCAGTGGTGTCAGTTATAAAATACTGGCTGAAATGTTATTTTAAGTCACAAGAAACAAATTTTGACCAGGATTTGAAAAATTACACCTGTCGTGTTCTTGAGATGGTGTTATTAAATGGCTATGTTGAAAACTTGGGGTCAAAATATTGAAAATTTCTAAAGTTATAAGAAAGCATCGAAAATTTTCAGCATACCTTCATAACTTTCTTGTTTTGTTAAGTAATTTGACCTCAGATTTTCAACATGGTCTTCTTATGATCCCACCTCATGAACCTGGTAGATGAAAGTGTTCAAATCCTCTGCGAAATATAATTTCACTGAGCAACTGTGAAATTCCCTATAGGGCCGGAGTAGAAAAATCTCACATACCTTGTTCATGAGGTGGGGACCCAAAAAGATCACATTGAAAATTTGGGGTAAAATATTACAAAATAACCAAGTTATGAGTAAAAGTTGAAAACATATTGAAAATATATTAACCGCACTTACCTTATTTCCTCATTTTGCAGTTGCAGTTCTAGGAGGAGGACATCTTTCAGCTCAGAGACTGGATCTTCAGCACTGGACCTGGTTTAAGTGAGTGAGGGGCGTTGAGTGCTCAGTGGGGGGAGGTTGGGATGGGTGGGGCTGGAGCAGGGTGATACAACAGACATTGAGGGACTGTTTTCTTTATTATAGGTTACAAAGAAAAAATAGACATTGAAGGACCATTTTGGCAGTTACAGTTTCTGACACTGGGGGATTGAGGACCCCATTGTCAGCATGATGTTTGGTGTCACTAGATGTTCCAGACTGTAGGGACAGGGGTTGGGGTGGTTTGAGCTATTACCAGGGATGGGGCACCCCAGTGTTGGGATGTTGTGGCAGATGGGGGATCATAGCTGGGTGAGCACCCCAGAGTCAGAATATATAACAGTGTAGCTGGCACTGGGGATTGGACATCCTGGTGCCCAGTTTTAAGAAACTAGGCCACTAATGTGGCTAATGGCTGCTGAATGGCCATTAAACAAGACAAAGCACACACAGCTTTGTTCAGCAGAGATGGGGCTAGCACTGATGTATAATCCCCCCACTGATCAAACACAATTAAAATACATTTGGATGCTGTTAGCAGCATCTGGATAGCCCACATGAATGCATTCATGTAAAATGGCCACATTAAGAAATGTGGTCATAAAAATTCAACTGTCCTTAGAACATTTATTTTTCTAACCATGCATGCTCAGAAACAGAACAGTTTTTAACTATTTAAAAAACTACTAAAGCTTGAGAGATAAAAAACACACAAAAGCACACACCTTGGACCAGCTCAATCAGACCTGCAAGTTTCAGGTTTAAAATTCTTCTAGTTTCTTAAATATTCCAGTCTTGTTCTTAGCAGGGCTTGTTCCTTGATGCAGGTTGCAGCTGTGGCCATAGCTTTGTCGGAGGACTTCTCCACGGCTTCTATGGTTTCTATCAGGCCATCAGCCTTCTGTTCTACATTTGTCATACTGTCATAGTAGGTGTCCATTTTCTTGTCCATTTGCTGGACTGTTTTTGTAAGGTTAAGTACCGCTATTTGAAGGGATTCCAGTGATGCCAGAGGACTTTCCTCCTTATCCGACTCTGCTGATGTTTGGTCTGTAGGGTTTGTCTGTCCCTTAGCAGCTCCGCCACAAGGTGCAAAGAAATTCAGTTTTTGCTCTGCGTTTTTCCATCCCATTATGACAAAAATCACTCTAGCATGGCATCACACCATAAGGAACAAGTGCAGGTAGTTTGATCACACTGAGACAAATTCTAGAGTTTAAAATGATAAAATTATCGGATGATTCTCAGAGAGCTCTCTGAAAGTGCATCTGGATGACTGTGCAGCTAGCCACACCGCACTTCTAGTTTCTTATTTATACTGTAGGTGAGCAAAAACATTTCTATACTTATGTACTTTTTATGGTTTTTGCAACTTTATAGCTTTGCAACTGGTGAACTAATCGACTGCCAAGAAATTTTCAGGATCCAGGGATCCTGGCACCAGCTCTGGGCCTTCCAAATTTCAAGTACATTGGTTTAACAGGGACAGAGTTATTAAGGTGAAAAACTTGAGGTTTAACATTAAAGTGCTTACTCGGCCCTAATATACAGGCACGATCATGCCTGTACTATATATATTCTTTGCAAAAAACTGTGTTAATGCACCAGTTAGGGTAACTTAACACCACAAAAGAAGGGAAATGTGACATTAGAATTTCCAACCCTAATTCTGCAGCCTTACCACAAGTGGCAAAAGGAAAAAGTAGTAGTGCCAGTTTTGACCCCAGCAGGTATGCTCTGTGATGTTGCACCACTGAGCTGAGTTCAGGGGTGAGCTCAGTGACTGAGATGGATGGGCTGAGGGGTGGGGGATGGCAATGTTTTGACCCCCACCCTAACTCCCCACCCCACCCCCACCCACCCCAAGAAGCAAAGGGAAAAAACATTAGGGTTTTGGGTCTCCACAGTCTTGATGAATCAGTGGTGGGGTCTTCCTTGGGGTTGTCAACCTTAATGCTCACCCCCCCCACCCTACAGCTTCCTTGCCAAAGCACAAGGTACATCTCCAAGCTAGTGTCTCATAGAGATACACTCTTCAAAGGTAGAGAAGTATGTCTTGCTGCATGTTGCCAACACAATTTGTTGTAGCTTTCTTCATGCAGGGCCCTGTGGGCCCTGTCTGAAGGAAAAATATCATGTATGATGTTGTTTGCTTAGGGAACAGGGTGGGCATTAGGGTTGATAACCCCAAGGAAGACCCCACCACTGATTCACCAAGACTCCAGAGACCCAAAATGCTAATGTTTTCCTTTTGCTTCTTGGGGTGGGGTGGGTGGGGGAGTTAGGTTGAGAAACCTTAATGCCACTTTTCCCTACTTTTGTGGCATTAAGTTACCCTAACTGGTGCATTAACAACAATTTTTGCAAAATTTCCTTTCTCTTTGAGATAGTGGAATCATATCCTCATTCATGCAGGTCCCAAAGGGACCTGCATGGACAGATGCAGATACCCTGTGCCAAAGGAAGACTCTGTCCACCTATAAAAGTGCATGGCCCTTGTGGGCCCTGCAGTTCTGTGCAGTGACGGATGTGAAGAATTCATGGGAATGTCTGGTGGGCTGTAGAACAGCAGGGCCCTGTGGTCCCTGTGCTTCCATGTGGCTGGAGATACAGATGCACAGAGCAAAGTGCAAATTGTCAGCCAGGGCACAGAGCCCTCTACCACCCATGGTTGGAGAGATGCAGGGCTCTGTGCCAAGAGGACAGTTGTCTTCACTGTACAGTTCCCAGGCCCATGTGGACAACCCTGCACCTTTCATTCCCTGGCTGGGGGGGGTCAAAACATTGCCATCCCCCCACCCTCAGCCCATCCATCTCAGTCACTGAGCTCACCCCTGAACTCAGCTCAGTGGTGCAACATCACAGAGCATACCTGCTGGGGTCAAAACTGGCACTACACACAAACTTTGTTAATATTGCTTTTTTTATTTAACCCAAATTTTCAAGATATTCATTTTATGATTAGCCTTACAAACATGACATGTACCATTTATAGTATATTGACTGAAATATCATTTCACACTGGAAGTGCGAAAACACATCTCGTCCAGGATTTAAAAAAATGACGTCATGTTTATGAGTTGGCATGGAAAGATGGCTATGTTGAAAGTTTGGGGTCAAAATATTGAAAATTAGTGAAGTTATGTGTGAATGTTAAACTACTGCAACATTCACTTATAACCTGGGCATTTGGCCATATTTGTATACTAAATGTTTAGTGCCTTCTTATTATCCCATCTGATGATGGGTGAAAATGTTCAAATCACAACTGAAACATCATTCCGCACTACCGAAACATCATCCTGCCCCACAGGTGCAAAATCACATTTTGGCCAGGATTTGAAAAATGACAGCTATCACATTCATGAGATGGTGTGAAAAAATGACTATTTTGAAAATTTTGGGTCAAAATATTTAAAATTACCAAAGTTATGAGCGAATGTAGGAAGATTTCAGCCTACGCACATAACTTTGCCGATTTAACATAGCCTTCTTATGACCCCACCATCATGAACAAGGGCAGTGAACATTTTCAAGTGCTGTCTCGAAGTTGATTTCTCCAGGTGACCACAAAATCACCTTTTGGGCCTGATTTGCACAATTTGAGGATGCAGTATGGCACAGTGGTTTAAGGCTCTGAGCTGCAAACCTGGAGACCTGGGTTTGAATCCCACAGCCCCCACTTGCATACTGTGTGACCCTGAGCAAGTCACTTGACTTCTTTGTGCTTCCAGGTCACACCAATAAACAAGCTTTCAGCTTGGTGTGTGTTGCTCCTGGTTAAATAAATTAAAAAAGAAATAAAAAAAATTTCACTACCATTGATTATGAGGTGGGGTCCCAGAAAGGCCATGTTGAAAGTATGCAAAACTGACAAAGTTATGCATCAAAGTTCAAAACCTCATTGAAATAAATTGAATCGCACTTACCTTAACAGTCAGCATTCCAGCAGCAAGACATTGTTTTGACCGGAGAGTGGATCTTCACCCTGAGACATGTTCAGGTGAGTGAGGGACAGTGGGGAGTGTGGGAGGAGGGTGTGGGGTGGTAGGGGCTGAGTCGGAGGTTAGGTTGGGGGGTGAGATCAGTGAGGGACTGTTTTCCTTTTTTGCAGGTGTCAAAAAAAAATAGCTGAGGGAAGGTTTTTCCTTTTTGCAGAAAAAAAGAACAATGATGGATGGTTTTCTTTATTGCAGGGGACATGCACATTCTGACACTGGGGATTGGGTACCCCAGTGTCAGGCAACTGTTCGGCAGTGGGGCTGCGCACCCTGGTGCCACCAGTTAGAAAATGAGACTTGGGATGGATGACCTGGGGGGTGAAGACAAGAAAGAAATGGTACTGGGTGGTGGGCACCCCGGTCTGCTTAACATATAAATAGGTAGATTAGATAGACAGATAGAGAGAGGTGTCACAGGGATACAGGCCATCTGCGGTTCAGTGCTCTCAGTGCAGCCCACAACACAAGTTCCAGCTGTGGCTGCAGAACTCAAGAAAGTTCTACTGTTCTCAGTCAGAGAATGCGGGTCAATGGCTCCTCTCACTAAGCTGTGCACCATGCATTTTGGGGTGCCCAGAAAACATATCTTTTTAAAAACAAACAGCAGAATCTAGCTAAATGGCTCCCGTTTAGCTAGGTTCCACTGTTTGTTTTTAAAAAGATATTATTGTTATACATTTTTAGTGTTTGTGAGTTTAGAATAAGAAATAAAATGGTGGCTGAAATGATCAGCATTTTTTTAGTACAAGAGATAAATCATGAAAAATAAGCAGTCACAATTGTTTTTCTATTTTTTTACCGTTCGAGAGGTAAATCATGAAAATAAGCAATCACGATCTTCCTTTTTTTTACTGTTTGTGTCAGGATGTTAACTCTAAAATCATTGTAACTTTGCAACAATATAATATTTTTTCATGAAACCTTCCAAAGGCACACCCTTGGCATTGGGCCCCTTCAATCCTGACAATTTCATGAAAATGTATTACACCATCTTGACTGTAGGTAAGAGCAAAAAATATGCAATGTTAAGTATAAGGAAACCAAACGTGTTTTTTTTGTTTGTTTGTTTTGTGGCACAGCGTATCTTGATAACTGAACAAGATGACATCAGGAAACTTTTCATGTCTTGAGACTCTGGCGGCCTGACCACACATACCAAATTTTGAGCTATTTTGTTAAATGATGCCAAAGTTATTAAGGTGAAAAATTGGGGTTTAACATTAAACAGCCTACTCAACCCTAACTATAGGGGTGATACCATACCCCTATAATATATAGACAGATATATATATAAAGAGAGAGAGAGAGAGAGAGAATATCTGATAGATAAGTGTCAGATGTGAGGAAATATTACCATTGAGAGGTCAAACAAGCCATAAATCCACAAGCCCTATGGGCAGGTGGCCTTTATGAGCTTGTTTGACCCTGAGATGGTGATATTTCACAAATATCTGGGACCTACTTATCAGATGTCTTTTATATTACATAAGATTGGTCTGCTCGGCTTTTAAAAAAAGTGGACTGGTCTGGCTTCAAGATAAAAGTGTGGTAGTTTGGCGTTAAGAAAAAGCTTTCTGGTTTGGGTTGCATAGTTTTGGCCTTTTCAAGTTTCCATGGTGTACTTCCTATAAAAGGAGGTGTGGTTCCAGGGTTTCTTGCTTTAGTGTCTTAAAGGATTGCAGCAGGAAGCAGCATCAGAAGCGAGCAGCTACAATGTTTGGTAAGTGATTCAGGACACTTTTATTTACACAGTTTAACTTTGATTTCCATGTGGGGCTGTTAGTTTGGCAAGTAATGTGGAAACATCAGCAAAAGCGATTGATAGTGATGGGGAGAGAGTTTGTATCTCAAGGACACTTTTTTGCACAGTTTAAATTTGATTTCCATGTGGGGCTGTTTGGCAATTGATACGGAAGCAACAGTTTGGAGGGGCTCAGTTTGTATCTCAGGGACACTTTTTTTTTTTTACAGTTTAACTTTGATTTCCATTTGGGGCTGTTTGTTTGGGAAATGACATAGAGGCTGCAGTAAAAGTATTTGGTCATGATTTTGGGGGCTGAGTTTGTATCCCAGGAACACTTTCTTATGCAGTTTACTTTGATTTCCATATGGGGCTGTTTTTAACAAGTGAGCTGCATTTGTATATGCATATTAAATCAAATTAATTCACAAAATGTTACCATATGCATATTTAATCAATTTTACGCGAAAGTTCTCACAAACTGTATCATGTATAAGTGTCATTATGTAAATTTAGTATTGCCCTTTGTTTTGTGTCTGTCTTTCTACTCCCCGGGTCGCACCTGGAAACGAGCTTTGGCTCAGTGTACCTTTACCAGTTACCAAATTTTATTTCCGTATAGGCCTTTAGGGCTCCTTCAGCAGGCTGCAGCTGCTGTCCGCCACCCTACTGAACTCTGGGGGTCCTTCAGGATCTTATGACACTTTGTGTCTCCCAGCAGACCCCCGGAGCTGTCCCGGAGGCATCATCCTGCTGCTGCCCCGACCATTTTCCAGTTTTTCTCCCTCATTTCCCCAGGGCCCCAGACAGAGAGATGCATGTGCATGGAGGCACGCATGCACCCTCTTGCTCTGGTGATGGCATCATTGTCCCAACCCATTGGCCTAGTGCCCCTGGCTCCCTCGGCTGTGCTGCCCCCTAGCTTCCACCATAAGGCAGCTAAACACCGAGGGAGCTGCAGGTCCCTCCCCAGAGAGGAGATCTGCCTGCTTGCAGCTCGTCCTGCACCACACCTTCCCCCCCGTGCTGACCTCCGATGACCTGCTCTCCTCCCAAACACATGTCGTCGGCATGGTAAGAGGTAAGACATCCAGTGCCTCAGCCCTCTATACCACCAGGCTGGCCTACCAAATTTTAAAGAAATAAATATATGGAGGTAGCAGCAGAAGTGGTTGTTAGTAATTTGGGGAGGCCTATTTCTTTTTTTTGCAGGGGTTGTAGCTGGTCAGACTTCTAGGGCTGCAATGTAGGTAGATAGTAGGTTGTTGTTTCATGTGTTATTTGGGTGGTTGTTACACGGTAGTTGTGTCGTAATAATGTGTATATATTGTATCTACACTTGTAATAGTTAACGAATACATTCATTATTTTGTAATAAGCTGTGTCCTTTCATAAGTAATATTAATTATCATCAGATATGGGGAAATATCTGATCGTTTTTATCCATATCTGTATTTATATCTATATATGTATTTATACAATAGGGGTGAGGATTTATTTTCATGAGTAAGATCATGTATTCTCACTGCCATCAAATAAATGACTGATGATGTAGACACTGTGATTTTTCTTGACATTTATACCAACAGTGTCTACATCATCAGTTGATTTATTTCAACTGTGGTGATGTCACCCAGCCACACTCGGATTCTGCCTAAGAGTTGGAACTGCTTTCATGAAGTTAATGACAAGAATGCAGCTCACCTGTCACACCTGCATTTGCACATCCCTCTTTCCCTTTCATCTTGTGCACTCTATCAAAGCCCCAAAGCAAGCACACAGCAGCCTGAGTTTCACACTGGAAAATAAAGCCAAAAGAGAGCAAAACCTTCCACATCCACGAATACCTCAACTACCAAGGAAAACAGCCTGCTTCATCCCAAATGGTGAGACAGTGTTTCAGCTTGTTTTAGCAGAATTCTCCTTTTTTGTTCTCTGTCTTCTTTGTCTATTCCACAAGATAAAGTGAAATAAAAAAAAAAAAATTCTGGAAACCCTTATTGTATAAATCGCAAACATGATGTGCAGATCATGTGCTATGGAAAATATTCTCAGTGCTGCAGAGTGAGCTCTGGATACTCTCACATGTATCTTCAGCACTCATGAGTCTCCAGAGCTCACTCTGCAGCAGTGAGAATATTTTCAATATCCCATTCCTGCCCATCATGTATCCCCTATACCTACAATGGTCTGTGTTAAAATGTCATTTATTTCCATGAGTGAGTTATGAAAGTCCTTCCCCCTCATGAATGGAAATGAATTCACTGAAGCTTTGAATTATGCTTCAATTACTACTGCTATGGCACCGGCCCATACCTTGGTTAAGAAAGAAATAATGCTGCAAAAGTTTCAAACGTTTGCGTTGTTGGCACCAGAAATATACACATCATTATCACATCTTGGAGAATTTGAATTGGTCGTCTGTTCAGAATAATTACAAACTGGCATTTTCTCAGTTCATGTTCAAAGTCCTGATATCAGTTGTTCCCAGCTATTTGAATATTTTTGTGGTTAGGTATGTCCCCACTTTTGCATCATGGCCCACAAGTGTATCTCACTTGACTCAACCGTTTGCCTGCATAGTTGCTGGCAAAATAACTTTTTCATATTGTGTGGCAGTCTTATGGAATTCATTACTAGATCATATGAAGCAATTTTCCAATTATTACACTTTTTTGCTTGCTGCTTCTCAACATTTTAAGAGCCTTAGTTCATACTCCTGTTTTTGATTGTTGTTGTAAGCTCTGTATAACTATTGACTTTGAGGTTGCTTGTATCTCTCCTTTTTAGTTTCTATTTGTAATGTTCTTATGCCATGACATCATATTGTATCTGAAAAAGGAACATATGTTCCAGTGTACATTATCTGATATTAATCCTTGCTGTGTCACAGACTGATATATCAGTCCAGAATTCCAATACGTTCTAATTCTGTCAGCAGCCCAAGGGTTAAAGTAAAATAAATGAAATGAAAATGAATGGCACTTCTTAACATTGGCCATTGCGCGTTCTGGGTATACAATGTATGCCTCCTCCATCCCACCAACACAGACGCACACCAACAATAACTTGCAGGCTGGAGTTCCCCTTCCCCAAAGCTGACTTTTTTTTTTCCACTCAGTTAATCCCCCCCCCCCACAACAGTAGTGAACAAGCTGGAGTTTCCATTTGCCAAAAGTTCTACCCCTCCCCACCAAATAAAACTATTGTATTTTCTCCCCTTCCCCAATATAGACAAGTGCCTTTTTCTCCTTATGCACTGATTGTTTCCCTTCTTTTTGTGTACAGTATGAAGTGAATATGGAGTGCAGCCAGCCAGTCACAACCTCCCAATTCTGAAACAAATGCAAACCGTGGCTGGCTGGTTTGTTGAGACAGTGTGCAACGTGAACTGTGACCAATCAGCCATGTTTTTAATTAATAAGTTTAGGGGTACAAAAATAACAATTATACCTTGTGGTAAAGAGGATATACTGTCGGAACAGCACAGTATTAAAAATTGGCAGCTTTTAAATATGATTGATTATACAGTGCAGAAATGTGGGGAAAGAAGATGGTGGCAGGAGTGATGTTTTCAACTGAAATGGAGGATACTTATTGGTTGCAGCTGAGTGGCAGCTACTTCATGGAACTGGCTATATTAGCATGTCAGTCACACTGACTGACATTTTCAATAAGATGATGTGGTAGGCAAGTGAAAAATAAATGCTGTTATTGACCATTTTAAATGAGATGATGCAGTAAGCAAGTGAAAAATAAAGGCTGTTATTGACCCAATGGGTCAATAACAGCGTTCATTTTTCACTTGGGTCAGATAATTGGTAAAATAGCTGAGTCTTGTGTGTAGACAGATTACTACATACATTATATATACTTTGTGAAAAACTACGTTAATGCATCAGTTAGGGTCGATATCAAACTAACAAGTATTTGTCAATGCCGAATGTTGGCATGCTGGCATTGGCATTGGTAGTGTAGGAGTTAGAGATGCATACCAGTAAATAAGCTAAGATGGGTACAGTATAGGAGAATGGAGTGAGAGCTATGGCTGATGACCACAAGGCACCCCCCAGACACCTGTTGGTGTATACAGGGTGGTGGTGGGGTGTTAGGGTTGGAAACCCTAACGTCATATTTTCTTCCTTTTTTATGGTTTGATATCAACCCTAAATGATGCATTAATGTAGTTTCTTTACTTTTTGAGATGGTGTAAGCATAGCCTTATTTGCTTCTCCAACCTATCTATAATTTTTGAGATAGAGTAATCGTATCCTTATTTGCCTGTGAGAGTGCAGTTCCCTTTGAGCCCTGTGCTCCCATCCCTCCATAAATGAGTATATCTATGTCTCTGTGGAAGGGCCCTGTGCTTCCAGTTATAGGACAACAGTGACCAAATTGCCAGCAGAGCCATCTTATTACCCACCTCATGTACCTTGTACAGAAGATTTTTTGATCCCTGCCAACATGTAATTCCATGTAACTGCAACGCCATTTCACGCCACTGGTGTGAAAACACATTTTGACAAGGATTTGAAAAGTGACAGCTGAGACATACATGAAGTGGGGTAACAAGAAGGCTATGTTGAAAATTTAGGGTAAAAGTTTTTTACATTTACAAAGTTACGAGTATGCATAGTAAAATTGCAACAAATGGTCATAACTTTACCATTTTTACATATTTTGACCCCACATTTTCAACATAGCCTTCTTAGGACCCCACCTCATGAACAACATGACTGTCATTACACAAATCCCTCCCAAAAGGTGAATTCACCAAGCAACTGCAAAATCACCTTTCGGGCAGGAGTTACATAGTGACAGTCATATTGTTCATGAGGTGGGGTTTCCAAAAGGCCATGTTGAAAATCTGGGGTCAAAATGTCAAAAAATGGCTAAGTTATGCATACAAGTTGAAATCCTCATTGAAATACATAGGACTACATTTACCTAGTTTCTCATATTGCAGTCGCTGGTTTCAGCAGCAAGACTTGTCTTCGATCGGAGAGTGGCTCTCAAACCTGGGACTTGTTCAGGTGTGTGTGGGGGTGCACTATGGGGTGTGGGATGGTGGGTGCTGAGTGGGAGGTGGGGTGGGGCAGATCAGCGAGGGACTGTTTTCTTATTTACAGGTGCACTGGGATGACAATCGGGGGGGTGGGGGGTACCACTAGACACCAGGGACTCCACAATAGAAGGTGGACAGCAATTGGGGTGGGGGTACCACTAGACACCAGGGAATATAGTAGATATAGTATATCAAGGTGGACAGCAATCTGAGGGTGGGGGGTGCCACTAGACACTATGGAAAATGTAACTATAAATGGGGACATGTAAGGTGGGCTGATTCAATCTCTTGCTGGGCTTAAAAGCCCTAAAACTATGCTGCTCATGAAAGAAAAGATTTTAGAAGGGGCCACTGGTGTGATAGTGGGATGAGGGAATGAATGAGAGAACCTTCATACAAGTACTGTCAGAATAGTGCTCTTTCTCTCTCTCCTCCTCCCCACATGTCCTTGCTAAGAGAACGGCTGAAAGATGATGTAAAAAGCTGTTTTCCCTTGAAAAACTGAATGGGAGAAGTGGACTTCCTTATTCTCCTCATTTTATGGAGCCAATGCTTAAGCCTGTCAGTGCACCTAAGTGAAAAGTTCCCGGGAAATGAGACATGCTGGAGGGAAACATGAGAAACCATTTCCCTCCAAGCTAAAGTATAACAAAGGTGTGTTTTCTTCTCCAATTACGGAGAAAGTGAGTAGGTTATTGCATTTTTATTTCTTTGCCAGGGATATGCTGCCAATGCGAGCCTGAGGCTCGCTATATTGAAATATGCTCCCAACGCGGAGGGTCTTACAGGCAGCCGCTCCGTTTCAAAGATTGTAAATAAACATATGTATGGCTGGCTGATTCATTCTCTTGCTGGGCTTAAAAGCCCTAAAACTATGCTGCTGGGGAAACAAAAGGTTTTAGAAGGGGCCACTGGTGTGATAGTGAGATGAGGGAATGATTGAGAGAACCCTCATACAAGTGCTGTCAGAAAAATGCTCTTTCTCTCCCCCCCCCAGCGTTCCATAGCACTGTGCCACTTCATAATATTTTTTATTTAGAGCACCACATTGTGTGTGTGTGTGTGTGTGTGTGTTTTTTTTTATTATTATTTATCCTCCTGTGGCTGCCTCTCTACACCCCAGCTGTACTTCTCGCAGCCCATCAGCTGGGATCTGGCCGCCGTCCATCCCGCCTGGGACCACTGGCACCCCCATAGCCCCTGCGGCTTACCCCCCACAGCAGGGTGGCAGGGAGCCCCCTAACTCCCCACCCAGACGGATCCAGCTCGGGGTGCCAGCATCCCGATGAACACTCACAGATGGCCATCAAGCCATAGGAGGCGCCATTCTTTTCCCTGTTCCAGGATTCCCTGAGTCGGTGGGCATGCAATGACGCCAGTGGTCGGGAGTGCGCATGTGTCTGCATGTGCCCACATCCAGGCATCTGCCCCCCGGCTCCACCGCCTAAGTATGGCATGTGCCTCCACCTGCCAGCCTCCGCCAGGTGGCAGTCAGGCACCGACCGTCGTGGACCCCCCCTCCCCGGAGAGGGAGAGCAGTCCTTTGGACACTCAATCCCTTTCCTCCCCTGCCAGCCCCCGGTGATCTGAGCTTGCTCCCAAACCTGGGTCACCGGCATGGTGTGAGGTGTGGTGTCCACCGGGCGGGCGTGTGTGTTTTGTTTTTAAGGTTTTTATATATATCTCATAGTGTTTTTTTCCCCATTTTTTTATGGTATGTACAGTAGGCAGAGATGCTAGCATGGTTGCTAGGGTCACTATGAGCTTCTGTTGACAGCACATCATCTCACTGGCCGCCATTGTGTGTCTGGGTGGGTTGAACAATTTTCAAAACATGGCAGAGGTATGACTTGCTTAGCGAAGGAGGCAAGTTGGTGTTTTGTAGTTGTGTTTTTCTTTTTTTTTTCTTTATTTTTTAAGTAAATGTACTGGAAGTACATTATATAGTTGATCCTGCTTTTTTTGGAAGACTGTTATCTGCCTGATCCTGCATCTTGCTTTTGGCAGCGGTACAGAGCAGTGAGGAAAAACTCTCTGGAGGTGCGGTTGATTATGGTCCCTTGTGCCCTGTGGAGGAGCTAGTTGCCGACTAGCAAAGGTACTCTAAGCTGGTCAGATATGGGCTAGTTGGCTGTTAGGGTTGGGAAGGGAGGGAAGTGTTGGTGTGTAGTTGAGAAGGGTCTAATGGCATTTAACACCAGTGATAGGTAATAGTCAAGGATCCAGGGTTCCTGAATGGGGTTGGACCTGACACCTCTTGCTATACTTTGCAGGCCACCATTTTTGAAAAGAAGAGACCCCCGGTACCATAATCAAGAGACCTGCTCTGTCACAACTCTTGTACAACTTGTGAAATTTACTGAAATAAGTACGACGTGAACAAACATATGAGAAAAATCTGGAAATGTGGAAATGTTACCAAATATGATCTAGCACCTTCAATATTGCTCAGATTGGTCTAAAATGTGTACCAGTTATGCACATTGAGGCTATTCACATAAAACAAGTATCGTTGTCATCATGTGTTTACAGTATGGACTAGTATATACAATTATTGTAGGAAAATATTTCCAAAATTGCTGATTTTTCGACTACATTTTTGAATGGACTTCATGATGTTTCCTCTGACAAAGTAATTGCTGCATTTATATTACATTATACCATATGTCTATCTTCTACAATGTTTTGGCTTTCATTTTCATTTTAAAGAAACCTGACTCAAATATCATGATTTATGACTGAGATATTCCATTTTGTGTGTCCATATTCCTAAATAGACCCATTCAAAATTTGTAGACATACGGTACTGGAAAAATAAAACATTTATTTATGCATTTTGTTTCATTGATGTAAGGAAATAATCAAAACAAGGGTGCATCACACTAAACGGTGTTAAAATTACAAATTCAATGCAAAGAGTATAGTTTAGAATTAAGGAAATAATTATGATTAATTAAGATTTAGTTAACTGCATACTGTATATAAAGCTTATTAGTCAATGATCTAAGGCTTTAGAATTTCCTGTTTAGTATTACATTGATAATGGCTACTTATTCAATTACATGAGATCATCACTATACTAATCACCAAGCTCATGACTGTCACCAGTGCTATACAGATGTGACCTTCAATGTCACCTAATCACTGTCACTGTCTTCCAAAGTCAGACTCATTTGAACTCGACTACATTTCATAGGGTTAGCATTACACATACATGCAATAACACATTTGACATTTGCCCTAGCACAAATGCAGTCTTGTTGGCATTTGTTTCTTTTGCATTTGCAGAACTTTGTTTGCATGGCCACTTTTGGCTTTGGTTCCTTTGTCATCATATGCGGGACTAGCCTGCCTTCTTAAAGAGTTCACCTAAACAATATAGAGTTGTGAAGCACTGTATTTGACTTGTGAGCCCTTTTACTAACTGCTATCTGGTGCAGAGCATGCATCATGTGAAGTCTAAAGGCATCCTCTGTTGGTGGCAGAGTCTGTAGGTCTGTTGTTGCCCTTTGTTGTCATATACAGGTGAGCTCGGAGTGCATCCAGGCCACCACTGAACTCGTCTCTGGAATATAATTTCATGAAGAATTCATGCGCTGCTGAAATGAACTTATCAGTGATTTCTAGACTTACTCCAGATTTGCCATAATCTGCTAATGTACGAAGGCTGGCTGCATTTTCAAGGGCAATTGTTAGAGCACATTTCTTCCCTCTTCTGAAGGGATAGCTGACAGTATCACAGCCACTTAAGATGTAAGCACTAAGAACAACTGATGTGAGCTGTGATGCATCCATGTTGCACTTAATGCTAAGAGAAGCTGCTACTGATTGGCATGTCAGGTACACGCCCATTTTCCGAACCTACAGCTTTTCTAGACCAGCCATCTGAGTGCTATAGTAGATGCAGATTATGATCACATCAGTGTTCATGGCTGCCACTAATACTGTCCAATATCCAAGTGTGTTTACACAGTATGCGATATGGGAGATTATTCTTGTATCTGCTTCTTCATGTTTTGTACATGACAATTCAGGAATTACTACAATGCCGTCTTTTGAGAGAACAGAATGTCCTAGGTCCTTGAAAAATCCACCAAGAATTAATCTACATCCCTCTGGTAGCTGAGTGTTGTGCATTACCCAAGCACCTCCCAAGAAATCAAGGAGGCTGGCCTTGTTTTGGGAGTTGGCAATGAAGTCTCTCTAATAGAGGATGGCAGAGATTCCCAAGGTTCATATGCTTTGTTCTTTGCATGATGAAGTTTTTCCCATTTTTCTCACTCCTCACATTTCAAGCTTACTGATGGATAACATCATACCTATCTCCTACAGTGCTGATGAGTTACAGTTCTCTGGCTTTATTCAAAGTAGTGTATCTGTATACTTCTCCTGAAAGTCACCAAATGTATGACTATCAAGGCTTTTGTATTGTTGAACAAATGCCACTGCATCAACAACTAGTACAGTAGGGTCATCTGAAGATGGCAAATTACCTTCTTCTGGCCACAGTTCACCAAGGTAACTTTTTAGGGCAGCCAGGTAATCAGCTTTGTTGCCTCTGCACATGGCATAGCCTTGGGGAGGGTCAGCATATGGCTTATAAAGAGCCAAGGGATGTTTTGTCCATTTGTGATTGAAGGCTACTACCTTTTTGTTATCATCCAGATCTCAGATAAAGTACAAGTTTCTGACTACTTTGTCCTCCTCTTCATAGACCTCTTTCACTTTCTGAATGTGTGAGGGTGTTTTGGCTTTACTCATGAATGTCCGAAGCTTTAGTTTTGCTGTGGTTAAGGATGCAATGCCCTTTTCCTTGGCTTCAATGAAGTCATTTGATGTGGCCTTTTGACCAGTAGAAATGTTTAGTAGATCACTGGTATCACAAGTGAATGGATTGATTATTCTGCCAGTGACCACTTTTATCATTGTTTTAATTGCTGTACTGTTCTTCTGTTCTGTATACTCGGAGTCTCTGTGGTGTTTGTGATTATCAGTGCTATGAAGGTGCGCCATCACCTTCATTTGTTCAGAGATTGCTGTCAGTGCTGGTAATGAATGCAGGTATTTCTCCATAGTGGCAGGCTGCCGAGTTATGCCATGGAAAAGCTGGGTCTTGGCATCTTTGATATACGTCTGCTTGAGGGCCATATCAGTCCACACACCATTAAACTTACCAGCTGTTCAGCACACGGTGAATTTGCCAAATCTGAATGCTTCAGTGATGTCTGGCACTGTGGTTGGCAGGTCTTTCATAGCGGACAGGTAATGAGGAATGCAGGAAACATATTTGTGATGACCAGCAGCCACAAAGATATGGAAACATTTTCTCAACTTCAGCCAGGTGCAGCTCCCAGTGTCCAGCTTGTGCAGCACAGATGTAGTGATTCAGAATCTGAATCATGTCCATGTATGTAAGTCAGAACCTTGTTATTGTGGATTTGCCCTTTGCCTCATGGAACTCATTCATTAACGTGTCTACTTCTTCCAGTAGCCTAGTTGTTTGGACGTATAAATCATTTTTCATTTTGTGCATCCTTGGCATCCACAGCAACTCTCTGTCTTTGAACCCTTTCTGAGAACAATGCCATGCACTCCATGTCTTTGTCATATTCACCAATGAGCCAATTTTCAAATGCATTCCATTGTAGCTCATACATGGCAGCATGAACTAGTCTATGGGCTCTCAGCGTAGCATAATAGTTTTTGCCTGACATGATTTTGTTGACTGTTCCACTGAGGCAAACATCGGCTTCAACAAGGAGATCCTTTATTCCAGTTATACCCAATTGCCCCCACGAAATTCAGTGCTGTGTGGAAGCCACCCATATGAAGGATGACTTTGCCATACTTCTCTGGCTTCTTTTTCTTAAGGCCAAGAACAATCTCATAGACTGCTTTGTCACAGGTAATTATGCAGAATTCTTGCCCAGTTTTCTGAGTGACCTTCATACAATACTGAACTGAAGCTTTGACCACATCAGGGTATACAGGAGGGTCTGGAAAGAAAGGCTCATACCCAATCATAGTCACCTGAACTTCCTGTTGGGTAACTAATTCAAAAAAGGAGGACAATGTAACAGGTTTTGATTGTTCTATGACATCTAATAAAGTGTGAGATCTATATTCACTAAATGCCAAAGCCAGTCTACAGGATGAAGTGTTTTTTCTGGTCTGCTGTGGTGCTATTGTAATGCCAGCAAGTGAACGACTCTTCTGGCAGTCTTTGAGAGTAAGATTGTTTCTTCCTGCTTGAAATTGCTGAAGATATGTGTGAGAAGATTTGTGTTCTTTAACTAGGGGCACCCTAACAGCCATTGACTATTGATCCTCACCTTCATCAGCATACTGATATATTGCATGCGATGTTCCATGTATAGTTTTACCATCCTTTGTACTCTCATGGAAGTCTAGGTTGTCAATTCCGCACTGTGTGAATTGACCTGATTTCAGATTCATAGGTATGAAAACCCCATCTTGAGCTTCCTGCTCATCAGCCGGTGCTGCCATGGTAGCAGCATAATGTTGGGTATCTTGGTGGCTAGCGCTATTTCCAAATCTATTTAGTATGGTCACGCTGTCCTGGCTCTTGATCACCTTTGGTGTGTGTAGGGCAGTTTTGGTGTTGGAACACCAGCAATGGTGGCACATATGTCTTTTCCAAGATTCAGCACCCGCTCATGTTATTTTGTGTTTAGCTGAACTCTCCTGTCATTGCCTACTTCTGGAGTAGCATCAGTAAGCATCCAAGCCATGAGATTGTAGAGAGTAGTATCCACACATTTTGAAGCTGCTTCATAAGACACATCCAGGTTTGTTTCACACTCGTCTTGGTCTTGTAATGTGCACTCTTTAGCTGATGTAACCCTTTGACATTCTTCTTTGCCAAACTCTTTCAGTTCAGACCTTATTAATGTTGCTGCCTTGTAACTGAACATATTTGCATCCATTTGAGTTTGAGTATCACTGGGTTTATCTTCACTTTCTTCTGTATATTCTGATTCTTCCATAGTTTGCTTTAACTTGGCGACTTCAGAAATCAATTGTCCAGCATTCAACTGTGCTGAACACAAGAGACTTGATGTACCTTTCTGAGGAACTATGGTTACCCTACAGCCACTGGAATTAGTGTAGTATGTCACTAGGCATCTTTTCAGACTTGCTGACCTGTAGGATGCTGCATCATCTACACCATGATCTTCTAACCACTGGCGATATCTGTCACAAAGTTTGACGATATAGAAGACATTTCCACTGTCAAACATTGGCCTATCAGTTTGAGATTTTAGTCAACAGAACCCTACGTCATAGACATCATTGCCTTCCATTACTGTTCTTCTGTTTATAAAGTTAAGACATGATGTATGGTATCAAAAATCATGTGCTATCAGATCTAGGCATTCATCCCCAAGCCCTTGTAACTTACGTAACATGGTACAGGCATTGAGTTCATTGGCTTTTTGCCACACAGATTTTTGACGATCAACAGTTGCAGTCATCAACAGTTTCCTGTTCCCTGTCTTATCCCACTCCTTTTCACACACAAAACATTTACTCATGTAAGCAAATAGGCTGTTGATTGACGATTGCGTGACCATGTGACCATGTGAGATGGACCTGGTTGCTCACTGTCCTGTTCTGGAACTCTGTGGCATTTTTGTTCAACAGTTTTATTTGTTGGTGTATACGATGTGACAACTTGCATGCATTACTGGGGTCTTTGATAGGAATTCATCTTTACATAACATGTCCTTTTCCAGTCAGAAAGTGACATCATCATCACAGTTCTGAATTGCATCCAAGAAGATGGGATATCCAAGTTCTGGGAGTCTTTCTAAAGAGCTGTGTTTTGCATCTCACTGACAAATGAGGCAGCAGGAGTAATTTGTGCTTGGTCTTCACCTTTTAGTGCCAACTTGGAATGCTGGCTCCATGGTTGATCAGTCATAAATCTGAAATACAAAAATACACATGAATACTTGGCACAAAGCATAAAAATGATTACTTTAATAGCATTCCTTAAATAGGTAGATTACTAATATCATAAAACTCCTATATAGTATTTCAAACCATACCAAAATCAAACTAGAAATGCATATATGGCCAAAACTGGCAAATGCTGGTTAGGATGGTGATTGAGTCCATTTTGGGGTATGGGTGCATAAAATGGAATATCTCCATCACAAATCATGATATTTGAGTCAGGTTTCTTTTAAATGGAAGCAAAAACATTGTAGAAGCTAGAAATATGGTATAATGTAATAAAAATGCATTGATTACTTTGTCAGAAGAAATGCCATGAAGTCTATTAAAACATTTAGCCAAAAAAATCAGCAATTTTGGAAATATTTTCTTTTATAATGGCATATACTGGTCTGTACTGTAAAGACATGATGACAATGAGACTTGTTTTATGTGAATAGCCTCAATGTGCATAACTGGTACCAATTTTAGACTGATCTGAGCAATATTGAAGGTTCTAGATCAAATTTGGTAAAAGTTCCACTTTTCCAGATTTTTTTCATATTTTTCATTCACATTGTACTTATTTCGGTTTGTTTCACAACTTGAACAAAAGTTGTGACAGAGCAGGCCTCTTGATTATGGTACTGGGGGTGGGGTCTCTTCTTTCCAAAAATGGTGGCCTGCAAAATATAGCAAGAGGTGTCAGGTCCATCCAGTTTTTGAGGGCTTTTGTGGCTCTGGATCTCTTACTAGTAAAGAAAAAAAAAACATAAAGTGAACCTCGCAGTGTGAATGCTGGTTTCACACTGAAGAAGTTCAGAGTTGGAGCCGATATGTTGGCGAACTCGGGGGCTGTCATAGTGAGGTGTGGTTTAGTGAAGTATGTGACTGTGCAGTGGTTAAGTGCAGATAGTGCCTGTGCTGGATCTACTGTGTGGATAAATGACTTAAAGTGAGGATAAATGAGATATTCTCACTGTAGGTCTAACCACACTGAAACTATTGGTGTATTTGCCTTTTGTTATCCTCACAGGCATTACATAAAGATATATATTCTTTGCAAAAAATGTTGTTAATGCACCAGTTAGGGTAACTTAATGCCACAAAAGTAGGGAAATAAAACCCTAACTCCCCATCCCCACCCCAGCATAGCAAAAGGGCCCTGTGCTCCCATCAAGCCTTAATTTTTGAGATAGTGTAATCGTATCCATATTTGCCTGTGCTGTGCAAGCACAGGGTCCTCTGGAACCTGCACTTACAATTTAAGGAAAACTGCAACCAAATTGTCACCATAGCCTTCTTATGACCCCACCTCATGACCCCGGTACTGAAAATTTCCAAATCCTTGACAAAACTTGATTCTGCGCCACAGCAGCGTCATTCCATGCCACAGGTGTGAAAACACAGTTTGGCCAGTATTTTAAAAATGACAGCTGTTCTATTCATGAGGTGGTATACAAATATGGCTATCTTGAAAATCTGGGATCAGAATATTTAAAATTACCAGAGGTATGAGTGCATGTAGGAAAATTTCAATGGTGCGCATACATTTGGCATTTTTACGTATTGTAACTCCAAATTTTGAACATGCCCTTCTTATCACCCTACCTCATGAGCAAGGGTGGTGAAAATGTTCAAATCCCACCCAAAAGGTGATTTCGCCAAGTGACCGCAAAATCGCCTTTCCAGACAGATGTGCGTAATTCCGCTGATGGTGTTCATGAGATGGGGGTCCCAAAAAGGCTATACCAAAAATTTAGGGTCAAAATAAACAAAAATGGCTAACTTATGCAACAGAGTTGAAAACCCCATTGAAATACATTGAACCGCACTTAGTTTCTCATATTGCAGTCCGCGGTTCCAGCAGCAAGATGTGTCTTCAGTTGGAGAGGGGATCTTCATCCTGGCATGGTTCTGGTAAGTGAGGGTGTATGGGTGTGCACTGGGGTGTGTGGGGTGGTGGGTACTGAGTGGGAGGTGGGATGGGGTCAGATTTCTGAGGGACTGTTTTCTTTTTTAGTAAAAAAAAAAAACACTGAGGGACCGTTTTCTTAATTTTAGGTCAGTACGACATCACAGGGTGGGGGGTGCCAGTAGACACCAGGGAAATGCAGATAATGAATGGGGATGGTGATCACAGGAAGGGGAGGTTTGCTGTATCCTCATTTTCTGTGCTTAACAAAAGCAAAGTAGTCTTGCTTAAATCAAAATGCCGGGATTGGATGTACTTTTCAGCCACCTGCATCCATTTTACAGCAATCGCCTTCTTATGCTACTATAGCTTGCTGTACGTTGGTCAGAGACGCAGACTTTTTTTTTTCACTTTTACTTTTCCACTTACCTTTGCTTGTTCTCTGGATGGGGTGGGGGTAGAAGTACTTGAGGGTATGTATCATGGTGGGATGATACCGTAATTGCCACCTGCCACCATTCACTTCCTTGCACTACTGTAGTTCCCATTCTGTTGGTTCAGATCAGGAACACAACACTGAAATGACTGCTGGGATGAAAACTGTGAGTGCTTTTTATTAAACCCAGAAACAAGGATACAGCAAAACTTCTCTACCCAAAGAGGGAGAGGAGTTTTGGTGTGTCCTCATTTTCTGTGCTTAATAAAAGTACGGTTTTCTTGTTTATGTCAAAATGTTGGATAAGGGGTACTTTTCTGCCACCCTCATCTACTGGCTACTGAACTGGCTCTCTTTCAACTTCCTGGCACCTCTCACTATCCCCGCCTTGTGCTAGCAGCCGGCTATGACCTCCTCATGCTACTGTAGCATGCTGCACGTCAGTTCGAGACTGACAAAAGGCTCAGGGACAATGATATTTCTGCTTGTCTCTCAGAGGAGTGAGAGTGATGGGCGGCTAGGTCAGACATGAATATGCATGTACAGTAATGCTTACAGAAGTAGAACAAAGCCATTCCGGCAGTGTTTGAAGGGGAGGGAGGGGAGAAGAAGAAGAATGGAGCACAGGAGTAGCATTTGTCGTTGGAGAGAAAGAAGCAGAGCTACTGAAGCAGCATTCATTGTTGGGGGAGGGATAAAGTTGGGAGAGGGGAAGAAGTGGAATAGAGCCACCAAAGCAGAGTTTCTTGTTGGGGGGAGTGCAGAATGGACCTGCAAGTTGTTTGGGAGCTGTATCGGTAAATGCAAGGACCCACCTGCTATCTGAATGGAGCAGTTGGCTCCTTTTAAGTATTTGAAATGTATGCCCAATGATATGTGTATATATATATATATATATATGTATGCATATATATACCTCCACCCTTGCTACTGCTCCACACAAAGATCATCTGTGCCTCTTCAGAGCCTGTGCAGCCATGCTTTCCAAGTTAAAGCTGCCTATGGTCATCATGCAGGAAGGAAGGAATATCACATTGCCTCAAAGGAAAAAAGCCACAAGAAATGACATTCTGGACAGCGACCAAGACTTGTATCTTGCTTGGAGGCAATGTAGCATAGTGGTTAAGGGCACTGAGCTGCAAACCTGGAGACCTGGGTTTGAATCCTGTGAGCCCCTGCTTTCATACTGTATGACCCTGAACAAGTCACTTAATTCCTTGTGCTCCCAGGTCGCACCTGGAAACAAGTTCTGGCTTAGTGTACCTTTCCTGGTTAAACAATTTCCCCTTTCCCTTTATCGGCACCCTGTTAGCTAAATTCTGCGCTTAACTGTTGGACAAATGCCCTTGAAATGTTCTTTTTTAAGATTATACATCCTTTTCATGGTTTGTGATACCAAAAAGATTCTTTTTTTATATCATGAGTCACAAAAAAGATTTATAATCTTAAAAAAAATAAATAAATTCAAGGACATTTCTGCAACACTTAGGTACAAAATCCAGCTAAGGGGTCCCAATAAGCAAGCTACATGTGTTGGTCGCACTCCAGAATGCCATTTTTGTGTTTTTCCAAATTTGAATTCTTAGGGCAAAATGGAAAACAAGTTGGCGGTGTACAAAACAGCACAAGAAAAACATCACATAAAAGGGTTCCCGTATGAAAACTTAATACATCTATTTTGAAATGCTAACTGAGCATGCTTAGAACCCAGATTTTTAAAATGTAATAACTTTGGAATGGATTAATATTTTTTCACCAGATCAGTGAAAGACGCTTCTGCAGGCCAAGCCCTTCCTACCCTGAACATTTCAGACCAAAATTCCAAACTGTCTGGGCAGTACACGATGGCAAAAAAACCCAGCAACAAATGGTGATTTTCTGCAATTTTTTTCACTAGCCACATCTCAGAATTTGCACATCTGACTGGAACGAAACATGGCACATCAAGAGATCTTCCCCATGAGACTGCATGTGCAAATTTTTGTGCAAATCCATTGAATGGTTACAAATTTATTAAAGTGCAAAATTTGGGGTTTAACATTAAAGTGCCTACTCAAATCTAACTATAGTGGTGCAGTAGAGGCTCTATAGTTAGGGCTGAGTAGGAACTTTAATGTTAAACTCCAGTTTTTGCACTTTAATAACTTCACAACTGTTCGATGGATTTGCACTAAATTTTGCATGCACGGTCTTGTGGGGGGTAAATCTCTGGATTTGCCAAGTTTCATTCCAGTCAGATGTGCGGCCTACAACATCTGGATAGTGAAGAAAATGAATTTTATGTAGTTTTTTTTCCCCATTGGTTTGAATGGGTTTTCTTTGAATGTGACTATAGTCCAGACAGTTTGGAATTTTGACCTGAAATTTTCAGGGTAGAAGGGAGGTGACCCACAGGTGTGCATTTTGCTTGTTTGGTGAAAAATATTAATCAGTTCCAAAGTTATTTAATAAAACAATTTTCAAACATTGGTTCTGAGCATTTTCAGTAGACACTTAAAATAGCTGTATGAAATGAAAATAGAATCTTCTTTCATTTTGATGTCATCCTTTTTTGTGAGGGGAAAATCCTTTTTCATTTGCCACCATCTTGTTTTCCATTTTTCCCTAAACATTCAAATTTCAAAGAACACAAAAATGACATTGTGGACATCAACCAAGCCATGTAGCTTGCTTATCAGAATCCCCTTAGCTGGATACTGCACTTAACTGTTTGAGAAATGTTTTTTTTTTGTCACTCATGATATGAAAATTTTCTTTTTCATTTCAAGAGTGACGTAAAAAATATCCCTTTCATGAGGGAAAATCATTTCTACTTTGTTGGCATCTTTCCCTGGTGTCTACTGGCACCACCTACCCTCCAGTTGCCATGACCCTCATTTTTAAGACTTTGCCCTGGTGTCTAGTGGTGCCCCCCACCACCCTTCAATTGCCCTGCCCGTACTTTTATTTTTTATTTTTCTTCTTTACTATTTTTCTCTGGTGCCTAATGACACCATCCAATCACTGCCCCTGTAATTGTTTATTACTTCCCTGGTGTCTAGTGGTGCCCCTCAGCCTCTGATCATTGCCCCTATAATTATTGTTTATTTCCCTGGTGTCTAGTGTCACCTCCACCCTTCCATTGCCATCCCATAATTATAATATTTATCCCTGGTGTCTAGTGGTGCCCCCCCACCCTCCATTGTGCAAGTACCATTAATGCCTGGTGTCTAGTGGCACTCCCACACTCCTATGGCCATCCCCATAGTTAGGTAATGTATCCCTGGTGTCTAGTGGATCCCCCTACAAAGCCCATGACTGCCTGCAATAAAGAAAATGGCCCCTCTATGTTTTTTTAACCTATAACAAAGTCCTGCGCCGATCGTATCTGCCCCCCCACCCAGACCTCCCACTCAGCCCCCCACCACCCCGCACCTCCCAGCCCCCACACACACCCTCACTCACCTGAACTAGTCCCATAGTGAAGATTCACACTGATACGGGAGACACGTCTTGCTGCTGGAACCACCAAATGCAATTTGACAATGTACAGTAACTGCGGTTCAATGCATTTCTATTGGTTTTTCAACTTTGGTGCATAACTTTCTAATTTTTTCAAGATTTTGACACCATATTTTCAACATACCCTTTTTGAGACCCCCACCTCATGAACAATGTTGGTGTCATTTCTCAATTCCTGCCGGAAAGGCAATTTCGCAGACGGTTGGTGAAATCACCTTTTGGGTGGGATTTCAAAATTTTGACAATACTTGTTCATGAGGTGGGGTCATAAGAAGGGTATGTTGAAAATTTGGGTTCGAAATATGTTAAAATAGCAAAGTTATGCACATATGTTTACATTTTTCTATGCTTGCTTGTAACTTTGGCAATTTTAAATATTTTCACCCTAAATTTTCAGCATAGCCATTTCTTTACACCACCTCACGAATGTGACAGCTATCATTTTTCAAATGTTGCCTAAAATGTATTTTCACACCTCTGGCACGGAATGATGCTGCAGTGGCGTGGAATGACCGTCTGGTGGTGTGGAATGACATTTTGGTGGGGATTTGACAATTTTTACCACCGGGTTCATGAGGTAGGGTAACAAGGCAGCTATGTTGACAAGTTGGTTGCTGTTGTGCTGCAAGTGGAAGTGCAGGGCTCACTGGGCCCTGCCCTTCCACATAAACATACATATACACATCTGTGGAGGGATGGGAGCGCAGGGCCCAGAGGGCTCTGAGCTCCATCACATGAATAAGCATACTGTTACACTATCTGAAAAAGTATGGATGCATGGGGGCCCTGTGCTCCAACAGGAAAATAAAGGATACGATTATACTATTTGAAAAAGTAAGGACATTCTTTGCAAAAAAACTGCATTAATGCAACATTTAAGGTTCAGGCTAAAGTGACAAAGTAGGGAAATGTGGCTTTAGGGTTTCTAACCCTAAAACTCCAACCTCATCCCTAAAGGACATCGGGGTGGAGCCTTCCTAGGGGTTGTCAACCCTAAAGCTCACCCCATTCTATACACTCCAGAAGCATGCACAGCTAATTGGGTGAGCTTTAGGGTTGGCAACCCCTAGGAAGACTCCACCCCTGATTTCCTTTAGGGTTGGAAACCATAAAGCCACATTTCCCTAGTTTTGTCACTTTAGCCTGAACCCTAAATATTGCATTAACACAGTTTTTTGCAAAGAAGATATATACTGTATATAGAGAGCTAGTGTGTGTGTGTGTGTGTAGAGAGAGAGAGAGAGAGAGAGAGAGAGAGAGAATACATGAATGGGAACTTTTCCCAATAGAAAAGGCTTTCATGTATTTCCCTATATACCTGTGATTAATCTGTCAAATAAAAGTGTATACCTGTACCAATCAAACGAATACAGTTATATACATGCACTAATCAAACAATTACAGCTATATACCTACACTAATTAAAGCTATATACCTACACCAATCAAACCATTAATGGGACAATACTGATAACACAATTAACACAACATTAGGAAGCCAGCCAAAGCTATTAACAAGCTGCAAAAGAGCCTGAAAAAAGGCACACAAAACCCTCCCAAACCCAGAAATCCCCCAAAGTCCTACCTGCACTCATTACACACCATTCCCTCCTTGCTGCAAGAGACCTTCAGGTGCCATAATGTGATCACAAATGTGATCTCCAGTAACCATCCTAATGTATTATATTCAACAAACAATATGTAAGAGTGGAACACTCAGAAGTATACCACCCTTACCCATTATTTATTCTATATATAAGTATTGGTCAGCAATTATTCTCTGTGGGCTGAGTAGATATTTGTCATAATAACCTGTGGGTTATTACAGCATTTACTGTATGCACCGTGTCACTCAAACTGCAGTGCTCCCTTAATGGCTTTCGTTCCCTGTGTGGGCGGACTGAACACTATGGCAAACATGGTGGCTCCATCACTCGCTTACTGAGGAGCCTCCACAACAAGTGTCAACTCTCCTTATTTTCATTTTTTTAATTGTATCTGGTTGATCCTGCCATCTACATTTTAAAGAAAGCTCTATCTGGTCGATTCTGCTCTTCATCTGCTTCAGAAACAAGACCATGGCTTCACAGGCAGCGCTAGTGCAATTGGGACAACTGTAAGTAAAAAAAAAAAAGAAAAGAAACAAAGAATAAATGAGAGGAGGGCAGGGAGACAGAGACTGTGTGTGTCTGTGACACATGGTCAGAGAAGTCGGGCTGGAGAAAAATTGCTGACCAGCAATTATATAAAATAAAAGATGGGAAAGTGTGCATATGAGAATTTAGTGCACACCCTCAGTGTGGGATGCTTTAATAAACCCCTCGGCTTCACCCTCGGGGTTTATGTAGCATCCCACACCTCGGATGTGCATTAAATTCTCATATCACACACTTCCCATCCTTTATTTTTATATATATATATATATATATATGTGTGTGTGTGTATATAACACACACACACACACACTGTATATGGAATATGCAAAGGGATGACTCAAACTGTGCAATTGATCAAGTGTGAGGGGATGGGACCATAACTCACAAGTGGCAGTGCCACGAATAAGTTATGAAAGTCCTGCCTACGCACAAGTAATGATAAAGTGCATATTTTGAGTCAGGCTATTGTGTATTCGATAATTACAACAGTAGTCTACAAGTTATAGCTTTTTAATCTGAATATTTTGCTATTTTCTTTGATTTTTAACAGCTGGTTTTAGCGCCGCACTAGGCATCGTGATTTATCAGCATTGTGAAAGCTGTTCTCTTCCACTGTGATGACAGTAACTTTAAAAATATCCATTGTGGGGTACCCCTGAGGGTAGCCCCGCTTCTTCCTTTGTCTCAACTCCAGTTACTTAAATTAGAAAATCCAGGTCCATGCACACCTGGAGTGAGTGGGAAACATTTTGGTCTCTGGATTGTGGTGCGGAAAATGTGGGCTGCATTACCTTGATTTCATTTTTTGCCAGAGATAACAGATCTGGGCTTCCACCTTTGGACCCATCAACACATTCACATAATTTGTGACTTGATGAACTGAGATTCCCTGATGAGTTTTTAACAGATAAGGCATACATTTAGATTCCCTCACACTGAATTTTTTTGTTTGTTTCAAGTTTGCAATTATGCCTCCTCCATTTCACTGACACCCAGGGGTTACCAACCAACCTATTACTTTAAAACACTATCTCTTACAAGAACGTAAAGTATTGTGGAGACTCACGTTATCTCATTGCTATATGCTGTTTTGCAATATTGTGCACACACATTTCCCCATCCTGTTTGGGAGAGGTGGGAGACCACCCTTTCCTGGCCACTTGACCCCCAGATTATGGTTAACAATTGGAAGGTGGTTCATAAAACTACTTCCTCCTATCAGTGGAGAGAATTCTGGTGGAAGGTTATGGTCAATTTTTTTTATGATCCCATCAATCACCTGTCACTATTCTCCTGGGGGGACAGATCAGTGTTGGAAACTGTGTAGGGTCAAGGGAGACTATTTTCATATATTCTGGTCCTGTCCTAAGCTACAGCATTTTTAGAAAGCAATCTCCATCACCATTTTACATATTTTAGATGCTATACTCCCCTTTAACTGAAATTTTCTTTCTTGGCATCCTCCCCAAGGAATTATGTAATTTTCAGAACAATTACCTTCATTGTATTTTTGTGGTGGAAGCCTTTAAAGCCATCACTAGGAGGTGGCTGACTCCCACCCTGCACACATTTAATGAATGGATCAATATCATAAAAGAAATTCAAGTAATGGAGGATATATATGCAAATTTGCATTACTATTATGACTGTGACAATCTACATATAGCTACTTGGTGGGCTAGGTGGGATACATATTTAGAGAATCTTACCTCCACAGATGCCTTTACAGCTTCTGAAACTGAATCTTAGCAAGCCTAGCCTGTTTTATGTTTCATATCTTGTTTGCTAGTCACTCGCTCTAGACATTTGGTAACCAACTTGAATTACTGTGTTGAGATGAATGACTCCAGTAACATTTACTTACACAAATTCCTTTTTTTCTTTCTTCTTCTAATTTATTCTGTATTGTGTTGAGTAGCTCCTGCTGTGCTGTGTGTTTGTTCCACTTCTGTGTTGTTCCCTGTTATGTACATTATCAATTTATGTGATTTAATGTTACTGTATGTTTATATGTGAAATCTGAAATAAACTATGTGTTATAAAAGAATCCATTGTGATGACAGTAACAATAGTATTGTTTTTTTATATGTTCCTGTTTCTGAGGCCACCATGGTGGAAAAAGACCTGGACATTGGAGCAATTACAAGACCTGGTGCAATGAAAATCAGGACTGGGAGGTAGCCATACCAGGATATATGCTATTCAGGAGGGACATAAGAACATTAGAAAGTGCCAGCAGAAGGAGACTGTATGATCCATCTAGTCTGCCCTTGTGAGCTACCCTCCCATCTTTTTTCCTTCCTAAGTTTCCGCAGTGCCTATCCTGTGCTAGCTTTAACTCTCTTACTGTCTTTGCTGCCACAACTTCTGGGGGCAGACCGTTCTAAGGCCCCACCACCCTTTCGGTGAAGAAAAACTTTCTGATGTTGGTTTTAAATCTATCTCCCTGTAGGCGCATGCTGTGCTCCCTTGTTCGTGTAGATGAGCTTTCTCTGAAAAGGTCCTGAGTTTGTACTAAGTTAATTCCTTTGAGGTATTTGAGTGTCTCAATCATATCCCCTCTGTCCCTCCTCCTTTCCAGTGAGTACATCTTGAGATGATCGAATCTTGACTCATAGGGTTCTTGATGAAGTCCATGAATCATCTTCATAACTCTCCTCTGAATGGTTTCCAGTCGATCTCTGTCTTTCTTGAGGCATGGTCTCCAGAACTGGATGCAATACTCTAGGTGCAGCCTCACCAAGGACCTGTATAGCGGTATCGCTTTTTCTACTCGTGATACCCCTACCTATGCATTCAAGGATGCTGTTAGCTTTCTGTACCACCTTTTCACATTGCCTGGTTGTCTTTACATCATCAAATATGAGTACTCCTAGATCCCTCTCAACCTTGGTTTCTGTCAGTTGTTCCCCTCCTAGGGTATATTTCCTGCCTAGGTTCTTTCTCCCCAGGTGCATATCTTTTCACTTCTTGGTGCTGAATTTCAACTGCCATTGTTTTGACCATTCTTCCAGCTTTTTTGGATTATAGTCAGTTCCTGTGACCCCTTCCTGTGTGTCTACTCTGTTGCAGAGCTTGATATTGTCTATGAACAGGTATACTTTTCTCTTTAATCCATCAGCAATGTCACTGATGAATATGTTAAATAGAATTGGCCCCAGTACTTATCCCTGGGGGACTCTGCTGGTTACCCCACCTTGCTCTAACAGAGTGCCGTTTACAATGAATCTCTGGGTTCTCCCCTGGAGCCAGTTCCTAATCCAGCTGGCTATTTTATAGGTATGGCCATATGGACAGAGTAGGAAAAAAGGGAGGAGGGGTGGCTCTTTATATGAGAGAGAACATAAAGGCCACAGAACTACAAGGGGGACAGAGTTAAGCAGAGGTACTATGGGTCACCTTGCAGACAGGGAGGGGGGGGCTGCTATTAGGACAGTGGTGATCTACAGACCTCCAGCATAGGGAGTGGAAGGAGATAAGAATATGATAGATGAAATACAATGGATAGCTAACAAGGGCAAGGTACTGCTATTGGGAGACTTCTGTCTACCAGATGTGGATTGGAACCTGCCTGCTGCAGCATCATTTAGTAGGGAAATCCTGGACTCCCTGCAGGGGGAATTCCTCAGGCAACTAGTTAAAGAACCCACTTGAAGGGGTGTTACTGGAACTGGTACTGTCAAACAGGGACAGTGTCACTGGCAACACAGTGGGAAGCCACCTGGGGACCAGTGATCATCATACAGTGTGATTCAGCATAAGGACATGGCCAGAACCAAGCCACACTAAAACAAGTGTTCTGGACTTCAGGAGAGCAATTTTTAAGAAAATGCCTCAGGGAGGCACTAGCAGGAATAGGGAAAAAGGTTGGGGTAGAGGAAAAGTGGGCCAGAATAAAGCAGGCCATTGAGAAGACAACAAACCTCTGTGTCAAGCAGGTTACTAAGAGCAAGAGAAGGAAGAGTCCATTATGGTTCTCCAAGGAAGTAGCAGAGAAGGTAAAGGAAAGAAAGGAGGCATTCAAAAGGTACAAGACAACACAGAAGGAAGAGGATAGTGAGAGTTATCAGGAGAAACAAAGGGGGGCAAGGAAGGCAATTAGGAGAGCTAAAGCACAGAGGAAAACATTGCCAAATCAGCAAAAAGGTGATAAAACTTTCTTCAGGTACGTAAGTGAAAAGAAGAAAAGCAAGGCAGGGATAGTAAGACTAAAGGGGGGGGGTGTAGAAGAGGACCAGAATAAAGCTAACATACTGAATAAGTACTTTTGTTCAGAATTCACAAAGGAAGATGTAGGTGACAGGTCACAGATAGTGGAGAAGGGCATTAAGGGAAGAGAGGGGGACACTAGCCCTTTTACAGAGGAGAGAGTCCTCAGGGAACTAACAAAACTAAAAGTAAACAAGGCTGTGGGGCCAGACGGGGTTTATCCTAGGATACTGAAGGAACTAAAGGAGGAATTGTCTGCACCTCTGATGGCCCTGTTTAATCTATCACTGGATACAGGGGAAGTTATGGTGTACTGGAAGAGGGTGGATGTGGTCCCACTACACAAAAGAGGGAATAGGGAGAAGGCAGGAAACTAACTACCTGTAAGCCTGACTTTGGTGGTGGGCAAGATAATGGAAACTCTTAAAGAAAGGACTGGAGAATACCTTAACACCAGTGGATTGCAGGATCCGAGGTAGTATGGGTTCACAGAGGGTTGGTATTGCCAGACAAATCTAATAGAGTTTTTTGACTGGGTTACCAGGGAGGTGGATCAGAGAGGAGTGGTGGATGTGGTCTACCTGGATTTCAATAAGGCCTTTGGCACTGTTCCACATAGAAGACTGGTAAACAAGCTGGGCAGCATGGGAGTGGATCCAAAGATAGTAAAATGGGTACAAAGTTGGCTAAGTAACAGAACTCAGAGGGTGGTGCTAAATGGAGTTCCCTCGGAGGAAGGTAAGGTAACCTCCGGGGTGCCACAGGGATCAGTATTGGGATCAGTCGTCTTTAATGTCTTTATTAGCCACATCGCAATGGGTCTGGAAGGAAAAGTATGTCTGTTCATGGATGACACAAAAATCTGCAACACAGTGGACACAATGGGGGGGGGATGAAGGAAGATCTATAAAAACTGGAAGACTGGCCAAAGGTTTGGCAACTGGGCTTCAATGCCAAAAAAGTGTAAAATTATGCACATGGGGCACAGAAATCCAAGAGTAACATATCATTTAGGAGGGAAGGTGTTAACAACAACAAAACAAAACAGGAAAGGGATCTATGGGTCATCATATCTGATGATCTAAAGGTAGCAAAGCAGTGTGATAAGGCAGTAGGGAAGGCTAGTGGGTTTGCCGAGGTGCATAGGGAAGAGTATCACCAGCAGAAAAAGGGAGGTAGTGTTACCCCAATGTAGATCAATGGTGAGGCCCCACTTGGAGTACTGTGTCCAGTTCTGGAGGCCCCATCTCAGGAAGGACATAGACCAGGTGGGGGCAGTACAGAGAAGGGTTATCTAATGGTGCATGGCCTGCATCAGAAGCCCTATGAAGGAAAGACTTAGGGAATTAAATATGTACTCACTGGAGGAAAGGAGGGAAAGGGGAGACATGACAGAAACATTTAAATACCTGAAGGGTATCAATAAGGTACAGGAGAGTGGCATATATGACAGAAAGAGATACTCCAGTACGAGGGGATGATATGAAGCTGGAAGGGGGACATGGGGGATGTGAGGAAATATTTCTTCACGGAAGTGGTGGTGGACGCCTGGAATAGCCTTCCAGCAGAGGCGGTGGGTACTGAAATGGTAACAGGTTTCAAACACGCATGGGATAGACACAGGGGGACCTTAGGAACAGGGTTGGGGTAAGACTGGAGATCTATTAGGGTCTATGGTAGCACAGTAGGTAGGGACTTTAGGGCAGACTAGGTAGGCCAAGAGGTCCTTTTCTGCCAACAGCTTCTATGTTTCTATGTCTTTAGATAAGATATATTTTTTATCTTGTCATTTTCCACTCCTGTGTTTTGTGTGTGTGTGTGTGTGTGTGTGTTTGTGTGTATAAATATACATACATATATGTGATGGGAGCTGTGTGATACATGATTTATCTACACAAAGGCAGTCTGACCTCTGGTAACCTCACAACTGGCATAAGACATGAGTGATGTGCCTGAAGTCAAACTGCCTGGCTGCAGATAAATCACGTATCATACAAGCCCTCCATCGCATATTTCATTTATCCAATAGGGAATGAGCTTCTGAGTATTGTTAAAATCTGATATAATTTGTTTTAAAATTAACTTTTATTGATTTTTTTGTAGGTCTTTCTCGTGGTTTGCCAGTGGAGTGCCAAATTACTGCATCTTCATGAGAGCTGTCGCCATTGTCAAGATGTCAGGATATTGCATCATCCTGGCAACATTGCCTGCAACTGGTTGAGCAGCATAAACTCCCCAAAAATGTATTAAAAATGGCAGAGTCTCTTAATGAGGGTGTCCAACAGTTGCATTGCTGGTATGTGTTGAGCAAGCAGGTCTGTGGCATACTAAATTATTAGCGTCTGGGGAAGTGAGCAGATACTTGGTGTGAGCAACGCTGTTTGGTAGCGGCTAGCTTTCTTTTTTTTTAATGGTGTGTTTTTTGGATGGCTGGTATAAAAGGTAAAGGGACCCAGATGTAGGAGAATGTGTACCATGGAAGGAGCAGTGATAGAGAAGAGGGGAGGCTGTTTGTGTGGTGTGGCGATTTAGGTATTGGCCTAAAAAAAGAAAGATTTTTTATTTATTGTGCAGTTCAGCTGGGGATCTTTCATTTAGGGCTGAAGTGGAGCGTGGCCATGGAGAGAATGGCAGAGCGGGTAGTGGTTTTCATATTTTACAGCAGTGACGGCCTAGGAGAGGTAGACAGCCAATCTAGCCATCGCAGAGCGGCGGTTCTGTTTTTTGTTAAACAAAAACATGTTTGGTCACTGGGCAGGTCAATGGGAGATGGAAGTTTGGGCAGCTTGCAGTATGTAGTTCAGCCCTGTGGAGAGGAGATGGAGACGGAATGAAATGAAGGATCTGCTTAAAACAAGGTACTTGATAAATGTTTAGTGTTTAAGCTTTTCTTTTTTAAGCAGATGCTGACAAGCGTGTATAGAGGACAGTAAATGACTAAAGGCTTAGCAAGCATTTGTGGATGGGAACTGTGCTGTACTTGAGAGAGGTTCTCAAGGTGTGGGAGCTGTGCTTTTGTGTGTAAACAATGAAAGTAGTGCTGGTTGACCGGCTGGTGGGGGGAGGAGGTTCGACTGATGATGAACTAATTAGGTGTATAAATCGGTCATGGTCATAGTAAGTAACTATACTATGTATAAATGTAAGATTATATATTTATACATACAGTTGCTCTGATAAACTGATTTATCACACTGTATTTATCTTCACACCTTTTGCATAAATGTCTATATATATGGGATACACAATGGTCAGACTCACAATGGTCAGACTCGGGACCATAACTCACAAGTGGCAGAGCCATAAGTGAGTTATGAAAGCATCCAAAGCACGGAAATGAGGAAATTAGGCTTGAAAGTCCCTGGAACCTGAACAAATCTGTGGTGTGGCGTTCCTTGGGATTTGAATCATCATCTGACACAGTGCTGACATTACCCTAATATTGGCACCATCTTTGTAAGCATTGCTGTGTCATTTAGTTTTTGTAGCAAGGCAGTGCTGACAATATGGTAGCCCCAACACTGCACTGCATGATTGTTCAAAGCAGGAGGAACACCACACTGTAGATTGTCCAAGGTTCCAGTGACATTAAAACCTAATTTTTTTCATTTAGCTTTTAAATTTCTGAAAGTAATGATAAACACTACATAGTGAAGCTCATGGCACCAGACCTGCGGGCCACTTACGAAGCAGCATCCAAGTAACACGCAGTGTGAAGGCATGTAGCTTGCTTCGTGTAGGACCCTGCAGGCCTACATGACACAGCAGACCCATTGGTCAGACCTATATCTTGCATAGTGCAGGGCCTTGCAGGCTCTATAGTATGAAGCAATGGAGGAGTTGGGCAGGTTGCTGGACATGTAGCTTGCTTCATATAGGGCCCTTTGGGACCCTATATGAAGCAACATTTCCATCTTAAGACTGCAAGTCCGACCTGTAGCAGGCCTCATGCAGGGCCCTTTGGGCCCTTATGTATAGGACCAGTCTTGGCCCAAGGCCCCATGCTAGCTCTGTAGTGGACTTCACTTGGGCTCTTACAGTAAGCATCACTTCCTGCCCAAGATCCTGTGCCAAACCTGTTGTGGACTTCATGCAGCACCCTTTGGGCCCTTACTTGAAGCAGCAAACCATTTTGCAACACCAAAAGCAAAATGAGCATTTTCCTTCTATCACAATCTGTCACCAAAACCACTAACTATGTCACAAAATCTCATTTAGCATGTCACAAAAGACAAACCTGAGTCGAAAACTATACCTTTTCACACAATTTAAAAAACCAAAAACCCAACAACTGCGTCACACAAATTTATTACATGTTACAAAAACTGCCTGCCCAGTGGTGTAGAGGGCTAAGACACTGGCATCTTACTTCTTAACACACCGATGACCTGGAGTAGGAAATGACCCCGGGTGTCAGAGAGTCAGCCGGGGGGGGAAGGAGGATTGAGCATAACATGGACTGCTCTCCTCCTCCAGGGAGAGTGGGATGGGACGACCACTGAGGTAGTGGCTCCTGGCAGTGGCCAGGGACTGGTGCATGCTCGGGGGTCACAGTGTGGGTCATCGTGGGCTGACATCGGATGTGCAGTGCACAGAAGTGTGTGTAGCAGTGTCCCTGACATCATTGCATGCCTGTGCCATGGGGGAGATCATGGAGAAAATGAATCTTCTGGCATGCGTAAAGGCCAGCCCCGGCAGTGCCGCATTGGATGCACTCAATGTTAGCTCCCTCAAGCCTGGCCTCCAGGTCTTCCACAGTGTGAGGGGTAAGTACCCGCTGTGAATTGGCCTGGGGAGGGGGAGGGAGAGGGGGTAGAGCTCAGGACTGTGGCTGGTGTAGGGGCTGAGAGGGGATGGCTGGATAGGGGGAATCATTGGACCACCCCCCAGCTGAGGAGGTAAAAAGAAATACCATTAAAAAAAAGTTACAAAAAACAAAATCGAATTGAGAAAAAAAATATTTTACCTATTCAAAAACATGGGACAACTTCTCTTCCTAGGTTTCATGACATGTAAACTGAAAACTGAGTCAAGAAAACAGCTCCCGCTTTTGCAAAAAATGCTGTATCAAGAAAACTGAAAAAACAGACCTGCACCACTTTGTTTTGTTAATTGTTCAAAAACGACAAATTTCTGGCTTATCTAAACTATGAACAACACCCCACTGGGCACACTTAAACCTGGCAGCGTCAGGTTTTTAAGTAATTTAAGTTTGTGCAAAAAAGGTCTTAAAACACAGAAAAAACTGTTGTCCCTTGTCTACAACTTAAGAATTATCCAAACAATCTCTGCCAAACATTTAGGATCCATAAATCCTGAGACTAACAACATACATGCCAGATATCAAGGAATTCTATACAGGAATGCCAGCATTGAAGGTGCAGAAATCAGATTTAACATTCAGTTGCTTACTCAACCCAAATAATATTGAAGCTACCACACCCCTTTTAATGTATACTGTAGAACTGTTTATTCTCACGCAAGTTGTATTTAGTGCATGGCTCTAATCAGCCATAATTTCGCAAGTTTAATTTCATGCTCTGCAATTAGCTCCTGATTTATGCCCATTGAAAATATGCAATTTTGGCCAGTTAGCACCATTTTATTTTAATGCAGTTATCACTTAAGTGAATATAGCTATAATTATTTTACATCAAATATAACCTCTTCTACAGTATTTGGTTCAAAAGACTATGTTAAGTAAGTCTGATGTTAGGTTTTTTGAACCATAACTGACCACTGCCAGTGTACCACCACCTTGAACTCCACTGAATTGAATGCTAAATCTAAGCATAATCTAAATCCCAATCCTGAAGGGCCCTGCTTGAAGCAAGTTAGGCATCAGGTGCTATGTTATGCAGGGCTTCCTTTGCTCTGCAGAGCAAGTTAGGAGCCAGGTCCTGTTTTAGCACCAATCTAGTGTAAAGCAATAGATCAATGTGGCAAAATCCTATCACCATATTTCCCTCCATTTGATGCTCCAGACCTTAATATATGTATTAATATTTTTTTTCTTTGAATTTCCTTTTTGTTTGAAAAAGTAGAGTCATAACTTCTAGCTCTGCAAAAAACTGGACCTGACTCCTAACTTACTTCTCTCAGGGCCCTTTTCAAAGAAGGATGTACAGGGCCCATCTGACCCTGTGCAAAACAGGATCTCAGTCCTAACTTGCTACACACAGGAGCTGAGTCCTAGCTTGCTTCGCATAGGAGCCAAGCACTAACTTGCTTCACACAGGAGCAGAGTACTAGCTTGCTTTGCACAGGAGCGAAGTGCTAACTTGCTTTCAGTTTGCACAAGAGTGGAGTCCAAACCTGCTTCACACAGGAGCTGAGTCATAACTTGCTTCACACGGGAGCTGAGTCCTAACCTTCTTTGCACAGGAGCAGGGTCCTAACCTGCTACACACAGCATCTAAATCCTAACCTGCTTTGCACAGCATCTGAGTCCTAACCTGCTTCTCACAGGAACCAAGTTCTAACCTGCTTTGCACAGGAGCTGTGTCCCACCTTGCATCACACAAGATGTGAATCCTAACTTGCTTCATACAAGACCTAAGTCCTAATTTGCTTTGCACAGGAGCTGACTCCTAACCTACTTCGCCCAGCATCTGAGTCCTAACCTGCTTCGCACAGCATCTGTGTCCTAACCTGCTTCACACAGCATCTGAGTCCTAACCTGTTTCTCACAGGAGCTGAGTTCTAGCCTGATTTGCACAGGAGCTGTGTCCCATCTTGCTTCACACAAGATGTGAGACTAACTTGCTTCATACAAGACCTAAGTCATAACCAGCTTTACACAATAGCTCAGTCCTAACCTGCATCACACAGGAGCTGAGTTCTAACTTGCTTCACACAGCATCTGAGTCTTAACTTGCTTCGCACAGCATCTGAGTTCTAACCTGTTTCTCACAGGAGCTGAGTCCTACCTTGCTTCACACAGGATGTGAGTCCTAAATTGCTTCATACAACACCTGAGTCCTAACTTATTTTCGACGGGAGTCGAGTCCTAAACTGTTTCATAAAGGAGCTGAGTCTGAACCTGCTTCACACAGGAACCGAGTCCTACCTTGCTTCACACAGGATGTGAGACCTACTGTACCTTGCTTCACACAGGGATGTGAGTCCTAATTTGCTTCTTACAAGTACCTGAGTCCTAACCTACTTCACTAAGTACCTGATTCCTAACCTGCTTCTTACAAGAGATGAGTCCTAACCTACTTCACACAGGAGCTAAGTCCTAACCTGCTTTGCACAGGATCGAAGTCCTGCCTTGCTTCACACAGGATGTGAGTCCTAACTTGCTTCATGCAAGAGCTGAGTCCTAACTCACTTCACATACTACCTGAGTCCTAATTTGCTTTGCACAGTACCTCAGTCCTAACCTGCTTTGGAAAGGATCTGAGTCCTATCCTGCTTTGCACAGGAGCCAAGTCTGAACCTGCTTTACACAGCATCTGAGTCCTAACCTGCTTTGCACAGGATTTAAGTTCTGTCATGCTTCATACAGGATTGAAGTCCTGACTTGCTCCGCACAGGAGCCAAGTCCTAACTTGCTTAGCACAGAAACTGAGTCCTAAGTTGCTTCGCACAAGGGCTGAGTGCTAACTTGCTTTGCACAGTATCTGAGTCCAAACCTGCTTTGCAAAAGAGCGAAGTCCTAACTTGCTTCACACAGGAACTGAGTCCTAACTTGCTTCACACAGGAACTGAATCTTAACCTGCTTTCCACAGGAGCTGAGTCCTAACCTGCTTCACACATGAGTTGAGTCTTTACTTGCTTCGCACAGGAACTGAGTGCTAACTTGCTTCACACAAGTTAGCACTCAGATCCTGTACAAAGCAGCAAAGGACTCAGCTCCTGTGTGAGCCACATTAAGACTCAGATCCTGTCCAAAGTGGGTTAGGGCTCAGCTCCTGTATGAAGCACATTAGGATTTAGGTACTGTGGGAAGCAGATTATGACTGAGGTACTATGCAAAGTAAATTAGGTCTCCGGTACTAGGTGAAGCGAGTTAGGACTCAGCTCTTCTATGAAACAAATTAGGACTCACATTCTGTATTAAGCAAGGCAGGAGATAGATCCTGTGCAAAGTGGGTTAGGACTTAGCTCCTGTGAGAAGCAGGTTAGAACTCAACAAGTGTGATGCAATTTGGACAGCTCCTGTGCAAAGAAGGTTAGGACTCTGTTCCTGTGTGAAGCAGGTTAAGAATCAGCTCCAGTGTGAAACAGGTTTGGACTGAGCTCCTGTGTGAAGTTGGTCAGGATTCAGATACTGTATGAAGCAGGTTAGGACTCATACAGGAGCTGAGCCCTAACCCACTTTGGACAGGATCTGAGTCTTAATGTGGCTCACACAGGAGCTGAGTCCTTTGCTGCTTTGTACAGGATCTGAGTTCTAACCTGATTCTCACAGGAGTTTGGTCCTTACCTGCTTTGCCCAGGAGCTGCATCTTAGCCTACTTCACACAGTAGCTGAGTCCTAATGAGCTTCGCACAGGAGCTGAGTCCTAATCTGCTTCTCACAGAAGCTAAGTCCTAACCTGCTTCACACATGAGCTGAGTCTTAACTTGCTTCACACAAGAACTGAGTGCTAACCTGTTTTGCAGAGTATCTAAGTCCTAACCTGCTTTGCAATGGAGCCGAGTCCTAACCTACTTTGCACAGGAACTGAGTCATAACCTGCTTTGCACAGGAGCTGAATCTGAACTCCTTCACACATGAGCTAAGTTCTAATCTTCTTCACACAGGATCTAAGTCACACCTTGCTTCACACAGGATGCGAGTCCATACTTGCTTCATACATGAGCCGAGTCCTAATTTGCTTCACAGAACTGAGTCCTAATTTGTATCACACAGTATTTGAATCCTGACCTACTTCACACAGAAACTCAGTCCAAACCTGCTTCGCAATGGAGCTGATTCTTAACCTGCTTCACATAGGAGCTGAGTCCTAACCTGCTTCACACAGATGATGAGTTCTAACTTGCTTCGCACAGGAGCCGTGTCCAAACCTGTTTCACACAGGAGCTGAGTCTTAACCTGCTTCACACGGCAGCTAAGTCCTAACCTGCTTTACACAGGGGCTGAGTCCTAACATGCTTGGCACAGGAACTGAGTCCTAACTTGCATTGCACAAGAGTTGAGGGCTAAGCTGCATTGCACAGGATCTGAGTCATAACCTGCTTCCCAAAGGACCCGAGTCCTAACCTGCTTGACATATGAGCTGAATCCTAACTTCCTTCGCACAAGAGCTGAGTCTTAACTTGCTTCACATAGGAGCTGAGTCTTAACTTGCCTCGCACAGGAACCGAGTCTTAATTTGCTTCACACAACAGCAGAGTGCTGACTTGCTTTGCACAGTATCAGAGTCCTAACCTGCTTCACACAGTTCTGAGTCCTAACCTGCTTCACGTATGAGTTGAGTCCTAACTTGCTTCGCACAGGAACTGAGTCTTAACCTGCTTCATACGGGAGCTAAGTCCTAACCTGCTTTACACAGGGGATGAGTCCTAACTTGGCGTGGCACAGGAACTGAGTCCTAACTTGCATTGCACAAGAGTTGAGGGCTAAGCTGCTTTGCACAGGATCTGAGTCATAACCTGCTTCGTACAGGATCTAAGTCCTAACCTGCTTCACATATGAGTTGAGTCTGAACTTGCTTCACACAGGAACGGAGTCTTAACTTGCTTCACACAGGAGCTGGGTCTTAACTTACTTCACACAGGAACCAAGTCCTAACTTGCTTCGTACTGGAACTAAGTCTTAACTTGTTTTGCACAACAGCTGAGTCCAAATTTGCTTCACACAGGAAGTGAGTCCTAACCTGCTTTGCACAGGGGCTGTGTCCTAAAATGCTTCACACTTGAGCTGAATCCTAATCTGCATTGCACTGCATCTGAGTACTAACCTGCTTCACATGAGCCTAAATCCTGTCTTGCTTCATAAAGGATGTGAGTCCTAGCTGTCCTCATATAAGTGCTGAGTCATAACTCGCTTCACATTGTACCTGAGTCCTAATTTGCTTTACACAGTACCTCAGTCCTATCTTGCTTCACACAGCACCTGAGTTCTATGTTGCTTCACACAGGAACTGAGTCCTATTTTGATTTGCACAAGAGCTGAGTGGTAACTTGTTTTACACAGGAAATGAGTCCTAACCTGCTTCATACAGGATCTAAGTCCTGCCCTTCTTCATAAAGGATGTAAGGCCTAACTTGATTGGCTCAGGAACTGACTTCTAACTTGCTTTGCACAGGAATTGAGAATTGACTCCTAACTTGCTTTGTACAGGAACTGATTCCTAACTTGCTTTGCACAAGAGCTGAGTCCTACCTTGCTTCACACAGGAGCTCAGTCCTAACCTTCTTCACCCAGGAGCTGAGTGCTAACCTGTTTCACAGAAGAGCTGAGTCATAACTTTCTTCTCACAGGAACGGAGTCCTAACCTGCTTCGCACAGGAGCCGAGTCCTAACCTGCTTCACACTTGAGCTGAGTGTTAACTTGCTTCTCACAGGAACTGAGTCCTAACTTGCTTCACAGAAGAGCTGAGTGCTAACCGACCATTAAAGGGTGTCTCCCCGGATGACCTGATGGTGGAGCTGGATCTATCGGGCTTACCGAGAGATTGCATGGATCCAGGAGAGCTGGTACTTGCCTATAATAAGGCGGTGGCAGGGGCCCTGGATTCCATTGCTCCTGTTCATGTTCGTCCTCTCACTCTTCGCCACAGGTCTCCTTGGTTTGATGAGACTCTGAGGGAGTTGAGGAGAGTTGGACGAAGGTTGGAGAGGTGCTGGCGGAGGTCGGGCCTGGATGGTGACAAACTTAGTTTGATGGACCACTATGTGGTCTATCAATCCGCAATCTCTTGTAAGAAGGCAGAATTCCTGTCCAGAAAGATTGCGGCTGCACAGAATAGACCAGCTCAGCTCTTCCGGACAGTGGACAGATTGTGCTATCCAATCTGTCTTCAGCCCGGAAGAGCCTTTTCTCAAGAACAGTTTGAGGAGTTTGCTTTGTTCTTTGCAGATAAGGTTGCCAAACTCAGATCGGATGTCCGCTTGACCCTCTCAAATGAGAGTTGTGATGGTCGGCAGGAGATGTCGGATACCCAGTTTGTGTGGTCTGACTTCAGCCTTCCCACAATCAGTGACATTGTGATGGTCATCCAATCACTGTGTCCGACCAACTGTAATTTGGACCCAGGCCCCACACGTCTCTTAGTGGATTGTGTGGATAAAATCAGCCCAGTCCTTGCTGAGATAGTCTGGAGGTCCTATGTTGCTTCACACAGGAACTGAGTCCGAACTTGCTTTGCACAAGAGCTGAATGGTAACTTGCTTTACACAGGAGCTGAGTCCTAACCTACTTTATACAGGATCTAAGTCCTGCCCTTCTTCATAAAGGATGTGAGTCCTAACTTGATTGGCACAGAAACTGACTCCTAACTTGCTTTGCACAGGAACTGATTCCTAACTTGCATTGCACAAGTGCTGAGTCTTACCTTGCTTTACACAGGAGCTCAGTCCTAACCTTCTTCACCCAGGAGCTGAGTCCTAACTTGTTTCACAAAGTAGCTGAGTGCTAACCTGTTTCACAGAGGAGCTGAGTCTTAACTTTCTTCTCGCAGGAATGGAGTCCTAACCTGCTTTGCACAGGAGCCGAGTCCTAACCTGCTTCACACTTGAGCTGAGTGTTAACTTGCTTCTCACAGGAACTGAGTCCAAACTTGCTTCACAGAAGAGCTGAGTGCTAACCGACCATTAAAGGGTGTCTCCCCGGATGACCTGATGGTGGAGCTGGATCTATCGGGCTTACCGAGAGATTGCATGGATCCAGGAGAGCTGGTACTTGCCTATAATAAGGCGGTGGCAGGGCCCTAGTTCCATTGCTCCCTGTTCATGTCCCTCTCACCTTCGCCACAGGTCTCCTTGGTTTGATGAGACTCTGAGGGAGTTGAGGAGAGTTGGACGAAGGTTGGAGAGGTGCTGGCGGAGGTCGGGCCTGGATGGTGACAAACTTAGTTTGATGGACCACTATGTGGTCTATCAATCCTCAATCTCTTGTAAGAAGGCAGAATTCCTGTCCAGAAAGATTGCGGCTGCACAGAATAGACCAGCTCAGCTCTTCCGGACAGTGGACAGATTGTGCTATCCAATCTGTCTTCAGCCCGGAAGAGCCTTTTCTGAAGAACAGTTTGAGGAGTTTGCTTTGTTCTTTGCAGATAAGGTTGCCAAAATCAGATCGGATGTCCGCTTGACCCTCTCAAATGAGAGTTGTGATGGTCGGCAGGAGATGTCGGATACCCAGTTTGTGTGGTCTGACTTCAGCCTTCCCACAATCAGTGACATTGTGATGGTCATCCAATCACTGTGTCCGACCAACTGTAATTTGGACCCAGGCCCCACATGTCTCTTAGTGGATTGTGTGGATAAAATCAGCCCAGTCCTTGCTGAGATAGTCTGGAGGTCCTATGTTGCTTCACACAGGAACTGAGTCCGAACTTGCTTTGCACAAGAGCTGAATGGTAACTTGCTTTACACAGGAGCTGAGTCCTAACCTGCTTTATACAGGATCTAAGTCCTGCCCTTCTTCATAAAGGATGTGAGTCCTAACTTGATTGGCACAGAAACTGACTCCTAACTTGCTTTGCACAGGAACTGATTCCTAACTTGCATTGCACAAGTGCTGAGTCTTACCTTGCTTTACACAGGAGCTCAGTCCTAACCTTCTTCACCCAGGAGCTGAGTCCTAACTTGTTTCACAAAGTAGCTGAGTGCTAACCTGTTTCACAGAGGAGCTGAGTCTTAACTTTCTTCTCGCAGGAATGGAGTCCTAACCTGCTTTGCACAGGAGCCGAGTCCTAACCATCTTCACACTTGAACTGAGTGCTAACTTGCTTCTCACAGGAACTGAGTCCTAACTTGCTTCACAGAAGAGCTGAGTGCTAACTTGCTTTACACACTATCTGAGTCCTAACTTGCTTTGCACAGGAACTGAGTCCTAACCTGCCTTGCACTGTAGCTGAGTCCTAACCTACTTTGCACAGGAACTGAGTCATAAGCTTCTTTGCATAGGAGCTGAGTCCTAACCTCCTTCACACATGAGCAGGGTCCTAACTTGCTTTTCACAGGAACTGAGTACTAACCTGCCTTGCACAGGATGTCAGTCCTAACTTGCTTCACAGAAGAGCCGAGTCCAACCTTCTTTGCACACGAGCTGAGTCCTAACCTGCTTCACACAGGAGCAGGATCCTAACCTGCTTCTCACAGGAGCTGTGTCTTAACCTGCTTTACACAGGAGCTGAGTCCTAACGTGCTTCACACAGGAGCCATGTTCTAACCTGCTTTCCACAGGAACTAACTCCTAACCTGCTTCACAAAGGAGTCGAGTGCTAACCTACTTCACACAGAAGCCAAGTCCTAACCTGCTTCACTCATGAGCTGAGTCCTAACCTGCTTCATACAAGAGGAGAGTCCTAACCTGCTTGACAGAGGAACTGAGTCCTAACCTGCTTCACACAGGAACTGAGTCCTAATCTGTTTAACATAGGAGCTGAGTCCTAGCCTGCTTCACACAGCATGTGAGTCCTAACCTGCTTTTTGCAGCATCTGCATCCTAACCTGCATCGCACAGAAGCTGAGTTCTTTCTTGCTGCACACAGGATGTGAATCCAAACTTGCTTCATACAAGACCTATGTCCTAACCTGCTTTACACAGGAGCTAAGTCCTAACCTGCTTCTGATAGGAGCTGAGTCCTCACCTGTTTCATAAAGGAGCTGAGTCCTAACCCACTTCACAGAAAAGGTGAGTCGTAACTTGGTGCACACGGTATCTGAGTCCTAACTTGCTTTTCACTGGAGTTGAATGCTAACCTGCTTTTCACAGGAACTGAGTCCTAACCTGCTTCACAAAGGGGTTGAGTGCTAACCTGCTTCACACAGAAGCTGAGTCCTAACCTGCTTCACTCACGAGCTGAGTCCTAACCTTCTTTGCACAGGAGCTGAGTCCTAACCTGCTTCGCAAAGCATCGGAGTCCTAACCTGCTTCGCAAAGCATCGGAGTCCTAACCTGCTTCACACAGCATCGGAGTCCCAACCTGCTTCACACAGCATCTGGAGTCCAACCTGCTTCCGTGACAACATCTGGAGTCCCAACCTGATTTGCACAGAGCTGGAGTTCTAACTCTGTTTCACAGGAGCAGAGTCCCACCTGATTCACACATGATCTGAGTCCCAACCTGCTTCACACTTAAGCTGAGTCTTAACTTGCTTCGCACAGGAACCGAGTTTTAACTTGTTTCACAGAAGAGCTGAGTGCTAACTTGCTTCACATGGAAATTGAGTCCTAACCTGCTTTGCCCAGGAGCTGAGTTCTAACCTCCTTCACAAATGAGCTGAGTTCTAACCTGCTTCAAACAGGATCTAAGTTGTACTTTGCTTCATACAGGATGCTAATCCTAACTTGCTTTTTACAAGAGCTGAGTCCTAACTTGCTTCACACAAGAGCTGAGTCCTAACCTGCTTTGCACAGGAGCTGAGTCCTAACCTGCTTTGTACAGGAGCTGAGTCCTAATCTGCTTTGCACAGCATCTGAGTCCTAACTTGCTTCATGCAGGAGTTAAGTCATATCTTGCTTCACACAGGATCTAAGTCCTGACTTGCTTCATTCAGGATGTGAGTCCTAGCTTGCTTCATAGAAGAGCTGAGTCCTAACTTGCTTCACATAGTACCTGAGTCCTGATTTTCTTTGCACTGTACCTCAGTCCTTACCTGCTTTGCACAGTACCTGAGTCCTAACCTGCTTTGCACAGGAGCTGAGTCCTAACCTGCTTTGGACAGGATCTGAGTTCTATTCTGTTTCATACAATAGCTGAGTCCTTACCTGCTTCACACAAGAGGTGAAGCCAACCTGCTATGCACAGGAGCTGTGTCCTAACCTGCTTCTCACAGGAGCTGAGTCCTAACCTGCTTCACAAAGGAACTGACTCCTAACTTGCTTCACACAGTAGCTGAGTGCTAACATGCTTTGCACAGTATCTGAGTCCTAACTTGCTTCATGCAGGAGCGGAGTCCTAACTTGCTTTGTACAAGAACTGAGTCTTAACTTACTTCACAGAGTAAATGAGTTCTAACCTGCTTTGCACAGGGTCTGTGTCCTAAATTGCTTCACACTTGAGTTTAGTTCTAACTTGCTTCACACAGTAACTGAGTCCTAACCTGCTTCACAAAGAAGCAGAGTCCTAATTGCTTCACACAATGGCTGAGTTCTAATCTGCTTTGCACAGCATCTGAGTCCTAACTTGCTGCACACAGGAGTTAAGTTCTAACCTGCTTCACACAGGAGCCGAGTCCTAACCAGCATTGGACAGGATCTGAGTCCTAACCTGCTTCACACAGGAGCAGGATCCTAACCTGCTTCTCACAGGAGCTGCATCTTAACCTACTTCACACAGGAGCTGAGTCCTAACGTGCTTCACACAGGAGCTGCGTTCTAACCTGCTTTCCACAGGAACTGACTCCTAACCTGCTTCACAAAGGAGCTGAGTCCTAATTGCTTTACACAATAGCTGAATCCTAACTTGCTTTGCACAGGAGCTGAGTCTTAACTTGCTTCACACGGGAACCAAGTCCTGACTTGCTTTGCATAGGAAATGAGTCCTAACTTACTTTGCAAAAGAGCTGAGTCCTAACCAGCTTTGCACAAGAACTGAGTACTAACTTGCTTCACACAGGAAATGAGTCCTTACCTGCTTTGCACAGCATTTGAGTCCTAACTTGTGTTGTACAGGAGATGAGTCCAAACCTGGTTCACACAGCATCTGGGTCCTATCCTGCTTCACACAGGAGCTAAGTCCTAACCTGATTTGCATGAGATCTACGGCCTGCCTTGCTTCATTCAGGATGCGAGTCATAACTTGCTTAGCACAGAAACTGTGTCCTAACTTGCTTCACACAGGAACTGAATCCGAACCTGCTTCACACATGAGCTGAGAGCTAACTTCCTTTGCACATTATCTGAGTCCAAACCTGTTTTGCACAGGAGCTGAGTCCTAACCTGCTTCTCACATGGTCCATGTCATACCTTGCTTAACACAGGATGTGAGCCCTAACTTGCTTTATACAAGAACTGAGTCCAACCTGCTTTGCACAGGAGCACAGTACTAAGCTGCTTGACACAGTCACTGTATCCTAACCTATTTCACACAGGAACTGAGTCCAAATCTGTTTGACACAGAAGCTGATTCTTAACCTTCTTCACGCTTTGCACAGGAACTGATTCCTAACTTGCTTTGCACAAGAGCTGAGTCCTACCTTGCTTTACACAGGAGCTCAGTCCTAACCTTCTTTACCCAGGAGCTCAGTCCTAACATGTTTCACAAAGTAGCTGAGTGCTAACCTGTTTCACAGAGGAGCTGAGTCTTAACTTTCTTCTCGTAGGAATGGAGTCCTAACCTGCTTCACACAGGAGCTGAGTCCTCACCTGCTTCACACTTGAACTGGGTGTTAACTTGCTTCTCACAGGAACTGAGTCCTAACTTGCTTCACAGAAGAGCTGAGTGCTAACTTGCTTTACACACTATCTGAGTCCTAACTTGCTTTGCACAGGAACTGAGTCCTAACCTGCCTTGCACTGTAGCTGAGTTCTAACCTACTTTGCACAGGAACTGAGTCATAAGCTCCTTTGCATAGGAGCTGAGTCCTAACCTCCTTCACACATGAGCAGGGTCCTAACTTGCTTTGCACAGGAACTGAGTACTAACCTGCCTTGCACAAGATGTCAGTCCTAACTTGCTTCACAGAAGAGCTGAGTCCAACCTTCTTTGCACACGAGCTGAGTCCTAACCTGCTTTACACAGTATCTGAATCCTGACCTACTTCACACAGAAGCTCAGTCCAAATCTATTTCACACAGAGGCTGATTCTTAATCTGCTTCACACAGGAACTGAGTCCTAACTTGCTTTGCACAGGAGCTGAGTGGAAACCTGTTTCCCATAGAAGCTGAGTCCTAACCTGCTTTGCACTGGGGCTGAATCCTAACTTGATCGGCACAGGAGCTGAGTCCGGACCTGCCTCACACAGGAACTGAGACCTAAGTTGCATTGCACAAGAGCTGAGTGATAACCTGCTTTGCAGAGTATCTGAGTCATAACCTGCTTCACACAGAAGCTGAGTCCTATCCTGCTTCCCATATGAGTTGAGTCTTAACTTGCTTTGCACAGGAACTGAGACCTAACTTGCTTCACACAAGAGCTGAGTGCTAACTTGCTTTGCACAGTATCTGAGTCATAGCTTGCTTCACACACTAAGTCTTAACTTGTTTTGCACAACAGCTGAGTGTCCTAATTTACTTCACACAGGGGCCGAGTCCTAACTTGCTTAGCACAGGAACTGAGTCATAACCTGTTTTGTCCAGGAGTGGAGTCCTAACCTCCTTCACACATGAGCTGAGTTCTATCCTGTTTCACACAGGATCTAAGTTCTACCTTGCTTCACACAGGATGCTAATCCTAACTTGCTTCATACAAGAGCTGAGTCCTAACTTGCTTCACACAAGAGCTGAGTTCAACCTGCTCTGCACAGGAGCCAAGTCCTAACCTACTTCACACAGGAGCTGAGTCCTAACCTGCTTCACACAGGAACTGAGTCCTAACTTGGTGCACACAGTATCTGAGTCCTAACTTGCTTTTCACAGGAGTTGAGTGCTAACCTGTTTTTCATAGGAACTGAGTCCTAACCTGCTTCACAAAGGAGTTGAGTGCTAACCTACTTCACACAGGAACTGAGTCCTAACCTGCTTCACACAGGAACTGAGTCCTAACCTGCTTCACACAGGAACTGAGTCCTAACCTGCTTCACACAGGAACTGAGTCCTAATCTGTTTAACATAGGAGCTGAGTCCTAGCCTGCTTCATGCAGCATGTGAGTCCTAACCTGCTTCTTGCAGCATCTGCATCCTAGCCTGCTTCGCACAGAAGCTGAGTCCTTTCTTGCTGCACACATGATGTGAATCCAAACTTGCTTCATACAAGACCTATGTCCTAACCTGCTTTACACAGGAGCTAAGTCCTAACCTGCTTCTGGTAGGAGCTGAGTCCTCACCTGTTTCATAAAGGAGCTGAGTCCTAACCCACTTCACAGAAAAGGTGAGTCGTAACTTGGTGCACACAGTATCTGAGTCCTAACTTGCTTTTCACTGGAGTTGAATGCTAACCTGCTTCACACAGAAGCCGAGTCCTAACCTGCTTCACTCACGAGCTGAGTCCTAACCTGCTTTGTACATGAACTGAGTCCCAACCTGCTTTACACAGGAGCTGAGTCCCAACCTGCTTTACACAGGTGCTGAGTCCTAACCTTCTTTGCACAGGAGCTGAGTCCTAACCTGCTTCACAAAGGAGTCGAGTGCTAACCTGCTTCACACAGAAGCCAAGTCCTAACCTGCTTCACTCATGAGCTGAGTCCTAACCTGCTTTGTACAGGAGCTGAGTCCCAACCTGCTTTACACAGCAGCTGAGTCCTAACCTTCTTTGCACAGGAGCTGAGTCCTAACGTGCTTCACACAGCATCTGAGTTCTAACCTGATTTGCACAGGAGCTGAGTTCTAACCTGTTTCATACAGGAGCAGAGTCCTACCTTGAGTCACACAGGATCTGAGTCCTAACCTGCTTCACACTTAAGCTGAGTCTTAACTTGCTTCACACAGGAACCGAGTTTTAACTTGTTTCACAGAAGAGCTGAGTGCTAACTTGCTTCACATGGAAACTGAGTCCTAACCTGCTTTGCCCAGGAGCTGAGTCCTAACCTCCTTCACACATGAGCTGAGTTCTAACCTGCTTCAAACAGGATCTAAGTTGTACTTTGCTTCATACAGGATGCTAATCCTAACTTGCTTTTTATAAGAGCTGAGTCCTAACTTGCTTCACACAAGAGCTGAGTCCTAACCTGCTTTGCACAGGAGCTGAGTCCTAACCTGCTTAACACAGGAGCTGAGTCCTTACCTGCTTCACACAGGAGCTGAGTCTTAACCTACTTCACACAGGAGCTGAGTCCTAATCTGCTCGCACAGCATCTGAATCCTAACTTGCTTCACGCAGGAGTTAAGTCCTATCCTGATTCACACAGGATCTAAGTCCTGACTTGCTTCATTCCGGATGTGAGTCCTAGCTTGCTTCATAGAAGAGCTGAGTCCTAACTTGCTTCACATAGTACCTGAGTCATGATTTTCTTTGCACTGTACTTCAGTCCTTACTTGCTTCGCACAGTACCTGAGTCCTAACCTGCTTTGCACAGGAGCTGAGTCCTAACCAGCTTTGGACAGGATCTGAGTCCCATTCTGTTTCATACAATAGCTGAGTCCTAACCTGCTTCACACAAGAGGTGAAGAGGTGAATCCAACCTGCTATGCACAGGAGCCGCATTCTAACCTGCTTCACAAAGGAGCTGAGTCCTAATTGCTTTACACAATAGCTGAGTCCTAACTTGCTTTGCACAGGAGCTGAGTCTTAACTTGCTTCACATGGGAACCAAGTCCTGACTTGCTTTGCATAGGAACTGAGTCCTAACTTACTTTGCAAAAGAGCTGAGTCCTAACCAGCTTTGCACAAGAACTGAGTACTAACTTGCTTCACACAGGAAATGAGTCCTTACCTGTTTTGCACAGCATTTGAGTCCTAACTTGTGTGTACAGGAGATGAGTCCAAACCTGGTTCACACAACATCTGGGTCCTATCCTGCTTCACACAGGAGCTAAGTCCTAACCTGATTTGCATGAGATCTATGGCCTGCCTTGCTTGATTCAGGATGCGAGTCATAACTTGCTTAGCACAGGAACTGTGTCCTAACTTGCTTCACACAGGAACTGAATCCTAACCTGCTTCACACATGAGCTGAGTGCTAACTTGCTTTGCACATTATCTGAGTCCAAACCTGTTTTGCACAGGAGCTGAGTCCTAACCTGCTTTGGACAGGATCTGAGTCATATTCTGTTTCATACAATAGCTGAGTCCTAACCTGCTTCACACAAGAGGTGAAGAGGTGAATCCAACCTGCTATGCACAGAAGCTGTGTCCTAACCTGCTTCTCACCGGAGCCAAGTCCTAACCTGCTTCACACATGAGCCGAGTCCTAACCTGCTTCACACAAGAGCTGAGTTTTAACTTGCTTCACACAGGAGCTGAATGCTAACATGCTTTGCACAGTATCTGAGTCCTAACTTGCTTCATGCAGGAGCCGTGTTCTAACCTGCTTTCCACAGGAACTGACTCCTAACCTGCTTCACAAAGGAGCTGAGTCCTAATTGCTTTACTCAATAGCTGAGTCCTAACTTGCTTTGCACAGGAGCTGAGTCTTTACTTGCTTCACATGGGAACCAAGTCCTGACTTGCTTTGCACAGGAACTGAGTCCTAACTTACTTTGCAAAAGAACTGAGTCCTAACTTGTTTTGCACAAGAACTGAGTACTGACTTGCCTCACACAGGAAATGAGTCCTTACCTGCTTTGCACAGCATTTGAGTCCTAACCTGTGTTGCACAGGAGCTGAGTCCAAACCTGGTTCACACAGCATCTGGGTCCTATCCTACTTCACACAGGAGCTAAGTCCTAACCTGCTTTGCATAAGATCTACGTCCTGCCTTGCTTCATTCAGGATGTGAGTCATAACTTGCTTAGCACAGGAACTTTGTCCTAACTTGCTTCACACAGGAACTGAATCCTAACCTGCTTCGCACATTAGCTGAGTGCTAACTTCCTTTGCACATTATCTGAGTCCAAACCTGTTTTGCACAGGAGCTGAGTCCTAACCTGCTTCTCATATGGTCCATGTCGTACCTGGCTTAACACAGGATGTGAGCCCTAACTTGTTTTATACAAGAACTGAGTCCAACCTGCTTTGCACAGGAGCACAGTACTAAGTTGCTTGACACAGTCACTGTATCCTAACCTATTTCACACAGGAGCTGAGTCCAAATCTGTTTGACACAGAAGCTGATTCTTAACCTTCTTCACATAGCAGCTGAGTCTTAACCTGTTTCACACATGAGCTTAGTCTTAACTTGCTTCACACAGGAACTGAGTCCTATCTTGCTTCACACAAGAGCTGAGTGCTGTCTTGCTTTGCACAGTATCTCAGTCCTAACTTGCTTCACACAGGAACTTAGTCCTAACCTGCTTTGCACTGGATTGAGTCCTAACCTACTTTGCACAGGAACTGAGTTGTAACCTACTTTGCACAGGAGCTGAGTCCTAACCTCCTTCACACATGAGCTGAGTTCTAACCCTTCTTTAGGAATTAAAATAACCCTAGCCTCCTGCCGTGAACCTGGAAAATCCTTCCCCTCACGAATGACCTCTTTGAGCATCTGTGCCACCCAAGGAAGTATTTCCTCTTGAAATACTATATAAAACTTGGCCAATAGCCAATCAGGGCTTGGTGCCTTACCTTTTGGAGAGTCATTTGTATTAGTGTTATTCCTTTCTGATCAAACGTTGCTTCATTGCAGGTTAATGATCATGTTCGACTCTCCTGTAAGTAGGTATTAAGGTCTAAATTTTCCTGACTCTTCTGTCTCTGATATACTCCTTAAAGTATTCCATAATAATTTCTGCCATTTTAGTATCCTCTGTTTCCAATTTACATTGCTTACTCCTTAGCATCTCTATAATTGTTTGTTTCTTCTGTTTTTTAATAAGGTTTGCCAGAATTTTCCCACATTTTTTGCCTTGAAAATATCTAATTATCTTCACCTTATTTATATTAGCTAGGTCTTCTTTATTATTGACCTCTACTATCTGGCATTTCAGTTGGTTCCATTCTTCTCTATATGTAGAGTAATCAGTAATTATCAACTTGTCTAGCTCTTTCATTCTTTGATTGATCTCTTTAGTCTTCTTACTCTTTTCTTTTTTTTTTTTCTGGGCTTGCTGGGATATACATACACCTGTGTCCGATAATGAGACAACTGGGGTACTACCATCATAATGAAAATACTAGTACTCCAGTATTGTTTCTACTATCTTCTCTTTAAAGCCTTCATCCTGCAGTAATTGATTATCAAACCTACAACTTCTAGTATATTTCCTATTTGTATTTTGATTATCCATATCAAATGTTATTAGAGCATGATGTGAGTAAATTATAAACTTAATTTCAGTTTCAAGCACTCTACTGTTAATTGACTTAGATATCAATATGTAATTGAGATGCGAAAAACCTTTGTTTTTCCTATCGTGAAATGTATATTGCCTCTCTGTTAGATTCTTTAACCTCCAGGGGTCTAGCAAATCATGTAACTCTAGGAAGTTATTTAACCATCCTGCTTGTCTTTTATTCCCATAAGTTACTTGTAGACCCAGATATTCAAAGGGGTTTTGCACTGCCAGGTATATTTTAATATTACAGATGCCCGCGATTGGGCATATGGGGAGGGAACCACTAGACCGCCAGGGTAATATTTACTATTACAGAAGCCTACGATCAGGCATACAGCAGGGGAGGGGGTTACAATAGCCCACCAGGCACCCTCCCCTGATGACAGCAGCTAGACAGGGCGCCAAGCACATTTCACAGAGCCGCCCTGCACAACACATTCAAATGGGGCCATAATGACATGCAAATGGCCCCATTTGCACCTTGCAAATCTTATGGCCTCATTTGCATGCCCCTGGCTGAATATTGTGGGTGATGCACCTAGTGCAACTGTACCTGCACTGGCGCATCCCCTTGCTCCCTGTCTGTGGCTTGCGCTGGTGCAGTGCCACTGCATCATGCACAGTATGTGCGCTGACCTTGCCATATTCAATGATTGATTATCGCGTGGTCCTGGCCCTGGTGCAGCCCACTTGCACTGCACCCAGGCTTACGCCACAGCCTGGCACAGTCTGAATATCTGGGCCTTAGTGTTTTATCCAATTCTGGGATCAGTAGGCTATTGAAATCACCCTGCAAGATAATATTTTGTGCTTGTATTAAAACTAATGCTTTTGTAATTTCAGCAAGAAATTCTTTGTATTTATCAAAATGGGCCATATACTGAACCTAGTGTATATATAATTTTGTCATATTTTAATTTTAATAACAAAATTCTTCCTTCTTGGTTCTTAAAAATGTCTATAATTTCACATTTAGAATGTTTTTTTTATAAGAATGGCTACCTCTGCTTTTTTTGGTTCCTGTAGAATAGAATACATGAGAAATCCATTTCGTTCTTAGTTTTTCTGCTTCATTCTCCACTAAATATGTCTCTTGCAATGAAACACAATCTGTCTTCCACTTTTTAATATAGTTCAATATTCGTGATCTCTTGATTTGAGAATTTAAACCATTAATATTCCATGAGGCACATCTAAACATCTTACTGTTACTCTCCATATCCTATTGCCTTCTTCTTGACCTTTTGACCCTTCATATAATTCCTTCCTTCTGTTCGTTTAAATGTCTGTTTTGTAAAATGAAATTTATTAGTTTTATCTATTTCCAAATTCCTATCTCCCCCTTGTCTCTCTCTTGGTTTAATAATTTCTTTCAGCCAAAAAACACACTTCAAAACATTGTTTTCAACTCTGTCGTTCTTGTATCTAGATTCTTGATGCATTCTCCCTCTTACCTAATTAATAATGGCTCATCCTTTCTCCCCCCCCCCGATGTTCCAAACTCTGTAACCTCCTATTGTATATATCATCCCTTCCCTTTATATTCCAAGTCCTTAATAGCATCTTTCATGTCTAACTTAAGTTAGGAAGTTCTTATTGAAAAACTCTTGGGCATTTCTCTTTTAATACTCTCTTGGCCTCTTCCAAGGTGTCAAATACCAATCTTGACCCATCCATGACAATCTTCAGTTTGGCTGGGAAAATCATTGTAGCTTTCAAGTTATTTGCCCAAAGCTTGTTTCTCAAATTATCAAACTTTTTCCTTTCTGCTAAAAGTTCTTGTGGCAGATCATTATGTAGTGCAGTTTGGGCTCCCATTATTTTATTTATTTATTTTTATTTTAATTTAGTTTTTGTTGACTGGGTAAGCACACTAGACGAATCCTGCCTATTTTCAGGCATGACCCGGGGAAGGGGGATACAGATGAATGCCAACTGACCTTGAACCAGATTAAGCTGTCAGGTATTTTTATTTTAAGTCTTTTCTTCTTATAGGCTGCGGCCATCGGCCTATCCTTGTCTTGTGATTTCACTAATTTAACCATAATCAGCTGAGGAGGGCCTTGATTAGTAAAGTTCAGCCTGAAGACTCTATGAATTCTATCCACCTCTAAATTAGTTTTGGCTGGAAAGGTGTCTAGATATTCTGCTGCTATCAGTAGAAAAGTGTCTCTAAGCATCTTGTCAGCATCCCACACCTCTGGTATTCCTATAATTTAGATTTTCTTTCTTCTCAATCTTGATTCTAAGTAAATTATTTTTACTTTCAGGTCTGTAGATATTTTTTCCATATTATCAATTTGCCTTTTCATAGGGATTTTTTCATCTTCCACATCTGACAGCCATTTCTGTAGGTCCCCCATCTCTTTTCTTATTTCTTGATTTTCAAGAAGTAGACAATTCATTGTTGTATTAAATGCATCAATTTTTTTCTCCATTTTCTCAATGTTGGCCAGTCTATTTATTTTTTCCATTTGTTTTAACATTAATTCAGCCCATTTTGGCATATCATAATCATAACTATTAGATCCTTGCTCCTCTGTAGAATCATCCTGATTTTCTTCTTGATCCACTGAGGAACCTTCTGATTTACCAGTGTCAGATGCAGTCAGGATGACTATAATTTTCTCTTTATAAATATTTTGTTCCCCTGCTGCCTCTATTTGATTTCTAGCCTTCAATGATTTATTGTTCTATAGGCTGTTACTTGCACCTTTTCTGGATTATTCAGTCTGTTTTTCCTGCAAACTAGTTTCTATCCCCATAGTTGCCACCTTCTTTTGGCCATTCTGAACTCCTTTACAGCCTTCTCACTGTCTGAGCAATCCCCCTCCCTAGAGGATATAGGCCTGAAGGGATGCACAGTTAAGTCTTTATTTACTGCATTTGCTTCCCCGTGCCTCATTTCAGTCTTCCTCAATTTATGTTGTTCTTCCTTCATTTTATCTTTATTGATTACCCCTTCTGTTTCACCCTTCTCTTTCAGTGTTGTTTGTAAGGGGTCCCAGATATTATCCTGTCACAGGCTCTCTCTGTCACTCCTCCCCAAGCCAGCTCTCCTGCTGTTCGGCTTACTTTTTTGCACAGTCTGAGAATCATACTGACATGTGCCTCTTGAGGGATGCATGTTTGTTTGATCCATTGCATCCTTCTCCTAGACTGTCACACCCCTATCTGCTCCACTCGGAATCTCTTCATGTCCGAAGTAATTGCTCGGCAAAACTAGAGCTTGCTCACTTGTGCTCAGAGTTTCTTTTTCAGTCTCCTTGCTACCTGAAAAGTTGTTTTTCTTCTCTGTGTCTGGTGAGTTCACAGCACTGATAAGTCTCCTTTTACATATGCACTTTTTTGTAAATATAGGAGCCGGGTGAATTTTGATTTGTTTAGGTGCTGGGATTCCATTCACCGCAGCCTGCACTTCTGTTTTACTGTTGACCTGTTGGGCTAAAGCTGGAGGGGAAGCATTGTCCATGTTTAATCATTTGGCATTTTTCTCCACTTAATCTCCTCTTCAGTGCCATCTCTGTCTGTTTGTTTATTTTTGTGGCAGTATTTTTCCTCATAGTTTGCTTAGGATCCAGTTTCCTTGGTGTCATAATCATCCCAAATGCTAAGTCCATTTTAAAATCTTTGTAGGCTCCATCTTGCTTCTGTTTAAACTCAGGGGATAGTGGCATTGGCGTAGTTCACAAGCATTAAGAGTCCCACTGATATTTTCTCACCGAGGCATGAACCCATACAGAGGAGGGGATTTCTGAGCTGCTTAGCTAATCACTCCTCTCCACCATCTTGGATCCAGGAATGTTATTTTAATCCCTAAAGAAGGGGAAGATCTTAAATTACCAGAAAATGATTGGCCAATTGCCTTACTTAATATGGACTATAATCTAATAGCAAAAATGACTGCAAATTGATTTAAGGAAGGTCTACAAGAAGTCATAAAAAAGATCAGCTTGTCTTTATTCAGAATAGGAATATGTTCCAGGCTACGAGAAGAGTGCAGCATATAATGCAAGAGATTAAAACAAAACAAGAATCATATCATACAGTTGCAATAGATGCTACAAAGGCATTTGACCTTCTAGATAGAGATTATTTGTACAAAACCATGGAATATTGGAAGGTACCAACAAAGATAGTAGACCTAATTAAGAAATTATATAAGAACACTAGGGTGAGATTTACTGTGAACACATATTACAGAAGAACTACAGATGTATAATGGGGTAAGACAAGGCTGTCCTATGTCAACTGCACTGTATATACTCAGCTCAGAACCATTTCTTGATCACATAAGAGAAAATCAAACAATAGAAGGTATTAGACTGGGTAAAGAACATATAAAAGTGAATGTCTTTGCAGACAATGTACTGTTGATTTTAAAGGAAATTAACATAACATTACCATTATTTATGACAGAAGTAGATACGTTTCAAGATATATCTGGTTATGAACTGAACAGACAAAAGATAGTGATGTGCAAAGTATCGAATATGGACTATGAATTGAACCAGGAGATTGTGCAAGAGTACTCCATGAAGACCTCATTAAGATATTTGGAGGTTGAAATATATAGTAACCAAAAAGATACATTACAAGAGAATTATAAGAAGGCATTAAATAAAATTACAGGAATATTGGATAATTGGATTAAGTTATCAATATCATTATGGGGAAGAACTGAAACATTGAAGATGATGGCTTTACCACATTTAATGTTTATGCTACAAGCCATATGGGGTACTGCAGACATTAAATGGTTTAGTAATCTTAAGAGAATATTTAAGACATTTTTGTGGGGGGGGGGACCTTGAATTGCATGGACCCAGCTTATTATACTTAGGAATATGGGGGGCTATAGCTGTCCAGACCCCACACAATATGGGATAGCAAACCAGATTAGGATATTGTGGGAAGATGCATTCCAGAACCCAGAATCAACCTTAAATAAGTTAGAAAAGGCCGATGAAAAAGATACCAATGGTAATTTTATAATGGATATGCTACTAAGTTCATAAAATGTCCCGGCACAAGTTACAAACTTATACCCCCAAATAAAAACACAAATTAAACTACTGTTAAAAAAAATTCCTTGGTTACATTTCAGTATATCTCCAAGTGAAACTCTATGACCCGAATCACTAAAAGGGAGATGGTTAACTATGAGTCTCTCAAAGATTACAACATGGAGGCAATTACTTTGGCAGGGGGAATTTGTGTCCTATAACAAATTAAGTGAAACTTTTCAACCATGGGTTAAAGTCAATTACCTATATTATATGACATTAGGAGCTAAATGTAAAATAATTATTCAGATTTTAGGTATAGACATGCGAGATGATTTGGATAGAGCAAATAAGGAACAAGAGGAAGTTATCCAAGAAACGAAAGAGAAACTATATACAAAGATATACAAATGGATGTTAATAAATGATAAGGACCCTTGGATGAAAACCAATAAGAAATGGAACAGTGAAGCCAGCTTAAAATGGACTGATCAACAATGGAAACAGTTAAGAATCATAGCTAATAAAAATTATAAATATGCAAAACTAAAACAATGCAGAAAAAAATATTGGATAGATTTTATTATACACCTCAAATAATGGGCAAAATAGGAGGAAATGGGAATCAAACATGCTGGCACCAATGTGGAGAAAAAGTAAATGTGTTTCATTGTTTATGGCACTGTAACAAAATCAAGGAAATGTGGAACCAAACGATCATTATTTTAAACAATTATTACAAGAAAATATACCAGTTAATTTTGGACTACTCATACTGGGGGATAAAACAGGGCTGACATTAGATAAGAAGACTGAGCACATTATTACAATTGCATCTATGACTACTAAAAGGTTAATTCTGGAGCAATGGAATGCAACCCAAGTAAAAAAATTTGAAAAGGAAAGGTGCTAGTAATTTTTTAAGGAGGCAGCATCTTTTGAAAAGATATGGATGGAAGCATATAATGAGGAAGCTGATATTGACCCTAGGTGGAATGAGATTTTGGCTTTATTGCCACCTTTAATAACAATACTTTAAAAATATGAAGAGAGGATTTCAATGAGTATGAAAGTCTCTCTCTTGGGGGGTGGAGAAGAACTAATGGAATAAGGATGTAAGACGTATGTAAACTATGCTGCATAGGTATACTACGTATGTTATAAGTCTGTTAATTATGTATAAAAGAAATAACACATTTTATATAAAAAACAAACATGAGCTGAGTTCTAACCTGCTTCGTACAGGATCTAAGTCGTACCTTGCTTCACACAGGATGCGAGTCCTAACTTGCTTCATACAAGAGCTGTGTCCTAACTTGCTTCACATAACAGCTGAGTCCAACCTGCTTTGCACATGAGCTGAGTCCTAACCTGCTTTACACAATAGCTGAATCCTGACCTACTTCACACAGGAGCTCGGTCCAAACCTATCTCACACAGGGGCTGATTCTTAACCTGCTTAACACAGGAGCTGAGTACTAACCTGCTTCACACAGGAGCAGAGTCCTACCTTGCTTCACACAGGAACTGAGTCCTAACCTGCTTCACACTTAAGCTAGTCCTAACTTGCTTGGTGCAGCATCTGAGTCTGAAGCTGTTTCACACAGGAGCTGAATTCTATCTTGCCTCACACAGGATAAGAGTCCTAATTTGCTTCATATAAGAGCTGAGTCCTAACTTGCTTCATACAAGAGCTGAGCCCTAACTTTCTTCATTCAAGAACTGAGTCCTAACCTGCTTCCCAGAATATCTGAGTCCTAACCTGCTTTGCACAGTATCTGAGAACTAAGTTACTTGGCACAGGAACTAAGTCCTAACTTGCTTTGCACAACAGCTGAGTCCTAATTTGCTTCACACATGAATTGAGTCCTAACATGCTTTGCACAGGAGCTGTATCCTAACTTGCTTTGCACAGGAAGTGAGTCATAACCTGCTTTACCCAGGAGCTGAGTCCTAACCTCCTTCACACAGGATCTAAGTTCTGCTTTACACAATATACTAACCCTAACTTGCTTCATACAAGAGCTGAGTCCTAACTTGCTACACAGAAGAGCTGAGTCCTAACCTGCTTCACACAGTAGCTGAGTCCTAACCTGCTTCACACAGGAGCTGAGTCCTAATCTGCTTCACACAGGAGCCAAGTCCTAACTTGCTTCACACAGTATCTGAGTCCTAACTTGCTTTTCACAGGAGCTGAGTGCTAACCTGCTTTGCACAGGAACTGAGTCCTATCTTGCTTCACACATGATGCGAGTCCTAACTTGCTTCATACAAGACCTAAGTCCTAAGTTGCTTTGCAAAGGATCTGAGTCCTAACCTGTTTCATACAGGAGCTGAGTCCTAACCTGCTTCACATAAGAGGTGAATCCAACCTGCTTTGCACAGGAGCCGAGTCCTAACCTACTTCACACAGGATGCAAGGCCTACTGTACCTTGCTTAACACAGGATGTGAGTCCTAATTTGCATCACATAAGATCTGAGTCCTAACTTGCTTCATACGAGAGATGAGTCCTAACTTTTTTTATACAATATCTGAGTCCTAACCTGCTTCACTGAATATCTGAGTCCTAACCTGCTTTGCACAGTATCTGAGTCTTAAGCTGCTTCACACAGGAGCTGAATCTTAACCTGCTTCACTGAGGAGCTAAGTCCTAACCTGCTTCACATTGGAACTTGCTAAGTGCAGAGGAAGGACATGCATAGTCTGTTGCTGAAAACTGATGTATTGAAGGAGGGATATACTATTGCTGAAGGTTGTCTCCTGTATTTTGAATAAACATCACACACACAGATTGTGTGTTGAACCTGAAGTTCGGTGTCTGGTCCATCTTTTTTCCCACAACCCCTCCACAGACTTGGTGTTAGAAGTGGGATAACTTGCTGGAAATGTCTGGACTGGCCTTAGAAGGATCTTTTCCAGTGGATATTGCCCAGATATCCCAGGTGGACCGATGGACCAGGAATTGCCAGAGGAGAACCTGGGGAAGAAAGTTTGTGGAGTTCTGACTGTAACTATGGCCGACAGACTGGGAGAGAAGCTGCTGTCTGCCTGAGCTAGACCTGGAAGCTCAGAGGAAGGCCAAGCCTGAAGATGATGAAGAGATGCAAAGGGATGAGGAACTACCATAGGGTTGAGGCAGACTGACTACGCAGAGAGGTGTAACACTGGTGCCAGGTGCTCAAGAGGCCCCTGCCAGAATGTTTGGATAAAGAATCAGAGGAGGATTTTTCATGGGTTTAGCTGGAGGAGGACCTCCAGCTGAGCAGGATATTCCTATGTTGCCTGTCTTCCCAGGATGTTATTCAGAGATGCAAGTATGGAACTTGAATATGAGACCCCGGGTTAGACTGTGCCTAGTGATACTGTGCTAGGGCTGAAGACTCCAAGCAAGCAATAAAAAGCCTATGAGGCTGAAGGGACTTTTTCTTGTATTGATATAGCTAAATCTATTAACAGTATTTACTGAGGTATACTGCAGGCTAAAGATGCTAATGTTGTCAAACTGTACCATTAGTCTCTGTTGAGAAATGTTATAACACCACAGGGTAAAAAAATGATCATATCCACAATGTTTATGATGGAATGTTTATCATTAATATGGATCCTGAGACAGAGCTTCTGAAGTTGGATGAGTGGAAGCTCCATCCCTTCCTGGGACAGGAAGTTGGTAAGCAGTCTGAAATAACTGCTTTCCTCTTAAGGTGGGGGATATTTGACAGGGAGATCCTGCCACTCTTGAGGACTGACCTTTTCTTAAACCTGTTGCAGCAGTTCTTTTATTTCTTAGCCTTTTCTACCCTTAACAATTTTTAGTCCATAAGGTTGGCTACCTAGGGGCACCCCTTCCCCTTTCTTGACTATACTATAGTGTCCTCTTCAATTTTACTTTTCCCTCTCAGATCCTCGTACAGGGAGTTTATTGTTGTGACCTCCAAGCTGATGTAAAACAGGCTGTGTTCCTCTTTGTTGGATTTAGTATGCAATGACACTATGTCATAAAATACCTTGATGTGTATAACTTATGTGTATGAAACCTGTAAATGTTGAAAATGCCATGGCACTAGGTGTTTTTGATAAAGGTAAAAAGTACTAGGTGACGGTATTATAGAAATTAAGTTACCAGGTAAGAGATATCAGAACCCCCCTGCTGGGTTGTTAAATGCATGTAAATTGCAGATTGTTTGAGAACCCTCTTGGTACCATGAATTCCTGCTGTAAACTGAGCCAGTCTGAAATGTCAGTGATTTGCATATACATCCCATGATGCTTTGCATTATTGGGGTATGTGTGATGTGTTTCTTTGAAACTTGGCTTTATTGCCAATGCCCTTTGGGCTAACCCTTGCTTCAGTGCTTCTGCACTGTGGTTCTTTTTCTTTAGCTTGTTTTTTTTTTAATTTGATCCCCCATCACCCAAGCAAACAAGGCCCACACAGTGGAAGCTGAAGCTCAACTGAAAAATAAGATCAGTAGAACAGTGGGTCAGTAGGTGCTGACTAAGTGCAGAGAAAGAACATGCATAGTCTGTTGCTGCAAACTGATGTATTGAAGAAGGGATATACCGCTGCTGAAGGTTATCTCCTATATTTTGAATAGACATCACACAGAGATTGTGTGTTGAATCTGAAGTTCGGTGTCTGGTCCATCTGCTATCCCACAGCTCCTCCACACACACACAGGAGCTGAGTTCTAACTTGCTTCACACATGAGCGGAGTCCTAACCTGCTTCACACATGAGCAGAGTCCTAACCTTGCTTTGCACAGTGTCTGAGTCCAAACCTGCTTCACATAGGAGCTAAGTTCTTACCTGCTTTGCACAGGATCTGAGTTCTAACTTGCTTTACACAGTATCTGAGTCCTAATTTGCTTCTCACAGGAGCTGAGTCTGAACCTGCTTCACAATGGAGCAGAGTCCTACCTTGCTTCACACACGATGTGAGTCCTAACTTGCGTCATACAAGACCTGAGTGCTAACTTGATTTGTGCAAGAGCTGAGTCTGAAACTACTTCACACAGGAGGTGAGTTCAACCTTCTTTGCACAGGAGCCAAGTCCTAACCTGCTTCACACAGCATCTGAGTCATAACCTGATTTACACAGGAGCTGAGTCCTACTTTGCTTTACACAGGATGCGAGTCCTACCTTGCTTCACTCAGGATGTGAGTCCTAACTTGCTTCATACAAGAGCTGAGTCCTAACCTTTTTTACACAGGAGCTGAGTCCTAACCTGCTTTACACAGGAGCTGAGTCCTAACCTGCTTCACACTTGAGCTGAGTTCTAACCTGCTTCACACTGCATCTGAGTCCTAACCTGCTTCACACAGGATGTGAGTCCTACCTTGCTTCACACAGAATTTGAGTCCTAACTTGTTTCATACAAAAGCTGTGTCCTAAGTTGCTGTGCACAGTACCTGAGTCCTAACCTGCTTCACACAGGAGATGAGTCCAGGGGTGTTGTTATGCCTGTATCTGTGTGCTCCTTCTAATCAGAAGAGCATGGTACATCAAAATTGTACCCTAACATTTGTGCTCTTTCAGATCTTGGTCATGCTCCTACTTAATAAATATATGTTCACTTCTGAAGGAAAGAATTGTTGAGTACCTAGAGACCAGTGGGGCACAGGACCCAAGGCAGCATGGATTCATGATGGGAAGGTTGTGTCAGATGAATCCAATAGATTTCTTTGACTGGGTGACCAAAGTAGTAGACCAGGGAGGGGCTATGGACATGGCCTACCTAGATTTTAGCAAGGCATTTGATACAGTCCCACACAAAAGATTAATACACAAGTTAGCCAGCCTTGGAGTGGGTCCCAAGGTGGTAGCCTGGATAAAAAATTGGCTAGACAACAGGACTCAAAGGGTAGTAGTAAATGGAGTCCACAGTGAAGAAAGGAGGGTTACTAGCTGGGTACCACAGGGTTCAGTACTAGGACCAGTCCTTTTTAATGTCTTTATAAGTGACATTGCAGAGGAACTGGAAGGAAAAGTATGTCTCTTTGCAGATGACACAAAGATCTGCAACAGGGTTGATACACAAGATGGAGTGGAATGGATGAGATGGGACTTGGCAAGGTTGGAGGAATGGTCAGATGTATGGCAGCTCAGATTCAATGCAAAGAAGTGCAAGGTAATGCACCTGGGAAACAAAAACCCAGGGGAAGAGTACACAATGGGGGGTGAGATACTGACAACAGTAAAAATGGAAAGGGACCTGGGGTAATTATATCAGATGACCTAAAGGTGGGCAAGCAATGTGAGAAGGCAGTAAGGAAGGCTGGGGGATACTGGGAGGCATAGGAGAGGCATCATTAGTCGAAAACAGGAAGTTGTTATCCCTCTGTACAGACAGTTGGTGAGACCCCATCTGAGTACTGTGTGCAGTTCTGGAGACCCCATCTCTGCAAAGACATAGACAGAGTGGAGGCTGTCCAGAGGAGGGCAACCAAAATGGTGCAGGGTCTGCACCAGAAGACATACGAAGAAAGACTAAAGGAGCTTAATATGTATACCATTGATGAAAGAAAGGAGAGAGGTGACATGATAGAAACTTTCAAGTACCTCAAGGGAATCAACAAAGTCCAAGAGGGTTGCATCTTTCAGAAAAAGAGATGTGCAAGAACAAGGGGGCACAATTTGAAGATAGAGGGGGGACGGCTCAGAGGTAATGTGAGGAAGTATTTTTTCACAGAGAGGGTTGTGGATGCATGGAACAGCCTCCCTGAGGAGGTCGTGGAGTCAAGAACAGTGGGGGAATTCAAGAAAGCATGGGACAGACATGAGGTCGTCCTAGTGGGGGGTAGGAGGAAGTAAGCTGTTGGTTAACTAGGATCTGCAGCTTATCTGTTAGGTAGGAAAATGGGCAGACTAGGTGGGCCAAGCGGTCCTTATCTGCCATCACATTCTATGTTTCTATGTATAGGCTTCAGTCGTGCCCCTATAGTTAGGGTTGAGTAAGCAGTTTAATGTCATACCCCAAATTTTTCACTTTAATAACTTTGCAACCATTCAATGGATTTGCACAAGGTTGGTATGCTCTGTCCTGTGGGGTAGATCTCTGGACCTGCTAAGTTTCATTTTGACTGGATGTGCAGTTTTTTTTCAGTGTATAGTGAAAAAGTGTGTGTTTTGTTTTTTTTGCCCATTTTTGCTGATTTTTCCCCATCACACTGCTGTCTCAAGATTTGGACATTTGGCCTGAAATTTTGAGGGTAGAAAGAGGTTGCCCCAAAGAACAATCCAGCATTGGTTTGATAAAAAAATATCAATCTGTTCCAAATTTATTCAATTTTGAAATGTCAGATTCTGAGCATGCTCAGTTAAGTCTTTCATTTTGATATATATTTTGCGAAAAAGGATTGGCCTCATGAACAAGGATTTTGTCAGCTTGCGAGAGGGATTTATAAAATCCCTGTTCGTGAGGAAAACATCCCTCTTTGCAAGCCGCTATCTTGTTTCAAATTTTGCAAAAATACAAAACATTGTTACTTTCCCCATGGATGTCTTCTGTGGAAATTGAAGTATGGGTTTTGTTCAGGGCGATGCCCTCTACAAACCTATGGCTTTGGTTCTGTTTACTTTTCTTAAAAAATGGCCATTTTTTTATCTCAAAAATCCTTATTTGTCACTCGCTTCCAATCCTTGTTTGTGAGGTGTCAAAATCCCTGTTCGCGAGCCGATCCTTGTTTGTGAGCTGACAAAATCCTTGTTCATGAGATCAGGACCAGATGACCCTATGTCATGAACAAGGACTGGCTTGCAAATGGATTTTGTCAGCTCACAAAAAGGGATTTTTAAAGGTTGTTGTTTCTTTGCTAGTTCACTGTAAAGAAACAGTTAGTACTTTTGACTTGAAATTTGCAGGGTGCAAAGGGGGTGACCCAGAGATTAGACTTATGCTGGTTTGGTGTAAAAAATTTACATCAGTTACATAGTTATATTATTCTGAGTTTGAGAAATTTCCCATAGGATAACATTGTGGTGAATGTGACGCCTTTCGGTGCCTTTATCTAGAAAATGCTTCGAGATATGGATTTTTTGCTAAATGAGCTTAGTACACGTTTAGGTGTACTAAGCACATGTGTAGGTTACCAGTCCATGATTACAACTGCAGTGGAATTTTTTCCAAGGTTTCTACGGTTACTGAGATATTGCGCCATTTGCAGCACATGGGTTACATGGAATGTGTCTAGGCCTGCGCTACGTGTCTATAATTATAGGTAGGTGATAACATTATGCAGTAATGGGACTGCTGAAATGTCTGTCATGCAATAATGGGATGGAAGCTCATTACAATGTCTGTGCAATTATGGGAGCACAGGACACAGAGGGCCCTGCGCTCTCAAAAGTATATAAGGGTAAGATTACACTTTCTCAAAAAGTAAGGGAATTCATTGCAAAAAACATTGTTAATGCATCAGTTAGGGTTAAAGTGACAAACGTAGGGAAAGTGAGTCATTAGGGTTGAGATCCTAATCCCCCCCACCTCCTCCCTCCACAGATCAACAGGGCATGGGGTGTACCTTGGGGTCATCGGGTCTAACTGTCACCCCATTCTTCTATACACTACCATGTCACCTTCCTTGCACATGGAATAGGGTGATGCAATAGTTTCCGTTACAGCATCATGAGTGGTTAGATTGTGTTAAGGGGCGTTCCCAAGTCCAGGAAAAATACAGTGGAAGTTGATCAAAGAATGTAAACAGATACATTTTTGTGTGATAACACCAGTATGGTGGACAGTCTGTTTTTTTACTTTTAAAAAGAAAAAATGTGATCAGAATCAAACTGCCAGCTACATCAACAGTTTCTACAGAATATAAGTAATCAGAACATGTGTTTTTTAAATCTAGGGGCATTTTGAAGCCTAAGGGAGTTGACAGTGTTCATTTAACTGTTGGCCCATAGTTGACACTTGTTTCCCACCAGCCTGCATGCTCTTTCATAGTCAGAGAGTGCACATATGCTTGTTCCCTGCCTGCCACAGCACTACTTATCCACACACATTTCCAACCTGCCCTTAAATGCCCTTGAAACCACACCTGCTCATCTCCTACCTCCCCCGTCTACATGGACTTTTGTCTGCCTGTTGCTCACATACTCGTATTCTAATTGCCTCCCCATGTACATACTAGCTTGAGCTGGCTGCAAACATGCTTGTCCCTTGCCAGCATGCCACAGTGCACAATAACTTGCTGGCCCACCTACCAACTTGATGGCTTCCCACTCACTGATCTCGCTTTCAACTTTGCCAAATTAATAAAAGTCTGATGTGCATCCCAGTGTCCCTTCTGTACTCCCCCACCACCCTCCCACTTCCTGGAACTCCTGCTCCTGAAAGATAACAGGAGAACAGATAACTTAATTTTCTGCAAAGAAAATGTGCTCCTGTAATCACTGACCATGCTCAGAACACAGAGCACACCCTTAATAATACCCCTAGCTGAGTTCTATCCTGCTTCACACAGGAGCCGAGACCTAACTTGTTTCACACAGGAGTGAAGTCCTAACTTGCTTTGCATAGGAGTAGAGTCCTAACTTGCTTCACACAGGGCTCTTTATGCTTTGCATGAAGCAGGACATGAGGGCCCTTTTGAGCCCTCTGTGATACAGGACCCAAGTCTTAATTTACTTCTGGCCTTGCTCAAAGCAGAATGCACAGGCCCTGCTCTAAACAAGATCTGAATCCCAACTTGCTTCCTACAGGGGCCTTTGGGATTGGGATCTAGACTGAGATTTGGCAATTCAGTGGAGTTCATGGGGGTGATGCATGAAGGTGGGCGGAGTTAGGTTTCAGAAAACCTAACACTAGATTTCCTTACTTTTGATGCTTTAAAAACCCTAACTTGTAACTTAACATATTTATTTTTTACAATGAATTTCCCACCTTTTTTAGATGGCCAAAGTGCATGTTTTGTGCAAGGCATGAGGCATTGCACAGAGTTCTGTGGATACTGCATGAGGCATTGCATTCTGCAGGCCTTGCACAATGTATGAAGTCAAGCATAACATAGAAACAGAGACTTTCTTGCCAGAAAAAGACCATTGGTCGATTCAATCTGCCCTATTTTGTTACCCTACTATAGCCTATTGTCTAGATGGGGTTTTCCTGTTATCTTCCCTCCCATCCCCCATGTACAGCTCCCCCCTCCTGTGTAAGTATCAGACCCCTTATTCTGTCCCAGCTGCGCTTGAACCCATTTATGGATTTCTGCTGCTACCATCTCAGCTGGTAGTCTATTCAGTGGCTTCACCACTCTCTTTATGAAATTTTCTCCTACCCCTGCCAGCTTTCATTCATGCCCACTTGTTACTGACCCACAGTTGCTGATGAATAGTGCCTCACACTTTACTTTGTTTCTTCCTTTCAGAAACTCAAAGGTTTCTGTCATGTCGCCACTCTCTGTTCTGAATTCCAGCGAATAAATGTTCAGTGCCCTTAACTGTTCCTCATAGAATCTGCCCCGATGGTCCTGAATTATCTTGGTTACTCTTCACTGAAGCAAAGACATGGGGGAGGCACACTAGAACAATGTTCCAGTGCTGAAAGCAGCACCATGACAAAACCTGAGAAAAGAGCAAAGCATCTGGGACAACTCATAGAAAAAACACACTAATATATAAAGTGCAAAAACAACTTATTTTATACTTCTCACCACATGGTCCAATAGCTAAAGCAGGCATATTGTGCAACACACAGAAGCAGTGGAAAAAGATGTACAATGATGTCACAACATCTGATGTTTTGCCCAATCACTGCTGGGCTTTCTCAGAGATTGTATGATGAGGAATATTGTAGTGTGTCTTTTCTTTGAGTTGCTTTGGGTGTTTTGCTCTTTTTCTCGGGTGTTAACCTTCACTGCATGGTTTCCGCTCTGTCTCTGTAGTTTCTCAGGTGGGGATTCCAGAACTGGGCAATCATAATTGCCTGTCACAAAGCAGCTACAGGATGATGTGCACTGGACCAGATCTGTAGCTTGCTTCATGAGTGGCCCTGTGGGCCAATCATGGAGCAGCTGCATAGTGACACACTGTGTGCACTAGATCACAGGTGACCTGAAGCAGGCCTTTCCAGTTTGGTTGCCCGGCACATGTGTCTGAACATTTTTTCTCCACTTTTCCTTTTGGCCATAACTTGGCTATTTTTAACCATTTGGACCACAATTTTTTTGGGTGGCCAAGGCATCATGTTCACTCCGGCATGCCCCAGGGCTCCATCCTGGGACCACTCCTGTTCAGCCTCTACCTCAACACCCTGCCCAGAGCCAGCTCCGGTAGAATCCTCCTATATGCAGATGATGCCATTCTCTTTGCCTTTCATCATTACCCAGCCTCCCTCCAAGACTCTCTCCAGCTTACCTTTAATCAAGCCAAAAAATGGTTTGTGGATCACTGACTTGTTATTAACCTAAAAAAAAAACAGGTCTATGCTATTTGCTCACCCCCAAAACAAATCCAGAAATACCGCCATCCCAATTCTCCCCAGCACACTACATCTTTTAGAACATGTATCCTCATATAAATATCTAGGGATAACCTTTGACTCTGTCCTCACTTTCTAGCACCACATTAATGCCCTCTCTGCTGCCACCAACACCTGTTTAGGCCTTCTCTACAGGCACAAGTGCTGCTTCCCCCCCATGCTGTCAGACTAGCCATCACTTCCTCCATCCTGTCACTCGTGGATTATGGCCTCCCCATCTATGGCTCTTCGGATAACACAGCTCTTAGTAAAGTCCAAACATCAATAAGCAGGGCCTGCAGGCTCCTGACCAGGGCATCTAGACTCACCCACAGCTGTCTACTATACACCACAGTGAACCTCCTCAGCCTTGAAGAAAGACTATGCTATCAAACCTGCCTTCTCTCTATGAAATTTCTCCCGGGTCTCTTACCCCCAGGGGTGACTGCATCCCTTCAACTGGCCACCCCTGCTGTAGCCACTCATAGCTCGAACAAAACCACCCTTCTGGTACCAAGAACCAGGACCTCACAAGCCCAGTGATCCTTCAGCTTTAGGGCTCCCTTCTGGTTCAACTCCCTCCCAGTCAGCATCACGAGTACGTGCAAAATTTCACTCTTTAAAATCACCCTCCATGCCCACCTGTTCAGCTCTCGGTGCTGTAACTGCAACTAACTAAGTCCCATGCCCATGTGTTCCTGGACACTTTACTTACTCCACCCTCGACATGGTCCTCTGGACTACTCTCCACCACCCCCTTTTCCCTTTTCTGTTCTTCTCATCGAAACATAGTCTAAGTTTACTCTACTCCCCCTAGATTATGACAATGGCGTATGCTACTATCTAATTATTAATATGTCTGTACGTATTTAATCGCAACTCTGTACTGTACTGTCCTTCTGCAATCATTGCCTCATATGTTGCATTGCCTATATTAAATATGTTGTGTCACTGTTCTGTCTTTGATGAGGTGTCTTTGTAAACAAGTCTCTGACTCAAAGGTTGTAAATCCAATCTCTCCAGTAAATAAATAAATAAAATCATCCCGCCTAATGACCATTTAAGTGGCACTTTCTTTATTCCACTCAGAATGTGTAATGCACAAGTCAGGGTCTTTAAAGCATCAAAAGTAAGGAAATCTGATGTTATTTTTTTTTTTAACCATAACTCCTCTTAATCCCTTGTAGCACCCCCATGAACTCCACCAAAACTGAATGCAGAGGCACAATCTAGATCCTAATCTTGAAAGGCCCTGCCCAAAGCAGGTTAGGGCTTAGGTACTGTTTTGCACAGGGCCATGGGCAGCCTGCTTCCTGCATCCTACTTCAAAGTAAGTTAGAAGTCAGATCCTGTTTTGGCCCCAGAACTGTAGCTTGAAGCTGCAGAACAATGGGACATGGCCCCAGACATGTTGCTCAGCCTTGGGGGTGAGAGTTTGGGTTGAAAAAAAAAAAAACAACCCCACATTTCCCTCCTTTGTGGCTACAGAACTCTAATGTATGCATAACCATACTTTTTTGCTATGATTTTCTTTACATGAGGCATTGAGCAGGGTTCTGTGGGCTCTGACCTAAGCATGAGGCATTGTACAGGGTCCTATGGGCTCTGACCTAAGCATGAGGCATTGCACAGGGTCCTGTGGGCTGTGACCTAAGCATGAGGCATTGTACAGGGTCCTGTGGGCTCTGACCTAAGCATGAGGCATTGCACAGGGTCCTGTGGGCTCTGACCTAAGCATGAGGCATTGCACAGGGTCCTGTGGGCCCTGCATTAAGCATGAAGTACAGCACAGGGCTCTGTGGGCCCTGTATGAAGCCTGAGGTAAATTGTAACTGCCTGTTATGAAACAACAGCATGATGACATGCACCACACCAGTTCTGTAGCTTGCTTTATGAGTGACTATGAAGGAGCTACATTATTATGCTCAGTGTACACCCTGAAAATGTGAGGAAGATAATTGTCTAAAATGGTAAAGTTATGAATAAAAGAAAAAATAACTGGAAAATAAACTACTGTAAGTCAAAGAATGCACATGCACCTGGGCTTATGTTGTTTTTGTACCATTTGTTTTCATTTAGCCATACCTTGGCCATTTTTGGCCACTGTGGCTCCAAGGTTTTAGGGTGGTTATCTAACCACCAGACCGTATGGCCACATAAGTAGCACCTTGTAACTCCGACCCAAAATGTGTGTTGTGGGGTTCAACTCCATTGGGATTGGGCACCCACTGCCAGTGCATATAATCAGCTGGGTTAAGGAGTATGGAGCAGGATGCCAGCATTGGGCTCAGGCACCCACCACTGGCACATACAAACAGCTGGGTCAGGTGGGGGAGAGGGGATACAGTGAGGGGGAGGGAGTCCTAAGTCACCATCACTAATGTATGGGTGAGGGGTGACTAGTGGTGGGGTTGGGCACCCACCACCAGTCAATTCACATAACAGCTGAGTCAGAGAGGAGTTTGCTCAAAACTGCTGAGTCATGACAATGGCTCACATCACCAGGGTTTTGAGGGACAACAACAGAAGATCCTGTTGACATGAAAAACACCTTATGAATAGAACGCTGAAAAACAAATCTGCACATGCATGATAATGGCATTTTCTTTCTTTAATAATTTAAAAACTATGAGAACACCTATCACCTCCTTGGATCAACCTATAACAAACCTGAAAGTTTCAGGCTTCAACTGTCAGCCATTTTTGATCTATAGTTGAGTAAAAAGAAGCCCTCTTAATTTTGAGATTTTTACGTATTTTCAACCTTCTAGAACTTTCAAAACACTGAACCAATCATTACCAAATTTTTGGGAACTGGAGATACTGGGACCCAGAATGCCTAAGATGCTAATTTAATGATATTCCATCCAGGGATGGCCAAGTCATTAAAGTGCAAACATAGGGGTTTAACATAGACCATCATTGTAACCCTAATGTGAGGGGCACTACCATACTGCTATAATAGTGATTAAATGGTAGAACAGTGTAGTGAACTATGAAATAGTCCCATCAAAGGGGGGAGGAGGTTATGAGTTCATAAACCAAAACCAAAGGCTGAGTTGATTTTTGAGCTCTTTACACCCCCCCCCCCAATGAGCTGGCATTCTTTCATGAGTACTCAACACTTTCTAGTGTTTGTTTTATATAACACATTTCCTAGTCAAAAAAACTGTTTTACTTTACCATTTTTAGAAAAGTGAAATGCTTCCTAGCAGTGTGGGAGTTAATGTCAGTTAATCCTTCACAAGCTTGCTAGTCATTAATGACAATGCTTTGTCAGCTTACCTATATAGATCTATTTTTTTGGGGGGGGGGGTACTAGAGACTTTTTATCTAAGACATAGAAGAGATAGTATTAAGCAATATTCGATCTATGCGATTCAGGCAACTAGGGGACCAAAGGGCTTTTCAGCTATAACTGACATGTCAATGTTAAAATGACTTACACATTTTGCACTTATAATGTGCATGGTCTTTCAAATCCTGTTAAATATCAGAGGTTCTGTCTTCTTTAAAATGGGCTAGGGCAGATATCATAATGCTCCAGGAAGCACACCTTTCAAGCATTGAACACCAAAAATTTAAGCGTTTAGGTTTTAGTCAAGTGTTTGCCTCCTCCTATAAGGGAGGCTGGAGAAGAGGTACCACTATTTTGTTCCCACCAAGAGTCCCTTTTCAGGCTACTAGCCAAATAATTGATAAGGAAGGAAGGTATATCTTGGTGAAGGGGCAATTGAATGGGAAATCTATTACCATTGCGTCAGTATATTTTCCACCTAACACAGACTTTTCCACTTATAGATCCATTCTCCTACTATTGACGCAGTGGACAGAAGGGCCAATCGTTTGTGGAGAGGATTTCAAGCTAAACTTAAGTCAATCATTTGAACAAAGATCTCCCCACCACAACGTAAATAAGAAAACCAGGGACCTCACCAAACTACTTAAGGATTTAGGTCTTACTGACACGTGGAGGTACCTCAATGGTTCGAGCACACATCATACTTTTTTTTTCTCAAGCCCATCAGAGCTACTCGATGATTGACTACCTCCTAATGTCACAAGAACATATACAAATGTCTCAGAGGTCCTGGCTAGGAGATTTTGTACTTTCTGACCATGTTCCACTATTTCCGAGATTCAGAAATGATAGTTTCCAAAAAAAAAAATGGTGTGGAGACTGAATATATCTCTTCTCAGAGATGAGGAGACAGTTCAGGAAAGTAAGGATATAGTCAAACAAGCTATCTTAGATAACGAGCAACCAGACATAGATATTTCCACACTATGGGACACAATTAAAGCTAGTTGTAGGGGAAAATTCATTACAATTGCTGCTGTAAAGAAGAAATGAGGGAGCAGAAAAGAAACTCACTGTTGACCCAAATAAGAGACTTAGAGGATCAACAGAGCATAAGGGTCACTGCTGAGGTAACTAAAAAGGAATTCTGAAGCAGGAACTTAACTACCTCTTGGACTATTATGTGGAACAGAAGCTGTAATTTCTCATGCAGAGATACTACGAGGTGGGCCCCCATGCCTTAAAATTACTAGCAGGGCGCTTATGGATACAACAGACTAAAGCGATGATATCTAACCTGAGACCCTCTCCTAAAAGTCCCCTCCAACACTCAATATCTGAAATATTTGTTCAATACTATTCTAAACTATATACAGCTCTCCAACAACCCCCCCCACTACTCAGATTCGGACCTTCCTTAATTCCATGAACCTTCCCAAACTCCCCAAAAGCTTTGCAGACACCCTGTTAGCTCCAATAACTACCCAGGAGATAGGGACAGAAATAAGTAATCTTAAAATGAATAAGTGTCCTGGAATCGATGGCCTCCCAGGGGAATTGTATAAAACTTTCCGACAGGATAGCTCCCCTTTTGCATAGACTGTTTTCCAGTATAGCTTCCCCTAAACCCCTTCCCCCCCCATCTTGGCAGTATGCAATAATATCAGTAATCCCGAAACCTGGTAAGGACCCTTCCCTGCCTGGTTTCTATCGCCCTATATCAATCCTTAATACAGACTATAAAATCATGGCAGTTATTCTAGCTCATAGACTTAAGCACTTAGCCCCCTCCATAATTCACCAAGACCAATGTGGGTTTATTCAAGGTCGGCAGGCACATGACTATATCAGACGGAGTATCTACCTGATTGAACATATCAAAAACCAAAAAATTCCTTCCCTTTTCATTAGTCTTGATGCTGAAAAGGCATTTGACATGGTCTCATGGCCCATTTTAAAGGAAGTACTTTTGGCCTTCCAATTCCCAACCCAGTTTATTCACCTCATTTTTAAATTCTACCGAAACCCACAAGGATACATAAGATCCAATGGCCACTTATCCCAAAAATTCTCACTTCACAGAGGAACCAGGCAGGAATGCCCCGTTTCTCCTTTGTTGTTTGCCTTCTATATAGAACCCCTTGCTCACTTTATTAGACAAGACACAGATCTCCTTGGAAGAAAATTGGCAAGCACAGAACATAAATTAGCCCTTTTCGCAGATGATGTTCTAGTCTACCTCACCAACCCGTATATAACCCTCCCCCACCTGTTCCATAAACTTAGGTTGTTCTCCAACTTAGCAGGATACTCCTTTAACACCACTAAGACAGAGCTTCTAGCCTTTAACTATATCCCCCCAATACAGACCAAAGAACAGTTTCAGTTTAACTGGGACATATCAGTAATTAAGTATCTTGGCATTCTTATCCCAGTTGACTTGAATTCCTTCTAGAAACTTAACTATAACTCATTTATGAGTACTTTTAAAACAGATATCAAGAGATGGACTGCGGTACCCTTGTCCTTCTATGATAGGAATCAAGCACTCAAAATGAATGGCCTACCTAGGCTACTATACCTCTTTCAAGTGTGCCCTGCACTGTCCCTGCACAACATCTTAATAGATGGCAATGCACCTTTCTTGATTTTCTGTGGCAGTGTAGAAAGCCTAGACTCAAATTCCAGCTCCTAATGCTACCAAAAGGCAGAGGGGGAATAGCATTCCCTAATTTACATTATTATTGGAATGCCTCACAGATGTGGCTGGCCCTTCTAGGGGGAAACACTTCCTATACAATGCATTGGAAACAAATAGACATCAACAGACCCCAGACAGTTAACCCAGCAGCAACCCTCTTTACCCCATCCAGACAGAGACAGCTCCAAGAACTGCTACCAGAAAGTACGGGCTCAATCTTTGAGGGCTGTAGGAGGGGTTACCCCCAGAAGAGATTCATTAATCATGCTTGGTATATTACAAATCCAGCTTTTTCTCCTGCACAAGAATATACTTGGTATCTCTCTCAGGCCTCCCGAGGCTTTGTGGCACCATGGCAGATATTACGCCAAACTGCAGTGCTCCCCTTTACGGAAGCACAAAACAAATTCTGCTGGGACCAGAAAGACCTAATGTACTATCTACAGATTAGGTATTGTATAAACTCTCAGTTAAGATTGTGAGCAAATAACTCTCTAATAGAGGAAGATAACAGTCCTTTTATTCAAATATGGACATCAACTAAAAGTGACCATGCAATTTCTTTGATGTATAAATTTCTGGTTTCCCAACAGGTGCATGTATCAGATGTACTAAAATACAGGTGGGAATGACACCTAGGCTGCCCACTCTTGCAGTCAGTTTGGCCCAGAATATGGCACTCTACATGGTCTACCACGTTGTCTCCAGGTTGGAGGGAATGTGTTTGGAAAGTCCATACGAGGTATTTTCTTGTCCCTCAATTTCTAACTAAACGTAACCCGGGTACCCCTACGAGATGCTGGAGGCTGTGTGGTGCTGAGGAGACCTCACATGCACATCTATTTCTACTTTGCCCAAGAATTATTCCTTTCTGGCAATTAGTTTCATACCAGATTGGAACCCAATTTAGTATTCAGGATCATCGACCCCTGAAAATCTCCCTCTGGGTATAACCCCCAAAACTCTTAAGGACAAGGATTCACTCTACTTCTGGGCCATACTTTTGGCTGCGGCCTATAAAACCATTAGTAAGAAATGTTTGCTCCCAGATCCCCCCACAGTGGAAGAGTGGCTCAATATTATAAAGTTTATACAAAATTTTGAACAATTAACACACAACTTACAAAATAGATCTGCAGCATATCAAAACTGATGGACCAGGTGGGAGTTGAATAAATAACCCTGATCAACCTCGTATGGATTAAACAAATCTCGATTTTATCTCCTCCCTAAATGGAGAACATGTGGAGGTCATAGTGGGCCCATTAGAGATGACTGGCCGCACATCTTAGTATTTCAGTACTCCCCATGTAGGTAAAATGAATTAATTCACTCTACCCCTCCCCCCGAATATCTGCAATTTGATGGAAAAATGAGTATAGCTGAAAAGTTATGTTATTTACTCTTATTTATTTGTTCATTGTTACCTTTCTTTTTATTTTATTTTTAGCACAGTTGTACTAGTAAGCAGGAGTCTTTGTCTATTCATTTTATAAACCTGGGTGCTTCTGTCTCACCTCCGTCTATAGACTTTTAAAAGACCCTGTTTTATCATGGTAAATCTATGCAAATGTAATCTTGTTATGAAGCTGTCTAAATCATCAACTGTATATCAATTTGGTTATGGTTAAAAGTGACTTTTACATTATGAAATTAACAATAAAAGAAGTATAAAACCAAAAAAAGAATGACAATGGTAATGATTCTAGCTGACTGGTAGTCATGGTGTTAGTCATCTGACATACTGGTAGTCAGGATGTTATTCATCTAACAAAGCTGTGGGGGCAGCTCCCTGTGAAGTTGGGTGCTGACAAGCTACAAAGTCAATAGTACAGTTCAGGAGTAGGTTTGTAACTGCATCCAGGGACAAGCAGTACCAATTTAGAAGTTTTATTAGAAATTGCAGTTTGGAACCGGCTCTCCTGCTAAAGGGACACTCCTGTGTTGCTCTTCAAACAAAGTTCATGGTTAAGCTGGATTCGTAAAGTGCACAACTTTATTAAGTGCAGACAGCAACAAATTAATAGAATCCAAAAGGCACTCATAATGCATCAAAGTACATAACTCACAAAGCAGGGTTCAAAATCCAAAGTCTATGTAACGCTGTATAAAATCCAGCAAGCCATAAGAACCAGGGGCATCGTTAGCCACCAAAATGGGGGCATGTGCCCCCTTAGTTTAGGCTGTTGCCCAACCAGTCTTTTCCCCTACCCTTGCATTACATTTACGGGCATTAAAGCCCAGCAGCACTATGCCAGCAGCTTCCCGGCAGGCCACCCCACCTTCGAGTCACAGACCTGCCCTCTTCCATTCCCTCAGGTATGCACGGTACATGTGCAAATGGGGACTAAGACATCTGCCTGTAGTAGGCAGCAATTCAGCTTTTGGCACCCTTCACTCTGTTCATCTGTTCGTGAGGGTGTGGTGGTCACCAGCTGGTGTTCAGTCATCTCATTTTGTATGAGGGAGTCGGAACTGAGGCTGTCCCTGACAGGTAACACAATTAGCAGAATAATAATACAGGAAAGAAACCTTTGAAAAGAGTGCTGTTCAATGGCTTAGTGGGTAGTTTTGTTGCACTCATGACCTGCGCAGTGCTCTGAGCCAGAGAAGAAAGGTGGTGCCGTGGCTCTGCCACCACAGGGACCCCTGCAATGGGTTGGGCAATTTGGTTCCTTTGCAGCATCATCGCTGCTTGTGTGTGAGGCCTGACTCTCCAGGGCACTGAGCAACATCAGGGAGGTGAGAAGGCTTGCAGGAGAATGGGGTGAAAACCAGAAATCCCCATGCCCCTGAGCTGCCTGTACGTTGTCCGCTGGTACTTTCACTGTGTGTGGCTCCCCGATGGCCTCATCAGTGGGGGGAGTTGTCTTTGGGACTGGGAGATCTTCGCCAGAGGGGCCTAAATGGTAGGTATAGGTGGCGGTCTGGGGCATACAGCTATATGACAAAAAAACTTGAGAACATAAAATGATTTACAAATATGATGACAAGGAATATTAACCACACTGGGCAGAAAACAAAGCATGTTTCACTTAACGGGTCACTGTCAGCTTTTAGCTGATTTTTTTTATCTCCATATAAAAAGGGTACCTACAGCCTTGAGCCATCTGTGTTACTAAGCATCTAATTTACAGTGCTGGATTTCCATAAAATAAGCATTTAAAGAAGTTTTTATGATTTAAGCCTTCTTACCTGACCCTATTTTATCCCCGGCCACCCATCACTCCCCCACGTGCACAATCTAACATGGTGCCAAAGTGCTAGTAAACTCGTACATGTACAAGTTTGATTTTTGTAAGGAATATCAACACAAGTGTAAGAAAATCACTTCTTTAAATGCTTATGTTATGGAAATCAGTCACTTGAAAAAATACCGCCAAATGTGGTAAAGCGCTTTGTGACTGGAATCTTTGTGCAACTTGAACTGGGTAGCGATTACCTCTTGAGGGAAGTTGCACTGAACCAGAATTTCCTGTTCAGGCTGCTAGGCATGAACTGTTGAGGCTGGGGTACCTGCCCCGGGCCTGAGATAGGCGATCTTGCAAACTGGAAGCATGGAGTGTGGTTGTACTGTGAGAAAACTGAAGGGAATGAGGGATACCATGGCCATTATGGGGCTATGAGGATAATCTTGACTCCTTTCAGGATGATCTTCTGAATTACCCTGTAGAGAGTCACCAGTGGGGAGAAGGCACATACTATGAAGTCTGCCCAGTAAGGCATTGGTTGCCATGGCTCTTCTGTCTCGGTTTCTTGTACAGGTGTTTGGTAGTTTGAAGTTGTCCGTGTATGCAAACAGATACATGTCTGGAAGAAACTACATGTCCCTTATCCAATTAAATACCTCTGGGTGAAGTGACCATTCTCTGGAGAGGACTGCTTTTTGCCCGAGTCAGTCCTCCCTCATTTTTAGCTTTCAAGGTAAACTACTGAGATTGCTTGTAGACAAGTCTCTGACCAGAAAAGGAATTGGACTGCTTCCTTCAGAATGGCTTGACTCCTTGTTCCCCTTCTGTTTATTTAGGTAGGCAACTACCTCTCAGTTGTCATTGACCACCAACACTGCATTGCCTGCCAGATGTTTGATGAAGTGCAGGAGAGCTAGGCAGATGGCACAGAGGTCCAGAACATGGATATGTTACAATCCCACAGGCATCAGCAGCTGTGGCTTGAATTTTCCCCAAGGTATGCTCCCCATCCTTAATGACTGGAACAGATAGGGTGGATGTGGTACAATAAAGTTCCCCTCAAGTGTCAAGCCATGAATCCTTGCCAACACTGGCATGTTGCTAGTAACACATCTAACATAAAAAATTAGGAAGGAGGGAGCCAGGAGAGACAGAAACAACAGGCTCAGCAGAGCATGCACACAGACAGCAGCAGAAGCCAAGGTCCTAGGAAGGATTAAATTGTATTGTCTGTACTCAAGACTGGAACCAATTTATTGAAGAAATAAAATAAAAAAATAAATGGAGGGAGAGAGGGAGGGAGTGAGGAGGAGAGAGACAACAGCAGGACTCGGCAAAGAGCAGCTGCAACCTAGAAAAGCGGCAGACAGCAGCTAGTAAAATCTTTCCTATGCTTGTCTTGACAGAGACATCATAGAATGTGCTTTTACAATGCACCATTTGCCACCAAATTCTTAAAAATTTCTGAGGGGCAAATTCCCCATACCGTCTTTTCTGTAGAAAGTCACTGATGGGGGCATGTGCTACCCCCCCACGCACATTTAGAAACCTGCTGATGCCCCTGGTAAGAACGGCTGGTTCACAGACTTTTGCAGCAGGTAGAATGAGGTACACTCCCTCTGACAGTGCCTAAACACAGGCTTATCCATGAACTTTGTTTGAGGAGCAACACAGAAGTGTCCCTTTAGCAAAGGGCCAGTTCCAAACAGCCATCTCTAATGTCAATAGTACCGCACTGCAAAAACAAGCTCTCGCTGCTCTGTAATGACAGAGCAACCAGGATATCTGCTCTAGGGCAAATTTTTACTTTATTCTGATAAAACAGCAGAACACAATAATAGCAAAACAGATATCTCCTCAGAGACCAGTGCCAACAGTTGTGTGCACCTTGTACTTTTTTAAGGCCCTGAAGAAGTGTGAGATGTGTGGAACTGTTGGTGCTTGTCTCTGAGGGAGAGGTCTTGTTTGTCATTGTTCTGTTCTGCTATTATATTGGACTAAAGCAAAGATTTGCCAGAGATTGGATATCCTGGTTGCTTTATCATTATGGAGACATACGCACTTGCTGTTGCAGTGTGGTACTATTGATGTCATTCCCCTATTTTGCAGATTATCTGATTGTGAAGCAGTGCAATATGGCTGCCATCGGCTTCTAGGCATTGGAACAGCTCTTACTTTTCTGTGTTTTGAAATGGTCTGAAAGCCAAGCAGTTGCAAAGTTCGTTTTTGAGCACCACATTTAAATGTTTTAATTTATTTTAAAATTATGCTTTTAAAATATGCTTGCTGTTAAATGAATCAGCACTGTTTGGAAAACATTTTTTATGAATGTCTGTTGCTTGTAAAGTGTGCCTTTTTGGGGAGTGACCAAAACTGTTTGAAAGGGAAGTCTCTTGCTTGTAAAGTGTGCCCTTTTTTGGGACAATGAACTCAATCTGTTTAAAAAGGCATTTTAGGAACTTTTTTTTGTAATGTGTCATTTTTTGGGAAGTAAACCCAAACTGGACGAAAGATCATTTTTAGGAAAGTGTGCCGCATGTCAATGTACTGTTTTGGGAAGTGATCCCAAACTGTTTACAAAGCTGTTTTTATTCATTATTTTTTAAATCTTCTTGTTTTCAGGACAGTGAGTGTCTCAAACTGTTATACAACACTTGTTCATGATTATCTGTTGCTTGTAAGAATTATAATGTGCTTGGGGACAACTCAAACTGTTGAGATGCCATTTTTGTTTATGAAAGTGTAATTTTGAGGTTGAGGTATGGCATTTAAAAATGTTGTCAGGTGATGATGTCATAATTGTTTCATTTCAGGTGTAAATGGACTTAATTGTGGAGTTATAGGGACTTATTTCAGAGGTGTATGAACTAAATTAAAGGGTTCAATTCCCACACCTGGCACTTGGGTTGATATTCCAATCCTGACACTGTAATGCAGCATGAGGAGGGTGCTGCACTTCTGAGGTGCCATCTTTCAGATGAGATGTCAAACAGAGTTCCCATCTGCCTGTTCTGATGGTAGTTCAGGTGGATGTTAAAGATCCCATGGCACTTATCGAAAAGAGTAGGGGAGTTTTTAATCAAAAAAACACAACAAAACCTATTCACACATACATAGCAAAAAGAATACATTATTTACATTTCATACTTCTTACACAAAAAACACATCAACATATATACATACAACAGAAATACAATATCTACATTTCATTTTGCATTGAAGTAACACCAGCCTCCTGTAAATCTCCATCACCGCCTCACCTCCCCTTTTATGCACACTCCCTTACCACCATATATTTTTTTAATATTTACAATTTCCTGCTTATCGATCCGGTTTTTATGCATATTTTGTAAAATACACCAGTCCCTCCCGCCACATCGTTACCTTATTTCTAGGATGTTTTCTACAATCCTGACTATATACCTTCCATAATGCTTGTTCGCGCATTCTACAAAGCCCCTCGTGTGACATTTCCTGTTGTACTGTAGTAACAACTGGCAACGACTCTGCCACAAATAATATTTCAAAACAGCAAATACAATTTGTACAGTAGAACAATGATATTTCGACAGTAATTCTGGAAAAATTCCTAAAACCAAATTTCTATAGCTTATTTTTTTTTAGCCAAGGCATCTTCCACTTGTCAGATAAAAACTCCCACAATCCTACAGTATATTCACATTGCAATAGAAAATGTTCCTGCATTTCAACATCAACCCCACAACCTGAGTATAAACAGTTTCTTTCCTCTAATGCTTTGTGCTTGTGGTTTTCTCTTACCTCTATTCTTCCGTGGACCATTAACCACTGAACATCCCACATTTTAGTAGGAATTCTTGGATTGTTCAACATTTTGTACATATATTTATTCTCTGTCGGGGTCGCTTCTTTTATCTCAGGTTCTAATATCCCTGTTTCTCCTAATATTTTAGAAGAAGAAGAAGAAGAATCAGCATTTATGTAGCGCTTTTCATACATGGTATCCCAACGCACTTTACAAGCAATGCTAGACTGGTAGTGAAGTGACTGAATGTGTGGTGGTGGCCATATCGCACATCATCACCCACACACAGCCTGGATAATTGCATGAACCAGTTTTATGGGAAGGGGAATGTTGGCCAGGACCCCGGGAATGTTCCCATCTCTTTGCGAAGAGTGCCCTGGGTTCTTTTACTTCCACCTGGACACCCACCAGGACAACACCAGGATGGGCAGAAGGGACCTCGGTTTAACGTCTCATCCAAAGGGCGGCACACCCCAGCAGTACAGCATCCCCCAATACTGCACTCAGATGCCAGCAATTTTTAGGTGCAAGTCCAATCCCGGTGTGGGATGAGAACCCATGACCTTCTGGTCCAGAGGCGGATGTGCTACCAACTGAGCCACGCTGACATCTTATTATACCATTATTATACATTCCTTTCCTAGTATTCTGTATCATTTGTGTTTTGGTAACTCTCCATTTTTTGTAGTTTACCTATCGTGTCCCTATAATATCCTGGAATTTCCAGACTCCTACTGCCCTTGGGAACTTCTTCTGTCCAGTTACTCAAACAGCATTTCCCCCACTTTCCTTCCATCCCTAATTTAGGCTGTAATGCTTTGATCAAGTTTTTGTACCAGAATAGGGTGTGAAAGAATATAACCGGATTGATCATTCCTAAACTGCCCTTCCCCTGAGCTAAATAAGTAATTTCTCTTTTGATTGGGTTCAACCTACTTCCCCAAACCAGTTGAAAAAAATGGGCCAAATAGTCTTGTTTCCATTCCAGGGGATAAAGGGAAAACTGCCACCAAATAAAGGAAGCATGAAAGAAGAAACTGCTTAATGACAAACACCCTCTTTAATTTGGACATCTTCCATGATTTCCATCTCGCAACTTTTTCTCTCCATCTGCCTGTGCCTTTTCCCAGTTAGCCTTGCTCATATCCTCTTTGTTAAACAGGATGCTGGGAATTTTTATTTTATCAGCTGATACTTTTATTTTTTGGCTATTCTCTTCCTTTATGTCCATATTTCCCAATCTAAAGCCCCTACTTTTATTTACATTCAACACTGCTCTAGATACTTTAGAATATTTTTCCATATTCTCCGTTAAACATGGTATTTCTTCATTAGATGAAAGAAAAATACATAAGTCATCTGCATAAGCAGACGCCTTCATTGTGTCCCCCTCCTGCCCCCCTTTGATCCCTAAAATTCCATCTGACAGACTAATTGCCCTTATTAATGGATCAGTTGCAAATACACACAAACGTGGACTTAACGGGCATCGCTGCCTTACCCCAGATTTAATAGAAATTGAATTCCCCCCTCCCCCCCATTTCCGGAGTCAGTGTAGTAGTTTGGTATGATAACTTAATCCATTTTCTGAATTCATTAGGAATACCGTAATATTCTATTACTTTTAACAAGTATACATGGTTAACCCGATCGAAAGCTTTACTTTGATCAAGGAATATCAAGCACCCTTTTTTCCCATTTCTATTCGTATATTCAATAATATTCCTTGTTATGGCCAAATTAAAGTGGGATGTCTGCTACAACAGCATTTGCTGTTTTGTTCTGTCTTTACCCAAACTTACTCACCGATGCACACTATACTCCAGTCTGGCATGGTTTACTCCCTCATCCTTCCGTCAGTTTACTTCCTACTGTTTTATAAAGAATCTATTCTCCTTCCAGATACCTGACAATTGGCTCTACTGCTCAAACCTGTTACCTCTGCATACCCACTGAGATCAGCTGACAAATCCCTTCTTGTCCAACTGAGATGTAAAACCAAATTGGGGGAGAATGCTTTCTCTAGCTGGACCCTTAAACTATGGAACTCCCTTCCACTGAATCCAAGAATCTCCCCTTCTCTACGTAGCTTCAAACAGGAGCTTGGTATGGCTCTCCTAAGCTCTGAACCCTGCTCCTGTTCTCTATTCACCCACTCCTGTACTGGTATCTCCTAGTTGCCTACTGGCTCCAACCTCTATTACTCTCAAACCTGTCTGGAAATCTTGCTATTTCCTCTCTTCTAGCACTTACTCACTAGTTGTATGGCTTATGACTTAATTATTTGCACTTATATTCCTGTTTTGTTACTACATATGGATTCCTGTAAATGTACTGTCATTGCTTAACATTTTGTGTAAGTGTACTATGTCTCACTTCTACTTGTTCCCATGATGTTTTCTTGCATCTGCTATTGTCTACATACCCTTTGTTATACTCTCCTGGGTCATACCTGAAAAATAGGCAGCTATGCTGTCTAGTGTACCTACCCGGTTAACAAAAACTAAATAAAAAAATCAATTTCCCTGAATATTTCTTCCTCGGATGGCACATGGCTGTGCTGGATGAATTAATTCAGGCTCTGCCCCTCATTTTTTTTTTCAGAATTTAGTATGCTGATAGGCCTCCAATTACTTAAATCCAGTTTATCCCCTGATTTAAATAGAAAGATAACCAATCCTTTTGAAAAATCCCCTGAAACACAATTGCTTTTGAACATAAAGTTAAACACACACACACACACCAAAAATGCAGCTAATAGTGCAGAAAATGTTTTGTAAAATTCACTAGGGATCCCATCCACCCCCAGAACTATCCCTAGTTTCAGTTCCTTTATGACCTCCTCCACGTCTTGCTCAGTGATACTCCTCCTGAAATCCCCCCTCTTCTTTTCCTGAATTTTAGGAATGTTAAGGCCTGCTAAAAAATGATCAGTATTCTCCTCCCCAGGATCTTGTCCTTTGATAATATCATTTAGGTGTTCTACAATCTTCCTAATACTTCTTGAAGTACTAATGACTTCTCCTGACTTGTCTCTAAGGTTAGTAATTCTGGGTCTATTTTTTTTCTCCTTACATGCTTCGCAAGGGTCTGAAAATGGCATTTTTTGTGTTCCTAAGTTCAATTCTGAAATTAAAGAAGCTGATCTGTCATATTGTACTTTCTTTCCCACTTTTTTCCTTTCCTGTATATCTAAAGTACAATTAAAATCACCCCCTAGAAAAACATTCCTAGATGTACTTAAATAAGATTGGATTGCCTCAAATTGCTGAACTCTCTCAGCCTTAATTTGTGACTCATAGACTACCACAAATCTATTACGTTGACTATGCCATAGGCCATCTACTAGTAGAACTGTTCCGGGTAGAATATCAACCAGTTTTTGCAATTTAAACCCCATACCTGGAAACAAGATGCCTACCCCATCTGCTCTGTCAGGTCCAAAAGACCAGTATGATGGCCCCCAAACCCACTCTCTCTGAGCCTGAGCCACCGGCTGCCTTGAATTCAACCAGGTCTCTTGTACAAAGACTACGTCACATGCCAAATTTCTTAATTCTACCCATACCGCTTCTCTTTTCTTTCCATTTAACATGTTGCAAATATTTGCAGATGCCAAAGAAGACAAAGCCATTAATTACAAGAGCCATTCTCCTTCTGCTGAAAATAAACACATTGTCCTAATTATTTTCTCCTCTTTTTCTCCCCTCCCTTCTCCTGTCAGAGTCTTTCAGCTCTGGGTTTTGTTGTACTGAGTGTACCGATGAAGCATCAGAGTCCTGATCCCCTATATTTAATCTCCCTCTTTTTGAGACCCTAAAATTTCAAAGGGATTAACCAATACAATAACCTGTATAGTGCTTTGTTTAATCCTTAAACTCTTCCTTCTTTCACTCTCCGGGTTACTTTCTGGTATCACGGGGGGGGGGGTATCCTCTGCCTCACTTTGTTCCATCTCTTTTTCCATTTCCATCTCTCTTTTTCTTTCTTGATCCTGTACGTCAGTGCTCTGTTCTGCCTCAGCCATTATCCCAACCAAGGGCTCCGTTCTCCAGTATTTCCTTCCTGTACTAAGGCTGGCTCTGGCCCTTGTCCAGGCGGTTCTTGGGTAGTGGACACTCCAATCCCTGATCCTTCCTCTTCCTCAGGTGGGGCAGTTGGCTGTCTGTGCTTTTCTAATCAATTCATCAGGATTCATACTCCCTTGCATTGTTGTGAGCAGCCTAAGGGCAGTTCTCATATGTGGCCATATTCTTGGCACAGATGGCATTGATCATGGTTCTTACATTGTGCGTTACTATGGCATATTTCCCCACAGAAGCCACATCCCATTGCATCACACACATTGGACAGGTGGGACCGAGACCCGTACCTGTAGCAGGCCTTGGGCTGCCTGGGGTAAAAAACAACCCCTCTATCCCTTCCTAAGAAGAAACTGTTAGGGATGTGAGCTATTACCTCATCTGAGTGGTGCAATTTTACTTTAAAACGCCACCCTCCAGTCCACAAATACTCTGTGTCAATAATAGCTTCCAGGGTGCCTAGTACCACACGTTTTTGGTTTAGCCACTGAACTATGTCTCCCACATGCACACATTCATTACGGAACATCACCGTTATTATTTTGATAGTAGGCTTAGTCAGAGGGATAGTTATGAAGTGGGCCCAGATGGGAGAATCTTTCAGCTGGTTATACTTAGACCAGAATCTTTCCAACCCCCTCATGGACCTGAAACTGATGTCAAAGACATCTTCACCTGAAATGTATATCAGGGCATATATTTCAGATGCAATTAATCTCATTGACTCTCTTAGTAATGTCCTACCCACATATACCCTGTCTGGAACTATTTCCAGCACACCTTTGTATCTTAGTCAAACTGCAAATCTCCTGGGATTAGGGTCAATGTAACTCAATGACCTGGAGGGCCTAGCTCTTCCTCTTGAAGGGGGGGGGGTCATTAGCACGTGCAGAATCCTGACCTTTTTCCCTTATATGTTTGTTTTATAAAGCCTCTGAATATGTTTTGTTTAAACTCCACATTTACTCCTTCCTGCACTGGAGTGTTTTCTTTGCTTGTACTGGGCATTTCCCCATCATTCTGGCAGGATTGCCCCATGTTCACGATATTCCCATCCACATTTCTGTGCATATCAGGTAGTTCCCCCCCTTCTCCTGAGTAATCACTTTCTTTACAGCTCCTCCAACCCCACTTTCCATGCTTTTATTCTGTACCATTTCATTCTGCTCATTTTCCCTTAGATCATACAGCTCCATTCTGCTGTTATTACAACAATTTCTTTCTTTATTTTTATTTTTCTTGTTTATCCATGAAGTCTTACCGGTCTGGGTGAAGTCAATCCAGTCAGACTCCAGTTGCCATCTCCCACTGGGGTCTTGTTTCCATCCTGCTCCTTGCAACGTGGAGCCTGGAGACCATTCTCCAGTCTCCTGAAGTACTGTCATCAGCAGGTAATCCAAATGCTTGCACTACTGCTTGTCTCGTCGATACCCCCAGTGTCCCCATGATTGGTGTTGGCTCTTTTCCTTCCTCTCTTGGAGCCTCTCTTCCTCCCAGGCTGCACCTGCTGCCTCCAGGTTCCGGGCTGTCTCTCTCCTAGCAGGGTCTTTACATCATTCTTCCATCCTCCTGTCGTGATCTTCTTTGAGGATACGCTGCACGGTAAGATGCTTCTCCTCCAAAATTAGCTCCACTTGAGCCATTGCCATGTCCTTATCCTGGTTGAAGGTAATGAGTAAGACCACTCCAACTTCCATTCCATTCTCTACATCCTCGATTTCAGAAACTTTAATCTCCAAATTTTCTGACATAGGAGCTAATTCATACTGCTCCTCATCTTCCAATGCTTTTTCCTCACAAGCAAATCCATTCTCTACCTCGACTGGTAGTTCAGCCACAACCTGCATCATCTCCTCCATTCCACTGTCTGATCCAAACACCATCACACCACAGATCTCCCTACTGGAAGAGTAGAGGGATTTCTCTGGTGTCCTGGCCAAATTTCCCCCATTCACTAAAAATACCACTAACAGCTTAATGTGGTTCAAGGTCAATCGGCATTCATCTATGTGGTGGGTAATTGGAGAGGGGCAGCTGCAGAAAGTGGGGTGCTAGCTGCACACCCAAGCAGACTTATTAGACCATGTGGCCTGTTTCTGCTGGAAAGTAGCAAGTAAGTATGTGGTGTGGTAAACCTTTGGTTTTCCTAAGAGGAAAAAATGCATTTATTTTCTTTCTTTCTTTCTTACCAAATATATGTTTGTATATGTATTAATTTATGGTACTGTTGTACCTTATTATTTTGTACTGTCCTACCCCAGGATACATCTGGAAATGAGCCACTACCAGCTCAGTATATCTTTGCTGGTAAAACTTTTGAAATCAATCAATCAACCAATTGATCAGTCAGTCAGTCAGTCTGTCTGTTTATCTATTTATCTTAGTTTAAAAAATGATGTTAATGCATTCAGTAGGATTGCAAAAACACAAAGCAGGTAAAGGAAATGAAAAAAGAATTAGGGGTTGAAGTCTTAGGAGTCCAGCTCCAGCTCCAGGCCTGCCCATTCCCCATAGTTCCTGTGTTTCAGGCTACAGGATAGTAGCTCTCCACATGGGGCCTACAGAATCAGACATAACTTTCTTTTATGCAGGAGATCATTCATAACTTTCTTCACGCAGGGCACTGTGCAAAGCAGGAGATAATTCATTACTTTCACACCGGGGCCGCATGCCCAGGACTAGTAGCTTGTCCCTGGGTTATGAGACTAGGGGCTGGTGGAAGGAGTGGGTATTAGGATTGAAAACCCTGAGGAACACCACACCACTGATTTACCAAGAATCATGAGACTTTTACTCCTAATGTTTTTCATTTCCTTACTTTGTCTGCTTTGTGTTTGTGCAACCCTAATGCAATACTGTAGTTTTTTTTAAATTAATTTCCTTACTTTTTTAGAAAGTAAGGTTTTTAGTCTTTGTTTATGAATCCTAATATATACATTAATGCAGTTTTTTTCCTTTTTTTGTTTTTTAGTTGATCTATTTATACCCTCTTGCCCAGTCGGCCCCTTGTTCATGCCTGATCTCCCATCCCCATCCCCTGACTATGGGACTTACCTTCTCTTCCTTCTTCTCCCATGACTTGCCCTCTATGGCAGGGTGGTGGGGATCCCTCACCCCACTGAAATAGGATCCGGTTAGTGGAGAGGTGCCTCTGTGTGTTGGGAGTGGAGGCTGGCAGTCATCTGACATGCCTAAGATTTTTCTTCCTTCCCCCCTTTTGAGCCTGGAGAAGGATCATGCAATGTTGCCAATGGCTGAGCTGTGTGTGCATCCACACACAGCATGCAAGGCGGCTGCTCTGCCTCACCTCGTGGGATCCTGCCTGCCAACACTCAGCCACCGCTAGGTGTCAGGTAGGTGCTGGTCACTTTTCCCTCCCTCCCCAGGAGTGGAGAGCTGTCCTTTAAATGCTCGATCCTCTCCCCAGCTGACCCCCAGTGGCCTGTGAACATGGGCTGCGGGCATGGCAGGAGGTAAAGCATGATGCCTCAGCCCTTCAAGCCACCAGGATGGCAATGCAGTTTTTTTTTTTAAATTGATCTTCTTACTTTTTGAGAAAATAAGTCTTAACTTGATTTACACCGTTGGGCCCTGTATGAAGCAAAATGTGTAGGGCCCTTTGATCCCAGTGTGAATCAGATGCTAGGTCCTAATCAAGACAGTATCAGGGATGCAAATCATGAAACCTAATTCACAAAACTGCAAAAATTATTAATGGTTTTGTCACTTGTAAATATCCAAATGATTATTTTACACTAAAACTGACATTTAAAGATGAATACTAACACAGAATCTTTTCACCTTATTCTATTGGCCACTCTAAATTGAGACCTTCACTTCAATTTTCTGTTTTCAGCACAAAAAATATAATTTTTTTTGTTTCATGATTGCTATTTCTCACAAAACCTATTCTGAATGACAAAACCGTGTAACAATTGTTTTGCAAAAATGTGCCTATTTTAGCTACATCGCATACACAAAAATGTAAACAATTGATGTAAATAACTCAAAAGCAAGACAAGTTACAAAAAATAATCAGCAAAAAATCATCCTTGGGCCAAACTCTATCAAACCAAAATATTTCAAATTTCAAATCCCAACCATTTTTGTGCTATTAATGAGCAAAACTGTGTCACGGTTTTGTTAACTTTATGTATTTCAGCCTTCTAGAACTTTTCAACCACTGAAGAGATCATTGCTAAGTTTACAGATGCAAGAGATTCTGGTAATGACTTTGAGGGTGCTAAATTCCTGGCAAAACAGTCACATGACAGCTGAGTTATTAAGGTGCATAAATCTGGGTCTAACATTAAATTGCCAACTCAACCCTAACATACAGGTGCTTCCGTCCCCTATGATATACATTAACTGCAAAACACTATTTAAATGCATACATAATGGTTGCAAAAAAAACACAAAGCAGACCAAAAAAAAGAAATGAAAATACTAGAGGTTAAAGTCTCATGAGTCTTGATGAATTGGTGATGTGGTGTTCCTTGGGGGTTTCAACCCTAATGACCATCCCCTTCACCAGCCTCTAGCTTTGTGACCCAAAGACAAGCTACAGATCCAGATTCATGCCCCATAGGTCTGGTGCTTGAAGCTACATAACTGTGGGTCTCCACATGGGGGTCTGAAGAATCAGTTATGAATTTCCTCACACAGAGCCCTGCACAAAGCAAGAGATAGAACAGTTATGTAAGTAGATCTTTGAGGGGATCTCAGTCATCAGGTTACACCATAAGAACCTTTGCCATTGGTGAAGAGGAATCCACATGGAAGATTTTCAGCAGTACAACTGGGGCCACCCACACCATCAACGTTCACCAACATCAGCAACTCTATATAGATGTGGGTAGCCCTGCTCCCTCCTCAGTTCCTTCCCTCCAGAGATGAAGGGAGCAAGACTCAAGCCCTGGAGAACCAAAGACAGAGGGACCTTGCTCTAGATAGAACATAGGATGCAACAAATAGCCAGGTCCAGAACAAGGACCCTCCAATAAGGGGGATGGTGGGAGGGAAACCATACCTGATGACTGAGATCCCCTTGAAGATCTACTGTTACAGTAAGTTTCTTATGTAATTGTTCTGTCTTCTTTGGGGGTATCTCAGTAATCAGGTTACACCATAGAAATGAGTACTAAGCAGTGACAAGTGGAAACAGACAGTCTGGGAGGCTGGTTCTCCATGAACTTAAGACAGGAGTCCTTGTAACACAGCCCTGCCAAAACCTGCATGGGCTGTTGATGCAATGTCCAGACTGTAATGCTTGGTGAAAGTGTGGACTGTTCTCCAGGTGGCAGCCACACAAATATCAGTGGCTGAGACCCCTTTGAAACAAACAACTGAGGTAGCCATTCCTCTGGTGGAATGAGCTTTGATAGCACAAGGCAATTCTTTGCCGTACTTATTGTAACAGAACACAATGCAATCTGCCAACCATTTGGTTAAACATTGCTTAGGAACTGAAGCGCCCTCTCTACTAGGGGAGAAAAAAACAAACAGCTGCTTAGACTTTCTGGACTCTTTAGTCTGAAGCAGATAATACTTCAGAGTTCTACGCACATCCAACATATGGAGCAGTGCTTCCCCTGGATTGGCACACTCAGGAAAATAATCAGGAAGGTGGATAGACTGATTAAGTGTGAACTCAGAAATCACCTTATGAAGAAACTTTGGATTTGTACGCAAAGATACCATGTCTTTGTGAAAAATCAAATAAGCCTTCTCACACCAGAGGACCTGGAGCTCTGAAATTCTTTGAGCAGAAGTAATAGCAACTGAAAGCAGCACTTTCCAAAAGAGAGAAAGCATACATCGCAAGTTGTGATTGGCTCAAAAGGAGTCAAGGTCAACTTTTCCAAAATAAAATTTAAGTCTCAAGTTGGGACTGGGGAACAGATTGGGGATTTCAGGTGCAGGATTCCGCTGAAAAAAGTATGGGAAACATCCAGCTGAGAAATAGTAAGGTCATCCACAGGCTCAGAAAAGGAAGAAATAGCCGAAAGGTGGACCTTGAGGGAGCAATACTGGAGGCCTGAGTCAGACAAAGAAATCAGGTAGTCCAGGACATGTTTCACAGGGCAGGTAAATGGGTATAGGGAATGTTTGGCAGCCCAAATGACAAACCACTTCCAATTCATGGCATAAGTGGCATGGGTGGAAGGCTTGTGGGTGGCCACCAGGATGTCTGCCACCCTGCTGGAGACCCCAAACCTGGTGAAGGCTATGTTCTCAGGAGCCATGCATGCAGATGGAGGGACCTGAGATTTCAGCAGATTCCTGCAAAGGGGCAGAGGGACCAGAGGTTCTTCCTCCAGCTGCTGAAGCAGAGGAAACCATATCTGGTGAGCCCAGAGTGTGGCTATCAGAATCATGCTGGCTCCCTCTATTTGCAGCTTGATCAGCACCCTCTGAATTAGAGGAAACAGAGGGAATGCATACAGAAATCTTCCGCTCCAAGAGAGGGACAACGCGTCTCACCAGAAAACTTCAGGCACTGGATCTAGCGAGAAGAAATTTGGCAGTTTTGTGTTGAGTGGGGATGCAAAAAGGTCCAACTCTGGATGATCCCATCTGTCAAACAGATCTTCTGCTACAGATGAGCGAAGCTTCCATTTGTGCATACTGGACTGAGTCCTGCTGATACTGTCCACCATGGTGCTAAGGACACCTGGCATGTGGACTGCAGAGAGTGTCAGACTGTGTTCCAGTGCCCAATACCTCACTCTTCACAGCCTCCCTGCAAAGGGGGTATGAGTGAGTCCCATCCTGCTTGTTGATGTAGTAGATGACACTCAGATTGTCCAACTGCACCAACAGTTGGCCTGGAGCAAGATGTTCCTGAAATGCCTGCATGGCATAGAACAACGTTTTCATCTACAGGACACTGATATGCAGGGCAGCTTCCCACTGGGACCAGGAATGCTGGATTTGAAAGGGACCCTGGTGTACTCCCCAGCCTAGACCTGAAGCATCTGTCGTTAGAATCTGATGCAGGGAAGAATCTGAAATGGAACACCTTCAAGAAAATTCAAGGGGTTCATCCACCACTGCAGCCCCTTATGAACTGGGGAGGAGACCAGAACATGCTGGTCCAACTCATCCATACTCTGGTCCCATTGCATTCTGAGGGTCCTCTGAAGGGTGTGCATGTGAAGACTGGTCAGTGGAATGGTGTGAATGGCCACTGACATTAGACCCAATAGCCTGAGGTATAGGCTGGCAGGAAAGTACCGACTCTGAGCAACTTCTTGTGCCTGAGCCATAAGGCATTCCGCCCTGTTTTGGGGTAGGAAGGCCTTCCCTTGCTCAGAGTCCAGAACCACCTCAATGTACTGCAGTATTTGGGATGGAACAGGAACAGACTTGGGCAGGCTGACCATTATGCCCAGAGAGTGGAAGAGCTGGAGAGTTTGCTCCAGAGTCAGCAAGAGCTGTTCCCTGGATGGGGTCTTGAGAAGCCAATCATCCAGGTAAGGAGAAAGCATGCAGTCCCTCTCTTCTGAGAGCTGCTGTACCCACTGCTAAGCATTTGGTAAAGACACACGGTGCAGAGGATAAGCCAAAGGGCATCATTTTGAATTGGTAATGCTCAGCCCAAAAGGCAAAATGAAGAAACCTTCTGTGAGGAGGAAAGACCAAAAATGTGCAGGTAAGTGTCCTGCATGTCCAGTCAACAGATCCAGTCCCTGGTTTTTCAGGAGGGGCATGAGGCCTGGCAAAGTTACCATTTGGAACTTTTTGTATTGGACGAAAAGACTGAGGTCTTTTTGGGGACCAAAAAAAACTGGAATAAAACCCCTGATTTCTCTGTTGCATGGGCACCAGTTCAATTGCCTGCTTGTACAGAACAGACTGCATTTCCTCCCGGAAAACAGACAAGTGGGCCAGGGGGTAATTGAAGGATGAGGGAGGATATCTGGAGGTTACTGAATGAGCTCCAGGGTACGACCAGACTCTATGATCTGCAGGATCCATACATCTGAAGCTATGGTTTTCCATCTATTCAAATGGAGGGAGAACCGACCTACCACCACCTCCTGCATCTGGACTAGAGGAAGGGGGTCTGGCAAGGAGTCAAGCTGAAGTGGGACCAGCTGAGGAGGCTGGTCCCTCATTTCTGGGATGCTTGGCTGCCCTCCACTATTGGAGGGGGATGGCAAGGAAATCTGGGCTCTGTGCATACCCTGGGTATGGGGGGCTGAGCCTGGCCTATTGGCCTGTCTATGAAAAGTGGACCACCCCCTACCATGAGGCTGAGTGTGGTAGAGAGAATGGATAGTCTTAATGGCTGTGTCAGAAGCCTGCAGATTGTTTATGAGGTTTTGGACATCAGGGCCAAAGAGCTTGGTGCCATTGAAAAGGGTAGTAAGCACCTTGTTTTGCACATCGGCTGCAAATCCAGAGGCCCTAAGCCAGGAGTGCCTACGAAGACATATGCCAGTGGCAGCTGCCCTGGCAACTGTGTCAGCCATATCATACAGGGAATGAGGAAATCTTTACTGATGTTCTCAGCAATTTTCAAGCACTGGAGCAATTCTTGATTCTTGGAGCCATCAGGAAGGGCTTGGGCAGCAGCTTTGCCCTTTCTCCAGTTGGCATTCTGGAATTTAACCATGTGTGACAGATAGTTTACAATCTTCAGGCCCAAAGTGGAGGAGGTGTAAACCCTTTTACCCCAAAGGTCAATTCTAAGGGATTCCTTGTCTGGAGGAAGTGGGTTAAGGTGCTTAGGTGCCTTAGATCTGTAATGGGCTGCCTTGATAACCACAAAATCAGTTTTGGCCTGAGCAGCAAAATAAGGAAGGCCCTGAAGGGCATTATAGAGTTTGTCTGCCCTACATGGCATAGCTGGCACCATGTCTGGTCTGTGCTAGGCTGCTGTAGTGGCATTCTTCAGGGTTGGCAGCATAGGATGAATAATCTTAGGGGGAAATTCAGGAACCTCCAGGAAGTCTACCAGGTCTTTCCTGATGACATCCTCCTCCTCAGTCTGGAAGCCCATTGCACCAGAAAATTGCTTTATGACATTGAAAAAGGTAGTATCCTCAGGAGCAGACCTTGGAGTATGCTTGACAGACCTCTCACTGACCGAAGAGGCAGTGAACTTATCAGAGATGAGGATTTCTTCCTCTTACTCTTCATCCTCTATGTCATCAGGGAGGATGAGATCAGGATGATACTCCTCCTCGATGTCGACCTCCTTATGTGGATGTGGCATTGAATGTGATGGTGGCTGCCCACAGGGAGTCTCCCAGGGTCAACAACCAGGTGTCAACGATAAAGCTGTTGTCGATGGTGCCAGTGACAAGGACCTCTTGAAGGCACCCAGCTGCTAAATGAGTACATTTGTGAATTTAACAACTACTTTGTTCAAGTCCATAGTGGTTGTCGATGGGAGGGGGGGTTCGACAGTGTGGGAGCCAACAACCCTCTGTCCTGGGAGCCCAACAAGCCTGTAGCCCTGGGAGAAGATGGGGCAGGCCTTGACAGAGTCTTCATCGACAACATGCTCATCATCGACAGTGGAGGGGTCGACTACCCGGAGGTCAACGGCTGAGCAATCTGGGAGTTGGACAGAGGAGCTCTCAGTATGGGTCTGGAAGTAACAGAGACCTGGACAGCTGGTCTGTTTGCCGAGGAAGCCGTCATCAATGAAGAAACCCCCCCAAAGAAGAAGAGGCTGATGGGGAACTGGAGCACCACCAGGGTGGAGCGGTCATGATCCTGGTATTTTTTGTGACTTTTCTCTGAGGACTTGTCTTGGGCCTTGGAGGCCTGGGAGCTTGTATAGCCAGTGGGCTACTGGGCGGCCCAGGCCCCGGAAGACCCCTGCCCAGACCTGGCTATTTGTTCCATAAATTGCTTCAGAGCCTTCTTGTGTCACCTGAGGGTATCTGGTTAAACTTCTGGCAGAGCTCACAGTTGGAGATGTTGTGGTCAGGCCCAAGACAGCAGACACAAGCAGAGTGTTCGTCTGTACAGGCAATCTTCTTTCTGCAGTGACAGAGAAGAGGAAGGATTAACTCTTGAGATAAAAAGAAAGAAAAAATCTCTAAAAAGAAATTTTGGTAAGGGTTATAGAAAAAAAAATGCCCATAGGACAAAAAAGGCATGGACACTGCGATGAAGCTTCCGCTGAGACTGTGCTTGCAGGTCGATGGTGGGAAAGAACTGAGGAGGGAACAGGGCTGCTCAGGCCTATATAGGGTTGCTGACATCTGTGGATGTTGAGGGCATGGGCAGCCCCAGTTTTACTGCAGAAAATCGTCCATGTGGATCCCCTTCATTGACGGCGAAGGCTCCTATGGTGTAACCTGATGCCTGAGATACCCCCAAAGAAGAGCATTCATAATTTTCTTTGTGCAAGGCCCAGTGGCTCTGCGCAAACCTGGTTATCATTCATTACTTTCTTCACACAGAGCCCTGCCCAAAGCAAGGGATCATTCATAGCTTTCTTTATGTAGTGACCATATGGTCTGGAACTGTAGCTTGTCCTGAGGTCACAAGGCTAGGGTTTGGGAGGGAAGTGGGCATTAGGGTTGGAAACCTTGAAGAACACCACACCACTGATTTGCCAATAATCATAAGACTTTAACCCCTAATTTTTCTTTTCATTTCCTGACTGTGTCCATCTTGTAGTTTTACAACCCTAATATATGCATTAATGTGTTGTTTTGTAATGTATTTCCTTAATTTTTGAGATAGTAAGGTTTTGGCTTTGTGTTGTTGCAATCCTAATGAATCATGAGGTAAGTCCTAACTTACTTAGGGCACTGCAGGTCCATGAAACAGGAGGAAAATCCTGACTTGCATCACATAGTGTCCTTGAGGCCTTGTGTGAATCAGGAGCTGAATCCTACATTTCTTTTCACAAGATATTTTGGATCCTGTTTGAAGCCAGACACCCGGTACCCATCATGCCCTGTACCAGATATAAAGTCAGTACTAACTAACTGCATGCTAGGACCTGCAGAGCCCTTTGGGCCCTGCACAGTCAACAAACTCTGTCTGGCTTCGCTCAAGGCCCAAGCAGTCCTTTGTAATTCCAGATACCCAATATCCTTCAGACCATAACCTCAATGACATGTTTCTAAGCAAACCAAAATTTCACACAACTGTTTTCTGATACACTCATGAAACCACAAAAACCTCACAGAACCATTTTCACAATTCATAAAACCTATATCACAAAGCTAAATAAAATATTTTGTTTTTGTCACTCACACCTCAAAAAATTAACGTTTATTGGTCAGATGTTCAACATTTAACAATGTAGAACACAGAAAGGATCTCCCTCATTCTATCAAACACACAAGTTGCAACAGTAAACTCCACCACACTTTTAAATTCTAAATGCACAATTAGTTTTCAGTATGTCAAGCAGTCACAACCCCGCCCCCCCAACAAAAATTACGAAACTAGACATTCACATCATGAAGACTCATTCATGAAACCACAAAATTCGTTTTTGGTTTTGTTACTTATAAATGTTTAAAATCTCTATTTCCACCCACTGATAAAAATTCTGCCTAAGAATATTTTGTTAGATATTTTCTAATGTCTGTGATTTTCATGCTCCTTTCATGGAAAAAATAGGGTGAAGTCTAAACATGTTCCCTGGGTCACTCCTTTAACAGTCGTCTAGCTAAAACTCCAGGATAAACTTTTCAAAAGGACCTAAAAAACTAAATTTGTTAGAAACTTGGAACCTTTTCTTGTAAAACCAGGAATTATGGTATCTTTGTTATTAGACAGTCTAAAGCTTTCTTGTTTAAACCAAATTTGTATGTATTCAGGAAACAAATCCCCCAAAATATTGGTGATTGGTTGACTCTAGAAGATGTCTACAGACTCTCCTTCTCCTAGTCTGTCATATTCAGGTACCACCACTCTTTCAAATGATGGGATTTGTAATCTTTTGAATGCCTTTTTCTCTGAAGCGCAGCTAGCATTAGTATCTCAAGAAGGCTTGGTTACGTCTTTCTTTTTTTGTTGTAAAATTTTTTATTTTTCAAAGATGAGGCAGTACAGTACAAAATGGTAAACAGCTTCATTATAAAAGGGGGTGGAAAAGCAGAGGGGAGGTGGGAGGGAAAGGGTGCTCAAGGGAAGACTAAGGAAGAGTTATACAAAGCAACAGTTTACGCATGGTAACAGGGTGCAATCACACTTACACTGTAAAGCGGCTATGGTCCATAGCTCTAGCATAAGTATGTCTATTTTATGGAAGACCCCTCCTTCAATGGGGGGGTTGACCTATGGAAACATATCCTAAAAGGGGACTAACAGCATATCATACCACTAAGAAAGATTACTTACCACTCTAAGACCTATGTGAGCCAACTGTTATGAGAGACCAAAGACACACTTATCCTTCTGAGAGGGTTCACAGCTCTGCAAGGCATCTATGGTGATCCGGATAGGTGTGAATTAATTCTGGTACATTCGAGGGCGCCTATGTCTAAAAACAGAACAGAGAGATACACAGAGAATCTGTGTGCTAAATCTACTGTAAATTCTATAAGAACATATTCCCATGAATGAATGGAGTATCACAAAATGGTGAACAACCAGGTAACATTTAAAGTAAAAGAACATAAGCAGATCAGAAGATGCAGACCATAGCTTGAGGCCCAATACTGTGGTTTAAGGGCACTGCCGCCTTTACAGCACGACCACCATTCAGACACCTTAACATATTTAGAAATCCTGCTGAGTCCAGCCTGTAGATTGGGAGTCAACTGACTTCTTCTGGGGTGCTGGCATTTCTCAAGTATGGGGCCAAGCATTGCTGAAATGTAGCCATCTGGTAGGATCGAAGATGGGCAATCCTGTCTACTTTAGCGAGATCTGAAAGGGAGGCCACTACCTCTTCAATTGTGGGAATGATCGGGCTACGCCATTTACATAGAAGATCCCTTTTGGTCTGTATGGCTAACAAGGCTAACCATCTGTATTCCTGCAGGGTCAACAGGGAGACAGCTGCTCGAATCCCCAAGAGGGAAAACATAGGTGTCAGGGGAATCTGCTTGTGCAGTACCTGAGATGTAATGGGACACACTGTTAGCCATAAGTTTTGTATCTTGGGGCATGAGCATAGTATATGAGGCAGGTCCCCCCTCCCTCATCTTGGCATCTCCAGCACTGGTCAGAATCTAGGAGTTTGGCCTTACAAAGTGCCATGGGGGTCTTGTACCAAGAATGTGAGATTTTGTTCTGGATCAGCTGAGACCGTGCATTTTGGTACCATTTGTGGGTGTCTTTCCAGGCCTGATTCCATTGGGTGTTCAAGATGTGGCATTAAAGCATTTTTTCCTATTTCACCTTTGATTCCCCTGATTGGGAGGGAAGGGTGTCCCTAAGCTGAGCATAGATTTTACCTGCAAGGTCCTTTGGATATTGTATCCAGGTTGTAAGGGTCTGAGGAGTTATCATAATGTCTGGGACTCTCCAAGAGGGATTTAACTGCTGCCCGGATCTGAAGGTACATCCAGAAGTCTCCTTGAAGAAGGCCCCACTTCTGGAGATTCTGAAAGGTGGCCATCCTATTGAGGCCTGGGTCACATATGTCTCCCACAGTCTGAATGCCTTTACAGGACCAGCATTTCCAGTTCACTCACTTTTCAACTATAGTAATGTATGGGTTCTGCCAGAGCGGTGCATAGGGAAGAGGGAGTGGGTCCATGGACAGTCTGGTGTGTACATAGTGCCAGTTTCTTCTAGAGATCTCCACTGTGGGAGAGGTTAAGGCCTGAACAGGTAGGGAGATATGTGAAAGATTGGTCTCTTCGGGCTGATAGGAGGGAAGGACGGTATAAGGTCCTTGTCATTTCTTTTTTGATAGTACCACAGCACCCTGTGGACATCCAGAGTATGCAGGAACGTTTCCCCTCTATTTGAGTGATCTGGATAATATACCAGAAGATTGACATCCTGATTCAATGTCAGTTCAGACACCACTTTAAGCAAAAACTTAGGATTTGTTCTCAAGGGTACCCTGTCCCTATACAAAATAAGGCTCCTTACACATCAGGGCCTGAAGCTCAGAAACTCCGAGCAGAAGTAACTGCAAACAAAAATAACTTTTCTTTTTTTTTTTTTTTCGATGTTATTTCTCAGGAGCCTTCCCCCCCCCCGCACTCTGCCGTTCCTCCGGCACCATCCCCGGACATGAGACCCCCTCCCTTCAGCACCCCGCGACTTACCCTTCACGGCAGGGTGGTGGGGAGCGACTCAACCCACCAGAACGGGTCCATGCCAGGGAGGCGTCCTCCGGGAATGGCGACGGGGAACGACGTCGTGCTGCAGGCTCCATTTTCCCTGATTTTCTCCCGGCGGGCATGGCGTGCAATGACGCCAGCGACTGTCTGCGCAGACACCCTGTGCGCAAGAGACCAGTCAAGCCGCCTGCCACGCCCCGCCTCCCTCTGCCTCTGTGGCTGTTGCTCATCCCCAGCCTCCGCTGAGTCAGGCAGCATCGGCCGCCCGAATCCCACCCGGAGATGAGGCAGGCCTCCGGATGCTCGATCCATCTCCTCCCGCCGACCCCGACAACCCGTGCTCGTTCCTGAACATGGGTCGCCGGCGTGGCATGAGGTGTAGCGACCAGCGCCTCAACCCTCAGCGCCACCGGGCCAGCTAAAATAGCACTTTCCATGAAAGAAATCAAAGCTCACAATCCGTGGCAGGCTCAAAAGGGGGAAGGGTGAGCTTCTCCAGCATAAATAGGAGATCCCAGAGTACTGGATCTTGGATGGGAGGCTTGATATGTAAAATACCCCTCAAAAAAATTCAGGACAAGTCCAGCTGGGTGAGTATTTTTCCTTCCATTGGTACGTGGTAGGCAGAAATTGCCGAAAGATGTACCTTTATGGAGGAGTAGCTCAAGCCTTGATTCAATAAGGAGAGAAGATACTCTTAATTTCAAATTCACTGGACAGGTGAGAGGGTCCAAGTGGTGGGGTGAAGCCCATAGACAGACTTGCTTCCACTTCATAGCATTAATGGATCTAGTTGAGGGCTTTCTCGCTGCCACGAGAACGTCCGCCACCTCCTGGGAGACCCCAAACCTGGATTTTACCAAGTCTGCAGGAGTCAAGCATGAAGATGCAGGGATTTGAAGTCTGGGGGAACCAATGTTCCCTGCTTCAAAAGAACCCTCTGGATAATGGAAAAGGGAGGGAAGGTGTACAGAAACTTCCCTGTCCAACAGAGGAACAGTGTGTCTGGCCAGAAAACACCAGGCATTGTCTCTCACGAGCAGAAACTGGGCAGTTTGGTGTTGACTGGAGATGCAAAGAGGTCCAACTCTGGATGGCCCCACCTGTCGAACAGTTGATCTGCCACCAACTGGAGGAGCTCCCACTCATGAGCCTTGGACTGAGACCAGCTTCGGCTGTCTACCAAGATGTTTTGGATGCCTGGAACATGAACAGCAGTGAGATCCAGGTGGTGCTCCGGTGCCCAATACCAGACCCTCATCTCGTCCCGGCATAGGGGGTAGGAATATGGGCCCCCTTGCTTGTTGACATAAAGCACTACCGATGTGTTGTCCATCTGGATGGGAAGAGGGCCTAGTGAAAGGTCCATCTGAAATGCCCACAAGGAGTTCAGGACTGCATGCATCTCAAAAATGCTGATGTGGAGTTGTTGCTCATCTGGAGACCATGTTCCCTGGGTTTGTCTGTCTCCTAGATGAGTGCCCCAACCGAGACAGGAGACATCTGTTGTTAGGATCCATCTTGGGTGGTTTCTGCTGAAAAGGGACCCCTCATTCCAGGTTGGAGGGGTCCAGCCACCAAGAAAGAGTCCTTCTTACCGGGTCGGAGATCCTGAATGGCCAGTCCAAATCATCTGACCTCTGGTCCCTCTGTACCATAAGCATCCATTGTGGGACTCTCATGTGGAGGAGAGACAAAGTGACTGTGGGAATGGCCGCCGCTATGTGTCCCAGAAGTCTGAGGAAGGTCCTGGCTGGGACCTGTGGAGCCATGGATACCGTATGGGCTATGCCCCTTAGATGATCTCCCCTGTCCTGTGGGAGGAAGGCCATGTCCTGAACTGTGTCAAGGACTGCTCTGATGAATAGGAGTCACTGACTGGGCTCTGGGGAAGACCTTGGAAGGTTCAGGGTGATCTCCAGGTCCAGGAAGAGAATAAAGGTTTGGTTGTTTAATTTTGTTGACCCAGTAAGCCCAGTAGGCCTAGAAGACCCTTTTTCAGGGGCGACTGGAGGAAGGGGGGGATACAGATGGTAAGCAACTGAAACTGAACCAGATTAAGCTGTTGGTGATATTTTTAGTGAATGAGGGAAATTTGGCCAGGACACCGGTGAAATTCCCCTGCTTTGTGCCACTGGCGATCAGTGGCCAGTAGGGGAGTTTTTCATTGTAGGAGCCAAGATGGCCACTGAGGCCAAGTCGTTGGAGGAGGAGGAGGTTGTGTCAGCTATGGACACAAAGTCGGAGAAAATGCAAACGGAGGATTTAAATAAAAGAAGTGGAGAAGAATCGGAGGTGAATAAAGGATTTCCAGACGAGGTAGCATCAGCGGTGGAGCTGAAGAAGAACTCAGCATGGAGTGAAAGGAGTTCCTTGAAAGTGGCATGCACGGAGGATTTCTGGGCTAGCGGTATGATGGTTAAACATACGGCGCCTTTAAAACCGGCAAGCGAGGAGAAGGAAAGTAGCAAGAATGCGGAAGTGAAGCGGAAAGTAAATGAAGTAGTTATCGAGGAGGATTTTGGAGTGTATGGAGGAACATCAAGTTGGACAGGCAAAGGACTCGGTATCGGAGAAAGCGGCAGAAAAGGGACGCTTGGTGATTCGGAAGCAAGGGAGGCAGAGATTACTGGAGAGCGTTCTGTCTGGAGATAAAAATTTCAATAAAAGGGCTGTGAGTACTGTGGAAAATAAAGAAGGCTTCCCCACCTTCAAAATCAATAAAGAGTCAGGGTTTGTGTTTAAACCAAGCAACAAGGGTGTGGTGGGAGTCGAAGAAATCCCCCAAGTGACTTATCAAACAAGAATTGGGGTAAGAAGGGATTACTGAATTCAGTTTTATAAAAGATAAAATGGCAAGAGTAATCTTGATCAGCAGAAATGTAATGAGTTGCAAGGAGCTAAAGAAATGCAGAATGATAGCCAAGTTTTGTTTAAAAATCTGGTCTAAAATACAGCCTTTGAGCATGATGAAAATTGGTCCCACAGACAGCATTGTTAGCTGCAAGTTGGAAAAAATTAGGGCAAGGAATTTGGACACCTGACTCAGCTTGGGACAAGTCCTGGGAATTAGATAAGGCTGGGCCAGTTTGGAAACCTGAAGGGGGAATAAGTAATGTGATCACAACAGAAAACAAAACAGAACCAGTCAAGTGTAAAGAGGGGAATAAGACTAATAATGTTAATCAAGGAGAAGGTACGGCATTAAAAAATCAAAGTATTGAGGAAGGGGATGGGGCTAATCCAGGGAAACCTCTAATGTTCAGTTTATTCTCACAATGTAAAAGGGAAGCAGCCCCCAGGAGGAATGCAGTACACATAAGGTATAAAGGGGGACTAAAGGAAAGACCTAATAGACTTTTCGTAGGTAAAACATTAAGAAAGGAGTCTTTAATGTTTTCACCCAGAGATGTTTTCGCTTTCATTAACATCTCGGGTGAGGATAACTACGATGTGAGTTTTAGGTCCCCTGCTTTACTGGAGCTATTTTGGGAAAGGTACAACAAGGTAAAGTTTTCCCCATTATGGGCCCCCTTTCTAGTTATTCCTCTATCAAAACCTTTGATTAGGTATGTGACGGTTATGTTTAGAAATGAGGGGGTTCATGTAGAAGATATTGTTTTCTGGTTATCACAAAAGTGTGAGGTGCAAAGTGATCCTGAGCCAATTTTGGACTCAGAGCAGTTCTGGACTGGAGGATGGAAGTTTAAAGTTAAACTAAGACAATCTGCTATGGGGGTGGAGCATATCCCAAATTCCTTCTTGCTAGGTAGGGATAGGGGGGTATGCTTCTATAGTGGACAGCCTAGAGCATGTTACAAATGTGGGGCTCAGACACACTTATTAAGTACCTGTGATCAGCCAAAATGTGATAACTGTGGGGAAGTGGGGCATGTTACAATGTTCTGTGAAAATGCAATAAAATGTGATCTTTGTGAAGAACAGAATCATGCCTTTAGAGAGTGCCCATGGGCAGCACAGAATAAGATTAGTTGTAGAAATCTAGATATGATCATTTCAAAAGCACAAGATGTTAGCGAAAAATTACAAGAGGAGGAAAACACTGCAAAGAACCTTTCCATTTCACAGAACACTGTAGAACCTCTGGCAAAAATAGGGGTTAAGGGAGCTATGTTGGCTCCACCTAAGAGGAGTGAAAAGGAATTGGTAAAAAAAAGTACAGAGCTTTTGCAGCCAGTATGTTACGTAGCCCCAAATGAGGAGCCATCAGTAATTGAGGTTCCTCAGTTACAAACCCCATTACCTCCGAGAAGGTCAAGTAGATCTTCTAAAACACTGACAAACATAGAGCCAGAGGCTATTGAAGCTAAAAATTCATATGCAGCATTATTTTGGGGGGATTCAGAAATGGAAATGGGGGATACGGATTCGCAAGTATCAACACAAGATGCATTGGCACTGACTAGGGAAGAGTATAAAGGAAAGAAAAAGAAAAGAAGGAAAAAATAAATAACCTTTGGATTGGATGTGGGGTTGGATGAATGGTAATGGCTTTGTTATGGGCAACGTTAAATACACATAATCTGCTGAAGGCCCAGAAGAGACAGGCAGTATTTCAGCTAATTTATGATTTAAAAATATCTGTATGTTTCTTACAAGAAACTTGGATGTCAGCCCAGAACCAGATTGCTATTTTCACGAAGGACTGGCAGTGGACCGTCTTTCTGGTCATTTGGAGAGGATAGGGCAGATGGAATAGGGATTATTTTTAATTCTTATAACTTTACTCTACATAAATTAATAGAGGTAAACCCAGGGAGAATTTTGATAGTAGAAGGGAAATGGGGTATTAATACTTTGCGTTTGATTAATATATATAATCCCCAATCAAAATTAGGGAGGGTAACTTGTTTTAAAGAAATTCAACCTTTTCTAGTAACTCACATACCTATCTTGTGGGGAGGAGATTTTAACTGTAGTATAGGAGGGATAGAAAGAAGGGTGGGAGCCAGTAAGGAGAAAAAAGTATACTGTGACACAAATTGTTTAAGAGATATTATTAAAACTGCAGACCTGGTAACCTGTATGGATAATAGGACTTCGGGGCCTAGGGGTACCTTCTTTAAAGGAGGGAAAAGTTTTACAATAGATTATCTTTTTATTTCCAAAAACATTTCAACAGATAATCCGAAGATTATTCCAGTAGAATTTTCGGACCATGCTTTACTAGTGACAAAAGTAGGAGAAATACAGAGATTGAACAGACAGCGAACTAGGTGGAAACTAAACACCTCCATCTTACAAGACAAAATAGTTGTAAATTCAATTAAAATGATTTTACAAGCAAGATTATCAGTAAGTTTCTTATATCAGAATTTAGGAGAATGGTGGCAGGAAACAAAAGAAGACTGCATTTTATGGTTTAAAAAGTTTTGGATAAGGCGACAGAAATCAGAATTTTTTGAATATTTAAAATTAAGAAGGCAATTACAATAGTTAATAACATGGGCAAATACCTCGGGAGAGGATTTCTCATTTCAAATTACAGAAATTAAAACTCAAATGAGGAAATTACAATATGACAGGGCCAAGACTTTACAGGCAGTAATTGCAAATCACAGGACTAAATCAGTGTTTGGAGATCCCTTTGAGTTGTGTAAATCATTAAAGAATCAGGTGTCACTAGACTTTTTAAACCATGGAAATGAGAAAGTGGTTTCAGTACAGGATATAGGGGATAAAATCATAAAACATTTTAAGGACATGGAAGCACATAATAGGTTTAATGTGAATCTGATTAAGGAGTTTTTGGAGCCGGCCATTGTAAATGAATTAGAACCAGAAATTCTGAAAAGTATTACACAACCATTTACAAAGGTTGAAATTAAAGAAGTCATAACTTCTCTGAAAGGTAATGTGTCTCCAGGGCTAGATGGACTTTCTAATGTATTTTACAAAATGTTCCAGTTTGAAGTAGTAAATTGCCTGGAATTGGCTTTTAATTTTTTTTTGAAGGAGGGGGTAAGCATTACTTCTTTCTCAGAAGGTGTGCAAATCTATATATATAAATCAGGAGACAAGGGGGATTTTCAGAATTGGAGACCTATAACCTTACTGAATTCGGATTATAAAATACTCACGACCTTGATTAATAATAGATTAAAAGTTTTGGTTGAAAGGATGTTTACTCCAGTGCAACACTGTGGTATTCCTAATAGGAGAATTCATTCTGTTTTGTGTTTAATTAGGGATATAATTGAGAATAGGAATGAACTAGGAGAGAGTGGTTATATTGTGTCATTGGATTTAGAAAAGCCTTTGATAGGTTAGCCATGATTTCTATTTGCCACTTTAGAATTTTTTAGGTACCTGTGGGACTTTTGAATTTAATCAAGGGATTATATGTTATGCTAAGGTGTTCCCAAGTATTAAAGTGAATTGGGAGGATTTAAAACAAATTGTGGGGTAAGACAGGGTTGTCCGCTAAGCCCCCTACTTTATAATTTTTCTTTGGAGCCACTACTTAGAGCAGTGAGTTTGTTGCCTTTGTGGTCAGGGGTGAGAGTTCCCGGAACTAATTCATTTATTTCCATACAAGCATATGCAGATGATGTATGTCTTTTTTTTCAAAAGAATCCCAAATAGAGGTGTTTTTTTCATTATTTTAGAAATATGCACATATATCCAATGCTAAAATTAATTTTAAGAAATCTAAAGGTTTAGTATTGGGTGTATCTAGTCAAATACCGATTGAAAATAATGGAATTGAATGGTCTTCCGAACCTTTGTTAATTCTGGGGGTAAGGTTTGGACCCCAGAATTGCCCAGAGGATACTGGAAACTAGTCTTAGATAAAACAGAAGTTAAAATTAACAGATGGAAAAGGTTTAAATTTTCCAAGATTAAACGTATTCAAGTATTAAAGCAATTCATTCTGCCTAGCTTACAATATTTAGCTGTAGTTTACCCACCACCAGTAAAATATGAGACGAAACTATATAGCATTTGCTTCCAGTTGTTATGGGGGAACAGATTAAATCCGGTTAAAAGAGGGTTTACGTATCTGAATAGAAAACAAGGAGGTTTAGGAATGGTAGACCCTATTGTGTTCTGTTATGCATTATTCTTTTCCTTTTCATTAAAAAATTGTTTAGGTTCCTCAGAAAGTCAAGAGAGTGTATTTTTTAAAAATATAATAAGGAGGTATATGTCTTCTTGGTTACATTGTGCACCTAAATTATCACCATACTTGTCTTTACCAGAATATTTTAAACCGGCGGCTCAAAAACTATATAAATGGAAAGTCACTAAAAATCAAATATTAAAGAATTCAGCAAGAGCAATGTATAAGGATCTTATGACTTTAGTTTACCCAACAAATCCTAGCTTTAAAATTGCTCTATAGAACAAAATTCGGATGTTTTAGAACAACTGAATAATCCAAGATTGCCAGAATATATGTGGGAGAGCCTATGGTCTATGATGTATGGGAGGTTAATGTAAGAGGAACAGCAAAGTACAAGGCAAAGGAAGAGAGATCGTGTCCTTATTTAGATTGTATAATGCAAGAGGAAACTATGGAGCATTTTTTTCTACAGTGTTCATTTCCGGCTAAATTGTGGGTATACTTGGCAAAAATATGGGGGCTATCATGGTTGGCTAATCTAAATTATGAAATTCTGGTCGTTGGGAGTTTTCCCCAGCTTCTACAAAGATATGAGAAGGGTACTTTGAGAGTGTTTCTAGCTAGTTTAAGATATTGTTTATGGCAAACAAGATGTCAATGGGTGCTATACCAAAGAAAACCCAACTTAGAAGGATTTAGTGGTTATGTAACCAATGTTTTGAGTAAAATTTATTTATCAGAAGTACAAATGTATAATGCGGATAAAGTAAGCATATGGTGGAAGGGGTTTTCTCATATTATTAAATACAAATAGGTTATATTGAGAAAGTGAGATGATAATGGTAGTAAAGGCATGTGGGAACGGGTTTATTATCCTTTTTCTAGAACAGTGAAAAAAGGAAGATGGGTTGATAAGTATGTGAATTAATTAGAACAAGATCTTTCAGTGGAGGACTTAGTTGAATTATTAAAGTTTAGATTTCTATATGACTTTATTTTGGATTTGTTATAATAAATAAGGGAATGGTTTAAATAGTAAAGGAAAATGCTTGTATGTGAGAGTTGGGGAGTGTTATATTTCATGTATGTATAGAGGGGGTTATATGGATTATGTATACAAAGGTTACCGTTTTATGTATGAAGTTGTATTTATGTGATTATTTCAATAAAAATTGCCCCTACTCTTGCCAGTAGGGGGACCCTGTTGCTGTGCGTGGTGGTCATTCTGACCCTGACCTTGGAGGAGGAAGGTTTGCAGCAGAGGGCTACGATGGCCCAGAGTTCTGGAGTACAGGTAGTTCTGTCGATTGAGGGATCCGCTGAGGTGGCGGCTGGGATGCACCCGATGGGTGGCCAGCATATCGCCCGAGTAAGTGGTCCCTTGGAAGTACATGAAGTACAGCCTTTAAGTTTGGCTAAGAAGAGGCTTGTTTAGAGGAGGAACTCCTTAGGGTGAGTGAATTAATAGTGCAGGGGAATCGGATGGAAGACCTGGAGGACGACAGGAAGAGGAAGCGCTTTGAGATGTCGCCGGGAGCTCTGGAGGCGGTGGGCCCGAGTAAGCTACATACGGCTGTTGAGTGGCCAGTTTCTGATATTTGTACGGTACCACAAGCTTGGGGGGATCTTGTTGAAGCTTCTTGGTCTCCGGAACGAGCTTTACAAGATGCCGGATGGATTCCTGTGTCGGGAGCTCCTTGGAAGCTGGCTGGGGATACTACAACTGTGCATGTTGATCCAGTTACACAGATAAGTACTGTTAGCTCTGTTGGTGATACTTCTTCTATATCTCACCCTGTACCGTGTGATGGTTCTCCTGCTCCTCAGTCTGCCTTTCCCCCAGCTGTTACGACTGGTGTGGTGGCTGAAGATTCTGCTCTTGCTACAGAAGCAGTGCAGCAGCTGGCTCCTGACCTCTCTGAAAAGCTTACTTATGCTAGTCATTTTCGGCAACCTGTGGAACCGGCTAAGCGGCGTAATGCCATTCGTCTTCACTATGTGGGCCCCAGAGATAAACCCCCTGATCGTTTTTATGTTGGTAAAATGCTTTTGAAATGAAGCATGGGGTTCTTACCCTCTGAAGTCTATGTTCTAATCCATGCCACTGGGGAGTTTATCTTTGATATTAGTTTTCATACCCCTGCGCTTTTAGAGATCTTTTGGAGCCGTTATTTAAATTTGAAAACTAATCCTTTATGGTCTGACTTTATTGTTTTGCCTTTATCTAAACAGCCTTTTTGGGTTATCACCATCCTTTTTAGGAACAAAGGGGTTAAGGTGGTTGATATTGTGAACTGGTTAACTAAGAGGTGTGACATTCAGGGCAATCCTGTTCCTATCTTGGACGCTGAGGGATTCTGGAAAGGGGGATGGACATTTTGAGTGAAACTGCATTCTACAGATACTGATCTAATACATCTGCCAAATTGTTTTTTCATGGGTAGGGATAAGGGTTTCCTTTTCTACCCAGATCAACCCAGAGTCTGCTTCAAATGTGGGTCTAGGACTCATATTAGCACCTCATGTGATGTGCTTAAGTGTACTCACTGTGGGCAAACTGGTCACCCCAGTGCTCACTGTTTTCAGACGTCCAGATGTAATCTCTGTGATGAGATAGGACATGCTTTTGAGACTTGTCCTCTGGCTGCTAAGAACACGACTGAAGCAGATTTTGGGGTTCAGGACCATTACATCCAGTTGGCTGTGCGGCAAGACCTTTCTTCTGTAGGGGGAGTGGATCCTAGAGTCTCTGCGGCTAGGCTTCTGTTGGCCCAGAAGAACCCTGCCTGATGAGTCTGCTTTTGTTTCTGCTGATGTTAATTTAGATGGAGTTGAGGCGCCCATTGAACCTGAGCTGGGTGTTGTGGGCGCTGCTGGTTCTTGCCCCCCCGCCTTCGGTTCCAGCCCCCCCGATGAGGGTTTTACCACAGTTAGTGGTAAAAAAGGGAAAGTGCTAAAAGGGAAAATAAACCGGCTAAAAAATCCACTGTCTCTGTCTCAGCCCATCCTATAGCTGACCCTAATATTTATCATGTTTTGATGCAGGATTCAGAGGTGGTGTCAGAGTTGGTTCAGCCTTCCGTGACCCCTTCTCAGCCTGAGCCTCTGGAGCCTTCAGGAGACCATGTGGAACCTAGGCCTCAGGACTGTAAAAGTGGAAGGGTGACTCGGGCCTCTAGTAAAGTGAAGTGATATTTTCTTTCTGTGATTTATGGCTCCATTTCACTTTCGGGGTGGCATCCTTGAATGCGAATAGCATTAAAACTTCTGCTAAGCATAAACACACTTTTTCTCCATTTGTACATGAGAATTTAGATTGTGTCTTTTTTCAGGATGTTCGTTTGCATTCGCCTGAGGACTTACTGGCTGCTACCACTGGTTGGATATGGGGGGACTGTTCTTGGTCCCAAGGGAAGGATTTATGTAGCGGGGTTGGGATCTGTTTTTTTCTGTCACACATTCAGGTGGTTCATCATGTAGAAATTATGGAAGGAGAGTCTTAGTTCTGGATATTAAATGGGATTCACTGCCTTTGCATTTATTGAATGTTTATGCACCACAAACTAAATTTGATAGGGTGACCCTTTTTAAATCACTTTATCCCTTTTTTGTGCACTTCTTCTGTGGTTATTTTGGGAGGTGATTTTAACTGTTCTTTAAACTCCCAGGTATCTCCTACCTGCGATAAGAAGGTTTACTGTGATGTGACTTGTTTGGCTCAATTAATCACAGATATTGGTTTAGTAGATGCTTTTGGACCTATTTTTGGAGGGTCTGGTAATACATATTTTTGTGGTCCCAGGGCATCCCGGATTGATTATTTTTTTCTTTCCTTAGGGGTTGTTGTGCAGTCCAAATGCTTGCAAGAGGTGGCTACATCTGACCATAAGCTACTTAAATTAACCTTGTGTGATGTGCCAGTGGCCCAGAGGGGACCAGGCCTTTGGAAATTAAATACCACCTTACTGGATATCCCTTGTGTGGCTGACGGGCTTCATTCCTTTTTGCTGGCACGTCAGTCTGTGTTTTTTTTTATATGATGATTTAAATGACTGGTGGGGGATACCAAAAATGAAGTCAGGACGTATTTTAAGATGATAGAATTAATGGGAGGCTTAGGCATGATGAGCTTCATTATTTAAGGGGTCAACTTCATTTCTGGTCCACTCTCCTTCAGCATCTTGGGTCTGACTGTCTTGACAGGTTAAAGAGTTGAAGGTGGAACTGGCACGGTTACAGTCACAGGTTTTGCAGGATATGGAGCGGAAGCATAAGTATGGGATTTTTGATAACAAAAAAAGGGACACCTTACCATTTGAATCTATACGGCTTTTTAAGGAATCCCATGGTATGATGTATTTGAATACTGAAGGGGGTGGGCAAGTATCAACTACTGAAGGTATTTTAGATACTATTCATGCTTATGCTTCTGCCTCTTTTAGGAGTAGATCTCTTTCAAAGGCCTCTATTTGTGATTGGTTATCTTGTAGGATGTTATCTACTTTGGCTCCTGACTTATAGAGTACTTTGATTAAACCCATTACATTGGATGAATTAAAATCTGTTATTTGGTCCCCGAAAGCAGGAACTACTCCTGGTTCTGATGGGCTACCTCATGAGGTCTATAAGGTACTTTGGGAAGTGTTGGGGGTGGAATTTTGTGAGGTCTTAAATGTAGGCTTACAAGCTGGTAATCTCCCTGAGAGTATGTTGCAGGGCGTTTTGTTAATTTTTAAAAACAAAGGTGATCGGGGAGATTTGGATAATTGGAGGCCTTTGTCTCTGCTAAATACTGATTATAAAATTTTGATGAAGGTATTATGTACTCGTTTACGGGGGATTTTGGATTCTTTGTTACATCCTTCACAATTTAGTGGAGTTCCACATAGGAGGGTTCGGGATGCCCTGATTCTTCTCAGGGAGATTTTACATAAGGGGGCTTCAAGGGAAATCTTTGGTCATCTGGTCTGTCTTGATCAAGTGAAAACTATTGATCAGGTGGAATATATTTACCTCTGGGAGACCTTGAGGAGTTATGGTTTTCCCTTACAATTCATAGGATGGTTGCAAACATGCTATAAGGGTATCAGTTTATTGCCAAGTGTGAATAGCTGGTTAGGGAGGCAGGTTAAGGTATATAGGGGTGTTAGGCAGGGGTGCCCGCTAAGCCTTTTGCTTTGTGTGCTTTCCTTAGACTCCTTATTGCATGCCTTAAACAAGTCAGATGACATTATAGATCTGTCAGTGGGTTGTGCAGATCCGCAGATTGTTTCTGTAGCATATGCAGATGATTTGGTCTTGGTTTTGGCGGATAGGTCTTCAGCTGTAGCGGCTTAGTTATTATTGAAGACCTTTTCTGACATTTCTGGCTCCTCCATTAATAAATTTGAAAGTGGGATCCTACCATTAGGCTATGATGCCGCTGATGCGGCCATAATTTGGGATATGCCTATAGATTTAGGGTATTGGAGGATTCTTGGTGTTTATTTTGGAGGTGCTGATGCCCATAGTTATAATTGGGAAAGGCAGTTGTTGGAGGCACGTGACAGGGTGGCTCTCTGGAATAAGGGTCGAATGACAAAAGCCAAATGGATTTATCTTATTAAGACCTTTTTATTACCATATTTTTTGTTTTTGGTGGCAGTTTACCCCCCACCCTTTCTTTGGAGACATCACTCTATAGTGTGTTTTTTCTTTGTTTATGGGGAAGTAGGCTGAACCCGGTGCAGAGGGGTATAACATATTTACCTGTTAGTGAGGGAGGTCTGGGGATGTTGAATCTGGTGGTATTTCTTCATGGTATTTTTCTTTTTTATAATTTAATTCCATTGCATAAAGGGGATAGTAAGATCTGGACCCTGTGGGTGGCTGATGGTATTGGTCTCCTTCTGGAGTAATGGGACTCTATTACCTTTTTATCACATCAAGTCAGACTGTGTACCATTGCTAGTCACTTTCAGGGGATGTTTCAGAAATTAAAGTCCTGGCATATTGTTAAACAGTCTCTTTCTACTCAATCTCGTAAACAGTTTTATAATTGTGTGCTGCAGGATTTTTTTTATGCAAACCCATGGTTTCGGGACTTGCCCATTGCTGATCAACATTCCAAACTGCAGTTATTAGTTAGCAAAAGAGTCCCTAAGTATATGTGGGATTTTTTATGGCTTTGTCTGCATAAACGGTTGGGGGTGAAGGGCAATATGAAGCATAAAGAACTCTCGGAGAGATTTTGCCCCAGGGAGGAGACTTGTACAGAAGTAATTGAAACTTTGCAGCATTTCTTTTTTGACTGTCCCTTTGCTATGTCTTTCTGGTCTCAATTCCATACTACCTGGCTACTGAACCCTTTCCAAGGTCATTCATCTGAGATCTGGACAGAGGGGGGTCTTCCTGGCTCATGGTAGTTTATGACTCCTTCACGATTCATCTTTTAATGGGATACATTGGCTTTCAGCTTTAGCAGGCTCAGTGCAGCCTTATGCTTTGGAAACAGCTGAAAGCTGAAAATCAGGTGTTACTTAACATTAGAAAGGAAGTACTCAGATGGAGGATGCTGGAAAAGGAGAAAGTGCACCCAGATCTTTATAAACTTTGGTGGCGGAAGATGAATTGGCTTGATACGGGGTAGGGGTTTATTTAGGACTCTTCCCTTTTTTCTGTTCTTTCCTATTGTTGATATAGGATTTTGGGCCTTTCTGTTATTTTTAGGAGGTCGTAGAAATGTTTACTATATTTTATTGCCCAACTCCTTTTCTTGATGGTTTCATTTATTTTTCAGATACTGTATGACTTTGCTATATGTTTGTTTGTTTTATATTTATACCTTCCTGGGGTGTGAATTCTACTATTTGTATTTGATTGCTTTTGCAGTGATTTGACTCATCTCCTATCTCTTTTAGTGGGGTGGAGACAGGGGGTTATGTATACATCTGTTTTTCTGTTATTTTTCTTTTTTTTTACACTGTTTTTGTATGCAGCACTTCGATTTTGTATATTTGCTTTTAGGTTTTCCCCTACTCTTAGCGGAGGAAGGTGATCCTTTTTCATATTGTGATTTTCTTTGGGGTTCTAAATATTTTTTCAAGAAGTTTCATGAAAGTAAGCATGACTGTATTGCTCTTTTGCTTTCCTTTTTGGTTTCTATATTTTTAGTGTGACAACACTGTATGTACATTAGTTGTTTCTTCTTTTATTATAATAATGTACTACCGTACTTTTTTGGTAGGGTGGGGGAGGGGGGTTGTTTTTCCTTGTGGTTGGTTTTTTTTTTGGTTTATTGTACTGTTAGTGAATTTGTTTAGACTATGATTTTGTATGATGTTCTGCATAGTCTGTTTGATTGTCCCTTTAGCTTTTGAATACAAATTCCTCTTCTCTTTTGGTGGGAAGGGGGGTTCAACATTTCTTACAGAGTTTTGGGACTGGGGAATGAATTTTTGTATTGAATGTATGCTGTAATACTTATTTATGTTTATCTTTAGTTTGGTAATATGATTTTGTGTGATGTAACACTATTATGTATATATTTTACTTTCAAGTTTTAATAAAAAATTCTCCTACTCTTTTTTGATAAGTGCCGTGGGACCTTTAACATCCTTCTGAACTACCACCAATCCAGGCAGATGGGATCTCGGTTTAACGTCTCATCTGAAAGACGGCACCTCAGAAGTACAGCACCCCTCTCATGCTGCACTACAGTGTCAGTACTAGGATATTAACCCAAGTGCCAGATGTGGGAACTGAACCCACAGCCCTCTGATCTCCTGGCCTCAGAAGTGATTGTGCTACCTACTGAGCCACTGACACTGATAAGGTGTCTTCGAGAGTGCAAAGTAGCTGAGCCCTATGGGTGTGTGAAAAATAATTCTGCCAGCGGGATTTCCACAAAAGTGCAAATTTTGCTTCTGCAAAAGTTCGGAAATCATTTTTGGAACATTCGTGGAAATTCTGCCTTAAAACTGTGGAATAAATATACAAACTGTGGGTTAATTTATTAAACTGCGGGAAAAAAATCTGCAGAATGGATCACTGCCAGTGGTCAGTTCTGAGGCTTTTTTTTAGCCACAGATTAATTCATTAATCCACCCCCTGCTAATCAGGGGTCCAAATAAATAAATAAATAAATAACTCAAATCCCTTTGTCGGACTCTCCTGGTGCTGAGTGGCCCCCCACCCACCAGTCATGGGTCCCAAGTAAAAGTTCCCTGATCCCTGGTGTCTAGTTGTTCGACCCCAGCCCAGGAATTATGGCCCGTGGGTCCCAGTAAAGAAGAAACAAAAACTCCAGTCCCTCCCTGGTGTCTAGTGGCTCTCCCACCAACTGATCATGGCCCCACCAAAACATTTTATTACCCTGGTGTTTAGCGGACCCCCTCCCCATCCTGGATTCTCTTAATCCACAAAAAAACAGCCGGTAGTCCACCGCCTCATCCCTCTCTATTCCCAGTATTCCGTGATGTCTAGTGGCCCCTCCCACCCCAATAGTTCATCCGCCACCACCCCTCTTGCCCCCACCCTGCCCCTGACTGGGCTACTGGTGCAGCCCTCCTCTCTCCTCCATTACCAGTGGCCCACTGAACTGTCAGTGAATGACCGTGTGTTTGTACAAGCGTGCAGTCATTCACTCACAATTAATTAAACTGTGGAGAGCATAAATTCAGCAGTTTATATGCATTTTTCCACAGTTTACAAAAAAAGTCAGTGGAACCTGGTGAAAATCCACAGAAAATCCCAGTGTCGCCAATGGCAAAAGTTCCAAAATTTCTGCGAAATTTCCAAAATTTTGCAGAAGTTTCACAAAAGCAGAATTCACAACTTTTGCCTACCCCTACTGAGCCCTGGAAGGCACTGCCAGGAGCCAGTCATTTAGGTAGGGGAAGATGTAATGGCTCTGGCATCTGAGAGCTGCAGCCACCACTGCTAGGTATTTGGTGAAGACTCGAGAAGCAGAGGAGAGGCCGAACAGTAAGGCTCAGAACTGATAATGTTTCACCTTGAAGTGTAACCTCAGGATCTTCCGATGGGGAGGGAAGACCCTTATGTGCATATAGGCACCCTGCATATCCAGGGAACAAAGCCAGTCCCCTTGGTGCAAAAGGGGAATGAAGCCTGTCAGAGTGACCATCCTGATCTGTTTGTACTCTATGAACAGATTCAGGGAACTGAGGTCTAGAATGGGTCAGAGGTCCCCGGTCTTTTTTGGAACCAGGAAAAAATGGGAATAGCAGCCCCTTCCCTGTTGTCCCTGGGGCACCGGCTCTATTACCCATTTCAACAAGAGGGCCTGGATTTCTCCTTCTATCAGAGGGATGTGTGAAGGAGGATAACACAAGGACCCTGATAGATTTTCTGGGGGGATCTGGGTGAACTCGAGAGTATGCCCTCTCTTTATCAGGTCTAGAACCCAGAGGCCTATTGTGACACTGCTCCATCCCTCTTGGTAGAGGGAGAAGTGACCCCCTACTGCCTCCCCCATCACCTCCGCTGGAGGAGGGGGAGTTGATAGTGAATCCTTGGGTAGATCCGGGAACCGGCAGAGAGGACTGGGAGGACTTGGGGCCTCTAGAGGTTGAGCTCCCAGAAGCTTGGGTTGTAGCCTTTCTCTTAAAGCCACCTCTCTATGGGAATTGACTGTGGGGAATTTGCCCCAAGGGCTTATGAAATGGCCGTTTATGAAGAGGTTTCTGGTCCCCCTTATGCAGCTTTTGGATGGACCAGATGGACTTCCGGGAATCTTGGAGGTGAGAGATGAGTTTCTCCATCTCCTCCCAAAAAGGACAGAACCTTGGAATGGAAGATCCAGGATCCCAGACTACAGATCCTGGGAAAATCCTAAGACTCTAAGCCAGGTGTGGCACCGAAAGCAAATGCTGGAAGCTGCTGCCCTTGAGGCCACATCTATTGAGTTGCACGAGGGTCTCAAAACATGAGTGCCTACATCCAACCTCGACTTCAATAGGTCCAGAAGTTCATTTTTTTTGTGCAAAATCTGGTAAGGCTTGAGTCACTTCTAGGCCTTTCTCCCACATAGTATTCTGGTACTGGATCATATGCATGAGGAAGTTCCGAGAACGGATGGAACAGGTGGAGGCAGAATAAACCTTCTTGCCCACCTGATCCAAGAATCTGGACTCAACATCAGAAGGCTGGGAGCTGAGGTGTTTAGGCTTTTTAGATTCATCATGGGCAGCCGTAATCACCATAGAGTCCACCTGAGGGTGTTCCACCAGGAAAGGCTTCTCCCTTGGGACTCAATACTGCCTATCCAATTTCTTGGGAACTGCTGGGAATGGGGTGGTAGAGAGATGCTTCCAAGTGATCCTAGTAAGGTCCTGGAAGGTATCCGCAAGAGGAGGAACAACCAAAGGCTTTGGCTCCCTCTGCCTCAGGTATTTTGCTAACCTCTGTCATTCCAGATCCAAGTCCTCCATCTCCCATCCATTGGAGGACTGGATGTGCCTCATGATGTCCATGAAGGTCAGATTTGTCAGGAGGAGATCTTGGGGTGTCCTTCTTATCGGGGGACACTGGCCTTTCCCGTGAGAGGGAACGGTCAGACCTAGAGGAACTGGGGTGTGAACTGTAGCCTTTGGAGGTCTAGGAGGCAGATCTTGAATGGATGGGAGATCTGCTCCTTTCATATGAATGTCACCTGCTGGTAGACCGACATCAGCTATGGGACCGACAACGACTGTGGGACTGGCGATGGCTGGTCAAGCACCAAGGATGGCTTTCAGACCAGCATCAGGTATATGACCATCTCCTACTCAGGGAGCAATGGTGACTGCTAGACCTGGAGCATCGTCGGTCCCAACATTCCTTATGCTTAGTCCGGCCACTGGTATCAGCCGGAGTGCGTGACCATGACTTAGGCTTTGGCTTGGTAGGGGAACTTTTAGGAATGAGAGAAGACTTTTTTTGACCCAACCTTTGTCCCTGTCTTCCTCCAGAGCCGGACTAGGGTCCGGCTGCAGTGGGAGAGCATCCTTCTTAACCTGACACCACCAAAACTGAAAAAGCTCAGTGAACTCCTCCTTAGAAAACAGCTGCGGCAGACCCCGAAGGGAGGCTGGGTTTGTTCGGTGTGTGCAGAGCTATAGGTGAGGACAGGTAGGTCACTGGGACAGGAATCATCTTCCTGGTCCTCAGCGGTGGAGGCCCTACGGACCGGCAAATGGTTGGTTACCGATGACGCCTTGGCCGCTGTCAGCTCTGGTTCTTGTGCCATCAACGGTTTGGAGCCATCTGGCTTGGATGTCATCATCAGCTTTGGCTTGGATGGCTGTGCCACAGAAGGGCAGTGAGCCAATGCTGGCTTTGAACCTGGCTCCCACTCCCTGTGTTCAGAGGTCTTGCCCAATGCTCCAGGAATGACCGATGTCTGGATTTTCTTTGGCTGGGCCAAAGCTGCCGCGGAAGAAGAACCAGAGGTCCCGACTCCCAAGGTGGAGGGTAGCCACAAGGGTGTTGCCTTCACCTTTGGGTTGGAGGATGCCGGTACAGAGACCGGGCCCTGGCTACCACTACCAGACACCGGTGGTTTGACGGGAGCGGTAGTGTCCTGCCACTCTGTGGAGTTCTGTAAGTGGCGGGAATGATCTGAACCGCCCATCCCAGAGGAGGACTTCTTACGGGGTGACCGATCCTGGTAGTTTTTGTGGGACTTATGTTGGTCCGAGTCCCATTTCTTTTCTTTGTGCTTAGTGGACTGGGAAGAGGAAGTGGACTTCTCCGCTGGTGAGCATTGCATCACGGCCACCTGTTGTTCAAGAAGATGGGCCTTAAGAGCCTTAAGGCAGCACATTCTGGTCCTGCCTGTAAAGCCACTACAGATCAAGCAGGCCTTGGTGTCGTATTCCGGCCCAAGGCAAAAGACGCTGGCCTCATGAGTGTCCTTCGCTGGGATCTGGCAGCCACAAGCGCACTTTGTCCTCTTTTTCTTGGATAAGGAGACTGACGACGGTGAAGTTGACAAGCAGTAGAAGACGGTGAAGAAAAGAAAAGTGGACTTTTCGAGAAGAAAACAAGAAAAATGACATAGATTTTGCTAGAAACTACTAGACTTCATTTTAAAGGCAACCGAAGAGCCAATGGAAGTGGGTCTGCAACGGGAAAAGAACTGAGGTGGGGCTGGGGACCGCCCCCTGATATACCATTAGGCGACGTTGGGCGAGTCAACATCGGGTCGCCTGGAGACTGCTAGATAAAGATTTTCCAATGAGTCCTAGAGCCTGCAGCATAGTCCTAATTGTAATAGCCAGCTGCAAGAGCTCCCACTTGAAGTGAGATCTGTAATTATCTGAGCAGCACCAGACTGTGCATTAGAGAAAGAGTAAGGTACTTCTGGGAATCCCAGATTTCCAGTTGCCTTGGATTTCAGCACCAGGTTGTGCAGTCGGAATAGTATTCTGGGTGGCGTGTGTTCAAATCCCAGCCTAGGCACTGGTTTCTTTCTCTTTTCTGTTTGGGTTCCATATATGTGTGCAATGCACCCCTGTGAATGAAAGTAATTATCTGTGCAGCACTGGGTTGTGCATTTGAGAAAGAATAAGGTGATTCTGGGAGTCCCAGGTTTCCAGTTGCCTTGGTGGTGTCATTGGTAGCACAATCGGAACAGTATTCTGGGTGGCCTGGGTTCAAATCCCAGCTGAGACACTTATTTCTTTCTTTCTTCTGTTCATGAAGAAAAAATCTCTGGCAGGCAGGATGCAGTCAACACCAATGCAGGCCCTCCATCACAGGTCGTGGCACTCACATATCAGTAGAGGTTTCTGAACCACTGGTGAGGTAAGACCTGGAGAAAGAGGGGTGATAGGGCTGGAGGGTGCTGGTAGAAGGGGGCTGTCTGGGATGATACAGAGGATAAATACCTGATTAAAAAAAGAAGCATAGATGCAGAGGATGGTTCATTTGTGGGATGGCCTACCCAGTGAGATGTGGAAGCCAGCACTGTTCAGGTTTTCAAAGCTGTACTAGACAGATTCCTAAGAGAATTAAGGAGCCTGCAAAAAATCTGCAGCATGAGGAGCATTGTCTGTGGAAATGGCCCTGACTGACACCTGAGCTGCCAGGTTTAGGTAGATAGGTAGATGTGCCCTAGGAATGGGGGATAGTCAGGTAGGAGTTCCTTGGAGGTGGGTGACTTGTAGCTGGAGGGTGGAGCTTTGGCACATAAATTAACCAGGTGAATGAGGGATTCTCTCTTGCTCTGTGCTCTCTAGCCAGAACCCACCCAAACCCACCCTCATAAAAGCAGGACATGGAATTGAGTCGGGTGTTAGGGAACTCGCTGTCCCATGGGGGAGTCACCTTATGGGTCAAGGTTTTTGCCTTTCTCAGCGAGATTTATATTTACAGTAGTTTTAGGCAGGCATGTATGGATCTTTAGCTTAGGTCATCACGGTCATGTAAGTGGCGGCACGGTAGTATGGCAAGGTTTCGTACAGCAAGAGGAACAGGGAAAATCATGCATCTTTTCAGGCTGATCAACCCTGAGACTGGCAAAATGTGAGGGCCAGATGGATTGCCATCCCCATTAAAGGGACAGCTGGAGGGACAGCTTCATTGGGCATTGCCTGCAGGATGCAGCACCCTCTAATGAGAGAGTGGTACATTGGCACCCGGCCTAGGGCCATCCCTTATGCCTTGGAGCTGGTTCCTTCACAATGGCTTGTACCCATTCAGTTAGCTCTCCTGAGGGTAGCGGGATGGTCTTTGGTAATGATCATGATGATGACTAGTTAATGAATGACTTGTCATGACTACCTTGCTGCACATGTCACGATGATTTGGCTATAACTGTATGTTACGTTTGCTCAATAAATGCATGGCTGTGGGCATTTTCCTCAAAAGCACATTTTTTGTCTCAGTCTGTTTAGGCAGAGGGAAGGGTTGGTGACCTATAGTATAAGACAATAGCATTGCAAGTTTCACAGCATGAGTTAATATTAAAAATAAGTCATACCTGCTGTACTGTATCTAAGTAACCAACATGTTGTTTTTCTCCCTTTTTAGGTTTTTTTGCTGATTTTTAAATTAGACACTGACAAATTCTTTTTGTATCACCATCACTTCAGCACTTGGTTATTGTCCTTGTATTGTTTTAGTGTGACTATGATGTTTTGGGGGGCCTCACTGTTCATTCCCAGCTGTTACCCCTTTAAGTGAATCAAGAGGTATTGCCACTTTAATTAAGGAAAATGAAGTCATTGTGGAAACTGGGCTCACCACCCCTGAAAAAGTAACCGGTGAGTTAGGAAACACATAGAGGCTTTATTCTGTGAAGCTATGTCATAGTCCGGCTTTTCTGTCTGTGTCTGGAGTTCACTTGCACTTTAATAAATTAAGCACTGTAGCATCTTATTCCTATGTGCTGCATGTGTTTTTGTATGCAAGCCTGAAGCGGTTTACTGGGTGTAGACCTACCTGCCTTTCTAGTCCATTTCATCTTGGTCCTGCAGTTATCCTAGGGCGCTACAATTTTTTGCTATAGTTCAAATTTGGTTCTTTGTGAGCACAGGGTTTCTACTAAAACCGTGACCTCATTTTAAACCTCTCACACTTACATGAGCCGAGGTGGCTGCCATGACAAAGCAAGCCTCACAGAAACTGAGTGACTTTGTTCTGTGCCTAATTTTGAGTGCAGTTACGTAGATACTTTATTATCACTCCGAGAGGCACCATTGCAAACATGTAAGCAACTAAGGGCTGATCAATGTCAGGAACACGTTCTCTAAGTTTGAACAGGTACAATTACTGAATACATACAGAAACTACTGGGAACAAGCTTCCCTGCAAGCTAATTTGGCAGTGGATGGGATTCCCCTGAGGCAGCAGATAATCAAAAGGAAAAAAAAAAAACAGCTGCAAATAAAACAAATAAGTGGTTCAAAGAACACTGGGAGAACATTCTCCTTGGCACATCTAAGCAGCAAACTGAGCTAATATTGAAGAAGGGAGCTGAAAGTGAGAGAGAGAGAGAGAGAGAGAGAGAGAGAGATCACATGGGAACAGATAGGAGGAGGCAGTATTGGATTTTGACTCAACAACAGACTTTAATCAACTGAGTGAAAACATTCAAAGATCCCTAGCCCAATATGATACAAAATTAGCTCTATAAAAAGGTCACATCTGACAGGAATATGGATGATTATAAAAAGGGCAATATCTTGAGTTAGGGCAAAAAAGTATAGAGACCTAATAATCAAAGGGTTCAAGTGAAGACAATCTTAAAAAAGTCCAACAGACCATCACCCTGTAATGTTGGCACTGACACCAGTGTGATTGAATGGGAAGAGGTCTCCTCAGGTTCTGATAGCAGTATTTTAGAGGAGGATGAGGTGGAAAGATATCCTAGAAGTTGCAACACCTGCAACTACTACAGCTGACTGCAACACGGTGGGCAAGGAGCAGGGAGTAAACTGTGGCAGCAGAGGAAGCAAAGGGAAAACCAAGAGCAAGAGCAAATAGAGCTCCTGCAGAACAACAACTTTAATGTAATAACATCTCCCAGAGGGCCCCTCACATGAACAGGAGAGAACCTTTTACACAGGGGTCTTTCATTTGTCCCCACAAACTACATAAATCATTTCCAGACTGCACTGGACTTACACTGTTTTATCCAGACACCTAATTTACAGTCCTATTACAAGAAAGAGGAGAATCATCCATTTTTTTTGTCTCCATAGATGTCTTTACCCCAATTGATAAATCTGTTGCATACATTCAGCAAAATCTCAGGCTACAAGATTATTTTTTCTAAATCAGAAGCTCTGCTGATTAGTGGCCAGTGCCCACAAGCCTTTAAGGAATCTTTTCCATTCCAGTGGGCCAGAAATAACCAGATCTGGTACCTTGGAATTCAGGTCTCCACTGAGCTTTCCAGGCTCTTCCCTCTAAATTGGGGCATAACCTTCAGGTGGCTTTGGCAAGGTGGCAGCTACTTCCCTTGGCATCAGTGGGGGGGGTGGATGTGACAAAAATGAATGTCCTGCCAGGTCTGCTGTTCCTATTCCAATCTTTGCCCCTAAGGGTGCCCTCTCATTTTTGTACTAAACTTCAGAAAGCTATCCAACAATTCGGATGGAACCGCAAGTGTCCATGGGTGTCCCATAGAGTGCTTCACCTTCTTAAAGAGGAGGGAGGCCTGACATTACCCAACCAAAAATTATATTATCTGGCTGCCAAGCAATGGCTATTTTTACATGGGCCAGGCAATGGGAATCTTCCCAATGGTACCAAACTGAAAATGCAGAGATAGGGGATAGACCCTTGCTTACTCTAGCCCTTGCCTCAGTTACACTGGAATACAAGAGAAGTACTACAAATAGATGGGTTCAACAGGGATTGTACGTCCTGAATAAAATCAGATCTCTGACTGCTACCCCTCAAGGAATCAGACCCCTGTCCCTAATAAGATATGAGGCAGACTTTTCCCCCCATGTTAGATCTTGGATATGCAGGTTGGGAAAGGCAAGGGATAATGAGGTTCACTCAATTTATTGTGAATGGTAGCTGAATATCTTTTCAAAGGGCCAAGGAAACCTTTCAGTGGTCCAATTCACAATTTCTATGATACATGCAGGTTAGGCAATTTATTAACTCTCGGGATAATCTCGTCCAGCTGATTAGATCTCTCACAGTCTGGGAGGAGCACTTATAAGGGGTTGTAACCATACAAGGGCCAGGTAGATATATCTCAACAACCTATAGATTGTTGTTGCAGAGAGGGGTCAGTCCTCTGCAGAAATACAAAAGGGTCTGGGAGCAGGAGTCCTTGACACAAATTAGTGATTTGGATTGGGAATACAGGCTTAAAAGGGTCTGGAGGGCAATGTCAGCTCCAGTCTGGTGAGAATTTTATTGGACGGCTCTAAAACGTTATTTTCGCACACCTTCTATTACCAAACATTACAATACCACTAGCTCAGACTCGTGCCGGAGGAGTTGCAGGCAGCGAGGTGATCATTGGCATGTTTTTTTGAACTTCCCAAAGCTGGGATGTTATTGGAACATGTTACAGGAGGCAATCAAAGCTATTACAGGGGTCTTTATCCCACTAACATTTGAAAATTGGATTTTAGGGACTCCCGCAGTCATCCACCAAAAGGTGGAAATTCGCAAAGTCTTACTTATTCTGTTTGTGGTGGCCTTGAAATGTATAATGGCCAATTGGTTTTTGAAAAACTTCCCACCTTGGACGAGTGAGTGGGCAGGGTGAAGGAGGTAGTGCAAATGGAAGCCATGACGGCCAGGTTACGCCTTCAGCTTGAAAAGCATGAGGCGAGATGGAGGGGTTGGGAGTCCTGGTTGCAGCGGAAGACAACCCAGTGACTTTATGAGAGGACAGGTCTGTTGGGGGACACCCATCAGTTAAGGTCGGGGGGATGGATCATATCCTGTTTTAATCTCCCAGATAGGGTGCAGTCAGTTGGGTGATGCCATTGATGCCGGGAACCTTGGACCCAGGGGCGGGCGGGGACAGACCTGCTGATATCAAACCTCCAAGGGTGAATGACCAAAGGGGTATGGACCTAAAATGACAATGCACCACTATTTGTCAGCTCTTTGGGGAAGGGGGGTTCACAGCCAAATAGTTGGCCTAGGGTAGTAGTCCAAAGTACTCTGGTTGAGTGTGGTTCTAATTAGGAGTATGGCCCTTTATGATGTTAATTTTGTTTTTTTTATCTAAAAATCATGTTAATATGTTTAGACTGCTGACTTCTTTTAATAATTTGAATGGTATTGATATTGTATTGCAGGACAAACGACATGCTAATATTGTATTTAACACAAGTGTATTCAGCTATTGGATCAACTTGTTATTTCCTGCTGTATTCATACTGAGAATAAAGCTGAGTTTGAAAAAAAAAGAAAGAGGAGAATCAGAACAGAGATACTAATCAGGTGTGTAGCCAATCATCAGATTCAGACATGCCTCATTACTTGTCCACAGCAGAGCACAGTATTATGGCCCTTCGAGAAAAGTCTAAAATATGCCCTCAATTATCACCAAATCTTCAAGTCTTTCAAGGCGTATGTGAACAGGATGTAAAAACACTGCTAGAGGAGGAAGTATGTTGATACCGTAATAACATAACAATGGAAGAACATATAGCTCTGAAAAAAATTAAAGGAAGATGCATCAATTTCCATCAGTCGTGTAGACAAGGGCAGGTTAATGGTGGTAATGGACACCCAGAAATATGAAAAGGAAGTGAAATGTCAATTGTTGGATACCATTGACTACAGATGTCTACCATCCGATCCTGGCTTGCAGTTTGAAAAAGATTTGGGACTATTTGGAACAGTTGAACATCAGAAAGTCTTTCTCCTTACAGATGTTGGACTGTATGAAGGAGAACATCCAACATCTTAAGATCCATAAGTTCCTGACATCACCACTTGGATGCACGATTATATCGATCATTTGGAGCCTGACAGAACTCCTATCTAAGGTGATGGACACATACAGTACATAGACACTGTTGCAAGATTGCTTCCATCCTACATCCAGAATACAGCTGATTTCAAGTACCCTTTCAGATATGGCGATTGAACCAGAATCCTGGTTGGCTGCAATGGACGTTACAGTCCTTGCGTGCATGAAAAAGTGTTGAGGGCAATGGCTGTGTTCGTGAATGATAGAATTGAACAGGTGCCCCCCCCCCAGATGCCTTATTGGAGTTGATCAGTATGATCCTTGAATATAATGGCCAAATCACTTAAATCTAATTCTTCACTCTGTGTCCACTCACCCAATGGCCCTGCCATAGACATCGTTCACTACTTCAAGTATCTGGACCCCACCCTCTCTTTCACTGACCATGTGAATTCAGTAGTTCATAGAATAAACAAAAAACTTGGTGTGGCATACAGCATCAAGCCCTTCCTCCCTGCGGATGCTCACCTGGCTACTGCCGGAGGAAACCTTCCCCCTATCCTGGACTACTGTTCCCCCTGTTTACACTCGTGTCTCCTCTTCCATCTGTCCAGACTTGAGGTCATATATAATAGCATTTTCCGATTCACCCTGTTTTCCCCTTACTCCACACACTACTGTGACCTCAGCCACCCCCTGAACTGGCCCTCCCTACAAGGTCACTTTGACTTTACTACCAGCTGCCTCATCGATACCTGTAGTCGGAATGGTTCTGCCTCCCCTTATCCACCTTCTTCAAGCCATGCATTCTGCCAAGGCCTCTCTGTATCACCACAAATATGGTTAGCAAAGCCCTATCGGTCGTGGCTATAAAGTCTGGCTCCTCGCTAGGCACACCTGCATCAGTGTGCGCAAGTGATTGCCCGCACCCCTCCCAGCCTTTTATTGCCATGACCCACAAACCATCTTCCCAATTTCTTGCTCTGGCCCTAGACAGCCGGGACTTGTCACGAGCAGGTATGATTAGCATTGTAACCTCTTACTGCCTTTTCTACTGGTTAATCTGCACATGTTCTCATACTTGCTTCCACATCTGTGATCTCTGTTACTTCAGCCCGGATTCCTACTGCACTGCTGCAACTATTGCCATCTCACCTGCTCTTCATTACTATGTCTGTCGTACTTACATACCTACCTGTTACGTGTTATCTTACTTGCCATTTGTTTGCTCTGCTACAGTCTTCTTGACCAAGAACTGTTGACTGCATTGTGGCTGCCTAATTTTAACATTATGGAATGTACACAGCTGTAACCAATTTGTATTATCTACTATTTGTAACTATTATATGTGTATTATCTACTATTGTAACTAATTACTCTGCCTGTGCCTTTTGGCCCGGGTTGTGCCTGAAAACAGTCCGTTGGACCAGTGCACCCTACCCGGTTAACAAAGTCATAAATAAATATATAAATAAATAATGCACTTGTGTACAAAATGGATCCTTACCTCCAAGTCAAGGGGACAGCTATGGGGGCCAGCTTGGTCCCCAATTATGCTATTCTATCAATGGGGGAGTGGGAGGAATGGATGGTGTATAACAGTGAGACTCATCCTTTTTTTGACCAGATTGATTTATGGCATCATTACATCAATGGTATCTTGGTTGTGTGGCAGGGAACAGAGCTTGAACTTCTCGAATTTGGGAGGTTGCTGGAAACAAGTAACAGGAACCTTAAATTCTCCATGAACTACGTAAAAACAGAGATCGACTTTCTTGATATAGCTATCAGAAAAGATGGCTATGGTGGGGTGAGTACAGATATTTTTCTGAAGTATACATACTGGAACACCCTACTCTTTCCCACAAGTTGCCATCTCAATCACACAACCAGAGGTATCCCAAAGGGACAATTCATATACATTAAATGTAATTGCAGGAGGGCTGATATACTGGTGAACCATCAGATACAGAGAGGGTACAAATATCTGGTCACTAGTGAAACTAGACTCAAGGTAGACAATAGGGATAGACAGGTTATATTGCAATATAATATCCATAGAATGTGGGAGGGTAACCAAGTTAATTTTATCACCATTTATTCTCTCCAGGTCAATAGGGTCTAGGCAATAGTCAATTTACCACAGGCACACCAAGAATGGTGTGCAGAAGAGATAGAAACTTGAGCGATGAGGTGGTCCACTCCAACTAGCCTGAACTGAAATCAAATGCATCACCTGGCTACTATCATCATCCCAAGGTTGCCACAGGTGTGGCCAGTGTAAATTCTGCCCTGTGGTTGAAAAAGCAAATGAATTTGTAAACCATGTACAGGCAGACCCACCAAGTTTTGTGATTTGATTGCTTGTACAGCTGAGGGAGTGGTATACTTGGTTACTTGCCGGTGTGGAGTGTTCTGTGTGGGAAAGACCTTACGCTCCATGGAAATATGCATTTGGGAACATCTGTGTGCCATCCAGTGAGAGGACACCATGAACACTCTGACAGTACATATCATGAGGAGCATGGATAAATCTCAACATGACTTCAAGTTTTTGGGGTTAGAAAAAGTCCATAGACAATCGAGGGGTGGTGACTTTGGCAATTTGTTGAGGAGGAGGGAGTGTTTTTGGATTTTGGACTTGGTATAGCCACTAGGTGGTCTGGTTTAAGTGGAAGATTGGAAATCAGTCCATTTATGGGGCAAATTGTTAGTATTCAATAAGTCAAACTGTCTGTGCTGTAAGTAACTAACCTGTTGTTTGTATCCTTTTTTAGGTATTGTTGCTGATTTGAAAGTTGTGGACACCGAACACATTTTTATCACCATCACTGATGCACTTTATTTGCTTTTGCACTTGGTTATCGTTCTTGTTTTGTTATAGTGTGACTATGGTGGTTTGGTGGTCACCATTGGCATGTTAATTAAGGGATATAAAGGCAATGTGGAAACTGGGCCTGCAACCCTTGAAAAAGTAACCAGTGAGTTATGAAACATGTCAGGACTTTGTTCTGTGAGGCGATGTCATAGTCCAGCTTTTTTATCTATGTGTGGAGTGCAATTGCACGTTAATAAATTAAGCACTGTAGCTTTTTATACCTATGTGCTGCTTATCCTGTTGTGTGCAAGCCTAATGCGGTTTAATAGGCGCAGACCTACTGTACCTGCCTTTCTAGTCTATTTCCTCTTGGTCCTGCACCAGTAATTCTGGGGTGCTACAATTTTTTTGCCATTGTAACACAGAACTAGACATTACTGATGGCAATGGCATCAAGAGTTACACAGCAGGAGTAGGGTAACACAAGGCTAAACAGACTCCAGAGAGAGAATGACATTGAGTGTTACAGCATAGGTAGGGTAACACAGGGTTAGACAGATTCCTGCAAGGAGAATGGCATTGAGGGTTACACAGCATAAGTAAGGGTAACATAGGATCAGACAGATTCATAACATTTATAGGAGATGTTCAACCAGGCAGTAGAGGATTAACAATGGCTCCAATTGCTCCATGGACCCAGGCCCAAACTCAGAGGGGGGCCCACTTGCCCAGGGGCAGCCACCACCTGCATGTCTTGTGGAAGTTGTGGATTGTTATTTGGTGTGCTATTAATTTTTTTTTTTGGCACAGTAAGTGCCCTGCCTGCCCTTGTGTGCACTCATGCTGTGGCTGAGTCATTAGCGACATCACACGACGTGGAGGAGCACAGCACGCAAGTTGTGTGACACATACTTTCCTGCCATCACAGACAGGCTAGAGCTTGGTTGGTGATGAGGTGAGCTCTTGCTTGGTGGCATCAAAAAGAATTTCGGTCTCCTCAGTCTCGCTCAGATGCTTGGTGGGTCTAGCTGCAAGCAAGCACAGGACCATTTGGATCGCAGTTGGTAGTTGGGATGGTTCAGTTCCAGGAGGGGTAGAGGACTCAAGGAGGAGGTCTTAACGGGTTGGCTAACTGGGCTGGTGGCAAGTGTCAGGCTTCAGGTTCCAGCCAGATGGCAGGGTAAGTAAGTTATCACAATTGCTCCCCATCCACACTTGTAGGTCGTGCTATTTACTTGAATCATAACATGTAATTCTGCACTTTGCACATGTTCGAGCAGCTGCCTGCCATCTCGAATGTGTGAGCTGTTTCAGCACAGCAGAAGTTCTGCTGTACTGAATCAGCTTGCATGTTTGAACAGGCAGGCAGCTGCTCAAACATATGCACAGCAGTCAGTGCACAGTGCCTGTGTGGGAATGTACAAGTGGCCTAACTGGCACCTGACCTCCACTGGTTGTTACCCCCCCCCCCCCACCCTGTTGAAATCTGAAATGGCATCCACCCCTGCTTATCACAGCTCTGAGCTTTTTTTCACCTGTGTAATGCTGATCCTAGCTAGGTAGGTAGGTCGCCTGAACACTGCCCCTACCCCTCCCCCATGAAAATGGGGTCCCACAAAACTTTTTGGCACTGGGCTCACAAAAGGTGAATCTGCTCCTACAACCAGAGAGGCAATTTGCCTCTAATAGCGTGCCATTTTTTCGTGGTTATAGTCAATTATATTTCTTCTTGTACAGTATTCATCTAGTCTGCTCTTAAAACCTTTTATGTCTTTACTCAGCATCACCTCATCTGGGAGCTCATTCCAGTGTGCTGCCACCCTTTGTGTTTTCCATTGCCCCCCTTATTTTTGTTCTGCAGATCTCTCCCCTTTAACTGAAGAACATGAGTTCTGGTATCATGCTGTATTGTTTTCTGCTGTAACCCCAAACAAACCCTTAAATCCATGTCCTGAAATGCTTTGTATATCAAACAACAATCCCCTTTCAACCGTCTATACTCCAGTGTGAACATGTCCATCTTTACCAGCCTATCCTCATATGGCAAATCCCTTACATCTGATGCAATCTTTGTTGCCCTCCTCTGAACCCGCTCCAACTGCTTTATTTCCCCCCTTAGATTGTGGTGATCAGAAATGGCAACTGTACTCCAAATGAGGCCTCACAGTCACACCATAAAGAGACATTAACACCCCACTATCTCTACTGGTTATATAATGTTTGCTTATACAGCCCAGTATCTTAAGACATTTCTGTGCAGTTTTCCTTACTATGTTTATTAAACTTAATCATGTTTATTGTAAGAGCACCATATAGCATATACAGCATATCTTGTAATTAAAAAAAACCTTCTAATTAGTGCACTTTTGCCCAGCTGTGAAGGTTTAAACTGTTTACGTCTATCTGCATATTTACAGGCATTACAACTACCACAGTTATAAAATCCCACCATTTTACTACTGATACAATAATCTGTAATATATTGACTGCTAGTGATTTGATCCCCTAAATTAGGGGCTGTGCTATATGCAGTAAGGGATTTATTCCCCACTGCATTTTTAAGGATCGGATCAGTAAGTAGAATTTCTCAGTTTGAGCATACAATATGAGACTCTTGTTCTGAAATCCTATTGAATTCAGTAACAAGCACCAAGGACCCGATTCGCAAACGTTAATGCAGGGCTTGCATCAAGCACTGCTTCAAACCTGTTTTTGCGCCAAATACATTGCCACAACTTGTACTCAGTTTAAGAAGATTGCGTGCATTTGTGACAGTTTTCCCACTTTATGGTAGTAGGTCTAACTTGCTGCAATTGGTGCCTGGGATCAAGAATCCTGATTGCTGGCTGGGGAATGTCGCAAACCCCTTGCACCATATGTTCGGCATACCCGGGGCATGTGGCATTTCCAACTCGTTTGTGACTCAGGCCCTGAAGGTTCAATCTTAGCTGTGGTTTTCGGCTTCACCTTTAACAGATCCTGTCTATCAACATTTTCTGCTCCCTCATAGGCTTGCATAATCACATTCAACCTGTACCCTCTAGACTGAAGACACAAAATAATATATTTCGCTTCCTTTCTGTGTTTGTACAATTTCTTTTAAGCCTCAGAAATTGGCAATAAGGTATATTTCTGATCATCTTTCTGGGATGTGCACTAATTGCCATCAAAAGTGAATTATTAACTGTTGGTTTCTGATAGCCATATGTTTTAAAATGCCCATCCTCATGGCCTTCCAGAACCAGATCTAAAAATTGTATTTTATTTTGATGCATGTTGAATGTGAATTTCAGCTCCCAAGCATTATCATTCAACCATTCAACAGATAAAATGGTGTCTGATGCATTGCCAGTCCAAGCAGATATAACATCGATATATTGAAACCATTTTGATATATAGTGTCTAAAGAATCATGATCTGATAATGTGAATTCTTGTTCTATCCATGACAGCACAATATTTGCATATGAAGGCGCTAAGGCCATACCCATGGCAGTCCCACTTTGTTGGTAATAAAATATGTTATCACACATAACATAATTATGCTTGAGGACAAACTCCAAGCTCAATAATAAAAATTCAGGATCAGTTACATTCGTGAGATCAAAGTGAAGCAACATAAGTTCCACAGCTTGTAAACTGAAATCATGATTAATATATGTATGTAGGCTTTCTACATCAGCTGTTATCCACATATTCATTGTAGACCAAGTAACCTCTCCAGATTTCCCCAGGATATCCATAGAGCCTCTGACATAGGTTGGTGACTTTTGTGCAATATTCTTAATTAAAATAATCCAGGAATTTGGAAAGTTTCTCTGTAACACAACCTATGCTAGAGACAATAGGATGCTTTGGGGGATCATATGCATCTTCATATACTTTTGGAAGCACATAAAATGTAGGAATAACAGAGTGTGGGATACTTAAAACATTTTTTCATTTAAATGATTCCACCCATTATCAAAAGCAGAATCCAAAAAATCATTCAACTGTCTATGAAAGTTTCTATTGGATTTGAATCAAACCTCGTGTAAAACTGTGTATTGCTCAATTGCCTACCAACTTCTAAAACATACATTTCCTTTGTTAACAGGACTATATTACCCCCTTTATCGGGCTTTTTGATTACTACATCATTCAAGTCCTTAATTTCTTGTAGCACTATTTGATCTTCATTTGACATATTCGAAAAGAATTTCTGCCAATCTTGTTCAAAGAGATAGTTAATTTCATATAATATGGTTATTTTAAAAATGTCAGTAGCTGGACTTTTTTTTTTTTTTTTTACCAAGGGGGTCAAATGTAGATGGTGGTCTGAACAATTTTTCTGTATTTCTGGGTCCACTGTTAAAGGCAAAACATTTTCATTAATCAACTCTAAAGCTTCATTCATCAAAACCTCTGCATCAGGATACATGATGGTGCTGATATTAGTTCTATTTCCAGAAGTATCATTTTGCATTTCTTCTAATAAATTATCAGTGTCCCAATGTATTTCATTTTGACCAGCTTGTAAATCATCAGTGGATTTGGACTTACTCAAAAAATGGCATCTTAACCAAATTTTAATATCTGGTGAGGATCTATATAAAATAGCATAATCTACGTGTAGTTAAGGGGCAAATCATTCATGAAAAGGGAAAACAGGAGGGGGCCAAGAATAGTACTTGGCGGAACACCATCAGCTATCACCCTAAGATCAGATGTGCCGCTTTGCCACTTTTGGTCAATCAAGTAGTTGTGAAACCAGAGGCAAGAGCAGTCAGCGAGGTCATTTGCCTTTAGTTTGTTCAGTAGTAGGTCATGATTAACCAAGTCAAATTCCTTAGTAAGGTCGACAAAAATTGGTCCTTTTATTTCTACTACCCATGTGCATCACTGCACATTTTTCAACATTAAATTCTAATTTGTGAGCCTTTGCCCAGGTCTCCAGGTTTTTTAATTTTAATTTGAAATGTACTGTTGCCTCTTCAGAGTCTACCATTGATCCTAACTTAGTGTCATTGGCAACTTTTGATAACCAAACTCCACTGTTACACTGCATTGATGTTCCATCGATGTTAAATATTTTGGGGCCAAATACAGAGCTCTGTGGAACCCTGCTCATCACTCTACCCCATTTTGATGTACAACCTCTTATGACAACATGTTGTTTCCTGTCCTGGAGCCATGCTTTTATCCAACTTACCAGCCTTTAATCTAGCCCCATCTCTTTCAGTTTAGGTAAGAACTTCAAATGTGGTACCTTATCAAAAGCCTTGCAATAGTCCTGGAAAATAACATCTACAGTTAGACCTTTGTCCAATGCCTTGCTCACATTTTTAAACAAATTTATTACATTTGTTTGACAAGACCTTTGCTTCTTAAATTCATACTGTGTTTAATCTGTTATTTCACTGGGCAAACTTTTCTATTTCCTCTTGGATAATAGCTTTGAGAACTCTGCCTGTCATCAAGGTTAAACTAATTGGTCTGTAATTCTGATGATTGGTTCTTTCTTCCTTTTTATGTTGGCGCGCTTGCACAGCCAACATCATGGGACAGTGCAGCTTTAGAGGCGTGGTCGCTGTTGGGCGAATGCAGGGCATGCACCAGTAGGTGCGTCCCGCATTCCCCAATCAGCCTGCATGCCGGCGCCACACCATGCATACATAATGTGGCGAGCACATCTAAGAAAAGGTCTGCTGCAATCTGAGCAAAGCTTGTCAGATGCAGCGGTCCTTTTCTTGCCATGCTCACTGCCATTATGTACATGGTGGGACACTGGTTGTAGAACTGCCAACTCCGGGGGTGCCCAATCCCCCTGTCAGCTGCCCCTGCCCCCTGTGAATGTGCAGACGGGGAGCCTACTCCCTGTCGGCATAAACCCCCTCAATTGTTTAATGCCAAGGGGGTGCCCAATCTCCCTTGGCTCTGCACCCCCCACCCTTCTTTGTGTGCCAACGGGGGTACCCAATCTCCGTCGGCATAAATACCCCCCGTGTTGTTTGCTGACGAGGGTGCCCAATCCCCCATTGGCTACAGACACCCCCTAAACAGTTAGGTGGCACGCTGGGAGCCCACCCCAGCATGCCAAATGCCCTTCAAAACAAAAACTGTCCCACAATGTTTTTTTCTGTTTTTTAACCTGTAAAACGAAAATGGTCCCTCGTAGTCTCCATGCCTTCCTCCCCCCCGCACCCACCCTCTGTGCACCCTGCCTCCCCACACCCCCCACCCCATACTTACCTCCGGAGTCTGGCACGATGATCTTCAGTGGACAGGGAACACTTCTGCACTCTTCAAAGCCGACCGCGAACTGAGGAAATGCCGGTAAGCTGTATAATGTAATAGATAGGGTTTTTGCAACTTTGCTGCATATCTCAGGCATTTTTGTGAATTTTGGCCCCAAATTTTCAACATGGGTTTTTTGGGACCTCTTCTCATGAATTCTTGCACTGTCATGGCGTTATTTGGTCCCGAAAGGTGATTTCACAGTCACTGTGCAGAATTACCTTTCAGGACTGCATAACAAAATGACAGTGCCCCCTGTTCATGACAGGGGCTCTCAAAAACCCTATGTTGCAAATTTGGTGGGAAAAATCCAAAACATGACAGTTTTATGAGCGTGCGTAGCAACTGCGCAACGCATGCTTGTACATTAGCGCATTCACACTATTTTTCATGCCAGATTCTCAACATTGGCATTTTACCACACCTTCTTGTGAATTATACAGCTGTCATTTTTCACATCCTGGCCGAAATGTGTTTTCGCACTTTAGGCGCAGAATAGCATGGTCGCTGTGCGAAATCAGTGTTCGGGACACATTACAAAAATGACAGTGAGACTGTTCATGAGCAGAGGTCCTAAAATGCCTGTGTTGAAAATTTGGTGACAATACTCCATAAAATGACTGTTTTATGAGGTGCATAGCAACTGCGCAATGCACGCTCGTAACTTAGTGCATTCGCAATATTTTCATGCCAGAGTCTCAGATTTGGCATTTTACTACACCTTCTTGTGAATTGTACAGCTGTCAATTTTCACATCCTTGCTGAAATGTGTTTTTGCACTTTTGACACAGAATACTGCATTTGCTGTGCGAAATCAGTGTTCGGGACACATTACGAAAATGACAGTGACACTGTTCATGAGCAGAGGTTCTAAAATGCCTGTGTTGAAAATTTAGTGACAATACTCCATAAAATGACTGTGTTACGAGCGTGCGTTGTGCAGTTTGCACGCATGCTCGTACGTTCACAAACTTTTAATATTCTCACTCCAGATTTTCTACAGTGCCATTGTTCTGCACCTCCTAATGAACAGTACAGCTGTCATTTTTCACATCCTGACCAAAATCTGTTTTCGCAGTTCTGGCGCAAAATAGCGTGGTCGCTGTGGAAAGTCCGTATTCGAGACACATGATGAAAATGACAGTGTCACTGTTCATTAGCAGATGCCCTAAAATGCCTATGTTGAAAATTTGGGAGCGAAAGTCAATAAAATGAGTTTTATGAGCGTGCGTTGCACAGTTTGCACGCACCCTCATGACTTTGTGAATTTGTAATACTGTCACTCCAACTGTTCATCATTGGCATTTTTCCATACCTCCTTATGAACACTGCAGCTGCCTGAAATGTGTTTCTGCACATCTGGCACAGAATTGCACGGCCGCTGTGCGAAATCAGTTTTTGGGACAGTTTGAGGAAATGATGGTGACAATATTCATGAGCAGAGGTCCTAAAATGCCTATGTTGAAAATTTGGTGCTGAAACTCCATACAATGACTGTGTTGCAAGCGTGCATTGCGCAGTTTTCACGCACCCTTGTAACTTCGTCAGTCTGCAATATTTTCATGCCACATTTTCACCACTGGCATTTGTGCACATCTTCTTATCAACAGTCCAGCTGCCATTTTTCACAGCCTGCCCAAAACGTGTTTCCGCAGCTGTGGCTCTCAATGGCGTGCTCGCTGTGCAAAGTCACCTTTTGAGACACATTCACAAAATCACAGCACTATGCGTCTCTAACTACGCCACTCCCACTGCCAATGCCAGTGCAACAACATTCGGCATTGACAAATGCTTGTTGTATAGTGTTATTATATTTACATCCCTACACCTTTTAACCACTTCTCCTGTATCAAGAGAGTGTTGAAATATGTTAGTAATGGGGCCAGTTATTTCCTCACGCTGTTCCCCAACCAGTCTCGGGTGGATTGGGTCTGGACTAGTGCCTTATTTGGGTTTACCTCCATCAGCCTTTTGATAATATTATTCTCTTTAATCGATTTTAGGGCAGTTAAGGTATTTCATCCACACTAGTGTCAATGTTTTCTTTTTCACAAAAGACACTGCAAAGGAATCTGTTAAACACCTCAATCATATCACCTTCTGATGTCACTAGGTTACTGTCATTCACTAAGGGTCCCACCTGATTATTTGTTCCCTTTTCTTTCATTTATATAGGTGTAGAAGGATTTGTGCCAATCTTTTACCTTGGTTGCTAATTTTAACTCATATTCTCTTTTACTCTTTCTTATTGCTTTTTTAATTTCCTTTGCTAATGTACTATGGGGCACATTTTCAAAGGAGATGCATGGCGCATCCCTAGATGCGCCACACAACTCCTGACTTGCGTGGGCCATCAGGGGATGTGGCCATATTAAAAGGCCAGAAGCACCGCACAAGTCCGACCACGTGACCATGCGCAATATTGTGATGCGCTTATGAAAATGAGAGGTCCCCCATGCAGAGATTATGCATCACAATATTGAATGGTGCCCGGGCGAAGACACGGCCATCAGCACCCACACAAAGATAAGTTTTCTGAGACCTACTTTAACTGTGCCTGGGGTAGGATGGTGTCACATGCACAATTCAGGTCTGGGCACATGCCTCCCCCAACCCTGCTTGACGATGGGGATACAGTGTACGAATAACCAGTTCCATAGTGTAGGGCCCTCCTCCCACTTCCCAGTCCCCTGTATAAATAGAGTAATAGATACATTCTGGTGTATTACAAGGCAGTAATTCATCGAGAGGATCTGGGGGCACAGTAAACTTCGAGAGTGAAGCTCGAGAGGTTTCTAGTGCCCCAAATGAAAGAACTCCTATACCTCAAGAATATATTATTTTTAGTAATATATGGATGCGAGGAAATTGTAAGTGTGTAACTTTGCCATAGAATGAGGAATCTTTGGTTGTGGTGCTGAGGTGATTTACTTGTGAGTAGGAGCCAAAGATTGCGGCATCATCGAAAGTGTTTCCAAAATTCAAATAGTAAAACTGTGCAGTGTTAAAGAAACTGCAAAACGAAACAGCAGTAACAACTTTTTTTTTTCTTGAGCGAGTGACTGTTGCTGTGGAGACTTAGTCAGACTCCAAGTTGGAGTACATGACATACCGTCTTTTTTTTGCTGGTTGTGGGAATTTTTGAATATTGATGGCTAAATCCCAAAATAATTTGCAGTGGGATCTGAATATCAGACTGTGGCCCTTGACGCCAAATGTTTTGTCGGCTTTACTGTATGTGACAGTTACAGTAAAGCAACGACTCGCCCACTCAGCTAACTGTCCGGTGGCGCTTGCGCTCTAGTCAGTTTGCAATAATACTATTGTTGAGATCTTCCATCGATAGTATTACAGGATCTCAACGATAGTATTACAGGATTCCATTGATACTATTATTGAGTTTGCACCAGTGTATTGCAAGGGATTTTTTGTATGCTTTTTAGGGGTATTATTTTGAAAATCCATAAATTACAATAAATATAAACCCATCACTTTTCCATAGTGTAGTGATCCCCCTCCCGCTGCCCGACCCCTGTATAATAAATATAAACCCATCACTTTCCATAGTGTAGTGACCCGCCTCTCGCTGCCTTATCCCCATAATATAAGAATAATCCTGCTCCTTTTCCATAGTGTAGTGTTCCCCCTTCAAGAGCCCTGACACCGTGACATAAAGGAACCTCCCAAGCCCCGAACCATAGTACAAATGGTGACACCCCACGTTAGAAGACATCCTCAACTCCCACCCTGGTAACCATTGCCCTCACCTACTCCTACTCCTTCAGCCCCACTGAACCGCACTGAGACCAGCGGGTCAGCATTTGTGCCACTGCCAGTCATCTGCTCAGTAGTTTGAGCTCACAATACAGCAGGGATGGACTCCATTGCGAGCACATCCTATATGTGTGAGCTCCATGATACTGAGCAGTCAGTGGCTGGCAGTGGCAGGGCACAGACTGCTGTACTAGCTCGCTAGTTCCGTGGGTTGTGGGGAGCGGGTGGGGGACAATGGCTACTGGGGTGCGGGTGGAGGCTGTCTCTACCAGTGGGGTGTGTGATCATTTGTACTATGGTTAGGAACTCGGGGGGGGGGTTCCTTTTATGTCATGGTGTCGGAGCTCGGGTGGAACACTACACTATGGAAAAGGGGTGGGATTTTTCTTATATTATGGGGCTTGAGCAGTGGGAGGGGGTCACTACACTATGGAAAAGTGATGGGTTTTATGTTTCTGTTATGGGAATTGGGGAGTGGTTGGGTGACACTATACTATGGAAAGGGGGATTTTATATATATTATCATTGACAGTGATCGGGGAGTGAGTGGGGGGCACTGCACTACGGAAAGGGTGATTTTGATATATGTTACCGGTGACAGTGATCAGGGAGTGGGTGGGGGCACTGTACTGTGGACAGGGGATGTTATCCCCTGTAAGTCTCAGTGATCGGGGCTGGGGGCTGGCCTGGTGCAAGTCATGATGCACATGCATGCTAATGAGCTCATAATGAGCATGCATGAGGCCCCTTTGTGTCGTGCATGCCCAATGAGCTAATTTGCATGTTTGGGCTGAATATCACCCATGGGGGCTGCTGTGCATCCAGGTATGTGCACACATTCCCCTATGGGTGGGCATCAGCCCTATATCCTGGGTGAGCCACACCAAACATGGATTCTGCCTATAATGCGCCATGCATCCAGGGTCCAGTATTCATACAGAATGCATGATCTGGTCCAATCACACATTCTGTTTGAATATGGCATCAGAGCAGGCCGGTGTATCTTTTTTCTGCAGCTCTTTATTATGTGCGCACATCCGGTCGGCTCTGAATATGGGGGCCTATATGATTTCCATAGTTGCTCATTGTTGCCATTTCTTGCTGCTTGGTATACCATTTTCTTTTTCCTCATTTGTTTTTTAATTTTCTTATTAAACTAGCGTGAGATTTTCACCTGCTTATTGCATTTTGCTCTTTCTGGTACATGCCTGTTAACTAAGCCCCTTAACTTACTTTGTATAATGTCCCATTTCTCAACCAGACTTCTCCCTGCAAACTTTCTTTCCAGTTCCAGTTTCTTAACTCCTGACTCAGTGCAGCAAAATTAACTCTGTTTTAACATTTAATTTTAGTGCATCCTTTTATCTTGTGCATACAGTTTGTAATACTGTACTACATAATACCATGTTATGGTCACTTCCAGTAAGGGGTTCTCTAATATGACAGTCTACGATTTTGTGTTCCAGATCGCTTAATATTAAGTCCAGGATCCTATTTCCCCATGTTCTCTGCTTTACATACTGTTGTAGATTCAAACCTGTCATTTTGTTTATAAATTAATTTAATTTTTCTAGTTCCTTCCCTTTCTATCCAGTTTATTTATTTGTATTTTTGTTTGTTAACTGGATAGGTGAATTGATTCAAGGGACTGTTTCCAGGCATGATACGGGCCATGAAGATGGCACAATAACATGGTATAAAGCAAACAGGTACAATATGTAAACGGTTCCATGTGATAATAGCTACTGCAAAATAGCGACCATCAAAATAGTGACTGCCACTGCCAATAACAGCTACTACTACTTTCTCCTTCAACTGTTGTTTTTTGCATGATTACTTGATATAAATGCAGGGGACTGCACCCCCAACACCCCCCCATCTTAAAGATTCTAACACCACGCCACTCATTGATTTTGGAGAGAATTACATATTCGGAATTATATTATATTATGAGTCGCTATTTTGACAGTCGCTATTTTGCAGTAGCTATTATCACGGGATACCTATGTAAACTGATTGCATGTAGTTACAGAAACAGGTGAACAAATTTAAGCATGACGAAGAGTCAGGAGAGCATTCCTGATGTCTGCAGGTGTAACTGTCACTTCCTCCTCTTGCTCCTCAGTTGGGTCATCTTCCTCTTCATCTTCTTGTGTGTCAATAACCAATCCTGAAACAAACTTCTGAACTTGTCTGAGGGGGGTGGGTTAAATAAAGGCCTGCTTGTGTGCAACTTGATAGTTGATTGATACACCTGTACTAGCAACAATTTGGAAGCAGCTGAAAGCAGCTTCGAAGTAATGATTATCACTAAGGCAATGTGTGAAAGGAGCTGTTAATGCGCTACTTGCGGGCCGCTACATGCGGAATTACAGGTCCGCTACAGTGGGTGAATTTTCTATTGAAATAGATAGGAAATGGCATTTGGCATTAGACAAACATCCGTTACAAGCGGCTGTCCACTACAACCATGTCCGTTACATGTGGTGCATACTATGCAGTTTTGTGCAAAATTGTGCATAAATACAGTACAAACAAGTAAAGTGCACAGCGATACAGTGGCAGCAGGGGGCCCACATAAAACAATCCAGAACCAGCATCTTATAGATATATTATGCAAAATATTGCAATTCCAGGGTCAAAAAATGTGGACAGTTCAGCTACCCTTAGGCAGGGTATGGTGATCAACTTGGGGAACAGAAACAGGTTACTGCAGCCGTAAGGAGAGTCTTAGAGTGGGACATAAATGGGGGTATAAGTCCAGAGTCCCTAGGGGAGTAGATAGGCTGTTCTACAGGTTGTGAGCAGCTGAAAAGAAGGCCTTTTGGCCCAGACATGTGGTGACTTGTGGGCACTCTAATATGAGGTTAGAGGAGTTCCAGAGGCCACAATGGCATGGCTTTGGCTTGAGTGGGGGGGTGAAGGGGACACATATTTTTCCCTAATAGATTTATCTACAATGCAGTACAGGAGGTTGTCATAGTGGGCCTGTGGGGGTAGTCCTCCTAGTGCCTGGTGAGGGAGTTGTGGAATGTAAAGTAAGGTGCTATCAGGGCAAACCTACAAATGTTATTGAAGGTATATTTAGTCTGGAAAGTCCTGTGGATGTGGTTTGTGTATAGATGGGAGGGCAGTAGTCCACTAGGGGGAGTAAGGTGCCCTGGGTGATGGCGAGTCTGACCTTCTACTGTCAGATAATCCTTAAGCCTGTATCTGACTCCTGTTTTCTGGTTTATGTGCCAAATGGTATGTCCTATGTGGTCAGCAAAAGTCAGTGCAGGGTCAAGGGGGACTCCAACATATTTGAAGGAAGTCACAGACTCGGGGCATCAGGAGATAGGTTACTAAGATGAATAGTGTTCCCAGCTACCCTGGTTAGCCTGGATTTTGATCCAAAGGGCATGGCCTTAGTCCTCTTGGCATTGACCAGGAGTCTGTTTTTTAGGAACCATTGATGAGTGGCACCATAGTTGTTTGTAAATATGGTGAAGAGGGTTGGCTAGGGTCTTTTTTTATACTTGCTTATTGATGAGATTCATACAAGTTGAGTAACAAAACATGAATTCATAAACAATAAGCACATTGACAATACTGCATAAAATATAATGCTAAGAGTCCTTGAAGGAATTCCATGCTGTCGAGATATATATATATATATATATAGATAGATACATAAATATCATGTTGTGATTTATACTAGGATGTACAGTTAGCTTAAAAAGTATATATATTAAAATATAACTAAAAAAGTAACAACCAATCTGTCACCAAGTAAGTTTTTAGTCAATCACAGGTGATTTGATAAATTGGAGTAGACAATTTAACTGTAAGAATACAATTGTATTGGGGGTAACATTATAAAGAAGCAAGGACCTTCATCCCATCTGATAGGGAAGAAGTAAGATTATAGTGTTAACTTAGGTAACTCAGAACTATTAGTCCTCATTTGGGGCTTGTACACTTTGTTAAAGATCCCATCTAGTCCACTGGTTTGTATAAGTAGGTAATCTGTGTTGGATTAGGAAGATTATTCTTTCCAGCCTTTGGATCTGATGTATTATTGCAGTCCATTCAGCAATGGTGGGAGGGTTGGTCAAGGTCTTAACACTTTGGTATATGATAAAGTCATCAGTGTACAGCAGAGTTGCACGTGATGCTATCCATGGGAAGGGAGTTTACAAACAGGGAGAACAGGATGGGTCTGAGAATAGATCCTTGTGGGACCCAGTAAGAACCTCCTGGATGGTGGAGGTTGTACTCTCAGTGCAGACCATCTGGATTTGACTAGAGAAGTAGTCTCGGAACCAGATGGCGGATGGGGTGGAACCACCAATACCACTCACTTTACTTAGGAGGATGTTGTGGTCTACCAGGTTGAAAACCTTGGTGAGGTCCATAAAGACAGCACTAGTGAGTTTGCCTTCATCCATGTTGTGGAAAATGTGGTTTGTGAAGTGAGCCAGGGCTGAGGCGATGATGTGGCCCTTCCTAAAGCCATGTTGTTGTGAACAGAGGAGGTTGTACTTCACCGCATGGTCGGAGATATGCTGGTGTATGACTTTTTCCAGAATTTTACTTAGGTGGGAGAGGATAGATATGGAGTGGTAGTTGTCAACTAGTAGGGAATCACCAGATTTAAAGATGGGGACAAATATGGCTTGTTTCCATACTAGGGGTATTGGTGATATGGTAAGGGAAAGGTTAAAGACTGTAGTCAGGGGTTTGGCAATGGCCTGGACTATGAGTTTCAGGAATCAGGGGGAAAGCCTATTACTACCAGCGCTTCCTGAGTTGGGGAGGCTTATAAGGAGCTTGCAGGCTTCTTGAGGGGAGATGTCTTTGAAATAAAAGGGAGGAATACTTGTGTTTTGCACGAGCTATCCAGAAGTATGCTGGTCAGGGTAGTAATGGGGGAGTTTAGTGAGGTGGTTAGACAGGTCCATGAATTTGGCATTGAGGGCTGCTGCAATCTTGGAAGGGTTGGTTAGGGATTCTGTCTCTGTAGTAAGTGTAATGGCAGTCTGTCTGGTCCTGGGTGCGATCAGGGAGTTAACTGCTGACCAAACATTTTTGGAGTTGTCAGGGTTGTGGGATTGGAGGTTATGGAGATACTCAGCCTTGTGTGATTGTATTGCTTTCTTGCAGAGGTTACACAGGCATCTGTATTCATTCCAGTGGGAGGGGGAGGCTTTGTGTGCTTCCCATTTGGCATCTCTTTCTCCTTCATCATCTTAAGGAGGTCCTTGGAGAGCCATCTCATGTTGCCTCCATGCACTCCTTGGGTAGTTTGGGAGAAGAGCCTTTTTTGGATTGCAGTCAGGGCTGTAGTAAGGAAGCCAAGAGCTGAAACTGACAACTATTACTGTGTGCAGGTCCAGCCAGTTGACTGCTCTAATGTCTGAGAACAGGTGGGTAGCATTGTATTTAAAGACGTCTCTAAAGGTCAAGTATTTGAGGGAAGGGCATAGGGGTTTGGAGAACCAGACACAGAAAGTAGGGGAGTGGTCACTGGTCAGATAGGACTCTGGCATGAAGGACCCTGTCCTCTCAATTAGTTAGTATCCAATCCAGGAGGGAGTGGTTCAAGGAATGGTTGATTGGGGAGGGTTAGGGTGGTAATAAGTTGTGTGAGATTCAATTGTTTTAGTAGGTCACAGCACTCTGTTTTAGAGCTGTTAAGCCAGTTCAGGTAAAAATCACCCAGCATAATGATTTCAATAGAGGGGGAGTGGTGACCAATGTCATTCAGTAAGTGGGTTAGTCTGGTTATATCACCTGTGGGGGGATTGTAGCAACAGCCAATGTAAATCTGTTTCACACACCAAATAGACATTTCAGTAATGAGCTATTCACTATTAGAGCTATCAGGTGAGCCGCAGGAGTCTAGGGTGGTATTAAGTGTGTCTGTGAAGTATAGGAACACTCTTGGTTCCTGTTGAGTCTTCTTTTAGCAGGGTGTAACCATTCAGACAGCAGCTAGTGTCTGGAATAGCAGGCTTCATCCTGGTTTTGGTGATGCCTAAGATGTAGGGGTTGTATAGAGAGACCCATGCCTCTACCTCTGTGTACTTGGACAAGAGGCTGCAAACATTGAGATGCACAATTCTCATTAGGCCATGCTTGTGCAACCATATTGGGTCATTGTGGATAGCAGGGGGGATGATTGGGCTTAGGCTGCTCTCAACATCCCATGCTAAAAGTAGCAGTAGGATGGGAATGAGATGCTTGGGACTACAAGAGGCAGGAAGAGGGAACCCTGAGTGGGTCAGTGAGAACATGAAGGCACCCAGGAGCTGATGGTAACCCATGATGTGGGAGCATGAGGAAGGGCACCGTCCATAACGGCGACACCTTCCTGGCACAATCCCTCATGTTGATGGGAGGGTAGGGCGACCGGATAAGGGGGTGGGTGAACTGGACGACAGGATGTCACTATGCGTATGTGCGTGGGGAGCAAGCACTGCGAGCATGGGCTGGGAAGGGGTGGAGAGGCTGTAGGGGGTGGCGCTGTAGTGGATGGCCAAGCTGCATCATGGTGTCAGGGGTTAGCTACTGGCTAGGATGGCTGAGGTACCGGGTTCAGGTCCGGGCACTGGTGTGATTTTATTGTGCCTGGCCTGAACCTTTATTTTTTTTAATGCTTTCACCACCCCCCGACTTGCACCCCCCTGGAGCTGAGAATCCTTAAGTAGGGGAAAGCATTAAAAACTCTCCTGGTGCCGTTGTCGCAATGTGAGTTTGTCAGAGTGCCAGCTTTGGCACTCTGATCAGCGATAACGAGATCACCTTTAGGCATTTGCCATTATCACATTGACTCGGAGGTGATACTCTCTCTTTTTAAGGAATGCTAGGAGAAACAGTAGGGTGGAGTTAGAGTGGGGTTTCCAGTGCTCAACAGGGGGCAGGAGAGAGGTCTGGCTTTTTGTGGGTGAAAATTGAGAGGCAGTGGCTTGGTCTCTGGCCAAGATGTGGGTGCTGAGGTCACACACCAGGAACAGCCGTGTTATGAGGGAGCTCACTAGCAGGTTTGCCACTTGGAGTTTCATTTTGCCAGGTGGGTGGAACAGAGCGGGACATAGTGGAGACACTATAATTAGTGGAGGGATGTCAGGAGTATAATAGGAGACTGCAACCCTCTTGGGTGGCAGAAGTCATTATGACTGATGAGTAAAACCTTGGGGTTGGAGCAGCGTATCCTAAGAGGGATTTCCTAACTTGACCCAGAGGTAAGGGACTTCTAAAGATAGTAAAATAAACCAGTAGAAAGGCCAGTACTAGTAATTATGATAAATATTAGGGATTCATTACGCACTTTTGTTGCAGGGTGTATTTAGTTAAATTATAGCAGCCCTACAGCCAGATGGTTACACAGAGGTAGCAAGTAATTGGCATTAGAGACCCTTAAAAAGACAACTCAGAGCAGTGCTACATTTGGTACTCAGAACCCTGATATAGCTCTAGCACCTGGTAGCTTCAGTAATGCAAGGTACTTTGCCACTGTTAAAGCATGGCCTATAAAATTAATAGACTTGTTCGTATTAGTATGAAGTTCCTCATTACTAGGCTGTAAGACAGCGGTAAGCACTTAATATGAATACTATGATAGTTATTTAGTCTTTGCATACAGACATAGTTCAGTACTCACACTGTGCTTATGCAAACGACTGGCAGCATGTCCTGCCAATTGTCCTTTGCATGAGGATGGTATCATGGAAGGACTGCTTGAGGGCAGCCGGTAAATACCCGCAGGTGCCGTCAGATAGGTCAGAGTCTGCTAGGAGGAGGAGGAGGAGCAGTAAGCAAGGCTCCAAATAGAGCTGTTTCAGGTGCTCCTGTGGTGCTTGGTGGGGTGGAATGGGTAGTCAGGAGCTGTGGAGCCCCCCTCAAGACCCCTCTTGTAGTTTGGCTGATGATCGGTGTCTACCATGTGGCTGATGTGCGGCATCTCTTGCTGTCTGAGTCCTTTGTTATAGGGCTCACTGGAGTGTTCAGTGCCACTCCCTGATTGGTCAGTGTCTGCTGGAAGGATGAGCAGCAAGCAGGGCTCCAAATGAAACTGTTTCAGGTGCTCCTGCAGTGCTCAGTGGGGGAGGAAGGGGTAGTTGGAGCTGTGGTGCCCCCTCATGACCCCTGTTGTAGTTTGGCTAGCAATTGGCATCTGCCACCTGGCCAATGTATGGGGGCTGTTATTGTTTGAGCCCTTTGTTACAGGGCTTCTTGAAGTGTTCAGTGCCACCCTCTGATTGGTCAGTGTCTGCTGGGAGAAGTAGTGGCAAGCTGGGCTCCAAATGGAGCTGTTTCAAGTGCTCAGTACTCAGTGGGGGGAAGGGGTAGTCAGGAGCTGTGGAGTCCCCTCACAACCCCTGTTGTTGTTTGGCTGGTAATCACCATCTTCCATGTGGCCAATTATTCCTGGGAAATTAAAGTCTCCCATTATCACCATGTTATCATCTGTTTTTAAGCTGTCTAACGAGTTTAAAAATACTAGATTCAAATCCGTTGTCAGCGATTGTGGTCTATATACTACACCAATTAACTTTTTTCCTTCTGCAGGTGTTATTTTAACCCACAGTTGTTCAATTTCTGAGACTTCATCCTTAATATAGTTGACTGCATCTATATTGTCCTTAATATACAGGGCTACACCTCCTCCCATCCTTCTCTTTCTGTTGCTGTTAAAGAGGTTATAACCTTTTGTTTGCTTGCCCCAGGTTTCTTCCTCCTCCCACCATGTATCTGTTATACCACAGATACTTATATTTTTTTCTATTGAAATATGCTCAAGTTAATCTTTTTTATTTCCCAAACTAGCATTCAATAATAAAATGGTCCAATCTTGCTTAGCCTTCTGTTTACTGGAAGTTCCTTTCTTTATTTATTTGCTGTACATCTTTTTATCTCCACCCCCAGTCACCTGTTTAATTAGTTTAAATATGTCTGTAAGCTAAAGTTTATCCTTCTGCTAAAACCCTTGTTCCATCTCTATTAAGATGCAGGCTGTCTGAACCATACATATTTAGATCTCTTTCAAAATGCTCCCAATGTCTTTGAAAATAAAAATTCTTCCTCGCACTCCATCATCTCAGACAACCATGTAGTAGCTTAATTGCTGTGATCTTCCTTCTCTCTGCCCTTGGGACTGGTAATATTTCTAAAATAATTACTGAGCAATATCTAACTTTCAGTATATTGCCCACTTCCTTACAATCCCTTTGAATTTCAAGTCTTGTTCTCCTTCCAAGATCATTTGTATCTGCATGTATTACAACCACAGATTTTGTTAGTATCTACCAGTAGTCCCTCTAGATTATCTTTGATATCCTTTATCTTACATCCTGCTAAACAACTAACCATTGTTTATTCTTTCCATACATTACATATATATATATATATGTATATCCATATATTTTAAGATCAAATCACCTATTACAACAATATCCCTTTTATTGTCTATCACCCTGTCTGTCCCTACCTGTGTGTTCTCCACAGAATCTGAGTTTTCAGTGTTTGATTGTGTAATTCTCTTATGGTTTGTAATTATCTGAATGGTTTGATCCTGCTGCATAGCTTTATCCCCCTATACATTCTCTGTAGTCCCATTATCATCACACTGGTTTCCCTCCTCTGTGTGAAGTGCATTAAATCTGTTTTATAAATGTATTAATGCACCGTGTTGCTCATGTCTGCACCTTTTTTTTGTGCCTCTCTATACCAGACACCATTCTTCTTCTTCTTCCCATAGCTCATCAGTCTCAGTCTCCTCCCTTCCCCAATTTCCTTTCCTTTTGTCCCCCATGCTTTTGCTTGTTCCTGACTCATGTCATTATTCCTACTAGCCTCTGCCTGTTTGTTTTCTTGAAGTACCATGCTGGTGGTGCACACACATTGTTCTAGCTTCCTCATCTCTGTATTATATTCTAGCTGCTTTTTCAGTCCATTTACCTCTGCTTCTAACTTTTCACTTAGGCAACACTTCTTGCATACAATATTCTGCTACTGGTGTTATATACACATATGTTGCGCACTTTTTACATTGTACCATTTCCTTGTTTTCTCTTTCTCCTTCATTTGATTCCATTTTAAATATGATCTAACCTGATTTGTGCAGAGTTTCTGGCCCGCTGTCCCATCTGACCGAGTTGCTAGTTGCCTTGTGCACGGTGCACTACAAGGACAAAAACACAGTAAAAATAATGCTTTAAAAAAAATACACAGATGGTCTCCCAACCCACAAGTGCAGTCAGTCCACCCTCTCCTGTTTAAAAATAAGCACTACTGGTGCTATAAAGCATGTTTAGCTAGCAGTAGTTCCCTTATTAATCAGAGGGAACTACGACTCCTAGCAGCCTCAGTGGTACAGTACCTTAGCATCAATCCCAGTACACTAGAGGCAATGTAATGTAGTTTGGCTATTTATTTATTTATTTCAAAAGTTTCACCAGGACAAACATACTGAGCTGCTAACAGCTTGTCTCCTGATGCATCCTGGGTGGGAGTGGATGTAAAAACTCATATATAGCAAATACAATGTATCAAGGAGCATAATCAAAAACTGAAAACAAATCAGAATAACATATGTACAGGTAATGAAGGATGCAAATTGCCAGGGCAGAACTAGAGGGGGAGGGGTAAGGAAGAGAGTCATGGACAGCTGCAGGAGGGAGAAGAAAAGTCTTGAAGGAGGGACTTTAAAGAGGAAGCAGAAGAGGCAGAGCAAATTGCCAAGGGGAGGGAGGACCAAAGTTTAGGAAAGCAGATTGACCAACAGTAGATTTTCAAGAAGGAATAGTGAGAGAATGGGAAGTATTATTGCGTAGAGGGCAAGAGGAAGCTGAGGAAGAGGATAAGGGGGGCTGTAAGTAGGAGGGAAGGGAACCAAACCAGAATTTAGATATAAAAGAGGCACAATGGGAAAGGCGCCTGGCATCAAAAGGGAGTGAAAGGGCAGAGTACAGTGGGAAATATTAGGTACAAGGGGAACAATCTAAAACAAAGAGACAAAAAGAGTGGACTGGGGATCAAGTCTGGTAAGGGAGAATTTGGGAGCTCCTCTATACCCTATGTCACCATAGTCAAAAATAGGGAGACTCAGCTATACAACAATTTTATGGCAGACAGGAAGTGAAATACTTGCTTTGTTCCTGTACAGTGCATCAAGCTTGGGGCAAAGGTTTTGGGGTATGGCATCATTATGAACTGAGAAATCAAGAAGATGGTCAAGTCAGATCCCGAGGTAGCTAAAAGAGGAAACCTCCTCAACAATAGCAGCATCAAGGGTATGAAATGAAGGAAGAAGGAAGAAGGGTGAGCATAGAAAGCCACTGACGGGTGCCAAAAGTCATGGAGACTTTTTTTTTGGCATTGAGTGGTAGCTGGTTAGACTGGAACTAGAGCTGAATATTGTTGAAATCCAGCTGAAACTGTGAGGTAAGATCATGGGAAGAGGAGCGAGATGCAAAAATAACTGTGTCATTAGCATACATACGAATGGGTGCAGAGGAACAGACAGAGAGGGTAGGTCATTCAGGAATATGGAAAAGATAATAGGACCCAGGACAGACCCTTGAGGGACACCTGTTGTTATTTAGTTATCTATTTTTATGTTGTCTTGCGCTCACGCAAGCAACATATTATGGTAGCTTGGAATAGCAGGTTTTGGAGGTACGGTTGTGTTGTGGCCAATGGCACCATTGCTTTTTCAGGCTGGGCTCTGTGGCACAAATGAAATAGCACTTGGTGTATGACAGCAGTGCAAAAGTGTGCCACCAACTTGAAGCAATTTCGCCACTGCAATGAGGGAGTGACCCATCATTACAGGGCTTGCCTTACCTGGTGTAACATTTCAATAAACATGGTGGGCGGCGGCTATCACTGTCTGCCTGTCACAGTCCCCAGGAAGCCAACATCGGGGGTGCCCATCCCCCTGTTGACATATGTGCCCTTTTACTGTTTTTGTCTGCTGAGGGGGTGCCAATCCCCCTCGGCATCATCCCCCCAAACACAGACACGCTTGCTGACGGGGGGAGGGGGGCCCAATCCCCCTGTTGGCATGTTTAACCCCCCCATCATGTCAGCATTTTCTGGCCCCACTCCAATTGTGTGTCACACTGGGAGCCCACCCCAGTGTGGCTAACATGACCCCCCAAACAAATGGGACACACTGAGAGCCCACACCAGTGTGCCCAACACCTGTTAAAAAAGAAAATGGTCCATGGTGATTATTTATTTTCTTTTAGTAACCTGAAACAAAGAAAACAGTCTCTCGATGTTGGGTGCCCTCCCCAACACCCGCACTCACCCTCTGCACGCCCAACTTCCCCACATCTCCCTCACCCCATACTTACCTCTGGAGCCTGGCGTGACAATTTTCGGTGGAGTGGGAACACGTCTGCACTCTTCAAAGCCGACCGCGAACTGAAGAAATGCCGGTAAGCTGTATAATGGCATAAATGGGGGGGTTCAACTTAGGTGGCTATCTCAGTCATTTTTGTGACTTATGGCTCCAAATTTTCAACATGGGGTTCTTGGGACCCCACCTCATGAACTCAGTCACTGTCATTTCATTATTCAGTCCTGATAGGTGAGTTCGCAGTCACTGCGTGGAATCATCTTTTGGGACTGATTAACGAAATGACAATGTCAGTGTTCATGCAGTGGGCTCCCAAAAAGCCTATGCTGCAAATTTGGTGAAAAAATTCCGAAACATTACTGTGTTACTAGTGTGCATTGTGCAGTTTCCTTACACGCTTGTAAATTCGAGAATTTTTAATATTTTCACTCCAGATTTTCAGCGTTGCCGTTTTTTCACACCTCCTTATGAACAGTGCAGCTGTCATTTTTTCACATCCTTCCCAAAATGTGTCTTCGCACATGTGGCGCACAATGGCACAGTCATTGTGGGAAATCAATGTTAGGGACAGACTAAGAAAATCACAGTGGCACTGTTCATGAGCAGAGGTTCCAAAATGCCTATGTTGAAGATTTGGTGAGAAAATTCCACAAAATGACTATGTTACGAGCGTGCATTGTGCAGTTTCCATGCACGCTCTTAACTTCGAGAATTTTTAATATTTTCACTCTAGATTTTCAACATTGCTAATTTTTCACACCTCCTTATGAACAGTATAGCTGTCATTTTTCATATCATTCCCAAAATTTGTTTTTGCACCTGTGGCGCACAACGGTGCAGTCGCTGTTGGAAATCAATGTTCGGTATAGATTAAGAAAATCAAAGTGACATTATTCATGAGCAGAGGTAACAAAATGCCTATGTTGAAAATTTGGTGACATAATTCCACACAATGACTGTGTTACGAGTGTGCATTGTGCAGTTTTCATGCACGCTCATAAGTTCGAGAATTTGCAATATTTTCATTTCAGATTTTCAACATTGCCATTTCTTCACACCTCCTTATGAACAGTACACCTGTCATTTTTCACATCCTGCCCAAAATGTGGTTTTGCACATCTGTCGCAGAATGGTATGGTCACTGTGGGACATCAATGTTCGGGACACATTGGCAAAATCACAGTGCCACTGTTCATGGGCAGAGGTCCCAAATGCTTTCATGAGGTGGGGTCACAAAAACCCCATGTTGAAAATTTGGACTACAATTACCAACAAACGCCCAGGCATTAAGGTCCCTAACCATAATATCCCACCCTGTATAGACTGACTGGTGTCAGGGGTGTGACTTTGGATTGTTGGCTGTAATGCTCATGCCATTCCTTCCCCACCCCCACCCTGCAGCCACTGAAAGACATCAAGGTGTGCCTTGGACCCTTCAGCCCCAAAGTTCACCCCATTCTCCTATAGTGCACCCATCTTAATGTATTTCCTTATGGAATGGGGTGAGCGTAAGGCCCGAGGACCCCAAGGCACAACACAATACTTGTCAGAGTCTGCAGGGTAGAGTGAGGTGACATGGCATGAGCATTATGGCCGATGACCCAAAGGCACAGCTCAATGCCTGTCAGTCTCTGCAGGGTGGTGTGGGGTTGGTGTCACTTCCATACTTCACTGCCATTCTGCATCACTCTAACTCCTGCACTACCAATGCCAATGTCAGCAAGACAACATTCGACATTGACAAATGCTTATTATTATTAGTAGTAGTAGTAATAGTCATTTATTAGTTACTAATTTTTATTTATGCTATTCCATTTTTGTTTTTGTATATTTTCCCCCTTTATGTTTGCAGCAACAGAATTTCACACAGCCATACAATTGTGAGATTTAGTGTAATGTAGGTCAGTCATTCATCACACAACCAGATAACACGTAAAGATACTGAGTTGTTAGCTACAGGTGATGGCCTCTACCGTGCCATCCAGTAGTCACTGCTCATGCTTATACCCCCACAATTCACAAGCACTGTAGTAAATTATAAAAATTATGACTGTGTCTGAACTGAAAACTGAAGATAATGTAATATAGTGCACCAATTATTATTACATTTAAAATCTCAGAACTAAAACCTCACAAAGTGCTTTTAAAAACTTATAGCCTAACACAGCCCAAACATTAATTGTTCACTTTGTACAACATTATGCAAAACCCCTCAATCTTGGGGGAACTGTCTGTCAAGAAATTCACTGTCCCATTTTATTCTATTTCACTACCATACTCCAGGATATCCAAATAATGTTTGCGTCCTCGATCCTTAATCCCAACTCAGTCTTAAATCAGCACTTCTGGTCTCTTGGTTTCACAGTTCCTCAGAATCCCTGCAACCCTCACAGTTCTCAGGCACAGGTCATGTCTCTCAAAATCCCTTGGTCTCCACCAACCACTTCAAGCTCCATTAAAGTCCATCAAGCTCCATCCATGGATTCCCCGGACTCCACAGAATCCATCCTCTCCAGTTGTCTCTCCGTTCGATCAGGAGCTCTCTCCCTGTCCTGCTCAGGGTGGGGGGATCAATCCTGGGAATGCTGCTTTCATTCTAGCAATCACTTTGGCCTCTAGGGTGGGTTCACACACAAAGAAAACTGCTTTTAAAGATCAGGCTGGAAATAGTAGTTTGGAAGGTTCTATACAGAAGACCCTGGTGCTTCTTGGTGGAATCAAGCTGATCCTGGTGTTTGTTGTAGGCAGAATGATATTGCAGGTTACACAGCATATTGTGGGATAACACAGGAATAGATCAATTTCTAAGGGAGGCAGGCACTGAGGGTTACACAGCGTGAGTAGGGGTAACACAGGACAAGACAGATTCCTGAGGGAGAATGGATTTGAGGGTTACACAGCATAAGTAGGGGTAACACATGACAAGACAGAATCCTGAGGGAGAATGGCATTGAGGGTTACACAGTGTGAGTAGGGGTAACACATGACAAGACAGAATCCTGAGTAAGAATGGCAATGAGGGTTACCCAGCATGAGTAGAGATAACACAGGACAAGACAGAATCCTGAGGGAGAATGGCATTGAGGGTTACACAGCATAAAAACTGGTAACACAGAACTACATAAATTGCTGAGGGAGAATGGCATTGAGGGTTGCACAGCAGCAGTAGGGGTAACACAGGGTAGACAGATTCTTGAGGGGGAATTGCACTGAGGGTTATACAACATGAGCAGGGGTAACACAAAACTAGACAGATGCCTGCAGGAGAATAGCATTGAGGGTTACATAGCATGAGTAGGGATAAGTCAGGGTGCCTGGATGATAGACAGCATGGATTCATCCCAGGGAAATCGTGTCAGACAAACCTGGTGGAGTTCTATGACTGGGTGACAAGTGCCTTGGACCTGGGTAGACCAGTGGATGTCCTCTTTCTAGACTTCAGCAAGGCATTTGACTCTGTTCCTCACGTGGGCCTGTTGGATAAGCTGGGAGAAATGGGGGTGGGGAACCAGATGAGCAGATGGATAGGCAATTGGCTCCAAGACCGGACCCAGAGGGTCGTAGTTGGGGGGATAGTCTCATCCCCAAGGAGGGTCATTAGTGGGGTCCCACAGGGATCAGTCCTTGGGCCCCTTCTGTTCAATGCCTACATATCAGACATAAGGACAGGAATCAGGAGTGAGATGAGTCTCTTTGCAGATGACTCGAAACTGGGGGCGGTGGTGGATGGGGAGGAGGGGAGGGTGGCCCTACAGGGGGACCTGGAGGCTCTGGAAAGATGGTCTAGAAAGTGGAAGCTGAGGTTCAATGCAGGGAAATACAAGGTACTCCACCTGGGGGCCAGAAACCCAGGTCAAGTGTACACCCTGGGGGAAATGCTACAAGTCTCGATGGCTGAGAGGGACCTGGGGTGGTGGAGGATGTCAAGATGAACAACTCTGAGACTTGTAGGAGGCAGCAGCCAAGGCCAACAGGATGCTGGGATGCATCGCTAGGGGATCACCTCAGAAGGAGGAAGTGATACTCCTCTGTATAACTGCTTGGTGAGGCCGCACCTTGAGTACTGCATGCAGTTTTGGAGGCCACACTTAAAGGGACATTAACCTCCTGGAGAGGGTCCAGAGGAGGGCAACCAAAATGATTTGGGGCTTGGGGATAGGACCTATGAGGAGAGGCTCGAAGAGCTAAATATGTACACATTGGAAGAGAGAAGGGACCGTGGGGACATGATAGAGGTCTTTAGGTACATGAAGAGGGTAAATAGGGGAGGAACAGTCGGGGTGCTTTGAAGGAAGGAGGAAGGGGCCATTAGAGGGCATGGCTGGAAGCTGGAGGGGGGAAGATTCAGGGGAGAAAGGAGGAGGTGCTACTTCACTGAGAGGGTGGTGGAGCCATGGAATGCACTGCCTAGGGGGCTGGTGGAGGCAGAGACAGTGGAGGGGTTCAAGAGGGGGTGGGACAGGTACAGGGGAAGGGTTCTGGAAGCAAAATCCAATGCAGCAAGAATATCCGGAACTGGGAAGGGAGAAGCCAGAGAAGGCGAGGGGGACAGCAAGGTCAGCACCCAGGTTGGGGACTGACCAAACGAGCAGACACGAAAGACCGTTAGGCCTATTCTGCTGGCATTTTAGTATGTTAGTATGTTAGTAATATAGGACTAGGCAGATTATTGAGGGAGAATGGCACTGAGGGTTACAGTGTGAGAAGGGGTAATACAGGACTAGACAGATCCCTGAGGAAGAATAGCATTGAGGGTTATACAGCTTGAGAAGGGGTAAAACAGGGCTAGACAGATTCCTGAGGGAGAATGGCATTGAGGGTTACACAGCATAAAAACTGGTAACATAGAACTACATAGATTTCTGAGGGAGAATGGCATTGAGGGTTGTACAGCAGAAGTATGGGGTAACACAGGGTAGATAGATTCTTGAGGGGGAATTGCATTGAGGGTTACACAACATGAGCAGGGGTAACACAGAACTAGACAGATTCCTACAGGAGAATAGCATTGAGGGTTACATAGCATGAGTAGGGTAACATAGGACTAGGCAGATTCTTGAGGGAGAATGGCATTGAGGGTTACAGTGTGAGTAGGGGGAATACAGGACTAGACAGATCCCTGAGGAAGAATAGCATTGAGGGTTATACAGCTTGAGAAGGGGTAACACAGGGCTAGACAGATTTCTGAGGGAGAATGGCATTGAGTGTTACACAGTGTGAGTAGGAGTACCATTCCGGCCGATAAGCTTGAATGTGTTTCCATACTCAAATTATGTATAGTTACTACTCTAAGCCTCACAGAGGCGACAAGCCTTTGTGTCAAGCAAATAAACAAATCAAAACAAAAGAAAAAGCCACTATGGTTCTCAAAAGAGGTGGCAGGGAAAGTCAGGGAGAAAAAGATAGCATTCAGGAAGTATAAGGAAATACAGAAGGAGCAGGACAGAGAGCTGTACCAGTTAAGGCAGAAGGAAGCAGGAAGGGAAGTCAGAATAGCAAAGGCCCAAACCGAGGAAAAGATAGCCAATTCGGTTAAGAAGGGAGGTAAAACATTTTGTAGGTTCATCAGGGAGTGTAGAAAGACAAAGGGAGGGATAGTGAGGCTGAATAGAATGGACGGTGGGTTGGCAGAGAGGGACAGTGAAAAAGCAGGGACACTGAACAAATATTTCTGCTCAGTATTCACAAAAGAGGAGGAGGGGGAGGTGCCTAATCCAATTAACAGAAGCACTCCTGATAGGAGGGTCGATCCCAGTCCTTTCATAGAAGAAAGAGTTCTGAAAGAGCTCCTAAAACTGAAGGTGGACAAAGCAATGGGGCCTGACAGAATTCACCCCATAATTCTAAAAGAATTAAGGGGAGAACTAGTGAAACCAATGACTACCCTTTTTAACAAATCATGGGAGGATGGTGTGGTACCTGAGGACTGGAGGAAGGCAGATGTGATTCCCCTTCACAAAAGTGGGACCAAGACAGAGGCAGAAAACTACAGACCTGTCAGTTTGACCTCTGTGGTAGGGAAAGTGATGGAATCACTTCTGAAGGAAAGAATTGTTGAGTATCTAGAGGCCAGTGGGGCATTGGACCCAAGGCAGCATGGGTTCACAGTGGGAAGGTCATGTCAGATGAATCTAATTGATTTCTTTGACTGGGTGACCAAAGTAGTAGACCAGGGAGGGGCTGTGGACATGTCCTACCTAGACTTTAGCAAGGTATTTGACACAGTCCCACACAAAAGATTAATAGTCAAATTAACCAGCCTGGGAGTGGGTCCCAGGCGGTAGCCTGGTAAAACATTGGTTGGACAACAGGACACAGAAGGTAATTGTAAATGGAGTTCACTCTGAAGAAAGAGGGGTTACTAGTGGGGTTCTGTAGGTTCAGTACTGGGTCCAGTCCTTTTAATGTCTTTATAAGTGACATTGCAGAGGGACTGGAAGGAAAAGTATGCCTCTTTGCAGATGACACAAAGATCTGCAACAGGGTTGATACACAAGGAGGTGTGGAAAGGATGAGAAGGGACTTGGCAAGGTTGGAGGAATGGTCAAGTATGGCAGCTTGGATTCAGTGCAAGAAGTGCAAAATAATGCACCTGGGAAACAAAACCAGGGAAGATTACACAATGGGAGGGAGGAGGTAGCAACAACAGCAAAAATGGAAAGGGACCTGGGGGTAATCATATCAGATGACATTAAGGTTAGCAAGCAATGTGAGAAGGCAGTAGGGAGGGCTGAGGGTATACTGGGATGTATAGGGACAGGCATCACCAGCAGAAAACAGAAAGTTGTTATCCCTCTGTACAGACAGTTGGTGAGACCCCATCTGGAGTACTGCATCCAATTCTGGTGACCCCATCTCTGCAAGGACATAGACAGGACAGAGGCAGTCCAGAGGAAGGCAACTAAAATGGTGCAGGGTCTGCAAGAGAAGCCATACGAGGAGAGACTAAAAGAGCTTAATATGTATACCCTTGAGGAAGGGGAAGGGGGAGACATGATAGAAACTCTTAAGTACCTTAGTGGAATCAACAAAGTCCAAGAGGGTAGCATCTTTCAGAAAAAGAGATGTGGAAGAACAAGGGGACACAATTTAAAGATGGGGGGTGGCGGTTCAGGGGCAATGTGAGGAAGTATTTTTTCACGGAGAGTGTGGTGGATTCATGGAACAGCCTTCCTGAGGAGGTTGTGGGGTCTAAAACTGTGGGAGAATTCAAGAATACATGGGACAGACATAAGGCAATTCTTGTGGGGATACGAAGAAATAGGCTGTTGGTTAAATAGGATCTGCAGCTTATCCTGTAGGTAGGGAAATGGGCAGGCTAGGTGGGCCAAGTGGTCCTTATCTGCCGTCAAAGTCTATGTTTCTATGTTAAGGGCAGACAAGATGTACCCTAAATTCCTTCCTTCACCACTGTACTAAGATCCTATGCTAGTACCATGTGTTTTACTTCTCCTTCTAAACAGCTCACACACCCCAAGACTGCCTTGTTAGAAAGATATCACATCTCAAAGAGTCCTGTCCCGAGTAGTGAAGCTTTCAAATACCTTAATGTAGTTTTGCTGCAAAGTTGTTTATTTATAAAGCAGATTCCATAGAACCAAAGTGTTGTACAACTCAACAAAGTGATGAGCCCTGTTTCATTAAATTGTACAGTGCCCTCTACCACCATCAAGTGCTCTGTGTGAGATTTCACAGTGACAAGTTAGAGTAATTAGCATCAGATTACACTGAGATCTTGCAGTATCCTGCAAAATATCACAATAAAAATTGGGATAAGAATACTTGATTCTGGTGGACAACACTGTACACACTTATGAAATGGGGCATAGAAACTGATGAAATCAAACAGCTTCATTGGTTAAAACACAACACCTGACCATTGATTATTTACCTAGAAGCTGCACAGTTCATAACTAACAAGTCCTCATCTATGTCACAACAATATAACTAAATGAAAATAAACCTTTTTCCATTAAAATAAAAAATGTTCTGCTTTGTAACACAAAAATTAGAAGAAGGCATTGGCTTCTTCAAAATAAGTGCAATTGCTGTGTTCATTCAAAGGCACATGGCCTTTGCTACCACACTCACCTATACTACCTCATAGCAACGTAACTAAACAAAAATAAAACCTTTCTCTATTACAACATTTTCCATTTTCTAAGCACATTAACCCTCTTCAGGTCATGGATTGAGAATTAATGCACTCCCCAGGTGCATTGAAAGTCACTGAGTCATTGGCCTTGTGCCTTCCAATTCACCTGAGGTATGCATTAATTGTCTAGAAATGCATGCCCTGTAGTGGGCTATTGCTTACGTATATTACAAATAAAACATACAAATATACCATACAGAAGAAAAATGCTTAAAAAGAAACCATGATAATCTTAAACAGCTTGATTAAACCGGTAACTTTGTTATGTTTTCCAATAATTTAATGAGGGAACATGACAGGTGTGACTTGAGAGTTCCAAGGGATAGGAAGGAAACAGTGTTCACATTCACATGCCATAACTTTAGTCTGTATAGATCCAACAGTTTCCAGCATTATTTTCTGCTTACATCCAAGCCCTGAACAGCAGTCCAACATACTGTAAAAATGACAAGTTAGTAAAATTGCTGTATGTTATGGATTTGTTTTTGTAAGACTACTGGCAAAACCTTTTAGGAAAATGCAAATTGTTCTGCCAACTGCAGGGGATTCTGGCTTCTGAATGTTTAGTTTCAGCTTGCTCTGGAAGCAAGTTCAGTTTGCGTGCATAGTAAACTTCAGAACAGCTGAAAATGAACTCATCTCCCCCATCCAAGATGGTAAATTACAACTGTATTTACTTGTGGTGATGCCATCTTGTAATGTTAATTGCTCTTCCTCAAATGCAATGTACTGCTGTTGTCTTGTGTTAACACTATTCTGTATCCCCCATCCTGGTCACACCTGGAAATAAGCCTTGGTTTGGTGTGCCTCTCCAGTTACTAATTTCTTACTAACTAACTAACTAAACTAACTAACTAACTAACTAACTAACTAACCAACTAACTAATGGTGATGTGTGAAGTTGGAAAACTTCATTCCGCGAATTAATTTGCAAATTCGCCTCATTTCATGGAGTTAATCTGCCTTGCGAAGTCCAACTTTGCGGTAAACTAATAACTCCATGAAATGCAAAGTTGGCAACTCTGCTAGTGGAGTTTGGCACAGAAGTGACATTTGCAAAGTGTGAAGTTGGTAACTTTGCCAGTGAAGTTTGGTACAGAGGCAAGTTTGCAATGTATTATAGGCTTGGAGGTCACATGTTGCTGAAACATGCTGTATGCCTCAAGGAGGCTGTCTTCAGTGAAGCCTTCTGAAGTCAGAGTAGGAGAAAAGTCTGTGTGTGCTTGTCTGAGAAAAAACACTTTTAAAATACCTCTCAAAACCAAGCTTTTTGAATCCAAATTGCTCACAAATTGTTCTAGAGGGCCCTGTGCTGTTAGATTTGTGTTTTTTTTTTTTATTTATTTTTTCGGTGATTATTCACTTTAAAGTAGTGGTTTCTGTTTTGTCAGTCTGTGAAGCAGTGGGGTAGGGAAGGGCAGGTGTACTGTAAAGCAAGGCAGGCCAGAGATATCCAGAGCTTTTTAGGGCTGTGGGTGGGTGGAGCCCTGCAGACCTTTTGCTATCATCAATACAAACAAGCATTTGTCAATGCCGAATGTTTGCTTGCTGGTATTAGCATTGGTACTGCAAGAGTTAAAGAGATGCATAATAGGAATGGCAGTGAAGTATTGAACTAATGCCAACCCAACCCCCACTCTCACCCTGCAGAGACTGACAGGCATTGGGGTGTGCCTTTGGGTCATCAGCCATAACACTCACATCATTCCACCTCACCCCACCTTGCAGACACTGACAGGTGTCACAGTGTGCCTTGGAGTCTTCGGCCCTTACACTCACCCAATTCCATAAGGAAATAAGCTGAGATGGATGCAGTATAGGAGAATGGGGTGAATGTTTGGGCCGAAGACCCCAAGATACACCTCAATGCCTGTCACTGGCTGCAGGGTGGGGGTGGAATGGTATGAACATTACGGCCGACCACCCCAAGCCACACCCCCGATGCCTGTCAGTCTGTACAGGGTGGGGCATTATGGTTGGAAACCCTAATGCCCCGGGTGTTTGTTGGTATTTTCACTCAAAATTTTCAACATGAGCTTTTTGGGACCCCACCTCATGAACAGTGACACTATCATTTCGTTACTTAATCCTGAAAGGTGATTTCACACAGCGAATGTGCCATTCGGTGCAACTGGTGCGAAAAGACATTTTGGGCAGGATGTGAAAAATGACATCTGTACTGTTCTTGAGGAGGTGTGAAAAAATGGCAATGTCGAAAATTTGGAGTGAAAATATGGAAAAGTGGTGAAGTTATGAGCATGCATAGAAATTGCATAATGCACACTCGTAATGTAGTCATTTTTTTGGAATTTGTTCACCAAACTTGCAACATGGGCTTTTTGGGACCTCCCCTCATGAACAGTAGTACTGTGATTTCATTAATGTGTCCCAAAAGTTGATTTTGCTCAGCGACTGGGCCATTCTGTGCCACTGGTGCGAAAACACATTTTGGGCAGGATGCAAAAAATGACAGCTGTACTGTTCATAAGGAGGTGTGAAAAAATGGCAATTTTGGAAACTTGGAGTGAAAATATTAAAAATTTGGTGAAGTTATGAGTGTGTGTACAAACTGCACAATGCACTCTTGTAACGCAGTCATTTTTTGGAGTTTGTTCACCTAACTTGCAAGATGGTCTTTTTGGGAAACCACCTCATGAACAGTGGCACTGTCATTTTGTTAATCAGTCCTGAAAGGTGATTCTGAGCAGTGACCGCGAAATCACCTTTCGGGACTGAGAAACAAAATGACAGCACCAGTGTTCACAAGGTGGGGTCCCAAGAACCCCCATGTTGAAAATTTGGGGCCAATACTCCAAACATTGGCTGAGATATCAAGCTAAATTGAAACCCCCCCATTCACTGCCATTGTATGGCTTACCGTCATTTCTTCAGTTCCCGGTTGATCTTTGAAGAGTGCAGACGTGTTCCCGGTCTACAGAAGATCGCTACTCCTGACCTCCGGAGGTACGTATGGGTGAGGGGAGTGTGATGGTGGGAGTGTGCAGAGAGGGTGCAGGTTGGGGGAAGGGCCAAGCGGGGAACGAGGGACTGTTTTCTTTTTTATTAGGTTTTTAAAAAAATATGTTGCGGGACTGTTTTCTTTTTTACAGGTGAAAACAAAATGGATTTAGGCACACTAGGGTGGGCTCCCAGTGTTTCAGACTAGTGGAGGGGGCAATCAATGCCGACTCAGGGATTGGGCACCCTGAGGTCGGCTGACAAAAAGGGGGCATGGGGGTGCATCCGACACCAGGAGTGGGCATCCCATTGTCAGAAAAACACAAGAATTACTTTGGCACACTTGGGTGGGATCCCAGTGTGCAACAATAGTGGGGGGAGGCATGCTGAAATGGAGATTGGGCACCCCGTTGTCAGCAAAATATATGTTTGGGCTGGGGGGGCATGCCGACGGGTATTGGGCACCCTGATGTCGTTTTGGAAGTGTGTGGTGGGTGGCAGGAGCCACCGACAATATATGGTGGGGCTCATTTATTTATTTCACTATGAAAGACACACTAAGCAAATGAGTCAGCAGCTTCCCTGTTGATTGGTGGCTGATGGACAAGCCCTTGAAAGCACTGGCTGGATTGGCCAAACATTGCCACACCTCTGCAATACTCTACTCTCCTCAAAATGTTTCTTGTGCACTGTGCATGCAACCAAACATAAAAAGGACTTGTGAACGAACAACATGATGAGGTGACGAATGTCTTCTCTGTGGTCATGTCTCTGGAACTCCTTCTGGCCATCTGTGCGCCGGTCCGAGTGTGCCCGTAATTGGGGTGCTAAAATGTAAAATTCACTGTCCCTTCCCCAAGGTCCATGCCCCTGGAGTTGGAATATTTAGTTGGGAGGGCATAAAAAACAATCATTGAATTTAAATCCTAGTGCCCTAATGATGGGTGCACTTGGACGGGTGCGTTCTGAGTATGGAACCCTCTGGAACACTCCACGTTCTCTCGAATTTTTCTTTCACCTCTTCATGACTATTTCTGCTCTCTCCTCACCCAGCCTCTGCTGATGCCCAACTCCATTCCATTGGCATGTGCTTTTTAAACTTTTCAGTAAAGCAAGAAGTTTTACTGAGAGCTTGGAGAAAAGTACAGATCTTCTACAAAAACTGCAGGATCTTGTTTTGATAAGTCCTCATCCCGTCCCCCCCCCACACTACCACGCATGTGTGGTTATCCTCCAATACAGCACATGCGCAGTCATCCTGTCCAACCCTACCTCTCAGCACCACCCTTACACCACCCACCAAAACATAACAATGACACTGGGGAATTTGATACCCCAATGTTGATCGGTATCTCCGTCCTGTAATCCTTGTCCCATCTCCGTCCACTACCACGCATGTGTGGTTATTTATGTCGATATACATACATATATATATATATATATATATATATATATATATATATATATATATATATATATATATATATAAACTTTCCTCCCCACCCAACCTTCCTCTCAGCGCAATCCCCAGAAACATAATAGTAACACTTGGGTGCCCAATGCCCCAAGTCAATCGACATCGCCATCCTATTTTTTATTTTATTTTATTTAACCCATAACTGGAAAACTGTCCATCGATGTCTTTTGCACCTTTACAGTCCCCCTACCAAACCCTCCCACTCAGTACCCACTACCCTGCACCCCCCAAGCCCTTACTTACCCATCAGGGTTCCAATGCAATAATCCTCTCTGGACCACAGACACGTCTTCAGTCTTCAAAGTCAGACCACAAACTAGGTATGAAATTCAGTGTATTTCAGTGGGGATTTGAACTTAAATGCATAACTTGGACATTTTTGCATATTTTTGGCCCACATTTTCAACATGACTTCTTTGGGACCTCACCTCATGAACAATGTCACTGTCATTAGGCAAATCTGTACCAAAAGGTGATTTTGTGGTCACTGCAAAAATCACCTTTTGGGCAGGAGTTGCAATTTTTCTCTGCCCTTGCTCATGAGGTGGGGTCATAAGAAGGGTATGTTAAAAAGTTGGTGTAAAAATATTAAAAAACAACAAAGTTATGAGCCTACATTGAATTTTGTGAACACAGTCTCGTAACTTTGGTAATTGTCAATATTTTTACTCCAAATTTACAACATAGCCATATCTTTACAGCACCTCATGAATGTGGCAGATGTAATTTTTCAAATCCTGGCCAAATTTTTTTTTACATTCTGAAAGACGGTTTTGCAGTCACTGTGTGAAATCATCTTTCAGGCAGGAGTTAACAATTTTCCCTGCCATTGTTCATGTGGTGGGGTCATAAGAAGGCTATGTTGAAAATGTGTCGTAAAAATATTAAAAACAACATAGTTATAAACCTATGTTGAATTTTGTGAATACAGCCTCGTAACTTTGGTAATTTTCAATATTTTTACCCAAAATTTACAACATATCCATATCTTTCCAGCGCCTCATAAATGTGGCAGATGTCATTTTTCAACTCATGGCCAAAATGTGTTTTAGTGTCCAAAGAGCTGATTTTGCAGTCCCTTTGCAAAATCACCTTTAAGCCAGGAGTTGAACATTTTCTCTACCTGTTTTCATGAGGCAAGTTCATAACAAAGCTATGTTGAAAATGTGGTGTAAAAATATTAAGAGAACAATTTACAATATTTTTACCCCAAATTCCTCAGCTGCAGGCTTATCAGCTCTGGCCAGAGTTTGTTTGTCTAAGCAGGAGATTTGTGTTATATTTTGATTTTCTCACTCTTTCTTGTTCATCATTTTTGATCTGTAGTAATTTCTCATTTTTATTCTGTGGTTTACTTTGGTGTATTTGAGTAAACTGTTTTGTTAGTGTCTTTCTGTAGCTTTTTTTTGGTAATCTTTTAGTTGTAGTTTTCTTAAAGTGACAGTGTTCTGTCACTTTTTGTTAAACTTAAAGGATACCTAACAACATTTTGACAATAAACTATTCAAAAATCTGACTTCATAGGGGACTAAAGAAAGGCTGCTGTATTCATTAATGCTAAAACTACATTCATAGAAATTACCTAAATGCGGTTCCAAAGCATTTGAAAAATGTAAAATCAGCCTTCCAATTTAAAAAAAAAAACTGCTTTACCTGCTTCCTAAAATGGCCGCCAAATATGTTAGGTGATGACATCATTGGAGCCAAAGTCAGAGAGATATGTGGCTCTCTGTAGTGCTAATTAGTTCTTTTTTTCCCTTTGTATAGAATTGTTTCACTAAACTTGTCAAAACCATGTGCATTATTTAGATAAATACACATCTTAAGCTATGGTTCTGTTCATTTTGTTTACTTTAACATGTTGAAATTGTATTTATTCCAGCCAGCTTTCTATTTGGCAAACCACAGTGCAGTACACATCTTGAATAACCTGGTGGTCTAGTGGTTATGGCAGATCCAGGATGCTACAATGGGGGAGGGGGGGTGCTGGGGTGCTGTTCCTACTTGATATGCACTTTTTAACATGTTTATTAAAACTTTATATTTTCTGCTATTATACTTTTCTACTGCATTTTTGACAGAACCTACAAATGTAATCCATAGTTTTAAATGTAAACATTTGTACAATCAATAAATCAGACTTCTTCAACAAAGTGAAATGCAGCCGCAGCAAGCAAGTATGTTACAATGGGGAAGGGGGAGGTTGCAGCTGCACCCTTCACCACCCCCTAGATCCATCACTTGTTTGTAGCAAAGTTCTTGTGTAGTCCAATGCCAGAGTTCATACTTTCTCAGAAATCAAAAATATGCATATCTTGTCTTCTTTTTCCATGGGAAATAATAATAATAAGAAGAAGAATAAGAATCGGCATTTATATAGTGTTTTTCATACTCATTGTATTCCAAAGTGCATTACAAGCAATGTTAGACTGGTAGTGAAGTGACTGAACAGGTAGTGGCATCCATTTCACACACTAATACCCACACACAGCCTTAGGCAATTGCATGAAATGGTTTTATGGGAAGGGGAATGTGGTCAGGTAGTGATCATGGTGCTGGCAGCCCCACATATTATTTCTTACAGTGATCTACTCATATTTCCCCCCTTCTGTCTTCCCCCTTCCCTGAATATAGCAGTACCATGCAGGAGTGGCCTTCTCAGTCCCCCTCTGGTATTCATTCTTCCATCCTCCTCACATCAAAAACTGGTGAGCTCATCAATGATCATCCATCTGCATCATGAATGCAGGTAGTACTGTCCCGGGTTTTCTGACGTATCAAAAATAAACAAGTCTTTCCAGTAAATCAGGCTGGTAGCAGCAGGGAACAAGGGGAATGATGGGCTTTCTAACCTTAAAAGATCTAGGCTGCCTTTGATTAGGCACTATTAAATGATGGGTGTGTGCATCATTATGCACGTTATTTAATAGTGCCTAATCATAGGTAGCTTAGACTGTATATGGGTAGGAAAGCCTATTTTTTCCCATTGTGTCCTGTTGCTATCAGCCTGGATTACCAGAAGATCATGTTTATTATTAATATGTAAAAAAAAAATGAGAGACTGTACTAACCACATTCATGATGCGGAAGGGTGGTTAGCACATCTGTTTTTGGTGTGGGGAGCAGGTGAGAAGAATGAATGCCAGAGAGGGACTGAAGAGGCAATTTCAGCAGGGTACAGAAATATTCAGGTTAGGGGAAGACAGGAAGGGAGAAGTTGAGCAGATCATTGTGAGATCTGAAATGTGGGGCTGCCACCACTGTGATCACTACTTGACTGTGGATGACAGCAGCCAGTGATGCCAAATATTAAGAGAGGCAGGGCTGCACCTAAACTGTTACTTGAATTCAGTGCAGGGAGATTACCCTCGGGTGGGGAGGGGGGTGTTGACGTTTGTTAAGACAGTATTGAGGGAGCTGTGTGTAACTCATCCAGGATTTGGAATGGTAGTAGCCAGCCAACTCACGTTGTGGAATAGGGCACAGAAAAGTACTGGAGAAGAAATGTTGGGAACTGTCTTGTGGGGTTCTGTAGATCACAGGTAAAGGAATAGACTGACACTGGAAGTCGGGTGGATTTGCTCAAGGCATTAGTATGCCTCTCCTGCTAATAATATTGTTAGCCATAGTAAGAGTAGCCCTTATGAGGGCATGAACAGCAGTTTTTCTGGTGGGTCCTGATGCTTATTGCTTGGATCTCCAGGAAGACCTAGTTGTTGGTTAATGAGGTGGGAAAAACACAACAGGGGAACTGTACATACTACCGTCACTGTGCAGAAGAGTGATGATCCACTCAATGTTTACAGTGGGAGCAGAAGTCAAACATTGAGAGAGTGGACTGGAGAGTGATTTGGGAGGCAATTTTTAACAGTGCCAGCTGATGAAGCGTATCGGTATAGGTGTGCACAACTCTCTGAGGTACAAGATTACAATCTGAGGTGTGATAATTCTCTTCATGAGACCCATAAGCTCATATGTGGCCCCAGGCAGTATTAAGGACAGGGTATGGATGGTGGGGTGTTCAACAGAACGTAGGCTAGGTGAAGGGGGTTCACATGCAAAAAGAATACAAGAGAAGCTCATTTGCGGATTAACAAGAAAGCTAGAGCTTTGGAATTGGACCAGACCAGCACTTCGCTGTATGACCCTGAGCAAGTCACTTATCTTCCTTATGCTCCCAGGCCACACCTGTAAACAAGCTTTCAGCTTAGTGTGTCTTTCCTGGTTAAAAAAAAAAAAAAGATCCAGGGCATCACATAACCACTAGATCATCAGTTATTTGAAGTGGTGTACTGTACTGTGGTTTGCCAAAGAGAAAGTCAGCTGGATTGCAAAACATTTTCAGTAAATTAAAGTAAACAAAATGAACAAAATCATAGCTTAATGTGTACTGATCAAAATAACCCACTGTTAACACATAGTGTTGATCATTCTGGCAAAACAATTCAAAACAGAGGAAAAGAAGAACTAGTTAGCACTATAGGGAGCTATGTGGGTCTCTGCCTCTGCCTGCAATAATGTCATCATGACTCATCACTTAACACACTTGGCAGACATCTTAGGGAGAAAGTAAGGCTGTTTTATGACAGTGAAAGGCTGATGTTTACATTTTTCAAAAGCTAGGAAAGTGCATTTATGTTATTTACATGAATGCAGTTTTAGCATAAATGTAAACAGCAGCCTTTACCTTACCTCACTATGAAGCCAGATTTTGGAGTTTGCAACTTTAAAAAACTTCTTGTTTAGGCACCCTTTAATATTAAACCCCTGTTACCCCAGTCATTTTAATCCCTGTTCTGTTAAAAAAAAGAACTTTTTGGGTTGTTTTTAGCAGTAGTCTTTTCAGATCACACTGCTGATCCCTGATTCTCAAGGGGGAGGTATTGTCTGCTGCTGGTAGTTAATAACTTGTTTAACCCTTTTACCCCTATTGTGTGTGTTGTGTTAACCCTGGTGGTGTTTTATTTTTTCAGATCACACTGCCGATCCCTGATTCCTTAGGGGGAGGTGTTGTCTGCTATTGGTACTTATTTGTACTGCAGGCTTTTTTTTACATTTTGTAATTTTATCGTCCCAAATCAAGTTACAATTAGCATATAAGAATGACTGGGAAGAGACGCTTTACTAAAAGGAAAGGTGCCGGGGAGGGAACAAAGAAGTGTTCAAAATCTGTGGGGCAAAACAGTGCTGCAGTTAATAAAACTATGCCTGCAGCAGCATGTTCTGTGGACTCCAGAGCTGGTAGTAGTGTAGAAGTAGTTGGCAGTGGTGGCATTGGTGTAGCCATTTTTTTCTCTGCACTATCTATGGCAGCCATGCTGGTGGGGGATGTGGTAGGTGACAGGAGAAGCAGCAGTAAACAAGGAACAGTGGTTGAGGAGAAAGTTGCTGGTGTCCCTGTGGCTGTGGTGGTGGTGGTGCTAAGCCTGATAGTGTGGAGCTTGAGTCAGTGGTTGAGGTGGGAGATCTGGAAAATGTGCATCACAATCAGACTCCTGATGATGTGATGGTCAGAGAGCCTAGAGATGGTGATGATGAGGACAGACCTGTGGAGGAGGGGGACATCAGCAGCTGTGCTAATGATGATATGTTGGATCCGCTATGGGAGCCTGAAGACAAAAAGCATAAGGGTGGTGCTGTAGATGATGCAGGGGATGTTGTTCACAGTGATCCAACTACCAAAGTCTCCCCCCCAATATTATTGAAGTTAAGAAGTCCTCCCAAAAACACAAATTTCCACCCTTTCCCCTCAGCTGTCCCACTCACGCTGCAATGGTAAATCAAGGGTTACAAAATCCCTAGTTTGGGATCTTTATATACTTAACCCAGCTGATGAGACAGTCCTTATCTGTCAGCTATATCAAGCACAAGTCAGTGGGGAGAAAAAGGGCAGCCATCTAGGCAACAGTGGGCAACACACACACACCTAAAGAATGGGCACCTGTTACTCTGGCATCAACACCAGAAGGAAGCCAGTGCAGGGGTCCCTGTCCCTCATCATCATCATCATTAGGCAAGGCAAACAGAAGTGACAGGGCAAGAGACCAGGCAGATGGAGGGGTGAGTGAAGAAGACTACAGCATGGAGGAGGAGGAGGATTCTGTGGGCCTGCCTAGTAGTGGGCATAGCAGCAGTGGTGGGTAGAGTAGTACCACTCAGAGTCAGAAAAGCACAGTAATGTTAATGCAGAAAACCCCCCAAATCACTGGTGTCATTCGAGCAGCAGCACATATGAATCCCCAGAAGACAAATGCTGCCACTCTGAGTCCAGCTGTTTGGTGGTCTAGTCCAAAGAAAGGTCCAGCCTACGCTACACAGCATGTTTGTGCGTCACTCCAAATTCTTTCTCTTTTGTCGAGAATATTGGATTTTGGAGGTTGATGGCCTGTGCCTGTCCCAAATGACAGATAAACATGCCATTCTTGAACTCCATGAGACAGTGTCACAGATGGTAAACATGCCCAGAAGCATTCAGCATCCTTATACATACATCTGAGCATGGATATGTGGACCAATGGCCAAACAGCTGGTAGCTCCTACTTGTGCATTACAGCTCATTGGGCACAGGTACCTGGGGTAGTATTTGACTCTAGGCGTGGGACAAATTGCAGTATGCCCAAATGTGATGGTAGCAGCACCCCGGGTATTTAGCAGCATGCCATGCTGACAACGAAGAATATAAGTGGATCACACACGGGTGAGAAAATGTCAGAAGTGCTCCTTACTGAGATTTGTTGTTGATTGTTGTTTGATTGTTTTGTTTGGAATAACCATTGAGCAAAAGCTCATTTACAATCGTGACCTCTTGTGCACAAAGTTACAAAAATACATCAATTCATTTCAAACAGAATTACAAAAATAAATAGACATCATCGGTTGAAACATTTACAGACATCAACATTCAATAACAAGTGTTTTTTTTAAACGTATTGTCAAAGGTTTAATTGAATGTACCCTAAAATGCCTGGGTAATATATTCCAAAATTTTAGGACCTGATAGCTAAAACACTGATGGGATTTCTTGGAAAAATTCTTTGGTATATCCATTTGTAAAAATTCAGAGTTCCTCAATGATGGAGCCATTTCCCAAAATGTAAGCATGTTACTCAAATACATTGGGACAAGACCCAACCCCGCCTTGTATGTAAAAAGGCTAATACGTATATTTCTTCTTATAGACAGTGATGTCCAATTCAACATTTTATACAAATCACAATAATGTACAGATGTTGGACACTTTAAAATCAATCTGTCCAGCTTATTATACAAAACGTCTAGTTTGGATAATCTATCCTGTGACACCCCCACAATATAGTACATCTCCATAATCTAGTAGTGGCAGCACCTGTACCTGAATAACATATTTCATGGTTTTCTTGTCCAGACATTTTCGGATTCTAAACAAACAGCCCACCCTTTTCCCTACCTGTCCTATGAGATAATCCACATGTATGTTTCCTGTTCCCAATGGATCCAGCCCAAATCTTAAATATTTATAGGATTTGACGGATCTACAATTGGTCGTTGACAAAAATCTTGTCGAACGACTGTACAGTGAAACCATTATGTCGACCGCATTTGCGGTCGGCATAAGGTTTCTCAGTGCCTAACATGTTTTTTTCAGGGGGCGTCATCACTGAAGCCCCTACATGGGGGACTGTGCCCCCCCACACCCCCTCACTAAATATAATCTACTCTGAGTTGGAGCTGATTGGGGAGGGGGTGCAAGACCTCCAGAAAACAGTGTCGGGGTCCAGCGCCGACACTACAGTGACCTGGCGCTGTAGTCGCTGTAGTGTCGGTTGCTGTTGAAATGTCACTGTTGGAATGGTATACCAGATTTGACCATCTCCAGTGACATACCTGATACATATGTCTAACTTAACATCTAATTTTTAGTTTGGCTGATGTGCCAAACAGCATAATTTTAGTTTTTTGAGCTATTCAGTTTAAGTTTTAACTCTTGGAAGTATCTCTGGATAGAGTCAAAATTCTATTGTAGAGTGGAGAGGATCTCCACAACCAAGCTATTTGAATAATTCAAAACTATGTTGTCCGCATAAAGATGGTATGGGTGGCTTCCCCCCCGCCATTCACTGAAAGGAGGTTTCATTGTGAGTGATAGTGGCTCAAATGTTGTGAAATGAATCAGTGAAGGGGGGGGGGTTTCTCAGAGTGCCATGCCTGGCACACTGTCTTAACCTTTTTTGGCAGATGCTTCTAATCCATCCTGATGTCAAGGCCATGCTGACTGTGGCCCATTGCATCTGTGTACACTTTGCCCATTCCAGAAAGGCCTGTGACCAACTCTGTCATCTGCAGATACAAAACAAACTGCCTTAGCACCGTATGAAGCTGGATGTTGTCACCAGATGGAACGCGATACTGCACATGATCGAGCAGTTGTATGAACAATATAAAGCCATGTCTGAATATCTGCTGCTACATGCAAGCCATGACAGTGCTGGAGTATCCATATCTCTGACAACAAAACAGTGGCATCAAATGGATGGCCTGATCATGATTCTCAGACCATTCGAACATGCAACACAGGCAGTGAGTGGAGACACTGCCTGTATCAGTCAGTCCATTCCACTACTAAGTGTGCTGAGGCAGACACTGGTGAATGTGCAGCAGGTGCTGGAGGCAGGTGGTGATAGTGGATGTTTTGTCTTAATGGAACACATGTTCCACATCTTAGACTGCAATACATATATTTCCATCATTCTGCAGTCTGAAGATATTTGGGATTGCCACCATGCTAGAATGATGCTATAAACATGGGCTAGCATCAATAATTGCAGGTGGGCATCAGCAGGTCCAAAGGCTGACCAATCTTCTAATGAGATGTGTAGATGGGGCACAGATGCTAAAGACACATTTATTGTATCTAAGGCACAACATGAAACTCCGTAGAGATCAGGTATTGCTACCACCACCTCACATGGGAAATGGGCTGAAAAAACATGTAAGTTAAAAGAGAAAATACCAAATCTCATTTGGAATGTGTTAGATCAGGTGGGAGATGAAAACATGGAGGAAAAGGAGGAGGGGGAGGCTGATGAGGCAGCAGGACTGCAGGCAGTGCAATGCATGGTAAATGCATATTTGGCAGACACAAGGCACCTTGCCATCACCAATGATCCCTTGCTATATTGGAGCAGCAAGGTCACTGAGTGGCCAGCACTGACCTCATTTGCAATGAAATACCTCAGCTGCCCACACTTGAGTGTCAGTGTGGAGCATATATTCAGTTTGGCTGGGGCCTTTGTGCAGGAGAGGTGCACCAATCTGTTGGCTTGCTAACATTTATTAAAATGAATACGGGGCACATTCTGCACAAGAGAATTATGTCCATGTTCCTACCGCATGAAGGTGGTGGTGGCGGTGAAGATGGAGAGCAAGGTGTTGTTGGCATTGGCAAATTGTCTTCTACCACTGAGGTGGATGAAGCAGTAATGGACAGAGAATATTCCCATCTGGTGACAACTCCAGTCTGGAAGACTATGAGGGCTGCTTCCTCAATGAGTTTGAAGCATAAAAAAAACATGTGTTGTTCCCCTCCTTTCCTGTCATCATTATAATCCTTTACTTTATGATTCACAATTCTGTAATGTCCAATCATTTTTCTGTTCCCCATCCCCAGTTGGTGTGCTGCTGTTTTCTTGTGCCTAAACGACTACCTGCCTCCGCCATCTGAATGTGATGGCTAGAGACAATGTCTGCTCTAGCCAGCAAAACACAGCACTGCCTCCTCCTCTTCCTGTGGCTTGTTTGTGGCCTACACAGCTACATGCAGTATGAGCTACTGCCTCCACACTGATGCAAAAATTGTTCTGACTCTGGGAAATACTGTTTGACTTGATCCCATGGTATGTGTTATAAAACTCCCTAACTTAAAAACTCATATAAATGAATAACATGTGTGCTCTGAGATAATATCTACTGGATTTGGAGTTGACAATCCACATTATGTGGAACAGCTGAAAACACGTTGCATAGAATTCGGAATCGATAGTTAGGATGGTACCATCACAACTCTACTGCAGCAGTCCAGTCGGGAATTGTATGACAGGATGTTCAAGTTGACCCTCCAGTTAGCCAGCTTATCAAGGCAGTAAGACCTCGCTCCAGCAAGGCCTATCTTTGTGTGCTGTGATGGTAAATCACTTTCACTGTTGTCTACAGTCCTTATCCTCACTGGTGGTGAGTGACTCCAGTTCTCAGCCTCGCAAAAGACAAAAGGCCTTCCACCCTACTCAGAAATACTTTAAAATGTTTTTCTTTCTTTCCTTTGTCTCCCTGCAGGTTTTACCATTCACAGGGATGAATGCCAAAGGCAGTCGCAAAGCCAGACAGCCCTCAGGAAACAGAGAGGAGTTATGTGACATCTTCATACACCATCTCATGGCATGCATCAGCCAGTAAATGGCACAGCTAGCAGCACTAATGTAATGGTAAGTATCATTACGATTTCCTTTTTGTTTTTCTTTTTTTTCGTTCTCCACAGGTACACAGTGTGCCATGGTGGTCAAGGGGAGGCTGAATAATTTCTCATTTTTATTCACAGATGACAGGCATAATAAGACAGGTAGTCAACAACGGCTATACCATGCAGCCACCACAGTGGCTAAGTGACACAAAATAATTTCTCTGTTTTCTTCATAGGTGACAGGTATAGTAAGACAGGGAGTCAACAATGGCTATACTTTGTAGCCATCACCACAGTGGGTACTTGAGTAGAGTCTCAATCTTTTCTTGTCTTCACAGATCTCCTGTGCTGCTGTCTCCTGCTCCAGCAATCAAGCCATTGCCATCTTCTCTGCCCAGGCAGCATTGCAAAAGACATCTGCTGAAAATGACCTGAAATAAGAACAACAGTAACAGAAAACAGTTCGACATCTGCAAAACTTTTCAGAATTAACCCCCCCCCCCAAAAAAAAATACTTACCTTCTGTTGTTGGAAAAATTGCAAATTCCAAAAAAGATACAGGCTGGACCTAAGCAGCAACATGATGACATTACTCTAGTGATAATGCCTGAAAATAGAAAAACAGTAAGAACAATGTTTAGAAATAAAGTGGTTACAACCCCCCAAGTCCAAAAAAGGGAATGAAATAAAATGCTTACCTTTGCTGGTAGGTCACCAACCTATTGAGTAAAGAGAACAACAGACTGCATCTTTTTCCATGCAAAGTACTAGAATGGCATGTTAATGTATTCCCAGTTTGTATTTCACTTTGTCATGAATGGAGCTGTAAATGTGGAAGGGGCCAATGAATGGGTTCAAACAGATCCTCTAGAGGTGTACAGCGACATGATCTAGTTCCTTCAGGAGCTCCTTTTTATTATTTAGCTTTCAGAGAATTTTCAGAAGTGAGAAATTTATATATTGTGCTTGGCAGTTGTGTGTACTAAAGTGCTTAACAACACAGACTGAGAGGGTGACTTAAAAGCATAGTAGCAGTGGCAGCAGCAGCAGCAGTTTATTACCCGCATTACTGATTTCTGGTTCGGGAGAAACATTTTCAGAAGTGAGAAATTTATTAGTCCATGGGCTATCACTACCTCCTCCCCCCATAGGGCATTTTCAAGACATTGCTTTCTTAGAAGCTTACACTGTAATTGTTTAGAATTTACTTGTTTGTCATTTGGCAGTGGTAGATTTTGTTTGCTATAGGCTAACGTGTGACCACTGTATATCAGAAAATAAAAAACAGAGATGGGGTAGAGGTAGTTTTTGTTGATTTAAGTCTCTATTTGCAAGCCAAATAATGACAAAATGGATATCAATAAAAAGGTTACATGCTCATCTATGACTTTATTATAATTAGAAAAGATTCAGCTCAATTGTAACATCAGTAATGACGTCATATTGATGTATGCATGAGTACTTTGTAATGTCATTGAAACTATGGAAATTGGTGGTATCAGAATATAGAGTTGTAATAATACTTTTTGTATAAGTGTATGATTAAATTGACACACTGTTACAGTAATATTTTTGCCATTATAACTTAGTTGTCATCTTCATCCCCACTGTTTTCAACCTCAGCATCAAAGAGATAATCTGCCAGGCTGGCAGCAAGAACGTTATTGTCATCTTCCTCATCTTACTGATTCAGGGTCTCCTCCTGGGACAAAATGTCCACCAGTTCCAGTGGTATAATGTCACCATCACACCAGTCATAATCCAGGATTCCTGTTTCATCAAGTTTTCACCCATGTGTTTCAGGACTTGGGATGTTAAGGTGTGACACATGGGCATTTTTCTAGACAAGGGCTTGGTAATTCTCTCAAAGTACATGCATTCTCAATGTTGACCTATATGGAGACAGTAGACTCCGATCAATGCCATCATAATTTGACAATAGTTGGCTGCTTCCTGTGTGAAATTTCCGCCTTGCAATGTCATAGCAAAGTTTGTTGATATCAGTATATGACGGCTGCCCATACAAGCAGCAGACAAATCTTTCAAGGTCAGCATGAATGGCATCCAATATATGTTCTGTGTCACCAAGTGCTTGGAAAGTTGCCATATACTCCTTTTGTTTTTGAAGGATGTAGGGTTTGATATTCCCTTTCCTAACAAATGCACTTGTGCTGTTGCACCCTGAAAATACATGCAGTACAGTCAGTGCACTACACATCTCAGCACCGTGAATCTGGATAAGAGTTTTGATGTTCAAAACCCAACGTTTATTTGCCATTCTTGTGTCAAAGTAACTGTTCTTCTGTATTTGATCGCCATAGTACAGCAGCAGCAGAAATACATCTGTGTCTGGTGATCTGATGATGATGTTAGTTGATAATTCCTGCTGAATCCAACAATACCTCCACTGGACTTGGCATGTCGATTGATTGTCTGTTCAATGGTCAGATCAACAACATTTCTTGATGCTGGCACGTCTGATCTACACACACTGAACCCACCATTCCACAGCAAGACATCAGCTCCAGGATGAGTATGCACTAGGTTCAGGAGTGTCAGAAAATAGACAGATAGAAACCTTGCATAGTTATGGTGATCCAGGCTAAAAAGCAGAGAGCAAAGTTGTTCAACACATGCTAGGTGCAGATCAAAGTTGTTCTTCTTGGTAGCATGCAGAAACCTAAGCACCAACCAGATTCTGTCCATCTACTGAATCCAAAACTGTGCTTTCTTCCCAAGTTTTCTATGCCTCACTTTCTCTTTAACTTGAAGTACTTTTTGCAAAGTTGGTGACAAGAGTCCCTGGCAACTGCCTCATGTAATTTTCAGCCTTTTCACCTCTTATTTGGCCTCTTCTACCAATGTCTGTACATCAGTGCTGTTTTGGAATAATTAAAATAGAAGACATTCAAGTGCCTCAAGGGTAAGCTTATGTACCTGCATGGCCCTGTTGGAGTGTTTGCCACTCAATCCTTTTTCAGTAGAGCCACTGGCACACACCTCTGACTCAATGATGATGTTGGCAAAGCCAGTACCATGTAACAGTTTCCCAAGGGCTCCTAAGTATGAGCAAATTGTGTGGAAAAACACCAAGTCACACAATGACATCACTGAACTGGTGTGCATTCTGCCACACAATAGCATATGCCTTCTTTGCAACAGCAAGATCAAAGTAACAATTGTGCACTGTTGGCCCATCTCTCTGGTAGCATTTTGTGATACCTGCAGTACATGTTGAACTGTGGAGTTTCTGTAACAGAAGAGTTGATTGGTGCCATGTAATCAACATTTGTTTGTCTTTGCACTGATCCTGACTGGTCCGTTGTGAAAGATACCCAGCCTGTCCACCCAAGAACAGATTGTGTTCCATCATACATCTGGCAACTGCAGAAAAAACGCATGAAATCTGATATGCAAACTTGATTCAGAATTTCTTGGACAGAGGTGGTAGTCTGAACTACAGTCAAGTTTGGTTCAACATGTTGCATAACAAAGCATGGTTCAAGCTCTTGAGGCTTGTATTTAACAGATCTCTTTTTGCTTTTGAGCTGGCTAGATCCCATATATGTAGGTAGACATTCCTCTGACGTTTCCTGCATTACAATACAATGAGTTGAATGCATGGTGCCCGCACCAGAAGAGGTTTCTTCATTAAGATCAAAATTGTCCCAGCAAAAATGCATCACAATATTTCTGTCAATGTCTATGGTTACAGGTAGAGTGCTGTCACGCTCAACAACGCTATCACACATTTATTTATTTATTTTATTTATTTATTCACCAGACTTTAGGATTATAATCATTGAGTCAGGAACTCATTTACAAAGGCTCCGCATCAGCAAAACAAATACAAACATTTAATACATATAGACATAGAATGGTAGCTAAAGGTTACAGTTTTTTCAGTTATACAATATTGCAGAATCAAGATCAGCTATACATTGCATTGAATGTGTTACTGAGAGCTGTATTTTACAGTTTTCAAGAGAACAATAAGTTTGCTGATAGAGGGAGTAACAGGTTTGATATTTACAGTGAAGTAGAGAATTAGACAGATATCTTGTGAGTGCAGCCAAAGGAGACATTGTTAATAGGTAATGTTTGGTAGCCCTATTGGTAGGAGCTCAGAGGTGGGGTGGTCCCATAAGATGATAGATAGATGACCCGGCCCTAGCTGGTACATTGACAGTGCCATGAAGCGAGAATGTGCTGTTTGAGGGCTGACTAGAAAGGTCCTAATTTGGAGATGGAGGAGACATTGGAGGGGAGTTCATTGTACCAGACTGGGGCCCTGTGTGGAAATTACCTTTGGGCTAAGGAGGTTCTAACCCTCAGGATGGACCACACCTGTCGGTTGGCAGTGCGGGTGTTCACCAAGGTGTGGAAGAATAGGAGAGAGGCAGAAACCCCCAAGGAGGTAAGCCCCAGGTGTATTTTCTTTGTGAGGAGACATGTTTGATAAAATAGCCTTTCATCCAGGGTAAGGAGATTTGTCAGGGCATATAGGGTACAAGTATGGGTACACTTGTCTGCCCTAGAGAGGAGTCTGCATGCTTTGTTTATGGCCAGGTGGATTTTGTTAAGGGCTGTGTGGTCAGAGGCCAAGTAATTAGTGAGCTTATAATCGACTAGGGAGAGGACTGAGGAGGTGACAGCCAGATTAAGGGCTTCCAGAGGTAGGCAATCCTTGTGCCGATACAATAGGCCTATGCAGACATTTATGACTAATGATAGAGTGTTAATGTGTGAATGGAAGGAGAGGCTGGAATCAAATATAAGGCCCAGGTATTTATATGTATGGACCTGTTCTAGAGGAAGGAGAGAGTGGGAGAGGATTGTTAGCTGCGCATTCTTGGCCTTATTCTGTAGGTTGGCAAAAAGCATGGTCTTTGTCTTTTTTTACATTGACCACAAGTCTTTGGTCTCTGAACCAGTTTTCAATCTGGTTAAATGCGTGTTGGAGGGAAGACTGCAATACTGTGAGATCTGGGTGCATGGCAAAAAGAACCGCATCGTCCGCATAGAGTAGTAGGTTGCCGGAGCAGGAATTGGGCAAGGTGTTTTGGTAGATGCTGAATAATAGAGGGCCAAGCATGGAGCCCTGGGGAACCCCAGAGCAGACTGGCAGGGTGGTCGACAGGGTGCTGTTTATTCTGACATGTTGTGATCTAGCTTGTGAGGTATCTGGTAAACCAGGAGACGGGTTCTTGGGACAGACCTATGTGGCAGAGTGTGCTTAAGAGTAAGGGTTGGGAGACTGTATCAAAGGTTTTTGACAGGTCAATGAAAACAGCTCCAGCTAGGTGTTTTCTATCCTGGGCAGAAGGAATAAAATTAGAGAACTCAGTGAGAGCCATAGTTGTACTGTGCTCAGATCTGAAGCCATGCTGCTCCCTGCAAAGTAGATTATGAGCAAGCAGGTACTCAGTGAGTTGGGTGGCTATTATTTTTTTGAGGGCTTTCAAGAGTGGTGGGAGAATGGGTATAGGATGGTAGTTACTGGGGAGGTGCTGTCACCACTCTTCAGTATTTGGGTGACTGTGGCAGTCTTTCAGGCTGCCGGGAACTGCCCCAGACTTAGGGAGTGGTTAATGAGGTCAGTCAGTGGGGAGAGGACTGTATCTAGTACTAGATGTAGGATTCTCATATCAAGAGAATCTTTGCAATAGCAAGAGCCACTGAGTGCTTTAATGAGATTAGGCCTTGCCTCATTCATAGAGATCACACTGAGATGGAAGGGGGAGATGCTGGGTGTTAGGGGGCGGGGTTGCAGGAGTGGAGTCGAAGAAGTTATTTGGGAGTACTGCACTAAGGTCAGAGAATGATGAGTTGAGGCAGTTGGCAATGTCCAGCAGGTTGGTGGTAGGGACATTGCTGACAGTCAGTAGGGGGGGAGCTGGGATTTGCCTTTGAGCTCCTTGATATTGTCCCAGAACAACTGAGCATTCCCCCAGGAGGAGGCAAGGGTCATTTTGTAGTAGCCCGATTTGGCCTGTTTTATGGCCCAAGTGCATCTGTTACGAGCCGCTTTATAGGCTTGCCTATCCGCCTGCATGCCGGATGCAACTGCTTTATGCCAGAGATCATCTCTGTGCTTTAGCTGTTGGAGCAGTGCAGGCATGACTCAGGGGGCATTTCATTTCTTGGATTGCACTTTTGCTAGTGGGGAATAGATGTCACATGCTTTATTAAAAGAACAGGTGAAATAATCAAGGGGCTTGGGAGATGGGGGACCAATCCCATTGAGTTAAGTATTTTCTTAGTTTTGTGAGGCCTCCAGGTTGGAGATGATACCGGGAAATATAGTTTGGTTTGGGTTTCTGCTGAAGACACAACCAGGAAAAGATGGGTGAGTGATCGCTTAGGGAGTCCAGAAGGACCACCAGGCCAGAGATTCTGTGGTTGGTGAGGAGAAGGCTGATCAGGGTGCTTGAGCCATTAGTGGGGTTCACCCTGGTAGGTTGGCTGACCAGCTGGGTCAGGTCCAGCACAGCGAAGGTGTCCTTGGTGTGGGAAGCCAGTTCACATTAAAGTCTCCAACTATGATGTGTTCCATTTTGGGGGGGGGAGCTGGAGATGTAGTTAGCAAGGGATTGTATAGCAGGAGCTTGGTTTCTTGGGGGGACATATGTGACAGTAAGAGTTACAGAAGCTCTGGAGGGATCTGGAGTAAGTTTTAATGATAAGGCATGGGCACCATGGTCTAGTGGAGGTGTAGGAAGGGTATGGCATATCATGGAGTCATGGATGTACACAGCACACACCCCACCACATTTTCCCACTCTGTCGGCTCTGTGAAGGGTGAAGCCAGGGAGGGTGACCATGGAGTCAGGTGTTTTTTTTGGACAGCCAGGTTTCTGTGAGGGCTAGCACATCTGGCTGATGTTGCAGTATCCAGCAATGGAAACTTGCCGTCTTTTTGGGGAAGCTGCAAATGCTCATTGCAGCTATTCTAAACCCATGGTGTGAGAGGCTAGGGCTGGGTGAGACAGGGCCCGGGTTAGGATGAACATTTCCTGAAATTAGGAGTAGGGCAAAGACTCTAAGCAGAGCAAAAGATTGTTGCCTTACTGTCAAGGATAGCTGCCAACTAGTTATAATGCAGGTAGTACATGGGATGGCCAGGGTAATAAGGGTTGGAAAGGATAGGAATGTGATCCAGCATGGAGGTTGATGGTGGTGCATTACTACAGGGAGATATGTGGGGGGATGGGGATGCATGACAGGCAGTGGCAGTGTGAGGGCAGTCGGTGATGGTTTGTGGGGGTGGAAGGTGTGGGAACAATGCCCTTGAGGGGAGGGCTGAGGGGTCCAAGAAGTAGGATAGTAAGAGTGATCAGTAGGAGCCTGGGTGGTCCACGTGACAATGGGTACCAAGCAAGTGGCGATAAGGGGGCAGTGGCCCAGTGTCAGTATAAGGGGGGCATGCCGATACCCATAATTGTAGTGGCACAGCAGTAGGGTGATGGACTATGGTTTGTAAGGGTGTAGTAAATTGCTTTAGGTATGAAGGACCCAGGATGGGAAGTGTTAGGAGAGAGCAATGGGAAGAGTATTGCAACCTCCAATCTCAATCTCAATCTTTATTTATTTATTTAAGGCGCCTTTCTAAAAACCAAGGTGCCTGTACAATACTAGATAAAACAATTACAAATACAATAAACAACAATATTAAAAATCATTATATGCTTTACTAAAGAGGTGAGTCTTTAAAGATTCTTTAAAACTATGGACAGTAGGGCTTTCCCGCACCTGACGAGGTAGAGAATTCCACAGGGTCGGGGCCATAAAACTAAATGATCTTGCCCCTGAAGTTTTTAAACAAACCCTGGGAATCTCTAGCAATCCCTCGTCAGTGGATCGGAGAGAGCGGGAGGGACAGTAGGGATGAAGGAGATCTTTCAGGTAAACTGGTCCCTGATCATGTAGGGGCCTTATAGGTTCAACAAACCGACCTTGAAAGTGATTAGCCAGCAAACTGGCAACCAGTGCAGACCACGGAGCACAGGAGTTATATGACTGGCCTCTAGATGAGCCCGTCAACAGCCTGGCTGCCGCATTCTGCACTAGCTGCAGGCGGCCAATCTCAATCCCAGGAAGCCCTAGGTAGGCGGTTGCAGTAGTCAAGGCGGGGAGTAGCAGGCGTGGACCAAAATAGGCAGATCGTCAGGGGAACCAGGTGTTTCACCGGCGTGTTCCTCAGATGGTAAAGGGTTTTGACAACCGCTGACACCTGAGATTTAAATGTCAGCGGTCATCAAATACAGCGCCCAGATTCCGCACTCGGTCTGAGGTAATTAGCGGGATATCCCGAGCCATAAACCGAGGTAATCCAACCAATAAACCCGCCTCCGGTGATCCTGGCCCACAACCAACACCTCAGTTTTATCAGGGTTCAACCTCAACCAACTCACATTCATCCAGTCCTGGATTTCAGCAAGACAGTTATTAAAGACCGAAAAGGCAGCATCTTGACGGGCGCAAAGGACATGTACAGCTGAGTATCATCTGCATAGCAGTGAAAACTCAGACCATACCGCCTAATAATCGCTCCTAATGGCAGCATATATCCTGCAAACAACATGGGTGCAAAATGGAACCCTGCGGTACCCACAGGATAGGGAGAATGATGCTGAGGAAAAATCCCAGGCACCACTCTCTGAGTCCTACCCTGAGGTGGGACCGAAACCAACTGAGGACTGTACCAGACAGTCCACAGATGAACCAGAAGCGTTCCAATAACACACCATGGTCTACAGTATCAAATGCTGCACAGAGATCAGAAGGACCAGAATGGAGCGAGATCTTGATCTCTCGCTCTTAGGAGGTCATTTAGCACCTGAATCAGAACTGTCTCGGTACTATGTCTTTTCTAAATCGGACTGGAGAGATCGTAGAGATTGTGGCTGGTCAAATGATCATTTAACTGCAACAACCACCTTCTCAATAACTTTACCAACAAAGGGTAAGTTAGAGACAGGCCTGTAGTTTGCCAGGCAGTCCGGGTCCAGGAGGATTTCTTAAGGAGGGCTGGACCACCGCCTCCTTTAGAGGATTTGGAAAATCCCCATCTCCATGGACCTACAGACTATCTCAGCTAGGATGGGCCGATTTATCCACACACCCACTAAGAGATGTGTGGGGCCGGATCAAACTACAGTTGGTCGGATGCAATAATTGTATGATCATCACAATTTCTTCAATTGTGGAAGGCAGTCAGACCACACAAACTAGGTGTCCGACATCTCCTGGACCATCACTACTCCCATTAGAGAGGGTTAGATGGATGTCCGATCTGATTGTGGCAACCTTATCTGAAAAGAATAGAGCAAACTCCTCACCGTTCTTGAGAAAGCGCTCTTCTGGGCTGCAGACAGATTGGATTGCACAATCTGTCCACAGTCGGAAGAGCTGAGCTGTCTATTCTGTGCAGCAGCATCTCTCTGGACAGGAATTCTGCCTTCTTATGAGAGATTGCTGATTGATAGATCACATAGTGATCCATCAAACTAAGTCTGTCACAATCCTGACCCGACCTCCGCCAGCACCTCTCCAACCTTTGTCCAACTCTCCTCAACTCCCTCAAAGTCTCATCAAACCAAGGAGACTTGGGTCGAGAAGAGTGAAGGACGAACCTGAACAGGAGCAATGGAATCCAGGGCCTGCCACCGCCTCATTATAGGCAAGTACCAGCTCTCCTGGATCCATGCAATCTCTCAGTAAGCTCGATAGGTCCAGCACCCCATCAGGCCGTCAGAAACACCCTTAAAGGGCGATACGGACCATCTCCGTGAGGGCGGCCTATAAGGGTGGCCACAAACTGAGCCCAATGGAGTGATGATCAGACCATCCGACTGGTTCCACCACCAGGTCGGATATCTCCATCCCAGAAGGAACACCAAATCAATGAGTGACCACCAATATGGGTCGAGGAGGAAATAACCTGTGAAGCCCAGTGACATCATTAACTGGAGGAAGTCTTGACCAAACTGCGAGACCTCATCGTCAACCCAGGCATTGAAGTCCCAGAACCAGCCATCTGGGGGACCCCAATCAGGTGAGCAGTCATGAGCTTCCCACAGGAAAACATTCCCATCACCTGGTGGACGGTATACGAGAAGTATCCTGCACCCCACACCCTCGCCCACGATACATTCCAAGACTCCAACAACTCCAAGAGTTGTTGCTCTCTAGCAACTTTGCAGTATAATTTGCAAATGGAAAAGTAGCTGTTTCTTGCTCCAAAAGGGCTGAATAGGACACACAGTGTCCAAAGTGATTGAGGATACTCACAATTTCAGCACTACCAATGATGTGTCATAAAATCATTCCTAGGAGGAGATGTTTTGGCATTTTCCATTGACCACAACTCACTGCATAGCAACTATGTTGACTAATTGAATTTACCAACCTCTCTCTTCTTCTTGAGGTGTTCGTAGAATTAGATCAGCCATAAATGAGGTGGGTCAGGAATTTTACAAGCACATCTTGGGGTGAGATGGTGTTGGAGAGTAGGAAACATGAAGAAGGTGGGCAGGGAAGCTCCTGTGATTCCCTGAAGGAATCTATGATGAGACGATGCAAAAGAGTCGCTGCCTCTTCAAGTCTCCTGTCATCTGATGCAGTAGATTCAAATGCAATCTCCACAGCTTGACCAGTTGGGAGCTCATCAGAGTAAACAAGTTGACTTCTAAAGTTTGGCTGCCAGAACCTTATGCTTTGACCAAAGTGTTTGATCCACTTGTTTTTTAACTTGCCTGTTTTGTAATTAGGATTATAGAATGCTGGGTAATGAGCCTGCATAAACAAACAGTACCTCTCACGTAACATTGTAATTTGTTAAACCTGTGATCCTCTGATGATATTCTTTTCAACATATTTGGTGATATACTCAAATGCCTTTTCATGGGCTCTGATTTGCTCTACACTTTCACCAGTTTCCACTACTGCGTTTCTGTCATCTTTCCTTGTATAATCACAGTGACAAGAGTTGTGATAATGAGCCTCCCTTGCAATTAAATCAACATCTCAAATGTTGCATAGCAGATTATCATCTTGTTTCACATCTGCTGCTTCTTGGATAGATATGTCTGCAGTTTTTATTACACACTTCATCAATTTTTCCCTAGTTTTTGTCTTCTTTTTTTCCCTCCAGAAATCCACTTATCTCTTTTTCCACATATAATACACTGGTTCAAAGGAAATAACACTTGAGAGGGTGTTTCAGCTCTGCTCCTTTGGGAGGTTGAAGGCTGTTGGTCCTCTGTGCCATCATCAACCTGACACTTCCTTTTCCTAAGGTATTTGACATTTGTAAATGACTGGTAGCACCATCTGTGATACCCATGACACATGTCATCAAGTTCAACAGGTATGTTCTTGCATATGTCATCGAGTCTGATACTTGGGTCATCACACAATTGTCTCTTACTGCAACTTCTTCAATTTTGGACTGACTGGTCGAGGTCAAAGGTCTTATTATTTTGTCAGACTTGTTCTTGGCTGTTGTGAATTATGCATATCTTCTGTACAGTATGGCTACTTGTCCGCCTCAACTTAGGTGCTATTAGTGTTACAGGGTGCTTGTCAGCCATGCAGTCTCAAGTCCTGAAAAAAGAAATAAAAAGTATTTATTTTGCTTTTTCCAGAATTATTTTCTACTAAAACAACCATTTCAATATTCATTGGTTCAATAATAATTTCACAGAAAATATCTTTATATATCCCATTCTATAGTCTATTTAATTTCCAAAACTGTTGGGTCAAAATTGTGACTTTATGATTACGTTACTATTGACTTCATGAACCTCTAGATTATATTCATATGATAGAAAAATTAAAAACCTTTTTATTGATACCCAATTTGCTATGGTTTTTAGTCACATATTTAGAGTTACTACATGAAAAGCTATCTCTACCCCTTCATCATTGCTCTTCAATAGCTATGAAAACTGATGACACATATGACCCTGTACCAAACAGAAGCTACCATTAGCAAATGGCAAACAAGTAAATTTCAAATTGCTATGATACAAACTTTTCAAAAATCATAGTCTTGAAAATTCCCTGAGGGGAAGAGGGTTTTACTATTTAGCTCATAAGACTATATATATTGTGCTTGGCAGTTGTGTGTACTACAGTGCTTGACAACACAGACTGTCCAAGAGGGTGGCTTAGACAGCAAAGTAGGGGCGGCGGCAGCAGCAGCAGTTTTTTACCATCATTACAGATTTCTGGTTTGGAAGAAGAATTTTCAGAAGTGAGAAATTTATGTATTGTGCTTGACAACACAGACTGTCCCAGATGGTGACTTAAACAGCATAGTAGCAGTGGCAGCAGCAGTTTGTTACTAGCATTACTGATTTCTGGTTTGGGAGACAATATCCAGCAGTGGAAAATTTATATATTCTGCTTAGCATTTGTGTGTACTACAGTACAATGCTTGAGATTTGGACACTTGAGATAAATCATGGGAGAACAGAAGTAATGTGTATTGTGATTAATGCACAACTAACACAAAATGCGTAAACAACAGTGTTGGGGCAGTGGCACACAGTGCAGTACCATGTGGCAGTGGCAGTACTACTAACCCGTAGCCACCTGATGTATTTATTCTTGTGGTTGAGAAAAAATCCAGAAAAGATAGTGAGAAACACAAAGGAAAGGTGTGATGTATGGAAATTGGAGACAGAACATCATGAAAGAAAATACAGGAAATAACATTTTTTTGCGGGTTTTTTATTTTGAAAGATAGAACCGAGGCAGGCAGTATAGAAATACAGACAAGTGGAACAGTAAAGAAATGTACATTCAATTTTTTCAAAATTTTTTATATTTTTTATAAGAAAAAGAGTAAGACGGTGTAGCACAGACTCACAAAAAAGGATAGAAGAAGTTATATAGAAAAGGAAAGGCATGAGTTTTTTTAAGCAACATCACTGGCCCTGGCCCCAGAAGTGCCAGCACTACCACCCGCATGCCCCGTGCAGCTCCGCCATCCCTTCTAACAATTGTTGTTGGTTGGCCAGGATTCTTCTTCTCATTTCCTCCATAGCAGTGGTAGTAGTAATGGTTTATTGTTTGGCCATTCAGACCATTACAACATATAACAAAAAATGTATACAAAATCAAACATATAAACATTTTCAAATATCATTTCCATGTTAAAATAGTTTTAAGTACCCATTATGTCAATATATTAATTATATACCAATCCACTAGTTATAGCAATATTTAAAAATACCTAAAAGGTCTCGGGCAACATAACCGTTCTAACCTTTCATTGGCTATGTGGTCCTAAACATAGAAAGTTATGCAATATTAAGGTCAAATTGAATTATTTTTCCCCCTGTGATAATCATATACATGTACTTACTCTAATTAATGATCCGGGCTCCAATATAGCCAGCATAAGAAAATTAGTATAGATAGTGAGCATTTAAAAGCTACTAGAAATGTTGCTGCTCCTATAACACGGCTAGCAAACCAAACATTAATATTGTAACAAAACTGCCAGCCAGTAATTTCACTTAGTATCAGCAGACTAAATATTTGAATGTTAGCTACCATTAAGACTACAGTACACAAACTGTTTGAACTGTCCCTGTTAAGGGATTAATAATCCAAATCCCCTTTGTCCTGTAAATTTAAATAAATCCAACATGGTGTTCCACAGGGCTCCATAATGGGGCCACTATTATTTTCACTATTTATAAATGACCTGCCACTTAACTGCAGAGGTGCCACAGTTCATCTCTACGGGGATGATGCAATCATCTATTGTGCATCCTCTGACCTGGCAGGGATAAACTGGAACCTTGATTCTGATTTCCATGTCCTTGAGGAAAGGTTTCATGGCAACGGTCTGATCCTTAACACAAGGAAGACCAAGACCATGTTGTTTCATTACTTGGGGTCCGTACCCTCACCTCAGCACCCCCTTGCAGTCAGATCAAAGGGTGGCAACCCCCTAGTACTAGTTACCTCCTTTAAATATCTGGGGGTCACCCTAGACCCCTCACTCACTTTTGAGAACCATGTCAATGTTTTGTTGAAAGCTTTCAACCAATGGTTTGGTCTCGTTTACCAGCCTCCGTTCCCTCCGGATTCAGGCCTCATGTCTTAAAATAGTGAAGTCTACTCTCCTCTCCCTGCTAGCTTATGGCACCCCGTTGCTCCTCTGAGCATGGGCATCCATTCTTGTATGTATCAATCAACTCTACTTAAGGATCAGGCGTTACACTCTTGGTTATAACCCTCATCTTCAGCACTGCAAAGTTCTCTCCTCCCTAGGCTGGGCACACCTTGAGAACAAATCCCTGTACACAACAATGTGCCTTATGTTTAATTTGGTTCATCGTTATACCCCACGCATTCCGAGTGACTCTAATCAACCGTAAATATACTCAGCACACCCTACCCTCCATGACCCTCCCCCTCCTGGTTACTCCCAACCCTCCGTCTGATGGTTGGCAGGCAGTCATTTGCCTTTACAGTAATGGCTACCTGGAATTATACAATGGGTAATTAAAATGCTTTGATTTCAATGTTCAGCTGGCACCCTTACCCTGTTTTAAATTTTAGCATTACCAACAGGAAGAAGTGCCAGCTGTGCCAAAGCTCGAGTCAAAATAAAAAACATTCCGACCCCCTATTCACCTGTAAACGCCACCATCTTGATTCATCGTGCTACCGACTCAGCAAAAAAAAATATATACAAATCAGCTTTCACCTTATTGATGATGAGGAGCTAAATGCCATCTTCACCTCTTTAGCAGAAAGTCTTCCCAGTAGTCCTAAAAGAAATGTCTTAGTTACTAAAGCAGTACCTGACATAACGGCACCACAATCACAATACAATTGTATAATAGCAATAAACTACTCCAGGGTGTTGGTGATGCTGGGATTTACCCACGCCTGATGAGGTTTGGTTACTTGGCCTGCAGCCTCGTGACCGAACCACGCCAGGCGTGGGTAAACCCAGCATCACCAACACCCTGTCATGGTTTATTGCTTAATTCACTCCCACATGAGATTCTCTCCTCTACCTCCCTCACTCAGTTCAAACACAAACTTTCACGCAATCTTCTTGTCCCTCCTCCCTGCGCCTGTTTCTGCTAACCTACTTCTCCAGATAATCTCTGCACTGCTTAGGATTTGTACTATGCACTCAGCCTAATGGCTCATTTGTCGTGCTGTAATGTGGTCTGACCCCAAAGTTGCCTGGTACCTGTACCTGTAATTGTACATCACTGTATCGAACTGTTCATTGTATTTGTTCTCTCCTAAATGTTTTATTTATGTCGTATTGTGTCAGTCCGGGTCACCCCTGAAAAAGGGACTGTATTGGCTCAGTGGGCTTACCTGCTTACCAAAAATTCAATAAATACATAAATAAATAAATTGATAAACAATAGTAAATTCACAGCACTGGAGAATATGCACAACTATCTGAAAGTTGTTAAACAAGCATATAGACACAAATATTTTAAGCCCTTCATACATTTAGCATAAAATATTAAAAAAATAAGTATCAGTTGAGCAGAGTTGTGGCTCCGTTTCATGTTCAGGAGGCCATTAAATTATTAGCAGAGGCAAATGAAGGACAGAAAACACCATCCAAATGACCTCCCTCTGTTGCTTAACCAGCCTGTAGCGTCAAGCATGATAAAATGCTAAATATTAAACATGACTTCCTAGGACTCAAAAAAAAATTTTGCCAACAGCAGATTTTGTCTTTTCCCCATCTGGGCTAAATTTGTTCATTAGGTAGGTAATTCGAGAGCATTTGTTTGTTTTAGAATGTGCTCCCAGAAGGAGTTCCATTAATTCCATAGTAAGCAAATACAATTAATTAAAGTTTGATACATCTTGTAGCTTGATCTCAGGGCACCTGTTCAGTCACTATAGTTTTACTAATGATATAAGTGATCAATGTGCCATTGGGTGTATAAGAAGCCTGCCCAAATCTGTCTCCTCCTCGACCTACTGCTACAAGAGAAGCCGCCACAACTTTAATCCTGCCAGTTTCATCTTGGACCTAAATAACATCAGGTGGCAAGATTTCTGCCTCATCCCCTCCTTGGATTCTGCCTACTCCCAGTTCAAAAACGTGCTACTGCAGGTTATAATTAAGCATGCCCCGCTGACCAAAATCAGAACCAGATCCAAATCCTGCCCTTGGTTCATTGACTCACTCAGGTCCGCCTTACATAAAAGAGACGCTCTTTGGAAAAGGGCGCATAAAACAAAACTTCCTTCTGACTAGACGGTGTTCCATGCCCTCAGGAACCACCTGCACAAAATTGATCAGTGTGGAAAAAGCAAAATACTTTCAGTTTGCCCTAGACTTCTCCACTAACAATCCCTATAAATAAATTCTGAAACACCCTGAAGAAAATTCAAGGCCGCAACCCCCCCACCACCCTCCCTGCAAAGATTTCTACCGGCAATACTACTACTTCCAGCAAAAATGACATCCTAAGCCTGTAAAACAACCATTTTGCATCAGCTGGCCTTGCCTTTGACACTTCCCCCGCTAATGTTCTTTGTTCTTCCCTCCTTAGTTCTGACATCTCAAGTCTCCCTACGAGATCTCCCTCCCACTCAAATTCCTTTAGTTTTGCCCCATCACCTTCAAACAGGTTGCTCTCCCTTGAAGCCAATAAAAGAGATAGGGCTGATCAAATCGACCTTTATTTTTTAAAGCTCAGGTACTGTGCATTGACTGCCCCCATCACCCACCTCTTTAACAAGTCACTCAGTGAAGGGATCATCCCCCAAGACTGGAAAATTGCCCACGTCATCCCTCTTTTTAAATCAGGTGACCCAAGCAACCTGAACAATTACAGGCCTATATCTCTCCTACCAACTCTGTTTAAGCTACTCGAAAAACTAGTGAACGCACAAATCAGGGATTACCTTGAGACACATAATCTTTTAAACCCTCTTCAGTCCGGCTTCAGGCCCAATCATAGTACCGTCACTGCCCTTGCCAAGGTTACTAACGACTGGCAGACAGCGCTCAATGCCCAAAAACATATTTGTGCTCTTTTTTTTAGATTTAAGCAAAGCATTTGACACTGTTGATCATGACCGCCTCCTGCATATGTTACGCAATATTGGCCTGGATGTCCCTTCCCCTCTGTTGGTTCACCTCTTACCTATTAGGCAGACAGCAACAGGTCAAAGCATGATGCGACCTCTCCCTGCTTAAGTCTCTCTTGAGAGGAGTCCTTTAGGGTTCTATTTTGGGCCTCTGCTTTTTGCAATATATATCAATGATATTGACCTTAATATTTCCATAGCTAATATACATCTTTTTGCGGACTACACCATCCTCTATACTGCTGACCCCTCCCTGGATCTGGCCTGCACCAACCTCCAACAAGAATTTAGCCTGCTTTAATATAATCTATTTCATCTCAAATTGCTGCTCAATGCAAAAAAAACTAAAACTATGTTCTTTTCCCCTCAGACATCCATAGTCGATCCCGTCTCCTCAGGGGCCAGCCCCCAATCACTACCCTCTTGGGAGAATCTCTAGAGACAGTAGGAAAGTTTAAGTATCTTGGCTTCTGGATTGACAGTAGACTGTCATTCAATCTCCACATTGATGAGCTAGCCAAAAAGCTTAGGCAGAGACTAGGCATATTCTACAGACTCAAGCATCTTCTCACCTATGAGGCTAAAATTAGATTAGTCCAATCAACATTCCTCCCTCTCGTGGACTACAGTGATATCTGCTACAGGAACTGTCCAATCACCTCCCTTTCTAAACTTGACACACTGTACCAGACCTCAGATTTATCACCAACTCTCCTTACAGTTCTCACCACTGCTCTCTCTATGCTAAGCATAAGCATCTTTATTTATAAAAATAGCATTAGTCACCGTGAAGGATCATAGCGCTAGTACAATAACTAATAAAATCAATTAAAACTAGTAAAAATCACAGCTAAAAACTCTAGTCGTCATATCTAAGTGTCAGATTTACACAACGCTAAAAAAAACAAGATTAAACATATACGTTTTCAACACAGATTTAAAACTCTGCACTGTCAGGCACTCTCTTATCCAACAAGGTACAGAATTCCACAGGGTGGGGGCCACAAATTCAAATGCTCAGGCCCCAGAGGTCTTCAAACAAACCCTGGGAATCTCTAGCAATCCCTCATCGGCAGAGTGGAGTGGGTGGGAGGGGTGGTAGGGGTGAAGAAGCTCTTGCAGATAACTCAGTCCCAGTCCATGTAGGGCCTTATAGGTCAGCAACCAACCTTGAAGGTGATCTGCCACCTAATAGGGAGCCAGTGCAGATCATGCAGCACAGGAGTGACATGGCAACCTCGAGGTAGCCCAGTCAACTGCCTCACTGCTGCATTCTGCACCAGCTGCAAGTGGTGGATATTAATGCCCAGTAGCCCTAGGTAGAGGGAATTACAGTAGTCAAGGCGAGAAGTCACAAAGGCGTGAACCAGAGTTACAAGGTCATCAGACGGAACTAGATGTTTGATCTGGACAATGTTCCTTAGGTGGTAAAAGGCAGTCTTGACAATGGATGACACCTGAAATTTAAGTGCCAGTCCATCGTCAAGAATCACCCCCAGATCTCGCACCAAATCAGAGGCCATCAGCTGGCAGCCCCCAAGCCAAAGCCCAGAAGGTCACCCCACCAATGACCCCTCTACCCGATGACTGGGTCCACTACCAAAATCTCAGGCTTGTTCAGGTTCATCCTCAGCCAGTTGGCACTTATCCAGTCTTGAATCTCTGAGAGGCAGTTGTTAAAACTCGAGATGGCTCCCTCCTGATTGGGCACAAAGGACAAGTAGAGCTGAGTATCTGCATAGCAGTGAAAACTTAGCCATACCACCTTACAATGTCTCCCAATGGCAGCATATACACCACAAACAACATGGGAGATAGCACCGAGCCCTGTGGCACCCCACATGACAGGGAGAACTTATCAGAGGAATACACCCCTGAAACAACTTTCTGAAACCTGCGGGTGGGGAAGGATTGAAACCATCTGAGGACTGTACCTGATAGTCCACAGATCAGCCGCAGGAGCTCTACCAATACACCATGGTCCATGGTGTTGAATGCTGTCGAGAGATCAAGAAGAACCAAGATGGAACGGCTCTTCCGGTCTCTCACTATCAGAAGATCATTGAGAACCCGAGCAAGGGCCGTCTCGGTACTATGCCTTTTCTGAAATCCAGACTGGAGAGGATTGTAGATGTCGTGGATGGTCAAGTGATCCACCAGGTGCACGCAACCACCTTCTCAATAACCTTACCCACAAAGGGAAGGTTAGAGATGGGTCTGTAGTTTGCAAGACAGTCTGGGCCCAGAGAGGATTTCTTAAGGAGAGGAGTTACCACCACCTCCTTCAGGGTGTCTGGAAACACACCTGACTCTAATGAACACCAGACAATCTCAGCTAGGATGCTGACCTTAGCTGGCCCACACTAAACTCTAGAAGACTGAAAATGGCAGCAGTATATGCCTATAGAGCCATAGCAGGCAAGCTTCCCCAGTATGTCTCCAAGCTTTTGGCCTTCTCCACAGGTGCATACTTCATGAGAAGATACTCCTGTATGACTCTTGATGTCCCTAGGGCCAGAACCTGGTACGGCTCTTCCTCCCTAAGTCATGCCCTTCCTTCCATTTGAAATACTATCCAAAAATCCCTAAAACTCCCACATCTTGTCAACCTGCCCACCTTTAAAGCACTGATCAGCAACTTATTTAATGAAACCTGTAAATGCTTCAAGCCCTAATTTTCGCCTGTGCCTCATCTATATTGCTCCTGATGTCTCTTCTTCCTCTAATCCCTATGAGATGTTTTAGATATTGTAAACTGTAAATATGATCAGTATTGTGCTTTACTATCCATGTAAATATTTCACCTGATGTTTCTTCTGCCTCCTACCCCTATGAGATGTTTTAGATATTGTAACCTGTAAATATGATCAGTATTGTGCTTTACTATCCATGTAAGTATTTCACCTGATGTTTCTTCTGCCTCCTACCCCTATGAGATGTTTTGATATTGTAACCTGTAAATATGACCAGTATTGTTTTGTATTAGTCATGTAAATATTTTTCATGTATATATGTATCTATACACACTTTATTCGTGTATCTTTTTACTGCAAAGCTCATTTTATTGTACTTTGTCCACCCAGGTCCACCTCGAAAGTGAATTTTTCTCACTGGAGTTTTCACCTGGTTAAATAAAGATTGATTGACTGATACCTTCTATAAGCAGTTCATTCTGGAGGGGTTTAGCATACCAGTATTTAGCTCCATAAATAAGAGTCCCATTGACCTTGGTGAACAACTGCTAGGCAAATTTCCACTGCAATTTTTAATATACAGTATGCTACAACCAATCTTCACCTGTGCAAATAATAACCTTATTCAGGGAACTACCTTAAAGGTCATGCAGAATAAGGGGTGCTAGCTGCACATTCGAGCAGACTTGAAAGACCTCTAGGCCTTTATCTGCTGGCAAATTTCGTATGTTCATATTTGACAAACTTTCAAGGCTCTGTTACCATCTTGTACAAATGAAGTCACTCATTCATCTCTTTCGCTGTTGGAAGAGGATTCCCTTTCTTGAAGTTCATAGAGTTTGTGGAACTCAAATTCATCTGTAGCAGAACCATTCCACAGATACTCTCAGTAACCTTTGTGTGGGTCAGACCGGGAATCCGGGAGTCCAACTCTCCAATAAGAGTTTCCCACTTTCTCTGTACTCTGTTTTTTTATTGCTATAGTTTTCCATCCTTCATATAGCTGATTACATTACCTGTAGAAGAAAAAAAAGAAAAAGGATGTTCCACTGAGCGCAGTAAATTTCATTTGAAACAGAATGCTGGGACCCCCCCATCCCCAGGCAATAATGGCATACCTTTATTTAAAGTTTCAAATGCTTATCAGCAACATATAGTGCGGTGTTAGTCTTTCACATCTACCATTCTTCAACCCTCTCAGGATTCGGCACTCATCAGAGTAGGGAAGAACACATAAAGCGGCACAGTTCAGCTCAACAGCACTGGGAAATGGGATAACAAAAGCACTCATAGGTCCAAGCACATTCTTGATCCTATGTAGAACCAAACTCTCTGATTCTCTAAGCATCTGACCTCAACCACTGTATCACCACAGCAACCAAATTTACAGGTCTCAAAAACACTCCAAAGGTGAGACTTTCATTAAAATAGGGAGGCACTAATCTTCTTGGGCTGTTTAAAGTTTTAAAAGTTCAGAGCTCCAGAACGCCAGAGTCTTTGGTACGGCCAGTAACACCCAAGTTCAGGTCAGCAGTCGCAGTTATATTTAAAATGAGCCCCTGACTTACAAGCTATCAAATCTGAAAAGTAGCTTAACAAAATAAAGGTGCCATGAAGACAGAGCTCAAAAACAGAGCTCAAGTGCAGAGCAGAATGGCAGTGCAGCCATCTTGTGGCTCTCCTCCACACAAGTAACTCTGCGTTGGAGGGCTCCCATTCCCTCCCATAAAGTACCCAGCTCCTCAGGGATGCTGGCTGGTGTCCTTGTGGGTGCTAACGCTGCTTCTCCTACTGGTGCCGGGACATGTGGTGCAGCCCCTTCAATGGGATTTGCCCGCTGCACCTCTCTTGCATGCCACCGACACTGGCTGTGTGGCACCTCTGCAGGAATAGAGGATGGATCGCCACCTCCCCCACCACCACTCGCCAGCTCTTTCTGACGGGCATCCCACGTTCACCATGACAAAGTTTTAGGTGGGTTCTCCAGCCACCTGTGCCTAAGTGTGTCCCTTTTTTCCTCCACCTTACTCTGGCCTTACATATTTTACATGTGATGATATTGTCATCACTGTCATCACTTTCAAAGAATTCCTACACAAGAGAAGCTCTGACCGGGTAGTGGCACTGGCAATGACAAGCTGGTTGTGGAGGAACAGAGGATAATGGGCAGGGCTTCTCTGCTTGGAGGGGGAGACTGGTGGCAGTGGTGGTTTCATGGGGGGCATAGGAGGTTCTGGCTGCTGACCCTCACAGGGAACTGAGGGAACATGGGGCTGCTGTTGCTGGTCAAGGGCACGCTGACCAGAACTGCCCTGAGGACACTGCTGCTGCTGTTCCTGCTGCTGGAGGGAATGCTAAGGAGGTGCTGGGGTGAGGGGTGATGCAGCCATAGGGTGCTGCCATGGGTGCAAACCTGTCCTTTATCCATCACTAATATCACCGTGACCTCACCAAACAAAAAAAAGAGAGACTGAAAGGAAAATTATAGGAAAAAGGGCAAAATGAAACTGCCTGAAAAGTACAAAATATATTCTAAATAAAGCTTAGCTAGAACAAAACTATTGACAAGAACTACATCAATAAATCAAGAAAGGAAAAAACAGTCAAAAAAATGCACTGTGATTCTGTGAATCTCTAATAATATGCTTTGTTGCAGACAGGCTCCTTTTCCTCTCTCTAACTAACAGTACTGTACAAAAGGGAAAGTAAGGCAGAGTCACTGTATAGATATGTACCATGTTAGTGCAGAAGCTGAAACATGTGACCTGGCTTGAGACAAGTTATTTACCATAAGCCTCATTTTCAAAACCTCACCTTGGACACCCTAAAAGCAAGGTTAACTGTGAAGGTACCAGGTGAAGTTACAAAAAGATGAACTGTGAATTTTATACTTAATGATAAAACTTTGTGGATTGCTCCATGTAGGCGAAGTCAGTAATTTAGCCAGAAATTCTCTGGCGAAGTAAAACTTTGCAACATCTCAACTAATGAACTAACTAACTGACTAACTACTAACTAACTAACTATATTGGGGTTAAGCACAAATCCAAGATGGAAATAGTTAGACTGAAGAATGGAGAAGTGTATTTTGAGGAGGATAAGGGTAAAGCAGTATTTTTACTAGGTATTCATGGTAGAGGACAAGGGGCCACTATCTGAATGTGGTCTTAAGGCTGAAAGGGTGGTGGGGTCAAATTTACCATGGAGCCGAGCACTGAGGAGAGGTTGCTGAAAGGTCTAAGCTCTCTGAAGATTCACAATTCAATTGGCTCTGATGGACTACACCCTAGAGTGCTAAAAGAAATGTGGCAGGAGCTGACTGCCCCACTGACAGACTTCTTACATTGTTCACTGGAAACAGGAGTGGTGCCGATGAATTGGAGGGCAACTGATGTGGTACTTCTACACAAAAGTTGGAGCAGGGACAAGCCAGCACTAATGCTGAACAAAATAATTGAACTTGAACCAGGGAACTATGGATTAGTCAATCTGATGTCTTTAGTGGGCAAATTACTTGAGGCCATTATTAAGGAGAGAATGTGGGAGTTTCTGTATGCTAATGGCTTTCAGGACAAAAAAACCCCAGTGTGGACTCACAATTGGTAGTTTCTGTCAGACAAATCTGATTGACTTCTTTGACTAGGCCATAAAGGCGGCAGACAAAGGACAGGTAGTGGACATCCTGTACTGTATTTGGACTTTAGCAAAGCCTTCGACTCTGTTCCACATGGGAGAATGGTAAGGAAGTTAGAGGACATGGGAGTGGTAGGCAAGGTTACAGGATGAGCCAGGAATTGACTGGGTGGAAGAACACAGAGAGTAGTTTTAAACGGGAAATCCTTGGAAGTAGTAGAAGTCACCAGAGGGGTTCCCCAGGGATCAGTCTCAGGCTCAGTACTTTCTACATCTTTATTTGTGACATCAGGGAAGTGATCCAAGGAAAGATGTGCTTATTTGCAGATGACACATAAATCTGTGGTAGAGTAGATAGTGATGAAGGGGTGAGGGCATTGAAAAAATATCTGAAGAGACTGGAGAACTGGTCAAGGGTCTGGCAGCTAATTTTCAATGTAAAAAAAGTGCAGAGTTATGCACATAGGGATAAGGAGCCCAAAGGCACCATATAGAATGGGAGATACAGTGTTAGAAAAAAATGGATATAGGAAATGGATCTAGAGATCCTAATAGCAAACACCTTAATGTAGTCAGCAGTACAACAGAGCAGTGGGAAAGGCAAATAGGATGCTGTGGTGCATAGGCAGGGGAGTGCAGTAGCAGAAGGAAGGACATGATCCTACCCCTGTACAGATCTCTGGTGTGGCTGCATTAGGAGTGCTTCATGCGGTTCTGGAGTCTGCACTTGAAGAAAGATGGGGATAGGATTGAGGTGGTGCAGAGGAGGGCAACAAAAATGATTCAGGGGCAGCAAGAGGCATCCTACATGGAGAGGCTCGAGGACCTCAACATGTATACACTGGAGATGGGGAAGACGGGGCATGATTGAAACTTTTAAGTTTCTTCGCTGGATAAACAATATGGACACTGGGAAACTGGTCACAATGAGCAGAAACTGGCAGGAGGGAGATTCAGGAAAGATATGAGAAAGTATTTCTTTGCAGAGAAGGTGGTGGATAAGTGGAACAGGCTGCCGGAGGGATTGGTCTGCGCTACATCAGTAAAGGAATTCAAGCTAGGGTGGAGCAGACATATGGGGCTGGTGAGGACAGCACTAGAGGTTGACATGGGGTGGGGGATGTAAAGGACACTAGGGCTTTCACACCATACTATAGATAGGGCTGGGCAGACCGGATTGGCCAGTGGGCTCTTTTCTGCTCTCAGTTTCTGCATTTCTGTGTTTTATGTTTTAAACTTATTTTTTAAAATTATTTTGTTTGCACCCTAGACATATCTTTAACTTCTTTCTCAAGGTCCTGCTCTACTTTCTCAACTGACTCCTCAGCTGCTGCCCATGAGCACACCTTGCCACTGTCCCTCAGTCTCCACTTTAGCTTCCATCTTTAGACTGGCCACAACACAAGGAAACCCCTCCTTGTAGTGAAGCCCTCAGAGAGCTGAGACTGATTCAATGTTTGGTTGGACAAGGAGCAATGAGGTGGGATATAGGGCATGGCGAAATAAGAGTTCAGAGGCAGTATTTTGCACATGGTAGCCTGGGTTTTTGCGCAATTTTAGCCCCACTCACTTACCAGTGTTGACCTGCACATGAGTCACCTGACCTCAGGGGAAGGGGGAGGAGTGCAGCGTTGCATGTTCACCAACAACATCATGCCCCTCTGCCAGGCCCACCAGAGGAGGCACTCCTGTAATGGGGTGGGTGAATATCTCCCCCTGAGCTCAGACATACTGTCTCTAATGTTCTTTTGTGACTTCACTAGAGGATGCAGTCCAATAGCTAGGTGGGTGGATACCTTCCTGTCTTCACTATACCTCTGTGACTGCACCAGAGAAGGCACTTCAGTAGCAGAAGGAGTGGATACCTCCCCCAGTGCTCTGGCCTGCTGTAATCACTGTGCCTCTGTGACTCCCATCTGCAGATGGATTGCTGCCCCAGAGCTGGGTGTGCTGCCTCCGCAGTGCCACTGTGACTCCATCTGCAGGTGGATTGCTGTCCCTGAGTGTGAGCATGTTGCCTCCACTGTGCCTGTATGGCTCCATCAGCAGTTGGATTGCTCCCTCAGAGCTTGGTCATGATATCCTCTGCTCTGTCTCCATGATTTCATTGGCGGGTGTATCATTCCCCCAGAGCATGAACATGCTGCTTCCACTGTGCCTCCATGACTGTATCTGTCAATTTTTCCCCCAAAGCTCAAGCTTGCTGGCTCTGCTGTGCCTTCATGACTCAATTAGCAGGTAGATTGGTCCCCCAGAGCTTGGTCATGTTGCCTCCACTGTGTCTCAGTGACTCCACTGGTGATTAGATCTGTCCTTCAGAGCTCAGCCATTCTATCCTCACTATGCCTCCATGACTCCATTGGCAAGTTGGTCTCCCAGAGCTTGGGCATGCTGCCTCCAACGTGCCTCATAACTCCATCGGTGGGTGGATTTCTCCCCCAGAGCTTGGATATGCTACCTCCACTGTGCCTCTGTGACTCTATTTATTTTTATTTTATTTTTTTATTGAAATCTTGGATTAATACCTTTGAGCAGAAGCTCATTACATAGGTTCCACATCAGAAGATAACATAGTCAGGTAACTATACAAATAACAGGTTACATTGCAACAGTCTCCAGGCAGTTGACAAATTAAAGTATTGCAAAGCAGGTAATAGGTACAGAAGAGTAAACACATATAACCTAGGAGTAAAAGTCACTATAATTGACAAGAACTAACACAGATAACTAAGGGAAGACCAGATAAAATTATGTAGGCATTGTACAAAGTCTGCCAGCATCAGCTGATTACTATGTTACTACATACATTAGGCATAATGAAAAGCGTAGAGAGGAGTGATAAGAACTAAGTCACAATAAGACGGGAGAGATGGAGATAGGGGAGAGGGAGGTAAGGAGAAGATGTGATCTAGAGTGGGGAAAAGCCTGTGAGGCCTAGGTGGGGTAATGAGAGAAGAAATGAAAGGAAGGATGGGAGAGTAGGAGATGAGTACTGTGAGGAGAATGGGGCAAGAGGGAGAATGGGCAGGATCAAAGGAAATGTCGAGGGGTGGTGAGTGCAGAGAGGGGAAGGAGTCAACAGGTAGTATGGGTTAGGACAGAAGGAGTAACAAGAGGTGCAGGTAAGTGCAAAATGGGCCGGTAGAGCCATTCAGGAGTGGGAGTGGCTGGCTCAAGGATCAAATAGGGATCAAAGAGGAACCTAGTGGTAGCAGTCACAAGTGGCCAAGAAATCAAGATGTTGCCAGAGCCAATGCTTAAATGAGCTCAGCATAGCTGTGGTGGATATGTCTGATTGCAGAGAGTTGAACCAGAGAGGGGCTTTGTAGGTGAAAGCTCATTGACCAAGGGAGGTATGGCACCATGGAGTACGGAAGATCTGAGTGCCAGAGCTTCTGGTATTACGTGAGTTTAGGGATGACACAAGAAGGTTTAGAACTCCACAGGGCAGCATTTCTAGGCTGACTTTTTAGCTAGCAGGCATGTCTGATATCTAAGTCTATCAAATTGCAGCCAGTTAGCCTGTGCGTATAGATCACAAGTGTGGGTCAGATGCCCAGCTCCGGTGAGAAGGCGGCATGCCTTGTTTAAGGCCGTTTTGATTTGACAAAGGGCTGTGTCTGTGGCAGATTCATAGATAACGAGGCCATAATCAGCGAGTGAGACAACGGAGCTATGTATAGCCAGATTCAGTGCTTCCAACATAAAATTGTGTTTGTGCCTGTATAGTATCCCAGTGCACAGGTTAATTGTCTTAGCAATGTTGCCAATGTGGTGCGACTAGATCATAAAGGAGTTGATAGTGATACCCAGGTATTTAAATTGCTGAACAAGTTCAAGGGGGGAGCCAACATTGTTAAAGATGGTGGGGTGTAGGCCTTATATTTGCTCTGGGTATTGGAAAACAACATGGTCTTCATCTTTTTGTAGTTCATTATAAGCTTGTGGTCACTGAACCATTTCTCAGTGGCTGCAAAGCCTAGTTGTAGCTTGTCTTTGAGAGGTTTGTGGAGGGAATTTCTGGTAAAGATCATGGCATCGTCGGCATATAGGAGAATATGACCATGACAGGAATCTGGGAGCTTATTAAGGAAAATACTAAACAGGAGAGGTCCCAAAATGGAGCCTTGTGGTACTCTTGAGCAGACAGATCACCTTTCTGAGTGGGCATCACCAATTTTACCTGTTGGGAATGGTTGCTAAGGTAGGTAGAAAACCATTTAGTAGTGTCAGTGGAGAGTCCAATGCCGGTTAGCTGGTCAATTAGGAGGGCATGATTCACAGTATTAAATGCTTTCATTAAGTCAATGAACACTGCACCAACCAGAAGACCTTGATCCAGAGAGTTATGGATATATCCAGTGAATTCCAAAAGCGCTGTGATGGTACTGTGTTCGTGTCTAAAGCTGTGCTGTTGGGGACATTGTAATTGATACTTTTCCAAATATTCGACAAGCTGGTCCACCACGATGCGCTCTAAGGCTTTTGATAGCGCGGGGAGAATAGAAATGGGCCAATAGTTCCCATGCAGTGCCTGATCTCCACGCTTATGCACAGGAGTCATCATCACTGATTTCCATCATTCCAGGAATTGTGAGAGGCAAAGTGAAACGTTGAAAATCTTGGTAATTGATGAAAGGATTTCCTCCAATGTAAGGCTAATGAATTTGAGATCAAGTGTATCCCCACTGGATCTTTATTATCCAAGTACTTTCTTGAGAGAATGTCAAACTTCACCTTCTGAGACTGTCCTGAAGTAAAATGGAGGGTGACCAGGAGGTATATCAGGATTCACAGGGATGTCCCATATGGGGGTATCATTAAAGTAGTCTGGTGGGAGAACATTGCTCAGATCAGAGAATGTTTTATTAAAAGTTTTGGCAATGGTTTTTGGATCCAGGGAAGGGGAGCTGTCTATATTAAGCATGTTGGGGGCAGATTTGGGATCTTTCCCAGTAATATCCTTAATATTTTCCCAGAATGACCTGCTATTATTCCAAGAGTTGATAAGGGCATCTTTGTAATACTGACTTTTGGCAGAATTAACTGCTCTTGTGCATTCGTTTCAAGCTTTCTTGTAGCATGAATGTTTGACTGTGTACCCGAGGTCCGTGCCTTATGCCAAAGATGATTCCTTAAGTTCATGAGCTAGATAAGGTCAGGTGTGATCCAAGGATTACGATTTCCTTTGACTTTGCATTTTTTTAGGGGGGCGAGCTTGTCACAAACTGCATTAAATTGGTTAATGAAGAGATCAAGTTCTGTGTCGACATCGCTCACCGCATAAAGTTCTGACCAATTGTGGTGACGAAGGTCAGCTTTCAGTTGTTCCATGTGTCCATTGACGAGGACCCGATTTGTAATAGTTCTGGTGTGGGGGGGGGGTTTGCAGAATTTAATAGACCAACAGCACTTGATGGGGGAGTGGTCACTTAAACTGTCAGGGAGGACAAAGGTATCCGAGATGTGCTCTGAGTGGTTAGATAACACCCAGTCCAACAAGGTACGTGACCCAGTTCGATAGTTCACCCTTGTAGGGGCCCCAACAAGCTGTGAGAAGTTGACGGCTGTTAGAGCGTCTTTTAGTGTGGAAGAGTCCGAGGAGAGCCAGTTGACGTAAAAGTCACCAAGCATTATTACTTCAGAGTGTAGGCTCATACTGATAATACCGTGCAATAGTGAATCAAAGGCAGTAGAAATATGCTTTGGGGGGATATAAACTGAGAGCAGTAAGTGCTTTACTATGAGCTCCAAGAAGTAATTTGATAGCAAGTATTTGTATAAGGTCATCACCGTTGGGTAAGGGGACAATGAGACCCTGCAAGGTGTCCTTTATATAAATTGCACAGCCACCACCTTTTCTTAGATAGTCTGTGGAGGGTGGATTACTCCATCGGCCCTGTAGAGGGAGTCCAGCTTGAGACTCAAACCCGAATTTTCCTCTATGGGTGTCCAACACTCTCTGCCAGCATTACTAGATGGAGTTTAAAATGTACTTTTGTATTTAAGCCTTTTCTCCCTGTTCTTGCCCTCAGTCCCCTTCTCCAGGCCTCTGGTGACTACCAATGACCATCTGCCACTAACCTCACCACTGCTGCCAGCTCCCACAGTGCTTCCCCTACTTGTCAAGGGTCTTTGGGCAGCAGTCTACCCTGCAAAACTCAGGGTCCAGGGCAGGCAGTGGGCTTCCATGGGTGAGGTGTAAGTGTAGAAACTTGATGCCATCATTCAGATGGAGCCAGACTGTTGTCTCTCCTGTGATGCTGCCCTCCCACCATTCTGTGAGGCACACTGTAGCTGCTCAAAAGTGCTAAAGTAATGTGTCCATCATCTCGCCATTTGGCTTAAAATTAAATAAATTAGCTAAAATAAAAACAGAATTTGCCACCATTGGTGAGTAGTTGATATGAGCTGGCAAGCTTCCCTCACCTATCTCAGCAAAGCAGTATGAGAGAGAGCAAGCATACTAGCACTTAAGCACAGCAGTGAAAGCAGGAGGATAAGGATTTTTATGCTGTGATAAACTATGTAATCAGTACCTTATTGAAAGTCAGTGTCAGTGGCTCAGTAGATAGCACACTTACCTCTGGGGCTGGAAGATTAGAAGGTCATGAGTTCTAGCCCCACACCAGGCACCTAGGGTAAAACCCCTAATGGACACTGCAGTGCAGTGTGAGGTGGGAACTGCACTCTTGAGGTGCTGTCTTTTGGATGAGATGTTAAACTGGGGTTTCTTCTACCCATCTCTGGCCACTGTCCAGGTGGAAGTAAAAGATCCCATGGCACTTATCGATAAAGAGTAGCGAAACCTTTTATTGAAAGAAAACAAAACAGAAACGTGTGGCAGAACACAAGATACAATGAAGAGAGAAAGAAAGAAACAAAGAAAACAGATCAAGAAAAAAAAAACCTAGTCACAGACCACAGATATCCCCCTATCCCTTTACAAAAACAAACAGTTCTTCCAAAATCAGACTTGCTCATCCCTCCTAACTAGTCAGAAACCAGTGAGAGCAAAAGAAAAAGACCCTCATTCAGGGTGCACCCTGATCACAAGAACAACTAAGAATGGACAGTAGAGGTTAAAGCCACATAATTGCCTTCCATAATGCACAAAACTGAGTACCTGGCAAACATTCCTGCTCTGTACTCTTACTATCTTTCAGCGCGGTTTCAATCATATTTACAAGAAACAAATATGTAGGTTACATCTGTTGCATGACATACTGACACATTGACTACCACAAGTAAATTCTCAAGGCAGGCAAAAATGGTATTCAAAGTTCTGTTATAATAGCACTTCCATTGAGCTGCATAGTCCCCCCCCCCCCCCAAAACCGAATTATTGTAGGACAGCCTCTGTATCCAAGGCTAATGCCATTTCTTAGCTAAGCCAAAAAATGAGTCACAAAAGCACATTCCAAAAGAAAATGAGCCAGGGTTTTGACAATGTGGATACATCTGGGACTAGGGCATATTCTGTCCCCTACACGCTTGTGCTTCTGATTGTCCCAAATCTCCAGACACCCATGACTACAAAGCCACAGGATATCCCACATATGCTGAAGCACACAGACATCTGTTAGTTTTGGCAACACCAAAGAGGTTATACTAGGTGAACAAAGGATGTTTCATTGGGTGAACAAAATGGTAATTCAGGTAGAGAAACATGGTTCTGACTGAGTACTTCGATATAGTTGTTTCTGTATATCTGCTTGTATTGACTGTTTTCGATAATTTTCACTGTGCAATCTTCTGTAAACTTGTCTATGCATATTGTGGAATATCGAGTGACTTTAATGGCTTGGGTGGAGACTGTTTCCCCAGGGTACTTTGCAGACTGTCATGCCATGATCAAACACACTGCCCTAGGCCAGATTAAATAAAGAATGAAAAAAACAAAGGGTTGATCATACTTACGCCCCCATTTCTCACAGACAAATATGTGATATCCCTCTTGATGGCTTGTGCCTACTACTCACAGCATTTGAAAACAAAAGGCTAAAAATATAAGCTTCAAACCCCAAAGGGGGCAGAAAAACAAAGCATAAATTAGTGAATAAAGGCAATAAAAATTTCTTTATAACAGCCATCCTCTTTTTTTTTTATTTCTAGATGTTGACTTTCCTTTTGCCAATTTCAGTTCTATTTTCCCAGTTAAGAGCCAATGTATCATTAGCTCCCTACCAAAGATGCCAAATGTTTTGCGGTCCCTTTTCAATAACTACCACTGCAATGCTCAGTATTTACGAGCAAGGGGTTCCAATGGGAATCCCCTTATTCTAATTTTTATTTATCCAGGTCCCAGATGTAGTAGTAAGGGCTTCAATTGTTTGAAAATCAGTAACCCCAGAGGGTACATGTGAAATGAAAAGACAGATATCTCCCGCATAAGTGGCATGGGGTCATAGCCGTGCACAACACTGTGCTGCATGGCAAGATCGTGCTGCTGATACAGCATGATTCTTGCCATGCAGCATATCTCTTTTTTCTGTGGGGGGCTGTGCCCCCCCTACACCCCCTGTTATGGGGGGTTGCACCCCTGAACTCCCCCAATATAGATTCTCAACTCTGGGGGGGTTCAAGTCAGGGAGCACACAAAGATTGAAAAAATAAGATTTCTGGGACCAGGAATCAAACCCAGTCCCAGAAGCACTGCCTGGGTTACCTGCTGCTGTGGCTCAGTCCATTGAGCCACAGCAGCTGGTTGGCAGAACCCACACCCAGCAGAGGTCTTATCCTCTGCCTGGGAAAGTGAGAATGGTGCAATACCGTGTACAGCAGTATATGTGGTATTGCACCATTCGCTCACTAGTGCAGCGCTGTACTGGGTTAACCATAATGTTGTACGCTATTAAGCGTGTGACATTATGACCCGGTACGCACATAAGCTATTATTTGTAGTTGAGTATCAAAAGCAAGAGTGGATAGCCCTTTTATATCTTGATTCCCCACATTGTGCCTTATTAAGTAGGCCAAAGAAAATACATATAACACGGATTCAAAGGGCATCCCGCTGTCATCCCTTCTTCTATAGAGCAAGGTTTACTCAAATTTCCAGTAATAAAGAGAATTGTCACTGCTAGAGTATAGAATTTCTGTAACCATTTCACAAATAATTCTGGGATCCCTTATGTCCTGAGGACTCTAAAGGGGTACTCATGCAAAACCCTGTTGAAGGCCTTTTCTTGGTCCAACAACAGTATATATCCACGCAGCTCCCCCCCAGCACCTAATTCACAGACATCCCTTAAAATAAATGAATTCTCTTATATCTTTCTTTATGGTATGGAGCAAGTCCGATAAGTTGGCAAGACAGCTTCAGCCACTGGTTGCAGGTGCTTGCATAGCAACTTAGACAAAATTTTACAGTCTGAGTTTAAGAGGGAAATTCATCTTCAATATTTAATGTCTGCCTTTTACCCTTTTTTATACAGAAACACCAATAAAACCTTGCCAAATGTCCATAGTTCAAAATATTGTTGAATACCAGTGTTAGAAATTCACTAATTGGTGTAATAATGGCTTTATGAAATTCATGAGGTATTCTGTCCAGCCCAGGAGAGGAGCCACTACCTAATGTTTTAATAGTTTCTTCAGTTTCTGTCACAAATATATGTCCCTGAAGAGCGATGTTTACATCTTCTGGTATTTTGGGCACTATGCCTGATGGTCACAAGTGAAGCAGTACAGAAATAAGAATCCTTTGCATAGGTAACTGCAATATTTTATTTATTTATTTTATTTATTGAAGTTTGTTGACCCGGTAGGCCCACTGAGATTAGAAGTCCCTTTTGCCGGGGTGCCGGGGGGTACAGATGGTAACCAACTGAAATTGAACCAGATTAAGCTGTTGGTGGTATTTTTAGTGAAAGGGGGAAATTCGGCCAGGACACCGGGGAAATTCCCCTACTCACCTCTGGGGGAATTGCTGGCCGTCGGTCAAGATGGCCACTTCGAGTGTGTCGGTGGAGAGGACAGACATGCTAGGGACAGGAGAGCAGTCCTCCTCTCTGTCTTGCTTCCTTTAGAGGCTGAAAACATGGAGTTGGATGTGGATGTTGAATGTGAGCAACATAGAGTGGTCTGCTTTGTCGATTTTGAGGAAAATATTGAGTTTGTACCTACATTGGAAGGACATCACGATAGTACAGCTTTGAGGCCCTCGGCTGTTCAGCAGGAGCTCTCTTGGCTTGAAAATGAAGAACGAGACATTCTTGCAAAGCAGAAGGACTTATGGGGAAAGATTGCCTCCTAGAAGGCTTCCACGACTCCTGTCATGGCTCCAGAGTGGGTTGTCAGGCAGCGTCAGCTGTCGAGTGATGCAGTATCATCAAAGGGTTTCGAGGAGTGGCCAGAGGACTCAGACACTGAGGCCACTTTGGTTCAGTGCATTCAGCTACCTATGGATGTTGTGACTGGCAGTAATAACACTGAATGGGGTGTGTGCCTAGAGTCGGAGTCAGTAGAGTTCTCTCCTTCTAATGATCCTTTACAGGTCTCAGTCACTGGTCCAAGAAATGGAATGAGCGATGGGTTCCCGGCAGTACCACTGCTGGCTTCTGACTGTGGCACTTCACGAGGTGAACCAAATTTGCGGTGCCTGGAGTCTGTACTTTATTCTGCTGACTTGCCTATTCATAGACAAATGGTGGTTTTCCAGTCTGACTCGGTTAAACTGGGTACCAGTTCCTCTCAAACTCAAGGTATTGTTTTTTGCTCTACTATCCTAGCTCAAATGCCCGGTGCAGACTTGCAGGGACCCATGGATATACGAGAGGGTAAAAATGCTGTTGTATCTGCAGATTTACAAGATGATGCTGACAAGGTCCCACCCCCCCTTAGATAGCGACGCTGTTCCTCCTAACTATGATGACAATATTTCTGTGACTGGGATTACCATTGCGGATGCATTGCAGGGGGCAAGCTGGTTGAAATCTCCAGAAACGAACACTTGGTCTTCTCCAACCCATGAGAGCACTGGTGATGCAGATACTTTGGCTTCTATGTCAGATCCCTTAGAAATCCCTCTGGGGCTGCATTTGACCCAGAACCCTGTTTTACACTTGTGCTCAGTTCCACCTCCTGCTGCGATTGCAACTGTTTTTTTCTGACGCTTTCACTCCTGATCGGACTGTTTCAACCCCTCTGGCTCTTCCCCCTTCTGCTTCAGTCAGAGGGCAGCAGTTGTCTGATGGTCAGTCTGTGGCTGGAAGTCAGCGTATAGAAGACGGGCACAATTTTAAAGCTGACACAGCTCCCCCTTCTACTTCTAGTGACCAACATACAAATCTTCCTAAACAGGGTGTGCGTTCCTCTGAGAATTCAGGGCCTCACCCTAGGTCTTATGCAGGACTTTTTCGTGCTCCCCCTGAGCTGGTGAAAAGGAGAAATGCCATCAGGATATGATACAGAGGGGGACTTGATGTTTTTACGGACCGGGTGTATGTGGGGAAGTCACTGGTTAAAGGAAGTTTACAGTTCTTGCCTACTGAGATATATGTGCTTATACACACCTCTGGAGACTCCAGTTTTGATCTCAGCTTTAAAATGGCTGCAGGCCTTGAACAATTTTGGGAACAATATCAGCAAGTGAAATATACCCCTCTGTGGACTTCCTTTGTGGCCATCCCTTTATCAAAACCTGCAATTAAAACCATCACTGTGCTTTTTAAAAATGAGGGGGTGGCAGTTACTGATATTATCAAGTGGTTGAAACTTAAATGTACTGTTCTAGGATTACCTGAGGCTATCATAGACTCTGAAAAATGTTGGACTGGGGGTTGGAAAATTCAAGTGAGACTGCCCCATTTAAATGGAGTAATACAACATCTTCCGAGCTGTTTTTACCTGGGAAGGGATCGTGGTTTTATCTTTTATCCTGGGAAGCCAAAGTCATGCTTCCAATGTGGTGCTCAGTCCCGTTTAAGCAATGCCTGTGATAAATTGAAATGCTCTCTTTGCTTGGGCATTGGTCATACCAGCCTTGGCTGTCCTAACCCTACCTACTGCAATTTATGTGAAGCTACTACTCATACTTTTCAAAACTGCCCTTGGGCTTTTCATAATGACCCTTCTCAAGCACAAGATGATCAGGATGAGACAGTGTTCAGGGCACAACAAAATGCCACTGCTCGGCCTCCTCTTCCTACTGCTCAGACGAAGGCTCATAGGCTGGATACGGCTCTGCAGACCATGGAGACTGAATCCCAGGGCCTAGACACAAGCCCAGTCCAAGCTACCCCTCCTGTATCAGTTACAGAATTAGTTGTGGAAGATGGACTTATATCTGCACCAGCTCTTTCTATGGCTGTGCCTGTAGATAGTCTCGGAGGGGATGCTCCAGGTTCCAGTGGTGTAGACTTACCTGCACTAACTAAACTGGTTGGCAGTCTTGAAATGCCCCCTCCTGAAGATGCGACTTGGTCACTTAAAACTCAAAAAAGGGTAACCAGAAGTAGTTCCCTTAAAGGCACTTCTGAGGTCCTGCCTTTGACTGATAAATTACAAGTAGTGGATGTGGTGCCGACTACCAATAGGTTTGCCTCTTTGGCCAAGAGAAAGCAAACGGAAGGGGAGGAGGATGACTCTGATGCTCCCTCACTGGCTTTTTCCACACAACCTGATCCCATGACAGATTCTGAACAAGTTTTGAGTGACTCAAAAAAAAATAGGAAAGAAGAGGTGTAAACGAAGATCTCCTGGAAAGGGGAGAAAGTCATGACCCTTCTTTAACTGTTTACTCTGTCTTTGGATCTCACCTGTGGGACCTTGAATGTGAACAGCATTAGGAATCCTAGGAGAAGGCATTCCACTTTCTCTATTTTACAAACTCTAAACTTACACATTCTTTTTTTACAGGATACCAGGCTGTATACTTTGAAAGATGCATGAAGGGCCTCACATGAATGGACAAATGGGCTTTCTTATTGGTCTTTGTGGTAGAATCTTAGTGCAGGGGTTGGGATTTTGTTTAATAAGTTAGACTTTGTTGTCACCCATCTGATAGACTTAATTCAAGGGAGGGTCTTGATTTTGGATGTGGTTATTTACAATCAGAAATGGAGGTTAATTAATATTTATAACCCCCAGGTTAAAACGCACAGGGTGGATGTCATGAAGGCAGTTCAGCCTTATTTGCACACTATAAAGTCAGTATTGTTTGGAGATGACTTCAATTGTATAATGTCTCTGTTGGATAAAACCAGTCTGACACAGAAATTATATAGTGATTCAAATTTTTTAGGTAAAATGTGTGATACAGCTAAATTGATAGATGGAGCTCTCTTTGGCCCTCAACCCCCATCTCACACATATCATGGGGGGCAGTCATCCTCTAGAATTGACTTTTTCTTTATATCAGAATGGTTGCCATGTAATCAGATATTTGCTCTCCCTATTGAAACTTCTGATCACTGCTTATTGCAGATGCGTTTTACCTAGGAATAAACCTCATACCCATAATCATTGGAAAATGAATATTGCACTTTTAGAGGATGCCCAAGACTGGCATGATCTTACTTTGGTTCTTGAGGCAAAAATTTCCGTATTTGAATTGTATGATAATCCACTTTTGTGGTGGTTGGAAACAAAATCTGAAATTAAGCGTCATTGACAACTGAGGTCTAAACTTAGACATAAAAATACTTATGTACAATACCTAGATAAGAGAAGACTTGCAAAAACTACTTTCCTTAAAATCTGACTATGGCTTAGACTATACTTTACCTGGTATTACTCGGTTAGATGAGATACAAGGAGGCATGATGCCTATCGAGAGTATCTCCCATAAATACTGTGGATCATTGTTTGCCAATGGTATTCAACCATAAATCTACTTTGAGTTTAAAGTTCTCGAAGTTGGTGGTATTACCAAGATCATTGGGTAGTTTATTCCATATTCTGGGGACTCTGGTTGTAAAGAAGTGTAGTCTTTTATTAGTATTCACTTTGGGGACAATTAGTTGTTTATTGTGTAATCTGGGAACTAGTTTTCTTTTGGTGTAATTTAATTCACAGAGTTGCAGCATGTTAGGTTGTTTCAAGATTTTGTAGAGAAATAGGAGATCTCCCCTTAGTCGTCTGCTTTCTAATGAATAGAGATTTAATTTTTCAAGTCTAGTAGCGTATGATAGGTGTGCCAAATGAGGTATCATTCTAGTTGCTCTTCTTTGGATGCTTTCGATAGTAGCAATGTCTTTTTTGAGACATGGGCACCAAAATGGTGACCCATAGTCAGTGTGTGGTCTCACATAGGTCCTATACAGTGGAATAATACAGTTTTCAAGTTTTGATACAAATGTACAGTTTATTCTTCTGAGTAGCCCATTTGAGTTTTTTGCTAGTTGGTTACAGTGGTCGCTTGAGAATAGTTTATTAATATTTACTCCAAGATCTCTTTCACATTTTGTTGTTTTTAAGATTATGTTATTTAGTTTATAAGTGTGATGTGGATTGTTATTACCAAAATGAAGTACAGTACATTTGTTATTGTTAAATGCCATACCATTTAATATTGCCCATTCTTCAATTTGGTGTAGATCTATACACAGTTGGTTTATATTATCTGGAGTATCAACCCTTTCTCCTAGTTTGGTGTCATCAGCAAATTTTGATAGGTGGGTGTTTGAGCTAACCTGCATATCAGATATAAAGATAATAAACAGGACAGATCCGAGCACGGAACCCTGCGGCACCCCACTAGTCACCTCACCCCTATCAGACAATATTCCGTTAATTCTGACTTGTTGGGTTCTATCAGTTAACCAGTTTTTCACCCAGTTGATTAGTTGTGCAGAAATTCTGAGTGATATCAGTTTATTGATTAGTTTTGTGTGAGATACACGATCAAAAGCTTTGCTAAAATCTAAGAGAATAACATCCATGGGGATTCTTACATCTAATTTGTTGTGAATTTGATTGTAGAAGGCAATTAAGTTAGTAGTTGTTGAATATCCCTGTTTGAAACCATATTGTGTAGTGTCTTGAAGGTTTAGATATGATAGTTCATCTTCCATTAGAATTTTAATTATTTTTTCTAATATTTTACATGGTACAGAAGTCAGGCTTATGGGTCTGTAGTTTTCTGCATCTGATCTATTCCCCTTTTTAAAGATTGGTGTCACATATGCAGTCAACCAGTCAGTGGGAACTGATGATTCATTTAGAGATTTGTTAAAGATAACAGCCAGGGGTATAGATATTGTGTCAGTAGTTTCTACCAAGAATCTAGGACTAATCATATCTGGTCCTGAACTTCCATTTTTGTTTAGGGTTTTCAAAGCCAATTTAATTTGGTTAATAGTTATCAGATGATTATGATTGTTTGGTTGTTTGGTTATTATAGACTGAACTGTAGCTGTATGTGAAAAAACGGAACAAAAATATTTGTTTAGATGATCAGCAGTAGTTTTATCAGATATTGTTGGTGTATTATTGATTATTAATGGTCCAATTTGTCTTGTATTACCTTTGTTTTTGCTTAAGTATGAATATAATTATTTATGGTCATTTTTTGTGTGTGCTATTCTGAATTCTAGATTTCGTTTTGATTACACAATTGCAGATTTAAGCTTTTTTACAGAATCCCTATATAGTATTACATTTTCTTTATTATTTGGGTTTTTTTTTAGTCTAGAAAAACATCTTTCTTTATGCTTAATTAGTTTCTTAATGTTATTATTTAACCATTTGGGAATGTATCCTTTTGGGTTATATTTATTTTTTGTTGGTACATATTTAGATTCTAGATTCAGTATAATTTCTTTAAACTTAGTCCAGTCATGCTCAGCTGATAAAGAAGAAAGAGTATATTCCAAATCTATATCATTTAAGTGATTATTAATTAGTTTAAAATATGCTTTGTCGTATTGTTTGAGTGATATAGTATTTCTTACATATTGTTGGTGTTGGGGTATGCTGAAAAATATGGATTTTTGATCACTGTTTCCAAGAGGGTCTAGCAGAGGCAAATTAGAAATATGTATATCAGTTGAGGTAAAAAGTAAATCCAAGATGTTTTTTCCTCTGGTGCAAATAGCCTAAATTAAAAAAAGATATGCATTCATTTCAATATGACAGGGCAACTTCGCTATTTATGGAACAAAAATATGGCACGAGTGGAAAGGCCCAGTCTGTGAATCCTTATGACTGTTGTAAACAAAGGGTGGATATCAAATATATGCATGTCTTAAAAATAAGGCTGGGGTTTTCTTGAAGTCTAATCAAGACATTTTAAATGTTGTAGTTGACCATGCTTATTCCATGTTTGGACAGGAAGCTTCTGCTCTGGGGGATGTAGTGAACATTTTGGGTAAACTTACTCTCCCTAAGTTATCAGATGTGGATAATAGAGAATTGACCAACCCTATAATGGAATCAGAAGTGAAATTCTTGCTACATCAATTGAAAAATGGGGTGACACCGGGCCCTGATGGAATCCCTAATGAATTCTATAAGAAAAGCATAGACACCCTCTGCCAACCATTGACTATGATTTTTAATGCTATATTACAGGATCACCATACAATCCCACCTACTTTGGCGGATAGTTTATTGATTTTCTTACATAAAAAAATGTAAAGGAGGATATAAATAATTGGAGACCCATCAGCTTGATAAATACTGACTGGAAACTGCTAAGTAAAATTATATGTATTAGGTTGTCACGGGTTGCAGGTGACTTTATACATCCCACTCAAACTTGTGCCATACTACAGAGGTCGATGTTGGATAACTTGAAGTTCATGAGAGAGATTTTTGATAGTCCTACAGCTGGAGGTTATGTTATAAGTCTCGATCAGATGAAAGCCTTTGATCTGGTATCCCATTATTACTTGTTTTCAGTATTAAGACTGTATGGCTTGCCACAAATTTTTGTTCAATGGATACAAACATTGTATCATACTGCTTTTCTGACTCCTTTGGTTAATGGATGCCTTGGTCCACATATTTCAATTTGAAGAGGGGTTAGGCAGGGGTGTCCGCTGAGTCCTCTGTTGTATGTTTTTACGGTAGACCCTATACTGAGACTCCTAAATACAGATCACCATATTCGACACATGTTGAGGCCTGCTGGTACAACATTCCCATGTACAATGGCCTATGCTGATGATGTATACCTTCTGGTAGCTGATCATAACTCTAGAGCTCATGCACTACAGGTAATACAGTCTTTCTCTGCATTTTCTGGGTCACAAATAAACAAACAGAAATGTAAAGGGTGGCTGTGGCCATTAGGCCTGAACTCCAGGTCACTGAGATAGCAGGCATACAGATTCACAGTGACACAATACAGTTATTGGGAGTATCATTTGGGGGTATGAATGCAGCAGAATGGAATTGGGTGGATAAACTGGAGGAGGCGGACAAAAAAATTAGTAAATGGAAGTCTTATCCAATGACTAGGTTTGAAAGAATTTATATGTTGAAAACTTATATAATTCCTATTTTTTTGATGTTGAGTTCTGTGTTTCCACTTCCTCTCAAACTAGAAGCTAGACTTTATAATATCTGTTTTCAGTTATTGTGGGGGAGACGGTTGAACCCCGTACGGCGGTCTGTGACTTACTGGCCGGTTAAATAAGGGTGTCTGAATATGCTTAATCTGGTGTTATTCTTTTTTTCTATCTATGTCTATTCTAATTGCAGTGTCAGTGGCTCAGTAGGTAGCACATTTGCCTCTGAGGCCGGGAGATCAGAGGGCTGTGGGTTCAGTTCCCACATCTAGCACTTGGATTAATATCCCAGTACTGACGCTGTAGTGCAGCATGAGAGGGGTGCTGCACTTCTGATGTACCGTCTTTCGGATGAGACCTTAAACCGAGGTCCCATCTGCCTGGACTGGTGGTAGTTCAGGTGGATGTTAAAGATCCCATGACACTTCTCGAAAAGAGTAGGGGAATTTCCCTGGTGTCCTGGCCAAATTTCCCTCATTCACTAAAAATACCACCAACAGCTTAATCTGGTTCAAGGTCAGGCAGCATTCATCTGTATCCCCCTCCCCCAGGTCATGCCTGAAAATAGGCAGGATTTGTCTAGTGCACTTACCCGGTCAACAAAAACTAAATAAAATGTTGTTCCCCTCCTTATGGGGAATCAGATGGATTGGGCAATAAGTTTAAAAGCTAGATGTTCTTATTTTTTCAGTAAACGGGAAGCACCACAATGGGGAGCATTTAGATTGATTCCGGATGGCACCTCTCTATATTTGATTGAAGTATTCAAGAAATTAAAGCAACGGGATGTGACCATTCAACTCTGTCGAAGGTTGAATAGGAAAGCCTTTTATACTCACATTTTGGGAAGGCACTTTTTGAATGGGCCTTGTTTTACCTGTCCTTCCACTATAGAGATTAAATGATTACTTGCACAGCTTACAGAGGCTAGGATACCAGGAAAACTGTGTGATACTATTTGGATGTGTTGCCATGGCAAATTGAATGTGAAAGGAAATCATGCTCATAAAGCAGTTGAGGATAGACTATGTATTAGAGAATTATGTATTGTGCAAGTGGAAACAATGCAGCATTTATTTTTTGAATGTTCCTATATAGCTTTGTTTTGGGAACAATTAGCTCAACACTGCCACTTACCTATATTACGCACTGCATGGGCATAGCTGGCGGGGGTTCCTGGGTGCTCAGAAACCCCCCTCACACCTCCCACTTGCCGACTGTGTCCCCAAAAATCTTTCATTTCTTTTAGCCATAGACTCTGCACAGATAGTCGAGTCACTCGTGATGTGACCCCCCGATTTACTTACAAACAGTCGATCTGCCTCCTGAAACCAAGACTGTGCTGCCCTGCCAATGGCCATAAGTTTTCTGACCAGCACCACGATTCCCAGGCATTTAAACTTTAAAAAAAACCCTGATGGCCGGTCAGCTGATGAAGCCCTGCCTCCGCCGGCAGTGCTCGGCTTGCTCACGAAGAGGTCTCGGTCCACCCCGGCTCTGCATCACGTGTGACTACAGATTGGCAGTCACATGATGCTGAGAGCCGCCATGCGCCGAATGCACACACTCTCTTGGCAGTCTTCATTCTGGATTCTGCCGCGGAAGTGCTCTGAGCAGCTAGCTTGCTGCCCATAGTGTGTTCAAGGCCGTAAGGAGGATTCAACATGGCAGCTGCAGTCTGGGAGATGGGGGAGTAACGGACAGCCCCAGCAGCAGGCGGGGCATCTAGGGGAAGGCCGCAGTAAGGAACTCAGGCCCCAGCGTACTCACTGGGACAGGCAAAATTACAGGCCTTTAGTGAGATGGTATTAGAAGCCTGGAGGCAGACGGGTGACCGAGTGGGGTGCAGCAGTGAAGTCAGGAGGGAGGATATTTCAGGTAGCTGAAATAAAAATGCACTGCAGCTGAGCACTGAGGTGAAATGGAGCAAAAAACTAACACTAAACATGGATTCAGGAGGGGAAAGGAAAAATTACCAATATGGGGGTCCAACCTAACAATTTTCAGTGCTGTGGCAGCTGAGCAGGCAATAAGGAAAAATTACAAGGGTGGAGGGCAATTTTGATAAACTAAAAGTGGCCTATAAGTGGGGATTTCTATAGTTCTGTGCTGCTTCATCACACTGGGGTTGATGTGACCAGGGGGTCTAAGGTCAGGAAATGAAAACATGGCTGGCTGGCTGGTCACATCATGAACAACATAAACTAAGAGGGCTAAATAAAAATGATGATATGGGGTGATGGGAAAATGACCATGGGGAGGGGGTTCTCGATTTCTGGTTCAATGTTTTTTTTTTTACTTCTTTATTCGCCTTATTTGTACCGTCGCCCCACTCAATCGGATCCCCTCAATCCTTCAAAGTGTCCCTTAACCTCCCCAGGAATATGCTCCTATAATGTCCCCCACCCAAAAAAAAAATTTAGAAGGAACACCTGGCTGAAATACCTGGGACTGCAGGGATGGATGAGAGCAATGATTTGAATTTTGATACTTTTTGAGACTCTACAGTTGTTGCTTAAAATGCACAAAACAGCACCATTTAACACCTACATTTTCAAAATTTTCTGGGGGGGCATGCCCCGGACCCCCCTAGAAGTGATTGGGAAACCCCCCACCACCAAATCCTGGCTACGACCCTGCACTGTGACCTATACAGAGTTAGTATATAGACAATTCGGGACTGCCTGGGACATATTTTACTAGGGGACCTTATGGGTGGTTTTTGCACTAATAAAGTGGTGTATTTGGCAGAATAGATGCAAATATGTACTGCAACAAAGTTATGTCCCTTTAAGTGGTCTTATTGCTACTGTTACGAAAGAAGTGGCATTGATTTATTTAATGGAAAACTCTGCACTGCCTCCTCCCATGATAGAAAAATTGGTGGAGAGCTCTTCCAAAGATTTTATTTGAAGGGGTGACGTGAAGTTTGTCTCAGTATAGGCCCCGGGGGTTCTGTATACTGTTCACTTCTCTAACTATTACAGATGGTTTGTTTTTCAGCTGAGATTCTATTTGGTTTCTTTTCTTTCAGGTGACAAATGTATCATTGTTTTTTTTTTTGTATTTTCTCTGCTGTTTGTATATTTATGTTTTTTTCTTGAGTGTGTTTTTTGTTGTTATGTTTTGTCTAATAAAAAATTCCCCTACTCTTTTCGATACGTGCCATGGGATCTTTAACATCCACCTGAACTACAACCAATCCAGGCAGAAGGGACCTCGTTTTTGTTTAACATCTCATTTGAAAGACAGCACCTCAGAAGTGCAGCACCCCCTCATGCTGCACTACAGTGTCAGTATTGGGATATTGACCCAAATGTCAGATGTGGGAACTGAACTCACAGCCCTCTGATCTCCTGGCCTCAGAGGTGAGTGTGCTACCTACTGAGCCACTGACACTGTCAACATAGCCTTCCACCACCTAAGTTCTGAACTGGACTTAGTCCAATTACCATTTCCATCTCTTAAAGGACTTAACAGGTCACTAGATGGAGTTTTCTGCATTCCGAACCATTGTGCAACAGCTAAAGGTTTTTCCTGATCATAATGGAATTTAAACATTTTTTGTTTTAAGCTATTAATCTGGGTTTGGAAATCCCCCTCACCTTCTGCTGCAGTGTATATACAGGTACCTGTGTCTCTGAATTCCATTTCCATATTGGACCAATAGCTGCCTACTATCCAGTTTAGTATCCACCCACCACAGTAAAGGATTGCCATAAAGACAAAAAACAGTGGTTCTGGTCTGCAATAATTATTTAATTAGTTCTTCGACTACATGTACCTCTAATAAGGAACTATTCATCCTTTGCCTGTCTCTTGATTTGGTCTGAGATCTTGAGTCAGTAGAAAAGATAAATTCCAATAACCAATGGTCAGAGAATTCCATTGGCATTACTGTAACTTTGGTGAATTTTATACTGCCAGGCACAAAGAAACAGTCTATTCTGGTAGATGGTTTCTGTAATAAGTGTTACCCCCACCCCAACCCCCCCGGATGGATGGAACAATAGACATCCACAAATCCGGTGACAGTAAGTGTATTTTTTTAAATACACAATATCGAAGTATATTGTTTTTAATTTTCAGGCCCCTTTCCAATAACATCCAAGCCACAATTAAAATCACCCCCATATATGACACTATGTGCTGTATGTAAATATGGGTGGATCTTTTCAAAGTGAGAAATTCTATCTTCTTTCATTTGGTTACCATATTAATTCAGAAAGACATGCCCTAATACATCATGTCCAACAGTAGTGTCCAGCCCGGACAGATGTCCACCAATTTGGAGATGGTAAAACCAGACCCTTGAAATAATATCCCTAGCCAGTGAGTCTCACATCAGTGGTGGGAAAGTTAATGGAGACACTGCTGAAGGAGAGACTCATGGAGTACTGGAGGCAAAAGTGTTGCAGGACCATTGGCAGCGTGGTTTCACGGGGGCATGTCAAACAAATCTCATACATTTCTTTGACTGGGTTACCAGAGAGGTGGATCAAGGGAAAGCAGTGGATATGGCCTATCTGGACTTCAGTAAGGTTTCGACAAGGTGCCACACCGGAGGCTAGTTAAGAAACTAAGCAACCTGGGGTTGGGGGTGAAAGTGATGAGCTGGGTATCAAACTGGTTAAGGACAGGGGCAAAGGGTGGTGGTAAATGGTAGCCACTCAAGCGATAGGAGAGTGGCTAGTGGGGTACTCCAGGGTTCAGTGCTGGGACAGGTCCTCTTCAATGTCTTCATAAATGTCATTGCAGAGGAGCTTGAGGGGGAAGGTGTGTCTCTTTGTGGATGATACAAAAATCTGCAGCAGGGTTGACACTCAGGAAGGGGTGGAGAGAATGCAAAGGGATCTAAGGAAAGTAGAAGAATGGTCTAGGGGGTAACAGTTGGATCTCAATGCCAAAACGTTCAAGGTCACTTAGGGCTTCAGAACCCAGTGACTATCTTTAAGATTTATTTATTTAGTTTTTGTTCACTGGGCAGGGTGTGCTAGGCAGTAACATGCCTATTTTCAGGCACAACCTGGGAGAATGCAACATCAGGATTTTAGAAGGTTCCAGAAACAGTTAGCAGGACATTACAGGTTACATGGTGACAATGCGAGTAGGTACATTCAGTTGAGGGGAGTGAAGCTTATAGTCATCAAGCAAGAAAGAGACCCAGCGTCATCATATCTGATGACCTCCAGGTGGCTGAACAGTGTGACAAATCGGTGAGAAAGGCTAGCAGGATGCTGGGGTGTATTGGGAGAGGGATTTGGAGTACTGTGTCCAGTTCTGGAGGCTGCACCACCACAAGGACATTAAAAGGGTGGAGATGGTACAGAGGAGGACAGCCAAGATAGTGAGAGGGTTGCATGAGAGACCATATGAGGAAAGGCTGCAGGAACTCAACACGTACTTCCTGGAAAAGAAAAGAGTGAGAGGGGGCATGATTGAAACCTACAAGTACCTCACAGTAGTGAGCAAAGTGCAAGTGGAGGGTCTATTTCAGAGAAAAGAAGGCACTAGCACAAGAGGTATGCAATAAAACTAAGAGGGGGGGAAGTTTAAGAGAGATGTGCGGAAATATCTCTTCACAGAAAGGGTGGTGGATTACTGGAACAGCCTGTCAGAGGAGGTAGTGGGGGCAAAGACTGTGGGGAGCTTCAGACATACATGGGTTATGCATGGGGCATATTAGGTAGAGGAACAGGGTGAGGAAGTGACACCTATGACCAGCTAGGGTAAGTGGTGATGGAATAGGCAGGGATAAGGGGCAGACTGGATAGGCCTAAAGGTCCTTTTCTGCTGACAAAATCTGGGTTTCTGTGTAGTCCATCTGTGCTATCCATACCAAAGGACCAATATGAGGGACCCCAGGCTCAGCTTCGTTAAATTTGGGATACATCAAAAGATGATACCAGTGTGGTTTCCTGTAATAGAATAATGTCAGAGTTGGAGTATTGAAAGAAATATATTGCTATCTCTCTCTCTCTCTCTCTTCTTTTTTTTAAATTCTTTATATTACAGGTGTTCAGAGATATAACCCAGAGCAGAACCATGATGTTAGGTTTGGAAGCAAATTATGTTACCCCTCCCTGCAAGGATGAAGTGGACTTCTTCCTCCTCTGCCTCCACTTTGGTTTCTCCTTTTCCTCCTTTGCTTAGTGGGAGTTCATATTCATGGAAGATCTAGCTACCCTCCTGTGCACTACCATCCTATCCCAGAGAAGAGGAGTCATTGTCACCACCATTCCGGCCAGGCCACCCAATTCATTTCCGGCGGGGGTTGTCACTTGCTCAGTTGCATAACTGGAATGGGATCCTATGTTTGCTGCTAAGATCCCTGTTCTAAGGTGGGTGTGCTCGGGGGGGGGGGGGTGGCACGCCTTGCTCAGGTCTGTGCAGTGGAAGGATCTGAACCAGGAGAAGATGTCTTTGTCCTCTGGTCATCACTCCAGAGTTCCAGACTTGGTCTTTCTGTGTCCACAGAGTTTGTTGGAGATATGAGCCTTTCTGACCAGGGGCTCCTGGTTAAAAACCATCATCTCTGTTCTTTGCTGTTTATGGGGATTGTTGATAGGTATGTTCAGGTTTCTCATAGAGGTTGCTTCATAGCTGGTTTTGACATGTAAACTTTATATGCCTCACACCTCCACATAACCCACAATGAATCTGGTTGCATGGGCTACTTAAGTGTTTGAGACCCACACTTATAATGTGCTTTAAGCTGTCCAAAGTAGAAACAATGCCCCTTCCCCCCCGGCTTGGCCTAAAAATAAACTGTTAGGCAGATGTGCAGTACCAGTGCATGTCTGATGCAATTTTACTTTGAGGAGCCATCCTCCATCCAAATGTTCTCTAGGTCAAGAACAGCTTCTGGAAGGCATAAGATGTCACACTTCTTTCCAGCCAAAAATGTATATCTGTTACTTTGACCTTTTATTTCGAAACATAACTGTAATGGTTTCAGTAAGAGGCTTTGTTAAAGGGACAGCTATGAAGGGTATCCAGAGAGGAGCTGATTTCTGTTTTTGATATTTTGACCCCAAATCTGTCCAGTCCTTGATAGATTTAAAACTTACATCAAAGATGTCCTCACCTAAGATGTGGATTGGCGTGTATATTTCAGAGACAAAAAACTGCATGGATTCTTTAGTTAGTCAAGAAGCAAATTTTGGGTACAACTGCACCAGGAAGTGGCCGTGCACAGGTCAAAAATGTAAACAGGAGAGAAACAGTTCGAGACCAGAACCTGTGCCCAAGGCAAAGCAGTATAACACTTATTTTGTGTGGATGTACTGTAGTCTATCAATAGTCAGCCATAGTTTTCAAGAGCAAGGACTCATCATCAGTCAGCTTCTTAATGCAAAATCCATTCCTTTATTTAAATCCCATAAAACGATGGCAAAATAAATCCAGGCTCCCTGCTCCCTCACAATATGGTGTACTTCCTAGTACGCTCCACGTCACCACGTCACCTGATGTGTTTCGCACCACATGCTTTCTCAAAGTCTGTATGGAGTGAGCATACTAGACATCTTAAATACAAAAGTTCTTAAAGAAACATGCACCAGAATAAATACAAAAAAATTATAAGAACCATTAAAGGCCAACAGTGTCAAAGTGCATAGTAAAAGTGCATATTAAAAAGTGCAATCCAGGGGCATAATGTTCTTTTCAGTGCAAATTATGCCTAATGAACCTTTATCAAATGAATATACATATTGCAATATGCCCTAGACCATTTCAATCATTGCACTAAAAAACCACATACCAAGAAGAACTAAAAGCAACATACTATGTGCAGAGTAAACATAATGAGCATAAACTGTTGCTAAAAATGGAAACGTTTCATATAAATATATAATCATGGTAATTATAATCTCCATGGCTTCTTATAAATATTTTTTTTAAAAGATTGCAATTAGCTCACAAGATGTTAAATATTGCACTCTAGTAGACAATGATTAAAGAAGAAAAATAAATCAAACCAGACAGTAGAGAACACTGAAAGGCAGAAATATTGCACAAGATGTTTTTCCAGGAAAGCTCCTAACAGCAGAAAGTGCTAGTGCAACCCTGAGTAAGGAAAAACAAAAAATTAAATCAAACAATGTACATACACAAACAGAAAATATAGACAGGCAAATTATTTTTTAAGAAACGGCTTCACTTCAGTCCTGCCATTGAGACCTTTGCCTTCTATAAAGTTAAAGGCAAAGATCCAGTACTGTTCCCTCTCTAATAACAAATTATTGTAGTCCCCTCCCCTTCTCGACAGGAAAGGTTTCTCGATGCCAATATACATAAAAGTGTGTCTAATCTTATTTCTTTTTTTGAAAACATGCATGGATAAAGCATTTGTAAGGTCTTCATTCTCTATAGCCCTTTCATGTTCTCCAACTCGTTTTACCCACATAGAATTGCCCACATTTGCAAATGGCAAGGTATACTAGGCCCAAAGTACTACCTGTTATAAAGCCTCTAACTGAAGTGTCCCTGTCAATAAATGGGTTTTTGTAGGTTTTAGCACTCACAACTTTGGGGCAGTATTTACAATTTCCACACCTATTGCAGCTGTTCTCTCTTCTAGGTAACCACATTCTAGGTTTATCAGGTATTGGTTGCAAGGAGTGCACAATGGTGTCCTTAATACTCATCCCTTTCCTGAACACCACTCTAGATCCCTCCACCTCCAGGTCTCTAAGACCTGGATCCTGTTAGGCAATATGTCAATGTTTCTCTATAATGTTAGTTATTTGTCTCTACTGGGGGTTATATGTACTTACAAAGGTAATCTGTGGATCTATATTCTTTGTTCTAACCTTTTCCTGTAACAGGTCTTCTCTTGGTACCTCATCAACAAATTCCTTTGAACTTATAAGTAAATTATTAGCATACCCCCTCTCTATTAACCTTTCTGTAAGTTCCTGTGCCCTAACCTGATGAACATCATCAGAACCACAATTTCTCTTTGTGCGAATATATTGACCGTTAGGTATGGCTTAAATTACATGTGCCGTGTGATTACTACTCACCAACAGTATAGTATTGCGATCAGTGGGTTTTCGAAACATGTCTGTAGTCAGACCACTCAGACCATTCTTTTTTGTGGTAAGGTCTATAAAGTTGATTTCTTTCAAATCAGCAGTAATACTAAATCTAAGGTTCTTGTTGCTGTTTTCAAGGTATTGTACAAAATCAAGCAATTCTATCTTGTCCCTGTTCCAGATGACTATCACATCATCAATAAACCTCCTTCACAAATCAGTTTTGTGGAGGTAAGGATTATTGGCGTTTCTGACAACTTCATATTCCCATTTTGCATATACAAATTAGCAAAATTTGGGGCAAAGCTGGGCCCCATCACTGTACCCTTTTTCTGGAAAAAAAATCTCTTCCATAGAAAAACGTGTTACAACTGAGTACAAACTCAGAGAGTTGCACAAGTACTGCGGTGGGTGGTTCCAGAATTTCCCTGGTATTCATATAGAACTCAAGGGTATCTAGCCCTTCCCTATAGGGAATGTTTGTATACAGTGATGTAACATCAAGTGTGACAAGAAACCAGTCATCTTCAATTGCAACATCCTGTAGAACTCTCAAAATGTCCCCTGTATCTTTAATAAATAAGGGTACTGCCTTAACAAGAGCAACTAAAAAGTGGTCGCGACATATTTCGCCAAAGGCTCAGTAAGAGAGTTATTGCCTGAAACTATAGGCCTGTCAGGTGGGTCAATGATATTTTTGTAGATCTTCGGGAGAGAATAGAATGTAGCCCTCACAGGAAAGTTAAGAAATCAATCACATTCATAGGCAACCAGTTTTTTTCTTTTGTAAGGGCTAAATATCTATTACTTTTTTATACTCTATGGTAGGGTCACTAACAAGCTTGATGTAAAAGTTACTGTCATTTAACTGTCTCATAACCTCTTTCTGAAATTTATCAGTATCCATAATGACTATGGCCCCCTTCCTTTGTCAGCCTGTTTTATAGCTATTTTCACTAAATTCACTATATTCACTAAAAATACCACCAACAACTTAATCTGGTTCAATTTCAGTTGCTTACCATCTGTATCCCTCTCCCCCCAGTCGCCCCTGAAAAAGGGACTTCTAGGCCCAGTGGGCTTACCGGGTCAACAAAATTCAATAAGTAAATACGTTTTCTGATTTGCACCTAGATTCCTAAGTGCATCCTCCTCAGCTCTACTGAGGTTGTGAAAATATCTATTATCAGTATTTTGTGACAGTTGCTCAATTTCTGTCTCACAACTTTTTAAAAATACTTGTAATGCAGGCGACATGGTGGGTGAGGGGCAAAAAAGGACTGCTGTTTAACATTGTCTTTATACCGATTATTTGTCTTACCTGCTGCACTGTTCTGTACACCATTTGGCATTTCCCTTCTTGCAAAAAATGACTTAAGACTTAAATTACGTCCTAACTTGTTCAGGTCTATTATTGTCCCAAATGGGTCAAATTTTCTAGTCGGTGCAAATGACAGTCCTTTATTCAACATCTGTATTTCTGTTTCATTTAATACATAGTCAGAAATGTTCACAATATTGGTCACAGGTTTGTGCCTTGTCCTTGTCTAGCCCTCCACAGTCTCCCTCAGTGTCCATTTATTCTTCCTCTTCTTCCAGTTACTCTTTGTCCCATTTCTCCTGGTGTGTTTCTTCTGGGATTCCACTTGATAGTCCACTGACTGTGCCAAGGTCCTGACTGAGGTGTTTGGGGAGTGGCGGAAGCACATACCTCCACCCATCAAATTACTGGCAGTTGTTTCCTGTATAATCCCTGCAGAAGCTTGATTGCTCATTGGGGGCTGCCCTCTATCTGTGGTCCAGTCAAAGATTATCCCCTCTCTATAATCGCTCCCGTCTCTATCAGACTTTTGTTTCTTACTTTGATTTTTTTTCTTCATATTTTCTCAGATTATCAGAAAAACTGCCCAGCAATTGAATCTTTGACTACAATAATTTGTTATTAGAGGGGGAACAGTATTGGATCTTTGCCTTTAAAGCTATAGAAAGCAAAGGTCTCAATGGCAGAATTGAAGTGAAGCCGTTTCTTAAAAAATAATTTGCCTGTCGATATTTTCTGTTTGTGTATGTACATTGTTTGATTTAATTTTTTGTTTTTCCTTACTCAGGGTTGCACTAGCACTTTCTGCTGTTAGGAGCTTTCCTGGAAAAACTTTTTGTGCAATGTTTCTGCCTTTCAGTATTCTCTACTGTCTGGTTTGATTTATTTTTCTTCTTTAATCTTTGTCTACTAGAGTGCAATATTTAACATCTTGTGAGCTAATTTCAATCTTTAAAAAAAAAATATTTATAAGAAGCCATGGAGATTATAATTACCATGATTACATATTTATATGAAATGTTTCCATTTTTAGCAACGGTTTATGCTCATTATGTTTACTCTGCACATAGTATGTTGCTTTTAGTTCTTCTTGGTATGTGGTTTTTAGGGCAATGATTGAAATGGTCTAGGGCATATTGCAGTATGTATATTCATTTGAAAAAGGTTCATTAGGCATAATTTGCATTGAAAAGAACATTATACCCCTGGGTTGCACTTTTTAATATGCACTTTTACTATGCACTTTGACACTGTTGGCCTTTAATGGTTCTTTTAAGTTTTTTGTATTTATTTTAGTGTATGTTTCTTTAAGAACTTTCTTTATTTAAGACGTCTAGTATGCTCACTCCATACACCTTTGAGAAAGCATGTGGTGTGAAACGTGTCAGGTAATGTGGTGACATGGAGCATACTAGGAAGTACACCATACTGTGAGGGAGCAGGAAGCCTGGATTTATTTTACCATCATTTTTTTTTTATTTAAATAAAGGAATAGATTTTGCATTAAGAAGCTGCCTGATGGTGAGTCCTTGCTTTTGAAAACTATGGCTGACTATTGACAGAATATGTCCACACAACATAAGTGTTATACTGTTTTGCCTTAGGAAGAGGTGCTGGTCTCAAACTGTTTCTCTTCTGATTCTTTAATTAACTGCCTTGCTACTGTACATAAATCCTGCCTGGGTGGCCTGGCAAACCCCCTCTATATTTTAAGTGTACCATGTTTCTCCTGGGTGCCGGTTCAGATCACTGTTTAGAGAAGTCAAAATACCAGGGACCAGTATCATTTGGTCTGTGGTAGTCTTGATTAGGCATCCCTGGCTCCTCCTTCTCATTATTCTGCCACCTGTTTGATGTGGTGGCCCCTTGTCTTCCCATATGAACCTGAAGTCTGGAGGTGATATATTGGGGGAAACAGACTCATGCTGTATGTCAGTTCCTGGATCAGGATCCCCATTCCTCCATCCTGCGCCAGTGTTTTCACTCCATGAGCTAGCCTCCTGTCCCCCCTCAACTACTCCATGGAAGTGGGAGTGAAATTAACACTGTCCTGCCTATGTACCCCTCTTTCATCAGTGTACATGCCAAGTAAAATGTTATTTTCCCCTGTCCCAGTTCAGTACTCACAGCGGCTTCATGTCAGAATTAGCTTCACTGCCAGAGGGATCAACAGCAGGTGACAGGAGGTAATACTGCCCTTCTACAGGTCATTGTTGAGACTGCATCTGGGTTAAAGTGTACAGTACTGGTGCCCATACCTTAAAAAGGACATAAAACTGTTGGAGAAGGTACAAAGGAAGGCAACAAGGATGATAATGGGCCAACAGGGTAGGACGTATAAGGAGAGACTGAGGTTGCAGAACATGTATTCCCCAGAGGAGAAGAGGGAAAGGGGGACATGACTGAGACCTTCAAGTATTTGAAATGAATAACTGGAGTGGGTAAAGTGGATCTCTTCAGGCTGAGTTGGAACTGAAACACAGTGAGGACACAGTCTCAAGTTGGGGAGGAGAGGCTAAGACAGAGACTAGGAGACATTTTTTCATGGAGAGGGTGATGGCAGGTTGAAATGGACTTGCAGAAGAAGTGATTATGTTGAAAACAGTAGGCAGCTTCAAGAGAGGCTGGGATACAATTAAGGGGAAGTTAAGGGTCAACTGAGGAGAAGGGTGGATTGGGGAGGGGGCAGGGTTAGTAGCTTTACTAAGAACCCTGTATTACAAGAAGACCAGATTTATTTATTTATTTGTATTTCAGATGACACCTTTGAGCTGAGGGCTCTTTTACAAAGGTTCCACGAAAAGGCAATAATAAGGACAATAAGGTACAAAACATAACATGATCATTACAATAGAACTTACCAAAAAAAAGACAAGTAAGGTTACAATAAAAGCAGCCAAAAGCATTGTTAAGGAATTGTGTTGCGAGTTAATTATACAGTACAAGTCAAAGGCGGCTCAGTGAAGCTTTGTTAGGAGTGTGTTAGTGGGAAAAGAGAAAGAAGAGTGGTAGTGAAGAGGTGGTATGGGAGAGAGAGAGAGAGGGAGGGAGGAAGTAGGGGAGAAATAGGAAGGGCATTGCGTTGGGTATGTGGTAGATGGGAAATAGCTAACAGATAGACTTAATGGCCTTATTCTGCTGGCTTCATTGTATGTTCATATGTATGTGCATCCAGACCTGAGGTGGCGTCAGACCTCCAGTGCCCCAGTGAGGTGGCAATACTCCATGTTGTGCTCGTATCTGTATTACGCTGGTGAGTATTACAGGAAGAAACATCAGTTTATCAGTACTCAGACCTTCAGTAGTACTCACAGTGTTCTGGTGTTCTTTTGTAGTCAGTCTTCCCTCCTGGGGGTGTGCCGAGTGCCCTTCTGACTACTGAGCTGAAGGTTGCCCCTGTGCCAGGAAATGCTCCTGGACTTCACATGAATCTGTAGCTCTAGCTAGAGAAATTCCTGCTTGCCACTGCTCAGTCTGCTGCCTTCGAAGCTGTGCTTGAATGGTACTGCACCCTTTCCCTGCAGCCTGATTCATTCTGCCAGATCCAGTGCCTCCTCAGCCTCCTGGTACTACATTCAGGCTATCCATCTCTTAGGCTCCCACCATTGTTGCCGATGATGGTGTCTTCAGTCCTGACCTATACACCATCTCTCCATCCCAGTCTATGTCAGGAATCCATTTCCCTGTGGTGTCCTGTGTCCAGCCAGCAATTAGAAGAGCCTGCTATGGGCACCAAAGGTTTTTTTCTCCAGTTAATCACTGTGTGGAGAATTTGATTGAAGTCTATGCCAAGCTGCCAGCTTGTTTGATCCTCTCAACTCAGCTGTTTATTGGAAACAGCTGGAGAGTTTGTCATGCCACTTCCCCCAACAGGTAAGAAAGTCTTTAAATTGCCTATTAATGAACAAAGGGGTTTGACTGGTAAAGGCTGTATGCCTTGTTGTTTCAGTGAGGTTTTACATTTGCTGTACCTTTCCTCATCCTCAGCCAGCATTCTTGGGAGGTATAGTTTTCTTTACTGCATCTCAGCCTCTACCCTTTTCTCTGCCATTAAAATGTCCTCCACCTCTGTGGAAAGTTGGAATGAGTCCTCCTCCATTTCCTCCAGAGTACCATTTTCTGAACAATTGTCCGCTTATGAAAAACAGGCTGGAGCCAAGGATCAAACTCTATCCTGCTATGATATATAGTATCTCATTTTATTGGGTTGACATGGCTACCCCATAGACTTTGAAAAACAACACTATAAATCTGGGCTTCAAGAGTTAAAGGAGGTAGAAAAACATTAGCCGGATGCAGAAAAAGAGGTAGTATTACAGTTTTAAGAAAATATATCCTCTTGTTTGGATAAGAATCTGTTTTTCCATATTGCTACTTTTTGGTTTGCTTTCTTTATGGTTTGTTCACAATTATATTGTGCACTATTTGGGGTTCCAGAAGTAATCCCTAATATCTTTATTGGCTCACTTGATATTGGGATTTGTAGCTGAGGTTATGGAAAAATGTTTTTGTTACCACCAGTGTAAACACCACGACTTTTATTATACTTAATTTTGTCACCATAACTCTTTTCATACGTATGTACTATGTTTTACACTAGGGGGTATTGAATCTTTGTTCTGAATGACAATAGACAAATCTTCTGCATATGCTAACATGTTTGGGATTTCAATACCTAAAATATTTATCTGTTTAATTTGTGAATTTTGCCATATTTTTCTTATAAAGGGATCCAATGATATAAGATATAAAATATAAAAGGGGGGCTTGAAGGACACCCTTGTCTTGCACCTTTCATCATTTTTATTTTTTTAACTAACCAACCATTAACATAGAATAATAGTACCATGACTATACAAAACATGTATCTATTTCATGACTTGTTCAGGGATACCATGAGACACCAAAGTCTTAAATAAATATGTGTGAGAAACTCTGTCATAAGCCTTTTCTTGATCTAATGCTAATAGCATTCTTGTAGTTTGTTGGTGTTCTCCCTTTCAAAAAGTTCCCGTAGTAATATTAAATTGTCAAATACGTATCTAGATGGGATGGCTCAAAACTATGAGTGGGATAATAGTTTATACAATAGGGGTGAAGTGATATGGCATCAAATAAAAAAGCCATATCACAAGCACAGTGAGATAACTAGATCGTGATGTGTATACTTTGAAGATATCAAGCACAGTGCACATGTCATCACAAGTTATCAACACAGTGTTCACATCACTTCCTCCCCTCCTCACACTGCTAAAGCAAAAAATAAAAGAAAATAAACAAAAACTAGAGCCCTATTATGTAAAACGGTTATGTGATGTCCTGTTGTGTGATACCTATGTATAATAACTGGCTATGGCCAATATCAACTCGTTTTCTCACTTCTTAAAAAGTCGTATCAACTCGTAGGTTGATATGAAAAATGTCGTATCAACCTGCGAGTTGATACGACTTCCACATCCTTGCGGTGAGAATCATTCAAAAATCAGCTGACAGGCAGCGCGAGACAGTTCCGTAACAGGCAAGACCTTTCACCTCTGAACTGAAGAAGCAATGGTCGAGTATTTGCACAAGGTACAGTTATTTTAGTTAAAGAATACAACATAAATCAATTAAAAGTAGTAAGTTTTCTCCTGCTAATCTTGTAGGTTTATTAATGTTTAGCAGTGTAATGAACTGTGACCTTTCCTCATATTTAAAAATCCGATACTTCTACTAGATGAAACCTATAAACGAAGATAAAAAAGGTACCGAATTTAAATGTTATACAATTCTGTTCAAGTGTCGCTTAGAAGGCTATGTCCTGAAGTAATAAACACTGCATTTGAAGTTATGTGGGGCAGTGTGTGTTTTGCTGTACCGATGCGATAGTTTTTTTAGCACCATAGCTGGATAGTAATCATAGCCTGTTATTATATAAATAAAAATATATGAAGGGTGGTTAATATGGAGCATTATTCTTCGATGTGGTGATAATAAAACTCGAGCCACGCCTTGGAGGTTTTTTATTATCACATCTTGTGTATAAAAAATTCCATATCAACCACCTGCATATGCATTATTCTGTATATCACTTCTCGTGGACAGTGACCTCGGAAACCTCACTTGTCACTCCGCTACACTCTGCCACTCATGGGCCAAGGTCACTGTCCACTGGTTGTGATACATATGGTATCACATGCTGAGCCATCAAGTATCCCCTTAGTATCAACAACTTTCAAAATTCTATTAGCTAAAATTCATGCTAGAATTGTGACATCTGTGTTTAGAACACTGATGGGTCACCAATTAGATAATTTACAGTATCTTTCTCTCCTTTTTTAAATAAAAAAATCATCATTTCTACTATTATTGAAGTTGGTAATCTGCCTTCTTGTAATTCAGCTAAGATATGACTTAGTTGGTCAATAAAATGTTTATAAAATTCTGCTGGTAGACCATCTTCTTCTGGAGTTGGTTGTTTTTTTTAGTTTTTTGATTGCCCCAGCTACTTCTGTTTGATGAAATGGGTTGCACCCTATTTTGTTTTAAGATTCTGGAATTTTAGGAATTGCAATGTCATTAAAAACTGTCTCGATACTCCAAAATATCTAGAGTATTGAAAATTGATGTAACATGATTATGCACAATGTCCAATATATCATTTGGAGATGTTTTTATTCCAGATGTTGCTGACAAGGATAAACTGGTAATTAATTCATGAGATACTATGTCCATACAGCTTTTGAACATATCTAATTCATGTTTTTTCCCTTGGGTTCCAAATTGTAATTCTTTCAGTGAAGACTTTACCCTGTTGTATTGGATAGCAAAATTTATATTTCTATTTTTGTAATTTGATTTGATAAATTAATTTTTTGGTGTGCATATGGGAAATTAAAGTATGTAACTTATGCCTTAAGGTTACATAATGGAGGTATGTCAAGCATTTAGTAAGAATAGCCTGTTGTTTGAAAAAAAATTTAAACTCCTGTTTGGATTTATCCCACCAATCTCTGATTGTGTCATAAGTGCACCCTATAGAGAGCCTAGCCTTCCATAATTATCTCCACTTTCTGGAAACTGGAGCATCATTGAACATTTAACAATTTAATCTTCATATAGAAGATGATGCTTTAGTAAATGTCTCTCCTAATTTTACAACTGCAGGATACAGCAAAGTGGTCAGAAGTTTCAGTTGCAGTGGTACATGCTCCATACATTTTCAAGTTTTGTGAAGGAAAGAAATAATCAATTTGAGTAGCTGAAGTACCCCTAACATGTGTTTTTCCTCCAGTTTTATATAATGGCCTGAAACCATCCTGCAATTGAGCTGTCTATTCATGGAGTTGAAAAAATTAGTATCACTATACAGTTTAGTGGTGCACCCCCTCTATCTTGTAAAGTTAATCAACAGTTAAAATCTCCTCCACAGATAATTTGTTTTATATGCAAATAAGGATGAATCCCTTTAAATCAAGACACCAATGCAGAGACGGTTTGTGTAACATATACATTAATTAGGAAGAATTTCCTGTTAAAATATATAATATCAAGCAAAGGCTCTCCTAGGGTGTATTGCTAAGATTTGTGCAACAGAGAAATTACTGTGCTTTAATAGTATTGCCACTCAATCAGATACATTTGTGCCTTGGGGCTAGTGCTGTGTGGAATTTTCAAATTCCAGCGGAATGGAATTTCACAGAATTTTCAAAATTCTGCCAAATTTCTGCCAAATTTCACCAGAAAAAGAATGGCAAGTTTCTGTGGAATTTTATTCTGCAGATCTCAATATTTTCTGTGGAAATGGTGGTGGTAAATGGGGTACAATCTGGTGAGGGGGGCTGACTAGTGGGGTACCACAGTGATCAGTACTAGACCAGTCCCGTTCAATGTCTTCATTACTGACATTGTAGAAGGGCTGGAAGGAAAGGTCTGCCTGTTTGCAGATGATACCAAGATCTGCAACAGAGTGGATAATCCAGAAGGGTTGCAGAAAATGAAGAGGGACCTGGAGAAGCTTGAAAGTTGGTCAGAGATGTGGCAACTGTGGTTTATTGCAAAGAATGCAAAATAATGCACCTGGGTAGAGGGAAACCTTGGGAGAGCTACAGGTTTGGGGGGGAGTGACTGTCACCAAAGAGGAAAGGGACCTAGGGGTTATCATCTCTAATGAACTTAAGGTAACAAAGCAGTGCACAAAAGTGGCAGGGAGGGCCAGTGGCATGCTGGGGTGCATAGGCAGGGGTATCACTAGCAGGAGTTGGGTGGTGGTAATACCATTGTATGAAACATTGGTAAGGCCTCACCTGGAGTACTGCATGCAGTTCTGGAGGCCACACCTGAGCAAGGACATAGATAAGGTGGAGACTATCCAAAGAAGGGCAACAAAGATGGTGCAGGGCTTGCACCACAAAACATATGAGGAGAGACTAAGGGACCTCAATATGTACTCACTGTCGGAGAGGAGACAGCGGGGGGACATGATTGAAACTTTCAAGTACCTCAAGGGAGTAAACAAGGTGCAGATGGGGAACCTTTTCCAATGTAGAAAAAGTACTAGAACAAGGGGGCACAATATGAAATTGGAAGGGGGTATCTTAAGAGGTAATGTGAGGAAGTTTTTCTACACAGAAAGGGTAGTTGATGCTTGGAATAGCCTGCCACAGGAAGTAGTGGGGGCAAGCACAGTGGAGGGGTTTAAGCATGCCTGGGACAGGCACAAGGGAAGCTTGAGAGGGGAGGGAGTGATGAAAAGCCATTGATCACATAGGTTCAGTGGCCACATACAATGTATAGGGCCTATGGGCAGACTGGATGGGCCTAGCAGTCCTTATCTGCTGACAATTTCTATGTTTCTAAATGGCTGCAGAATGATTTTTCACAGAATAAATGCTGTTTTGCAGAATATTATTCTGCAGATCTCAATATTTTCTGCAGTAATAGTTACAGAATGATTTTCCACTGAAAAATGCTGTTCTGCAGAATAATATTCAACGAATCAAAGCAGGCGGCTGTCCACAGGAAAACCAGTGAAATTCTGGCAGAAATTTCACCAGCAGAATGGTCACTCTGCACTAATTCTACCGGCAGAATTACTCATTCCGCACAGCACTACTTGGGGCCAAAAAGAAATTCCCACTAGCCATCGTTGTTTGGCATCTGAAATTTCATGTAAAGATTTTATTTTGGTGCCCTGAAGAAAAATAATATTATTTGGTAAATCTGAAAGTATGTTTAAAGTGGTTATTTGTTTTTTGAAATTTTTTATGCCACTAACATTTATGGTTAGCAGATTTATAATTGGTCCATTACACATTTTGCTAGCATTTTAATTTGGGGTCTTTTTCCTAAAATTTACCCAACCTTTAGGTTTCTTAGCATTGGACTGTTCTTTCGGGGAATCAGAGGAACAGTCTGCTATGGATGAGGTTATGGAAGAGGTTTCTGAGTCATTATCCTCCTCCTCCTCCTCTTCTGTGTCCCCCCACTGTTTTCTTTTGCTAAGGGTACTATATCTGTTTCTTGTGGGAAATGGGGGTGGGTGACGGGGTCTTATTTGCTTTTAGTTTTGGGATGCTTGATCTCCCTCTCTGGAGATTTGGTGAGTCCCACCTTATATTCTCATTTTTGGGGAAGGAAGGGGCAAACTAGTTGTACCATTTTGATCTGTTATATTTGAAAAGGCAGTGGTGGGGCCCTAAATACCCCTTCTTTGACAAGATTTAGTTATTGCCTCTAAATCAGAAGGAAAACTTTGTGTAACTTTAGAGGGGCTGTTCTCAGGGGGTCCCTCTGTCTTCATTCTAACTGTTTCTGGATTTGGAATGTGGGGTCTAGCTATAGATCATTCTTCAGAGTGTAATGTTGCCTCTGAGCTGTCTTTTGAGGGACCATATTCTAACTGAAGGGGAGGGGTGTTTTGGTATTGCTTTAGCCTGACTTTCAGTAATTATTTCTTCCTAATCCCAATTTACTCGGTCAAGTCAGTTATATGCCACCCATTGGCCCTGACAATAAGCATGGCCTTCTTAATCATATAGATTGCAATGCAGGGGGTTGGAACACTGATCACTTATATGGCCATACTCCATGCACAAATTACATTTTGGCTTGTCACAGACATTGCTCAAATGAGTTGTAGCACTGCATTTGTGGCAGGTCTTAGGCTGGCCTGGATAAAAACATAAACCTCTATCATGTCCTGTATAAAAACTACCTGGTAAATGGAGTATCCCATTGTTAGACTGTCACAGTTTTACTTTCACTTTCCATCCCCCTTTCTAAACATAATCTGCATCTAAAATTGGTGTAGGACGATCAATGACTTTGCACCTCTGTCTCAACCAATATAATACATCAGCTAATCTTTAATGGTCAGTTTTGTTAACGTTATCACAATAAATTGTTCTCAGAATGGGGAGTGCTTGATTTGTTCATAATGCATCCAGAAGTTTTCTAATGAATTTATCGTTTTGAAATTGATGTCAAAAAACATTCCCCCAGGTACATGTATCAATACATATAGATTACCTGCCTCAAATCCCATGGAATCCTCCAGAAGAAATCGTATAATAAAGGATCTATTTTGTAGGAATTCTGCACTTCCTTTGTATTTCAGCTGCACTACGTTTCTGCATTGTGCTGTAAAAAGATCAACCATTCTAAACCTGTTTGTCTAAAGGGGAACAATAGTTTCTTACTCCTGTTCTGATGTTTCATTATAGTTTTCATGTAGTGGTGGTGGATTTCTGGCACTGGGGGCACAGTATTTTCTTGTTCCTATTCTGATGTTTAATTATTATTTTCACGTAGTGGTGGTGGATTTCTGGCACTAGCTGGTGCCATAGAAGGGCGTTCATCAGCATCCCATTCAGCTACACAGTCCTCATTAGAAATTATTTTTGCAGCAGGCTGAGAAATATCTTTGTCTTTTGCAGCAAGCTCATTGGAAATCTCTTGGGTTTCAATTGGATTAACATTACTTATATTATTGTCAAATGAAACCTCTGGTTTATTGTTGTTATTACCAACATCCATGTCACATTCTCGTACCTCTCTTATCCTATTGTCCCCTGTGTTATTTACTACTGTGATTCTGTTTGTAACAGAGGGCTTGGAAACACTTACAACTGTCCCTCTCTGTGCCTGCTGTTGATCTGTCTCTTGTTGTGTTTCTTGCTCTGTAAACATTGAAATGGCAACCTCGGAGTTCACTGTTGCTGTTTCCACAGTTGTTGCTGTGGTAACGCAGAGTGCTCCATGCTGAGTGCTGTCGGAGTCTTGCACTGGTAATTTTTCTGCTGTTTGCATTATGGCTATCTGTCTAATGGTAGAGTTTGAAAGAACAGTTTCAGCACTGCATTTTTTTAGTCTCTGGGGACGCTCGTACAGGCATGACTAGAGGTTTGGTACCGTGGGAAGTTCCTGCCATTACTTTTTGTACACTGTGTTCAGTTTCTGGGTCCCAGCCAGTGCTGTATGTGTTTTTCCTCCAGTCAACATCAAGTAAGGCTTGTTCATGAGACCAATGTATTGATTTTTTTTGTCACTTCTTGTGGGGGAACATTTTCTAATCATGCCTGCTTGCCAGATCCCGTGTTCACTGTTGCTGTGGTTGCTGGTGTATTGGTTTTCAGGGCAGCATCTGTCAGTGACACAGAGGGAAAGTGACAGTCAGCTGAAGTATTGTCAGTTTTCACAACAGGTTCAGACTGATGTCATTTTTGCTTCTTTTTCTGCAGGGAGTTTTAGAAAATATTCTTTACTTGCAGACATACCAGTATTTATCTCCGTGTGTACACTTTGAGATAGAGAAATGCTCTCCTTATCAGAGAATGTATGAGAAGGTATTTCAGTAATATTCTGTTGGGTCGATTCAGGTGACTCAACTGGTGAAAAATTTATGTCCATGTCTGTGTCTAAAGTTTGTAATTCCAGTGATTCAGTTAGATCAATTTCCATCTCAGTAGAATGTCCATGTCCCTTCAAAAAAGCAGCGTTTTGGAGCTCAGAGGAGCAAGCAGTTTGTCCACCTCCTTCCTCCGTTCTAACCAAGGCAGCCATCTTGCCAGCTGGCACGACAACCAGCAGTACCCCCTACTGGAAGAGCAGGGGAGTTTCCATACCAGTGCCAATGCACTGTGTAGTAGGGGAGCTTTCCTGGTGTCATGTCCAACATTCTGCCATCAATAAAAAAGGGTCCATGCAACACCCCCCGCCCCCCAACATACCTGGAAACAAGTTATCACAGCTTAGTGGACCTTTCCTGGTCAAAAATTACAAATAAAAAAAAATTACAAATAGACATGGCTGGACCATGGAGCGACTGGATGAGGGTGCTAAGGACTGAGTGTCTCTGTGGGGGACCTGAGATGGGTGGGGTTGGCCTTTGAAAGGGCAGCTGAGTTGAGATAGCAGGCTTTTAAAAGGGAAAGGGAAAATGTTTAACCAGGAAAGGCACACTAAGCCAAAGCTTGTTTCCAGGTATGACCTGGGACCACAAAGAAGTTGAGTGACTTGTTCAAGGTCCCACAGTATGCAAGTGGGGGCTGTGGGAATCAAACCCAGGTCTCCAAGTTTGCAGCTCAGAGCCCTACACCACTGTACTGTACTGCCTCCTTGGTGACTGAGATTAGACGTGTGGTTGATGGTTGATAAGCGCTTTAGGACTTGGGGGCCAAAATTCTGTCATGGTGTGTGTGTGTGTGTGTGTGTGTGTGCATGAGTGTGTGTGTGTGATTGAGGGGTGGGAAATATTGTATATCAAATGCTAAGCAGCAGATGAAGAGGAAAGAGAATGAAAAAAGAGGAGGACTGAAGAAAAATGAAGCCAAGGTAAAAAGATAAAATGGCTATGCTAAAGATTAGGCATGCAAAAAGTAATCAGACACTGAACAAGGGAATTGTGATGTGAGTAGAAAAATGAGAAATAAATCACACTGACACTGTCCTGAGACATTTCATTCTTTTACATGTTTTAATATGTAAATGCACTCCAGAAAGCTTGGTACACGCTCATGGCATTGGAAGTTCAGGGAAGGAACAGTAGGACAGGTATTCTCCAGCACATGTTGATCTACTGTCATGGTATGTAAAGTTTAGGGTAGGAGTGGTAAGATAGGTATTCTTTTGCACATGTTGGTATACTGTTATGGCATGGAAAGTTCTGGGCAGGAGTAGTAGTGTAAATATTCCCTAGGACACATTGGTATACTGTCATGGTTTGGTCAGTTCAGGGAAGTTGCGGTAGGATAGGTATTCTCCAGCACACATTGGTATACTGTCATGGCATTTGAAGTTCAGGGCAGGAGCAGTAGTATAGATATTCTCCAGAAAACATTGGTATACTATCATGGTGTGGGAAGTTCAGGGAATGAGCGGTAGGATAGGCATTCTTTAGCACACATTAGTACTATATACTGTCTTGGTGTATAAAGTTCAGGGCAGGGGTAGTAAGATACAGTAGTAGCCAGAGACATTGACAGCTATTTCCAGATACTTTGCAAAATTTCTGAAGAGGTTCTCTCTGCTGCCCCTACTGTGGAAATGCAGAAAGCAGGAGATATTTCTGGAAATAGCACAGAAATGTTGGGAAATATCTGGCAGTGTCTGTGGCCTTTATTGTAGGTATTCTCCAGCACACATTGGTACACTGTCATGGTGTGGGAAGTTCATGGCAAATGCAGTAGGATAGGTATTCTTCAGCACACATTGGTATATTGTCATGGCATTGGAAGTTCAGGGTAGGAGCTGTAGTATATGTATTCTACAGCACACATTGGTATATTGTCATGGTGTGGGAAGTTCAGGATGGGAGCATTAGGATAGGTGTTCTCCAGCACACATTAGTATACTGTCATGGTGTAAGAAGTTCAAGGTGGGAGCGGTAGGATAGGTATTCTCAAGCATACATTGGTATACTGTCATGGCACTGGAAGTTCAAGGTAGGAGCTGAAGTATGGGTATTCTACAGCATGCATTGGTATATTGTCATGGTGTGGGAAGTTCAGGGTGGGTGCGTTAGTATAGGTATTTTCCAGCACACATTGGTATAAAGCCATGGCATTGGAGGTTCAGGGTAGGAGCTTTAGTATAGGCATTCTACAGCACACATTGGTATATTGTCATGGTGTGGGAATTTCAGGGTGGGAGCAGTAGGATAGGTATTCTCCAGCACACATTGCTGTAGAATACCTATACTTCAACTCCTACCCTGTTGGAAGTTCAGGGTAGGAGCTGTTATTCTACAACATGCATTAGTATATTGTCATGGTGTAGGAAGTTCAGGGTGGGAGTGTAGGATAGGTATTCTACAGCATGCATTGGTATACTGTCATGGCGTTGTAAGTTCAGGGAAAGAACTGTAATATAGGTATTCTATAGCACACATTCGTATTTTGTCATGGTGTGGGAAGTTCAGGGTGAGAGCTTTAGGATAGGTGTTCTCCAGCACACATTAGTATACTGTCATGGTGTAGGAAGTTCATAGTGGGAGCGGTAGGATAGGTATTCTCCAGCATACATTGGTATACTGTCATGGCACTGGAAGTTCAAGGTAGGAGCTGAAGTATGGGTATTCTACAGTATGCATTGGTATATTGTCATGGTGTTGGAAGTTCAGGGTGGGTGCATTAGTATAGGTATTTTCCAGCACTCATTGGTATAAAGCCATGGCATTGGAGGTTCAGGGTAGGAGCTTTAGTATAGGCATTCTACAGCACACATTGGTATATTGTCATGGTGTGGGAATTTCAGGGTGGGAGCAGTATGATAGGTATTCTCCAGCGCACATTGCTGTAGAATACCTATACTTCAGCTCCTACCCTGTTGGAAGTTCAGGGTAGGAGCTGAAGCATAGGTATTCTACAGCATGCATTGGTATATTGTCATGGTGTGGGAATTTCAGGACAGGAACGGTAGAATAGGTATTCTCCTGCACACATTGGTATACTATCATGTGTTGGAAGTTCAGGGTAGGAGCTGTTATTCTACAACATGCATTGGTATATTGTCATGGTGTAGGAAGTTCAGGGTGGGAGTGTAGGATAGGTATTCTACAGCATACATTGGTATACTGTCATGGCGTTGTAAGTTCATGGAAAGAACTGTAGTATAGGTATTCTATAGCACACATTCGTATTTTGTCATGGTGTGTAAAGTTCAGGGTGGGAGCAGTAGGATAGGTATTCTCCAGCATACATTGGTATACTGTCATGGCATTGGAAGTTCAGGGTGGAAGCGGTAGGATAGATATTCTCCAGCACACATTTGTATACTGCCATGGTGTGGGAGGTTCAGGGCAGGAGTCTTAGGATAGGTATTCTCCAACACACATTAGTGTACTGTCAGTTTGTGGTATGTTTAGGGTGGGAGCGGTAGGATAGCTATTTTTTAGCACACATTAGTATACTGTCATGGTGTGGAATGTGACGAGGCGTTCCTGCCACTCTTGAGGACTGACCTTTTCTAAAATCTGTTGCAACAGTTCTTCTATTTATCAACCTAATCTATTATTTACAATTTCTAGTCCATAAGTTTGACCACCTATGGGCACCCTTCCCCTTTCTTGACTATGCTATAGTGTACTCTTTAAATTTTCCTTTTCCCTCTCAGGTCCTCGTACAGGGAAGTTATTGTGGTGACCTCCGAGCTGATGTAAAACAACAGGCTGTGTTCCTCATTGTTGGATTTAGTATGCAATGGCACTATGTCATAAAATACATTGATGTATATATATTATGTGTATGAAACCTGTAAATGTTGAAAATATCGTGGCATTAGGTGTTTTTGATAAAGGTAAAAAGTTACTAGGGGATCGTATTATAAAAATTAAGTTAGTTGTGCTATTTAAAATGCATGTGTGTTGCTGTAAGTTGAACAACTCTGAAATTTCCTGGTGATCTGCATATATCCCATGATGTTTTGTATTATGGAAGTATATGTGATGTTGTGTTTCTTTGAAACTTGGCTTATTGTCAATGCCCTTTGGGGTAACCCTTGATTCAGTGCTTCTGCACAGAGGTTCTTTGTCTTTAGCTTTTTTTTTTTTTAATTTGAGCCCCCATGACCCAAGCAAACATGGCCCGCATAGGGGATGCTGAATCTCAACTGGTAAGTTAGATTACAGATCAGTGAGTCAGTAGGTGCTGGCTAAGTGTAGAGGAAAGACTTGCATAGTATGTTGCTACAAACTGATGTACTGAAGAAGGGATATGCCATTGCTGAAGGTTATCTCCTGCATTTTGAATAAACATCACACAGAGATTGTGTGTTGAACTTGAAGTTCAGTGTCTGATCCATCTTTTATTCCACAACACAGGGAAGTTTAGGGTGGGAGCAGTAGGATCGATATTCACCAACACATGTTGGTATACTGTCATGGTGTGAACTTCAGAGCGGGAGTGGTAGGATAGGTATTCTCCAGCACACATCAATATACTGTCATGGTGTGGAAAGTTCAGGGTGGGAATGGTAGGGTAGGTATTCTCCAGCATACATTGGCATACTGCCATGGCACTGGAAGTTCAGGGTAGTAACTGTAGAATAGATATTCTACAGCACGACTAATTCAAATAAGGCAACTCATTAGGCTGGGGTGCTATGATAGTAGAGGTATAGTCAACAGTGAAAAATCAAGCACCACCATATAAATGAAGCAGAATGCAGTTCTCAGCTTAAAAAGTGTCCATTTTACTCAGCAGGTGCAGGTACAGTCAAAGGTTACGCTTTAGCGCGTTTCGGAAGACTTTCCTTTTTCAAAAAGCATAATCCACATACAGACTAGTAGCCTTTCATACATGTAACAGTGGCATCATCACTGATGTCATAAATTAGGCAATGGACAATGTAAAACATTCATCACATCAATACACATTTAAAATAAAACTATAATCATATTTCCAAAATCATTACCTTCAATATGACACAGATCATTCCCTTAAGCAAACATAAATTATTTACAGTCCTAAAAGGCCATTCATTTGTTAACTTTGATTGATAGAAAAATACATAATTTTATGAAAATGCTAAATATACACTGATATAAATTGCTGTTTGTTCATATTGTTGATGTGATGTGACATCTGAATGTATGATCCCACAGACCGCAAAATCCTGGTAACCAAAGATAACTTTGTGTCACCTATGACAAAAACAGAGAAATAGAAAAAAGAGCAACATAATTTAATCTTCACATCAGATAAATACATAAATAAGGAGGCACCCCGATCTAGGTACAAGAGTCCCCCCTCAACACCACTACATACTATAAACTTGTACATTTACACTAGTCTATTGCAAAACAATTTGCTGCTGAAATAAACTGCATCGTAAACTAAGCACCGACTAGCTATACATCAAAAAACTTCTTGGTTTATTTTTTATATATGAATACATACACATTCTTAATGAAAACCAAATTTCTATCATTTTATGTATAAATTCAATGCATACATTCAACACCCATGGTTCAAATTCATTGATTAGTAAAATCAAGCAGTGCAATACAAGTAAGGATAGAAAAATTACACTCTTCAGACATTTAGAAATATGATTTACTTCTGTCAGGGACTTCCATATGATTCCCACAGATTACAGTGTTCATGAACGTTCGAGTTAGTCTAAAAAATACAATCAAACATTAAATACGTGCCAGCAACCCAGATTTGAGAATGGACTCAGGCTGCTGGAGTGCCAGCCAGGAGGAGGAGGAGGAGGAGGAGGATCGAGTGCTCATAGGCCGCTCTCCTCCTCCGGGGAGGGAGGGAGGGTTGCAGATCCCACCACTTTACCACCACATGGGTGACCACAGGTGGAGGTGCAGTGAAACAGGCAAGAAGAGGGAGGGAGGGAGGAAGTTGGCTGGCAGCTGGAGCATCTGCACATTGCAACATGCACTGCCCCTTGGCTCCCCTAACATGCTGACGCCCTGAGGGGAGGCACCAGAACGCAGGAAAATACCCCATTGCAGTGGTCGTAGTTGGGATCTGGCTGCTCCAGATCCTATAACTGGGCTCTCAGCAAAGACCACTAAGGGCCTCCTGATGCACACTATAATACACTGGAGGAGGGAGTGGGAACCCCCTCCTCCTGCCCGGGGGCAGGCCAAGGCATGGTGGAGGTAGGTCCTTCGGCTTCAAATGAGAGGTACCCAGGGAGGGACTAGAAGATCCACAGCCTAGGAAACCCAGAAGTGAACCACCACAACAGAGAGAAGGGGGCTGTAAACAATAAATACAAAAAAAAAAACAACATTAAATACATATCATTTGTTATGCATGTGTATGTGTGTGTATATGTATATATATATATATATATATACATATACACACACACACACACATACACAAGCATGGCTGAGCCCTTTAAGTCTTTCTCCATCTAATGTAATATCAAACTATGTATGCAGATCAAGGCTATTTACTTTTCTATTTCCAAGAAACACAGACAGATCAAAGCCTGTATTCAGCCCTGGGTATCTAGTAGCTCTTAAGGTATATATCCAAAAGCTTTCATGCTGCAGTACTAGCTGATTATAATCCCCTCCCTTGTGTTCTTGCTCACTCAATCTATTGCGATAAATTTAAACAAGTGCTCTTGTGTGTTGCTGTGCTGTCGCATACTTGCTGTCCCTATTTTGGATGGCACGGCAGTGCTTACCCACTCTCTATTTAAATTTGCATTTTGTTTTTCCCCACATAATAAGCATCACACATACAAAGGGGTACATAAGTCACCCCTGTGCTCTCACATGTAATGTACTGCTTGACCTTATATACTTTGTTATTATGTGAGTTACTGAACTTGTTACCTTCCAATATGGTCTTGCAGTAGACACAGTTCTTGCAGCAAAAACACACTACAGTGGTATTTCTTAACCAGGTCTCTGGTGTGCGTCTTGCTTGTCTACTGAGAATCAATGTGTCTCTAATAGTGCATGATCTCCTAAATGTAATACGTGAAATGTGTTTGACAACAATACACAGACCAGGGTCCCCACTTAAAATATGCCAATTCTTTTTGAAAATCTGAATTTTCTGTGCATGTGCAGAATAGGTGGTGACTACTGTGAATCTGGAATCTTCTATATTATTTTCTCCCCTGTTATTTGATAACAAATCTGACCTATCAGCAACCAATGCTCCCTTGTATGCCTTTTCTATATCTTGTCCACTATAACCTCTTTCCATAAATCTGGTTTTCAAATCTTCTGCCGCTGTCTCAAAATCTTCTTTTTTACTGCAATTGCATCTAATTGTGTAAAATTGATCTTTCGGTATATTTTTTATAGTACGTCTTGGATGGCAGCTTGAAGCCATTAGCAAGGAATTTTTGTCTGTTTATTTTCTAAAAATGTTGGTAAAAATGTTAGCTTCCCTATCTTTAGTGATACATACATCTAAAAAATGAACCTCTGTTTTACTTGCCTCATACGTAAATCTAAGATAAGAATTTGTACTATGTAAATATTGGACAAAACAATCAAGCTCTTCCAATGTACCATTCCACATTACCAATCTATCATCTATAAAGTGTCTCCAAAGTTCCGCTTTATTGATGAATTGATTTTTCTCATCATCCCTCACATTGTCAGCTTCCCAATGGCCAGCATATAAATTTGCTACACTTGGTGCAAAGGTAGATCCCATTACCACCCCTTTCATTTGGATATAATGTTTGTCCAAAAATGTAAAATTATTACTCTTCAGTACAAACTCTGCTAACTTTAAGAGTACCTCTGTAGGTGGCATAGCATCCACCTATCTCTGATTAAGATAATAGGCAATAGAATCTAGTGCCCTCTCCTGTGGGACATTAGAATAAAGAGATTCAATGTTCAGTGTAACCAAACACGTGTCCCCACTAGTTTCAATGTCATCCAATGTGCTCAGGATATCTGCTGTAGCTCATATATATTTATTTATTTATTTTTATTTAGCTTTTGTTGACCGGGTAAGTGCACTAGACAAATCCTGCCTATTTTCAGGCACGACCCGGGGGAGGGGGATACAGATGAATTCCAACTGACCTTGAACCAGATTAAGCTGTTGGTGGTATTTTTAGTGAATGAGGGAAATTTGGCCAGGACACCGGGGAAATTTCCCTACTCTTTTTGATAAGTGCCATGGGATCTTTAACATCCACCTGAACTACCACCAATCCAGGCAGATGGGACCTCGGTTTAACGTCTCATCCGAAAGATGGATATATATATATATATATCTATACATATGTATATGTACATACATATATATATGTGGGATACATGATGGGTAGGAGTGGGATATGGAAAATATTCTCACTCCTGCAGAGTGAGCTGTGTATTCTAACGAGTGCTGAAGGCACTAGTGAAAATACACAGCTCACTCTGCAGGAGTGAGAATATGTTCCATATCCCAGGATCTGCCCATCATGTGTGCAATTTATACCACGGGGTGAGAGCTTTAGGAACATTTTTTCTGATTCTGTGTGTTTCCTGCTCATTCTGTGTGTGCTGTCAGTGTGTGTGTTCTGAACGGACTGGGAGTCAGAAACACAGGTGAGTGTGTTTTGCAAAGCTAACTGAGTGAGTCAGAGGCTCAATGAGAAAGAGAAACTACTGCAGGTAGCACTGAGAAACAAAAACTGCTTTGTAAAAGAGTTTCATTTAGAATTCAGGTTGTTTTGAAGCTGAGATCAGCACAGTAATAGGCTACGAATGTTGGAAACACAATGGGACATAGGTGAGAGTCTTTTGCAAAGCTAATTGAGTAAGTTGCAGCTTCAGTGAGAAAGAGAAACTGTTTTCTGAAGCAGTTTCCTTTAGAATGCAAGCTGCAGTGCAGTTATCCTCACTCTGGTGGCATCAGCAGAGTATGGATAAATGTCGATATCCTCACTCTGCTGATGTCATCAGGATTTATCCTCACTACAGTGGAAATAACACAGGATATCCTACTGAGAAAGCTCTCACCCCCATGATGTGTGTATATATATATATATTCTATCCTTACTTGTATTGCACTGCTTTATTTTACTAATCAATGAATTTGAACCATGGGTATTGAATGTATGCATTGAATTTATACATAAAATGATAGAAATGTGGTATTCATTAAGAATGTGTATGTATTCATTTATAAAAAATAAACCAAGATGTTTTTTGATGTATAGCTAGTCGGTGCATAGTTTACGATGTAGTTTATTTCAGCAGCAAATGGTTTTGCAATAGATTAGTGTAAATGTACAATTTTATAGTTTATAGTATGCAGTGGTGTGGGGGGGGGGACTCTTGTACCTAGATCGGGGTGCCTCCTTATTTAAGTATTTATTTGATGTGAAGATTAAGTTATGTTGCTCTTTTTTCTACTTTCCTATTTTTGTCATTGGTGACACAAAGTTATGTTTGGGTACCAGGATTTTGCGGTCTGTGGGATCATAAATTCAGATGTCACATCACATCGACAATATGAAAAAACAGCAATTTGAATAGTGTATATTTAGCGTTTTTATAAAATTATGTATTTTTTCTATCAATCAAAGTTAACAAATGAATGTTTTTTTAGGATTGTAAATAATTTATGTTTGCTTAGGGGAATGATCTGTGTCATATTGAAGGTAATGATTTTAGCAATATGATTGTAGTTTTATTTTAAATGTGTATTGATGTGATAAATGTTTTACATTGTCCATTGCCTAATTTAGGATGTCAGTGATGATGCCACTGTTACATGTATAAAAGGTGACTAGTCTGTATGTGGATTATGCTTTTTTGAAAAAGGAAAGTCTTCCGAAATGCATTAAAGCGTAACCTTTATCTGTACCTGCACCTGCTGAATAAAATGGACACTTTTTAAGCTGAGAACTGCATTCTGCTTCATTTATATGGTGGCGAGTGCATGATTTTTTACCATATTCTGTAGCATGCATTGGTGTATTGTCATGGTGTGGGAAGTTCAGGGTGGGTGCATTAGTATAGGTATTCTCCAGCACATATTGGTATACTGCCATGGCATTGGAGGTTCAAGGTAGGAGCTGTAGTATAGACATTCTACAGCATGCATTGGTACAGTGTCATGGTGTGGAAATTTCAGGGCGGGGAGCGGTAGGACAGGTATTCTTCAACACACATTGGTATACTGTCATGTGTTGGAAGTTCAGGATAGGAGCTGTTATTCTACAGAATGCATTGGTATATCATAATGGCATTGGAAGTTCAGGGGAAGAGTTGTAGTATAGGTATTCTACAACACACATTGGTATATTGTCATGGTGTGGAAAGTTCAGGGCAGGAGTGGTAGGATAGGTATTCTCTCACATACATTGGTATACTGTCATGGCATTGGAAGTTCAGGGCGGAAGCGTTAGTATAGGTATTCTCCAACCCACATTTGTATACTGCCATGGTGTGGGAGGTTCAGAGCGGAATTCTTAGGATAGGTATTCTCCAGCACACATTTGTGTACTGTCAGTTTGTGGAATGTTCAGGGTGGGAGCGGTAGGATAGATATTCTTCAGTACACATTAGTATACTATCATGGTATGAGAAGTTCAGGGTGGGAGCAGTAGGATCGATATTCTCCAGCACATGTTGATATACTGTCACGGCATGAAGTTCAGGGCAGGAATGGTAGGATAGGTATTCTCTAGCACACATTGACATACTGTCATGGTGTGGAAAGTTCAGGGTGGGAGCGGTAGGGTAGGTATTCTCCAGCACACACTGATATTGTCATGGTGTGGTCACTTTAGGGCAGGAGCAGTGTGAGAGGTACTGTTGGGGATCCAGTAATCTGCATAGTCACAGTGGGTGTCACTGCTGCTCTAGGTGTGGCCTGGCAGGCAGCCTGGGTGTGACTGCTGGGATGTCCTTTTACTCATGCCTTTCATAGTATTTGAGTACTGGCCTTCCAGCTTTGCAGTGGGCATGACTCCTGTCAACATATACCGGGTCTCTGTTTTTTCCCAGCTCTATGGTGTAATTGTCTTAGTAGTTGCAATGTAAACATATGTAAAACCAGTGTAAATGCAGACAATTAGTGCTATTAATTTAATTTATTGTTTTATGTCATATTGTGGCTCAAAGACAGCATTTAAAAAAAATAGCAGACAAACTAGAGATATTCAGTCTAGTCTGGTCCCCTTTTCTCAGTTTGGCAGTTTGACTTCTAGAACTCAAAAACATCTTGTGAAGGTGGAAGGGGGGAGGCTCAGAGGAAATGTGAAGGAAGTACTTCTTCACAGAGAGGGTGATGGACACATAGAACAGCACCCTGGTGGAGGTGGTGGAGGCTTAGACAGTTACATGATTCAAGAATGCATGGGATAGATGCAAGAGGATCTTGGAAGTAAGTGGGGGGTGAAGACGAATGACTGTGTTGGTTCTGTGGTGTAGCCATAGGTAGGGAAAAATAGGGCATACTAGATGGGCCAAGAGGTCCTTATCTGCTGACATCTTCTATGTTTCTATTTGATTGAAGAATCTCATACATTACAATTTTAATAACTTAGATTTGCTACATAATCCTTGATATAGTAATTTTGTGATAACACATTTTGATATTTATGGCCTTTATCTGTTTAATTACTTCTGACAACTGAAGATGTACTGCTTCATTCTTTTGCTACCTTTTGATTGTTTTGTATGATCGCATATGATCAGTTATATTCATTGCATCCTCTGTTACCTCATTTATGTACTTTGGATGCTTGTATACTACATATTAATTAATTAAAATGAATAAAATCTTTACTGGAAAAAAGGCTAAATCCTAAAAGGTGGCTGCCACAAATAGGGGTTTTAGCCAAACAGATAATTATTTTGATGTCGGACACCAACACTTCTGTTGGGGGCTTTGCCAGCAAACAGCTTCCACTGCAGCTGTAAGTTAAGCCTACCAGGGCCAAATTGCAAGGGTTGCTGATGTTGTGGAAGCACTAAGCCAACCCATTTGATCAAGGACGTGCACCACCAATGGCAGTCCATGATTGCCAGCCAACCAGTTACATGCCTCTCAGGTTGTTCCTGAACCTGGGTCTTTGAAATGGGAGTCCAACATGTGAACCCCTTGGACATCAGACAGCCCTTAAACTTAGCTTTTAAACAATATTCCTTTTTTTCCCACCATGTGTTTGTTGCCTGGTCATTCTGACTTGCCCCTATCTGGACCTGTCCCCCCCCCGGTCCCGTCGCCCGTCGTCCCTGTGAATTTCCTTTTCCACTGGCATCCTGCCACAGAACCTGGCTAGAGGTGCTCAACCTTTTGATGTGGGGCCTGTGAGGGACCAGACTGTCACCACACTGAGCTTGGAGGGGTTTTCCTCCATTTTCTCTCTTGGGGCCCATGCACATACAATGACGAGATGTACATTCCCTACTTCCATAGAGACGCCCCCAATGTCCAGGCATGCAGTCCCCCTCCCTTGCTGTCCCACAGTTCCCCTCACTGGCAGTTAAGCCATGGGCCAGCTCAACAAGATTCCTTTTAATAAAAAGTTTAGCAAACCTATTCTGTTCAGGGGAACATCTCAAGGCATGCTGGGGAATCAAGCTAGTGTCAGGCAGAGTAATCTGAAGAGAGAGGGTTTGCTAAAAGGCTTCCTAAACAGGACTTTATCTTAATAAAACAGTTGTGTTAAATCATAATTTTTCACTGAGACAACCACTTAACATTTAATCTTCTAACTGGGGATTGATAGATTCCTTTCCCCTACCTCCACTTGACTTGTGCTGCACTTTAAACCAGAAACTATTTAATCAGGGACAAATGTCTTGAGTTAACAACATTTAATTTTCAAAATGACAGAAGTGCTAGACAGAAAAAGAGCACAAGTTACAAGCTGCGTTTGTTTTTATGGAGTCACGCTGTAGAAAAGCTGCATTCTAATATGAAATAAGCCCATGCATGTGCCAGAGGAGCTGGACGGGGTCCAACACAATATTTCTTCACTCCGAACCATGATCAATGGAAGTAGAGTGGCATGCAGTGTCAAACGAACAAATGTGGACCTGAACACTGTCAGCAAATAGTAAATGGAAACTTTGGCAAGAAAACGGGTCATTTCAACATTAATGTGAAGAGGACTGGAGCCAATTATCACTCTAGAATTTCACTGACAGCAACACGGTACACTGTACTTCAAACTGATTCATAATGCAGAGACTGGTCTCAGAGGTTTCAAGTTGAACATTTAACATTTATAGTGCAATATGTATTTATGTAAAGTGACAATATGTGAACTTTTTAATCAGAAAGCGCTTAAGGATTTATGGAACATTTTATATACCAACACTTGAAAGCAGACTTCCTATCAGACTTTCATGGCAGGGAGAGATCACTCATGGAAATCATAAAGACCATCCTTTTTCTTAATTGGCTATAAAAGCTGACAGAAAATTTAAAACTCAATACCAGAAGTATAGCTCTTGTGTTAGCATGCATACTTAGTTTTTCATAGCAATATATTATATGCTTCGCCAGTGTTTTTGTGACAAATACATCTAGGCACTATGAGATTTGGGGTACTATAGCAAATATATCCATGTCAGTGAGCTGAAAGGCTTGTAGCTGCATTATGTAACTATAGCAGTCCTCCACAGAAGAAGAATGACACTTCCATGTAAAATACAAATGAAGTGATCAAAAAATTTTAGCAGTGGCTTACATTTGATCCTCAGACAATGTTGCTACTAGCTGAAAAGGCAGGTGTTGACTTCTGTATATCATTTCAGCAGTAATACACAACAGGGTTGGGTATAACATGAGATAACACCATGCCTTGGGTACTTTGTGAGGCTCAAGGAAACATCTTCATCCACCCAAGAAGTGATGATATTTCATATTATTAAATGGGTAAGAGAAACCAAGACCTGTGATTTGGTCAGATAAAATTAAATGACTGTACATCATTCCATCACAACCGCACATGTCAGAAATACTTACTGTTCTGAACCTTAATTAACTCAGGTTTTAAATTAAAAAAATCAGTGGAACCATTTTATAATCACAATACTGCACACCAGGGTGTGCATACTAGTGTGATAATCACTGGTGATCTTGTTTAATATCTGGATAATCAGATCTTAAAATCGCATTACCACTGCCCGGTTGCTTGAAGTGTTACAACTGGGTGGTTGTAATAATCAGCTGTCAATCACTGTCACACTCACATAGATGTGAGCGCTACCAAAACAACTGCTACTTTCACTTTCTCAAACATGCAAACCCACACTGGTTAAAAATGATCACCAGTAAATATAAAAAATAAAACATGGGTGAGTGTGTGTGTGTAAAATTCTGATTACACACACACACGTATTATTCTATATTTGACAGCACTTCTCAGTTGCATAAGGCACACAACATTGCCTCATGCCTCACTTCTTGAGGTGTGCCATTATGCCACAGTAATGCATGCCCTGTCATGCCTAATTGCTTAACTGATTCTATGTAAGCATTTAATTTATAGTGCTGTGTGAAATGCTCAATTTCTGTCAGAAAAGAATCATGCAGAAGTTTGAAAAATTCCTCAGAAGTCCGTCAGTAACAGAATTACGACATTTTACATGCAAAATGGTTTTCACAGATTAATAATCCGCCATCTACATAAACAGCGGATTGTTTTTCTGCACTCTATGGAAAATGATTCCGTAGTTTACATGATCCATGGAATATTATTCCATGGCATACATAGAAATACTTTTCAGAATTTTGTAGAATTTAAAAAGACATTCTGAAAAGCATTTTGGAAGCCATTCCACATGAATTCCACTGGTGGACATCCACATTCTGTACAGTCTCAATAATTTACTTGTCTTTCCCTGGTTCTGCCATTCAGGGTGATCAGCTTGTCTGTACAATCTGCATACAGAGCTTTCATCAGGAATTTTTGACTTCACCGTTCTCTTGTTATACATAGTCACATTGAAACTGACAGCAGGAAAAGGCTCTACGGATCATCAAATCTACCCAGCCTTAGTTAAGGTTGGATGTGATGACCCCACTGGCCATTCTCTCCTCCACTCTTACAACTACCTTTACCAGTCTCACGTGTCTATCCCAACCATGTTTGAATCCCTCCACTGACTTAACACAGACAACTTCCTTTGGCAGTTGGTTCCACCTATCTTCCGCTCTTTCCATGAACAATATTTCCTGACGTCCTTCTTATGGCACTGTAGTGCTTACCATGGTAACAGACTGTGCTGTCTGAAACCCAGCAATTGTGAGGTCAGGTGGGGACAGTCTGATGTTTCTGAAGCAGACAGCTGGCTATGGACTTGCTGATGGGAAATATTAAAAACACTGATAATAGGATTAAGCCTGAAATCTAAAACATATTTTGAGACTATAGACATAACAGTTTTGAATAAACATGGCAGGTGTAAAAATTTTATTTTAGTAGATGCCTGAGGCAAGTATTTTCAAAGCGGATCCATATCAGATCTATCCGCACTATCATCAAAGCAGCCCTATGTCTCCACTATGACATCACCCTTTAGATTGTTTAATAGTGTCAGTTACTTAGACACAGCAGCATCAGAAATACCAGCACTTCCGACAAAATAATGATGCATGCATCATTATTTTGATGGAAGCTGCCTTAAATTGCGGCAGTTGGTGAAAACTGCCTGCAACAGTTAAAAGTAGCTGTGGCTTGCCAGCCCAGTGGTGCTGAGGGTTGAGGCACTGGATGCCACACCTCGCGCCATGCCGGTGACCCGAGTTTGGAAATGTACTCGGAACGCTGGGGTCTGGTAGGGGAGAGGAAGGATTGAGCATCCCATGACTGCTCTCCTTCCTCTGGGGAGGGTAGGGGCAACACATCGCACTGCAGTGGTGACTGGTGGAGGCCAGCTGCACTACAGTTGCATGCATAGCAAGGGGTGGGAGCACAGCGGGTGTGAGCACGGACATGCTCTGATGCCATTGCACATCCAGCTCCCTGGGGAAAAGTAATGCGGAAAATAACAGGGTGATCTCAGTGGCTGATGGCCGTGCCCTGCCCCCAGTCATGAGAGGTGCCTTCATCGGGGTGCGGAGTGATGAATGGCCGGCTCTGTGTGTATGGGGAACATAAAGCCACATGCCAGACCTGGTCCGGGGTTTGAGTGCTGGTGGCTGGAGATTGCTAGGGCTCTGCTCTGCAAGGGGCAAAATAAATAGAAATATGATAAAAAAAAAGTAGCTGTGGCTGGCACTGGCAGAACTTTTCCAGTTGAGTCACTGAGGATCTTGCTCTTAAACAGAGATGCTGTGAAGTTTTACTTCACTGTGAAGTGCCGACAAAGTTGTAAAATTCATCTTTGTGAAACACTTTGCAAAGTTCCCACATAACCACTTTGCCACTTTTCAATGAGTTTTTCTGATGAAGTGGCACTTCTCCAGGTGAAGTCATGTGAAGCTGCAACTCTGCTTGTGAATTTGCATGATGTGGCTTGAAAAAAATGGCACTTTGCCTGCTGAAAACCTCATAGTCAGCACTTCATAATTCCCACAGTTAGGAAGCTTCACAAATTAACTGTGCATCTCGTCCTGCATCTGTGTCAGAGCTTCTGAAAATCTTGCCCCATCACTCTGGGCTACAAATGGACCATACTAGAGCAATTAGGCTGGTGCTCAACATAGTATTTCAAGAAAAAATATCTAGGTTAGCATGGCATTTTGAGATTCAAGTTTGGAAAGTTGTTAACACTGCGTATGTTTATCTGATAAAAACTAACTTACTGTACCACTTAGAAAAGCAGCCAAGTTAGAAAAAATGTTCATCTATATAAAGATGTGAAATCTAAAAGAGGAAAAGGGCCAAGTCAGAGGAAAAGGTCTTTGACTTTCAAATAAATGTGTTATATCTTCACTGGAACATAGAAAGTATTTGTGATGGGAGAAGAACAAACAGCACACCAAGGCCTGCCCCTTCTGCTAATCTAAATCCACTGTCCATTTTCTCTGCATGACTGAAAGAAATGACTAAATGACAGTTCCCTCTGATTTAAAAATAAAAATCACATTACAAAAAACAACTCTGGAGGCTCTTCAAAATAGCCAAACAAGCAGCAGCCTAGTTTCCTATCTCACAAACCATCAACCATTCTTCATCATCAAATTCAAGGAAGGTCTTCAGGGTTCCCCTCGGACTTCCTCAGGTACGCATCCATTTCAAGACCTCCACATCTATAATCCATGAAGCTTCTACCACTTCTTCCAGCTTCTGAAGAAAGTCCTCGTGTCTCCTTCAGACTTCTCAGACTCAAATCCATCTTACAAAGACCTTCAAATCCATGCTTTATTAGGTATAGCAGTTCCTCACTCATTCTGCATTGAAACCTCTCTGTTCATGTTAGCTTGGAAGCATGAACTATTCCATTTAATTTGCCACTAAGTCTCCGTTACCAGTGATTCTGCATCCATCATGTTCATTCCCCAGCCTTCCCTGCTGCCTTATCTTAAGCTGTGGATTCCAGGAAGTTCAATCTGGTTTCACTTCTCAAGCATCAAAATGCGGAACACAATTCTGATAATCTCCTGTCCTTATCTGCATAGCTGCAGCTGCTTGAGCTTACTTAGCATAAGTTGAATTGGGCCATCCTCAAGCTATAGAGCATTTGGAGCAACTCTGTGAGGCGTTCGCATACTACCCTTCTTATCACCCTTTTCCACCTCCACTTGGAAAAGAGGCTGCTGCATTAAATCAGAGCAAACCAATGACTAATAACCATGGACAAAGGCTGCCTGTGCTATGCTTCTGTTCCTCCATATCAGCAATTGTCACCATTCTCTCGTTTGACTCACATATCCGAAAGAATCCTGCCTATCAATAGCAATATCTTCATCTCCTCATTCTGCATCTGAAATGGACGTATATCTTACAAGAACCATTTCTGATTTACATCTGCACATACTACAAGTTTGTTTTATGGATGTACTGCTACTTCGACCATTAATCAATCACCATTCCTAGCCTACCGACAAGTACCTTTGTAGACTTCAACATCAACATCTCCAGGAGTCCTCCACATGGAAGCCACTGCATTCATGGAATCGTCCAGATTTACCACTATCTCAATCTTCCAACAAACAACTGTGGACATAAAAATTAGATAGTCTTCATCCCATTCACGCTGTTACCCAGTGGTGACTGGTTACCTCCATATCATCTACCCTAAACTATTTATCGATTCCAGACCTTTCATCACCTCCTTACCTCAACAGACTCATCCAAAATTTCTCAGACTAGAGTCTCTGATTCTTCACGACACAATAGCGATCTGCTGTAAGTGAGAGCATTCTTATGACTTGCCTCAATGCCTAACTCCACTTTGAAGAAACCCTCCTCATTGGTGCTATGTAATTATCCATCATGAACCTATAGTTATCCTTGAAGCAAGTTAAGCTTTTGTATCCCACTTCCATGCCTGCTCCTAGCAACCCATACCACTGTTTGAAAGACGTCTTTCCCATTGTCATGTACTCCATTCATATGAGTTCCTCCTTTATTGATCATATAATACACTATTATCCTACTGCCATCAAACATCCAGGCTCCAAACTGTCTAGTTTCATCCTTGTTTCATGCCTCAGTCAAACTCCCCTTGCCTGGATTCACAGAATATCATTCCCAATGATACCTCATAGTGAGCTGCATTTTAACACTAATTGGACTTGCTGTGCAATTCCAGTCATTCCTATTCAAACATTGATTCCATCAGTTATTTGCGTAGCCTCTGCTGCATCAGCCTCTTCTGCCAAATCTTCATAGTCGACACTTAAGAAACCAAGCCAATCATTTTTCATCAAGTAGCTCAGTTCTCACAATTCTGATTCTGAAGGACTGGCACCCAATAACTTCTGATCAACACAGCATTCCATGGTTACTCTAAGTTTTCTCAACTTCCTGACTTCCAGAATATTATACATCTATGCCTACCACGTGGATCATGGAGTATCAAGATCATTCCCTCAACAACTGGGACTGAATTCTTATGCCTCAAGTCATCGAAGAAGCACCATCATTAGCTTTATTTTCACTCATGTCACCAAAGCTCTGGGTTCCAATCCCTTCATGCCTCAAAATCTACGTTTTTAGAAATCAGCAGCATTTAGGATCATCTTCTGTTAGTATGCCAGCGGACAGGTGGATCGGTAGCCATGGGTCCTCAGAGGTTTCCTCCACAGGTGGGTTTTGTTCTCCTGCATGATACTGTTAACACACTCCATGAGTTGGAGGTGATTATCTCTCTTTTGTGTCTTCTACTCCCTATCGCCTTCTGGCTCTTATACTGAATGTAAGAACAGAGAAAGGCCATAGTTAAGTATGCATAAGCACCACACACCATTCACCAAACATTAAATGGGAGGGCTTTGCCCATGATTCAATGTGGGGGAATGACTCCTCCCACTATCCCTATAAAGCCAGCCTCTCCCAGCAATCCTTGCTTGGAACATTTCAAGCTCCCTCCATCCTCCCCATAAGCAACACACACTATTCACCAAACATTGAATGGTAATTAGTATAATACCCCTTGGTATATCTCTGTATGTAAAATAATTTGAAAGATGGGGTACAGTATGCAATGAATTACAAAAGTTTGCTATATGTAAACATATCTGAAAAATTACATAAATAAAAAGTTTTAAAAAAGGAAAAGGGCCAAGTTAAAGGGAAAGGTCTTTCATATAAATATGTATATCTTCGCTGGAACATAGAAAGCATTTGAAATGGGAGAAGCCTAAACAGAACAGCGAGGCCTACCCCTTCTGCTAATCTGAACTGGCATCCATTTTCTCTGCACGACTGAAAGAAATTACTAATGACAACTCGCTCTGTTTTAAGAAAATGACACTGCAAAAAAACAACTTTTTGGCCATGGTAAACAAGGCAAAGTTGGTGATGTCTTCCTGCCAACCATTCTTAAACCTACAGTTTGGGGGCCAAGTTACTGCCTCACTGGTCTGTCCAAGGTTTTCCTATCTTAAATGCTTTTTATGTTTTATGAAGACATTACAGTTTATATGAATGTCTGTTTCATCCAACTTGGCCTTTTTTGCTCTTTTTGACATCACATTTTGTACTGTTGAACTTTTTTTTTCCTAATGTGTCTGTTTTTGTACATGGTGAATATTGTTTGGTCAGATATCACTACTTTTTTGTACTTTTGAAAATGTTGCCATACATTTGTTGGAAACTCAATGAATACTGAGCACAGCACAGGAAGTAATATTTTATTTATTTAAAAAATAGATAAGCGGGAAAGGCAAATTGAGCCAAGACTCATTTCCGGTTGTAACCCAGAGAATAGGGGAAGGGGGAAACACTATTACAAAATTACTGCGAGATCTAGAATATGGTTGCAATGACAGTGTACAAAAGTGCAACAACAGAGTATGAAGCTAACAGGTGATCAAAATCATGACAAGCTGGTTAAGCCATAACTTTGCTTGCAGAGCAGTTAATAGCCTAGACAAAAGCTAGATAAAGTGCTGAGTGCCTGTATAGTTAGGTGATGGTTTCTGTGCTGGTGATGCCTTTATAAGCTCCCAAAAATCATTGGGTGGGGGGGCAAGTGGATGGGGGGAGGACAGTAGCAGAGAGGGGAGGTCAAGTAGAGGGTTGGCAGGAGCAGGAAGGTGCAGAGAGATGTTTTAGCTGGTGTCTGTGGGAGGGAAGTGAGGGGGAGAGATGAAAGGAGCAGATTCCAGAGGGAGGGGAGATGACAGCAGAAAGCAGGCTGTCCAGCAGAGGAGTGTGGGTGGGGAAGTGAGATGGTGCGAGGGTCCCTAGAAGGAAAGGAGTAGGAGGAGGAGGAGGGGATGGGAGAGGGAAGTGAGGATAGGTATGAAGGAAGGGACCTAAACCAGTACTTGGAGATAAGATGCACAATTCGACTGATGATGTGAAGGGAGAGGGAGAATGGACAGGGAGGAGTGAAGGGAGCAATGGTGGGTATGAGAGGGCGAGTTTTTAGTAAAGCGACAGAAAGTAGTCTGGTGAGGGAAGAGGAATGGGCGGTGCCATATACCTCATCAGCATAGTCAAAAACTGGGAGAACCATTTTGGTGGGCAACTCTCAGGAGATGTGAGGAAAAAGGCAGTCCTTGTTGAGGTACAGGGTACCGAGCTTGAAGTGAAGCTTGGCATGGATGGTGCTGATGGGAGCTGGGAAATAATGCCTGCTCTCAAGCTGCACATAGGTGCTTGAAGGTGGGGACCACTTCAGTGGGGGTTACCATGCAGCATGGAGAAGACAGGGAGGGGGGAGAGCCTGGCCAATTTCTGGCTGTTGCCAAAGGTCATATTTAATTGTATGTAACAAAGTGTCCAGGATAAATCAATAAAGAATATCTCCATGCATGTCCTTCAGAAGTTCCCCCAGAAACATGTCTTGTAGGTTTGCTCCAAGGCACTGCCTTGGATTCAAACCCAGGTTCCTCAGGTCACCTGCATCCAGGGTGTGTGATATTACCATTGGATTACAGAAAGCCACTATCATTGCAGTGCAGTACTATTGTGCACACAAGTACGGTAGTAGAGATACCATGACATTTTCCAGTCAGGGACTTTTCCTGACAGAAACCTTTCCTCACCACACAAACTATTGTTCATAACTAATTTTCTTTTCCTTAAATGTTAATTTTATTTTAGTTTTGTTCATTCATTCATTCATTCAAAATGTCTTGTCCAGGAAAGGGTACACAGCTGCAGCTGGTTTCCAGACACAGCCTGGATGGGTAGTGTTTGGAATTATACTTCATGAGCTCTGGAAGCTATTGGGGCCCCTGGGCACATGTCTTTTAAAGTGTCCTCTGTTCCTATTATAAGTCAAAGGTAGTAATGCAAGAGCTACAGGGTCCTGACACCCCTTCCCCCATTCCAACCCTTGTTACAGAGGAAAGAAAAATAAATTTAAGGGACCAGCTTACTATTCAACCTCCACACCTCCATGACACTACATTCTGTTATAATTAGAACCAAAAATAAATTACCACATTAAATTGTTAAAAAGAAAAGCTATTATAATGTTAAAAGCATCACATTTTACCATGCACATATTGTGCAAAAAACAAAGTCTCTTCTGTAGATTTTCTATTCCAGCTTCTTATGTCTTGAAATTAAAAATGAAAATCCATTTCTGAAAAAAAATATTAATGTTCCTGTCAGGAACTCTTGTCTCTTGCTTAACACAAAAATACAGAGCTTCTATGAAGATATGGGCCCAGCGCCCAGATATTCAAAAATGAGCACAAGCACAGCACATATAGTTGCGCTGCACTTGCGCCTGTGCCCGAATCAGAAGTTGCCATGTTTAGTCGGATGATGGACTGGCACCATCTGACTGAATAGCGACCCATGTCAGCACAGCGCTAAGTTAAACTGTGCTGTCCTGACATGGACCTGGGCTGTAGCCAGCCCATAGGGACTAGTGCCCTGGGACCGGATAGTGCTGATAGCCATGTTGGCTATATTCAGCCGCACCTTGCAAATAAGGCCATTGGACATGCTAGGTGCTAAAGGGTCATTTGCATGCCCATTATGGGCTCATTTTCATGGTGAGCAGTGGCCCTATAGTGCCCATCCTGTGGGCATCAGACACATCATCCCTGGTGTCTAGCAGCAACCCCACTACATAATCACTCATCCCAAATGCCGGAGACAGTGTGCTTGTGTCTAGCAGCACCCCATCCCCCAAACACCTATCCCATATATGTAACACCTCTGTCTGGTGTCTTGTGGCACCCTCCACCCCACCCCCATCACACGTTTTTTTATACCTGACATCTCTTCCTAGTGTCTAATCGCACACCCCATCCCCAATCACCTATTCTGTATAGCTGACACCACTCCCACTGCTTAGTGGCACCACTACCCCTGGTCCCCTGTTCTATACAGCTGACACCTCTCCCTGGTGTCTAGTGGCACCCCCACCCGCAATCACCCATTCTGTTTATCTGACTCTTCTCCCTGGTGTCGAGTGGCAATCCCACCCCGATCTCCCATTCTGTATAAATAATACCTTTCCCTGTTCTCTAGTGGCAACCCCACCCCCGATCACCCATTCTGTATAAATGACTCCTCTCCCTGATCTCTAATGGTAACCCTATCCTTGATCATCCATTCTGTATAGCTGACACTGATCCCTGGTGTCTAGTGGCACCCACCAACCCTCAGTCACCCACTCCAGGTACCCTATAATATTCCAAGTGTCAAGTGGTACCCCACCCCCAGCCCCAAATACTGGTTGACCGACAGACCAGCGAACATTGGTGGTCCAGCAGCCCCCCACCCTCCACTCCCACAACCAGAAGACTACCCACCCAACCCCCCTTTACCAGTGTGTCCTGGGACGTGCATTAAATCCTGCTATGGCAACTTGCACACCCCTCCTCTCACCTCCTCAACTGGCAGCTGCATGAGCTGACAATGAGTGTGCGTACAGTACTGTATGTGTGCTCACTGTCAGCTCATAAGGCGGGCTGGCTGAGGAGGTGTGAGCAGGGCTGTACCATTTGCCATATTAGGATTCAGTGCACGTCTCCAGACACACTGATAAGGGGGGTTGGATAGGTGTTCTGGGTGCAGGTGGGGAGGGTGGGGGCTACTGGACCGCCAATGTGTGCTGGTCTGTCAGTCAACTGGCATTTAGGGGGTGGGGCAGCGGTACCACTGGACACGGGGGATATTATAGGGTAATGGACCAGATGATCAGGGATGGGGGTATCACTAGACACCAGGGAATGGTGTCAGCTATACAGAACAGGTGATTGGAGGTGTGCCACGAGACACCAGGGAGAGGTTTCCACTATACAGAATGGGTTATTGGAGGGTGGAGGAGCCACTAGACAACAAAGAGCGGTGTCAGCTATACAGAACAGGTGATTGGGGGATGACACTAGACACCAGGCAGAGGTGTCAGCTATACAGAATGAGTCACGGGGTTGGGAGGTGCCACTAGACACCAAGGAGTGGTGTCAGCTATACAGAACAGGTGGTCAAGGTGGGGGATGCCACTACACACCAGGGTGAGGGTACACTATATGGAACAGGTGTTCAGGGGTGGGGTAGTGCCACTGGAAGCCAGAGCCTTCAACCTTGTTGGCATGCCAGCAATCAGAGGTGGGCAGCTGTAGTACAGTCATCCCACCATTGGTGGGTGGGTGGGGTGCAGGCTTAGTTCCCGGTTAAGATGAGGTTTTCGGTGGTGGTAAATAGTGCCACTCTGGGTGCCATTTACTGCCATTGCAAACCTTTGAACGTGCCACTGCATCCGTATGCAGGAGGGGACCCCCCTCCTTTTCATGGACACGGTGTTTTTTTAGCATGTGGGCACTAATGGGTTTAGCACATGCTACAGGGGCCCTCTGAATATAGTCCCCACCCCAAAAAAAGGATATGAACCCAAATAGCAGGTGGATGTACTATATCTGGATTTCAGCAAGGCCTTCGATTTAGTGCCACATGGAAGGTTGATTAGCAAACCGGGACACCTCGTGCAGAGGAGAAGCAGGTGGAGTGTGGTAAAGAACTGGCTGCGGGATAGGCAGCAGAGGGTAGTGGTGGGGGGGATCTCTCAGTTCCAAGGGCGGTAACTAGTGGGGTACTGCAAGGCTCAGTGCTGGGTCCAGTGTTGTTTGGCATCTTTATAGCTGATATCTCAGATGGGATTAAGAACAAGATCAGCCTTTTTGCTGATGACACAAAGATCGGTGCAGTGGTGGACAATGCAGAGGGGTGGCTAGGACTACAGGAGGACCTGGCCAAACTTGAGTGCTGGTCAGACACATGGCAACTGGGATTCAATGCAAAGAAGTGCAAAGTCATGCACGTGGAAGCCAGAAACCCAAGGATTTGCTACAGGTGGGGGGTACAGTTATCCACTACAGATGAAGAGAAGGATCTTAGGGTGCTAATAACAGGACAAATGAACCATTCAGCACAGTGCAGGAAAGCTGCAGCTAAAGCTAATAAGATGCTGGGATGTATTGCCAGGGGAATCACCTCCAGGAGGAGGGAGGTCATCCTGCCACTGTACAGGTCATTAGTGAGACCGCACCTGGAGTACAGCGCGAAGTTCTAGTGACCCTACTTAAAGAGGGATGTCAAACTACTGGGGTCCAGTGCAGAGCAACCTGGATGACCCTCGGAATGGAGGACATACCCTATGAGGAGAGACTGAGGGAGCTCAACATGCACTCCCTGGAGGATAGGAGAGATAAAGAGGTATGGTTGAAACCTTCAAATATATGAGAGGCAAAAATAAAGTTAGTACAGAGGAGTTATTTAGATTAAAGAGAGGGAGAGACACTAGGGGGCACAGTCTGAAACTGGATGGTGGAAGGATCAGGAAAGAATTCAGAAGGCACTATTTCACAGAAAGGGTGGTGTCTGGGTAGAATGCACTACCAGAGGAGGTGGTATCCTTAAGATCAGTGGGCAGTTTTAAGAGGGGGGTGGGACAGGGTGAGGGGGAAGGTCACTACTATACAGGTGGGGGAAGGGGGCAGATGCAGAGTAATAGACTGATAGCTGCACACTTGAGCAGACTCGATAGACTTTATGGCCTGTATCTGCTGGAATTTTTTATGTGTTCATATGTTCGTAAACCTCATTAGCACTGGCACTAACTTTTGTATATTTGGCCCCAGGTCTCCTATTTCCTAAATCTCGGAGACATCTACTTAACTTTTGTGTTAGTGAACGTGTTTCCAATTTAAAAAATTGAAGGCCCTGAAAATCAGATTCAGTGGCATTTTGTGTAACTGAGTTCTGCTGATTCTGTGATTTATTTCCTTGAAACCTGGCAAATCTCTCTAATGCATATAAAAATGAACAAATAATTATAATAAAATAAATGTAATATTTTTTTTTCACCCTTACTTTTTCTACAACCTTACTACGCATATTCAAATTTTCAATGCATATTTTTTCAACCATTTTAAATATGTCAAATGTAACCGACCGGTGCCTGGGCTTACTAGGATCTCATCAGTTTTAGATCAGGCAGATAGCCTGGGCAGTGTCAGAGGGTTTAAAATTCTCTGCAAAACTTTACATCACCACTTGTTTAGCTCTGCTGAGGCAGGGGATGATGTCGTGGAATTTAGAACCCTCGCAGCAGCATAAGCCACAGTGCTCTGCTCTTGTTTTGAATGATGAGTCAGTTTAGAGTTGAGAGTTCTACAAGCAATTGGTGCTTTGCAAGAGGCCACATTTTTAGGGAAGGACCCTCAGTTTGTTATTTTCTGCCCTAGTACAGTAACCAGCATCCGGTTTTGTGGGACGTGGTGGCTACCAGATCCTGTGAAGCCCCGAGGCGGTGAAGAGTTTTCACAGAAGGAGGAATGGGATTAAAGGTTAGGTGAGTACTTTGGGACAACCCCCAAAAGACTGAGAGCTAACAGAACTGCCCAGAATTAGAGACTGTGTGTTTTCAAACCTAAAAGCTATGGTGGAGTTCAAGTGTTCTTAACAAATGCCTTGGTGGGGGGACACAACAAGCTGCTGTAAGTACAAGGTCCATTTGTTGTTCTTGTGGGTTGGCTGGTGCCTGGCTAGGAGCCCAACAATGACAGGATGCAAGTACTTAGGAACTCTGCACAAAGTTCATGCTGTAAGGATGCCTCTTGTAGCCCCTGTGTCGCTAAGGAATACTGTGTTTTTTCCTAAAGGTAATGGCAGAGAGAGTCTAGCTTTGGGCATAGTGAACTAACCACTCACTGTTGGTTTCAGAGGGATCTGACTGGTTACAAGGAATGGTCTAAGGTGTTAACTTAGTTCACCAAGTGGTGCTGGAATTTGGTGCTGTGGCAAGATCCACTATAAATGCACTGGTAAGTCCAGAGATCCCTAAACAAAGTGATGGGTGTCCATGGGAAATGTTCTTGTGAGGAGTCTCAGTTCTGCCTGAAAGAGCTGTGAATGTTTTTGCCTGCTACAATGTGCCATTGGTGCTGTACAGCTACAAACCCGGGGGGCGGCACCGCCATATTTTCTGTTAACACTTTGTCAGGGATAAAGCCATACAATAAATTCCCAAGTTTCTGGTTGCAGATATTCCATCACTGAGTACCACTGTGAAGTTTTTGGGGCTCCCACAAATAGGAGACACACCATAGACCTGGCACCTCTCCCCCAGACCTGGGTAAAAATAAAAATGTTGTTTTATAACCCTCCCCCTGACCTCTAAGATGCCCAAGCCAGGTGTTGCCCTAATGCCAGGGGTGACAAAAATGATACATGGACTGCACGACAAGCCTTATGAGGAAAGACTCAAGGAACTAAACATCTATTCACTGGAAGAAAGAAGGGAGAGAGGGGATATGATAGAGACCTTCAAATACCATAGAGGAAAAAACAGGGTACAGCAGGGGAGCATATTTCAGAGAAGAAAGTGCGCAAGGACAAGGGGACATAACATGAGGCTGGAGGGAGGGAGGGAGGCTTAGGGGGAATGCTAGAAAGTATTTTTTCACAGAGAGGGTGGTGGATCCTTGGAACAGCTTACCAGCAGTAGTGGTGGAAGTGAAAACACTACTGGGATTCAAAAGTGCATGGGATAAGCATAAAGGCACCCTGCTGTACAGCAGAGCGGGGGAAAGGCAGTCCTGATAAGGGTAGGGATTGCCAAACCAAGTAGGGAAATGGGCAGACTAGGTGGGATGTATGGTCTTTATCTGCCGACAGATTCTATGTTTCCATGTGATACCTTTTCTGCCAGTTGTGGTTGTTGCCTTGTCTAAGTACAAAAAAGGGGTGCTCCCTTGCAAAAAAGGGGTGGGATGGTTATAAAAATGGGGGCTCGTCCTTGGATTTTGGGGGAGAGAAAAAGGTTGCCATGCAGAGAGTATGGTTGTGGTCTTTCTGTCTAATGGAGGTGCACCCTCCAAAGAACTGTTTTTGTGGAGTAAAAGTTGCAATCTGCCAAGAAAAATGCCTGTTGTGCATTATACAGCTTTGAGAATGGACTACAGTGTGGGACGTTGTGGAAAAATAAGTTGCTAAGGACTGTTTTGGTGGAACTGTGAAACTGTGCTTTAAAAGTGTTTAAAACTGTTTAAAATGGTCAAAATTGCCAGTTGCAGAGTGATTTGGGACAAAGAAACATTTGTTTACTGTGGATACGGTTTTCCCCATGCCTGAGAAGGAAAGTATTACAGTCGCTGTAAAGAGCTGTGTGTTTTAAGTGAAAAATCAGTGAAAGCACTTGTTGGGACTGTACAGGAGAAGCTGCAAAGAAAAATAGTCAGTTGCATTTTAAAATTGGTTCTCATGGCTTGAGGATTGCCATGGAGAGAGAGAAAGACAGAGAGAGAGAGTGAGAGAAAGTGTTCCTAGCTTATTTGCATACAGAAAATGCGGGGTAAGCGCTCTTCTTGCTAAGCTGGGCACCTAGGATTTTGGGTGCCCAGAAAATGTATTTTTGGTCATAATGTCAATAAACAAACATCAGAATCTAGCTAAACAGCTCCTGTTTAGCTAGGTTCTGATGTTTGTTTTTAAAAATCCCAGCACTTTTATGTTTTTTTCACGTTTGTCAGTTTGTGGAAAAAATGAGCAAGATGGCGGTTGGCATAGCACAAAAAATGTATGGTGCCCTGCCAATTCAGTGGCACAAAAGCAAAAGCCAGCATTTACGGCATCAAATTTTTACTTTCACTGCAGAATGTTATCTGAAACCCCCTGCTGTGCATGTACATGTCAGAAAACACTAAATTTAAAAGCCTTATAACACTGGAAACCTTTAATATTTTTTTCACCAGACCCTGTCAAAGGCACTACCTTGGGACATGACACATGTCCTCTGCAAGTTGGGGAAAAAAATCTATTTCATATAGGCTGTAGGGGAGAGCAAAAAAAACCCCATGTTAAATATAGGAAAAAAGTTAGATTTTTCAAACAACGGCACATGTGGATCTCAGAAACCACACAAGCTGCCATTACAAACATTTCCACACATCAAGACCTTGCCTTCTAGATAACACATACAAAACTTCAGCTCATTTAGTCAATGGGAGCTAGATACTGGTGTGCAAAGTTAGGGGTTTAACATTAAACAGGCTACTCAACCCTAGCTATAGGGGTGCTACTGAGCCCCTATAATTATATTAACCCTCAGATTGAGTAGACTATTGATGCCTCAGAAATACTTGCAGGTGTAATCTGAGGAGTGACAACTGGTCGTACCTGCAGTCCCTTCAAACTCAAAATCTCTCTAATCCCAAAAACTTCTGGTCCCAGATAAATCAGTTACCAGATAAATCAGTTACTCCTTCTTCACTGAGAGGGTGGTGAATGCCTGGAACAGGCACCTCTGGAAGCTGTGGGAGCAAAATAGTTGAGGGGTTCAAGAGAACTTGGGACAGACACAAAGGTATAATTCACCAGGGGGGCAAATGGGGGGGGGATAAAAAGTGTAAACCTTGGGCAGACTAGGTGGGCCTTGCCATCCCCTTCTGCCGTCATCGTCTGTGTTTCTATGTCTAAGGGCAAGTTTACAGTTTCCCCCCTGAAATTAACACCATTGATCAAGTTATATCAGACCCCCAAGTCATTGCCCCTGACTTTAACAACTTTTTCACTGACCTTGAGAGGTTCATGGCCCCCCAAACACCAGCTCTGTCTACTCTGGTTCCTCCCCACCACAACAGCCACTTGACTGGATAGCATGGTCCAAATTTCACTTTAGGCTAGTAACCAGGAAGGAAGTCCTCAAACAGGTTGAGTTTAAAATGTGAAGACTCCACGGGTTGTGATACCCTTGAACCAAGGTTTTTGTGAATTGCTTCCCCAATCACTGCCACCCCAATCATGCACCTTATTAACAAATCCCTTTTAACAGGTATAGTCACTGATAACTGGAAAGTGGCTCTCATGGTGCCTATACACAAAGGGGAGAAAAAGGACAAAATTGAAAATTACAGGCCAATCTCCCTTCTTTGCACTGTCACCAAAATTCAGGAGAAGCTGTTATACAATCAGCTCCTACCATTCCTTGAACACAATCACTCCCTTACCAAAGTACAACATGGCTTTCACAAAAACTAGTGTTGCACAGATAGTATCCTAGAAACTAGGATACCAACAGATACCTCCCATTTGGCCAGATAGTTGCTGTGGTAGGATAGCAGTGCTATCTGATCATGGATCCTTCCCTCTAGGATCCAGTGCATGGATCCTACAAATGTTGTGGAGCCTGTGGATCCTAGCAACTGATACAGCTCAGATCCTATCTATCTGACCTAGGATCCCTGGATCCGACCTAGAATCCCTGGATCCTAACTAGGATTCATCGCTATCTGAGCCTGGATCCTACATCTGTCTTTGGTAGGATTTCTGGTAGGATCCTAGGCAGAAGACCAGCACTATCTAACAGATAGTGGTAGGATTCACAAAAAGCACTATCTGAGCAACGCTAGCAAAAACCATGGCACTGACATGGCCCTGGTATGCATCACCACTGATATTATTAACGTCATGGATATTGGAATGGCTGCAGGAGCAATCTTTGTTGACCTAACTAAAGCATTCAATCTGGTCAATCACGGACTGCTACGTACAAAACTAAGGGGTTTTGGTCTTGATGATTTCTCCTGCTGATGGTTTCAGAGTTACTTGACTGGGCAGAAACAGGGTGTCAAGTGGCTTGAAAGTATCTGAATCCCTTAGGCCGATCACTGACCATGTACCTACCCCAAGGGTCTATACTCAGTTACCTTCTCTTCTCCCTGTACATTAATGACCTACCCCTCAACTGTGGTGGTGCATCAGTGCAGTTATATGCTGATGAAGCCATAATCTATAGGTCCTCTGCCAACCTACTGTACACTGGAATAATTTTCACCTGGAAAATAAATTCCACACTCTAGAACGATAGTTCCTGGATGACAAATTAGTTTTTAATGCCAAAAAAAAGCTTTTCTCTTAGGTCACAAAAATCTAGGCCTAGACAGACAATCCCTACTTAAGATTATTACCCACTCTAGAGTCAACTTAGAGGTGGTTCTATTCCTTAAATACCTGGGAGTGGTACTGGACCAAACGATGATCTTTGAACCCCATGTGGATGCCCTGACTAAAACTCTAAATCTGAAAGTTGGACTACTTTACCAACTCTCCTTTCCTCTCAAAAGAAGCCTGACTAGCCATCGCCAGCAGCACCCTCCTACCCCTTCTCTCTCTCTTAAGGTGCCCCATTGTTGCAATTGGCTCATGAATCTATCCTCTCTAGACTCAAATTGCTGTATCACAAGATAGGGTGTTTCGCAGTTGGTGCCCACTCCAGAGCTCACCACTGTTCAGTTCTTGCAACCCTAGGGTGGCCATCTTTTGAAAACAGAATGTGTTAGTCCCTGTACTGCCTGACCTTTAAGTTATTGCAACCACTCTCTCAACCCAGTCTCACTGGTATACTTCAACGTAAGTAATTCAACCAGACCCTGAGGTCTGCTGCCCTCCCAATGTTAGACATCCCCAGAGTGCGGTGTGCACTCGGAAAGAGATCCTTTTTCTTCGCCGCCCCTCATCTGTGGAATTCATTGCACCTAGAGGTCCTTGCTTGTCCCTCTCTAGCACAGCTCAAAAAGAGCCTAAAAACCCTTCTCTGGGTTGCCCACCCTTGTGTCTGTTATCACTAAATTCCATTCATAAAGCTTGAGTGATCCTTTGTATACTGTGTACTATATGGTAACTTGTTCAGTTACTTACCTATGCTGACTATATTTTCACCTTCATTGTTGCCTGTACAGTATCTGCTGCACTGCTGGTTGTTTATAATGTACAATTAATGAATGTAATAGTCTCAATCACTATTTGCAACTAATTGTGTTATGGTCTTATCGAGCTGCATTTGTATATGATGTTTCTGTATGTATAATCCTCCACCTACTGTATGTAACTAATTCTGGGTTGCCCCTGAAAAAGGGACTTCTTTGTTTCAGTGGGCTGACACAATCATCAAAATTCCAATAACTAAATTAATAAATACATTTTTTTTTATTGTATGTCTCTCCCAATGTCTTGGAAACCAGCCCCCTGTCCCCAAGAGTTCATCCCAGCTACCAGCCTACTGCCCCCTCAGAGTTCATTCCAGCTACCAGTCCTCCTGCTCCTCTTATTTTTTATCACGACATTGTTTGTACCACCTCCATGGACCTGGCTGGGGCTGGCCCCCCCCCTCGGAGGGGTACAACCTCCGGCCCATCGGCGCCATCATGGGTCCTGCCAGTCCTGGTATTTTTCCTCCATTTTCTTCCTCGTGTTATTGCCCGTGCAATGGGCACATCAGCTGTCTCCACCTCCGCTGAGGCAGCCAAGCACCCTGGGCATGGGCCAAACCTCTCTTTATTGTGCTGACACTTGCAGCACAAGCCTCCCACACTGAGGAAGGAGAGCAGTCCTCAAAACGCTCAATCCTTGCCTCCCCGGCTGACCCCCAAACGACCCAAGTCCATTCCCAAACCCGGGTCACCGGCATGGCGCAAGGTGTGGTGTCCAGTGCCTTAACCCACAGTGCCGGCCTCCTGCTCCTGTTAGAGCCCATCCAATCTACCACCCCTCCTACCCCCAGAGTTAATCCCAGCTACCAGGCCCCCTGCCCCCCTTAGAGTCCATCCCAGCTACCAGCCCTCCTGCCCCCTCAGAGTCCATCCCAGCTACCAGCCCCCCTGCCTCCTTAGAGTCTGTCCTAACTACCAGCCCACCGGCACCATCAGAGTTCATCCCAGCTACCAGCCCTCATGCCCCTCAAAGTTCATTCCAGCTACCACCCCTCCTGCCCCCTCAGAGTCCATCCCAGCTAGCAACCCACCTCTGCGTGCTCCCATCAGAGTCCATCCCAACTACCAGCCCACCTCCATGTGTCACCCATGATTCAGCCAGTTACCATTATAGAGTGGAAACCAGTCTCTACAGAGCACCAGCTAGTTCCCAGCAGGTGCAGATGTGTGCCTTTGCCCTCTGCATTCAGCATGGAGTGCAGATCACAGCTCTGCCAGTGCTCCAAGTATGCTTTCCTCCTCCTTGATAATCTATGTTGTTAAAAACAGTTGTTAGCTCCTTGCCCACTCCCCTTCCATCCAACTCTCACTCGGATGACTCTGTTTGCCTTGTGTTTGATTAGAGCCATATTTGTGGTTCAGAAAAATAATTAAGTGGCAAGAATGTCTGTATCCGTATCAGTGAGAGAACAACAAATACCAAATAGTAGACTAGGTAATGCAAACATAATGAAACAAGACTTGAACTGGTCTTGGGACTCGAACTCAGATCTCCAGTGTAGTGAGCAGCACTTCTACCAAAGTTTATCAAGTGGGTGAACATCTCTTCAGAGATGAAATTTAACACCTTAACCCAAAGAGCACCTAAGGTTTATTGACATGGCCCTGAATGCAAACTTACAATACATTTGCAATGTTTTTAAAATGCATTTCACTGCTTTTTTAGTTGTGAAGAATTCCATATAACGGAGTGAAACATGTATATTAATAATAACATTTTAAGCAGGATTGTATATCAGGAGTGGGATTCAAACTGGAGTCTCCAGCATTACAGTAAAGCATTTACCACTAGGCTATGAGGTAACATGTCAACCTCTACATGAGAGTGTATATCTACTGTATGTGTGTGTGTCAGAGAGTTTTTTGTGGGCATATGTGCACATTTCTAAGAATACATGTTTAAATTCAGGTCACTAATCTTTATAGTGGCATTATGCAGAGAGGTGTGTGTGTGTGTGTGCACGTCTGTGTGCGCATGCACACACTGTATGTAAGATAGTGCATGTATGAGAGACCATGACTAATCCACCAACACAGACATTGTTGTCCACAGCCAGCTGTTGTCCATGTATTTCTAGAATTTAGACAGTTGCATCCCACAAAGATATAGACAGTTGCATCCCACAAAGGGACAAATATATATTTACGTAATATAATATTTAGTGAAAGTTCTTCCATATATAAGATTTGTACTGTAAACATTCACTCCAAAGCCCAACTCCATAACCACTATGCCATAGGCCCTACAAAGTTTATGAAGTCTGTTCATGACATCAGAAGAGTCCAGACTATCAAATCAAATCAGACTTTATTTATAAAGCGCCTTTCAAAGTCAAGGCACTGTACAAACATAAACTTCAATATTTAAACAAACAGGAATATAAGTTATTTAAAAACAGTCTGGAAAGGCCTGAGAGAATATATACGTTTTTAACATAGTTTTAAAACTAGGGACATTTTGAGGTCTTAAGGGGGTTGACAGTGTCCCTTTAAAACAGTGGCTGCCACGTGACATTACACTCTAGACTTCATTTCTGGCATCACTGACTTTAGATGCTTCTTCGCTGTGCACCCGATCCAGGGACGCGGTGAAATTTATTTCTAAAACTGATACAACTTAGCGGTATGCTCCTTTAAAGTGTTTTACACAAACACAGGGTTTCTGAATCCCCATTTACTATGTTCTGTTGAAGAAATGTGATGTTTGTCTGGTTTGATTAGTAAACTTTAGAGAGGGGGTTTCTCTCCCCTTTTGGAGTTCATTTCAAAATCACGTGTAAAGTTTGTGAAATGCATCTACTTTTCATACTTTTATCTGTAATGCAATAGCAGGAAAGAAATGATGCCATTTATTTTTAGGAACGATTGAGATGGGGTCATATCACTGCTAGTCGCTGAGTCAAATGGTTGGTATAATGTTTTTATGTGGGGGGTTATGCTTTCATCCCCCCACTCATGCTGCATGTAGCTATGTTGACTATGCGGAAGGTGTTCCCGCAGTTCGGGAAGTAAGCTGAGGGAGTACTTCAAGGGTTGTGTACAAACACGTTTTGGTTGGTGCTATAACACAAATATGGTGGATAGTCAGTGTTTTCACTTTTATTAAGAAAAAGTGAAAAAAGTACAAAACAGCTGGCAACATCAATAAATTCTACTGAAGGTGAGCAATGGCAGTGTGTTTTCAAACTTGGGACAATTTGAGGCTTGGGTGACAGTTTCTGTGTAACGGTACTGGAATTTTTAACACTGGGCCTGGACTAGGAGGAAAGTAGTCCTCAAATTTAAAGCAAGACAAAAAGCACACAGTTGGGACAGTGGATGCAGAAGGACAATCATGATGGCTTGTCCTTTGTCCTTTCTTTTGGAAGAAGAAAATTCTCCTGGGATATCCTTACACATCCACAAACTAGATATTTTCAACTCACACACCGTAGAAGTAATATACTTGATTTATAAAGTCTCTGTCACAAGTACAGCAACAAGGAACTGCCCCAGGGTGTGGGTGTAAAAGATAGACACTTATTCAGTTTGTCAAGGTACAACATGCTTGCTGCAAAATTTTATTCCAACCAGGTTCCAAAAAATGAAAAAATGCAAGGAAATAAAAATAAATAAAAAATAAATCATTACATTATGGAACACCTCACCAAGCATTGCCTGCTGTCCACAAATCAACATGGCTTCAGAAAAGGCCATAGTACCCAAACTGCCCTGCTACATCTAACCAATAATATGTTTCATGCCATGGATCAGGGTCTTCTAACTGGGGCAGTCTTTATAGATCTTACAAAGGCTTTTGATCTCATTGATCACCCCCTTCTGCTAACCAACCTCTTGCCCTGGGTTTCTCGGCAGAATCTGTAAACTGGTTTAATGGCTATCTATCCAACAGGACTCAAGTTGTAAAGTTCAGCTCTGCAACCTCTGACAAAACGTCATTGATGTTGGTGTACTGCAGGGATCTATTCTAGGACCTCTCATCTTTTCGATCTTCATTATTAATATAATGCGAAATACCTCCTCCTGCTCATCATTGCTGTATGCCGATGACCTTGTTCTCTATACCAGCTCTGATAACATTCTTATTCTCAATTACAATTTATCCATGGCTTTCCTAAATGTACAATCCTGGATCACCAGTCATAAGCATGTTCTCAACATTGGAAAAACTCAGGCAATGCTTTTTGGCTCACCTGCTAAACTAAAAAAATAACCTTGCTCTCTTCAAAATTACCTGTGTGAATGGTACCCCACTGGAAGTGGTAACCTCCTTTAAATACCTGGGGGTCCTACTTGATGAATCCCTTAACTACGAGCACCATATTACCACTACGTGTAAGGCCATAAATTCTAAACTAGGGTTAGACTACAAAACTAGCCACGCTGTCACCCCTTCTGCGAGGTCGGCCATTGCCAAAGGAATCCTTCTCCTATCTCTTGCATACGGAGCTGTAATCTACAACAATGCATCTAAAGCCTCCCTGCACAAATGGGACACAACATGCAATAATATATGTCGTTATGCCTCTGCATCCCCCAGATTAAAACATCACTGCCTACAATATGCAGACCTAAATTTGCCCTCTCCGATGGTCCACCGGCTCCTTTCTCTTGGGGCCCTTTTGGATGGTATACTGAGGTCCAGAATGCCTAGCTCCCTCACCGCTGCACTCACCCCTCAGTCCACCTGTTATGGCCTCTGATCTGCTGATCTTTCCTTGCTCCACATTCCCAGATGTAACACATCTAAAGGTAAAACAGGTTTTTCCTGTGTAGCCCCCAGTTACTGGAACTCGCTGCCCCTTGAAGTATGCCTGGCCCCTAGCCATGCCACATTTAAAAAGCGGCATCACTCCCTGCTTGATGAACGTACACAGTGCAACAGCTTCAACCCACCCTAGATCATGGCTCCCTTCACTGTTACTGCTTGGTGATCTCCTCCTGCAGTCATGCACCTTCTTCTACCTGCTTCCCACCCCCTTTCCACCCTGCCTCATTCCCACCCCCCTCACTCTCTCTCTCTCTCTCCATGTGAGGTCCTTCTGCTCCAAACCTCTTAGTCTCCTTACATCCTCTCCTATAATATCTTTCTTATATAGCTAGTTTTGTATAACAGAGTTGATATTAGAAATGTAATCCTCTGGCACCTCTGCACTTTGAACGATCTGATACTCTAACTGTAATCACGGGCACTTACTGCACTCTTGAGATGTATAATATCCAAGTGTTTTTTCTTTTACTGTAATTGTTAAACTGTTTATCCATTTCTTCTGTATCCCTATATATTGTATTCCTAAATTGTATTCTCTTGTAACTATTCCCTTGCTATGTTATAAACTCCCGGGTCGTACCTGAAAATAGTCACTTTCATGTCTAGTGCACTTACCCGGTTATCAAAAACCAAATAAATAAATTAATTTGCCAGGATGTAACAGTTTGGATCACATAACATGGCTGGAATTCTTTTCTCATCTGTGCTTCAGATTGTTTGGAGGACATGAAGACTGCATATCCTTTACTCTCTCATGCTTCAGGCAGACTGAAAATCCCAGGCTCGGCACAGCTAATTTCGGCGGAGGGGTTGTTATATACCCTCTTCCAGGCTCCAGGCTATCCAAAATGCCAAGGCTGTTTACAACTGTTTTCAAGGCTGTTTGCAACTGGCTCTGGGCAGTCTGCACAACCAAAGCTGTTTGCATCAGATACCATTATGAATTTAAAATAAAACAAATACATTCTCCAACCTTTTCCTTATGGAGGGAAAACTTTTAATTTGTACTAAATCTGGGTTTCTCAGACACCAAGCCACTACATAATACATAACATTTTCAATGTAATTTAGGCAGTCAAACATATTTTATACTATATGTGCTGTGTAACAACAGTGCAGCAAAAAATGGCTCATTTTACACGTGCAAATATTTAACAATGGGTATCTGTTTTTATCTTGGCAAATCAAACTACGCTAGCTAGCTATTGCATTGTTTGGTCACTTTGAGCCATTCAGAATGCATTTTAGAGGGACTTGAAAAGGAAACATAGAGTAAAGAAGGAAAAGGGGGATGGTGGTTCTGTAGGTGGCCATCCTGACAGAATGGGGAGAGGATAGTACAGTATAGAATAGGTAGAATGCTGCTGCAATAGGCTTAAGAAAAAGAAACATAGAAACATAGACTTTGATGGCAGGTAAGGACCGCTTGGCCCACCCAGTCTTCTCATTTCCCTATCTATTGGATAATATGCAGATCATAGTTAACCAACAGCCTACTTCCTCGTACCCCCCACTAGAATTGCCTTATGTCTGTTCCATGCATTCTTGAATTCCCCCAGTGTTTTTGAGCCCACTACCTTCTCAGGAAGGCTGTTCCATGCATCCACCACCCTCTCTGTGAAAAAATACTTCCTCACGTTGCCCCTGAGCCATTCCCCCATCTTCAAATTGTGCCCCCTTGTTCTTGCACATCTCTTTTTCTGATACCCTCTTGGACTTAATTGATTCCCTTGAGGCACTTGACAGTTTCTATCATGTACCCCCCCTCCCACCTTCCCTCTGGGGGTATACATATTAAGCTCCTTTAGTCTCTCTCCGTATGGCTTCTGGTGCAGACCCTGCACCATTTTAGTTGCCCTCCTCTGGACTGCCTCCATCCTGTCTATGTCCTTGCAGAGATGGGGTCTCCGGAACTGCACACAGTATTCCAGATGGGGTCTCACCAACTGTCTGTACAGAGGGATAACAACTTCCTGTTTTCTACTGGTGATGCCTCTCCTCATGCATCGCGGTATCCCCCAGCCCTCCTTACTGCCTTCTCACATTGCTTGCCTACCTTTAGGTCATCTGATATGACTACCCCCAGGTCCCTTTCCATTCTTGTTGTTGTTAGTACCCCCCCCCCATTGTGTACTCTTCTCTTGGGTTTTTGTTTCCCAGGTGCATTACTTTGCACTTCTTTGCATTGAATCTAAGCCTCCATACTTTTGACCATTCCTCCAACCTTGCCAAGTCCCTTCTCATCCTTTCCACCCCCTCTTGTGTATCAGTCCTGTTGCAGATCTTTGTGTTGTCTGCAAAGAGGCATACTTTTCCTTCCAGCCCCTCCACAATGTAACCTATAAAGACATTAAAGAGGACTGGACCCAGTACTGAACCCTGCAGTACCCTGCTAGTAACCCCCCTTTCTTCAGAGTGTACTCTGTTTACTATTACCCTCTGCATCCTGTTGTCCAGCCAATTTGTTACCCAGGCTACCACCCTGGGACCCACTCCCAGGCTGGATAACTTGTTTATTAATCTTTTGTGTGGGACTGTGTCAAATGCCTTGCTAAAGTCTAGGTAGACCATATCCACAGCTCCTCCCTGGTTTACTACTTTGGTCACCCAGTCAAAGAAACCTATTGGATTTGTCTGACATGACCTCCCCACTGTGAGTCCATGCTGCCTTGGGTCCTGTGCCCTGCTGGTCTCTGGGTACTCAACAATTCTTTCTTTCAGAAGTGATTCCATCATTTTCCCTAACTCTGAGGTCAAATTAACAGGTTTATAGTTTCCTGCTTATGCCTTGCTCCCACTTTTGTGAAGGGGAATCACATCCTCCAGTTCTCAGGCACCACATTATCCTCCCATGATTTGCTAAACAGGGTAGTCAGTGGTGTCACTAGTTCTTCCCTTAGTTCTTTTAGAATTCTGGGGTGCATCCTGTCAGACCCCATTGTTTTGTCCACCTTGGTTTTAGAAGTTCTTTCAGGACCCTTTCTTCTGTGAATGGACTGGTATCGACCCACCTATCCAGAGTGCTTCTATTGTTTGGTTTAGGCACCTCCCCCTGCTCTTCATTTGTGACTACTGAGCAAAAGTATTCGTTCAGTGTCTCTGCCTTTTCACTGTCACCCTCTGCCCACCCCCCTCCCCTTTACTAAGCCTCACTATCCCTCCCTTGGTCTTTCTTCGCTCCTGAATGTACCTATAAAAGGTTTTATCCCCTTCTTAACAGAGTTGGCTATCTTTTCCTTGGTTTGGGCCTTTGCTATTCTGACTGCCTTCCCCACTTCCTCTGCTTCAACTGATACAGTTCTCTGCCCTGCTCCTTCTGTGATTCCTTATACTTCCTGAATGCTATCTTTTTCTCCCTAACCTTCCCCACCACCTTTTTTGAGAACCATAATGATTTTTTCCTTCATTTTGTTTTGTTTATTTGCTTCACACAAAGAAATGAGAATAGAGTCCCTCTAATTCCAAGGTAAGATGACCAGCCCTACCACACACACCTCCCCATTCAGGAGGAAACCAGTGACTTTTTAGTTAACTGGTTTTCATACACTCAGGCATAATGGAGCAATGGGGCTTCCACCCACCCTCCTTCTACAGAGGCTCCACCCCAGGGTCCCTCTTAAACAATACAAAAACATTTCTTCAAGTTTCTATAGCTATACAGTCATATCCCTGTGTCAGTGGCTCAGCAGGTTGCACACTCACCTGTGAGGCTGGAAGATCAGAAGGCTATGGGTTCTATCCCCACACCAGGCCTTGGGTTAAATCCCAAAACTGACACTGTAGTGCAACATGAGGGGAGTGCTGCATTCCAGAGGTGCTGTCTTTCAGATGAGATGCTAAACCGAGGTCTCATCTGCCTGTTCTGGTGGTAGTTCAGGTGGATGTTTAAGATCCCACGGCATTTCTCGAAAAGAGTAGGGGAATTTTCCCAGTGTCCCATCCAAATTTTCCTCATTCACTAAAAATATACCACCAACAGCTTAATCTAGTTCAATGTTAGTTGGCATCCATCTGTATCCCCCTCCACTGGGACGAGGCTGAAAACAGGCAAAATTGTCTAGTCCTCTTTCCCGGTCAACAAAAACTAAATACAAATAAAAATATGCATATACCCTGGGGTTATATTGTATCTAACATCTGAGATACATTTCACAACATTATTTTATGCATGTCTTGTAACTGCTCCATGCCTAGACAGAAAATCTGCATTTTTGTGATGGGCACCAGATCTATGTTGCGCAGTAAAATGATAGGGCTGCAAAGAAAGATACTGTGCCATTTCATAATTTGTGGATTTATATCTTTCATTTGTTGTATCCAGCAAAGGGGGTTATGGTGGTATGTAGCCTGTTTAAACTCAGCACCCCACAGATAACATTGTAATGCTTCTATGGCCCATCTAACTGCCAAGCATTTTTTCTCCATGGTAGAACATTTTTGTTCTATTTTGTGCAGTTTCCTACACACACACACACACACACACACACACATATTACTGGATGTTCATCCCCCTGTATTGTCTGGCTGACTACAGCCTCAACAGCAGCCTCAGAAGCATCTGTCTGTACCTCAAATGGGACTGTAAAATCCTGGGCATTTTAAAACAGGAGCGGAACAAAAAGCAGCCTTAATTGATCTGAAAACTTCTTCACAGGCTAGGCTCCATTTGACTTTGTTAGAACACTTTTTCTTAGTCAAATCTGTTAATGGGGCAGCTACTGTGGCAAAATTAGGGATAACTTTCGATAGCAACTTGCCAAGCCCAGGAATGATCTAGCATGTTTATTTGTTTTGGGGATAGGACACTTTACCACAGCTTTTATTTTCTCAGTCTCAGGCCTGACTTGCCCATTTCCCAACATATATCCTTGGTACTTGGTTTCAGTAGTCATAGCCACAGCACATTTAGCTGGGTTGATAGTCAACCCTGCTGTTTCTATAGACTGTATAACAGCAGCTAACTGTGTAAGGTGTGTCTTCCAGTCTGGGCTATACACTACCACATCATCTAGGAAGTCCGAACAATACTGTGTATGTGGCATTAAAATCTGATCCATAAACTGCTGTAAAGTAGCAGTGCACCATGTAGGCCAAAGGGCATGATTACAAATTGGAAAAGATCTAGTTGGGTAATAAAGGCTGTCTTATCCCTAGATTTCTTTTCCAAACGGATTTGCCAGTACCCTTTTGTCAGATCCAGTGTAGTAATAACTTGGCACTTCCTATACAGCCTATTATATCATCTACCTGTGGCATGGGGTAACCATTAAAGTGAGATACAGTGTTTAGCTTCCGGAAATCCAAGCATAGTCTGATTCCATCCTCTTTCTTTTTTTTTATTCCAGCCCCCATTCCACCCACAGGGGCTCAGCTCCTTCTCCCACTGCCTCCCCATACCCAGGCTTACCCACCTGGGCAGGGCCACAGGGCGGGCACCCCTTCCCAAGGTCCACAGTAGCTTGCCCTGGCTTACCCCCCAGAGTGGGGCCCCAGGAGTGTGACCCCACCCGGTGGACACGGTAGGCAGTGGAGGCAGTGGAGCAGAGCTTCACCCTTCAGGCTGCCATTTTGTATGCTGTATCGGGGGTAGGGACATGCAATGATGACCAGCATCCGCCGTGCCCCCACCGATAAGGTGCCAGCACTAAAGCTCCCTTTGCCTCTGCTAGAGGTCCATAATGTGCCAGACATACCCCCCCGGAGAAGGAGAGCAGTCCCTGGGACACGCAATCCTTCTCCCCTGGCTGGCCCTCTGACCTCCTAAGTCCGTTCCTGAACCCAGGTCGTCGTTGGCGTTGCAGACGGACTCCCTGCCTCTGCGTCAAAGGGTCCTTCCTCTTTCTTACCAACCACTACAGTAGGTGAGGCCCAGATGCTAATAGACGGTTCTATGATGCCTAACTGTTCCAATTGTTTTGTCTCTGCCATAACCTCACTTCTCACCCTCTCAGGGAATCTACAGGGTTTTTGCATTATAGGCTGTGCTTGTTTAACAACTATTTGATGTTCCACCCCTTCTGCTTTTCCTGGAATGCTCATAAAAGTGGTTTGAAAAGTCTGTAATAGTTGTTTTACCTCATTCTGTTGTGTGCACTGCAGTGTGGGGCAGATTATCAGTTCCCCCAACCCACCTGGTTTTTCTAACCTTTTATAGGCCAAATCCATCTCTGCCTCCTCACTCTCTCTGGAAAAACTATCAGGCTCAGATCAGAGGGGCTGTCTTTTTTGTGCAACTTTTTTAAAAGGTTTGCATGCTATATCTTTTTACTCTGGCATCTCTCTGGGGTCTCTATCTCGTATGTCACTGGTCCTATCTGTCCAAGGAACTGGTAAGGCTCCTGCCATTTCATAAATAACTTATTTTCAGAGGAAGGTAGAAGTAACAAGACTTTGTCTCCTTCAAATTCTTTATGTATCACTCCCTGATCATAAAGATACTTTTGCTTTCTCTGAGCCTGTACATTGTTATCATGTGCTATTTCAGTATATTTCACCAGTCGCCTACGGAGTTATATCATATACTCTGCTACACTTTTTTTTTTTTTTTACCAGGAGAGATACACTAAGCTGAAAGCTTGTTTACAGGTACCCAGCCACCTGGGAGCACAAGGAAGTTAAGTGACTTGCTCAGGGTCACCCAGTATGCAAGTGGGGGCTGTGGGATTCAAGCCCGGGTCTCCAGGTTTGCAGCTCAGAGCCTTAAGCCACTGATCTATACTGCCTTCTATACTTGTCTGTCCAATTTCTTTTCCCTCCTCCCAATATTCTTTGACAACATCTAATGGGCCTTGAGGCGAGGGTTTCTTCCAAATAGCAGCAAAAATGGGGAGTAACCGGTGGAAGCTTGGGGCACCTCATGATACGCAAACAGCAAGAAAGGCAAATACCTATCCCAGTCCTTTCCTTCATCATAGACAAACTTTCACAGCATTCATTTCAAGGTTTGGTTAAACCTTTCCACTTGTCCATCTTTTTGAGGATGGTAGGGGGATGTCCAGACTGCTACTACACCCAATAGGCGGTACAATTCTTTTAACACTGTAGCATTAAAATTGCTTCCCTGATCAGCCAGTATCACATTTGGGATGCCTAGTCTGCTGAATAGTTTTACCAACTCCTTGGGAATTTTTGGGGTAGTGATTGTATGTCAGAGTATGGCCATTGGGTATTCGGTGGCATACTCATACACAACCAGTATGAAGCTCTTCCCGTGAGACCTATTTTATAATGGGTGCCTACTATGTCCATAGCTATTCTTTCAAAGGGTGTAGTCACCAATGGTAAGGGCATCAGGAGCACAATATCCTTCCTCCCTATCTGTGCAACTGTTTGACATTCTGCACAGGCTCAACTATACTCAGCTACCTGCTCATGGATATTGGGCCAAAGAACCTTTGCAATAAGCATGACCTGCTAACAGTAAATCATGGGCCAGGTATAACAATTGGGGATGAAATCTTTCAGGGATGACTAATTGCTCTACTACTTCTCTTGTGTTTGGATTAACCCAGACCTGGTATAAAATATTGTTTTTCTCCTTATACTTGGGTGTCCCTTTACACATGCTTTTCACCACCTGTTGAAAACAGGGGTTATTATTTTATCATTCATTTGTTCAACTTCAATATTACACCATTCAAACATTTTGTCTAAGTGAACCTCAGACAGCCTATTATGTTCTTTGTTCCAATTCTTCTTAAGTATTTTCTTTTCTTTTCTTTAATGTTTATATGAACACATGAATTTGCCAGCAGAAAAAGGTGTTATGGTCTATCGAGTCTGCTCGAGTGTGCAGCTAGCAAACCTTATACTGCAGCTGCCCTCCTCCCCTACCCTATCCTATACCCTTTTAAAACAGTCCACTGTTCTACAGGATACCACTTCCACAGGCAATGCATTCCACCCAAACACCACTCTCTCCATAAAAAAGTGTCTTCTCATTTCCCTCCTAAACCTTCCCCCTCCTATCTGAGATCATGATCATGAGTGTCCCTATCCCCCCTTAATTTAAATAGTCCCTCCATGCCTGTCTTGTTTATTCCCTTCATGTACTTGAAGGTTTCAATCATATCCCCCTTGTCTCTCCTCTCCTCCAGTGAGTACATGTTCAACTCCCTCAGCCTGCTTATGTAGGGTATGTCCCCTAGTCCCTGGATCATTTTTGTTGCCCTGTGCTGCACCCCCTCCAGTAACTTAATGTCCCTCTTCAGGTATGGGCACCAGTACTGCATGCAGTACTCCAGGTGTGGCCTAACCAGTGACATATACAACGGCAGGATCACCTCCCCTCTCCTTGAAGATAAACCCCTGGCAATACAACCCAGCATTTTGTTGGCCTTTGCAGCTGCCTTCCTGCATTGTGCTGAGTTCTTCATTGAGCCCGTTATAATCACTCCCAGATCCTTCTCCTCCTTTGTAACAGCTAGCTGAACCCCCAGCTTGTAGCTCCTTCTTAGTTTTTTTTTGCCCTGAAATGTAGCACCTTGCACTTTTTGGCATTGAACCCCAACTGCCAGGTTTATCCTTTCCTGGAGCCCCTATTATATCTCCTTCAAAAGGAAAGGTGTCATTAAGGGTCTTTTCTTGTTTAGCCTGGGCCCTGGTAGTCAGTGCAGACACCATTTCATCCCTCTTTATCAAGGTGCCAAAGTCTGGGAAATCATGCCCAGTAACCACAGGTACAGGGTGTCATGACACAAGTCCTGCAGTTACTCTAGCTGGTTTATCTTGTATGGTCATATTTACAACAGTGGTAGGGTAATGGTGTGCCCCCCCATGAATACAGATGATAGCTATACAAGGACTTCTGTTTGGCACATTGTCCAGGATATCCAACTGGATCAATGTCTGCTTACTGCCAGAGACTATCAGCTGCATCACTTGCTTGTTATCAATGGTAACATTAGTTAAATAGTGTCTCAAAATTTAACCCTCCCCCCCCCAGGCCTCCCCCCGAACAAACCAGAAGGGGAAGGAAGGGATTTCAAGAAAGGGAGATGATAGAGGAGAAGTAAAGGGCGGGGAGGGGTCATGATGGAGGGTGGTTTCCTTGAATGCAAGGAGCCTGGGTAACAAGGCAGTAGAGTTACAGGCATGGATGGCAATAGGAGAGGTGGACATCGCAGCCATCACTGAGACATGAGCCACCCAATACCAGGACTGAGAACTAGTGATCCCTAGATACAGACTGTACTGTAGAGACAGAAGTAAAGGGAAGAGGGGTGACTATTTACGTAAGGGATGGGATATTGTGCAACAGGGAGGAAGGGGATGAGGGTGGGGCTGAGACATTATGGGTTCAGCTCCAGAACTCAAAAGGCAGGAAGGCTAGATTTTTTTTATTTAGTTATTTAACCAGGAGTAGCACACTAAACTGAAAGCTTTTTTACAGGTGCGACCTGGGAGCACAGGGAAGTTATGTGACTTGCTCAGGGTCACACAGTACACAAGTGGAAGCTGTGGGATTCAAACCCAGGTCTGGTCTGCTGCATGTCACCAGATTTGCAGCTCAGAGCCTTAAACCACTGCGCTATACTGCCTCCCCTAGATTGGGGGTAGTATACAAGCCACCCTCTCAAAATGAGGAAATTGATAGAGAATTGGGGGATCAAATTAGGAGGTTTAGTGGTAAGGGCAATACAGTGATAGTATGGGATTTCAATCTGCCAGGATTAAATTGGAGCATCCCAGCTACCATGAGTACTAAGGAACAAGTCCTCCTGGAGGCCTTTCAGGATGGCTTCCTGACATGGAGGGTAAGGGAGCCAACCAGAGACGGAAACATACTGGACCCTGTGTTGATGGATGGGGAGCTCATCCAGGATGTAGGAGTGGAAGACCACCTGGCAGAAAGTGACCACCACACAATGTGGTTCTTCCTTAACCTAGGTATGGATGCGGCCAGAACCAAGACAAGGGTAGTGGACTTCAAAAGGGCAGACTTCAGCAGGATGGGATGCATACTGGAAGGGCACCTAGCTAACATCTGCCCTGATATGGATACTGACCAGAAATGTTCCATCATCAAGCTGGGTTTGGTAGAGGCCACTAACTCATGTACAAAGAGCCAAAGTAAGAAGGCCAGGTCCAAACACAAGACGGTTGAGCAGGGAGGTGGTAGAGAGGGTGAGGGAGAAAAGAGCAGCCATCAGAAGTTACAGGAGATCCAAGAGAGAGGAGGACAGGGAGGAGTATATGAGGAAATCCAGGGAGGCGAACAGAGTAGTCAGGGCAGTCAAGGTTTCAAGGGAGTTAAGGCTGGCACAGGGGATTAGAGGAGGGGAAAATGATTTCATTAAGTACATAAGGGAGAAGAGAAATTGCAAAGATCAAATAGTCAGGTCAAGAAGGATGGAGGGTGGGCAAAACACGGGGTGGAGCAGGCAGAAGCACTCAATGAGAACTTCTGCTTAATGTTTACCAGGGAGTGGGATGAGCCTATGCCCCAGGGGAAAGGAGGGGTGGGCAAGGGGAGAGAGGGGGGTAACAGAGAGGGAGATCCAAGTGAGCAGGGTGTTGGAGGGCTTTAGGACCCTGTGGGTAGATAAGGTGCTAGGGCTGGACAGCATGAATCCAAGAGTCCTGAGGGAGTTTGCAGAGGTCCTGGCAGGTCCTCTGGCAGATTTGTTCAACACCTTCCTGAGGACTGGGTGCATGCCCCAGGACTGGAGGATGGCACATGTGGTGCCCCTCCGTAAGAGTGGGCCCAAGGACAAACTGGGTAATTACAGACTGGTCAGCCTTACATCATAGTGGGTAAGCTAATGGAGACTATCCTTAAAGAGAGGTTGGTGATCTTTCTGGAGGAGAATGGTCTCCAGGATGACAGGCAACATGGGTTTGTCTCAGGAAGGTCCTGCTAGACAAACCAGGTTGACTTTTTTGATTGGGAGACCACGGCACTTGATAGGGATCATGCAGTGGATGTCTTGCATCTGGACTTTAGCAACGACTTTGACTCAGTGCCACATGGAAGGCTGCTAAGTAAGCTGAGGAACCTTGGAGGAGGGGAGAAACTGGTTGGATGGGTTAGGAGCTGGCTGCAGGATAGGCAGCAGAGGGTAGTTTATTTATTTTATTTATTTATTGAAATGTTTCACTAGGAGGACACACTGAACAACAAGCTGCTCGCTTCATGGTGGGACCTGGGGAAGGGGTTACATAGAGTTGTGAAGGATGATCAGTTACAATAGCATGTGGGTAGCACAAACAATACAACATTGTAAGATTGTGCAACAGTTGGAACACAAGGTATTGTACAATAAACAGTAGTGGAACATTGGGTAAATTACAATACTTGTCCAAAATCATGCAAAAGAACATATAAACATACAAAACAGTAATAATGCGATAGAACCATTTATAGTGCACGAGTGTACCAGGAGCAGGCTCGAGGTAGTATGCAAGTGCTGTTGGAGCTAAAAAGATGGAGTTAGGTTGTGGACACTGGTGACCCAGAAGGGCAGGTGGCAAAGCGAGGGGGAGAGGCAAGAACTGAATATGAGGAGAAGGGGTAGCCATTTCCTGATTTCCCCCTTCAGGATGTCGAGAATCCTTCGGGGTCATGGTAGGAATGCAGAAACTGGGGATAAGTATTAAGGTGGGTTAAAGCAGGAACAACTGAGGGAAAGGTAATTGTGTAGGGCAGAGGTAAAGGAGTAGTTGGAGGAGGAGTATCATATTTCAGTGGGGAGGGAATTCCAGATTTTAGGGAAATGATGGGTGAAACCAGTCTGACCGATGAGGGTGGAGTGGCGAGGGACCATCAAGGTGCGGCCGTCATTTGATCTGAGACAGTGGGTGGGGGGGGAGGTGGAGTGGAGAGAGAGGATGAGAGAGAGGAGGGGAGCTCCCTGAACCAGAATTTGGAGGTTAGTTTGGCACAGTGAGAGATGCTTCTGTGAGATAGTGGAAGGAAGGTTAGAGAGCAATATAGTTTACAGTGGTGGGAGCAGGAAGGGGAGTCAATAGCAAAGCGGCAGAAGGAGTTAAAGAGAGTGCCCAACTTGGTCAGGGAAGATTTGGGAGCAGCACCATAGACTACATCACAGTAGTCGAAGATGGGGAGTATCATCTTCTGGACAATTGTGTGCCTTGCAGTCAGAGGGATGCAACTACAATTCCTGTACAGAGCACCAAGCTTGGGGCACAGTTTCTTCAGGATAGCATCGATATGCACAGAGAAGTTGAGGTGTTAGTCCAGCCAAACCCCCAGATATCTAAATGAGGAGGTGTCCTCCAAGATGTTCCCATCAAGGGTGTGGAAGGTGGGTAGGGCCGGGAGCCTAGAGAGTCTCTGCCTGGTGCCAAAGGTCATTGAGACTGTCTTCTTGGCATTTAGAAAAAGCTGGTGAGAAGCAAACCAGAGCTGAACTTGGCTGAAGTCATGCTGTAGGCTGGTTTGCACAGTAGCAGGGTTTTTGCTGGAACTGTACAAAACAGTATTGTCAGCATACGTATGGCTAGAAGAGGATGAGTAGGCTGTGGGAAGATCATTAAGAAAAATGGAGAAGAGTAGGGAACCAAGCACTGAGCCCTGAGGGACACCAGTGTTGATGGGGAGTGGAGGGGAGATGGAATCAAGGATTCTCACTGACTGGGTCCTGCCAATGAGATGGGATTTAAACCAGTTGGTGGCTGATGGAGCGAGGTCAGCTGAGGAGAGTGAATCAAGAAGCAGGGGATGGGAAACAGTGTCAAAAGCTTTGGCTAGGTCGACAAAGATGGCCAAGGTGATCAGGCAATCGTCCATCCCTGAAAGGATGGAGTCAGTAAGCCTGAGGAGGGAGGTGGTTGTTGAGTGGTTCTTCTGAAAACCAGATTGGAAGGGGGTGAAGAAGGAGGAATCAGAGAGGAAGGGTGTTAGTTGAGAGAGAACTAAATGTTCTTGAAGTTTGGCAAGGGTATGAAGGAGGGAAATGGGGTGATAGTTGCCAGGAGTGGATGTGTCACCACTCTTGGGGAGAGGAAGGATTACAGCGTGTTTCCAAGATGAGAGTACTTGGGCAGAAATAAAGGACAGGTTAAGGATTAGGGAGATAGGGTAAGCAATTGCAGGAGCAGAAAGGTAGAGAAGTTTAGAATCAAACTCATCTGGTGAGGAGCCTTTAGAGGGGTTGAGGGATAAGAGAGCATTAAGAGCTTCATCAGAGGAGATAGTAGAAAAGAAAAATGGGGAAGGGGTAGGCACTGGCTGAGGCGAAGGGCTGAAGTTAGTAGGTGACAATGGGGAGAGGGAATTTAGAAGAGATGTGGTGTACGAGGTATAGTAGGCATTACATTTATTGGCCACGGAGCCAGGGTCGGAAACTAGGGGAGTTATTTATTTTGAGAACTGGAGGTGGAGGGTGAGAGGTGGGAGAGAATAGGGCATGAACTACCCTCCAGAATTTAGACGGAGAGTTAATGTTAGTCAGGAATGAGGAGTTTAAATAATCGGACTTAGCTAGTCTAGTAGCTTTAGTACATGAATTGCGTAGTGTTCTATGCTTGGCAAAGTCATTTGGATGTTTAGTAGATTTGTGTTTTCTCCAGGCCCAGTCACGCTCCCTGAAGCAGGCAAGTAGTTCGGGGGTGATCCAGGGGAGATGAAGCCCATGGACTCTGGTCCTTCTGAAAGGAGCAAAGGCATTCCAGGTGGCAAGGAATTTATCCTTAAAATAGTCAAGGGCTTGGTCAACAGAAATGGCAGTGGAGAGGGGGGCCCAGTCGGTGGAAATGAGTGCAGAGCTGATTGGGGTAAGATCTAAGGATTTAAAGGACCAGAGCTTTATGATTTTAGGGGGAGATTTAGGGTGATGAACCTTATGTACAATGAAAATGGGGTTGTGGTCACTAAGGGCATCGGGGAGGAGACCAGATTTAATGATGCGGTGCAGATGGGTTATGAGTGCCCAGTCAAGCAGGGTGTGGTTTCGTGTTTTGGGATTAGGGCGTGAGGGCTCAAGTATAAGTTGAGTGAGGTTTAGAGCAGTGATGTCATTGTGTAGCTTGTTTAACTTGGGAGACAACCAATTTAGATTCACATCACTCATTATGAAAAGTTCACCAGATTACGAGAGGGAGGTGATATTGGCTAAGAGTTCAGTCAAGACCGAGGGTTGAATGCTTGGGTGGCAATAGATGTCAGCCACAAAGACTGGGATTGAGAAAGGAAGGGTGATGCAGTTGACAAGGGCTTCATAGGTAGCTGGGATGGAGGTAGATAGAGTGGTAGTAAACTGCAGTGAGGACAGGATAAACATCCCACTCCCCCTTCACGACCCGATCGATCTTGTCTAGAGATGGAATACCCAGGGATGGCAATGGCACTGTCAGGGGTGCTTTTTTGTGAGCCATGTCTCAGTAATAATTAGGATGTCAGGGGTGTGTGAAATCATGAGTTTGTAGGAGGTCGATTTTTGGTAGCAGGCTGCAGATGTTCAGGTGGAGGAGTGTCAATCCATTAGGGAGGATTGTAGTGGAAGTGGGGTTTGGAGACATGTTATTTGGGTAAGGAGCCAGGGTAGGAGAATAAATAGGGCCAGGGTTGGGGTAGATGTTCCCTGATGAGAGAAAGAGGAGGGCAAGGATGAAATAGTGAAGTTTAAGACTTTTGTAATTGGAGTAGGAAATACGTGAGGGAAGGGAAGAGGGAGGAAGGGGTGGAGAGAAGGAGATAAGGAAACAAAGAAAGGCAAAGTGACTAGGAAGGGAAAACACAGAGGCTAGAGGGTAGTAGGGAAAGTGGGGTCTGTTTAAAAGGGGAGCTGTGGGGGTAATTGACAGAATGAAGGAGGTATCTGGAAGGGAAGGGAAGGGGAGAGAGAAGTGGCAATAGGTGTAGAGGGGGAGACTGGGATAAGGGTAAGAACCAGGAAGGGTGTGAGTAGGAAGGAGATGGAAACCATTCTGGGTAGGGTAGTAGAGGCTTTGTACAGGCTTACAGATTCAGATCACACCACTGAATGTTAGGATATTAATAATTTGCTTTAGGTATGAATGACCCAGGGCTAGAAGTGTTAGGGAAGAGCAGTGGGAAGAGGGCTGCAACCTACACGTGTTGTTGCCCTCTAGTGGCTTTATAGTATAATTTGCAAAAAAAAAAAAAGCAACAAATCACTGACAGGCCTGTGCAGGTTATGCAAATGCTGCTCTGCACTGAACTGCTCACAGAAGTGTGCAAGTGAGTGAATTGGCAAGCAAAAAGATCAGGACTTCACTACAAAGCTGCCAAAGGAAGAAACATCAAAGGTCAGTGTTTCTCTGCAGCCTTATGCCCTAGTCCAATGATTTCAGCACTGGCTGCAGTGTTGGGAAGGAAACCAATGTCAGCCCTCCAGGCCATCTGGAATCTTTCAGTTCCCACTGGGAGGAAGGCTCAAAAATCCTCTTTCCCTTGTTCTGGTTCCAGGACCAGATGCTACTTTATGGACCAAGGAGGAGTGTGGGCAGCAGGCGCCTTCTCGGCCTGTCCTAGGCAGGCGGGTTGCTTGTGGAGGGGACCGTGTCAGTGGTACCAGCCCAGTGGGCTCCAATCAGTCTGCAAGAGAGGAAGAGAAGAGATGGCAGTTATAAGCCTTGGTGGAGGTCTGTGGGAGGTGTCAGAGCAAGGAGGGGTGAGAGAAAAAAAAACAACAGTTGAAAGGACTTGGGATGACGGGTGGGGGGGCTCTGTTACAGACTCCGGCTAGGTCTAGCAACAAATTGCAGCACAAAGTTAAAACAAGTTGTAGGTACATAAGGTAATTGTAGTGGTGGAGCTCTCGACTCCCAGAGCTGTAACCAGTGGGGTCCCACAAGGCTCGGTACTGGGACCAGTACTTTTTAATATCTTCATCACCAGCATATCGGAGGGGATTAGAAGTAAGATCAGCCTATTTGCTGATGACACCCAGATAGGTGTAGAGGTGAATAGTGTAGAAGGGGGGCAGGTACTCCAGAAGGATTTGGCAAGACTTGAGAGCTGGTCCAACACACGGCAGCTGGGGTTCAATGCAAAGAAGTGCAAAGTTATGTAATTGGGATCCAAGATCTCAGGGAATTGCTATCAGCTGGGGTGTGCAGTTATCTGTTACAGTGGAGGAGAAGGATCTGGGGATGTTAGTCACAGGGAAAATGAATCACTTGCTGCAGTGTAGGAAGGCGATGGCCAAGGCTAACAAGATGCTGGGGTGCATTGCGAGGGGAATCACCTCTAGGAGAGAGGCAGTCATTCTGCCACTGTACAGGTCCCGGGTGAGGCTTCACTTGGAGTACTGTGTGCAGTTCTGGTGCCCCTATTTAAAGAACAATATCAAACTACTGGAGGGGGTCCAGTGCAGGGTGACAAAGATTATGCTTGGGATGGGGGCAAACCATATGAGGAAAGACTAGGGGAGCCCAACATGTATTCCCTGGAGAACAGAAGGGAGAGAGGGGATATGATTGAGATCTCTAAATATTTAAAGGGCATGAATAGGGTTATTACTGAGGGCATGTTTTGACTAAAGGGGATATGAACACAGGGGGTCACAGTCTGAAACTGTAGGGTGCCAGATTCAGGAGGGAAATGAGGAGGCACTACATCATGGAAAGGGTGGTAGCAAGGTGGCCAGAGGAGGTGATATCACTGAAATCTGTGAATGGTTTTAAGAAGGGTCAAATGTAAGGTCAAAACAGGGGAAGCTGGAGGGGGGGGGAGTCGGCAGAAGGGGATGATAAATCAAATGGGCGGGCAAGGGATGGGGCAGCTTCAGTAGTTTAGATTGACACCTGCACATTCGAGCAGACTTGATAGACCATTTGACCTGTATCTGCTGGCATTTTCGTATGTTTGTATGTTCGCAGTTGGCTAAGGCTAAATGCGTGGGCTCCAATTTGTTTTTCTGGCAATAATGAGCTATACGACCACACCTTGACAACTGTGGCAGATAATGTCAGGTGGAAAACTTCTCCCTCCTTTTCTTGGTTTTCTTTCAGGTTTCCATGAGTTTTTTCTGGGGCCTGATTAGGTATAAAAGGGGTCTGTCTTACTATACTAGACGTGGTAGAATTCGAAAAACCAGTACCTCTGTAGCCTCTTGTGCTAGACTGTCGGGCAGCCAGGAAATCCTTTGCCAACATGATGGTCGTCTCTGCATTTTCTGGTCGATGTTCCCTCTCCCACATCTGGACATCTTGAGGTAGTATTTATAAGAATTGCTCAATCACCATGATTTCCAGGATCTTAGCAACCGTCTTCAGCTCAGATTGAAGCCACTTGGTGCATAACTACTTTAGCCAGGTATACACTTCTCTTGAAGTATCCACATTTAGATAACGTAAGGGAATGAGACCTTTGTTTGTAGGTTTTAGTACTAATATCAAATAGTCGTACAATTTCCTTTTTTACTAGGTCATAGTCATCTGTGTCTCTACTGTCTATATGACTGTAGGCTAACTGGGCATGACCAGTTAAGTATGGAGCTAATCGTATTACTCACTGGGCATGAGGCCACTCACAAGCTCTTGCAATTCTTTTGAAAGTAGTCAGGTAGGCCTCAATATCATATGTGCCAGTCATGTTGGTAAGTTTTAGGTCTTTTGGGGATGTACCAGTCCCGTAGTAGAATGACTGATCTCTGTGACCTGGAGCCCTCACATTGTATCAGCCCCCTCTGATCCTGTCTTCTCCTCTCCATCTCCCTTTCTTGACTTTCTTTCTGTCTCTGTTTGTCCGTCTCCATCTGCTTCACAGCCAGCCACCGCAACAATTCACTTATATTCTCCGTGGGTTCATCGGCCAGTTCCTCATCTGTCTCATCCATGCTAGCTTCAAATAAAGGATCAGGCTTTGTCTTCCTTCTGCCTCCAAGCTTCAGACCAGGCAGTGGCTTTTCCCCAATTTCTTCAGCCATGGCCCTTATTAATACTTCTCAGGTACTTAATGCTCCTCTGAGACTGTCTTTCTGGTCTTCAGACATAAACCTTAGTGCTATCATGAAACCAGGGCTGGTATCTGTTGGTTAACATTCTCCTGACTACCGGAATGTTAATCAGAATCCCACTTCTAACACCACGTGTCCCAGGGTGTGGGTGTAAAAGATAGATGCTGAGTCAGTTTGTATAAGGCACAGCATGCTTGCTGCATCATTTTATTCCAACCAGGTTCCAAAAATGAAAAAACACGAGGAAATAAAAATAAATAAAAGAAAATAAATCATTACATACCGTTTGTCAGGATACAACTGTCAGGATCACATAACATCACTGGGATCCTTTTCTCCTCTGTACTGCAGATTGCTTTGAGTACATGATGACTGCATGTTCTTTCCTCGCATGCTTTAGGCAAACTGAAAATCCCAGGTTCTGCACAGCTAATTTGGGGGGGGGGGTTATGTACCCTTCCCCCCAGGCTTCATGTTGTCTGAAACACCAAGGCTGTTTACAACTATTTTCAAGGCTGTTTGCAACTGGCTCTGGGCAGTCTGCATAATCAAGGCTGTTTGCATCAGATACCAGTATGAATTTAAAATAAAATAAATACATTCTCCAACCTTTTCCCTATCGAGGGAAAACTTTCAATTTCTACTTTATCTGGCTTTTTCAGATACCGAACCACTATGTAGTATATAACATTTTCAGTGTACTTTAGACAATACTTTATACTATATGTGCTGCATAACAACGGTGCAGCAAAAAAATTGCTCATTTTACTTGTGCAAATATTTAACAACAGGTATCTGTTTTTATCTTGGCAAATCAAACTGTACTAGCCAGCTATTACATTGTTTCTTCACTTTGAGCCATGCAGGATGCATTTTAGAGAGACTTGAAAAGGAAGCATAAAGCAAATAAGAAAAAAAGTGGGGGGGGGGGTCTGTAGGTGGCCATCCTGACAGAACAGGGAGAGGACAGAAAAGTATAGAATCGGTAGAATGCTGTTATAACAGGCTTTAGAAAAAGAAATTAGAACAGAGTCCCTCTAACTCCAAGGTAGGATGGCAAGCGTAACCACAAGGACCAGTGTGTATTGCAGAAAAGTAATACACAATTAATTTACAATTGTGGAGTCTAGGCATAGGTAGCCAAAAACAAAATAATTTAAACAAGACAGGGGGTGGATAAGTCAGTAATGGCAACGATTATAAAATGGGCTATAAAAATCCTGTAACCTCATTGGCTGAAACATGTCACATGGCCGTAATTATTTTCTGACAATCACAAACCTCTCTTTATACAAATAAAAGTCCATTTTATGTGGGATAAAGGCTCCAGGGTGTATGGTCATAAAGGAATAATGCACTTCTCGGGTGGTTGAGGCACTCGGGTGTGCCTTATGCCTACCAGCCACCACAGACTTGCATTATTCCCATACAACCACACACTCTGTCATGTGTTATCCTTTATGTAATACATTAGGCCAAGAAAGAGGAAAGGGGAAGAAGAAGTGAAGGTGGATCAGGGTAGTTAGGGATAGGAGTAAGGGGGGTAAATGCAAGGACAGACATGAAAGGTGTGGTCATTGATACGCATAGCAATATCAGCTAACAACAGCTCAGATATAAATCTTACATCTAGGCCACTAAAGGCTTTATAAGGGGTTTAAGGGGTTAATGGGACATTAAAAATCAATAGTGTGCATTACTGGTAGTCAGTGAAAGTGCCAGAGGAGAGACAAGTTATGTGATCAGCATGCCAATAAATGTGTGTGGAGCTGAATAAGAGTCATATGACCCATCAGGATCATCTCCCCACCAGTTCGGCAGGTGTACTCAGAGATTATGTATTTAGTCATAAATACAGCTTGTAGCACAATCCTGGCAGTGGACACTGTCTGCTGTGGCTGAGAGAGAGAGAGAGATAGAGAGAGAGAGAGAGAGCAGCTACCAGCTTCCTTAAAACAAGGAGTTGATTTAATAGAGTACACTGAGTTGAATTCTCAAGTAGAAGTCAGTGTTTTGGATCTCTATTTTTGGGGTTGACTTTTCTGAGTGTAACTTTTATTTGCCAGGGAGGAAGTCTAGCTGGGAAAATATTTGCAGTCATTTGTGACTAGACCTGTTACTTAAACTCTGTGAAATAAGTGGCTGATAAGGGGAGGAGCTGAAAGGGCCTGAAGAACTGTGGATTCAAAACAGGAGTTGTTTGTGGACACTGTCTGCTGCAGCTGAGCGAGAGAGAGAGAGAGAGAGAGAGAGAGCAGCCACCAGCTTCATTAAAGCAAGGAGGTGATTTAATAGAGTACACTGAATTGAATTCTTCATTTTGGGGCCTGTGTAAGTAAGTGTTTTGGTTCTCTGTTTTTGTGGTTGACTATTCTTAGTGTAACTTTTATTTGCCAGGGAGAAAATTTAGCCAGGAGAATACTTGCAGTTATTTGTGACTAGATCTGTTACTTAAACTCTGTGAAATAGGTGTCTGAAAGGAAGGAAGGCATTCACCGGGGTGGTGGGTCAGAGTTGTAGTTGATAGTTTCTGGAGGGCAAAGGCTGAAGTCATTCATTCACAAAGCTGTGAATGACTATTACAGTATGCACTGCAAGCCCATTGGTCCACAGTGTGGACCAATGGGCTTGCAGCACTACTGTAAGCTGCCCTTCATCGGGCAACTCGCGGAGGTATGTGGTGAGTTTGCTGCCCAATGATGACCGGGGCTGGGTGGGCAGGGGTCCTGTGTATGTGGGAGTTGGGGTGCCACTGAACTACCAGGGATGTAATAATGCCTTATTTATGGCGATCAGTGTTATGGGTGGGGGTGGGTACCACTAGATTGCCAGGATAAATAAATATGTTACATCTCGGGTGATTGGGGTTACAAGGCAGGGGGGGTACCACTAGACTGCCAGGGACTGTACTGAGCCATAGTTAAGGTGCTCATTGGTACAGGATGGGGGGGTACTTTCCCCAACATCCAACAGAAGCACCTCGACCGCAGAGGGTAGTTGGTCCGGAAGATTGGCAGGTGGTTAGGAGGGGCAAATCGGGTGCCTCATCACTCGGTGCTCTCCAACATATCACCTCCACAAATCATATAAAAACTACAAACAGGTATTTGCCTCTATCTCTGAAATCAAACCAAGGGGCAGAGGACACTGCAGAACAGGACACTGTAGCACAGGAGCTAGCACAACAAAATGCGCCCAAAACAGGAACCAAAACAAAAAAAGCAAAAAGGAAATCCAAAAAACTTCTGGTCATAGGAGACTCCATGATTCGGGGAGTTGATACATATCTCCAGCCAGGGGTAATGGTCAGATGTCTCCCAGGTACATCAGCGTGGAGAGACACTGACCGCATTACTAAAATTGTTCAGGAAGCAGGAAAACATTGATGTCCTGGTACACATAGAAACTAACGATCTCACCAGCCGGTCAGTTGTGGAGACCAAGGAACATCTGACCAGGCTGGGTGACAAACTATCATCCATTTCATCTGGCATCTCCTTCTCTGAGATCCTGCCAGTCTGGGAGAGGGGGACAGATGGACAGAAGGTCAGAGAAGGGGAGATAGGGGAGCTAAACATGTGGCTCAAGGGCTGGTGCCAGGAAAAAGGACACAAATTTGTAGGGAACTGGCAACAGTTTTGGGAGCAAAAGTTCTTTAAATTTGATGGACTGCATCTGACTAAGGAGGGAGTCAGTGCATTGGGGCAGAAGTTTGATGTCTTTGCAGAATATTTAAACTAGCAAATGGGGAGAGGGGTGCAGCACCCGAAACATTGAATGGGAAGAACAGGAGTTCAGCATGTTTGTAGTTCATTTGCATCACCAGGTAAAGAAAAAGGTCCGGCTCTCCATATGATGCACAGGAGAAATGCCAGACCTCACCCAACAACTAACACACTGAAATCTGACCAATGGAAAATCATGTAGACAAAAGTTCGCAGTCTGGGAAACAAGATCCCAGACCTGCAGGCAATAATGACAGAGGCTAAACTGGACATAGTAGCCATTAGAGAGACATGGTTTACCAGTAACCACATTAGGGAGACCTCAGTACCTGGCTATGTACTGTTCAGAAGAGACCGAGGTGCAAAAAGGGGGGTTGGAGTGGTCCTTTATGTCAATAAAAATATCAAAGCTACAGAAATTCAGAGTACACATAAGGAGCCAGAAGAACTGTGGGTCACCATGGAAACAGGAAATGGGACAGCCATACGAACTGGGGTTGTGTACAGGCCTCCAGACTAGGGGGAAGACATAGACACGTTATTGTTAGAAGATTTATTTATTTTATTTTATTTATTTTTTATTTATTTGATTCTAGGAATTAATACCTTTGAGCCAAAGGCTCTTTTACAAAGGTTCCATGTCAAATGAGTACAATACAAGCATAGTTACAAGTATGGTAAATAAATTGGATATTGTCACAGGCAAGGAGAAATAACACATTACCATAAAATATACAAACAAGTAAGAACAGGGAGAAAAAAAATATATATTTTTCTTAAACAAAACAGAAATAGATAAGGGAAAGAAGTCTCAAAAGGGAAATATACTGTTTGAGAGAGTAAGGGGAGAAAGGGGAGCAGTACAATAGTGAGAAGGAGCCTCACATATGCCTTTGTCAAGAATAATGTAGTGAGAAAAGAGGAGGAGAGAAAAAAGAAAGAGAAGGGTGTAATTTAATCAAGGCAGTCACAGGAGCTGGAGGCTGCGAGGTGGGAGTGGAGCTGAGATTTGAAAACTCCCAAGGATGTAGAGGGTGAGATGTGGCTATTTATGACATTTAGCCAGCTAGGTGCACGGTAAGCAAATGATCGCTGTCCCTGAGTAGTCTGGCAACGTGGAACCAGGAGAGGTTGATGATTTGATCCTCTAGTGAGACGGATGCTAGGATTTGGGTGTAGCAGGTCTTGGATACAGGGAGGGGTAAGGCCCATGGTGTTTTTTTTAGCCATCAGGCAGGTAAGATACTTTAGGCGGTTTGAGAGTTGCAGCCAGTCCGTTTCAGTGTAGAGCTCACAGGTGTGAATGCGTCTATGTGCACCAGTGAGCAGTCGACAGGCCTTGTTGAGGGAGGTTGTTATGCGCTTAAGAGAGGTGGTTGAGGCAGCCCCATATTTAATTAAGCCATAGTCAATTATTGAGATGACAGAGCTTTGTATAGCAATCCTAAGTGCAGGTTGGGTAAGGAACTGCTGGTTCCGGAACAAGATACCAATCCGCTGGTTTGCCACTTTAGCTGTTTTATCAATGTGGGTAGCAAAGGTTAGGCCTTGGTCAAAGGTGATTCCAAGATATTTAAAGGTGGTCACTTGTTCTAGAGAACTTCCCAGATATGTACTGATAGAGAGAGGTAGTTGCCTTTTCTTGTTTTACGGGCTAGAGAAAAGCACTGATTTTGTTTTTTTGTGGTTAAGGACCAGTTTGTGATCAAGGAACCACTTTTCAACTTTGGAAAAAGCAAATTGAAGGCGGTGGTGTAGTGGTTCCGGGTCTTTGTGAGAGGTTAGAATTACGGCATCATCAGCCTATAAGATTATTTGTTCAGGGCATGAGTTGGGAAGTGAGTTTAGAAAAATGCTGAAAAGAAGAGGGCCCAAAATGGATCCCTGGGGAACACCTGATAGAACAGGTTTAGGGTCTGAGACAGCTCCTCGCGATTTGACAGCTTGGGTAATGCTTGAGAGAGATAACTTTAACCCAGTCTCCAGCGCTTTGAGAGAGGCCAAGGATTTGTAGTTGTTTGACAAGTAGGCCATGGTGAACAGTATCGAACGCCTTTGTTAAGTCAATGAAAACCGCACCGGTTTGGTAACCAAGATATACAAAACATGACAGCTAAAGGGGAGGTTCTCATAATGGGAGACTTCAACATGCCAGATACAGATTGGTCAATACCAGCAGGGACATCTGCCAGAACTAGACACATGGTGGATTCCCTGCAGGGGGAGGGCCTCAAACAACTGGCACAACAACCCACTAGAGACAGGGCTATCCTAGATCTAGTACTGACTAACAGGGAAAGGATCACTGATCTCCAGGTAGAAGGTCACCTGGAGGCCGGTGACCATCACATGGTATGGTTCAGTTTGGCCACTAGAACAAAATCATCCCATTCCAAGGCAAAAATATGGGACTTCAGAGGATCTGACTTTGATAAGATGGTCAACAGAGTTAAGCTAGCCCTGGCAAAAGAAATACAGGTGAGGGGGTACAGGCAAAGTGGGCAAGCATTAAAGATACAATACTTGAAGCAACATCCCACTGTGTTAGTGAGAAAAGGAAGTGCAAAAGAAGAAGGAAATCACTTTGGTTCTCAACCACAGTAGCAGGAAAGGTCTGAGCCAAAAGGCTGGCCTTCAGGAAATATAAGGGAACGCAGCAGGATGGAGATAGGGAGGCATACCAAACTTCCCTAAGGGAAGCAGGAAAGGCAGTAAGGCAGGCAAAGGCCCAAACTGAGGAAACACTAGCATGGACAGTAAACGAAGGTGACAAGAATTTCTATAGATACATTAGTGAAAGGAGAAAGTCCAGAGGGGGTATTGCTAAGATCAAAGGGGATAAGGGGGCGTGTGAGGAGGAGGACCACGTAAAAGCATCTATCCTAAATAGATACTTCTCCTCAGTATTTACTGAAGAGAAGGTAGGGCAGAGCCCACAACTCTGCACCATGGACACAGTGGGGAGGGAGGTGTGCACTAGTCACTTCACAAAAGAAAGGGTCCTACAAGAGCTTGATAAGCTCAGGGTGGACAAGGCAATGGGACCTGATGGCATACATCCCAGGGTACTAAAGGCGCTATGGGTGGAACTAGCAGAGTCATTATCAGAACTGTTTAGTGAGTCTCTGATCACAGAAGAGGTCCCAGAAGACTGGAGAAGGGCTCATGTGATCCCACTCCACAAGAGGGGAAGCAGGGAGGAGGCAGGGAACTACAGACCAGTCAGTCTTACCTCAGTAGTGGGCAAGATTATGGAGGCACTCCTTAAGGAAAGGATAGTGCAACATCTGGAATCCATAGGGTCACAGGATCCAAGCCAGCATGGGTTAACAAAATGAAGGTCCTGTCAAACTAATCTCATAGATTTCTTTGACTGGGTAACCAGAGTGGTGGACCAAGGCGGAGCAGTTGATGTTGCAACCTTGACTTCAGCAAAGCTTTCGATACTGTTCCACATAGAAGATTGATTAATAAGCTGGGTAGGCTCGGGGTGGGTCAGACGTTGGTCAACTGGGTGGCAAACTGGTTGACGGGCAGAAAACAGAGAGTGGTGGTAAACGGTATACAGTCAGAAGAGATGCAAGTCACAAGTGTAGTAACTGAGGGATCAGTCCTGGGGCCAGTCCTCTTCAATATCTTCATCAGTGACATTGCAGATGGACTGGAGGGTAAGGTTTGTCTGTTTGCAGATGACACCAAAATCTGCAACAGAGTAGATGATCCAGATGGTGTGGGCAGAATGAGAAGAGATCTGGATAAACTAGCAAAATGGTCAGAAGAGTGGCAACTGGGGTTTATTTATTTATTTAGTTTTTGTTGACCGGGTGGGTGCGCTAGCCATAGGAATGACTATTTTCAGGCACAACCCGGGAGATTACAGGGTAACATTACAGAGAATACAATAGGGTAACATAACAAAAGAATGCAATAGGGTAACATTACAGAGAATAAGAAGTAGGTAGGTACAGTAAGGTCTACACAGTGATATTCTATAGTGGGTTAATCGGCATACAAGATTCAAGGTATTGAGAGCTGGTAACATGACATATTAATACAGTCATAACATTGGGATGAGGTGTATTGGCAGTACAGTAAAAAACATATTGTTGCATAATACATAGTACAAGGGATAACTCAGAGATACAAAGTCACAAATTCAAGAAAACATAGACATATAGCAGCTGTGACCCTGAGGGAAAGACAATTTTCAAACAGGCAAGTGAATTATGGGAAACAATAACAACGGACAAAAAACAAAAGCCAAAACCAAAAAAATCAAAAAACAAAAAACAAACATGAAGCATGCCTATATGCTGATGTCTGCAAAAACAAAAAATAAAAACAAAATAGATAAGTGCCAAGTGGAAAAGGGGGTGATTCAGAGTTTGGAGTGGGGTAAGTTAGACGATAGGAGTCAGGCAGGTAGAGGGTGAGACAGTGGAAATAAGGCGAGAGAGGATATACCTCGAAGGAAGAGTAGTCAAACATGTACTGCTGCAGAGGGCTGGGAACAGAACAAGTAGGTGGAAAAGGGGGTTTGAAGCAGGGGATAGGCAAGCAGAGCAAGGTAGGTTAGGTATAGGGTGGCAATAGGGATGCAGGCCTGTAGGGTGGGGGTACAGCTGGGGAGGGGTGAAAGAGATGGTAATTTGCCGGGAGCAGGTTAAGAACTGAGGTCAGGGATGGGGACAGGGAGCTAAGGTGGATTAAAGCAGGAGCATTGGTTAGATGAGATAAGGTGGTGATGGAGAGCTTTTTTAAAGGTGTCATGAGTGGGTGCTAGGCGGACGTCTAAAGAGAGGGAGTTCCATAGCCAGGGAGCATAGTGGGTGAAAGCACTAGAGCCTTTGGTGGTAGAGTATTTCCGCACACTTAAGAAGAATTTATCAGTACAGCACAAGCCATAATTGGAGGTCTGTGGCACAAGCACAGCCGCCAGAGAATTGGAAGTTTGGGACCTCATAATACTGTCTATAGTGGAACCAAGGGAGTAGAGCCTGGAGGCATTAGGAGATAGCCAGTTAAGATCAGAGTAGAGGAGGCAGTGGTGTTTCCACCTATGGGATGAGGCCGCATACCGACATATATTATTGTAGGTGACATCCCATCTATGGAGATTAGTTTTAGGTATAGCGGCATATGAGGATATCCCATAAGTTAGGTTAGGAAGGAGTATGCCTCGGGCAATGGCTAGTCTCGCTGAGGGGGTTAAAACATAGCTAGTACGGTAAGCTATACCTAGCTTGGAGTTGACGGACTTGCACATGTTTGAAATGTGAAGTTTGAAGTTTAAGGACTGATCCAAGGTGACACCTAGGTACTTAAATGAGGTAACTAAACCAGTGGCTGAGCCATTTAGGCTGGAGACCCTAAAGTTGTTTTGGTTTGAATTGAGTTTTGAGGGAGTGCCAAATAACATTGACTGGGCTTTGGTCTCATTAAGCATGAGTTTATGATCCACGAGCCAGGATTGTAGGCATTGGAAGTCGGCAGAAAGCCACTGATTGATGTCAGCTACATTTTTTGCACCAGTATAGAGGCCAATGTCATCCACATAGAGTATGGCGGGGAGGCAGAGAGGTTTGAGGTGATGTCATTAATAAAAATAGAAAAAAGAAGTGGTCCCAGGATAGAGCCTTGGGGTACACCAATACTCATAGTAGCTTTATCAGAGTAGGATGAGTCGAACTTAATAACTTGAAACCTATTAGACAGATAGCTGTAGAACCAGCTGACAACGTTAGATGCAAAGCCCATAGACTGCAGGATGGAGAGGAGAAGGGAGTGGTTCACCAAGTCAAAAGCTTTTGTCATGTCGATGAAGACTGCCCCTGTTAGAAGACCCGAATCCATAGCAGTGAGAGTGTCTGTGGAGAATTTAAGCAGGGCAGTCGAGGTGCTATAACCTTTTCGAAAACCATGCTGGGCAGATGTTAGAAGGTTATGTTTGAGGAGAAATTCTGTGGTTTGTGTGGTGACTAGTTTTTCTAGGATTTTGCTGAGCACCGATAAGATGGCTATAGGCCTACAGTTCGAGGGGTGCATGCTACCTTTTAAGGATAGGGTGATTCTAGCAGTCTTCCAAATGTCAGGAAAGCTACTGTGACATAGGGAAAGAGGAAAATTTGGCCAGAGGGGCAGCAATGAGGGGGCGATTTTAGAAGCCTGGCTCATACAGTCTGAGCCCGAGGCAGTGCTATCTGAGATCGAACTAAGAAGTTGCGTAACCTCCTTCGGGGTAATGGATCTGAAGTGAAAGGAGGGGGCAGCAAGAGCCCTGCTGGAAAAAGCTGGAGAGATTTGCAGTGTCGTGGGGAAGGAGGAAGTGAATTTAGTTAGATCTGAGAACTGATTATTAAGGAAGTTAGCAATGGTCAGAGGATTGTTGCAGTGAGTTCCATTAAGGATAATTTCTTTAGGAACGGATGACGAAGTGGATCCCAAGAAGGTTTTTATGTGGGACCTGAACTTTTTGGGGTCAGTCGAGGCATTGGTTAGCAGGTTTTTGCAGTAGGAGCTTTTTGCAGACCTTATGGCTTTTTTGCAGGCATTCCTTAACAACGTATAGTTGTTATAGTCTGCTAGAAGTCTGGAGGACTGAAAGCAGCTCCAGCTCCTGTCTCTCTCTTTTAATCTAGCTAGCAAGTCCTTTTTGAGCCATCTAGTGTGTTTTCCCTTGACATGGCGGGTTATAAGAGGGGAGTGATGATCCTGCAGTGCTGTGAATTTAGTGATGAAAATGTCCAGTGCAGACTGGACATCCCGGGAGTTGTAGAGATCAGACCAGTCAATATTGGCCACATCTTGAAGAAAATTTTGGTGATCCAGGTTGGCAAAGTTATGGAAGGTGATGAGGCGTGGTTTTACAGGAAGGGGGGAGATAGAACCCCAGATGCAAAAAATAGGGGAGTGATCAGAGATGGCATCTCAAGTGTGCCAGCAGACTGGATGTGCTCAGGGCGGTTTGTTAGCATCCAGTCTATGAGGGTGCAAGAGTTGGAGTGAGATGCGGACCTAGTGGGTTCAGTAATAAGCTGATGGAGGTTATGACTCTGGATTTTGGAGAGTAAGGTGGGCTGGCATTTCCATAGCTAGTTTAGGTTGATGTCACCTAGGATGATTGTTTCGTTTTTGCCAGAGAGTAGGGCTGTATGATTTAATAGCTCATCCAGGCCAGTGAGACCACTGTTTGGGGGTTTGTAGGCATGTATGATGTGAATTTTTTTATCTCCAAGAGTAAGGAGCGTGTGCAGTGACTCACAGTGCAGTAGGGGATCTGTGTTTAGGGCAGTGCGATTAAGGTGATTTTTGAAATAGATGGCTATGCCATCTCCTCTTTTGGAGGATGATCTGTCCTTATGTAGGAGGTTATAGGAAGATATTAAGCTACGAGAGTCAGACATAGAGGGTTTTAGCCATGTTTCGGACAGGCACAGTATATCTGGCTTGTGGAGGGAGACCCAGGCTTCGAGTTTGGCAAAGTTGCACTCGAGGCTTCTTATGTTATGATGGGCTATCAGGAGACCTTTGGTGGTCTTTGATGGAACATCCAAGTGAGAGAGATGGACGGCAGAGCCAGGGTTAGACTTGATATCCCCGGACAGCAGGATGGCCAGGAGCAGGAGGTACCAAAGCTTACGCTGGGAGAAAGGGAAGAGGAGTAGACGGCGGAGGAAGCATTTTTTAGGATTGTGGACAGTTAGGTAGAGTATACCCTGATTTTTCAGGAGTGGTGTTGAATCCCGAGGTGAGTCCTGGAGTAGTAGGAGGTTGGAGAAGTGGAAGTCATCAGAAGGTTGGGTGGTGGAGGAGTGGGCCGCGTTAGCGAGGTGAGCACTAGAGGATGCTACGTAAAGCAGTGATAGGACTACTGCTAAGGTGACTAGGTATTTCAGGTGACCCATAGCAAAGTTAAAAATTGTGTCCCAGAGGAACCAGAGTAGTGGTTATTCAGAAGGCCCTGCTAGAGCATATAACCTAGCAATCCCTGGAGTAATAAGGAGTTCTGGGTAGAGTAGGTAAGATCATTTGAGCAGCCCTTAGAGAGTTTGGCGCATGGGAGCCTCTTCAGGTTAGAGCTGGAGGGCAAAAATAGTGGAAGTAAAACACAGCTAGTGCCAGGGGAGAGATACAGAAAGGAGAAGGGTGAAAAGCATAAGCATGAGGTGAAAGGAGACTGGGGGTTAGGAGGGAAGAGTAAGGGCTTAGGGGGAAAAGACAGAAGTGGGGAAATAAGTAAGTAGGTGCTACAAACTCAGGTGGTGGTGTAGGATATAAGGATTGCAAATAGGCGAACTGAGAGACAGGAGGGCAGTAAGTCTCGAAAGACCAGAAACTGTACGAAGCAAGTGTCGGTCAAAATAGGAGGAGGGATTGTGACCAATAGCTGTAGAGGAGAATAGTTGGAGGGTGGGGCTAGTGTGTATTTAATAGAGGCCGGGGTCGGAGCGGGTGGTGTGGGAAGAAAAATGCACTCCCGTGGCACAGGGGAGGCTAGAGTGCACAACAGTTTAAAATTTAGCCGCGCTTAGTCCAGACAGCCACGGCCAATTACGGGGCCAGGTCAGGAACACAGGAGCCAATGGCAGAGGAGGCCGAGGCGGTAGGGACCAATCCTGATGCTCCCTTTCAATCCTCGATGGTGCCGTACCTGAAAATGCAGCCGGAGTGAGTAGAGCGGGCGGCCGATGGAGCCCCGTGCCATAGCCGCTTGCAGCGGTGAAAGCCCTCGGGGGCTCAGTCCTGAAAAAGTTTAATGCAAAGAAGTGCAAGTTCATGCATATAGGGAAGAGAAACCCTGAAGCCACCTACAGACTGGGAGGGGAGTTGCTGGCAGTCACAAGGGAAGAAAGAGACTTGGGCGTCATCATCACCGATGACCTGAAATCATCCAAGCAGACCTCTAAAGCAGTAGGTAAAGCTAGAGGATGTTGGGGTGTATTAGTAGGGGTATCTGATAAGTCAGAAGAGGAGGTAATCCCTCATAAGACACTGGTTAGGGTTCATCTGAGTACTGCATGCAGTACTGGAGGCCACACTTTCACAAGGACATTAACCAAATTGAGGCAGTCCAGAGAAGGGCAACCAAAATGGTGCAGGGACTGCATCAGAAATCATGAGGACAGATTAACTGAACTCATTATGTATACCCTAGAGCAAAGGAGGGAGAGAGAGGTGATATGATCGAAACATTCAACACCTTAAGGGCATTAACAAGGTGAAAGAGTCTAACATGTTTCAATATAAGAAATATAACAGGACAAGAGGACACAGCATGAGATTAGAGGGAGGCTGATTAAGGGGTGATGTGAGGAAGTTCTTTTTTCACAGAAAGGGTGGTGGATGCATGGAACGGCCTACCTCAGGAAGTGGTGGATATGAATACAGTGCAGGGCTTCAAACAGGCATGGGATAGGCATAAGGGAGCAATACAGATGAGTATGAATAGATAGGCCATTGACAGAGCAAAGGCCAATGGCACACTCATAAGGTAGAAAAAGAAATGGGCAGACTGGATGGGCCTTGCAGTCCTTATCTGCCATCAACTTCTATGTTTCTATATACTACTGCAGTCCCTGGTACTGTGCAGGGTGACAGGCACATTTTGCTGGCCACCCTGCACAGCACATGCAAATGGAGCCATAATGACATACAAATGTCCCCATTTGTGCCTTGTATGCATTATGGCCCCATCTGCATATTTGTATCTGAACATCAGGAATTTGCACACTGTGTATCTCTGATGCACTGGTGCATTTCCCATTGCTGGTATTCAGACTTGTCTGGGTGATGCGCCGGCGCATTGTATTTGCGCTGTGCATATTATTTGCTATTTTCTGAAGAGATGTGCTAAGGCACATCTCTTTTGAATATATCCCTTAGTTGCTCCAGCGCAACTCAGTTGTGCTGCGCCACCACTTTTTTATTTTGTTTTTTATTTTAGTTTTTGTTGACCGGGTAAGTGCACTAGACAAATCCTGCCTATTTTCAGGCACGACCCGGGCGAGGGGGATACAGATGACTGCCAACTGACCTTGAACCAGATTAAGCTGTTGGTGGTATTTTTAGTGAATGAGGGAATTTGGCCAGGACACCAGGAAATTCCTTCTTTTTCGATAAGTGCCACGGGATCTTTAACATCCACCTGAACTACCACCAATCCAGGCAGATGGGACCTCGGTTTAACGTCTCATCGGAAAGATGGCACCTCAGAAGTGCAGCACCCCTCTCATGCTGCACTACAGTGTCAGTATTGGGATATTTACCCAAGTGCCAGATGTGGGAACTGAACCCACAGCTCTCTGATCTCCCGGCCTCAGAGGCGAGTGTGGTACCTACTGAGCCACTGACACTGTGCCACTTGTGCCATTGCTGGGCGCAATTATGAATATCGGGTCCCTAGTATCTTTACTGGCAGTTCTCCATGTATGCAGTGTATGTATAATATATATCATAGCTGCATGCACATAGAACCACCAGCAAAGATATTGTGGGGGGATTTTCAAAGATTTGCATCTTGCAAAAGTGATGGGTGCTCACAAACAACAGAGAATACAGGTAGAAACCTGGACCAGGCCATATTTGTAAGAATGCCTCTTATATTATGTCAAATGTATTTCAGATGTAAAATAAAACAAGAAAAGGGTCACAGGCCATATTAATAGGAATGCCTCTTATATTATTTGATATTTAAAAAAAAGTGTCAAAGCAGAATTGATATGGGGATAAAAAGGGTATCCTACAAGACAGAAGATTAGGTGCAATCTAAAAAAGAACAAAAAAGTATAGGACAACATTTTTACTGGCAACGTGCACTGTTGCTTTAATTATGGAATTATAGCGACATTATCAGCTACAGCTAAATGTATTATAAAGGAGAACTGCACAGAAACTGAAAGCCATTTTTCCTAGTAGAAGATGGTTTTATGTTCACCCTTGCACTTGCGCAAAGTTAACATATTGGTATGGCAGTGGATTTTGAGAGGTGCACCACTGTTGGTCAAATGCAGGGCAGTTGGCAAGGGGCTCGACAGAGTCAGACCAATCATCAACCAGGCTGATCATGACACTCTTCTGGTCCTGCTGGGTGGGAACTTCATGTAGTTTAAAGAAAAGAGCTGCCTGAATTATAGGGTGACTTTTTCCTTTGCTCTGCATAAGCCGCTCAGCAAGCAGAGCTAATTAGTGTCATAATCAGCCTGCTGTTGTCAAACCCTAACAATCCCTCCCACCCTCAGCTAAGTATCCTTCCCACCTCCCACCTTCCATTGCTTTTCTCTTTGTAATTTTCCGACACCGGAGTGCCCAATCCCTGGTGCCAGCTAGTACTCCCACTCTGCCTATTTTCACTATGTGACACCGGGGAGCCCGCCACCAGTGCCACCAAACATAACACCAGCTGCCCATTCCCCAGTGTCAGTTCCTGAATAAAAGAAAACTGTCCCTCATAGTCTTTTTCTATTTGTATTCACCCTGTAAAAAGGAAAAACATCCATCAATATCTGTTGCCACTGTCGGCACACCACCACTGTTACTCACCCCTCACCCGACCCTCCCAGTCAGCACCCACCACCCCACACCCCACACCCCTCCCTTTACTTTCAGTTTTCTGACATGGGGTGCCCAATTCCAGGTGCCAGCTAGTGCCCCCATCCAGCTCATTTTCACTGTGCGACATGGGAGAGCCCACCTTAGTGCCACCAAACATAACACTGACACTGGGGTGCTCAATCCCCAGTGCCAGTACCTGAAATAAAGAAAACTGTCCCTCATATTCTTTTTTTTATTTGTATACACCCCGTAAAAAAGAAAACTGTCCATCAATGTCTGTTGCTGTCACCGGTACACTGTTGCTGTTACCTTCCCCCGACCATCCCACTCAGCACTCACCACCCCACACCCCCTCACCCCGTACTTTTAGTTTTATGACACTGGGGTGCCCAGTCACTGGTGCCAGCTAGTACCGCCACCCAGCCCATTTTCACTCTGTGACACTGGGGACCCCCCCGGTGCTGCCAAACATAACACCAACACTGGAGTGCCCAATGCCCAGTGTCAGTACCTGAAATAAAGAAAACTGTCCCTCATAGACTTTTTTAATTTGTATGCACCCTGTAAAGAAGAAAACAAGCAGCACACCACTGCTGTTACCCTCCCTCCACCTGACCCTCCCACTCAGCACCCACCACCCCCACACCCCTTATTTGCCTACCGGCAGTCCAATGCTGTAATTCTCTCTGGACTGGAGAAACCTCCTCATTCTTAAATGCCAGACCTGGAACTGAGGAAATCAGGTATGCAATTCAATGTATTTCAATGGATTTTGAACTTGTCCGTGTAACTTGACCATTTTTTAAATATTTTTCTCCATATTTTTTAACATGGCCTTTGGTGGTGAAATTATGCAAATCTGCCCCCAAAAGATGCTTTTGGAGTCGCTGTTTGAAATCACCTTTCAGGTAGGATCTGAAAATTTTCTCTGCCCTTGTTCGTGAGGTGGGGTCCTAAGGAAGCTATGTTGAAAATCTGGAGTACAAATATTAAAAAAACAAGAGTGTTATGGGTGTCCCTTGAAAATTTTCAATGAATGTGCATAACTTTGGTAATTTTCAATATTTTGACCCCAAATGTTCAACATAGCCATTTTTTCACACCACCTCATGAATGTGACAGTTGTCATTTTTCAGATCCTGGACAAAATGTGTTTTCACACTTGTGGTGCAAAATCACCTTTCAGGCAGGATTTAAAAAATTATCCACCTTGTTCATTAGGTGGGGTCATAAGAAGGCTGTGTTGAAAATTTGGGGTAAAAATATTAAAAACAAAATTGTGAGTGTACGTTGAAATGTTTCAGTGTACGCTCGTAACTTTGGTAATTTTCAATATTCTGACCCCAGATTTTCAGCATAGCCATCTTTTCACACCACCTCATGAATATGACAGGTGTCATTTTTCAAATCCTGGCCAAAATGTGTTTTTACACTTGTGGCACAAAATGACATTTTGGTCACTGTTTTATAAATGACACCTATCATGTTCAGAAGGAGTGGCCATAAAAAGACTAAGCTGAAAATTTGGGACCAAAATATGAAAAAGAAACAACTAAGTTGTGAAGAAATGTTGAATTGTTCCAACATTTAACCCATAACTTCAGTTTTGCAGATTTTGGCCCCTAATGCTCAACATAGCCCTTGTGTTACCCCACCTCCTGAGCATGACAGGTGTCATTTTTCAAATCCCTTCCAAAACATTTTTTCATAGTCACACTGTGACATCACCTGCCGGATGGGATTTAAAAAATTCCACCTGTCTTGCTCATAATGTCAGGTCATAAAAAGACTATTGGAGATCTGGGATCAAAATGTGGGAGCCCACTGAAAATTGGGTATTACCTATCAGCTGGCTTATCCTGGGTAAATACAGTTCAAAAATGTGTAAAAGTAAGACACCACTGAAAATGAGATATTGCATTTCATCTGGTCTATCCTGGGTAAATATATAGTAATAAAGTGTACAAGCAAGACCCAGTACAACAGCAATACAAGCGGTGTACATTTGACATTGACAAATGCTTGTTTAAAGGAGTAGTACAGTCAGAATGTGCAAAAACATATGTTGTGAAGAGTGTTTTGATTTGTGCATGTAGTTTCAGGTGTCCTTTCTTTTATATGCTATTAGTAGTTTTTTTCTAAATTAGCTTGCTAGTTTTACAGTAGTTTTATGGCTCCTGGTGACTTTCATCTTAGCATGGTTTGTTGCTCTTCTTGTTCCTACAGTGCTTCCTGTCCTATGTGACAGTAACGTATCCATGACCATGGATTCAGCAAGCACTGGTTTAGAGTGAATTTACAACAGCAGAGCTGTGATGTTAAGTAACTTTTCTTATCCAGTCAGCACAAATGGCTATATTTACAGTTTAGCAAATACTTGAGGGCTAATTGAGTGGGTTATTTTATAAGAGACCAGCTAGCATCTTTACTAATTATAAAGATGATTGGGGGTGATTTGTGTGCTTTTTATGGCTTTGTGTAGTTTGATGAAATGAAAAGTTTAAAAAGCAAAACATTTCCTCCTGCTGACTAGATCTAACACACACATAGAAAACAAAAATATTGAATTAGAACTATTTAGTGGAGGCCAGAACATCAGGCTCCTATCTCTAGTACTTGCTGAATCAGTGTTCTCCAATGCATCACTGTCACATGGGACAGGATGCATTGTAGGAAAAAAGAAGAGCAGTAAAGCTTGCTAAGATGGAGATCCCCAGGGGCCATAAAACTACCATATAACTAGCAGGCTAACTTAGAAAAAACTCTTAATAGCAAACAATGGGAAGGACACACCAGGACTACACACACAAATGAAAACACTCGGCACAACATACATTTTTGCAAATGTTGACTGTACTACTGGTTCCAATTCTGTTGTTGTTCCATCTATACAGGTCTATTAGAAGCCTCACTGGGTGTTTATATTGTTACATGTCATATAGGAACTGTGTGATGTAGTTTATATCTCTCAACAACAGAGTTCTGTAGTAGAACATGAATGCATTACACCAACAATGGAAGAGCTGAGCAAGGGACATAAAATATATCATACAAGAAAGGATGCAAAACTGATCATTTCATAGCTTACACAGGAGACTATGGTGGACTGCTCCTATTCTATGGCATTCACAAAGATAATCAGCTAGAACATTTGAATATTCAATTTATACTACATAAACTTAATATGAGAAGTCATAACTGGCAGATCAAACCTACACATTTCAGAATAAATCCTAAAAAAAGGCCTTTCACACAACAGATTATAAATATCTGGATCTCTGGCCCAGAGGATCTGGTTAACAGCAGGAATTTGGACACCTTTAAGTGCAGATTGGATAGTTACATGAATTGGGATTACCTAAAAGAGTAATATTTATAAAATCAGGATACAGTGTTATATGGGCGCACTCATCCTCAATTGTATTAGTCTAAGTATACATCCAAGTACACAGTTCTACAAAGATATACTATGATATACCTAAACTCAGTTTCCTGAGTCTTGGGATACCGACCCCAGTGGCCCGAAAGTCATTGTGCCGAAACAATCAGATGCCCGAAAATACTATTTCAACCATCCGATAGTAATATTTACAGAGCAAATCGGGGGGCTTCACCCCCCAAACCCCCCATGTTGGGGGGCTCAGCACCCTGCACCATCCATAACTAAAATATCTAACTCCGAGGGGGAGCGGACCTCGGAGTTAGTAAAAAACAGTTACGGGGGCACAACACTGCAAAATGTACAGGCCGTAACGTGGGATAGAACCTGCACCTCCCAGAACATGCTGGCTAAGCTGTCAGTGGTTTAGCCCTCAACACCACCAGGGCAGCTTGGCCAGCCTTCTGATTCCTGCACTATTTCAAGTGCATGTACAGGAGTAAGGTAGCAAGGTGTCACATCCGCTACCTTACCTCTGTAATGTCCGTTGGGTTTCTGCACTGTCGGGCTGTATACTGTCTAACTACTGAACCTGTTGGGCAATAGTGCCCAGGCAGGTCAGTGTCAAGACAGTCAGCCTTGGGAATCCATAAGGGTACCTTCTAGAATGGTACTAACTACCTGTGAATAAATCAGAAACACACACCATGACAGAACTTTGGAATCAGTATTTTCAAATCAGTTGCTACTGGGAAAAATGGCTTAAAGTTCACAGCACTGGCCATAGCTATCCTGGAGCCCTGTGTGAACCTCCTAGCTGGGGCCCCATATCAGAAGTTGTGAACCTCCCAAGGACACCCCCATCCCTACCATGGCCTCTCTATATCTTTATTTTTAGCTAGTTTTTTGTCATTTTTGCACTTTACTTGAATTAGAACATAGAGGACCAGGAAAAAAGGAGACCAACTGGACAGCTAAGGCTTTTTGGGGCCCCCTCTGCTCTTAGAGACCTGTGAAAATGCACAGTTCCACCATGTTAAGGTTGGCTTTGAATGTTCAGTACTGTTCTCCTTTTAACAAACCAGTACAAAGGCAATCAGAATTGTTGGGCCATCCAACTGCCTAGAGGTAGCACAGTGGACTAGCTTGTGGGCAACCTGGATTTGAGAATGAGTCTGGGCTCCTAATAATTGGGCAGTTCATGGCTGGCAGTACCACTGGTGGCAGTGTTTCCTGGTTGAGGAGGGACTGCTGCCATTTCCTGTCCAGCAGTGAGGCTGGGCTCCTAGCCATTGGGCAGTCCATGGCTGGAAGTGCTGCTGGTAGCAGTGTTTCCTGGTTGAGGAGGGAAGACTGCCATTTCCTGTCCGGCAGTAAGTCTGGGCTCCTGGCCATTGGACAGACCACGGCTGGAAGTGCTACTGGTGGCAGTGTTTCCTGGTTGAGGAGGGAGTGCTGTGATTCAAACAACATGAAGTCTTCCTATATTATGACATATGCAGTGAGTCCCAACCTTTGAACTGCTCCGGAGGTGAAAGAGTTAACTTTCCATGCCAGGCATGGAATCCTGAGCTCGAGCTCGGTTGAAAACTCTGTCTGTTGTTCTTGAAACTCAAACTGTCAGATTCTTTACTTCGCCTCACTGAACAGTCGCTCCGGAGATTTTCTCCTTCTGCTCGGTTCATTTTGTCGGTTAAAGTGTTATTTTCGCTTTTTTGACCGTATTTGGAACCGCAAGAACCCGTCGTTCAAGCTCTGTCTGTGGTATTGTAAGTACTAGAGGCTTTTACATTTAATTCTTCTGTGTGAACTTGTAAACAGTTATCGGTTCGGTTTGAACCGATCAGGTTCTTTGAAATATATTAATCTGTCTTTTAGAGTGTGGTTACGGTTCTTATCGGTTCTAAAAAAACAGATTTTATTACGTTTTTCCACGACCCGTGACACGGTTGGGAACCGATAAGAGGTCTTGCTTGGCGGATTGCCATAAACGGGCAAGTTTGGTTAGGACTGGCACTATGTCTGAGAAACCCAAAAGAAAAACTGGGCCCACTGGGTTTCAACACTGCAGTGTCTGTGGGGAAGCCTTTGCCAAGGCTGACCCCCACACCACCTGTGTTTATTGTCTGGGGTTTGACCACCTCAATGCAGACTGCCAGATTTGCAAAAATTTTCCTGCAGCTACCCTGGATACGAGAGTTGGTAGGCTCAGGGAAAGGGAGGCCAAGAAGTCCACTGACCCGGATGGCCAGCCCGGTTCAGTTCCAACTGAACCGGAAGGAGTGCCCTCTGACCAGGTGAGACTTTTCGGCAAAGGAGAGCCAACTCAGAGGAGTCGGTTCCAGAAAAGGATAAGAAATCAGCTGTGTGGAGCCAAACTTTCCTCTCCAACCGCTGAAGAAATAGCCAGCGATTAAAATTGTCCAGTCGCTTTCCTCGGTTCCGACCGAACCGCACCATCAGGTAGTTGCATTGTTCAGGCCGTTCCACCGGTTCAAGAGTATAATTTAGAGGAATTTTATGAACTGGAGGAGGGGAAGAGGAGTATGAGGAGAGTGAATGGATTTGAAAGTCTGATGTGCCCATTGAACTGGACATTTCCAGACAGACCTTTCAGGAGTGTCTCCACCTAGGCTTTCTGAGTCCCCTTCTCATTTTATGTTTTATAAAAAAGTGGCTGAAACCCTCCAGTTCCCTATGGAGGAAGCTGTGGATGATCAAGAGGAACCTGACTATGTGGAAATGATGGATATCCCAGAGTCCAGGAGACTGTCTATTCCTTTGCATAAATATTTTGGGAAACAGACAGTAAAAATTTTAAAAACTCCTCACACTATACCTCCTGTTGATAAGAGAATGGACAAGAGGTACACATTGTCAGGCTCTGATATGGAGTTCCTTACACAACAATGCAGCCATGTTGGGGTAGTGCAGGCTGCAGCCTGTGACAAGGCAAATATTCCCTTGGCCTCACCCCGATAAGGACTCCAGGAGGATTGATGCCATGGCAAAGAAACAGTACATGGCAGCATCCTTGGGACTCAGACAGGCAAATTATATGGCTTATGTTGCTAGATACCAGAAATCCAGATGGGATACTTTTATAGCTCTAGCAAAACAGGTCCCTGGCCAGCTTGCCAAGGAGCTGGAGCAGGTGACTGCTGATGGTATTGAGGCATCTAAGGTGCAATTCCATGCTGCAGTGGCCTCTAATGATGTGTCATCAAGAGTCCTGGCTACATCTGTGGCACTTCGCAGAATGGCTTGGCTCAGATGTACTAGCCTGTCACAGGATACCCAGACTAAGGCCATGGATTTTCCTGTTGTGGGTAATTCTCTGTTTGGGGAGCAGATAGAGAATTACATGAAGAAAATGGATGAGTATAGGACCACCTATAGAAGTGCACAGGCCAAGGAAAGGCAGGCCACTCCTCAAAGGCAGCTTTCCAGGGGCAGGCCTTTTCATAGGCCTTTTTACCAAGCCCAGGCCTCCTCTTCGGCTTACGCCCAGAGGGGGTTCTTTAGAGGGAGAGGCAGACAGAGTACAAGCAGGCCTGCTTCCACCCCTCAGCCTAAAGCCCCTGCCAAGCAGGTACCCTGATGGGGTGGCCAGGGCCGATTCTCAACTACCTGTAGGGGGCAGGCTGGCTTACTTTGTCCAGGACTGGAAGTCTCTGACATCAGACAAGTGGTTCCTGGAAGTAGTAAACCAGGGACTGGTTCTCAGCTTCAAAAAGTTTCCAAAGATGAGAACCAGATCCCTTCCACCTGCAAATCCACCAGAGGCACTTGCCCCAGAGGCAGAGGTCTCTTCCCTCCTGGCTCTCATAGCTGTGGAAAGGGTTCCACCCCTACACCAGGGCAAAGGGTTGTACTCCAGGTACTTCCTTACCCCAAAAAAGACAGGAGAATGGAGGCCCATCCTGGATCTCAGATACTTAAACAAGCACCTTTAAAACCAAAATTCAAATGGTGACTCTGGGAATTATTCTACCCTCTCTAAGGCCAGGGGACTGGCTAGCATCCCTGGACCTCAAATATGCCTACTTCCATATTCTCATCAGAAGCTCCCATCGAAAGTACCTCAGGTTCGAGCTGCCCTCAGGCCATTACCAGTTCAGAGCAATGCCCTTTGGCCTCACCTCTGCTCCAAGGGTATTCACAAAAATGCCTGGCAGTAGCAGTTGCCCACCTAAGAAGGCAGAAAATTGCCATCTTCCCCTTACCTGGACGACTGGCTCATAGTAGGCCAGTCTCCAGACCAAGTCAAGTTGCATCTTCAGATAACTCAGCAACTGCTTACCTCTCTAGGTTTCCTTCTGAATCTTCCAAAGTCAGTACTAGAGCCTGTCCAGCTCCTCACCTTCATAGGCACAGAACTGAACACAGAGGAAGCCAGAGCCTTCCTTCCTTTGGACAGGGCAAGGACCCTGGTCTCTCTGGCCTCCTCATTCACCCTGCAGGTCTCTCGACCAGCAAGGCATTTTCTACAGCTCCTAGGGCACATGGCTGCTTCTACAGCAGTAGTGCAAGGAGCCAGATTTCAGATGAGGGACATCCAGTTCCATTTGAGAGCCTTTTGATCTCAAAGAAAGGACCCTCTAACCAAATTGATCCCAGTGACTCGAACCCTGATCCAAGCCCTACAATGGTGGCAGGATCAGAGCAATCTGAGACAGGGGGTTCCCTTTGTCACTCAGTCTTACTCTTTAATCCTTACTACAGATGCATCCCTCTTGGGGTGGGAGCTCACATGGTGACTCACTACCCAGGGACTGTGGTCCCTCAGGAATCCCTGCTCCACATCAACCTGTTGGAGCTCAGAGCAGTTTTTTAGCACTTCAAGCTTTTTCCAAATCTGTTCAGAACAAAGTTGTACAGGTCAGAACAGACAACACCACTACAATGCGGTACATCAACAGCAAGGAGGCACTCGGTCCACGGTCAGTGCACCGAGGCAATGAAGTTGTGGTCTCTGGCTTATTCCCTGAACACCTCCCTTACAGCAGTTCACCTCCCAGGCAAGGACAATGTCCTGGCAGATGCTCTCAGCAGGATTTCCCAGGGCCATCACGAATGGTCACTGGATCCCCTGGTCCTGGAGGTAATAGTTGCCAGGTGGGGCACCCCGCAGATAGATCTTTTTGCAGCCCCAGACAATCACCAACTTCCCCTTTTTAGCTGCAGGCCCCCAGTGTTGGGCTCAGTCCCTCTGGATGCCTTAGTTCTCAATTGGGAAGGGAAGTTTCTCATGCTTCCCTTCCTCTCCTGTTCAAAGTGTTAGTCAAAATCAGATCTCAATCCTGCAAAGTGATTCTGATTGCTCCAGATTGGGCCAGACAACCCTGGTATCCACTCCTACTGTCCTTAGCAGTCCATCTTCCCTGTGTCTTCCCAGGAATCACAATCTGTTAACCTGTGCTCAGGGAAGGTTTGGTATCCGAACCTCAAATCTCTCAATCTCAAGGCCTGGCTCTTGAAGAGTTAGAATTTGCTGATCTCACACTCTCCCAAGGTGTACTTGATATATTGAAGGCTTCTAGGAAGCCTTCCACCAGGGCTACTTACAATTCCAAATGGAAGAGGTTTTCCATATGGTGCTCTGGGAAGCATATTTCCCAGAATCTGCTGATTTACCCACAGTCCTGGATTATATGGTCCATTTGAACACTTTGGGGCTCAGACCAGCTACCCTAAAGGTGCATTTGGCAGCTGTGTCTGCTTTCATTTCAGCAGGTAAACCTCTTCTTTCAGCTCATCCTGTATTCTCTAAGTTTTTTAAGGGATTGCTTCACACAACCCTCCATTCAGGGACCCTGCCCTGCCTGGGATCTTAATGTTTGCATTGCTCAGCTTATGCAACCTCCTTTGAGCCTTTGTCTTCAGCAGAGCTCAAGTATTTGACTTGAAGACTGTGTTTAGTAGCCATCACTTGCCAGACGATAAGTGAATTACAAGCTTTGTCAGTGGAGCCTGATTTTATCTCCTTTCATAGAGATAAGGTGGTCCTCAGGACTAACAGGAAGTTCTTGCCTAAGGTGGTTTCAGATTTCCACCTTAATCAATCTATTTCTTCCAGTGTACTTCACTGACCATTCCTCCTCTGGCGAGAGGAGGCTACACAGCTTAGATGTGAAGAGAGCCCTTAGTTACTACATTGAGCGTACCAAGGGTCACAGGTTTGACTCCCTCCAACTGTTCCTCACTTATGGTGAGGTTGGTAAAGGGAAACCTGCCACTAAATGATCCATTGCCAGGTGGATTGTCTCTTGTATCCAATTCTGTTATGAAAAGCTGGGTAAGGTTCCTCCCTCAGGCCTGAGGGCTCACTCTACCAGAGATACAGCTGCTTCCCTGGCTGCTGCTAGGGACATCCCCATTCTAGAGATTTGTCAAGAAGCTACCTGGAAAAACAGTTCACACTTTACCAAGCATTACCTCTGGACACCCAGGCTAGGAGTGATGCTCGGCCTGGCACAGCTGTGCTTCAGAGCCTATTTCCTAAGTAGGTTCTGTCCCTCCTCCATGGAGGTACTGCTGTAGTTCGTATATGTCATACTATAGCAAGATTTCATGTTGTTTGAAGAAAAAATTATTCACCTTAGTAATGTTGTTTCTTCTAATGGAGTCTTGCTATATTATGACCTCCCCGCCTGCCCCTCTCAGAACCTCTGTTTTTGGGATGTGGGTGGGCAGTGCAGTGTTGGCACTTAATAGATGCCCACCTTGTTTTTTCACCCCTCCCTTTTTTGGGGTGACTGGGTGTTGTGTTTTTAATTTTTGGGTCTCCTGACTTGAGTCTTTGTTTTGGGACCAAAAAATGTGTTGTTATATTTAGTAGCCAGTTGGCTAGTGTAGGTTTACAGCTTCCACACAGGACCTTAGTGAGTTTAGCTCATAAAGATCTGACAGTTTGAGTTTGAAGAACAACAGACAGAGTTTTCAACCGAGCTCGAGCTCAGCATTCCATGCCTGGCATGGAAAGTTAACTCTTTCACCTACGGAGCGGTTCGAAGGTTGGGACTCACTGCATATGTCATAATATAGCAAGACTCCATTAGAAGAAACAACATTACTAAGGTGAGTAATTTTTTCTTTTTGCTTCTGCAGTGAGTCTGGGCTCACGGCAGTCAGCAGTCCACAGTCCATGGCTGGCAGTGCCACTGGTGGTAGTGTTTCCTGGTTGAGGAGGGAATGCTGCAATTTCTGCTCCTGCAGTAGGTCTGGGCTCTGTCCATCTGGCAGTTCATGACTGGAAGTGCCACTGGTGACAGTGTTTCCTGTTTGGAGAGGGAATGCCACCATTTTCACTGACATAGTTTATTTATTTATTGAATTTTGTTGACCCGGTAAGCCCACTGAGACTAGAAGTCCCTTTTTCATGGGTGACCAAGGGGTGGGGGGCATGCAGATGATAACCAACTGAAAATGAACCAGAGTAAGCTGTTGGTGGTATATTAGTAAATGGCGGAAATTTGGCCAGGACTCCAGGGATGGAGAGCTCAGAGGAGACTGAGCATTGCAAGGAGCAGCAGGCTGGAGGTTCGTCTTCTGCCCCAGCCATTTTTAGCAAGGAGGACATCAGCGGATGTGGAAGTAGAGGCAGGAGACTCATGTGAAGGTCAGCAGAGTGATGCGGATGAAGAATTTCAACAAACGACACAGGAGGATATAGAAAGAGCTGGACCCCAGCTGGAGAAAGAGCTGGATGAATGAAGACATTTATTTTTTATTTATTAGCTGAAGGTGAGGAAAGGTATACCAGAAGAAAAATTCCAGAGAAATGAACAGAGGAACGAGTAGATCAGACAGGCAGAGGAACCTCGGAAGTGGAAGGTGTTTCTACCGAGATGGATGGGAAGGAACACCAGGAGACACCTTCATGTCTTTTTCTGGTGCAGGAGTTAATTCACAAGGCATTTGGCACCATGGTGGACCCGGGAGAAGAACAGCAATGGTCCCCGGAGGCAGCATTATCGAATGCAGGTTGGAAACATATGGAGTTGGGGAAATGGTTACCTGATTCTGATACAGCTTTTTTGGACTCGAGTGGTGATCAGGAAATATGAGGACAAGGCACAGTGATAGACACTGACTCCAGACAAGAGTCCCAGGTACCTGATAAAGTAAACAATACTGTGCATATTGAGGGAAATGGGAATGGGGGTAATTAAGTCGATGGAAATGGACAACAAAAAGGAGATAAACCAGGTAGAAGGGGGACCACACCTAGGAGTGTGGAGGGAGGAGACAAGGGGAGGGCAGATAAACAAAGTTGTGGTGATCAGTCTCCAAGACAGAATCCTATGAATAAAGAGACAATGAATGGATAGAATACAGGATCAAACCACAGAAGTAGGGAACATGAAGAAGCCCAAACCCAGCCAAATGAGTCAGGGTACCAAGGTCAAGCACCTGATTCACCCAGAACATCCCAGGATAAAAATAGAGATGATCAGAGAAATACACCTGGTAGGAGTCCTTCCCCCTCCCACCCGTAGGCAGCAGAGACCAAGATTTGCAGATTTGTTTTCCTTTGCTGTACCTGCACCCAGATGTAATGCAGTGAGGGTAAGGTATAGAGGAGGTTTGGATGTGGTTCCAGACAGACATTATGTTGGGAAAAGGTTGATAAAAGATTCTATACGATTTATGGCTTCTGAAATCTATGCCTACATTAACATTTCTGGGAAAGATACATTTGATGTGAGCTTTAGGTCCCCCCATGCCTTAGAACGATTCTGGATTAAATAAAACCAGTTAAAATGTTCCCCTTTATGGACTCCCTTCATATGTATACCTTTGACAAAACCTACTGTAAAGTTTATAACTATCATGTTTCGAAATGAGGGAGTGCTTGTGAGTGATATCATTTACTGGTTACAACAGAGATGTGAGGTATTGAGTGCGCCTGAAGCAGTTATTGATGATGAATATTTCTGGACAGAGGCTTGGAAAATTTGAATTAAACTACGGCAAGAAGTAGAAGGCACAGTTCATTTGCCAAATAGTTTTTTATTGGGAGGGATAGAGGTGTCCTATTTTATGCCAGACAACCCAAGGCATGTCATAAAGGTGGGAACAGGACTCACCTGGCCATTGTCTGCAATAAGGTGAGGTGTGGCATTTGTAATGACATTGGGCATGTCGGCATCCAGTGTGCGAATCATGCCTGATGTAATTTATGTGAGGAGTTTGGGCATATTTTTCAAAATTGTCCATGGGCGGCCCATAACAAAACTAGAAATCTTAACCAGGATGAGATAATTACAAAAGCACAACAATCAGAAAATGTGCCACCCCCGACTTAACCTCCCTACACAAGGCCTGCCCCCCCCCCCAACTACAGAACCTGATCCTATGGAGGGAACAGAGGATGGTATAGAGGATCTAACAGAGAATGACCAACAGTTATAGAAAGGTAACAAAGGAGATGACCAAGTATTGCTGGGACAACACAGAGGAAAACAACAGCAACAGGTTCTACAAGGCCTGGAGCCAGATGTACAGTAGGACACAAGCATGCCAGTTATCCTACTTCTCCAGAGTGGAAAACACCATTTCCATGGAGAAGACGCTTAAGATTACAAAAAAAAAATCTTCAACAGAAATTGACAAGGATAATCCTTACAATATTTTGGGGTCATCCAATGGGAGGTCCATGGATTTGGGAGACGGAGACTCAGACACTTCTTATCTACATTGAAGTCCCCCCCCCCCAATAAAGAAAGAATGGTTAAACAAAAAATGATAGGGAAAGAAAAGAAGAAAAAGAAAAAAAAAGTCAGATGATGCATAGTTCTGAATTAAGTAATTTTGACAATCCATATACTTAACTGGTTATGGCAGGATTTTTTCTAATATCATTGAATGTTCCTAGCATAATAAATTATAGTAAAAGGAGGGTAGTGTTTACATTTTTGCATGATAAACGCATAGATGTGATTTTTCTACAGGAGACATGGGTTTCTATTGTAAGATTAAGCAATTTGGCTAGAACTGAGTGTGGGTATGGGGACCATCTTATTGGTCTTTCGGAGAAGAAAGGGTAGATGGGATTGATATTCTGTTCTCAGGATCTGGTTTCTCATTGCAGAAAATTGTTGATTTGGTTCTGGGGAGGGTTTTAATACTAGATGGGATATGGAAAGGGAGATCAAACAGATTTATAGGGGTATATGGGCCTCAGACGAAGGTCGAGAAGGTACAGATTTTAGAAACTATTCAACCTTTTCTAGCTACCTCAAGGGATGTGTGTGTATATGGCAGGTGATTTTAACTGTTTGCTGGATGTTACTACCCAAAAAGGGCAAGGAAAGAAATTTATTGTGATTCTAAAGCATTAAAAACATGTATAGAGACTGCAGGGTCACGGGATTGTAGCTGGGGTGCTAATCCAGGTATTGATTATACATTTGTAAAGGGAACTTTGTTTACCAAAATTAATTAAATTTTTATTTCGAAAAATATTACAGCGTGGGATGCAAAAAGTATACCAGTGGAATTTTCTGAACATTTAGCCATGTATACACAAGTAGAACCTATACCTTGTGGGGTCCCCAGGCAAATTAGGTGGACATTGAATGCAGGGACTACAGCGGAGCATGAGGGGAAAAAATGTACGTTAGATTTTTTAATTTATAGGGTTACAGTATTGCCATTCTATGAGAATTTAGGGAGATGGTGGATGGATGTGAAAACTGACATCAGGGAATGGTTTCAAAAATATGGGAAACAAAAGGTAAATGAGAAACATATTAGGTACATTACATTAAGAGCACAACTGTACAAATTATTGTCTGATGCATATGAACTTGGAGGAGATTCAGGGGAACAAATAAGAAACAAAAAAAAAAAGACATGATGGAGATGCAGTATAACAGGACGAATTCTTTACAAGCTGAATTTACCTTTGGTAAACAAAGATCACCACAGAGTGATCCATGGTCAGCATGTAAGGATAGAATAGAAACAGTGAACTTTTCAACATTAATAGATGAGGAGGGGGTTAGACAGGAAGGGATATGGGGATATTACCAATAGTAGAAACACAGCTACATGACTTTACACAGACTAAGAATATAAGTCCCCATAAGATTACAGCTTACTTGGAGGGGTTACAGAACATAGGTACAGATCAGGATTTGAGAAGTGAATTGGTTAGTGATATCCAAGACTCAGAAATTTTGCAAGTCATTCAGGGGTTGAAGACAAATATAGCTCCAGGAGAGGATGGTATACTGAATGAATGGTATAAAATATTCCTGGATATAATGGCAGTCATATTGGGAAAGGTTTTTCGATATTTACTGACTAAAACTTCTTTACCAACAGAATTTTCTAAGGGATTAGCTAAATATTTATTTAAATCAGGAGATAGAGAACATATTGAAAATTGGAGACCGATTTGTTTATTAAATGCTGATTTTAAAATATTAGCATGCCTATTACAAAAATGTTTGAAAGGAATAGCGGATAAAGTAATTCATCCGGTTCAGACATGTGCCCTACCGGGTAGACACATCCCGAATAATCTCTGTATAATAAGAGATGTATATAATTATTGTGAGAAAAATCAAATACTAGGGTTTTTATTAACTTTAGATCAATGAAAAGCTTTTGATAGTGTGAGCGATGAATTTTTGTTTGCAGTGTTACACGTATATGGTGTATCACAGAGATTGTTAGAATGGATAAAAGTGCTATATAGAAATGCATTTATCATGTCAAACTTGGCTGGATACAATGGCAGATGTTTTCAAATCCGGAATGGAGTCTGACAAGGATGCCCACTGAGCCCATTACTTTATTTATTTGTGTTGGATCCATTTATTAGAAAGATACTTATTAATATGGAACTACAAGGTATAAGGGGTATAGCAGATAGGGCGGAAATAAAAATAATAGCATATGCAGATGATGTGTGTGCCATGGTAAAGAATGAAGAAGGAGTACAGGGGGTACTACAGGAAATGGAGGAGTATGGTATTGTGTCTGGGGCATGTTTAAATTTACATAAAAGTAAAGCCTTGAAGTTAGGAGGGGGTTGCATGGACAAGCAGAAGTATAAGGGAGAGAGATTTTACAGGCACCCCTAAAAATTTTGGGAGTATATGTTGGGCCTGGGGACATGGGAAAGCTTAATTGGGAGACAGCCTTACAGATAGGGGAAAGGAAGGTAGATAGGTGGAAAGGATGGAAAATTTCAAAATTAAAAAGGTACATGTGATAAAACAATTTTTGGTGCCAATATTTTTATATATATTAGTGCCATGTACCCTCTTCCGATGAATTTGGAAACCAGACTGTTCAGAGTGTTCTTTCAACTATTTTGGGGCAGTCGCTTGAACCCCATAAAAAGGGAAGTTGCATATTTGCCAATTAAGAAAGGAGGAGTGGGTATGATAAACCCGGTAGTTTTCTTTCATTGTATATTTTGGGTGGTGAATATTAAACCTGTTTTTTTAAGTAAAACGACTCTTGCAACTGCATGGATGGTACAGAATATTAAGGGCCCGATAAATGTGTGAGTGAATCAGCCTGTAAAAGTAATTGGGGGGGAAAATGGTACCAGAATATATGAAAAGTTTGTTTCAGAGAATGTTTAAATGGCAGGTAACTAAACAAATGATTTTGCAATATCCCAGGAGACAGTTATATCAGGAAGTGTTAAGGATTTTGGGGCCAGAGGAACCACATATTAAACATTGTCTGGAAGGCAGACGGAATGAGGTATACAAACAACTAATAGACACAAGGATTCCAACTTGGGTGTGAGATATTCTGTGGCTGTGTGCATATGGTAGGATTAGGGTAAGGGGAAATCATAAGCATAAGATATTGGAAGATAGGAAATGTTTGTATCCAGATTGTGAGGATGTTATAGAAACACAGGAACATTTCCTAACAGAATATTCATATTCCACAGTTTTATGGAACCACCTAGCAGTCACGTGGAAAATGCCATGGATGACTAAAGTGACTTACAAAATGGCTGTGCTGGGAATGTTCCACCAACTATCGGTAAAGTATGATCCGAGCACATTAAGAGTTCTTTTTACGTGTATAAAATATTATTTATGGCAAAGTAGATGCCAATTCCTGTTTCAGCAAAAGATGATGACCTGTCAAATGTTGTGCATGCAATGTGAAACAGCTTTATGAGAAGTGTATTTAACAGATTTGAAATTGCACCCCAGAGCACATATGTTGATGTGGTGGAGGGAATTTACATTTATTATAAAATGAAGGGGTTAAGGGGAGAGAATTTTGAGTGTGTGACTAGCAGGATGTTTATGATGGGGAAAGGAGGTTTAGTATATATAAAAAAAGGGGAACACAGGGTGTATGGTGATGGGAAAACTGTAAAATAATGATGATATGTATGTTATGAATTTTTAGAAATAAAAATTGCCCCTACTCTTTTCGAGAAGTGCCATGGGATCTTTAATGTCTACTTGAACAACCACCAGAACAGGCAAATGGGACCTCGGTTTAACATCTCATCCGAAAGATGGCACCTCAGGAGTGCAGCACCCCCCGCATGCTGCACTACAGTGTCAGTATTGGAATTTAACCCAAGTGGCTGGTGTGGGGCTAGAACCCACAGCCTTCTGATCTTCCAGCCTGAGAGGCGAGTTTGCAACCTGCTGAGCCACTGACACTGCTCCCAGCCATCAGGCAGTCCATGGCAGGCAGTGCTGCTGGTGATGGTGTTTCATGTCTGGGGTGAGAATGCAATCATTTCTGCTACTGCAGCAAGTCTGGGCTCCTGTGCATCAGGCAGTCCATGGCTGGCAGTGCCACTGGTAGCAGTGTTTCCTGGTTGTGGAGGGAATGCTGCCATTTCTGCTACTGCGGCAAGTTTGGGCTCCCAGCCATCAGGCAGTCCATGGCTGGCAGTGCTGCTACTGATAGTGTGTCCTGGTTGTAGAGGGCCATTTCCGGTCCATAGGAAGTCTATGTTGCTGACCATCAGAAAGTCCATGGCTGACAGTGCCAATGGTGGTAGTGTTTCATGGTTGGGAAGGGAATGCTGTCATTTCTACTCCCATAGTGAGTCTGGGCTCCCAAGCATCAGGCAGTCCATGGCTGGGAATACTGCTGGCGGCAGTGTGTTTCCTGGTTGGGGTGGGAATGCCACCATTGCTGCTTAAATAATGAGTCTTGGCTTCTGGCCATTGGACAGTCCATGGGTGGCTCCTAGTTGGGGAGGGAATGCCACCATTTCCTGTCCCACAGTGAGTCTGGGCTCCCAGCCATCGGGCAGTCTATGGCTGGCAGTGCTGCTTGTGACAGTGTTTTCTGGCTGGCAGTGCTAGTGGTGGCAGTCTTTCATGGTTGAGGAGGGAATGGTGCCAGTTCTGCTCCCACAGTGAGTCTGGGCTCCTGGTTGGGAAGGGAATGCCACCATTTCCACTCCCATGGTGAGTCTAGGCTCCCAGCCACTGGGCAGTCCATGGCTGGGAGTACTGCTGGTGGCTGTGTTTCCTGGTTGGGGAAGGAATGCTGCTGTTACTGCTCCTGTAAAGAGTTTGGGCTCCTGGTTATCAGGCAGTCCATGGCTGGCAGCACTTCCTGGTTGGGGATGGAATGCATGATTGCTGCTCCTTCAGTGAATCTGTGCTCCTGGCCAATGGACAGTCCATGGCTGGCAGTGCCGCTGATGGCAGACTTGTTTCCTGGTTGGGGTGGGAATGCCACCATTGCAGCTCCAGCTGCAGCAGTGAGTCCGGGCTCCCAGCCATCAGGCAGTTCATGGCTGGCAGTGCTGCTGGTGGCAGCGTTTCATGGTTGGGGAGGGAATATTGCCATTTCTACTCCCATAGTAAGTCTGGGCTCTCAGTCAATGGGCAGTCCATGGCTTGCAGTGCCACTGGTGGCAGAGTTTCTTAGCTGCACAGGGGATGCTGCCATAGCCGCTACTGCAGTGACCCTTGTGGCATGACAAGGAGAAGTCGCAGAGGCTTGCATTACCCATCTCTTCCAGAGGGTGCTGAGGACAGATGAAAAGAATCTGCATTTATATAGCACTTTTCTTACATCCAAAGCGCTTTACAAGCAATGCTAGACTGGTAGTGAAATGACTGAATGTGTGGTGGCGGCCATATCGCACATCATCACCCACACACCCTGGATAATTGCATGAACCAGCTTATGGGAAGGGGAATGTTGGCCAGGACACCAGGAATGTTCCCTACTCTTTTGCGAAGAGTGCCCTAGGTTCTTTTACTTCCACCTGGACAACACCAGGATGGGTAGAAGGGACCTCAGTTTAACGTCTCATCCGAAGGACGGCACACCCCAGCAGTACAGCACCCCCCAATACTGCACTCGGATGCCAGCGATTTTTTTTTTTTTTTTTTGTGCAAGTCCAATCCCGGTGTGGGGCGAGAACCCACGACCTTCTGGTCCAGAGGCGGATGTGCTACCAACTGAGCCACGCTGACACCTATGACAGATGACAGATATCATGATTGTAGTGGTAGCAGGAACAGGGATGACACAGAGCAATTCATGCATGTTGCAATCCTGCAGTAAGCTTGTGATCTAGGGTAGAAAATGCCTCTCCACGCCATTAAAATGAAGAAAGTACTTTGGCACTCCCAGGCCTCATACAACTCATCTTCTCCCACCTGATGATGGCCAGCAATAAGGGAACCCCCCCAACTGGAGGGCCCCACTGCAGCAGGGGTAATTCTGTGAAGGCTGTGGCAGTAAGTCAGCTGGGACAGTACTTGGAGATTGCTCTGGCAGTATGATGGGTGGATAGAAGAGGGGTAATAAATGTTATGGAAGGGGCAATAATTGTTATGAAAAGGGGACAATAAATGTTATGGAAGGGGCAGTAAATGTTAAAGAAGGGGGTAATAAATGTTACAGCAGACCATTGCATATTCTATTTATAATGCATTGGTTTATTAGGTATAGCTTTTAAATCATCTTTTTATGAAGATATAACTGTTTCTGTCTGATTTCAACTGCTGGCTGCAGTACTGCACATGGCTACTGTGATGTCATCAGCATTGTGCAATTTGCTCTCTGAATGGTTCAGTATTCAATTGTGACGTACCCAGCTTTGGTAGGTATCAATTGTGACATACCCCAAAATGCAAAATATCATGTTCTCTCTCCTGGGCTGGTCTCCGGGCTTCCTTACTCCTGGGCTGCTCCTCCTGATGTCAATGATAGGCAGGTCCAGAGCTGCAGCAGGGGGTGCATAAGAAGCCCTCAACTTCTGGATACCACCAGTCTACTTCCTGCCTTTGGTGAAGCAGGTACTCTGCAGCAGAGCCCTGTCACTCGTGGCAGGGCTGAAGATTATCTTTACAGCAAGCATCGAGAGTCATTGGGCAACATTGGCGCAAGCCTGTAAGTTTAAAACTTGCTCAGGGGAGGTAGCCTCAGTGAGATCCAGCCTTAGCCTTGCACGCTACACAGGCTGGTCTCACCTCTCGAGAGCCAACAGAATAGCCATTTTTTCCCATGCACTAGCCCCATAGGAGTCAATTGCTGGGGGGAGAGAGAGAGAGGCGTGATCGAAAGAAAGGCGCTATCGCGATCGCTAAAATGGCTCCAGCAGTGCTTTAACGGCCATTTTTAGTGGTTCTAGCGGTCGGAGCTTGGGCAGACCACTCCCGCTACCTCGCGCTCAGGGGATTCCTTTTTGGCACCAAATGAGACTCAGGACTAGCGCTTCTGCGCGCTAGGCGGCCCTGTCTTATCGGAAGGCTCATTGCGCCCCCCCGCCAGCCTCAGCGACTGGAGCAACTTACTGTCTCGGAGGGACTCAAGGAACAAATCAACAGCATAGCTACAATTAAAGGGGCAATCCCCCTCCAGCCAATTAATTTGAAGGTTGGCTTGCTTGTGTGAGGAAGACAGACATTTAAAGGGGCCAGGCTGCAGTTTGGCTTGTGTGAGGAAGACAGGCATTTAAAGGGGCCAGGTTACAATTAAAGGGGCCATTGCCCCCCAGCCAATTAATCTGAAGGTTGGCTTGTGTGTGCACTGCACTTGTTAGCAGTCCTGGTTTTGTGTCTCAGAGGGACTCTTACTGCAGCCAGAAGGGACCTTCTCAACAGCTGACTAGGGGCATAGAGATCTGTTTATTTACCCACTCTAATCCCGCAGCAAGGAAAAACCATAGAAGATGGCTTCAGAAAAATCAAGTCGAGGAAAAAAATGCCTACGCTGCAAGTCCCCTCTCTTTATTACCTTTGCTGGCTCACTCTGCCTCACATGTGACAAGGCAGCGGCAGTGAGTGGGGTTGACACAATGGACACCAGTTCATTGCAGGCAAATGGACAGGAGAGGTCCGACCGAGTACAATCAAGCATTCCAGAAAGGTCCGACCAGCTTACTGAGCAGAGCACTATATCCAGGGACCCCCCCATCCCTTGACCCCGAGCTCATAGACAGGTTGAATAGAGCCTTTGCTATGGACCCCTTTTCCTTTGAGTGGCACCTTCCGGGGTCACCAGATGCGAGACAACACAAGAAAGCCAGGAGAAAAAGGACCCCCTCCTCATCCCCTTCTGACGAGGGGGGGCCTTTCTCTCGCAATTCCTGCCCCAAGAAAAAGTTTAGAGAAGAGGACAGATCTCCAGAAGAGGACAGTCACCATCATTCTAGCCACAGATGCAGAAAAAGGTCTCGTTCAAGGAGCAGAACAAGGGCCGGACATAAGGGCAGATGGCACAGGGGGTACTCCCCGGGCTCCTCAGGTGACAACTCTTCCACCGAAGAGGGAGAGATAGTAGATTCCTCATCAGATCCTGATGACTCACTGTCCAGAAATTTTGACCTTGATGACCTAGACTTCTTTATCAAGAAGGTCATATCCGAGATTCACCTCGGTCCTCCCCCACCGGTCTCTACGCAGCCAAAACAAGCTTTCCACCTGGCGTCCGCCTCTAGGCCTGCTACAGCTTTTCTCATCCCTCCCGCCATCGAGGACTTGCTAAAGGAAGAATGGCAGGGCCCGGAGTGTGCTTTTCTGGTTCCCAAATGGATATGCAAACTTCTGAAGTTTGACAAAAAACAATCAGAGAAGTGGTTAGACTGCCCCAGGATTGACCCATTGATTAGTGGACTCATCACTCAAAAGATCCTTTCAAGCCTCAGCAACGTCTCTTAAGGCCGCAGCGGCAAACCTATTCTCCGCCAGAGCCACCTTATCTTGGGCATTGGATTTAGCTTTTCAGTTCGCAGAAGATCCAGACAAGAATTCTCCCATTATCCAACAACTACAGTTAGTGGGGTTGGCCGCCGCCTATGCGTCGGATGTGTCAGAAGAAGCAGTCCCATGTGCCGCACAGACCATGTTTTACCAAACCTTGGCTCGTCGCAACCTATGGCTCTGGGCATGGCATGCAGATGCTTCCTCGAAGAGCCATTTGGTGAATGCACCATATGAAGGCAACCTCCTGTTCGGGTCGGCACTGAAGGAGGCAGTGAAGGAATCGGGTGAAACTGCAAAGGTGCATATGCTACAGTTTAGGAGCCAGGGCAAAGCCTGGCCTTCAGGCACAAGGCGAATTTTTCGTGACAGAGGTTTCAACAAGGGTCAGAATTCCAGTTCTTCAGGAAAAAGGCCATGGTTCTCCCGACGCCAGCGATCTTTAAGGGGAGGTGGATCAGGTGGAGGAGGGAACCTCCAGGATTCAGGATCCAGCAACAAGAAAGCACAATGAGGAAATGCGGGCTCATCCTCGAGTAGGGGGCAGACTTTTGGATTTTCTCGAGGAATGGGTCCAAACAACATCGGACAGATGGGTGTTAGACATTATCCACCAGGGATACTTAATAGAATTCGAGTCCAAGCCCCCATTACCACATGTGGTGCCCTCGCCTATTTCAAACAACTCGTCCAAAAGGCAAGCCACACTGCAGGCCATCACGGATCTTCTGCAAGCTGGGGCTAACGAACAAGTTCCCCCCACAGAGCTCAACTGAGGGGTCTACTCTCTGTTTTTCATTGTGCCCAAGTGCACAGGGGGTCACAGACCAGTCCTAGAGCTCAAGTTCCTAAACCGCTTTGTGCGCAGCAGACCATTCAAGATGGAAACATTGGCCTCAATTGCCAAGGAAGTCCTGCAAGGAGACTTTTTAGCATCCATAGACCTACAAGATGCCTATTTGCATATCCTGATTCACAGCAGGCACAGGCAGTACCTGAGGTTCAAGCTGGGCAATCGTCACTTCCAATTCAAGACTCTCCTGTTCGGACTGTCCTCAGCCTCAAGAACATTCTTGAAGGTCCTGGTAGCAGTAATAGCCCACCTATGGAACCGGGGGATCCAGCTATTCCCTTATCTGGATGACATCCTCATCAAGGCTCCACAGCTTGACCAAGCAGTACAGGCAGTGGCAGATGTAGTCCAGTGCCTCACGGTTTTCTAATCAACCGGAAGAAGAGCTCCCTAATTCCGAGTCAGAGCCTGAGCCACCTGGGAGCGGAATTCAGGACGCAGATCAACAAGATATTTCCCCCCTACTCAAAGTACAGGGACCTGTTAAAACTCATCAGCAAATTCCAAAGGAGCAATCAACTGCCAGCTCAGTCCTTCTTACAGCTTATCGGGACTCTAGTGTCCCTGGCAGACTCAGTTCCATGGGCTCTGGTACACATGCGGCCCATTCAGACTCACCTGCTCAAGCTGTGGTCCCAGTCCAGCCACCCTTAGCTCCACCTCATCCCAGTGTCACAGCAGGTAAAAAGCACCCTTGCATGGTGGTCTCGGAGAAAAAACGTGATGAGAGGTTGAGACCTAGGCCATCCGCGTCAGATTAGGATCACAACAGACGCAAGCCTCAGGGGTTGGGGGGCTCACCTACAACAGACATCAACCCTAGGCAAGTGGTCCCTGATGGAATCAAGGTACAGCATAAATGTTCTAGAGATGGCAGCAGTTTGTATGGCCGTAAAGCACTTCTATCAGCAAGTGCGCACCAGGGATGTGCTGATTCTAACAGACAATCAAACAGCAATGGCTTACATCAACCACCAGGGCGGCTCACGAAGCACAAAAATGCTTTGGGAATCCCTTCTCCTTCTCCGATGGGCAGAGAAGCACCTGGAAAGCATAAGGGCAGTGTACATACCAGGTCAGGAGAATATCACAGCAGACTGGCTAAGCCGCAAGGACATGCTCCCGGGGGATTGGTAACTGAAGGAAGCAGCCTTCCAGCTCCTTGTCCAGAAGTGGGGCAATCCACAAGTGGATCTGTTTGCATGCCGACACAATGCAAAGGTTCAGCAGTTCTGCTCCCTAGCCAGAGACGACCTAGCAATAGCACAGGACGCCTTCTCCCTAAACTGGGGTCGCCTCGGCCTCCTGTACGCCTTTCCTCCAATCCCACTTCTCTCCAGGGTTCTTCACAAAGTGGCCAGAGACAAGACGGAAATGATCCTAGTTTGTCCCAGGTGGCCACGCCGCCCATGGTTCCCCCTACTCATTCAGCTGTCAAAGGCGCAACCTTTCATTTTCCAGCCCTCCTGAGACCTTCTCCATCAGGGTCCGGTCCTGCATCACAATCTGAGCAATCTATCCCTCTCAGCTTGGAGACTGAGAGGGAAACGTTCAAAGAGTTAGGTTACACTGCTCCAGTCATTGAAATGATGGTCAGCTCCCGACGCACTTCATCCTCCATGGTGTATTATAGGATATGGAGAAGATTCTTATTCTGGCTCCACTCCAGGGGCACTCAGGATCATCCAATAACCCTTCCGGTCCTTTTGCAATTTCTGCACGAGGGATTCGACAAGGGCTTGCAGCCAGCCACCTTGCAAGTGCAAGTTTTGGCACTGGGGGAACTTTTGTTCGCAGACTCGGGGGGTACGCTGGGGTCTCACCCTCACGTCAGGAGGTTTTTAAGGGCAGCAACGCTAAAACGCCCACCAATTAAGCTAATTGTTCCACCTTGGAAACTTAATCTGGTCCTCAAGGCCCTCACAAAAGCGCCATTCGAGTCCTTGAAGGAAGCATCAGTCATGCATGTTACTATGAAGGTGGTTTTTCTGGTGGCCATCACTTCAGCTAGGAGAATCAGCAAACTGGGGGCGTTGTCAACCAAAGAGCCCTATACAGTTTTTCACCCGAATTCGGTGGTACTCAGGACAGATCCAGGCTTCTTACCAAAGGTCACGTCTCTCTTCCACTGCAACCAGGAGCTCATACTTCCTTCTTTCTGCCCTCACCCGAAAAACGAAAAAGAAAGATAATTTCACACCTTAGATCTGAGGAGAGCAATCAGAATCTATATTAAGAGAACAGACACTTTTCGCAAAACATCAAGCTTGTTTATTTTGACCGCAGGCCGAAATATGGGTAAAAAAGCATCAAAAGACTCTATAGCCAGGTGGATTAGATCAGTAATCATCACAGCGTATGACAAGGCAGGAGTATCTCTGCCTGGACCAGTGAGAGCCCATTCCACCAGAGCGATGGCCACGTCATGGGCAAACTTCAGAGAGGCATCTCCAGCAGACTTATGCAGAGCAGCCACGTGGTCATCCATTCATACCTTTACTAAATTTTACAAACTGGACATCATGTCCTCAACGGAAGCACCTTTTGGCCGCCGAGTGCTTCAGTCAGTGGTGGATCCCTAAGGACACTTAACATTCTTCCCACCTGGGATATCTAGGGATGCACTGCTTTTGGATATCCCAGGAGTAAGGAAGCCCGGAGACCAGCCCAGGAGAGAGAAACAGAAATTTGGGTACCTGTAAATTTTCTTTCTCCGACTGCTGGGCTCCGGGCTCTGGATGCCCTCCCAGAATGTATATAGTTGCTGGGCCTCAGGGCCCTTATGCCATAACTGTTCATGTTCTTTGTTTCCTAGTTCTCATAGTATTACCTCAGAGAGACTGCATTAATAATGACTGGTATCCGGAAGTTGAGGGCTTCTTATGCCCCCCCTGCTGCAGCTCTGGACCTGCCTATCACTGCCATCAGGAGGAGCAGCCCAGGAGTAAGGAAGCCCGGAGACCAGTCATCGGAGAAAGAAAATTTACAGGTACCCAAATTTCTGTATATCTTGCAAAGTGGGTCCAAAAATACCAGTTTTCATTTTGTGTCAATTTCTCTCCACAACTGTTGTGTAATGTAACAAATGGCATGTCTGTGAGGATAGCTCGCAAGAACAAGTCACAGTGCTTAAGCAAGGTCTTGCATGTTACCCTTCAAACTAAGTCATAAAACGTGGACCTAATTAGTAAAACACTGAAATATGGTATAAACTTCTTTGCTGGCAGGAAACAAATAGTCAACCTTATGGGGACAATCAGAAATGCATTTAAAATATTTTCGGAAGGCAAAAGCATACTAAGCTGCCTGAAGCTCATTTACAGATATATCCTGGGGGAAAGGGTACAGAGGATATATACAAATGATTTTCATTCTTTGGTAACTGGTTCAAACCCACTAGGCAGAAGTGCCTGTTTTCAGGGGCGACCAGAGAGCACTGTAGAGGTTAAGTGACTTGTTCATAGTCACACAGTATGCAAGTGGAGGTTGTGGGAATCAAACTCAGTTCATTCACAGCTTGTTACTCTAACCTCTAGGCTATACTGCCAGCTCCAGATGTGAAGGAGATATAGACAATCCCTTTTAATTAGGAAATATTTGCACAGTATACTTATACATCTTTGCTTATGTGAGGGGGGAACATGATGGACCTAAAGTCCTTAGTAACTTTGGAACATATGTAACCCCCTACAAATGGAAGTTCCCGAAAGTCTTCCTTGGGTGTGCCTAAGTGCCCACTGCCAGGCTGGTATCCTGTGTCTTAGCGCTTTAAAAGTGTTTGTGTGAGAGCGCCTTAATGCCTCTGTGCTCTGTCTCTTTAAAAGCTGCCAATAATGTGGTGCTTATTTAATCTGGGAGTGGGCTGAGGGTTTTTATGCTCGAGTCCTGCCCAGGCTGTCAGATAATCGCTCCATACTGGCATCGCTATTTGCACAGAGGGAGCTCTATTAGAAGCTGTGCTTATGTACTGATTATCTATTAGCATGGCAATAGTATTGTAGTTTGTTTAACCTGCCTTCTTTGCAGCATGGACTTTATGTATTGCACCACCATTTTGGATTTGGACTGCCAGTCAGCCCCAGTCAGTACCTCTGGGGACTCTAAAATGGAGCCTGTCCCCAGGGGTCTTGTGGGAGCAAATTTCTGTAGGAATTGTAGTTTTTACATTTTGACGCCAAAACAGACCGGGTTGGGGGGGTCCCTTGCTTTGACAGACAGATGGATCAACCAACCAGAACCTTTTGGACCGAAGGGAAATTCCCAAGCTGCCTGCTGCAGTGAGTCAGTCTGGAGTTAGAGTTTGCAGATTAAACAGCTTGAGTGATTCAAGCAGCAGCTCCTGCGTAGTTTGCATAAGAGATTGGTGGAAAGACTGAGTCTGGCCTGTCTGCCTGCAGTCCCTTGAGAGGGAATATTTTGAAAGGCTTAATACTCTAGACTGTATCTGAATTGAGTGAGAGAAAAAGCCACTGAAGTGTGACCAGGCTTAAACCTGAAGAAGGCCGAAGATTTGCTGTATGTGATCAGCCTGTCAGGACATCCATTCACCACAGAACTCCCGGTTTTGCTCAGAGACACTGATATTGCTACCGGACTGCTATCCGCTTTGTGGTAGGGTGATTGCTTTACCATAAATGTGCTGTGTGCTGTTAGTGGGTCGCGATTTGGTTCCCTACTGTTTAATTGTGCCACGCTTGCTGGAAGCTGCATCCAGCCTTCCCGGACTGATTTCCGAACTGTTTTAACCAGCCTGGGCCCTGCCATACTATCCCAGCCAGCTACTTCAGGTGCAGAGAACACCATTGACAAGAGACTCACCTGGGGATTAGCCCCCTGCTCAGCATCTCGAACAGGAACAACACCTCGGTGATTCATGTGGGCCCTGCTTCTCCTGGCATACCAGTTGTCAACCTGTAGTCTCTAGCTTGTCCCTTCTGTCTTGCATTGGGTAGCATGAGTAGCAATCAGGGTTGCTCCCTGCAACAACAACTAAATCTCAAGTGTTGTCATCTGATTGCATTGTTGTTTTTCCTTTCATGAACTGAGCCTTCAGGCCCTGGATTACAAATTGTGTGTGGTTGTGCATGCTTTTTCTTTTCATCACAGGGCCCCAACCAGCAGCGATGTTGGCCTACCCCAGGCAATGTTCCAGGCTAGCTCACCTTACTTCCAACTGGGTATCCAGAGCGTGTGACTGTGTAGGGACTAAAGGTGCATGCATAATTGCCTGACTAGGTCAGTTTTCGGATCAATCAACCTGATTATGCCCCTCCCTTGTTCAATTCCCCTGAATAAATCAGATCTAAATATTTTTGCATTTAATCCAACTGTGGTTCCAGTTTGTACCAAAAGCACTGTACTGTTGTTATTTGCTGTGCCTAACCTTGTTTTACAGGGGGTCTCTAGGGTCAAACTGGTGGAACCAGCCCTGGTGGTAAGTGCAAACAGTGTGGGGATTTGTATTCTGAATAGGGGCTACTGTGAAAGTGCTTGTTGCATATTGTCTAGGCCACTAGAGGGGAAAGGAGGGGTTACAGTGAGAGGGCTGTACCCAGGTTAGCCTTGTTACTAACAACCATGTTCTCCGGGTGGAGGTACCTGTTTCAGTACCCAGGTCCCTTAACCTGCAATTAGCCAAGCAGGCAGGGGTTACACATATGATTAGCTAGAGAATAAGAACTGTTGTAACATGGCAATTTATAGTGTACTCCAACAAAGTAATTACATTGGTTGAAACACAACCCATGACCGAAAACCAAGTGGGTAATAATTAACCAATAAGCCATTTGGGGGTGTGGGTTATCAGGGGATTTACCACAGCTGGAGTGGGTAAATCCTCGCCAGCCGTGTTAAATGCCCCAATAACCCATATCCTCCGAATAGCTTATTGCGATTATACCAAGGTTAATTTTTTTTTACTATAATAAAATACAAATATTAAAGAGGTTTTTTTTTCATTTTTATTGTATTTATTACTATGCTGCAGAGCAGATATTATAGATTATTTACTTATCAACAGCTGTTGGTTATCAGAGGATTTACAACTTTGGTAAACTGCCAGTCTGATGATTTCATTGGCTGTTCACTTACATCCATGGTATAATTCCCTAGTAATGCCCGCTTGGCCTTGGCAGCATGCTTACTGAGAAACAAAGAGAGAGAGAGAGAGAGAGAGAGAGAGAGAGTGTGAGGAAAAGAATCACTCCCTCTCCCACCTCTCTTTGTGCCTGTCTCTGTCCGTGCCTATAGATGGTGGTAGTCTTGGAACACAGACGGAATGCTCCTCAGTCTCTCTCCTACCCACCCACCCACCGGGAGGACATCGGAGTAATCATGTGACCTCTCTCAATGCAGCAGTAAGTAAAATTGATAGTAACCAGTGATCGAGCAACAAAAGCATAGAATGTAAAAATGTGGACTTATTGATCAGCTGAGTACACACAGATGCCCCACACAACACCAGCACTGCATCAATCACTGTTGCTGTGCAGAGGAAGAGAGAGAGACAGACAGAGAAATCAGCAGTAGTAAATGTGTCTCTCTCTTTCTTACCATCACTGCTGCATTTCTGCAATTGAATACAGTGATCGTCAGCTTTTCTACTGATTTCCAAACAATAATGCATTCTGGGCACAGTACCAATATTAGCATACATAGAGATGTACAAGCAAGTGAGATGCCAGATATGCAAATATTCTTACTGTACCTAGAATGCATTACTGAATCACAAATAAAAACGGAGGAAATGAGGGAACACACCACTGTAGAAAAAAACAAGGAAAATGCGTTTATTTTTGTCTCGTATTCTATCGAAAACATTATGCTAAAAGCTATATTAAAACGGCAGTCACAATGTAAATATATATTGAGTAGTGAACGTGCATGCACACCGTCAGACATTTAGAAGCCTGAGTATTCGGTTAAAAGTGCAGACTTGAACAGCAGATAATATTGTGACTTGCTGTTCATTTCTTTCCCACTTGTAATTCATTTCTAACAATATTTATTTAGTTGTTTTTAACCAGGAATAGCACACTAAGCTGAAAGTTTTTTTTACAGGAGTGACCTGGGAGCACAAGGAAGTTAAGTGACTTGCTCAGGGTCACACAGTATGCAAGTGGAAGCTGTGGGATTCAAACCCAGCCTGGTCTGCTGGATGTTACTGGATTTGCAGCACAGAGCCTTAGACCACTGCGCTATACTGCTTCCTAGTCACCTGCCAATAGTCACCTTGTGCTTGCCATGTTACAAGTGCATTAATCCACTCCAAATTCGGGCTCTACTAGGAAATTAATGCCTGGTTGGTGGTTGGAGGCACTCAGCCTACAGCCTTGTGCACCAACCCTTCCCCCCCAAACCAGGCATTAATTCCCTAGTAGAGCCCTCCTTTGTCATGGATTAATGTTTACTTGACCCTTCTTGTTCATCTTCTGCCATCAAGACAACCAAAAACCTTGAAACAATGTATCCCACTCTACTTGCTGGATCACTGAACATCATTTTCATTAAGGAACTGATCCAGTTTTCTTAAGAAGAAGAAATACTCCCTGCCTGCACTTCCTCCTCAGGGAACTTGTTCCTGACATTCACCACCCATTGTGTGAAGCAGTGTACCTTCTTCTGGTCCTAAGCTTGCCCTTTCTGAGGTGCAGTAAATGTCTCTTAGTGCTACTGGCCTGTACCAGGGTGAGCAGTCTTTTCCATTCCTCCTTGGTAATCCCTTTTAGAATTTTTAAGATGGCTATCATCCCCCCCCATCCTTCTCTTTTCCATGGAAAACATTCCAACCTGGCTAGTCTGTTGGTATGACTCAAACCTTTCAGCCTCTTAATCATTCTGGTAGCCCTCTGTTGCACCCTTTCCATTACATATTCTGTCCCCTTACACTCTAGTAACCAGAATGGCATGCAGCACAGTAAGTCAAGCCTTACCAGTGTCTCATAGAGTGGCAGACTTATCCTGCTCCCCCTCCTTGTTCTGGTGCTTACTATGCATCCCAGCATTCTTCAATTACTAAGTTAATGTATTAGCAGATGAGCAATAAACATCAGAAGTTTCATCATTAAATGATAATCCACAAAAAATAACAAGGTAGGAACAAACGGTGAGTAGCAGGTGATGGTAGTAAGTAAGCATCTAGAGGTGACCTGGCAGTGCAATTAGGATGTGCAGACATCTGTGGGCAGGAACTGAGAAGAAATACAAATAGAAGGAGCAGAAATGCTAAGCCTTAGCATTAGGGTTCCCCTGGGATTCATCCTTGGTCGTTTAATACTTTCCATGTTTATGAATGACCTTCTTTCAACTCTGAACAACTCCTATGTGCACTTCTATGCTTACAACACAGAGATTTACCAGTCTGCATGAAACAGTGATGATATTGGGATTAACCTCCAGTCTGACCTCAACAAACCCTCAGAAATGTTCCAGGTTGAATAATTTCATCTTAAACGTAAAAAAACAAAAACAGTGTATCTCGATATTAACTGCACAGACAAGAGGGCAACAAGGCAAGGCAATACACACCACACCATTCTTAATCTCCTCTTTTGATGGTTGATCCCTTACTTCTGTCTTGCATTTCAAATACCTTGGCTTATAGATTAATAATAGCCTGAAACTTGATAAGCATATAGACTCAGTAATTAAAAAAGTCAATATGAAATGGAATATGCTCTTCGGGTCAAAGACATGCCTTTCTCTAGAGACACACGAAAGGCTTGCTGCTCAACTAGTGTTACTTATCATTGACTGTAGGGACATTGTATAAATGGATTCCCTAGAAACCTCCCTAGGCAATTGTGAAAAAGTGAAGCACCTCTGTCTTGCACTGCCCTCCTTGAACCAGTCACTGCAACCTATATGAGTAACTAGACTGGTTCCCTGCCCATAAACAGCTACACTAATTCTCCCTAATGTACATGTACCACTGCATTCAAAATGTCTCCCAGTCATCTTCCCCCCAATTTCCCACAGCCCGTAGTATCCATGTTTAATGCCAATCTCCATGTCATTGCTGCTGGGGCTCAATGATTTAGTACAACATGAATCTATGTTGATTCCCGGGACATGATTACATTTCTTCTCTGTTTGTGCTGCCACTCTGCTACTAGTTCTGTATTCGACCTGTTCTACCATGCATGCTACTGTGCTTGCTTTGTATTGATTTTTTGTTTCTGGGTATATTTAGTACTTGTGAAAGGTGTCGGATTGACAGTACTGGAAATTGAAGCCCTCTGGCCACATGACACACCCTGGACAATCACAGTGCAAGCTTCACCACACTTAGACACCAGTGTGCCTCAACCCTGTCACAGAGAGACCACCATGTAAGTAAGAGGATAGTTCAGACTCCATGCCCATTCAGTCCTTGGCCTCTCATGTGAGACTGCCAACAAGGGTTCAACATTAGTGCCAGTTGTGTTGGTGATTTGGTGATGTGAGCACCTACCTACTGGGAACTGGAATGAGGCCACTACAACACATTTCACATAGGCCACTGAACAGCCCTCAAATGGCAAGGCAAGGCAAAGTTTATTTATAAAACACCCAATCCAAAAAGGATCTGAGCACTATACAAAGTTCAGACATAAAAAAACATAAATATGACTTTTTAAAATACAGTATAAATAAAAATACAGTAATTCAAGGCAGGGGGCCTTAATTAATCAGAAAATGCCTGTGGGAATAAGAAAGTCTTCAGAGAGAAATGATAATGGCTTTTGGATGCTATGGACCTGGGCTGGATTTGAACCAGTGACATGGAGGTGAAAGGCTTCTTAACCTACCATCTATCTACTGAGCCATCCAGTTCCCCTGTTATTGTATCTTTATTTTATTTATGCTGTCACACTTTTCACTGCTGGAGCTAAGCTATTTTGTTCTATCTGTTGTCTTCCCTGGCGTGTACATAAAAATGTCTCATCTTATGGGGTTATCCAAGTTAACGAAATTTTAAATAAATAAATAATATACAGCTTAAGATCTGCTGAATTCCCAATATACAAACATTTGTACATGAAAGCAGGAAAAGCAAGTTAGGCCTTCACATAAAGAGCTACCCCATGACTGGACTCCACTACCAACCTTTACCCATGCCCAAAATGCTGACTCTGACTGTAAAATCTATAAATACAGACTGATGTGTGAACTGTCTACTGACTATTGACTATACATGTGACTGTAACAGCAATCACTATTAAATGCTATTGTATCCATCAGTACCTGTATATTAACCTCACCTGTATGTTAACTACCATTGTTTATGTTATATTCTATGCATGCTATAACTAATTGTACCTACACAATGCAGGCGTTGAAATAGTGTCCCAAAGGGTACACTTCCACTGGAAATGTGGATGATTTGCCATACATTTCCTGAAAAAATTGTACATTTCCACATTATAAAATAATAGAAAATTAAAATAAATTAACAGCGAGAACAGAGTTGTCCAGGGAACATAATTATGCCTCCCCTTCACTGTCTCCCTCAGAGGAACTGCTTGATAAGTTGCATTCCCTTTGTTTTTGTAACACTTTGTCTTTTCTTTTGTACTTAGCAGTCTCTGGTCTCCTCTCTTTCTCCATTGCCCACAGGGATAATGCACCAGTTGCATCAAACTCCTTGATTTGTATTGGACTTAGTTTGACATTCATTAAATGCCCTAGCATCTCTGGAGTTAGGCATGATCTCCAGTCAGTTTTAATACGTTTCATGATTGAAAATCCAGACTCAACAATGCTCGAACTGGAACTTAAAACTAACACAATGCTCAGAAGAGCTATGATGTTGGGCAGGTCATCCTGTTTTCTAAACAACTTTTTAAGTAGTGCATGAGGATTGTTAGCCAGTACTGGTTCAAGAGCAAGCAGTCGGAGGGCATATTTTATTAGCAGACAGAATTCCCCAAAACATAATGCTGGGTTAAGGCCTTGGCCTTCAAGTGCCTTAGAAAAGTGTTCTGCTAGGAATGTCACATCTTTTCTGCCATATGCAACATCATCATTGCTGTCAGGATGCACTACTGGCCAGTTGTTTGGATTGAAAATTTGACACGCTTGTGCAACATTAAGCTGTTCATCACAGCCTTCCCCTGGTGATGGACTTACCATGTTACTGAAATGCTGTTTCATGGACTTCACAACTTCATCTCTGAAATGGGTCACTTCCTTCGTAACAGTATATATAGTGCCAGTGAACTGTTGCCCCTGTTCTAATGCAAGTACCTCATCTTTGAATTCCATTCTGTCAGCAGAAATGTTGTTGACAGCAAGGAAGCTCTCACAGGCCTGCTGTATGTTCTAATGTTCTAATGAAAGAACAGCAGCCTCAACTCTTTCTGCAATTTGGACAATTAGCAGCTTTTCTTGTTAAAATGCCCATGATACAGACACAATCATCTGTAAACGTTCGTGAATTAGATGTATTGCAATGAGGTATTTAAGTGAGATGAGACTTTTTCTCAGCTTAGCAGCTTTCATTCGGGTGTCCACATGGCCACTAGTACTGACCTGACCATCACTAACCTGTGTCACATGCACAACAATGTTTTTCCACATTTTAATGAGCACATTTAATGCTCAAACTCTGTGGGCTAGCCATCTGGTTCCCAACACATTCACAGGCACAAGATACTGGAGGCTCAGAACAGAAGACGTTTGTTTTAGTCCATTATGCATCACTGCTGATGAATGATAGTACCGGAAAATCAGTTGTAATAGGTCATCAATTTGCTGTACTAAAGAGCAAGGCTTGGCTGCATCTCGCAATGCCAGTACAAAGCGATGGGCTGAGCAGTGGACCGAGACAGCGTGAGGAACCTGAGCCTGAACTTTTTTGGCAACCCCATTATTAAGTCCAAAATTTACTGCTGTATCATCAGCAATGAATCCTACCATGTAGGAGTAATCCTCGACTTTTGTATTTTCATTTATACCCATTTTCTTTTATGCAGTTCATAACTGCATGGAAAATATTATCAGAAGTAGGTCTGCCTATGTCTACGATGGTGAGAAATTTTCTTACAGGTTCACCATCCTTCACATAGTGTATATAAATGAGCTCTTCCTCTATTACAGCTGAGTCAGTACTACCAGCACACAACACGAAAAATATTTGGACTGCCTGACCTCCTCTGTAAGTTGTGCATTAATATCCTTACTGATGAATTTAACAAAACTGGCACAGGCCTTGTCTCTGGTGTACCTCAACCCAACCTTTTCTGTTTCCCTATCCGTGACAGTAGTTCCATGTCTTGTACGAAACTTGTGAATAGTTGCCCTGCTTTAGCAACCTTAAAAGCAGTCAGGAACCTATGGATCATGATTTCTGTTGTGTCTTTATCCATTGACAGCAACCCCCTGACAATTGGGCTTTTGTTAGGGTGATGTTGAGCAGCAATACGGCTGATTAACTCATGATGAATGTGATTAGTTTCATGTGTTTTTATTGTGCCCAGTGTGACATAGACAGCCAGTTCTGAGTGCTGTATCATTTCTTTTTAATATAAAATGTATTACTGAATGTCTCCTGCTGAAAATCAAATACTCTAGGAGTGACCTCACTCATCCCCCCCAAGATTTCGGCTGAGAGATGGAAGCCATAAGAAAAATGCTGACAGCATGTGAGTTCACACACACTCAGTTTTTAGAGACAATGTGTTACATGGAAGACTTTAATAAAGGATCCTGTTTCTCTGAGTTAATTACAAACTTGTTTAAGTTAATTTTGTTAAGAGAGAACTCATAAAGAAGGTTTATGACGTTGGAGAGGAACCTAGGTTGTTACACAGGGGTGCAAGGTTGTAAATGTCCCTGTGAAGCCTGTGTGAGGAAGGATACAGCATGGGATCAAACGAAGTGTCATTTGAAGGACATGAATTATGATGAAGTTGCAGAATGTAATACTTTTGTATAAGATATATATTTTCATATATCCTGACAGGGAGGAGCTAGGTGACCTCCTGAAAAGAGGTGGGGTAAAAGCCAGCTTTTAATTTATTCTGTTTTACTTCACAGAGACACATTTTTACCTAGACTCTGACAAGAACACATCTTTGGAGCACTTTAAGCAAGTATTTAGAGACTAAGTACTGTAGTAGGAATTGTACTGTTTTAAACCTTGTTCTTTTAAAAGATTTGTATGTCTTGTGATATAATAGTTCTGTATTGTTGTGTTTTACATATTCTTATCTATTATAATAACAGTATTTTTAGAACTTACTTGATCTGTCTTTGACTTCTTTTTTTATTTGTAAGAAAAGTACATGGCTATAGCAGACAATAGACATAAGCTTGAATGGTGATACCAAACTGGAAAGAGAAGCGTTTTAAATCTGAGGTCTTTATTAAAGTTTTAAAGGGTTCATCTCTGTATACCTGGTTAGGTGCCCATAGGAAAAGATATCTGGCCCCCGAAGACAGATATATCTGAGCCTGTGCATTGGGTGTGCTAACAAGAGGTTAACAGTTTGAATCCCTCCAGAACTTGAGACCAAAGGTTGATCTGAACTCACAAAAGCAGACAAGAGGGTTACCTTGTCTGTTGCACTGTTCACAAGACTGAGCTCAGAGGTTGGCACTTTGGGAGTAGAGGGCCTGACCTGCTGAGTGGGTTTGTGACAGATTGGTTGGCAGTGGTGGCATTATTTTGGTATCACAAGCTTTATTGTTCTGTCAGCTGAGACCGTAAGCTCTCTTACAAAGAAAGAAAAAGACAGAGTTTTATTAAAAAGGAAACAGAACTATATATCACTTGGCATACAGTCCAGTTCCTACCGGTTTTATTTTTTTTCTAAAGTGCAAGTCAGAGTAGCCGTAGTCAGAGAAGAAGAAGATGGCTTCCGACTACAGCAGGTACACTGTAGATTACTTGAAGCAGTTGTGCGGGGACAGGGGAGTCCCGTTCAAGGTGACAGCCAAAAAGCAGAACCTCACAGAGGCCCTGATGATAGCAGATACCCAGAGCAGTGAGTCACCGACCATGGCAGAAAAGGACAGCAGGGCCACTGTCAGTGAAGGGCCACAGCAGCAGGGGATGGTCACCAGTATCTTGAATCCAGAGGTACTCAAACTGCAAATTGAGTTGCACAGGATGGAACTGGAGGCAGAACGACAACAGAGGGAGGCAGACCATGAGGAGCATGAGTGCCAGTGAGCTGCAGAGGAGAAGAGAGAGTGAGAACAGAGGGAGGTGGACCGTGAGGCAGAGCGACAACAGAGGGTTGCAGACCATGAGGAGCGTGAGCGCCAGCGAGCTGCAGAGGAGAAGAGAGAGTGAGAATGCAGAGAGGCAGAGGAGAAGAGAGAGGAACACCAGCGGCAACACGAACTGGAGAAGCTACGACTCCAATCAGTGGCACCAGAGCAGGTAAGTGGCTTGGGTTTAACTGGGACTGCAGGACTGGGTTACAAATTGAACTCCAAATTAATAGCTGAGTTTAAGGAAGGGGAGGACATGGATGCCTTTTTAAATTCTTTTGAAAAAGTTTGTATTCAGGCTAAAATTCCTAGAGAGTCCTGGAGCTTTCAGCTATCCCCACTACTTACAGGGAAAGCTCAGGATGCATTGAGTCAAATGAACAATGAGGACAGTGACGATTACAGCAAGTTAAAAGCTGCACTGTTAAAAAAGTTTGAATTGACTGCTAAGTCATACAGAGCTAAATTCTGTAAGCTCAGGAGAAGCCCTGATATGAGCTATGAGGAGCTAGCCATGAAACAACGTCAGTTTTTAAAACATTGGTGGGAAGGAATTGAGGCAACCCCTGTTGATAAAACTGAAAATGTGATTTTATTAGAACAGTTTTATTGGGCATGCCCAGAAGAGCTAAACACCTGGCTAGAGGACCGAGATCCAAAAACAGTGCAAGAGGCTGCTGAACTCTCGGACCGCTATGCCAAGAGCAGACCTGCTCTGAGAGCGAATGGGGTGGGCGTGGCAGTGCAGAAGGGGAACAGCGCGCCTTCAGGGCAGCTAGAACCCTCACTGCCACCACCAAAACCAGTTAGCCCCAGGTTTCAACAAAAAGATTTATCTGAAGTAAGAAATGCATGTTGGCTGTGTAAGGAAACAGGGCATATTGCCAGACAGTGCCCCAAAATGGTGAGCCAAAATACACAACAGGGTGCTAGAAAAGAAGTGGGTTGTTTGTGTGTCCCTGACAGCATGCCAGTGAACATGAGGGAACACATGCACCCAGTCATAGTAAATGGTGTACAGACGCAGGGGTTAAGGAACACAGGGGCATCCTTGACATTGGTAAAGGGGATCTGGTACAGCCTGGTCAGCTTATACCCAATAAATACGTAACTGTACAAGGGTTTACTGGTGAAGAGAAAACATTGCCACTTGCTAGTGTTCTTCTGGACTGGGGTGAAACAGGGGGAACTGTGCAACAGGTGGCTGTAGCCAACACATTAACAGTGGATGTGATCCTGGGTAACAATCTCCAGCAGGGGGTGGTATGTACACTTACCCCTAGCCAAGCGGCAAGGGAAAATAGTAATTCCCTGAACCCCACAGAAACCAGTGTGGAAACCACTGAGAGGCTGGTTCCCCAGCCTGTGTCTCCAGATGGGGAGACTGATAAAAAGGGGGTAGAAATTTCCCCAGTAGCAAGTAACCACACAGCTACAGAGGGTTACTCTGAAGAGGGAGGGGTGACCCCTTGTCAGAGGGTTAGGATTGACAGTGATCCTGAGGGCCCTGATGCTAGTGTTAGGGACCCTAGTTTAGCGACTGAAGGGGACCTGTCCCATGCCTTGGGACTATGTGAGGGGTTTGCAGCTGCTCAGAGGAGTGACTCTAGTTTAGAGAAGCTGAGGGCTTGGGCAGACTTGGAGAGTACACAGGGAGGTGATGGCAGACATAAGGTTTATTGGGAAAATGGACTTATATATACACAGGCAGTACAGACAGAGGGAGGGATGCAAGGCAGGCAGCTTGTCGTTCCTCAGGGGTATTGTGAGCAGTTGCTCAAAATTGCACGTAATATTCCCTTGTCTGGTCATCTGGGAATCGCGCGCACTACACAGCGGTTGGGCCAGAATTTCTACTGGCCTAACTTCACCCAGCAGGTGAAGAAGTATTGCAGGTCTTGTCACCGGTGCCAAGAAATAGGGAAGGCGGGCAAGAAAACCCAAGCCGTCCAGATCCCCTTGCCCATAGTGGAGGAGCCATTCCAGAGGGTGGAATGGATATTATGGGGCCTTTAAATACCCCCCAGCTCCTCAGGGAAGAGATTCATCCTGACTGTGGTGGATTATGCCACCCGGTACCCAGAGGCAGTCGCCCTATCCTCTCTGAGGACAGACAAAGTGGCAGATGCCTTACTTGGGATTTTCTCCCATGTTGGGTTTCCGTAGGAGGTAATCACCGATTGAGGGGGTTCCTTCATGTCAGACCTGATGAAAAGTTTATGGGAGAAGTGTGGGGTGGTGCAGAGATGCATGACACCATATCACCTACACGCCAATGGACTTGTGGAATGATTCAATGGTACCCTAAAGTCAATGCTCCAGGCGTTTGCTGAACAGCATGGAAGGGACTGGGAAAAATACCTTCCCCACTTGTTTTTTGCATACAGGGAGGTGTCCCAAGAGTAGACAGGATTTTCCCCCTTCGAACTCTTATATGGACGCTGGGCACGTGGGCCCCTAGACTTGATCCGGGAGGACTGGGAAGGCAAGCACGCCACCCAGGGAACTCCCATTGTGGATTATGTCCTTAGGTTTAGGGAAAGGCTGAAGGAGCTTATGGGGACAGCCCAGAGCAACCTGGCAGCTGCCCAACAGAAACAAAAGATGTGGTACGACCACAGAACCAGAGCTCGTTCATACATGATGGATCAGGAAGTCATGGTCCTTATTCCGGTCCAGAAAGACAAGCTGCAAGCTGAGTGGGCAGGACTGTACAAAGTGGTTAGGAAGGTAAATGACGTGAACTACATTGTGGAGTTATCTGACTGTAGACAGACAGAAAGGATGTACCATGTCAACATGATGAAGCCATATGAAAATAGGGCTGACATGGTGTTTGCAGTGTGTAGTCATGGGGAGGGGATGGATGAAGGAGACCTCCTTCTGGATTTGTTGGAAGAAAGTAAGCGGGAGTCCTCTGTGGAGGCAGTAAAATTGTCTCCCCAGCTGGCCCCGGCCCAGGTCCAGAAAGTAAGGGAGGTTTTAGCAGACTTTTCCCCCTTGTTTAGCACCAAGCCTGGACTAACCCCCTTAGCGACACACGATGTGGAGACAGGGACACAGACGCCCATACGGCGAACAGCATATCGGGTGTCAGAGGCTGTCCAAAAGAACATTAGGAGGGAAGTGGAGGAGATGCTGGATTTAGGGGTAATCCAGAGATCCCACAGCCCCTGGGTCTCACCCATAGTCCTTGTGCCCAAGCCAGATGGCTCAACTCCTTTCTGTGCGGACTACCATGGACTGAATGCAGTCACAAAGTCCGACGCCCACCCGATGCCCTGGACAGAAGAACTCCTTGACAAGTTGAGAGGGGTGACCTACCTTATGACTATTGATCTGACCAAGGGGTATTGGCAGGTAGAATTGACAGACAGAGCTAGGGAGAGGTCGGCCTTCATCACTCCGATAGGCTTATCTGAGTTTAAAGTAATGCCTTCCGGAATGAAGAATGCCCCGGCCACTTTCCAAAGGTTGGTGAACCAGGTGTTAAATGGTGCTGAGGAGTACTCTGTGGCGTACCTGGATGACATTGCCATCTTTAGTACCAACTGGGAGGAACACCTATCCCACCTTAGGGAAGTGCTGGGCAGGATACAGAGGGCCGGGCTCACTGTCAAAGCTGAGAAGTGCCAGGTGGCCATGGGGGAAGTGGCATACCTCGGGCATGTGGTAGGCCGGGGACAGCTCCGTCCTAACCAAATAAAGATAGAGGTGATCCAGGCGTGGCCCAGACCGAAAACCCAGAAGCAGGTCAGGAGCTTTCTAGGGACAGCAGAGTACTACAGGAAATTTGTTCCCAACTACAGTGCCCTGGCTGCTCCTCTATCTGACCTGACAAAGAAAAAGATGCCAAAGAAAATTACCTGGGGCCCAGCCTGTGAGGAAGCCTTTACCAGATTGAAGGAGGCACGGTGCAGTGTTCCTGTTTTGACAAGTCCTGACTAGCAAAACCTTTATAGTTCAGATGGACGCCTCAGACGTGGGTATTGAGGCAGTACAGAGCCAGACATCTAGCCAAGGGACAGATCACCCAGTAGTGTATCTAAGCAGGAAGCTATGTCCCAGGGAGCAAGTGTACTCCACGGTGGAAAAGGAGTGTCTTGCCATAGTGTGGGCCCTAAAGAAATTAGAGCCATACTTGTATGGGCAGCATTTTATGGTACAGACTGACCACAACCCCCTGGTTTGGCTGACGCAGATGGGGAAAAACAATGGGAGATTACTAAGATGGCATCTTGCTTTACAAGGGTATGATCTAAAAATTGTACATAGGGCTATAGCGAAGAACCAGAACTCAGATGGACTGTCTAGGGTCTATGAGGAGTGAACTGATTTGGGAAGCTCATCCCATGTAGGGCATAGATCCCCCAAATTCAGTCTAGGTGGGGAGGAGTGTGACATAGACAGCCAGTTCTGAGTGCTGTATCATTTCTTTTTAATATAAAATGTATTACTGAATGTCTCCTGCTGAAAATCAAATGCTCTAGGAGTGACCTCACTCATCCCCCCCCCCAGATTTCAGCTGAGAGATGGAAGCCATAAGAAAAATGCTGATAGCATGTGAGTTCACACACACTCAGTTTTTAGAGACAATGTGTTACATGGAAGACTTTAATAAAGGATCCTGTTTCTCTGAGTTAATTACAAACTTGTTTAAGTTAATTTTGTTAAGAGAGAACTCATAAAGAAGGTTTATGATGTTGGAGAGGAACCTAGGTTGTTACACAGGGGTGCAAGGTTGTAAATGTCCCTGTGAAGCCTGTGTGAGGGAGGATTCAGCATGGGATCAACCAAAGTGTCATTTGAAGGACATGAATTATGCTGAAGTTGCAGAATGTAATACTTTTATATAAGATATATATTTTCATATATCCTGACATGGAGGAGCTAGGTGACTTCCTGAAAAGAGGTGGGGTAAAAGCCAGCTTTTAATTTAGTCTGTTTTACTTCACAGAGACACATTTTTACCTAGACTCTGACAAGGACACATCTTTGTGGCACTTTAAACAAGTATCTAGAGACTAAGTACTGTAGTAGGAATTGCACTGTTTTAAACCTTGTTCTTTTAAAAGATTTGTATGCCTTGTGATATAATAGTTCTGTATTGTTGTGTTTTACATATTCTTATCTATTATAGTAAAATTATTTTTAGAACTTACTTGGTCTGTCTTTGACTTCTTTTTTTATTTGTAAGAAAAGTACATGGTTATAGCAGACAATAGACATAAGCTTGAATTGTGATACCAAACTGGAAAGAGGTCTTTATTAAAGTTTTAAAGGGTTCATCTCTGTATACCTGGTTAGGTGCCCGTAGGCAAAGATATCTGGCCCCCGAAGTCAGACTTATCTGAGCCTGTGCATTGGGTATACTAACAAGAGGTTAACAGTTTGAATCCCTCCAGAACTTGAGACCAAAGGTTGATCCAAACTCACAAAAACAGACAAGAGGGTTACCTTGTCTGTTACACTGTTCACAAGACTGCACTCAGAGGTTAGCACTTTGGGAGTAGAAGGCCTGACCTGCTGAGTGGGTTTGTGACACCCAGCATTGTAGTTTTGCCGCCAACCACAAATGAACCTTTGTCAGTTGGAAATATTTTTCTGCAGTACTCACAGTACATCTCAGTTCAGTCATTATTTACTAAAAGCCATTCTCTGTCTTTTTTCCATGACTCTTGAAAGTGTCTGGTTCTTTGTTTTTCATACTCTTTTTCTTTTTGTGACATTTTCCTTGGTTTGGGCACCCAAGCATAATTTTTTTGGTGGGTAGAGGGGTCTCCATAGGTTATGTACTTGCCTCCACAGAAGGTATGGAACTACTGTCAGGGATGCTTTCAGGTTCAGCGGAGGAAGATGGACCTGGCTGTGGTAGATGATTCCCATCTGAATTTTTTTTGGTAAAACCAAATCTAAGAAGAGACATGCTACAGATCTGTGAAATAAATCAATAAAGATTTTTCGAAAACTGAATCGTGTGACTTTCTTTCCTTTTAGCTAAAGACGCCAGTGTCAGTGCATCAGTAGGTAGCACACTTGCCTCTGAGCCCGGGAGATCAGAGGGCTGTGGGTTCAGTTCCCACATCTGGCACTTGGGTTAATATCCCAGTACTGACACTGTAATGCAGCATGAGAGGGGTGCTGCACTTCTGAGGTGCCGTCTTTCAGATGAGATGTTAAACCGAGGTCCCATCTGCCTGGATTGGTGGTAGTTCAGGTGGATGTTTATGATCCCGTGGCACTTATCGAAAAGAGTAGGGGAATTTCCCTGGTGTCCTGGCCAAATTTCCCTCATTCACTACAAAAATACCACCAACAGCTTAATCTGGTTCAAGGTCAGTTGGCATTCATCTGTATCCCCTTCCCCCGGGTCGTGCATGAAAATAGGCAGGATTTGTCTAGTGCACTTACCCGGTCAACAAAAATAAAATAAATAAATAAAAAAGTAGCTCGGGCAGAGATCACTCTCCCCACAGGGACTTCCCTTTAGGTCGATGTAGTATGCAGGGAAATTCATGGTTTTTATTTAGTCCACAAAACTGTGGAGTACAGAGATCAGACTCTCCCAACAGGGACTTACCCTTAGGGCAATGTAGTATGCAGGAAAATTGGTGTTTATCTAGTCCAGACTAGTTCAGACAGAGATAGACTCTCCCCACAGGGACTTACCCGTAGGGCAATGTAGTATGCAGAAAAATTAGTGGTTTTTATTTAGTCCACAAAACTGTGGACTAACTCAGACAGAGATCAGACTCTCACCACAGGGACTTAACCTTAGGGCAATGTAGTATGCAGGGAAATTAGTGTTTATTTAGTCCACAAAACTGCATAACTCAGGCAGAGATCAGATTCTCCTCACAGGGACGCCTGTAGAGCAAATGACATTAGACAGGAACTTTAAGCTCCACAGAAAGACTTTTACAGTGGGTAATGAGTGTATCTGATTATTTTATTTTTTTATACACCACCCTCTACACCAGTTAATATTCCCCCACTGAACTCTTCTGCTCTCAATAAATAGGGCACTATGCAGTTTTACTCTAAGCAGCAGCCCTTTGCTTTCTTAACTCTGGTCCAGACCGCTTTCCCTTTCTGTAAGGCAATATAAAATTGAAGTGTTTTTTAACACCAGTGCAGCTAACAAAAAATATATTTTCCTTACTTTTCCCCTTACTGTAGGGTATGAACAGGAATTAAACTTTTTTATAATAGCTAACACAATGCAGTGCAGCTAAGCTCCACAGAAGTTATTCAACACAAACTACACCACTTATATTCCCCCACTAAAGTCTCTTCAGCACTTCATAAATAGGGCAGTCTGCAGTTTTACTGTAGCAGCCCCTTTACTTGTTTCTGTGGCTGGGCAGTATTAAATGCACTGAGGTTTGGTTTTGTTTTTAACCACCAAACTGCTGCCAAGAAAGGTTTCCACACAGGACTCTCCCTTACTGTTGGGCAAATTGGCCAATGCTAAGATCCACTTTTTCACAATAGGATTTTTTAAATATTATTCAGGAATTTTTTTTTTTTTAATACACCAGAGAGATTTCCCCAAAAGTGCAAGTCTAACAGCAGCCAACTTATATAGGGCAGCTCTCTTGGCTTTCCTGACTGAATTGTGTCAGATGGTTTTGTCAGGAGTTACAAGGCTCACAGTGCTGCTTCGTTTATCCCAAGAAACTAGTACTGAACTGACCCAAATGGTTTATTTCAGTTCAGCAAACTGACTGCAGGAGAAAAAAAATTTTCAACACTGCTACTAGATTTTATTTTGTAGCTCCACGTTTCTTTTACCTAGTTCACACAGTACTCGGAGTATCTTCCCACGTTTTGACCAAACCCACAAAACTGTATTTTTTTTCCTCCAGTGCAGCTACCATTCGAATGCACTATTCTTGAATGTTAGGTCGTGTTTTTTTTTTTTAAACTAAAGTATAGCTCCTCATTTGTCTTGACTAAGGTGAGCAAGTTTAAATGAATGGATAGAGAGCTCCGACCTTCCTCTCTCGCTGCTAACTATCATCTGCAGCAGCTCATGGCGAGCACAGCAAGAAGAGAGTGCAGCCAACCAATCAGGACTGAAGTTTACAGTCACATTGGTCGCGTTTTGGTAAGGACGCCACAGGCGGCCCAAGGAACACCTGATTACATGTGGAGTCGACCCCCAAGCCTGAGATCATGTGCTAACCGAGCCTGTGATCACGTGCCACTCCACCATTCCCCCACCCATCCACATACCGGAGATGAACTGCACAGCCGCAGAATTGCCAAAGAAATGCCTGCGTGCTCTACCAACAGCCAAAATACAGGCATTGCAGCATTTAAAACAGGTACAGCAGCAAGCATTTCCAGATGGAAATGCTACACTTAAAGGCACATTTCCAGCAGCGTTTCCATATTTCCACGGAAATACGGAAAGGCTATATTTCGAGCCCTGCAATGTGGTTTCCAGTTCTCCCAGGATGCACCTGCATAGGCATGGCAGTGTCAGTGTGGTTCAAAGACAGCATATAAGATATGGCAGTGTCAATGTGGCTCAGTGGTAGCATGTAAGGTATGGCAGGGTTAGTGTGGCTTAGTGGTAATGTGTAAGGTATGGCAGTGTCAATGTGGCTCCATGTCAGTGTGTAAGGTATGGCAGTGTCAGTGTGGCTCAGTGGTGGCATGTAAGGTATGGCAGTGTCAGTGTGCTCAGTGGTAATATGTAAGGTATGGCATTGTCAGTGTGGCTCAGTGTCAGTGTGTAAGGTATGGCAGTGTCAGTGTGCTCAGTGGTAATATATAAGGTATGGCAGTGTCAGTGTGGCTCAGTGGTAGTGTGTAAGGTATGGTAGTGTCATTGTGACTCATTGGTAGTGTGTAAGGTTAGACAGTGTCAGTGTGGCTCAGTGGTAGTGTGTAAGGTTAGGCAGTGTCAGTGTGGCTCAGTGGCAGCGTGTAAGGTTAGGCAGTGTCACTGTGGCTCAGTGGTAGTATGTAAGGAATGGCTGTGTCAGTGTGGCTCAGTGGTAGCATATAAGGTTAGGTACAGGTAGTGTATGAGTCCAACAGACAGACTATTAATTCTAGGTGATCTAAACCTACCAAGATTAGGTTGGGGAACATCTTATGTGGCAACACCTTTCGAGAGAGAATTTCAAATTGTTTGTGATCAAATAGGCTTAGTCCAGTGTGTAACAGAGCCAACTAGGGGTGAACATATACTAGATATAGTTTTGACAAATATGGGAGACACTTTGATTGAGTGCAAGACCACTGTTGCTTTAGGAGCAAGTGACCACTTTAAAGTGGAATTTAAATTAGCTGAACCAGTATCAACTCAAATGGGTAAAACCATTATTTATGACTTCGCGAAAGCAAACTTTGTAAAAATGAATGTAAATCTTTCAAAATGGGAATGGAGAAACGAGTTTGGTGATAGACCTTTGAAAGAAATATGGGATATATTTTCCACAAAAATAAAACAGCAAGAATTGGAACATATTCCCACAAAACAAAAGTATACTGGGAGAAATAATAAAGTACAGTGGTGGACTCACAAAATTAGATCACTAATTAACAAAAAGCATAAACTTTATAAAAAGTAGAAAACAAATAGATTATACAAAACCAGAAATCAATACAGCCAACTAACAAATCAAATTAAAAAACAAATCAGGAAGGCTAAAATTGACTATGAATTAAGTTTGGTTAACGGGGTAGAGGGAAATCCAAAGGCCTTCTACGCTTATATCAGCAATATCAAAGGGAATTCAAACACTATGGGCCCATTAAGAAAAATAAATGGTGATAGTACATCTGATAACAAAGAAATGGCAGATATTGCAAACAAATATTTTTCAACTGTCTTTTCTAATGATAAACTTTTACATCCTATTAAAAGATTTGATCCTGACCCAAATGAAAGTATATTAATAACTTATACAGAAATCAAAGAACGACTAGTCCAATTAGATCCTACTAAATCCCCGGGTCCTGATGGACTCCATCCAAGAGTACTTAGGGAGCTAGCCGAGACAATAGACCCCCCATTAACATACATTTTCCAGCAGTCTCTGAATACAGGTGAGGTGCTTGAATGCTGGAGATCAGCAATTGTGGTTCCAATTTATAAGAAGGGAAAAAAGATGGATCCTGCAAATTACAGACCTATTAGCCTTACTGCCATACCCTCAAAGATTTTAGAAGGGGTGTTAAAGGATAGAATACATGAATATTTAGAAACAAATCATCTTACAGATGAATTTCAGCATGGCTTTGTAAAGGGTAGGTCGTGCCAGACGAATATGTTGGCCTTCTATAACCTTGTTATAGATAGACTGGATAAGGGTATCCCTGTCGATGTGCTGTTTCTTGATTTTTCAAAGGCGTTTGACAGACTTCCTCACTATGAATTAATACAACAAATGAGAAATCTGAGTATAAATCCTTACATTATAGACAGATTTCAAAACTGGTTACATGATGAAATCAATGTGTGAGTATTAGAGGGGAACAGTCCGACAGTTTGGGAGTGACTAGTGGGGTGCCTCAGGGATCAGTCTTGGGCCCCTGTCTCTTCAATCTTTATACATAGATACATAGACAGTGTCGGCAGATAAGGGCCTATGGCCCACCTAGTCTGCCCATTTGAGCGTGTAAGTTCAGTTTGTTTTCCTAGAAGTCTGTTTCCCCTTACCCCTGCCCTCTAGAATTCCTTTATGTCTATCCCATGCATTCTTAAATCCGTGATTGTTTCAGCCCCACCACTTCCTCTGGCAGGGTGTTCCACTTGTCCACCACCGTTCTGTGAAGAATTCTTTCTCATGTTTCCTCTGATCGTCCTCCCTCCAACTTCATCCCATGCCCTCTAGTCCTGAAACATCTTTTTGCTTAAAATAGTGTTTTCCTGCACCCTGTTCCTCCCTGTAAGATACTTGTATGTCTCTATCATATCCTCTCTCTCCTCTCCTCCAGGAGTACATGTTCAGTTCCTTCAACCTGTCTTCATAGGACTTGTGATGCAACCCATGCACCATCTTTGTTGCCCCTCTGAACCTTCTCTACCCTGTCTATGTCCTTACGTAGGTATGGTCTCCAGAACTGTACAATGTACTCCAGGTGGGGCCTCACTAGTGTCTTGTATAGCGGAATTATGACCTCCTTTTCCTACTGGTGATGCCCCTGCCTATACATCCCAGCATCCTATTTGCTTTACCTGATGCCTTGTCACACTGTTTCCTACCTTGAGGTCATCAGAGATGACAACCCCAAGATCCCTTTCCTGCTTGGTGCATGCTATATCCTCACCCCCAACTGATATATTGTGCCAGGGTTTTTGTGCCCCATATGCATTATCTTGCATCTTTGCATTGAATTTCAACTGCCAAACCCTTGACCATTCTTCAAGTTTCTGCAGGTCCTTCTCATTCTGTCTACACCCTCTGGTGTGTCTACTCTGTTACAGAGCTTTGTGTCATCAGCGAACAGTGAAATTCTGCCTTCTAGATCCTGTGCAATGTCACTGATGAAGATGTTGAATAGGACCAGTCCCAGCACTGATCCCTGTGGTACCCCACTGGTTACTCTTCCCTCTGTGGAGTGACAGCCATTTACCACCACCCTCTGTGTCCTGCCACCCAGCCAGTTACCTACCCACCACACTACTGTCCTGCCCACACCATATTCCCCAGTTTGTGTAATAGTCTTCTATGTGGCACAGTGTCAAAGGCCTTGCTGAAGTCCAGATAGGCCATGTCCACTGCCTCCCTGATCCACCTCCCTAGTCACCCAGTCAAAAATTCAATGAGGTTGGTCTGACATGACCTCCCTGGTGAAACCATGCTGCCTTGGGTCCTGTAGTCCATTGACAACCAGATGTTCCACCAATCTCTCCTTCAGTAGTGTTTCCATGATCTTTCCCACTACCGAGGTGAGGCTGACTGGTCTGTAGTTCCCGCTTCCTCTTTGTTCCCACTTTTGTATAAGGGGACTACATCTGCTGTCCTCCAGTCTTTGGGTACCTCCCTGTTTCCAGTGATTGGCTGAACAGGATAGCCAGAGGTTCAGCCACCACCTCTCTTAGTTCTTTAAGGACCTGGGTGCACCCCATCTGGCCCCATTGCTTTATCAGCTCTTATTACTTCCAGTTCCTTCAGGACCCTTTCTGCGTAAAGGGACTTGTCCATTTCTGCACCATTCTCACCCCTTGTACTCCCTTCAGACCCATTACCCCCTCTTCCTTAGTAAAGACTGAGCAGAAATACCTGTTCAATATGTCAGCTTTATTGTTGTCATCCTCCACGCGGCTCCCATCCTCCCCTTCAGTCTCACTATCCCTCCTTTGTCTTTCTTTTTCACTTATGTACCTGTAAAAGGTTTTGTCCTCTCACCCACTGATTTTGGAATGTGTTCTTCTGTCTGAGCTTTGGCTTCCTTACTGACTTCCCTGCCTCCCTTGTTTCTCCTGGTACTTCTCCCTATCCCCTTCTGCCTGTGTCTTTTTGTATTGCCTGAATGAAATCTTTTGGCTTTCACTTTCTTTGCTACCTCTTTGGAAAACCATAATGGTCTCCTCTTCCTTTCCTCTTGCTAACCTGCTTAATGCATACAATTTGTTGTTCTTATAATCCCCATTTTAAATACTGCCCACTGTTCCTCAACCCCTGATTCCTGTCCCATTCCCTTAATGCCTCTTTCAAGTATCTCCCCATTTTCCCAAAGTCTGCCCCCTAAAATCCAGGATACGTGTTTTGTGTGGTTTGGTTCTGCTCTTTCTGTGATTTCAAACCACAATGACTGTGGTCACTGTTACCCAGGTGCTCCCCACTGTTACCCCCATCACACTGTCCCTGTTTGTGAGCACAAGGTCCAGTATTGCCTTCTGCCGAGTTGGTTCCATGACCAGTTGCTTGAGGAAGGCACCCTGAAGGAGTCCAGGATAAATCTGCTCCTAGTTGATGCTGCTGCTGGGATGCTCCAGTCCACGTCTGGTATATTGAAGTCTCCAACCAGTACTACCTCACCTTTGTCTGCCATCCTTTGGATGGCTAGCATCAACTCCTATCTGTTTCTTCCTCCTGGGATGGTGGTCTATAGACCACACCTGTGCGGATGGCTATCCCCATTTTCCTTTCCAGCTTAACCCACAGTATCTCTCCCCATTTTGTTCCTCCTGGATCTGTGTGGCCCTTATGTCATTTTTCACATACAGTGCCACTCCTCCTCCCTTCCTGCCTGCTCTGTCTCTTCTGAATATGTTGTAGCCAGGTATGGCCATCTCCCAGTCATGGTTATCATTACACCAGGTTTCAGTGATGGCCACAATGTCCAGGTCTGACTGTACCATGACAGCCTCCAGATCGTCCATCTTGTTGCTAAGGCTCCTGGCATTTGCACACATGGCTTTCCATGATCTTCCATCTTGTATGTATCATCACTTCAAATAAAACAAAAATCTGTATGGATGCAAAAGTTCTCTGATGATTGTAGGATTGGAGCAGAAGTGAATATTAGATTAAACACTTCAAATCTACAAGACGCAATAGATAATATTGACACATGGACTAATAAATACAAACTGACATTAAATCTAGATAAATGTTTCATTATGCATTTGGGCAATAGAAATCCTAAATTACCCTATAAATTAGGAAATATACCACTAAAAATAACAAATGAGGAAAGAGATTTGGGCATAACAGTATCTAGTAATATGACATTCTCATCACACTGTCAGAATATAGCCCAAAAAGGAAATACAATCTTAAATTGCATACTGAGGCACATATCATCCAGAAGTAGGATGGTTGCTACGCCTCTGTATATGTCCCTGGTGAGGCCCATTATGGAGTATGGAGCACAGGTGTGGTCAACTTTTAAAAAACAGGATTCAATCCTATTGGAGCAGGTCCAGAAAAGAGCAACAAGAGTTATCTGTGATATGGCAGGAAAAAATTATGTAACTAGATTGACGGAGCTGAATATGTACTCCTTGGAGGAGCGTAGAAAGCGAGGTGATATGTGCTTGGTTTATAAGGCTTGGCAAAGTGATGATCTTTGGGACATCACTGGGTTAAAATTAAATAGTAGTATATATAATACTAGGTCCCACCCAATGCAGTTAACAGCGTCTAAAAGTAATAAGGTCCGAAGTACATGGTGGTTTAATCAAAGGGTGGTGCACGATTGGAATACATTACCGTTGGAGGTTGTGGCTAGTCAGTCTATTACTGAGTTTAAATCTAAATGGGACAGGTATATGAACCAAATTAGAAACTAGGAGAAAGTGGCGAGCATATAGGACGCAAGTCCATTCAGCTCAGTATCATTCCTATGATTCTGTGGTAAGGTGTTACTAATGGCTGCATCAGTGTGGCAAAGTGGTAGTGTGTAAGGTTTTGCAGCGTCACAGTTATTCAGTGGTAGTGTAAGAGGAAAGGCGGTGTCAGTGTTTCTAAATGACAGGGTGGAATGGGAGGGAAGACTGTGCTAAGTGCATGAACAAAATATCAAAAAATTGTCTTGACAAAAGTGCACGTGACTTGCACGAAACATTGGTGGGGATAGATGAATGCTGCATCTGTTTTTATTCATGCTTAATAAATTATTTTGTATCCTAGAGTCAAGATTTTGGTTTGTTTGATATCTTATGCATGAACCTTAGCCCAATCTTTCTTCCCGTTCTACAGTTTAGCTTATGGCTTGGTTAGCTCTCTCGGTGGCCGCTCAGTGACAGGGTGTTGTTTATATCAGTGTCACTGTGGTTCTGTGGTAGCATTTAAGATTTAACAGTATCATTGTAGCTCAGTGATAGCACATAAGGTATGGACATGCTAGTGTGGTTCAATTGTTTTGTGTAAGGTATGGCAGGTTCAGTGTGGCTCGCTGGTAGAGTGTAAGGTATGGAAGGTTCAGTGTGGCTCACTGGTAGCGTGTAAGCTATTGGCAGTGCCAGTGGTGCTTGCTGGTAGCGTGCATGATATGGCAGTGTCAGTGTGGCTCGCTGGTAGTGTGTAAGGTATGACAGTGTCAGTGGGGCTCAGTGGTAATGTGTAAGGTATGGCAGTGTCAGTGTGGCTCAGTATTATTGTGTAAGATATGGCAGTGTCAGTGTGGCTCAGTGGTAATGTGTAAGGTATGGCAGTGTCAGTGTGGCTCAGTATTAATGTGTAAGGTATGGTAGGTTCAGTGTGGCTCACTGGTAGCGTGTAAGGTATGGCAGTGTCAGTGGGGCTCAGTGGTAATATGTAAGGTATGGCAGTGTCAGTGTGGCTCAGTATCATTGTGTAAAGTATGGCAGTGTCAGTGTGGCTCGCTGGTAGTGCGTAAGGTATGGCAGTGTCAGTGGGGCTTAGTGGCAGCATGTAAGGTATGGAAATGTCAATGTGAATCAGAGGTAGCATGTAAGATATGTCAGCATCAGTGTAGCTCAGTGACGAGGTGTTAGTTATGTTAGTGTCAGTGTGGTTTAATGGTAGCATTCAAAATTTAACTGTGTCATTGTTGCACAGTGGTACTGCATGAGGTATGGCAGTGTCAGTGCAGCTCCGTGGCTGTAGGGAAAGTATGGCAGTATGTGTGGCTTAGTGACAGGTCGTATGGTATAGCAGTATCATTGCAGCTCAGCAGCCATGTATAAGGAATGGCTGTGTCTGTGTGGCTCAGTGGCAGCATGTACAGTATGGCAATGTCAGTGTAGCTCAGTGGTAGCATGTAAAGGTATGGCAGTGTCAGTGTGGCTCAGTGGTAGTGTATAAGGTTAGGCAGTGTCTGAGTTACTTGGTGGTAAGGTGTTAGTAATGTTGCGTCAGTGTGGCTCAGTGGCAGCATGTATGATATGACAGTGTTAGTGTGGCTCAGTGGTAACATCATGTCATTGTTCAAGGTTAAAAGAGCAAATACAGTGTTAGGGTGGACTTGGGGGGGGGGGGGGTTAGGATCAGATCACTGTAGGTGATATTCACCCTGTACATGGTCTTGGTCAGACCACACTCAGAGTACTGCATCTGTTGCAATACTGGTCACTGTATTAAAGAAAGGTCACTGAAGATGTCTGGTGGGGATCTGGCATTGGACCAGCAAGAACTATGCTGAAAGATAGGATAGGCTTAAATTATTTAGCATAGAGAAGATAAGACAGGGTAAATAATCAGTGTTCTACACACTAGAGCTCTAGAGCTCTGCCAGCAACACTGTCCTTCTCAGGGTCAAGGTCACCCTAAATAAAGCCTACTGCCTTGTGACTGGGTGTGACAGAATGGCATACACTTGTGACCTCTACTGGATCTCTAACTGGCTGAACTTTGTGGGGAGACTCCATTACCACACCTGCTTACTCGCCAAAAAGGTTCTACTTAGGCCTTGCCCACCTGGCCTTTGTAACCTCCTACAAATTGCCCCCCCCCCCGCTAGGGTCACCCATCTCTCCTCTAAAGCCCTGTTGTCAGTTCCTCAGTGTAGAACATCCCTAGGTCAACATGTCTTCTACTATAGGGTGCCCCTCTGAATAAATTAATTCTCCCTAGAAACATCATCTCAATCGAGGGTCTGTCTTTTGAAGTCTGGGCTCAAGGAGGCAATAATATCTGCCAGTAGTTGTGTGATTGCACTTAATTGAACATCTCTGCTGGGAGATTGCACCCCCTTCTTTCTGCAGTCATTGCCCACCGTCACCTCCTACCCCATCCTTTTCTCCCAAGCCAGACACTGATGAGTTCATGTTCTGCTTCAACTTATTATTTATTGTACTATAGCCAAGGCCCCTGGAATTCTGCAATTCTGCAGTTACAGAATTTTCCGCAGAATTTGCATCATGCTGCAGAATTCATTGTTTTTCATAAATTTTCATTTAAATATACAGTTTTTCCGTAGTGTCAGGCTTCCTTTCCCATCTCATTTATCCTAAAGCACCATTTCTATGCTTAGCATGTGATGTCATCGATGACATCATGTCATATTTAGCCAATGGCAGGACTGCGTTCTGCCAGAGGAATGAATAAATCATGCCGCAGAAATCAGAAAATTCTGCCGCAGTGCACTAGGGGCCCTGGCTATAACTATTTCTATATATATTGTCCACACCAAATTGTAGTTTGAAGTTTATTGTTCTAGGAATTAATACCTTTGAGCCAAGGCTCTTTTACAAAGGTTCCACGTCATTAAGTACAAAAACATAGTAGACAGTGTTACAAACAATCAGTAAGCCGTTTAACAAGGCCACTACTTAAACAGTAACATTTATGTACAGAAAAGAAAAAGGAACTCAGAGGCAGTGTCAAGGGCAAGGAATAAGGATTGGAGAGCTTGAGGGAAGAGAGGGAGAAATAAAGTTTAGGAGCAGACAGAACCAGGTTAGTGGTACTCAGGTTGTCTTTGTCAAAGAGGAGACCATGGTGGTTGAGTGAACAAATGTAAGTGCACTCAGTGGGATGAGACTTTAGTCAAAGCAGTCACAGGAGCTGGAGGCTGTGAGGTGAGCGTAAAGTATGGATTTGAAGGCTCCCTATGTCGTGGAGGATAGGGAGGGCAAGTTAAGGGCATTGTACCAGGTAGGGGCACGGTATGTAAAAGATCTTTGTCCCTGAGCAGTCCGGCATCTAGGGACAAGGAAAGGTTGGTGGTCAGATCTTCTGGTGGTACAAGTGCCATTGTTCAGGCAGAGCAGGTCCCAGATACATGAAGGAGTGAGTCCCAAGATTTATTTTTTTGCCATCACGCAGGTAAGATACATGATGCGATTGGAAAGATGCAACCAACTAGTGTCCGTGTAGAGGACACATGTGTGGGTCCGTCTCTGTGCTCCAGTCCTACTTTGAAAGCCTGAACCTCCAATCTTCTACTATCTCACTGGGAGACTATACCACATGTTAACCACCCTCTGTGTGAAGTTATGCTTTCTTATATTTCCCTTACCTTGTCTCCTCTTAGTTTAGGTGCATCATGCCGCAGAATTCATTGGTTACCAGTTCTGACACTATGTTAATAGTGTATGCCATAATTATGTCATACATTTTGTTCCTACAGTATTGTTATACTGACTCCGAGTAGTCTGCCCATTGCCATTTCTGTAACCTGTTCTTACATGTGTAGATAGTGTTATTCTCTGACTTTTGTTTGCCTTATTTTTTGTTTTGTTTTTTCTTTTCCAAGATGTGGAGCCTTTGTAAAGGAGTGTCTGACTCAAAGGGTTGTAATTCTGATCTTTCAAATAAATAAAATAAATGAATAAAATAGAGGGCAGAGGATACACAAGTTTTGAGCAGCTGAATGCAAAAAGGGCATACACCCAAACTAAGAGGAGACAAGGTAAGGGAAATATAAGAAAGCATAACTTCACACAGAGGGTGGTTAACATGTGGTATAGTTTCCCAGTGAGATAGTAGAAGATTGGAGGTTCAGGCTTTCAAAGTAGGACTTAACAGATTCTTGAGGGGGAATAGCATGCCCTGCTCCATTTAATTCAGCAGATAGGCATGCATAATTTAACTGGGTGTACTCACTGCTGTGCAGTAGGAGATGCCTGACAAGATGGACCCTAATTCTATTCCCTACCTCAGTGTTATGTTACTACATACCCGGGACTGGGGTTATACCCTATCTTGACTTTGTCATGCAGTATCATATGGTGCTGCCCTATTCAAGGGCTGTCCCTTAGATCACATTTTTTTATTTTAGTAAATAAATAAATAAAATATGTTGTTACTTCTTTTGTGGAATTCAGGAATTCAAACATGACTGATAACAAATTTCCAATCCACACACTCCCACTCATCAGCATGTCTCTTAGGTTATACAGTAAAATTCCATTTATCCGCCTGTCATGGGCAGTGGTGTAGCTAGGAACGTAAAGTTTGTACACCATTTTGGACACCATGATCCTCTGTGTTGCCCCTACCCTCTTTTTTGACTCAGCTGTGCTCTTTTTGTTTCCCCTACCCTGCTTGTTGCCCCCAGTTGTACCCAGTTTGTTTCTCCTAAATGTAACCTGTTTGATGCTCTACAGTTGTATACTCCCAAAATAAAGCAGCATCCAGTTGTATGCATTTGCGCAGCGACTTGTTTACGCAGAGCACCAACAATCTTATTATATCACCAGAAGATGGGATAAATAGTATTCTTGGGGTCAGACAAAATGTTGCCCCTTAAAACTAAATTTGTACACCATGGCTTACATGGTGTATGTACTGCCTACACCCTTGGTCATGGGGGACATAAATAACATTTGGATAAACAGGGTTTCAGTTAATGAGGGTTCCTATATCCTAACACTGTACAAAGATTGTGGGTAGCTTAATTCACATTAATGTCTTGGGGAGAGAGACAAGAGAGAAAGAGAGGCCCCGAATGCTGTTCTGGATGCTGCTGCAGTCATGCAGTTGTGACAGGAAAAAGGGATAAGGGAGAGCAGAGACTCTGCAGCAGGTTCGGCAGGGGTCACCAAACTGTTGCGATGTGGTGAATAGAGTCACGTATCAAGCTGATTCCATCCAGTCTTGCAATTGTGTGAGGACTTCCTTCAGGCTTCAGCACTGCAGGGTAAGGGAGAGACCCATGTATGCTGCCCTGAATGATGCCACGTGCTTGCATGCAGTTGTGACCTTAAATAGGGAGAACAAAGACTTTGCGGTGGGTTTAGTGAGAGGCAACAAACTGCTGTGGCATGAGAATGAAGAGGGTATTTTCCTCAAAATGAAGAATGCGTGGCTTCAGTGCTCCAGTGGGTTCAGCGAGGGGCTGTCTCGTCAATCCAGCAGCATTTTCCACAAGTGTACGTACAGTACAGAGGATGGGGGTAAAAGTCTGCTAATCATTTTGTAACTGCCATCCCTACACTGTAATGAGGCGTAACAAGGTGCTAATGATCATGGCTCAGCAATTTAACTGTTGAGGACAGGAAGACAGTTACTGTCAAGTATTGTCAAGTACTGAAGAAAGACTGAAAGGCAGTTAAGTTGTTAAGGACTAAAAGAAAGAAATTCAGGTTAGATGTGGGAACACGACTCTTTGTATAATCAGGGTTTTACTGTAAATAAAATAAAACAGACACACCAAGTGTGTAAATCTCACCTCAAACATACAGTATCTTTCATTTCAAATAAAACAAGCATTTGTCAATGTTGAATGGTTGCTTGCTGGCATTAGCAGTGGAAGTGCAGGAGTTAGACAGATGCAATATAGGAATGGCAGTGAAGTACTGAACTGACGCCAACTCCACCCCTTCCCTGCAGAGATGGACAGGCATTGGGGTGTGGCTTTGGGTCATCACCCATGACGGTCATGCCATTTCACCTCACCCTACCCTGCAGACACTGACAAGTGTCAAGGTGTGCCTATGGGTGTTTGGGCTTTACATTCACCTCATTCCATAAGGAAACATGCTGAAATGGGTGCAGTATAGGAGAATGGGGTGAATTATGGGGCCAAAGGGTCCAAGGTGCACCTCGATGCCTTTCACTGGCTGCAGGGTGGGGGTGGGGGTGGAATGGCATGAGCATTACTGTTGACAGTCCCAAGTCACAGCCCTGATGCCTGTCAGTCCCTACAGGGTAGGGCGTTATGGTCGAAAACCCTAATGCCTTGGGCGTTTCTTGGTATTTTTACTCCAAGTTTTCAACATGGGCTTTTTGTGACCCCATCACATGAATAGTGACACTATCAGTTCGTTAGGCAAAAGGTGATTTTGCACAGCGACTGCGCCATTTGGCGCTACAGGTGCGAAAACACATTTCAAACAGGATGTGAAAAATGACAACTGTACTGTTCATGAGGAGGTGTAAAAAATGGCAATGTTGAAATTCCGGAGTGAAAATATAAAAAAACTGGTGAAGGTACGAGCATGCGTAGAAACTGCACAATGCACACCCGCAATGTAATTAGTTTGGGAATTTTTTACAGCAGATTTTCAACACAGGCATTTTGGGACCTCTGCTCATGAACAGTGTCACTGTGATTTTCTTAATGTGTCCCGAACACTGATTTCCCACAGCGACCTCGCTATTCTGCGCTGGAAATGCGAAAACACATTTTGGCCAGGGTATCAAAAATGACAGCTGTACTGTTCATAAGGAGGTGTGGAAAAATGCCAATGTTGAAAATCTGGACTAGAAAATATTACAAATTAGGTAGTTGTAGAGTGCTGCATGGAAACTACGCCAATGCTGCGCTCGTAACACGAATCATCTTATGGACTTTTTGTCACCAAATTTTCAACATAGCCATTTTAAGACCTCTGCTCATGAACAGTGCCACTGTGATTTTTTAATCTCTCCCTGGACATTGATTTTGCACACACCGACCCACGCCATTTATTATTGCTACATGTGTGAACACACATTTTAGGTGAGATATGAACAATGACAGCTGTACTGTTCATAGGGAGGTGTGGTAAAATGGCAATGTTGAAAATCTGGAGTGAAAATATTAAAAAATTCACCGAGAAATTCTGAGTGTCGTAGGAACTGTGCAGCATACTTCGTAAGTCATTTTTGGGCATTTTTCACTAAATTTTCAACATAGTGTTTTTGGGGGCTTACCTCATGAACTGTGACAATGTATTTTCATTACTCAGTCCCGAAAGGTGGTTCCGTGTAGTGACCTTGAAATCACCTTTTGGGACTCAATAACCAGATGACAGTGACTGAATTCATGAGATGGGGTCCCAAGAATCCCCATGTTGAAAATTTGGTGCACAAATTTGAAAAAAATGACTGAGATATGACCCAAAGTTGAAAAAACCCTATTTATGCCATTATACAGCTTACCAGCATTTCTTCAGTTTGCGGTCGGCTTTGAAGAGTGCAAATGTGTTCCTGGTCCACCGAAGATCATCGCCCCTGGCTCTGGAGGTAAGTATGGGGTGTGGGGAGGTGGGGTGTGCAGAGGGTGGGTGCAGGTTGGGGGCAAGAGAGTCAAAGAGGGCCCATTTTCTTTTGATACAGGGTTTAAAAAAAAAAGAGACGACGTGGGACTTTTGCCATGCTGGGGTGGGCTCCCAGCGTGGGACCTGGAAGTTTGCTCCAATGCTGACTCCATCTGCGGATCTGCCGCTGCCTATAATGTTTCTTCCACAGCAACAAGAGAATACTGTACATTCATATACTGTACATGTAATAAAGTTTCTTTTCCCCAATCACTTCATCTTTTACTTTAAACATACCTGTATTATGCTACATGCTCCACTTGCTTTTACTGTTGGTACTCACATCATCACTACTGGACCAAAGATACCGCTGGAGCTGGAACCGCAGAGTTACTCTCGACACTCTTTGCCCCCACATACCTGTGACACTCCAATATTTCTTCTAAAGTTATTTTTTTGTTTAAAATCAGTAAACTAAAGTAAACTAATATGCTCAGTACACTGCTACTTGCCCGAGTCGCATTCACTCACACTCACTGACATTCATGAAGATACCATCAAAACTAGACTGTGATTTGAGGTTCCATTGTGACAGTATGCACACACTCCTAAACCATGCTGTCTTTGTGTTATACAACAATCTGACTGCTAGGGCACAAAAATGCCTAAATAAAGACCACTTACAGCATTATAACAAAATGACATCATGTGCCATAACAAGTTTAGACGATACGTCCCATACAGCTGCTCACTCCGTGTGTGTGTGTGTGTGTGTGTGTGTGAATGCACATTCATTAAGGCTGGTACAGAAGACCTTGCTCTCCCACTGTCTCTCCCCATACAGGTAACCTCTGTCTCCAGATGAAAGCAACAACAATGAAAGCAACATAAAAAAGAAACTCATATTAAACTTCATTTTCCTGTTCTAGCACTTACATAGATGCATCTGTGGGGGGATGATCTGTCACATACTCGTTCAGAAAAAAACGACAACTACGGATGCTGCAAAAAGACAAAAGTCCCATGGCAAACTAGGTGGAAGGGCTATTTCATCATAAATTCAGGAAATTATACCTTTTTTCAAGCATAAACATATTTATCTAATTGTACAAATGTATTTAAAAAGTGAAGCTCATTTTATAAGCCTGCAGCCTCATGCCTCTTTACGCCCCTGGGCATGTGGTAATATCTGTTCAATGCACACCCCGTCGTGCCTTATTGCTTATTATATACAATACAGTAGCCTGCCTCATAGGCAATGTATCATCACTTGTGAGTGGGCAGAACATTCATAACTTACCCAGGGCTCCACCACTCGTGAGTTATGGTCCTGCCCTCTCACAACTGAAGATAAATTGCATATTTTGAATCAGTCCATTGTATATTCCCTATATATACCACAGCAGGGTTTAATAAATTAGGTAAATGAATCATGTTAGAGTACTCCCACATTATAACTAGCGCCGCAGATCCATGCCCGAAGTTCATTATAATGAGGGTTCACTATATTGGGAACCCCTATTAAATGAATTGGAAAAATGAAAAAAGTCAATAATGTCAATAAGAATTACACCATTATGCAATATCATTTAATATATAGTATTTATTAAAAAAATAGCCAGTGGTGCTTTATTCTGAAAACTTTAAAAACTTTGGAAAATACAGTACTGGATTTTTTTTTTATTAAAATTTTCATTAAAGTACAGAAGAAAAAGAGTACATCCTCATTTTAGAATATCTCACACAACAAAACCAAAGGATAATGAAAATTCCATAATGAGCAACACCCACACTCAGATACAGCTCTCACTTAGAGATAAAGAATAGAAAAAAAACTAGCAAGTGAGATCAGACCCCTTGTAGAAATTGGGGAAGAGATTGGGAATATCTCCCAATTAGAAATAAACATATTGTAATGTAGCTGTATCAAGCATCAAATACAATTTGGCAACAAATCAAATCTATGCACCCCTAGAATCTCAACTATCGGGGTGAACATAGCATAAGAATATCTGAAAGAATCTAACCCTTAAACTCAGTAATAATACACTGTACTTATCACATAATAATAACTAGCATTACCATTGAACAAAAATGTGACATCAACAGGTGAAGGCATAATCTAAAGGATTAGAGTCCAGCTCAAGAGGAATATATGAAGAAGTCATACCTCCCACCTAGTTGAAGCCTAGCTAATATTTAACAGCCAGCTAGAAAGTTCACTAGGGCACAAACTCAATAGCCTTTCAGTAAAACTATTCAGTCACTAATCAGAAAAACACCCATACGATGCAGTCCAAGTTGTAGCCCAATAGGGACCATTCAGGAGACTCCAAACTAGTCCTCCGGATCCACAGTGTCCTTATCTTCTTGAGCAGGCAGGGCCTCCATAAATCTTTCAACTGCATCTATGTCTGTAAATATATAAGGTTTACCCTTAAAAGTTAACTGTAACCTTGTGGGAAAGAACAAATTGGCAGAGATACCATAGTCGGCCAAGTGCTGCTGATACTTTAGGAAGTCTTTCCTCTGAGACTGAATATGGGACACAACATCAGGGAAGAAAGATAATTTATTAACTTGATAAAAAATGCCCTGTTTGTCCTGGGCAGCAGCCAACACCTTTAAACGCTCATCGGCTTACCCCACAGTCACCAGCACGATAGCCTGCCGCTCTGCATCCTCTGGTAATTTTCTTCGGTGCGGCAGGTGAAAGATTCAGACAATATTGAAAGAATCCTTGTCCAGTCCCAGAGTGTCCATAAGTATAGACTGCAGAATTTTCCTTAGATCCTTAGTTTCAATGGATAGTGGGAGCCCCACTACGCAAATATTAGCAGCCCGTATTTGGTTCTCAAGGGTCTCTACTTTGTTAATAAGAAATTTTGAATCCTGAACCTGGGTAACAGCAAAGCACTCCTGCTGGGCAGAAAGTTCCTTGAGTGCTTTGGAGCTCACCTCATTACTTTGCATAAGCTGCAGAACCCTCTGATCCATAGACACCAGAGAGGTGTTTGTTTGATTTACCTTCTCTTTGATCTTCTGCAAAATCTTGAAGATTCTTTCAATCTTCAGGTCCCTCGAAGAGACTGCCAGTGCCATTGAAGCAACACCTGATTTTGGGAACAGAAAATCCTCAACAGATTTTGACATGGAGGCACCTGCTTTATCAGCCTTTTTATTTATTTATTTAATTTATTTATTTATTTATTTGTGAAATCAGTTTACAACCTTTGAGCCAGAGGCTCGTTTCCAAAGGTACCTCGTCACATTAAAGACATACATAGAGTTTTAGGTTACATAGCACAGGTTTGCTAAAAATAGGCGTTCATCAGAGGCGCCACGTCACACTGAGGTCAGACAAAATACATTTGGGTTACAGGGTACAAGTAATTGAGAACAGGTGTTACACAAGTTGGTATCAAAAATTGAGCAATCTAATAGGCATACCATGAAACAGCTGGCACTGGCCAGGTTAGACATAGGTACGGTGTACCGGGAAGAGGTGGTGGGGAGGGCTAGGTGGAGAGCCGCCCGGTGGGTGTTGTCATGAGAAGTCGAGGTGGAGGCTGCCTTCAGAGACAGGAGCAGCTACGAGTGTTGAAAAGTTGGTTTTGAAGGGTGATTTTGAACTTGGAGATGGTGGTGGCATTGGTGATGGGGGCAGGGAGAGAGTTAAACCAGGATGGGGCTCTGTAGCAGAAGGACCTCTGGCCACGGCTGGTTCTTGATCTGGGGACCATTAGAGTGGTCTTGTTGGATGACCGTGTTGCAATAGTGGGTGGGATCCGGTGGATGGATGCTGTCACCCCAGGAGGGGAGAGCCTGAGTAGGGTTTTTTTTGTGAGGAGGCAGGTTTGATATCGGAGCCGTTCATCCAGGGTAAGGAGCTTAGCCTCATCATACAGCTGACAGGTGTGTGTGAGCCTGGGGGCACCAGTAATCAATCTGCAGGCTTTATTCAGGGTTAAGTGAATTTTTTTGAGTGCAGTCATGTCGGCAGCACCATAGACTGGTAGACCATAGTCTACAAGGGACAATACGGAAGACGTAACAGCGAGCCGGAGCGCATTTGGGGGAAGGCAGGTTCTATGGCGGAAGAGGATGCCAAGCTGTGTGTTAGTGGCGGATGTTAGGGCATCAATGTGGTTGTGAAATGTGAGGGCTGAGTCGAAGGTAACCCCAAGGTATTTGTAGGAGCAGACTTGTTCCAGTGGCTGTTTGGTACTAGGAAGGATATAGAGTGGGTGGTTGCTAGCTTTGTTTTGGGGTGGGAAAAGAGCATAGCTTTGTTTTTTTAAGATTGATGACCAGTCTGCGCTCCTTAAACCAGGCTTCGGCATTATTGAAAGACTGCTGTAGGGTGTCCTGAAGGGAGACGGGATTGCAGTGGGTGGCAAAAAGGACAGCGTCATCTGCATACAGGAGAATTTTGCCAGGGCATGCACTGGGCAGGGTGTTCAGATAGAGGAGAAGAGAAGGGGCCCAGGATGGAGCCTTGGGGGACCCCAGAGTGAATGGGACGGGTATCAGAGAGTATCCCATTGATTTTAACACACTGTGATCGAGCGGCTAGATAGCTCGTGCACCATGCTAGGGGGCCAGCCGAGAGACCAGTGTGGCAGAGAGCATTCAGCAGAAGAGGGTGGGAGACGGTGTCGAAAGCCTTTGAGAGGTCGATGAACACTGCACCAGCTAGGGAGCTGGTATCCAGGGAGGAGTGTAGGAAGTTGGAGAACTCAATTAGTGCAGTGCTGGTACTGTGACCAGCACGGAAGCCATGTTGCTCTGGGCATAAGATGTTATGCTTAGCCAGATATTCAGTGATTTGAATGGCCACCACTTTCTCCAGGGCTTTAGAGGGGGAAAATGGAGATTGGCCGGTAGTTGTTGGCCGACGACCTGTCGCCCCCTTTATGAATGGGCGTGATTATGGTTGTTTTCCAAGCCATGGGAAATTGTCCCAGGCAGAGCGATTGGTTAATTAGGCTGGTGAGTGGGGCAAGGACTTCATCTAGCACCAGCCTGAGGATACTGGGGTCCAGTGAGTCACTGCCGGGACTATTGCTATTCAAAGCTTTGATTAGGATGGGTCTGGCTTCCCGGGCAGAAATCTTGCGCAGGTGGAAGCTGGGGTGCTGGAGGACAGGGGGAGGTTGGTTGGGGGGAGGGTCAAAGAAATTACTAGGGAGGACTGAGCTAAGGTCAGTGAAAGCAGTGTTGAGCCAGTTAGCTATGGTTGCAGGCTCGGTGGAGGTAGTGCCATTGCTAGTGAGCTGGGATGGGGCAGGGGAGCGTGATTTTCCATTTAGTTGTTTAATATTATCCCAGAAAGTCCGGGACGAACCCCAGGAGGAGGTAAGGGTGGCCTGGTAATGGTCAGCCTTGGCTTTCCGGACAGCCCAAGACACTTATTCCGGGCTGCATTGTAAGCCTGCCTATCAGACAGCCGACCCGTTTCAGTGGCAAGGTGCCAGAGGGTATCCCGATTTCTTAGTAATTGTAGAAGGGCAGGGCCAACCCAGGGTGCATTCTGCTTTTTGGATCGGATTTTGGTGAAGGGTGCAAAGAGATCACAGGCCATGTTGAAGGTGTGTTTGAAGAAGGCGAGGGCAGTGTCAATGTTAAATCTGATTGACAGGAGCTAAACACAGGGTATAGTAAGGGGTGTGAAGTAGGAGGGGCATAAGGGGGAAGAAGCCCACCCTCAGCACGACAAGTGTTTTGACTTATTTATTTATTTCTTGGTTTCTTTAAGAAAATTATCTGAGGATCAGTGGCAGGATTTTTAGGACAGTAAATTAATAAAAAGGGAACTAGGTTAGCTTCAGTAGCAGACAAGTAGTGGAACTGCAGTATAATGTGGGGAGTGGTGCAATGCAGTGGCTGTGGGGCAGCCATATTTAGGCAGACCTTCTGGACACTGAGGTGCTTCCCTGTCTGCATGCATCTCTCTGGACTGCAGGATGAGGTAGCCAGACTCAGAGCGGAAGTAAACTGGGTCAGGAGTATCATCACCCCTATCCAGGGACCACCCAGTCCAATGCAACTGCCTCAAAGGATGCCGAGAACGAGGAGCACTTGGATAATAGTGGGCTCAGGAAGGGTTAGAGCAGTCAGGCAGAGGCACATCCCAGATCCTATTCCACTCAAGAACTCATATGCCACACTGGCAAATGAGGACAACCAAATAGAGGTACCCAGAAGTGGAAGGAAAGGATGTGGAGGTTAGCAGGAGGTGACCTCAGCGGGAAAGCAGTGGACCCCAGAGGAGGAGGAAGCGAATCCTGGTGGGGACTCCATCATAAGAGGATCCAGCTAGGAACACAGGAGGGAGGACAGAGGTGAGGTGCCTACCAGGTGCCACGGCATGGAGGGATGGAAGGAAGATCCTGGGGATCACTGGGAAGGCAAGGCGGGAGGGTGAGCTGGATGTCATTATCCACCTAGGTACTAATGACCTGGCAAATGGGGAGCCAAAGGAAGTTCAGGAAGAGTTTAGGAAACTGGGGAGGGGTCTCAAGCAAGTAGCTACTTCTGTCACTTTCTCAGAAGTACTACCTGTGAGAGGCAAGGGAGAGCATAGGAGTGCATGCACCAGGAACTTTAACTCATGGTTGAAGAACTGGTGCTGTGAGGAAGGGTTTGGATTCATTGGTGACTGGGGACCCACCTGGAGGGATGGAGGTTTATTCAAGCCTGACGGCCTACATCCATCCTGGAGGGAATCCAACACTCAATGATAAGTTTATAGCTACATTGACAAGCATTTAAACTAGCAAGGGGTGGCAGGCCAGCAAGGAGGTACCTACTTGCTCACCCCCACAGCTAGCAGTGGAACCAGTGAACCAGAGGAGTGGCTATCTCTGCAAAGCAGTGTGCAAAAGATGGAGATTAGTGCCCAAGAGGTGGATAAGCAGAAAAGGGGCAAAATTCAGCAGAAGGGCAGACAGCAAGGAGAACCAGGGATAAATGACAACCAAGGAAGAGGCTGGAGTAGAACAGTGAAACAGTCTAGGGAGGTCAAATCATGGAAAGCCATGTGTGCAAATGCCAGGAGCCTTAGCAACAAGATGGAAGATCTGGAGGCTGTCATGGTGCAGTCAGACCTGGACATTGTGGCCATCACTGAAACCTGGTGTAATGATAACCATGACTGGGAGATGGCCATACCTGGCTACAACATATTCAGAAGAGACAGAGCAGGCAGGAAGGGAGGAGGAGTGGCACTGTATGTGAAAAATGACATAAGGGCCACAGAGATCCAGGAGGAACAAAATGGGGGAGAGATACTGTGGGTTAAGCTGGAAAGGAAAATGGGGACAGCCATCCGCACAGGTGTGGTCTATAGACCACCATCCCAGGAGGAAGAAACAGATAGGGAGCTGATGCTAGCCATCCAAAGGATGGCAGACAAGGGTGAGGTAGTACTGGTTGGAGACTTCAATATTCCAGACGTGGACTGGAGCATCCCAGCAGCAGCATCAACTAGAGCAGAGTTATCCTGGACTCCTTCAGGAGCCTTCCTCAAGCAACTGGTCATGGAACCAACTCGGCAGAAGGCAATACTGGACCTTGTGCTCACAAACAGGGACAGTGTGATGGGGGTAACAGTGGGGAGCACCTGGGAAACAGTGACCACCAGTCATTGTGGTTTGAAATCACAGAAAGAGTAGAACCAAACCACACAAAAACACGTATCCTGGATTTTAGGGGGGCAGACTTTGGGAAAATGGGGAGATACTTGAAAGAGGCATTAAGGGGAATGGGACAGGAATCAGGGGTTGAGGAACAGTGGGCAGTATTTAAAATGGGGATTATAAGAACAACAGAATTATGCATTAAGCAGTTTAGCAAGAGGAAAAGGAAGAGGAGACCATTATGGTTTTCCAAAGAGGTAGCAAAGAAAGTGAAAGCCAAAAAGATTGCATTCAGGCAATACAAAAAGACACAGGCAGAAGGGGATAGGGAGAAGTACCAGGAGAAGCAAAGGGAGGCAGGGAGGTCAGTAAGGGAAGCCAAAGCTCAGACAGAAGAACACATTGCAAAATCAGTGGGTAGAGGGGACAAAACCTTTTACAGGTACATAAGTGAAAAAAGAAAGGCAAAGGGAGGATAGTGAGACTGAAGGGGGAGGATGGGGGCCACGTGGAGGATGACAACAGTAAAGCTGACATATTGAACAGGTATTTCTGCTCAGTCTTTACTAGGAAGAGGAGAGTAATGGGTCTGAAGGATTACAAGGGGTGAGAATGGTGCAGAAATGGACACAAGTCCCTTTACGAGAAAGGGTCCTGAAGGAACTGGAAGTAATAAGAGTTGATAAAGCAATGGGGCCAGATGGGGTGCACCCAGGGTCCTTAAAGAACTAAGAGAGGTGGTGGCTGAACCTCTGGCTATCCTGTTTAGCGATCACTGGAAACAGAGGTACCCAAAGACTGGAGGACAGCAGATGTAGTCCCTTATACAAAAGTGGGAACAAAGAGGAAGCAGGGAACTACAGACCAGTCAGCCTCACCTCGGTAGTGGGAAGATCATGGAAGCACTACTGAAGGAGAGATTGGTGGAACATCTGGTTGTCAATGGACTACAGGACCCAAGGCAGCATGGTTTCACCAGGGAGGTCATGTCAGACCAACCTCATTGAATTTTTGACTGGGTGACTAGGGAGGTGGATCAGGGGAGGGCAGTGGACATGGCCTATCTGGACTTCAGCAAGGCCTTTGACACTGTGCCACATAGAAGACTATTACACAAACTGGGGAATATGGGTGTGGGCAGGACAGTAGTGTGGTGGGTAGGTAACTGGCTGGGTGGCAGGACACAGAGGGTGGTGGTAAATGGCTGTCACTCCACAGAGGGAAGAGTGACCAGTGGGGTACCACAGGGATCAGTGCTGGGACCGGTCCTATTCAACATCTTCATCAGTGACATTGCGCAGGACCTAGAGGGCAGAATTTCACTGTTCGCTGATGACACAAAGCTCTGTAACAGAGTAGACACACCAGAGGGTGTAGACAGAATGAGAAGGGACCTGCAGAAACTTGAAGAATGGTCAGGGGTTTGGCAGTTAAAATTCAATGCAAAGAAGTGCAAGATAATGCATATGGGGCACAAAACCCTGGCACAATATATCAGTTGGTGGGTGAGGATATAGCATGCACCAAGCAGGAAAGGGATCTTAGGGTTATCATCTGATGACCTCAAGGTAGGAAACAGTGTGACAAGGCAGCAGGTAAAGCAAATAGGATGCTGGGATGTATAGGCAGGGGCATCACCAGCAGGAAAGGAGGTCATAATTCCGCTATACAAGACACTAGTGAGGCCCCACCTGGAGTACAGTGTACAGTTCTGGAGACCATACCTACGTAAGGACATAGACAGGGTAAGAAGGTCCAGAGGAGGGCAACAAAGATGGTGCATGGATTGCATCACAAGTCCTATGAAGACAGGTTGAAGGAACTGAACATGTACTCCTGGAGGAGAGGAGGGAGAGAGGGATATGATAGAGACATACAAGTATCTTACAGGGAGGAACAGGGTGCAGGAAAACACTATTTTAAGCGAAAAAGATGTTCCAGGACTAGAGGCATGGGATGAAGTTGGAGGGAGGCGATTCAGAGGAAACATGAGAAGAATTTCTTCACAGAACAGGTGGTGGACAAGTGGAACACCCTGCCAGAGGAAGTGGTGGGGGCTGAAACAATCACGGGATTTAAGAATGCATGGGATAGACATAAAGGAATTCTGGAGGTCAGGGTAAGGGGTAACAGACTTCTAGGAAAACAAACTGAACTTACAAGCTCAAATGGGCAGACTGGGTGGGCCATAGGCCCTTGTCTGCCGACACTGTCTATGTATCTATGTATCTATGTATCAATGTCGGTTGCACGATGAATGGGGGACCAGTTTATCTGGGTGAGGAATAGTTTAGGTTTTTGCAGCCCACCAGGGCGGAGGCGCCTACGGAGGGTGGTCTGGGCTTTGGGTTTGGGATTATGGACTGCCCAATGAAATAGGATAGGGGAGTGGTCACTTAGGGAATCTGGTAGGACTTGGATGTTTTGGATTTTTTGGGGTCGGTTGGTGATAATTACATCCAGAAGGGTGCTGGTTCCTCTCTTAGGGTTTATTCTAGTGGGCTGGGTGACGAGTTGCATCAGGTCTTGGGCGGCAAATGAGTCTCTGATCGTGGAAGAGGAGGTGCTGAGCCAATTTACGTTAAGGCCCCCAACTAGGATTTGTTCTGCCTTATGGTGGAGGGAGGCCAGATAGTCAGTTAAAGATACCAGGGCCAGGTGCTGGTTCTTTGGAACGTAGGCAGTGGTGAGATAGAGGGGCCCCTAGAGGGTCCGGGAGGAGTTTGAGGGTAAGAGCCTGGGCCCCATTTACAAGGGCAGGGGTGGGGTGCGTGTCCAAATATTGTGTCCCTAGTGTAGATTGCACAGCCTCCCCCTCGTTTGCCTACTCGGTCCTCCCGGTATAAGGTATAGCCTGGGAGGGAGACAAATGAGTCAGGGGTGGATTTGGACAGCCAGGTTTCAACCAGGGCTATGATGTCTGGTTGATGAGCCATGGCCCAGCACTGTAGGGCGTCAAATTTTTTCAGCAGGCTGCATATGTTCATGGAGGCTATTTGGAGACCAGTGGGCCGAGTAGGTGGGTGGGAGGGGGCAGGGCCTGGGTTGGGATGTATGTTCCCTGTCAGGAGCAGAAGGAGGAGAACTGCTCTGGTCAGAGGGTGGCAGAAGGAGAGTTTACGCCGGGAGCGATAGGAAGAGAAAGGGGGTTTCGTAGCACAGGGGGTGGGTAGGGCAGCACAGGCAGAGAAGGCTTGAGTGATCAGATGCCCAAGGGAGCGGGGGGGGAGGAAAGGTAATGTCTGGATGGGGGGTGAGGTGGAGAGGTGGAGAGGAGCATACGGGGTGTGTGGAGGAGGAGGGAGGGGGGAGGAGCAGTGGTATAGGAGGAGGGGAGGGCAGGAGGGTAGGTAGGAGCACTAGAGTAGTGAGGCTGAGGGTTAACAGGGACAATAGAGTTGGTGGAAGGCAAAAGGAGGAGGAGGAGGAGAAGAGAGAGGCAGGTGGGCAGGAGGTGCACATGCATAATTGGTAAGGGTGAGAGAGCTGAAGTGAAGAAAGATGGGGGAACTAGGATGATAGAGGGGGAGATAGTAGTGAGAGGTCACGTCTAAGTGTAGTTGCCACTTTGGTACAGTGGCAGAGCTGGTGCCTGAGGTGCATAGGGCACTAGGTTCAAGACTTGTCCAGCATAGCAGGAAGGATCCCAGACAGTGGCTGTAGCAGCAGGGAGCTGGGCTCAAGGTCTGCAGAAACAATCAGACAACAATTTAGCAGGGTTAGAGGGTTTTTTAGAGTTTGAAATCCTGCACAAATAATAGACAGGTGTACTAGCTGAGTGGTGGAACTGCTGACTAAAACAGTGAGGGTGCAGGGTTCAAAACCTGCAAAGGCAGCAAGAGAGAAGTGGTAAAACTTTATATTTTGGCAGGTGGGGGGGGAGAGACTAAAAGTCCTAGAAAGTAAGAATAAAATAGCTAGACAAAGTGGTTAAGAAGTAGGGCTGTTGACTCTGATGGCAAGAGTACTGGGTTTGAGTACAGTTTAGGGACAGAGTGTATAAAGTTTTTTAATTCAGAGAAGGAGGGAGGGAGGAAGGGTTAAGAGTTTGGCTTAGTGGTTAGGCAGTAGACTTTGGAATAAAGGGTACCAGGTTTGAGGCTGCCGGGTGCTTAGTGGTAGGCTGATGGGAGGAGTGAGGAAAGTAGATAGCAGAATGGATTCAAAGGGAACTGCAGGGACCTCTAGTGGGTAGGGTTTGCAAACAGTTGCTAGGAAGGGGTGGAGAGTTGAAAGAAGAGCTAGAGTGGAGAGTGCAGCAACCCCTTGTGGTTGGTGTCTATAAGCTGCAAATGGGAAAGTGGACACTTAGTAAAAAGAAGGGTAGGTTACGTGATATGACCGTGACCTGCCAGCAGCAATAAATGAAGCGCCGACCCAGGGTGGCGGGGTGGTTGGGGTGGGCGGGTGGGAAGTGCCGCACAACAGTCAGGCTGTAGTGCAGGACGCTTTACCTCTTACAGGCTCTGGCAATCCCCGAGTTCAGGCTCCGCTGCTGGGCAGAGTAGTGACCCATAGTGGCTGGAGAAGGATCTTAAACTAAAAAGTAAGCTTAGTACCACTGCACTGCAAGAAAAACAGACATTTTTAGAAAGATTAGTGATCTAGAAGGGAGCTCCTTAGAAACACATCTATTCAGTTTGCTGGCTGGGCTGGCTCACCCCCAGATTTTTTATTTTATTATAAGAGTTCAGTGTTGTCTGAACCGTCTGGTGTTGTAGAATGTATTTTTTTTTTAGCAGTCATTATCAACTGCCTCAGCTAAAGCAGCTGGAGTAAAGACACAAAGGGCTGCCTTTCCAGGTACCAGAGTCCAGCTTCAGGTCTTGAAAGTTCACATCTGGCTGATGTCTTGCTTGTTGGCTTTTGCATTTCCTTGTTTTCCTCTTGATTTCAGTGATGATAGCTGAACCTGGCAGTGGCACAGCAATGGGATATAGTTCATCAAGGGTCAGCCACCTTTCAAGCTGCTGTTCAGCTTCAGCTGGAGTGCCTTCCACTAAACCAAGCTCATATGCAATACTGATGTCCTCTACACTTGCAGCTTGTGACTGCTGAGGTTCAGGTGTCCCTGAGATGCTCTCTTCAAATATGGGTCCCAGCACATCCCACCAGCAATTTGTGATCTTTCCAGCCATGATGCTGTCCTATGCTGATGCTGTCACATAAAGCATGTCCTTTATGTTAAATGACTTTAAAAATTTCACTGAGTGTCTGTGTCTCTGGTTATGATTTCACAAAGCAGTTATTTTGCTATACCGTTTTTTTAAATTTGCAGTAATGCCTTTGCCCATTGGCTGTATCTTAGAAGTCATGTTTGGAGGAAGGTATAGCACTTTGATCTTGCCATCTTTGCTCTTCAGCTCTTCCACGTTGGAGTGGGCAGGACACTGGTCCAGAAGCAGTACTGCTTTCTACTCTGTACCTTTACTCATTAAAAACTGTGGACAGTGAGGACAGCTGTTTATGGAACCAATCCTGGAAAATATCCTGGGTCATCCAGGCATAGGAGCTGCTGTCACAAAGCAGTGGCAGGGCATCACGATTGATGTAGTGGAAACACCTGGGGTTGGCATACTTTCTAATATAGAATGGCTGCAGCTTGTGTTCTCCTGCGACATTGGTGCACACTAACCAAGTCACCCTGTCCTTGTAAAGCTTATATCCTTTGGATGCATCTTGCTCGATCTTGCAGCTAGAGTGTGGTCTGGCAAACATTTGAAAAAGAGCCCTGTTTCATCAGCATTTATCTGGCAGGGCTCATAGTCTCCTTCTTCCAAAATGTCTATGAGTTTAGGAATTAATTGCTTGGTGGCAGCATTGTCAGCTGAACACTGTTCCTCAGCAATTTTCAGCTACCTAATTCTATTTCTCCACTGTAAGTGCCAGAGCCACCCTGGAGATGATTTAAATGTGCATTGTTCTCCCAGAAGCTGTCTTGTGAAGGAGTTGGCTTTTTCTTTCAAAATTGCACCTAACAGTGGGGACACCAGCTACACATTGACTTTCAAACCACAAATGAACCACTGGTCCACAATTGCATGTCCAGCCAGTCACAGTTTTTTCTGTTGCAGACACTGTTTTTCACAACACTATTCTGCGAATGCCCTCAATAACTTTCTGTTTATGGAAAATACAGATTGTGGATTTGGAGAGGGAGTATTCACTGGTCAGCTTTGCAGCACCTTATCCAGATTTCAGATGGTCCAGGATCTCCAATTTCATGTTCACATCTAAAGCCTTCCTTTTCTTTGAATCACCCATGCTGAGACAGTTGAGCATTCACAGAAGCAGAGGCAGCTTTATTACAGCAGCAGCACTGAGTAACAGGCAGGGGGGAAAGCAGGCTTTATACAGAACTGAAATTAGCTAATTGAAGTTTAATTGATTTAATTTAATCTCTTCACGTGGTACACAGGCTTTATACAGCTTTAGGAGTACATAAAAGACAAAGGGAATCAAATTGATTTTCACGAGATGCATGGGGTACATGAAAACTGCAACTGCAAACTGTGTGGCTATGATTCAAACAATGAAATGTAGTGCTTTTCTTGGGGTCCAGTGTGCATGTTCATTATATGTGAGGTTCACTATAATGAGAGTTGTTATAATGAGGGAGCACTGTATTTTGGAATAAATATTAATTTCACTTAGAATACATGTTATTTCCACTTAAAACATGTTATTGCCATTTAAGATGTTATTTCTATTTAAAATCTGGAAATAGAACAATGGGCCAGATTGTTTATGAAACACTAATTAAAGCATTAATTAAGCTCATTGGGACATTTCCATGGGGTATGGGCAGGCCGAGATTCGGTTGAACAAAACTGTGGGCCCCCACCGATAGGGAAGGGGGGAATCTTCCTAATTTTCACCACTTTGCAATAGTGAACCTCACTGCCGTGACATGTAAGATATTTAAGACACAGGAAGAGTGACCCCCTGCATGGGTAAAGATAAAGGAAGCAGCACTCGGAGATTCACACCTAGCAGCCTACCTGGGGGTGGAGCTCCCAAAGTAGATTCATGAGTGGTTGACTATCAAAGGAGCCCATGCAGCCTGGCAAAAGACAGGAAAATATATGGGGAGTTGCCTGCACACAGGGGAATTCACCCCTCTATGGAGGAACCCCCAACTGCAAATAGAAGGTCACACAGTGAACTGGGTGGACTGGGAAAGAAGAGGTATACAGTTAGTCAGAGATATCAAGATGATTGGAGGGAATGGTGTAGCCTCCTTCCAAGACCTTCAAGGGTGGAATGGACTTCATAAAAGGGAATTCTGGAAATACCTCTAGTTGAGGAGCTTAATTCTGGCATGGCAAAGAAGAAGATGTGTTTCCACCTCCTGTAGGAAAGCTCCCAAGAAAATACACCCGAGATTTCTGATAGATAGGTGGGTCTCAAGGCCTAAAGGCCTTACAGGAAGGTGACTGAAGCAGGCTAAGTTGATAGATGGGGAGCCCCTCACTACCAGCAAAGAATAGATGACAGGGTATGTTACAGATCTCAGTTACTGAAGAGGAGTAGAAAGGGGTCTGGATCCTGGCATGGAAGGCGTGCAGGGACCGGAGGAGCTTCCTAATCCAAAGCAAGATCATGCACCTGTGGTACCACACCCCTTCAGCGCTCCCAAGAATGGGTCTCCTGGGTAACGATAATTGCTGGAGGTGTGGTTGCCATGGGGCAGACCTGCTGCATGTACTATGGGACTGCTCTATCTTACGCCCCATTTGGGAGCAGGTAGGGGCAGCATGTGCTGACATACTACAGTTAAGAGAATCCTTAACCCCTTCCTTGTTGCTACTGGGGATTAAACAAGGAGACCCCCAACTGAAGGAAGCACAAATGTGATGGATTACTCAGGCCACAGCTGAAGCAAAAAGGTTAATACTGATGAAATGGAAAACACTCTCCCCACCTACTTTCGTGGAATGGTACAATGCTGTAGAGGGGCTTGCCACTAAATCCAAATTGCTATACTTCTCTTTGCAGTCTCCACATAAGTACCAGCTAGTCTGGGGCTCCAATCTTCAGTATATCCTGAATCACACCTCTGGCAACATAGCAGACTAAATGAAGGATCTCCTGAAGCCTCCATAAGGTTAGAGGACTCCTCTCTTCCTCTACCCCTCTTAAATACCTTCCAGGGAAAAAGGAGCCAGATGAGGAACAAAGCCTAACCTACCAGATAAACTTTGTCAAGAGATAACCTTGGTAAGAAGGGGTTGGCCCCCCCCCTTCCTTGCTTGAAAGGGCACCCTAAATCCTGACAGTCTTACCCCCCCAACCCCCATTGCATCCCGATAAGCTGGTTTAGGCCATTCCCTATCCCTTTTGTTGCACAGTTCCCTATGCCCCTCCTTTCTGCAAGATGTACCAGTAACATCGACAGCTGCAAGGTCGGAAGCAGAGGAGTAGGGAAGGGAAGGATCTTATGGTATAAACCGAGAGAGTAACAGATGTAAGACAGGATTTGACAATGTGAGTCCTCTTGAAATTCCTGTATGATTAACTCACTGCAATGATATAATACTTTGTATAAAGTTGTACTCTGCTATTGTTTTCTTGTACAAACCTCAATAAAAAGATTAACTGCAAAACAAATATGGAAATATCTTTACTATCAAAAGAATAAAAAACTTTAAGAATAAAAGCATTAACAATAGTGTGGTACAGTATAAATAGAATATAGAATAAAGTATGGAGAGTAAAGAAGGCAAAAAGATCGTCTTTAGGTACATAAGTAATAAAAAAAACAAAGGAGGTATTGTCAGGCTCTTAAACAGCAATGGGAAAAAGATAGAAGCAGACACAGAAAATGCAGAGGTCTTGAATGAGTACTTTTGCTCCGTCTTTACAAAGGAAGAGCCTGGCAATGGATCCATCCCAAAGGGGGGAAAAATAACAGAAAGGGGGTGGACACAAGCCCATTCATGGCAGAAAGGGTAAAGGCAGAATTAAAAAAAACTGAACGTGGATAAAACCATGGGTCAGGACGGAATCCACCCACGCATACTGCGGGAACTGAGTGGTGAACTGGCTGAACCCCTAGCAGACCTATTTAGCAGATCCCTGAGAGAAGGGACTGTCCCACAGGACTGGAAAAAGGCAATAGTGATCCCCATTTACAAGAGTGTCAGCAAAGAGGAAGCAGGGAACTGCCGCCCAGTTAGTCTCACCTCAGTGGTAGGAAAGTTGATGGAATCGCTCCTCAAGGGGATAATAATAGCATTTTTGGAGGAAACTGAACAGCAAGATGCCAAGCAACATGGGTTCACAGTGGGAAGGTCTTGCCAGACAAACCTGATCGCGTTCTTTGACTTGGTTACTACGGTGGTGGACCAGGGGGGTGCTGTAGATGTCATCTACCTAGACTTAAGTAACGCCTTCAATTCTGTCCCACACAGAAGGCTGCTACATAAACTTGAGAATACAGGAGCAGGGAAGGAAGTGATATCATGGGTAGGAAGCTGGCTTCAACAGCGAACCCAAACAGTGATGGTAAATGGGGCAGCATCAGAAGCCAAGGAAGTGATCAGTGGTGTGCCACAAGGGTCTGTCCTGGGACCTTTGCTCTTCAATGTGTTCATTAGTGACATCACAGGTGAGTTGGGTGGGAAGACATGTCAGTTTGCAGATGACACAAAGCTTTGCAACAGAGTGGATATGGCACAGGGGGTGGAGCAAATGAGAAGTAACCTTCTCAAGCTTGAAAAATGGTCAAGTATGTGGCAGCTAAAATTCAATGCAAAAAAAATGCAAGGTCATGCATCTGGATAAGAACAACCCGGGTACTGACTACCACCTGGGGGGGGGAGGGGAAGACTAGCAATCACCCAGCAGGAGTGAGATCTGGGAGCTATCATATCAGATGATTTAAAAGTGGGCAACCAATGTGAAAAAGCAGCAATAAGGGCCAGCAAAATGCTAGGATGCATAGGTAGGGGCATCTCAAGTAGAAGAAGGGAGGTGATCCTGCCAATGTACAGGTCCCTGGTGAGGCCCCACCTTGAGTACTGCGTCCAGGTCTGGAGACCTTACCTCAGGAAGGACATAGATAGACTGGAGACAGTGCAGAGGAGGGAAACTAAAATGATTCATGGTCGAACACAGTTTAAGGGAGATCAACATGTATTCACTGGAGCAGCGCAGAGATGGTGGGGACATGATTGAGACATTCAAGTACCAAAAGGGTATAAACAGAGTCCCCACCCAGGAGCTCTTTCTCATTAATAACTCCATGAGAACAAAAGGCCACAACATGAAATTGGGGGGGTGGGGTAGATTCAGAGGCAACATGCGCAAGTTTTTCTTCACAGAAAGGGTGGTTGATCCATGGAATGGCCTACCTGCCAAAGTCATTGAATCCAAAACAGTATGGGGATTTAAATCAGCTTGAGATAGGCACAAGGGGATAGTTACAAAAAGTATCTGAGTAGTGGGCTAGGATCTGTGCAGACTTGATGGACCTTTGGTCCTCATCTGCCATCACTTTCTATGTTTCTATGTTTCTATGGGTAGTATGTGTTATGAGAATTTAATCCACCCCCAAGGTGTTGGATGCTACATAAACCCTGAGGATGAGGCCTGAGGGGTTTATCAAAGCATCCCACACTGATGGTGTGCATTGAATTCTCATAACAGACTCTACCCCATATGTTGCGGCACTAAGGGGGATGAGGATTATCAGTCTAGTGGGGTCAACCCAGCCTGCACTCTCCCTATGCGAGGGACAGCATGGGAAAAGGGCATGATAAGGGCAGGGGGGATGGATAGGAATCCTCGCCAATGCCAGGAGCCTAGGGAATAAAATGGCAGACGTGGAAGCAGTGGTGGGAGTGGATGATCTGGACCAAATTGTAGTAACAGAGACATGGTGAATGGAGACCCATAACTGGGAGGTGGAAATACAGGGGTACAATCTTTTTAGGATGGATAGACAGGGAAATAAAGGGGGGGTGCAGCACTGTATGTATGGGAGGGGATAGTAGCAGTGGAAGGTAGGGAGGGGAAGGGAACCACAGAGATACTGTGGGTTACATTAAGTAATAAGGAGAAGGGGGGCGATAAGGATGGAGGTGGTCTACAGACCACCACATCAGGGTGAGGAAGTGGATTGTGAATTGGCTAGGGATATACAGGAGATGGCCAGAAAAGGGGAAATTCTAGTGGTGGAGGACAACAACCTACCCAAAATAGAATGTTAAGTCCCATCAGCCACAACAGAAAGGAGCAGGGGCTTATTGGAATCCCTGCAGAATGTGCTACTAAACCAGCTAGTTAAAGAAGTGACTAGAGGGGAGGCTACACTGGATGTCATCTTATCAAATGGGGACAGAGTGGGGAAGGTAGAGGTTTGAGACAACTTGGGGGACAGTGCTCACCGGATGGTCAGGTTCTCCATCCAGGCAGGGGCAGAAGCGGGCAGGTCAACCACCAAGTTGCTTAACTTCAGGAGGGCAAATTTTGATAAGATGAGGGGCATCTTAAGGAGGTGCTTGCAGGGATCAAAGAGGTGGAGGGGGTAGAGCAGCTGTGGAAGGCAATAAAGGGAGGAATTCTCAAGGCCACAGAGCAATGTATCTGGAAAATCAGCAAATGTAAAAGGGAAAGAAAGCCCCTGTGGTTCACAGCAGGGGTTAGGGAGGCAGTCAAGGAGAAGAGAATGGCCTTTGAGACCTACTAAAAGTCACAGGGGCTGGGTGAAAGGGAGGTCTATAAGAATAAACTCAGGGAAGCAGGAAGAACAATAAGGAAGGCAAAGGCAACAATGGAGGAGAAAATAGCTAGGGAGGTGAAAACGGGAGACAAAAGATTCTGTAGGTATGTGAGTGACAAGAGAAAAAACAGACAGGGGATACCAAGACTAAAGGGGAAGGGGGGGTAACATAGCAGTAGGTGACGAAGAGAAGACAGCCTTCCTAAATGATTACTTTGCATTTGTGTTCACGACTGATAAGGAAGGGAAATGGCCTGTATTGAACAAAAAGGGGAAGGAGGGTGTGGAGGCGGACACAAGCTCCTTCACAGTGGTGAGGGTGTTGGAGGAGATGGGAAAAATAAAAATGGACAAGGGCCATGGGACCTGACTGAGTACACCCAAGGGTGCTTAGGGAGCTAAGGGCGGATCTGGCAGGATCTCTGGCCAGGTTTTTTAACCTCTCACTAGAATCAGGGAGGGTCCCAGGAGACTGGAAAAAAGCAGAGGTGATACTGCTATACAAGGGAGGGAGAAAGGGTGAACCTGGCAACTACCACTCAAACAGTCTCACTTAGGCTGTGGGTAAGCTGATGGAAAAGCTCATTAAGGAGAGACTGGTAGGGTATCTTATGGAGGGGAGTTTCATGGAAGACAGCCAGCATGGGTTCACAGGTAGTAGGTCTTGTCAGACCAACTTGACAGAATTCTTCAATGGGTTATGGAAGCTTTTGATCAGGGGGGAGTGGTGAATGTGGCCTATCTGGACCTCAAGAAGGCGTTCGACTCCGTCTCCCATAAGGGGTTGGTAAGCAAGTTGAACAGTCTGGGTGTGGAAACCAGGCTTACAAAGTGGGAGGAGGATTGGCTAGGTGGAAGGACCCAAAGTTTGGCAGTCAATGGGAAGCACTCAAGGGAACTGGGGTTGTTGAGTGAGGTACCACAGGGGTCGGTGCTGAGGCCCATACTGTTTCATGTGTACGTAGGGGACTTAGCGGATGGTCTAAATGGGAAGGCGTGTTTGTTTGTTTGTGGATGACACAAAGATTTATAACAGAGTGGATCCTATGGGGGAGTGGGGAAGATGAGGCAGGATCTGGCCAGGCTGGAGGAGTGGGCAGAAAAGTGGCAATTGCAGTTTAATGTGAAAATGTGCAAAATAATGCACATAGGGAGGAATAACTCAAGGGCCACCTACTTCCTTGGGGGGAAGCACTGCAGGTCATTGAACAGGAAAAGGACCTGGGGATCTGGATCAAAGACACATTAAAGGTTAGGAATCAGTGTGAATGAGCAGCTGGGAAGGCCACAAGGGTGTTGGCATGCATTGGGAGTGGCTTCACTAGCAGGAGGAGGTAGGTGATTATGTCACTATACAAAACACTGGTCAGACCACAGTTACGAACATGCACAATTTGCCAGCAGATAAAGGCCTAGAGGTCTATCAAGTCTGCTCAAATGTGCATCTAGCACCCCTTATATAGTTGGAGTATGGGGTACAATTCTGGAGGCCTCATCTTCAGTGTGACAAGGACAGGCTGGAGAGGGTGCAGAGAAGAGCGACCAAGATGATCCACGGGATGCAGGGGAAACCATATGGGGAGAGGCTAGAGGAGGTTGGGCTTTATACACTGGAGATGAGGTGGGATGGGGGGACATGGTGGAAACCTTCAAATACATGAAGAGTATAAATAAGGTCAAGGGCAATAGCATCTTCAGACTGAGCAAAAACAAAACCACCAGAGGTTATGCTCTTAAACTGGAGGGTGGCAGATTTATGGGGAACATGAGGGATGTTACTTCTCAGAGACGGTTGTACAACTATGGAACAGGCTGCCAGAGTGGGTGGTAGATATATGGGACTAGGAAAGGGAGGTGGGGGGGGCGGTGGGAGATAAAGGGGTGGGGGCGGGCTAGCGGGTAGACTGGATGGGCCTTAAGGTCCTTTTCTGCTGGTACGATTCTGTGATTCTATTTTATATAATATCTGGCTGAGCAATTTTTTTCCAACCAGACATCTATGACTGAAGTCATTTAACTCTGTAGTGGTGGTTTCATATCTCCATTACCGAGGAGCTGCCACAACAAGATTCATCACATTCTCTTCCTCATTTTTGTGTATCTATCTGGTTGATCCTACCTTTCTTTATTTTTTTAAACCATATCTCATTGATCCTGCTATTTGCCAGCTTCAGGGGTACAAAATGGAATGGGTCCATGGCTGACTGCTTACACCCACAGTTGCGATCACACTTACCTGTGAGTGTAAGGAGTCAGCCACAGATTCATTCCCTCATGCACTCCTGAAGCTGGCGAATAATGATAGGATCAACCAGATAGATACAAAAAATGATTAGAAGGTGAGGAGTGTTATTATGGTGGCTTCTTGCTAAAAGAGATATGGAGCTGTCATGTTCAAGAACTGATCAGCCCTTCAGCCTTCCCACACACAGAACAAGAGCCAATGAGGGAGCACCTGATTTTGAATGACAGAGCGCGTGCTCACTGTAATAACCCATGGTTTATTACAGCGAATATCAACTGCTGGCTGATCACAAAGAAAAAGGTTGCTCACCATTTATTATATATCAAATACAAAATGGATTGCAGTGGTAAGAAACCACTATGGTTCTCAAAGGAGGTGGCAGGGAAGGTTCAAGAGAAAAGAAAGCATTCAGGAAGTATAAGGAATCACAGAAGAAGCAGGACAGAGAATTGTATCAGTTAAAGCAAAAGGAAGCTGGGAAGGCAGTTAGAACAGCAAAGGCCCAAACCGAGGAAAAGATAGCCAACTCAGTTAAGAAGGGGGATGAAACCTTTTGTAGGTACATCAGGGCGAAAGGAAGACCAAGGGAAGGATAGTGAGGCTTAATAAAGGGAAGGGGGTGGGCAGAGGGTGACTGTGAAAAGGCAGAGATACTAAGCAAATATTTTTGCTCAGTATTCACAAATGAAGAGGGGGAGGTACCTAAACCAAACAATAGAAACACTCTGGATACAGAAGTTGATACCAGCCCATTTACAGAAGAAAGGGTTCTGAAAGAACTCTTAAAACTGAAGGTGGAAAAAGCAATGGGGCTTGATGGGATTCACCCCAGAATTCTAAAAGAACTAAGGGTAGAACTAGTGACACCACTGACTACCCTCTTTAACAAACCATAGGAGGATGGGGTGGTACCTGAGGACTGGAGGAGGGCAGATGCGATTCCACTTCACAAAAGTGGGAGCAGGGCAGAAGCACAAAACTTCAGACCTGTTAGTTTAACCTCAGTAATAGGGAAAATGATGGAATCACTTCTAAAGGAAAGAATTGTCGAGTACCTAGAGGCCATAGGAGCACGGGACCCAAGGCAGCATGGATTCACAGCGGGAAGGTCATGTCAGACGAATCTAATAGATTTCTTTGACTGGGTGACCAAAGTAGTAGATCAGGGAGGGGCTGTGAACATGGCCTACCTAGACTTTAGCAAGGCTTTTGACGCAGTCCCACACAAAAGATTAACATACAAGTTAGCCAGCCTGGGAGTGGGTCCCAAGATGGTAGCCTGGGTAAAGAAATGACTGGAGAACAGGACACAGAGGGTAATAATAAATGGAATCCATTCTGAAGAAAGGGGGGTTACTAGTGGGGTACCGCAGGGTTCAGTACTAGGACCGGTCCTTTTCAATGTCTTTATAAGTGACATTGCAGAGGGACTGGAAGGAAAAGTATGTCTCTTTGCAGATGACACAAAGATCTGCAGTAGAGTTGATACACAAGGTAGGGTGGAAAGGATGAGAATGGACTTGGCAAGGTTGGAGGAATGGTCAGATGTATGGCAGCTTAGATTCAATGCTAAGAAGTGCAAGGTAATGCACCTGGGAAACAAAACCCCAGGGGAAGAGTACACAATGGGGGGTGAGATACTAACAACAACAAAAATGGAAAGAGACCTGGGGGTAGTCATATCAGATGACCTAAAGGTGTACAAGCAATGTGAGAGGGCAGTAAGGAGGGCTGGGGGGCTACTGGGATGCATGAGGAGACACATCACCAGTAGAAAACAGGAAGTTGTTATCCCTCTGTACAGACAGCTGGTGAGACCCCATCTGGAGTACTGTGTGCAATTCTGGAGACCCAGTCTCTGCAAAGACATAAACAGGATGGAGGCAGTCCAGAGGAGGCAACTAAAATGGTGCAGGGTCTGCACGGAAGACATATGAAGAGATACTTAAGGAGCTTAATATATAGCCTCGAGGAAAGGGGGGGGGACATGATAGAAACTTTCAAGTGCCTCAAAGGAATCAACAAAGTCCAAGAGGGTAGCATCTTTCAGAAAAAGAGGCACTCAAGAACAAGAGGGCACAATTTGAAGATAGAGGGGTGGCTCAGAGGTAATGTAAGGAAGTATTTTTTCACAGAGAGGGTTGTGGATGCATGGAATGGCCTTCTGGAGGAGGTTGTGGAGTCAAAAACAGTGGTGGAATTCAAGAATGCATGGGACAGCCATAAGGCAATTCTATGGCGTGGGGGTAGGAAGAAGTAGGCTGGTTAACTAGGATCTGCAGCTTATCCATTAGGTAGGAAAATGGGCAGCCTGGGTGGGCCAAACGGTCCTTATCTGCCGTCAAATTCTATGTTTCTATGTTTCTGTCCCTTGCTGAGCAGTAAAACCTTCATAACTAACTCATGTCCTCGGTACTATTTAAGTGTGGTTCGTACCACTCACTGGAGAGGATAAATGTATTATTCTCTGGAACTCATTATGTATTCCCTATATGTTTTTACAACTGATTCTCCCAGGATAGCCCAGCTGAGATGCAACATCTCATTTCCGGTGCGGACCTGTTGCTACCCATTTCTGCAGCTGGGTGGAATGGAGTACAGGGAGGGTAAGTGACTTGCTTACTCTCACATAGTAAGTATTTGGCTCCAATGGTGGTTAAACCTGCGCTCTCCTAGTTTCCAGGTTGGTTCTGTAACCAACAGATCACTCTGCCTCCACATACTAGATCCCTTCTTCTAGTCCCTGTTGGTTGTTCAGTAATAGGTGAAGGATGTTATGGTCCGATCGGCCCAGTGATTGACCCTGGGACTTGAAGGAAGCAGGGTTGTTTGTAGACGTGAGGTGCTTAGTTCAAACTCGCCACCAAATCACACACCCCCTAGTGACTGATCACAGAGAGCCTTTGTTGGCTGCACAACCAACTATTTGTCTACCCTCTCAGATGAAAGATAAGGCACAGTGGCGATCATCCTGATTCTGATCAAGAAGGGGGGAGCACTTTCAGAAAGATTACCCTAGTATCTTTGCCAACATCCCTTCCTCAACAACACAGGTTCTACTAAGTATCTCAATATTGTTTCCGGAATAAGACAGGGAAGAAGAAGTAATAGTGATGTTGAGTGCCTTATGTGCCTTATCCCAAAGTAATACACACCCTGGAATGCCATATTGTGATTATAAAACAGATTCCCAGATTTTTAATTGTGGAACTGAGTTAACAGGTTTATTCATTTCACCCAGGACAGACCAGTTAAGGGGTAGCATGACATTTTCATTGGGGTCTTGTTTTTTTTTTCTTCTCACTTTTACAGCTGTGTGAACTGAAGCACTGATAGGTTAAATGACTTGTTCAGGGTGGCATAGTGACTCAGTGACTCTGGAGGGACTGAACCTGGGTCTTCTGGTTCCCAAGCCGTTGCTCTTACCACCAGATTACACTGCCTCCACAACAAAGTTAAGTAATTTTGCTGTGTGCTGTTGTGCTGGACTAACCTATGGTGATGTGATCACATGCCCAGTCACATCCCGTAATTTGTCTTTCTCACTGAATCATTCATGTTTGCCTAGCCCGTGATTTCCTGGGGGGAAGTTTATTAAAGTTTCAGCTTTTAACATTACAGTACAACAAAGGCAGGCAGAACATCCTGTAGAGATCATGCAGGTACAATTCACGCAGAAATTCAGGCACCAAAACAATTGAAAACAATACTCATCCTACAGGGTTCCGTGTCATGATGGCGACTACAAAATGGTGACCATCAAAAGGGCACATAGATAATGCCAAATGGGAAATTTGGTGATGTCTCTTTTTGTGGGGGGCTTTGCCCACCACACCCCTCATGCCCCCCTTTCTAAATATACTAACTCCAGGGGGAGTGGACCTTGGTGAGGGGTACAGAGAGTCACCGAATTTCCCATTCAACAATAATCATGCGCCCTTTTGATGTTCGCCGTTCTTTCCTCGCCGTCCTCACGTGATACTATCCTACAGTTGGTACCGTTTGTCCCCTCAACTCTATCCAAGACTTCTCCTTCCACTTCTAAGACATTTCAACTTATCTTACATCTATTTTCTGACATTAGTGTCCCTGTATTCTTTGTAACTAGGTGCATCGACAAGAAAAAAGGCCCACTGCCCACTAGACCGTGTCTGTTTCAGCTGCTGCTCTACACCTGCAATAAGAAATGAGAAGGCTGTACTCAGTAAATGTCAAACAGTTTCAAATTCATTTCTAGTCCACCTTTAGGAGTTCCGATGTTTCATGGCTGAATGCTACTTGGTCTGGGAGTCATGGTAATACTGTAATTCTTCCACTTAATGCATAATGCTTTTCTGCTTTCTGAGATTATTATAATCTCAGACACATTAATGCATAATGCTTTTCTGCTTTCTGAGATTATTATAATCTCAGACACTTTCTTGTCTGTGTTTGCATTTTCCCAGCTCTCCCCTCACTTTAGTGTGACAATATACCATGCTGGTTTGCACTAAGCAAGAGCTAAGAGAAGCGGCCTGCCCCTCTGCAGTTCTGGCAGCAGAGGAGGGGGCTGCTTCCCTTAGCTCTGTATTAACGCAAACAAGCACGGTATATCTGACAGTCAATAGAATTTGTCACATTGAAGTGAGGGGAGAGCTGGGTAAACCTACAGACACAGACAAGAAAGTGTTTTGAGATATAATAATCTCTGAAAGCAGAAAATCATTATTTGTTATGTGGAAGAATTACTTATTACCACGACTCCCAGACCAAGTCAGCCACAAAACGTTGGAACTCCTAAAGGTGGGCTAGAAATCAGTTTGAAACTGACATTTACCAAGTACAGCCTTTCATTTTTATTTGCAACTTTTTCATGGTGGCCAATAGAAGTTGCTTCTATGAATTACATAAGCATTAGGACCACAGGGAAGGATATGGGCATCCTGGAATTCCTCAGTAATTTGCTGCTCTACATCTGACATCATATTTTCTGTTTACAACATCACAATAGTTTCTACAGCAATAGACAGAGATGTCACAAGCAAAGGACTGTAAAATTGGGTGTTGACAAGCAGCCAGAATGGATAAAGTCTATTAGACGGTGATCCTATTTTCATGTTAATGGACAAAGTTATTATGAAAGGGGGAAAGTAAAGTCAGAGAATAAGTAAAATCTAAGCAGAATTGTGTCTAAAAAGGATGTTTTTCCAAAATTTCCTCATGACATCAGAGGCTCTACAGTAGTTGCCATCTTTCAGCTATACATAGCTGCTGCACTGCCTGTATTTAACACAATGCCATGACAGGGTGCTCAAACTACATACTGTGTAAAACTACATATTGTTATGCTCTATGTTTAGCAGCTAATACTACACGTTTGTTTTTGCTGCGATTATTGGCAACAGTTTTTCCTTGTGAATAAGTTTTTAATAAGTCCATGACATTTTCCTGTATAAATGCATTAAGAAACTACTGAAAATAGTTTAAGATAATTCTGGGATCCTTGGAGAAGTACAAAGGCAGGAATGTTACCTCAAAAGACAGTTTATATAGCATCTCATTAAAGCCTATTACCAACATATAATGTGTTTATTGTGGGGAAAAAAATCGTCTGGTACTATTTCAAAGTATTAGGTCTCTTTTGCATAAATGTATTATTTGCTCTTGGCCTACTGATTCAGCACTTGTGGAGCAGGTCCCTACTTTAGTGGGACTTATGAGTTCTGGCTATCATAAGAAAAGCTGTTGGCAGTTGACTTCATTGCCTGCTTCCCTTTATTCATATCCCCTTCTCCCAACAGGCCACTTATCTTCCTCTTGGAGCTTTTCCTACCACTTCTCTGCCCTGATATGGCCCTATCTTCAGCAGGCTGAAGTACTCAACTGCATGATTGCTCTTAACTTTTTTTTTCACTCACTTATTCAAGCACTTTGCCTATTCATCTCATTAGCTGTCCAGTAGCAAACTACTCACTACTGTGATATGTAAATGCTTTTAGGTTTTAAAACAACAGTTGCCATGTGATGCAATAGCATGCTATTTGTAAGTCATGGTAAACTTAAAAGGACTGATCTACATATTTAAATGGTTTTGTTTCATAAAGAAGTACTGTATCTTGTTTTCCTATAGGGTCTAATTGCAGGGCTATAAATAGTTTCTGTATTAAATAACTATGTGTCTAGTCTGTGGCTCTGCTGGTCACACTGTAGGATCAGTGCAACAAAGGTTGGTGGTAATATCTTTTATTAGACTAACAGAGAATTGCTCACATGGGCTTTCAAAGCCACAAAGTCTTCTACTTCCGATGGTGTTCCCAGCTAAAGAAGTCTATGTATCTCTGAAAGCCCATGTTAATAATGTCTAGTCTAATAAAAGATGTCAACATCAAGTTTTGTTGCACTGAATCTATGCATAACTAGGCTAGTTGTATATGCACAGATGACAATCCAGATCTTAAAATAGAGATGAGCAGCTGCAAGGTGACGCTATCAGAACTACTGTATTTGCTCTTGTGGCAAGTAATGCTGTTCATTTGGCATGCACAGAAAACCCACACTTTTAATATCTGTAACCAGTTTCAACAAATGTAGTTAGAACACACCTCCAAGTCACAGGCATCAAGATACTTTACAGTTTTTGGGATATGTAATTACATATTTGTACAAACATACATACAGTATGACCTACTAACCTTGTATGCATCCATTGGTTTAAAACTTGGGCCCTAACAGCCTTCCAGTTTTCCTACAGTGCAAGTCTACGCCTGTTCATGCCACAGATTTTGATTTTCAATACATGCTTGTACACTAGATGGTGTTGCTCTAGAGGGTGTTCCTTTAGTAGAACAAGCATTTGTCAATGCCGAATGTTTGCTTGCTAGCATTAGCAGTGGAAGAGCAGGAGTTAGACAGATGCAGTATAGGAATGGCATTGAAGTATTGAATTGACGTCAACTCCACCCCCACCCTGCAGAGATGGACAGGCATTGGGGTGTGGCTTTGGGTCATCACCCATGATGGTCACGACATTTCACCTCACCCTACCCTTCAGACACTGACAAGTGTCGAGGTGTGCCTTGGGGTGTTTGGGCTTTACATTCACCTCATTCCATAAGAAAATGTGCTGAAATGGGTTTAGTATAGGAGAATGGGGTGAACTCTGGGGCCAAAGGGTCCAAAGTGCACCTCGATGCCTGTCACTGGCTACAGGGTGGGGGTGGGGGTGGAATGCCATGAGCATTACTGTTGACAATCCCAAGTTACACCCCTGATGCCTGTCAGTCCCTACAGGGTAGGGCGTTATAGTCAAAAACCCTAATGCCCTGGGTGTTTCTTGGTATTTTTACTCCAAGTTTTCAACATGGGCTTTTTGTGACCCCACCGCATAAGCAGTGACACTATCAGTTTGTTAGGCGAAAGGTGATTTGGCACAGCGACTGCTCAATTTGGCACCAAAGGTGCGAAAAGACATTTCAAACAGGATGTGAAAAATGACAGCTGTACTGTTCATGAGGAGGTGTAAAAAATGGCATTGTTGAAAATCTGGAGTGAAAATATAAAAAAACTGGTGAAGTCATGAGCGTGAGTAGAAGCTGCGCAATGTACGCCCGTAATGTAATTAGTTTGGGGATTTTTTACAGCAGATTTTCAACATAGGCATGTTGGGACCTCCGCTCATGAACAGTATCACTGTAATTTTCTTAATCTGTCTCGAACACTGATTTCCCACAGCGACCGGGCAATTCTGCGCCGAAAGTGCGAAAACACATTTCAGCCAGGGTGTGAAAAATGACAACTATACTGTTCATAAGGATGTGTGGAAAAATGTCATTTTGAAAATCTGGACTGAAAATATTACAAATTCGTGAACTTACGAGGGTGCGTGGAAATTGCGTAATGCATGTTCGTAACACAGTCATTTTATGGACTTTTGTCTCCAAATTTTCAACATAGAAATGTTAACACCTCTGCTCATGAACAGTGTCACTGTGATTTTCTTAATCTGTCCTGAACATTGATTTTGCACACTGACCGCGCCATTGCGTGCTGCATGTACGAAAACACATTTTGGGCAAGATGTGAAAAATAACAGCTGTACTGTTGATAAGAAGGTGTGGTAAAATGGCAATGTTGAAAATCTGGAGTGAAAATATTAAAAATTCTCAAAGTTATGAATGTGTGTAGGAACTGTGCAATGCATGATCATAAAACAGTCATTTTTGGGAATTTTTTCACCAAATTTTCAACATAGGGTTTTTGGGGGCCTACCTCATGAACTGTGACACTGTCGTTTGGTTACTCAGTCCCAAAAGGTGGTTCCACGCAGTGACCACGAAATCACCTTTTGGGACTGAATAACAAAATGACAGTGACTGAGTTCATGAGGTGGGTTCCTAAGGACTCCATGTTGAAAACTTGGTAAAACAAATCCCAAAAATAGCCGAGATATGCACCAAAGTTGAAAAAAAAAACATTTATGTCATTATACAGCTTACCGGTATTTATTCAGTTTGCGGTTGGCTTTGAAGAGTGCAGACATGTTCCCGGTCCACCGAAGATCATCGCGCCAGCCTCCAGAGGTAAGTATGGGGTGAGCAGGGGTGGGGAGGTGAGGTACCAGAGGGTGGGCAGGGTTGGGGGGCAAGAGAGTCAACGAGGGACCATTTTTCTTTTCTTTTTTTTTTTTTTCTGATGATGACATGGGACTTTTGCCATGCTGGGGTGAGCTCCCAGTGTGGCACCTTGAAGCTTGTTTAGGGGGCAGTGAAACCAATGGGGGATTGGGTACTCCCATCAGCCATTTGGACTTTTGCCACACTGGGGTGGGCTCCCAGCGTGGCACCTGGAAGTCTGTTTGGGGAGGCAGTGGAGCCGATGGGGGATTGGGCACCCCCATCGGCCATTTGGACTTTTGCCACACTGGGGTGGGCTCCCAGTGTGGCACCTGGAAGTCTGTTTGGGGGGCAGTGGAGCCAATGGGGAATTGGGTACCCCATTGGCCATTTGGACTTTTGCCACACTGGGGTGGGCTCCTAGCATGGCACCTGGAAGTCTGTTTGGGGTAGCAGTGGAGCCGATGGGGGATTGAGCACCCCCGATTGGCCACACATACTTTTGCCACGCTGGGTGAGCTCCCAGCATGTCACCTAGAAGTCTGTTTGGGGGGGCAGTGGAGCCGATGGGAAATTGGGCACCCCCGTCGGCCATATGGACTTTTGCCATGCTGGGGTGGGCTCCCAGCATGCCACCTGGAAGTCTGTTTGGGGGGCAGTGGGCCCATGGGGATTGGGCACCCGTCGAGCCATACAGTGTCTGCGGGGTGGGGAGCACATGAGCACGCTGGGGTGGGCTCCCAGCACTACTTGTGTGTTTGTTGGGGGGTCACTGGAGCCGACCGGGATCACAAGAAAAAATGGATCTGTCTATGACAGCAGTTCAGATGCAGTGCCGACGTGTAGGCAGTTTACATACTGTCAACGGCAGTATGCAAATTGCCTGCTGACGGCAGTATGCAAATTGCCTACACGTTACCACTGCTGATTGTAGCGGTCATTTACTTTGAACTGTACACCACTGCATCTGAACTGCTGTCATAGACAGCTCGGATATTTATTGGTGCGGTGGGGCCGCGCCTGCAAAAAGGAGCAGGGCATTGGTAGCGGGGGTGGCACACCTATGAAAACTCGTATGGTGGCACTATGTTTTTGCACATGCATGCAAGTAAACATAAAAAAGGGTAAATCCAAATTCGTACTGTGGGTAACTCATTTTGTTGCTTCTGAATTGAAAGCCAGTGAAAAACTGTATAAAAGGCCAAAAAGTTGAACATGTGGGGATCTTTTCTGTAAATTTCATAATTATTGTGTCTCCCATACTGGGAACTCTAAAGCTTCTTTTTTAAAAACAAATTTAGAGCATACAAGAAATAATCCAAAGAAATACTGGCACCATTGCACCCAGCAAATTCTATAGCATGAGATCCCAAACACTTTCACGGACTGGGTTCTTGGATTCCCCACGGTGGTCTAAATGCCCACAGCCAAATGTCAAATAGCACTTATACTTTTGGCAGTGCCACTGAAGTGCATTACAGCCCACTGGTTACAGGTAGAGATCCCCACAGTGATAGAGTGGTGTAAACGAGTAGGACAGATTTATGACAAGCAAACTATCACTGCCAAACTTAATCTTAGGGAGGACAAACACTAGGAAAGGTGGTTCCCCTGGCCTCAGTGGGATGTGAGGGATCTGGAGACAGAGGGACCTGCATTATGTGATGAAATCTGAACATCAGAGCCCAAGCACAAGGTTCAGCTTGCCTACCAAGGTATTTTTGGACAGGCTCCATGAAGTGCAATGCCACCCCTGCCACAAACACAGCTCAGCAGGCTGTGACTGTCCCCAACCCCACTCCCAACCCCCCTCCCAGTATCAGTTACAATTTTAAAAAGATTGTAATAGATAACAGAAAACAGTTCAGGATGGAAACTGGACAAAGCATGGATGGGAATGAATGAACATGTGACACAGATCACATAGTGCACAGTTTTCTTGTTGTAAAAGGTTTAACAGTTGCATGTTTATCTCTTTTCTCTTAGTCACGATTTATATGAATTTTCAGTGTATCAACTCAGCAGACACGAAACAGTTCTTGATAATCTGATATGAATTTTCAATAAGCACCAGTCAAATTGTAATATCTCCATTAGAGTTAAATTCTGAGTCAAATGACTACTCATACATATGGCACTGACTTCATGTATTGTAACCAGTTTTAATTTGAATAAAGCTGAGTTAAAAAAAAGAAATAGCGCTTTATGCATTCAGTTTGGAAGATGCCCTCTGATACTCCTCCTTTCTACTTATCATGTGGAGGAACAGCATCCCCCTCAAATGAGGGTATTTGTTCACGTTTCAACTCCTTCACTGAGGCCTGTATTGCCTGCTAATAAAAGCTGGCTTACTGCCTAATTCTTCATCTAATAATGCCTTTGCTGAGTGTCTTTTTAAAAGAACTAAGTTTTATAAAAAAAAAATGATACTGATGAAGTGGCTAAATTACCTCATTTTTTTTTTTAGAAATGACTTGGTTAAAGGCATTGACAATTTGGATAATGTCATATTAAACCTCAGTGTCGATATTTTGACCCATCTTACCAACTTATTCAATTTATCTTTGCCTATACAAACCTTCCCAACAGCACGGAAGCATTCCATGGTAAAACCCCTGTATAAAAAGGGGGACAAACGGTGGCTGGTGACTATCTCCCCATCTCCCTCCTGCCAGTCATCTCGAAATTCATGGAGAAAATGTACTATCCCAGGTAAATGCCTATGTGTTAAAATGCCAGATCTTATCTAATCATCAATCTGATTTCAGACCCACATTTTTGACCCATAGAGCATTAGTCGACTTTCACAACTCTGACTCTGGTGAGTTAGATTTGGGATGTTCTGTGCATTCTATTTGCATTGATCTATTGAAGGTTTTTGATTTGCTCAGTCACTCGTTACTTTCCTGCTTGCATTTTTATGTTTTTTCTACAAATGCCACTAATTGGTTTTCCTCTCATTTGTATGGGAGTTCATCATTTCAGCATTGGAATGGCTGTCTTTCATCATCTCTATCTGTCTCCGCTGCAGTTCCACAGGGGTCTATTCTTGGTCCTGTTTTATTTAGGTTATTTGTTAATCCTGTACCTTCTGTTGTTGATTCTTGCTCTGCCACATTTTATGCTGTTGATACTGTTCTCTTCTATGCTCACAGATCTGTTTCTTTTCTTTCTTCAACCCTATAGGATGACTTTGCAAGTTGTAAAATGTTTTCCTGATAACCTTTTGATTCTGGACAGTAAAACGACTCAGACCATGTTGTTTGGTTCCCAGCTCTCATCATGTCCCTGGATTCTCCTTTTTTCATTACCTTAAACAGTCATCCTTTGGAAAATGTGACTGAATTTAAATATCTCCCTCTCACTTTTGACCCTTCCTTAAACTTTAAGCCCTATATTGGCAAAACGGACTCCAAAATTCGACAATGTTTGGGTCATCTGAAATGTGTTATGTACTGCTTGTCCACTATGGACAGAAAACATGTTGTTGTTGAAGCTATTCTCCCCTTCTTAGATTATGGGGATACAATATATTGGCATGTCACTGAGTCCCATCTTGCCCATTTAAATGTAGTTTATTTTCTTTTTTAAACTTTTTATTTATAGAATTATGCAAATGACATGCATTTATATAACAACAAAGCCACCGAGAATACCTAAGCCATAGTCATACAGAGTATATCAGCAATTCTAGAGCAATATAGTCATCTTTATCATACGGTCCCAGTTCAGTAATCAGGATTTAAAAGTCTAGATCAGTGTTTCCGTATACTACAACACTCTCATCTCAGGAACTAATAACAAGGAGAGTAGGTCCTTTTACTGTATCACACTAATCCTTGCAGGAACATGTGGGGGAACCAGAAACCCATTATCAACAATGCAAAATGATGTGTAGATTGCCTTGGTTCAGTGAAGTTAAAAAAACACCCCCCCTCCCACACATAAAGGTATCCAACTATACCATGCAGGGAACAGGATATCAGAACCCAGAGTATCTTGTAGTCCATAAACTGAGTTGTGTGCAGCTGAACACAAATATATGACAATCAGTACTGCCATGGGAAAGCAATCATTTTACACATAACAGTGACACTGAACACCGACAGCATCATTTATGACAACAAATGCAGAGACAAAAAGGTCAGCTATAAGAGCAACAACAGTTAACTGAGGAAAAACAAAATAATCTTCATCATCTGGAGGCCTCCATTCCAGGTTTTCAGGCAATAAGGAGATGATGTGTTCCGCAAACTTCAGGGCTATTTCACGGTCTGCGTAAATACTGGTTTTATTCTTGTACTGTAACTGAAGCCATACAGGGAACAGGAGCTGCGCCATAACCCCTTTCTCCAGTAAAGATTTCTTAACAACTTGGAGTTGATGCTTCTGTCCTGAGTCTGAGCAGAAATGTTAGGAAAAAGCCCAGTTTACTCTCCTCCTTGGCTCCTAGCTGCTTGAAGTATGGAGATCCGTGCTTCGGGAGAAAACAGCATTACAATTTGGCCTCTGAGCTGTCCCCTCCCTTGGCCTACAGCAGATGGGAATTACAAAGGCCTTTAGGAAGGTCACTCCTGAGTCACGTGAAAGCAGGGCAAGGTCTGTAAACAGGAGGTCTTCAAGTGCTGCAAGTAACTCCCCCTGGCTGGCCAGCTGAGGCGAGAACTCAACCACACTAATGTTGCTCTGCCACTGACTGTTTTCAGGGGACTTCACCTTGGAACAGAGAAAGCCCACATTCTTTACTAGGGCTGCATTTCTGGCAGCTTGCTGCTCCGCATCCCACTCCAGTCCAGACAGAGCTGTTTTAGTGTTGGCAATGAGGCTATCCAGGTTGGTCAGTTTTTGCTCCACTGCAGATAGCCTCCGACTTGTTTCCTCACCAGTGGACTGAATTTTTTTGAGCATCTGGAAGATCTGCATCGTTTGTGGGTCTCCTGAAGGGCCGCTGTGCTGTGTAGGGTCTACAGCTTTGGAAGCATGGCCCAAGGCTGTAGCAGAGAAGAAAGCTTCAGCTCCTTGCTGTTGAAGCTACTGCTGCTTTTTGCGATCCATCACTGCACCAGGTAAATCTCTGCACAGGATTAAACAAATAGGGTCTAGCAAACACTGTAAAATAATATAAAATAATATGTTTTTAAATATTAATCACAAAGGTCACAAGAAAGATATCTTATGTAGATGGCTGCTCAACAGCGCCCCTGTAGTTTATTTTCAATTACTGTTTTATTTTTAAAGCCAAATGGGATGAGCGCCATTTCTCAATGCTTAATTAACTAAAACTGGCTCTCACCTTCTTCCAGTCACAATTTAAATTGATATTCTCTCATAGTTAAAGCAGTCAACAACTTTGCTTCCCCTTACCTCTCAGAGATATTAGTGGTACCTAACCACAAGTACAGTCTATGGGATGTGACTCACTGTGGCCTTTCCCTTCTGAAATTTGCCACACACTATAGCAAAGCCAAATTTTCATATGGGGCTCCATTTTCCTGGAACAGTTTAGATCCTTAAACCAGAAATCGTACCAGCTTAGGGTCTTTTAAACATCGTTTAAAGAAATATTTGTATGTTGCACAATCTGTTTGTACTTGATTTGGTAGACAATATATACACACTTACTGTTAGTTACGGTATGTTATTTGTTACAATTTTGTTTGCAAATAATGTGTGAATTGGATTGTTCTGTAAACGAGACTTGTTTCCCATCCTGTATATATTAACTTTTAATAAATAAATAATATCCCGAATATTCAAAATTAGTTAACCTAGTTTGCCCAGACATGTCAAAAAATACGAGTGATTATTTGAAAATAAATTTAATTGTGTTGCTTCACACAGTGACTGACAAGATAAAAACATGTAGCCACTTGTAAATCAAGTCATCCTGTCTGTGTCGTGGTTGACCTCTAAGATTACGTTTGTTGTATAGATAAAAATATTACAGCAAAACACCCAAATTACTATTTATGATGTGCTTTCACAAACTGAATAAAATTAATTATCTTCAGTTAAGAAAGGGTCAGAGGAAATATTGTGCCCCATCTTAAGTTTAGAAGTGCACAGTGTAATGCAAGGACTTGTTTTTCTTTCCATATTCTGTTTTTCCTCCTTGTGGACAGGACAGACTGTCTCCCTTCAGCTCTACCCTGTTGATTCTACTGTTCTGCATCTCCTCCAGCAGTTTACCTGAGATCTGGAGCACCCCCACAGATTCCCCCTCAATGGCTAGGTCAGGAGGAGAGGGCTGTCCCTTCCCCCTCGAAGCACAATCCAGTTCTCCGGCCCCAGGGTCCCTAGTGATGTGGCAGGCGAGGATCAGCAGGCAGGCTTCATTAATGTCTGTCCTACCACCATTTTCCACCATTGTGTCCTGTCCCCATGCCAGGGCATGCTCATCAATGTGCGTGTGTGGAGGCAAGTGCACACTGCGGAGTCCCACAGTACCGCCCTTCCTCTGTTCTCTTCGACACACACTGCCACCAGGCCTCTGCCTGGTGGCAGTCATTCAGCGGAGCATGCAGTTCTTCCTCACCTTGGAGAGGAGAGCAGCCCTGTGAATGCTTGATCCGGTCCCTCTCTGGACGACCCACAGAAACCCATGCTCGTTCCCAAAGATGGATCGCTGGCATGGTGAGAGGTACAGTAAGGTGCTTAAGGCACCTCAGCCCTCTGTGCCACTGGGCCGGCTTAAGAACTTGTTTTACTAATAATAAAGTTCACTGTTTCCATCAGCTTGTGATTTGACCTGAAAATGCATTCTTTAAAGCAATAACGTATGCCTGAGGATTATGTTAATGGCCTGTTAATCACACCCGGGGTGTATACTGTGGCATGTGGCATAGCTGATCGATGTCTGAAACCAGAGTTGGACCTGATGAAGTGGATATGAAGCTACTTAAAATGGTTATTCGATGAACTGGCTCTACCCATTCAGAAACTCTTCAACCTCTCCCTCCAATCTGGCTCCATCCCCAGTGTCTGGAAACAAGCCAGTGTTGTCCCAATCTTTAAATCCAGAGACAGCACACTGGTTTCCAGTTACAGGCCAATTTTTATACTCTCTCTGCTCTCTAAGACTCTAAAGAAAATTGCATGTGACCAACTGGACAACTGCACGTGCCTGCGCCATTTGTTGATGCCTGCTGAAACCTGCTGTTACTACGCAAGCTGTGGATGACTTTTTTTGCTGTCGACTGTTGCACTTGATGCCTATCACACTGCACATAATTCTGTTATCTATTAATGTTTTAAGAAACGTGTTGCTACTACTCACAGGCTCGGAGTTGCACCGGCACAAGTGCAGACTTGCGCCAAGGAGCAATATTCAGCGGGAGTCAGTGTGCAGCGCAAATCCCATTGCGGCATTGTGCAACTATAATGAATGCAGGTGCAAGTGCAGGGGGCGTGCCCATGAATATCCAGCACAGTGCGATAGTCAACCGTGAAACCATGACACAAGTGTGGAGCAAATCAGAGATGTGCCGAGCAGACTTGTTCCTATAAATACATGGTGCAAGCACACAGAAAGCACTTACGCCAGGTGAGAGGGAGTGGGAGAGCGAGAGAGAGAAAGAAAGAAAGACAGAGAGAGAGAGAGAGAGAGAGACAGACAGACCAAGACAGACACAGAGGGAGAGGGAGAGGGACAGAGGTGGCAGTGAAGAGGGAGACAGGGGCAGAGAGTGTTTGGGAGACAGGCAGACACACTGCCAGACAGTTCCCCAGGGTGGCACACAGCCAGCAGCAGCCAACCACCCAGGGGGATATAGGACAGCAAGGGCCATGGATAGTGCGCCCTTCATGATGGAGGCCATAATCAGGGGTGTGAGAGGGCAGCAGGACAGCGGCATGGCCGTGGAAGGGCCCGTCAGTGGTATGTCTGACACAGGTGGTACTGCGCCCACATCACCTTCGAACAGTACAGTGACATGGAGATCGTGGGCCGGTACCACCTGAATAGGGCCATTCTGAGGCAGCTCTGTGAGCTGTGCAGTGAGAAGATGCAGGCTTCCACCTGATGGAACCATGCCATGTCCATGGAGATGAAGGTGACGGGCGTCATGTGCCTGCTCACCACGGGCACCTTGCAGAGACCAACAGGGGGCACCACAGGCATAACCCAGTCAGCCACATTCCACCTCCTCACACAGTTCCTCAATGCTCTGCTGCCACGTGTGTCAGAATACATCCATTTCCCCTGCACACAGGCGGAGTGTACAGCAACCATGCAGGACTTCCACAGGGTAGCACGGATGCCTGGTATGATTGGGGCCATTGATTGCACCCACGTGGGCATCCGCATGCCACCTGGCCCCAAGGGTGTGGCATACATCCGCAGGAAGGGGAGCCCGAGTGTCAACTGCCTTGTGGTATGCGATACCACGGGGCACATAACCAATATCTGCGCCACACACCCTGGGAGTGCATGTGATGTGTTCATCTGGCACAGCTCTGTGCTGTGCCACAGATTTGAACATGGGGATATCCCCACGGGCCACCTAGTGGGTGAGTATGGCACGGGCAAGGGGGGATGGGCAGAGCATACCTTGGGATGGGGAGGGAAGGGTGTGCATGGTGGCGTGGGCACCAGGTACAGGCAAGGGGCACAGCATAGTATAGCAGAGGGCTAACCATGTCATTATCCACACAGGGGACAGCGCCTATCCACTGCGGCCCTGGCTGCTTACCCCCTACCGGTGCCCATTGTCCCAACCAGAGGAATGCTACAATGAGGCACATGCCAGCACACACAACATCATCGAGTGAGTCCTTGGCGTGCTGAAAGCATTGTTCCATTGCCTAGACAGGTCAGGCAGTGCTCTACAGTACAGCCCTTCGAAAGCCTGTGGCCTATTCCTGGCCTGCTGCATACTGCACAACATGGCCACTGACCATGGGATAGTTGTCAAGGCCGATGAGGGTGACAGTAGTGGGGATGATGGAGGCAATGGGCTGGAGGGAGGTGGACAGCCACCCCCTAGGTGGAGGGATCCCTGGCTGATTCAGCAGCCAAGATGTCACAGGGGCACCATAGCACGGGAGCACTATGGTGCACACAGGTAGGTGGTGCGATACACATGCATAGGCCACACAAACAGGTACAGCATACATGCAGGGGCATGCATGGCAATGGGCATGCACACACTGAGGCGGGAAGCAGGGATAAGGGTGACAGGGGCACACACCCACACACAACCACACACAGCACCTCTCACAGCCCCCCCCCACACACACATGCACCCACACACACAGGCGTGGGTTTGTGGCATGGATCAGATGCATTGCACCGGTGCACAGGTGCAACCAGTGCAAGACTGCTGTGATCATGCCCATGCCACATGGCCCAGCGGCCAGGCAAGCATGCACACAGGCAGCGTGTGGTGTGACACACAGGCACCACACCAGTGGTAGGCACACACACACACACCGCCCATGTGCGCACTGGGCAGTAGCTGCAGATTGCAGGCAGGGTGGGCCACACATCAGGTCCGCTGTGCGGAACCATGGCTACCATGGCCATGGGGGCGGCCGCGTCTAGGCCGATCGGCAGCCACGGGCTGCACATCAGCCATGGGGGGGTGCAACAGCCCCCCAAGGGTGGAACTGCAGGACCATGACTGTGTCTGCGCAGGAGCGTTGAGGTGCCCCAACAGCCCAGCCCTGGCCATACCTGGGATATCGACATCAGAGCCCAGAGTCGACTGCGAAGGGGTTGCCCAATGCCAGGTACGTGGGGTGGACAGCACACTGCAGGGGGTAATCTGTGCCTGGCCATGCCCTGTGGCAGCCAGCAGTGCAAAGTTATCCGAGATGAAAGTGGCAATGTGATCCAGGGATGCAGTCGTGGCCTCCTGCATGCTCTGCATCCCCGCCAGGATCTGTGCAGTGCCCCTCTCCTGCTGCTCGGCTAATTGGTGCACCTCCACGTGCAGTGTGTGCACCCTAGTGGTGAGCAGCACCTGTTGCTGAACAGACTCTCGCAGCAAACAGGTGTGCTCAGCCAGCTGATCGGCATCCTGGGGCTCCCGGGCCAGACGCCGATTCCCATGTGGTGACCAGCCACGCTGCACAGCCCCCCTCTCTGATGGACACTGCACAGTGGGGACTTCAGGGGGATTGGGTACGGCAGGTGCACCGGTGGCGGACTCTGTGTCCAGGTGCCTGGTGGCACCCGCAGCCTGCTGCTGTCACCCGTCTGGCCACTGCATGCCACCCAGTGCCTGCATGGCCACACCACCTCCACTGCAGGGCACAGCCAGGGCAGTGCACACCGCTGTACCTGCAGTGGTGGCGGGCAGCTGTTCCACCACTGGCAGAGTGCTGGGTGTGCTGCCTGTGTCAGTGGCCAGCAGGGGCGTCTCCCCCACAATGGTGGCCATTCTGTCCAGAATGAGCATTACATCGTCATCGGTGTTGGACCCCGCCCCAATCTGTGTCTCTGCACACAGGACCCCAAGGCTGGCATCCTGCAGGAACACATCCAGGGCTTCGTCTGACCCCAGGTCCAGGACATCTGCCTGTACAGTGGTGGTGAGCTACAGCCTGCCAGGCCCCTGAATGCCCATGGAGGTGGAAGGCTGGTCCTCCTGGGCCAGTCCAGTGGCCACGGCTGCTGCTACCGCCCCATCATCTGCACGGAGGTGTGCTGGTGTTGCAAGAGAAAGAGAGGCATGTTAGTGATGCATTGCCCACATGTGCCCCCTCCACACTGCCACTGCCTGTGTCCTTCAGCATGGCATGTGCATGGGTGCGCACACTTGCACATGACAGGCATGCCGGCTGCATGCATGCCAGCATGGCCATGTATGCACCCTCCATGCCCCCAGCTGTGTGTGGCTGACATACTTACCATGCAGTGCTGGGCTGCCACCCATCTGGAATCCACCTCCAGGCACACCCTCCACTGTGCTGCGGCGCATATTGGCTGCCATCAACTCCTCCTGCGCCGTGAGTGGTGGCGCATCTGCAGGTCCCCCTCCAGTGGCATTCTGGGATGCACGGATGGCTGCCACCTTCTCCTTGATGCACCTCTTTTCCATGCCCACCTTCTTCCTGCACTCCTGCGCAGAGCGCTGGTGGCTGCCCTGCTGGTTGACACAGGCCACCACCTCCACTCAGGCCCCAGTCCTGGTCTGTGGTGTGCCCATGGCACCATTCAACAGGGGCTCCCTGTCAAGGTAGGCTTTGATCAGGGCCTCTGTCTCTGCCTTTGTGAAATTGGGCCTGCACTTGCGAGCAGGCCCACGCTCCTCACCCTCCTCACGTTCTGACATGTCGCTTCCTGTGGACGTGGACAGCACAGTGTGTCAGTGGCAGCATCACTCTGTTCTGACCCCCCTGCTGTGCTGTCTGCTTCCAGTGAACTGCAGCAGCATGCACAACTTACCCCAAAAGGATGCAATATCGGTCCATAGCCTGTGCTGTTTTGTGGCACTTATATAGCACAATGCATGCAAATGAGCTTTGGCGCAACGGTAATGACATGCTAATGTCCCCAGTGCGTCACGCATTGGTTGATGAGCTCATTTGCATGTGGCATCTGAATATCGCGATTTTGCTCCTTGTGCAATGAGATTGCTCCGGAGCAAGTTACGGCGCAATGCGCATGCATGCACGGTATCATGTTGTCAGTGACGCACTGTGCGCCGACTGTGTGATGGGGGCCATGGCGCATGATGCGTCAGGCTTGCTATCGCACACGTGCGCACTGCATGGAGGCAGGTGACCCCTGACCCCTGCTGTGACCCCTGACCCCTGGGTCACCCATCACCTGTGACCCCACCTAGCCATGCCCATGCTGCGCATCCTCAAGACTGCACAATGGGTGGACACAGTGCATGTTCCCTCACATCGTGCATCTGGCGCATGTTGTGGCCACGTGCGCTTACTGCTGCCATTTTGCTCACCGGCTACAATTCGCAGCATGGCGCAGCAAAGGGCACTGAGGGCATAAAATTGGATGCAGGTCAAGCTGGTGAACCTGGTCGCCTGTGTCCAGCCCCACACCCCAACTGTTTGGCCAGGTGCCCCTGCAGCAGCCCAGGGTCGCGGTGTGGCAGGGGACTGCTGCCACACTGCAGCAGCGGATTGTGGTGGCCAGGACAGGGGAGCAGTGCTGCCATAGATATGGTGACCTCATGAGGAGGGACCCAGAGCACCTGAGGAGGCTGGAGTTGCGTGTCAGGTGTGGGGCTGTGCCACAGCCAGGTGAGTACACCCATATTGCATGTGTGACCTGGTGCTGTACTGTGGTGTTGGCTAGGGTGCCTGGCATGACCTGCCAAGTGGTGCACGGCCATCATGCACATCACGGGGTGGCAGTGCCAGCCGCTGCTTGTGTTGTGATGTGGCTGTGCGGGACATGTCAGGCAGGGGAACACCCTATGGACAGGGGTGGGGGTGATGGGCAGCTGCTGTGGATGTTTACTGATGTGTTCCTGTCTATGTTCCATTTCCAGGGCCTGAGAATCACCGGAGGGTGGCAGTGGCGGGTCAGCAGGCCGCAGTGGAACCTGGAGGCTGCGCAGGTGTGGCGCCAGCACCAGCAGGGCCATGGAGGGCAGGTAGGCACTGTCATGGTCCTTCGCACATTACATGGTGGGTGGCGGGGGCATGTTGCGGGCATGGCCGCCTGTGCCTTGTGCCATGGCAGCTGTGTGTTGCACTGTGTGTGGTGCTTGCTACTGTGGTGCATCCATTGGACATGTGTGCCAGCTGTTGTTGGGGTGGGAGTGCGCCCGGCTGCCACTGACGTTGCTGTGGCGCTGCCGGTGCACTGTGCCATGTGACTGTCTTGCACAGTTGGGTGGCCATTGTGCGGTGGGGACCACCTCTGTAATCTGTCGTGGTGTGCTGCATTGCTGGCAGGTGTTGGCCCACCCCACTGCAGGTGGCCGGTACGGGCCCTCCGGGAGTGTGTGTTCCCGCTGCCCATTGCGCGCTGTGGGTGGGCATGGTTCCTTGGGACATTGCACTGATCACCTGTCCTGTCCCTTGTCATAGGTGTCCAGCATAGCAGACAGATGCCCATGTACTGCCTGCTGCTTCAGCAGCTGATCTTGATAACTTCCACAACCATGGAGACTGTGCTACAGATACGCTGCATGCTGCTGGGGGATCAGAGGCTGTGAGGGTGCCAAGGGCGGCAGGCTGTGGCTGCAGATGGATGGGCCCCAGCATTCCCCTGTTTTCCCTGCTGTACCTCCCCCTACAGTCCCTCATCCCATTGTACAGTCCCTGTTTCCTGTCCCCTTTCCTTGCTTTCCTACCCTTTCCCACCCCCTTGTTGCTGTATATAGTTTTTGGAATATATATCTATTTTGACATACCTGCCTGTGTCAGTGTCTGCTTTGCAGGTGGCGTGAGGAGCCATGCTGCAGTGGCCCAGTGCCTGTCCATGTGGTGTGCATGTGTCGGGGTGCGTGTTGTGCTTCTGTGGTTTATTGCTGTGTGCTGTGGTGTGTCCCACTGAGGTGGTGTCCCTCCCTGCGGTCAATGGCTGTGCCTTGGGGTGCCCATGGGATGGCTGTCAGGGGTGTGTGGCGGGTGTGTGCATGGTGATGGCACACAGCCATGATCTTTGGTCAGGTACTGGCCGCACACTGTATTGGGGCCCCTGCTTGGTGATGTGCTGCCTATCCCATGTGGTCTGCTGCACTACATGGTTCCCAGCATGCTCCGTGCCTATTGTGTGGGCCGCCTGTGTGCCTGTGTGGCATGTGTGTGTGTGCTTGGCTGCATGGTCCTGGGTGTGGCCTGCTCTGGTCTGGGTGTGTGGGGGAGGGGCACGGCCTGCAACCTGGAGGGGGGGCTCTCTTGGTGGCCCTCCATTGGCTATTGGCACCTCCTGTTGCCTACTATCTGTGCCACTGTTGTGTTCTGGGGGGGTCTGTGTGCCTGTGTGCACCCTGCTGTGCCCTGCTGGTGGTGGCCTCCTGTGGCCTGTCACTGTGCTTCTCTGGCTCTGTCCCTGGGTCTCTGCTCTGTGCTGTGCCCCCCTGTGTTGCTCTGCTGCTCTGCTTCCACAGTTACACTGGAGCATCTCTTTCTGCATCATGGCACAACTGTGTTTGCGCCATGGCGCATCTCTGGTTGCACCATGGTGCATTCCTGGTTGCGCCATGGCGCAACTGTGCCATATTCAGCTGGGTTGCATTAGTGCAGTGCGGCCAGTGCAACCTCTGAATATGGCTCCTGTTGTGCCACGGCACATCGGATTTGCACTGCGCCGGACTTCCGCCGGCCTTGGGTGCATTTCTGAATATCTGGGCCTCAATGTAAAAACCTCTGCATTATGGTGTTGTTTGTCATCTCTAGATGTTGCAGTTGCAAACCTCACCTGCCGCCACACAGGTGACTCGGGGTCAGGTGTGATCTCAGGGCATTGTGGATTGGTTGGGGAGAGGAGGATCAAGTTCTCCTTCTCTGGGGGGGGGGGTCAGCCCCAGTATTCGCCTGACCACTAGCGGCGGCTGGGGGCAGAGGCAGCTGGGAGCACAACATGGGGAATGGAGGAGTGGTGGCATGGGTGATGGAGGATTGGCAGCCATCAACGTGCTACGCATGGGACCGTGTGTGAGCACGTCTGGATGGCATTTCATGTCTACTCCTCCACTGGGGAGGAAAAAGCAAAAATGGCTGGCAGCAGGGCAGGATAATACTGACCCCTTGCAGGCTTCGCACCCAGGTTACAGGGCCCTCTTCCAGAAACTGGATCTGTTCCATCGGCAGGCCATAGCCAACAAACTCTGCCACAGATGCAAGCCATGGGGGAAGACCAGGATGGGGGTAGGTCCCTGGGATGTCGGATGACAGGGCTGGGGGTGTCGGTGGAAGGAGCAGTTCAACCCAGCAGGGGGAGAAACAGAATATAAAAAAAAGATGATCTTTTAAGTACAATAAATAAATATAAAAACAGACTTTTTATACAGACACTATTAATAACGCAGTGGAGAACTGTAAGCAGCAGAAATCTGCAATGTTCTGCTTTGCGCATCGTTTGAACCTTCACCCCAGCATGTCAGACAGTAAAAGCACTTCCCGCTGCAGGCAGACTAGGCACCCCCCCCATTCTAAATGTGCATTAAATGCTTGCTCTGCCATGTTTTATCCTAGCAGTGTGTTGTTTGTGATCATTGCAGGCACAGATTGCAGGATAGCTTAAATATAAAGGGCTGCTGAATGCAATTTCACAGGCAGGCAATATGCAGGAGGTGTCAATACTTTCAGTGGAGTCCCTACTCAGTACAGAATGGGCTATGCATTTAGCTGATGTGGGTGGCACTTTTGCAGTCACAGTCAAGGAATTTCAATGGCAGCAGCAAGGAACAGTAGAATCTAAGCATGGTATTCTGAAAAAACTGACTTGTTACAGTTGATATCACCCCATGTGAAGCAGCTCTACATGGGTGCTAATGTGTGTGTGTATTGTGTAATGATGTCATGCCTTGGGTGGGCTGAAGCATAAGGCTGCAGGCCAAGTGCATTCAACACCCAGGGAGTGAGGTTATTACACACATCCCTGTAGTGTCTATTGCTATTACACAATGGCTCCTTTGTTGGGTGAAAAAAAAGGAAAATAGGAAAAATTAGGTTTAAAATACTTTTTAATAAAAACTTTTCGTTAGTGCAGGTATACCTGTGCAGAAAAAAAAGAGTCCATAGTTTCTGTTTTGTCCAGTAGGTGGTGCTGCTGCTACATGCTTGCCCTCTAATCCAATTTTTATGTGTCTCTTTCTTGTTCCCTCTATGTGTCTGTCTGAGGCCCCTTCCCCCCATTCTTCTGTTGCAGTTGCAGTAATCTCTGTCTTTCTTGCTCTCTCTTTCTCTCTCTTTGCGCCCACTAACTGAGTTTTTAAATCCCTGCCCTGCTGCTTTTCAGTCACTGTGCTAAGTGAGCAGTACATGAAGCTGACAGCTGTGTACTCAGCTTTTTAAATACTGCTTGCTCGGAGTCCTAGCTTGTGTCTGTTAAAGCCGTATGGAGTTGTGGCCACACAGACAAGACAGCAACATTAATCTAAAAAAGAAACAAGTAAGGCCATTTCAGCACGGCCTTCAATAGTGAAGCGAGTGTGGCTCTGTGAAATGCGCACAACACTATTACGACCGCGCTGCTGTCTAGATGGACCAAGAAGCCAATCACAGCAGCTTCAGCTTACTTTTCCCTTTTGATTTGTGGTTGCATATCAAGTTAAGGGGCAGCCAGGATGCTCATGGAAGCTATATGAGGCCAGAGGACTGAAGAAAAAATGTGTCAGTTTAACAAGAGTTAACAAGAGTTGACAAGTGAAGTTAGCTGCATGATTTTTAGGTTTTCCCATCATAGCCAAAAAATGAGTTGCAGCGTGTTTGTTTCTAGCTTCAGTATGGATTTAACTGTAAAAGAAACACAGAAACATAGCAAACGATAGCAGATAAAGACCAAGTGGCCCATCCAGTCTGCCCGAGTGTAACTTTCGAATTGTGCCATTGTCAGTCTCTGTATCTCCTCCTAGTCTGCCCCATTAGTATTATTCCCGTCTCCTTTTGAACCTTCCCACTGTTTCAGCCCTGATGACCTCCTCCAGAAGCTTCTTCTAGTATGCCACCACTCTTTGTAAAAGTACCTCTTGACATCCTTCTTAACCCTTTACCCGCCAGTTTCAGGTAGTTACCTGTGGTACCCAGGTTACCACTCACACTGTGAACATCTCGCTGCTGTCCACCTTTTTTATCCTGTGGAGGTACTTCAACATCTCTCAATCATGTCATTCCTCTCCTATCATCCAGCATGTACATGTTTAGAGCCTACAGGCATTCCATGTTGGACCTACCCTGTTGCCCCATATCATTTTAGTTCCTTGCCTCTGCAGCACCTCCAAGCTGCCCTGTCCTTCCTCAAGTATGGGCTCCAAAACTGCACACAATACTCTAACTGAGGGAAAACCAGGGATCTTCAGTATGTAGGATCTAAGTAAAACAGAAAAAATCGGGCACTCACCCTCTAAGAAATTCACAAATGCCGCTCAGCAATATAAGTGAAAATGGTTTATTAAGTGCTCACAGATCAATCACACATTGCACCTGATGTGTTTTAGAAAACTTCCTTTATTTCTTTGAGAAAGGAAGTTTGCTGAAACATGTCAGGCATTACGTGTGTTTGATCTGTGAGCACTCAATAAACCATTTTCACCTATATTGCAGAGTGGTGTTTGAGAATGTCTCAGAGGTGTGAGTGCTCAATTCTTTTCTGTTTTACTTGGATGCTGACATTGTGAGCACCCCAGCCCTTGTGCAGTTTCTGTTGTGATTTATTATACAGGATCTATAGCCAGTAGTACTACTTTGAGGATAACAGACAGATGCAGCAAACCAGTTCTGCTTACACGTTAATTTAACTTTGTATTACTCATTAACTCACTTGGATGAGAAAACATGTCACTTTTATTTCACCAATCCTGCTGAAATGGTCATAATGTAAAAAGGATTATGATTTATAGGTATACTAGTTCCTTGTTCTGTTGTAACGTGAGTACTGAATAATGAGTTGAAGCCATATATAAGGGTATGTGTAATGCCAGGTGTTATGCCAGTAACGTTGTACATTTCCTCTGTACTGTCATCATATTTCAGTTTTGTGACCACAAGGTTCTTTAAAAAAAGACCAATAATAGAATTCGTATAAAACGATTGGTATCATATTTCAGCTTTGTCACTACAAGGTTCTTTAAAAAAGACCAATACAAGTATTCATAGAAAGCAAACAATTTATAGTTTAGTATTTTGCCCTTCTGAGTGCAAGTATTCAGACTCAAGCACTGTATGCACATTAAGTTGTTTGTCTTTACTAATAGTTGTAAATGCCTCTTGTCTGCTGTTGACAGAATGGATATTATTCATATTCATAATAACCACACATTGCAATCTGCCATTAAACAGAAACAGCTATGTATAAGCCTTATGTTAGCAGTTAAATCAAAGTTCTTGACTGGTAACTTTTTTGTCATATGATGATAAATGATGTACTCCCTGTAGCCATTAAGTGAGGCCAAGACTTTTCAACTGTCAAGCATCTCGAAAAACATTTCCTAGTAGTTCAGCTGAATTAAAGGTTCAGAGTCTATCTAAAGTCTCCATTCACAGTGTTTAAAGCATGATTTTATGTTTGTGTTCTTCATTTAGATAGTACTACAGTATATATGTCAATGTCTGCCTTAGGAGCCAGAGGTTTCAGTTTAATGCCAAGGCCAAAGGTTACTTAGCGAAGAGGTGTTCTGCTTTTTAGGGATTTAAACATGGCCCAAGTACAAAAGAACCCCCCCCCGATGGATAAGTAAGTGGAGATGCTCTTATAGCTTCATGGGTAAAGCAATTGAACTGTCGCACTGAATGTCCCTAGGTTAAGGTCCCACTCTTTTTCTTATTTACTATAATAGATTTGACCATTAAGTTGCAGGCTGTAGTCTAAGCCCTTATAGCAGCCACTTCAGATTCATATTCACATTCAGGACTGGATTAACCAGTTGTGGACCTGGCACCAAAAAGTTTTGTGGGCCCCCATTTTCATGGGGGGGGGGCAGGGGAGGGCGGTGTTTAGACACCTACCTAGCTAGGTTCAGCATTTCACGGGAGAAACCAAAATGCTCAGAGCTGAAGTAACCAGGGGTGGGCACCATTTCAGACTTCAGTAGAGTGGAGAGGCGCACAGAGCAACAACCAGTGGGGTCAGGTGCCAGTTAGGCCCCCGCATTCACACACAGGCACTGTGCAATGACAACTGTGCGATTCAGGCAGACCGCCTGCTCGCTCGAATGGGCAAGCTGATTCAGTACAGCAGAACTTCTGCTGTACTGAATCAGCTCACACATCTGAGGTGGCATGAGGCTGTTCAAACGCGTGCACAGTGCAGAACAACATGTTATGATTCAAGTAAATAAACACAACCTGCAAGTGTGGATGGGCAGCAATTATGATAACATATTTACCCGGCCATCCATCCAGAATCTGTGGCCTGCCATTTGCCACCAGACCAGTAAGCTCACCAGTTAAGACCTTCTTCTTGAGTCCTCTCTTCCTCCTAGAACCGAACTGTCTCGACTCCTGACCACAACCTGAATGGTCCTGTGCCTGCTTGCAGCCAGACCCACTGAGTGTCCAAGCGAGACTGAGGAGACTGCAATGATTTTTGATGCCACCAAGCAAGAGCTTACCGCATCACTGACCGAGATGTAGCCTGTCTGTGGTGGCGGGAAAGTGTGTGTCATGCAACTCACACGCTCTGCTCCTCCACGTCACGTGATGCCTTTGATGACTCACCCGCAGTGTGAGCGGACACAAGGGAAGGCAGGGCACTTATTGTGCAAAAAAAACAATAATGCCACACCAAAGAACAATTTAAAACTTCCACAAGGCATGCAAGTGGCGGCTGCCCCTAGGTCAGTGGGTCCCCTTACAAGTGTGGGGCTGGCTCCATGGAGCCATTGAAGCCATTGTTGATCTGCTGCTGTTCAGGTTACAATGTGGGATACAGCTCATAGATTATAAGTACACTGCCAGAGAAATCCTCCTGCCAAATAATCAGTTATAACTACTGGCCAGCATTTTTAATAAATAACCGTGTTGTTATTTTTGGTTACGACTGGTCAGGTGTAACCATGAGCCATCAATCAAACTTGCACTGCTGATGCTGCTTGCTCCTGTAGCACAACTGCCTCTCTATTCCAACAGTGGAGAAGGAATGTGGTGGGCCAACAGATAAAGGCTTCAGTTTAAACTCCATGAGACCTGTGAGTAATGTGGTTAGAGATCAGATAAAGGCTTCAGCTTAAACTCCTTGAGATGTTTTAAAGCCTTTATGTCTTGTAACTTTTTCTCCTTGTGACAGGTGTCCAGTTTCTTTGTTGCATTTTCTTTGGGTGGGGGGGATCCTAGGCAGAAGGGGGAAAGGTTGGTGAGTAAAACAGGAAGCACAACCGCCCCCTCCCCCCCCAACACACACAAACTTCTGCCTGTTTTTGTATGCAGGGCTAGTTCTTAATGCCAACACTAACAGCCTATTCCAAGTGTTGACTTTCTCTTTTTTTTTTCACATGGCCAACTGACCAAACAGCTTGCTAAAGTACTGTGTTAATGTAACCAAAATCATAAACAGAAGTTTGACTTCTGCAATAATTGATTTATTTTTGTGCTGTGATCGTACAGTATTTGTGCTCAATGTGTTGGTGCAAAACCAACAATGTTGATGACTGTGCTCCAGAGTTCTGTATCAGGGCCTTTTGTACTTCACACTGCAGGTAGATGCAGGATCCCACTGAAAATGAGATGTTGTGACTCATTTGAGCTGTCCTGTCTAAATAAACTGTAAACAACATTAGGATGCTCTGTGATTTCAGCACCTTACCATCTCTGTATTCTCATTGGTGTAATCAGTACCTCACTGAAAGTAAGATACTGCATGTTAATTGACCTATCCTGTGTAACTACTGTAACAGGAACATTTTGCAGCAGTTTCTCCCAAGTTCTGCCCTCCGAAATTTTATTTCAGTGCTGTGCTGCGGGAGCTGGGTGGGCACGTGGGGAACACAGCTAGGTTCCTCAGCGTGAAAAAAGAGCGAGCAGGGATTTTTTTTTTTAATGAGGCTCGTGACTGAGAGTGTTAGAACTCAGGGGGAGGATTCGAGGAGAGACAGTTGAGAGAGGACAAGTGACTGTTGGGAGAGTTCCATGTGGCTGTGGAGGGGAGAGGATGCAGCAGGTCTGGGGGGACCAGAAAAAGGCTTACCTGGTAGTTGAAGCCATCCCTCCAGGCTTGCTTGCATGCCTGCTCCTTCTCCAGTGGCTGAAGACGGCACAAGAGCTCTGGTACGGTCGGTGGTGCCATCGGAGCACCATAAGAAGAAAAGTCCGGTGCGGTCATTGGGCTGTGAGCCCTGTCGTTTTATTATTTTGCCCCGTTTTCCCTGTTTTATAGTTTAATTTCGGTCTTCCGTCGGCGGGTTTTATAGTTTAATTTTAGTCCTCTGTTGGCGGCATAGAAGAGCTGCATCGCAACTGTTATTCCATCGGCAGTCTGAGGCCCCCAGGCTGTCCCTCGCTTCGCCAGCTTTCCTTTAGCTCCCTCTCACTGCCAGAATACCTCCCGACCCACTAAAGAAGCAGCCTGAAGAGCGGTGAGTCAGTGGCAGCACATGAAGCGTGCTGCCTGCCACACAATTTTGTAGAGACTGCAGTTGGTTGGGGTTAAAGTGCAATAGGCGCTAGTAAAGCGGCTTAGCATCGCGGAGAGGATCAGGGTCAGTAGGACCCTTATTTAATATTAAAAAGTGACGCACAAGGGAGGGGCCATAGAAGTTAGGCCACTGATGAGGCTCTGTATATTCATGAGGGAGGTGGAGCTGGGTGGAGTCACATCTGAGGAGTGACAGTAGGCTCTCTAAGCCCAAGATTTAAAGGGGCCCTGCCACTTCTGGCCACATAAAGATTTTAAAGGGGCAATCCAGGCCCATTTCAGGGGCAATCCAGGCCCACAGTTAAAGAGGGCATCAGGCCCAGAAGTAAGAAGGGCACGAGGCCCACAGTAGTAAAGGGTGCCAGGCCCAGCAGGGTAAGGGGCAGCCAGGCCCGTAGTAAATAGGGTACGAGGCCCAGCAGAGTAATGGGCAGCCAGGCCCATAGTCAATAGGGCACGAGGCCCAGCAGGGTAAAGACTAGCCAGACCCGTTGTAAACAGGGCACGAGGCCCAGCAGAGTAAAGAGGCAGCCAGGCCCATAGTAAGTGGGGCACAAGGCCCAGAAGGGTAAGGGGCAGCCAGGCCCATAGTAAATAGGGCACGGGGCCCAGCAGAGTAAAGGGGCAGCCAGGCCCATAGGAAGTGGGGCATGAGGCCCAGCAGAGTAAAGGGCATTAGACCCATGGTAATTAGGGTACCAGGCCCTACAGTGATAAAGCAAGGACACGCTTAGGCTCACAGGTATTTGGAGGGACCCATTCCAGGGAAAGGCCACTGATATGTTAAGGGGCAAGTTTAGGCCCATGCCTAGCCATTTAGTCTCCACAGATGTTAGGGGGACCCAGTAGTGTTAGTCACCCCATAGTGGCATAGGAGCCTAGCTAGCCACATAAGCCCTCTCATGTTAAGGGGGCTCATCTTTTGAACAGCTTTCCAGATAACCTATTTCCCCACTTTAGCATTTTCACAGTAACAGGAGAACCCGATTTAGCCAGGCGGAACCCCATTAGAGTTAGGTCCATCAGTGTTAGAGTTCACCTATCAAAGTGTATTGCCTGTACATTTACTGTGGTTTGAACTTTGGAACTGATCTTTGAACCATTGAGACAAGAAATAAGACTGTATTGGCATGGCTATTACTGCTGCTAACAATGGAACTGCTAGGAGCCCAGAGATGCAGCATCAGAAACACAGGGTCAGTGATTTATGATTATGTTACAAGGCCAGAGGTCTGAGAGTCAAGTGTCAGGACATTGGAGGTCCAGTGCTGGAGGTCCAAGGGTCCAAGGTCTGAAATCCTGAAGTCCAGAGGTCCAGTGCTGGAGTGTTGGGGGATCCAGAGGTCCATTGCTGAAGGTCCAGTCCCAGAGGTCCAGAGGTCTAGTGCTGGAGAGCTGGAGGTCCAGAGGTCTAGGCCAGAGGTCCAGAGGTCCGTACCCACAGGGCTAGTATCCCAGCACTTTAGACTCTATGGCCCTAGGCTGAGGGATTATTTCAGAAATCCAGAACCTTGCCATCGGGGACAAGTTGAGGTCATCAAGGGTGGCCAGAAGAGGGCCGGCACCATAGCAGTTTGCCCCAATGCAGACTGGGAATCACGCCAGGGACAAGTTGTGGTCATTGGGGGTGGCCAGAAGAGGGCCGGTGCCATAGCAGTTTACCCCAATGCAGACAGGGAGGCATGCCGGGGACAAGTTGCGGCCATCAAGGGTGGCTAGAAGAGGGCCGGCACCATAGCAGTTTGCCCCAATGCAGACAGGTAGTCACTCCGGGGACAAGTTGTGACCATCGTGGGTGGCCAGAAGAGGGTCGGTACTGTAGCAGCTGCCCCAGCGAATACAGTCTTGGTTTCCAGATCAAGAATTCAGCAGTCCCAGTGCCGTTGGTGTGCTACTTTGTTCCGGCCGTCAACCTTGAGACTCTTTCTATTCTTGTGGACCTTGTTGAAACAAACATTTTCCCTATACCCAGTATTTTGTCTTTCCTTCCCTTCCCGTTTTAGTATAGCTGCCCTCCCTATCTCCCCATGTTTATTAGTGTTCTGTCTGAATTTCAGTAAACTATTGTTGAAACTGACCCTCTTGTGTCTGTCTCATTCTGTTGATCACCCAGTGGAACCCAAGTAGGGGAGCAGAGCCTCCCCTTTATTCTGGCTCTCTCTAAACCTTCCAGTTGCCAGTGCTGATTGGCCAATGGTTAAATTCAGGTCAGTCATGAACAACCTAACGAGGCCCTCGCCCTACTCCCTGGCTAATTGGCTTTTGATTTCTGGGCGGGGTCGGTTACACTACATTGTAAAAATGTGTGAAAGCAGGGCCACAGTAAAAATGAAATTTTGCATTTTAGCTGTGCTAACTCTACTAAATATACTGCAAAAATGTGTAAAAGTAGGACCCCACTGAAAATGAAATATTGCAGTTCAGCTGTTCTATCCTGCTAATGACAATCAACCCCTTTGTGTGTGCACAAGTGTTGTAATAGCTACGTGTCTGTGTGTGTGTGTGTGTGTGTGTGTATTTTCAAGGGGGGGGGGGTGTATGTCCAGAACCAAAAACACTGTTCACTGCATTACCTTGATGTTTATGATTTTGTTTTTTCTACTGTTGTGGTATAAATGTGGGACTTTTACATCACAATAATACAAGTTCAACAAAGTCACACATTAATTCTAAATCTCTTCCCCAGTATCCGTCATTGTGCAATATTTGTGGCCAATATGTCGGTGCTAAACCAACACTGTTGCTGACTGTGCTGCAGAGTTCTGTATCGGGGGCTATTGTATTTCACACTGCATGTAGATGCAGGATTCCACTGAAAATGAGATGTTGCGAATCATTTGAGCTGTCCTGGGTACATAAATTGTAAATAACATTAGGATGCTCTCTATGATGTCAGCACCTCACCAGCTCCATATTCCCCATGCTGATATCATCATCCCCATCTTCTACTGAAATGACAAATTGTGTAAATAACTACCTGCATTCATCAAAAGCAAGATCCCTCTGTAAATAAGATACTGCATCTCAGCTGGTCACTGCTGGGAAAATATATTGTAACAACAGGTACAATCAGGACTCCAATGAAAATGAGATACTTGCATGTTAGCTGATCTATCCTGGGTAACTACACTGTAAAAATTGTGTAAAGCAGGGCCCTGGTAAAAATGAAATTTTTCGTTTCAGCTGTGCTAACTCTATTAAATACACCGTAAAAATGTGTAAAAGCAGAACCCCAACTGAAAATGAAATGTTGTAGCTCAGCTGCCCTACCCTGCTAATGACACTCACACCCTTTATGTGTGCACAATTGTTGTAACAGCTACGGGTGTGTGTGTTTGTTGTGTGTATTTTCAAGGGTGTGTGTATGTCCAGAACCGAAAACAGTGTGTACTGCATTATCTTGATGTTTATGGTTTTGTTTTTTTCTACTACTGTGGTGTAAATATGGGACTTTTACATCACAATAACACAAGTACAACCAAGTCACACATGAATTCTGTATCTCTTCCCCAATAGCAGTCATTCCCCTAGTTTTTATTTTGTTAAGTTGATAACTATTTAATTCTTATTTGGTCAGTTCCACAACTTATTGCTTGGTAACTTATTTTTGTCAGTTTATTGCTAGGTATAATTGTTCTGTTTATTTTTTTTATACTTATTGTATGTCTATGCATTTTATATTCTGTATTTTTGTATCTGTTATCTTTTCCCCTTTCCCCTTCCCCATGATGCATCTGAAAACAAGCTGTTATCAGCTCAGCATGTCTTTCTTAGTAAAATCTTTGAAATCGTTCACTCACTCACTCACTCACTCACTCACTCACTCTTCTTTATCACATCAATGCATTGCCAGCTGTTGTGCCTCTGACCAGAGTTTGTTTCTCATTCCAATCGCTCTGACAAGTTTGCTCACTGTATTGCAGTAGCTATCTGCACAACAGAAGAACATCAGCTGCCAGTGAGCCAGGATGCTGCTTGGATTGCGTTGCTACTGTGTTGTGTGCTACTTCTGCTCTGTGGTGTTTCACATGCCCGTAGGCATCCTCCAGTCAGGAGTGAGAGAGAGAGCAATTCCATGCCAACAGGGATCAGTGGGTCACACTGACACATCATCATGCCTGCTGTGAATGGCATCAGGTGACAGAGCTGGCTGCCACTGTGAGATCAGGCTCCTGATTTTCTAAGGCCCGCTAAGGAGAGACAGAGCCATGTGGTAGGGCAGAGGCTGGCGGCACACCTGTGCAGTGCTGGCTTTTTGCTGACTTATATAACCTATTGCCCCATACCCTTTGTTGGCCTGGCTCCAGGCTTGTGCACACTGTATCCCAAAGCACTATTTTTTCTGAACTCTATTTTTTCTCCTACCTCACTGGGGAACTTTCTCCAGCTACCTCTGACCAATTGCTACCTCCCACTTGTGACTGTCCCTTGTCTCCGCACCCCTGACCCGATGCATCTCCTGGGTCTCAACCCTCCAGGAAAGGGCTGCCCTATCCTCCCAGGGTGCTCTATCTCATAGGGTTGAGCCTCCGGGCCGGGAGTGGTGGGGGACGGAGAGAGAGAGATCTGACCAGCGTTGGGAGTGTGGATCGGGGAGGCGCCTTCACCTATCCCCAGTGGGAGGGGTTTTCTGGCTTCCCTACCTTATTGGCTCAGTCGTGCAATGCATCCCAGTGCGGGCACACAGACTCCCGTGCGTGTCTACAGGGTTGCTGCCACAGCCAGTCCCCACTAACTCCTTGTCTCTGGCTACTGTGCTCCCAGCCATCACTAGGAGTCCCCAGAGCCTGAGACAGATCTCCCCCTCCTCCCAGGACAGGAAAGCAGTCCAATGGATGCTCAATCCTGCCCCTCCCCTTCCAGTCCCTGGCTTCCCCAGCTCACTCCTGAGCCTGGGTCACTGGTGTGGCACGAGGTGTGGCGTCCAGCACCTCAAACCTCAGCATCACTAGGCCAGCATCCCAAAGCACTTTATAATCCATGAACAGTTAGTAGCAGCCTTTAGAACCACACAGAGAGGTAATGTGAGATGTAGTGCAGCTCAGGGACTCTGGTTAAGGAAAGCAAGAGAGAGGAGCCTCAGTGACTTGGTGAGAACTTGGTTAGAGCATCAGGTTCACAATACTCAGTTCCAACCACTAGACCACACTACCTTCCTAACAAAAATGGATTTACATGTTTGAAACTGAACTTACTGACAGCACTGTCCTTGAGGAACCTCCTCATTCAGATATCTGGGGGTTTGGCTTGACCAACATATCACCTTCTCTGGCCATGTGGATGCCATCCTAAAAAACTGCACCCCAAGCTAGACACTCTATACAGAAACCGGAATTGCATACCTCTCCTTTCAAAGTACAAACTTGTACAGAAGATGATCCTTCCCGTTCTTGACTACTACGATGTAGTCTACAGTGCCGCTCCAAAGACCTCCCTAGCCAGATTGGACACCCTTTTCAACTCCTTCTTCTGCTTCACCCATGGATGCTCCTCCCCTTACCCACCACTGTCAGCTCTACCATTCTCTGGCCTTCCCCTCACTTGAAAATAGGCATCTCCTACATTGTGCTAAATTCATCTACAAATTTTGGTTTGGCTCACTCCATTCCTATCTCAGGTCCTCTTTAACTGTCCCCCCTGCCCCAGCCCATTCATTAGGTCCTATGACTCCCATTCCCTTGGTATCCCATGCCATACATCCTCAATCATTCAGGCTGCCTTCTCACATCGCTTCCCCAAACAGCGGAACTCTCCCCCATCTCCAAATTCACCACTCCTCCTTCCCCTCATCCATTTCCTCTGCATTGTGGAATTTCCTCTCTGTAAACTGCAACTGTAACTGACCTTTCCTTGCTGAATCACCAATAATCACTATCTACCTATCTAACTTGCACTAGTGGCCCTGTCCACCACATTTTTCCTCAATGTAATTTAATATACTGCAGTGCTGTTGCTCTATTTACTGATTGTTACTCTCCTATATGTTGGTTCTAATTACTATGTAATAGTTTCCATTTGTTACTGTTAACATGAAATGCTATGTATATTGTAAGATATTATTAGTGCTATATGCTAATATTGTTGTGTTGATTCCAACACCCCATCCCCAAGGACACACTGTGCGATGAGTAACTTAAATAAATAAATAAATAAATATCTAAGCATCAGAATTTTAGTGCACAGCCCACTTCCTCTTATAAAGTTATTTTCCAAATTTCAACATGGGTTTAAGCCCAGTCACAGTACTGAGACAGCCTTGGTGGAGTTCACTGGCTGCATAAAGGGTTCCCTAGATTTTTTTTTGTTGTTGTTGTTTTAACCAGGTATAGCACACTAAGCTGAAAGCTTTTTTGCAGGAGCGACCTGGGAGCACAAGGAGGTTAAGTGACTTGCTCAGGGTCACACAGTATGCAAGTGGAAGCTGTGGGATTCAGACCCAGGTCTGGTCTGCTGGATGTCACCAGATTTGCAGCTCAGAGCCTTAGACCACTGCGCTATACTGCCTCCAATAAAGGGGACTCTGTTACAGCTGTTTTTGTGGACCTCACCAAGGCCTTCAATCTGGTCAGCCATGATTTGATATGTTCTACACATTCTGAGGTCAATTTTTCAACCGAGGTTTCGGATTGGTTCATTAACTATCTCTCCAAAAGGGCCTATAAAACTATTATTAATGGGGCATTATCTCATTCCAAAGATACCAAGTGTGGAGCCCCCAAGGGCTTCATCCTTGGTCCACTAACTTTTTCACTTTGTATGAATGCTGCCCCTCAAATCTGTTGTAACTCATTATGATTTTATTTGCTGACAATGCCGTAATCTATCATCCAAGTAGTGACCCAGCTGTTGCAGTTGATGTTCAAAAAGATTTTTTGCTATTTCACAATTGGCTGATTTCTTAACAAATGATACTTAATATAAAGAAAACTAAATATATGGTCTTTTCGGGCCCTAAGAAGCAGGACAGGGTCATACCTGACAAGCAAAATATCTTGAATGCCTTTAACGATCATTTCACTACATCTGGCCTGGCTTTCGACTCCTCACCTGCAAACCTATTAAGATCATCACTAAACTTACAATCTACTGAGGAACAAAAGGTTGCTTCCACATTCTCATTCAAATCAATACTCTTAAAAGAAGTAGAAGACCTTCTACTCCAGCTAGACACAACTAAAAGTGCAGGTGCAGACTCCCTGGATCCCTACTTTCTAAAAGTAGCACTGCATGCCTTAGCCGCCCCCCTCACCCACCTCTTCAATCTGTCACTTGCCACTGGTTCTATCCCTCAAATGGAAAACAGCTCAAGTGTTTCCATTACTTAAGGCAGGTGATCCCATGGACCTCAACAATTATAGGCCCATTTCCATCTTACCAGTACTATCAAAGATGCTTGAGAAGCTGGTAAACTCTCAGTTAACTGCCTACCTTGATACCAACAATCTCCATAATCTAGCTCAATCTGGGTTTAGATCAATGCACAGCATCATCTCTGCATTAGCAAAAGTCACAAATGATTGGCAGACTGCCTTAGACAAAAAGAATAATACCTGTGCTGTGTTTCTGGATCTAAGCAAGGCCTTCGACACTGTGGATCATGAACTTCTAATCTCCTCCCTGAATTCCATAGGCCTTGACCCTCTCCCTCAAATGGTTCAGATGCTATCTCTCCTGAAGATTACAACTGGTAAAAAATGAAGGTGACCTATCTACCTCTAAACCACTCCTAAGAGGTGTACACTTAAGGCTCCATCCTGGGTCCCATCCTTTTGCCATTTACATCAACAATATTGACTCAATCTCTCACAATCTAATATTCACCTTTTGCAGATGACACTGTACTTTATGTCAGCAATCCCTCACCATCAAAAGCCTGTGAGCTTCTACAGTCTGAATTCTCCTCCTTCAGCACAAACCTATAGAAAAGAAATTACTACTAAATGCCAAGAAAACCAAAGCTATGTTCTTTGCCACCAAGAACTGCTCTTCCACTGTCCCATCATTCACCCTCCACAACTCTCTACCATCCTTGGTGAAAATCTGGAATATGTAGACAAATTCAAATATCTTGGAGTATGGATAGACAATAAACTTGACTATACTACCACATTGAAGAGCTCCTGAAAAGTTAAGGCAAAGACTTGGTCTATTCTATAGGATCAAACACTACCTGACCAGAGATTCCAAACAAAGATTAATCCTAGCATCATTCCTGTCCTCATTGATTACGCTTGACTTCCTCTATGGCCACTGCTCCCTCTCCCATTTAAACAAATTAGACACCTTGTATCATAGAGCAATTAGATTCATTACATACCTTCCCTCCAGCACCCATCATTGCTCTCTACAATGCAGTCAGTTGGACATCATTGCAACAAAGAAGAAAAAAAAATGCTGCTATCTGGACCTACAAAGCTCTGACAAACAAACTCCTTCCTACATTTCAGACTGTTTCAACCAGATCACATCCAGGCCTTACACTCTGAGGATCAATAAACTGATCATGCTGAAGATTCCTATCACCTGCACCGATATGGAAGAGCTGCAATCAGCTATTCCCTGGCATACCTGGAATTCTCTTCAAAAGACATTGAAACTAGATACCCTGATTCCTTTAACATCCTTCAAAAGCTGTACACCAGTCTATTCCCAATTCATGCAACTGCTTCCACAAGGCCTAGTCCTCCACACACCCCTCTCCTCCCACCCCTCTCTCCTTCACTACCCTTTTTTAAAGCTCCCCTATTTTTTCTATCATTCCTCTAGCTCGTTCCCCACCAAACTTCATACATATATGCACACCCAAGTCCCATTACCCAAGCCTTATCCCGACTAAACTGTTTGTTTCTCTCCTTTAGTAGGTTTTAGGTTCATTGTCATTTTGCCTTGTATATATGTAAATATTTGTATATCTGTCTCTCTCATAAATGATTGTATTTGTGCTTATTCAGTTCCAGAAGCAAATGATTTGATACCTTTTAATGGACCAACATAGATGTAACAAGAACAAAGTATTATTATTCAGTTTATTCAGTATCATGTTTTTGTGTATAATTTGTAACCTTTTTTGTTATGACCACTCAGGTCCATCTTGTAAATGAGCTACGCTCAATGATGTTAGCCTGAATAAATAAAGATTTTTTTTTTTGATACCTGCAATGATAGATTTGTATGGGGACATGGCAGAGAAAGTCAATCACTTTAAATATCTTGGGATTATTTTAGATTATAGATTAACATTTGAAACATGTATTCTAACAACAATAACAATTATTCACCAGAGAATAAGGTGTCTATATAGAATCAAACAGTTTTTGACTCCATCATCAAGGGCACAACTTACCCATGGCTTTCTTTTAGGGGTATTGGATTATGGTATTCTCATATACTCATCCACTAGTGAAAAGCTCCTGTCAAAACTTAAGGTTACACATAGTAATATATTAAGATTTGTCACCGGTCTCTCCCCCCCATGAACCATAGTTGTGATCTGTTAAGCATGGCCAACAGTCCTTCTCCAGAAACTAGAATAAAGTTAAAATTGGGTATTTTGCTCTTTAAGGCTTCCAGGGGCCTTCTTCCCATTACTCTACTTTCTCTATTTCCTAGAACCTCTAACTCCTTTGGGACTAGGTCTCAGGGTAAACCCCTGTTTAAAATTCCCCAAGTCAAAAAAAACTTTGGTCAGAAATTGTTTTCATTTAGAGCCATGGCATTCTTCAGTTCTATCCCCTCAACCATTGGTAACTGTCTCTCTCTCTCTTATCACCTTCAAAACAAGACTAAAAGCATGGTTAGACAGTTCTACCTCATGTTCATGTTTTAGCAGTAATTTCAGGAATTAACAGTATCGCTTGTCACTGTTTTTATATTGTATGTACTCTTCGTCTTGTACTTAAGTGTTTTTGTATTGTGTTATTGTATTTATTTGTTCAGACTTGCCACTTGTGAAAACGGACAGTGATGCTCATCAAGTTATCAAGTATAAAAATTAAAAATGAAATGAAATGAAATACTAAAGGTGAAGAGGAACTGCAAGCATTGCAGGCATAGATAAATATTATTTACCTTGGCACTCTGCACTCACTGCTCCAGACACCTGTCAGATCCTTTCTCTCCCTGAGGGCCTCCCACTACTTGGGAGAGAGACAGATACAAAAACCAAACATAGTGACATAGAAGTTTAAGGTAGGATGGTCTCTAGGTCCACTATGCCCTCCCTTGCTGTGCAAATATCTAATAATTTAAAGGACAGCTCCCTATCCAGTCCGGTGATGATTCCCCTAGGTAAGCAGGAATTAGTCCACATAAGTACAAAGGCCTGTACTATCCACTGTCTCTGCTGATAGGCTGTTCCATAGCTTCACCAAACTCTGGGATAGGAAGTGCCTCCCAATGTTGCCCTTGACTGTACCACTTGTAACCTTCATTGTAGGTACCCACAGAGCAATTAGGACAAAAAACTTCTCTACATTATTAAAGTGAAAGACAGTATTTTTCCTTAACATGATTTAGAAACAAAATATGACAACAAAGTATTTCTGATGCATCAGTCACCCCTTCACACCTTCTTCCAACTGACAATATTTTGACCCAATTCTGGTGTTTTAAATATTTCACTAACTGCTGTAAATGTTTCTCTGGCCCTGGGGTGCTATACAAATGAGTCGCCCATACACGGGGCTGACTGATTATTTCACATCAGGTGATATACCTCTATCTATTAATATACAACAGAGTGTCCTGATCATGGGTGTAGGAATGCTTATGCCAAGCGAGCCACAGCTTACAATTTTATTGGAGAAGGGAGCGGCATTCTTGGCCCGAACCACTGATTTTGGTTATTCTTACTGTCTGATATCCACTCCAACTGGTATTATAATATGATTATTGTGCTCTGTTTGAATTAAACATAATGCTAAATCAATAAAACTAAGCAATATAGGACGTACAAGGAGCTTGGGTAACCAATATGGTTGTGTCCACAATGGGGGGGGGGGCGGCAGCAAAGAGGCATCAACGTGTTCTGGCTTACAAATGTTATTTACCTAGCTACATTACAGGACCTGATGGCATCTTTTAAAGAAGTGTAGCATCCTTGTCCCACACATGGAGTAAACTGTTGAGTATCAACCATTACTGAACAAGCAGCATGTCGTATAGAGTTTCAATTTGAGATCAAGAGCCAGTTTAACGGTGACCATGCTGCAGCACCGAGTGATCCAGATTCAGCTGTTTCACTGCTAGTGGGGTGAACGACACAGTTCACATTAAGGCCTCGTTTGCCTCAGTAAACATTGACACCTCCAGCTGCCTCAGAAAATAGGTCCCAGATGCAATGCCTTGTAACATTTGTTGTCCAATCTCTGGACCTTTTCCCTTACATCTGAGAAAGTGATGTTCACTGCTGGTTACCTGATTATTGAGTGTTACATTAGAAGTGGACATCACCACCTGACTCTGAACCCTTGCAGCCAGTCCGTGTGTACTCTAATAACGTTATGACAGCACTAGCAGAGGGGTCAAGACATAACTTTATGATTTTTCTCTGATGATTAGACAGTTACGACATTACTACAAATAGGACATTATATCTCCCTAGTGTCAACCATCGCATAAGAAAGTTAGTGTTGAAAACTCTTAGTTCATAATTAAGTACAAGTTCAATAAGTTGCTTTTTATTGCAATGGTACAGCTTATGATTGTCTTTTTTTTTTAAATCATGTTTTTAGGTTGCCTTTGATTTAGAGCTGTCTCCATCAACCAAGGCCACCTCCCAGCCCTATCCACTGCCTTCACAGGCATGTATCCCATTCCCATGGCTTAAGTCCTGCAGTGGGGCCCTCAGGCCTGGGACACCCTCAGGACCCTCTCCAGCAGGGGGACTGGCTAGCATGGCATACTGCTGATGTCATCTTGCAGTGCTTCAGGGCTTTCCTCCTTAGGATTTCTTCCTCATGAATACCAACAAGCTCAGGGCTGCAAATGTGCATGCATGCTAATGTCCCAATTCAAAACCTGGCTACTGTCATTCCCCCCACAGTACCTCTGCTGCCTTGCCACCTGTGGTCACCTAGGTGGCAATACTGCAGCTAAAACATTGACCTTCTGTCCCCTGAGGAGGGGAGCATTCTCTGGGATGATTGTTCCTCCTCCCTTAGCCACCCCACTGATGCTGCAGGTCTGGGACGCAAACCTAGATCATCAGTACTGCTGTAGCATCAACTGGCCAGCAATGCAAATTATGTTTCCTAGGTCTTTTACACATTGAGTGGCACAAGACAAACTCACTGATGTTAACATCATAGCATACATGCTGGAGAGAGAAAAACTAACCACATTTAACACTGAAATTACCAAAAACTAACAAGATATGTAGTGCAATTCCAATAATTCGAGCATATTAGAAACATAGATATGTCGGCAGATAAGGGTTGCCATTCTCGTCAAGTCTGCCCTTTTTCCCTACCTGTTGCAGTTATACTGAAAAATACTCCAGTTCCCTTGTAGTTTATTGACATCCAAACTGGTGTTGTCTGGCACCACAATGCTATCCTTCAATTATTGCATACAAAGTTTGTAATGTGACTATATAATTAAACATTAGTTAAAGCAACAGTGCATGATAGCAGTGAAAAGTTTGACCCAGAGTTTTGTACTTTATTTTAGAGTGATCCTTTTTTCCTGACTTATATGATACTCTTCTTCCTCATTTTGAGTCTGTTTTAGTACTTAAAGCACTCCTTTTAATATGGCCTGGACCAGGTTTTCATCGGTATTCAAGAAACATAGAAACTTAGACTTTGATAGCAGATAAGGACTGCTTGGCCCACCCAGTCTGCCCATTTTCCTACCTATTGGATAAGCTGCAGGTCCTAGTTTTACCAATGGCCTACTTCCTCCTACCTCCCATTAGATTTGCCTTATGTCTGTCCCATGCATTCTTAAATTCCCCCACTGTTTTTGACCCCACAACCTCCTCAGGAAGGTCGTTCCATGTATTCACTACCCTCTGGTATCATGTCAATATAATGCGGGGATTATAGAGATGGTAATTTGAACAACAGTTATTGGGCGAACATTAAAATGGCGATGGTGCATTTGGGCACCCTACAGTAGGGGTGACAATTGTTTTACCCCTCCCTGAGGTGCTGCGACCACGGAGTTAGTTATATAAGTAAGAGAGGTGCAGGGGGCAGAGCCCCCTGTAATGGGGTGTGTGTGGGGGGGGCAAAGCCCCCGACAGAAAAACAGCAATGTAATTGTCGCCCTTACTGTGGGGTGTCCAAATGTACCATCACTGTTTTAACGTTCGCCCAATAACAGTCACTCAAATTACCATCACTGAAATCCCTGTGCCATGTTGACATGGAACCCTAACCTCTCTGTGAAAAAATACTTCCTCACATTGCCCCTGAGTTGTTCCACCTCTATCTTCAAATTGTGCCCCCTTCTTTTTGCACATCTCATTTTCTGAAAGACACTACCCTCTTGGACTTTGTTGATTCCCTTGAGGTACTGGAAAGTTTCTGTCATGTTTCCCCTCTCCCTCCTTTCCTCGAGGATATACATATTTAGCTCTTTTAGCCTCTCTTCATATGGCTTCTGGTGCAGACCCTGCACCATTTTAGTTACCCTCCTCTGGACTGCCTCCATCCTGTCTATGTCCTTGCAGAGGTGGGGTGTCCAGAACTGCATGCAGTACTCCAGATGGGGTCTCACCAACTGTCTGTACAGAGGGATAACAACTTCCTGTTTTCTACTGGTGATGCCTCTCCCTATGCATCCAAGTACCCCCCAGCCCTCCTTACTGCCTTCTCACATTGCTTGCCAACCTTTAGGTCGTCTGATATGACTACCTCCGGTCCCTTTCGATTTTTGTTGTCATTAATACCTCTCCCCATTGTGTATGCTTCCCTTGGGTTTTTGTTTCCCAGGTGCATTACTTTGCACTTCTGTGCATTGAATCTAAGCTGCCATATACTTTTGACCATTCTTCCAACCTTGCCAAGTCCCTTTCTTATCCTTTCCACCCCCCCTGTGTATCAACCCAGTTGCAGATCTTTGTGACATCTGCAAAGAGGCATACTTTTCCTTTCAGTCCCTCCACATATTCACCTACAAAGACATTAAAGAGGACCGGTCCCAATAATGAACTTTGCGGTACCCCACTAGTAACCCACCTTTCTTCAGAGTGGACTCCGTTTACTATTACCCTCTGGATCCTCTTGTCCAGCAAATGCTTTACCCAGGTTACCACCCTGGGACCCACTCCCAGGCTGGCTAACTTGTTTATTAATTTTTTGTGTGGGAGTGTGTCAAATGCCTTGCTAAAGTCTAGGTAGGCCATGTCCACAGCACCTACCTAGTCTACTACTTTGGTCACCCAGTTAAAGGAATCCATTATGTTCATCTGACATGACCTTCCCATTGTGAATCCATGCTGCCTTGGGTTCTGTGCCCCGCTGGCCTCTAGGTACTCAACAAATTCTTTCTTTCAGAAGTAATTCCATTATTTTCCCTACCACTGAGGTCAGACTAACAGGTCTGTAGTTTCCTACCTCTGCCTTGCTCCCACTTTTGTGAAGAGGAATCACATCCACCCTCCTCCAGTCCTCAGGTACCACACCTTCCTCCCATGATTTGTTAAAAAGCGTAGTCAGTGGTGTCACTAGTCCTCCCCTTAGTTCTTTTAGAATTCTGTGGTGAATCCCATCAGGCCCCATTGCTTTGTCCACCTTCAGTTTTAGAAGTTCTTTCAGGACCCTTTCTTCTGTGAATGGACTAGTATCGACCTCCCTATCCAGAGTGCTTCTATTGTTTGGTTTAGGTACCTCCCACTCCTCTTCTTTTGTGAATACTGAGCAGAAGTATTCATTAAGTATCTCTGCTTTGTCACTGTCACCCTCTGCACACCACCCCTCTCCTTTATTAAGCCTCACTATCCCTTTCCTTGTTTTCCTTCGCTGCCTAATGTACCTATAAAAGGTTTTATCCCCCTTCTTAACTGAGTTGGCTATCTTTTCCTCAGTTTGGTCCTTTGCTATTCTGACTGCCTTCCCCACTTCCTTCTGCTTTAACTGATACAGTTCTTTGTCCTGCTCCTTCTGTGTTTCCTTATACTTCCTGAATGCTATCTTTTTCTCCTCCCTAACCTTCCCCACCACCTCTTTTGAGAACCATAGTGTTTCTTTCTTTGTTTTTTTTGTTTGTTTGTTTGCTTCACACAAAAGCTTGTTGCCTCTGTGATGGCAACTTTGATTTTCCCACATTGTTCCTCCACCCCCACCTTCTTGCCCATTTGCTAGTGCTTTTCTGAGGCACTCCCCCATTTTGCCAAAGTCAGCTCTCCTAAAGTCCAATACCCTCACCTTTGTGTGACATGACTCTATGGCTGTGTTTATCGTGAATCACACTATATGGTGGTCGCTTGTTCCCAGATGGCTACCCACTTCTAAATCCAAGAACCTCTCTCCATCCCCATTTGAGAGCTGTTTTGGTACACCTGTTGTCCCATAAGGTAAGAGAGCTGTATCTGCTACATGCTAGCTGCATGCTAATTTATTTATTTATTTTTACAATTTTTGGCCAGGAAAGATACACTAAACCAAGGCTTGTTTCCAGGTGCATTCTAGGAGCACAGGGCAGTTAAGTGACTTGATCATGGTCACACAGTATGCCAGTGGGGTACCCAGTTAGATTAGTGCTACAGGAATAGCACCAGTCAAAAGAGCGCTAGTTTCTGCAGCGCTAACATGGACAGTGAGAGGGGATTTACAGCATTTTAAGTAAGTGCCCCCCGGTTGCTGTCCATGGTGCTTAAGAAACTCAAGAGTACCAGGTGGTGTGGAGGGCTGGGGCATCGAGCAGCTCAGCCAGCAGCATAGGAGACCAGGGTTCTAATCCTGGTCTCCAATATTTTTCTGCATTGTGGACTTAGTTTTTGTTACATGGGGTTATGAAACAGTATTCCACAGCCCCGCAAATTTTAACTTACCCTGTGATCTGCCCCTACCGGAGTGAGAATCCTTCAGTTTGGGGGGTGCAGGGGGCAGAGCCCCCCCCAAAAAATTGGTGCTTAAATTGCCACACAGTCCTTGACCGCACTATTGTTGTCAGCACTAGTCTGACCCAGTGCCCCTAGTGGTGGCTGTGGGATTCAAACCTAGCTCTCCAGGTTAGTAGCTCAGTGCTCTTAACCACTGTGCTGTACTGCCTCAGCTGTGACTAATCACAACGGAGGTAATGTTAAACAATGGGTGTTCAAAAACAACAGAGAATACTGAAGAAAACCTGGTCCAAGTCATATTAAAAGGAGCAATACTTTTATTATTTCAAATACAGCATGAAAAAAGTACTAAAACAGACTTAGAATGGGGAAAGAAAGGTATCATACAAATTGGGAGATAAGAGACAATCTGAAATAGAATAAACAAGTATACTATAGATCAAAATTTTCACTATCATCCGTTGCTGCTTTAATTTCATTTTTATGTTGTCTTGCGCATGCGCAAGCAACATTTTGTGGCAGTAGGAGATGGTAGTAGGAGAAATGCAGAGGTGTGTCAGTTTTGGCGAATGCAGGGCACGTTTTAGAAAGTGCATCGCTCATTCCACAATTAGCGAGCATGCTAGCAGTGACACAAGCTTTATGCAAAGTGCCACCAACTTGAAACAAATTTGCCGCTGCAATCAGAGACAAGCTCGTCATGCAGCAGCACAGATGATATGCCTCTGCTACATGCCTTTCTTGGTGAAACATTTCAATAAACATGGCGGTGGTGGTGGTGGCAAGAGAGGAAACCTTGTAACCTCTCCATCTCACCACCCCACTAGTCCCTGCCTGAACGGTGGGAGGAGGTGCTTTCCTCACCTGCCTCCTCCACATCCTGCTGTCTCTGGGCTGGAAAGTTTCTCTCAGCCGTGCAGAGCAGGCCACAGCCTAAGCTTCATATGGGCTGGGAGTAGTCAGTGCCCAAAGGCACTATTACTGTAAGCATGATCTGATCATGCTGGTGGACCCCCTCCCCAACTTGCTGACATTGGGGTGCATAATCCCCTCCCCAATTCTTTAATGTGGCACACTGGAAGCCTACCCCAGTGTGCCAAACCCTGCTGTGGTGTGTCCGACACTGGGATGATCACTCCCATTATCGGATGTGCCCCCCCCAGTATATTCCCCTAGTACTGTGGCACACTGGAAGCCCACCCCAGTGTGCCAACATCCATGGTTTCCTTGTTAAAAATAAAATGGACCCACAATGTCTTTTTTTTTAACCTAAAAAAACTTATTTATACCCTTGAGGTACTTGAAAGTTTCTGTCATATCCCCCCACTCTCCTCTGTTCCAATGTGTACATATTGAGATTCCTCACCCCCTCTTCCTATGGTTTATGCTGCAAACTCCCCACCATGCTAGTAGCTCTCCTCTGCACTGTCTCCATCCTATCAATATCCTTGTGCAGGTGTGGCCTAAGGAACTGCACACAGTACTCCAGATGAGGCCTCACCACAGTTTTGTACACTGGAACTATTACCTCCATCCTTTGACTCATGATTCCTCTCCCAATACACCCCAACATCCCATTGGCTCTCCCCACCACTTTGGCTATCTGCCTGCTGGTCTTCAAGTCCTCCGTGATAATGATGCCCAAGTCCTCTCCTCCTTAGTGACTGTCAGGAGTTCCCCACCGATTCTGTAGCTCTCCCCAGGGTTCCTCCTTCCCACGTGCATGATCTTGCACATCTTGTCATTAAACCTCAGCTGCCACTCTATAGACCAGCTCTCCAATTTCTCAAGGTCCCTTCTCATCCTTTCCACCCCTTCTGGTGTATCTACCCTTTTGCAGATCTTAGTGTCATCTGCAAACAGGCATACCTTCCCTTTCAGTCCTTCCACAATGTCACTTATGAAGATATTAAACAGGACAGGGCCCGGGACTGACCCCTGAGGTACCCCACTAGTCACCCTCCTCTCTTCTGACTGGATCCCATTTATTACCACCATCTGCTTCCTTTTCTGCAGCAAGTTCCTTTTTTCTAGGTGTAACAATTTTCTGTGTATACCTTTCACTGTACTTTTTATGTTATTTTATTCTTTCTGTATGGGTAACAGTTAGAGCTTAGCAGCTACAGGGACAAAGCTGTGATGCCCATTTACAGAAGAAAGGGTTCTGAAAGAACTCTTAAAACTGAAGGTGGACAAAGCAAGGGGGCCTGATGGGATTCATCCCAGAATTCTAAAAGAACTAAGGGTAGAACTAGTGACACCACTGACTACCCTTTTTAACAAATCATGGGAGGATGGGGTGGTACCCGAGGACTGGAGGAGGGCAGATGTGATTCCCCTTCACAAAAGTGGGAGCAAGGCAGAAGCAGGAAACTATAGACCTGTTAGTTTAACCTCAGTGATAGGGAAAAATGATGGAATCACTTCTGAAGGAAAGAATTGTCGAGTATCTAGAGGCCAGAGGGGCACAGGACCCTAGGCAGCATGGATTCATAGCGGGAAGGTCATGCCAGATGAATCCGATAGATTTCTTTGACTGGGTGACCAAAGTAGTAGATCAGGGAGGGGCTGTGGACATGGCCTACCTAGACTTTAGCAAGGCATTTGACACAGTCCCACACAAAAGAGTAACATACAAGTTAGCCAGCCTGGGAGTGGGTCCCAAGATGACAGCCTGGGTAAAGAATTGGCTGGAGAATAGGACACAGAGAGTTATAGTAAATGGAGTCCACTCAGAAGAAAGGAGGGTTACTAGTGGGGTACCGCAGGGTTCAGTATTAGGACCGGTCCTCTTCAATGTCTTTATAAGCTACATTGCAGAAGGACTGGAAGGAAAAGTATGTCTCTTTGCAGATGACACTAAGATATGCAAAAGAATTGATGCACAGGGTGGGGTGGAAAGGATGAGAAGGGACTTGGCAAGGTTAGAGGAATGGTCAAATGTATGGCAGCTTAGATTCAATGCTAAGAAGTGCAAGGTAATGCACCTGGGAAACAAAAACCCAGGGGAAGAGTACACAATGGGGGGTGAGATACTAACAACAACTAGAATGGAAAGGGACCTGGGGGTAGTCATATCAGATGACCTAAAGATGGGCAAGCAATGTGAGAGGGCAGCAAGGAGGGCTGGGGGGATACTGGGATGCATAGGGAGAGGCATCACCAGTAGAAAACAGGAAGTTATTATCCCTCTGTACAGACAGCTGGTGAGACCCCATCTGGAGTACTGTGTGCAGTTCTGGAGACCCAATCTCCGCAAAGACATAGACAGGATGGAAGCTGTCCAGAGGAGGGCGGAACTAAAATGGTGCAGGGTCTGCACCGAAGTCAGTATGAAGAGACTTAGGAGCTTAATATGTATAGCCTCGGAGGAAAGGAGGGAGAGGGGGGACATGATAGAAACTTTCTGGCACCTCAAGGGAATCAACAAAGTCCAAGAGGGTAGCATCTTTCAAAAAGAGGTGTGCAAGAACAAGAGGGCACAATTTGAAGATAGAGGGGGCGGCTCAGAGGTAATTTAAGAAGTATTTTTTCACAGAGAGGGTTGTGTGGATGCATGGAGACGCCTTCCGGAGGAGGTTGTGGAGTCAAAATCAGTGGGGGAATTCAAGCATGCATGGGATAGTCATAAGGCAATTCTGGGGGGTGGGGGTAGGAAGAAATAGGCTGCTGGTTAACTAGGATCTGCAGCTTATCCAGTAGGTAGGGAAATGGGCAGACTGGGTGGGCCAAGCAGTCCTTATCTGCCATCAAATTCTATGTTTCTATGTTTCTATGCCTGGGGAAAAAGTCAAGATTTATATCAGAGACAGACCAACTGGCTCTGAGGAAAATTTACTGTCTGCGCTGTCCTGTATCACAGCAGGACCCATGGATAGTTTATGGGAGAGCTTAGAAAATGTATTTTCATGTTTCATGGAGGAGTCACTCCTCCTTGGCTAGACAGGACTTGGGACAAAAAGCAGACATATTCGTATATACAAAGCTGAAGTCCAGATCAGATCAGTTTTCCAAGCGGGCCTAGCCTTCAAGACACAAAGAATGTTAAACCTATGATGTCAGAGTGACATACTAGATGATGTGTCATGGGGGAAGCTTAGAGGAGTGATAAGTCTTGGTATCATGTAGCCACAGCGATGGGAAAACAGTGAAGACCATCACAGTGACATTATCGACAGGTCGCTGTGATGGTCTGCTGGGCTCCCAATGCTGCTGTCTCCAGGGTGCTCACCCCTTCCCCAAACCAACTTTGAATCAGAGTTGGTTATCTAAAGTGTCAGGAGTAAAGAGTACCCCTCAGCATGGGGGGTGTGGGGCAAAGCACCCACAAAACACAGTTTTCCTCAGTGACGGCACGATGCTAATTGCTGACATTATGCCATGGTAGCACGTGAGGTTGGTGCTCGAAAGATGGCGCCATCCAAAATGGCGACAAAATGTGGGTGAAAGCCCGAAAGGTGAGGGGCCAGGGAGGGCGACTGGATGTGGGGTTGTGGGCGACCCTAGCGACAGGATGCTGCTATACATACATGCATGCACGTGGGGGTGGGGAGTGAGCACAGCGAGCGCCTGGGAGAGGGTGGAAGGGATGTAGGGGGTTGTGCTGCAGTTGGCTGCCGAGCTGTGCCATGGCATTCAGGGTTGGCCTCTGCTTGCAGTGCTGGGCTTCCAGGTTCGGGTCTGGGTCCAGGTGCTACTGCCTTTTTGTTGCCCCGACATGTACCCTCCTGGAGTTGAGGATCTTTGAGTTGGTGGGTGTGGAGGGAGAAGCCCCCCACGTGGGGGCCAGAGCCCCCCCACAGAAAGCAAAGTATAGAAATCCCCAGTGCCATTCTTCCGTGCACCGAGGATGTCAGGGTGGTGAAATTGTTTTCACTGCCCTGACATCATGATAATGTGAGTCACCATTTGGCACTCGCTATTATCACATAGAACCTTATACCATCACTGTATTGATGGTTGGCAAAGTTCCTGTCACTGCGGTGACATGGAACCATAGGTCCTGTGATCTCAGAGCCAATGGCCCAGATCTTTCTATTCTGAGAAGGTGGGTAGGACATATGGGAGGCGGGTATTGTACCATACTTGCCTGTGGAGATAATCATGGGTAATGACTTCAATAGCAGGGCCAACCTTGTGTGTGTCACTACCCATAGCAAGGTGAGGGAACAAGCTCCTGAGGACACAGAGAGGGCAGTGCATGAGGAAGCAATCCCTACCTCAGTAGCAGGTGAAGTTGTAATTGAAGAACAATCTGGGAATAGCAGTTTCTAGCCACAGGGCTAGACTGAGTAGAACCCATCTGTGGGTGGCTGTCCCACAAACAGAGTATGTTTTGGGAAAGGTCAGGACTGCAGAGCTAGGGAGGACTCAGCAAGCTGACCCATCCCTTCAAAAATTAAGAGAGTTAGCCACCAGTGCAGAAAGTGTCTCTCCAGATTCTGGGAAAAGGGAAGTGTTCAGGGAGAATGGGCTCCTGTACCATGAGTGGGTTCCTAAGGGAGGACTAGAGGAAGGGACACTTCAGCGGATAATGGTTCCTAGGGAGTATAGAAAGCAGCTTCTGGCCTTAGCCCATGACATCCCTTTTCTGGACATCTAGGGGTCAGCCTTATGAAAAAGCAGCTGAATTACAATTTTTACCGATCCAGTATTTTTTTTTTTATCATACCAAATTTTATTAAACCACATTACACAAATATACATACAATAAGCAGATTACACAATTAGTGGTTTCCTTATTTTTAAAAGAAAAAAAAAAACCCACCCCCACCAACCCTCGTAACCCCTGAAAATAAAATGAGTTATCCCCCCCCCCAGTTATCCAACCCGAGTAGAACACATTTCCTTCACTATAAATGTGGAATAGCTATATAAAACCCGGCCGGGGATATCAAATAATCTGGCAAAACCAGAGCATACACATAGATGGTTGAACTCTTACTCTACCAATATATCTAAAACAAACAAAAGAAAAATCTCGGCCAGAGTATAAGTTCATATTAATACCTAAGAAGTGCTAGTGGAACATTCAGATGGCACCTAGACAAATAATACAACTTCTGGTAACTAGAAAATAGGAAGTAAAAAGGGTTATAAAAAAAAGGTAATAAGGAGGTTAGAAGGAGAGGGGGGGAGAAGGAAAGGAAGGTGGGAGCAGGAAGAAAGAGAATATGCAGAAAAGAAGGGGACCAAGCTAAAGAGAGAAAAAAAAAAGAAGGGGAACACTTATTCAGCCCCGAATTCCAAAATTAGTCTTAAGATATTGAAGAAGCCTCTTCCAATATCTAGAAAATTTAGATAAGGTTCTCTATAATCTAAAGGCCGATCTTTCCGCATAAAATGCATTTAAAAACTCTTCCCACCATTCCTTATGGGAGGGAGTCCAATCCTTCCGCCAGTGGCACAAAATTAACAACTTAGTAACCGAGGAGATTAATGCTAGCTGATATTTCTGCTCCTTCTTTAGATTTGGAACGTATCTCCCCAATATACAGGTCTCAAAACAAAAGAATGGAGCAAGATCAGTGTATGGGCCCACCCAAACAGCCACCAGAGCCTACAACCTTTGTACTTTCTTTGGGCAAAACCAAAATTCTATGAATGGTCACGCTAAAGGGTCATTATAATCAGTACAAGACGGAGAAGGCAGTCTGCCTACTCGTGTAATCTCGCTGAGAGAAATACATGTTATGCAACAATTTAAATTGCACATCTCAACCTTTCTTGTTGAATATAGAGATAGGTATCCTTCCATATATTTCCCCATGTCCCCACCGACCAATCTAGAGCTAAGTTTATTGACCAATACATTGGAGCCTGTACAGATGGGGGTGTACTTTCATCCAAAATAAATTTATATATTCTGGAAACACTTTTTCCCCCTAAAGAAAGGTTGCCCAACACTTTAAAAAGTGAACCTGCCCTGTCAGAACAAGGATTTTTCCCCAAAAATGCCTTAATAGCGGAATGAATTTGTAACAATCTGAACCCAAAAATGGGTCTCACCTCAAATTTTAAAAACAGTGCCGACGGTGACAACAATGAGTCATTGGAGAAAAGTCAGCTAGATACGGTTTAGGGCAGGAGGTGAAAAAGGTTGTCTAATAGGTCGTTTATTGATTAAAAACTAGGGTTGTTAAGTACTGGTTGGGCAAGATCAAATTTTGGCTAATGTTAAACTTTACACACTGTTGGCGCATGGCACGAATATCCCAACCCATGGGTGAATCTCTAACTGCTTTAGGAACCTCTCTCAAGGAATATATAGTAAGGCCTCTAGGTCCAGATTAACATTTTGAGAACCGCCTCTGTCAAGTGCCAAAGACGGTGTTGTTACACTCAAATCTTGGGTCCATAGAGCCTCTAGCTGCATGTATTGCTAGGTAATATATGAAAAATTTGGCAACTGTAGACCCCTTTCCCCTTGGATAACATAGCTTATGGTACCCTTCATGGATAGGCTCCCACCCCATAAAAAATTAGAGCAAATTTTTGTCAGGGGCCTGAAAAAGGACTTGGGCAGATAAATATTTAGACAGGTGAGGGGTTAAAAAAGTTTGGGTAAAACTACCATCTTAATTGTGTTGGCTCTACCTGAAAGGGATAAAGGGAGTTTCATCCATCTATCTAGGTCATCCTTAATGGATTTTAAAACTGGTCTCAGATTTAGGTTTGGCAAATCTTGTAAATTCCTGGAAATCTGAATACCTAAGTATGGTAGGGCCTCTGACTGCCACTGCAGCCCCAAAGATGAGCACCAGCTTTTGGAAAGCCAAGGTGATAATGAATACAACATAGTTTTTGACAAATTTAATTTATAACCCGAGAGTTCCCCAAAACCTGCAATAAGATTTAAAACTTGAGGAAGTGAAGTAGAAGATTTTTGAATATGTAACAATAAATCGTCCACAAAGGCTGACACTTTAAATTCCTCGGATCCAATTTTAATACCTTGAATCCGGGGATCCACATTAATGGCTCTTATTAAGGGTTCAATATATAAATTAAACAAATATGGGGATAACGGACATCCTTGACGGGTTCCTCTCTTAAGGGGAAAGGCCTCTGAAATCAAGTTATTACACTGAATTCTAGCTGAAGGATATTGATACAACACTTTTACCATAAGTTAATAAAGTGCTCTGAATACCCATTTTATATAAGGTTGCAAACATAAATGACCATTCCACTCGGTCAAATGCTTTCTCTGCGTCTAGACAGACCAGGGATGCTTCCAACCCTGGGCTCTCTGATGCAGAGATTAAATAAAACAATTTTCTAAAATGATCAGATGGGGAACGCCCCTCCACAAAGCCTGCTTGTTCAAGACTTACCAAACCACCCCAAACTTTTTTCAATCTAGATGCCAAAATTTTGGCAAAAATCTTAACATCTAAATTCAACAAAGATATAGGTCTATAATTGCCTACTAATTCCGGGGATTTATCAGACTTTGGAAGGAGAATGATCTTGGCCTCAAACAGAGAATGGTCACCAACTCCCTTATTAATCCAATAACAAAAGAGTTGTTTCAACAGGGGGACCATAAATTGTTTAAAGGATTTATAAAAGAAAGGTGTGAAACCATCTGGGCCTGGTGCTTTTCCAATTTTAAGGGAATCGATTGCTTGCCCAATTTCTAGCTCAGCAATAGGAGCTGCTAAGCTGGGCCTTAATTCTTCTGACAGGCAGGGAAGGGGGATGCTGGACAAAAAACTCTATATTGGAAACGCCTTGAGGTGAAGATGGATTACTAGAATAGAGTTCTTGATAAAACTCTACAAATCTCTGTAGTATGCCTACAGGGTAGTTATTAAGGTATCAGTTACAGGGTGCCTAGAGCTGCTACCCATCTAGTCGCTGGCCTTCTGCTTCCTAGCATGCTAACAATTTTCCAGCCTTATTACCCCTGACCTATGTAGAGGGCCCGAATTTTGCTGCAGAAAAATCACCCTTTCCCTTAGAGTATCAGCATACCACACCTTCAAAGACATCAGCTCTTGCTCCTGGGACTCAAAACCTTTACCCCCCTGGGCACTTTCTAGCATTTTAATCCTCTCCAAACAATTCTCCATTTCTGAGACTTCTTTAGCTTTACGCTTAGACGCTATCCGAATCAGCTCACCCCTCACCGATCCAGTATTTTAAAGATGTGGCAAACTACTGCTGGACTTGTTCACAGTGCCAGATGGTGGGAAAGGGTGGGGACAAGGCTAAGATGGCTTTGATTCCCATACATGTTATCAAAGAGCCATTTCAGTGAGTTGCGGTGGACATTGTGTGACACTCCCTGAGGAAGGCTAATGCTGAAGCACAGGGGCTGTGAGCACACGAGTGATTTAAATGGAATTCTTGCCAGCTTAAATGGAAGTTTAAACTGCTGTTTTGTCACTGAATAAAACACAGGATTCATGATTTACATTCCTGGTGGATTTCCTTTCTTGTATGTGTGACTGGAGTGCATTGCATTTGGGATTTTGTCATGGCGAAGGTCCTGAATTTCAAATCATGGCTGAAGGAGCTCATGAAGTTTGCCCAGGTGCACCTAGTCACTGTATTACAGAGGCAGAAGATGTGGTATGATCATGGGGCCAGAGTCAGGCATTACGAAGTTGAGCAATGGGTGATGGTGCTCATTACAGTCCAGCAGAACAAATGATAGGCAGCATGGGAGGGGCCTTATTCAGTGGTCAGGAGGGTGAATGATGTTAATTACATGGTATAACTACCAGAAAGGAAGCACAAACAGCAAACTTGCCATGTAAACATGATGAAACCCTACCATAACATGGAAGAGATGGTCCTGGCTGTATGCAGCTGTCCAGAGGAGGGGGCAAAGGCAGACCAGCTGGTGGATCTCCTGGGAGAGATTAAGGGAGAATCCTCAGTTGATGTAGTCACCTTCTCAGAGCAGCTGACACCAGCCAAACCAGACAAATCGCATGGGGTGCTGTGTACATTTGGTGCAATGTTCACAGGGAAACCAGGGTATTTCACACTGGCAGAGCACCACATGGATATAAGGTCCCAGCTCCACTGAAACTGCCAACCTACAGAGCCTCAGAAGGTGCAAGACATGCCATAGAGGGGGAGATCAAGGAGATGCTGCCTCTCCAGGTGATCCAGGAGTCCAGTAGTCCATGAATGGAAAAGACAGCAAAAAAATTCAAAGTGGTACAACGAGAAAACCTTACAATTGCAGTGCCATGAAAAATAAAAATGAGCGGATCTCTTATAAAACTTTTTATTGCAGCTAGATAGCCACAGCAAGCACCCAAAACTGTCTCAATGTTTCACGAGTGTGCACTTTTTCAAGAGACACGTGTAAAACGTTGTGATAGTTTTGTTTTGCTTGCTGTGGATGTCTAACTGGTTATAAGAAGATCCACTCATTTTTATTTTTGTGGTGCTGACTCAGTAGTCCTGAGCCTCCCCAGTGATACTGATTCCCAAAAAGGATGGGACCACGAGGTTCTGCATCAACTACCAGAATTTCAACAACTACAGATTCAGAGGCATACCCTATGCCCAGAATGAATGAGATTCTAGAGGGGTTGGGGGAGCCCTTTACCTGTCCACAATAGACATGACAAAGGGGTATTGGCAGGTAACCCCTGACCCGCAAAGTCAGAGAGAGGTCAGACTTCATCACCCATTTGGATTATTCAAGTTCAGGGTAATTCCATTTGGGATGAAGAATGTGCCAACCACCTTTCAATAGCTTGTGGACCACATCCTGAATGGGGCAGGAGACTTTGCTGTCATGTACATGGATGGCATCACCATCTATAGCCAGACTTGGGTGGATCACATCAAGCATGTGACTGAGGGGTTCCTTTGACTGCAGGCCACTGGGCTGACAGTCAAGGTGGAGAAGTGCCAGATAGGAATGTCAGAAGTATCATACATAGGCACAGGGTGAGGAGTGGGTACATCTGGCCTGAGTCAGTGAAAATTGAGGCTATCCATGAATGGGCCATGCCCATGACCAAGAGGAAAGTAGGGTCTTCCTAGAGATGGAGAGTACTACCATCAGTTTGTGCCAAATTTTAGCAGCTTGGCCAAACCCCTGTCCAATCTCAACAGGAAAAGAATTCCAGAAAAGGTTCAGGGGATGGAAACCTGTAATACTGCATTCCACAAGCTGAAGGAGGCATTGTGTCTTGCACCTGTGCCTACCAGCCTGGACTATTCTGTTAGGTTCACTGTACACATAGATGCATCTAATCATGGACTAGGTGTGGCTCTGGGTCAGGTTACGTGCTCAAGAGAGGAGCACTCAATCATGTACCTGAACAGGAAACTGCTGCCTAGAGAGGAGGCCTATGCCACAATAGAGAAGGAATGTCTAGGGATTGACTGGGCTTTGCAGAAGCTACAACCTTTTTGTACAGGAAGAAGTTCACCCTGGTTACTGATCACAACCCCCTTACATGGTTGCATAGGACCAGTGGACAAAACTCAAAATTGCTATGGTGGAGCCTGGTGCTGCAGTACTATAATATGGAGATTAGGCACTGCAGCAGGTTGCAGCAGGCCAACATTGATGGGCTGTCCAGACAATAGTTAGTGTCTTTGTTTTTTTTAAGTAGGGGGAACACTAAGAAAAACTAACATGGGGTTCGCCTAGAGAGGGAACCGAGTGCATATCAATGGGAGCTAGCCAACTCACATAAGAAATCAACATCATTTAGTGGGGGCTAAAAGATTTTTCTTCTTTATTGGGGGGGATGTAACAATTTGCTATGTATACCTGTCACTGTATTTTTTTATTTTATTCAATTCTTTCTGCATGGGTAATGGTTAGAATTTAGCTGCTACAGGGACAAGGCTGACATTCCTGGGGAAAGTCAAGGCTCTTGTTACAGACAGACCAACTGGCTTTGAGGAAAATTTACTATCTGTGCTGTCCTGTATCACAGCAGGATCATTTTTGGCAGAGCTTAGAAAGGGTCTCTTCATGTTTCATGGAGGAGTCACTCCTGCTGGACTAGACAGGACTTGGGACAAAAAGCAGATATAAAGACTGAAGTTCAGATCAGTCTGGTTTTCCAAGTAGACCCAGCCTTCAAGACACAAAGAATGTTGAATCTATGATGTCAGAGTGACATATTGGATGACATGGGGGGCAGCTGGAGAATCTTAAGGTCTTGCAGAGCCTGGAAGAAACAGTCAGGTTTGGGACTATGAACAGCTGACATCTAAGGTTCAAGTCTATTCTGATTCACCAAAGTGTCCAGTGCGGGTAAGCCTTTGTACGTTGGTAAAATTAGAAAGCGTAGTAAGATTTTCTTTGTGTTTCTTTTGGCTGTATGAAACACCATTTTCTTTCCATTTCTGTAGAATTACTGTTCCCTGTAGTCTTTCTGTAGTATCTTGTATTATATGTGTAAATATCTTGAAGTATTAAAACATTATTATTTCATATGCTTTATTTTTCTGTGACTAAGTCCTTTGAGGTACAGCTAACTAATTTATAACTGACAAAAGTACTGTGTTTCCACCTCTAAAGAGAAGGCTACCATCACCATAATTTGTTTCTAAAGTGAAAAGTTCTCAGCTGTGACAGAGAGGGGTGGGTTGTTTGCCCTTGAGCAAGAAGCACTGTATTCTGGAGGAATTCTGATCTGAAGAAACCCTGAGAAAGTGTCTGTGCTGAATGGTGGCAGCTACTGAGTACCCCTGCAGGCATCCGAAGGGTTTGATAAATCTGGTAACACTGGCAGGTTGAGTCTGGGAGAAACTAGTTTGCCACACCAGGTAAAGATAATACCGTTATCTGGCTAATAAAAAGATAAAGATCCAAGTTTTCAAAGTATATAAACCTCTTCTTCAGGTTAGTTACAATGTAGGCTGAAGTGCCCTCTATAGCAGCTTTGTTTTGATTAGCAATATAAGAAAAAAAGAGGAACACTATAAAGGTTTGTGTAAAGTTTTTCTTTTTTTTTCACTTTATCTTTTTATTGAAATATGAGTATACAGTAAAGCACATATCTTATACAATAGAAGGCTATCCTCCATGTAAGGTATAAAATATCACTTAACAAAACACAGTATTTAGGGCAAACATATTGGAGAAGCCTTATATACATGTATTGATAATACAACACAAACCTAGACAGGATGTAAGTGGAGATCAGAAGGGTTACAATCAACAGAGTATTATAGGATCAGAAATAGCAACCATGTACAAAATACATGCTAGGGCAGGCTATGGCAAGGCATTCAGTAAATTGCAAAAAGTGATAAATATGGTAATATAAACAATGTTCAGTAATGGAGAAGTGAAGATAAGAGAAAAGTGTGCAAGGAAAGAAAGAAGAGAGAAAAAAGCAAGGAAGAAGGGAAGGAGAGAGGGAGAAAACAGGGAATAAGGGAAAAAAGAGGAGAAATCTGTGCACAAAAGTTTTGAGAAAACCTAATCTGAGAGCAAAATAAGAAGGAGGGCTAAATATCCCTAAGAATTAGGGTCTAGAAGAACTAGATTCATATACTTGAAGTAATTCTGCCAACATCTGTTATATGCAGTGAGTCGGTTATGAGTAACATGAGATAATCGGTCTAGAGAGGCATACTGAGAGAGGCTTTGAAGAACATCTGAAAGAGAAGGCAACAGAGTTGATTTCCATTTCATAAGAATCAGACATTTGACCAGAAGAGAAAGTATGTTTAGCCATCTAAAATGTGCATGTGAGAGGAGAGAGCTATTGGGGATAAGGATGCCTAGAAGGAATAGCTTGGGGTCAAAAGGTAGTTTTTGTCCTGTTACTCTGGAGGCAAGTAAACAGACTTTATGCCAGAGCTTATTAATGGGAGCGCAAGACCACAAGATATGAAGTCAATCCCCATTGGCCAAATTGCAGCGCCAGCGATTATTATTATTTAATAGGCCCATTTGTTGAAGTACAGAGGGGGTTCTGTACCAAAGATGTAGGATTTTAGCTTGTATTAAAGAACTACGGGCATCTTTAAAGGTATTATGTGCAATATGCCAACAATTACTCCATTGTGCATCTGAAATATTGTAGTTAAGAAGAGTACTCCATTTATTTTTGGCCTGCATAGACTGATCAGGAAGATTATCAATAATGTCTTTGTAAATGGAGCTATTTAATTTTACTGATAAATTAGTCCAGTGTGAGATGTATGGGTTTTGAAGAGTATGCCTATACACTAAACTAGATAGAGAGAGTTATAAGCTGCCCGAATTTGTAAAAACTTCCAGAAGTCCCGTTTAGGAAGTTTCCATGTGACCTGCAAGTCTGAGAATGATCTAAGAGTGAGTGAATTCTGGTCCAAGATATCTCCAAGAAAGAAAATGCCTTTGTTCCTCCATGTACGACAGAAAATTGGGTGATCTTCTAGAGTGAGCAATGGATTGCCCCATAAGGGGACATAAAACCAGGGTGTTGGATTGGATTTCAGGAATTTGTGGGTTAGTTTCCAATAAAGAACAGAGGATGATATAATCGGGTGAGATTTTAGTTTAGAGGAAATGGGATTAAAAATGAAGGAAGTGGGAACTCCTCCCGGGCACAATGCAGATTCCATTGCAACCCATAGTGGTGGGCAAGGGGAGGGTTTCTGAAACCATTTAATGTTTTGGGCCATTCTCGAAAGCCCAGAGGTAGCCTTTGGAACCAGGGAGTCTGAACCCTTTTTCCAATGTGATCGAAGTTTGTTGCGGTTAAATCTCGGTGGTTTCCCATCCCAGATAAAGTTACCTATTAATTTATCAATTTTAGCAAAAAAGGAGGGTGGTAAGACTAAAGGAATATTGGCAAAGAGGTAAAGAATCTTGGGAGAAATGGACATCTTAATGGCTGCAATTTTCCCCATGAAAGAGAGATTAAGAAGTTTCCATCTGTCCAGAATTGTTTTGATATTATCAAATAAGGGGTTAAAGTTAATGTCTCATATCTTCCCTAAGTTACTAGTAATTTTGATTCCTAGATATGTTATACCTTGTGGTGACCAGCGGAATCCAAGAGGTAAATTTAAAAAAGGCTTTACAGTGGTCGTAAGGGGCATAGTTTATGATTTGCCATAATTCAAAGCAAGGCTAGAAATGTTAGTAAAATTATTAAACAAATCAACCAACAGGGGCCCAGCCTCATTCAGGTTTTCGAGTAAGATTAAGAGGTCATCCGCGTAGGAGAGAGAAACATATCTTGAATTGCTCACAGGTATACCCATAATGCTAGAAGATTGACGTAAACAAGCAGTCAGGGGTTCCATGGCTAAAATAAACAGGGAAGGTGACAGGGGACAGCCTTGTCTAGTTTCCCTTGCTAGATGAAAGTAAAGGAAAGGGTGGAATTAGTAAGTACTTTAGCAAGAGGGGAGTTATATAATAACTTGATCCAGGAGCAAAAGGTATGAGAAAGACTGAAATAAGATAAAACTTGATGAAGGTAGCCCCAGTTTAAAGAATCAAAGGCCTTCTCAAAATCAATAGCTATGGCTGCAGCTGGTGTCTTGAGGGATTTGACTTTGTGAATTAAATTAAATAAGGAATGTAGGTGATCAGAACCAGATCTATGTTTAATAAAACCAGCTTGTGAACAATGAGTTAGCTTGAGAATCAAGGATTCAAGCAGAGAAGTTAGTAGTTTAGCAAATATCTTCCCATCCATATTTAATAAAGAGATGGGCCTGTAACTTGCGGGGTGAGTAGGGTCTTTTTCTTTCTTAGGGATTAGGGTTATGATTGCTTTGCTGCAAGATGGGGAAGCTTGCCAGTATTGGAAGCTTCTTGATAAACATTAAGAAGAAGGGGGCATAAGGTGTCAGAAAACATTTTATAGAAATTGACAGGGAATCGGTCACCCCAAGGGGATTTGCCGGATTTCAAGGAAGACAAAGCTTTCTGGATTTCCTGAAGCGAGAAGGGTTCATCTAAAGAATTTATTTCAAGAGTAGAAAGATGAGGAAGATGTAACGATTTAAGGAACTGTTGAATTTGTAAAGTAGATGGAGGATTTGTGTTAGAGTATAGTTTTTGATAAAAGGCTTTCATGATATGGTTTATAGAGGGGTTGTCAGAGTGAATCGTACCCTGTTCATCTTTTAGGCTTAGGACGTGTCATTCCATTTGTTGAGCTTTGAGCTAGTAAGAGAGGAGTTTCCAATTTTTATCACCGTGTTTCCAAAACTTATATTTAAGTTTAAACAAGGCCAGTTCAGTATTACGAGAAATTAATTAGTTAATTTTAACTCTAAGTTGAAGAATTTCAAGATGAAGTTGAGAATCAGAACAGTGCTTATTAGAAGAAAAGTATAAATTCTCATTAGCCTTAAGAAATTTTTCCAAGTCTGCCAGCTGTTGTTCCCTTACTCTTTTCCTATGTGCAACATACCTGATAATTTTCCCTTGAATCGTAGCTTTAAGAGCTTCCCATACACAGGACATAGAAGATCCGGTTGGGGTATTGTGAAAGAGGAAGTACTGAATTTGTGCTTTGATCATGGGTAAGAAATTGGGATCCTTGAGAAGGAGAGGGTCCAGCCACCAGTAAGAAGATTTAGGTGCTAATGGGCCCAACAAAAGTTGCAATTTGACAGGGGAATGGTCTGAGATTATGATGGGAGAGATGGATGAATCAATAGTTTTTTTTTCCATTATAACAGGAGAGGCTAACCAGTAGTCAATTCTACTGTATGTCTTATATAGAGAGGAGTAAAAAGTAAATTCTCAATCACGAGGGTGAAAGAGGCACCATACGTCAGCTAATCCAACATCTTGCATTAGTAATGAGAGGGCTTTAATACTTCTAGGGTGGGCCTCTGTAGTGGGGCTACTTCTGTCAATGCTGGCTTCTAAAGCTAAGTTAAGATCCCCTCCAAGAATAACTGGTGTATTATCAATGTTAAAGGATAGAATCTGTTGAGCTAAATTATGAAAAAACTCCGGGGAATCGGAGTTGGGTGCATAGACATTAACAAGCAGAAGAGGACCAGAGTTGGAATTCAGTTTGTCCATCACTCATCTGCCGTCAGTATCAGAAACGGAGTTTATAAGGGACCATTTGAGACTCTTATGAATAAGAATAGCAACTCCTCTTTTTTTTGAGGTATAAGATGATTCGTAGATCTGACCGACTCAATGTTTTTTTAGTCTATGAACATCCTCTGCTAATAATTTTGTTTCTTGAAGGAAAGCAATTTGTGTTTTATGTTTTTTGAGATGTGAAAGAATTTGCTTCTGCTTACAAGGAGAATTAAGTCCCTTCACATTCCATGTATATAAAAGTATGTCACTCGTATTGTTAGTGTTAAAGAAAGGGAATAATCACTGGAGTGTGAAGGGACAAATAAATGAGTCAGAGGATGATTAGAATACAATAAAGAGAGCTTACATAAATGTAGAGAGTGGCAGGAACATTCAAGCCAAAAAATGTGAGATGCATGATACATGAATGGCACAGATATCTTATTAAAGTTAGAGTAGAGATGGGGAAGGAGAAAAGTCTTTAACGACAACAACAATACTAGTAAGCTAAATAACAAAGAAAACGTTTTATGGGTGTGATGAGATATGAGTCAGCCAACTGGCTAAGAGACTCTTTCCCCACACTCTGGGGGCGTCGATATAGGGAGGAGACTAGGGAGGACTGGTTATAAATATTGGCCCAAACCTAAGTCTGATCCCAGTAATATAATAAAGTAAGTATTCCTGATAAGTTAAACTGAAAGGAAATAATACCAAGAAAGGCAGGGGACTGTAATAACCTCAGCTTAATTCTAAGCTAACAGGACAAGGTATAAGGATAAAGCTAAACACCAGAACTTATTTATAAACATTAGTAGTAATAGTACAAGATATACCAACTCGAAATAACAGTAAATTAAAGAACCATGTATGAGATGCCAGAACAGCCTAGACATATATAGCAAGGAATTCAGGGAGCCAGGTGGAATGCAAATGAACAAATATAAAAGGAAAAGTAGATCATTACCACATTAGAGTGACTCTGAGTACACTTTGCAGTGAAACAGAATAAGTACATAAAAAATACAACATTGAGGGGGAAAGAAGAAAGGGGAGGTCAACTTAAGCCCTTACACCCTGAGCCAAATGTAAATCGGGATTATATGGAGAGGTATAGGCTTCGGTGGTAACTGCACACAGAAAAGATAATCATAGTAAAGATCAGCTCCGATTACTCGAAAATCGCCTAAATAGGTGTCATTTGGGGTGACTAGGTCTAGAAGACTAGGCCCAGTGAGCCCCAAAACAGGAAGGACCACACAGCAGTGGATTTCTATAATATCTGTAGGCTTCGAGTAAAATAAGGAGCATAAGGAAGATGTAGATCTACAATCCTTTACAATAGTATACCAAACATAGCCCACCTCTTTGAGTGCTAGTGATAGTTCCATATTATAAACAGGCGGTAGTAAGAATAATGGAGCGTAGGGAAGGAGATAGATTAAATGTAGTTGCCAATAGTACTTAAGAACCTGTCATCAGGAGAGGGAAGGGGTAAATTGCCTTGTAATATATAATAATTCACATATGAGAAAAGAAAAGGCAATAATCAGGATGCATACCGAATGAAGTTATGCGACTGAACAGCCAAAAGACTATAAACCTGATGTACTGCTTAATTGGAGAGTAAAAGGCTAGATACAGAGAGCCTGTTTAGTGAGGTAATGTGTAAGATCTAACACTAAAATAATGGGTTAGAAAAGCATTGCTGATATACCAAAGTTCCTTTGAAGACCTTTAAGCTGCTCGTTTAAACACTGCAACAAAGTAAATTGATCGCCATGATGTACAGCCTTTGATTTTGCACCGCTGGGAAACGAAAGCAACCAGGTAGCATAGACTGTAGAGTATGTGGCTAGGTAGAAAAAGTGTACTGGCACTCCCTTTAAGTATCCTGGAAGCAAAACCTACCAAGATATAGCAACTGTGACCATATTACTGACCATATAAACTCATGACACCTTAGATTTATTAGCAGGATTGTGACTATTGATGTTCTTGCTTTTGGTATTTGCCCTACATTTCTTTTTGGGTAGCTCTGAAGATTTGAGGGGGGAACTTGCAACAACTTCTGCCCATGAAGTATTGGCAGAAATACATCCCTGAGGCACAGGGCCCAAATTAGAGGGATGTTCATCTGAAATTTGCTGGGAAAGATCCTCCTGCGAGGAGCGCATGTCATCCTCCAAGAGAGCAAACTTTTTGCTCAAGGGAATAGAGGGGTTGATTTGAAGGTGAGAGGCTGCAGCTTGGGGTGTTTGGGGTGAAACCTCGCTAGACCTGCATGAAAATCTTGAAGAATAATGCCCCGACAGAAGCTTCTCTTGCAGCCGTGTTGATTGCCTTGGGGTCAAATCAGTTGCGGCATTGCTGCTTGGGGCTGCGAGTTCTGCAACACTTTCCCCACGTTCCTGTACCTCGTCGTCCACCCTCCGTGCAGATACCAAAGCTGTGTTTGGTTTGCTAATTGCTGCTGAACCTCCCAGGGTAAGATTACAGAAAGAGACCTCCAGATAGTTGGCTAAAGCATCAGGGATTTCAAAATCCTTGAAGGAAGAGCCTGAGAAAAGGCGTAGTGTCGCGGGGTAACAGAGCAAATTTAATGCTTCTTTGGTGGAGGATTTGTTTAAATGGATTGTAGGCCTTCCTTCTGATGGTTAAATCTTTTGAAAAGTCTCTGTAGATGGAAATATTAAACTCTTGCCACTGAAGTTTCCCCATTTCTCTGTCTTGTTTCAGTATTAATTCTGTATGGGAATAGTTCAAGAAGAGAGCAATGATAGGCCTTGGTCGCTGGTCTGATGTTGGCCTGGGACCCAGAGTGCGGTAAGACCGCTCAATTATTAACGTTAGGTCAGGAGGCAGTTTAAGCATTGCAGGCAGTACATGTAATAAAAGTGCAGTAGTGTCTCCTAATTCTACACCTTCAGGGAAGCCAAAAAATTGTAAATTGTTGTGACAATCACGATTTTCAATATCGTCAGTTTTGGCTTGTAGGGATTTAATAGTTCGATCTTGATTGCGGACAGTAGCCTGGAGGTCTTGAATAGTAGTGGTGTTACAGGCTGTTGCTTTCTCATTAAATGCAATTTTCTGGCTAAAAGTTTCAAGAGTGGTCACATTCTGTTGGGTGGAGGTTTTTAGATCATTAATCTCAGCCATCAGTTTAGAAAACATTACTTCCACTCTAGCAAGTGAGCTTTGCTGTACTTGGAGATCTGCCATAATGCTGAAGGATGAGGCCTAGTATGCTGCAGTACAGTGCAGAATAATTGAATATAAGTAGATGATGGATCAAAAATGACTTACAAACTGTGTCAGGCAGTAATATTACAGGATGGTCACAGGAGTTGGTACCAAAGAAAGGTCTGGTGAAGGCTGGATGAGGTTAGATTGCAGTCATTCCTGCAGAGATTCTGAACTATGCTGCCATGCCTGGACAGGCCACGCCCCAAGGTTTGTGTAAAGTTTGAAGTGCTAATTAACATCAAAGCAGAAGGAATAATGTCACTACTTACATTCTAGCTGTTGTCACAGTATACACAGGAAGTTGTTTTTTTAAGATATGCAGATAAAAAGCTACAGATATTTTAAAATATTAGGGGTAAAACAAACTTAATGCTGATTTACATCAAACAGACTGCTCAGAAGGTGTTATAAAATAATTTAGATATGGCCTTTGTTATGTTGCAATCCAGTTGATGTTTGGTTAATAGCAAGGGAAATGTTCTGTGCTAAGTTCAAAGACTATGTTAAGTAGTGGGATATGAAACCTCTTTATTAAGGCCGGACTCCAGAGTATTAATAGTTTCCATAAATTTGAACTCTGATGCCCTTCTCTCCCTTTGTGTTCTGAATAATTTGCAAATCACCTAAGTCATGTCTCAAGCTGGAGAACTGCACACCCACTGGTGTGTTTGCGAGCTGGTGTTTGATATTGTAACAGTGTAAGTTCATTTGCTTGCTAAGAGGCTGCCCTGCTTCCCCCACATTCTAACCATCTATTTGGTTATACTTTGTCTGTTTAGCATTTTAACTGTCTGCAGATAAGCAGCTATGGTGACATTTTTGTGGAGGAATCTCTAACGCTTGAATTTTGTCTGAGTTTTGATTTTCTGTTCCCAGTATATAATATATTTGTTTTTCAGGGCTGTCTCTAGTTATCTGGATAGGATACAACCATGTTTTGGGCTAACTCTCTCGTAGTCTTTGATGTCAATATTACTATAAACTAAGAGTGTGACCACATCGGAGTGTATTGTGCTTTTGTCTGTCCTCTGTGTTAATGATTTAGTGCTCAGAAATGGTAGGAACTTGTTTTCTCTTTTCCAAAGGTGAGACCAAAATTGTACTGTTCATTTCTACTGTATATGTTTAGCAAGAGGGAAATTGTCCTAATTCAGCCATGCAGCCACTACTGGGAGCATTTCTTAAAGTGTTTAGTTTATGCCTATAGCAGGTCTCGATCCACAAAACAAAATACCACCATCCACATGCATGAAGGGGCTTGTGTGCCCACAGATTGCCCACTGCACACAAGAAGGGCTTTCCAAGGGAACATCCACCTGATTTGTCTGACCCCTCTGCACCCAATCCCATCCCACCTGCACATCTATATGGGCAGTCAGGTTGTGGGTGGACGTGGGAATGGGAATAGTCTGCAGCGTGATTCATAGTATGATGTATGCTGATTGTCAGGGATGCTTCCCTTATGTTTCCCAGGGTCCAGCAGTAAAGCTGGTTGGTCTTGCACATATGCATATTGAGCTAGTAGCTGCTGCACTTTGTTTCTTTTGGTTCCAATAAACTGTGAGTTATCAGGGCTGGCAGTATAGCCTAGAGGTTAGAGTAACGAGCTGTGAGTGAGCTTGGTACATTCAGCAGACCAGGGTTTGATTCCCACAACCTCTCTACTTGCACACTGTGTGACTCTGAGCAAGTCACTTAACCGCCCCAGTGCTCCAAGGTCACCCCGGAAAACAGGCACTTGTGCCTAGTGGTTCTTACCTGGTTACCAAAACAAATAAATAAAATCTTTATTACCACTGTGTTTTAACTATTTTTGGGACAGAGTGTGGTCTATTTCTGTTGTTTTCAAGCCTTGGTCTGCATGATCACACTAGCTGCAGTGCTTGAGCACACGTAAAACTTGTTTTTTGTTGTCTCTGCACAGGTGTCCCTGTTGGCCCATCCCAGACTGTTCTGGGGCCATCAATCCATCATGTGAGTTACCTCTGGCTCTTCAAGCTGACATGGAGGGTTGGGCTCTGTCTGTTTCATGTACATTTTTTTAATGATTCTACAGTTATGGATACAAGGACTGCTGTATATCACAATCCCCTGCTTTATTTGGAGCAGATGATCCACTTGAGCACTAGGACAGGCATTCAATTGGATGCTGATTGTCAGCCCCACTCTGTTGCTTGGTAACCTCTGCCCCTCTGCACTGCCTTCTGTGCACAGAGTTGGGAGACAGGGCTGTGGATGCCACCATAGGCAAGGTTATCCACTGGTACAGAGCATTCACAGCCACGTACTATAGGCTTTTGGTTCTTATCCGGTCCATCATTGTGGATCAGTACATAGTGCATACCTATACACTGGTGCAGAGCATTCACAGCCACGTACTATAGGCTTTTGGTTCTTATCCGGTCCATCTCTGTGGATCAGCACATAGTGCATACCCATACTCTGGTGCAGAGCATTCACAGCCACATACTATAGGCTTTTGGTTCTTATCCGGTCCATCTCTGTGGATCAGCACATAGTGCATACCCATACACTGGTGCAGAGCATTCACAGCCACGTCCTACAGGTTTCTAGTGCATTTCTGTCTCATCACCATGAATCAGTATATGTCTCTTGCTGGGATAAGAATTTATTGTTCCCCAAACATCACTCCCATAAAAAACATTGGCTGAATTATGCTGTCAAATAATTTTAGACACAGCTTTATATGAGGGTTGAGAAAGGGTCAGATTGTTTCTTTATAGAACAGAAGGCATGAATGGCATTTTCCTGTAATGTTTTAACAGCCAGATAAAAGTTCACTGAGGCACTTATTCTCCCTCTCTCTCACTCCCCCGTCTCTTGCCCTCTTACTCCTCTTCTCTCCTCCCTTTCCCTATCTCTCTCTCATTCCCTCTTGTCATCTTTCCCCTCTCTCTCCCACTCTCCCCCTCTGTCTCTTTCATTATTACTCTCCCTCTGTCTTCCTCACTCACTCTCCATCTCTTTCCCTGTTTCTATTTCCCTGTCTCTCCCTTTCTGTCTCTCCCTCACACTCTTTCTCTTTCTCTTTCCCCTTCTTCTCTCTCTTTCCATTGTTCCTCTTTTATTCCGTGGGTACTTCCATTCTCTTTTATTCTTGTCTGAGTCCTCTTTTCTTCCCTCTTATTTTTTACTTTGTTTCTCTCTCTTTTTCTGTTTTGCTGTCCCTCTTCAAAGTTTCTGCCTCTGATTTTCTTACTTATTATAGGAATACTTTTTATCATAGTCCATCAGGGTACTGGAACATGTTCCAGATTTAGCAGAATATATTAGCTGATGTTTAAATCAGTTTGAAAAAATTGTAAGACAATGATATTCTCAAAGTGTACAACAGACATTTCTGACTATGTCTGAAAATGTTCATGGACTTTTTTAAGTGATAGTGCATGAGCTATTTTTGTTAGACATTACTGAACTCTAGTAATGTTGTTGAATAATTGTGTGATATATTTTGTTTCTTTATTTATAATCCACTATTTTGGCCATGTCTCCTTTGTAGATGTGAGTAATCTTCTTATGATAGTACTTATCTTACTGACATTGCAGACAAATGTAATGCCTCAACAAAAACACTGAATATAACCATCAACGAGTTAGTGAACAGTGTAGCAATGCAGGGTGCAAATGGAAGTAAGCAGGTTTGTTTTAAAGCTTTGACCAAAAGGAAATGATTAAATATTAATAAACTGAACCTTAAAACAACGGTGGGACGTGATGGTGTAGATGTGAAACTGCTTAAGATAGCACTAAATGAGTTCATAATTCTAATTCTGAAATTAATGAATATGTCTTTGTGCATGCACAAGGTGCTGGAATCACGGAAACAGGCTGCAGTTGTATCAGTTCATAAAGGGGGAGATGCAATAATGGTATCACATTATAGGCTGATCTTGGTTCTGTCACCACTGTCCAAGATACTAGAATGAATAATATGTGATCAATTGGTTGACTGTATTGATAAAAATTAAATTTTAATAGAAACCCAACATGGTTTCCAGAAAAAAATATAGCACAACAACAGCATTACTGGAATGTATTGAGTTTATGTCTGGTGTCTTGGGCATTGCTGGGGCAGTCTATATAAACCTAGCAAAAGCATTCGATCTAGTAGATCATACCTTGTTAACACAAAGATTGAATGATGTGTGGTTACCGTGGTCTGCTGGCGGGTTGTTTGAAAGCTATTTGAAGGGACAGCTTCAAAAGGTTAAGTTGGGTGTTGTAACATCCACTCTGAGATCTATCAACACTGGTGTCCACAAGGATCCTTTCTTGGACTGCTGTTATTTAGCCTGTTTTTGAACAGTCTTCCCTCTATTTGCCAGAACTGCAAATTTGTCTTTTATGCTGATGATGCTTTTCTGGCAACCAGCAGTAGATCAGTACCTGATCTGTCAGAACTTTTTTCAGAATGACTTTGAGTCCAAAAGTGATTTACAGATAGCAGGCTTATTATGAACGTAACAAAAAAAAAATATAAATAAATAACTAAGTCAGTGATTTTCAGCGCAACAAAAAATTGGACAAGGGTATAAAATTAATATAACTACATTGACTGGTGATATTTTGGAACAAATAGGATGCTTAAAGTACTTAGGTGTGTATCTGGACTACACACTGTCCTTTGCAAAGCATGTTGATTATATTGTTAAAAAAGATCAATGTAAGGTTAGGCTTGTTATGTGGAAATAAAATTAATTTCATTCAAGCAACATGTAAATTGACTGTTCAAGGTTTAATCTTGACAATTGTCGAATACAGGTTGGTAGTTTATACGTAGATACATAGATACATAGAATATGACAGCAGATGAGGATCGCCAGGCCCATCTAGTCTGCCCATATTCCCTACCTCCCCAAGTGTCCCTTGGCTACCCTTTCTGTGCAGTCTGTAGGGTTTCCTTATGTCTATCACACGCATTTTGCTTTGGCATCAGACATTGTACTATCCAGGTTAAATATAGCACTGAATGATGCATGCAGATTTGTGCTGGATGCTAATAGGAATGTCCATCACTGTGTTCTGTGTGCCAGGGTCGATTAATGTCCCACTGATCTGTGTATTAAGTACTATGATATTTTATGGTGATGGAAATTGAATAATAGTCAAAATACAGCAACGTTAAATAACGTGATGTCCTGTTTTGATATTTATAATACAAGATCAAGTATGAATACCAAATTGGAGTTGCCATGCTGTAAAACCTCACTTGGGCAGAAATCTTTAAAATATAGAACTATTAAGTAGTGGAAATAATGTCCACAATATGTTGAAGGAAGTCAGTCCATGGGAAGTTTTAAGCAATGCATTATGCCTTACTTGAAGGATCTTAATGTGTGTAAGTATTTTAGAAGATGATTTGCTCCAGACTTTTTACTTTACTGCACTCTGTTTGACAATGTATTACAGGGGTGCAGTCACGCCCCTATAGTTAGGGTTGAGTAGCCTGTTCAATGTTAAACCTCTAACTTTGCACATCAATATCTCTGGCTCCATTTGATGAAATGAGCTGATATCTTGCATGTGTTGTCTAGGAGGCAAGGTCTTGATTTGTAGAAAGCTTTGTGATGCCAGCTTGTACGATTTCTAAGATACACATATGTCATTTTGTAATAATGCCTAGTTTTTTTCCTATACTTAACATGTTTTTTTTTGCTCTTATCTACAGCCTACATAGAATGTAATTTTCTCCCCAAACTTTCAGGGTTGTTGTGGGTTGTCCTAACCTTTGAGGGTCCAGTGGAAAAATATTAAACAGTTCCAGAGTTATAACAGTTTAAAGTTTGATGTTTTCCATTCTGAGCATGCACATTAGCGTTTTTAAGTTAATGTTCTGGTGCGAAATGAAAAAAAATGGATGTCGCAGGACCCTTTTGTGGTTTCTCACCACTTGCTTGTCACTGCACCAAACATTTTTTGTGCCATTGCAATCGCCTTCTTCTTGATTTTTTCCACAAACTAACAAGCATGGAAAATACATAAAAATGCTGCAATTTTAAAAAACAAACACCAGACCCTAGGTAAACAGGCCCAGTTTAGCTAGATTTTGATGTTTTTTTTTAAATGAGGGGCTGAAATACCTCTTTTGGGCACTCAAAATCCTTGGTGCCCAGCTTAGCGAGAGGAGCTTCACCTGCATTCTCTGTATGAGAACAGTAGGACTTTCTTGACTTCTGCAGCCACAGCTGGAAATGGGCTGCAGTGAGAGCAGTGAGCCACCATTTTCCTGATGTCTAGTGACACCCCCCATTGCCATCCTTGTAAATGTGTAATGTTGCCCTTGTGTCTAGTGGCACACCCCCACCCTCCGATAACCATCCCCGTAATAAGATTAAAGAAACCTGGTGTCTAGTGGCACTCCCTTCCGTGGAGGGAATTATAGTAATTTTTGGAGGGTGCAGGTGGCAAAGCCCCTTGCAAACAGCCTGCATTTGCCCTGCTGTATTAGGCACGATGGGGGTCAGGTGGCACAATTGCTGGGTGCGATGATTGCTAGTGGCATTGTGCTGTCGGCCTAATTGCCATCAGCAATTATTTTGTCGCACCGAAGTGGGTGAACCCTCACCCCCTCGTACAACCCCACACACCCTCACTCACCTGAACTGGTCACAGGGTGAAGATCCACTGTCTTATCAAAGACATGTCTTGCTGCTGAAACCTCCAACTGCAATATGAGAAACTAAGGTAAATGCAGTTCAGTGTATTTCAATGGGATTTTTAACTTTGTGGCATAACTGTACCATTTTTGCATATTATGAGCCCAAATTTTCAGTATGCCTGTTTGGGACCCCACCTCTTGAACAATGATGGTGGAATAATACAAATCCAGCCCAAAAAGTGATTTCATTGTCACTTGTTGAAATAACCTTTCAGACAGGATTTGAAAATTTTCACCATCCTTGTTCATGAGGTGGGGTCATAAAAGGCTATGTTGAAAATATGTTAAAATGACAAAGTTATGTGCACACGTTGGAATTTTACTACGGTCACTCGTAACTTTGAACTTGTAAATATTCTGAACCCAAATTTTCAACATAGCCATTTTTTACACCACCTCATGAAAGTGACAGCTCTCATTTTCCAAATCCTGGCCAAAATGACTTTTTACACCAGTGGTGCAGAATGCCATTTTGGTGGTGCCGAATGACGTTTCAGAAGAGATTTGAAAATTTTAACTACCAGGTTCATGAGGTGGGGTAATGAGAAGGCTATGTTAACAATTTGGTTGCTGTTTTGCTACAAATGCAGGACCCTGCTCTTATACAGCAACATTCACATATACAACTATGGAGAGATGGGTGCCCTGCGCTGCTGCAGGCAAATGAGGATCTGATTATAATGTCTCAAAAAGTAAGGAAATTTATTGCAAAACACTCAGTTAATGCACCAGTTAGGTTAACTCAGTACCACAAAAGTAGGGAAATGTGGCGTTAGGGTTTCCAACCCTAATCCCCCCCCCCAGCAGCAGGAGGAAAATACTTTAGGTTTTTGGGTCTCCAGAGTCTTGGTGAATCAGTAGTGGTGTCTTCTTTGGGGGTTGCCATCCCTAATGCTTACCCCTTCCCACAGTCCCAAGCCTCCAATCTGAAGCACAAGGTACAGCTCCAAGCCACTGCCTCATAATGATACACTCTTCAAAGGTAAAGTACAGTATGTCTCGCCATAAGTTGTCAGCACAATTTGTTGTACATTTCTTCACGCCTTGGCCCTGTGTGAAGAACGGAGATCCTGTGTGATGTTGTTTGCTCACAGAATGGGGTAGGCATTATGGCTGACAACCCCACGGAAGTCCCCACCACTAATTCACCAAGACTCTGGAGATTCAAAAACCTAATGTTTTTTCCTTTTGCTTCTTGGGGGTGGGGGTGGGTGTTAGGGTTGAAAACCCTAACACCACATTTCCCTACTTTTGTGGCATTGGCGTATTATCAAAGTCTTTTGCAAATAATTATATACTAATTGACTGTAACTCCATCTTTGTATTGAAATGTTGTTATTGTATGAACAATGACTGAGTCACTTGAAAAGATACTTGTTGCCTAAAGGACTTCCCTAATAAAAATACATTCTGAATAAAAATAAAAAAATAAACTCTGGCACCTGGTAAAATAAAAAAAGAATACATATAAGAGAGATGGGGGGGGGATGACATGTCTACTATGCACACAAATGCCTATGAGTTGTTTACTTTATACATAAATAGAGAATACTAGATGGACAATTATGCACAACCACTGTGTTCTGTCACATAGGGGTTCTGATTCCCAGTGACCTCAAGAGCGAAGCTCAAGAGGGCCATGGGAATCAGAACTCTGAGGTGATAGAACACACTGGTTGTGCACAGAGTTGCACATCCACCCAGTATTTTCCTATAGTGTATGGCGCTGCCCCCCAAAATATAAATATACTGTTTCATCAGTTTGTTTTTTTTTTATGAAAAAACAAACAGGATTTATTTGTTTGCTGTTGCCTTCTTGATGTGGGGTTCAGGGCTGGTTGCTAGGTCTGTGGTATGGTCGTTAGAGATCAGATGTCCCTATGTCCATAGCATGGACTTCCATTGGTTGCCAATTGCATTTGGGTGGGATTTAAAAAAACATGGCAGCTGTATTTCTTGCTTAATGATATGATGCTTACTGGGGAACCAAACTGGATTTTGTGACTAATTTAAAACCTGTGGTTGATCCTGTGTTTTTTAAGTATCTGGATGATCCTGCATCTACAGGGATTTATGTGAGTGATCATGCCACATGACATTTTATCTGACTGATCCTGCATTCAGTGGTTTCTGTTGTCTTAGGTGGTTTTAAAACTGTGTGGCTCATGAGCTTTCCAAATTAGTTGGAATGCTGTTGTACCACAGAAGGATACAATCATGATCCATGACCTCTGAACTGTGGTACAGCAGCATTTTGGCCGAGATGCATATCAGGTTGGAACAATATTCCACCATACATTATATGAAATTTATGTGACCGCAGCCTAGATAAATTTATACAATTGCTTTTGAGTCCACACCTATTACATACATAAATATAGATAAAGAGATTTATGCAACATATGTCCAGATAAACAGAGTGTGCCGTTTATCAGAGTCACTGTCTGGATAAGTTTATTTTATCCACACAGTGACTATGTCACCCCCCCACTCTCACAGCTGGCCACCTGCCACCAGCACTACTTGAGCGTTTACATTCTCGTATTCCTCAGCACATCTCCTAATAGCACAGCACCACACTCCACTGGACTCCAGTGCTCACTCACTTCTCCTTGTTTCCAAAAACTACTCACAGCACAGAACATCAATATGTAAAGGATTTCTGAACTGCTTAAAAGAATAATAAACCCCTCACTGTTTATATTAAATACTTTTTTTATCCTCCACATGCGCCCCAGCTCCTTGTCCCGCTTACTTCACTAGTGCTGATCCTGTCTCACCAGATCACCACTCCTCGCACGATGACCGCCGGAACAGCTCAAAAAAAAAAGAGAGAAAGTTATCCAATATCCACTCCTTCCAGTAGACACACTTCCTAATTGAATCATTCCCCTTTTTACTGAATTTACAGAGGCAGCCGCTCTTGCTAAGTGTATCTGCCATCTTGCCTCAAGTTTTTCAACTCACCACTTGATTGACCAATCAGCAATAATGCCCTGACATAAATGCGATGTCCAAATGCTGCACCCAAAGCAACCACCATAGCAAACAGGCTGGCACAATGGTGACAAGTTACAGTTTCCTGAAAAAATTCCCTAAGCTTTACAAAATAAAAAAAAAGAGATACACATATTAAAAAATCAAGACTATCACACACAAGGTCTTCCCCTATTGCATAAATGTGATATGCAGGGGGTGACTATGTGATAGCTCATTAGTTTTTCTGACAGTTGCCTGTGAGACTTTGTAACCCCACTCATGGCTTCCTACCACCATGAGGCCACTTGAGGTCACAGGCAACTGTACAAGATAAATGAGTTATCACATAGTAACCCCCCGCATATCCTACATATATATATATACACACACACACATATACAGTATATATATATTATGGTAGTACGGTAGTGCTACCATAGTTAGGGTTGAGTAGCCCTTTTAAGGTTAAATGGTGAAACTTTGCATCTTAATAACTTTGCCACCGTTCAACGGATTTGCCTGAAATTTGGCAGACATGGGGCACAACCATAGATCTTGGGATCTATTGTACTGGTCAGATATACGGCTGTGGAGTTATTAAGTGACATCCGTGCATGCAATTATTTTTTTTGCGCATTCTTTGCTCGCACCTACAGGTCGCATGGTTTGCACGACCGGTCCAAAAACTTCAGGGAACTTGCGGCCAGGGTCCCCGAAGTGCTGTTTGAAGATTTTGTGAAATAATATTGAACGGTTCAAAGGTTATTCAAAAAACAAGTTCCCATTATGTCAATGGGAAAAGTTAACAAAAAGTTTGACAGTTTCACAAATGCACTTTTTAGTGTCACAAATGACCCTAGTAGTGTCACAAATCCACCATTTTTTTTAGTTGGTGATCAAAAAAATGCTTGGCATTTAAAATTGGGACCCTCTAGGAACCCAATTCTTTTTGTGTTCACCTAGTCGGACCCTCAGGATGCTAGCCATGTCTTTATTTTGGGGTTAAACACCCCAGAAATATGTTTTTCAAATTTGTGGGAAAAGTAGTGTCACAAAGTAGTGTTGCACTTGCAACACTTTCACAAATTTTTGGGAAAGCTTTCACAAATCACGACACCACTTTTCCAGACTATGTCCAAAATGACAGGAATTCTTTGCCACCCTGCTGAAAAGAACGGTTTGATCTTTTGGCCTGAAATTTGGAGGTAAGGCAGCCAACATCTTACAGATATGTCTTTTGGTGGTTTGGTGACAAAATATTGCAGGGATGCCAAGTTACAGTCCTCTGAAGTTGACATTTTTTCCCATAGACTAACATGGTGGCGTCCGCCGCTCCTTTTGGGCTCGTATCTCGAAAACGGTGCGAGATACGGAATTTTCATCACAATTTTAGCGTTTAGCGGAAACATAGCCAGGAAACTCATGAATCATGTGAAATTAAAATTTTTTTTCTACGTCGTATGGTTCCTGAGATATAAGCAATTTAGTATTCCAACAGCTCATTTTCTGCTCCGAGGCCCATTATTATGCATACATTCTTTGTATGCACTGTGTTTCTCTATGCAGCTTTTGTGCAAAACCAGGGTGTGCACTTCTGTTACTGTTACAGTTAGCGTTCCCACTTGTGTTTCCGTACCTGTTTGCTTTACCGTTCCTGTGTACACCACCGTGTGCGTTACCCTTTGCGTTCTCGTTTGAGTAAGTGCTTTCGTTCTCGTTTCCATTTCTGCTTCCTTTGGTGTTATTTCTGCTGTTAACATTACCATTTGCATTTCCAGTTGCCGTACCATCACCATGCATGTCACGGTTTCTGCTTCCTTATGCTCTTGCGTCTCCTTTTGCGTTACTGTTTGCTTTGGTGTCACTTTGCGCATGCATTTCTATTAACGTTTGCTTTACCATTTACGTTTCTGTCACCATGTGCGCAACTGTTAGAGGTTGTGTTTTCCTTGTACTTATTGTTACTATGTCACAAAACATCACGTGGAGGGAGTGCTGGGCCCAAAGGGCCCCGCGCTCCCACCAGCACATTCCATTCACTATTTCTACTGCACATTCTCAAAAAGAAGGGAAATTAGAGGCAAAAAACTCTATTTTATGCATCAGTTAAGGGTGCACCACAGCAAAAAAAACTAGGAAATTTGGAGTTAGGGTTGAAAGCCCCCCTTGCACCCCCCCAGCCCACCAATGGGGTGTGCACTGGGGTATTCGTTCCTAACTCTCACCCCATTCTCCTATGCCTCAGCTTGTTTACACATGTTATGGGGTGAGAGTTAGGCAGACGACCCAATGCACACCCCTGCTGGTGGTTGGGGTGGTGGGCTGTGGCAAAGGGGGCTTGCAACACTAACACTGAACTTCCAGCTTTTTTTGCTGTGATACACCTAACTGATACATTAAATGGAGTTTTTCTCTATATATATATATATATATATATATATATATATATATTCTTTGCAAAAAAAACTGCATTAATGTACCAGTTAGATAACTTAAATGCCACAAAACTAGGGAAATGTGGCATTAGGGTTTTCAACCCTAACACCCCATCTCCACCCTGCAGGCAGCAACAGGCATAGGCTGTGCCTTGTGGCTGTCAACCTGATATTCACCCCATTCCATGAGTAATAAGCTGATATGGGTACAGTATGTGAGAATAGGGTGAGTGCTAGGGTTGACAACCCAAAGGCACACCCAGTGCATGTTGCTGCTTGCAGGTTGGGGGTGGGATGCTAGGGTTGGAAACCCTAATGCCACATTTCCCTACTTTTGTGGCATTAATTTACCCTAACTGATAGATTAATGCATTTTTTTGCAAAGAATTTCCTTACCTTTTAAGATACCATAATCATATCATCATTTCCCTGTTGGAGCACAGGGCCCAGAGGGCCCTGTACTCCCCTCCCTCCATAGATGCGTATATGTATGCTGCCATGAAAGCACAGGGCCATTTGGGTCCTGCTCTTACATTTCAGCCAAAACAGCAACCAATTTGTCAGCATAGCCTTGTTATTACTAGGGATGAGCTACCCATCTGGTAGCTGGAATGGGTAGGTTGGGTATCAACATTTTTTGGTCGGGTAGAGTAGTTCAGGTAATTTACTACCCTACCCAACCTAACAGTGTATTTTGTAGGTTGGGTGCTGTGGCATGGGTAACGGATTGGGTAATGGGTAATTGCAGTTTAAACTGGCACTTACAGGCAGCCTGTTGGGGTCCTGGGACTGTTCTGCTCTCTAATAGGGCATTACAGGCAGCCAGTGGGGTTCTCACAGCAAAAAGGAGCACATGACATCAGCCTGACAATCCAGTTGGTCAGTGCTGGTGTCTGAGCTCCCTGTCTGATGTGTGAGTTCACAGACTAGCTCTGGAGCTTGATGGGAGAGGGAGCAAGGTTTGGCACTCACTGGAACTGTGGCAAAAAGCTGCAAAAACTAAAAGAAAAACGCCACTCTTGTCCAAGAAAGAAGGGGGAAGTAATGGTTGGGGACTGAAGAAAGTGGGAATAATCAGAGGTCATCATGTGTGGTGGTGCTCCTATGAGAAAGAGAAAGGGGGAAGGTGCTTGTTGCTGCTGGCAGCAACCGTAAAAGCCATTTAGGCTGTATACATGCTGTCTGTTGTTACGTGCCCTGAGCCCTGTTTGTGACATATACTCTGTGTCTCTCTGCAGTATAGTGAAGTCATTTAGGCTGTAATTACACACTGTCTGTTGTTGGTGCCCTGAGCCCTGTTTGTGACATAGCTACTCAGTGTGCCTCTGCGGTGTAGTGAAAGCCATTTAGACTGTATACACACACTGTTTATTAGGTGCCCTGAGCCTTGTCTGTGGCATATTCTCTGTGTCTCTCTGCAGTATAGTGAAGCCATTTAGGTTGTATTACACACTGTCTGTTGTTGGTGCCATAAGCCCTGTCTGTGACATAGCTACTCTGTGTGTCTCTGCAGTATAGTGACATACACTCAGTGTTTATCTGCAGTATAGTGAAGCCATTTAGGCTGTATAACACACTGTCTGTTGTTAGGTGCCATGAGCCCTGTCTGTGACATATACTCTGTGTTTCTCTTCAGTATAGTGAAGCCATTTAGGCTGTTTTACACACTGTCTGTTAGGTGCCCCAAGCCCTCTCTGTGACATAACTGCTCTGTGTGTCTCTGCATAAAGCCATTTAGGCTGTATTACACATTATCTGTGAGGTGCCTCGAGTCTTGTCTGGGTTATAGCTACTCTGTGTCTCTCTGCAGTATAGTGAAAGCCATTTTAGGTTGTATTACACACTGTCTGTTAGGTGACCCAAGCCCTGTCTGTGACATAGCTACTCTGTGTCTCTCTGCAGTACAGTGAAAGCCATTTAGGCTGTATTACACTGTCTGTTAGCCTGTTACATGCCCCAAGCCCTGTCATAGCTATACTGTGCGTGACATGATGTCTCTCTGTGGCATAGCAAAAGCCACAGCTGTGTGTACTATGTCTCATATTTCCCAGTCCAAGTCTACTGAAAGGAAGCACAGTGCTGCTGCACGTGCAACTGAAAATGATGTGGACAGTATGAAGCATAGCACTAATGAAGAACATAGCGACAATAATAACATCACCAGGACTGGGCCCTCCTGAACCAAAAAAGCATGTTACCAATGAAATGATAGTAGAGTTTTGGAAAGAACTGACAGGAGTTACTCATAGAGGTACTGAACATTTTGCCACATGTGCCAGGATACTTCCAGCTGCTAAAGCAGCATGCAAGGACAAGGAGACAACCTCTTCAAATATAAGCACAGATGCTGAGGCAGTGAATGCTGATAAAGATGGTGGTGACAGTGTGGACTAGGAATGGGATAGCCCAGGCTATGTCCCACCTGATGATGATGGCACTTCCAGTTCTTCTGAACCTTGTGGCGATGATGTTGGTACTGTACTTGTTTCAATGAGGAGGTAGGAGAGGATGACGCTGTACGGTGTGAGAGGCAAGTGCAGATAAAAATCATATGCTAAACATGAGAATAAGAAAATTAGCATGAATCAGAACAATTCATGTGAACAAGGAAATGGCAGTACAGGGTTTCCTTCATGTCCCTTGACTGTACAAGAAATAGTGCCAGGCACCATAGTACAAAGCACAAAGGGAAACTCTTTAGTGTGGAATTTATTTTACATTGCCCCTGCAGACAACTCTTGAGCTGTATACATTCTGTGCAAAAAGATTGTTAGTCGTGGTGGTAAAGCAAGACATTCTGGAACATCAGTAATGATACGACATGCAAAAGCAAAACACTCAATTGAGTGGGGCAAGGGACAGTGTGGTTTGTATGGGTGGTAGTGGAAGTGGTGGTGTTGGTGGTGATGTCCATAGTGACAGTGAACCAGAAGCAGGAAGCGACATTGAATCACTTGATGTGTCCTTGCAGTCTTACCTGACAAACATAGATTGTTTTTTTCTGACATCATCAAGTACCGCAAAATCCCACAGTAGTACTCCACGTGAAAAAGGCGTGTAAAGTACAATCTCCCCAAATTAAAAATATCTCACCATTCTTGTCAACTAACATTAAAAGAAAGTGTTGTGAGGACATTAAAATTTATCCTCAAGCATCCTACATGCCCACTGTTAAACAGAGCCATTGCAGAGCTGTTGGCCAATTGTCAACTCCATTTTGCTTTTGTTGCCCAGATAGATTTCCTTATGTTCATGAACCAGACTGAACCACGGTACACCATTCCCTGTTGAACATATTTCTCAAAAAAGGCTGTTCCACAGTTGTATAACTTGGTGTGTAGTGTGGTCACTAAACAGCTGAAACTCTTTGATGTGAAGCAGGTTCACATAACCATGGATATATGGACCAGCAACCAAACAAATCTTACATAACTGTTACAGCTCATTGGGCAAGTTTTCAGTCAGAAAGTAATAATTCCAACTCTACTGTAAGTAGTAGTAGGAAGCAGGCTATATTATGTGTCACTGTTTTTGAGGAAACCCACACTGCTGTGAGTATTTTGCAGGAACTGCAAAATCAGTTACAGCAATGGCTTACTCTGTATTCCTTATCTCCAGGGTTCACAGTATCAGATAATGGTGCCAACATGGTCAAGGCTGTTAGGGTTGGCAACTACCAAGACATGCCTTGTTTTGCACATTGTTTAAATCTTCTCATTCATGGTTTCTTAAATGGAAACAGAAATATTGAAAGCCTGTTAAGTCTTGCTAGGAAAATATGTGGGCATTTCAGCGACTCTGTGAAAGCACAAAAAATCATGAAGGGGCTGCAGAAGTCAAACAATTTACCCTTTGCATACATTAAAGCAGGCAGTTTCAACCCATTGGAATTCAACATTTTACATGTTGGAAAGGCTTCTTGAACAGAAAAAAGATGTACATGACTATACCATGCAGAATCAATAGGTAAAGTTGACATCATCATTTAGTTCCAGCAGCTGGACTCTACTGGAATCTTTGGTCACCTTATTGGAGCCATTTGAGACTGCCACACATGATGTCAGTGTGGGTAGTGCAGCTGTGAGTCAAATTATTCCTCAAATCAGATTTCTTCACATTTTCATTGATGACATAAAGAAAGTCTTTCAGTCAAAAGATGACACCACTGCTGTTATCCTGGCAGATGACTTGAGTCTCAGACTGTTGATTGATCAGAGAATAAATGCCATGTTTAAGAATGACACCTATGTGTTGTCTATGTTGGTAGATCCCTGCTTCAAGTGGAACATTGAAGCTATCCTTCATTCACAGGAAGACATTGAGCATTGGCGAGATCATGTGTAGTGTCATCAGTGAGGGAAAGGACATGTACAGCTACTTCTTGGGTATCTTATGTACAGGGTCAGAAAGACAAACCACTTCTGAGTCACCTGCAACAACATGGACTGGTATCCTGTAAAGAAAGTGCAGCTGGTTCTTCTGCTAGACTGGTAACCATCTCATGCAGCACAATGATCCTGGAGTACTTTGCAAACCATTCTGTGATTGGTCTTGAGGAAGATCCATTACTGTACTGGAAACAAATGAGAACAATATGGCCAGATTTAGCAAATCTTGCAATAATGTACCTCAGTTGTTCACCTTTAAGCGTATATTCAGAATGCATATTTAGGGCAGCTGGAGTAATAGTCACTGACAGCAGAACACTGTTAAGTCCTGCAAATGTGGAACGGCTTACATGTCTCAAAATGAATGCTAGCAATTTCCCAATTGTCACAAAGGCTGAATTATGCAAGTCTGACCCTGAACATGAACAACAACCTGCAAACAGTGATACTGAATATGACAACTAGGTTGAGTATGAAACAAATGGAATCATCACCACTGCCACCATGCCAGCCACATGTGCCACACTAGTACTACTCTTAGTTTTCTTTTGTCAGTCATCAGTTTATATTATGTAAGTCTGATTGATGCACACCATGGGTATAATTTTTTGAAACAGCAGCAGACTCACTCAGAGCAGTTGCACCTCTTGTACCTGCCTCAGCAATGCCCGCCATGGGTATAATTGTTTGAGACAGCAGCAGACTTGCTAAGAGCAGCTGTGCCTCTTGTTCCTATCTCAGCAATGCCCTCCATGGGTATAATTTTTGGAAAGAGCAGCAGGCTCAATCAGAGCAGCTGTGCCTCTCATACCTACCTCAGCAATGTCCACCATAGGTATCATTTTTTATAACAGCAGCAGACTCAATCACAGCAGTTACACCTCTTGTTCCTACCTTAGCAATGTCTGCCATGGGTATAATTTGTTAAAGCAGCAGCAGGCTCAATCACAGCATCTGCGCTTCTTGTCCCTACCTCAGAAATATCCCCATCATTATAATTTTTGGACAGAGCAACAGGCTCGCCAAGAGAGCCAGTGCCTCTTGTACCTGCCTGAGCAATGCCTGCCATGGGTATAATTTTTGGACATAGCAGCAGGCTCGCTAAGAGCAGCTGCACTTTTCATACTTGCCTGATCAAAGCCCACCATGGGTATAATTTTTGGGAACAGTAGTAGCCTCGCTAAGAGAGCCTGTGCCTTTTGTACCTGCCTCAGCAATGCCCACCATGGGTATAATTTTTAGAGACAGCAGCAGGCTCATTAAGAGCAGTGCACCTCCTGTATCGGCTTGAGCAATGCCCACCATGGGCATAATTTTTGGAAACAGCAGCAGGTTCACTCACAGCAGCTGCATCTCTCATACCTGCTTGAGCAATGCCCACCATGGGTATAATTTTTAGAAACAGCAGCAGGCTCTCTAAGAGCAGCTGCACCTCTCATACATGCCTCAGCAATGCCCACGATGGGTATAACTTTTGGACACAGCAGCAGGCTCACTAAGAGCAACTGCACCTCTTGTACCTGCCTCAGCAATGCCTGCCATGGGTATAATTTTTGGAAACAGCAGCAGACTTGGTAGGAGAGCCTGTGCCTCTCAAACCTGCCTCAGCAATGCCCTCATTGGTATAACAGCTTGGGGCACATAACAGACACCGTCATAGTCACAAAAAAACTTATTATGGTCAGGGTTGGGTAATCGGGTGGTAGAATGGGTCGGGTAGTGACTGCTTGACCCAACTACTCAGTTTTCATCTGGATTTTTTTGGAGTACTCACAGGTAGTCTTGGTGGTTGGGTATTTTAGTACCCACCCATCCCTAGTTATAACCCCACCTCATGAATGCCGTGCTGAGAATTTTCAAATCCTCACTGAATCGTCATTCCACACCACCTCAACGTCATCCCATGCCACAGGTGCAAAAACATGTTTTGGCTAGGATTTGAAAAATGATAGCTGTCAAGTTTATGAGGTAATATAAAAAATGGCTGTGTTGAAATGTGGAATGAAAATATTTAAAATTACCAAAGTTATGATCGAGTATAGTTGAATTTCGATGCATGTGCATAACTTTGCTATTTTTACGTATTTTAACCCCAAATTTTCAACACAGCCTTCTTATGACCTCACTTCATGAACAAGGGTAGTAAAACATTTCAAATCCCATCCAAAAGTAGAGATGCAATGAATTTTTAATCTGTCTGCGAAGTGGACGCGAAGTGGCTACTTCGTTTTAGCGGAGAACAATGCGAAGTGGACACTGCAAAGTGCTCACTTCACGTTATTATTATTACCACTTCATATCGCCATTATGCCTTAATGTGAAGTAAGGAGAAGTGAGAAGAGAATAGGCACATCACATGGCTTGCAGTACTGTAAGTCACATGCTTTAGCCAGGCAGGAAGGAAGTGAGTCACAGAAGCAGCTTCACTTTCTCCTTTGCATTTGTAGAGGGAGAAAGCATTTGTGAGAAGAGAGAAGTTACAGAGCTTGATTGCCTTGTTGCCACTTCATTGCATTTCAGTTCCAGAAGAAAACCAACAGCTTTTTTAAAAGCTATATCTTTATTTTGTTTTTGTGTTGTATTTGTGTTTTTTTGTTAGTTTTATTTTGTATAAGTTTTGTTTTGTTTTGTGTGTGTGACTGACTCTGTGTGTGTGTCCATTGTCTATGTGTGTGTGTCAGCCCGTGGACTTCAGGAGGATGGACTTAGGAGAAGGTGAGTCGCTGACCCGTGGGTGTGGTAGGAGGGGAGTGCGGACCCGTGAGGGGAGGGGCGGAAGTGTCATGTTGGACAGCTCCTGACTCCTGGTTGGTGTTGCTTCCCCATTGAGGCAACAGGAGCAGCAGCAGCACCAATGCCACCGGTGGCTGCTGTGTGTCCAGCTTCTCCACCACTACCACCACCACCATCACCACAGGTAGCAGCAGCTGTTGGGGCTCCAGCAGCATCCCATCCACCACCTCCACAGCCACTGGAGGTGGCCCCAGAAATTGTAGGTGGTGGTGGGACTCATGCCCATGTGAGTACTGTGTCTGGTCCCCCCTGCAGCTCCCCAGTGTGGGAGCTTTTTAACTGTGTGGGGGAGACAGCAAAGTGGTGGTGTGCCATGTGTGTGGTGTGCTGGTGCACTGTGGCCCCCATGGGACACATTTGGGGACCAGTGGCCAGCGCACCCACATGCTGAACCACCACAGGGCAGAGTGGCAGGCTGCCATGGAAGGGGCCAGGCATCCACCCGCTGGCCCTTCTGTGGCAGTGGCCGAGGCTGGGTGCTGCTGGGGTGGGAGTTGTGCCTCATAGTCACCACCACAGCAGGAGGAGGGCTACTACAGCAGCTGTTCCACCACTACCACCACCACCACCACAGCCACCAGCACCATCCTGTCTACCACCACCCGCACTACCTGGATTCCCCGCTGCAGTGGACCCCGCCACAGTCCCTGTAACACAGTCTGACATTGGCCTAGTATGGGCAGCACTTGAAGAAAATAATGAGCAGTTCAGTGCTTTGCAGCAGCAGGTGAACAGAGTAGAAGCACTGCAGCAACAAATGGTTTCAATGCTGCACCTGCTGCTGGACCACCACGGCATCCCACGGCCACAGTAAGTGAGGGGATTGTTTTCTGCCCCCCCACCCCCACCTCTGACCCCACTCCACTACTGTGTTGTACTGTTTTTGTGTGTTTTTTCTTTGTTGTTGTTTAATCATACACATTTTCCTTCCAGGAATCTTTCTTGCACTACATAGTGCAATACATTTTAGTGAAAACCACCTATAATTTCATTACAGTGTGTCACATGATGGAGGAATTCCCATTCTGAAAATCTGCCCACATTCTGCCTCCCTTCTCAGCAATGTTAGGACATGATGGCAGGGAGAGCACATGTGCGTGCTCCTTACAGTGAATATCCGATTGTCCGGCAGGTTTCTGAATGTTTCTTTATGTTATAATGGTCAGTTTGTGGTGAAACGTGTGGGCACGTTTCCAGTAAGAAGGAGCCTTGTTAGTGGAAACATTCCCAAATTTCACCACAAAGTCAATCTTATAACATAAGGAAACATTGGGATAGCTGCTGGACATTCACTATAGTGGAGCATCCACCTGCGCTCCCCCGGCATCACGTCCTAACGTTGCTGAGAAAGGATGGCAGAATGTGGGTGGCTTTTCTGATCGGTAATTCCACCGTCACGTGACTCATTGTAATGAAATTATGGGCGGTTTTCAAAGAAATATATTGCACTCTATGGAGCAAGAAATATTCCAGTGGGAGTAATGCCCCCACATATTAGTTTATGTGCATCACTATAACTATGTAATGTGGTGAATCTCTGTAAAGCAGCAGCACAACATAACACTGACCTATATTTTTTAATGCTATGCTACAACTTCCTTTACTTACTTACATCCTGACTGACTGGAATGATACGAGCATTTGCAGTAGTTGAGTCTGCTGTACTACGTTTTTTCATGTATGAAATAATGAAAGGAGCATTCCTTTTAAATTGGTGCTGACCAGGTCTTCATCATTGTTTTCCTCTGCTTTTCTCCATCACATCAATTAGTTGTTATATATCACTTCTGTTGTTAATTAACAGTTATGCATAAGGCAGTGTTTTATGACACCACAGAACAATAGTTATTGAAAAGCAGCTGCAAATAAATACAAACCTGGTCCGAACAATATTGGAAGGCGTGCTCATTTTTTTTTCATACATGGAAAAAAAAGTAGTCAAGTAAGTAAAGCAGACATACATTGTGAAAAGAATCATATCATTCAAGTCTTGACTCGGAGGTAACTAGTGGTGGCTGTGGCAATGTAAAGTAGCATAAAAAAAGTACAGTTCAAAACTGTGAGGACATTCTTGCAATGCTGCTTTAATTGTAAAAATGTCAGTATGATATCAAGAGCTCATAGCAACAATCACAGAACACACAAAAGTGGCACAGAGTCCCAGATTTTTTCTGCCAGCCAAAAATGCATCCTGCCTGTGTTCAGAAAATTGACAAGTGGTTACACAGTGAAATGAGAGTGTTTCAGCACATACAAAGTCCTCCAGAATTAATGGCACACTCAGTCATGCATGCAGTGGTGGCACAGAGTCCCAGATTTTTTCTGCAGGCCCAAAATGCATCCTGCTTGTGTGCAGAAAATTGATAAGTGTTAACACAGTGGAATGAGAGTGTTTCAGCACATACAAAGTCCCGCAGAATTAATGGCGCACTCAGTCATGTGCGCAGTGGTGGCACAGAGTCCCCAGATTTTTTCTGCCAGCCCAAAATGCATCCTGCTTGTGTGCAGAAAATTGACAAGTTTTAACACAGTGGAATGAGAGTGTTTCAGCCATACAAAGTCCCGCAGAATTAATGGCGCACTCAGTCATGCGTGCAGTGGTGGCACAGAGTCCCAGATTTTTTCTGCAGGCCCAAAATGCATCCTGCTTGTGTGCAGAAAATTGAAAAGTGTTAACACAGTGGAATGAGACTGTTTCAGCACATACAAAGTCCCCCAGAAAGTCTGTTATTTTAAGCACTGAAGTTGGGGGGGCACATGATGTTCCGGGCACTGCACACCTGGACTGCAACTGACCACCACGACTACCTATCATATTGATTACTGGGCCATTATCAGCATCAACTAAAACTGGTAGATCGCAAGTTTTTACAGGGGGAGGATTCCTGCAGGCAGACTCAGACACAGCCACTTTGAATTTATTTTTCTCCGGTTCCCAACTGGGGTCAATTACATCATCATCATATTCATCAACGTCATACACATCCACATCTTCTACTTGGATGCTAGCATGTGGACTGCATGTTGCAACAACAGCAACATCATCATCATCATCATCATCATCATCATCACATTCATCATCAGCATCTACACCACCATCACCTGATATTTTTTCACCACACTGTGAATCAATGCATGGAAAATGCATGACGTTAAGTGCCACGGTGGATGGAATATCATAGTGTATGCTATCGTTGACATGATTATCAAAATCCTCAGGTTCAGTTACTGGGATGTTACTGGGAAGTATGACATCATCTATGATGCCACTTACTTGCACTTCCTCACACTCAGTATTTCTGGATACGGTACACTGGTCGGAATTAGAACGTGATGCAACAATACTAATACTACCTCCACCACCACTAACACCAGTAACACTAACACCACCAACTGGGAAAACATCATCTTCTCCAACTATAAGTGAAGCTACTGATTGGGCTATAAAAAACATTGCTGGAGAAATACCTTTCCTCACATCAGCAATGCACTTCTGCGTCTGCGTACTACTACCACGCCCACAGATCATCTTGCTGCCAACATTGCCATGGCGAGAAAGAGCTTTGCTTGCACGTCTCTTTGCAGGCATTTTGGGGGATCAACTACAAATATTATAACCAAATTCTGATTTGAATACGTTCACTCTCTGATTGGAGGGACACTGGATGTGAAGCCAAATAAACAACTGTGGCTTCAGCAACAGATAAGAGACTACTCTGAGACTGTCACGGAATTAAAACAACTTCAGTAACCAGTGGTGCTGATGAGGTCACAAAAACAATCCAATCTGGTAAAAAATACCTTTTGAACGTGAGGGGGAGCACTGAATGCAGACAGTGCTGATTTTTACGGCACTACAAGCAAAACTAAGAACAGATACCACTGTCACAGGACAAAATCAGGCAGCTGCAGTGGATAGCAGGTTCACACTGCCGCGCCTGCAATTACACTAGTCTGTGGCACAATAAAAGGTGTATTATTTGATGCACGCAACACTGCACACACACTCACACACAGAACAGTGTGGCCCAGATATTCAAACTGTGCCACAAAAGTGCACAACAGTAGGAGCAAGCGCAAGTCCACTGCGCCCATGTGCAATACACGTGATGTTCAAACCTGCGCAGGTCAAGATACGCCTGTGGCACCCGACTGAATATCACGCCAACTGTGCCATAGCGCAACCAGGGATGTGCAGTGGTGCAGGTCAGATGCACAATAGCAAAACCGGGATGCCTAGTGGAGCAGGGCAGCAGCGCAACAGCACAACCAGGGATGCACGGGGACAGGATGCAGGGGCTCACCACCCATGGTAGGGATGGGCAGAGGAGCACTCAGCAGAACAGACATCATCCCCCACACCCCATGCACCGCACAACTGGAGGACAGCAGGAAGATCCAATGGCCCAGAGACACCAGCAAGAAACCCATCGCCGTGGCATGGTACACCAGCACACCCCTTTGCAAGCTGGGACCATCACACATGGATGCCCGTCCACCCCATGCCACACCAACCCACCAATACAGAGCACACTCTGCACCATGATCCCCATACACCCTGCCTAGGAGTAGCGCCCAATAGTGCAGGACACCCCAAGCATGCCACCACCCCCACTGTGACAATACAACCCTGTGCAGCACAGAACCATGCAAGGCAGCCCCACCACGAGCACCCAACAGTGGGAAACAGCAGCAGACAGTGAAGCAATGTCTGCAGACACAGTGTTGCCACGCACGTCCCCCCCGGTAAAGCTGTGAGGCCGACCATGCATCAGCACACGAGGTCCACACACATGACAGGGCATTCCCCAGAACCCACCACCAGTGTCACAGCACCCTGCCCACCTTCCCAAGGACACACCCCATCCCAGCACTGGCCACAACAGCCAGTGCAGACACCCACAGTGTTGCATGGAAGCATGCGCCACACAGGATGCAACACAGTGCACAGACAAACAACCACCCATACCCAAGGGCACACTAACACAGGGACACAGTAGCGGGTCAACCAAGCCCCTGGCATGTGACCATGGCAGCCGTGTACACACGGCCAGAACCTCTCCATGGCACAGATGTTCCAGCAACCCTGTGCAGGCACCACGACTCTGTACAGCACCAGCATGTGGCTGGAGCTCAAGTGACAGACAGTGGAGCACATCCCCTGCAACAGGCACAGGTGACAGCATCGAGGTGGGACAACAACAGCGGATGCAACAGTGCCACCTGATGCAGACGTGCACTACAACAGTGACAGGAGGCAACACGGCATTGTGCTGGGTACAGGGGTTGTCCAGCATGGACAGCCACCACTGACATGCCAGCAGACCGTGCATAGCACAGACATGCAAGGGTGTCAGCTGCACAGGCCATGGATGGTCTGACAGGGGCGCCATGGACACAGCGCATGCACCGTGTACCACTGCACACAATCATCCATTGCACAGGGAACAACACACAAACCACAGACAGTGACTGAGAGCTATGCCCACACCACACTTGCCTCTCCTACGGACACACACACACCCCCCCATGATAGCACCACCCCCGACACCATGCACACCACTGCAGCTGAGCACCATTAGCCCACTGCAAATCAGAGACCACAACAGTAGGCATAACTAAATAAATATATTATAAAAGTGGTAACAAAACTATGTTCAAATATATACATTTGAAAGGGGTGAGGGACACAAACAGGGTGGAGGTGGGTAAGGGGCAGGGGTGAACAAATGGGAGAGGGAAGGAGGGATGTGAGGGTGGCTCCATGGGGCATTCCAAGATGCAACCTCAGTCCATCTTCAGCGGGAGCCTTGCTCCCCACTCCTGTGGTGCCTCCTGTTATGATGACGCCTCACACTGTGGTGCTCAAGCCTTTTGAGGATGGCCAGAGGGGCCCTGGCCACTTGCAACAGCTCCTGCAGCGCATGCTCCACATGTACCAGCCACCGTCCACCTAGGACAAGGGAGCAGAGTCAATAGGCATGAATGCACAGCCCCCTGCAGCCCACCCATTGTGCATGGCATACAGCCATGGGACATGCCCCTGTGATGGTGTGCAACCACCCACAGTGATCATGTCCACAAGACCTGCCCACCCAGGAGACCACAGCCATGCGGACTGCTGCACACACCCACCACCCAAGTCCCAAACAGCACCACCATGGCTGTACAGTGACATGGCTTTGCGGTGTGAAGGCAGTGGCACAGCCATGTACCCGGTGCATGCATAGACCACCATTGACGCACTCCCAGACATGCAGTGCCACTGGACAGTGCCGACTGTACCATGTTGCATGCATGGCAGTGGTGTCGATGGATGGTGGCCATGCCCCGCCGCCTGCCCTGTTACACAGCATGCACAAAAAATCCTGGATGTAAGGCACTCACCATCATCAGGCTGGTCCCAGCGCTGGGCTGGTATGGGTGCTCCGGCATCTTGATGTGCCAGACGCCGCAGCTGCCTCTCCCTGGCTTGCCAGCACTCCTCCAGGCCTAGAGTGCAAACACGGAGAGAGGAACATCAGTACAATCCGGTAGCAAAGGCCCCCTGCCCCTGGGTGTGTGCGATCCCACACAGCCATACCCATCTGCCCCCCACCCCTATACCACCACCACCACCACCACCACCACCATGGCCCACACTGGACAGACTCCCCACATGTGCTGGACACATACCCACTGTGATACCCGTATGGATGTAACCAGTGTATGGATGGAGCACCTACCTGGCTGTGGAACCGTGCCCCTCCTGGCGCATGCCCACAGGTGGGCAAGCCTGTCTGGGTCCCTCCGCTGGAGGTCCCCATACCGGTGCCTGCATTGCTCTGCTGTGTGCTGGATGCCCGTCTCCTGCAGGGCCACCTCCACCTCCTCACACACGGCACTCCTGGCCCTGTCCAGGGGTGCCTCCCCAAAGACAGCAGCAGCATGGGGCTCAACCAGGGACACCAGGTTAGCCAGTTTGACCTGGCTCCCGATTGGTGCCCATCTCCGTGCCATCTTCCAAGCATTGAGTATCAAAATGGTGCTCCGTAGTGCAGGTCCACCACATGCAGATGCTGTGTGGTACTGCACTGCCATTCCCCATCGTGCTGTCTCCAAACAGTGCGATAGAGGTGCACCCATGCGGACACATGGTGCCTAGGGGGCAAAGGTCGGCACAGGGTCAGGGGTCTCTCACTCACAGACCGCCACAGTGCGATTGTTACTGCGTGTAGTGTGGTAGGGTGCCTGTGTGGCACTTCCTGTAGCAGTCTACCGTGTTGTCGCACCATGGCGCCTATGGCGCCCTAGTGCAAGAGCGCCATACATGTGAACAGTGCACTAGCACCACTGACACAGTGGTGGATGTGCTCTGCACTGCCTCCCGTGCTCAGCACATCAGCAGCGCAGCAGGTGTCGGCGTCAGCACCCCGGGCGTATGCCGTTCGGTGTCTACTGTGCATGTCACAGAGCTGCGCCCTTGCCTGAGCATGTTCAACACAATTGTGCAAGGCGCAACAGCGTGATATTCAGCTGCCATGTGCAAATCAGATCATCAGTGATTCAATGGCGCAGCTACTGCATTAGCAACCACTTAAAATTGAGCCTCGCCTCATTTGCATGCGTGGCGCTATATAAATGTGACATGGGGCTGCAGAGGCCATAGTCTGATATTGCAGTCTATTGTGGTGAGTTGCATGCTGTTTGCCAGTGTGGACTGTGGTGTGTGGGAGATGCATGGGACTGCACAGTCAGAGGTAACACCTGTCATTCCCACAGGATCAGTGATGACCGAACGTGAGGTGGAGGAGGAGGAACAGAGACGTGGGAGACGGAGGAGGCCCAACTTTACCAAGGCAGAATCAGATGCCCTGTTTGAGGCCTACCTTGACCAGGAACTGCTGCTCAGTGGACAGTGGGGAACACCACAGGCCCGTGCTGCGGCATGGGGTGAGGTGGCGCATGCCGTCAACCAGCAAGGCAGCCACCAGCGGTCCATGCAGGAGTGCAAGAAGAAGGTGGGCACGGACAGGAGGAGAATTAAAGATAAGGTGGCTGCCATCAGGGCAGCACGGGCTGTGACTGGTGGGGGACAGCCGGCCATGCAACGCCTGATGCCACAGGAAGAGTGGGTTGCTGGCAGTATGCGGTGTTGTGCCCTCGAGGGTGTTCCTGATGGTGGCTTCCAGACGGGTGGTAGCCCGTCACTGCATGGTAGGTCCTGATCTGTCACTGTGTGGGGTTGGGGGGAATGCCACAGGGTAGGGCAGATACAGTAATGCTACTGTGTTCCCTTACAACTCCTGAGCATCTACATGGGTCAGCGGTGGTGGGCTCATCCACTGAGGGCAATACCCTGGACACAGAGGAGGGCCCATCCAGCTCCACAGGTGTCCAAGGGTCAGGACGACAGTGGGCCCACCTGGCTGTCTGGACTGATGTTGGTGGAGCTGGTGCGGAGGAGGCCCTGCCCGTGTCCCAGCGTGACAGCATCCATGGATGCCAGCATGTTGAGACTCGGACTGATGCCAGATCCGTCACTGATGATGATGGAGCTCACATCATGGACAGTGATATGTGTGAGCTGCAGGATGGCCACATAACAGGTAACAGCACGGGCATAGCCATGGGTGGTGCCGCCGTTGAGGCCTGTGTGACATCACAGTCCCAGCCTGTGCCTGTCTGCACCAGTGGGGCAGCACTTGTGTGCGTCCAGGACAGTGGGGCTGTTGCGGCTGCTGTGGTGGCACCGTTGAGCCCTGGAGAGCGGCGGCCGGAGGGGCAGTGTCAGCAGTCAGCCAATCGCGATGGGGGGACAGTGTCGGAGGGTGTCAGTGCACTGCCTGTGGACATGCCCAGGCATGGCCCTGGTGTGCAGCACCCAACCTCAAGGGGTGCTGCTCAGCACGGCCCAGAACACCATGAGGGACAGCATGCAAATCAAGCGGATGACCTCTTAGATGAGCACACCTGCATACTCCATGAATCAGTGGATCAGCAGTTGCGGCTTGTGACGGCGGTGGATGCACTCAGTGCAGTCCTGCGCCAGGCAGGGAAGCAGTGCAGCAGATACACCGGTCTGCTTCTGCCAGGGATGGACTGGCTGCGGGAGGATGTGACCGCTGCCATTGACAGGCAGACACAGGCATTCACAGCTGTCATGGCCACAATGGGCACACAGTTATTTGCCCATGCGCTGCAGACACCATGCAGTGCCATGTTCACCTCTCATTCCCGGCATCGTGTGACACCCTCCTTGACAACACCGGGTTCAGCTGTGGGCATCCCGAGCACGCCTGGCGCAGGCATGTTCGGTGAGCTGCAGACCCCTGCTCAAGAACGGTCGCGTTCCCACAGTGGCACCCTTGGGGGACTGTCGGTGCCACCCCATGAGGCCAATGGTCAGCCTGTCACAGCTGGCGGGTCTCAGCGGGGCCGCCCATGCATCCATGGCAGCCGTGGCACTGTGCCGCGTGACTGACCTGTCTCCCACCATGGCTACTGTCTGATGCTGCCCTGTGTGCAGTATGTTGTTCAACGTGCAATGCACGGGTGGGGTACCCAGCCCTGCACACACACACACACACACACGTTCCATGTGCACACCCTCCCGGCTGCTGGCCGCTGTGGTGTGTGCATGATGATGCCTGCGTTGTGGTGTCCGCCACTGTGCAATGGTGCCCAGCATCTCAGACACACACAATGACAGGCACTGGGCGTGGTGGTCTGTGGACATGTGTGTGGCTAGGGGTGGCGGTTGGGGTCGGCGTGCCTCCTATCCTTTGTGCATGTCTTGTGGTGTGTGTGTATGTGTGTGTGCGTGACCACGTGCCATGTTAGGCCATGCCCATCCCTGATGGCATGTGTGGTTCCACGATCACCCAATTCCCTTTATGACTTGCGCCCCTAGGGTTTGTCCATGCGTGTTTGTGGGTTGTGCCCTTGCCATTGGTGGTTGCACATGGCCCCATGACTTACCTGGGTTGGTTGAAGTGCTCCTCTGTGATGGTGTCCTGGTGCAGCTGTGACATCCGGATCAGTCGGGGCTCCCTTAGACCAAGGGGGGCTGCCCATCACCATCTGCACCAGTGTCTTCATCGTCCCCATCACTGTCCCCCTCTTTGACCTCTACAGCTATCCCACAGTCGTTGGCCATGTTATGCAGGATGCAACAGGCCAGGAATAGCCCACAGGCCTTTGAGGGGCTGTACTGTAGGGCACCGCCAGATGTGTCCAGGCAATGGAAATGTGCCTTCAGCATCCTGAACACCTGCTCTATGACATTGCATGTGGTGGTATGTGCCTCATTGTACCATTGCTGTGATGGGGTCACGGGCCTCCAGTATGGTGTGAGCAGCCAGGGATGGAGTGGATATCCACTGTCACCTGTGTGTATAGGGTGGACATTAGTTTGGTGATCAGCGTCGCCCTGCCATGGGCCATCTAGGCCAGTACCCATGTCACCTCTGACTATGCCCCTCCCAAGATCCATGTCTTTCTGCGTGATTTGCATACTCACCCACTAGGTGGCCAGTGGGGATATCCCCACTCTCGAACCTGTGGCACAGTGCAGACTGGTGCCAGATGAAGGCATCATGTGCTCCCCAAGGGTGCGTGGCACAGACATTGGTTATGTGCCCCCTAGCATCACGCACCACCTGGGAGTTGATGCTGGCATAGCCCTTCCAATTAATGTACGCAGCACCTTCCAGTCCAGGTGGCATTTGGATGGTCACATGGGTGCAGTCAATGGCCCCAAGCAAGCCAGTCATATGTGCTACCCTGTGGAACTCTTGTATGTGTGCTGTGTGCGCCGCCTGTGTGCTGGGGAAATGGATGTACTCCACAGCATGTGGCAGCAGTGCGCTGAGGAATTGTGTGAGTAGGGCTGACGCGGCCAACTGGGTTATGCCTGTTGTGTCCCCTGTTGGTCTCTGGAAGGTGCCCGTGGCGAGCAGGCACATGACAGCTGTCACCTTTGTCTCCACTGACAGGATATGGCTCCGTCGTGTGGGTGCCTGCATCTAATCACTGCACAGCTCACAGAGCTGCCTCAGGATCGCCTGGTTCAGGCGGTACCAGCTCACTATCTCGGTGTCACTGTAGTGCTCGAAGCTGGTGCGGGCTCGGTACCGCCTACTGGGGGCATGCCGCCAATGGGCCCTTCCATGGTTGTGCCCCTCTGCTGCCTGCCTTCTCACACCCCTCATTACTGCCTCCATCTGAATGGTGGCACTGGCCATGTCCCTGGCTTGTGTTCCCCCCCCAGCAGCTGTAATCCCATTCCCCCCGCTGTCCTTTATATTACTCCCACTGCACCGGGAACACCTCCAAGATTTGGCTGTCCTGCCCACTGCCACTGCCCTCAGTCCACTGTGGCACTTCCCTTTCACTCCTGCACAGTAGCACAGGCTCCCCACTCCTGTCCTGTTCCTGGTTGTTTCCAGGTGTGCTCTGTCCTGCTCCTGCCCAGTCCTACTCACTGCTACTCTCTACCTTGTTCCTGTCACCTCACTCCCACCTCTGGCTTCCCTGTAGCGGTCTTGCACCTCTCTCTTGTTCCTTTTTATTTTGGATCATTTTCGCTATCGCACAACTTCCACTTGCTCCCCTATTGCGCATGGCGCATGATGTTGAATATCGCACTGTGCCATTTATTCATGGTTCCTCCCCCTTCAGTTGCGCATGCATTTATTACCATTGCGCTCTTGCGCATTATGATTTTGGGGCACAGCTGCCTCCCACTGAATATTGCACAATGGCGCATTTTCGGACTTGTGCTGGTGCAACCCTTTTGAATATCTGGGCCTTTGTGTACAATGCTGAACGAGGAATGCATGACAAATGCAAAAGTTCAGTATTATGTCATGTTATGTATTGTAAATTTGTAATGTAAACAATCTGAACTTATGAACTGTTGCACCATATTCACACAACAAACAGCAAATAAATTTCTACTATTCCTGACAATATTGTTGTGTGTACATTAACACAGTCGGTTATATAATAAAAATATAACCAAAAAACAAAGAAATCATTATTTCTCCAACTTAAATCTACCTACACCACAGATATGCCTTCCAAAGCACACTTTCACTGTCTTTCACCACACACACTCAATGTTGTAAATTAACATTCAAAATCCACACAAAAACAAAAACGCTCGATGATAAGAGCACAGGAGTGTTTCCTACAATCAATGAACTAAAGTTGGATCCAAAAAAAAAAGCAAAAATGCTTTTTGAACAGCTTTTACAAGATTCCTATCACAGACAGCTATCAGAGCACACTGTCTCCTACTCCCTCCTACTCATACTACCCCGAACTGAAGAGCCCATATGACCTGAAATCCCATGAATCACTGCAAAATTCACCTTTGGAGCTCAAAAACAAGTCGAAGTGAGGTGAAGTGCACTGCCTGCAATGCACTTCGCCTTAAATTAGGCAGAGTAGTGGCCTGGGGAGGCGGAGTAATGTGAAGGCATTGCTTCCAATGGACTTCGAGTTCCTCATTATAATGCAAAGTACTCCGCTTCACATTGCGGAGCACTCCTCAGATTTGCCTTTGCTCTGCGAATTGCTTCACGGAGCGGATTGAGCCCACTTCGCCCACCACTATCCAAAAGATTATTTTGCCAAGCGACCCCAAAAGCAACTTTCAGGCTGGATTTGTAGAATTCCACTGATGTTGTTCATGAGGTGGGTTCCCCAAAAGGCCATGTTGAAAATTTGGTGTCAAAATATGCAAACATGGCTAAGTCATGCATCAAAGTTGAAAACCCCATTGAAATACATTGAACCACATTTACATTTGTTTCTCATAGTGCATTCACCGGTTCCTGCAGCAAGACATATCTTTGATCAGAGAGTGGATCTTTGCCCTATGACCTTTTAAGGTGAGTGAGGGTGTGTAGATGTGTACTGGGACATGTGGAGTGGTGGGTGTTTAGTGTGAGGTGGCCTGGGGGTGTCAGATTGGCAAGGGACTGTTTTCTTTTTTGCAGATTTACAAAAAAAAAAAAAACATTGAGGGACCATTTTCTTTATTTCAGATTGTGGCAGCAGTCAAAGAATGTGTGTGTGGGGGTGCCACTAGACACCAGAAAAAATATAAATTTATCATGGGAACGGGATCGGCCGGTGGGGGTGCCACTAGACACCAGGGAAACATTAATTCATTGTGGGATTGCAATCAGAGGGTGAAGGGTGCCACTAGACACCAGGGAAATATAAATGTATTACAGGAACAGGATTGGAGGATGGGGGTGCCACTAGATACAAGGGAAAGACAAATTTACTACAGGAACGGGATCGATGGGTGGGGTTGCCACTAGACACCAGGGAATTATTAATTCATTGCAGAACATCAGAGGGTGAAGGGTGCCACTAGACACCAGGGAAATATAAATGTATTACAGGAACAGGATTGGATGGTGGGGGTGCCACTAGAGACCAGGGAAGCATTAATTCTTTGTAGGGATAGCAATCAGAGGGTGGGGGTGCCACTAGACACAAGGGAAAGACAAATTTACTAGGGGAACAGGATCAGAGGGTGGTGGGTGCCACTAGACACCAGAGAAAGACACATTTACTGCAGGAATGGGATTGGAGGGTGGTGGGTGCCACTAGACAGCAGGGAAACATTAATTCATTGTGAGGATTGCAATTGGTGGGTGGGGTTGCCACTACAGAGCAGGGAAAGATAAATGTCCTGTGGTAACAGGATCAGAAGGTGGGGGTGCCACTGGACACCAGTGAAATAATTAATTGCAGGCAGGTCATTCAGAGGGTGGGGGTTGCCACTAGACACCAGAGCAACATTATGCCCATACAGGGATGGCTATGGGGGGGGGCACCACTAGACACCAGGGAAATGGTGGCTCACTGCTCTCACTGCAGCCCACAACACACGTTCCAGCTGCGGATGCAGAAGTCAAGAAATTTCCACTGTTCTGATACAGAGAACGCGGATCAACAGCTCCTCTCACTAAGCTGGGTACCCAGGAAAGGTTTTTTTTAAAACACACAGCAGAATCTAACTGAATGGGTCCCATTTAGCTAGGTTCAGTTTTTTTTTAAATACATAATTTGATTGTACTGTTACTCTTTATAGGTTTATAACAGCAAAAAGAAAATGGAGCCATCTTGAGTGTTTTTCCCCCCCATGGCAAGTAAATCATAGAAATAACCACTCGTGATGTTTTTGTACCTTTCATGATCAATATTTTTCTGCACGTGAGCAGTAAATCATGACCTGTTAACACCTGCAAACTTGTTTTTATCTTTTGAACTGGCTGTTTTTTTTACCAGCCTGTCTCAATGTTATCCCAAAAATTGTTATAATTCAAAAATTGTAAGATATTTTTTTCACCAAACCATCCAAAGGCACACCCTTGGCACAAACACCATCATCCCTGAAAATTTCATGACAAAATCTGTACTATCTGGGCTGTAGATGAGAGAAAAAAATCCATGTTAAGTATGTTTTTTAACAGTTTTTTAGCACTTCATATCTCAAAAAATGTGCAAGATGCTGTCACAAAACTTGTCATGTTTTGGGACTCTGACAGCCTGACTGTGCAGGCCAAATTTTGGGCTATTTTATCACAGTATGACAAAGTTATTAAGGTGCAAAAATGGGGGTATTAACATTGAACAGCTGATTCAACCCTAACTATAGGGGTGCTACCGTTCCCCTATAATACATGTCTATCTATTCTTTCAAACAAAAACTGTGTTAATACAACATTTAGGGTTCAGCCTAAAGTGATAAAAGTACCCCCCCACCTCACCCCTGAAGCAAATCAGGGGTGTAGTCTCCCTTGGGGTTGTCAACCCTAACGCTTACCCCATTCTGTACACTACTGAAACATACACACCTGTATCTGTCACATCTGAGCTTTCTTGCTACCACAATGGGGTGAGCTTTAGGGTGGACAAGCCCAAGGAAGACTGCATCCTTGATGTGCTTCAGGGTTGGGAGTGGGGTTTTAGGGTTAAACACCCTAAAATCACATTTCCCTACATTTGTTACTTTAGGCTGAACCCTAAATGTTGCATCAATGCAGTTTTTTGCAAATAATTTCCTTACTTTTTGAGATAGTACAATTGTATCTTCATTTGCTTGTGGAAATGCAGGGCCCTCTGGGTCCTGCATTTTCATCCTTCCATAGACGCATACATGTATGTTGCTGTGGAAGCACAGGGCTCAGAGGGCCCTACACTTGCATTTGTAGCAAAACAGCAACCATATTATCAGCATAGCCTTCTTATAACCCCTCCTCATGAACCCGGTGGTGAAAATGTTCAAATCCCCACTGAAATGTCATTCCGCACTACTGTAACATTATTCCATGCTACATGTGTGATAACACAGTTTGGCCCGGATTTGAAAAATGACAGTTGTCACATTCATGAGGTGATGTAAAAAAATGGCTATGCTTGAAAATTTGTGGTAAAAATATTTAAAATGACCAAAGTTATGAGCAAGTATATCAAAATTTCAATGGATGCGCATAACTTTGCCATTTTTATATATTTTGACTCCAAATTTTCAACATAGCCTTCTTATGACCCCGCCTCATGAACAAGGGCAGTGAACATTTTCAAATCCTGCTGGGAAGGTGATTTTGCCAAGTGACTGCAAAATCACCTTGTGGGCTTGATTTGTGTAATTTCACCACCATTGGTCATGAAGTGGGGTCCCAAAAAATCCATGTTGAAAATTTGGGATCAAAGCATGCAAGAATGACAAAGTTATGCATCAATTGGGGGGTGAAGGGTGCCACTAGACACCAGGGAAACATTACAAAATATGGGAACAGCAATCTGAGGGTGGGGGGTGTCACTAGATACCAGGGAAATAAAAAAAACTTTATGAGGACAGCGATCAGAGGGTGCAGGTTGCCACAGTTTTGAATAGAAATCTCCAAATGCTCTGTTTCCTCTGAAAGAGTATTTGTGGATTTCTACCAGAAATTCTAAATGGAAAATTCTTATTCAATCTGGTATTAAACATTTTGTTTTCCTTTCTTGCTCATAGTTTTTGTGTGCTGTATGTGGTAGTTTGACAGCTAGTGTGATTAACCACTGCAAATTGTGCGTTAATGATAATAGTGTACTCCGGTACCATATTACAGCTTTGTTCTTAAATAAATCATAATGAAAGCATGCCAAAATACTGCAAGCCCAGTCCATAACAGTATTTTATTTACATTTTCGAGCATCGGGTATATACAGTAGCTTAAATATATACACTTAGCAATAGTAATATAATTTTGGGATGATTTTTCTACACTTGATCAATAGTAGATCTCGCTGTAGTCCAATGTCTCGCTACCCTGGTTAACTGCATATTCGCCCTGGCACTGAACCCTTTGCTATTGAAGTGTGTGTGTGTTTGTTGGGGGGGTCTATCTGTAAGGGATGACAGTTTTTCCTCCTACAGATTTCCAGTTTAACCCATGATAGATACCATGCAAATACTACACCAATCCAGGCTCCAGTAGTACAGATCTAAAATGCCAACAAGCCTCTGGGGTAGATGAGGCATAAGGAGTCCTAACAGGTATTACAAAAAAAAAAAAATTAGGAACCCATTTTAACACCTCTAGATGTGCTCCTATTTCATTTTAGCATTTCTTAAACATTTGGGTAAATGAAAGCTCTGGGGGAAACTGCCATCTCCATCCCCAATGTGTAGGGACCAGGGAGAGAGTGAAACTGGCAGTGCTACCTCCTCCAAACCAGTCTAAGTAGCAGGATGGCATCACTAGACACCAGGAAAAAGGCAGTTCACTGCTTTCACTGCAGTCCACAGCATAAGTTCCAGCTGCGGCTGCAAAGTCAAGAAAGTCACACTGTTCTCATACAGACAATGCAGGTGAACAGCTGCTCTCTCTAAGCTGGGTACCCTGGATTTTGGATGCCCAGAAAATATATTTCTGCCAACATTAAAAATAAACACCAGAATCTAGCTAAGCGGGTCCCGTTTGACTAAGTTCAGGTGTTCATTAAAATACTTCATTTGTATGTATTTTTACTGTTTGTAAGTTTAAACAGTAAAAAGAAAATGGTGGCCATACGAAAAAAGATTCTTTCCTCGTGAACAAGGATTGGCCCCATACAAAAAAGGATCTTTGTTCGTATGGACCAATTTTTCTTTTCATTCCAAGTTGCTATCCAAAGACTGTACAAAGTATGCTCAGACTGAAATCTTTAAATTTAATAGCTTTGGAATGGATTAATATTTTTTTCACCAAACCAGCAAAAGGCACATCTGTGGCCATGCCTTTTCTACCTTGAACATTTTAGACCAAAATTCCAAACCATCTGGGTGCAAAGTGATGACAAAAAAAAACCAGCAAAAACATGAGATTTTTTACAGTTCTCTTTTTGCTATCCACATCTTGGAATCCGCAAATCTGGCAGGAACAAAACTTGGCTTGTTAAGAGATCTACCCCATGACACTGCACATGCAAAATTGTGTGCAAATCCATTGAATGATTGCAAAGATATTAAAGTGCATAAATTTGAGGTTTAACAAGTAAGCCCCTGCTCAACCATAAATAAAGCAGCATGACCGCACCACTATAATATATTAATAATTTCCTCTCTACACAACACTGAATATTCCATGTCACTGGAAGCACTGTGCAGTTGACTGTTTGACTGTTAGGTAGTGTACACTCAAACTGGGTTGGGGGCAGTATAAGGGAAACATTACTTCACACAGAGAATTGTTAACATGTTGCATGTCCTACCCAGTGAGGTTGTGGAAGCTAGTGCAGTTCAAGCTTTCAATACAGGACTACACATATTCCTAAGGGAGGTTGACATTGAAGGTTACATAGCATGAGTAAGGTCTAACATCATGGTTGATAAGCTTAGGTGCGTGTCCAGCTATACTCAAATTGGATATAGTCACTGCTGTGTGATGGAAGGGGCAGATGTGATGGACCATAAATATTTTCCACAGTACTATGTTACTATGTATTTCATATATTCAAATTTAGGAATAAAGTACGCTTATAAAACTATACAAACAGGCCCATAGTTTATTTCTGACTTGTTCTGCAGTTTTAGACATACACGTTAACACTTGTTGATCATTAAATAATTGCTTCATTGAGTCTTCAGCACCCAAGACAAGGCTCTTTTTCTTTCTTGTGTTATATGGCAGCCCAGCTACACTTAAAAGATCTAGTTAAAATAGTTTATAAATGGCATAATTAGGGTGAAAATTTCCTGAACTGAAAATCAAGTTTTAGTATTTGCTGGGAGTGTGGTGTTTGCATGTCCACCGTACTTGCATATGACTGAAGATTTTGATAAAATTTACATCTAAGATTCTGATGGTTGCAAAACAGCTGTTTCTTACTTTCGGCTGTTGCTGTGTTAGACTCTTCTGTAGAACAACAAGTTGCACTGGGAGCATAGATGGCGGAAGGGTTTGAAAACTGGTAGGGCCAAGGATGCAAGGGGTAAATTCTCCCCCACTTGAGTGGGTTCATCCACACCCTTATTTATTTCCTTGATGACATTTGTCATATGTGGAGCAACCCCCCAACCATCTGACAGCATCTCCCTTTGCCTAGTGTCTTGATTCCTCCCTTCCCCTCCCCTCCCCTCGAATACCTGGCCCTTCAGCTTCATTTTTAAACTTGGACTACTGTGCCTTAACTCAGAAGGCCTTGTCCCAGTTCACCCCCACCAGTGCTACTCAGGCCTTCAGTATCCAAAATTCCACTGACACCCTGCAAGCCACACTGTTTACTGTGCATGCTGTATTTTAAAGGCACAGTCCTCCATAGTTATAAATGAACATGATTGTGAGAACTGATAGGGCCAGGCCCCACAACTTATGAAAATGGTAGGGCAATGGCCATAGTGCCCCCCCACCCCATTCCGGTACCTGTGACTGGGATTAAAGCATTTAACAGACAGCCTTAGGAGGATATACCTTTACTCCAATACACTGCTGAATAACAAAGCACTAAACACATACATAAAATATGTGCAGGAGTTTTAGAGGGATGAAGACTCAGTGGCAACTCTGAATTTTGAGATGCGCCTACATCTTCCCAGTTGCAGCAAAACACTCTGGCCCAGATATTCAAACTGCGCCCAAAAAGTGCGCAATAGCAGGAGCAAGTGCAAGTCCATTACGCTCATGCACAAGAGGCGCGATATTCAAAAACTTAGCCGGCCAAACTGCGCCTACAGCCGACGACTGAATATCGCACCACCTGTGCCATAGCGCAACTAGGGAGGGGAAGCTGAGCAGATGTGATGCGCCATAGTGCAACAAGGGGTGTTCAGCTGAGCAGTCCAGAGGCATCATAGCACAACCAGGGATGCCCCCCAGCAGCAGGGCGGCAATGCAACTGCACAACCAGGGAGGTAGAGGCCCACCACCCATGCCACAGATGGGCACAGGAACACACAGCAGAACAGACATCGACCCCCACACCCCATGCACTGCACAACTGGGGAAGGGCTGGAATAACCACTGGCCCATGGAGACAAGCAACCAACCCACAGCCGGGCCATGGTGCCCCATTACACCCCCGGCAAGCTGTGACTGGCACACAAGGATGGCTGATCACCCTGTGCCATACCATCCCCCCCAATGCAGAGCACACCCTGCACCATGACCCCCAGACACCCTGCCCAGGAGCAGCGTCCATGACTGCAGGAAACCCCATGCATGCCACCACCCCCACTGTGACAATGCAACCCTGTGCACCACAGAACCATGCAAGGCAGCCCCACCACGAGCACCCATCAGCGGGTGGCAGCACACAGTGATTCAATGACGGCATACACAGTGCCACCATGCACAGCCCCCCCCGAGGTACAGCTGAGAGACCAACCATGCGTCGGCACAGGAGGTACCCCACACGGGACAGGGCATGCCCCGGACACCACCACCAGTGGTACAGCACTCTGCACACTCTCCCAATGACACACCCCAACCCAGCACTGGCCACAACACCCACAGTGGTGCGTGGAAGCATGCACCACACCCGGATGCCACACAGTGCATGGACAGACACCCACCCATATCCAAGGGCACATCAACACAGGGACGCAGTAGCGGGGCAACCAAGCCCACAGCGTGGGCCCATGTAAACTGTGTACACACAACCTGCAGTCCTCCATGGCACAGGAGTGCCAGCCACCCTGCGCAGGCACTGTGGACCTGTACGCCACCATCATTTGCCCGGACCACAAGTCACAGACAGTGGTGCACATCCCCCTGCAACACACACAAGCCACAGCATGGAGGTGGGTCAACAACTGTGGAGGCAACAGTGTCACCTGAGGCAGACATGCACCACACCAGTGACAGGAGGCAACCCAGTATTGTGACGGGTACAGTGGCTGCCCTGCATGGACAGCCACCACTGACATGCTAGCAGACTGTACAGGTCACAGACATGCATGGGTGTCAGCTGCACAGGCCATGGACGGGCTGACAGGGGTGCCATGGACACAGAGCATGCACCATGGACCACTGCACACAGTCATCCAGTGCACAGGGCACAACACACACACCACAGACACTGACTGATAGCTACCCCCACACCGTAGTCACCTCCCCACGGACACACACACACATACCCATGACTGCACCACCCCTGACACCATGCACACCACTGCAGCTGAGCACCTATAGCCCGCTGCAAATCAGAGACCACCACAGTATTCATATCAAAAGATCTGTATTCCAAAACAATATCAAATGAACTATATACAATACTATATACAAAGTTTGGGGGGAGGGCCACAAACAAGGTGGGGGTGGGTAAGAGGCAGGAGTGAACAAATGGGACAGGAAAGGAGGGGTGTGAGGGTGGGTCCAGGGGGGTAGGGGATATCAGGGGCAGAGGGACTGTTAATGGGAGCCCCACTCCCCGCTCTGGCTGCTCCACCGCCGGTGCCTCCTGCGGACCCCAATCTGGTCGATCCGTTGAAGGATTTCTAATGACGTCCTTGCCACAGTCAATATCTCCCTCAACGCCTCCCTGATCTCCATCAGCTGGCGGACACCTAGGACAAGGGAACACAGTCAATAGGTGTGAATGCACAGCCCCATACAGCCCACCCACTGTGCATGGCATACGGCTGTGGGACATGCCTCTGTGATGGTGTGTGACCACCCACAGTGATCACATCCACAAGACCTGCCCACCCAGGTGCATACAGCCATGTGGAATGCTGCACACACCCACCGGCCAAGTCATGCACAGCACCACCGTGGCCATTTACTGACATGGCTATGTGGTGAGAAGGCAGTGGCACAGCCATGTACCCGGTGCACGCATGGATCACCATCGACGCACTCCCAGACATGCATTGCCACTGGACAGTGCTGACTGTAACAAGTTGCGTGCATGGCAGTGGTGTCAATGGATGGTGGCCATGCCCCGCTGCCCACCCTGTTACACAGCATGCAATAATAATCATGGAGGTATGGCACTCACCATCATTGGGCCGGTTCCTCTGGCGCTGTGGACCTTCACCCCTCCTTGCGTCCCTGTCCTCTTGGTGGTGCCACATTTCACGGGCTAGATGTCACTCCTCCGGCCCTGTGGTGCAAACATGGAGAGAGGAACATCAGTACAATCCTGCAGCAAAGCCCCCCTGCCCCCAGGTGTGTGCCCTCCCACCCAGCCAAACCCACCCACCCTACACCCTGATAACACCACCACAGCCAACACCGGACTGTCCCTCCCCCATATGCTGGATACATACAACTGTGATACCCATATGGAAGATAAAAGTGTGTTGATGTAACACCTACCTGGCCATGGCACCGTGCCCCTCCTGGCACGTGCCCACAGGCGGGCAAGCAGGTCTGGCTCCCTCCGCCACAGGTCGCCATACCTGTGGTGGCACTGCTTTGCTGTCCGCCCCCTTCCTGTGGCCTCCTCTAGTGCAGTGGCTACCTCCTCCCACACCTGGCTCCTGGACCTGTTGCCCCAGTGCACCTATGATGGCCCAGTGCCACAGCGCCATGTAGGTGAACATCGCTGTAGCGCCACTGACACAATGGTGGCTGTGCCCTGCATTGCTTCCCATGCACAGCACGTCAGCAGCGCAGCAGACGCCTGCGTCAACAACCCGGGCATGCGCAGTGAGGTGTGTACTGCGCATGTCACAGAACTGTGCCCTTGGCTCAGTACGTTCAACACAATTGCACAAAGTGCAACAGCGCCATATTCAGTCGTCATATGCAAAACAGCTAATCAGCCATTCAATGGCGCAGCACTGCAATTTGCATCCACTTAAAGTTGTGCCTCGCCTCATTTGCATGGGTTGAGCTATAAAAGTGCGACATTGGGCTGCACTGACCATAGTCAGTTACTGCAGTCTATTGGTGAGTTGCATGCTGTTTGGGAGTGTGGACTGTGGATTTAGGGACATGCATGGGACTGCACAGTCACAGGTAACAACTGTGATTCTTACAGGCTAAGTAATGACCGAGCGAGTTGTGGGAGAGCAGGAACACAGTGGTGGGAGGAGGAGGAGGCCTAATTTCACCAAGGCCAAGACCGATGCCCTGTTTGAGGCCTACCTGTATCAGGAGCCGCTTCTCAGCGGACGGCAGGGAATACCTCAGGCCCGTGCTGCTGCATGGGAGGAGGTGGCACGTGCACTGAACCTGCATGGCAGCCACCAACACTCCGTGCAGGAGTGCAAGAAGAAGATGGGCACAGACAGGAGGAGGATAAAGTAGAAGGTGGCTGCCATGAGGGCAGCACGAGCTGCGACAGGTGGGGGACAGCCGGAGGTGGTACACCTGACCCCACAGGAGGAGAGAGTTGCTGGAAGCATGCAGCTTTGTGCCATTGAGGGTCTTCCAGGTGGTGGCTTCCAGACGGGTGGTAGCCCATCACTGCATGGTAGGTCATGGTTTGTCTATGGGGAGGGCAGGGTAGGTCACATGCAGTAACGCAACTTTGTTTTCCCTTACAGATCCTGAGTGTCTGCATGGGTCAGCAGTGGTGGGCCTGTCCACTGAGGACAGTCAGCTGGAGATGGAGGAGGGCCCATCCACCTCCACAGGTATACGTGGCTCAGTGCGACAGTGGGCCCGCCTGGCTGTCCACACTGATGTTGTTGGAACAGGTGTGGAGGATGCCCTGCCCATGTCCCAGCATGCCAGCATCCATGGATGCCGGCATGCTGTGACTCGGGCCGGTGCTGGGTTGGTCACTGATGATGATGTCACTAACGGCATGGGCAGTGACACGTGTGTGTCACGTGGATGGCCACACAGCAGGTAACATCACGGCCATGGCTGTGGGTGGTGCTGCCGTGGAGGCCTGTGTGTCAGCACAGTCCCAGCCTGTGCCTGTCAGCACCAGTGGGGCAGCACTGGTGTGTGTACAGGACAGTGGGACTGTTGCGGCCACTGCAGCGGCACCAGTGAGCCCTGGGGAGCGGCAGCCAGAGAGGCAGCATCAGCAGTCAGCCAATGGGCTTGGGGGTACAGGGTCAAGGGGCGGCATCTGTGCACCACCTGTGGACATGGCCAGACCTGGTCCTGGTGTGCAGCGCCCACCCTCAAGGGGTGCTGAGCATCAGGGCTGCGCACACCCTGAGGGACAGGATGCCGAGGAGGCAGATGACCTCTTGGATGAGCACACCCGCCTACTGCAAGGATCAGTCCAGCAGCAGATGCAGCTTGTGACATCGGTGGATGCACTGCGTGTGGCTCTGGAGTGGGCAGAGGAGCGTCACAGCAGAGACACCGCTCTGATCCTGGCAGGGATGGACTGGTTGCGGGAGGATGTGACTGCTGCCATTGACAGGCAGACACAGGCATTCACTGCTGTCATGGCCACAATGGGCACACAGTCATGTGCCCATGCGTTGCAGACACCACGCAGTGCACTGTCCACCCTCCATTCCCGATGTCCTGCGACACCTTCCCTGTCAACACCGGGTTCAGCTGTGGGCATCCCGAGCATGCCTGGCGCAGGCATGTTTGGTGTGCTGCAGACCCCTGTGCGAGCACGGTCACGTTCATGCAGTGGAACCCCTGGGGGACCATCGGTGCCACCCCATGAGGCCAGTGGTCGGCCTGTCAGTGCTGGTGGGTCTCGGCGGGGCCGCCCATGCATCTGTGGCAGCCGGGCACTGTGTCGCATGACTGACCTGTCTCCCAATGTGGCTACTGTCTGGTGCTGCCCTGTGTGCATTGTGTCTTTCAGTGGGCATTGCACGGGTGGGTACCTGGCCCTGCACGCGGACACACAGTCCATCTGCACACCCTCCCAGCTGCTGTCTGCAGTTGCATGTGCATGATGATGCCTCATTGTGCTGTACACCAATGTGCAATGGTGCTCAGCATCTGACACACGCACATGGACAGGCAGTGGGAGTGGTGGTCTGTGGACATGTATGTGGCTAGGGGTGGCATTCTGGGTCGGTGTGCCTCCTACCCTTTGTGCATGTTTGGTGCGTTGTGTGTGTGTGCATGTGTGTGTGTGTCCATCCGCATGGCATGTTAGACCTCACCCATCCCTGGTTGTGTGCGTGGTTCCATGCCCTGCCACTTCCCTTGATGGCATGCACCCCTGGTGTGTGTCCATGCGTGTTTGTGGGTTGTGCCTTAGCCACTGTTGGTTGCACATGGCCCCATGACTTACCTGGGTTGGCTGAAGTGCTCCTCCGTGATGGTGTCCCGGTGCAGCTGTGTCAGCCGGAGCAGTCGGGGGTCCCGTCGCCCAAGGGGGGACTGCCCATCACCAATGTCACCAGCAACCTCATCGTCCCCATCGCTGTCCCCCTCTTTGACCTGTACGGCTATCCCACATTCGTTGGTCATGTTGTGCAGGATGCAACAGGCCAGGAATAGCCCACAGGCCTTTGAGGGCTTGTACTGTAGGGCACCGCCGGAGGTGTCCAGGCAACGGAAACGTGCCTTCAGCATCCCGAACACCCGCTCAATGACATTACGTGTGGTGGCATGTGCCTCATTGTAGCATTGCTGTGATGGGGTTGTGGGTCGCCGGTAGGGTGTGAGCAGCCAGGGACGGAGTGGGTATCCACTGTCACCTGTGTGTAGAGGGTGGAGGTTAGTTTGGTGATCAGCATCGCCCTGCCCTGGGCCATGTAGGCCACTACCCATGTCACCTCTGACCATGCCCCCCCAGGCCCTATGATTGTCCATGTGGTTTGCATACTCACCCACTATGTGGCCAGTGGGATATCCACTCTCAAATCTGTGGCACAGTGCTGACTGGTGCCAGATGAAGGCATCATGTGCTCCCCAGGGTGCGGTCACAGACATTGATTATGCGCCCCCTGGCATCGCACACCACCTGGCAGTTGATGCTGGCATAGCCCTTGCGATTGATGTATGCAGCCCCTTCGGGGCCAGGTGGTGTGCGGATGGCCACATGGGTGCAGTCTATTGCCCCTAGCACACCAGGCATATGTGCTACCCTGTGGAACTCCTGTATGTTTGCTGTGCGCTCCGCCGGTGTGCTGGGGAAATGGATGTACTTCACAGCATGTGGCAGCAGTGCAGTGAGGAATTGGGTGAGGTGGCATGACGTGGCTGACTGGGTTATGCCTGTGGTGTCCCCAGTTGGTCTCTGGAAGGTACCCATGGTGAGCAAGCACATGCAAGCTGTCACTTTCATCTCCACTGACAGAACATGGCTCCGTGGTGTGGGTGCCTGCATCACATCACTGCACAGCTCACAGAGCCGCCTCAGAATTGCCCGATTCAGGTGGTGCCAGCCCACAATCTTGGTATCACTGTACAGCTCGAAGCTGGTGCGGGCTCGGTACTGCCTGTTGGGGGCATACCGCCAACGGGCCCTTCCACGGCCACGCCCCCCTGCTGCCCACCTTCTCACACCCCTCATTATGGCCTCCATCTGGAAGTTGGCACTGGCCATGTCCCTGGCTTGTGTTCACCCCCCCTGGCAGCTGTTACTGTATTCCCCCCCGCTGTCCTGACTGCTACTTCCCCTGCACCGGGAACACCTGCCTGTGCTTGCCTCACTGCTGTGTGGTGTACTTCCCCCTTCTGCACTGTCTCCCCACACCTTCCCCCTTAGGGTTACCACCTTTAGATGAGGTAAAAACTGGATCCAAAACCACACCCCAAACTCCGCCTCTGGTTCCACCCCTTTTTTATGACTGGCGAGTATATCACTCCTCCTCCTCCAAAGCCATTTGTAATGTTGGAATAGACATTACTAGTGATAGGAAATTATTTTAATACTGTTATTTATTTGGTTTATTTATTCAGTTATTTTTATTCATTGGCAACCAGGTTACATCCCATAGGCCACATAGCCCATTTTACAGGAGTGACCCAGGAGCACAGGAAGGTTGTGAATTGCTCAGGTTCACACAGTATTTAAGTGGAGGTTGTGGGAATCAAACTCCGGTCTGCTGGATGTGCCAAGCTCAGCCACAGCTTATTGCTCAGCCCTCTGTTAAACACTCTCCCATTTTCCTTTCCATGTCAGCCATGTATTCTGATTCTTTGACCAATTTTTGATAACTTAATTATCAGTGCTTGTGGTGCCCTTAATACTGCACTGTGTTCCCCTTTACCTCAGCAACTACTGCTGTTTGTTTTCATATTTCTAAGACATTTCACAATTTCAGCTACATCATTCCATGCTGTTTATCTGAATGACCTGTCAAAGTGTAGCTAATATCATGGAATGTTCGGGTAATACAAAAAAGTAGAGCAAATGTACTGATAAAAGCAATAAAATTTAGATTATTAATTTAACAAAAATAGGTCTAAAACTTATCATAATATAGAACAAACAAAAAACACATGAGGGCATATAAAGGTGTAAAAACTGTTTCCTGTCATAGCAGTAAAAGACCATACTTAAAAAATTCAGAGTGGAAAAGAATAGGTTAATTTACTGGTAATGATCTTAATGACCATACTTTACACCTCTCAGACAGTCTGGTTTTACAAAGTCAGGTCTGAATGACTGTGACAGCAGAACTTCTTTGTAACCTGGACATGTAATGCAGCCAAAACAGTGAATGATTTGATGCATCAGTTTTAAGAGTATATGAGCACTCAAAATTGCCCCAAAACCGGACTGTATGTAACCAAAACCGGATGACCGGATAAGGACCCTAAAAACCGGCTTATCCGGTCAAAAACCGGATAGGTGGCAACCCTACTTCCCCTGTGGCTGTTGCTTCCAGGTGCCCTTTCCTGCCTGGCCCTGTGTGTCCCTGCTGCCCAGTTTTCCCTGCTATCTTTGGCTCTCATGTGGCTTCCCTGTAGCGTTCTTGTGCCTCTCCCTTGCTCCCTTTTATTTTGCTCATTTCGCTATGGCATAACTGCCACTCTTCCTATCGCGCATGGCGGTTGTTAAACATCGCATCGCGCCAATAATGCATGGTTCCTCCCCCTTCAGTTGCGCATGCATTCATTATCATTGCGCTGTTGCTCAGCGTGATTTGGGGCGCGCAACCGCCTCCTGCTGAATATCGCAGAATGGCGCATTTTCGGACTTGTGCAGGTGCAACCCTATTGCGCATGGCTCAACTCTTTTGAATATCTGGGCCTCTGGCTCTATTTTCAAAGTGCAGGACAGATTTACAACAGTTGAAATGGTTTGCAGCAGCTTGACGCAGAGCGGCACCGAAAGAGTTGCAAATAATGGCAATTGCATCTGAATGTTACACTTCAGGCTCAGTTCGCCAGGATAGTTTTGAAAATGCTACTCAGTGTTTATTCTATTTAAAATCACAGTGTCACATCAGGAGACCGCTTCACATCTGGAATCATAAATAATAAACTTAAATTCAAATTTAACAATTGCATGTTGATAAAAGGCCCCAGTCCTTTACTTTCATAACAATGCAGTCACAGGATACCCAGTTAAGGAATATCGTGCCCGTGCAGTAATTGCAGACATGTCAAGCTAAGTTTCAGATCCAGTATACAGCAGTAGGGGACCACTTATCTTGCATGACCTGCTGTGCATTATTAATCAATAATTTTTTTGGATGTTGAGGAACTATATTGTAGTTTATCAGCCACTATACAGCAAACATGGGTGCAAACTTAGGCAATAGAATGGAGCTGGAGGACTGTTTTATAAGAAATGAGAAAGACCTGTGGAGTTAAGCAGCTAAAGTAATGATGGTTGAATAACTATCAGTTTTCTTTCTTGTATTACAAATATAGGCATTGAATACTTACAAACATTAACATTAGGATGACTGCATGCAGATTAAAAAAGTATGATTGCACAGCGGAGACAAAAGATACATATACAAAAAAGGGGTTTAAAAAAAGTGTCTCAGTATTTAATTGTGAACCATGTCACAGAAGAAAAGGATAACAGCAGGCTTCCTCATGGTAATTGGTTCAAAAATATATACAGTAGTCAGCTTTGAAATGTAATGTAACGCCCATGTAAATTTTTGAGTGTGAGGAATTGATCAAGATAATAATGAAGCAAGTCATCACTGCTGAAGAATTCGGAGTTCATCAGTAAAGGTAAAAACAGAGGAGACCTTGTCAGAATTCTTAGCAGCCTGTCATATAAATGTAGCCAGAAACAAAAAACATTTACACATCAGCAGAGGAGATATGATAAGTGATATCTTTGTTGATGATGTATCTAACCTCAAATATTTTGGTGTATTTGCTGTTGGGTAGATTACAAATTTACAATTGATATTGTGAATGTTGGGCAAACTACAATGGAATACTGAACCAATTAGAAATCAGATTTCAAGGGCCGCCCAGTGATGACCCCATCAGTAGTGCATTACACTACTGTGCCAATGACCCGGGCTTGGAAGTGAGCCTGGGAAGTCACATCAGGAGGCAGGCCAAGGTCAAGACAGTGCTTGCTCAGCAGTGCACCTCAGATGGGGAGGGTTGGTGGTGGGTTTTGTCACCAGAGCGATCCCTGTGGGTGTTCTGGGGGGGGGTATGCTGCTGCTGTGGAGCAGGCTGTGACTCTATAAGGCTGATAGAGGCATTGCCCCCACCAAGGGAGGAGGGAGGGGGACAAACCAAGTAAGGAAACCTGGTAGCACTCTGAATGATGGCCAGGTTCAGCACAATTAGGGTTTATCCCTATGACCAGGGTATATCTCTGAGATGAACTACAAGCCAGAGGGTAAATGCTATATGGAAAACAACAGATTTCACAATGCTGATGACATCAAACCGGCCATGTACAGCACTGAGGCCAACAGTTGAAGTCAAAGAGAAACAGTTATCTCTTCACACAACATGGAGATTTTAGTCAAATCTATCAAAACTGTGTTTATAAAAATGTAAACAGGATGATGACAAGTCATATGAACTGAAACCTGGTTAAAGTATATAAAAGTTACAGCAAGCAAACTGATGTTGTAAAAACTGAATATGCAATGGCCTGACTCAAAATACAGAGTTTACCATCACTTGTGAGGAGGCAGGACTTTCATAACTCAATTATGACCCCATCACTTGTGAATTATGATCTTTCCCCTCACACTTGAAGATAAGTTTATATATATATATATATATATATATATATATATATCTTGCATCAGTCAATTGCTTATCTCCTACATGTGGCCTATGTTATCAGGCAGTGTAGCGCTGTGGTTTAGGGCACTGAGCTGCAAATCTGGAGACCTGGGTTTGAATCCCACAGTCTCCACTTGCATGCTGTGTGACCCTAAGCATGTCACTTAACTTCCTCGTACTCTCAGGTCACACTTGTAAAAAGGCTTTGGCTTAGTGTACCTTTCCTGGTTAAAACAATCTCCCCTTTCCCTATGTGAGCCTTGACCTCAGGCCTTCTGAATACGTCTGTATGTTGGACCAGCTGGGCTAGTATCAGCCCAGCTGGTCAGTCTGAGTCTATCATGGTCAGATATGCATTTTGAGTTGGTTTGATTAAAGATGTACATGATAGATTTCTTAGTGGTTCATAGAACCACAAGATTCAACAAGGAATTCCTAATGGTTTTGTAAATGATATGAAATCAAAGCAAAGGAAAGTAGTTCTGAGATACAAGGGAATGATTACCAGAAACATGCATTGCACATGTTCAACAGGGCAGGCAATTTACTGAGAAATTGTTGAAATACATCTAGTCTTCAAAGCTATTGAAAACAGGTCACATCATTTTGACTTCTCAAGGTTGACCCTAAATAAAAAAACACGAAAAAGAGAAATGAATACATGTTTGATACAAAACCAGATTCTCGGGGTTAGATAATGAGACATTCTGCAGGTTATTTTAATTATATGAAGCTTGAAAACTTTTCCTTGATAGTGCAAGTTGAAATTGAAGGAATGTCTGCAAAATTAGAACTATACTGAAGCCTGCGTGAGCACTGTTAATGAGGAAGCATGGAGAGAAATTTCGATAGCTTCCTTTATCAAGTCTAACTGTGCTGAAAACATATAAATGAGAATGCCTGTCAATCTTATGAGAATCTCCAGTTTATGCAAGGCATGAAAATCAATGTTATATTTGCCCATAAATACAAAAAAATGCAAACACCCTTGCTGGAAACTTGTTAAAGTACATTAAATTAATAATATAGAGATATGGGCAGTATTGCTCTATAAGAAATTTATAAAATAGGTCTTAAAATCAAAATCAGGTGACTATGCATTATGTAAGCAATAAGGCACAACACGGTGTGTATAAAACATATTTTACAGCATGGCCAGGAGCGAGGCATGAGGCCGCAGGCCGAGTGACTTCAACCACTGGACATGCAGAAAAACATGTTTTATTCACACCCCGGAGTGGCTTATTGCATTTATAAAATGGGCTCCTTTTTTAACTTTTTACAGTTGGGAAAAGCATGTTTATATGTGGAAACAATAGATTTACTTGTGTACATTTATGATAAAATAGTCCTTCCACCCACTGTAAATCATTCAATCAATCAAAACTTTATTTTTATAGTGCCTTTCAAGAACCAAGGCACTGTACACTTTAAATACACAGATATAAAAACTAATAAAACAATAATATAAATTAATTAGGAACAACCTGGGAAGGCTAATGTAAATAAATATGTTTTTAGCATTGATTTAAAACTACTAACGTTCAGGCATTCTCTTAACCGACGAGGTAGAGAATTCCACAGGGTTGGTGCTACAAATGAAAAAGCACGTGCACCACAGGTTTTTAAACTAACCCTGGAAATCTCTAGCAATCCCTCATCGGTGGATCAGAGAGGACGAGTGGGGGAGTAGGGAATCAGGAGATCTTTCAGGTAGTCAGGTCCCTGTTCGTGTAGGGCTTTTAAAGGTAAGCAAGCTTACCTTATAGGTGATCCACCACTGAACCGGCAGCCAGTGCAGTCCACGCAGCACAAGAGTAATGTGGCTGGTCCTTGAAGTACCAGTCAACAACTTGGCTGCAGCATTCTGCACCAGCTGCAAGCAGCAGATATTAACCCCAGAGAGCCCTAGGTAGAGGGCATTGCAGTAGTCAAGATGGGTGGTAATGAAGGCATGGACCAATGTTGAAAGGTTGCCCGGTGGAATCAGGTGTTTCACCCGGGCGATATTCCTCAGATGATAAAATGAGGATTTAACCATGGCTGACACCTGAGATTTCAGGGTCAAGCCATTGTCAAAAATAACACCCAGGTTATGCACTCGATTGGAGGTAGTGAGCTGAACACCATCAAGCCATAGGCCTGACATATGCTCAGCCCCCAAACCCACCCCCAGGCGACCCGGGTCCACTACCAACACCTCAGTCTTATCCGGATTCAGTCTCAGCCAGCTAGAGCTCATCCAGTATTTGATCTCGGAGAGGCAGTTGTTTAGCATGGAAATTGCATCAACCTGTCTGCGTATAAAGGACATATACAGCTGAGTATTATCTGCATAGCAGTGAAAACTCAAGCTGTATTGCCTAATGATATCTACCAATGGCAGCATATACACTGCGAGCAACATAGGTGATAATATGGAGCCCTGCGGCACCCTGCAGGACAGGGAAAGGCATCAGAGGAATAAATTCCAGTGACCACCCTCTGAGACCTGCCCACGAGGAATGATCGAAACAACTTGAGGACTGTACCCGACAGTCCGCAAAGGATTCTCAGGGACTCCAAAAGCACACTATGGTCCACAGTGTCAAAAGCTGCTGCGAGATTGAGAAGGACCAAGATGGTACGAGTCTTTCAATCTCTCACACTTAGGAGGTCATTTAATACCCAGACAAGTGTGGTCTCTGTGCTGTGCCTCTTCCTAAATCCAGACTGGAGAGCTTCATAGACATTGTGGGTTACAAGGTGATCATCCAGTTGCAACGCAACCACCTTCTCAATAACCTTACCTACAAAGGGCAGGTTAGAGACAGGCCAGTAGCTAGCTGGGCAGTCGGGGTCCAAGGAGGGCTTTTTCATGAGTGGTCATATGACTGCCTTCTTTAGGGGATCAGGAAAGACCCCCTCTCCAAGGATCTCCAGACAATTTCAACTAGGATTGGGCGGATAACATCTACACAACCCACTAAAAGGGGGGGCTAGGGCCCGGATCCAAACTTCAACTGGTTTGGCGCAAATTCTGGACAATCTTCACAATGTCCATGAATTCCAGATAGTTGAAATCCATCCAGACAGACAGGGTGCTCACCACCTCCCATCAACCTCCGCAACTCCTTGTAGGGAGAGCCGGGATGATTCCATACCTGATGCCGGCAATCTTATCTGCGAAGAATTGAGCTAGCTCATTACACTTAACCTGTGAAAAAGCTCTTCTGGACTGGAGACAGATTGGATTGCACAATCTGTCAACAGTTCAGAAAAGCTGAGCCGGTCGATTCCGTGCAGCAGAAATCTCCCTGGACAGGAACTCTGCTTTCTTATGGGTGATTTCTGATTGATAGCCCTTATAATATTCCATCAGTCTAAGCCTGTCAGCATCCAGGCCGGACTTCTGCCATGCTCTCTCCATCCTTTGACCAACTCGCCTCAACTCCTTCAAGGAACCATCATACCAAGGGGGACATTGGGTGAAGAGTGAGTGGTCGAACACGAACAGGAGCAATCTAGTCCAGGGCATCTCCTACTGCCTTATTATAGGCCAGTACTAGACCCCCTGGGCTTGTGCTTTCACCCAGCAATCCTGATAGGTCCAGAACTGCTGATAGACCATCTGGGGTAACTCTCCTTAAAGGGTGGTACTGGACCATCCCCAAAGCGGCCGGTCCATTTGTGGGGGCCCCAAAACTGAACCTTATGGTGTGATGGTCAGACCAACTGACTGGTTCCACCCCCCATGTCTGAGATCTCCATCCCCATGAGGAACAACAGATCCAGTGAGTGACCTCTTATATGGGTAGCGGAGGTAACCACCTGTGTAAGGCCCAGCGTTTTCATGAGCTGGAGAGATTTTGACCAAATTACAAGAGTTCATTATCGACCCAGGCATTGAAGTCCCCTAGAATAATCCATCTGGGAGACTCCAATACCATGTCAATGATGAAGTCTGCTATCTCCTGCAGGAATACTCCCCTATCACCTGGTGGACAGTAGATGAGGAGTATCTTGCAACCTACATCCTCTCTCATGATACACTCAAAGGATCTGGTGGACCCCACTGGAACATCACAAGGCCCAATTCGGTCTTTAAAAAAGATGCCCACACTCTCCCCCCCATGATCCAACTTCGTGTGGTGGATCACTGAAAACCCAGCTGGAACTTCAGCAGCCAATTATATCATTGTAAATTTTGTTCTTTGCTGGCATCAAGATTCAAGATATGGAATGTTTATCATGGAATGTTTCTCATGGAATACATGGATTCAAAATTCTGCTCAATTCCACTGGCAGAATGTTTCTCTCCCCCAACATACTGTACACACACACACACACACACACACACCAAAGGCCCCGGTTACAACCAGAGACCCAATTATCTCACTGTCAGGGCAAGCAGAAGAGATTTACCTGATGAGCAGGTACAGATAGAAGGGGGATTTTTCATTTTCAGCAAAGAAACAGTTGTAGTGATAACTATAAACAATACTTAATATTTCTAATCTGTTTATGTGTGTAAGGAAAGTACAATGATCATAAAAACAACATTTAATTGTAACCCCTCACCCCTGCCTTTTTACCAAAATGACAGGTGGCATGCTGTTGGCGTTGGCAGCAATACCTGGTGGGGACCTGGGTTCAGGGAGGATGAGGTTACCTGGCACAAGGGGACCTAGGTTTGGCTACTCTGCACACGGGCACACAAGTAAATCCGAACACAGGAAGCAATAACTGTAATGTCCAGAACCAGGATTGGGATTTTTCAGTGTGGCTTTTATTCATAACTAGCTGAACATAACAAAGCATAGATGGACCCCCAAGGGGCTACGTATACTGATAATGCAGATTGGAGACTACAAGGTGGTCCACTTAAAGAATGAACCCATTTCTACTGTTTTCTGGCTCTGGACCCACCAGGCACACAGCCCGAACTTGCATGCGCTTTGGATACATAGCCCGACTGGCCCAGCTCCCCTGCCGGCCACTTGACTGATGGTCCATTTAAAGAATGAACCCAAATTTTACTTGTTGTGGCTCCCCACACCACTTAGAGTCTGTGACTCCTAGAGAGATTTTCTTCTTACTTCCATTTGACTCCCATCAAACAAGGAGAATTCTTTTCCCAAGTAGTGGCTCCCCACACCACTTAGAGTCTGCGACTCCTAGAGAGATTTTCTTCTTACTTCCATCTGACTCCCATCAAACAAGGAGAATTCTTTTCCCAAGTTGTGGCTCCCCACACCACTTAGAGTCTGCGACTCCTAGAGAGATTTTCCAATTTGCGACCCACGTCTGGGTACCTACCTCATCACTGGCCAGGCGCATGAGGCAAGTAGCAATCACAGAAGAAATCCGTAGAGGTGGACCTGGTTACTAAAGATGGAGGGTGTTCCCACCTCCAGCTCCCACAGCCCATACCCGGCCATTTCTCTGGACAAACAGAAACTAAAACTTTGAAATGTAGATTAAACGGTGGATGGACTGTAGCACCTCCTCTACAACATTACTTGAATCCATACAAACTGTAGATTTTGATACTACTCCATTTGTTTGTCCTAGTACAATAGGCCTCCCAAATAGTAGTCCAAATCCCATACTTCTTCACATTTTCCAAACTGAAGAAACACATTGCTTGCCCTCTCAAATTAGAGCAAAACACTCACCCTTTCATTGCAGGTGCCCCACAGGCGAAGTACAACTTCTTTCCTCTTGTCAGACCAAAAACAGAAACTGTAAAAAAGGCAGCTTTCTTCCTGTAGTAGAAATTAGGGGATTGCCCCTGGAATCCACAGAGGGATACTTTACTTTCTCTCCCCCCCGGAGGGAGGGGGCACTGAGACCTGGACAGCGGTCTCCACCACTTGAAACTGGACACTGACCTTCTCACACAGAAGGTAAACAGAAAACACTTCCTTCCTGCTTGACAGTAAACAGGAGATTTCCTTCTCCCAAGGAGGTAAACAGAAAACTGACTTTGAAAACTCCCAATGTTCTATTTCACTCCCTCTGCTGCAGATTCCAATGTGGCTTATGCAGCTGCGACATTTCTATGGTGATGTCATCTCTCAGTCTCAGATGAGACTGAGAACAGAGTGAGACAGTGTGAAACCAATTTAACTGGAGTTTCACAAGTTGCCTTCCCTGCCTACCACTAGGTCTTACTGGGATTCTAGTAACCCTGGGTAACAAGGGGTTACACTCGCCCTTGACCAGGAAAATGACTGTCCCCAGTCATTATGCACCCGGCCTTAGGCCATCCCACCCTATGTGCTACCTGCGGAGGGGGGTGATCAGACCCCCTCCTACCATGTGCAAGCACAGGCAGGCAACACTAAGGGCCTAGAGGCCTATAGCTGGCATGTCAGCCTCTACACTATCCACTTACTATGGACACCTAGTGGCTCTGGTAGAACCATCCAGCGCATAGCCCTGATAGATTAGCACTGTAGTCCCTACGGCCGTTCAGGACCACAGCCTGTCTATCCCCCCTAACCCTCTAGGGAAAACCTATCTGCCTCTAACATAATATTCCCAAACAAAAACAATACCCGGGGACCTCCCCGACCTTGGGCAACCTGCAACCACACACCATTAAAATACCAACTACTGCCTCCTCCCTACCCCCGCGACCACACCTGTGGAAGGAAAAGGGTTAATACAGTAACAACCATAACAATAACAACACAGTACTTTAAATTCTACACAATAAAGCACTGATGAGGAACTCCGATGAGCCCCTACTCCTCTTCTTGTCTTCTCTTCTGTCTTCCCAGGAACACCTGTAAGAAAAAGTAAGACAAAACACACTCCCTAATCTGCATACACAGTCTACCTAAAACCCTGCCATACAAAAACACTGAACAATCCCAAAAAGATTTTTTTAGAAAAAAGGTAGAAAAACAGTATTTACATTAGAGTACAATAATGACATTATTTACAATACACATTTGGGGGGATGGAGTGCCCTAAAAGTCCCAACTAGTGACCACAAGGCCCGAAGGCTAGTCCAATAAAGAGTCTCTCCTGGGCCGGAGCCCCGTGAAGCACAGTTCTAAAAGGCCAAAGTCCCGAAGGGGAGAGTCTTTGCGGACAGTTCACACATTTTTGAAGTCTGTAGTGTAGGGTGTATACTGCAATGTCATAAAGATAGAAAAGGTTTCGGACTTACCAGCCATTTGTAGTACAAGAACTGCACGAACCTGGTCCACGGCTGAAGACTCTCCCTGGCAGCATTTCTTCTGATACAGCTGGGGCGGACATCTTCCAGGAACCACAGGAGGGCACATCTGGAAACAGCTGGGATGATGTCATCAATGGAGATGGAACCTTAGAACAGGAACAAAAGGAAAAACAGCTGGTCCGACGTCATCCGATTACCAGGCGATGAACAGGAAACAGCTGGGCTGGTGTCCTCTCTGGATCTGAAGTCATCTGGTGGGCCAATAGATGGTTGCTGAACAGGACAGTACACTGTAGACTGATAAATGTGGAGCACCTGAGTCCTTGGTTATTCATATTGGCGGATCATTAAGGGCACTTCAGTCTGATGTGGCAGTATTGACTACCACTGCTCGGCTTTCCATTTTGTAGGCACGGGCTTAATTGCTGGGAGGTCCTTGCACTGAGGCCAATAGTACCGGGGGTCAGGGGCTTGAATTATTACCCCGTCTGGGCGCACATAATTCACACAGTGGGAGACTTCACGTCCCTCTCCGTCCACTATTCTCACTCTGTCCATAAACAGTGTTCTGCCTCTCTTCCACTGCGTATACTTTTTGTGGAACAGTCTATTCTTTACATGCTGGTTGGCCCCAGGATGCACATTTTTCATTGCTTCATCCCAGATCCAGGATTTCCTGCAGTCCTCAATCTCCTCCCAGACTCTCTGAGGAAAGGTAGGAAAGGTCATACCATAGATTTCATTGGCCTTTCTACGAACCAGTCTCTCCTCTTTACTTGCTTTGGTCAATCTGAGACCGCTGGCCTGGCTTGGGGGTGGCCAGTCCTGGTTCTGCCAGTTTCGCATCCTCAGAGAAATTAAAAACGGATCCCTGACTTCTTCCTCTTGTAAAGCCAGGGCAGTGGCATCACCACCTTCTTCAACACATTCCTCCGAGGCAAGATCTTGAGGCTGTGTACCCGTTCCTTTTTCACAAGGCCATATAGGTTCCCCCTCATCTTCCTCTTCACTGAGGATCTGAGCCCAGGAGTGAGCAGTCGTTCTCACCCCGAGCTATCCATCCATCACTAGACGTGGAGGTCGACACCTCCCATTCAAAGGCCTCTGGCATCTCATCTTCACCTAAGAGACTTGGGCTAGGCCCCCCCACCCAGGGATCTATTGATGCTTTATCCGAACTTTCTTTCTGAGATCCAGCATCCAAAACTTCAAATTCAGGTTCAGTCTCCAACTCTGCACCCTCTAGCTTTTTGCCACACTCCCCCAAGGGACCTTCATCCACAGGCTCCGCCTGGTGCTGTGTGCTGCCAACTGCAGATTCCTGAATTTTTGTCCATGTGGGAGCCAAACGAATTGGAGGCGCTTTATACAAGCCATAGTTTTGAAGGCATCCAGACAGTGAGGAATCATGAAGACATCCCTTCCAGCACTTAAGCATATTTGGCATACATGCACTGGATAATTAGGAATTGCCACATCAGGAGGCAGTTGCCCTCCATAGCACCACTTTTCAATATCTCTCAGTCTATTTACTGCTGCTGTTACTGCAATCCGGGCATGATCCGGGTAACGAGCTGGTCCTGAGGCCATAACTGCAGAAAAATAAACAAAAGTTCACTGTAACTGAAAGTCCCGCTTTAATGAACACACTCTGTAGCTTTAAAATGGCCTCTGCTGCTGTGTTTACTTTACTACCCCACCCTGTAATGGTGGCGGCAGCACTCCTGTGCATCAACATTTAGAATCTGGGTCAAGCCACTGCGCACCCGATTTACACCAGCTACTGATAACTTTTACTCAAACTGCACAACTTGCTCTAATCTGGCTTCACACACATTTACAGGATTTTCCTTGGACTTTTTACATGCTGGCAACATTCATTTTATTTACAGTCCCTTAAAAGCTTCAGGTTTCAGCTCAGGATTGCCTGCTTCTACTAGTGTTGCATTTGCTACAACCCACAGTCTCTCTCTGGCTGCAACTTTAAACTGAGGCTATTTTCACTTCCATGCACACATTCAATGGCTTAACAGACTTGCATTTGCTGGCAGGACTTCACACAGTCATTACTTGCAAAGCGACTATACTGTTGCACACACATTTTATATGGCATTACTGAAAATCACTGATTGAGCAGTTTGTTTTTTTAGTTGTTTACTTACTGTGATCAGTAGCAACTTGCTGCGATGGGGTAAAACGGCCTGCAGCCAGTTTTTTTAAGGCCTCTGATCACAAACGGGCGGGCAGTCTCAGCGATCGTCGTTTTAACCACCAAATTCACTATTTCCACGATCGATTTGTGGGTTGAGCCCGATTTTAAACTAAAAAGTAACTTTTTGAATGTTTACAGCGCTTTGAATACCTCACGACGCTCCTCCACTGCCAGTACACGCACTACACTCTGTCTCCCTCTTGAATGCTGAGGCAGTCTCAGAAGAGCTGGCTGAGGGGCGGGACTAATGGCAATCTGACCAACCACACGACGCCATGCAAATGAGCCTCTTCTTCCTCACGAGGGCTCCTCTTCTCCCGGCGATCGTTGAGCAGGCAAATTTAAACTGTAAAATGCACACTTTTTTGTTTTTTCAACTGACTCCCACGGTGGGAGCCCATTTTAACCATGTAACATTGCCATTAACTCTGCAGTCTCTCCATTTACACAGAAAGCATTTCCAACATCCAGGGCATAATTTCTCTGTTGCTACCCCTAGTTTTCCACACTTTCCTTTACAGAATTCATTCCAAAAGCATTTCAAACATCCAGGGCACAATTTCTCTGTTGCTACCCATAGTTTTCCACACTTTTCCTCACAGAATTCACTTTAAAAGCTGACAAAAATGCTTTAAACAATTTTGATGCAGGACAAGGGCACACTCTTTGGCTTTACAGCTCCTTGGTAAAAAGTTGGCATTTTTTAAACAGCAGCACAAGATTCACAGCACACAGCAACACACTTGGGAAATTACTTCAGCTTTTTGGGCTACCCACTGCCACATAGCCAAAACGCTAGCCCACTTGCCCAAGCACCTAACTTCCCGAACAAATCCAAAGCGGTGCCTCCATTTTTGTAACCCCTCGCCCCTGCCTTTTTACCAAAATGACAGGTGGCATGCTGTTGGTGTTGGCAGCAATACCTGGTGGGGACCTGGGTTCGGGGAGGATGAGGTTACCTGGCACAAGGGGACCTAGGTTTGGCTACTCTGCACACAGGCACCCAAGTAAATCCGAACACAGGAAGCAATAACTGTAATGTCCAGAACCAGGATTGGGATTTTTCAGTGTGGCTTTTATTCATAACTAGCTGAACATAACAAAGCATAGATGGACCCCCAAGGGGCTACGTATACTGACAATGCAGATTGGAGACTACAAGGTGGTCCACTTAAAGAATGAACCCATTTCTACTGTTTTCTGGCTCTGGACCCACCAGGCACACAGCCCGAACTTGCATGCGCTTTGGATACACAGCCCGACTGGCCCAGCTCCCCTGCCGGCCACTTGACTGACGGTCCATTTAAAGAATGAACCCAAATTTTACTTGTTGTGGCTCCCCATACCACTTAGAGTCTGCAACTCCTAGAGAGATTTTCTTCTTACTTCCATTTGACTCCCATCAAACAAGGAGAATTATTTTCCCAAGTTGTGGCTCCCCACACCACTTAGAGTCTGCGACTCCTAGAGAGATTTTCCAATTTGCGACCCACGTCTGGGTACCTACCTCATCACTGGCCAGGCGCATGAGGCAAGTAGCAATCACAGAAGAAATCCGTAGAGGTGGACCTGGTTACTAAAGATGGGGTGTTCCCCACCTCCAGCTCCCACAGCCCATACCCGCCATTTCTCTGGACAAACAGAAACTAAAACTTCAAATGTAGATTAAATGGTGGATGGACTGTAGCACCCCCTCTACAACATTACTTGAATCCATACAAACTGTAGATTTTGATACTACTCCATTTGTTTGTCCTAGTACAATAGGCCTCCCAAATAGTAATCCAAATCCCATACTTCTTCACATTTTCCAAACTGAAGAAACACATTGTTTGCCCTCTCAAATTAGAGCAAAACACTCACCCTTTCATTGCAGGTGCCTCACAGGCGAAGTACAACTTCTTTCCTCTTGTCAGACCAAAAACAGAAACTGTAAAAAAGGCAGCTTTCTTCCTGTAGTAGAAATCAGGGGATTGCCCCTGGAATCCACAGAGGGATACTTTACTTTCTCTCCCCCCTGGAGGGAGGGGGCACTGAGACCTGGACAGCGGTCTCCACCACTTGAAACTGGACACTGACCTTCTCACACAGAAGGTAAACAGAAAACACTTCCTTCCTGCTTGACAGTAAACAGGAGGCTTCCTTCTCCCAAGAAGGTAAACAGAAAACTGACTTTGAAAACTCCCAACGTTCTATCTCACTCCCTCTGCTGCAGATTCCAATGTGGCTTATGCAGCTGCGACAGTTCTATGGTGATGTCATCTCTCAGTCTCAGCTGAGACTGAGAACAGAGTGAGACAGTGTGAAACCCATTTAACTGGAGTTTCACAAGCTGCCTTCCCTGCCTATCACTAGGTCTTACTGGGATTCTAGTAACCCCGGGTAACAAGGGGTTACATAATTAATTTGTTTTATTTTTTATTCAAGGTAGTTTCATTTTTAGGGCCCAGTTGCAGGTTGTTTTCACAGTGTAACGGTAACAGCCATCTATGTTAATGATAGAAGATCAGTTCTGGTTTTAGGGGACTAACTGAAATGCCAGAGTTCCAAATGCCCATTGATCATGGCTCTGGACACTTCACTGTTGGACAGAACAATTTTTTTACCATATATAAAATGTATTTTATACATGGCCAAGAGCCAGTCAGATTACTGGATTTTTCCCTACCATTTTATAATACAGCAAAATGCACACTCATCCTAAACCTGACTGGATTTGTTAGTCACCACATCACACAATAAACAAATCAATCCTCCTACACCCAGAAACTGGCCTTCCATCAGAAAATTGTCTGCCACCTTTACTTATTAAAAAACTTCAAGTGGGCCCTAAAAGGAAAAACTATCTTAAATAAAAAAAAAAAATTAAAATTACATTTTGTTTCCCTGATCATCTCACTTTCCTTAAACTCATAACCAAATTAGAAAAATGAAGTACTGTTCTCAATTTTCATTATTAGTGTTTCTTTGCTGACAATAAAAAATCATCATCCTACTGTAACTTTATCTGCTAACCAGGAAAATTCTCTGCTGTTTACCCTGCCCGAGATAAAATTGAGGACCTGGTTCCACATGAGATCTTGGTTTTGTGTGTGTGTGTGTGTGTGTGTGTGTGTATACATGCTGATGTGGTTCCTCTACCTAACAGCAGTAATAGGGAGGAGGCTGGCAACTATTGGATGGTCAGTCACTTCGGTGGTGGGGAAATCAATGGAAACCCTGCTCAAAGAAAGACTGGTACAGTATCTTGACTCCAATGGGTTGCAAGACCACAGACATCATGGATTCATGGGGTGAGGTCATGCCAAATGAATCTGATGGATTTCCTTGACTGGGTCACCAGGGAAATATATCGGGGAAGACAGTGGACATGGCCTGTTTGGACTTCAGCAAGGCCTTCAACAGTGTGTTGCACAGGAGGATGATAAAGTAACAGAGCAGCCTGGGGGTGGGATCCAAAGTGATGAATTATATACGCTGTTTTATGCCATTTGTATGTACACTATTTTTGTGAAGTTTATCAGTTTAACTCATGTCCAATATAAAAGTTGAGTATGTATGCTTGTAACTCCACCCCCAAAGAAGAGGTAGAGCGTTCTCGAAGTGCTGGGGAACTGTATGCTGCTGGACTTTTTCTAATAAAGTTTTTGCACTTTATCCTGGTATGCAGTGCACTTTCCTATGTTTTTCCATGACTGATAATCATTTTTGTCTAGCAGCACTTGCTACCATGTAGCATGTGGTTTTCTGCGTTCTCTCTCATTGCACCAGAGTATGACTGCCCTCCCTCCCTGGAGGAGGAGAGTATCTTCTGAGATAGTCAGTCCTCCCCGGCTGGCCCTCGAGGTAGGGGCCATGCATACCCTCACAGCCTATTAATATAAATGTTTATATGCATGGGCTATTTTAATTTTGAACAGATGTTTTACTTTTACGTTGCTGCAAGGCAGAAAGTAAAGATTAATAAATCTGTCATATTATTATGCAGTAAGACACAAGATTTTGGAAGCATCCTTCTTACAGTCTTACATAATCATAGAAACCAGGTGGTGTGGCTCTGGACTATCCTTACTGCCCTTGTGACATGACAGCAAAAAAAAACAAAACAAAATGCGTAGAATTTGCAATTGCAATTTGGAACAAAAATGATACAGCAACTGGGTCTGCAATCCTTTTTTTCTATCTAGTGGTTTTTTCTCCCCAGCCACCTGCATCTTCCTGGGATATACCCTGATATCAAGGATATACCACATCAGGCCCACAGCCCCTTGTTGCCCTGGACTTCAGCAACCCACAAGTTACCCCTACGGCTTAACACCCATGGCAGGGGATCCAGAGAGAGGGCTGTCCTCACCCCTGAGGCAGTCCACTATTTGGACTATAATCCAATGTCGAGAAATTCTGGGAACCAGGGGAGTCACTGAGACCCAGATCATCATACAGATGGAAGTAGGTTTTTCTTCCTTTTGCAAGTATCTTTCCTCCTCAGATGTGGGCATACCATATGGCTTCATTTGCTTACTGCAGACCCTGCAGGGGAGCAAGCTCCCCAGCCAAGCCACAGGGGATACTGTGGTGCTGGAGCTCTCTGCTAATTATCCTTGGCCAAGGTATACTGCCACATGCCTGCTGCCTCAGCCTGGCCTGTCTCCCGAAGTGGTGACCCAAGCTCGCATCCCAGCTTGGATAAGCTGCACGACAATGTGCTGCCACTGGCCATTGGGCAGTCAGTTCTGCAATCTAAAATGTGCTTTTCCTCATACAAAATGTGCTCAATATTCATCCATATGCTGTACACATATTCACATGAAACGTTCTCGGCATTCATCCATGTACTGTACACATCCTCAAACGAAACGTGGTCTGTATTCATATACTGTACACATCCTCACATGAAACGTGCTCGATATTCATTTATATACTGCACACGTCCTCACACAAAACTTGCTTGGTATTCATCCATATACTGTACACATCCTCACACGAAATATGCTTGCTATTCATATACTATACACATCCTCACACGAAACATGCTTGGTATTCATCCATGTACTGTACACATCCTCACATGAAACGTGCTTGGGATTCATATGCTGTACACATCCTCACATGAAATGTGCTCAGTATTCCTCCATAAACTGTACACATCCTCACACGAAACGTGCTTGGGATCCATATACTGTACACATCCTCACATGAAACATGCTTGGTATTCATCCATGTACTGTACACATCCTCACACGAAACATGCTTGCTATTCATATACTGTACACATCCTCACATGAAACATGCTTGCTATTCATATACTGTACACATCCTCACATGAAACATGCTCGGTATTCATCCATGTACTGTACACATCCTCACACGAAATGTGCGTGGGATTCATATACTGTACACATCCTCACATGAAACGTGCTCGGTATTCATCCATGTACTGTACACATCCTCACACGAAACGTGCGTGGGATTCATATACTGTACACATCCTCACATGAAACGTGCTCATTATTCCTCCATAAACTGTACACATCCTCACACGAAAAGTGCTCAGTATTCACATGTATACCGTATACATCCTCACATGAAACATGCTCGATATTCATCGTTATAGTAAACACATCCTCACAGGAAACGTGCTTGATATTCATCTACATACACTGCACACATCCTCACATGAAACATGATCAGTATGCATCCATATACGTACACATCCTCACATGAAACATGCTCAGTATTCAACCATATACAGCACACATCCTCACACGAAAGGTGCTTGGTATTTAACCATATACAGCACATATCCTTGCACAAATCATGCTTGGTATTCATCCATATACAGCACACATTCTCACACAGAATGTGCTTCCTATTCATCCATATACAGTACACATCCTCACATGAAACATGCTCAGTATTCATCTATATACTGTACACATACTCACATGAAATGTGCTCAGTATTCATTCATATACGGTACACATCCTCACATGAAATGTGCTCAGTATTCATCCATATACTGTACACATCCTCACCTGAAATGTGCTCAGTAATCATCTGTATACTGTACACATCCTCACATGAAATGTGCTTGGTATCATCCGTATACTGCACACATCCTCACATGAAACATGCTCAGTATGAATGCCACCCTTGCCTTAAGAAGGAGAGTATCCTCTAAGATGCTGAATCCCCCCTCTCTCGGCTGGCCTCCAATGGCCCAGACTCAGTCTCGAACCCAGGTCGCTGGTGTGGCGGTAGATGTTGCATACAGTACCTCAACCTTCTGCAACACTGGGCTGGCTGGTAATGTAAATATTAATCCAACTTACTGCCAATGAATGTGTGTGTCAATAGAGTTGTCAGGTTTTTGCAAATCACATATCACAATATCCGCTGTGTCGAGGGTCTTGGATGATGTCAACAAAGCTATGGACAAGGGATACTTGACTGGTGCCATCTTTGTTGACCTCTCCAAGACCTTCGACATGGTGGATCATCAAAGTCTTCTCTCAAGTTTGAGGGATATTGGGCTATCAGGTGGTGCTTTAAGATGGTTTACCTCTAATTTAGAGGGAAGGACACAGTCTACTATTGTTAATAAGGTTGTTTCCAAGCCTTTGCCAGGGGTCCCTCAGGGATCGGTACTTGGTCCTTTACTTTTTTTGATTTATTTGAGGGAACTTGGATGTCATGTGAATAATGTGGCTTACCAACTGTATGCGGATGATACAATAATATATACCTCTGCTCCATCTTTGGATGAGATTCAAGTAAAATTACAGATAGGTTTTGATAGGCTATATGAATATCTGACAACGTTGAAACTTAAAATGAATATAAGTAAGACAAAATGTATGATATTTGGTACCAATACGAAACTTAAAGTTAGTCCTAAATTATCAGTAGTTGATGCAGATGGGAAAAAATTGGATCAAGTGACAACTTACAAGTACTTGGGCTGCTGGGTGGACTCCTCGGCTACTGGCAATTTGCATGTGGATGAGCTGGTTAAATCAGTAGGAAAAAGGGTGGGTTTATTATATCGAAATAAAAATTGCTTGGGGGGATATACGATAAAGAAAATAGTTGAACTGCAGATTTTTCCTTTATTTGATTATGGAGATACACTATTTGATTATTCCAACTCTGGAAAACTGCACAAATTAGATATACTTTATAATCGCTTGGCAAGATTAATCCTACAGTGTCCTAGGGATACCCACCACTGTTTGATGTATCATAAATTAGGATGGATCTCTCTACTACTATGTGCTCCTGCTTTCAGTGATGCCCATTCCTACCCTCTACCTTGCTGTTCTCCCCCTCACCCTTCTGCCTGACTCCCTACCTTTGCTTGCTCCCCGCCCTCTACCCTGACTCACCCTTCGTACTGTTTTTGCACTTGATCTCATGATGATGTATCATTATGTATAACTGTAAATTTGCACATGCCTAGCCTGTTATTTGTATACTTAATGTTAACATGATTTTTTTTTTTTTTTATTTGGTTGTTTAACCAGGTATAGCACACTAAGCTGAAAGCTTTTTTACAGGAGCAACCTGGGAGCACAAGGAGGTTAAGTGACTTGCTCAGGGTCACACAGTATGCAAGTGGAAGCTGTGGGATTCAAACCCAGGTCTGGTCTGCTGGATGTCACCAGATTTGCAGCTCAGAGCCTTAGACCACTGCACTATACTGTCTCCTACTGTACTGTACTCTACTTATCTGTACTTTGCTTTGCTTGTTGACCTTTACTCTTTTTACTATGAAATGTTTTTTTGCTGCCGAAATTATGTTTCTGTGAAATTGCCCTGTATTGGAATTACTTTCTGTGAAACTGATGTAATTGCTCTGTACTGTACTTCTCTTGTTGGTCTTCCGGGTCATCCCTGAAAAAGGGACTGATATTGTCTCAGTGAACTTACCAAATTCAAATAAATAAATAAATAAATAATCATGGAAGCCAGGAGGCATGGCCCGGGACTATCCTTACTGCCCTTGTGACATAATTGGAAAAAAACAAAACAAAATGCTAAGAACTTGCAATTTGGAAAAATTATGCAGCAACCAGGTCTGCAATCCTTTTTTTTCTATATAGTGCTTTTTCCTCCCTGGTAACCTGCATCTTCCAGGGATATACCCTGATACCAAGGATGTACTGGATCCATGACACCGGCATGACAACCCCAACCGCGACATCCGCTACAGCACCGAGAACCTGTTGACAACCCCGACCACGATGTGACCCTGAACTGACCAGCAACATCCCGACAGGCAGTGCAGAGGGGCTGTGCCCCCTGCACCCACCCACTATATATATCTAACACAACACTGCACAGACAGTGGAGTTAGATATTTACCCCCCATCGCCCTAAAGTGTCTTGATGCAAAACCCCCATCGCTGCCAATTTAGGCAAGGTGGGGGGTTTGCTGTGGGGGGTTCACTGTCTGGGTGTCATGGTAGTGGCAGCATACTGGATGTACCACATCAGGCCCACAGTCCCTTGCTGCTCTGGACCTCAGGAACCCCTGTGTTACCCACATGGCTTTACATCAATAGCAGGGGCTCCAGAGAGAGGGATCTCCTCACCCCTGAGGCAGTCCACTATGTCAACGAGGATCCAGTGTTGAGAGATGTTGGGAACCAGGAGAATTGCTGAGACTCAGACAATCATATAGATGGAAGTGGGTTTTTCATCCTTCATTGGTCTCTTTCCTCCTCAGATGTGAGCATAGTCTATGGCCTTGGTTTGCTTACAGCAGGCCCTGCAGGGGGCAATCTCCCCAGCCCAGCCACAGGGGATGCTGTGGCGCTGGAGCTCTCTGTCAAATATCCCTGGCCGAGGTATGCCGGCACATGGCAGGTGCCTCAGCTTGGCCTGTCTCCTGACATGGTGACCCAAGCTCGCTTCCTAATATGGGTAGTCATCACGACAATGTGCTGCCACTGGACCATTAGGCAGCCAGTTCTGCAATCTAAAATGCGCTTTTACTCATACAAAATGTGCTCAGTATTCATCCATACACTGCACACATCCTCATACAAAATGTGCTCAGTATTTATCCATATACTGCACACATCCTCACACAAAACCTGCTCGGTATTTATCCATATATGTACACATCCTCACACAAACCATGCTCAGTATTCATCCATATACTGCACACATACTCACACGAAACCTGCTAGGTATTCATCCATACACTGCCACACATCCTCACATGAAACCTGCTCGGTATCCATCCATATACTGTACACTTCCTCACACAAAACCTGCTCAATATTCATCCATATACTGCACAATACACATCCTCACATCAATACACATCCTCACATCAATACACATCAATACACATCACATCAATACACATCCTCACATGAAACGTTCTTGGTATTCATCCATGTACTGCACACATCCTCACACGAAACCTGCTCGGTATTTATTCATATATGTACACATCCTCACACAAACCATGCTCAGTATTCATCCATATACTGCACACATCCACACATGAAATATGCTCGATATTCATCCATATACTGCACACATCCTCACACAAAACCTGCTCGGTATTTATCCATATATGTACACATCCTCACACAAACCATGCTCAGTATTCATCCATATACTGCACACATCCACACATGAAACATGCTCAGTATTCATCCATATACTGTACACTTCCTCACACAAAACCTGCTCAATATTCATCCATATACTGTACACATCCTCACATGAAACCTAATAGGTATTCATCCATATACTACACACATCCTCACACGAAACCTGCTCGGTATTTATTCATATATGTACACATCCTCACACAAACCATGCTCAGTATTCATCCATATACTGCACACATCCACACATGAAATATGCTCGATATTCATCCATATACTGCACACATCCTCACACAAAACCTGCTCGGTATTTATCCATATATGTACACATCCTCACACAAACCCTGCTTAGTATTCATCCATATACTGCACACATCCACACATGAAACATGCTCAGTATTCATCTATATACTGTACACTTCTTCACATGAAACATGCTCGGTATTCAGCCATATACTGTACACATCCTCACATGAAACGTGCTCGATATTCATCCATATATTGTACACATCCTCACACGAAACATGCACGGTATTGACCCATATACTGTACACATCCTCACACAAAACATGCTTGGTATTCATCCATATACTGTACACATCCTCACAAAAAACATGATCTATATTCATCCATATACTGCACTGATCCTCACACGAAAGGTGCTCGATATTCATCCACACACTACACTGCTCACTTCTTCATGAACTGACTTCTGAATCGACAATGACTTCTTCTTCTAAATCAATTCCTAGGACCACTAACCAAAATAATTAATCTGTCCCTCTGCCGCTCACAATTCCCCCAATGCTGGAATTCTGTGACAGTTACCCCTGCACACAAAAGTGGGGACCAGGCCTTACATAGCAACTACTGACCAATTTCCATACTCACGTCACTCTCCAAGGCTTTTGAGCAGATTGTGGCTGACCAGATGGTGGAATACTTTAACCAATACCAACTTCTATGCCCACAGCAACATGGGTTCCGGGGTGGCCACAGTACCATTATGGCCTTACTCGAGTTTACCGGATTCATTCATACCGCTTTAGACCATGGCCACCTGGCAGGGGCAATCTTCATTGACCTATCAAAGGCATTTGATATGGTGCATCATGCACTCCTCCTTGAACAGCTCTCTGGCATTGGTCTTGCCCCTGAAATGGTGAACTGGTTCAGCAGCTACTAGAGCCACCACTCCCAGCAAGTCAGGATTGGCGATGTCCTCTCAGACAGCTGGTCAGTCAAATTAGGTGTACCACAAGGGTCAGTTCTGGGACCCCTCCTGTTTAGTGTGTTCCTAAACAATCTCGCAGCCTTCTGTCACTGTTGTATGCTCCTACATGCCGATGACGTGGTCATTTTTACCAGCAATCCATGCCCCAAACTTCTTGAGGCAGATCTGCAAAGAGGCTTTGCATCGGCAGAAAAGTGATTCAAAGAACAAAGGCTGGTTCTGAACTATTAAAAACTAAGACCATGCTCTACTCCTCAGCACAAAACAAGCTCAAAAATGACCCCCTGGCAATAAGGAATGACTGCGGCACCACACTGGAGCTAGTCCCTCATTTTATATACCTGGGGGTAACAATTGACTCTTCTCTGTACTTCTCCCAGCATATTGATATCACCACAAGGGCTATCAATACAAGAATCAGCATCCTCTATCAGCACAGACACTGTATAACTTGTGAAACACTAAATCTAGCAATCAGCAGCTCTGTTGTTTCTCTCATAGATTATGGACTGGCTGTCTATGGATATGCATCTGACATGGCCCTTAAATGCATTGCAGTTGCCCTAAATAAAGTCTGCTGCCTACTCATAGGTGCACCGAGACTCACCCACACCTGTGACCTGTATACTCGGGCCGGCTGGCTTCAACTGAAAGACAGAATCTGTTTCAAACCTGCCTAATAGCCAAAAAAGTCTCTTTAAAATTGCTTCCACCTGGGGTTCAGAACCTGCTGCCTCTGCCTCTGAAGAACAGACCTACCAGAAGCTGTACCACTCAAGTTTTCCATGTACCCAGATGCTGCACTGCCATGGCTCAACGTGCATTCCCACACTGTGCAGCCCTCTGGGTAAATGCGCTACCTCCAGACATCACAGATGCATCAACGATTGGATCTTTAGAATACAGACTGTGCCGCCACCTCCTTAACTTGAATAACTTTAAGTGCTCTAGATAAGCCATTGCAGTCATCAGTAAACCACCTAATCACTTAATCCCCCTCCAATCACAGTTCTGGTTCACCCATCCTCAGCACATCTACCACATCCTCACCCCTTTCCTCCTGTTTCTCACCCAGCCCTAAATGCCCCACCCTACAGCCCTCCCTCTCCCGCTGCTTCCACTCACCACTCTGTTTGTCTCTCATCTTGATGCAGGCATACAATGTACAATGCCTCAGCATAGAAACATAGAAACATAGAATTTGATGGCAGATAAGGACCGCTTGGCTCACCTAGTCTGCCCATTTTCCTACCTAACAGATAAGCTGCAGATCCTAGTTAACCAACAGCTTACTTCCTCCTACACCCTTCTAGTACTGCCTTATGTCTGTCCCATGCATTCTTGAATTCCCCCACTGTTCTTGACTCCATGATCTCCTCAGGGAGGCTGTTCCATGCATCCACAACCCTTTCCGTGAAAAAATACTTGCTCACATTACCTCTGAGCCGTCCCCCCCCCCGTCTTCAAATTGTGCCCCCTTGTTCTTGCACATCTCTTTTTCTGAAAGATGCTGCCCTCCTGGACTTTGTTGAATGCCTTGAGGTACCTAAAAGTTTCTATCATGTCCCCCTCTCCCTTCTTCCCTCAAGGGTATACATATTAAGCTCCATTAGTCTTTCTTCATATGTCTTCTGGTGCAGACCCTGCACCATTTTGGTTGCCCTCCTCTGGACAGTATACATTACCCATTGCATTATGTTTGCAATTGCTTATACCTCATATGTATATTGTCTCCATCCTTTGTATTTGCTGTCTTACGTAACTGATGTGGAACCTTTAAAGAGCATCCTCTCACAGGTATTTTTCAAGTTCTCAATAAATAAATAAATAAATAAAACATCCTCACATGAAATGTGCTCGGTATTCATCCATATACTCTACACATCCTCACATGAAATGTGCTTGGTATTCAGCCACACACTGTACACATCTTCACTTGAAATGTGCTCAGTATTCATCCACCCAGTGTATGCATCCTCACATGAAATGTGCCCGGTATTCATCCATATACTCAACACATCCTCACTTGAAATGTGCTCTGTATTCATCCATATACTCTACACATCCTCACATGAAATATGTTTGGTATTTATCCACACACTTTACACATCCTCACATGAAACTTGCTCGGTATTCAGCCACACACTGCACGCATCCTCACTTGAAATGTGCTTGGTATTCATCCACCCACTGTATACATCCTCACATGAAATGTGCTCAGTATTAAAGGAATAATGCATGACAGGGTGTGTGTCGTGTTGGGATAACGCCACACCTGGAGGGGTTGGGCACGAGACCGCAGGCTGAGTGCATCCAATGCCCCAGGCATGGCATTATCCCAAACGACACACACCCTGGAGTGCATTATTCTTGTTATACAATGGCTTGCTGTTATATGTAAAATAAACAAATACTTTTAAAGAATGTTTTTATTATTGTGGAAAAATATTCTAGTTTCTTAACAGAAGATGCAAAAAAAGAGATCAAACAATCCTAGTAGAGGACGTCCTCAATTGGTTCACAATGCTGGGATAACGTCATGGGTCCAGCCCCAAACTGACCAATCACAGTTCAAGATTCTTTCTTGCCATTGTATAATCATCCATATACTCTACACATCCTCACATGAAATGTGCTTGGTATTCATCCACACACTGTACATGTCCTCACATGAAATATGCTCGGTATTGATCCATATACTCAACACATCCTCACATGAAATGTGTTCGGTATTCATCCATATGCTCTGCACATCCTCACATGAAATATGCTCGGTATTTATCCACATACTTTACACATCCTCACATGAAACTTGCTTGGTATTCAGCCACATACTGTACACATCCTCACTTGAAATGTGCTCAGTATTCATCCACCCACTTTATACATCCTCACATGAAATGTGCTCGGTATTCATCCATATACTCTACACATCCTCACATGAAATGTGCTCAGTATTCATCTATATACTCTACACATCCCCACATGAAATGTGCTCGGGTATTCATCCACACAGTGTACACATTTGCAAATGAAATTTGCTCAATATTTATTCACACACACTGTATGCATCCTCACATGAAATGTGCTCAGTATTCATCCACACACTGTACACAAATTCACATGAAACGTGCTTGGTATTCATCCACACTCTACACATCCTAACATGAAATGTGCTCGATATTCATCCACACACTGTACACAAACTCACATGAAACATGCTCAGTATTCATCCATATACTCTGCATATCCTTACGTGAAACGTGCTTGGTATTTATCCACACAGTGTACACATTCTCACATGATGAAATATCTTTGGTATTCATCCACCCACTGCACGCATCCTCACATGAAATGTGCTTGGTATTCATCCACCCATTGCACACATCCTCACATGAAATTTGCTCGGTATTCATCCATATACTTACACATCCTCACATGAAATGTGCTAGGTATTCACCCACATACTGTACACATCCTTACATGAAATGTGCTTGGTATTCATCCATATACTCTACACATCCCCACATGAAACGTGCTCAGTATTCATCCACACAGTGTACGCATCCGCAAATTAAATTTGCTCGATATTTATTCACACACTGTACACATCCTCACATGAAATGTGCTCAGTATTCATCCACATACTGTACACAAATTCAGATGAAACGTGCTCGGTATGCATCCACACTCTACACATCCTAACATGAAATGTGCTCGATATTCATCCACACACTGTACACAAACTCACATGAAACATGCTCAGTATTCATCCATATACTCTACATATCCTTACGTGAAACGTGCTCGGTATTTATCCCCACAGTGTACACATTCTCACATGATGAAATGTGCTCGGTATTTGTCCACCCACTGTACACATCCTTACATGAAACATGCTCAGTATACATCCACACAGTGTACACATCCTCACACGAAATGTGCTCGGAATTAATCCATACACTGTATACATCATTGCAAGAAACATGCTCGGAATTCATCCTTACACTGTACACATCCTCACACAAAACATGCTTGGAATTTATCCATACGCTGTACACTTCCTCACACAAAACATGCTCGGTATTCATCCATGCACTCTACACATCCTCACATGAAACATGGTCTATATTCATCCACATACTGCACACATCTTAACACAAAACATGTTCGGTATTCTTCCCCATACTGCACATATCCTCACATGAAACATGGTCAGTATTCATCCACATACTGCACACATCCTCACACGAAACCTGCTTGGTATTTATCCATATATGTACACATCCTCACATGAAACATGCTCGCTGTTTATCCACATACTGTACACATTCTATTCAGCCATACACTGTATACATACTCACATAAAATGTGTATAAAAACGTAAAACAAAAAGGTTCCTTCAGCAGCAGTGAGGTAAACCAATACCTATATGCACTTTTTGAATAAAAAGGCACAAGGCCATAGGTTATCTTACCATGCCGAGTCTTTACTTGACATAAATGCCACTTTAATAACAGTGCAATATAACAATACAAATGCTGTTTTTCATCTGCACAAGTCCCAAACTTTCTTTTTTGCTCACTTGCCTAAATCTAAGTAGATCTAAATGAAAAAAAAATCATTTTTTTTCTCAGCCAGTAGCAATTGAGGCAGCTTTGGGTACAGAAACACAGTGAAGTTAACATTGTAGCTGGCCCACTGGTGCAGCAGTAGTGCTACCGCTTGTGACACTGATGACCTGGGTTCAGAAGTGAGCCTGAGGTGTCAGAGGGCTGCCCGGGGGGGAGGTGGATCGAGCATCCGAGGGACTGCTCTCCTCCTCCAGGTGAGGAAGTGCTCAGTGCTCAGCTTGCCCCTGGCAGAAGCCAGGGGTAAGGCAGCCTGAGCTGAAGAGATGGGGAAAATGTGGCACATGTTGGCACATTCGCCTTGTCGTCTGTGCATGCCACGTCTCCCATAGGGGAGAAAACTGAACTGGTTGAACAGGATGACCATCAGCCTTTGCAGGCCCCACAGCCAGTGACTCAGGCACCTCCTGGAATCTGGATCCTGTTCTGGTGAGAGGGAAAGCAGTGGGGAACTATGACAGAGATAAGCCATGGGGGAAGAGAAGGTGACAGGGCTGGGAGGACTAGGGGGAAGGAGGGCTGGCCAGGATGGGGGAATAAAAAAAAAAAAGCTAATGTTGTGTCTTTTCACTTTTCATGTTCCCACGTGCCCATTGCTATGTGCCATTCATAGTGTAGGCACTCCTGGAGAACAATTCTAAAAATTCAGTGTTTTCTTCACTTACCATTTTTATTACACTTTTATTTTTATAGCATAATATGGGCCTGTACCTTGTTAAATTAAATCATGTTAAATCCCAGGAGCTCCAAACTTATACCTTCCCTGCAAGGGTTAAAATTCAGTTCAAATGAGAAAAAACAAAAATTAGTTTGTGCTTTTTGTGGACTCTTTATAGTCCCATGGGTTGTCTTCAAGGTGCACTCTAACAGTTAATAGTACATAAAACAAAGAGGTTCCTTCGACAGTAGGGAGGTAAACCAAAATGTGCTCAGTATTCATCCATATACTGTACACATATTCACATAAAATGTGCTCAGTATTCATCCATATACGTACAAATGCTTACATAAAATGTGCTCCATATTCATCCATCTACTGTACACATACATAACGTGCTTGGTATTCATCCATCTACTGTACACATACATAACGTGCTTGGTATTCATTCATACAGTGTACATATACATAACGTGCTTAGTATTCATCCATCCACTGTACACATACATAAAATGCTCTCTGTATTCATCCACACACTGTACACAAACATAAAATGCTCTTGGTATTCATCCACATACTGTACACATACATAACGTGCTTGGTATTCATTCATCTACTGTACACATACATAAAATGCTCTCGGTATTCATCCATACACCGTACACATACATAAAATGCTCTCGGTATTCATTCACATACTGTACACATACATAAAACATGCTCGGTATTCATCCATATACTTTACACACACTTGCATATTTTATGTAACCATCTGGTGCTAAATAAGTGCAGCCCCTTCATAGTCTGTTATATTCCTGCAACCCTAAGCTCTGGATATTGGGTTCTGTCAGCTGCTGCTGTATTTTCTCAGCTGAGGCTGGCAAGATATGTTAACCCACTTCTGGTGTCATCAGGGACAGCCATGATGTGGGAGACCACTGTGTCTAGGGGTAAGGCGGGCTGCTCATTAGAAGGCTTTTCTGCACTAAATTCACTTTACAGACATCATTATGTGACCATGGGGTTAGCGCAGCTCAGGCCTGAGACATATATTCAGTTACACACATGAGACCCCTCTCCCCAAAAGCTCTCCTAGCTAGCACTGTACAGACTGGTTTAATACTGACCCTGGACTTGATCCCTTTGTAAAGGTTGTACCCTCCTCTCACAAAAGGAGCCACATGACACCTTCTTTTCCTCCTTTTTTCTCACACCAGTGGATGAGATTATACCTCAGGTCAAAGCCTGTTCTATTCTGAATAGCAAGCGTCTCTCCTACTGTATTATTAGCAATGAATTTACACATTTGTAACAATGGAGCATCTGGCCAGTGAGTATTGCAGGAGGCACCACTGCTGTAGGGACGTCTCATTCAGACCTGTTTGGTGGCAGATACCTAAGGGATTCCCTGGTCCTGAGGGCAGCTTCTCCATACCTGACCAGTCTCCCCATTGGAGCCTTGAGGCCCACCTTGTGCTGAGTGCCTCACATCAGCATCCCCTCACTCACCATCAGGTGTGCTGGGTACAAAACAGCAGAACTTCAGACTGCACACTGGCCATGGCCAGTGGCCAGCAACTGCCACAGTCCCTCTGCCAGAGGTGGCATCTCTGTTACCCATTCCAGCTTTGGATCTCCTGTACTCAGTGTAGGCATGTCTCCTACCTTAGTCAGCAGCTCTGTCTCTCTTATCAGGTCTCCCCCCCATCAGCAGCTTAGTTGGAAGCATCTTTCGGACACGTGGTTGCAAATGCCCACCAAAAGGTGAATACCTCTTTTCTGTGGGACCCCACCTGTGCTGCAAAACTGCCAGGTACTTCCTTTGAGGGGAAGCCCCTCAGAGTTCCCACACCCTCCTGGTGTGTCCCTACATACTCCTTAAGAATTAATAGTGATGTACACTAAATACCCCCAGATCCCTTTCCTGGGCTCTCCACTACTGTCTTGGACCTGTCTCTGGAGGCTACCAGCCAACTGAGCATGAGCTACTTGACACTCAGGGCAGTCTGACAAGTGACCAACTGGCAAGAAGCCTTGAGGGAACCCTTGTACCCTTCTCACTAGCATTAAACTCCATTCACTGATCTCACTAAGTTAGAGTCACTACAAATTAGCAAACTCTTGGTCTGCAATTCTAGTAACCAACCCCCTGCCCCATCGTGGCAGGAGGGGGTTGTTACAGAAGAGATTAGGGGCCAGATTCAAAAAACTTTGCCCAGACATAAACCCAGTTTGCCCGGAGTTCGTATCCACAAAGCCATCAATTTTCCATAGTGTAGTGGTACCCCTCCATCCCCGATTTCCCACCCGATATTGCTAATCCATTTTCCATAGTGTAGTGGTCCCTTCCCCCTCTCTGGTCACCAATTGCCATCCCTAATTGCCAACACCCCAAGCCCTGGTAGTCTAGGGTCCCTCTCCCCACCCCGCCACACCGTCCTGTGTGACCCACCATCCCGAATCCTCCCATCCCAATCAGCAATCAGTAACCACCACAGCCCTCCTCACACCACTGTGGTTGGCCACCGACTGAGCCCTCAAGGAGAGTGTACTGTATACAGTATGGCTCATTGACTGTTATGTACTGTATACAGTATTGCTCATTGACTGTGATGTACCGTATACAGTATGCACTCCTTGAGGACTCAGTCAGTGGCCAGCCATGGTGATGTGAGGAGGGCTGCGCTTTGTTGCCAATCGCTGATTAGGATGAGGGGAAGCGGCATGGTGGGTTACACTGCATGGGGTGGGGGTGGGGAGGACACTAGACTTCCAGGGCATGGAGGATTGGCAGCTGGGGATGGCTATCGGTGACCGGGAGGGGGAGGGACCACTACACTATGGAAAATGGTTAGTAATATTGGGTGGGAGATCGGGAACTGGGGGATCACTACACTATGGAACATTGATTTTAAAGTGGAGTGTTGGGCAATCAGGGACCGAGGTGGGACACTACACTATGGAAACTTTTTTCTTAAAGTTGGGTGGGTGATCAGGGTGGGGGAGGGCACCACTTGACTAGTGGGGAATGTAGCTGCATGGGGCATGGGCTGGTGGGGGGGCCACGCTAAGCCACCCACGGCTCATGCAAATGGGCCCATAATGGGCATGCTAATGGCCGATAGCACCTTGCATGCCCAATGGGATCATTTGCATGACTCCCTTAGTGAAGAAGGGGCTTAGTGCATGTGCACTATTGTTGCTGGCCCATTCTCCTGACTGGCTGTGGGGGCGGTGTTACTTGGGTTCCTGGGGTTTTGCCTGGGTTAGTGCTGCCCCTTTCTGCCCCTATTCACAGTTGGATAGCGCACCATGCTATCCAACTTTGAATAGCCCGATTGCCCACCAGCGCAACCGCAGGGTGCCATTTGAATCCTGGCCCAGATATCCAGTGCCAGCCTGCAGAGTAAATACTGCAAAATGCTGGGCCTTTAAGCAGAGTTTCACATGTGCGCACTAACGGAGTATACATCGTTGTAAGTCCTGTCATTTTAAAAAGCATATATTCAATAAACTATATTTAAATAATAAGTTTATCAGTCACATACTGTAATTTTCAAAGTGCTACTGTTGTGCTGAAATTTGTTACTAAACCATCAAATGTGCACTGTGGACTTGACCTGGGTCATCAAAATGCACAAAGGATGCAGTGATTTAGTTATTTTGATATGTCAATTGAAATGTTAAATATCTATTTATCATGTCTCAGTCTGAGCCACCATTTGGGTACTATGGAAGTATTCATTACAACTTCTGTATGGAAGTCAGTGGAATTATCTCAGCTGCTGCCCTTACACACACATTTTGAAGCTCAGCTTCTCTTGTAGGGTAGATGTGCTTTTGGCCAGTGGAAATGTTGCTTAGTATAAAAAGAAAAGGAGTTGGTGGGGGGTGGTGGAGGAGGCAGTGCTGAAAACCAATGGTTTAATTCTTGTTCAAGATGTAAATGCAGTAGGTTTGCTGGCTTGAGCTCTCTCACTATTTGATAACAGTTCACATCACAGACCAATGTCATATACTACTGTGCTGGACTGATATATCACTCTAGAATTCCTATATGTTCTAACTCTGTTGGCAGCTCAAGACATAATATAATACCTCTGACAGTCTTTGCTCTAAATATTTCCAGGACTGAGTGAGCAGTGAGTAAATACCCTTGCACACAAGAGAGGTGGTCCCTTCAGGTCAGGGTGGAAATGTATGTTGGAGCAGAGCAGGGAGGCATCATTGCAACTAGCCTGTGGACAAATAGAAGAAGTTAGTTTTCTATGCTATCAGTCCCACTTATCAAGAACACCAAAAATCAAAATAAGTATTTTGGATGATAGTGCTGCTATACATAACATGTTTTCTACATAAAAGAGAATCATGGGTTATGCTATGTGCTTTGTTTCTATAACATATCTGTCCCTAAGTTGCAGATCTTTTGACTGTTGAGGAGTCACTAAAGCCAATCTTGACTGGTTCCACAGTGCAGTACAATTTGTATTAAATTGCCATGCCACTAAGTTGCCTTAGCACTTATTTAATACTAATGTAACCCCCCCACCGGCCCACCCTTGTTTAACTAATAGGGCTTCTCCTCTCACCAAAACATCTAGGGGGTAAAGAGAGGGTTGGGGGTTTACATTTGCAAAGAAGTTTTAAAAAACACCACCAAAGCCGCCATATACAAGGTGGACTAGACTGTTATGCAAAACAGCCAACCAAGTGTGGCAACTACCTGGCACATACCTGGTAGGGACCAATTGCCATGGCCAACAACCCGGGTCCCTGGGAGAAAATGTTTGCTCAGGGCTATGCTAGGTTTGCACTTCTGGACAGGGGCACCCAAGTAACTCCAGACACAAGGTAGCAATAACATTACCGTCCAAACCGGGCTGAGATTCTAAAGTTTGGCTTTTATTCATGTAGCAGAGTAGGAATAATCACAAAGCGATGATGGACCCCTCATAGGGCTACACAACTGGTAATGCAGATTAGTGAGGTACAGACATTCCTGAATTCCCATTTAGCATAGGATGAGAAAACACACACTCATGAATACACTGGTTCCTACTGGAAATTGGCACATCCGGCCAGGTACTGCTACATTCTTCCATTGACTAGACACATCCGGCCAGTACTAGGACACATTCCCATATTTCTTGAGGAACGAAAGTGGTACACATGACCACAATGGAGCACATACTGGCTCAGGACTTTCAGAACCCACATACTGGGGTAAACTGTATGAAAACAACCCACATCCAGGGGTAAACACTTTTCTCAGGCATGGGCCAATTGCACTGAAGAAAAAGTAATAGGTGCCCTTCAGAAGCCATAGAGGTAAACTAGTTACTCCAGATGGGGGGTCTCCCACCTTTTGTTTCCAAGCTTATACTCGGCCATTCATCTGGTTAATAACACCACACAACTGTAGAAAACTGTAGATGTTGTCTCAAATGTATATCACACTTATTACTACTCACACCCACCACAGATGTATCACAAGTTAAAAGTTTGATACATGAGCAGTCACATACTGGACTCCAAATGTAGGCAAACACTTTTACAGAGAAAATCTCAGGTGACAGGGTCCCTTTGTCAGATAAATCACCATACAGGAATTGCAGGTACTCCTGGGTTTACACAGAAAAACAAGGTACTCACAGAGCAGTTGTCACAAGGCAGCTTCAAAAGTCCAGAAAGGACCAGGGGATTGCCCCTAGATCCTGGAGTTTACCCCATCTCTCCTGGGATGGGGCACCAGAAAACCCTCTGGCATAGGTCTCCACCACTTCTGATAAGCTGGAACAGTTGTCACACACAGGTGAAAACTAAAAGAAAACAAACAGGTAGCTCTCTGACAGAGCTGACTGAGGAGCTGCCTAACACTGCAGCCTCCTCCACTAGACTCTAGATCACTACTCCCTTGAACATTCTAACTCCACTCCCCAGCAGCTGCTGGCCATTGTGGCTTATGCTGCTGCAACAGTTCTAAAATGACATCATCCCTCCAGAGCTCAGCTGAGAGTGAGAACAGAGTGAAATACATTTAACTGGCATTTCACTAGCTGCCTTCCCTGCCTACCACTGATTCTAACTGGGATTCTGGTAACCCCTGGCAACAAGAGGGTTACACCCACCCTTAGCCAGGAAAATGACTGTCCCCAGTCATTACCTACCTGGCACCAGGCCATTCTACCCTGTGTGTTGACTATGGGGAGGTAGCACTACCTTCTCCCCCTACCACATGCCAGGCACAGGCAGACAACACTAAGGGCCCAGAGGCCTTTGTCTGATGCCTCAGCCCCTACTCTAAGATCTTACTATGGAGAATCAGTGGCTCTGGAAGAACTGCCCAGAGCATGCCCTAACAGACCAGAACTGTGCCCCCTACTGCAGGTCAGGACCACAGCCTGTCTATTCCCCTAGCCCTCTAGGGAAAACCTATCTAACCAAAAACCTACCCAACAGAGGGGAACCTCCCCCCAGCCCAGGGCACCTGCAAATCAAAAGCACACCAGGAAATTAACACTATATCAAAGCATTACACTCTGACACTCCCCCACAAATATACCTGTGGAAGAAAAGGTTAACACATGTTAACAACTACACAATACTCCAGAAAACACTCTAAAGCACAGAGGAACTCTGATGAGTCCCCCCCCCCCCACATCTTCTTCTGGTTTTCTCTTCTTTCTTCGTCAGGAACACCTGAAAGAGAAAATACAACAAAAATGCCCCAGATCTGCAAGACACAGTACCATAAACCCTACCATCAAAACACTGGAGAATCCCAAAAATATTTGATAAAAAAGATAGAAAAGTAGAAAGCAGTAAAAAATCTCTAACATTATGTACAATACACCTTTCGGGGTGATGGAATTCCCTAAAAGTCCCAACTAATGATAGGCAATGGTGCCCAAAGGCAAAGTCCATTAAAGAGTCTCTCCTGGGCCGGAGCCTGCTGAAGTACAGTTCTTGGAGCCTGTAGCCCCAAAAGGGGAGAGTCTTTGTGGACAAATTAACAGTTTGTAGGCTGCCAGGTATTGGATGTGTAATGTAGAGTCAGCTAGAAAATAGTAAAAAGTCTTGGCCTTACCAGTCCCTTGTAGAATGAACAAATGGAATCTCCTACTTCTCCAGGTGAAAACTCTCCCTCCCTGCAGCATTGTTTGAATACAGCTGGGTGGATATCTTCTGGAAAACAAATGATGAAACAGGAAACTGCTGGGTTGATGTCATCTCAGAAATTGAACCATGGAACCGGAACCAACAGCTGGGCTGATGTCATCCAGCATCCCAGGCGATGAATAAGGAAAACAGCTGGGTTGAGGTCATCTCGGAAATCGAACCATGGAACAGGAACCAGCAGCTGGGTTGAGGTCATCTGGAGGTCCAGGCGAGGAAACTGGAAATGCACACGGCAGGTCTGATGAATCTTGGATGCACTTTGAATCCTGGAGCACCAGTCTGGCAGGAACACATAGGTACTGGAACTGCTGGATGGCAGACACTTCACTACCACTGCTCTGCTTCCCTTGAGGTAGGCATGGGCATATTCGCAAGGAGTGGCAACCATTAAGGGTATTACCACTATGGGTCAGGTGCAAGAACTATGACCCCATCAGGGCATTCATAATTGATGTTGTAGAAAGTTTAATTTCCTGATTTGTCCACATATCGTACAGTGTCCATGAACAATGTCCAGCCCAATTTTCAAAACGTTAGTCTATCATTTATGACTCTGTTTCTGACACAAGGGTTTGCACCCGGATGCAGGTTCTTGCTTGCTTCCTCCAGTAACCAGGCTTTCCTGTTTTGTTCAGTCTCCTCCCAGATTCTCTGAGGAAAGGTAGGAAAGGACATTCCATATATGGCATTAGTCCTCCTACGAACCAGTCTCTTCTCCTTACTACTCTTCTCCAGTACCTGGCCACTGGCACGGCTTGGGGATGTCCAGTCCTGGTTCAACCAGTGCCGCATACTTAAAGCATGGAAAAACTTGTCCCCGACCATATCTGCAGGCAGGGCAGTGGAGTCACCATCTTCTATCTCTGGTTCCTCTGAGGCAAGAGCTTGAGACTGCTCACTGGGACCCTCAGCAGAAAGATACATATCTTCCTCCTCTCTTCCTCACTCAAAATCTTAGCCCAAGACTGGGCAGTCATCCTCACTCCCTAGACAGTCCTCTATTCACTGGGCACAGAGGTAGACACCTCCCATTCTAAAGTTTCTCAAACTTCATCCTCCCCAACAAGGCTAGGACTAGGACGCTTTCTCCATGGGTCCTCGGATCCTTCCTCCGCACTGTCCATTTGCGACACAGGCATGGAAACATCACAAGGAATCTGCCCTTGCAGTAAATCTACATTCTCTTCCTTTGGGCCACACTCTGCTGGGCCTCCCCCAACAGGTTCAACCTGGTGCTGTGTGCTGCTACATGCAGGATTTTGTACTTTTGTCCAGGTGGGAGCCAAATGAATTCTACGTGCTTTGGACAGACCATACTTCACTAAACAACCCAAACAGTGAGGAATTAAGAAAACGTCCCTTCCAGCCTTGAGGCACATCAAGTATACTCTCACAGGGTAGCTGGGAATTGGAACATGAGAAGGCAACTTGTGACCGTAGAAACATTGCTCTATTTCTTTTAGCTCGGCAACCTCCTCAGCTATCATAGCTCGGGCATGATCTGGGTAGTGGAATGATCATGAAGCCATGTCTGTAAATAAACACATTAACGTTCATTGTTACTACACAGATCATGATACTTGGAACAGTCTCTTAAAATGGCTCCTTGCTGTTGTGTCTACATTACCTCCCTACCTTGTAATGGCAGCGGCAGCACTTCTGATGCATCAACAGATCTGTCTCTGACTCAAGCAACTGTGCATCTGACTTTCTGCTACTGATAATTTTCTCAAACTGTAATGATCGCACTGCTTTCACATTTCTCAGCATATTTATATGATTTCTGGACTTTACGATTAGCTTTTAATCAATTTTACTTGCTTAAGGTCACTAAAAGCCACAGTATTTCTATGAACAGGATTGCCTGTTTGTTGCAGCCTCTCATACAACTTGCAGTCTCTCACTTGCTCAGAAAATTATACTGTTGCTGAATCCATATTACATGCTCACAGTCTAGTGCTCAGAATTCTTGTTTGTTTTGATTTCACTTTACAGTCCTTTGCAAAAACAATCGCATTGTTTACACACAGATCCAACTGACTTTGTTAAAATCACAACACAGTTTGAGCTCAATTTTGCTGAATGGTACGTACTGTATCAGTAGCTGGCTTGCTCCAGTGGAACATCTCTGCCTAAAGCTGAGCCTGGAAGGCCTCTGGGGTGAAATGGGCTGGCAAGTCTGCCGATCATTACTACGAATGCCACACTTTCTTCCCAGTCGGTCAGATACTGGGTTGAACCCGAATTTAAACAGAAAAAGTCTGTATTTACAGAATTAGAATGTTTACTGTCCCCTTGATGCTGTCTGCTGGCTAACCAACTCGCACACCACTCGCTGTTTTCCTCTCGAACACTGGGCTGCACTCTGAAGCTGGCTAGGGCGCGGCACTGATTGCAGTCACACCAATCACTCGACGCCATGCAAATGAGCCTCCCTCTCTCTCTCTCCTCGCGCTCTACCTCCATGGCGATCATCGAGCAGAGCAAAATTTAAACTACAAACTGAACTTTTTTCCTTGCCTGAAGGTTCATGGTGGGAGTGCCTTTTTTGATCATTTCTTTGCCTAGAACTTGACTATTTCTTTAGCAACTCCCCCATTTCACACAATAAGCACATGAAACTTTCAGGACACAATTGTCTCTTTGTTTCCTAAATTCCACAATACTTTTTGTCACAGAAAACTTGAGATTTAAAGTTTTGTAAATGCTCCACTTGATGCAGGAGAAGGGCATACACATTCTGGCTTTGCAGTTCCTTGGTAAATGGTGGCACAACACACAACAGTACATAAACAGCCAGCACACAGCGGCACATACAGATGGCACTATCCTAGGCAGATTCTTTCATGCAAAGCTTCCAGTTTTGGGCTACCAACTACCAGACAGACAAAATGCTAGCCATAGCCTACGCAAACTATCTTTTGTTTTCTCCCAAATTCAAAACACATCGTCAGATGAGCCCCAATTTTTGTAACTGCCAACCAGCCCCCCTTGCTTAACTAGTAGGGCTTCTCCTCTTACCAAAACATCTAGGGGGTAAAGAGAGAGGTTGGGGTTTACATTTGCAAAGAAGTTTTAAAAAACACCACCAAAGCCACCATATACAAGGTGGATTAGACTGTTATACAAAACAGCCAACCAAGTGTGGCAACTACTTGGCACACACCTGGTAGGGACCAATTGCCATGGCCAACAATCCAGGTCCCTGGGAGAAAACATTTGCTCAGTGCTACGCTAGGTTTCCACTTCTGGACAGGGGCACCCAAGTAACTCCAGACACAAGAAGCAATAACATTACTGTCCAAACCAGGTTGGGATTCTACAGTGTGGCTTTTATTCACATAACAGAGTAGGAATAATCACAAAGCGAAGATGGACCCCCATAGGACTATACACACTGGTAATGCAGATTACTGAGGTACAGACATTCCTGAATTCCCATTTAGCATAGGATGAAGAAAACACACACTGGTGAACACACTGGTTCCTACTGGAAATTGGCACATCCAGCCAGGTACTGGTACAGTCTGCCATCGACTAGACACATCCGGCCAGCACTAGGACACATTCCCATATTTCATGAGGAATGAAGGTGGTACACATGACCACAATGGAGCACATATGACTGGGATGTAAACATACCAGGATACACTATCTACAGGAGGGACAGGGAGGGTAAAAGAGGAGGAGTAGCTCTTTACATAAGGGAAGGAATCAAAGCAACAGAACAAAAGGGTAAACAGGGAGGAGAAGAAGCACTGTGGGTAAATTTGGAGACAGGCAATGGCACCACAATCCGCACAGGGGTTGTATATAGACCCCCTTCTCAGGGGGAGGAAATGGACAAGGAAATGATAGAAAGTATACTTAGAATGGCAGAAAAGGGGAGATATTGCTGATGGGTGATCTGAATATGCCAGATGTTAACTGGAGTGCAGCTGCAGCAGCCACTTCAAAGAGTGGGGTTATTCTAGATGCCCTACAGGGCATGCCTTAGACAACTAGTATTGGAGCCCACTCAAGAGGGAGCAATCTTAGACCTGGTTCTCTCAAATGGAGACGGAGAGAGGATCACAGATGTAGAAGTGGGTAGCCATCTGGGAACTAGCGACCATCGAACAGTATGGTTCACAATAAACACAGCAATAGAGTCAAGCCATACAAAGGCAAAAGTACTGGACTTCAGGAGGGCTGACTTTGCCAAAATGGGTGAGTGCCTAAGGAATGCACTAGCAAATGGGCAGGAAGGAGGGTGGAAGAACAATGGGGAATAATAAAAACTGCCATCACAGAGGTAACAAGCCTTTGTGTGAAGCAAATAAACAAAACAAAACGATGTAAGAAACCACTATGGTTCTCAAAGGAAGTGGTAGTGAAGGTTCAAGAGAAAAAGAAAGCATTCAGGAAGTACAAGGAATCACAGAAGGAGCAGGACAGAGAACCGTATCAGTTAAAGCAAAAGGAAGCTGGGAAGGCAGTCAGAACAGCAAAGGCCCAAACCGAGGAAAATATAGCCAACTCAGTTAAGAAGGGGGATAAAACCTTTTATAGCTACATCAGGGAATGAAGGAAGACCAAGGGAGGGATAGTGAGGCTTAATAAAGGGAAGGGAGGGTAGGCAGAGGGAGACTGTGAAAAGGCAGAGATACTAAACAAATATTTTTGCTCAGTATTTACAAATGAAGAGGGGGGTACCTAAAACAAACAGTAGAAACAGTCTGGATACAGAAGTTGATACCAGCCCATTTACAGAAGAAAGGGTTATGAAAGAACTCTTAAAACTGAAGGTGGACAAAACAATGGGGCCTGATGGGATTCATCCCAGAATTCTAAAAGAACTAAGGGTAGAACTAGTGACACCACTGACTACCATGTTTTAACAAATCATGGGAGTATGGGGTGGTACCCAAGGACTGGAGGAGGGCAGATGTAATTCCCCTTCACAAAAGTGGGAGCAAGGCAGAAGCAGGAAACTACAGACCTGTTAGTTTAACCTCAGTGATAGGGAAAATGATGGAATCACTTCTGAAGGAAAGAATTGTCGAGTATCTAGAGGCCAGAGGGGCACAGGACCAAAGGCAGCATGGATTCACAGTGGGAAGGTCATGCCAGACAAATCTGATAGATTTCTTTGACTGGGTGACCAAAGTAGTAGATCAGGGAGGGGCTGTGGACATGGCCTACCTAGACTTTAGCAAGGCATTTGACACAGTCCCACACAAAAGATTAATATACAAGTTAGCCAGCCTGGGAGTGGGTCCCAAGATGACAGCCTGGGTAAAGAATTGGCTGGAGAATTGGACACAGAGAGTAATAGTAAATGGAGTCCACTCTGAAGAAAGGGGGGTTACTAGTGGGGTACCGCAGGGTTCAGTATTAGGACCTGTCCTCTTCAATGTCTTTATAAGCTTTACATTGCAGAGGGACTGGAAGAAAAGTATGTCTCTTTGCAGATGACACAAAGATCTGCAACAGAGTTGATGCACAAGGTGGGGTGGAAAGGATGAGAAGGACTTGGCAAGGTTAGAGGAATGGTCAAATGTATGGCAGCTTAGATTCAATGCTAAGAGTGCAAGGTAATGCACCTGGGAAACAAAAACCAGGGAAGAGTACACAATGGGGTGAGATACTAACAACAACAAAAATGGAAAGGGACCTGGGGGTAGTCATATCAGATGACCTAAAGGTTGGCAAGCAATGTGAGAGGGCAGCAAGGAGGGCTGGGGGATACTGGGATGCAGGAGAGAGGCATCACCAGTAGAAAACAGGAAGTTATTATCCTCTGTACAGACAGCTGGTGAGACCCCATCTGGAGTACTGCGTGGCAGTTCAGAACCCAATCTCCATAAAGACATAGACAGGATGGAAGCTGTCCAGAGGAGGGCAACTAAAATGGTGCAGGGTCTGCACCGGAAGACATATGAAGAGAGACTAAAGGAGCTTAATATGTATAGCCTCGAGGAAAGGAGGGAGAGGGGGGACATGATAGAAACTTTCAAGTACCTCTAGGGAATCAACAAAGTCCAAGAGGGTAGCATCTTTCAAAAAAAGAGGTGTGCAAGAACAAGGGGGCACAATTTGAAGATAGAGGGGGTGGCTCAGAGGTAATTTAAGGAAGTATTTTTTCACAGAGAAGGTTGTGGATGCATGGAACGGCCTTCTGGAGGAGGTTGTGGAGTCAAAAACAGTGGTGGAATTCAAGTATGCATGGGACAGTCATAAGGCCATTCTAGGGGTTGGGGGTAGGAAGAAGTAGGCTGCTGGTTAACTAGGATCTGGAGCTTATCCAGTAGGTAGGGAAATGGGCAGACTGCGTGGGCCAAGCAGTCCTTATCTGCTGTCAAATTCTATGTTTCTATGTTTCTATACTGGCTCAGGGCTTTCAGAACCCACATACTGGGGTAAACTGAACAAAAACAACCCACATCCAGGGGTAAACACTTTTCTCAGGCATTGGCCAATTGCACTGAAGAAAAAGTAATAGATGCCCTTCAGAACCCATAGAGGTAAACTGGTTACTCCAGATGGGGGTCTCCCACCTTTTGTTTCCAAGCCTATACTTGGTCATTCATCTAGTTAATAACACCACAAAACTATAGAAAACCGTAGATGTTGTCTCAAATGTATATCACACTTAACATACTACTCACACCCACCACAGAGGTGTATGAAGTTAAAAGTTCTGTACATGGATGGTCACATAATGGACTCCAAATGCAGACAAACACTTTTACAGAGAAAATCTCATATGACAGGGTCCCTTTGTCAGAGAAATCACCATACAGGTATTGCAGGTACTCCTGGGTTTACACTGAAAAACAAGGTACTCACAGAGCAGTTGTCACAAGGCAGCTTCAAAAGTCCAGAAAGGACCAGGGGATTGCCCCTGAATCCTGGAGTTCACCCCATCCCTCCTGGGATGGGGCACCAGGAAACCCTCTGGCACAGGTCTCCACCACTTCTAAAAGCTGGAACAGTTGTCACACACAGGTGAAAACTAAAAGAAAACAAACAGGTATCTCTCAGACAGAGCTGACTGAGGAGCTGCCTAACACTGCAGCCTCCTCCACTAGACTCTAGATCACTACTCCCTTGAACATTCTAACACACTCCCCAGCAGCTGCTGGCCAGTGTGGCTTATGCAATACAAGTTTTTTTAATCGGGTGTGTTTTGTGGAAGGAGCAGAGTTAAGTTAAAAAGAAAAGCCATCTGTGGCTTCATTGTGGAAGGAGTAGTTTGGTCACAAAGAAGAGCAGTTTTCAGTTTTACCCCCCCCCCAACAATTTGGTGAGGGTGAGCAGTGGATGCCAGCAGGCTACAGTGCAGTCTAATTGCACTCTGCAAGTACAATTTCAGTTACCTTACAGGGTCAGAGCAAAAAGAGCACATATCCATAAAATAATTCTTAGAAAATATCTGCTCTTTAAAACTGGAACCATTTGCGGGAGCTGAGGTGCATTGGTGGGGAGGTCACTCAAATGAAAGTCTTACTGGCTCATTTCTCTCACTAAGAGAAAGGGAAAAAAATGGTGGGTCTTCAGTTTGAAAATAGCCATGCCCAATAATACTGGTGATGAGGTCAGTTGGGAATGGTACTTTTAATACCTGGGCTCTGTTGTCTGATAGACGACCACCTTGGCAAACCTATCAGCCAATCAAAGTCTGAGAATTTTTTAGCCCATTTTATAAAGATCCTTAATGCCCTCAAGCTGTCTGATCCATTTAGCCAGTGGATCTATATTTATTTATTAAAAATTTTGGTAACCGGGAAAGGCACACAGAGCAGAGCTCGTTTCCAGGTGTGACCCGGGGACAAAGGGTACAAATAAAACAAAGGGATGATGCATACAGAATACAAAATAAGGCAATGTACAGTACAATGCAAGTAAATATATACATTTGAAATAGGTGACAACAATAGGAAATGATTAAGTATAACTATAATATAATATAATAAGGTGCTCAGGTAGATGTTTTTAGTCGAGAGGGACAGCAAAGGATGAACATGAGGGTACGAAACTATTCGGAGTGGAATGAGAGTGAGGAAAAGAGGAGTAGAGATGTGAAAGAGAAAAAAAGGAAGAATTAGAGTGGAGAGCAGTCACAGGATATTAAAGGGGGGGGGCCTAAGAAGTCATTTTAGTGACAGAAAGGAGAAGGTGAGACAGGTATGGGAGAGGAGGTTGTTCCAAAGGAAAGGAAGTCTGTAAGAGAAGGCACATTTCCCCATAGATGTATGCACTCTTGGGATGGTGTAGAAGCAGGTACAATTTGTATGCAAATTGTAGGGGAAGGGAGTGGCTAGATTAGGGAGAGAGGAGAGATAAGAGGAAAGAGTCCCAAACCAGTAATTAGAGATGAGGGAGGAGCAGTGGGACAAGTGTCTTTGTGAGAGGGACTGGAAGGGTAGGGCAGAGTAGAGGTCACAGTGGTGTGTCAGGTGTGGGAGATTTGAGATAAAATAACAGAAAGTGTTGAAAAGGTCATCATGTTTGGAAAGGGAGGAGACAGGGGCTGCACTGAAGACAACATCAGACAGTCGAAGGAAGGACAGTATCCATTTTATCAACCCAGGACCTTTGATCTTGAAGGACCAGAATGAAGGAGATAATTTGGAGTGAATGGTAGAGATAGGGAAGTGAAGTCAAGTGAGGGATCAAGCCATGCACCAAGGTATTTGTAGGTCAGGACATTGTCAAAGAGTGCAGGATGAGGTTGAAAAAACAGGAAGGGATGGGAGCCAAAGGTCATGGTTACTATTTTTCTAGTGTTCAATTTTAAGCAGTTGTCTTTGAACCGGTTGGTTACAACAGTAAAATCTTGTTGGGGGGTTTGGACATCTTGGATGGATGGACCTGACAGAAAGAGGATGGTGTCATCTGCGTTCACATGGATCTTAGCATGGGAACAGATGGAAGGGAGGTCATTAATAAACAAGGAGAAAAGAACAGGACCAAGGATCGATCCCTGAGGGACACCGGCATAGATAGGGAGGGAGGGAGATAAGACGTTACTTACTTTTACTGACTGGGACCGACCGGATAGGTAGAAACCAAACCAGGAAACAGCGACAGGGGAAAGTCCAATGTTGTTAAGTTTATTTAGTAGCAAATGATGTGACACTAAGTCAAAGGCCTTGACCAGATCAATAAAAAGAGCTGATGTGATCTGTCCTTGATCCACCGCAGTGTATATGGAGTTGGTGAATCGGAGTAGGAAGATGGTGATTGAGTGAAGTTTCCTGAATTCTGATTGTACCAGGGACAGAGTACATGAAGCAGAGAGGAAGTCATTTAGATGTGAGAGGACTAGGGATTCTTGTACCTTTGCAAGTGCAGGGAGGTGGGATATAGGGTGGTAATTCCCCGGAACAGTAGGATCCCAATCTTTATGTAGGGGGAGCACCACACCAGACTTCCAGACTAAGGGGACAGTGGAGGAGGAAAGAGATAGATTGAGGAGGTATGTGAGAGGAGTCAAAATAGATGGAGTGGAAATTTTGAGGAGACTAGGATGTAGGCCATCAAGGCTGGATTTAGCTGGGTTTAAGGATTATAAGGCACTAAGTACTTCAGAAGGGGAAATTGGAGGCAGCTGATAACCAGAGGACTCGTTGAGGGAGGATGGGAGGCAGGAGAGGAAATGGGGGGTCTTGGGGGAGGGCACAGGTCATGAGGAAATTATTTAGGGCATCAGTGACTGAAAAGGGGTCAGATACTAGGAACCTGACACGAGAAAAGGAGTTGGTGTAGAGGGTTCAGAGGTTGAGCAGGCAGGAGTGATCATAGGTTCTTCCAGAGGAGGAGGCGGGAGGTGTGGAGTGTGGCAACGCAATCTGAAGCAGTCAGATTTTGACTGCCGAATCTTCTTTGTGTAGCTATTATGGAGGGCTCTGTATTTATGCAGGTCAGCAGGGTTGCTTGACGTTTTAAAGCAATGCCACATGAGGTCACAGGTTTTACACAGGGACAGGATGTTAGTGGAGATCCAGGGATTGTGATGTCATTTAACCCTAATTGACTTTGAGGGGGCATGTGCCTCCCAAATCCTTAAGAAGATAGATGTGAAATTGGTGAGGGCCACATCAACAGAGGGAGAGGAGAGGACTGGTGTCTAGTTTGCCGTAGACAAGTCATGCAGTAGTTTAACAAAATCAAGTGATTTGAGGGATCGATTTTGAATATATTTGGGAGGGAGTTGGATGAAGGCAGATCTCTCCCTGACACAGTAGTAGAGGCAAATGATCACTTGGTGTGTTTGGGAGGAAGTGCCTGCAGAGCTGATTCATAGCGAGGGTAGGATAGCATACAGTCAAGCAAAGAGTTGACTGAGAGTGAGGGTTGGGATGGGTGGGCCCATTGATCAGCTGGGAAAGATTTAATGATTCTATTTGGAGAAGCAGTTTTGAGACACAGGAGAGTGCCAATCAAGGTTAAAGTCACCAAGTAGGATTAATTCGCCTGCAGAGGCATGGGAGGTGATGGAGGTGATACAGGTGACTAGGGAGGGAGGCGAGAGTTTTGGGGAGACATACAAACTCTGATGCAAAGTGGGTTGGAAGGAGGAAAGGATGGTTAGCTAAAAGCAGTTTTGTGTGATTAAGGTTGCTTTCGATGGGTGATAGTGCATAACAGGGTGGTTTAGGAATATATGGCAACTCCTCCTCCTCTTTTTCCACGGTCTTGACAGTGGAGGCTGAAGTCAAGGAGGGTAAGCTGGTTGTCTGGGATACATGAAGACAACCATGTTTCAGAGATACATAGAATGTCCGGGGGGTGCTGAGTAATCCAGACTTTTAAATCATCCAGTCTAGGAAGAAGACTACGAGCATTTATGTGAAAACACCTCAATCCCTTGGGAAGGACTGGCAAAGAGGCGGGGCTGGGTGGGATAGGGTTTAGCTCAACATCACCAGCTAGAAGTAGAAGAACAATGATAAAATGACAATGGGAGGAATGATGTTGCTGTATTATTTGATAGCCCTGGGTGGGTTTGGGGTTGAGGCAAGAGATATAGATGGCTTTGATTTTAAAGAAAGAGTTATTAAGCAGCTCCAGGAGTATTGATAGCATCTGGGAAAGGGAAGGGTAAAGAAGGAGAAAGGGGAGGTGGGAGGAGAGGAAGAGGAAATAGATAGAAATGACAGAGTGGGCAGGGGTGAGACCAGGGGCAATTAGAGAGGATGGGGCTGATGCATGGGGGAGACAGACAGAAAGAGAAACAGCTGGGAGAGGTGCATAAGACTACAGAAGTAAACCACATGAGGTAACTGAGGAAGATCAGAATGTGTCAACAGTGGCCACTAGTGGCCCAATGATCTAAGATGCAAGTGGCAAATTGAGGAGATTAGTATAAATTCCACGTCACTGATCACATGACACAGAGCAACTATTAATCACAAGCTGGCCAAGGGTGATGGTGAGCAGCCAATGCCCACCCACAACATACTTCACACCCATGTACTTCCGTCAAGCTAGCTAGCAGAGATCCAGTAGACAGAAAAGGAACTACCTATCATAGTACTTCCAGTCAAATTAGGGAGGGAGGGTGGAGCAATAGTTCATTTAATAGAAAGCGGGAGAGGGGGTGGGTGGGGGTGCCAAAAAATAGCCAAAGACAAGCAGCAGCTCCTAAGAAGCTAGTACAAATTACAGAGATTAAATTCAGGATAAGCAGCAACTCCTAAGGAGCTGGTACAAATTAAGGGGATTAAATTCAGCTGTCCGGGCATGAGTGCACCAGAAAAGGTGTTCAGAAGGGAGCTTGTCCTGTACCTTCACTGCAGCAGGCTGGCTCCCCTGGGGAATTCTGTGGCAATCACATCAAGGGGGCTGGGGAGGGCTAAAGGCATAAACTAGCCCTCAGACCCTTAACTGCAGATGGCTGGCTTCATTGGGGAAGTCAGCGGCAACTACAGTGAGGGGACTGGAGAGGGCTAAAGCCATAAACTAGTCTTCAGACTCTTCACTGCAGCAGGCCGGCTCCACTTGGGAATTCTTCAGCGATCACAGCGAGAGGCTGGGGAGGGCTAAAGCCATGAACTAGCCCTCAGACCCTGTAAAAGAATGAGTGCTATATCCTATATAATATATATATACTAGAGTGAAAATCCTTAGATAAAGAGGGCCTCATTTACTCTGGTATATGCCTTAGGAGCTGTGTGTAGCTTTCTCATGTATTCCACAAAGTTTTCTGAAAATCCAACTTTGATGAGTTTTCTGTATAGAAATGGCCATGCTAACTTATCAAAGGCCCTTTCTGCATCGATCCCTACTAGAAAGTCACCTATATTTTTATGTATATGGTCCACTCTATGTACAGTTCCCCTGATATTGTCTGCAGTTTGTCTAAATGGAATAAACCTGGTATGATTTAAATTTATCAAAGCAGCAGTGCATGATAGTGATGAAAATTTTGACCTATACTTTTTAATTCTATTTTAGATTGCTCCTTATCTCCTGACTTGTATGATACCCTTCTTTCCTCATTTTAAGGTCTACTTTATCACGTTTTTGTGCAGCTGAAATAATAAAAGGAGCACTTCTTTTAATGTGGCTCAGATCAGGTTTTTTATCAGTATTCTGTGTTGTTTTTCAACACCCATTGTTTAACATCACCTTTCTTGTGATAATAATGAACTGGCATGCAGCAGACACTGCACCCTGACCTTGTGGGACAATAGGTGTGAAAAACCAGCAGGGAATACTGTGAAAAATCTTGGCTTGAGCCATGTTAAAAGTAATGCTCCTTTTATTATTTCAAATTCGAAAAAGTGCTAAAGCAGACTCAACATGGGGATATAAGGGTCTCATACAAGTCAGGAGATAAGGGGCAATCTAAAATAGAACAAAGTACCAATGGTACTGCATGGCATCAACATATGGATGAGTCATTTTTGCAGAAACTACCTCCCACAATCATATATGCTTGTTCCTGCATCTAGACCTTACCACTGAGGACTTGCATGATTTATTTTTTGCATCCCAGGACATAGTAAAAACCTGGGAAGTATTACCTTTAAATTTGGGGGATCATAATCCTATTACTTGTACTATTGAGTTACAACAGTGCATTACTCAACAATCAACTATTTATTGGAGCAGAGATTTTAAAGGGTTTAATGAACAATCCTTTGTAAATCACCTAGGGCAAACCCATTGGGATAGAATTTATTTGATACCAGATCTAGAACTGGCTATTCAGGAGTTTAATGACATGTTTTTGAATGTAATCCAGTACCATGCCCCATTAATAAGAAAAATTAAAAGGAATAAAGAAGCCCCATGGATCACCGATAAGATAAAAAAATATTTAAGGATTAGAGATAGAATATGGAAAAGCTTAGAAAACAAAGAAAGAAGCAGATTGAATACTTTCAAATTTTGGAGGAATAAGTGTAAAATATAATTAAAACATAAAGAATAAATATTATCAGAATAAAATAAATAATTCCTCTGACCTAAGCAGTTTTGGAAGCTTATAACAGAGCTGAAATCCCCAAATAAAGACTCCATAAGTCCTACTTTGGTACAAGATGAAAAACTAGTGACTGATACAAAGGTTATAGCGAATATTTTATCGTATTTTTGGAATTACGGACTTAAAGTTGCCAGATTTGAATGTGAATGGAATGGATTTTCTACTGTATCAGACATGCTGGTAGACCATGCAGGAATATTTAAGTTTGAAATTTTAAAAGAGAGGGATATACTGAAAGAGCTAAAAAATTTAAATAAAAGTAAATCAGGAGGTATTGATGGGATTGAGGCCCAATATTTAAAATTGGGAGCACATGTAATAGCCCCTATTGTGACCTATTTGTTTAATTGGATCTTGAGTACTTCTACTGTTCCTGAAATTTGGAAGATGGGGAAAATTATTCTCATTTATAAGTCTGGGGATCGAACTATTCCTTCAAATTATAGGCCAATAGCTCTTTTGCCAATTCTATCTAAAATCTTGGAATGTAAATTCTATGAACAGGTAAATAATTATTTAGATACAAATACTGTAATAGTAGATGAACAATATGGTTTTAGAAAGGGGAGATCCACAAACACTGCCCTGTTGGAATTTAATGACCTGGTTGCTACATCTATGAACCAAGGAAAGTACACTGGGGCAGTGTTTGTGGATCTCAGTAATGCTTTTGATTTAGTTCAATATGATTTGCTTTTGATTAGGTTAAGGGCCATAGGGTTAAGGGCCAAATATTAAAATGGCTTGAGTCATATTTGACAAATAGATATCAATGTGTTCAATGTGGTACAATGATGTCGGCCCCTAGGAAAACTAGAGAGAGGTGTACCCCAGGGCTCTATTTTGGGCCCATTATTATTTAATATTTATGTTAATAATTTGGTTCATAAAATTAAAGATATGGCGGAGATTGCACGCAGACGACACTGTTTTTAGTGGCGCCTGCTGACAGTCTCACAGGCGATGGATCACCCAAAGTGATTTGTTACAAATGCAAAAATGGTTCATTAAATCTGGTCTTCTTTGAATGCTAAAAATACAAACTATGTTGTTTTCGATTGGTTCATATAGAGAAAGAGCCCAAACCACAATTACATTTACAAGATGGTACAAAGATTGAAAATGTATTAACATACTGATACTTAGGGTTTCAAATAGATGTTAGGATGACATATGTAAATCATATATCAGTTCAGGTAAAGAAAGTGAATAAAAGATTAGGGCCCTTAGAAGAGTTAAGAGCTTTACCTTTGGTAGCAAGGAAGCGACTGGCAAAACAGATGCTATTACCATATTGAGTATGGTTCTATAATTTACATGAATTAAACTAAAACTGCTTTAAATTTGGTTAATCAAATATATTATAGGATAGAGTAAATTTGCTTTCGGAAGTATTAAAAATGAGCATCATTGTATAATTTATAATAAGTTAAATTGGCTTCAACCTGAAGCAAAAAGAAACTATCTCTGGCTTACTATATGCCATAAGATAATTCACAAAAAGTATAACCATCCTTTGTATAAGCAATTAAAAAGAAAGATAAATAATGAATCACATATAAAGACTAGGAATCCATTAAGCAATATCCCAATGTATAGAAGCTTTAATAGATTAGGGGATAGTATGCTCCAGAATAGCGTAGCACAAAGTTGGAATGGTTTGACTGAATCTGAAAACAAATTTAGATTTTTAAATCTAAAATGAATCGTTTAATAGTTTGTATTTTTTATGTATGTGTTTTAAATAATGTATGTATGTAGAGTGCGATTATGTTTGTTTGTATTAGTTTTGTTTGTATTAGTTATGTTAAATGTCAATTGTTAATTGGTAATTGTATTAGAATCTACATGCAGAACTTTGTTGTAAACGGGACTTTGTCCTAACAAATGATATTCCCTGTGAAAAAAATAAACTTTTAATCAATCAACAAATGACCCATTTTACCCTCCTTTGTACCTTTTCTTGACCCACCTAATGATTATTATACGTACAGTATGGAACTTTATTTATTTATTTAAATTTTGGTGACTGGGTAGGCCCACTGAGACCGTAATGGTCCTTTTTTCATGGGTGACCCAGGGTTAATTACAGTCAACAGTACAATAAAAAGTAGGAACAATTCAAGGGAAAGTGCACACATACGGACATTAAAATCAGAACACATAGTACAATCACAGGCAGGATTAGGTAACATTTAGAATAACATGGGGTAAACACTAGTTTCACAAGAGTGGCAGTTACATAAGGTTCTTTTATCAGGTCAGTTTTATGGATTACAATTTCAAGTGTTTCAGAAGTGATAAGATTCAACTGAAATAGGATACCAACCTGTTAGGCGGCAGGTTTTTAGTATCAGAGGTGGAGTGCTGTTTTCTATCCTCAGCGGTGGCATGCACAGAGGCTTAGCTCTAGAAGGTACGTCTTTAAGCCTTTTTTAAAACCTTAAAAACTTAAAACTTAACTACTGAGTTGTTCATATTGTAAAATGCTTTGACCTGCCATTTTGTTTATAGTATGTTCGAAAACCTTGAATCTCACTGTAAACATGGACTGTATTTCAATTGTTTATGTATGTACTTCTCCTGGGTTGCGCCTGAAAATAGGCAACTGTTTGTCTAATGCACCTTACCCGGTTAGCAAACACTAACTAACTAACTAACTAAATTGTGCAAGACGCATACTGTATACATGCTGAAGAATGTACTTACAGATGCTACGCAAACAGACACACGTTCATGCAAGCACGCACGCGCACACACACACACGCCATCATAATCCTCTGGTTTTTTAACATCTTAGTCTTTTGCTCAGCAAATAATTTTGATGCTGCAAGCAAAAAAATTATGATGGGCAGTATCAATTAGCCAGAGGAGGGCTGGAGGCGGTTTTCATAATGATATCTCTACGTATAAAGAAAGGGGAGACTACATGCAGGTCATATATCAAATCTCTTCACTGAATTGTGTCTAAAATATAGTATATGCTTTTAAGTTATTTTGAGACACCATGGATTCTTTAATGTGTAGGCACATGCAGGGGTCCTATATTAATTCCATTAACTGTCCATAGGCTAGTATGATGGAGAGCACTCCCATCTCCTGAAGCTGCTGTCCAAGAATAGTATAGGAACAGGAACGTCTCTGTATTTGAACTATAAATTTAATGGTGCATAGCAGAAATGCCAGTCAAACAGCCACTAGTATAGCCACTGGATGTGTCTTCTTCAGGAGGGTGTAGTTGCCTGGTAGCACATTAGTTAAACACCCCTAAATTAACAAGTAATTGTGTAAATTTGCATAACTAGTACATAAAAAATGTGCTACTAAAATGCAACTGTTATTTCCCAATTAAAACACAAAGAACCAAAGACATATAATTCAAGTGACAAATACACTTGTATAAAACAGTTTGAATTGTTACAGTTCACTACATATTTAACGCTAAGTAAAAGTACTCTAAATATTAAAAAATGACTTAACAATATCCCATTATACTTGCTCCTCTAGCTTAAAGTAACTATTCAGAGTAAGACACCATAAACAGAACAGAAGGGGTTGTGGAAATGACCGTCCATTTACTTATTTATTTCCTAGTAAGATTAAAGAGCACAGGTTATTCCAGCATGGTCACCTTGAATCAGAAAGAGATGCTATGTATATATATAAATGTCCTAAACAGGCAACTTGCAAACACTGTAGCCCAAAAATAAAGTAAAAGAGAAAAATAATTTTCCGAGCCTATTAAACAGCTAAAACTCAAGTGGCTCTGGTGGGATTCAGTCAAGATCCACATGTAAATAAAAGATTTTATATTGAAAGAATTGCATTTATTTTTATTTCCATAAGTCGACTTATAAATTGATCTTAGAGTTGCTATAGCAGGATTTTGGCCATGATTCATATTCATAAGAAACATTGCTTTAAAGGTGACTCCTGCTGGACTAGCTGGGGGGTCAAAGTGACTAGTTTAAAAGTTAAAGAGTCTCTAATAAGAGAAACATAGAATTTGTTTGCAGATAAGGACTCCTTGGCCCACCTTGTCTAGCCATTTTTCCCTACTTACAGTATCACCACAGTCCTTACTTGATCTCCAGCTCTTTCTCCCTCCTACCATTCCTTTCCACTAATATTGCCTATCCTATGCTTTCTTGAACCCCAATATTGTTATCACCCCCACCACCTCAGCTGGTAGGCTGTTCCAGGAATCCACCTCTGTTTCTGTGAAGAAGAACTTCCCACATCTCTCTTTAATTTACCTCCTCCAGTTTCATAACATGTCCCCTTGTTCTTTGCTGCCATCACTTCAGGTGGCAAGCTGTTCCAAGGGTCCATGACCCTCTCTGTGAAAAAGTACTTCCTAATATTGGTTCTGAACTTATCGCCTATGAGGCATAAGTTGTGCCCCCTTGTCTGTGCAGTTCTGTCTTCCTGGAAGGGATTTCGGGTTTGCACTGGGTTTATCCCTTTGACAAACTTGAATGTTTCTATCATGTCCCCTCTGTTTCTTCTATGTTCAAGGGAGAATAGAGTCAACTGGTGGAGCTTAGTTTCATAAGGTTCGTGGTGTAGACCATGCACCATCTTGGTGGCCCTCCTCTGTACGGACTCCAGTCAGTTTATGTCCTTTTTTAGGTGAGGTCTCCAGAATTCCACGCAGTACTCCAAGTGTGGCCTCACCAAGGACCTGTAGAGCAGGACTATAACCTCTTGCTTCCTGCTAGTAATACCCCTACCTATGCATCCTAGGATGCTGCTTGCCCCTAGTGCTGCTTTTTCGTATTGCTTTCCCACCTTTAAATCATCTGCTATCATTACTCCAAGATTCTGTTCCAGCTTAGTCTCCTCCAATTGCTGCCCTTCCAAGACATACTTATTTCCTGGGTTACTCTTGTCCAAGTGCATTACCTTACTTTTCTTGGCATTGAATTTCAATTGCCAGTTCCTGGACCACTCCTCCAGTTTCCTGAGATCTGCCTCCATTCCTGAGAAACCTTTTCGTGTGTCCAGCCTGTTGCAGAGCTGTGTCATCTGCAAACAGGCAGATGTCCCCTTTTAGTCCATCAGCGATGTCACTGATGAATATGCTGAAAAGGATTGGGCCAAGCACTGATCCCTGTGGAACACCACTGGTCACTTTCCCCTCCTGCAACAAAGTGCCATTTACCATAATTTTCTGGGTTCTGTCCTGTAGCCAGCTGTTAATCCAGCTGACTACTTTCTGACCGGCTCCAGTTTCCTATAACTTATTTGCAGGCCTTCTGTGTGGAACCAAATTGAAGGCTTTGCTAAAGTCCAGATATACTATGTCAACAGCTGCACCTTGGTCCACTGCTCTCGTAACCTCATTGAAGAATTGTATCATATTCGTCTGCCACGAGTGTCCTGCTGTGAAACCATGCTGCTTTGGGTCCAGTTTTCTACTTTCTTTCAGGTACTCCACCACCCTTTCCTTGAGCAATGTCTCCATTATTTTACCCATCATTGAGGTCAGGCTGACTGGGCGATAATTTCTTGCTGCTTTCCTGCTACCACTCTTGTGCAATGGCACATCTATGGCCCTTCACTAGTCTTGTGGCACTATGTCATATTCTAGTGCCTTACTGAATAGTTCAGCTAGTAGGGTGGCTAGTTCCTCTCAAAGTTCCTTCAGAACTCTTGGGAGTATTCCATCCGGCCCCATTGCCTTGTCCATCTTCAATTTAGAAAGTTCCTCTAGGACTCTTTCCTCTGTAAAGGGGCTGGTGTCAACTCCCCTGTGGTGATGTGTTTTGGTTAGTGCTGGACCGTTACCAGTGTCCTCCTTAGTGAATACCGAGCATAAGAATTAGTTGAGTACTTCCGCCTTGTCCTCGTCTTTCACCACCAGCTGTTGCTCCTTTGTTACTAACCTTGTTATTCCTCCCTTACTCTTCCTTTTTCCCCATATATATATATAAAGAATGTTGTGTCCCCCCTCTTCACTCCCTGTGCTATTTTTTCCCCTGTCTGGGCCATGGCCACCTTAATTGCTTTCCCAGCTTCCTTGAGTTTCACCCTGTAGTCCTCCCTATCCTTCTCTGATTTGGACTCCTTGTACTTTTTAAAGCAGTTCTCTTCTCTCTAATTTTAGTCGATACCTTTTTGGAAAACAGAGTTCTTTGATTTCTTGGACTTGCTTATTTGCTTTGTGCATTGTGCCATGACTGAAGTTATAGCCATCTTTAGGTCGTCAGAGATGATAACCCCCTGGTCTCTCTGCTGCTTTGTGCTCATCAGTAACACTTCCATTTTGTACTCTGTCCCTAAGTTTCTGTGCCCCGAGTGCATTATTTTGCATTTTTTCACACTGAAACCCAGCTGCCATACCCTTGACCACTTCTTGAGTTTTCTCAGGTTGCTGCTCATATCCTTTCTATTTCCTCTGGAGTGTCCACCCTATTGCAGATTTTGGTGTCATCCACAAAGAGGCAGATCTTCCCCTGCAGCTTCTCTGCAGTGTCACTTACAAAGACATTAAAGAGGACCAGTCCCAGCACTGATCCCTGAGGCACCACACCGGTCGCCCTCCCCTCCTCCAAGTAAATTCGTTTCATCATCATCATCCTCTGTCGCCTATCCCCTAACTAGTTTCTTACCTAGTTTACTACCTTTGGACCCACTCCTAAGCTAACCAGCTTTCTTACTAGTCTCCTATGTAGAACAGTGTTGAAAGCCTTACTGAAATCGATGTAGACCAAATCCACTTCTCCACTCTGATCTAAATTCTTGGTCACCCAATCAATGAAATCTGATAGATTCATATGAAGTAACCTCCCACCTGTGAATCCATGCTGTCTCAGGTCTTATAACCCACTGGATTCAAGATATTCCACTATCGTCTTCTCCTGCAGTGACTCCATTAACTTCCCTACAATCAATGTCAGGCTGCCTTACCTATAATTGCTAGCCTCCTCCCCGCTACCACTTTTGTGAAGTGGGACTGCATCTACCCTCCTCCAGTCCTCCAAAACCACACCTGTTTCCAGTGAGCTGTTAAATAGGACTGTCAGAGGGCAGCAAGTACCTCCCTAAACTCCCTCAATATTTTATGATGTACTCCATCTGGTCCCATTGTTTTGTCCACTTTCAAATTAGTGAGTCTTTTAAGGATTCTCTCTTCTCTGAAAAGGGCTAGTGTCCACCTCCCTCCCTCCAGAGCACCTACTACTTTTGTGTGGCCCCTCCCCTTCTTCTTCCACTGTGGACACTGAACAAAAGTATTTGTTCAGGATGTCTGCCTTTTCCTGGTCTCCCTCTGCACAGTCCCCCATCCCCTTTTAACCTTACCATCTCTCCCCTGGTCTTCCTCTTTTCACTTACATACTGTGCCTAAAAAATGTCTTGTCCCCTTTCATTGCTGCTTTGGCTGGTCTCTCCTCAGATTGCACCTTTGCACTCCTTACTGCTTTACCTGCTTCTCTCTGTGTCTCCTGATACAACTGTCTGTCATCCTCCCTCTGATTATCTCTTCTGAATGTTACAGGGGAATTTTGGTAGCACAGTACAATAAAGTAGCCTCTCTGATATACAGACAGCAATACGAGGGTTGTACTATTCAGTAGATCAGTACAAATGCAGTAGGCAGTAAAGAGTAAGGGAGGGGTGTAAACTAAAACCTATACAGGGATAAAGAGCAACCACAGGGCATAGGGTAAAAGGGGGAGGAATGAACCTGAAGAGGAAGATGCAGAGAGTGGTGCAGTGCACTGGGTGTGGGGCAGCAGTCTTCAGGTGAACATTCTGGGTACTGTGTTGCTGCCCCATTTGCAGGCACCTCTCTGGGCTGAGGGCAGAGGTGGCCAGTCTCCAGGCTGAGCTGGCAGGAGTACTGGGGACCTTTGCCCCCACACAGAGGCCACCATGTCCCCAACCATGTCACAGCAGCTACCCAGGCAGAGGTTGGGATGGACTATGGTGGGCTCAAGGCGGGTCAGGGAGGGGGGGTCAGAAGCACATCCCCCAACCAGTCCAACTCAAGAACTCCTATACTGCTCTGGAGGAGCAGGAGAGTCCCACAAGGGAACCAGAGACTGTGACCATGGGGGAGGTGATGGTTCTCCAGGAGGAAGACCCAGTGGTGGTAGAAAGAGGACCCCAAGGGAAGAAGAATTTACTCTTGTTGGGGGACTCAATTGTCCGTGGAATGGATCTGGGCACAGATAGCTGGGAGCAAAGAGAGGTCAAGTACATTCCAGGAGGTACAGCTTGGAGGGAGGAGAAGTGGATCCAGAGGATCGTTGAAGCCATGACAAGGAGAGGGGGGCTGGAGGTCATTGTTCACCCTGGAACAAATGACCTATCCAAGGACAGGGCAAGCTTGGAGCAGGTGCAGAAGGACTTCAGAGTGTTGGGAGGGCACCTGGGGAAGGTAACAAGATCTGTGACATTTTCAGAGATGCTGGCAGTCCACAGCAGTGGGGGTGGTGGGGGGGTGGTAGATAAGAATCTCTGTATCAGAAGCTTCAACAGATGGTTGAAGGGCTGGTGCAGTGAAAAGGGATATGGCTTCATTGAAGATTGGGAACCCACCTGGAACAATGTGGCCCTGTACAAGAGTGATGAACTGCATCCATCCAGTAAGGGGAAAGCAGTCCTCAATGAGCAGTTTAAATGCTTTGTCGACAAGCATTTAAACTAGCTGGGGGGGCAACAGGAGCCACAAAACTCAAGCAGCCCACCCCCACAAGGCAGAAAAGCCAGGACTGAGGAGCAGGAAGATGAGTGGATGACAGGAACACCTGAACCAGGGAAAAGCTGGAGGAATTGAAGCAGCATAGAAAGAAAACTGGGGGTGGGTGGGGAGAAGAAGGTAAGCAAAAACAGGAGTAGAGGGAGGACAGACAGCAAAACATGGAAGGCCATGGTTACAAATGCCCGCGGCCTGGGAAATAAAATCCCAGACCTGGAGGCCTTGCTAGTAGGTGTGGACCTGAACATAGCAACAATAACAGAGACTTGGTGCACCACAAATCATGGATGGGACATAAATGTCCCTGGTTATGCTCTGTTCAGGAGGGATGGGGGAGTAAAAAAGGGGGGTCCCTTTATGTCAGAGAAGGAATAAAGGCAATGGAGGTACAGGGTAGACAGGGGGAAGGCGAAGCACTGTGGGTCGTTCTTGAGCCTGGTAATGGCACAGAACTCCACACAGGGGTGATCTACAGGCCTCCAGCACAGGGGGAGGAGGTGGATAGGGAGCTAGTGGATAAAATACACAAGATGGTAACAAATGGGGAAGTTGTGCTGCTGGGTGATTTTAGTATGCTAGACATGGATTAGACCACAGCAGCAGCTGGTTCAACCAAGAGCCGAGACATCATAGATTCCCTACAGGGGGCAGGTCTCAGGCAGCTAGTGCTTGATTCCACTAGAGACAAGGCGATTCTGGACCTAGTACTGACCAATGGTGGCAGAATCACAGAAGTCAAGGTAGAAGGTCAATTGGGGTCTAGTGACCACCATATAGTGTGGTTTAACATGGGGAGAGGGACACAGTCAAGTCACACAAAGGCAAGGGTCTTAGATTTCAGAAGGGCAGACTTTGCTAAGATGGGGAGATGTATCAAAGAAGCCCTGGTGAGGAGGCAGGTAGGAGGGCGGAGTTGAGGAGCAGCTGAGGAACAATGTGAACACTTAAAAGGAGCCACAGAGGAGGTGACGAACCAATGCATCAGGTTGGTAAACAAAGGCAAGAGAATGAGGAAACCACTATGGTTCTTGAAAGATGTGGCAGACAAAGTAAGGGTTAAAAGGGCCGGTTTCAGGAAATACAAACCCAAAAGGAGGAAGACAGGGAGGTGTACCTAAAGCGTCTAAGGGAAGCAGGGAAGGCCGTCAGGAGTGCAAAGGCATGGACTGAGGAAAGATTAGCACAGACAGTGAAGAAAGAGGACAAGACATTCTGTAGGTACATCAGCAAAAGAAGGAAAGCTGAGGGGGACTGTAAGGCTCAGAGAAAGTAGGGCAGGTCCCATAGCTCAGCACCATGGACACAGGGGTGAGGGAGGCGTGCACTAGTCCTTTCACAAAAGAAAGGGTCCTACAAGAGCTCGATAAGCTCAGGGTGGACAAGGCAATGGGACCTGATGGCATATATCCCAGGGTACTAAAGAAGCTAAGGGTGGAACTAGCAGAGCCATTATCAGAACTGTTTAGTGAGTCTCTGAGCACATGAGAGGTCCCAGAAGACTGGAGAAGGGCTCATGTGATCCCGCTCCACAAGAGTAGTAGCAGGGAGGAAGCAGGGAACTACAGACCAGTCAGTCTTACCTCAGTAGTGGGCAAGATTATGGAGGCACTCCTTAAGGAAAGGATAGTGCAACACCTGGAATCCATAGGAGCACAGGATCCAAGACAGCATAAGTTTACAAAAGGAAGGTCCTGTCAAACTGATCTCATAGATTTCTTTGACTGGGTAACCAGAGTGGTGGACCAAGGGGGAAGCAGTTGAATTTGCCTACCTTGACTTCAGCAAAGCTTTTCATACTGTTCCACACTGGGTAGGCTCGGGGGTGGGTCAGAAGTTGGTCAACTGGGTGGCAAACTGGTTGACGGGCAGAAAACAGAGAGTGGTGGCTAACGGTATACAGTCAGAAGAGATGCAAGTCACAAGTGGGGTACCTCAGGGATCAGTCCTGGGGGCCAGTCCTCTTCAATATCTTCATCAGTGACATTGCAGATGGACTGGAGGTAAGGTTGGTCTATTTGCAGATGACACCAAGATCTGCAACAGAGTAGATGATCCAGATGGGGTGGGCAGAATGAGAAGAAATCTTGATAAACTAGCAAAATGGTCGGAAGAGTGGCAACTGGGATTTAATGCAAAGAAGTGCAAGATCATGCACATAGGGAAGAGAAACCCTGAAGCCACCTACAGGCTGGGAGAAGAGTTGCTGGCAGTCACAAGGGAAGAAAGAGAGACTTGGGCATCATCATCACCGATGACCTGAAATCATCCAAGCAGACCACTAAAGCAGTAGGTAAGGCTAGGGGGATGTTAGGGTGTATTAGTAGGGGTATCACAAGTCGGAAGAGGAAGGTAATGATCCCTCTTTACAAGACACTGGTTAGGCCCCATCTGGAGTACTGTGTACAGTACTGGAGGCCACCTTCACAAGGACATTAACCAAATTGAGGCAGTCCAGAGAAGGGCAACCAAAATGGTGCAGGGACTGCATCAGAAAACATATGAGGACAGATTAATGGAGCTCAATATGTATACCTAGAGTAAGGAGGAGAGAGGTGATATGATCAAAACATTCAAACACCTTAAGGGTATTAACAAGGTGAAAGAGTCTAACATGTTTCAATATAAGAAAAATAGCAGGACAAGAGAACACCACATGAGAATAGAGGGAGGCCGATTAAGGGGTAATGTGAGGAAGTTCTTTTTCACAGAAAGGGTGGTGGGTGCATGGAACGGTCTACCTCAGGAAGTGGTGGATATGAATACAGTGCAGGGCTTCAAACAGGCATGGGATAGGCATAAGGGAGCAATACCGATGAGTATGAATAGATAGGCCATTGACAGAGCAAAGGTCGATGGCACATTTATAAGGTAGAAAAATAAATGGACAGACTGGATGGGCCTTGCGGTCCTTATCTGCCATCAACTTCTATGTTTCTATGAGTGTAAGAAGGGAGACCTAGAAAAGGTGGAAATATTGAATAAATGCTTCTGTTCAGTATTCACTGAAGAGGGGGAGGGTCAGGGTCCTCAGTTGGGCAACAGATATGAAGGGGGGGGGAGTCCTGAAGGAGCTCACAGTACTGAAGTGTACAAAGCAATGGGCCAGATGGTATACACCCAAGGATATTAAGGGAGCTGCGAAGGGAGCTAGCAGCACTTCTGGCAGTCATGTTCACCAATTCACTCAACACAGGAGTGGTTCCAGAGGAGGGCACATGTAGTCCCTCTTCACAAAAGTGGTAGCAGTGAGGAGGTAGGGAACTATAGGCTGGTCAGCCTCACCTCATTAGTGGGTAAGATCATGGAGGCACTGCTTAAAGAAAGAATAGTGGGACACTTGGAATCCAGTGGTGCCTAAGATCCAAGGCAACATGGATTCACAGAAGGAAGGTCATGCCAAATTAATCTGATAGATTTTTGACTGGGTTGTGAAGGAGGTAAATGGGGGGGGGGGGTGAACATCGCCTACCTCGATTTCAGCAAGGCCTTCAACACCATCCCATATAAAAGGCTGGCTAGCAAGATGGGTAGTCTGGGCATGGGCCAAAAGGTAGTAAACTGGGTTAGAAACTGGTTAACGAACAGGACGCAGAGGGTGGTGGTAAATGGGATCCAGTCTGAGGATGGAAGGGTGACCAGTGGGGTGCCTCAGATATCAGTCCTTGGGCCAGTCCTGCTTAATGTCTTCATCAGTGACATAGCGGAAGGGCTGGAGGGAAAGGTCTGCCTGTTTGCAGATGACACCAAGATCTGCAATGTTTGATACTCCAGATAGGGTGGTGAAAATGAGAAGGGGCCTGGGTAAGCTTTAAGAGTGGTCTGAGGTGTGGCAGCTGAGGTCTAATTCAAAGAAGTGCAAAATAATGCATCTGGGATGAGGGAACCCTGGAGAGAACTATAGAGTGGGGGGGGAGTTGCTGATGGTCACCAAGGAAGAAAGGGATATGGGGGGGTTATCATTTCAGACAACCTAAAGATGTCTAAGCAGAGTAAAAAGGCTGCAGGGAGGCCAGTGGGATGCTAGGGTGCATAGGCTAAGGTATCACTATCAGAAGGAGGGAGGTGGTGATTGCATTGTATACAACACTAGTGAGGCCTCACCTAGAGTACTGTGTTCAATTCTGGAGGCCACATCTTCGTAAAGCCATTGACAGAGTGGAGGCGGTCCAGAGAAGGGTGACAAAGATGGTACAGGGCTTGCTCCAGAAAACATATGAGGAGAGATTAAAGGACCTCAGTATGTATTCGCTGGAGGAGAGGAAGGAGCGGGGAGATATGATAGAAACATTCTAGTACCTTAAAGGCATAGACAAGGTGCGGGGGGGCATCATCTTCCAATATAGGAGTAGCACAAGAATGAGGGGGCATGGTATGAAATTGGAAGGTGGCAAAATAAGGGGAAATGTGAAGAAGTTTTTCTTCATGGAAAGGGTGGTAGATGCATGGAATAGTCTGCCACAGGAGGTGGTGGGATCGAGCACAGTGGAGGGATTTAAACATGCATGAGACAGGCATGAGGGAATCACAGAAGTGGGAAGAAGAGGAGAGGAGAAAGCCATTGATCAAGTAGGGTCATAGGCCGCAGACAAGGGTGGGACTTACAGGCAGAATGGATGGACCTTGCGGTCCTTATCTGCTGACAATTTCTATGTGTCTGTGTTCTATGTTTCTTTTAGCTTTTACCTTTTTATCTCTCTCTTTCAAAAACCATAGCAACCTTTTTTTTCTTCTTACTTTTGCTCACGTGCTTGATGCAGAGGTTTGTTGCCTTCACTATGCCCACTTTTAGGTTTGGCTGCTGTTCCTCCAGTCCACCCGGGTCATCGCCCCCTGCCAGGTCATCCATGAGGCATTCCTCCATTTTTATACAATCTGCCCTCCTGAAGTCCAGGACTCTCACCATTGTGTGGTTTGATTCTTCAGCTGTCCTTATATTGAACAACACCGTACAGTGATCACTGGTTCCCAGGTGGCCTGTGACTTTGACATCTGCAACTCTTACTGCCCCATCACGAGTGGGTTCGCAGACTAGTTGCCTGAGGAGTTCCCCCTACAGAGAGTCCAGGATGTCCCTGAATCTAATTGAAGCCACAGCTGAGAGGCTCCAATCTACATCCGGGAGACTGAAGTCCCCTACCAGCAGCACCTCATCCTTTTCTGGCATCTTGTCAATGGCTCCACCAGTAGCTTATCTAACTCCTCCCCTTGTGAATGGATGTCTGTAGATCACACTAGTGTGAATTGTGGCACTATTTCCCTTCTTCAGGGAGGCCCACAGTACCTCTGCTCCCCCCTGAATTCCCTTTATCTCTGTCGCTTTTATGCTTTCCCTCACATAAAGCGTCACACCCTCTCCTTTTCTTCCCACCCTGTCTTTCCTGAACAGAGTATAGCCAGGTATGGCCGTGTCCCAGTCATGGTTTTCAGTGCATCATGACTCAGTAATGGCCAAAATATCCTGGTTGGCCTCTGCCATGATGACTTCTAGGTCCAGAATCTTATTTCCTAGATTTCTAGCATTCGCAAACATGGCCTTTCAGAATTTGTTACCACTCTGATTATTACCACTCTTTTTGCTCTCCTTCCTTCCCCCTTTTATTTTTAGTGCTCTTGTTTCCATTCTACCCCATTTCTACCACCGTACTACCTTTATTAATTTGCACCCTCTGGTATTTCTCTTCCCTCAGGTTCTCTCTACTTCTTACTTGAGTCTGTGGTGGGGGCAGTTTCTGCCTCCCTAGTTCTTCTGTAACCTTCCACTTGGCTAGTTTAAATGTTCATCGATGTACTGTAATCTTTAAACCATCCACTGAGGACTGCAGTTCCCCTCCTGGATGGATGCAGGCCAACACCCCTGTAAAGGTCCTTATCCCTCTAGGTTGGATGCCATTCCCCAGTGTAGCTGAATCCTTCCTCTCTGCACCATTCCTTCACCCATGAGTTGAAGCTCTTGGTGTGGAGATCCCTCTCCTCGCCCCTGTCATAGACAGGCAGCAACTTTGCAAAAGCCACTGAACATGCTACCTGTTAAGCCCTCTCCCCAGCTCCCTGAACTCCCCCAAACTATCCCAGCCCCATTCTTAGCCAGGTCATTAGTTCTCAGATGGACAGTGACATCTGCTCTCCCTCCTGTCCTGCTGTCCTAGCAATCCTCAGGATCTGCTTCCCATTCCACCAGTCATGGCACCATGTAGATACGTAAGCTCCCTCTCTTCCTATTCCCAGATATGTCCCATTCACAACAGAGTTCTCCAACACAAGTTGCTTCCTTCACCTCTGGGGTCCTCTACCACCTTTCTTGGGGTCTCTGCTATGGAGGACCCCATATCCTCCCCAGTGCCTACCACAAGTGCTTCCTCCTGGCAGTCCCACCCCACCAAAGTGGTACAGGAACTATGTTGTGGTGCCCATTGAGGAATGTGCCTCTTACTTACCCACCCCACACTTCCATAGCTCACCATAGTCCAGCCACTCCTCCTCCTCCTCCTCCTTCTCCTCCTCCTCCTAGGAACCCTCTGAGGTAACTGTCAGACTTGGTAGCCCCTTAGTGGGGGAAGGAGTTGGCCTGCATCCCAGCCAACTTGGTCTGGAGTCTAGTAACCTCCTGCCTCAACCCAGCAAGGTTTGTGCAGATGGGGCAGCATGACAGTCTCCAGAAGGTCTCTCTGAAAACTGCTGTCCCACAGCTACTGCACTGCACCACTCCCAGCATTCTCAGTTCCTACACTTCTCTGTTTTATTTGAAAATTACCTATGTACCCTTACCCCTGATACAGTGCTACTAGTTTTCCCTTTCATTGTTTGTTATGCTCCTTGTATACCTATTACCAGATCTGACCTACCCTTTACCTTTCACACATCCCTTATGTACTGTTATTTCCCTTTTGTTGTCAGTTATTCCTCTTAACATCTACCCTAGATATGGTGTTGCTCCTATTCCCTGTTTGGCCTACTCTTTACCTTCCACCCATCTCTTCTGTACTTTTACCCTGACAGGTTGTTTCTAGTTTTTCCCCTTTTGTTGCTTGCTATTCTCTTTGAACAACTACTCTAGATAGGATGTTGCCCCTATTCTCAGTTTTGGCCTACCCTTTACCTTTCCCCCATCCCTGCAGTGAATGCAACATCAGGAGTGAACAGGTACCTTATCGTAGTCAACCAGCAGAGTACCCTGCTTCCTTGCTTCCTTCTGCTGACACAAGAGTATTATTATTAAGAGTAACAGTTATTCCATCATAATTCACTGATGTCACCAGGAGATACTAAATAACGGTAATGGTGGCAGAAACCAATCAAATAAAGTAGATTCCTCATGTCTGGTAGATCATTACTTTCATAAGTGGCTCTGGCGGGATTTCAACCAAAAATTAGGGTTTAGTACAACTGTATACAGAGAACGGTGTGCATGCTGTTTTGTTCCAGTTCTTTTACTGTCCATAACTATATTCCACTCCTTTTGTTGCAGATATTTTCAATCAATATAGAAGCCACAAGGTTGCACTGTAACTCACTTTCCCTTTACAGAGAAGTGCAATTTGCATTTACTGTCACTGGTGTGAAGTTCTTTTGAGTTTTCATCCTAACCATCTAATGTTTGATAATGTTAACAGCACACTTCAGTTTGATAATAGCTTACACATTATGTCCTATAAAGATCAGCTAGACTTCGTGACAAGATAAAGTTCACAACTATTTCCCAGTGATCTCACCTTCTATCTCAGCTCCTCTGAGACTGTAATATCCCCTGTCCATACCTTGTCACTGAAAATGTCACAAACTGAGATTTTCAATAATCCACACTTCAGACAGAATCTTAACCCTGAAATTATGAAACTTACTTCAGCATTTCCACTAACAATCTAATGTGCATGAAACTGCATACATTCCTCGCCAATTATGTAAAGCAACTATTTAAGGTGAATTAAGTTAACAAGGTGGTGCCATATTCTAATATGCATAACATATAAACAATAGTGGATGGGCAACCATGCACAACCAGCCTGTTGTGCCACAGAGGGGTTCTGATGACATCAGAACCGCGAGCGAAAGCTCAAGAGGTCTGATGTCATCAGAACCCTGTGGTGGCACAATAGGCTGGTTAGGCATGAGGTTGCCCATCCACTATTTTTTATAGTGTATAGTGCCCATAAAAATAATTTAAAATCTTTTTTTTTTTTGTAGAACAAGTAATTGTTGTTGCTGCATTTTAGTCCGGGATTAAAGGCTAGTTGCTAGGGTCCTTGGTGTGGTTGTTAGAAAGCAGACATCTATACATCCATGGGCTTTTATTGGTTGTTAGTTGTGTTTAGGAGGGCTTTTAAAAAAGAAAACATGGTGGCTGTATTTCTAGCTAAGCAAAAGGAGTGTTATGGGGAGGAATCCTATTTGATTTTGTTAGTAATTTTACATATTTGGTTGATCCTGTGCTGTATTATTATCTAAAAGTAACATTTTCTGCTTGATCCTACTTTTTGTTTTCATATCTGGTTGATTCTACATCTGTTGAGTGACAGTTTGAATGATCGTGCTGCCGCCGAAGACATTACTCTCTATCTGGTTGATCCTGTGGTTTGAAGCCAGTGTGGCTTGTGCAGCCTCTAGAGGTTTTCAAAATGTTGTACCACAGTGTGGTATAGTCACGATCCATGACCTTTGAACTGTGGTACAACAACACTTTGAAATGGATGGATTTCCATCCACAACAATGCTCCACTATACACTATAATCTTATCTATAGCTATGTCAAATGTTTGTGTTTAATACTCATAGGTTGCTTGGATTTACAGATCCGCTATCATGCACTCACATACGTGCACACACAGAGCTCTCTGATTCTGCCCGTGATCCTGACATATGGGGGCTCTAATTACCCTTGAAACTTCGATCAAACTTTATAGAGCTTCATGGTGAACTGGTTCTGTTTTGATTTGGACCAGCTGTTCAGAAACTTGGGCAAGCATACTTTAAAGGGAGAGTGAAATGTAATTTTGGACCAGTTGAGTTCTGAAAGTATAAACATTCATCCGAGACAACAGGGAGATAATTCACTGACTCATGTCTATATAATTTCTGTTTTTATGCCATGGAGATCAAATGCAGGCAAGAGAACCTTTGCCTACTGTGCTGCTTCTGTCTGGAATAATTTACCTCTCAATGTTAAGCAATCTAAATCTGTTAACACTTTTAACACAGTAGCTTTTAATTATTTTATTTTGTTAATCCTTTTTCTCCCTGGCTCCGATCTGCCTTACCTTGTTCTCGTCCTGGCATCCCCTTAGGTCTTCCGGCCGCCATCCCAAGGACACCTCCGCTCCTATTCGGGCCCCACAGCTTCTACCCCCTCAGCTTTCCCCCCACAGTGGGGTAGTGGAGAGCTTCCCCATGCCCTCCACCTGAACAGGATCCAGTATGGGCCGCATACCCTTGGGGCCGGGTGTCCCCTCCCGGAGACGGCTATCATGCCACCACGACCGATGCCTTTTCCCTGTTCTAGTTTCCCTCGACATGTGTAGCATGCAATGACGCCAAGGGACAGGAGCGCGCATGCTACTGCATGCACTTCTTCCTGGCATCTGTCCCAGCACATCCCCTCAGACTACTAGTGCCACTGCATTGCCCCCAGCCAATGCTAGAGGCCACCAGTACACCGACGGCAGCACCCCCCCCCCGGAGAAGGAGAGCAGTCCAACGGACGCTCAGTCCTTCTCCTCCCTTGCAGACCTCTGATGACCCGGGCTCATTCCTGAACCCGGGTCACCAGCGTGGTGCGAGGTGTGGTGTCCAGCGCCTCAACCCTCAGTGCCACTGGGCCGGCTAGCTTTTAATTATTTTAAAAGTCAGAATGAATGTGTATGTAAATGAATGTATTGTATTTCTGTCATTTTAGTATCTTTATACTGTTAAAACATGTACATCTGTATGTTGTATTTCTTACTTGACTTCAGGTCGTACCTGAAAACAGAGGCCCAGATATTCAAAAGGGTTATGCATGGCGCAACAGTGTTGCACCATGCGCAACCCACTGATGCGCCCCAGCGCGATGTTCAAAAGGTAAAAGTGCGCCGCACAATCCCGATGCGCCCGAGCGCATCAGTAATGTATGCAGGCACAGGTGGGGGAGTTCCATGCATAACCTGCACAGCCCGATTTTCAGCCGGATGTGCAGGCCATCATGCACAGCCCCTACTTGTGCCTGCACAAGTTAAGCCAAAAAGGGGAACAGCTGGTGGCCACCCACAGGTGAGCTGCCGCATTGCAGGGTGCAACACGGCAGCTGCCACCTGTGGGTGGCCACCCAAGTTTTGGCTGCACCTGGCGGCACCCTCTCATGCCCTATCAGGGGCATTTGTCCAAAAATAGACTCCCTGTCCAATATCCCTGGTGGTCCAGTGGACCGCTATGTGCCCGATCGCGGGCATGTGTTATATTAAAACAGACTTCCACATCCAGTATCCCTGGTGGTCCAGTGGACCAAATGCTGCCCGATCGCGGGCATCTGTTCAAATGAAAAAAAAAAAATGGTCCAATATCCCTGGTGGTCCAGCGGACCATAGAAACATAGAAACAGAGAAGTTGACGGCAGATAAGGACCGCAAGGCCCATCCAGTCTGCCCATTTCTTTTTCTACCTTATAAATGTGCCATCGGCCTTTGCTCTGTCAGTGACCTATCTATTCATAGTCATTTGTATTGCTCCCTTATGCCTATCCCATGCCTGTTTGAAGCCCTGCACTGTATTCATAGCCACCACTTCTTGTGGTAAGCTATTCCATGCATCTACCACCCTTTCTGTGAAAAAGGAATTTCCTCCACATTTCCCCTTAATCGGCCTCCCTCTAATCTCATGCTGTGTCCTCTTGTCCTGCTATTTTTCTTATATTTAAACATATTAGACTCTTTCACCTTGTTTATGCCCTTAAGGTGTTTAAATGTCTCGATCATATCACCTCTCTCCTTCCTTTGCTCAAGGGTATACATATTGAGCTCCGTTAATCTGTCCTCATATGTCTTCTGATGCAGTCCCTGCACCATTTTTAGTTGCCCTTCTCTGGACTGCCTCAATTTGATTAATGTCCTTGTGAAGGTGTGGCCTCCAATACTGCACATGATACTCAGATAGGGCCTAACCAATGTCTTGTCAGAGGATTATTACCTCCCTCTTACGACTTGTGATACCCCTACTAATACACCCTAACACCCCCTAGCCTTACCTACTGCTTAGAGGTCTGCTTGGATGATTTTAGGTCATCAGTGATGATGATGCCCAAGTCTCTTTCTTCCTTTGTGACTGCTAGCAACTCCTCCCAGCCCTATAGTGGCTTCAGGGTTTCTCTTCCCTATATGCATGATTTTGCACTTCTTTGCATTAAATCCCAGTTGCCACTCTTCTGACCATTTTGCTAGTTTATCCAGATCTCTTCTCATTCTGCCCATCCCATCTGGATCATCTACTCTGTTGCAGATCTTGGTGTCATCTGCAAACAGACAAGCCTTACCCTCTAGTCCATCTGCGAGGTCACTAATGAAGATGTTGAATAGGACTGGCCCCAGGACTGATCCCTGAGGTACCCCACTTGTGACTTGCATCTCTTCTGACTGTATACCATTTACCACCACTCTGTTTTCTGCCAGTCAACCAGTTTGCCACCCAGTTGACCAACTTCTACCCACCCCAAGCCTACCTAGCTTATTTATCAATCTTCTATGTGGAACAGTGTCAAAGCTTTGCTGAAGTCAAGGTAGGTGACATCAACTGCTCCCTTGGTCCACCACTCGGTTGCCAGTCAAAGAAATCTATGAGATTGGTTTGACAGGACCTTCCTTTGTAAACCCATGCTGTCTTGGATCCTGTGCCCTATGGATTCCAGGTGTTGCACTATCCTTTCCTTAAGGAGTGCCTCCATAATCTTGCCCACTACTGAGGTAAGACTGACTGGTCTGTAGTTCCCCGCCTCCTCCTGCTACCACTCTTGTGGGCGGGATCACATGAGCCCTTCTCCAGTCTTCTGGGATCTCTCCTGTGCTCAGAGACTCACTAAACAATTCTGCTAATGGCTCTGCTAGTTCCTCCTTTAGCTCCTTAAGTACCTGGGATGTATGCCATCAGGTCCCATTGCCTTATCCACCCTGAGCTTAGCAAGCTCTTGTAGGACCCTTTCTTTTGTGAAGGGAGTAGTGCTCACCTCCCTCCCCCTGTGTCCATGATGCTGAGCTGTGGCCCTGCCTACCTTCTCTTCAGTAAATACTGAGCAAAAGTATCTATTTAGGATAGATGCCTTTACAGGGTCCTCCTCCTCACATGCTCCCTTTTCTCCATTAAGCTTAGCAATACCCCCTCTGGACTTTCTCCTTTCACTAATGTATCTATAGAAAGTCTTGTCACCTTCTTTTACTGTTTGTGCTAGTGTTTCCTCAGTTTGGGACTTTGCCTGCCTTACTGCCTTACCTGCCTTACATGCTGTCCGATCGCGGGCATCTGTTCAAATGAAAAAAAAACCTGGTCCAGTATCAATGGTGGTCCAGTGGACTGAATGCTGCCCGATCACGGGCATCTGTTCAAATGAAAAAAAACCCTGGTCCAATATCCCTGCTGGTCCACTAGACCAAATGCTGCCCAATCGTGGGCATCCATTTAACAGAAATCTTCCTATTTCCCTGGTGGTCTAGGTACCCCCCTCCCCACCCACCCACTGGGTCCCACCGTCCCCCAGTCAGCCAGTGGCGGCAGCACCCACGCCTGCCACCCGCTGCCCGCCGACTGACACCTCGGTAGGAGCTGCCACCCATTGGTTCTGGCGTGAGCCAATGGGCGTGCAACCACGGTATCAGCAACCACGCTGCCCGCCAGCTGACCGGGGAGCGGGGTGATGGACTCATGGTGGGTGGGGAGGGGTACCTAGACCACCAGGGTAATAGGAAGATTTCTGTTAAATGGATGCCTGCAATCAGGCAGCATTCGGTCCACTGGACCACCAGGGATATTGGACCGGGTTTTTTTTTCATTTGAACAGATGCCCACGATCGGGCAGCGTATTGGGGGGGTTATTATAGCGATGCCCGCGGTTGGGCACATAGCGGTCCACTGGACCACCAAGGATATTGCACCTGGAAGTCTTTTGTAATATAACACATGCCTGTGATCGGGCACATAGCAGTCTACTGGACCACCAGGGATATTGGACGTGGAAGTCTATTTTTAGACAAATGCCCGCGATCAGGCTGCAGGGGGAATCAGTCCCCGATGGCTGCTGCCTGGCAGGGCGCCACGCGCAAGTCGTCAGGGATCGGTGCACCTGCATGCTAATGGGATGCAAATAGGGTCATAATGATATGCAAATGGCCCCATGTGTGCCTTGCATAAATTATGGCCCTAGTTGCATGTCCCCTTTTGAATATCGCAGGTGCTGTGAATGGCGCAATGGCACTTGCGCTAGCGCATCTCCATGCTCCACTCTGGCCACTTGCGCTGGAGCAGTGCCACTGCGCCATGCACAGTGGGGGTGGCCAAGTGTGATATTCAAGTTGTAGGCCACTGCTCCAGCTCATTGAGTATCGCCCAGGCCACACCCCTGCGCAGCCAAGTTGAGCTGCACCCAGGCTTGCGCCACAGCCTGGCGCAGTTTGAATATCTGGGCCAGAATGTAAATTCCAGAGTACTTACCTGCAATTTCAAATAAATGAAATGAAGAGGTTTTACTTTTTTTTTTTTCAAAGCCAATTACAGATTGAAAGCACAGCATGGATGGGGAGACTCATTTGGTCTCATAAGAACTAGGTTTTGGGTGCTTTCAGATGCAGTTTTCTTGTCTCCAGCTCAGACTGTCTTCCCAACCCTCTCCAACCAGCTGGACTTACAAAACAGCAGATCAAGCAGCCTTCAGAGTCTGACAACCCTGATGTATGGCACATCACTCACGCAAAAAATATCCTTAAACTTGACTTAAACACTGAAAAGAGTGCACATGGCCATAATAGGCACTTACAAGCTATGCTTGGTGGCACCTTAAAAGTATAGGTCAAACTTTTTACAGCTGTCACACACTGCTGCTTTAAGGTGGGGATGAGTTGCTCTATTTAGTTAGTACAAACATGATGAGTTTGCAATCTATTTTTAGAATGGAGATGAGGTGGTATGAGCCACACTGCTCTGGATATTTACCCTCCATGTGGATAATGGAGATCACTGCATATTCCCTGGCTGGGGCTAGGGAACTCCATCCACCGAGGCACACTGAAATGCTTCTAAGAGAGCAGGGGATAGCACGTCTTTGAAAGTTTCATAAAATTTAGGAACATACCCATCCACCCCTGAACACTTCCTCATCTTCAAATGCTAGATTGCCTCTGCCACTGCTGCTGTGGTAATAGAGGCAAATAGAATTAGATTTTTCTCCGCAGATGATGTTGGGAGATGTGGCTTTTCCAAAAATTAATTGATTTCTTCAGTCAGTTGAATTAACGGGAAACCACACAGGGACTCGTAATACTGCAGAAGGCATCTGAGATTTTTTAATAGGCCTGTGTGACCTTATGGTGTGAGCTGGGGTGTTTCAGTTTAGTCACTGCCATTCTGGCCCTTTGCTTTTTTAACCTATAGGCCAGTATTCTCACTGCTGCCCCCCCCCCCAAGTAGTATTTCTGTTTTATGTACAGTAGGGATTTTTCCATCTGATAGTTTAAGAGGTCTTTCAGGGCAGCATGTACTTTCATACATTTCTGTTTCCTTGTCCTTAGACCATTTCTTCTTTTGTTTTCCAGCAACATTTTAAGCTCACTCTGGAGATCCCTCTGACTAGCGTCCGTATGTTTTTTTCTTCTGGACAGCAAGTGCAATCAATTGACCTTTCAGTACAGTTTTGTGTCCTGTAGGATAGGTGGCACTATGGATCCCGGTTCTCTCCTGCAATTAATTTTATCAGCTTTTATTGTTTTCTGTCATCCAAAGAAGTGCCATTCAAAGAGTCAAGCACATGCCAGAAAGGCTGCTGCCTTTTAATACGCAGATCTATTTTAGAAAAAATTGTAACATGATCCGCAAGGGTACTCTGTCTTATACAAGAATAATAAAGTCTCATCAAATTGCATTTGGAGGCTATAAAGTAGTCTAATCTCAAATATATCTTGCGGAATTGGGAGCAGTAACATGTATAATGTCTGGCAAGTTTGTATTGAGCCCTCTGCACATCAGCAAGCAATAGTATAAAATATATTTATTCATAAAACTTGAGCAAAGCTCATTTTCAGCACATCCCATGTTCACTCACCAAGCTGCAAGTAAACAATGTACACAAAATACAAATTCGCAAATGTACAAAGTATATACAGCAAAATAAATAGGATGCATTTTCAGGGTTACCTAACACGTTTATATATTTATGTACTATTTCTTGAAACATTGTAAACTGCGTAAAATAAGAACAATTAAAAAGAGATAGTCACATTTACAAGCCCTGTTTCCCTAACATAGTATTATGTTTGTGTGCACATGCGTGCGCAGCAAACATTTTGTTACAAAGAACCACATTTCAGAGCTTTGTCACTGTTGGGTCCAATGCAGCTCAAGTTGCAGTAGGCTTGATAGTGGCAAGCCAATGGTCAGCCTGGCTTTATTATTATGACACTGGTCATTGCTTGTGGGACAGAAACATCTCGTAGTTGAAAGGACTGAAGTGCTCCTATGAGAGTATGCCTCAATGCTTTCATCTGCATGAAGCTACCCAGCAAGCGGCTGAGTGGCCTCAAGATCAGCTCCGAGCTAACCACTGCCACAGATGGAGTTGTGTAAAACAACTCCCTTCCACTGCCAAGTATCCTGTCCATCTCCCAGTTCTTCCCCATGTACCATCCATAGAAAAGCAACTCCCTCCCATTGCCAAGTATCCTACTCACCTCCCAATTCTTCCCCATGCACTGTCCACAGAAAAGCAACTCCCTCCCACTGCCACATATCTCATGCACCTCTTGATTGTCCCCTGGTGCCCCATCCAAGAAAAGCAACTCCCTCCTCCCTCTGCCATGTATCCTGACCACCTCCTGATCATCCCCTGGTGCCCAGTCCAAGTGAAGTAACTCCCTCCACTGCCAAGGATCCCACCCATCTCCCACCTGTCCCCCAGTGCCCCATCTAATCCCATCCACCTCCTGCTTGTCCCCCAATGCCCTATCCATGAAAAGTAACTCCTTCGCACTACCAAGTATCCCACCCACCTCCCATTGTTCCCCCTTGCTCCATCCATGAAAAGCAACTCCCACCCACTGCCAAGTATCCCATCCACCTCCCTGTCTCTTCCCATGCCTCTTTCAAACACCTGAAATAAAGAAAACTGCCCCTCATAGCCTTTGTTCCTTTTTTTACTGTACATGATGTAAAAAAGAAAACAGTCCATCAATGTCAGCTGCTACTGTCACCCCCACTACCATTACCCTCCCTCCCTCCACTGACACCCCCACTTAGCAACCACCACCCCACTCTCCAACCCTTACTTACCTACCAGGGATCCAATACTGTAATACTCTCTGGACTGGAGTCACATCTTCACTTTTCAATGCTGGACCGGAAAATGAGAAAGTCAGGTATTATTCAATCAATGTATTTCAATACATTTTGATCTTGTAGACATAACTTCGTCATTTTTATGTTGGCTTGCGCGCATGCGCAAGCAACATCTTGCAGTAGTAGCACTTTCAAAGGTGTGTCAGTGTTGTGGCAAATCCAGTGGATGCTTTAGCCGGTGTGTCCCCGCCAACCAGTGAGCATGCTGCCGATGACAGCAGTTTCAAAGAGTGCCACCAACTTGAAAGAAATCCACCGCTGCAATGAGAAACAGGCTTGTCTTTGCAGCGGCAGATCTGACACACCTCCATTACATGCCATTCCTGGTAAAATATTTCAATAAACATGGCGGAGGCTCCTGCCGTCTGCCTCTCACAATCCCTAGAAAGCCGACTTTGGGGGTGCCCAATCCCCCTGTCAGCATGCCTCCTCCCCAGTTCAATTTATTTGCAGATGGTGGTGCCCAATCCCCATTGGCATAATGTCCCCCCAGTTTTCTTTATTTGCCAATGGGAGTGCCCAATCCCCCTCGGCATCATGTTCCCCCAACACAGACATGCTTTATTTGCCAACAGGGTGCCCAATCCCTGTCTACTCCAGTCCCCACCAAAACAAAACCCAGGTGGCACACTGGAGCCCACCCCAGTGTGACCAAATGTATTAGTGTCACCTGTAAAAAAAAAAAAAAAACCTTCCCCAAAGTTTATTTTCTTTTCCCTGCAAAACAAGAAAACAGTCCCTTATTTGTCACGGCACCCCTTCCCCAACCCACACCACCGTCCTGCAACCCCAACTCCCCACCCACCTCTCCATACTTACCTCCAGAGGTTGGTGCAGCGATCTTCGGTGGAGCAGAAACATGTCTGCACTCTTCAAAGCCGACTGCAAACTGAAGAAATGCCGGTAAGCTGTATAATGGCATAAATGGGGGGTGGGGGTTTAAACTTAGGTGGATATCGCAGCCATTTTTTTAATTTTTGGCTCCAAAATTTTAACATGGGGTTCTTGGGACCCCACCTCATGAAGTCAGTCACTGTTATTTCGTTATTCAGTCCTGAAAAGGTGATTTCGTGGTCAATGTGCAGAATCACTTTTCGGGATCAAGTAATGAAACAACAGTGCCACTGCTCCCAAATAGCCTATGTTGCAAATTTGGTGAAAAAATTCCAAATGACTGTGTTACGAGCGTGCGTTGTGTAGTTTCCAGGCCTGCTCGTAACTTCGAGAATTTTTAATATTTTCACTCCAGATTTTCAACATTGCCATTTTTTCACACCTCATAATGAACAGTAGAGCTGTCATTTTTCATATCCTGCCCAAAATGTGTTTTCGCACATGTGGTGCACAATGGTGTGATCGTTGTGGGAAATCAGTGTTTGGGACAGGTTAAGAAAATCACAGTGACACTGTTCATGAGCAGATGTCCCAAAATGCCTATGTTGAAAATTTGGTGAAAAAATTCAAAAAAATGACTATGTTACGAGTGTGCGTTGCGCAGTTTCCACGCATGCTCGTAACTTCAAGAATTTTAATATTTTCACTTCAGATTTTAACATTGCCATTTTTTCACACCTCCCTATGAACAGTACAGCTGTGATTTTTCACATCCTGCTCGAAATGTGTTTTTGCACATCTGGCACACAATGGCATGATCGCTGTGGGAAATCAATGTTTGGGACAGATTATGAAAATCACAGTGATACTGTTCATGAGTGGAGGTCTCAAAATGCCCATGTTGAAAATTTGGTAAACAAATTTTAAAAAATTACCACATTACGGTCGTGCATTGTGTGGCATCTACACACGCTCGTAAGTTTGCACATTTTTCGTATTTTCTCTCCAGATTTTCAACATTGCCATTTTTTAACATCTCATGCACAGTACAGCTATCATTTTTCCCATCCTACCCAAAATATGTTTCCACACCTGTGGCTCCCAATGGCACAGTTGCTGTGTGAAATCACATTTCAGGATGGAGTAATGAAATGATAGTACCACTGTTCATTAGGTGGGGTCCAAAAAGCCAATGTTGAAAATTTGAGGTGAAAATACCAACAAACACCTGGGGCATTAAGGTTTCCAACCATACACCCACCCTGTAGAGACTGACAGGTATCAGGGACATAATTTGGGTTCTTCAGCCATAATGTTCACAGGCTTCTACCCACACCCCCCCCACCCTACAGCCTCTGACAGGCATTGAGGTGTGCCTTGGGTTCCGTCACCCTAATGTTCACCTCATTCTCCTATATTGCACCCATCTCAGCTTATTTCCTTATGGAATGGGGTGATCATAAGGGCCAAAGACCCCAATGCCCACCCCAACACCTGTCACTCTCTGCAGGGTGGGGTGACGTGGAATGGTGTCAGCATTATGGCCGACCCAAAGCCACACTCCCAATGCCTTTCAGTCTCTGTGAGGGGGGCAGAGGTTGGTGTAACTTCAGTACTTCACTGCCATTCCTATTTTGCATCTCTAACTCCTGCACTACCAATGCTAATGCCAGCAAGTCAACATTCGGCATTGACAAATGCTTGTTTTATTATTTTTCCCCCAAATATTCATCATGGCCTTTTTGGGACACCACCTCATGTGCAGTATAGGTGACATTTGTCAAATCTGTCCTGAAAGGTGATTTCGCAGTCACTCTGCGAAATCACCTTCCGGGACAAATCTGAAAATTTTCACCTACTGTGCTCACAAGGTGGGGTCATAAGAAGAGTATGTTGAAAAACTGGGTTCAAAATATTAAAGTTATGAAAGTACATTGAAATCTTTTAAAGCTCACTCACAACTTTGGTATTTTTCAATATTTTAACCGCAAATTTTGAACACAGCCATTTTTATTTTTCACACCACCTCATAAATGTAACTAGTGTAATTTTTCAAATCCTGGACTAAATGTGTTTTTGCACTTGTGACACGAAATGACATTTTGGCCAGTATTTTATAAATGACACCCATCATTTTCAGGAGGAGGTCATAAAAAGACCATGTTGAACATATTGGTCAAAATGTCACAAAGCAATGAAGTTATGAAGATACATTTAATTTGTTTTCAGTGTTTATTCGTAACATTGCAATGTATGCAGATTTTGCCTCCCCCCTCCATTTTCAACACAGCCCTCTCATTACCTTACCTCATGAACATAACAAGTGCCATTTTTCAAATCTCCTCCAAAACATGTTTTTGCATTTGTTCCGTGAAGTTATCTTTCGAACAAGATTTTTAACAAATCCACCTGCTGTGATCATAACCTGGTGTCATAAAAAGACTATGTTGAAGATTTGGGGACAAAATGTAAGACAAAAACCCAAACTTATGAGGAAACACTGACGTTCTGCAATGTTACCCATAGCTTTGTGATTTTTGCAGATTCTGGACCCAAATGTATTCATAGCCCTTTTGTTACCCTACGTAATAAACATGATGAGTGACATTTTTCAAATCCCCTCTGAAAAATGCTTTTGCAGTCTCTCTGTGAAATCACCTTTTGGACAGGACTGAAAAAATCCAACTGTCTTGATCATAATATGTTGTTCAATGTGCTTACGCAACTGGATGAGATAATATGAGATGATGCTTGTGTAACTTGATTTGTTTGTGGCTTTCCACCTCTCTATCCATGGGATATACCACCCTGTAGGGGTACGATGCAAGGAACCCTAGAGGAGGGATCCCCCTACAGGTGCTGTGGGAATGAATGCGTTGGCTAAAGGTAGTTTAGGAAGAAGCCCATGGGTAAGAGAGACAAGGTGCTGGAGGAGGAGGGGTGGATGGTGGGCAATGAAAAATTAATCCTGGCAAAGCCCAGGATGTGTGACTTTTTAAGCTTGAGGGGGGAGTGACGTTGTTGCTCTGCCCATCGAACCCCGGGCTTAAAGCCCTCCCATTCAATGTGCTTACACAATTGGATGAGATAATATGAGATGATGCTTGTGTAACTTGATTTGCTTTGTGGCTTTCCGCCTCTCTATACTTGGGATATACCACCCTGTAGGGGTACGACACAAGGAACACTAGAGGAGGGTTCCCTCCCTACAGGTGCTGTGGGAATGAATGTGTCTGCTAAAGGTAGGTTAGAAAGAAACCAAAAAGAATACCCAAAGATGTCGAGCTCCGAAGAGGCAAGGATGATGAATGAATTCTATGAAGAGAAGGGCTAACTTCCTAAGGAGAGGGGAAAAGCCGGTGTCACCATCCGCCTCCATCCAACAATGGAACCTAACTAACTAACTGAAGAAAGCGCCAACTCTAACTAATATTATGACCATTGGCACAGAGGAGAGGAAAAACACCCTTTGAGGAGGAAACCTCTGGGGATCCAAGGCCTAGGTTGCCTTCTCTCCAGGCTGATGACGTATGATTTGAGGACGTATGTCGGTAAAATGAATGGTTCATTAATGAGGGATATGAGTAAGGAGGATGATGATGAGATAGGAGAAAACTCCAAAGAAGCACAGATTAAAGGGTAGCACGTGAGGTGGGTGCCTGAAAGATGGCATCGTCTGAAACAGCGATGCGATTTGGGTGAAAGCTCGAAATGCAAGGGGGGCAGGGAGGGCAACTGGATGTGGGGTTGTGTGCAACCCCAGCGGCAAGATGTCATATGTAACACGCAAGGGAAGTGAGGCACGGCAAGCGTGGGCCTGGGAGGGGGACGGAGGGGATGTAGGAGGTGGCACTGTGGTCGCTGCCGCTGCGCCATGGTGTCCGAGGGGTTGGCCTCTGCTTGCGGTGCATGGGGTTCCGGATTCGGGTCTGGGTCCAGGCGCTACTGTGTTTTTGTTGTGCCCGGCCAAAACTTCTATTTATTTTGCTTTGCACCCCGACATGCACCCCGGAGTTGAGAATCTTTAGTAGGGGTGCAGGCGAAAACCACCATGTTGGGGTGCAGGGGCTGGCCCCACACAGATAGCAAAGTATTTAAATTCTCGGCGCCTGCTTCTTCCATGCGCTGAGGATGTCAGTGCAAAACTAGCTTCACCGCCTCTGACATCGCGATAATGTGAGTAACTGTTCAGCTACTATGAATATCACATAGAACTGATTAAAGAAAGAACATGAGGCAGCAAGGACCCGAGAAGGCTATGCTTGTGTGGTTGATGGGAGGGAGTAAATCCATGTAGAAGTCAGAGGAGCAATGGGTATCCAGATGTGCTCATGAGATTCCAAATGTGCTGATGAGGAGACCTAGGATAATGTAGACTGGCTTGATTGAGTGATGCAAGTGAGCAGACACTGAGGTTGAAGAGGCATGCTTGATTATGTGATGTGAATGATTAGACCCTGTACGATTAGACCCTGAGGTTGTAGTCGATGAGGTAGCATAGGATTCAATGATAGGAATATCGAGTAAGTGATGTAATAGATAAACCTTGAGGTAATGCTGAGTGAATGATGACTGGAGTTATGAACTCGATACATGCAGCAGGATGGCCGTGGGTTGATAAGGTGGCATAGGAGTCACGATAGGTACGCCCAAAAAGAAATATCAATAGCAAGCCATGAGTGGAGTGAATCCTGGATGGCCAGTATGGAATTGGAAGAGGAGGAGACAGAAATGATTCAATGATAATGATGATTGCCGCAGGAGTGCAGCGGTTCAACAGGAGCAGATTGGGGAAAAGGAGACTGTAAATGAACTTGAAATTGAACTTGAACGATGGTGGAGAGCAGCCAGCTGGCCCATAGCAAAGGGCGACAGACAAGAAGGCATGGCCAGGAGCGGATATAGAACTGAATCGAGGTGACTGAGGAAGATGAATACAGATGATGATCGCTGCAGGAGCACAGTAGTAGATCCGATGACTGGAGTCAGGAACTCGATACATGTGGCAGGAGGGCTGTGGTTCGATGAAGTGGCATAAGATTCATGGTAGGGATGCCCAAAGAATTATCGATTGCAGGCCAAATGGAGGCAGCCTGCCAGGAGAAGGCTGACACAAGACCCAATGAGAGGTATGTTTGAGTGATAGATGATGATAGGAGAAGGCAATCGATGGGAGCAACTGGACGATGAGCAGTGATGGAGTGAAGCCATGATTGGAGTGAATCTTTGATGGCTGGTATGAGATAATAAATGATGAATGATGACCGAAGACAGGAACCTGATAGATGCAGCAAGTGGGCCGCGAGTTGATGAGGCGGCATGTGATGCAGGATAGGGATGCCTAAAATAAATATCAAGTGCAGGCCAGATGGAGCCAGCCAAGGCAGACAGATTGGCCTGGATTAGAGAGACTCCTCGATGGCAGAGACGCCTTGATTGGAGCTACTCCTCGATGGCTGGGACAGGATGAGAACTGCAGGGCCAGATGGGAGTCATGAACCTGAAAACATGGCAGGATGGGCATGCATGATGAGGTGGCAAAGAGCCAGTGAGAGGTAAGCCCAAAAGAATATTGAAAGCAGGCCATGAACGGAGGGAATCCTTGAAGGCTGGTGGGGAGGAGAACTGCAGCATGTTGAGTCAGATGAGGCGGCATATGAGTCATGACAGAGCTGATGATGGAAAGAAGCCATGATTGGAGGCTTGATGAGAGAGGAAATGGTGAATGAGGAGCTTGAGCAATCGAGAGGAGCGAGGTAGCAGGGACCCGAGAGGGCTATGCTCGAATGGCGATGTTAGATCATACTGAGTGAAGAAGAACCAGACTCAAGCCATGGGAAGCTACCCGAATATCATCCAATATAGCTAAATCTGCCACTGTCAGGCCAGAAGGAGAACCTGCCCATGAGAGAGCGGGAATCCTCCTTATGTAGTTGTGAGTGAATGGTACCAGACCAGTATATAGATCATCCAGAGATAGCTGCACCATGAGACATAATATGGAAATCCAGCAGAATACATCGGATAATGGTATGTGCCCCACAAATGAAGAGGCAGAGAGGAGACTCAGGCAAGGACATACAGCCTGCTGTCCATAGCAGCACCAGAAGAACTGTAGAACCCTGCCAATTAGAAGGTGTTAGACTGAGTACCACTGCAAGGAACAGACCTTGAGGAAAGAGACACAAACCACTTAGCAACAGGGGGAAAGCTAGGGGTACGACACTACCAACTCCAAGATCTCCAGAGGGTTGGCAGGCAGAAGAGAAAAGAACATTCCATGCACAGCAGTTTGAAGGCACTAGCCGGCCTCAAGGGAAGATAGGTAAGTGTACAAAATCCAAAATGAAGAAGCGACTGACATCTGTGAGCATACACTGCCCAGACAACGAGGATCCACCGCATATGCAAACTTCGTCCATGAAGGGGCAGAGATCAAAGCCCCAGCAGAGCAGGGAGGGAAGCGGAATTTCACATGCAGCCTGAGCGATAGGGTGGGAAGCAATATGTCCACTACTGATGGAGCGAAGTGCACTGCAAACCACAGAGCACACAACCCAGAAGCTCGGGTGCCACAAAACAGCAAAACAGAGTATAGGCATCCTCGGGATCAGCACTAGGGCAGAGAAAGAAAACTGAATACGGAACAAGGAAGGAAGCGTACAATCAATAGAATGAGTGCGTAGAACAATAGGGAAAGCAACAGCTGCAGGCTTACCAAAACTGCTCAGAGGATACATGGTAATGCAGGTTTAGCCCAACAGAAAAGCACGGTTAATTGCAGATGGGTACTCCAGGAATGTTGTTAGTGAGGTAGTCCAACATAGAGCTTGGGCAGTCCTAGCAAGCAGGAGGGAAAACTTGGGCTGCGACGCAGCTAGAGAGAACAGCTGAGGACAGGCAAGATAGGCACATAGGTGATGTAACCCCAGAAGCTCCGTGGAGAACAGGAGCAGAGGAGAGAAAAAGGAGGTGCTACAGAAGCACGTAGTAGGAGCTGGTTAGGGAAGGCACTGCCAAGGGGTGGGACAGGCAAGAAAGGAAAGCAAAGTAAATGAGGGAATGGAGCAATGACCTCTGGCTACAATGAAAATGAATCCTGGCAAAGCCCAGATGTGTGACCTTTAATCTCGATGGGGAGTGACGTTGTTGCTCTGCCCATTGAACTCAAGGCTTAAAGCCCTCCCATTGTAAAAAGACTTTGTTGAAAATGTGGGGTCAAAATGTGAAAAAAAAACAGCTAAGTTATGAAGAAAAGTTGAATTTTTTCAGTGTTTACTCATAACTTTATTTTGCAGATTTTGGTCCCTAACGTTTAACATATCCCTTGTGTTATCCCATCTCATGAAGATGACAGATGCCATTTCCAAATCCCCTCCGAAACATGTTTTCACAGTTGCACTACAAAATAACCTTTCTGGTGGGATTTAAAAAAATTCCATCTGTCCTGATCATAATGTCAGGTCATGAAAAGACCATGTTTGAAATTTGGGTTCAAAATGTGGGAGCTCACTGAAAATTAGATACTGTATTGCCTCTCAGCTGGCCTATCCTGGGTAAAAACAGTCTAAAAATGTGTAAAAGCAGGACGCCACTGAAAATGAGATAGTGAATGTTATCTGGTCTCTCCTGGGTAAATATACAGTAAAAATCTGTAAAAGCAGGACCCAGTACAGCAAAGCACCCACTGAACTGTGCGTCTATGCTGCTATATCCTGGCAAAAATACAGTGTAAAAGCTGGGCCCCTCTTAAAATATAACTTGCCTTTCAGCTCGGCTATCCTGGGTAAATACATTATAGTAATGTGTCAAACCAGGACCCAATTAAAAACAAGATATTGCATCTCAACTGGGTTATCCTGGGTAAATATATTGCAAATCTGTGTGAAAACAGAACCCTAAAGCTGGGCCCCACTGAAAAGGAGATGTTGCATCTAAGATGATCTGTCCTGGAAAAATACATTATAAAAGCAGGACCACACTAAAAATGAGCTATTATGTTTCACCTCTACTATCCTGATTAAATGCAGTATAAAACTGTGAAAATTCAGGACCCCATTGCAAATGACATATTACATCTCATCTGGTCTGTCTTGGGTAAATATTTAGTAAACATGTGAACAAGTAGGACCCAGAACAACAGCATGTAAACAAACATTCGACATTGACAAATGCTTAACTATAGCTGCTGCGCTGGGCTTCCCCCAGTATGTAGGACATGGTGTGTTTGTATATGGAGTTCTGGGGTAAGTTAAAGTCTCCTGCCACCAGGACTATGTAGTCTAAGGCCAATGCAAGATCACACATTTGTTTATAAAAACTAAAATCTGATCCTGGATGGATGAAAATATTAGTAATGATAACTTTTAATTATTGGATTCTCCCTTGGGCCACTAGGAACCTCCCTTCTTTAATCTTTAATGGTCTTTTCTGCTAAAGAGGAAATCCGGTATTGTATGGTATCGGAATCAATACCCTCTATGCTTCAATCCCTTGTAGGAATAGTGTAGTACTTGTTTGTAGCCAAATTTGACCAGCTTCTCATGTTTGGAGTCATTTAAATGTGTTTCTTGTAAAAGCACTTTTCCTATTCAGTAAAGCATCTGGTAGTGCCTGCTACCCAAGACTGTCTTTCACTCTGCCACCACTTGAAGTGAGGACTGCTGGGTAAGGGGAGTCTGGGGTGGGACGCAATTGGATGAAATACTGTTTTGGAACACCGCAGAATCAGGGGTACACTGGATCTCAGCGAACTAGTATAAATAACTTCACTTAAATTATTGAATATGTAGTCTGCCTGATATTATTGTCCCAGGGAAGGACCAAGTTGCTGTGGGAGAGCTTGGTGCTGAAGATGAGGAAAGGATGGCTGAGTCCGACACTGTAGGTTTCTGTAGAAGGAGGGGGGAAGTCACCGCCCACTGACCCTCACTGCCTGCTCATTGGGAGTAGACTCCTGTCCAACAACAGTCCTCCACCTCCAGCAGCATGCGTGATGTAAGCAATAAGACATGACAGGGTGTGCGCTAGACACTTCTAGTGCATGGCCAGGAGTGTGCAGCCTCTTGCCTTCAGCCCCTGCCTGTGTGTGAGAAGTGTCTAGCGCACACCCCCAGAGTGTCTTATTGCGCTTATGAAATGGGCACCTTAGCTGTTCATGTGAGAGGAAGTTAAAATTCAAAGGACTAAGTAGAAAAAAAGTTATATCTTTGTCTTTATTTGAAATGAAATAGTTCCTCCGCCTGCAACATTGTACTGTATTTTTTTTTTGTTGATAAGTTTTGTCCTAACGTGCCATCCGTAGTGCAGGTTTCCGGAAATGGTTGCTATGGCACTACCCCATCTGCCCTTCCCCCACGCACTTGTTATGTCACATTTTGAAAATCTGTTGTGGAGATGGCAGTAAATATTCCTGTTGAAGTTTTATTTTATTTATTTATTACTCTGTTGTGTTTGTGTGGTTGGTAGCGCGGGTGAGGAAATGCCATGGTTGTGCGTAATGCTCGGAGGAGACGCGGAGTACGGAGCAGCAGTCTCTGCACAACATTTCATAAATGCCTGTGTGAGAGAGTTGGAACTGTGCCTGCAAAGAAATGACTACAGGTTAGAGACTGCCAAAGTAGTGAGAGAGAGAGAGAGAGACTGGTGGGTTGCAGAATGAATGAGCAAGCGTGCGGGTGAACGTACAGGCTATGGACATAATCGCAGCTGAAAAACTGGGTCCAAGTTAAATCAGAGATATGAATCCTTTTAAAAGTTGTAATGAATTAGGTTGTTTTTGAAGGGGAACGACATCGTAAGGCACCATATATGATTGTTTTTTGTGGCACATTTGAATGGAATTAAATAAAATGGCTGTCATTAACATTCTAAAAGTTTACAGTATTCTAAACGTGCATTAGTATTTTTTTGGTAGTGTGTCCTGGCTGCCTGCACTTGATTTTAGCCATGCGCTAGACACATTCAACACACAGCTATGAACTAGCCAGAGGGCTGGAAATCTTAAGCTTATGTCATAAGATCACATACATACACAGCCTGCAGCACCAGTAGGACTGCCAGACACGTAAGGTGAGTGGAGGGAGAAGGGTGGGGGAGGGCTCAGGGTTTTTCTACTGAGTGTGGAGGAGGTGGTATAGAAGCATAGAAATATAGAAATTGTCAGCAGATAAGGACCGCATGGCCCATCTAGACTGCACGTAAGCCCTTGTACTGGATTACTGTTTCCAACCCACCCACTGCTGTACCTCTATGGTTCCCTATGCCTGTCCCAAGCATGCTTGAATCCACCCACAGTGCTCACTCCCACCACCTCCTGAGGCAGACCATTCCATGCGTCCACCACCCTCTCTGTGAAGAAGAACTTCCTCACATTCCCTCTGAACCTTCCACCTTCTAATTTCATGTCATGCCCCCTTGTTCTTCTGCTCCTCCTGCATTGGAACGTGTCTCCCCCCTGCACATTGTTTATACCCTTGAGGTACTTGAATGTTTCTATCATGTCCCCTCTTTCCCTCATCTCTTCCAATGAGTACATATTGAGGTCTTAATCTCTCCTCTTTAGTCTTGTGTTGCAAGTTCTGTACCATCTTAGTCGTCCTTTTCTGGACTGTCTTCAGCCTGTTAATATCCTTACGAAGGTGTGGCCTCCAGAAATGCACACAGTACTCCATGTGAGGCCTGACCATGGTTTTATATAATGGCATCACTACCTCCCTTCTTCTGCTGGTGATACCCCTGCCTATGCACCCCAGCATGCTACTGACCCTCCCAGCTGCCTTAGCACTCTGCTTTGACATTTTCAGGTCATCTGAAATAATAACCCCCAGATCCCTTTCCTCCTTTGTGACTGGCAGCACCCCCCCCCCATCCTGTAGCTTTCCCCAGGGTTTCTGTGTCCCAGGTGCATAATCTTGCATTTTTTTGAATTAAACTTCAGTTGCCAGTCCTCAGACCATTTTTCAAGCTTCCCCAGGTCCCTCCTCATTTTCTGCACCCCCTCTGGGGCATCCACTGTGTTACAGATTTTCATAACATCTGCAGATAGGCAGACCTTTCCCTCCAGCCCTTCTGCAATGTCGCTAATGAAGACATTGAACAGGACTGGCCCCAGGACAGATTCCTGAGGCATCCCACTGGTCCCCCCCTCTCCCCAAACTGCACCCCATTTACCACCACCCTCTGCCTCCTGTCTGTTAGCCAGTTTCTAACCAAGTTTACCACCCTGTCCCCCATGCCCAGCCTACCCAGCTTGTTTATCAGCCTCCTATGTGGGACGGTGTCAAAGGCTTTGCTGAAATCAAGATAAGCGATGTCCACTGCCCCACCCTGATTTAATTCTTTTGTCACCCAGTCGAAGAAATCAACCAGATTTGTCTGACATGACCTCCCCACTGTGAATCCATGTTGTCTGTGGTCCTGAGCTCTGATGGCTTCTAGATGCCTCACTATCCTTTCTTTAAGCAATGTCTCCATGATCTTCCCTACTACTGAGGTGAGGCTGACCAGCCTATAGTTCCCCGCCTCCTCTCTGTTGCCTGATTTGTATAGAGGGACCACATGTACCCTCCTCCAATCCTCTGATACCACTCCTGTGTTGAATGACTCAGTGTGAACATGGTTGCCAGAGGTTCTGCTATCTCCCTTCGCAGTTCTCTTAATACCCTTAGGTGTATTGTCCCATCACTTTGTCCACCTTCAATTTAGTGAGATCTTGCAGGACTCTTTCCCCTGTGAAATGACTATTGTCCACCTCTTCACTCCCTTGGCAACTGCTGTGACCCCTGCACCCCCTTCTGTGAATACTGAACAGAAATATTTATTCAGTATTTCTGCCTTTTCCATGTCACCCTCCTTGCATTCCCCTCCCCCTCCCTCTCCCTTGAACCTTGCAATCCCCCCCTTGTTTTTCCACCTTTTGCTGATGTACCTGAAAATTGTTATGTCCCGTTTCTTCCCTGACTGTGCTAAACCTTCCTCAGTCCATGCGTTTGCTCTCCTTACTGCCTTTCCCGCTTCCCTTAGACACTTTAGGTACTCCTCTCTGTCCTCCTCCCTTTGGGTCTCCTTATATTTCCTGATTGCTTTCCTTTTGGCCCTGACCTTTACCACCACCTCTCTCAAGAACCACAGTGGCTTTCTCCTTCTCCTTCTCTTGCCTTTGGATACCAATCTGATGCATTGGTTTGTTACTTCCAGTAAGGCTTCCTTTAAATGCTTCCACTGTTCTTCCGCTCCCCCTCCTGCCACCGTTCTTTCCAGGGCTCTTTTGATACCCCTCCCCATTTCAGGGAAGCAACAGGCTTAGGCAGCATTTATAGGTGGAACTGGAGTTTGGAATTGTAAGTAAGTAACTAAGTAAAAATGTATTTATACAAGGTGCCCTTACAAACTTCAGGGTGCCTTTACAAAAATTCAGATACAAATTTAAAATCCATAACAATTTAGAACACAGTTTACACTTCTAAAAATGCTTGCTTAAATAAAAAGTTCTTAAGAACTTTTTAAAATCCTTCTACAGTCAGGCTATTGTGTATCTGGCAAGGTAGAGAATTCCACAGGGTAGGTGCCATAAAGGCAAAAGCTCTTCCACCAGATGTTTTCATGGTTACCCTGGGAATCTGTAGCAATCCCTCACCAGAGGATCGGAGGGAGTGGGAGGGGCAGTAAGGAACCAGGAGCTCTTTCAGGTAGTGGGGTCCCATACCATGTAGGGCCTTACAGGTCATCAATATGACCTTAAAAGTAATCCACCACTGTACAGGCAGCCAGTGCAATTTGCGCAGCACAGGTGTTATATGGTTGGATCTTGGGCTTCCAGTCAACAACCTAGCTGCTGCATTTTGCACCAGCTGCAAGTGGCGGATGTCCACTCCTGGCAGACCTAGATAAAGGGCATTGCAGTAATCAAGACGACTGGCAACTAAGACATGGACGAGGGTAGGAAGATCCTCTGATGGAACCAAGTGTTTCACCTATGCCATGTTCCTTAGATGGAAAAAGGAAGATTTGACTACGGCCGACACCTATGGCCTCAGGGTCAGGCCCTCGTCAAACACAACACCAAGGTTATGCACCTGGCTGGATGCTATAAGCGGGGTCTCCCCTAGATATAAATCTGAGGGTTTTCCAGCCCATGAGCTTGACAACCTAACCCCTGGCTCCATGACCAATACCTCTGTTTTTCCTGGGTTCAACCTCAGCCAGTTGGTACTCATCCAGTTCTGTATCTCCTGGAGGCAGTTGTTAAACTCTGCACTTGAATCGGACTCTTGCTTGGGCACAAAAGACATGTAGAGTTGTGAGTCATCAGCATAGCAATGAAAACTGAACCCATGCTGCCTTATAATGTCCCCCAATGGGAGCATATACACCGCAAATAACATGGGGGGCAACACCAAACCCTGTGGCACCCCACAGTGCAGGCAGTGAGAGGCCGAGGAATAAATCCCTGACACTACTGTCTGAGTCCTACCCTGCAGGAAAAATTGGGACCAACTGTGGACCACCCCCCCTTAGTCCACAGAGAAACCACAGGGATTTGAGTAGTATCCCATGATCTACGGTGTCAAATGCTACTGAAAGATCAAGGAGAACCAAGATAGAATGGGCTTTCAGATCTCTCGCCATCAGGAGATCATTCATTACCTGTACAAGAGCCATCTCTGTGCTATGCCGCTTCCTGAAACCAGACTGGAAAGGGTCATAGATATTATGGCTGGTTAAATGATCCTCCAGCTGCAAAGCGACCACCTTCTCGATAACCTTCCCCAAAAAGGGAAGGCTTGAGACTGGTCTGTAGTTTTCTGGGCAGTTGGGATCAAGGAAGGGCTTTTTCAAAAGGGGGCACACCACTACCTACTTTAAGTGATCTGGAAAGATCCCTCTCTCCAATGATGCCACCACTATCCTAGTAAGGATTGGGCCGATAACCTCTACACAACCTACCAGTAGGTGAGTAGGGCCTGGATCCAGACTACAGTAGGTTGTATGCAAAGTCTGGATGATCCTCACAATGTCCATCAGTGCCGGCTGACTAAAGGTGAACCAAGTTAATTGTGTATTAGTGCCACTCAGTTGATCAGTGCAAGACTCAATGGGGGGGCTTTGGCTGATCTTATCCATGATGGTGGACACCTTATCAGTGAAGAACATCGCAAACTCCTCACACTGTAACTGTGACAAAGCTCGACCGGCTTGAAGACAGGCTGGATTGCACAGCCTGTCCGCAATCCGAAAGAACTGGGCCAGTCTATTCCTTGCTGTAGTGATTTCCCTGGACAGGAACTCTGCCTTCTTATGGGAAATTGCTAACTGATAGATCTGATAATGATCCATCAGTCTAAGCCTATCCATCTCCAGGTGACTTTTCCACCAGCGTCTCTCCAATCTTCGACTCTGTCTCTTCAACCCACGGATCTCCCCGGTAAACCATGGAGCCCCTGGATGAAGGGTACAGGGATGAACACGGGATGGAGCAATGACATCCAGGGCCCCCTCAATTGCCCTATTATAGGCTAGCACTAGGGGCCCTGGGTCAGTGCTATTCATTGGCAATCCCGAGAAGTCCAGCTCTGTCATTAGACCAGAATTGGATTTTTTTTTTTATTTATACTTTTTGCGCCCCCCTCCTCTGCCGCTGTATCATCCGGCCTCGTCACGATCCCTCGGGCGCGCATCCCCACGTAAGCCGTACTCCCAGGACCCCCTGGATTACCTCCCAGGGCGGAGACGTGGCACCCACCTTCTTAGGTGCCACGAACTATGGGATAGGGCGGGAGTCAGCCTGGGGAGCTGATAGCAGCCCGAGAGACAGGCATCATTGAGGCGGTGGGAAGAAGGCTTGGATTTTTTCCCCTTAGAGGGGTGGGAACGTGCAATGACACCTGTGTCCGTCCCGCCCCTTGGTAAGCTTGTTGTCCCAGATGCTGAGGTACCCTGGCCTCCACCAGGTATCCCCATGCATCGGGCGAATTCCCACGCCTCCCAGAGAAGGAGAGCAGTTGTGGGATCGCCGATCCTTCTCCCCTGGCCAGCCCTCCGATGACCTGAGTCCGTTCCTGAACCCAGGTCGCCGGCGTCGCAAGCAGAAATCCAACTGCTGCGCCAGTGGGCCGGCAGAATTGGATTCTGATTGTTCACCTGACCAGGGATTTTGGACTGAATATCTTGGCATTAAATACCAAAATTCCAAATTCCCAAAAATAGCTGAGAATCTGATTCCATGCAGCTGTAGCAGGGAACTCCTATGAAAGCATGTTTGCCCATTGTACATTTTCATACCTGCTTGGGAAGCCAGGGAGGACGTGAAGGACCTAGAGTCCCTTCCAACCTTATGTTACTATGTTAAGTCACAGAGTAACTTGAGCTCAGAAGTGACTCTAGGCCATAATATCCACCCTCTCACCCCACTACATAAGCAGGTATAAACTAAGAAACATGTGGAAATGTGCATTATTTAAACAGGTTTCCTACCCACCCTCAGCACCAAAAAAAAAAAAAAAGTCTCAAATGTATGTCCAGCATATATGTCCCTGGATCACACCTGGAAATGAGCTTTGGCATGAAACACCTATCCTGGTCACCAAATTTTAAAGAAATAAAAAGAAAAAAACTGAAGCAACAAGTTTGTTGACAGCAGAACACGAGCAAACCTGATGCCTGCTTTCCTAATTTTCTCTGCTGCAGTGTATCTCATTTTGACACAGTGGTTTTCTGAAACAATCAATCATCAAAGACGGAGCTGCATGTTTAAAAATACATAAAAATGTATCCCACTGTTTGGTAAGCTTTAGACTTAATGTTCAACCAAATTAAAACATAAATCTATAATGTCAGAATTATGCCACACTTAAAAATAAATATTAATGCCTTTTTTTTACACACTGAACATGGGAGATTTTAATTCACACATTGTGACTACTTACGCTTGTGTGCAGTTTATCATGGAAAATCATAGTATAGCAATCTCCATCTCTCCCTGCCTCAGGGGCTGCATTCAGTACTGGTTCACTTAACATTCAAGCCACATATTCCTCAAGGAGGACCTATATGCCAGATACCTGAAAACACATTTTCGACTCCAGTGAGCAATTGACTTCCAAGGCCTGTGATGCTTGTCTTTGTGTCACCCAGGGCAACAAACAAAGAAACAGGATGGCAGCATATAACCATACTTTCTTCTGGAGAAAAATGGCATTAAGGTAGAGTTTAGTTTGGTTTGGAAGAACTACAGGGCATGATTAAGATCTCAAAATGGGATATGCAAATGATCTATAATGTGTGGACTAGTGGTGCTGTGTAATCCTTTGCAAGAGTTGCACAACCCTGATGGCCAAAGCCCAAGCTTCTGTACACTTTTGCATCACCTTCACGCTTGGTAAACTTGCAGATGTCTACCGGTTTTGAAATTAGTACACTGCTTTAGAAAAAAGAAGAAAACCATAGCCACAAATACTTAAATGTCACCGTTTTTTCCCCACAGTTTTTTTTTATTCTTCTGAAAAATCCCTTTGACAAATGACAATAATAATGTGCACTCATACGTTTCAAGTATTTGTTAGATGCACTGCAAAACACTGTACAATTAGGACTTAGCGAGAAAGAGTGGGAGAGAAAAGAGAAGAGATGGTGCGAGAGACAGTGAGAGATGAGACAGAGAGATGAGAGATAGAGATAGTGGGAGAGAGAAGAGGGAAGAGACAGAGAGGGCAGAGAGAGAGAGAGAAGGAGCGAGAGACAGAACATAGAAGAAACAAGCTTTTGTCAATGCTGAATGTTTGCTTGCTTGCATTGGCATTGTTGGGGTGTGCCTTTGGGTCGTCAGGCATAACGGCCACGCCATTTCACCACACCCTACCTTGCAGACACTAACAAGTGTTGCAGTGTGCCTTAGAGTCTTTGGCCCTTATGCTCACACCATTCCATCAGGAAATATGGTGAGATGGGTACTGCATAAGAGAATAGGGTGAACTTTTAGGCCGAAGAGTCCAAGGCACACCTTGATGCCTCTCACTGGCTGCAGGGTGTGGGTGGGGGATGGAATGGTATGAGCATTACAGGTGACAATCCCAAATCACACCCATGATACCTGTCAGTTTCTACAGAGTGGAGCATTATGGTTGGAAACTCTAATACCTCAGGCGTTTGTTGGTATTTTCACTCCAAAATTTCAACATGGGTTTTATGTGACCCCCACCTTATGAACAGTGGTAATATCAGTTTGTTAGCCGAAAGCTGATTTTGCACAGTGACTACAGCATTTAGCACCACAGGTGCGAAAACACGTTTCGACCAGGATGTGAAAATTGACAGCTGTACTGTTCATGGGGAGGTGTAAAAAATGGCAATGTTGAAAATCTGCAGTGAAAATAGTAAAAAAAAACTGGTGAAGTCAGGAGCATTCATAGAAACTGCGCAACGCACACCCTTAATGTGATTACTTAGGAGATTTTTTACAGCAGATTGTCAAGGCAGGCATTTTGGGACCTCTGCTCACGAACAGTGCCACTGTCATTCATTTTCTTAATCTGTTCTGAACAGTGATTTCCCACAGCGACCACGCATTTAGGCGCAGAAAGTGTGAAAACACATTTCGGCCATGTTGTAAAAAATTACAGCTATACTGTTCATAAGGAAGTGTGGAAAAATGCCAGTGGTGAAAATCTGGACTGAAAATATTACTAATTCATGAACTTACGAGGGTGCGTGGAAACAGCACAATGCTCGCTTGTAACACAGTCATTTTATGGATTTTGTCACCAAATTTTCAACATAGCCATTTTAAGACCTCTGCTCACGAACAGTGTCATTGTGATTTTCTTAATCTGCCCCAAACATTGATTTCGCACACTGACTGCACCATTGTGCGCTACATGCGCGGAAACAAATTTTGGAGGAGGTGTGAAAAATGACAGCTGTACTGCTCATAAGGAGGTGTGGTAAAATGGCAATGTTGAAATTCTGGAGTGCAAATATTAAAAATTTGCAAACTTATGAGCGTGCATAGGAACTGTGCAACACATGCTCATAAAACAGTCATTTTTAGCAATTTTTCCCCCAAATTTTCAACATAGGGTTTTGGGGAGCTTACCTCATGAACTATGACACTGTTGTTTTGTACATCAGTCCTGAAAAGTGGTTTCATGCAGTGACCATGAAATCACCTTTCTGGACTGAATAACAAAATTACAGTGCAAGAATTAATGAGGTGGGGTCCCAAAACACCCATGTTGAAAATTTGATGAACAAATTCCTCAAAATACCTGAGATATGCAGCAAAGTTGAAAAACCCCTATTTATTCCATAATACAGCTTGCCGGCACTTCCTAAGTTCATGGTCGGCTTTGAAGAGTGCAGACGCTTCCGGTTCACCAAGATCGCCGCGCCAGACTCTGGAGGCGAGTGGGATGGGGGGTGGGAGGCAGAGCGTGAGGGTGGGCGAGGTGTTGAGGGGTCAAGACAGTCAGCAAGGGAACGTTTTTTTCTTTCTAGTTTTTTTTTCTTTAGGAAGACGACGCAGGACATTTGCCACGCTGGGGTGGGCTCCCAGCATGGCAGCTGGAAGTTTTTTGGGGGGGCAGTAGAGCGGATGGGGGATTGGGCACCCCCATCGGCCATAGAGAGGTTTGCCATATTGGGGTGGGCTTCCAGGGTGGCACCTGGAAGTGTGTCTTGGGGGCAGCAGATGGATGTTTGCCACACTGGGATGGGCTCCCAGCATGGCACCTGGAAGGCTGTTTGGGGGGGCAGTGGAGCTGAGAGGGAATTGCGCACCCCCGTCAGCCTTACAGATTTTTGCCATGCTGGGGTGGGCTCCCAGCGTGGCACCTAAAACTCTGTTGGGGGTAGTGTAGTGCAGCTGATGGTGGATTGGGCACCCTTGTCGGCCATACTGTGTGTGGGGGGGGGGGAGCGCATGAGTATGTTGGGGTGGGCTCCCAGTGTGTTACTTGTTTGGGGTGGGAAAGGAGCTGTCTATGACAGCTCTTTCACTGCAGTGCCTACTGGTAGGCACTTTGCATACTGCCAACGCAGTATGCAAATTGCCTACACGCTGCAGTGCTTTTCTTTCAACTGTACACCGCTGCATTTGCAAATGCTGTCATAGATAGCTCTTACATTCATTGGCACAGGGGGCCACACATGCAAATGGCAGCAGGGCATTGGAAGTAGGGAGGCACACCTACAAATTCTTGTATGGTGGCACTATGTTTCATGCACATGCATGCAAGCAAACATAAAAAGAAAGAAGAGATGGAGAGAGAACAGGTAGGTGAGATGATGAGAGATAGTGAGGAGAGAGAGAGAATGAGAGAGAGGGAGAGAAAGAAGGAGAGAGAGAGAGAGAGCGGGGGGAGAGAGAGAGAGAGAGAGAGAGAGAAGGACGGAGAGGAAGAGAAAGAGAACAGCTAGTGAGGGAAAGAGATGAAGAGAGTGAGAGAGAGACAGAGACATAGTGAGGGAGGGAGGGAGAGAGAGAAAGAGAGAGAGAGAGGGAGAGAGGGAGAGAGAGAAAGGTAGGAAGCAGTGACTATTGTTGGTGCACTGAAAAATAAATATTTTTTTCTATTTATATACCCAGGATAGACCTGCACAGTTGCAGCATCTATATAACCTTCCAATCTTTGACTTTGGTGACAGTCTATAGTATTTGCTCCTGAGACCACCCTTGCCAGACTGGATACCCTGTTTAACTCCTTCTGTCACTTTGCACTGTCCGCCTTGTACACTCTACTGTGATCTTTACACTGCCCTCTCCTTCCTCCTACTGGGGGCCAGATGTCTTGCCCTGCCCACAGTGTCTCATTATTGGAAAGTTCTAGATTGGCTCCCTTCCACCCTACCTCAATGCCTTCCTTCCATCCCTCCTACTCCTACCTACTCCCTCCAAAACTCCCCTTACAGGACCCTCGCCCTGTCTGCCCATACTACCACTTCATGTAGAGCTGCCTTCTCCTATCACTTTCCAAACATTTGGAACTCCCTCCCATTAGACATCTGCTCTACCTCATCCACCCGTTCGTTGTCTTATCTTCTTCGGCAATACATTTCTCCATCCTATAATTGCACCTGACCCACATCTCCTTCACTACCCTGCTCTGCCCTTACTTCTGTTCTGTTTTTCACTGCTCTACCCCCTTCTACCTCTACCTAGGCATGCCGAAAGTCTATAGCACTAGCTGGGTTTTACATCAAGTAGTGTTCATACCTTGGATTTCTGCACCTAGAGATAGCTTCCCTCCTACCTTTTCACTCATCTTGATTCCCAACCAATCCCCTTGCGGGGCATACATCCTGGAGGGGTGAAGGTTCTCCTAACTCTCACCTATCTGTGTCAAAGTATTTTGGGTGTATGTATATGATTATGCATGTACTGGCTTAACTCTATGTATAGTTTATGTGGATCTCATATTCAAATATAGTTAGTTAGTTAAAACTTTATTTTATACAGAATAGAACTTTAGGTCCAAGAGGACCTATCTACAAAGTTGTCCTGTGTGTGCAAAATACATACAATCATAGGAATCATACAATCATGAATCACACATACAAAAGCATAGGATGCAACAAACCATGACCACATCCTACACTTACAATTGTTATACACTTACTTCACTATACATATTCATGGAACACAATACACACATGAAAAGTACAGATTCAAGTGCAAATCCTTAATGGCAGGTACATTCCTGAGTGAGAATCCAATTCAGCTGGGAGCTAAAAGCTGATGCTTTTGTCAGATTCCTTATTATTTATTGGTGGTATTTCATTCCAGATTTTTACAGCATGATATTGAAATACCATATTTCCATACCTTGTTATATACACAAGAAAGACCTGCAAGGTTGCAGCATCTTTTATTACAAAATGTATCTCCTTTTCCACTCTCCCCAGGATGCATCTCGAAATGAGCTATTGTAGCTCAGTATGCCTTTCCTGGTAAACATTTTCAAAATAAATAAATAAAATAAATAACTGTGGGGTTCTGCTGCTTCTACACAGCTTTCCAGTTGGAGGAAGGGACTGGAGCACTGGGAGGTCAAGTAGCTTGCTCAGGGTCACATGAGTCATATGGTGGAAATCGAACCTGTGACCTCCTGTTTCACAGTTTAGTGCTGAAGCCAACAGACCACACTGCAAAGGGGATCTTTGGGGAGTTCACAAAACACAATTCTGACTGAATTAACAATGTCACGTCAAACTTATATAAAAAGCATCAGGCTGAGCATAAGTACAACTCGCAACATTGTAACAGAACATTTTACCCCATTTACATCACTAGCCTATCATACGCAAAGATCTGCAGGTAGTTAGAACTACTTCTGACAAGCTCTAATACAGCCAGATGTGTTTCCCTCAGTGACAGAGGGGGCAGCATTGATCGACTTTGCTGGGTTCAGTAACATTATTGGGGAAGTCTCGGGTGAAACATAGAAACACAGAAACATAGAGGTACTTTTAAATCATAAGCATTTCTGTGGAGGGCTTCTTCCAGGTCATGACCTGTCCAGTTTTTACCACTGAATAAGACCCAGGGTTTAGGTTGCAGATGTTTCCCGGTGAAATACTGACTTACTGCCATCACTCCTACCTCTCCTCTCCCCTTACCCCTGCCGTCCCATCATCTTTTTCCTTTGCTGTTCTAACACTCCTTCTTTCTATATCCTTTGATGCGAAACTTCTGCTGGTCAGGCCTCTTTCTCTTAAACTTTTCTACTCTCTGGATCTTCCTCTCGTTATTTATTTCATGATCCCACTTTCCTCTCTTAAAGGGATACTGTCTGTTTTTTTAAGCCATTTTATGTGCCCCTGTAATATCTGTGCCTGTGAACAGAGCTGTACTCAGTAATTGCTCTGATTTTGATTTAAAAGCATTGATGGCTCATTTAGTGGATATTTTCAAAAAAATTAGTTTGTCCCGACCAGAATACGGAGTCTGCTCCTTTCTGCGCATCCCTGACATAAGGAATGGCACTGCATAACGCTGAACTCGTGCATGAACGAGTTCTGCAATTTTAGAGGCATATAAACTAAACAAATGGCTGAATATAGTGCTAGCTGTGCAGATGTCCACATTCTAAGTGTTGTTTAAAACTGAGGGCTATTTCTTATAGGCCCGGTTTCACTTTTCTAACAAAAATTACTATAGCAATTAGCTAAATGAGCTCCCTTCCAGAATAATCAGGCTACTCAGAATCTTACAGTTCAAATGGGCCCTCGGAGCTAATATGGCCCAAAATTCAACTTGCCACACTGCCCAAACCCAACCTGAACTGCAGTGGTGGTAGCATTTCCAGAGCGCACTATGAAAAAAGCTATCCCTACAAGTGGGTTAATATTAGCTGTATCACATTATGCCTCACTGATATGTTAACGTTCTGCAGCTGGGTTATTTATTTGTATTATAATGTACATACTTATGTCTACCTTATGTAACCACTAGTAGCCATGCAACGAGGCTCCACTTGAGCTGACTGCCATGACTGTGAACTGCATTTTGTGTCCTGTATTGATCACTGTATTGTCCTAATATGACATGGAACCTTTGCAAACAAGCAATTTGTGCTCAAAGGTTGTTTCTGATTATTTCAATAAATAAATAAATATGCCTCCAAGATCACCAAACTCGTTCATTCACAAGCTGGACATCGTGCAGTGCCATTCTTTATGTTGGGGAGATGCAGGAAGGAGCAGACCAAGCATTTCATTTCGGACAACCAAAAGTATTTTTGTTAAAAAATATACACTAAATGAGCCACCAGTGCTTTTAAAACATAATCAGGCCAATTACTGAGTACAGCTCTGCTCAGAGATACAGATATTAAAGGGGCACAACAAATGGCTGAAAAAACAGACAGTGTCCTTTTAAGCCACTCCTATTTTCTCATCTCTCCCTACCCTGCACCTGCAGCTAGCCATTCACACTGGTTTTGGCTGGTACATTACCCTGACCACCACTTCACCCCACACTGTTCCGTTGCCTTAATGATTTGTTACCATTCACACTGTAATGTTTTGCAAATTTGTGCCACTACTTTAATGATTCCTCAACTTGAATGATTTACCTACTTATAATGATTTATTACCATTTACACAGTAAATTTTTTCACCTTGCACCATCTGATATTTTTACACTACACTTGTCACTTTTTGCCATTGTAAATTCTTACAAGTCTGTAAATGTTGTGCCTTGTGCCATCTGATATTCTGTGTTATTACTCTACACATGTCACTTTTTAATAGTGTAAATTCTTGCGTGTGTGTAAATGTTGTACCTTGTGCCATCTGATAGTCTGTGTTATTACACTACTCTTGTCACTTTTTGTCATTGTAAATTCTTTAAAGTTTTTAAATGTTGTGCCTTGCACCATATTACACTACACTTGTCACTTTTTGCCATTTTAAATTTTGCACTATATAAATGTTGTACCTTGTACTATCTGATATTGTGTTATTACACTACACTTATCACTTTTTGCCATTTTAAATTCTTGCACATTTGTAAATGTTGTACCTTTTACCATCTGATATTAAGGGAATACATGATGGCATGGTGCTTGATACCTAATATATCTGAATGAGTGACAAGTGAGCTCGGGAAATATCACGAGTGGCGGAGCTTAGCGGAGCCATGAGTGATTGTTCCTAAGCTCACTTGCCATGAGTTCAGATATATTAGGTATCAAGCTCCTTGACATCATGTATGCATTTCATACAATAGGGGTTCTCATTGTGTGTGAATTTTGCTGCATAATTTTAGAATTTATTTTTACCTGTAGTATGTAGCATTCCGTTGTGCTTCAGTGTTCTTCCATGGTCTTGATGGTGTTTTTGTGAATGGGAATTCATAGTAATGTTTAATTGATTGGTTTTGTGAATGAGTTTTTTGGGTGGCATTTGATTGGGTGAGGTATATGATATAGTGTGATACTGTATGTGATTGGCTGCTGAGTGTGATATTCTGGTTCGTTGAATGGCTTGTGTGCTGTTTTTTCATTGGATGTCTTATGCTGTTGTGTGTTCTGATTGGTAGTTGTTGCGTGTGGGAGGAGTTTGTTGTCAGGATGTTGGTGTGGACTCCTTGTGGTGTTTGGTTTTACTTTGTTTATGTTATTTTGTATTTATTTGTTTTATTCCTGCTTTTGTTGGATTTATGTGGAGTTCTCCTGATAACTGGTCTCCATATATCTGTGGATATTCTGTGTTATTACACTGCACTTGTCACTTCTTGCCATTTTAAATTCTTGTACATTTGTAAATATTGTACCTTGTACTAGCTGATATTGTGTTATTACACTACACTTGTCACTTTTTGATGTTGTAAATTCTTGCATATTTGTAAATGTTGCACTTCACACCACTTGGTATTCTATATTGTACACTAAACTTGCAACATTATTTGGTATTGTACTTTGTCATTTTCTGCATATTATATTTCTTACCACAATGTAAACCCCCCTCAAAAAAAAGCTCTTGAGCAGTGTGCCTCTCCCAGTCAACAAAATGTTAAATAAATCCAGAAAGACCACCATAGGCAGGGCCCCTAGTGTTCTGCGGCACTTAATCCGGATCTCTGGGGCAGGTCTCCTAGGTTTCTATGGCAGTATTTTCTGATTTCTGCATCATGATTTATTCATTTCTGTGGCAGAATTCAGTCCTGTCATTAGCTAAAATATGATGTAATGTCATCGATGACATCACATGCTGAGCATAGAAGAGGGGCTTCAGGATAAACAAGATGGGCAAGGGAGCCAGGCACTATGGAAAACTGTGTATTTGAATGAAAATTCACCAAGAACAATGAATTCTGTGACAACATCAATATTCTGTGGTATGATGCAAATTATGTGGCTGCAGAAATGCAGAGTTCCAGGGGCCTTGATCCATAAGTCACAGTAAGCTGTGCCTCATCTATGACAGAAAACAAAGAACTCATCTCTTGTGACCGTATAGCAGCCATGACAGAACAAGACATCAGAGAATTGGTAGAGTAGAAATTAGAATAAGCCAAATAAAGAAGTAAATAACCAACATTAAGGTTCGCCTTTAAGATGCTGCCTAGAACTGCTGACAAAGCTGTTCCAGACAAAACCCCAGCGGGAGGTAAAAAGCAATGCCTTTCTTTGGCTGACTGTCTCCTACAGAAGCAAAAACATTTTTAATAGGGAATGAGTGCAGACAGCAACATTCAGCTGACAACAAACATGTTAGAGCAACCTAACAAGAGAGTGAAACAGAAACAGCATACAGTGCGTAATTAGAGTCTAATTAATTTACATTTCATAGGGGAGCAAGGGATGTCAAAAAACAGCGTAGATAAAGGCCTCAAGGAGAAAGAAAATGGGGTGAGTGCAGACATTTAGAGCAGATGAATCTGACAAAAGGAAAATAGCACAGGCAGCTGGGGTGTGTAGAATTAAATGGTAGCAGGTGTGAAAATGACAGGTCTGGGAGCAGCACTGAACAAAGGTGGTGACGGGTCAGCACAATTACAGCAAAGATATCAAAACAGCAACTTTTTTTATGTTTAATAATGTTCCTTAGTTTGCAGTTTTTCTACCTTGGGATATATTTTTTTCTAGAGGATAATCTAATGCTCTACATAAAAAAAAAAAAAAAAAGAAAACTAGGATAAATATGAGAACAGTCTTTGTGTGAGAAAGGCATGGCATTGCACAAAACCTACAAAATTATTAAAAGAACTGCTGGGCACTATTCTCACTGACATAACTGGCATTTACGCAGCTATTAGCTGCTTATATTGACCAAAGCATATGCATTTTTATAGCAGGAAAAATGCTCAAATACTTATGCATTACAGTATTAATTTTTTTAAATGTTGGTTTTATGTATGTGTCTCAAAATGTACAAGTTGCAGTAAGTACATTGACCAGTTTTGCTCATTTTCAGAAACAAACTAGACCAGGTCAGTACACAGATGTAAAGAATACATTGTAGATGACAGTATGTATAACAGTGCAGATTGTGAGTTACACGCAGAACATTGTGAGAAACAATGTAAAAATCAGTTATAGGCATGAACACTGTGCTATTTCTCTGAGGACAATTAACAATTGGATATGGAACATTTTGTAATTGTCACTAAAATGCAGGTTAACAGGCAAACTATTCCAAAAGGTGGCTACAGGGTAAGAAACAGCTTTCTGGCCCATGACTCTGTTAAATGTGGCTACTGAGATAAGGATATAGGCATCTGATTTTAAGTTCCTGGAGGTTTCAATACAATAAAAAGGTTGCACCAGGCTCATGGTGCTCATGATAAAAATATTTCAATGAGAAAACAGTAAAATTGGGCACTTGCCCTCCTTTTCTGAAGTAAATGGCACTGTATGATTATTTTTAATGTAAGCATGCAGACTGCTTTATTTGTGCCTAAGGACCAACAACCTGACATGTTTCGGGTCCTTATGGGCTGATGTTTTGTCAATGGTAAAAGCCATGAATAAGCACTCACATTATATCCTGGTAGTGACAACATCATCACACATTATCAAGGTGGTTACAAATATGGCTCACATAATACAGACATAATAACCTTAATACATAGTGTGCAAAAAGTGCAAGAGTCTAGACGAAATTGATCATGCAACTACACAAATACCTAAAACCATGTATCAACATGTGCTATGGGCTAGGGCTTTGGGAGGTGGGTGGTCAGCTGCAGAAGGAGGACAATGGGGGAGGCAGTGCTCACACCACTGGCTAGCATGCCAGACTATGTAGCTGCAAGAACCCAATAAGGGTCTTTTGGTGCTCAGAGGATAAATTTAAAGTCCAGGCACCCACTCCCTCTCTTCTAGCAATTGCTGCAGAGCAATCAGAGGGAAGAGGGGACCTGAAATGGGATCCAGTAAAGCACTTTTTCTGTGCTTCGGGGCTTTGGAGGTAATATAGTATAGTGGTTAAGGGCACTGAGCTGCAAACCCGAAGACCTGAGTTTGAATCCCATCGGCCCCCACTCGTATACTGTGTGACCCTGAGTAAGTCACTTAACTTCCTTGTGCTTCCAGGTTGTACCTGGAAACAAGCTTCAATTTAGTGTGCCTTTACATAGAAATATAGAAGTTGATGGCAGAAGGAGACCACTAGGTTCATCTAGTCTGCCCATTTGTTTAAGAACTGGTTTGGCACTCTAGTTGCCCTTTGTAGTCAGGGCTCCCTTGTGTCTATCCCATGCATTCTTGAATCCCCCACAGTGTTGGCCCCCACAATCTCTTGAGGCAGGCTGTTCCAGGAGTCCATCATTCTTCCTGTGAAGAAAAACTTCCTGGTATTGGTAGAGAACCTCTCTCCTTGCAGCCTGAGGTCATGTCCCCTGATCCTGTAGTCCTTCTTGAAGTGAAAAAGTTCCTGTGCCTGTACCTTGTTAATGACTTTTATATACCTGAATGTTTCGATCATGACCCCTCTCTCTCTCTCTTTTCTGCTCCAGGGAGTACATATTCAGTTCCTTAAGTCTTTCCTCGTAGGACATGTACCTCAGACTCAGAATCATTTTTGTTGCCTTTCTCTGTACTGTTTCTACCTGGTCAATGTCCTTCCTGAGGTGAGGCCTCCAGAATTGGACTCCGTATTCCAGGTGAGGCCTGACCAGTGATCTATGCAGTGGTAGTACCACCTCTCTCCTCCTGCTCATGATTCCCCTCCCAGTGCAGCCCAGCATTCTGTTGGCCTTCAATGTTGCCCTCTCACACTGCTTTCTAACCTTTAAGTCATCTGAGATTGTGATTCCCAGATCTCATTCCTAGTTTGAGGCCGCCACTCTTTCGTCTCCTAAGTAATACTCCTTTCTTGGATTTTTCTTTCCTATGTGCATGACCTTGCGCTTTTTGGTATTAAATCTCAGCTGCCACACTCCAGATCATTTTTCTAGTTTCTGGAGGCCAGCTTCCATCTTGCTCACTCCTTCTGAGGTGTCCACCCTGTTAGATATCTTGGTGTCATCTGTGAACAGACACACCTTCCCTTCTAGTCTGTCAGCAATGTCTGCTATAAAAACATTGAAGAGCAGAGGCCCCAGCACTGAGCCCTATGGCACCCCAGTGGTTACCCTGCCTTCCGTTGATTGCATTCCATTAATCTGTACCCTCTGGGTTCTGCCTTGTAACCAGTTAACCTTTCCTGGTTAAACAATTTCCCCTTCCCTTCCTTTCTAAACAACCGGATTTGGGCAAGATGGAGTTTTAATTGTGATGCTATGCTGTGGGCTGGGGCTTTGGGATGACGGTGGTTGGCTGCAGAGGGAGAGCTCTGAGGGAGGGAGGGAGGGAGGGAGTGCTCACGCCATTGATGAGCATGCCAGACCACACAGCTGCAACAGCCCAGTAGGGTCTTTGTAGTTTTTATATAACACCATAAGCCCTAGCAACCCCTCACGTGAGTGACCCCAGCAGGAGAGGAGGATTAAAGGAGGGGGATGGACACTAGTACGAGGAACAGGGAGAGCAAGGAAAAAAGGGAGGTTGGTGAGAGACATGGGAGTCTGTTCTTTGGGCCACTAAGGCTATCAGTGTAGCTACCAGTGTAGTATCACAGGAAGGCATGCATGATCAGACCAACCATGTCTTGAGCACGTAGTAATGATATCATAATGCTAATATGCTTTCCATAATCGTTATCCATCTGGGCACATTGAGACACATGCTGGCACAGCTTGCCCTTCAGGTAAGTGTTTACGCTGCCTGAGGAGTGTACCACAACACAACAGGTCTTGGTAGTGCCAGGGCTCCAGGGACCCTGCAAGGGAGGTTAGGGTCTTGTAGGGATGAATGAAACTAGTTCTGTGTCAAAACAGTAAAAAGAAACAGCACCAAGCATATCAGCGAACCCACATCAGCGCGAACTAAGACAGTGAGTAGCAAACACAGCGACCATCAAAACAGCAAATACACTAGTGTACCCCAGGTGGTGCTATCCTATGGGTTACTACCTCTGCCTGCATGACTAGGCACAGTTTGAGAGGCCTGAGCTCGGTGAACGAGTGCCTCCACTCGGAGGAATGGTTTTGGGGTAGCATAACTGCTGTTGGTATAGCCCTCCGGGATGCTATAACCACCCCCCAACCCTTCTAGTGGCCTAAACAGTTCAGCAATAAGACAATCACATGTACCATATGACAGTAATGATATGCTCACACTCCTTGAACTTACCACCAGGGCTGGATCTGCAGCAATTGCCCTGGTGAACCCCTGAAGCGTAAGATCAGTGATATAACAATACAATGCCAGTACAACATCCCCACCAAGAACGTACACACTAGCCAGGTTAAACGTAAACAACCACAATCTGATTTATTCAGGGGGATGTGAAAAGGGTGGGGCATGAATCTAGCAGGTGATTAGCAGATCTGATTAAATTCAGGCTGAACAGGCATGCAATATAAGTCCCTCTGACACAGTCACACAACCCTGGCTACCCTGTTGTTACACAGGCTAGCCTGAAGCGTTGCCCAGGGTAGGCCGGCATTGCAGCTGTTGTTGGAGCCCTTAGGAAAGAAAACAGTTAGCATGCATTCAACCCAAAATTTGTAATCCGGAGCTGGATGGCTCAGTTCATTGCAATAAACCCAAAACAAGCAAATCAGATGACACACAATGATTGTAGCTTATGTTGCAGGGAGCTACCCTGTTTGTACTCACGCTACCCATACCAGGATGCAGGACAGACGAAATGAAGACCTCTGGATGTTGTACTGGATTGCCAGGGGAAGCAGGGCCAACATGACTCACCGGGGTGGTCACTACCTGTTCGGTGGTGTTGAGCAGGGGGCTAAATCCCCAAGTGGATCTTTCGCCGGAATGTCTCTGAATCGGGAGCAGTGGCCTATGCTGAGGTGGCAGGGCCCAGGCAGAGTACAGTTCAGATGAAGTCCGTTTGCAAGTGCTGGAACAACCTCCAGCTGGAGTAGGAGAACTCAGTGTAGGGAACCAGATTGTGACCCACACAACATTTTCAGCACACTTGTAAGAACTTTGAATATTTGGGCACAGTTCTGATAAAAGTTTGTTTGCAATAACACAGGATCTCTGTGCAAACCTTTTGATCTGAGGCTCACTTCAGTACCTGACAGGTTGATCGCTTCTGGAGCAAGTCTTTGATCCCTTTCAGGTAGCAAATACACACTTTTCTCTTCAGATTTCAAGTCTCGATTCCACTGGAAGATGTAGCAGGCAGTCCGGCAGAGCCTTCCCACCAATTCTCATGCGCTCCTGCGCAGGAGCAGCTGCTCGATGACTGGAGGTGTTCACTTTCCAAACTCCAGCTCACAACTGACACACTGCTGCAGGCAGCTCTGTTCACAGTGATCCAAAAGGTTCAGTTTGCTGACGGAACTGTCTGTCACAGAAAGGGCTCCCCCTCCAGGTCCATTCAGGCACCAAACCTTAAAACTTTAAAAACTATAATTCCTACAGAATACAATCCCACAAGACCTCTTGGGGCAGTCTCCATTTTAGGTCCCCTGAGGTTCTGACTGGTCCAGCACTGGCAGTTCCAGAACCAAAATGGTGGCTCCGTCCAAATGTTCATGCTGCAAATGGAAGCAGGTTAGATAAACTTCTACAACATTATTATTATAACAAATAAACAGCAAATAGTCACTTTCCCTAACAGAGCTCCTTCTTCGCAAATAGCGACTGCAGAATGGAGCAGAAATACAGACTGTCTGGCTGGTCATGAGCCTTAATTACTTAGACCCAGTCCAGACAAATTTTTACACACAGCATAATGGTTCTCTTAAAGAGACAGGCACGGAGGCTTACTATATCACTCTCATGCAGGCAATTTTAAACTGCTCAACACAGAATACCATCCTGACAGTGGGCATTAGGCAAGCCCAGGAAGACATTATAGGAACCCCTATTTGTAGGGGGGGTTGCAATAAGGAAAAAACAGAACAACAGACCCACACAACAGAAACATCTCTCCAATATTTTTACTGCAGGGGACTACGCAAGCAGAAACACAGCAGTTTTGCATTTTGCGGTACACAAAAAGGTCCAGCTTAGGATGACCACATCTTGTGAACTGATCATTTACAATGGAGGTTGGCAGTTTCTATTCATGAAGACATGGCCCAATACCACATTCTCATTGCTTCCCTGCATAGAGGATAAGAATGAGTGCTTTCTTGCTTGTTTTTGAAGTGTATGACACTGACAATGTCTCTCTGAATCAACTAGGGACCTATATAGATATAGACGGCTGAAAAGGACCGCCAGGCCACTCCAGTCTGCCCTTAACTGCTACCTGAGTCAGCAGCCTGCGACCCTACTTGGTCACTGCCTGAAGCTTTTTCCTTCCCATCTCTAGGATCCCTTTATTCCTGTCCCACGTATGCTTGAATTCCATTACAGTACTTGCCACCACCACATCCTGTGGCAGGCTTTTAAATGCATCCACCACCCTCTCTGTGAAAAAGTACTTCCTCACATTTCCCCTGATACGGCCTCCCTCCAGTCTCATGTTATAACCCCTTGTTCTGGTGCACTGTTTAGACTGGAACATCTCCTCACCATCCACCTTATTCGTACCCTTGAGGTACCTGAATGTTTCTATCATATCACCTGTCTCCCTCCTCTGTTCCAGTGTGTACATATTGAGGTCTCTCACCCTTTTCTCATATGTCTTGTGTTGTAAACCCCCCACCATCCTGGTTGTACCATGCTGCACCACCTCAACCTTGTTGATGTCTTTGCGAAGGTGTGGCCTCCAGAACTGCACACATTTCTCCAGGTGAGACCTCACCAGAGTTTTGTGCAGTCAGTGGAACTATTACCTCCCTTCTTCAACTAATGATACCCCTTCCAATACATCCCAACATCCCGCTGACCTTCCCCACTGCCTTGGCTGCCTGCCTGCTGGCCTTTAAGTCCTATGTGATAATGACACCCAAGTCCCTCTCCTCCCTCATGACTAACAGAATTTCCCTCCCATTCTGTAGCTCACTCTGGGGCTCCTCCTCCCCACGTGCGTGACTTTGCATTTCCTGGCATTGAACATCAGCTGCCACTCTTCAGACCAGCTCTCCAGCTTCTCTGGGTCCCTTTTCAAACTGGGCTGAGATGGGCTTGAATGCCTGTAGAACCAGTAAAACAGCCTTCAGTTCCAGAACATTGATATGGAGATTGGACTCCAGGCTGTTCCAAGAGCCTTGAGCCTGAAATGAGTCAAGATGGGCACTCCCAAGCAGCCCCGATGCATCTGTTTTTAGGATCTGCAAGGGAGCCGGGTGAAAAACCAGAATGCTCTGTAACTGGCTCTGGCAGTCCATACAGAGCATGGTGGAAAGGGGACTTGAACCATTTGTTCCATCTCATCTGTCAGCTGGTCCCATTGTACCCGAAGAGTCCACTGTGGAATGCACAGATGAAGGTGGGAAAAAGGGATTGTAATGATGGCTGCAGCCATCAGCCCCAGCAGACACAATGTTGTTTGGGCCAACACATAATGACTTCTTTGTATCAGCTAGACCTAGACAACAAGGGTCCCTCTTCTGTCTGTGGGCAGGAAGGTACTGCCCACCACCACGTCCAGTACTGCTTGAATATATTGGAGGCACTGACAAGGAACCAGGACAGATTTCAGTAAGATCACTGTGACTTCCAGTACCTTGAACAACTGTCTCATTCAGGACAGAGTATACAGGATTGCTTCCCCAGACAGGACCTTAAGAAGCCAGTCTTCCAGATGGGGAAGACATAACACCCTTTCCTTCAGAGGGTTACTGCCACAACTGCTAAGCATTAGGTAATTACCCACAAGGATGAGTATAAGCCAAAGGGCAAGATGCAGAACTGAAAATGGCTTCCCTCCAGCATGAAGTGGAGGTACTGTCTGTGGCATTTGTGAATCTTGATTTGAAGGTACTGCATGCATTCTTTATATCCAGAGCACAGAGCCAATCCCCTTTTGCAACAGGGGATTGCAGCCTGATGAGACACTAATTGAAAGCTTTTGTAATATATGGATACTTAAAAATAATACAACACAAAAGTATAAGCACACAACTGAGCTGACAATACCATCGATTCAAAGTGATAATACTATTGCTTAGAGCCTGTAATACTATCGTTCAGCACTCTGAATGATAGTATTAATATACAAACTAAAGAGTGCAAGCACAAGAATGACTCATGCGGAGCGGGAGTTAGCTTTCACCGTAACTGTCGTACGTAAAAAGCTGGCTCCTTGCTCAGCGAAAAGCAACAAAATCTCATATTACCATCAGTCCATCTCCTGCTCATTCCGCTTCCATAAAGAATCTTTTTCTTTATTAAGTCCAAAAAAAAAAAGTAAACTACACAAATAAAAGTCAAGCAGCTCTTCCACTGCTCACATAGACCTGCCACCATTTTCCTGAGATAATTATTCAAAAAAGCACACAAAGCAGCAATAGAAACACACACTGGGTGCTTCACGTTCTGGCATCCATAGCAACACATGGCAAACTGCTCCACTGAAAGAGACCTGCATGCATACTTCACCACCCTTGGAGTTTTGCACCATGTTTCTGAAGAACACTGGGAATTCCTTGGATCCCTATATTACAAAAAAATGTATTTTATTTATTTATTTAAACATTTGGTAACCGGGAAAGGCACGCTGAGCCGAGGCTCAATTCCAGGTGTGACCTGGGGAAGGGGGAGGAGCAGTGGAAATACAAACATAAGAAACTGCCAGCAGTTACAGGCCATTCAGTCTATCTAGTCTGCTCGAGTGTGCAACACTTCAGTCCATCAGACTGCAGCCACCCCCCCCATATGCCCTCCCCCATCTTGCGCCCTGTCCCGGTTTGTACCCTCCCTTGAATCTGTCCCACCCGCGCTTGAAGCCCCCAACACTCTGCAGCGTTACGACTTCCTCTGGCAGAGCATTCCACACCGCTGCCACCCTTTCTGTGAAATAGTGCCTCCTCCATTCCCTCTTGAATCTGCCCCCTTCCAACGTCATAGAGTGTCCCCTGGTTTCCGTTCCACCCTTCAGACTGAACATATACCTAGTGTCTACTCTGTTCAAACCTTTCAGGTACTTGAAGGTCTCAATCATATCCCCTCTCTCCCTTCTTTCCTCCAGCGTATACATATTGAGCTCTCTCAGTCTCTCCTCATATGGTCTGTCCTCCAGCCCCAGGATCATTTTTGTTGCCCTGCGCTGTACCCCTCCAGTAGTTTGATGTCCTTTTTCAAGTAGGGGCACCAGAATTGCATGCAGTTCTCTAGGTGTAGTCTCACCAGGGACCTGTACAGGGGCAAGATGACCTCCTCACTCCTGGAAGTAATCCCCCTTGCTATGCAATTTAGCATCCTGTTTGCCTTCACTGCTGCCTTCCTGCACTGAGCAGAGTGGTTCATCTCCCCAGTTACCAGCACTCCCAGATCCTTCTCCACCTTGGATTTTGTTAACAGGACACCCTCCAGCCAGTAATTGTGTCCTGGGTTCTTGCCTCCTAAATGCATCACTTTGCACTTCTTGGCATTGAAACCAAACTGACAAGTGTGAGACCATTCCTTCAGTTTTGTCAAATCCTTCTGAAGTACTTTTGCCCCACCCCCATCTGCCTCGGCACAAATCTTTGTGTCGTCTGTGAGACGATCTTGCTTTTAATGCCTACTGCAATGTCGGCTAGAAAATGTTAAACAGAACCAGTCCCAGCACCGAGCCCTGTGGTACACCACTTGTTACTGCCCTGTGTTCAGATGCCTCCCCCCTCATTACTACCTTCTGCTGTCTACACTGCAGTCAGTTCTCGACCCATCTGACCAGTTTCTTCCCTGCTCCCAGACTTTTCAACTTGCAGGTCAGCCTACCGCGTGGCACCAAGTCAAAGGCTTTGCTGAAATCCAGGTAGAGGACATCCACCGCATGTCCCCTGTCCCATGTCTTCATAACCCAGTCATAAAAATCAATCAAGTTCGTCTGGCAGGATCTGCCTGAGACAGACCCATGCTGTCTGCTGTCCTGGAGGTTGTTATCTTCAAAAAATTGCACCAGCCTTTCCTTGAAGATTGTCTTCATCAGTTTTCCCACAATTGCAGTAAGGCTCACCAGTCTGTAGTTCCCCAGTTCGTCCTTGGGCCCACTCTTATGGAGAGGTATCACATGTGCTTCCCTCCAGTCCCTGGGTATGCACCCCGAGTTCAGAGCGGTATGGAACTGGTCCATCAGTGGCCCTGTGAGTACCTCTGCCAACTCTATCAGCACCCTGGGGTGGACTCCGTTTGGGCCAGGTGCCTTGTCCACCTTCAGGGACTTAAAGCTCCCCCTCACCCTTTCCACCATGATTTCTCCATCCATGGTTGCTTCTCCCCCACCTTCTCCCACCTTGCCCTTCCTCTCTGGTATGAGCCCATCCCTCTCCTTGGTGAAGACTGTACAGAGGTATTCATTAAGTACTTCTGCCTGCTCAGTCCCCTTTTCTACCCACCCACTTCCCCTCCTGATCCTTGCTCTTTCTCTTTTCTCTGATGTATCTGAAGAAATCCTTTTCTCCTCCTTTGATGCCCTGTGCTAAGCTCCATTCCCTAGCCACCTTTGCTGCCCTTCACACTCTGCTCACTTCTCTGGATTTCTTCACATATTCTTCTTTGTCTTCTGCCCTGTTGGATCACTTGTAGGTCCAAAATGCATTCCTCCTTTCCCTCACCTTCTCCACTACCTCTCTACACATCCAACTGGGTTTCTTGGTCCTGGCTTTCTTGCTCTGGCTCTTGACACAAGTTTTAGTGGTTTCAGCCAGTCCTGTCTTGACGACTGCCCATTTTTGTTCTATGTCCATTTCTGGGCAGATGCTTGCCATATGACTTTCCAGTAAGTTTCCCATCCTGCCAAAGTCTGCCCTTTTGAAGTCCAGAACCCTAGCTTTTGTAGTGGCTACTTCCCTACCCAGGTTGATTGAAAACCACACTGTGTGGTGGTCACTGCTTGCCAGAGGTTCCTCTACCCTTACATCCCTGACCTGTTCCCCATCTTCCAGTACCAGGTCTAGTATATTCCCCTCCCTCGTTGGCTCCATTACCCTCTGGGTAAGGAAGCCATCCTGGAATGCTTCCAGGGGGATCTGCTTCCTTGCACAATTGGTTGCTGGGATGCTTCAATCCACCCCTTGTAGATTAAAGTCTCCCATCACCACTGTGCTCCCTTTGCCACTATGTCTCCATATCTGCTTCCCCAGTTCCATATCAATGTCTTCCTTCTGGGCCGGAGGTCTATAAACAACCCCTAGACATATCTTGGTCCCTTTCTGGCTGTGTAGTTGCAGCCAGATTAATTCCGACCTGCCCTACTCCCCTTCCTCTCTGTTACATCTGATCCCTTCCCTTATGTAAATTGCAACCCCCCACCCAGCCTTCCCTTTATCTCTATCCCTCTGGAAAAGTTTGTACCCTGGGATGGTTAGGTCCCAGTCATGGTGCTTGGTTGCCCACGTTTCAGTAATGGCAGCTATGTCCACCTCTCTCTCTCTGCCATCAATGCCTGCAACTCTGCTAACTTGTTCCCCAGGCTTCTAGCATTTACTGAAATCAATTTCCACACTGCGCCTATCCTTCCTTATCCTTCACTCCAACCCCTATTTTGCCTAAGGTTGTATCTATCCCTGTGGTGGGAAGAGGTTCACGGGACCCTCTCTTCTGGTGATTTTCAGCTCCAATGCCTCCCCCCCTACCTAGTTTAAATGATACCTGTCATTGATGAAATCCCCCAGCTTCTGCTTCAACACCTGTGACCCTGAGCTGCTAAGGTGTAACCTATCCCCTGCATAAAGATCTGTGTTATCCCATGTGCTACCCCAGTCCCCCACCAATCCATACCCCTTGGTCCCACACCATTCCCTCAGCCACTTGTTGAAGTCACTGATTCTTCTCTTACTGTCTGTACTGGCCATTGGCAGTGGCAGAACTTCTGAGAAGGCTACCATTGTTCCCTCTTTGCTGCATAGTTTTCCCACATCCCTGAAGCTGTCTTGTACCTCCTCTATCCTTCTCCCTTCCAGATCATTCGTTCCCAGGTGCACCACAATCTGCGGCTTCCCCCTCACCTTCCCCACATATCTGCCCATATGCTGCCCCACTCTACCCACTGTTATGCCTGGCATGCAGTCTACCAAGATGTTACTTTTTCTGGCACCCCTTCCCCCCACCTTATACCCTTTAGTATAGAATCCCTTGAATTATGACTCTCTGAAGCTTTTCCATCTCACCCTCTTGTTGCCCTCCACTCCCACCCCCCCAACTTGCAAGACCCTTTCATCCACCATGTCACGGCCTCCCTTTGCCTCCCCTAACCTTTGCCCTGTCCTCTCCCCCCACTCAACTATGACCGGGCTACTGATCTCCTCCTCTGAACTATTTTCCATCTGTGGGACCTCCCCTTTGCACTAACTTGTTGCTCTGTCCATCACACTATCACCTCCTCCTCTACTATTACATCCTCATATCTTCCCTGAAATGTGGCCCTCCCCCGCTCAGATGCCCCTCCTTTCAATATCCTTAGCCTTCCTTGGACTGCCTGCCACTTCCCCCTTCCTCCTGCCTCCTTACTCCTTCTTTCCCTCTGGAGAGACTGCATCACCATCACCTCGCTGACCACCTTGCCAATGTGTCTTCTTGGTGTACTGCCTACTGCATCACCATCACCTCGCTGCCTCCCCTTGCCAGTGTGTCTTCTTGGTGTACTGCCTACTGCCTCCCCACTGTATACCTTTTCCCCTGTAGTGTCCTCTCCCTGCTCCTTCACTGTAGCTCCCCTCCTCCCTGCTACTTGGTCTTCTGGACTAGCCAACACTGAGAATCTGTTTGCAGTGCTATCTTCTTTCCTTGAATGAGTCCAGTCCTCCTTCCCACAGGCTGATATCTTTGCTCTGACCCAGTCTTAGTCATGCTTAAGGCCTTCCCTGCACTCTTGTATAGCACTGCTCTTGATGGACCCCCTCACTGACTCCATTAAATACCTTGGAGTTACACTTGACCCTCAGCTTGACCTTGGACTCCATATCCTTAGCGTCTGCAGAGCCGTTAACTGCAAACTGGGTTTAGCCTATTGTGCCAAGATCAATCTTACTCCCTCAGCCTGCCTTGCGCTGGCTAGAGGCGTGTTCCTACCCTTTCTCTGCTATGGGCTTCTCCTGTTTGCCAGTCACCTATAACAATATCTGCCGCTTTGCGCTTGCTGCCCCTTGACTCACCCACCACTGTGACCTGTACAGTAAGCTTAACTGGCTCTCCCCATCCAATTAAATGAATTTTATCCTGGGCTGCTTCATGGGCAAGGTCCTTGGGACTGGCACCCCACCTGGTTTAGTGGAGCTCCTTGTGCCGGCAGCCCCCCCCCCCGTACTCCCTCAGATCCCTTGGCACTGCTCTAAGGATTCCTGCCACACGCACTCAAATAGGGGACAGAGATTTTGCATTGTGTGCCCCCAGACTATGGAACTCCCTTCCAGCCCAGGGGCGCACCTCCCCCTCACAGGCTTGCCTCTGAACCTCCTTGTGGAGACATTTGAAGCTCTCATCAGTGTATGACTGTCCCAAGCCTCCGTAATCTCACTTGGATTCCTGCACTGAACATCCATCCTAATGCACTGACTGTCTGCATGGATTCTGTCCTGCACTCAATTTAATTCATAGGGTGCTGGGTACTGCTCTGTCGGTGCCCTCCTTTCTGGGGACTTAAACTGAACTCATACTGTGTAATGACTTGAACATAATGCGCTGCTTACAGTCTTGGTGTTCCGATGTATCTTTTATGACCATTGTACCTGCTGAATATGTTATGCTTTCTGTTTTCTCTGACTCTGTAACTGCCTAAAATGTATCTTATTGTACCATGTCATGTTTCCTGTTCTTTCCCGGGTCGTACCTGAAAATAGGCAAATGTTTTATCTAGTGTACCTACCTGGTTAACAAAAGCTAAATGAATAAATAAATAAATAAATGCTCCTGTGCCTGACCCTCCTCCTGTCATCACTTCCTTCCCTTGGCTGCACACGCTTGTGTGGTCTTCCTGCTGTCCTATGAAGTTCCTCCTTATTTTTGTCTGTTTTGTGCTCTTTTGGATGTCTCATTAGTTTCTCCTTCTGGCCATGTTCCCCCCAATTCTGTCTCCTCCATGCCTCCAGTTCCCTCCTCAACCACTCTATTTTCTGCTTGAGCTGGCCCACCTGCCAACACACCCTACAGCCCCCTGCCCTCCAAGCCACTCCCAGGAATACAAACAATAAATGCAGAGAATTAGTTAACAGAATAACAGCTAATTACAATCAGTATAATACAGCAGTGAGAGCAAAAAGAAATAACAGAGAGGGGACTATGATTACTTGGCTATAATTCCATCTCAAGGTTTTGGGGACGCAGGAACCTGTCAATAGAGTTATAGCCTTGCAATACACAGTTCTCTATCTATTATTCTATTTTATTTGATGAATAGGTTGAAGTTTCTGAGGTGCAATAGAGGATATAGAGCTGCTGTCCACTTGGGGATCAGGAAGAATCGGGAGTAGACTCCCTTATTTTTCTCGAAAGGTCAATAGCACTGGGACCATTACCCTAGGGTGCTTTTGCATGGGCACCAGGGGAGAGGGGCCTGCGAGTGCACCACTACTCAGAGCATGGGGCTGCTGATGGGAGGCATGAACATAATGAGCAGTGGGTCTATGAAAAGACCCCTGCCATGCCACTTGGAGGTCTGATTAGTCCGCGACATAAATACCTGTAAAGATATCCTGGAGAACTGAAGTTAGTAGAAGGCATCTTCAGCGTCTCCTTCAAATAGTCTGGATCCTCTGAAAGGACTATTAAGAATAGACAGCTGCACATCAGTGGAAAAAACAGCCACATACTGCCAGGAATATCTCTGAAGGCAAACACCAGAGTCAGTAGCCCTGGCAGAAGCATTGGAGGCATGATATGCAGAGTTCAACAAACGTTTCCCAGTGTCAGTACCAGCTGAAGCAACTTTAAGCAAATCAGCCTTGACAAGAACATCAGGCAAAGACTATGTAATAGTCATGGCAGACTTCCACAGGCTGTTCTGACATGTAATCATGTAAGCCTGATAGTTATTCTCAAGCCTAAAGATGTAGAAGCATAAGATCTTTTGCCCATAACTTCCATCTTCCTAGATTCTTTATCAGGAGAAAATGAGCTCATATGTCTTGGGGTGTCAGGTCTATCATGAACAGCCATAATGACTACAGAGTCAGTTTCAGTCTGCGAGACATAGTAAGGTTTAATGGATGGAGCAGGGTATTGCTTGTTGACCTTCCTGGGCACTGCAAGGCAGAATATTAGGTCTGTGCCAGGCAGCTAGAGTAGCATCCTACAAGGCAGGACACATAGGAGGAACATCAATGGAAGGAGTAGTAGGGACCTCCAAAAACACCAGCAAATTTCTCTTGGTGGAGTCTTCCTCCTTAGCAGCAAAGCCCATTGTCTTTGCATCTGTATCAACAGTGACTGAAAAGAGGCATCCTCAGGTGGAGACATAGAAGTGTAAATCACTGTCTCTTCACTACACGAGGAGAGGGTGGAACTGGAGCTCAGACTACCCTCAAAGGGATCATGTTCCCCTTCTTCATCCTCCAAATTCTCCTTCTTGTTAAGAAGATGAGGATTAAACTCTTCATCCTCTTTGTTATCTGGAATGATGATACGGGGTATAGACAACGCCAATGACAATGGTGGTGACTGAGAAAGAGGAATAATAGGCATGCTTTGTGAGCCCGCCAATGGAACAGCTGTCATCATGTCATGCAGATAGGAAAGAAAAATTCAAGAAAGCAATATTACCTTGGAGGTGAAAGACTGGCAGCCTCAAACCAGGAACGAGATCTGGGAATCATAATCTCAGACGACTTGAAGGTTAGTAAGCAGTGTAAGAAGGCAACATTGAAGGGCAACAGAATGCTGGGCTGCATTGGGAGAGGAATCATGAGCAGGAGGAGAGAGGTGGTACTACCATCGTATAGATCGTTGGTCAGGCCTCACCTGGAATATGGAATATGGCAGTTGTTTTCACTTACACTTCCTCACATGCCACTGCTTACCCATTTCATGCTATTGAACGTTTCTATCTAATTTACAAATTACATTATTAAATACCAAAAGGCAACTTTATTTAAAGCTATAAGCTTTTATCAAAGTCGAATGTTTCTATACTTTTCACATAAAACGCCATTCCGTTTAACATATCCAAAGTAACAACAGGGAAGCCCAGTAAGAGACACTTACTTCTAAGTGAATTAGGGATGATGTATGCATGCTCCTGTCCTAGGGAAAGACTGGCAACACCGAGCTCTACGCTCGCAAATTTCTTTATGTCAGGGTGAGGAGTCATGTGACGGCGTATTAACGTCATCACTTACTTGCCTAGGCAAGCAGGTCACTATGGTAACCAATGACTCTCCTCTCCGACATATTTCGGCCTCGTGAAAGGAATTGGTAGTTCAACGGGGGCATTGCTGACTTGTTTGCTTCATGCTTTTAACAGTATTTTATAGATTATTCTAGTCTTTCGTATGAGGAAGTCTAAGTGAAAACAACTGCCATGAAATAATTTAATGTGCAAGACGCTCAAACACATGGCTTTTGAAAGCTAGTAAAATACAGTCTAAGAGCATCTGACATAGAAAATATTATAAGAAATGTTTCAACTTTTTTTAATTCACAGATACTGAGGAGTTTGTAATGAAAGAGAACTTAGAATAGAAAGTTTAAAGATTCTATACAAGGTACAAAATGTAAATACTATTAATTTCATACAAATATGTGGTTTCATGACCTAAATGTAGTTTATTTTTCTTTCAAGTGAAGGCTATAAGAACACACCAGGGAAATGTGACGACCGTTTGGCCCTAGCAGGCAATGTTAAGAAGTAAGACAATTTTTTATGCAGTTAATTTAGGTGGCCTTGTACAGGATATATGTGTTTATGATTTTTAAAATTTGTGTTATAAGAATTTATGGTTTAAGAAAACTTTTTTCTATAAGGTTTTCTTCATAGGAACATTAGATATAACAGTTAGGTAATTAAAATATATATTTTTTTGAAAAAGATGGCTAAAATTGAGAGTTACTTCAAATAAATATGATAATTTATTGAAAAATTAGATTATTATATATATATATATATATTGTTCACAGTTCCTGTGAAGAAGCATAATTCTATGTGAAGCGTTGGGACTTATCAAATCAATAAATAATAGAAACAAGAAAATCAAAGGCATTTGGAATTAATTTGCTTTGTGCAGGCTGGTTTCATCTGAAGTTGTTCATTAAAATACTGGAAGAGTGGTCAGCTCTACCGCAAACACTAATAAGAACTTTGAAAAAAACACTGTTGGCGATTTCCCTGCATTTTGGATGGATGTCTGGAATAGCCTGCCCCAAGAGGTTGTGGGGGCTCAATACTGTGGGGGGATTTAAGGATGCATGGGATAGACACAAGGTAGCTCTGACTACAAAGGGTAACTAGAGTGTAAAATAAGTCTAAAACAACTGGGCAGACTAGATGGACCTAGTGGTCTCCTTTTGCTGTCATTTTCTATGTTTCTACAGTATGTATCAGCGTGAACAACTGTAACACACAGTGAAACAGTTCAGAGACTGTTGCCAGCACAAACTGGGAGCTGATGATGTCCTATAAAGGGTCCAGGACTATTGTCCTTGATGAGGTTGTACCCCTCGATGGGGGCTGCAAATCATTCATAGTAGGTATGGCAGCACCTGAGCCAGACCCTGACATTGGCTTCTCTTGGATGTTTGGGAGGGGCTGTAGTCATCACCACTGGAGTGGTCGATGATGGGGACTTACCTCAGAATGAAGCTGGGGACCTCAACCTCATCAGAGAAGCAGGAGTCTTGTCCTTATGCTTGTGGTGATGGCAGGAAGATGAGAATTTTGATGACTTGTCTTTTTCCTTATCCTTGGACCTTGACAACCATGTTGGTGAGAGTATCACTGAATGCTGGGGAGAATTCCAGGCAGCTGCCATCAAATAAGAGAGAAAAGCTTACATGGAGCCCGTGGCCTCAATGGCAGCTTCCAGGGCCTTCTTGGCGATGAAGGTTTCCAGGGCCTTCTATCAATGTCTCCTTGTGGCCTGGTTGAATCCCTGAGAGATATCACACATCCTCAGTTGTGTGATAACCCCAAACAGCAACCACAGATAGTGTGAGCATCATCATTTTAGATCTTATGGCGACAGGTACAAAACCTAAGTAAAGGTTCTTTTGAAAGTGGCATAAAACTATGACTGGAAGTTAAACAATAAAAGTTGGTAAAACCAAAAATGACAGTGTTGTTTCTCTGCAGATCTGATGAGTGGTTGACAGTGGGTGAAAGCACTGAGGAGTGATGGGGATGCCCTTGTTTTAAAGCCATCAACATATGTCATCATGGGCAGCCCCTAGGTAGCAAAAGTTTCTGAGTGGTTCTGACACAGAAGGCATACATTTCCAAAGGTGTGTCCTAACACAGCAGATATCCTCAATGAAGATCATTGGTTTGGGTCTCTGACAAAGTGGAATGTCACCGGGCGTGCATTCAGGATACACAATTTCAGGCAGACCACAAGTCAGGTGCATAAAAAACGCATGGTTGCATTTATCGTTTTATTTTCATCAGGTAAAAATGACAGAAAATAAGAAAAATTGGCTAGACAAAATAAATCGGATGACAACTGCTTTGCTTCAGCAGTGTCCAAGCCTCTTTCTTCAGCCTAGCAGTGTGATAACACACAATACCAGGATGTCTTTCACCTTCCTCAGTCTCAGTCTCAGTCTAAAAGAACACTAATCCCTTTAGCTTTTTATAGTTGCTCTGGGAATTAGGAAAATTCCATTCAATGGATAACATAAAATTAGCCAGTAGGGGCCACTGTTGTTCCATAGAGAACAGTTCAAATGGCAGCTGCAGGCTTGTTTACAGCATTCGGAAAGGTCAGACCCGAGGTCAGAACATTCTGTACTCTCCTGCAGGGACATCCTGTCTGCTGTAAAAGACATCCTAGCAGTTTTATACATAATAATATGGGGCAGCAGGACACTTCTTAAAAACACAGACACAAGCTTTTTCTACAGGAGACAGTATGGCATAGTGGTTTAAGGCTCTGAACTGCAAACCTGGAAACCTGGGTTTGAATCCCACAGCCCCCACCTGCATACTGTGTGACCCTGAGCAAGTCACTTAACTTCCTTGTGCTCCCTGGAAACAAGCTTCTGCTTAGTATGCCTTTCATGGTTAAACAATTTCCCCTTTCCCTTTTCCTATTCCCATATCAAAACAGTTTTGTTTCAGCCAGCCAAGCAGCATGTTGGACATTATACAAAACATATTAACTGCTTGGGGAAGGAGCTTCAACTTATCCCAGGGGTGTCCACTATGACATGGAACAATAAAACTGCTATTGTCTAGGGATACTAGGAGTTGAACCATCCTCGTGTTTTTTTCATAAGTGACTTCTGAACCACTGAACAGATTTATCTGTTAGCCATGGGTTAGATAACTGAGATGAAAGGAGCTCATTGTTAACCAGGTCAAATACCTTGGTCAAGTCAACAAAAATGGCCCCATTTAGTAGACCCTAATCCATTGTCCTAGTCACACGATCAGTACATCTGAGTGGTATCATGATCTTTCCTGAAACCATGTTGCTCCTGAGTGAATAGATAGTAGTTATGTTGGTAATCACTCAATTGGGAGAATGCCACCTTCTCAAGAATTAAAAAAGAGAACATAAACAATGTTGCTTACATTTTTAAATATAATTGTAAATTTGGGCATGTGTGAACTTTGTTTTATCACCTCAGTATATTGTTTCGTGTTTTGAAATATCCTTATTTTTTCATTTATTAAGACCTCATATTAATTCAGACTTTTTCCCACCCAATATTTATTTTTTTAATTATTTAGCAGTGGAGAGGTTATGCAGTTGTTATTCACAGGTGAGTTTCAGGCAACGTTACCAACTTCGCCTTCATGAATCAATTCACAAATGTTTGCAATTTAATAGGAAAATCGCCTGTATTAACTTTGCCTGTAACGTCACCTTAGGGTAAATTTGGGTGAAGTTTTCTCAGATTGAGGCTACTAGTAAACAATTGCCTCTAGATCACAAGGAAGAGCTTCTGCAGATCACATGGCACAACTCTGTGGACTCAGTGGCCCAGATATTCAAAAGAGTTGAGCCATGCGCAGTAGGGTTCTGCCTGCGCAAGTCTGAAATTGCGCCATTCTGCGATATTCAGCAGGAGGCAGTTGTGCCCCCGAAATCATGCTGAGCAACAGCGCAATGATAATGAAGGCATGCGCAACTGAAGGGGGAGGAACCATGCATAAATGGCGCACTGCGATATTCAACAACTTGTGCCATGTGCAATAGGGGAGCAAGCGGAAGTTGCGCTATAGCAGAAATGAGCCAAAATAAAAAGGAGCAAGGGAGAGGTGCAAGAATGCTACAGGGAAGCCACATGAGGCAGAACTCTAGCCACACAGACAGGGCAGGAGAGACACACAGGGCAGGCCAGGGAAAGGGCACCCTGAAAACACAGGCACAGGGAAGGTGTGGGGAGCCACAGCCAGTGCAGAAGGGGGAAGTGCCACACAGCACAGAGGCCACCACAGGCAGATGTTCCCGGTTCAGGGGAAGTAGCAGGGAGAACAGCGGGGGGAATACAGTAACAGCTGCCGGGGGGGTGAACACAAGCCAGGGACATGACCAGTGCCACCTTCCAGATGGAGGCCGGTATGAGGGAGGTGAGAAGGTGGGCGGCAGGGGGGCGTGGCCGTGGAAGGGCCCGTCGGCGGTATGCCCCCAACAGGCAGTACCGAGCCCGCACCAGCTTCGAGCTGTACACTGATACTGAGATTGTGGGCTGGTACCACCTGAATAGGACAATTCTGAGGCGGCTCTGTGAGCTGTGCAGTGATGTGATGCAGGCATCCACACATGACGGAGCCATGCCCCTGTCGGTGGAGACTAAAGTAACAGCCCCTATGTGCTTGCTCACCACGGGTACCTTCCAGAGACCAACTGGGGACACCACAGGCATAACCCAGTCGGCCATGTCACGCCACCTCACCCAATTCCTCAGCGCACTACTGCCACATGCTGCGGAGTACATCCATTTCCCCAGCACACCGGCGGAGCGCACAGTAAACATACAGGAGTTCCACAGGGTAGCACGTATGCCTGGCATGTTAGGGGCAATAGACTGCACCCATGTGGCCATACACACACCACCTGGCCCTGAGGGGGCTGCATACATCAATCGCAAGGGCTATGCCAGCATCAATTGCCAGGTGGTGTGCAATGCCAGGGGGCGCATAATCAATGTCTGTGCCACGCACCCTGGGGGAGCAAACAATGCCTTCATCTGGCACCAGTCAGCACTGTGCCACAGATTCGAGAGTGGGGACATCCCCACTGGCCACCTAGTGGGTGAGTATGCAAACCACATGGACAATCATATGGCCGGGGGGGCGTGGCCAGAGGTGACATGGGTAGTGGCCTACATGGCCCGGGGCAGGGCGATGCTGATCACTAAACTAACCTCCACCCTCTACACACAGGTGACAGTGGATACCCACTCTGTCCCTGGCTGCTCACACCCTACCGGTGGCCCGCGACCCCATTGCCGCAATGCTACAATGAGGCACATGCCACTACACGTAATGTCATTTAGCAGGTGTTCGGGATGCTGAAGGCACGTTTCGGTTGCCTGGACACCTCCGGCGGTGCCCTACAGTACAGCCCCTCAAAGGCCTGCGGGCTATTCCTGGCCTGTTGCATCCTGCACAACATGGCCAATGAATGTGGGATAGCTGTACAGGTCAAAGAGGAGGACAGCGATGGGGACGATGGTGATGGGCAGCCCCCCCTTGGGTGACGGGACCCCCGACTGATCTGGCTGGCACAGCTGCATCGGGACACCATCGAGGAGCACTTCAGCCAACCCAGGTAAGTCATGGGGCCATGTGCAACCACCAGTGGCTAGGCACAACCCACAAACACGCATGGACACACACCAGGGGTGCATGCCATCAAGAGAAGTGGCAGGCACAGAAGCACACACACAACCAGGGATGGGTGAGGATTAACATGCCACGCCGGACGGACACACACACATGCACACACACAATGCACCAAACATGCACAGAGGGCAGGAGGCACACCGACCCAGAACGCCAACCCTAGCTACACACATGTCCACAGGCCACCACGCCCACTGCTCTGTCCATGCGTGTGTCAGATGCTGAGCACCATTGCACATTGGTATACAGCGCAATGCAGGCATCATCATGCACACGCAACTGCAGACAGCAGCCGGGAGGGTGTGGAGGTGGACTGTGTGTCTGCGTGCAGGGCCGGGTACCCACCCGTGCACTGCCCACTGAAACACACAATGCACACAGGGCAGCACTAGACAGTAGCCGTACTGGGAGACAGGTCAGTCAGGCGACACAGTGCCCTGGCCACCACAGATGCATGGGCGGCCCCGCCGAGACCCACCAGCACTGACAGACTGGCCACTGGCCTCACGGGGTGGCACCGATGGTCCCCCAGGGGTTCCACTGTGTGAATGCAACCATGCTCGTGCAGGGGTCTGCAGCACACCGAACATGCCTGTGCCAGGAGTGCTCGGGATGCCCACAGCGGAACCCGGTGTCGACAGGGAGGGAGTCGCACGATGCCGGGAATGGGGGGTGGACAGTGCACTGTGTGGTGTCCGCGTTGCATGGGCACCTGACTGTGTGCCCATTGTGGCCATGACAGCAGTGAATGCCTATGCATGCCTGTCAATGGCAGCAGTCACATCCTCCCACAAACGGTCCATCCCTGCCAGGATCAGAGCGGTGTCCCTGCTGCGACGCCCTTCTCCCGGCCCAGAGCCACACGCAGTGCATCCACTGATGTCGCAAGCTGCATCTGCTGCTGGACTGATGCTTGCAGTAGGCGGGTGTGCTCGTCCAAGAGGTCATCTGCCTCCTTGGCATCCTGTCCCTCAGGGTGTGCATGGCCCTGATGATCAGCACCCCTTGAAGGTGGGTGCTGCGCACCAGGACCAGGTCTGGGCATGTCCACAGGCGGTGCACAGATGCCGCCGCTGAACCCTGTACCCACAAGCCCATTGGCTGACTGCTGATGCTGCCCCTCCGGCTGCCGCTCCCCAGGGCTCAGTGGTGCTTCTGCTGTGGCCGCAACAGTCCCACTGTCCTGAACAAACACCAGTGCTGCCCCACTGGTGCTGACAGGCACAGGCTGGGACTGTGCTGACACGCAGGCCTCCACGGCAGCACCACCCACAGCCACGGGCGCGATGTGTCCTACTGTGTGACCATCCCATGGCACACACGTGTCACTGCCCATGACGTTAGCGACATCATCATCGGTGACGGACTCTGCACTGGCCCCAGTCACAGCATGCTGGCATCCGTGGACGCCGGCACGCTGGGACAAAGCCAGGGCTTCCTTCGCTCCTGTTACAACGACATCAGTGTGAACAGCCTGGCGGCCCCACTGTCGCACTGATCCACGTATACCTGTGGAGGCGGATGGGCCCTCCTCCATCTCCAGCTGACTGTCCTCAGTGGACAGGCCCGCCACCGCTGACCCATGCAGATGCTCAAGATCTGTAAGGGAAAGCAAAGTCGCGTTACTGCATGTGACCTACCCTGCCCCCCCATAGACAGACCATGACTTACCATGCAGTGATGGGCCACCACCCGTCTGGAAGCCACCACCCGGAACACCCTCAATGGCACCACGCTGCATGCTTCCAGCAAGCCTCTCCTCCTGTGGGGTCAGCTGTACCACTTCTGGCTGTCCCCCACCTGTTGCAGCTCATGCTGCCCTGATGGCAGCCACCTTCTCCTTTATCCTCCTCCTGTCCATGCCCATCTTTTTCTTACACTCCTGCACGGAGCGCTGGTGGCTGCCATGCAGGTTCACAGCACGTGCCTCCTCCTCCCATGCAGCAGCAAGGGCTTGAGGTGTTCCCCGCCGTCCACTGAGAAGCGGCTCCTGATCCAGGTAGGCCTCAAACAGGGCTTCGGTCTCGGCCTTGGTAAAGTTAGGCCTCCTCCTCCTCCTCCCACCACTGTGTTCCTCCTCTCCCACAACTTGCTCAGTCATTATGTAGCCTGTAAGAATGGCAGTTGTTACCCGTGACTGTGCAGTCCCATGCATGTTCCTAAATCCACAGTCCACACTCCCAAACAGCATGCAACTCACCAATAGACTGCAGTAATTGACTATGGCCACTGCAGCCTAATATCGCACTTTTATAGCGCAACCCTTGCAAATGAGGCGAGGCGCAACTTTAAGTGGATGCAAATTGCAGTGCTGCACCATTGAATGGCTGATTAGATGATTTGCATATGACGGCTGAATATTGCGCTGTTGCGCTTTGTGCAGTTGTGTTGAACGTGCTGAGCCAATGGCGCAGTTCTGTGACATGCGTAGTACACACCTCACTGCGCATGCCCGGGTTGCTGACGCAGGTGTCTGCCACGCTGATGACGTGCTGTGCGTGGTAGGCAATGCAGGGCATGGCCACCATTGTGCCAGTGGTGCTATAGTGATGGTCACTACATGGCGCTGTGGCACTGGGCCATCATAGGTGCACTGGGCCAACTGCGCGGTAGACCGCTAATGGCGGTGGCACACAGGCAGCCAATCGCGCTACACCATTGGGTTCCAGTGGCGCTGTGTGTGTCCATGCGCCAGAGACCCTTGACCCTGTGCCCGACCTTTGCCCCCTAGGCGCCATGCGTCAGGCATGGGTGCATCTCTATCGCGCTGTTTGGTGACAGCGCGATAGGGAATGGCAGCGCTGTACCACGCAGCATCTGTACGTGGGGAGCCGTGCTGCAGAGCGCCATATTGCCAACTAGAGCAGAGAGCATGGCACGCAGGAGGGCAGCTCAGTGGTCGGCAATAGAGCTGGCCAACCTAGTGGCCATTATGGAGCCACACCATGGGCCACTGTTTGGGGAGGCGCCCTTGGACAGGTACAGGACCCAGGTGTGGGAGGAGGTGGCCACTGCACTTGAGGAGGCCACAGGACAGGGGAGGAGCACTGAGCAGTACCGCCACAGGTACGGGGATCTGCGCGGAGGAAACCGAGCTACTAGCACGCCATGGCATGTGCCAAGAGAGGGCACGGTGCCATGGTCAGGTAGGGGTTACATCAACACACTTTATCTTCCATATGGGTAACACTGTGTATGTGTCCAGCACATGGGGGAGGGACCGTCCGGGGTTGGCTATGGTGGTGTTATCAGGGTGTAGGTGGGTGGGTCTGGCTGTGTGGGAGGGCACACACCTGGGGGCAGGGGGACTTTGCTACAGGATTGTACTGATGTTCCTCTCTCCATGTTTGCCCCACAGGCCTGAAGGAACGCCGCCGTGCCCGTGAACTTCGGCGGCGGGAGGAGCAGAGTGCAGCAAGGCAGGGCGAGGGCCCTCAACACCCACTGGACCGGCCCGAAGAAGGTGAGTGCCATACCTCCATGATTACTATTGCATGCTGTGTAACAGGGTGGGCAGTGGGGCATGGCCACCATCCATCGACACCACTGCCATGCACGTGACTTGTTACAGTCGACACTGTTCAGTGGCAATGCATGTCTGGGAGTGCGTCAATGGTGGTCCATGTGTGCACCAGGTACATGGTTGTGCCACTGCCTTTGCACCACCACATAGCCATGTCACTAAACGGCCACGGTGGTGCTGTGCATGACTTGGCCAGTGGGTGTGTGCAGCATTCCTCATGGCTGTATGCACCTGGGTGGGCAGGTCATGTGGACGTGATCACTGCAGTTGGTCACACACCATCACAGAGGTATGTCCCATGGCCTCATGCCATGCACAGTGGGTGGGCTGTATGGGGTTGTGCATTCACACCCTATTGACTGTGCTCCCTTGTCCTAGGTACACGCCATCTCCGGGAAATAAGGGAGGTGCTGCGGGAGATACTCCAGGTGGCGAGGGCTTTGCTGGGCATCCTCCGTGGGATTGACAACACAGGATCCTGCGGAGGCACAGAGCTCGACAAGTCGGAGGGGAGAGGTGCTCCGCTAGGGATCCTCAGTCCCAGTAATCCCTACCCCCTGGACCCACCCTCACACCCCTCTTTCCTGTCCCATTTGTCCACCCTGCCCCTACCCACCCCCACCTTGTTTGTGGCCCTCCCCAACCTTGTATATATTTTGTACATAGTATTGTAAATAGTTGAATTTTATATGCTTGTTCAATACAGTTATTCTGATATGAATACTGTGGTGGTCTCCGATTTGCAGCGGGCTATAGGTGCTCAGCTACAGTGGTGTGCATGGTGTCAGGGGTGGTGCAGTCATGGGTATGTGTGTGTGTCTGTGTGGAGGTGACTATGGTGTGGGGGTAGCTATCAGTCAGTGTCTGTGGTGTGTGTGTTGTGCCCTGTGCACTGGATGACTGTGTGCAGTGGTCCATGGTGCGTGCTCTGTGTCCATGGTGCATCTATCAGCCCGTCCATGGCCTGTGCAGCTGACACACATGCATGTCTGTGACCTGCACGGTCCTCTGGCATGTCAGTGGTGGCAGTCCCTGTAGGGCAGCCACTGTACCCGTCACATTGCTGGGTTGCCTCCTGTCACTGGTGTGGTGCATGTCTGCCTTGGGTGACACTGTGGCCTCCACAGTTGTCCCAGCTCCATGCTGTGCCTTGTGTGTGTTGCAGGGGATGTGCACCACTGTCTGTGACTTGTGCTCTGGGCGAATGATGGTGGTGTACGGTCCACAGTGCCTGCGCTGGGTGGCTGGTACTCCAGTACCATGGAGGACTGCGGGTTGTGTGTACACAGTTTACATGGGCCCACACTGGGGGCTTGGTTGCCCCACCACTGCGTCCCTGTGTTGTTGTGCCCTTGGGTATGGGTGGGTGTCTGTCCATGCACTGTGTGGTATCCGGTGTGGTGCATGCTTCCACGCACCACTGTGGGTGTCTGTGCTGGCTGTTGTGGCCAGTGGTGGGTCGTGGTGTGTCATTGGAATACTGTGCAGGGTGCTGTACCACTGGTGGTGGTGTCCGGGGCAAGCCCTGTCCCGTGTGGGGTACCTCATGTGCCGACGCATGGTTGATCTCTCAGCAGTACCTCGGGGGGGACTGTGGGTGGTGGCACTGTGTCTGTCGTTGTTGCATTGCTGTGTGCTGCCACCCACTGATGGGTGCTCGTGGTGGGACTGGCTTGCATGGTTCTGTGGTGCACAGGGTTGCATTGTCACAGTGGGGGTGGTGGCATGCATGGAGTTTCCTGCAGTAGTGGTCACTGCTCATGGGGGGGTGTCTGGGGTCACGGTGCAGGTGTGCTCTGCATTGGGGGATGGTGTGGCACGGGGTGGTCAGCCATCCTTGTGTGCCAGTCACAGCTTGCCGGGAGGTGTGATGGGGCACCATGGCCCGGCTGTGGGTTGTTTGCTTGTCTCCATGGGCAGGTGGTTATTCCAGCCTTCCCCCAGTTGTGCAGTGCATGGGGTGTGGGGTGACGATGTCTGTTCTGCTGTGTGTTCCTGTGCCCATCTGTGGCATGGGTGGTGGGCCCCTACCTCCCTGGTTGTGCAGTTGCATTGCTGTGCTGCTGGGGGGCGTCCCTGGTTGCGCTATGGTGCCTCTGGACTGCTCAGCTGCACATTCCTTGTTGCACTATGGCGCATCAGACCTGCTCAGCTTCCCCTCCCTAGTTGTGCTATGGCGCAGGTGGTGCAATATTCAGTAGTCGGCTGTAGGCACAGTTTGGCCTGCTCCGTTTTTGAATATCGTGTCTCTTGCACATGGGCTCAATGGACTTGTGCTTGCTCCTGCTATTGCGCACTTTTTGAGTGCAGTTTGAATATCTGGGCCAGTGTGTTTGACTTTCTTAGTTCCAGTCTCTGTTAGTGAGAGGTAGAGGTGACAGTACTGCTACTTTTGGAGCAATAAAAAGAGAGAAGCATGTAGATTTTTACATCACCTTTTTGACACTTTAGGCATCCTTATTTTATTCATAGGCTTAGTAGGATATGTTTATTTGTTTATTTATTTAGTTGTTTTTGTCTTATGTACAGTCTCAATGACTTGTGGCACCCATCAGAGGCTTGCCAAACTTACTTCTCTCCCACTGTTTAATTCCCTTGATGGTGATAATATTGAAGAGGTTTCCTCCTTTAAGTACCTCAGGGTCTGTCTTGACTGGCATCTTAATTTCTCAGTGCATATTGATGCAATTCACCATAAACTACACACTAAGCTTGGTGCTTTGTACAGGAATAAAGTGAGTATTCTGCTCACTGCCGGCCGAGAAATTGCCTTAAAAATGATCCTTCCAATCTTTGACTATGGTGATTTAGAATCCCCCCTTGCCAGATTGGACCCCTTTTTTCATTCTTTCTTTTTGCTTAAGATTGCCCCCTCGTACTCACCACTGCTCTCTTCACTTAGCCCTTTCTCACCTCTCTCCTAATGCTAGGCACCTTTCTTATTGTGTTTCTTTTTTATCCAAATTCTGGTTCAGCACCCTTCTGCCTTTTCTCAGATCCCTTCTATCCCCTTCTCCATCTTCCTTCTACCTTTTCCACAACAGTAATTCCCATTCTCTGTCTAGTCCTTCTAAAAAATCTATTTGTTTGATCTGCTTTTTCCTACTGCTTTCCTAAACTTTTGTCCTCTCTTTCCCTTTCTGTTCTTCTGCCTCTTCTCCTTCCTCCCTAAAATCTCTTCTTTATGACTTTCATTATCCTTCCTGCAATTATCTATGACCCTTTTCTCTTGTTACTTGTCATCTTCTTACTCCCCTTCTCTAGTTTTCCCTTTTCATGCTGTTACTATTTTTCCCTTCTTTACATGTAAGAGAATGTTATATTATCTAATTTTATTCATTACTAAATTGCCTCTAATATTTATGATCCTGCTTGTAATACTATATCATTGTATATGACCTCTTGTATTTTTAGAAATGTAATTGTGTAGCTATCTTCTTCTCTTCTCTTCTCTCCCCCAGGACACATCTGGAAACGAGCTGTTATCAGTTCAGTACGTATTTCCTGGTTAAACTTTTTAAATAATAAATAAACACATACATACATAAATAAATTCTTTACATATCTTTACTTACGTCAGCATCTTGCTGTCTCTATTTTCCCATTAGTTCTGCTTTCAGGCTTTGTTTCTGTTAATTATGCTCTTTTAAATTAACTTCCTTTCTGTTACTCTCCAGTTTATTTATAATTTCTCATTTTTCTTTTTATTAATCAAAAAAAAGTATGAGATGAGTACAGAAGAGAGCACTGTGATGGGGCTCAGGAAAGAGAGGGAGGAAAGAGCAAGTCAGTCAAATGACAGGAAACATGGACCCCTCCATCTACAGAGAGCAAGAGTGAGGGGTAACAGGAAGCTTGATGCAGCAGCCCCCCCTCCACAGCAGCAGCAGCAAGAAGCAGTTCCCTCAGTTGTTGCAGCTTCATTGCCGCAGCAAGAAGATGGCAGACCTGAACTCCTTGTGTCCCCTGTGGTACTACCACCATAAGCTGATCCCTGGAGGAGGAGCGACATCTGAGCCTATCCTCCTCTGCTTCCTCCCAGATGCAGCAGCACAAGCTCTTCCTAGTTTGGAACTTTTTCAATGTTGACACCGAAGACACCCATGCTGTGACATGCAAATTATTTGGCACCATTGTCTAGTGGGGTAAAAAGGGTAACCAGTTGGGCACTGATGGACAGCACACCCACCTGAATGTCAGACACCTCCATCAGTGTGAGGAACACAAGAAGGCAGTAGTTTGGGGTGGTGGTACAACTTCTGGTGGTCCTTTTGCTCCACAAGAGGGTGGCACAGTAAGCAACCACAACGTGTCTAGTTGTCAGAAGGGGGAAGAGAGAGGTCTTGGACTTGCTGTCAGACTTAGGGCTAGGGAATAGCAGTGCCTGAAATGCCATCTTCTGATCCTCCTCCATTACCAACATGCTCCGCATGAGCTGAAGTGACTCCTCATGGTGATGGAGGACCTCCAATGCACAGTTGTGTCCATGGAAGTAACCCTGCAAATGCTTATGGCAAACCAATGAACTCTACTGGAGGGAATGCAAGAACTCCATTGTGTGCGGCGAGGTGCTCCCTCTGTTCCACCCCATCCATAGCCATAGAAAGCTACTCCATCCTGTCTCCTCCTCACCTCTATGTCTGTTAAACAAACAAACAAAAAATTAAAAAAAAGCGTTTCTCTTACTGTTTTACTTCTTCTTTTATCTTGATTACTGTCTGCTCTCCTTCTCTTGAAAAATAAAAAAAAAATATTTAAAATTAATTTCTATTTCCTATCTCTGTTTTGTGTAACTGGGCAGTCCATGTGCAACCATTCTCTTCTCTCTCTCATTACAATACACAGTACATGTGAAAAGCACAATATGAAAAAATTGTCTAGTCCTCAAATTTTTTTGCCAGTACCTGCGACCTCTACTCTCTAACTGGGTGGCTGCAGCTCAAGAACTGAAAAAAATATCAAACCTGCATCACAGCAAAGAAAATAATGATGGGCAGTGCCCCTCCTGGTGTCTGCTCTCTCCTTAAACTCAGAAACAACAAATGCAACACCAGGAGGTCTAAACCTTAACTTCTGCAAATCCCCCACTGTCGCACATCCCAAGGCCAAAGGTTCTTTGCATATAGGGCACCCAGCTGGCTAAATAGTCTCAGTAGTGACATCTTTGCCTCACCCACGCTGGGTGTATTCAAGTCCAAGCTTCGCCTTGCTCTTCTTGCCTCCAGCACCTGTGACTGCCATGACTAATCAGTACTCCCACCTAGCTGCTCTTTGTTTTCTGCTGCCTGTTGTTGCCCCTCCACCTAGCACTTGCCTCCTCCACAGCCCATCTGATGCACTTATCCCCTGTCCGTCCTTGACAAAGCCCCCTAGGCTGCTATACCCCTGCCCCTGTCTCCCCCCCCACCCTCTCCTTTCCCCACCTCTCACTTCTCCTTTTCCCATATGTGTACACTTCCCTGTGTTTCATGTAGTAATCCTTGTCATAACATGTTACGACCATCAGTGTTACTGATTGTTCAATACTGTAACTGAAACAGTATGCCTGTACTCACTGACGTGGAACCTTTGTAAAAGAGCCCTGGCTCAAAGGTACTTTGTAATCCTATACTCAAATAAATAACATAAATACAAAAAATACTCCAGCTGATGCTGCACTCTTGTCAATCACCCTTTCGGACTGAGTCCCTTCACAGTCACTCTTGTTAATTACTTTAGTGCGCATAAATGCACAAGCACACTGTTTAAAAGTCTCACTTCCCAAAACTAGCTCCAGAACCAGAAATTATATATGCTGCTAATATGGTGCTGCTGCTGTCCTGTGTCAGTCACCCTCTTGGGCTAAGTACCTCCAGAATAACTCTTGTTGTCACTTCCCAAAATTGTCTCCAGAACCAAAAATTATTTATGCTGCTATGTATGTGGTGCTGCTGCTGCTGCACTATGTCAGTCACCCTCTCATAGAAAGATAGAAACATAGACTTTGAAAGCAGATAACAACTGCTTGGCCCACTCAGTCTGCCCATTTCCCTATCTATTGGATAAGCGCAGATCCTAGTTAACCAACATCCTATTTCTTCCTACCCCCCCACCAGAATTGCCTTACATCTGGCCCATGCATTCTTGAATTCCCCCACTGTTTTTGACTCCATGACCTCCTCAGGAAGGCCATTCCATGTGTCCACCACCCTTTCCATGAAATAATACTTCCTCACGTTGCCCCTCAGCCGTCCCCCCCCCCAATCTTCAAATTGTGCCCCCTTGTTCTTGCACATCTCTTTTTCTGAAAGATGCTACCCTCCTGGACTTTGTTGATTCCCTTGAGGTACTTGAAAGTTTCTATCTGTACAGCACCTCACTGGAGTGGGGATGTGTGCCACTGGACTGGAGGATTGCACATGTAGTGCCATTACACAAGAGCCGGCCGAGGGATGAACCAGGTAATTATCGTCTGGTAACTCTCACATCCATAGTGTGCAAACTCATGGAAACGATACTGAAGGAAAGACTGGTGTCGTACCTGGAGGACAATGGCCTCCAGGACATGAGGCAGCATGGGTTTGTTTCAGGGGAAGTCTTGTCAAACCAACCTGATACAATATTATGACTGGGTGACAGGTGAACTGGATAAGGGTCATGTGGTGGATGTTCTTTACTTGGACTTCAGCAAGGCCTTCGATTCAGTGCCTTGTGGGCGGCTTGCGGGAAGCTAACTGGAGTAGGAGTAGGGGAAGAAATGATGAACTGGATTACAAGCTGGCTGAGTGGGAGGCTGCAAAGGGTGGTGGTGAGAGGGGAGCTCTCAACTCCAAGGCCGGTGATGAGTGGGGTGCCACAGGGCTCTGTGTTGGAGCCAGTATTCTTTGGGCTCTTCATATCAGACATTAGACATGGGGTGGTGAGCAAGGTAGGTCTGTTTGCTGACGACACCAAAATCAGAGCAGTGGTGGATGGAGAGGAGGGGTGGAAGCAGCTGCAGGGGGACCTGAGCCAGCTAGAGGAGTGGTCAGAGAGGTGGCAGCTGGGGTTCAATGCAAAGAAGTGTAAGGTTATGCACTTTGGGGTGAAGAACCCAAGGAGAGAATACTGGCTGGGGGGGGGGTTAAGCTGGGGATCACTGATGAGGAGAAAGACCTTGGGGTAATGGTAACGGGGACTCTGAACAACACTGCCCAGTGCAGGAGAGTGGCTGCAAAAGTGAACAAAATGCTGGGGAGCATAGCAACGGGGTTTTAGTCCAGGCGAAGTGAGGTGATCTTGCCCCTCTACAGATCGCTGGTAAGGCCGCACTTAGAGTATTGTGTGCAGTTTTGGAGGCCATACCTAAAGCGTAATATCAGGCTGCTGGAAGGGGCGCAGAGGAGGGCAATGAAGATGATATGTGGAATGGAGGGGAGAGACTATGGCAGCAGGCTGGGAGACCTCAATATGTACACCCTTGAGGATAGAAGGGACAGGGGGGACATGATAGAGACATTCAAGTATCTGAGGGGAATCAATAAGGATGGGGCACATGGGGTCTTTAAGTTAAGGAGTGGGAGGGTCACTAGGGGGCATGGGCTAAGAATGGAGGGGGGAAGATTTAGGAAGGAAATGAGTAGACGCTATTTCACAAAAAGGGTGGTAGCAAAATGAAACGACCTACCAGAATGGGTGGTATCATGTAAATCTGTGAACAGCTCCAAAAGGGCATGGGACAGGGAACAGGGAAGAGTAAGGGTGGGGGGTGGCAGTGGGATGACAAAAGTGAGGGGGGTGGGGCAGCTGCAAACTTGGGGTGTTGGCTGCACACTCGAGCAGACTTAGATAAACCGGGTGGTCTGTTTCTGCTGGCACATTCGTATGTTCGTATCATGTCCCCCCTCCCCTTTCCTCCAGGGCATACATATTAAGCTTCTTTAGTCTGTCTTCATATGGCTTCTGGTGCAGACCCTGTACCATTTTTGTTGCCCTCCTCTGGACTGCTTACATCCTGTCTATGTCCTTGCAGAAATAGGGTCTCCAGAACTGCATGCAGTACTCCAAATGGGCTCTCACCCACTGTCTGTACAGAGGGATAACAACTTCCTGTTTTCTACTGGTGATGCTTCTTTCTATGCATCCCAGTATCCCCCCAGACCTCCTTACTGCCTTCTCACATTGCTTACTTACCTTTTGGTCAATTGATATGACTACCCCCATGTCCCTTTCCATTTTTGTTGTTGTTAGTACCCCCCACCATTGTGTACTCTTCCCCTTGGTTTTTGTTTCCCAGGTGCATTACCTTGCACTTCTTTGCATTGAATCTAAGCTGCCATACTTTTGACCATTCCTCCAACCTTGCCAAGTCCCTTCTCATCCTTTCCACACCCCCCTTGTGTATCAGCCCTGTTGCAGATCTTTGTGTCGTCTACAAAGAGGCATACTTTTCCTTCCATTCCCTCTGCAATGCCACTGATAAAGACATTAAAAAGGACCAGACCCAGTACTGAATCCTGTGGTACCTCATTAGTAATCCCCCTTCCTTCAGAGTGGACTCCATTTACTATTACCCTTTGTGAACTCTTGTCCAGCCAATGTTTTATCCAGGCTACCACCCTGGAACCCACTCCCAGGCTGGCTAATTGGTTAATTAATCTTTTGTGCGGGACTGTGTCAAATGCCTTGCTAAAGTCTAGGTAGGCCATGTCCACAGCCCCTCCCTGATCTACTACTTTGGTCACCCAGTCAAAGAACTCTATTAGATTTGTCTGTCATGACCTTCCCACTGTGAATTAGTGGTGGGCGAAGTGGGTTCAATCCGCTCCACGAAGCGATTCGCAGAGTGCTCCTCAACGCGAAGCGGAGTACTTCGCGTTATAATGAGGAACACGAAGTCCATTAGAAACACTGACTTCACGTTACTCCACCTTCCCGGGCCACTACTCTTCCAATTTTAAGGCAAAGTGCATTGATGGCAGTCCACTTTGCCTCACTTCGCCTTGTTTTTGAGCTCCAAAGGAGAATTTTGCAGTGATTCATGGGATTTCAGGTCACATGGGCTGTATATTGATCTGCACAGCCTCAGTTCAGGGTAATATGAGTAGGAAGGAGTAGGAGACAGTGTGCTCTGATAGCTGCCTGTAATAGGAATCTTGTAAAAGCTGTTCAAAAAGCATTTTTGCTTTTTTTTGGGGATCCAACTTTTGTTCATCGATTGTAGGAAATCATCCTGTGCTCATATCATCGAGCGTTTTTGTTTGTGTGAGGATTTTGAATGTTAATTTACAACATTGAGTGTGTGTGGTGAAAGACAGTGAAAGTGTGCTGTGGAGGAGGGGCGTATCTGTGGTATAGCAAGATTTAGGTTAGAGAAATAGTGATTTCTTTGCTTTTAGGTTATATTTTAGTTATATAAGTGACTGTGTTAATGTACACATAGTAATATCGTCAGTAATAGTACAAATTGTCTTGCTGTTTGTTGTGTGGATGTGGTACAGCATTTCATAAGGTTAGGTTGTTTTAAATTTTAAATTTACATTAACGTGGCATAGTACACTGAACTTTTGCATTTGTGTCGCATTCCTTGTTCAGCATTGTACACAAACTGTTCTATGTTGTGTGTCAGTGTGTGTGCAGTGTTGCGTGCATCAATTAATACACCTTTTATTGTGACACAGACTAGTGTAATTGCAACTAAGCGCAGCAGTGTGAACCTGCTATCCACTGCAGCTGCCTGATTTTGTACTGCGATTGTGTTCTCTGTTCTTAGTTTTGCTGCTTGTAGTGCAGTAAAAATCAGCACTGTCTTTATTCAGTGCTCCCCCCACCCCCCACGTTCAAAAGGTATTTTTTACCAGACTGTATTGTTTCTGTGACCCCATCAGCACCACTGGTTACTGAAGTTGTTTTAATTCCATGACAGTCTCAGAGTAATCTCTTATCTGTTGCTGAAGCCACAGTTGTTTATTTGGCTTCACATCCAGCCAGCGTCCCTCTAATCAGAAAGTGAATGTATCAAAATCTGAATTTCGTAATAATATTTGTGGTTGATCCCCCAAAATGCCTGCACAGAGATGTGCAAGCAAAGCTCTCTCTCGCCATGGCAATGTTGGCAGTGAGATGGTCTGTGGGCGTGGTAGTAGTACGCAGATGCAGAAGTGCATTGCTGATGTGAGGAAAGGTATTTCTCCTGCAATGTTTTTTACAGCCCAATCAGTAGCTTCACTCATAGTTGGAGGAGATGATGTTTTCCCAGTCGGTGGTGTTAGTGTTACTGGTGTTAGTGGTGGTGGTGGAGGTAGTATTAGTATTGTTGCATCAAGTTCTAATTCTGACCAGTGTACCGTATCCAAACATATTGAGTGTGAAGCAGTGCAAGGGACTGGCAGCATAGATGATGTCATACTTCCCAGTAACATCCCAGTAACTGAACCTGAGGATTCTAATGATCATGTCAACGATAGCATATAATGTGATATTCCGTCCACCGTGGTACTTAACATCACGCATTTTCCATGCAGTGATTCACAGTGTGGTGAAAAAATATCAGGTGATGGTGGTGTAGATACTGATGATAAATGGGATGATGATGATTTTGCTGTTGTTGCAACATGCAGTCCACATGTTAGCATCCAAGCAGAAGATGTGGATGTGTGATATTGATGAATATGATGATTATGTAATTGACCCCAGTTGGGAACCGGAGAAAAAGAAATTAAAAGTGGCTGTGTCTGAGTCTGTTTACAGGAATCCCCGTAAAAACTTGTGATCTACCGCTTTTAGTTGATGATGATGACCCAGTAATCAATATGATAGGTAGTCATGGTAGTCAGTTGCAGTCCAGGGCCCAGATATTCAAAAGGGTTGCGCATGGTGCAACAGTGTTGCACCATGCACAACCCACTGATGCGCCCTGGCGTGATATTCAAAAGGGAAAAGTGCGCGGCACAAATCCTGATGTGCCGGGGTGCATCAGTAATGTATGCAGGCACAGGTAGGGGGGGTGTGCCCATGCATAACCTGCACAGCCCGATATTCAGCCCGGGATGTGCAGAGCCATGCATGCGCAATCCCTACTTGCACCTGTACAAAGTTAAGCCAAAAAAAAAGGAACAAATGATGGCCACCCACAGGTGAGCTGCCGCATTGCAGGGCGCAACACGGCAGCTGCCACCTGTAGGTAGCCACCCGAGTTCCTGCCGCACCTGGCGGCACCCTCCCATGCCCCATAGTGGGCATCCATGTAAATAAACCTCCCCTCCAATATCCCTGGTGGTCCAGTGGGCCGAGTGCTGCCCGATCATGGGCATCTGGTTAAATAACCCCCCTGTCCTATATTCCTGGTGGTCCAGTGGACCGCTATGTTCCCGATCGTGGGCATTTGTCTACAAAAAACATCCCCGTCCAATATACCTGGTGGTCCAGTGGACTGCTATGTGCCCGATCGTGGGCATCGGTATAATACACCCCCCTGTCTAATATCCCTGGTGGTCAGTGGACCGGATCGGCTGCTGATCGGGGCATCTTTTATTCATCTCCTCACCAATATCCCTGGTGGTCCAGTGGACGCACTCTGCCCAATCGCGGGTATCTGTAAAACATAAAAGTCTATTACTCTGGTGGTCTAGTGTACCCCCTCCCCACCCGCCACTGGGCCCACCGCCCACCCCTCGCAGCTGGCAGGGCAGCACCTCACCTTGCCACCCGCGCCTACCGATTACAGCTCGGTAGGCACGCCCATTGGTTCACAGCGTGAGCCAATGGGCTGCAGCCTACCGAGCTGTCAGCTGGAGGGCGGTGGGGTGGCAGGCGGTGGAGTGCTGCTGCCCGCCGGCTGACGGGGCGGGTGGTGGTTCAGTGGGCAGGTGGGGGTACACTAGACCACCAGGGTAATAGGACTTTTATGTTTAACAGATGCCCGCGATCGGCAGAGTGAGGTCCACTGGACCACCAGGATATTGGCGGGGGTGATTTAAAAGATGCCCGCGATCGGCAGCGATCGTCCACTGGACCACCAGGGATATTGGATGAGGATTTTTTTGTAGACAATTGCCCACTATAGGGAAATATAGCGTCCACTGGACAACCAGGGATATAGGATGGGGGTTATTAACCTGATGCCCGCGATCGGCAGCACTCGTCCACTGGACCACCAGGGATATTAGACGAGGATTATTTTTAGACAAATGTCATGATCGAAGCTGCAGGCGCCGGTCCCTGACGGCTGCTGCCTGGCAGGGCGCCAGGCGCAAGTCGCCGGGGATCACGCACCCGCCGCTAATGGGATACAATCTTGAAGAGTAATGACATGCAAATGGCCCCATGTGCACCTTTGCATAAATTATGGCCCCATTTGCATGTCCTCTGAATATCACAGGTGCTGTGCATGGCGCAATGGCACTTGCGCTAGTGCATCTCCATGCTCCACTCTGGCCACTTGCACTGGCGCAGTGCCACTGCATCCTGCACAGTGGGGGTGGCCAGGGTGCGATATTCAAAGCTGCTGAGCCATAGTGCAGCTCCGTTGAATATCGCCCAGGCCACACCCCTGCGCAACCAAGTTGAGCTGTGCCCAGGCTTGTGCCACAGCCTAGCGCAGTTTGAATATCTGGGCCCAGGTGTGCAGTGCCAGAAACATCACATGCCCCCCCACTTCAGTGCTTAAAATAACAGACTTAAATAAGCCACATCATCATGGACATGTTAAAAGCAGAGCATCACAGTACCTTGTTTGGGATTCTTTCGTTCAAGATGCAAATGATAATTCCGTTGCAATCTGCCAGGTTTGCCATGTGCACGTGAGTCGAGATAAAAAGGGGAGCCATCTGGGGACAGGAGGACAGTATACACATCTTAAGAATAGGCACTTGGCTCTGTGGACCCAGCACAAGCTGGCAGCTAATACCATAGTGGAGCGTTCAGCCATGTCACCGGCAACCATAGCCAGCATGTTATCCCCTTCCAAGACTGTTAAGCCCAGTAGGAAATTAAACGTGTGCAGTAGCGCAGTAATAAGAGCAGAGGATTACTACAGGCATGATGAGGTGGAGGATCATAATGACTTTGAAATGTTGTCCAGTGCTGGTGAGAGTAGCAGTTTTGTGGTGGTGGTGGTGGTGGTGGCGGTGGTGGTGGTAAATGCAGTATGTGTAGTGCAAGTGGTACATCAACCCCGGTTGGCAAATCTGGCAAAATAACATAATTTCTGGGTTTGTCATCATCACCTGTGCAACCGTCTTCATCAAATGTCCACACTCCATCCCCTGCCAATGCCATTCATCACAGAGCACAACCATTTGTGACCAACAACACACCCCATGTAAAATGTTTAAGTCAGCCCATGTTACAGAGTGTTTCTGCACATAAGCTGAAGTACCCCCCCAATCATACAGTGTCATGTGAACTTAATGCTGCTGTAGTGGAAATGCTGGCAATTGATCTTTTGCCTTTCTCCTTTCTGGAGAATTCTGGGTTCCGGCAGTTTGCTGCACGTGCCTGTCCAAAATGGAAAATCCCATCCAGTACATACTTTTCTACCTGTGCTGTCCCCGAGTTGTTCCGCACTGTGTCTGACTCAGTAAGACATGCCCTTCAACATTCCTCCTCTCCATTCATCCATGTAAGTATGGATATGTGGACAAGTGGTAAAACAGCGGGGAGTTCATATCTGTGTATAACTGCACACTGGGCGCAGGTGCCGGGGGTTGTTTGTGATGTTGGTAGTGTGAATAATCAGTGCAGTAAGGTGGATTGTCGTGGTAGCAATCTTCTTGGAATTCGCCAGCATGCAACCATTGCTATGCATAGTGTGACCTGTTCACACACTGGTGAGAACATGTTGGACATGGTACTGACTGAAACTGACAGATGGCTAAACCCTCTGTCCCTGAGAGCTGGGTTCATAGCAAGTGACAAGGGGTCAAATGTGGTGAAATGCATCACTAATGGTGTTTTTTTTTTCATGTTCCATGCATGGCCCACTGTTTAAATCTTATGGTTCAGGAGTTTCTGCAGCACCTAGATATAAAGGAAATGCTGACCATTGCACGACATATCTGATCTCACTTTTCAAGATCTGGAAAGGCCCGTGAACAACTGCGGCAGCTGCAGATACAAAACAGCCTGTCTCAGCACCGCTTGAAGCTGGAAGTTGTCACCCGATGGAACTCCACGTTATACATGGCAGAGAGGTTGTATGAACAATACAAAGCCATCTCAGAATATCTTGTTAAGCACACTAACTATGACAGTTCCGGGGCCTCCATGTCTATGACGACTGAACAGTGGCGCCTCATGGACTCTGTAATAACAATTTTGCGGCCTTTTGAACATGCCACACAGGCATTGAGTGGTGAGTCTGCCTCCATTAGTAAATCAAATCCACTACTGTGGGTGCTGAGGCAGACATTGGTGAATGTACAGCATAGCCTTGATGTTGCTGGAGACGGTGGTAGCAGTATGTTGCTGCAACACATGCTGGCAGTATTCAACCAGAATCGTCACGTTATGAGCATTCAGCGTAGTGACAACTTTGCCATAGCAACAATGCTGGACCCATGATACAAACGTGGAATTGCATCAGTACTGGAGGGAGGGCCTGAACAGGTAAAAAATATCAGTGGTCAACTGATGCGCTTGGTTCATGGGTCGCAGAAGTCACGTGCCAAGGTCAGCAAACCTCAGCAGCATAATCTGGCTGAAGGTGTACCTGGAGGACCATCAAGCATATCCTACGAGGGGAAGGGGACTGCAGTTCTAGGTGGTCTGTCATCCAAAGTGGGTGGCATCAACCCACTTTGGGAGGCTTTGTCCCAAGTGGGTATTTGTGAAATTAATGATTCGGGAGAACAGGATGATGCATCAACAATTGGACTTAGTGCGGCACAGAGAATGGTTGAGTCATATTTGTCTGAAAACAGGCATCTGACAATAAGTGATGAATCTGATCCTCTTTTGTACTGGAGTGGAAAGGTCAGGGAATGGTGAGAGCTGACTGCAGTGGCACTGAAGTACCTCACATGCCCACCCTCCAGTGTAAGTGTTGAGAGGGTATTCAGTTCAGCAGGTCCAATAGTCAGGGATCATCAGACAAACCTGTATCCTGCAAATGTTAGTTTGCTAACATTCATTAAAATGAATGAGAGGCACATACCAGCACAGACTGCAGCCTCGGTATTCATACCCCTGCCTAGTCGTGGCGGTCTTGCTGATGTGGAAATGGAGCATCCTGGTGGCACTGGCAGTGGCTGCCTGAAACGGCCCACCACTGATGTAGATGATGATACAATGGAGAAAGAATTTCCCAGTGGTCAGACTTCAGACATCGATGATTGTGAGGGCAGTTTTCTTTATGAGGATCATGATGTGGTTAATGTTGGCAGGTTTTAACTGCAATATTTAAAAGGCGGTGTGCCCCCCCCCAGACCACCACCACTGGGACTGATGTTATCCAAGTCTGCCACCATGAGTCTGTCTGCCCCCCGGACCACCACCACCACCTGGACTGATGTTATCCAAGTCTGCCACCATGAGTTTGTCTGCTCCCCGGACCACCACCACCGGGACTGATGTTATCCAAGTCTGCCACCATGAGTCTGTCTGCCCCTCAGACCACCACCACCACCAGGACTGATGTTATCCAAGTCTGCCACCATGAGTCTGTCTGCCCCCTGGACCACCACCACCAGGACTGATGTTATCCAAGTCTGCCACCATGAGTCTGTCTGCCCCCCGGGACCACCACCACCACCAGGATTGATGTTATCCAAGTCTGCCACCATGAGTCTGTCTGCCCCTCGGACCACCACCACCACCACCAGGACTGATGTTATCCAAGTTTGCCACCATGAGTCTCTCTGCCCCCCACGGACCACCACCACCAGCTTCTTAATATTTAAACCATGAAGTGAGTATGTGTACTCATGTTTGTTATGCTGCTTCACTTTCTTTAGTTGTATGTTTTGTTTTCTGTAGCTTTTCAGAGCCACAATGGTAAAACACATACAGTACACTTCTTTTGTTTCTTATACAGGGTAACAAAAAAAGGCTCCATCGCTAAAACTCCTTGGGAATGGTACTGTAGCTGTACCATACAGAGAGGAAGCGATGTAATATCCATGTGAAATCCATTCTGGTAAGTATGAAGATTTTATTTCATCCATTTCATTGTTTTGTAAAGACTGCAGCAGATGTTGCACACAGGTTGTGTTGGTTGACAAGATGTGGCTTTGAAATGTAACTTGACTTTTGGGATTGAGATTTGAGAACCAGGGAGGGACACATAACAATTAAGTTGTAAGAAGTCATTCATTTCTTTTTTTAGGAAACTTGCAGATGCTTTATTGTTCTGACAAGGTTGCCTTATCCAAACAAGTTCTTCAACATCAGGCACCCCTCCCCCCGGGCTGAGGCGCACATGCAACATGCAGAAGTAATTTCATTAGATGACCATGACTATCATTAACAATCAGTCTAGAGAAGGATGCAGATGAAATCTGTGAAGAAGGAAGAAAATAAGAAACCATTACAGTCAAACCTGCAAATATGCTTCCCCCACCCCCAAAAAAAAAAATACTTACCTTTATGTGCTTGACAGTTAGCCATTGCACATTTCTACGCAAAAAGTTCTAGTCGAGCACTGGAATGTGCACACCAACGGTATCTGTGACCTGTGAATGATACAGAACAATACCATGAGTACATGTTCATGTCAACCCCCCTCACCTACAAAATACAGAAATATATATCTATATATATCAACTCACCAAGGCTACTATTAGTGTATAGACAAAGGGCACCCTTCCATCCAGTTGAGATGATCACATTGCATTTGCTTGAATCGCAGCACACATTGGACCAGTAGCAGTTCGCTCACGGACATCATTTTATTCTGGGGAATTGCGTGCATGAGTGACTGTGCAATAAATTCAGGGGTACTTTGTATGTGCTGAATCAGTCTCATTTCACTGTGTAACCACTTGTCAATTTTTTGCACACAAAGAGGATGCAGTTTGGGCCAGCAGAAAAAATCTGTGGACTCTGTGCTACCACTGCGCGCATGACTGAGTGCGCCATTAATTCTGGGGGACTTTGTATGTGCTGAAACAATCCTATTTCACTTCGTTACCACTTGTCAATTTTCTGCACACAAGGAGGATGCATTTTGGGCCTGCAGAAAAAATCTGGGGACTCTGTGCCACCACTGCGCGCATAACTGAGTGTGCCATTAATTCCAGGGGAATTTGTATGTGCTGAAACAGTCTCATTTCACTTTGTTACCACTTGTCAATTTCCTGCACACAAGGAGGATGCATTCTGGGCCTGCAGAAAAATTCTGGGGACTCTGTGCCACTTTTATGCACATGACTGAGTGTGCCATTATTCTGGGGGACTTTGTATGTGATGAAACAGTCTCATTTCACTTTCTTACCGCTTGTCAATTTTCTGCAAACAAGGAGGATGCATTCTGGGCATGCAGAAAAAATATGGGGACTCTGTGACACTTTTATGCGCATGTGCATGACTGAGTGCACAATTAATTCTGGGGACTTTGTATGTGCGGAAACAGTCTAATTTCTCTTCGTTACCACTTGTCAATTTTCTGCACACAAGGAGGATGCATTCTGGGCCTGCAGAAAAAATCTGGGGACTCTGTGTCAATTTTATGCACATGACTGAGTGCGCAATTAATTCTGGGGGACTTTGTATGTGCTGAAACAATCTCATTTCACTTCATTACCACTTGTCAATTTTCTGCACACAAGGAGGATGCATTCTGGGCCTGCAGAAAAAATCGGAAGACTCTGTGCCACTTTTATGCGCATGACTGAGTGCGGCATTAATTCTGGAGGACTTTGTATGTGCTGAAACAGTCTCTTTCACTTCATTACCACTTGTCAACTTTCTGCACACAAGGAGGATGCATTCTGGGCCTGCAGAAAAAATCTGGGGACTCTGTGCCACTTTTGTGTGTTCTGTGATTGTTGCTGTGAGCTAATGATGTCATACTGACATTTTTACAGTTAAAGCAGCATTGCAAGAATGTCCTCATAGTTCTGAATTGTACTTTTTTTCTGCTACTTTACAATTTGCCACAGCCACCACTACTTACCTCCGAGTCATGACTTGAATGATACAATTCTTTTCACAATTTATATCTGCTTTACTTACTTGACTCCTTTTTTACATGTATGAAAAAAAAATGAGCATGTCTTCCAATTGTTTGGACCAGCTTTGTATTTATTTGTAGCTGCTTTTCAATAACTATTGTTCCGTGGTGTCATAAAACACTGCCTGATGCATAACTGTTAATTAATAACAGAAGTGATATAAAACAACTACTTGATGTGATGGAGAAAAGCAGAGGAAAACAAAGACAAAGACCTGGTCAGCACCAATTTAAAAGGAATGCTCCTTTCATTATTTCACACATGAAACAAGCATTTGTCAATGCCGAATGTTTGCTTGCTGGCATTGGCATTGGTAGTGTAGAAGTTACAGAGCTGCATAATAGGAATGGCAGCGAAGTATTGAACTGAAGTCAGCCCCACCACCACCCTGCAGAGAGTGACAGGCATTGGGGTGTGCCTTTGGGTCGTCAGGCAGAACGACCATGCCATTTCACCACACCCTACCCTGCAGACACTGACAAGTGTCACGGTGTGCCTTGGGGTCTTTGGCCCTTATGCGCACCCCATTCCATCAGGAAATACGGTGAGATGGGTTCAGTATAGGAGAATGGGGTGAAGTTTGGGCCCGAAGAGTCCGAGGCACACCTTGATGCCTCTCACTGGTTGCAGGGTGTGGGTGGGGAGGAATGGTATCAGCATGACAGGCAAGAATCCCAAGTCACACCCCTGATGCCTGTCATTCTCTCAGGCATTCGTTGGTATTTTCACTCCAAATTTTCAACATTTTTTTTTGTGACCCCCACCTCATGAACAGTGGCAATATCAGTTTGTTAGCCGAAAACTGCTTTTGCACAGTGACTATGGCATTTGGCACCACAGGTGCAAAAACACATTCCAAACAGGATGTGAAAAATGACAGCTGTACTGTTCATGGGGAGGTGTAAATAGCGATGTTGAAAATCTGCTGAAAATCTTCAAAAAACTGGTGAAGTCACATGCGTGCGTAGACACTGTGCAACGCACACCTGTAATGTAACTAGTTTGGGGATTTTTTTACAGCAGATTGTTAACACAGGCATTTTGGGACCTCCGATCATGAACAGTGTCAGTGTGATTTTCTTTATCTGTCCCGAACAATGATTTTCCGCAGCGACCACGCATTTCTGTGCTGAAAGTGTGAAAACACATTTCGGCCATGATGTGGAAAATTAATGAACTTACGAGGGTGCGTGGAAACTGTGCAATGCTCACTCGTAGCACAGTCATTTTATGGAGTTTTGTCACCAAATTTTCAGCATAGCCATTTTAAGACCTCTGCTCATGAACATGTCACTGTGATTTTCTTAATCTGTCCCAAACATTGTTTTCACACACCAACTGTACCATTGTGTGCTACATGTGCGGAAACACATTTTGGACGAGATGTGAAAATGGTAGCTGTACTGCTCATATGGAAGTGCGGTAAAATAGCACTGTTGAAAATCTGATGTGCAAATATTACAAATTCAAGAAACTTGCCAGCGCATGTAGGAACTACTAACCAGCGTAGCGCCTAAAACAGTCATTTTTAGGAATTTTTTCACCAAATTTTCAGCATAGCCATTTTAATACCTCTGCTCATGACCAGTGTCACTGTGATTTTCTTAATGTTTCCCATACATTGATTTCGCACACCGACTGCGCCATTGTGCACTACATGGGCGGAAACGCATTTTGGGTGAGATGTGAAAAATGACAGCTGCACTGCTCATAAGGAGGTGTGGTAAAATGGCAATTTTGAAAATCTGGAGTGAAAATATTGAAATTTCGCAAACTTATGAGCGTGCAGGAGAACTGCGCAACGCGCGCTATAAAACAGTCATTTTAGGATTTTCACCAAATAAAACAGGCTTTTGAGAGCCCACCTTATGAACATTGGCAGTGTCATTTCATTAATCATTCCGGAAAGGTGATTTCGCACAGTGGCTGCGAAATCACCCTTCAGGCCCAAGTAACGCCATGACAGTGACATCATTCATGAGAAGGGGTCCCAAAAACCCCATGTTGAAAGTTTGATGCAAAAATTCCAAAAAATGCTCGAGATATGCAGCAAAGTTGAAAAAACCCTATCTAATACATTATACAGCTTACCAGCATTTCCTCAGTTTGCAGTCGGCTTTGAAGAGTGCAGACGTGTTCCCGGTCCACCGAAGATCGTCGCGCCAGACTCCGAGGTAAGTATGGGGTGAGGGGGGGGTGTGGGAGGCAGGGTGCGCAGTGGGTGGTGCGGGTGGGGGCAGGGAGACTGCAAGGGACTGTTTTTAATGTACAGGTTTTTTATTACTAAGGCAGCTGGGGCGTTTGCCAGCTGGGGTGGGCTCCCAAGCGTGGCAGCTAAAACTGTTTGGGGGCTGGAGCTGAGGTTGGGCACCCCCGTCAGCATATGACGTATGCCACGCTGGGGTGAGCTCCCCAGCGTGACACCAGGAAAGCTTTTTTGGGGGCGTAGCCGACAGGCATTGGGCACCCTCGCCAGCTATACAGTATGTGTGTGGGGGAGCGTCAGCACTGAATATGCGTGCGCAGCATGTTGAGGGGGAGCTCTGCTCACTGAAGCGGATCTCTCCCTTTCAACTGTATGCCACTACATTTTCAGCTGTCATAGACAGCTGGAGTAGTGATTGGCGCACTGCGACCGCACCTGCAAACACACTGACTGAATTGGAAGAGGCTGACACACCTCTGGAAAACTCGGATGATGGCACTATGTTTCTTGCACATGCGTGCAAGCAAACATAAAAAGGTAGTACAGCAGACTCAACTACTGCAAATTATCGTATCATTCCAGTCAGTCAGGATGTAAGTAAAGGAAGTTGTAACATAGCATTAAAAAATATAGGTCAGAGTTATCAACAGATTGTTGCGCTGCTGCTTTACAGACATTCACCACATTACATAGTTATGGTGATGCACATAAACTAATATGTGGGGTCATTACTACCACTGGAATATTTCTTGCTCCACAGAGTGCAATATATTTCTGTGAAAACCACCCATAATTTCATTACAGTGAGTCGCATGATGGAGGAATTACCAATCAGAAAAGTCACCCACATTATGCCTCCCTTTCTCAGCAACGTTAGGACGTGATGCCAGGGGGAGCGCAGGTGCATGCTCCACTATAGTGAATGTCCGGCAGCTATCCCAACCAATGTTTTCTTATTTTATAAGGTTCACTTTGTGGTGAAATGTGGGATGCTTCCACTAACAAGGCTCTTCTGACTGGAAACGTGGCCACACATTTCACCACAAACTGACCATTATAACATAAAGAAACATTCAGAAACCTGCCGGACAATCGGATATTCACTGTAAGGAGCACGCACACGTGCTCTCCCTGCCATCACGTCCTAACGTTGCTGAGAAGGGAGGCAGAATGTGGGCAGATTTTCAGAATGGGAATGCCTCTGTCACATGACACACTGTAATGAAATTACAGCTGCTTTTCACAAAAATGTATTACACTATGTGGTGCAAGAAAGATTCCCCTGGAAGGGAAAATGTGTATGATTAAACAATAACAAACAAAAACACACAAAAAGTACAATACAGTAGTGGGGTGGGGTCAGGTGGGCAGAAAACAATCCCCTGACTTACTATGGCCGTAGGATGCCGTAGGGTCCAGCAGCAGGTGCAGCATTGAAAGTATTTGCTGCAGCTCTGCTTCCACTCTGTTAACCTGCTGCTCCAAAGCACTGAAATGCTCATTATTTTCCTCGAGCACTGCCCACACCAGTCTGAGGTCAGACTGGCTTGCAGGGGCTGTGGCGGGGTCCACTGCAGCGGGTAATCCAGGTAGTGGGGCTGGTGGTGGACAGGGTGGTGCTGGTGGCTGTGGTGGTGGTGGAGCAGCTGATGTAGTAGCCCTCCTCCTCCTGCTGTGGCGGTGACTGCTGCGAGGCACATCTCCCACCCAACCCCAGCAGCACCCTCGGCAACTACCACGGAAGGACCAGCAGGTGGATGTCTGCCCTCTTCCGTGGCAGCCTGCCACTCTGCCCTGTGGTGGTTCAGCATGTGGGTGCACTGGCCACCGGTCCCCAAATGTGTCCCAGGGGGGCCATGGCGCACCAGCACACCACACACACATGGCACTCCACCACTGTGCTGTCTCCCCCAACACAATTAAAAAACTCCCACACTGGGGAGCTGTGGGGGGACCAGACACAGTCCTCACATGTCGGGCATGAGTCTCGCCACCACCTACAATTGCTGGAGCCACCTTCTGTGGCTGTGGAGGTGGTGGATGGGGTGCTGCTGGAGTCCCAACAGCTGCTGCAAGTGGTGGTAGTGGTAGTGGTGGAAAAGGTGGACGTGCAGCAAGCACCGGTGGCACTGGTGCTGCTGCTGCTCCTGTTGCTTCAGTGGGGGAAGCAACACCAGCCAGGAGTCTGGAGCGGTCCAACATCACACAACCACCCCGCCCCCCACGGGTCCGCACTACTTCCCTCCTAACGCACCCACGGGCCAGCAACTCGCCTTCTCCTATGTGGCTCTCCATCCTCCTGAGTCCACGGGATGACACACACACACACACACACACACACACACACACACACAACACACACACACACACACACACAGTCAGTCACACACACACAAAACAAAACGTATACAAAAAAATTCACTAACAAAAAAAACACTAAGACAATACAAAAACTAAATAAAATAGCTTTTAAAAAAGCTGTTTGTTTGTTCTGGGTTCTGGCAGTAAAAAGAGATGAAAGCCAAGCAAACTCTTCTCCTCTCACAATTTTGCTTTCTCCCTCTACAAATGCAAAGGAGAAAGTGAAACTGCTTCTCTGACTCACTTCCTTCCTGCCTGGCTAAAGCATGTGACTTACAGTACTGCAAGCCATGTGATGTGCCTATTTTCTTCTCACTTTGCCTTATTTCATGTTATGGCATAATGAGAACATGAAATTAGTAATAATAGCAGTGAGCACTTTGCAGGGTCCCACGCTTTGTGCCGTGGGATGCATAAGTGCCCACTTCGTGATCCACCGCAGGCAGATTAATAATTCGCTGCATCTCTACTGTGAATCCATGCTGCCTTGGGTCCTGTGCCCCACTGGCCTCTAGGTACTCAACAAGTCTTTCTTTCAGAAGTGGTTCCATCATTTTCCCTATCACTGAGGTAAAACTAACAGGTCTGTAGTTTTCTGCCTCTGCTTTGCTCCCACTTTTGTGAAGGAGAATCACATCCACTCTCCTCCAGTCCCTAGGTACCACACCATTCTCCCATGATTTGTTAAACAGGATAGTCAGTGGTGTCACTAGTTCTCCCCTTAATTCTCTTAGAATTCTGGGGTGAATCCCATCAGGGCCCATTGCTTTTTCCACCTTCAGTGTTAGGAGCTCTTTCAGAACCCTTTCTTCTGTGAAAGGACTGGTATCGACCCCCTATCCAGAGTGCTTCTATTGATTGGATTAGGTACCTTCCCCTCCTCTTCTTTTGTGAATATTGAGCAGACGTTTTCATTCAGTATCCCTGCTTTTCACTGTCACCCTCTGCCCACCCACCTCCCTTTATTAGCCTCACTATCCCTCCCTTAGCCTTTCTTCACTCCTAATGTACCTATAAAGGTTTTATCCCTTCTTAACTGAGTTGGCTATTTTTTCCTCGGTCTGGGCCTTTGCTATTCTGACTGCCTTCCTCGCTTCCTTCTGCTTTAACGGTACAGTTCTCTGTCCTGCTCCTTCTGTGTTTCCTTATACTTCCTGAATGCCATCTTTTTCTCCCTAACCTTCCCCGCCACCTCTTATGAGAACCATAGTGTTTTTTCCTTAGTTTTGATTTGTTTATTTGCATCACACAAAGGCTTGTTGCCTCTGTGATGGCAGTTTTGATATTTCCCCATTGTTCCTCCACCCCTCCTTCTTGCCCATTTGCTAGTGCTTTTCTGAGACACTGTTCCATTTTGACAAAGTCAGCCCTCCTAAAGTCCACTACCCTCACTTTTGTATGGCTTGACTCTACGGCTGTGTTTATCGTGAACCACACTGTTTGGTGGTCACTTGTTCCCAGATGGCTACCCACTTCTAAATTTGAGATCCTGTCTCCATCCCCATTTGAGAGTACCAGGTCTAAGATTGCTCCCTCCCGAGTGGGTTCCAACACTAGCTATCTGAGGCATGCCCCCTGTAGGGCATCGATAATGACCCTGCTCTTGGATGTGGCAGCAGCAAAGGTGCTCCAGTTAACATCCGGCATATCAGGTCCCACATCAACAATATCTACCCTTTTTCTGCTATCCTAAGGATGCCTTCTATCATTTGCTTGTCCATTTCCTCTCCCAGAGATGGGGGGGGGGTCTGTATACAACACCAGTGCGGATTGTGATGCCATTTCCTGTCTCCAGGGTGACCCATAGTGCCTCTTTTCCTCCCTGTTTACCCTTTAGTTCCATTGATTTGATCCCTTCCCTTACATAGGGAGCTACTCCTCCTCCTCCTCCTCCTCCTCCTCTACCCTCCATGTCCCTCCTGTAGACTGTGTAACCTGGTATATTGACATCCCAGTCATGGTTCTCTGTGTACCATGTTTCTGTGATTGCCACAACATCCAGGCATCCCTCTTCCATTAAGGCCACTAGTTCAGGGAGCTTGTTGCCCAGACTGTGGACGTTGGTACTCATTGCCCTCCATTTTTTGATGACCTTACCCCTTTTTGCCCCATCCCTGTCCTTACTGCCTTTGCCTATTTCTCCATTTACCCCTGCCCTTCCCCCTATCAACTTCTCTATCTTGGTGTTTACCTCACTAACTACCCTGTTTTTTGGGGGGGAGGCTGGGATTTCCCTGCTCCTTTTCAGTGCCTCCCCCCTTGACTAGTTTAAATGCTTGTCAATGAAGCTTTTAAACCTATCACCTAGGATCCTGGTTCCCCACCCGGACAGATGCAGACCATCGTGCCAATATAGGCCTGTACTCCCTCCAGGTGGACCCCCAGTCCCCAGTCTCGGACTGAGTCCATCCATAGTCACTGTTCTTGTCACTTCTCGAAAATTTCTCCAGAACCAGAAATGATTTGTGCTGTCAAGATATGGTGCTGCTGCTGTGCTGTGTCAGTCACCCTCTCAGACTAAGTGTCTCCAGAGTCACGCATGTTTTCACTTTCTGAAATTGTCTCCAGAACCAGAAATGATCTATACTGCTATGCATGTGGTAGTTTTGTTGCTGGTGTAGTTTTTGACACATAGGGATTCACATGTGCTGTTCTAATTAAAGTAAAGAGTCTGGGGCCTTTCTACAATGGTGTTAATGTTGTTATGTGCCTCTGGGTAGTACTACTACTCAACCCACTATGCTGATATGCCCACTATTAGGCAATCCCACAGACGTCTCCTCTTAGTATTCTTCCCCACTCACCCCTTCTTCCATGTGGGGTGCTTCCATGCCACCTCTGACTGCCTTGACTAATAAAAATAATGAGGAGGAGGGGCCCCCTACACCTGCTTCCTCCTGGTGTTGATTCCAGTGTAATAGGTGCCAGAAATTTAGGTGTGTGTGCTGCCCACCTGTGTCTAGGCGGATGCCCTTTTTATTCCTGCTAACTTGAGCCTGACACAGCTGTCATATAGTGACTGTTTCGTCAGCAGTGTCAAGTATATAGAAATTCTAAATTAGGAATTTGATACTCCTTGATTTTATATGGTGGGAGTGGGACAGGGGAGGGGAAGGGTGAAAATGGTTGCTAGAGCAGCTATGTTTTTGGGCTGCTTTGTGAACTTCAGTATTGGGTGTAATAGGCTCATTGCTAGCAGAAAAAAACAGTTGTACTATTGGGGTGGACTTTGATGTTTGACTGTAGAGACAGTGGGCAAAGCCCTGTGTTAGCAGCGGTACCTTTTTTCTTTTTCTTTTCAGGCTCCAATGGGGGATCAGTATCATCATCCTGACAGCTGCACTCCTTCTCCTCCTCCTTCTGAGCTGTGTCCTCATCGTCTCCACAGCAACTGATATCCTCCTCCTCCTCAGCTGTGTCCTCATCAGCATCACTTTCTTCAGGATCTCTCACCGTGTCATCATGACACACATTTTTAAATTCAGTCATTTTTGACTGCTCAGGATCTCCTTCCTATGACTAGTGCTCAAACTCCACACATTCATTGGGGAATGGGACACTCTCATCAACTTCAGGATCAGCACCAGCGCCACCAGCAGGTCATGAAGACACCAACAACGACCTCCTCCTCCTCCACTGTGCCTGAGCCTGAGGTTTAGCCACCTCTTGTAGTACTGATCCTCTTGTTGCCGCCTCCACCAGCCCCAACCAACATGGAGACCACAGATGTGGCAGAGAAAAATATGGCTACACTAATGCCACAATTGCTGCCAACAACTCCTTTGCTACTACCCGAGGTCATGGAAGATGCTGCTGCAGACATACTTTTTTTTAGTGGCAACACCCTTTTGCCCTAAAGAATTTCTACACTTCTTTGCAGACTCTCTGACACCTCTCCCTTTAGCAGAGCATCTCTTCCCAGCCATTTTTTTAAGTTCACCGCACACGCACAGCAAACTTCTTGCTATAGAGTGACTTTTGAAGGGTGTGGTCTGCAATTGACTTATCAGTGCCACACCAATCATCATCCAGGCTGGTCGTGACACTATTCTGCCTTGCTGGGGTTGTGCTAGCATGCATAACTTTCTCTCAGTTTATGGCTGCTGTTCCACAGTCTAACAAAAATCTGGTGCTGCTTTTTTGATATGTTTAAATAAATGTTCAACATTGCCAGAGCTGAATACATTTTGAACAACGCAGCTCATTCTCCCAATCAGGACACAGAAAAATCATGCTCTTTAGGACCTACACACCAAACATTGGATCCTACCTGCCACACTCCAGCTGCACCTTTTACTGCAGCAGAAACAAATAGCCTCTGGGTCTCGGGTCCCCACTCCCTCAACCTTACCAGAACTTATTAGGGCTTCATTCTGTCCCATAGTGTGATCATTCATTGTCCACAGCTTATGCTTCTCTAGTGCCGCCCAGCAGTTTAATGAAAAAAAAAAAAAGGCATCCGTCGCAGTTTTTATTTTTACCTATGCTTTTACCCAGTTAACTCATTTCATGAAAGCCTGATGGGGGAAGGGAGCACAGACTGTGGCTAGTGTGTGTGTGTGTGTGTGTTTGTGTGCATGCACGTGTGTGTGTCCACACTATCAACTGTTCCACAGTACTACATACACAATGACCTCACTTTGAAATAGGCGGAATGGCTATTTGATCATAAATTAACATAATTAAATCTTTTTTTCTGCATATAAACATGATTAAATAATATAAACATGAAAGGATCCTATTTTATAAGTGCAATAAGTCACTCTAGGGGTGTGCATTGAAGAGATATTACCACACTTCTAGGGTCGGAAGGCACTCGGTCTGTGGCCTCGTGCCTCACTACACCCCTGAGCATGCGGTAATATCTGTTCAATGCACACCCCATTGTGTCTTATTGCTTACACAACTTTCAGGACTGCTAAATTGCTGTTCTTTTTGGAAGCCGCACTGTACTTGTAAGGGCTCTGCTGCAGCATCCGTCAGTGTGAGCTCCACCTCACTCCCTAAGGCGTCTTGTTATCCTCCTCCTCTAGGACCATCAATTGAAGGGAGACATTGCCACCAACCACCCATGGTGTGAAGTGTGCAAATGATGCCATAACTTCATCCATTCCGTAGTCCACTATTGATACTTGGGCCAGTGGCTGTAGGCCATGTCACCACCATCTGAAGTGGACACCTTACCTCAGCACCAAGGAGGTGGCTGTGCTACACTTTTTAATGCCTCCTATACTGTTTTGTACATTAGACTGTTGATAACTGATTTCATGATGCACTTTTAATAATGTAAATTTCTGCTGTTAGGCTGTGTTGCTTCAGTGAAGGCAAGTGATGCATCAACACAAACAGAGCCATTAATGACCAAACCAATGCTTGGTGTGCCCATTTCCTCAATGCAATTACCATCATCTGACAGTGACTGGGACTCTGGTGATGAAAAGTATGATTTCAAGGGTTCAAGTTGCCAACCATCGATATCCCTTGCTGACGATGACTCTGAAGAGGATGACGACACGATGGCTGTCACACTGTAAGACATTTCTATGTTTACCTTCCATATAGGCTACATAAAAACCCCACAAAAGGGTGTGTGCGTTTAACAGAGATCAATCTAAACACCTGTTGCTGTAAGTGCAGTCTGCCTTCGGTGTCGTACATCGCAATGTACCCGAGCAGCTGTTTACTCATGAATAACCACACACCCTGTTGTGTGCTATTGTTTATACATACTACTGGTTCTGGTTACACACAGCATTGACATATAACTAACAATTTCAACTGGTACTGTGCTGTTGTACAGCAGGTATGCAATGCATGTGATGTAGGATGTTGGGAATCCACATGACCTTGACTACTGCCGTTTTGTGCTGTTTATAGTACTGTAGGCAGCATTTACTGTTCTCAAGAAAAGTAGTTCTGATGGCACAAAAATAGTGCAATTATTATTTCAAGTCATGTCTTTCAGACTACTTTCAGTTGTGTACTGGCAATGTTTACCAATACGTTTACAAACAGTTTTTTTTTTCATGAACAAATTACTGTACTGAGAATCCCAAAAGTTGATGCTAAATTAATTCCACTGTGATCATGCATGAAACTCCATCTTATTACCTGGTGGTTAGTATAACAGTAGGACAGTGAACAAAAATGTAGCACTGTGATACCAATGCTGGTTGTCAATGACATGGCCACTATACAATGTTTGTTATCATTGCACGTGGTATGTACCATATTGTACCATGGCTCAATGGATGCCACAAAAATTGTTTCATCCTTACCATACCAACACGTGTGTGTAACGCAATCAGCTTTTGATGATGAAGATGAGTCTGCCACTGCAGTATTCTCTCTCATCAATCATTTCAAATAAGATCCATGGTTCTATGACTGTGAGTTGATTGGCCAGAAACCACCAGACCAGGATCAAAAGTGGATGCCTTGGCCATGTGGAACTGTTGTTGTTGACCCCTTTGCAGTACACATTTCAACCCATGTTGCTGTGCTGATACCTGTGGTCATGATTAATGCCCAGAGGCCTGCACCTTGCATACGTCTCAGTGGACAAAGGTTAGAGCTGAAAATGTTGTAGGTCATGAAGACTGGTCACATAGTAATAGTACAGTAAGGATGTAAGATAATGTCACATCATGACTGTGACTATGAAATACTCTTCAAATCTGCTATATATGGTTTCAAAGGTGACATAACTTTTCAGGGTGCTTACTACATTGCTGGTTATGATCACTCAAAATGTAATGTCAGTAACTTCTATTAATTGTCCTCTGATTTTCTTGCTTTTGTTCTTCAGGGATGAACCCACAACTAGTGGATATTTACCAACATATTATGCGGAAAGAAAATTTGTGGTGTTGGAGTCTTGTCTTCTGCATTTATTTTTCGTGTGTCCAGTTTGCATGGAAAAATCTCAGCTCTTCATTAAAAATATTAAAGGCTCATTTATCATTATTGAGCAGCATTGCTCCAAATGTGACTTCAAAACAACCTGCTGTTCACAGCCATACTTATCTGGATACCCTACGGGGAATGTCCTGTTGTCCACAGCAACTGGGTGTAGCAGAAGAGCGCCAAGCAAGGTTATAAGAATGATGAAGAACATCAATATACAGACAGTGTCGCTAAGTATGTATTATGATCACTGTCGAAAGTTCTTGCAGCCCTCAATTAGCTCCATTTGGAGCAAAGAAAAGACAAAGTTACTGGAACAAATAAAGGCAGAGGACAACACCGTTCACATTGGAGGAGATGGGCGTTGTGACACACCCGGTCACTGTGCAAAGTTCAGAACCTACACACTTATGGACTTGAAGAGACAGAAGAACATTTCTGTTAATCTTGCCCAGGTCTGTATAATTTCTACAGTGGAAAATTTTCAGATAGTGTTACATGCAGGCCACAGTATAAAGACAATTTGCATTTACATTGGTTGGTTTCTAGTTACATTTTCATTCCATGCCATTGCTAGTGGAAATCATGATAGCACGTGTAGGTACACAACTGCAGATATTATGCTGCATCACGGTGCTGTCCAATTCTGCATGTAGTGGCTAACAAGAGATAATACTGGATGTGAAGGCACTACAGCCATACATTGCATTTCTGTTCATCAGCACCCTCACTGCTGTTGCTGTTATCAGTGTCACATCATTATAACAATCGTGAATACATCACCTTTATGCAACGCGTGTTGATTAGAAGGTTCTAAATGAATACAGCAGATGTCATAAAGGACGGTAATGAAATACTGTCACCTGTGTTCCCATGTTTCATACTCATTCCTGTAATATGTGTGTCACAACCCACAGAGCAACAAGGTACCATCTGTGTACCATATGGAGTTGGAGGGGCTCAAGAGGGGATTGGCAGACATACAGAATGAGGGAATCCATATTAAGTGCCGTGTCACGGATTGCCATTGTGGGTGTGTTCATGTCAGTGCAGATTTCTGGGATTGCCACAGCACCAAATTCTGTCTTTTTCTGTTCCCTCGCTTAGAGCCTTTTCTCTCACAATTTCAGGTGTGAGCTCAGATCTACAAGATACAAATGTAGCTACATATCTACTGACCTGGCATCATGGGGCCAGCCTTGAAAATGTGTAGTTTTTGATTATCAACTGGTGGTACAGCCTAAAGGTTAAAGCAAAGAGCTGTGAACAAGCTTCATTCATCCAGCAGAATGGGTTATGATTCCAACATGCTTAACTTGTATAGTGTGTGACCAGAGAAAGTCACTTAACCTACCTGTGCTCCCAAAACACACCCAGAAACAAGCTGTACTGTAGCTCCGTGTGCCTTTCCTGGACAAAGACAATAAAAGCAATCTGAGCATGTGTTATAATTCTGAAAATATTATGATCTTTCTATCCAGATTTGACTTGAGAAGAAAAAAAAAGAGGACACACTTACTTGTTTATTAATTGCAAAACACATAGATGGACAACATTCTTAAAGCATGCATAACCTGAAATGCATCCTTTTTTCTGAAAAATGCTTCCCTCTAGAATCTTAAACCTGAGAGATATTTGAAAGTCTCTATCATATCCCCCCTTCCCTCCTTTCCTGCAGGGTATACATAATGAGATCCTTTAGTCTCTCCTTATAGGGCTTTTGATGCAGACCCTGCACCATTTTAGTTACCCTCATCTGGACTGCCTCTACTCTGTCTGTGTCCTTCCGGAGATGTGGTCTCCAGAACTGGGCACAGTACTCTAGGTGAGGTCTCACCAGTGATTTCTATAGTGGTATCACCACCTCCCTCCTTCTGCTGGTGATAACCTCTCCCTATGCACCCTAGCATTCCACTAGCTCTCCTCACTTCTTTGTTATACTGTTTGGCCACCTTTATGTCATCAGATTTGATTACCCCCAGGTCTCTTTCTTCTTCGGTGGTTGTCAGTTCCATTCCCTCATTATGTACTCTGCCCCTGGGTTTCTGTGCCCCAAGTGCACGATTTTCCACTTCTTCACATTGAAACTTAGTTGCCACACTCCTGATCACTCCTTAAGCTGTCTTAGATCTCTATTAATTTTTTCTACTGCCCCTGTACCGAAGTGTCTGCCCTATTGCAGATCTTTGTGTCATCTGCAAAAGGGCATACCTTCCCTTCTAGCCCCTCTGCAATGTCGCTAATAAAGTGTGTTTCTGAGAGGGAGGGTAAATTAGACTCAGTCAGATATGCATTAAGAACCTGATCCGAAGGCGGGTCAGTCATAGGGCTATACAAATCCTTGTAATAGGTGCTGAATTCGTCTATTATGGCTGATGGGGATATCATCAGTGAGCCGTCTATCTGGGAGTGAACTGAAGCTATAAATCTGGCTGATTCTTGCTGTTTTATCCTGAGGGCTAAAAGGTGCCCAGACTTCTCACCGTGATCTGCATAGGATGCCTCCTGAGTGCTATCCTTTTTGCCCTTACCTTCCCAGCCACCTCTTTTGAGAACCATAGCAGTCTCTTTTTCCTCTTGTTTTTGCTTACTTGCATGACACAGAGATTCGTTGCCTTCACTATCCCAACTTTTAGTTTCACCCACAGTTCCTCTACTCCACCCAAGTTCTCCTTCCCTGCCAGGGCATCCCTGAGGCATTCCCCCATCTTTGTAAAATATTTTACCACAGTACTTATACTGAACCACACCATACAGTGATCACTGGTTCCCAGGTGGCCACCCACCGTGATGTCTGCAACACTGTCCCTGTTGGTGAATACAGGGTCCAATATTGCTCCCTCATGAGTTGGCTCTCTTACAAGTTGCCTGAGGAGCACCCCCTGCAGGGAGTCCAGGATATCCCTGCTACTAGCTAAAGCTGCAGCTGGGATGTTCTAATCTACATCCAGCAGACTGAAATCCCCCACCTGAAGCACATCCTCTTTATTTGTCATCTTTTGGATGGCTTCCACTGGAATCTTATCCCCCCCCCACATGCTGGAGGTCTGTAGATCTCACCAGTACAAATAGTGAGTCCATTCCCCATATCTAGGATGAGCCACAGTACCTCTGCCCCTCCCTGTATTCCCAGTATCTCTGTTGCTTTTGTGCTATCCCTCACCAAAGAGCCACTCCTCCTTTCTTACTCACCCTGTCCTTCCTGAACAGAGTTTAGCCTGGTATGGCTATATCCCAGTCATGGTTCTCATTGCACCATGACTTGATAATCCTGACAGTGTCCAGGTCAGCCTCTGCCACAGTGGCCACTAGGTCCGGGATTTTATTTCCCAGACTTTGAGCATTTGCACACATGGCCTCCCAAATTCTGCTACCACCCTGCTTGTCAATCCCCCATTTTCCCTTTTGCCTTCCCTCCTTACCCCCTCTGCCCTCATTCTCATCCCTCTTCATTTCTACCATTTTGTTTTTCTTATTATTGAGTACTTGTGGGGATTTCCCTCCATTAGTGTCCTCCCTATTGACTACCTCAGCTTGCGGGGGAACAGTTTATGACTCCCTGCTTCCTTCTGCCACCCCCCTCGGCTAGTTGAAATGCTCACCAATGTAACATTTACATCATTCACTGAGGACTGTGGTTCCCCTCCCAGATGAATGTAGGCCATCTCCCCTATATATATCCTTTTCCCTCCAGGTGGGACCCCAGCCCCTAATGTAGCCAAACCTCTCCTCTCCTCTCCTCTCCTCTCTGCACCACTCCTTCAGCCATGAATTAAAGCTCCTGGTACTGAATACCTTATCCTCCCATGTCGTAGACAGGCAGCACCTCAGAAAAGACCTCTGAGCATGCTACCTGCTTAATACCCCTCCCCAGCACCCTGAATTCCTCCTGCACTAACCTAGCCTCATCCCTAGCCAGGTCATTAGTCCATAGGTGGACAATGACATCCAGCTTTCCCTCCCATCCTGCTGGCATAGTGATCCTCAGGATCTTCTTCTCATTTCTCCAAACCATGGTGCTGGGTAGGCACCTAACCTCCCTCTCCCTCTCCCTTCCTGTCCCCAAATCTATCCCCCTCACAATGGAGTCCCTCACCAGGAGTTGCTTCTTCCTCCTCCTCCTCTGGGGTCCTCTGCCACCCTCCTTGGGGTCTCCACTACAGATGGCCCCCACACACCCTCCCTGGTCACTACCGTGGGTGCCTCCCTGGGACAGTCCCACCCCACCAGAGCAGCATAGAAATTGTGTAGTGGTACCATGTGTGGGATGTACCTCTGACCCACCATTCTCACCCTTCCCAAGCCCACTGTAGTCCAGCTGCTCTTCCTTCTTGGCATCCTTTGAGGCAGTGGTGGCAGACTTGGCAGTCCCTGGGTGGGGAGGAGGCCTCCCGAATCCTAGCCAACTTGTTCTGGAGTCTAGCAACCTCCCCCCTCATCCCAGAGAGGTGAATGCAGATGATGCAGCACTGCAGTCACCAAAAAGTCTCCCTGAAAACTGCTGCCCCACAGCCATTGCACTGCACCACTCCCAGCACATCGTTTTTCTACCCTGCCTGTTTTTGCTTTGTTTCTATAAATCCTTTTTAACCCCTACTCTAAATAGGGTGTTTCACCTATTCCCTAATTTTTGCATGACCCTAACTCTCTTCCCTCCCTTGCAGTGTGCAAGCTGCAACAAATGTTTAACAAGACTCTTACAACAGCTGTCAGGTGGAATTTCCTGGTTCCCTGCCTACTGTGTCCAGACACCTGTTTCACTCTTTTCCTGTTCCCCTGCCTCCCTGATGAAGTGCAGAGTGTCTGGCTCATTCCAGATGCAGTTGACTGGCTCCCATTACAGATGACTGACTTCAGCTGTGGATGACTGACTCTAGTTGTGTGTGACTGTCTCCAGTTAAAGGTGACTGGCTCCAGTTGCAGGTGACTTGCTCCAGTTGTGGGTGACTTGCTCCAGTTGCATGTGACTGGCTCCAGAGATGGATGACCAGCTTCAGTTACTCGTTACGAGTGACTTGTTCCAATGGAGAGTGACTGCATGCAGTTGTGGGTTGCGGGCTCCAGGTAAGGGTGACTGGCTGCAGTTGTGAGTGACTTGCTCCAGTTGTGGGTGACTGGTTCCAGTTAAGAGTGACAGGCTACAATTGTGGGTGACTAGTTCCAGTTAAGAGTGACTAGCTCCAACTGTGAGTGATTGCCTCCAGTTATGATTGACTTGCTCCAGTTGTGAGTGATTGCCTCCATTTATCCATTTACAGGTGACTGGCTCCAGTTGTGGGTGTCTGGCTGCAGTTGCAGTTGACTGGCTCCAGTTGTGGGTGACTGGCTCAAATTGTGAGTGGCCGGCTCCAATTGCAGGTAGCTAGCTCAAATTATGGACAACCTGCTCCAGTTGCATGTGACCTGTTCCAGTTGAGGGTGACCACCTATGGCTGTCAGTGACTGACTCCAGATAAGGGTGACTTACTCCATTTGCAGAATTAGTTTAGTTGCCAAATTGGTCCTTGTAAGAGCAGATCCAGAAAATGATTTGATACATTTTATTGGACAACACAGATGTAACAAAAGATGTAACCATTTGCAGGTGACTGGTTACAGTTAAGAATTACTGGATCCAGTTATGGTTGTCAAGTGCAGTTAAGGTGACCGGCCTCAGTTGTGGGTGACTGACTCTAGTTGCATGTGACTGATCACAGTTAAGGGTGGCTGGCTCCAGTTGTGGGTGACTAGCTCCAGTTGTGGGTGACTGGCTGCAGTTGTGGGTGACTGGCTGCAGTTGTGGGTGACTGGCTTCAGTTGTTGGTGACCAGATCCACTTGTAGGTGACTGGCTCCAGTTGTGGGTGACTGGCTCCAGTTGAAGGTAATTGGCTCCAGTTGTGGATTACTGGCTCCAGCTGTGGGTGACTGGCTCCAGTTGAAGGTGACTGACTTCAATTGTGAATTACTGACTCCAGCTGTAGGTGAGTGGTTCTATTTTTGGGTGACTTGCCAGTTGCACGTGATTTGCTCTATTTATGGGTGACTGGCTCCAGTTGCAGGCAACTGGCTCAGGTTATGGATAACATACTCAAGTTGAAGGTGATTTGTTCCAGTTGAGGGTGGCTGCCTACAGTTGTGGGACACTGGCTCCAGCCAAGGGTGACTGACTCCAGTTGTGTGTTACTGGCTGTTGTGGGGGACTGGTTCCAGTTAAGGGTGACTCGATTCAGTTGTGGGTGACTGGCTCCAGTTAAGGGTGGCTGGCTTTAGTTGTGGGTGATTGGTTCCAGTTAAGGATGACCAGCTTCAGTTGTGAGTGACTTGCTCGAGTTAAGGTTGACCAGCTCCAGTTGTGAGTGACTTGCTCCAGTTAAGGATGACCAACTCCTGTTGTGAGTGACTTGCTCCAGTTAAGGATGACCTGCACCAGTTGTGAGTGACTAGTTCCAGTTGAGGGTGAGTGCACACAATTGTGATTGACTAGCTCCAGTTGTGGTTGACTGGCTCCAGTTTTCGGTGACTGATTACAGTTAAGGGTTGCTGGCTCCAGTTGTGGCTGACTGGCTCCAGCTGTGGGTGATTCACTCCAGTTGCGGGTGACTGATCACAGTTAAGGGTGGCTGGCTCCAGTTGTGGGTGACTGGTTACAGTTAAGGGTGGCACCCAGTTGTGGGTGACTTGCTCCAGTTATGGCTGACTGGCTCCAGTTGTGGCTGACTGGTTCCAGTTGTTGGTGACTTGCTTCAGTTGTGGGTGACTGGTTACAGTTGTGGGTGACTGAGTCCAGTTAAGGGTGACTGGCTCTAGTTGAGGGTGACTAGCTCCAGTTGTGGGTGACTGGATACAGTTAAGGGTGACAGGCTTTGGCTGTGGGGGATTGACATCATTTGTGGGTGACTGGCTCCAGTTACAGTTGACTTGCTCCAGCTGTGGGTGACTGGCTCCAGTTATAAGCGACTTGATCCAGTTGTGGTTGACTGGTTCTGGTTAAGGGTAACTGGCTCTAGTTGTGGGTGACTAGCTTCAGTTTTGGGTGACTGGTTACAGTTAAGTGTGGCTGGGTCTAGTTGTGGGTGACTGGCACCAGCTGTTGGTGACTCACTCCAGTTTCGGGTGACTGATCACAGTTAAGGGTGGCTGGCTCCAGTTGTGGGTGACTGGTTCCAGTTGTGGGTGACTTACTTCAATTGTAGGTGACTGGTTACAGTTAAGGGTGGCTGGCTTCAGTTGTGGGTGACTAGCTCCAGTTGTGGCTGACTGGCTCCAGTTGTGGGTGACTGGTTACAGTAAAGGGTGGCACCTAGTTGTGGGTGACTTGCTCCAGTTGTGGCTGACTGGTTCCAGTTGTGGGTGACTTGCTTCAGTTGTGGGTGACTGGTTACAGTTGTGGGTGACTGGGTCCAGTTAAGGGCGACTGGCTCTAGTTGAGAGTGACTGGCTCCAGTTGCGGGTGATGCACTCCAGTTGCGGGTGACTGGATACAGTTAAGGGTGACAGACTTTAGCTGTGGGTGATTGGCATTATTTGTGGGTGACTGGCTCCAGTTATAGTTGACTTGCTCCAGCTGTGGGTGACTGGCTCCAGTTATGAGCGACTTGATCCAGTTGTGGTTGACTGGTTCTGGTTAAGGGTGACTGGCTTTAGTTGCGGGTGACTAGCTCCAGTTGTGGGTGACTTGCTCCAGTTTTAGGTGACTGGTTACAGTTAAGTGTGGCTGGGTCTAGTTGTGGGTGACCATCTCCAGTTGTGGGTGACAGGTTCCAGTTGCGGGTGACTCACTCCAGTTGTGGGTGATTGGTTACAGTTAAGGGTGACTGGCTCTAGTTGTGGGTGACTGGTTACAGTTGCAGGTGACTCGCTTCAGTTGTGGGTGACTGGTTACAGTTAAGGGTGACTGGCTCTAGTTGTGGGTGACTAGCTCCAGTTGTAAGTGACTGACTTCAGTAGCAGGTGACTGGCTCCAGTTATGGTTGACTTGCTCCAGCTCTGGGTGACTGGCTCCAGTTGTGGGTTTTAATCAAGTTGTGGGTGACTGGCTCCAGTTGTAGGTGACTTACTCCTGCTGTGGGTGACAGGTTCCAGTTGCAGGTGATTGCAGGTGACTGGGCTCAGTTAAGGGTGATTGGCTCCAGTTATTTATTTATTTAAGAGATTTACCAGGAAGGCATGCTGAGCAGAGTACCGCTCGATTCCAGATGCGCCCTGGGGGTAGGGTGTTACAATGGTACAGTAATACAGCAGAAACAAAAACATACATAATGTGTTTGGGACCAACAATGGATGAAGCAGTCATAATACAATAGAGCAGGTACATTTTCCAGTTATGGGTGAGTGACTGCAGTTATAGGGGCGGCATTTTTAGTATTCAGCAGGTTTGATACCTGTGGCACATTTGATAATACATTGACAATTTTATAAGCTTGGAGTTAAAGACATTTGTCACTTTCTCGGAATTACTTACAATATGGGCATCTATTAGTAAGTTGTTTATTTTTTGCTTGGAGCCCAGAATGAGAAATGTTTTAATTGCAGTCCACAATCCGTGAAGGTTGTTAAGATCTTTTAGTTGCTCCACTTGGAAGAACTTCCATTTCAAGCTTTTTCTTTTCCTCTAATCTGTATTATGCAGGGATCTATACGTGATCCAGTTACTGGCTGAGTGACTTTCTTCAAATACATTCCAAGCCCTCTCTCTGGATTGCATTAGGGAAAGGATTTCCTTGTTTATCCATTTGTTAACCTTCCCTTGGACCTGGTTGTGAGTCAGTGGACAATGTCTATTTTTAATCCTTGTCAGACATTTTTAAAATAAAAGCAGGAACAGCTATATCATCTGAGTTGAAATCCAAATAAGACCAGTCAGTACAATTTAGGTCATGCCAGAGAAGTTTAGTTTTGGGTTGTGCCTAAATTTAATGTTTCTGGGTGGTATTTTTGACCTCTTGCTAGTCCAGATACAAAAGGTTGCAGAGTGGCCATTATCAAGTCAGATTGTGTTCTGGGCTTAACAATTTGGTCAGATTTTTGACTATGTGGCTCCACTCAGAACTGGATGCTAGAGTTCATTGTGACTGTTAGTGAGATGTATGTGTTTATTTAATTCTTTTGAATTTCTTAACACCTGAGATCAAGGAACTTTTACATTTCTTAGAATGTAGTAGATGTTATCAGCCCACTGGAGCAGTGGTTGGGCAATCGCACAGGATGCTGGTCACCTGAGTTTGGGATTCCACTCAGGTCACTGGGATAGCTCTCCTCCCTGGAGGTGTGGATGGAGGAACACAGCCTATTGCTGATTGACTGCTACCTAGTGGCAGTGAGGCGGTAATGAAAGCAAGTGCACACTGTAGGGACAGGCTTGCTGCCAGACGCCATATACACATGCATGCCACCGCACATATGTTTGCGCATTGTTGTATAATGACACCCTGGGTTGGGGCAAATGAAGGAAAATCAGCCACTGTCTAATCTGCCACCCTCACAGGCCAATGCTTGACCAACAGTCCTGTGAAGCCTACCCACCACTGCATGTGGTCCCGGGTAAGTGGTGGGTAACTGGTAGGTCTGTGATGAAGTCAGTGACAGGCCTGCAAGAGGTGCTGCAGATCCATGGGTTGGAGGCACACAAACACAAGGTACAAATAATGTAGTAGATGGTGAGAAAAAGCAGAACAGTATTCTTCCCACGCTCATTAGCCACGTTTGCTGAAAGTCAATATATGTCTCCAGTGTACTTCTTATGCCTTAGACTTTGGTAAGTGATTTTGCTTCCAGATGGTGGCTTAGCTAAGAGGGCTGTCTTGGAATTGCATTACCTGCTTCCATCTGAAAACAGTAAATGTCAGTTTTGACAGCTTTATGTGAAGTGTATTTTATAACAGTACCTACAGGTGCTGCATATATCTTTCCTATTTCTGCTACAGACCAAGCAAGAGAAAAACCAAGAAAATATAACAGGTGGAATGACATATTGAGTTTTCTGTTTTAAGCTATTTATTCCTTTTATCTGACCTATGCTTCCTTCCCCCAGCTAAAAAGCAGGATTAAAGCAAAACCTCACAGAAAATGAGATGTTGCATCTACGGGCTGGGAAAACCTTGCAAAGAAATTACAAATGTGAATTGGGCTGGAGCACAAACTCACTGAAAACAAAATGCAGTTTTGCTGGGTTTTCTTGGGTAACTACATATAGAATAAACATTGTGCAAGTGTGAGTTACAAGGTGATAATTCAGTTGAGGGGATTATGGAGCATAATAATCCACAATGCTAAAGACTGAGTGGATTGTGATGTTCTATTAACCCTAAAATAGAATTGTCACCTTATAACTCACACTTGTCAATTGATTTATTTTTTACGTTGGTTGCGTACATGTGCAAACAACATATTGTTGCAATATGGGATTTTGGGTGTGTGTCGCTGCTGAGCCCATTGCGGTACACAAAAGCAGAGGCTTGTAATGGGCTCAGCAGTTGGCACCAGTGACCACTCAGTGTGGTCCTGATGCAACTTTCTGCTAGGTGGGCTGAACGGTCATGCACTTCAAAGGGCCAAAGCCGCTCCAATGAGAGAGGGCTTCGGTCCTTTGATTTGCATGAAGCCCACGTCAGTAAACAGCTGATCATCTTGTGGAGTGAAAGGGGAAGTCTTGCAACAGTAGTTTCCAAAAAAAAAAAATCTCCTCCCCAGACCAACAAAAACAGGCCCTCCCATCCCCCTCACTTGATTTAAGATTGCCAACAGCGGGGTGCCCAATCCCCATATTGGCAGTAGCCCCCCACCCAGCAGTGTGCCCTCTTGATCTAAGGTTTGCCAATAGTGGGGTACCAATCCCCATGTTGGCAGTAGCCCCCCTCCCCGTGACAGTGTGGGACACTGGCTAGCCCACTCCCAGTGTCCCCAGTTGTGTATAAAATCCCCATTTATTGCTGTAGAACACTGAGGAGCCCACTCCCAGTGTTCCCAGTATGCTCCCCCAGCAGTGTTGCCATTTTTCCCCCTTATGTTTTCCGAGAGCGGGGTACCCAATCCCCACATTGGCAGTAGCCCCCCTCCCCCGACAGTGTGGGACACTGGGTAGCCCACTCCCAGTGTACCCAAATGTATAATGTACCTATAAAAAAGAAAACAGTCCCCATGTGTCTTTTTTTAAACCTGAAAAAAAAATGGTCCCTTGTCTCCCCATGTCCCCTTTCCCCCATCCAGACCCTCCCTCTGTACACCCACCTCCCACCTCCCCGCTCCCCACTTACCCCATACTTACCTCTGGAGGTCGACGGCTGCAATCTTCTCTGGACCAGTACACATCTGCACTTTTCAAAGGTGAACTGCGAACTGAAGGAATCAAGGTAAACTGTATAATGGCTGTCAATGGGGCTTTCAACTTATCTTGATATCTCAGCCGTTTTTAGGAATTCTGACCCCAAATTTTCAGCATGGGGTTCTTGAGACCCCACCTCATGAACACTGACACTGACATCTTGTTAACTGGTCCTGAAAAGTGATTTTGTGGTCACTGCTTGGAATCATCTTTTGGGATGAGTAACAAAATGATAGTGCCAGTGTTCATAAGGTGGGGTCTCAAGAACCCCGTGTTGAAAATTTGGCACAGAAAGTCCCCCAAATGACTGCGTTACAAGTGTGTGTTGTGCAGTTTAAACGCACATTCATAACTTCGCCAATTTTTAATATTTTCTCTCCAGATTTTCAACATTGCTATTTTTCACATCTCCTCATGAACAGTACAGCTGTCATTTTTCACATACTGCCTGAAATGTATTTGCGCACCTGTGGCGCAAAATGGCGTGGTTGCTGTGCAATATCAACTTTTGGGATGGGGTAACAAAATCACAGTGCCAGTGTTTAAGAGGGCAGGTCTAAAAAACCCCATGTGAAATTTTGGTGATATAATTTCAAAAAGTGACCGCGTTATGAGCGTGCGTTGTGCAGGTTCTACGCACGTGCGTAACTTCAACAGTTTTTCATATTTTTACTCCAGGTCTTCAACATTGCCATTTTTCATACCTCCTCATGAACAGAATACAGCTGTCATTTTTCATATGCTGACCAAAACATGTTTTCGCACCTATTGCGCAGAACAGCATGACTGCTTTGTGAAATCAACTTTTGGGACAGATTAATGAAATAACAGTGCCAGTGTGTTCATGATGTGTGTTCCCCTAAAGGCCATGTTGAAAATTTGGTGAAAAAATTCCTGAAAATGCCCAAGTTATGTGCTTTCGTTGAATTTATCCTACACATACATAACTTTGCAGAAGTCAGCAGGAGAGGACACTCGAGGAAGGAGGGAACTAATCTCAGTCCCCGTTGGGACCCCATTCCTCCCCGTACCACCAGTTCCAGAGGGCAGCTACGCTGAACTGGGACCTGTGAAGGAGCAGGGGGTTCCCGGTTCAGGCAAAAAGAACTTTTCTTGATCTTTTTAAAATTCGCTTTTGGGACTATTTTAAATTTGCTCCACAAATAGAGCTGAAGAAAGGAGCCGCCGTGAGCAGGGAAAAAAGGGTGCCAAATTTGAACTGCAAGGAGCAGTTTAAATTCGCCCCTTTTTATTCCCACAGCAGCAGTCAGCAGGAGAGGACACTTGGGAAAGGAGAGAGCTGATCTTGGTCCCCATCCAGACCCCGCTCCCTGCACCACCCGCACAGGAGTGTAGCTACACTGAACCGGGACCCATGGTGGAGCAGACTTTCCCGGTTCAGGCAAAGAGGACTTTTCTTGACCTTTTCTTTTTCCCACCACCCCACCCCATCCTCCTACCACTTAAATGGTCACTAGCCCTGCTCAGGGAAGCTGAGATTGGTGGCTACAAGGCTGGGGGAGGATTATCTAAAGGGAAAGGTGATGTAAGTTAACCAAGTACACAGGGACTCATGCAATGATTGCTCTGATTTGTTACGAAATGCAAAGCTAACCTTGTTATGTGATGCCATAATTTGGATTTGATATGTACTAAGGTGATAAAGTATTACTAAGCTACAGTTCTAGATCATACATGGGACTGTGATAGGTATCCAGGGATCAAAAGAGCTGTAATACACTGAGGGGACTGTATTAATGTGTTACTGTATTAATGTAATACATTGAGGGGGATTGTATTAGGTGTAACTGAGTAGAAGGCCAGTAAACTGAGGACCAGTGGGTTAAAGAAGGACTAATATCAGATTAGTAATAGAGCATATAAGGACAAGGGTGAAGTTGGGGATAAGATGTGGGGATACACTTAAGCCAAAACATGAATAATGGGGAGTAGGAGTGAAGGGCAGCAAGGGAGGAATGAAAGGGGCAGTAGATGTGGATGGAAATGGATAAGGGTGAGGGAGGCAGCAGAATAGAGGATGGAATGAGGGGTGCCGTAGAGGGAGGACAGCAGGCACAGGGAGGATAGTGAGTTGCAATGGATGTGGGGCAGCCGTCTGGATCAATGTATTATAGAAAGTGGGAGGCTGTCCAATTTGCTGCAGGTTAAGGAAATTATGAAGTAAGGGGGTTATGGAGGGAACTGAGGAGACTGGGGGGGTATGAGGAGGGAGCGACCTAAGCAAGGGGTGACTGGCAGATGCAGAGAGGGAACAGCAGAGCTACAGTTAGGGATGTAAAGAGGATGGAGAGGGAGGTGTGCAGAGTTGCACTAGGCGGAGGGAGGGATCAGGGAATGAGGAAAGAGGTGATGGGCACCACTGCAGGGGTATCAAGGAATAGGTTTGCAGTGCTGGCAGAGGAAGGGGAAGGGGCGGTATCAGAGCTGCGAAGGGGGTAGGGGTAGGGAAGGTCCAAGAGGTAGGAATCCCAATAAGAAGAGATGGGGGAGGAAGGGTAGGGTAGAGGAGGAGGAGGAGGGAGAGGCGGTAAAAGGAGGGGATGCAGTGGGGGTGAATGATGCAAGGAGCACAGAAGGTGCAGATGAGGGATGTAAGGAGGTAGGCAGCGGGACCTTGGAGTGGACAGGGATCTCAGTGGAAATGTGGGCAGGATCAGAATGATGGGGAGGTACTGGTGCTGGGGGATTCCATACTGAAAGTGATCAGATGAGGAGGCAGGGAGAAAAGGCAGAGTCGTATCTCATCAAGGCTATGCCAGGGTTGATCACAGGCAGGGCAGGGCAGGTACTTCTAAAGTGCGTAAGCAGAGGGAGGATGAAACCACATGTGGTAATGCACATAGGTACAAATGGCTTAGTGGGGGAAGCAGTGAAGTTGGTAAAGGGGAGGTTCGAGGAATTGGGGAGGCAGTACGAGGAGGTTGGAGGGGTCATGGCATTCTCTGAGGTGCTACCAGTACCATGTGCAAGTACAGGAAGGAAAAAAAGGATAGAGAAGTTCAACAGGTGGTTGAGAGATTGGTGCCAAACTAAGGAGTATGGGCTTTGTCATAGGATTCATAGGAAATATTCAAGCAGTTGCGGACAAGTATCCCTATAGCTTGCCTTAGACCAATTTAGATTATCAAAATTCATATACACTGAATCTAAATTCCACGTCCAATCTAGTTTTAAATGTTTCTATATCCGGACTATCTATTGTTGTTTTAGATAATTCATTCCAGGATGTCATGACCCTTTGACTGGTGTCAAACTGGGGCAGAACATGGGACGACAGCGACCTATATGCAGGGGACAGGTTCCATTTGAGCAAGGAGGGGAAGGGAGTACTTAAACAGGGAATGGAGGGGTATATTTCAACAAGGGTGGATTTAAACCAGGAAGGGGCATGGCAAGGGGACAGCTGTTAGAAACAGTGGCCGTAAAGAGGAGCATAGAGTGCTCACCCCCTAGTTATAGACGAAGGCAGTGGGGCGGGGACACAGAGAGAGTCGGGGGGAAGAGGAATGGTAAGATAGGAGAGGCAACAGGCTGAAAGGTGGTCTCACTAGATGCAAGAAGCCTAAGGCAGAGAACAGCAGAGTTACAGGCTCTCTTGGCAGTGGAATTGGTGGACATAGCAGCCATCACAGAAACATGGGCCACCCAGTACCAGAACTGGGATATGATGATCCCAGGGTACAGGCTATTCAGAAAGGATAGGACCAAAGGGAATGGGGGGGTGGCAATCTATGTAAGGGAGGGGATTAAGAGTGCAAGGGAGGAAGGGAGGACAGAAGATCTACGGATGTAGTTCCAGGATGCGAGGAATAGGACACTGAGGATGGGGGTAGTGTACAGGCCACCATCACATGGGTGTGACCTGGACCGGAAACTGGAAGATCAAATTTGAAGGGTAAGCAGGAAGGGAAGCACAGTGGTGGGGGGTGGATTTTAACCTACCGGGGGTGGATTGGAGCACATCTGACAACACTAGTGCAGGAGAGGGGGTCCTGTTGGATGCTTTTCAGGACAGCTTCCTGACACAGCTGGTACAGGGGCCGACACAGTTACGAAGGACTTTGGACCTTGTACTGGATAATGGGGAAGCTGTAAGGAACCTAGAAGTGAAGGAACCACTTAGAAACATAGAAACATAGAATTTGACGGCAGATAAGGACCGCTTGGCCCACCCTGTCAGCCCATTTCCCTACCTGATGGATAAGCTGCAGATTCTAGTTAATCAACAGCTTACTTCCTCCTACCCCCCACTAGAATTGCCTTATGCCTGTCCCAAGCATTCTTGAATTCTCCCACTGTTCCTGACTCCACAACCTCCTCAGGAAGGCTTTTCCATGCATCCATAACTCTCTCTGTGAAAAAAATACTTTCTAACATTACCTCTGAACCATCCTCCCTCTATCTTCAAATTGTGCCCCCTTGTTCTTGCACATCTCTTCTTCTGAAAGATACTACCCTCTTGTACCTTGTTAATTCCCTTTAGATACTTGAAAGTTTCTATCATTTCCCCCCTCTATCTCCTTTTGTCAAGGGTATACATATTAAGCTGCTTTAGTCTCTCCTCGTATGTCTTCTGGTGCATGCCTTGCACCATTTTGGTTGCCTTCCTGTGAACAGCCTCCACTCTGTCTATGTCTTTGCGAAGATGGGGTCTCCAGAATTGCACAGAGTACTCCAGATGGGGTCTCACTAACTGTCTGTAGAGAGGGATAACAGCTTCCTGTTTTCTACTGTTGATGCCTCTCCCTATGCATCCCAGTATCCCCCAGCTCTCCTTACTGCCTTCTCACATTGCTTGCCCACCTTTAGATCATCTGATATAATTACTCCTAGGTCTCTTTCGATTTTTGTTGTTGTTATTAACTCACCCCCATTGTGTACTCTTCCCTTGGGTTTTTGTTTCCCAGATGCATTACCTTGCACTTCTTTGCATTGAATCTGAGCTGCCACATATTTGATCATTCCTTCAACCTTGCCAAGTCCCTTTTCATTCTTTCCACCCCACCTTGTGTATCAACCCTGTTGCAGATCTTTGTGTCATCTGCAAAGAGACATACCTTTCCTTCCAGGTGCTCTCCAATGTCACTTATAAAGATATTAAAGAGGACCGGTCCCAGTACCGAACCCTGCGGTACCCCGCTAGTTGCCCTCCTTTCTTCACTGTGGACTCCATTTACTATTACCCCTTGCGTCCTGTTGTGCAGCCAGTTTTTTATCCAGGCTACCACCTTGGGACCCACTCCAAGGCTGGCTAACTTGTATATTAATCTTTTGTGTGAGACTGTGTTGAATGTCTTGCTAAAATCTAGGTAGGCCATATCTACAGCCCCTCCCTGGTCTACTACTTTGGTCACCCAGTCAAAGAAATCTATTAGGTTCATGTGACATGACCTTCCTGCTGCGAAACCATGCTGCCTTGGGTCCTGTGCCCCACTGGCCTCTAGGTACTCAATAATTTTTTCCTTCAGAAGTGATTCCATCATTTTCTCTACCACTGAAGTCAAACTAACTGGTCTGCAGTTTCCTGCCTCTGCCCTGCTCCCACTTTTGTGAAGTGGAATCACATTTGCCCTTCTCCAGTCCTCAGGTACCACTCCATCCTCCCATGATTTGTTAAAAAGAGTAGTCAGTGGTGTTAATAGTTCTACCCTTAGTTCTTTTAGTATTCTTGGGTGAGTCCCATCAGGCCCCATTGCTTTGTCCACCCTCAGTTTCAAGAGTTCTTTCAAAACCCTTTCTTCTGTGAATGGACTGGTATCAACCCCCCTATTCAGATTGTCTCCCTTGTTTGGTTTAGGTACCTCCTCCTCCTCATCCGTTGTGAATACTGAGCAGAAATATTCATTCAATATCCCTGCTTTTTCACTGTCACCCTCTGCCCACATTCCCTCCCTTTTATTAAGCTTCTGTATCCCTCCCTTGGTCTTTCTTCGCCCCCTAATGTACCTATAAAAGGTTTTATCCCCCTTCTTAACAGAGTTGGCTGTTTTTTCCTCAGTTTGTGCCTTTGCTATTCTGACTGTCTTCCCTGCCTTCTTCTGCTTTAACAGATAAAGTTCTCTGTCCTGCTCCTTCTGTGTTTCCTTATATTTCCTGAATGCTATCCTTTTCTCCTTAACTATCCCTGCCACCTCTTTTAAGAACCATAGTGGTCTTTTCCTTTTTTTTTGTTTTATTGATTTACTTCACACAAAGGCTTGTTGCCTCTGCGATGGCTGTTTTGAGTATTCCCCATTGTTCCTCCACCCCTCCTTCTTGCCCATTTGCCAGTGCTTTTCTGAGGCACTCTCTCATTTTCCCAAAGTCAGCCTTCGTGAAGTCCAATACTCTTGTTTTTGTATGGCTTGACTCTATGGCTGTGTTTATTGTGAACCACACTGTTTAGTGGTCACTTGTTCCCAGATGCTACCCACTTCTAAATCTGAGATCCTTTCTCCTTCCCATTTGAGAGTACCAGGTCTAAGATTGCTCCCTCCCAGTGGGTTCTAACACTAGCTGTCTGAGGCATGCCCCCTGTAGGGCATCAAGAATGACCCTGCTCTTGGATGTGCCTGCAGCAAAGGTACTCCAGTTAACATCTGGCATATTCAGGTCCCCCATCAACAATATCTCCCCTTTTTCTGCCATTTTAAGGATGCCTTCTATCATTTCCTTGTCCATCCCCCCCCCCGAGATGGAGGTCTGTACACAACCCCCATGCGGATTGTGGTGCCATTTCCTGTCTCCAGGGTGACCCATAGTGACTCATTAACTTCCTGTTTACTCTTTAGTTCTGTTGCTTTAATCCCTTTCTTTATATAGAGAGCTACTCCTCCTCCTCTTTTACCCACCCTGTCCCTCCTGTAGACTGTGTATCCTGGTATGTTGACATTCCACTCATGGTTCTTTGTGTACCATGTTTCAGTGACTGCCACAATATCCAGGCATCCCTCTTCCATCAAGGCCACTAGTTCAGGGAGCTTGTTGCACAGACTGCGGTCATTGATACTAATCACCTTCCATTTATTTTTTATGGCCTTACCCCTTTTAGCCCCATCCCTGTCCTTAACGCCTTTTTCAGCATTTATCCCTGTCCTGCTCCCTATTGACTTCTCTACCTTGGTGTTTACCTCTCTAACTACTGCGCTTTGTGGGGGGAGGCTGGGATTTCCCTGCTCCTTTTCAGTGCCTCCCACCTTGGCTAGTTTAAATGCTTGCCAATGAAGCATTTAAACCTGTCACCTAGGATCCTGGTTCCCCCCTGGACAGATGCAGACCATCATGCCAGTATAAGCCTGCATCCCTCCAGGTGGCTCCCCAGTCCCCAATGAAGGCAAAACCCTGAGCTTCACACCAGTTTTTCAACCATTCATTGAGTCCCATGGTGTGGAATACCCTATCATCATCCTTGCCATAGACAAGCAGCACCTCCGAGAAGGTTACCATACATGCTACTTGTCTAAGGCCCCTCCCCAACTCCTCAAACTCCTCATCATGATCCCATTCACAACCAGGTTATTTGTCCCTAGGTGGACAATGACATCCAGCTCCCTCCTTCCCTCGTGCAGCTGCTCCTGTGATCCTGAGAATTCGCTTTCTGTCCCTCCAAGCCATGGTGCCAGGCAGGCACCTTACCTCGCTATCCCCTTCCTCTCCCACTTCTACCCCCCAGTGACTGAGTCCCCCACCAGGAGTTGTTTCCTTCCCCTGTGGGGTCTTGTGCCACCCTCCTGTGGGTCTCCTTTGTGGAGGTTCCCAGCATCCTCCTTGATCTCCACAGCAGGTGCCTCCATAGAGGAACCACTCTTTGCCAGAACAACGTATGAATTGTGGAGAAGTACAACTGGAGGGATGCACCTCTGTTCCACCACCCTCTCCCTCCCTGAGCCCACCTTGGTCCAACCACTCCTCTTTCTTGGCAACCTCTGAGGTAACGGTGGTGGCCCTGGTGGTCCCTGGGTGGGAGAAGAGGTTTTACGAATCCTAGCCAGGTCAGCCTGGAGACGGGAAACCTCCTTCCTCAGACCAGAGAGGTGCCTGCAAGCAGGGCAGTATCACAGCCTCCAGAATGTCTCCCAGAACACTGCTGCCCCACAGCCATTGCACTGCACCACTCCCATCTTGACTTATTTTGTGTCCCCTCTTCTGTTGCTTTGTATGCTTACTGCCTCCTCCCTCTATGTATTTTTACACTTATTTTCCTACTGCCTATGTGCCCTTACAACTCTCATCCTTCCTGTTCTGGGACAGGAACTTCCTGTAGTCTTCAATAGTCTTCTTCTTCCGTGCTTGGATTCAGACCTCCAGCAGCCGGGGGGGATAAAGAGTTATTTTTTTTTTTTAGGTTCCTTCAAGGTTGCTGAAACTAATGTGTCTCAATGATCCTTCCTTCCTACTGCCAAACAGGAAGTTTCTGTTGTCAGTCAAATTCAGTGGCTATAAAACTAGAACTGGCTTTGGGTGGGAGGGTAGAGGGGTGGGAAGGAGTGCAATTAGTAAAAAATCTGTAGTTCTAGACTGCTGTCTTGCTCTGAAACCAAAGTTTCTTCTTTCAAAAACAGCCAGCTTGCTGGGAGTGACTCAGTGGGGTTCATGCTGAATATGGGGAGGGACACAGTGGCACGGGGACAAGGGTGATTGAGTTTAGGGGTGTGGAATTTAGGATGATGGGGGAAATTCTGAGCAAGCACCTGGCAGACATCTAACATCACATGGATGCAGACCAGAAATGGAACATAATAAGGGGAGGGCTGGCAGAGGCAACAGAGACCTGTGCTAGGAGTGCAGGAAAATGGGGAGGGGATAAGATAAAGAGCTATACAGGGAGAAGTCTAGGGAGGTCACCAGACTGGTCGGGGGGGGAGCCAAAGCATCTAAAGAGCTGAGACTGGCGCAGGGGATCAAGAGGAGAAAAACACTTATTCCGCTACATAAGAGAGAAAAGGAGAAGCAAGGACCTATTAGTGAGGATCAAGAAGGATGGAGGATGGGTGGAGAAGGGGGTGGAGCAGGCAGAAGCACTGAATGAGTACTTCTGCTCTGTGTTCACACAGGAGAAGGGGGTCAAATACTTCAAGCAAGTGGGGGGGTAATGGGGGGAGAGGAACACAAATGTAGGGATTACAGATGGCAGGGTGCTGGAGGGATTGAAGGCAATAAGAGTGGACAAAGCGCCTGGACCAGATGGCATCCACCCTAGAGTACTGAGGGAGCTGGCAGAGGTCCTGGCGGGGCCACTGGCAGACCTGTTCAGTACCTCCCTGGACACAGGATGTGTACCACAGGACTGGGGAATGGCCCATGTGGTGCCCATCCATAAAAGTGGGCCAAAGGATGAACCAGGGAACTACAGGCCAGTGAGCCTCACCTCAATTGTGGGAAAACTCATGGAGACCATTCTAAAGGAGAGGCTCGTGAGCTTCTTGGAGGCAAATGGTATCCAGGACTATTGGCAACATGGGTTTGTCATGGGCAGATCATACCAGACAAACCTAGAGTTCTATGATTGGGTGATGCGGGAAGTGAGCAAGGGCCATGCTGTGGATGTCCTGTACTTGGACTTCAGTAAGGCCTTTGATTCAGTGCCGCATGGGAGATTGGGGGGGAAGCTGGAGAATGTGGGGGCTCTACCAAAAATGGTGACCTGGATCAGGAACTGGCTGAGGGGAAGACAGCAAAGGGTGGTGGTAGAGGGGGAACTCTCATCACCAAGAGCAATGACGAGCGGGGTACCAGAGGGATTGGTGCTGGGACCAGTACTGTTCGGGATCTTCATTGCAGATATCTTGAATGGGATCCAGAGCAAAATCAGTCTATTTGCAGATGATACCAAGACGGAAGCTGTGGTAGATGACACGGAGGGGGGATGGGGTTGCAGGAGGACCTGAATAAACTGCAGGAGTGGGCGGATAAATGGCAGCTGGGGTTCAACACCAAGAAGTGCAAGGTTCTGCACTTTGGATCCCAGAACCAGGGGAGGGATGATTACTTAAATGGGGTACAGCTGGGTTGTTACACAGAAGAGAAGTACCTAGAGGTGATCATAACAGGGAGCATGAACAACTCTGCTCAGTGCAGAAAGGCAGCAAAAGCCAACAAAATGTTGGGGGATCTCCAGAAGTAGAGAGGTTACCCTACCCCTGTATAGGTTGCTAGTCAGGTCTTACTTGGAGTACTGCCTGCAGTACTGACACCCATTCCTGAAGAAGGCTATCAGATTGTTGGAGGGGTACAGCGTAGAGCTATAAAGATGATCCAGGGATTGGAGGGTACGACCTACAAGGAAAGGCTGGGCGAGTTGAATATGTACTGTCTGGAATAGAGGAGGGACAGGGGAGATATGATTGAGACCTTTAAGTACCTGAAGGGAATAAATAAGACTAAAGCAGAGGGGATTTTCTTGCAGAGAAAGGGGAGAGACATGAGAGGACACCAACTGAGATTGGAGGGGGGTAAGTTCTGGAGAGAGATGAGGAGACATTTCTTCATGGAAAGAGTGGTGGACAAGTGGAACACCTTGCTGGGTGAGGTAGTGGCCTGCGAGGTGGTAGACAACTTCAAGACGGGTTGGGATAGGCTAAGGGAATGGGTCAATGGGATGGGGAGGGGCAGCAGCAATATAGGGTGCTAACTGCACACTTGAGCAGACTCGATAGACCGTGAGGCCTGTTTCTGCTATCATTTTCGTATGTTCTTATGATCATAATTCAGACCCTGTGCTCCCACAATAAAATAAGGATACTATTATATTATCTCAAAAAGAAGGGAAATTCATTGCAAAAACCTATGTTAATGCATCAGTTAGGGTTTTTATTAAATCGTCAAAAGCTAGGAAATTCGATGTTAGCGTTCCAACCCCTACCACCCCCCCACCCTCCACGCACCAACAGGTATCAGGGTGCGCCATGGGGTCATCAGGACTAACTCTCACCCCATTCTCCTTTACTTTACCACGTCAGCTTGTTTACACATGGAATGGGGTGAGAGTTGGGCCTGACAAACCCATGGCACACCCTGATGCCCGTTGGTGTGTAGAGGGTGAGAAGTGGGGTGGTAGGGGTGGGAATCCTAACATTGAATTTCCCAGCTTTTGACAATCTAATAAAAACCCTAACTGATTCATTAATGTATTTTTTGCAATGTAATCTGCTGGCTATACTATAGCAACAAGCAGCACGGTTTCATTCATTAGAAGCTGGCGCTCGGCAGTGGAGGAGGGAGGGTTGTGCTGAGTTGGACTGGTGAATGGCGGTGGCAACTGCCTTCTCCTAATAAGGAGGATTGGGTGCTGGGTGCCAGGTGCGGGGGGCGATGGACAGACGGAGTGGTCAGGTCACTGCTTGTTGCTTCGGGGGGGGGAGATATTTTATTCTTGGCGTTGTTGCCTCTCACTTAAATTTGGGGGATTACTCTGTATTCTTGGCACTGCTGCATCTCGCTTAAATTTGGGTGATTACTCTTTTCTTGGTGCTGCTGCCTTTCACTTTAATTTGGGGTATTACTCTTCATTCTTGGTGCTGCTGCCTCTCACTTAAATTAGTTTATAAGATGGGGGCCGGCAGTGGAGGCGGGTGGGTTCTGTCTGTCCCCATTAAAGGTTTTTTTTTGGCAGTAAAAAAACAAATTGCAGGTGCTGGGTGCATAGGAGGATGGGATTTAAATAGGTGTTACTGAAATAAGATGCTGCCTTGAAAGTACATAAGGCTATGGGACCAGATGAGGTACACCGCAGGGTATAAAGGGAGCTCAGGGAAGTTCCAGCGTTAATCGAACAACCAACATTTGGCGTTGACAAATGCTTGTTTATATTATAGGATTTATCCAACAATGCAGCAATAAACAGGAATCATGATGCTAATTTTGCATCTTAGTCAGAAAAAGCCAAAAGGGTGGTAGCTCAGGTAGAAGAACAATGCCCAGGGAAAATGGTCAGTGTGGTGCTTGAAAAACTAACTTACAAAAATTTGAATCACAGTTTGTGATAATTCATGTCATTTGATTGACAGGTGGTGATAATCCACAGCTAGCAGTGGATTATTGCAACCTGTCAGTTAAATTATGATAATCCATGGCCATGTGATAGTAAACCATGAAACTGTTGTGGACAGTCCCCCCCAAAGTCTTAAGTTCAGATTGTAACAAAGTCACAAAAAGGGTTAACCTCACCCATTGATAGATGTTCTACAGGGGCGTCAGGCTTCACAGCTCTTGGAGCATCACTGTAACAACTTACCCCCTGCTGTAATAGCAATTGGGGTGGGGCTTAGTGCAAGTCCGACCATTTGAATCAGTTGCCTCCTGACAGTACTTTGTACAGACACCGTCAATGTCCTGCAGCAGAGCACAGTTTTTAAACAGTGTGAGCCCTTTGTAGGCACTTGGGGCTCATCCCTTGGAACTGACTGTCCCCTTTTGTAACCATGGCCCAATGCTTTACTGGATGCTTGACTCTTGGGGATTCTTGCTTGCCTCATGATGCAGTAGACTTGGGGATGCCAGTGGGGTCCATACGAGCAGCAAGGTCTTCCCAACCTCCCAATCTGCTATCATCTGAAGTCAGTAAGGTGGTGGATTGACTGGGTCCAAAACTGGACAAGCTGGTACCTTGGCATACAGCACACACAGGGAGCAGTGCCTCCCCAGGGCCCTTACTATGGCACAGGGCACACGCATCAGACACAGTCAACTACCCCACCAACTCCCACATCCATTTGAACATGCCTGAAGGCATGGTGACATCAAATGCTGAGGGTGCTTGTGCCATTTTGATCCAAAACAGCTCACACAGTCCAAAAGGCAAAGCCAAGAGAGCAGTAACAGTAGCCAAATCCACTGTGACCACTAACTTGCATGGTGGGCCTCCATTCCAAAACACATGCATAAGGCAGCAGAAAACATGAGCTCCACCCCACTAAAGGTAACTGGTCTAATCTGTAAGTCTCACCCTGGCCCATTTACAATGGACTCATTTGGTCCAGGCAGGAGATCCCCAGCCAGCAGACCCTCTGGCACCCCACAGTTCACCAAAAGGTGCAATTTCTTTTTGGTTCACAGCACCATGTTAGTTGCAAACAGTTCAATGTGAAATTTCCAAATCATCGAACTTCTTCGCCCAACACCATTGCTGTGTTCCAGGCAGGCCTCAAGCACCCCAAAACACATCCCAGATGAGCCTCCATGTTGTAGCCCACCCCCTCCCCAGTGTCTAGGGGCATACTCATGGTCACTGTCAATGGGGAGGGGGTGGCCATAGCAGAAACTTCCCATGATTGACTTACATTTGACAGGCCCTTGCAAGTGGAGTGCACCCGGGCCCCGTGGTGCTGCGCTAGGATAAAAACTGTGGTTAGTAGCATTAACAGTCTGTTAAAGAACGGAGGCAACTCTTTCTTCAAAGTAAAACAGTGGGATCCCATTTTAATGGAACATGATGCCACTCCATGGAGCAGTTAATTATACATGGGGGAGAACACATCAAACTGAACCATTATGATCACATAATCATAAGAGTCCTCACATGTCCCTTCACACAAAGTCCATTCAGTGTGACATGACTCAGATGACCCCGAGTTTTCAGGCAGCTCAGTTCATCTCGAAACAAAAATCAAAATGCTGTGGAGCTACTTCCTCTCATAGTTCTGCATTCCAACTTGTTCCCATCATCTCAGCTCAGACTGGCCTCTCACCTCAGGGCCACTGCTCCATTGTCCCAAAAGGTCAAAATATATTTCGGAGTGGGGCACACTAGCCTCTCACCTCGGGGCTACCATTCCTTTCTGTCAGCTGGCAATCTTCCAATGTTTTGAGCGGGCAGCCTCTTACACATTGGCCACTGGTTCCCATCCTGCCTCTGTGCAGACAGCTCACTGTGAGCAACAGTCCCCGTGAAGCACAGAAGCATGTTCCCATCTTATCTGCAATCACTTTGCTCTCCCTTCCATCCCACTTCCGTGACCACCATCCTCCCATGGGGTGTTTGTTTCATCCAGTGCTTTCCCATGACCAGGAATCCTTTGCAACGGCCACCACCAAATCCCAACAGGGAGTTGCGTATCCACCCACTATCCCAAAAGAAAAACTACCATGCTGCTTGAGCGGGCAATCAGCCCCACTTGACCCATGCCAACCCACTCTCTTCCTCTCCCGATCTCTCTTCCTTCTTCCCACACACTCCGTTATATCACCTGGTCCGACACCCAGGGTACTCTCATGCTACCAGCAGTCCCCCACACTGGCAAAAACTATTAACCTTTACAGGTTCTGGGTTGAAATGTCCCAACCACTTATCCCAACTGGTGCATGTCCCAATACCCTACAATGGTACCCTTATTCTTGGGGGGAGTTACATCTGCAACACACCAGGCTCTCAGAACATTCACCAAACAGAAACTTTTCAGAATAATATCAACATATACATTTAAAGCAGCAGTACTAGATAACAACAAGCATTTGTCAATGCCGAATGTTTGCTTGCTGGTATTGGCATTGGTAGTGCAGGAGTTAGAGAGATGCATAATAAGAATGGCAGTGAAGCATTGAAGTAACGCCAACCCCCACTCCAACCCTGCATAGACTGGTAGGTGTTGGGGGGGTGCCTTTGATTGGTTGGCCCTAACACTCGTGTTATTCCACCTCACTCCCACCTTGCAGACACTGCTGACAGGTGTGCAGTGTGCCTTGAGGTCTTCAGCCTTTACACTCACCCCATCCATAAGGAAATAAGCTGAGATGGGTGCAGTATAGGAGAATGGGGTGAGCGTTAGGTCAAAGACTCCAAGGCACACCTCGATGCCTATCAGTGGCTGCAGGGTGGGGGTGGGGTGGAATGATTTGAGCATTATGGCTAGACGCACCCCCAAGTCACCCCCGATGCCTGTCAGTCTGTACAGGGTGGGCATTACAGTTGGAAACCCTAATGCCCTGGGTGTTTGTTGGTATATTTGCTCCAAATTTTCAAAATGGACTTTTTGGACCGACCTCATGAACAGTGGCAGTATCATTTGATCTACATTCATCCCAAGGAGATTTCACATAGTGAGCGTGCCATTCGGTGCCACAGATGCGAAAACACATTTTGAGCAAGATGTGAAAAATGACAACTGTACTGTTCATGAGGAGATGTGAAGAAATGGCAATGTTGAAAATCTAGAATGAAAATATGAAAAAGTGGCAAAGTTACACGTGTGTGTAGAAACTTTGCAATGCACATTCGTATCGCAGTAATTTTTTGGAATGTTTTCATCAAATTTTCAACATTGCCTTTTTGGGACCTCCTCTCATGAACAGTGGCACTGTGATTTTGTTAATCTGTCCGAAAGTTGATTTCGCACAGTGACTGTGCTATTCTACACCACAGGTGCAAAAACACATTTTGGGAAGGACGCAAAAATTGACAGCTGTACTGTTCATAAGGGGGTGTGAAAAAATGGCAATGTTGGAAATTTGGAGTGAAAATATTAAAAATTGATGAAGTTACAAGCGTGTATAGGAACTGCACAACAGACGCTTGTAACGCAGTCATTTTTTGGAGTTTTTTCACCAAATTTGCAATAAGGGTTTTTTGGGACCCCACCTCATGAACAGTGGCACTGTCATTCATTAATTGGTCCCAAAAGATGATTCAGCGCAGCGACCACAAAATCACCTTTTGGGACCAAGAAATAAAATGATAGTGCCAGTGTTCATGAGGTGAGGTCCCAAGAACCCCATGTTGAAAATTTGGGACCAAAACTCCAAGATATCAACCTAAGTTGAACCCCCCCAATTGATTGCCATTCCAGGGTTTACCGCCATTTCTTCAGTTCCTGATTGGTCTTTGAAATGTGCAGACATGTTCCCAGTCCACAGAATATCACTGCTCCTGACATTCAGAGGTAGGTATGGGTGTGTGTGGGGGGTGCGGGGATGTGGGGTGCGCAGAGGGAGGGTGTGGGTTGGGGAGGGGCCGTGGAACGACGGACTGTTTTCTTTTTTCAGGTTTAAAAAAAGACATCATGGGACTGTTTTCTTTTACAGGTGAAATATTAAATAAATGGATTTCAGCACTGAGGTAGGCTCCCAGTGTGCCCAGAGTACTGGGGGTACCAATGCTGACCCAGGTTGGGCACCCCGGTTGGCTGAGACCTTAGGGGCATGAAGCACATCTGACACTGGGAGTGGTATCCTGGTGTCGGAAACATCAAAGAAGTATTTTTTGGCACACTGGGGTGGGCTCCCAGTGTGCCACATTAATGGGGGGAGGGGAATGCTGGCTGATACAGGGATTGAGCACCCCAGGGTGGCACATTAATGGGGGGAGGGAGTATACATGCTGACATGGGGATTGAACACCCTGATGTCAGCAGGCAATGGGGAATGGAGAGTGCAGGGTGGGTAGCAGTAGTGGGAGGGAGCTAACATTTAAATTTGTTGTCCTGCTGTGTGCCTGGTTGGAAGGGAGGGGGGACTGCCACTGCAATGACGAAATTGCCCCTGATTGCAGCAGCCGATTTCTTTCAAGTGCAGCGCTCACTCTGAAACTGCCATCAGCAGCAGCTTCAGCATTAACTGTTGGCCAAGGGATGCACTCATTAAAGCATCTGCTGCATTGGCCACAACACTGCCACACCTCTGCAATGCTCTACTATCTCAATATGTTTCTTGTGCGCTGCGCGTGCAAGCAAACATAAAAATCAGATCTTTTGCAACAGTTTGTTCCCTGTGCTCTGTTGAGCACTTGCCTGATAATCTTTCTTGTTTTCACTGTACAATCACCCCGTAATTTGCTCCAGTTTTCTTTGTTTTTGTTTACATTTCTTCCTCCTGCCATGTTGAACTCGAACCCTCTTCTGCCAACCCCACGTGAGCATGACTCACAGTACTACACCGGGACAGCGGGAATTTATAGCACAGTGTCCCATGGAAGTAAACAAAAGAAACAATGAGACGTGAGGGAGAAGCTTGGCTGAAAATTAGGCAGCAGCCATATTTACTGTGGCACCACAAAAATGGAAATAAATTTGAAATATCTAAAAAACTAAAGATCACAAGAAAAATATATTTACAGCTATAGAAATCAGAACTATGGCTGCATGCTTCCAGCCAAAAAGCAGAATTTTGATAATCATTTCCTGATTATCTAGTACTGCTGCTTTAACAAAGAATACATTTAATTCTCAAGTTCATATTCAGTCTTAAACCCGAACCTATAAAACAGAGTCAAATCCTAACTAGGACCCTAACATATTGATACAGATTAAAGCCTCTATACTGTACATGAAAGGCAACGTAGTAACCTAGTATAGTATGGTACATACTATGCATCTTCACATTCTGTTTGATAAGATGCTGCTACTAAAATTGTTGCATATATTCACATACTGTATAATTCTAAATTTGTAATTAAGTTTCCTTACAAGTATTTCTTATATAGGGAACATGAGAGGAACAGCAAGTTTTAAAATTCAGTTGCTCATGCAAATACATTAACGTTTAGCAGTCAAACTATACTGTATTTTTTTTTATACTAACTATATGGATACATGAGCAGCTGCTAGCGCAAAATACTGTTGCATGAAACAGTTCAGACACAGAAAACAATAAGCTCTATGAATTTTAGAACTTGATGGGCTCAATTTTCAGAGCCCAGAGAATGCCACAAGCCCCTGGTGCATCGATCGTGTGATGCACACAGCTTGCGGCATTCTCCTGGCCAGTGATTGGGATTGTCGATCCCCGAGTGCCAAATGTCGCAAGTTAGACCAGCTTTTCCCTGTTCTAACTTGCGGCATTCAGGGGATCCTTTTTACTGGGCTTGCACCAAATATTTGGCACAAGCTGCCGTAAAGTAAAGAAAGTGTCACAACTGCACCTGACAATATAAAATCGGGTGCAGTTGTGGCAACGGAGTTTGGCACAGTTGTGCCAAAAAATGGCTTTGACGCACAGATTGACACAAGCCCTGTGCCAGTCTTTTAGAATGGAGTCCCATATCTAAAACTGAGTTTATGCAACAGATATACTCTCAGTAGTAAACTTGCTCAGTACACCATCATGTGAGGCAAACATAATCTAAAAGACCAAATAACTACACTACAACGAAAAATATGTAAAGGCTAATGTATGGATAGCTTTACTCAACAAGCCTGTGTCTGCATCGAGAGTTTTTTATGGTAACCAGGAACCTCAAGAGTGAAGCTCTAGAAGTTCATCGGTTGCCATTGAAAACTCAAGATGATGACACAGGCTTGTCTGCGTATGGATGTCCATACATTATCTTTTATAGTGTGTGGGCATTCAAGCCCATTTAAGACACTCCACTTCCTTTCAGAGATCTGGTGGTTAAGGGGAAGGGGCACTTGACGTTTGGTGGCAGGCTCAAATTACTGATTCGGTGTGCAGCAGCTTTTTCTATAAGTTCAAGTTTAAAAGAAAAGCAGCTTCCATCTCAGTTGGATAGAGGAAAGCAGCTGTGTGGCAGCATTCTAGGTTGTTGTGCTGCAGTAGTGACATCACTACTGCAGCACAACATAATGATGTCACTACTGCAGCACAACAAGCTTATTCTGGGCAGCACATATACAGTGTATGGTGGAACCCTGTTATGCATGGAATTACATGCCTGGAATATGCTTGTCATGCTCCAGTAGTGATATTATTATGTTTGCAATTGCATCTCCAGCATCTACCTTCAGTCAACACCCATTTTGCCTAATACCACACATGCAGAATTTTATACTGGATAAGCCTTCCTTGAACATCCTGCATACATAATTCCTTGGCCATGCCCCTTGCCCTTTCTCTTTCAGTAAACCACTCTCCTCACCATTCCTAGGGGTTTCTCCAGTGAGCATCATTTTATTGCAACACTCCTCATCATCATTTGAGATAGTTACAGTTTAATTCTCACTCTACGTAATACATTTTCTTTGCTAATTAACCTTATAATCAGCGTCAGTGGCTCTGTGGGTAGCATAGTTACCTCTGGGGATGGAAGATCGGAAGGTAATGAGTTCTAGCACCACAACAGGCATTAGGGGAAATACCCGTAACTGACTCTTTTATGCAGTATGAGGAGGTGCTGCACTGCTGGGGTGCTGTCTCTCAGATGAAACCTTAAATTGAGGTCACTTCTGCCCATCTCTGGTCACTGTCCAGGCTGAAATAAAAGATCCCATGGCACTTATAAGTAAAGAGTAGGGGGGTTCCCGGTGTCATGGTCAACATTCCCCTATAAGTAAAAACAGATTCATGCTCCCCTCCCCCCCAAAACACCTGGAAAACAGATGCAATAGCGTATTGTGCCTTTCCTGGTCAAAAATTATAAATAAATAATAACTTACTTCACATATTACATTGTATATTACATTCCTTACAACCCCACCACGGGAAGGGAAGGCCCCCTTGTGTTATCTTCAGCATACCCTGCTCTATGTCCTTGCCCACAACCAGGGCTAGATGCACCCTCAGCCCATGGATACTATTCCCCTCATTTGCATGTCATATGGCCCATCCTCTTTGAGGCCTTCCCTCCCATGTGTGCCATGTGGAAGATTATAGGTGTAAGCCCCCCCCCCTCACATGTCTAGGGGCATGGTGGTAAAAGTCTTCGGGGGGTACTATACAACAGAATGCAGAGTTCACATACCTGGTTGGCCTGGCTTACCAGACCTGATGGAACTGGGGTGCCCCATTCCTCAGGGCACAAAGCTGGTTGACTAGAGAGTTTAGATACTGGTTTTCACCTGCCTGACCTTGCCATCTTTGCCACTGAGGCTTTTGGAGACAGTCTTCACCAGGCAGGCCTCCTGCTGTCTTCCACAATGGTTCTCTGGTTCTTTGATCTAGGGACAGTACTGGCATGGTCCCCTAGACCCCGCTGATGCACACCCTGGTGCACATACTAGGAGCTAAGCTGTAGAGGCGAGTTCTTTTAGCAGCAAACAGTTTATCCAAAATGAATGAGGCAAACATCAGAACTGCAGTAACAGAGGACTCCATTTAATGAAGTTAATAAAACAGGAAACGGGCACTCCATGGAGCAGTAACACATACACAGGTTGCTCTGGACTGATGAGGTCACATCAGAAGATAATAGGTGCTTAGGACTGTGGTGGTTACATCAGAAGCTAGTTCTGCTCTGGACCAAGAGGTCACATTAGAGCATAAAGTTTAGGCAGCTGCCTATAATCTAGACAGCCCGAGTCCAAACACAGGCAGCTTGCTCATGACCGAATTGGGCCATCACTGTAGGCAGCACCACTTCTCTTCCTTCCTCTCTTTCTCTCCCAGTGATCAGGAGTGCAGACCTCTTGAGTGATGGCTGCCCCAGCCTACAGCCCCCCTTATCTCACTGGTTCCTATTGGGTGCTGAGCCCAGAAACAGAACAGTTTGCTACCGGAGCCATCTAGGACCAGGGGCTTCCCCGGACCCATGGCTCCTGATCAAACCCCCTCACCTCATGTCTCTTTCTTCCCTTCCACTGTTCTCTCACCAGCAGCAATTCTTCCTCAGGGGTCCTGCTTAGCAGTGGTCCTATGGGCTGATGACAATTCAGCCCAGCCCCTTCTGCAGGTTCCACAGCCATAACTCCTCTGTCTATAGGCCAGTGGCAAGTCTCCATCCTCAGAGGGAAAAGGATTCCTTTAACCAGCCTTTGGCAAAGGGCTATAAAACTAAATGGCTGCCGCCACATCTCTCTTCCTCCTTGGGCACCTCACTGATCCCAAAAATTAAAAATAAAGGAATTTAGCTGACCAAGAGGGCAATCAGCCCCACTCGGTCCTTGCACCACTTGTTCTCTCTCTCCAGATCTTCCCCAATTTCCCGCATTGCATTCCCTTTTATATCTCTCCCCATTGCACCAAAACCCCCCACCAAACCTAAGGTCCAATCCGGACTATCTCCCCAGGTGCCAAAGCCACCCTATCTCAAAGACCTATGGGACACATAATCTCAACATAACTATTTACAATTTTCCCCCCATGGCAACAGTCACCACTGAAACTACCTCTCTAATCAATGGAGTGGCTGCTCCTTTACATTTTTCTAAGCTGGTGGCCACGCATACAAGGAGCGTGGTCTGCTATTACTATTTACATTATTTATTTATTTATTTTCCACATGGTCCAGAGCCCGGCTGTCCCAGAAAGCTGGACCCAGGATACAACACGCGCCCGGAGGTGAGGAACAACCAACCCGACGATTGGCCCACCTGCCAGAGGCCGAGACACCAGGACAGAGTGGCTGGAGACACAAGTTGCAGTGGAGCCACAAAGTGCAAATCCTTCCTGGAGCCACAGATGCAAACCACACAGAGGGGAAGCCCGGAGATGCAGCTCCAAAGTAAGCCTATTTGGGGCTCTTAAACACTCCCCCCCCCCGCCAAATGCTCGCCATCCCGGCAAGCCAAAACCTGCCAAAAACTATTTACATGCAGATGAAACTTTAAAAATGTTAATGCATCATTACTTCACAATTGCTGTCATTCCGTTGTTTGTGTTTATTCTATTTTTCTTTCACCTCGGTAGGTTACTGTCATTTTCTGTACCAGTACTGTTGTTTATATTGTATATTCTATGTTATACTGTGTTCTAATCCATTTATGTAAGACGTGGAGCCTTTGCAAATGAGTCACTGACTCAAAGGGTTGTAATTTCTAGACTTTAAATAAATAAATAAATAAAACATTAGTCTTTTACACTAGACCTAAACTTATACTACCTAAACGAACACTAACCTGTCTCTGTAACCCACCCAGGATCACTTTCTCACTGGGCCACCCCACCACCAGAACCTACTGAGCCCCCTGCTTTCAGCTGACTGATGGCATTCCCAGCCTATGAACTAGTCCCGACCTGGTCACCCACCACTAGAACCTACTAGATGGATTGCTTGCTGCCTAAAATGGTGGTGTCCCAGGTTCCCATACTCTACAACAAACTTACCACTTAACCCTATTAAAGTTGCCAGCTGCCTGCATTGGACTGCCTAGAGATTCAAGAGAAACAAGACATATTAGATACAGAAGTTAAAATTTTTATTACCAAACTGCATTAAAAAATAAAAAGCATACACTGTTAACATTTTCTTACTATCTGCTATCCAGTAAGAAAGCTGTAAGCTAGAGAAACTATGATAGCTACTCATAACCATTTTCACACAGCACATTTTTCTTTCTGTTGTTCCTCCAATGAAACATCCCACCTTAAAACAGTGAAACAATTTTAAACCATGTGCAACTCATCCATAAAACAGCATTACAGTGCAACATTTAAACAGTTGATATTCAAACTATAGCAACACTGTATAGATACCTTTACATGAGGCACCATTTCCCCCAAAAGCCCATTGTCCGCATAAGACAGATTATAAGTCTCTGCTAGAGGCTGCTTTTCAGTCCAAGCCCATAGAGTTCTAAATAACTACAGGGTAAAACGCCCACCAGATCTGGGCCGTAGGTTAAACTGGGGCATCCCCTAAGGTACGGTCTCTGCTCCACAACTCCTCTACTTGCTCCAGTCCTGGCTGGCGAGAGAAGCAATGCACTTGCAGCTTCATAGGAAAAGGCACAAAATGTCCCAGTCCCGTGCGCCATCTTGATTGTGCAATATTTAGTCCAGCTAATGAGTGACTTCCACAGCATGCTCAACACCCCCCATTTAAGTCTGCTAATGGTCAGAGCACCCCAAAATCACATCCTGGACAAGCCCCCATGTTGTTAGTCCCCCTCTCTAGGTCTAGGGATATGGTGGTAAAAGTCCTGGGAAGGGGACCACTATACAACAGAATACAGAGTTCACATACCTGGTTGGCAGGGCTTACCAGACCTGATGGAACCGGGGTGCCCCATTCTTCAGGGTGCAGAGCTGTTCGACTGGAGAGTTGAGACGTAGGTCTTCACCTGCCTGGCCTTGCCATCTTTGCCACCGAGGCCTTTGGAGACAGTCTTCACCAGGCAGGCCTCTCGCCATCTTCCACAATGGTCCTCTGGTTCTTTGGTCTAGGGACAATACTGACGTGGTCCCCTAGACTCCTCTGATGCATACCCTGGTAAGCAGCTCGGCTGCGGAGGCAAAGTCCTTTTTAGCAGCAAACAGTTTATCCAAAACGAACAAGGCAAACACCAGAACTGAAGGAACAGGGGATCCCATTTAATGAAGTTAATAAAACAGGAAAACAGTCACTCCATGGAGCAGTAACACATATACAGGTTGCTCCAGACTGATGAGGTCACATCAGAAGCTAATAGGTGCTTAAGCCCGTGGAGGTCACATCAGAAGCTAGTTGGTGCTCTGGACCGAGAGGTCACATTAGAGTATAAAGTTTAGGCAGCTGCCTATAACCTAGGCAGCCTGAGTCCAAAAACAGGCAGCTTGCTCATGACCAAATTGGGCCATCACTGTAGGCAGCACCACTTCTCTTCCTTCCTCTCTTTCTCTCCCAGTGATCAGGAGTGCAGACCTCTTGAGTGATGGCTGCCCCAGCCTACAGCTCCCCTTATCTCACTGGCTTCTTTCTGATGCTGAGCCCAGAAACTAAACAGTCTGGTACTGGAGCTGTCTAGGACCAGGGCTGCCCCAGATCCCTGGCTCCCAATCAAACCCCCTCATGTCTCTTCCTTCTGTTCCACTGTTCTCTCATTGGCAGCAATTCTTCCTCAGGGGTCCTGCTTAGCAGTGTTCTGTGGGCTGATGATAACTCAGCACCCTCCCCACTTCTGCAGGTTCCACAGCCATACCTTCTCTGCCCATAGGCCAGCAGCAAGTCTCTATCATCATGGGGAAAAGGATTCCTCAAACCAGTCCTTGGCAAAGGGCTCTAAAATTAAATGGCCACCGCCACATCTCTCTTCCACCCTGGATACCTTACTGATACCAAAAAATAAAGAAATTTAGCTGACCGAGCAGGCAATTGACCCCCACTCAGTCCTTGGACCACTTGATCTCTCTCTCTCCGGATCTCCCCTAATTTCCCACGCTGCTCTCCTTTTTATTTCTCTCCCCATAGGTGACAAAAAAAAAAACACCAAATCAAAGGTCCAATCCGGACCATCTTCCCAGGTGCCAAAACCACCTTGTCCCAAAGATCTGTGGGACATGTAGTCCCAACATAACTATTTACAATTTTCCCCCCACAGCACCATTCGGCACCAAAACTACCCCTCGTAATCAATGGAGCAGCTGCTCCTTTAAATTTTTCTAAGCTAGTGGCCACGCTTACGAGGAGCACATTCCGCCATTACTATTTACGTTATTTATTTTTGTATTTATGTATTTTCCATGGGGTCCCGAGCCTGGCTGACCCAGAAAACTGGACCCAGGACACAACATGTGCCTGGAGATGTGGAACAACCAACCTGGTGCTCAGCCCCCCCACCCACCAGAGGCCAAGACACTGGGACAGAGTGGCCAGAGCAGCAAGTTGCAACAGGCCGCAAAATGCGAGTTCCCCCTTGGAGCCACAGATGCAAACCATACCGAAGGGAAGCCCGGAGCTGCAGCTCCAAAGGTAAGCCTGTTTGGGGGACTTACACAGGAATATACAGTCTAGAAACATGTGCTTCTAGAACAGGGGGCTCATTACCATCAGGGGTACTCCAGCTTTTATTTATTTATTTTGATTTATTTATTTATTAAGATCTTGGATTGATACCTGTGAGCATGAGCTCATTCAACAGGTTCCACGTCAGAGGACAATACAGACAAAATACAGATTGGTTATACAACAGGAAATACATTACAGGATCCAACGCTCAGCTAGAGAATAACAGTATTAATTTGCCAGTACAATCTATAAAGGCAGAGTTTGAAGGGCTGGCTAATGACAAATGCGAAAGGTGATGATTCTATGCTCAAGTAGTGGAGGCACTATAAAGAATATGCCTGTGTCAAAGGCTGTTAGCTTACATGATAGTGGGGTGAGGGGTGGGGAAGAGAGGGGTGGGGAGGTGGGAGGAGGGGAGTTGAAGAGGGATACACTGGGGAGGTAGCCGAGAGGGGGAGCTAAGAGGGGAAGATAATGACAGGGGTGAGTGCTATTGTAAGTGCTGTGTATTGCTGGGTAGACACGGGGTGGCATGGCTGACCTTAGAGTGAAGGCCTAGAAGGGGAGACCTTAGTGATAATAGTCGCAGTGGGCTTCAGCTGCTAGATGTTGCCGCAGTAGGTTTTTGAATGGACCCAAGCTAGTGGTGCTGGACAAACCAGAGGGCAGCGAGTCGATCCGGAGTGGGGCTCTGTAGGCAAAATCACGCTGTCCAAGTGCGGTGCAACACCTAGGTGTTCTGAAGATCTGAGTACATGAGATTCTGGTAGTGCGTGGATTTGGCATAGGGTCAAGGACAGCTTAAACACCTGGAGGCACCATATTTAAGCTGATTTTTTTTGCCAGAACGCAGGTATGGTATCTGAGCCTTCTAACAAACTGGAGCCAATTGGCCTGGGTATAGAGGTCACATGTATGAGTCTGGTTCACAGCACCAGTAAGGAGGCAGCAGGCTTTATTCAGGGCTGTTTTGATGTGTTGTAGGGCAGTGTCTGTAGCAGATCCATAGATGACCATACCGTAGTCGTCGAGGGAGGTAACAGAGCTAAGTATGGCTAGTGGCAGAGCTTTCTGTGTTAGGTTTCACTTATGTCTGTATAGCACACTGATTCTCCTGTTTATGGCTTTTGCTGTAATGTCTATGTGCTGTGTGTAGGATAGTGTAGAGTCAAGAGTTATGCCCAGGTACTTGAATTGCTATACTAGCTCCAGGGTGGAGCCCACAACAGCTGGGTTGCTTAATAAAATGCAAAACCCAGGTCAGGAACAACTGCCTTGCTAATATGGCTTCTAAGTGCTGCTATGGGCATAGTAGGAATTGTGCAGTTTTGTTTGGGTAGCTGCAGACTCTGCACCTCTACTATTATGGGGATGGCTGTTCCATAGGTTGGGGAGCTGGCAAGCAAAGGACACCTCAACTATAGCTCTGGAGCATATAGGGTTCTGCAGACATGGGACCTGTTGTGGAGACATGTGGAGCTGTGGGAGAGTCAACAGGTCTCATGAGAGGGACAACAAAGAGAGGTTTACAGCGGGAATGTGAGGAGGAGAATTACTTATATTTCACTGTCATACATAGAGTGGTTTTGTTAGACTTAATTATAAGCAGGAGGGTGCATGCTAATAGTAGGAAGGGATTTGAAGTTTTTATGACAGCTCTTTTAGAAATAGGGAAATGTTTAACGGAAGTGTTCAAAATGAAACAGAATTTCGAGAGCTGAACCAAAAATACATGTGGGAAACCCAGAAAGGGAAGAAAAGGGATTATGCCTTGAACTGACATCAACACAATACATATACTAGATCCAACTTTTTCTAATTGACAGAGCTGTGGAAAGCTGTAAATTATAATTTGTATACTGTCACCATGTCTTTTGCCCCATGACTAGAAGGCAAACTCCATACTTGAGTCCACCAAGGAAATTAACTCCTGTCTACTGTGCCAGTAAGGAGAATAGATGTTGGAGGGGGCTGGCAGTATAGCCTAGAAGTTAGAGTAATGAGCTGTGAATGAGCTTGGTACATCCAGCAGACTTGGCTTTGATTCCCACAACCTCCACTTGCATACTGTGTGACCCTAAGCAAGTCACTTCATCTCCCCAGTGCTCCTGGGTTGTCCCTGAAAACAGACCTTGTGCCTAGTGGGCCTTACCCAGTTGCCAAAAAGAATAAAATAAATAAATATGTTCTGGAATCAGTGGGCCCGGCTCTTGTTGCATCTTCTTTTCTAAGCCTCCCCCAGTCCCAACAGTATTAGAATAACTGGTGACTCCCCCTTATCAACTGATTTTTGGTTGCTTTAAAATGCCGTAATAACTAGGTATTACATTACATACAGTAATTATGGTGTTTGCATAGACTGGCTGTCAAGATCCCTCTGTGAAGCCTTGGGAAATTGAAAATGTGAACTGGCCTCTTTCACACGCATTCTTGCACCACTTATTGTAAAAAAGAACACATAGGAAATCTTTGTGTTTATGAGTATTTTTTCACACACCCTCCGTGCATGATGACCTCATTAACCTCTTGAACTTCACTCTTGAAGTTTATAGGTCAACACACACCGAGGGTGTATGAAAAGAACTTCATAACATACAGATGCCTGTGCATTATTCTATATGTACAGTCCCTACCCCAAGGACCCAACTACAGCTGACAGGTCCACTAGAGAAAATACAAGGACAATGGTGAACATTTCTGGTATGGAGTTACAAGAAAGAAGGTAGTCAGGATCCACTGACACTGGGAAAACATAAGCAATTGGGAGTTAATTGAGACACATAGCCCCTCAGTGTGACCATGAAAATAACATTCTACAACACAGTGTTCCCACTTACATCTCTGATTTGGGGATTCACTGTACCCTCCGGTAAAATTTTCAGGGATGCAAAATGAACGAAGGACGTGCATGCACCAAGCATAGACTAATGAACATTGTATTATTTTGGTCAGGTCCTGCTGAAATTTTATATTTAAGGTTTTTGAAAAACAAAAATGATAGAATTATTCTGACTTAAATAACACATCTCAGAACTACCATCACCCTCCCATCCTTAAAGAATCTCCCGATTCCTTCCCCCCACACAAAAATATCTGACAGTTCCCTCAGCTATACTGCCCAACTACCACAAAGTTGAAAATCTGTCAGCTAGCTCCACAGGCCATAGACTACTATTACCAACAATGCTACCCCTACTGTACAGTATGTACTTTGATAAGTGCCAGCATAAGGAGGAGGAGGAAGAGATGTCCCTTTCCCAAACCAAGCATCATGGGATATTACCAACCTCACTGGATTCTGTCATATGTCTGTTTCGCTGGCCATGCTTACTTTGGATCCTTGTCACTGAAAGTCAATGTCCTTGGCTGTGTCTCTGTGCCCTCTCATCTCCCTCTCCTGCATGCCACGAGGTCCTGGATTTGGTAGGCTTTCTGCGTAGGTGGGTCACTGTTTCATCCTGAAATGGTCCCTGGCCCACTCAAATGCTGAATTCACAGCCATGCCTGCTTACACTTTTTGAGCTGTAAAGTCTTTTCAATGCAATGTACCGCCTCCACATATAAATGTGTGTGAATAGCTGGCTCGGTTAATGCAGATGGCTGAGGCACTTGAACTTACCTCTCCCTCGCTGGCAGTCTGAGGTTGGGAATGAATCTGAGCTGCAGAGGGTTGGCCGGGGGGAGAAGGATCAAGCATCCCAATGGATGCTCTACTTCTCCCAGGAGGGAGGGCAGCCAGCTCCGCTGCTACCTTGGTGACCATGGGTGGCAATGCAGCTGGACCGGCTAGCAGAAGGGGGGACATCGGCAAGCACTGCATGTCACATGCTTGCATGGGGTAGTGCTTGGCATGCCCTTGATGCCAATGTCCCAGGGGACTCAAGGGTTGCAAAGTGGAAAAACTTTCTGTTGGTCAGATGAACCTGCTGCCCCACATCTGACTACTCAGGCATGATCCCGCCCTATCTGAATCTGGTCTGTGGCAGAAGGCAAGGGGGGCCTACATCACCCCCACCAGAGGGGGAAAGCTCTGGGGCAACAAGGGAGGGACCCACAAAAGCCTGGGGGATGCCAGGGTGATGGAGGCTGGGACCAGGGAACAGGCAGAAGGGGCCACCAGGTAGAATGGGGGAAATAATCAGAACAAATCAAAACTCCACCATGTTGTGGTTCTTATTTAATAAGTGTCAGGACTTCACCGAATTCTCCCAGCCCTACTTTCTGTGTTTTTCAGTCAATCACAGTCGATTAAAACTCATATAACTTGGTAGTTCACTGCATGTACTACCTACTGGTGAATTTTGAGCCTGATCAGGTATGGGAAGACTGAAGACCAATGCTGCCAAAGAATGTGGTAAGGGAAAGCTCTCATGCCAACAGTACACAGCAGTAAGGACAGAAACATTTCAGCAGACAGTGGAGAGCCGGAACCAACACTAAATGCCATGCTGGAGGTGGTGAGAGAACGTGACCAGAAAGTAGAAGGGTTTAATGGTAATGTCAGAGCTACAACAATGCAAAATGAAGTCAAACAAGTACAAAATGAACAGAAATCACTTGTATTCACCACTAAATCTCAGACAGCAGTTACGGGTGTTATAAAAGAAAATATGTTGCATTGAGCCAGAACTGAGCACCTTGTAAATGGCGCGAGAGCTCCTAACCTAAGATTCCTGAGTATAACAGAAGGTATTGAGAACTCAGACCCAAACACCTACTTCCAGAATTTACTCAAAGACCATTTAAACTTGATGCTGAACTTCTAATTCTTTGCACCAAACACGTAACCCTAAGACGCAGAGCTAATAATCTTGAACTTCCCAGAACCTTGATGGCCATCACTCCTGGATTCCATATCAAGGATTTAATCCTGCAAAAGGCAAAATCAATGGGGGCCCTACAGTTATGAGATGGAACCCCGATCCACTGCCTTCCAGATCTCAGCTACAGTCCATGACAGAGGTGGCAGGTTGTTGATGCAGTTTGCTCAGAGCTGAGAGAGCTGGGGATGTATATAGGGAAAGTATTCATATTTGGGGATCCTGATGAAGTATGATGCAAACTTGAAGCCATTAAGAGGGACTTTAACCAAGAGCATGAGGAAAACTGGGGGCAGAAATTACAAAGAAAGATATGAAAAAAACGAATTATTGCTATATGCTACAGACCACTGGATATCAATACCACGTAGCATCAAGAACTTATTAATAACATCTCAAACATGGCGGAACATAATGAAATACCATTACTGGGTGACTTCAATCTGCCTAGTATTAATTTGGAAAACTTAATAGCAACAAATAGTGATTTTATCTCTGCTTCTTCTCTATCACAACTTGAATTTTACCTGCTTTAATTCAAACTGCTGTGTACTAAGTTTATAAATGCATAGATAGCCTGCTTACAGTCACTTGTTTAGCTTAGCCTGTTTCTGCTGTAAAAAAAGTTACTGTTTTTCAAACTGTTTTAATTTTCCCATCGCTTTTCCACTTTCTGTCCACCTGCCTGTTTTTCTCCCTACTTCTGTCCCCTTAATTTCTTACTGATGCCCAGCTCAACTACTTTCACCACATGAGGCCATTGCCTTCCCTGCTAATCTACTCACTGAAATCTGAGGCACAGACATTTCTCTCGCTTGTGCCATAGGCCAGACACCCCCTGATTTTCTCTACCCCACCCACTCCTTAACTTCTTTTGTTTAACCCCACCCCCATTATCCTGCTAAGCCAGCTCTGAAGCTAATATTAACTTTGCTAACCCACACCCTCTCTCCTCTTTCAGCAGAGCACTTGGAAGAGGCAGAGGCTCGGCGCTCCATGACTGGCCACGCCACACTACCACCCACCCGTCTGCAGACCTGCTTGGGAAAAAGTACACTGAAGCTTCAGGCTGTGGAATCATAACCTTCTTCTGTTATTGAACCCTGCTCCTTCTTTGTGGAGAGTCATTGGTGGGTTCTGTCTGCTCGGCAGCCACCATCGGCCAGCCTCCCTCTACTGATTTTATCTCTGCTTCTTCTCTATAGCAACTTGAATTTTCTGCCACCCACCCTCCCCCACCCCATCACTCTTTAAATCCGCTTTCTGCCCTTAGTGACCCGCCCCTCTCCCCAGTTAAGCCAATGTAGATCCCAGGGCTCTCCCCTCTTAAAGGTACATAGCCATTGTTTTGTGGATTTGTCAAGGGCCCCCCCCCATTTTGCACATAGCCATTGCACTAAGATCACAACTTTCTCTACATAATTTCCGTATCGGTTATTTGAAAGAAAGCTTCTCACCCCCCACAACAGGGTCATCATGGAAGCTCTATTGTGCCTCCTCATGATATTTGCCTTTTTACAAGTGTTTAACCAATTGCAACCAGTCTACATCCCAAATTTAGTACTGGAGGGCAACACTTTCAGGGAGACCACTGCAATCCCCCCAAATTCTCCAACCCCGAGCCACCACAACGTCAGTTCAGGTACTCCTCAATTCCAGTGATACCTATTGCCACTCTGCTACATCATTACACCCACACTTTCACCCCTAAAGGACGCAGATGAACAAAAGACAAATCTGCGCACTTAACATGGGCATACTTGGCCAGCCTGGTGGCACTGAGGGTTGAGGCACTGGACACCACACCTCGTGCCACTTCAGTGACCGGGTTCAGGAACAAGCCGGGCGCTGGGGTCGGCAGGAGAGAGGATTGAGCATCCAGAGGACTGCTCTCTCTCTCGAGGAGGGATCCAGGGTGGCCGGTGCAGCAGCGGCCCCAGTGAGACCAACAGCACTCACGTGCACAGGACTTGGAAACAATGGGTAAGGCATGGGCGGCTGTCTTCCGGACGTGAGTGGGGCACTCACGTCGCGGGCAAACAACATTGCACGTCCCATGTGGGGGCATACTTAAGGAAGAAAACACCCTCCCACTGGATAGGCGACGGGCTCTCCAGTGCCAGCACCGCCACACGACCAATGTTGTTCCTCACCACTGCCCCTCAATCTCCCTGGGGGTTGTAGCCCCCTCCTGAGCCTCCGGAGGAGTCATAACAAACTTGAAGATGGTGGGAACACAGCGGTCAGTAGAGTGGTTGTGGCAGGAGAGGCAGCCCGAGAGAGTTCCGGCTGGGAAGGCAAGGAAAAAGAGTTGAAAAAAAACAAAAAAACAAACAAACATGGGCATACTTGATCCGCTACCTCAGGAAACTAATTATAGCTCTGCTTTTAATCTCTGGGAACATGAACACAAACTCAGGGCTAGCAGGAACTGATAAAATCCAGGGTATTGGCCACCTCAAAATCATTTCATTAAATATTGGAAGCCTCCTACCTAAGCTGCCACAATTTCAAGCTTGGTTCGCACTGATTAAACCAGATGTGATTGCACTAACGGAGACCTAGGTGTCCCCCAAAACCCCAGATGCCCAATATCCTTACAATATCCTTACAGGGCTATACCGTCTATCACCAAGATAGGCTGACCAAACGGGGTGCCTTGTCTACCTATGCAACATCAAAGGTCAGTTTCAACCAAATAGTCTACACTGTAGTGATATGCAAATCCTCACCATTAAACTCACTGTCAGCCTGCAGAACAAGACTCTTCTTCTGTCTATGATCTACATACCCCCAGGCAAACAAACCACAGGGACAGCGCAGTTAATAGATAGTCAAAGAAAACTTAACCAGAACTGGGAACAAATTGTGGTAGGAGATTTTAACTCAAACTGGCTATCTAATGACACAGCCACCAAAAAAACCTAATTATCGGCCTCTGTTTCACCCAGATGGTAACCCAGGCCATGAGGCAAAAGTAAATGATGGGCACAAGTACACTAATTGACTGGCTGCTCATCACCTGCCCTGAGCGTATCAATGAGGTAACAGTTATACTGGACTCCCTTATCAACCACTCCCCTGTGATGTTCATATGGTCAAATAGGTTTACCAAGTGTACCCCACTGCAAACTAAAAATCGCTGTCTCAGGAAGGGTCAACTGGAGTCATTCAAACACTACCTAAGGCTGATCGACTGGGCCACATTAGATAGGTCGCAGGATGTTAACCACACCCTGGAATACTTTTGCACAACCTTCATAATTGCATATAATATATCCTCCGCTTACAAGACCAGGAAAGTTAAAGGTAACTCAACTCCATGGCTTAGTGGATCCTTCTTAGAACTAATGCGCCATAGAGACAATGTTTGGCATAAAGCCAAAGTCACTGGGAAACAAGTCGACCTCACTGCCTACAAGGCAGCCAGGAACTGATGCACAAATCTAATCAGAAAGGCCAAAGCTGGATACTACAAAGAACTCTTGGGCAGGACGTGGAAAAATGGTAGGGACCTTTGGAACTCGGTGCAATCCCTTACAGGCAAGGATTCCAAATCCTCACTGGATCTGATTATAACAACATCAGGTGCACTGCATGAACCTAGGGACATTGCCAACACTTTCAATGCCTCGCTCACAGACCTCAGCATGGTATTACCAAGCAATTACCTAAGCCCCCAACCCCCCTAACAGCCTCTTTGTCCTAACATGCCCCCTCCAAAAAATAACATTACACCACCCTTCCACTTTAGACAAATCAGCAGGGCTGACACCCTGAGATATGTCAGGAAGGTACTTGGTAAAACAAGGCTTGTCAGCAACCAATTAGATATGAAGATGATAACCCTTACTTTAGAAGAGGTAGCCCTGCCACTTACAAAAATCTTTAATATTTCACTTAGAAATGGAGTTTTTCCCAATAAATGGAAATCTACCCTTGTGACTCTTGTTTTCAAAAACAGTGACTGAACTAGTCTAACTATAGACTGATATCCATACTACCTGTATTACCTGTATTGAAAGCATTAGAAAGGATTGTATCTGACCAGCTCACTGACTCCCTTGATAAACACAGTCTGCTTTGCACACAACAACATGGCTTCCAGAAAAAGCATAGCACTCCTTCTGCACTAGTTGATTATACTAGTCTACTATATGATGTGCCTGACACAGGAATGGCAGTGGGATCTATCTTCATAGATCTCACCAATGCATTTGACACAGTCAACCACCAACTCCTCCTCAACAGCCTGCTATCAATCTGTCTGTCCACTAACACAGTGGCCTGGTTTGCAAGCTATCTCTCTTATCAAACCCAAAGTGTGAGAATCTGTGGACAACTATTGGAATCAAGGGAAGTAACCCTTAGTGTACCCCAGGGATCCATACTCAGCACATTACTGTTTAGCCTGTTCATAAATTCACTTCCCTCCACATGCGTGGCTCACATGGTTCTATATGCCGACAATACTGTAATCTCTGGACCTGCCCACAATAACCTCTGAGCTCTAGTTCAGCTTCCACAGTTTAGAAAAATGGTTCATGCAGAATAAGCTCCTGCTTAACTATAAAAAAACACGGACATGCTAATCACTTTACCCCATAACAAGACAAAATACGGGCCACTGATAATCTGAAGCCACAAAGGCAAGGAAATTGAACAGGTATCCTCCTTCAAATATCTGGGCATACATATCAATGACACTCTCACTTTCACCTCACATATTGAACATGTCATTATTTTTATTCATTTTTTATGTTTGCTTGCACGCATGTGCAAGAAACATAGTGCCATCATCGGAGATTTCGGAGGTGTGTCACCTCCTTCTCCAATTCAGTCAGTGTGTTGTCAGGCGCGGCCCCTGTAAGCCAATGCATGCTGGAGCTGTCTATAACAAGCTCCAAAATGCAGTGGCATACAGTTCAAAGGGGAGCTACGCTGAGTGAGCAGCAATAAGATATCGCCTGCCTCATCGCAGCCCCACACACCGCCCATGCAGGCATGCGCGCCCCTGCCCCATGCGCACACACACATATGGCCGGCCAGTGGTGCCCAATCCCCATCGGGTGTGCTGCGTTCCCCCGCCTCCACCCCAAAGCCTTCCAAAATGCCAGCTGGGTGCCCACCCCAGCGTGGCAATCTAGCTATAACCCGACGGGTGCCCAATCCCCGTCGGCTCCAGTGTCCTCACCCCCCTCCAGTACTAAGTTCCACGCTGGGATTGCCCCAACATGGCAATGCGATGCTTAGGCTGATAGGGTGCCCAATCCCCGTCGGCTGAACATCCCCCAAACCATCCTTGTGCCACGCTGAGGCCCACCCCAGCGTGGCAAAACTCTGTCCTTTTTTTTTTAACCTGTAAAGAAAAGCGGTCCTCGTAGTCTCCTGACCCCCTCCACAACCCGCACCCACCCACTGCGCCCCTGCCTCCCACACCCCTCACCCCATTTACTTAACTCCGGACCTCGGCACGGCGACCTTCTGTGGACCGGGAACATGTCTGCGCTCTTCAAAGCCGACCGCAAACTGAGGAAATGCCGTAAGCTGTATAATGGCTAGATAGGGGTTTCAACTATATTGCATATCTCAGGCATTTTGGAATTTGTGCACCAAATTTTCAACATGGGTTTTGGGACCCCTTCTCATGAATGATGATCACCGTCATGGCGCTATTCGGGCCCGAAGGGTGATTGCAGTCACTGTGCAGTCACTGCGTGAAATCACCCGCCGGGCCTGAACAACGCAAGACAGTGACATCATTCAGAAAAGGTCCCAAAACCCCATGTTGAAAATTTGGTGCCAAAATTCCAAAAATGACTGTTTTACGAGCTCATGCTACACAGTTCCCATGCATGCTCGTAAGTTTGCAAATTTAACATTTTCATCCAGATTTTCAACATTGCCATTTTATTACACTTCCTTATGAACAGTACAGCTGCAATTTTTCATATGTCACCAAAATGTGTTTCGCACATGTAGCACAATGGTGCTGTTGGTGTGCAAAAGCAATGTTTAGGACAGATTAAGAAAATCACAGTTACACTGTTCATGAGCAGAGGTCTTAAAATGGCTATGTTGAAAATTTGGTGACAAAAGTCCATAAAATGACTGTGTTACAAGTGAGCATTGCGCAGTTTCCACGCACCCTCGTTAGTTCATGACTTTGTAATATTTTCAGTCCAGATTTTCGCCAGTGGTATTTTTCCACACTTCCTTATGAACAGTACAGCTGTCATTTTTCACAACATGGCTGAAGTGTGTTTTCACACTTTCAGCGCAGAGATGCGTGGTCGCTGTGGGAAATCATTGTTCGGCACAGATAAAGAAAATCACAGTGACACTGTTCATGATCGGAGGCACCAAAATGCCTGAGTTGGCAATCTGCTGTAAAAAATCCCCAACCTAATTATATTACAGGTGTGACGTTGCACAGTTTCTATGTACGCCGTGACTTCACCATTTTTTAAATATTTTACTACAGATTTGCAACATTGCCATTTTTACACCTCCCATGAACAGTACAGCTGTCATTTTTACATCCTGTTCGAATGTTTTTGCACCTGTGGTGCTAAATGCTGTAGTCACTGTGCATAACAACTTCAGTAACAAACTGATATTCCCCTGTTCATGAGGTGGGGTCACAAAAAAACATGTTGAAAATTTGGAGTGAAAATACTGTGAATGCCTCAGGTATTAGAGTTTCCAACCATAACGCCCAACCCTGTACAGAATGACAGGCATCAGGGGTGTGACTTGGGATTCTTGCCTGTGATGCTCATACCATTCCACACCTGCAGTCAGTGAGAGGCATCGAGGTATGCCTTGGACTCTTCAGCCCCAAACCTCACCCCATTCTCCTATATCGCACCCATCTCACCATATTTCCTAATGAAATGGAGTGCGTATAAGGGCCAAAGACCCCAAGGAACACTGTGACACTTGTCAGTGTCTGCAGGGTGGGGTGTGGTGAAATGGTGTGGCTCGTTATGCCTGCGACCCAAACGCACACCCCAATGCCTGTCACTCTCGCAGGGTGGTGGTGGGGTTGGCTTCAGTTCAATACTACTGCCATTCCTATTACGCAGCTCTGTAACTTCTACACTACCACTGCCAATGCCAGCAAGCAAACATTCGGCATTGACAAATGCTTGTTATTTATGACTTTGATAACCCGGTGAGTGCACTGATCCTGGGACGCTTTCAGGCACAACCCGGCCATAACACATGGTGCAGGTGACGGTGGAGACAAGGTAACAGTAATACACATGAAACAGATTTGATACAAGCAACAATAGTAAGCACAATATACAGGTTTGATGCATAGGTCCATCTGAGAACAGTGAATACAAGGTTTCAATATCGGACATGAGGAGATTTGGTACAAAACAAACAAATCGTAGGCACAGTGTACAATGTGTTGGTTTGCATCATCCAGTGAGCAAGTAATACATAGAATACTCAGTAAAAATATATATATAATATGTACAGGCAAGGAAGTCAAATAGTACTGCTTAAAGCTGCTAACACCAAATTAGGAGTACTATACTGACATAGACAGGTAGTGAATCCAGAAGCCTTGAAACTTGTCACCTGCAACTCCATACTATCCACCATAGATTACGAGCTAGTGCTTTATGGGGCAAGCACGGATGCTGCAATGAAAAGAATCAAAACCCTCCTCAATAAGGCCTGTAGATTGGTCCTTACCCATATGTGTACTTTATACAAAGAGACTGGGTGGCTCACTCCTCAACAAAGATTAAAATTCCAAGCCTGTCTTTTAGGGAAAAAATCTTTACTTTGCCAAGTGCCCAACTCGCCCGCCAACCTTTCTAAACTTGCCCCAACCACCAGAATATTAGAAGCACTGCTAAGGGAGTTCTGCAGGTGCCTATTAAGTGCTCCACATTTTCTCAAAGATCGCTAGTGTTCTGTGGCCCTAAGTGGCTAAATTACCTCCCGGACCCTCCTGGATATCAGCAAACTAGATCCATTTAAGAAGGCCCTTCATGCCTGGCCCAGTGGCGCTGAGGGTTGAGGCACTGGATGCCACACCTCGCACCACACCGGTGACCCATGTTCGGGAATGAGCACTGGTCATCGGGGGTCAGCAGGGGAGGAGAAGGATCGAGCATCCAGAGGACTGCTGTCCCTTCTCTGGGGTGGGGAGGTCCAGAGTGTTGGCGTTGCACCAAGACATGGGGTGGAGCTACGACAGATGCACACACCCTTGCGTCATTGCACGTCCTAGCTCCAAAAGGGGACCTTAGCCAGGAAAAATCACGGCCCCCCGCATATGAGCCAGGCACGGTACCTAACCCTTCAGCCACGACAGTTCCATTTCAGCAGCCCCACTCTGGGGGTGGGGCTTCCCGGAGTAAGGGTCGAGTGTCATGGTTGGGGCGAACCCATTCATGGGGTTAGGGGACTCGGCAGCTACAAAAAGAAAATATAATCACAAAAAAAAAGAAGGCCCTTCATTCCCATCTTACACTTGAAAACATCTGTGACTGCTTCCATGAAACTTAGACCCTAGTGTTAATCTCACCTAACCAAGCTCTGCATCCCCCCAGCTCCATTTAACTGCCTCACCAGCTAAATCTCTCTCTGACTTCCCATCCCTGCACCACTCCACCCTACTCTGCTGTACACCTATATCTCACACTAGACAAATGCTGCTACAGGCTGCTCTTAGCACTCTGCTCCCTACCCCTCCTTACTAATCTCCTCCCTCACTCTGCTGTGCCTGTGCACCTATATTGCACACTAGACAAATGCCTCCACAGGCTGCTCATAGCACTCTGCTCCCTACTTCTCTCACTGCATACCTCAGTGGCACATTTGACAATGCCCCTTTGGCTGCCTACTAGTGCACTGCTCCCTAACTTAATCAACATCTTGTTGCCTCCCAGGCTGTAATGCACTTCACTGACCTATGAAGCCAGTATAGTGTTATGCTTGTGCAACTGTGTTAGTTTGGTTTTGGCCGTTCGCACTCTCTATTCCAGAGGAATCACCTCCCTGTAGGGGTACGAAGGCAAGGAACTCTCGAAGAGGGTTCCACCCCTAGAAGTGCCGCGGGACAATTCCCATGGCTAAAGGTACCTTAGAAATCCCCAAAAGAAATGTAGTATCATCCCCAAAAAGGAGGCAACAGGAAACATATGAGCAAGCAGTAACTGTGATATAGGAGCAGTAACTTTAACGTTGTAGTAGAAAAGCAAAGGAAGTTTGATAATGCAATGAGATGCTCAGTTGGATAACATAATGACTGCCCAGGTTTGTGTAGCATGATACAGATGGTTTGCCTTGAGATTAGGGGATCCCCTAAGGAGAGAGGGAATGGCAGGACATCCTCCACCTCCATCCAACAAAGGAACCTACCTAAGAAACTAGGGGAAACAACTATGCTAACTAAGTGTTATGACCTGAGGCAATGGAGGAGAGAAAAAAACCCTATGAGGAGGAGGAAATCTCTTGGGATCCAAGGCCTAGGTCACCTGCCCTCCAGGCTTGGGATACTTTATTTAGTAACGGCTCTGCAGCTGCAATTTGGAAAACCCAATTAAAGGGAGATGAAAAATATTCCAATTTGGAGGAAGGCTCTCACTCAAACCCTCTAGCGGAAACGCCGTGGAAGGTTGCGAGAAAACTCTGCAACAATACATGCATCAAGGCACAGGAGGAGAGCAACAACTGCTGAGGCACTCTACCTACCTCCTCTAAATCAAACCAGATGAACCAGAGGCAGTCGTAGGGAGAATGTGGTGAAGGTGCCTAGCAGGGAAACCACTAAAGTCAATGGCTAACTGGTATAGAGGAACACTAGAGCCAAAGGAGGTAACTTTTTCCACCCTTCATCGCTAGTCTTAAATTCTACACCAGGAGCTGCTGTCACGTAGCAGGCAGCTAAAGCCAAGCTCGGGGTGAGAACATTCCCAGCTATGGGCCAGGTGAGAAGGATCCCACCCTAAGCTGGACACGCTCGAGATGCAGACTAAATGCAGAGCGAGACCATCGGCTGCAGGAACCCTGCACCAGAATAAATGGCTGGCATGCCCCAGAAATTGATTGAGAGCTGAAGCTGGTGAGCTGAATGAGCACAGCGTGCTGAGATTGTAATGAGCATGGAATGCTGAGACTTTACAAGGTTGAATGCAGATCGAGTGCAGCAGAATCCCAGGCTGAGGCCGAAGGGATGGCAGTATGCATGAAGTAGTGGATTACGTAAGCAAAAGTAACAGCTGTGTAAGCAAGTGTAGACCTGCACATAGGTCAGTAAGCAGAAATCGTGATAGGTAAACCAGCATCAAACTTGTATAGCAATTAAACAACTGAAGTGGGAGTAAGCCAGCCAGACAGTGCAAAGCCAAATCAAGGTGACAGACTCTGAGGATTTTCGGCGGCGAAGACAGATTTTAATGAAGCTACATTAACAGCCTCAGCAGGAGCTAGTTGGCTGACCTCAGAGTTATAAGTGCAATAAAACAGGGAGACAATGCTTGAAAGCAGGCGTAGCCAGGCAGTGGAGGGACGCTGCAGTAAAAATGAGAAGCACAGGTAGGGTCAGAGTAAACTGTATCGGGTGAAAAGAATTGAGTATGCAACATGAAGCAGCTATGGCTGAGCTGAAACACTAGGTAATGAATGCAGTTGCAATGCAGTAATTTAAGCATGGTGAGCACAGTGTTAAAACACAGGCACTGGGTACAATAGTAATTAAAGTAAACAGCAGCAGTAACTGAAGTAGCTAATCGAAAGCAGTAGCATGAACTCTGTGTAGCAGAATGTTAGGCGTTGCTGTGCAAGCAATTAGAGTATGAGTAAGTAAAAGCAAGCAGCATGAGCTCTGGAGTAGCAGTATGTTAGGAGCTGAGAAACAAAGCCCCCAAAAAAAGGGGAGGGAAGCACACACAGCCGAAGGCAAAATATAAACCAGAAGTAGAAAAATAATCACAGAAGCCCAGCAGAGACAAGCTGGAGTGGGGGAGGGGGGCAGACCTCAGCCAGGAGGGAGGCCTAACCAGCTCAGAGGACAAACCGGCAGAGCATTCAGCTGCAAAGAAAAAATGCTTCACAGTGAGGCTGAGAGGAATTGCTTATATAGCTCAGGAAGTGGGAGTGGCTGGCTGCTTGGCCACTGAACTCCAGGCAAAGCCTTTCCAGTTCTGTTCCCTGCTTATTCAAGCGCTGCACTACTGTGGTGTCGCTATAATCTGAACAGCACTTTGTAACTAGAACCTGTAATTGTATCTTCTTCTATAAACATTTATTGTTGGTAAGATTTCTTTTTTCTCAAAAACTATTGTCTTCGTATTAATCTTGTCAATGTTTAATTTGTAATCCTTGTAATCTATGCTTGTATGTTATGACTAACTTCTCAACTTGGAACATTAAAAAGGATCCATTTTGGCTCAAAGGCTGCAGTCCAAAACTGTAATAAATAAAATAAATAAATAAAAATACAAATGAACAAACATTCATAGATGCAATGGTTAGCAACGGGTTATTTCAATTAGTATCCCAACCAATGAGAAAAAACAATATACTTAACCTGGTCATTACTGACAGGGTAGAAGACATTAAAACATTCATATTTTGGAACCCTTAAAAACATTGATCACAGTATGATTTTGTTTCATAAATTAATAAAGACCAGAACAATAAAAGGGACCACAGTGGCCAAAAATTACCCTAAGGTGAATTACAGAGCCATTGCTACTGCTTTTTAAAAATGGGAATGGGACAAACCCTCAAACACACAATTCAGTACATTCACTTTGGATGGAACTCAAGAATAAAATACTAGAACCTGAGGAACAACATATATCAAACAAGAAAGTATACAACAATAAAGGGTAATGTACCATTATGGTTCACTAGCAAAATAAGAAAACAAATAAATAAAAAAGAAATCTGCATACAAGAGAATGAAACATGACTACAGTGACTATAACATGGAAGTGTACAAAAAAGAGAACTGAAACGTAACAAAAACTTAATAAGACAGGAAAGGAAAAAAAATGGAATTCCGCATAGCCCATACAAAGGACAATGGTAAATCATTTTTTGCCTACGTTAACAATAAAACATCTGCCAGATCAGTGGGACCATTAAACTCGGGGATAAATGAAGTGACAGAACCAAAACATATGACAGAGGTGTTTAATAACTACTTCTGTCCAGTTTTCAATAAACCTAAAAATAAACATTGTGGGCAGGATTCACAAAGCAGATGTGCTCAGCGCATCTCAGAGATGCGCACCGGTGCTATTCACATAGGGCAGAGATGCTCCAGTGCATCCTGGATGCACCACAACGCACAGGATGTGCCGGACCTCAAAAATAATGATATGCGGTGCATCTGGAGGGGGCCTGTAGCTGCATACATGGCGCATCCCCATTCACAAAGCAAAATGAATGTGCAAACACAGCGTATCCACCGCGCATCCACCCAAATGCACACTAAGGAGATAAGTATAAAGAAGATTGTTCACTTGGGAGCTTAAGCAACAGGTTGGTAGAAAAGAGGTCAGGAGTTATATTTTGTTTTAACTGAAATATTTGAATAGTTTGTAAGTGAAATTAGTTCTATGTGTTAAAATTATTACCTTGAATTTGAACTGTTACTTGGGCTGTGTTATTGTAGGTTTAGGGATAGTTGTTTGGCAGGGAAAATTAGAAGGAAATTTAAATGTGTTGTTTGCCTGGTGTTAGAGGAAGGGACATTAGCTGCAATTACCTTGTCTTTTAAATAGGAATTACCTTCGCTTTCATTGTTCACTTGGGAGCTTAGCAACAGGTTGGTAGAAAAGAGGTCAGGAGTTATATTTTGTTTTAACTGAAATATTTGAATAGTTTGTAAGTGAAATTAGTTCTATGTGTTAAAAATTATTACCTTGAATTTGAACTGTTACTTGGGCTGTGTTATTGTAGGTTTGGGGATAGTTGTTTGGCAGGGAAAATTAGAAGGAAATTTAAATGTGTTGTTTGCCTGGTGTTTGGTAAGAGTCCTCCCTCCCACCCTGTTTTGTAGGCTTTCTTAAATACTGAAAAGCCACTGGGGGTTGGGATTGAAGGGCTGAGTATTTCTGTTTGGGACTGAAATTTGAAGCAACAGGAGCTGGTGGGCCTGTGACATCATACGGTACCTGGTGTCTGCTTACACACACTGTTAGTGGGACCGAACACATACTGGACTGTATGTGTTTGTGAGACTTGGGAACTTTGTTGGTGGGGTTGAAATTGGTTTGTAAATAACTACAGTCAGTATAGAGAGAAACTGTACTCCAGGGGAAAGGGACTGAGAAAAGGGGGTGTGCTATTATAAACAGAGGGGGATAATCAGGGTGGCTAATTCCACCATGGCAGGCATCTTCGGAAGGGTTGTAGGCTGCACAGGCTGTGGGATGGCAATAATTCTAAATTGGGCCTGGAGAGAGAGGCTGCCCACTCTGTAGACAGCTATCTTGTATCAGGAGTGAGGTATATTGGTTAAGGAGTAAGCTGTGGAGCTGGGGGGTGTCCAGGATGGGGTGTGGATGGGCAGCAGAAGAGGGGTGGGGCTGAGAGGAGGCTGGGGCAACACTCTGAAATTACAGGACATTATGTTGCAGCAAGCAGAAGGGGATATTAGGGACAGAGGACCCTTAGATAGGGAAGTTGATGCTAGGGGAAGCGTACAAGTGTGAACATTCTGAATTCAAAGAGACTGGAGGGGAGAAAGTCAGGAGGGGCTATTTGTGCATAAGCCTAAAACAGCAGGCTGTGGGAAGGGAGCTCCTAAGGTGAACAGTGCAAGGGGAAGAAGAGGGTCAGTTTAGAGATGCAGTCAGGAAACCTGGTTACTTGATGGAGGCTGACATAGAGTGTCACAACAAATTTGAGATACTAAGCATCCTAGAGGGGAGGGGGTTGGTGGAAATGAGGAAACTTATACAGAGGCCGGAGAGGGTCAGATACCCATAGGGCATCACAGACCAGCTATGGAAAGGATAGACATAGTCCCTGAGGAGAAGGGAAACATATTTGTTAAGCAAATGGGGAGATGCAACATATTCCAGACATGAGAGGAGAGCATGATTGGAGAAACTGGGAGACAAGGAGGTGGGAGAGGAGCCCTTCAGCAGGGAGGTCAGTACCAAGGATGGGGCCCTAGCTAAAGGGGACCCACAGAGAGCCTCTGGAGACAGGGATACTATTACAAGGGGGTGGTGGTGCGGGAAGGGGAAACCATCAGGACCAGGATAAATGGTTCAGATAAGAGAGGTTAAAGGGACACCTATTCAGAGGGGTTTGAGTTAGGGGCAAAATAGCAAGGGAGCAGAAAGGAGGGTGACAAGGGGTCTCTAATGAGGCAGGAAGATTCCCTTGAAATTGCGATCATGGATAAAGGGGAGGGGGGCTGAGAGGGCATAGTGAGGTAACCATAAGGATGATGGCGGTGTTAAGGTTCTGTTACTGGGAGACTTGAAGATTAGGGTATCCATTGGGAGGGACAGGGGGTGGATGCCATAGCCAGGTGAAGGTAGTGAGTATCTCTGGGCTGACAGTGCACAGAGCAAGGATTCATAATTAGTATGAAATGGTTAGGATTGTGGAGGAAACCTGGTTTCCTGGTGCATTTGGGAACTAATGATCTAGAGGAAATAGCATTTGAAATCCAAGCAAGGTTCCAGAACTTGCCAGAGTCTGTCGGATAATGGATGCAACATTTCCTTTTCGGAGATATTGCCAGTACCAAAGGCCTCAGTGGAGAAAAAAATGAAGCTCACAGAGGTTAATGACTGGCTCAGGAAGTGGGGTGAAGAGAATGGGTTGGGGGTGTTAGGGAACTGGAATGGAGTTTGGGAGGATAAGGGACTATATGCCAAGGACAGGTTTCATCTTGCCCCATTAGGGAAGGAAGTCCTTAAACAGGGGATGGCTGACTACATACAAGAAAGGTGGGGTTTAAACTTGTAAGGGGGGGAAGGGATAAGGGAGGGGCTGACCAAGCCCTCCTCTCAGATGAGGAGTAGCCTTCAAGCCCAAGGGGAGGGGAAACAGACTGGAGGTGCAGGTTTCAGGAGGAGCGGGGAGGATGGAAGTATAGGGAATCTGGGTGGGGTTCGACAAAGAGGATCAGGGATAAGGGTGGGGTTAGTGTTGGTAAATGCCAGGAGCTTGGAAACAAGTTGCAGAGTTCAGGCCATGCTGTTCGAGGGGGTGGATGTGGCGGCAGTCAAGACATATGGGCCAACAAAAACCATGACTGGGACCTAAATGTACGGGGTACACTATGTTTAGGAAGAATAGAAAGGAGGGCAGAGGGGTGGAGTGGCTATGTTCATTAGAGATGACATAGAAATTGCTATGGTAGAAGAGGCAGAGGAAACGTGGAGGCCTTATGGGTCACCTTATGATCCCAGCAGGAGATAAGGTCAAGCTGGGAGTAGCATATAGGCCCCCGGATGAGTGATGTTCTAGAGGATGGTTTGCTGGACAACATCATTGCCCAGTGTGGTCCAAAAGGGGAAGGAGTAGTGTTGATGGGGGACCTTAATATGCCAGGTACAAACTGGGGAACCATGTCCTCTAAGGTGGCCAAGGAGCAGAGGCTGCTGGATGGCTTCCAGGATGTGTTCTTAACACAGCATGTGATGGAGCCCACAAGGGAGGGGCATGTCCTGGATGTGGTTCTGGCAGATGGGGATCTGGTAAGGGACATGGTTGTACAGGACCCCCTGACTGGGAGTGACCACAGTACTGTCTGGTTTCAAATAAGCATGGGGGGAGTGGGGGTGAGATCTAGGACACTGGCGGTGGACTTCAGGGGGGCAGACTTTATGGGCATGGGAAATATTCTCAAGGATCACTTGAAGGGATTACCTCAACGACAAGTGTGGAAAGGAGATGGGAGGTCATAAAATGGGGACTTCATGAGGCAGTCAGGACTAAGCTAAGTTGAGCGTAAGGAGCAAGGTCACATAAACCATGCTGGTGGTCCAGTGAGTACAGGTAGCAGATCAGAGAAAGAAGGCAGCTTACAAAAATATAAAACAACAAGAGGATAGGGATAAGGAAATGTACCAGCTTGCATCTAGAAAAGTCACCCGTATGGTGAGGGGCAAAGTCCAGAAAGAGCAGCTGGCACAGGGATACATGGAGGGGAAAAGGGTTCTTCCGTACATTGGGGAGCGGAGAAAACTAAGGCCATCTCAGCAGATTGAGATCAGAAGGAGGGTGGGTGGAAGAGGTGGAGGACCAGGCAGAGGTATTTTGAGTACTTTGCCTCTGTGTTCACTAGGGAGGGAGATGGGATATCTACAAAGCAAGGCACAAAGGGATAGAAGCGTCAGGGGTGGGATCAGGAGCAACAGAAATGGAGCAAAAGGAGGAAAATTACCCCAGGGTGTCACATCTAGATAAGGATAAAAAGACCAGTAAGGTGGAGGGGACGGATGATGCCATCCCCGCCAAAAGGGTGGTTAGCCCTCAAGGCCCTAAAGAAAGACAGATCTCCTGGGCGGATGGCATTTCATCCGAGAGTACTATGGGGATTGCGGACATGCTGGCTGCACCCTGGCGGACTTTTCAGCAGGTCACTTGAGACAGGGAGGTACCTAGGGATTGGCGAGAGGCACATGTGGTACCAATCCATAAGGGGTCGAGGGAAGTACCAGGTAACTATAGACCCATCAGTTTGACCTCGGTGGTGGGAAAATTAATGGAGAGTATACTAAAGGAACGATTAGAGTTTTACTTGAAGGAGGTGGGAGGTCTGGATAATCGGCAACATGGGTTTTGTGCCAGGTAGATCATGTCAAACCAACCTTGTGGAGTTCTATGAATGGGTAACATCAGAACTGGACAGGGTAGCCTGTGGATGTATTATTCTTGGACTTCAGAAGGCGTTTGACTCTGTCCCCACAATGGTCTGGTGGAGAAACTGAGTGGGGTTAGGAGTAGGCCTTTGATGGTCAGATGGATTGAAACTGGATAGCTGGACGCACTCAGAGGTAGTGGTCTGCGGGGAGCTCTCGAACCCTAGAGAGGTTGGTAAGTGGGGTACCACAGGGCCCGGTCCTGGGTCCAATCCTGTTTAATGCATACATATCGGACATCAGGGATGGTATAGGGTGTGAAATGAGTCTCTTCTGATGACTCCAAGATGGGAGCAGTAGTTGAGGGAGAAGAGGGGAGGTTGGCTCTGCAAGGGGACCTGGACACCCTGGAAAGCTGGGCTCACACATGGAAATTAAATTTCAATATCACCAAGTGCAAGGTGTTGCATCTTGGTCGGGGAAACCCTAAACACAGGTACACCCTGGGAGGGGAGGCGCTGGAAGCCTCAATAGGGGAAAAAGACCTAGGGGTCATGGTGGATACATGTATGAATAACTCTGAGCAGTGCAGGAGAGCAGCTAGCAAGGCAAACAGGATGTTGGGATGCATCGTGAGGGGATCACCTCTAGGAGCAAGGAAGTGATTCTGCCGCTGTACAATGGACTGGTTAGACCACACCTTGAGTACTGTGTACAGTACTGGAGACCACACTTGAAGAGGGACATACAGCTCCTGGAGAGGGTACAGAGGAGGGCAACAAAGATGATCACGAGGGCTAGGGGATTTGACTTATGAGGACAGACTTGAGGAGCTCTGCCTGTTTTCATTGGAGGAGAGAGAGACAGGGGACATGATTGGTCTTCAAGTACCTCAAGGGAATAAATAGGGTAAACATGGAGGATCTTTAGACTAAATCAGGAAGGCATCACCAGAGGCATGGTTTGAAGTTGGAAGGTGGAAGGGTGAGGGGGAAGAGGAGGAGGTTTTCACTGAGAGGGTGGTGGACCCTTGGAATGCACTGCCTGGTGAGCTGGTTCAGAGATCACAGTGGAGGGTTTTAAGAGAGGTGGGACAGACACAGAAGGGATGTATCAGATGATGGCTGGTCCGGGGGATGGATGATGGGGTTTCTGGAGCACAAAGGGATGGGAGGGTCTCGGCACCCAACTAAGGATCTGAGTTGAGCAGACTCAATAGACCATGAGCCTAATCTGCTGGCAAATAGTATGTAGTAAGTAGACTTAAGTGCAAGCCCAGCAGGCCAAAAAGCAGGATAGCAGCAGCAGCAGCACTAGGCAGAACACCAGCAGCATCACAACAGAGGACACAAACATGAATGGTGCACCATTCCTGATGGTGGGCATGATAATGGGGATGATGAGATGGGCAAACCACCAACACTGTGGCAGAAGGCACCATAGGTAGCCTTCCCCATGGCGGTATTGTGCCAGACTAACATTCGAACAGTTGACAGATGTAGAAACATTCAGCTGATACTGCTGAATAGAGCAGTTCTGAGGCAGCTCTGTGAGCTGTGCCATGATGAAATGCAGGCACCCACCAGAAGGAGTCATGCCATATCTGTAGAGACCAAGGGTGACAACAGCAATGTGCCTGCTCACCACAGGAACCTTCTAGAGGCCAGCTGGAGACACCACTGGCATATCCCAGCCATCCACATCCCGTCTCCTCAGGAAATTCCTCACCACTGCTCCCATGCATCAAAGTTCATTTGATTCTCAAGCGCACAGACAGAGCAGACAGAAGCTATGCAGCAGTTCTATAGGGTGGCCTCATGCCAGGTGTCATAGGGGCCATTGACTGCACCCATGTGGCAATTCATGCACCACCTGGCAATGAGGCCATGCAATATATGTACCACAAGGGGTTCTACTCATAAACTGCCAAGTGGTGTGCAATGCCACAGGGCACATCAGCAATGTCTAGCCACACCCCTGGAGTACATCGATGCCTTCATATGGCACCAATCTGCCCTGTGCCACCAGTTTGAGACGGGATATTCCAGCGGCCACCTAGTGGGTGAATGGGGCATGCATACATGCTCACAAACAGCACACCATGGGCGCAACAAATGTCGGGAGGTAATGCAGGTGTGTGGGGGCACAGGGCCTGCGCAGGAGACATGCCCAGGTGGGACAGTGCCAGGTGGGTACAGTGGGAGTGCACCATGCAAGGGGACAGTGCAGCAGCACAGCACAGCATGGGAGGTGAGGTGATGTGGAACAGCAGGCATTTGTGGCAGGGCAGAATGCTCCACATGCACCCAGGCATGGCGCACCACTGGGTAATGGAGGGTAATGAATGCCAGACTAGACAGGAGGTGGTCAGCCGTGAGATCGCGGGCATGGTCAGGTACAGGGCACATGAGGGCAGCCAGGGCAAGCAATCAGTGGTGAGTGCATGAATGCACTCACCCCACCATGGGGGAGGAAGTCGCACCAGGAGGTGGGCCACAGGGACAGAGGTGGACAGGCAGTAGCTGGACCAGTGTGCCATGATGGAGGGGGTGGTTGTGGTACACAATGCACATGTATGTGGGGTACTAACAGACTGCTTTGTCCCCCCACAGGTGATGCAGCATATCCCCTCCAACCCTGGCTCCTCACCCCTGCCACCGTCCTGGCACGGAGGCGGAGGAGCATTACAACGAGGCATGCACCGCTACATGCACCATCATCGAGCTTGTTTTCAGCATGCTGATGATGCGCTTCAGGTGCCCGGATAGGTCAGGTGGTGTCCTACAATATAGCCCAGAGAAGGCCTGTGGCATAATCCTGACCTGTTGAATGCTGCACAACATGGCCATTGACTGTGAAATAGCTGTCCAGGCTGAGGGCGGCAACAGTTCTGGGAGGAGAAGGCTGCTGCAGTGCAGGGGCACCATGGAGGAGGTGGTCAACCACCCCGGCCCATAAGGGACCCAAGCCTGGCTGTCCGGTCCCGGTGGCACAGGGACACCATAGTGGAAGAGCACTTAGGGATCCAGGTGAGTAACACAGGTGGGAAACACTCGGCAGCCACACACACACACACACACACACACACACACACACACACACACACACACACACACATTTGCACAAGCACACCCACACCCACAGCCACACACCACAGAGCAGATGACAACCACACAGCTGGCAAGGAGCAAACCCGTGAGGGGTGACAGCAGTGCACAGACACACATACAGCAGGCCACACATGGACAAGAGGGTCATGGTGTCTGTGCTGGGGATGGCATGGATCAGTGTACAGCTGCTGGCACATGTGCACAGCAGACACAGGGCTGCACTCATCACACCCATGCCACACAGCACACCAGCTGCCATGGCCATGCACAGTGCACCACACATGTGTTGTGCCAGGGCAGGTGCTTGCCACATCACGCCGCCCCAGGCACTGTCATCCTGGTATGTGAGGCTGCAACGGAATTGCTGGTAACACGGGGGCCACGGGGGCTGTCAGCCCAGGCATCAGTGGAGCCACCACAGATGCGTGGGTGACCATGCTCCCTGGTGATTGCTGAGTCAGTGCCACTAGCTGAAGGTGGTGTCTGACACCCCTTGGTGGGGTACTGAAGCGAGACCATGAATGGGTGCTCACTGGTGTGTCCCTGAGACCCAAGTTGGATCCAGGGTGTCAGGGATGGCCATGCATGCTGACAGCATCAGCAGCAATGGGCTCATCTGACACTGTGACCTGGGGTGCCTGAGGCACTCCTGGTAGTGCAGCTGGTAGCCTGACAGCCACATGGTGCACTGTTTATACTCACTGCCTTGGCGGTGGCGCAGTCTCTCCAGTGCGGTGGTTGTGCCCACCCGCAGTAGGTGAGCCTCTGCCAGCATCTGGGTGTGCCACACAGCCGATGACTCATGCTCCATGACCATCTGCATCCAAATGCCCCTCAGCTCTGCCCTGACGGATGTCTGCCCCTCCACGGTGTCCTGCAGGAGGCGTGTCTAGCCCTCAACCTCGTCAGCAAGGGATGTATCACGGTGATTGTGCCGATAGGCAGGTGGGGTCTCCGCCTGCTGCACTGCATCCACCATAGGTGGACACCCCACAGCAGGCTGCTGAATGGGTGGGGACTGGGCATGGGCAACCACTATGAGTCCAGGGACTCCCTCATCATGGTCCCCTGCCACCTGTTGCTGCTCCACAGCCCCCTGCAGAACAGTGTCAGCAGTCCCTGTCTCCAGAGCAGCACCAGACACAGCCCCCATCAACCACTACTGTGGGTGGTTGTGCAAGCCCTGTGGGTGCACATTGGGCCACAGGACCACCAGCGCTGCATGGTGTCACCAGTGCGTGCACATATGCCTCGACCAGGCGCTGTTGGCTATGTTCCCCCATATCTGTGTGGTGTCAACATCATCATCCAGTGCCCCTTCTTTCCAGATGCCAGCACCAGCAGGTCATCTGCAATGTTGACCCTGTCCACGGGGTCATTGTCAATGAGACCTATAGGTTGATCTGTGCATGAGCATATAGCCAACAGCCGTGGCACTGGTCACGGAGGGTTTGATGGCCCTGCACCACCCCAACCATGTCTGGGGCTGCGGTGGCATTGGAAGGGTCTGTACGGCATCTGCAACAGCCCTAGTTGTGTCGGTGTGATGGCCGGCATCCTCCCTGCCAGGTCATCGGGAGTCCACGGACCCTGCAGCACCCATGAGGTGGGATGGAGCTGAAAGGGAGAAGGAAACATGGTTACTGACCTTGTAATTGGTGTGTTCAGACAGGCATGAACAGGAAGACGTGTTTGTGCGCAGTTGTGGCTGACATGCCATACAGAGGTGCCGCCCATGGGGACCACTGCTGCAGTCATGCACCAACGTGAGCAGACATGCACTAGGCCTGTCAAGTGCTCAAGGACATGTGTGGGACTGCCCTGCGTCACCACCTACAGGTACAATATCCCAGGTGACTACCCACCCACCCCATGGTAGAGGCCCCTCACAGTGCTGCACAGAGTGGCTATGTCATGTGTCTGCAGCACACTGCAGATGGACAGGGTTGAATGGCGACATGCTCAGTGCACACCAACACATGGGTGCTTACTGGCCCATGGTGGGGCTTGTCCAGCACACCCATGGCACACACATGGACCAGCACAGTGCTTGGGATACATGTACTCACAGTGCTGCGATGGACTGCCACCAGTCTGGAAGCCGCCACCCAGAACTCCCATCACCATTGTCTGGTCCATGCTGGCTACCAGCCTCTCCTCATTCAGGGTGAGGTACCGCAGTCTCGGCCCACCCTGTCTTACCCAGAGAAGCTCTGATGGTGGCCATCTTCTCCTTGGCCCTCTGCTTCTCATCGTGGAAATGCTTCCTGGACTCCTGTGGTGTTCGCTTGAAAATGCCATGGGCATTCACGTGCCTCGCTACCTGCTCCCTGTCCTTGTCCCTTTGCAAGTGGCTGCCACCCCTGCCAGCAGGGTGTTCTGCCTAGGGAAGTAGGCCTCCAGCAGCGCCCTGTCCTCATCAGAGGTAAAGTTTGGACATTTCCATCCAGCAGCATCATCCTGTGCAGATATTGTGGTTCCTGTGGGGGACAATATGCAGGCATCAGCACAGTACAGGCAAATGTGGATGTGCGCCTAGCAGCGTGGCTGGATGCTGTACAGACACATCACCCTGGATGCCCTCAAATCCCCACTGTCAGATGATGCTGACAAGCTGTAAATGGTAAAATGTACACAGATCTTCCTTCAGGGATGCTGTACCTGTCAGTCACCTGTGGAGTGAGGGGTGCATTCAGGGCATTTATAGCTCAGGACATGCAAATGAGATTAAGCACAACTGTTTATGAGATGCAAAGCAGGTGAGATTCCCTGAATTTGGCAATGAGTTGATTTGGGAGCATTGTCTGTGAATTGCATAATTGTCCCCAGCTCATCTCAATCAGCAATGCGCAACTGGGGTGTTGAACGCACCCTCTACGGTGCATTCCCACGCATGCATAGTCACATTGGGGGCATTTCCTGAATGCAGCGCATGTCGCACGACGCATCCTCATGCATGCACGATGCAGAGCCAGTAGCATGCCATGCATAGCGCATCCTGTCCAATGGTTCTGTTAGTGCAATCAATGACAGCAGTGCATCCCAGATCACATGCGCTATTGGATCTGTGCTCTATGACTCGTTTTGTGCGGGCATGGTGCATCGGTGTGACATTGCGTCAATGCATACCTGCAGCTCATGGTGTACCACTGGCAGTATGCACAATCTCAGTGCACTGCGGGTGGCATTGTTTGGCATTCACAATATGGTGGCTCCACATGAAATGCGCATGCGTGACCCAGTCATGACCCTGACCCTGGTCTTCCACCCATACTGTGCACACTGTGCATGCGTGGTGATTCACAATGAGCGGCAACTGCGCATTGCCAAGCACGCAACACTGTGATGCACGGTCCAGTGTCTTCACGCCCCATCGCGTGATGGCGCGAGGCGAATAGGCCAGTTGCACACCAGCAGCCTGTACTGTGCACACCTGCTCCAATGAACTGATTCCAGTAATGCCACATGCACAAGCAGCTAGGGTCCAGAGCCATGAACTGGAGGGAGGTGGAGTTAGTCACCCTGGTGGCACTTGTCATGACACTGGAGGGGCAGCTCTTTGGGTTACAGGACCTCAATGAGTCATGCTCTGCAGTGTGAGTGAGGGTGGTGGAACGCCTTGTAAGCAGAACAGGTGTGGAGTGCACAGGGAAGCAGTGCAGGCACTGTTATGGTGACCTGCAGTGCCAGGACCAAGACAGACTCTGGAGCCTTTGCGATCAGGCACGCAGGGTGCAGTGCCACGCACAGGGTAAGTTACAACAACTACAGCAACTGTAGCAGGCAGGGGTATGGTTCCAGGGGTGGTGGCAGTTTGCCCTGTGCACTGCCCACCACACACACTACACACTACACACACACACACACACACACACACACACACACACACACACACGGCATGCCATGCTGATGCTGCATGTGGGTGTAGCATGGACACCACTGCGATCGACGTGTGTGGCATGGTGCATGACAGGGGGTGCATTGTCACTGTGGTGATGCATTGTGGGTCTGATAGTGGCATGACACACATCCATTCGCAAGCTACCATGGTGGGCATGGGCTGGGGTGGTGTGTGTTTCTACCTCTCAGGGGCAGTTACATTAGGTCACAGAGGGGTGGGTCCATCACTGCATGCTGTCACCAGTGGTGTTGCTGTGGGTCTGAGGTGGGGGTTGTACACACCTACTATCGCCTCATGGTGCTCTTTGCTTGTGTTTCCCTGGCAGGGCGGCAGACAGGCAGAGGCTGTGGTGGCTGTGGAGGCCAGGCTCACTAGGGCCAGTGGAGGAGGCTGGGGATCTGGTGGGGCGTGCAGGTAAGTGTTTTGCTTGTGCGTCCTCTGTGTTCATCAGGGGGTGGGCAATGCCCATAGAAGGCAATTGTCTGCCACATGTGCATGTCCGTGTGCTGCATGTTGCGCACACACATGGGGTGTCACCCTGGCGGTGTGTGCTAGGGCCACAGTGCACATGGCTCCTGTGTGTCCGTCCACCATGTATGTGTCTGCTGAGGACCATGAGCGCACTGTGGTGCTCCATTGGTATTTGGATGGGGCCTGCATGGTTGTGCAGCCTGCTGTCATCTGCACATGCTGTGTGGGACATGGCTGCAGGCACCTCTGCATGTCGCTTTGCATGCACATGTGGGCCTTTTGCTGTCTCAGTACCATTGCACGGTCACAGTGTGGCACTGTGTGCCAGCCTGTTGCTGGTATGCGGTGTGCATGGCGGGCTGTTGGCCATTGACATAGGGCTGCCTCCAGCACACACGTGTGGTGGGCGGGGGGGTAAGGTGTGGACCATGGCACTTGGTTCCTGTTGTCTGTGTCCCCTCTGTAGGTCCATGGAGTGTCCAGCCCAGTGTGCTGGGGGTGAGAAAGAACGTTTATTCAGCTGGCAGGATCCAGCTGAGGAGGGTGCTCCAGTGGACATTGGTGCCACTGTACAGGAGGCAGGGGCAGCTCCTGCAGGCAATAACCCTGCTCGCGAGGGTGCTGTATACTGGGAGCAGGAGGGGTGGACACCGGGCTGCGCCCCATCCAGGACGTTAGGGCACTGGACCAGTTGTATATAGCCCCTTTGTTGCTTGGCCCCCACCCTCCATGCCCATCCCTGTTACAAGTTGTCTTTCCTTATTCCCCAACCCCCATATCGTCCCCTTACTGTGTGCTGTGTTTCCTGTTCCAGTGTTTGCTCCCACACCACCCTATCCCTGTTCTTAGTTTTTTGTACCTTTGTAAGTAGTTTCTGGTGTTCGTTTTCATGTTTGAGTAAATATTTTCTTATTGAGGATGGTGTCTGTGGTCATTCATTCTACTTTGTGCTGGTACCCTATTGCATTGCTGGTTTCCACTGTACCTTTGTTCCCATTCGCACATGTGCCCTGTGGTACTCTGCATCCATCGCCATATCCACCTTTCATGCACACTACAGTGTGTGCCCTCCTTCTTACATATGGCCTGTTGGGTGGCCTTCACTGTGCTGTTGCACTTTACCCTTATTCTGTGTGTGGTGTGTGCTGGTTGGTTCTGTTGTATTGGTCCCCTGTTGTTGTGCTGCTCTTCTTGTGGTCCACATTGCCTGTGGGCATGTTCCACCTGTGCAGAACGTGGCCTTCAGCCTGTGTGCCATTGTGCCTTTGTGCCTGTCCCCCTGTGTGCACCTGTGTTGCAGCTCCCATGTACACCCTGCTGTGTTCCTGTGCATCAGGACATGTGTGACACCCTCTGCCATGCTGACCGGTGCACCTCTGCTTCTGTGCCCCACCTTACCAGTCACCCATGTGCATGGTGTCTGTGCCTGTTGGTCCCCTGTGTTGGGTGCATATTTTGTGCTTCCAGGTGTCACCATGTGTGCTCTGTCTGTGTACCTCGTCTGCTTTGGCACACTCTCCAGCCCTTTGGCCCTGTGAGCACTCCCTGCTGGTCTGTTCTCCTGCATCCTTTATGCCTCTGCAGTCTCCCCCTGTTGCTTCTGTGTCCCTTGCTGACTTGCTCCTTATTCAGTGTTGTGTGGTCCAGGGTGCTTCTGCGCATCCTAGTTGCACTGGGGCAACTCAGGTTGTGCCATGGCACTTCAGTGGTATTCACAGTGGGGATGTGCATAGTGCATGTTGTGGTGCATCCTTCTGTGAATACCACTGTTAAGGGACGGCACATCTCTTTTACCCCAGTGCATCTCATCTGTGCCGTGTGCATCTGCCCAAGTTCCCAACAGTTTTGACAAAGACAATGATAAAGGGGTTAAATCCCAAACTGAGAGCCATCATAGCAGCAAAGCTAAGTTCAAAGAGCATATAAGTAAAATAAAAGTTAATAAATCAGTTGGGCCAGAAAAACTCAATCCAAAACTACTGAAAGAGATTGGAGAATGGATTATAGATCTTCTTACGACACTGTTTAACCTATCCTTGTCCACGGGGGAGGTTCCGGATGATTGGCAAAGGGCTACAGTGGTGCCAATCCATAAAAAGAGGGATACAGTAAATATAGACCCACTAACTATATGCCAATTAGTCTGACTTGCATTCATGAGAAAACAATGGAGACTGTGATTAAAAAAAGCATTTGTCAATGCCGAATGTTGCTTGCTTATATGTGCTGTTTAGGTATTTGGAAGTGAAAGTACCATGCCTAAGAACTGTCATGTGCCCCGCCCCCGCCCCAAGACATCCACTGTGTCTTTCTGTTCAGTATTCACAGAAGAGGGGGAGGGGCAAGGGCCACAGCAGTACAGCAGTTGCAAAGGCAAGAAGAGGTGGACAATAGTCCATTCACAGGCAGAAGAATCCTGCAGAAGGTGAGTAAATTGAAGGTGGACAAAGCAATGGGACCAGATGGCATACACCCAAGACTATTAAAAGAACTGTGAAGGGAGATAGCAGTACCTCTGGCAGCTATGTTCACTGAGTCATTCAACACAGGGTGGTACCAGAGAATTGGAGGAGGGCACATGTGGTCCCTGTATACAAATCCAGCTGTAGGGAGAAAGCGGGGAACTATAGGCCAGTCAGCCTCACCTCAGTAGTGGGGATGATCATGGAGACATTGCTTAAAGAAAGGATAGTGGGGCATGTAGAAGCCATCGGAGCCCAGGACCATAGGCAACATGGATTCACAGTGGGGAGGTCATGTCAGACAAATCTGGTTGATCTCTGACTGGGTGACAAAGGAAGTAAATCAGGGTGGGGCAGTGGACAACGCTTATCTTGATGTAAGTAAAGTCTTTGACACCGTCCCACATAGAAGGCTGATAAACTAGCTGAGTAGGCTGGGCATGGGGGAAAGGGTGGCAAACTGGGTTAGCAACTGGCTAACAAACAGGAGGCAGAGAGTGGTGGTAAATGGGGTGCAGTCTGAGGAGAGGGGGTGACCAGTGGAGTGCCACAGGGATTGGTCCTGGGGCCAGTCCTGTTCAATGTCTTCATTAGTGACATTACAGAAGGGCTGAAGGGAAAGGTGTGCCTGTTTGCAGATGACACCAAGATCTGTAACACAGTGGATACCCCAGAAGGGGTGGAGAAAGTGAGGAGGGCCCTGGGGAAGCTTGAAAAATGGTCTGAGGACTGGCAACTGAAATTTAATTCAAAAAAGTGCAAAATTATGCACCTGGGACACAGAAACCCTGGAGAAAGGTACAGGATGGGGGGGGGCTGACAGTCACAAAGAAGGAAAGGGACCTGGGGATTCTTATTTCAGATGACCTGAAAATGTCAAAGTGGTAAGGCAGCTGGGAGGGCCAGTGACATGCTGGGGTGCATAGGCAGGGGTATCACCAGCATAAGAAGGGAGGTAGTGATGCCATTATATAAAACCATGGTCAGGCTTCACATGGAGTAGTGTGTGCAGTTCTGGAGGTCGCACCTTCGTAAATATATTAACAGGCTGGAGATGGTCCAGAGAAGGGCGAATGAGATGGTACAGAGCTTGCAACACAAGACTTAAAGAGGAGAAATTAAGGGAACTCAGTATGTACTCACTGGAAGAGAAGAGGGAAAGAGGGGATATGATAGAAACATTCAAGTACCTCAAGGGTGTAAGTATAACTACTGAGAAGCAGGAGACATCTGCTATAGACACATGTGCCAGCTTCTGGTGATATTCTTTTGTTTTATAAACGTAAGCCTACCCAGTCTGCCCAAGTGTTCTCTACCTACTTGTAACTCTTGCCTGTATATGTTACTGCATGTCTTATTCTGTCTGCGTCCATCAGGACCTCCTTGTGAATGAGCTTGCTTAATGGATTTTTTCTGCAATGAACTTGAACCTACTCCACTTCCATAACCCTATTGATCTCCGTTGACCCCCTCCTTCCCCTATTTCTAATATACCCCAATGTTTATCCCATGCATGCTTCATGCCCCCTACCATTTTAGCTTCCACCACTTCTCCTGGCAGTCTGTTCAAGGCGTCTACCACCTTTTCAGCAAAGAAATATTTCTTCATATCTATCCTGAATGCCCCTCCCCCCAGCTTCATTGTATATCCCTTGGTTTGGGTGCCTTGGTTTGGGTCCTCATTTGAAGGAAACTTCCCAACTGTACCCTCTTTACCCCTGTAAGGTACTTTGTAGGTCTTGATCATGTCACCTCTCGCCCTCCTCTTCCAGAGTGTACATGTTGAGATTCTTCAGCCTTTCTTTGTAGGGATTCCTGTGAAAATTCTGAACCATTTTAGTTGCCCTCCTCTGGAAAACCTCCACCTTATGTCCTTTCTGAAGTGTGGACTCTAAAACTGGACACAATACTCCAGCTGGGGGTATACAAGGGAGTAAAACAATGGCAGCACAACATCCCTCCTCCTCCTACTGGAGATGCCACTCCTTATGCACCCCAGAATCCAATTTGCCCTGCCCATAGCCTTGTCACACTGTACTGCCACCTTGAGGTCCTCTGATATAATAACCTCAAGGACCCTTTCATGTCTAGTGAGTATCAGTGCCTCCCCCCATCCTATACTCAGCATCAAGGTTCCTATGCCCTATGTACATGATTTTACACTTGTTGGCATTGAACCCCAAGTAAGTAAGAAAATGGAATTGATTTGAATGAATTGCAGGCTTTAAGCAGCTTTTAGGGACTGGTATATGTGTGTGTGGGGGGGCGGGCTCTGCACCTATAACTATTTGCTTAATTTGGTATAATGTGCTAACAGACTATCCCTGCCCCCCGCTTCATGTGTTATATCAAAGATAAAGAGCCTAAATAGCACCGCCCCAAGCACTGAGCCCTGTGGCACCCGCTTGTCACTGCTCTGGGTGCTGAGAGCTACCCCACCACCACCACCAACCTCTGCACCCTCTCCTGTAACCAGTTCTCTATCCATTTAGTCAGACCACCTTCCACCCATACCCCTCCTCCTCCTCACTCTTCTCCTCCTCCTTGACCTGTGTCCCTCTCCTGGTAGTCCACACCCTTTTTCCTCCTTATTCTTACCGGGTGGTAGTGCCTTCTGTATTACACTCAAACCACTCTGCGCACCCCCTTCCAGGGTTACTACGACTCTGCCTTTACCTATATCTAGGGCAGTGAGCTCATTAGGCTCCCCTGTCCAAACCTTTCTACCAACCTCAGTCTTTTGGCAACCCCCCCCCACCTTAGTAGAGATATACCCCTCTAATCCTGCCTTTTTTTTTGCACATATTTTCTCCTCGGGCTACGGTCGGCTTGGTCATCCCGACCAACCCCCCCAGCCCTGCCCCCAACATCAGGCTGACCTGCTCACCTCTAATGATTACTCCCCTTGGTGGAGTGGTGAGGAGCTTCCCAGCTCAACCCACCAGAGCATGATCCGGTTGAGGAGGTGCCATTCGGGGCAGGCAGCGGGGGTTGGAAGCTCATGCTGCCTGACCTTAGCCCATTTTCCACTTTTCTTCCCTTTGCAGAATGCGGGTGTGCAATGATGCTTAGGCACAGCATGTCAATGTCTGCCACACTCTGCCTCCTTTACTACACTGCTCTAGTAGCACCCCCGGTCATCACCAGGGGCCACTACAGAGCGGTGGGTCCCTGGATCAAGCCCGGGATAGGAGAGCAGTCCTCCCCCCCTCACCTTGGGCACCTTCCCTGTCTTTTCTGCTAGTGCCTCTGATACGGGGTCAGTTTCACTCCTAGTTGTTCTTCCTCCATCCCCCTTTGCCATCCCCTATCCTCCACCCAAGGATGCCTACCATACTCATCTGTCCTGCCACTTAGACTCCTCCCTAACCTCCACAGTTCCTCCCTCAAACTAGCCAGTCATCTACAAACCATACACCCCCCATCCTCCAAGCCCAGTCCAGGATCATGGTGGGCCCACACCCTATACACCCCACCACCCTTCCAGAGATGCCCGCCCTATTGACATGTGGCACCTGCCCCATTTTGGCCCCCATCTTATGTTACGGGCTCTTACTCCCAGGTTCTGTACCCTACTACAACTGTTAGGCCCCTATTTACTCAAATTCCTGTCTCTTCCACACTAGTCCCCCTACTGCCCCCTTGCCGACCGGGTTAATTCAGTCTCAAATCTCATCCATTAGATACTGTATTACTGTAGCAATCCTAAAGCTCCCTTGTCCATTTTTCACCCCTCAGCTACCATACTTTTTGTTCTCAGCTCTCATATAGTTTCACTAAGCCCAGTTATAAATCCTATTGCACTCCAAGTATTACTCAGCTCAGAGAAATAAACAGAACAAATAAACATGTATATTACAACAATCATAACAGTATAGCTCAGTACTTAGCTCAGTCAGAGAAAGAAACAGAAGAAGTAAATCTGTATTAGTACGTCAATCCTAAAGCATCCAATCATTGCTTTGTCTGCACTCCAGAGACCCTGCTGTAATAGAGGACCACAAAGGACACTGGGCGGAAGGGTAGGCAACTCTAAAGTCCCGACAGAGCTCCATTGAGCTCGCTCACTCCCCCTCTCACTCGCTCGTTCTGTTTCTCCTGGTGCTGCAGGCTGCCCTTTTGTACTGAGCTCCTGCCTCTGTTGGTGCCTTTTTCTGCCCACGAAGAAATCTGCAGCAGTCCCGATAGACTCCATTGAGCTTGGTCACTCCCCCTCTCTCACTAGCTCGTTCCATTTCTCCTGGCACTGCAGGCCGCCTTTTTGTACTGGGCTCCAGCCTGCATTGGCACCTTTTTCTGCCCACAAAGAAATCCACAGCAGTCCTGACAGAGCTCAGTTGAGCTCGCTCACTCCCCCTCTCTCACTTGCTCAATCTGAATCCGTCCCAAACACTGATTTCTCAAAGCGACTGCGCTATTCTGTGCCAGAAGCATGAAAACACATCTTGGCCAGGATGTGAAAAATGACAGCTGTATTGTTCATAAGGAGGTGTGAAAAAATGCCAGTGTTGAAAATCTGGCATGAAAATATTAAAAATTTGCAAAGTTACAAGGGTGTGTGGAAACTGCGCAATGCATGTTCGTAACACAGTCATTTTATGGGCTTTCATCACAAAATTTTCAACACAGGCATTTTAGGACCTCTGCTCATGAACAGTGTCACTGTAATTTTATTAATGTGTCCCGAACACTGATTTCCCCAGCGACAGCGCTTCTGCCAGAAGTGTGAAACATATTTTGGCTAGGATGTGAAAATGACAGCTGTACCATTCATAAGGAGGTGCAGAAAATGCCAGTGTTGAAAATCTGGGTGAAAATATTGCAAATTAAGTGAGAGTTACGGTCGCAGCAACTGCACAATGCACACTCGTAAAACAGTCTTTTTTATTTTTCCACTAAAATTTGCAACATAGGCTTTTTAGAGCCCACCTCATGAACACTGGCACTGTCGCTTTCATTAATCAGTCCTGAAAGGTGATTCCGCACGGTGACTGAGAAATCACCTTTTGGGACCGAATAATGCCATGACAGTGGATGAATTCATGAGGAAGGGTCCCAATAACCCCATGATGAAAATCTGATGCCACAATTCCCAAAAATGCCTGAGATATGCACCAAAGTTGAACCCCCCTATTTATGCCATTATACAGTATACCGGCATTTCTTCAGTGCGCGGTCGGCTTTGAAGAGTGCAGATGTGTTCCCAGGAGGGGGGTGGGGAGGCAGGGTGTGCAGAGAGTGGGTGCGGGTTGGGGGTGGGGACACAGACTCAACGAGGGACCATTTTCTGGTTTACAGGGTTAAAAAAAAATTGCAGGACTGTTTTTTTTTTTTTCAGGGACGTTTGGCACTCTGGGGTGGGCTCCCAGTGTGCCACCTGAGTGGTTTTGGGGTGGCTGTAGCTGGTGGGGATTGGGCACCCCAGTCAGCACATACCAAGGGGAGAGCCGAGGGGATTGGGCACCCTCAGCAGACAACAAATTGGGGGAGACATTATGCTGATGGAGAGTGGACTCCCCATTGGCAAATTCAACTGGGGACAGGGGGACTGAAGCTGATGAGGACTGGATGCCCGTCGGCAAATAAAGAGGGCATGATGCAGAGAGGGTTGGGCACCCCTCGGCATACAGCAGAAACTTGGGTGTGGGGACATTATGCTGATGGGGACTGGGCTCCCCCGTCAGCAAACTGGGTTGGGGGCATGCAGGTACCTTCCTGCAATGACAGGTCGCTCCCTCATTGCAGTGGAATGGCTGATGCTGCAATGATGAGGCGTCCCTGATTGCAGCGGGCAACAGTGTTTCGGCAGTGGCACTTTGGTTGAACTATATCAGCAGGAGCATGCACACCCCATTGGGGAAAGCGGGCCAAGCCTCAAAAGGCAGTGGGGGCATTGGCCACAACAGTGCCGCACCTCCACAACCTGCTTCTGCAGCAAGCTGCCACAACATGTTTCTTGTGCATGCGCACAAGCAACATAAAAAGAATGGAAGATGAAATAATAACTAAGGGGTTGATGGACAGAAACCAGCACAGATTCAGACAGAATAGATCCTGTACTACAAACATATTGACACTCTATGAAAAAGTCACTCATTAAGTAAGAATGAGGTGGTAGATGTTACATACCTCAACCTGCAAAATGCCTTTGATAAAGTCCCTCATAATACTCTACTAACAAAACTCTATAAAATGGGTTTAAATGGCAAACTTCTGGCATGAATTACTGCATGGCTGGGAAACAGAACACAGAGGGTAAGGGTCAGAGGGCAGATGTCTGAATCAGGAAATGTGACTAGTGGGGTGCCGCAGGGCTCAGAACTGGGCCCTGTGTTTTTTTGGGATGTTCATCTCAGTCATAAATAAAGATGTCAAAAACTGGTTCATCAAGTCTGCAGATGATTTGAAATTAGGGGCTGCAATACATACTAATGAGTTGGTGTACAATCTAAAAAAAGACCTCAGGGTAATAGAATGGTGGGCACAGGAACATGGAATGCTATTCAACTAGGAAAAGTGCATGGTTATAAATTTCAGAAGTAACAACAAGTGTCACAATTACTACCATAATGGCAACAGCTAAGAAAGGTGGATAGTGAGAATGACCTGGGCTTCTTGATTCAAAAGATCTCAGATTTGACAGCCACTGTAACAGAATGACAGAAGAGCTAACAGTATCCTGGGATGCAACAAAAGGGCTTTCATGTCCAGGGACAAACCTGCATGATGTTTCTATATAAACCTATGTAAGACCACACCTAGATTACTGCTCCATGGTATGGCGCTCATATTTGAGAAGGGACACAAATAATATCGAGTGGTGCAACACAGAGCTACAAAAATAATCAATACATTAATGGATAAATCTTATGAACAGAGACTGTATATTCTTGAAAGGAGAAGAGAGAGAGAGGTGATATGTTAATAATGTTTAAGATCATAGTTGACGACAACCTGATGGATAGTCTAGGCTACGTTTTAATAGAAGAGAGATTAATCTGAGAAGCCACAATAAACAACTCATAATCAAGCCCTCTAAAAAGAACAGTCAGAGAGTTTAATTTACTTACAGAGCCGTGAGAATGTGGAACAGTCTACCTAATGAAGTAATGGCTGCAGACACTTTAAATACTTTCAGATCTAAACTGCACAAGTTCTTATGTGCAATGGTTAGAAAAGTGGCCCCACTATGGTGGAGAAAGGCTAGATGGGCTCAAGCCTTCTTCTGTCTGACAACCGAGTATAGAACCACGATAGAATAGAAAATGAACACAAGGACAATGATGAAACCTGAACTGTCTTGCAAGTGACTTTTAATTTCATATTTTATCAATTTAGCAACTAATGTTGAGTTGCTTAAGGTTAACTAGTGATTAAATAATCCTCAGTTACATGCTGACTTTAAATAAGTGCTTTATAAAGGTAATTAGCTTGTTTAGATTGTCTAGTTACTTGGCGTATGTCTGCCAATTCCTTCCGCATCTTTCCTTGAGATGGCAGTGACCACGTGGCCAGCATTGGTTGCGAGGCTCTTTACCCTCACATGCAGACTGGCTGCTCATCATATCATTAGAAGGAACAGTGACATCTACCAAGCTCTGGGGTTTCTCAGTGCAGTGCACAAAACAAGGTATATCCTCATTTCTTCATACTTCCCTATGCTTGTGGCAATTTAAGTTACAAATACCACACAGTGCATTTGTTTAAATGTAGGCACAAGCCCAGTCTTAAAATCATAACCTGGAAAGTCTTAAAGATTTCCTCTTTTCTCAGCTCAGGTCTGTTGATGTTTTATTACAACTGCAATAACTTGTTCTGCTTTAGTATGGACTGTTATTTACTGTTTGTGAAACTGTTTTACATGAATGTGGCCTGTGGAGCGCATGATCTACAGTACACTTCTTCCTTCACATCCACTGTAAGGAATTTTTCTTACCTATCCTATCTGATTATAAGTACAAGGACTAAAAGACCTCATTAAGCCTTCAGCAAAGCAATTCTATCTATGGAAGTTTTCATGAACTTTCTGTTTAGTGATCCATGGTCTTGCTGCATAAGGCCGTATCCTGCATGTCATTTGGACTTTTATGGACTTTTTGCTATCCTCTAATATAAGTTTATAGGGGCACTAGGACGACTTGTTGTGGATATAATTGTCTCACCTTAGTGCGTTGTTAGGGTAAGAGAACTGTGAACTGAAAGTGAGCCGTTCTGGTGCCCTAAGGATACAATAGGCAAAACTCTTATATCCACAAGAGGCCCTCCAAGCAACCCATTAAGTTTATTATAGATCATGCCATGATTTAAAAAACAAAAACCAAACACCCTTTTTTGTGGCTCCCTTTCTATGGTGTGAGTGGTGGTCATCGAGAAGCTCATTACAGTGCTCAGTATGTGAGGTATCTTACAGCAACAAGAGTACCTCATGCACAACTGAAGGACTCACTGTGATTGGTCGGAGATGCTCTTGTGATCTATATTGATGTAACAATGATAAAGAGCTTAGAATTACCTACTGCAAAATTACTGTTTATTACATTCCTAAGCTTGGAAACAAGTACCTTAACTTTGTAGGGTCATTATCATAATGAATAAAAATAAAGTTTAAAAAAAAAAAAAGAAAGGACATAGACATGGTGGATGCAGCCCAGAGGAAGGCAACTAAAATGGTACCAGAAGTTGCACCAGAAGCCCTATGAGGAAAGACTGAGGGACCACGACATGTGCACCTTCAAGATAGGAGAGTGAAAGGGGACATAACAGAGACCTCCAGACCCTCTGGTGGCATTCCCACTCACGCCTGAAAAATGGATTAACCCGCGAAAATTTTGGCGCCAGTCAGTTACAATGCTAATGATGCTGAGCAATACAACAATCATGTTCTGGCTTATTGGTACCCTTGTTTTGGTATATAATACACTGCAATGCTAGCACAAGTCTTTTTCGTAGGCCATGATGGACTTTTTCAAACTTACGTTGGACTCCACCCCCACCCCAATGGATTAACAAAAAGGCTTTGGACTACCCTGATCCTAGGTTGTGATTAATTTACTGTGTTCTTTTTTGATCTTTCAAAGCCATGGAACAAGTCTACTCATTCATTTTTTTAAAGCAATACAAATAAAGTTTTAAAAAAATGCAAAAAGAAAATAAACATATATTTTTAAAACAGGAAGACTTTGCTCATAGAGTAGTGAAACTACTGGTTTATAAGCTGAACAGGCATACTTAAGCTCAACATTTCTAAAGTGAGACATCAAGAAACTTGAAATCGTAAAACAGAATCCCTAGATATAGCTGATATACTTGTATTTTTTTTTTTTATGATATTCTCAATTCAAATTGTGAGGAACCAAATGAGAAAAGATGATGCAGGTAAGTATCTGGGCCACTGGACTATTTTGCAAGTTCCAAAACAGATAAAACAAAGAAAAACAAAAATGTGGGAATTACAGAAGGAAGGATCCAGAACATAATTAAATGTTACATTTTTTTCGTGTCATACCAACACTAGAAACCTAACCCATGTCTAAAAACAGGGACAATCTATTGTCTACAGAAAACAGACACACACAGATTTTGAAGAACGCTGATTTTTTGCACTTTGTACATGGACCCTAGTATTAGCTCGATTCCGTTTTGTGCAGTAAATTTAAAAGAGCCCCCCAAATGAATTCCCTGTGCTGGTATGAATCGACCTCCTGGTGCCCCCTTTCCCATCCCATCATATTCCAAGCACTGCTGGTACTTAGTGACCCTTCCTCTGCCTGTCCTGTGCCAAGTACACCTCATGTCAAGTGGCATCCCTCTCCTCCAGGTTCTGTGCAGTGCCTCCCTGGTGTCCCGTCAAACCACGCCCTCTCCTCCACTGCATTCTAAGAAATCACTGGTGTCTAGTAGCAATGCTCTCTCTGTCTGTCTCATTCTAAGCAGATTATTGTATATAGTGGCACTGGTCCCATTACTAGCACTTCATGGTGTTTTGAGGCATTCTAGTCCCTCCTTGTGTCCTATTCCCAGATTCCTCTGGTGTCTAGTGGCATGTGTCTCCCTGTCCTATTCACAGCTTACCCTGTTGTCTACTGGCACCCCACAACCCTCACCACCTCCTATGATGGGGGCTGGGACGCCTCTCTTCTCATCTCCTTGGTCAGCCACCATCAGATTACAAATATTGCAAAATGCTAATTTTGGTACTGGAAGGCCTGGTGTTGGAAACATAGTCTTTCAATCTAATCTATAGTAATTTAATGGTATTCTTAACTGGACAATGGCAAGTAAAGAGTGTGAGAGCAGGGTTGTGCAGGTCATCATGCCTGGTGGACGGAGTGGGGCTTGGGAGCACCTAACTACAGAGAAACCTGACATGAGATGGGGGAGTAGCACTAGAATCCACGGAACATTTAGAAGGAGGTCTGTGGTTGGAAAGGGGGAGAAAGGAGGGATAGGGATGTAGCAGGAAAGGGTTGTTATTTTTACGGGTGATCCAGGGTCAGGAGGCAGAATGGGAATCAGGATATTGTATTTGATGGGGTCAAGTCAGGAGGGGGAGTGGGCTGGGATTCAGACCCCTGGAAAGGAGGTTAGGATATTGTACTTGATGGGATTAGATCAGGTGTGGGGTGTGGGGATAACTGGGGACCAACAAGCTGGGAGTTGGGACTGTGTATGTGACAGGATCAGGCATGGGATCAGGTGCCAGCAGGATGGAGTAGTCTTCTATTTGATGGTATTGGGTTGGTGGGGAGCATGTCATGAAACTGGAGACCAGCAGGATGGGATCTCTTATGTATGGAGTATGTGTCAGCAATGAATGTGGGCTCCCAGTGCTGCACTTATGTTTAGGTGTCCCAGTGCTATTTGTGGAGGGGGTTACCTGGCACTGGGGATGGGCTTCAGACATTAGAATTCAGTTATCAGTTGGGGGGAGGTCTCTTAGCCTTGGGGTTGCACTCCTGATTTTGGACTTGAGTTTTGGTGGGGGTTGCTAGTACTAGTGACTGACTCCTGATGCTGGACTTGCCAGTTGATGTGGGGTTGATGTTTGCTGACACTGGAGGCACTCAGGTTGGTTTTGTTAGCTGCATTTCTTGTGCATATTGTATGTTATTGAAAGTGCTGTGTTGTGCTGTTTCTGTTACCATTGTGTATTGTTGTTTCTTCTGGGACAGCATCCTTAGAATGTTAGTGCAGGATGGAGTTCGCCCAGTGTAGACACCATGCCAGATGACAGAAGAAGTAACAAAGGCACTCACTGGACTTGGTCCCACTCTCCTAAAGGAAAAAAAAAAACAAAACAGACTGTGATATCACAAACAGACGATTATGACTTCCTCTGCAAACTCAGCCTCAACTGTCAGAGAACTGTAAAGGACAAAGATTGGAATGGTGAGAAATTATCAACTGCAGTTCACTTCTGAAGCTTCCACAGATGTATTTTTAAAGGGTATGTAAAATTACAATAGTAAGTAAACCATGGGGTTGTTAATGTACAACAATGTCAACCATAAAATATTTTGTTTAACTGAGGCTTTATTCCCACACTTTTTTATCACATGTAGAAAATACATCAGTGCACGCTGCATGCATGCTGGTACATTATGTTTTATGTAGTGTATAGTGAGGGTTTATAGTGTATGGGAGAGCGTGATTACTAATGGAATTCAGTTAATTCCTATGCTTCTTGTACCATCGTAGTGATGTACAACTGCAGTTATGCCATCTTGAGCATGTCACTATAATAGTACAACAAGATAGGATGCCCTTGAGAGCTCAACTATCCCTGTTAGCTGCGTCAATCACTTTTTTTTTTTTCACTTTTCAGTTTCATCTGTCGCTTCTGACAGAAAAACGAACGATTTGGGATGGCTTCCGCGGACTTTCCTATACTCTTCGTTGCTGTGCAGAGCTGCCATTACACTATAAAAGACAATGGTTGGACAACATTAAACAACAGTGCAGAGTTTACTTCTCAAGGTTGTCAGGACAACCTAAGACATCTTGCACTTCGCTCTTGAGGTCTACTTGTTGTTGCAACAGTCCCTCTCAATATGTGTTCCCTGACATCTCTTCATTTTCTTCTCACCCTCCTTGCTACCTTAAAGAGTATAAAGTCAACTATGGGGCTGCTGCCATGTTCTAATCTACAATGCTGGGGCCACAAATTGTCAGTGTCTAAAATTCTATAAGAAAAGTCTGCAGTCCTTACCTGCAGTTAGGAAACTGTCTTCCCCTGCAGTTTGCCTAACTATATTCACTGAAACAACCAAGTATAGAGAACACTGTTAAATAAGATGTTTTTAACCGAGCTGAGTAATAAATCATGAAGTTCGCAATGAAACATTAAGCAAGGACTTACCACCATATTGACCCTTCACCCTTCTGAGTCCTGTGTTTGCCATTCCGCTTCTGCATTCAAACAGTCCTGCCTTATTTTATCTAGTTTTGTATTGCTTACCTGGATCATCGAACTTAAACTGCTTCCTTGCATACAATATTTTCAACTGGGCTAACATCTGTAGTGAGTGATTAATGCTCAGTTCTCTGAGTCCTGCCCAAACTCCGCTTAAGACTCTCCTCTCCTTCTAGCAAAACTTCAGTCTGGATAGAAATGGATGATTGATATTCCTCAATTTGCAGAGGACTATGTTCCTTAGCCATCAAGAGTATTTTGTTCCATTGGTAATGTAGTCTCCCAAAGTATGGGCACCACAGAAAGAATCTATTAAATTATTAAATAAGTGCCCTGTGAGGGGTCCCCAGTGGTGTGGGCAGTCAGAGGGCAGTGGGTAGGGGCCACTGTTTGTGTGTTCGCCTCCCCAGCATGGCTTAGAGCAGAGATGCCACATGGAAATAGATAAAAAGAATAGAAAAAAGTTTTTCTTTTCCTGCTGCCAGCTCGTTCTGAGACCCCCCCAACCAAGCAGGCAGCACGAGCTGTAGGGACCCACACGTTGGGATTGCTGTCCCTGTCCAGCACGTGGTGTTTGGTTTAAAAAAAGCTGGTAGCTTTGGCACAGACTTGGGGTTCTGGAACAGGAACCCCGAGCCTGCCGTTTGAATCCCCATTCATTTTCTGACAGTTGTTGGCTGGTATTGAGTGAGTGAGGATGCCAGAAAGTGGGTAGGGAACTGACAGGGCTTACCTGAGGGGTTGAAGCCATCCCTACGCTTGTCTGGATGCCTCAGCTCCTGCAACACCAGCGGTTCTCCTGTTCTAGAAGTCTTGTGTAATTGTCTGGTCCTGTTATGTGGAGAATGTGTGATGGTTGCCTGAAGAAAGAAGAAGAGGTGGTCTGTCATCCAGTGTGGGCCCCTGTTTGCCCCATTTTTATTTTGTGTATATTTAAAAAAGCTAAGTTGGTCCCTCATTGGCAGCAAGTGAAGAGCCACATCATGAAAGAGAAAGGAGCATCGTCCCTCCTAAGGGCCCCCCATTCATCCGCTGCAATGCCTGACTCCCTTCTTCCAGCCCTCCCTCTGCCAGCAGCACCTCCCACCTCCCGAACAGGTTTCTTCAAACCCGGGCCAGGGTGGTGAGTCAGTGGCAGCATCAGAGCCAGAGTGCTGTCTGCCTGCATTTAAACTAAAAGAAAGTTTTTCTTTATTTTTTGAGCAGTGCCCAGGGCACCAAGGAAGGTCGTCCGAGAGCCGAGGGCTGGATTGAGGGAAGACCCATCGCTTAAATATTTAAACAATTTGGGCATATGTGATTCCAGGGCAGGGCTAGGGAATAGAAGCCCTGTGAATTGGGGAAATAAATATTCATAAGAAGAGCCCCAGAGGTGGAGCTAAGGCGGGGCTAAGGGCAGAAAGGCCCTGACTGAACTAAATAATTTAAAGGGGCAACTTCTTGGGGAAAAGGTAAAAGGGCAAGTCAAGCCCTGTAATCTTATAGGGGCCCAGCAAAGGCAAAGCAATAGAAGGGCTAGCAAGCCCAGGTGCCCTGCACCTTACATAGCACACCCTAGTTCCCAAGCTACAAAGTAAGAGGGGTTCAGCATCCCAATAGGTGGGTGTTTACCTTGTTCCGTTTGTCCTTCTGTCCTGACAGCCCACCAGTGGGTTTGTACCAGAACCATGATCCATTGGTTCTTCTGTCCTGGCAGCCCAAGAAAGGTGGGCTTTATGCTGATGAATTCAAGGCCTGTTTAACAAACCTCTCATAATTCCAGTGGCCTCACCTTGACCTGCACTGAAGTGTCAGTTTTGTGCTTCAACCAGATCCCCTGTCTTCATTCCCTTCTCTTCTTCTGCACCTCACCTCCAGCTTGTGCACACAAAGACCATCACCAGAAGTGGACTCTTATGTGTTCTTACTTACTGAATTTGTTGTAACCCTGCCATGTTCTACAGTACTGCAAGAGCTCTCTGGGCTAGCAATTGTCTCATTATGATACTCTAGAGTGCTAAGGGTAGTAGAAAGTATAGTGACCTTTAGGCAGAGGTGCATCTCTTAGACTCATTTATAGTAATCCTTACTTAGCAACTCTTTAGATAGAGTGATTTATAGTATATATATATATATATATATATATATATATATATATATATATATATATAGTGTTTGCTTTTATTATTGCTACCCCTCTTCCTTGTGACCATGTCATTTCTTCCCTGTTGTCTGAATAAAGCCTTCAACATCAAAACTCTTGGACGACTCCTGTCTCTCCTGTAGAGTGTTTCTATCACCCATCTAAAGAACCTTTAGTGTCCCCTTACCCCAACACCTGCTTAGGGTGACACTTGTGTTGGTAGTCTGGTGATTGTAGTGAAACCAATTCCTGGTCATTCTTCCATCACTCAGGAAGTAAGAAAAAACTTAAAACTCCATTTATGCACCAGCTCTTCACAATAAGTTTCCCCGGATACTTCTAGGAAAGTCCTCGGTAGCTCAGTGTTATTATTTTTTTTTACAGGTGTTGATTCTGTAGGCCTGTATGACTATAGTTTCCTGTAAGCTGCCAAGCCATGTTTTAAACAAATTGGTAATAAACTGCATCAGGTTCTGGGCTGATAGACCTTTGGCAGATCCAAGGAGTCATATGTTAGCAGATCCACCAGAGTTCTCAATACTCTCAAGCCAATATCTGAGTTGCTTATTTTCTTTAATCAGACCATTCACAGCTGTAGACATTTTATTTACTGAATCTGTAACTGTTTCAGGCACAGTTATCCTGTAGTTGAAGGTGTCTACCTTCGATGACAGTTCTCTCACCACAACCATGACTGCATCTTTCTGGCCTTGAGAGTCGGTTCGGCCTCCACGATGGTCTCCAAACCTTGGCCACCTCCTGCTGCTTTACTCACCAGGTGTTAACAAGTGCTATAAGGTTAGAGTTCACTTAAAAGAGACTTTCCTTGTTGGCTGTTGGTTCTTCCCCCAGCTGAAGGGTTTTTAGTGCCTAAAAATGCATTTGGAGGGGTTTCCAGCTACTCTGAATGGAGTTGTAAATGAAGGCTACAATGTTTAAAATTAATAGTTAACACTTTTTCTCCTACCTCACCTCAGCAAGTGATGATGACCCCAGGTTGGAAAATCCTGGATGGATTAGAGAGTAGCAGCCTTCTGCCCTCCTCTGCTCTGTGTCAGTCACTGTGTCCTATGTGCTGTGACCACTGCGATCCAAGTCAGTGGTGGATGGTCTCAGACACACCCACTCATACTGGATAGCTGGCTGGTGTTTATTCAGCTGATGGACAGGATCACATAAGGACGCCACGATTCACTTCACTTACTAGTGACTGATTAAGGGGTTTCAGTCTAAAAGAATTATCTATTTTTCACTCTTTTCCCCCCCAGCAAAAGGAGTTACATTGGACAGGAGCCCACAGGAACCTCAGTCCCACTACCTTTTAGAAAACCATATCACAGTTCCACTACCTCTGTCATCTATCTACACTGACCTCTATAGGAAAGTCCCACCACCTAGAAATGAGTTCCGACACATAGAAATCTAGATGTTAGAGTTCTCCCACCTAAACATTTCCAATTTCACCACTGCCCAGCAGGACTAGAACAGCCTGCTGGATCCTCGCACATCTGACACTGGCCCTGGTTTGTGTAATCCTACGGATAATACCACTAGTACTACTATCAGTGAGTGAGTGGTTGAATAAGAAATAACTAATTTCTGTCACACTCACAATATACTTTTTTTTAATTGAAATTTAAATATGATCAATATTTAAATTAAAATGTTTTTAACTTGAAGGATACATGCCAACCACTGTTATAACTTCCCATCTTCTAATGGTGATGCCTCAACATGCTGTTGCCAGTGCTTGTTGCATGAGCCCACACTTTGGATTCTGGGAGGGAGCATGTGATAGCATCAGCCATGTGGCTGATAACACGCATGGTGCCATGATGCCAAAGCAGGTGTCTTCAAAGCAGACACCATCCAGCAACTGATACTGTTACTACTGTCTGCTGTTGCAGTGTTTTAGGAGTACAGCAGAAGAGATGGACCATAGACATCTGGATTTGGTCCCCAGTCCCCTCCCCACCACAGTAAGTATGGTCGCAGTGGACAGGAACAGCCTAAGAGGCAGTTTGATGGCCATGGGTCAGGGTGACTTGGCCAGTCACTCATGAGACTCTCTAAATTCTGCAGATGAGACAGGTTGGGAAGGGGGAAGCATGGGTAACAGTTGCACAAGCTCGGTATGTGGGTACAGGTGCAGCATCATAACAAGACTTTTCTACCAGAGGAGAGGAGAGGAGCAGGATTTGGACCATCATCACCATGCAGAGGGGGAGATGTCTGAAAATTAAAAGTGAAGGGGTGAATTGTGCTCAAGCTGTGTGCACAGCAGCATGATCCTTTTACTTGCTCCTCAGAAGCTCTAGCTCAGCTTCTGTACCCCCCCAAAAATGGAGTGTGGCTGGCAAGCCATCAGAAAAGCTGATAAAAAATTAAATAAAAAAACTGCACTGCATCTGGAGCCCTTCTCATACTCAAGGCCCTGGATAACTGCTCCTTCTGCCCAATGGTTCATCTGGCCCTGACAGATTGTACAAGAAAATGTTAAATCTCAACATGTACTAACTGAAGGCTAGGAGGAGGAGGGATATGACTGAGAGGTACACAGTTTTGGAGGAACAAACAACTTTGACAGCTGGGACCTGTTCATAGGAGGGCACAAGTGGAGACTGGTTGAGGGAGGCTGAAGCAGCACTGCAATGAAAACTATTTTTCCAAAAAGATAGTTTCTGATATGATTAATAAAAATATTAGCATATCTGTCCCATCTACTTGTGTAGATGCCTCCTACGCTTGTGCACCATGAGTTTATTTTTTATTTTCTAGATCCTAACATTTGTCAGGTATGCAGTGCTATTTATAAGTCAACTGTGAGCTGCCATCGTTTCTTTTTCTCAAGAAAAACTAAATTAAAACATTTCTAAAATACCCCAATTTCAGTATAACTAGATATGTCTGAATCTTTTAAACTGAAAAAGGTAGTTACATTTTCTTGCCCAGTTTTGTTGCCCTGCTGCTTTAAAAAAGACATAAGAAAGGGGTTATAGATAGGGAACTATTGTACAAGCAAAATATTTTGTCTTTCCTCAGGATCACTCTGGATTGTTGCAAAATCAATTGGAGAGGGATGGTGCTGAATATAGATTCAGTTTCTTTACTACTTACTCTGTACATGCCAGTTACCTGAAAAATATAATAAAAAAAAAATACTGGCATGTTCTATCCCGTGATGCAAGTCTTAAGGACCTTACACAACTGCCCCCCCAGATGGTTTACAGTACAGCACCCATGATAAGAAATGCCTTAGTACATAGTCATTTTCAAGATAAAAAGAACACAACATGGTTAAATAAAAACAGCACGAGTTGTTACCCATGCAAAAGATGCATCTACTGTAAGCACATTTTAGCATGGAAAGTTTTTAGGAGTGTTCACTCAGATCGAACATTTGAAATTTGACAGTTCATGATGTAACACCACTGGAGTGATATATTTGGCTGAATGCACATGTAATGCTTTTTATGTAGGAAAAGACACAAGACATTTTAAAACTACAGTGGGAGAACACGTCAGAGCTATTGAAATGGGTGACCCTACATACGCTACGGCTACACATATTCTTGAAGCTCAGAATAGAGGAGAACACAAATTTACCTTTTGAGCTATAGACAAAGTATAGCCTAAGCCATGGGGAGGTAATTTTAATGACTTAGTACTAAACAGGGAAACATTTTGGATTATTAATCTCCAAGCAATGAAGAGACCAGGCTTGAATATCAGGTTTGACATGTAACACTCGTGTTCCCTTGAGGTTACTAGAACCCCTTTAGTATAGTTTAGGTAGGATTCTGGGCAGCAAAAAGAAAAAGGTGAAAAAATCCCTGTAGGGCCCCTTTAAGAATCATCTGGTCAGTTCAGCTGACCCAGAGGATGCTGTGGTAGAATTTAGAACTCTCACACCAGTATAAGCCCCCTTGCTCTCTGTACTGCAGTTTGACTCAGTAGTCAGATAGAGGCTGGAGTTTGAATGAACCAGTTGATGCTCTACCAGTGGCAGCTCAATTGTCAGAGGGGAGTGCCCCTCTTTTCCTTTCTCATCCTAGTGTGTGAGAAAACTAGTCTGTGTGTATTCGTGTGTGGGACGTGGTGGTGACCATCTCCTGTGTTGCCCCGAGGTGAATTTCTTCATACATATGCTAATTTAAACTGGTAACAAAGGAGAACTTGTTGAGCAATCCCTCACCTGTAAGACCTTTTCAAAAGCACTGTCCAGAATAGATTGTTTGAAATCAAAGCCTCTATCCATTGAAAAGCTAAAGTTCCTTGATTCTGTCACTTCAAGGACAGTAAAACAGAAAGGTCCTCCAGCCTGGGGCTCCTGTCTTCTACAGTGATCTGCTTATGTGTTTACTGTGGTATGGGTTCCATGGAAAAGAACCCTGCAGTTTTGAGAGAAGATGTTAGTTCTGTGGGAACTTCAGAAGAATGTTTAAATGAGCATGAAGCGTTTGCACAAAGATGCATCAAAATGTTTAAATGGGCACACACTGCTCACGCAAAGGTGCAGTGAAATATCTAAAAAGGCCAGTAGTGCCTAGGACAAAATGCATATTTTGTAATTTTAGATGAGGTCTGGCTTTGACTGAATTGAGCTGACCCCTCAATCCAGGTTGCAGAGGGACAAATCTGCACAAGGGTTTTGGGAGGTAATGTAATGCTCCCAGTATTTTGAAAGTTAAAAATGGAGAAAATGTGGTGCTCCTCTGGTGGGAATGTACACCTGCAGGTAACTTTCAGTGAGATTCAATGCCTACAATATGCTTTACAGGGCTGGGTGGATTGTTCTGTGGGAAATCCAAACCCCGGATTGAACCAGCACTCCACAGACCCAAATAAATACAGACTTCACCACAAATGTCCAGTTCTGGGACTGTGGAATGCCATTTAGTTTATTGTCACCATGGGAATGTTGACAGCATGCTTGCTCCATGTACAGGTGGCTGGCGGCATCTGATTAGGCAACAGACAGTCACGTGGTGCACTTGTGGTACATAACCTTGCTGAGTGCGCAAACACAGCCCAGATGAGTTGGAGGCCAGTCGGGAAGCACCTTACTCACTGCAGCAGAGCAGATCCACCGGAAGAAGTTGCTGAAAAGAAAACCCCCACATAATATAAAAAAAATAAACATTTTTGGAGGGGAGGAAAGAGAAACTAGAGGAGAGAGAAAGGAAACTTACTGGGGTGATGGGGGGAGAGAAACTGATCATCAGGGAAGGGTGAGGACAGAGTCAGGACTGGAGAAAGGAATCCAGAGGGACTGGGGAGATAGTGCTGGCCTGATTGACTGCCAGGGGGGAGGCAAAAGGCAGGCAATGTGGCAGTATGTACATGAGCAAGGGCAGGCTGGCAAAATCTTTGACTTGTGCCATTCCAGAAGATCCAAAGGAGAGAGGGAGAGACTGCTGGGGGCACAAGAGAAATTTTGCAGTTACAGAAAATCTCAAATGAAAGCTTTTTTCTTTTCTTGGCCTCAGACAGTGTGGCTGTGTACATGAGAAAGGGCAGGCTGGCAAACTCTTTGATTTGTGCCATTCCAGAAGATACAGAGCAGAGATGAAGAGACTACTGGGGGGCCCAAGTGAAATGTTATAGTTACAGAAAATCCCAAATAAAAGTTTTTTTCTTTTCTTGGCCTAAGAAAGTGTGACTGCATACATGAGCAAGGGCAGGCTGGCAAAATCTTTGACTTGTGCCATTCCAGATCCAGAGGAGAGAGGGAGAGACTATGGGGGGCAAGAGAAATTTTACAGTTACAGAAAATCCTAAATAAAAGTTTTTTTTTTCTTTTCTTGGCCTCAGACAGTGTGGCTGTGTACATGAGCATGGGCTGGCTGGCAAAATCTTTGAATTGTGCCATTCCAGATCCAGAGAGAGGGAGAGACTAATGGGGCCCAAGATAAATTTTACAGTTACAGAAAATCCCAAATAAAGTTTTTTTTCCTGGCTTCAGTGTGGCTGTGTGTAGGGCAAAGGCAGCAGGCTGCCAAAATAAATATTTGACTTGTGCCATCCAGAGGGCAGGAAGGGAGACTGCAGGGGGCCCAAGAGAAATGTAACACTCCCAGTAATCTCAAATAAAAAATGTTTTCCTGGCTTCAGTGTGGCTGTGTGTACTGGGCAAGGCAGCAGGCTGGCAAAATAAATCTTAACTTGTGCCATCCAGAGGGGAGAGGGAGACTGCGGGGGGACGAGAAATGTAACAGTCCCAGAAGTCTCAAATACATTTTTTTCCTGACTTCAGTGTGGTTGTGTGTACAGGGCAGGAAGCAGGCTGGCAAAATACATATTTGACTTTTGCCATCCAGAGGGGAGACAGGGAGACAGCAAGAGGGCCCATGAGAAATTTACAGTCCCAGAAATCCCAAATATTTTTCCTAGCTTCAGTGTGGCTGTGTGTACAGGGCAAAGGCAGCAAGCTGGCAAAATAAATCTTTGACTTGTGCCATCCAGAGGGGAGAGGGGAGACTGCAGGAGGGCCCATGAGAAATTCAACAGTCCCAGAAATCCCAAATAATTTTTTTCCCTATGGTTTCAGTGTGGCTGTGTATACAGGGCAAGGGCATCAGGCTGGCAAAATAAATCTTTGACTTGTGCCATCCAATCATGATCATTTGTAACGCTTTATTCAAGATTTCATATATTTAAAAAAAGTACTGTTCGGACAAGCAACATACAGGTTGATGCACCTGTGTTGCTGGCTATGGGCTGCCAAGGGGATAAAATCTAACTTTGTGACTCATAGCGGGCTGTTTGCACTACAACACAAGTAAAGTACACTACACACAAGTGTCATCATCATCATCACTCAATCCCCATTATTCCTCCTTATTATCATTAGTTTTATAGTATATCATGTTACATTATGTATATGCATTAACCAACCCCAGTGTGGGACTGTGCTGCATGCAGCTATTCACCAGATGAGTCTGCATCTCCAATTCAACTCTGAGGCACACTTAACAGTTGCTGAATTTGTTCACTTAACAGTAACTGTACTGAAGGAGTCAGTTGGGTAATCTTGGAAGGATGTGGTGGTGGGCTGCTGTGCTGTTCTGTCACGAGTCACGACAGTAAATTTGTCCCTGGCCTGTGGGTATGGGTGGGAGTCATCAGAAGGACATCACATTAGTTAGAGGGATCTTTTTTTACAGGTTAGAATACTAAGAAAAAATGAATCAAAGTGTTGATGAGGTGCATTCTATTTCTTAGGTAGGCAGTGGCACTGCAAAAGATAGCATTCAGACTGAAAATGGAAAACAAAATCAAACCCCCAAAGGGATTTTTTTCATGTCTAAGGTTTCGTCTTCCAAGTGATTGCTTGAGTCCAAAAAAGGTGAATGTCTTGGATCATCATCAATCCCAAATAAAAAAGAAAGTTAAGTAGTTAAAAAAACTAAAGGCTTGATGGGTACCACCCACAGAGGCACCCAAAGGTATGGAACAATTGGATTCTATGCTACTGCCAGTCCCTCATCCAATTCTTCTGAGGTTGAACCCGACGAGGGTAATAATAAAGATGGAGAGAATGATCCGGCAGGACAAGGTTTACTGGAGGGGGATGAAAATTGCAGATAAGGAAGAAACAGACAGAAATGTTTTGGTTGTGGAGGGGGACAGTGGGAATAAACAACAAGAGGAACAGGCCCAAAAAAAATCCAGAGGGGGGGAGGACCCTGATAAGGTGATTGAAGTGTTGTGCCTTCCTGGGAAAAAACTAAAAATATCTTTGTTTGGTAATACTTCTCCTTAGTGCTTCCAATGAGTTGGTAGCAACATACACTATTTGTAAACAGTCAATCAGCATGGGTAAAAAGAAAGGAGTACTGGGAACTTCAGCACTGAAAAGGCATCTAGACAGATGTCATAACATTACTGAGAACTCTAGCTGTGAGTCTTGAACAGAAAGTGACAGTGATAGCTCACTACACTCTGGGGTAACTCCCATAGATGAAAGCAGTGGCAGCCCCCGCAACACTACTGAAACACCTCCACCACCACTTCCTCCCATTAGAAGGACTCCTCCACTGTCATTGAAAGTGACCATGTATTCAAAAGCCTCCTCCTTCAAGGGACAGCTACCATCTCAGAAATATTTGAGCGTAGTACAAATATGCCTCAATTCACCCTGTTGCAATAATCAAAAAAATCAGAAATGATAGCTGTTAATTTGCTACCACATAATGTGGTTGAACATTTAAGATTCAGGCAGCTGCTTGAGTTCCTCGAACCTCGATATAGAATACCATTGCGAAGTACTTCTGACAACAGGGATTCCAGATCTTTATGATGTTGTATGTAAAAAATTAAGAAACGTCTTGTGCAGTGCTGTTGGGAGGGTGGTGCATCTCACAACAGATATCTGGACAAGCTGTCAGCCTTCATGTCTGTCATGGCACATTGGGCATGTTTCGATAATTCACGTGAGACTGGGGACAGTTAAGCATCGCACTTTGCTGTTCTAAGAATGTTTTATTTTCCATCTGAACATACCTCATACAAGATCAATGAAGAGCTCCAAAAACCAATACAGCAATGGCTCACTTCACAGGGACTGTCAGTTGGCTTTATAATTGCAGATAGTGGGTCCAACATAAGGAAGACCTTGTAGGAGGGGACTTTGTTCACATCCAATGCTTTGCGCATTGCTTAAATTTAATAGTTCACTGTTTTCTTGATGACACCAGGGAGATTAATGCTGTCATTAGCACTACTGAAAGAATATGCACTCATTTCAGTCACTCAAGCAAAGCCCGTCACTTGTTTGAAAAAATACAGCAGGAGCACAGTTTACGTTTACACAGACTGATCCAAGACATTTCTACTCGATGGAATTAGACCGTTTGTATGCTCCAAAGGCTGCTGAAACAAAAGAAAGCTGTCAGGCAATACTCCTTGGAAAATAAAATTGGTGATGCAGATGTCTATATTACTCCACCACAGTGGGCCATGCTGGAATTTCTCATTGTACTGCTCCAGCCATTTAAGGAAATCACCAGGGAGGTTCGTGCAAACACAGCAACTCTCAGCCAGGGGATACCCCTAATAAAATTGTAAAATTCTCTTTGAATCTGATTAAGGAGATGTTAGAAAAGCAAGACAGTTCCATGATCACACAAACTGCCAGTGGTTCTGCTGACACATGCAGGTTGCCCCCAGAATACCACAAGATCTAACAAGTCGTATGATCAAAAAGTAGAAGAAGATGACAAACTATGTAAAAGGGGCTTTGTTCACATCCGTGCTTTGTGCATTGCTTAAATTTAATAGTTCATGGTTTTCTTGATGATGACAGGGAGATTAAGGCTCTCGTTAGCACTGATAAAAGAATATGCACTAATTTCAGTCACTCAAGCAAAGCCCGTCACTTGTTTGAAAATATACAGCAGGAGCACAGTTTACATTTACACAGACTGATCCAAGACATTTCTACTAGTTGGAATTCAACTTTTCGTATGTTCCAAAGGCTGCTGGAACAAAAGAAAGCTGTCCGGCAATGCACCTTGGAAAATAAAAATGGTGATGCAAACTTCTATATTATTCCACCACAGTTGGCCATACTGGAGTTTCTCATTGTACTGCTCCAGCCATTTGAGGAAATCACCAGGGAGGTTAGTGCAAACACAGCAACTCTCAGCCAGGTGATACCCCTAATACAAATTGTAAAATTCTGATTAACTCTGATTAGGGAAATGTTTGAGAAGCAAGACAGTTACATGATCACACAGGCTGCCAGTGGTTCTGCTGACACATGCAGGTTGCCCCCCCCCAGAATACAACAAGATCTCACGAGACGATGATCAAAAGTTGAAGATGACAAACTGTGTAAAATGCTTCATTCTAAGTGCTACATTAAAGCAACAATCTTGGACCCACGATACAAATTGAAGCAACTATTGAGTGATTATGATACTTGTTTTGAGATTAACAAACAAGAAATAATTGACAAGGTGCGTACTGTCATGTAACAGAGTACAACAGCAGCACCACATTCAGAATCTTCTTCATGGCACAGCACAGCATCAGGTGGCCCATCCTCTACTGTTGTGGCATTTTCTCCCTCTCCCTCTTCCTCCTCAGCCACTGCAGCCGAATCTTCTTCTTCACAACCAGCCAAACATAGCACTGTCCCACAGTCACTTGGTTCAGCTTCATGTCTCGAGTCACTTAGAAGATGTAATTGTAACATCTTCTTCATCTGCCTCTTGTAACACAGCTTCAGCCCAGACCATTGTTGAAATGCACCTGGCAGAGTCCAATATCAGCTGGGATGCTGATCCTTTAAAATACTGGAAATCCAAACAAAATATGTGGCTTGCTTTAGTAAACATTGCAATGAAGTACAGTACATGAATTGCCCTCTGACTAGCGCCTGTTCAGAACAATTGCTTAGTTCAGCTGGTAATGTCATTACTGACACACAATCCTGTTTGACACCAGAAAATGCTGAGCACCTCACATTTCTCAAAGTCAACATTCCCCACTTTAATTTCAAATACGATACCTGAGTAAAACATACACTGACTACTCTAAGCAGACCTATCCACAAAACACTTTCAAGAATTCGTGCCTGTGGTGAAAATCTTTTGTGAATAGGGTCTACTACATGAGGTAGCAATTAATTGCAACAAATCAGGTCAGGACGGACTAGGCCAGGCCACTATTACTTGAGTGATTATATGAGCAGCATAGAAAAAAAATCATAGCATCAGTGGGTTCAGAGTCCTAGTACAGCAAGTAACTGCATTTCATGTCACAAACTTACTTGGTGGTACCTGGTACCACTGTCTGATCTGGAAGGTAGGGTACTGCTGTCTACTATGACTGCTATCACTTTTTGTCCTCACGAGTCATGACTACTACTTATCACTTTTTGTCCTTACTCCAGTCCTTACTACTACTACTTGTCATTTTTTGTGCCCTCAGCAACTGATCCTGACTGTTCTGTTTTAATTTCTGTACAGTGCATGGCTTAGCAGATGCCTGAAACCCAGAAACTGAATACTCTGTATATTTCTCACATTCCCCATATGACTGTGACTACTTCACAGAAAATAATGCTACTAAATTCATATAATTTCTTTATTGTTTGTGTGTGTGATATGCTAGCCTGGTTACATCTCACAGTATCTGGGCTGTGACTATTACTATATTTTATTTTTGATACTTAAATTACTTAGCAGTGGCTGGCAGCAATTGTGGAACTAGGAAGGATGTAATTGTGTTGTGTGCCATCAGGTCTTCAGGTTGCAGTGGCAAACTTTTTTATGACTGCACTGCACTTGACTGATGCGATGTGCGACTGGCTGCCTGCCTGGGTGGTGGTGATCACTATGTCTTTCAGTTTTCTTCTTTAAGGATTCAGCATTTTGATCAGATTCAGTAGAAGTAGTCATAGTACTAGAAAACATTGCCACCTCTTGGACCAGGTAGTACCATATACCACAGTACACCGAACATGCCAAGCAGTTGCATCATTGACACGCAGTGGGGTGGTGGGGCCCTTAGTGCTGCTCATTTGATCATTCATATCCATTTCTTTGGCCTGTTCAGCTCTGACTGGAACATCCAACAAAATAATACCCACACACCACCATTAATAATAAAAAAATCTTAGCTGCCTGGCAGTCCTTGCAGTGCTTGGTGGTGCTATGATATAGATATTTGCATCTCTCTCTCACTCTGTCTCTCTCTCTGTCTCTCCCAGCATACTCATGTCATGGACCTGAGCAGGATATGCCACCATTACAGGCCAGCCATGAAGGGGCTAGTAGTGAGTGATTGCTTTTTTATTTAGCAGTTTTACATTAATTATTATACAAAGAACCTATTAAATTATTTCCTTTGGGCCTCTGTGTCAAATGTGACTTACTTTTGCCACATTTTTTTTGCATTTTCCAAATATTTGTCAATAAATCAGAACTGATCAGAACAAATCAGAACTTCACCGTGTTCCAGTTCTTATTTAATAAGGGTCAGAACTTCACCCGAGTTCTCCCAGCCCTAGTGCTTTAAATGTTCGGTGGGATTCAATCCCTGCAATGTAGTCTAAATGTTTGGTGGGATTCAATGCCTACAATGTGCTAATGTTTGGGGTACTCTGGCACTCAATAGTCCATTTGTCCCAGAAGAGGGTGATGGATGCTCGAAGTGTATGTCTTGGTAACAAGTTCTTCACCTGTGGAAATTTGTTCTCTTTTGTTCTGCACCTGCAAAAGCCCTAGTGACACTACCAAATTTTGCCTGACATCTGTGTCAGAATAAAGCCAAACAGCACAATCCCATTCCTGTTGTGGACATTGCATCTTTGTGCGACCTGTGTGAATTTTTGGGCCTCCTCCAACATGTGGGGCCCCCCCCCATAGCCCAGGTAACTGTCCCCTGGGCTCGGGTAAAATAGAAATGTTATTTTGTACCCCTCCTCCCAACCTCCTAGATGCCCGAGCCAGGTGTTGTCCTAATGCCCAGGGGTAATGCCTTTGTGTGTTGTTCTTGTTGCCTAAAGGGGGGATGGGTTTACAGACATTAAACCTTTTTAAAAATAGATAGTGTGTGTTAATTTAATCTCTGAATAATTTATTACTCAGCATCCCTATCTGAAGATCACGACAAGGTTAGTAATATTTGGAATTTTACATGCTTTATTATTTATGCCATTAATGATGTATGCAGGTCTAGATGCTGCTTTAATACACTATTCAGTGTTGTCTTCTGTTCCACCACCCTTTACTTTGATCCATTTGCCCTCCCTTCTGTATCGGCTGTTAACAATGTGTATTCTTTTAGTACAAATGTTCATGTTTTTTAGATCTTTGGTGTTTTGATTGGATTTTGACCAATTAATTCAAACTTTGTATTACTACGTCACGATGATGTCATTGGCAACTATGTATTAATGTGATTGTTCACTGCTTTGCCTTAGTCTTTGATAAAGGACCAGCAGGTCCAAAACGTGTCATGTGGGCATACCTGATGGATGTCTATTTGTTTTAATTCTTGATAGTCATTATAATAAAAGACAACAAAGCAATGGAACCTGGAGTCCATTTCTAATAAGGTGGTGAGTGCCCAACTTTTTTGTCCGTGAAAGTTTTTCTTTGCCAAGAGGGAAGTGGACCAGTGGAATAAGGAGAGATGGTTGAGCCAGGAACTGTAAATGCATTTCATGAGGGGAGGCACATATAAAGGGTGATATCAAAGGGTGAAAAAAGGAGGGTGGCACCAGGGAAGTGGCATCTAGAGGGATCAAAGGGTCAGTCAGATCGATGAATTCTGTTTGGCAGTAGGCCATAGGGGTAAGAGGTTGATATTCTGGGCATACTGGGTGGACCTCATGTCTTTGTTTGCCATCACTGTCTATTTGTTTATGTTTCCATAGCATTTATTGGTCATTTCCTGGTTACCAAAATTTTAATTAAATAAATAAATTTATCTGATAAATGATCTGGACTAGATAGGATATCCAGACAAAATTACCTGTTTAGAAGGTCTGTCCACCTGGGAAGGGATACTTGAGCAAGTGAGCCAAAGCAGGTTATTTACATACTTTTCAATAGTACTCCAGCATAGCCAGCTGAGATGCATCATCTAATTTACAGAGAGGTCCTGCTTTTGTCCATTTCTACAGCTGGGTGGACCAGAGCAGAGGGAGGTTACATGGCTTTCCCCAGGTCACACAGTGACTATTTGGTTCTGTCTGTTGGCAGAGGTTTGATTCAGCTATCTTTTTGTTTACAAGCAGGAGCTCTAACCATTAGACAATGCCCTATTCGAACATCTCTGTTAATGATAAAGGATTCCAACATTTTTGAATGTTTTGGAAATGTGGTCTCCTGATGTTGACTCTCACTTTATTGCTGGTGACTGGAGTCCCTCTGGGGAGGATAACCCATTTGAATGGAAAGATGAGTTACACATCAAGAATCTAACCGTCATAGTTGCTCATTACTTTAGAAAACCAGTGAATTTATTTATTTAAAATTTGGTGACTAGGATAAGCACACTGAGCCAGAATTCATTTACAGATGTGACCAGGGAAGGGGATACAGGAACACGTGAAATATAGAAGTTGACAGCAGATAAGGACCACAAGGCCCATCCAGTCTGCCGATTTCTTTTTCTGCCTTATGAATGTGCCATCGGCCTTTGTTCTGTCAACAGCCAATCTATTCATACTCATCTGTATTGCTCCCTTATGCCTATCCCATGCCTGTTTAAAGCCCTGCACTGTATGCATATCCACCACTTCCTGAGGTAGGCCGTTCCATGCATCCACAACCCTTTCTGTGAAAAAGAACTTCCTCACATTATCCCTTAATTGGCCTCCCTCTAGTCTCATGCTGTGTCCTCTTGTCCTGCTATTTTTCTTATATTGAAACATGTTAGATGTTTTCACCTTGTTAATGCCCTTAAGGTGTTTGAATGTTTTGATCATATCACCTCTCACCCTCCTTTACTGTAGGGTATACATATTGAGCCCCATTAATTTGTCCTCATATGTTTTCTGATGCAGTCCCTGCACCATTTTAGTTGCACTTCTCTGGATTGCCTCAGTTTGGTTAATATCCTTGTGAAGGTGTGGCCTCCAGTACTGCACGCAGTACTCCAGATGGGGCCTAACCAGTGTCTTGTAAAGAAGGATTATTACCTCCCTCTTCTGACTTGTGATACCCATACTAATACACCTCAACATCCCTCTAGCCTTATGTACTACTTTAGTGGTCTGCTTGGATGATTTCAGGTCATCGGTGATGATGACGCCCAAGTCTCTTTCTTCCCTTGTGACTGCCAGCAACTCCCCTCCCTGCCTATAGGTGGCTTCTGGGTTTCTCTTCCTTGTGTGCATGATTTTGCACTTGTTTACGTTAAACTCCAGTTGCCACTCTTCTGACCATTTTGCTAGTTTATCCAGATCTCTTCTCATTCTGCCCACCCCATCTGGATCATCTACTCTGTTGCAGATCTTGGTGTCATCTGCAAACAGACAAACCTTACCCTTCAGTCCATCTGCAATGTCACTAATGAAGATATTAAAGAGGAATGGCCCCAGGACTGATCCCTGAGGTACCCCACTTGTGATTTGCATCTCTTCTGACTGTATACCATTTACCACCACTCTCTGTTTTCTGCCTGTCAACCAGTTTGCCACCCAGCTGACCAACTTCTGACCCGCCCCAAGCCTACCCAGCTTATTAATCAATCTTCTCTATGTGGATCAGTATCGAAGCTTTGCTGAAGTCAAGGTAGGTGACATCAACTGCTCCCCTTGGTCTACCACTCTGGTTACCCAGTCAAAATCTATGAGATTTGTTTGACTGGACCTTCCTTTTGTAAACCCATGCTGTCTTGGATCCTATGCTCCTATGGATTCCCGTTGTTGTACTATCCTTTCCTTTAGGAGTGCCTCCATAATCTTGCCCACTACTGAGGTAAGACTGACTGGTCTGTAGTTCCCTGTCTCCTTCCTGCTACCACTCTTGTAGAGCGGGATCACATGAGCCCTTCTCCAGTCTTCTGGGACCTCTTCTGTGCGCAGAGACTCACTAGACAGTTCTGATAATGGCTCTGCTAGTTCCACCCTTATCTCCTTTAGTACCCTGGGATGTATGCCATCAGGTCCCATTGTCTTGTCCACCATGAGCTTATCGAGCTCTTGTAGGACCCTTTCTTTTGTGAAGAGACTAGTGCACACCCCTGTCCCCCGTGTCCATAGTGCTGAGCTGTGGCCCTGCCCTACCTTCTCTTCAGTAAATACTGAGCAGAAGTATCTATTTAGGATAGATGATTTTACATGATCCTCCTCCTCATGCCCCTTATCCCCTTTGATCTTAGCAATACCCTTCTGGACTTTCTCCTTTCACTAATGTATCTATAGAAAGTCTTGTCACCTTCTTTACTGTTTGTGCTAGTGTTTCCTTGGTTTGGGCCTTTGCCTGCCTTGCTGCCTACCCTGCTTCCCTTAGAAGTTTGGTATGCCCTCCCTATCTTCATCCTGCTGCGTTCCCTTATATTTCCTGAAGGCCAGCCTTTTGGCTGTGACCTTTTCTGCTACTGCTTTTGAGAACCAAAGTGGTTTCCTTCTTCTTTTGCACTTCCTTTTCTCTCTAACACAAAGGGATGTTGCTTCAAGTATTGCATCTTTAATGCTTGCCCACTTTCCCTGTACCCCCTCACCTGTATTTCTTTTTGCCAGGGCTAGCTTAACTCTGTTGGCCATTTTATCAAAGTCAGCTTCTCTGAATTCCCATATTTTTGCCTCGGAATGGGATGATTTAGTTTTAGTGGCCAAATTGAACCATACCATGTGATGGTCACTAGTCCTCAGGTGACCTTCTACATGGAGATCTGTGATCCTTTCCCTGTTAGTCAGTATTAGATTTAGGATAGCCCTGTCTCTTGTGGGTTGTTGTACCAGTTGTTTGAGTCCCTCATCCTGCAGGGAATCCACCATGTGTCTAGTTCTGGCATATGTTCCTGCTGGTATTGACCAATCTGTATCTGGCATGTTGATGTATCCCATTATCAGAACCTCCCCTTTAGCTGTCATGTTTTGTATATCTTCTAACAGTAATGTGTCTACGTCCTCCACCTGGTCTGGAGGCCTGTAGAACAACCCCAGTTCGTAGGCTGTCCCATTTCCTGTTTCCAGGGTGACCCACAGTTCTTCTGCCTCCTTATGTGTATTCTGAATTTCTGTAGCTTTGATATTTTCATTGACATAAAGGTCGTCCACCCCCCCTTTTGCACCTCTGTCTCTTCTGAACAGCACATTGCCAAGTACTGAAGTCTCCCAAGTGTGGTTACTGGTAAACCATGTCTCGTTAATGGCTTCTATGTCCAATTTAGCCTCTGTCATTATTGCCTGCAGGTCTGGGATCTTGTTTCCCCAGACTGTGAGCATTTGTGTACATGATTTTCATTGGCCAGATTTGATTGTTGATGTTGTTGGGCGAGGTCTGGCATTTCCCTGTGTATTGTATGTGGAGCTGGACCTTTTTCCTTACCTGGTGATGCAAATTAACTACAAACGTGCTGAACTCCTGTCTGACCTCTAGCTGAGGGAGGAGGGGTATTCTTACCATTCAATGTATGGGGTGCTGCACCCCTCTCCCCATTTGCTAGTTTAAATGTTCTGCAAAGACATCAGACTTCTGCCCCAATGCACTGATTCCCTCCTTAGTCAGATGCAGTCCTTCAAATTTAAAGAACTTTCACTCCCAAAATTGTTGCCAGTTCCCTACAAATTTGTGTCCCTTTTCCTGGCAACAGCCCTTGAGCCACATGTTTAGCTCCCTTATCTCCCTTTCTGTGACCTTCAGTCCATCTGTCCCCCCCCCTTCCAGACTGGCGGGATCTCAGAGAAGGAGATGCTGGATGAAATGGATGATAGTTTGTCACCCAGCCTGGTCAGGTGTTCCTTGGTCTCCACTACTGACCGGCTGGCGAGATCATTAGTCCCTATGTGTACCAGGACATCAATGTTTACCCCTGCTTCCTGAACAATTTTAGCAATGTGGTCAGTGTCTCTCTACGCTGATGTACCTGGGAGACATCTGACCATTACCCCTAGCTGGAGATACGTATCAACTCCCCAATCATGGAGTCTCCAATGATCAGAAGTTTTTGATTTCCTTTTGCTTTTTTGGGGGTTCCTGTTTTGAGTGAGTTTGTTGTGCTAGCTCTTGTGCTGCAATGTCCTGCTCTACAGTGTCCTCTGCCCCTTGGTTTAGTTTCAGAGATAGAGGCAGATACCTGTTTGTAGTTTTTATATGGTTTCTGAAGGTGACATGTCGGAGAGCATTGAGTGATGGGGTACCCGGATTGCCCCTCCTAACCACCTGCCAACCTCCTGGACCAACTACCCTCTGTGATCGAGGTGCTTCTGTTGGATGTTGGGGAAATGGCAGGTGGTTCTTATAATATATTTCCTCTTGAATATGCAATTTGATGCACGCAATCTCCGCTCATGCTAACTGGCGGTGAGCCCTTAGATTTCCAGTGGCCCAGCATGTAGGACGGTGTCCTAAATCCTGTAAAACTGCCCTTCTGAAAAGTGTTCCACAGTACCTGCAGTTAATGGTATCCATTCCAGATAAGTTGCTGGGTTTATAACCTGGTCAGAGTAATTAGAAGGAAGAAAATGAAAGCAAAAGTTTGATTTTGTGTTTTGTTTGTTTTGAATAACTTGTTATAACAAGTTAAATTACTAGTGCCTCTGTAAATGAGGTCACTGTGTGCATACCCTCTGATCCTCCCTTCCTGCTTTGCTACAGTAAATGTCATGTCTGTGCTACCCTATAAAAAGGAGTGTAGTGTGGGGTGGTTGGCTGGACCCTTCCCTGATGAAAAATAAGAACCACGGACAAAGAAACAAGGAGGTAAGAGCAGAAACAATCAGCCAGCAATACATGCAGTAGTCCTGAAAGCTTATCCTAATGATAGATAAAACTGTAAAAACTGTAAAGCACCACCTGTAATAATTTCACAGAAGATATACCCTGTAAGAAACACTTTGCTACAGAGAAAAATAAAGCAGTCACAGAAGATATACTTTGCAAAAGACAATTTGAATCAGAAGATTACAGCAGTAATCTGTTAGCACACACGTGTAGGCACATCCTGTAATAATGCAGCAGCAGGTATACCCAGCAACAACAATTTGAATCAGAGAAAAATAAAGTAATAAAATGTTAGCAACAAACAGTAACAATCTCTGTGAGTACAACATAAAAATAACAACACACAGTAAATCTGCCTAGCTAAAAGAAGCCTTTATCATTTCCCTTGCTCTGGTAAGGTTATTTGCTCTGTCCTTTCAAGCAACCTAGGCGAAAGAGTTCAGATGAAGCTGGGTGCCTTGGCCAGCAAACTATGATCTTCATGGTTGGTTACATGGTTGGGGTGATGTGTTTAGTGAGATTTACACACACCTGAGGTGTTGGATGCTACATAAACCCCAAGAGCGAAGCACAAAGGAGTTTATTTAAGCATCCAACACCGGTATGTGTAAAATTCAGGACTTACACACCACCCCATGTTTTATTTTATATAATTGCTAGAGAGCATTTTTTACCATAGCTATTATATGAAATAGAAATACATCGCTGTTCAGCCACAGGCCAGTCAGGTTTAAGCATGATCCACAGGCAGGCTGAAGTGGCTGCTAAAACCTTTCCTTTTTTGAAAAATGTTAATTCTTCAATTATAAGAGGCAAGTTTTTTTTAATTTACTTACTGCCAAGTGCAAGTGGTGGTGAAGTGTCCAGTGTGACAATGGGAAGATGGTGGCTGGCGGATGCATGGAGCGAGGAGAACTCATTATTTGTTCACCATTATAACCAGCTGGTTATAACAGTAAATTATAACCAGGTTTCACTATGAGGAAAAATGCTCACCAGTTATTATATAGAGAATAAAGGATGGGGTAGTGTGTGGTATGAGAATTTAATGTATACCCCAGGTGTGGGATGCTACATAAACCCAGAGAGCGAAGCTCAAGGGGTTTATTAAAAGCATCCCACACCAAGGGTGTACATTAAATTCTCCTACTACACTACTGCATCCTTTATTTTTATAGTTGCTGCTCAGCAATTTTTCTCCTTCCTAATTTTTTTCGCAACCTGACTTTAGTGAAAGAATGAAAGACACACACACACACACACACACACACACACACACACTGTCTTTCAGGAAAATTAGCATTCTCGTTTTCATTTTTGTTGCTTCTGTTTTTTTTTTGTTTGTTTGTTCGTTTTTAGTTTTAAACATACATTCTGCCAGTTGGGATCACAATTAACAAGCAGTACAGCAGCAGCTATCACAGCTCTGGTTGAGATCGCACTGGATACATCCCAAGGTGGATGAATGGCAGGATCAACCAGGTACCGCTTTTTTTAACCTGTAATAGGCAGGATCAAGCAGATAAATTTAATAACAATAATAAAATACCACAAAACAGGTCATTTTCTGGCGGATCCTCAGTAAGCAAATGAAGTAGCTGCCATGTTTGTGGAAGTGTTAATCCAGCCCACACACAAAGCAAAAGCCAATAAGGGAGCACTATTTGTGAATGCCAGTGTATGAATTCCATAACAACCCGTGGGTTATTATGGAAAATATCAACTCGGCAGCACATACAAAGAATTGCTGACCAGTAATTATAAAGCAATAACAAATAAAGTAATGACAATGGGTCTATGTACATAAACAATAAAAGCAGTAGTAAATTCCAGAAAAATGTAAAACAATATAGAAAGTACACAAAGCACATTGTTTATAGGGATAGCTAGGCTGAGGGTTGGGGGGGTTGCCACTAATGTAAGGCAAGACATTTGTATGGAATCATAGTGGTGTTAATTTAAAATTATAGAGTACACTGAGATTTAGGCTATACAAGAGTGTAAGAGGCAAAATGAGTAAATAGTGTGTGTGGGGCGGGCTTGGGCATGAGTGGTTGTAATGTGTGAAGAAATGGAGCAGGGCTAGCTCTAGGTTTATGTGGATTGGGAGAGTGCAGGGAGGAAGAGAAATGGATGGGGGAAGGAGGTTGCTCCACAATGTTGCAAGGTGGACAGAGAAAGCAAACTGGCCTGCAACAGATTTACTGAGAACGTAAGTTAAAGGAATACTACAGTCTAAATTTGCAAAAACATATGTTGTGCGGAGTCTTTTGATTTGTGTGTGTAGTCCTGGTGTGTCCGTACCTTTGTTTGCTATAAGGATTTTTTTCTAAACGTGCCTATTGGTTTTATGGCCTCTGGTATCTCCATGTTAGTAAAGCTTATTGTTCTTTTTTCTACAATGTCTTCTGTCTCACATGACAGTGATGCCTCCAGAACCACTGATTCAGTGAGGGAAAGTACTGCAGCAGTAGAGGTTGCAGTGAAGCAGTGAAGTTGGAGAGGGGAAGGATCAGAGGGAAAAAGAGAAAGCACTTCTTCACAGAAAGGCTGATGGACCCCTGTAACAGCCTCTCAGTGCAAGTGGTGGAGGCTAAAACAGATACTGGATTTAAGAAAGCATAGGATAGACACATGGGTATCACCATACCTGGTAGGGAAGGAAACCTGGAGCCCAGACAGGGTCTGGACACCATTGGTAGGGGTAGGGGTTGGGAAGGCAGAGGCTGGTGACCATATAAGGTCTGCAATTTTATATTAGGTGGGGAAAAGAGGGCAGACTTGATGGGCTGGGCAGTCCTTTTCTGCCATCAACCACTATGTTTCTATATAATCTGCATGTAAGAGCCTGATCTTCTGGCCTAAACTAAATAACTCAAATTCAATATTTTGGTTTTTTATGTGAGTCTAGGTCTAGCCAGCGGGAGTAAACATTTTGCTTTTAAAACTCTTAATTTGATAAAAATGACACACAGCCATAAAAAGCACACAAATCACTCCAGGTCATCAGTGCTATAATTAGTAAAGACCCATGCCGTTTTCTTGCAGAATAACCCACTCAATTAGTCCTCTAGTGTTAGCTTAACTATAAATGTAGCCTTCAGTGTTCAGTGGATAAGGAGAGTTACTTAAAAGCACAGCTTTACTGTTGTAAAATTGAATCTAAACCAGTACTTGCTGAATCTATGGTCCCGAACCCATCACTGTCACATGGGACAGGAGGCACAGTAGGACAAAGAAGAACCATAAAAATGCCAACATGGTGATCTCCAAGGGCCATAAAACTATAATACAAATTTAGAAAAAAACTCCTAATGGCAAAAAAAGGGAAGGACACACAGAACTACACACACAAATCAAAACACTCTGCACAGCATATGTTTTTGCAGATTTTGACTGTAGTATTTCTTTAAGTGAATGTTAAGTGAATGCTATCAGGCAGTGCTGGGAACTGCCAAACCAGCTATACCCTGTGACTGAATTTATTACATCTACAGGAAATCCACCAAAACCAACAACCACTAGATGAAAACAGAGTTAAATGTACTCTCAAGTTTCATTTTAAACTGGGAAAAAAATTCTCTCCCCCACTAAATTTAATCCATGTGCCATGACTAGACAGAACTCCTGTTTTTTTGCTGCCAAAGACTATGCAGTGTAGTCAATCAACTCAATCATGTCTCCCTTCCACAGAGTGTATAATTATATGCAGTTAATTGCTTTGAGGTGCTTTTTGTCTGTTGCACATCCCACACAATGCTAGATTTGACAGTTGCTGATGAAGCCAAAGCATATCAGTAGTTTTTACAACTTGTCTATCATTACACTAGTGAGCCAAGCCGCAAACCATTTCTAAATTTTTCATCTCTGATGGATACCACATTAACCTCTAACAGCTGAAATAAAAGCAACGTTTCTCTGCCATCTCTGCTAATGACATGCACAGAAGTCATAGCAGTCCCTCAGAAACAGTTATAAACAAACCATTCAGGTGTACTATTACTTCATGGTGCTGGGTTACTGCATGTAAGTTACTGTTTCTGAGACATGCCAGATGTTATTTGTGGCTCTCTTACCCTTAGTCATTATGTAAATCTTTTTAAATTGGGGGTTTAGAAGATAAACGTTTTGAAGTTCCACCGCAGTTTTGTTAGAAAATTACATGTAGATGTTGTATTGCAGTTATAGTATGAAATGTGGTCTGGGTTTACATATGCTGTCTTGGACAGCTGCTACACTGTGACAGGGGAATACCATGTATACATGACTTGTTGTGAGGAGCCCCCCCACCACCCCTCTAAGTCATTCATATTATGTGATATTCATACTGTATATATTTTGGTCCTGATGTAGACAACTGGTTCCTTTCTGATTATACTTGAACTGTGTATATTTGTACAATTATTTTATATTTCATTTTTAATAAAATGTGCACAGAAAATATGCAACATACTGTACACTATCCAGTTGGTACCACTGTAAACATGGTTCATATGGGGGAAAAACAGCATAACATTTACACTAATACTGTACTAATTCTGCTAATCATGCATGCAGAAATGGCAAATTTGAATGCATTCCAATGTCTGACATATAAAATGTTGGTTTTCTATATCTATAGATGTATCTTTGTTATTGTAAGGCACAGCTTTCACTGAATGAATGTTTTAGTCTAACTTCAGCAATACTGTATCAAATCATATTACATTTGTCAGTGATGTATGAAAATGATCCCATTTAGAAGTATAGTGTACTTCATTTTCCTTTCAGGGAGTCCAGAGTGCATCATTGCTAACTAAAATGGGCATCATGATGTCACATGTATGTGCATCCACCAACAGCAAGCTTAATGCTTCCTATGCACAATAAGATCTATTAGCAGGTATATATAGTAACTACATAATCACACATGCCCCAATAATGCAAAACATTATGGGATGTGCAGGTAAACCCCATGTAAAGGTTTGACTGATTCTGCTATGAGCAGGAATGCATGGTGCCAAATGACCTCTCACATGCTGCAAATATTGAAAACAGGAGACCCAGCCACATGTTTTGTCCTTCCCAGGACTCATTAGTATGCCTCATCTCTGTATTTCAGCCCTGGGAAAATGATGTGCCTCTATGATAGTTTAGGTATATATATATATACAGTATATAGATACTGTATCACTGCAAAAAATTAATTAATGCATCAGTTAGGGTTGTAACTACAGCCAAAAAGTAGGAAATGTAGCGTTGGGTTTCCAACCCTAATGCCCCTGAGTCACCCACAACCTGCATACAGTAACAGGCATCAGGGGTCTGCCTGGGCTCACTGGCCCTAATGCTCACCCACCCCTACCCCTATCCTGCAGACACTGACAGGCATTGGGAATGTCCTTGGGTCATAGGCCAGCTCACCAATTCCATAAATAAATAAGCTGGGATGGGCACAGTATAGGAGAATGTTGTAAGCTTTAGGGCCAATGACCTGTTGTATTTTGTGCAAATTATGTAATATGAGCAAATTCTAAACTTTCATGCCTGACATATAAATTTTCCCATAGGAAATAATGGGAAATTAAAAGTTTAATACCTTTTGAATGTATTAATATTTTTTTTAACCAAACCTTCAAAAGGCACATCTGTGAGGCAAAGGCTTTTTACCCCCAAAAATTTCAGACCACTACCTAAAGCCATTTCTGAGATCCATGTTGACAAAGAAATGGCAAAAAACACAGATTTTTTTCTGTTTTTTCAACACTCTATCTCAAAAAACACATAACAGAGTCACACAATATTTGGCACATCAAAGACCTACCCTAGGCATTATGCACTTAAACGTCATGCACATCTGTTGAACAGTTCCAAAGTTAAAGTTCAAACATTTGGATTTAACATAGAAGTTATGTTTCACCCTAACTATACTGGCACTACCACACCAGAATAATATAATACTAGCATGATAGTGCCAGTATAGTTATGGTTCAACAGTCACTTCTATGTTAAACCCCAAATTTTGCACTTTAATAACTTTGCAACCGTATGGCCAATGGGCACAACATTTTGCATGTGCCATCAGGTACCATAGATCTCTTGATGTTTCTTTCTGGTTGGATGTGCTGTTGCGGAGATGTGGAGTGTCAAAAAAATGTGAAAATTACCATTTAGGTGCAAATCCTTTTGCATGCCATTTCTCTGAAGTGGCTTGGGGGTTTAGTCTGAAATTGTTAGAGTATATGTGGTCTGTGTTGCAGATGTGCCTTTTGAAGGTTTGTTGAAAAAATATTACTCCATTCAAAAGTTATTAAACTTTGAAGTTTCCCATTATATCCTATGGGAAAAATTAGATGTGCTGTACAAAAGCACTTTTTGCTTTCGCAAATGGAAAAGTAGTGTCGTGCTTCTGCTATCTTGTGTTCAGTTAGCAATGCAGAAAAAATGATATAATTGAAAAAATACTGCCCCTTAGTAAACACCAACAGTTCTGTTTACCTAATTGGGGCCTGAGGAACACAATTCAGTCATTAGTTTTTAAAAATACTGTCCGGATATATGCTTATTTTAATCTGTCATTGGTAGTGTCACAAATTTGTGACACTACTTTTGCGAAACTGCCAGAAATTGCAGCATTATTTCTTGAAAGCTGCCACAAATTCACAAAAGCTGCCACAATTTGAGGCACTACTTTTTTTTATTTAGTATGCTTTTTGCCACCAGCCACCCCCATTATTTAGCTTCAACCCCGAGCACCTACCTTGCTTCCCCTATTGCCTTACCTCCGCAGATACCCCCTGGCTTACCCCCAGGGTGGGGCCACGGCACCATGTCAGGCCAGTGTATGACAGGAGAAGGTGTCGGCAGCTACTGAAATTGCCTCCCTGACTTCCCCCAGGGCAGAGTTCAGGGCCTGGTGATGCCATGGAGCAGTAATTGGTCAGTGGAGAATCAGGGAGCCATGAGGGCCAGGTGCCTGGGCGGGCATCATCCTTGGCAGCCAACAATTTTTTTTGAGCTGCCCCAGTTTTGGGAACATGCAATGATGTCCAGCATCCACCCTGCACCTCTAGCATACAGGCACCAGTTGCCTGTGGTTCTCCCAGCCTCTGCCAGGGGTCCATTGAGCACTGGATGCTCTACCCCTCCCTCCCCCCCAAAGAAGGAGAGCAGTCCATGGGATGCTCAATCCTTCTCCCCCTGCCGGCCCTCAGACTCCTTGGGTCCATTCTTGAACCTGGGTCATCCGATCACAAGCAGAAATCCAACCGCTGTGCAGGCGGGCCGGCATGAGCTCCACTTTTACAGAAATGCCTGTTTCTTTGCACTGCATTGCAAACAAATGGTTTGCATTTATGGGCTGAAATTTTCAGGATACAAAGAGCATGCCCCACAGATGTGCTTTTTGCTGATTTGGTCAGATAATTTCCATCAGTTGCATAGTTTTAAGATTTAGAATTTGCGTTTTCCCATAGGATAACATTGTAATGGTAAGCACCTTTCAGAGGCTATAGTTCAAAACACTTTGAGCTACAGACTTGCAGCGATCGCAGCTTAGTACACCTTTAGGAGTACTAAGCAGTTATGCATGTTTACAGCTGTAGGGAGTTTTTATGAATGGCCATACAGTGACTGTGATACTGTGCCATGCATTCACAATGTGACATCTGTACTGGTTTGCCCAGTGAAATGTTGGAACTGTTGGAAAATTATGATTTTGTGGCAGTACACTTTTTGCTGGAGTGTGCACTGCCACATTATAGTAAATGTATGTTTCTGTGGGAGTGCAGGGTCTGAACTGATGATGGCTGTCTCTGATTGGTTGTGTTGCCTTGCCCTTACTCTGCTTGCATGTGTGTGTGTGTTGGGGGGAGGGGGAATGTGGAGTTAGACTTTTGAACCCTAACACCACATTTCCATACTTTTGTCACTGTACTATGAACCCTAACTGATGCATTAAAGACATTTTTTTGCAATATATATATATATATATATATATATATACACACATATATTCATATACATTTTTGCAAATAGAGTGCAATGAGCTCACTCGATACTTTGCAACTAAGGTGGCTGACATCAGGGCGGACTTGTGTCCGACAGCCTCTAAGGGTGATGTTGTAGGAATGTGCAAGAACACAGTGACTCGATTCTCTTGGAGTTCCTTTTATCGACCTGAGTTTGTGGATATTATGAGGTTCATCCATAGTGTGCACCCCACAAGCTGTAGCTTGGACCCTGGACCGACTACCCTAATTTTGGGTTGTGTTGATATCATTGGTCCAGTTTTGGCGCAAATAGTCTGGTGCTCCTTGGAGTCAGGTGAGTTTCCCAGCTCCCTGAAAGAGGCGGCAGTGACACCTCTCTTGAAGAAAGCTTCCTTGGACCCAGACTGTTTTTCAAGCTACAGACCTATCTCTAACCTTCCCTTTATTGGGAAGGTTATTGAAAAGGTTGTAGCTGCCCAATTGGATGACCATTTAACCATCCATAGTATCTACAAATCCTTCCAGTCTGGTTTCTGTAAAAGACATAGCACCGAGACCGCGCTGGTTCGGGTGCTTAATGATCTTCTGAGGGTGAGGGATCAAAAGAGATGTTCCATCTTGGTTCTCCTTGACCTTTCTTCAGCTTTCAACACTGTGGATCACGTGGTGTTGTTAGCACACCTGAGACAAATCTGTGGAATGTCTGGAACCGTTTTGCAATGGTTCACTTCATTCCTTACTGGGAGATCACAAAGAGTTGTGTCAGGGATTTTTTCCTCCAGCCCAGTCTCTTTGTTGTGTGGAGTGCCTCAGGGTTCTGTGCTGTCACCCATGTTATTTGCAGTGTATATGCTGCCCCTTGGAAACATTATAAGACGGTATGGGCTGAGGTTTCACTGCTATGCAGATGATACCCAGCTATACCTGTCTTTTGCACCCGACCAGGATGGAGCTCTCTCAGTGTTTAACAACTGTCTGGGAAATCCAAGACTGGATGGATTCTAGTTGATTAAAGTTGAACTCGGGAAGACTGAGGTTTTGGTGGTGGAGCTGGGTGGTCAGATTGAGAGGTAGTATACTGCGTGCCTTCTGGAATTTTTTCTTGGTGGCGTGTCACTACCGACCTCTGAGCAGGTGCATAACCTTAGGGTGATCCTTGACGATAGGCTGACTTTTCAATTTCAGGTGTCAGCCATCATCAGGACTTCCTATTATCATCTTAGGAATATTGCCAGGGTTAAGCACCATGTTCCGTCTGACTCCTTGCCAACATTGGTCCACACCTTGTGTCCTTACACTAGACTACTGCAACGCCTTTACTTTGGGCTTTCTGGGGTTGAAATCCACCGCCTACAGCTGGTGCAAAACCCTGCAGCCTGGGTTTGACTGGGACAAATAGGTCCTGTCATATTACCCAGTGCTGCGTGAACTGCACTGGCTTCCTATACGGTAGCGGATCACCTTTAAAGTAATTTTATTGACTTTTAAAGCCCTTCGCGTTCAGGGTCTGTCCTATCTGAAAGACCTACTGGTTCCTTACTGCCCTGGCCGATTGCTCTGCTCAGCCGACATGGGGTTGCTGGAGATTTCAAGAGTGAGTTTAAAATCTTCAGGCAGCAGAGCATTTTCTCATGCTGCACCCACTCTTTGGAATTCTCTACCATGCCGGATACGGGAGTGCACCTCCGTGGAGATATTTAAGAAAGAATTAAAATGTTATTTATGGAAAATGGCCTATTTGGAGAGTTAAGTTAGTTGTAATATGATTGGAATTTTATTGTAATTTATTATGTTTTTATGATGTATTTTATGATGTATCTTTATATGCTTTTATGTTCTGTATTGAAATTTGAACTTATGATATTAACTTTTTCAGCGCCTTGATATATTGAAAGGCGCTATATAAATAAAATTATTATTATTATTATATATTTATACACCTATCTATATACTGTATATGTGTGTGTGTATATATAGTTTCTTTGTCAAAAAGTACATTAATGCATCAGTTAGGGTTGAGGATGAAGTGACAAATATAGGGAAATATGATTTTAGGGTTTCCAAACCTAAAACCCCTGCCCCACCCCTGCAGCGAATGATGGGTGGAGTCTTCCTTGGGGCTGTCAACCCTAACGCTCACCCCATTGCAGTAACAGAAAAGGTAAGATGTGATTGAGACAAGTATGTATGCTTCATGAGTGCATACAATGAGGTGTACAATGGGGTGAGCATTAGGCTTGACAACCCCAAGGAAGACTCCACCCATCATTCGCTTCAGGGTGGGGCCGGGGTTTTAGGGTTGGAAACCTTAACGTCATATTTCCCTACTTTTTTCACTTTATCCTGAACCTTAACTTATGCATTAATGTAGTTTTTTGCAAAGAATTTCCTTACTTTTTGAGATAGTGTAATCATATCCTTATGTGCTTCTGGCAGTGCAGTGCCCTTTGGGTTCTATGCTTCCATCTCTCCATAGATGCATATATTTATGTAGCTGTGGAAGGGCCCTGCACTTCCATTTATAGGACAGCAGTAACCAAATCATTGGCATAGACATCTTATTACCCCATCTCATGTACCCGGTACTGAAAATTTTCAAATCCCTGCCAAAACATAATTGCATGCAACTGCAATGCCATTCCGCATCACAGGTGTGAAAACACATTTTGACCAGGATTTGAAAAATGACAACTGTGACGTGCATATGGTGAGGTAATACTGTTAGCAGTTTTTTCAGTTCGAACAGAAAAGTTTGAATTGAAAAGAGCTGCGAATGGTTATTTTCTGATTGAATGGTCCTTAACTATGTGACTGGCAAAATTATTCTTGCCACACTAACTGATATTTCCAGTGTTAATTTTAAAATACTAGTAAAATAATCCAACAAAGTATGTGATGGAGACATAATTACAGGTCTTGTTCATTAGTTACCAGGCAGTACTTGTTTAGAAAAAGTTTATTAGCGTAGGAAAAAAAACAAGTTGGCCGACATCACAAACAGTATATGTCTGAGAACGAACAGTAAATTTACAGTTCAAACTGTTTTATTTACCTGCCTGTCTTATGGCTATCACAAACATTGTTATAATTCAAAATGGTAAAATATTTTTCACCAAACCATCCAGAGACAAATTTAATTAAGTGTCTGTAGATGATGGCAAAAAATCCCATATTAACCAATGGGAAAAAAGTGTTTTTTTTCTGTTTTACCACTTTATATCTCAAAACCATACAAGATGCCATCTCAAAGCTTTTCACACAGTGAGATTCTGGTAGAATGACCGCGCACGCCACATTTTGGGCTATTTCATCAAAGCACACCAAAGTTATTAAGGTACAAAATTTAACACTGAAGTGCTGTACCAACCCTAACTACTGTGACACTACAGCGCCACTATAAGATAATCATTCTTCACAAAAAAACTTTGTTAATGCACTGTTTAGGGTTCAAGTTAATACTACAAAAGTAGGGAAATGCAGAGTTATTGTTTGCAGCCCTAATTCCCCACCCCCAAGCAGCAAAAGGAAAACACATTAGGGTTTTGGGTCTCTGGAGTCTTTGCAAATTAGTGGTGGGATCCTCCTTGGGGTTGTTAACCCTAATGCCCACCCTCTACCCAGCCCGTGGCAAGACAAGGCAAGGCAAATTTTATTTAAAAAGGTGACCATCCTGGTGGCTCTGGGCAACCGAACATGTTAGAATCACATACAAATAACACCAACAATATAATTATATATACAAAATAACACCACAATAGAAAACCTAATAATGAATATTCTACACTATAATCACTATTATAAAATTTATAAATAATATGATCAGCAGTAGATACAAAAGCTAAATATATAACCAGGAACAGAATTAAGCATGAAAGTCAAGGCCTCCTGTCCAAAGCAAAAGGTACAGTTCCAAGCGAGTGCCTCATAGTGATGCAACAACTAACACACCAAAATCTGGCCAATGGAAAATCATGTACACAAATGCTCACAGCCTGGGAAATAAGATCCCAGACCTGCAGGCAATAATGTCAGAGGCTAAACTGGACATAGTAGCAATTAGTGAGACGTGGTTTACCAGTAACCACACTTGGGAGACTTCAGTACCTGGATATGTATTGTTCAGAAGAGACCGAGGTGCAAAAAGGGGGGGAGGGGTGGCCCTGTATGTTAATGAAAATATCAAAGCTACAGAAATTCAGAATACACATAAGGAGCCAGAAGAACTGTGGGTCACCCTGAAACAGGTAATGGGACAGCCATAAGAACTGGGGTTGTCTACAGGCCCCAGACCAGAGGGAGGACATAGCACATTACTGTTAGAAGATATACAAAACATGACAGCTAAAGGGAGGTTCTGATAATGGGAGACTTCAACATGCCAGATACAGATTGGTCAATACCAGCAGGAACATCTGCCAGAACTAGACTCATAGTGGATTCCCTGCAGGGAGGGCCTCAAACAACTGGTACAGCAACCCACAAGAGACAGGGCTATCCTAGATCTAGTACTGACTAACAAGAAGGGATCACAGATCTCCAGGTAGAAGGTCACCTGGGGCCAGTGACCATCACATGGTATGGTTCAATTTGGCTACTACATCTAAATCATCCCATTCCAAGGCAAAATATGGGACTTCAGAGGAGCTGACTTGATAAGATGGCCAACAGAGTTAAGCTAGCCCTGGCAAAAGAAACACAGGTGAGGAGGTACAGGCAAAGTGGGCAAGCATTAAGGATACAATACTTGAAGCAACATCCCATTGTGTTAGACAGAAAAGGAAGTGCAAAGAAGAAGGAAACCACTTTGGTTCTCAAATATAGTGAGAAAGGTCAGAGCCAAAAGGCTGGCCTTCAGAAAATATAAGGAACACAGCGGGATGAAGATAGGGAGGCATACCAAACTGCCCTAAGGGAAGCAGGTAAGGCAGTAGGGCAGGCAAAGTCCCAAACTGAGGAAACACTAGCACGAACAGTAAAGAAGGTGACAAGACTTTCTATAGATACATTAGTGAAAGGAGAAAGTCCAGAGGGGTATTGCTAGCTTAATGGAGAAAAGGAGCATGTGAGGAGGAGGACCCTGTAAAGGCATCTATCCTAAATAGATACTTTTGCTCAGTATTTACTGAAGAGAAGGTAGGGCAGGGCCACAGCTCAGCATCATGGACACAGGGGAGGAGGTAGAGCACTCCCCTTCACAAAAGAAGGGTCCTACAAGAGCTTGCTAAGCCCAGGGTGGATAAGGCAATGGGACCTGATGGCATACATCCCAGGGTACTTAAGGAGCTAAAGGAGGAACTAGCAGAGCCATTAGCAGAATTGTTTAGTGAGTCTCTGAGCACAGGAGAGGTCCCAGAAGACTGGAGAAAGGCTCATGTGATCCCACTCCACAAGAGTGGTAGCAGGGAGGAGGCTGGGAACTACAGACCGGTCAGTCTTACCTCAGTAGTGGGCAAGATTATGGAGGCACTCCTTAAGGAAAGGATAGTGCAACACCTGGAATCCATAGGGGCACAGGATCCAAGACAGCATGGGTTTACAAAGGAAGGTCCTGTCAAACTAATCTCATAGATTTCTTTGACTGGGTAACCAGAGTGGTGGACCAAGGGAGCAGTTGATGTCGCTTACCTTGACTTCAGCAAAGCTTTTGACACTGTTCCACATAGAAGATTGATAAATAAGCTAGGTAGGCTCGGGTGGGTCAGAAGTTGGTCAACTGGGTGGCAAACTGGTTGACTGGCAGAAAACAGAGAGTGGTGGTAAATGGTATACAGTCAGAAGAGATGCAAGTCACAAGTGGGGTACCTCAGGATCAGTCCTGGGGCCAGTCCTATTCAACATCTTCATTAGTGACCCCGCAGATGGACTAGAGGGTAAGGCTTGTCTGTTTGCAGATGACACCAAGATCTGCAACAGAGTAGATGATCCAGATGGGGTGGGCAGAATGAGAAGAGATCTGGATAAACTAGCAGAATGGTCAGAAGAGTAGCTAGGATTTAATGCAAAGAAGTGCAAAATCATGCACATAGGGAAGAGAAACCCTGAAGCCACTTATAGGCTGGGAGGGAGTTGCTAGCAGTCACAAAGGAAGAAAGAGACTTGGCATCATCATCACTGATGACCTAAAATCATCCAAGCAGACCTCTAAAGCAGTAGGTAAGGCTAGGGGGTGTTAGGGTGTATTAGTAGGGGTATCACAAGTCGTAAGAGGAGGTAATAATCCCTCTGTACAAGACATTGGTTAGGCCCCATCTGGAGTACTAAGTGCAGATTGGAGGCCACACCTTCAAGGACATTAACCAAATTGAGGCAGTCCAGAGAAGGGCAACCAAAATGGTGCAGGGACTGCATCAGAAGACATATAAGGACAGATTAACGGAGCTCAATATGTATACCCTTGAACAAAGGAGGAGAGAGGTGATATGATCGAGACATTTAAACACCTTAAGGGCATAAACAAGGTGAAAGAGTCTAACATGTTTAAATATAAGAAAATAGCAGGACAAGAGGACACAGCATGAGATTAGAGGGAGGCCGATTAAGGGGATATGAGGAAATTCTTTTCACAGAAAGGTGGTAGATGCATGGAATGGCTTACCACAAGAAGTGGTGGCTATGAATACAGTGCAGGGCTTCAAACAGGCATGGATAGGCATAAGGGAGCAATACAAATGACTATGAATAGATAGGTCACTGACAGAGCAAAGGCCGATGGTACATTTATAAGGTAGAAAAAGAAATGGGCAGACTGGATGGGCCTTGCGGTCCTTATCTGCCGTCAACTTCTATGTTTCTATGTTTCTATGATGCACTCTTCAAAGGTAGAGAACTATGACTCACAACATGTTGCCAACACAATCTGTTGTAGGCCCTACGTAAAGAAAGAAGCTCATGTCTAACATTGTTTGTTCAGGGAACAGGGTGGGCATTAGGTTGACAACCTCAAAAAAGACCCCACCACTGATTCGCCAAGACTCCAGAAAGCCAAAACCTCTAATGTTTTTTTTCCCTTTTGCTGCTTGAGTGGTGGGGGTGGGGAGCTAGGGTTGAAACCCCTAATGCCACATTCCCCTACTTTTGTGGCATTAGCTTGAACCCTAACTAGTGCATTATCTAAGTTTTTTGCAAAGAATGTCCTTTCTCTTTGAGATAATGGAATCATATCCTCATTCATGCAGATCCCAATAGATGAAGATGTGCAGGGCCCATTTGGGCCCTACACCAAAGGAAGAATCCATCCACCTATCAGTGCAGAACCCCCACAGTTCCATGCAGTGATGGATATCAAGAATTCATGGAACTGTCTGGTGGGCTGCAGATGTGCAGGGCCTTCTGGACCCTGCACTTCCATGTGGCTGTAGATACAGACTCACAGGGCAAAGAATCAGTCTGTCAGACAATGCACAGGGCCCTCTGCCACACACACACACAGGGGCAGAGGTGCAGGGCCTTATGCCAAGAGAAGAGCTTTCTTCACTGTATGGTACCCAGGCCCATGCAAGCAACCCTGCAACTTCCATTCCTGGCTGGGGGTTGTGTCACATAACAGTGCTATCCAGACTCCCTCACCCCACATAGCTGGGTCACTGAGCTCACCCTGAACTCAGGTGTCTGGCACAGGATTACAAAGCATAATTGCTAGAGTGAAGACTGTCACTACACACAAAGTTTCTTTTTTGCAATTAAGTTTTTATTAGATATTTCAAGTTACAAGTAGGATATCCATGTTATACAAAGAGTTTAGACAGCATACAATGTGAATTCTGTGGATCCTCCCCACCCTTTCTCCCTTCCCCCCTCCCACCTATCCTACACAGAGCACTAAGTTATACCAAGTCACAGTGTGAATGAAGGGACATCTGTAACCTCTTAAAGGGAGTAAAGAGCTAATAAGGGGCCCCAGATCTTGTTGAATTTCTTGAACCTATTATATAGGTTGGCTATTACCTGTTCTGTTCTAAGATTTGCTAAGAGTTCTTGGAGCCATTCTGTGTATGTGATCTCAGCAGTGTTTTTCCAGTGTCTCAGAACAAGTTTTTTAACTGACATGGCAATTAAGCAATATGATATCTCCGATTTAGTACCGGAATAGTGGAATAATCTCCTAAGAAACATATTTCTGCTGTAAATACATCAGCTAATCCTAAAGTGGATCTGCACATTGTCTAATAATATTCCAGAGGAACACTTTTGGGAATGTCAGAAAATGTGAAGTAAGTCACCCACACCTTGAAGGCATCTCGTACAGGTTGAGGAAGGAATCATACCCAATTTAGCCATTTTATGAGGAGAGTAATAAAGGTTGTGTAAAATTTTAAATTGCATCAAATGAAGCCTGTCTTGTGAATAAATTATGACAATTTTGCCATAATGAAGGCCAGATAATGTCATGTTCCAGGAAAAGGGAGGACCAGTAATTTGTTGGGCCAAAACTTTCTGGACAGAACCAGTCATATATAGCACTATATGTTATAGAAGCTACTTGAGGGAAACCTGCAAAGGGGCTTAAATCAATTAGAAAAGATATTTTCGGTGGTTGAGGTGGGGTAGAACCAAATATTTGTATTAATAGGTGACATAATTGAAACACTTTGAAGATGGAGGATTTAGGGATACTAGCTTTATCCATAATTTCAGTGGAGGAAGACCAGCATGATTCAGTTTTAATAAAATATGCAAGAGAACAATCTCCTAATTGGGAAATCCATTTAGACCGAAGAGGTTTGCCTTCAATTTTGAGATTGGGATTCCCACACCAAATTTGAGAAGTGTCTCTAGTATGCTTATATTTTAAAAATGCACAAAGTTGTGAATGGACCCTGATGGACACTGCTATTGGGGAGGATTTTAAAGAAGAGGAAGAGGTTTGATCGTGGAGTATAACAAGGCAGAAGGATGAAAACATCGTGCTTGCATAAAAGTGGATTCTATTTTAAGCCAAGCCAGTAAGAAAGGTAAGGGATCTGAGGATTTTCAACTGATAACCACCTGAGATGTTTAGTAGCATGACTGGCCCAATAATACATTCCAATATGAGGTAGGCGTAGTCCCCCTTTTAATTTGGGTGCAGCTAATTTATGATACGCTATCCGGGGTTTTTTACTGGCCCAGATAAAGTCAGTAATTAGATGATGAAATTTCGTGAACCACGCTTGGGGAAGCCAGATGTTAAGGAGGTTAAGTGGGTAAAAAATGCGGGGTAAGATATTCATTTTTATTATACTGATTTTCCCCCAAATGGACATGTGTAAAAGGGACCATCTTTTGAAATCTTGACTGATCGTGGACATCAAGGGATCTAGGTTCAATTTTATAAGTTTATTCTAGGTTCTAGTGAGCTCGATCCCTAGGTATCTCAGGGAGTCTGACTTCCATGAAAGTCCCAAAACGGAGAGAGTATGCTTCAATACTCTATGGTTGAGGGGGAAAAAACGACTGTTTTCTCTATGTTTAGTTTATAATTAGACAAGTTACTATACTTTTTAATAATAGCCAACATCAATGGAATAGAGCTAGCTGGATGAGATAATTGGAGAAGCAGGTCATCTACATAGGCAGAGACTTTATTTGATCATGAATAGATATGCCTTGCACATCATGAGAATCTGTCAGTTTACATATAAGGCTTCTAAATAGATGTTAAAAAGGAGAGGGATAAAGGACATCCTTGCTTTGTTCCAGCATACAGATGGAGCAGTTCAGATGTAACCCCATTACTAATAACTTGGGCGGTGCGAATTTTGTAAAGTGCACCAATCCATGTTTGAAACTCAGGGAAAGCAAAAAGCCTTCAAGGTGTGCAACATAAAGTTCCAGTTGACTCTGTCAAAGGCCTTCTCGGCATCCAGGGAGACCAGAACCGCTGGGAAATCAGCATCCCTGGGTGCCGAGAAGACATGCGACAGAGTATGTAGATGATCTGTTGAAGATCTACCTTTCATAAATCCCACTTGTTCTGCCCCTATAATATCCAGGAGAATCTCACTAACCCTTTCAGCCAGAATTTTAGTCAATATTTTAATATCTTGGTTAAGGAGTGAGATCGGTCTATAACTTCATACCAAATTTGGGGGTTTGCCTGGTTTCTGTATGAGAACAATAAGGGCTTCAAATAGGATTTATCAGATTCAATCCAGAAAGGATATGTTGATAGAGTGGGAGCAGTGTTGGGATAAGCTGTTGTGCAAAGGTTTATAGAAATTAGGGAGAAACCATCTGGTCCCAGTGTTTTTCGAGGGAGATCTTTAATTATTCTAGCTATTTCCACAGGGATAGAGGGATATCAAAAGCTTTTTGTGACTCTGATAATGAGGGCAAATGGAGTCCACTAAATAGGAGTCTATATGAAGGTGGGAGGGATTCTCCATGGGGCCATACAACTTGGTATAGTAGTCTCTGAATTCAGATACTATATCCACTAGGAGGTCAGCAAAACATTCCCTTCTTGGGAGCTAATGGCTGCAATTAGCTCAAGACTCTTGTCTTGAGTTTAAGGCAAGCAGTCGGCCTGCTTTCTCCCCTTGATCAGAATAGGAGGCTTTAGTTTTTAAAATAGTAAATTCTGCTTTTTCTCACAATAAATTTAGATAAGAATCCTTTAGTTTTACCAGGTTTTGGAGATTCTTTTCCATGGAATGGGGGTTGAGTTTATTTTCTTTATCATGGATTTGAGATGGGGTATTTTGAGCTGTTCTTCCTGTTTTTTCTTCAGTTTGGAAGCTAATCCAATAAAGGCCTCTCAAGTAAGCTTTCAGCACACACCACTCAATGTCAGGTTTATCTGTAGAGTTGGCATTAATTAAGATGAAATGGTTAATTTGTTCTGTTATATAATTGACAAGTCTGGAATCTTTTAAGAGTTGATTATTAAGTGTCCACCACCCTCCTTTGCTAGGAAGAAAAGGAAAGAAATCAGACAAGAAACTAGAGAGTGGTCAGAGGGTGGTCCAGGGTGTATCAAAGAGTCTACCACTCCTGGAAGGAGTGTATTTAAATAAACAAGTAATCAATTTGGGAAGAAGTTTTGTGCACTGGTGAGATAAAGGTGTATTCCCTCAGCTGGGGGTGAAGGATATGCCAGAACATCGCCTAAACCTATTTGGTCTAGTAATTCCTGGAACACTCTTTGAGCTGGTGAGATTCCTTTATGACTAGTACCTGAGCGATCCATGGTGGGATCAAGAGTTAAATTGAAATCTCCCCTATAATAATCGTGTAGTGATAGGAAGGGTATTAGTACATTGAAGCTGCATATAAAATTCAGGGAATCTGAATATGGACCATATACACTCCCTAATAGAATCTCTGTAGTATGTAATTTCCTTTTACTAGTACATATCTACCTGGGGGTCAGTTATAGTTTGCATAGGGAAAATGCAATGAGACCTATTTATTAAAATCATGACACCCGGCTTGCGTAGTACCCTCAGCAGAAAAACATTGCCCTATTTGTTGTTTCCTTAGTTTAATGGCTTCAGAGTTAAGCAAATGGGTTTCTTGCATGAGTATAATGTCAGCCTTCAGTAGATTCAGATGTTTCAGTAATTTACATTGTTTGACCTTGTTCTGAGCCCCTTTAACATTCCAAGTCGAAAATTTCAAAGCCCTAGCCATGGCTGTTGAATCTTCCAGGGAGTATCTTTTGTTGTAAATTTATAATTTGGATGAGGATGTCCTTCTGTCTGATGTGTCTCTGTGTAACTTTGCTGACCCTCCCTCCCCCCATAACCCTTACCCTTATGCTTATTTCTAACACACAAAGTTTCTTAATAATTACAGTATAATTTTTTTTATTTTGACTCCAAATTGTTAAGATAGCCATTGTATGACTCCCCTTATAAACATGCCATAGTACTTATAGTATATTGTTTGAAAAATCATTTCAAATAAGTGTGAAAACATGTTTCATCCAGGATTTAAAAAATGACATCAGCTGGCCTGCCAGAACAGTGGCAAGGTGACTGCCTGTGATGTCGATGGCCGGGTTAGGAACAAACCCAGAAGTCAGAATGCCAGCTGGGCAGAAGGATAGAACATCTGAGGATGACTCTCCTTCTCTGAGGGAGAAGGGAGCATCTGGTCAGATGGCAACCTCTGGCATAGGCCTGGGGAATCACGGAGAATGGCTGGTGCCTAATTGCATGGGAGGTGGGACAGATGCTGGCCTCATTGCATGCCCTGCCTCCCTGGGGACCATCAGCAAAACTCCAGTCCCAGACATGATGCCTTGCTCTGCTGCCATCTCTGCTGCCACCATTGCCCACCGGGGGGGTCCCACTCAAGTGACCCCACTCTGGGGGGGGGGTAAGCCAGGACATGTTTCCATGTGGCCATTGGGAGAAGGTTTCCAGCCGCAGCCCCCAGGAGTAAGCCTAGGCATAGTGGAGAGGTGTGCAGGGCAGGGGTGGAGGAGCTTGGCCAAAAATGATATAAAATAAAATAAAAATGACACCTGTCATGTTCATGAGATGGTCTGGAGTTAAAACTGAAAATTATCAAAGTTATGAGTGAACACTGAAATATTGCAGTGTTCACTCAACAACATTACCATATTTGTACACAAATTTTCAAAATAGTCTTCTTGTTAGCCCTCATGAATCCATTGGTGGAATTTTCAAATCTCCTCTGAAATGTCATTCTGCGCCACAGTTGTGAAAACACATTTGGCAATGATTTGAATGCCAGCTGTCATGTTCATGAGGTGGTGTGAAAAAATTGCTATGCTGAAAATTTGGGGTCAAAATATTGAAAATTACCAAAGTTATGAACAAGTGTAGAAACATTTCAACATATGCTCATAACTCTGATGTTTTAACATACTTTGACCCCAGTTTTCAACATAGCCTTCTTATGATCCCACCTCACGAACAAGGGCAGTGAAATTTTTCAAGTCTCACTCGAAATGTGATTTTGCAAAGCAACTGCATAACTGCCTTTTGGGCCAGATTTGCATAATTCCACCACCATTGCTCATGAGGTGGGGTCCCAGAAAGGCCATGGTGAATGTTTGGTGTAAAAATGTTAAAAAAATGGCAGTTATGAATTAAAGTTCAACCCCCCATTGAAATACATTAAACCGCACTTACCTTATTTTCTCATATTGCAGTCACTGGTTTCAGCAGCAAGATGAGTCTTCGATCAGAGGTGGATGTACACTGTGGGACAAGTTCAGGTGAGTGAGGTGTGGGGGCTCTGGGAATGTGGGTGGTGGTGCTGAGTGGGTGGTCGTGGTGGGGTGGGTTGGAAATGTGTAGGGGTCAGATTGACAAGGGGCCATTTTCTTTTTTACAGGTTTAAAAAAAATCATTGAGGAACAGTTCTTTTCATTTCAGTTCACATTCTGATACTAGGGATTGGGCACCCCAGTGTTAAGCTACTGTTTTTGGAACAGGAGTGGGTGACCTGGAGAAGGTCAAGAGAACCGACACCGCAGGTAGACACTCTGGTCCACTTATATTAAATATAAACACATGTCAATACTGGGAAGGGAGGGCAGGCGACCTGGATGGGAGGGGAAGAAAGAAGCAGTACTGGGGGTGGGCACCCAGTTTACTTATATAAAATACATATATAAAAAACATAAATACTAGGAATGGGGGCGGGCAATCTGGACTGGAAGGGGAGAAATATGTGGTACCAGGGTGAGCACACTGGTCCGCTTAACAAATATTTAAATTAGATGGATAGATGGATGGACAGACAAACAGACTGACTAGGGGATCGCCAGCTCATTGCTTCAACTGAAGCTAACAGCATGACTCCAGTTGTGGCTTTCATCATTCAGGAAAGTTTTGCTGTTCTCATAGAGAGAAGGCAGGTGAACTGCTCCTCTTGATAAGCTGGGCACCCTGGATTTTGGGGTGACCAGAAAAAGTATTTCCAGCCATTTAAAAAAAAAATAACACTAGAATGTAGCCAAACAAGTCCCGTTTAGCTAGATTCAGGTGTTGATTTTTTTAAAATGACACATTTTTATGTATTTTCTATGTTTTTATTTCGGGGAGAGGGGAACAAGATGGCAGCTGTCATGACACAAGAAGTTTTGGGAGCTGTGAGAAGCAACTGGTGAGAAACAAAAGCGGTCAGTGACATGGAATTTTTCATGTTGCATCAGAATGTTATCCCAAAACCCTAATGAGCATACTCAGAACAGAAAACTCTTTAAATCCTTATAATTCTTGAACTGTTTAATGCTTTTCATGAAATCTTCCAGAGGCACTCCTTTGCACAACAAGTTTCTACCCTGAGCGTTTCAGAAAGAAGTCCATTCTGTGTATGCTGTACGAGAGCCAAACCAAAACCCATGTAAGTACTGGAAGAAAATTAGACATCTACAAAAAATGAAATACAGTATGTGGATCTCAGAAACTGCACAAGCTGCTGTCGCAAAACTTTCTCCATACTTAGACCTTACCTACTAGACAGAACATGTAACATTTCAGCTAATTTCATCAAACATTGCCAAAGCTATTAAGGTGCAAAGTTAGGGGTTTAACATAGAACCTGTCTGTCAACCATAACTATACTAGCACTATTGCACCAGTATAATATATAGTAACTGCCTAGGACTTTTTAAGCCTCATCATAACTCACATTGTGCCAGATCAATAACAAACTTCACATGTGGCCAGCAGCTGCATTATCACACACAAACACATTGTGCCAGATCAGCAACAGACCTCACACATGGCCCACAACCGCATCATCCCACACACTGCACCAGACCTGTAACAGAGTTCACAAGTGGCCTGTAGCTGCATCATCATATGCATTGTACCTGGTCAGTGTCAGACCTCACACATGGCTCACAGCCGCATCATCCCACACACTGCACCAGACCTGTAACAGAGTTCACAGGTGGCCTGTAGCTGCATCATCATATGCATTGTACCTGGTCAGCATCAGACCTCACACATGGCTCACAGCCGCATCATCCCACACACTGCACCAGACCTGTAACAGAGTTCACAAGTGGCCTGTAGCTGCATCATCATATGCATTGTACCTGGTCAGCATCAGACCTCACACATGGCTCACGGCCGCATCATCCCACACACTGCACCAGACCTGTAACAGAGTTCACAAGTGGCCTGCAGCTGCATCTTCACACGCATTGTACCTGGTCACGCCAGACCTCACACATGGCCCACAGCTGCATCATCCCACACACTGCAACAGGCCTGTAACAGTTCACAAGTGGCCTACAGCTGCATCATCACACACATTATGTCAGGTCAACATCAGACTTCACACATGTTACTGTCTCCTTAGTAGGTTGGGGGTATAGTTATATGTCCCGATAAACTGTGGTTACTTACAGGCCTCCTACTGTGATTGGGTAGTCTAGTGACCCCTCAGGTAGCCATTTACCCTGCACTGTACCACCACAGGATGACGTCATCACATCATACTCCCACACCCAAGTGACCTGTTGGACTCAGTCCCAGCAACTTTCCTCCCTCTTAGAGGGTATACTAGCAACGACCCTCTAAAACCTCAAGATTTTCAGGGAGGCAGATCTCCCTGTTGGAAATCGTATTTATGTGCATAATAGTTGCTGTTATATAATTAAAGTTCTATGTTACACAGGGACTTGTTGAAACTGCTGGTTTGGTTTCTGTTACAGTTAATCCAAAGTCAGAGTCAATTCATAATGCTCAGATTAGTGATGAATGTATTGTCATATTGTTTTGTGCAGGAGGAACAGATGGTGCCCTGTTAAGTATCAACTGAATATTAGATGTTATAACACAACACAGAATTTTCTTCATTGGTCAGGAGATCTACATCTAAATTTACTATAATTTCCCATAATGTTCAACAGGCTCACAGATCCAGCTAACAGAGCAAAAAAACTGGCACCTCTGAAAAAGCAAAACCCCGAGATTTTACTTCTGTAAGAGACTTGTCTCTCTCATTTACAGTAAGACAAACTAAAAAGTTTGGTTTCAAGGATGTGATCACCTCAATGTATAAGAAGTGACATGGAGGAGTTTCAGTATTGGTCCCTCTCTTTCCTCTTTACTGTAGACAAAACTTATTGTGATAAAGAAGGAGAATGGTTACAATAAATGGACATCAGCTGGGGAACAATATACCATAGTCACATGTATCTTCCACCAGGTTCTGGCTCATCAGAAATAAAGTTACTTGTTAATCAGATTGTAACATTACAGACAGGGACCCTCCTGACTGGAGGAGAGTTTAACATTGTGATGGATATTACCAGGGATACCACTTCTGGACAGGAGACACATGTCCCCTGTCAACACTTAAATTCTGTAAACATCTACTAAGAAAATTAGGGTGATAGATGTCTGGTGTATCTTTCATCCTAATACCAGCCAGTACACATACTAGTCCCCTGAGGAAGACTCATATATCACGACTAAATTTCTTTGTGTTGAAATCCTTGGATTTGACCTTGCAATAAAATAAGGTCTACCACAATTGAAGCCTTCATCATTTTCTTTGGCTTCCGAGTGCTACCATATTCTGACTGTTCTGTCACACATACGATTCCACCTATATATAATGCACTCTAGACTAGACTATGTCTTCATTTTCTGCCCACATCTATCCAAAAGTACACAAGCCTGTGACAGGTCAAATAATTATTTTGGATCATGCTCCAATCACTGTCCAAGCTTGAATTGGCCATGGGACCAAAAAAGTTGCATGGAGATTCAGTGTGGTCCTCAATGACTCCCGAGTTTCAGGAGTTTTTAGCTGAAAAGATTCCAACCATTTTCTGGAACAACCAAACCTAACGGGGTCTCTCATGCCATCATATGGGATACATTTAAAACCATGTTAAGGGGAGAAATCATTGCATATGCAGGTAAGCAAAGAAAAGACAAGGAGGAAACTATGCAGCACCTTACTTACCTGCTCACTTTCTTACAAGTATGTCACCAACAAGGTGATAATAGTGTATATCCTCAAATCAAACAAATACAAACTAAGATTCAGGACCACCTCACTGCAAAAACAGAATTAGCACTGCAGTACGTTTGACAAAACTATTTTACAAGGGGGAGTCCCATGCAGCCAACCATCTAGCGTACAGACTGTGAAACAACAAGAACAGGCTACTGTTATAAAGTTAAAAGTTTCAGGGCCAGATTTTCAAAAGGTGACACGGTGCTTGTGCCAAGCCCTGCATCAAACCCACTTTTTGATGCAGCTGCATCGGAACACTTTTCGCCACTTCCTGCAGATTTTATATTCTCGGGCTCAGTTGCGACACTTTTCTCACTTTATGGCAGCTTGCACCAAATATTTGGTGCAAGTCCGTAAAAATGGTCCATTGAATGCCACAAGTTAGACTGGTTGGGAGCTGGTCTAACTGGCGGCATTTGACGCATGGGAGTGAAAATCTTGATCGCCAGCTGGGAGACTGCCACAAGCTCCATGTGCACTATGATCGCCACACCAGGGGCTTGTGGTTGTCTTGGGGGCTTTGAAATTTGGGTGTCCAGTCTCATGCCAGAAAGTTTGTAAAACCTCATAGCTATTGCAAGTACTTACACAGAACTGTGCTAAATTATACACCCAAAGTACAAAACTGGAAATCCATGCATACAGAGCTTATTTGATACTGTCCAGCTACCAGCTGTTACTGAGGATCAAAATCAGCAACTGCTTGCACCTACTGAATTGCAAGAGTTACAGGAAGCCCTCACCTGCATGACAGAAAATGCACAGGCCCTAATGGTTACCTAGTCAAACTGCATAAAAGCTCAGAAGGATATATTATTACGGCCCCCGCCTCAGGCATTTTCAGATGTCCAGACTGGGGGAGCAACCTCTCATCTGACAATACACTACAATATCTGCAATTTTCAAGCTACAAAAGGATCCCACTAGATCAGAATCTTATCAATCAATATCCATTTTAAATACAGATTATAAATGATTCATGGCAATGTTGGCAAAATGCTTAGAGAAACTCTTGCCCGAACTGATACTCAAAAATCAGACAGGCTTTATCACTCAATGGCAGACTCAGGTTAATATTAAAAGAACCCTGTCACTGCTCCAGTAAGCATATGGGACTCAGCAGCAACTGACTTTGTTGCTGAGCCTGGATGCAGAAAAAGCATATAACAGGGTCTCCTGGAAATTTTTGTGTCTCTTTATTCCGATTTGGCTTAGTAAAATAGTTACTGCACTCTAACCCTACAGGCCATGGTCCAAGCCAATGGCTCACTCTCAGACTGATTTAACTTAACTAGAGGGATTAGACAGGGTGTCCTTATCCTTCTTCTGTTCACCTTGACTATGGAGCTCCTTGGACACGCCCCATACCAAATGAAATGATAACAAGTATGTCACACCATGGTGATATGCATAAGCTGGTCTTTTGATCTGGATGACATGCTCATATACCTAATGGAACATACCATATCACTCCCTAACCTCTGGGCTACCTTGACACAGTATGGTACTATATCCTGGTATAAATTAAATGAGGACAAGACAACCACATTGCAGTTTTACTATGACCTACCTCAATCCATATGTATGTCCTACACGTTTAAATGGCACTAAAAAACAATAAAGTATTTGGGAATACAGAGCCTTTAAAACCTTTTGGACTTATACAACCTGAACTACCCATCCCTGACTGAAACCTTGTCAGCTGATTTGAATGCAAGAAACAAGTTACAGCACATCCAGGAGAGTAATGCAGTGCCGGTATGGATGGCTAGCCCAAAGACCAAAAATAAAAACCTGGCAAAATTTATTCTGGTTTAAAGTGCCAGGGCTTAGTTGTCCTCCACATGGGAGTTTAATAAAACTTCTTTGCATTATCTGGCATCCTGACATCTGTTTTTCCCCCAAGTGTTGTTTGTTTATATAGCTGGTTTGAATCACTGGACAGTACTACCTGTCCCTTTCAGTAATTGCATAGAGGCAGGAACAGGATGAAAATGCTTCCAGGCCTTCCATACCTCTTTCAGATTTTACCAATAGCATTGGACCACGCTAATTTTACAACATGGGATAAACACATATGCAGATTTATTTGGGCTGGCACTTACCTTTAATTGCCTATCATAAATTACATGGCTCAGAGGGATGGGAAATGGATCCTGAGCATCCCTAGGGCGGACGGATAGAAGATGGAGCTGGATGTCATTGTCTACCTGGGCACTAATGACCTGGGTGGGGATAGTGCAGGGGAGTATAGGGAGCTGGTGAGGGGTCTGAGACAGGCAGCACACTCAGTAGCTTTGCTGAGGTGCTGCCTGTCTATGATAAGGAGGAGGAAAGAGTTCTGCACACCATGAGCTTCAACTCATGCTTGAAGGAATGGCACAGAGTGGAGGGTTTCAGCTACATTGGGGACTGGGGACCTACCTGGAGGGACAAGGGCCTATATAGGGATGATGGCCTGCATCCATCTGGAAGGGGAACCACAGCCCTCAGTGGGTGGCTTAAATGTTACTTTGATGAACATTTAAAATAGCCAAGGAAGGCAGTGGATGGAATCAGGGAAGGAGAAACTGCCCCCCAGATTGAAGTAGAGCATAAGAAAGACCCCAGGGGAAATTATTCCACAGGAAGCAAATTAATAAAAGAAACAGGGTAGCAAAAATGAAAGGGTGGGAATGAGAGCATTAAAAAGATGGGGGAGGAGAGAGGGCAAAAGGGGAAAAAAGGTGGTTAGCAAGCAGAGTGGTAACAAAATCTTGAAGGCCATGTCTGTGAATGTCTAATGTGTAGGAAATAAGATTCCAGACCTAGAGACCATTGTGGCGGAGGCTGATCTGAATATTGTGGGCATTACCAAGTCATGGTGCACTAAAAACCATGACAGGGACATGGTCAGCAGGCCAGGCTATACTCAATTAAGGAAGGACAGGGTGGGAAAAAAGGAGGAGATGTGATGCTTTATGTGAGGGAAGGCATAAAAACAAAGGACATACAGGGAATCTGGGGGTGGTTGGAGGTAATTGAGGTCATCCTGGAGATTGGAAATGGAGTCACTATTTGCACTGGTGTGACCTACAGACCTCTAACACAGAGGGATGATTTAGATAAGGTACTGGTGGAAGCCACTGGCAAGATGGCAGAAGGAAATGCTGCTGGTGGGGGACTTCAATCTGCCAGATGTAGATTGGAGCCTTCCAGCTGCAACTTCAGCTAAACAAGAGACATCCTGGGTTCCCTTCAGGGGGCATTCCTCAAGCAACTAGTCAGTGAGCTCACTCATGATGGGGCAATCCAGGACCTGGTGCTCACTAGCAGGGACACTGTTGCAGATGTGAAGGTGGATGTCCACCTGGTGAGGATTGATCACGCACACTATGGTTGAGCATAAGGATGGCTGCAGAATCAAATCACACAAGTGTGAAAGTCCTGGACTTCAAGAGGGCTGATTTTAAAAAGTTGGGTGAATGACTCAGGGATGACCTGGTGGGGGGATGACCTGGGTCGGGTGGAGGAACAGTGGGCAAAGCTAAGGGAGGGCATAGTGAAGGCAACAAACCTCTGTGCCAAGCAAGTGTACAAAAGCAAGAGCAAAAAGAGACCATTATGGTTCTCAAAAGAGGTGGCAGAAAAGGTAAAGGCTAAAAGGGTAGCATTCAGAAGGTATAAGGAGACACAGAGGGAGGAGGATTGGAAGGTGTATCATGGAAAACAGAGGGAAGTAGGGAAAGCAGTAAGGAGCATGAAGGCACAAATTGAGGAGAGAATAACTCAGATGGTAATGAAAAGATGGGGACAAGACATTTTTTGGTACGTAAGTGTCTAGAAGAGGACCAGGGAGAAACTATAAAGTTAAGAAAGGAAGAGTATGTGTGTGCGTGTATGTATGCAGAGGAGTACCAGGAAAGAGCAGATATTCTGAGTGTTTACTTTCATTAAATGTTCACAAGGGAAGGAGAGAGGAAGGGGCCACAAAAAAAGTAACAGGAGCTTTGTGGGAATGTAGGGTAGAGACTGCTCCTTTTTAAGGAGAGAGTTCTGAAGGACTTGCATATCTGAAAGTGGACAAAGCAATGGGGCTGGATGAGGTGCATCCAAAGGTACCAAGGGAGCCTTGGGAGGTGCTGGCTACACCGCTGACAGTCCTATTGAACAGATCACGGGAAACAGGAGTGGTTCCAGAGGACTGGAGGAGGGCAGATGCAGTCACACTTCACAAAAGTGATAGCAGGGAGGAGGCTAGCAATTATAGGTGAGTCAGCCTGACAAGAGAGGATGGGACAGTTAATGGAATCACTGCTGAAGGAAAGGATTGTGGGATATCTTGAATACAATGAGTTATAAGACCCAAGGCAGTGCAGATTCACAGTGGGGGGTCATGTCAAATGAATCTGATAGATTTCTTCGATTGGGTGACCAGGGAATTAGATCAGGGTGGAGCAATGGACATGTCCCATCTAGATTTCAGTAAGGCTTTTGACACTGTTCCACACAGGATACTTGTAAAGAAGCTGGGCAACTTAGGGGTGCATCCAGAGGTAGTAAACTGGTTAAGAAACTGGTGGTAAATGGAGTTCACTCCAGAGAAGTGAGGTTGACCAGCAGGGTGCCTCAGGGATCAGTACTGGGACCAGTCCTTGTTAATGTCTTTATAAGTGATATTGCACAGGAGCTGGAGGGGAAAGTCTACCTATTTGTGGATGACACCAAAATCTGCACTAGGGTGGGCACTCCAGAGGGATGGAAAGAATGAGCAGAAACCTGAGAAAATTCAAGCAGTAGTCATGGGTATAGCAGCTGGGACTGAATGTGAAAAAGTGCAAAATCATGCTCTTAGGGCACAGAAACCCAGTGTCAGAGTACAAAATGGGTGGAGAGGTAGTGACAAATATCAAACAGGAAAGAGACCATGGGGTAATCATATCTGATGACCTAAAAGTGGCCAGGCACAGGGGCGTTGTTAGGGCTGAGCCTACGGGGCTAGAGCCCCAAACATTTTGTTTGGGGCCCTGAACCTTTCCTGTGCTGTGTGCTGCCTGCAACCCCCATTTGTGTGCACTGCCCAGCCCAAGTACAGCATAGGCACTGATGCTGAGGGACTGAACTTGAAGCCCCCATGGGAAGGGAATTTACAGAGCTGCAGCAGAGATCAAGGTTAAATTGCAGAAGAGCAGACCGCCTGAAACGGAATGCCATTCCATTTTCTCATCAGCCAGCCAACACCAGCACTTTAATTTTAACTGCCTGCCCTCCCTCCCTGCCTACCAACCCTAGCTGTGTGTAGCAAACATGATTGGAGGATGAGTGATCAAGCGAGGACCCGGCCAATCAGATGGTGCCATTTCAGCGGGATTGGAATTTGGCGCCTCTATGATGGCAGTTGGTTTTCTTGAAAGTTTCTTGCTCTGTCAGCCGACAACCGCCCTTAGCAGAAAAGTGTGGACTGAGTTTCTTTTAGTCGTGGGATCCGTCACTCATGCCGCTGTGTGAGTCGCTCCCCACATGGCAACGATGGTGTGGAATGGTTGGGGATGCCCCATGGACAGTGGGGCAGTAACGGTAGAGATGAGTGGTGGAGCTCAGCAGCTGGCTTTTTTGGAGGCCCAGGATTGGGAGGTGGCCAGAATCAGAAAGCCACCCAAGGAGGAGGAATCAGAGAGGAGATGCTAAAAGGGGAAATTAGGAAAATGGCTTCCAGGTAGGACATGTGGGTGGGGAGCACAATGGAAGTTAAATCTTGTTTATGTTTAAGCCTAATACATATTTGCTCAGACAGCAGCCCAGTGGTCCTCTAAATCTCCTACAGGAGGCTGGGCTGGGGACAGGTGGGGTAACTTAAAAAGTCCAGCATATAGAACTGGAAATGAAGCAAGGAAGGATTACTGTTACTGTGAAGCTGTCTGTCACTGCAGTGAACACTGATCTGCCTGACTAAATGTGCTTGTCCACCAGAACATAATTATGATTCTGTAATAATTTATCACAGAATCATAATTATGTTCTTAATAATGATTCGACACTCTACAACTGGTGAGAACATTGCTACTGCTGAACTTGTGTTTCTTGGTAGTTGGTGCATGATATGACACACTCAGTGTCCCAAACCAAATGTTTCGAACCCTGTCCAGTCACTTGCATGCAGTGACACAGGAAAGCCCACGTGTCACTGATGACCATGAGGAGTGAATGGTACTGGCAGTTACATTTAAGTTTAAGCTCACTAATGCTGGGGCTAACAGGATGGCTCTGCATTAGGGATTGAAGTTGCTGGCTGGAAATAAAAAGACAAACACAATACAATAAGTTTACTGTTTTCAGAGGCAAAGCATTTAGGAAAGAATGCTCTGCCTTTTTATTGTCTACATAGGTTGCCATGGGTCATGGCTCCAATCAGTTTTTTTGCCTTTTCTTCTATTCTTGATGAGTCAACATTAATGGTTTTATTGGTGGCCAGTTACTTGAAGGATTATGCAATTATTTAGTAAAACAAGATTTTACAAAACATATTAGTGTTTGCTGTAGTGACTGGTCGGCTCTTCTTTTGTACTTGTTTGAGCGTCTATAGCAGATTGCACCTCATACACCTGGAAGGCTGGGTGAGTGGGTGGCTGTTTTCTGTTTTTTTGTAGGATTTCAAAAAGTATTTACAGCAATACATTACAGTATACAGTATCTGTGTTTTGAAGGTGATGCGATGCTGGTATCTTATATTAGCGGTTTGTGTATGAAGTTTGCTAATTCTGGTTATCTGCCTTATTTTAAGAAAGCTGAAGTTCCCAAACTGTTGTGTGCTTAGGTATTAAGAACTGCTTCATTTCATAACATAGCAGGATGCATCTTCATGTTTGCATACTCCTACTATTGTGAAGACTTTAACAGTACACATTATATGTGTTTTATTAAATGTCACCCACTTTCCACAAACCAGGGATAGAATAAGAAGAGATACCCCGGCCTGTGGGAAGTGGGTGGCATTTTAATAAAACAGCTGACAATATTTTTGGCAAATTCATTTTATTGAGAAAAATGTGGGGGTTAGACTGCAGAAAAAGTCACCAGGTCAGAGATGGCACCAGTATCTGCAATACTTGCTGGGAGTGAGTCAAGGTGGTAAGTGACAACACCAGAAGATATGCCAGTAGCTGGTGACAAGGTAAGGGTGGGTGAGTGACACCCCTGGTGTCTGCAACACTTACTGGGGAGTGGGTCAAGGTGGGTGAGTGACACCATCAGAGGCTCCGCCAGTAGCTGTGGGGAGGGAGAAAGGTAGGTGAGTGATACCACCACTCACTGGGCAGTAGGTCAGTGTGGTAAGTAACAACAAAAAACAGGCACATTTGGGTAATATGCTAGCACTGAAATGGTGTTTGTTATGCTGTGAAGTCTCGTCGGTAAACACCCCAAAATGCACAACTAGGCACCAAAAATGCTAGAGCTTCTGGGGACCTTGGCGGCCCCCAGACCTCTAACTATTTCTTACCCCCCCCCCCGGAAAGATAAAAGTTGGCTCCTATACAGTACAGTCCATTAAAACAAAAGCAACTTTGTTTAGGGGCAAACTGCCTGTGCTTATTAGAGCACAAGACTTATTGGGGGCTTTTATTTAAAGATGGGCCCATAATTACAGTGCAGTCCATTAAAACAAAAATAAACGTTTCTTAGGGGTGCACTGCCTGTGCTTTTTAGAGCCCAATAATTAATCAATACCTTTCTGAGATGCCTCAGAAGTGGCTGGGGGGGCAGGGCAGGTAAGGGACAAGGAAGTGGTGTGGGGCTGTCTCCTTATTTTTGAAATCCAGTGTTGGTAACCCTATATCAGGAAGGACTTTCTGGAGGAAACTAAATTAAAGCAAGGAAGGGAAGGGTGTGGGTCATGGGGTCTTAGAGACAAAGACTCTCTGGCAAGCAGCAAAATCCAATAAAGTGAAGTAGTTTTAGTGCAGTAGTGGAGTGGACACTGACACTCGGTGTGTGCGCCTGAATGGACAGCAGTGTGGTGGCTTGCAAGCAATTGCAATGCATTGCATACAACTTAAAGTGAGCAGTAGCTGCAGACCCAGCCCCCTCCATGCCCCATGTACTTCTTAAATATCAGTAGATTTAGCCCAGATCTACTGATATTTCAGATATACGTTATTGATTCTACAACTTTTAATCTACGACATGAAGTTTTTACCTGACAAATGACAAGCCAACCAAAAAAAGGACACAAAATAATGGAACAGGTACTGGGGAAAAAAACAAGGCTAAAGTAGCAGAAAATGTGTTATTTTGCATGAGACAACAGCAAAATGTCTACAGCTTATGGGGGCCTAGCCGGCCCCCAGACCCTCAACCTTTTGATTGGGGCCTGAGCCCCGAATAATAGCTCATGCTAGCAGTGCCTCTGGCCAGGCAGTGTGACAAGGAAGCTGGGAGGGCTAGTAAGATACCAGGGTGAACAGTGACTGGCATCACCATCAGTAAGAGGCAGGTGTGTTGCCTCTGTATAGGTCACTGTTAAGATCCCATGCAGAATACTGTGTCCAATTCTGGAGACCACATCACCGAAAGGACATAGACAGAGTGGAGGCTAACCAGAGGAAGGTAACTAAAATGGTGCAATTTGCTTCCAGGAGAATACCACGACAGTGAGTCCAAAGTACGGTGCCTTGCACCAAAGGGCTGCTAGCCCCAACACCTCATGCACTTTTTCCAGCAGGTGCAGCACTTAAGGAGGAGACATAGAGCACAAACCAAAAAGTGAAAATGCAAGTAATATTTACTAAAAGTGCTTACAAATCCAATGGCTGTAAATGTTGGCAGACACAGCCTCACAAAACAGAATGTCATTAAATGCTAAAATGCAAAGTCCTGAAAAGTCAGAATGCCTGATATCAGATCTGCTGGTCCACTGGTCTGCTGGTCAGAGTGCTCAAGCTGCAGGCTATACCTGGTGCTTTGGCTATCCCAGATTTCCTCATGGGTGTGTATCCAGGAGGGAGTCAATGTCCATTAAATAGCTAATTTGGGATGACATCATCAAAAAGTGCAAATAGTGCTATACACATATAACATACATACATAAACAATGAACTAGTTATAACCTAACTGTAATAATCTCAACCATAATAGGGCTGTGCACACCCTGAATATTATTTCCCGAATACCACAAATAGTGTCCATTCCGAATATTCCGACGGCTTTTCCGAATACCTGACTATTCGGTATTTGGGAAAGGTATTTGGGGAACAAGATTTCCTAGTCTCACAGAGCTTCCTTGGCCGATGGGGCACCTCAAGCTCTGCAGATCATATGGTCTCCTCACTGTGAGACTCAGGGCCGGCGTTAGCACCCAGGCCACACAGGCAACTGCCTGGAGCCCTGACACCCTTAGGGGGCACACTGGAGGGACCCTAAAAAAAAACAAACAAACAAAAAAAACTAAACGAGCAGAGAACATGGGTCTGGAGAAGTGGAAAAGGCTGGCAGATCAGGAAAGACTAGGGCTTACTAGGGCTCAGCTGGGGAGAGCGCCGCGTGGCTGTGTCTTTCAATGAAAATTCCGTTCTGGTGCCGCTTTGCACTCTGCACTCGCCTGTCGCCTCGTATTACCTGTGTAACTGATGGTTGCTGCAGCCTCAACAATTTATTTAGAGGACTCTGAGTGACTGAAATAATCTATGACACTCACTTGACTTACTGAATGTGTCTGTGAGATTGTGTTGAACGGTGAATGGTGGACCCATTCTGGCCAATCCTGTATCTCTGTCATCTATGAGATCGATCAACAATCACTTCTAGGCAGAATAATCAGTGGATGATTCCCATCCCACCCCTCAACAGTCCCCGACTCAGAGGAGACTCCAACTGCCGACACTACAAGAATTGAATTGGAAATAAATTAAATTTAAATGTAATGATGGCATGCAAATGCAATTCATGGTGGGCATGGCTAGGCAGGCAGCATGCAACTCCATGATGACTGTTCATCACCTCTGCAGCAGCAGCGCTCCGGACTGGGACACCCGCTCTTCTTCAGTCTGAGTGGTTGTCTGTCTTCTGGCAAAAGTGGCATTAATTTTTGCCAGTGGCCGCTCTGCCGCCCGCTTCACCCATAATACAGTCTGCTGCTGGGCTGGCACTGTGGCACAAGAATGAATGCACTGCAAAATGTGACAGTCATTCTCTCAGTCACTAAGTATCAAACTAAGTGCCACAGTACCAGTATTTTTTCAGAGTGCTTAAAAAAACATCTGTCACAGTCTAGCACTCAACCTCTATCACTGTGTTCGTTCAGCTGTTGGCCTGTTGCTGATATATGCTCTACTGAGGTGCTGGATGGATTCAATTTTTTTAACTAAAAATTATTTGTGGTTGTGTGTGTCAGCACAATGGGATCATCACAGGATGCTGCTTATATATCTGCATTCTACTGTCTTTCATTCTCACTAGTCCTCCTGTCAAGCAAACAAGAAAAGAAGGTCACAAATCAATCCCAGTTTATTGCTTTAAATAATTTCTTCTTGACACTGGAGTGACACAGACTAGTGAGAACTCAGAGTCAGCTCAGCCACACTGTTGCATTGCCAACTTGCCTCACAACACTGATCGTTCCATAGTCTGACACTGCCTCAGTGCCTTACTCACTGCATGTTAGTCCAGTTGTAAAGAAAAAATGATCTCTCTGACTGAGTGAAACATAATAATTATCGAAATTCAGATGGTCAGACTCATGGGACCCTTCCCATTTCCCAGCCTCAGTTATCCATCGTCCATTCATCCACTTTCGGGTCAGCGGATCCCCCCATTTGGTGGATAATTCATTGAGCCCCAGCCCCCTCGGTCTCTGACTGTCCCTCTCCATAAGCAACACTCAAAATATTTTTTTTTCTTTCTTTCTTTTACTAACCAGCAGTCAGCCCCAGCCATTATCATCATAACAGCAAAGGAATTAAATCAAACTGTGTTATTATATACCAGTCCAGAAGATCAGCTAAACACTCACAGCACTCTCCAATAATTAATAAGCACTGGCATCTTGCTAAGCTAAAATATTAGTTATTTTTCATTTTTAACAGCCTAGACAACAGCTCATCATCATGAAATGGAGGGACTGGAGCCTCTGGGCTTAAAGTTAATTTTCTTGACGCCCAAGCCGGCGCAGTTAACCCTCCCCCCACTTAACTAAAGCAATCACTTAGTAATTTTTTTTTCTTAATATATTAGCCAGCAGCCAGTGTGAGCCAGGCATCCACAACGACTCACGATCAAATAAGGAAAACACTGAAGTGAGCCTATATTTTATTTTATTTATTTAGTTTTTGTTGACCGGGTAAGTGCACTAGACAAATCCTGCCTATTTTCAGGCATGACCCAGGGGAGGGTGATACAGATGAATGCCCACTGACCTTGAACCTGATTAAGCTGTTGGTGGTATTTTTAGTGAATGAGGGAAATTTGGCCAGGACACCAGGGAAGTTCCCCTACTCTTCGATAAGTGCTATGGGATCTTTAACATCCACCTGAACTACCACCAATCCAGGCAGATGGGACCTCGGTTTAACGTCTCATCCAAAAGACGGCACCTCAGAAGTGCAGCACTCCAGTGTCAGTACTGGAATATTAACCCAAGTGCTAGATGTGGGAACTGAACCCACAGCCCTCTGATCTCCTGGCATCAGAGGCGAGTGTGCTACCTACTGAGCTATTTGACTGTCTTTTGTTACCAGCAGAGCAGAGCAGTAGTAGATCATCATCAGCAGTGACACTCCTTACTGCGGTGCTAAATTAAACAGTGTCAGCAGGGATTTAGTGGCTGCTCATCATTATCATTTAATAATATTTACAATTTTATTAATAATGTGGTGGCACTGGAAGAAAAACAGACTTTACTTGCTTCATCAAGAAGAATGTTGACTGAGCCTTTCAAATATTATTATATACAATTTTATTTTAAAAGCAGAATACTCAGGCAGCGACAGGCAAGGAAGGCAAAATTAATTAACTGTGTTGGAAGGAAGGGAGGGATGGTTTGCCAACTGCCAAGTGTTTATGTTTAGCACAACGTCATAAGCCAGTGGCAGACAGATGATGCAGCTGGGCTGGGCTGAACTTGTTGTCGCACAGACAAGATCACTTAGATGGATACGGTCGGATAGTCGAGAAAGAACAGACACACAGACACACTCCCTGATGGTCAGACAGTCACTGACTTGTTAAGAGTCAGAGTGGAGTGATTTAACAAGAATAGAAAATGATTCTGCTGTGCTTAAAATGCATTGTTTATTAAATTACAGTTTGTAAATGAACACACATTTCATGTTTTATTTGTAGTTTGAGTCATTTCAGTCAAAAAACTATGATAATCAAAAAAAAAACACGCTTTTAATTGGGGGGGGGGGAGAGGTAAGGGGGACCCACTGGAGAGCCATTGCCCAGGGCCCACTAAAACCTGAAGCTGGCCCTGGTGAGACAGCATTCTCAGAGGACAGATCATGCTTCAGTCTCAGAGCTTCTCAAACTGCAGAATCTTGTTAAACTAGTTTTTTGGTTTTGTGTGATTCTTAAGTTTTAGAGACACTTTTTTGTGACTGTTTTTTTGTGTTTTTGCTAAGTTACACAGGGAGTAGCAGCCTAGCCTAGGAAAGAGGGAAGTCTGTTGTTTGTGTCTGTAACTCCCTCCCACACTGCATTCATCCATTCCACACTGCCCTAGTGTGATTTGGTTTGGTTTAAATATAGTTTGTAGTGTGGCAGCAGAGGCTTTTGTTGTTTCTCTCAGTAAAGGTCAGGCTTTAGTTTTCTGTGTAGTGTGACAGAATTATACAGCATGATATAATAATTTTGGGTAACTGACTGTTTCTGGGCTCAGTAAACAGTAATTCAGAGAGGGTTTTACTAATTGCTGCCACGGCCAGTACATATTGGGCTGCATATTCAAACTGCGCTATTTTGTGGCGCAAGCCCTTGCACTGCACAAAATAGTTGCGCAGGGGTGTGGCCAGGGCGATATTCAAAGGGTTGCACTATTGAAACGCTCCTTTGTATATCACCCCTCGACCACAGCCACTGTACGTAGCGCCAGTGGAACTTCGCGCCACCGCAAATGGGCAGAAGTGGAGCATTCAGGATGCGGTGGGCGCAATGCACAAATTTCCCATATTCAAAGGTGACATGCAAATGGGGCCATAATTCATGCAAGGCCGCGAGGGCCATTTGCATCTATTTATGGCCCCATTTGCATGCCATTAGCATGCAGGTGTGCCGATCCCCGAGGACTTGCGCCTGGCGCCCTGCTAGGCAGCAGCCGTCGGAGACCAACGCCCCCTGCAGCCCGATCACGGGCAAAAGTGAAAAAATTCCCCCCAACCCCCGACTGGCCCGATCGCGGGCAAAAGGTTAAATAACCTCTCCCACTAGCCCGATCGCGGGCATAATTGTAAAATACCCCCCACCAGCCGACGCGGGCAGCACAAGTCCAGCCCCCAGGACATATCCTGGTGGTCAGTAGACAGCTAAGCCCGATCGTGGGCTGCAAAATGTTGAAACACCCCCAAGAATAGATCCTGGTGGTCAGTGGACTGCTAAGCCCGATCGCGGGTTTCAAAATGTTGAAACACACCCCAAGACCATATCCCTGGTGATCTAGTGTCCCCCCCACCCACCCACCCAGCCCCACCCCTGCTCCCCAGCGGCGTGGTGGCAGCATCCACCTGCTTACCACCATGCTGCCCGCAACTGACTGCCTGGTAGGGCTGCCCATTGGTGCAGAGCAAGAGCCAATGGGTGTGCAGCCCATACCCGTACTAAAGGCAGTCCAGATATGTGAATGAATTCATTCACGTATCTGGACTGGCATAGGTTCCATCAATTCTGTCCCTTACTCTGACTGGCAGGATAAGCCATCTGCGTTAGAATTTTCAGACCCTGACCTATGTGTGTTAGTCATGTCAGACGCTTGTAACGCAATACTCCATCTTAGGAGTTTCCAATTTGTTTTCCCCATATGTCAATTGTAACCTTTCACTATGTATTACCTGCTCGTGTTATGTTCTTGTTATTTTGATGTTTCTACTCTGTGCTGCCCATCAGTGCACCTACCCAGTTAACAAAGTCATAAATAAAAAAATAAATGTCAGTGGCTCAGCAGCTTGCACACTCATTTCTGAGGCTGAAAGATCAGAAGGCTGTGGGTTCTGTCCCCACACCAGGCACTTGGGTTAAATTCCAATACTGCCACTGTAGTGCAGCATGAGGGGGTGCTGCACTTCTGAGGTTTCGTCTTTCAGATGTGATGTTAAACTGAGGTCCCATCTGCCTGGTCTGGTGGTAGTTCAGGTGGATGTTAAAGATCCCATGGCACTTCCCAAAAAGAGTTGGGGAGTTTTACTAAAGAACCAAAACAAACAAACACAATCAACAAATCATAAAAATCATACATAGAAAAAATGCCAGAGAAAATAGAACATTTTCACAGCAGTGTCAAAATGCAGATAAAAGCCCTTTGTATTTTTAAGCATATTTCTGGAAAAAAACGTTTCACCACGTCATCACCTTAGACTTAGGATGCTGCTTTGCCTTTCTAGTATAAATCTCTAATAGAACTGTTTCACATAATTTACTAAAAGTAACATATGACATTTCCTGCTGTTGCAAAATAAATTGGCACCAGCTTTACCACAGATAATACTTTAAACAGGCAAACAATATAATAAGTGTACTACTGTGGTTTTACTTAAAAGATACGGAACATTTCCTTATACCAAATTTGCATGTGTGAGATGTACCAACCATGGTAACTTCCAATTTCCTCCCAAAAAAGGCAATAACTTAGAAGTATAGGAACAATCACATAGAAATGTTCCTGCATTTCTGTTTGAGCGATACAATCAGGGTACAAACAATTCTGCTCATCTGAAGCTTTATGTTTATTGTTGCCTTTAGCTCCCAACCTGCCATGCGCACAGAGCCATTGTACATCCCACATTTTCTTTTGTACTCTACTGTTCACTAATTGCTTAAAAACCAACCTATTTTTGGATGGGGTGCACTGTTTAAATTCCAGCTCTGTGGGTCCTATTGTGCTACAAACCCAAGCATACATTTGTCTCCTAGACCTTTGCATAATCATTTGTTTGCTACTTCCATTTATGCAGTTTCTGAAAAGTACTAGTTAAGTAAACTGGTATTTACATTTTTTTACTCTTTTTCTCCCCTGGTCCTGTTCAGCTCTACATCCTGACCGACCTCCCAGCCCTGCACTCCGACATTAGGCCAGCTTCCCTTCTTGCCCCACAGCTTCCCTCTGGCAGGGTGGTGAGGAGCCCCTCCCAGCTCAACTCACCTGAGAAGGGTCCAGATTCCAGGGAAGTGCCTTTTGGGGTCTGTGCCTGCAGAGGACGGAAGCTCATGCTGCTCGACCAGGACCTTTTTTCCATGTTCTTGATTGGTCCTCCAGAGGCAGAGCATGCAAAGATGCCAGTGACGGCATCACACATGCTCCCATGTGCACACCCCATCAGGCATCTGCCCTGCCTCTGCCCGATTCCTGCAGCATCGGTGTGCCAGCCCCCAGCCGCCGTTAAGGGCCAGGCATGCACTGACATCTGGTCACCCCCCCAGAGATGGAGAGCTGTCCCTGGGATGATCAATCCTTCTCCTCCCCTGCTAACCCCAGGTGGCCCATGCTTGCTCCCAAACACGGGTCACTGGCATGATGTGAGGTGTGGCATCTAGCGCCTCAACCCTCAGCACTACTGGGCCAGCCATAAACCAATATTTTTAAACCCCAGGTAATCTTGGGAACCAAAAAAATCCCAATCAAGTAAAACTTCCCTTAGAACATTCTCACACCACCTTGAAGATAATGTCTTCTGAAGTTGAAAAAGAATGCTAAGATTTTTGGCCCCAAATAAAGTGTGAAAAAACACTGCTGGGTTCACCATGTTGACCCCCCCCTTTTTTTATTGCTAGGTATGTCACTTCTATTTTAATATGATTTAACCTGCTCCCCTACAGGAGCTGAAAAAAAATACTAAGCAATTTAGTTTCAAGATTGAGAGGAAGAGGAAACACCATCCCTATATGCAGTACAAAACACATGGAAGTAAAAATTGTTGAATTAAAAAATGCTTTTCAACTTACACATCTTCCACCCATTCCATTTTTCCACTTTAAAGTCTCCATCCTGTAAAGGAGTCTCCAAATTATGTCTGGCCATATCTTCTGGTCCGAAATAGACTCACAAATTTTTAATGGGTACCTCTAGAAGCTGAATTCCATGGATATTGGACAGCGATCTATCTGTCCTACCTAAATACAACCCTTTGCTTTTCTTTAAGTTCAATTCTGATCCTGATACATGTGAAAATTTCCCAATTTCCTACACAAGCTGCTCCGCACTGCTATTATCTTTAAGAAAAAGACAAAGGTCATCAGCGTATGCAAGGATTTTAACTGAATCTCCCTGTTGTGTCCCTGTGATCCCCGTATGTCTGGGTGAGCTATAATCTTCTGTATACACAGATCAATGGTGAACACATACATATGCGGGCTTAAGGGGCATCCTTGCCTAACTCCAGTCCTGATTGGGATATTTGTGCCTCCCTGGCCAGCAATTTCTGGTGAAATGACAGACTGTTCATACAATAGTTGTATCCATTTAATGAATGAATCTGGAATTCCATAGTAACTTGAAACTAAACAGAAAAGCATGATTGATCTTGTCAAATGCTTTGCTCTGGTCCAGTGATAAAAGATACCCTGCAATGTCTTGGTTATCATAATATTCATAAACATCCCTGATGATGGCTAATATCTTGTATATTTCTTCCTGGAATTGATCATGTCTATACAGGATGACTTAAATCTGATGACACAGTCCTCAATCTTTTTTGTAAAACATGAGACAGGATTTTGAAATCTGAATTCAGTAAGCAGACAGGCCTCCAATTCCCAGTCTCTGAAGTGTCCCCTGATTTACATAAAAAAATAGTCAAACCTAATGTAAACTCAGATGCAATGTGATCTGACATAAAGAAAAAATTAAACATACTAAAAAAGCTGCCATAATAATATCAAAAGTTTTATAAAACTTGTTCGATATTCCATCTATACCAGGAGCCACCCAGATTTTAATGCCCTGATAACTACTAAAATTTCTTGTTCTTCAATGGGAGCTGTTAAAATCCTTTATTTTTTCTGTACTTAACATCCAAATATATGTCATTTAAATAATTATTCATGTCTTTGATGTCTATGTGTGGTGTTTGTGAAAAATAACTTAAATGATATTCCACTATAGTCCTAATTCCCCCTGTGTGAACCACAAGTTCTCCTCTCTCTTTTTAAGACAAGCGAACCTAGAAGCATTCTTTCTTTCCTGACACACTTGGCAAGGGTCAGAATATAGTGTCTTCTGAGTCCCAAAACACAATTCAGTCTATAAAGAAGCTGACCTGTCATACTGAACATCTTTCATTTTCGATTCTACAACTAAGATTTCGTCTGAAAGGTCCATTCTTGAAACATAGGAAGCTGTCTAAAGTTTATATAACTATGACCTTAACCCCAAGTACTGTAAAAAATGCCATCATGCTCTTCATTTCGCAAACTATTGCATCCATTTGCACACATCCCTTTTAGTTTCCTTCCACCAAATAGATCCTCATACAGATACAACACTGAAGCTCTAGCTACTAAAATTGATGACAGGCCAAGCTTCACTTCTGCTTCTAATAAACTAGCCATATTCATTCTCCGTCTGATAATACAGTAGGTTGGGACATCCCTACCTCTGTATTCACCATAGTTTTAATCAGAACATGGTCTGAAAATTCTAGGGGTATGATTTGTATCTTAACAACCTGAATTCTATTAGAAACAAACACATAATCAATTTTAATGGTGAGGGCCCCTCTAACATAGGTGTACTGTCTAAGAAGAAAAGCGATAGTGAAGCAATCAGTTAATTCTGCCATCTCAATACATTTCTTCAAGCATAGGAGTCACAGTGTGTTTTTTTTCCTTGTGCTTTTTGGTCAGCTATATCTAAAGAACTATTAAAATCACCCCCTAGATAAACATTCCTTGCTGTTGCTAAAAAAGGCTGAATTGTCTGACATAACTGCACTCTCTCTGCCTTCTTTTGACATCCATAAATAATGATGAAACTGCTAGGTTGGTGATGCCATGTATCCCATCCACAATTAAAGCCCTCCCAGGTTGGACATCTACTATTTTTGAAATTATAGCCCTGTTCCCGTAAACAAGACACCACCCACCCCATCTGCTCTAGCCAGGCCAAAAGACCAATAAGATGGACCCCAATCCAGGAATGCTGAACTTGCAAGACAGATGTTATAGAATTTAACCATGTTTCTTGTAAAAAAAAAATAATTTCACAAGCTAAATTCCTCAATAAAGAAAAAGTAGCCTCTCTCTGTTTACTGTTTAAAATGCTGTAGATATTAACTAAGGCAATAGAAAACACCATTCAAAACAGTCAAAAGTGTTCAATTCAATTTTTTCATTTTTTTCTTTTTTTTGACCCGTGGTACTTTTTTTCCACATCCTGTTGTACTGAATGAGATGATGAGGTGTCCGAGTCCACATCACCAGACCTAGTATCCCTTTCTCCCTGTGCAGTTAAAACCTTAAACTGATTTGTCATTTCCAAGTCTGGTCCCACAACCTTCTGGCTTCTTAAACTGCACCTCCTATCAGAAGGAGTCTTCCAAGTTTGAGTGGGGTGGGTGGGCATCTGCAGAGCAGCCACCTTCTCTGGCCATATGGGCTGAGGGGCTGTTCCTTCAATCAATACTACCTCCATTGGGGTATCAGAAACCACTTTCTCTGTTTCCACATCTACAGAACCCTCAGATGTGGGAGTTTGGTTACTAGCAGAAGTCTCTTGCTCTCTGGGGCCATTAGGATGGTCCAACTTTCCATACACCCTCTCCATCAGCCTGCTGAGCTTTCTTTTATCAAATCATCAGTATTTACACTCCTGGAGTTATTTCTGGAGGTTCTGGGGCAGTCCTGAAACATGTGGCCATGCATCTCACATAAATTACATTTCATGTGATTATTGCATTGTGGACTGATGTGCCCACACTTCCAAATAGCCCACACCTTAATGTATCACAGACATTGGATAAGTGCATTTGTGCACCACTCTTATAACAAGCCTTGGGTTGCCCAGAATAAAAACAAACCCCTCTGTTCTGGCCTAGAAAAAACTGTTCAGAATGTGGAACACTCCATCTTCTGAATGTCTTAATTTAATTTTAAACCTCCAGCCACCTTTCCAGAGGAGTTCTGAATTGATAATAGCCACTGGGACACTCAATACATCACATCTTTGGTTTAGTCAGTGTACTATGTCATCTACACGTACATTTTCATTCCTGAACATTCCTGTAATGGTCTTAATCATGGGCTTAGTCAAGGGATCATCATAAAAGGTGTCCATAAGGGAGAAAACTTCGGTTGATTGTATTTATTCAAAAATCTTTCCAGCCCTGCATGGACTGGAAACTAACATCAAAGTTCTCTTCCCCTGACACAAGCATCAGGGCATATATCTCTTATGCCATAAAATGCATAGAATCTTTTAATAGTTTTCGACCCATATACAATCTATGAGGTCTTGTTTTAAGGCTGCCTCTATAGTGAATCTGGACCTCATATTTCCTGGGGGCTGGATCTGCTCTATTGAACAAGTCAGCAAATCCCAGTCCCGAATGAGGTTGGGGGAGCCGAGGAGAGTGAAGACATGAAATTAGAAGTTGATTCCTGCTGTAAAATAGGTCTTGTGAGGTTAGATACTGAATAAGGATAAAGTGCAGGCATTGCCCTACTAGCCATGTGCTGACCAATCAGACCATCCAGTTCCTGAGAGGAATTTTCTTTAACATGGTCTGATGTACCTGCAGCCATTACCACAATGTTTAAACTGTTATCTTTTGTTGTTGTGCCATTTATCCCCACCATCCATCTTTGCATAGGAGGGTGAGCAGAGGGAGGGCAGACTGTAAAACATGGAAAGTCATGTTAACGAATGTCTGTAGCCTAAGAAATAAGGTTCTAGACCTGGAGGTCTGGTTTGTAGGTGCAAACCTTGACATAGTAATAATAACAGAGACATGGTACTCTGCTAATCATGACTGGGAAGTCAATGTACCAGGCTATACACTGTTCAGGAGGGACAGGAAAGGTAAAAAGGATGGCGGAGTGGCCCCGTACATCAGAGATAGTATAAAGATTACAGAAGTTCAGGGAAGACAGGGGGAGGCTGAGGTAATGTGGGTCACCCTGGAGCCATGGAATGAAGTAGCAGTATGCACAAGGGTGATCTACAGACCTCTGGCACAGAGGGAGGAAGTAGACAGGGAACAAGTGGAGAACATACATGACATGGCAGCTAAAGGCAAAATCCTGCAACTCGGGGGGGGATTTCAATATGCCGGACATGGATTGGGCCACCCAGGTGGATGCTTCAGCCAGAAGCACAGCCATCCTGGAATCCCTACAGGGGGTTTGACTCAGGCAGCTGGTGCATGAGACAACCAAGGACAAGTCAATTCTGGACCTGGTATGGACCAGTGAGAGCAGAGTCAAAGAAATGCAGGTGGAAGGGCAGCTGGGGTCCAGTGACCACCACATAGTGTGATTCAACATGGAGACATGGACTCAATTAAGTCACACAAGGGCAAGAGTATTAGATTTCAGGAGGGTGGATTTTACTGAAATGGGTAGATGTATACAAGCAGTCCTGGGGAAGGGAGAGGTAATAGAGATGGTGGAAGAACAATGGGAGAAACTGAAAGGAGCCATACTGTATATAACAAACCAGTTCATTAGGATAGTTTCCAAAGGCAAAAGAAGAAGGAAACCACTATGGTTCTCCAAAGAGGTGGGACAAAGTCAGGGCTAAAAGCTGAGTTTCAAGAAATCTAAGGGGAGCCAAAGGGAGGAGGACAGGGAGGTGTACCTTGAATGTCTAAGGGAAGCAGGGAAGGCTTTTAGGAGGGTGAAGATGCAGACAGAAGAGGGCTTAGCACAGTCTGTAAACAAAGGGGATAAGGCATTTTATACGTACATCAAGAAAAACTGGGGGGGATTCTGAGGCTCAAAGGGAAGAAGGGAGAGTGTAAGGAGGGGAATCTGGACAAGGCAGAAATACTGAAAAAATACTTCTGCTCAGTATTCACTAAGAAGGGGGAGGGTCAAGGACCCCAGTTGGGTTGCAGAGGCAATGCGGGGGGAGAAGTGGGCAGCAGTCCATTCACAGTGGAGATAGTTCTGGAAGAACTCACAAAGCTGTAGGTGGATAAGGCCATAGGACCAGAAGGCATCCACCTGAGGATATTAAAGGAGCTGCAAAGAGAACTAGCAGTGCCTCTGGCAGCCCTGTTGACAGAGTCACTCAACAGGGGTGTTGTTCCAGAGGACTGGATGAGGGTGCATGTAGTCCCACTGCACAAAAGCAGCAGTAGGGAGGAGTGGGAGACTACAGTAAATCAGCCTCACCTCAGTGGTGGGAAAGATCATGGAGACACTGCTGAAAGAAACGATAGTTGACACCTGGAATCCAGTGGTGCTCAGGATCTGAGACAACATGGATTCACAGCAGAAAAATCATGTCAAATGAATCTAATAGATGTTTTGATTGGGTAACTAGGAAATTAATCAGGGAGGGGTGGTAGACATCACCTACCTAGATTTCAGCAAAGCCTTCAACACTGTCCCACATAGAAGGCTGATTAACAAGATGGGTAGTCTGGGCATGGGAGACAAGGTGGCAAACTGGGTTAGGAACTGGTTAACAGACAGGAGACAAAGGTGGTGGTAAATGGGTACAATCTGGGAGAGAGGGTGACCAGTGGGGTACCAGAGGATCAGTACTAGTACCAGTCCTGTTCAATGTCTTTATTAGGACATTGTAGAGGGGCTGGAAGGAAAGGTTTGCCTGTTTTCAGAAGACCCCAAGATCTGCAGTAGGGTGGATACTCCAGAAGGGTGCAGAAAATGAAGAGGAACCTGAAGAAGCTTGAAAGATGGTTGGTGATGTGGCAACTGAGGTTCAATGCAAAGAAGTGTAAAATAATGCACCTGGGTGGAGGGAACCCTGGGGAGAGCTACAGGTTGGGGGAGAGGAGTTGACTGTCACCAATGAGGAAAGGGACCTAGGGGTTATCATCTCTGATGACCTTAAGGTATCAATGCAGTGCACAAAAGCGTCAGGGAAGGCCAGTAGCATGCTGGGGTGCATAGTCAGGGGTATCACTAGCACGAGGTGGGAGGTGGTGATGCCATTGTATAAAACATTGGTAAGGCCTCACCTGGGGTACTGCATGCAGTTCTGGAGGCCACACCTGTGCCAGGACATAGATAAGGTGGAGACTATCCAGAGAAGGGCAACAAAGATGGTGCAGAGCTTGCATCACAAAACATATGAGGCGAGACTAAGGGACCTCAATATGTACTTACTGGAGGAGAGGAGACAGTGGGGGAAGGGCATGATTGAAACTTTCAAGTACCTCAAGGGTATAAACAAGGTGCAGGTGGGGCACCTTTTCCAATGTAGAAAATGTACTAGAACAAGGGGGCACTATATGAAATTGGAAGGGGGTAGATTAAGAGGTAATGTGAGGACATTTTTCTACACAGAAAGGGTAGTTGACACTTGGAATAGTCTGCCACAGGAGGTAGTGGAGGTAAGCACAGTGGTGGGGTTTAAGCATGCCTGGGACAGGCACAAGGGAAGCTTGACAGGGGAGGGAGTGATGAAAAGCTATTGATCACATAGGGTCAGTGGCTGCATACAATGTATAGGGCCTATGGGCAGACTGGATGGGCCTAGTGGTCCTTATCTGCTGACAATTTATATGTTTCTATGACCTGAATGGCCTGCTTCTGTATTTTGGGTTCTATATAATAATGGCGAAAGCCTAAAGCCGATCGCCGTTATCGCACAGTCAGAGTGCTGAAAACATTTTGTACTACTCCTGTTCTCATCCTTGGACACCTCCAATTCTGTTGATAAAAAAGTTACCCAGTTCGGGTCAGAAGCCCATTTTCTCTCTGCATGTCTGATCCAGCCTGCCCCACTCAACACCGATTCCGACTACCATTCCGTCTCCTGCAATCATTCCATCTCTATTCCAAAAGCTGTGGCAATGCTGTCCCTCATTGTCTTTGTTATCTGAACCGTGACACTTGTTTTCCTATTTACAGGCATACCACTTGTTTCCGTGAGTTTGCACAAAGACAGTTTTACTCTGTGCTCCTAGAAGCCATCTCCTGACCCACCAGCAACCCTCACTCCTCTGAACTGCTCTTTTCTTTTAACAAAGTGGTCCTCATCCTCCACTAAAATCTGGTGAACCATCCTGTGTTTCTCTTCTTATTTCAGTTATAATTGCTCTGCTGCCATCCCAATGTCCGTCTCCGTCATCTGGGTTATTGCACCTTCCTCTTCTATTTCCAGATTGTCCTGTACCTCATCTTCCGATGCCTCTTCCGAATCCTCTGTAACCACAACAGATGCTGTAGAACAAAACAATTCTTTGTCCTCCATTTGCATTTCGGCTGGGTCAGAGAACAGTCCCCCAGCCTGCTGTATGCTGACTCCCTCATTCACTGGATTCTCCATCATGCCAAAAGGGCCAGCAGTGCCCCCTTCTATGAGTAGGGGACTTTTTCCGGTGTCCTGGCCAAATTTCCCCCCATTCACTAAAAATACCACCAACAGCTTAATTTGGTTCAATGTCAAGTTGGCATCCATCTGTATGCCCTTCCCCCAGGACGAGGCTGAAAATAGGCAGAATTGTCTATTCCTCCTTCCCGGTCAACAAAAACTAAATAAATAAATTTGGTTCAGCTATTTTAGAGGACTGGTGCTAGTTTGTACCTCAGAGCTTCTCCCATAGAGGTAAGGCTCTAATTTCTTTAGCGACCACACCAGTGCACAACACTCCTTCTCTACCGTGGAGTACGCCTGCTCACGTGGAAGCAACTTTTTACTTAGGTACACAATGGGGTGATCTTTCTCATGCTGGGATGTCTGGCTGAGGACTGCTCCAATCCCTACGTCAGAGGCATCCATCTGTACCACAAATGGATGGGAGTAGTCTGGGCTGGCCAGCACCGGGGCACTGCACAGAGCATGTTTTAGCTGTGTGAAGGCCCTCTCACATGACGGATCCCATTTCACTCTTTTAGGCTGTTTCATTTTAGTAGACCAGATAGAGGATCTGCCAAGGTGCTGTACTTGGCACAAATTTTCCGTAGTATCCTGCTGTTACAAGGAAGCTCCTTACCTGCTTCTGGGTCTCAGGTGTAGGCCACGCCACAATTGCATCTATTTTTGCCTGGTTTGGGCAGAGTAGCCACCACCCCACTATGTGTCCCAAACAGGTCACCTCTGCCATAGCCACGTGGCACTTTTTGGCTTTTACAGTTAATCCTGCTTCCTGTACTCTGTCCAACACTTCCTTCAGATGGGTCAAGTGCTCCTACCAGCTATGGCTGAATATGGCAATGTCATCTAGGTATGCCACTGTGTAATCATCTGTATCATGCAGCACCTGATTCAGCAATTGTTGAAAGGTGGCGGGGGTGTTCTTCAACCCAAAGACCATTATTTTAAACTCGAATAAGCCTATTGGGGGTAATGAAAGCCGACTGCTCCCTAGCTCTGGCCAAAAGTTCTACCTGCCAGTACCCCTTGGCCAGGTCTATGGTCATCAGGTAGGTCACCCCTCCCAGCTTGTCCAGCAACTTGTCTTGGTGGGGCATTGGGTGGCATCAGACTTCATGATGGCATTGAGCTCACAAGGATCTACAGAAGCATGTAGTTCCATCCGACTTGTGGATGAGGACTACAGGTGAGGCCCAGGGACTGTGGGATTTTGGATCACCCCAGATCCAGCATCTCTTCCACCTCCTCCTAATATCTTTTAGGATGACCTCAGATACCCAGTAGGCTGTCCAACGTATGGGTGTCTGGGAACCTGTGTCCATGTCATGAAATGCAGCAGGATCCATCCAGGCTTGGGGTAAACAGAGGGGAAAAGTTCTGTAAAATGTTCCTACCTCTTGGGCCTCTTCAGGTGCCAACTGTGGGGATAACTTGATGGCCTCCATAGATGACTCCCACTTGCTTTCAGCTAGCTAGTCAACAATGGGGTCCTCCTCATCCATCTCCTTCCCAGGACTGCAAACCACAAGTACCATGTCAGCCCTACTGAAATAGGGCTTCATCATGTTAACATGGTACATCCTGTTGGTGTTTCTTTTTATGTATGTATTTATTTATTGAAGAGTTTCACCAGAAAAACACACTGAGCAACAAGTTGCTCGTCTCACAGTGCATCCTAGGGGAGGGTGAAGAGGGGAACATAGGTAATATAGTAGATAAATCCAATGAACATTTTCAATTACAGTTTGGTACGGCATATCCATAGCAAACCAGTGCAGATAAAGTGAATGCACATATACAAATGTGGTTGGATAAGACATATACAAAGGTAGAATTAAACCAAATACATTTACAAGGTTATACATGTAGTGCAACAAAGCAAAATAGGCTTGAAGTGCAATAAAATTTGGGAAATACAGCAGAATCTTCATGACAAGTGCAGTTTGAGGAGTAAAAGTTGCATAGGACCTGGGAGATGGAAGAGGAGATGAAGAGTGTCAGATGGGCATAGGTAGTGATTTCCAGAGTATAGGGAAGTGATAGAAAGCACCTTAGCTGCTTGTAGTAGTACATCATGGAATAGCCAGAGTGCAAGAGTCAGTGGATCTGAGAGAATGGTGACAGAGGTGGAATGGAAAGGAGAGGATAGATGATGGGAGAGAACCAAACCAGAATTTAGAGGTAAATTTCACGCAGTGCAAGAGTCATCTGCACTCCAGGGAGGGAAAGCAAGGAGTAGTAGTAGAGAGCAGTGGTGGGCACTGGGGAGAGTCATGAGCAAAGTGACAAAAAGCATTGAAACTGGAATCCAATTTGGATAGGGAAGACTTAGGAGCAGCACAAAAGACTATGTCACAATAGTTTAAAATAGGGAGAATCATTTTCTGAACAAAGTCACACCTAGCTGACAGAAGTAAGCAACTGCAGTTCCTGTAGAGGGCACCAAACTTGGAGAGCAGTTTCTTCAGGATGGCGTCAACATGTTCAGAAAAGTTTAGGTGTCGGTCAAGCCAAACACCTAAATGTTTAAAAGAGGCGGTATCCTCAAGTGTGGTCCCATCCATGGTGTGGAAGGTGGGTAGGAGGAAGCCTAGAAAGTCTCTACCTCATGCCAAAGGTCATGGAGACTTTTCTTGGTATTCAGGAAAAGCTGATGTGACTTAAACCAGCACCGAACATTATTCAAGTTGAGCTGGAGGCTGGTGGATACAACAGAGGGAGATTGGCCAGAGGTGAACAAGACCATGTTGTCAGCGTACATATGAATAGAGGAGGAGGAACATACTGACGGCAGGCCATTAAGGAAATTAGAGAATAAAAGTGAGCCAAGTACAGAGCCTTGAGGCACACCAGTTGAGATGGGCAGGCGGGACGTGAATCAGCTATTTTAACTGATTGAGTTCTTCCTACCAGGTAGGCTTTAAAACATTTACAGGCTGACTGGGATAGGCCAGCTGAGGAGAGGGCCTCAAGAAGGAGGGTGTGGGAAACAGTGTCAAATGCCTTGGCAAGGTTGACAAAGATGGCAGATGTGATATGACCACTATCCATGGCAGAATGGATAGTCAGTAAGACTAAGTAGGGAGGTCGTGGTGGAGTGGTTCTTCCAAAATCCAGATTGGAATGGAGTGAAAAAGGAGATGTCATACAGGAAAGAGGATAGTTGAGAGAGAACCAGGTGTTCCTGAAGTTTAGCCAGGGTAGGTAGAACTGAGATGGGGCAGTAGTTCCCTGCAGTAGCAGGGTTATCACCTTTAGGTGAAGGAAGAACAATGGCATACTTCCAGGCTTCAGGGATAGTGGCAGTGAGGAAAGATACGTTGAGTAAATCAGTTAGGGTGATGGAGATAGGAGGGGAAGATAGGTAGAGTAGCTTGGGGTCCATGCCATCTGGCCAGTTGCCTTTGGAGGGTAGAGAGAGAGAGAGAGAGAGAGAGAGAGAGAGAGAGAGAGAGAGAGAGAGAGAGAGAGAGAGAGAGAGAGAGAGAGAAGTGCATGTAGGTGTCATGAGGAGAGATGGGAGAAAAGGAGAAATTCAAGTCTGGCAGTTGTGGGGGTAGGGGTAGGGTAGCCAGGGATGTATGTGGTGAGGATCGGGAGGTTAGTAGAGCTGAGGCACATGTTGTAAAATAGAATTAAATTTCTCACTACAACAAGGTGTTCAACTATGAGTTGGTTGTTCATTTTGATGACAGGAGGTGGTGATGTATTTTGGGAGGAGAAGAGGGAGTGGATAACCTTCCAGATCTTAGAGGGATTATTTATATTTGAGTTGAAAGTGGACTTGAAATATTCTGCTTTGGCAAGCTGGATAGCTTTTAGTACAGGAGTTTCTGAGCGAGTGATAGTTGAAGAGAGATCTTGAGGAAGTTTGGTGGATTTGTGGGTCTTCCAGGCTTGGTCTCAAGCATGTTGGCAGGCCAGTAGCTCAGGGGTAATCCAGGAGAGGTGAGAACCTGTACCTCACATGCCTTAATGGAGCATGTTTGTTCCAAATACCAAGGAAGGAGTCTTGAAATATGCCAAAGCATAATCTATGGACTAGGCAGAGGCTATTGGAGCCCAGTTAGCATGAGTGAGGTCATGGTGGAGCGGAGCAAGGTCCAGGAAGCTGTAGGAGCCGATAGTAAGGAGATTGTGGGGGCCTTAGGTCTATGGACTTTCTAACTAGGTATATCATGTGATGATCACTGAGTACATCTGGTAATAAGCCCGACTGGACAATCCTGTGGGGGTGGAAGGTGAGGGCCCAGTCTAAGAGAGGTGTGGTTAGTGTTTTGTGATTTAAACCAGTGGGTTCAGAAATTAATTGGGGCAAGTTGAGTGCAGTAATGTCAGCATGTGGTTTACCTAGGGAGGGTGACAACCAGTTCAGGTTGAGGTCGCCTAAAAAATAAAGCTCTCCAGAAGCAGAGAGGGAACTTATTGTGGTAACTTGGTCAGTGGGTGTGGAGTGGTATAAACCTGGCTGGCAATAAACCCCAGCAATAAAAATTGGCACAGAAAAGGGGAGGGATAGTTGAAGGACCAATGCCTCATAGGCACCTGGGCTGAAGTAGATAGGACTGTTGAGATTTGGAGTCGGGAGGAGGAGTAAATAGCTATACCCCTTCCCCTACCAACGCAAGCTTGTCGGGTAATAGAGTACCCAGGAATTGTTAAAGATGCATCAGAGATTTTGTTTGTTAGCCAGGTCTCGATAAAATAAGGATGTCAGGAGTGAGGGAACTAATAAGAGGGAGTAGGAGGTCGAATTTAGGAAATAGACTACAAATGTTAAGGTGGAGGATTTTTAGGCCACAAGGGAGGATCATAGGGTAGGCTAGGGAGGTGGGGGAGAGGAGGAGTCTCCCATCAGGCAACTCCATAATGTAATTTACATTGCTCCATTTGGACTACCTTGTATAGTCCTGCCCACTCTGCCTGCAGCTTGTCCTTCCAGACTGGGATCAGAAACATGACTTTCTGTCCTACTCTATACAAGTGAGCTCTGGCTCCACGATCATACCAGGTCTTTTGTTTCTGCTAGGCAGCTGACAGGCTGCTCTGGGCCACTCCCATAAGCTCCTTCAACTTTTCCCTAAACTTCAAAACATACTCCACTATCGGGGTCCCCTGGTGGCATGTTTCATCAAAAACAAGGGCCCCTGCACCCTATGTCCATACAAGAGCTCGAAGGGAAAGTCCTGTCGACTCTTGTGGCACTTCCCACTAGGGCAAAAAGCAGGTGGGGAAGGTATCTGTCCCAGTCCCACTCATGCTGTTCTGTGAATGCCCTCAGTATGGTTTTCAAGGTCCCATTAAACCTTTCTACCTGCCCATTCACCTGTGGGTGGTAATTCATTGTCGACTCTGCAGCACCCCATGCCTTTCCAACAAACACTTCACCAGATCCAACATGAAGTTACCCCTTGGTCAGAGATAACCCTCCTGCAGAAACCCTACACAGGAAAAGTCCCTAGCAAGGCATCTTCTTCACTTCCTGCCTTGATGGAGGACAGGGCGACTGCCTCTGGATATCGGGTGGCATAATCTATCACCACCAGGATAGACTTTTTCCTGGAGGAGCTTGGGGTATTCAAAGGACCCACAATATCCATTCCCACCTTTTGAATGGCTCCTCCACAATAGGTAAGGAATTAAAGCAGCTTTTACTTTTCCTTCAGTGCTCCCTGTTCACTGACACTGGTGACAGGATCTGCAGTATTCCTTCACTTGCTTTGTAAAGTTGGGCCAATAAAAATTATGAGCTAATCACTGCGTAGTGTGAGCAATGCCCAGATGTCCAGACATGGTAATAGCATGAGCTATCTTGAACAATAACTCACGTTATCTATTGGGAACAACAAGCTGCGTGCCTTTCACCCCACCCTCTGTCCTCACATTTTGCATGTATAACAGGCCATTGTCCCAGAAAACCTTATGTTTTATGTCACCCCCTTGTGTCCCATCAGACTCTGCATGGGCCCTCAGGTTCTGTAAGCTAGGGTCCATCCTCTGATCTGCTGCAAAGTCCTCACACTTTCCCAAAGCATGGGGCATGTCCCCTTCAGCTTTCAGGCTAAGGTCCATAGCTGCTGTGTTCAGGATTTCAGTGTCACAGCAATCCCCAGTCCCCTTGCCATGTGTTACCCCTCCCTTCTCAGAGTCAACTTCAGTAGCTGTCTGGTGAATGGTTACTCAGGTGAGTTCCATCTCCTCTTTATCACTCTCCCTTGCAAGAGACACAGGCTGGTGGACCAGCCTCCCACTCTCTCTTGGTGAGCTTCTGTGGGGTTCAGAAGATCACAGGAGGCCTTAGCCCTCTGGCTGTGAGTCACAGCACATACCACCCGCTGCTGAACATCATTCTCTAAAATAACATCCACAGCGAGTGTGACTGCTACAGCCACCTTCTGAACCCTTTCTCCTGCATCACCTCAGTCTAGGATAACACTGGCTAGTGGCAGGGTTTTCTCCTCCCCAGTGAATCCCTTTACAGAAACAAACTGATTTGGCAGGAGTTGCTTGCTCAGGCCCAACCAAATCCCCTTTTGCCAGGTTTGGAGGCAGTATAGCGCAGTGGGATGCAGTATAGCACAGCGGGAAGCAGTATAGTGCAGTGGTTTAAGGCTCTGAGCTGCAAATCTGGAGACCTGGGTTTGAATCCCACAGCCCCCACTTGCATACTGTGTGACCCTGAGCAAGTCACTTAACTTCCCTGTGCTCCCAGGTCGCACCTGTAAACAAGCTTTCAGCTAAGTGTGCCACTCCTGGTTAAACAATTGAAAAAAAGATGCCCCAGTGTCCCTTAACCCTCTAGTCTGTACCCCATTCATTGTGACTGGATGCATGTGCTCTCATATTCACAGGAATAGCCTCAGTGATACACTCAGCAACTATTTCAGGTGGAGGGAATCCTTTCACACCTTGTGCCGTTTTAGGATACTGCCTGGCAATATACCCTGGCTTTTTACAGAACCAACAATCATCACTTTTCTTTTCCCCAAAATCCCATTTCGGTAAACTGTGCCTCGCCTCTTTCTGCAGAAGCAATGAGAGTTTCTGTTACCCTGCAGACGTGCTTTCCCCCTTGCTACTGCTGTGCCTACTCCCAAACTTCCCTTCAGAGCAGGCCTGCTCCTGGCATAGCGGTCAGAAAGCTAAGCATCTTGTTTTGCTGTCTGAGGGTCTCAGTCCTCTAATCAGATGTTCAGTTCTGCTGGACATGCCCAAAAGAACTGTTCCAGCAATATGACTTCCTTAATTGCTACAGTAGAGTTAGAGTTTACCCCTTCCAACCAACGCTTTAAAAACTGGCATTGTTTTGTGGCAAGTTCCTCAAAGCTCATTTCGGGGCCCTTCAGGAGCTTCCGATTTCATTTTGTAGGCCTCAGAATATAAATCATACTTTTTCAATAAAGCAGTTTTGAGTTTATCATAGTCCTGGCTGTCAGCATTGCCCTTTTGTCCCAGCGCCTCTCACCACTTCCTTACAAGCAAAAGGGATAGCTGAAAGCTCCAGGCCTCCTTGGGTACCTGCTTGAATGCAGACCTTTTCAAATGAGTTTAAAAGCATCCATGTCCTCCTCACCTTCTTTAAATTATGCAATTAATTTAGAATTTAGTTTATAACCCAGCCCTGAAGTTTCCTTTTCACCCCACCACCTACCTTGTTGTTGGAGCTTAAGTTTCTCCAGCTTGAAGTCATTTAGACGTTATTTGTCCTGCAGCTCATTTTCAAGCTCCAGCTTCTGTTCAAGTCTTTTCTACTCTAGCTCAAGCTCCCATTTGTGCTGTTTTTCTTGTCTAATGAGCTCCAATTTCTTCATCTCCAGTTGCTGCTTTAACTCTCCAGATCAAAATCTATGGTGGTTCCCCTTGGTGCTGTGGCTCCTCATCCACTCATCCCAGTTGCCTCTGTCCTAGATCTGGTCACTCATGGATCTGTCTGGCACCTGCATGTCCAAGGTCTGGTCCCCTGCAGTTACCGACTGTGACTCGAAGTCCCAGGCTGCTGCATGATCATCGGCTGCCACAAAGAATTCTATGAGATGCCTTTTAGTATGCCCCTCATAAAGGACCCCTCTTTCCTGGCATAGCTGTTTCAGCTGTTCTGCAGTGCAGTCATTGAGCTGGAAGACATCTTTCCTTCTTACACTATCACTGGTCTGACTTGCACAGCAACAAAAAAAACAAAAATAGGGCAGAGAACTATATACTGTAACCAAATTTCCCCTTTGCCAATTTCTGCCCTCTTTTGTGTGTGGTTTGTTCAAACTGTTCACAATTCCATATGCTGGCACCAATTTGTCACAGACCCATTCTTGTGGGGTGGTTCACTGGGTTCACAGTGAACTCCCACTAAGTGCAGCCTGTGGTGTGTGATCAGGAAACCCCTCCCTGTCCTTCTAGGGTGCCTCATGGAATTTATAACCAAGGTCTGCCAGAGGATCCAGGGTGCCTCTCTCTGTGTGAGGTGCAAATACAGTCTAAAGTCTGTGTTCTGGATAGAGAACCCTCTTGGCCACTGACATTAAACTGGAAAAGCCATAGGTCTTCAGGTTCCTATCCACCCTAAATGTGTCTTTCCCAGAGAAATGCAGAGACCAGTTCAAACCCACAGACCACTCCAAGAGACCTACATATTTCCCTCTTACACTCACAGAGTCCTTTTCATGTCCCTACCTGGTAACATGTTGGCCTTAAGCATTAGAGCAGGTGGTGTTGCTTGAACAAAACCTCCCAACCTTACGCACACAACAGACAGTTTTTAGAGGTATTTAAAATTATGCCAAAAGGGCTTTACTAATATCTATTAGAAAGTATAATTTAATGTAAAATAGCATTCCAAGATTTGGTTACAAGATATAGAAAAATAAACTTAGACAATACACAAAACATTACACTAACTTTCCTAAATCTAAATATAGTTCTACCTTGTTTCCAGTGCAGTTGAGTTAAATTAGAGTCCAGTAAAGTAAATGTCCTTGTTACCTGTTTGGTGATGGAATTAACAAACAGGGTCCCATCTGATCAGTTGAAGTATCACAACTGGACTGAGTTCCACAAGTCTTAGTCTTGGCTTTCAAAGCAGTTTCAGGGGGCTGCCTTGGGATTTCCACACTGTGAGTGACTGGCCTTTGTCACATGGCTGCATGAACCAACCAGCTCCTGATGTTTGTTTAAAAATTTCAACTGTAGATTTTCCTGGGGATCTCTCTCTCCCCCATCTGGTTTGGAAAATAGATTCTCTCTGGCCTGTCCCTGGAGACATCTCTAGCTCCAACTCCTGTGGACAGAGCTGGGCCCAGGCCTTTTGCCTTGCTTCTGTTTCAAGTAAACGATTCAGAACCCAAATTGCTGGTCTGTTAAAATAAACACCTCCGATTATCTGAAATTGCCCTACCTAGGCACAGTTTCTTGAACCCAAAAGGAACCAGTTCAAACTGGAAGAGCTTTTGTTCTTGAGCTCAGATGCAGAAAAAACAGGAATTATTTCAAGCCAAATGCAATTACAGATAACAACACCGGTTTGACCAGCCATATAACAAAGGGAATATTAAATAATAAAACAACAGAGATATGTTATGGCGCTATTCTACCACATCAGGATGTAAAAACACACTTTGGCCAGGATTTGAAAAATGACAGCTGTCATATTCATGAGGTGCTGTAAAGAAATGGTTATGTTGTAAATGTGGGGTAAAAATATTGAAAATTACCAAAGTTACGAGCCTGTGTTCACAAAATTCAACGTAGGCTCATAACTTTGTTGTTTTTTAATATTTGTATACCAAATTTTCAACATAGACTTCTTATGACCCCACCTCATGAACAAGGGCAGAGAAAATTTCAACTCCTGCCTGAGAGGTAATTTCACACAGGGCCACACAATCACCTTTTGGGCAGATTTGCCTAATGTCACTGAAATTGTTCATGAGGTGGATGTCCCAAAAAGGCATATTGAAAATGTGGGCCAACAAATATGCAGAAATTGCCAAGTTATGCCACTAAGTTCAAAACCTCATTGAAATACATTGACTCCCCCATACCTGTTTCTTCAGTTCAGGGTCCGACTTTGAAGAGTGAAGACGTGTTTGTGGTCCACAGAAGATGATGGTGTTGGACTTCTGGTGGATAGGTGAGAGCTTGGGTGGGTGGGTGCTGAGTGGGAAAAACAGGTGGGGGATGGTAATGGCCATAAAAGACATTGATGGGTGGTATTCTTTTCACAGGGTTAAAAAAATGGAAAGATTCACCTTTTTTCTTGGTAATCATTACACGGGGGATTGAGCATCCCCAGTGTCACTGTTATCTTTTGGGGGAGGGGTGGTGGCTGTTGAGAGGGAGGGTTGGGGGAGTGACGTGGTACTGCACTGTAGCGGGTTCACTTAGGGGGTTGCAAAATTGGGGGATTGGCACCCCAGTGTCAGTGTTATTAAATTATTATGGAGACAGTGATTGAAGGGTGGAAGTGTGACACTAGACACCACAGAAATATACAATTTTAAGGGGAGGATGATCAGAGGGTTGGGGGTGCTACCAGACACCAGGGTTTTAAAAATAATCATATGGACCATTGATTGAAGGGTGGAGGGGTGCCACCACACACCATGGAAAACCACAGAAGCAATTGAGACAGCAATTGGAGGTTGGAGGTTGCCGCTAGACACCAGGGATAAAGTTTGGCAATGAGGACTGGGAGTGGAGGGTGAGGTGCCACTATTCTCACTGTTCACACCTAAGCCCTGAACTCCCTTCCAATGGCATTTAGATGTGCTAAGTCTCCTCAGGTTTTCAAGAATGACCTTCGTAAACTCCTTCTGGTCAATGATAAATGCTTGTGTACCTGATTCTCTGTATTTTTGGAACTGATCTGTTATATCTCATAATACTTCAGCACTTATTTGGTTGCTTTTTTATACTCCCTCTACTGCTCAAATTGTTACATGTTGCTCTAGTGTCTTTGCTTACCGTGTTTGATGTTTTTGTATCATTAAAATTTGATGCTGCCCCCCTGCTTCTAAACAACCTTCCCCCTGAAATAACAGCTGAAAACAAGATTGGCCCATTCAAACGCAAACTCCGCCAGCACCTCACTGACCTTAGCAGCTGTGGCTGCTCTGCCTAGGCTTGTGGCTGTGTTTCACCTCTCCCTCCTCTTCTCTCCTCCCTTGCTACCTTCCTCACTTCTCTCCGCCTCTCCATCCCATGCTACTCCCTGTCTCCCTCCACCCCTCACCTACCATTCTACCCCCTCTCATCTCCCACCTACCATTCCACTCCCTCTTCTGCTCCTCTCCTCCCCTCCTTTCTCCCCTTCCCTATCACCCTATCTCTTGTTGCTCCACCCCAGACTACCTAGCACTTATCTTTCTGTTCTTGCACTTATGACAAAGTCAAATCCTTGACTGCCTACCCCCTTTTCCCCACCCCTACCCCTCTTATCCCCCACCCCTTGCTCCACTTATGCCACCCCTATGATGGTTTTCATTTTTATCTGTGTCTTATTATATATACACCCATATTGTTAATTGTGCATTGTTATTTGCTACTGACTGTTTACTACTGTGCTGGTCTATACACATGTACTGTCTTTGCTACTAAGTTCACCTCCTGACCTGTATTGTATCTTACCACTGTTTGCTTCTATGTTAACCTCCTGACCTTGTAATGTATCTTACCACTTTTGCTTGCACCATTGCTGACGTGGAACCTTTGTAAAAGAACCCTTGGTTCAAAGATATTTGTCATCCTAGTAATAAATAAATAAATAAAATAAATAAATTGTATTTGATGTTCATGTTGTTCTGTAACCCTCCGGTTGTGACTGAAAATAGGAATGCATTTGTCTAGTGCACCCACCCGGTCAACAAAAACTAAATAAATAAATAGACACAAGGGAAAAGATGAGGGCTGACAAAAAATGAATAGTTTTGCTTAAGAAAGAAGAATCTTTTTCATCACTTGTAATATGAATAAGAATCTTTTTTCATATTATGAGTCATGAAAAAAGATTTATAAACTTAAAAAAAAGTAACTTTGGAAGGGAAAGGCACATCTGTGACACAGCCCCTTTTTGCCATGAAAACTTCTGTTCTGACCACAATTCCAAACAGTCTGGGTGCTAGCCCAGTTGACATAAAATGAGGGTCAGGCAGCATGAAAATGGGAAACAAAATGGCTGACAAATTAAAAAAAAAAAAAAAAAGATTTCCCCTTAAGAAAAAGGATGATGTCCATATGAAAAAGAGAGTTCTTTTTAAGTTTCATACAGCTGTTAAGAACTCAGGCAAAATATATAGAACATGGTGAAAAAGCTGGTCATCTGTTAGCCTTATGCCTCCGGAAACTAGAAGCTTCCAGAAACATACCTGTGATTAATGCTCCTGATGGTTCAGTTAAAACACACCCAAGGGATATAGTTAGTTCAGTTAAAACACACCCAAGGGATATAGTTACCATCTTTGAACAGTTCTACTCCTCTCTATATGGTCCACGGATATCTCCTTAATCTGAAGAAGATCTTACAGCATATATTTCTGCTGCTGCTCTACCCTCCTTATCACCCAAGCACCAAGTACTTCTGTCCACTAAAATCTCTCAACAAGAAATAGAATTGGCTATCAACGCCTTGTCTCTAGATAAAGCCCCAGGCTCTGATGGCCTACCTTTTAACTTTTACAAGACTTTTGTTAAGGAACTAAGCCCCATTCTTTCTCGTTTCTATCGTTATGCTCTGGTGATGTCTTGGATTCTTCCTATTAGAAGCCACTATCATTCTTCTTCTTAAACCAAATAAACCCCTTCATGTCCGGCCAGTTACCGGCCTATATCCCTATTAAATTGTGACATAAAGATCTTAGCAAAAATCTTGGCCAGTAGAATAGAGAAAGTATGGACCTGTCTTCTTAGTCAGGAACAGGTGGGTTTTGTATCCAGTAGATCGTCATCAGACCATATTCGTAAACTTGCATGTATCTTTCAGGCAGCGGAATCCCACCCCCCGATGGCATTACTCTCTTTAGATGCAGAAAAAGCTTTTGACAGGGTGGACCGGACCTTTCTATGGGCTACTCTGCAAAGAATGGGCTTTCTCTTCCAGTTCATTCAATGGATTCAAACATTATATTCCTCTCCCTCAGCTAAAATCCATTGTAATGGGGCATATTCTTCTTCTTTTCCTCTAAACACAGGTACACATCAAGGCTACCCACTTTCTCCCTTCCTCTTCAGCTTTTACCTTGAGCCATTAATTGGGCAATTAAAATCTTCTCCCTCTGTCGTTGGAATCCCTGTTGGGAATCAGACTCCACAACTATCGATTTACGCTGATGACATCCTGTTACACCTATCAAATCCGGTTTCCTGTCTAGCGGAGGTCCTGACACTAATTGATACCTTTGGAAAGTACTCAAATTACAGACTGAATTTGAGCAAAACAGAAATTTACCCCCTCAATCATATTACATAAAGACAGCCTTTTGCTTAGTTCGGTATGAAATGGTCTCCCAGTATATTAAATACCTCAGTATTTACCTTACTTCAGACTCATCTCTTTGCATAAGCTAAATTTTCTAGATCTTTGAATGTTGTTCAGCAGGACCTTTTGCGCTGGAGAAATCTTCCAGTTTCATTATAGGGCAGGATCAACATTATTAAAATGAATGTTCTTCCAGATTATTCTACCCTCTTAATATGTTTAACATCTGGTTACCCTTAACTTTTTTAAACATATACATGCTGAGGTCACCTCTTTCATTTGGCTGGACAAAACCTCCAGACGGTCATATCATAAACTTAGTTTGCCCAAAGAATATGTTGGACTCTGTCTCCCTAATTTCATGTTCTACAATCGGGTGAGTCATCTCTACATAGATACATAGATAAATAGACAGTGTCGGTAGATAAGGGCCTATGACCCACCCAGTCTGCCCACTTGAGTTTGTAAGTTCAGTTTATGTTTTTCTAGAAGTCTGTTGCCCCTTACCCCTGACCTCCAGAATTCCTTTATGTCTACAAGTGTGGGAAATGGTTGTCTATAACCCAAATCATACAACAAACAGATTATGTACCTACGCGGCTCACAATTGAATCAGATCTGCTCTCCAATAACAAATTGGATCCCACCAGAATTGTCTACTCTCCGCCAAAAATTTTACCGAAAGCCTTATATCCTACTCCAATAGGCATTTCTTTAGAGTTCTATCTCAACTCGGAGGCCATATCAAACTATTCCCTGCCAAGGACTTTTCTCAACCTCTTTTCTCTCATCCTAATACTAAGATAGGAGGCCTTCCTCTCCATCTTGGCTCAGAATTCCTTGAGACTCTAAAGATTCTGACTTCTATTCTAACACTACCATTCTCACCTCTCAGGAGATACTGTCTAAATTTGGCTTATGGTCGGTTTCTTCTTCAAGGTATACCAACTCAGACACCAACTAATTAAACTATTTGGACAAAGATTACAACCCTCGGTGTTTGGGGAATCCCTGCAACAAATTTCTGCCCAGCCTATCGACCTCATGGAATTTCTGCAATATATAAAGTTCTGCTAATCGGTTCTCAAGCCCTCCTCGATAGGCTCTATGGTATGGGATACTCTGCTACCTACTATAGAACTTAATTGGCCTCAACTTGAAAGACCTCTATATGAATATCACACAGTATAGGTTCAGACTGACCCAGTATTGTATCTTAAACAAGATGTATTATACCCCAGATAAACTAGCCAAAATGGGCTGCCTCCCCTCATCACTTTGTTCCAGATGTAATAAAGAAGAAGGTTCATTAATACATATTTTTTGGTCTTGTGGGAAGGTATCTCCCCTGTCGACACAAATTGAATGCCAGCTTGACCCACTTCTGGGTCTTCAAGGACTATTCTCCCCATCCATTTGTATTCTTGGGGATTTCTCGAGACACAGATTAAAGAAAAAGATATCATATGGCACTCATCTCTCGGCAGTTAAGAAACTAGTTATCTGACATTGGATGGGCCAGCAACTATTACTTATTCAGAATGGTTACATTAAAATATAATTTGCTCTCTGAGCAGAACAGCTAATTGCCAGTGTTAGACAACGTGTCCCTTCATTTAATAAAAGTGAGGGAAATTATATGCTGTATATGTCCTGATTGTTTCCTGTTGGTCGTATCAAGTGACTCGTCACATTCTAAAAGGTTTAAAGCACAGATTGTACTTTGTTCCATAGTAGAATACCTTTGTTATCATTAGTTGTTCCAATTAGCTGATTTGCCTCACCAGGGGTGGAGGGTGGAAGAGAACATGGGTAGGAGGGGGTAGTATAGAGGGAGTTTGATTTATCCAGAATTTTCTGTATAATGGCTTACTCACCTTGGTCATATGTATGTCTTTCTTCTTTTTTTATTAGTTGTATGTTGTATGTAAAATCAATACAAATTTTTTGATTTAAAAAAGTTTCATATAGCTATTTTTAGTGCTTACTGAGCATGCTTAGAACCAATTATTCAAAACTGCAAACTTAAATAACTTTTGGAACATATTAATATTTTTCACCAAATAAGCAAAAGGCACATCTGTGTGCCAGTCTCTTTCTACCCTAAAATTGCAGGCCAAAATTCAAAGTGTGTGGGTGCTAGCCAAGTTGACAGAAATCAATTCAAACCAATGGGAAAAAATACTGAAAATCTACTTTTTTCACTATCTGTATCTCAGAATCTGCACATCTGACCAAAATGAAACTTGACACATCAAGACGTTTAACCCAGAAGACCACGCATGCAATGTTTAGGAAAATCTGTTGAACAGTTGTCAGTTATTAAAGTGCAAATTGTGGGTTTAACACTGAAGTGCCTTGCACCCCTAAAATATATATATATATATATATATATATATATATACACATATATATACTGTATATATATACATAGAGAGAGAGAGAGAGAGAGAGATATTATAGTGGCACAGCAGTACTCTATAGTTAGGTTGCTGGCTACTTCTATGTTAAACCCAAACATTTGCACTTCAATAACTTTGCAAACCATATGACTGATATGCCCAAATGTTTTCATGAGCCATCTGGTACCATGGATCTCTGGATCTGCAAGTTTCTGTTCCAGTCAGATGTGCAGTTGTGGAGCTGTTGAGTGCCCCAAAATGTGGAAATTTACAATTTTGGTGCAAATTCTTTTGCTGTTCCATAAGTTCTAAATGCTTTGGGGTTGTGGTCTGAAATGGTTAGAGTATATGGGGTCTGGTCACTGATGTGCCTTTTGAAGGTTTAGTGAAAAATATTAATCTGTTCAAAAGTTATAAAACTTTAGTTTCCCATTGTAGCCTATTATGAAAAAAATATATGTCCACTTTGAAAGTACCTTTGACTTTCGCAAAAGCTCTTTTGACTTTCGCAAATGGGTTTTCTAGTGTCATGTTGCTACCATCTTGTTTTCAGTTAGCGGCGGTAAAAAACATTGTAATTCAAAACTAATGCTCCTTTGTATACACCAACAGTTGTATTTACCTAATTGAGGCCCGAGGAACATGATCCTGGCATTATTTAAAAAAAAATAGTGGCCTGAAATATGTTTTTTGAGTTCGGTCGTTGGTAGTGCTGCAAATTTGCAGCACTTCTTTTGTGAAACTGCCACAAATTGCAGCAATTTTTGCACAACTGACAACACTGTTGTATGAAAACTGCCACAACTTTGTGGCACTTTTCGTGAAAACTGCCATAAATTTGCAGCACTACTACAATTGAAAAAAAAAAAAAAACAGTCCCTAAAAAATATATATATTCTGTCCATTATTTTAATAAAAACAAAACCAAAAAACAAACAGAATCATATTCCTCGGCCCTCATTTAGGTGAACACCTGTTGGTGCTTACTTAATAAAAGGATATTTTATCCTTTTATTGCCTCCAAGGGAGCTGAGGCATGTTTTATAGTTAAAAAAAGTTTCTGCCAACATCGGGGTGCCCAGTCCCTGTGTTAGCTGTACATGTTCCCCTACCTTAGTGTGGGACACTGGGAAGCCCACTCCCAGTGTCCCCAGTTATGTTCTTAACCCCCATACTGTGGGACACTGAGGAGCCCACCCCAGTGTTCAGAAATAAATAAATATATATATAAAATGTTAAATGTTTTGCCATCAGGGTGCCCAATCTCCGTGTTGGCACTAGACACCCCACCAGTTTGGGACACTGGGGAGCCCACCCCAGTGTCCCAAAATATTATATATATATATTTTTTAATATTTAAAATGTTTTGATGACATCGGGTGCCCAAACCGCTGTCATTCTTGCCTCAGTGCTTTTGCACTGAGGTTCTTTTGTCTTTAACTTGTTTTTGGGGCTCACCATGACCCAAACCTGTAAGACCAACTTAGGGCAGCTGGTTCATTTCCCCTGGAGTGTCATACAGATGAGGTATACTGATGCATCCTGGGTGGGATGAAACACATGTCTGTGTCTTCTGTTTGCACCCTTTGCAGATTGTCTGAGAGGTCCTTTGGTACCATGCATTCCTGCTTAAAGCTGAACCAGCCTAAAATGTCATAGTGATTTGCATATACTTCCCATGGTGCTTTGCTTTGTGGGGGTATGTGTAATTTTGTACTATGTATATATATATATATATATATATACACACACACACACACATACACACATATATGTGTGTATATATGAATTTGGGAGAAGTATGCCATACATGATGCCACTAAAAATCCATACTTTCACAAAACAGGCTTTACATTGATGATGTGTTCACTGTATGGTGGAGCACAATAGAGGAGCTCCATGACTTTATGGGATGCCAGTAGTCTTCAGATCTTAATTTGAGATTTTCAGTGTACAGTGATATTTATTCCATCAATTGTTTTGGATCTTCAAATCACTAAAAACCAGAATGGTGGTATTGACACTAAGCTGTATAGGAAACCATCTGATCATAATTCATCTTTGCATTACACTAGTTGTCACTAGTGGCACACCATTCAAAACATTCCCAAGTCACAATTCATGCAACTTAAACAAAACTGTAGTAGTGAGGAGGAGTGTTCTCCAATAGGAGATACAATGTGGCAGTAGTAGACAAAACTAGACAAGAGGATGACCTGACTGATACCCAGAGAAGATACTGCATGCTTAATGTAATCAAAACTCAGTCTGGTCAGCTACAGATAAGTGAGACAAAGGATGTTAACATGTTACCACCTATGCTACCCAGTCTCCCTAGATCAGAGAAGGGACTGAGAAGAACTGGCACATGATAAGCACAGGAAGAGTGTTAAAGGAGTGCCCACTGGCATGACCCAAGTTTGTTTTTAGGAGGAGTCCAAACATAAGGGACACAGTGAAGTCTGAAGAAAATAAATACTGTAGGTAATAGTAAAGGCACACTGACAATAGAAAATAGAGTTAGAATCAATGTTTCAACCATAGGTCTTCTTCAGGAATTATGTAAAAGAGAAAATCAGTTAGTGTACAGTGAGACCTATTTTTACAAAAGAGACTGCCCCAACACCTGGTTACTGACACTTCCACCTGCATCGTTACCAATACAGTAACTGTAAATACTGCAATGTTACTGCAAAAAAAAATCTGTAACTAACATACAGAGCCTAGGACCTTTTTTAGGGTTATCAACTGTATCAATACTTCCGTAGTGACTAGCCCATTGGCACACCAAATACCAAGAGTGGAAAGCCAGGAGATAATAGGTAAGTCTTGGGAGAAGGCAGGTTGACAAGAGTTGGAGCAGTGCAGAGTGCTGAGATGGGGCTGAGAGCTGGTCAGGGATAGGCAGGTAAACCGAAATTTTAAAAAATAAATAACAACAATGCTTCTGTAGTGTACTTGGCCATGTGTAAATGAGAGGCCTACTTACAGTATGTGAGAAAAATTGTAAGCTGAAAGTAACAGTAGAGGAACATGTAAGGGCAACTTGAAAACGGGAACACTGGGAATGCATTGGCCCTATGTGTTGGAAGACACAGCCCCACACATAATGTTGTTTTTCAAGGAACTGAGGTTTCTATGGGCCCTAGAGGAGGTGATTAGGATAACCGTTTGCTTAAAATAGAGCCAGTCTGGATTCACAGATTAGGTGTCTATCAACATCCAGGTCCAAGTTAAAGATTTGAGTAGAACCGATGCCTTTTGTGGCACAGCAGGTTTATATATAGGTATTTATGATAATTGTTTTCTGTGTCTGAATTGGGATCTGTATTTATGTATTTTTTCTTCTCTTCACAGGTGCTCAGGTTGATCCAGCTGGAATAAACCTTGGATGCCCTTCCTTTTGTCTTGGCCAATCTGAGCTTTTTAATATGTATTCCTCCAGGTAAATATAGTTAATTACCCTTCTGTGTCCATTTAAGGGAAAACTATTTATGTAAATATAATAGGTGTTGATATGCTACACAGTCATATCCTATTACCATTACTTTCACTTACAATTTTTGTTTGTGCCAACATAACCTATACATTTTGTAACATGTAGATAACCATTTTCGATACAACTTATATATGTGTGTTTAAAATTATGCTGAAATGTAGCTGATTATAAGTGACTGAAATCTTAAAGATAGGGGGCCCAATTCTAGAAGAATGGTGCAAGTTGCCTCCAAAGGTGACTTGCACCAAACTCAGTTGCGACATGGCCCCTGCACCCAATTCCAGAAAGAGCAAGGTCCCTGCAGCTAAGTCCCATGACTTGCACCAACTGCACCAGTACGCCAAACAGAGGGCATACTGTAATGGTTGTCCACAAGCCTGCAGCATGCCCAAGTGAAGGGTGCAAGTGCCACTCCACACAAGCCCCATATCCTCACAGGCATGTAGCTTTCAATGCCTCGATCTGGCACAAATGCCCCGCAGGGGCTTCTGGCTTCCGTCTCGATCCCCAGCATTGTGGCATGTCACTTGAAACCACACAGCCGCTTCGATATCTCTGGTAGTTAGTGGCCTCTCATTTCCAGCCTGCCATACTTTCTGCACTCCCCAACCCATCATCAGTCAGAGACTGGCACGCTCATTTCACCACCATGGGCAAGCCACTCACTGTGCTCCATATATGAGTTGCCAGACTACTGTACTATTGCATAGTAGTACGCGCTCAATGAATGCATGACATTTCATTCATTGGGTGCATGCACTTTACAGTAGTACGCACTCATGTGGAGCACAGTCAGCATCTGGTCATGGTGGTGAGAGGTGGACTGTACCAGTCGATGACTATTATGGATTGGGGGTGCGGAGAGGTATGGCACAGCTGGGAGGTGGTGGGGAGCCACTAGACTATCAGGGATATCGGGGGTGGCTTTGGCAGTTTTGCAAGTGACATGCTGCAATTGCTGGGGATTGTAGCATGGTGAAAATGGGAAAGCATTTCTGCGGGCATTTTGTGCCATTGGAGGATTGGGGCATTGAGGGGAGGTTGCATGCCCTGCGGGGCATTTCGTGCCTTTGGGGGATCAGGTATGGGGGGAGGTTGACATCTTTCAGCAGGGGACACATTTGCCCCTGGAGGCACTAAAGTACACTTACACCAACTAAATGCTGGTGTAACTTACATTGGCGGATGTCCTCCAGGGGTTGTATGATAATGGCAACCCTGGGGACTTTGTTGCTGCCCATCCAGAATAGGGCGCATCTGCTACCATAAACCCCCTAGCACCACGTCGCAGGGGGTTTACGGCGTATATGCTGATGTATGTACACTTTGGTGCAAGCAGCCTGTGGCATGTTGTGTGCTGCTTTGCAGAATAGTGCACCAGAGCTGCTGGCACACTTGGCTACTTCTTCTGGTGCAAGTCAGGTTACGCCAAGCGTATCCCTTCTAGAGTCAGCCCCCATACATTTATGTAGTGGTTATGGCATTTAAAATAATTATAATGTGTTGTCAAACGTTATCTGCCAAAATCTATTGTTTTACAGTTTTGTTATACCATCGATGTGATGTAACTTTGTTGTTAACCCATCTATGGTATGCCACATCAATGGTTTAACAGCCAGAAATTATCTGTGCATGCACATTTCCCGATCTGCCAGCCTTATTGAACAAGCCGCAGCAGTTATAGCTGGACCCAGATAGAGCAGTGTTGAGAACTTAAAAGTAAGGATCCAGACAGCAAATTGTTTTTGTTTCACTCTTTATGGGACCATATACTATAAAAGATAATGTATGGTTCATCTATTGGCAACCAGTTTGTGTAACCATCTTGAGGTTGCCATGGGGACTTAAACCTCTTGAACTTTGCTCTTGAGGTTTAAACGGTCGCCATGGCAACCTCTCGATTTTTAACTAACCGGTTACTGATAGATGACCATACATTATCCTCTATAACTCTGTTCCCCTTTCACTGTTTTATTCACATGATTAGTAAATAATTACTTCTTTCTGCCTTACCATTCACTGCATCAACATACTGTATGTAAGCAAATCAATATTTCACCACTGTTCAACTACGTTGCATCCTGGATTTTTATCAACTGTGCACCCAAGATTACAAATGCCCATTTTTTTTTATTCTGCTTTCACGCTACTACACTGTGTGCACTGTATCAGAAGCAGAGCAGCCTTTGTTGTTCACTGCCTAAATATATGTATTATTTATTTATTTTTTTTACTTTATTTAAACAGCAGTTTGGAAAACCTTTGAGCCATAGGCTCATTTACAAAGGTACCTTGTCACAGTAAGACAAACCAAAATACACAGTATAGCAGTACAACACATAAGTATAACAGTAAAATTAAGACATAGATACAAACAAGCTGGTACAGGTAGGATGGGGGTACCACTAGGCTACCAGGACATCTGTATGTATAATAATGAGAATCGAGGTGGATAGGGGTACCCCTAGATTACCGGGGTAAATTATCCTTTAAAAACAATTTATCCTTTAAAATGAGTTGGATGACTTGATCATGTCAGGTATACACTTAGAGTATTATGGGTGTTGAGATAGGAGCGCATTATGGGCCCTAGCCTATTGTTCCTAATGCACCCCTGGTATGAACCTTAGTATGAAGTACCAGGGTAACTATGTATTACAATGGGAATGAGGGCAGTGGTACCAGTTAGGTGGGCACAACATTAAAAGCAGAGCAAGAAGTATTATAGTGCCATTCTATACCTCATTGATTAGACCCCACCTTGAATACTGTGCCCAGTTCTGGTCCGCTAGTACAAAAATGGAGATCAGAAATTTGGAAAGGGTGCACAGGAGAACCACAAGGATGGTTAAAGATCTCAGGGGCTCAGATTATGAAGCAAGGCTTGAAAACCTGGGCCAATTCACTCTATAATATAGAAGATACAGGGGGGACATGTGTCTTGTGTTTAGATCACTGACAAACAGTGATCTGTAGGACTGTTTGGGTCTAGAGTTACAGAATCAGCAATATGGCATCAGATCACACCCCCTCCAACTCCAAGGGGAAACATGTCACACTAATAGAAGGGTTTGCTGGTATAATCAGTGAGTGATGGCAGCACGGAATTCACTCCCAATAGAGGTGGTGGGTAGTAGTAGTATGGAGGAATCTGCCATGTTAGACAATTACTGTGCAAGTAAACCATCAGGGCTATTATTAATCATATGGTGAGCTACATGGACTGAAGTCTACTTTGCTCTGAAAAAACATGAAACCTATGAAACAGTCCGTTGAAAATCAGCCCCCGATCCCATAATGTCTGGTGGACCCGAGTGGATCCAAACTCTGCTGATTGTGTACCAGGTCTGCCTCTGAAGCTACATTTCTATGTGGCCACATTAAAAAATGTCTTCACAGTTGCAGAAACCATCCCTAGCCTAGTAAATCCTCACAGAAATGCCCCAATGAGAAAAAGGAATTCTTTCTCAGGCATGCTGACTGCCAGTTGCTTCCACGTGCTTGAATCACTGCTGAGATAGCGGGGGAGTAGCTAGAGAAGCAGATAAATGGCATCAGCCTCATGCAAAATGCCGCAGATTGGCCACCAGCAGTATGGGCTTGTAGTGATCAGACAGCTGAAGCAGAAGGCCAACAGTTGGTGGTGGTATGGCACTGTGAAAATATCCCAGAAGTGGTCAGCCAGCAGAGGGAGCAAGCAAGCAGTTGGTTGCAGGAGTGCTTCAGTGGGTCAGACTAGGATGTCCAGAAGTTAAAAAGGTTAGTTTTAAATTGGGAAATTGATAAGTTGGGATCACATGTGGGAACTGGTGGGGGCAAAACAACTTATGTGCAGAGTGAAAAGTAGGAAATGCACAGTGGAGGGGGATGGGGCTGTTAACAGGATGCTGTCTGTTATGAGGACTGGGCCTGGAAAGGGGCAGAGATGTAAAAACTGGGGCAGGGAAGAGGCAAAAACTATATTCACTTGGGCAGAGGAGCGATTAAATGGGAAACTAGGATAGGAAGTGAAAAGAAATGTGAAATCTGGCATATGGAGGGTGCAAAAATGTGAGAAATGGGGCAGGAAGTGAATTTCTACTGTGCATTTCCCATTGTGCATTTCCTACTTTTCACTCTGCACATAAGTTGTTTTACCGAGAGGGTGGTGGACACCTGGAATGGGCTCCTAATGAAGTTGTGGGCGAGCATACAGTGGGGGATTTAAGAGGGATTGAGACAGACATAGAGAGCTGTTGGGGATCACAGCAAGCCTAGAGGTTGCTAGGCAAATGAGCAGACTGTGGGCCTGACGGTCCTTTTCTGCTGTCACTTTCCTATGTTCCTATGTTCTAAGTGGACAGGTACTGTATGTGAGAACTGCAGCAGAAATGTGAAAATTGGGGCACAAAGAAGGCAGGGATGTGAGAACTGGGGCAGGTGTTGTGGCAACTGATTGTAGAATCAGATGTGTGTGTACTGTATTGGGGCAAGGTGGGTGTTAGCAGACCAGGGGCAATATATATATATGTATATTTATATCTATCTATCTATATATATGTGTGTATATATATATACTGTAGTTGCATGGGTGTCCACAGATGGCAGGGTCTAGGATGTGCATACTGGAGAAAGGTATCAATAAATGGGAGGGGGATCAAGAATGTGCATACTGGGGCAGGGAAGTTACTAGATGTGATTAACAATACGCCACCCAGAGGATAAGGCAAATGACCACAACTATAAATTTTATAAAGCCTAGAAAAAGTTGGAAACGTAGCAGAAGAATGCACAGAATGGAGTCAGTACACAAGCCAACACACACACATTTAAAAAGTACTTTATTTGCTAATTTTCAGTGCCTTTTGTGAAAGATTTATGCTGTACTATTAATTTCCTGAAGGTTTTGATTTGAATCAGAACCAATCAGAACTAGCTAGAACTCTATTCTGGATCATGGTCCTGTAAATAAGGGTCAGGACCTTCTTGGGTCCACCCATCCCTAGTACCAGTAGACTACCAGGGTAACTGTATGTATTATAATAAGGTTCAGCGTGGCAGGAGGGGTACCACCAGACTACCAGGGTAACTGTAGTATTACAATAAGGTTCAGGGCAGGAGGGGGGTACCACCAGACTACCAGGGTAACTGTAGTATTATAACAAGGTTCAGGGCAGGAGGGGTACCACCAGACTACCAGGGTAACTGTAGTATTACAATAAGGTTCAGGGCAGGAGGGGGGTACCACCAGACTACCAGGGTAACTGTAGTATTATAATAAGGTTCAGGGCAGGAGGGGGGTACCACCAGACTACCAGGGTAACTGTAGTATTATAATAAGGTTCAGGGCAGGAGGGGGGTACCACCAGACTACCAGGGTAACTGTAGTATTATAATAAGGTTCAGGGCAGGAGGGGGGTACCACCAGACTACCAGGGTAACTGTAGTATTATAATAAGGTTCAGGGCAGGAGGGGGGTACCACCAGACTACCAGGGTAACTGTAGTATTACAATAAGGTTCCAGGGCAGGAGGGGGTACCACCAGACTACCAGGGTAACTGTAGTATTATAATAAGGTTCAGGGCAGGAGGGGAACCACTAGACTACCAGGGTAACTGTGGTATTATAATAAGGTTCAGGGCAGGAGGGGTACCACCAGACTACAAGGGTAACTGTAGTATTATAATAAGGTTCAGGGCAGGAGGGGTACCACCAGACTACCAGGGTAACTGTAGTATTATAATAAGGTTCAGGGCAGGAGGGGGTACCACCAGACTACCAGGGTAACTGTAGTATTATAATAAGGTTCAGGGCAGGAGGGGTGCCACCAGACTATAAGGGTAACTGTAGTATTATAATAAGGTTCAGGGCAGGAGGGGGGTACCACTAGACTACCAGGGTAACTGTAGTATTATAATAAGGTTCAGGGCAGGAGGGGGGTACCACTAGACTACCAGGGTAACTGTAGTATTATAATAAGGTTCAGGGCAGGAGGGGGGTACCACCAGACTACCAGGGTAACTGTAGTATTATAATAAGGTTCAGGGCAGGAGGGGTACCACTAGACTACCAGGGTAACTGTAGTATTATAATAAGGTTCAGGGCAGGAGGGGTACCACCAGACTATCAGGGTAACTGTAGTATTATAATAAGGTTCAGGGCAGGAGGGGTACCACCAGACTACCAGGGTAACTGTAGTATTATAATAAGGTTCAGGGCAGGAGGGGGGTACCACCAGACTACCAGGGTAACTGTAGTATTATAATAAGGTTCAGGGCAGGAGGGGGGTACCACCAGACTACCAGGGTAACTGTAGTATTACAATAAGGTTCAGGGCAGGAGGGGGGTACCACTAGACTACCAGGGTAACTGTAGTATTATAATAAGGTTCAGGGCAGGAGGGGGGTACCACCAGACTACCAGGGTAACTGTAGTATTATAATAAGGTTCAGGGCAGGAGGGGTACCACCAGACTACCAGGGTAACTGTAGTATTATAATAAGGTTCAGGGCAGGAGGGGGGTACCACCAGACTATAAGGGTAACTGTAGTATTACAATAAGGTTCAGGGCAGGAGGGGGGTACCACTAGACTACCAGGGTAACTGTAGTATTACAATAAGGTTCAGGGCAGGAGGGGGGTACCACTAGACTACCAGGGTAACTGTAGTATTATAATAAGGTTCAGGGCAGGAGGGGTACCACCAGACTACCAGGGTAACTGTAGTATTACTAATAAGGTTCAGGGCAGGAGGGGTACCACTAGACTACCAGGGTAACTGTAGTATTACAATAAGGTTCAGGGCAGGAGGGGGGTACCACTAGACTACCAGGGTAACTGTAGTATTATAATAAGGTTCAGGGCAGGAGGGGGGTACCACTAGACTACCAGGGTAACTGTAGTATTATAATAAGGTTCAGGGCAGGAGGGGGGTACCACTAGACTACCAGGGTAACTGTAGTATTATAATAAGGTTCAGGGCAGGAGGGGGGTACCACCAGACTACAAGGGTAACTGTAGTATTATAATAAGGTTCAGGGCAGGAGGGGGGTACCACCAGACTATAAGGGTAACTGTAGTATTACAATAAGGTTCAGGGCAGGAGGGGGGTACCACCAGACTACCAGGGTAACTGTAGTATTATAATAAGGTTCAGGGCAGGAGGGGGGTACCACTAGACTACCAGGGTAACTGTAGTATTATAATAAGGTTCAGGGCAGGAGGGGGGTACCACCAGACTACCAGGGTAACTGTAGTATTATAATAAGGTTCAGGGCAGGAGGGGGGTACCACCAGACTACCAGGGTAACTGTAGTATTACAATAAGGTTCAGGGCAGGAGGGGGGTACCACCAGACTACCAGGGTAACTGTAGTATTACAATAAGGTTCAGGGCAGGAGGGGGGTACCACCAGACTACCAGGGTAACTGTAGTATTATAATAAGGTTCAGGGCAGGAGGGGGGTACCACTAGACTACCAGGGTAACTGTAGTATTATAATAAGGTTCAGGGCAGGAGGGGGGTACCACCAGACTATAAGGGTAACTGTAGTATTATAATAAGGTTCAGGGCAGGAGGGGGGTACCACTAGACTACCAGGGTAACTGTAGTATTATAATAAGGTTCAGGGCAGGAGGGGGGTACCACTAGACTACCAGGGTAACTGTAGTATTACAATAAGGTTCAGGGCAGGAGGGGGGTACCACCAGACTACCAGGGTAACTGTAGTATTACAATAAGGTTCAGGGCAGGAGGGGGGTACCACTAGACTACCAGGGTAACTGTAGTATTACAATAAGGTTCAGGGCAGGAGGGGGGTACCACCAGACTACCAGGGTAACTGTAGTATTACAATAAGGTTCAGGGCAGGAGGGGGGTACCACCAGACTACCAGGGTAACTGTAGTATTATAATAAGGTTCAGGGCAGGAGGGGGGTACCACCAGACTATAAGGGTAACTGTAGTATTATAATAAGGTTCAGGGCAGGAGGGGGGTACCACTAGACTACCAGGGTAACTGTAGTATTATAATAAGGTTCAGGGCAGGAGGGGTACCACCAGACTACCAGGGTAACTGTAGAGTATAATAAGGTTCAGGGCAGGAGGGGTACCACTAGACTACCAGGGTAACTGTAGTATTACAATAAGGTTCAGGGCAGGAGGGGACCACCAGACTACCAGGGTAACTGTAGTATTATAATAAGGTTCAGGGCAGGAGGGGGACCACCAGACTACCAGGTAACTGTAGTATTACAATAAGGTTCAGGGCAGCAGGGGGCTACCACCAGACTACCAGGGTAACTGTAGTATTATAATAAGGTTCAGGGCAGGAGGGGGGTACCACCAGACTACCAGGGTAACTGTAGTATTATAATAAGGTTCAGGGCAGGAGGGGGGTACCACCAGACTACCAGGGTAACTGTAGTATTACAATAAGGTTCAGGGCAGGAGGGGGGTACCACCAGACTATAAGGGTAACTGTAGTATTATAATAAGGTTCAGGGCAGGAGGGGGGTACCACCAGACTACCAGGGTAACTGTAGTATTACAATAAGGTTCAGGGCAGGAGGGGGGTACCACCAGACTACCAGGGTAACTGTAGTATTATAATAAGGTTCAGGGCAGGAGGGGGGTACCACCAGACTACCAGGGTAACTGTAGTATTATAATAAGGTTCAGGGCAGGAGGGGGGTACCACCAGACTACCAGGGTAACTGTAGTATTATAATAAGGTTCAGGGCAGGAGGGGGGTACCACCAGACTACCAGGGTAACTGTAGTATTATAATAAGGTTCAGGGCAGGAGGGGGGTACCACTAGACTACCAGGGTAACTGTAGTATTATAATAAGGTTCAGGGCAGGAGGGGGGTACCACTAGACTACCAGGGTAACTGTAGTATTATAATAAGGTTCAGGGCAGGAGGGGGGTACCACTAGACTACCAGGGTAACTGTAGTATTATAATAAGGTTCAGGGCAGGAGGGGTACCACTAGACTATAGGGTAAATGTATGTATTACAATGGGGACAGGAGTGGGAGGGGTTGTATGACATTGCTACGCACAAGTGCTGCTACGGGGTGGAGGGGTCATGCATCACTGTGTTCATTGATAAGAGTAGGGTTTAGGGGAAGTAAATAGCATTGCCTTGGCAACCTTTTGATGCTTCCAAAATCCTTTAACTGTACTACTGTGCCCTATATGTAAGAGGGTTCCCTCATGTGCATGGGTGCAGTGGTGCATTTATCCCGATCATGACATCCGCTGAGCGCCATGCTGTGTGTCCCTCTTAATATGTCCCCCACCCCATTCAGATGCATTATGTCTGGTTAGCACACCTCTGTTCCTGTTAGCACTACACTAACCTTCTGAATATCAGGGCCTTCAAAGTTTGATGCTTGCTGTTGAACACATCCTGTGGGCCACTGCTACCTGAAACTGGACTGGACGAAACTGGAAAATTCAGTTCGACAACAAAAAAACAGCTCCAGGGAAAGACTTGCTGTGCTCAGTGAATGACCACAACAGTTAAAATAGGAATCCTGACAGGCAATTTCACAAAAAAGCTTGATTACTTTTAAATGTAAGAGTGCATAACGATGAAAGCAGAGCCACGTGTACCATCTAGAGATACCCCAAACAGCACTATTCAATCCAATATGTCTTGCAAAATGAGTTTTCCCAGGGAGGAAATTCAATTCTGCAGAATTTATAAGCACTCTAATTTATTCATTTGTAATCTTTGGTCAGAAAGGCACACTGAGCAGTGAAAGCTCGCTTCCTGGTGCATTGGGGAGGAGGGGATATAGACCTGCTTTATTGATAGGAACTTTGGGCCCAGACGCCAGGAAAATCCCATAAAAATAAGTGCTGTGGGTTCTTTAACTTCCACATGAACAGCTAGTAGAGATAGACTGTACCTCAGTTCAAAGCAGCAGTGCAATGGAATTGGGCAAAAAATGTGACCCTACCTTTTTTTTGCTATAAAAGATTCCAGGCATCTTCCAGTTATGTTTGGTGGTACAATTTTCTTGTTTCAGTAAAACTTGAGTATTTTATAAATGTTTGAATTCATTTTTTTCTCCAGAAAAAAGATGACCACCATATCTGACCTAGAAATAGCATCATTGACCCTGCAAGGGTTTGGATTGAGAAAATAAAAAAACTCATGGTGCACAGCATAGGAGGCACGAGAAAAGTAGATTCGATAGTTATGCCAATATTTTTATTAATTGAAGCTAAAGGTAGCATTTTGGAAAAACATTTTCATTGCACTGTTGCTTTAACATTGCATCAGAAAGATGGCACTCAAAAGTGTAGCATCCCCGGTGCTGCTCTACAGCATCAGCATTGGGTATTAGTCCACGTTACTGGTGTGGGACTAGAGCCCATGACCTTCTGATCTTCATCCCAGAGGCAAGAATTCAACCTATAAGAATGGAGAGAAACATTTGTAGGTCTCCTGTACTGCAGTACATTATTCTACTGATTATGTATGTGGTTAAGGATGGCTAATTATGTCAATCAGATTTATTGGACATCAGAAAAATAATGCCATGAACAAGACCCTTTAATAGACTCCTGTGGATTCTTCAATGAAACAGAATAAAGTTTTAATTTTTCCCCTGGCAATTAAATTTTGAAGTCTCTCTAACATGAAGCATAACTGCAGTGTTTGCCTTTCCACCATCAATGTTAGATACTGTGAAAAAGCGGCTCTAAAGGCAAGAAGCGTCCTCGGCTGTATTGATAGGGGTATTACCAGTAGGAAGTGTGATGTAATCCTCCCACTGTACAGGTCCCTGGTGAGATCTCACTTGGAGTACTGTGTGCAGTTCTGGATATCTCACCTAAAAAAGGATGTAGACCATCTGGAAACTGTGCAGAGACATGCCACCAAAATGGTGCAGTGTCTGCACCATGAAACGTATGAAGCTAGGCTCAGCCAGCTAAATTTATTCTCCCTCGAGCAGAGGACGATCAAAGGAGACATGATTGAGACATTTAAATTTGTTAAAGGGATCAACACAGTACAAACCAGGAACCTCTTCTGGGAAAACAGGGCTGCACGTTCTAGAGGACACAACATGCATCTGGTGGGAGTTAAATTCAAAACAAATGTTAGGAAGTACTTTTCACAGAGAGGCTGGTGGACCTTTGAACAACCTGCCACCAGAGGTAGTGGCAGCCAAGATGGTCAGTGAATTCAAACAGGCATGGGATAGACAGTATAGTCACCTCAGCAAGGCAAGTTGATAGTGGGGGTAGAAAACCCAGTTAGACTAGATGGACCACACGGTCTTCTTCTGCTGGCAAATTCTTATGTTCTTATATTCTTATGTCCTTGCAAATGATAAAATGGGCAAGAGAAATCAAGACCTCTGATTGGTCATAAGTGATCACATGACTGTGCGTTCTTCCTGCACAACAGCACATGTCAGAAATACTTAACATTCTCAGCCCTATTACTTAGGTTTTTAAATAAAAATCAGTGGAATCATTTTATAGTCATGATGAGGCACTCAAAGGTGGTGTAATTGTCGCATGATACCACTTCTCGGTGTGTCAGGCACTCAGTTTGCCTTTGTGCCTCAGTTCCTGAGGCATTTCATTATCCCACAGTAATGCACACCCTAATTGTTCAAATAAGGAACTTCTTTTATGGCCTTTAATCTTGGTCACTCATGCTCCAGTTTCCAGGGCTTCTTACTCCTGCAATCATCATCTTGCAGATCATACATTTATTCTCATTCATATTTTGGAGTGGTTGTATCTGTGTACAACAGTAGCGTAGCAAATTTCCAGAGGGCCTGGATGCAAGGTAATATTATACGGCCCTTCCCCAGTTTTAAATAAACATCAAAATTTTGATTTGGGCCCCAAACCTCATGGGCCTGGGTGCCACTGCACCCCCTGCACCCTTGTAGCTACGCCTCTGGTGTACAATACATTTAAAAAGCCAGTGGCCATGTTTAAAATCATATGGTCATGTGTCTTGTCACTGTAGGGTTCATTTTATGTCATGTCTAAAAGCATAGTAACGAAAGTTATCAAAATGAGTTTTGCTTTTAAAAACAGATGTCCATGTGGCTTCAATTAACAACAGATTTGCTAAAACGTTTGTTTTTGCTCCCCTAGACAGAAGAGCTTGGATGGTCCTTGATACCCATAATTAATTTCTCAAAGCTGACAACACACCTCATCTTGCATGCATCAGTCTCAATTAACATAATGAATTCAATGGGGTTTGTCTTGTCTTTCAGCACTGATGTCAACTGCAGTGGTGGGTTATTATGACTGTAATGTACAGAAATCTACAACAGCTTACAACTGAAACATCATCAGTTAGTAAGCAGCCAGCTTCAACAGCCTACACATTAAAGTAGCAGTGCAACAAAACTGGGTGAAAAATTTGAACCTAACTTTTTTTATTAGAAAATATTTCGTGCATCTTCTAGTTTTACTTAGTAGAAAACATGTCAAGTTCAATCAAAATTTGATATTTTATAAATGTTGGAATTTAGTTTTTTTCTCAAGAAAAAAGATGCCCACCACATTTGGCTTAGAAATACCATTGTCTAGGGATATGGTGGTGAAAATCCATGGGAAGGGGGCGATCACAGCAGCAGAAGCACTTTCAAAGGCGGCCTATGTTTACCCAGGCCATAACTGGAACTGTGGTGCCAGCTGACTCCTGCAGTTCTTGGCTAAAGAAGAGAAAAATACTTGTTAGCAGCAGAACATTTCAAATAAACTAGAAAACTCTTGTACTGCAGAAACAAATGGGATTCCTTTTCAGTGCTGGAATTACAGGGAAGCTTGCCGGGGCTCAGCCTCCCCAAGTTCTGAATAGAGCCCCAGTAGCTCGCAAATCACTGCCGCTGACTTATAATGGGAAGAGGGCTCAATTTAAAGATGTGAACCTTATGCCCCCAGCTCCCAAAGCTCATAAAGTTTAATTCCAACACTGCTTTTAATAACTTGATCCAACAAATTACTCTATGGAGCAGTTACAAACTAAATGGTGGGGAAACAATACATTGTTGCAGGACCACTATGGTCACATTAGCAGCATAATCCCTGGACCAAGGAAGTCACATAACAGTGGAGTCCATTTAAACAGACTCCATTATGGGGCTTTACCCAGATGATCCCAAAACAGTATCGCAAGCAGCTCAGTTCATCCTGAAACACAAAAATCAGTACGTACCTCACAGTCTAAACATTTCTGCCCCCTCTTACTCTCCCTGGCCATGACAGCTCAAATTGGGGCCATTTCTACTATGTCCTATGGGACTCTTTCCTTCTGCAGGGCTGTGCAGCTCACCACACAGCTCAGGGTTAACCTGCTCCCTCCCAACTCTTAGTCTCACAGACCTGTCTATGGCTGCACACCTTGGGGCCATAGCTCTGCGGTCCAAATTTCCTTTCTTCTCCTCGGGGTCAACCTGGCACCTTCCGGCCACCTCCAACCATAACTGTTGGCTCACCACCCTCAGGGTGCCACTTTACTAAATACATCAGGGCCATCTTCCTCCCCTGCTGATGCTGCACTCTCCTCCAGGCCTCACAGCTGGACACTGCCACCATTGCAGGATCGAGGTTCGATTCACAAGGCCTCTATGCAGGGCTCTTAGAGAAGCAGAGTTGCCACATCACTCCCAACCTTAATGCTACATCCTGCAGTAAACTGTCCCCGATGCTCGAGTGAGCAATCGGACCTGCTCAAACCCTGTCCAACAACCCCCTCTCTTTCTCTAGGACCTCAGACCTCTCCCAATGGGCCAGCCCCTACAGTTCCCTATGCAGTTCCCAATCCTCGAGGTGTGCCCCTCCCAAAGTCCGGGTGATGGACAGTCCCAAAGCAAACTGTGCTAACCCATTTTGGGGCAGAACCCAGAAGCTCCAAAACAATTATTTTATACTGTGCATATCCCAGTACAAAAGAATGGTGTCTTAACCCTGTGGGTTAGAGGGGGTTACAACTCTCCCCTGTCCAAACACTCACTGTTCTTGATGAGCTAAAAAGCACCCGCCCAGAGGCCCAAGCAGGTGGGGTATACACACTCCACTGCCCACCAAACCATCGAGGAGCTTAAGGCTGCACACTGCCAAGGCGGTGGTAAAGAAACATAAGGACACCCACAAACACTGGACCAGATCTCTCTCAAAACACCAGCGACCACTTCCCTGGCCACCCATCACCAGGACCTCAATGGACGGTTTGCCTAAAGCCCATGGTGGCATCCCAGGATCCTAAACTAACCACTACAAAATCCAGCTACCTATACTGCCTGCTGCCCCAACTGGACTCCTCTTTTGACTTGCAAAGTTTCCCCATGGATCAAAGAGGCACTCTGCAACAGGATGCCATTGCATTCGAGGACAAGATATAGCAGATGCAAAACTTGCAATTAACTAGTAAACTGTAGCATTAGTGCATGCACTTTATAACATTTACTCTTTGCTATCCAAACATGATAACATTTTGACAAAAATGTAACCATTTAACACAGTGATTTTTAAAACATGAAATACAATTTCCCCCAAAGTCTCATATTCCTAAAAACTAAAATAGAACAGCAAAGTCATTGCAAAGGGCTGGTCTCACCTGTTGCAAAGTTCATGGAGCACTAACCATCACCATTCTGGGGAGCTTTCTTGTGGCTATGTTCCCAACAGCTGAAATAATACTGATTTGGCTTCGTGCATGGGTGACCATAGGAATCCACTGCTGGCACATTATACCTTACATGATCACCATCAATGTTCTGGAGCATCGCATAATGTTAATACAGGGTCGGTCACTTAAAGGCACTTTTTGAATAAATGTTCTTGGCAATCCACTGGGCCTCCTGCAGCTGCTATGTTGTGCTGTGGCCATGCAGGTTGTGTGTTCTATAGACCTTACCGAGGATTCCATGAAACACCGAGTCCGATTGTTTCTTTTCAATAATGTCCCACATGTGTTCCGTCAAGTACAGATAGTTGTACTGAGGGAATTCCTGTTTTACATGTCGCCTCACATGCCGCTCAACTTGTGACCATTCTGGGAGACTTCAGATAGTTGTTCGTGGGGCTTGTCCTTGCGGGAGCCACACTCCATGTTCATACTCCCATTTCAAATGCTGGGACTCCTCTGCCTGTCTCCATTGATTAGAAGGCTGGGGTGGGAAGGCAGCTTCACCTCTGGACCCTTCTTCAGACTTCAGCACCTTTTCAAAATAGAAGGAAGTGCCACTCCGGTTCGCATCCCAATCCTCTTCCTCTTCTATCTCCACTCAACCTTTGTTCACTCTGGCCTGTGACTTCTTCGGTTATGAAATGCCTGGCTTCTACTCCAGGGGATTCCACAGACCTTTTACTTGAGGGGACACTCTAGAAGATGCAGCTTCCCCATTTTTACCTTTGGGCATAGTCTGTGGGGCAGAAACAGTCTCTGCTGGTTCAGCACCGGGGTTTCACTTCAGGGCCTGGCAGAACCAAAATCAGCTGGTGTCAATAAACGTTCTGCAGAGGTAGATTGTGAGATTGCTCGACCTCTCCCATAACCTTGGCCCCACTGTTCACTCTTCAGTGGGGCACTCTCAAGCATTGTGGCCAGAGTAGCAGCCATGTCCTCCCATCTTCACAACCTGGTGTTTTTCAATGTCAGGGAGGCACTGGATCGACTCAGCCCCAAAATAGCCAAACTGAAACTACTATAGACAGTACAGACAGGCAGCAACATCACACCTGGGCCCTTGGTATGACATAGGGCACACTCTGCTGACACAGTCGCCTTTCCCACTCGCTCCCACATCCAGGAGAACATCTTAGGGGGCACTGTGATACCCACTGGTGCAAGTGACCCAAGCCATCTTGCAACAAGTTGGTTGCTCAGGTCACGAACACCAACAACCACAAGTGCAACAGACAATTCTCTAGCCAGGTCCATTTTACACTCTCAGTCCTGGGCTGCAGGCAGAAACAACAGGAAATGCAGCTCCTCCCCCACCATAACCAGGCAATCCAATCCAAAAAGATAATTCCAGTCCACTTGCCTGACACTAACATGGACCAGGCACTGGATCCCAACTATGCAGACCTTCTGACACCTCTCAGACTGCCCAAAAGGACGAACTGTTCCAGTCCAAAATACCATATTGATTGTGCAGTACCTTGAACCAATCTACCAGGCACATCCATCATCTTCACCCAGCACCCATTTATAGTTCAGAAGGGCTGTGGACAGCTCAAAACAGAATCCCAGATGAGCCCCCACATTGTATCCCCCCCTCGCCAGTGTCTAGAGGTATGGTGATGAAAGTCCATGTGCAGGGGGGCGACCACATCAGCAGAAACACTTCCAAAGGCATCCTACATTTACCCCAGGCCATAGCTGGAACTGGGGTGCCCACTGACTCCTGTAGTGCTGTGCTAGAGGGGAGAAAAATACTTGTTAGCAGCAGAACATTTCAAATAAATGAGTCAAGTCTTGTTCTGCAGAAACAAAAGGGATCCCTTTTAATAACTTGATCCAACAAATTACTCCATGGAGCAGTTGCAAACTAAATGGTGGGGAAACAGTACATTGTTGCAGGACCATGGTGGTCACATTAGCAGCATAATCCCTGGACCAAAGAGGCCACATAATGGTGGAGTCCATTTAATCAGACTCCATTATGGGGCATTATCCAGACTACCCCAAAACAGCATTGCAGGCAGCTCAGTTCATCCTGAAACACAGAAATCAGCACATGCCTCAGAGTCTAAACAGTTCTGCTTCCTGTTACTCTCCCTGGCCATGACAGCTCAAATCTGGGCCAGTGCCACTATGTCCTGTGGGGCTCTTTCCTTCTGCGGGGCTGTCCAGCTCACCCCACAGCTTGGGGCTAACTGCTCCCTCCCAAGTCTCAGTCTCACAGACCTGGCTATGGTGGCACACTTCGGGGCCATAGCTCTGCTGTCCAAATGTCTCTTCTTCTCCTCATGGCACATGGCATGTCCTGCCCACATAGATACATAGATACATAGATACATAGACAGTGTCGGCAGATAAGGGCCTATGGCTCACTCAGTCTTGCCATTTGAGCTCGTGAGTTCAGTTTATGTTTTCTTAGAGTCTGTTGCCCTACCCTGACCTCCAGAATTCCTTTATGTCTATCCCATGCATTCTTAAATCCGTGATTGTTTCAGCCCCACCACTTCCTCTGGCAGGGTGTTCCACTTGTCCACCACCTGCTCTGTGAAGAAATTCTTCCTCATGTTTCCTCTGAATCGTCCTCTCCAACTTCATCCCATGATCTCTAGTCCTGGAACATCTTTTTCGCTTATAATAGTGAATTCCTGCACCCTGTTCCTCCCTGTAAGATACTTGTATGTCCTATCATATCCCTCTCTCCTTCTCTCCTCCAGGGAGTACATGTTCAGTTCCTTCAACCTGTCCTCATAGGACTTGTGATGCAATCCATGCACCATCTTTGTTGCCCTCCTCTGAACCTTCTCTACCCTGTCTATGTCCTTACGTAGGTATGGTCTCCGGAACTGTACACTGTACTCCAGGTGGGGCCTCACTAGTGTCTTGTATAGCGGAATTATGACTTCCTTTCCTGCTGGTGATGCCCTGCCTACATCCCAGCATCCTATTTGTTTTACCTGCTGCCTTGTCACTGTTTCCTACCATGAGGTCATCAGAGATGATAACCCAAGATCCCTTTCCTGCTTGGTGCATGCTATATCCTCACCCCCAACTGATATATTGTGCCAGGGTTTTTGTGCCCCATATGCATTATCTTGCACTTCCTTGCATTGAATTTCAACTGCCAAACCCCAGACCATTCTTCAAGTTTCTGCAGGTCCTTCTCATTCTGTCTACATCCTCTGGTGTGTCTACTCTGTTACAGAGCTTTGTGTCATCAGTGAACAGTGAAATTCTGCCTTCTAGGTCCTGCACAATGTCACTGATGAAGATGTTGAATGAGAGCGCCAGCACTGATCCCTGTGGTACCCCACTGGTCACTCTTCCCTTTGTGGAGTGACAGCCATTTACCACCACCCTCTGTATCCTGCCACCCAGCCAGTTACCTACCCACCACACTACTGTCCTGCCCACACCCATATTCCCCAGTTTGTGTAATAGTCTTCTATGTGGCACAGTGTCAAAGGCCTTGCTGAAGTCCAGCTAGGCCATGTCCACTGCCCTCCCTGATCCACCTCCCTCGTCACCCAGTCAAAATCCACCTGATCCACCTCCCTAGTCACCCAGTCACCTCCGACCATAACTGCTGGCTCACTGCTCCTCCCTGGTGCCGCTTCACTAAATGCACTGGGGCCTTCTTCCTCCCCTGCTGATGCTGTACTGTCCCACTGGGCCTCACAGCTGTACACTGTCACCTCAGGCATTGTGGGACTGGGGTTCGATTCCCAACGTATGCCAATCACACAGCGACACTGTTACTACGAACGACAGTACAGTGACACAGTGATGGGTCACTGTACTGTCACTGCGGGACCCCAGCACTTCTTTTCCAGGGCCTTGCACCCCCACCCCAAATCAACTCCAACTCGGAGTTGATTATATTTAGTAAAGGGGGTATGGAGACAGAACCACTGCATGGGGGGTTTGGGGGGCAAAGCCCCCTGAAGAAAACAAAGTGCTCATGAGTGAATTTATGCCAACTGCAATTGCAATCAACATAAATCCATTGCTGTAACTTCTGTGGACAAAATATTTGTCGAACCAGCATCGTAGAACCAATTCCCAAGGCCCCCTACACAGGAATCTTATAGAAGCAGCCACCACCATGTCACTCCCAGTCTTAATGCTATATTCCCCAAAGGAAAACTGTCCCTGATGCTCGAGAGGGCAATCAGTTCTGCTCAAGGTGTGTTCAATCCTATCTCTCTCTCTCTCTCTCTCTCTCTCTCTCCTCAGACTTTTCACAATGGGCTGACCCTTTAGTTCCCATGCAGTTCCTTAACTCCCCAGGTGTGTTCCTCCCAAAGACTGGTGATGGACAGTCCCAAAGGCGGCAAAACTGCTAACTCTTTTTGGGCAGAATCCAGAAGCCTCAAAACAATTATTTTAAAATGTGCACATCCCAGTGCAAAACAATGGCACCTTAACACCGTGGGAATAATGGACAGGTATGGTAATATTTGTATTAATTGCAGCTGAAAAAGGCATTTTTGAAAAATATTTTTCATTGCACTGCTGCTTTAATGTATAATCCTAAGGTAGAAGTCAATTGCCCAAGCCATATGAAAAATTGAGTGCTGACTTAAAGAGCAACAGAAGGTTATGCTAACCTTAGCTGTTCATTATAACTGGTTCCTGTTAAAAATGTAGTGGTAGCATATGAATAATCTGGTAAAGAAAATGCAATTTTTGAAATATTTAACAATGGCACCTTCACCGAGAACAGTCGAAAATATTTTGATGAATCTGCACTTCTGCAATACTGAAAAGTGCCCTTATAGATTTTCAAGAAAAGATAAAAATATTTTTGTTTTATAAATAGGCCAGTAGCTGTCAATCCACACTTCCCAAAATGAGGTTAAAAAGCTATAGCTCCACATGTGGACACAAATTCAATAAGATCTCAGCAACTATTGGTATCATGTAAGAAGAACAAAAGAAACTTTAGAAACACACGATGGAGCCTGAAATGAACAAGTCTCCCATTTTGTTTGTCTACGTTTTCCTGCCTGTCCACACACTAATGCTTTCTGATTCAGTAAGTCTTCCTAAGTAGCTTGTTACATATGATTATTAGTTCTGCAGTCCACATGACATACAAACATTGGTGCCATCTGGGGATTTGAAGCGTGTGACCTTTCTATAGTCCCCCAAGACAAGTGTACAGGAGAACCTGTGCGTTGAGGACAGCCAACATTTTGTAATAACTGGCTGTTGCAGAACAACAAAGTAGCACTTTACAGCTAATATAATAACATAGTATTTTAAGGTCAGGAGGGACTCTAGGTCCGTCATGCCTCCTGATTTATAAGAAGGTCTGAATAAGTATGCTGTGCAAACACGTACTTATTTATAGGGGTTCCCTGGCCACTCTGCCACCCAGGAATCCCATTGATTCCCCTGGTAAGCAGAACTTGTCCAGATTTATCTTTTTTTTTTTTCAAAATATTTTATCAAGAGGGTGTTGCAGAGGAGAAATAATCACATTAGATCCTTAGTTAGATTATACATCCAGCATTGACAATAAGAGACAGTGTACAGTAACAGGCATCATTAGTTAGTTCTAGTACATGTACAATGAGTCCCAGCCAGTTACTATTAGATCACGCATTAGATTTAACAATGCATTATCATATATACCAAGCAGAAACCATATATTGGGAGAATAAGTTACTATTAGGACTTGCTTGAACATGTTCAGGAGTTCAAGTACCTTGGAATCACACTGGATAGTACCCTCTCGTACACTAGGCATATTGACTCTGTTGCCAAGGCTGCCAACATCCAGATTGGTCTGTTACATAAGCACAAGCACTGTATGACTGAGAATGCCCTTAGGCTGGCCATCTACAGTTCTGTCACCTCTATTATTGACTACGGTCTGGCCATTTACGGCTCCGCTTCCACAACTGCCCTACGCAGGATCTCAATCCACTCAATAAAGCCTGCAGGCTCTTAACGGCGCTGAATCGACTTATACATACCTGGACCTCTACGCAGACTAGCTGGCTTACACTCCACAACAGAATACAATACCAGACCTGCCTACTATCCAAAAAGGTTCTCCTTGGACTTATGCCTCCTGGTGTTAATAAGCTCCTCACTGACTTCAGTGGTAAACAGCATACACATAGTGCCCAATACTAAACCTTCCTGGTTCCCAGATGTCATACCTCCATGGGTCAATGGTTCTTCACCCATAGGGCTCCACAGTGGTTCAATTCTCTCAACAAAGAAGCACTCTCCTCTGCAATGCTTGGACCCATTACATGGAATCCCTGAAACTACCTCACCTCTACCACTCAATGTGATTGCTTCTCCTAAAAGCCTGATCCAACCACCGCCTAATTGCTCAAAACTTGTAACCGCCTCCATCCTGAACATTACCCTCTGTGACTCCTGCTTCTATTGGTTACCTTTTCTTATCCATCCCCTCCCCCACACCCTATGCCTACTCACAAACCTATTACCTCTTTCCCTCCTAGTCCCCCTCCTCTGTCCCAACCCTTTGACTATGCCCATATTCCACTGTCCTAGTCTACCCTCCCTCTCTTTTGACAACAGCCTCATAGCCGGCCTATTTTCTTTCCTCCTTCTTCACTATCTCCCACTGATAGTCCATCTGCTTCTTAATTCCTCCTCCATTCACCTCATCTAGCTGCCAATATTAAGTTGTCTTTAGTAACATCTTTTATTTTCAAGTGTATTACAACTGTTAAACTATGACAAACATGTCTGTATTTTAATTGTATACCATTGCTTTAATTGTATATGATTGCTTTGCTTGTATACCATTGCTTTTATTGTATACCATTGTTTTGATTGTATACCATTGTTTTGAATGTATACCATTTCCAACCTCTGTTTGTATGTTCCCCCCTTCTTTGACGTGGAACCTTTGTAAATGAGCAGATCTTGCTCAAAGGTACTTGTAATCCTAGCGTTAATAAATAAATAAATAAAAAGTATTAGAGGACTATCCAGCCTATCGGAACCATCTGTAAGGGAAATGTGGGGTGACTGGAACTACCCACAGAGGGGTTATTTGAATTCAGTGACTCTAATGGCCTTATAAAACCTAGGTAGGAAACACTCTCTCTCTCTAACGCTGCCACGAGTGTGGTCCATGTGTCCATAAAGGCCTGTTTTTCCCAGAAGCAAAAGTTCTGTCTTTCCAGGGACATACAATGTTTTAAATTATTGGCCCACTGTTGGATGGTTGGGGAGGACATCTATGTCTGAGTTACAGTTTTGCGTGCATTGACCAATGCTAAGGACCATAGAGGATTATGTGTTTTACCCCTAGGATGGCAAGGGTCAGCACTCAACTGAAGTTTTAGTGGGGACTTAGAGGGGCTGTATCCCAGGACTCTGCTCATAATTTGCTACATGCCATGCCAAAAGGGGATCACTTTTGGACAGATCAGGGCCATGTGTAAAAAGTCACCCTCATCACAATTGCATTTAGGGCAGTCACCTGATTTCTGTGGGTCCATTGAATGTAATATACTGGGGGTAATATATGCCCTATACATAAAGTTTAGTTGAACTTGCCTGAGCTTATTACTCCAGGAGCAGTTCTGTAGGTGCCGACTCACCAATCTCCAGGTCTTGTGGTCAACCTAAGGTGAGTAAGTCAGCACTCCATGCTGCACGAATCCTCAAAGCTTGCTTGGTCAACACTTCCTGAAGTGTTTGATATTATGTAGTAAGTGGTTTCCTACAGGACTGGGGTTTATATAATTCTTCCTCAAATGAGGAGGGAGGGGCCCAACTATTCAGCAGTGATACAGTGGTCCCAAACAGATATTTGTACGTTAGATAGACAAAATAATCCCCCACAGAAATACCCCGTCTGTTACGAATAGATGTGAAATCTAGTATATTTCCTCCCTCATATAGCTGACTTACAATAGTTAGACCTCTATGCTTCCATGTCAATAGCCTTTGGGTTAAAGTGACTGTATAGTTTCCTCTGATATGGGCAGCTATTATTATTCCAGTAAAGGAGAAGCCCATTTAACATGCTTGATTTGCTGATGGGCATCCACCACACCCTCATGGTATTAGCAGTAAAGGGGTTGGAACTTTGTAGCAGAGCTGGGCCACAGGGCCACAGCCAGCAAATCTGCATGCAATATCCCATTTAATGAGTCTTCTTCAAGACTGATCCAACTGCTCCCTACTACTGAGTCCCCATCTGGGAGGAAAGCCAGCTGAGCAGCCCAATAGTATCACATGAAGTCGGGAAGTCTGACCCCTCCATGTTTCATGGGCATTTGCAATATCGTTCTCTTAATCCTGACCGCCTTATCCCGCCATAGGAATCTGTGCGGCATTGTGTATAGGATCTTGAAGTGGGATTTAGGGACCCTGATGGGCAGGGCCTGATACAAATATAGGTACCTAGGTAGGATTGTAATTTTGATCACTGCAACCCACCCCAGTATAGACAGCAGCAGAGCCCTCCACCTCTCACAGTCTTCTGAGAGTTTAGGTAGTAGGGGCATGTAATTTATTGCATAGAAGGAGCTGGTTTGACTGAAATTGAGATACCAAGGTATTTCAGCTTAGTGACTAATTGTAAACCTCCTAAGTTCGCTAATAGGTTAGCTCTCTCCAGTTTCCCAATTGGAAGTAGTTCGCTCTTTGCCCAATTTACTTTGTGGCCTGACAGACTCCCATATTCCCTTATCAACCAGTGCATCTCAGGTAGGTCTTGGGCAGGATGTTGTAAATACAAAAGCAAGTCGTCAACATAGAATGATACCTTGTGTTCAGACCCACCCCCCCACAGACCCTAATCCCCTTGTGCTCCCTGAGGGCAGCCGCCAGTGGCTCTAGTGAAAATATATATAATAATGAGGATAGGGGATATCCCTGTCTGGTACCTCGCCCCAGAATAAAAGGGGAGGTCACTGAGCTGTTCACTGCTATTTGGGCTTCAGGGTTGGTATACAAGGTTTTCACCCATGAAATAAAGCCAGGGCCCATTCCCACCCTCTTCAATGTTTCAAAAAGGCACCCCCCACGCCACACAGTCAAAGGCCTTCTCAGCATCTAGTGTTAAAACAACAGCCCCATGTTTGTGAGCTGTCCCTCCCCACCGATACACCATATTAAGTGTTCGATGGATATTGTGTTTCCCCTGGTGCCCCTTTACAAAGCCGGCCTGATCTGGGTAAATTAAGTCTGGAAGCACTGGGTCCAGTCATGAGGCCAGAACTTTCACCAGTATTTTGTAATCGGTCGTAAGCAAAGATATTGGCCTATAGGATGCACACCAGGTGGGGTCTTTACCAGTTTTGGTAACACAGTGATGGTAGCTGATGGGGTGGAGGGGGGCAGCTCTCCCTCATCCAAACTCTCTTGAAGCATATCAAACGAAGTCAATTAAAAGGTTTTTGAAGGCCTTAAAAAAATCTATCAGTAGGCCAGCTGGCCCTGGGGCTTTCCCTTCCTTCAAAGCTTTAACAGCGGTTCTCACTTCATCCCTGGATATGGGACAGTTGAAGTGCACAGAGGTCTCTCCATCTAAGGTGGGCATAGGAGCCCTGAAGAAAAGATCTATCTCTTGTGGGGTTGGGGTAACCTCAGAGGAGTAAAGGGAGCTGTAAAAGGTATTGAAGGATTGCCCGATTGCCACAGGGTTCTGCACTAGCTAACCCGTTGCATCATGGATCTGTCCCACATTTCTCTCATCCTCCCTGTGGTGCAATTGCCAGGCCAAGAGCTTACCACAACAATCCCCAGCATAGTATGCTCCTGCCTGTGCTAGTCAAATAGCATGTTCCACTCTTGTGCTGCTGAGCATATTGTACCTCCATTTCAATTTTTGGATAACCCTATACGGTGGCATTGTAGGATGCTTTTTATGTGCCTACTCACAAGCCTCAGTCTTAACAAACAAGCGGTTAACTTCCTGCTCATTTACTTTTTAGACAGAGAAGGTGATCATTTGTCCCCTTATGTAGGCCTTTAAAGCTTACCATCTACTTTGGTGTGAGGTGTCCCCCGTTTTGTTAAACTGGAGAAATTCCTGAATATTCTTGGCCATTGTCCCCACATATTTCTGATCTTTAAGAAGCAGTGGGTCCAACCTCTATTGTCTGGTCACAGGGGTGAGTTGAGGTTAACCAATCCTAAAGTGAGGAGGCATGGTCCGAAGGAGTATGGGCAAGTAATGTACTATATCTACCCCGGTAGTAATGAAGGGCTGAGCAGCAACCTATCTAGACATGTGTACAATTGATGTGCATGGGAATAGAAACTATAGTCTCTTCCTGTGAGATTAACATGTCTCCACACATCAATTAGGCTAAATTCTGTTTCCAGCTCACCCAGTGCTCGTGCATTTCTAGATAGTGGGATTGGGGCCAGATTAGACCAGTCTAAGACTGCATCCCTGGCACAAATAAAGTCACCCCAGGATCCAAGGCCCTGCCTACCCTGCCATGTCCAGGACTAGCCTTCGAAAATAGCCCGATCTTCCACATTAGGGGGCGGACTTGATCCAAATGACAATGTGACCACCCCTATCAATTCTGCCCTTAACAGAGCATATCTGCCCACAGGATCTATGATCTGCCCCAAAATCCTTGACCTGGGTTCCACTAGGAACCACACTGAGGCTCCTCTCACTTTCATGGAAAAGTTGAGGATATCCAAGTACCCCAATGAAGCACCTGTTTTTAGTACTTCACTTGATGACATGTGAGTCTCCTGTACTAATATTACCTGCCATCCAGACTTCTTAGCCATGTTCAAGAAGTTCTTTTTAACTACCATTTTTAACCTGTTTATATCCCAGGTTGCCACCTTAATTATATTAGCCATATCTACTAGTTGTTGCATACTTTTTGTGGTCCTTCTTTCCAGAGACATCCCAGCCAATTCTCCCTTTATGTTACATCCTCTCTTATGCAATTGTTGATTTTTGTCATTTAACAGCTGAATCGAATCTTTTGTTTCACATCACAACATCCTTGTTTTTCCTCAAATTAACCAAATCTCTGCGATCACTCTTGCTCCCATGTATGTTACCCCTGGCCCCTGTGGCCCTGCCTTCTGTCGGAGGTTTTCAGTATAAGATGTCTCCTCCAGTGGCATGGCCCCCTGGCTCCCCCCCATACAAAACCGAGCATCCCTCCCCAAAACCCCCGAAGCTTCCCTTAACAATCCCCAGCCCTCCCTCCCTCCACATGCCCCCCTTCTCCCCAGGCACTGCGGTGCCTGAAGGAAAAAAACCTGCAAACAACTGGCAAAAATCAAGATGATTAAGTAATTAAACATCCTAATCAAATAGTTAGGCACAAACTGAATTCTTGGATGCCTATGAGGCCCCCACAACCCTACACAGTTAATACTGAATGTTATTTAAGTACATATTAATAAGTCACTTAGTGGGCATTAACAAAATGAATCAGTCCTCTATGTGGAGTTAAGGTCAGGCAAATGCAATATTAGTACAGATTGGTGAGATGTAAACCATAGACACGCACGAGGGATGCAATCCATGATTGGTCTTCAATGCTTCACAGGCAGTTTCAAGAATTAACCAGAAAGAAGCCTTGATACAACAAGAACCATTTTGCTCCACTATTTAATGTACATAGCGGGCATATAAACCCTCATCTTCAACATCATCCATCTGGCCAGTTATAAGCATTCATGCTCTCTCCGTTGGTACCATATCCCCAAACATGGTTGGGGGGTATTGATGGATAATCACCTCATTTCACCAGGATGGTTCGTAGTTGATGAAACTATGGCCACCTCGCCTTCAATGATGGTGAATTTACAGTACAAAGAAAGAAGAAAGGAAAGCAAGCAGGTGTTTCCCTTTATGGGAGCAACCCCCATGAGGCAAGTCATAGCAAAGCTGGATCACAGCAAGGTATAGGTCGATGTCTAGGCCCACTTCAGCTCCCACATTGAATTGGGTTGATCTCTCCCTGCTGACCCAAAACAGAAGAAGGTGAAACAGTTATCCATTAGTGGCATCACTTTTGTCCCCTTTCCATTTAGACTCTTCCTTGACCCATTTCTCAGCTGCTCTAGGGCAAGAAAAAGATATTGGTGAGCTCTCCAGCCTGTCTAACCACAGCTTAGCTGGATACATGAAAGCAAAGGACCACCCTCTCTAAGCAGCTTTGACTTAACTGAATTGAATTTTGCAATTGAAGCTGTAATTCCTGCTGTAATCTTGGAAAATATACACTATCGTGTTGTTAACAGAGATAGGGCCCTTAGATTTTGCACTCTTGAGAACCACCTCTTTGTCCACATACCTGAGGTATTTGGTAAGGCAGTGGCACGTCTTTCCCAGGTCTCAGAGCCAGGCCCACCCTGTGTGCGCTCTCTGCTTTAAATGTTGAGGCTTCTTGAGGCAGCTTTAGATGGTCCACAAGCCATTTGTGTAGGCCTTTGTCAGGGTTCCATCCTTTCACCCCTTCCGGCAGACCTACTATGTGCAAGTTGGAGTGCCGGGATCGGTTTTCTTGATCATCAACCCTGGTTGCAAACTCCCCCAATGCTTTCTTTAGGTCATTCCTTTCATTGGTAACAGTGGAGAGAGAGTCCTCCAGGCTGCTCACCTGATGCTCTGACTCAGAGATCTGCGTCAAGTGGGCTGAAGTAGTTTCGGAGTGGCCAGTAACCACGCTTTGCAGGTGGGTTATTTGTGCCATAATATTTGTGAAGCTCGCCTTCATTTTGTGCTGCATTTGGGTCAAGGTAGCTGGGACCCCTGCTGGTGAGTGCTCCAATTTGGATATACTTTGCTCCGCTGTTTTGGCCTCTAGGGCCTGATGTCTTGTGCTGGGCTCCGACCCCCGTCGCACGTCTTTCGATGGCTCTGCTGTTGCAAAGTTAAGTTTTGATTGTTTATTTTTATATTTGCCTGAGGCCATTTACCCTCACATCACCAAACTAAAGCAATATCACTTTCTAGCTGAGCCATATGGGGCCTCTAAGATGATTTTACCGCTGTGCCTTGAGGAGCGTGGCTAAAGTGCATCCGCCATGTTAGAAAGCTAGCCACGCCCCATCCATGTTTATCTTGAAGTTCCATGTCATCTTTGTGCCACTGTCTCCACTGGTAGGCTGTTCCACAGGTTCACCACCCTCTGGGAGAAGACGTGCTTCTTAATGATGCCCCAGAATTTACCACCCCTGATCATCAGGACATTTCAATGATATTGCTGTGGTAATGGGATCTCTGCCTGTCACAGAGACTAAGATGATGTTTGCAGGAAGGCTCTTGCAGTCCCAAAGAAACTTCATTGCATTGTCCATAATGATTTCCCACCCTCAGCACTGAGATAAAGTGAGATACATCACTTTGTTTGGCATGCAAACACTCACTCACATAAGACGGATCAAGCACAGTTGGCACAAGCAATACCTGCCCCCACTAGCAGGCCTGGGAGAGTCAGGACTGTGGTTTACAAAGACAATATCTACCCACATTAGCATACTTGGGAACATCCAGCAATGTAGCCAGCAAAATCAGCACTCACCTGCACTAGTGGGTCTAGGCACAGGTAGTGCCATGGCTGGCTAAGGCAACACCCACTTACAATAGTGTGCCTAGGCAGTGGTGGTGGCATGGCTGGCTATGGCAACACCCACCTGCACTAGTGGGCCCTGGCAGAGGTGGTCCATGCCACAAAAGCACTGAGCAAGTGTTACTTCAAACAGGGCATTGACAACAAAGCCAGGTTTTAAAGAAATACAAAAGCACACATACCCCTATAAGACAAAGCATCAGAGGATGTATATACAAATCGCCATGCAAATGTAGACTGGTCCTGCTTTAGGCAGGAGTGCAAGGTGCCAAAATAGCCTCTCACACAGTCACTGATGATTATCCTTAAATCTCCTTCCTCGCTTTTTAGACTGATTTTTTTCACCCCCACCCAATAACCTGTCTTCAGAATATCCTTACCTAAGAGTATAACTTTGCACTTGTTCACATTAAACTTCAGTTGCCATACCCTGGAACACCCTTTCAATTTTGTAGGTCCTTTTTTAATTTCACTGACCCACTCCTTGGAGTCAGCCCTGCCACAGAGTTTAGTGTCATCTGCAAAGAAGCAATTTCTCCTTTGATATCTTCCCCTATGTCTCAGACAAATGCACACATGAAACAGTATTGGTTACAGCACTGTATCAACTACTGTAGTAAAATGATGTGGTATAAATCAAATACACAGTGGATTCACTCAAAACACATAGTTCATCATCACTTGTGAGGAGGGAAGACTTTCAGAATTTATTCCTGGCTCCACCACTTGTGAGTTACAGTCTTCCCCCTCATACTCACACCTGAAGATTTTTTTTATCTATTGCAGATTAGGATTGCATAACCTTTGAGCTAGACAGCTCATTTACAAAGGTTCCACATCAAAAATCAAGGTGCAGAGACACATTAGAGTTACACAAGTACAGCAGTTCCTCAGTGAATCAAACAAAGTTGTACAGACAATTGTGGGTAGTACACAGGACACAGAGGTGCAGCTACACTAGGACATAAAGGTGCAGGTAAGCAGCCAAAATGGTGTTGTCAGTCATGTTTATTTAAGTGCTATAGGTTGGAAGAGAAACTTAGGTGAGGTATTGAAGTTGGAGGAGGATGTCTGTCTGTCTGAGAGGAGAAGGTTGGGTATACTGTAGCAGTCACATCCACCAGACTGGGATAGGTTGTTCCGAGTGCCACTTTGAAAGGGCAATTTTATTGAACTCGTGAAGGGTGTCAGGGAGCTCATTTAACCATTTAAAGGAGAAGACTCCTGTATATTTATGATTTGGATATGTCTGATGTATTTATTGTACATTACATTAAGTATTGTACATATGTCAATAAGAGATCAGCCATTTCTTCTGTTGCAACACATATCTAGAGTTTGAGGCTCTGACACAAGGTAGTAAAATGTCAAGCAAGCCTCCATTTACATGCAAATGAGTCACTTGCAATACAGCCCCTCCCATTCCTTGATGTCACTGCAGCAACAATGCAGAACAAAACATAAGGTATCAATGCTGTCTAGCCTGATTTTAGTTTAAGTTTGCAATAGCTTAAGGCAGTTCTGTCATGCATCTCTCACACAGGAGTAGTACTGGTAGCCTTAATACTGTATGTGTAGAGCAAATAATACATCTAAGTATTTCATTCACAGGAAACAAAATCTGTTCCTTTGTAATGCTCATTTCTCTCTGTGAGACAGTTGTACATGTTGTGGAAAGCAGTAGACTGAATCAGTCAATCAACCAATCAACCAACCAATCAGTCAATCGAGCAGTCAATCAGTCACTCTGTATTGAACCAGGCGAACACCCTTGAGAAGATTCATTACAAGGTGGGCCTGGGCAGTTTACCAGATGATCAAACAAGACTGAATTATACACATCCCCTTTCAGCAGCCTGAAAGTGGAGAGCTAGATCATTTACTTTATAAAGTGTATTGTTTTACATTTCAAGTGCTCCTTAAATCTGAGTTTCTGACTGGAAATACCAAGACACAGAATGCATATGACATGGGAGGAGTGAGCTAAGCAAATACAGGGCACTACAAACACTGAGACTGATTAGTTTCTTTACCTACAACAGCGGAGGTGTAGCATCTGATTTGTGAGGGACATCCTACTTCAAATGCTGGCATTACAAAGTGGGGGGGCTACCTCAGCTTATTCTTAGTACATTGAAAGTGAAGTGCTGTAGCTCTCGCATCACTGCTAATGATTTATAAGGGAATTGGGGCACTTTAAGGTCATGGACCTGAGGGGCCATCACAGTTTCTAAGGAGGTTAGGGAACTTCTTAAGGGTTAGAGAGTAAGGACTCTAGTAGGATTTGAACCAGAGTCCCCATTGCTTGTGCCTGTGCTTTAACTACTACTAGATTATCCTTTTTCCATATGCTGCAGCTGATGCTTTTCTGGTAACCTATTCCTTGCTATAGCTGAATTTTATTGCCTTACAGCAGCCATCCAATCACTGACTGCCTAGTTACAAAGGGAAAGGGGCATATTTGCAAGATTGTTTCTCACTGCTGGTGTCAATCAAAACAGAGAATGCTAACACACACACACACACACAAAACAACATAATAAAATAGCTGTATAATACCACTTAACGCTCTTGTTGTACCCAGAGTCATTTATTGGGTAAAGTTTTCGCTAACAGAAACAGTAACACAACACATACAGGCACTTCCTTATATGAATACTGTATATACCTCAAATCAGTGCTGCACCACACTCACATGGTCCTAGTCCCTATTAGACTGCACTTCAGGATGTGCACAACACTTAAAGGGTTCCTCCATTTCTCAAGTGGGGAACGAAACATTGTAGGTTTGGTTTACTGGTAGAACTGCATTTAGTGCAGCACCATTATCTGTTGCTCTGATGACATCATCCTCCAGCAACATTGATGACAAAATGGAAGACAAACACATTGATAACTTTTGGGGGCTGTATATTGTTTTTTATAATCTAGATTTGGACAGCAGTAGGACTGCTGGCAACTGGAGGAGCAACACAACAGTTACACATAAGGAGTTGGGAAAATATTGTGTGAAACTATGGGAGACTTCCCCTTTAAGATAAATTTGTTATTTTGAATTAGGCCATTGCATACCCCAGATTTCCCTTTTTCCATGCCTATAGAAGAACAAACCTATTTAGTAAATGGGGCCTGACAGTTGTGTTTGTGACATGAAAGTCTGTTATCATGGAAAGAGCTGTTGTGTCATAATGTCTGCAATATTTTGTCAGAAAATCCCACTTTTTCACAGCTTTAAATACAGATTGTATAGATGTGGATGCATACTGGGGTTGTACACCCTGAGAAACAGAAAAGGAAAAAATATGCTCTTGTAAATTATATTTACGTAATTGAAGATTGAAATGGGATGTTCACCGGCTAAGTGGCTGATACACATGTGACTTCAAAAGTGAAGTGTGACCCACCTTGTTCTGTGACTTTAATTTCAAAGTCTTCCAAAGCTGTTATCTAGAAAAAAAACTGGTTAATTTATAGATTAGTGACTAAATACTCGACTGTAGTCCAGCAGTGAGATTATCAACCAGATGTATTTATTTTCTATTAATACACTGTAATGGAATCCAGTCCATACGGCATGACAGATCTGCACTCCATTTCCTTATCTGGACATGAGTGTCTCCAAGGAGGGAATGTGGAGTGCCTCAGAGATATATACCCCCACAATCTCCTTTACCAGGTGAGTAAACTACCATTTGTGGGGATAATTGCTAAGGCACTCAAGGATCCCTATACCTAAGGTTTTAAAAAGCAGTACTCCTATTTTATGGTGGGGGAGACAAGTCGTGTTCTGACAGGAGAGACATGGCTGCTTGGAGGACAGAGCAGCTGAACTTGGTCTTGGCATCATGAGTGATATCAAGTCTGTAATGTCTAGTGAATGTATTCACTGTCCATGTGGTGACTGCACAGATTTCCTCTGTTGTAGCCAGGTTTCTTTTGATCCATTACGTGGTGACTTCTTTGGTTGAATGGGTTTTAAAGTCTGTGGGTAGATTTTCGGAACTTGCTTTGTGGGCTTCCTGGATGGCTGTCTTGAGCCAAGAAGGTGCTGCAGTAGACATGAGGCAGGTGGCCTTCCTGCTCCCTGAACAATGATGTGAAGTCTGTCCATCTTATGAAAGTCCCTCTTCCTGTTGACATATATATATAGCAATGACTCTCCTCATTCACAGAGTGTAAAGGCTGGACTTCACTGCACCCTCTGAGACAGACATTTGGGCTGGCAGTTTGATCATCTGTCTTAAGTGGAAATCTGAAGCAACTTTAGGTAAGAAGGATAGGGCTGTTCTCAGTGTTACTCTGTCTTTGTGAAGAAACAAGTATGCTTCTCTTGCAGGATAGGGCTTGCAGCTCACCTGTCCTTCTGGCCTAGCAAACCACCACCATGAAGACTGTCTTGAGTTTCATCCATTTTAGATCCCACGTGGCTAGTGGTTCAACTGGTGTGTTGGTCATTGCTTTGAGGACTAAGTTAAAATCCCAGGGTACTGTAATCTGTTTGACTTCTGGTTACATATTTGTAGCTGCTTTCAGAAAACCAAGTATCTCAGGGAGAGCCCCTGGCACTGTTCTGTCTGTACAGCCTCGTGCTGCTCCAGTTGCTGCCAACTGAACCCGTAGAGATGATGGAGAGAGTCCCTTATCTAGACCCCCTTGCAGAAATAGGAGCATGCCCGCTATGGAGGTTGTCTGTGATGGTTGGGATTTCACAGAACACCATTTTATGAAGATTGATCATTGCCTTTTATACGCTGAAGTAATAGACTCCTCCTGGACATAGTCAAGGTGTCTATGACAGAAGGATGATAACCGGCTTTTAGCATTCTCTCCCTTTTAGGGGCCAAGTAGTCAACTTGAGGTTCTGAGTACTGGGATGACAGACTGGTCTTTGTTGCAATATGCTGTGTCTGAGTGGAAGTCTCCATGAGTGGTCCAGAGTGAACCACAACCTTCTGGGCCAGTATGGGGTGGTCAGGTTTTCCATCACTCTGGATTGTCAAATTTTCTTCAATACTTGTGGGAGCAAAGGAAGAAGAGGGAAGACATATGCCACATCAAAATACCATTCCAATGATAGGGCATCCACTGCCATGGACTGGTCATCTTTGAACCTGGAGTAAAACCTGGGACAATGAGTGTTCTTGGTGGTTGTCCCAGTGCCTGCTGATGCAATGGAAGACCTCAGGATGGAGTCTCCACTTGCTCAGGTAGATCTGTCGGTGACTCATCCAGTCTGCTGTCGTATTTAGTTTGTCGGCTAAGTGATTAGCTGAAATGCTATTTAGAAAACCTTTTGACCAGTTCAGAACCTTTTCAGCTTCATTGTGCATGGCCCTGTTCTTGGTTCTGCCTTATTTTACAATGTGTGCCACTGTCACTTTGTTGTCTGATCTTATGAGAATATTTTTGTTTTTGATTAGTTTACTGAAGTGTAGTAGGGCTAAATGCTAAGCTACGCTAAACAGGAGTGCCTGATATTGGAAAGGTATTCCCAGTGTATGAAACCTGAGGTATCTGTGGTGTGATGGTCTCATGGGAATGTGGAGGTATGTATTCTTCATGTCTATGGAGGTAAGACAGTCTCTGGGCTGGATTCCTCTGAGAGTGGATTGGATGGTTTCTTTCTTAAAGTGCTTGTGTTGTACAAAGTGATTCAATCATTTTAAATCTAGGACAGGACATACGTCTCCTGTTCTCTAGATGTAAGGAACCTGCAGTGCCTCAGAGATTATCCTCCACAGTGGATACATGCTCTTTAAAACTCTGCATACAGACCTTGCTGAGTTGCATGTAGTAACTGTTTATGATGCAAAACAAACTATTTGCTGTGATGTTTAGGCCAACTCAGGAAATCTCAGACTGTGTGTTAATACTAGATGACTGTCTCTATTTGTTTTGAGGAACTTTGTTTCAAATTTTTCGCTGAATTAGCACCAATACCTCCAAAGAGGAACTCCATGCCCCTGTTACAAGTTACTTCTGTTGCACTGGTACATGTGTACCAAATTGCTGGTGCAGCTGAACTAATTTATGTAGTCAAAGTGAAAATGCCTTCAAAGGGTTTCAGTCTGATAATTGCCTTATAATGTCTCGCAGTGGATAGTGGCAGAATCCCTTGGGGTCAGCATGATGCTTTACTTCCTGTCAGTTGCTGAGACATCCTGCTTGAGAGACTGACAGTGACGAGTGTTGTGTATGACGCAAAGATGTAGCCCATTCTTGCAAACATGATTGTTTTCTTTTCAAAAACCAACAGCAACTAACAGAGCAGCTTACTGAAATGGCTGCTAAGTCTCGGTCACCAGCATTGTTTGTAGCTAGCATAGAAATATAGCAAGGCTGCTCACTGAGGCAATGAAACATGGAACAGAACAAATATGGAGGTAGGGAAAACAAGCATAGTTTAGGGAATAACCTTGCTTACCCTATAAACCACATAAGACAGACATCTAACGGAAATCTTTTCAGGCATAATGAAGACACATGCCCTGTTTTCAGAAGGTTTAGCAGTGACAGGACTGGTTTTCAGACTGAATGGCATCCCAAACAGAAATACAAGTGGTGCCCCCTTCACTGCTCCCACTTCCCCCTCCTCCCTCTTGCCCCACCCTAGATCCAAAAAGTGACACAAATTCTATGAATACAAGGGAAATAACACCGATTTTGGTTTTTATATGAATATTTTTTTTTTTCGCATTTCAAGTTGATCTTGACTTATAAGCCCTTCTGTGCTGGTGCCTCAAGTGGCCTCTTGGTTTGCTTGCACCTAACAGCATCTGTGGGCAGTGGCAAAGGGTTTCAGCATTACACTGAGAAATGATAATTATTATTGTATTTTACAAGGGAAAGAACTTATTGAGCTAAATAAAACCTTTCTTACAAGAGTGCCATGAGGAGACAGTAAGACAATTAAATTAAGCTAAAAGTAACAAATACAATGCATTCTGAGTGCAAGTTCTAAGGGCATGTGATCTAACTAAGATTATCAAATGGGTAGGAGAATTTCTGCAATCTGACTGGGTGAGGACCATTTAAAGCGTCGATGATATCTCATGATAACACTAGAGTCTGGAATAGATTCTTGCCAACTAGTCACTTTACCTGCCTCTAATCCATTAGATAAGAGCAGTAACATGCTCCAGAATGTTTGTACCATTTGGGGCAATAAAGCTTCTTGGGTGGGTGAAGGGACTTGGTTATGCCTCATATCTCACAACACACCTGAGGTGTGGCATTATCTCATGCTATATATGGGTGTCTGGCCAAATCTGTTCCTGACTGGCCACATGGGGTAATGCTAATGGTATCAAATCATGCCTATTGGCTATTTTTTAACAATAATTTGCACAATCCTTCTGTTGCATGTTGCTATATGTACCACTGCTCTAAAATCAATTATTGATGTAAGAACTTGTGTTTAGTTGTGAAAACTAATAAAATATAAGTTAAAACATGACACCCCCCCAGCTGCCACCCAGTTGCCATGTAAAGAAAACCAATTTCATTAGACCTTAATAAAAACATAACAAATAAAACTACATGCGCCACAGAAATTCTAACACTACCAAAAAAAAACCAACAAAAAAAAACTACACCTTTCAGCAAACATTCTTTAAAGATCACCTTTCTCAGTGCTTATAAGAAGAAACAGGGAGCCCCCTTACCTGTATGGGAACTCCTCCATGATATTTACATTTTTTTGTAGCCCTCTAAGGAAGGGATGGGATTGTTATTTTCCCCTGAGAGGCTGGCCACACAATCCACTCCACTTCATGATAGTCAGCTCTGCCACATGCTAGGAAATTTTGTGACATCTTTTTTTTAGTTGCAAGCTGCCCCCCTCCTCTGCCCGAGTTCCTGACCCCTACCCCACTCCCCCGGATTAACCTTTCAACCGCAGATACCCCCGGCTTACCCCACAGAGCAGGGCCACAGCACCAGGTGGACCTGTGAGAGATGGGGGAAGGTGTCGTCGGGGGGCACACACTGACATTGCCTCCCTGGCTTACTCCCCAGGGTGGGGCCACAGCACCAGATGGACCTGTCAGAGATGGGACAAGGTGTCGGCAGGGGGCACACACCGACATTGCCTCCCTGGCTTTCCTCCCAGGGTGGGGTTTGAGGCTGGCTGGAGCCACAGATGCCAGAACTGGTCAGCAGAGGGAGAGGCAGAGGGAGTGATCAGGGCCAAGGTCAGGTATCGGGCATCATTATGAGCAGCCTGCAGTTTTTGTTTGTTTTTCCCATGGGGGCGGGGATGTGCAATGATGTCCTACATCCACCTCACCCCACACAGGTGACGGTGCTGTCATGGAGGTACCCCCCAGCCTCCACCAGGGGTCTGAGTTGTGCCAGACAGTCTAGCCTCCTCCCCTCCCCCTGGAGAAGGAGATCAGTCTCTGGGATGCTCAGTCCTTCTCCCCCAGCCGGCCCTCTGATGTCCAGAGTCCATTCCTGAACTTGGGTTGTCGGGGGTTGCAGATGGGCACCCTGCCCCTGTGCCGGCGGGCTGGTTTCTTTGACATCATTTATGATAGAGGGGGCAGGCTCCATTCACTTGTATGGAGTGTCTTTTTTTAAAGTGTAGTCCCTAATTTTAAATCAGGTTTTGGTACAGATCGCTGCTAGGGTTCAACTAACAAGAGCCTTTCCCGGGGGGAGTTATGATTAATTCCCTTCCTGAAGGAGCTCCAATCTTCGGCTAACAAACACAGCTCCCTCCCCCCAAAAAATAAAGCTAGCTAAACATTTTAACATCTCCAGTCCACCCAAATACAACTTCATCAAGTCAATACATAACCCTCTGCCAAACAACACAAGAAAACAGTGAAACTTCAACTTTTCATTACACAACTAACATAATAAAAACTCTGGACATACCAGATGCAGCTGCTCCCTTCCACTATGGAATCAAAATTTAAAGGAGTACTACAGTAAAAATTTGTAAAAACATATGTTGTGCAGTGTTTTGATTGTGTGTAGTCCTAGTGTATCCTTCCTTGCTTGCTATTAAGAGGTTTTTTTCTAAATTAGCCTACTAGTTTTATGATAGTTTTATGGCCCCTGGGGATCCCCATCTTACATGGTTTATTGCTCCTCCTGTTCCTACAATGCCTCCTGTCCAGTCCCATGTGACAGTGATGCATTTGGGACCACTGATTCAGTAAGTACTAAAGCTAGGAGCCTGACGTCTGGCCTCCACTAAACAGCTCTAATTCAATATTTTTGTTTTCTATGTGTGTATCAGGTCTAGCCAGCAGGGATAAATGCTTTGCTTTTAAAACTTTTAATTTCATCAAACCACACATAGCAATGAAAAGCACACAGATCACTCCAGATCATCAATGCTATCACTAGGAAAGACTCTATCTGTTTTATTACAGATTATGAAATGGCAAGAAGAAATTAAACCATTTCATTGGCTGATTGCCCAGTATAAACTATGTTCCACGCACTCTAAAAAACAAGTCCCACCTCATCACTGCCCACTGATCTGTATAATAAAATGTTGGAAAATTATTGGCAGCCATAGTTTTTGCCTGCTAAACTTAAAACCCACATCGCTTGCTATATCATATTTAGCATTATCAGTTTTGAGTCTGCATTTTCACCAAGAGGAGCTGGAACACATCTTCAATGATTCTTTCCACCATGAACCACAAAATAACAGCCAAGATGAAAAAAGCAGCACAGTGACTAAAAAAATATAAACTAATTACATTGCTGCTGCTCCCGCCACTACTATGACACCCGGAGACCTCCTCATGCTCCTAGCTGACCTATGTACCAGTGCTGCTCCCACCTGGTTCCAATTGAAAATGCCGGTGTTACAAATACAGCTGATGCCACCCACATTTCTCATACAAATGCCACTCCTCCAGCGTCTGTTCCTTTAACAGAACCACACATCCTAACTGCAACAGCTGTCGATGAAAGCAACAATGGCAGCAACAACAGCAGTCATATTCAACTGATTTAAATGTTGCTGCTGCTGCCAGCCACATTTTAAGAACAGATGCCTGTCCTCCCACCCATTCCTATTTCACAGCCACACATCCAGGACAATAGTGAAATCGATGAGCAAACCGATGCTGAAACTTACAATAGTGGCAGCATTACAGCTGTTTTACACCCCTTCCCCATTTCTCTTAAATGGACTGTTTTTCCTCAGGCATAAGGTTATCTATTTTTTATCTTCCTACTATTTATTCTCCTCAGCAGAACGGCCCTACACGATCTCCGGCCACTGGCCCTGCACCCCTGAACCCGGTCGTGCATGCGGGCCACACGAACCCACTCCCCCAGTGGGCCAGCCATTATCGCTCACGCACCCACTGGGTACTCGCCCCTCTCGGATCTCTCTGGGGGCACAAGGTGTGGCCATCAGCCGCGAAGATCACCCTCCACATTTTCCGCTTTTTCTCCCAATGGAGAGCCAGATGTGCAATGGCATCCAAGCGTGCTGACGCCTGCCCTGCTGTCCCCCCCTTGCTATTGCATGCCACTTGTAGTGCAGCTAGCCTCCATCAGTCGCTGCTACAGGGTGATGCAAGCCCCACTACCCACCCCAGAGAGAGGAGAGGAGAGCAGTTGTCAGACGCTCAATCCTCCCTCTCCCCTGCCAGCCCCCAGCAGCCCAAGTCCGTTCCTGAACCCGGTTTGCCGGCGTGGCACAAGGTGTGGTGTCCAGCGCCTCAACCCTCAGCACCATAGGGCCAAAAAAGGCATAAGGTTATCTAGTTAAATAAATGGTTTTAAGCAATGTTAAACATTTGTATGTGTATTTTTTCATTGTACAACTTAAGTGAACTATTTCATAATCACAATAAGACAATCCAGGAGTGTGCATATAACATATTTTATGCACACTGAGGGACTTAACACACTCAGCCTGTGGCCTTGTGCCTTACAATGCCCCTAAGTGTGCATAAAATATGTTCTATGCACACCCTGTCGTGTCTTATTGCTTACATAGCCCACTCAGTTAGCCCTCGAGTATTTGCTGAACTGTAAATGTAGCCATTAGTGCTCATTGGGTAAGGAAAGTTACTTAATATCACAGCTCTGCTGTTCGAAGACTGACCCTAAACTAGTACTTGTTGAATCCATGGTCCTGGATACGCCACTGTACTATGGGACAGAAAGCATTGTAGGAACAAGAAGAGCAATAAATTATGTTAACATGGAGATCCCCAGAGGCCATAAAACTACTATAAAACTAACAGGCTAATTTAGAAAAAACTCATACTAGCAGACAAGGGGGGGCGGGCACACTAGGACTACACACAAATCAAAACACTGAGCACAACATACTGTATGTATTTGCAAATTCTGACTATAGTACTTCTTTAAGGAGACAACCAGAAAGAAAACTGACAGGAAGTAAGCTTTCATTAATTATTATTCATGAGCTTATTTGTTATTAATGTTTTCGCAGAACTAACCCTAATGGTTATTCATTTTTAAAGAGGCAGTAGCACCTCCGTTCACAATCTATAGAGCATACTGTAAAATCAGTACAAACAACCCAATTCATTTTTAGCTACAAAAAACATCTTATAATTGGAATAAGACACCTGAGAGGGTGTGTTATCTAGATAATAATGCATAAGGTGGTATGTGTTTCAAGAACTTAATACACACCTGAGGTGTGTGATATTATATAAAACTTGAGCTTGAAGCTTGAGGGCATATAACAGCATCCCATACTGAGGGTGTGTATTAAATTTGAGTAAGCATACCACCCCATGGCTTCTTTTCTTTTGTTTAATAATTTCTGGGCATCAGTTGTTTCCTACCTGTTTCAGTGATTTTCAGTTTTCTTAACACTGACCGTCAACAGCAAGACTTTTTCCACAGCACATCCCCTTGTAAACCAACTCTGGCCAGAGCCAATAGGGCTGCAGCCAAGGAACTTGGGGTAAAAATATTGAAAATTAACAAAGTTACGAGCCTGTGATTGCAAAATGTAATGTAGGCTCATAACTTTGTTGTTTTTTTAATATTTTTACACAAATTTTCAGCATAGCCTTCTTACCATCTCACTTAATGAGCAGGGCAGATAAATTTTTAGTTTCCTGTCTAAAAGGTGATTTCACGAGACCATGAAATCACCTTTTGGATTGTGAAAAACATTTTGGCCAGGATTTGAAAATGACAGCTGTCACATTCAAGGTGCTATAAAGATATGATTATGTTGTAAATTTGAGGTAGAGATATTGCAATTACTAAAGTTATGAGCCTGCATTTGCAAAATTCAACATAGGCTCATAAGTTTATTGTTTTTAATATATGTACACCACTTTTTCAAAATAGTCTTCTTATGACCCCGCCTCATGAACAAGGGCAGAGTAAATTTTCTACTCCTACCCGAAGGTGATTTTGCACAGGATTGAGAAATCACTCTTTGGGACAGATTTGCCAAATGACAATGCAAATCTTATGAGGTGGGTCCAAGAAAAGGCATGTTGAAAATTTAAGCCAAAATATGAAAAATGGCCAAGTTATGCCTCTAAGCTCAAAACTCCACTGAAATAAATTGAACCGCATACCTGTTTCTTCAGTTCACAGTCCTGCTTTGAAGAGTGAAGACGGTTGCGGTCCAGAGAGGATTATGGCACTGTACCCCTGATGGGTAAGTGAGGGCTCAGGAGGATACTGGGATGGCTGGTGCTGGTGGGAGGGTCAGGTGGGGAGTGCAACAGCCACAAAAGACACCAGTGGAGGTTTTTTTTACAGGTAAAAAAAAGAGGATTCCTGCACTGGGAGATTGGGCACCCCCAGTGCCACTATTATGTTTCTTGGGGGAATGACTGGGGTGGTGGGTGCTGAGAAGGAAGGTCAGGTGGGAGGGAGCACAAGTGACTGCACATGTGCGGTAGGGGATGGGGGGGCAAAAGACTTTAATGGACTTTTTTTTTTTTACAGGAAAAAAATTAGAATTCCTGCACTGGGGATTGGGACCCCATTGCTACTGTTACATTTCTCAGGGGGGGTGGGGTGGTGGTGCTGAGAGGAGGGTCGGGTGGGGAGCACAAATGACCATGCATGCACTGTAGTGGATGGGGAGTCAGTAAGTGGAATTGCGATCAGGACACTGGGGATGGGGCAAACCAATGTCACTATTATGTTTCGGGGTGGTGGTGGGTGCTGAGAGGGAGGTCAGGTGGGGATCTGTATAATTAAAACAAAAATAAATTGGCTCTCATGGTAGAACCCAGCACAGTCCACCATGACCAAGATGGCTGCACAAAATGCTGCGTGCATGCTAGTGGTCGCATGAGCAGTATTGTTTGGTGGCCATCTTGGACATGGTAGACTGTGCCATGTTCTGCCATGACTGCAGACAGTAAAAATAATGCAACACTCCTTTCAAAGGAGACAATGATTGAAGTGCTTCATGGATGCAGCGGTGACTGTGGCGCAGCTCCAACATGTTGTTCGGTTAGAATCCTTTTCTCCTAGCAAGAGGTCTGCAGGGCTATGCCTATTGCAGCCCTAAAAAACTGATGCAAACATTGAAGTGTGCTAAAATACTTATTGTAAAATAGAAATACCTTTGTTTAAATTCCATTCATGCAGTGAGGGAACAGATCACAAGTAACATTTTTTTTTGGACATTGCAAGTAATGCTTTTTCAGAGTCAGAGAGCTGATGAACAGAAGCCTGAAACCACGAACACTGCCGAGGTACAGAACATTTTTGGAAACAGTTTTAATTATGTGCAGTGACATGGACCTTCGTTCTCTGGGGTGAAGTAAATTGGAGGCATGTTTTCTCTCAGCATGAAGGCTGCTAAGTGTAAACAGCTGCATGAGTGTGAAACAGTAGCTTGCACTTTCAGTAACCAGAACGAGCATGTGTTTGCCATAATAACCAGCCGGTTATTATGGGGCAAATAATAACTGGTCTGGCCACTGAAACAAATTGAAGGCCAGTTAATATATTGCATTAATATCCTTTCTAATGGGAATACCCTTCGCCCAAGGCCTTGGGAGTTTAAACCCAACACCTGGAATGTTAAGATATATAACACATTTTCTTTTATTTCTTGCATGACACTTACCATGTCAGGTATTATTGCTTAAATAGAGCCAGGGCCCCTGTAAACCATCCTGTTGCAGGACAAGCTAAGCTTTTTGAATAACACGCTATCCTGATTTCCCCACCATTGGCTTTTTTCTCAAGCTGCACATTCTGTAGCTAGAAACAATTTAGATGCGAGAATATAATATCATGTTTTTGTGTGCGGATAAGTCTCTATATAAAATTGAAAAGACCATTAAATAGGATCTAACCAAAGTATCTAAATAGCTCAGTGTTAACCTGCCATCTCCTGATATTAGCAAAACACACAGCATATTGTTCACAGCAAAGCTAAATTCTGCAAGTACCCTTCTAACTGAACTGTGTCCCACAATGACTCTGTATACCAGAAAGTCTTATCTATCTGGAGGCACTACAGTATAGCATAATGGTTAGAGCACTGAGCTTTGAACCCACAGAGCCAGGTGTGAATCTCACAATCTCCACCTCGGCATAGATAGATTCAGTGACTTGCTCAGGATCACAAGATACATAATTATTTCTCTTTCCAGCATTGATGGAGGACTATGGATTAATGTTAATAGTACAGCATGGTACGCTATGCTATTTATGCTAGTTAGGCTTTGCTGGTATGGTTGAACATTTTCTTTTATTAATTTGTTTATGTTGGGGGGGCTATGCCCCCCACACCCTTGTGTTTTTATAAATTTTAGGTCAGAGTTGTGGGGGCTGAACTTCTCAACTCAAAAAAAAGGTAAATATATTACCTTAATCTTGCACTGACTGTAGTAGCACAAATAGCATAGCGTATTGTTCTATGCTATGCTATTAATACTGATCTGTAGTCTTCCACCAATGCCAACTTTTTGTAACCTCTGTGGGCACCTAATGGCCGCCAATTTCATGGATTGTAAACAATAACCTGGCAAATATTGTTGCTTTGAAAGTTTGGCCTGTTCAGTCAGAGGATCGGCGCTAGCACCACTGCTCGCCAAACCATTTTCTACCTGGTGAGACGAAATGGTATCTGACAAGCTTTAGATATTTAGAGCAAGTTATCTACTCTAAAGAGAATGAAACAGTGGGGCCTCAACTCATATTAGCAAAATAAAATAATAATAAGTGGTATTGTGTAGAACCTGAAGCAAGGGATCACCTGGAAGCCATGGTTAGGCTAATTCAAATCTCAGCTGGTCTTTAATAACTAAGACCCCCTGGTTAAATCATGATAAAAGGAATGAGAGAGAAAGAAGAAAACATTGATTACAGGTCTTTGGGACAGTCTTCTTTTTGGGAAGGGGAACACTGGATTTTGTTTTCGATTTGTATTAGCCATGCATCAGGAGCACTCTTGACAATATAACTAAAATGATCAGCCAGGTTGATGAGGTTGCATCTTGAATTTGTAGATGACGAGGTGAGGAGTAGCTCTTTTCTTGTAAGCTACTCCCCAGCTACCAGGGAATGTAATTGAGGCCGTACTTTATAAATATTATAAATATGAGACAAGAAGGCTGGACTGGGTGGGGGGGTCTTTGCAGAGAAGAAGAAAGCAACGGCATGACCTCAACTCTTACATGCAAAATAATGACAAAATTTAAAATTGTATAGTCTAGGACCTGACCTAAGGGATCACTATGAAGTGGTGGTGAAGCTTATCCACATCTCAGGTAATCTTTGATAACTACATTAAGAGCCCCCTCTTTTAAGCATGAAAGAAGGAATAAGAGAGAAAGAAGATGACCTCAGTTACAGGCCTTTTGGGTCAGTATTTTGGAGGCTCATTGGGTTTTGTTTATTGAAGTTACCTCCGGGAAAATTAAGTGTAGTGGCAAACAAATCATGACTCAAGTCCACAGTATTACAGTATATAGCATCATCCTCAGGAGAAATTACAATAAAGTGAAACTTCTACCTGCTAGTGTTCTTCAGGTTTTCAAGTTTCCATCCACATGCTGTGTTATTCCAGCTTCTGGATTTTAGCAGCCTGTGTCAGCAGTTCTTTTGTTTCAGCAGGAACTTTGTTCCATTGCTTACTACGTTATGTCTGTAGAGTCTGCATGCTCGCAACACTGGCCAATATTGCCTTCTGTTCTAGATATAGCAGCCAACATGGCCTGCTATGATCAAGCTGGATCTGGTAACTCACACACTGGTATTATTTTGCTGGCTCCTTTGGTGAGGATTTTGGCAATGCTCAAGGATGGACTGCTCCAGCCACAACATCAGCAGCAAACACAATTAGTCGACTCTACCTGGGATAGGGCTCATTCAGATAAATTGGCCCACTGGGCCTTTAACAGGTATTCCTGGGTCATCTGAAGTGAAGCAGTTTGCAACTTCCTTTTACTTGTTTTGAGATTTCTTGTGTGACCCTCATAGACACATACTGTAGATACAAAGAACTTGATGGCAGATGAAGACCCAGCTGTAATTTCTGTCTGCCCATTTCTGCCCTAACTTATTGCGTGACCTAGTATCAGGCCAGGTTTACTGGGCCACTTTCCCTTTATTGCCTATGTGCCACCTGCCCCTTGCTATTCATCTTCCCCTCAACTCTTAGGTCTTATTATCTCCTTGTCTGTCCTTGACAAGGCACCTGCACAGAGGCAAAATCAGCTCCCTTCTCTGGCTACTGATCCCCTTTGCTACACATCCCAGCAACCTATTCACCCTTCCCACTGCCCTACTGCACTACACTGTTTTCATATTGTCCAATATTATTGCCCCGGGGGCCATCTACTTGGTCATACTTTCCTTTACCACAGCCATTCTGTATTCTTTTTTCAGGTATTTTGGCCCTATAGTCTTCATGGATGTCTAAGTAAGTAGGGGTCAGTCTGGTCTGGAATGATCTTGGACATTATTTTATAATTGGCATTTAGTAGTGCTATGAAGTGACTAGACCCACAGAGTTTTTTTTGTTTGTTTTTTTCCAGGCTTTTTGAGAACAGTGATAGTGGCCAAGGACATCATGGTGGGGGACTCCCAAGAAAGAATTCTGCTAATATCATTTGTAGAAGTTACTTGATCTAGGGGAGGAAGGTTCCATAAAATTCAGCTAGGATATCATTTGGTTCAGCAATTTACCCCTCTTAGCCTCTGAACTGCTTGCTCAGTCTTCTGCCACGTGAGAGGGGCATCTAAGTGATGCCTTCCTGTCTCCTCAAGATGGGCATAGTTACTGAAATGTACAGTTACGTAAGAACTTACTGCAACAGTAGCTTGTAGCAGGCCACACGTGTAGGACTAAGCTACTAGGTGCTAGGACCACATGGAATACTTTTAGCTAGCAGTCAACCACGGGGACTGCCCACTGCCAACGTCAGTCAGCTGACTTCAGCCTAGCCTATATAGGCTACCCACCCAACCACAGTCAAAGCTGCAGACACCTTTTGTCTGCATGTGTAATACCATTTGTTAAAATATACTGTTAAAGATGACCAATGTATCCTTCAAAACTCCTATGCACCTCTTCAATTTGGAACTTTCTAGTGAACATTGCATTTTCCTTAATCTGGCTCCCCTTTGCCTAGGCCTCCCACCTTCCTCTTCCAGGGTACCCCACCTTCCTTTGCCAAGGTGCCTCACCTTTCTCTGACAGGATTCCCCATATTTCTCTGTCAGAGTCTCCCATTTTTCTATGGTAGGGTCCTTCACCTTCCTCTTTTAGGGTCCCCCACTTTCCTTTGCCAGGTTCCCCAATCTTCCTCTGCCAGAGTCCCCCCATCTTCCTCTTCCAGGATCCTTCACCTTCCTTCTTCCAGGGCCCCCCACTTTCTTCTGCCAACATCCCTCACCTTATTGCTGAATTTTCCTTTTTCTCTTTAATACTTTGTTGTTTTCTTCTTAAACATTCACGTAGTTCCGCTGCCAATGTTGATCTGTGCATTTTGGTTGTAAAACACAAATATCACCAATAAAGCATCTTCCAGAAGCACACAGACTTATATTGGAGGTCAGTACGTGTCAGTGTAATGACAGAAGCTGCTATTTTACACATGATGTGCTCCATCGCAAATAGCAATCTATCTAAATAATGAATGGCAAATAGTGCCTGACCATGCCTAGCAAAACTTGTGTGTTAGTATTTAGCAAGCTTCAAGAGAGTAATAGCTGAAGCACAAGCATAGAATGAGTTATGCAATAAGGTATGAATTAAGTTAAATGTAAAACCCAATGTGGGAGACTGATGAACCCCACAAAGTTTGAACCCCTCTCATCTCTGTCAAATGATGGCAGTTTAGAATACTGTTCTTTTCACCCCTGTTATTCGTTAGAACATGACACAACATCTACCGATAGACCTTTCAGACTGTATGTCCTGCTTTACCATTATAGTCAACCTTCTACTGTTCTATTGCATCTATAGTGTATCATGATGATAGTTTGTTACTACCAGTTTGTGGATTTAGCAGTGTCTCAGTTATTTTAGTTACATCTCAACCCTCTTTCAGGATGTCGATTCTAGTTCTGTAATCTTGTTTTATGTAAACGTTTCATTTGCATAGAAACAAATTAGCTTTTCTTCATCTTTCTTCCTGGAATATCTAACCTTCTTATGGTACTTCTGCAGTCTAATCCCTCGTGTCTCATTTACTTGCCACAAGACATCCTAAAAGGAAACACTCAAGCAATCCTGAACATTAGCAGCTGGTAACCAAACATTTAATGTTTTTAACCCTTCAAGTGGTGAATATGTTTGGAACGTATTCAGGCCCAGTATTTATATACTGTAATTGCCTTTGCATTGTACTGTTTCACTCTGGTTGTGCTCAGCATAGGTTTCACATATATTCCCTTAAGAAATCCTTAGTGCTTTCATGCACAACAGTACTTGTAGGTAGTGGCAGTGCAACAGTTAAAGTCTGAGTGCTTTTACTACTGCCCACTAATCCAGTATTATGAGTCTATGGGCCAGATATTCAAAACTTTGCTCCGGGCTAAATTAGCACTGCCTGGAGGGCAAAGTTAGCCCGAGCACAAAGCAAGCTATATTCAAAAGGAATAGCCCAGGTCAAACAGCCTCTGAATATAACATGGGAATGTGCCAGGCAAACTGGTGGGAGTGCAGGGCAAACATAGCCCTGCAGTATGACAGCTCTGAATATAGCAACCAGAAAGTGCAGACCACAACAGCAACACAGTGCACAGCAATATGAAGATAGGTAAAGGTGACCTATGTGGCCAGTGTGTGTTCCAGCAAATGCGTGACTCAGTACAGCTGCAGGGAGCAGCCTATGGGACAGTATAGTGTGCAAAACAGTATATTCCCGAACCATTTGCGTGAGCTAATGCTTTTTCGGGTTAGCACAGAGCTAGCTGTTTGTTCGGTGCAAACACATTTGCCCCGCACTAAACTTTGTCATTTCAAAAGTAATATGCAAATGAGCCTACTTAGTCTCTGGGCAAACAGCAACATTAGCATCTCATCATGCCCTGATTTGCATGCAGTTTGCCCAGCTATTACGCAGGGTCCCATAGCTCCACCTGTAGGCTGTCTGAAGTACAGGGGCTGGTCAGGTCTGACTGCATCTCCACCTGTAGGTCGGTGCGGCAGTGCATGATGATAGCTGCAGGCTATATGTAACCAGTACAGCATAGCATAGCATATCATACCCCAGGGTACAACACAGCATAGGCAAACGTGGTGGTGGTGCTGCATGCAACCGTCACACTGTAGGTCATGCTACAGTGCACAGCAGACACTACAGTAGCAAGGCGGCCAGTGGTGTGAGGGATACGGCAATGCCTGTGGTATGTAGGGCAGTGATGACCACTGCACTGTACACAGTGACAGGCCCAGCTTGCAGGGGATTACTGACAGTGGACAGTACTGTTACACTGTTGTGTAATCTACAGATGCTGCACCTGTGGCATGGGATGCTCACAGTGACATATACATGGCTGGCTGTGTGTGCTGTGGCATCTGTACACTTGTGCAGTATTTGGCTGGGTGGGGCACGAAGGTCCGACAGGCACACAGGTGGTGGGTGTTCCCCCACTGGCCCATGTGCACTGCATGATGTGTCCCAGCCTTGTGGCTGCACCTGGGTTGTGGTGAAGTCTGGCCATCCGTACACCCTCCCCTCAATGGCCACCATGCCCACTGTTGCATGTGTGTGTTTGCATCTGTTGATCACCACAGACATATGGTCTGCAGGTGTGTGCTGTGCGCCACACTACCATGATGTCCCCTGTGGGCCAGATCACCACTTACCGCTGGCATGGCTGGGACTGGTGGCAGCTGTTGGCATCATGGTGGTGCATCAGTGAGCAGCATGTGTCCTCCATGTCTGGCATTTTCTAAGTGTCATACTCATATGTTGGGGTCGTAAGCCGCACAAATCCCGCGACAAACACCGTGCAAAGCACCAATGTCATACAAAAGCTGTTTGCCCAGGTTAAGCATCTTTCCTTGGTGGTAATTTGTACTGCACTAAGGGCTCACTAATCCATGCTAAACACCTTAACGCGGGCTAGCCGATGAATATCCCATAGCACCTGTATTCATGTTCAGTGTGTCCTATGAATATAACTATGGTTTGCCCAATGCTAGTGCAATTTGTCTGCGCTATTTGGCCTTTTGAATATAGCAGACCCACGCTAATCCTGCGCAAATGGTTTGCACACTGCGCAAAGCTTTGAACATCTGGGCCCGTGAGTCTAAGTGATCAGTCCTATACTGCATCCACAAATTCCCTTCCCCATGTCTCTGGAATATCTCCTTAAAGAATAACTCTTTCTCCTGCCTTATTCAGATTTGTGAAGGTAGACTGTTTGAGGGGGTGGGGGGGTAAGGATTTAGGGTGCTCACAGACTTACAATGTTAATAATCAAACTCATAAATGAGTAGAGAAATCCCTGTATCCTGACTGATCAGGACCTGTGCAGGGTGACAGTACTACCAATGGAAAAATATTCACAAACCATTTTTCTAAGTTCAATAAGACACTTCAGGACATTGGTAGTAGTGTGACAACTGTGAATCCAGGGGTGAAGGCACTTGGCCTGTGACCTCATCCCTTAGTATGCCCCTGGGTGTGTGGTTGACACAGTACTACCAGTGCCTGTCATGTCTTATTATTTACTTACAGTCTGTTGAACCTAGTTTTCAAGACAGCAGTGCACACATTGCTATACACTGTCCTATAATTGTGTTTACAGGTACTGTATTAATTTTCTGTGTTAGTTAAGGATTCTGAAACCACTCAATATTAAATCAAATGGCATATACTGTAAGCCTGCAAGAACATTTTTACTTTTACCTAGTGGATTAGTCTTTGTGACCCTCAACCTATTGATTCTTTGCAAGCCTCACACCCTTGCGGGCAATTTTGTGAATTCATTAAGTTCAAGCCCTATCATCAAAAGATTACTAGCGTATTTATTAATTTATTGATTAGCTATTTCCTTTGTGTGCTGCTTAAATCTGACAATAAGTTGATTAGTGATGTAGGAATAAACAGTTGTTGGTTCCTTTGCACAAATACGTATATAGCATTTCAGATAATGCAATTTTATATCTCAAATAAGTTACAAAAATATAAAGGTAATCTTAAATAAAAAAATCTCACTTCCAAGGTTAGTGATCCAGCCATAACCACCCCTGGCTATTCAGTGACTTAGCGATTCAGTGACCAGGCAAGATTGAGGCAGGAGGGATGGGGGTGAGGTGTTGCAGTGAACATCTCCACCCATCTCTGGTTCAAGGTTATACTCTGCTCCTCTGTTCTTTCTTCATGCGAGCTTCTGCTCATCAGGCTCATACTCCGCTTCTCTATTCCCATATCTTCATTGCTGATATCTGTTTCTGTCCTGTCTCAGTTCTGACTCTATAACTGACCTCCTCTCCTTCTTGGCTTCAACAGGAACTCCTAGCTCTGGGTGACATTAATTCTATTTGGCTATCCCCATCCTCCAAGAAACTAAGCCAAAATGTTAAATCACTACAACTCAGCCAGCTTCTCACTGAGCACACATGACTCAACCACTCATCATCTAACCACATCCTCATTGATGGGGTCCTCTCTTCCCATCCCACCGTATCATGAAAGCTGAAACACTACGTACACTTAGTGATCACTGTATGGTGTACTGTGTGAAAAGATATAGTTCCAAAGCACTACCCCCACCCAGGATTATCCAGGTCTGATCTTTCAGGTCCCTTGATCTGAGTGCTGTATGTGCTGACCTGGCAAATATTGACTGGTCTTTCATCCTGGTGGGCTCTGACATTAAAGTTGTCCTGTTAAAATGTGAAAATAAGTTTATGGCTGTCTGGGATTCCCATGCTCCTTCACGAAAGATAATAATCAATGACTTCCACCTTCCCTGGATCACAGCTGGGTTACTAGCTTGTCTCAAAGCAACAGACTTGCCCTGGAGTATCCACAAGTCCTCCTGCTTACCAGCTGACCTCGCAAAACATTGAGCCTTAAACAATGCCTGCACCAAAGCTCCCAGGCTTGCTAAATCAGAATGCTTTGCTTCCACCCTTCAAAGCAATGCTAAAAACCCTTTTAAGTTCTGAGAAGTCATTCATACCCTTTTCAACCTGCCCCCCCAAGATGTTTTGCACCAATTGTCAAACTAGGGAATTTGACCCTGTTGAGGTTGTTTCCTCTTTTAACAATTTTTCACCACTTGTGCCTGGTTGCTACTGTTTTCCAGTATCTATGACATTTGGTACCAGGCAGTGACAGGCCATACTCCAGTCCCCTACAGTTTTCAACACCCTGGATGGTGCTGAATTTGATTATCTTACTTCCTTTAAGTAGCTTGGGGGTTGGCTGGACCAACATCTTCAAGGGAGCAGTCAGCACCAAGGGCCCACACTCAAGTGTGGGTCTGGAAAGAAGTCCAAAATGCGCCATTCTGTGATATTCAGCTGGAGGCAGATACGCCTCAAATCACATTGCACAAGAGCGCAATGATAATGAATGCATGTGCAACTGAAGGAGGAGGAACCATGCATAAAATGGCGAGCGAGCATTCAACAACGTATGTTTCATGCGCAGAATAGGGGAGCAAGCAGAAGTTGCGCCGACAGCAGAAATGAGCCAAAATAAAGGAACAAGAGAGAGGCTAAGAACGCCAGGAAGGCACATGTTGCTGAACCATAGGCAGCCAAACAGGCAACACACACACAGGGCAGGACAGAGACAGAGCACCTGGAACCCCCAGGAACAGGGAAGGTGTGGGGAGCCACAGCCACAGTGCAGTGCAAAAGGGGGAAGTGCCACACAGCACTGAGGCCACCACAGGAAGGTGTTCCCAGTGCAGTGGAAGTAGCAGCAAGGACAGTGGGGGGAACACAGAAACAGCTGCCGGGGGGACACAAGCCAGGGACATGGCCAGTGCCACCATCCAGATGGAGGCAGTTATGAGGGGGGTGAGAAGGCAGGCAGCAGGGGGGCACGGCCGTGGAAGGACGCGTTGGCGGTATGCCTCCAACAGGCAGTAGCGAGCCCGCACCAGCTTTGAGCTGTACACCGATACCGAGATCGTGGGCCGGTACCGCCTGAACCAGGCAATTCTGAGGTGGCTCTGTGAGCTGTGCAGTGATGTGATGCAGGCACCCACACGACAGAGCCATGCTCTGTCAGTGGAGACCAAAGTGACAGCTTGCATGTGTCTGCTCGCCACGGGTACCTTCCAGAGGCCAACAGGGGACATGACAGGCATAACCCAGTCGGCCGCGTCACACCACCTTACCCAATTCCTCAGCGCACTGCTTCCACATGCTGCAGAGTACATCCATTTCCCCAGCACAATGGCGGAGCACACAGCAAACATACAGGAGTTCCACAGGGTAGCACGTATGCCTGGCATGCTCGGGGCAACAGATTGCACCCATGTGGCCATCCACACACCACCTGGCCCCGAAGGGGCCACATATATGAATCGGAAGGGGTATACAAGCATCAACTGCCAGGTGGTGTGCGATGCCAGGGGGCGCATAATCAATGTCTGTGCCACGCACCCTGGGGGAGCACATGATGCCTTCATCTGGCACCAGTCAGCACTGTGCCACAGATTTGAGAGTGGGGACATCACCACTGGCCACTTAGTGAGTGAGTATGCAAACCACGCAGAAAGACATGGAGCTTGGGATGGGCATAGTCAGAGGTGACATGGGTATTGGCCTAGATGGCCCAAGGCAGGGCAACGCTGACCACCAAACTAACTTCCACCCTCTACACACAGGTGACAGTGGATACCCACTCCGTCCCTGGCTGCTCACACCGTATCGGCAACCCGCGACCCCATCGCAGCAGCTGTACAATGAGGCACATGTCACCTCATGCAATATCATCGAGCGGGTGTTCGGGATGCTGAAGGCATGTTTCCTTTGCCTGGACACATCTGGTGGTGCCCTGCAGTACAGCTCCTCAAAGGCCTGTGGGCTATTCCTGGCCTGTTGCATCCTGCACAACATGGCCAATGACTGTGGGATAGTCGTACAGGTCGAAGAGTGGGACAGCAATGGGGATGATGAGGACGCTGGTGAAGATGGTGACGGGCAGCCCCCCTTGGGTGAAGGGACCCCCAACTGATCCGGCTGGCACAGCTGCACCAGGACACCATCACAGAGGAGCACTTCAGCCAACCCAGGTAAGTCATGGGACCATGTGCAACCACCAGTGGCAAAGGCACAACCCACAAACGCGCATGGACAAACACCAGGGGTGCATGTCGTTAAGGGAATTGGCCGAGCATGGAATTGCACATGCCACCAGGGATGGGCAAGGTCTAACACGGCATGCGGTCACACACACACGTACCTCACAAGACATGTACAAAAGGTAAGAGGGACGCTGACCCTGACCGCCACCCCTAGCCACACACACGTCCACAGACCACCATGCCCAGTGCCTGTCATTGTGCATGTGTCAGACACTGGGCATCATTGCACAGTGGTGGACAATGCAATGCAGGCATCATCATGCACACGCCACAGCGGACAGCAGCCGGGAGGGTGTGCAGATGGAATGTGTGCATGCGTGCAGGGCCAGGTACCTCACCCGTGCATTGCACACTGAACAACACAATGCACACAGGGCAGCATCAGACAGTAGCCATGCTGGGAGACAGGTCAAGTCACGCGCCACAGTGCCATGGCCACCACGGATGCATGGGTGGCCTCGCTGAGACCTGCCAGCAGTGACAAGTTGACCAATGGCCTCATGGGGTGGCACCGACGGTCTCCCAGGGGTTCCACTACATGAATGCGACCGTGCTCGCGCAGGGGTCTGCAGCACATTGAACATGCCTGCGCCAGGCGTGCTCAGGATGCCCAGAGCTGAACCCAGTGTCGACAAGGAGAGTGTCACATGATGCCGGGAATGGGGGGGTAGACATTGCACTGCGCGGTGTCTGTGACGCATGGGCAAATAACTGTGTGCCCATTGTGGCCATGACAGCTGTGATTGCCTGTGTCTGCCTGTCAATGGCAGTGGTCACATCCTCCCGCAACCAGTCCATCCCTGCCAGGAGCAGAGCGGTGTCTCTGCTGCACTGCTCCTCTGCCTGGCGCAGTGCCGCACTGAGTGCATCCACCGCCATCACAAGCCGCACCTGCTGATTGACTGATGCTTGGAGTATGCGGGTGTGCTCATCTAAGAGGTCATCTGCCTGATCGGCATGCTGTCCCTAATGGTGTCCATGGCCCTGATGGTCAGCACCCCTTGAGGGTGGGTGCTGCACACCAGGGCCAGGCCTGGACATGTCCACAGGCAGTGCACTGACACCGTCCCCTGACACTGTACCCCCATGGCCATTGGCCGACTGCTGACACTGCCCCACTGGCTGCCGCTCTCCAGGGTTCAACGGTGCTGACACAGTGGCCGCAACAGCCCCACTGTCCTGGACACACACCAGTGCTGCCCCACTGGTGCAGACAGGTACAGGCTGGGACTGTGATGTCACGCAAGTCTCCACAGCGGTACCACCCACGGGCATGCCCGTGATGTCACCTGCTGTGTGGCCATCCTGTGGCCCACACATATCACTGCCCATGACGTTAGCTCCATCATCATCAGTGATGGATCTGGCACCAGACCGAGTCTCAGCATGCTGGCATCCATGGACGCTGGCACACTGGGATACGGGCAGGGCCTCCTCCGCACCTGCTCCACCAACATCAGTCCGGACGTCCAGGCAAGCCCACTGTTGCCCTAACCCTCGTATGCCTGTGGAGGTGGACGAGCCCTCTGTCTCCATGCTACCGCCCTCAGTGGACAAGCCCACCACCCGCTGACCCATGTAGACGCTCAGGAGCTGTAAGGAAAAAACAGTAGCATTAATGTATGTGACCTACCCTGGCCCCCCCATTGACAGACCGGGACCTACCGTGCAGTGACGGGCTACCATCCATCTGGAATCCACCACCCAGAACACACTCGATGGCACAACGCTGCATGCTGCCAGCAACCTGTTCTTCTTGTGGGGTCAGGCATTGCACGTTCGGCTGTCCCCCACCGGTCGCAGACCATGCTGCCCTGATGGCAGCCACCTTCTCCTTAATCCTCCGCCTGTCTGTGCCCATCTTCTTTTTGCACTTCTGCACGGACCGCTGGTGGCTGTTATGCAGGTTGACAGCACCGCGCCACCTCTTCCCGTGCAGCGTCACAGGCCTGTGGTGTTCCCTGGCATCTGCTGAGCAGTGGCTCCTGGTCGAGGTAGGCCTCAAACAGGGCATCTGTTTCTGCCTTGGTGGAGTTAGGCCTCCTCTTCCGCCCACGGCTCTGTTCCTCTTCCTCCACCTCATGATCGGTCATTATTCATCCTGTGAGAATGAAAGGTGTTACCTGTGACTGTGCAGTCCCATGCATGTCCCACACACCACAGTCCACACTCCCAAACAGCATGCAACTCACCACAATAGACTGCAGTAACCAACTATGGCCAGTGCAGCCCAATGTCGCATTTTTATAGCGCAACACATGCAAATGAGGCGAGACGCATTTTTAAGTGGATGCAAATGCAGTGTCTGCGCCATTGAATGACTGATTAGCTGATTTGCATATGCCGGCTGAATATCGCGCTGTTGCGCTTTGCGCAATTGTGTTGAACGTGCTCAGCCAAGGGCGCAGTTCTGTGACATGCACAGTACACACTGAACTGCGCATGCCAGGGGTGATGATGCAGATGCCTGCCACGCTGCTGATGTGCTGTGCACGGGAGGCAATGCAGGGCACAACCACCATTGTGCCAGTGGTGCTACTGCGCTGTTCACATATATGGCGCTGTGGTGCTGGGGTGCACTGGGGCCACAGCACTGTAGGCCGCTACAGGAGGTGGCACACAGGCACCTAATCGTGCTACACGCATTGGATTCCAGTCACGCTGTGGCTGTCCGTGCGCGAGAGACTCTTGACCCTGTGCCTGACCTTTGTCCCCTAGGAGCCATGCATCCGCATGGGTGCACCCCTATCACGCTGTTCGGTGACAGCGCGATGGGGAATGGCAGCGCAGTACCACGCAGCATCTGCATGTGGCAGACGTGTGCTAGGGAGTGCCATTTTGATTCTGAATCGGTGGAAAGATGGCACGGAGACAAGCACCTATCTGGAGACAGGTGGAACTGGCTAACCTTGTCTCCTTAGTTGAGCCCCATGCTGGTGCTCTCTTTGGTGAGGCACCCCTGGACAGGGCCAGGAGTGCTGTGTGGCAGGAGGTGGCGGTGGCCCTGGAGGAGGCGACAGGGATCTAGAGAACCATGGAGCAGTGCAAGCACCGGTACGGGGACCTCCAGCGGAGGGACCAGGACAAGCTTGCCTGCCTGTGGACATGCGCCAGGAGAGGCTCAGTTCCACGGCCAGGTAGGTGCCCCATCCATACACTGGTTACATCCGTACGGGTATCGCAGTGGGCATGTGTCCACCACATGGGGGGATGGTCTATCCAGTGTGGGCAGTGGTGGTGGTGGTGGTGGTATAGGGGTGGGGGGCTGAATTATTTGGCTGTGTGGGATCGCACGCACCCGCGAGTGGGAGGCCTTTGCTACTGGATTGTATTAATGTTCCTCTCTCCATGTTTGCACCCTAGGCCCTGAGGAATGTCGCCATGCGAGGGAGGAGCAGCAGTGGTGTGAGGCACATCCCGATGCAGGAGGACCCTTACTGGCTCAGCGCCAGGACCAGCCTGATGATGGTAAGTGCCTTACATCCAGGATTTTCTGTGCATGCTGTGTAGCAGGGTGGGCGGCGGGGCATGGCCACCATCCAGTGACACTACTGCCATGCCGCCGCCATAGTATAGTCAGCACTGTCTAGTAGCACTGCATGTCTGGGAGTGCATCACTGGTGGTCCATCGCGTGCACCGGGTACATGGCTGTGCCACTGCCTTCGCACTGCAGAGCCATGTCACTGTACAGCCACGGTGGTGCTGTGTGGGACTTGGGCAGTGGGTGTGTGCAGCGGTCCACATGGCTATGTGTGCCTGAGTGGCCAGGTCTCATGGACACGATCACTGTGGGTGGTTGCACACCATCACAGGGGGCGTGTCCTATGGCTGTATGCCATGCACAATAGGTGGGCTGCTGGGGGCTGTGCATTCACACCTATTGACTCTGCTTCCTTGTCCTAGGTGGACGGAGAATGGTCCTTATACAGAGGGTGCTGCAGGAGCTGCTCCAGGTGGCCAAGGCCTCTCTGGCCATTCTAGAGAGGGTGGATCAGCATGGTGTGAGAAGAAGACTTTGCAGGAGGCGCCATAGGAGCGGGGAGCAGGGCTCCCACTGAAGACTGTCCACCCATGGACTACTACAACCCCCCTGGACCCACCCTCACACCCTTTCTTCCCTCTCCCAATTGTTCACCCCTGCTCCTTACCCACCTCCACCCAGTTTGTGGCCCTCACCCCATTTTTTAGTGGAAATATGTACATAGTTTTGTTTCTACTTCTAATACATTTGTTTAGTTATGCCTACTGTGGTGGTCTCTGATTTGCAGTGGGCTAATGGTGCTCAGCTGCAGTGGTGTGCATGGTGTCGGGGGTGGTGCTATCATGGGTGTGTGTGTGTGTGTGTGTGTGTGTCTGTAGGAGAGGCAAGTTTGGTGTGGGCATAGCTCTCAGTCACTGTCTGTGGTTTGTGTGTTGTTCCCTGTGCACTGGATAACTGTGTGCAGTGGTGCATGGTGCATGCGTTCTGTCCATGGCGCACCTGTCAGACCATCCATGGCCTGTGCAGCTGCCACCCTTGCATGTCTGTGACCTGCACAGTCTGCTGGCATGTCAGTGGTAGCTGCCCATGCTTGACTGCCACTGTACCCAGCACGATGCTGGGTTGCCTCCTGTCACTGGTGGGGTGCACATCTGCCTCAGGTGGCACTGTTGCCTCTGCTGTTGATGTCCCACCTCGATGCTGTCACTTGTGTCTGTTGCAGGGGATGTGCTCTACTGTCTGTCACTTGTGCTGCAGCCGCATGCTGGTGGCGTAGAGCGTCATGGCGCTTGTACAGGGTTGCTGGCACACCTGTGCCATGGAGGGGTTCTGGCCATGTGCACACGGCTGCCGTGGCCACATGCCGGGGGCTTGGTTGACCCGCTACTGCATCCCTGTGTTGGTGTGCCCTTGGGTATGGGTGGCTGTTTGTCTGTGCACTGTGTTGCATCCTGTGCAGCGCATGCTTCAATGCAACACTGTGTGTGTCTGTGCTGGCTGTTGTGGCCAGTGCTGGGATGGGATGTGTCCTTGGGAGGGTGTGCAGGGTGCTGTACTGCTGGTGGTGGGCTCCGGGGCATACCCTGTCGCATGTGGGGTACCTCGTGTGCCGACTTATGGTGGGTCTCCCAGCTGTACCTCGGGGGGGGATGTGCAGGGTGGCACTGTGTATGCTGTTGTTGCATTGCTGTCTGCTGCCACCCACTGCAGGGTGCACATGGTGGGGCTGCCTTGCATGGCTACATGGTGCACAGGGTTGCATTGTCACAGCGGGGGTGGTGGCATGCATGGGGTGTCCTGCACTGTTGGGCACTACTCCTGGGAAGGGTGTATGGTGATCGTGGTGTAGGGTATGCTCTGCATTGATGGGATGGTGTGGCATAGGGTGGTCAGCCCTCCTTGTGTGCCAGTCACAGCTTGCCAGGGGGTGTGCTGGGGCACCATGGCCCGGCTGTGGGTTGGTTGCTGGTATCCATGGGCCGGTGGTTATTCCAGCTCTTCCCCAGTTGTGCAGTGCATGGGGTGTGGGAGACGATGTCGGTTCTGCTGTGTGCTCCTCTGCCCATCTGTGGCATGGGTGGTGGGCCCCTGCATCCCTGGTTGTGCTGTTGCATTGCTGCCCTGCTCCACGGGGCATCCCTGGTTGCGCTATGGCGCATCTGGATTGCTCCACTGAGCATACCTTGTTGCACTATGGTGCATCTGAAATGCGCAACTGCACATCCCTGGTTGCGCTATGGCACAGGTCGCGTGATATTCAGTCGTGTGCTGCAGGCGCATCTTGGCATGCACAGTTTTTGAATATCGCACTTCTTGCACATGGGCGCAGTGGACTTGCATTTGCTCCTGCTGTTGCGCACTTTTTGGGCACAGTTTGAATATCCGGCCCAATATATATAATTTTGGGGAAGTGTTTCTGGGCTCAGTACCAGTTGTTCACAGAGGGTTGTTTGCTAAGCAGCATCGTCGCTTCAGCGCTTAGTAGCCCCTGGCCCACACCCCCAGTGTTAAAGTTCGAACCACACAAAAAAATATAGTAGTGTGAGTGTAACAGGCTGCTACCTATGATGTAACTGAAAATGAATGACGATCTGATTTTGTTTAGAAAAAGAAAATAGTCTGACACCTAGTCTCCCTCTCCCTACTGCATCTGAGTGCTGCAAGCGCAGAGCAAGTCACACATCTGTCTGCTCTTACAGAATGTGAATTTCCTTCATTTAAAGAGATTTATTTTGTGTCAGAAAAGAGCCCTTTTTTTGCTCAGTAGTCAGACTTAAGTTTCTGTCTCCTGGACAGAATTATAGTATTTAGAAAGATATATATAATTTGGAGAACTGTTTCTAGGCTCAGTAACAGTCATTCTACAGAGGTTGTTTTGTTTGGTAAGCATCGATGCTTAGTGGCCCCAACCCCTAGTGGTTAGCATTCAATCCACAAAAATATAGTAGTGTGAGTGTGACAGGCTGCTGCCTGTGATGTAACTAATTAATGACAATCTGGTTTTGTTTAGAAAAAGCAAGTATTTTGACACCTAGTCTCCCCTCCCCACTGCATCTGAGTGTAAGCACAGAGTGAGTCACACATCTGTCCATCAGTTTCTTCCGGGTCTTTCAGTGTGTCAGGTGTGGCACAGTGAATTGTGCATGTGTTGGGCCTGTTGGGTACAGTTCTGTTGTGGGCTTATTTGCAAGTTTCATATATTACACCCACAGTTACACATAGTTGCATACCATAACATAAATAAAAATATTTGCCTGTGTTGTTAATTAATCATAGCACTTCTACTGATTGTAACATTAACCAGCAGCAGTATCATTTATCATGTGTCTGGTAATAAGCAGACTCCTTGAGACTTAGTCTAGCCCCAACCAGAATCCCCACAGCCCTGCCTGTACCCAAAGCTTTTGCTTGGCGGCAGCAGTGATGCTGAATCAGAAGGTACTGTATATTCATCTGAATGCATTCATTGTCCCAAAATATTTTTCACCTAGCAAGGCAGTAAGCTCACGTAGTATGTTGGGTACTGAAAGAGGCTCTAGTAGTAGTAACCTGGTTGATAGCACTGTTACCACCACCAGTAGCAGTCACCCATTTTGCTGACCTTCTATGTGCAGTAGTAGGAGGCATTACAGCTAGCAGGCTCAAGTGAGAAGTAGCCACAGCCACTGTCTTGGAGTTGCCCTGGCACTCTGTCACTCTGATGTTTCACCCTTCCCACCACTAATGTACTGCCCAGTCCCTATGATACCTGTAGCACAAGCACATCAGCCTTGCCACCAGTGCCATCAATATCACTTTTGCTGTCCTATCACTGCAACCCTGTCCCCATTATAGCCACCACCACCACAAGCTTCAACAAGTGCCTCCAGTGACAATATTGAACCCATGGCTACTAGTACTGTGTTAACCGCTACCAGTGCAGTCATTGTAAATGTGGCTACTGCCATGACCCTGGACTGCACCAGATATAACACACAATGCCTGTGACAACAAGTACCCCTACCACTAGGATGCAATCCAAACACAGCAGTCGTGCTGCTCAGGTGGTTGATGATGTATTACATGAGGAGGATGCAGAGTTTGCAGACCAGTCTTCTGGCTGTGAATATATTTCGGACCCTAGTGAGCTACCATCATCATCATCAGCATCTGGCAATGACATGGACACCCACGTGAGTGACTTTGGGGATGAGTCAGAATATGCCTCATATATGACTAGCAAAAACCTAAGAGCTGCAGAGTCTGCAGACAATTTGAGGAAAGGTGCTAGGAGTACTGAGCAAAGTGAGCATAGGCATGGTCAGCAGAGCAAGCAAGGCGTTAAACCTCCATCTGTGAAAAAAATGAAGCAGTCACACTAAGCTTCAGCAGGGTTGTGTCACCTCCATCCACACAAGAGAGGGAAAGTTCTAATCAAGAAAGTTAGACAGCTTTTGTGGAGGAAGATCAAGATGCTGTTGCAGCACACTGTTCAGCTGGTGGTAAAAGTGGTAAAAAAAGGAGTAGCCATGGCCACCCTATTGGTGTGAAAAGTGCTGGCTCAAGTAAGGCTGTAAGAAGCGCTGTGTGGCTTCATTTTAGCTTATCCAAAAATGATCCAACTAAAGCAGTGTGTGGGCTGTGTCACACCATAATTAGCAGGGGAAAAAAAATTTCTAACCTAACCACCACAGCAATGAATAATCATTTGAAGCTGAAGCATTTCAGTGCACTGCAGGGATCCAGTGTGTTGCCCCACAGTATGCTGATAACACCACCTTATGGTACTGGTGGAGGTCCAGATCACGTTGATGATTCCCAGTCACAAAGCAGCGGTGACTGTCATCATGTCAGTGAGTCTGACACAGTTTCTTCATGCCCATCCACACCAGTGACAGTTCATCACAAAACTGTGTCAGGACAAACCGTGGCTGCCTCTTTGCCTCCTGATGATTCATTCTGCTACGGTCCACAACATCTCCTCATTGAAAGGCATCAGAACCCATTACAGTCCCAGACTTCTTTGGCACCCATAATGTAGTCCTTTCATACAAGGACTAAATATCACCCCATCACCTATATGCACAACAGATCACCCAGTTAATTGGGGAAATGATTGCACTTGATCTTCAACCATTTTCAATGGTAGAAAACATGGTTTAGAGTGGCTGATGCAACATTGCTTACGGTATCAGATACCATCACGCACAACATTCTCCCATACTGTTGTGCCCAATATTACTATGAGAGGATGTGTGCAAGGCAGTCTTGCAGCGACTATCAAATGCAGTCGAGGATGTGTTCTATTGCACAACAGACATATGGAGTAGCACAAACTCCAACCGCCATACATGTCACTGACTGCACATTGTGTGCAGCAGACCTAACTAGTACAGGCAGTGAAAAGGTGCAGGTCTACATACTTCCTGTCATTCCCCTTGTGTAGGCTCCATAATGTCTCATAGCAGGTCTGCACTTCTGAATGTGTCTGTTATGCCTGAGTATCACCGATCTGCCAACATTTTGGCCTTCTTGCAAGACATGCTGCGTGTGTGGACCGAAGACACGTCGCTGCGTGTTGGTTTCATTGTGACTGACAATGCAGCAAATATAATAAAGGCTTTGTCTGATGGGCATTTTCAAGGCATCCATTGTTATGCACACACTTTGAATCTGATGGTGACAAAGTCCATCTGCAAGACACTAGAGGTTGATCAAACACTCAAGACAGCAAGAAAAATTTGTGCCCATTTCCATCACTTGGTTAAAGCCACAAACCAACTGCCACAGGTGCAAGAGCGCATTCAGATAGCACAGCACAGGCTGATACAGGATGTGTCAACACGGTAGAATTCGACATTCTACATGTTGCAAAGGCTACTGGAGCAGAAGCAAGTTCTCCATGAAATGAATATGGAGACAGATATGGGGGGAATTATCAGCCACCAGGACTGGTCTGTTATTGAAGGAACAGTAAAGGTGCTTGGTCCTTTTGAAAGAAGCACACATGACATGAGTGTAGAATCTGCACTACTGAGTCAGGTCATCCCTGCAGACCAGATACTGAAGAAGTCTCTGCAGAGATTTTCCACCCATGCTGATCTTGCACCTGCAGTGATGGCCCTTGTACACAATCTAACAATTGAATTAGGGAACAGGTTCATAGATATTTGTGCCACTAAGCCATATGTTTTTTCGACTATGCCGGACCAGAGGTTTAAGTGCGAGATACTGCACCTTGAAATGCCTGCCCACTGTGTCAGTGAGTTTTGTCAGCAGCTGTGCTCAGAGCTTATCTTTACAATGTGTGCCAAGGATGTGATGCCTACCAAAGTATCCCTGGAAGAACAAGAACAGCAGGTGGCGGATGCCCCAGAAATGGAGGAAGAAGACTGCTGGGCACAACTCAGTTCATCCCTACAGGCGGAGCAAAGAAAGCGAAATAAGCAGCACCCACTTTCCGCCAGCAATGTTTTGAATTGCTTCTTGACAGAAGCTCTTGAACCCATCTCAGTTGACCCACCTGAGTACTGGACCAAAAAGTTGAAATCATCCCCTCATATAGCACAGCTGGCCATGAAATACCTGAGCTGTCCCCCAACCAGTGTGTCATCAAAGAGATTGTTTAGCACAGCAGGGGATGTGGTGGAGCCTCACAGATCCTCTTTAGACCCTGAACATGTTGAGCAACTTGTGTTCATCAAGCTCAATTTACCACATCTCGATTACAAGTACACGTCTTGAATAATTGAATTTCACAGCACTTTAATAACAATGCTATTTTTATGTGACACACACCCCCTGTACTTGTGCTGCTGGCCTTGGCCAACTTGTGGACTATGTGCACCAACACCCTATCTGGTATTATGTTAATGACACTCAATATATTGCTCTTTTTCCAAAAAAACCATGACTGGTGATGCTGTCCTTTGTTGTATGATTATGCTGAGCACCCACCACCTCACATTTCATGGACACCATATGTGGTTTACAAATTCATGTGATTATTAAAAAAGTACTATGCCTGACACATTTCAGATCCTAAAAGATCCTTTTTCAAAGGCAATTAGAGCAAGACTGAGGACTATTATGTATACATAAGTGTTGTGGCATCACGGTGACATCATAATACAAACAACCTTCAAATTCATAGGATGTAATACACCCTGACCACATGATGTGCCCATGTGAAACATCCATTACCCACTCTTAGGTGCTACATATTGTTAAACAGACTATTCCAAAGGTAATACAACACAGTGTTACTAAATTGCAGTGCATAACCATTGAAAGTGCAGATGTTGAAAACATATAATATCGTATCTATATGCAACAGCATAGCCAAACAATCACCTGTATCATAATGTACAGTAAAGCAGTAGAAAGGAAAGGAGGGGAATAAAAGAAGTAAGAAGGACAAAAAAGACCAAAACAAAAATTAAAAATGGAGAAAATAAAGGGGGAAAGGGAGGAGGAATTCAAGATTTTCACTGTCAGAATCCAAAAGTAATACAGCAGCAGCCAGCAACCCATCAATGTGTAACAGTTCATCTCCATTTTCTTTTCTTTGATGGTACAAGATCCAGCCCATAATTTAAGCCATGGAACTTATTATCTCCTAATGTTACAATCCAAAACGTTGCTTTATTCAGTGGCACTATATCATTACTGTATTACTGAACTGCTCTCGTAAGGTGAAACACCTTCTTGATGCCCTGAAATTCTAGTTTTTAGGCACTAGGTTGTTTTATCCCATAGAAGGCCGGGACTGAACATGTTGCCAGGTAAATAACCTGAGGTGTCAGAGGTAAGCAACTGTCTTACTGAATATTCCCTTTGAACATTACAGCTGGTGAATGTTTTACTAACTGCAACATTTTTGCTATGGACACGCCTTTTGAACTGTACACAGCAATTCATTTGCTGATTTAACCAAGTTTTTTGAAACCTGGGTTCAGTGTAATCGATGTGTACTGGTATAAATGTCCTTCAGTGTTTTAGCTCTTCTGCAGGACATTCTTGGTGGCTATTCTATGTCAATATAGTGCTACTGAATAAAGAAAAGTTTGGATTGTAATTTTGGCAGATAATAAGTTTCCTGACTTAAATTATGGTCTTGATCTCGGACCATATTTGCAGAAAATAAAACAGAAATTAAGTGTTACACACTGATGACTTGCTTGCTGCCACTACATTACTTTTGGATTCTGACATTGAAAATCTTAAATTCCCCTCCCCTTCCCCCTTTAGTTTCTCCATTTTTAATTTTTTGTTTTGCTCTTTTTTTTTCCCTTCTTACTTCTTTTATTCCCCTCCTTTCCCTTCCACTGCTTTTCTGTACATTATGATATACACGATTATTTGGCTATGCTGTTGTATGTATACGATATATGTTTTCAACATCTGCACTTTCAATGGTTATGCACTGCAGTTTAGTAACACTGTGTTGTATTACCTTTGGAATTGTGTTTAAACAGTATGTAGCACCTAAGAGTGGGTAATGGATGTTTCACATGGGCACATCATGTTGTCAGGGTGTATTACATCCTATGAATTTGAAGGTTGTTTGTATTATGCTGTCACTGTGATGTCATAACACTTATATGTATATAATAGTGTTCAGTCTTGTTGTAATTGCCTTTGAAAAAGGATCTTTTGGGATCTGAAATGCATCAGGTGTTATGCTTTTTTAATAATCACATGAATTTGTAAACCATTTATGGTGTCCATGAAATGTGAGGTGGTGGGTGCGCAGCATAATTTTGCACAAATCTTCTAAGCAGTTGCTTAGAGCAGCACCGGCCAAGTGTAATATTTGGTTTGTCATCAACAATCTCCATTCTCCAGTATTCCCCATGCCTGAACTATGTTGGATACCAATGTGGCATCACCAGTATCCAGTATTGCCCATGCCTGAAATTTGCTGAATTCCAGTTTGGCATCACCAGTCTCCAGTATTGCCCATGCCTGAAATTTGCTGAATACCAGTGTGGCATCAGCAGTCTCCAGTATTGCCCATGCCTGAAATTTGCTGAATACCAGTGTGGCATCACCAGTCTCCAGTATTGCCCATGCCTGAGATTTGCTCTCCAGTATTCCCTGTGACTGAAAAATGCCAGATACCAGTGTGGCCTCACCAGTCTCCACTCCAGTATTCATTTACCATGTCAAATCACCAATAATTATGAAGAAGAAGTCTGGATGATGATGACTGCCCAAGCCAGAGTGACGTTGCTAATTTTCAAGTACCACATTGTGTGCTAACAGCAAAAGTAAGTAAATTGTATGAAATCTTTTAATTGTTTTATGTTTGTTTAGGTGAAGGGGTTTGGGAATTATGATTGAACAGTGCATCTGTATTTCTGTAATTCTGTATCTTGGATTGAAATTGATCATGTTTATTTTATTTTTTTTTACCCTGCAGGAATTTTATCATGAGTCTGATGGACTCTTTGAAAAATACTGTGTGTAAGACTTGCGAAGGTAAGTATTCAGTCATTTCATTGTTTTCTTTCTGTTTGGTTGTATTTGTGTGAGAATTACTGAAATAAAACAGTACAGGCTGGCCCAATGTCACTGAGGGCTGAGGCGCTGGACACTTTATCTCATGCTGTGCAGGTGACATGGGTTCAGGAATGACCTCTGGTCACCACAGGGTGCTGGGCCAGCAGGGGGTGGGAGTAGGAATGAGCACCTGCTCTCCTTTCCTGGGTGGGGGGGTGCCCATCTGTAGTCCTGCCGTAGCTGTGTGAAGGCCCAGCAATGAGCGTAGGTGGAACCTGGTGACTGGCAGGGTGGGGGTGTCCCACAAGGTGTGCATGCGCATGTCTCCACATGTGCATGTCACATCAGGGGTGTGTGGGCAGGGCATGGGATGGGAGAAAAAACCAAAAAGCAATACATAAAAAAAAGAGGAAGAAATAGAGCTGTCTGACCAGTGACCACTGATTTTGAATGCTCTGATGGCCACATGAGAAGGGAGACTTCATGGATGTGTACAGGCCATTTGGAAGCACTTCATTTTGTTATGTGTCCTTAACGGGTAGCATTCATTAAAAGGCATCTTTGTGGCCACACATCATGGGCAGAATGGGCGTTGTGCAAGAGTGCCATCCTCACGGATGTCCCTCTCAGCTACAAAGGTAAGATTTGAATTTGTATGTTAGCCTGATGAAGTAAAGTTATAGTGTTCTAGAGGCATAACTATGTTTTATTAGTTTCTTTTAAGGACAGCATTCGTTAACGAACTGTCATGTGTGTTTCCTGTAATACCTAATCCCATTAAGAGGAGTGTGTCTGTATGTAAATTGTCAATTAAATACCAGTTTTGACTGAGTTAAGCCTATTGAAGTTATACTGTTGTCCTATGGGCATAATTATGTTTTATTAGTTGGTTTTCTTAAAGGCCACAAATACTTAAGTGTGTGGCATAGTTTACTCTTGTAGTACACATTGTTTTTTTCACCCAAGTACAATAAATGACAGTTATGTCTTCTTATACTTCCACTTGAAACCTATGGGAAACTGAACAGAATGCCCATGATGAACTGTTTTCCTGTGCAACCGCCTCCAGATCCTGTGCATCCTCCTCCAGAAACAGCAGTGGGACATGGTAGCCTGCCCTCCTGCACCAGTGTACAAGCCAAAGTGGCATGACAGCTGCATCCTCCTCCTGAAGCATCAGCAGCACAAGACAGCCTGTGGCAGTGGCACCAGTGTACAAGCCAAAGTGCTGTGACATCTGCATCTTCCTCCTGAAGCATCAGTAGCACAACACAGCCTGTGGCACCAGTGTACAAGCCAAGGTGCCATGACATCTGCATCTTCCTCCACAACAGAACCATACTCAACAAGACAGCCTGTGGCACCAGTGTACAAGCCAAAGTACCATGACATCTGCATCTTTCTCCTGAAGCATCAGCAGCACAACACGGCCTGTGGCACCAGTGTACAAGCCAAGGTGCCACAACATCTGCATCCTCCTCCACAACAGAACCATACCCAACAAGACAGCCTGTGGCACCAGTGTACAAGCCAAGGTGCCATGACATCCGCATCTTCCTCCTGAAGCATCAGCAGCACAACACAGCCTTTGGCACCAGTGTACAAGCTGGCATGCTACAACATCTGCATCCTCCTCCACAACAGAACCATACCCAACAAGACAGCCTGTGGCACCAGTGTACAAGTCAAAGTGCCATGGATTCTGCATTCTCCTCCTGAAGCCTCAGCAGCACAAGACAGCCTGTGTGGCAGTGGCACCAGTGTACAAGCCAAAGTGACATGACATCTGCATACTCCTCCAAAAGCAGCAATGGGACAAGGCAGCCTGTGGCACCAGTGTACAAGATAAAGTGCCATGACATCTGCATCATCCTCCTGAAGCATCAGCAGCACAAGACAGCCTGTGTGGCAGTGACACCAGTGTACAAGTCAAAGTGCCATGACCTCTACATTCTCCTCCTGAAGCAGCAGTGAGACAAGGCAGCCTGTACCCTGTAGCACCAGTGTATAATCCAAAGTGCACTGACCTCTGTGTCCTCCTATTGAAGCAACATACCAACGACAGCCTGTGGTACCAGTGTACAACCAAAGTGCCATGACAACTCATCCTACTCTCCTTGAAGCCATTTAAATGACATGTATGCCAGTTCTCTAAGAAGGCATTTTTGCTAGCGAATAACTAATACCAAATAATGAATATCTGGGAACCGAATACTGAATATTTGGAAAAGGTATTAGCTCAGCCTAAACCATAATATTGTAAAAAATATATATATATGTTAGGCATCAAAGTTTAATCAAAAGACAAAGAACCTCTGTGCGCAAGCACTGAGGCAATGGTTACTCCGAAGGGCATTTGGCCGGGAAGCCAAGTTTCAAAGAGATACAAAATCACACATGCCCCCACAATGCAAAGCATCATGGGCTGCATATGCAGATCACCATAGAATATTATGCTGCTTCAACTTTAAGCAAAAATGCATTGTGCCAAAAGGCCTCTCACACAGTTTGCAAAGGGTGCCAACAGAAGACATAGACATGTGTTTCATCCTACCAGGACTCATCAGTATGCCTCATCTGTTTGACACCCCTGTGGAATGAACCAGCTACCCTAAGATGGTCTATCTGGGTTATGTTGTGGAGAACCCAATTAAAACAAAAAAACAATGTGAAAGACAAAGAACCTCTGTGCGCAAGCACTGAGGCAATGGTTACCCTAAAGAGCATTTGGCCAGGAAGCCAAGTTTCAAAGAACTACAAAATCACACATGCCCCCACAATGCAAAGCATCATGGGCAGCATATGCAAATCACCACAGAATATTATGCAGGTTCAACATTAAGCAGAAATGCATGGTGACAAAAGGCCTCTCACATAGTTTGCAAAGGGTGCCACCAGAAGACATAGACACGTGTTTTGTCAAGTTTAACCAATATCATGTTAAATGTAAACAGTTTTCTAATATTTATATAGGAAAGTGCAAAAACAGGGTACAGCTGTGTGGTCATAAAGACTAGGTAATAAAGTGTATATAATACCCCAGAAGGAATTTATAAAATATAAGGAACCCTGTGTGATTAAGATACATACAAAATCTTAGAAGAAATAAGAACAGTGGATATATAAAAACCATATCAAAATCTTAGCTACCTTCTTAAATATTATTCTATGCTACTTTATTTCTATATCAAGCTAAAACATATAAACTCTCAGCAGCACTTAAGACAACAGCAAAGAAAAAGATCCACAGGTAGAGACGTAATATTGCAGCTAGCATATGATGCCCCAAACCATATCCCAATGGCTGAGGGGATCTACATATGTGTGTCCTCTTTCAAATCACAGTAGGCAGCAACCTGTAGGAAAGAAGCAGGGAAAGAGAGGGAGAGACAACAGAAAACAAAAAAAATGTCAGTAAATGTAATAAATTTTCTTTTGCATCAGATAAGGTTTAAAATCACACTGTTCATTGAGTCCCTTTGGCCTGACTGTGTTCAACATAAAAATCCAGTAGCTGTCACATTTCAGTAGCAAGTTTTGTCTATCCCCACCAAATCTGGGAGAAGCCACATGCTCTAGTCCCATGTATTTCAAAGTCTCTGAATTAGAGTTATGTACATTGTGGAAGTGAGATCAACTGGAGTATCCAGTCTCTGATTTTCGATATTCTTTATATAGCTCCTGAATTCTGGTCTTTAGATTATGGGTGTTTTTTCCTATACTATATATAGCAGACCACATGAGCACACAGTAGTGTACACAATGAAGGGATGCCACAGGAGACAACTTCTCTAGTTTCTACCTCTCTGTTATTTATAGGACATACAAAAATTTCCTTTGTGTGCAATGTTTGCAATACACTACACCTAAAATGGTGCAGGGTCTTGATCAGAAGCCTTACAATGAGACACTAAGGAACCTTAATATGTACACCCTAGAAGAGAGGGGGGATATGATAGAGACTTTTAAATATCTCATGGGAGTAGGGTTTGCTCATGAAATGGGGTTACCAATGCCCAGCATAAATATTACTGGCAATAAAAACAAGCATTTGTCAATGCTGAATGTTTGCTTGCTGGCATTGGCATTGGAGTATAGGAGTTAGAGAGCTGCATAATAGGAATGTCAGTGAAGTATTGAACTGAAGCCAACCCCACCACCACTCTGCAGAGACTGACAGGCATTGGGGTGTGCCTTTGGGTCATCAGACATAAAGGCCACGCCATTTCATGACACCCTACCCTGCAGACACTGACAAGTGTCATGGTGTGTCTTGGAGTCTTTGGCCCTTATGCTCACCCCATTCCATCAGGAAATGCAGTGAGATGGGTCCTGTATAGGAGAGTGGGGTGAACTTTGGGGCCGAAGAGTCCAAGGCACACCTCGATGCCTCTCACTGGCTGCAGGGTGTGGAATGGTATGAGCATTACAGGCGAGAATCCCAAGTCATACCCCTGATGCCTCTCAATCTCTACAGGCTGGGGCATTATGGTCGGAAACCCTAACGCCTCAGGCGTTCATTGGCATTTTCACTCCAAATTTTCAACATGGTTTTTTTGTGACCCCCACCTCATGAACAGTGACAACATCAGTTTGTTAGCCAAAAGCTGATTTCGCACAGCGACTACGCCATTTGGCACCACAGGTGTGAAAACACATTTCAAACAGGATGTGAAAAATGACAGCTGTACTGTTCATGCGGAGGTGCAAAAATGGCAATGTTGAAATTCTGCAGTGAAAATATTAAAAACTGGTGAAGTCACGGCGTGCATAGAAAATTTAGCATAAGCGCCCGTAATGCAATTAGTTTGGGGATTTTTTACAGCAGATTGTCAACACAGGGATTTTGTAACCTCTGTTCATGAACAGTGTCACTGTGATTTTCTTAATCTGTCCTGAACAGTGATTTCCCACAGTGACCACGCATTTATGCGCTGGAAGTGCGAAAACACATTTTGGCCATGGTGTGAAAAATGATAGCTGTACTGTTCATAAGGAAGTGTGGAAAAATGCCAGTGGTGAGAATCTGGACTGAAAATATTAGAAATCCATGAAGTTACGAGGGTGCATGGAAACTGTGCAATGGTCGCTCATAACACAGTCATTTTATTGACATATTTCACCAAATTTTTAACATAGTCATTTTAACACCTCTGCTCATGAACAGTGTCACTGTGATTTTCTTAATCAGTCCCAAACATTGATTTCGCACACCGAATGTGCCATTGTATGCTACATGGGCGGAAACACGTTTTGGCCAAGATGTGAAAAATGACAGCTGTACTGCTCATAAGGAGGTGTGGTAAAATGGCAATGTTGAAAATCTGGAGTGAAAATATTGAAAATTTGTGAACTTACGAGCATGCATAGGAACAGCGCAACACATGCTTGTAAAACAGTAATTTTGGGGAATTGTTTCATCAAATTTTTAACATAGCCATTTTAACACCTTTGCTCATGAACAGTGTCACAGTGATTTTCTTAATCTGTCCCGAACATTGATTTCGCACACCGACTACGCCATTGTGTGCTACATGCGCGGAAACAAATTTTGGGTCAGATGTGAGAAATGACAGCTGTACTGCTCATAAGGAGGTATGGTAAAATGGCAATGTTGAAAATCTGGAGTGAACATATTGAAAATTCGCGAACTTACAAGCATGCGTAGTAACAGCGCAACACGCATGCTCATAAAACAGTCATGTTTGGGAATTGTTTCACCAAATTTTCAACATAGGGTTTTTGGGGGCCCACCTCATGAACTGTGACACTGTCATTTCATAAATTTGTCCCAAAAGGTGGTTCTGCGCAGTGACCGCGAAATCACCTTTTGGGTCCAATTAACGTCATGACAGTGACATAATTCATGATTGAGATCTAAAACCACTAATTGGTGAAAAATTCCCAAAATGCCGAGATATGCACTGAAGTTGAAAAAACTCTATTTATTACATTATACAGCTTACTGGCATTTCCTCAGTTGCGATCGGCTTGGAAGAGTGCAGATGTGTTCCTGGTCCACGAAGATCGTCGCGCGAGCTCCAGAGATAAGTATGGGGTGAGGAGGGATGTGGGAGGCAGGGTGTGCAGAGGTGGGTGTGGGTGGGGAGATTGGGTCAGGACAGTCAGCGAGGAAGTTTTTTTTCAAACTTAGACAATGCAGAACTTGTGCCACGCTGGGGTGGGCTCTCAGCGTGGCAGCTGGAAGGTTGTTTGGGGGAGTGGAGCTGACAGGGGATTGGGCACCCCCATCGGCCATACAATCTGTTGCCACACTGGGGTGGGCTCCCAGCATGGCACCCTGTATTCTCTTGGGGGGGGGACAGTAGAGCCGATGGGGGATTGGACACCCCCATTGGCCATACGATCTGTTGCCATGCTGGGGTGGGCTCGGCATGGCATCTATAACTCTGTTGGGGGCGGAGGCGCCTTTTGTGGGATTGGGCATCCCCATCGGCTATACGTGTGTGCGTGGGGGAGCACGAACACGCAGTATGCGTAGCTCTGCGTGTGTGTGGGGAGTGCGTGAGCACGCAATATCTTATCGCAGCTCACTGAAGCGTAGCTCTCCTTTCAACTCTACGGCACTGCATTTTGGATCATCGCACTATGTTTCTTGCACATGCGTGCAAGCAAACATAAAAATCTGACTGTTACTGTGATTCCTTTTCATCGCATCTGATAGCTGGTCATTGTAGAGATATAAAACATAGGGCATAAATTGAAGGGTGTGCATATATACTAATTTTATTTTCAGCATGATTTCTGTGCTTTTTCATGCCAAAGTGTGACATTGCAAGCCACATCTGTTCTTGAGTATTTTGTACTATTTATTTTAATGCCTGTGACTAATAAACATATTTATTAAGCAGTATGCATCTGTGTGTTTATTTTTCTTTGTTATTTCCCCTTTGTGCTGTGTAAAATAACATTTATCCCCCTTGCAATTGCTGTGTGAATGTAACTGCTGGTGTCACAGCGGTTGCATTCACCAACCCTCTCCAAATGTTCTGTGGTGCTACTACCCCTTAAAACATTTTTTTCTGATGCCCCAAGCTCTGCCAAATAGTATGCTGTTGTTTCCCAGTGGAGAAGTGAGCCCTTTGACCTTGGGGTGGGGTGACATTTCACCCCTTGCTCCACCATGTCACACTTGCCTGAATTTTCATCAGTCACCTTGAGTGACTGTACCTCCAATTTCAAATGAGCAGCAATCGCGATTGTTTGCGGGAGCCGGTGGAGTTACTTTCCCAATACATCACCAGGTTTCATTTACCAAACTGCAACAGAAGGAAGAAGAGCATCGTGTCACAGCATTCCACCAGTGTTATGTTACTGCACAGGTAGGGCCTAAATCATGATTACACCACAGTCTTTGGGGAGTTTAAAATTCTGTTTTAAAACTACTGCTTGCTGGTTTTGGGGTATTAACTGTGCACTGCTGCCAAATGTCCCTACCATGTAAAACTTTGTTGCAAGGCGAGATTTTAGGGGTAAAGTGTTGGTATTTTACTGTTTGTGACACCAGGCCCTTCGTTTACAAGTTCACCCAACACAGGGTGTGCTGGTGTCACAGTTACTTCAGCCACTCCAATGGAGGAAAATGCTTTCGGATGTATTTGTGACCAAATTGGTGGTGAAAGGAGGAGTCAAATTAATGCACATTGATGGGTTTTTATGTATTTTATGTATTTTGGGTATTTTCTTGCTTTGGGAAAGGTTTGAGAATGTGTGGGGTTTGGTAGTGGTGGGGGGGAGACAAACTGTAAGGAGTTAGTTTGCTGTGAATGTGTGGCCAAATGTAAGTGAGAAACACACCTGGATGTGAGCTTTGCAGGCATTATACATTGTTTTAAATTCCCACTATGCCCTAGTCCATATGTTTTTGTTCACCTGCGTTTGGCCATTTTAAACACCATGCGGCCTCCTTTGTTCGGGGGGCCTTGAGTTCTATGATGCTGCTGTTTTGCTTTCAGGTTCTGTGTTGGTACTGTCTGAGAACACAGACACAGCCGAGGGGGCATCGGCCTGATTTTGGTGGTCTAAAAGCAGGTTATATTTTTTTTTTTGTAAATGTGCCTGCATTCCTGCCTTCATTCCAGCTGTGTGTGTTTGTTCACCTACGTTTGGCCATTTTGAGAACCATACAGCCTCCTTTGTTTGGTGGTGTGGGGTTGTTTGGGATTGAAACCGCCTGCTGTTTTGTTTTGCTACTGTGTTGGTACTGTCTGGCCAAATGTAGGGGAACACAGACACAGCTGGAGGGGCATCGGCCAGGTTCGGTGGCTTAAAAGCAGGTTACATTTATTTTTTTTGTAAATGTGCCTGCACTCCTGCCTTCATTCCAGCTGTGTGTGTTTGTTGGCCATTTTGAGAACCATGCAGCCTCCTTTGTTTGGTGGTGGTGGTGGGGGGGGTTGTTTAGGATTGAAATCAGGCATGCTGTTTTGTTTTGATACTTTGTTGGGAGTGTCTGGCTGAAGGTAAGTGAGCAGACACATCTGGAGGGGCATCGGCCAGGTTTGATGGCTTAAAAGCAGGTTATATATATATTTTTTGTAAATGTGCCTGCACTCCAGCTGTGTATGTGTTTGTTCACCTACGTTCGGCCATTTTGAGAACCATGCAGCATCCTTTGTTTGGTGGTGGGGGTGGGATTGAAAACGGCCTGCTGTTTTGTTTTGCTACTGTGTTGGGAGTATCTGGCTGAAGGTAAGTGAGCAGACATAGCTGGAGGGGCACTGGCAAGGTTCGGTGGCTTAAAAGAAGGTTAAAAGTTTTTGTGTTGGGGAGGGATTGAGATCCATGTTGCTGTTTGTTTTTTTCTGTTAAGTGACTATGTAAATTGTCTTTTTTGGTGTTTTGTTTCTTCAGTGACTAACAACTGTTTACATATAATTTTGAGTGCATCTTTGCTTTTCTGATTCTTGTGGCATGTTTAGCATCTCCTTTGGTAATGTTTGCACATCTCCTTTAGTAATGTTTAGCGTATCTCCTTTGTGTAATGTTTAGCATGTCTCCTTCAGTTGGTCTGTCTGCATGAGAATGTGAGTGCATCTCCACGGTCAGTCTGTCTGCCTGAGAATGTGACACATCTCCCACGGTTGGTCTGTCTGCTTGAGAATGTGGAGCGCGTCTCCCATGGTTGGTCTGTCTGCCTGAGAATGTGGAGTAAGTCTCCTTTGGTCAGCTTGTCCGCTTCATGCCATTTTGTCAGATGTGTACTTACCTCTTGTGTCAGTCCATCTATTTCCTGTGCAGCCTCTCTGTTTGCTGCTTTTTATTTGAGAGGAATGCCTAGCTAATATCAGATTTATCTTGTTTGTTTTGTTTTGAAGCAAAGGAGATGAGAAGAAGACCTCATGTATCCACTGCAGATTTGATCAGAGATGCACTGAGTATTTCCCCCTGTGCTCTGTCGGCAAAGAAGAGAAGTCAGTGATACAGAGACAATGTGAAGACGGATCCAGAATGTTATGGCAGCCATTTGGAGAAGTGCAAAGCACGGTCACAATTTTATTGAGAGACAATGAATGAAGAAAAGAAGAAAAACTATAATGAGAAGGCCAGATTAAGAATACAGTGATACAGAGCATGTGAGGCCCAAGGTGCAGTGGCGGCAGACTACAAAGCCACTCTTCAAAGGCAACCACCAGAAAAGATTCACAAAAGAAGAATGAAAATAGAGCACATTGGAGGAGAGAAACAAAAGAGCAGAAACATGTCTAGTCAAGCATGAGCGACTGAATGAAAAAGCGAGAACTGTACAAGAAAATAAAGAGAATGAGATACTGGTTTGCACCCCACACCTCCTGCCACCTGTGCCATGTGCAATGCATCTCTCACAGAAAGCACGTGTGTGACCCAGAAAACATCCTGTGACACCCTAATGGCCAACCTGACTCAGGATACATCCTGTGATACCCCCAAAGGCTGACCTGACTCAGGATACATCCTGTGACACCCCAATGGCCGACCGACGCTCACAGAGCACTATTAGGAAAGCAGTTCAGAGAGCATGACAAGGACTGCCACAGTCACCCTTACAGTTTGCTTGCACAATTGCAAAGGTAATTTCATCATGCACACCAGCAAAACAGAATGCCCTGGCAAAGCAAAACATGAGCTTGACCCGCCGCACTAACCTTCAGGACAAGATGGTTGAGGTCATAAAGGACAAAATGTCACAGCTGAAGGAATGCAATGCCAAACAGCAGCAGGAATTCACAAAGAGCTTCATCAGTTCTTTTCTGGTGCTGAAAAAGTACCGAATGCTCTGTGGTGCAAGCACAGCACTTGGAATCAGTTAGAGGAGAATGATGAGGGCATCAAGGGGGGAAAGAGAGCCACGGAGCAAGCAGCACAAGGCCACACTGTCTGCAGAAACAGTGAAGAATGTTCAGAACTTCTTTGAGGCCTCTTCTATACCACTGCATCACAAGAAGGCAGTTTCCAAAAGGACTGGGGCAACAAAGGCTTTCTTGGACAAGGCCCTTAATAGCCTCCACCAGGAGTTTCATCAGCAACACCCTGAAACAAAAATAGGGTAAATTAAGTTCTGCAGCCTGAGACCAACAAATATCAGACTTGCCAGGCAACAAATACTGGATCAGTGCCTGTGTGAGTACTGTACCAATGCAGAGTTAAAGCTGCTATCCTTGAATCGGTTTGCCGATGTTAAACATTTGCCACAGTGCAAAATTGAAAACATTTATAGGGCTGTCGAGCTCACCACGTGCCCACGCCCGACTGGTGACAACATTTTTGCAAACAATTGCAACAGCAAAACTTGTGAGAACTGCAGTACCAATGTAATATTTAAAAAAACAGAGGAACTTGTTTATAAACATGGACATGAGCTAGTCAAATGGTTCCAATGGGAGACTGTCAGTGTGACCAGAGACATGAATGACACTGTGCTTAAACAGTCTAGAAAAGTGCTGTAATGCAAACAAACCACTGTTACTCAACTTATGGAAATGATAAAAGAAGATGTGCATTTTTGTGCCAACATCTGCATGTTGCATCATGGCAACATAATCAGTTCATAACTCTGAAAGACCAAATGCCAACAGGTTGGGTCATAATGGTGCTGGACTTCGCAGAGAATTGCAGTTGTCAGTTTCACGATGAAATTCAGTCCTGTCATTGGCACCATGAACAGGCCACAGTACACCTATAGCCACATACTACAGGTGTTCAAAATGTAAAGGTCTTGTCACTGAGTATATTGACTTTATATCAAATGACCTTAAGCATGGCTACATGCTGTTCACTGTTCTGTGGGATTTGCAAATAGACACCTGTGTAACATTCACAAACTGAATATCGAATGAGTGATACACTTCACTGATGGCTGCGGAGGCCAATATAAATCTATGTGGGCTTTTAACTCTATCTCATCTTCACTGATACAGAACAGGTTTCAAATTGAACAAGCCTTTTTTGGTTCACACCATGGGAAAGGCCCATCGGGTGGAGAAAGTGCTGTCATCAAATCTGCTGCAAGTCTGGTGGTGCAGAATCGTTGGGTGGTGATTTGTAATGTAGAAGAACTATTCCAATTTTGTGCAAGTAATCTGACAAAAAAAATGACAATGATGAATACAGCCATGTGCTAAGAACCTTCTTTTGGGTGGGAGATGGGCAAATAAAATGGCGAGCAGGACCTGAAGTGCGCACAATACCTGGAACATGGAAGATCCACAGTGTTAAGTCTGTGGCAGATGGCATGGTTGCAACAAGAGGACTGAGCTGTTTCTGTAGGCCATGTCAAAGGGAAGATGGCCCATGTGAGAACTCTTGTCATGTGGAATCATGGAAGTTGTGTACACTTGGGAAATCTTCTGGATATTGAGCCATGACATGTCAGTCACACTGCGACCTCAGCATCTCCTGTCACAATGCCTGATACTACCCTGCCAGCCTATCCTGACAAAGGCATGGTTCCTGAGGCTCAGCTGTTCCCTCAAGCAGCAGCAGCACCAACAACCAGAGCTCTGACACAGCCACTCCTTCATCTGCCATGGTTCCTGAGACTCCAGCTATTCCATCAATCAGCAGTACCATCAGCACTGACACAGCCACTCCTTCATCTGCCATGGTTGCTGAGACTCCGGCTGTTCCATCAAGCAGCAGCACCACCTACCAGAGCGCTGATGCAACTACTCCTTCTGCCTGTTCAAAGAAAGTGAAGTGAAAAGAACATTTACAGGTGAACAAATGTTATGGAGTGTATTATTCAAAGACCTTCTACATCAGTCAGTTAACCACCATGGATGAGAGTGGCAAATACAATTTCAGCTTTATGCAGCAGCATGGGGCTAGCAGCTTCACGTGGCCACGATACAAGGACACTGATTCATTACGGAAGACAATGCGCATATTTTATGGGCCCATAACCTTTGAAGGGAAGGGCACTCTCAATCTTCTACCTGAGGAACTGCAGACCATGAATACCAAATACGAAATTCTGAGACAGCGCTGGAATTAACTGGTGTCCATACTGTAATACAATAACTAACTCACTAACAGGATTGAAAATAGACATCCCTACACTTTGCTATTCAATCTTCAAAAACACAAGCTGGTGGCAGAATTCCAGTCACTCCACTGGCACATGGATTAATGCTAACTAATATACAGCCTCACAAAGAGACTCAAGCCAATCAGGTTGCCCATTCCTGTCAACCCATGTTTTATAAGCCAGTAGTATGTTAGCTGTTAGTAATGTTCAGTAAAGTTTTTAAAAACTGAAACAAATTTGATGGGTAATTACATTCACCACAGTAATAGTTACATTCACCACGGTATGTTGGGTCAGACATCACATATGTCAGTAATGTTGTTGAATTGTCAAATTTCTCCAGGTTTTGTAGTGCTAGGTCAGTCAATAGCAGCAGCATGTTAGCTGTTAGGCATGTTCAGTAAAGGTTTTAAAACTGAAATAAATGTGTGGTGTCAAACATCATACTTGCCAGTAATATAATTGTCAATTTTTTGTATGTTTTGTAGCATTATATCAGCCAGTTGTAGTATGTTAGTTGTTAGACATCTTTATTACAGTTCTAGTGAGCAAAACATATGTGTGGTGTCACTTGTTATATTCACCATGGTACGTGGTACCAAACATCAAATTTGACACTAATGCAATAGAATTCTTGCAAATATTTGTTTTTCATGTTTAATATAACTCATGACATATGTTAGTAAACTTTTTTACAACTAAAACAAGTGTCTTGTGTCACATGTTACATTCATCACGATGTGTGGCGTCACTTGTTACACTCACCACATTAGAGTTCTCTTATCTCAGGAACATGTGAAGCTTTTATCTCCCAATATATTTGTTTTTTTCATGCTTGGGTCATAGTACCTTAAAGTGAATCATAAAACTAATCTAGAAGTAATCTGAAAATTTGACTCTCATGTCACACTTTGGTAACTCCTTTTCATGAATAGACCCACTAAATAAGGTGTAGAAGAGGAGTATTTTTTCAGAAAAAGATGCTGAAGAATAAGGGATGTGCAATGAAGCTGGAGGTGGGTAGGTTCAGGAGAGATGTGAGAAGTACTTCACAGAAAGAGTGGGCAATACTAGCAGCAGTTTTCTAGTGGAGGTGGGGACAAAAAAGTTGTGGGGTTCAAGACTGCATGGGACAGGCATAGAGAATCTTAGTGGAAATGGGAAGGGAAAGAAAGAGCCAAAGATCAAGCAGAGTCTGTGGTGATGGTGTAGGTAGGAAAATAGGCAGACTAGGTGGGCCAAGCAGTCCCTATCCACAGTCAAAATTCTATTTTCTACATTTCTATGTTTCAGCTGCCGAAACATAAAGAGGACCAGGCCCTCCCTCACTCAGGCAGGTATTTCCAAATGGCACATCTTTAACATGTGTGTGCTTGGCAGTGTAGCATAGTGGTTAAAGGCACTGAGCTGTAAATCTGGAGACCTGGGTTTGAATCCCATAATCCCAGCTTGCATACAGTGTGACCCTGAGCAAGTTACTTTACTTCCTTGTGCTCCCAGATTGCACCTGGAAAGAAGCTTTGGTCTAGAGTGCCTTTCCTGGTTAAATAATTTTCCTTTCCTTGGCTACATTCAAATTACTCAGCTTACTTATTTGAAGGAAAGAAATTGAGCTTAATGACCTCAACTGCTCTATACCAAAAACATTCTCAAATTGCTACAGTTACCCAACTCAGTACTGAATAATGTCTTTACACAAGCAGTGTTGACACAATGGTTTCTGATTTGGCAGGATACAAGCTTTAAATCGGCATTGCTTCCTATACAGGCTTTACAACATGATACCTCTTTTAGACCAGCATTATACAATCCCAGATTTGGATATTGGAAATGAAGACTTAATAGAGTTTAATACATTTTTTGAAGGTAATGTACCACATTGTTTTGCACACGGAAAACAAAAATATGCAATGCAGACCCATTTTTGATATCTATAGGCCCATCACTTTCATAATACCAAGCTGGGTAAGGAAAGAAATTTAGACTCTAAACTCTACCTTCCTACCCTCATTTGTCTTTCCAAACACATGGGAACTCTGGACCACTTCATATTATTATTTTATGTAAGCAATAAGACATGATGGGGTGTATATGGAACAGATTTTACCACATGCCCAGGGTCGTAGTGAGCAGCAGAGTGCCTTCAGCACCTGGAATTGTGGTAAAATCTGTTCCATGCACCCCCCCCAGAGTGTCTTATTGTGCTTATAAAATGGCCTTTTGTATTTTACATACATGTGAAAATCAAAATTATTGTCTTCAAATAGAAAAAAATGAATATCTTTAATGTCTTTTGATGTAAAATAGTTCCTCTGCCAGTAACAGATTATTGTATTTTTTTTGCTCCCTTGGACTGTTGTCCCACTTCGGCCACCATACTTGAAGTTGATTTCTATAGCTACATGTGCCTCTCCACGCAATCTTGACTCCCCTTCCCCTGCACATTGTGGTCCTCAGATCCTCATCTGTTTATTTTTAATCATTTGAATATGTAATGTCTTATATTTGTCCGATGGAGCCAATAAGGAGTGAGTGCAGCATTTGTCAGGTGAAGTGGAAGATGCAAGTGAGCACAGCATTTGGAGTGCTGGTAATTAATTTAAGAAGAACGAAGACAGAAAAAAAGAACATGTAGACCAGCTCATTCAAGGAAATGTGCCATACAGCAACAAGTGACAGTCTGTATTAGGACATAAGTGATCCATAAATGATTGAATGGGGGTGGGGGCCAGTCATGAAGTCTGTGAATGGGTGGCAGTGGTGGCGATTCAGTGAGTGTCGGGCGGGAGGTTGTTCAGATTGCTAATGTGGATTACATAATTTATAAAAGATTAACCATATCTGGCTTAATAAAGGGTTCTGTGCTGTTCAGTTTATCATGCTAAGATAGGAAAAAAATGGCTGAATTTGAAAATCCAGCATTCAATGGCACACTGATTTATTTTTACACTGTGGTCCTGTTTTTGGAACTTGTTATTCCCTGTGCATAGAACAGATTTCATGCACAGGTAATAACTAATCAAACAACAGGATTTTCTCTTTCCATTTTATAAAAAGCTTTGAGCTCTCCACCAGAGATACCTTATCAACAGATAGAATTACAGTGAACCAATGAACTGGTCCTCCAGTTTTAAGGGAAGCAATGGGAACAAACCTGTATACAACAACAGCAAGTCTCTTCATCTGCACCGTGGAAAGAATGTGCCTGGAAGGTAACAATATAGTATTTTTGGACTCCAAATGTAGTGGCAAAAGCCCCTGGCTAAGTCTCGGCAGCCTGTTGGAGAGCATGTTGTGAGTCAAGGGCAACACACTGTCACCTATTCTGGTTGTGGCTGCATTTAAGGACTTTCTGGGCAGTTGTTGAATAAGACTTGAAAGAAATATGCACTAATTTTCGAACCATGACCTGGGGCTTTGGCTCTCCTTCTATAACTCTCTTTCTTTATCCCTCCCCAAAACTATTTAACAAACATCAAAGGTACTTCCTAAACATAGCACTAGCAGCAATGAAAAAAGCTATAACTGAACAATGATTACAGCAGCAACCCCCGACACAGTAAGCTGGAGAGATATCTTGCTAAATATCTATGTAATGGAAAAAATGGCACATGGACTTAGGCAGCAGATTGACTTACTTAATAGTAGATGGTAGGATTGGATACTGTATATGATGGACAAGAAAGACAAATTTGTTCCGTGAATCCTCAAAAAATGTGGAGGCACCATGTCAGACAGTGAACTTAAATTCACAGTGAAGGCCCCTAGATTCCACATTTATTTTTATTTATTTAGCTTTTGTTGACCGGGTAAGTGCACTAGACAAATCCTGCCTATTTTCAGGCACGACCTGGGGGAAGGGGTTACAGATGAATGTCAACTGACTTTGAACCAGATTAAGCTGTTGGTGGTATTTTTAGTGAATACATATGTGTAGACTTCTGTAAAGGAAACAAAAAAAATGCAAAAAACACAGAGTCGAATAATATGCCCACAATATGTTATAATGTCTTGGCTATTACTTATCAATATTCAGGTTTAACTGGACTTCAATGGAAGTAGCATGGCTAATATCTCTAATTTCACCCAGAATCTGTAACAGACCTGCATATGTATACACTGAATGTGTGAGGACATGCATCTTGGACATTTGTTCATATATTGTTTTTCACGATAAAGAGAATAAAAAAGAAGTACAGTATTGTCTCATGACAATGAGGTTTGAGAGCAGTAAAATGGGACTCAAAACACTATATGAAAATTCTTGAAAAATTAGCTGCACAGGTGCAAAAATGGAAGCTAATTTTCTAAATAGTTAAAATCTATACATTTTAAATTAATCCATTAGTGAAGAATCTTCCTTGAGCCCAAATGCAAATTAACCTGAATGTTTCTGGCTTCAAATCACAGACATTTTTGCAGTCAGTCAGCAAAAAAAAAAAAAAATTCTTCAAAAAGATATTTTGGGCACATTTTCAAACTTCTTGATGCTTTTACTTACCAAGCCAATAATTACAGAGATCTAGGGTCCAAGAATGTACGTGTCAAATTTCAGATTTTTCTGCCAAAAGACAGCTGTGGTATTAAGATGTAAAAACTGGGGTTTATGATAGAAGAGACTCCTTAACCTTCACTGTAGTAGCACTACTGCACTACTATAATACCATGTGTGTAAATTCCATACATATAGGTGGGGTGAAGAAAAAGAAGCAGTATAGAGGCTAAGCATGACCGGGTTGAAAGTCGAGTTTGTAGAAAACAAGTCTGCCAATCAATCTAGATGTCTGCTGGGAACCTAAGTAGGTGGCAAGCTTGGTTCAATGATCAGCATCCTGTAAACTCTGCTGAAGGACAAACAGAAAGATTACTACCATGATGGTTGTTAGAGGTGAAATGGTGGGACACAGTACTCCAGATTTTCAAAGGTATCCATTCCATTTTAAATGCAATTGCATCTGAAGTTTGGGCACAGTTGTATCCACAAGCGGTATCTGTGTAAAAATGACATACAGTATGTGTAATTTTTTTATGTAAATTGCTGCATGTTGCAACAAATGTTGTAAATAATAGTTTCTCTTTGATAATTGGGACCCCGATTTTGGACACAATTGGGTATACACAGATGCAAGTGGAACGCACATTTGTGCCTGCCTCCAACTCCTTTAAAATATGCAGCCCAATTGCTTTATCAGTCTCTTCATTTCTGCCTTGTAGTAGTTTGGGTGGCAGTGAAGAACACAAGCAGGTAAAGATATTAAGTGAAAAGGTCCCCCAGAATAGACATGTTAATTAATACAACAGGAATGCAGACATGAAGACCAGCAGAACAAAAAATGACAGCTTTGAAGATCAAGCTTTTGACAGGATAACACATAATTACATCCTGGGGGAGAATGACCATCGGGTATCAATTCCCACTTTCCTGGGTTATGCTAGGGAAGACCATCTTAAGGGGGGGGCACTTGTTTCAGCACTCTCCATGAGCCCAGTTTGATGAGTTATTTCGCAATTCATTTAATTATTCAGCAGTTCAGTAATAATTTCTGTGGACTTTTTTCTCTGTGGTTTAATGGAATAATCCTCAGTTTATACATTTATTCTGCCGTTCTAAGTTGGAATTTCTGCTAAAGTTGCTAATTTGATTTCTGCACTTTCATGGAAGCGAAAATCTGCATTTCGCGGAAATTCCACCAGCAGAAGTTTTTTTTCACACACCTCTACACATTGCCATACGTGGAATATGTTGTCTGTGTTGTAGGAAAGAGAAACTCACTCTCATTAATGCTGGATCGACTTGTCCTGATGTGTTTAAAAAAATCTGCCCTTGTTATTGAAAACCCTCCTCTCTCTGCCTGGGGGGGGGGAGCAAGAGCAGTTCTGTAAATAGGGTGAACTGTTATAGAAATGTAACCTCCAACACAGGTGGAGTTTATCTTCTTTTGCTCCTCCTCCCGCATCCTGTTCCCGACAGTCCTGGTCCTTAGTGCCTCTCTCTCTATTGCTTCTGTTGGCCCCTGTGTGCCTGCTTTGCTGTGGGAGATCAGAGGAGCTGTGTGCAAAAGTAAAACTGCCAGCTCAGCGATACTGTGTAGAGAGTGCTGAGCAATTCAGTGGAGTGCCACACAGCTGTGTGTGTGCATGTTCGAGCTGGCTCCTGCTCAAACATGTGAGCTGCCCTCATAGATCCTGTTAGCGCTATGGTGCTCAGTTGTTAAAGCCGCTTCTGTGGTTCATGCTGAAGCATCCTCTATGTGTTACAACCCCTTGTACCCCAAAAGACATATGTGGGGGGTCTGAAGTCACACAGAAGGGAGAGAAAAAGAAGTAAAAACTTGGTAACAGTGCTATTAAGCACTGTCTCTTTAAGAGCAACTGAGGCTGCATTGAGAGTGAATGCTCTGCCTGCCACCTGGGGGGGACAGCACTACAGAGTTAGCGATGGGCAGGGGGAGATTCTCTCTTCTGTACCACTCTGGACACCAGACAATAGGGCAGAGGGGCAGCTACTAACATCTAGGGACAGTTAATGTTAAAACAATGTAATATGCTGCAAGATGAACTTAAAGATGGGACTGTGTGTAAACTGCACAGACTGTTTTTGTTTGCAGCCATCTTTGTTGCCTTTGACCTGCTTGGTAGCCTATGTGAGTTGGGAGGCAGTATAGCACAGTGGTTTAAGGCTCTGAGCTGCAAATCTGGTGACCTGGGTTTGAATCCCACAGCCCTCACTTGCATACTGGGTGGCCCTGAGCAAGTCACTTAACTTCCCTGTGCTCCCAGGTTGCACCTGTACACAATCTTTCAGCTTAGTCTGTCTCACCTGGTTAAACAATCGAAAAAAAAAAGGAGCCCAAGAACTACAGAAAGTGTGCTTCAGGGAGAAGGTGAGGACTGTGTATTGATGCCTTTTCCCCAAGCCAATCAGGCATCAAGTGAACATTCTGAATACTAATTTGATGGATTGACAGCCTGATTGACAAATTGGGACTCTGATCTGATCCTCTGAGACCTGGAGTGCAGATTTAGCTTGGAGCAGTCTGTTGGGAGTCTCCAGAGAGTGAGGAGGTTTGACTGTGTTTTCAGAACAAGTGTGGAGGCCTGCTTGGGGCTTCCACAGCAAACAGCCCAAGGAGTGCCTGCTTGATTTTCATCCTCTGGAAAGTCAGTATTTAAACTGGAGAGTGGTTCTGCTGAACAAAAATCTGAGTCTTTGAGATCCTGAGAGACTAATGCCTGCCCGCAGCCCTGGGAGGTAATCCAGATCTGTGTAAGGAGGTGAATCAAGCCTAGTAACCTGAGAAGACTAAAAGACAGTATTCCTGTAGAATTTTGTGCCACAGCTGCCAGCCTGCACTGTGGCTGAAAGTACTGATGCTGTATTCCTGAGATCCAGGAGGTTTCTGACATCAGTCAGTTGAGGAATCATCCGGGTAATGTCATAGCCAGGTGCTACCTATCACCTCATTCTGAGGGCTGGATGCCTGGACAGGTGGGTGAGGTGTGTGGCCCTGGTCCCTAGGCTGATGCATCCAGAGTTCCACAGAGCTGCAAGAGTTCCAGAGAGCTATAAGAGTTCCAGAGAGCTGCAAGAGATCCAGAGAGCTGCAAGAGTTCCAGAGAGCTGCAAGAGATCCAAAGAGCTACAGGCATCTCCACAGAGCTACATGAGTTCCAGAGAGCTGCAAGAGATCCAGAGAGCTGCAAGAGTTCCAGAGAGCTGCAAGAGATCCAAAGAGCTACAGGCATCTCCACAGAACTGCAAGAGTTCCAGAGAGCTGAAAGATATCCAAAGAGCTACAAGCATCTCCACAGAGCTGCAAGAGTTCCAGAGAGCTGAAAGAGATCCAGAGAGCTGCCAGAGCCCCAGAGCCACAGTCTGAAATATTTTTAGCCTGCAGAATTTAGAGACTGTTATTCCAGAACTGTGAGTAATTCAGGGCTTGCCCTGTGCTAAGGAGATTGAATATAGTTTCTGTTTATTTGAAAAGTGCACCAATGCCGGCCAACCAGCTGCAACTCATCGGGCCTGCACCGACTCATCTGCTGGGTACCCAGGCAGGACACTGGGGACACTGGTATCAGTGGGGAGGTGGGCCATTCTGTGTGTTTGCTGTTGGGGGGGTGGGCACTCTTGCTGGTTATGGTTATTGTTATTGCTTAATGTTTTACTAGTTGCATTGCATCTTCCAGGTTATTTATTCTGCATTCCCATATTCCCCTACCCCTTTTAATAAACTGTTTACTGTTATTGTTAACCTGTTTAATGAGCATACTATTAGCTTCAGTCAGTAACTGCATGCATATTGAAACATTGCACTGTTTGTTGCTGTTTTATGTGTGAGGTGACTATGAGGGGAGATGGGTAGGCACAGCATCCTGAGGAGTTGTACCAGTCAGACATCTGGCCCACTTACTTTTATCTCTGGGTGGAGGCACCACGCTAATAATCTCTGTTGGGAACAAACACCCCTTTTTTGGTCAAAACAGAGCCCAGATCCCTCAAACCTGCTTGAGCCCACAAGGCAGGGGTAGTAACTGTAGTATATATGGTGAACCAGTTACAGAAAGGAAACTTGGAGGTGGATACAGGGCGCTCTAGTCAAAAGGCTTTACAACAATAGCCCGGCTTTTTACACAGCCCCAAAACAGAACCATTTAACCAAAGCACATCCCTCAGTTACTAGCACAGTCCATGCAGGGCTTAACTCTTATGCTGTTCCCCTTTCTTTCCCAGCTTTAAGAGGGCTACTGAGCCAAAACAATCTAAAACCTCTTTACACCAAGGGCCCAACTTTTAGCTCTGCATTCCCCATACCTACAGTTTGTGCGTTTGTGTACATGTGCATGTGTGTGGGTTAAAGGAAAACTGTCTTTTTCTCAAACTCCCACCCCTGAAAGCCTTACCCCCGATTAGGCATCTTGCAAGAAAAATGATTTTAAACATTGATTTTTACTTTATTCAACATTTGTAAACTCCACTATCAGGGAACATGGCAGGTGAAAAGCATACAAGCAAGTGGTGTGGAGTAAGCATTGTAACCTGAGATGGCACTGTGTTGCACCCATGTTCCCTGATGGTGGAGTTTTCAAACTTGAAATAAATTAAACAATGCTCAAATTTTTCTAACTTATGAAAACCCTAATTTGGGGGTGAGAGTAAGGCTTGGGGGTGGAATTTTCCTTTAAGAAAAGAAACAGAAAGAGAAAAGAGAGCCCATAATGCAGGGGGAAGCTAGCTGTTCTGAGACAGAAAGGAAGAAAGCTGCACAGCTGGATCGTGAAGAAATGAAGCTAGTGTAATGTAATGTATTTCTTCCCTCTCACATCTGATCTAGGTCCATCTCTTAAAAAAGAGCATTATTGTTGTTAATTAACTGGTGCCACGAGGGAGGACTTATATCACATCCCACTAATGTCCTCTATCTGACACTTTAGCAAAAATAGAACAAAAACAAAACAACAGCAGTAGAATTCACCCTTGTCGCATGCTTACTCTGTAGTGTTCTCTGAACTGGTCAGCCATGTGCCTGCCCGTCTCTTTGATGTATTATACATAGCAAAGCACCAGTTGCAAACATACCATGTGTAACTGCAGGAAATGCATAAAACATCCCAAGTGGTGTGAAAAACCCCAGTGGAACCTTGGATTTCAGTGACACCAGACATAAAGTTGCAGGTTTAACAGTTGGTTCTGTTGCATGCACTGGTACCTGGTAGGTTAGAATGGCTAGGAGTGCAAAGGCAGCCACATACCAGTAGATTCTAAAATTTGAGTGCTCTGCAATAAGAGGGACTACATGCATGTAGATCTATAAATCAAGCTTGGATGTTGGAATCAGTTTGCACACTTCAGAAGTTCACTGGATTATCTTGCGTGGTGAAAGGGTAGAAATGAAGGAAAGCCGCAGTGGAAATCATTGCTGCTGCTGCATGAGAGCATTAGAGGTGTGTGAAGTCGGGAAACTTTGCTTCATGAAAATTCTTGTGGAGTTTCCCGATTTTGCATAATGCAAAGTGCCTCTTTGCAAGTTCTTCATCTGGTGAAGACTATGCCAAATGCATGGCACTTCACATAGTCTTTGCCAGCAAAAAACAATGTGCATCTTTTTTTGAATAATCCAAGAAGGGCTAAGCCCACCCCAACCACTCTGCATTATTATACCCTCTCCCCGCGCATTTTTTTCACCATGTAATTTACCCCCCAACCCTACCACTCTCTGGTTAGATATTCCCTCCTTTCTCTCCCCATCCCAGTGAAGTCATGTCATTTGAATTGCAAAAATATGATAAACAATTGATGAACTTGCCTCGTTTTGATATCCTTTCATAGTATATGTATACTCCCAACACCACCCACTCAATCAGCACCCACCACCCCAGCAATTGGAAAACAAATTGCCCCACAGTGGACAGCTGGGCAACAGCTCTCATCTTCTTCCTATCTGGCTGCCTTCCTCAACTGATCCCCAACTCCTATCATCCACCACCCTCACCCCAGCCCTCACTTCTTTCTTGCTCGGCTGCCTTCCTCAACTGACCCCTTTCAGAACCCCCTGATTTCAATGGGAAAGCAAGTGCTGTAAAATTCTAAATCCAAAGATGCACTTGGACTTAACATTTTACAGACCATTTTTATGTTTGCTTGCACACATGTGCAAGAAACATAGTGCCATCATCCGAGTTTTCGGAGGTGTGTCACCCCCTCCACCAAATCAGTCAGTGTGTTGGCAGGCGCGGCCCCTGTAAGTCAATGCATGCTGGAGCTGTCTATGACAAGCTCCAAAATGCAGTGGCATACAGTTGAAAGGAGGACTACTGGCGTCAGTGAGCAGCGATAAGATATCGCCTGCTCATGTGCAACTCCTCTACACACACACACACACACAGGGCGCATACGCATGCGCATGTGCTGCCCCCTCACCTTACACTCTATAGCAGATGGGGTGCCCAATCTCCCATTGGCTGTGCTGCGCTCCCCAAAGTCTTCCAAATGCTATGCTGGGTACCCACCCAAGCGTGGCAAGTTATCGTCTAGCCGATGGAGGTGCCCAATCCCCATTGGCTCCACTATCCCAAAGTACTGGGTGCCACGCTGGGAGCCCCCAGCGTGGCAAACATCCGATGTCATCTTTAAAAAAACACCTGTAAAGCAAAATCGGTCCCACACAGTCTCCCAGCCCCCACAACCCACACCCACCCACTGTGCCAGCCTCCCCACACCCCACCCCTATGCCTACCTCCGAGCATGGCACGATGATCTTGGTGGACCAGGAACACGTCTGCACTCTTCAAAGCCGACCGTGAACTGAGGAAATGCCGGTAAGCTGTATAATGGGATAGATAGGGGTTTTCAACTTTATTGCATATCTCAGGCATTTTTAGGAATTTTTGCACCAAATTTTCAACATGGGGTTTTTGGGACCCCTCCTCATGAATTCTTGCACTGTCATGGCGTTACTCGGGCTCGAAGGGTGATTTCTCAGCCATTGTGTGAAATCACCTTTCTGGAATGATTAACGAAACTACACTGCCAGTGTTCATAAGGTGGGCTCTCAAAAAGACTATTTGAAAATTTGGTGAAAACTCTAAAAATGACTGTTTCTGACGTCGTTGCGCGGCTCCTCCTTACTCGTAAGTTAAATAATTTTCAATATTTTCACTCCAGATTTTCAACATTGCCATTTTACCACCCTTCTTATGAACAGTACAGTTGTCATTTTTCACATCTCACCCAAAATGTGTTTCCGCCCATGTAGCGCACAATGGGCAGTCGGTGTCTTGAAATCAATTATGGACACATTAAGAAAATCACAGTGACACTGTTCATGAGCAGAGAGTCTTAAAATAAGCTATGTTGAAATTTATTGAAAATAATTCAAAAATGACTGTTTTACGGTGTGTTGCTTGATTCCTACTCACGCTGTTAAGTTTCTTGATTTCAATATTTTCATTCAGATTTTCAACATTGCCATTTTACCACACCTCCTTATGAGCAGTACAGCTGTCATTTTCACATCTTGGCAAAATGTGTTTCGCCCATTAGTGCACAATGGCGCAGTTGATGTCTTGAAATCAATGTATGGGACACATTAAGAAAATCACAGAGACACTGTTCATGAGCAGAGGTCTTAAAATGGCTATGTTGAAAATTTAAGTGAAAAAAATTCAAAAATGACTGTTTTACGGTGTGTTGCGCAGTTCCTACTCACGCTAGTAAGTTTGCTAAATTTCAATATTTTCACTCCAGATTTTCAGCATTGTAATTTTACCACACCTTCTTGTGAGCAGTATAGCTGTCATTTTTCAAATCTCACCCAAAATGTGTTTCCGCCCATGTAGCGCACAATGGCACAGTCGGTGTGTGAAATCAATGTATAGGACACATTAAGAAAATCACAGTGACACTGTTCATGAGCAGAGGTCTTAAAATGGCTATGTTGAAAATTTGGTGAAATAATTCCAAAAATGACTGTTTTACGGTCGTTATGCAATTCCCTCACATACTGTGTAAGTTCGCAAATTTTCAATATTTTCATTCAGATTTTCAACATTGCCATTTTACCACCTCCTTATGAGCAGTACAGCTGTCATTTTCACATCTTGGCCAAAAATGTGTTTCCGCCCATGTAGGCGCACAATGGTGCAGTTGATGTTGCGAAATCAATGTATGGGACATTAAGAAATCACAGAGACACTGTTCATGAGCAGAGGTCTTAAAATGGCTATGTTGAAGATTTGGTGAAAAAATTCCTAAAAATGACTGTTTTACGAGCGTGCGTTGCGCAGTTCCTATGCATGCTCGTAAGTTTGTGAATTTAATATTTTCACTCCAGATTTTCAACATTGCCATTTTATTACACTTCCTTATGAACAGTACAGCTGCCATTTTCATATGTCTCCCAAATGTGTTTCGCACATGTAAGTGCACAATAGGTGCTGTTGGTGTCTGAAAGCAATGTTTGGGACAGATTAAGAAAATCACAGTTTCACTGTTCATGAGCCGAGGTCTTAAAATGGCAATGTTGAAAATTTGGTGAGCAAAGTCCATAAAATGACTGTGTTATCGAGTGAGCATTGCATGAGTTTCCATACACCCTCGTAAGTTCATGACTTTGTAATATTTTCAGTCAGATTTTCACCAGTGACATTTTCAACACTTCTATAGAACAGTACAGCTGTCATTTTTCACAAAATGGTCGAACTGTGTTTTCACACTTTCAGCGCAGAGATGCGTGGTCGCTGTGGAAATCATTGTTCCGGACAGATAAAGAAAATCACAGTGACACTGTTCATGATCGGAGGCACCAAAATGCCTGAGTTGACAATCTGCTGTAAAATCCAACCTAATTATATTACAAGTGTCGTTGCACAGTTTCTATGTACGCTCGTCACTTCACCATTTTCTTAAATATTTTTACTGCAGATTTGCAACATTGCCATTTTTTACACCTCCCCATGAGCAGTACAGCTGTCATTTTTTACATGCTGTTCGGAATGTTTTTGCACCTGTGGTGCTAAATGCCATAGTGGCTGTGCATAAGCAGCTTTCGGCTAACAAACTGATATTCCCCCTGTTCATGAGGTGGGGTCACAAAAAAAACATGTTGAAAATTTGGAGTGAAAATACCAACGAATGCCTGAGGTATTAGGGTTTCCAACCACAACGTCCAACCCTGTAGAAAATGACAGGCATCAGGGGTGTGACTTGGGATTCTTGCCTGTAATGCTTATACCATTCCACATCCTGCAGCCAGTGAGAGGCATCGAGGTATGCCTTGGACTCTTTGGGGACTCTTTGGCCCCAAAGTTCACCCCATTCTCCTATATCGCACCCATCTCACCGTATTTCCTAATGAAATGGGGTGCGCATAAGGGCCAAAGACCCCAAGGAACACTGTGACACTTGTCAGTGTCTGCAGGGTGGGGTGTGGTGAAATGGCATGGCCGTTATGCCTGACAACCCAAAGGCACACCCCAATGCCTGTCACTCTCTGCAGGGTGGTGGTGGGGTTGGCTTCAGTTCCATACTTCACTGTCATTCCTATTACGCAGCTCTGTAACTTCTACACTACCACTGCCAATGCCAGCAAGCAAACATTCGACATTGACAAATGCTTGTTTTACTATTCCTAACTTTTTTTTTATTGTTTTACTCCATTTTTTCTATTGAGTGCTTTTCTCCCTGTCCTCATAAAACCTATGGGTGTGAACTTTCAGACTGCTCCTCAAATGGGTGTTATGCCATATTTGCCACAAACAGACGTTTTCTGTTTAGACAGATTCATGAAAGATTACTGTAAGTGGCTCACCAATTGTTCCTTTAGTGCCACTATAATCATAAGAAGAGTATCCTATCTTCTCCTTGGGATTTACCTGGCATGATGTTCACCAGGGAGTTAGCTAACAAGGTGGATGTGGTACCCTGTGATGGAGTGTATGTTTGTCACATTCCTTTCACCTGTAAACTGCTTCACAATTGTGCAGCACAGGTTTTTACAGGGGCTGTGGTGGGATTTCTGCCAGACCCATTTTGCTTTAAGGCAGGCCCTTTAAGACCTCACTGCACTGTCTGTTCTAGGTGTTTGATGTACCTCAGGAGGGGAGGTTTTAACAAGCAACACCTGGGCTTAAGAAAGGGAGGGAGGTAGAGGAAACTGCAAAGTGGCGACAGAGACAGACTGAACTTAATTGTTAAGCTGAATGTAAGCTGTTGTTTTTTTTTCTCTGTTACCGAAATTAATGAAGATTTCATTTGATTTAAACTGGTGTACAGAGGGTTCTTTTTGAGACTGTTCCCCTGGAAGCTGCCTGTCACATATGGTTGGCTTTAGCGGTGGGATCAAACATCCCCTTTGTCTGAATAGGGGTAAGATGGACTCAAACAAAGTACTGAAATGACTGGCAGAACAGCAACCACAACAGGCCTAGATACAAAGGGACTGGATGGCTCAGCAAGCACAGCAGGAGGCTCAAAGAGACCAAAAACTGGTGCAGAGAGATCATCAACTGGTGCAACAGTTCCAGAAGCAAAGAGATTGGATGGTGCAGAGAGACCAGCAATGGCAGGAGTCTATGAAACAAGTAGTGCAAGTACAGAAAGAAACTGTGCCCCAGCTCCAGGTCACAGGGAATCCTGTTACTGTATGAGCCCACCTCATGTTAACAAAACTGGGTCCTGAGGACAACCCAAAGGCCTACTTTATGACTTTTGATGGAGTTGCCAGACCACTGCCTGGCCACAATAAAGTTGGGCAACTCGCTTTGCACCGTACCTGACTGGAGATGCCCAGACTGCAAATGGAAGCCTAAATAATGCTGCCGCCAATGACTATTTTATAAAACATTTTTATTAAAAATACATTCAAAGAACAGCAAAAACAATAAACAATACAAACTTATACATATACGAGTCAAATTTAAAAATATAATGACGGCATCAGAAAAGGTAACTTCACAACTATACCAAACATTTAAAGCAGCATTGCAATGAAACTGGGCAAAAAATCTGACCCTACCTTTTCTTCATTATAAAATATTCCAGGCATCTTCCAGTTTAATTTGGTGGTACAATTTTCTAATTTTACTAACATTTGCAAACTTTATAAATGATTTAATTTAGTTTTTTTCTCAAGAAAAAAGATGGCTGCCACATTTTGCATTGAAATAGCATTGTAGAGCTAGCAAGAGTTGAGACTGAAAAAATAAAAAAAGCTCATGGTGCGCAGCACGGGAAGTACCTAGACAAGTACATTTGGCAGATATGTTAATGTTTTTATTAATTTTAGCTGAAACTAGCTTTTTTGGAGGGGGGACATGTTTCATTGCACTGCTGCTTTAAAGGAAACAGAAAACATATAAACAACATAAAGATTAGCAATAAGTTTCAGTCAATAAACACCCAATATCTTTGGTGTAGAGACTCAGCTAACTGACCGGGCTTAACAAATAGAGTATATAAAAATCCAGTTAATTGAAAGAAGGTTCGATAGAGGGCGAGACAGACCCATTACCCTATTAATAAAGAAAGCACTAATAATTAATGCAGCATTGATATACCAAAAGAGGAGAAGAAATTCAAGCATTGTTTCCCTTTGTATTATGTTACAAAACTGGGATCCGTCTGAAGTCTATGTAAAACCCATTGACTTCAAATCTCCTTGAATATTTAGAGTCAGTTTAAATATTTATAACTGCCTTTTTCAAGCCTATAAATAGAATCTACAACATTTACCCAATGCGTTGCCCTGGGAAGTTGAGATTTAAACCAAAGTCTGGTAATAGCCATTTTAGTGCAGACCACCAAAATCAGTAACAACTTTAATTCCTGATTACAAATTGAAGTAGTAGCTGGGGGAATATGGAGCAATACCAAAACAGGACTAAGAGGGAGGGGAAGATCAAATATCTGAGCTATCACTTGAGAAACAGAGGCCCAAAATGATTGTAAAAGAGGACAGGCCCAAAAAATATGTACATGATTGGCCAGAGGTTCACCACAGGCCTACCAATAACTTCCCACTAGAGGACCCTTATAGACAGCGATGTGGGCCGGGGTCATGCAAAAGTGCATCCAACACTTACTTGGTTTACTTGGTTGTGTAAGACAAAAGAAGGCCAAAGGCCCATTGAGATTGTCTCCCACATTGAGCGGGCCATTAATCCTGGATTGGGTTTGATGATAACCAGAGGTCATGGCCTTTTTTGAAGCAATTGAAGTTATTGATGTCTACTAGTTCTTGGGATAGGGTATTTCAAATTATAGGTGCTTTTAGAGAAAAGAAGTTATACCTTACGTTAGTTTTTGCTCTCTTAACCTCTAACTGCTTATTATATAGCCTCTAGACAATGCGTCTAAGGGAGTAGGTAATTCTACATTATTGCATAAGTTCTGGGGACTGGAGAATTTTGTATAAGAACAGTATATCACCTCTGCATCTTCTAGTGTGCAGAGAATGAAGGCCTGTTTCTTGTAATCTACATGCATAGTCTTTGGAGGCTAGATGTGGGACCATTTTAGTAACATGTCTCTGAATTTGTTCAATGTGTGTGATGTCACCTTTAAGGTATGGGCTCCAAAAGGGAAACCATAGTCTGAGCAAGGTCTAATGTGGGTCCTATAGAGTGGAATCAGGCATTGTTCTGTTTGAGTGACAAAGGTACGATTTATGCATTTAAGCAGTCCATTAGGTAAACAGGCAACTTTAGTGCAGTGATCTGATAAAGAAAGTTTACTGTTGACTAATATGCCCAGGTCATGCTCACTACGTGATGCTTTAAACAGAGTGTTATTGAGGAGGTAAATTGTATATGGGTTATTTTTACCCAAAATGTAGAACAGTGCACTTATCGGTGTTAAAGATAATACCATTGCACTGTGCCCATTGCTTAATAGTTCTTAGGTCATAAGCAAATAGTGCCCTACTTATAGACCTATCCATCCTCCCTCCCAGCTTAGTATCATCAGCGAATTTAGATAGAATGTTGTGTGAACCTATTTGCATGTCACCGATAAAAATGTTGAACAATGTGGGATGCAGGACTGAGCCCTGGGGCACCCCACTTGTTACCAGTCCAATTTTAGATAAGGTACCGTTAATTCTCAATCTTTGAGATCTGTTTGTTAGCCAAGCATTAACCCATTTGACTAGGCAAGGGGGAAAAGCCTAGTGTTATCAATTTGTGGATTAATTTGCCATGAGAAACCTTATCAAAAGCATGGCTATAATCCAGCAAGATTACATCCATATGGATGTTACTATCAGGTCCCTGGTTTATATGGTTGTAGAATGCAACTAGATTGGTTGTGCAAGAGTAGCCTGTCCTGAATCCATGTTGTGAGTTGTCCAAAATGTTAAGTGATGCCATCTCTTCTTCTAGATAAGATTTAATTATTCTTTCTATTAGTTTGCAGATTATTGAAGTAAGGCTGATTGGACGATAGTTTTCAACATTGGATCGGTTGTCTTTCTTGAATATGGGTGTCACAAGGTACTTTGTGGCTGCTTATTCCCCCCCCCCACACCCTCATAAAGTGTTTTTCTTGTTATTTTAACTTGTACCTATGTTTTGAGTTATTCTGCAAGTTCTGAATCCAAACTGTATCGTTCATTGTAATGTACCTTTGCTTTCTCCTATTGTACTTTGTTTTGCAATCTAGGATGTGGAACCTTTGTAAAAGAGCTTGTGTTCCAAGGTCTTTTCTGAATCACTAAATAAATAAATAAACAGTTGCTTTGAGCAAACTAGCAGAATTATGCTTTTGTTTAAAGATTTGTTAAAAATGATTGACAGTGGAAGGGCTATTGATTCTGAAGTTTCAATTATGAACCCAGGATTAATATCATCTGGACCAGAACTTGTTGTTTTTTTCAACATTTTTAAGACCAGAAGAATATCAGTGGTTGTAATTGTGTATGGGTATGAGCTGCTGTCAGGGGATGTAAGGCAGCTATGAATGTCTTTTGCAGAAAAGACAGAGCAGAAATATTTATTGAAAGTGTCAGCAGTGTCCATGTCTGATGTTAAAGGATTTGTTTATGATTAAAGGACCTATTTGTCTGTTGTTACCCTTTTTGCTATTTATATAAGAAAATAAGGATTTATAACAATCCTTAGAGTGTGCTAACCTAAATTCAGGATTCCTCTTGGAGCATTTGATCATATATTTTAAATGTTTTAATGCTATTTTATATTTTGATTGAATTTCAGCTCTATTCTTGCTACCACAAGTTTTTAGTTTGTTAAATAGTTTTTCCTTTTAGTTTGATTTAAGATTTGATAGATCTGACAAACCAGACAGGAATCTTACACTTTTTATTATATATTTTTTTTGATAGGGACGTAGGTCTCTTCAAGTTTGTGAAGGATTAATTTAAGTTTGGTCCAGGCATCTTCTACAGAGAGATGGGACAAGATTTCTTCCCAATGTATTTTGTTTAAATAGTCAATAATTTCCCTTAAGTTTGCATTCTCGTAGTTTTTGTAGGTTGGTTGAGTTGTTAAGCATTGATGATTGCATGCTAAGTTAAATAAGATGGAGCAGTGATCACTATTGCCTAATGGATCTTTAATTACTGTATTTGAAATTTTATCTTCAATATTAGTGATAGGAGAGCTAGGATATTATTTCCTACGTTGGCTGGGTGATAAGCTGCTCAAGACCTGCAGTAACGAGGGTTGATACCAAGCATTTCTCGTGTTGGTTATTACCAGTTAAAGAAATCCAGTTTATATTGGGCATGTTGAAGTCCCCTAGAATTATAATATCCCCATTGTTAGATAAGATCGAGATATCCTGGAGTAGGTTAAATGTATAATCGGAATCCACCGATGGGGGCCTATAGCAGTTACCTATAATAATCTCAGGTTGTCCCTTCAATTGGATTTTCACCCAAATACTTTCTGTTGGGGTTTGATGGGGAAGTTCATAAGAAGGTACATCTTCACTGACATAGATGCAGACCCCATCTCCCAATTTACCTGACCTTTGTGGTAGAGTTTAAAACCTAGAATCTCCTTGATCCAGGTTGATGCAGAGTCCCACTACATTTCTGTAACAGCTATGATACCTATATCTGATAGTTTACATTTTGCTTCCAGTTCTGCCATCTTGATGAGAATGAATTATCTAGCATATGAAGAAAGTGTCTTGCAAGTTCTTGGACCACCGGAAGAGGAAACCCGTGTTAGCGACTTGGGGACATTCCCATTCTCCCCGTTGTTATTTGGTTTAAATGTTGGTTAAGGAGGGTTTCTAAGTTTTTACCAAGTAGGGTACTGCCCCTCCTGCTGAGGTGGAGGCCATCCCAGCAAAACAGGGGATATTTATTCTGAAATTTTTCCCAGTGGGTAATGCAAGGAATTGCCTGTTTAAAGCACCATTTTCTGAGCCATTCATTTATTGATTTGAAGCTAACTGTGATTGAATCAGTGGCTCTGGGTACTGGTAGTATTTCTGAAAAACAAACAGAGCATCCTTTCTCTACCAGTAAATTGTTTAGTGCCACATAATCCTGTTTTAGTTGATCTAGATTAGTATAGCCGATGTCGTTTGTGCCCGCATGAATGATGACCAATGGGTTATTACCCACATTTTTCAGGATTTAACCATTGTTGTAATTTCAGCAACCCTTGCCCCTCTAACATAGAAACATAGAAACATAGAATTTGATGGCAGATAAGGACCACTTGGCCCACCTAGTCTGCCCATTTTCCTACCTAACGGATAAGCTGCAGATCCTAGTTAACCAACAGCTTACTTCCTCCTACCCCCACTAGGACTGCCTTATGTCTGTACCATGCATTCTTGAATTCCTCCACTGTTCTTGACTCCACGACCTCCTCAGAAGTAGTTCCACGCATCCACAACCCTCTCCATGGAAAAATACTTCTCTCACATTACCTCTGAGCCGTCCCCTCTATCTTCAAATTGTGCCCTTGTTCTTGCACATCTTTTTCTGAAAGATGCTACCCTCTTGGACTTGTTGATTCCCTTGAGGTGTGAAAGTTTCTATCATGTCCCCTTTCCTCAAGGGTATACATATTAAGCTCTTTTAGTCTTTCTTCAGTAGTCTTCTGGTGCAGACCCTGCACCATTTTGTTCCCTCCTCTGGACAGCCTCCACTCTGTTTATGTCTTTGCGGAGATGGGGTCTCCAGAACTGCACACAATACTCAGATGGGGTCTCCCCAACTGTCTGTACAGAGGATAACAACTTCCTGTTTCTACTATTGATGCCTCTTCCTATGCATCCCAGTATCCTCCCAGCCTTCCTTACTGCCTTCTCACATTGCTTGCCCACATTTAGGTCATCTGATATAATTACCCCAGGTCCCTTTCCATTTTACTGTTGTCAGTATCTCACCCCCATTGTACTCTTCCCTGGGTTTTGTTTCCCATGTGCATTACCTTGCACTTCTTTGCATTGAATCTGAGCTGCTACATTTGACCATTCCTCCAACCTTGCCAAGTCCTTCTCATCCTTTCCACTCCATCTTGTGTATCAACCCTGTTGCAGATCTTTGTGTAGTCTGCAAAGAGACATACTTTTCCTTCAGTTCCTCTGCAATGTCACTTATAAAGACATTAAAAGGACCGGTCCCAGTACTGAACCTGCGGTACCCCACTAGTAACCCTCCTTTCTTCACTGTGTACTCCATTTACTACTACCCTTGTGTCCTGTTGTCTAGCCAATTTTTTATCAGGTTACTGCCTTGAGGCCCCTCCAAGGCTGGCTAAGCACTTATTAATCTTTTGTGTGGGACTGTATCAAATGCCTTGCTAAAATCTAAGTAGGCCATGTCCACAGCCCTCCTAGTCTACTACTTTGGTCACCCAGTCAAAGAAATCTATTAGATTCATCTGACATGACCTTCCCATCGTGAATCCATGCTGCCTTGGGTCCTGTGCCCACTGGCCTCTAGCTACTCAACAATTATTTCCTTCAGAAGTGATTCCATCATTTTCCCTACCACTGAGGTCAAACTAACTGGTCTGTAGTTTCCTGCCTCTGTCCTGCTCCACTTTGTGAAGAGGAATCACATCTGCCCTCCTCCAGTCCCTCGGGTACCACTCCATCCTCCCATGATTTGTTAAAGAGAGTAGTCAGCAGTGTCACTAGTTCTACCCTTAGTTCTTTTAGAATTCTTGGGTGAATCCCATCAGGTCCCATTGCTTTGTCCACCTTCAATTTTATTAGTTCTTTCAGAACCTTTTCTTCTGTAAATGGACTGGTATCGACCCCCGTCTTCAGACTGTTTCTCTTGTTTGGTTTAGGTACCTCCCCTCCTCTTCCTTTGTGATACTGAGCAGAAATATTCGTTCAGTATCCCTGCTTTTCACTGTCCCCTCTACCCACATCCCTCCCTTTATTAAGCCTCAGTATCCCTCCTTTGGTCTTTCTTCACTCCCTAATGTACCTATAAAGGTTTTATCCCCTTCTTAACAGAATTGGCTATCCTTTCCTCAGTTTGGGCCTTTGCTATTCTGACTGCCTTCCCAGCCTCTTTCTGCTTTAACTGATAAAGTTCTCTGTCCTGCTTCTTCTGTGTTTCCTTATATTTCCTGAATTCTATCCTTTTCTCCTTAACCTTCCCTGCCACCTCTTTTGAGAACCATAGCAGTTTTTTCCTTCGTTGTGTTTTATTGATTTGCTTTACACAAAGGCTTGTTGTCTCTGTGATAGCTGTTTTGATTACTCCCCATTGTTCCTCCACCCCTCCTTCTTGCCTGTTTGCTAGTGCTTTTCTAAGGCACTCTCTCATTTTCCCAAAGTCAGCCCTCCTAAAGTACAATACTCTTGCTTTTGTATGGCTTGATTGTATGGCTGTGTTTATCGTGAACCACACTGTTTGGTGGTCGCTTGTTCCCAGATGGCTACCCACTTCTAAATCTGAGATTCTTTCTCCGTCCCCATTTGAGAGTACCAGGTCTAAGATTGTTCCCTCCCAAGTGGGTTCCAATACTAGCTGTCTGAGGCATGCCCCCTGTAGGGCATGAAGAATGACCCTGCTCTTGGATGTGCCTGCAGCAAAGGTGCTCCAGTTAACATCTGGCATATTCAGGTCCCCCATCAACAATATCTCCCCTTTTTCTGCCATTCTAAGGAAACCTTCTATCATTTCCTTGTCCATTCCTCCCCTGAGATGGGGTCTGTATACAACCCCGTGCGGATTGTGGTACCATTTCCTGTCTCCAGGGTGACCCAGAGTGCCTCATCTGCTCCCTGTTTACTTTTTAGTTCTGTTGCTTTGATCCCTTCCTTTACATAGAGAGCTACTCCTCCTCCTCTTTTACCCTCCCTGTCCCTCCTGTAGATTGTGTATCCTGCTATGTTTACATCCCTGTCATGGTTCTCTGTGTACCATGTTTCTGTGACTGCCACAATATCCAGGCAACCCTCTTCAATCAAGGCCACTAGTTCAGGGAACTTGTTACACAAACTATGGGCATTGGTACTCATCACCCTCCACTTTTTGATAGCCTTACCCCTTTTAGCCCCATTCCTGTCCTTACTGCCTTTGCCTTTTTTTACATTTACCTCTGTCCTGCTCCCTAATAACTTCTCTACCTTGGTGTTTACCTCACTAATTACCATGTTTTGTGGGGTGAGGCTGGGATTTCCTTGCTCCTTTTCCGTGCCTCCCCCCTTGGCTAGTTTAAATGCTTGCCAATGAAGCATTTAAACCTCTCACCTAGGATACTGGTTCCCCAGGTGGATGCAGACCATCGCACCAGTATAGGTCTGCATCCCTCCAGGTGGCTCCCAGTCCCCAATGAAGCCAAACCCTGAGCTCCACAGCTTTTCAACCACTCATTGAATTCCCTGGTGAGGAGTGCCTTAGCATCACCCTTGCCATAGACAGACAGCACCTCCAAGAAGGTTACCAGATGCGCTACTTGTCAAAGGCCCCTCCCCAACTCTACAAACTCCTCTTGCACTGCTCTGATCCAATTCCTAGCCAGGTCATTTGTCCCTAGGTGGACAATGACATCCATCTCCCTCCCTCGTGCGAGCTCCTCACACGATCCTGAGGATTCACTTCCTGTCCTACAAGCAGTGGTGCCAGGAAGGCACCTTACCTCCCTCCCCTTCCTCCCCATTTCTACCCCAATGATTGAGTCCCCACCAGGAGTTGTTTCCTTCCCTGTGGGGTCCCATGCCACCCTCCTGTGGGTCTCCTTTGTGAAGATTCCCAGCATCCTCCTTGGTCTCACTGCAGGTGCCTCCATAGAGGAACCACTATCCACCAGAAGAGCAAATGAATTGTGGAGAGGTGCAGCTGGAGGATTCAACTCTGTTCCACCACCCTCTCCTCCTGATCCCACCTGGTCCAGCCTCTCCTCTTTCTTGGCAACCTCTGAGGTAGTGGCATTGGCCCTGGTGGTCCCTGAGTGGGGGAGGAGGTTTCATGAACCCTAGCCAGGTCAGCCTGGAGATGGGCAACCTTCTCTCTCAGACCAGAGGTCTAAACTTGAATAGGTTCAATTTACCTTATCGGGGTTACAGATGACTCCATCTAGATCCTTAATAATAGAGTCACCCAGCACAAAAACTTGCCTAGTAGGAATTGATGGATTACTTAGTACAGTACGGTTTGAAACCTTAAAGATATTAGGTTGGGGAGGTTTTGACTTTGATTTGGCCTTGGTTGGTGCCCTGAAGGTGTCAGTTCCTTGTTTTACTTGGAAAGGAAGTATGGGGACACAATCCTTGCCTGGTTTGGTATGAGAAGTACTGCTATTGCTAACCACATGGTTAGGATGTAGACAGGTACTATTATGGATAAAAATTAGTCATAGAGTTTCTTTTATTGGGGGCAGGTGCTAGGGTTTGGAGATGGGTAGTAGCACCAGGGCTGATGACATCATCAGTAGTAGGCTTGCTGGTGTCTGCTTGTGCCAGAACTCCATATTTATTTTGTAACAGTACTGGGGCACTATTATAAATCTGCCCCCCCTTCATTTCTTAGTGTCCTTTGTTACAGTTACCCAGTCCTCCACTTCTACATGCTACTGAGAATGTAATCCTTCTAATATGTTTGTATCAGGGTCTTTTACTGTAACTATAGATGTTGGTGTGGTTTCCAGTTGACATACCACATGAGCTATAAAATTCTCAAGAGTCTCAATTTCTGTGCTGACCACCTCCTTTTTCAGGAGCCTTTGCTATTTCATCTTGCAGTGTGTTTATCAGCAGACATTTGTCACAAATAAAGTCAGGGATCTGAGTACCCATGCAGAACATCTGGCATGTGCTGCAGATGTTAATAGGGTCCTCCATATCTAGGTGACTGGTTGGGTATATAAACAAGAAATGTAATCTTACTTACTCTCACTTCCATGAGAATTTCTGCAAATAGGGTATAGACGAGAGTGTATAGATTGCCAAAGAATATTTCTCCCAGTCCTTTAAATTACAGGACATGTCTAAGTCTGTTGGCCAAATAGTGAAGATAGAAAAAGTGGTTTCTGGTGACTGAGAATGAAAGATAGAATTAAGAGAAGCAATTAAGTGATCCTGGGAACCACTGGTCTGATAGGTCATTAATAAAGCAGTCAAAGGAGAAAGCGCACCAGAGAGGGTCCTGGCCCAACTGGCAAAGTTTGTAAATAGGTACACAACTGAAGATAACAAAAGTGATCTGTATTAGGTAAACCACACCTAAATTGAAGATCAGTAAATGTTTGAATTCAATGGGAATCCAGAACTTGATGATAATATATAAGTCCTGACCAAGTCCAACAATGCAGAAAACAGTCTGTTTTATTAAGAGGCTTCTGCTGATTCCAAGCCAAAGCAGATAGAAACACCATTTCATCCGTTATTTTACATTTGCAAACTCTCTGCCAAGTTTGCAGAACTTCCCTAGTATAGCGAGAAAAGTTGGAAAATAGAAGATAACTTGGTGGAAGGGCATATACGATATGTGCTATATTGTTCATGTGACAGGGTCAGAGCCCCTGTCTGAATTTGTGCTGTATTTTCTTTTACACTGTCCTGTTTCTGTAAGTTTATTGTTCTAGCTACAGGCTGAAATCTGGCCACTTTCAGTCTTGTAGTCTCCCCAACCCTCCCAAGTACTGTATAAGGAACATACTGTATAAGTAAGACAAGAGACAATATGTTGCTTGCCTTCTGTGCCATAATGCAGGCAGATACAGAGGGAATGTATGTAATGAAAAAGAATTGAAACACAGAGCCTTGTACTCTGTGTTTTATTCTGTGTAAACTGCTTTGGGTTTGCAAGAAGCCAAAAACAAAACATTATTTCCTAGGTGAAGCAGAAGTATGTAAAGGTCAGATGAGCCAGCCTGTCTGTGTTTATTTAGAATGAGTCAGCCTGCCTGTGTTTACTTAGAGAATTGTGAGTTAGACAGCTCACACGCTACTGACATCATCAGTAGGCAGGGATAAAAGCCTACCACCTGAGATGCAAAACAGATGAATCAGATGAATCAATCAGTACAGACCTGACTGTTGTGGCAGAAGCAGCTCATACTACCTGCAAGCTTTCATGTTATAGGAACCTATTTTGTTGGAATGAAGCCTGGAAGTTGTGCACTGAGGGAATTGTGCACTGTTTCTCACAGTACATGCAAGTTTTCATGTGCTAGGAATCTATTTGGCTGGAACGAAGCCTGGAAGTTGTGCACCGAGAGAATTGTGCACTGTTTCTCATAGTACATGCAAGTTTTCATATGCTAGGAATCTGGCTGGAATGAAACCTTAAAGTTGTGCACTAAGGAAATTGGGCACTGCTTTTGCAGAACTGAAGGACTAATCACCTTTTTCCTTTCTGTAAGATTTTGTTAATCTGTCCCAAAAGTTGATTTCCCACAGCAACTGTGCCATTGTGTGCCACATGTGCAAAAACGCATTTCAGGCAGGATGTAAAAAATGACAGCTATACTGTTCATAAGGAGGTGTGAAAAAATGGAAATGTTGAAAATCTGGAATGAAAATATTAAAATTGTCAAGTTATGAGCATGCGTGGAAACTGCACAATGCACTCTCATAACACAGTCATTTTTTAATTTTTTCATGAAATTTGCAACATAGTTTTTTGGGACTCAACTCATGAACAATGGCACTGTCATTTTGTTAATCAGTCCCAAAAAGTGATTCCACACAGTGACCATGAAGTCACCTTTCAGGACTGAGTAATGAGATGACAGTGCATGTGTTCATGAGGTGGGGTCGTAAGAACCCCATGTTGAAAATTTGGAGCCAAAATTCAAACAAAATGGCTGAGATATCCACATAAGTTGAAACACCTCCCCATCGATGCCATTATACAGCTTACTGGCATGTCTTCATTTTGCAGTTCGGCTTTGAAGAGTCCAGACATGTTCCCCTCCACTGAAGAACACAGCGCCAGACCTCTGGAGGTAAGTATGGGGTGAGGGAGGGGGTGTGGGGAGGTGGGGTGCGAAGAAGGTGAGTCCGGGCTGGGGAGGGGTGCTGTGGACAGTGAGGGACTGTTTTTGTTTTTCAGGTAAAAAAGGACATTGTGACACAGTTTGTTGGCCACACTGGGGTGGCTCTCAGTGTACCACTGAGGGGGCATGCCAACATGGTCAGCTTTGTGTGGCCAGCAGCACACCTGGGTGGGCTCCCAGTGTGCCACATAAAGGGGTGGGGAGGAGCATGCTGACATGTTTGACTTTGTAGACAGGCGGCACACTGGGGTGGGCTCCCAGTGTGCCACACAATGTGGGTGGGGACATGCCAACACAGGGATTGCACCCCAATGTTGGCTTTGTTTGCAGAATGTGTGGTGGTGGCAGGAGCCACTGCCATGTTTATTGAAATGTTTTATCAGGAAAGTCACGTACGGGAAGCATGTCATCTCTGCAACTGCATGACGAGCTTGTCTCTGATTGCAGCGGCACATTTCTTTCAAGTTAGTGGCACTTTACATATTTTTTGTGTCAGCACTAGCATGCTGGCTAATTGAAGAATGAGGGATGCACCTACTAAAGCATGCCCTGCATTCACCAACACTGACACATTTCTCACTGTGCTAATACTACCACAAGATGTTGCTTGCGTATGTACAAGATAACATGAAAAGGGCCTACAACAACTGGGAAAACTACAGGCCAATTAGTTTTATGTCATCCATATGCAAGATTCTTGAAGGTCTTATTAAAGACATTATTACCTCTACTCTAGACAGTCAAGATCCCGAACAACACAGGTTCAAAAAAGGCAGAAGCTGTCTCACCAATTTAATGTGTTTCTATGGGCATATTAGTTCTCATCTTGATAACTGGTCACATCATGATGTCATATTTATTGATTTTAGTAAGGCATTTGATGCCTTGCCCCATTGGGCACTTATGACTAAATTTCATAGGCTCAATATTAATAGCAATCTGATTAACTGGATCTGTAAATGGCTTTATAATATAACACAAAGGGTTCAAATTAATGGCACCCTGTCTGACGTGGGCAATGTCACCAGTGGTGTCCTGCAAGGGTCCGTTCTAGGCCCCTGTTTGTTCCAGGTATTTATTTTGGATGTGACCACAAACTGGTATACTCCATCAAATAAGCTGATGATATCAAAATTGATAGCCCATATATCAATCCAGACCAAATTTTAACCATACACAGGATATAGATACACTTTCAGTATGGGTAAACACATGGGGCATGAAACTTAACAATTCTAAATGCAAGGTTATGCACCTTGGACCCCAGAATCCAAATAATTTATATACACTAGGAGGAGTCTAACTGAATGCAACCACTGATGAAAAGGACCTCTGTATTATCTTACATGATTTATCTAATTCAAAACACATACATGGTTCCATAAACAAAACAAATTGGGTTATCTGGTCTATCGAGAGGAACATCAAATCTAGAAATCCTGTTATCATGATGCCTCTGTTCAGGGCATATGCAAGGCCACATTTGGAGTTTGCATCCCAGCTGTGGTGTCCATTCAAAAAATCTGAACGTGATTTACTAGAAAAAGTGCAAAGGAAATTCACTAAGCACATACAGGGGTTACAACATGAGACCTATGAAATAAGACTCCAGTTCTTAAAACTCATGACCCTAGCCACCTGTTGCCTTAGAGGGGATCTTTTATTTCTATTTGACATAGTCCAGGACCCCTATCTGATGACAGAACTTGGTTTTGTATTCAACAATAACATTCATAATACCAGAGGTCACCTGCTTCAACTGGCTGGTAAAACTTTTAACCATCTAAGTAGGAAATTCTTTTTCACACTAAGGACTGTTAATCCCTGGAACAGATTACCTCTTGAAGTAGTTGTCAGTGAAACCAAAGTGTATTTAAACATTGTCTTGATAATCTAATAACCTCTGGATACAATCTTTCATATTATAATTTGTGATTAGTATAGGAGCACCGATGGGCTATCTGGTCCTCTTACTCCTCACATTACTTTAGTATGAACCTTAGTATGACTGAAAGGACCCTGAGTACCACAAGCAAAGAATTCATAATTGACAAGCTGTGGCATACCAAAGGAGGTCTGGAAGATTTCATACCCTCTCTAAGTGGCAATAAATGAAATATAGCAGAACAAAGTCTGGACTTATGTTCCTTCCAAATAAAATGGGAAATTAAAGGTTGCCATTCCTGAACATAAAAGCTGGGTGGAGGAATGTGAAGAGTCTGAAGAGATAATAAGAGTTTCGGCAGAATTTTTAAATGACTAGTTTCAACGTGGAGAAAAAAAGAAAGAGGCAGGGAGGACCAAAGAGAAAGATCTTCAGAAACAGCATTCATCAGGGGTTCATAGTTCAGTAAGTCAAGCATATCAGGAGACTTAGTGATGACTACTCCCAAATATTTTATGGAATTTCTATTCCAGCACACTGGTAACAATTCTCTAATACTTAATGGGGGAGAATAATGATATGGTATTAAATACATTTTAAATCTATTTAACCAGAATCCATCCAAAGGTTCAAAAGCTTTTATAATATTAAAGACTTCCGTAACAGATAGGGTAGGGTCTGTTATGGTTAAAAGGATGTCATCCACAAACAAAGGGATCTTGTAATCACAGCTGCCTAAAGGAATACCATGAATATTTGGAGAATAATGAATATGAGAAGCCAAGGGCTCAATGTACAAAGCAAATAATAACAGTGAGGGAGGGCAACCCTGATGGGTGCCCTGCCCTAATGAGAGTGGGGATGATAACAGACCATTAACTCTAACGTATGCCAGCAGAGATTTGTATAGTTGTTGCAACAAGGTGATAAACATGGCTGGAAACCCAAAGGACTGAAGTGCAGACAAAAGGAAGGACCATGAAATGCGATCGAGTACCTTCTCCGCATCCAAGCTGGCCAGGACCAGGGGGATCACACACTGATGGATATAATCTAATAATAGTAAAGTACACAGAAGATTGTCATGTGCTTGCCATCTATGAATGAACCCAGCCTTGTCTTGGTCCAGCAGGACGAGGAGAAGGTCCTCTAACCGTTGTGCCAGCATGGACATAAAGAACTTATTGTCTGAGTTTAAAATAGAAATGGGGCAATAAGACTCTGGATTGGTAGGATCTTTAAAGGGCCATTATTGCTGCGTAATTCAAGGATGGAGGAGAAAGCTCACCTTCCTGTAAGGAAAGAAATACTCAAAGCAGGAGCAGAGTTAACAAGTCTCTATTAGCTGGAACCTTATAAAAATCCAGTGGAAAATCATCAACACTGGGGCATTTATCCGACTTTGCCCTTTGAATAGCAGAGGACACCTCAGAGAGAGCTGTTGGGGCAGTCAACTGAAGGGCTTATTGGGGTGTTAAAGATGGAAGAGGAGCTTGAGAAAGAAACTATTGAGTATGTTGAGCTGGAGAGGAAGGGGCACCAGAGGAGTTAAAGGTAAAATAATAGGTTCTGAAAACAGATAAAATGTCATCACCCTGGTAGGTGGAGATACCAATATCAGGATGACAGAACTTAACTACGGTGGTGGCAGCTCTGTACGAATGAAGATGATGAGTCAAGTTACGCAAGCCCCGAGGGCCACTTTCATAGAGTTTCTGCCACACATAAAACAGGGCATGTTTTGGTTTCTGGTCCATAAGCTTTTGAAGGTTAGCTTGGACCTCAAACAGTTTCAGATGCACCAACTAATCCCATTGCATCCAGGCTGTTTGTAAAAAGTTGAAACAAATGGAAAGCAGCTCCAATATCTGTCATGCAAGGAAAAGTCAATATAATAAATCCATGAAAACCAGCACTGACCAGTCGGGGTAATTAGTTGGTGAGGGTCACTGCTGCTGTAACAGGCATAATGTGCTGAACTTGTACATACAAGGATATGACACAAGAATAAATCTTGTGTTGATTTTGGAATGTTCTCAATGCTGGTTTTCATGGATTTATTGTTTGTAAAAAGTGCAAGGTTTGGTATAATTCATTCATCTTTCATTCTTGCTCCCTATGCTAAGCTGAAGCATAAGCAATTTCTGTACCCCAGGAGCACCACCTTTAAGGTATCCCAGAGTACACTGGGTGAGACTCGACCATCAACATCATTCTCCCAAAGAAACTGAGTAATCTGAGGAGTTAATTTATCTAATAAAGCCTGCTCTCTCAGGACACCAAAATGAAGCCTCCAGAAAGTGTGGGGGAAGGGTGAGGTGGTTATCTAACAAAAGTGAGATGTGAACCAGGGAGTGATCAAAAAGATGAATAGGACCATACTCCACCTCATGTATGAAGCTGATATGCTCCACAGTCATAAAAAAATAACTGAGTCTAGCAAAGCTCCCGTATCTGGGGGAATAGTGGGTATATTCCCAAAAATTCACAAAAAAACTCCTACGAGGTGTTCCCCATGGCTCCATACTAGGCCCAATCCTATTTGAAATTTACATCAAGAACCTGGACACTCATTTACGTTCAGATAATATTCATTTATTTGCAGATGATACTGTACTATATACCATACATTCCTCCTTGGATTTGGCACATGAAAACTCACAGCAAGACTTCATTACTCTCCAACATAATCTCATTAAACACAAGCTCCTCCTCAATGCCAAAAGGACGAAAGCCATGATCAGCCATTTTTGTTGACCTTGCAAAAGCCTTCAACACCATCTCCCACCCCATATTCATCTCGAGTCTCACTGAATCAGGCCTCTCTGCCGCAGCCACAAACTGTTTCAGATCATACCTCTCTGATAGAACTCAGTCCGTTAGAGTCTCAAATGCGATCTCCACCCCCCTTCCTTTAACTACCAGTGTACCACAGGGGTTGGTTCTTGGTCCTATTCTGTTCTCTATATTCCTAAATGACCTGCCACTCATCTGCTCTACTTCCTCAATCCACATGTATGCAGATGATACTGTACTCTACTACTTGGGCTCCGCCCCTGATGTGGTACAATCAAACCTCCAAGCTGACTTCAACAAGGTACAGCAATGGTTTAGCTCACACCAGCTATCCCTAAATGCAAAAATAAAACTGTCACTATGACCTTCGGCACATGACAACGCCTGGCCAGACTCCCCTCCCTTCCCTATTTTGCCACCCTTGATGGCCAAAAATGTGAAGATGTCTCCTCGTTCTGTTACTTGGGGGTCTGGCTTGACAGCCATCTCTCCTTCTCCGACCACATCAGTGCTATCTCAAAAAAAGTATGCCCCATGCTCAGTGCACTATATAGGAACTGCAGCAGCCACTCTCCCCGAGTCCGACGTGAACTGGTCCTGAAGATGATACTGCCCTCCATCGACTATTGCCACATTGTATACAGTGCAGCCCCTAAGTCCACCCTATCTAAACTGGACACACGTGATAATGCCTTCTGCCACTTTGCTCTTGATGCCTCTCCCCTCACCCATCATTGCAACCTCTACTGAGCCTTGGCACTACCTTCCCTCGAAAACCACTGCATCTCTCACTGTGCTAAATTTGTCTCCAACCTATGGCTCGGGTCCATCCCCTCCTACCTTGGCAGCATGCTCACAAATGCCCCACCCCCTCCCATCATCTTAGATCCAGTGACCCCCACAAACTTTCAGTCCCTAGGTGGAAGACCTCTGCCGGTCAAGCTGCCTTCTCACACTGGCTACCCAAGCTCTGGAACACCCTCCCACCGCAAATTCGGCACTCCTCCTCTTCCTACTCTCTGTCTACCACCCTAGCAAACTTCATTACTACAAATTGCTCCTGTCCCTGAACCTGCTCTCCCACTATCCCCTCCTCAGTGCCTGACAAGAGGCCTTAGCCTTGCTACAGAAGCTGGCATATAACCCCAACCTTGCACTTATGTCCTGGGCCTATTTTGCCCAATGTACTGTGTATAACTGTATAACTGTGATATACATCATCTGTTGTTTACAGCTGTTACTACTGTGTTAATTTACCTTATCTGCTGCTTCTTGTCACAAAAATTGTTATTTGATACAATAATATCCTAAGCATTCAATGTGTGCTGCTTGTATATTCATGCAATCATGTATCCTAATGCTGCTTTTATTTGCTTCTGTTAACTGTTCACTTGATAACCTGCATGTTATCATATCCATGTGAACCTCCCCCAGATTGCACGGAGATGAGCATCTTGTTGCTCAGTGTGCTTTTCCTGGCAAAACAATTGCAATAAATAAATAAATAAAATTCTCTCACCAAAAGCAGGCCTCGGACCAACACATACTCCTCTGATTCTAACGCTTCCAGATGAACCTCTCGAAATAGTTGAAACCTTTAAATACCTAGGATTCTGGCTGGATAATAAGCTTAACTTTCTATGCCATCTCAATGAAGTTCTGAAGAAAGTAAGACAGTGGTTAGGCTAATTCTATCGTATTAAACATCTGCTAACCTTAGATGCTAGAAAGAGGCTAGTACACTCTACATTCTTACCCATATTGGATTATGCTGACTTTAGCTACACACGTTGTCCCTTAATGGTGCTCAGTAAACTTGACACCCTATACCACCGGGTCCTAAGATTTATCCTCAACCTACTCTTTCATACCCACCATTGCCTAATATACCAGGAATCGAGGTGGCCTTCACTTTCAAGTAGGAGGAAAAGAAATGCTCTTCTCTGGCTTCATAGAGCATGTTCCAATAATCTTCCTACATATATCTCAAGTTTATTCATGCAAACCAAGGGTTCCTATGGACTGAGACGTTTCTCTATACTCTGCTTCCAGATTCCTAGAGTAAAAACAACCTACGGTTCGGCCGCAATCAACTTTACACTCCCATCTCTATGGAACTCCATGCAAAGCTCACTAAAATTGTCCTCACTTCCAGGCTTATTCACATTCAAAGAGTTGCTAGCCGCATTTTTGAAGGAAACTTGCAACTGTTTTAGACAACAATGAGCCAGCAGCAACCAACCCCTTTCACAAGTTCTGCAATTAGAACCTCACTTAAGACCCATCCCTATAGGGGACATCCAGCACCTATAGCCTACTCTCTTTTATCCTGGCCCTCTTCATACCTTCTTCTTCTTCTTCCCTTTACCACACCCTTCCCCTGCCTTCCATTTCCCCGGTTACCGCCTACAGCAGGAGGTAGTCTAGGATTGATGGCTCTCCTCCATATCCTGTAAATTTATTGCTTATGAACTGCATTTCTTCATAACTTTGGCAGGTTAGTAGTTATTGGCCTTTTGTGCCTCACCTGTACAATGTTTTTTGCATTATTGAGTGTCCATTTCTGAGACCGTGTACTTTATTGTATTGTATGTATTGTATTGTTCTATGTCCAGGACCACTTTGAAAATGAGCTTGCTCAATGGTGTTTATGCCTGGTTAAATAAAATGATTGATTGATTGATTGATTCCCCCTTGGTAGGGTGCAAAACACGTCACGTATCAATGATACCCAAATGCTGAAGGGTTTTACGCAAATACTTATAAGCAGAAGAGAAAGTATGAGCTTTAGGGTTCAAGGCATCTAAATCCGATTTAAAGTCAAATTGAGGTCAACCCCCAAAAAAAATTAACTGTCCCTTGAGATGAATCAGCAGTGCAGAAAAAATGTAGAAAAACCTCCAGTGTCTGTGCTCCGTGGAAAATATGTATTAGCTACAGTGAGGACATGGCCATAAAAAGCACTGGTCACTACAACATATCAGCCAGCTGTATCATGAGTGCTGGAATAGATTTCTATAGGAAGGCCACATCAACACAGATTCAAAACACTCTTGTGACGACTAGGCTTATGAGATGAGAAAAAACCTTCTCATAGCCAAGCTGAGAAAATGTCAAATGTTCATTGGATGACAGGTGTATTTCCTGTAAAAGAAGTCTGTTGGCTTGCTGTCTGTAGAAATATTGTAGGAGGCATGTGCATTTCACTGGATTATGTATACCATTAACATTATACAAAATAACCTTGGTAAGAGTGGCACAGACTGTGGAAAATGATGGACAAGGAGGCAGTTTGAAGGAGTACATTCAACGTAAATTATTTATTTAAACAAAGAGCGAACTGAACACGGAAACAAAAATAAGTATAAGATGCAGCATATCAATAACAAAATATGTACTAGTAAGCCCTAGTACTTCAGAAGGCTTGTGACAGCATTTCCAGGTCCGACTCCTTTGAGTCAACTGAACTGCTTTACATGGACTCTTAGCATTTTTATACTATTCAGACATCACGTGACTAACCAGCTCCTCCTAAAGTCATTTCTGAAACATAAATTCTTTAATTATGAAGAAAAACAATCATCTTTCACATTCTAGTACTTTTATTTTAACATAGGAATGCATTTAAGGATAACAGTTGGTGTATAGCCTTGTTTAAAATAAACAAAAAAATTAACTGAAACAGGAACCGCCCCCTTAAGCTAGTGTACAAAAACGGCTGCTCAAGGGCCGGCCAGCTCCTAGAGAACATACTGGTGTAAGAGAAGAAACAAGCAGGGTTTCCTGAATGCCAGCAGTACAGTAAAAACCTTCGTTTTTTGAAAACCCTAAAACAAACCAAAACCACACTATCCCACTTCCAGAAGGTACGTAGGGCTTATTTTACTCGCTTTTGTGTCAAAACCCTTCATTTTGAAACCAATATAAGGCTAAATGCCTTCCGACAATCTTGCACATTCAGCGTGAGTAATTTTCGGCGTTTGCATTTATCCTGCATTAACTCCATGATTGTATCAACTCAAAACAGCCGCATTTTCAGGCGCTTGCCAAGAGGAGCCTAGGGGTTAAACTAAAAAAACCAAGCAGCTCTTTCTTTAGATTACAAGCCAAAATGCATAACAGCATTAAGGCAATTCAAAACACATTCAAAGCCTAATTTAAAGAGACAGAGTCCTGTCACAATTTAATTGGAGGTTCTTTTCTTTACAGAACTTTCACACCGTAAACAGGCATTTTATTGTTTTTACTAGGGCATGCCTGTAAAGCATAAAAGGGATTTGTTGTTTTTAAAACATCATTTTTAAGTAGGGAAAACATTTCTTTTCACTTTTACAGGATCCAGATATATATACATATATTTCAAAGGTGTAGAATGCTTCTTATTTTTGTTTCATTTCAAGAGAAACAGTCCTAACATCCTCAACATTTTAGAACTCTGATTATTTTCTTTTATTATTATTATAGGCATGACAATGGTAATGGTATGTACTGGGAAAGGATACAGGGATATGATTAACAAACAGGATTAAAAATAAAACATACTAAACAAAGTGGGTGGCCAGCCCAACAAACAAACATATAACAATCAAGACAGGGACAAAACAGAAGTACATCCAGGATCCATTATCTCCTTATAATAAAACAAATTCTCTCTTTCACATTCCTCCCCACCCAAAACCAAACTTACAGATTTGGTTCTTAAGGAAATATTAACAGTGTATTCGTCATCAGATCTCTCAGCAGGAGAGATGGAGCCATAGCCCACCCTCACCTAAGGCTCCACCTCGGGGTCCCTAATTTCTAAAAATTCAGAAAGAAATAACTAGGAGACACTGTCTCCTTCATATTAATGCTTCAACTTTACCCCGAAGTCTGATGAAAAATACTTTTATTCTCCATTCCATATCTTGACATAAAATCAGCATTACCATGTGCTGTCCTTTTCTATGTTTGATGGTAAATCTATAGGGTTGTAAAGCAAGATACCATCACATTATGCGGGTATTTTTATCTTTCATTACTTGCAACCAACATAACGGATTATGGTCAGTCCATAGTTCAAATTCCACACCCCATAGATAAAAACGAAGGGCCTCTATGGCCCATTTGATGGCTAGACATTCCTTCTCAATTACAGAATAGTGAGTTTCTCTTTCATGGAGCTTCCTACTAATATAAATCATAGGGTGCGCCTCCTCATTCACAATCTGTGTTTATACAGCCCCAATTCCATACTGTGATGCATCAGTCTGCAAGATAAGCGTTAAATGAAAAATCAGGCGTAATACAGGGTAGGAACATAAGCTAGCTTTAATGGGCTGGAATGCCTCTTCGCATTCTTCAGTCCATCTGACCTTTCAGGGTTCCTTTTCTTTGTTAGCTCTGTCAGGGGCCTGCTAATGTTGAAAAATTGGGATAAATCTGTGATAGTAGCTAGCTAGTCCCAAAAGATCTTACATCTTTCTTTGTAATGGGAGTGGGGCTATGTGCTACTGCCGCAACCTTATTTATCTCTGGCTTTATACACCCTTTACCATCTGAAACCCAAATATTTAATTTCCTGCATGGCTATTGTACATTTCTGTGGGTTTATAGTAAGGCCGGCCTCAGAGATTGCAGTTAGTACTGCTGACAGATGTTTTAAATGTTCCTCCCAAGAGGGACTAAAAATGATAACATCATCCAGGTAGGCTGCACTATAATTAGTGTGGGGGGTTAGCAGGGTATCCATCATTCTCTGAAAAGTTGCAGGAGCCCCATGCAGTCCAAAAGGCATGACTGTAAAATGAAACAAACCGATAGGCATACTGAATGCAGTCTTGTCCTTATCAACAGTATCTAATGGAATTTGCCAATACCCTTTGGTCAAGTCCAGGGTGCTAAAATACATGGCACTACCCAGATGATCCAGAATGTCATCTATTCGTGGCATTGGATAGCTGTCAAACTGGGACACAGCGTTTAATTTCTTGAAATCCAGACAGATGCGTATGCCCCCTTCCTTTTACCCATACCACCATCGGGAAACACCACTCACTATGAGCAGGTTCAATGATTCCCATTTTATGCATCCTTCTCACTTCCTGAATCACATCTTGTCTTATCCTTTCTGGTAATCTGTACGGCTTTTGTCTAAGTGGTTGGTTGTTGGTAACCTTTATATGATGACTAACATTTCTATTCTTCTCAGGAATACTTGTGAATGTGTTTTGAATTTACATAATTCTTTTTCTAAATCAGTCTTTTGAATTAACGTCAACTCAGGGTTGATTAGTAAATCTGTCATTGTCCCTGTACCCTCTAAACGTTGATATGCTATATCTAATTCATTTTTGGACTCAGGGAGCACATAACTGGTCAGGGAATTTGGCCGTGCTACCCAGTTTTTCAATAAGTTAGCATGATATATACGTTTCTTACCCTTACTGCCGGGTATCTCTATTTCATAGGTCACAGGACCAGTTCTCTGAGTAACAACATAAGGGCCTTGCCATTTCATCAATAGCTTATGTTCTGAGGATGGTAACAGTAGTAAAACTTTATCTCACTCACTAAATTCTATCTGTCTTGTGCCTTTGTCATAATATACCTTTTGTTTTATTTGTTGTTGTAAGCTACTGCCATGTGCCTTTTGAACATAGGACATTAGGCGTTCCCGTAACTTTGCCAGAACTCTAGGGAAAGTGTTCCTTTTGAATCTTTTGATTCCTCCCATTCTTCTTTAACTATGTCTAAAGGTCCCCTTGGATTATGCGCAAATAATAACTCAAAAGGAGAAAATCCTGTAGATGCCTGGGGAACCTCCCTATACGCAAACATAAGATAAGGAAGATAAGTGTCCCATTTCTTGCCCTCATCTGTTACAAATTTTCTTTAGCATCTGCTTTAAGGTCTGGTTAAATCACTCCACCAGCCCATCGGTTTGTGGATGATAGGGCGTTGTAAACAGTGCTTCTATTCCTAAAGCTTGGTACAGCCGTTTGAGCAGTACAGATCAACAATTGGCACCTCGATCTGTTAAAATCTCTTTGGGTATAGCTACCCGACTAAAGATTTTTACTAACTCATCGGCTATCCTTTGGGCTGTTATAGTTCTTAAAGGTATAGCCTCAGGATATTTTGTAGCGTAGTCTACAACTACTAATATGAACCTATTACCTTTCAAACTTTTTGGTAATGGACCTACTATGTCCATGGCTACTCTTTCAAAGGGGGTAGACACTAGTGGCATGGGTAGTAAGGGTACTTTATCTTGTCACCCAATTTTGGATACCTTCTGACAGGCCTCACAACTTCTACAATATTCAGCGACTTGCTCATGTATACCGGGCCAATAAAATCTGTATAAGAGGCAACTTAATGTCCGGTCTCTTCCTAGGTGTCCGGCCATAGGTATATCATGAGCTAGTCCTAGTAGCTGGGCTCTAAATTGTTGAGGTACCATTAACTGCTCGACCACCTCCCCAGTTTGTGTATTCTTACAGACTCAATGTAACAACCCATTTATGATTCTAAAACAGGACCCTTAGACTTATCCTCCTGTCCCACCTGTAAAAAAAATGGGGTTAGTGACACATCACTCTTTTGTGCTTCTTTAAATGCCGACTCATGTTTCCCAACAATTATGTCTAGGTTGTTTTTAGAGTCTGAATTTAACTTATTTTTAGTCCACTGTTGTTTTTCTCTTCTTTTTTGGTTTTTTGACTTCCTATCTTTACCAGACACTTCAAAAAGATTTTCTTCAAAAGGAAATATGTGTCCCAATATTTCTTCATTCCTAGACTGTGCTCTAGTTGTTATAGCAGTAAGATTGGTTGCTAATAAAGCTTCAAGATCTTCGAAATCATGTCCAATAATAACTAGAACAGGGAGCTGAGGAACCACCCCCACTTTCATTCTCTGGCTGTGTCCATCCACTTGTACAACTGTCTCTTCTAACGGGTAATGATGTACGTCCCCATGTATGCATATGACACCAGTTGTAGATCCTTCTGATTTTACACTGGTATCCAGGACTGAAGCATGAACTAAAGTTTGCTTGCTGCCAGAGTCTATAAGTCCTGTTACCACCTTTTTTCCAATCTTTACTGGTCTTACATAATGCCCCCAATTAGCTAGAGCCAAATGCACATCTTCTAATGTCTTTTTAGGGCAGAATCTTGCTATGTGCACTTTTGTGTTACATTTATGGCACACAATATCTGGTTTATATACTTTTACAGGTTTATGACTTAATTTAGTCCCAAGGGTATTACTGTCTGTAGTATGGGGTATAGAAGTATGAGAAGTTGGTCTTACCATGGGTTGAGGTATCCAAGAACTTCTAATGGGATGAGTTCTGTGAGGTCTTGCAGCTATATAATCCTGCACCAATCTTATAGCTACTTCTGCTGTCTCTGGGCGATGTTCTTTCACCCATAACTGTATATCTTGTGGAAGTATATTTATAAATTGTTCCAAAACAATAACTTCCAAAATCTGTGCTATTGTCCGTGTATCTGGTTGTAACCATTTTATACTTAAGTCTTTCAGTTGAGTATATACGTCCTGGGGTTGTCAGCAGCATGGAACTTCAAGGTTCTGAATCACTGTCTATATGTTTCGGTACTAATGTCATACCTCTTCAGGATGGCCTGATTTACATGTCCATAGTCATTAATATAGGCAGTTTCAACATGGCTATACGCCAACTGGGCTTTTCCCGTTAAATAGGGAGCCAAGCGGATGACCCATTGATCTCTGGGCCACGTACAGGCAGTTGCTACCCTCTCGAATGTCATTAGAAATGCTTCAATATCATCAGAACTAGAAAGTTTGACTAGTTTAATGTCCTTCTGTATGATCCCTGGTGTAGCAGGGGCTCTAGCCGTACCTGTAGTTTGAATCACCCTCAGTGTTTCTGCCCATCTGGCCTGATTCTCTCTCTCTCTCTCTCTCTCTCTCTCCATATCCATCTGACAAGTACAAAGCCAGTGTATTAACTATTTCAAGTCTTGAGGGGCTTCTTCCATCTCAGGGCTGACTGCTTGGGCTCCTTCCACAGGTTCCTTCTTGTCTTCCATCTCCACTCCTCTTCTACTGGTCTTCCTTCCTACTACTGGCTCCAGACCAGCCAATAAGGGTAGTTTTAGTTGTTGGACTCAGGACCGTGTAGCCACTCCACTCCAGGCTGCCTCACCTTCTTGCATTCAGGTCCACTGGGTTTTGTGCTCAAAACCTCCACCAATAATCCCACTTCTACCACCAACTGTCACAGACCATGGGAAATGATGGACCAGAAGGCAGTTTGAAGGAGTACATTCAACGTAAATTATTTATTTAAACAAAGAACGAACTGAACACGGAAACAAAAATAAGTATAAGATGCAGCATATCAATAACAAAATATGTACTAGTAAGCCATAGTACTTCAGAAGGCTTGTGACAGCATTTCCAGGTCTGACTCCTTTGAGTCAACTGAACTGCTTTACACGGACTCTTAGCATTTTTATACTATTCAGACATCAAGTGACTAACCAGCTCCTCCCTAAAGTCATTTCTGAAACATAAATTCTTTAATTATGAAGAAAAACAATCATCTTTCACATTCTAGTACTTTTATTTTAACATAGGAATGCATTTTAAGGATAACAGTTGGTGTATAGCCTTGTTTAAAAATAAACAAAAAAAATTAACTGAATCAGGAACCGCCCCCTTAAGCTAGTGTACAAAAACAGCTGCTCAAGGGCCGGCCAGCTCCTAGAGAACATACTGGTGTAAGAGAAGAAATAAGCAGGGTTTCCTGAATGCCAGCAGTACAGTAAAAACCTTTGTTTTTTGAAAACCCTAAAACAAACCAAAACCACACTATCCCACTTCCAGAATGTACGTAGGGCTTATTTTACTCACTTTTGTGTCAAAACCCTTCATTTTGAAGCCAATATAAGGCTAAATGCCTTCGCGACAGTGCACACATTCACACAGTAATTTTACCGGCGTTTGCATTGTCCTGCATTAACTCCGCGGCGTATCAACTCAAAACAGTCGCATTTTCAGAGCGCTTGCCAAGAGGAGCCTGGGGGGGGGGTTAAACTAAAAAAAAACAAGCAGTTCTTTCTTTAGATTACAAGCCAAAATGCATAACAGCATTAAGGTAATTCAAAACACATTCAAAGCCTCATTTAAAGAGACAGAGTCATGTCACAATTTAATCGGAGGTTCTTTTCTTTACAGAACTTTCACACCGTAAACAGGCATTTTATTGTTTTTACTAGGGCATGCCTGTAAAGCATAAAAGGGATTTGTTGTTTTTAAAACATCATTTTTAAGTAGGGAAAACGTTTCTTTTCACTTTTACAGGATCCAGATATATATACATATATTTCAAAGGTGTAGAATGCTTCTTATCTTTGTTTCATTTCTAGAGGAACAGTCCTAACATCCTCAACATTTTAGAACTCTGATTATTTTCTTTTATTATTATTATAGGCATGACAATGGTACTGGTATGTACTGGGAAAGGATACAGGGATACGAATAACAAACAGGATTAAAAATAAAACACACTAAACAAAGTGGGTGGCCAGCCCAACAAACAAACATATAACAAACAAGACAGGGACAAAACAGAAGTACATCCAGGATCCATTATCTCCTTATAATAAAATAAATTCTCTCTTTCACAAAGAGATACCATGCTGTCCCTTAACTAACCAAAGTAACCAGAATATAATGTATGAGTCACAGTGTACTACACCTAAACAAAAATAAAAAGAGAGGATAAGCATTTTACAAAGCCTTCTTACCCGGACATAGGTCATAGCCTGCCCTAATACCTTGCAGTAAATCTGGACAATAAGAACAGGAACAACTCTTATACATAAAATAGCCGTAAAACCAATGAAACACTTATTTTCATCGAGTGAGTCAATAAGTAGTAAAAATATCTCCAAAAACTGTAAATGAAGAATAAACAATGCCAGAGCTAAAAGTTTACCAGTGAAAAACAGAAGCTGGTACCAAAAAAAGAAACAGTTAGCCCTTTGAGTCGTGGGGGAGTACAACATTTCATATAAAGAAAAAGAACAAATCCGCCAACCAGACAGATCATTTGATAACTAAACAACAAAACAGTGAATAACATGAGAATAAAACAGTCAATAACCTGAGAATAAAACAGTCAATAATCTGAGAATAAAACAGTCAATAACCTGAGAATAAAAGTATGATGGCTTCCAAGACAGGGAGCCAAACTTTCATGGCTCCTGGGTAGCACCGCTGGAGGCGTAAGTGCTACAAGGAGTAAGTTATCCAATAGGAAAGGGCCCACAGGTTCCAAAGGAACACAGCAAAACTAAGAATGGCCTGATTACTCTGTCGTCCACCAGTGCCTACAATCTATATAGACAAAAAAAGTGGGCAAAGGGGATGATGCAGCAATTTAATTCATGTACCCCCACCTCAGAGTAAAAAAGAAAATATAACTCCCCACAAGAATGGGGGCAGGGACACTCTGCAAGCAAAGTCTCACAACCCCCATGCAGCAGGGTAAGCCTCGCCATAAAAGTAACCACAACAATGTCATAAGACTACTAAAATCACCTAAAGGAGTGACCACTTGCCCAGTTTCTGATGGTTAGCCTAAAATAAGGTACTACCGAAAAAGATACTAGGGCTTTATCAAAGGAATTTGCAAAAACCTGAACCTTCCCATTAAAAAACAGGACCTAGAATGATATAAAATAAAATTAACAAATAACCAAGCTTGAAATGCCTAGAAGAAAAAAAGAATAAATGGCGGTTACCAGTACACTATCATTTATTTATTTATTTATGGTCTAGGAATTACAACCCTTTGAGTCAGAGACTCATTTGCAAAGGCTCCACGTCTTACATCAAATAGACTGGAACACAGTATAACATGGAATACAAAATGCAGAATACTGCTCTAATACAGAAAAATGACAGTAACTACAGAGGTGAAAGAAAGTACATAACACACACATTGGAACATCAGCGATGTGAAATTATGGTGCATATACAGGAGCAAAAGGCAAAAATATGACTAAGTATCTGCCTAAGGTAACCGAGTCTGACCCTAAATTGCAATCTCACCCATATAAAACCAGGGCAGCAGTAGTTACTCCTTGAGCAGACAGCTACAAATATATATATATATATGTATATATATATATATATATATATATATATATATATATATATATATATATATATAGAGAGAGAAGAATAATGGATGGAAAGGTTTGATATGAAATTTAATGCTCACCCAAGTTGTGGGATGCTACATAAACCCTGAGGGCAAAGCCTGAGGGGTTTATCAAAGCATCCTACAATGAGGGTGTGCATTAAATTCTCATATTAAACACCCTCTCCATCTTTTATTTTTTATAATAATAGACCAGCAATTTTTCTCCAGCAGTTTGTGAGACTGTTTGGCCCCACCCACATACAGAATGTTGGCCAATGGGGCAGCAGCACAGTTTGACTGGCATGGCTCATGAATGTCATAACAACCAACTGGTTGTTATGGAAAATAAACCTGGTCAGTACATTGAGAGAAATTGCTGACCAGGTATATATATATATATATATATATATATATATATATATACACACACACACAATAGGGGTGAGTGGCAAATGAGTGAGATAAAACAGTGTGTCATCCACTGCAGTGTGATATTTTTATCCTCTGCTCTATTGTGATGATATCAGCCATTTCCACACACAGGTCACAAAAGGTCATCACTCTAGGCAGCTTTCCCCTCAGCATGCAAGAAACACCCGTGCTGTTACCATAGTCACAAATGCAGAACTACTTCAGAGGTCTCACTGCTGCCTACAGCTAACTCAGTGAGCATTACAAAACACACATATCCTCCCCCCAACCAACTTCTGGCTTATTACTGTGACTGTAGCCAGAATTCTAAACAGCACAGCTTCACAGAACAGTCTAAACTACTGCCTGCAGCTAACTCAACTACCACTGAAACACACTCTCACTTATTCCTCGAACTCTGATTCTCACCCATTACAATTACTGTGATACTATCAGCTTGACTACGGCCAAAATCCTAAAGAGTACAATTTCACATAACACTCTGCACTCTGCCTGCAGCTAACTTAATTACAACTGAAAACCGTATCAACTGTTCTGACACTCTGCCTCTCAGCTCATTACAATTACTGTGATGCTCTCAGCTTCACTGCAGCCAGACTTCTAAACAATACAGCCTCACAAAAGTATGTTTCTCACTCCTACCTAAAACTAACTCATTTAGCATTGCAAAACACACTCATGTGTCTCCCAGAGTTTATAACACTGCCAGCCCATTCAGAAAAGCTCACACACAGAATGAGCAAACACATAAACAGGAACAGAACACGAGAGCATAACAAAACTTCTAAAACTCTTGACCCTATTGTACATATCAAATACATGATGGTCAGATCATGTGCTATGGCAAATATTGTCACTCCTGTATCGTAGCTCTGGGTATCTCACTCGTGTATCCAGAGCTCACTCTGCAGGAGTGACAATATTTGCCATATCACACTCATGCCTATCATGTATCCCATATATATATATATATATATATATATATATATACACATATACACTCTTAAGGAACCCAGAACTAAACAAGCAAAGAACACCAAATATGGGACAACAAAATCCTGACTGAACCAAAAAAGATAATTCCACTCCGAAGGATTAAATCAAAATGGGGAGGGGGGCAGAAAAAAAACAATGTTAAAACAAAAGAAAGTGAACTAATGCAAAAAGCTGGATAAGGAGTCAAAAGAGCTATGGATGAGATAAAAACAAAAATGATAGAAGATAGAATCATAGAGGTTATCCAGAGACAGCGGGGGCAAGAATGAGCTCTCCAGGGAGAGTAAGACCACAAAGAAATAACAAACGGGCAAACTGAAAAAAAATGAATGGACAGCCAGGAGAGTGGGCTGGATAGAGCATCAAAATGGATAACATTGCAGAAAAAAACTGACTATCATACAACAACTAATAACAAATGCAGTCTGAACAGAAGTGCATACTAGTAAAGAAAATTCAGTGCAGGCACTACAAAGTCCAGGAGATATCCATCAAGAGGAGTCCTCGAGACAAAAAGCCTACGACATTGCCTTTATTTCTTGAAGATCTACTTCCATACAACATTTTTTACTGCTAGGAGAAGCTCAAGCCCAAGAATCCTTTTGTAAAGTCCACTTATCCCAAAGTTCAGTGAGGTCCATTGGCTCATCTGCTTTATCCTGTTTTTGGGCTTGAAGTTCCTGAAGGGTTGTCTCTGGGTCATCAAATACCTTCGTCCCATCAGAAAACTGAACTCAGAAATGGGCCAGGAAGGGGGTAGAAAATTTTATTTTATGAGCCTTCAGCCTTCAAAACATGGAGAATTGGGGCAAAAGCACGTTGTTTAGCCAAGACAGCAGGAGAATAGTCGTCATCAAGATACCACCGGCTGTCCTTGTACACAATTGCTCATTTATGCCAAGCCCAATGGAGCAGTTCTTGTTTAATGACATAATTACAGAACCAAATGATTACTGATAGAGAACATGCTGAAGTATTGAAGGGCTTGGGCGACAAGGCTCAATGAGCATGCTTGATAGGCAGAGGGCATAAACTGTTGACGTCCAAAACAGATGAAAAAAAGTTTTGCAAAAAAAGTAACAGATCCCCTGCACCTTCTTCCCCTTCTGGAAAACTGTATGGCATGCAAATTGTTCTTATGGGAATGATTTTCCAAATACTCACACTGGTTAGAGAGCAGCTGTCAATCTTGCAGGACTCAGATTAAAACTTTCTCCACCCTGTCTATCCAAGTATCCATATTCGAAGCCTACTTAGTTAAATCATGAACTTTAGTTTCAAGCAGGGCAACTGAATCCTTAAGCTCCATATAGAGTGTGTAGGTTTCTGTCTAAAATTCCTTTAACTCCTGGAGTATTGCGGCATTGGTAGGATCCACCTGGGGCTGCATCGGTGCTCCGCTAACTGCCATAACTTCAGGCTGAAAAGCTTGGTGTGGTGTACCTGATGAGTTCACAGAGAAATCCCAGTCAGACAGGGCAGATTTCAACTTTTTCACTCTGCCCATATAATAAGGAATAGCCTCTCGAGACGCAAGTGGAAAAAGCCTAATGAAGGTAGATGAATTCAGAGGCTTATCAGGCAGGCTATGACAGAGCTCCTCAATCAGCTGTCCATAATGCTTGGTGACATCACTGGAAGTCCCTGCCACTAATGACTATGATCAGGTAAAAGTGACTATCATAGGCCAGATTGGAATAATCGAAGAGAGTTACAGATGGAATTTTCATACCTTAGGTTTCAAGGTTGAAACATGACCTAGAGTGCTAGCACAAAAATTACAAGACTTGGCTACTCAGTAGTTAAAACCAGAGATGCGCACTAAAAAGTAGTTTATGGATTTGATTGTACTGGAGCAGTACCAGAACATTTTACCAGATCAAGTCTGTGATTGGGTAAGCTGACATAAACAGACCGCTTTGGATGCAGCAGTAAAAATCGTAGAACATTATCTGGAAGCTGTAGGACCAGAAGTCGCTATGAAGAGTGGAACCCACATGAACATTGGGCAGTGATCTGAGGAGAAGATCCCTGTAAAAGAGGGGAGAAAGGACTTTAGGGGGATGAGATCAAATGCACTGGTATGGGTAAATGGTCAAGTGGAAAAATATTATTTACCCCAATTCAAAAAGGCATGTTTTCATTGTGGTAAAATGGGTTATATCAGTAAGTGTTGTGATCACATGGACAATGATTTGTGTGGCATGCATAGCTACCACCCACCCACCCACACAAGTCCCAGGTCAAAAACCCATGCACGATACCAGTGCAAGTTGAGAACAAAATATTTACAGTTATGGTGGATACAGGCTGTGGGCAGACACTGGTTAAAGAGTCTGCAGTATGACCAAACCTGGGTCAGTGGGGAAATCCCATAAACACTGTCTGCATACATGGGGATACCCATAAGTACCCTATGGCCCCAGTATGGTTAAAAGAAGGCAACTGGGCAGGAATAATAAAGGCGGGAATTTCCAAAACCTTACCTGGTCAGTAGTCCTAGTCTTGGAACAAGACTGGAAGGGTTTCATACCCTCCTACAGACCAATACTAACAGTACATGCCTGCAGGTGGCCACACAGACAGAGGGACTAGAACATGTATTTCCCTTTACTGACTCTAAGAAGTCTCAGGGTCAGAAACAGAGAAAGAAAAAGGAAAGGGGCTCTCAGTCAGAGACTGTAGTGGTCGGGGCATCCACATCTACAGGAGGTCAAGAGCGCCTTCTGGAGGTCAGACCAGACATATTCCAAACCCAGCCAACATTATTTCTGAATGAAGGGCTGATAAGGTTCTCGGGAATGCCTAGCAGAACTTAACTTTGGTAAATAGTGAAGTACAGTCCAAAAAGGTTTCGGCACTCACAAACCTCAAACATGAGATGCCACTGTCAAGATATATTTAAAGCTTCATTTTATTGGCAGATAAAGACATCATCATCCTGCCTGACGTGTTTCAGACACTCGGGTCCTTTATCAAAAGCTAAGGATTCTGAAAGAGCACTCTTACTTATATATCTTAAAAACCACGTGATCATATGACATCACTCACTTAATTAACTAAATATATCAAACACATCTATCAGTGGTATCACCTGTTGTGTATCTCTTTAAATATCGTCAAATAGAGCAATCAATGTTGAACAAACTAGCTCCATAAATACACCTATATATCAAAAACTAAAAACACCTATCTTATAATATATATCTATAATAAAGCCTACTCCGTTCTAAAAAATACTTATAAAATTACTGGACATATCATAGAATGAACATAAGGAAGAGGAAAGGGGGAGGGGGAAAGGAAAGAAATAAGACAAAATTGAAAAACTAATAAACAAACATTGCATATGGCTTAAAGTCCCAACTGGGATTTCTCAATTTGATTAATAAAATCACATGCCAAACATACTAGTTCATGAGACAGGGTATATACAATCTGAGACTATTTTCTATTCTGTAAATAGGGGCATAAATCCAAATAGCTGTTTGATCCTGGTAATATATGAGCCTTTAAAGAGAGAATCCAAAAATTCTTCCTTCGTAAAACCAGGGTATCAAAATCTCCCCCTCTGGGGTTGCGATTTACCTTATCTATAGCTGTAAACAAAACGCATGTTGTTCTCCCTCACGACTCTGCATAACGTGAGCTGCTGTGGCATACTGTACATCTTTCTTCACAATTGCACATATATGCTCTCCCATTCTCATTTTGAAGCTCCTAGTTATTTTCCCAACATAAAAAGCACCACAGCAACACATTGCCAGATAGAAAATTTGAGGTTTGGAAAGAATCACACACTAGTTGAGATGGATTTACTGGAACTATACAAATCTGGATGCTTACATTCAAGTTAAGTGAGTACCTCGAGAGTTAAGACTTACAAAAGATCCAGCGTGTGGCTCCGGAAATGAAGAATTTATGACAGAGTGAGAAAAAATCCTTTTAGATACAAGTACTAAGCTGGTAGAATGAATTGTTCATTTCAGCAAAGAAAAAGAAGTACAACTAAGGGAAGAGTTAAAACAGCAGGAAGCTGTAGTTTTAAAATTTAAAAATCATATGGATTTTGATAGAATGAACCAAAAATTGAAAGACTCTATTAAAAAATTGGACTATGATTTACAGCGAGTAAAATGCATGAAGTTCATTAGAGAGAAAGGAGACTATAAAAGGGGAAATATTTTTAACTGGAAAAAGAAAACACCGAAGGGTACACTGAAGAAATAACATAATGTTTCATTTGATTTTAGCACTGACCAGAATGGCTCTGACAATGACGAGGACACTAGTGGGCCTATTTTGTACCAGGGTCCACATACCTCCCAATATCCCTTCCCCACATCAGAACAGGAATCAGAGATTAGTGAATCAGGACTATCAGTGCCAGGCCCCCCCAGCATAGTTTTGCCACACAGGAGTCTGAGATTGCAACATGAGTGAGAATTCCAAAGAGAGGCAGGAAGAGGATGAGATGAGGAAAGAGGAGGAATACACGACGGCAGATGCCCATTTTTTCACAACATGGGAGATTCCAGGAACAGAAATCCTTTCAGGGGCGGGGATGGAGGAGGTAAGTGCATCTAAATTACAAATTGTTAATCTGTCTAAGCATATACTTACAGAAGAAGAAGAAGAGACAGTTTTGAGCAAAGGTTTAAGCTTTCCACAGACAGTTAACCTTGACCTGGTACAAACTGAAATAGAGCGTGAACTTAGCCTGTTTAAAATTGAATTTGAAAGCATTTTTAGCAAAAGATCCCAGAACCAAAACGAGTGGAGAAATAAATGTAGAGCCTAAGTTTAAAAACCCCTCCACCTTCTGTCTCCCCGCCCCGTCTGTCCTGCAGTATCAGTGTTTCAAGGACTGGTGCAGAATGACCTTAATAAACTGGTATATCAAAATAGATCTGCACGATTTAACAACTTAAATAAAAAAGAAAGAAAAGCTTTGGTAGACTTACAAGAAGATATGAACTTGATTATAAAATAGGCAGACAAAGGTGCTTATGGATAAAAAGGACTATGTACGAGAGGTTCTGAGACAGTTGAGTAATCAGGAATTCTACCAAAAACTGTCAGAAGACCCAACATGGTCTTTTAAATCTGGCATTGATGAATTAATTGGGGAAGCTTTTGACAAGAAAATAATTGATAAACAGACTTGGGATTTTTTGATTGTACAAGAACCTGTCAGAGCCACTTTTTACGTGCTTCCGAAGATATATAAGATGCTACATGATCCACATGGCCACCCAGTTGTGAGTGACATTGGGTCATTAACGGAACCACTTGCACAATATTGTGACTCCTTTCTTAAACCATTGGTCACAAAACTACCTGCTTTCCTGAAAGACACCAAAGAAGTTTTGAATCTTTTACCACAGAAAGATTTGGGACTAGAGACATTATTAATGACAATGGATATCGAGGCCCTCTACACCAACGTCCCCCAAGAGGGGGCCTTAGATGCAACAACCCATTTTTTTTAATAAGAGTACTGATGTTGAAGGACAATTGATCCCCTTTATTTTAAAACAGTTAGAGAACGTCTTGAAATATATATTGTTTTGTTTGATGGAAAGATGTACCTACAGATAAAAGGGATGACCATGGGGGCAACGTGTGTCCCTTCGGTTGCCAACCTAAATATAGGGATATGGGAGGAGCAGGTTATCTGGGACCCCCTAGTAAATGAGTATACACCATATATCAAACTTTGAAACATTACATTGATGACTTTGTAGTCATCTGGGAGGGGCAAGAAACAATGTTTGACAGCTTTGTAACCTTTCTACATCAAACAAATCTGCATCTAAAGTTTTCATATACAGTGAGTAAAGATCAGATTATCTATCTAGATCTCATGATTAGTAAGAATTTGGATTGCAGAATGGAAAGTGACAGATATAGGAAAGAGATAGATGTCAATACGATTTTGGAAGTGAGTAGTTGTCACCCTCCACATGTGGTAGCAAATATACCAAAAGGACAGTTCCTGAGAAACAGGAGGAACTGTTCTACAGAACTAGGTTTTGAAGAGTGGCACAAGATCTAGCAGTCAGGCTAATACAGCATGGATACAATGAAACAAAAGTTATGACTGCATGGACAGAGGCAAAGAATCAGGAACGTAGCAGTCTTTGGAGGAAACAGCAAAAGAACAGAAGAGAATGAGCGTTTTAGTTTTGTGGCAGGCTACTCAGCACAGGTGGAGCAGTTAGAAGCAATTTTGAAAAGACTTTGGCAAGTCTTCGAAGTGGAACCCAGTTTGCGGAAGCTATGCACAAATCCAATAAGAATGTGCTATAGGAAAGCACATATTTTGAAAGGTAGTCTTGTACGTAGCCACTTCCAAGAGAAAAAAACAGATGCATGGTTACAACAACCTAAGGCCTGTTTTTAATGTCAGAACTACATCTACTGTGACAAAGTGACCCTGACGAAAGTTTTTGGTAGCTGTAATATAGAAAGAGAATTCCAGATTAAACAGTTTATAACTTGCTATACAGTGGGAATTATCTGTCTGGCAATGTGTTGCTGGGGCACTTTTTAAGTTGGGAAAACAACTAGGAGCTTCAAAATGAGAATGGGAGAGCATATATGTGCAATTGTGAAAAAAGATGTGCAGTATATCACAGCAGCTCATGTTATGCAGAGTCGAGAGGAGAACAGCATGTGTTTTCATTTGTAGCCATAGGTAAGGTAAATCGCAAACCCAGAGGGAGAGATTTTGATACCCTGGTTTTATGAAGGGAGAATTTTTGGATTCTCTCTATAAAGACTCATATATTACCAGGATTAAACAGCTATTTGGATTTATGCCCCTATTTACAGAATAGAAAATAGTATCAGATATTATATACCCTGTTTCATGAACTAGTACGTTTAGCATGTGATTTTATTAATCAAATTGAGAAATCCCGGCTGGGACTTTAAGCCATATGCCATGTCTGTTTATAAGTTTTTCAATTTTTTCTTGTTATTTCTTTCCCTTCCCGCCTTTTCCCCTTCCTTATGTTCATTCTATAATATGTCCAGTAATTTTATAAGTATTTTTTAGAACGGAGTAGGCTTTATTATAGATATATGTTATAAGATCCGTGTTTTTAGTTTTTGATATATAGGTGTATTTATGGAGCTGGTTTGTTTAACATTGATTGCTCTATTTGACGATATTTAAAGAGATACACAACAGGTGATAGCACTGATAGATGTCATTGATATATTTAGTTAATTAATTGAGTGATGTCATATGATCACGTGGTTTTTAAGATATATAAGTAAGAGTGCTCTTTCAGAATCCTTAGCCTTTGATAAAAGACCTGAGTGTCTGAAACGCGTCAGGCAGGATGATGATGATGTCTTTATTTGCCAAAAAAATGAAGCTTTAAATATATCTCGACAGTGGCGTCTCATGTTTGAGGTTTATGAGTGCCGAAACCTTTTTGGACTGTAACCCTAGTGTGGTTTCTGTGTACCACTACCCAGTGTGCACTCATTATTTGTTTCTAAATAGTGAAGTGGTAGATGAACAAAATGTACAATGTTTTCTGAAGGTTTGAACTGAAACATGATAGTTTGTACTAGGTAGAACCTGAGAAACAAACTGGGACTTTACATTACCAGTTAGTGGTTCCCAGGTCTGCAACAAGAGAGGTTCTAAGGCTGGCCCATATATTTGTGCAGGACCATTCATCTGGCCAAGTATATGGAAGAAAGTAGCAGACTTTTGTGCTTACTGTCCAGAGTGTCATTTGGTGACCCCCAGAAGTATAAAAAGGGCTGATTTGATCCCTATTCCCATAACAGACACCCCATTTGAAAGAAATGGGGTTGATATGGTGAGACCCTTGATAAAAAGTACATTTAGGTATTAGTATATATTGGTTATATTAGATTATAGCACCCATTACCCCAAGACTATTTCCCTACATTCAGTGGCAAAAGAATTGATAAAACTATTTTCCCAAGTTGGGCTGCCAAAGGAGATCCTAACTAATCAAGGTACCAACTTTATGTCAAAACTTATTTTCTTTTCAACTTTCTTTATTGTAATTTATAATAAACAAATACAGTAAATAACTTTGCATACATACTTAATCAACTTTGCATACATACTTAATCATGCTAATAAGAAGAAAACATGAAATATGTTATTGCAGGATAAGGATACAACATGTAAGATGTACTTGTGGTACCACATTGTGGGGAATTAACAGAATATGGAATCAATTAAAGTACTGAGAATAAGCCATTCATGATCAAGGAAACATGACCTATAAAAGATATAGGAAATGAGAAAAGGGCACCTTTATATATTTATTTAACTATTAAAGCTAATTATATATATATATATATATATATATATATATATATATATATATATATATATAGTAATTATATTAAAGCTAATTAATAGTCATGTAATAGTCCCAACTAGTTGTTACCATGATAAGTAGGATGCAAGACTCTCACTTCAAATCAGTACCTCCTGTGAAATCACACCCTCCTTGAACCACAACTTTCTTTCTTATATGGATTACGTTTATTTTAAGTAAAAGGGAGACAGGGTGTCAAAAAACACGAGCATTAAATCTGTTATAACAAACTAATGTTATTTGTAACTGCTAGCTATTGAAATAAACTCAGAAAGCAAATAGGTCCCAGACATGAGGCATAAACTTTGCCAACACTGAGGAGAAAAAAAATACATGTGTTTGCGTAGCATATGCAGCCCTGTCCTCTCTCCTTGACCCCAAGTTGTTCCCCAAAAACTCTGGTGCTGCTGAAACATAAATAGAATAATTAGGAAGTTAAGGGTCCATTAAAGGTTTGCATGATCACACACCAGGGCTTACAAGGGGGTGGGCAGGATTTCCAACTCCATCACAGCTACCAATAAGAGTCAAAAAGCACAGTACCTGTAACAGATATTTTAAGATTCAGTACTCTCCTCAGAAAGTTCTCCTAATTCCAACCTGTGCTTTTCCATCTCCCGTTTTCCTATGAGGTTCATTGGCATCTTGTGGATTGCTATAGACATAGGTCTTTCTTCCACCTTCAACCAATAGTCTCTCTGGTAACAGCAGAATGAATTGCACCTAAAGGACCATCAATCTGCTCTTAACTCTCTCAAATTCTTTCCTCTGACAGTGTGTGGAAAAGGGCAGGTGAGGAAACAAATGTACCACCCTTTTACCAATGTGTAACTCTTGCAGACAAGTGACCATTGTGATACTACCCCTTAAGCTGGAGCAGGTCAACACAAACAAAATGGTGTGTGGTTGCTGAGGATTCATTGGTACTCTACGGGGATTTATTCTGTAGGCCCTTTTGATGAACTCCAGTGGTCAAAGAGGCATCCCCCTTTAATTCTTGTGGAAGCTGGGACTCCAGAAATTGCGCTAAGTCCAGACCCTCCTGTTCCTCCAGGAAGTCTACTAAGAGAAGGTTTCTGTTCCACAGTGCAAGCTCAGCTATTTCCAGCCTTCTTCTCAGGACTGCAGTTTCATTAACAACCCCCGCAATGGCAGCCATGGCCTTTTCAGCATGTGACGTGGTGGTGTTAGCTGTGACGGAGCAGCCTACAAGCAACTGCTCAATCTGCTGCATATGTGATTTAAAGTCCTCAATGTTTTTTTTCAATGGCCTGCTTTGACTTGCTCATAGGCAGCCAGCAGCAAGTGTTTAATATCAAAGATATCTGTGGCTGGATCCTGCTCTCCAACCTGCACCTCTGCTTTGCCTTACCAGTAATACCCTGCTTAGATCTGAAAAAGTCTGTTGTAGCGGGAGGTTGGTTCTGAGATTTTCCCATTTGGCTAAATCCACAATTAACTTGCATTGTATAACTACTTGCTGCTTCTGTGTTAGCTCTTTAGAAAATTAATTTTGCGTTTTTTACTGCTGATCTCTAAACTGCAGTTGCTTCTGTGTTAGCTCTTTAGAAAATTAAACTGTGATTTTTCCTGCTGACCTCTAAACCCCTCTCATTCTACAGTAGTTCTGCTAATCCCCCCTCTAATTTCCAACTTGTAAAGCTGCATTTAGCTTTGTCTCTCTTACCCTGCAGACTGCTAATAACCCCTCTGTGCCTTCTTACCTCTAAACTCCATTTTGCTTTCTCCCACCCTTGCAGACTCTCAGCCTGCTGCATATCCCCCCCCCCCGTTAGCCGCCTGTCTTACTGGGTGTCACACCAACCGATTCCAGCAATTAAGTGCCCACTTTGTCTTTCTGCCAACTCCTGTCAATCTCTCCCACAAACTCCTTCCCACCTGTGTAGCCTAACCTCATTAGTGTTAACCTCTCCTCCCCTCTTCCCTTTCCAGTAAGTTCCTGATCGGCTACACCTTCTTTCTGCGATTGCGGCTCTCAAGCTCCCACAGCCACTCTCAGAATTCACCACACACCCGCTCCCTGGATCAAGGTACGCTACCCAAGGAAGGCTCTCCTCTTATTTAAACTTCTTGGTGCCTACACGCTTGAGCAGCCGATTGACCAATGCTCCCCAGCACAGCCATCTACTGGCTGAACCTCAGAGCCTGCTACTTTCCCTCATTTAGCTGTAATCCAAAGCCCCACCAGTGCTATGCGCCGGCTCCTCCCCCACCACTCCCAACCCTTGGCTGTACGTACTTATATAGGCACAGAGTGGGGGCATTACTCTCCCGATGTTACATGCATAGTAGTGCCACAGTTCTGTTCATTTTTTTTTATCTCCCAATTTCTCCATCTGCACATTATACTGTGCTGCCAGTATAGGGCATCACCTTCTCCAGTACCTGTTTCCAGTCTACACTTGCAGCTCTCCCACTGTATTTACCTGCTTGAACAAACCCTCAAATTCACTGCTACCTGAATTTTTTTCCCCATTCTACCACATGCAGCACCCCCAGTCATGTAGCCTGCAGCCTCTGTCCTACTACTGGACTCCTTCTTTTTCACTCTTTCCACCACCCCTCCATATCTCTTCTAAGGCTGCCCTTTTTCCTCCCACTCCCCTACCTTCTCCTCACCCTTCAGAGTAGGGAACCCATTAATATTCATCCTGCTCCCTCCTCACTCCCCACCTTTGCCCTCCTTCTATGCTATCTCACCCAGTTTTCTACCTCCCCAGCTGTCCCTTGGCATCACGCTCATTCACTGCTCCAGACACAGACAACCCTCCCTCAACTTTCTAAACAGACAGAAACTCCAGGCCACTCTCTCTATGCTCCTTCTCACCCTGTTGCTCTCCGGAGATATTGAACTAAGCCCTGGCCCCCCAATGCTAAACAAACTGCCCTCCCACCTTAAAGGCCTCAAGGTAATGCAGATAAATATCCATAGTATCCTACCTAAACTGGACATTCTAAATTGCTGGCTAACCCAAAACGCCCCTGATATCCTATGCCTATCGGAAACATGGCTATCCGCAAATACATCTGCCAAATCCCTTCTACATTCCCGGCTACTCTATCATCTGGCAAGACCACGGCAAGAGAGGGGGCAGTGTTGCTGTGCTCATAAAGCATCCCCTCTCATGCATCACAGTTAAAAAAGAGGCACATCCAGGATCATATGAACTGATCCTTGCCAAACTCTCCTTTCCCTGCTCCCTTCCCTCCTTCATTGGGGTGGTCTACATCTCCCCTCAGCTTGGACAGTCTTCACTTACTGGATGTATCGCTACTCTCCAGCCTCTTGTGAGCTCTGGTGAGCTCCTACTCCTTGGTGATTATAATCTCAATTGGCTCTCCCACTCCTCAGCCATCTCCAAAATCGAATCACTGAACCTTTCCCAGCTGATCACTGAACCCACCCATTACAACCCTTGTTCCTCTCATCACTCCCTGATAGACAGGGTTCTATTATCTCATCCTCACAGAATATCTAGCACAGGAGTACTTGACCCTGCCCTCAGTGACCACTGTATCACTTACTGTGTTAGAAAGAATCACCTGCCTAAAGCCGCACTTACATACATCCTCTCCCGTCCACGCACTCCCTCGACACTAACTCCCTTCTCTCAGTCTTACACAATGCAGACTGGTCGCTTGTGTACTCCTCCTCAAATGTCAACACCACCCTCACCCATTTATCAAACATATTCAACTATATCTGGGACATCCATGCCCCGCTTAAAAAAGCTAGGGTCAAAAAGCACCACCACCCCTGGATATAAGCCCTAATAATTGCCCTCTGCAAATCCCGTGACAAAACCTGGTTGGCTTTCAAAACCACCCAATCCGCTCACCCCAAGCAAGTCTGCAACACTGCCAGAAACTTATGCACCAAAGCCATTAGGCAAGAGAAAGCTGACTACTTTAAAAACCACCTTAGAAATGAATGCCCCTCCTCCTTCTGGAATATAATTCACTCCATTATAAACCCTGGCCCCCAATCCCATATTTTCTCAATAAACCTCAATGGTGTCAAAATTACGGAACCCTCTGACACAGCAAATGCCATGAATGCCTTTTTCTCTACCTGCGCCATCCCCGACCAAGCCTCTCCCTCCCCACCTGTGAATAAACCCCTTCCCCAGTCTCCATCCAAAAACAACGTCACTCTCACTCCTGTTTCTCCCAACAAAGTACTGACTGCACTCCTTTCTCTGAACCCAAGTAAATCAAGCCCAGATGGCACCCATCCCAGTCTACTACCTCTATCTGCACCTGCTATCACTCTCCCACTGACCTACTTATTAAACCTCTCCTTTTCCACAGGAACAGTACCCATGTCCTGGAAGACTGCCATTGTCATCCCTCTCCACAAAGGTGGTAATGCCACTACTCCCGGCAACTACTGTCCAGTCTCCCTTCTCCCCACGTTATCTAAAGTGCAAGTGTGCTTAGTACAATCTAGACTGAACACCTTCCTCACCTCCACTAAGCATCTCTCCCCCTACCAATCAGGCTTCAGGAAACACCACTCCACCGTATCTTTTCTCCTTAGGCTTATCGGCCACATCCAATCTACTGCTGACAGAGGACATATCATGGATGCAGTTTTCATCGACCTAGCCAAGACTTTTGGTTCTATTTCCCACCCCCTACTCCTTAATACCCTTGGCCATGCTGGTCTCGCCCCCCCCACGCAGTACAATGGTTCACCTCTTACCTAACAAATGGACATCCGTCATTCAAAATAGCTAACTCCTCATCCACCCCAATCCTTATCCAAGCTGGCGTCCCTCAAGGACCAATTCTAGGTCCCATTCTTTTCACTCTCTTTATAAACAACCTCCTCTCAGCTGCTCAAATTCCCTCCTCCATATGTACATGGATGACACCGTCCTTTTCACCTCTGATCCCGCCCTGTACTCCATCAAATCTACTCTGCAGGAAGACTTCCACAGCATACAGTCTTGGTTTCAAAGAAACAAACTCAAACTAAACACCTCTAAAACTGTCTTCATGGCCTTTGGGACCTTCCAAAGACTTGCAAAATCTATCCCCTCTCCTCCCATAACCACCCTTGAAGATATGCCCCTAAATGAAGTCTCATCCTACAAATACTTAGGTGTTTGGTTAGACCCACAGCTAAATTTCTCTCACCACATTGACTACCTATCATCAAAACTGCTTCGAAAGCTTGGGATCCTCTATCACAATAGGGACTCTCTTTCACTCCCTGTCCGTCGTGAACTCCTGACCAAAATTATTTTGCCTATTTTTGACTATGCCGACATAGCCTACTGTACTGCCCCCTCCACCTTACTTGCTAGGCTTAACTCTCTTCTCTATGCCTTCTGTCATTTTGCCTATAACTCCCCCTTAGGGAGCCATCACTGCTCCCTCCTCTCCACTCTGAACCTCCCTTCCCTATCACACTGGCGTTTCACCCACCCTGTCTCCTTTATCTCCAAATTTTAGTTCAATCTTCTCCTCTCCTACCTCTATGATCACCTCCCCATCACTCCCCCCACATCCTACTTCCTACGTTCTAGGGATGACAGCTCTTTCTCCCTTCCCAAACCTTCTTCTAGCATGGGCAAATCTGCATATACCTATTGCCTCCCCTCACTCTGGAACTCTCAACCTCCTGCACTTTGTAACTTCCTCTCGCACCCCTCTGTCAGGTCCCAACTATACCTGCTACCTCCTGGTACCTGCTCCCATGTCCCCTGACCACACTTTAGGACTGCTACTCCTTGCTATTACTGAATTGCCTATCTGTACTTTTTCGCTCCCTTGTACTATTTTCCTCATTAATTGCTGGCACTGCCTTGTATCACAAATGACATAATATTGTACACTGCCTTGATAACTCTACTTCAATTTTCAACATCTTTCTTACTTGTGATCCTATGCACAGTTTATATAGTGCTTGTAGTTGCCTGAAATTGTATATGACTTGTAATTGCTACTATATTACTTAGAGAATTGCATATGCTTGCTGTTTTTCTTTGTACCCCTTTCCCTAGATTTTCCTGGGTCATACCTGGAAACAAGCCTCAGCTCAGTGTGCCTTTCCTGGTTACCACATGTTTAAATAAAATAAAAATAAAATAAAAATAAATTAGTACCCTAGACCTGACCAAAGGGTACCGGCATATCCTGTTACTGCCTGAGTCCCCGTGAGAACATGGCCTTTGTCTCCCCATTTGGCCTACATCAATTTACTGTGCTTCCCTCAGATTACATGGAGTCCCAGCCACATTCCAGAAAATGATGGACCGCATCCTCCATCCCCACAGGCTGTATGCAGCAGTATACCCAGATAATGTTGTCATATGTAGTCCTGATTGGGACAGCAACCTACACGATGTGGCTGCAGTTCTTCATCGCTCAGGGTGACAAGTCTCAGGGCCAGTGCCGTGAACCTACCTATGCTACCACGCCCCAACCTATGCTATACTATCCTTCAAATCAAGTCGCCCCCCCTCACAAACTTCTGTCATTCAGAAAGTTCACTGCAAAGATCCCACACCTGTACTTAAAGATGCCTGGGCATTAAACTGGTCTGCCCTCTACCACGTCACCAATATCTCTGATGCAGTCACTTTCTTTACCTCTGCCCTATCTTGCCTATAAGACTTACACTTCCCCCTCACAACCAGAAGAGTAAGAGGGGCTGCACCAGGTGGCTATCCAGTGAACCACTGACACAAATGAGAGACTGGGATAGCAAATGGAAAGCGTACAAGGCGTCCTGCTCCCCCAACTGTGGAATGCCAATAGACAGCTACACAACACCTGCAAACAGGCAGCTAAATCACTCAAGCGCAGATATTACATATACCAGCAGTGCAAAAACCTTGGCAATCCACACAATTTCTGGGCCTCCATTGGATTACTTCTAAACCCCAGGACAAATAGGCAAACAACTCAGCTTACATCCCCCTCTGGTCCCATCTCTGACCCTACTGAGACTGCCAACATCTTCAATGCTAAATTCACAGACTTATCCCCCTATCTGAGCAATCTCCCCTCCAGAACTCCCCAACCTAGAACCCCCTGCCAACCAACCACACCTCATCATCTACCACCACCCTGTCTCCACCCTTCTATTTCAGTGCCATTGGGCAGGGCCATTGGGCAAAATGAAACAATCAAGCTTCTGAAGTCTCTGCAGGCCAGAGGTAGTCCTGGAAGCGATGGACCATACCTCACTTTCCTGAAAATTATCTCCCCCACAATTGTTAAACCCCTCACCTTCATTTTCAACATCGCCCTTACTACATCTGCTGTTCCTGACTCCTGAAAACATGCAAATGTGGTACCAATCTTTAAGGCTGGCGAGCCACTCTCCCCCAACAACTATCGGCCCATCTCCCTCCTCCTCCCCACCTAAGTAAACTACTAGAAAAAATTTAACACTCTTAGCTGTCTGAGTATCTAGGAAAATTCACTCTCCTCCACCCCCTCCAGCATGGCTTCCGCAAGCACCGCAGTACCTCCTCTGCCATGGACTTTTTTTCAGATCATTTTCTCAGAAACATGGATCAGGGCAAAACCACAGGTGCTGTCTTCGTACACCTGTCAAAAGCATTTGACCTCATTAACCACCACCTCCTCCTCTCCACCTTTAGTCTGTTTGGCTGTTCCATTAGCACTGCTGCCTGGTTCCAAAGCTATCCATCCAAAAGGTCCCAGTCTGTTATCATTGGTAAAGCAGTAAAGCATCCTCTACTGCACTCCCTGTACACACTGGAGTCCCCCGGGGCTCCATACTCAGACCCCTGCTTTTCTCCATGTTTGTTAATGCTCTCCCCAGGGATAGCATCAGCTGTAAAGCTTTGCTCTATGCAGATGATCTGGTCATCAATCGGATCCATCTCCTCCACTCTCACATTAAACTTCGGCTCTGCCCATCAGTGATTCCTCTCAAATAAGCTCCTGGTCAATAAAAAAAAGACCAAAGCCTTGCTCTTTGGCTCTACGCTGTTCTTCACCAAAGTTGCCAAAAACAACTCTTCCCTTCTAGTACTCACACCAGCGGGCCCTCCCCTTGAGAATGTCCAATCCTTTAAACATCTAGGTGTTATCCTCGACCCCTCCCTCTCTTACTCTGAGCATGCTAGCAACAATGTGCGGAGAATCCACCAGAAAGTAGGCACTGCATACCTGTGCAAGAACTTCCTGTCTGACGAAGCATGCCTTGCCATCGCTCGCGGTAATCTACTGCCCCTCCTAGATTACTGCTCCCCAGTCTACTTCCAATTAACCACCACCTTGCGCGCACGACTAAGCTCCACATACAATGCTATCTGTTGGTTCATCCTACAAGCCCCACACCGTATCCACAACTGCACTCTCTACCAATCCTTAGAGTGGCTCCCGCTACAAGGTCGCTTTGACTATGCAGTGGGCTGCTTGGTGGACAACTCACTTAGAAACTAGCACCTGTCCCCTACTCAAGCTTCCTGTTGGATAGAGTGGTTTCATGGGCCCTTAGGGTATCCTCAGTCCCCCCGCTAGAGGTACCTCATGTCTCCACTGCTGTGGGATTTCGTGCCTTCTCCGTATCTGCACGCTCCCTATGGAACAAGCTCCCACTCTCTATATGCTCGTCCCCCAACCACCTGACTTTTAAACAGCATCTAAAAGCCTGGCTCCTAGCTGCTGCAAGTTGTCATTGCACCTGACACTAACATATAGGGCCCTTAGCTATAAAGCACTGTCAGCACTTCTTGCCTCTGCCTAGCTAGCTATTCCTCTTCTCATAACCTACCTCTTACCCACTCTCAACCTTTAATTCCTAAGTAACAATAGAAATGTTTTGACTGTCTTGAACCTGCATAATATTGGTGACTAATGTCTGTATGAAATTTAACCATGATATCATATGTTATCATATGATGCTGGTGTATGTTCTTGTGGCTATTTGTTCTCTGGCACACTTGTACCTTGTCTATAGTTTACAATTATTCCATAAGCTCCAGTGCTATTGTATAATCCAGTGCAGTCTCAACAGCACATTTACTTCTTATTTTCCACACCACCCCATGCTTGGGGTGTGCATTTTTCCATGCCATGTATGTATTGTTACTTCCTGTGCTGTTGCCACTTTTGTGGCCTGGGTCATGCCTGAAAATGGCCCTTTGGATCAGTGCACTTACCTGGTTATCAAAGACATACATACATAAATAAATAAATAAATAAATGTGCCCTTGGGCAGCAGGAAATGACATACTTGGGTTGTATGGGTTCTGCTGCTAGCTTTTGGCAGACAGCAATCCTTCTTTCAGAGCAAGGAGCAGCTGACTAATTGCCCTCCTTCCCTCCACTCTCCCACCCTTAGCCAGTTCCACTTTTATAGGCACTGGATTTGACTGACAACAGGAACTTCCAGTTTGGCAGTAGGAAGAGAAGGATCACTAAGACACATACGTTTTGCCATCCTTGAAGGAAAAGAGTAGCTGTCCCTCACCCCCCAACTGCTGAAGGTCTGACTCTGAGCAAGGGAGAAGGAGACTACCAAACAATACAGGAAGTTCCTGTTCCAAAACAGGAAGGGCGAGACCTGTAAGGGCACATAGGCAGTATGAAAGTAGGTGGAAAAATAAATAGAGGGAGGAGAGAGTAAGCATACAAAGCAACAGGAGAAGGGCTATAATATGAGATATGATGGGAGTGGTGCAGTGCAGTGGCTGTGAGGCGACAGTCTTCTGGGAGATGTTCTGGAGGCTGCGATGCTGCCCTACTTGTAGACACCTCTCTGGTCTGAGGGAGGAGGTTTCCCATCTCCAGGCCGACCTGGCTAGCATTCGTGAAACCTCCTCCCCCGCCCAGGGACCACCAGGGCCTCTGTTGTTGCCTCAGAGGTTGCCAAGCAAGAGGAGTGATTGCACCAAGTGGGCTCAGGGAGGGCAAGGGTGGTAGAACAGAGGTGCATCCCTCCAGTTGTACCTATCCACAATTCATATGCTGTTCTGGTGGAGAGTGGTTCCTCTATGGAGGCACCTGCAGTGGAGACCAAGGAGGATGCTGGGAACCTCCACAAGGAGACCCACAGGAGGGTAGCATGGGACCCCACAGGAGAAGAAAACAACTCCTGGTGGGGGACTCAGTCATTAGGGGATAGAACTGGGGAGGGAGGGCAGAGGGAGGTAAGGTGCCTGCCTGGTGCCATGGCTTGGAGGGACATGGAGCAAATCCTAAGGATTGTGGGAGCAGCTGCATGGGGGAGGGAGCTGGATGTCATTGTCCACCTAGGGACAAATGACTTGGCTGTGAATGGGATCAGAGCAGAGTTTGTGGAGTTGGGGAGGGGCCTTTGACAAGTAGCACATACAGTAACCTTCTCATAGGTGCTGTCTGTCTATGGCATGAGTGAGGCTAGGGTACTCTGCACCATGGGATTCAATGAATGGTTGAAAAACTGGTGCGGAACTCATGGTTTTGACTTCATTGGGTACTGGGGGTCCACCTGGAATGATACAGGCTTATACTGGTGTAATGGTGTGCATCTGTCTGGGAGGGGAATCAGGATCCTAGGTGATAGGTTTAAATACTTCATTGGCAAGCATTTAAACTAGCCAAGGTGGGGAAGGCACTGAAAAGGAGCAAGGAAATCCCAGTCTCTCCCCACAAAACAGGGTAGTTAGCGAGGTAAACACCAAGGTAGAGAAGTCAATAGGGAGCAGGACAGGGGTAAATGGAGAAAAAGGAAAAGGCAGTAAGGACAGGGATGGTGCTAAAAGGGGTAAGGCCATGAAAAAAATGGAGGGTGATGAGTACTAATGCCCATAGTCTGGATAACAAGCTCCCTGAACTAGTGGCCTTGATGGAAGAGGGATGCCTGGATATCATGGTAGTCACAGAAACATGGTTCACAGAGAACCATGACTGGGATGTCAACATACCAGGGTACACAATCTACAGGAGGGACAGGAAGGGTAAAAGAGGAGGAGGAGTAGCCCTCTATGTAAGGGAAGGGATCAAAGCAACAGAACTAAAGGGTAAACAAGGAGGAGAGGAGGCACAGTAGGTCACCCTGGAGACAGAAAATAGTACCACAATCTGCATGGGGGTTGTATACAGGCTCCCATCTTAGGGGGAGGCAATGGACAAGGAAATGATAGAAGGCATCCTTAGAATGGCAGAAAAGGGGAGATATTGTTGATAGGGGACCTGAATATGCCAGATGTTAACTGGAGCACCTTTGCTGCAGCCACATCCAAGAATAGGGTAATTCTTGATGCCCTACAGGGGGCATGCCCCAGACAGCTAGTAATGGAACCCACTCGGGAAGGAGCAATCTTAGACCTAGTACTCTCAAATGGGGATGGAGAGAGGATCTCAGATTTAAAACTGAGTAACCATCTGGGAACAAGCAACCACCAAATAGTGTGGTTCACGATAAACACAGCCGTAGAGTCAAGCCATACAAAAGCAAGGATATTGGACTTTAGGAGGCCTGACTTTGGGAAAATGGGAGAGCGCCTCAGAAAAGCACTAGCAAATGGGCAAGAAGGATGGGTGGAGGAACAATGGGGAAAAATCAAACAGAGGCAACAAGGCTTTGTGTGAAGCAAATCAACAAAACAAAACGAAGGAAAAAAAAACTATGGTTTTCAAAAGAGGTCACGTGGAAGGTTAGGGAGAAACAGGTAGCATTCAGGAAGTATAAGGAAACACAGAAGGAGCAAGACAGAAAACTATACCAGTTAAAGCAGAAGGAAGCGGGGAAGACAGTCAGAATAGCAAAGGCCCAAACTGAGGAAAAGATAGCCAACTCAAGAAGGGGGAATAAAACCTTTTATAGGTACATTAGGGAGTGAAGAAAGACAAAGGGAGGGATAGTGAGGCTTAATAAATGGAAGTGGAGTGGGAAGAGCGTGACAATGCAAAAGCAAGGACACTGAACGAATACTTCTGCTCTGTATTCACAAAAGAGGAGGAGGACGGGGAGGTACCTAACCAAAGAATAGAAGCACTCTGGATAGGGGGGTTGATACCAGTCCATTCACAGAAGAAAGCGTCCTGAAAGAACTCCTAAAACTGAAGGTTGACAAAGCAATAGGGTCTGATGGGATTTACCCCAGAATTCTAAAAGAACTAAGAGGAGAACTAGTGACGCCACTGACTACACCTTTTAACAAATCATGGGAGTATAGTGTGGTACCTGAGGACTGAAGGAGGGCGGATGTGATTCCCCTTCACAAAAGTGGGAGCAAGACAGAGACAGGAAACTACAGATCTGTTAGTTTGCCCTCAGTGGTAGGGAAAATGATGGAATCACTTCTGATGGGGTTTACCTATAGCGAGGCAACATTCACCTCACCAACATCCCTGACAGTGACAGCCACAATGCCAAGTGTCGGCATTGCACTGTCGGGGATGTCTCAGTGTTTTTAGTGGGGGCTGCATGCCCCAAACCCCCTAAGGATACAATTCCAAGTTGGAGTTGTCTCAGGGAGGGGGCAAAACACTGGGCGAGGCAGTCCCGGTGCCAGCAGAGACCATCACAATGACCCGAGGTATTTGCTCAAATCCTGTTGCTGTGATGGTCCTCGCTCTTGCAGTTTTGCCATGCGGTTGACATACCTTCTGAAGGAAAGAATTGTTGAGTACCTAGAGTCCAGTGGGGCACAGGACCCAAGGCAGCATGGATTCACAGTGGGAAGTTCATGTCAGATGAATCTAATTGATTTCTTTGACTGGGTGACCAAATTAGTAGATCAGGGAGGGGCTGTGGACATGGTCTGCCTAGACCTTAGCAAGGCGTTTGACACAGTCCCACACAAAAGATTAATAAACAAGTTAGCCAGCCTTGGAGTGGAGCCCAGGGTTGTAGCCTGGGTAAAACATTGGCTGGACAACAGGACGCAGAAGGTAATAATAAATGACGTCCACTTCGAAGAAAGGGGGGTTACTAGTGGGGTACCACGGAGTTCAGTACTGGGATTGGTTTAATGTCTTTATGGGTGACATTGCAGAGGGAATGGAAGGTAAGGTATGCCTCTTTGCAGACGAGACAAAGATCTGCAACAGGATTGATACACAAGGGGCTGGAAAGAATGAGAAGGGATTTGGCAAAGTTGGAGGAATGTTTAAATGTATGGCAGCTTAGATTCAATGCAAAGAAGTGCAAAGTAATGCACCTGGGAAACAAAAACCCTAGGGAAGAGTACACAGTGTGGGGGGAGGTACTAACAACAAAAAAAATGGAAAGGGACCTTGGGGTAGTCATATCAAATGACCTAAAGGTAGGCAAGCAATGTGAGAAGGAAGTAAGGAGGGCTAGGGGGATATTGAGAGTCATAGGGAGAGGCATCACCAGTAGAAAACGGGAAGTTGTTATCCCTCTGTACAGACAATTGGTGGGATCCCATCTGAAATACTGCATGCAGTTCTGGAGACCCCATCTCCACAAGGACATAGACAGGATGGAGGCAGTCCAGAGAAGGGCAACTTAAATGGTACTGGTTCTGCACCAGAAGCCATATGAAGAGAGGCTAAAGGAGCTTAATATGTATACCCTTGAGGAAAGGGGTGGGGGGAATGGACATGATAGAAATATTTAAGTACCTCAAGGGAATCAGCAAAGTCCAAGAGAGTAGCATCTTTCAGAAAAAGAGATGTGCAAGAACAAGGGGGTACAATTTGAAGATAGAGGGGGATGGCTCAGGAGCAATGTAAGGAAGTATTTTTTCATGGAGAGAGTGGTGGATGCATGGAATGGCCTTCCTGAGGAGGTTGTGGGGTCAAAAACATTGGGGAAATTCAAGAATGCATAGGACAGACATAAAGCAGTTCTGGTAGAGGGTAGGAGGAAGGAAGTGAGTAAGTAAAAATGCATTTGTTTAAAGAGCCCTTCCCAATCTCAGGGCGTTTTTACAGTAATTCATACACTTTAAATACAGAACCATATAAAATCAGTAAAAATAAAACCAAAAATAACACTCATTTATCAAGTCCCTGAAAATGCCTGGTTAAATAGGAATGTTTTAAACTGTTTTTTAAAACCTTCCATGGTCAGGCAATCTTGTATCTGATGAGGTAGAGAATTCCACAGGGTAGGTGCCATATAGGCAAAAGATCTTCCTTCAGATGTCTTTAAATATACCCTGGGTATCTCTAACACTCCCTCATCAGAGGATTGGAGTGAGCAGGAGGGGCAATAAGGCAGCAGGAGTTCTTTCAGGTAGTGAGGTCCCAAATCGTGTAGGGCCTTATAGGTCAGCAATGCGACCTTGAAGGTGATCCGCCACTGTATAGGCAGTCAATGCAGTTCACGCAGCACAGGCGTTGCATGGCTAGATCTAGACTTTACCATCAACATCCTGGCCTCACGTTCTGCACAAGCTGCAAGTGGCGGATATCCACCCCCGGCAGCCCTAGATAAAGGGTATTGCAGTAATCAGAACGACTGGTGACAAAGGCGTGGACCAGGATAGGAAGATCTTTGGGTGAGACAAATGGAGATGGAAAAAGGCAGACTTGACTACAGCCAACACCTGTGCCCTTAGGGTCAGACCCTCATCAAATACCACGCCCAAGTTACGCACTTGGCCAGAGGCCATAAGCAGGGCCCCCCAAGATATAAACCCAAGGGTTTCCCTGCCCAAACCCCTGTTGTCCTCACACCAGGGTCCACCACCAATACCTCAGTTTTTTCTGAATTCAACTGAAGCCAACTAGTATTCATCCACTCCTGAATCTCCAGCAGGCAGTTATTAAACACTATGATGGAATCAGACTCCTGTTCAGGCACAAAAGACAGGCAGAGCTGAGAGTCATCAGCATAACAATGAAAACACAACCCATACTGTCTTACAATGTCCCCCAATGGAAGCATATACTGTACACTGCAAAAAACATGGGGGACAGCACCGAGTCTTGTGGAACCTCGCAGGGCAGCCAGTGAGGGGCCAAGGAATAAATCCCTGACACCACTCTCTGTGATCTGCCCTCAAGAAAAGATCGAAACCAACTGTGGACTACCCCCTCAATCCACAGAAAAAACACAGGTGGTCGAGCAGCACCCCATGATCCATGGTGTCAAATGCTGCTAAGAGATCCAGGAGAACCAAGGTGGACCAAGTTCTCTGATCTCTTGCCATCAGGAGATCATTTAGAACCCTAACAAGAGCCGTTTCCATGCTATGCCATTTCTGGAAGCCGGACTGAAAAGGATCATAGATATTGTGGCTGGTCGAATGATTCTCCAGCTGCAGAGCGACCACCTTCTCGATAACTTTCCCTACAAAGGGTAAGTTAGAGACCAGTCTGTAGTTTGCTGAGCAGTCGGGGTCAAGAGAGTTTTTTTTCAAAAGGGGGCGTACCACCGCCTCCTTTAAGGGATCCGGGAAGATCCCTCTCTCTAATGAAACCACCACTATCCCAGCCAGGACCGGGCCAATAACATCTACACACCCCACCAACAGGTGAGCAGGGTCCGGGTCCAAACTACAGTAGGTAGGTCGCAGAGTCTGGATGATCCTCACTACATCCATGACTGCTGGTGGGCTAAAGGTGAACCAAGTCAACTGGGCATTAGTACCACCTGATTGATTAGTGCAAGGTCCAATGGATGGGTGCTGGCTGATGTCATCCCTGATGGTGGATACCATGTCAGTGAAGAATTTCGCAAACTCCTCACACTGTATTTGTGACAACACTTGACTGGCCTGTAGACAGGCTGGATTGCACAGTCTGTCCACAGTCCAGAAGAGCTGGGCTGGTCTATTCTTCACTGTAGCAATTTCCCTGTACAGGAACTCTGCCTTCTTATGGGAAATTGCTGATTGGTAGATCTTATAATGTTCTAATAATCCAAGCCTATCCACCTCCAGGTGAGTTTTCCGCCAGCATCTTTCCAACATTCGTCCCTGCTTCTTCAGCTCACTGACCTCCCTGTCAAACCAGGGAGCCCCCAGGTGCAGACTGTGGGGATGAACACAGATTGGAGCAATGACATCCAGGGACCCTACCACAGCCCTATTATAGGCCAGGACCAGGGGCCCTGGGTCAGTGCTATCCACTGGAAATCCCGAGAAGTCCAGCTCCATCATTAGGCCTTCTGTGGTATCCCCTCTCAAAGGACAGAACTGTACTAACTCCTTGGGGGCAGGCCTATTTCAGGGGGCTGTAAATCTGAACCTCAGGGCATGATGGTCAGACCAACCGGTTGGCTCCACCTCCACATCGGAGATCTCCGTCCCCAGATGGAATACCAAGTCCAATGTGTGCCCACCCCCATGGGTTGCAGAAGTAATAACCTGTGACAAGCCAGATGAATCCATCAATGGGTTTTGACCAAATGGTGAGAGTTCATCATCGACCCAGACATTGAAGTCCCCCAGAATTAACCATCTGGGAGACTCCAATACCATTTTGGTGATGAAGTCCGCAACCTCCTTCAGGAACTCTCTCCCATTACCTGGTGGACAGTAGATGAGAAGGGTCCTGTAGCCTGCACCTGCACCCACTATACACTCAAAGGAGTGGGTGTCTCCAACTGGCACCTCTCTGAGATCCAGAGCTTGTCTAAAACAGACTGCAAACCCCCCCCCATCCATCTGGTCCACTCTCGGGCATTGAATCACCAAGAACCCAGTCGGAACTGCAGATTCCAAAAGAGAACCCATATTTCCATCCAGCCAGGTCTTGGTGATGCAGACTGTGGGTTAACTAGGATCTGCAGCTTATCCAATAGATAGGGAAATGGACAGACTGGGTGGCCAAGTGGTCCTTATCTGCCATCAAAGTCTATGTTTCTATGTTATATGGTTGGGAACGGCCATGCATACTCAGTTATCGACAAAGTAAATACTCTAGCTGACTACCACAGCCCAACTACGAAGAAGCAGGTTAAGTCCTTCCTTGGACTTGTATGGTATTATCACCAGATCATTCTGGAATTCTCAACCCTTGCTACCCCACTAACTGACCTGACCAAGAAAACTTTCTCCAAATAAGTTCTGTTGATCACATGAGTGTCAGACTGCATTTCAGGCCATCAACAGTGTGCTGTGTGAGGGGCCAGACATTTGAAGTTCGGATTTCAACTGTTTCTTCATTTTCTACACATATTTCTCTGAGGTGGGGCTGGGGACAGTGTTATCATAAGACTTTGAGGATGGGATTCACTCCATCCTATATCTATCTACTAAACCTTTCCCCTCAGGAACAGAGCCATGTCACACTGGAAAAGAGTGCCTGTCAGTAAAGTGGATGTAGGTTGCCCTATGCTACTACCTGTTTGGACAGAAGTTCACCCTTGTCATTGCCCATGTTCCCCTCAAGTGGTTACATGATGTGCGGGATGCCAATGCCCAAGGTATTTGGCGCTGCAGTCTTTTTCATTTGATGTGCACCATTGGGTAGGTACCCATCATGGTAATGCAGATTTTTTCTCTCGGGAGGGTGGGTCTCCGATAGTCGTTACCAAGTGTACAATGGTCACGAGTCTAAGGGGGAAGGTATATGATGGAGAGTATGGCCATTATTTTCCTTTCACTCATAAGCCATTTCACAATCTGCAACACAGGGTTTTACAAGGGCAGTGGTGTGATTTGTGCCAAACTCGTTTTGCTTCAAGGTTGGCCCCTTAAGACCTCACTGCACTGTCTGTTCTGGGTGTTGGATGTACCTCAAGGAGGAAGGGTGTTAACAAGCAACACTTGGGCCCAATAAAGGGAGAGTTGCAGAAGAAGCTGTGAAGTTGAGTCAGAGAGAGAGACTGAACTGAATTGTTTGTTAAGCTTAATACAAGCTGTTTGTTTTTTTCTCTGTTATTGAAATTAAAGATTTCATTTGATTTAAAGTGGTGTTGCGATTGTTCCCTTTGTGACTGTTCCCTGCCCCGTTCGCTACCCTGTCACGTATCCACAGGTAGCATCATGGCTACTTCTGTTGCCATGGGCCCTCCCCGTGAGCACCCTTCCTCCAGTGAACATTGAAGAAAAATATCCAATCAAAACATCAGCCATCACCCTGGGTCTCTTTCAGGTTCCACCTTTTACTTCCCTTGTTTTAAGGGGCACAACAATCTCCATTTACCATCCCCTTTCCATTTAGGTACTGGAAGAAGGCAGTAGTGCTGTCTGCAGCCTCTACTGCTATCCAGGAATCCAGCCCATCCTTTCAGTTTCTTAATTCTAGTCTTGCAGTCCCTCTGCACTGCTCTATCCTCCTCCCTGGTCTTAATGTAATCTATCTCTTTACAGCAGTCATAAACTTTCCTTTTGTTCAGAACCAGTTGTTAGAGGTCCCCGATAAACTATTAGTCACTTCTTGACTCCTTATCCCTAATTGTTTACAGGGATTCGAACCTTTACAGGCTGCATATTATTAAAATGAAACAGTATTAAGGAAAACATGAAGAAAAGGGACCTTGGGGGGTGATGAAACACCATGATTTTAAACAAAATGACTCAACTAATCACTAGGATGGCTAGAAAAATACTGGACTATATTAGAAGAGCATTTGTGTCAGTTGGTCTAGCAGTGTTATAATTTCTCTTTATAGGTCCTGTGTAAGAGCCCACATTGACTATGTGGTATCGTGCCACAACGGTCCCAACCATGCATTAATTCCCCATTAGATGCCACCTTCATCGTGGCTTAATGCTTACTTGTTCACTGCTCTAGTCACCCTCCATGTGAGGAAAGACACCCTAAAATTAAAGGGAGTGCAAAGAAAAGAAACAAAGCTTGTGCATATTCTCTCAAAGGAACTATACGACAGATTGGAAAATCTTCGGCTTTTCACTCTGGAAAGAAGTTGCAGAGACCAGTTAGGGACTCAACACTTTGCAACAACTTGAACCTGACCTTTAAGGTTAATTCCCATATTATTAGGGGACACAGATTGGTACCAGCTCCAGAGATCTTTTAAAACTGTAGTGAGAGAGTGTTTTACATCAAGGGTAGTTGTGATCTGGAATGAGCTACCAGTTTTACAAAACCCTGCATGGATGGGTCTGGTCTACCTAAAAGATCTCTTAGCCTTATAGAATTGACCTGCTCTCTCCACTCCACCTAGGCTAACCTGCCACTTATTCCTAGGTCCCATTTAATGCAATCACGGGATAGGACTTTTTCCATTGCAGCTTACAGTACCTGTAAGTGTGTGGAATTCACCCTTGGTGGAGGCATTTAAAAAGTGTCTCTAGTTGTATCTTTTTAAGCACAATTTTGGTTAATATCTAGGTTTAGAGAGTATATGGAGTTTGTCATCATTTTGCTTTTTGGAAGTGTAAAGAATTTTAGGATTTTATTGTAACCCCTAGGTGGCACTATTCCAAGGGCTACTACCCCTACCTGTATATCTTGACACAGGCTGAGGGGCCAGAATTCAGTAATAAGGTGCCTCCACAGAGAGTAATGGTATTGGGGATGTTTACTTGTTCTGCTATAGCCCTCTGTGAAGCTGTTAGCACCCACCAGCCCTCCTAATGGCTCAGTACCTGACACACCAGTAACTGTACAGTCAGTATGAAACAGTAATGATATGCGCACACCCTTCACACTTACCACCAGGGTTGGACTTGCAGCAACTTCCCTTGAGACCCCCTGTAAAATAAGGTTAGCAATACAGTTGCATACTTTCACTACTGTAACCCAACTAATAATATGCACACTAGCCAGGTTAAACATGAAAAAATACAATCAGGATTATTTAGGGGTAGTGAACAAGGAAGGGGCGTGAATTTAGCCAAATGATTAGCAGTCTGATTTGGTTCAGTTTTGGCATGCACTTTTAATCCCAAAAGGACAGTCACACAACACTGGGTACCCAGGATGGAAAGTCTGGCTAGCTAGAAGCGTTGCCCGGAGGTGGCCAGTATTGCAGCTGATGTTGGAGTCCTTGATGGAAAGAAAAAGCAGCTAACATGCTTATCAACTGGATGATTATTTATAATCTGAGCTAGATGGCTCAGTCTCTTGCAAAACCCAGAAAATAGAAGCAATTAGATGGTACCACAGATTATCTAAATATTTGTTGCAGGAAGCTACCCTGATTTGTACTCATGCTACTAGGTTTCTGCTGAAATACAGGCGATATGGAGACCTCATGGTGTTTACTGATGTGCATAGTGAAGCAGGGCTGACATGACGCACCTCTTCTTCATGGCCTTTCCTCCAGGTGGCCACAACCTGTGAGTTGTTGTTGCACAGGGGCTGGATCCCTGAAGCCAGTCTCTTGCTGAAACAGTCTCTGGTGGAGGAATTTCGGTCTGGGTTGGATTGGCAAGGCCCAGGCAGGATGAATAGACTGGCAAAGTTTGTAATCTTTTGCTGGTGAAGCCTCTAGCTGGCATAACAGGTTTGGCCATGGGCAAGCAGGTCTCGACCCACGTAACACAGTCAGCACATTCAAAATTGGCAGCTGTTTCTCTGAACAGTTCGGATACAGTCCAGTTGCAATTCAGCAGCTTTACTGAGCCCACCTTTTGATCCGAGCACATCTCGCACACAAGCTGGGCTGATCGCTTCACAGGAGCAAATCTTCAGTCCAAATCCCAAGTAGCACTGGTAAAATTTCTTTCTTCTGCCGCATTTCGAACTGTAATTGGAAAGTGTTGACCTCTATGATAGGCAGTTCCAAAGCAGGAGAAACGTGGCTGGGAGGCAAGGTAGGCTTCTTCCTTCCGATTCCTCTACTCTCCTTCAGGGAGCAGCTGCTTGAAAGCATGAGCTGTTCACTCTTCAACCTCCAGCTCTAGCTGATCCACTGTTTCATGGCACACTGGGGGTTTCCCTTGTCAATCCAGCATGCAAGTTGGCTGAGGAAGCTGCCAGTCACAGTTAGGGCTCTCCCTCCCGCCAACCGAAAAACTACAAAACACTGGGGTAAGAATCCATTTTAGATCCCAGGTTCTAATGGTCCAATTGCTGGACATCCCAGTCCTAACATGGTGGCTCCCATTCCCGGACACAAGGTGCAAGGAAAACAGTTTAGACAAACATCTCTACTTCAAAGATAACAGCATATAAACAGTAAATAAGCACAGTTCCTAAACAGGCTCCCTCTGCACAAGTATTGACTGCAGAATGGAGCAAATTAGAGTGGTGTGTGGCCGGTCACAAACCCTAAATCACTTGGATCCAGCTCAGACCATTCTATACACATAGATTAGCTGGTCTCTTAAAGGGACAGGTGCAGAGGCTTAACATGGCACTCACATGTAAATAAACAGGATCACATTGGGACGGGACACCAGCCTGGCAGTGGGGAGTCCAGAAAAACATTACAGTAAACTCCAAATTAGAAGGGGGGTTACATTTTCATCTCTGTTACCCTTATTTTATGTGACATTGGTTTGTGAGCTTTTTGTGTAATGTTAACATTAACTCTCCATCTAAATACTGGAGGGTAGTTTATGCCCTATTCTCCCCCCCCACCTCCCCTCCAGTTCTCAAAATAAATAACTCCTAGTTTCCAACACTGGCTCCATGGCCAATTAATTTAATGCCTACTACACCTTGTGTACCACGTCTCTTCTAAATTCCCTCTCCCCATTGCCACCTACTCACTTCAGCCTTTCGCCTCAGCCAGTGCCTACCCCTTCCCCATTTTCCCTTTCTACTATTTCCTCTGCCAAATCTCTTAATGCTCTCCTATCCTTCAACCCCTCTAAAGGCTCCTCACCAGATGAGCTCAATCCTAAACTTCTCTACTTTTCTGCTCCTGCAATTGCTTATCCTATCTCCTTAATCCTTAACCTGTCCTTTATTTCTGCCCAAGTACCCTCATCCTGGAAACACACTGTAGTCCTTCCTCTCCCCAAGGGTGGTGATACATCCACTCCTGGCAACTATCGCCCCATTTGCCTCCTTCCTATCCTTGCCAAACTTCAAGAACATTTAGTTCTCTCTCAAATATCTCCCTTCCTCTCTGATTCCTCCTTCACCCCCTTCCAATCTGGTTTTTGGAAGAACCACTCAACAACCACCTCCCTCCTCAGGCTTACTGACTCCATCCTTTCAGGGATGGACAATGGCCTGATCACCTCAGCCATCTTTGTCGACCTAGCCAAAGCTTTCAACACTGTTTCCCATCCCCTGCTTCTTGATTCACTCTCCTCAGCTGGCCTTGCTCCATCAGCCACCAGCTGGTTTAAATCCTACCTCATGGGCAGGACCCAGTCAGTGAGAATCCTTGATTCCATCTCCTCTCCACTCCCCGTCAACACTGGTGTCTCTGAGGGCTCAGTGCTTGGTCCCCTACTCTTTTCCATTTTCCTTAATGATCTTCCCACAGCCTGCTCATCCTCTTCTATCCACATCTACACTGACGATACTGTTTTGTACAGTTCTGGCAAAAACCCTGCTGCTGTGCAAACCAGTTTACAGCATGACTTCAACCAAGTTCAGCTTTGGTTTGCTTCTCAGCAGCTTTTTCTAAATGCCAAGAAGACAGTCTCAATGATCTTTGGTACCAGGAAGAGACTGCCTAGGCTCCCGGCCCTACCCAACTTCCACAACCTTGATGGGACCATCTTGGAGGACACCTCCTCATTTAGATATCTGGGAGTTTGGCTGGACCAGCACCTCAACTTCTCTGTGCATATCGATGCTATCCTGAAGAAACTGTGCCCCAAGCTCGGTGCTCTGTACAGGAAATCGTAGTTGCATCCCGCTGACTGAGAGGCGTGAAATTGTCCAGAAGATGATACTCCCCATCTTTGACTACTGTGATATAGTCTATGGTGCTGCTCCCAAATCTTCCCTGACCAAGTTGGACACTCTTTTTAACTCCTTCTGCCGCTTTGTTATCGACTCCCCTTCCCGCTCACACCACTGTGAACTCTATCGCTCTCTAACCTTCCTTCCACTATCTCACAGACGCATCTCTCATTGCACCAAACTAACCTCCAAATTCTGGTTGGGGGGCTTCCCTCCTATCTCTCATCCTCTCTCTTCACTCCACCTCCCCCCACCCACTCTCTCAGATCAAATGATGCCCGCACCTTGACTGTCCCTCGCCACTCCACCCTCATTGGTCAGACTGGTTTTGCCATCATTTCCTAAAATCTGAATTCCTCCCTGAAATATGACACTCCTCCTCCAACTACTCCCTTACCTCTGCCCTACACAATTACCTTTCCCTCAGCTGTTTCTGCTTTAACCCACCTTAATACCTAGCCCTAGTTTCTGCCTTCCTACCATGACCCCCCCGGCAGGGTTCTCAACATCCTGAAGGGGGAAATCAGGAAATGGCTACCCCTTCTCCTTATATTCAGTTCTTGCCTCTTTCCCTCTCTTCTCCACCTGCCCTTCTGGGTCACCAGTGTACACAACCTAACCACATCCTTTTTACTCCAACAGCACTTGTGTACTACCTCGAGCCTGCTCCTGGTACACTTATGCACTATAAATGGTTCTATTGCATCATTGCTGTTGTGTACGTTTATATGTTCTTTTATATGATTTTGGACACGTATTGTAAATTACCCAATGTTCCACTACTGTTTATTGTACAATATATTGTGTTCCAACTGTTGCACAATCTTACAATGTTGTATTGTTTGTACTACCCACATACTATTGTAACTGATCATCCTTCATAACCCTATGTAACCCCTTCCTCAAGGTCGCACCGTGAGACAAGCAACTTGTTGTTCAGTGTACCCTCCTGGTGAAACATTTCAATAAATAAATAAATAATACTGTCTGTTTTTCAGAGCCATTGGGATTGTGAGCTACATAAACTTGCCTTGCTTTACTCTCATGATTTTTCAACCAACTGGGCATCATGACCTGCTGAGCTGTTTGGAGGACTATAGTACACCCCCAATATGACTCTGTAGCCCCCTTTCTTCCAGATTTATTTATTTGTTTAACTTTGTTGACTGGGTGAGTACACGGGCAGTAGCAGCCTTTTTCAGGCACAACCCAGGTGCAAATGAACAGATAAAAACAGGAGTACAAAATGTGGTAGGGGTGGCAGTATATACAGTCATCATATACATATACAACAGGAGAAGAAGCAACAGTATATACTGCTTGATCAAGGTATACTCTGCTTTATGTTTACCTCCCCATGTTCTTGTCCTTCATAGTGACAAACAGATGTTTTAAGACCAGTATTATGCACAGAGAGTTTCATATCTAGAAAGGGAAGTCTGAAGAAGGCTAATTCCATGATGCACTGAAGAGAAGGGTGGTACATGTCCAAAAACATCTGGAGGGCTTGGAGCAGGAGTTGGTCCCACACAATCATTAATGCAGCATTTGCAAAGCTCAGATATGGTCCCTGGAAAGGACTGAAAGAGCTGTCCATTGACCTAACCAACAAACAGACTGGCAATGTTGGGACCCATCCAGGTGCCCACAGCAGCTAAATGACTTGCTGAAATGTATTGCGTGAATTGACATTAGGTTTTGAAACAATGTTAGCCAGTTAGTGTGGGTAGCTGCTGGACTTTCCACTTGTTCAGAAAGTACTGGAGAACTGTCAAGTCATGCCTTTGTGGGATCACTGCATAATGATATTACCTATCCAGGATAATAATGAATTCATGGGAACCACTGAATTGGACTCTGCCCAGTAACAGTTGAGTATAGATGTATCTTTGATGTAGGGAAGTGATTCAGTGAATAGTTTCACAAGGCTGTCCAAGACAGCAGCGATGTGGGATGCAGGGCAAGAACATTCTGTTACATCTGCATGGCCAAAGTTCCCTGCTTTGCTGGATTTTAGGAAGGAGACAAAATCTAGATGCCTGTTGAAGCTGAACTGTAGGTCTGTTAGTGGAGGCAGGAAGTCTGTTGTTTTTTATAGCTGAAATCATAATTGGTGTGACTGCTGTCTGATAACCAGCAGTAGGGTCCATGGCAGAGGAAAGTGAAAAGGGTGTCAGCTGCCATGTGACTTCAGTAATATATAGCTCCTTATTACAGATTGCAACAATTTGCTAATCCCAATAACATCTATTTTGCTGCCTCTCTCTCCAGTTTTCTGGTCTCTTGCACATGACTGTGCTTCCTCATTGCTGTCTCTAGCCTGCTGTTGCATACCAAGGTACTCCATAGGCACCCACTGCCAAAAAATCATCCAGCATGCATATTGCTGAATGTTTATGTTTTCTGTTCATGCATGCCTACTGCTACTCCTACTGCTGTGTTGTACACCCAAAGGTCTGCTAAAATTCCAACAGTGCCTTGGCTTAGAGCATTTGCAGAGTTGTTACAGCAACCTCTGCCATTGTCATCTACTGAGGCACTTTACATTGTTGCTGTTTCCTGCATCAACTCTAAGTCTAGTGCCAGGGTTTACAGTATGTCAGGCCTCTAAATTATTCCACATTAATTAATATGTAATAACTACCCGGAGACTTAACGTGCTACCAGTACATTTAAAATTTATACCTCTGCTGTGCCATAACCTTATCAGAAATAATGCAACCATTTAGAAACAAGCTTTCAGAACATTAGACTAATTTCCCAGTAGGGTGTTAATCGGCAATAGGGCTCTTTCCACATCTTATCCTTAATGGAACTTATTGTTTCTGAGCACAGCTAGTTTAATGGCTCATTTTCTAATTAAAATGTTGTTTGATGTTTTCCGAATGGTGCGCTGAGGGTTAACGTAAGCATAAAGGACATGCAGATGTCAGGGCTTGAAACCATGTCCTGTACACAGGATGGTGTAACTAGTCAAATACTTAGGAACTAAGCATGGGATTGTATTGCAAAAGGGTGAATGAGTAAGTTAACAGCTTATGAACAAAAACATATTTGTTTCATCTATGAGAGTTCAGGGCCCAGATCTGTCAAATAATACATTGTTGTGCAGGTATAAGGGTTTGCATATTCAAATAGGATTTGCATGTACTGCATGTAGAAAATAACAACTTCAAAGATTCAGGTGGATGTACACACGTTTGAAGGCAAATGGCCATGTGCCCACAAAAATGAGCAAGAATGTGATAAGCATTTAGTAGCTGACCTGTCTATGCCACTTTCAATGTTTGGAGGTAAGTTTTGGAAGAAATTCAAGTAGTGTCATACTTACATAAGTATTCCACAATAAAGATACAATAACTATGCAGTTACTTGCAATTATTTGAAATGCTAACAAGTCTCAGTTATGTAGGTATTTAATATTAAACACGCATAAACTCTCACAAAGAAACTAATGTAGAGAGTTTGATATCCTTTGAGTAGTGGTGGGCAAGTTTAAGAACTGTGCTTTGTGAAGTTTGAAAAGAACTCCTTCCTATCTCTTTTTCACCTTTTTGGCTAAGGGTGCCATGAGGGTTACTGCACAGTCATCAGAACTAGGACTGATTCATGTGTATGCTAGGAGATTGGCAACAGCATTTAAGACACATCTATGCCATGAAAATTGAGACTTAGGCAGCAAAAGAGAAGGCAATTGCACTGTTTAAGGCAAAAGGATACAAATATGCCACCGTGGACTTAAAATATTTTTAGCCACGGTGGTCCTTGAAAGGGTTACAGTAAAAGTGTCCAGTGAGGGATTCATTACTAAATGTAAGTCACCAGCCATAATCAGTTCCCCCTGGAGGACTGACATCGGTTTGTCAAGGAACAGACAATAACTTGTTTATTGAACCCTAGGGGGAAGTAAATACCAGGCAGAGTAATCATTGTGTTGCACAGTCGACCCACAGAAATTACAAAGCAACCTTCAGTATCAATCTGTTTATCCAATAAAGTGAATGGGACCCCCACAGAATTAAAATGGCAGTTCCCCTTCTGTGTCCAGTTTTGTAGGAGGAGGCCTCCACCACTTTAAACCCAAAATGCTTGAATTTATTATGCTCAGCCATTGATAGATGGGTGTTCTGAAGCAAAAGTTCCCCTGGGTGTTCCCTTTTGAACATTTGTAGTAACCTGTGTTTCTTAACAGGATCATAGACTCCTCTGACATTGAAAGACATAATTTTAGTGGACACAACCATTTTTATTGATTCTTTCAAGAAACCACCATCTGTGGTGTCTTTCAATGATTAAAGGAGAGACTAATTCCACCTGATATGCTCTCAGGTCTAACCCCCACTGCCCATAATAGTCCAACAACTTATGCTCCATTGTGGCTGTTGAAAAACAGATGCTAACTTGTCAAGAGGAGAGCACCATGTAGAACAAGAATAAGTACAAACAGTGGGTATAAACTGTATGACATATCTGTGACAAACTATCAGACAAGACAAGAATGTGACTTCCTAGGTAGGGAGAGGTAAGTGGACACTCTCCTAACGTGCTTAATGAGAAGTGCGGTGAGGGAAAGCTAGTCAATATACCAGGCCCTCAAAGCTGGGAAAAAAAAACAACCAGCCGAAGTGTGGGATATTATCCCCTTACCAGTGTAATACTAGTAATAATGAGAAAAAAAAAGGTTTGTTATAGCTGTGACCAGGCCCGGCAATTAGTAGCCACCTCTGTTGTCCTAGAGCCTCTCAAATATGGCACAAAAAGGAAAAGCAGTGAACAAATCATGCATGGGTCCCCGTCATACTAGTAGTGAAAAATGAGAGGTCCCAATGATTAAATGATCTCTAGAGCTGAGCCAGGTAATTCAGAGACCAATATCTATGCCCTATAGTATTGATACTAATAAACAGTGTAGTCTCACTCTGCATAAGGTCAAATATACAATCAAGTAAAATAAACACTCACTGTTACTGCTAATCTTAGGAGACCCTGCCCAGCTGATGGGCATCCCCAATCCAGTGTGGTGGTTCCTTGACCAGGGTGCCATGGAAGCAAAATGTCAGATCCAGCTGAAATGGGGTTAACTTGATCCCTCTAAACTGGTCTTGTGGGAAAGTGGTCTTTTGCAGTCTGCTGCCTACCAACAGGTTCTCCACTGCAACTGTGGCTCTGTTGATACATTTACAGAAGGTTGGATCTCATGGCTTAATCGTGTGCTAGAAGAAAAAATTACTCACCTTAGTAATTATGTTTCTTCTATTGGAGTCTTGCTGTATTCTGACAAATGCAGTTAGCCCCAGCCTTTAAACTGCCCTGGAGAACAAAAGGTTAAACTTTCTATGCAGAGCATAGAATGCTGAGCTCGAGCTTGGTTGATGTCTCTGTCTGTTTCCCTTTGAAATATAACCATCAGATTCTTTACTCCACCTCACTGAACAGTCACTCTGGAGATTTCTCCTGCAGCTCAGTTCGAAAGTCGGTTGAAGTGTCAGTTTTTCAACGGTTTCTAACCGAAAAATTATTCCGCGTGGTCGGTTCAGTCTCTGTCTGTGGTACCGTGAGTATTAGATAGGTTTTGTACTGTATTTCTGTGTGGAACTTGTAAAAAATGTGGATCGGTTCGGCTGACCCGATCATTTGTTTAAATTTTTGTGTTAACTTTAGTGTGTGGTTACCGGTCCTTATCGGTTCTAAAAAAACATGTTTTTATCCGTTTTTTTCCAAGACCCGTGACACGGTTGGGAACCGATATGAGTCTTGCCTACGGTTGCCAAAAGGGGTAAGATTGGTTAGGTTGGCCATGTCTGAGAAACCCAAGAAAAAAAACGGGCCCACTGGGTTTCAATACTGCAGTGAGTGTGGGGAGGTCTTTGCCAAGGCCGATCCCCACACCACCTGTATTTATTGTCTGGGGTTTGAACACCTCGATTCAGACTGCCAAATTTGCAAACATTTTCCCAAATCTACCCTTGAAAAGAGGTTAGGTAGAGTGAGGGAAAAGGAGGCCGAGAAGTCCGCTGACCCGGATTTCAGCTACCCAAATTCCTCAACACCCTACTCCCTGACTTGACTTGTGCCCTCTGTCTCTGTGCTTCTAAAATGAAAAATTAACCAGCACTTTACCATCTCCTGTTTCTATTGTACATTATGTGGTAAACACTTTTGTGTAATCTTTTGTACAAACTAATGTTTAAATGTTGGTATATTCTCCACCTCCTATCATCCCTTCCCCCTCCTTCAGGTCACATCTGTAAATGAAACTATTGCTCCCTTCATGGGTTAACTGGAAAAACAATTTTGAATAAAGAATTAAACTGAAGCAAGCTAAGGGGCGGTAGTAGGCAAACATGAGGTGACCAGAGAAGGAGGCATAGGTTCAAGGATAGAAGCAGTCTTCTTTGAAGAATATAATATGCTGGCAATGTATTCATGGGACAGTTTACTAGGAAACCAGTGGGAACCAGAAAGGAGGCAGGGGAGCAGGAGGAGGAGGAGATGTAATGGGAGGCTGCGTGTTGGGCAAAGTGGGAAGATATGAGGAGGTGCTGGAGCAGACATTGTACATCTTTAAGTGGAAAAAAGAAGAGGTCTTTGCACCATTAGGGAAAAAGGTGAGTAGATGAAGAGGTGGAGGAGAGAGAAACAGTGGCAGGGAAAAGAGTGCAGAAGCTTCCAACATCTTTATTTATTCATTTATTTTAAAAAAAGTTTCACCCAGAAAAACATACTGAACTTGTAACAGCTCGTTTCCAGATGTGTCCTGGAAACTTAACAATCAAAGTGGTGAGTAATTTTGATTTTGAACACGTGGAAACATTTCTGTAGTGAATCAAGTATGATTTCTAAATTTCTAGATGAACTGGGGTCCAGAGGACAGGTCACTGATTTTCTAAGTGTTGTTGACATGTGAACTTGAAGCTCTAGAGACGGTCAGAATACCAGAGTGACGAGTGACTTCAAAGTGTGAAAAACTGAGCAGATTCTTGAAAAACCAGGTGATCAACAGCAAAGGACTGAACTTAACTGTGGGAGGCAGTATAGCACAGTGGTTTAAGGCTCTGAGCTGCAAATCTGGTGATATCCAGCAGACCAGACCTGGGTTTGAATCCCACAGTTTCCATGTACATACTGTGTGACCCTGAGCAAGTCATTTAACTTCCCTGTGCTCCCAGGTCGCACTTGTAAAAAAAGCTTTCAGCTTAGCGTGCTACTCCTGGTTAAACAACTAAAAAAAACTGTAGAACTAAACATTGGGTGAGGAGGGCAAGGGGTCAGAGACAGAGAGGCAAAGTGACAGTTTAGAGAAGAGAGTTCAGAAAGGACACGGTGTTTGATTAAACAGCAGGCTGGGTGATAGTTTGAGAGGGTGAGTAATGAGAAGCAATGTCAATCAGAACCAACTGAAACTTTGTAATACTTGTGCATGTTTTAGTTAATGTGACTTGCACATTTATTTGATCCTGGTTTATCTGTAATATATTGTGTGTTATTATTTTTTTTGTTCTTTTGGAAACTAGATAAGGCCCACAAGGCCTGTTTCAAGGGCAACCCTGGAGGCACTGAGGAGGTTAATTGACTTGCCACAGGTCACACAGTATGCTAGTGGAGGTTGTGGGAATCAAACCCACGTCTGCACTATGTACCAAACTCATTCACAGTTCATTACTCTAACTTCAATGTGGTGGTTGTGCTATCATTGCCAGAGCTGAGTTCAAGTATTCCTTCGTCACCTTTGAGACTTTCTGCACTTTTGAGCACCACTTCCTCTTTCTTCCTCCCTATTCAGCCTCAGTTGAACACTAGGGGGTTCTGGATATTCTTGTAAATAAGACTTTATTTTTCATTGAACCTTCTAGCATAAGCAAACTTTAATCAAATAAATAAAAATAATAAAAGGAGTAGTCAGAGAGGGTAAGCTACAGAACAAAGCATGAACGTGGACAGATGACTTTCTTATGACAAGGTCAAGGGTGTGACCATGAAAATGGGTAGATGATTCATAGAGCTGAGGAGGGAGTAAGATTAGATGATGGAGAGAAAGTTGGAGGCATAGTGTTACCAGAGTCACAAACATAAACATTAAGGTCTTTATCAGTAATGAAGTCAAAGTAGAAAAGTCCAAAAAGAGAAAGGAGATCAGTGGATTGGGGAAGGAAGGATGGAAGGAAGGAAGGAAGGAAGGAGGGAGGGAGGAGGCATAAGCTAATGCTAATCCGTACCACAGAGGCAAAAACACATTTTGGACAGGATTTGAAAAATGACAGTTGTTATTTATTTATTTATTTATTAATGGCATCAGAATTACAATCCTTTCAGTTACAGACTCATTTACAAAGGCTCCACTTCAGAGTAGGTTACAAGATGACAAGATATTGCTATGGATCAGAACATACAGTAAAGTTACAATTTCACACACAGGCAGGTAGCTATGGAATGCAGGTACAGTAATCAACTTAGTTATAAATAATTACAGTAGACAAAAATCAAGCAAATAACAAAGGGGTTATATACAGTCCAAGGATAAGAGGGGACCTATGGGGGCTGTAGGCAGGACAGATGTCTCTTGTCAGGTGGTGGGCCCCTGCCAGTAACAAGCAAGTGACCTAGGGATGATGAGAGGTGAACAGCAGCTAGGGGCATGTACAGTTGCAGGAGGTGAGGAGATGGTGCTGGAGAGTAGTCTTGGAAGGCCCAAACCTGAACTCAGAGGTGATGACCACTGGGAGGGAGTTAAACCAAGATGGAGCTCAATAGTAAAAAGATCTCTGGGCCAGTGCGGTCCTGACTCCAGGTATGTGGAGGGGGGATTTGGAAGAGCTGCAGGTGGACAGGGTGGTGGGTGGAAGTCAGATAAGCATGAATAGGCCTGGGTGGGCCAAACCCACTATTATTTTCTTAGCAAAGAGGCAAGTCTGGTACAGTAGCCTCTTCTCAAAATTGAGTATGTTTGCCAACGAGTAGAGTGTGCAAGTGTGGGTAAGTCTGCTAGTACCTGTGAGCAGGTGGCAGGCTTTATTATGGGACATTTTGTCTCTGTGGATGGCAGTGTTGTCAGCAGCCCCCTAGACCAGGAGCCCATAGTCGACAAGGGATAGGACAGAGGATGTAATTACAAGTCAGAGGGCTTTGGGGGGGGGGCAGTCCCTATGGTGATGGAGTAGGCCGATGCGAGAACTGACAGCGGAGCAGAGGGTCTGGATGTGGCCATGGAAGGAGAGGGCTGAGTCAAAGGTGATGCCAAGATATTTGAAGGAGTTTACTTGTTCGAGGAGTGGGAGTCTGTCTGTCTGGATTAGCAGAGGGGAGTCTTTAAATTTGCTTTGACTGTGGGAGAAGAGCATAATCTTCATCTTTTGTGATTTAGCACCAGTTTATGGTCGATGAACCAGTTTTTGGCTTGGCTAAAGAAGCTCTGGCGGGCATTTTGAAGAGAGTTAGGGTCAGGGTGTATGGAGAAAAGAACTGCATCGTCAGCATATAGAAGAACTCTTTCTGTGCGTCTATTGGGGAGAGTGTTAAGATAAAGGCTAAAGAGCAATGGCTCCAGTATAGAGCCCTGAGGAACCCTGGACTGGACCAGATGGCATCCAGAGAAGGTGCCATTCATTTTAACACACTGGGAGTGGGAATAGAGATAGTTGGCAAACCAGGAATTGACACCCTGGGAGAAACCTAGTTGGGCAAGGGTGGATAGAAGGAGGGGATGACTGATGGTGACAAAAGCTTTTGACAGGTCCAGGTACACCACACTGGCTAGGAGCTTGTTGTCTAGAGCAGTGTGTAAGAAGCTGGAAAGTTTGAGTAGAGCAGTGTTGGTACTGTGGCCTCTGCAGAAGCCATGCTGCTCCCTACAGAGGAGGTTGTGGGTGGTGAGGTAGTCCGTGAGCTGGTCTGTGACAATATTTTCTAAAGCTTTTGAAGGGGGTAGGGATGGATATGGGTCTATAATTCCCAGGGGAGATGCAGTCACCACCCTTGTGAATGGGTGATATACATGAGGTGGTGTAATAAGAAGGCAAAGTTGAAAATTTGGCACAAAATATTTAAAATTCACAAAGTTATGAGCATGCATAGTGAAATTCAACAAATAGTCATAACTGTGCCATTTTAAATAATTTTGACCCCAAATTTTCAACATAGCCTTCTTATTTATCGAATTTTGTTGACCTGGTAAGCCCACTGGGCCTAGCAGTCCCTTTTTCTGGGGTGACCGGGGGGGAGGAGGGATACAGATGGTAACCAACTGAAATTGAACCTGATTAAGCTGTTGGTGGTATTTTAGTGAATGGGGGAAATTTGGACATGACACTTGGGAAATTCCCCTACTCATTGGTAGGGGGCGCTGCGGAGTGCTAGCTGGCTCTGATGGCTGATCCACTCCCTGTTCTGATGTTCACAGAGATGGATGGGTGGCAGGCTGAGGAGCTGGACTCCTCCTCAGCTCAGGAAAGCATGGAGACTGAAGTTTTTTTTGATGCAACTGGGCTAGTTGGCTCTGAGGCAGGTTTACCGAACCAATCAATAGAGATGCTGCAGTAAGGCCTTAAAGTGGCCGACTTGAAGGGCTTAGAGCTAGTAACAAGGGCCCCATCAATTTCAGAGCCAACAACAGCATCATTGCAGGATGGGCTGAAGTGTGCAGAGGAAATGTATCTACTGAAGAAAGGCGCTTTGGAATCAGCGCTTGCAGGCTTAAATCCACTGGAGTTGATAAAAGTCTTTAATTCCAGATCAGGCCTTGCCTGAAGCTATAATCGAGTCTCCCGACTGTGACAGGGAGACGCCGGTTTTGCTGACGCAGACCGTATCTATGATTTTTCAGACTATCCCACAGGACCAAACAGAGGCTACCGTTTTCTTTGTTTTTAGCCCTGAAGAAATCAGGACAGAAGGATTGCATCACGAAGAAGGCTGTTCCCAGTAATTTATCTTGGGCGGATATGCCTATTGAGGACTTGACCCCTTGGTCGATAGAGAAGTCCCTGCAAACTGCAGGCAGGGTACAGCCACCGGACTCTCAACATTAGATCTCGGGATTCTCTTCTATCAGAATCCCAGGGGTCAGCATTGGACCTTTACCTTGGGCTGACACCAACCCTGGGTCGGCAGCAGCTATGATGGATCAGGTACCTGTAACTGCATTGACTAATGTATGGGCAAAGTACGCTCACCATTGACATTACCTTCTGATTTCGAGCTAACTCAAAACCCTGTTTAACAGTCTTACAGCCTAATATAGATGTTACTGTGCCAGATGTTGATAATGAGGGTGATATGCTGAGTGTTTTTTCAGACATTTCAGAAATCCCACATAAAATTCCTGCAGAAGATAGAAACGCACCTCCTAGTGTGGGGGCTGAAGGGGGGGTAAAAGCGGGTGCCAAATCTTTACAGGATAAGCCCAATCCAAGGCCGTATGCCTCTTTTTTTCGTCAGACACAGTACCCGGCTAAACGGCATAATGCTGTTAGATTGGTGTACAAAGAGGTATGGCTCTCTTTCCTGATAGGGTGTTAGTTGGGAAAACCCTTTTGAAAGATGGCATGCTGTTTAATGTCCCCAAGCTGTATGCCTTAATTCATGTATCTGGAGAAAACTCCTTTGACATTAGTTTTAAGTTGGAAAGCGGGCTACGAAAATTCTGGGCTAAATATCAACTGGTAAAAAATACACCCTTGTGGGCCCCCTTTGAGGTTATACCTCTTACACGTCCCTCACATAAAGTGATAACGGTATTCTTCTGTAACGAAAGGGTAAGTGTGACAGACTTGATGCACTGGCTTAAAAAACAATGTACAGTGTTGGGACAGCCAGAGGCGATTTTTGATACTGAACAGATTTGGACTGGGGGGTGGAAGGTTCGAGTCATTCTTAGATCTAGTGACTCTGGGATGCAACACCTCCCTAACTGCTTTTTTTTGGGAAAGGATAGGAGTGTACTGTTCTACCTGGGCCAGTCCAAAACCTCTTACAAGTGTGGGCAACCAGGACACATTAGTAGTGCCTGTGATCAACTACGTTGCAATTTGTGTCAAGCTCTGGGACATACTAGTTACCATTGCAGGGAGGAGGCGACTTGCAATTTATGTGGTAGTAAGGGTCACTCTTATTCAGCTGCCCAGAAGCAGCCCATAGTACATTGCTGGCTGATGCTGAAGAACAACAATTAGGGGTTACCGTGGCACAGTGGAAAAACAACACTTCCAAGATAGACAGAAATGATTTACCCCACAGCCAAGCTCAGACTGACATTCCAGGATTAGGTGCATCGAGGATGGGGACAAAGGCCTATCTTTCTCCACAGGAGCAGCCTACCCCCCTCCCCCCCAGCTGGATACTTCGGAGCCCCCGTTGGAAGCAGTTCCCGGGGCTTCAAGAGGGGAAGAGTCCCCACCTTGTACAGTTTCTGTTCCTACTCTGCTGCAGGCCATGATTGAGGATCAATCCATGCCTCCTCCGGGCCCTCTGGTTTCACTGGGAGAAAGGGGTACCAGAATGGCATTGAGGCAGAGACAGGCTTGGTTTCAGCCTGCTTTAAAGGTTCCTAGGATCTCCCCAATAGTGCTCAGAAATAGATTCCAGGCCTTTGGCATGCTGAGCACCTCTGAAACAGAGGTGGGGGGCAACCCCTGGAGGTTCAAAACCCGGACAAGCCCACTGAATCAGATATAAGTGACACTGAGGGGCCTAAGCAATGCCCCAAAAGGGGGAAGAAAAAAAGGGGAAGTCAGTCACAGGCGAAAAAAACAGGGTGGGGTGAAGGCTAAACCACCATAGATTGTAGGATTTCAACTACCGTAACCTTTTTTTTGTGTTGCAGTCTGTTCTCCACAAATGCTAACACTATTAAAAATAATCTAAAGCGAGGGACTGTGTTCCCCTATCTGAAATCAGGTACCCCAGCTGTTTTTTTACTTCAAGACACTAGATTACACTCTGTGGAGGAATTTCGTCATGCTAGTAAGGAGTGGGAGTCAGGGGCCACTTTTTGGTCCTTCGGATTAGTTCCCTGTTCTGGGGTGGGGATACCCTTTCATCAGCTTTCAGTTAAGGTTTTGAAATTGATTGATTTAGACCCAGGTAGGACCCTGATATTAGACATTACAATTGGCTTGGCTTGCTATCATATCATTAATACATATGCTCCTCAATCAAAATCAGAATGCACTGCTTTATTTACACTGGTTCATCCTTATCTCCACTCCACTCCACTCAGCCTGTTATCTGGAGCGGGGATTTTAATTGTGGACTGGGGAAGCAGGACAGGGGTCAAAGTACATCCACTACTAAAACATTTTGTGATATGTCCCTTCTATGATTGGCCATTCAAACAGCTAATCTTAAAGATGCTTTTTTTCCCACATGGGTCATAGAGAGCTGACCTTTTATTAAGGTGCTCTATCGACTTGGATAGACTTCTTTTTTATTTCACAATCCCTTTCTTGTTTAAAAGATAATGCACTGGTGGTTGAATATTCAGATCATAAAATGTTAAAACTTAAACTGGGTCACAGTGTGGTTTCATATGGCCCTGGGTATTGGAGACTTAATTCTTCCTTCTTATTGCAATCGGACCTTCAGCAACATGTTTTATATTTTTTGATTTGTAGAAAATCATTGAGTTATATGATTCCCCTGCTGAATGGTGGGCCTATACTAAGGTGGAGCTTCGGCAGCTATTAATTGCATCTGGGAAAAGAGTTCAGACATCTGAATATCAGTTATATTTGAGTCAGGGACAACAGTTGCAGCATCTTTTGTCCCTGGCTCAATCAACTAGGCATAATTTTACAGAGCAAATTCGATGCATTAAAAACAATATGCTTCAATTCCACTACAAACAAACTGAGGCTTTGAAAAGTGCAGCAACAGTATGGGATAGGAGGGTCTTTTGTCTCTTCATGTCCCATGATGGCTAGCCAGGAACATACAAAAAAGAAAACATTTTCAGTCATACGTGATCACTCGGGTATGTTACACACTACAACCCCCTGTATCGTACAAGTGGTGACGGATTATGTCACAACCTTGTTTACAGAGGATAGGCAGAATATGCTTCCATTTCTGTGGATTTTCAAGGGGCTTGAGCTTCCACATGGTCCACCTAAGCTGTTACAGAATCTTACGTTGCCCATCACCCAGGGAGAGGTGGAATGGGCTGTTTCCTCCTCAAAAACAGGAAGAGCAGTGGGGAAAGATGGGTTGCCTTTGGAGCTGTATAAGCTGATCAGGTCAGAACTTTCCAGCAAATTAGCAATAGTGTTTAATTATTATCTAGAACATAATGCTATTCCTTTGGAGATGGCTGGGGGCATAGTGATTTTTCTCCTTAAAACAGGTGATAAAAAGGATTTGGCTAATTGGTGGCCTATTTGTCTTAACTGTGACTTTAAATTACTGTCAAGAATTTTGGCAGCTAGGCTTTCACAACTGACGGAGCACTTAATTTCTCCCTCGCAATCAGGCATGGTACCTGGTCATAAAATCACTGATCAGCTTATTTTGCTCCGTGAAATCTTTGCACGAAAAGACATTTCTGACTTGGAAGGGCTTGTTTTGTCACTTGACCAAAAACAGGCCTTTGACAATGTTAACCATAAGTTTCTTTGGCATACCCTGGCTTGCTATGGTATCCCTCAGATGTTTATTTCTTCGGTTCAAGCATTATATAGATTTTTTACAGTAACTCCCTTAGTAAATGGTTTTTTTGGCCCACTGATCTACCTAAGGGGTTAGACAAGGGTGCCCTCTGAGCCCCCTTTTATATGTCTTTGCAGTTGACCCCCTTCTTAGGTTATTAGATACATCCGAGCATATTCAAAGAATCTCAATAGATCAACATCTCTTACCATACACCACATTTGCATATGCTGATGATTTGGTAGTTTTGGTCAAGGACCAACTTTCTGTGGAAGAAACTCTCTGCTTATGTATGGTTTATGGAACAGTTTCCGGAACGGTCTTAAACATGACCAAAAGTTCCGGGAGGGCACTGAGGGGGCCACCTGGCTCTACCTCCTCAGATTGCAAGTGTTAGTTTTGGTACTGGCCCCATCAAAATACTGGGGGTACAATTCTGTGTTGGGACATGGCTCTGACTAACTGGGATATTAAACTACAAATTGGTACACAATTGGTTAAGAAATGGAATTCGTGGGGGATGAGTAAGAAGAAATGGATTTATCTTATTAGAACATTTTTAGTGCCTATCTTTTTGTATGTGTCTAATATTTTTCCCCTCCCACAATCCAGGGAAACAGCAGTGTACTGCCTCTTTTTTCAGGCTTTTTCGGGCAGTAAACCGAACCTTATTAAATGGAATATTCTGTATCTTCCCTTAGAGCAGGGAGGTCAGCGGATGGTTAATCCTGTACTTTTCTGTTTTTGTCAATTTCTTTTTACTAATATTAGATCATTATTGATTAATATGAATACTTATTGGGGTGATTTAGTTTATAACAGTGTCTTGCTCTGGTTTCCCTTGTGGGATGGTGGTATGCTCAGGGTGGTAAAAAATCATAGTACTGTGGCCCCATTTTTTAGGGCAGTTTTGTAAAGTTTAAGATATGGAAGATATCCAGTCTGGCGGTAATTATGCTAAATAAAAAGCAAGTGTATGCACAGGTCTTAGGAAAGGCATTTCATGAAAATGTAGTTTTTCCGAAATACCCAGTGGAACAACGCTCCTCCTTGGTCCACTTATTAATAGAGAAATGTATTCCTATAACAGTAAAGGATGTTTTGTGGCTTTGTTGTCATGAATGATTAAATGTTAAGGCTAACCAGAAACATGAAAAGATGGAGGAAAGGATTTGTTTTAGACCTATGTGCTGTAACCAGCTGGAAACTATGAAACATTTGTTTTTTTTCCTGTTTATATATTCAGCATTTTTGGGCATTTATTGCTAAAAAGGTGGGCGAAAATATATTTTCTACTGTATCGTATCCGATTTTGATTTATGGGGCATACGCTTCTGGGTGGGGTAAATGGGATAAAGGGACGTTACATATTGTTTTTTCATTATTTAAATGGAATATTTGGAATGCTAGAAGCATATTTACATTACAACAAAAAATGATTAACCATTCTGAAATATTTCAAAAAGTGCAAAGTGAATTGATTAAGGTTTATTATTTAGAAGCCCAAATGTTAACACAGCAGGTATTACAGGCTCAATGGCGGAATCTTTTATGGATCACGGATACTGATGTTCCTGTTACTTCAATGTATTTCTTCAATTTTCATGTTTAGTTTGCATATTATTCTTACTGTTTTTTGTTTTTTTTGTCCTCTTTGCCATTTCAGTGTTATGATTTTCTGTATTGATTGTTTTTTTGGGATTCTGTATGATTTCTTTAATAAAATCTTCCCCATCTCTTTTCGATAAGTGCTATGGGATCTTTAACATCCACCTGAACTACCACCAATCCAGGCAGATGGGACCTCAGTTTAACATCTCATCCGAAGGACGGCACCTCAGTACTGCAGCACCCACTCCTCATGCTGCACTACAGTGTCAGTATTGGGATATTAACCCAAGTGCCAGATGTGGAAACTGAACCCACAGCCCTCTGATCTCCCGGCCTCAGAGGCAAATGTGCTATTGAGTCACTGACACTGTATTATGAGACTTCTTATGACCCCCACTGCATGTACCCAGTACAGAAAATTTTCAAATCCCTGTCAAAACATAATTCTGCCAACTACAGCACTATTCTGTGCCACAGGTGCAAAAACACATTTTGGCCAGGATTTGAAAAAATGTCAGCTGTGGCATACATGAGGTGGGGTAATAAGAAGACTATGATGAAAATATGGGGTGAAAATATTGAAAATGTCCAAAGTTATGAGTGTGCATAATGAAATTGCAAGGAATGGTCATAGCACAGCCATTTTTTGAAATTTTGACCCCAGCTTTCAACATAGCCTTCTTATGACCCAACCTCATGAACGATATGACTGTCATTACACAAATCCCACCAGAAAGGTGATTTCACCCACTGACCACAAAAATGCCTTTCCAATGGGAGTTGCCTAATGACAGTCATATTGTTCATCAGGTGGGGTTCCCAAAAGGCCATGTTGAAAATTTGGGGTCAAAATCTCAAAAAACAGCTGAGTTATGCATAAAAGTTGAACCTCCCCATTGAAAAACATTGAAGTCATTCACCTTAGTTTTTCATATTGCAGTCACTGGTTGCTGCAGCAAGATGTGTCTTTGACTGGGAGAGCGGATCTCGAACCTGGGATCTCTGCAGGTGAGTGACGATCTGTGGGGGTGTCAGTGGGGGTGTGGGGAGGTGGATGCAGAGTGGGTGGTCGGGTAGGGGGTGTGTGAATGATCGGCAATGGGCCATTTTTTTACAAGTAAACAAAAGAAAAAAGACAACAAGGGGTGGTTTTCTTATTTTCAGCATAAAACACACCTTGGAGTGTGGGTGGATGCCACTAACCACCAATGAAAAGGAAAAAAAAACATTGGAGGGTGGGGGGGGGACAATTAGACACCAGGGATAAAGGGGCATAGTTGCAGAAAGCCACAATTCAAAAAAAATGTAAACAAAAGTACAAAAATTAAAAAAAGGGAAAAAGTATATTAAAAAAAAAACAGATCAGGATTAAGAGTGGGGGGTCCCAGTAGACACCAAGGATATTTATGGGGCAAAGACAACCAGATGGCTGTATTTGTCAGGACCAGATGTCCAGAAACCATTTTTCATGACCAGATGGCCGTGGTAAAAATCCTTTTTCGCCATCATGTTTCCTTTTCGCCATCCTTTTCCATCATGGCAAAAAAGGAAATCGGCTGGCCAAAAAGGATTTACCCTTTTCATGACCAGATGGCCCCTTTTCACAACCAGATGGCCATGCTGGTAATCCTTTCTTGCCAGCGAATTTCCTTTTTCATAATCCTTTTTCATCATGGCGAAAAAGGAAATCAGCTAGTGAAAAAGGATTACCAGCATGGTCATCTGGTCATGAAAAGAGGCCATCTGGTCGTGAAAAGAATCCTTTTAACTGGTTTCCTTTTAGCCATGGACGAAAAGGGAATTGCAAAAAAGGAAGTTAGTGAGTGGTGAAAAAGGATTAAAACAGTTACAAAAATTTGTTTTGAGAGGCATACAGAAGTTGGAAACCACAAAAGACTGCTCATCAACTGCCGATGAGTAAGTTACAGAGTTCAATGTCTGCAACAGACATCCCTCAGCACAGTTAGGACAGTTTTTTCAGCCAGAAATGAAAAACAAGACGGCGGCTCACAAAAAAGGATTTTTTTCTGGTGAACAAGGATTGGCCCCTCAAGAAAAAGGATCCTTGTTTGTCAAAGTAAAATCCTTTTTCATTACAGGAATCTAACCTGGAAAATAAAAATCCCATTCAAAATAATGAGACCTTAAAATGCTGTAACTTTGGGACGGATTAATATTTTTTCACCAAATAAATACTGGGCTGTTCTATGACCCAATCTCTTTCTACCATAACAATTTCAGACCAAAATTCAACACTGCCTGTGCACAGGGTGATGAGGAACAAAAACAGCAAAAAGTGGTGAATTTTGTTTTTTTCACTAACTGGATCTCAGGATCTGCACATCCGACTGGAACAAAATTTGGCATATCAAGAGATCTACCCCTGGAGACCACGTATGAAAACTGTTGTGCAAATCTGTTGAACGGTTACAAAGGTACTAAAGTGCAAAATTTGAGGTTTAACATTAAAGCGCCTACTCATCTTAACTATATAATACATCTATCTGTCTGCCTGTCTATCTATCTATCTATCTATCTATCTATCTATCTATCTATCTATCTATCTATCTATCTATCTGTCTCTGTCTGTCTATCTATCTATCTATCTCTCTCTCTGTCTGTCTATCATTTTTTTATCTACAGTATCTATCTATCTATCTATCTATCTATCTATCTATCTATCTATCTATCTATCTATCTATCTATCTATCTATCTATCCTGGTGCAGTAGTGCCAGTTAATTAGGATTCAGCCCACAGTTCTATGTTAAAGCCAAATTTGTGAACTTTAATAACTTCAGAACTGCTCAGCTGAGTTGCACTAAATTTGTCATGCATAATATCTAGGGGTAGGTCTCTTGACATGGCAACTTTCCTGTGAATCCATTTAACGGTTTCAAAGTTATTAAAGTTCAACAATCCCTACATTTACCAAGTTTCCCCCATTTCTTTGTACACCTGTATCTCAGAAACGGCTTTAGGTTGTTGTCTGAAATGTTCAGGGTAGAAAGCATTTGCCCAAGATGTGGCTTTTTAAGGTTTGGTGGAAAAATATTAATCCATTCAAAAGTTATACAATTTTTAATTTTCCCATTATTTCGTATGGGAAAAGTTGGATGTCCAGCATGAAAATCCTTTTGTTTTTGCAGGAGGAACTCCAATTTTTGCATGTAGGGTCACATAGAACCTAGTTTGTTTTCACAGATCTCCTTTCTTTTTGCAGGAGCTACTGTTATTTCACATGTAGTGTCACATAGAGTCTACTGTACTTTTGCAGAGCTCTGTTGTGTCCACCATCTTGTTTTCTCATTAGAGAGAGAGAGAGAGAGAGAGAGAGAGAGAAAACATTTAAAAATAGATGTAACGTAAAAAAGAAACTTCAGAAATTAATTAAATGGGACCCATTTAGCTAGACTAGATTCTGATCTTTTTTTTTAAATATTGGCCATAAACACCTTTTATGGGCACCTGAAATACCGGGTGCAAAGGTTAGTGGGTGAATAGCTTCTGCCATGTTCTGTGTATGAGAACAGTGGGATTTTCTTCACTTGTGCAGCCACGGCTTGAACTCATGCTGCTGGCTGCACTTTTAGCTGTGAGCCACCATTTCCCTGATGTCTAGTGGCACCCTCCAGCCACCGATCACTGTCCCCTATGCCCTATCCCTGGTGTTTAGTGGCACCCCTCCCCATAGGCTTTTTCTTTTTTTTTCACCCAAAATGAAGGTGAAAAAAATGGGGAAAGGCAGGCACCAAACCTAGGACCCCCCAGGCTCATGGACATGTGCCCTGCCCACTGTGCCACAGGACAAGCACCATGAAGTAGGTGTTGTTGTGGCCCTTGTGCTGAGTTCTGACTGCTGCCAGAAAGAGACCATGCATAACCCCCCCCAGCAGCATGGGACACTAGGGAGCCCACTCCCAGTGTTTCGAAATAGCCATTTATTTTTTATTAGCCGACATCGGGGGGCCCAATCCCCATGTTGGCACTAGAAACATCACCCCTTTTCCAGCACTGTGGGGCATGTGGGAGCCAACTCCCAGTGTCCTGAAATCCTTATTTATTGTTTAGCTGAAAAGAAGAAAACCATCACTCAATGTCTTTTTTTCTGTAGCCTGAAAACAGAAAATGGTCCGTCACTGTCCCTGCCATCCCCCTTCCCCATCACAGTACCAGGTCAATATGCTACTGCTAAAACAGTGCAGCAAGAACCATGATGTGTAAAGTGCAGAAACATTTAGCGTGAAGGGGTATAATGGCAGTAGGGTATTACCACTACCCCTGTTGCTATGTGCTTACATTGGGAAGGTATCAAGTTGCTGTGTGTGTGTGTGTGTGCCTGATCGAGCTGCTCCCATGATGGAGTGGCTAAGGTACCAGCACACGGCAGCTTTGGAGACCTGGGACCATGGTTCAGTTTCCCCCAGATCTCCTGGTGTTTCAATGTTTTTGTTTATTAAAAAAAGAACTCCCCCCCCCTTCAGAGTTTCTACCCATCTCCAAAGTCTACACCTCCCTCGGAGTTGGTTACTTTTAGTCCATGGGGTGTGGTGTCCCATTGTTTGCTATGGTGTGCACTATTCTATGGTTGGTGTCTTGCCCAACCTTATTTTGGTGAACAGCATTTTGCTTGTGGCATTTATTACTGCGCTATTTTTATTTGCCTCAGAATAACCTTGTGCCCCCCATCCCCAACTTCCCACCTCTGGAGGTCATCCACTGTCATCTTTTGTGGACTGGGACATGTCTGCACTTTACAAAGCAGATCCGTAAACTGAGAAATCAAGGTATGTGCTGTATAATGTATTTCAATGGCATTTTGAACTTATATTGATATCTTTACCATTTTTTGGTATTTTTTCACCAAAGTTTTCAACATGGGCTTTTTGGGACCCCACCTTATGGACACTGTCGCTGTTATTTAGTTAATCTGGCTCGGAAGGTGATTTTTTGGGACCGATTAATGAAATGACAGTGCCAGTGTTCATGAGTTGGGATCCTAAAAAGCCCATGTTGAAAATTTGGTGAAAAAATTCCTAAAAATGGCTAAGTTTCACACGTACGTTGACATTTTTTTATGCACATGCTTAACTTTGGTAATTTTTAATGTGTTGACTCCAAATTTTCAACATGGCCAGTTTTTCAAACCACCTCATGAACAGTACAGCTGTCATTTTCATGTCCTGCCCAAAACATGTTTTTGTACCCGTGGCACAGAATGGCATTTTGACACGGATTTGAACATTTTCACCTATGGGGTTTATGAGGTAGGGTCGCCGCTATGCGGCATTATGACAACCACTCACTTGGGTTAGTTGCAGGCTAACAAAACAGCACAAACACAGTACATACAGATTTGTAGACAATCCCAGACGATGTGCCATCTCTTTACCACAAACAGCAATGTGCAGTCTCTTTACCCAAAACAGCAAAAAAAATAAAATAAAAATAAATAAATACATAAATAAATAAAGCAATTATTTCAGCAGTGCCCGCCATTTCTTATCAGTGGTTGGCCAGTCAATAGGAATGAAGGGATCTTACTAGCTGTTTTGTAATCCTACCACTGGAGATCCTTAATTTCCACAGTGCAACCATATTCACCTCCCTACTTTACCTGGAATATAATTTTTATGAGGTCAGCCGGAGGATCGCAGGAGTTCAGTGTCACTCATGGCATTCTCTATATTGGTCTGCTGTTTGTTTTCCTGATCCCCCTCCCACTACTGGAGCCACCACCCTGTCAATTGCCATGTTTCCTGCTGAAGGGTGGGGGGGGGAGATATTGTGGCTGATTTTTGTTTTAGTAAATGAAAAAAGAGTTGAGTTCTCATTCGGGCAGAACAACATGCGTTTTTATTTTTGAGTGAATAAGTATGCTTTTTTCACATCATGGCTCCGATCCTATGTGATGTACTGTCCTTGTGCTGATTTTGTACTACGCTCCGTACAGTGGGTCAGGGATGGGGCTACTAGCATTGTAGTCGTGCCAGCCTGACTGTGGCTAAATTAAACTGTTATCTGCACACTGGGGGCCCCAATCTCCGGTGGCAGTGTATTTATTTATTTATTTATTTATTTCATTTCAGTGTTGGATGCTTCCCTCTCTTTGCAGCCCATTTATTTATGGCACTGCTGACATCGAAGGGCCCAATCCCTGTGTTGACTTTTACACCCCAGCCAGCAGTGTGGGACATTGGGGAATCCACCTCCAGTGTCCTGAAATACTTTTATTTGTTTTGTGTTTGCCCTGAAAAGGAAAAAAGTCCCACAATGTCTTTGTTTTACCTGTAAAGAAGGAAATGGTCCCATGTCATTGCCGTCTTCAACCTACCTCCAACCTGACCCTCCCACTGAGCACCCACCACCCCACGCACCCCCTTACCCCATACTTACCTCCAGAGGTTGGCCAGTGCCATCTTCTGTGGATTGGGACATGTCTGCACTCTTCAAAACTGAACTGCAAACTTAAGAATCAAGGTAAGTGCCATGTAATGTATTTCAATGGTGTTTTCAACTTATGTTAATATCTTTGCCATTTTTTGGTATTTTTTCACCAGATTTTCAATATGGGCTTTTTTGGGATCCCATCTCATGAACAATGTCATTGTTGTTTCGTTAATCGGGCCTGGAAGGTGATTTTGTGGTCTCTGTGCAAAATCAACTTTTGGGACTGATTAACAAAATGACAGTGCTAGTGTTCATGAGGTGGGGTCCCAAAAAGCCCATGTTGAAGATATGGTGGAAAAATTCCTAAAAATGGCCAAGTTACGAGTGTGCATTGGGAATTTTTCTACACAGGTGCATAACTTTGGTAATTTACAATATTTTGACTCCACATTTTCAACATACTCATTTTTTATACCACCTCATGAGCAGTGCAGCTGTCATTTTTTGCACCCTGTCCAAAATGTGCTTTTGCACCTGTGGCGTGGAATGGCATTTCAGCACAGATTTGAAAATTTTCACCTACAGGGTTTATGAAGTGGGGTCATAAGACTATGCTGAAAGTTTGGGGTCAAAATATTAAAAAAACAGAATTTATTAAGTAACATTGTTTATTGGGATGTCCGTTGCACCCCTTGGGAACATGCTGCCTTATCGTGCCAATGAGCGGAGTTCAGGTGTGAACTCAGCAAGGTGGTTTACTGGGACAAGGCTGATGGGGCAGGTGCTGCAGCATGCAGCACCAGTCACAGCCTGAGTAGGGATGGAGCAATGGTTTGGCACAGATGCCGCACCCTGTGGTTGGTCAGGGAACCTCACCCACAAGGTATCCACATGTGTGCCGGGGTCTGCTGAGGCCATGCACTGTGTCAGGACTGTCTCCAGTGTTGTATTTACCTCATTTTGCACAGGTCCGAAAGGGGCATGTGCAAATGAGGATATAATTCCAGGACTGTCTCCAATATTGTATTTATGTCATTTTGTACAGGTCCCAAAGAGTCCTTTACAAATGAGGATACAGTTCCACTATCACAAAAAAGGGAAATTCTTTGCAAAACACTATGTTAACGCAGACATTAGGGTTGTAAAAATGCACAGTGCACAAAGAAGAGAAATGAAAAAACATTAGGGATTTGGGTCTCCGGAGTATTGGCAAATCAGTCGTGGGGTCTTACTTGGGGTTGTCAACCCTAATACCCACCCATACCCTGGATCAGACGAGGCCAAATGTGATGTATGGGCCCCTGCGTGAAGAAAGCTCTGACAGATTATGTTGGCCATACTGTATCACTATGAGGCATTAGGTTGAAGTTGTATCTTGTGCTTCAGACAGGAGGCTATGGGCTGGGAGGGTGGGCATTAGGTTTGACAACCCCAAGTAAGACCACTACCAATTCATCAATACTCTTGAGACCCAATCTAAAGTTTTTCATTTCCCGTCTTTATGCGCTGTGCTTTTTACAACCCCAATGTGTGCATTAATGTAGTTTTTGCAAAGAATATATATATATATATATATATATATATATATATATATATATATATATATATATTTATATGCATGGTATATACATACATTTATAAAATGGGTAGGAAAAAAGAAGCTCATCTAGTGGACAATCATCAACCGGTGACTGTGCGTATATCAAAGCGCGACCGCACACCTGCATTTTTACCCCCTCCAAAACAATTTTGCCATTTTATAAGATAGATAACCAACTATAAGGTGTGCTGTAGCACTGTGGTATATGCATGCCTTGGGTGGTTGACACACTCAGCCTGCAGCCTCGTGCATAGCAATGCACACCAAGGCATGCGTATATCAGAGCGTGACCACACACCTTAGAGTGGGTTATCTTTTACATATATGTAATAGATAAACCACTCTGAGGTATGCTGTCATGCTCTGATATGCACACGCCTTGGTGTGCATTGTACACACAAGGCCGCAGGCTGAGTGCATCAACCACCCAAGGCGTACATATATCAGAGCATGACTGCATACTTCAGAGTGGTTTATCTATCTTATAAAATGTCAAAATTGCTTTTTAAGGGGGTAAAATGCAGGCGTGCGGTCATGCTCTGATATACTGTATGTATAGTCATGTGATGTGAATCAACAAATCAACAGACATAATTTTTCCTACCCATTTTATAAATATATATATAATAGGGGTGCGATCAAGCCCCTATAGTTAGGGTTGATACAGCACTTCAATGTTAAATCTCAATTTTTGCATCTTAATAACGTTGGTATTTTTTAATGAAATACCCCCAAAATTTGGCATGCCCTGTCATTCTGCCAGTGTCTCAAGATTTGGAAAGTTTTGTGATGGCATCTTGTATTATTTTTGAGATATAAAGTGGTTAAAAAACAGAAGAAAAAAAACAATTTTTTCTCCATAGTTTAACATGGGATTTTTTACTGTCATCTACAGCACACACGGATTGAAAAATTCCTCTGTAATTTTTATGGATGGCTGGGTGTGTGCCAAGGGTGTGCCTTTGAATAGGTTGGTGAAAAAAATATACTACCATTTTTGAATTGTGACAATTCTGTGATAGAGGCAAGACGGAGATAAATGAAAACTGTTCAAACTCTAAATGTACTGTTCAAACTGTTAATTTACTGGCCATGCTCAGAGAAAATCCTGTTCGAACTGTCAGTCATCTTGTTTTTGTAACAATTTACAAATAGTGTTTTACTCAACTACTGTATGCTAAGAACAGTAGACCACCTGTATTTAGGTTTCAGTGATATGCTTAGTGCCATGTTTGTCTTAAAATTAGTATATCTCCATGGCAAATGTGTATTTTTTTACTGAAAATTATGTCTGTCATTCCTCACTAAGCAATTACAGTTCTTTTTGTTACTGTTCAAACTTTACTGTTTGAACAGTAACTAACCATTTACACTTCTCAGATTAGCCCCAGTACCCTGTTCTGCCTGCCTTTTGTCTGACGCAGATTGCATAATTTCATAAACAGAACTTTTTTTAACTATAAGACCTGGCATTGATTCACACAGTTACAATGTAGTAATCTAAAGTATATATTTTTGTTGGTTTCCTGTTCTTGTTTTAACATCTATAAAGAAAAAACAATTCAAAAGGCTAAGTCAGTAAAGCCTAGAATTTAGACAGCCTTTTTTTTCCAAACAGAATTATTTCAGAAATACAAACAATACATTGATTCTCATCTTAAAATCTGTCTAATCACAGAGGCGCCAGTGTGGTCTAGTGGCTAGAGCAACAGCTTGGGAACTGGATCACAGGTTCAAGCCTGCTACAGCCAAACACTCAGTGTCACTCAGTCAGTGTCAGGATTACAGGGTGCTTGTCAGGGCTTGGCATCTATATAAGTCTGCTGCCTTTGCTGTAATATTTCAGCAGCTAACTTGCAATAAAAATATTGGCAGCATATACAGCATGTCCCGACTGACTGCCCCAATCCCCTTGCTTCTACAATGAGTACAACCTTAACTCCAGTGGATGTTGCATCTCAACTTGGCCGTCGTAAATAAATTGTCAAATAAAAAATAAACGAATACAAGCTGTAGTCATTTACCTTATACTGTATGAAAATAATTTGAAACCCTTTTTTACTGTTTTAGTTTCTTCTTCAACCACATTAAAAGTCCCTGCTAGAACGGACCCCAGGGTATTGAGTGGCAGCAGTGGGAACAAGATCCGAGGTATCACCAACCCACTTGAAGAACCAGGACAGGAGGAGGGTTCCCTACTGACAAATGAGTTTTGATGCACCTCTTGGATAGAACTAATCCTGCAGTCAGGGACACCCTGTACCGGCTTAGTGTGGCATTCTGAACTCGGCTGACTGCAGAGCCCAAGGATGAATTGTCTGGGCATTCATTTAGCAACAAATCAAAATGAGATTCAAAATTCAGAGACAACAACCCTTCAATATAAGCAGCTGACATCAGTGGAGATTTTATAAAATAATGTTTTTAGCATGTGAGAATGGATTTTTTTGTTTCCAATTTCGAGTTTTGAGTTTAGTTTATCATGTAAGCTCCCAATGAAAATTATCAAAATTTATAGAAATAATTGCATAATTAATAATTGAATAATCTGCATTCTTCTACCACCTGCCTTAATTTTGAAACTCCATCCCTCTGCCCCTCCACCATGCCCCCTCACCCACTGCTCTTTCCTCTCTGCTTCGCAAACTTCCTCCCCACATCTGTAGTTGCAACTAATTTTTCTCCTCATGTCTCACCTCTCTATCCGATCTTGTTTACCCGCATTCTAACCCTACCCTGCTTCTACTGCCCCTGTATGGGTGACCTGAATTCTAAGCTGCTTTTCAGCTATATCTCACCCTTCTACTCTTAGCACTGTATATTGGTCACCAATTACTGTTCCACTATTCAGCTTAGATTACTGTGCTGTTGTAATTGTACTACCTGGTTATATAATTATTTATTACTGTATTTCCCCCTGCCCCTTTCCCTGATTGCTGCACCGTTGTTATGTTCTACCTGTATGTATATCTATTGCTGATTGCTGCACTGTTGTTATGTCCTACCTGTATGTATATCTATTGCTGATTGCTGCACTGTTGTTATGTTTTACCTGTATGCATATCTATTGCTGCATTTGCTGATTGCTGCACTGTTGTTATGTTTTACCTGTATGTATATCTATTGCTGATTGCTGCACTGTTGTTATGTTTTACCTGTATGTATATCTATTGCTGCATTTGCTGATTGTTGCATTTGCTGATTGCTGCACTGTTGTTATGTTTTACCTGTATGATATCTATTGCTGCATTTGCTGATTGCTGCATTGTTGTGTTTTACCTGTATGCATATCTATTGTTGATTGCTGCACTGTTGTTCTGTTCTACCTGTATGCATATCTATTGCTGCATTTGCTGATTGCTGCATTTGCTGATTGCTGCACTGTTGTTATGTTTTACCTGTAAGTATATATGTTGCTGCATTTGCTGATTGCTGCACTGTTGTTATGTTTTACCTGTATGCATATCTATTGCTGCATTTGCTGATTGTTGCACTGTTGTTATGTTTAAGGCAAGGCAAGTTTTATTTATATGGTGCCCCATCCCAGAGGCTATCGGTGCCTTACAGAAATTTACAATACAATATGCAATATAGCAGTAAAAAGTACAATAATACACAAAGTAAAGTGTAAATAAGTTTAAAAACTATCAAAATACCATAATCAGGGACTGAAAAATATATTAAACTTCAGTAATCATTTTCATTAAAAGCCAGGCCAGAAAGGTGGGCCTTCAGCCCTCACTTAAACACCTTTGCCGAGGGGGCATCCCGGACTGCAGATGGAAGACGACACAGACACCTGATTGTCAAAGATCAGTCTGCTATTAAGGATCACACCCAGATTCTGCACCCTCTGGGAAGCTGTCAACAGGGTCAAACCCAGTACAAGACCAGAATCAGCCCTGGGCAGCAACCCATCACGCCTGCAAACAGGCTCGATCACCAGCACCGTGGCTGGATTGAGTCTCAGCCAGCTAGAAGCCATCCAGTCATTGATTTTAGCCAGACAGTTGTTAAGCACATCAACAGCTCCGGATGTTCCATGAGCAAATGACAAATACGGTTGGGTATCATCTCCATAGCAGTGAAACTCCACCCTGTATTGTCGAATGATCTCACCCAGGGGCAGCATGTACACTGTGAATAACATCGGTGACAGGACTGAGCCCCGTGGTACTCCACAGGACAGAGGCATTGGGAGGGAGGAGGAGAAATAACCCATCACAACCCACTGCACCCAATCCAACAGATAGGACTCACACCACCTGATAACAGTACCAGCAAGTCCACAAAACTCACAGAGCCAATACAATAACATGGCATGGTTCACAGTGTCAAGGGCTGAAGAGAGAGATTGAGGAGTACAAGAACTGACCTGTCTTCTCTATCTCTAGCCCTGAGAGGATCATTATGCACCCTCACTAGAGCTGTTTCAGTGCTGTGTCTTGCCTGAAAACCCGAATGAAATGGCTCATAGATGTCCGAGGACACCAGGTGATCCTCAAGCTGTTGTGCCACTAACTTCTCAACAACCTTGCTCAAAAAAGGCAGGTTGGAGATAGGACGATAATTCACCAGGACATCGGGGTCAAGGGAAGGTTTCTTAAGAAGGGGCCTCACCAGTGCTTCCTTCAATGCAGACGGGAAAACCCCCTCTTCCATTGAGCACCTGGCAATCCCTGTGAACACTGGGCAAACAGCCTCAACATATCCCATTAAGAAATGCATCAGGGCCGGGTCCAGTTCACAAAATGTGTGCTTCAGCTCTAAGATCACCTTAGTCACATCAGATACTTGCACTGGCCTTAACTCTTCCCAGATAGATGGGGTGCCTCTATTCCCCCCACCCAACCGCTGCTAGGTGAAAGTCTACCTGGCAGAATCCCTGACTGGATGGCTGACACTCTGTCAGAGAAGAACAGAGCAAACTCTTCACATAAAGTGAATGAAAAGGCTATTTTTGGCTGCAGACAGGCAGGGTGTAAAAGTCTGTCTACAGTCTGAAACAGCTGAGAAGGTCTGTTCCTCCCAGCAGCAATCTCCCTGGACAGAAATTCTGCCTTCTTATGGGAGCTTGCCCCCTGGTACTCAACATAGTGAGCCCGCAGGGCCAGCTTGTCAGACTCCAGCCAGATCTTCCACCAGTGACGCTCCAACTTCCAACCCCTGATCTTCACCACTCTGAGATCCCCATCAAACCAAGGGGGTCTCACATGAGAAGACCTGGGTTGCAAAAGAACTGGTGTGATGGCATCTAGACCTTCAGAAGCCACCCTGTTATAGGTGGCAACTGCCTCTCCAGCACCAATCGCACATGCTGCATCAACCCTAGATAGATCAGCTGCCGCCAACTGTCCCTCTGGGTGCAAGCCCCTTAAAGGGCAATAGCTGACCATTTCTGCAGGGGAGGGACTTCCAGGGGGAACCCCAAATGTGAACTTCATGGTGTAATGATCAGACCAAATGACCTGATCAATTTTGAGGTTATCAACCTCAAGACCCAGCTGGAACACCAGATCGAGTGTGTGGCCGTGCTGGTGGGTAGCAGAAGCAACTGCTTGTGACAGGTCCAGTGACTGCATCAACTGGAGGAGGTCATAACTGAAACGTGAGGATTCATTGTCGATCCATGCATTGATTTCCTCCAGGATTAAACAGCTGGGGGACTCTCAACACCTAGTTGATGTTGAAGTCCGCTACCTTCTGCAGGAATTCTCCCCCTGCCACCGGGGGTGATAAATATGGAGAATCCTGCAACCTGCACCTGTACTCCCACGGATAGCGATGCACTCAAAAGATAGAGTGCCACCAACTGGGAGCACCGAGAAGCCCAGGCTGAATTGAAAACAATGGCCACTTCCTCAATGCTGTGATCCTTCCTCAGGCAGTGCACCACAGAGTACCTGGAGGGATTGGCGGCCACAGAAACTGGGCTGGCATCGTCATCCAACCAGGTCTTTGTAATGCAAGCCAGGTAGACCAAGAAATCAGGTCTGCAAAAATAGCAGTCTTGTTCCTCATCAACCTGGCATTGCACAGCATTGCCCAAAGAGGATTAGAGGTTGTGGCTGGCCCTGTAGCTACCTGACCACTCGGTCCGGTGGGAGTCCTGGGCACGGAAACCAAACATGTCTGGCTCCTCCCCAGGCACCACTTGCACCCATTTTACCTGTATTTTACCTGCATATTTATCTATTGCTGCATTTGCTGATTGCTGCACTGTTGTTATGTTTTACCTGTATGTATATATATTGCTGCATTTGCTGATTGCTGCACTGTTGTTATGTTTTACCTGTATGTATATCTGTTGCTGCATTTGCTGATTGGTGCACTGTTGTTATGTTTTACCTGTATGTATATCTATTGCTGCATTTACTGATTGCTGCACTGTTGTTATGTTTTACCTGTATGTATATCTATTTGCTGCATTTGCTGATTGCTGCACTGCTGTTGTGTTTTACCTGTATGTATATCTATTGCTGTATTTTCCCCCTTTCCCTTCCCCCTTCCCGCAGTCACACCTAGAAATGAGCCTCGGCTCAATGTGCCCTCCTAGTAAAACATTTTATAAATAAAGAAATAAAGAATAAATAAATAATTCAACATTCCAAAAAACTTCTAAGAACAAATCTAACTCAAGGTTGTGCAATTTGTTCAGATTAGCCCCAGTATCCTGTACTGACTGCCTTTTATTTGACACAAATTGAATAATTCTTAAACAGAACTTTTTAACAATAAGAAATGCTTGTATTGATTCACACAGATGTGATGTAGTAATCTACAGAAAGCAACACTCCAAGGATATATTTCTGAAATTAATATTTGCAATATGTGAATTATTTGTTTTAACCTGGGTTTATTGTTTTTTTCATCTGTAGTACTGAAGGCATTTTTACTATTATTTGAAAATTAATTTTTTTTTAGTTTAAGCGCCTTTCTTTATCTCTCCCCCTCCTCCCATCTTCTCCGTTTCTCAGATCAATTGATAAAATATCTTTATATTGCATAAAATGCAACTTTTAGAAAGATTTTAAAAATCAGATTCTCCCATCTGTATAGTAGGCACTGCAGAACAGAACACCCAAAAAGTGACACAGCACCCGACTTTGGTGTCTGCAGCATCCAATGCATCAGTCAAGATCCAATGCCTCCAGATTCAGTCAGACAGCTACAGTACATTTACTGGTACCGGCAAGTGTTTCCTCACCAATCGAAGCTAATGATCATCTCTGTTTATGGGGGTGAGGTGGAGAGGCAAGCAAATGTTGCACAGAGACTTACGGTGAAACAAGAAGAGCTCAGAGTCTTCACCATGGACATCACAAACCTGATGATTGCAGACACGGGGATGTATTTCTGCACAGCTAGTGCACAGCGTCTAAACCAGAGTTGGGTAGTAATGCATTAAAAGTAACGTGTTACTGTAGTTAGATTACACTGACCAGTAATGTGCACTTGTAACTGATTACTTACACAAAAAAGTAATGTTGTTGAGTTAATTATTACATTTTCGTGCAAGTAATGCATTACTTGTAACGCTCTTTCACATATTACTTGGTCACAACTGAAAGGAAGAGCATGGAGGAGGAGGAGAAGTGAAAGCAATTTAATTCACACTCTGTTATTCTGTGTTGTAGCTGCCTCTTCTGAGGAGGACAAGTGAAAATAATTTAATTCACACTTTGTTATTCTGTGTTGTAGCAGCCTCTTCTCCCTTTGATGTTCCCTGCAGGGTGCTGGCACCACCAGTCAGACAAATGGTCCTCCTAGTTTAAAATATATGACTGAAATACTGAGATAAAAACAAAGGAAGGTGGATTTATAGCCAACAAAACCCTGCTATCATGCCCTGATCACAACTGTGCTAGCCTAGGTGATGACTGTTTACTGGATACAAGAGACATGCAGCAAAGGCACGATAGTGGGGTCTGTGCCAATTAGCTTTAGGGGCAAGAGTCTTCTTAGCTAACTCGTGGTCGGGTGGAGCAGTAGTGGCAGTCTCTTGAATTGGCTTTAAATTATATTGCCTTTAATGTGGGGTGACAGTTCCATTTACAGTTTAATGTGCCTGTGTGCCCTGAACAGATCTTCCTTTGTTCGGGTGTTTCAGTGAGCCGGTGGTTGAATAGAAGAGAAAACTCATCTGAGGTACGAGGAACAGTATGCCGTGCACTGTGTGGCTGACAGTGACACTGACCCAACTCCCACAGTCTGATTTAGGGAGGAAACTCACAGCACAAAAACAGTAAATGCAGGTTGGGACAAGGCAGAGGCAGGATATAATAATAATAATAATAATAATAATAATAATAACCTTTATTTATAAAGTGAAATTTCCAAAAACTAAAGTGCTGTACAAAAATTTTAAATATAGACAAGTTAAAACAAGCAAGATAACAAAACAATGCAATATTTACAATAACATGAAGGATAGTGCACTCCCAGATATCAGTACCAACCTGGCTCTGAATCTGCACAGTCCAGTTGGTGTGACATGCGGTCTAGCAAGTGGGCGAGGTAGGTAGGCGGGATAACCAATAAATAAGTATTCAATAAGATAGTCAAATAAGTGTAAGCCAATTCAAACTTCAAGGACATATGAATAATATATTTATGACAAGCTAGACCCAATGAAAGCATTTCTGCTGTTCCCATGCCTGACAAAGGACAGACTGTCCTGCTCCAAGTTCTGCATTTGATCTCAAGGAGGTCAGCAAACATAGACATCAAGACAAGCAGACAGCACTTGCACTAAAAGACAAAGTAGATTCTTAAGGCCAAAGTCACTGAGTTAATTCTGTTGTACAAAACACAACCACAATAAAGTGTATACTGCGATGGCAGTGCACAGGTGGCAGCAAGCTATCAAGCTAGCAGTGGCGGAGAAAGCAAAAGATGGGCCCCAGTGCATGTTGTAATTTTGGGCCCCTCGCTCCCCCGATGCCCACCCTGCTTCGGCCTCACTATCAGTTTTGTTTTTATTACCTTTATGCACCCTGGACCCTCAAATATCGAGGATATTATAACACATACACACTTATTTATACACATTAAACTTGCCATTGCCAGTTGAAGTGTTCAACACTGCATAACAATTATCAAAATTTTTCCATCTGGGACAGTGGTACCATGACACAGTATACTGCAATACATAATAGTAATATTCTCTACTCATCTATTTGAATTGCCTTTTGCGAGCCTTTCGTTCTGCAAACTCATCAATGATCTGCTGTAGGTTAATTTTTCTGGCTCGTTCATTTTCAATAGATAAGATTCCCAATCCATGAAGTCTCTCTTATCCCATACTACTCCTTAAGTAGTTCTTTATAAGTCTAAGTTTTGAAAATGTGCATTCAGCACTGGCTACTGTTACTGGGATGGTGAGAAACAGCAGAAGTACAGTACAGACTTCTGGAAAATTGGATGCTAATGCACTATAGTCAACAATTAACACGTTTTCCAATTCTTTCACTGATGATTGTTTTGAGATTTCAGATTTCAAACAAGCTCTGAATGAAAGCAACTGCCTTGGAAAAACAAGAGAAATGTCTTTGTAGAAATGGTGGGCCAGTTTTTCAGCTCCTTTATACAGATCATCATCACTTGCAGAAATCAGCGTACTTGGCTGGATTATGCTGAATCTATCAACGACTGCCTGCATGCTTTGAAATCGATTTGAAAACTGTGTGCTTATTATATCAAGGCACCTGTAAAACACGTTTCTGAAAAGTTGTTCTGAGTCAGCAAGTCTTTCATCTTCACATAGCTCATCAAAATGGCGTTTGACCCTTCTCATGTGCTTTTCTTCAAACTTGGCTTGCACACCCCAGTTTTCTGATAATGTAATTGCTGATTTTTTTGCCTCATCAAACTGATTTCAAAATATAACTAGATCTTCATTGGCTTTGTGAAGTAAGTTTGCTGCTTTGTAAAGGTCTGTGTCTTTAGATTGTAGCAGTTTTGACACAGCATTGACTGTTTCCAGAATCTTTGTTAGGATCACGAGAAGAACAAAACTAAAAATTTCTAATAATTTCTTTAATGCCAGAGCCTCATTGCGCTCAGCAGCATTTTTGCTCTGAAGAACTATTTTTGTGAGTGCCTTCATAACATCTGAATACCGAAACGTCAGAGCAGTGAGTGATTCATACCTGGATGACCAATGAGTAGGACAAAGTTTTTTCAAAGTAACATTGCTGGAAAGCTCTGAAGTGGAAGCGAATGAAGATAACATGGCCCAGCGCTTTATACTGTGGCCGAAAAAAAGTGTATAGTCATTCAATCACATCATAAAAATTCCTCACTTCTGGTATTCCTCTAACGGAATCATTCAACGTGAGATTTAAGTTGTGAGCAGCACAGTGAACATATGCAGCATTTGGTTCCTTCTGGGATATTCTCACTTGCACACAGGAGTGCACACCACTCATATTAGAGGCCCCATCATACCCCTGACCACTTTAGATAATTCTAAACCTTTCTGTTCAATGCAGCCAACTATTACCTTCTCAAGTCCAACTGCAGACTAATCACTAATTTCATGAAAACCAAGGAAAGATTCATTGATTTTCACCTCAGTTGCCATGTCCTTGTCATCCCTTTCAATCGTGACATACCGAAAAATTTGACTCAGTTGGTCAGTCTTCACAATATCTTGGGTGGTATCCATTATTACAGAGAAAAAAGGTGCAGCCTTTCTTTCATAAATAATATCTTGCTCAATATGCTTTGATAAAACTTCAATAAGTTTGTCCTATATAGCATGACTAAGATAGCGAATCGATCCACTGGGCATGGAAAAGAGTTACTTCAACACAGGATCATACCTAGCTAACAGTTCCACTACTGAAAGAAAATTCCCACTGTTACCTTGCCCTATAATCTCTCTGTGCCCCCTGAAAGCTAAATTGCACATAGCTAATGTAAGAGTCACATTGATGAGACGCTCCAAAACTTGTCTCCAGAAGTTTTTCTCCTTCTGCATTTGAGTTTCCAAATCTTCATCAATTGTTCCATGTAATCGCCACTGCTGATACACTAAGCAAGATTCTAAATGAACTGCTTATGTTTCATGATATTCAATTTTACTGCTTAGGTGACGCCAGTCTCGAACTCCTTTAACCCATGCAACATTATATGCAGGTGCACTACGATCAGCAAACAACCAGCATGGCTCACAGTGTGCACAGTCTAATTTTGGGGAATAACAAAGCCAAGTACATGGTAATGTAACACCTGCCTTTGTTGTTATGTTATAATAACTTCTGGAGAAACAGCACCCATCTTGATTTTTGTCCCGTGTAAATGGTCCATCTTGTCTACACGAACTTTGTGATATAATATATCTTTTTACTTGGCTGTCCTTAATATGTAAGGGAAAATGACCTCTGTCTGTGGGTTTTTTTTCATCAGCATGAGGAAAACTTGGAAAAACAGGTTGCTTTTCGTCTTCGGTGTTTAAAGCAGCACTTGTTTTGTCGAGTTCTTTCTCCAATACACTTGCCACATCTGGTTCTGGTTCAGATTGTTTAGCAACGTTAGCTTCAGGATTAGCATGATCAGCACAGACTGTCTTGCAGTTGGCCACAGTACTAGGTCCACTGTCTTTCTTTGTGTCTGTGTCACTGTCACTTTCACAAATTTCAGTCTTATCAGGTGTGTTGTCAGACTCATTCACAGTTTGGAAAAAAAACACTGATTTTAGGAAGCTTTGCAGCCAGCAGCAATTTTTCCTTCTTCTGCTTGCACTTTTGCACCACTTTTGAATTTTGGAGGCATCTTTTACTGTTGCATCCAACAATAAACTGTGAGGTTGTTACTTTTTTGTTTGCTTGCCTTCAGGCTGCAGTAATGGCAAACAGAAAGGGAGAAGAGTAGTACAGGACAGGGCAGGAGGTGCTCCTTCACTGATATTGCCCTAGCTCAGTACTCAGTCCCCCCGGCCTAGTGCCCACTACCCACTAGTCCCCACCACCATTGCCTTTGCAGTGAACTGTCACATGTTTAATGTAGGTTACTTTTTGTTTGCTTGCTTCACTTTAAAAATTGGGCGCAGGTTGCACTAGTAATAGCAAACAAGGCCAGGGAGGGAGGGAGACGTTCAGTTCAGGACAGGAGGTACTCCTGCTCCTTTATTTTAGTTAATAATTGCCAACTTTGCCCCTCTAAACACCCTTACTGTACTTATGTTACAGACAGTTGAATGTTTGGTGCACTGTAGTTCATGGGTTTTTGTTTTTTGGGGGGTTCTATTTTTTCTGGTTTTTTTTAACTTTTTATTTGCCACAGCACAATTATTTCACTGTCACACACATGCAGGTGTTGCTGCAGACACCAGTCAGCACTTTTCTTATGATCAGTTCAGTCTGTGTTTGTATAGCAGTCTTCCTTTTTAGCCTTTTCTGACTGCCTAAGTCAGCATGAGGAGGATAATAATAAGGTCAGAACTCAGGAGGAGGTTCAATTCTACTGCTCTGTCCACTCTCTGCTGAGTGTTACTGAGGAGGAGAGGAGAGAGAGAGAGAGAGAGAGAGAGAGAGACACTGCAGAGCAGATGCTGCTAGAAGTCTGGACACAGAAAAAAAGGTCATACAGCACAGGCAATTGACCCCGGCCTCACCCTCCCCTGGCAACTGCAACTAAGGAGTCTGGACTGCACTACCAATAATATATACTGTTTACTGTACAAAAAACATATTTATTTTATGGCTAGTGCAGTGGTTCTAGTGGGTAGTGGCCACCTGGCTACGTGGGTCAAACAATTTAGAAAATCAATTCAGATTCACTTTAGAATTTATTTTCAGTGGAGTCGTGCACTGCTGTGCTGCTGTCTGTCTGTCTGCTAACTGATTCTAAAGGGCAGGCTCCTCAATAACTAAGCATGAGCAGTGGCTAGAGCAGCAGGCAGCAGCAACCCAACAATAAGTGAAGAGAGTTCTGAATTGAAGTACAGTGCACTCCACTTATAACAGACACTGTTATAATGGACAATCTGTTACAGTGGACAAAAACTTATTTCCCAAACCAAATATATCAAATCCAATGCATTTTCCTCTGGTTATAATGGACAGAAACATTGCTTATAATGGACACTTTGAAGCTTTTATAGGTATTTGTAGTGTATTGTGGGGGCAGTGAGGAAATTTGGCAAATGCAGAATTTAGATGGAGGAGCTACAGAGACTACATTTCTTATAAAACAATTCTCCATAAGCTACATAAACTTTTATTAGTTGATTACACTAAAATGGAAATGACTTTATTTTCTAATAAAACCCTTACAGTACAATTGCTTTTGTTCTTACTGTCCTAGAAACCAAACATTCAGCCATTAGAGTTACTATCTTCTTACCTTCTGCAATAAACTTCATAAAAATGAATTTTCTCTGACAGTTAAATAACTCCTAATAGACACACAAAGTATAGAAAAATATATGCTAGGCAGAATTCTGAGTAATCTATGAAGTTTTATGATAGTTTTTCATTCACTCTGAGTCCCTGCTCACACACATATAGACACACCTAACACATAGGCTCCACCGCCTCTGGATATAACAGACACTGGACATAACGGACAAAAGTTGTGTGCACAGATGTGTCCATTATAACAGGCTTGCACTGTAAATCAAATTTTCAAATGTATTTTATGCAGAGGGCCAGACGAGCCAGGCAACATGCCAGCCAGCCAGCTGGGGGCTGGGACCACAGCCCTTAGATCAGCAGTAACTCACTCCCCACCTGTCCTTCCTGGGCCTGGCCTAGTCTGTATCGGGTCGCACTGCTGCTACAACAAGTTCAATCAGATGAACTAGATCAATAAATTTAAAAAATATATATATTTCTGCTCTCTGTGCACCCTAGAAAAGTTCTAGAGCAAAATTTAAGAGGATCAGACTGGAGGAGTTAGGAGTAGGCAGGCAATGTAAAAGGTCTGAGCCCCACAGAGTCAAACAATCCCCACCACCACCCCCCTCTCACTAGGCTCTCTCTCTCTCTCTCTCAACTATGGCACTGGGTGGTCTCGACTTGATAGCTTTCCTAGTTGAGTCTCCACCCTCTCTGCTCTCCTACCCAACCACAGAGCAAGTAGTGATGTGACTGACTGACACTGTCCTTATCCAGTCAGGTGTCAGTCAGCCAGTCATGTGATGCAGCAGCTTGGTGCTAGGAGGACCCATGGCTGCCCTCCTCCTGTGCCTGCTTAAAAAATACCCAAAAGGTCAGACCACCACAACCCAGTTGCCCATCCCCCACCATGACATCACCAGCCTAGGCTAGTGGCGCTGTTCCTTCCCAGTCCCAGACCGACCTGTTGCTTCTGTGATGTGGCTCACTGCTTGCTTGCCTTCCTCTCAGTTCACACTCATGCACTTGCAAGTCGCGGTGGCAGAGCGCAGTCACAAACAATCCATGATCCTCACTTGCTCTCTGTTGCTGCTCGCTTGCTCATGCCCGTGCCCCGCAGTTGCAAGATGGGCCACCATGGCACAACAGTACTTTGGTGGATTTTTTGCCGGCATTGCGTGGCGTGCTCTTGTTCCACTCTGAGTCTGATGCTCTCTGCTGCCACCTGCAGCCACCTGGAGTACACACAGGAGGAGACAGACAGGTCAGTCAGCAGTCAGTAGTTTGTGGCACAATAAACTGCAGAAGCAGAACTCTGGGGAAAATAGGGAGGGAAAAAACCCCATCAAAAATGGCATGTTTCAGTGGGCCCCTTAAGTGTCTGGGCCCCTATGCCACCGCACTGGCTGCACTGGGTATTTCTCTGCCCCTGCAAGCTAGAGATAGGTAAGACTCAGATACTGAACCATTAATTTAAAACACATTGGCATCAACTCATTGAACCTGTGCCTAACTAAGGTTTAGCTGAAGAAAGACATCTGCTTAGATGCTTAGCTGTCAGCTCCAGGCAAAGGTGAGTAGTCAGAGAAAACATCATTCAGAGGTCTCTCTGGGAGGTTTTAATAAAAGCCATCATTCATACATCATTTAATAACAGCCACCCTCAAAAAATAGAAGCCTTGGCTGCAAAAAACAGTTTTTTTAATAGCAGCTGTGTAAAGGAAAAAAATGAGCTGATTTAGTCAATTTCTGGATCTTTGGGGGGGGAGTTCTTTATATAGAGAATAATGGATGGGAAAGGGTTTGATATGAGAATTTAATGCACACCCGAGTTGTGGGGTGCTGCATAAACCCTGAGGGCCAAGCCAGAGGGGTTTTTCAAAGCATCCCACAATGAGGGTGTGCATTAAATTCTTATATGAAGCACCCTCCCCATCTTTTATTTTTTATAATGACAGACCAGCAATTTTTCTCCAGCAGTTTGCGAGACTGTTTGGCCCCGCACATATACAGAATGTTGGCCAATGAGGCAGCAGCATAGTTTGACTGGCATGGCTTATGAATGTCATAACAACCAGCTGGTTGTTATGGAAAATATCAGCCTGGTCAGTACATTGAAAGAAATTGATGACCAGTTATTATAAAAAAATAAACTCTTACTTTACTCTGGGGAGTAGTAAGTTCTAAAATAAGGTTCCGTGTGTTAATATCATGGAACAAAATATTGTGGTAAAAAATATCGTGGGCAAAATAAAGCGAAACAAAATAAAATCAGTGAAAATATATCATAAGACAGAACTGTGCAGACATGGAGGGGGCTGCAGAAGTGTACTCTGCACATGTCCAGAAGGTCTTCCCAGCAGACTTCCCCCTCCCGATAGAATAGGTGGCCATCATGTTGAAGGAGGGTCTTCCTCTGTGGCACTTTTTTTTTCAATTGTTTAACCAGGAATAGTACACTAAGCTGAAAGCTTGTTTACAGGTGTGACCTGGGAGCACAGGGAAGTTAAGTGACTTGCTCAGGGTCACACAATTAATGTAAGTGGGTGCTGTGGGATTCAAACCCATGTCTCCAGATTTGCAGCTCAGAGCCTTAAACCACTGTGCTATACTGCCTCCCATGACATATTGCAGCACCATGGCAGGTACTGGCACACCTGTGCACACACAGTTGCAGTCAGTGGCAGCACAGGTAGTGACTTTCTGCAGTCAGGACAGGCTGCAACTGCTGTGTGCCTCCCTTTTGTACCACCCCACTAATTGGCACTGGATGCACCTGTGGAGTGGGGGCTAATTGCATGCCCCTTAAGATGGCCACCTGCACACTGCCTGGATCCAAGTGTGTGGGGGGCTGTCCATTTCCATGTTGTTCCTGTTTCTGTGGAGTAGTGCTGCCAGGTGCTGGGATCCCTGCATGCACACCTACATGGCATCCTATTGCACCACTTTGACTCCCCCCACTGCGCATTCCAGTTCTGGGTAGCAGCCCATCACGCTGCTGGCTGGACATGGGGGGGGGCTTGTCTGCTTGCCCATGATGGGCTTCCAACCAACCGCTGCTGTTGCTTGCAGCGTGTTGCTGTGCCTCAGTCTCCATTTCCATGTCCTGCCTACAGAGTGCATGGAGGGGCCCCCGTCTGCAGGCACACGACTAGTGTAGTCTGACACAGTATATGTTTAATCATACCCACTCCCCCCCACAGTGCCACACTCTGACAGTCCCTCCACTGCCATCTATGCAGTCCTGTCCATGGCAGCATTGTGGCCCACTCTGATGCAACTGTTTCTGTGTCACCGCACATGTGCCAGCACACAACACCTGGGGATGCCGCTTGATACAGGACTGACCCTGAATATCCATTTTGTCACACAGAACGGTAACAGGTAAGTGTCCTGCCTTGAGACAGGGGCACCACGGCAATGGGCAGCATTGTCCGTGGCTAGATGTGGCAGGCTGTGTGTTGGTGGCAGTGTTTGGGGGCCTGGGGGGGTGCAGGAGTGCCAGTGGAACTTGCAGTAGTGGGAGCAGGCAGCGGGATCTGATCTGTTGTCCATTGTGGTGTTCCTGCTGTGCCCACCCTGCGCTTCATTTCTGGGTGTCCACTTCCCTCCTCCCATGTCCATGGGGTCTGGCAGCACACCGCAGGCTGGTGGCTCACAGTATTATTGACCACAATGTTTGTCCCAGGCATTCTGTATGCCCACAATGTGATGCCTGCGATATTTTATCCTGCTTTATTATGTGGGTGATATTAACACCCAGAACCCTAAAAGAAGCCCCCATTATTTCATAATAGTGGAGTTTGTAATAATAGAAATGAAATGAAATGAAAAAAAAAATGAGTTGATCTCTCACCGGGTCCAGAAAAAAAATCCACTATAGTCAGTTTTGAGAGATATTTGAAGGGTTTCCTTAGAGCACACTGTGATCTGTAAAAACTCCCTTTTACTTTGCCCTGTGGGAATAATAGCTATCCTCAGAAGCCATGGTTGCTAAGGGGAGTTTGTTAGTAGAAACGAAAAAAAAAAAAAGGGTTGATCTCTGCTCAGGAATAACAAAAAATAAAATCCCCTACAGTCAATTTTGGGATATATTTAGGGGGTTTCCTTAGAACCTAGCATGATCTGTAAAAACTGTCTTTTACTTTGCTCCCTTGAAGGTTTTAATAGAAGCCCACATGATCATTTAATAATAGCCACTTTCCGAAGCCATGGCTGTGAACGGGAGTTTGTTATTAGAAACCAAAAAAATTAGTTGACCTTTGACAATCAATGGACTTGTTTAAAAATAACTTTTTATGTATATTAAAACTCAGTTGGTTCAGTTCTTCATGGAATTTCACTGATGTTTTGTATGCACATTCCCAGGTGGAGCTCTCATATAATTCGGCACTTTGATTGCACCTAGCACTTCAGTATAAGCTTTTTTTTGCACGGCATGGATGATACATATTTACCGTTGATAAACAGAGTTCTCTGTTTAACTGTTATTGATTTGAACAAAAAAGAATATTAATGAAAATAAAATTAAAATAGCATCAGTGTTGGATTATGATTAAATGTGAATATATACAAAACCCAATATGTTTATAGGGATGAATTGAATGAATCTCTGGCATTTTGCTTTTTAGTTGTTTGTGATCTGGATATATAAAAAATCTTTTTTTTTTCAAATTTGAAGTTTTCCAAACAGACTATTCATATAAAAAATTGAGATTATAGTGATGCTGAACTGTGACATCTACAAAAATAATTGGATTCTCTACTGAATGGAATGATTGGTTATGCATTTTTTTTTAAATGGGCTATATTTAGAGATCAGAAAATATGGTATTTATATGGAAAGGGACATTCTTTTATACAAAAAATGGAAAAGACGAACTTTTAAGAGAAACATGCTATGAACTGAATTTGTGTTTTCTCTGATTGGATGTAGCTACTAAAAAAAAGTCCATTGTGAATATTAAAAACAGATATATATCCTACAGGGTGCTGGCCCTACCAAAGGCTATGGGACGTTAAGAGTACCTGTTTTGCTATTTTTGTTTACAGATCCGTCTGTGACAAGTGCACCTATGAGCTATACCAGAGAGCTGGGAGACACACTTTTCTGTACAGTATAAATCCATGTTGCATCTAGTTCTGCTTGTAAGAATAACTTCCTGTTTTGAGTAAATTAAAACTGTATTTTTTTCCTTTAGAGCACCTTATACTACTGTCAGCCTGTCAGGAGTTTATGTTTTAAATATTACTGGTTAGGTAACTACAATACCTACTACTGTTATCAGTTACTAAAGCCTTTTTTTAAGTATTGGCAAGAGTAGAGGTCGCTTCAGTCCTGACAAAATGGACTGGTTTACATAACTGAGCTTCTGGATCATAGCTGAATTTCTTTATTTATGCCCCAACGCCTTTGGAAAAGTGCCATGCAATCTTTTAAGTTCAGCCATGCTAGACAACCACAGTAAGTGGTCAGAAAGGGCCTTTCACCAAGGTCGTTGGATGAAAGAAGAATTCTGCATTTATATGGTGCTCTTCATACGCAGTATACCTAAATGCTTTTCAAGAAGTGAGAGACTGGTAGTGCAGTGACTGGTATGTAGTGGCATTCATTTAATTTCGGATCAACACCCACACACAGTCATCAAAAGTAATAGAAAAAGTAATATGCATTACAGTTACTAATTACTTTTTTATATAAAAGTAATAAGTAATTGTAGCTAATTACATTTATTTGACAGTAACTAGTCACTGTAATAGATTACTTTTTTAAAGTAACTTACTCAAGACTGGTCTAAATCAGGTGCACTCCCAGGCTAAAAACTGAGACCAGGCAGCGCACATACAATATCAAGTCTCACTGATTTTCCCAAATTCCCCTGTTTTTATACTTACAATTTAATTATAACATGCAGAGCTGAGATGCAACATGTCTTTTATTCAATAAAGACCATTTTTTGGTCATATTTTAAATGGTTAGACTGCACTTTACACCTGCGGTTAAAAAGTGACTTGCGCAGGGTCATACAAGTAGTAAGTAGCTCTGGCAGGATTTGGACCAAAGAAATCCCCTGGTTTCCAAGCCAGATCTTTAAAGTCACATAGTAAGCACATAATTTTGCCTCAAATATTTCCTCTGCCTATCCTAAATGTTGATTTATTTTACTGAATGGTATGGATTGTAAACACAAAGCATCATCAGACATTACAATTCCGACATTACAATTCAAGACCCGTTTTCCGTCAGAAAATGTTTTTTTTCTTATTGTTTGCTAATAGCCTCCTGAGTTCAAATTATTGTTGTGATGGTGTTCCTGGTTTTAATCATTGTTTGATCCTTGTTTCTGATTCATCAGAATTAGTGGTTGCTGAGAGGTATGCCATTGACTTATTTATACACATCACATATCCAGTCAGGCAAGACAACTGTTCTGTGAAGCCCCTACCCCGCCACACACACACACACACACACATATCTCACGCTAAAGAACAATGGTTTTGACACCTGAAGACATTTCCACTTTAAGTAATGCAGCAATAGGTATTAGTGCTACAGGAGATCTGCTGCACCCGATTCAGGGCTTTGACTCCTTGACATGATAACCCAGGAAGTCTGTAGATACCACTGGATGACTGGTAATCACCCATATTTAGTACAGTTTGTGATCATATGGTTCACACACCTAGCCCACCGTGGCATTGGCTGACTGCTACTGCCATTCTAAATACCAACAGTGGCTGGCCAACATTCAATGTACAAATTTCTGGCCCCGGGACATGCTCTGGGGCCACCGCATGGTGGCATCAGGGACAATAGGTTAAGGAGGATGGGGGGAATAACACAGCAGTGTCTACTTGTGTGTCAGCGTGGCTCAGTTGGTAGCACATCCACCTGTGGACCAGCAGGTTGTGGGTTCTCGTCCCATACTGGGATGGACTTGCACCTAAAATCGCTGACATCCGAGTGCAGTATTGGGGGGTGCTGTACTGCTGGGGTGTGCCATCCTTCAGATGAGACGTTAAACTAAGGTCCCTTCTGCCCATCCTGATGTTGTCCTGGTGGGTGTCCAGGTGGAAGTAAAAGAACCCAGGGTACTCTTTGTAAAGAGCAGGGAACATTCCCGGTGTCCTGGCCAACATTCCCCTTCCCATAAACTGGTTCATGCAATTATCCAGGCTGTGTGTGGGTGATGATGTGTGATATGGCCACCACCACACATTCAGTCACTTCACTACTAGTCTAGCATTGCTTGTAAAGTGCTTTGGGATACTGTGTATGAAAAGCGCTATATAAATGCTGATTCTTCTTCTTCTTCTTCTTCTACCTGCCTCCCGCCCTCATCCATTCCAAACCTCTCTTGGGACCTCATATGGATGTACATTTGCCCCACTGGAGTTTGCACACTTTTGCTATTGTCCTCATCAGCAAGGGCCCTGGGGCAAACAAATAAGCCCACTCTACTGAATTGTCCATTATTGGAATGAGGGTACTCATCTAGTTTTCTTTTCATTATGTTGTGTACTGGCCCCTCCCCAGCCACCAATCACCATTTTTGATTTTCCTGGTGTCTAGTGGCACCCCCCAGCTGCTGATTGCCATCCCCGTTATGAAATTTTATATTCCCTGGTGTCTAGTGACATCCCCAGCCTGCCATTTCAGTCACAACCTGAAATGAAGAAAACAGTCCTGCAATGTTTTTTTTCAAACCTATACAAAAATAAAATGGTCCCTCACCAATCAGCCCCCCACCCCCACCTTCCACTCAGCACCCACACAGCCTCCCTCGAACAGGTCCCGGGTTCAAGACCCACTCTCCTATTGAAGGCACATCTTGCTGCTGGAATCAGCGACTGCAATATGAAAAAACTATGGTAAATGTGCTTCAGTGTATTTCAATGAGGGGTTCAACTTTTATGCATAACTCAGCCATGTTTTGAAATTTTGACACCAAATTTTCAACATTGCCATTTGAGGACCCCACCTCATATACAGTATGACTGTTATTATGCAACTCCTGCCTGAAAGGTGATTTTGTGGTCACTTGGTGAATTCACTTTTCGGGCGGGATTTGAAACTTTTCCTGCCCTTCATGAGGTGTGGTCATAAGAAGGCTATGTTGAAAATTTGGGATCAAAATTTAAAAAATGACTGCGTTATGACCATTCTTTGCAATTTTGCTACATAAACTCATAACTTTGGAAATGTTCAATATTTTTAGGCATGTATAGATCTTTGGGGTGCCCAATCCACCTTATATGTGTCTTTTCCCAGAGAAATGCACAGACCAGTTCAAACCCCACAGATCACTCTGAGAGACCTCACATATCTCCATCTTACACTCACAGAGTCCCTTTCTCATGTCCATTCATGGTAGCGTGTTGGCCTTAAGCATTAGAGCAGGCATGGTATTGCTTGAACAAAACCCTCCTAACCTTACACACATAACAGACAGTTTTAGAGGTATTTTAAAATTATGCCAAAAAGGCTTTACTAATATCTATTAGATAGTAAATTTAACATAAAAATAGCATTCCAAGATTTGGTTACAAGATATAGAAAAATAAAAGTTGGGCAATACTCAAAAACATTACACTAACTTCCCTAAAATCTAACATATTGTTCTACCTTGTTTCCAGTGTAATTGAATGAAATTAGAGTTCAGTAAAGTAAAATGTCTTTGTTACCTGTTTGGTGATGGAGTCAAAAACAGGGGTCTTCTCTTTTCCCTCCCCCCATCTGGTTAGGAAAAATAGATTTTCTCTGGCCTGTCCCTGGAGACATTCCCCCCTGTGGAGAGAGCTGGGCCCAGGCCTTTTGTCTTGCTTGTTTTTCCAGTAAACATATTCAGAACCCAGATTGCCTGGCTGTTAACATAATCACTCCCTCATTATCTGACATTGCCCTACCTAGGCATAGTTTCTTTAACACAAAGGGAAGCAGTCCAAGCTGGTAGAGTTTTTGTTCTTGAACTCAGATGCAGAAAAAACAGGAATTATTTCAGGCCGAATGAAATTACAGAAAACAACACAGGTTTGACCAACCATATAACACAGGGGACTTTAAACAATAAAACAACAGAGATATACTACGGTGCTATTCCGCCACATACCTCCCTTGTTAAATGAAACCTGAGGAAACATGCCTTTTTCCTTAGCATGGGTTCCATCAATTCTGTCCCTTACTCTGACTGGCAGGATAAGCCATCTGCGTTAGAATTTTCAGACCCTGACCTATGTGTGTTAGTCATGTCAGACGCTTGTAACGCAATACTCCATCTTAGGAGTTTCCAATTTGTTTTCCCCATATGTCAATTGTAACCTTTCACTATGTATTACCTGCTCGTGTTATGTTCTTGTTATTTTGATGTTTCTACTCTGTGCTGCCCATCAGTGCACCTACCCAGTTAACAAAGTCATAAATAAAAAATAAATGTCAGTGGCTCAGCAGCTTGCACACTCATTTCTGAGGCTGAAAGATCAGAAGGCTGTGGGTTCTGTCCCACACCAGGCACTAGGTTAAATTCCAATACTGCCACTGTAGTGCAGCATGAGGGGGTGCTGCACTTCTGAGGTTTCGTCTTTCAGATGTGATGTTAAACTGAGGTCCCATCTGCCTGGTCTGGTGGTAGTTCAGGTGGATGTTAAAGATCCATGGCACTTCCCAAAAGAGTTGGGGAGTTTTACTAAAGAACCAAAACAAACAAACACAATCAACAAATCATAAAAATCATACATAGAAAAAATGCCAGAGAAAATAGAACATTTTCACAGCAGTGTCAAAATGCAGATAAAAGCCCTTTGTATTTTTAAGCATATTTCTGGAAAAAAAAAAACGTTTCACCACGTCATCACCTTAGACTTAGGATGCTGCTTTGCCTTTCTAGTATAAATCTCTAATAGAACTGCTTCACATAATTTACTAAAAGTAACATATGACATTTCCTGCTGTTGCAAAATAAATTGGCACCAGCTTTACCACAGATAATACTTTAAACAGGCAAACAATATAATAAGTGTACTACTGTGGTTTTACTTAAAAGATACGGAACATTTCCTTATACCAAATTTGCATGTGTGAGATGTGCCAACCATGGTAACTTCCAATTTCCTCCCAAAAGGCAATAACTTAGAAGTATAGGAACAATCACATAGAAATGTTCTGCATTTCTGTTTGAGCGATACAATCAGAGGTACAAACAATTCTGCTCATCTGAAGCTTTATGTTTATTGTTGCCTTTAGCTCCCAACCTGCCATGCGCACAGAGCCATTGTACATCCCACATTTTCTTTTGTACTCTACTGTTCACTAATTGCTTAAAAACCAACCTATTTTTGGATGGGGTGCACTGTTTAAATTCCAGCTCTGTGGGTCCTATTGTGCTACGAACCCAAGCATACATTTGTCTCCTAGACCTTTGCATAATCATTTGTTTTGCTACCTTCCATTTATGCAGTTTCTGAAAAGTACTAGTTAAGTAAACTGGTATTTACATTTTTTTTTTACTCTTTTTCTCCCCCTGGTCCTGTTCAGCTCTACATCCTGACCGACCTCCCAGCCCCGTACCCCGACATTAGGCCAGCTTACCCTTCTTGCCCCACAGCTTCCCCTCTGTGGCAGGGTGGTGAGGAGCCCCCCCTCCCAGCTCAACTCACCTGAGAAGGGTCCAGATTCCAGGGAAGTGCCTTTTGGGGTCTGTGCCTGCAGAGGACGGAAGCTCATGCTGCTCGACCAGGACCTTTTTTCCATGTTCTTGATTGGTCCTCCAGAGGCAGAGCATGCAAAGATGCCAGTGACGGCATCACACATGCTCCCATGTGCACACCCCATCAGGCATCTGCCCTGCCTCTGCCCGATTCCTGCAGCATCGGTGTGCCAGCCCCAGCCGCCGTAAGGGCCAGGCATGCACTGACATCTGGTCACCCCCAGAGATGGAGAGCTGTCCCTGGGATGATCAATCTCTTCTCCCCTGCTAACCCCAGGTGGCCCATGCTTGCTCCCAAACACGGGTCACTGGCATGATGTGAGGTGTGGCATCTAGCGCCTCAACCCTCAGCACTACTGGGCCAGCCATAAACCAGTATTTTTAAACCCCAGGTAATCTTGGGAACCAAAAAAATCCCAATCAAGTAAAACTTCCCTTAGAACATTCTCACACCACCTTGAAGATAATGTCTTCTGAAGTTGAAAAAGAATGCTAAGATTTTTGGCCCCAAATAAAGTGTGAAAAAACACTGCTGGGTTCACTCATGTTGACCCCCTTTTTATTGCTAGGTATGTCACTTCTATTTTAATATGATTTAAGCTCCCCTACAGGAGCTGAAAAAATACTAAGCAATTTAGTTTCAAGATTGAGAGGAAGAGGAAACACCATCCCTATATGCAGTACAAAACACATGGAAGTAAAAATTGTTGAATTAAAAATGCTTTTCAACTTACACATCTTCCACCCATTCCATTTTTCCACTTTAAAGTCTCCATCCTGTAAAGGAGTCTCCAAATTATGTCTGGCCATATCTTCTGGTCCGAAATAGACCCACAAATTTTTAATGGGTACCTCTAGAAGCTGAATTCCATGGATATTGGACAGCGATCTATCTGTCCTACCTAAATACAACCCTTTGCTTTTCTTTAAGTTCAATTCTGATCCTGATACATGTGAAAATTTCCCAATTTCCTACAAGCTGCTCCGACTGCTATTATCTTTAAGAAAAGACAAAGGTCATCAGCGTATGCAAGGATTTTAACTGAATCTCCCTGTTGTGTCCCTGTGATCCCGTATGTCTGGGTGAGCTATAATCTTCTGTATACACAGATCAATGGTGAACACATACATATGCGGGCTTAAGGGCATCCTTGCCTAACTCAGTCCTGATTGGGATATTTGTGCCTCCCTGGCCAGCAATTTCTGGTGAAATGACAGACTGTTCATACAATAGTTGTATCCATTTAATGAATGAATCTGGAATTCCATAGTAACTTGAAACTAAACAGAAAAGCATGATTGATCTTGTCAAATGCTTTGCTCTGGTCCAGTGAAAAAGATACCCTGCAATGTCTTGGTTATCATAATATTCATAAACATCCCTGATGATGGCTAATATCTTGTATATTTCTTCCTGGAATTGATCATGTCTATACAGGATGACTTAAATCTGATGACACAGTCCTCAATCTTTTTTGTAAAACATGAGACAGGATTTTGAAATCTGAATTCAGTAAGCAGACAGGCCTCCAATTCCCAGTCTCTGAAGTGTCCCCTGATTTACATAAAAAAATAGTCAAACCTAATGTAAACTCAGATGCAATGTGATCTGACATAAAGAAAAAATTAAACATACTAAAAAAGCTGCCATAATAATATCAAAAGTTTTATAAAACTCGTTCGATATTCCATCTATACCAGGAGCCACTCCAGATTTTAATGCCCTGATAACTACTAAAATTTCTTGTTCTTCAATGGGAGCTGTTAAAATCCTTTATTTTTTCTGTACTTAACATCCAAATATATGTCATTTAAATAATTATTCATGTCTTTGATGTCTATGTGTGGTGTTTGTGAAAAATAACTTAAATGATATTCCACTATAGTCCTAATTCCCCCTGTGTGAACCACAAGTTCTCCTCTCTCTTTTTAAGACAAGCGAACCTAGAAGCATTCTTTCTTTCCTGACACACTTGGCAAGGGTCAGAATATAGTGTCTTCTGAGTCCCAAAACACAATTCAGTCTATAAGAAGCTGACCTGTCATACTGAACATCTTTCATTTTCGATTCTACAACTAAGATTTCGTCTGAAAGGTCCATTCTTGAAACATAGGAAGCTGTCTAAAGTTTATATAACTATGACCTTAACCCCAAGTACTGTAAAAATGCCATCATGCTCTTCATTTCACAAACTATTGCATCCATTTGCACACATCCATTTTAGTTTCCTTCCACCAAATAGATCCTCATACAGATACAACACTGAAGCTCTAGCTACTAAAATTGATGACAGGCCAAGCTTCACTTCTGCTTCTAATAAACTAGCCATATTCATTCTCCGTCTGATAATACAGTAGGTTGGGACATCCCTACCTCTGTATTCACCATAGTTTTAATCAGAACATGGTCTGAAAATTCTAGGGGTATGATTTGTATCTTAACAACCTGAATTCTATTAGAAACAAACACATAATCAATTTTAATGGTGAGGGCCCCTCTAACATAGGTGTACTGTCTAAGAAGAAAGCGATAGTGAAGCAATCAGTTAATTCTGCCATCTCAATACATTTCTTCAAGCATAGGAGTCACAGTGTGTTTTTTTTCCTTGTGCTTTTTGGTCAGCTATATCTAAAGAACTATTAAAATCACCCCCTAGATAAACATTCCTTGCTGTTGCTAAAAAAGGCTGAATTGTCTGACATAACTGCACTCTCTCTGCCTTCTTTTGACATCCATAAATAATGATGAAACTGCTAGGTTGGTGATGCCATGTATCCCATCCACAATTAAAGCCCTCCCAGGTTGGACATCTACTATTTTTTGAAATTATAGCCCTGTTCCCGTAAACAAGACACCACCCACCCCATCTGCTCTAGCCAGGCCAAAAGACCAATAAGATGGACCCCAAATCCAGGAATGCTGAACTTGCAAGACAGATGTTATAGAATTTAACCATGTTTCTTGTAAAAAAAAAAATAATTTCACAAGCTAAATTCCTCAATAAAGAAAAAGTAGCCTCTCTCGTTTTACTGTTTAAAATGCTGTAGATATTAACTAAGGCAATAGAAAACACCATTCAAAACAGTCAAAAAGTGTTCAATTCATTTTTTTCATTTTTTTCTTTTTTTTGACCCGTGGTACTTTTTTTCCACATCCTGTTGTACTGAATGAGATGATGAGGTGTCCGAGTCCACATCACCAGACCTAGTATCCCTTTCTCCTGTGCAGTTAAAACCTTAAACTGATTTGTCATTTCCAAGTCTGGTCCCACAACCTTCTGGCTCTAAACTGCACCTCCTATCAGAAGGAGTCTTCCAAGTTTGAGTGGGGTGGGTGGGCATCTGCAGAGCAGCCACCTTCTCTGGCCATATGGGCTGAGGGGCTGTTCCTTCAATCAATACTACCTCCATTGGGGTATCAGAAACCACTTTCTCTGTTTCCACATCTACAGAACCCTCAGATGTGGGAGTTTGGTTACTAGCAGAAGTCTCTTGCTCCTCTGGGGCCATTAGGATGGTCCAACTTTCCATACACCCCTCTCCATCAGCCTGCTGAGCTTTCTTTTATCAAATCATCAGTATTTACACTCCTGGAGTTATTTCTGGAGGTTCTGGGGCAGTCCTGAAACATGTGGCCATGCATCTCACATAAATTACATTTCATGTGATTATTGCATTGTGGACTGATGTGCCCACACTCTCCAAATAGCCCACACCTTAATGTATCACAGACATTGGATAAGTGCATTTGTGCACCACTCTTATAACAAGCCTTGGGTTGCCCAGAATAAAAACAAACCCCTCTGTTCTGGCCTAGAAAAAACTGTTCAGAATGTGGAACACTCCATCTTCTGAATGTCTTAATTTAATTTTAAACCTCCAGCCACCTTTCCAGAGGAGTTCTGAATTGATAATAGCCACTGGGACACTCAATACATCACATCTTTGGTTTAGTCAGTGTACTATGTCATCTACACGTACATTTTCATTCCTGAACATTCCTGTAATGGTCTTAATCATGGGCTTAGTCAAAGGGATCATCATAAAAGGTGTCCATAAGGGAGAAAACTTCGGTTGATTGTATTTATTCAAAAATCTTTCCAGCCCTGCATGGACTGGAAACTAACATCAAAGTTCTCTTCCCCTGACACAAGCATCAGGGCATATATCTCTTATGCCATAAAATGTATAGAATCTTTTAATAGTTTTCGACCCATATACAATCTATGAGGTCTTGTTTTAAGGCTGCCTCTATAGTGAATCTGGACCTCATATTTCCTGGGGGCTGGATCTGCTCTATTGAACAAGTCAGCAAATCCCAGTCCCGAATGAGGTTGGGGGAGCCGAGGAGAGTGAAGACATGAAATTAGAAGTTGATTCCTGCTGTAAAATAGGTCTTGTGAGGTTAGATACTGAATAAGGATAAAGTGCAGGCATTGCCCTACTAGCCATGTGCTGACCAATCAGACCATCCAGTTCCTGAGAGGAATTTTCTTTAACATGGTCTGATGTACCTGCAGCCATTACCACAATGTTTAAACTGTTATCTTTTGTTGTTGTGCCATTTATCCCCACCATCCATCTTTGCATAGGAGGGTGAGCAGAGGGAGGGCAGACTGTAAAACATGGAAAGTCATGTTAACGAATGTCTGTAGCCTAAGAAATAAGGTTCTAGACCTGGAGGTCTGGTTTGTAGGTGCAAACCTTGACATAGTAATAATAACAGAGACATGGTACTCTGCTAATCATGACTGGGAAGTCAATGTACCAGGCTATACACTGTTCAGGAGGGACAGGAAAGGTAAAAAGGATGAGGAGTGGCCCGTACATCAGAGATAGTATAAAGATTACAGAAGTTCAGGGAAGACAGGGGAGGCTGAGGTAATGTGGGTCACCCTGGAGCCATGGAATGAAGTAGCAGTATGCACAAGGGTGATCTACAGACCTCTGGCACAGAGGAGGAAGTAGACAGGGAACAAGTGGAGAACATACATGACATGGCAGCTAAAGGCAAAATCCTGCAACTGGGGGGGGGATTTCAATATGCCGGACATGGATTGGGCCACCCAGGTGGATGCTTCAGCCAGAAGCACAGCCATCCTGGAATCCCTACAGGGGGTTTGACTCAGGCAGCTGGTGCATGAGCCAACCAAGGACAAGTCAATTCTGGACCTGGTATGGACCAGTGAGAGCAGAGTCAAAGAAATGCAGGTGGAAGGGCAGCTGGGGTCCAGTGACCACCACATAGTGTGATTCAACATGGAGACATGGACTCAATTAAGTCACACAAGGGCAAGAGTATTAGATTTCAGGAGGTGGATTTTACTGAAATGGGTAGATGTATACAAGCAGTCCTGGGGAAGGGAGAGGTAATAGAGATGGTGGAAGAACAATGGGAGAAACTGAAAGGAGCCATACTGTATATAACAAACCAGTTCATTAGGATAGTTTCCAAAGGCAAAAGAAGAAGGAAACCACTATGGTTCTCCAAAGAGGTGGGACAAAGTCAGGGCTAAAAGCTGAGTTTCAAGAAATCTAAGGGAGCCAAAGGGAGGAGGACAGGAGGTGTACCTTGAATGTCTAAGGGAAGCAGGGAAGGCTTTTAGGAGGTGAAGATGCAGACAGAAGGGGCTTAGCACAGTCTGTAAACAAAGGGATAAAGCATTTTATACGACATCAAGAAAAACTGGGGGATTCTGAGGCTCAAAGGGAAGAAGGAGAGTGTAAGGAGGGGAATCTGGACAAGGCAGAAATACTGAAAAAATACTTCTGCTCAATATTCACTAAGAAGGGAGGGTCAAGGACCCCAGTTGGGTTGCAGAGGCAATGCGGGGGAGAAGTGGGCAGCAGTCCATTCACAGTGGAGATAGTTCTGAAGAACTCACAAAGCTGTGAGTGGATAAGGCCATAGGACCAGAAGGCATCCACCTGAGGATATTAAAGGAGCTGCAAAGAGAACTAGCAGTGCCTCTGGCAGCCCTGTTGACAGAGTCACTCAACAGGGGTGTTGTTCCAGAGGACTGGATGAGGGTGCATGTAGTCCCACTGCACAAAAGCAGCAGTAGGGAGGAGTGGGAGACTACAGTAAAATCAGCCTCACCTCAGTGGTGGGAAAGATCATGGAGACACTGCTGAAAGAAACGATAGTTGCACACCTGGAATCCAGTGGTGCTCAGGATCTGAGACAACATGGATTCACAGCAGAAAAATCATGTCAAATGAATCTAATAGATGTTTTTGATTGGGTAACTAGGGAAATTAATCAGGGAGGGGTGGTAGACATCACCTACCTAGATTTCAGCAAAGCCTTCAACACTGTCCCACATAGAAGGCTGATTAACAAGATGGGTAGTCTGGGCATGGGAGACAAGGTGGCAAACTGGGTTAGGAACTGGTTAACAGACAGGAGACAAAGGGTGGTGGTAAATGGGGTACAATCTGGGGAGAGAGGGTGACCAGTGGGGTACCAGAGGGATCAGTACTAGTACCAGTCCTGTTCAATGTCTTTATTAGGGACATTGTAGAGGGGGCTGGAAGGAAAGGTTTGCCTGTTTTCAGAAGACCCCAAGATCTGCAGTAGGGTGGATACTCCAGAAGGGGTGCAGAAAATGAAGAGGAACCTGAAGAAGCTTGAAAGATGGTTGGTGATGTGGCAACTGAGGTTCAATGCAAAGAAGTGTAAAATAATGCACCTGGGTGGAGGGAACCCTGGGGAGAGCTACAGGTTGGGGGAGAGGAGTTGACTGTCACCAATGAGGAAAGGGACCTAGGGGTTATCATCTCTGATGACCTTAAGGTATCAATGCAGTGCACAAAAGCGTCAGGGAAGGCCAGTAGCATGCTGGGGTGCATAGTCAGGGGTATCACTAGCACGAGGTGGGAGGTGGTGATGCCATTGTATAAAACATTGGTAAGGCCTCACCTGGGGTACTGCATGCAGTTCTGGAGGCCACACCTGTGCCAGGACATAGATAAGGTGGAGACTATCCAGAGAAGGGCAACAAAGATGGTGCAGAGCTTGCATCACAAAACATATGAAAGGCAGACTAAGGGACCTCAATATGTACTTACTGGAGGAGAGGAGACAGTGGGGAAGGGCATGATTGAAACTTTCAAGTACCTCAAGGGTATAAACAAGGTGCAGGTGGGGGACCTTTTCCAATGTAGAAAATGTACTAGAACAAGGGGGCACTATATGAAATTGGAAGGGGGTAGATTAAGAGGTAATGTGAGGACATTTTTCTACACAGAAAGGGTAGTTGACACTTGGAATAGTCTGCCACAGGAGGTAGTGGAGGCAAGCACAGTGGTGGGGTTTAAGCATGCCTGGGACAGGCACAAGGGAAGCTTGACAGGGGAGGGAGTGATGAAAAGCTATTGATCACATAGGGTCAGTGGCTGCATACAATGTATAGGGCCTATGGGCAGACTGGATGGGCCTAGTGGTCCTTATCTGCTGACAATTTATATGTTTCTATGACCTGAATGGCCTGCTTCTGTATTTTGGGTTCTATATAATAATGGCGAAAGCCTAAAGCCGATCGTCAGTTATCGCACAGTCAGAGTGCTGAAAACATTTTGTACTACTCCTGTTCTCATCCTTGGACACCTCCAATTCTGTTGATAAAAAGTTACCCAGTTCGGGTCAGAAGCCCATTTTCTCTCTGCATGTCTGATCCAGCCTGCCCCACTCAACACCGATTCCGACGACCATTCCGTCTCCTGCAATCATTCCATCTCTATTCCAAAAGCTGTGGCAATGCTGTCCCTCATTGTCTTTGTTATCTGAACCGTGACACTTGTTTTCCTATTTACAGGCATACCACTTGTTTCCGTAGTTTGCACAAAAGACAGTTTTACTCCGTTGCTCCTAGAAGCCATCTCCTGACCCACCAGCAACCCCTCACTCCTCTGAACTGCTTCTTTTCTTTTAACAAAGTGGTCCTCATCCTCCACTAAAATCTGGTGAACCATCCTGTGTTTCTCTTCTTATTTCAGTTATAATTGCTCTGCTGCCATCCCAATGTCCGTCTCCGTCATCTGGGTTATTGCACCTTCCTCTTCTATTTCCAGATTGTCCTGTACCTCATCTTCCGATGCCTCTTCCGAATCCTCTGTAACCACAACAGATGCTGTAGAACAAAACAATTCTTTGTCCTCCATTTGCATTTCGGCTGGGTCAGAGAACAGTCCCCCAGCCTGCTGTATGCTGACTCCCTCATTCACTGGATTCTCCATCATGCCAAGGGCCAGCAGTGCCCCTTCTATGAGTAGGGGACTTTTTCCGGTGTCCTGGCCAAATTTCCCCCCATTCACTAAAAATACCACCAACAGCTTAATTTGGTTCAATGTCAAGTTGGCATCCATCTGTATGCCCCTCCCCCAGGACGAGGCTGAAAATAGGCAGAATTGTCTATTCCTCCTTCCCGGTCAACAAAAACTAAATAAATAAATTTGGTTCAGCTATTTTAGAGGACTGGTGCTAGTTTGTACCTCAGAGCTTCTCCCATAGAGGTAAGGCTCTAATTTCTTTAGCGACCACACCAGTGCACAACACTCCTTCTCTACCGTGGAGTACGCCTGCTCACGTGGAAGCAACTTTTTACTTAGGTACACAATGGGGTGATCTTTCTCATGCTGGGATGTCTGGCTGAGGACTGCTCCAATCCCTACATCAGAGGCATCCATCTGTACCACAAATGGATGGGAGTAGTCTGGGCTGGCCAGCACCGGGGCACTGCACAGAGCATGTTTTAGCTGTGTGAAGGCCCTCTCACATGACGGATCCCATTTCACTCTTTTAGGCTGTTTCATTTTAGTAGACCAGATAGAGGATCTGCCAAGGTACTGTACTTGGGCACAAATTTTCCGTAGTATCCTGCTGTTACAAGGAAGCTCCTTACCTGCTTCTGGGTCTCAGGTGTAGGCCACGCCACAATTGCATCTATTTTTGCCTGGTTTGGGCAGAGTAGCCACCACCCCACTATGTGTCCCAAACAGGTCACCTCTGCCATAGCCACGTGGCACTTTTTGGCTTTACAGTTAATCCTGCTTCCTGTACTCTGTCCAACACTTCCTTCAGATGGGTCAAGTGCTCCTACCAGCTATGGCTGAATATGGCAATGTCATCTAGGTATGCCACTGTGTAATCATCTGTATCATGCAGCACCTGATTCAGCAATTGTTGAAAGGTGGCGGGGGTGTTCTTCAACCCAAAGACCATTATTTTAAACTCGAATAAGCCTATTGGGGGTAATGAAAGCCGACTGCTCCCTAGCTCTGGCCAAAAGTTCTATCTGCCAGTACCCCTTGGCCAGGTCTATGGTCATCAGGTAGGTCACCCCTCCCAGCTTGTCCAGCAACTTGTCTTGGTGGGGCATTGGGTGGGCATCAGACTTCATGATGGCATTGAGCTCACAAGGATCTACACAGAAGCATGTAGTTCCATCCGACTTGTGGATGAGGACTACAGGTGAGGCCCAGGGACTGTGGGATTTCTGGATCACCCCTAGATCCAGCATCTCTTCCACCTCCCTCCTAATATCTTTTAGGATGACCTCAGATACCCAGTAGGCTGTCCAACGTATGGGTGTCTGGGAACCTGTGTCCATGTCATGAAATGCAGCAGGATCCATCCAGGCTTGGGGGTAAACAGAGGGGAAAAGTTCTGTAAAATGTTCCTACCTCTTGGGCCTCTTCAGGTGCCAACTGTGGGGATAACTTGATGGCCTCCATAGATGACTCCCACTTGCTTTCAGCTAGCTAGTCAACAATGGGGTCCTCCTCATCCATCTCCTTCCCAGGACTGCAAACCACAAGTACCATGTCAGCCCTATTGAAATAGGGCTTCATCATGTTAACATGGTACATCCTGTTGGTGTTTCTTTTTATGTATGTATTTATTTATTGAAGAGTTTCACCAGAAAACACACTGAGCAACAAGTTGCTCGTCTCACAGTGCATCCTAGGGAGGGTAAGAGGGAACATAGGTAATATAGTAGATAAATCCAATGAACATTTTCAATTACAGTTTGGTACGGCATATCCATAGCAAACCAGTGCAGATAAAGTGAATGCACATATACAAATGTGGTTGGATAAGACATATACAAAGGTAGAATTAAACCAAATACATTTACAAGGTTATACATGTAGTGCAACAAAGCAAAATAGGCTTGAAGTGCAATAAAATTTGGGAAATACAGCAGAATCTTCGTTGACAAGTGCAGTTTGAGGAGTAAAAGTTGCATAGGACCTGGGAGATGGAAGAGGAGGATGAAGAGTGTCAGATGGGCATAGGTAGTGATTTCCAGAGTATAGGGAAGTGATAAGAGAAAGCACCTTAGCTGCTTGTAGTAGTACATCATGGAATAGCCAGAGTGCAAGAGTCAGTGGATCTGAGAGAATGGTGTGACGGAGGTGGAATGCAAAGGGAAGAGGATAGATGAGATGGGAGAGAACCAAACCAGAATTTAGAGGTAAATTTCACGCAGTGCAAGAGTCATCTGCACTCCAGGGAGGGAAAGCAAGGGAGTAGTAGTAGAGAGAGCAGTGGTGGGCACGGGTGGGGAGAGTCATGAGCAAAGTGACAAAAAGCATTGAAACTGGAATCCAATTTGGATAGGGAAGACTTAGGAGCAGCACAAAAGACTATGTCACAATAGTTTAAAATAGGGAGAATCATTTTCTGAACAAAGTCACACCTAGCTGACAGAAGTAAGCAACTGCAGTTCCTGTAGAGGGCACCAAACTTGGAGAGCAGTTTCTTCAGGATGGCGTCAACATGTTCAGAAAAGTTTAGGTGTCGGTCAAGCCAAACACCTAAATGTTTAAAAGAGGCGGTATCCTCAAGTGTGATCCCATCCATGGTGTGGAAGGTGGGTAGGGAGGGAAGCCTAGAAAGTCTCTACCTCATGCCAAAGGTCATGGAGACTTTTCTTGGTATTCAGGAAAAGCTGATGTGACTTAAACCAGCACCGAACATTATTCAAGTTGAGCTGGAGGCTGGTGGATACAACAGAGGGAGATTGGCCAGAGGTGAACAAGACCATGTTGTCAGCGTACATATGAATAGAGGAGGAGGAACATACTGACGGCAGGCCATTAAGGAAATTAGAGAATAAAAGTGAGCCAAGTACAGAGCCTTGAGGCACACCAGTTGAGATGGGCAGTGGCGGGGACGTGGAATCAGCTATTTTAACTGATTGAGTTCTTCCTACCAGGTAGGCTTTAAAACATTTACAGGCTGACTGGGATAGGCCAGCTGAGGAGAGGGCCTCAAGAAGGAGGGTGTGGGAAACAGTGTCAAATGCCTTGGCAAGGTTGACAAAGATGGCAGATGTGATATGACCACTATCCATGGCAGAATGGATAGTCAGTAAGACTAAGTAGGGAGGTCGTGGTGGAGTGGTTCTTCCAAAATCCAGATTGGAATGGAGTGAAAAAGGAGATGTCATACAGGAAAGAGGATAGTTGAGAGAGAACCAGGTGTTCCTGAAGTTTAGCCAGGGTAGGTAGAACTGAGATGGGGCAGTAGTTCCCTGCAGTAGCAGGGTTATCACCTTTAGGTGAAGGAAGAACAATGGCATACTTCCAGGCTTCAGGGATAGTGGCAGTGAGGAAAGATACGTTGAGTAAATCAGTTAGCGTGATGGAGATAGGAGGAAGATAGGTAGAGTAGCTTGGGGTCCATGCCGTGTTTGCCTTTTGGAGGTAGAGAAAAGTGCATGTAGGGTGTCATGAGGAGAGATGGGAGAAAAGGAGAAACTCAAGTCTGGCAGTTGTGGGGGGTAGGGGTAGGGTAGCCAGGGATGTATGTGGCGAGGATCGGGAGGTTAGTAGAGCTGAGGCACATGTTGTAAAATAGGAATTAAATTCTGCCGCTACAACAAGGTGTTCAACTATGAGTTGGTTGTTCATTTTGATGACAGGAGGTGGTGATGTATTTTGGGAGGAGAAGAGGGAGTGGATAACCTTCCAGATCTTAGAGGGATTATTTATATTTGAGTTGAAAGTGGACTTGAAATATTCTGCTTTGGCAAGCTGGATAGCTTTAGTACAGGAGTTTCTGAGCGAGTGATAGTTGAAGAGAGAGATCTTGAGGAAGTTTGGTGGATTTGTGGGTCTTCCAGGCTTGGTCTCAAGCATGTTGGCAGGCCAGTAGCTCAGGGGTAATCCAGGAGAGGTGAGAACCCCGTACTCTCACATGCCTTAATGGAGCATGTTTGTTCCAAATACCAAGGAAGGAGTCTTTGAAATATGCCAAAGCATAATCTATGGACTAGGCAGAGGCTATTGGAGCCCAGTTAGCATGAGTGAGGTCATGGTGGAGCGGAGCAAGGTCCAGGAAGCTGTAGGAGCCGATAGTAAGGAGATTGTGGGGGGCCTTAGGTCTATGGACTTTTCTAACTAGGTATATCATGTGATGATCACTGAGTACATCTGGTAATAAGCCCGACTGGACAATCCTGTGGGGGTGGAAGGTGAGGGCCCAGTCTAAGAGAGTGTGGTTAGTGTTTTGTGATTTAAACCAGTGGGTTCAGAAATTAATTGGGGCAAGTTGAGTGCAGTAATGTCAGCATGTGGTTTACCTAGGGAGGGTGACAACCAGTTCAGGTTGAGGTCGCCTAAAAAATAAAGCTCTCCAGAAGCAGAGAGGGAACTTATTGTGGTAACTTGGTCAGTGGGTGTGGAGTGGTATAAACCTGGCTGGCAATAAACCCAGCAATAAAAATTGGCACAGAAAAGGAGGGGATAGTTGAAGGACCAATGCCTCATAGGCACCTGGGCTGAAGTAGATAGGACTGTTGAGATTTGGAGTCGGAGGAGGAGTAAATAGCTATACCCCTCCCTACCAACATAAGCTTGTCGGGTAATAGAGTACCCAGGAATTGTTAAAGATGCATCAGAGATTTTGTTTGTTAGCCAGGTCTCGATAAAATAAGGATGTCAGGAGTGAGGGAACTAATAAGAGGGAGTAGGAGGTCGAATTTAGGAAATAGACTACAAATGTTAAGGTGGAGGATTTTTAGGCCAAGGGAGGATCATAGGGTAGGCTAGGAGGTGGGGAGAGGAGGAGTCTCCCATCAGGCAACTCCATAATGTAATTTACATTGCTCCATTTGGACTACCTTGTATAGTCCTGCCCACTCTGCCTGCAGCTTGTCCTTCCAGACTGGGATCAGAAACATGACTTTCTGTCCTACTCTATACAAGTGAGCTCTGGCTCCACGATCATACCAGGTCTTTTGTTTCTGCTAGGCAGCTGACAGGCTGCTCTGGGCCACTCCCATAAGCTCCTTCAACTTTTCCCTAAACTTCAAAACATACTCCACTATCGGGGTCCCCTGGGTGGCATGTTTCATCAAAAACAAGGGCCCCTGCACCCTATGTCCATACAAGAGCTCGAAAGGGGAAAGTCCTGTCGACTCTTGTGGCACTTCCCACTAGGCAAAAAGCAGGTGGGGAAGGTATCTGTCCCAGTCCCACTCATGCTGTTCTGTGAATGCCCTCAGTATGGTTTTCAAGGTCCCATTAAACCTTTCTACCTGCCCATTCACCTGTGGGTGGTAATTCATTGTACGACTCTGCAGCACCCCATGCCTTTCCAACAAACACTTCACCAGATCCAACATGAAGTTACCCCCTTGGTCAGAGATAACCCTCCTGCAGAAACCCTACACAGGAAAAAGTCCCTAGCAAGGCATCTTCTTCACTTCCTGCCTTGATGGAGGACAGGGCGACTGCCTCTGGATATCGGGTGGCATAATCTATCACCACCAGGATAGACTTTTTCCCTGGAGGAGCTTGGGGTATTCAAAGGACCCACAATATCCATTCCCACCTTTTGGAATGGCTCCTCCACAATAGGTAAGGGAATTAAAGCAGCTTTTACTTTTCCTTCTGCGTTCCCTGTTCACTGACACTGGTGACAGGATCTGCAGTATTCCTTCACTTGCTTTGTAAAGTTGGGCCAATAAAAATTATGAGCTAATCACTGCGTAGTGTGAGCAATGCCCAGATGTCCAGACATGGTAATAGCATGAGCTATCTTGAACAATAACTCACATTATCTATTGGGAACAACAAGCTGCGTGCCTTTCACCCCACCCTCTGTCCTCACATTTTGCATGTATAACAGGCCATTGTCCCAGAAAACCTTATGTTTTATGTCACCCCCTTGTGTCCCATCAGACTCTGCATGGGCCTCAGGTTCTGTAAGCTAGGGTCCATCCTCTGATCTGCTGCAAAGTCCTCACACTTTCCCAAAGCATGGGGCATGTCCCTTCAGCTTCAGGCTAAGGTCCATAGCTGCTGTGTTCAGGATTTCAGTGTACAGCAATCCCAGTCCTTGCCATGTGTTACCCCTCCCTTCTCAGAGTCAACTCAGTAGCTGTCTGGTGAATGGTTACTCAGGTGAGTTCCATCTCCTCTTATCACTCTCCTTGCAAGAGACACAGGCTGGTGGACCAGCCTCCCACTCTCTTGGTGAGCTTCTGTGGGGTTCAGAAGATCACAGGAGGCCTAGCCCTCTGGCTGTGAGTCACAGCACATACCACCTGCTGAACATCATTCTCTAAAAATAACATCCACAGCGAGTGTGACTACAGCCACCTTCTGAACCCTTTCTCCTGCATCACCTCAGTCTAGGATAACACTGGCTAGTGGCAGGGTTTCTCCTCCCCAGTGAATCCCTTTACAGAAACAAACTGATTTGGCAGGAGTTGCTTGCTCAGGCCCAACCAAATCCCCTTTGCCAGGTTTGGAGGCAGTATAGCGCAGTGGGATGCAGTATAGCACAGCGGGAAGCAGTATAGTGCAGTGGTTTAAGGCTCTGAGCTGCAAATCTGGAGACCTGGGTTTGAATCCCACAGCCCCCACTTGCATACTGTGTGACCCTGAGCAAGTCACTTAACTTCCCTGTGCTCCCAGGTCGCACCTGTAAACAAGCTTTCAGCTAAGTGTGCCACTCCTGGTTAAACAATTGAAAAAAAAAAAGATGCCCCAGTGTCCCTTAACCCTCTAGTCTGTACCCCATTCATTGTGACTGGATGCATGTGCTCCCTCATATTCACAGGAATAGCCTCAGTGATACACTTAGCAACTATTTCAGGTGGAGGGAATCCTTTCACACCTTGTGCCGTTTTAGGATACTGCCTGGCAATATACCCTGGCTTTTTACAGAACCAACAATCATCACTTTTCTTTTCCCCAAAATCCCATTTCGGTAAACTGTGCTTCGCCTCTTTCTGCAGAAGCAATGAGAGTTTCTGTTACCCTGCAGACGTGCTTTCCCCCTTGCTACTGCTGTGCCTACTCCCAAACTTCCCTTCAGAGCAGGCCTGCTCCTGGCATAGCGGTCAGAAAGCTAAGCATCTTGTTTTGCTGTCTGAGGGTCTCAGTCCTCTAATCAGATGTTCAGTTCTGCTGGACATGCCCAAAAGAACTGTTCCAGCAATATGACTTCCTTAATTGCTACAGTAGAGTTAGAGTTTACCTTCAACCAACGCTTTAAAAACTGGCATTGTTTTGTGGCAAGTTCCTCAAAGCTCATTTCAGGCCCTTCAGGAGCTTCCGATTTCATTTTGTAGGCCTCAGAATATAAATCATACTTTTTCAATAAAGCAGTTTTGAGTTTATCATAGTCCTGGCTGTCAGCATTGCCCTTTTGTCCCAGCGCCTCTCACCACTTCCTTACAAGCAAAAGGGATAGCTGAAAGCTCCAGGCCTCCTTGGGTACCTGCTTGAATGCAGACCTTTTCAAATGAGTTTAAAATGCATCCATGTCCTCCTCACCTTCTTTAAATTATGCAATTAATTTAGAATTTAGTTTATAACCCAGCCCTGAAGTTTCCTTTTCACCCCCACCACCTACCTTGTTGTTGGAGCTTAAGTTTCTCCAGCTTGAAGTCATTTAGACGTTATTTGTCCTGCAGCTCATTTTCAAGCTCCAGCTTTCCCTGTTCAAGTCTTTTCTACTCTAGCTCAAGCTCCCATTTGTGCTGTTTTTCTTGTCTAATGAGCTCCAATTTCTTCATCTCCAGTTGCTGCTTTAACCTCTCCAGATCAAAATCTATGGTGGTTCCCCCTTGGTGCTGTGGCTCCTCATCCACTCTCATCCCAGTTGCCTCTGTCCTAGATCTGGTCACTGCGGATCTGTCTGGCACCTGCATGTCCAAGGTCTGGTCCCCTGCAGTTACCGACTGTGACTCGAAGTCCCAGGCTGCTGCATGATCATCGGCTGCCACAAAGAATTCTATGAGATGCCTTTTAGTATGCCCCTCATAAAGGACCCCTCTTTCCTGGCATAGCTGTTTCAGCTGTTCTGCAGTGCAGTCATTGAGCTGGAAGACATCTTTCCTTCTTACACTATCACTGGTCTGACTTGCACAGCAACAAAAAACAAAAATAGGGCAGAGAACTATATACTGTAACCAAATTTCCCCTTTGCCAATTTCTGCCCTCTTTTGTGTGTGGTTTGTTCAAACTGTTCACAATTCCATATGCTGGCACCAATTTGTCACAGACCCATTCTTGTGGGGATGGGTTCACTGGGCTCACAGTGAACTCCCATAAGTGCAGCCTGTGGTGGTGTGACCCAGGAAACCTCTCCCCTGTCCTTCTAGGGTGCTCGTTGAATTTATAACCGAAGGTCTGCCAGAGGATCCAGGGTGCCTCTCTCTGTGTGAGGTGCAAATACAGTCTAAAGTCTGTGTTCTGGATAGAGAACCCTCTTGGCCACTGCACATTAAACTGGAAAAGCCATAGGTCTTCAGGTTCCCTATCCACCCTAAATGTGTCTTTTCCCAGAGAAATGCAGAGACCAGTTCAAACCCCACAGACCACTCCAAGAGACCTCACATATTTCCCTCTTACACTCACAGAGTCCCTTTCTCATGTCCCTACCTGGTAACATGTTGGCCTTAAGCATTAGAGCAGGTGTGGTGTTGCTTGAACAAAACCCTCCCAACCTTACGCACACAACAGACAGTTTTTAGAGGTATTTTAAAATTATGCCAAAAGGGCTTTACTAATATCTATTAGAAAGTATAATTTAATGTAAAAATAGCATTCCAAGATTTGGTTACAAGATATAGAAAAATAAAACTTAGACAATACACAAAAACATTACACTAACTTTCCTAAAATCTAACATATAGTTCTACCTTGTTTCCAGTGCAGTTGAGTTAAATTAGAGTCCAGTAAAGTAAAATGTCCTTGTTACCTGTTTGGTGATGGAATTAACAAACAGGGGTCCCATCTGATCAGTTGAAGTATCACAACTGGACTGAGTTCCACAAGTCTTAGTCTTGGCTTTCAAAGCAGTTTCAGGGGGCTGCCTTGGGATTTCCACACTGTGAGTGACTGGCCTTTGTCACATGGCTGCATGAACCAACCAGCTCCCTGATGTTTGTTTAAAAAATTTCAACTGTAGATTTTCCCCTGGGGGGGATCTCCTCTCTCCCCCCCCCATCTGGTTTGGAAAAATAGATTCTCTCTGGCCTGTCCCTGGAGACATCTCTAGCTCCAACTCCCTGTGGACAGAGCTGGGCCCAGGCCTTTTGCCTTGCTTCTGTTTCAAGTAAACGTATTCAGAACCCAAATTGCTGGTCTGTTAAAATAAACACTCCCCGATTATCTGAAATTGCCCTACCTAGGCACAGTTTCTTGAACCCAAAAGGAACCAGTTCAAACTGGAAGAGCTTTTGTTCTTGAGCTCAGATGCAGAAAAAACAGGAATTATTTCAAGCCAAATGCAATTACAGATAACAACACCGGTTTGACCAGCCATATAACAAAGGGAATATTAAATAATAAAACAACAGAGATATGTTATGGCCTTATTCTACCACATCAGGATGTAAAAACACACTTTGGCCAGGATTTGAAAAATGACAGCTGTCATATTCATGAGGTGCTGTAAAGAAATGGTTATGTTGTAAATGTGGGGTAAAAATATTGAAAATTACCAAAGTTACGAGCCTGTGTTCACAAAATTCAACGTAGGCTCATAACTTTGTTGTTTTTTAATATTTGTATACCAAATTTTCAACATAGACTTCTTATGACCCCACCTCATGAACAAGGGCAGAGAAAATTTCCAACTCCTGCCTGAGAGGTAATTTCACACAGGGGCCACACAATCACCTTTTGGGGCAGATTTGCCTAATGTCACTGAAATTGTTCATGAGGTGGATGTCCCAAAAAAGGCATATTGAAAATGTGGGCCAACAAATATGCAGAAATTGCCAAGTTATGCCACTAAGTTCAAAACCTCATTGAAATACATTGACTCCCCCATACCTGTTTCTTCAGTTCGCGGTCCGACTTTGAAGAGTGAAGACGTGTTTGTGGTCCACAGAAGATGATGGTGTTGGACTTCTGGTGGATAGGTGAGAGCTTGGGTGGGTGGGTGCTGAGTGGGAAAAACAGGTGGGGGGATGGTAATGGCCATAAAAGACATTGATGGGTGGTATTCTTTTCACAGGGTTAAAAAAAAATGGAAAGATTCACCTTTTTCTTGGTAATCATTACACGGGATTGAGCATCCCCAGTGTCACTGTTATCTTTGGGGAGGGGTGGTGGCTGTTGAGAGGGAGGGTTGGGGGAGTGACGTGGTACTGCACTGTAGCGGGTTCACTTAGGGGGTTGCAAAAATGGGGGATTGGCACCCCAGTGTCAGTGTTATTAAATTATTATGGAGACAGTGATTGAAGGGTGGAAGTGTGACACTAGACACCACAGAAATATACAATTTTTAGGGGAGGATGATCAGAGGGTTGGGGGGTGCTACCAGACACCAGGGTTTTAAAAAATAATCATATGGACCATTGATTGAAGGGTGGGAGGGGGTGCCACCACACACCATGGAAAACCACAGAAGCAATTGAGACAGCAATTGGAGGTTGGAGGTTGCCGCTAGACACCAGGGATAAAGTTTGGCAATGAGGACTGGGAGTGGAGGGTGAGGGTGCCACTATTCTCACTGTTCACACCCAAGCCCTGGAACTCCCTTCCAATGGCATTTAGATGTGCTAAGTCTCCTCAGGTTTTCAAGAATGACCTTCGAAAACTCCTTCTGGTCAATGATAAATGCTTGTGTACCTGATTCTCTGTATTTTTGGAACTGATCTGTTATATCTCATAATACTTCAGCACTTATTTGGTTGCTTTTTTATACTCCCTCTACTGCTCAAATTGTTACATGTTGCTCTAGTGTCTTTGCTTACCGTGTTTGATGTTTTGTATCATTAAAATTTGATGCTGCCCCCTGCTTCTAAACAACCTTCCCCTGAAATAACAGCTGAAAACAAGATTGGCCCATTCAACAGCAAACTCCGCCAGCACCTCACTGACCTTAGCAGCTGTGGCTGCTCTGCCTAAGGCTTGTGGCTGTGTTTCACCTCTCCTCCTCTTCTCTCCTCCCTTGCTACCTTCTCACTTCTCTCCGCCTCTCCATCCCATGCTACTCCCTGTCTCCCTCCACCCCTCACCTACCATTCTACCCCCTCTCATCTCCCACCTACCATTCCACTCCCTCTTCTCCTCTCCTCCCTCCTTTCTCCCTTCCCTATCACCCTATCTCTTGTTGCTCCACCCCAGACTACCTAGCACTTATCTTTCTGTTCTTGCACTTATGACAAAGTCAAATCCTTGACTGCCTACCCCTTTCCCCACCCCTACCCCTCTTATCCCCACCCTTGCTCACTTATGCCACCCCTATGATGGTTTTCATTTTTATCTGTGTCTTATTATATATACACCCATATTGTTAATTGTGCATTGTTATTTGCTACTGACTGTTTACTACTGTGCTGGTCTATACACATGTACTGTCTTTTGCTACTAAGTTCACCTCCTGACCTGTATTGTATCTTACCACTGTTTGCTTCTATGTTAACCTCCTGACCTTGTAATGTATCTTACCACTATTTTGCTTGCACCCATTGCTGACGTGGAACCTTTGTAAAAGAACCCTTGGTTCAAAGATATTTGTCATCCTAGTAATAAATAAATAAATAAAAATAAATAAATTGTATTTGATGTTCATGTTGTCTGTAACCCTCCCGGGTTGTGACTGAAAATAGGAATGCATTTGTCTAGTGCACCCACCCGGTCAACAAAAACTAAATAAATAAATAGACACAAGGGAAAAGATGAGGGCTGACAAAAAATGAATAGTTTTGCTTAAGAAAGAAGAATCTTTTTCATCACTTGTAATATGAATAAGAATCTTTTTCATATTATGAGTCATGAAAAAGATTTATAAACTTAAAAAAAGTAACTTTGGAAGGAAAGGCACATCTGTGACTGGCCCTTTTTGCCATGAAACTTCTGTTCTGACCACAATTCCAAACAGTCTGGGTGCTAGCCCAGTTGACATAAAATGAGGGTCAGGCAGCATGAAAATGGAAACAAAATGGCTGACAAATTAAAAAAAAAAAAAAAAAGATTCCCTTAAGAAAAGGATGATGTCCATATGAAAAGAGAGTTCTTTTAAGTTTCATACAGCTGTTAAGAACTCAGGCAAAATATATAGAACATGGTGAAAAGCTGGTCATCTGTTAGCCTTATGCCTCCGGAAACTAGAAGCTCTAGAAACATACCTGTGATTAATGCCCTGATGGTTCAGTTAAACACACCCAAGGGATATAGTTAGTTCAGTTAAAACACACCCAAGGGATATAGTTACCATCTTTGAACAGTTCTACTCCTCTCTATATGGTCCACGGATATCTCCTTAATCTGAAGAAGATCTTACAGCATATATTTCTGCTGCTGCTCTACCCTCCTTATCACCCAAGCACCAAGTACTTCTGTCCACTAAAATCTCTCAACAAGAAATAGAATTGGCTATCAACGCCTTGTCTCTAGATAAAGCCCCAGGCTCTGATGGCCTACCTTTTAACTTTTACAAGACTTTTGTTAAGGAACTAAGCCCCATTCTTCTCCGTTTCTATCGTTACATGCTCTCTGGTGATGTCTTGGATTCTTCCCTATTAGAAGCCACTATCATTCTTCTTCTTAAACCAAATAAACCCCCTTCATGTCCGGCCAGTTACCGGCCTATATCCCTATTAAATTGTGACATAAAGATCTTAGCAAAAATCTTGGCCAGTAGAATAGAGAAAGTATGGACCTGTCTTCTTAGTCAGGAACAGGTGGTTTTGTATCCAGTAGATTAGTCATCAGACCATATTAGTAAACTTGCATGTATCTTTTCAGGCAGCGAATCCCACCCTCCGATGGCATTACTCTTTAGATGCAGAAAAGCTTTTGACAGGGTGGACCGGACCTTTCTATGGGCTACTCTGCAAAGAATGGGCTTTCCTTCCAGTTCATTCAATGGATTCAAACATTATATTCCTCTCCCTCAGCTAAAATCCATTGTAATGGGGCATATTCTTCTTCTTTTCCTCTAAACACAGGTACACATCAAGGCTACCCACTTTCTCCCTTCCTCTTCAGCTTTTACCTTGAGCCATTAATTGGGCAATTAAAATCTTCTCCCTCTGTCGTTGGAATCCCTGTTGGGAATCAGACTCCACAACTATCGATTTACGCTGATGACATCCTGTTACACCTATCAAATTCGGTTTCCTGTCTAGCGGAGGTCCTGACACTAATTGATACCTTTGGAAAGTACTCAAATTACAGACTGAATTTGAGCAAAACAGAAATTTACCCCCTCAATCATATTACATAAAGACAGCCTTTTGCTTAGTTCGGTATGAAATGGTCTCCCCAGTATATTAAATACCTCAGTATTTACCTTACTTCAGACTCATCTCTTTTGCATAAGCTAAATTTTCTAGATCTTTGGAATGTTGTTCAGCAGGACCTTTTGCGCTGGAGAAATCTTCCAGTTTCATTATAGGGCAGGATCAACATTATTAAAATGAATGTTCTTCCGAGATTATTCTACCCTCTTAATATGTTTAACATCTGGTTACCCTTAACTTTTTTTAAACATATACATGCTGAGGTCACCTCTTTCATTTGGCTGGACAAAACCTCCAGACGGTCATATCATAAACTTAGTTTGCCCAAAGAATATGTTGGACTCTGTCTCCCTAATTTCATGTTCTACAATCGGGTGAGTCATCTCTACATAGATACATAGATAAATAGACAGTGTCGGTAGATAAGGGCCTATGACCCACCCAGTCTGCCCACTTGAGTTTGTAAGTTCAGTTTATGTTTTCTAGAAGTCTGTTGCCCTTACCCTGACCTCCAGAATTTCTTTATGTCTACAAGTGTGGGAAATGGTTGTCTATAACCCAAATCACACAACAAACAGATTATGTACCCACGCGGCTCACAATTGAATCAGATCTGCTCTCCAATCACAAATTGGATCCCACCAGAATTGTCTACTCTCCGTCAAAAATTTTACCGAAAGCCTTATATCCTACTCCAATAGGCATTTCCCTTAGAGTTCTATCTCAACTCGGAGGCCATATCAAACTATTCCCTGCCAAGGACTTTTCTCAACCTCTTTTCTCTCATCCTAATACTAAGATAGGAGGCCTTCCTCTCTCCATCTTGGCTCAGAATTCCTTGAGACTCTAAAGATTCTGACTTCTATTCTAACACTACCATTCTCACCTCTCAGGAGATACTGTCTAAATTTGGCTTATGGTCGGTTTCTTCTTTCAAGGTATACCAACTCAGACACCAACTAATTAAACTATTTGGACAAAGATTACAACCCTCGGTGTTTGGGGAATCCCTGCAACAAATTTCTGGCCCAGCCTATCGACCTCATGGAATTTCTGCAATATATAAAGTTCTGCTAATCGGTTCTCAAGCCCCCTCCCCGATAGGCTCTATGGTATGGGATACTCTGCTACCTACTATAGAACTTAATTGGCCTCAACTCTGGAAAGACCTCTATATGAATATCACACAGTATAGGTTCAGACTGACCCAGTATTGTATCTTAAACAAGATGTATTATACCCCAGATAAACTAGCCAAAATGGGCTGCCTCCCCTCATCACTTTGTTCCAGATGTAATAAAGAAGAAGGTTCATTAATACATATTTTTTGGTCTTGTGGGAAGGTATCTCCCCTGTCGACACAAATTGAATGCCAGCTTGACCCACTTCTGGGTCTTCAAGGACTATTCTCCCCATCCATTTGTATTCTTGGGGATTTCTCGCAGACACAGATTAAAGAAAAAAGATATCATATGGCACTCATCTCTCTGGCAGTTAAGAAACTAGTTATCTGACATTGGATGGGCCAGGCAACTATTACTTATTCAGAATGGTTACACAAAATATAATTTGCTCTCTGAGCAGAACAGCTAATTGCCAGTGTTAGACAACGTGTCCCTTCATTTAATAAAAAGTGAGGGAAATTATATGCGCTGTATATGTCCTGATTGTTTCCTGTTGGTCGCATCAAGTGACTCGACATTCTAAAAAGGTTTAAAGCACAGATTGTACTTTGTTCCATAGTAGAATACCTTTGTTATCATTAGTTGTTCCAATTAGCTGATTTGCCTCACCAGGGGTGGAGGGTGGAAGAGAACATGGGTAGGAGGGGGTAGTATAGAGGGAGTTTGATTTATCCAGAATTTTCTGTATAATGGCTTACTCACCTTGGTCATATGTATGTCTTTCTTCTTTTTTTATTAGTTGTATGTTGTATGTAAAATCAATACAAATTTTTTGATTTAAAAAAGTTTCATATAGCTATTTTTAGTGCTTACTGAGCATGCTTAGAACCAATTATTCAAAACTGCAAACTTAAATAACTTTGGAACATATTAATATTTTTTCACCAAACAAGCAAAAGGCACATCTGTGTGCCAGTCTCTTTCTACCCTAAAAATTGCAGGCCAAAATTCCAAAGTGTGTGGGTGCTAGCCAAGTTGACAGAAATCCAATTCAAACCAATGGGAAAAAAATACTGAAAAATTCACTTTTTTCACTATCTGTATCTCAGAATCTGCACATCTGACCAAAATGAAACTTGACACATCAAGACGTTTAACCCAGAAGACCACGCATGCAATGTTTATGAAAATCTGTTGAACAGTTGTCAAGTTATTAAAGTGCAAATTGTGGGGTTTAACACTGAAGTGCCCGTGCACCCCTAAAATATATATATATATATATATATATATATATACATATATATACTGTATATATATACATAGAGAGAGAGAGAGAGAGAGAGAGATATTATAGTGGCACAGCAGTACCTCTATAGTTAGGGTTGCCTGGCCACTTCTATGTTAAACCCAAACATTTGCACTTCAATAACTTTGCAACCATATGACTGATATGCCCAAATGTTTTCATGAGCCATCTGGTACCATGGATCTCTGGATCTGGCAAGTTTCGTTCCAGTCAGATGTGCAGTTGTGGAGCTGTTGAGTGCCCCAAAATGTGGAAATTTACAATTTTGGTGCAAATTCTTTGCTGTTCCATAAGTTCTAAATGCTTTGGGGTTGTGGTCTGAAATGGTTAGAGTATATGGGGTCTGGGTCACTGATGTGCCTTTTGAAGGTTTAGTGAAAAAATATTAATCTGTTCAAAAGTTATAAAACTTTAGTTTCCCATTGTAGCCTATTAAGAAAAAAATATATGTCCACTTTGAAAGTACCTTTGACTTTCCCAAAAGCTCTTTTGACTTTCGCAAATGGGTTTTCTAGTGTCATGTTGCTACCATCTTGTTTTCAGTTAGCGATGGGTAAAAAAACATTGTAATTCAAAAACTAATGCTCCTTTGTATACACCAACAGTTGTATTTACCTAATTGAGGCCCGAGGAACATGATCCTGGCATTATTTAAAAAAAAATAGTGGCCTGAAATATGTTTTTTGAGTTCGGCCGTTGGTAGTGCTGCAAATTTGCAGCACTTCTTTTGTGAAACTGCCACAAATTGCAGCAATTTTTGCACAACTGACAACACTGTTGTATGAAAACTGCCACAACTTTGTGGCACTTTTCGTGAAAACTGCCATAAATTTGCAGCACTACTACAATTGAAAAAAAAAAAAAAACAGTCCCTAAAAAATATATATATTCTGTCCATTATTTTAATAAAAACAAAAACAAAAAACAAACAGAATCATATTCCTCGGCCCTCATTTAGGTGAACACCTGTTGGTGCTTACTTAATAAAAGGATATTTTATCCTTTTATTGCCTCCAAGGGAGCTGAGGCATGTTTTATAGTTAAAAAAAGTTTCTGCCAACATCGGGGTGCCCAGTCCCTGTGTTAGCTGTACATGTTCCCCTACCTTAGTGTGGGACACTGGGAAGCCCACTCCCAGTGTCCCCAGTTATGTTCTTAACCCCCATACTGTGGGACACTGAGGAGCCCACCCCAGTGTTCAGAAATAAATAAATAAATATATATATAAAATGTTAAATGTTTTTGCCATCAGGGTGCCCAATCTCCGTGTTGGCACTAGACACCCCCCACCAGTTTGGGACACTGGGGAGCCCACCCCCAGTGTCCCAAAATATTATTATATATATTTTTTTAATATTTAAAATGTTTTTGATGACATCGGGGTGCCCAAACCGCGTCACCCTTGCCTCAGTGCTTTTGCACTGAGGTTCTTTGTCTTTTAACTTGTTTTTTGGGGGGCTCACCATGACCCAAACCTGTAAGACCAACTTAGGGCAGCTGGTTCATTTCCCCTGGAGTGTCATACAGATGAGGTATACTGATGCATCCTGGGTGGGATGAAACACATGTCTGTGTCTTCTGTTTGCACCCTTTGCAGATTGTCTGAGAGGTCCTTTGGTACCATGCATTCCTGCTTAAAGCTGAACCAGCCTAAAATGTCATAGTGATTTGCATATACTTCCCATGGTGCTTTGCTTTGTGGGGGTATGTGTAATTTGTACTATGTATATATATATATATATATACATACACACACACACACACATACACATATATGTGTGTATATATGAATTGGGAGAAGTATGCCATACATGATGCCACTAAAATCCATACTTTCACAAAACAGGCTTTACATTGATGATGTGTTCACTGTATGGTGGAGCACAATAGAGGAGCTCCATGACTTTATGGGATGCCAGTAGTCTTCAGATCTTAATTTGAGATTTTCAGTGTACAGTGATATTTATTCCATCAATTGTTTTGGATCTTCAAATCACTAAAAACCAGAATGGTGGTATTGACACTAAGCTGTATAGGAAACCATCTGATCATAATTCATCTTTGCATTACACTAGTTGTCACTAGTGGCACACCATTCAAAACATTCCCAAGTCACAATTCATGCAACTTAAACAAAACTGTAGTAGTGAGGAGGAGTGTTCTCCAATAGGAGATACAATGTGGCAGTAGTAGACAAAACTAGACAAGAGGATGACCTGACTGATACCCAGAGAAGATACTGCATGCTTAATGTAATCAAAACTCAGTCTGGTCAGCTACAGATAAGTGAGACAAAGGATGTTAACATGTTACCACCTTGCTGCCAGTCTCCTAGATCAGAGAAGGGACTGAGAAGAACTGGCACATGATAAGCACAGGAAGAGTGTTAAAGGAGTGCCCACTGGCATGACCCAAGTTTGTTTTTAGGAGGAGTCCAAACATAAGGGACACAGTGAAGTCTGAAGAAAATAAATACTGTAGGTAATAGTAAAGGCACACTGACAATAGAAAATAGAGTTAGAATCAATGTTTCAACCATAGGTCTTCTTCAGGAATTATGTAAAAGAGAAAAATCAAAGTTAGTGTACAGTGAGACCTATTTTTTACAAAAGAGACTGCCCCAACACCTGGTTACTGACACTTCCACCTGCACGTTACCAATACAGTAACTGTAAATACTGCAATGTTACTGCAAAAAAAAATCTGTAACTAACATACAGAGCCTAGGACCTTTTTTAGGGTTATCAACTGTATCAATACTTCCGTAGTGACTAGCCCATTGGCACACCAAATACCAAGAGTGGAAAGCCAGGAGATAATAGGTAAGTCTTGGGAGAAGGCAGGTTGACAAGAGTTGGAGCAGTGCAGAGTGCTGAGATGGGGCTGAGAGCTGGTCAGGGATAGGCAGGTAAACCGAAATTTTAAAAAATAAATAACAACAATGCTTCTGTAGTGTACTTGGCCATGTGTAAATGAGAGGCCTACTTACAGTATGTGAGAAAAATTGTAAGCTGAAAGTAACAGTAGAGGAACATGTAAGGGCAACTTGAAAACGGGAACACTGGGAATGCATTGGCCCCATGTGTTGGAAGACACAGCCCCACACATAATGTTGTTTTTCAAGGAACTGAGGTTTCTATGGGCCCTAGAGGAGGTGATTAGGATAACCGTTTGCTTAAAATAGAGCCAGTCTGGATTCACAGATTAGGTGTCTATCAACATCCAGGTCCAAGTTAAAGATTTGAGTAGAACCGATGCCTTTTGTGGCACAGCAGGTTTATATATAGGTATTTATGATAATTGTTTTCTGTGTCTGAATTGGGATCTGTATTTATGTATTTTTTTCTCTTTTCTTCACAGGTGCTCAGGTTGATCCAGCTGGAATAAACCTTGGATGCCCTTCCTTTTTGTCTTGGCCAATCTGGAGCTTTTTTAATATGTATTCCTCCAGGTAAAATATAGTTAATTACCCTTCTGTGTCCATTTAAGGGGAAAACTATTTATGTAAATATAATAGGTGTTGATATGCTACACAGTCATATCCTATTACCATTACTTTCACTTACAATTTTTGTTTGTGCCAACATAACCTATACATTTTGTAACATGTAGATAACCATTTTCGATACAACTTATATATGTGTGTTTAAAATTATGCTGAAATGTAGCTGATTATAAGTGACTGAAATCTTAAAGATAGGGGCCCAATTCTAGAAGAATGGTGCAAGTTGCCTCAAAGGTGACTTGCACCAAACTCAGTGCGACATGGCCCCTGCACCCAATTCCAGAAAGAGCAAGGTCCCTGCAGCTAAGTCCCATGACTTGCACCAACTGCACCAGTACGCCAAACAGAGGGCATACTGTAATGGTTGTCCACAAGCCTGCAGCATGCCCAAGTGAAGGGTGCAAGTGCCACCCCCACACAAGACCCATACACCCCCCCACAGGGCATGCAGCCCCCCAATGCCCCGATCCCCAATGGCACAAAAATGCCCGCAGTACCAGCACCACCTGTCCACCATGCCTGATCCCGCAATTGTGGCATGTCATGAAAAAACCACAAAAGCACCCCGATATCCCTGGTAGTCTAGTGGCCCCCCACCACCCAGCTGTGCCATACTTTCCTGCACTCCCCAACCCATAATCAGTCAGAGACTGGCACAGCCCACCTCTCACCACCATGGCCAGCCACCTACTGTGCTCCATATGAGCGCGTACTACTGTACTACTGTACATAGTACGAGCTCAATGAATGCATGACATTTCATTCATTGGGTGCATGCACTTTACAGTAGTACGCACTCATGTGGAGCACAGTCAGCATCTGGTCATGGTGGTGAGAGGTGGACTGCAGTAGATGACTATTATGATTGAAGTGTGAGAAGGTATGGCACAGCAGAAAGTGATGAACCACTGAACTATCGAAGATATCAGTGTACAATTTCACAAGTGACATGCTGATGCTGAGGATGGAGCATGGTAAATATGATGCTAGCCTGCGGCATTGCCGATGAACCAGGGCATTGAGAGGTGATGCATGCCCTGCTGAGCATACATGCCTTTGGGGATCAGGTATGGGGAGGTTGACATCTTTCAGCAGGGGACACATTTGCCCTGGAGCACTAAAGTACACTACACCAACTAAATGCTGGTGTAACTTACATGGCGGATGTCCTCCAGGGGTTGTATGATAATGGCAACCCTGGGGACTTTGTTGCTGCCCATCCAGAATAGGGCGCAACTGCTACCATAAACCCCCTAGCACCACGTCGCAGGGGGTTTACGGCGTATATGCTGATGTATGTACACTTTGGTGCAAGCAGCCTGTGGCATGTTGTGTGCTGCTTTGCAGAATAGTGCACGTTGCAGCTGCTGGCATAATTTGCTACTTTCTTCTGGTGCAAGTCAGGTTACGCCTAGCGTATCCCTTCTAGAGTCAGCCCCCATATATTTATGTAGTGGTTATGGCATTTAAAATAATTATAATGTGTTGTCAAACGTTATCTGCCAAAATCTATTGTTTTACAGTTTTGTTATACCATCGATGTGATGTAACTTTGTTGTTAACCCATCTATGGTATGCCACATCAATGGTTTAACAGCAGAAATTATCTGTGCATGCACATTTCCCGATCTGCCAGCCTTATTGAACAAGCCGCAGCAGTTATAGCTGGACCCAGATAGAGCAGTGTTGAGAACTTAAAAGTAAGGATCCAGACAGCAAATTGTTTTTGTTTCACTCTTTATGGGACCATATACTATAAAAGATAATGTATGGTTCATCTATTGGCAACCAGTTTGTGTAACCATCTTGAGGTTGCCATGGGGACTTAAACCTCTTGAACTTTGCTCTTGAGGTTTAAACGGTCGCCATGGCAACCTCTCGATTTTTAACTAACCGGTTACTGATAGATGACCATACATTATCCTCTATAACTCTGTTCCCCTTTCACTGTTTTATTCACATGATTAGTAAATAATTACTTCTTTCTGCCTTACCATTCACTGCATCAACATACTGTATGTAAGCAAATCAATATTTCACCACTGTTCAACTACGTTGCATCCTGGATTTTATCAACTGTGCACCCAAGATTACAAATGCCCATTTTTTTTATTCTGCTTTCACGCTACTACACTGTGTGCATTGTATCAGAAGCAGAGCAGCCTTTTGTTGTTCACTGCCTAAATATATGTATTATTTATTTATTTTTTACTTTATTTAAACAGCAGTTTGAAAACCTTTGAGCCATAGGCTCATTTACAAAGGTACCTTGTCACAGTAAGACAAACCAAAATACACAGTATAGCAGTACAACACATAAGTATAACAGTAAAATTAAGACATAGATACAAACAAGCTGGTACAGGTAGGATGGGGGTACCACTAGGCTACCAGGGCATCTGTATGTATAATAATGAGAATCGAGGTGGGATGGGGTACCCCTAGATTACCGGGGTAAATTATCCTTTAAAAACAATTTATCCTTTAAAATGAGTTGGATGACTTGATCATGTCAGGTATACACTTAGAGTATTATGGGTGTTGAGATAGGAGCGCATTATGGGCCCTAGCCTATTGTTCCTAATGCACCCCTGGTATGAACCTTAGTATGAAGTACCAGGGTAACTATGTATTACAATGGGAATGAGGGCAGTGGTACCAGTTAGGGGTGGGCACAACATTAAAAGCAGAGCAAGAAGTATTATAGTGCCATTCTATACCTCATTGATTAGACCCCACCTTGAATACTGTGCCCAGTTCTGGTCCGCTAGTACAAAAATGGAGATCAGAAATTTGGAAAGGGTGCACAGGAGAACCACAAGGATGGTTAAAGATCTCAGGGGCTCAGATTATGAAGCAAGGCTTGAAAACCTGGGCCAATTCACTCTATAATATAGAAGATACAGGGGGGACATGTGTCTTGTGTTTAGATCACTGACAAACAGTGATCTGTAGGACTGTTTGGGTCTAGAGTTACAGAATCAGCAATATGGCATCAGATCACACCCCCTCCAACTCCAAGGGGAAACATGTCACACTAATAGAAGGGTTTGCTGGTATAATCAGTGAGTGATGGCAGCACGGAATTCACTCCCAATAGAGGTGGTGGGTAGTAGTAGTATGGAGGAATTCAAGCATAAGCTAGACAATTACTGTGCAAGTAAAACCATCAGGGGCTATTTATTAATCATATGGTGAGCTACATGGACTGAAGTCTACTTTGCTCTGAAAAAAACATGAAACCTATGAAACAGTCCGTTGAAAATCAGCCCCCCCCCCGATCCCATAATGTCTGGTGGACCCGAGTGGATCCAAACTCTGCTGATTGTGTACCAGGTCTGCCTCTGAAGCTACATTTCTATGTGGCCACATTAAAAAATGTCTTCACAGTTGCAGAAACCATCCCTAGCCTAGTAAATCCTCACAGAAATGCCCCAATGAGAAAAAGGAATTCTTTCTCAGGCATGCTGACTGCCAGTTGCTTCCACGTGCTTGAATCACTGCTGAGATAGCGGGGGAGTAGCTAGAGAAGCAGATAAATGGCATCAGCCTCATGCAAAATGCCGAGATTGGCCACCAGCAGTATGGGCTTGTAGTGATCAGACAGCTGAAGCAGAAGGCCAACAGTTGGTGGTGGTATGGCACTGTGAAAATATCCCAGAAGTGGTCAGCCAGCAGAGGGAGCAAGCAAGCAGTTGGTTGCAGGAGTGCTTCAGTGGGTCAGACTAGGATGTCCAGAAGTTAAAAGGTAAGTTTTAAATTGGGAAATTGATAAGTTGGGATCACATGGGAACTGGTGGGGGCAAAACAACTTATGTGCAGAGTGAAAAGTAGGAAATGCACAGTGGAGGGGGATGGGGCTGTTAACAGGATGCTGTCTGTTATGAGGACTGGGCCTGGAAAGGGGCAGAGATGTAAAAACTGGGGCAGGGAAGAGGCAAAAACTATATTCACTTGGGCAGAGGAGCGATTAAATGGGAAACTAGGATAGGAAGTGAAAAGAAATGTGAAATCTGGCATATGGAGGGTGCAAAAATGTGAGAAATGGGGCAGGAAGTGAATTTCTACTGTGCATTTCCCATTGTGCATTTCCTACTTTTCACTCTGCACATAAGTTGTTTTACCGAGAGGGTGGTGGACACCTGGAATGGGCTCCTAATGAAGTTGTGGGCGAGCATACAGTGGGGGGGGATTTAAGAGGGATTGAGACAGACATAGAGAGCTGTTGGGGGGGGGGGATCACAGCAAGCCTAGAGGTTGCTAGGCAAATGAGCAGACGGTGGGCCTGACGGTCCTTTTCTGCTGTCACTTTCCTATGTTCCTATGTTCCTAAGTGGACAGGTACTGTATGTGAGAACTGTAGCAGAAATGTGAAAATTGGGGCACAAAGAAGGCAGGGATGTGAGAACTGGGGCAGGTGTTGTGGCAACTGATTGTAGAATCAGATGTGTGTGTACTGTATTGGGGCAAGGTGGGTGTTAGCAGACCAGAGGGCAATATATATATATGTATATTTATATCTATCTATCTATATATATGTGTGTATATATATATACTGTAGTTACATGGGTGTCCACAGATGGCAGGGTCTAGGATGTGCATACTGGAGAAAGGTATCAATAAATGGGAGGGATCAAGAATGTGCATACTGGGGCAGGGAAGTTACTAGATGTGATTAACAATCGCCACCCAGAGGATAAGGCAAATGACCACAACTATAAATTTTATAAAGCCTAGAAAAGTTGGAAACGTGAAAGAAGAATGCACAGAATGGAGTCAGTACACAGGCCAACACACACACATTTAAAAAGTACTTTATTTGCTAATTTTCAGTGCCTTTTGTGAAAGATTTATGCTGTACTATTAATTTCCTGAAGGTTTTGATTTGAATCAGAACCAATCAGAACTAGCTAGAACTCTATTCTGGATCATGGTCCTGTAAATAAGGGTCAGGACCTTCTTGGTCCACCATCCCTAGTACCAGTAGACTACCAGGGTAACTGTAGTATTATAATAAGGTTCAGGGCAGGAGGGGTACCACCAGACTACCAGGGTAACTGTAGTATTACAATAAGGTTCAGGGCAGGAGGGGTACCACCAGACTACCAGGGTAACTGTAGTATTACAATAAGGTTCAGGGCAGGAGGGGTACCACCAGACTACCAGGGTAACTGTAGTATTACAATAAGGTTCAGGGCAGGAGGTACCACCAGACTACCAGGGTAACTGTAGTATTATAATAAGGTTCAGGGCAGGAGGGGTACCACCAGACTACCAGGGTAACTGTAGTATTATAATAAGGTTCAGGGCAGGAGGGGTACCCAGACTACCAGGGTAACTGTAGTATTATAATAAGGTTCAGGGCAGGAGGGGGTACCACCAGACTACCAGGGTAACTGTAGTATTATAATAAGGTTCAGGGCAGGAGGGGTACCACCAGACTACCAGGGTAACTGTAGTATTATAATAAGGTTCAGGGCAGGAGGGGTACCACCAGACTACCAGGTAACTGTAGTATTATAATAAGGTTCAGGGCAGGAGGGGTACCACTAGACTACCAGGGTAACTGTAGTATTATAATAAGGTTCAGGGCAGGAGGGGTACCCAGACTACAAGGGTAACTGTAGTATTATAATAAGGTTCAGGGCAGGAGGGGTACCACCAGACTACCAGGGTAACTGTAGTATTATAATAAGGTTCAGGGCAGGAGGGGTACCACCAGACTACAAGGGTAACTGTAGTATTATAATAAGGTTCAGGTAGGAGGGGTGCCACCAGACTATAAAGGGTAACTGTAGTATTATAATAAGGTTCAGGGCAGGAGGGTACCACTAGACTACCAGGGTAACTGTAGTATTATAATAAGGTTCAGGGCAGGAGGGGTACCACTAGACTACCAGAGTAACTGTAGTATTATAATAAGGTTCAGGGCAGGAGGGGGTACCACTAGACTACCAGGGTAACTGTAGTATTATAATAAGGTTCAGGGCAGGAGGGGTACCACTAGACTACCAGGGTAACTGTAGTATTATAATAAGGTTCAGGGCAGGAGGGGTACCACCAGACTATACAGGGTAACTGTAGTATTATAATAAGGTTCAGGGCAGGAGGGGTACCACCAGACTATAAGGGTAACTGTAGTATTATAATAAGGTTCAGGGCAGGAGGGTACCACCAGACTACCAGGGTAACTGTAGTATTATAATAAGGTTCAGGGCAGGAGGTACCACCAGACTACCAGGGTAACTGTAGTATTACAATAAGGTTCAGGGCAGGAGGGGTACCACCAGACTACAGGGTAACTGTAGTATTATAATAAGGTTCAGGGCAGGAGGGGTACCACCAGACTACCAGGGTAACTGTAGTATTATAATAAGGTTCAGGGCAGGAGGTACCACCAGACTACCAGGGTAACTGTAGTATTATAATAAGGTTCAGGGCAGGAGGGGTACCACCAGACTATAAGGGTAACTGTAGTATTACAATAAGGTTCAGGGCAGGAGGGGGTACCACTAGACTACCAGGGTAACTGTAGTATTACAATAAGGTTCAGGGCAGGAGGGGTACCACTCAGACTACCAGGGTAACTGTAGTATTATAATAAGGTTCAGGGCAGGAGGGGTACCACCAGACTATAAGGGTAACTGTAGTATTACAATAAGTTCAGGGCAGGAGGGTACCACTAGACTACCAGGGTAACTGTAGTATTACAATAAGGTTCAGGGCAGGAGGGGTACCACTAGACTACCAGGGTAACTGTAGTATTATAATAAGGTTCAGGGCAGGAGGGGTACCACTAGACTACCAGGGTAACTGTAGTATTATAATAAGGTTCAGGCAGGGAGGGGTACCACTAGACTACCAGGGTAACTGTAGTATTATAATAAGGTTCAGGGCAGGAGGGGTACACCAGACTACCAGGGTAACTGTAGTATTATAATAAGGTTCAGGGCAGGAGGGGTACCACCAGACTATAAGGGTAACTGTAGTATTACAATAAGGTTCAGGGCAGGAGGGGTACCACTAGACTACCAGGTAACTGTAGTATTAAATAAGGTTCAGGGCAGGAGGGGCCACCAGACTACCAGGGTAACTGTAGTATTATAATAAGGTTCAGGGCAGGAGGGGTACCACTAGACTACCAGGGTAACTGTAGTATTATAATAAGGTTCAGGGCAGGAGGGTACCACCAGACTAAGGGTAACTGTAGTATTACAATAAGGTTCAGGGCAGGAGGGGTACCACCAGACTACCAGGGTAACTGTAGTATTATAATAAGGTTCAGGGCAGGAGGGGTACCACCAGACTACCAGGGTAACTGTAGTATTATAATAAGGTTCAGGGCAGGAGGGGTACCACTAGACTACCAGGGTAACTGTAGTATTATAATAAGGTTCAGGGCAGGAGGGGTACCACCAGACTACAAGGGTAACTGTAGTATTATAATAAGGTTCAGGGCAGGAGGGGTACCACTAGACTACCAGGGTAACTGTAGTATTATAATAAGGTTCAGGGCAGGAGGGGTACCACCAGACTACCAGGGTAACTGTAGTATTACAATAAGGTTCAGGGCAGGAGGGTACCACCAGACTACCAGGGTAACTGTAGTATTATAATAAGGTTCAGGGCAGGAGGGGTACCACTAGACTACCAGGGTAACTGTAGTATTATAATAAGGTTCAGGGCAGGAGGGGTACCACCAGACTACCAGGGTAACTGTAGTATTACAATAAGGTTCAGGGCAGGAGGGGTACCACCAGACTACCAGGGTAACTGTAGTATTATAATAAGGTTCAGGGCAGGAGGGGTACCACCAGACTATAAGGTAACTGTAGTATTATAATAAGGTTCAGGGCAGGAGGGGTACCACTAGACTACCAGGGTAACTGTAGTATTATAATAAGGTTCAGGGCAGGAGGGGTACCACCAGACTACCAGGGTAACTGTAGTATTATAATAAGGTTCAGGGCAGGAGGGGTACCACTAGACTACCAGGGTAACTGTAGTATTACAATAAGGTTCAGGGCAGGAGGGGTACCACCAGACTACCAGGGTAACTGTAGTATTATAATAAGGTTCAGGGCAGGAGGGTACCACCAGACTACCAGGGTAACTGTAGTATACAATAAGGTTCAGGGCAGGAGGGGTACCACCAGACTACCAGGGTAACTGTAGTATTATAATAAGGTTCAGGGCAGGAGGGGTACCACCAGACTACCAGGTAACTGTAGTATTACAATAAGGTTCAGGGCAGGAGGGTACCACCAGACTACCAGGGTAACTGTAGTATTACAATAAGGTTCAGGGCAGGAGGGGTACCACCAGACTATAAGGGTAACTGTAGTATTATAATAAGGTTCAGGGCAGGAGGGGGTACCACCAGACTACCAGGGTAACTGTAGTATTACAATAAGGTTCAGGGCAGGAGGGGTACCACCAGACTACAAGGTAACTGTAGTATTATAATAAGGGTTCAGGGCAGGAGGGGTACCACCAGACTACCAGGGTAACTGTAGTATTATAATAAGGTTCAGGGCAGGAGGGGTACCACCAGACTACCAGGGTAACTGTAGTATTATAATAAGGTTCAGGGCAGGAGGGGTACCACCAGACTACCAGGGTAACTGTAGTATTATAATAAGGTTCAGGGCAGGAGGGTACCACTAGACTACCAGGGTAACTGTAGTATTATAATAAGGTTCAGGGCAGGAGGGGGGTACCACTAGACTACCAGGGTAACTGTAGTATTATAATAAGGTTCAGGGCAGGAGGGGGTACCACTAGACTACCAGGGTAACTGTAGTATTATAATAAGGTTCAGGGCAGGAGGGCGGTACCACTAGACTATAAGGGTAAATGTATGTATTACAATGGGGACAGGAGTGGGAGGGGGTTGTATGACATTGCTACGCACAAGTGCTGCTACGGGGTGGAGGGTCATGCATCACTGTGTTCATTGATAAGAGTAGGGTTTAGGGGGAAGTAAATAGCATTGCCTTGGCAACCTTTTGATGCTTCCAAAATCCTTTAACTGTACTACTGTGCCCTATATGTAAGAGGGTTCCCTCATGTGCATGGGTGTAGTGGTGCATTTATCCCGATCATGACATCCGCTGGCGCCATGCTGTGTGTCCTCTTAATATGTCCCCACCCCATTCAGATGCATTATGTCTGGTTAGCACACTCTGTTCCTGTTAGCACTACACTAACCTTCTGAATATCAGGGCCTTCAAAGTTTGATGCTTGCTGTTGAACACATCCTGTGGGCCACTGCTACCTGAAACTGGACTGGACGAAACTGGAAAATTCAGTTCGACAACAAAAAAACAGCTCCAGGGAAAGACTTGCTGTGCTCAGTGAATGACCACAACAGTTAAAATAGGAATCCTGACAGGCAATTTCACAAAAAAGCTTGATTACTTTTAAAATGTAAGAGTGCATAACGATGAAAGCAGAGCCACGTGTACCATCTAGAGATACCCCAAACAGCACTATTCAATCCAATATGTCTTGCAAAATGAGTTTCCACAGGGAGTGAAATTCAATTCTGCAGAATTTATAAGCACTCTAATTTATTCATTTGTAATCTTTGGTCAGGAAAGGCACACTGAGCAGTGAAAGCTCGTTTCCTGGTGCATTGGGGAGGAGGGGATACATAGACCTGCTTTATTGACAGGGAACTTTTGGCCCAGACGCCAGGAAAAATCCCATAAAAATAAGTGCTGTGGGTTCTTTAACTTCCACATGAACAGCTAGTAGAGATAGACTGTACCTCAGTTCAAAGCAGCAGTGCAATGGAATTGGGCAAAAAATGTGACCCTACCTTTTTTTTGCTATAAAAGATTCCAGGCATCTTCCAGTTATGTTTGGTGGTACAATTTTCTTGTTTCAGTAAAACTTGAGTATTTTATAAATGTTTGAATTCATTTTTTTCTCCAGAAAAAAGATGACCACCATATCTGACCTAGAAATAGCATCATTGACCCTGCAAGGGTTTGGATTGAGAAAATAAAAAAAAAACTCATGGTGCACAGCATAGGAGGTACGTAGAAAAGTAGATTCGATAGTTATGCCAATATTTTTATTAATTGAAGTTAAAGGTAGCATTTTGGAAAAACATTTTTCATTGCACTGCTGCTTTAACATTGCATCAGAAAGATGGCACCTCAAAAGTGTAGCATCCCCCCGGTGCTGCTCTACAGCATCAGCATTGGGTATTAGTCCACGTTACTGGTGTGGGACTAGAGCCCATGACCTTCTGATCTTCATCCCAGAGGCAAGAATTCAACCTATAAGAATGGAGAGAAACATTTGTAGGTCTCCCTGTACTGCAGTACATTATTCTACTGATTATGTATGTGGTTAAGGATGGCTAATTATGTCAATCAGATTTATTGGACATCAGAAAAATAATGCCATGAACAAGACCCTTTAATAGACTCCTGTGGATTCTTCAATGAAACAGAATAAAGTTTTAATTTTTCCCCTGGCAATTAAATTTTGAAGTCTCTCTAACATGAAGCATAACTGCAGTGTTTGCCTTTCCACCATCAATGTTAGATACTGTGAAAAAGCGGCTCTAAAGGCAAGAAGCGTCCTCGGCTGTATGATAGGGTATTACCAGTAGGAAGTGTGATGTAATCCTCCCACTGTACAGGTCCCTGGTGAGATCTCACTTGGAGTACTGTGTGAAGTTCTGGATATCTCACCTAAAAGGATGTAGACCATCTGGAAACTGTGCAGAGACATGCCACTCAAAATGGTGCAGTGTCTGCACCATGAACGATGAAGCTAGGCTCAGCCAGCTAAATTTATTCTCCCTCGAGCAGAGGACGATCAAAGGAAACATGATTGAGACATTTAAATTTGTTAAAGGGATCAACACAGTACAAACCAGGAACCTCTTCTGGGAAAACAGGGCTGCACGTTCTAGAGGACACAACATGCATCTGGTGGGAGTTAAATTCAAAACAAATGTTAGGAAGTACTTTTTCACAGAGAGGCTGGTGGACCCTTTGAACAACCTGCCACCAGAGGTAGTGGCAGCCAAGATGGTCAGTGAATTCAAACAGGCATGGGATAGACAGTATAGTCACCTCAGCAAGGCAAGTTGATAGTGGGGGTAGAAAACCCAGTTAGACTAGATGGACCACACGGTCTTCTTCTGCTGGCAAATTCTTATGTTCTTATATTCTTATGTCCTTGCAAATGATAAAATGGGCAAGAGAAATCAAGACCTCTGATTGGTCATAAGTGATCACATGACTGTGCGTTCTTCCTGCACAACAGCACATGTCAGAAATACTTAACATTCTCAGCCCTATTACTTAGGTTTTTAAATAAAAATCAGTGGAATCATTTTATAGTCATGATGAGGCACTCAAGGGTGGTGTAATTGTCGCATGATACCACTTCTCGGGTGTGTCAGGCACTCAGTTTTGCCTTGTGCCTCAGTTCCTGAGGCATTTCATTATCCCACAGTAATGCACACCCTAATTGTTCAAATAAGGAACTTCTTTTATGGCCTTTAATCTTGGTCACTCATGCTCCAGTTTCCAGGGCTTCTTACTCCTGCAATCATCATCTTGCAGATCATACATTTATTCTCATTCATATTTTGGAGTGGTTGTATCTGTGTACAACAGTAGCGTAGCAAATTTCCAGAGGGCCTGGATGCAAGGTAATATTATACGGCCCCTCCCCAGTTTTAAATAAACATCAAAATTTTGATTTGGGCCCCTCAAACCTCATGGGCCTGGGTGCCACTGCACCCCCTGCACCCTTGTAGCTACGCCTCTGGTGTACAATACATTTAAAAAGCCAGTGGCCATGTTTAAAATCATATGGTCATGTGTCTTGTCACTGTAGGGTTCATTTTATGTCATGTCTAAAAGCATAGTAACGAAAGTTATCAAAATGAGTTTTGCTTTTAAAAACAGATGTCCATGTGGCTTCAATTAACAACAGATTTGCTAAAACGTTTGTTTTTGCTCCCCCTAGACAGAAGAGCTTGGATGGTCCTTGATACCCATAATTAATTTCTCAAAGCTGACAACACACCTCATCTTGCATGCATCAGTCTCAATTAACATAATGAATTCAATGGGGTTTGTCTTGTCTTTCAGCACTGATGTCAACTGCAGTGGTGGGTTATTATGACTGTAATGTACAGAAATCTACAACAGCTTACAACTGAAACATCATCAGTTAGTAAGCAGCCAGCTTCAACAGCCTACACATTAAAGTAGCAGTGCAACAAAACTGGGTGAAAAATTTGAACCTAACTTTTTTATTAGAAAATATTTCGTGCATCTTCTAGTTTTACTTAGTAGAAAACATGTCAAGTTCAATCAAAATTTGATATTTTATAAATGTTGGAATTTAGTTTTTCTCAAGAAAAAGATGCCCTACATTTGGCTTAGAATACCATTGTCTAGGGATATGGTGGTGAAAATCCATGGGAGGCGATCACAACAGCAAGCACTTTCAAAGGCGGCCTATGTTTACGCAGGCCATAACTGGAACTGTGGTGCCAGCTGACTCCTGCAGTTCTTGGCTAAAGAAGAGAAAAATACTTGTTAGCAGCAGAACATTTCAAATAAACTAGAAAACTCTTGTACTGCAGAAACAAATGGGATTCCTTTTCAGTGCTGGAATTACAGGGAAGCTTGCCGGGGCTCAGCCTCCCCCAAGTTCTGAATAGAGCCCCAGTAGCTCGCAAATCACTGCCGCTGACTTATAATGGGAAGAGGGGCTCAATTTAAAGATGTGAACCTTATGCCCCCCCAGCTCCCAAAGCTCATAAAGTTTAATTCCAACACTGCTTTTAATAACTTGATCCAACAAATTACTCTATGGAGCAGTTACAAACTAAATGGTGGGAAACAATACATTGTTGCAGGACCACTATGGTCACATTAGCAGCATAATCCCTGGACCAAGGAAGTCACATAACAGTGGAGTCCATTTAAACAGACTCCATTATGGGGCTTTAACCAGATGATCCCAAAACAGTATCGCAAGCAGCTCAGTTCATCCTGAAACACAAAAATCAGTACGTACCTCACAGTCTAAACATTTCTGCCCCCTCTTACTCTCCCTGGCCATGACAGCTCAAATTGGGGCCATTTCTACTATGTCCTATGGGACTCTTTCCTTCTGCAGGGCTGTGCAGCTCACCACACAGCTCAGGGTTAACCTGCTCCCTCCCAACTCTCAGTCTCACAGACCTGTCTATGGCTGCACACCTTGGGGCCATAGCTCTGCGGTCCAAATTTCCTTTCTTCTCCTCGGGGTCAACCTGGCACCTTCCGGCCACCTCCAACCATAACTGTTGGCTCACCACTCCTCAGGGGTGCCACTTTACTAAATACATCAGGGCCATCTTCCTCCCCTGCTGATGCTGCACTCTCCCTCCAGGCCTCACAGCTGGACACTGCCACCATTGCAGGATCGAGGTTCGATTCACAAGGCCCTCTATGCAGGGCTCTTAGAGAAGCAGAAGTTGCCACATCACTCCCAACCTTAATGCTACATTCCCTGCAGTAAAACTGTCCCCGATGCTCGAGTGAGCAATCGGACCTGCTCGAACCCTGTCCAACAACCCCCCTCTCTCTTTCTCTAGGACCTCAGACCTCTCCCAATGGGCCAGCCCCTACAGTTCCCATGCAGTTCCCTAAATTCCCGCAGGTGTGCCCCTCCCAAAGTCCGGTGATGGACAGTCCCAAAGGCGGCAAAACTGTTAACCCATTTTGGGGCAGAACCCAGAAGCTCCAAAACAATTATTTTATACTGTGCATATCCCAGTACAAAAGAATGGTGTCTTAACCCTGTGGGTTAGAGGGGGTTACAACTCTCCCCTGTCCAAACACTCACTGTTCTTGATGAGCTAAAAAGCACCCGACCAGAGGCCCAAGCAGGTGGGGTATACACACTCCACTGCCCACCAAACCATCGAGGAGCTTAAGGCTGCACACTGCCAAGGCGGTGGTAAAGGAACATAAGGACACCCACAATACACTGGACCAGATCTCTCTCAAAACACCAGCGACCACTTCCCCTGGCCACCCATCACTAGACCTCACGGACGGTTTGCCTAAAGCCCATGGTGGCATCCCAGGATCCTAAACTAACCACTACAAAATCCAGCTACCTATACTGCCTGCTGCCCCAACTGGACTCCCTCTTTTTGACTTGCAAAGTTTCCCCATGGATCAAAGAGGCACTCTGCAACAGGATGCCATTGCATTCGAGGACAAGATATAGCAGATGCAAAACTTGCAATTAACTAGTAAACTGTAGCATTAGTGCATGCACTTTATAACATTTACTCTTTGCTATCCAAACATGATAACATTTTGACAAAAATGTAACCATTTAACACAGTGATTTTTAAAACATGAAATACAATTTCCCCCAAAGTCTCATATTCCTAAAAACTAAAATAGAACAGCAAAGTCATTGCAAAGGGCTGGTCTCACCTGTTGCAAAGTTCATGGAGCACTAACCATCACCATTCTGGGGAGCTTTCTTGTGGCTATGTTCCCAACAGCTGAAATAATACTGATTTGGCTTCGTGCATGGGTGACCATAGGAATCCACTGCTGGCACATTATACCTTACATGATCACCATCAATGTTCTGGAGCATCGTATAATGTTAATACAGGGTCGGTCACTTAAAGGCACTTTTTGAATAAATGTTCTTGGCAATCCACTGGGCCTCCTGCAGCTGCTATGTTGTGCTGTGGCCATGCAGGTTGTGTGTTCTATAGACCTTTACCGAGTTCCATGAAACACGAGTCCGATTATTTCTTTTCAATAATGTCCCACATGTGTTCCGTCAAGTACAGATAGTTGTACTGAGAATTCCTGTTTACATGTCGCCTCACATGCGCTCAACTTGTGACCATTCTGGAGACTTCAGATAGTTGTTCGTGGGCTTGTCCTTATGGAGCTACACCTCAGTTCATACTCCCATTTCAAATGCTGGGACTCCTCTGCCTGTCTCCATTGATTAGAAGGCTGGGTGGGAAGGCAGCTTCACCTCTGGACCCTTCTTCAGACTTCAGCACCTTTTCAAAATAGAGGGAAGTGCCACTCCGGTTCGCATCCCAATCCTCTTCCTCTTCTATCTCCACTCAACCTTTGTTCACTCTGGCCTGTGACTTCTTCGGTTATGAAATGCCTGGCTTCTACTCCAAGGGATTCCACAGACCTTTTACTTGAGGGACACTCTAGAAGATGCAGCTTCCCCATTTTTACCTTTGGGCATAGTCTGTGGGGCAGAAACAGTCTCTGCTGGTTCAGCACCGGGGTTTCACTTCAGGGCCTGGCAGACCAAAATCAGCTGGTGTCAATAGCGTTCTGCAGAGGTAGAATTGTGAGATTGCTGACCTCTCCCATAACCTTGGCCCCTGTTCACTCTTCAGTGGGGCACTCTCATGCATTGTGGCCAGAGTAGCAGCCATGTCCTCCCATCTTCACAACCTGGTGTTTTTCAATGTCAGGAGGCACTGGATCGGACTCAGCCCCAAAATAGCCAAACTGAAACTACTATAGACAGTACAGACAGGCAGCAACATCACACCTGGGCCCTTGGTATGACATAGGGCACACTCTGCTGACACAGTCGCCTTTCCCACTGCTCCCACATCCAGGAGAACATCTTAGGGGGCACTGTGATACCCACTGGTGCAAGTGACCCAAGCCATCTTGCAACAAGTTGGTTGCTCAGGTCACGAACACCAACAACCACAAGTGCAACAGACAATTCTCTAGCCAGGTCCATTTACACTCTCAGTCCTGGGCTGCAGGCAGAAACAACAGGAAATGCAGCTCCTCCCACCAAAACCAGGCAATCCAATCCAAAAGATAATTCCAGTCCACTTGCCTGACACTAACATGGACCAGGCACTGGATCCCAACTATGCAGACCTTCTGACACCTCTCAGACTGCCCAAAGGACGAACTGTTCCAGTCCAAAATACCATATTGATTGTGCAGTACCTTGAACCAATCTACCAGGCACATCCATCATCTTCACCCAGCACCCATTTATAGTTCAGAAGGGCTGTGGACAGCTCAAACAGAATCCCAGATGAGCCCCACATTGTATCCCCCTCGCCAGTGTCTAGAGGTATGGTGATGAAAGTCCATGTGCAGGGGGGCGACCACATCAGCAGAAACACTTCCAAAGGCATCCTACATTTACCCCAGGCCATAGCTGGAACTGGGGTGCCCACTGACTCCTGTAGTGCTGTGCTAGAGGGGAGAAAAATACTTGTTAGCAGCAGAACATTTCAAATAAATGAGTCAAGTCTTGTTCTGCAGAAACAAAAGGGATCCCTTTTAATAACTTGATCCAACAAATTACTCCATGGAGCAGTTGCAAACTAAATGGTGGGGAAACAGTACATTGTTGCAGGACCATGGTGGTCACATTAGCAGCATAATCCCTGGACCAAAGAGGCCACATAATGGTGGAGTCCATTTAATCAGACTCCATTATGGGGCATTATCCAGACTACCCCAAAACAGCATTGCAGGCAGCTCAGTTCATCCTGAAACACAGAAATCAGCACATGCCTCAGAGTCTAAACAGTTCTGCTTCCTGTTACTCTCCCTGGCCATGACAGCTCAAATCTGGGCCAGTGCCACTATGTCCTGTGGGGCTCTTTCCTTCTGCGGGGCTGTCCAGCTCACCCCACAGCTTGGGGCTAACTGCTCCCTCCCAAGTCTCAGTCTCACAGACCTGGCTATGGTGGCACACTTGGGGCCATAGCTCTGCTGTCCAAATGTCTCTTCTTCTCCTCATGGCACATGGCATGTCCTGCCCACATAGATACATAGATACATAGATACTAGACAGTGTCGGCAGATAAGGGCCTATGGCTCCTCGATGCTTGTTTGGGCACCATTGAGTTCAGTTTATGTTTTCTTAGAAGTCTGCCTTACCCTGACCTCCAGAATTCCTTTATGTCTATCCCATGCATTCTTAAATCCGTGATTGTTTCAGCCCCACCACTTCAGGCAGGTGTTCCACTTGTCCACCACCCGCTCTGTGAAGAAATTCTTCCTCATGTTTCTCTGAATCGTCCTCTCCAACTTCATCCCATGATCTCTAGTCCTGGAACATCTTTTTCGCTTATAAATAGTGAATTCCTGCACCCTGTTCCTCCCTGTAAGATACTTGTATGTCTCTATCATATCCCCTCTCTCCCTTCTCTCCTCCAGGGAGTACATGTTCAGTTCCTTCAACCTGTCCTCATAGGACTTGTGATGCAATCCATGCACCATCTTTGTTGCCCTCCTCTGAACCTTCTCTACCCTGTCTATGTCCTTACGTAGGTATGGTCTCCAGAACTGTACACTGTACTCCAGGTGGGCCTCACTAGTGTCTTGTATAGCGGAATTATGACTTCCCTTTCCTGCTGGTGATGCCCTGCCACCATCCCAGCATCCTATTTGTTTTACCTGCTGCCTTGCTCACTGTTTCCTACCATGAGGTCATCAGAGATGATAACCCCAAGATCCCTTTCCTGCTTGGTGCATGCTATATCCTCACCCCCAACTGATATATTGTGCCAGGGTTTTTGTGCCCCATATGCATTATCTTGCACTTCCTTGCATTGAATTTCAACTGCAAACCCCAGACCATTCTTCAAGTTTCTGCAGGTCCTTCTCATTCTGTCTACATCTCTCTGGTGTGTCTACTCTGTTACAGAGCTTTGTGTCATCAGTGAACAGTGAAATTCTGCCTTCTAGGTCCTGCACAATGTCACTGATGAAGATGTTGAAGGAGTGCCCCAGCACTGATCCCTGTGGTACCCCACTGGTCACTCTTCCCTTGTGAGTGACAGCCATTTACCACCACCCTCTATCCTGCCACCCAGCCAGTTACCTACCCACCACACTACTGTCCTGCCCACACCCATATTCCCCAGTTTGTGTAATAGTCTTCTATGTGGCACAGTGTCAAAGGCCTTGCTGAAGTCCAGATAGGCCATGTCCACTGCCCTCCCTGATCCACCTCCCTCATCACCCAGTCAAAATCCACCTGATCCACCTCCCTAGTCACCCAGTCACCTCCGACCATAACTGCTGGCTCACTGCTCCTCCCTGGTGCCGCTTCACTAAATGCACTGGGGCCTTCTTCCTCCTGCTGATGCTGTACTGTCCCACTGGGCCTCACAGCTGTACACTGTCACCTCAGGCATTGTGGGACTAGGTTCGATTCCCCAACGCATGCCAATCACACAGCGACACTGTTAATACGATCGATAGTACAGTGACACAGTGATGGGTCACTGTACTGTCACTGCGGGACCCCAGCACTTCTTTTCCAGGGCCTTGCACCCCCACCCCAAATCAACTCCAACTCGGAGTTGATTATATTTAGTAAAGGGGGTATGGAGACAGAACCACTGCATGGGGGGTTTGGGGGGCAAAGCCCCCTGAAGAAAACAAAGTGCTCATGAGTGAATTTATGCCAACTGCAATTGCAATCAACATAAATCCATTGCTGTAACTTCTGTGGACAAAATATTTGCTCTAACCAGCATCGTAGAACCAATTCCCAAGGCCCCTACACAGGAATCTTATAGAAGCAGCCACCACCATGTCACTCCCAGTCTTAATGCTATATTCCCCAAAGGAAAACTGTCCCTGATGCTCGAGAGGGCAATCAGTTCTGCTCAAGGTGTGTTCAATCCTATCTCTCTCTCTCTCTCTCTTTCTCTCTCTCCTCAGACTTTTCACAATGGGCTGACCCCTTTAGTTCCCATGCAGTTCCTTAAATCCCCCCCAGGTGTGTTCCTCCCAAAGACTGGTGATGGACAGTCCCAAAGGCGGCAAAACTGCTAACTCTTTTTGGGGCAGAATCCAGAAGCCTCAAAACAATTATTTTAAAATGTGCACATCCCAGTGCAAAACAATGGCACCTTAACACCGTGGGGGCATAATGGACAGGTATGGTAATATTTGTATTAATTGCAGCTGAAAAAGGCATTTTGAAAAAATATTTTTCATTGCACTGCTGCTTTAATGTATAATCCTAAGGTAGAAGTCAATTGCCCAAGCCATATGAAAAATTGAGTGCTGACTTAAAGAGCAACAGAAGGTTATGCTAACTTAGCTGTTCATTATAACTGGTTCCTGTTAAAATGTAGTGGTAGCATATGAATAATCTGGTAAAGAAAATGCAATTTTTGAAATATTTAACAATGGCACCTTCACAGAGAACAGTCGAAAATATTTTGATGAATCTGCACTTCTGCAATACTGAAAAGTGCCCTTATAGATTTTCAAGAAAAGATAAAAATATTTTGTTTTATAAATAGGCCAGTAGCTGTCAATCCACACTTCCAAAAATGAGGTTAAAAGCTATAGCTCCACATGTGGACACAAATTCAATAAGATCTCAGCAACTATTGGTATCATGTAAGAAGAACAAAAGAAACTTTAGAAACACACGATGGAGCCTGAAATGAACAAGTCTCCCATTTTGTTTATCTCGTTTTCCTGCCTGTCCACACACTAATGCTTTCTGATTCAGTAAGTCTTCCTAAGTAGCTTGTTACATATGATTATTAGTTCTGCAGTCCACATGACATACAAACATTGGTGCCATCTGGGGATTTGAGCGTGTGACCTTTCTATAGTCCCCAAGACAAGTGTACAGGAGAACCTGTGCGTTGAGGACAGCCAACATTTTGTAATAACTGGCTGTTGCAGAACAACAAAGTAGCACTTTACAGCTAATATAATAACATAGTATTTTAAGGTCAGGAGGGACGCTAGGTCCGTCATGCCTCCTGATTTATAAGAAGGTCTGAATAAGTATGCTGTGCAAACACGTACTTATTTATAGGGGTTCCCTGGCCACTCTGCCACCCAGGAATCCCATTGATTCCCCTGGTAAGCAGAACTTGTCCAGATTTATCTTTTTTTTTTTTCAAAATATTTTATCAAGAGGGTGTTGCAGAGGAGAAATAATCACATTAGATCCTTAGTTAGATTATACATCCAGCATTGACAATAAGAGACAGTGTACAGTAACAGGCATCATTAGTTAGTTCTAGTACATGTACAATGAGTCCCAGCCAGTTACTATTAGATCACGCATTAGATTTAACAATGCATTATCATATACCAAGCAGAAACCATATATTGGGAGAATAAGTTACTATTAGGACTTGCTTGAACATGTTCAGGAGTTCAAGTACCTTGGAATCACACTGGATAGTACCCTCTAGTACACTAGGCATATTGACTCTGTTGCCAAGGCTGCCAACATCCAGATTGGTCTGTTACATAAGCACAAGCACTGTATGACTGAGAATGCCCTTAGGCTGGCCATCTACAGTTCTGTCACCTCTATTATTGACTACGGTCTGGCCATTTACGGCTCCGCTTCCACAACTGCCCTACGCAGGATCTCAATCTCACTCAATAAAGCCTGCAGGCTCTTAACGGGCGCTGACCGACTTACACATACCTGTGACCTCTACGCACAGACTAGCTGGCTTACACTCCACAACAGAATACAATACCAGACCTGCCTACTATCCAAAAAGGTTCTCCTTGGACTTATGCCTCCTGGTGTTAATAAGCTCCTCACTGACTTCAGTGGTAAACAGCATACACATAGTGCCCAATACTAAACCTTCCTGGTTCCCAGATGTCATACCTCCATGGGTCAATGGTTCTTCACCCATAGGGCTCCACAGTGGTTCAATTCTCTCAACAAAGAAGCACTCTCCTCTGCAATGCTTGGACCCATTACATGGAATCCCTGAAACTACCTCACCTCTACCACTCAATGTGATTGCTTCTCCTAAAAGCCTGATCCAACCACCGCCTAATTGCTCAAAACTTGTAACCCGCCTCCATCCTGAACATTACCCTCTGTGACTCCTGCTTCTATTGGTTACCCTTTTTCTTATCCATCCCCCTCCCCCCACACTCCTATGCCTACTCACAAACCTATTACCTCTTTCCCCTCCTAGTCCCCCCTTCCTCTGTCCCAACCCTTTGACTATGCCCATATTCCACTGTCCTAGTCTACCCTCCCCCTCTCTTGACAACAGCCTCATAGCCGGCCTATTTTCTTTCCTCCTTCTTCACTATCTCCCACTGATAGTCCATCTGCTTCTTAATTCCCTCCTCCATTCACCTCATCTAGCTGCCAATATTAAGTTGTCTTTAGTAACATCTTTTATTTTCAAGTGTATTACAACTGTTAAACTATGACAAACATGTCTGTATTTTAATTGTATACCATTGCTTTAATTGTATATGATTGCTTTGCTTGTATACCATTGCTTTTATTGTATACCATTGTTTTGATTGTATACCATTGTTTTGAATGTATACCATTTCCAACCTCTGTTTGTATGTTCCCCCCTTCTTTGACGTGGAACCTTTGTAAATGAGCAGATCTTGCTCAAAGGTACTTGTAATCCTAGCGTTAATAAATAAATAAATAAAAAGTATTAGAGGACTATCCAGCCTATCGGAACCATCTGTAAGGGAAATGTGGGGTGACTGGAACTACCCACAGAGGGGTTATTTGAATTCCAGTGACTCTAATGGCCTTATAAAACCTAGGTAGGAAACACTCTTCTCTCTAACGCTGCCACGAGTGTGGTCCATGTGTCCATAAAGGCCTGTTTTTTCCCAGAAGCAAAAAGTTCTGCTCTTTCCAGGGACATACAATGTTTTAAATTATTGGCCCACTGTTGGATGGTTGGGGGAGGACATCTATGTCTGAGTTACAGTTTTTGCGTGCATTGACCAATGCTAAGGACCATAGAGGATTATGTGTTTTACCCCTAGGATGGCAAGGGTCAGCACCCAACTGAAGTTTTAGTGGGGACTTAGAGGGGCTGTATCCCAGGACTCTGCTCATAATTTGCTACATGCCATGCCAAAAGGGGATCACTTTTGGACAGATCAGGGCCATGTGTAAAAAGTCACCCTCATCACAATTGCATTTAGGGCAGTCACCTGATTTCTGTGGGTCCATTGAATGTAATATACTGGGGGTAATATATGCCCTATACATAAAGTTTAGTTGAACTTGCCTGAGCTTATTACTCCAGGAGCAGTTCTGTAGGTGCCGACTCACCAATCTCCAGGTCTTGTGGTCAACCAAGGTGAGTAAGTCAGCACTCCATGCTGCACGAATCCTCAAAGCTGCTTGGTCAACACTTCCCTGAAGTGTTTGATATTATGTAGTAAGTGGTTTCCTACAGGACTGGGGTTTATATAATTCTTCCTCAAATGAGGAGGGAGGGGCCCAACTATTCAGCAGTGATACAGTGGTCCCAAACAGATATTTATCGTTAGATAGACAAAATAATCCCCACAGAAATACCCGTCTGTTACGAATAGATGTGAAATCTAGTATATTTCCTCCCTCATATAGCTGACTTACAATAGTTAGACCTCTATGCTTCCATGTCAATAGCCTTTGGGTTAAAGTGACTGTATAGTTTCCTCTGATATGGGCAGCTATTATTATTCCAGTAAAAGGGGAAGCCCATTTAACATGCTTGATTTGCTGATGGGCATCCACTCACACCCTCATGGTATTAGCAGTAAAGGGGTTGGAAACTTCTGTAGCAGAGCTGGGCCACAGGGCCACAGCCAGCAAATCTGCATGCAATATCCCATTTAATGAGTCTTCTTCAAGACTGATCCAACTGCTCCCTACTACTGAGTCCCCATCTGGGAGGAAAGCCAGCTGAGCAGCCCAATAGTATCACATGAAGTCGGGAAGTCTGACCCCTCCATGTTTCATGGGCATTTGCAATATCGTTCTCTTAATCCTGACCGCCTTATCCCGCCATAGGAATCTGTGCGGCATTGTGTATAGGATCTTGAAGTGGGATTTAGGGACCCTGATGGGCAGGGCCTGATACAAATATAGGTACCTAGGTAGGATTGTCATTTTGATCACTGCAACCCACCCCAGTATAGACAGCAGCAGAGCCCTCCACCTCTCACAGTCTTCTGAGAGTTTAGGTAGTAGGGGCATGTAATTTATTGCATAGAAGGAGCTGGTTTGACTGATTGAGATACCAAGGTATTTCAGCTTAGTGACTAATTGTAAACCTCCTAAGTTGCTAATAGGTTAGCTCTCTCCAGTTTCCCAATTGGAAGTAGTTGCTCTTTGCCCAATTTACTTTGTGGCCTGACAGCCTCCCATATTCCCTTATCAACCAGTGCATCTCAGGTAGGTCTTGGGCAGGATGTTGTAAATACAAAAAGTCGTCAACATAGAATGATACCTTGTGTTCAGACCCACCCCACAGACCCCTAATCCCTTGTGCTCCCTGAGGGCAACCGCCAGTGGCTCTAGTGAAAATATATATAATAATGAGGATAGGGGATATCCCTGTCTGGTACCTCGCCCCAGAATAAAGGGGAGGTCACTGAGCTGTTCACTGCTATTTGGGCTTCAGGGTTGGTATACAAGGTTTTCACCCATGAAATAAAGCCAGGGCCCATTCCCACCCTCTTCAATGTTTCAAAAGGCACCCCGCCCACACAGTCAAAGGCCTTCTCAGCATCTAGTGTTAAAACAACAGCCCCATGTTTGTGAGCTGTCCCTCCCCACCGATACACCATATTAAGTGTTCGATGGATATTGTGTTTCCCCTGGTGCCCCTTTACAAAGCCGGCCTGATCTGGGTAAATTAAGTCTGGAAGCACTGGGTCCAGTCATGAGGCCAGAACTTTCACCAGTATTTTGTAATCGGTCGTAAGCAAAGATATTGGCCTATAGGATGCACACCAGGTGGGGTCTTTACCCAGTTTTGGTAACACAGTGATGGTAGCTGATGGGGTGGAGGGGGGCAGCTCTCCCTCATCCAAACTCTCTTGAAGCATATCAAACGAAGTCAATTAAAAGGTTTTTGAAGGCCTTAAAAAAATCTATCAGTAGGCCAGCTGGCCCTGGGGCTTTCCCTTCCTTCAAAGCTTTAACAGCGGTTCTCACTTCATCCCTGGATATGGGACAGTTGAAGTGCACAGAGGTCTCTCCATCTAAGGTGGGCATGGAGCCCTGAAGAAAAGATCTATCTCTTGTGGGGTTGGGGTAACCTCAGAGGAGTAAAGGGAGCTGTAAAGGTATTAAAGGATTGCCCGATTGCCACAGGGTTCTGCACTAGCTAACCCGTTGCATCATGGATCTGTCCCATTCTCTCATCCTCCTGTGGTGCAATTGCCAGGCCAGAGCTTACCACAACAATCCCCAGCATAGTATGCTCCTGCCTGTGCTAGTCAAATAGCATGTTCCACTCTTGTGCTGCTGAGCATATTGTACCTCCATTTCAATTTTTGGATAACCCTATCGGTGGCATTGTAGGATGCTTTTATGTGCCTACTCACAAGCCTCAGTCTTAACAAACAAGCGGTTAACTTCCTGCTCATTTACTTTTTAGACAGAGAAGGTGATCATTTGTCCCCTTATGTAGGCCTTTAAAGCTTACCATCTACTTTGGTGTGAGGTGTCCCCCGTTTTGTTAAACTGGAGAAATTCCTGAATATTCTTGGCCATTGTCCCCACATATTTCTGATCTTTAAGAAGCAGTGGGTCCAACCTCTATTGTCTGGCCACAGGGGGTGAGTTGAGGTTAACCAATCCTAAAGTGAGGGAGGCATGGTCCGAAAGGAGTATGGGCAAGTAATGTACTATATCTACCCCGGTAGTAATGAAGGGCTGAGCAGCAACCTATCTAGACATGTGTACAATTGATGTGCATGGGAATAGAAACTATAGTCTCTTCCTGTGAGATTAACATGTCTCCACACATCAATTAGGCTAAATTCTGTTTCCAGCTCACCCAGTGCTCGTGCATTTCTAGATAGTGGGATTGGGGCCAGATTAGACCAGTCTAAGACTGCATCCCTGGCACAAATAAAGTCACCCCCCAGGATCGAAGGCCCTGCCTACCCTGCCATGTCCAGGACTAGCTTCTGAAAATAGCCCGGATCTTCCACATTAGGGGCGTGGACGGATCCAAATGACAATGTGACCACCCCTATCAATTCTGCCCTTAACAGAGCATATCTGCCCACAGGATCTATGATCTGCCCCAAAACCTTGACCTGGGTTCCACGAGGGAACCACACTGAGGCTCCTCTCACTTTCATGGAAAAAGTTGAGGATATCCAAGTACCCCCCAATGAAGCACCTGTTTTTAGTACTTCACTTGATGACATGTGAGTCTCCTGTACTAATATTACCTGCCATCCAGACTTCTTAGCCATGTTCAAGAAGTGTTTCCTTTTAACTACCATTTTTTAACCCGTTTATATCCCAGGTTGCCACCTTAATTATATTAGCCATTATCTACTAGTTGTTGCATACTTTTTGTGGTCCTTCTTTCCAGAGACATCCCAGCCAATTCTCCCTTTATGTTACATCCTCTCTTATGCAATTGTTGATTTTTGTCATTTAACAGCTGAATCGAATCTTTTGTTTCACATCACAACATCCTTGTTTTTCCTCAAATTAACCAAATCTCTCGATCCTCTTGCTCCCATGTATGTTACCCCTGGCCCTGTGGCCACTGCCTTCTGTCGGAGGTTTTCAGTATAAGATGTATCACTCCAGTGGCATGGCCCCCTGCTCCCCATACAAAACCAAGCATCCCTCCCCAAAACCCCCATAAGCTTCCTTAACAATCCCCAGCCCTCCTCCTCCCCTCCACATGCCCCGCCTCTCCTCCCCAGGCACTGCGGTGCCTGAAGGAAAAAAACCTGCAAACAACTGGCAAAAATCAAGATGATTAAGTAATTAAACATCCTAATCAAATAGTTAGGCACAAACTGAATTCTTGGATGCCTATGAGGCCCCCACAACCCTACACAGTTAATACTGAATGTTATTTAAGTACATATTAATAAGTCACTAGTGGGCATTAACAAAATGAATCAGTCCTCTATGTGGAGTTAAGGTCAGCAAATGCAATATTAGTACAGATTGGTGAGATGTAAACCATAGACACGCATCGAGGGATGCAATCCATGATTGGTCTTCAATGCTTCACAGGCAGTTTCAAGAATTAACCAGAAAGAAGCCTTGATACAACAAGAACCATTTTGCTCCACTATTTAATGTACATAGCGGGCATATAAACCCTCATCTTCAACATCATCCATCTGGCCAGTTATAAGCATTCATGCTCTCTCGTTAGTACCATATCCCCAAACATGGTTGGGGGTATTGATGGATAATCACCTCATTTCACCAGGATGGTTCGTAGTTGATGAAACTATGGCCACCTCCTTCAATGATGGTGAATTTACAGTACAAAGAAAGAAGAAAGGAAAGCAAGCAGGTGTTTCCCTTTATAGGAGCAACCCCATGAGGCAAGTCATAGCAAAGCTGGATCACAGCAAGGTATGGAGTCGATGTCTAGGCCCACTTCAGCTCCCACATTGAATTGGGTTGATCTCTCCCTGCTGACCCAAAACAGAAGAAGGTGAAACAGTTATCCATTAGTGGCATCACTTTTGTCCCCTTTCCATTTAGACTCTTCCTTGACCCATTTCTCAGCTGCTCTAGGGCAAGAAAAAGATATTGGTGAGCTCTCCAGCCTGTCTAACCACAGCTTAGCTGGATACATGAAAGCAAAGGACCACCCCTTACTAAGCAGCTTTGACTTAACTGAATTGAATTTTTGCAATTGAAGCTGTAATTCCCTGCTGTAATCTTGGAAAATATACACTATCGTGTTGTTAACAGAGATAGGGCCCTTAGATTTTGCACTCTTGAGAACCACCTCTTTGTCCACATACCTGAGGTATTTGGTAAGGCAGTGGCACGGTCTTTCCCCAGGTCTCAGAGCCAGGCCCACCCTGTGTGCGCTCTCTGCTTTAAATGTTGAGGCTTCTTGAGGCAGCTTTAGATGGTCCACAAGCCATTTGTGTAGGCCTTTGTCAGGGTTCCATCCTTTCACCCCTTCCGGCAGACCTACTATGTGCAAGTTGGAGTGCCGGGATCGGTTTTCTTGATCATCAACCCTGGTTGCAAACTCCCCCAATGCTTTCTTTAGGTCATTCCTTTCATTGGTAACAGTGGAGAGAGAGTCCTCCAGGCTGCTCACCTGATGCTCTGACTCAGAGATCTGCGTCAGGGGCGGATGAGTTCCGGAGTGGCCAGTAACCACGCTTTGCAGGTGGGTTATTTGTGCCATAATATTTGTGAAGCTCGCCTTCATTTTGTGCTGCATTTGGGTCAGGTAGCTGGGACCCCTGCTGGTGAGTGCTCAATTTGGATATACTTGCTCCGCTGTTTTGGCCTCTAGGGCCTGATGTCTTGTGCTGGGCTCCGACCCCCGGGGCACGTCTTTCGATGGCTCTGCTGTTGCAAAGTTAAGTTTTGATTGTTTATTTTTATATTTGCCTGAGGCCATTTACCCCACATCACCAAACTAAAGCAATATCACTTTCTAGCTGAGCCATATGGGGCCTCTAAGATGATTTTACCGCTGTGCCTTGAGGAGCGTGGCTAAAGTGCATCCGCCATGTTAGAAAGCTAGCCACGCCCCCCCATCCATGTTTATCTTGAAGTTCCATGTCATCTTTGTGCCCACTGTCTCCACTGGTAGGCTGTTCCACAGGTTCACCACCCTCTGGGAGAAGACGTGCTTCTTAATGATGCCCCAGAATTTACCACCCCTGATCATCAGGACATTTCAATGATATTGCTGTGGTAATGGGATCTCTGCCTGTCACAGAGACTAAGATGATGTTTGCAGGAAGGCTCTTGCAGTCCCAAAGAAACTTCATTGCATTGGCCATAATGATTTCCACCCTCAGCACTGAGATAAAGTGAGATACATCACTTTGTTTGGCATGCAAACACTCACTCACATAAGACGGATCAGCACAGTTGGCACAAGCAATACCTGCCCCCACTAGCAGGCCTGGGAGAGTCAGGACTGTGGTTTACAAAGACAATATCTACCCACATTAGCATACTTGGGAACATCCAGCAATGTAGCCAGCAAAATCAGCACTCACCTGCACTAGTGGGTCTAGGCACAGGTGGTGCCATGGCTGGCTAAGGCAACACCCACTTACAATAGTGTGCTGCCTAGGCAGTGGTGGTGGCATGTTGGCTATGGCAACACCCACCTGCACTAGTGGGCCCTGGCAGAGGTGGTCCATGCCACAAAAGCACTGAGCAAGTGTTACTTCAAACAGGGCATTGACAACAAAGCCAGGTTTTAAAGAAATACAAAAGCACACATACCCCTATAAGACAAAGCATCAGAGGATGTATATACAAATCGCCATGCAAATGTAGACTGGTCCTGCTTTAGGCAGGAGTGCAAGGTGCCAAAATAGCCTCTCACACAGTCACTGATGATTATCCTTAAATCTCCTTCCTCGCTTTTTAGACTGATTTTTTTCACCCCACCCAATAACCTGTCTTCAGAATATCCTTACCTAAGAGTATAACTTTGCACTTGTTCATTAAACTTCAGTTGCCATACCTGGAACACCCTTTCAATTTTGTAGGTCCTTTTTAATTTCACTGACCCACTCCTTGGAGTCAGCCCTGCCACAGAGTTTAGTGTCATCTGCAAAGAAGCAATTTCTCCTTGATATCTTCCCCTATGTCTCAGACAAATGCACACATGAAACAGTATTGGTTACAGCACTGTATCAACTACTGTAGTAAAATGATGTGGTATAAATCAAATACACAGTGGATTCACTCAAAACACATAGTTCATCATCACTTGTGAGGAGGAAGACTTTCAGAATTTATTCCTGGCTCCACCACTTGTGATTACAGTCTTCCCTCATACTCACACCTGAAGATTTTTTATCTATTGCAGATTAAGATTGCATAACCTTTGAGCTAGACAGCTCATTTACAAAGGTTCCACATCAAAATCAAGGTGCAGAGACACATTAGAGTTACACAAGTACAGCAGTTCCTCAGTGAATCAAACAAAGTTGTACAGACAATTGTGGGTAGTACACAGGACACAGAGGTGCAGCTACACTAGGACATAAAGGTGCAGGTAAGCAGCCAAAATGGTGTTGTCAGTCATGTTTATTTAAGTGCTATAGGTTGGAAGAGAAACTTAGGTGAGGTATTGGAAGTTGGAGGGAGGATGTGCTGTCTGTCTGAGAGGAGAAGGTTGGGTATACTGTAGCAGTCACATCCACCAGACTGGGATAGGTTGTTCCGGAGTGCCACTTTGAAAGGGGCAATTTTATTGAACTCGTGAAGGGTGTCAGGGAGCTCATTTAACCATTTAAAGGAGAAGACTCCTGTATATTTATGATTTGGATATGTCTGATGTATTTATTGTACATTACATTAAGTACTGTACATATGTCAATAAGAGATCAGCCATTTCTTCTGTTGCAACACATATCTAGAGTTTGAGGCTCTGACACAAGGTAGTAAAATGTCAAGCAAGCCTCCATTTACATGCAAATGAGTCACTCAATACAGCCCCTCCCATTCCTTGATGTCACTGCAGCAACAATGCAGAACAAAACATAAGGGTATCAATGCTGTCTAGCCTGATTTTAGTTTAAGTTTGCAATAGCTTAAGGCAGTTCTGTCATGCATCTCACACAGGGAGTAGTACTGGTAGCCTTAATACTGTATGTGTAGAGCAAATAATACATCTAATAGTATTTCATTCACAGGAAACAAAATCTGTTCCTTTGTAATGCTCATTTCTCTCTGTGAGACAGTTGTACATGTTATGGAAAGCAGTAGACTGAATCAGTCAATCAACCAATCAACCAACCAATCAGTCAATCGAGCAGTCAATCAGTCACTCTGTATTGAACCAGGCGAACACCCTTGAGAAGATTCATTACAAGGTGGGCCTGGGCAGTTTACCAGATGATCAAACAAGACTGAATTATACATCCCTTTCAGCAGCCTGAAAGTGGAGCTAGATCATTTACTTTATAAAGTGTATTGTTTTACATTTCAAGTGCTCCTTAAATCTGAGTTTCTGACTGGAAATACAAGACACAGAATGCATATGACATGGGAGGGAGTGAGCTAAGCAAATACAGGGCACTACAAACACTGAGACTGATTAGTTTCTTTACCTACAACAGCGGAGGTGTAGCATCTGATTTGTGAGGGACATCCTACTTCAAATGCTGGCATTACAAAGTGGGGGAGCTACCTCAGCTTATTCTTAGTACATTGAAAGTGAAGTGCTGTAGCTCTCGCATCACTGCTAATGATTTATAATGGGAATTGGGGCACTTTTAAGGTCATGGACCTGAGGGGCCATCACAGTTTCTAAGGAGGTTAGGGGAACTTCTTAAGGGTTAGAGAGTAAGGGACTCTAGTAGGATTTGAACCAGAGTCCCCCATTGCTTGTGCCTGTGCTTTAACTACTAGATTATCCTTTTTCCATATGCTGCAGCTGATGCTTTTCTGGTAACCTATTCCTTGCTATAGCTGAATTCTTTATTGCCTTACAGCAGCCATCCAATCACTGACTGCCTAGTTACAAAGGGAAAGGGGCATATTTGCAAGATTGTTTCTCACTGCTGGTGTCAATCAAAACAGAGAATGCTAACACACACACACACACACAAACAACATAATAAAATAGCTGTATAATACCACTTAACGCTCTTGTTGTACCCAGAGTCATTTATTGGGTAAAGTTTTCGCTAACTAGAAACAGTAACACAACACATACAGGCACTTCTTATATGAATACTGTATATACCTCAAATCAGTGCTGCACCACACTCACATGGTCCTAGTCCCTATTAGACTGCACTTCAGGATGTACTACCAAAGGGTTCCTCCATTTCTCAAGTGGGGGCGAAACATTATAGGTTTGGTTTACTGGTAGAACTGCATTTAGTGCAGCACCATTATCTGTTGCTCTGATGACATCATCCTCCAGCAACATTGATGACAAAATGGAAGACAAACACATTGATAACTTTTGGGGCTGTATATTGTTTTTATAATCTAGATTTGGACAGCAGTAGGACTGCTGGCAACTGGAGGACAACACAACAGTTACACATAAGGAGTTGGGAAAATATTGTGTGAAACTATGGGAGACTTCCCCTTTAAGATAAATTTGTTATTTTGAATTAGGCCATTGCATACCCCAGATTTCCCTTTTTCCATGCCTATAGAAGAACAAACCTATTTAGTAAATGGGGCCTGACAGTTGTGTTTGTGACATGAAAGTCTGTTATCATGGAAAGAGCTGTTGTGTCATAATGTCTGCAATATTTTGTCAGAAAATCCCACTTTTTCACAGCTTTAAATACAGATTGTATAGATGTGGATGCATACTGGGGTTGTACACCCTGAGAAACAGAAAAAGGAAAAATATGCTCTTGTAAATTATATTTACGTAATTGAAGATTGAAATGGGATGTTCACCGGCTAAGTGGCTGATACACATGTGACTTCAAAAGTGAAGTGTGACCCACCTTGTTCTGTGACTTTAATTTCAAAGTCTTCCAAAGCTGTTATCTAGAAAAAAAACTGGTTAATTTATAGATTAGTGACTAAATACTCGACTGTAGTCCAGCAGTGAGATTATCAACCAGATGTATTTATTTTCTATTAATACACTGTAATGGAATCCAGTCCATACGGCATGACAGATCTGCACTCCATTTCCTTATCTGGACATGAGTGTCTCCAAGGAGGGAATGTGGAGTGCCTCAGAGATATATACCCCCACAATCTCCTTTACCAGGTGAGTAAACTACCATTTGTGGGGATAATTGCTAAGGCACTCAAGGATCCCTATACCTAAGGTTTTAAAAAGCAGTACTCCTATTTTATGGTGGGGGAGACAAGTCGTGTTCTGACAGGAGAGACATGGCTGCTTGGAGGACAGAGCAGCTGAACTTGGTCTTGGCATCATGAGTGATATCAAGTCTGTAATGTCTAGTGAATGTATTCACTGTCCATGTGGTGACTGCACAGATTTCCTCTGTTGTAGCCAGGTTTCTTTTGATCCATTATGTGGTGACTTCTTTGGTTGAATGGGTTTTAAAGTCTGTGGGTAGATTTTCGGAACTTGCTTTGTGGGCTTCCTGGATGGCTGTCTTGAGCCAAGAAGGTGCTGCAGTAGAGCATGAGGCAGGGTGGCCCTTCCTGCATCCCTGAACAATGATGTGAAGTCTGTCCATCTTATGAAAGTCCCTCTTCCTGTTGACATATATATATATAGCAATGACTCTCCTCATTCACAGAGTGTAAAGGCTGGACTTCACTGCACCCTCTGAGACAGACATTTGGGCTGGCAGTTTGATCATCTGTCTTAAGTGGAAATCTGAAGCAACTTTAGGTAAGAAGGATAGGGCTGTTCTCAGTGTTACTCTGTCTTTGTGAAGAAACAAGTATGCTTCTCTTGCAGGATAGGGCTTGCAGCTCACCTGTCCTTCTGGCCTAGAACCACCACCATGAAGACTGTCTTGAGTTTCATCCATTTTAGATCCCACGTGGCTAGTGGTTCAACTGGTGTGTTGGTCATTGCTTTGAGGACTAAGTTAAAATCCCAGGGTACTGTAATCTGTTTGACTTCTGGTTACATATTTGTAGCTGCTTTCAGAAAACCAAGTATCTCAGGGAGAGCCCCTGGCACTGTTCTGTCTGTACAGCCTCGTGCTGCTCCAGTTGCTGCCAACTGAACCCGTAGAGATGATGGAGAGAGTCCCTTATCTAGACCCCCTTGCAGAAATAGGAGCATGCCCGCTATGGAGGTTGTCTGTGATGGTTGGGATTTCACAGAACACCATTTTATGAAGATTGATCATTGCCTTTTATACGCTGAAGTAATAGACTCCTCCTGGACATAGTCAAGGTGTCTATGACAGAAGGATGATAACGCTTTTAGCATTCTCTCCTTTTTAGGGGCCAAGTAGTCAACTTGAGGTTCTAGTACTGGGATGACAGACTGGTCTTTGTTGCAATATGCTGTGTCTGGTGGAAGTCTCCATGAGTGGTCAGAGTGAACCACAACCTTCTGGGCCAGTATGGGGTGGTCAGGTTTTCCATCACTCTGGATTGTCAAATTTTCTTCAATACTTGGGGAGCAAAGGAAGAAGAGGGAAGACATATGCCACATCAAAATACCATTCCAATGATAGGGCATCCACTGCCATGGACTGGTCATCTTTGAACCTGGAGTAAAACCTGGGACAATGAGTGTTCTTGGTGGTTGTCCCAGTGCCTGCTGATGCAATGGAAGACCTCAGGATGGAGTCTCCACTTGCTCAGGTAGATCTGTCGGTGACTCATCCAGTCTGCTGTCGTATTTAGTTTGTCGGCTAAGTGATTAGCTGAAATGCTATTTAGAAAACCTTTTGACCAGTTCAGAACCTTTGCAGCTTCATTGTGCATGGCCCTGTTCTTGGTTCTGCCTTATTTTACAATGTGTGCCACTGTCACTTTGTTGTCTGATCTTATGAGAATATTTTTGTTTTTGATTAGTTTACTGAAGTGTAGTAGGGCTAAATGCTATCACGCTAAACAGGAGTGCCTGATATTGGAAAGGTATTCCCAGTGTATGAAACCTGAGGTATCTGTGGTGTGATGGTCTCATGGGAATGTGGAGGTATGTATTCTTCATGTCTATGGAGGTAAGACAGTCTCTGGGCTGGATTCCTCTGAGAGTGGATTGGATGGTTTCTTTCTTAAAGTGCTTGTGTTGTACAAAGTGATTCAATCATTTTAAATCTAGGACAGGACATACGTCTCCTGTTCTCTAGATGTAAGGAACCTGCAGTGCCTCAGAGATTATCCTCCACAGTGGATACATGCTCTTTAAAACTCTGCATACAGACCTTGCTGAGTTGCATGTAGTAACTGTTTATGATGCAAAACAAACTATTTGCTGTGATGTTTAGGCCAACTCAGAAATCTCAGACTGTGTGTTAATACTAGATGACTGTCTCTATTTGTTTTGAGAACTTTGTTTCAAATTTTTAGCTGAATTAGCACCAATACCTCAAGAGGAACTCCATGCCCTGTTACAAGTTACTTCTGTTGCACTGGTACATGTGTACCAAATTGCTGGTGCAGCTGAACTAATTTATGTAGTCAAAGTGAAAATGCCTTCAAAGGGTTTCAGTCTGATAATTGCCTTATAATGTCTCGCAGTGGATAGTGGCAGAATCCCTTGGGGTCAGCATGATGCTTTACTTCCTGTCAGTTCCTGAGACATCCTGCTTGAGAGACTGACAGTGACAAGTGTTGTGTATGACGCAAAGATGTAGCCCATTCTTGCAAACATGATTGTTTTCTTTTCAAAAACCAACAGCAACTAACAGAGCAGCTTACTGAAATGGCTGCTAAGTCTTGGTCACCAGCATTGTTTGTAGCTAGCATAGAAATATAGCAAGGCTGCTCACTGAGGCAATGAAACATGGAACAGAACAAATATGGAGGTAGGGAAAATGTTGGCAAGCATAGTTTAGGAGAATAACCTTGGCTTACCCTATAAACCACATAAGACAGACATCTAACGGAAATCTTTTCAGGCATAATGAAGACACATGCCCTGTTTTCAGAAGGTTTAGCAGTGACAGGACTGGTTTTCAGACTGAATGGCATCCCAAACAGAAATACAAGTGGTGCCCCCTTCACTGCTCCCACTTCCCCCTCCTCCCTCTTGCCCCACCCTAGATCCAAAAAGTGACACAAATTCTATGAATACAAGGAAATAACACCGATTTTGGTTTTATATGAATATTTTTTTTAGCATTTCAAGTTGATCTTGACTTATAAGCCCTTCTGTGCTGGTGCCTCAAGTGGCCTCTTGGTTTGCTTGCACCTAACAGCATCTGTGAGCAGTGGCAGGGTTTCAGCATTACACTGAGAAATGATAATTATTATTGTATTTTACAAGGAAAGAACTTATTGAGCTAAATAAAACCTTTCTTACAAAAGTGCCATGAGGAGACAGTAAGACAATTAAATTAAGCTAAAAGTAACAAATACAATGCATTCTGAGTGCAAGTTCTAAGGGCATGTGATCTAACTAAGATTATCAAATGGGTAGGAGAATTTCTGCAATCTGACTGGGTGAGGACCATTTAAAGCGTCGATGATATCTCATGATAACACTACAGTCTGGAATAGATTCTTGCCAACTAGTCACTTTACCTGCCTCTAATCCATTAGATAAGAGCAGTAACATGCTCCAGAATGTGTTGTACCATTTGGGGCAATAAAGCTTCTTGGGTGGGTGAAGGGACTTGGTTATGCCTCATATCTCACAACACACCTGAGGTGTGGCATTATCTCATGCTATATAATGGGTGTCTGGCCAAATCTGTTCCTGACTGGCCACATGGGGTAATGCTAATGGGTATCAAATCATGCCTATTGGCTATTTTTTTAACAATAATTTGCACAATCCTTCTGTTGCATGTTGCTATATGTACCACTGCTCTAAAATCAATTATTGATGTAAGAACTTGTGTTTAGTTGTGAAAACTAATAAAATATAAGTTAAAACATGACACCCCCCCAGCTGCCACCCAGTTGCCATGTAAAGAAAACCAATTTCATTAGACCTTAATAAAACATAACAAATAAAACTACATGCATCACAGAAATTCTAACACTACCAAAAAAACCAACAAAAAAACTACACCTTTCAGCAAACATTCTTTAAAGATCACCTTTCTCAGTGCTTATAAGAAGAAACAGGGAGCCCCTTACCTGTATGGGAACTCCTCCATGATATTTACATTTTTGTAGCCCTCTAAGGAAGGATGGGATTGTTATTTTCCCTGAGAGCTGGCCACACAATCCACTCCACTTCATGATAGCCAGCTCTGCCACATGCTAGGAAATTTTGTGACATCTTTTTTTGTTGCAAGCTGCCCCTCCTCTGCCGAGGTTCCTGACCCCTACCCCACCGGATTAACCTTTCAACCGCAGATACCCCCGGCTTACCCCACAGAGCAGGGCCACAGCACCAGGTGGACCTGTGAGAGATGGGGGAAGGTGTCGGCGGGGGGCACACACTGACATTGCCTCCCTGGCTTACTCCCCAGGGTGGGGCCACAGCACCAGATGGACCTGTCAGAGATGGGACAAGGTGTCGGCAGGGGGCACACACTGACATTGCCTCCCTGGCTTTCCTCCCAGGGTGGGGTTTGAGGCTGGCTGGAGCCACAGATGCCAGAACTGGTCAGCAGAGGGAGAGGCAGAGGGTGATCAGGGCCAAGGTCAGGTATCGGGCATCATTATGAGCAGCCTGCAGGTTTTGTTTGTTGTCCCATGGGGGCGGGGATGTGCAATGATGTCTCATCCACCTCACCCCACACAGGTGACGGTGCTGTCATGGAGGTACCCCCAGCCTCCACCAGGGTCTGAGTTGTGCCAGACAGTCTAGCCTCCTCCCTCCCCTGGAGAAGGAGATCAGTCTCTGGGATGCTCAGTCCTTCTCCCCAGCCAGCCCTCTGATGTCCAGAGTCCATTCCTGAACTTGGGTTGTCGGGGTTGCAGATGGGCACCCTGCCCTGTGCCGTGAGGCTGGTTTCTTTGACATCATTTATGATAGAGGGCAGGCTCCATTCACTTGTATGGAGTGTCTTTTTTAAAGTGTAGTCCTAATTTTAAATCAGGTTTTGGTACAGATCGCTGCTAGGGTTCAACTAACAAGAGCCTTTCCGGGGGAGGTGTTATGATTAATTCCTTCCTGAAGGAGCTCCAATCTTAGCTAACAAACACAGCTCCCTCCCCAAAAATAAAGCTAGCTAAACATTTTAACATCTCCAGTCCACCCAAATACAACTTCATCAAGTCAATACATAACCCTCTGCCAAACAACACAAGAAAACAGTGAAACTTCAACTTTTCATTACACAACTAACATAATAAAAACTCTGGACATACCAGATGCAGCTGCTCCCTTCCACTATGGAATCAAAATTTAAAGGAGTACTACAGTAAAAATTTGTAAAAACATATGTTGTGCAGTGTTTTGATTTGTGTGTGTAGTCCTGGTGTATCCTTCCTTTGCTTGCTATTAAGAGGTTTTTTTTCTAAATTAGCCTACTAGTTTTATGATAGTTTTATGGCCCCTGGGGATCCCCATCTTACATGGTTTATTGCTCCTCCTGTTCCTACAATGCCTCCTGTCCAGTCCCATGTGACAGTGATGCATTTGGGACCACTGATTCAGTAAGTACTAAAGCTAGGAGCCTGACGTTCTGGCCTCCACTAAACAGCTCTAATTCAATATTTTTGTTTTCTATGTGTGTATCAGGTCTAGCCAGCAGGGATAAATGCTTTGCTTTTAAAACTTTTAATTTCATCAAACCACACATAGCAATGAAAAGCACACAGATCACTCCAGATCATCAATGCTATCACTAGGAAAGACTCTATCTGTTTTATTACAGATTATGAAATGGCAAGAAGAAATTAAACCATTTCATTGGCTGATTGCCCAGTATAAACTATGTTCCACGCACTCTAAAAAACAAGTCCCACCTCATCACTGCCCACTGATCTGTATAATAAAATGTTGGAAAATTATTGGCAGCCATAGTTTTTTTGCCTGCTAAACTTAAAACCCACATCGCTTGCCATATCATATTTAGCATTATCAGTTTTGAGCTCGGCACATTTTCACCGAAGAGGAGCTGGAACACATCTTCAATGATTCTTTCCACCATGAACCACAAAATAACAGCCAAGATGAAAAAAGCAGCACAGTGACTAAAAAAATATAAACTAATTACATTGCTGCTGCTCCCGCCACTACTATGACACCCGGAGACCTCCTCATGCTCCTAGCTGACCTATGTACCAGTGCTGCTCCCATCTGGTTCCAATTGAAAATGCCGGTGTTACAAATACAGCTGATGCCACCCACATTTCTCATACAAATGCCACTCCTCCAGCGTCTGTTCCTTTAACAGAACCACACATCCTAACTGCAACAGCTGTCGATGAAAGCAACAATGGCAGCAACAGCGCAGCCATACTAACTGATTTAAATGCTGCTGCTGCTGCCAGCCACATTTTAAGAACAGATGCCTGTCCTCCCACCACCATTCCTATTTCACAGCCACACATCCAGGACAATAGTGAAATCGATGAGCAAACCGATGCTGAAACTTACAACAGTGGCAGCATTACAGCTGTTTTACACCCCTTCCCCATTTCTCTTAAATGGACTGTTTTTCCTCAGGCATAAGGTTATCTATTTTTATCTTCCTACTATTTATTCTCCTCAGCAGAACGGCCCTACGATCTCCGGCCTGGCCCTGCACCCCTGAACCGGGTGGTGCATGCGGGCCACGCGAACCCACTCCCAGTGGGCCAGCCATTACTCGCTCACACGCACCCACTGGAATTTTCGCCCCTCTCGGATCTCTCTGGGGGCACAAGGTGTAGCCATCAGCGCGAAGATCACCCTCCACATTTTCCGCTTTTTCCCAATGGAGAGCCAGATGTGCAATGGCATCCAAGCGCTGACGCCTGCCCTGCTGTCCCCCTTGCTATTGCATGCCACTTGTAGTGCAGCTAGCCTCCATCAGTCGCTGCTACAGGGTGATGCAAGCCCACTACCACCCAGAGAGAGGAGGAGAGCGGTTGTCAGGCGCTCAATCCTCCCTCTCCCTGCCACCCCAGCAGCCCAAGTCCGTTCCTGAACCGGTTTGCGGCGTGGCACAAGGTGTGGTGTCCAGCGCCTCAACCCTCAGCACCATAGGGCCAAAAAGGCATAAGGTTATCTAGTTAAATAAATGGTTTTAAGCAATGTTAAACATTTGTATGTGTATTTTTCATTGTACAACTAAGTGAACTATTTCATAATCACAATAAGACAATCCAGGGTGTGCATATAACATATTTATGCACACTGGGGATCTTTCACACTCAGCCTGTGGCCTTGTGCCTTACAATGCCCCTAAGTGTGCATAAAATATGTTCTATACACACCTGTGTGTCTTATTGCTTACATAGCCCACTCAGTTAGCCCTCGAGTATTTGCTGAACTGTAAATGTAGCCATTAGTGCTCATTGGGTAAGGAAAGTTACTTAATATCACAGCTCTGCTGTTCGAAGACTGACCCTAAACTAGTACTTGTTGAATCCATGGTCCTGGATACGCCACTGTACTATGGGACAGAAAGCATTGTAGGAACAAGAAGAGCAATAAATTATGTTAACATGGAGATCCCCAGAGGCCATAAAACTACTATAAAACTAACAGGCTAATTTAGAAAAAACTCATACTAGCAGACAAGGGGGGGTGGGCACACTAGGACTACACACAAATCAAAACACTGAGCACAACATACTGTATGTATTTGCAAATTCTGACTATAGTACTTCTTTAAGGAGACAACCAGAAAGAAAACTGACAGGAAGTAAGCTTTCATTAATTATTATTCATGAGCTTATTTGTTATTAATGTTTTCACAGAACTAACCCTAATGGTTATTCATTTTTAAAGAGGCAGTAGCACCTCCATTCACAATCTATAGAGCACACTGTAAAATCAGTACAAACAACCCAATTCATTTTTAGCTACAAAAAACATCTTATAATTGGAATAAGACACCTGAGAGGGTGTGTTATCTAGATAATAATGCATAAGGTGGTATGTGTTTCAAGAACTTAATACACACCTGAGGTGTGTGATATTATATAAAACTTGAGCTTGAAGCTTGAGGGCATATAACAGCATCCCATACTGAGGTGTGTATTAAATTTGAGTAAGCATACCACCCCATGGCTTCTTTTCTTTTGTTTAATAATTTCTGGGCATCAGTTGTTTCCTACCTGTTTCAGTGATTTTCAGTTTTCTTAACCCTGACCGTCAACAGCAAGACTTTTTCCACAGCACATCCCCTTGTAAACCAACTCTGGCCAGAGCCAATAGGGCTGCAGCCAAGGAACTTGGGGTAAAAATATTGAAAATTAACAAAGTTACGAGCCTGTGATTGCAAAATGTAATGTAGGCTCATAACTTTGTTGTTTTTTTAATATTTTTACACAAATTTTCAGCATAGCCTTCTTATGACCCCACTTAATGAGCAAGGGCAGATAAATTTTTCAGCTCCTGCCCAAAAGGTGATTTCACGCAGGGACCATGAAATCACCTTTTGGATTGTGAAAAAAACATTTTGGCCAGGATTTGAAAAATGACAGCTGTCACATTCAAGGTGCTATAAAGATATGATTATGTTGTAAATTTGAGGTAGAGATATTGCAAATTACTAAAGTTATGAGCCTGCATTTGCAAAATTCAACATAGGCTCATAAGTTTATTGTTTTTTAATATATGTACACCACTTTTTCAAAATAGTCTTCTTATGACCCCGCCTCATGAACAAGGGCAGAGTAAATTTTCTACTCCTACCCGAAAGGTGATTTTGCACAGGGATTGAGAAATCACCTTTTGGGACAGATTTGCCTAATGACAATGCAAATCTTCATGAGGTGGGTCCAAGAAAAGGCATGTTGAAAATTTAAGCCAAAAATATGAAAAAATGGCCAAGTTATGCCTCTAAGCTCAAAACTCCACTGAAATAAATTGAACCGCATACCTGTTTCTTCAGTTCACAGTCCTGCTTTGAAGAGTGAAGACGTGTCTGCGGTCCAGAGAGGATTATGGCACTGTACCCCTGATGGGTAAGTGAGGGCTCAGGAGGATACGGGATGGCTGGTGCTGAGTGGGAGGGTCAGGTGGGGGGAGTGCAACAGCCACAAAAGACACCAGTGGAGGTTTTTTTTACAGGTAAAAAAAAAAAAGAGGATTCCTGCACTGGGAGATTGGGCACCCCCAGTGCCACTATTATGTTTCTTGGGGGAATGACTGGGGTGGTGGGTGCTGAGAAGGAAGGTCAGGTGGGAGGGAGCACAAGTGACTGCACATGTGCGGTGGGATGGGGGCAAAGACTTTATGGACTTTTTTTTTTACAGGAAAAAAAAGAATTCCTACACTGAGGATTGGGACCCCATTGCTACTGTTACATTCTCAGGAGTGGGGTGGTGGGTGCTGAGAGGGAGGGTCGGGTGGGGGCACAAATGACCATGCATGCACTGTAGTGGATGGGGAGTCAGTAAGTGGAATTGCGATCAGGACACTGGGGGATGGGGCAAACCCAATGTCACTATTATGTTTCGGGGGTGGTGGTGGGTGCTGAGAGGGAGGGTCAGGTGGGGGGATCTGTATAATTAAAAACCAAAAATAAATTGGCTCTCATGGTAGAACCCAGCACAGTCCACCATGACCAAGATGGCTGCACAATGTGCTGCGCATGCGTTAGTGGTCGTGCATGAGCAGTATTGTTTGGTGGCCATCTTGGACATGGTAGACTGTGCCATGTTCTGCCATGACTGCAGACAGTAAAAATAATGCAACACTCCTTTCAAAGGAGACAATGATTGAAGTGCTTCATGGATGCAGCGGTGACTGTGGCGCAGCTCCAACATGTTGTTCGGTTAGAATCCTTTTCTCCTAGCAAGAGGTCTGCAGGGCTATGCCTATTGCAGCCCTAAAAACTGATGCAAACATTGAAGTGTGCTAAAATACTTATTGTAAAATAGAAATACCTTTGTTTAAATTCCATTCATGCAGTGAGGGAACAGATCACAAGTAACATTTTTTTTGGACATTGCAAGTAATGCTTTTCAAGTCAGAGAGCTGATGAACAGAAGCCTGAAACCACGAACACTGCCGGTACAAGAACATTTTGGAAACAGTTTTAATTATGTGCAGTGACATGGACCTTCGTTCTCTGGGGTGAAGTAAATTGGAGGCATGTTTCTCTCAGCATGAAGGCTGCTAAGTGTAAACAGCTGCATGAGTGTGAAACAGTAGCTTGCACTTTCAGTAACCAGAACGAGCATGTGTTTGCCATAATAACCAGCCGGTTATTATGGGGCAAATAATAACTGGTCTGGCCACTGAAACAAATTGAAGGCCAGTTAATATATTGCATTAATATCCTTTCTAATGGGAATACCCTTCGCCCAAGGCCTTGGGAGTTTAAACCCAACACCTGGAATGTTAAGATATATAACACATTTTCTTTTATTTCTTGCATGACACTTACCATGTCAGGTATTATTGCTTAAATAGAGCCAGGGCCCTGTAAACCATCCTGTTGCAGGACAAGCTAAGCTTTTGAATAACACGCTATCCTGATTTCCCACCATTGGCTTTTTCTCAAGCTGCACATTCTGTAGCTAGAAACAATTTAGATGCGAGAATATAATATCATGTTTTGTGTGCGGATAAGTCTCTATATAAAATTGAAAAGACCATTAAATAGGATCTAACCAAAGTATCTAAATAGCTCAGTGTTAACCTGCCATCTCCTGATATTAGCAAAACACACAGCATATTGTTCACAGCAAAGCTAAATTCTGCAAGTACCCTTCTAACTGAACTGTGTCCCACAATGACTCTGTATACCAGAAAGTCTTATCTATCTGGAGGCACTACAGTATAGCATAATGGTTAGAGCACTGAGCTTTGAACCCACAGAGCCAGGTGTGAATCTCACATCTCCACCTCGGCATAGATAGATTCAGTGACTTGCTCAGGATCACAAGATACATAATTATTTCTCTTTCCAGCATTGATGGAGGACTATGGATTAATGTTAATAGTACAGCATGGTACGCTATGCTATTTATGCTAGTTAGGCTTTGCTGGTATGGTTGAACATTTTCTTTTATTAATTTGTTTATGTTGGGGGGGCTATGCCCCCCACACCCTTGTGTTTTTATAAATTTTAGGTCAGAGTTGTGGGGGCTGAACTTCTCAACTCAAAAAAAAGGTAAATATATTACCTTAATCTTGCACTGACTGTAGCTAGCACAAATAGCATAGCGTACTGTTCTATGCTATGCTATTAATACTGATCTGTAGTCTTCCACCAATGCCAACTTTTTTGTAACCTCTCTGTGGGCACCTAATGGCCGCTGCCAATTTCATGGATTGTAAACAATAACCTGGCAAATATTGTTGCTTTGAAAGTTTGGGCCTGTTCAGTCAGAGGATCGGGCCAAGCACCACTGCCTGCCAAACCATTTTCTACCTGGTGAGACGAAATGGTATCTGACAAGCTTTAGATATTTAGAGCAAGTTATCTACTCTAAAGAGAATGAAACAGTGGGGCCTCAACTCATATTAGCAAAATAAAAATAATAATAAAGTGGTATTGTGTAGAACCTGAAGCAAGGGGATCACCTGGAAGCCATGGTTAGGCTAATTCAAATCTCAGCTGGTCTTTAATAACTAAGACCCCTGGTTAAATCATGATAAAAGGAATGAGAGAGAAAGAAAACATTGATTACAGGTCTTTGGGACAGTCTTCTTTTTGGGAAGGGGAACACTGGATTTTGTTTTCGATTTGTATTAGCCATGCATCAGGAGCACTCTTGACAATATAACTAAAATGATCAGCCAGGTTGATGAGGTTGCATCTTGAATTTGTAGATGACGAGAGTGAGGAGTAGCTCTTTTCTTGTAAGCTACTCCCCAGCTACCAGGGAATGTAATTGAGGCCGTACTTTATAAATATTATAAATATGAGACAAGAAGGCTGGACTGGGTGGGGGTCTTTGCAGAAGAAGAAAAAGCAACGCATGACCTCAACTCTTACATGCAAAATAATGACAAAATTTAAAATTGTATAGTCTAGGACCTGACCTAAGGGATCACTATGAAGTGGTGGTGAAGCTTATCCACATCTCAGGTAATCTTTGATAACTACATTAAGAGCCCCTCTTTAAGCATGAAAGAAGGAATAAGAGAGAAGAAGATGACCTCAGTTACAGGCCTTTTGGGTCAGTATTTTGGAGGCTCATTGGGTTTTGTTTATTGAAGTTACCTCCGGGAAAATTAAGTGTAGTGGCAAACAAATCATGACTCAAGTCCACAGTATTACAGTATATAGCATCATCCTCAGGAGAAATTACAATAAAGTGAAACTTCTACCTGCTAGTGTTCTTCAGGTTTTCAAGTTTCCATCCACATGCTGTGTTATTCCAGCTTCTGGATTTTAGCAGCCTGTGTCAGCAGTTCTTTTGTTTCAGCAGGAACTTTGTTCCATTGCTTACTACGTTATGTAGAGTCTGCATGCTCGCAACACTGGCCAATATTGCCTTCTGTTCTAGATATAGCAGCCAACATGGCCTGCTATGATCAAGCTGGATCTGGTAACTCACACACTGGTATTATTTTGCTGGCTCCTTTAGTGAGGATTTTTGGCAATGCTCAAGGATGGACTGCTCCAGCCACAACATCAGCAGCAAACACAATTAGTCGCACTCTACCTGGGATAGGGCTCATTCAGATAAATTGGCCCACTGGGCCTTTAACAGGTATTCCTGGGTCATCTGAAGTGAAGCAGTTTGCAACTTCCCTTTTACTTGTTTTGAGATTTCTTTGTGTGACCCTCATAGACACATACTGTAGATACAAAGAACTTGATGGCAGATGAAGACCCAGCTGTAATTTCTGTCTGCCCATTTCTGCCCTAACTTAATTCGTGACCTAGTATCAGGCCAGGTTTACTGGGCCACTTTCCCTTTATTGCCTATGTGCCACCTGCCCTTGCTATTCATCTTCCCTCAACTCTTAGGTCTTATTATCTCCTTGTCTGTCCTTGACAAGGCACCTGCCTGAGGCAAAATCAGCTCCCTTCTCTGGCTACTGATCCCTTTGCTACACATCCCAGCAACCTATTCACCCTTCCACTGCCCTACTGCACTACACTGTTTTCATATTGTCCAATATTATTGCCCGGGGCCATCTACTTAGTCATACTTTCCTTTACCACAGCCATTCTGTATTCTTTTTCAGGTATTTTGGCCCTATAGTCTTCATGGATGTCTAAGTAAGTAGGGGTCAGTCTGGTCTGGAATGATCTTGGACATTATTTTATAATTGGCATTTAGTAGTGCTATGAAGTGACTAGACCCACAGAGTTTTTTTTGTTTGTTTTTTTCCAGGCTTTTTGAGAACAGTGATAGTGGCCAAGGACATCATGGTGGGGGGGGGGGACTCCCAAGGAAAAGAATTCTGCTAATATCATTTATAGAAGTTACTTGATCTAGGGGAGGAAGGTTCCATAAAATTCAGCTAGGATATCATTTGGTTCAGCAATTTACCCCTCTTAGCCTCTGAACTGCTTGCTCAGTCTTCTGCCACGTGAGAGGGGCATCTAAGTGATGCCTTCCTGTCTCCTCAAGATGGGCATAGTTACTGAAATGTACAGTTACGTAAGAACTTACTGCAACAGTAGCTTGTAGCAGGCCACACGTGTGAGACTAAGCTACTAGGTGCTAGGACCACATGGAATGCTTTTAGCTAGCAGTCTACACGGGGACTGCCCACTGCCGCGTCAGTCAGCTGACTTCAGCCTAGCCTATATAGGCTACCCACCCAACCACAGGTCAAAGCTGCAGACACCTTTTGTCTGCATGTGTAATACCATTTGTTAAAATATACTGTTAAAGATGACCAATGTATCCTTCAAAACTCCTATGCACCTCTTCAATTTGGAACTTTCTAGTGAACATTGCATTTTCTTAATCTGGCTCCCTTTGCCTAGGCCTCCACCTTCCTCTTCCAGGGTACCCACCTTCCTTTGCCAAGGTGCCTCACCTTTCTCTGACAGGATTCCCCATATTTCTCTGTCAGAGTCTCCCATTTTTCTATGGTAGGGTCCTTCACCTTCCTCTTTTAGGGTCCCCCACTTTCCTTTGCCAGGTTCCCCAATCTTCCTCTGCCAGAGTCCCCCCATCTTCCTCTTCCAGGATCCTTCACCTTCCTTCTTCCAGGGCCCCCCACTTTCTTCTGCCAACATCCCTCACCTTATTGCTGAATTTTCCTTTTTCTCTTTAATACTTTGTTGTTTTCTTCTTAAACATTCACGTAGTTCCGCTGCCAATGTTGATCTGTGCATTTTGGTTGTAAAACACAAATATCACCAATAAAGCATCTTCAGAAGCACACAGACTTATATTGGAGGTCAGTGCGTGTCAGTGTAATGACAGAGCTGCTATTTTACACATGATGTGCTCCATGAAATAGCAATCTATCTAAATAATGAATGGCAAATAGTGCCTGACCATGCCTAGCAAAACTTGTGTGTTAGTATTTAGCAAGCTTCAAGAGAGTAATAGCTGAAGCACAAGCATAGAATGAGTTATGCAATAAGGTATGAATTAAGTTAAATGTAAAACCCAATGTGGGAGACTGATGAACCCCACAAAGTTTGAACCCCTCTCATCTCTGTCAAATGATGGCAGTTTAGAATACTGTTCTTTTCACCCGTTATTCGTTAGAACATGACACAACATCTACCGTATAGACCTTTCAGACTGTATGTCCTGCTTTACCATTATAGTCAACCTTCTACTGTTCTATTGCATCTATAGTGTATCATGATGATAGTTTGTTACTACCAGTTTGTGGATTTAGCAGTGTCTCAGTTATTTTAGTTACATCTCAACCCTCTTTCAGGATGTCGATTCTAGTTCTGTAATCTTGTTTTATGTAAACGTTTCATTTGCATAGAAACAAATTAGCTTTTCTTCATCTTTCTTCCTGGAATATCTAACCTTCTTATGGTACTTCTGCAGTCTAATCCCTCGTGTCTCATTTACTTGCCACAAGACATCCTAAAAGGAAACACTCAAGCAATCCTGAACATTAGCAGCTGGTAACCAAACATTTAATGTTTTTAACCCTTCAAGTGGTGAATATGTTTGGAACGTATTCAGGCCCAGTATTTATATACTGTAATTGCCTGTTGCATTGTACTGTTTCACTCTGGTTGTGCTCAGCATAGGTTTCACATATATTCCCTTAAGAAATCCTTAGTGCTTTCATGCACAACAGTACTTGTAGGTAGTGGCAGTGCAACAGTTAAAGTCTGAGTGCTTTTACTACTGCCCACTAATCCAGTATTATGAGTCTATGGGCCAGATATTCAAAACTTTGCTCCGGGGCTAAATTAGCACTGCCTGGAGGGCAAAGTTAGCCCGGAGCACAAAGCAAGCTATATTCAAAAGGAATAGCCCAGGTCAAACAGCCTCTGAATATAACATGGGAATGTGCCAGGCAAACTGGGCTGGGAGTGCAGGGCAAACATAGCCCTGCAGTATGACAGCTCTGAATATAGCAACCAGAAAGTGCAGACCACAACAGCAACACAGTGCACAGCAATATGAAGATAGGTAAAGGTGACCTATGTGGCCAGTGTGTGTTCCAGCAAATGCGTGGACCCAGTACAGCTGCAGGGAGCAGCCTATGGGACAGTATAGTGTGCAAAACAGTATAATATTCCCCGAACCATTTGCGTGGAGCTAATGCTTTTGCTCGGGATTAGCACAGAGCTAAGCTGTTTGCCCGGTGCAAACACATTTGCCCCGCACTAAACTTTGTCATATTCAAAAGTAACATGCAAATGAGCCTACTTAGGTAGTCTCTGGGCAAACAGCAACATTAGCATCTCATCATGCCCTGATTTGCATGCAGTTTGCCCAGCATTACTGCAGGGTCCCATAGCTCCACCTGTAGGTCAGTCTGGAAGTACAGGGGCTGGTCAGGTCTGACTGCATCTCCACCTGTAGGTCAGTCAGGCAGTGCATGATGATAGCTGCAGGCTATATGTAACCAGTACAGCATAGCATAGCATATCATACCCCAGGGTACAACACAGCATAGGCAAACGTGGTGGTGGTGCTGCATGCAACACGTCACTGTAGGTCGTCATGCTACAGTGCACAGCAGACACTACAGTAGCAAAGCGCCAGGGTGTGAGGGATACGGCAATGCCTCATGGTATGTAGGGCAGTGATGACCACTGCACTGTACACAGTGACAGGCCCAGCTTGCAGGGGATTACTGACAGTGGACAGTACTGTTACACTGTTGTGTAATCTACAGATGCTGCACCTGTGGCATGGGATGCTCACAGTGACATATACATGGCTGGCTGTGTGTGCTGTGGCATCTGTACACTTGTGCAGTATTTGGCTGGGTGGGGCACGTAAGGTCCGACAGGCACACAGGTGGTGGGGTATTCCCACTACTGGCCCATGTGCACTGCATGATGTGTCCCAGCCTTGTGGCTGCACCTGGGCTGTGGTGAAGTCTGGCCATCCGTACACCCTCCCCTCAATGGCCACCATGCCCACTGTGCTGCATGTGTGTGCTGGCATCTGTTGATCACCACAGACATATGGTCTGCAGGTGTGTGCTGTATGGCCACACTACCATGATGTCCCCTGTGGGCCAGATCACGACTTACTGCCTGGCATGGCTGGGACTGGTGGCAGCTGTTGGCATCATGGTGGTGCCATCAGTGAGCAGCATGTGTCCTCCATGTCTGGCATTTTCTAAGTGTCATACTCATATGTTAGGGTCGCACAAGCCGCACAAATCCCGCACAAACACCGTGCAAAGCACCAATGTCATACAAAGCTGTTTGCCCAGGGTTAAGACCATCTTTTCCTTGGTGGTAATTTGTACTGCACTAAGGGTCACACTAATCCATGCTAAACACCTTAACGCGGCGCTAGCCGATGAATATCCCATAGCACCTGTATTCATGTTCAGTGTGTCCTATGAATATAACTATGGTTTGCCCAATGCTAGTGCAATTTGTCTGCGCTATTTGGCCTTTTGAATATAGCAGACCCACGCTAATAATCCTCTTAAATGGTTGCACACTGCGTAAACTTTGAACATCTGGGCCCATGAGTCTAAGTGATCAGTCCTATACTGCATCCACAAATTCCCTCCCATGTCTCTGGAATATCTCCTTAAAGAATAACTCTTTCTCCTGCCTTATTCAGATTTGTAAGGTAGACTGTTTGAGGGGTGGGGGTAAGGATTTAGGGTGCTCACAGACTTACAATGTTAATAATCAAACTCATAAATGAGTAGAAATCCCTGTATCCTGACTGATCAGGACCTGTGCAGGGTGACAGTACTACCAATGGAAAAATATTCACAAACCATTTTCTAAGTTCAATAAGACACTTCAGGACATTGGTAGTAGTGTGACAACTGTGAATCCAGGGGTGAAGGCACTTGGCCTGTGACCTCATCCCTTAGTATGCCCCTGGGTGTGTGGTTGACACAGTACTACCAGTGCCTGTCATGTCTTATTATTTACTTACAGTCTGTTGAACCTAGTTTTCAAGACAGCAGTGCACACATTGCTATACACTGTCCTATAATTGTGTTTACAGGTACTGTATTAATTTTCTGTGTTAGTTAAGGATTCTGAAACCACTCAATATTAAATCAAATGGCATATACTGTAAGCCTGCAAGAACATTTTTACTTTTACCTAGTGGATTAGTCTTTGTGACCCTCAACCTATTGATTCTTTGCAAGCCTCACACCTTGCGGGCAATTTTGTAGATTCATTAAGTTCAAGCCCTATCATCAAAAGATTACTAGCGTATTTATTAATTTATTGATTAGCTATTTCCTTTGTGTGCTGCTTAAATCTGACAATAAGTTGATTAGTGATGTAGGAATAAACAGTTGTTGGTTCCTTTGCAAATACATTATATAGCATTTCAGATAATGCAATTTTATATCTCAAATAAGTTACAAAAATATAAAGGTAATCTTAAATAAAAAAATCTCACTTCCGAGGTTAGTGATCCAGCCATAACCACCCCTGGCTATTCAGTGACTTAGCGATTCAGTGACCAGGCAAGATTGAGGCAGGAGGGATGGGGGTGAGGTGTTGCAGTGAACATCTCCACCCATCTCTGGTTCAAGGTTATACTCTGCTCCTCTGTTCTTTCTTCATGCGAGCTTCTGCTCATCAGGCTCATACTCCGCTTCTCTATTCCCATATCTTCATTGCTGATATCTGTTTCTGTCCTGTCTCCAGTTCTGACTCTATAACTGACCTCCTCTCCTTCTTGGCTTCAACAGGGGAACTCCTAGCTCTGGGTGACATTAATTCTATTTGGCTATCCCCATCCTCCAAGAAACTAAGCCAAAATGTTAAATCACTACAACTCTGCCAGCTTCTCACTGAGCACACATGACTCAACCACTCATCATCTAACCACATCCTCATTGATGGGGTCCTCTCTTCCCATCCCACCGTATCATGAAAGCTGAAACACTACGTATACACTTAGTGATCACTGTATGGTGTACTGTGTGAAAAGATATAGTTCCAAAGCACTACCCCCACCCAGGATTATCCAGGTCTGATCTTTCAGGTCCCTTGATCTGAGTGCTGTATGTGCTGACCTGGCAAATATTGACTGGTCTTTCATCCTGGTGGGCTCTGACATTAAAGTTGTCCTGTTAAAATGTGAAAATAAGTTTATGGCTGTCTGGGATTCCCATGCTCCTTCACGAAAGATAATAATCAATGACTTCCACCTTCCCTGGATCACAGCTGGGTTACTAGCTTGTCTCAAAGCAACAGACTTGCCCTGGAGTATCCACAAGTCCTCCTGCTTACCAGCTGACCTCGTAAAACATTGAGCCTTAAACAATGCCTGCACCAAAGCTCCCAGGCTTGCTAAATCAGAATGCTTTGCTTCCACCCTTCAAAGCAATGCTAAAAACCCTTTTAAGTTCTGAGAGTCATTCATACCCTTTTCAACCTGCCCCCAAGATGTTTTGCACAATTGTCAAACTAGGGAATTTGACCCTGTTGAGGTTGTTTCCTCTTTTAACAATTTTTCACCACTTGTGCCTGGTTGCTACTGTTTTCCAGTATCTATGACATTTGGTACCAGGCAGTGACAGGCCAGACTCCAGTCCCCTACAGTTTTCAACACCCTGGATGGTGCTGAATTTGATTATCTTACTTCCTTTAAGTAGCTTGGGGGGGTTGGCTGGACCAACATCTTCAAGGGGAGCAGTCAGCACCAAGGGCCCCACACTCAAGTGTGGGTCTGGTACCAATTTGCACTTTGTGTGAAAAACATTTCTTTTTAACTCACTGTTTATGGTAGGATAGTAGATTGTATCAGACTAATTTTGCTTACTTCAAGGCTAACATTTTCTATAAGTGCAAATCCCAGTATCCCCTGCAGCTGATGTCAGACGAGGACTGCAGCAGTGGTAGATTTAACAGCCTGCAGTGCATGTTAGAGTTTTAGAAGCTCTGATCAAATGTTTTTAGATCCCACTGTTCTCCTGGAGCTAAGTACAGTCCTCTGTGACTGTACTTAGCCCCAGGAGGACAGCAAGACTAGCAAACAATAGATCAGAGTTTATATGAACTCTCAAACGCACTGCAGAATATTGAATTTCCCACTGCTGCAGTCCTGGTCTGACGTCAGTTGCAGGGGTTGCTCAGATTTGCACTTACAGAAAATGTCAGCTTTGAAGTAAGCAGAATTAATCTGATACACTCTACTATAGTACAGTAAACAGTAAATAAAAAAAATATGTTTTTTCACACAAAATGCAAATTGAGACCTCTTTGTGCTGACAGTTCCCCTTTAACTTCTCCTGTCATGTGGCTGTCCTTCATCAAAAACTACACCGCAAGCTTCGGGCATGCTACAATAATAAAACGTGTATCTACCACACCCTGCCTGTAGAGAAATCTTCTTGAAGATGTTCTTCCTGGTTTCTGAGTACAGGGATGTTGTGCACAGTGCAGCATGCAAATCCACCCTCACCAGGCCAGACCCTCTTTCTCTCTCCTTCTGTCACTTTGTCCTTGACTATCCCACCCTAAACCCACCACTGTTCCCTCTGCATCCTCTCATTATCCTCTCTTAATGGTAGGCACTTCACCCATTGCGCTTAATTCTTTTTGAAATTTACCTCCCTGCTACCTTTGCTCCCTACTCAACTGCCCCTCTACTCCCATTTACTCACTCTGCAACTCTGATACTTGCACTCTCCCCCCTCCTTCACATTAAATCATCTGCAGGTCAATTTGCTTTCACCTTCAGATTCTCCTGACTTTGGTCCAAACCTCACCCTGCTATTCCCTCTGCTTCTTCTCCTGCAAGTCTCAGAGCTCTACTGTATGACATAGGAGCATAGAAACATAGAATCTGATGGCAGATGGAGACCTATAACTCATCAAGTCTGACCTCATGACCCATGACTGCAACTGCAACTGATATCTACCTCTTGGTATCTTATAGCTATAGTAGTTGCCAAAGTCAACTCAGCTTTTTCTATCCTGAATCATACACAAGGTATCCCAACTACCTAGTTTTTCATGTGTCACACACTACTGCTGGGGACTACCTTGCACAGTTAATTTAAATTAGTGAGGCACTCTGCTGCTATTGCCACTGTATTTGCCTGTTCATTTGCTCTATGGTCCCTCTCCATGTTTGGTTTATAGTGCAATGGTCTGTATCTTGTTTTTGTATGCTATTGGAAGTTGCTGGCTTTAATTGCTGTATTTCACTTCTCTACTGCTGCTGTTTAAGCATGGCATTCCTTGCCTTGTTTTATTGATGCTATTACTGTGTTGTAATGTTTTCCACTCCTCCTCACCCCAAGACATATCTGGAAACAAGATAATATCAGCTCGGAATGCTTTTCCTGGTAAAACTGAAATGAGCTGATATCAGCTCAGTATGGTTTTCCTGGTAAAAGTTTTGAAAATCAGTCAATAAATACAAAATATTACATGAAAAACCTTATCAGTTCCTCTGCAATAATTTGCATACTATACCCATGATTATCTTTGGGGATTTCCTGTGAAGAGTTCTGGCCCTTTTGTAACTCACTGTAATGGTACTAAATGCCTTTTCCCCATAGGGTTAACCTCATATCTGGATGAAACAGCAACATCACTGCAGTGAATAGTCCCTTTGTTTTTACTATTTTTATGTAATTACATCATACAAATTTGGAGGGAACTTGCTCACAGTGTAACAGCATTGATACACTTATTGTTTGTGCCTATGCTGTGAGACCCTTTGGATGAGACAGTACGGACAAGTGGAGTGCTGCTAACTCAGTGCTATGTGTAAGAAGCTGTTAGTGTGTCAGTTAGTTTAGCCCAAAGTGACGAGTCGAGGGTATACAGTGCAGTACCTAGCACAAAGTTACACATTCCACAACTTTGTCACTACGGTGAAAGTATTTTAATTTCTGTCTCTGGGTGCACTGAGTCTGATAGAGATCTTTTATTGTCCACAAGAACAAAGGATTGGGGCTCAATTACTGTGTTGCCTCCTTGGTAACTGTCACTAGGGAAGATCAGCTGACTGGTCTGTTTGGAATTTCCAGGTTCCTCAGTATGTAATACAAGCTCTGTGCGAGCGGGGCGAGCATGGGTGGGGTGAAAACATGCTAGTCACGTGTCTGCGTGTGTTCACGTGTTTTGCGGGGATAAGGATAAGCTGATAAGGAGTCTTTATTTGTAGCAAGGTTCTGTGTTTGTAGCCCCCATAGGAGATACATGTGCAGTGTGGAATTATATGATGGAAGAAAAACTACAAACTACAGAGGAGGAATGGGTGTACAAATGCTTTACCTGCTTTATGTACATCACCATAAAGAGTGAACTATGTGATACTGGAACAACATGTAAAAAATGTATATATAGTGCAAAACTAGAGAATGATATACTGATATTGAAATCTCAACTGGATACAGTTATAAATGAGCAACACAGTATCCAACAGCAGATTACCTTAATAGATCAAATGCAGGTATCGGACAGCTGTATCCCTATTATTAGGAACCCTATTGCCCCCAAAGAGACAGTATTTGAAAAAAATGATAGGGCAAGACCAAATAAAAGAAGAGAAAAGGATGTAGAACATGGGAGCAGTAGCCAGGACGGCTGGAATCAGGTAAAAGGGAATCCTTGTAAAAAGTGAAGGACAGCAACGCAATTTGAGCTACCTCTTACAAATAGGCATGCACAAATAGCTCCAAATAGGATGACAGAGGTTACTAGTACTACACAATTAGAACAAAATCCCCTTTCAAGTACTGAGTCTCAGTCCATGCCTATTACAGCTTGTGACCCCAATACAAGTAAAAGACAACAAAATGCTATAGTATGTACTGAGCCCCTACTAGCCCCTACTACCATATTGAATATGGATATAGAATCAGAAGCAATACAGGGTGAATTAGAACATTCTACATGTCAGTCTGTCCTTCCTCTTGATCAGTCCCACTCTATGCCCCCTGTATTATCAACGTCTAGTACCTCTGAAAATGACATTTCTGTACAAAGAGATATAGAACAAGAAGCAATTCAGGGTGTATCAGAAAATTCTACACTCCAGTCTGTTCCTCCTATTGGTCAGTCCCAATCAATACTCTTTGTATTATTAAATTTTGGTAATCATGGAAATGCTATTTCTACGTATATAAGCCCACCTCCACAGATCTATGTTCTTGGAGACTCCATGATTAAACATATTGATCAATTAATATATAATGACGATAAAAGTAATAGGACCTGTAGCTCCTTTAGAGGTGCAAAGATATCTGACTTAACCACCATGATTAACTCTATCCTTAAAGATAGTGGAGAAAAACCTCTGGTTGTGGTTCATATAGGGACTAATAATATCAATAACACTACAGTGGAAGATAATAAAAAAGATTTCAGAGTTTTAAGTGAGATCTTATTGGCACATGGTTGTGATGTTACCTTTTCTGAAATCCTACCCATCCCAAGAGCGACTGAAGCATTAACAAACAAAATCAAAGTCATTAACAACTGGTTATGTGTTTGGAGTTTACATCATGGTGTTGGTTGTTTAAAACACTGGGGACATTTTGTAGACAGAACCCATCTATTTGCATGAGATGGTCTACATTTAAGTAGACGGGGCAGTCTGATTTTGGGTAAAAATATATTGGCTCACTTTAATCAACATTTAAATGATTAAGCTGGGGGGAAGGAGCAGATGGTTACTCAACTAATATGGGACATGATAGAACCATAAAAAGACAGAGAGGGTGTAAGATCTTGATGACCAATGCTAGAAGTTTGAATAATCTTAAAAAATGTGAATTGCAAGCACTAGCACTACAGAATTAAATCAATATCATTGGTATTTGTGAAAGCTGGTGGGATCCATCATCAGACTGGATGACTGAAATTAATGGATACACATTGTACCATGGAGATTGAGGTAATCGAGTAGGAGGAGGTGTCTGTTTATATGTAGATAAATCTATCTCATCACATTTAGTTACCTTTAATAATATTACACAGGCAGATGTTGAATCATTATGGGTTAAGATAGTGATTCCTGAAAGGAAAATGCTTTTGATTGGGAATTGTTATTGGCCACCAAATGCTACTAAAGAAACTAACAAGGCCATACTTGACCAAATTTCCCAAGCCTCAGAAATGGGAGATGTTATGATTTTGGGTGAGTTTAATCTCCCCGGTATAGATTGGATTACTTACACATCTAAAACAGGGTACGAGAGGGATTTTCTTGATGTATGTTGTAGTGCAGGCCTTGAACAGATAGTATTAAAACTGACAAGAAATACAACTATATTAGATTTAATAATTACCAATATCTCTGATGACATACTTGATATCAACATTACTACTCCATTGTTAAGTAGTGATCACAAGGTTATCATGTGTACTCTAGCAACTAATAGGGTCAAATTGAACAAAAATACAATAATGAGGGACTATAAAAAGGCTACTCACAATATGATTCGTCAAGTTCTTAGTACAACAAGCCTGGATGCACTATTACACTATGATTCAGTTGCTTCTGCTTGGCAAGTGTTTAAGGGCACTGTATTGACATAGAAAACTATTTTGCTCCTTCAAAAAACAAATGCAATTCAAATGGGAAAATACCAAGTTGGTTCACAACACGTATTCAGAGACAGCTTAAAACTAAACATAAAGCATACTCTAGGTTTAAAAAAGCTAACACAGAGATTGATAAAATTAATTATTTAAAACAAGAAAGGATTCTTAAAAACTAATGATAGTCTAAAGTAAAAAATGAATTTAAAATTGTTAACTCAAGAAATAGTAAACGTTTGTATTCTTACATTAATACTAACTGCAAGTATACAAACAAGACCGTTGATCCAATAACAGATCATAATGACGTTATAATGTATGGTAAGTGCCTATTAACCACCATAATCAGCAGTTACACATCTTTGTTATGTACTGTTTAGAATTTTAAAAGTTGTTAACCACACTTCAGAACTTCCAAACAGTGGCATAACAAAATAGAATGCACCAGAGTTCCATAATTCTCACACATATAATGCAAATAGTGTTTTTCTGACCATACACTGTAAAAGATGATGGCTGGGGATTGGGTGACAACCACGCTGAAATCACCTCTCGTGGTTGCTAGGGCTACAGTAAACCTCTCGAGCTGCGCTCTCGAGGTTTACCATGTTGCCCTAGCAACCACTCGAGGTGATTACAGCGTGGTTATCACCCACTCCCCATCCATTATCCTCTATGTTATAGAGGATGAGGTGACAACTGCAAATGCATATAACAACTATTTCTGTTTTTTCATAAAAAGAAGCTACATCTGATGTGCCAACTTCATTACTTGACAATGTCTTTCTTGTCAGTACTGATGAGGTATACTCAGAACTTCTTAAAATGAATGGTTCATCAAACCCAGGTCCAGACAATATTAATGCATCTTTCCTAAAAATTGCACCAATGGAACTTGCATACCCATTATCTATAATATTTAACTTATCACTTAAAACTGGCAAATTGCAAGCCGACTGGACCAATGCTATAGCTGTGCCAATATTTAAGAAGGGAAATAGGAGTAAGATTGAGAACTATAGGCCCATTAGTTTATCATCCCATTGTTGTAAAACTATGGAACGTATTATCAAAAAGTATTTGGATCAGTCACTAATGGACTTAGACCCCTCTCAGTATGGCTTCACTAAAGGAATACCCTATGTGACAAATTTAATCACTTTTTACAATAAGATAAGTGGACATCTGGATATGTGTATACCATCAGACATAATACTGCTAGACATTTCTAAAGCACTTCATAAAGTCCCTCATAATACTTTAATTAAAACACTCCTTGGACATAAACTGAATGGTAACGTTATTAGACGGATTCAGGCGTGGCTCTCAGACAGAACCCAAAGTGTGAGGATTAATAACCAAATATCAGATGAGGGTATAGTGGGAAGTGATGTGCCTTAGGGATCGGTGTTGGGGCTGGTCCTGTTTAATGTCTTCATTGCAGATATGAATAAGCATATTGAAAATTACTTAATTAAATTTTCAGACAGCACCAAATTGGGGGAGAGGTGGATACATTAGAAAAACATTTCTCCATGGTCAGGGACCTTACCAGACTTGAAAACTGGACAATAGACAATGGAATGCCACTTAAAGCAGCAGTACTACGAAAAAAATATTTGCGCTTTTTTGATAGTTTATTCCCTGTGCCCTGCTAATCATATACCTGGTACTCTTTCTCGCTGGCATTGTACTATCTCCGAGTAATTTGCTCAGTTATTCTCTGCTTTTGTTTTCATGTCTGCCACCCAGCATGTTGCACTGGAACCTCCACTGCTGCCAACTGCACATGTGAATGACTTGCAGGGACATCGGGAATGGTCAGCAGAGGGTCCCTCTGCTGTTGTCAAAAGATGTGATGTGACCTGAAGAAAAAGCACAGCTGAAATTAATCAGCCGCCATATTTGTTGTAGCGCCACAACACTTCAAATAAATTGCAAATATCTAAAAAACTAAAGACAACTGGAAAAAAATGTTTACAGGTATGGAAACTGGAACTTTGGTAGCATGCTTACAGCTGAAAAACAGAATTTTGATAGCTCACTTCCTGATTTCGTAGTACTGCTGCTTTAACACGGACAAATGTGTAGTTATCCATTTTGTTAAAAACAATCCCAACTATAAATATAGCCTTAATCGGCAGATACTTAAAAGTTCTGACAAAGTACTTGACCTTGGTGTGGTGATTAACAATCAATCGACATCACAAGACCATTGTCTTACTGTTTCAGCAAAGGGTAAATGCCTAGTAAATAGACTAAACAAAGCATTTACATGCAAAACTGAACAGTTAATTATACCATTATACAGAAGTTATATTCATCCTATATTGGACTATGGTTCTCAAGTATGGTCACCATTTTTATGTTTGCTTGTGCGCATGCGCAAGAAACATTTCATCACAGCTTAGGAGAGAAGTGGGGTTTTGGAGGTGCGGCACTGTGGGAGCCAATGCCCCCAGTGCCTTTTGAGGCTTGGCCCACCTTCCATAATGTGGTGGCATGTTGCTGCTGGCACTAGTTCAGCCAGCGTGCCACCACCTTGAAACCAATCTGCCACTGCAATGAGGGAGTGACCCATCATTGCAAGGCGGTGCCTTGCCTGGTGAAACATTTCCTATAACATGGTGGTGGCTCTCGCTGCTCGCCTCAGATGCCCCATGAAAGCCGATTTGGGGGTTCCCAATCCCCCTGTTGGCATGTCCCCATCCTGAGTTCATTTGCTGATGGGTTAGCTTAATCTCCGTTGGCATGATGCGCCCCCCCATTTGTTATGTGCCAAGGGTATGCCCAATCCCCTTCGGCTCACGCGCTCCCACTCCCCCACCACACTGTATGGCCAACAAGGGTGCCCAGTCTCCATTGGCTCCAGTACCCACCACTTCAACAAACACCCAGCCAGGTGGCATGCTGGGAGCCCACTCCAGCATGCCAAAAGTGTCCCACGATGTCTTTTTTAAATTTTAAATCCGGTTAAAAAAGAAGACGGTCCCTCATTGAGCCCCATGCCCCTCCACAACCCGCTCCAACCCACTGCATACTCTACCTCCCCAAACCCCCCTCTCACCTCATACTTACCTCTGAAGCCTGGCGCAATGATCTTGGGTGGACCAGGAACACGTCTGCACTCTTCAAAGCTGACTGCGAACTGAATAAATGTCGGTAAGCTGTATAATGGCATAAATGTTTTTTTTTCAACTTTGGTACATATCTCGGTCATTTTTTCAAATTTTGGCACCAAATTTTCAACATGGGGTTCTTGGGACCCCACCTCATGAATTCAGTCAATGCCATCTCATTATTCTGTCCCAAAAGGTGATTTTGTGGTCACTGCATGGAATCACCTTTCTGGAATGATTAACAAAATGACAGTGTCACTGTTCATGAGGTGGGCTCTCAAAAAGCCTATGTTGCAAATTTGGTGAAAAAATTACAAAAAATGACTGATTATGTGCTATATCATGAAAGTTTGTACGCATGCTCGTGAAATTCGCCGAATTTGTAATATTTTCACCTGTTTTCAACATTGGCATTTTTCCACACCTCCTTATGAACAGAACAGCTGTCATTTTTCACATCCTGGCCAAAATGTGTTTTCGCACTCCTGGCACAGAATAGCATGATCGCTTATGGGAAATCAGTGTTTGGGACAGATTAAGAAAATCACAGTGACACTCTTCATGAGCAGAGGTCCTAAAATGCCTATGTTGAAAATTTGGTGACAAAAGTCCATAAAATGACTGTGTTACAGGCGTGTGTTGAGCAGTTTCCATGCACCCTTGTAACTTCGCAAATTTGTAATATTTTCACTACAGATTTTCAACATTGGCATTTTGCCACACCTCTTTGTGAACAGTAGAACTGTCATTTTTCATATCCTGCCTGAAACATGCATTTGCACATCTGGCACACAATGGTGTGGTCACTGTGGGAAATTAATGTTTCGGACAGATTAAGAAAATCATAGTGACAGTGTTCATGAGCAGAGGTCACAAAATGCCTAAGTTAAAAATTTGGTGAAATAATTCCATTAAATGGCTGTGGTACAAGCATGTGTTGCGCAGATTCCATGTAGGCTCAGAACTTCGAGCATTTTTAATATTTTCACTACAGATTTTCAACATTGCCATCTCTTCACACCTGCCTATGAATGGTACAGCTGTCATTCATCACATCCTGCCTGATCTGTGTTTTCGCACATCTGGCGCAGAATGGCATGGTTGCTGTGGGAACTCGAAGTTTGGGACAAATTAACAAAATCACAGTGCCACTGTTCATGAGAAGAGGTCCCTAATGCTTTCATGAGGTGGGGATCACAAAAAGGCCATGTTGAAAATTTGTAGTGCAAATACCGACACACGCCCGGGGTGTTAGGGTTTCTAACCATAACGTCCCACCCTATACAGACTGACAGGCATCAGAGGTGTAACTCTGGATCACTGGCTGTAATGCTCATGCCATCCCAACCCCCACCCTGAAGCCAGTGACAGGCATCGAGGTGTGCCTTGCACTCTTCAGCCCCAGACTTCACCCCATTCCCCTGTACTGCACCCATTTTAGCATATGTTCCTTGTGAAATGGTGTGACTGTGAAGACAAACACCCCAAGGCACACCTCAACACTTGTCGGTGTCTACAGGATAGGATGAGGTGAAATGTTGTGAGCATTATGGACAACGACCCACAGGCACACCCCAATGCCTGTCCATCTCTGCAGAGTGAAGGTGGGATTGGCATGAGACCAATACTTCACTGCCACTCCTATTCTGCATCTGTCTAACTCCTGCACGTCCAATGCTAATATCAGCAAGCAAACATTCGGCATTGACAAATGCTTGTTAAAGCATGATATTCAATTAGTTGAAAGTGTACAAAGGTCAGTAAGCAAATTAATTCCTAACTTACACGGTAAATCCTATTAGGAGAGGTTGAAACATACCAGATTATATAAACTTCAAGCACGTAGACAAAGGGGAGAATTTCTGTTTTTGTTTAAAATCCTCAAGTCACCACAGCTTATGGCAAATTGTGGAATTCAATTTACTGAAGTTAGGGAAAATCTTAGGTCACATAACAGAAAGTTGGTACTGCCAAAAGTGATTACAGATAGAAGGAATAATGTATTCACTGTACGTACAATAATGGCATGGCATAAGCTACCACAATACTTAGTGGATATAAACAATCCTGATATTATTTAAGGAGTTAGATAAGATATACTATTCTAAACAAAGGATGGTGTAATTATTACCCATCATTATGGGCAACATTCTCGATGGACCTTAAGGTCCTCTTATGTTCTATATTCCTAGTAACATTAGGAGAAGAAGAAGATCCAAAGTGTTACATCCTATGAGGGAAAACTAACGGACTTATTAAAACACTTGGTAATTAGAAGCGCTAAATACATTCGGCATACATCCTTTGTAAAAATATGAAAATGACTTCATTAGCACATACCCTGTAATAATCAGGATCACTGGGTTTACCATTTAGTAGATTCCTCATTGTAACACCTTCCTTAAAGACCACATTGCCATATCATAGTTTTCCTAACCTGCTCTAGATGGACACAACAATAGGGAAAAATGACAATGTTCAATGTTGAAAGTCCGTGACGAGCAGTCCCAAGCTGAGTAACATAGAAACATAGACAATGACAGCAGAAAAAAAGATCATTGGTCCTCCCAGTCTGCCCATGAAATCATAACACATGCTGGACCTATTGCCCATACAGGGCTCCAACCCACACTCTCCACCCCCATGCTCCCTGCCCTACCACTACTACCCTAAGCAATCACTAAGCCATGCACGCTGTCCCAACTGTGTTTTAAACCATTTATGATTTTCGTGCCTTCCACCTCAGCTGGCAGATTGTTCTTGGGCTCCACCACCCTTTTTGTAAAAGAAAATATTGTCACGGCCCTCTTGAACCCCATCCGTCAGATTCCACTTGTGCCCTTGTGTTCTTGATATGCTACTCATGCTGAATAGTTCCTTGCAGTTTACCTTGTTCATTCCTTTCAGGAACTTGAAGGTCTCTATCATATCTCCTCTATCTTGTCTGGTATCCAGTGTGTACATGTTGAGTGTCTTGAGACGATCCTCGTAGGATCTGCTCTGCTGGCTCTGAACCATTCTGGTCACCCTATGTTGCAGTGTCTCTGGACAATCCTTGTATTTCCTCAGTTGAGGACTCCAGAACTGGGCACAATACTCCAGGTGGGGCCTCACCAGTGATCTATAGAGAGGTAGTAATACCTCCTTCCTTCTGCTGTTAGTACCCCTTCCTCTACATCCCAACATCCTGTTTGACTTACTGTAGGCCTTGTTACACAGGTTGGATTGTTTCAGGGAGTCACTGATGATGACCCCTATGTCTCTTTCCTCAGAGGTCATGTTCAGCTTTACTCCCTCCCATCCAGTACTCTGCCCTGGGGTTGTTGTTCTCTATAAGCACTGCCTTGCACTTTTTTTGCTTTGAATTTCAACTACCAAACCTTTGATCACCTCTATCCTTTGCAAGTCTTTCTGCTTCTCCCTTACCCTATCCTCAATGTCTGCCCTGCCACAATGTTTAGTGTCATCTGCAAAGAGGCACATCTTGCCCTGGATTCCTTTTCCTATGTCACCGATAAACATATTGAAAAGGACTGGACCCAGGACCGATCCTTGTGGTACCTCACTGGTGACCTCCCTTTCTTTTGATTTGACTCCTTTAACTGTAATCCTTTGCTGTACCCCTCCCAACCAGTTTCTCACCCTCTAACTGTGTCCTCCTTCACTGCACCCAGATCCTCTAGCTTCTTCAGCAACCTCCTGTGAGGCACTGAGTTGAAAGCTTTGCTGAAATCGAAGTAGAGTAAATACACACCATGGCCCTTATTCACTACACTCATTACCCAGTCAAGGAATACTGTCATGTTGGTCTGACAAGGCCTTCCTGACATGAACCCTGTTTACAATCTTGGAGTCCACTGCTCTCCAGGTAGTTCATGAGGTCTTCTTTGGCTAGTGTTTCCATCAGTTTACCCACAACAGAGGAAAGACTGTCAGGTCTGTAGTTAGCTGATTGCTCCTTGTCCCCATCTTATGGAGCAGGTCTACATCTGCTACCCTGCAATCTTTTGGAACTATCCCTGTCTGAACTGAGCTATTGAATAGCCCTACCAGGGGCTAAGTTAGTTATTTTGCCAATCCCTTGAGCACCCTTGGATGCAACCCATCTGGCCTTGGGGCTTTATTTAACTTTAGGGCTGCAAGCCCTTTACAAACCCTTTCAGGGGTAAATACTTGGTCCCTCATCCCTAAGATCCTTCTTACAGCTGCCTTAATGCCATTCTGTGACAGAGGCTGTCTATTTTCTCTTGTGAATGCAGAGCAGAAGTAATCATTAAGAATGACTGGTTTCTGCCCATCCTCCTCAGTTACCATGCCTCCTTTATTTGGTCTAACAATTCCTTCTCCCTTCTTTCTTTTTTCCGTAATATAGCTAAAGAACTGTTTTTCTCCCCTGTTGGCCCATTTCATGGTATGAACTCTGTGTCTGCTTTGCTTTCCTGACTGCCCTCTTGGTTTCCCTTGTTCTCATTTTGTACTGTTTCCATTCCTTCTCCTCTTGTTTTTCCTTGTACCTGGCGCAGGCCTTCCTTTTGGCTCTCACTGCTTACCTGGCCTTTGCAGAGAACCATATTGATCTCTTGTACCTGTTTCTTTTGATTACCATTCTTGTGCAAGACTTTGTTCCTCAAGCATGACCTCCTTGTTTGCCCCCTGTCTTTCCTCCACATCCCTGATGCTGTCAACTTCAACTAACTTGTCCTGGACCAGCTCCCTCATCCAGTTGATGTCTGACCTTCTAAAATCTAGGACTTCAGCCTTTGACGAGAGTTTACTAGTCTGAAGGGCAGGCTGAACCATAGAGAATTATGGTCACTGGACCCTAATGGCTCCCCTTCCCTCATTTCTTCTACCACTTCTGAGTTGGTGAGCACCACATTGAGAATGGCAGCCTGCCTAGTGGGTTCTTAACCATCTGCTAACATCCCCAAAAGTGCTAATGTGAGCTGCCAATCAACGCTGTGTGGAGTATGAGACAGGGCTGGCTAGTGCCACCAAAGCTGAATATATCACACGTTCCCAAGGGTGTTGTCCTCACACTCAAAAATATAGAAGCCCCATGTAACAACAAATATAAATATACAGATAAGGCACCTTGACAAATAAGATCTCACTAAAAAGTGAATGCCGTGATTCTTTTATTATATAGTACTGGAACACATGTTGCAGCAGATGGCATTGTGAAGATAACAGTTCAATAATTCTCACAAATGAATCAGAGTGTTGATAACAGTTTGCAAATATATGCTTCCAGACTTGAATTTCATGGCTTCAAAATTACATCCATTCAGTGACAGAAGTGCAAATTAAGTGCATACTGTGAAAAAAAATAGCAGGATTAGCAAGGTGCAAATCAAAACAGTTTGAAATTAATGTGAGCTTGAGTGAGCCAACGTGTTACCAGGAACAACCTGCTGCCTCCACACTGCCCCAGCACTTCTCTCTTCTTGAGCTTCATCAGGGAACGTAGCTTAGTAGTGATACCTGTTCACTTAAATAGCACATATGTAATTATGGTGATACGGTCTCTCAGATTCTTATAGACATCTGCTATCAATGAAACTACTCTGTGCAGTCATAGCTGTTTCACCATTAAAAATATTTATTTACATAAAAATGAGGTTTACAAAAATGGAAAAATCATCATTTAATAGTCAAACTAAGGTGTTATAATAAGTGAAACAACAGATCGCTCACAGTAATACTGAGTAGCTCAGAGAGACACAGACTGTATCTCTGATAAATTGAGATTAAAATTGTTAAGAGTTCAAATTTACTGGAACCCTCACAAAATAGTCTAATTGAAGTTTTGCAAATATGTTGGAAGCTATATCCTCACATAGGCTTAGGAAATTTTGACATAAATGTATCCTTGAGATTTGACTGTCATGGTTGTTAGTCAAATGCTGTCATCTTCCAACTAACTTGTCCGGGACCAGCTCCTTCATCCAGCTGAAATCTGCCCTCTGAAATCTAGTACTTCAGCCTTTGATGAGGATTTACTGGTCCCAAGGGCCAAGTCAAACCATACAGAGTTTTTGTCACTGGGCCCTAGTGGCTCCCCTTCCCTCGCTCCTCCTACCACTTCTGAGTTGGTGAGCACCACATTGAAAATGATAGCCTGCCTAGTGGGTTCCTTAACACTACACCAGCATGCAGTCCTGCAATGTATCCAGCAAAGCCTGCCTTGTGGAGCCCCTGGCAGCTGGAATGTCCCAATTAATATCTGGCAGGTTTAGAGTGTCCACCACTATCTCCTCCCCATTTGCCGTCCCCATTTCTAGTTGTGCTCCTATCACCTATCTCCTCGTCTCACTCTTCCCCCTGTCCTAGAGGTCTGTAGATCACCCCCATCCATAGTTTCTTGTCTGAGGCCACCATGAGCTGAACCCACAGCGATTCTGTTTCTTAATTTCCTACCCTGATGTTTCCATCCTCCACTGCATCTATACCTTACCTGACATATAGAGCTATGCCTCCTCCTCCTTTACCTTTTCCTCAGCTCCATGTCATTCTGGCGAAGGAATAACAATGATGACAATATCAGTGATGACAGTACAGTGACTACAATTACGGTACCATAACATGTGGGCGAACACTGTTACGGTGATAGTATTGAAAATGCTTGTTTAGTGGGGGTGTCACCCCACACACACTCATTTGTGGGGGGGCTTTACCCCCCACACACCCCTAACTAAAATAACCAACCCTGAGGTCGTAGCACCTCAGGAAGGGGAGAATACAGGTGTCACTATAATGGTGCTCACTCATCATTAGAGACACCTTAATTGCAGTCACTATAATTGCCTTCTCTGAAATCGCCGTCACTGTTATGTTTTTGCCAAATTGATGTGCTACCTTTACTTCTATCCCATCTAAACATGGTGTAGCCTGGGACTGTTAGATCCCAATCATTATTCTCTGTGGCCCAAGATTCTGTGATGGCTACTAGTTCCATCTCCGTGCCTACCACCATTGCCTGCAGTGCGCTAATTTTATTTCTCAGACTCCTGGCATTAAAGTAGACCCCTTTCCATCTTTTTTCTGATTCCCCCTTGCTTTTTCTTATTCCTTCTCCCTTATTCTTCCTTGGTCTCCATCATTTTCTTTTTCTTTTTATGCTCCATGTAGGCTTTGTCAGCCGCTCAGCCCTCCCACATTGGCCTCTTCCCCTAACCTAACTTGATCATCAACCTTACTGTTACCCAACTTGCTGCTACTCATCTCCTGTTCAGGGGGAGCTCAAGCTAGGTTCCCCACCCACTCTCCCTTCTCAGTGGTTCCCCTAGCCTCCCTCTCCCCTGCTGTCAGTTTAACTCTCCAATGTAGACCTCAGATGTTTGCTCCAGAGAACTGGCCCCCTCTATTGTCAGGTGAAGGCTGTAGGACTAGTAAGTGTACATGCCAATCATCTTAGAAGGAAGGTGCAAGCATGTAGTGGTCAGGCACAAAAGCTTAAATATTTTAGTGGAGTTCAGACAGTTGGCTGGTGTTCACTGCAGGTCAGTGTTGGTGGTGCTTTGTGTCACATTGTAAAATATCATGCCACAAGGCAAAGCCTGGGAACCCTCACCATCATAGACTAACCCACAATAAGTATATATATAAAATGCTGAATATCTTACAACCACAATAAATGTAATTAAATCAACATTAAATGAGTATTATGCATGCAAACAAAGGTTTATACATTAATATAGACTAGTCAGAATGTTATTGTATCATACTAATGACTTATGTAGCCCATCCTGAACCTCTACAGTTTATGTTACAATTTATGTTACAGTTAGAATACATATAATAAAGTAGTTATCCATCAGATCTTACCAGTCGACAGCTGGGTTATTCTTCTGTGCTTCATCCTTGATCTGACTAAGCCACTTCTCTGCATCTTTCTTTGTAATCTTCAGAAGGGAGGTGGTCACTGTGGAGGACAAGAATGGCATCGGGGGGCAAACAGTATCATAGCATTCACATGAGTTGAGCTTGTGGTAAAAGGGTCAAAAGAGTCATCTTCAGAGTGTGCTACTGGCTCCCAAACAGCTCAGTTGAGCAATAATGACCAAGAAGCCGGTCATTTCCTAGAGATTAATGACCAGTAAGAGGGCCACCTCCCTCATGCTGGTCATTATTCCAAGGAAATGACCAGCATCAATGCTGTTATTGTGATTTTAACTCTAATCAAAATAACAACTTCGTGTTTGCCATTTTTTTACTTACATTTAAGTTTCAGCTGTCTAGCATGAGCCATGCTTGCCACACTGTGTCAGACGGCAGCTGGATCGGTCATTTCTAAGATGTTAATAACCAAGTTAGTAGCCAATCAGGAGCCTCACTAGGCTCATAAATAATTAATTAGACTTATGATGGAACGTGATGCCCAGCTGGTGGGGAGAAATTACCTGATACAGTGATGATCGTGGGGGACTTTAGTTTGCCAGTTATAAACTGATGTCTTCAAGGAGGCAAATGGCAGGGCTGAGACTAAACTCCTGTCCACCTTGAAGGGCTGCTTCAGAGAACAGCATGTCCAACAGGGGACTTGGTTTGAGGCCACTCTCAACCTTGTTGTCAGTAGTGGATATGGGGACATCTCCAGTATAAAAGTCAAGGAACTGGTAGAAGGCAATGACTGCAGCCAGTTAACCTTCTCCCCTAATGACTGGGGAAACTAGCCAGGCCTCTGGAACCAAGACTAGAAACATTAAAAAGGCAGACTTAACCATGACAATGGACCTGGCGTTCAAGGGTCAGGCGTGGCTGGATAAATCTGGTAATGCAGAGCACATGTGGGACTTGATTTTCAAAGGTTGATGCAGGACTTGTGTCAAGCCCTGTGTTAACCCCGTTCTTTGGAGCAGCTGCACCAAACTACTTTGGTGCAACTTCACCCAATTTTAGTACATTGGGCACAGTTGTGACAGTTTCCACTCTTTATGGTGGCTTGTACTAAATATTTGACACAATTATGGAGGCAGTATGGCATAGTGGTTTAAGGCTCTGAGCTGCAAATCTGGAGACCTGGGTTTGAATCCCACAGCACCCACTTGCATACTGTGCGACCCTGAGCAAGTCACTTAACTTTCTTTTGCTCCCAGGTTTCACCTGTAAACAAGCTTTCAGCTTAGTATGTCTCACCTGGTTAAATAATTGGAAAAAAAAAAAAAGTCCCGCAAAAAAGATCCACAGCATGCCACAAGTTAGACCGGGGGGAGGTGGTCTCACTTGCAGTATTTGGCGCATGGGAGTGAAAATCCTGGTCGGTACCAGGAGAATATTGCAAGCTCCATGTGCTGTATAATTGGTGCACCAGGGGCTTGTGGCATTCTCAGGCTTATGAAAATCGAGCCTGTGATGTTCGATAAAGAATGTACTTGAAGCAGCTGAATAAGAAGTCTGCATTCCTGTAAGCAATAACAGAAAAAGGGCCATAAAGTGACACGCTGGTTAAACAGGGACTTAAAGCAACTGATTCTGAATAACAGGAAGGTATATGAATGCAGGGAAGAGACTGGTTGGTTCCAGGCAAGACAGCAGTAAAAAGCAGGACTGAGATATCACACAAAAACAACTAGGATAGCCAAGAAAGGACTGGAAGCCAGGATGTCAGCTGGAAATTCAGATAACACTAAAGTCTTCTTCCAGTACACAAATGGAAGGAGGATAACAAAGGAGAGGACTGGGTTCTTGAAAACATGGGTGGGGGAGGAACCTGTGAGGGAGCAAAATCTTAACTTAATCAAAGGGTCCCAGGTGGGGGAGGGGGCTCAATGTGAGGGCCTATAACATCAGGGGCAGTTAGGATGCAGCCATTAGACATCACTCCTGCCCTAGTGGCTGACAAAGTCCCAAAGGGTGGATAGTGTATACTCCATGTTCATGGTTGAGCTAAAATGACAATTGGTGGTGTCACTTGCAAGAGAGAGTCAGGTGTTTGTCCAGACAGGTGTGGTGCCAGAGGACTGGAAAGTAGCCAATATGTTCCCCATCTTTTAGAAGTGTCAAGCTGAGACCCAGATAACTACAAGCCTGGCAGCTTGACTTCAGTGCTAGGCAAAGTTCTTGAGGTCATTTTTTATTTTATATTAGTTTTTGTTGACCGGGAAAGGAGGACTAGACAATTCTGCTTATTTTCAGCCTCGTCCCAGTGGAGGAGGATAAAGATGGAAAAGTTACCCAAAAAATTAAGGTAGTCAAGAATGAATCTTATAGGGAAAGATTAAAAACCTTAGTACTATATTCTTTACAGTACAGAAAATTAAGAGGAGATACATAAGGCTTATCATAATGAACAAATATGACTGACTTCTGGACTCTGTAAAAAGGAGATAGGAGTAAACACAAGGCCTCATGACAGACAACTAAAAGGAAAAACTGTGCAAACAAACAAAAGAGGGGAATGGCTTAATCAGAGGGTAGTAAAATCATGGAATGCACTGCCAAGGGCCATTGTACAAAGCACTACAATGGAACAATTTAAAAGGGAATTAGACAAATATATGGGAACTGAGAAACAGACATTTTTCCACTAATATGTGGCAAGTTATAAAATAACTATGAAACTATGAATGCCAACTGACATTGAACCTGATTAAGCTGTTAGTGGTATTTTTAGTGAATTACAAATGACAGAACAATGGAGCACTTGGCTGAGCCATAGGTTCCTGCCCCCACTGAGCATGGCTTTACGAGGGGCAGATCATGCCAACCAACCTTGATCACCTTCTTTGAAGAGGTGGTTAGGGAAGTGGGTAGGGTAGGGCTGTGGATATAGGCTATCTGGACTTCAGCAAGGCCTTTGATACAGTGGTACATGACAAGCTTCTGAGTACGTAAACCAGTGTGCTATACATAAGACATTCAAAAGGGGATTGATTACTGGTTTAGAGACAGGAAGTAGTGGGTGATAGTGGACAAGCACTACCCCAAGTAAAGATGAGTCTTCAGCGGCATCCCTCAGTGGGGCTACTGCTCTTCAGCATCTTCAGCAATGATCTGGAAGCTGGGTTCTTCAGCTGACTATTTAAGTTAGCAGATGAGACTAAGCTAGCCAGAGCAATGGACTTACTTGAGAACAGGGGACAAACTTCAGGAGGACCTGAACAAACTGGGTGATTGATCTGACTCTTGGAGCCTCAGAATCAGTGCCGCAAATGCATGGTGCTACACTTGGGGAGGAACAACAGAAGTGGGACCTATATATATTGCAGGGGGCCCCTCTTGCTGCAGTCAAAGAGGGGAAAGGATCTGGGGTTCAGAATAGGCAAAGGACTGAAGCAAGACAAGCATTGCATGAGTGCTGTCAAGAGGGTCAGCAGAATTCTGGAGTGCATTAAAAGTGGGGTGACCAGCACAGCAGGGGATGCAATCTTGACACTTACAAGGCCCTGGTCAGGGCAGGGGAAGTAATCCAGCCACTTTACAAGGCCCTGGTCAGGGCAGGAAAAGTAATCCTGCCACTTCACAAGGCCCTAGTCAGGGCAGGGGAAGTAATCCTGCCACTTTACAAGACCCAGGTCAGGGCAGGGAAGTAATCCTGTCACTTTATAAGGCCCAGATCAGGGCAGGGAAGTAATCCTGCTACTTTACAAGGCCCAGGTCAGGGCAGGGAAGTAATCCTGCCACTTTACAAGGCCCAGGTCAGGTCAGGGCAGGGAAGTAATCCTGCCACTTTACAAGGCTCTGGTCAGGGCAGGAGAAGTAATCCAGCCACTTTACAAGGCCCTAGTCAGTGCAGGGTAAGTAATCCTTCTACTTTACAAGGCCCTGGTCAGGGCAGAAGTAATCCAGCCACATTACATGGCCCTCAACAGAAGAGGGGAAGTAATCCAGCCATTTTACAAGGCTCTGATCAGACCCACCTGGATTACTGCATGCAGTTCTGCACTCCTCAATGGAAAAAGGACACTGAGGTAGTGAAAAGGGTGCAACACAGGGCCATCAAAACTAACAGGGGTATGGGGGACAAAAGCTATGATGAGGGGCTGGAGGCCCTTATCATGTTCACCCTGGAAAAAAGGAGGCTGAGAGGGGAAATTCTCTTAGTCTGCTACTTACTCAAAGGGTACCCACTAGATCAAACAGTCCAGGAATGTCTGATCTGGTGTCCTGCAGCAGGAATCAGGGACACACCTGAAGCTCATAGGTGGCAAATGCATCAGTCAAGTTAGGAGGTACTTTTTCTCCTGGAGGTTGGTGACCCTGTGAAACAGCCTAGTAGTGGAGACAGGGGACATGAAAACAGTACAGGCATCTAAAGGGACACTGTCAACCCTTTCTGCATCATATTATTTAGAGTTGAAAACCTACATTTTATGATTGCGTATCTTCTTCAAAATTCATTGATGTTGCTGGCTGTTTTATCTGCTTCCTTTCTTAGTAGAACTGAAATGCATGCTAATAGTTCAATTCTACATGACCCTGCTTTGTTTCAGATCCTTGATCTAACCTAACTGTATACTTCCTGAACATGAGGAACACCCCCCAAACAGTGCAGCCACTCATGATGCAATAGTCTCCCCTCCTCCCACATATCATGAGAGGTTAGACAGTGTTGGGGGTGTTCCCAAGGCCAGGAAAACTGCAATGGGGGCTGATCAATGACTGTAAACAAACACATTTTTATGTGGTGATGCCAGTATGGTGAGCAGTCTGTTTTCCTGTTTAAGGAGAAAAAGGAATCAGAATCAAATTGCCAGTGACAGCAGTTTCTACAGAATGTGACTAATCAAAACATGTGTTTTCTAAACTAGAGGCACTTTCAGGATTAAGGTGGTTGACAGTGTCCCTTTAAAGGAGAATTGCACTGAATCTATGTCATTTTTCACAGTAGAAGCTGTTTTTTTTTTAAATACTGGTTCAAATTCTATTACTGATGCAGCTATCCAGGATTTTCAGTTATCCTAGTAGGTGTTGCTGATTGACATGCTGCTAGTAAGCACCATTTTAGAACAGTATGATGTAGTTTATGTCCCTGTTCTACTCTTCTATTGTTAGAACAGTGCACCCTGTTCTATTATAGAACTCTGTGGCTGAGAGGGACTTAAACTACATCATACAGTTCTAAAATGGTACTTACCACTTCAGTGTAAAGCAGAAGCACCAACTGAGGTTACTAAAATGCCTGTATAAATGGAACAATAACAAAATTTTATCCAGTATTTAAAAATAGCTTTTATTGGGAAAATGGCTTACAGGTTCAGCACAGTTCTTCTTTAAGGTAAGTGTGGACAAGTTTCTGCTTACCAAGGGAATCGCCACTTACTCTGGGTAGTAGAGTGGGTAGGGAATCTTTAGAAATTGGTATGTGTTTGCACAGAATACATTTTGCATCCCTGAGTGTGAAGTGTGGGGAGACAGACATGATGGCCCGAGAGTTCTCTCCAACCTTAAATTACTATTTTACTGTGTCGTTATATACGTTATTATCTTGGGTGTGAAGGTATCCCTTTCCAAAGAATGCACTACAGTTGGCCACGAAAAAGAAGAAACTCTCTCATGCAATGGACCCTTAGCAAGCCTGGTTAATGGGCTGCTGTCATTCCTCATAGACACCCAGGACCATAAGGATCTTGAGAAAAGATCAACCTGTATACTTTTCTTTTTTTTAAACATCCTTGGTTCTGTTAATGGCCTCCTTACATCCTCAGAACTTGTGCACCCTATGTCATTCATGCCACTTTGGACCATGCTGCTCAGTTCCTCCCTCCAGCTACATGGCCTTGCTCTAGATATTGCTCATTTGACCTGTGCTGAAGGCAGGCAAATCACCCCACCTGCACTACCATCATGGTAAAGCAGTGCCCCTACACCTCACCCACTGCCTTAACTATGGTGTCTCCAACATATATTGACTTCTTGCCACTCTGCCTAGCCCTTTTTCTTCCTCCTTTATAGCAGGTCAGGGGTATGGCTGGCCAAAATTCATGGATGCTGCGTCCACAAAATGATCACAAAATTTCAAGATTTTTGTAAAAGTTTGCAAAATTTCACCCTATGTACTTCTGTTAAATTGCAGTTTTTGGCTGCCAATAACTCGCCATCCTTTAATCAAAAGATTTGAATGTTGATACTCATACTCATTTTTCTGGGTCTATGTCCCTGCAAATGTGATGACATTGTGATATCAAGTTATAAAGCTGCAAGGACTTAAAATCTCACTGTTTACTTACTTCCAAAATTTCGTGAACATTTTAAGGAAATGTGGGAAATGTGACTGCTTACAACTTGGCCCTCTGTAGAGGTAGTGACTTGGTTGCTGGCATTCCCAACCTTTGTTGTAGGGACAAACTGCCTGCCAAAAGTTGTGACATTTTTGTTCAGTTGTTCCGAAATTAAAGGGGACTGCAATGATGCAGTTTACTGTTTTGAAAAATGTTGTAAAATAGATGGTTGCTTATAGCTTTGCTGCTCTTAGAGGCCATATATTTGACATGCTTGCCCCTTCAGTATAGTCTCTGAAATCAGCCAAATATTGTGGAATCCTGTCAAGTACTTTTAAACTTAGATATAAACCGCTGAAAATTAAATGTTGGCAACATTCTGCTAATTGGTTGCAAATATTTTGCAGTTAAGGACACATAGTGCCACTTGCTAGGATGAAGTGCTCTTATCACAGTCTCTGTCTGGGATATCTTACAGGATACTGCAGGAAGACAACATAATCCAATGGCAATTGCTCCAATTTGTCTTGCAGGAAACAATGACATTTGTATCACAGAGTGCTTCAGCCTGGTGGATGGTACTGTAGCAAGTTCAACCTTGTCTCATCTAGAGTTTTAATGACATTTCTTAGACATTTCTTTACTTTGTAGGGGTGCTACTGGTGTGTATCGCTTTCCTATTTAGCATGTTCCTCACTGGCCACCTGTGAGACCCTTATGGATCAGCACTCTATATAAACAAGCATTTGTCAATGCCGAATGTTTGCTTACTGGCATTGGTATTGGTAGTGTAGGAGTTACAAAGCTGCATAATAGGAATGGCAGTGAAGTATTGAACTGAAGCTAACCCCACCAGCACCTCAGAGACTGACGAGGCAATAGGTGTGTGCCTTTGGGTACGTCAGGCATATGCGCCATGCCATTTCACCACACCCTACCCTGCAGACACCGACAAGTGTCACGGTGTGCCTTGGGGTCTTTGGCCCTTATGTGCACCCCATTCCATCAGGAAATACGGTGAGATGGGTGCGGTATAGGAGAATGGGGTGAACTTTGGGGCCGAAGAGTCCAAGGCACACCTCGATTCCTCTCAGTGGCTGCAGGGTGTGGGTGGGGGTGGAATGGTATGAGCATTGCAGGCGACAATCCCAAGTCACAGCCCTGATGCCTGTCATTCTCTACAGGGTGGGGCATTATGGTCGGAAACCCTAACACCTCAGGCATTCGTTGGTATTTTCCCTCCAAATTTTCAACATGGTTTTTTTGTGACCCCCACCTCATGAACAGTGACAATATCAGTTTGTTAGCCGAAACCTGCTTTTGCACAGCGACTACAGCATTTGTCACCACAGGTGCAAAAACACATTCCGAACAGGATGTGAAAAATGACAGCTGTACTGTTCATGGGGAGGTGTAAAAAATGGCAACGTTGAAAATCTGCAGTGAAAATATTAAAAAAACTGGTGAAGTCACGAGTGTGCATAGAAACTGTGCAACACACACCCGTAATGTAATTAGTTGGGGATTTTTTACAGCAGATTGACAACACAGGCATTTTGGAACCTCCGATCATGAACAGTGTCTCTGTGATTTTCTTTATCTGTCCCGAACAATGACTTCCCACAGCGACCATGCATTTCTGTGCTGAAAGTGTGAAAACACATTTCGGCCATGTTGTGAAAAATGACAGCTGTACTGATCATAAGGAAGTGTGGAAAAATGCCACTGGTGAAAATCTGGACTGAAAATACTACAAATTCATGAACTTACAAGGGGGCATGGAAACTGCACAATGCTGACTCGTAACACAGTCATTTTATGGACTTTTGTCACCAAATTTTCAACATAGCCATTTTAAGACCTCTGCTCATGACCGGTGTCACTGTGATTTTTTTAATCTGTCCCGAACATTGCTTTCGCACACTGACTGCACCATTGTGCGCTACATGTGCGGAAACACATTTTGGGTGAGATGTGAAAAATGGTAGCTGTACTGCTCATAAGGAAGTGTGGTGAAATGGTAATGTTGAACACCTAGCGTGCAAATATTAAAAATTCGCAAACTTATGAGCGTGCATAGGAACTGCGCAACGCATGCTCGTGAATCAGTAATTTTTAGGAATTTTTTCACCAAATTTGCAACTTAGCCATTTTAAGACCTCTGTTCATAAACAGTGTCACTGTGATTTTCTTAATGTGTCCCATACATTGATTTCGTACACCGACTGCACCATTGTGCGCTACATGCACGGAAACACATTTTTATCGAGATGTGAAAAATGACAGCTGTACTGCTCATAAGGAGGTGTGTTAAAATGGCAATGTTGAAAATCCAGAGTGCAAATATTAAAAATTTGTGAACTTATGAGTGTGCGTAGGAACTGCATAGCACACTAAGTGAATCAGTCATTTTTAGGAATTTTTTCACCAAATTTGCAACATAGCCATTTTAAGACCTCTACTCATGAACAGTGTCACTGTGATTTTCTTAATCTGTCCCAAACATTGATTGCGCACACCGACTGCGCCATTGTGCGCTACATGCATGGAAACACATTTTCATCGAGATGTGAAAAGTGACAGCTGTACTGCTCATAAGGAGGTGTAGTAAAATGGCAATGTTGAAAATCTGGAGTGCAAATATTAAAAATTCGCGAACTTACGAGCATGCGTAGGAACTGCGCAATGCACACTCATAAAACAGTCATTTTTAGGAATTTTTTCACCAAACTTGCAACATAGGCTTTTTGAGAGCCCACCTTATGAACACTGGCACTGTTGTTTCATTAATCAGTCCTGATAGGAGATTTCATGCAGTGACTGTGAAATCACTCTTCGGGCCCGATTAACGCCATGACAGTGACAGAATTCATGAGGAGGAGTCCCAAAAACCCCATGTTGAAAATTTGGTGCCAAAATTCCAAAAAATGACTGAGATATGCATCAAAGTTGAAAAAACCCTATTTATTACATTATACAGCTTACCGGCATTTCTTCAGTTCGCTGTCGGCTTTGAAGAGTGCAGTGTGTTTCCGGTCCACGAAGATCATCGCGCGCGGACTCGGAGGAGTAAGTATGGGCTGAGGGGGTGTGGGAGGCAGGGTGCACAGTGGGTGGAGTGCGATTGGGGAGCAGGAAGACTGCGAGGACCGTTTTTTATTTACAGGGTTTTTGTATTAGGCAGCGTGGGATGTTTGCCACGCTGGGTGAGCTCCCAGTGTGGCAGCTGGAAAGAGCTGTTTGGGGCTGGAGCCAATGGGGATTGGGCACCCCCATCGGCTACAACAAGCTTTGCCACACTGGGGTGGGCTCCCAGCGTGGCACCTTAAACTTTTGGTCAGGGGAGCGTGGCGCTAACAGGGGATTGGGCACCCCGTCCGGCTGTAACAATCTTGCCATGCTGGGGTGGGCTCCAAGCGTGGCACCCTGCACAACTTTTGGGAAGTGTAGGCTGGCGGGGATTGGGCACCCGTCGGCTATACAGTGTAATGCGTGGGGGCGCGCATGGGCACGCAATATGTGTGCGTGCGTGTGTGTTGGGAGGGGGAGTGCTGCTCACTGAAGCAGTGCTCTCTCTTTCAACTGTACGGCACTGCATTTTGGATCACCGCACTATGTTTCTTGCACATGCATGCAAGCAAACATAAAAAGGAAGCCAAAGAATGGTCTTTGCAGGTTGCACAATATGGATAGAGAAAGCACTGAGATCACAGTTCATATTGGCATGTTATGATTTAATATAGTAGGTATCCGACCTATAAGGGGATAACTTTGTCCCTCTGTGGGCAGGCATAATCACAACTCAGCTGAACCAAGAACCCCATTTAAAATCACAGAATGAAGGACATGAGTAATAAAACAGAAAATCTTTAAAATGATTTGTAGGCTCCCTTAAGCAGCTTTTTGGGGGAATGCAGTGGACACTGTTTGTTTGTTTGCGTGCTAACATTTTGCAAAATTTCACGGAAGGGGAATAAGTAATTCCACCCAAAAAGTGCTAGTGAAGTTTAAGTTGCTCACAGCAGAGCTATACTGCCCTGTGTTGTATATACTGTAAGTCATGACAGCAGGTAACTAGCACACGAAGGCATTGAAAACACTTGGAGGTTGCATACCAGCAAGACACTTGGTAAGAAGAATGGTTAGTAGGCTCCGTGAAGGATGCAAGGAGAGAGCAAATATCTGAGATGCTTGGTGTCTATGTATCACCCTTAACCATACGCATACAATCTAGAGCCTCAGACTGAGTGAAAAGCATCGTTGGTATGCAGATCCACGTGTGGGGATAACTGGCAGGGGTTAAGGAGAGAACAGAGAGACAGTGTATTTGGTTTTGAGAGCCTGTTCAGCCCACACATGACCTCTAAAGCCTTAGCCGAAGAGCAGAGCATCATGGGTATATAAATCCTTGTGTGTGGGGGTGGGCTGGGGTGAGGCAGGTGACAGGGTTACAGTACACCAGACCAAAAGTCACCTTTTAAACTATCAATCAAGCTTAATTTAGATAACTACCTTGAAGAAAAAGGGGGGGTGGGTGGTATTCCCACTGAGCTGGTGGAGCAAGTAACTTGATGGACAGGTGGACTTCTTTGTTTCCTAAATTCGTAAGATTGAGAATAACTGAGAACTACAAATGGCACACACACAAACTATTCCACTCCTCCAGCTAGTTTAGGTCTAGCCAGTCAGCAGAAGGGACCTTGGCAGTTTGATCTGTGGAATAGCACCATCCTTTGAGGACAGTTTAGAGTCCCGTGGGGTGTTGAATGCATCACCCTCCAAAAACCTTCAGCAACAACCTCTTTCATACATTGTAGGTGCAGTTATTCGCAGTTGTCCTCAGTGCTAAAGGAGAATTTTAATTTAGGATTTTGGAACATGTAGTTTCCAGACTCAAGAAGAGCATTTCTTTTTTCTTCTTTTTTTTTTTTAGCTAGCTTTATATTTTGTTATAGATTTTTGGGCTATTGGAAAAGGACTGCATTCTGAAACAGCTCCTAGGTATCCAGCTCTGGAGAAGGTCAGGTTACATTCACACTGCTGCTGAAAACTTTCCAATCCCACTGTGTAGATCAGCACACAATTCTGTAGAATGTGTTTTTGAAATTACCAATCAATTTGCAGAAAAGGTGCTGGACTGAGAGTATGAACTGAACAATTCCCCCCATGAGTAGTGAGGCCCAGTATTTCTACCCCTCACCATAATTTTGCTAATTTTTTCTAGATGCATTTCCCATCCATGCATTTGTTTTTTGCATGTCGATAATAATAATGTAACTTTTATTTTTTTTCATTGATGTGTAATTTTTGATGAGGATAGGCACACTGAGCTGTGATTACTGTGAACTGTACAATGCATGGGGGGTTACATGTGAACTATGCAGTGCATGGGGGGTTACATGTGAACTGTGTGGTGCATGGGGGATTACCTGTGAGCTGTGTGGTGCATGGGGGTTACATGTGAGCTCTTTCATTGACAGGGGGAATGTTGACCAGGACATTGGGGAAAGTCCCCTGCTCTTACAATAAGTGCAATGGGATCTTTAACTTCCACATGGACAGCCATTAGAGATGGGCAGAAGGGGCATCAGTTTTACATCTCATGCAAAGCGCAGCACGTCAACAGTGCAGTGTCCCTGAGTGCTGCACTAAAGTGTCTGGTTTGAGTATTAGTCCAAAGTCTGGGTATGGGACTGGAATTCATGACCTTCAGAGATGAGAATGCAACCTGCTGAGCCACTGGTACTGACTTTGAATTAGAGACAGAGGCAAGGCAGCAGTGATCAGGGTGAGGCTCTGGCCAAGGAATTTGAACCAAGGCAATCTGGGACCACTCACCTCCTAAGTGTATGGGGGGAGGGTGAACTGGGTGTGAATCCAAGCTGGGCTGAATATTATGGACTAGGCAACCACTCAGTAGGCCTAGCTTGGGTTCTGGGCTTCATAGATTCTAGGATGCATCAGGATGGAAATGAACCTCAGCTAGGTGTGCCTTTCTTGGGTGGAAAATGTAAAAGAAACAAAATAAATAATGCTTATATTTGGAACTTCGATTCAGACAGTCTGAGTTTATTATATGCAGCCCACATTTGGGGTGAGGACTCAAGGGTGGGGTCCTGATCTGAATCCTAGGCTGTTGGCACCCCTAGATAGGATCAACTAAATCATTAGGCGTCCAGATAGGGTACAGCTTTTAGTGGGACAGTCTTTCAAACAAGCCAGAAATGGGCAGGTGGCAGACAAAAGGAAAAGTTATCTACTACTGTCTAACTTTTTTAAAATCCCAAGTTTTGCATTGGGTGTATGCAGCAGAAAATGCCACAGTTAAGCCTGATACAGAGAAGACCCTTTGAAAATTCATACAGTTGTTAGTGTAAACCAGGAGCTATAGAACAGTGGTAGAACAGAATAAGGTTTTTCAGTTTTTTGTTTCCCTACCACTATAACCTCTGTGTACTGTAATTGTGAATAGCTCCTTGTCTTGCCTCCAACGTCCCAATCATGGATTAATTCCACAGTAGACCCATCCTTTCTCATGGCTTAATCCACGTCTAACATGACAAGCGATATAGGAGGTTAATATTTATTATTATTATTAAATAAAAATAATATAAAAAAGAAACTGCAGTGAAAACATTACTTTCCTATGTGTCATTAATCTCTCTGGAAGCTTTTATAGACTTGAAAACGTGCGTGTGCACGTTGAACATTTCACATCTATTCATATACCAATGCTGTTTTTTACAAATATTGACGAAGTGGCTAAAATAGCCAGCACATCTATACATACTGCTCAGTGTACCTCATTTTTTTTGTATGTGTTTCTTTTCTCCATGTGAGCTCCGTTCTAAAGTCTATATGCAGTTCTTTGCTGTTGCACTGTGGGTATGTCTGCACATTTGCATGCTGACATACACACCATGCCACAGCTACAGGTAAGGAACCCACATTTATATGCAGCTGAAAGTATTTTACACTGGCAAGCCGCTCATACTGTGGTTCCTTATATTGATGGAGTGCTTCTGTTGTGTTCCAACATGTGTACTATGGACAGCCGTTGCTCGGTTTCCAGTCAGCTGTGGTAAGACTTCTTTTCAATAAGCATGATCCTGTATTGTTCCTTAGAAATGTTTATTAACATTACTGGTGGCTACACTTACTGTGCGACTCTGCGAGGTCCATTGGGTGGGTGGGTGGGCAGCAAGTAAGTCGGGAACACAGGACAACAAGGAAGAAAACTACTGGCAGACTGCAGTGCGTGGAAGTCTTTTTTACCACGCTTGTCACTGAGGTTGTGTAGCGTGACCACAATACCAACCATGGCTACTTATTTCTTTGGCGTGTTCCTTATGGCAACCATGGTCTACTGTGGAATTAGACCATGGTTGCTGATGTACCACATGGTATGTTTGGACTAATGAAATGACTTCTTTTTCCTTTACTTTTTCATGCCATGTTACAAAAAAGTTTTAAAATCTGAGGCTTCAAGAGTCTTCCTTTTTGTCTGAGTTAAGAATAATGTATGGGGGGGGGCACCTGATGGGTCAAAGATAGCGTTGCGCTACCACAGAGATGACCCTGATTCAGGAGGAGGCCTGAGTCAGCTGGCTTCAGGCCATGGGTGAGCTAAGAGGGTTCACCTTCTGCTGTGGGGAATCTGGGTGTCTGTACAGCCAGGAAAGGTAAGTCACATGATGCTATCAGGGAGATGGGTGGTGCAGAGGTAAGGCTGGAAGACAACCTAATGTGTCTTACTGGTTTTTTGTCTCATATACGACCCCCAGAGTCAGAGTGCCACCTCAATTTACATTCTCATATGGCCTATTTCAGAGAAAACTACTCTGCCAAACCCAGATCACTGGGGCTCCTTTAACTCTTGCTGTACCTGTCTCCTACAACTCAGCAGATCTGCTCCCTTCTGCATGCTGAGATATTTATTCAAGAAGAACATTAATATTACCCTTTTGGGGTGATAATTACCGATCATTAATTTATCTGAAATTTGTGCTCAAGAGAGAGCATACTAAGCTGTGAATAGCTCGTTTCCAGGGGTGTCCTAGGGAGGGGTACAAAGGAGCAGATAGCATGAAATTCAGAAATAAAATTACTGATGATACAAGTAGGTAGGCAATATAAATGAAAGGATAACTGATTAAGGGCTGGGATAAGCAGCAAACCAAAATGCACCCATAGTATTTATTTACTGAAAACTCCCATCTCATAGTGTGTTGAAGTAAAACAGGGTCTCACTTTTTGCTTTGTTTCATTCCAGAACTGATCACAATCATTACCAGATTTCACCAGGCTGGTAAATTTAAGCATATTTCTTTGGTAATAGACATTCAATCACTTTTTCATTATCACAGCAAAAGGCTGTTATTTCCCCCTCTGTTTCAGTGTTGAGTGTCAGGGCAGACCCAACATACTTAGCATCTTTATATCTTATTCATTTTGCCTCCAGGATAAAATTAGGAATCAAGTTAAATCCCAAGAGTCTTGTTAAATCAATACAACTCACGTAAACCAGGCGAGGCAGAATGTCAGATTCAGATGAAATTAGAACTGGTCCCTGTGGAGCCTCTGTGTTCCTGTATTATCTGAAGAGCTCAACATTGGCAGGTTTTTACATAATTTACCACTTCTGAGCAATTTTGTGTAACCGGAGGAATGACATTTGGAGGAATTTGTACTAAATTCAGTAACAGCAAAAAATTTAAAGTAATCAATTTGGGGATTTGGGGGTTGCAGGGAACTTTCAAGACTCGATTGCGGTTGCTGTGTATTTTTGCTATTGGTGTGATGGATTGTTATAAACTACCTGCATTCCTACAGTTGTAACAAAGAGTGGACTAACTAGACTGGATTTTGTTTAAAATAAGGAACTCATTTTAATCTAAAACCTGATGTTAATTATAACAGGACCATATGGCTGAGTGTTGTTGTGTACAGAAATCCACACACATGAAAAAGTTGATGTACCACAGTTCAAAGGTCACAAAAGTTATTGCACCACAGTTCAAAGGTCACAAACATTCGTGTACCACAACAGTGATGTAACTACCATGGTACAACTTTTCAGCCTTGTGGCATTTCAGATTTAGCAGACACTGCACTGCTGCCCCTTCCCCGAACACAAATTCCACCATTTTCCCATAATTTGTAAAACAAAAGCACCTGACACGCAGTTGCTTAGTAACCACCCATCCAGTGCTCCAAACCGTACTTGGTAAAATAAGTTTATTTTTATTTTTAATGTTGTTTACTTGTTAAAACTTCCATTACCAGGCACCAGCTTCGCACTGTAACTACTTACATCTCCAAGTTAGTTCAGACAGATGGAAGCAGACAAATTTCAGAAATAATGGAAACATTCATGATTAGGGGTTGCTTGTAGAAATGTTTCTATTGAGTGTTACAACACCATATACTGTAACAAATGATGGATGGAAAATTACGCATAAACAAGGCATGTGTTTTCTATGAGGGGTTCTAATGACATCAGAGAATTCCTGAGTTTCACTCTCGAAGTCTATGAAGTAATCAGAACCCCTTGATGGAAACTTGATGGCAGAAAAAGAGGTGGTGGTATAGCAATGTATATCTCATCCGACCTCCAGTTTACCCCAGTCAGTCTACAATTGCTCACTCAGACCATCAGCGCTCTGCTGATAGAGCTCTCCCTCCCACATTCTATCCCCATTTTCATTGCTGTCTCATACTGCCCCCCCCGACTCCCCTGCTCCCTCCATCCAGGACCATCTGGGTACTTTGAAGGCTAATGCTTCAAGAGGTGAGTTACATATCCTGGGGATTTCAATTTAAATTGGTTTTCCAGTGCTACCTCCAAGTTCCGCGACCAGGTGCCTGCTCTTAACCTGACCCAACTTATCGATAGACTTACAAGACTGAACCTCAGATTCCAAAACCATTGTCTCCTGGACTGGTCCCTTACCTCTCCCCAGAACTGAATAGTTGCCTCAGGCCTTTTGCCAGACTCATTAAGTGACCATCATATGATATACTTGGTATGCAAAATTTTTAGGCCCAAGACTCCACCTCCTAGAATAATTCTTACCTGGTCATACAATTCTCTGGACTGTCCCTCACTTCTGAAGGACCTGGCTGGCACAGATTGGTCTTTTATCCCCTGGCAAACTCCATTGACACTGCTCTGGAGAATCTCAAGTCAAAGTTCCTCGCAGTATGGGACCACTATGCACCATTTTGATGGTCTCGTGTGAGGGCCGCTTATCTGCCTTGGATCACAGCCAACATTTTGGCACACCTCGGAGCCAGAGACCAGGCTTAGAAGTCACTCAAAAACCTCCAGCTCCCCTGCAGAGCACGTCAAATATCACTCCCTACGCAATGCCTGCACCAGACTAATCCATCAGGCTAAAGCACATTATTTCAAAGACACCTTCCATTCTAATCTAAAACCACCTGGCTAAATTCTAAAAGGCGGTTAAATCACTCATCTGCCCACCCTCCCAGCCTCCTACCCCTGCTTTAAATGTAGATGGTGCCTCCATAATGGATCCTTTTGCAGTTTCCTCAGAATTTAACTCCTTTTTCACAAATTGCACATCGGCACTGTTGTCAGCACTCACTCCACATCAGCAAAAACCCTCCCGTCCTTCCCCACCTATGTAAGCCCCAGCTCCTGATTCCTCCGTCTCCTTCTGTCAGATCACCCCTTCTGAAGTTTTCAATGACTTGTCGACTCTAAATCTGTCCAAGGGCAAATGGCCCTCTGGGTTGTTTGTTTTGTTTGTTTGTTTTTTGTTTAACCAGGAGAGACACAGTAAGCAGAAAGCTTGTGTACAGGTGCAACATGGGAGCACAAGGAAGTTAAGTGACTTGCTCAGGGTCACATAGGATGCAGGTGGGGGCTGTGGGATTCAAACCCAGGTCTCCAGGTCTGCAGCTCAGAGCCTTAAACCACTGCGCTATACTGCCTCCTGGTTGGGCTCCAAAATGCTCTACTTGTCTGCTCCTTCCATCTCCAGCCCACTGGCCGCTCTCTATAACCTGTCTTTCTCCTTAGCATCTCTCCCACTGGAATGGAAGCATGCAACAGATATCTCACTTCTGAAAGATGGTGACCCCTCTGCCCCCAGTAACTACTGCCCAATTTCCCTCCTCCGCATATTGGGGAAACTACAGGAGCGCCTTGTCCTCTCACAGCTTTCTTCATTTCTTAACTCCTCCTCCTTCTTCTCATCCTACCAGTATGGTTTCAGGAAGTCCCACTCCACAGCCACTTCCCTTCCTCAGTTCACAGATTCCATTCTGGCTAGTATGGATAATGGCCACATCACCTCTGCTATTTTTGTCGACCTGGCTAAGACATTCGACACTGTTTCCTATGCTCTTCTCCTGGACAAGCTCACTCAAGCAGGGCTCTCTAACATGCCCTACAGTTGGTTCCACTCATATCTGGTAGGAAGGTCCCAATCTGTTTGAACTGGTAGCTCCACCTCTACCTCCCTTCCAGCCACCACTGGAGTTCCCCAAGGCTCAGTCCTCGGATGACTCCTATTTTCCATCTTCCTCAATGACCTGCCCACTGCCTGTCCACGCACATCCATCCACATGTATGCGGACAACACAGTGCTGCATACATCAGACCCTTCGACCATTGAAGTAGAGTCCAGGTTACAGCAGGATTTCAATAATGTACAGCTTTGGTTTCATGCAAATCAGCTTTTTCTTAATGCCAAGAAAACAATTTCAATGACCTTCGGTGTGAGGCAGAGACTATCCCAGTTTCCCTCCACCCCTTCTTCAGCACCCTGGACAGTGCTACTCTGCAAGCTTGCACCTCATTTAGATACCTCGGGGTCCAGTTTGACCAGCACCTCAACTTTTCTGCACATGTCGATGCTATACACAAAAAGCTCCACCCCAAGATGGGTGCCCTATATCACAACTATGGATGTATCCTGCTGCCAACTCGTTGTGCACTAGTACAGAAAATGATTCTCCCAGTTTTAGACTACAGAGATGTAGTCTACAGTGACACTCCCAAGGCCACTCTGGCCAGACTAGACCCCCTCTTCCACACCTTCTGCTGCTTTGCTCTCAATTGCCCACCCTCCACTCACCACTGTGCTCTCTACTGAACTCTCAACCTCCCCTCACTCCAGAATCATAGACAGTACCACTACATCAGACTCACGGCCAAGTTCTGGTCCCAGTCCCTACTGCTGTACCTTGCCTCTGTTATCACAGCCCTTACCCCCTCTGCATACCCCCTCAGGAACTTCGACACCTGTCTCCTGGCTGTACCACTCATGACCTTGTCTGCTGGTCAGACAACTTTCAAACATCATATGCCTAAACTGTGGAAGTCCCTCCCTGTGGACATCCGGCACATGTCCTCAATCCAGCTCCTCAACTCCCGCATAAAAGCACATTTCCCCTGCACCTGTGACTGCAGCTGAGCCTAGCTTATGCCAGGCTCTGATTTTGGTATCCCAGGTTCTGCCTTGCTAGTTTGGGCCGAGACCACCTCTCTCTAGCCAGTTCAATGTTGTAATTGCTGACTTGGGTCCTAATATGCTACTGTACCACAGTGTTGTAATGTATTTTTAACTGTTAGTTCTTTGTGTTACCACACATCTCAGATAATATCTCGGAGTGTACATATTTTACTTGCTGTATAGTTATATATATGTGTGTTTCCTCTGTATGCATATATGTGCGTGTGTGTGTGTGTGTGTGTATGTGCATATATATATATATATATATATATAGATGTATGCTGCACATTTATACACATGTGTTTTTTTTCTCCACTGCTCCCCCCCAGGATGCACCTGAAATTGAGTAGTACTCTACTCAGTGTGCCTTCCTGGCAAAACGTATAAATAAATAAATAAACAAATAACATCCTTGTTCTGCATGGTTTTCCATCCATTACTCTATGTGTGTGACACATTTCTAGATCATAGAAACATACACCTCTGGCCAGACCCACGAAGAACTCACTTCCAAACTACAAACAGATTTCAACAAAATCCAGCACTGGTTCAATACCAACCAACTCTCCCTAAATCCCAAGAAAACCGTCTCTATGACTTTCGGCACAAGGCAGCGTCTATCCAAACTCATCCATACATTGATCTTCCATACCCTTAACAATACCATCCTCGAAGAAGGGCCCTCCTTTAGGTATCTAGGGGTTTGACTCGATTGCCACCTCTCCTTTACCACACACGTAGACGCCATCACTTCCAAACCACGCCCAAAACTTGAGGCCCTCTATAGGAACCGCTTCTCCCTCTTACTACCCATCAGACGTGATCTAGTCCTGAAAATGATTCTATCCACCTTTGACTACTGTGACGTAGTCTATAATTCCACCTCAAAGACCACTCTAGCCAGACTGGACCCCCTCTTTAGTGCGTTCTGCCACTTTGCCCTCGATGCCCCCCCCTCGCTCACATCACTGCGAGCTCTACCGTTCACTGGCCCTGCCAGACCTGAGCAACCGGCGCCTAATCCACACTGTAAAATTCACTTTTAACTTCTGGCTTGGCTCCCTCCCACCCTGCCTAGCATCCTTCCTATCTTCCCCACCTACCCCCACTCATGCCCTCAGATCCACCGACACAAGGCTATTATCCATCCCCCACCGAGAGACCACCCCCGGCCAATCGGCCTTCTCCTACCTCTGCCCCAAACTTTGGAATGGCCTACCTGCCCAGATCCACCACTCATCATCCAAATACTCCCTATCCTCTGCCCTCACTAACTTTCTCACAACAAATTGCAACTGCCCCTGAACTCCCCCCCACCTCGGTACCTCTCTCCCCCAGCTGCCTCTCAGAGCCTGACCAGCAGCCTGGCAATAGTCAAATTGGCTGGCTTATATACTGCCCTACACACTTATACTCACTCTTACTCCCCCCATCACTCCTAAAACCACCCTCTCTCCCCCTCCCTATCTCTCCCTCCCCCGCCTCACCCTCAGCATCAACACCATTCTGCCCTCCCTCCCTCTCACTATACATACCCCCCGCTCCTAAGCATACTAGTCCCCCCAACTCCAACAGGATCCTGTGCATCCCAATGCAGCTCATGGCTGGCACGGGCACTCAAGTTTAGACCTGTCACACTAGTGTGCAAATGGCACTTATGTAACTAATGTATTTCCCCTTAGAATATTCATTGTATGTTCACCCCTCCCCTGTAGTGTTTGCTCTGCTTTGCTCCTACCATGACTGTACACTTGATATGTATACCCATGACGTGTTTACCCTGCCCCTGTTGTGCAAGTTATATATTGCTCTTACCTTGCCTTTTACCTATGTTAGACTTACCCTGTCGATCCTGTTCATTGTTCTGTATTCCTCTCCTTATGTAACAAGCTCATTTGTAATACCTCCAATCAATGTATTTTGTCTGTATTGCATTACTGCTAAAATCATCTACTGCATGCATACCTGCCTCCTTTGTAACCCTCCGCCCAGGTCGCACCGTGAGACGAGCATCTTTTTGCTCAGCGTGCCTTTCCTGGTGAAACATTTTCAATAAATAAAATAAATAAATACAGGATAATGTATGGGCAGCCATACATGACAAGACTATATTTGCATCAGGAGTCTTCTACGGCAGTTGGGAAACTCAAAAGCGAAGCTCGAGAGGTTCTATGTTTGCCATAGAAATCTCGAGATGACGGCACAGGCTTGTCTGTGAATGAATGCCCATACATTATCTTTTATTGTGTATGGGCATCCATGCCCAATTGAGGCACTCCCTTTTCTTTCAGTGAAATGGTGCTTTTGGGGAGGAGACTCTAGACGATTGGTGGCGGACTCAAATTTCTTATGCGGATAGCGATGCAGCTGATTCTGTAAGTTCAAATAAAAAAAGCTTCCACCTTGACTCGCTAGAAGAAAGTAGATGTCGGTGCATTCAGAGTTATTGTGCTGCAGTAGTGACATCACTGCTGCAGCACAATAATATTGATGTCACTATTGCAGCACAACAGCACTATTCTTGCCATGGATTTCCATGCAAAACAACATTCCACCATACACTATATAGAATTTGTCGACAGGAAAGAATCACCTGGCACACCCAGTCTGCCCAGATGTTCCTTGCCTAATCTGTCTCTGCAGACCCTAACTAGTCTCCAGCTACCTTATCTCCTCCCTGTCTATTTGGTAATATACCCCTATGTCTATTCCCTGCATGCTTGAAGCCCACAACTGTATTTGTTCCACCACTTTCACTGGAGGTTTGTTCCAGGCTTCTTCCTCACATTCCACCTAAACTCCCTCTTCCAACTTCATCACATGCCCACTGGTCCTGGTGTTCTTTCTCATTTGAAAGATACTCCCCACCTGCACCCTACTCACCCCTGGGAGATACTTGTAGGTCTCTATCATGTTACGACTTGTGTTCTACTCTTCCAGGGTGTACGTGTTGAGATCCCGCGGTCTTTTTTCATAGGGCTTCTCATGCAAACCCTGCACCATTTTAGTTGCACTCCTCTAGACTGCCTCCACCCTGTCTATGTCCTTTCTGTGGTGCAGCCTCCAAAACTGGACAAATTACTCCAGGTGGGCCTCACCAGTGAGTGACACATTTGCAACACCACCTTCCTCCACCTGCTGGAGATACCCTTCTTATGTACTCCAGCATCCCACTAGCCCTACCCACTGCTTTGCACATAGCCCTGCCATGTTTAAGTCATCAATTATGATTACCCAGCCAAAGGTCCTTTTGATGATCTGTGACTCTCAGTAACTCCTCATCATCATCATCATCATCATCTCAGCTCCTGGGCTCCTATGCCCTAGGTGCATGATTTTGCATGTTTTGGCATTGAATCCCAACTCCCATGCTCTTGACCACACCTTGAGATTCCCAAGATCCCTGAACATTCTATCCTCTCTCTTAATTGCAGATTTTGGTATGGTCTGCAAACAGGCATACCTTCCCTTCCATTTCTTATGCAATGTCAGTTATGAAGCCATTGAACAGGACTGGTTTCAGTACTGAGCCCTCTGGCACCCCACTGGCCACTGTGCCATCATTAAAGAGAGTGCCATTAACCACTACCCTCTGTTACCTACCAGTTAATTTCTAATCCAGTTCACCCCTTTGGATCCCACCCATAGGCTGCTCAATTTCTTTGTCAGGCTCTTGTGCGGCACAGTTGTCAAAGGCCTTACTAAAGTCCAGATAGGCCATGTCCACTTCCCTCCCCAATCTATTTCCTAGGTCACCCAGTCAAGAAATCAATCAAATTCATCTGGCATGACCTGTTCCCTTGTGAGTACATGGAGCATGTGGTCTTGCAGCCCACTGGATTCAAGATAGTATACCAGTCTTTTCTTTAGCAGGGTTTCCATTAATTTCGTCACACTAAGAAAGCCTGACTGGCCTATAGTTGCTAGCCTCCTCCCAGCTGCTGCTCTTCTGTAGAGGGACCATGTCAGCTCTTCTCCAGTCCTCTGGAACCATGTCTGTTTCCAGTGAACTGCTGAATAAAGATTCAAGATAGTCTACCAGTCTTTGCATTCATTTTCTCACACTAAGTAAGCCTGACCGACCTATAGTTGCTAGCCTCCTCCCAGCTACTCCTCTTATGTAGTAGGACCATGTCAGATCTTCTCTAGTCCTCTGCAACAATGCCTGTTTCCAGTGAACTGTTGAATAAGGCTGTCAGTGGGGCAGGTAGCACCTCCCTGAGTTCCTTTAGTACCCTTAGATGTGCCTCATCCGATCCCACAGCCCTGTCTTTAGTACCCTTGGGTGTATCCCATCTAGTCAAGTCTGCCCTGGTCTTCGGCACATGATTCATGCACTGGTGAGCCAAATACAAAGTCAGCTGGTCTGTCTGTCTGTCTGCCTGTCTATCTATCTATCTAATTTTTCTATCTGAATATGCTCTAGCATGTCATGTCAAGCAATGCCTTCTCACTCCATTCAACAGCAGCACTTACCTTTTTGGTTCCCAGGATGAAGCATGGCTTTGGTAGAAAGACTTTTGCATGTGCAGCACCAGACACCTGGAATGAACTCCCTCTCAAACTGATTAACACTTCTGGCTTGCAAGTCCAGCCTTTCCAGTTACCTCAGAACTCCCTGTATTTGTTTCAGTCTGGAATCCCATCTATCTGACCCATGATCATGTTGCATAACAATATTCATGCTCTTTGTTTGCTGTGACCCTTCTTTCTTAGCTTACTTTTATTACTGTTTGGGCACACTTACCTTTAGAGCTTGTTTGTTTTCCTGTGTATATTTTAGCCTGTACATACAGTATATATTCTTGCTGGACTACTGCATGTTAACCTGTTGACAACTGCTATTCCCCATCATAACCCCATGAAAATCAGATGTTGCATCTCATGGGACTATCCCTCTTGGAGTACTTTCAAATAAATAAATATGCAGAATGGGATCTGCAACAGCTTATATTGTTCAATGATCTTAGTCCCTAGGACTGCAAAATTTGGTATGCACAATCTCAGTTGTTGGGGCTAATTTGGGGGCAGGTTTGGCAACAATTAGTTGGGCAGTTCAAAACATTAATTAATGACAATACACAAAAATCCCTCAAATTCAGCCTGATCTTTCAATGCACAACCGGTAAAGAGCCAGCTGATCGAATGTTTACTTTCTTTGAACCTAATTCATTTATGTTTAATTTTTTATAGATTCATACTACTAAGGTTCATACTAAGGTCAAAAAAGAGTGATAGGAGGCAATACTGCCCATACATGCTCCAAAACTAGTAAGAATAGTACTTGAGTTCTTCACCATCAAGGATATACCTATCCAGTTTCTGCTTGAATTCATCCTTAGTTTTGCTAATAACAACATTTAAAGGTAGTCTATTCTAGGGACTGATAACTCTCATAGTGACAAAATATTTCCTTGACTGTGAGTAATAATTTCTACTTGTGACTTGTAATGGATGACCTCTCAGGCTGTAACCTTTATCTTGAAACTCGAAATCAAATTCATTAAAGAGACAAGGATCATAAATGATATCCTACATCAACAGTAGGTCACGACACATTCTCCTTATCTCCAGAGGCAATAAATTAAGTATTTCTACTCTTTCTGGATAAGCTTTATCTTTAAGTTCAGATAGTTTTTTGTAAAGTTTCTGTGGACTTCTTCTAAAAAATGTATTTCTGACTTTTTAAAGGGGCACCAGACCTGTGCAGCGTATTCCAAGTGTAGCCTAACATAAGCTCTAAACAAAGGCATTAAAGCATTTATCTGCTTAGAGTTAATGTTACATTCAATGGACCAGATAATTCAATTGGACTTGTAGATAGCATTCATTTGCTGTGTACAAGAAAAGTTATCAGAAATAATGATTCCTACATCTTTTTCACTATCAGTGGCACATAGTGGTTTATTATTTATAGTGTAGGATGTGTGTGGATTACAGTTTCCCATATGCATTACTTTACATTTTTCAGTATTGAGTTTCGTAACCCATTTTTTGACCCAGGTACAGATGTTATTTATAAAAAAACACTTTCTGAAGCTCTTGCGCTTGCTGTGTGTCACAACATGGACCACCTATTTTAACGTCATCAACATATTTTACTGAATAGTTTTAAATATTTTTTGTCTTATCGGAGACAAACACTTGAAACAGTGTTGGTCCCAACACAGAGCCTTGCGGCATACTACTTGTAACCATACCCTGATCTGAAAAACACCCGTTAATGACCACACACTGCCTTCTGTCCCTCAACCATTTACAAATCCACATAACTAAATATGAATTAATACTGTATATCAGTAATTTATTGACTAGAGTCTAATGAGGCATTATGTCGAAAGCCTTACTGAAATCAAGAAAAACAATGTCACATGGACTATTTCTATCTAGCATGGAGCTAATGTACTCATAAAAGCACATCACATTTGACAGAGTGCCACAATGTTTTTTATAATCACAATAATGCATGTTAGGGTGTGTGTAGTAGTGGGATTTACCCACTTCTTGTGTTGTTGAGTCACTGGGCTGTACCTTGTGACACACCACACAAGGTGTGGGTACATCCCACAACACCATATGCCCTATCATGCATTATTGATTAATTCTCACTCCCCTTTAGCACCTATGCCACCCTCCTCCCCCCATTGCCATACTGGTACACACAAATATAGGTCTCATGGTGGGTGCCATGGCTGTCCATTCACCTCACCCAGCCACCACTTTCTGCATCCCCCAATGATCACAACTTTTTAAATAAATCAAAAAACTTTTACCCTCAGCCACCCTCTAGCAACCATGCCACCCTCCTCCCCCCACTGCCATCCTGGTACATAAAAATATAGGCCTCGTGATGAGCAGCAGGGTTCTCCATCCACCTCACCTAGCCACCATTTTCTGCATCTCCCAATGATCACAAACTGTTAAATAAATAAAAAAAAACTCCACCCTCTAGCAACCATGCCACCCTCCTAGCCCAAGCCCACATTACAATAAACCCCCACACTCACCCACCCTTAGCACCTTTACCAACCTTCTCCATCACTTTAATATAACCCCTCACCACCCTCAGCCACCCTGTAGTGACTATGCCACCCTCCTCCCCAAGCCTACATTACAATAAACACCCACACTCACCCACCGTTAGCACCTGTACCACCCTCCTCCCCCACTTCAGCATAACCCCTCACCCTTCCTCTACCAACCAAGCCACCCTTTTCCCACAATCCCACACTACAGTAAACCCCACGCCCTCACCCATCCTCTAGCACCTGAACCAGCCTCCTCCCCCACTTTAAAATAACTCTCCATCATCACCCACCTCCTAGAAACCATGCCATGCTCCTCCCCAAACCCATATTACCATAAACCCCCCCTCACCCACCCTCTAGCAACCATACCACCCTCCTCCCCAAAGCCCACATTATGGTAAACCCCCCCACCATCGTTCTCCCTCTAGCAATCATGCCACCCTCCTCTCCAAAGCCTATATTACAGTAAACCCCCACCCTCACCCTCCCTTTATCATCCATGCCACCTTGCTCCCCACTTTAAAATAACCACCCCATATTCACTCATGCTCTAGCAATGCTGCTACCCTACTCCCACAAGCCCACATTACAATAACCCCCACCCTCACCAATACTCTAGCAGCCATGCCACCCTCCTCATCCACATTAAAATAACCCCCCACTCTCACCTAACCTCTATCACCCCTACCACTCTCCACCCCCAGAGACACACAATACATAAAAAGAAAAGAATCTCACAGTACTTGACTTTCACAGCTCGTCCTTAATCTTGGCCGGTCACCATCTTCTGCAAGTTCCACACTGCTGACAATGCTGAAAACAATGGAAGTGAGAAAAAGAAACCTACAGTAAATGCACAGGGGCTTGGGGTTTTGTCAGCAAAACCTAATTGAATTTGGTGTCCCTGACACATTTCGTTATGGGGGTTGGGGATAGTAAGCACTCTAACCCTCAAATCTGTTAAAAAAATACAAACAAAAAAAATGTTTTGGTGACTGAATAAAACACCACCAAAAATCTGTCCAATGCAACATGAACTGAGAATCCTCAAGCATGTAGAATGTTTTCCCTGCTTTTTTTCTGTCAACTAAAACTTTACCATTTTATAACTTTTTAAGGCCAAATTCTGGGGATAAGCTACTTACCAACCCCTGTTGGCCATGCATGTGGCAACTTTTACAACCTCCCTATGGGTCTTCTGCTTCACATAGAGCCCACAGAGCCCTGCGTGATACTTCCTACAAGTCTGATGATGTGTTTGATGGGTCTTCTACTTCACCAAGGTCCATAGCACCCTACAACAACCAAATTACAGGACTGGTGCCATATCCAGTGTGTTTGCTGCCTCATATCCTCAAAAAGTCTGCTGTTTTGCATAGGCCCCATAAGTTACAGGTCCTGCACTATACCTGATAGGTCTGATGTTTTGCATAGGATCCACAGGGCCCAGTGTGAAACAAGCTACAGGTCCGCTGCCCTGCCTGATGGTTATAACTCATCTGTTACTTCTCAGGACCCTGTAAGCAGCAAGTTATGCCTCAATTGCTGCTTCACCAGGGCTCCTCAGGCACTGCAACTACTGCTTTACCAGGGCTCACAGGGCCCTGAAACTGCTGCTTCACCAGGGCTCAGAGGACCCTGCAACTGCAGCTTCTTCAGGGTCCACAGGGACCTGCAACTGCTGCTTCTTCAGGGCTCACAGTGCCCTGCAACTACTGCTTCATCAGGGCTCCCGAGGCACTGCAACTACTGCTTAACCAGGGCTCCCTGGACACTGCACCTGCTGCTTCACCAGGGCTCACAGGGCCCTGCAACTACTGTTTCACAAGGGCTCACAGGGACCTGCAACTGCTGCCTCTTCAGAGCTCCCCAGGCACTGTAATTCCTGCTTCACCAAGGCTCACGGGCCAGTGCAACTGTTGCTTCATCTGGGCTCACAGGCCTGGCAACCAGAGCCCACCTTAGCAAAGTGTGAACAGTGCATCTGCACAGAGCTCTGGAAGCAGAGGGGCCTTCAAAAAAGCTTAAGTTAACTAGTTTACCTTATGTTCTCCATGTCACTGTCCAAATTTCTCCAGAATTTTTCACTGATGAGTACATTTTCTGTTCTCTTAGTGATTTTATTCTTAATTTCTCATTCAAAGAGTGTGCAGAAATAGCACATAATCACCTGCAATTGAAGATATGTGGTGGTCTCTGCAGAGGATGTTTTTTGCTCTCTCACTCCTGATATGGGGCCCTGGCAAGGAGGTTTGCATAGGTCCCCATGATCAATAGGGCCAGTGCTACCTGCATCTGCTGCTTCACCAGGGCTTACAGAGACCTGTATTATGCAAGATACAACTCACCTACTACTTTGCACGAGTCCCTGTTCCTCTGTGGGCAATAACCTTCCTTGACTTGAGCAGCAACACCCCTGCTTCCCTAAAACTGGTCCCCCTGCCACAAAATCATCTCCTCCATTCCTGGACTTCCTGACTTGCTGGTGTCTTGTGTAAAGTGGTGCACTGGTTACTCATGGTAGTTTGAATATCTACATGTTAGACATGCAAATGACAGCCCACCCCTCATAGCAGTGTGAAGGCTGCCACCATACTCACCACAGAGAGCCACAGACACTCACTAATTCCATCCACTACAACATTAGTGAGCACTAAGGGTTAAGCAGGTGCAAATGTGTCAAATCTAGGGGCCTCATGTTAAAAATGGCTGATATTTTGTTAGCTATAGTTATGAGGGTTTCCTATAATAAGCTGCATTGTTTGCCAAAGGTACATTTTGAACCAGTATGGATGTTAAATATTCCACACAGTCACACACAGGCAGGTACGGCTGAACTTGTCTCTGTCTTCTCTGCATTCAGATCACATACTTAACACTCGGTTTGAGGATCAGGGTCGTGATGTACATCCCCCACATTGTAATCTTATTTGTGAAAGCAAAAGGTGAACTGTCTTAATGTAGAAAATGAAGATCCATTGGACTAGAAGAGGCTGCAGTATATTAGTGTGCGCATGCATGTGTGTGTACATCCATATATTCCTCAACACTGATCAAACCATTTAACAAACAGTGGCATCACCCTGTGAAAGTGGCAAACTGCATTCTAAATAGTTTGACAAGTTACTGTATGTCTGGGGGTTTGCATACAGAAGAACAAGAAATGATTCATTTGTAACACAGTACAGGATTTTTTCGACTGTTCAGATAGGAACTGTTACTGCTACAATACTTTACATGCTCAGTGCATTTGACAGATGATTTTCTACAATAAATATTTTCAGTTTCAATCTTATCTGCCTGCTACCTTCACTCTCACCCCCAGACTAATAATACTGTCCACTTTATGTCTTGGGACCTTGATTTATTAGGTAATCTGTTCCTTCTCTGTGTTGCGGTGCCTGCCTGTCCTTTGGTATAATGGAATGATGGAATGGGATGCTGTAGACACCAGACTTTGAAACCCAGACAAATGTAACCTGTCTCAGCTTGATGTTCAGTCACATTTGATCTCCTAATATGTTCTTTTCACTTTAGGTTTGACAAGAAAATAGTAAAACCTACTGAAACACTTAACAATCTACTTAAAAAATAGTTCTAATTTCTTGATTATGTGAAACAAAAAAGCAACAGAAAAAGTATTTTTTTTTATATTTACATCAGAATGAGTAACAACAGTACTGACTGATTAACATAGAGAATAATGCTTTGGCAACCATGCATAACAAGGTTGTGTTTCCATCCAGGGGGTTCTGATGACATCATAGTGACATTGAGAGCACAGCTCAAGAGGTCCCTGATGTCAACGGAACTCTGAAATGGAAACACGGCTGAGCTGTGCATGGTTGTCAATGTTTTCTTTTATACAGTACGTGGTTTGAAACATCAAATAAAGTCAATGCTTCTTTTTGTCTTTCCAAGACATGGTAGAATGGGATGCTGTCCCACAGAGCTGCACCTTACAGAGGGGTACAACAGCATTTTACTACCTTTGAGCTTTGGTATAACAACTTTTTAGTTAGTGTGGAAATCAAACCATAAGAAGGAGTAACTATATAGTATATGGAGAATACTGATTGACCAACCATGCACAACCAGCCTGTGCTGCTGCAGAGGGGTTCTGATTACCTCAGACCTCAAGAGCGAAGCTTGATGCTATCAGAAGCTCAAGCGCTGTGATGTAATCAGAAGCCAGAAGTGGCATCACAGGGTGGTTGGGCATGTGGCTGCCCAATCAGTAGTTTTTATAGTGTATACATTTTTATGTTTGCCCTTGTGTTAGTGCAAAGCAAACATATTGATATGATAATAGGTTTTGAGAGGTGTGTCACTGTTGGTCCAATGCAGTGCAGACTGCAAGAGGCCTAACAGTGTTAGACCAATCATCAGCCAGGTTAATCATGACACCCTTCTGGTCTTGCTGTGCAGAAACTTCATGTAGTTCAAAGAAAAGGGCTGCCCGAATTAGAGGGCAGCTCTTTCCTTTGATCGGCATAAGCCACCCAGCAAGCAGAGCTGATCAGCATCACGATCAACCTGCAGTTGCCCTCCCCCAACATAAAAACAATCCCTCTCACCCTCTGCCAAATATCTGTCCCACCTTCTATTGCTTTCTGTTTCTTAATTTTCAGACACCAGGGAGCTCAATCACTGGTGCCGCCAGACATAACACCGACATTGGGCTGCCCAATCCCCAGTGTCAGAACCTGAAATAAAGAAAACCATCCCTCATGATCTTTTTGTATTTTTATATACCCTATAAAAAAGGAAAATCTCCATCAATGTCTGTTGCTGCCACTGACATACTGCTACTGTTACCCTCCCCCACCTGACCCTCCCAACTCAGCACCCACCACCCTCCACCCCCACTCCCCTTACTTACCTACTTGGGGTCCAATGCTGTAATCCTCTCTGGACCAAAGACATATCTTCACTCTTCAATGCCGGACCAGGAACTGAGGAAATCAGGTATGGGGTTCAATGTATTTCAGTGGGTTTTGAACATGTATTCATAACTTTGTCATTTTTTTGTTTTTGCACAAATTTGCAACATGGCCTTTCTGAGACCCCACCTCATGAACAACACTGGTGAAATTATGCAAATCTGTCCAGAAAGGTGATTTTGCAATTGCGGCATGAAATCACCTTTCGGGCAGGATTTGAACATTTTGGGTGGGATATTCAGACTGCGCCAGGCTGTGGTGCAAGCCTGGGTGCAGCACAACTGGGATGTGCCAGGGCGCTGACAGGGTGATATTCAACGGTGCTGCACCATGGCTCAGCACCGTTGAATATTGCTCCATGGCCACCTGCATAGCCCATGGTGCAGTGGCACTGCACCAGCGCAAGTGGCCAGAGAGGAGCAGGGGATGCGCTAGCATAAGTGCCGTTGTGCTAGGTGCATCAACCGCGATATTCAGTGGTGGGCATGCAAGTGGGGCCATAATGCATGCAAGGCGCAAATGGGGCCATTTGCATGTCATTATGGCCCCATTTGCATGCAGGTGCGCCGATCCCTGGCGACTTGTGCCTGGTGCCCTGCCAGGCAGCAGCCATCGGGGACCGACCCCCCCTGACCCTCACCGGCAATGCACTCCAATGCCTGATCGCGGGCCGTAATATGTACTAAACTCCCTGGTGGTCCAGTGGACCTATCCCCTTGCTCGATCACAGGCTGTAATAATAAATAAACTCCCTGGTGGTCCAGTGGACCTATCCCCTTGCTCGATTGTGGACTGTAATAATAAATAAACTCCCTGGTGGTCCAGTGGACCTGTCTCCCTGCCCAATCATGGGCATGCAGTACTTCAATTATCCTTGGCGGTCCAGTGGTACCTGTACCTTCCTCCTAACCTGCCCACTCATTCCCGCCACCCTGCTCCCCCCCAGTCAGCGATGGGTGGCAGCACCCCAGCCGCAAGCCACCCGGCCACCTGCTGACTGACAGCACACAGTATAGCTGTACACCCATTGGTCCATGGCGTGAGCCAATGCGCTATGCAGACTGTACCATGCCACAGTCCCGATGTGTGGATGGACCCATTCACATATCGGGAACTATATAGTACTGCCTGCGCGACCAACCCGCGGACCAATGGGCAACTTCATTCTGTGCTGTCGGTTGGCGGGCGCGGTCGGCGACAACTTGTGGGTGAGGTCATGCTGACTGCGGGGCGAGTGGCAGAAATGAGTGGAGCCAGAGGTGTGGGAGTAAGGTACAGGCCACGCGCTGGACCGCAGGGCAATTGAAATACTGTACCCGTGTCGAGCAGGAGATCACTGGACCCTCAGCCCATCATGCAACCCATGGTGGACAACTCTGTTGCACCATCATGATCCGTTTGAATATCCCACCCTTGCTCTGCCCTTGTTCATCAGGTAGGGTCATTTATTTATTTGTTTTTGTTAACCAGGTAAGGCACACTAGACAGCCAAGTGCCTATTTTCAGGTGTGACCTGGGAGGGTTACAAGGGTAGAAGCATACAATAACAGTGAGGGAGTCAGTTACATACAGGCATTCAATAGCAGTGAAGAAGGCTCTGCTGAAAATATGGGGTACAAATATATATATTAAAAAAAAGTTATGAGCGTGCATTGAAATTGCTCAATGCACACTTATAACTTTGGTAATCTTTAATATTTTGACCTCAAATTTTTAGCATAGCCATTTTTTTCACACTACCTCATAAACGTTGCCGGCTAAAATGTGTTTTCGCAAGTGTGGCATGAAATCATCTTTCAGGTAGGATTTTAAAATTTTCTCTGCCCATGTTCATGTGGTGGGGTCATAAGAAGGCTGTGCTGAAAATGTAATACTAATATTTCAGTTTCAGAGATGGAACATGACAACTTACCCATGCAAGTCCATCTCATAATTTACAGTAGGAAGGATATGTATCTACCCCCTTGCACCCAGGAGTCCACTCCCATTTTTTAAATACTTTCAGACTAGTACTATTTGCTAGGTTTTGTAGTAGATAGTTCCATAGATTCACTACCTTCTGTGTATAAAATATTTTCCTTGTGTTTGCTTTAAAATGTGTAGATTTTGTTTGTTGTGTTTCCTCAGTGTGTATACTTCCTGTCCTTTCCTCATAGTAAAAAACAACAACGTTATGGGCATACCTTGAAATATTTCAACGTACTCTCATAACTTTGGTAATTTTCAATATTTTGACCCCAAATTTTCAGCATAGCCATTTTTTTACAGCACCTCATGAACATGACAGCTGTGATTTTTCAAATTCTGGCCAACATGTGTTTTCACACTTGTGAAGCAAAATGATGTTACGGTCATTATTTTATAAATGACAGTTTTCATGTTCAAAAGGAGCGGTCATAAAAAGATTATGTTGCAAATCTGGGGTCAAAATGTGAAAAAAAAACTAAGTTATGAGGAAAAGTTGAACTGTGCTAATGTTTACTCATAACTTTATGTTTGCAGATTTTGGCCCCTAATGTTCAACATATCCCTTGCAATACCCACCTCCTGAACAAGACAGAAGTCATTTTTCAACTTCCATCCAAAACTTGTTTCCACAGTCACACTGCAAAATTGCCTTTCGGATGCCACCTATTTTCATCATAATATCAGGTCATAAAAAATATTTGGAAATTTGGGGTCAAAATGTGGCAGCCCACTGAAAATTAGATTGCCTCTTAGCTGGCCTATCCAGGGTAAATACAATCTAAAAATGTTTAAAAGCAGGACACCACTAACAATGAGATATTGCCTCTCATCTGGTCTCTCCTGGGTAAAAATATAGTAAATATGTGTGCAAACGAGACCCGGTACAACAGCAATGCAAGTGGCAAACATTCAGCATTGACAAATGCTTTTGTTCTGTTTTTAATTTTATTATTAGTAGAATCTTGAGTGAACCATGAAAGTGAAAGTGGAGATGTCCCGAGACTTCCTCTAAAATGACTGTTTAACAAGCAGTCATGTTTTAAAAGCCATTAGTTAAAACAAAAATAATTAAAAACTTAACACAAGACTTGTCTGGGTAATACCCCAAAGGAATGGTGCCCCAACCCAGGTGCCCGAGTGTCCCCAGTTATGGTGCCCCAGTCCCCAGCAAGCAAGGTGCCCTCATTGACTCTGGCCAGTACAATAAGGTTGAAGAGAATGGGGAAGTCAGACAGTGAAATGTTGCCCCATACAGTAAACAGGCTGCCTGCCATTTGAAACTTTTTTCTTGTGTTGCAATTTTATTCTGCCAGTTTTCCTGCCCCAGATAGAGTAGCAGTGGCCAGTGCCAAATTCAAATGTCCAGCTCATGCCGGACCATTGGTTGCCCACGCATTGCCAGAGATACTGTGTTCTGAACATTGAGGGGGCCATAAGAAATCTGGTGCAATGGGAAAAAACAATGGAGAGGCAGTCAAGTGCAGTTGATTGTCCTGTGAGCACTCGTAGGGACTGAGGAAAGTGAGTCAGGGGTTGGGCAAGAGATGACTGCCTGAAGAGAAAAAAGAGGGAGAGCTTACCTCCTTCTGTGAGTTCTGTGTCCCTGAGTGCAACGGGGCTGGGTCAGCGGGTCTCGACCCCCCCCTTCAGTCCAGTTGGCAGTCTCTGAGGCAGCTGTGCAACAGTCATCCACTCAGCAGTTGGAGGGGAAAGGAGCAGCGGCCATGGGGTGGGCTCAGTTCAGCCCTGTTAATTATTTTATTAATTGGAAAGTGAGTTTGGTGTCCCTTGGCAGTGATGGAGAAAGTGAAAGGCCATGATGGTGAGAGAGACAAGCCAGCAGGGTGGATAGCTCAGAGGCGGCCATGGTGGTGAGAATGAGAGAGCATCGAGGTGGAGTAAGCCCCAGTGAACCGCCCACAGTGAGGCCCCCTCCTACTGCAGCAGCAGCAACAACAACATGAGCTCCTCACCCACTAGTACCTCCCTATCCACCACAGCAATACTTCAACTTGGGTCAGGGTGGTGAGCCAGCAGCAACACCACAGAACAGGTACTGACATTTACTGTAGATTTGTTTTAAAAAAAAAATAAAAAAAATGAAATATTTAACACGCCGGATGGTGCCTCAGGCTGCTGGGGGTCAGGGCAGGGCCGCTACGGTAAGGACCACCTGGAAGGTGGAGCATTGGGCAAGAACCCCTAATTTTATTAGTGCAGGCTCCCAGCAGGCATAGCAGAGGGATAAAGTCCCATTTGAAGGAAAAGAGAAGCCCAGGAGGGGCAGGTGAAGGGCAAGACATGCGCTAAGGGGATAAGAAAAAGCCATCAGGTGGGCAAGCAATAAGGCAGCACAGGGCCCAGTTCATAGAAAGCTCAGAGGGGCAGAGAGGCAAAAAGAAGGGCAAGGCAGGCCCAGTGTAAATGAAAGAAGCCAAGAGGCTCAGAAACCAAAGGAAGCCCCGGAGAGTGGATTTAAGGGCAGAGCAAGACCCCGGTAAATGAAAGTACACACAGCTGGGTGGGACATGGGGTAGAGTAGGCAACAGCAGTAATCGACAAGCAGCAAGGCTAGTAGCCCACCTTATAATTTTGTAGCACAAAACCAGATACTAGTAGCCAAGAGCCAGGGGCTAGCAAATGTTTTTGTAGTGCACTCCAGCCAGAAGCAGGGGAGAAGGGAAATTAAACCAGTTCCCAGAACAACAGCTTAACTGCCACAGGGCCCAGCACACAGGTATCAGAGACAGTATCTCCCAGAACATAGGGGGTCTCTAGTACATATGATGTATGTGAGTCTGCCAGTTGGGATTTGGTCCAAGGAAGGGAGCCAAAACTGGAGCCAAGGTATAGGCTGCAAGAGGCTGAGAGTCCCAGATTTGCACAGAATATTAACTGTATCCCAGAGGCCCTAGCAAGAGAGGGATAACTAGTGTGGGACCCCTAACACACAGGTTTAGTTAAGCAGCCTTCAATCAAGAGGACAAGACTGCTGTTTTACTACAAAAGCTTAGGTGTATGCTTGTGGGAGAGAGGGCATAGCCCGTGGTTCATGCATAGCTAGGTACATCCCAGCAGTTTAACCCAGATTACCCCTTACATAGTGTTTGCCCTGGTATACTGCTCCTTGTTACCAAATGAGCCTTTTAATGTGCAAGTGCAACTTTTATTCAAAATGAATGTGTTGAATCTTGAAAGAACATGTTAGAACAAAAGTTTTGGTGCATTTAAAGTGACAGTACTGAACTGACCGTGAACAGATTTGAACAGCAAGAAATGTTTTGTTCCAGGGCTGCTTACTTACAGGGACAGTGCCCAAAGTAAATGCATTCTCCAAGACTGTGAGACTGTCCTCCATACACCAGGTTTGGTCTGTTTCCCCTGAAATTGCCTTGATTTGCACTGAAACTTTTTCAATTGCCTTCTGTTGCCTTGTATGGTCATTGAATGCTTTGAGACAGAGATACTGCCCTTGCATGCTGTGAACCCTTTCAAAATTGATTGCACTTGCTTCAGCCATTGCTATTTGCCTGGAATTACCCTGCATGTTCTTGAATTGCCCTGCATGTTTCCTGATTGCCCTATAATGGTTGCTTGATCCAAAGACTACTGAAATCAGCAAACCCACAAATAAAGAAACAGTACATTTTGAAGACTTAGTTTTTATTTCTGCCATTGCACATTAGCAATTTCTTCTACATTATTTAGAGACAGTTCCATCCAACTGAATCCTGACAAAATGTGAGGCTGGTCATCAGAATAGGAATAGTGTGTAGTCAGCTAAGGAACTCCTTGTCACCTGCTTTCTTCAGATTCTTGAGGTCAACCCATCCCTAACCGTGAACTGGCAATGCAGGGAACAACACTGGTTTACAGCTAGGGGTCCGATGCCCAGTGGGGTTTGTGATTTGTTTCAAGTTCTCCAGATTCTCCTGAAGTTGACAGCCTGTAGGTGTTCCAGATCTTCAGATTGGTCCAGGTTCAGTCTTTAGATCCTTTCCTGTGGCCCATAGTGATGGCCCAGTGGGTCTTCAAGGTTTTATCCCTTTGTTTGACAGGAGCAATGAATTCCTCATGGCTCTGAAACAGGCAGAGCTAAAACAGCTGGTGCAGTTACTCACCAGAGAAAATGCAGTCCTGAGCCTTGAACTATCAAACACTACCAGGATCATGGACATCAAGGTAGGAATCAATTTAAGGTCAAGCGACCATAGGCCAGTCTGGTTCATAGTCAAAAGATCAGAGGACACAAGTCACACAAAACTGAAGATCCTAGACTTCAGGAAGGCTGACTTAAACACAATGAAAACAGGCATTAGGAACAATCTCAAAGTTGTAGTTGGGGGAGATGTGGAGGAAACGTGGAAAGCCATAAAGAGCACAATCAATCAGGCAACAACAGAATACACAAAACATAAGTAAATCTAAAAGGATGAAAAATCCTCTTTGATTTACCAAAGAAATAGCTTCCAGTATAAGAGAAAAAAGAGCTTTCAAGAAATACAAAGAAACTAAGAAAGAAAACAACATGGATGAATACAGAGCATGATTCAAAGAAGCAGGGAAGGCAATTAGGTTAGCCAAAGCTCAAGCAGAAGAAAGAATAGCAAAATGGGTTAAAAAGGGGGATAAGACCTACAGATATATAAGGGAGAAAAGAAAAAGTAAGAGCGGTATTGTAAGGTTGAGAACTAGGGAGAGCCAGAAAGTTGAAACCAATAGACAGAAGGAATAGGTTCTAAATGAATACTTCTGCTCAGTTTTCGCCAAGGAGGATGAGGGAAGTAGACCAGTACTAAAGAATGAAGAATACTGCACCAGTGATGCCGACACAAACCTCTTCACAACTGAAAGGGTCCTAAAAGAACTAGCAAAATTAGAACAGACAAAGCTATGGGACCTGACCGCATCCACCCGAGAATACTAAAGGAACTCAGAGAAGAACTTACCACCCCATAAGTAGACCTCTTCAACAAATAATTGGAGAGTGGCACAGTACCGGATGGCTGGAAAAACCACTGCACTAAAGCGGCAGCAAGGAAAATGCTGAAAACTACCATCCAGTTAGACTCACCTCAGTGGTGGGAAAAATCATGGAAACATTACTGCAAGAAAGAATTGTACAGCATCTAGAAGCAACTAGACAAATAAACCTAAAGCAGCATGGCTTCACAGTGGGGAGATCATGTCAGACAAATGAGATTGATTTCTTTGATTGGGTGACCAGAATGGTGGACCAAGGAGGAGCAGTAGAAGTAGTATAGCTGGACTTCAGTAAGGTGTTTGACTCTGTTCCACATAGGAGGCTGATAAATAAATTGGAACACACAGGTGTGAGACATAAAATAGTAGGCTCAGGGGTGGTTCAAGTAACTTTAATGTGGGGGGCTGACAAAATTTAGAAATGAAGGCCGGGGGTCTGGGTGCCGCCTAAGTCCCCAGAAAATGTTACAATTTTTGCAGTGATTTTGTGGCATTTTTTATAGCTTTTGATACTTCTCTGGGGAAAAAATATCAGTAAGGAGTTAGGTGACTTTTTGACAATTTGGTTTAGCAAAAAAAAAAAAAAGAATAAACAAAAAAACTGAGATCCACCCCAAGACCACCAAACAACATACCTTCCCCCTGCTTCAGGGGAGACTGGCTGGGTCACAGGCCAGGCCACAAAACATCTTGTTGAACCACACAATAATAAGAAATTACTACATAAACACACTTTAAAATTTTTGTAAATAGTTTCTACCACAGGATTTCATACCTCCCCAACAGTCCCCAATTTTGACACAAATGGTTCAGTGCTCAGCAGTCCCTTGTACGAGGGGGTAAGCATGTCAGGAACCCAGCGCACTGGCATACATGTGGGGAAAAAAATGGTTCTGTACCACTCTGCCCATCCACCCCTCCCTCCACCTTTGGAGCATAATAGCCTAAAATCTGGCTGATATTAAAGGTTACCAGTAATTATACTAATATACAGAACTAATTTATGTGTTGACAAGGAACATTATCACAAAAAATGACAACTTGAAATAGACCTATTTATATCTATTTGGTTCTTTAGCCCAGAAATTCCATTCTGTGTGTGAGACCCCTTTGGCCAATAGGCTGCAAGTCAGTCACCTACTGATAGTTGGAAGTGTGTTGTGTACAGTACATCTGTAACTAACAAAACAGTCTGGAATTTATTTTGTCCTTTTAGTACATTATTTTATTAAGTCCTGCTACAAGATCAAGTAGGATATAGTTTGTTCCAAGGAAATATTCCTTCTTGAACTTTCTACCAGCATCTAACCCATCATTCTCAGACATGAAGCGGATAGGGGAGGATCTGCTTCAACACACACACACACACACACACACACACACACACACACACACACACACACACACACTAAAGAGCACTGAAACACAGCTGCATAGGACAACATTTCAAGCATGTTTTTTTTTCATGGAACGCATTGAAAATATTAAATGCCAGCTGATATGATGACCACAAAAAACTGCACAGGTAATGTTTTAAACCATGGAACTATATATATATATATATATATATATATATATACATATATACCGAGTGCAAAGTCACAACAGTTCCAAATTTCCATCCATACAGCATACGAAACATTCTGGCATCAGGCAATTTTAGTTTTATGGAAGTCAACTTACCTTTTTAAACTTGTCCACTATTTTCCTGCATGTTTTACAGGCCTCTTTTAAGTCTTTGGCAGATGAATTGAAGCACAATAAAAGGCTAACGAGTGAGCACATCACTAATGCAGTTGTCATCGCTTCACACTTCATTGCAATCTGCTAACCAGATCTCCTCGAGTACAGTTTACATGCTAAGTTTAATAGCTAAATACTACAAGACCATTAAAAACAAAAGGGGGGAGAAGTAACTGATGGTGCTGGTGTGCTGAGTGCTTCTCCGGTCTTAAGGACCACCTAACAGTAACTGTTCACGCAGTCACATACATTAAGTGCTATAATAACTACTTCTGGGTACCCTATGCTGCTGATGCTGCTATATATGCAAATGTAATTAGTTATTGCACCTTGTTGTGCGATGTGAAGCCCTAAGTGCACCTGAAAATGAACAGTAGTAGCAGCACTACCTTATAGAGCATTATGACAATTACCGAAAGTTCCGTGTAAGCCTCTCCTGCTCTGGAATGCGCTTTCATTGGCTATTAATGTGCTTCAATCACACTTCTGACAAACCAGGTCTAGCCTTGCACCAGGGTTGTTGGTTAAACACTTGTAAGCTAAAGTCAGTGTGGAAAGTGCATCTTTCTTTTAGAGCATATGTCAATAAGTACACCAGTGTCCCTTACTAAAATTACTACTCTATTTAAGAAAAAAATCGGTAAAATGTGAGGGGACTGAAATAATTATATGGCCCCCCCTGAAATACAAGTGGAGGGGCCATGGGCCGGTCTCCCCCATTTTAGCCACCCTTGAGTAGGCTGGACTACTACTGGGAGACCCCAGAGAGTGTTAGTAAGGAGTGGTGACCAGTGGAGTCCCAAGGGATTGGTGCTGTGGCCAATTCTGTTTAACATATTCATCAGTGACATCACAGACGGTTTGCAAGGAAAGGTATGCCTGTTGGCAGACAACACCAAGCTATGCAGTAGAGCGGACATGCAAGGGGAGGTCACAGAAATGATTGCTGATCTAAAAAAAAACTGGAGGAATGGTCAAAACAGTGGCAGTTGAAATTCAGTGCCAAGAAGTGCAGAGTTATGCATCTGGGGAGGAAGAACCAAGGCTGGAAATGTACCCGGGGGGGGGGAGACAGCTGACTGAAACTAAGGCAGAGAGGGATCTGGCGGTACTCATATATGACAATTAAATGACAACCAGGCAGTGCAAAAAGGCAGCACAAAAAGCTAGCAGCATTTTCGGATGCATAGGAAGGGGTATTATAAATAGGAAAAGTGAAGTGATAGTCCCACTGTACAGGTCCTTGTTGAGGCCTCACCTGGAGTACTGCATCCAGTTCTGGAGACTGCACCTCAAGAAGGACAAGGATCACCTGGAAACCATGCAGAGGAGGGCTACGAAGATGATGCATGGACTACATGAAAAACTGTATGAATCTAGATTAAACCATCTTAGGATGTACTCACTAGAAAGGAGAAGGGACAGGGGGATTTGATAGAGACATTTAAATACCTGAAAGATATCAACTCAGTAAAAACACAGGATCTGTTCAGGGAAAACACAAATACATGGACAAGGGGGCACAACATGTGCCTGAAGGGAGGTAGTTTCAAAACAAACAGCAGGAAGTTTTTCTTCATGGAAAGGGTAGTGAAGCCCTGCAACAGTCTGGCCTCAGAGGCTGTGGCAGCAAAGACAGTGGGGGAGTTCAAGTTAGCATGGGATAGGTACTGTGGAAACCTAAGGCAGCAAAGAAACTGGGGGGGTAGCTTTCACAGGAAGACCAGAAGGATTGCAAGGTCCCCTTCTGCCGGCACTTTCTTATATTCTAATGTTTTTATGTTCAGTTTGCAGTGCCAGTTCTTCAGATTTCTTCACGGGGTCCATGGTGATGGCCCAGAAGCTCTTCATTTTGATAAAGTTCCTTGGAATTACAAATGTTCTGTTCCTCCCATAGAGTTCATTGTGATGGCCTGGAGGCTCTCTTGTAAATCCTTTGTCCTTGGTAATGCAGTAGTCAATTCCTCAAGCCGGCCAAAGGAAAGTATGCTCAGAGGTCCCTCTGCTTGCATTCTTTTCTACCACATCATCTACAACGCTCAATGAATGCACAACGATTCTTGTGTGGAATTCTACAAATTTTAAAGTTATAGCATACAGTACAGTATAGTGATAGTGATAGAGTGATTTTAGCACAGTTAGTTATAGTAGTGATTTAAGAACTACAGTAATAATAATAATAGAATTGTTGTGATTTAAAAAGTGGAAATTTTGTTGTTCGCACCCCTTTTTCTTGTTCCTTTGTCAGTGGTTCGTTTGCTCAATAAACTAGTCCCGTTTTGAGAGTTGTGTCTCTTGCCTCTATATTTTGGTGAAACTTCCATTATGTAGCCAAATAGTCAAAGAACTGCCTTACGCACAAACCGACCAAGACAGCACACCCTAACCAAAGAGCTAATATGCTGGCAAATCTCATTCAACTCAGAATTTTCATCTCGCTTCACCTTGCACAGCTGGAGTCCAGGTTGATTGGTTGGTTCAGGTTCTCTCGATTCTCAGGTCACTTAACCTGGTGTAGTCAGCAGGATACGTGTGTCTGACTGGTGGTTCTCAAGATTCTCAGCTCACTATTTCTGTGTTTGTTCTGTGGCGAGTTTGTGTCCAGTCAGTCTTTTTCTCCTGCACCCAGCGTCTTGGCAGCTTCACTTTTATAAACAAAACAAAAAATATGCACCTGGAAGTTCTCAGTGCAGGTGGCCCACAGGATTTCCAATCAGCTGATATGTTGTACCACAGAAGGGTACAATGACATTCCATGACCTTTGAACTGTGGTACAGGAACATTATCGCAAGGATGGAAATCCCTGCTGAACAAGGGCTCATTATACACTATATTTAGAATAATGGTATTCTGCATTTATATTTATTTGCCTTACCCAGAAAAAAGCTCAATTGAGAAGTGCTCATTTACAAGGGGGTCCTGGTAAGGACAGACAGTAGTACAGTGAATCAGATACAGTGCAGATCACTGTGAACAAAGGCAGCAAAGTCTGCACAATATACAGAGAACAGTGTACTGTACATCAATAATATGTAGCATAGTAGAAGGTCTTTTTTTTTACTCTTTTTATGCTTTCTAACTCAGGCAGGGATGCACCCCATATATAGCCACTGGACTCCATAAACCTTTTTCACAGATCTAGCATCTCCCAAACTGCCTGGTCTGGGATGCCCATGACTTACCCCACAAAGTGTGGCTCCTTGGAAGGAGAGACCGAGATAAGTTTGAGAACCATCTGAGACTTATGCTGTCATCACTCAGCTGTGTGTGTGTGTGTGGAGGTTGCATGCCCCAGATGCCATGCTGCAGTGTCCAGATGGATTTTACTTGTTTGTACCCATGGAGATGCAGCCATGCAGTGAAATCAAGATGCAGACATATGTGCCCTCATGCATGGCACACCAATATGTACCATCCCTCCAGTCTTGCAGGCCTTGGCTGCTGAACTCCCAGGTTCCACCTGGAATCAGCCTGATATTGGGTGCAGCAGCCCCCCTGGAGGAGGAGGAGGGCAGTCCAGCGAATGCTCATTCTATCTCACCTGGTTGGCCCTCTGATGCTCAAGGCTTGTTCCTGAACCCGGCTCATCAGTGTTGCAAGCGGTAGTGTGACTGCTGTGCTGGTGGGACAGACCAGCATGAGAGAAAGTCTTAACATATTAGGTATAGGCATAAATACAGAACATAACATTACTGTACAAAAGGCAGAGGAACAATGACAGTAGTAGTAACTCGTAACAATATTGTCTCGGGAGTGACTTTCTAATAAGGCTTTGAAGGAGTTGAAACTAACCAGAGTGTTCAGTTTAAAGAAGGTTTGTAATTTATTCCAAAGATTGGGTTCAAGCCAGCTGAATGCCATTTTGTCATAGTTGGTGAGGTGTCTGGGGATCTCTAGAAGTATTACATTGTTAATCCTTAGGATGTTATGGCACAAGTTTCTTTGGAAGATGGATGTGATATATGGTGGTAGAATGCGCCTTGTATGGCCAGGTGAACAGTTTTTTTAGCCATCTAGTGGCAAGCAAGGGCCAGCTAACTGCTGAGTATAGGGCACAATTATGGGTGCTAGGGGGAAGGGTAGTTATGAATTGAAGTTTGTATTAATGGGGAACTGTGAATAACAAGATTATTTAAACACCAAGGGTTTGGGTGGCATCTTAGAACCTTGAGAACGAAGCTTGAATGGTTCCTCAGATGCCATCAAACTGAAGTGTTCCTATAGCCTTGTTGTTCTCAGTTCCTCTTTTTTTCCCTGGAATTTTGCTTGAAGCAGAATAGGATTTTTCCATATCAAAATCTGTTCAAAAAGTGTTGGCAAAATCCAAAACTCAAAAGCATGGAAGCAACAGTTACACAAAAAAACACAGTGGCAGTTGACAAGTCAAGGCAAGTTACAGTTCTACCTAAAACATAGCCAGTCTTAATTCTTTCAAAGTGATTTGAATTTATTACCTATGATGCTGGAGGTGGAAGACTAGGTTTGCAGGCAAAGGCACCTAGCTTCACCTGAGCTCTTTTCTTCTAGGTTTGCTTGTAAGGACAGAGCAAGGAACAACATTATCAGAACAAGGAAAAAAAATTAAGGCTTCTTTTGGCTAGACAGATTTACTGTGTGTTACTATTTTCTTTTGTGCTTACAGGTTTTGTTACCGTTTTACTTACATTTTATTGCTTTATTGTTCTCTAATTCAAATTACTTTTGCAGGCTATGCTTTCTAATGCATTGTTACAAGGTGTGCCTACAGGTGTGTTACTGTTTATTACAGACTACTGCTGTAATCTTCTCTGATTCAGATTGTCTTTTGCAAGGTATATCTTCTGTTAAATTGTTCTGCAGGTTGTGCTTACAGGTTTTGTTACTTTTTTACTGCTTTATTTTTCTCTGTAGTGAAGTGTTTTTGCAGGTATATCTTCTGTGAAATTGTTACAGGTGGTGCTTACAGGTTTTACAGTTTTATCCATCATTAGGCTAAGCTTTCAGGGCTAGTTAGAGGAGCACATACGAGATACAGACTGAGGGATAATGACTACATTTGTTGTTAGTTGATTGTTTTTGCTTTTACCTCTTTGTTTTTGCTCTTACTTCCTTGTCTCTTTCATCTGTGGTTCCTCTTTTTCAGCAGGGGAAGGACCCTACCACCCGCCCCAATCCCCAACCACCCCATGCTACACTCCTTTTATAGAGTAACACAGTCATGACATTTTCTGTAGCAAAGCAGGAAGGGGAGGATCAGAGGGGTATCCACACAGTGACCTCACTTACAGGGGCACAATTAATTTAACTTGTTATAAAACGTTATACAAAAACAAATAAACAAAAATATAACAACAAAAAAATAAAACTCTTCCTTTCATTTTTCTTCTAATTACCTGGACCAGGTTATAAACTCGGCAACTCAGTTGGAATGGATATTATTAACTTTAGGTACTGCTGAACACTTTTCAAAAGGGTAGTTATACAGGATTTAGGATGCTGTCCCACATGCTGGACCATTGGAGATCTAAGGGCTCAGCTCCAGGCAGCATGGGCAGAGATTGTGCACCTCAAATTGCATATTCAGAAGGAAATATATTACATGAACTGCCCGCCATCTCCCCAACATCCAACTGAAGCACCTCAACCACAGAGGGTAGTTGGTCCGGGAGATTGGCAGGTGGTTAGGAGGGGTAAATCAGGTGCCCCATCACTCAGTGCTCACCAATGTATCATCTCCACAACCCATATAAAAACTGCAAACAGATATCAGCCTCTATCTCTGAAATCAAACAAAGGGACAGAGGACACTGCAAAGCAGGACACTGCAACACAGGAACTAGTGCTGCAAAACCTGCCCAAAACAGGGACCAAAACAAAAAAAGGCAAAAAGGAAACCAAAACACTTTTGATCATAGGAGACTCCCTGATTCAGAGAGTTGATACCTACCTCCAGCTGGGGGTAATGGTCAGATGTCTCCCAGATACATCAGCATAGAGAGATGCTGACTGTATTACTAAAATCGTACAGGAAGCAAGAGAAAACATAAATGTCCAGGTACACATAGGGACTAACAATCTCGCCAGCCAGTCAGTTGTGGAGCCCAAGGAACACCTGATCAGGCTGGGAGACAAACTGTCATCCATTTCATTCAGCAACTCCTTCTTTGAGATCCTGCTGATCTGGGAGGGGGATGCAGATGGACAGAAGGTCAGAGAAGAGGAGATAAGAGAGCTAAACACACGGCTCAAGGTCTAGTGCCAGGAAAATGAGACAAATTTATAGGTAACTGGCAACAGTTTTGGAAGCGAAAGTGCTTTAAATTTGATGGACTGCATCTGACTAAGGAGGGAGTCAGTGCACTGCCACAGAAATTTGATGTCTTTGCTGAATATCTAAACTAGCAAATGGGGAGAGGAGTGCAGCACCCAATACATTGAATGGGAAGAACAACCCTCCTCCCTCAGCTAGTGATCAAACAGAAGTTCAGCATGTTTGTAGTTCATTTGCATCACCAGGTAAGAAAAAAGATCCAGCTCCACATAGGACATGCAGGGGAAAAGCCGGACCTCGCTCCACAACTAATGCACTGAAATCTGGCAATGGAAAGTCATGTACACAAATGCCCACAGTCTGGGAAACAAGATCCCAGACCTGGAGGCAACAATGACAGAGGATAAACTGGACATAGTAGCCATTAGCAAGACATGGTTCACCAATAACCACACTTGGGAGACTTTGGTACTTGGTTATGTACTGTTCAGAAGAGACTGAGGTGCAAAAAGGGGGGCGGGGGGAGGAGTGGCCCTTCATGTCAATGAAAACGTCAAAGCTACAAAAATTCAGAATGCACATAAGGAGCCAGAAGAACTGTGGATCACCCTGGAAACAGGAAATGGGACAGCCATACAAACTGGGGTTGTCTACGGGCCTCCAGACCAGGGGGAGGACATAGACACGTTACTGTTAGAAGATATACAAAACATGACTGCTAAAGGGGAATTGCTGATAATGGGAGACTTCAACATGCCAGATAGAGAGTGGTCAATATCAGAGGAATATCCACCAGAACTAAACACACAGTGGATTCCCTGCAGGGGTAGGGTCTCAAACAATAGGTACAACAACCCACAAAATACAGGACTATCCTGGGCCTAGTACTGACTAATGGGGAAAGGATCACAGATCTCCAGGTAGAAGGTCACTTGGGGGCCAGTGACCATCACACGGTATGTTTCCATTTGGCCACTAGAACCAAATCATCCCATTCCAAGGCCAAAATATAAGACTACAGAGGAGCTGACTTTGATAAGATAGCCAACAGAGTTAAGCTAGCCCTGGCAAGAAGAAATACAGGTGAGAGGGCACAGGCAAAGTGGGCAAGCATTAAGGATGCAATACTTGAAACAACAACCCATTGTGTTAGGGAGAAAAGCAAGAGCAAAAGAAGGAGGAAACCACTTTGTTTCTCAAAAACAGTAACAGAAAAGGTCAGCCTTCAGGAAATACATAGATACATAGATACATAGATAGTATGGCCCACCCAGTTTGCCCATTTGAGCTTGTAAGTTCAGTTTATGTTTTCCTAGAAGTCTGTTGCCCTTTACCCCTGACCTCCAGAATTCCTTTATGTCTATCCCATGCATTCTTAAATCCCGTGACTGTTTCTGCCCCCACCACTTCCTCTGGCAGGGTGTTCCACTTGTCCAACACCCGTTCTGTGAAGAAATTCTTCCTCACATTTCCTCTGAATCGTCCTCCCTCCAACTTCATCCCATGCCCTCTAGTCCTGGAACATCTTTTCCGCTTAAAAATAGTGTATTCCTGCACCCTGTTCCTCCCTGTAAGATACTTGTATGTCTCTATCATATCCCCTCTCTCCCTCCTCTCCTCCAGGGAGTACATGTTCAGTTCCTCCAACCTGTCCTCATAGGACTTGTGATGCAATCCATGTACCATCTTTGTTGCCCTCCTCTGCACCTTCTCTACCCTGTCTATGTCCTTACGTAGGTAAGGTCTCCAGAACTGTGCACTGTACTCCAGGTGGAGCCTCACTAGTGTCATGTATAGTGGAATTATGACCTCCCTTTTTCTGCTGGTGATGCCCCTGCCTATGCATCCCAGCATCCTATTTGCTTTACCTGCTGCCTTGTCATACTGTTTCCCTACCTTGAGGTCATCAGAGACGATAATCCCAAGATTCCTTTCCTGCTTGGTGCATGCTATATCCTCACCCCCCAACTGATATATTGTGCCAGGGTTTTTGTGCCCCATATGCATTATTTTGCACTTCTTTGCATTGAATTTCAACTGCCAAACCCCTGACCATTCTTCAAGTTTCTGCAGGTCCCTTCTCATTCTGTCTACACCCTCTGGTGTGTCTACTCTGTTACAGAGCTTTGTGTCATCAGCGAACAGTGAAATTCTGCCTTCTAGGTCCTGCGCAATGTCACTGATGAAGATGTTGAATAGGACCGGTCCCAGCACTGATCCCTGTGGTACCGCACTGGTCACTTTTCCCTAAGGGAACGCAGCAGGATGAAGATAGGGAGGCATACCAAACTTCCCTAAGGGAAACAGGGAAGGCAGTAAGACAGGCAAAGATCCAAACTGAGAAAACACTAGCGCAAACAGTAAAAGAAGGGGACAAGACTTTCTATAGATACATCAGTGAAAGGAGAAGGTCCAGAGAGGGTATTGCTAAGATCAAAGGTGACAAGGGGGAGTGTGTGGAGGAGGACCAAGGAAAAACATCTATCTTAAATAGATACTTCTGCTCAGTATTTACTGAGGAGAAAGTAGGGCAGGGCCCACAGCTCAGCACCATGGACATGGGGGGAGGGAGGTGTGCACAAGTCCCTTCACAAAAAAAAGGGTCCTACAAGAGCTCACTAAACTCAGGGTGGACAAGGCAATGGGACCTGATGGCATACATCCCAGGATACTAAAGGAGCTAAGGGTGGAACTAGCAGAGCCATTAGCAGAACAGTTTAGTGAGTCTCTGAGCACAGGAGAGGTCCCAGGAGACTGGAGAAGGGCTCATGTGATCCCGCTCCACAAGAGTGGTAGCAGGGAGGAGGCAGGGAACTACAGACCAGTTAGTCTTACGTCAGTAGTGGGCAAGATTATGAAGGCATTCCTTAAGGAAAGGATAGTACAACACCTGGAATCCGTAGGAGCACAGGATTCAAGAAAGCATAGGTTTACAACAGGACGGTCCTGTCAAACTAATCTCATAGATTTCTTTGACTGGGTAACCAGAGTGGTGGACCAAGGGGGTGCAGTTGTTGTTACCTACCTTGACTTCGGCAAAGCTTTCAATACTGTTCCACATAGAAGATTGATTAATAACCTGGGTAGGCTCGGGTGGGTCAGAAGTTGGTCAACTGGGTGGCAAACTGGTTGGCGGGCAGAAAACAGAGAGTGGTAGTAAATGGTATACAGTCAGAAGAGATGCAAGTCACAAGTAGGGTACCTCAGGGATCAGTCCTGGGGCCATTCCTCTTCAATATCTTCATCAGTGACATTGCAGATGGACTGGAGGGTAAGGTTTGCCTGTTTGCAGATTATACCAAGATCTGCAACAGAGTAGGTGATCCAGATGGGGTGGACAGAATGAGAAGAGATCTGAAAAAACTGGCAAAATGGTCTGAAGAGTGGCAATTAGGGTTTAATACAAAAAAGTGCAAGATCATGTCCTTTGAGAAGAGAAACCCTGAAGCTACCTATAGGTTGGGAGGAGAGTAGCTAGCAATCACAAGGCAAAAAAGAGACTTGGGCATCATTATCACAGATGACCTGAAATGATCCAAGCAGGCCACTAAAGCAGTAGGTAAGGCTAGAGGGATATTGGGGTGTATTACAGTAGTAGGGGTATCACAAGTTGTAAGAGGGAGGTAATAATCCCTCTTTACAAGACACTGGTTAGGCCCCATCTAGAATACTGCATGCAGTATTGGAGGCCGCATCTGCACAAGGACATTAACAAAATGGAGGTAGTCCAGAGAAGGGCAACCAAAATGGTGCAGGGACTGCATCAGGAAACATATATGGACAGATTAACGGAGCTCAAAATGTATACGCTAGAGCAAAGGAGGGCGAGAGGTGATATGATCGAAACATTCAAACATCTTAAGGACATTAACAAGGTGAAACAGTCTAACGTTTCAATATAAGAAAAATAGTGGAAAAAAGGACACAGCATGAGATTAGAGGGAGGCCGATTAAGGGGTAGTGTGAGGAAGTTCTTTTTCACACAAAGGGTGGTGGATGCATGGCACAACCTACCTCAGGAAATGGTGGATATGAATACAGTGCAGGGCTTCAAACAGGCATGGGACAGGCATACGGGAGCAATACAGATGAGTATGACTAAATAGGCCATTGACAGAGTAAAGGCCTATGGCACATTCATAAGGTAGAAAAAATGGGCAGACTGGATGGGCCTTGTGGTCCTTATCTGCCGTCAACTTCTGTTTCTATGCTTTGCATTGGTGGGGAAGGTGTAAATCTGGGATGTCTGGTGCTAGTCTCCGGGACTAGATAAACTGAAAAGACCTTGCCTACTTGGAAATGGTGCTTCAAATGAGTTTCTAATTCCTTCAGAAACATTGTGTTTACACATAGAAACATAGACAATAACAGTAGAGAAAGACTGATAGTCTAGCCAATCTGCCCATGGTTTCCTATGTAGCCCTGGGACCGACTGTCCATCTAGGGTTCTAGCCCTTCCCATCTACCCCCTTTTTGCCCTCCCTGTTACTGTCACCCCAAGTAACTACTATACCTTTCACTCTGCCCCAACCATGCTTAAAACTATTAATGGTTTTGTCACCCACCACCTCAGCTGGTGGACTGTTCCACGCTTCCACCACCCTTTCTTTAAATAATTCTTCCTCATATACATAATATGTGCTGAGTCCAAGGCAAACCTTGATGCCTGTCACTGGCTGCAGGGTGCGGGGTGGGGTTGGAATGGCATGAGCACTACAGTTGGCAATTCAAAGGCACACCCCTGATGCCTGTCAGTCTGTACAGGGTGTGACATTATGGTTAGAAACCCTAATGCCCCGGGCGTTTGTTGGTATTTGCAGTACAAATTTTTAACATGGCCTTTTTGTGACCCCCACCTCATGAAAGCATTTGGGACCTCTTCTCATGAACAGTGGCACTGTGATTTTGTCAATGTGTCCTGAACTTTGAGTTCCTCAGCGACCGTGCCTTTGTGTGCCAGATGTACGAAAACACAGATCGGGCAGGATGTGAAGAATGACAGCTGCACCATTCATAGGGAGGTGTGAAGAGATGTCAATGTTGAAAATCTGTAGTGAAAATATTAAAAATGTTCAAACTTCCGAGCGCACATGGAAACTATGCAACGCATGCACGTAACACAGTCATTTAGTGGAATTATTTCACCAAATTTATAACATAGACATTTTGTGACCTCTGCTCATGAACACTGCCACTATGATTTTCTTAATCTGTCATGAACATTGATTTCACACAGCAACCTCGCAGTCCTGCGCCAGATGTGTAAACACATATTTTGGGCAGGATGTGAAAAATTACAGCTGTATTGTTCATAAGGAGGTATGAAAAAGTGGCAATGTTGAAAATCTGGAGTGAAAGTACTACAAATTTGCGAAGTTACAAGGGTGCGTGGAAACTGCACAACGCACACTTGTAATGCAGTTATTTTATGCACGTTTGTCACCAAATTTTCAACATAGACATTTTAGGACCTCTGGTCATGAACAGTGTCACTGTGATTTTATATATGAACATACATACGAACATACGAATCTGCCAGTAGAACAGACCAATCAGTCTATCTAAGTCTGCCCGAGTGTGCAGTTAGCATGCTAGATTGCAGCTGCCTCAGCCTCCTCCCCCTCAGTTCCTCCCATGCTTGTCCCAGCCCCTGCTCCCTGACTCTTCCTCTTGCTTTATCCCACTCCTTTTCAAAGCTATTGACTATTCTACATGTTACCACCCCCTCTGGCAGCGCATTCCAACTAAACACCACCCTCCCAGTAAAGTAGTGCCTCCTCATTTCCCTCTTGAAATGTTCCCCTTCCAAGCTTAGTTCATGCTCCCTCGTCTCTTTTCCACTCCTCAGTTTAAACACCCCCTAGGTGCTAGGTTTATTTACACCCCTCAGGTATTTAAATGCTTCAATCATATTCCCCCATCCCTCCTCTCCTCCAGTGTGTACATGTTCGGCTCCTTCAGCCTAATTTCATATTCCTTTCCTTCCATCTCCTTTAACATTTTTGTTGCCCTCCTTTCCACCCCCTCCAGTAACTTTATGCCTCTCCTCAGGTATGGCCTCCAGTATTGCACACAGTACACTAGGTGCGGTCTGACCAATGATCTGTAGAGAGATAGGATCACAGCCCTATATCTGGATGAGAACCCTCTTGGGATGCAACCCAGCACCCTGTTTGCCTTCGCTGCTGCTCTCCTGCACTGGGCTGAGTTGTTCCCAGTTACCAACACCCCTAGGTCCTTCTCCTCCTCCTCTGTGATCCCCAACCTCATCCCCCCAAATCAATAGTCCCTCTTCTGGTTCTTAGCCCCGAAGTGTATCACCTTACCCTTCTTTGTGTTGAATCTGAGCTGCCACTCCACCAACCATGTCTCTAGTTTGGTTAGGTCCCCCTGCAGTTTTTCCCATCTGTCCTCTTTGTCCACCACCGCCCCCAATTTGGTATCATCTGCGAACAGACTAACCCAGCTCCCCACTCCATGTGCTATATTGGAGATAAAGAGCCCAAATAGCACCGGGCCCAGCACTGACCCCTTCGGCACCCTGCTTGTCACTGCACTAGGTGCCGAGAGCTCCCCCCCCCACCACCACCCTCTGCACCCTCCCGTGTAACCAGTTCTCTATCCATTTAGTCAGCTTTTTTCCCACCCCCACTGCCGTCAGCTTCCCCCCAGTCTCCCATGAGGCACTGTATCAAAGGCCTTACTGAAGTCCAAGTACAAGACATGTACTTCATGGCCCCTGTCCAACTCCCTTGTCACCCAGTCATAATACTTTACTAGGTTGGTTTGACAAGACCTCCCTGAAATGAATCTGTGTTGCCGGCCATCTTGGAGGCCATTACTCTCTAGGAATGCCACCAGCCTCTGCATCAGTATCGCCTCCATAAGCTTACCCACTATGGACGTGAGACTGACCATCCGATAATTTCCTGGCTCCTCCCTAGGCCCACTCTTGTGTATGGGCACCACATGGGCCACCCTCCAGTCCTGGGGCACACACCCCATTTCCAGGGAGGTGTTGAACAGACCTGCCAGTGGCTCATCCAGCAGCTCCACCATCTCCCATAGAACCCTGGGGTGGATGCCATCGGGACCTGGTGCCTTGTCCACCATTGGTGCCCTGAGCCCCTCTAACACTCTACTCCCTGTGATCACTTTTTCCGTCACCTGCTCCCCCCTTTCCCTACCCCCCAGCCCATGGTGGTAGTGGACCATCCCCTCTCCTTAGTGAAAATGGAGCAGAAGTACTCATTTAGAATTTACCCTTGCTCCTCCCCCTTTTCCACCCAATCAGCTCCCCGCTTTATCCTCACAATATGTTCCTTGCACTTCCTCTTTTCCCTGACATACCTAAAAATGTCCTTTTCTCCTTACTTTATGTCCTGTGCTAACCTTAATTCCCTGGAGGCCTTAGCTTTTTTCACCCTCTTGGCCACCTCCTTTGACCAACTCCCATAAGCCTCCTTATCCTCACCCTTCCCTGTTCTCCTGTACTTCCGGTATGCAGCCCTCTATACCCTCTATGCCCTCACTCCTTGCAGCACTTCCTTGTTCAGCCAGCATGGTTTCTTGGCTCTGCTCTTCTTACTCCTGGCCCTGTTGTAGGCTACTGTGGCCTCTGTTAGCTCAGTCTTTATGACTCACCACTTTTGTTCTGCATCCATCCCGGGCCTTATATCCTGGAGTCTCCCTCGCAGTATTGCTCCCATCCTCCCAAAGTCTACCCTACTAAAGTCCAGCACCTTAGTGTCCTTGCCTCCTGTCTCCCTGCCCAGTGTAAGAACAAGCCACACTGTTTGGTGGTTGCTACCCGCTACTGGGTCCTCCACCCTTACCTCCCTCACCATCTCCCCATTTGCCAGTACTAGGTCCAGAGTGCTACCAAGCCTTGTAGGCCCATTAACCAATTGCATCAGAAGGCCATCCTGGAATGCATCGAGGAGCACCTGTTCCCTGGTACTTCTAGTAGCCGGGGTGCTCCAGTCAACCCCATGTAGGTTAAAATTCCCCACTATCACCACACTCCCCCTTCTACACACCCTCCTTATCTTCTCTGCCAAATCCCCATCCAGTTCCCTGGATTGGGCTGGTGGTCTGTACATCACTCCCAGCCTCAGCTTTCTGTACTTGGAGTCCAGGAGCTGCACCCAAAGTGCCTCTGTCCTCTCCTGTTCTCCCTCGTCCCTTATACATTTGATCTCTTACCTCACATAGAGTGCAACCCCCCCCCCTTCCAACCCCCGATCCCTCCTGTATATCCTGTATCCTGGGATTGCCAAGTCCCAGTCATGGTACTCTGCAGCCCATGTCTCTGTCACTGCAGCAGTGTCCACCTTACCCTCTAAAAGGAGCGCCTGCAGCTCTGCAATTTTGTTCCCCAGGCTTCTTGCGTTGAGAGAGACCACCTTCCACCCATACCACCCTTCTCCTCACTCTTGTCCTTGGCCTGTGTCCCTCCTCCCAGTAGTCCACACCCTTTCTCCTCATTATTGTTACTGGGTGGTGGTGCCTTATCAGACCACTCTGCCCGGCCCCTCCCAGGGCTACTATGCCTCCACCTTTACCTATATTTAGGGGGGTGAGCTCATTAGGCTCCCCTGTCCGGACCTTTCTACCAACCTCAGTCTTTTAGCCACCCCCTTCACTAGTTTAAATCCACCTTAGTAGAGACATACGCCTCTAATCCCGAGTTTAAATCTCCCCTCCCTGCTCAAGTGTAGCCTGTCCCCCACATGCAAGTCACTATTGCCCCAAACCCTGCGCCAGTTAGTCACTAACCCATAATTTTTGGTGTGGCACCAATTCTTCAGCCGTTCGTTGAACTCCTGGATCCTAACCTTCCTCCTGATGCATGCACATGGTACCGGGAGTACCTCTGAGAATGCCACCAACTCCCCCAACCCTTCACACTGCCTGCCTGCCCAACTCCTACAACCTCCCCCTCACTACTTCCACAGTCTCCCCCGCCAAGTCGCTTGTACCCACATGCAACACTAAATGAGGTTTCATCCTCCCCATCACTGCACATTTGAGCAGTGCCTGCCCTGCCCTTCCTGCAGTCAACCTGGGGATAGCTTCAACCCATGAAATACGTCTGTGCCTTCCCCCCTTCTGCTCCATCTCACCCCTTTCAGTATAGAATCCCCCAGGATGAGTACCCCCTGTCCCTCACCCCCTTTCCCTTCTAATGCCCCTTCCACCACCTCAGTATTCGTTCTTTCCTGCCCCTTACTCCCGCCAGCTGCACCCTCTCTGACTTCTGTATCTACAACCCCTACTTCTGCCTCACCTTTTTTCTCTGCCTTATTCCTCCCATTCCACTTGAACCCCTTCCCAGCCTGACTACTTCCTACTGGGCTTCCTATGTCAACCTCCCCTCCTCCCCTGCTGATTTCCAACCCCTCTCCTATCCCCATTGTTGTCGATTTAGAGCCCCCATTCCCTTCAACCCTCAATAGTGATACCCCTCCCATCCTTCCCCTTCCCGTAGCCTTCTCCCCTCCAGTCACCCCACTCCTTTCTTACTAGCTCCCCTTCTACCCTTTTGTCCTTGCTATCTCTTCCCCTACCTGTTGCCATCCCTCTCATGCCCTGCTTGTCCCCCCTCCTTCAGTATGTTCCTGCTCTCGCTCGCTCTCTCCCATAGCAGAGGCTCAAATCTATTCTAGTCGATACCCTCCTACATCTCTTCCCTTATTGGTTCCCCCTCCTACTTGTTCCCCCACGTCCCCCTTGGTCCCACCCTGGTCCCTCCCTACCTGCAGCCATCTGCTGTCTCCCTGGTACTCCTCATGGTCTCTTCCTCCTCCATCAGGAGGCTCCCCCCTCACCTCAGGCACCCCCTCCCTTCTCCTCTCTTTTCTGCTTGTGCCTCAGATACAGGAGTTGGTTTCAGTCCTTAGTTGTTCTTCCACCATCCCCCACTTGCCATCCCTCCCCCAGCCAGGATGCCTACCATACTCATCTGCCCTGCCACTTAGACTCCTCCCTAACCTCCACAGTTCCTCCCTCAAACTAGCCAGTGTTCTATAGACCATACACCCCCTCTCCTCCAAGCCCAGTCCAGGATCATGGCAGACCCACACCCTGTACACTCCACCACCCTTCCAAAGATGCCCGCCCTATTGACATGTGGCACCTGCCCCATTGTGGCCCCCATCTTATGTTAAGGGCTCTTACTTCCAGTTTCTGTACCCTACTACAACTGTTAGGCCCTTATTTACTCAAATTTCTGTTCCCCTCACACAAGTCCCCCTACTGCCCCCTTGCCGACCTGGTTAATTCAGTCTCAAATCTCATCTGTTTTGTTCTCAGCCCTCATAGTTTCACTTAGCCCAGGTAAAAATTGTATTGCACGCTAAGTATTACTCAGCTCAGTTAGAGAAATAAACAGAACAAATAAATTTGTATTATTATAGCAATCCTAACAGTATATCTTAGTACTTAGCTCAGTTAGAGAAATAGACAGAACAACTAAATCTGTATTATTACAGCAGTCCTAAAATTATCCAATCATTGCTTTGTTTCCACCCCAGAGACCCTGCTGTAAAATAGGACCACACAAGACCCTGGGTGGTTGGGTGGACAACTCTAAAGTCCTGACAGAGCTCCATTGAACTCACTCTCTCCCCCTCTCTCACTTGCTCATTCTGTTGCTCCTGGTGCTGCAGGCTGCCCTTTTGTACTGGGCTCCTGCCTGCGTTGGTGCCTTTTTCTGCTCACAAAGAAATCTGCAGTAGTCCTGACAGAGCTGCATTGAGCTCGCTCACTCCCTCTCTCTCACTCGCTCATTCTGTTTCTCCCGATGCTGCAGGCTGTCCCTTTGTACTGGGCTACTGCCTGCATTGGCACCTTTTTCTGCCCACAAAGAAATGCGCAGCAGTCCTGGCAGAGCTGCATTGAGCTTGCTCACTCCCTCTCTCTCACTTGCTCGTTCTGTTTCTCCCAGTGCTGCAGGCTGCCCTTTGCTACTGGGCTACTGCCTGCATTGTCGCCTTTTTCTGCCCACAAAGAAATCCACAGCAGTCCCAACAGAGCTCCGTTGACCTTGCTCACTCCCCCTCTCTCACTTGCTTGTTCTGTTTCTCCTGGTGCTGCAGGCTGCCCTTTTGTACTGGACTCCTGCCTGCATTGGTGCCTTTTTCTGCCCACAAAGAAATCCACAACATTCCCAACAGAGCTCCGTTGAGCTCGCTCAGTTCTCCTCTCTCACTCGTTCGTTCTTAATCTGTCCCAAACACTGATTTCCCACAGCGACTGTGCTATTCTGTGCTGGAAGTGAAAGAATACATTTTTGTCAGGATGTGAAAAATGACAGCTGTACTGTTCATTGGGGGGGGGGGGGTTGAAAAAACACCAGTGTTGAAAATCTGGCATGAAAATATTACAAATTTGTGAAGTTACGAGCGTACTGCACATGCTTAACATAGTCATTTAGTGGAATTATTTCACCAAATTTTCAACATAGGCATTTTGTGACCTCTGCTCATGAACACTGTTACTATGATTTTCTTAATCTGTCCCGAACATTAATTTCCCACAGTGACCACGCTATTTTGCGCCAGATGTGTAAATGCATGTTTCTGTCAGGATATGAAATATGACAGCTATACTGTTCATAAGTAGGTGTGAAAAAATGGCAATGTTGAAAATCTGGAGTGAGAATATTACAAATGCACAAAGTTACGAGGGTGAGTGGAAACTGCACAACGTGCACTTCGTAAAAAGTCATTTTATGGATGTTTGTCACCAAATTTTTAACATAGGCATTTTAACACCTCTGCTCATGAACAGAATCACTGTGATTTTCTTAATCTGTCCCAAATACTTACTTCCCACAGTGACCGCGCTATTCTGCGTCGGAAGTGCAAAAACACATTTTGGCCAGGATGTTAAAAAATGACAGCTGTACTGTTCATAAGGAGGTGTGGACAAATGCCAAAATTTAAAATCTGGAGTGAAAATATTACAAATTTGCGAAGTTACGAATGTGCATGGAAACTGCAGAATGCACGCTCGTAACACATTCATTTTATGGACTTTCATCACCAAATTTTCAACATAGGCATTTTACAACCTCTGCTCATGAACAGTGTCACTGTGATTTTTGTAATGTGTCCCAAACACTGATTTCCCACAGCAACCACTCTATTCTCCTCCAGAAGTGCGAAAACACATGTCGGCCAGGATGTGTAAAATGACAGCTGTACTGTTCATAAGGAGGTCTGAACAAATGCCAATGTTGAAAATCTGGAGTGAAAATTTTACAGATTTGCAAAGTTACGAGTGTGCATGGAAACTGTGCAATGCACTCTGGTAAAACAATCATTTTTTTGATTTTTTTCACCAAATTTGCAACATATGCTTTTTGAGAACCCACCTCAAGAACAGTCACACTGTAGTTTCATTAATCGGTTCTGAAAGGTGGTTCCATGCAGTGACCGCAAAATCATCTTTCGGGACTGAATAAAGCTATGACAGTGACTGTATTCATGAGGAGGGGTCCCAATAACCCCATATAGAATATCTGGTGGCAAAAGTCCAAAAAATGGCTGCGATATCCACATAAGTTAAAAAAACCCTATTTATGCCATTATACAGCTTACCGGCATTTCTTCAGTTCACGGTCGGCTTCGAAGAGTGCAGACATGTTCCCGGTCCACTGAAGATAGTCACGCCGGACTCCGGAGGTAAGTATGGGGTGAGGGAGGTGTGGGGAGGTGGGTGCACAGTCGGTGGGCGTGGGTTGTGGGAGTGGGCACAAAAGACCGTGAGGGACCATTTTCTTTATTTCAGGGGCAAAAAATAATAAAAAGGACGTCGCGGGAAGTTTTTTTTTTCAGGCTTCATTTGTGCACACTGAGGTGGGCTCCCAGTGTGCCGCCTGCATTTTGGGGAAGGGAGGACTTAAACCAATGAGAACTGGGCCTCCCATTGGCAAATAAAGACTGTTTAGGGGGCATGATGCCGAGGGGGATTGGGCACCCCCTCGGCACACATCAAATGGGGGAGGAGGGTACATTATGCTGATGGGGAGTGGGCTCCCCCATTGGCAAATGAACTGGGTCTGGGTCATGCCAACAGGGGGATTGGGCACCCCATTAGTCAGCTTTCATGGAGCTCTGAGTAAGCCACCACCATGTTTAGGGAAATGCAGGGGGAAATGTTATACCAGGCAAGGTACCACCCTGCAATGATGAGTCGCTCCCTCATTGCAGCAGCCAAATAGTTTCAAGTTGGTGGCACTTCTGTAGAACCAGTGTCATCAGGACACTGGGTTTGCATTGGGAGCACACTGCCAAGCCTACAAATGTAGTGCTGGCATTGGCGGCCACAATGCCGTACCTCCACAACCCGCTTCTCTCCAAAGCTGCCACATAATGTTTCTTGTGCATGCCCGAAAGCAAACATAAAAATCAGTTTTGATAGCTGATGGACTCATTTTACTTAGACTACTTACTAGTGCAAATCTTGTACCATTTTGTTTTTCCAAAAGTAAATAATATTAATATTGCAAAACTGCTTGCAGCTTTGTTGCTTAGCTCCTCATTGACTTGGGGGGCCTACAATGTACAAAACATATAACTGTATCACTGAATCTTTTTTAAATGCTTGAAGCAGAAAAGAATGACTGTCACATCAGAGGACTTTATCTGCCCTAAGGTTGGGCCATTGCACAAGATATTTCACTATGATGTAGCTCAGTGGTGGAGAGGGCTGAGGCACTTGGTGTGTGTGTCTGTCTGACCTCATGCTGCACCAATGACTTAGGTTCAGAGACAGACCTGGATTGCTTGGGAGCTGGTCAGAGGAGAGAGGATTGAGCACTCCAGGGACAGCTGTTCTCCTTCGTGGAGGGGTAATGTACATCCCATGGGGCAGCTCTCCCCTGGAAGGTCTGGATGGCAGTGCAGTGAAACACCAGGGAATGGGTCCCCACCCACGTGGTGCACAACTGGTCCTAGTGTGAAAACCAGAGGAAACCCCCCACCCTTGGCCAGATGAGTGCCTGATCCCACACAGGCCCTGCACTGGTGACTGGGCATTTCTGGAGTCCTGTGACACAGGACCACCAATGAAGCATGGTAAGTTCCAGAGAAGCCATATGACGGTGCTGCCGGGACCAATCTGAACAGGAAATGGTTGGTAGTTGAGGCAGACAAACTACTGTTACAAAAAAAAAGATATTTCACCCTGCAACAAGTCTAGAGGACAGGAAGAGAGAGGAGAATCTGGGGTAGCCTCCGAGATTCCATGCTCTGCCTCAACAACAGGTGATGCATTGATCTATTTTGCAGCCATGAGAACAAGCAGGGCATTAGTTGATGAAAGACTTACTAAGGCTATTGTTTTGGCAGACAAGTCATTTTCTTTATCACCTGAGTTATCTGTGGAGTCGTTTTCATTAGTATACACCGCCGACGGTGACATTTCAACAGTGACCATCACTACAGCGACTACAGCTCCCCATGTGGGAGGTTCAGGGGACAAAGCCCCCTGAAGAAAACATGTTTTTCAGTGAGGAACTGTATGCCGACTGCAAATGCGGTCAACATGACAGTTTCACTGTATGGTCGTTCGACAAACATTTTATGTCTGACTGATAGTAGATCCTTTTTATTAACCTACCTGACTGCACAGTGTTGAGTCCATTTGCCAATCACTAGATCAGGTCCTGGCATTATCGTAAGATTCAATATTTGATGCTGCAAAAGCAACGTCTGAAAATCTGCAAAAATATGTAACTGCACAAAAGAAAGTTTACAGAAACTGAAGAGCAATTGATATCTGTATCAGAGTTTTGCAAAAAAGTGACAACTGTCTTCCCTAGAATCAGTGTTGATATTACAGTAGGGGCTTGCCAGGGATCTGCCCCCCAGTTCTGAAATAAGCCCCAGTAGCTTATGCATCATTGCCATTGAATCATAAAGTAAAGGGGGGCTCACTTTAAAGATAGGGCCCTTATGGACCCTCCAAGCCCCCAAAGCTCATAAAGTATAATTCCTACACTGCCTAGGAATCAGTAAAACATGCAGAAGTTTGACAGCATTACAATACTCAAAGAAAAATTGAACATTAAGAGAACAAGGTCTGTTTTCGCAATATACGTATTGTTGAGTTTCCTGACAGTTTAGAGCAAGAATTTCCCAATATTCATAAACTTCTCAAACATGTATTCATCAAAGTTTTTGCCTGCCTGAGAATAATCCACTATTGTTGGCAAAAGCATTTTAAATAACAAAAAGGAAACTATGATACATGGCCCCCTTCTCTATTCCCAGCTCAGTTTGGTTTCTCCCAACTATACTCAGCTGCAATCCCACTTCTTAGCAGTACAGCTGTACTCTTCCACTACACACTGAAGCAGGTAGTAAGGACATACACTAGTTCCCAATTCCAGTAGTATAAACTAATCCTAAGCAGACCATGCTTCACTTCCTCTCAGTCTCAGCCCATTCCCCTATGGTTACAATTGACATTTACAACAGAAACTATCACCACTCTTTTTCATTCCCTGTAGTAATTACTTGTACTGCTTTCACTTCTGTTTCTCTAAATCCATAATTTAGCCCACCATTATCACCTAAAACCTCCTTAGTGCACCTACCCTCCCTCCCTGACTACCCTCTGCCTTCCCACAGCAATATGCCTGTTTCATGGTCCCTTGGTAGCTCCCCATGCAGTTGTTTTTCTGATGTTATTTTGTCTACTTTGCACAGTTAATCACTCTCCTACTGAAAGTGCCCCACACTGTACTACTTGTGAGAATCTAATTACACCAACACCTGAAACTGTCCCTTATGCCCCGTTCAACCCACTTCCACCTAAAAGGTGCTTCCCATCCCAACGGAACACTCTTTCCCTCTTCAACTTTTTTTTTTTTGCATTTGCCTGGCTCCCATGGCTTTCAGAGGGGGACTCATACCCCCTCCTACTTTGTCTGCCAGAGGCGATCCCAAGGCTACCCTCCTGGTTTCATCTATACTCGGGGCGAGGGTTGATCATTTTCCCTTGTTCCCCGGGCGCTAGTGTGAGGGATGTACATCCAAGCAGATGAAATGCTGACACATGCCATTGCCAAGCTCCCACAGCATCCTCCTTACCCTGGCTCCGAAGAGCTGCCAGTGCCCCAAGAACCCGTGCTTCCACCGGCCCTAGAGGCATCGGGTGCTTAGAAGCACCCCTGGTAACCCACCCCTGAAGGAGGAGGAGAGCATCCGTTGGGACACTCAATCCTCCTTCTGCCTGCCAACCTACCTGAGTCCGTTCCTGAACCTGGGTAGCCGGCATAGCATGAGGTGTGGCATCCAGCGCCTCAACCCTCAGCGCCACTGGGCCAGCTTCCCTCTTCAACTTTAACGGCACAACCGGATGCATCATACTGCAATTCTGCCAGCCCCCCTGTACCTTTCAGCATAGGGTAGTAGAAATGAGAATTGTGTCCCCAGTCAAAACAGTTAGATTCCTCATGGCATCCAGGCAAACAGTACTTCTTCTCCTATTCACAGGGGGTAATGTACAGCCTAACCCTGGCCCTGTGACATCTGCCTCATCTTACCGGGGATATCTAGATCATGCCCATGTTAGCATAGGTAGGTTCCTACCTAAACTAGATGAATTCAGGCTCTGGGTAACAAACTCACAATTTAATGTAGTTGCTGTCACTGAGACCTGGCTCACTAGGAGGATCAACAACAAAGAAATTGGCATCGATTCCTACACCCTGTATAGGATCGACAGAGGAACAAAGAAAAGGGGTGGATGTCTTTTATGTATCAAGTCCTTTCATTCATCCTACATAATCCCCCTCCCTCCTGAACTTTCTGGATGTGAACTCCTAGCAGTAAATCTTTAATTCAGCCCCAAAATGGAGAAAAACCTCAACCTTATTGCTGCCTACATCCCTCCCAAAAATGTCAGTGTTTCGACTGTTTCATCAACACCATTTCTGGCCTCTCCCTACATACCAAAAAGATTGCTCTTGGCGACTTTAACTGTAACTGGCTGTCCAACAATTGCAAGGCTTACACTGAGAGTCTAGCATACACATTTCTCACTCAGGTCATCTACTCACCAATCAGGGTGAATTATAAAACAGTCACCTTCACTCTGTTAGACTGGATCTTGGTCACCCACCCAGACAATCATCTCCACTGCCATCTTCCTCAACTTTCTTAGTGACCACTCCCCTGTCACTTGCAGATGGTCTGCTAAGATACCTAAAGGTGAACCCTCATCTATCAAAGCCCATGTCTTTTACACCCACCAGCTTCCATACTTCCGGTCACTCCTCCTGCAGCTTGACTTTGTCCTACCTGTACTAAAGCAAGGACATTAATGCTGCATTAGAGTATTTCTCCAGTATTTAACCAGATATGTGACATCATGGCCCCATTTAGGACTCTGCATAAGAAATGCAACTCGCAAGCATGGTACACCCCTGCCATTAAGATGCTGTCCCAGGAAAGGGATAGAGCATGGGCCCAATACAAAGAGTTTGGGCACCCAAAATACCTTCAAAGATACAAGGAGCTACATAATACTATTAAAGCCCACATAAAAACAGCCAAGGCCAGCTTTCACAAATCACAGCAGAAAAACTTACTTCACTGCCCTAAGCAACTCTGGGGAAACATCAATGAGATGCTTGACGATTCAAAGAAACCTCTGCCCTTCTCCATTATAACTGACAACTCCACATTTGACAGTGATGAAAACATTATTAATTCATTCAATAACATGTTTTGCGACCTTTCATCTTTCATACCTGACCATCCTACATGCCCCACTACATTCACTGAGCCTCCAGACTCATCACTCAGGCCCAAATTCTACTTCAGAAAGCTCTCTCAGAAGAAAAAACTCACCTATCTCACCAAGTCTAGACTATCCACCTGCCTAGGTCCTGATAACATTGACATGAAGCTCCTCAAACTGGTCCTAAAGGAGGTCACCCATTCCTTGCAGATTATCTTTAACCTGTCCATATCCACCGGCAAAGTTCCTGAGCTCTAGAAAAAAGGACACATCACTCAAGTGCATAAAGATGGTGCAAACAACCTTTCCTCTAACTATTGCCCTATCTCCATCTTGTCTTAACTGTCTAAAATCCTGGAGAAAGCTATCAACAATCAGCTTACTCACTATTTGAATATTCATGGGCTACTTGTCAGCGAGCAGCACAGTATCAGGAAAAATCACAGCACTACGACAACTCTGCTGGAATTTACAGATGCACTGCACTGTGCCCTTGACAGAGGCGAAAATGCCGGGTCCATATATATTGACCTCACCAAGGCATTTGACCTTGTGAACCATATCCTCCTGTGCCGGAAACTTCATTCCCTTGGCTTTTCCTCTGAGGTTGTGTCCTGGTTCAGTAACTACCTTGATGGCAGAATCCAGGCAGTTAAATGTCATGGAGCACTTTCTGACACTCTACCAGTAACCACTGGGAGTCCCCAAAGGTCTATCCTTGGACCTCTTTTTTTCTGTCTCTTCATTAAGGAACTGCCCACTGCCTGAAAGACCACTAATGTTCTGCTTTATGCAGATGATGTGGTAATTTTTACCAGTGGTATCAACCTGGGGATCCTGCAACAGAAACTCCAATCTGACTTCAGTGCCATACAGGACTGGTTCTTCTCTGACTCTAACCTCCTTGTGTTGAATGCTAAGAAAACTAAATGTATGGTCTTCACCGGTCACAATAAATCCTCTTACTTCCTTACACTTTCAATGGCCACCTCGTGTGGCTCTCCCCTGGAGCAAGTGGCCACATTCGGGTATCTTGGTGTCACTATTGACTCAACCCTCTCCTTTACTGCTCAAATTGACACCCTAGTCAAAACTGTTAGCTCAAGGCTCAGGCTTTTTTTTCACCACATAAACAACTTCCTTCCTGAAATCAAAAAGCTGCTTGTTAGGTCCTATATCACTAGTATTATAGACTATGGGATTACTGTCTACGGCTCTGCAAATGATGGTGAGCTATCTAGAGTAGGGGTGTCCTCAACGGAGCCTGCCATTTTGCCCTTGGATTTAAACATGACACACCCACATGTGTACTGTACAGTAGCTTAAACTGGCTAAATCTTGAATCCTGGCTGCATTTTCACACCCTAGTATCTGGATAAAAAGACTTTATGGCTCTCTGCCCTCTGGCCTTCAAGCAATGTTCGGCTTTGTGGACCAAACTTACAGCACCGGGGGGGGCAAGTCAACATTTCCTGCTTCTCTCCCGAAGGAAATCTTCATTAGGCCAAGCCAACTTTTCCTAGATTTGCCAAGCTCTGGAATCAGCTGCCTCTCTCCTTAAAAGCTGACTGCTCCCTTATCCATTTTAAATTCTTGCTCTTCTCCTTCCTCTCCCTATCTGGATCTGCAGAAGCTAAACGAACTTTGTCAATTTGTCATTATGAATTTATTTTTAATTGATGCCCAAGGCTTGCACATGGTAGCACCAAAATGTAGAAGGTAACCAGTTTGTGCATTTTAATTTATAGCATGCCTTTGTCTGATGTGCTATAAGGACTGCCCCTCATCAGGGCTGCATTGAGTTTCACTGTATTCACTTGATGTGTTTCCTGTTGATGCTGACTCTAAACCCTTTGTAAATAGGCCCTACCTAAAGGGTTTTATGTGGAATAAATAAATAAAATATGGACACTGGGCAAACCAGAAGGGCTGAACAGCAACCCTCACCTCTGCATTCACAACCTCAGTCTATAAAGTCCATCATTTTCATGGTATTCACATTTGAGTCTGACAGAGCAAGGCTACCTGAAGGCATACAGAAGTATGAAAGAACAAGTTGCTGCTGCCGTCAAAGATTCTCAGACTAAAACCACACAATTTTATTGAATAAAGTGCTCATTCTTTATTTATCCAAAGTGCAAAATGTAGGCAGGGCAATACAAAACAAAGTGTGGTGCTGGAGCACAGAAACTGGCTAGTTCAAGTTTCAAGTTCAAGTTTATTGCAGGAAAGCTCCATTGAGCAAGCTCATTCACAAGGAGGTCTTGGAACATGTATACAGGCAAATATACAATACATTTAATGAATAGACATAACAGTAGGTAAAAGTGCAGTTTAGTTTAGTTACACCAGTTGCCCCAGCGCTTTGACTTTCGTCTTCATTGTATGCACCCTACATACCCTAAATTATTGTCATTAGAGCACTGTCTTTAAGTTAAGACTATCTGTGGTCTATGCTGCATTGCCTTGCCACTACAGAAAATATATTTTCAAAGATTTGTGTATAGCCTTTCAAGGACTGGAAGCAGCCCTGAGACAGAGAGTTAATTTTTCATCTGGCCAGAATTAGAGGTCCCCTTATCTACTACTCTCTTGTGTTTTTTTTGACACTCTCACGGCATTCATAAGGGCACACTATTCACAAGAGGAAGGTGCTGTTGCTTTGGAGATTCTTCTGGCTCAGATTTCAGTCTTCTGGCTCAGTTTCCAAGCTTCTTGACTTGATGATAAAAGTTGACTTTTTTACTGGAGGCATAAAAGTATTGCTATTAAGGCTATCATATGGAAACATAGACAATGACAGCAGGAAAAGACCACTGATCCATCCAGTCTACCCATAAAACCCTAACAAATCCAGGACCTATTGTCCATACAGAGTTCTAACCTACATTGTCCAACTGCATGGTTCCCACCCTACCGTTACCACCCTGAGCAACTATAGTACTAAGCCCTCCAGTGTATCCCAGCTGTGTTTGAAACCTTTGATAGTTTTGGCACCCAATACATCAGCTAGCAGATTGCGCCACAGCTCTACCACCCTTTCTGTAAAATAAAACTTTCTCACGTCCCTCTTGCACCTCCTCCCATCAGTTTCCACTCATGCCCACATGTTCTTGATCGCCTCTTTAACTCAGATATTACACCTGTGAAGTTGTCCTGGACTCAAATATTATTGCGAAGTTGTTTTATTTTTGAGGAACTTGGTCAGTTTTTGTTTTCTGCATGGAGGTGAGAGCCTATGGAGGAGTGAATACTGGCATTTAGCTCTTATGAACTGCCAGCCTGGTATCTCAGTGTGACTGAGGCTTAAAACTTTTAAGTTTTAATCTGCTGAACCTTTAGGCGTGAGAGTCCTTTGGGTCTATTAAATGGACAGTGTTTGTCCCTAGGAGGTGTGAGCTCCATGGACTAAAACCCCTTTTACATGGTTCTTTCTTATGCACTGGTCTTTGTTTAAGCCATCTCTTAAACACTTGAAGTATTAGCTGTGCAATCAAGTTTGAAATTTATGTTTATGTAGTTTGTGTATATTTTTGGAAAGTGTGATTTACTTTAGTTTGTTATTGGTTATAATTTGTAATTTATATTTAGTTGGTTGGGTGGGTTAGTTAATCATTTTTTATTTTAAGAATGTGTTGGGGAGGCCAAACGACTGTCAGGCAGTATTCCCCCACCAGGCTAAGGAATTTATGCCCCTTTAACTGCCCTTATTTGCCAACTGAGATCTATAGACACTGTAAGTCCTTGGGGATTGCTAGGAAATGCAGGAATGGGGTGAGAACTGGGCCTGGTGGGGGTATGGAAAGGGGGGGACAGATTGGGGTGGTAGGGAACAGGTGATGCCCTGGGGTGAAATGGTGCCAAGACAGGGGTAATCCCTGTCTTGTTCCCATACCCAAAGACCCAGCAATTAATGCTGGTCAGGAGTTGAGGTCTTCCCCAGCATCTCATCCGACCCCGGCAGTGTTATGTAACGCCAGGTCCATCAAAAACAAGATGGCTATTATAGCTGATCTTGTTGATACGATGGATCTGGCATGTATCACTGAGGCCTGGCTGGACAAAAATGCAGGCCCAGTGTTGGCTTCTGCAGTGCCGGCTGGGTTCTTGGTGATTCATCACCCGAGGTTGGATCAAAGGGGTGGGGGTACAGCCATCTTTTTTAAGACCGAGCTGGGCCTCATGGATGTTCCAGTGGGAACTACCAGATCCTTTGAGTGCATCATGGGAGAGGGTGTAGGCTGCAGGATACTCCTCATTTAACATCCACCAGGTGATGGGGCTTTATTCCAGCAGGAAATTGTGGACTTCATTTTCCCAGATGGATAATTCTGGGGGCTTCAATGCCTGGGTCGAAGATGAACTCTCACAATTTGGTCAAAATCTCCTCCAGCTTATGGCAATGCTGGGCTTCGCACAGGTGGTTACCTCCTCTACCCATATAGGGGGTCACTCACTGGCTCTGCTGTTACTCCTGGGGATGGAGATCTCTGATTTGGGGGTGGAACCAGTCAGTTGATCTGGCCATCACACCATAGGGTTCAGCTTCAGGGCTCCCCCGATTGGACCTATCTCTTCGGAGATGGTCCAGTACCACCCTTTAAGGTGAGTTACCCCAGAGAGTCTATTGGCAGTTCTGGACCTATCGGGATTGCATGGTGAAAGCACAAGCCCAGGGGACCTTGTACTAGCTTATAATAAAGCAGTGGGAGATGCTTTTTGTCCCGTTCATGTTCGACCACTCAGGATGCTGACAGGCTTAGATTGGTAGAACATTATAATGGTTATCAATCAGAAATCACCCGTAAGAAGACAGAGTTCCTGTCTAGGGAGAGTTCTGCTGCACAGAATTGACCTGCTCAACTCCTCCGAACCATTGACAGATTGTGCAATCCAATCTGTCTCCAGTCCAGAAGAGCTTTTTCACAGAATAAGTGTGATGAGCTAGCTTGGTTCTTTGAAGATAAGGTTGCCAGCATCAGGTCCGGAATCGACCTGACTATCTCTATGAGGGGTTGCAGAGGTCGACGGGAGGTGGTGAGCACCTGGTCTGCCTGGACGGATTTCAGCCGACCAGAAGTCATTGACATTGTGAAGATCGTCCAGACCTTGCTCCCAACCTGTTGTAGTTTGGATCCGGGCCCTACCCCCCTTTTTAGTGGGGTGTGTAGATGTTATCTGCCAAATCCTAGCTGAAATTGTATGGAGATCCTTGGAGGAGGGGATCTTTCCAGACCCCTTAAAGGAGGCGGTCATTTGACCACTCCTTAAAAAATCTTCCTTGGATCCTGACGATCCAGCTAACTACCGACCTGTCTCTAACCTTCCCTTTGCTGGGAAGGTTATTGAGAGGGTGGTTGCATTGCAGCTGGATGATCACCTTGTAAACCATAATGTCTATGAAACCCTTCAATCTGGTTTTAGGAAAAGGCATAGCACAGAGACTGCAATTGTTTGGGTACTAAACGACCTCCTAATGGCGAGAGATTTAAATGCTCATACCATCTTGGTCCTTCTCAATTTCTCAGCAGCTTTTGACACTGTGGACCAAGTAGTGCTTTTGGAGACCCTGCTGTTCCTTAGTGGACTGTCGGGTACAGTCCTCAATTGGTTTCGATCTTTCCTCGCAGGTAGATCTCAGAGGGTGGTCATTGGAATTTATTCCTCTGCTGCCCTCCCTCTGTCCTGTGGGGTGCTGCAGGGCTCCATATTGGCCCCCATGTTGTTCACTGTGTATATGCTGCCATTGGGTGATATCATCAGGTGATACGGCTTGAGTTTTCACTGCTATGCAGATGATACTCAGCAGTATATGTCCTTTGTGCCCAGACAGGTTGACATGATCTCTGTGCTAAGTAATTGCCTCTCTGAGATCAATGACTAGATGGGTTCCAGTTGGCTGACACTGAATCCGGATAAGACTGAGGTGTTGGTTGTGGACCCAGGTCACCCGGGGGTGGGTCTGGGGGTTGGACATGTGTCTGGCCTGTGGCTTGACGGTGTCCAGCTCACGACCTCAGATCAGTTGCAGAACCTGGGCGTTATTTTTGATGATGGCTTGACCCTGAAATCTCAGGTGTCAGCTGTAGTCAAATCCTCATTTTACCATCTGAGGAATATTGCCCAGGTGAAACACCTGGTTCTGCCAGGTGACCTTCCAACACTGGTTCATGCTTTCATCACTACCCGTCTTGACTGCTGTAATGCCCTCTACCTAGAGCTGTCTGGGGTTGATATCCGCCACTTGCAGCTGGTGCAGAATGCTGCAGACAGGCTATTGACAGGTACCTCTAGGTCCAGCCATGTAATGCCTGTGCTGCGCAGACTGCACTGGCTGCCAGTTCAATGGCAGATCACCTATAAGGTAGGCTTGCTTACCTTTAAAGCCCTGCATGAACTGGGACCTGACTACCTGAAAGATCTCCTGACTCCCTACACCCCTAATTGCCCTCTCTGATCCACTGACAAGGGATTGCTAGAGATTCCAAGGGTTCATCTTAAAACATCTGGAGCGTATACATTTTCATTTGCAGCACCAACCCTGTGGAATTCTCTACCTCATCATTTAAGAGAATGCCAGACTATCAGTAGTTTTAAATCTTTGCTAAAAACTTATTTATTTGCACAGGCCTTCCCAGACTGAATGATTTTTAATTAAGTATATTGCTCTGTTTTTATGTTGTTAAAATCTGTGCAGCGCCTTGGTATTGAAAGGTGCTATATAAATAAATAAATAATGATTGCTTGATTGATCCATGTTCAATTGTTCAGTGCCTTCAGCTGATCCTCTTAAGATCTGTCCTGCTGACCCTGAATCATTTTGGTCACCCTACATTGCGCTTTTCTAGCCTGTCCTTATCATTCCTTAGGTGAAGGCTCTGGAACTGGGCACAGTACCCCAGGTAGATCCTCACCAGTGATCTATAAAGCGATAGCAATACCTTCTTCCTTCTGCTGTCAGTACCCCTTCCTATGCACTCCAGCATCCTGTTTGCCTTACTGTAGGCCTTGTTACATTGGCTTGATTGTTTCAGGGAGTCACAGATGATGATCCCTAGGTCTCTTTCCTCAGAGGTCATGCCCAGCTTAACCCCCCCCCTTCCAGTAGTCTGTAGTAGGGTTCTTGTTCCCTGTATACATCGCCTTGCAGTCCTTAGCATTGAATTTCAACTGCCAAAGCTCTGACCACCTCTCTAGCCTTTTCAAGTCTTTTTGCATCTCTCTAACCACCTCCTAGCTGTCTACCCAACACAGAGCTTAGAGTTGTACGTGAAAAACACATCTTAACCTGGATTCCTTCTCTTATGTCACTGATGAACATACTGCCAAGGACTGGACCCGAGATCAATCCTTGTGGCAGCCCATTGATGACCTTCCTCTCTTCTGATTTAATTCCATTAGCCACAATCCTCTGCTGTCTCCCTTCCAACCAGTTTCTCACACTTCTAACTGTGTCCTTCACTGCACCCGGATCCTATAACTTCTTCAGCAACCTTCTGTGAGGCACCAACTTGAAGGCCTTGCTGAAATCAAAGCAGAATAAATCCACAGTGTAGCCCTTATCCACTTCCCTTGTTTCCCAGTCAAGGAATACTATCAGGTTAGGCATCTGACAAGACATCCCTGCCATGAACCTGTGCTGTTCACTTTCCTTGAGTTCATTGCTCTCCAGGTAGTCCACAAGGTCCTCTTTGACTAGGTTCTTAATCAGTTTACAAACAATAAAGGTAAGACTGACAGATCTGTAGTTACCTGGTTGCTCTTTGTCTCTTCTCTTATGGAGCCAGACTATGTGCATTACCGTCCAGTTTTTTGGAACTGCTCCTGTCTGAATTGAGCTATTGAATAGCCCCACCAGGGGTTCAGTTAGTTCTGTTGCCAATTCCGTGTGCACACTTGGCTGCATCCCATTTGGCCCTGAGGCCTTATCTATCTTTAGGGCTGCTAGTCCTTTTCAAACCCTTTCACGGGTGAATACTTGCTGCCTCATCTCAGAGAGCCCCCCTTACAGCTGCCTTAATGCCATTCTCTGACAGAGGATCTCTGCCTTCCCTTGTGAATACAGAACAGAAGTAGTCATTAAAAATGGCTGCCTGTCCTCCTCAATTACCATTCTTTCTGTTTCCCCTAATATATTTAAAGAATAATGTTTCCCCTCTCTTTAACCCCCTATGTAATAAGCAGCTCTGTGTTTGCTTTTGCTTCGCTGACCACCCTCTTGGTTTCCTTTGTTTTCATTTAGTACTCTCCCCTTTCCTCCTTCCTTTATTTATCCTTGTAACTAGTGAAGGCCTGCTTTTTGGCTCTCTCTGCTTCTCTGGCCTTTCCAGAGAACCATATTCGTCTGTTGTACCTTTTTTTTTTAATCACAACTTTCTTTATACACCTGCTGCAACACCTCCAGCGGGGGCATCCACCCGCTGGTCCTGCCCACATGATGGGGTGGTCTGGCATGGCCATAGCTGACCCGCTGGAGGGCTCCCCTATCCCTGCCAGCTGGACCAGCACCAATTGCCCCCAGCGTGATTCCACAACAGTCCTCCAGTCCTCCCCACATGGCAGGGCGCGGCCATCAAGCTAGTCGGTCGCGCCCAGCCTTTTTCTGTTTTTCACCCAATGGGAGCATGGACGTGCAATGACATCCATGCACCAACGTGCAAACATCCGCCGTGCTCCCCCCCCTCTGAACACCCACGCGCCTGCAGTACTACCTGGCATCTCCAGGGACTGCCAGACCGCGGTGTGAAACCCACCCTTTTCCCCCAGGACTGGGAGAGCAGTCATCGGACGCTCGATCCTAGTCCTCCCCTGCCGACCCCTGCTGACCCATTCTCGTTCCTGAACCCGGGTCACCAGCATGGAGCGAGGTGTGGCATCCAGTGCCTCAACCCTCAGCGCCATCGGGCCGGTCAGGTCTGTTATACCTTTCTTTTGATTACCATTCTCATGCAAAACTTAGTTGCCTCAAGAATAGCTCCCTTGATTTCCTTCCATCTTTCCTCCACATCCCTGATGCTGCCCATGCCAACTAAGTTGTCCTGGACCAGCTCCCTCATCCAGTTGAAGTCTGCCCTTCTGAAATCCTGGACTTCACCCTTTGATGAGGGCTTACTTGTCCCAAGGGCCAGGCTGAACCATATAGAGTTATGGTCGCTGGACCCTAGTGGCTCCCCTACCTTCACCCCACCTATGACTTCTGAATTGGTGAGCACCATATTGAGAATGGCAGCCTGCCTAGGGGGTTCCTGAACCATCTGCACCAGCAGGCAGTCCTGCAATGTATCCAGCAGGACCTGACATCTGGAGTACCTGGCAGCTGGAATGACCCAATCAATATCTGGAAGGTTTAGATCTCTCACCACCACCACTTCCCCCCTTGACACATCCCTTTCTAGTTCTGACCGTAGCTCATTAACTCTCTTTCTTCTTCCTGTTTTGGAAGTCGATAGATCACCTCATCCCATAGTTTCTTGCCCGAGGATGCTGTGAGTTAACCCACAGTGATTCTGTTTCTCCATTACTTCCCCTGATGTTTCCATCCTCCACTACCTTTGTGCTTTCTCTAAAATACATGAATGTGCCAGCAGAAACAGGCCACCCAGTCTATTTACTTCTGCTTAAGTGTGCAGCTAGCACCCCTAGTTTGCAGCTGCCCCCCCGTCATCCCACTGCCACCCCCCACCTCCCCCCACCTCAGTCTCCCCTGCTTTTTGTCCCATGCCCTCTTAAAGCTGTTCACAGATTTACATGATACCACCCATTCTGGTAGTGCATTCCATTTTGCTACCGCCCTCTCCATGAAATAGTGTCTCCTCATTTCCCTCCTAAATCTTTCCGCCTCTATTCTTAACCTGTGCCCCCAGTGTCCCTCCCCCTCCTTAGCTTAAAGACCCTGTCTGCCCCATCCTTATTGATTCCACTCAAATACTTGAATGTCTCTATCATGCCCCCCCATCCCTTCTATCCCCCAGGGTGTACATATTCAGGTCTCCCAGCCTGCTCTCATAGTCTCTCCCCTCCATTCCACATATCATCTTCGTTGCCTCCTCTGTACCCCCTCCAGTAGCCTGATATCATGCTTCAGGTATGGCCTCCAAAACTGCACACAGTACTCCAAACTGCAGCCTTACCAGTGACCTGTAGAGGGGCAAGATCACCTCTCTTCACCTGGATGAAAAAACCCTCGCTATGCACCCCAGCATTTTGTTCACCTTTGCAGCTGCTCTTCTGCACTGGGCAGTATTGTTCATGGTCTCTGTTACCATTATCCCTAGGTCCTTCTCCTCCTACTCAGTGATCCCCAGCTTAACCCACCCCCAGCCTGTATTCTCTCCTTGGGTTCTCCCCCTGAAGTTCATGACCTTTCACTTCTTTGCATTGAACCCCAGCTGCCATCTCCCTGACCACTCGTCTAGCTTGCTTAAGTCCCCCTGCAGCTGCTTCCATCCCTCCTCTCTATCCATCACTGCTCCCATTTTGGTGTCATCTGCGAACAGACTTACTTTGCTCACCACCCGGTGCTCAATGTCTGATATGAAGAGCCCAAATAATACTGGTCCCAGCAAAATCAAAAAAAAAAATCAATCAATCAAAATCTTTATTTATTCAGGTGAACACCATTGAGCAAGCTCATTTGCAAGATGGACCTGATACATAGGTATACAAATTCTAGCAGTACAATCCAAGCAATGTGCAATATGTACAGATACAAATGATACAAGGAACACATAGGTACAATACAAAGAATAAGTAAATAAGGCATTAGTAAATGACCGTATTCAGGACGGTTTGACTAAGGGACCACCTCGGGTACAGAGAAGTTATGCCGTTCCATGAACTGGGGGGGTGACACATAATATAGGTGTTTCAGAGTGTCAAGCCTGTCCACTGGAGGGCCGGGCGGGCAGGAGATACAGGGGAGGAGAGGTGGCAGAGGCAACAAAATGGGTTATAGGGATTACAACATAAAAAGACAAGAGTGGGTGAGGAGGCTCAGGGCCGGGGAACTCCTGGAAGCGTAGCACAGATGGAGGTCATATAAACCATGGCCAGCCAGCGTGCAGGTTTTTTAAGGGTGGTGAAAATATTTGCAGATTTCTTTAACTAAAAGGTCATAAAGGGTCTTGAAGGAGGATATGCTGATTGGGAAGCTAAGCTTCAGTGTTTTTTGTACAGTATTCCACAGGAATAGCAGCCCAAAACTTATAGCCATTCTCCCAATCCGTGTTTTCAGCCTGGGTACCTTCAAGTAAATAAAGGATGAGCTTCTCAGTACATAGGCTCCAGGTTCACAGAGCGGGAGACAATCAGAGATATAAGGGAGAAGTTTCTTGATGATGGCTTTGAAAGTACAGAGTAAGGCATTTCTGTTTCTCCTGAAGTGGAGGGAGGGCCACCCCACAGCTGTATAGAGAACACAATGATGGATGGTATGAGGGAGACCATCGATGAATCTCAATTCCCTGTGGCACAACGTATCCAGTTTAGCAAGGTGCGATGCAGGACAGTGGCTATAAAGGAAGCCAGCATAGTCAACCAAGGAGAGAAATACGGTTTGAACCAGCTGTCATTTGGCATTGCTGGTGAAGTAGCTGTTAATCCTAAAAAAAAAGACCAAGCCTTTGTCTTAATTTCTTTAGGAGGTCTTCGATGTGGTCCATAAAAGAGAGTTTGTAATTGAGCCATACCCCTAGGTACTTGAACTTGCTAACAAATTCTAGGTTTTCACCCAGGATTGTGTTAATCTGTGGGACAGAGCCGGCAGTGGCTGGGTTTGCATCCAGTAGGAAGGGAGAAAACAGCATAGCCTTAGTTTTCTTAGCATTTAATAACAGTTTTTTCTTAAGGAGTTGGCTCTGGAGAATGTCGAACTCTGATTGTAAGTCTTTACAGGCTGTTTTGGGCGAGGAGCAACTAAGGTAGAGGACCGTGCCATCTGCGAAGAGATGAATCCTGGCCATGGTTATGTTCATATCAATGTTGTTCACATAGATTGCAAACAGTAGTGGACCTAGGATCGAACCCTGGGGGACCCCTCTTAGCAAAGGTTTGAGGGGGGATAGTTCACCAGCTGACTTAACTTGCTGCCACCGGTCAGAGAGGAAATCGGCAAACCAGTGAAGGGACAGTGGATCCAGTCCTAAGGCCTTAAGGGAGGAGAGGAGCAGGTCATGGTTGACAGTGTCAAAGGCCTTGCTTAGGTCTAGAAACACAGCACAGACAAAATTCTTATTTCCCAGGTCGCGGTGCCAATCGTTGGTGACTTTATCTAGGGCCGTGATAGTGCTGTGCTGTGCTCTAAAGCCTGATTGCATGGGACTTAGAAGGTTCATCGATTCTACATATGTTTTCAGTTGCTTGTTTACAATGTTTTCCAGTAATTGGGACAGCGTAGGTAGTAATGAAATTGGTCTGTAATTGTTTCAATCACAAGGGTCCCCAGATTTGAACAAAGGAATGATATGAGCAGTTTTCCATAAGGATGGGAGGGTACCGTGGGACAGAGAAAGATTGAATAGGTAGGTGATAGGTGCGGACAGGACATGGAAGGTGACTTTTAGAAAGTAAGGATCCTGTGCTTTTCCTATCGTCCAGCTTTAGTAGAAGTTCTTCAACCTCCTTCATGGAAATATGCTGGAGGGAGAAAACTGAGTGGGTTGGAGGAGGTTCTGAGCTTTGGGGATCCAGTTGGGAGTGTAGGGAACTTGCAGGTGAGTTGTCAAAAGCAAGGCCTGCAGTGGCAAAATGGTTGTTAAAAGCATCTAGGATTTCCATTTTGGCACAGATGGTAACACTGCCAGTAGTGATCTTTGCAGGCAAGGAGTTAACCTGGGTGTGACCAGACATATCCTTAATGGATTTCCAAAATTTGGAGGAACTCCTGGAAGCAGAATCCAGCTCCATGTGGAATTAGGAAGCCTTAGCATCTCTTGTCAACTTGGTGCACTCATTCCTAGCTTCCCTAAAGTTACACCAGTCCATAGGATTTTTAGTAGATCGTGCATTTTTCCAAAGCTTGTCCCTATTCAGTAAAACTGATTTGAGTTCAGGTGTGATACAAAGACAGGTTCTTCCCCTTACCCTGGTTTTTATGATTGGGGCATATTTATTTAGGGCCACAGTCATAATTTCAGAGAAAATCTTGTAAGCCAACTGTACCGACTGGGCCGGGTAAAAATCCTGCCAACACACTGAGAGTTTTAGCTCATCAAGGTAGGCAGGCAGATCAAAGTGGCACCTGTCCCTCTTAGTGGTGAACCTACACATGGAGGGTGGGTTCTGAACCGACCTTATGCTAGCAATAACACAGTGATCACTAAAATCTGTGAAAAAACTCCTGCATGGGAAAATAGGTGCAGTTTGTTTACTAGAATGACATCCAGCAGTTGGCAGGGGACTTTTTGTTAGGAAGCATAGGTTCTCCAGTAAGTTGCGTTAGGCCATGAGCATTGCAAAACTCCTTAAGGGGTGCAGCAGCATGGGACAACCAGTTGAAGTTTAAGTCCCTAAGGATAATCACTTCAGGGGGGCCAAACTCAATGATGTTGGTTAGGTGGGTAAGGATTTGGGAACCAGCAGAGGGAGGTCTGTAGCAGCCTATGACACATAGCGCAGAGGATGGGGATATCTCCAGCTTTAAGGCCAAGCATTCAAATTGGTTGGTGACAGAGGACGATTCTAGGCATGTAACTGTGTAGTTGTTCTTAAAATACTGTATATGGCCACACCTCCCCCCCAGTAGGCCTGTCGGCTCTGAATAAGGAGTATTCAGGGATGTTAATTTCCCTATCAGGTGTAGAGGATCTGAGCCAGGATTCAGAGATCACTAATACATCTGGCTTGGTGTGACATACCCAGGCCTGGATAAATGTGAAATTTTTTAGCAGGCTGCATACGTTCATGTGGAGGAATTGCATGCCTTTCAGGTTTGCAAGGTCCGAGGGAGAGGTGAGAGTTTTTGCTGGACCAGGATTAAGCTCGACACCTCCAGAGCACAATAGAAGGAGAAGGAGAAGCTTCCTTAGGATTGCAAGAGATATTATAGAAATTTTTTTCCATGGTGGTCTCCTGCGTATGTCAGGCCGAGTAAATAGATACCCAAAATTGGACATGGACCGTCCTAGTGCCACGGACACCAATACCCAGACTGGAAGATAGAAGGGGAAGTGATTGCTTGGGGAAATGGTGAGTATAGTCTGAGGTGCCAGTTCTGCATCAGTCCCACCTCTGTATGTGTATCTAACAAGAGGCTGCAGGTAGGGGAGCCTGAGGGCACAAAGAGAATTATATGAGGAGAAATGATGTGCACGGCAGCTCACTGGATGAATATAATCTCCCCTACTAGCCGAACGGGTGAGCTTGGGCACTATATAGGGCATAAGTAGGAGAAGAAACAGAACACAGAGCCTGAAGGGGCACCCACATGGTTGAGCCTTAGTACTGATGGGTAAAGCTGGGGTCTCCAACCCTTTCCTGATAAGCTAAATGAGCATCCTACACTGCTACCTCAAGGGATTCAACAGAGTAGGGATAAGAAGGACATCGATGTTTATTTATTAATTATCTTATTGAGTTTCTGGCAGACTACACCAGGGGCATAGGCCCAGAGTTAGCAGCCTAAGCCACTATCGGTGTAAGTCAGGAGCCCAGGAGTGGCATGCCACAGTCACTAAGTATTATGCGATTCACAGAGATCTTTGTAAGACTGGCAACACCAGGAGAGCGTTGATGTTAAGGATTCTGGGATCAGACAGGAACCTATCATGAAAAGAGCTGTGATTGTCCAGAGACAGGGAGAGAGGGAGCGAGACTGGAAAGCCTGTAGGTCCTAGGAAAGAGGCTGGGGGATTTGGGAGTGCCGAGGGTTTGGCGCTAGCATATTTAATTAGTGGTGGAGGTGGGGGATGGTGAGTGGGTGGGCGAAAAACTATGGCCTTTGCCGTACCTTTCTGGTGCGAGTGTCCGGACTTGTGGTCTCAGGCGGCGGCCTTGGAAGTGCCGTCTGCCCGAGAGACTGAGTCTCGCTCAGCGTCTGAGCTGGGAGCCCTGGAGGGTTCTCTGCTGAGGAGAGAGGAGACAAGAGAAGATTAAGTAGTGGCCAGAGACAAAAGGCCACACAGTCCAGCTACTAGAGCAAAATCTGCATGACAATGGGGCCGATTTCCCTTGGTGCCCAACAGTCTGCAGTCGGGTAACACTGCCGAGAAAGGGCTGTGATCACTTCATTGGGAAATAGGAGGGCACAGTAAAAACAAGTGCTAGCAGGCTAACAGCAGTAGCTAAACAGTTTTTAAATTAGGCTATAAACAGCAATTATAGCTTTTCTAGGAGATTTTACAACAGTAAAAACAGTATCGAGTAAGGGACTAATCAGGGCGAGGCTGGAAAAGGTGATCACGTTCCGGTTGGCTGGCGGCTTTTGCCGTACCTTTCTGGTGCGAGTGTCCAGGCTTGTGGTCTCGGGCGGTGGCTATGGAAGTGCCGTCCGCCCAGGAGACTGAGTCTCACTCGGCGTCTGAGCTGGGAGCCCTGGAGGGTTCTCTTTCTGGTGCGAGTGTACAGGCTTGTGGTCTCAGGCAGCGGCTATGGAAGTGCCATCTGCCCAGGAGACCGAGTCTCACTCAGCATCTGAGGTGGGAGCCCTGGAGGTTTCTCTGCACAGAGCCCTGAGGCACCCCGCTCATCACTGGCTTCAGAGTTGAGAGCTCCCATCCCACCACCACCTGTTGCAGCCTCCCACTCAGCCAGCTTGTAATCCAATTCATCATTTTTGCCCCTACCCCTACACCAGTTAGCTTCTCCCCAAGCCGCCCATGAAGCACCAAATTGAAGGCCTTGCTGAAGTCCAAATAAAGAACATCCACTGCATGACCCTTATCCAGCTCACATGTCACCCAGTCATAATATTGTATCAGGTTGGTTTGACAGGGCTTCCCTGAAATGAACCCATGCTGCTTCATATCCTGGAGGCCATTGTCCTCCAGGTACAACACCAGTCTTTCTTTTAGTATCATTTCCATGAGTTTGCGCACTAGGGAGGTGAGACTTACCAGATGATAATTACCTGGTTTGTCCTTTAGTCTGCTCTTGAGTAACAGCACTACATGTGCCATTCTCCAGTCCAGTGGCAGGCATCCTGACTCCAGTGAGGTGCTGTACAGATCTGCCAGCTGCTCTGCCAATACCTCTGCCATCTTCCTCAGACCCTGGGGTGGATACCATCCAGCCCTGGTGCCTTGTCTACCCTCAGTGCCCTCAGTCCCTCTAGGACTCTATCTCCCTCAATCCTTCCATCTGTCACCTCCTCTACCCCGTCCCCACCCTCCCAGCCCATGGTGGTAGTGGTTCCCCCTTTCCTTCTGTGAACACTGAGCAAAAGTATTCATTCAGTGCTTCTGCCTGTTCCTCCCCCTTTTCTGTCCACTCCCCACCATTTTTTATCCTCATTATTGTCTCCTTGCACTTCTTTTTCTCCCTGATGTCTCTGAAAAAGTCTTTCTACCCCACCTTAATTCCCTGCACCAATCTCAGCTCCCTCTGGGCCTTGGCTTCTCTCACTTTTCTGGTCACCTCCCTGGACCATCTTGCATACTCTTCCCTGTCCCCTTCCTTCTCCATCCTTCTATACCTCTGGTGTGCCTCTCATTTTGCTCTCACCACCTCCTTTACTTTACTGTTCAACCAGCATGGTTTCCATGCTCTGCTCCTCTCACTCTGTGTCTTGGTACAGGCTGCCGTTGCCTCTGTAATCCCCCCATTTAATAATATCCGATTTCTGCTCCATGTCCATCTCCTGTCTTATGCTCTCCAGTTTCCCTTTCAGTACTTCCCGCATCCTCCCAAATTCCACCCCCCCCCCGAAGTTTACCACCAGGGTTATTGAGTTCTCTGGCTCCCTGCACATCATGATAGCTTTGCCTTCACTTTTACCTTTTCCTCTATCATGTCTAAATATGGTGTAATCTGAGACTGTCAGATCCCCCGTCATTATTCTCTACATATACAGTATGTACAGTAACTTTAAATCAGAATATATTACTTTAGTTTTAAAGCCTAACCAAATTTACAAAATACATATGAATTGCAAAACAATATCAATTGATACCTCATTTTCTTCTTGTTCTTCAATAGATATGCTATTACAACGAATGTTATCAAATTTGCCAGGATGAGCACCATGACGGACACCATTGTTCGTTCTATAGAGACCTGAACTGACTCAACTTACAGCATCGCAGACAATTACATATTATTTGTTTAATGTATTGATGCTCTATGCAAAACAGACAAATTATAAAAATTATGTTTTAGTTACCAGGATATCCAAAAGTGGGTTAAGAACAGCATTGCATACCAAATATTTACTTCCAAATTGTAAAACCTTGATGGGTTATTCTTCCTTCCTGTACGAAGACCCTAAAGCCTGGAATAGTCTTTCTGCTATGTATAGGCCCCGGCTTACTCTCATCCCACATTTTAAATATGTGCATGACTGGCCTCTTAATATGAAACGATCCCTTGCTCTTGATGCCTCACTTTTGGTATTGGATATTTTATTAGTTTATGATAAGTGGGCTCTGTTTTTTTCCCATAGAGAAACCTAATTATTAGTTACCATTATAGCCAGCTGGTTACAGTGGCCAACATGAGCTGTGTTTCTCTATGTGGATACCACGAGCCACAGATCTCATCGGGTGCACTTTCATGGTTTTCGGCTAAGTAACCACAGAAGTTTTTGCTTTTTTTAATTAGCTGCTGTGGTGCAAAACTGGAGTCCAGCAGTTATATAAAATAAAGTCTGAGGGGTGTATAGAGCTCAAATTTTATACATACCCTGGGTATGGGATGCTATTATAAGCCCCTCAGACTTCACTCTTAGGGTTTATGTAGTGTCCCACACCTTGAGTGGGTTTAAAATTCTCATTATTCACAACCTCACATGTATTATTGTATATATTATTTATTGATGTTAATATTGATGCTCGATATACTGCATTTAGTATCCTGTATTGATATAAACTGGATCTGTCAATGTATTCTACAGTACACATTTTATGATATTATGAATATTATGCATTGCTCTATCTCTGTGTATGGCAGCTTACACATTGAAAATACACTTCATCTAAACTGAGTACTCCTTTTCTGTTTTTGAGAATAAACTGACTACTACTACTAATTTGATTGGCTATGTAATTAAATGCTTTACCGTACTTTTAGTATTTCATTCTTTCATAAGTAATGCAATTATCCCTGCAGGAAGCCTCTTATTTTGGTTATAAATTAATTGTAAGGGAAAAATAATGGAATCCATTTGGCAGTTAGCAGCAAGGTGTGAAATATTTTAATATTTCAAACACGAAGTCATATGATTTCAACTGCTTGTGATGTCACTCTCCAGGAATGGTCTTTATAGTCTGTGCGTCTCTTTTGTTATTTATGAATTTCAGGATAAGGCTTTAATTCACTTCTGTTTTGTTGAGATGTATAAAATAATGAAAGTTCAATAAAAATATAGTTATTAGAAAAATAACAAAAACCAGCAACACTTTACATTGTGCAGTTCCCAAGTATCTCTTATGATTAAAAGGCAACTGTTGCAAAGTCTGTATGAAACATTACTAAATGAGACTGTAAGTTGTTTCTGTCTGTTTTTGTAGCACGTAAGTGCAGTAGTTTGCACAGCATGAAAAATGTTATAGCAACTGAGCCATGCAGTTCTCAAAACTATAAGAATGACTAGTTTGAAAACTGGGCTTTTCTTTTATAAGACAGTTGATTCTTATACTAATACATGACTTTATGCTGTCTGGTGCCACCATTTACATAGTTCCGGTAAAAAGGACACAACGTTTTTTGATTATTGTCATGAGTCGCATAAAACATGATACACAAGATGCTGCGGTGCAGAGTTCTTCTTTGGAGGTAATGAAGAAAGTTAAGCAGATTACAGCTGTGTGATCCAGAAGCAAGGATAATACTGTATGTCTCTGCATACCATAATATTTTTTAACACATTGTTCAGGTGGTTATTTTAAATCAAATGTGAGTCATGACTTAATTGGCCCCATCACGGCTTGTTGTACACCAGTCTAAATTGGCTTTCTCCTGCAGCTCAACCTGATTATCACCTCTCTGAACTATTCTACAAGTGCGGAAACAGCCTGGGCATGGGGTCCTTTGTAGTCTGCAATGCTCTGGCAACAGAGCGTGCTACCAAACTGGCATTCTGCCACAAAATTCATCATTTATTGCTTCAGGAGTCTCCATTCTGGGCAATTAATTTGTCATTTGCTATGCATACAAATACTGTTTCTGTAGTGCCTGTCTCTCCTTTGCTTCTTGTTTCTCTTGAAGCCCCCATTCCATGTTCAGTATTTGATGTCCTTGCTGATAGAACATGCCAACTTAACCAGTGGATGAACAGCAACTTGCCGTATAAATGAATTAATGCCCCTGTAGAAGATCATTATTTTATAGGTGGTATTTAGATTCTGTGCCTCAGAATTCAGAGATACAGTGTCACCAAATAAAAGGGATAGCTATGACAGCTCTTTTTTACATTTCACTGGAACCATATCTGCTGTACAGGGTAACAATGTCCCACTAACGTTCCTTTCTAATATTGGTAAATTTTCATTTGCATACGCAAGTATCTGTTATTTTATAAGACATTTAGATGGGATGTGATCACAGTCTTCTGAATGCTAAAGGGGATGGATAGCATTGTATGCATGGATGTTTAAGCAGGTAAGTGCATCTTAGAGTGAGAAATAAGGGATATGGGGCTGGATTCACAAAGACAGCCCAAAGTCCCACAGCTGTGGGAAAAAGGCCTGCAGCACTGCAGAAATGCTGGTGCAGGATATTCTGAAAGAAAAATTGTGCACGTGAGGAAATCCATAAAAATAACAGCAGTTGCGGAAATTCAGCAGCTGTGGAAATTCTGCAAGTGCTGAAAATCCACAACTGCAGATCCGCAGCTGTGGAAAAGGCTTAGGAGGCACAACAACAGGTGATCCATATTAGCTAGAGCAGCAGACTTTGACAGTCTTGCCATAGATGCAGCTGAAAGTACCCACAGAGAGACCAGCCACCAATCCCTCAACTGGGACCACTGCAGCACCACTGGTACCAGCAAAACCATGCACCACAGTGGCTGTCTGTGACAGACGGTCATGTCTCTCCCTGGAGTGTTTCTGTTGCCTGCTGCAGCAGCTCTCACTGCAGGCTGTTCAATCTCTACTGCCTGTGGGGCTCCTTCATGGGCTGCACTGGGTCTGATGGTTGTTTTTAGTTGTCTTTCAATGACAATGTGTGCTAGTGTTGCTGTAACAACTGCCACTGCTATACACCCACTGGTTTGCCATTACTTGTGCCTGGCCTCCACTATAATTGTATTTCAATTGCTGGGGCACTGCATTTTGCTCAGGGAGCGTTACACCTCACTTTCATGTGTGCAACATTTTTTCCGCAACTGTGGAAAAACACTGACTGAGAATAGCCTTAAAGGGGATGTGCCATACTTATCAATAACTTTTTTTCCTCAGGAACTTCCGCAGCTGCACTTTTTTCTACAATCCATATTGTATTTTTTCTGCAGCTGTGGAGGTTTTGTGTATAACACTCAGAGCAATTTCCCATTTTTTTTCACAGCTGTGGAACTTTTGGGGACTTAGGGAAGGTTTTACACCTTCAGATTGTTTTGTGAATCATGAACTCTAAGTCGGGGGGGCAGAAAAAGGGGAACTATAGCTAGGGATTACTTCATGCATAGGAAGGTTATCATATGAAATAGCCCACCTGGTTAGAATTTGAAGGCAAGCGATGTTCAGACCATCAAGGCAGGAGAAGCAAAATTCCTTTGAGCCAGTAACACTGAGAGTTACAGATCACCTAAACTCTGTAAGAGTGTAAATATATTTATAATACCTTATATTTTATTAGTAGTGTTGCAGTGTTAGTCACTTGTATTTTTACAATCTGCATAGCTTTGCCGTGTGTTGTACTGTAACCTGCATAAACTTGCCTGCTATGTAATTTGCTTGTCATTCCTGCTGTTGACTCGATCCTCCCAGGACCCTCTTGGGAACAAAGCTTACAGCATAAATGTGGATATCCTGATATATATAGTAAATAAATAAAATAAAAATATCAAGAGAAGCTGTGGCAATCCATCTGAGAAGTTTGGATGTGTGTCGATGGTCAAGTGTGGTAAAAAAAAATTCTGTGCAACTGGAGGGAGGGAAGGTAAGTTCTTTCCATAACCACAGTAGTAGGGCCTACTTAGAATAGCCATCAAGTCACATACCATTTATTTACAGTAGAACCCCACAGTTATGGACCCCAGACTTACGAACTGACCGGTCATCCAAACCCTTGCCCGCTCCCTCCCATGCATTGGCTAATAATTCACTCGCATACCTCCACAGCAAGGGAAAAACAGAGTGAACAGTGCCTGTGGTGTGGAGAGAGGATACAGACAGCATGGATGAGAGATCACCCCTCACAGAGTTTGTCCGCATCCCCGAGTGTTCCCCGTCTTGGTGTCACCTGACAGAAGTGGAGACGGAGATGGAGACAGACTGATGTCACTGTTGGTGAGTGACTGTGTAAAGGCTAGTCAGTAGTGCAGTGTTTTGTGCTGTGGCACACCCCAAATGGTGGATCGTAGGCAGCAAAACCAGTGACATCTCTCTCTCTATCTGTGTATTTCTGTGGCCGAATGCTGTCACGATACTTTCTGTGTGCTCAGACAGAAGAGTGCAGGAACCTGTGTGAGCCATGTCCGTGGTCTGTACTTCGTCGTGAGGAAGAAAGAGCATTATCACAGTACAGAAGTAACTTTCTGTGTGCCGGCACAGTTGAAATGCAGACAGGTCTACCATGTGTTGGTTCTATATAAATAAAATTAAAACTCCCTTTTTTTTCTTTTTCTGTCTAGTTTCAGTCTTTTTCAGACTTACGGACTTGTCAGAGTTATGAACACCATGCATTCCTATGGCGACCGTAACTCCGAGGTTCTAGTGTATTTCAAACTTTTCATCAGGAAAGACATACTGAGCTGTTAACAGCTCATTTCCAGACACGTCCTAAGAGGATGGGGGAACATCATAAAAAGCATTACAATAAATATAAAGAGAATACAGCAAATGCTATTTACATAAAGAAATATTAAAATTATATACAAATCAGAAAGACATATGCATAGGAAGGGGGAGATAAATAGCCCGGGCCAAGCTAGTGAGGGGGAAAAGGAAGAGGATCAAGGGCAGTTGCAGGACAAGTTGAGGTCAAGAACAGTCCATTAGCAAACTTTTTCCAAACATTTAAAATTACCATATATTAAAACCACAGCTTGCAAAAAAAAAATGCACACACCCTGGTTCTCATTATAAAAATGATCTTCCACCTGAAGAAGTCTTGTTTTGGAGGTTCTATGTGGGGTGCTTATCTCTGCAGCTTTATCCTGGTGCTCTGGTAAGAATTTCCAGTAAGCCTCAGAATTTTACAGTTTCTTGCCATTTTCATTTGTTTCAGTAGATGCACTGGTCTCTTTGTTTCATTATTTGGCATCCTTCCCTGCTAGTGGCATTCTACCAGTGGCACCTTTGGGGGGTGTTTGAGTGCAGAGAATGTACTTGTTTCCTTATCCACCGGTATAAGAATTACCTGCAATGCATATAATCGTATTTCACATAAGTCATTTGGCATGCCTGTGTTTTTCCTAGTTCTTCTTAATGTACTGCACTTGCTCTGTTTCATTTCTGTATTCATTATATTCAGAGTGCTGTGTGTTGCAACACATCACGCCTGTAGCAATCCAAACCACTTTATTTACTGATGCTGCGTTGACCCTTGTACCACCAGGATCATGCTGTAAAGAACATGTAACATCACAGTAGTATGTCCTACATAAACATGTTTCACAAGTAAATACATAATGGTTTTAAGAGAAATATTCTGAATTTTAGCTGGACCGTCATCTGTTTAATAAATAGTAAGAAAATGGAGCTGATGATGTAATAGTAGCACATCACACTTAACCTGCAGCGTTGTGTGAAATTATTGCCACCACATCTCTAAAAAGGCCTTTAAGATCTTCTTATGAGCAAACGCAAATCCTCATGTGAATGTTTTTGGAGTTAGCAGGCTATTACCAAGTACTACATTTAATTTAATGTAGCAGGATTTTCCCAGCAGAGTAGACCCTTCTGTTAGGTAGAGTCCTGCTTACACAGCATGTACCATTAAATTGCTTGTATTGTTGTTTGTGTCTGTAGAAATGTGAATGAGAGTGTAAGTGTATATGTAAATATAATTGCCACCATCTTAACAGGACAACTTAGAAAGAAGATGCAGGCCGAGATATTCAGAATGCCCCCAGGAAGGGTGCAAGTGGATGCTCTGTGCAACTGAGTTGCGCCGGAGTGCAAAATTGCTATATTCAAATGAGATGCACAATCACACATCCTGTCTGACTATAGCAAAAATGTGGGTGGTGCAAATGGGGTTGCCGAAGATGCTCCGGCACATTCCCCTGTCAGGTCTGGATACCTGGAGTGATACTGTGCAGCGCATCCTGGAGATACGCTGGGCACAAATTTCAGATATTCAGACCCAAACATGCAAAAGGGGCAATTATGCATGCAAGGGACAAATGGAGCCATTTGCATGTCATTATGGCCCCATTTGCATGTCTCAGGCAGAGATGAACTCGGCAGAATGTGCCAGGCACCCTGCAATTGCTGTGGTAAAACAGCACACTATCACCCTGGTAGTCTAGTGACCCCCCTCCCATCTCCAAATCCTTAAATATAATAGATAAATCTGTGTTGTCTTCCCTGGTAGTCTAGTGGGTCTAGTGGCCCCCCTCCCATCCCTGAATCCCTGAATATGAAAAATAACTACTTTCCATTTCCCCAGCAGTCTAGTGCCCCCCATCCCCAAATCCCCAAATCCCCAAATCCCCAAATATGATGAATAAATCAGTTTCAACCTCCCTGGTAGTCTAGTGGCCTCCCCCCATCCCTGAATCCCTGTATATAAAATATAACTTCTTTCCATGCACCCTTGTTGTCTAGTGGTACCCCCTTCCATTCCCTAACCCAATTGCAGGGTAAAATGAGAAATCCCAGTATCCCTGGTGGTCCAGTGGACCCCCCCCCAACCACTGTGGTGCCCACATCCCAACTCGCTCCCCCATCCCAGTCTGGCCAGTCGGCCATGGAGCCGGCGGGCAGCACATCCCTCCACACACCACCACGGCTTCCCTCCGACTGAGCTGTCAGTGAATGACAGCCTACTGTAAACCTGTAAGCCCATTGGTAGACACTGTTGACCAATGGGCTTGCAGTGTGTACTGTATGCTTTCATTTACAACTTTGTCACAAAGTTGTGAATAAAAGCGTATGGTACAACTGCAAGCCCATTGATCGACAGTGTCTATCAATGGGCTTACAGGTTTATAGTAGGCTGTTTTTCACTGACAGCTCTGTCGGTGGGCAGCCATGGTGGTGTGTGGAGGGATGTGCTGTCTGCTGGCTCCCTAGCTGACTGGCCAGATTGAGATGGGGGAGCAGTGTGAGGTGTGGGTACAACTGTGGGTAAGGGGTGGGGGTTCACTGGACCACCAGAGACACTGGAATTTCTCATTTTACCCTGCAGTCTGGTTTGGGAATGGGAAGGGGGTAATACTAGACTACCAGGGTGCATGGAAAGAAATTATTTTTTATATTCGGGGATTCAGGGATGGGAGGGAGGCCACTAGACTACCAGGGTGAATGGAAAGAATGTATTATTCATATTCAGGAATTCAGGGATGGGAGGGAGGGGCCACTTGACTACTGGGAAATGGGGTTTTATATTCTTGTGCATCACGATTGGGATTGTAGGGGCTAGCACCCAGGGGCTGGAGGCTGCTGTGTTGTGCTGTGTGGGTGGATAGGACTGAGGTATAGTTCTTCCATGCCTAACTTTGTGCAGCACATCTCCGAGATGTGTGGGCAGCTGCACCGCACATCTCAGCTGAATATTGAGATGTGCCACATATGCATGGGAACGCCACCCTCGGGATGTGCTGCATACATTATCTTTGTGCTGCGGCACATCCAGAATTGCGTGGTGCATCTCTTCCTTTCAAATATGGTGCAGGGACACATTTTGGTGATGTGCTGGTACAACCCAGTTGCACCGGGCACATCTCCTCTGAATATCGAGGCCATAGATCTTAACTGAGTACCCATAGTGAAATAAAGTTTGAAGTCGTGGTGGGCGGAATGTGAAAAAAAAATCTGTTTCAGGCACTTTTTGCCAAAGTGCATCAAATTTGCACACTTTTGTGACTTAGAATAGTGTTTAAAATGTGTGATTTTTTGAAATAGCACTGTTGCAGAATGATCCTCCCAGAGCTTACTCTGCACTGTGCTACCACATTGTCAGAGCCTGTCAGATGCCTGAAGGGGTCACCTCAATATGCTGCTATCACCCAGCTTGACTATCATTGGGGTGCATTTAGATCAGAATCCCACCACTAGCCACTGCTCACACAGTACAATAGCCTTTTCCAAGGACAAAAGATCAACATTGATAGTCACATCTGGGAACACTCTTTCACCTACCCTGTGCTAGGTATGGTGTGCTTTGAGTAGTTTAGTAGCCTGTCTCTTTGGAAATGGATCACTGACTTGTCAGTTACACTAGGTTGTCTATACCATTAAAAGTACAGTAACAGAGAGAACAAAGTATATAAAAATAATATTTACTACACTGTGATATTTACATATGGTACAGGATTATACACACTGAAGTCCATGGCAATACCGTACACTACAGAAAAGGAAAAGCACCTTTCTGAACAGGAAGAATGCACACAGAATAACCTAACTAATGTCTAACTAGATTCTAGGTAGTTTAATCTTACCCCCAAATGGGATCTCGAGTTATAGCTAACTGACAGTGATATTGTCGCCTCAATTCCAAAGTTAATTTATGACTGCCTTTCCTAAGGGAATATAAGACAGCAACACCCATGACATGCCCTTTGTATACATCATCTGCTCTGCTTCTCTTACATCACACACTGGGCATTCCTTTGCTTCTGTGTTTTTTCATACTGCAATTGAACTGAATGAAGTCTGCCTGTTATTGAAAATCTAATAATCTCCATACTAAATTATTAATGTACAATGTGTACAATGATAAGCAACTATTGGACAGCAGCAATACGAGAGTTAGACCAAGTACTGTTACAAGGGGACATAGCAAATAGATTCAAGCAAGCATATTTAAAACTACTAGACCCACATTATATTTTGCTCAAAGAGTAGCAGGAATATGGAATAATCTACCATCTGGTATAGTACATAGTGAGACATTTAATAAGTTTAAAAACAGACTGGACACAAATAGGTCAGGGGACAGGCTGATTGATTGTTACCACTGATGTAAAGGGGCAGCTATATGGACTATTGTATCTTCAGCTGTCTATTATCAAAATGTAGTCTAAGTGAAATGAAATATTATCATGCTGATAGTATAACCAAGAAAGCCAACACATGACATTACGCATGGGAACCAATATTTACTGTAAAGCATTTTGCCACACTACAGCACATGCGAGAAAATAGTGAGGATATTTTTAAAGCAAATATTACTACAGTAGTTTTATAATGTTTTCTTCTTCAGCTTTGGAGAGGAGAGAGGAGGGAGAGAGGAGGGAAAAAGGTTTGTAGTTGCCAGGGTAATGTTGCCACCTTTCAGAAGGGCAGGACTTCAGCATTTTCCCAGGAAATAGGGACCCATAAAACTGGTTCATGCAGTTGACCAAGGCTGTGATTGGATGTTCATATATGATATGGCTGCCATTGCACATTTACAGGCATTTCACTACCAGTCTCTCCTTACTTTTAAAGTGCTTTGGGATACACTGTGTATATAAATTGCTACATAAATGGTTCTTACTCTTCTTCTTCTCACCTGAGATGGAAAGGCAGGTTTATGAGGACAGTAATAATGTCTGCCATAGCAGGAGCAGCTAGTTGGAGGAAGTTGTAATACAGTCCATCAGGGATGTTTCCTTTGGATGGGTAGAGAGCTATAAGGGCAGCTAATATCTCAGTTTGTGGGACAGAGGAGAAAGAAAAGGCAAGGGTGAGGAGTAGATGGGGTGGAGCGTGGGAGGATAGGGCTGAGAGACAGCACAGGAGGAGGAGGAGTTGGTCCTGAAAGGCAGAGTAACCTCAAGGTTATCCTTGAGCTACCACTCTTGAACACTGGGGAAAATGTGGGGGCTGAACAGAGAATGAACAACCTTCCAAAAATGGCTGGCTATGGATGTTTTTCTGGAAGTTAGAGGCAAAAGAATTTGGTTTCAGCCGAGGGGTTTGCCTTAGTGCAGGAATTTCAGAGCTGCCTGTATCTAATGCGTTCCTCTTGTAAATCAGAGGATTTATGTAAGCACCAGGTGAAGCCTTGAGGCAGTGGAGCAGGAGGAGCAGGAGTGCAGTTCAGGGAAGTGCTTTGTTTTTCCTTGTTTTCTGTTTATTTTGATATTGAAATTGCGCTGTGAGGGGATAAGTTGTGGGGATTTAAATCAGTACTGTGAGTTACAACTGTTACTGAGTGAAATTCTGGGCTGTGAGATTTAATCTGTGCTGTTTGAATTTTTGGAGCTGTTACTGATGAGATTAACTCAGGTGTTGAGCTCACACAGGAACCTGCAGTTTGGCCTTGTATCTTTGTGCGGGGATTGAGAGGTCGTGCTGTGGACAGGGTCAGGGCTGATTGACTCTCACGAGAGTTGGAGTGGGGCCCAAACCCCACTCTCCCCCATCCTTCCCACCCCTGAGTACTTTACATAATATACGGGAGGAGCTACCCTATGATTGATGCCAGGTGCAGCCCATTTCATTCCCTGGCCAGAAGTATAAAAGCCACAGGGTCTGGAAACACATAGCTTTTAAACAGGGAAAATCCCACCCTTGGGTCTAAACCAAAAGTTTTACACAGGGAAGAGGAGAATATGGGGGTCACATTGGAGGGGCAAATGGATCAGGGTGAGGGCAAATCCAGGGCAGAATCCCAATGCTTCAAGGACTGGGGTCATCTCCGGGAGGGAGGTAGGGTGTACTGGTTGTGGGTCAGCCATAGTACTGAATATAGCCCGGAAAATGGGGCGATGTATGGTATGTAGGCAGATTGCACAGCTAAGGGAGGAGGTGGGATAGCTGAGATGGGTACTAAGCTGGTAAAGGGAGAGGAGTAGATGGGGACATGAGGGGTGCTGCTGAGGGAGCTATAGCAGCAAGTGGGGGACTGTGGGAAGGCACAGTCAAAGGGAGCTGCAGGGGAACAAGGAGCAAACCCAGCCACAGGAAGGGGAAGATAGGATGGGGATTAGAGGAAAGTTGGGGGCATGAATACAAGGTGAGGGGGGGTAGGGAAAAGCACTGGAGGAGATACAGAGATCGAGGATAAGGGCAGCAATGGGCACAAGAGAAACCTGGGGAAATGGCAGGTGATACAGTATAAAGGTACAAAGCCTGCATTGAGGGCAAGGGAGGAGGAATCAAGGGGAGGACTATCGACCAGAGGGGTACAGGTAGTGGGCTTAGAACAGAAGAATAGATTTGCACCACTAGAGGTGCTAAATGGGGGAGAAGATCAGGAAAAGGGAGCTGAAGAACACACAGGGGAAGAAGGAGAGGCAAGCATGAAGGAAGGCGCAGAACAATTGGCAAAGGGGAAGGCCCTATCAGGTAAGGCCAACAGGCAAGCCCAGAAGGAGGGGGGACAGCGGGCTTGGCTTCAGAGGAGCAAAAGCTGGATGGGAGAGGAAGCGAGGAAGGTCCCCAGAGAAAATCAGGCAGGACATGGGCAGGGACAGATAAATAAGTAGAGGAAAAGTTAGGAAATGGAGGGGCAGAGGCCAGCAGCCTGACAGATAGAGCCTGGGGAATGCAAAGCTAGGGGGGCACAGAGCGAAGAAGCTGGGGGAGCACAGAGGGAGGATAGTGCTTCAGGAAGTGAAATGGGCACAAGGGGTATTGATAATAGCGTAGGAAATATGATGCAGGGGGTTGGAGGAAGGAAGGTAGGGAGATGTGATCAGAAGGAGATGGAGAGAAGGGTCCTACTGGTTGGGGACTATAATAAAAGGGATTAGGTGGGGGGAAGGGGAGACAAAAACAGCACTGTATGGGTGGAGTGTCTGCCGGGCATGACAGCAGTGAAGGTCATTCATTATAGCCCCTCAAGGGGGAGCCAGCAGGACGAGAAAACGCACCTGCTGTTCCACCTGGAAACGAATGACCTGGCAGGAAGTAGCCTGATGGAGGTGCAGGCATGATTCAGAGCTCTAGCTAGATACTGTAGCAGTCTGGGGTTTAAATCAATGGTGTTCTCAGTGGTGTTACCAGTACCAAGGGCAAGCACTGCTAGGAAGTCAAAGATTAGGGAGTTCAGCGAGTGGCTCGTGGGAAGGTGTGAGCAAATGGGATATGGATTGGTAGGGGACTGGAGATCTACATGGGTGGATGAGATCCTATTTGCACCAGACAGGCTGCATCTGAACAGGGAGGTGGTAGCAGTACTGAAATTTTTATTTATTTATTTAAAAGTTTTACTAGGAAGGCATACTGAGCAGAGTACTGCTCGATGGCAGATGCATCCTAGGAGTAGGGGCAATGGAGAAATACATCAGTACATCAATACAGTAATACAGAAGGCAAATCACATGGCTAATTAAAACATGGACATTATAGTACAGCAGTAGATAATTAATACATAGACTACATGGAAGAAAGGACACTCCAGCAGCTGATTAAGGAATGGCCTACAATTACAACGTGAGGTAGGAGTGCTGGCTGCAAAAGATATTTACAGGTGTGCAACTACACAAATATTACTACCACAAGGAGACACTAGGCTATTATGCGTAGAGAGGCAATTAGACACAAGTGCAGGCAGAGGAGAAATGTGCTAAGAGGTGGAAGTTGAGGTGCAGAGTGGGAGAGATGAGATGAACTTCTGTGGGGAGGGAGTTCCACAGTTGAGGCTTGCGATAGATAAAGGCTGCCTGGCCTGCCACAGAAGACATGTGCGGGACAGACAAGAGGTGGGAATCGAAATATCTGAGTGGGTATGTGGGGGGGGGGCAGCTGTTGGGACTGAGGTGAGGCAGGGGGGCAAGGACTGGGTCCAGAACTTACCAGTTAGCCTAGCACTGTGGGCTTGTCTTCGATCATGAAGCCAGGGGAGGCCTAGGGTCTGATACAAGATGCAGTGATGGGTAGTGGAAGGACAGTCTAGGATGAAATGGCAGAATGAGTGGAAGAGGGGGTCCAGCCTTGCTAGGGAGGCCTTGGGTGTGGTATTGTAGACTACATCACCGTAGTCAAATTCTGCACAATTGCACGATGAGCTGACAGTAGGATGAAGCCATGGTTGCAGTATAGGGCACCCAATTTGGGGTGTAGCTTTTTGTGAATGGCATTGATATGTACAGAAAAGTCAAGGTGCTGATCATGCCAGACCCCAAGGTATCTGAAGGAGGTGCAAGCCTGATGAGTCCCATTCAGAGTGTGGAAGATGGGAGAGGAGGGAAGCCAAGAAAGTCTCTGCCTTGTGCCAAAGGTCATGGAGACAGTTTTCTTGGCGTTGAGAAAAAGATGATTTGCATGAAACCAGAGCTGAACATCATTGAAGTCCTGCTGAAATCTGGTTGCCACATCAGTTGGAGAAGGGCCAGAGGTATACAGAACCGTATCATCCACATACATGTGTATGGAAATGTGAGGGCAGGCAATGGGCAGGTCATTTAGAAAGATGGAGAACAAGAGCGGGACAAGGACTGAGCCTTGGGGTACACCAGTGGTAACTGGGAGGGGGGGTAGAGGTGAAGTTACCGATCCTTACAGATTGGGACCTACCAAACAGGTAGGAGTGGAACCAGCTGGTGGGCTCACTAGAGAGCCCTGCAAGGGAGAGTTTGGACAAGAGTAGTGGGTGTGAGACTGTGTCAAATGCCTTTGTCAGACTGACAGATATTGCTGAGGTGATGTGGCCTTTATCCATACCAGTAAGAATGGAATCAGAGAGCCTTAGAAGGGAAGTGGTGGTGGAGTGGGACTTCAGAAAGCCAGACTGGTAAGGAGAGAAGAAAGAGGAGGAGTCTAGATAGACAGAATGTTGTGAAAGGACCAAGTGTTCCTGGAGTTTTGCAAGAGTGGGAAGAAGGGAGATTGGGCAGCAGTTTCTGGGGACGAAGGGGTCACCACCTTTCGGAAGGGGGATAACTGTGGTGTGTTTCCATAAGGATGGAATAGAAGTGAGGGAGAAGGAGAGGTTGAAAAGTGCTGCCAGGGGTGAGGCGATGGCAGGGGTGGACAGGTAAAGCATTTTGGAGTCTAGCCCTGAGGGGCATTTGCCCTTGGATGGATTAAGGGCAAGCAGGGAATTGTATACTTCAGCTGGGGAAATCTGACAGAAGGAAAAAGGGAGGGCAGATGGGTCAGTATGGGCGGGGGGGGATGCAGGAGGGGATGTAGAGGGGTAGTAGGGAAAGCGGCCAACAGTAACAAGGTACAGTTTGTGAAAAAGGAATTAAATTCAAATGCAAGATAGGAAAATACATAGCGGATACCTACAATTTAAACTAGGCTGGGGGGTGGTGGGGACAAATCTGCTCCACAAGAAGGAAAGCTTGGAGGCTACCAGCACCCCCCCCAGTACAGCACTATATGGCTGGGCAAGAGGGTGATGGGTGCAAGGGGAAACGAAGAGGGAAACTGGTGGAAGGGATTGTCAGCAAATGCCAGGAGTTTAGGAAATAAGATGGTGGACCTGGAGGCCATCATAAGGGATGAGAGATTAGATTTAGTCGCAATAAGTGAGACCTTGTGGACAGAGCATCACACCTGGGAAACAACCATTCCAGGTTATAGAATATTCAGAAGGGACAGGGAAGGCAAGAAGGGGGGAGGGGTTGCCTTATACGTCAAGGAAAACATCAGTGTTACTGAAGGGCAGGAGGAGGAAGGGGAGACTGAGCTGCTGTGGGTAACACTAGGTGGGAAGATTGATGAATCCCTGTGGCTGGGGTTGGTATACAGGCCACCTGCGCGAGGAGAGGAAGACAACAGACAGCAAGCTCAGGCAATCACAAGGCTGGCACAGAAAGGTGAACCGCTACTGGTGGGTGATCTGAACCTCCCTGATGTTGACTGAGAGATCCCAGATGTAGCATCGGCAAGGAGCAGGGAGGTATTAGTCAAGCTGCAGGGGGTATTCCTTCAACATCTGGTCAGGAAACCAATGAGGGGAAGCAACTTGTTGGACATGGTCCTGACTAATGGGGAGAGTGTGGAGGAGGTGTGGGTGGGAGAAGCCTTGGACACCAGTGACCACAGCATGGTATGGTTCAGGGTCAGGGCAGGGAAGGAGACAAGTAAGACTAAAACGACAGTCACTGGTTTCAGACACACAGACTTTAATAAGATGAGAAAGATAGGGAAAAAATGGAGGGTACATAGAAGATAGGTGCAGTGGAGGAACTCTGAGAAGCTAATGGGGAGGAGTTCAGGAAGCAGCAGAAATGTGCATAAAAAGTTCAGGAAGAGCAAGAGGGGGAGGAGACCACTCTGGTTCACTAGGGAGGTGGTGGGGGCAGTCAGAGAAAGGAGGAGGGTTTTCAAAAATTAAAGATGACACTTAGAGGGGGATAGGGAGGAGTATAGGAAGAAGAGGAGTCTGGCAGGGAGGAAGATCAGAAGGGCAAAAGCAGCCACTGAGGAGAAAATAGCCAAAAGGGCCAGGAGGGGGGCTAAAACATTTTTTAGATATGTGAGGGAGAGATCACGTGATTCAACTGACTGAGTAGCTGCTTTTGCGAGCACTCCCACTTCTCTCTCCTTCCAAACAGACCAAACTAATTAAAATCACCGGATCAAGGTACGAAGTAGTGCCTAATACCTCAGAGAACTTACGAGGCAGCTCTCTTGGTGAATTTTGAGGCGTCTGGTGAAGAATGGAGGCGGAGATGCAGCCGGCTCTCCCGTGACACACACACCACCCAATAAGCCAGAGAAGGCTAGTAAGAAAGCAAAGGCCCAGACAGGCCCAGCGGCATGACAATCCACAAGTTCACAGGAGCAGACCCTCCTCACCCTAGACAGATTCCTGGAAGAATTTCGTCCATTTAAGGAAGAGGTACGATCTTTAACTGAAGAGGTGAAAAGTATTTCGAATGCTTTAGAGGACCTCGCACAGTGCACCGGTGATTGTGAAACAAGAGTGATCTCGCTGGAGAAAAAGGTAGATAAGTTCGACCCGGCCCTGGCAGTTGCAAGGCAAAGGATTACGAAACTGGAGGCAAAAGTAGAAGACTTAGAGGGAAGGAGCCACAGCAACAATGCGGTTATCATAGGGCTCTCCGAATGGGAAGAAGGGACTAACCCGGTTCAATTCATTCAAAAATCTGTGGCCTAACTGGCCAGCCCTTCTCCCTTCAGGCCAGCATACACAATTGAGCATGCTCACCGTGCCTTGAGACCAATGTCCCTCCAGGTACACAGACAAGAACCGTCCTTCATCTTAAAATTTTAAACTATCAAGAGTGACAGCACTTTATGATGATGATGTTAAAGAGTTCAAGGAGGTGCAGTGGGAAGAAACCCAATTCAAGTACGCCAAGACCTTCCACTCTCAGTCCACCAAAGAAGAGCAGCCTACCATGGCATTGTTATAAGTTACTGGCAGCAAACATCTGATTCGCATGGGGTATCCAGCTAACTTCAGGTGTCTGTAGAAGGAAAGTGGGTTGCTTTCGAAGACCAAAAGCAAAGAAGAAGCACTAAGGAAAGCATTGCCTGACCTGTTTCGAGATGGCTGAACTGATCTGCCCGTGTGGCCTACGTGTTTAAAGCTGTTGTTCAGTATCACCACAGTGAGTATGTGCCAGGTGGTTTCACGAAGAGGAAGAGGCCCATTTTGTTCCCCTGATTTACACTGTAAAAAAGGAGACTGCATTCTCGTCCAGCAGTACAATCGCTAAGCTATAATTTGCAGCCTGCTCTGTTTGATGCTTGCGGGGTATGATACACCTGTTTTCTGTCCCTTAACCTGTTTTCACCCCACTAGGTCTTAAGTTAAGACTGTTGTACATTATTTTCCAAGAATGCTGGACTTAATAGAGAGTGGACATTTTATTGGTGAAGTTCTTACATTTTGGATCCATTTTTTCTCACCCTTTCTCTCTATGTTAATATTGTGCACAATGGTTTTCAGGTTCTACTCCCTTTGTTTTCCTGGGGAGAATGTTTTCTATGTAGGCAGAAGTTTAACAGGGAATAACTTGGGGAAGGGGGTATTTGAGCTACTTAGTGGCTAAAAGAGAAAGGTCCTGCTACGCATCCGGGAGGGCGTATATTTTGGGGAAGGCAATCCTCCATGTAGGGGCAAAGCGTTGCAGGCGCCTTTTAGAAGAGCAGGAATGACTAGCTCTTGCCACATTCTGGGCTCCTTCTAGGTCTGAGTTGCAAAGAGCAGGCTAATATTCGTTTTATCACATGCTGCTCAAACCCGAGGGAAAGCAATAAGTATCATTCCTGCTCTGCCTGGATGGTTCTTGGCCCCAAGTGTTTATTTGGGGACTGTGCACTTGGGCTAGGGCTCTAGTCTCCAGGTGAGTGCTCCCTCAATGTCCACACATTTATCCCAGGAAATAGCCCAGTTGGAGCTACAGAAGCTGTACTAATTGGTTTTAATGGGGGCGGAGGAGAGATGGAGAGAAGCTATTACAGGGGCTCATCACGTACCGTGAAGATGACATATGGGGGTTGGAATGTCTTTCTCACCCGTTGCAGAATTCATTGCTATTGTCAAGGGTCAGAGAACACAAGGAAGGGGCAGGGGAAGGTATTGGTATCAAGGACTGTGTACAAAACGGGGGACTATGGAAAATCTGGGGGATATGATAGAGGAGAGGGGGGAGGGACGACTTGGCATTGTGGTGGAACAGGGCTAGGTAGTTTCTGTACAAGATCCAAGCTATTGTGCCTATCAGTCAATTATCAGAAAAGTCACAATGGCATACCCTAGGAAGATTTTGTTGTGGAATACAGTATCCATGGCGCCCCCGTAACAAGGTCAAGAGGTATCAGGTGCTGAAATATCTCCACCTGCTTAAGAGTGACATCTCCCTGCTGCAGGAAATTTATCTAGTAGAACAAGAAGGCAATCTTTTTCACTGACAGTTTGTTGGCCAGGTTTTTATTGCAGGAGATAGCACTCAAAGTAGAGGAGTGGCCATTTAAGTAGTAAGGAATATCCCGTTCTCGTCTGAAGAGGTTACTAGTGACCAAAATGGGAGATATGTTTTTGTGAAAAGTCTTCTGGAAAGGACTATGGTAGTATTGGGGAGCGTATGTGGCCCTAATGCTGACACCCCTGTTTTTTTTTACTGAACTACTAGAGGTGCTATCCCCCTTCACTAATTGTCCCATCATATTGGGAGGGGGCTGGAACCTCTCCTTCTCTCCGGATTTAGATAAATCGGACCCCAGAACAAAAGGCCTGTCACCAGCACAGAGATCCATCAGGGAACTGGTCGATTATCTAGGGCTGTGTGACCCGTGGAGGGTCCTTTATCTCGATGTTAGAGAATACACCTTTAGGTCTGGGGTGCAAGGCTCCTGGTCCAGAATCTACTATATCCTAATTAGCCACACACTGTTAGGTGGGGTACTGGAGGCAAAACAGCAGGGGTAATCTCAGACCACTCTGTAATATGGTGTTCCCTGTCAGTTTCAGCAGATGCGCTCAAAGAATCAATATGGAAACTGAATAATCAACTCCTTAAAGAGCAAATTTTAGTAGTCTGTATTACCCAAGAAATTGAGATATACACGGCTGTGAACTTGAACTCTACAGGATGGCCTGATCGAGAGTGGGTGGCTCTAAAATGCATCCTGCATGGATTGTTCATAAAAAGCTTCCCAGAGGAAATGCAGTAAAGAACAAAAAGCCTTCTCTGTCTCGGTGGGCATTTGAAACCTAGAGAGGTCCCTTTCTCCTGACACACCCGAAACAGACCAGATTCGACTAATAGGTCTTCGGGACCAGTATTGTACCCTTCTCAGAGAAAGGGCAGAATACGTAATCTTAAAAACAGGTTCAAGGTACATAGATCGGGGGAAAAAACTGTCCATCTTTTAGCCTTGTGGCTCAAAAAGATGGAATCCTCTAGAATGGTGACAAGTATTTGTTCCCAGATGGACGGATCTCTCCACCTTACCCCTAAGGGAATTACTGAGGAATTCATTAAGTACTACTCGGACCTCTATAGTCCCATGCCCAATTTACCTGGGACTGATCTAGTGCATCAGTACCTTGAGTCTATCTCTCTCCCTTCTTTGCATCCTGGGTGTCAAGAGAGGCTGATAGTGCCTGTTACCGAGCCAGAAATTCTGGCGTCAGTATCCGCTCTGGTTGCAGACAAGGCCCCAGGACCAAATGGATATTCTCCCAGTTTCTACAAATAATTCAATAAATAGCTAAGTCCTTGGTTAACCAGACTTTTTGAGAGGATTCTAAACTCCAATTCTCTAGACAGTTCCCTATTGGAGGCTCACTCACTCCCTTACTCTCTCACTCTCTCACCCTCTCACTCTCTCACCCTCTCACTCTCTCACTCTCTCACTCTCTCATTCTCTTCTCTCCCTTCACTCTCTCACTCTCTTCACTCTCTTACTTACTATCCCACCCTCTCTCTCACACACTATCCCACCCGTTCTCTCTTTCATTCACTTTACTCTCTTTCCCCCACACCCTCACAGCCTATTTGTATATTTGTACATATTGAGTCTATTTATTTCTCTTTTCCTACATCCGGGTAACTACGCTGAACACGTGGCAATAAACAGTTTACCGTGTTCACCTGCAGCTTCTATATAATGTGATTAGTTACTGTATACCTGCTCTACTTTATGTCCATTACTGTAATTAGCTAATGTGTAATCAATGTAGTTACTGTATAGCTACTCAACGTAATCGTCTGTTTTGCTTGACTTCTCTGTAAACATTGCTCTGTACAGCTCTTACTGGAATGTTTTTTCCCCAGGTCGCCCCTGAAAAAGGGACATGTATGTCTCAGCGCGCTTACCCAGTCACCAAAATTCAAATAAATAAATAAATTTAATTATAGTTCTACGTAAGCCAGGTAAAGATCCAGAACAAGTTTCAAGTTGTAGACCCATATCTCTATTTAACTATGATGTTAAGATATTGCCAAAGTTGCTGGCCAATAGGCTTAAATCTGTATTGTCACAACTTATACACCCTGATCAAGTAGGTTTCATGACAGGTCAGCATTCTTCAGACCATTTCCGGAAACTGACTCATATCTTCTCAGCGTCCAGGGACTCAGATGTTCTGGCTGGCCTGCTCTCCCTGGACACTGAGAAGGCATTTGACAGAGCTGATTTGCAATTTATTTTCTGTACTATGACTAAATTTGGGTTTTCCTCTAGGTTCATAGGATTTATTTTATTTATTTATTTAGTTTTTGTTGACCGGGTAAGTGCACTAGACAAATCCTGCCTATTTTCAGGCACGACCCGGGGCAGGGGGAAACAGATGAATGCCAACTGACCTTGAACCAGATTAACTGTTGGTGGTATTTTCAGTGAATGAGGGAAATTTGGCCAGGACACCGGGGAAATTCCCCTACTCTTTTCGATAAGTGCCATGGGATCTTTAACATCCACCTGAACTACCACCAATCCAGGCAGATGGGACCTCGGTTTAACGTCTTATCCGAAAGACGGCACCTCAGAAGTGCAGCACCCCTCTCATGCTGCACTACAGTGTCAGTACTGGGATATTAACCCAAGTGCCAGATGTGGGAACCGAACCCACAGCCCTTCTGATCTCCCAGCCTCAGAGGCAAGTGTGCTACCTACTGAGCCACTGACACTGCTATTATATATATATATATATATATATATATATATATATATATATATATATATTATTATTATATATTATTATATATTATATATATATATGCTATATAGGATGGTTCTCCTCCCTATACCAATCCCCCCGAGCCCGTATTTACTGCAACAGGGTGTTCTCGATTCATTTCATACTCCACTCAGGTACACACCAGGGGTGCCCTTTGACCCCTCTCCTATTTAACATTTACCTCAAACCCTTACTGGGCATGCTGCATGACCATGACAGTATTCAAGGAATTAAGGTGGGGTCTCAAACTTTTAAACTCTCGGCTTATGCCAGTGATGTCCTTTTACATCTAATTCATCCTGAGCAATCTTTTCCAGTGGCTCTCTCCAATATAACAGAATATAGTGCAGTCTCAAATTATAAAATCAATCTGAATAAAACCTTAGTTTTCTCCTAAACTGTAGGCTCACCAAACAAGATATTGATCCTATGGGGCTACAGTGGTGCCCGCACAATCTCAAATATTTAGAGCTACTCCTGTCAAGAGGGGAAACTCAGATGAAGAGTCTCAATCTGGACCCCCTGCACCTCACTATACAGCAAGACCTTAATCTGTGGCAATCTCTTCCTATTTCACTATGGGTTTGTGTCAATTTAATCAAGATGAATGTCCTCCCAAGATTGCTCTACCCTTTAAGTATGTTAAATTCCTGGATCCCCTTAGTATGGTTCAATAAAATTCACTCCATCATTTCCTCCTTTATTTGGTGGTAGAAATGTTATAGGTGAGCATATAACAAGCTCACCGCTTCTAAGCTATGTGGGGGACTATGACTCCCACACTTTGGAATATATTTTTGTGCAAGCCAATTGGGCAAATATCTGAGTTGGATCTTACCTCAAGAAGCAAATGACTCGGACCCCTATGTACCGGCCTGGTTGGCATTGGAGAAAGAACAGATTTCTAAGGCTGGACTGTCCCCATCAGCTGTGCTGTATATTTCCCCTAAGGTCTTACCGGCTTGTCTAGCCAACTCTCCCATTGCTGCTTCAGTTAGAGTACATACCCAGCTATGCTCCTTTTTACGGCACAAAAATGCCAAGAACACCCAACAGCCAGTGGCAGGTAATCTCAATTTTTAAAATAGGAGGTAAACACATTCCAGCATCTTGGATCCCTCAACTCAAAGACTCCAGAATCAGAGACCTTTTTCCAGGTGGTCAGTTCATGACCACGGCCTCTATCCTGACTCACTACAATATAGACAGAAAGCAGGCCTTTAAAGTCTATCAACTAAGACATCTGCTGGTTAAAGTCTCTGGGAATTTGAGTGGAGAGAAGGAAGGGGATGACTGGATGAACTCCCTGAGCCTTGTCAGTGGCAAACCTCATGCAGTCTCCCTTCTGTACGCAGCACTCCTGACCATGTCATTGGATGCGCAGTACAGAACCCCTAAGCACTGGTCGAGTCAATTCCCTGATTTACAGGACAGATGGGGTATTATTTGGAAAGACATGCACTTTTACATTTCCCAGGACAGACTGCGACTGACCCAGTACCAAATACTAAATGATATGTACTGGACTCCTGTAAAGTCACACAAAGTGGGAAGGGCCCCTATTCCTATGTGTAATTGATGTGAACAACAGGAAGGCTCACTTAGGCACATTTTCTGGGAATGTTCATCCATTAAGGTAGTGTGGGAGGAAACTAAAAACAGAACAGATCCCCTTTGGGGTTAGAAGAACTTTTTACACCGGAGATTTGCCTTCTGGGGGACCTTTCCCAAATTTCAGTTCGGATATGCAGATATCATATGGCAATGATCTCTCTAACACTAAAGAAATTAGTTCTTCGCCATTGGATAGATGGCAGGAATATTACTTATACTGAATGGCTTCAAGAGTTATTATTCAACCTTAGGGCTGTACACATTAAAGCTAGTCTCTGGGGATCTCTACCCAGCTACAAAAAAAGATGGGAAGGTCGTCATACTCTATATATGTTACAGTCAAGACCACCTATAGGACCAGGGAGACCTCCACCAACAGGTTCATTGAGCGATTCGATTGTCTAGCGATACAAGTTCCAGGTACACCAGATGGGAGCTCAGTAACCAAATGCCAAGTCATGGGGAGGGGGTTGGGTGGGGAGGGGCTTGACATGTAATTGTATTGCTCGCTTCATGTTCTTGTATTACATATGCATGTCAAGAAGATATGTTAAAATCTTAATGAAATTTGAAATTAAAGAAAGGATATGTGAGGGAGAGGAAAAGAGCAGGGCAGGGGATTGCTAGACTGAGGGAGGGAAGGAGGGATAAAACTGGAGCAGGACTATGAAAAGGCAAAGGTACTAAATGAATATTTTAACTCAGTGTTCACGGAGTAGGTGGAAGGCAGGGGTCTGATGCTAGCACCTAAGGGGAAGGAGGGCAAATGGGTGGATCAGAGGCCATTCACTGTGGATAGGGTCAGGGCTGAGCTGGATGGACTAAGGGTGAACAAGGCAATGGGGCCTGATGGGTTGCACCTCAGAGTGATCAAGGAATTGAGGGAGGAGCTGGCTGCGGCCTTGACAAAGCTCTTCAACCTGTCCCTGGATATGGGGAGGGTGCTGGAGGACTGGAGGATGGCTGACATAGTGCCCTTGCACAAGGGAGGTAGCAGGGAGTTAAAGGAGAACTACTGCCCAGTCAGCCTCACGTCTGTGGTGGGGAAAATAATGGAGGCATCAATCAAGGAGAGGGTGGTGAATTACTTGGAGGAGTGTGGTTTGCAGGACATCAGACAGCATGGCTTCACCAAGGGGAAATCATCATCATCATTTATTGAAGGCAAATTGAGAGAAATCTCTCATTTACAACTGCGTTCAATATGGACAAACGTTAAAATATACATAAGGTACAAAACACATACATACATACATACAAAGTCAACATATAACATATTTGTTCCATATAATTAATAAAATCGTATTGCATGCAAGGTAGTCAAAATCAAGTCACATATCTATCACCCGAAACAATCACAGTGATTGTATACCAAAATATCTAATGAAGCTCTAAATCGAGCAAAAGAGGGGAAGGTAATTATCTTGTTGTTTTTTTTTGCAAATAATCCCACGTTTTAGGAACAGATACAGCTAGAGCAAAATCTCCTATTTTAATTTTATACATAGGTACTTGATAAGTCAACCTCTTGGATGAGAGAAGGGAATGCTTTGAAATACTTTTACACTTAAATATTTGTAACAAATCCATTGGTAAATGTTTTATGATAAATTTATATACATACATGTACCAGTGCATGTTTCTCCGGGCAAATAGTGAGGTCCCTTGTACTTGTTCATATAGCTGACAGTGATGTGTAGAATAAGGAAGTTTAGTAATAAATCTAAGGGCACTGTGATATAAAGAATCTAATAAACCTAAAATTGATAATGTAGTGTTTTTCATAAACAGAGTTCCCGTAATCTAATATGGAAAGAAATAATGAGTTTATCAGCATTTTTCTGACTGGATATTTGAGATATTTTTTGTTTTGATAAAAGAAAGCTAACACTTTTTTCAGTTTATTCAAAGATAAGTAATATGAGCTTTGAAATTTAACTGCTCCTCTAAGATCATGGCCAGATATTTGTATTCATGCACTTTTGAAATGGCATTCCCATTAAGTGCAGTTATTTGTTCAGAAAATAACAGTTTTTTCCTTGTGAATAACATCCATTGGGTTTTCTTGTCATTAAATAACAATCATAATTGCAATAGGGCTTCCTGTACCTCATTAAAAGCATATTGCAGTTTTTGAATAGCTATATCCAAAGAGGCATGGTGAGTGTATAATATTGTATTGTCTGCATAACGCTGTATTTTCACATTATCAGAGCAACAATTAGGCAGATCATTTACATACAGCAAAAATAACAGAGGCCCCAGGACAGAGCCCTGGGGAACTCCCCTATTAATTATTATTATTTCTGACATGACTCCTCCTAGTTTAACATACTGCAAATGCAATGTCAGATATGAGTTGAACCATAGTAATTCTGGCAGTCCCATTCCAAGTGTTTTTAATTTATTAAGCAGAATGTTATGATCTACAGTGTCAAATGCCTTGGACAGGTCAAGAAACACTGCTGGAGTAATTTCCGACCTGTCCAAGGCATTGAAAATATCATCAGTAACTTTAGTAATAACTATATTACGGTGTTTCTTGAAACCAGATTGTTTGTCTGAGATTAAATTATATCTATCTCGGTAGTCAATGACTTGCCTGTATAGTAATTTTTCAAATACTTTCTGAAACACTGAAATAATAGAAATTGACCTGTACAAATTTGGACTTGAGGGGTCTCCCCCTTTAAATATAGGAGTCACAGACGCTGTCCTCCAATTGTCAGGCAAATGTGAAGATCTTAATGATCTGTTAAACAAGTAAGCTAAGTGTTTGGATATTACCTTGGTGGATATTTTTAGAAAACTTGGTGCAATACCATCTGGTTCTGCTCCTTTACTAGTATCTAATTTATGAAGTTCTTTATTGACTTCTGCCTCAGTTATGTTTTTAAAAGTGAATATGGGTCTGTTTATTTTTTTTGAGAAATCCGCTTCCAGAGGTGGTGTTTGAAGGTTAGGATGTTCTTTCTGGAAGGAGAGACCAATCTCAGCAAAAAAATCATTAAATAACTTTGCTTGCTCTGCTGGCTTATGCACAACAAAATTATTATGGTTCAGGAACTTAGGCAGGACAGTAGCTGTAACTTCGCCCAATAATAAATTTATACTTTTCCATGTTTTCTTGGGATTTTCTGAGGGATCCGACAGTTGAGTTGTGTAGTAATCCGATCTGGCCTACCTAATTGTTCTTGTGTACTTGTTACTTATTGTTCTAAATGCTAATTTGTTCTCTAAGGATTTTGTTTTCCTTAGTTGATTCCATATACTATTTTTCCCTAATAAGTTGATTTATTTGGTTTGTTATCCTAGGAGCTGATCTATTACTTACCTTTTGTTTAATTTCAGGTGCATGTTTATTTATAACATCTAAAAATGAAGATTTAAAAGAAAAACACCATGCAGTTGAGATATCTGGGCATACATACAGCAGCTTCCAATCAACATCAGACAAATCCCTCAAAAACGCCTGGTCAATAAATCTGGAAAAATTACGTGAGGTTATTGAACATGTAGAGAACGTGCCTTTCGAGTTATCTCTTATGCATGCAGTGCAGCAATGGTCACTAACATCAGCCTCAAATACTGATGAAATGTATTTCTGTGGTGGTGATGTTAATATGATGTCAAGTAAAGAGTCCTTTTAATGATTAGTTTTATGTGGCCTGGTGGGTTTTCCTATCATTTGTGTGAGATTCAAGGCAGTAAATTGATGTGTAATGTCCTGGTCAAGGCTAGCAAAATCCCAGTTTAGATCTCCCAACATGATAAACTCTTGATTTAAGAATGGTGAAATTAAGGTACTCAATAAACATAGCATGTCCATGGTTGCTGAAGGTGGCCAATAGCAAGCAGCTACATGCACAGTAAAGTTATTTGACCCTATTCCTTTTAACACCATAAGTTCCAGTTGCTTTGGTACAGATTTTGCAAGCACAACTTGACCCCCATACAAGTTCTTCAAATATAATGCCCCCCCCCCCATCTCTGGTTGTTCTATCTGGCCTATATAAATTATATCCTTCTATTGCTACTTCTCAGTCAAGAATCCTTTTACCAAGCCATGTCTCTGAAAAAGCAAACATATTTGGATTTGCAGTATCTACTAACAATCTTACATAATCTATTTTAGGAAAAATACTTCTTATATTCAGATGTAGGATCCCCATGTGTTTCCTGTCACAGAAGTCCTGAAGAGAAAAATCTTCCCCATATGCTCCTGGGCCAGGATTCACATGGACATTCATGGCCAGCAGAAGTAACAAAAAGCAAACTGTGCTTTTTGTAAAATAGATTTTTTTCTTACAGTAACTCAGCTGAGTAACAGAAAAAGTATAGTAGCATGAGTAAGTTATACTTGCTCCATGCTTGCTAGCATACGGTAAGGAATCTGAGTAATCACTTCTTCCTTCATACAAGTTTGGGAGAAAAATAACTTCACTCTGATTTGGATGTTGCCTTCCAACCATAGTTAATAGCACTATCCTTCTCCCCCCTCCATGCTGAGTAAGCTAAAACCAAATCATGCCAGACCAATCTAATTGAGTTCTTTGATTGGGTGACTCAGGTAGTCGATCAGGGAGGGGCAGTGGATGTGGCCTATCTGGACTTCAGCGAGGCCTTTGACATCATCCTGGGTGGAGGCCTGGCTAGTAAGGTGAATACAGAGAGTAGTACTTAATGGGGTGCACTCTTATATGGCAAGGGTGAGTAGTGGAGTGCTACAGGGGTCAGTTTTGGGTCTGCTCCTCTTCAGCATCTACATCAGTGATACTGTGGAGGGTTTGAGAGGGAGGGTGTGCCTATTTGCCGATGATACAAAAATCTGCAATAGGGTGGACACCCTGGATGGGGTGGAAGACATGAGGAGGGACCTCAAGACACTTGAGGAGTGGGCCAGGAAATGCCAGCTGAGGTTTAATGCCAAGAAGTGTGCTGTGATGCATCAAGGGAGGAAAAACACGAAAGCAGGGTACACGCTGGTGGGAGGAAATCACAAAATAAGAACAGGAAAGGGATCTGGGAATCATAGTCTCCTCAAACTTTAAGATAGGTTTCCATTGTAGTAGGGTGGTGGGAAGGGCCAGTGGAATGCTGGCATGCATAGGCAGGGGCATTACTAGCAGAAGGATGGAGGTTATAATGCCCCTCTACAAAGCCATGGTGAGGCTGCAGTTAGAGTACGGGGTTCAGTTCTGGAGACCACACCTCCACAAGGATATGGATGCATTGGAGAGGGTTCATAGAAGGGCAACAAAGATGGTGCAGGGTATGAAGGGGAAGACATACGAGCAGAGGTGTAAGAAGCTGAGTCTGTACATGATGGAAACAAGGAAGGAAAGGGGGGACATGATTGAAACCTATAAATATGTAAAGCGGCTGAATAAAGTAGGTGAAGGGGGTCAGATGAGGAAGAAGGAGGGAGCCAGAGCTAAAGAGCACAGCCTCAGATTGCAAGGAAATAGGTTCAGGGGCAATGAGTGGGGGCACTTCTTCACAGAGAGGGTGGTGAAACCCTGGAACAGACTGCTGGACGCAGTAGTGGGGGCTGAGACAGTGGAGGAATTTAAGCGGGTATGGGACAGGCATATGGGACTGAGTATTGGGGGAGGGTGGGGGCAGGTGGGGAGGGGGTATATGAAAGGGGAGGTTTGGGCAGACTAGATAGGCCAGAAGGGTCCTTTTCTACCATCAAATTTCTTTTTTTTTCCTCTTCATTTCTTTATATTCCCACCTGGCCCCCTTCAGTCCAGCCACCCCAGCCCTGTCACTCCGGCGTCCACTGGACTCATCTCTCACCCTAGTGAGGTGCCAGCTAGCTGGGTGCAGAGCATGTGAGGGGCCACCTTCATCCTGCCTGCCAACATTTTCCTCCTCCGTTTGGTGCCCGTCCCCCAAGCGCAGTGTGGTGGTGTGCAATGACACCAATGGCTAAGCCACACATGTTTCCCTACGTGGCACACCGGGTATCTGCCCTGCAACTGCCCCCTATGTGTGGGTCTGCTGTGCCAGCCCTCAGCCACTGCAAAGGGTCAGACAGGCAGCAGACTCTGTCCCCATCCATCCCCAGGAGAGGAAAGCTGTCCTTCGGACGTTCGATCTTCTCCCTCCCCAGCCGATCCCTGGTGGCCCGCTCGCACCATGAACACGGGTTGCTGGCATAGCAGGAGATAAGGTACAGATGCCTCAGCCCTCCACTCCAGTGGGACGGCCATCAAATTTCTATGATTCTATGATTCTAATTCAGCTGAGACCAATGGTAGGTGGGAGCCTTTAACCCTAACACTTTTTAGAGGGGGTCAGAGAGTCCCAGGCAATGGTGAACATACAGTAGCCTGAAAGATGGCCACAGCGTCATCCACATCGATGACAGATGGGATAGGTGACCATTTACTGGAATTTAGGTCATCCAGAAGAGGCTGTTTGCTAAGCAGGCAGAGGGAGTGCTGGAGGATAACCTTAAGAGAACTTAAGGGTGATGAATTTTACACACACACAGTAAACCATACAGTGATCACTGAGTGTATCCGATAGGATGCCAGGATGCCAGCTTCCAGTATGCGGTGGGGATGTGAGGAGATAACCCATTCAAACAGTGAGTGGTTGGATGTTTTACTATTGAGCTTGGTTGGCTTGTAGGTATGCTGGGAAGGCAAAGGCCTTGGATATCCTGAATTAATAACAAAACAAAATACATTTGTTGTGCTGGCTACATGGCGCTGAGCAGTGGGGGGCTCATTATGTTTCAGACTCAGAACCCAAACCTCGGTCATCAGCATCATCAGGCACATCCCAAGTCAGACATAGCATACTCATCATTGTGGGTGGGTGGGAAGAAACAGGCAGAAAAACTGCTCACTGGTGCCTCTACCCTCATGACACAAGACCAAGCTATGGGCCCAGGGGGTTGCTCCCAGGTATGCTGCTTCAAGCTACACGTCTGAAGCCATGCCCCATTTGTCTGTTTCTTTATACTGGGCCACAGGGTCTTGTGTGAGGTAAGCTACAGTCCAGGACAGTGCTCCACAAGTCTGCTATTTCACATAGGGCCTCAGTTACAGGTCTGGTGTAGTGCCCATATGTCTGCTGCTTTATATAGCCAGGGCCGGAAGGGCACTTTGTGACAGAAGTTACAGGTCTGGCAACATGCCTCATAGCTCTGCTGCTTTACATTATGCCTACAAGATGCTGCAAAAAAAGAAGCAGGAAAGAAGCTACAGACACAGCTCCACAGGTCTGTAGCTTCACACAGGACTTGCAGATTTGAGGCCATGCACCATGTGACTGCTCCTGTGACTCTACAAAGCAAGCTATGGAATCAGAGCCATGCCAGATGAGTCTACATCTTCATATACAACCCTACATTAAGTAAGACAGCTGTGGGACATCAAAGGGTCATGGTCTCTGATCTGTAGCTTGGTCCTAGACTTGTAGCAGCAAACCCATGGGGCATGTCCCCTGACCTTTAGGTTGACCTTGGGTCATGAGGGATGGGAATACAGGGATGAGTGTTGTGGTTGAAAGCCCCAACATCACATTTTCCTCCTTTTGTAGCTTTGTGACCCTAACTTCATTTTGTTTTGTTTCATTTTTATTTTATACTTTCACAAGTGTCCAGTTATGGTCAAACAAAATGCATAGTTAGAATAAGAAAACAACATAAGTAACAAACATTCAAGTATAAATAAAACCATTCAAATGTACAGTAATACAATTAATTAAAACACAAACAGACCTAGACAATAAGTAGTTTTTGAGGAACCTTTTAAAGATTGCAATTCTTGTGCAATTGACTACACAACTTGGTAAATTATTATAAAGTTTTATAGCCATGAAATTCATGGAGCTTTGGGTAAAATATGTATGGTACAGAGGAATTTGAAAAGTGTTTCTATTTTCTGTTCTTGTATTAACATTTCTGGTATTTTTGGAAATAATTGAATAATACAATCTGGTATTAGACCAAGATTGGCCTTGTGCAAGACCATCAAAGATTAGACACTGAATATGTCAGACAATGATAAACAACCAAATGACAAATAAAGTTGACAATGATGTGTCATTTGTGGGAAACCAGAAGCAAAATGAACAATGCTATTTAAAGTGGACCTAAGTTTAGAAAGCATTCTGTCAGATGTATAGGAATAGACTATAGAACCATATTATATAACTGATAGTAATAAACTATGAATAGGGATTGACCTGGTATCAGAGGTTAAATGCCTGTTAATACGATAAAGTATTCCCAACCTTTTATGGAGTTGCCCAATTAAATATAACATATGTTGCTCAAAAGTCAGATGAGAATCGAGGAGCAGGCCTAGATATTTAAATTCAGTTACCTGTTCAGTTTTGGTTTCCAGCATTATCATGAAGCAGAAAGTCATCGATATGAGTTTTTCTTATGTTAGGATAAAAACATCGATTTTTTTCTAACATAAGAAATTCAAAACCAATTTGTACATATCAACCCATGTGTGCAAAGAACTGAAATCATTTTGTAGATCATTTTGAAGATTTAAAATGTTATTTCTAGTCCAGAATAGAACAAAAAGTATCATCTGTATATAATATAAGTTCATTTTGCTGACAATTATTTGAGAGTGAGTTTACAAAAATTGAGAACACCAGGGAATGGACCCCTGAGGAGCTCCACACCTCAAATAAGACTCTCTGGAAGACTGACCACTTGAAAAAATAAATTAACATAGTTTTTTTTTTTGCAATAATCATATATGTAATAATATATATCTGTAAAACTATTTTCACACAAAGTAATTTTAACACAAACCCAAATGCAACCATAACTGTGCAAATTTAATTTAGCCCAAGTCATTTGTGCCACATTTACTATAACGGGAAAAGTACTACTAGCATTCATTAGCACAAATTTATATTAAGGCTAGTTAGTGCTTCAGTGAAAATAGCTAAATTTATTTGACACTGAATATTTCACATTTTACGGTAGTATACCTATGCAGTTACACAAGTAAAGTTAGCATTGAGCATAGTGTTTAATGAAAAATCCCAATCTTTGCACTTTTATAATTTTGGTGGCATTTGATGAAATTGCACAAAATTTGGCATGTGGCAAGTTCTTGAGATCTAGTAAGTTTCATGATGGCTGCTTAACTAGATTCAGAGAACTGGAAACATTAATAATGCATAAAAACACCACTGTTTGGTTGAAGGAACCTATGTGAACAAGGATACAATTACACCATCTCAAAAAGAATGGAAATTCATTGCAAAAAACTGTGTTAATTCACCAGTTAGGGTTCAACTTAAACTCACAAAAGTAGGGAAATGTGGAGCTACGGTTTCCAACCCTAACCACCATCCCCCCTCCAAGCAGCAATAGGACAAGACCACAACAGCAACTAGACTTCTGGTGATGTCATGGCCCTGGACAGAGCCTGAAATGGGAGCTCTCCCTCAAATTCATAGGAAAAAAGCTTTTTCAGAGGTCAGATTCAGTTAAAACTTACTTTAAAATATAGCTAAAAGGCTATTGCAATAATGGCGAAAAGTACTTGTAATAAATCTCAACTTTTACAAGAGAATGGAGACAGAGTGGAAAGCGGGGTGTCCAACTCAAAGATTTCCACTGCAGTGGGCAAGGCCCTGAGTATGGAAGACAGGATGCTCATGAAATAAAACAGACATACCTCTCAAAAATACAGCTCAAAACCATGCTCAAAGAAATACAATCATTTTGTATGGCAATGAAAGACTCTTTAAAATACATTTGGACAGGTATGGCCTCTCTACAAAAACAGGTAACTGAGCCAACCAACAGATCTTCAACAATACAACCCAGCTGGATCAAATTGAAATGGCAATCACGTCTTTAGCAGAGACCCAATTGCAAATTACCCACAGGCAGAAGGATGTTGAGAATCATTTTTGGAGAAAAAATCTCAGAATTTATAGGGTCCCTGAAAATGATGAGGGCCAGGATATGGTGGCATTTTTAGATCAATTACTCTGCATGGCTCTGGAACTTGAGCCGGAGTTCCCAATTGACACTGAATTGGTGCACAGAGCTTTGGATGCCCACCCTCGTTCCATCATTATCCGATTTCTTAACCTTGCAATTAAAGATAAAATTCTGCAAAATCCCTGGTAGAAACAAAAGATCATTTCTTGCCCCAATTGTATCTTCATGGGTAATGATGGTATACTGGCAAAACTGCATTGGAATGACAGCACAATGAAATTCACACTGAGGAAATAGCATTGGTGAAACAGCGACCTGTAAATAGTAGTGTCAGGATATTATAGCACTCCTGGAGTTGGCAGTCACAAATCACCCCCTCTGACTTTCTCCCCCCTGGAGTTGGTAATCGTAAATCACCCCCCCATCTCCCCTCTGAATGACTGCACTGTCATTACTTTTCACTGTCTTTGTGAAGCACGGTTTTGGCTGTCGGTGCTTTGCCTGCGCAATTATTGACCATGCTGTCTTTCCTTTAGCAGTCTTGTCATAGCCCCGATAATGACTATGCCTCACTGATACAGAAATTATGGCCTGAATACATCTAGTTATTTCCTTATTTGCACTCTAATAAATTAAAGTTTAAAACTACCTACCCAGCAAAATTGACTATGGAATTCTCGTCTGGCTAGCATACATATGATTTGACTGTGGAGGTTTGGATGGACCTACAAAACAGAGGGATCATACTATTGAAGGGCTCAGGCACAGATTTACAACAGGACCCCAAACCACTGACATGAACCTCCCACCAAATGACAGTCTGCAGACCTTTCATTAGCTGTCAACCAATGGGCGTGTACTGAATACAGTACAGAGCTCATTGAGAGCTCAATTGGCAGCTGGCTGTGGTGGTGAGCTGTGCCAGTTGCCAGCTCAGTTTGGGGATGGGGGGAGTGGGGTGGCAGGACACTGTCAGCAGGAGTGGGTATCCACTACACCACCAATGATGATGTCATTCAAAATGGGTGATCGGGGCATGGAGGGGTGCTATTTCACCAGGATATATTACATTGACACTGTGTATTAGTGACGTGGGAGCTTGGGGAGGGGGTTGTTTAAATAATGGAGCTTTGGGGGGATCAGGGTGGGGAAGGTGATGTGTAAATTAAAGCTTTTCAGGGAGCTCGGGGATCAGGGAGGGAGTTGTGTAAATAACAGATTACTGGGGAGATTGGGGATCAGGGAGGGTGATGTTGAAATGACAGCTTTTTGGGGAGCTCAGGGATTGGAGAGGGGGTTGTATAAATAGATTACTGGGGAAATCAGGGATCGGGGAGGGTGATGTTGAAATGATAGCTTTTCTGGGAGCTTGGGATTGAGGAGGGGGTTATGTAAATAACAGGTTACAGGGGAGATTGAGATTGTGGAGGGTGATGTTGAAATGACAGCTTTTTGAGGAGATCAGGGTTTGAGGAAGGTGATGTTGAAATGACAGATTTTTGGGGACATCGGGGCATGGAAGGGGGGACTGCCACATCCCTGCATAGTGTTACACCCTCCCAGAGGTATATGTCTAAAGGCACTTAGAAATGCTTCCTCTAGGAGAATTTTGTGAATCCCACTTTCAGGGATATGGCAGCCCCTATCTGCCGCAAGTCCCCTAGCACCATGCTGCAGCCTATTATGTGAGACATGGCCAGTGCAAGTCCCCTTGGTGCTTGTAGCCTGCATTGGATGCAAGCTGCTTTTGTGAATAGCTCAAGGAGCATTTTTTGAGGCAAGGTGCCATTTATGTTTGACGCAGGCACCTTGTGTCAGTTTCTGGGCTTTGAGAATCGAGCCCAGAGCATCTAATGCTATGCAATATTTATGTAATAATTTTGAACATTTGCGAATGGTGGATGTTTGGTGCCACCTATTTCCTAAATAATGGGCCTACTCTTACTATTTTGGGTGACATAACAGTTATTCTCGAATTGACTATTTCTTTGTCAAGTGTGAACATTTTACTCTGGTTAGGGATATGTCTTATGGCCCGCAGCTCTTGCTGAACCATCATTCAGTGTTGCTTAAAATAGATTTAGGCAAATTAAAAAAAGAATGCTTTTTGGCATTTCAATATATTCCTATGAAAAGATGAACTCTTCATAACTTTAATACAAGAGTGTGTTCCTCAAATTATTCTGGATAACTCTGGCCAACCGGTATTGCCTGCGATGTTATGGGATATGGTCAAAACTGTGATCTGGGGTGATATCATTCCATATGTCACAAAGAAAAAAGGAGTCTAGAAAAAAAATACGAGATTCTTTTACAACAGTTGCAAACTTACCAATTACTATACTCTAAGGGGATGCAGTAATAGGGAAAAAATTAGGGAGACTCAAAAAGAAATGCAACAAATCATGGATTTAAAAGTTCAGCAGGTATTGATCTACTTAAAATAGGTCCGTACGAAAGAGGTGTTAGGGGCATGAGGTTGCTAGCCTGAAAACTTCTGGCGTGAACACAAACAGTCACTATTTTAAAATTAAAGGATCCAGTAACAAACAAAATCACCTATGAAGATGAGGGAATGGGTAACATCTTTAAAAACTATTATCAAGGTCTCTACACATGCCCTAAGGATAGACTTAGGTTTCTAGAATAACTACAGCTCCCTCAATTGATGGCTGAACAACGGGTGGTGTTAGAGGCCCCTATACAGGCCGACAAAGTGGAGTCCCAAATTAAGTTGACTAAATCTCAAAAATGCCCGGTCCCAGATGGCTTTGTGACTAAATGGTATAAAGAGTTTCAAGACTTACTCTGCTTCCCCAGTTGCTTCAGACATTTTGTGTGGTGGCTGATGGTAATCCCCGCCCTCATGGCCCTACACGATCATAGCTGCTCTACCCAAACCAGGTAAAGATACCACAGATCCAGCACCTTACTGCCCCATTTCAATATTAAACACAGAGTATACATTTGTTATGGCTATGTGGGACCGAAGAGGTTAGAACACATACTACCCTCTATTGTACATGCGGATCAAACAGGCTTTATAAGGCAACATCAATAACTTCAAACAGGTGACCACTAGACTCTTAGCTGAGCTGCAATCATGCAAATTATCACCAATCCAAGGAAAGACAGAGCTCAGGCACCACTCAAAGAAACATGCACTTCATTAAAGAAAAAATGGACCCGCTCCACCATCACACCTCCAAACGTTTTTGAGCATGGCTGTGCTCTTTCTGAAGGCATCAAGGTGGTGCAGTGACTCCATTTTATCTTTAATAAAGTGCATGTTTTGAATCTGACACCCAAACATGAGGGGTCTAGTTTCTCCAAGTGGTGCCTGAACTGTATCTTTTCTTGGACTGATGATAAGGCAACATCACACCATGGACAATATTAGGCATACCTTGTTATTAACAGAGTATATTCAAAACAGGAAAATTCCAGCAGCCCTCATCAGTTTAGATGCAGAAAAGGCATTTGACAGTGTGTCCTGGGACTGTCAAATCTTAACTTTCCTGAGCAGTTTTTGACTTGGTTCAAACTCATATATACACAACCTCAAGCATATGTCTGTATCAATGGGACTTTGCCCTCCCCATTTACATTGTATAGGGAAACCACCCAGGGTTGTCTATTATCCCCTTTACCTTTTGTGTTATATATAGAACCCTCGACAATGGCCCTGAGAAAATGTTCTCAGATTGAGGGGGTCCCTCTGGGCCAAATAGTACATAAAGTATTGCTTATTGCGGATGACGTTCTTTTGATGGTGCTGACTCCTGAGGAGTTCATACCGGTGGCCTGAAACATACTGCTTGAATCTGAGTCCATTTCAATATTCAAGTTGAGTCCCCATAAAACTGGAGTCCTTTTTCTGCATTATACCCCATCAAAAGATTTAAAGCAAACAATTCCAATAAATGGCATCCTACTAAAATTAAATATTTAGGAATACATATTCCTATGGATATAAATAATTTAGAATTAATAAATTATAAACCACTAACTTCAAAAATCCAAGAGGATTTGTTGAAATGGGGTAGATTGCCTTCTTTTTTCAAAGGGCGGAAATCATACGTTCGAATATACTACTGCAACTATTGTACCTTTTCCAAACCATCCTACTTTTCCCTGCTAGATACTATTTTATGTAATTTAAGAAAATGATTTCCAGTTTTCTTGGGGGGGGGGCTTTCCTTATTACACCTGTCCTTAGCACAGGGTGGGACAAACCTACATAATTTAGATTTATATGTCAGAGCAGCTTTTATGAATTACAGTATCTTTATGTGGCTGACACCACACTACACCACTCCCTGGAAAATTATTCAGTTTGCTCTTCATGATCTATATGACTTAGATCCCATTCTATTTCCCACACCAGAGAAAACTCCTCCATTGAGGCATTTCAATACTTTAACAGCACGCACTCTTAAAGTCTGCTACCAGTTAAGGTCTCACCCAAAGTTGTAATTTTTTTTTCTGCCGATTATTGGTGGCAGATGAGGGCTTTTTACTGGCACAAATGGATCTGTCTTGTAACCATCAGCAACACCTTGGTATCAGATATATACACCAATTCCTAGACCATACTGGAGTGGTCCCATTTGAAATATCGCAAACTAACTATTGCCTTATGGGTCGGGAACACTACAGGTATCTACAGGTCAGAACATATATTTTACATAAGCAAAAGAAATATGCTACATTTCCTGTTCCTATCCCACCCCTCTTAGGTATGATTTTGGATGTGCAGCATGACCAACCCTGGAGCCCGTTTAATAGGGCATACTTACAAAACTTTACGGGACTACCTAGGTGACTCCACTCAGTCTACCCTGGATAGTTGTAATAAAGAACTTCATATGACAGTAACCTACGATTCCTGGTTGAAATATGCCAATCCAGCGATAAAAATAACTGTTTCCAATTTGTTGGAGAGAATACGCCTGGAAATGCAGGTATCATTATTTTTGCATTCCAGTGGTTCTAATAAAGCATATACACCAACATTATGGAGTCAGTCGGAGGTGTTATGGATATACCCCGGCAGATCAGGGTCACATTTTCTGGTCCTGTCCTGTCATTGCTCTGTAGTGGAATGCTATTTTGACAGAATTGGACAATGAGATGGGGGAACTGTAGAGTTAACAGCTGAGCTTGCTTTATTGTCAATCCCCGGGGCATTGTAATTGGTCCAAATCCCTGCTTTTACAGTATTTGTTAGATGCCAAAAAGGCCATAATGAGATGATGGATGACATCCAAGGTTCCAACAGTAACAGAATAGCGTGCATAAGTATCTACAATTTATCACTTAGAGAAACTCACAGCGGAAATACATGATAGACTTGACCAGTTCAACACTAGATGGCAGTGCTGGGTGCTGTATGTAGCTTCAGTGGATATGGAATTTGTCCCTTGGATCTTTACAGTGCGAAGACTTGAGTGGGTTGGTGCTGCAGGGGGGGTTCTCCAGCTTCATTATTCTGGTCCTGAAGAGTAATTCCACACAAATTTCTTACTCTTGAATGTTATATTACCTGCTCCTTCCTACCTCTGGAACATGGTGGAAATTGATGGAACTTTTTGTTTTAGCATTAACCAATGTAGATACCTATTTTGTCAATGCGCCTCTACTGTACCATCTGCATCTTGATTCTGTTTGACTCTGTACCATTATCGTGCTTCATATAATAAACACTTAAGTACCAAAATGACCACAGAAGCAACCACAGACAGCCATCACCAGGTAAGACAAACAACATACAACTGTTTCCAGATGACACAAATGTAGTAGCACCTATGTGCTACCTTCATAGATTTGGATTGCAGGTGCAGAAGAGGGCCTGCGCATCTGCAGACAGAAGTGTGTCTTTATCTAACAGTGTGCATGAGTATCTGTCTGTGCCTGCAGAAGTGCAAGCTCGACAGGGGCCTGTGTTTCTGCAGAAAGAAGTAGTGCTGCAATTTGGGTAGCATGGATTTCCAACTGCGGCTACAGAAGTGCAGGCTTGAGCCTAAGCATCTGCAGCCAGAAGATGGTGTGCATGTATGATGGTCAGAGCCCCCCCCCATAGTCCTCAGTGAGCCTCTTTCTCTCAAGCCTTTGTCACTAAGACCATCTGGACCAGCTTCCCACTGTCAAACTCACCTCTTTAGCAAGCGCTCAGACCCCAGGGCTCTGATGGCCCTTTTCCACCACCTTCTATGCTTTAGACTGCCCATGGTGAGGGTCTCTTAACTATGCACTCCTTTTATCTAGGTACCTTCCCTTGGATATGCAGTCACAAACAACAAGTTACTCCAGTCTTTAGAAAAATAACTGATTTATTAATAAACACCTGTGTACATACAACAGTACTAATTGGATGTAAAGAACAGTTACATAAGAATTTACTGTAACAGTAGATCTTCGAGAGCATCTCCTCCATTAAGCCACACCTTTGTGACTGTAAGCCATCAGTGTCAGGACCACAGAGAAACTTTTTGCTAGTCAAGAGACACCCACAATGATGGGCAGAGTTGATGCCTATATAACATGGTGGCCACATCACTGCTCAGTTCCCTGACAGAGATCAGCCTCAGAGAGCCTCCACTGTGAGATACCAGTATCATGCAACAAGGGGAGACATGGGACTGGAAATATGATACATGGAGTAAGGCTTTAGGCACAGCATCTGATATAATCCTCAAGATATTGAAAGGGGGATGGAGGGAGGGTACGGCATGGCCTAATGGAGGAAATTCTTTCGAAGATCTACTGTCATGGTAAGTTCTTATGTACCTGTTCTATCTTCATTGAGGATATCTCCTGTATTAGGCCACACCTGTGGACCAACTACAAATAGAACAAAGTAAACTGGGAGGGTAGCACCATCTGATATGTAATCAGGACAGAAGGCCTTGAGCGTTGACTAGGCCAAGGACCCCTCAATTTCTTGAACCTAAACAGTGGTTCAGAAATCCTCCAAGAGCTACAGCTCAGCTGATACTGCAAGGGATCCAGCGAGCCTTGACTAGGCCAGGGACCCCTCAATTTCTTGAACCTAAACAGTGGTTCAGAAATCCTCCATGAGCTACAGCTCAGCTGATACTGCAAGGTACTAGCCCTGACATTTGAATTTGGTACCAGTGGAAGCTGATTTCCAAGTGGCCCTCACTATCTCCTGCTGAACACATCTCTAACTACTGTATCTCCCTCTGTCTCTCTAGTTGAATTTATGTGCCAGGGTTTAATAATTTGTTTAATCCTTACAGTCATTTTAAGTTCTGAGTTGATATTAGAAGTGAATTTTGAGCCTTGACTGTGTAAATCCTTCTCCTGCTCTCTGGCCTGCACTCTGTTTACCCTAACCCCCAAACAGTCTGCTGTGCTCTCTGTCCCTGCCCACTTATTTTGTTCTCTTTTTTTCAGATGTAACAAGCCTTATCTTCCAGCCTTTAAAAAGCCTGTCTTTCTACTTTATTTCAGGGATCCAGCGAGCCTTGACTAGGTCAGGGACCCCTCAATGTCTTGAACCTAAAACAGTGGTTCAGAAATCCTCTTTGAGCTACAGCTCAGCTGATACTGCAAGGTACTAGCCCTGACTTTTGGATTTGGTACCAGTGGAAGCTGATTTCCAAGTGGCCCACACTATCTCCTGCTGAACACATCTCTAAATACTGTATCTCCCTCTATCTCTCTAGTTGAATTTATGTGCCAGGGTTTAATAATTTGTTTAATCCTTACAGTCATTTTAAGTTCTGAGTTGATATTAGAAGTGAATTTTGTTGACATTTCCATTAGCAGATAGAAACATAGAAACATAGACTTTGACGGCAGATAAGGACCACTTGGCCCATCTAGTCTGCCCATTTCCCTACCTACAGGATAGGCCACAGATCCTAGTTAAACAACAGCCTATTTCTTCCTACCCCTCACAAGAATTGCCTTAAGTCTGTCCCATGCATTCTTGAATTCTCCCACAGTTTTAGACCCCACAACCTCCTCAGGAAGGCTGTACCATGCATCCACTACCCTCTCTGTGAAATAATACTTCCTCACATTGCCCCTGAACCACCCCACCCATCTTTAAATTGTGTCCCCTTGTTCTTGCACGTCTCTTTTTCTGAAAGATGCTACCCTCTTGGACTTTGTTGATTCCACTGAGGTACTTAAACGTTTCTATCATGTCCCCCCTCTCCCTTCTTTCCTCAAGGGTATACATATTAAGCTCCTTTAGTCTCTCCTCATATGGCTTCTCTTGCAGACCCTGCACCATTTTAGTTGCCCTCCTCTGGACTGCCTCTATTCTGTCTATGTCCTTGCGGAGATGGGGTCTCCAGAACTGGACACAGTACTCCAGATGGGGTCTCACCAACTGTCTGTACAGAGGGATAATCACTTCCTGTTTTCTGCTGCTGATGCCTCTCCCTATGCCTCCCAGTATACCCCCAGCCCTCCTTACTGCCCTCTCACATTGCTTGCCCACCTTTAGGTCATCTGATATGACTACCCCCAGGTCCCTTTCCATTTTTGTTGTTGTTAGTATCTCACTCCCCATTGTGTATTCTTCCCCTGGGTTTCTGTTTCCCAGGTGCATTACCTTGCACTTCTTAGCATTGAATCTAAGCTGCTCTGCATTTGACCATTCCTCTAACCTTGCCAAGTCCCTTCTCATCCTTTTCACCCCACCTTGTGCATCAACTCTGTTGCAGATCTTTGTGTCATCTGCAAAGAGACATACTTTTCCTTCCAGTCCCTCTGCAATGTCACTTATAAAGACATTGAAGAGGACCAGTCCTAACACTGAACCCTGCAGTACCCCACTAGTAACCCCCCTTTCTTCAGAGTGGACTCCATTTACTATTAACCTCTGTGTCCTATTCTCCAGCCAATGTTTTACCCAGGATACCACCCGGGACCCACTCCCAGGCTGGTTAATTTGACTATTAATCTTTGTGTGGGACTGTGTCAAATGACTTGCTAAAGTCAGGTAGGCCATGTCCACAGCCCCTCCCTGGTCTACTACTTTGGTCACCCAGTCAAAGAAATCTATTAGATTTGTCTGACATGACCTTCCCGCTGTGAATCCATGAAGCCTTGGGTCCTGTGTCCCACTGGCCTCTAGGTACTCAACTATTCTTTCCTTCAGAAGTGACTCCATCACTTTCCCTACCACAGAGGTCAGACTGACAGGTCTGTAGTTTCCTGCCTCTGTCTTGGTCCCACTTTTGTGAAGAGGAATCACATCCACCTTCCTCCAGTCCTCAGGTACCACACCATCCTCCCATGATTTATTAAAGAGAGTAGCCAGGGGTTTCACTAGTTCCCCCCTTAATTCTTTTAGAATTCTGGGGTGAATTCCATCAGGCCCCATTGCTTTGTCCACCTTCAGTTTTAGGAGTTCTTGCAGAACCCTTTCTTCAGTGAAAGGACTGGGATTGACCCCCCTATCAAGAGTGTTTCTGTAAACTGGATTAGGCACTTCCCCCTCCTCTTTTGTGAATACTGAGCAGAAATATTCATTCAGTATCCCTGCTTTTCACTGTCCCCTCTGCCCACCACCGTTCATTCTATTCAGCCTCACTATCCTCCTTTGTCTTTCCCGCCCGCTGATGTACCTATAAAGGTTTTCCCCTTCTTAACCGAGTTGGCTATCTTTTCCTCAGTTTGGGCCTTTGCTATTCTGACTTCCTCCCTGCTTCCTTCTGCCTTAACTGGTACAGCTCTCTGTCCTGCTCCTTCTGTGTTTCTTTATACTTCCAGAATGCTATCTTTTTCTTCCTGACTTTCACAGCCACCTCTTTTGAGAACCATAGTGGCTTTTTCTTTTGTTTTGATTTGTTTATTTGCTTCACACAAAGGCTTGTTGCCTCTGTGATGGCAGTTTTGATGATTCCCCATTGTTGCTCCACACCTCCTTCTAGCCTGTTTGCTAGTGCTTTTCTGAGGCACTCTCCCATCTTGCCAAAGTCAGCCCTCCTGAAGTCCCGTACCCTCACTTTTGTATGGCTTGACTCTGTAGCTGAGTTTAACGTGAACCACACTGTTTGATGGTCACTTATTCCCAGATGGCAACCCACTTCTAGATCTGAGATTCTCTCACTGCTCCCATTTGAGAGTATGAGGTCTAAGATTGCTCCCTCATGAGTGGGTTCCGAAACTAGCTGTCTGAGGCCTGCTACCTGTAGGGCATCAAGAATGGCCCTGCTCTTGGATGTGGCTGCAGCAAATGTGCTCCAGTTAACATCTGGCATATTCAGGTCTCCCATCAACAGTATCTCCCCTTTCTCTGCCATTCTAAGAATGCCTTCTATCATATCCTTGTCCATGCCCTCCCCCTGACATCGGGATCTGTACACAACCCCTGTGCGGATTGTGGTGCCCTTTCCAGTCTCCAAGGTGACCCACAGTGCCTCCTCTCTCCTCCCTGTTTACTCTTTTGTTCAGTTGCTTTATCCCTTCCTTTACATGAGAGCTCTCCTCCCTCTTCTCCCTGCCTGTCTCTCCTGTGGGTTATGTACCCTGGTATGTTAACATCCCAGTCATGGTTCTCTGTGTACCATGTTTCTGTGACTGCTACAATATTCAGGCATCCCTCTTCCATCAAGGCCACCAGCTCAGGGAGCTTGTTGCCCAGACTACGGGCATTGGTACTCATTACCCTCCATTTCCTGATGGCCTTACTTCTTTTTGCCCCATCCCTGTCCTTCTTGCCTTTGTCACTTTCTCCATTTACCCCTGCCCGTCTCCCTATGACACCTCTATGTTGGTGTTTACCACACTTACTACCGTGATTTTTTTTGGGGGCTAGGATTTCCCTGCTCCTTTCCAGTGCCTCCCCCCTTGGCTAGTTTAAATGCTTGCCAATGAAGCATTTAAACCTATCACCTAGGATCCTGGTTCCCCTCCTGGACAGATGCAGCCCATCATGCCAGTATAGGCTTGCATCACTCCAGGTGGACCCCCAGTCCCCAATGAAGCCAAATCCCTGAGCTCCACACCAGTTTTTCAACCACTGATTGAATCCCATGGTGTGGAACACCCTAGCCTCTCCTTCGCCATAGATGGGCAGCACCTCTGAGAAGGTTAGCGTGAGTGCTACTTGTCTAAGGCCCCTCCCCAATTCCACAAACTCTTCCTGCACTTCCCTAATCCCTTTCTTAGCCAGGTCACTTGTCCCTAGGTGGACAATGACATCCATCTCCCTCTCCTGTGCAGCTGCTCTGGCAATCCTGAGGATTTGCTCCTGTCCCTCAAGCCATGGCGCCAGGCAGGCACCTTACCTCCCTCTCCCCTTCCTCAACCAGTTCTACCTTCCTAAGAATGGAGTCCCCCACCAGAAGTTGTTTCCTTCCCCTGCGGGGTCCCCTGCCACCCTCCTGTGGGTCTCCTTTGTGGAGGTTCCCAGCATCCTCCTTGGTCTCCACTGCAGGTGCCTCCATAGAGGAACTACACTTTGCCATAATGACATAGGAATTGTGGAGAGGCACAACTTGAGGGATGCACCTCTGTTCCACCACACTCACCCTCCCTGTGGTCCAACCGCTCCTCTTTCTTGGCAACCTCTGAGGCAACAGCAGTGGCACTGGTGGTCTCTGGATGGAAGAGGAGGTCCCACAAATCCTGGCCAACTCAGCCTGGAGATGAGCAACCTCCTCCCTCAGCCCAGAGAGGTGCCTGCAGATGGGACAACACTGCATCCTCCAGAACGTCTCCCGAAGACTGCTGCTCCACAGCCACTGCACTGCACCACTCCCATCATGTCTTATTTCTGGCCCCTTAACTGTTTGCAATCCTTACTCTTCCTCTGCTTTTTTTTCTCTCTCTCCTTACTTTCTGCCTGTGTGCCCTTTAAGCTCCTGATTGTCCTGTTCTGAGACAAGAATATCCTATATTTATCAGTAGACCCCTTACTTGCTCAGAGGCAGACCTCCAGCAGCTAGAGGGGGCCAGAGAGCTACTCTTGCCCTTCTAGGATGGTGGGTCTTTGGTGGCTCTGTGATCACTCACTTCCTGCTCCCAAACAGGAAATTCCTGTTGTCAGTCAACTCCTGTGCCTATAAAAGTAGAACTACCTTTGGGTGGGAGGGAGGACAATATAGTCCCAGTACAGAAGTCCAGTCACACAGCAGTCCTTTCTCCTGGTGTCTTCTGCCAAACTACTAGCAAAATCTTTCTAAGGCAGTCTTTAAGTGTAGCTTCCATCTAGCTAAGCCACTCTCCCTACTTACTAGATCTTTCTACAAGTAATTTAAACCTCACAGCTATCAAGTCCTTTCAATCACCTGAGATTTACACCTAAATAACTGTTCAGATAATCATTCAGTTCAGGTAACTCAGACAAACACACACTTTTTTTTTGTTTTATTTGTTAGTTTTTTTTTTACCCTCAATTAAAGCTCCAAGTACAAGAGTTCTACTTCTTTAGTCCCAGCAGAGAAGGCTAGTCACACAGCAGTCCTTTCTCCTGGTGTCTTCTGCCACTAGAGGGCTATATCTCTGGTAGCAGTGACATTTTCTGTGTCTACTCCTCTATTAGCAGGTTATATGCAGCTGCCACTAGGAGCTCCTATCTTATCTGACACATCACACACACTGTTCCCCAGATTTCATCAGCTCAAATGTATCGACCCCAACCACCGCAGCCCACTTCTCAGACTTATCACCTTACTTCTTCTGCTCTCTGGGAATGTCCAACCCAACCCTGGTCCTGGGTCTTCTAACCCCTCTCGCACCCTGCTGGGTGTGGCCTCCGCATTGCCTCAATGGACATCTGCGGTCTCCCAAAGAAAACTGCTGCACTCCAGTGCTGGGTTGCACAACACAGACCCGACATCATTGCCATAGTGGAGACCTGGCTTTCTGCATCAACCCCAACTCAGCTGTCTCCCTCCCTGGTTTCACCCTGTTCCAAGAGGATCGAGTTGGTAAGCGTGGTGGTGGATGTGCAGTCTCCTTACATGACTCCCTCCTTAGCCATGCTCTCCCTACCCCCAAGCTCGGTCATGGTGCTCAAGCCATCACCTTAAAAATCTCCTCTGACCCGGGCAGGGCCCTCTCTATCTTACCACTACATACATACCCCCACGGGCTCAAGGACCAGCAATCCACTCCCTTACTGACTATCTCTCTACCCTGCCCCACAAAGCTGAGCAGCTCATCCTAGGTGACCTCAATGTCAACTGGCTAGGCTCCACTGCTGCAAACATAAAGGACTCCTTCAATGCCCTTGACTTAGCTCAAGTAGTCACTCTTCCTACCAGATTTAACCAGCCAAATGGCACCAGCTCCCTCCTTGACATAATACTTTCCACCGCCCCCACAAAATCAAGACTGTTAATATCCTAGCTAACTCCCTCAGTGACCATTCCCCTATCCTCTGTTTCTGGTCCTCCCCCATGCAAAAACCCACATGTGAAGTCACCTCCTGCCACCGCTTATGCCCAGGGGGCCCTCAGTAAACTGAAGCAGTACCTAGCCCAACTTGACTGGTCCTCGATATCACTCACGACTGATATAGACACTGCACTAGCCTACCTCACCAGAGCCTTCTGCAAGACCTGTGACCTCTTTTCCCCCTTTACCAGTACCCATTCCAAAAGACATAATGTCACCTGGATTTCCCCTTCCCTTATTCAACAACTGAGGCAGTGAGACAACCTCTGGCATGTCGTGGTCGAGTCAGGCAGGACAGTGGACAGACAGGCCTATAATGCCGCTTGTAACCAATGCACCTGGGCCATAAGGCAAGCCAAGTCCAAATGCTCCCAAACCACCCTGGCTACCTCCTGGGGTTCTGTGTGTGCATTCTGGGATAATATTAAGGAGCTCAATGGAAAACTGCTCTCTCCCCATCTCAGATATCTGTCAATGGCGCTATTACCACTGACCCCCCACATATTGCTGACTGCCTCAACATGGCTTTCTCTGACCTAAGCACAGTCCTTCCTGTCTACTTTTTTGACCCTATCCCTACCTCAACCCCCCAACCTGAATCGCCCCTCATTTCTCCTCCGCACCATATCTCCCCATGAAGCCAAACCACTCCTACTAAAAACCCTCTCCAGCCACAACCCCAGCTGTGACCCCATTGACTCCAGAATTCTCCGTATAACTCTAGATGTCATGTTAGCCCCTCTCACTGACCTGTTAAACCGGTCTCTGTGCCTCAGTCAATTCCCGAGCACCTGGAAATCAGCTGAAATTACCCCAATTCATAAGAATGGAGATCGCACATTACCAAATAACTACAGACCGATCTCCATCCTCTCCCCATTCTCTAAAGCCCTAGAAAAAATAGTATCCACCCAACTCATGGAATATCTAACCAAATACAGCATACTATGTCCAGAACAGCATGGATTCCACCCTGGACACAGCACCACCACAGCCCTCCTAGAGTTCTCACAACAAATACACTATGCACTTGACTCTGGGAACATTGCTGGGGCAGTGTTCATTGACCTATCTAAGGCCTTTGACACTGTGTGTCACCCCCTATTGCTTGACTCCCTCCATCAGCTAGGCTTCTCATCTGGCCCCCTTGCCTGGTTCTCCAGTTACCTCCATGCCAGATCCCAATGGGTCAAGATAAATGGTACCCTATCAGCTGCCCTACCTGTTCGCTCAGGTGTCCCCCAGGGTTCCATCTTGGGCCCCACATTGTTCAGTCTCTTTCTAAACACCCTTCCTATCTCCTGCTTAGGCAGTATGCTCCTATATGCTGAAGATGAGGTTCTCGTCACCTCCCACCTCGATCCCATCACTCTCCAGAACTCTCTGCAACTCACCTTCAGCCAAGCTGAAAAATGGTTCCTTGACCATCGTCTAGTTCTGAATTTCAAGAAGACAAAATCTATGCTTTTTGCCCACTGCCAGAGTAACTCCAGAAATTCCCCCTTCTCATCCTCCCCAACACCCTACACCCACTTGAACAGGTGTCTGCATACAAATATATGGGCATCACCTTCGACTTGGCTCTCTCACTTTCCACTCTCATCTTAATTCCCTGTCCACTGCCATAAACACCTGGATTGGACTCCTTTACCGCCACAAAGACTGCCTCCCTCAGAATGCCCTCCAGCTGGCTATCACCTCCTCCATCCTGTCACTGGTTGACTATGTGCTCCTTATCTATGCGGCTGCTGACCCCACCACCCTCACCAAAGTCCAGACCTTGATCAACAAGGCTTGCAGGCTCCTGACCGGTGCCCCCAGCAGAACGCACACATGCCAGCTCTACTCCTCCTTGAACTTACTCACCTTTGATTAGCACCTGCGCTACCACACCTGTATACTGTCAAAAAAATCACCACTTGGGCTCTCCCCCCCAGGGGTTGCTGCATCCCTAAAATTGGCCTCCCACTCGGTCACCACCAGAAGCACAACCAAAGTCACCTTCCAGGTCCCGAGAGCCAGGACCTCTCTCGCCCAAAGATCATTCCACCACAGAGCCCCCTCATGGTATAACTCCCTCCGCACTCATATCACAAACATCCCAAAAATTGGCACCTTCAAAATCACCCTCCGAAACCACCTCACTGACACTTAAAGCTGTAAATGCCCCTGACTGGCCCATACCTAGAGCTCTGCCTGGCCCAATTTACAGACAACATCTTTCCAGACTGCCTTCTCCCCCAGCAACCACCCCTTCCCCCCCAGGTATCGCTCCCTAGAACCCCTAGCGGTACCTTATTATTTATATACTAGACTAATTGTAACTAATTGAAGCCTTTGTACACCTTTGTATTACTGGAATTGCTTTGTGCATTCTTTTATTGTATCTCACCTGTAATGTTCTCCATTGTTGTACTCCACCACCAATTGTTGTCTACCCTCCTTGCGACGAGGTGCCTTTGTAAATGGGTCTTTGACTCAAAGGTTGTAAATCTGAATTATGAAATAAAGAAAAAAAGAAAACCAGCTCATCTACCAGAAATGATGTCCAGATTTTAATGTTTGGTGAAAATGTGTACAATGCTCCATGTGGCTGCATCACATATGTCAGAGGCAGGGACATTCTTGAAACAAGCAACCAAAGTGGTCATACCCCTTGTGGTGTGACCATACACAGCACCATGAAGTTCCTTACTGCACATCCTATAACAAAACACAGTACAATTCACCAACCATTTGGACAGGCATTGTTTAGACATAGGAGCCCATTCTTTTCCAAGGGTGAATGAGACAAAAATCTGAGACGACCTTCTGTAATCCTTGGTGTGAATAACATAGTATCTCAGTATTCTATGTACATCTAAAGTATGGAGCACATCTTACCATGGTTGGTATGTTCAGGAAAATAAACAGGAAGGCATATTGTTTGGTTCAGTGTAAATTCTGATACCACCTTCAGTAGAAATTTGGGATTCATGCGTAAAGAGACTCTGTCTTTTATTTATTTATTTATTGAGATCTAGGAGTACACCTTTGAGCTGGAAGCTCAATTACAAAGTTTCCACATCAGTAGAAAATAACAAATTACAGACAATTCAAATAGAAACATATGACTGTACTTGAATTTTGAAAAATGGGACTGTACAAAAATATAAGTGCAGTGAATATCTTAAACAGTTAATAATGCAGGTGAGTATAGGGTTGCATACAATACAAGAACAGAGCTGCAGTACTTAAACTACTAAGCAGAATAACATTTTATTGTCAACGTGTAGGGAGGGACAGAGAGGGAGGAGAGAGGTACGGATGGAAATAAGTGCATCAAGGAGTAAAAAGGGAATAGGATTGTGAAAAATCAAACAAGGAGGCTCACACATTAGAGACCGAAGCTCAGAAATCCTCCAAGCAGAAGTCATAGCAACTAAAAATAACATTTTCCATGACATGAAACATGGGCCACAACTCATGGCAGGCTCAAAAGGAGCCAGTGTCAGTTTCTCAAGTATGAAATTCAAGTCCCTAGGCAGGACTGAATTATGGATAGGAGGTTTGATATGAAGTGTACCTCTCAGAAAAATACAGGACACCTCTAAACCTCTAAATTTGTCTAGTGCACTTACCCAGTCAACAAAAAATAAGTAACATAAAATAAATAAATAAATGGGCATCAGTACGACCATCAGTAGGTGCATAGAAATCTGATACAGCAGTCAAATGCAGCTTAACAGAGGAATGTAGCAGACCAGAGTTAGATAGGGAAAGCAAATATTCCAACACCAAATTCACAGGAGATGTAAATGGATCCATAGTCTGCAAAGAAGACCATAGAGTAACGCGCTTCTATTTCAAAGAAAAAGTGTGTCTGGTAGAAGGCTTCCTAGCCACAAGCAGGACATCAGCAATCTTAGGAGATACCCAAAACATGTAATGGCTATGTTTTCAGGAGCTATGCATGTAGATGTAGGGACTTCAGGTCTGAATGGACCAGGGACCCCTTGCCCCATGACAATAGGCCCTGAGGGTAGAGGAAGAGGATGCTCCACCACCAGATGCTGAAGGAGTGGAAACCATATCTGGTGAGGCCAGAATGGAGCAATAAGGATGACAGTGGCACTTCCCCCCCATAACCTGAGCAGAACCCTTTGTATTAGAGGAGTGGGGAAAAATGCACATAGTGATTTTCCTTTCCAGGAGAGGGACATGTCTCATCAAAAAACTCCAGGCTCTGGAGTGAGCGAGCAGAAATGTAGCAGTTTTATGTTGAGCGGGGATGCAAAGAGGTTCAACTCTGGAATACCCCATTTTGTGAAGAAGCCATTTACCATGCAGGTCAGCAGTTTCCATTTGTGAACGATCGACTGCGATCTGCTTAACCTGTCTGCGAAGATATTTTGGAGACCTGGGAGAAACACAGCTAACAATTGAAGGTCATGAGACAGAGCCCAATACCATACTCTCATTGCTTCTGTGCATATGGGATAGGAATGAGTGCCCCCTTGTTTGTTGAAGTAGTGCTTCACACTGACAATGACCATCTGGATTAGCAGAGTACTGGGTCAGAGAAGGTTCTGAAAAGTCTGGAGGCTGTGCAACGCAGTCCACATTTATAAGTAATGGCTAACATAAGCACCCCAGCTTGAGCCACAGCTTCTACAAGGAATGGAACACCTTCTCACCATAATAACACTTTGTGCAGTGAAGACATAATGAGACGCATTTGTTCCAACTTGTCCATCAACTGATCCCACTGGACCCCGAGTGTCCACTATGGTATTTGCATATGAAGTTGGGCCAGTGGCACAGTCACTATGGCCACAGCCATGAGGCCCAGGAAACATAACATGGATCATGCAGCAAAGTAGTGGCTCCTGTGCACCAAGTGTGCCTGAGCAATCAGAGTGTCTGCCCTGTACTGGAGCAGGGAGGCACGTCTCTTTTCTGTGTCCAAGACTGCCCCTATGTATTGTAGTCTTTGGCATGGAGTCAGCACAGACTTTGACACATTCACTGTGACCCCTAAATCATTGAATGACCAATGTTTTCGGGAAAAAGTGTGAAGCAAATCTTCCCTGGAGCTGGCCTTCAGGAGCCAATAATCTAGATAAGGGAAAACATACAGGCCTTCCCTGCAAAGGGTCGCTGCAACTACTGCCAAACTTTTTGTAAAGACCCATGGTGTAAAGGATAAGCCAAAAGGCAATGCTTTGAACTGATAGTGCCTGCCCTTCAGCATAAAGCAGAGGTACTGTCTGTGGGATTTCTTTGATATTTACAGTATATGGAGGTATGCATCCTTCAAGTCCAAAGATCAGTGCTAGTCTCCTGTTTGTAACAGGGGAATCAAGGCATGAAGAGACACCATTTGAAATTGTTTCCATTCAATATGTAGGTTGAAATCTTTGAGATCTAGTTGGCTTTTTCACTGTTGTCTCCTTCAGCAGGTCTGATGAGGATGATCGATAATGAGAAAAGGAACTGAGGAGTGACGGGGCCACCTACGTTACATACACATCGATGTTGCACGTCATTGTGGGCAGCCCCCAGCTAACAAAAAGTTTCCATGTGATCCTGATGCTGATTGCTTACAGTTCCAAAGGTGTGGCCTAATGAAGGTGATATCCTTGATGAAGATCACTATTTACACATTGTAAAACAGGAGTTCACATACAGGATTATAAAAGAAAGCTTGCACACTTGTTCAGGTAAATGCTTTTATCTCACTATCTTCTAGCCTTGTTATCTCAATTTCTCTCTCTGCAGACACTCAGTCTGGCTTCCTCCTTGGACATACAGGAACCTTAGTAAAAAGAGACAGAAAATAAGTGGATTGAAGCACATATATTCTCTTTCTCCTTCTCCCCTCACCCCGTGCCTTGGTCAAGTGAAATGTGATGTCACTTTCCTGTACACAGGTTCATTTGATTGGCTGAAACCACTTCAGGTCAGGAATTTTGGGTGATACCCACCTTGTGATATTATCTGCCCTCTGTGGCCCGGGTACCCAACTTCCTCTTGTAGATTATTCAGCATCTGAATGTTTAAATTCAGATGCCGTGAGACTGCCTGGCTTTGATCTTTTGCATACTGATGAATTTATCCGCTTTCAGAAAGCCAGTGCAATGAAAGTCCACACCACTTAAGAAACCCTCCTTGGTAGCTTGGAATCTCTCAAAGAAGCCAGTTTTCTCACCTTTGATCAATGCTTCCTGGCTCCCAACTACTACAGAAGGTACTGGCATTTGACAAGTGTAGGCCCCTGTGCTTCTGAAGCCACAGGTGTAAGACATACACACTGAGCTTGGATGCAGAAGCACAAGCCCCACAAAATCCATGATACCCAAAATGCAAAACTACTTCTGTCTGCAGAAGTGCAGGCACCTCAGGGGCTTGTGCTTTTGCAGCTGCAGGTGTAAAATGTATACACCAGCTTCTACCTATGGAGGTGCAGACTCCTTTATGGCCTGCAACTCTGCTGCTGCATGTAGAAATACATGATACCCAAATTGCAATGCTACTTCTGTATGCACCAGTGCAGGCCCCTGTGGGATCAGCCCTTCTGCAGATGCAGGTATAAGACATAGACACTGACTTCTGACTACAGGCCTGCACTTCTGCTGCTGCATGTAATAAACCATGATACCGAAATTCCAACATTACTTCTGTTTGCAGAAGTACAGGCCCCTGTGGGGCCAGCGCTACTGCAGCCACAGGTACTCATACATGCTGTAAGACATACACATGCACTTCTGGTTATAGAAGCACAGGCCCTTATACAAATTCACAAAGGTAGCACATCAGTGCTGTTGCATATGTGTCATCTGGAAACAGTTGTATGTGATTATTCATACATGGTAATTGCTGTGTGTTGTTGCTTTTGAGATCTTGTCCTTTTGCTGCTTGGATGTTTGGGAATTCGAGTTGGAAGCCTTAACATCACATTCCCCTACTTTTTTGATGTTATGTTGAACCCTAACTGGTGCATTAATGTAGTTGTTTGCAATGAGTTTCCTTTCTTTTTGAGAATCTGGTAGTGGAATATATATTGTTATTCATTTGGGATCAGTGTGAAAAGATGTAGAAGCACAGGGCCCTCTGGGCCCTGCACCAAGGGAAGAGTTCATCTACCTATGGGAGTGCAGGGCTCTGTAGGCCCTGCACTTACTTTTGGCAAGGGACGTCAGGAATTTGTGGGGCTGTCTGATGGACTGTGGAAACTCAAGGCCCTCTGGGCCTTGCACTTCCATATGACCACAGATACAGACCCAAAGAGTAAAGAGTCATCAGTCAGCAGACGCACAGGGCCCTCTGTCACCCACAGGTGCAGAAGTGGAGGGCCGGGCACCCCTGCATCTTCCCTTCCCAGGCTGGGGGGTTGTGGCACATGACAGTGCTGTCCTCCTAGCCTCGGCCCATCCAGCTGGCTTACTGAGCTCACCACTGATCTTAGCTCACTAGCATGGGATCACAACATACTACCCACTAGGGTAAAGGCTGGCACTGCACACAAAGTTTCTTAATATTTTTTTTATTTTTGACCCAGATTTTCAAGATAGTTGTTTTATGACTCCCTTTATAAACATAACATGTGGCATTCATGGAATAGTGGCCAAAATGTCAGTTTGTGCCACAAGTATGAAAACAAGTTTCATCCAGGATTTGAATAACAGCACATGTTGCATTCATCAGGTGGTATGAAAAAATGGTTGTCATGAACCCACTCCTCAGGATCAGATCCACTGAGCTCACAGTACCCACCCCAAGTGCAATCCATGACAGGGAGGGCGAACACAAGGGATACTCTCTTTGAGTCCCTCTATAGTGCTCACTGGCTTCACAACTGAACACTCACCACAAAGTCCCAGGGTCCCCTTTTTACTCTGGATCAGGGTACAATAGCAGTCTCGAATCTTGTAGCCAAATGAGAACCCCTTCTCAGGGGAAGATCCAGGCATTACAACCTCTTCAGGGTAGCATTGTAACCCTGATTCTGCCTTCTCCCACAAGGTGTGCAATAACCTGGTTCAAATTTCCACAGACCCTTCTTTGAGACTTTCATATTCTCCCTATCTTTTATCCAGACTTTCCCTTTTCAGACACTTTCTTTGGTTTGATAGCTTTTGATGGCACCCCATAGCAATAACAGTTTAGTCACAGATTAATTCTGAACCTCCCACAATCACACACTCAATATAAGAAAATCTCACCCAGGCCAGTTTTCTTAAAAACAAAGGCTGGGATATTCAAAGGGGTTGTGCCTAGTGCAACAGTGTTGCACCAGCACAGCCCTAGCTGGATATTGAGAAGGCTGCCTGGCTCAGTGCAAACCTTGATGCACTGGGGCACAATGCCAATGTATGCGGTGCAAATGACGGGGACATGCCCATGCATATACGGCACATCCCGATATTCAGCCCAGGATGTGCGGCACAGATGCTGGCACAACTCTGCATTGCGCTGCATAGGGGGGCTCAAAGTTGAGCCCCAGAAAAGATGGCACAACTCCTGGCCACCCACAGGTGGGCTTCAGTATTGCAGGGCACAACATGGCTGCCCAGCTGTGGGTGGCCACCCACCCAGCCAGAACACCTTTGGCAAGCACACTCATCCCTGGTAGTCCAGTGCCCCCCCGAGTCCTTGAATCTTCAAATATTGTAATGACAGCCCATCCCTGGTGGTTGAGTAGTCCCCCTTCCACCTGAGTCCCCAAGTAATGTAATAAGACCATCCCTGGTGGTCTAGTGGAACCCCTCTGCCCCAGCTGCGATCATGGTAATCCGCCATATGGATAAGCCCTGGTGATCCGGTGGCACCCCCTGCCCTTCCCTCCCAGACCATAGCCCTTGCCCACCCTACTCCCCCCATCAGCAGTGGGCAGCTGCAACCCACCCACATTCCACCAGACCACCAGCTGACTGACAGGTACATCATGGGCTGTAAGCCCATTGGTCCCCAGTGTGGACCAATAGGCTTACAGGGCATACTGTACCAGATTGTCCCAATTATGTGAATGACTTCATTCACATATTTGAGGCTGTCTAGTACAGTACGACCTGCAAGCCTATTGGTCTACACTGGGGACCAATGCCCACAGTCTGCACTGTACCTGTCAGTCGGTGAGTGGCCAGGCAGAATGCGGGCAGGATGCAGCCACCCACCACTGATGGGGGTGGGGTGGGCAAGGGGTGTGGTGTGGGTGGGAAGGGCAGGGGTGCCACTGTATCACCAGGGCTTATCCATATGGTGGATTACTGCGATCATGGCTAGGGGCATGGGGGTTCCACTAGACCACCAGGGATGGTTTTATTACATTACTCGGGGACTCAGGTGGGAGGGGGAACCACTTAACAACCAGGGATGGACTGTCATTACATTATTTGAGGATTCAGGGACTCAGGAGGGGGGTCACTAGACTACGAGGGCTTGGTTTGGTTACATTGTAGCGATTGCAGCTTCAGGCAGGGGATGCCCCAGGATCCCCACTGCACATGTCATACTGTGCAGGGCGTCAGGCAAAAATTGCCAGGCTGCCCTGTGCAAGCTAAGCAGATGGGGCCATAATGACATGAAAATGGCCCCATTTTCACCTTGCATATCTTATGGCCTCATTTGCATGCCCCCTGCTGAATATCACAGGTGATGCACAACTGCACTTGAGCTGGTGCATCCCTGTGCTCCTTCTCTGTGGCTTGCGCCGGCGAAGTGCCCCTGCACCATGTGCAGTTTGTGCACTGACCTTGCATATTCAATGGTGCTGCACCATGGCATTACTAGTTTGTGTGATCACCAGTGAGTTTGATTTATAATTTGCGATGTCACTGGTATGTCATCTTATGGTGCCTATATATTTGGTGGATCTGTTTGTTTTCCACAGCCTTTGAAAAAGGACTGTTTTGTCTGAAATGCATCAGGCGTGCTTTTATCTGCTGTAATAAAGTTTATAATTTTTTAGCCAAGTGTTCGCTTTTCATTTTTAGAGGTGGTGAGTGTTGGAGTTTTTTTGTTGTTTCAGTGGTTGGGTGGTGTAAGGGACAAAGGTCAATGAGGTACCATTTTCTTCTTTATAGACAAAAAAGCTAAAAAAAGAGAAAAAAGAATCAATGAGGGACAGGCTTCTTTTTTACAGGGGGAAGTGAGCTGACACTGAGGATTGAGCACCCCAGTGTCATCATTTTCTGTTCTGCAGAATGGGGGCTGGGCACCACTGCATCACCACATATGTATTGAGGGTTGGGCAATCTGGAGGGGAAGGGGTGGTGAAGCACTACTGGGTGTGGGCATCATGGTACACTTACTGAGTTATACAGAAATCTGGGATAGACAAGGAAGCGCTGGTGCTGAATGGGGTGGGAGAAGGATTATAATAAAAGAAAGAACAAAACAACTGGAAAGTATGAGGGAGGGCTGGCTGAGCTGGTTGGGGGGAAGATTATAGTTTAAAGTGACAGCATCATCTTTTTGTTTGATTTTTTTAAGCATTACCTTATAATGCTGCCTATTGCCATCAGTGGTCTGATAGTATAATGTGCCCTGATTTTGAAAGAATAGTGAATTTCTAGTTGTTTTTTATTAAGATTCTAATAAGAGCAACCTGCCTGTTTAGCCATTGTCAAACCCTGATTTGTGTTCCTGTTCTCAGTATGGTGCTAAGGTACCAGTAAACTCATGTATGCATAAGTATGTCACTTTTTATACAAGGTGAGATAGTATTCCTAAAGAGCTGGCAGTCATCTAAACTTACTAAACTCTCTCTAAAGTGAAAACAAGCACTACAACATAAAACTGATTTGAAATCTGAAGCTATGATTCCAAGCATGTGCATTGCCGGTCATGCTAATAAGTATAGGAAAAAAGTTAGATTTAATGGTAAAAACAACATTCTTTATCTTGAAAACCACACAAGCTGCCATCATGACACTTTTCACAACTTGAGAACTTACCTCCAAAACAATGCATGAGAACTTTTGGGCAATTTTGTTGAACAACACCAAAGTTATTAAGGTGAAAAAATTGGGGTTTAACATTAAACACCCTTCTCAACCCTAACTATACTGGCACTACTGTACAACTATAATGTATCAATTGCAAAAACTACATTAATGCAGACATTATGGTTGAAGCACTCAAAGTGTACAAAGTAGGGAAATGGAAAAGTATTAGGGTTTTGGGTCTCTGGGGTCTTGGTGAATTAGTGGTGGGGTCTTCCTTGGAGTGGTCAATCCTAATGCCTACCCTCTCCTCCTAGACCATACCACCTGTCCAAAGCACAAGGCACAGCTCCAAGCCAATGCCTCATAGTGATGTACTCTTTGGCGTAGAGAAATATGGTTCACCGCATGTTCCCAACTGAATCTGTAGTAGCTTTCTGTAGGCCCTATGTGAAGAAAAGAGATAGCATCTGACCTTGTTTGCTCAGGGGAGGGGGTGGGTACTAGGTTGACAACTCCAAGGAAGACTCCCACACTGACCAAGACTCCAGAGACCTCAAACTGTAGTATTTTTTTAATTTCCCTACTTTGTGTGCTTTGCATTCTTCAACCCTAATGTCTGCATTAACATGGTTTTTGCAATGAATTTCCCTTCTTCTTCTTCTGAGAGTGGAATCATATCCTTATTTTCACAGGTCCCTTTGTGACCTGCATGAAATTAAATAAATAGAATAGTAGAGAGAATCCTGACACATGCTGCATGGGTACATCAAGCCTCAACATGCACTTCAACCCCTTGTGAGGGAAGGCTTCCCAGCCTGTCTCAAGGTGCTGTCTGTGTGCCAGAACACTGGTTTGTCCCTCCCCAAGCTGATATCAGTGCCACACACTGCAGTGCATTTCCCCCAGTGTTGACCAATTCAGTTGGTTCACTGAGCTTGCACACCAACTCAGGTCACTGGCATGGGAAGACAAGATGTTCACCACTTGGCCAACAGCCATCCCTGCAAATAAAATTACTTCATGAAAGTATTTTGAGATATTTTGACCCCAAAATTTCAACATAGTCTGGGTAACAAGCTTCCTGAATTAGTGGCCTTGATGGAGGAGGAACATCTGGATATCATGGCAGTCACAGAAACATGGTACACACAAAACCATAACTGGGACGTAAACATACCAGGATACACTATCTACAGGAGGGACAGGGAGGGTAAAAGAGGAGGAGGAGTAGCTCTTTACATAAGGGAAGGAATCAAAGCAACAGAACAAAAGGGTAAACAGGGAGGAGAAGAAGCACTGTGGGTCAATTTGGAGTCAGGCAATGGCACCACAATCTGCACAGGGGTTGTATACAGACCCCCCTCTCAGGGGGAGGAAATGGACAAGGAAATGATAGAAAGAATACTTAGAATGGCAGAAAAAGGGGAGACATTGCTGATGGGTGATCTGAATATGCCAGATGTTAACTGAAATGCAGTTGCAGCAGCCACTTCGAAGAGTGGGGTTATTCTAGATGCCCTACAGGGAGCATGCCTTAGACAACTAGTATTGGAACCCACTCTAGAGGGAGCAATCTTAGACCTGGTTCTCTCAAATGGAGATGGAGAGAGGATCACAGATGTAGAAGTGGGTAGCCATCTGGGAATTAGCGACCATCAAACAGTATGGTTCACAATAAACACAGCAATAGAGTCAAGCCATACAAAGGCAAAAGTACTGGACTTTAGGAGGGCTGACTTTGCCAAAATGGGTGAGTGCCTAAGGAATGCACTAGCAAATGGGCAGGAAGGAGGGGTGGAAGAACAATGGGGAATAATAAAAACTGCCATCACAGAGGTAACAAGCATTTGTGTGAAGCAAATAAACAAAACAAAACGATGTAAGAAACCACTATGGTTCTCAAAGAAGTGGCAGTGAAGGTTCAAGAGAAAAAGAAAGCATTCAGGAAGTACAAGGAATTACAGAAGGAGCAGGACAGAGAACTGTATCAGTTAAAGCAAAAGGAAGATGGGAAGGCAGTCAGAACAGCAAAGGCCCAAACCAAGGAAAAGATAGCCAACTCAGTTAAGAAGGAGGATAAAGCCTTTGATAGGTACATCAGGGAGTGAAGGAAGACCAAGGGAGGGATAGTGAGGCTTAATAAAGGGGAAGGGGGTGGGCAGAGGGTGATTGTGAAAAGGCAGAGGTACTAAACAAATATTTTTGCTCAGTATTTACAAATGAAGAGGGGGAGGTACCTAAAACAAACAATAGAAACACTCTGGATACAGAAGTTGATACCAGCCCATTTACAGAAGAAAGAGTTCTGAAAGAACTCTTAAAACTGAAGGTGGACAAAGCAATGGGGCCTGATGGGATTTATCCCAGAATTCTAAAAGAACTAAGGGTAGAACTAGTGACACCACTGACTACCCTCTTTAACAAATCATGGGAGGATGGGGTGGTACCTGAGGACTGGAGGAGTGCAGATGTGATTCCCCTTCACAAAAGTGGGAGCAAGGCAGAAGCAGGAAACTATAGACGTGTTAGTTTAACCTCAGTGACAGGGAAAATGATGGAATCACTTCTGAAGGAAAGAATTATTGAGTATCTAGAGGCCAGAGGGCACAGGACCCAAGGCAGCATGGATTCACAGTGGGAAGGTCATGCCAGATGAATCTGATAGATTTCTTTGACTGGGTGACCAAAGTAGTAGATCAGGGAGGGGTTGTGGACATGGCCTACCTAGACTTTAGCAAGGCATTTGACACAGTCCCACACAAAAGATTAATATACAAGTTAGCCAGCCTGGGAGTGGGTCCCAATATGATAGCCTGGGTAAAGAATTGGCTGGAGAATAGGACACAGAGGGTAATAGTAAATGGAGTCCACTCTGAAGAAAGGGGTTACTAGTGGGGTACTGCAGGGTTCAGTGTTAGGACTGGTCCTCTTCAATGTCTTTATAAGTGACATTGCAGAGGGACTGGAAGGAAAAGTATGTCTCTTTGCAGATGACACAAAGATCTGCAACAGAGTTGATGCACAAGGTGGGGTGGAAAGGATGAGAAGGGACTTGGCAAGGTTAGAGGAATGGTCAAATGCAGGGCAGCTTAGATTCAATGCTAAGAAGTCCAAGGTAATGCACCTGGGAAACAGAAACCCAGGGGAAGAATACACAATGGGGGGTGAGATACTAACAACAACAAAAATGGAAAGGGACCTGGGGGTAGTCATATCAGATGACCTAAAGGTGGGCAAGCAATGTGAGAGGGCAGTAAGGAGGGCTGGGGAATGCTGGGATGCATAGGGAGAGGCATCACCAGTAGAAAACAGGAAGTTATTATCCCTCTGTACAGACAGCTGGTGAGACCCCATCTGGAGTACTGCATGCAGTTCTGGAGACCCAGTCTCCGCAAAGACATAGACAGGATGGAAGCTGTCCAGAGGAGGGCAACTAAAATGGTGCAAGTTCTGCACTGGAAGACATATGAAGAGAGACTTAAGGAGCTTAATATGTATAGACTCGAGGAAAGGAGGGAGGGGGGGACATGATAGAAACTTTTAAGAACCTCAAGGGAATCAAAAAGTCCAAGAGGGTAGCATCTTTCAAAAAAGAGGTGTGCAAGAACAAGGGGGCACAATTTGAAGATAGAGGGGGGGCAGCTCAGAGGTAATTTAAGGAAGTATGTTTTCACAGAGAGGGTTGCGGATGCATGGAACGGCCTTCCGGAGGAGGTTGTGGAGTCAAAAACAGTGGTGGAATTCAAGCATGCATGGGACAGTCATAAGGCAATTCTGTGGGGTGGGGGTAGGAAGAAGTAGGCTGCTGGTTAAATAGGATCTTCAGCTTATCCATTAGGTAGGGAAATGAGCAGACTGGGTGGGCCAAGCGGTCCTTATCTGCCATCAAATTCTATGTTTCTATGTTTCATCCCCCCCACCCTCGAACATGGCAGGTGTCATTTATAAAATACTGGCTTAAATGTCATTTCATACCACAGGTGCAAAAACACATTTTGGCCATGAGTTGAAAAACAAGACCTGTCACGTAATGTTCAAGAGGTGGTGTGAAAAAATGGCTACACTGGAAATTTACTGTCAAAATACAGAACCTCATGAAAGTTATGAGTATGCATTGAAGAATTACAATGTACCTTCATAACTTTGTTGTTTTTTTAAATATCTTGACACCAAATTTTTAACATAGCCTTCTTATGACTGCCACCTCATGAACCCGGTAAGTGAATATTTTTAAAATCCTGGCTGAAACATTACTTTGCACCACAAGTCTGAAAACACATTTTTGGCCAGGATATGGGAAAAAAACACCTGTCACATTTATGAGGTGGTGTGAAAAAATGGCTATGCTGAAAATTTGAAGTCAAAATATAGAAAATTACCAAAGTTATGAGCGAGTGTGGAAAATGTCAATGTACTTTCACAACGTTGTTGCTTTTTTAAATATTTTTCCAAATTTTCAACATGGTCTTTTATTAACCTATCTCATAAACCTGGTAGGTGAACATTTTCAAATGCCGCCAGAAAGGAGTGACTGCAAAATCGCCTTTCAGGCCAGGTTTAAAAAATTTTACCTACCTTGTTTATGAGGTGGTGTCCCAAAAAGGACATGTTGGAAAACTTGGGTGAAAAACATTAAAGAATGACCAAGTTATGAGTAAAAGTTCAAAATGTATTGAAATACATTAACCATACTTACCTGAATTCCTCAGTTCCTGGTCTGGCATCAAAGAGTGAAGACATGTCTCCATTCCAGAGAGGATTGCAGCATTTAATCCCAGCAGGTAAGTAAAGGGATTGGGTGTGTGGGGGGTTTGTGGGTGCTGGGTGGGGGGTTGGGTGGACTGGTGGGGTTTTGGGGAAGGCTGGCACACTACAGACATTGAAGAACATTTTTCTTTATTACAGGGTAAAAATAAGATGATAAGGGACTGTTTTTGTTTTACAGAAACCAACACTGGGGATTCAGCACCCCAGTGTTGACTTGAAATTCCTTGGTAAAGGGGGTGAACACCCCCATGTCACACAATGTTGAGTTGGGGAGGCAGTGGTTTGAGCCAGCACCAGAGACTGAACACCCTGGTGTCAGGATGTTGTTGTGGTGGGCAAGGAGAATCAATGCTTATGAGAGGGGGGAACTAAACTGGCACCAGGGGTGGGCACCCCAGTGTCAGAATATAAAAGGTTACTGCTGGTACCAGGGATCGGGCAACCCAGTGTCACATCTAAACTATTAGGTGGCTAATGGCTACCAAAGGCACACAACTTCATTAAGCAGGGGCGGGCTATGCACTGACATTTAGCCTCACCTCTGTTGAATGAACACTGTTAAAGAGCTAGTGGAACCAAAACGGACAGACACAAAAGTGATTCAAATTTTAAGAATTAATCCATTGTAACTTTTTATTTCTGGAGTATTTTTCTGTTTCCTTTTACTCATTAGAAAGTTTTCTATATGATATTATTGTGCTGGATGTGTGGAATAGCTCCCAGCCTGGGAGCTGACACATCTATCTCTTGCTCCCTCCCTCCCAGTACATCATTAGCATTGTGACCTCATTGACAATAACATTACAGGTGAGAGGTGACTGACCGTAAGGAGCAGTAATGTCACAGTCAGTGAGGTAACAATGCTGATGATGTAATGGGTGGAACGGAGCAAGATATGTCAGTTGCCGGGTAAAGTGCTGCTCCTAACATCAGGTAAACAATCTTCTAATTAACCAAAGGGAAAAGAAAAAGTACCCCCAATATAAAAGGTAATGGTTGATTGCTTTTAAAAAACTAATATTATTTTTAGGCAGTGTACAGTAACTCTTTAAAATAGATATGGACACTGTTTGCAGCATCAGGATTGCCCTGCCCCCTCACACACACATGCAGTCTTGTAAAATGACCACATTAAGAAATGCGATCATTAAAAATCAGTTATCCTTAAAACACTTATTTTTCTAACTTTGCATTCTCAGAAACTGACTGTTTTTCTTACATATTTTAGAAACTACTTTAGTTTGGGAGATTAAAATCACAAAAGCACAAACCTTGAGTCAAACTCTTTTAATCCTGCAAGTTTCAGGTTTCAAATCCTCCTAGCTTTTTAGTTACATGTGAGCAAAAAAAAAAGGTTTTTTTTGTGCCCCTTTGTAACTTACCCCTGGTGACCTGACTGCCACATAATTTTCAGGATCCAGAGATCCTGGCACCATGTCTAAGCTTGCCAAATTTCAAGTAAATTGGTTGAATGGGGACAAAGTTATTAGGGTGCAAAAATTGGGGATTAACACATATAGAATAATGCATGGGAAAGTGTGGTTTATGAGGGATTTTATGCACACCTGAGGTGTGTGATCCGGGCATCATACACTGAGGGTGTGCATAAAATTCGAATGTCCACACTTTGCCATGTTTTATTTTTTATATTTACTGTTTTTTACTGGTTAATTGAGAGAATGAGAGATTAAATCTGTTTCTGTGGAGAACATTTATTTCAGTTAAACGTAACAGTAAACCAGGTAAACCAGGTAAAATAATTCTTCATAAGAAGATAACAAGAGCTGCAGCAATTTTTTTCTAAACAGGGTATAACAAGTAGTTTAACAGAATTGATAACATTTAAAAAAAATGTTTCTGAACTTCGTGCTCCATTTCCCATTTCAGCTGAGAAACTCCCAAGCATTTTTTTTTTGTAAGAAGTTGAAGCAGTTCACTGAAATGGAATGGAGAACTTTTCTGGAGTAGTGGTTTTAGTGTAGAAGAGTATTTTCAGAAGTAGATTTTTCCCTTTGTAGTTTTTTTGTGTCAGTTCTTCGAGAGGTGTTTTTTGCACTGGCGGTTTTCTGTGAGAGGCACGAGCGGACCACCAGCATGAGGACACCTTGTCGGAGAACATCTGAGGGAGACTTGCAGCTGATTTGACTAACTGTGGTTTACAGAACTCCATAATTCTCAAGTGCAAATTACAGAGTTTGCACTGGTCTGCCCACAGTGGTTTATTGACCCTAACCAGTAAATATTAAAGTGCTTACTTAACCCTAATATAAAGGCACAATTCCACCTGTATAATTCACAGAAAAAAAACCTGCATTGATGCAGCAGTTAGGGTTCGACTTACAGTCACAAAAGTAGGAAAATGAGGTGTTAGGGATTGCAACCCTAACTCCCCACCACCCCACCCTCAAGCAGCAATAGGATACAACTCAGCATCTACCACTCTCACACACACACACACCCACACCCTCACTCACCTAAATATGGTCCCACATCGTAGATCTACTCTCCAATCCAAAATACATCCTCCTCTGGGATCTGTGACTGTGAAATGAGGAAACAGTGTAAGTCCAGTTAATGTAGTTCAAAGTGTTTTGAACTTTTACTTATAACTTTGTCATTTTTAAATATTTGTACAACCAGTTTTCAACACAGGCTTTTCTTGACTCCACATGAACAAGGCAGGTGAACGTTTTCAAATCCAGCCTGAAAGGTGATTTTGCAGTTGCTCCATTAAATCATCTTTTTTACAGGATTTGAAAAGTTTTACTAACAGGTTCATGAAGTGGGGTCTTGAGAAGAAAATGTGGAAAATCTGGTGGAATAATAGGGTAAAATGACTAAGATATGAGTGAACATTGAAATATTTCCAACCTTAACTCTCCACCACCCCCTGAAGCAGCAAAAGGACAAGACCCTGCAAGCAAATGTAGATAGCTATCATCAGGTAAGACAACAACAACTGTTTTCAGATTATACAAATATAGTAGCACTGGTGTGCTACCTTCATTGATTTCTATCTGCAGCTGCAGAAGCATGGGCCCTAAAAGGCCTCAAGGGCCCGTGTTCTGCAGTCACAACTGTGTGTATTTCTTACAGTGTGCATGGGCACCTCTGGTTGCAAAATCTCTGTCCTCACAGAGGCCCGCATTTCTGCAGGCAGAAGAACTGTTGCAATTTGGGTATCATGGAGTTCTACATGCAGCTGTGCTTCTTCAGTCAGAAGTCAGTGTGTATGTCTTGCACCTGCAGCTGTAAATGTGCAGGTTCCTCAGGGGCCTGCACTTCTACATACAAAAGTACTTTTGCAATTTTGGTATTATGGATTTTGTGGGGGCTACTCTTCTGCAGTCGGAGATCAGTGTGTATGTCTTATAACTGTAGCTGCAGAAGTGCAGGCCACTTAGTGGTATGTGCTTCTGCAGACAGAATTGTATGGCTGTCTTACATGTGTGTGAGTACTTGTGGCTACAGAAGACCTGGCCCCATATCAGCCTGCGCTTCTGCAGACAAAAGAACTCTTGTAATTTGTGTATCATGGATTTGTATCTGGCTGCAAGGGCCTGTGCTAGTGTACATAGAAGTACTGAAGTGCAGGGGTGTAGCCAGAAATTCCCGTTTTGTACACAATCTCCAACAGTTACACCCCCCCATTAAAAAATGTACACATCCTTTCCAAATGGCACCCCCTTCCAAACAAGTCAGATTGTTGTCAGATGATTCCTCTAATCTCTAAAGAGGATATACATGTATTAGACACTCCTCAGTGGCCTACACTAACTCAAATACTACAGATTAGAATGATAATATTAATGGAGTGGCTTATGGTTTGTGACAGGCACTCAACAAAAATGTACACAAATGTGTACAGTGAATATGCCTGTCTACACACTTGCTGAAGTGATTTGAGTATTGTGGATTTCTATCTGCAGCCAGAAGTGAGTGTGTATATGTTGCAGTATGCATACCATAGATACAAATCCACAAAGTTAGCATATCAGTGCTACTGCATTTGTGCCATATGGAAATAGTTGTATGTTGTCTGTCTTACCTGAAGATGGCTGTCTGTGGTTGCTTGTGTGGTCTTGTCCTTTTGCTTCGGTGGGGGGGAGTTAGGGTTGGAAGTTTTGACACTATTTACCTGCTTATCTTGTTCTTGTGAGGCAGGAAATTAGATCAATAAAATGCACTTTACCTAAAAACATACTCCTGGCCTACTCTTGTAGACGGCTGTGCATTGACAGTGTCTGGATGAAACCGCAGTGCAGCGACAGACTGGTTTAAATCAGTGACAGTGCTGACATGAAAACATAACATCATGCAGCATGCCTGACAAGCCTGGTCATATTTGGTCTACAAGATCGAAGAATAAGTGAGAAAGAAAGCAATTCAGCTGAAAGTTAAATCTGGTCATTATTTTTCAACTATTTCAACAGCTAACAGGATATGTCATAACAATTATTTAGTAATTGTATATAAATTTATAAGAGCAGATTGTGTTTCCACTACTAGAATAAATAAGCCTTAGAATATGCTTTTAATTAAGAAACTGAATTTTTCTGTTATTTGTTAGGTCTCATGCTCATATAAAATAGCAATAGGTGAACAAAGAACCTTAATACATGTTATTTCTACTAAGCCTCAAAACAAAAGAATTAAACTTAAGCTTCTGGTTTATGAATAAAGTTAAACTCAATGTACTTAGTTTCAGCATCTTAATTGTTTAATAACGGGCCCTATGTACAAAAAAAAATGATTGCCTCTGCACGGTGTAACTGAGGCGCATAGGCAGTCCTAAGTTGGAATGCCGTACAGTGAGGCTCCCATGGACCCCTGGCAGCATTCTTGAAAAGCGCACAATCCAGTTACATGGTAGATCCCCCGGTCACCTGGGCAGCAATGCGCTGGGGGCTGTCAGGGAGAATGATGGGGGTGTGCCCACACTATGTGCCATGCACAAAGGTGCATAGTACAGTGCATGGGGGCATAGGAGGATTCCACCTACAACAGCACCCCCCATCTTCCATGCCAGCATGTCTGTACCACCACGAGTGACTGCAAGTGGCATAACCCTCCACACACCACCTCGACTGCCTGCCACCTGCAGTCTGACTGATGCTGGGAGTGCACCACTCTATATATAGGCAGCACACTCACAGCAGCAGTCAGAAAGTGGGAGGCTACAGTGGTGTGGATGGATGTGCCACTCGCCATCATCTGCGGTGGCACCGACATGCTGGTACAGGGGACGGGGAGGTGGTGTTGTAGGTGTCGCCATAGAGGGGGGCCAGTAACCACCAATGAGAGGGTCAGGGATTGGGGGGACTTGCTGGGCATTACTGGAATGGGGCAGCCAGGACAGGGCTATGGTTAGGGAGAGAGGTTGTCCCTGAATAGCAGACTGAGGACCTAGCTCTGTGAGGGAGGGTGGTCATCATGATGCCGGGACTGGGCTGGGTGTTCCTTTTAGAGGGGAGGGCATCAGTGTGCTAGGCATGGCATGATGTCACATGGGTGGGTAACAGGCAGGGAGGACCACTAGCCAATGCAGTCCGCTCATGCATTACCCAGGTGCTTGTTTTAGCTATCCACGCACTTGGGCCAGTGCTATCCCATGCAGGGGATCCACTCTGGGACCCAGGATGGTGATCCGATTGGCTGCCAGTCTGGGTCCGCTACTTTGCCTCCATCTGCCCTCTGTGCACCTGCATGTCGGGGGGGGGATGGGACCATGGACAGGTGCCCTGTGGGTGCATGTGGTCATGAACACCATGCAGTCTGTGCCTGTCCAGGGCCACAGAGCTATGCTAGCGAGGTTCGTGCCTCTGTCACGTACTCTCTGCCTGTTTGTGCATAGGGCCCATTATCTGTATTTTTAAGGGCATACTAAAATTATTATGTTGTTTTCCTTTGGTTTTGTGAAAATTAAGGTAAAGCATTCAGTACAAATTTTTTTTGTTACATTCTCTGTTTCATTTTAGATATTTATAGTTTTTTGACCAGCATTAGAGACCTGCCCTCCCTCCCATATTTCCAGTGATGTGTATCATGCAAAATTCCTTATATGATTCTGAAATAATGCATGGAGCTGGAAACCGACCCCCCATTAGAAGTCAAGTAGCCAGAGCTGCTGTTGATGTTGATGTTGATGCTCTGTGTAATGCAGTTTGGAGAATTTAGATACTTCATTCATGCTGGTGGAGGCAATGTTACAGGTGGCATGAAATCTGCCTTGCATAGACAACCGTGGAACTAAAATGCAATAACTTAAAGCATGCATTTTGTGTATTTACTTATATAAAATGTCCCAAGTGTACATGCAAATGTGTGATGCAGTATTCTTTGTTAAAAATGTGATTTGGTCCTGATGTCACTTAAAGATCTCTGGATTGATGGGAACAGTTCAGAACAGAATTCATTTTGGGGTGCTTTGGCACCCTTTACTCAACCTATTGTGTGCACTTGTCCTCATCCCCCCCCCCCAAATATACACATACCACCTCTTCCTGAAAAGTTTAAGACACATTAGGCTCAATTTTTAAAAGCCAGAGAATACCGTAAGCCCAAGTGCGCTGATTATATGGTGCACGGGGCATTTTCTGGTTGCTGATCAGGATTTTCATTCCCTTGCACCGCATACCACAAGTTAGACCAGCTCCCCCCCAGTCTAACTTTGGGCATGCTGTGGGTCATTTCTATCGGGCTTGCACCAAATATCTGGTGCAAGCCGCTGTAAAGTGTAGGAAGTGTCGCAACTGCACCCGATGTACTAAACTTGAGAGCAGTTGCATCAGAGGAGTTTGGCACAGTTGCCCCAAGGAACAGGGTTGAACCCCTGTGTCACCCTTTGAAAATTGAGTCTGTTATACTTTGTAACAAACATGATAAGGATGAAAGGCCACAGAAGCATGTTCTAAATGGAGTTGAGGTACTGGTTTTATGTGCACCTCCACCTGCCACCCACCCCAAAATGTGGGGGTGAAAGGACCAAAATCCAATACTGTATTAAGTCCCAACAACATAGAAACATATACATTGATGACAGAATAAGGCCTTGCAGCCCATTCAGTCTGTCCAGCCCTTGGTTGGATGTGAGGGCCCTAATGATCATTCACCTCTCTTTTCCTCTCCCTTTTTTCTGATGTCTTTAGCAGTCCCATGTGTCATTTCCACCCATGTCGGAATCCCTCCACTGATTTCACACGGACGACTTCTCTTTATAATTTGTTTCACCTACCACTCTTTCTGTGAAGAAATATTTCCTGAAGTCTTTCATAAATCCCGCTCCAGCTTAAGTGACTTCCCCCTGATGCCTGTGTTTCCACTTGGTGTCTTGTTTACTCATGAAGGCGTTTTTATATTTCTATTATACTCCACCCATACACTCCCTTCTTGCCTCCAGTATGTACATACAAATTCCTGTTCTACCACAGAGTTGTCTGCAGATAAGATGAAAAGAATTAAAAGTATATAGAAAAATGTATCTTTGGAGTCAGGCACGCCTTCATGCATTTTGGCCAATTCAAGTTTGAGACCTGTCATTTAAAAATCATAACAGGTAAGAGGAGCTATAAAGAAAGGTATTATGCAGTAATATGATAATATGGTAACAACTTTAGGGAATAATAGTGCGGTCAGCCAAATAACAATGACTGCTGGGAATGTGGAACTGAGTGTCCACACCGCAAGCCAAGGAGGAGATATGCTGCACACAGGTGGTACCGGCCCAGTGTCTCCTTCAAGACCCTGCCTGATGAGCACATCATTGGCCAGTACAGTATGGACAGGGGAATGCTGAGGCAATTTGCAAACTCCTGCATGAGCAGCTGCAGCCCAATACCAGACTCAGCCATGCCATGTCAGTTGAGGAGAAGGTGACGGCAGCAATGTACTTTCTAGCCACTGGGATATTCCATTGTCCAATGGGGGACACCATCAGGGTATCGCAGTCTGCCACCTCGCACCTCCTGACCCAGTTCCTTGATGCTTTTCTGCCACATGATGGTGAGTTCATAGTATTCCCCAGCATGGCAGCTGAGCGCAGAGAAACCATGCAGCAATACTATCGAGTTGCACACCTACTAGCCGTACTTGGTGCCACTGACTGCACCCATGTCTCCATCCATGCACCACCTGGCAATGGCAGTGACATCTATGTAAACAGGAAGGGCTACCACTCCATCAATTACCAGGTGGTGTGCGATGAGATAGGGTGCATCAGCAATGTCTTTGCACATCACCTCGGCAGTGCCCACGACGCCTTCATCTGGCACCAGTTCCGGCTGTGCCAGGCCTTTGAGGAAGGCAGAATACCAAGTGGGCACCTTGTTGCTGAGTATGGGCAGCTACAACAGGGAAAAAGCACAGGGGAGGTGGGGAGAGGCATTGGTAGCCAGGGAAGGGGCTGAGGCAGGGGCGGTGGGACAGCACCACAGGAGATACATAGCAGCAATGGGCACACAGCATGACAGCAACACTAACAGGTGCCATCTCTCCACAGGACACAGTGCCTATCCCCTGTGACCCAGGGTGCTTACACCGGTACCCCAGCCGGCCACAGTGGCTGAGGAACAGTATAATGAGGCACACGCTGCAACCAGGAACATCATAGAGAGGGTCTTTGGGATGCTAAAGATGCAGTTCCACAGCATAGGCCAGTCAGGCGGTGCCTTACAGTACAGACTTCAGAAGGTATGCCGTGTCATCCTAGCCTGTTGTATGCTACACAACATGATGCTCAACCATGGGATATGTGCACCTGAACCTGAGGAACAGTCTGACAGTGAACCAGAGCCAGAGATCAGGAGGATAGTACAGCAACTCGAGAGGGGGGGGTCCTCGCATGGCCTGTAGGGCCCTGGAGCACAGAAGCAGCATCACTGAGACACTAACAGAGAGGGAACAGTGAGTAAACACAATACAGACAACAAACATGTCATGAACAGTGCATTTAATAGTTGTGAAGACCCAGTACAGTGTACACAGTGAACCACTCTGGTGATGTACATGCTGGCAGTGTGATGTAGTGATGTGGTGCAGTGTGTAGTGTGAAGTGCATGTCATGTAGGTGTGCAGCGTGTACAGCTATGGTACGTGCATATGTCGACAGGTGGTGTGGCATGTGAGTGAACATGGGGTGTGGAGGTGTGTGTGCAGGCAGGGGACTGGGGTTGTGTGAGCGCGCGTGAGTGTGCATGTGTGTGAGACATGGGCACACCATGCATAGAGGTGGTAGCCCATCAGCGGCGCCTGCCACCCTGCACATGACGCACCCCCTGTATGTGTGTCACTGAGCTAGGCGTGCTCTGTGCTGAGGACATGGTCGGGGTGGACTGTGGTGAGGTTGGGAGGGTGGTACGCCTGTGGCCTCACCAAGATGCATGCACAAGTGTGGAGGGTGGGCACCCATGATGCCATAGGAGGCCTGTGGAGGATCGGGATGCAGGTGTGGAAGAGCTTCCGGCCACCCTGCGTACACCAGTGGCACGCCAGTGCACATGTGTTTCATGGCCGTGCTGTGGTCTGGGTGCACCCTTTAGGCCTGCTATGTGTGTCTCCTGCAGCACAGCTGCACGGTCCTCCATAGCAGTTGTGAGCCCCCCCAAAGCCACGGTGGATGGTGGCAAGGATGCAGATCATCCACTCTTCCCCCCACTGCTTGGCATGGGCAAGAGCGGAGCTCACCGTGTCCTACAGCTGAGACAGCTCATGGCTCACCTCCCTGCGGAAGTCATGCAGGTCCTGCTGGGCCACATGCTGTGATGTCAGGGCTGCCTGGAGCATGGGCAATGAACTCTAGCCATCCTGTACTGGGTTAGCGGTGCCGACCTGCCTTGTGGGTGGAGGTTTTGGCTGTCGTTGGGCACAGTGGGGCAGCTGTGCACATACCGGTGGTGTCAGCTGCTGAAGGACAGGCTGATGCTGCTGCTGTGGGCCTGCAGGGGTTGGGTCATGCTGCAGGGCTGGCACCATGCCCTGGGCTGGTGGCTCATGTCCAGAGGAGCACATTGGCCAACCCCAAGGCCGAAAGCCATGAGCTGGACAGTGCTATGTGCCTCCACACCCCCCCACCCCAATGCTGCTGTGCGCCTGTCCCCCGCTGGTCCCGCCCCAATATCTCCACACACAGGCCTGCTCACTGGCAGGGTGTTGTTGTCCTCCACTTCCTCCAAGCCATGGTCACTTGTAACAGTGAGAATGACCACCTGCTCAATGCTCAGGTCCTCCACCTGTGCATCCTCATAAATGCCAAAGGACTCCAGGAATGCAGCATCCTCCTCAGATTATCCAGCAGCTCCACCATCCGCCTGTGTTTCTTGGCCACTGACCAGCCCCACACATCCAATGCCACTGCAGGACCCCACATGATATCCATGCCTGATGATGATGACCGCACCTCTGCAGCATCATCCTCTGCCTCCTGTACCGCTGTGCCAAGCACCTCCTGGGTCACGGCCTGTCGGGCACCCAGCACTGTGAAGGAAAAGAGACACTGTCAGTGTCCGGTACAGTGCGCAGACAGAAAACACACCACCACCACATGCACCCCCAACAGTGGTTGCCCCACAGCATGCCTGTGCACACCCCACAGTGCAGCCCATTCCAATGCAAGTGATGCTGTCACGCACACACCCCTACCTAATGCATACATGCACCAACAACCCATGCACCTGTGCATGCTGTGCACTACCAGCACATGCACACCACAGTGCAACACACACACTACAACCACACTGTGACACCCATGCATGCAACCGGCATGCACCATGACAGTGGGAAGGGGTGCCACAGCCCCAGCGGTGTCGGCCAGGCAGCAGTGGACACATGCTGCAGACATACCTGCCCTAGGTGGTGTGAGCTGTGTCTCGCAACCGCCGCCCTCGACCCCAACTACCACCACTGGTCTCAGGATAGAGGCAACCAAGGCCCTCAGTGGGTCCCACTCCCGCTGCCCCATGGGCTGTGGTCCCCGCCCTTATGCAGCCATTCTCACAGTCGCTGAGCCTCCTCATCCTCCTTGGCTCACATGCAGCAGGTCATTCCACCACTTCCTGACTGTGTCACTGCTATGGCCACGGCCACCCACAGCATTCACCACTGCCGTGATCTCCTCCCTCATGCACCTCATGGCAGCATCCTTTGACTTATTCATCCACAGAACAAGCTCCCTTTCCTTCACTGCATGTATTAGGGCCCTGATCTCATCCTCAGAGAATTTGTGGGCCTGAAGCCACTCCTGCCCTGCTGCATCACCTGTGTGGGACAGAGGAAATGGCACAAGTTACACACAGTGACAAATGATGTGTGCACAGCTGTAGCAGTACCCAATGGGCTTAGCACACTACACACCCACCATGAATTGCCCGCCCCTGCGTGCAGCTGGCACAGTGCATGCAGACTGCACCACGCAGTGCTAGGAATGGCTGCACACTAGGGTTGTCAGAACTAGTTCGGTAAAGATTCGAACCCTCCTCGAACCCTGGTGTTCGGGTTCTAATTTAGAACTCGAACACTAAAAGGTTCGCAAAGGAGTTCGAATCACGCTTGAATGTGAGCGCTGTCTGTTTGGCGCTTCGTAAGTTGCGCACTCGCACGGGTCAGGTGGGGTTGAGTAAGCTGCGTGAGCCGGGATCTGTGGGGTATTTAGGCAGATGTGCCACGAGGAGGAGCGCCATTTGCTGAGGATCGGAGTGGAGGCAGCAGCAGCCTAGCTAAACTGTACTACTAGCGTTAGTGGTTAGCGTACCGCTACTCTTGTCCAATACTGGCCACTTCCATCATCCATTTTCCTGTGAGACCGAGAACAAGAGAAAGGCTGAAAAAAGCTCAAAATCGGGTGGGAGTGGGACTAGGGGGAGGTTCAGGACAGGTGGAGGGATTAATCAAGAATTGGGAAGGGACTGGGGAATAGGGAGGGATCGAGACCGAGATCAATCAATAACAGGACTGGAGGAGGACTCAGGAGGACTCGGAGAGAGAATAAAAAAAAAGAAGAAGAAGTGAAGAACCTTTGTGAAATGTGATTATCTGAAACTGCAGCACTGCTCAGTCAGTGGTGCACACTGCACACTCAGCAGCTGCCAGCAACAAGCATACAAGGGGGCAAAAAGGCAAATAAATCTGAACCCTTCCCAGTGTAGTAGCGTGTCACAGAGAAGCCCAGTGTGTGCCCCTTGACTGCACTGTACCCTACCCAGTGTGTGTTACAGAGAGAAGCCCAGTGGCCAGTTGTGTGGTGGCATTAACCTTACATGACAGAAACTTAGAAATATAATTCTTATTCCCTGGGTTGCATATGTGACTCCGTCTCCTGTGGTCAGCCCATCACCGTGCTGCTGTGTGCCCCTTGACTGCACTGTACCCTACCCAGTGTGTGTGTTACAGAGAGAAGCCCAGTGGCTAGTTGTGTGGTGGCATTAACCTTACATGACAGAAATGTAGAAATATAATTCTCATTCCCTGAGTTGTTGGTTATGTATGTGACTCTGTCTCCTGTGGTCAGCCCATCACCCTGCTGCTGTGTGCCCTTTGACTGCACTGTACCCTACCCAGTGTGTGTTACAGAGAGAAGCCCAGTGGCCAGTTGTGTGGTGGCATTAACCTTACATGAAAGAAACGTAGAAATATAATTCTCATTCCCTGGGTTGCGACGTGACTCCGTCTCCTGTGGTTCAGCCCATCACCCTACTGCTGTGCACCCTTGATTGCTATGTGTATGCCTATGCCCAGCAGCCCAATCATTCTGTAAGCCTTGAACCTGGGATCCTTTAGTTGCAAACTGTCATATTCTTCAATTACTTTCAGTCCACAGTATCACAGTGTCACACAACCAAAATAAAATTTTGGAGTTGTAGCCAGCGATCACAGATCACATTGCTTTGTTACACAGGAATTGTTTGGGTGTGGGTGTGTTCACCGCAGTATACTGGTAGTACTGGTACTTACTGTCTGTTATGGCTGACACCAACATAGATGAAGCATCTAGTGCTGGTGTTGGAGCAGGTATTGGTGGTAGTGGTAATCCTGGTGCTAGCAGAAATAACCAAAATGTTTCACGTGATAAAATTCAACAAACAGCAAAGAGCAACAGTGAAGTGTGGTAAGGGGACCTTTAAGAAAACCTGTACAGCTGCTGGGGTCACGAGAGGCACCATAAGGTATGCCATTCATGCTGTTAAGATCCTGTGACTAGCAGCAATAATGCAAGTGACAGTGAGTCCCTCTCTGACTCAGACAGTAGCTCTTTGTCTCAGTCCGACACTGTTGTGTCTCCCGACAAATCATTACTTCCTCAACAAAGTGAAATGAGCAAGTCTGCTGACAATGAATCAGGTAGTGCACTTGCAAATACATCCAGCACTGTTGGCAATGAAAAGGACATATCCATTGAATCCACCACTTCTGTGTTGGCCAGCAATGAAAATCCATCAGACTCTTCTGCCCACTCTTCTAGCACCAAGGAGCATGTCCCAGGTTCTGTTAGGACAGGTGAAAAGACACAAACAGTCTTTAGCTATCTTCCTAGCACTTGAACAAAATCTGTCACATCTGAGGTGTGGAATTATTTCTCTGTCAATAAAACTGATCCATGCAGAGCAATTTGTTCCCTGTGTAAACAGAGTGTAAGCCGTGAGTAAGTTGTGTCATGCCTTAGCACTACAGCTCTTAACGCCATCTGAAAAAGCATTCGGTTTGCTTGATCATCCAAAACCCATGTCCTCCATCTTCCAGACCGCACGTGAGAAGGGTCGAAATCTGAAATGGATACTGAATTGTCTGAACTTGATGCGGGCAGAACCACTGCCAGCCCTAGGATCACTGTTACCATCAATGCCAGCACCATTAGTACCAGTTGCACATCCAGTGATGGCACTGAATGTATAAGTCCTAGTCCACCATCTCTGCGTCCATCTGCCCATCAAAGCACGGTGTAAAATAAACCAGCAGGGACATGTTGCAAACAGCTAACACTGTCTCAGGCATTTGAAAGGAAGAATACCTTTACTAGAAATCATCCAAAGACCCTTCATCTTAATCACGAATTGGTGAACTGTTAGCGAGCCCTTCTCCCATACTCTTTGGTAGATCATGAGGATTTTAGGGAGCTCTTGAAACTAGCAGAGCCTCGTTACAATGTTCCTCATCGAAGGTACTTTCCTATGTTGAAATACCAAACATTTATCAGGCTTTAAAAGCGACAGTGATGCTTGTACTTAAAACTGCGGAGGGTGGGGTTATTCATATCACAACAGATATGGACCAGCCCTCAAAACATAGATACATGTCCCTTACGCTCATTGGGTAACGTTTTCTTGTGCTTCTTCAAAACAAAGACACCCCAAAAGATGGCGCTGCTGCATATAAAGAAGTTTGGGCAAAGTCATACTGCTGCAAACATCTTGCAGGAACTAAATGACCTCCTTGACGAATGGGTTTATTCTCACGGTCTAAAATGTGGCTTCATAGTAAGTGACAATGGAGCCAACATCTTGAAAGCAGTACAGGATGAAGGATTTCTTCATGCTTCTTGCTTTGCACATTGCTTACTTAATTGTCATGGGATTTCTCAACAGAAACACAAGTGGATGGTATGATTGTTGTTTGCAAAAAATTGTGACTCACTTTTCACATTTAACCAAGGCTATACAGACATTGTCCGAACTGCAAAAACACAAAGCTGCCCCAGCAAAGCTGATTCAAAATGTTTCCACTCGTTGGAACTCAACGCTTTATATGCTGCAGTGCCTCTTGGAGCAAAAGCAAGCTGTACATAAGTACTGCTCCAGTTACATTATTGGAGATGGCATTATGCTGTCTGTGCTGCAGTGGAAATTAATGGAGACAGTGTGCTGTATCCTAGCTCCTTTTGAGACAGCTACAAGGGACATGTCTTCTGAAGGCGCATCTGTGAGTCAGGTTATCACACTCATAATGCTCATTTCACATCATCTTAGTGTTCTAAATCTAGAAATAGAAAAAGACAGATCTGAGCGCAGACAACATATCGCCTGTATCATGGGAATCTCGTAAAGAGAATGAGCAGCGCTTCAAAACCAATGACAAATTAGTTGCAATGACGAAATCAAACACTACTTCCTTGCAACTCTCTTAGATCCCAGGTTCAAGGCTATACATCTTCCAAAACAGAGATATAGAGCAGTACAAATGTATGTTGCTAGATGAGCTGCAGCACTCACAGGAGTCAAACACAGACAAGCACAGTACCCTCAGGTTGTCATCCCCACAACATGCAGGTTCATCTTCACAAAGGGATACAGAACTGGAAAAGTCACCAAACATTAACAGTAGTTGTTCCACAACTGCCACTTCTTCAACCCTTAGTAGCAAGCTAAATTTGTGGCAAAACCTTTCCCAAATTGCTGCCATACCAGCTTCTGCTGATTCCTCTTCTGAGCAGTCTCTGTCCATCATGGTAGAGAGTTACCTGCAAGAACTGCCTATTCCTATTGATGCATGCCCTTTTGAATACTGGAGATCAAAAAAGTCAATTTGGACAGAGCTGTATGATGAAGCCTGCAAATATCTTGGTTGTCCTGCAACAAGTGTCTCTTCAGAACGCATGTTTAGTACAGCTGGCTATATTGTGACAGACACCAGAAATAGGTTGCTGCCAGAAAATGTACACCTTAACTTTTATTAAAGTTAATAAGTCAAGATTTTCGTTTCCCTAGAAGAGTATACAAACTGATCCTGAAGTGATTGATGTTGTGGATGTTGATGGTGATGACAACTCAGATGGTGGTGGCTGGTAAATACTGTGTGGGACAGAGTCTCTCTGCCCAAAAGGAAACCTTTACAGACTGTGATGACTTTGGTTGTTGTCTCTCTCCTTTCTCGATCTACTACCTTGGACTATATACCCCCCAAAACTTTCACCATTTCATGGCAAACTGCTTTGTAGCTAGGGTCTAAACTAAAGTCAACACGTTTTATATACAGGGCAATTTTAACATCAGTGGGAACAGGCCCAAATTTGGCATAAAAGGGACACTGTCACGTCAATCCTTTCCGTATCATATTATTTATAATTAAAGTGCAAACATATATTTTTGGATTTACCTTCTGTGACTTTGTGGTGCATCAGTATGGGCTGGGACAGGAGACGGTCTATTTTTCCATTTTAAAGAGGACAAAACAATGAGTTCTACTTGGTAGCTGTTTATTATTTTTTCAATTACAGAAATGTTAGCCATAAACGAAAAATGGATGCTAGTACATGGGTGAGGCTTGTGGGTTGGTTTTAACATGGGTGTAAGGGTGGCATGGGTGCTACTGCATAGTTGAGGGTGGTGGAAGAAAAGTGGAATGGGTGATGGGGTGAAAGGTGGGTGTTGTTTTAGTTCTTTCATTTACAGATTCGTGATCATCTGGGGATGGTGAGGAAAAAAATGATGACAGACCGAACCTACTGTACACATAATTTATATTCTTATTAAATACATTGCAAACTGCTGCCACCTAGCACAATTGTCCTGTCCCCTTTAAAAAAAGAATAAAGTAATCAGAAATAAAAGAAAATCTGCATCAGCAGTTTTCACAGAATGTGACGTATCATAAAGTGTTTTTGCTTTACAAGTAGTGATAATTTGATACATAATAGGGTTGACAGCGCTGTCCCTTAAACATCACATGCCAACTGCTACAGCTACATTAAATGTTCCTTAGTATGTGGTGAGGAAACCACTTTTATTTATGTGACTGAAATACAGATTTTATTGAAGTATCAGCTGCAAAAATGTATCATCTTAGAAAGTTGTATGTATTACTTCAATTTGCCAACAAAAATGTTGGTATATGTATGCATTACCTTAGAAAATTGCATGCATTTTTTTGCCAGCAACAATGACTGGCATATTTTTATTATTCAAATGTCTTGACTGACTACGTTATGACATAATATGCTTTGCAACAGTTCCACATGCTGCTGCTGTAGTACTTGGCTTGACTTTGTTATAAAAGCTTTCTTTTAAACATAGCAACTTTTGATTTACTCATTTAAAACAGAAAGCAGCAAATAGCTGAAATTAGGTAATATCAGTTATTTTTTCTCATAATTCATGATGATGAGTATATATAACTGAGTACATAAATGGCTGATGTGCCTCTTTCTTTCACTAAGGAACTATGATGCAGCTGCAGCAGGAAAACTTTTAACATATGGGTGAGTGGGTGGGCCTGTTATGTATTAAGTTGCTGGCTTTAGCAAACAGAAGAAACCATAGATAAACCTAGTTGTATTCCTATCAATGTCACACATGATAATTTCTCTCCCCCTTATATTGAACAGTTTTTCCTTTACATGTATTTTATTACTATCTTCATTACTGGCAGCACAATAAAAAAATAGGATTCGAGTTCTAAAAAGTTCTAAAAAAGATTAGAACCCTAGAACTTTTTCAAAAGTTCTAAACTAGAACTAGAACCCAGAACTTCAGAGGGTTCTGACAACCCTACTGCACACCTCCACATGGCATACCCAGCGGTGCCTGCGCAGCCACTGCCTGTGCTGCCCATGCCGCTGACCTAGGGCGTGAGTACCCGCTGCACAGCCTGTGCAATGGTTGACCGGGGCACACCCAGCAGTGTTGTGGACACGCTATCCAAGTGACCTGTTTTCCCTCTGCATACACAAGTACCCTAATTCCATAGCCGCTTTTATTTATTTAACAAATCAGAAAGACCTTTGAGCCAAGGGCTCTTTTCCAGAGATTCCATGTCAAGTCACAAGAATAGCAAATTACAATGATTTCAGTAAGTAGTAGAACATGAGGAAAGTAATTACATAAACAAAAGAACAATATGGCAAGATAACTATTGTGTCAAGTGCAGCCAGTGGTCTTGTCTGAAGAGGGGTGAAAGGGATTACAAGGAGAAAAGTACAGGGGGTGAATTGGGGGGGTGAAAGAAGCAAAATAAGAGCAAGGAGGAGAGTCCACAATGAAGCTTAAGCAGGAAGACCCACGGTGCCGGGGTGGGGAAAGAACAAGGTGAGGAAACAGGGAGAGAGGGGGAAGTGGGAGTGGAGGGGTAAAGGAAGGGGGGATGAGGTAGAATGAAAAGAGGGCCGGAATGGGAAAGGGATAAGGGAGGAAGTGCTGTGAGTGGAATAGTGCAGCAACAGGATATGGCTATACAGGGGCAAATGGCAAAAGGGGAGGTCCCAGTGCATTTAGCTGTCAGCAGAGATTAGGTATGGCAGTCACAAGATGTTCTGGAAACTAGGAATTGATGCAGTTTCCACTTAAATGGTCCCAAGGTCAAGGAAAGGAATTAAGTAAATTAGCAGCTCTAACTGCAATAGATCACTGTTGGAGCGAGGTTCGACAGCAAGGGACAGTAAAACTTTGGCTCACAGAACTTCATGTACTCCAAGTGCCCCGGAAGGGACTGAAAAGCTGAAGGGAACCTGCTAGTAGGAGACCAAGATCTGCCTTCTTAGCCAGAAGGCAGGCTTGATATTCAGTGCAAGCCTGGAGTTGAAGCCAGTTTGCTTGTTTGTAAAGGTCACAAGTGTGAGTATGATACACTGCACCATTTAGTAGATGGCATGCCTTATTCAGAGCTGTGGTGAGCCGATGTAAGGTTGTGTCTGTGGCAGAACCATAAATGACCAAACCATAGTCGATAATAGGCACAGTTGAACTTTGGATAGCCAATCTGAGGGCTTCGGTATTAAGGCAGTGTTTATGCCTGTGTAGAAGGCCTAGGCAAATGTTAACTGCCTTTGCAACATTCTCAACATGGCTGGACATAGCATACTATCCAGAGTAACTCCTAGGTATTTAAACGATTGAGTCTGATCAAGGACTGCACCCCCACTGTTTTTTTTTTTTTGCAATTCAAATAACTTTATTATGATATAGATACAACAATACAAAACCAACAGAAACACAACCCCAAATCCCAAGATCTCTTAAGCTTAAGATCGTACATCACATAATTCTTAGAAAATGGGAAAAGGGGAAGAAAAAAAATATATATATATATCCCACCCCTACCCCCAACACCTAGCAGCTAATCCATGTACATTCCCTAGCAAATCTTTAACCAATGAACCGTATCCCTAGATGAAACCCTGACACTGGCTATCAACCTATCACTGACTAACAGGGAGAAAAAAGTAAGTAAATGAGAACTGGCTCTATCTGGAGAGGGAATAAGGCGGAGGAGGAGGAGGAGGAGGAGGAGGCCGAAAAAAAAAAGGAAGGAAGACCCATACCCCCTCTAATATCCATATCTGTCTCTTAAACACTGAAATAAGCTCTCCCAGCATTTTTGGAATCAGCCGGTTGCCTTAAAAAGAGTTGTTACCGCCCTTTCCGCATTTAACGCATTTAAGAACTCCTCCCACCATTCCTTAAAAGAAGGGACCCAATTGTTTCTCCAGTGACGAAGAATCAATAACTTAGTTACTAAGGCTACCATAGCCATTTGGCACTTTTGGGTTACTGAAGGAATTTGGGCATACATCCCCAATAAACATACGTCGACGTTGAAAAAGGTGGAGATATCACAATACTGACCCATCCTGTTTTTGATCAGCTCCCAGAACTTGGCTATTTTTGGGCAAGCCCAGAATTTATGATAGCTAGTTGCTTTTGGGTCACCACATTCGGCACATTCCAATGAGCTGGATTTATTTAACTGGGAGAGTTTGGCTGGGGAAAAATAGAGGTTATGCAGTAAGTTAAATTGAATCTCCCTCAACCTATCCTGCTTAATACATGTGTAAACATCCATCCAAACTCTCTCCCAGGACGCTTCTGACCAGTCTAAAGAGAGGTTCATCTTCCAGTACAGAGGGACTGGGGATACCTTAGAAACTACTCTAGATATAATAAATTTATATGTTTTGGAAACTGCTCTACCTGGTAATGTCAGTTCATACCTTCCTCATAAACTCCCCAGCCTCGTTAGATGGCTTATCTTCCTGCAAGAAAGAACTAAGGCTTCTTGAATCTGATACAAACGCATCATACTGGACATTTCAATCCATATTTCTCTCTCAGAATTGAAGGTGAAGAAACTAGGTTATCAGAAAGAAAATCCGCTAACCGTGGTTTGAGGTGGAGTACTCACGAACCTGCTTATGGGCCTGTTACCAACTAGAAGATTAGGGTTCCTCAGAAGGGGTTGGGACCGATCTCTTACATAAGGAATGTTTAATCTTGAATAGAGCTGATGCCAAGCCTTATATCCCACTCCAACGGTATTCCTAACCCTGGTGGGACCTTGGACCATGGAACGTATAAAAGGATTCTAAATCAAGACTGGCACCTGGGCTACCGCCCGATCGAGGAAGAAGCCAGGAAGTGAGCTCTGTCTCCCCTAACCAACACGCCGATCTCACCGCATGAATGGCTAAGTAGTAAGTGTAGAAATCTGGCAGCTGTAGCCCCCCAACTTTGCGTTGAGAAATAAGTTTGGAGTAGGCCCTACGGGGGGGTTTACCTTTCCACAAAAATTTTGAACAAGAATGGTATAGCGGATTGAAAAAAGATCTGGTGAGATATACATTGAGATTAAAGAGGGGTAAAAATCTTAGGTAATACCATCATTTTAATGGTATTTACCCTACCCGAAAAGGTCAAGGAAGCTTAGTCCACCTCTCCAAGTCCTCTTTGACAGATTTAAACAGAGGTTTCAAATTAAGGTTTGCCAGATTAGCGAGGTCTTTCGAGTTGGATACCCAGATAGCATAAGGATTTAGATTGCCCTGCAAACCTAGAGAGAAGCACCAGCTTTCTTGAAGGTAAAGGAAAGCGGTAAACCATTGTTTTGCTCTTATTTAACTTATACCAGAATTAGCTAAAGTAAGAAATTGTCTGCAATACATGAGGAAGTGAGTTTGTAGTGTTTTGGACATTCAGCAGTAGGTCATCGGCAAAAACTGATAGCTTGAATTCGAGGTCCCTTATGCAAATCCCTTGAATTTGGTTATTCATCTTTATATATCTTATTAGGGGTTCGATATATAAATTAAATAGATACGTAGAGAGAGGACAGCCCTGTCTGGTACCACGCAATAAAGGAAAAGCAGCTGAAATAAGGTTATTGCATTGAACCCTAGCTGATGGACAGTGATAAAGGACCCGGATGTAGTCCAAATATCTTTTGGGAATACCGAATTTACCCAGGACTGCAAGCGTAAAGTCCTCAACCCTATCAAATGCTTTTCTCGTCCAGCGAAATCAAAGGAAGCTTCTAAGTCGGGTTCGTGGGCGCAGAAATTAAATAGTATAGCTTTCTAAAATGATCTGCCGATGACCTACCTGCTACAAATCCAGCCTGTTGGGGCTCAATAGGCCCGTCAGGAGGATTTCAATCTGTTAGCAAAATCTTGGCTTAAATCTTAACATCGATGTTTAATAGAGATTGGCCTATAATTACTCATTGAGTCAGCTGGCTTCCTGGTTTAGGTAACAAAATTATCCTAGCTTCAAAGAGTTGATCTTTGACCCCATACTGATACCAAAATCGTAAAGTTGTTGCAACAATGGTACCAATCTCTCGAAACAGTTTAAAGAAGAAGGGTGTAAACCCATCAGGACGGTGCCTTGTCCAGCTTCAAGACTCAATGACCTTAGTAATCTCTTCACACGAGATAGGGGCTGCCAACATCTGCCTAAAATCATCAGCCAATTGGGGAAAATAAATATTCGCCAAAAATTCCCTCATTTTACCTTCATTCTCCAAAGACAGCGGTTCGCTCGAGTATAAATCTCTATAGTAATCACAAAAAAGGCCCAATATCTCCTCCGGATTCGTAATTAAATCATCTGTTTGCGGATGTTTTAACGCTGCCACCCATTTGGCCGACGCCCTCTGTTTTAACCGCCAAGCGAGAAGTTTCCCAGCCTTACTGCCTTGACCTAGATAGGAACTCTTAATCTTAGAGGCCATATTCTCTACCCTTTGACTTAAAGATCCTGCATACCAAGCTCTAAGAGTGGTCAACTCGTGTTGCTGATCACCGGATTTTAGATCCTCTCCCTTAGCTTCCAAAGCTCTGATTTTACTTAAACAGCTAACCAGGGAATAATTAAGTTTCTTTTTCCGTATTGATGCAATCCGTATCAGCTCCCCTCTCCACATGGCTTTCAGGGTGGCCCAAGCTTGATCTGCCGCCTTGATTGACCCCCAATTAAATGCAATTGAATCTGATAAAAAAGTTTGGAAACGGGTTACGACTTGGGTGTCCTTTAATAAACTATCATTTAAGGACATTTAAGGACCAAGAATAAGATCTCAAAGGGACAGATAAGGGGGAGCAATGGAGTTTGATGGGGAAGTGATCCGAAATTACCCGACTCGATATAGTAACTTCCTGTACGAGAGACAGTATCTGTTGACTGACCAGAAAATAATCGATCCGGGAGCAACTTTTATGAACCGAGGAGAAAAAGGTAAAAGCTTTAGAAGTTGGGTTATGCAATCTCCATGGATCCATCAAACCTAGTGATGATGAAAACTCCAACAACGCCCTTTGAGCCAGGGAGGAATGTAGCCCTCTATAGCTAGAGCGATCCAAACGATTTGACTGCACCAAATTCCAATCTCCCCCCAGAACTACGGGCATATCCTTGAGGGGGGCTAATACCATAGCCAGCCGGGTAAAAAAGGAAGGAGTTTCCAAATTGGGACCATATACTGAACCCAGCACTAAGTCCACATCCCCCAACTTACCCACCACTATAACATATCTTCCTTCTGGGTTGGAGATTATCTCCGACGAAGAAAAGGGAACTCCTCTAGCCATCAGAATAGCCACCTCTTGTTTGTTTGGAGAAAATCCTGCACCGAACACTTGCCCCACCCATTTTTTCCTAAAATAGTGGAGCCGATCGGGAAGGATATAAGTTTCCTGCAAAAACACTATTGATGGGTCAAAATGTGCCAAATGGTTTAGTATAATATATTTCTTTTTATTATCTTCCCCCCCTTAACATTCCAAGATAAGATATTCAGGTTGCTAGCCATTAAGAAGTCGTGAACTAAATAAACCTGTACTTGGATAGCTGCTAACCCTCAGCCCAAACACCCCAAAATTACAACACTCTAGAAACAAACCCTTCCCCATGAAAACCCTCCCTCCTCCCAATACCCACCTGAATACTCTCTGACTGGCCCGTAGCCAACTCCCGAACCTCTGGCCCATGGTGCGCACTAGAGGTGAGGCCCTCCAAGAAAATAGAGAACAATCTAACTCCCATAAACCTGCCTGCAGAACCCTCCAGACCACCCTGAAGAACGACTTCCCCCGCACAAAATTAACATTTCCCTACCTAGAGTGGTCCTACCTTAGGCCATGTCCAAAACAGCCATCCGAACTTAGTAACTCTTAGAATGAGGGCCTGGCCGAACATTAGTAACATGGCCCTACAACAAACACACTAACAAGGTGTAACAGGAAGCGACGTAAGTTCGCCTAATAAAGGGGTGATGCATTTAGCCCCAAGCTCCCTGTACCCCCTCTCACCTAGCATCTACCACCGAGAATCCTGAAACAAAAACTAATGCAACGGCTGCATTGCTAGAAAGACCCTTAAATCAACCCTGGGACCCACGTCTGGATAGTTGCTTAGACCCCAGAGTCTCTCCCCCTGTAGAGTGTAAAGGAGAGGAAAGATCCAGCCTACTAGCTTTACTAAACATATAGCGTCCCACTATTATAACTGCGAAGGACAGTAGATAAAATATAGAAAGAAGAAAAAAAAATAATAAACATTAATCCAGCTAAGCCCTCCGCAGAACTGGTTCCTTCGATTATACACTATACAGGAGGGATACATAGAAAGTCTCAAACAAATGAACAAACTGCCAACGAAATGGGTCTATGAAATGAAGGACCAGGGATCCCCCCAGCGGCGACCCGGCACATCATCTTACCCCCCTGAATCCATACGGAAGGCTCCTTCTTAATAAACATAACACAATTAAATTCGTTGTCCCTTCCGCCCGAAAATAAAAGAATCCTTTTAAAAACCAACATAATACAAAATAGGAAAATCGGGCTCGCACATCAGCGATGAAGTCTTTAAGTCCATACAGTCCCCTTTTCAAATTGGACTTGGCCGTAGGATCCCGTGCTGCTCCTCCAGCTCATGATCTCCTCAACCTTTGGAAAACAAATCAGGCAACGAACTTTTGAGAGCTTGTAGAGCTTCCTCTACCGTATCAAAACGCTTGGTGCCCTCCTTCAGTGAAACCTCCAATTTAGCCGGGTACAACATGCGGTGCTGAATACCAGCTGCCCAGAGCTTGCTTGTAATGGGACGAAAGCTGGAACGGGCCATGCGCACCTTTAAGGTCAGATCCGGGACCACTCTCAACTTCCTGCCTTCCCATAAAATTGCTGATAACTTTCTGGCCTCTTTTAAAATAAATTCTCGGTCGAGATAGTTCAGCAATTTAAAATCAGAGGCCTTGGAGGGGTCGAGTAAGCTGGTGGTTTTGCCCTAAGGGCACAGTGGCCTCTCTGGTGACATATTGGGCCCATTTGGCGAAGGCCCTACCGTCTTCTTCAAGAATTTTTGGAGGAAAAGAACTGTATTGGGGCCCTCCTCTCCTTCAGGGAGCCCCAACAAAACTAAATTATTACGTCTGCTTCTGCCCTCAAGATCATCCAGGCGGGCCTCCAGCTTTGTTATCGCTCTCCTACAGTCCACAATAGCGGGGCCATTTTTGTCCATGCTGCGTTCAATTGATGAAATTCTAGCCTCAGCATCCGTCACCCGACGGGCTAGCTGAGTCAGAGCAGGCTTAAAGTCCGCGACCTCTTCTATGAGTTTAAAGAGCGCTTCTTTAATGGTCGACAACTCGTTGTAGACTTTCGCCGGGGTAAGCTCCTCTTGGGCGATCGCTGGCGATGAACTACGGCGAGGCCTCTTGGCTTCCAACTCCTGAGCTTGATCTTCCATCCTCCAGTCCGATGATCAAAGCCGAAATTTTAGCAGGAAGGTGCAGTCGCTAACTTTATAGTTAGTTCTGGCAGGAAGAAAGTAAAAAATTACGCGGTAGAACTCGGTAGAACTGCAAGCTTATAAACGGGGAAGGGAGACCTCGGAACAAGCAGCTATTCCTCCGAGCGCATCACGTGACTCACCCCCACTGTTTTTAATCACCAATTGTTTGGCTTTGTGTTTGCTGTGGGTACCATGGAAGAGCATGACCTTTGTTTTTTTGCAATTAAGCACCAACTTATGAGAGATGAACCTGGACTCAGCTTCAGCAAAACTTTTCTGAAATTGGGCCTGAAGGAGGGTAGGGTCAGCAGTCTTTGAGAAAATGACTGCATCATCCGTGTAGAGGAGTACTGGTTTGGAACAGGATGCCAGATGATTATTGAGGAAGCTGCTAAATAGAAGGGGTCCCAGTATAGATCCTTGAGGAACCCCAGAGCAGACAGGCAGTTAATAGTTTAGCAGAAAGGGCAGACCCTATTCTCACCAGCTTTGAATATAATTTGTGTTAGCGCCAGGCAAGCAGATAGCGCCAGGCAAAGGGGCTAGTGCCAAGCTATCTGGCTATGTTATTGTGTGGTGTTGTGTCATTAGTGCCACGCTGAGTGCCATTGCATGTGCCCTGCACATGTGTGGGCAGCCCGGGGTCCACACTAACACACCTGCACTGCATGGTGTTGCACCGCACTATGGCCATTTGCACAACAGCACATTGCATGCTCGCTATGGCTGTACTGGGGTCATGGCAGAGTCATGCATGCGTCCTGCGCAGACTTCCGGGTTGCATGGTGCTAGTGCACACAGCAGCATGGCACTAGTCACAGGCGGTATGTACAGGTGCAGGGTGTGCCCCAGTGTCACATTAATAGTGCTTTCCACATGTGTAGCCAATGTCTGGACAACATAGGCAGAGGGCAGTGGTACAGAGGGACAAGCATTGGGGTGATGTGGAGATGGCAAATCTGGTCCAGCAGAGTCACTGATGCCTGTTTGGGGAGGTCCGGGAGGGGGACCTGCCATGACGCACGGTGTGGGCCTCCATTGCCCGCCAACTCTCTGCCAGGACAGGCATCCCACGTGACGGGGAGAAATGCCAGTACCGGTATGTGGACCTGTGGTGCAGGCAGTGGCAGCAGCTGGAGCGGTACTGACAGATGGTGCATGATGGGACAGTGCCCATGCCAGGTAGGTGATGGCGCACTGCGCCCAGGTATCATGTGTGTGTGTGTGTGTGTGTGTGTGTGTGTGTGTCATGCCACTGGCCGCTTGCATGTGGCCACGGTCCACGGCACTATTGCCAGTGCTCATGCAATGGGCCATTGTGGCATCGCCTGTCCGGGACAGGGAGTGGCATGGGTGACACAGTGTGCCTGCATGGGGGGGCACATGTGCATGTGCTGTGCCATGCGACCGGTGGCGGGGGTTTGTTGTGGGGTATCCTGTGTACCATGGACCCTGCTGTGGCATACCGTGGGGGCTCACATTGTAGTAACAGTGCTGTTCCCTCTTCCCACTGCAGAGTGCAGCGTCTGGACCAGATCAGGGAGTGCGGATCAGCAGGGCTCCCAGGGCACCACAAGGAATGGGCGGAGGGTGCCACCAATGCCTCAGCGGATGGAGGAGAGCAGCCCCAATGATTGGAGCCTTTTGCATGAGTACACTGATTTTCTACACACTGCACAGCTTGTGACATGGGTGGGTCTTTCCACGGGCTGACAGTGCTGTTCCCACTGTGTGTCCAGCTGTCTGCCTGGTACCATCGCTTGTGCAGCGTGGTACTGTGTTGGCCACCAGTGTGGCAGGGTGCAGCATGTATCTGGGTGGGCAGCAGCCATACACTATGCCTGCTGGGGGGGCTGTGTGGGGCCTACATGCTGTACTAGCGTGCATTGCCTTTGTCATATATAGCCCTGCTTGACTGTTCAGCTGCTCACATGGCATGTGCTGTTCACATTACCTTGTCTAGGGTTCAGAGGTACTGCAAGGTGTGTTGTAGGTGCATGCTGATGGTGTATACACTGTACATTTCAGGGGGCTGCAGGGTGGCGTGGTGACTGCTTCACCCTACCGGTGTGTGGGCATTGCACTCTGGTCACTGGCATGGCATGGTGGGCCTTGGCACGGGATGGGCAGTGGCCATCCACAGTGCCTGCTGGGGGGGCTGTGTGGGGCCCTAGTGCTGTACAGGCTTGTGTGGCTCTGTCCGTCATGTGTGCCTGTTGCATACAGCTGTGTTGGGGGCCATGTTTCTCTACTGGCTGGTGGTCCCCTGTCTCTGCAATGCCTGGTGTTTGTACACCGGTCATGCATTGGGGGGTGCAGGGGATGGTCAACTGTGGTGGCATGGTGTGCTGTGTTTCCGCCCATGTGACAGGTGTTGTTCCCACCACCGGGGGTGGGCCCTGCCCTACCGTGGCCACCTGTGCGGCACTGTGTTGGGCATGTGTTCTGCCTACTGCTGTCTTGCCACCAGTGGCCCATGGCCTGTGTCCCTGTGTTACATGGGTGTGGCCATGCATGTCTGCCTTATGTGTGCTGCTTCAGTGGGTAGTGGCACCACCACATGCCATGCTCTGCTGCGGTATGGACTGCATACCATCACACTGTATTGTGGCTGTGCCCCTTTCTCCAATGGGTATCCTCTGTGTTGTGTATCATAGCACTGTTCCTCTGGGCAGCAAGTCCCAATGTGTGTCATCCCATGTGTATGTCGTGTATTGGCCCATTGTCATTGACATCTCAGGGACTGGCTGTCTGTTTGCACTGTTACACTGTGCATGCTGCTGTGCTGTGTGGTGTCCACTGTGCTGTGGTGTTGTCGGCATACATTCACTCATGTTTGTGAACCTAGGGGTGGTGCATACTGCCTGTGTCCTCCGGCTTCATCCCGCATTCATGTGACAGGTGTGCATTGTGTATTGTTCTGTACTGCCACGTGGGCATGGTTGTTGGGACATGCTGTCCGCCCCGTGTGGTACCACATGGGCTTGCATTGTGCCTCTGTGTCAGTCTTCCATTCTGACATGGTCCCCCTTTCTCCTGTAGGTCCACACCGGTCTTCACTGTGGGCCACCCATCCGGAGGAGTCGAAGGGGAGGGGTGTGCTCCTGCGCTGAGTGATGCGGCAGCAGTGAACACTGATAGAACAGTAGGCTGTCCTCATCGCCAAGACCAGGAGGGTGGCATCCATCCTCAAAGAACAGCTGCCAGCACCCTCCAGCACCCAGTCATAATTGTCTCCCTTTGTCTTGTTTTGGCTCCCAACCCCTACTCCCTTTGCCTGCCCTCTGTTTGTCCCATTCTGTAGTCCTCTTTTGCTCCCTGTGTCCACTTCCGTATCCCCTTACCCTTCGTTTCCGCTACCCCTGTGCATCTGTAAATATTGTATATAGTTTCCCATTTTCCTTGCATCTCCTGTGTTTGCCATTGTTTTACAGCCCTTTCAGTTTCCAGCCAGTTATACTGTTTCTTTGCCTACTCTGTTGTCCTCCTGTCCTTCTTTCCCTATTGTTTGTTGCTGTTTTGGGCCAGCTTTTGCTTTGTGTTACTATTCCTGTTGTCATCCTGCCATTGTTGTTGACATTTTGAATTATACATACTTTTTGTTGACATATCTGTGTTCCTGTGTCTTTCTGGGGGGCTTGGGTGTATTGGGCGTTTTTTGTACTGTTCTGTGGTTGTCACTTGTGGGTCCTGGTTGTTCCTTGCCATTCACTGGTACTGCTGTGCTGTCTACTCCTGTGTTCACATTCAGGGCTGTTTTACTTTGCATGTGTTCCTGGGCAGCCACTTTCACCTCTGCACAGCTTCTACCCATTAAAATTCTACTAGGTCCCAATCAAAAAGCCCTCACCATCATCTCTGTATATATTCCACCTCGAGATCAAGATCTTGGCATCAAAGAAGTTCTTAACTTCGTCAGCTCCCAACCTCCTGGCTCTGAACACATTCTGCTTGGTGATTTCAATATAAACTGGCTCGCGTCTGATGTCTACACTCATAAGGATGCCCTTGCAGCTGCCAGCCTCTCAGAATTGGTCACCACACCAACTCAGAAAAATGACAAAACTAGCACCAGTACCCTGCTAGACTGGGTTCTCACCAATCACCCTACCAGGATCTCTCATACCTCCATTCTCCCAGACTCTCTCAGTGACCACTCCCCGGTTATATGTGAATGGTCTAATAAATTTCTAAAGCCACCCACTATAATCATTACCAGCAGAGTCCTCCCCCGTGGTCAACTTACCCATCTCAAACAGTACCTATCCTTGCAAGACTGGCTGCCCATCTACAAGGCGACAGATGTTAACCTAGCTCTCGGCTACTTCATCACCACCTTCAATAAGGCCTGTGACCTCTTCGCTCCTTCAAAAAGATGGAAAACAAAAGCCCTCTGTAACCCTTGGATAACTCGGAGCTCCTTTCCCAGCTGAAATCTAGGGACCACCTGTGGGCAGTGGCTAAAGCCACAGGCAAACAATCTGACATCCAAAAATACAAACATGCCAGTAATGCCTGCACACAATCCATTAGTCTCACGAAAAGCTCATATTATAAGGACGTCCTCACCAACACCTGGGTAAATGGTCGTGCTTTCTGGGACAATATCAAGGACATTACTGGGAAACAATCAAAGTCCCCTCTGGCCATGTTAATTGTTGAAGGGTCCGCTACCCTTGATCCCATGGTCATTGCAAATACCTTTAACACGGCTTTTACTGACCTCAGTACTGTTCTACCACCTGATTTCTTCACAGTCAGTCACACCCCCTCTAACACACCCTGCACTCTGTCAAACCACCCTCACTTTTACTTCAGGGAGATTAAGATGAATGAAGCTCGCTGCCGCATCACCTCAGCCATCTCCACTTCCAGAATCAGCAGTGACACCCTGGACCTTAAGCTGCTATCACTTACACTTGACCAGGTCCTCAGTACCCTAACTAAAATTCTTAACCTGTCTCTCCACACCAGTACATTCCCTGAAATATGGAAAACTGCCACTGTGACCCCGGTCCACAAAAGTGGGGATAAGACCTGCCACTCTAACTACCACCTGATCTCCATATTGCCACCACTGTCCAAGGCCCCAGAGCGTATTGTTGCAGACCAGCTCACTGATTATTTGGACAAATATAATATTCTGTGCACACAACAGCACAGTTTTAGAAAAGGGCATAGTACCACCACTGCCCTGCTTGAATTTACCGGTGCAGTGCATAGTTCCCTTGATAAAGGTCTTCTTACTGGGGCTGTCTTCATTGACCTCTCGAAGGCATTTGACACGGTCCATCATCGGCTGCTGTATGACCAACTACTCCTTGCTGGCCTCCTTTTGGACTCAGCCCGCTGGTTCAGAAGCTACCTTGACAACCGCTCTCAAAGAGTAAAAATTGCTAATGCTATCTCGGACATCTTGCCTGTCCGCTCCGGAGTCCCTCAGGGGTCCATACTGGGCCTTCTCCTTTTCAGCCTCTTTTTAAACTCCCCACCACAATCCTGCTCGGAACAAATCATTCTGTATGCGGATGATGCTGCTGTCTTTTCTACGCACAAGGATCTTTCACCACTACAACACAGCCTCCAACTTGGATTCAGTGCCATTGAAACAAGGTTCTCCAATCATAAACTAGTCCTCAATCACAAGAAAACCAAGTCGTTGCTATTCTGCAGTTCACATAACCATTACAAGCAACACCCCCTTGCCATCTCCACCAAGCAGGGGACTGTCCTTGAACAAGTTTACTCATTCAAATACCTAGGGATTCTGCTTGACCCCAATCTCGCCTATACGGCTCACATTGACAGCGTGGCTAAAGTTGTTAACACACGCCTTGGATTACTCTACAAGCACAGGCAGCACCTCACCCCAGAGGCCCTGAAGATTGCCGTCCAGAGCTCTGTGGTGTCAATTATAGATTATGGCCTCATTATCTATGGCTTCGCCACGACATCCGCCCTCCGACGTATAACAACTGCACTCAACAAAGCATGCCGACTCACAACTAGTGCCTACCGCCTCACCCACACCTGTGCCTTTTATGAACAATCCAGATGGCTCCAAATCTCCAACCATATAAAGTATCTCACATGTGCTATGGCAGGAAACATCAACCTTGGCCTCACACCCCCCCGGTGTTAATGCCTTGTTACATCAAAACATAGACTTTGATGGCAGATAAGGACCGCTAGGCCCATCTAGTCTGCCCATTTCCCTACCTACAGGATAGGCCGCAGATCCTAGTTAACCAACAGCCTATATCTTCCTGCCCCCCACAAGAATTGCCTTATGTCTGTCCCATGCATTCTTGAATTCTCCCACAGTTTTAGACCCTAACTTCCTCAGGAAGGCTGTTCCATGCATCCACTACCCTCTCTGTGAAATAATACTTCCTCACATTGCCCCTGAACCGCCCCTCCTTCTATCTTTAAATTGTGTCCCTTGTTCTTGCAAGTCTCTTTTCTGAAAGATGCTACCCTCTTGGATTTTGTTGATTCCCTTGAGGTACTTGAAAGTTTCTATCATGTCCCCCTCTCCCTTCTTTCCTCAAGGGTATTCATATTAAGCTCCTTTAGTCTCTCCTCATCGGCTTCTCTTGCAGACCCTGCACCATTTTAGTTGCCCTCCTCTGGACTGCCTCTATCCTGTCTATGTCCTTGCGGAGATGGGGTCTCCAGAACTGGACACAGTATTCCAGATGGGGTCTCACCAACTGTCTGTACAGAGGGATAACAACTTCCTGTTTTCTGATGCCTCTCCCTATACATCCCAGTATACCCCCGGCCCTCCCTACTGCCTTCTCACATTGCTTGCTAACCTTAAGGTCATCTGATATGATTACCCCCCGGTCCCTTTCCTGTTTTGTTGTTGTTACTACCTCCCCACCCATTGTGTATTCTTCCCCTGGGTTCTTGTTTCCCAGGTGCATTATTTTGCACTTTTTTGCATTGAATCCTAGCTGCCATACGTCTGACCATTCCTCCAACCTTGCCAAGTCCCTTTTCATCCTTTCCACACCTCCTTGTGTATCAACCCTGTTGCAGATCTTTGTGTCATCTGCAAAAGGCATACTTTCCTTCCAGTCCCTCTGCAATGTCACTGATGAAGACATTAAAAGGACTGGACCCAATCCTGAACCCTCACGGTACCCCACTGGTAACTGCCCTTTCTTCAAGTGGACTCCATTTACAATTACCTTCTGTGTCCTGTTGTCCAGCCAATGTTTTACCAGGCTACCACCTGGGACCCTCCCAGGCTGGTTAATTTGACTAATAATCTTTTGTGTGGGACTGTGTCAAATGCCTTGCTAAAGTCTAGGTAGGCCATGTCCACAGCCCCTCCCTGGTCTACTACTTTGGTCACCCAGTCAAAGAAATCTATTAGATTCGTCTGACATGACCTTCCGCTGTGAACCCATGCTGCCTTGGATCCTGTGCTCCACTGACCTCTAGGTACTCAATTATTCTTTCCTTCCAGAGTGACTCCATCACTTTCCCTACCACAGAGGTCAGACTGACAGGTCTGTAGTTTCCTGCCTCTGTCTTGGTCCCACTTTGTGAAGGGAATCACATCGCCTTCCTCCAGTCCTCGGGTACCACCATCCTCCCATGATTTATTAAAAGAGTAGCCAGTGGTTTCCTAGTTCCTTCCTTAATTCTTTTAGAATTCTGGGGTGAATTCCATCAGGACCCATTGCTTTGTCCACCTTCATTTTTCGGAGTTCTTGCAGAACCCTTTCTTCTGTGAAAGGACTGGGATCGACCCCCCTATCAAGAGTGCTTCTGTTAGTTGGATTAGGCACTTCCCCCTCCTCTTTTGTGAATACTGAGCAGAAATATTCATTCAGTATTCCTGCTTTTTCACTGTCCCCCTCTGGCCACCCACCGTTCATTCTATTCAGCCTCACTATCCCTCCCTTTGTCTTTCTACGCTCGCTGATGTACCTATAAAAGGTTTTATCCCCCCTCTTAACTCTAATTCTAAAACACCAACCAACAGAACACCAGGAGCTCGACAACCCAGATTCTACATGTTCCTCGCTGTCGAACTACACAGGGTCAATGCTCCTTCGCCTATAGGGCTCCTCTATGGATGAATGTTCTCAGCCACACCACCTCCCCTGCCTCAACACTAGGTCTGTTCAAAACCAGGCTCCGGGCCTATCTTAGTGCCTCTAGCTCCTGTGACTGCCTCTCCTAGCTGATGACCTACACAGCTTTAATCCTAACTTATATACTGCTTAACCCCAGGCCCCAGTCCCCTCCCCAGCTCCTGAGGCGCCACTTCAAATCTCAGGTCTTCATACCACCTCATTAGTCTTTCCTTGCCCCATTATAGCACTTATTTCTCCCCACCCTGCCCCTTTTTCTCTTCTATCACTCTTTCCATTTATTATTAAACAAATGCCTCTGCCTGCATCTTCATCCTCCCCCTCTCCTCTCATCCCTGTTTCTCTGTCACCCTCGGTCGCCTGACCCTACCCATTCCTTGTGGGCACATGCTTCCTAGCTGTGTTCACCATTTTACTATAGCTGCCTCTGTTAACTACCTACACTTCTCCTCCTTCTCTACACCTTACTCTTCCTATAATTGACCCTTTCAATAGCACTGTTTTACATGAATTGTTTACTGCTGTTTCACTGTTGCTTCCTTGTTGTTTGTTATTTCTGACGTGGAACCTTTGTAAAAGAGTCTTGGCTCAAAGGTACTTGTAATCCTAGAATAAATAAAATAAATCAATCAATCAATCAATCAATCAATCACTGTGTTCCTGTGGGTGTTTGCACTGCCTGTCTGGGAGCTGTAGTCAGTGCAGTCTTATCTGCTACATTCAGTGCTGTCTTATTCCTGGGCTATTTTTGCCCTGCACTCCTGGCTCCATTTGCCCGGCTTCCCTTGCATGCTATATTCAGTTGGGTTTGCACCGGCTATTCCTTTTGAATATAGCTTGCTTTTAGCTCTGGGCTATGTTTGCCCACCGGGCAGTGCTATTTTAGCCCTGGGGCAAAGTTTTGAATATCTGGTTTGTAGTGTCCAGAAAGGAAAGAAAGGATCCTAGGTAAAAGTAAAGTGTTTGTAATCAAGTAAGTAGTAGTAGCAGTAGTAAAAGTTTTATTCTGAAAGAAATTCCAGAAAGGGATAGCCCAATTTAGCCGAAGCTCATTTTCAATGGGATCCCGTATTACAAGAAAATCAGTTTCACAGTAATATTACAAAATTGTACAACAAACATACAAAACATTTAAATAGTTATACATTAAAAAGAAAAGGGGATAAAAAAATTAGTGATATAAAACCATAAACACTTAACTACAGCAAGATTTTGGTAATTTAGCAGCATCTACAAGCCAAGTTCTAATAGCCCCAAAGTAAATTACTGTTTTGCAGCCTCAGGTAGCCAGGTAGGCCATTCCATAGCTTTGGACCCAAACACACAAAACTACAGTTACCCCTAGCCATTTTAATAACTTGTGCCACATACTCAAGAGTCCCTGAAGTATGCGAACCCTTCCTAACATTTCTTTCCTTTATTAAATCTATCATATATTGAGGCATTTTCTTTTGCTTACATCTATAAATTAAATGAATCATGTGTAATTTACGTTGTCCCAACAAATCCATCCAATCCAAAGCTCTATAAAGAAAACAGTGGTGTATATCCTGGGGGGCACCCAGGATATACCACGCATATCTGTTATATATGACATCTTACTTGCTCAGCAGTCCCCTGGATGCTCCCCCATAGACAACCCCACCATAGTCAAATAGGGGATTTACCATTGAGTTTACTATCCTTAATCTAACATCCTGTGGTTCGACAATTCTTCTATTTGTACAGAGACCCCAATTTTTAGTTTCACTTTTTCATTAGCAGATCAATATGTATGTCCCATTTGCAGTGGGAGTCTTTCCAGACTCCAGATATTTATAGGAACTGACTATATCTAAGCTACAGTCATTTAAAGTTCTGATATCTAGAGTACACCTAACCTGGGCCTGCTTCCCAGAAAACAACATGACTTGTGACGTCTTAGTATTCAGGACCAAGCCATGGTCCTTAAAGTATTCCTGCAATATATTGAAATCTTTTTGTAGCTTAATTTAGATTTAACTTATTGTCCCACCTTCTATGTACAGCACTGTGTTATCAGCATACAGATAGTGTCAGACACCATTTAACAGTCATCCGACACCAGTTGCATATACATTGAACCACACAGGTCCCAATACTGACCCGTGAGGGACCCCAGTTTTAATATCCAAAAATGTTGATGTATATTTATTGTTCAGCGTTACACAATGCTGTCTCCCTGTCAGATAGCCATGGAACCATTTTTGCACCCCCTGGCTAAGGCCAGTAGACCTTACATTTTCAATCAACCTATCATGTTTCAAGGTGTCAAAAGCCTTTGATAGGTCTATGAATATGTCTCCAACTAGGGGGCCTTTGTCCATGGTTACCTGAAAGTCTGATACTACTTTAACCAGTGCCGTAGTGGTGCTGTCAAGTGGAGATAAATCAAATCCTCCAGGAGAGCAGAAAATTACAACATACCTAGACTGGTCTTCTTCCATGTTGGCTCTCGGTTGTTCAAGGAAAACCTGTCATCATCATTAGCATCAGGAAGAGGTACAGTGAAACAAAAAGTACAAGGAAATAGCCTTCAGATAGTTGTAAAACCACTACAAGTCAAGAATTAGATACACGTCTGTTTTAATGCTTGCTTGCTGACATGTGGGCGGAGATTTATTTATTTTAAAACTGGTAATCAGGAAAGCACAATGAGCCAGGTCTCATTTGTAGGTGCAACCCCATGGAAAGGAAAAGGGGATGTGGCCTGGATTTACTGGGGGACAGAAGCTTAGATAAAGGATCCAGCAATGAATTTTCAGGATCCCCGGTTGTAAAGGATGTCCCTGAGTTTGTCCCCAAGCATTCCTCTGTCCCTTGTAAAACTGATGCTTCTGTCATTTAAAGAGCTGCTGACACCAATATTTCTTAGGGGCAGGCAGCTCATGGCAAGAAGTTGCCTGCCTGAGGACCTAATAGAAGCAGTTTTAAAATGTTTCTTCAGTGCATTATTCATTATTTAGTCATTTAACTAACTAAGTTATCGGTGATACTACTGATTTCAACCAAGACGCTGACCACACTCTGCAGCCCCACCCCTAAAATCTAGGTTATGATGACACTAAGTAGGGAAAGGGCTACAATGTTACTAATAGAAATGTTGCAAAATAAAATTTCACTGGCAAAATAGCCAAGAAATTGGCAATTTCGATGTGCAAAATATGTTGTGAAATTCTGCTGTTCCACCAAATATTTTGTGGGGTGTAAACTTGTGAAATTTCACCACAAAATGTAAGGGCGAAATTTCATCCAAAAATTGCAAAATTTGTGGCACTTTTCACCATACTGTGGGTGAAATTTCACAATTTTCAGGCAAAATTTCAAAATTTTTGTGTGAAATTTAGCATTTTTGTGTGAAATTTGGCATTTCATAACAATAAAATATTTTCAAAATGTAAGAATTTCACGTAATGAAATTTCACAATTTAGCAAAACACTAGTTACTAATAGGTGCCTAATGTGTGATTCTGAGAGGTTTCTGCTAGGGTTGTCAGAACCCTTGGAAGTTCTGGGTTCTAGTTCTAGTCTAGAACTTTTGAAACAGTTCTAGGGTTCTAATCTTTTTTAGAACTTGAACCCTATTTTTTTCATTTTGCTTCCAGTAATGAAGGTAATAGTGAAATACACATGAAATTGAGCACATGCTGCCAATTACAAGACATAGTGAAACACACATGAAATTGAGGACAAAAAGAAATAAAACCTGTTCAGTATAAGGGGAGAGAGAAATGATAATGTGTGACTTTGATATAGAAACATAGAAGTTGATGGCAGATAAGGACCGCAAGACCCATCCACTGTGCCCATTTCTTTTTCTACCTTATAAATGTGCCATCGGCCTTTGCTCTGTCAGTGGCCTATCTATTCATACTCATCTGTATTGCTCCCTTATGCCTATCCCATGCCTGTTTGAAGCCCTGCACTGTATTCTTAGCCACCACTTCCTGAGGTAGACCATTCCATGCATCCACCACCCCTTCTGTGAAAAAGAACTTCCTCACATTACCCTCTAATCTCATGCTGTGTTCTCTTGTCCTGCTATTTTTCTTATATTGAAACATGTTAGACTATTTCATCTTGTTAATGCCCTTAAGGTGTCTGAATGTTTCGATCATATCACCTCTCTCCCTCTCTCCTTTGTTCTAGTTCATATTGGGCTCCGTTAATCTGTCCTCATATGTCTTCTGATGCAGTGCCTGATATATTGGGTACAGTGTAGCAGTCCAAGGACACACAGCAGGGTGATGAGCTGGCCAGTACGCAACATATGAGATGGAGTCACACAACATACCGAAGGGATTTTCCTGTCTCACCTGAAAACAAGGAGATATATTTCAGGCATGTATTTTAAGATACCACACAAGTGGCTTCTGGGCTGCACACAGTCATACACATTGGGTAGGATAGTGTGGTCAAACAGCACATAGTGAGATGATGGGCTGGCCATGCAGTACACCACAGGAGACGGAGTCACACAACACAGTGAAAGGGATTTTTCTGAATCTCCTCTCAACAGGGAAATATATTTTTGGCATGTGTTTAAGGATACCACCACACAACTGGCTACTGGCCTGCGTATGGTCACACACACTGGGTAGGGTAATGTGCAGTCAAAGGGCACACAGTAGCAGGGTGATAGGCTGGTCACAGTAGACAAGATAGAGTGATACACATACACACACACACACAGAAAAGGATTTTTCTGTCTCTCCTCCCAACAAGGAAGTATATGTTTGGTATATATTTAAGGATACCACTACAACTTGTCTACTGGGCTGATCAAAGGGCACACAGCAGGGTGATGGACTGGTCACAGGAGACAGTCACACAACACAGTGAAAATGGATTTTTCTGTCTCTTCTCCCAACTGGGAAATATATTTCTGGCATGTATTTAAAGATGGCAGAAGGAATACTGCCCCAGTGCTATAGTGTGCTCAGGACAAAAATATTAAATCGAAGCACACAAATCCTGGCACTACTACCACTAGCCACACAGTCCAATAAGTATGATACAAGAATGCGCCTCAAAAATCACATTTATTAGAGACAGTCATGTATAAAAATACTCCCTGAGGAAATCTTTGCAGGTGAAACCAGTATGAGGTGGTGAGTTGTTCCCCTTGTCTCATGGTAAGGGGTATTTTTACACACTATTGGCTTTAATAAAATGTGATTTTGAGGGATGTTCTTGTATCTTACTTATTGAATTGTGTGGCTAGTGGTGGTAGTGCTGGGAGTTCATGCTTTGGCACGTGTAGGATATCACTGAACTGGCTTTTGGGCTAGACACAGTCACACACAACATACTCTGGGGTACAGTGCAGTCAAATGGGCACCCACACAGCAGGGTGATGGGCTGGCAGTGGCCATAGAACCCCCACAGCAGGAAACAACACAGTGAATACTGTGTCAAAAACTAACTGCCTTGTATGTATCAGGAGGTTTGGGGTGAGAGGACCCCTTCAGCGCAGTCATCATGGTATGGTTTTTCACTTTGTTGAATTTATTTATTGAAATGTTTTACTAGTAAAGCACACTGAACAACACAACATGTTGCTCGTTTCATGGTGTGACCTGGGAGACATTTTTTCCCATTTGTTTCCAACTTTCTCTGGTTCTGTTAATTTCTTTCCCCATCCCCAGCCAGGGTGATCTCCCTCCTGAGTGCTCCTGACCATTCTTTCCCATCGTAACGCCAGCCCCACTTCCCTCCCTCCCTTTTATGCAACCTTTTTTTTTTTTGTTTTGTTTTCAGCAACGTAATACACTTTTAAAAAATGTTTCAAATAGTAGAATGCTGCCTGATAAAATGCAATTGGACGGGTCCAGGGTTGGACTTGGAGCACAGCACTCTACAGTGTGCCTTTCTCAATCGGAATTAGACACAGGACTGGAGTCACGCAGTTGCACTTCCCTTATCCCGAATTATGGATCCCGCAAGGCTTACCCCTCCAACCTTCTTTCTACCACCTGACCGTACTGTAGCTGGTCATGTGATGGGGACTCCGGAGCGCAACCTTGCTGCACCCCCCCAACTGTCTTGAACTGCACAGTAGGGAGCAGCTGAGCTGAAATGACTTGGAAATATCAGCGCCAACCGGGAGGGAGGATGAGCAACACACTGACTGTAAAGTAATAATTATTTTTCAAACAAATTGGGCAGCAGAAATGAGCACTGTGATTTGAACCCTTTTGCGAACCCTCTAGTGTTCGAATTCTAAATTAGAACTCGAACACCAGGGTTCGAGGAGGGTTCGAATCTTTACCAAACTAGTTCTGACAACCCTAGTTTCTGCCCTAAACTATGGGGGATACCACCCTCCTCTTTGCTGTATTCAGGCCACCTTAGGTCAGCGCAAGGTATTAAGGTAGAATATTCAATCCCTGTGTTTCATTCCTTCAAGTACCTGCAGCTGCGGAAGGTGCTGGTGGATCTCCTGGGCCCTCCTCCTTGGGACCCACCCACAAGCTCCTTGAAGCAATCCTTTCTGGAACTAGCATCCCAACCCCGTGTAATTTCTTCTTTCTACAAAACTCTACAAACCCAGACACCCCATTTTCCACAAGGCATTTGCTATTATTGGCAGCAGGAACTTAATCTTCCACTTGCAAGTGGGGAGTGGAAGAGGTTATGGCAGTAGTTACACAACATTATAAAACAGGATAGAATAAGATTTTTGCAGTTTCGTATTCTGCATATTCTATGTTCTTCCCCGCCCAACTATATAGGATGGGGAAGGCGAGATTCCCCTTATGCACTTCTTGTCAAAATGCAGACGGTACGACCAAACATCTTTTTTAGGATTGTGACAATGTGGCACCTCTATGGCAAAGAATCAAGGATGCAGTTGACCCAATATTGGGACTGGAGTCTTATTTCACACTACAGATCTGTATTGTGAGCCTATTTCCTGCTGATATGGTAGGTGTTCGTAAGGCACACATGACCCTCATTTCCACAGTGGCAAAGTTGATAATCGCTCATCACTGGATTGATCAAGATTGCCCTCCCTTCCACGAGTGGCATGCAGGAATACCCCAAGCACTAGAATTAGAAAAACATATAGCCTACAGGCAGGACAGGCTGCAGGCCTTCAACAATCGATGGGGCCAGCTTATGGCTCTGATACCTCTTAGCGGCACAGCTGCACACCCTAAGGTTCCCCAAGGAAGTTGGGGGTTCCAGTGGTCCCCTGGGATGTCTACCAGATAGACCACTATTTAAGGGGCTATATGAATACCCTAGCCTTCACATGTCAGACTTCCTTTATTATTCAGATTGCTCTACCTGGCTCTGTTTATTTCCTAGCTCCAGGGGGTAGCGGGGAGTGCAGGTTGGGGGGGGGGGATTGGGTAGTAGGCAGTTTAGTTTTGATAAGTTTCATTTTTGTTTCTTCAAGAGGATAGGCCTGCAATTGTCAATCTGGTGTTCTAATATTAAGAGGCCTTCCTGTGCAGAGAAGATAGTCTTGCTGAAGGACTATGAATAGTAATACCTTCTGTTTATTCCTGTTTATATGGAAAGATTGTATATGACTGTTGACTGTCTCCTTGTACAGTCAGTTTGTTTTTTCCTTTTTGTTTGTGATGTTGTACAAATTGCAGTCTAAAACATCAATAAAGTATGTTAATAAAAACAAAAAAAGGTGCCTAATGCGATTCTGGGCAGCAACAGCCTCTTTAAAGGTTTATTAACTTTTATATGCAATTGTACATGTTAAGGGGGTAGTAGTACACCATAGTACAGTACACCCTTAACATGTACAGTTGGCTATAAATGTAAAAAAAAAACTGTATAAAAGCAGTCACTGACCTGAATCTCATTATGTGCCAATTAGCAACATTACAGCCCCTTCCCTACTTCACATCATCATAATGCAGGTATTAAGGGTGGGCTACAACATGCGGTCAGCGGCTCTGCTGAAATTAGAAGTGTCACTGATGACTTAATGAGTTAAATAACTAAATAATGCACTGATTAAAAAAAAGAAAAACATTAAAACTGACTGTATTAAGTCCTTAGGCAGACAGCTTTTTGCCATGAGCTGCCTGCCTTGAGGGTGTCAGTTGCTCTTTAGAGTAGGGGGCAAGAGTATGGAAGAACAGAGGCACCTAATATTGTCAAGCATCAAAGTTATGGTGTAATTCACTTTCAGTAATGCCATTTTAATTTTGTATTAGTTGATCTCAGCTTCCTGAGTTAATATTGCTGTTGTCTATGTGGTGTTCTCGTTAGACAGATAGATAGATAGATAGATAGATAGATAGATAGATAGATAGATAGATAGATAGATAGATAGATAGATAGATAGATATGTTGCCTGGACCTTTTTGTATGATATAAAACTGTGAGAAAGCTTACAAACCATATTTGCCCTGAATACAGTGGAATTAAGCACACGAAACAGTGTGGGAAAATAATATTGCAGAAATGAAGTCTCTGTATTGGTCTGGTGATCAGGTTTTTTTTAACCTCTGTCTTTCGCAGGTGGTTTATTTCCTGTAGTGCCAAAAGTCCCCTTAAAAATAATTTATAATGTTTAATTATAGTATTCCTCAAGCTTTATAGTGTTAAATAGAATCATGATTTATTTTGTTGGTTCAATGGTCTGGGCCATTTCAGGAGTGTCATGGAAGTTGATATTCTGACAATGTGCCCAGTATGTGAGAAATACAACACTTCTTTTTATGTTGGCTTGCCGTGCTTGTGTGCAAGTCAACATCGTGGGACAGTGCAGATTTGGAGGCGCGGCCGCTGTTGGGTGAATGCAGGGCATGCATCAGTAGGTGCATCCCTCATTCCTCAATCAGCCTGCATGCCGGCGCCACACCATGCATGCTAATGTGGTGAGCACATCTAAGGAAAGGTCCGCTGCAATCCGAGCAAAGTTCGATTAGACACAGTGGACCTTTCCTGCATGCTCGCCACATTAGTAGCATGGCGGCTGACTGGGGTGCCTAACTCCAGCCGGCTTTCTGTGGTCGCGACACTTGCCTACAACGGGAGCCCACTCCCCGTCAGCATACAGCACCCCCATTTCCTAAATGCCATGGGGGCCCAATCCTCAGTTCTTGCCTCCCCCACTTTCATTGTGTACCAGCGGGAGCCCTCCCCTATCAGCATCAATCAGCCCCCCGCATTTCTTATATGCTGAGGAGGTGCCCAATCCTGGCTCTTGCCCCCGGCTGTCACTGTGTGCTTGCATGACCCAGTGCCAATCCCGATCGGCATAAATTCACCCTCTGTTGTCTGCCAACAAGGGTGCCCAATTCCCATTGGCTGCAGCAACCCCCAAAACAGTTGGGTGGCATGCTGGGAGCCCATCCCAGCATGCCAAGTTCCTGAAGAAAAAAAACTGCCCATGATCTTAGTTTTTTCTTCCCTGTAACAAAAAGGTCCCTCGTGGTTTCCTGCCCCCACCCGCACCCACCTACTGCGACCCTGCCTCCACACACTTCACCCCATACTTACCTCCAGAGTCTGGCTTAACGATCTTCTGTGGACCAGGAACACGCCTGCACTCTTCAAAGCCGACCGCAAATGGAGGAAATGCCGGTAAGCTGTATAATGGAATGAATAAGGTTTTTTCAACTTTGCTGCATATCTCAGGCATTTGTTGGAATTTTGGTACCAAATTTTCAACATGGGGTTTTTGGGGCCCCTCCTCACGAATTCTATCACTGTCATGGCGTTAATCGTACTCAAAAAGGTGATTTCGCAGTCACTGCGCAAAATCACCTTCCGGGACCCATTAATGAAATGACAGTGCCAGTGTTCATGAGGTGGCCTCTCAAAAAGCCTATGTTCCAAATTTGGTGGAAAAAATCCAACAAATGCCTGTTTTACGAGCATGCATTGTGCAGTTGTTACGCAGGCTCGTAATTTCGTGCATTCACAATATTTTAATGCCAGATTTTCAGCATTGTCATTTTTGTACACCTCCTTGTGAACAGTACAGCTGTCATTTTCCCCATCCTGCCCGAAATGTATTTCCGTACTTCCAGCACACAATAGCGCAGTTGCTGTAGGAAATCAGTGTTTGGGCCAGATTATGAAAATGACAGTGACACAGTTCATGGGCAGAGGTCCTAAAATGCCTGGGTTGAAAATTTGGTGATGGTACTCCATAAAATGACTGTGTTATGAGCGTGAGTTGGCAGATTGTGCGCATGCTCGTACCTTCGTGCATTTGTGATATTTTCCCCTTCAGATTTTCAACACTGCCATTTTTTGTTGTACCTCCTCATGAAAAGTACAGCTGCCATTTTTCACATCCTGTACAAAATGTGTTTTCGCACCTGTGGTGCCAAATGGCACAGTCGTTTTGCAAAAATCACCTTTTGGCTAACGAACTGATAGTGCCACTGTTCATGAAGTAGGGTCACAAAAAGTCCATGTTGAAATATTGGAGTGAAAATGCCTCGGGCATTAGGGTTTCCAACCATAATGCCCTACCCTGCAGAGACTGACAGGTGCCAGGGGTGTGACTTGGGATTGTCAGACGTAATGCTCATGCCATTCCACCCCCACCCCCACCCTGCAGCCAGTGACAATCATCAAGATGTGCCTCGGACACTTTGGCTCTAAAGTTCACTTCACTGTCCTATACTGCACCAATCTCAGTGTATTTCCTTATGGAATGGGGTGAGCGTAAAGCCCGAAGGCCCCAATGCACACCGCAACACTTGTCGATGTCTGCAGGATAAGGAGAGGTGAAATGGCATGAGCACTAAGGCCAACACCCAGAGGGACACCCCAATGCCTGTCAGTCTCTGCAGCATGGGGGTGGGATGGCATCAGTTCAATACTTCACTGCCATTCCTATTATGCATCTTTCTAACTCCTGCACTACCAATGTCAATGCCAGGTATGCAAAGAAGGCAATTAGGGAAGCAAAAGCAGACACAGAGCTACGTATTGTAAAGGGGGTTAAGTGTGGTGAAAAACAGTTCTTCCCAATATATTATGAGCATTATCTAGAACCTGTAACACCTCTGTCCTGTTTAACAGTTCTGGGGACTTTTTATTTAATTACTTTGAAATTTTAAGCCGTGCTGTGTACTTGAGCCATGTTTAGTATCTGACAGAAAGCAGGAAGAGAGCTAGGTAGTTCAGGCAGAGCAGAGCCTGCACTACAAACAGCTGAGTTTTACTTTTTTTTTTAAGACTACTGTGCCAAAGGCCTTTGCCTGAGCCATGTATGAGTGGTGCACGCACAGAGGAATACTTTTAAAACTTAATTTGGGTATTTAGATTTGTGAGCATCCCGTGACCCCCCTCGACCACTTCCGGGTCACAGAAACACACAAAGCTCGCCCCTGCAGCGAGTGAGCGCCAGTATAAGCATTATCTAGAACCTGTAACACCTCTGTGCTGTTTAACAGTTCTGGGGACTTTTTATTTAATTACTTTGAAATTTTGAGCCATGCTGCGTACTTGAGCCCTGTTTTGTATCTGACAGGAAGCAGGAAGAGAACCAGGTAGTTCAGGCAGAGCAGAGCCTGAACTACAAATGGCTGAGTTTTACTTTTTTTTTTTTTAAGACTACTGTGCCAAAACCCTTTGCCTGAGCCACGTATGAGTGGTGCACGCTCAGAGGAATACTTTTAAAACTTAATTTGGGTATTTAGATTTGAGAGCATCCCGTGACCCCCCGCGACCACTTCCGGGTCACAGAAACACACAAAACTCACCCCTGCAGTGAGCAAGCGCCAGTATAAGCATTATCTAGAACCTGTAACACCTCTGTCCTGTTTAACAGTTCTGGGGACTTTTTATTTAATAACTTTGAAATTTTAAGCCGTGCTGTGTACTTGAGCCCTGTTTTGTATCTGACAGGAAGCACGAAGAGAGCCAGGTAGTTCAGGCAGAGCAGAGCCTGCACTACAAACAGCTGAGTTTTACTTTTTTTTTTAAGACTACTGTGCCAAAGCCCTTTGCCTGAGCCATGTATGAGTGGTGCACGCACAGAGGAATATTTTTAAAACTTAATTTGGGTATTTAGATTTGTGAGTATCCCGTGACCCCCTTCGACCACTTCTGGGTCACAGAAACATACAAAACTCACCCCTGCAGCAAGTGAGTGCCAGTATAAGCATTATCTAGAACCTGTAACACCTCTGTGCTGTTTAACAGTTCTGGGGACTTTTTATTTAATTACTTTGAAATTTGAGCCATACTGTGTACTTGAGCCCTGTTTTGTATCTGACAGGAAGCAGGAAGAGAGCCAGGTAGTTCAGGCAGAGCAGAGCCTGAACTACAAAAGGCTGAGTTTTACTTTTTTTTTTTAAGACTACTGTGCCAAAACCCTTTGCCTGAGCCATGTAAGAGTGGTGCACGCACAGAGGAATACTTTTAAAACTTAATTTGGGTATTTAGGTTTGCGAGTGTCCTGTGACCCCCCGTGACCACTTCTGGGTCACAGAAACACACAAAACTTGCCCCTGCAGTGAGCAGAGCATGTGGCGAAGCTTACAGAGACAGCGCAGAGACCGCATGTTGCATCTGCTGTGTCCGCTGGGATAGCGGGGATTCGGGGCCTATATAGATCTCTTAAGGTAAAGTAATTACTGCATTAAGATGAGGCTGTGTATTAGATGTAATATGTCAACTGACGAGGAGGCCAGAGATGGGTTTATTTGTGACAAAAGTAACTTAATAGAGATCTTACAAACAGAGATACAGGTCCTTAAACAAAGGGTCCAGGTGCAGATCGATATTAGTAATTTGGAACAATATATTGACTCTGTAGTAGATGCGACAACAATGTCATGTGAACCTAGTCACCTGAATGAAACACATGAGAATGAGGAAAAATGGTGTCTTGTAACAAACAATACCAGTAAGAACAGAAAAAAGGGTAGAAGAAACATAGGGGGCTCCTCAAATGTTTTAACACCAAACAGGTTCTCCATTTTAAATCATGATGTAGTGTGTAACATTTTAACACAAGGTGACCCCCCCAAAGTTAGGTGATTCCATTACAATACAGGATATTCCACTTCATAATGGAATAAACATTGCACACCCCCCCCCCCACTTACTAAGGAGCAGATTAAAAATCCAAAGCAGAATATACCAGTAGGGGAGATCAAGCAAACTACTGGTAATGTTAACAATTTAGAAATAAAAGAGGAGACTAATACTAGAGACGTCCTGGTTTGGGGGGATTCTATGTTGAAATATACAGATCACATTATATGTAAGAATCGTAAACTAACAACTACAGTTAGTACACTCCCTGGAGAGGGTATAAAAGACATTAAAAATCTCCTCTCTGGCTTGAGAGAAAACACTCATAAACCTTCGGTCCTAATACATGTAGGAACTATTGATGTAGGGAAAAGAAGGCTCCTAGAAATACAGAGAGATTTTGAGGAGGTAGGGAGGATCCTTACAGAGGATGGTTGTGATCTCATTATTTCTGGGATACTGCCAGTACCTTGGGCATCATGTGATGTAAATGAAGATATACTGCATTTAAATGGATGGCTGAAAAAATGGTGCTTTAGAGAGCGCCGTATCTTTACTGAACAAGTGGCAACGTTTAGGGACCCAATGCTATGCGCACGGGATGGACTCCATTTAAATAGAAGGGGGGAAACGTATTTTTGCTTACCAACTTAGACATGTAATAGAGGAAAATTTAAACTTAGCATGAGGGGGGGAGGTAGGCCCATTAGTTCCTTTTCAAAAGAACATAAATATGACCATACTTCATATAACTTCCTCTCATTAAATGCTAAGAGTTTAAATAAAAAATTGGGAGAATTAAAATTATCTATTGAACAATTGAATATTAGTATATATGCTGTCACAGAGACCTGGTAGAGCCCAAATGATCCATGGGAAAAGCAGATAAATTGATTTAATTTTTTCCACAAAGACAGGAAAGAAAAAAGAGGTGGGGGAGTGGCTCTATTTATTTCCAACAAAATAAATTCTGAAGAAATCAATATATCCAAATGGGATAAAATAGAGGTGCTATGGGTCAAAATATCATTCCACCACTCATATGTTGTTAACATTGGAGTAATATATAGATCACCAACTGTTACATCGAATCAGGATGAACAATTACTGGATTTTTTAGATACAATTGGTAGACCTAAAAGTAATGTGGTAGTAGGTGACCTAGATTTACCTGGTATAAATTGGACAACATTAAAGACAAATACTACTATGGAATCATGATATTTAGAATTATGTTTGCTAGCAGGGATGAACCAGTGGGTAAATTTCAATACTAGAGACAATCACGTATTAGATCTTGAGTTAAGTAATTTAGATGGTAATATAACATCTTGTAAGGTTATTCCCCCTCTTGGATCAAGTGACCATTCTATGGTTTACTTCTCCCTTGACACATTAGCAAATACTATTGTAAGTAGGACTATCAAATATAACTATAATAAAGCTGATTTTGATAGTATGAGATCATATCTTAAAAACTGGAATTGGGTGGAGGAATTTCAAAACAAAACACTTGACTCCATGTGGGATCTCCTGGTGGGTAAAATAACCTCGGCTACTCAAGCTTTTACTCCTCTAATAAAGAGAACGGATGGCACTACCAAGATTAAACCTAAATGGATGTCAAAATCAATACAGAAACTGATAAAGAAAATAAATAGGGCTTTTTATAGGGCCAAAAGATCGGGAAGCAACATTTGTTGGAATACATATAAGGATCTTTTAAAAAAGTCAAAAAAATGTATTAAAGATGCCAAATTAAAATATGAATTGAGCCTAGCAATCAGAGTTCAGGATAATTACAAGTCATTTTACACATATATTAGTGACAAAAAGGGAGCTTGTCGACCTATTATTCATTACATGCAATGGATGGTAGTACAGTTACTGACCAGTCTCATCTAGCCCAAATGTATAATGATTTCTTTATATCAGTCTTTAATAATAAATCTTCCCCTAAATTAGAACATTTGCAAACCGTACTTGAAGTAGAATCATTGATAACGAGAGAGAAGATACTTAAAAGGCTGCACAAAATAGATCATAATAAATCCCAAGGTCTGGATGCAATACATCCAAGAATAATCAAAGAACCGGCAGACCTTTTGGCTGGACCCCTGGCAGTAATTTTTCAAATATCACTTAAAAAAGGGCATGTTTTGGAGGCATGGAAACAGGCAAGAGTGGTTCCTATTTACAAGAAGGGGAGTAGACATGTTGTATCCAACTATAGACCAATTAGCCTGATGTCTGTCATAGGGAACATTTTTGAAGCTATTTTAAAAGATTATATTGTAGGTTATACCCAAACAATAGACTTGGTAGACCCAGTACAGCATGGATTTACCACAGGAAGGTCCTGTCAGACCAACCTATTGGAATTCTATGGAAAGGTCAGCAGGGCTATGGGGGAGGGTCAGTCTGTGGATGTGATGTATCTCGATTTTTCAAAGGCCTTCGATAAGGTTCCCCATGGAGAACGTATTGATTCATTAATAACACATGAATTACCAGGAAAAATAGCAAAATGGGTAGAAGCATGGCTTACCACTAGAAAATAATCTGTAAATGTAAACGGGACTAACTCTGCATGGGTCGAGGTCACTAGTGGGGGTGCTCCAGGGCTCCGTCTTGGGGCCTTGTTAGTTCAATATGTATATTGCCTCAATGAGTGTCAATAATGGAGTCTGGGTTTTTAAGTTTGCTGATGATAGCAGGGTTGGGTTTCCCATAAATAACCAAAACGATGCCACAAAACTACAAGAAGCATTAAATACACTGGAGTCCTGGGCATCAGATAAAAAATTGCTGCTTAATGTGGATAAATGCTGTGTTATGCACTTTGGGAAAGCAAATAAACAGACACCTTATACACTTGGAGGACAAATACTAAGTATTGTGGAACAACAGAGTGACTTGGGTATTATGGTTATAAATGATTTATCATTTAAAATGCATTGTAATTCAGTTATTAAGAAATCAAGTGGTATATTACATTGCATGAATAAACATATTACATCTAGAAGTTGGGATGTTCTCCTGCCCCTCTATACATCATTGGTGAGGCCGCATATGGATTACTGTGCACAGTTCTGGTCACCTAGTGGAAGAACCGAGATAGCAGCACTTGAGACAGTCCAGAGGAGAGCCACTCGATATATACAGGAGGTTAAAGGTCAAAATTATCAAAGGAGGTTAAACATCCTGGGTTTGTATTCCTTGGAGTATAGGCGTTTAAGGGGGGAGATGTGTTTGATTTATAAATCAACCACTGATCCAGACTTATGGGAACTACTAGGTTTGAGATACAGGGAATTATTGTGTAATACCAGAGCACAACCTCTACAACTATTTGTGGACTGTCCAAAAACAAAAAAAAGAAAATCCTGGCTCACATTGAGGGTTACTAATATTTGGAATAAATTGCCATTAGAAGTGGTAGCTAGTGATACTGTGAATACATTCAAGAACAGATTGGATAGCTTCCTACTTAAATATAATATCCAGGGCTATTAATAAAATGGCGAGCAAAAGGACTAACGTCTATATAGCCCTGTATTTACCTATGAGACCTATTATTCAGTGGCTTACAGGATCTGAGGCAGTACAGATTCACTGGGGCGAGGTCACATCAAACAAATCAGATAGATTTTTTTTGACTGGGCTGCCAGGGAGCTAGATCAGAGTGGAGGGCTGGATGTGGTCTACCTAGATTTTAGTAAGGCCTTCAACACCATTCCACATAGGAGACTCGTGAACAAGCTGGGCAGCCTGGGAGTGGGTCCAAAGGTGGTAAACTGGGTAAGAAATTGATTGGGGGATAGGCAACAGAGGGTGATGGTAAATGGAGTTAACTCCAAGGAAGGGAGGGTGACCAGTGGGGTGCCACAAGGATCAGTACTGGGACCGGTCCTCTTTAATATCTTTATTAGCGACATTTCAGAGGGGCAAGAAGGGAAGGTATGCCTTTTTGCAGATGACGCAAAAATCATCAATAGGGTAGACACTCCAGAGGGGGTGGAAAAATTAATAGGGATCTGGGAAAGCTTGAGGAGTGGTCAAGTGTGTGGCAACTAAGTTTTAATGCAAAGAAGTGCAAAGTCATGCACTTGGGTCACAGAAACCCAGGGGTGAAGTACAAGAAGGGGGGGAGTTGTACTGATGACCACCAATCAGAAAAGAGACCTGGGGGTAATTATGTCTGATGACTTTTTTTTTTACTTTCTTTCATTTATTGATTATAATTTTTTTTTTTTTTTGCAGTTAATCTTTTTATTGAGTGGTTTCAGAGTTATTACAATACTGGAACCTTCTCAAACATGTATGTCAAAGTAGTTTACAACATCACCACCATACATTCACATATACAACAATATACTATAGTACTTAAAGAAAAATACTTGACTGTGAGTACTTGCAGGATGCAGTCTACATAGGGTTAAAGGAAATGTCAATGGGATTGACTTACCCGATTTCCCCTTGGACCCGAGCACTATGGAACCAATGTGCAGTAGCTTTTATGGGGAGAAAAGTGTCTGCAGAAGAGGTAACATTTCTTTGTCTATTGTACAGGGTGGGGAGAGGAGGGAGTGGTAGGGGGACTGAGTGGCTATCCACCAATTAGAACTCAAGATACTAGTTAGAAGAGAGAATAAACAACCATAAGCATGCAAATTCCACCAGCTTTACAAGGAACTTCAAGGGGGTCAAAGTAGATCTTTCGTGTACATAATGAGTTTCCCATTCTGCATAGAGTTGTTGTATGAGAAGTAGGGGGCCCATACTCTTTCAAATTTGGGATGATTTCCAGATTTATAACAGGACAATCTGGTCATGCGAGCAACCCCTTCCATGGCCTTATGCCACTCTATAACTGTAGAGACCGGTGTCGTTCTCCACCTTTTCAGGATCAGCCTTTTCACTTACACAGAGGCTTGTATGATCCATAGTACTTGGGGTTTGAGCAGGACCTGCATGTGAGGAGACAAGCCCAGTATCCAGAGCTCAGGAGTCGAAAGGAAGGGGTGCTCCAAGAACTCGAGAGCAGTGGTTAATTACTGCAGTCCATAGTGGAGTCAGAGGGGAACATTCGAAGAGTATATGTAGAAGATCTGCTCCAGGAGTGCCACACCTCCAGCACGTATTGGCTGTGAGCAGTCCCACCGCTTTGAGCTGGGAGGGAGTGCGGTACCAGAGGTGCATAATTTTGTTCTGGATGAGTAAGCTTCTCTGGTCGCAGCAGGCTTGGTGTATTCTCATCCAGCCTTGTTGCCATAGTTGTTCTGTAATAGGGGAGTGCATTCTTTTTTCCCATTTGAGCTTGGCTGAGAGGGAGGGGTTGGGGGCAGAATCCCTCATAAACTTTTGAATGGTGCCCACCCTCCCTTTTGGGTGCAGGAACCAAGGATCTTAGCCCCTGAAACAAGTCCATAGCTGAGGCCCCATGAATAGTAAGGTTCCCACTGTTTGTTATACTTTTGGATTGCCAATTTGGCCACCTGAAGGGTATATTTTCAATACAAAGGTGAGGGTTAAGCCAAAGAGGAGTGTACCTGTTCAGGAGAAGATAGTGTTTGATCTGAAGCCCTAGTTTTTGCCAGGCCAGGATAGAGTTATGTAGAGTGTACCACTGCTGTAATTGTTTGGTGAGGGGGGAGGGCATGATGGCAAGAGGAAGGGGACCATTTACTGTAGAAGATCTCTCTCTATTATTATCCAGGTCTGGGGGGATGAGGAGGGTGAGGGACTTAGCCCATTCAGGGATTTGGCCACTATGAACTCTATGGAGTACTGGGTGAAGTCCGGCTGGTTCCATTCCCCTCATAGATTCTGGGCTGGTAATTTAGCCTTACTATATCAGGGCCTGGAGACACCCCATAAAAATCTGCTGAGTAGACTGTTTAACTTCCTGGCTCACATCTCAGGCAGTAAAATAGGAATGTGAGATTGCAGGTGAAATACCTTGGGGGATAACATCATCTTAATCGCTGACATTTTTCCTGCTAGTGACAGGTGTAGGTGTTCCCACCTAGCCATATCTCTTCGAGGAGCATCCAGCAGCAGTTTGAAACTGATATCCACCAAGGACCGTAACTGAAGGGAAATTCTGATCCCCAGGTATTTAATGTCTTTATGTGCCCATGTGAGACCCAGATTGCCCAGCCTGGTTGGGGAACTAAGCTCATTTAGGGGTAGAATTTCTGACTTTGAAATGTTGATTTTCAGACCCCAGAGATCCCCGAATGTTTTTAATGTAGACAGAATGTTGGCAGAATGTTGGGGAGGCTGAGGGGTATGTCTCTAGTCAGTACCAAGCAATCGTATGCATATGGTTTGGTGGTATATTGTCTATCCTCAATAGGTATTCCCTGTATCCCCAGGTGAGTTCTCAGGGCAGCGGCAAGTGGCTCAATGGCCAAGACAAACAGCAGGGGGGCAAGGGGCATCCTTGTCTCATCCCTCTTTGTAGCCGGAAGGGGTCAGATAGGTTTCCATTAGTGAGTACCTTTGCTACTGGGCCAGCATATAATGTTTTAATCCAGGAGGCAAAATAAGGGCCTATGTTAAATCCTTCCAACACCACGCACTGGTATTCCCACTCCACTGAGTCAAAGGCCTTTTTGAAGTCTAAGATAATTGCTGCAGCTGGTGTAGGAAGGGTAGTTGCTGATTGCATTAGGGAAATTAGGGCCCTTATATGGTCAGAACTTATTCTACCCCAGACATATCCCACTTGGGAGGGGTGCTCCAGGTCTGGGAGGAGTTTCTCCAGCCGGGAGGCCAGGACTTTAACCAGGATCTTGGCATCTGTGTTGATGAGGGAAAAATGGGTCTGTAACTCACTGGGAGGGTATGATCTTTTCCTTCTTTAGGAAGAACCGTTATTATGGCCTCTGACAAGGTGGGGGTAAGTGTTCTGCTTGACTGGGCCTCCTGCAGCATATCAGACATTGGAGTGGTTATCAGGGGCTGGACCACTTTGTAAAAGTCCACAGGGAACCCCCCCCCAGAGCCTTATGTGGAGTCATACTAACTATGGCTGTGGTTATTTCCTCCTTGGTTATATTCTGATGAAACGCTTCTTTCTGGGTTTCTGTTAATTTGGGAAGAGATAGGGATTTGGTAAACTGGGTAAAGCTATCCTTGTCCTACTTCACTTGAGATGTATACAAGGATTTGTAGAAATTAGTCAAAATGGCAATGATGGCCTTGGGGTTGGGGGGTTAGCTTCCCCATCTTTCATCCAAAGGATCGATCTCTCAGCCTGCTTTTGTTTTAACCTATAGGCCAGCAGCTTACTTGCTTCCCCCCCCCCGCCCAATACCTATGTTGCACCCGGTGTATATATAGTTCGGCCTTTCTGGTTACCAACTCGTTGAGTTTTAGTCTGAGGGCCGTGAGTTTTGCTATCACAGAAGGAGACTGCAACAAAGTGGGTTGTGACTTATACTTAGTTTCTAATATGCTAAGATCTGATTCAAGTTGTTTTTGTTCCTTCTGTCACTGCTTCCGTCTATAGGAGGCAAAGCCAATTATTTTTCCCCTTACGGTGGCCTTATAAGCTTCCCATATATTGGCAGCTGAGGCCGATCCAGCTGGATTGTCACTAAAGAAGCCCTCCGTCTCCTTTTGCAACCATGGAACAAATTTCTTATCATTCATTAAAAGGGGGTCTAGTCACCACATTAGTGATTTGGAGGTTTGTGTGGAGGGGGAGGAAAGTAAGGGACTGAGATGTATATGGGTGAGATCTGAACCTCAGTGGTGGCTGATGACAGGTTAGGGGAGGTAAGCCAAAAGTCTAACCTACTGGCCATAGCTCTCAGAGCAGAGAAGAAGATATAATCCTTGGCCATAGGATATAGTACCCTCCACTTGTCTGACATCTGTTGCAGTGTGATAAGTTCGCGCAGTGCCTGAAGGGATCTCTGGTGGGGTTCCACTTTGGCATTGGATCTGTCCAACAGATGACCCATTACCAGGTTGAAATCCCCTCCCACTAGTATGTCTGGATTATCATAAAAAAAGTCCATAATTATTTGGGAAATGGTATGGAAAAATTCTGGGGAGTCCTAACTTGGGCCGTACACGTTAACCAGTACCAAGGGGCCTATGGAGGTGGAGACCTTTTGTACAATTCACCTTCCTTCCCCACCTGTATGAACCTCCATAGGATGGCATTTTAGCTTTTTATGCAGCAGAATGGAGACACCCCTCTTGGCTGAGCCCACTACACTGTGAACTTCTTTACCAACCCAATCTCTGACCAACTTGGACGCTTCCTTGGAACTCAGTTTAGTATCCTGGAGTAAGGCAACCTGGGTGCCTAACTTTTTAAGGCAGGATAAGATCATTTTCCTTTTCAATGGGGAGTTTATCCCCCTCACATTCCAAGAAGTGGTGGTTATATTGTTAGGGTCAGCCATATTCCAAGTGTCTCCATTTTGTGTGCAGTATACATGCAGTCCCCTTAAGTGCTTCAGATCCCTTACCCCTTACAGAAGTCCCCTTAAAGCCCCTTCTGGTAAGAACTCTTTCCCTCGATTGAGATTCATCCTTTCTCTGCAGTATTGATCCAAAATGGGGCCTGAAGTCACTAGTTTTGTTTTATTTAACATTGAAAACAACTTGTCCTTGTCCAGGAAGGCAGGTAACCCTAACAATGATTGCACACCAGGACTGTATGTGGCTACTGGGAAGGTTGCCTTCCTTGACTGTGATAAGCACAACACTGTAATCTAAAACAAATAGGGAGTAGGTCTAGTGAATAGACCTGGTGTTCTTTTGCTTTCAGAAGTGTAAAAATAATAGAAAGTGTAGAACTGTCACTGACCAGGGAGGTATGGATGAGGTCCACCTCCCAATGGTCAAGTTCTATACCTCATGGGGGTTGTTCCAATTGAACCTGTCAATCGAAATGAAGCTGTTGGGGAGAAGTAGGTCCGAGCCATCTGGAGTACCATGCACCCATAGGTTCCGTGTCTACTCGCCCCACTATCCTTTAGTTAGTGTGCACCTTGCAGCATGTGCAGCTTAGGCCCTGTGTAATTCCCAAGGCCAACCAATAAGAGCAGAGCCTGCAGTGCCCTCCACTAGCCTATGCCAACTCAACTTCTATATAAACTGCCCCACTAGGAGCTATGAATTAAAATAGACAGGAAAGTGTAGTTACCACCCTGTCTGGGCTAGGAGTGCCACCCCAGCCATAGTCTGTCTATCGTTCATCCATCTAGCACCTGGGAAATTACTGTGGCTCCTCCTGCCCAGAATATTCCTGTACTAGGGTTGTTGGCTTTATGTGGTAAGCCAGTATGTGCGGAGTCTAAATGCCACATTCCTAGCTACGTTCCCCCTATTTGGAGTGCTGTTGGCATGACATTTCTTATCGACAGGGGGGTTGGTTAACAATTCTTGGCCAAAGCCTATGTTCAATATAGCAGAGGAGGATCATTCCTGCTTATCCCTTCAGTGCAGCAGCGAGTGGTAATCGGGCTCTAACACCTGGCGTGATCCCCGACACAACCGAGTGTGGCACAGTGTACAAATATTCTCCAGACCTCCCATACACGTGTCCCACAGCCTCACCTGTCAGATCTTGCAATGTGCACAGATGGGAGCTATCCAGGTGTGCTGAGTCACCTTACTGGTACAAGGTAGCAGGCTGTGCGGCACATTATTTGAGGAAATGTAAAATTCCTCACCACAGCTTCACTTCGGTCTCTCTGCTGCCTCCAACTAAAAGACAAGCTATTTAGGCTACTTTTTTTATATCTATCTAGGACTTGCTGCTTCTCTGCATGAGTGGCAAGGTCTTTGCAATCGTGTGATGGGTAGTAACCTCGTGGCAACTGATATCATTACCCCAGCACGGTATTAAGGTGAATTACCACATACGATCCCTGACCCTGAGAGAACTTTACCATTTACGGGAAACATATTCATAAAACAAATATTGAGCTGAAGAACAGAGCTCATAACTCAACTGTAAACTCTAACTGTAAAAGTCTCATTACTGCACCGGGAGAGCCTCGGTGTACAGTACACTGCATAATGGGCATTACGGCTATCATTGGGGGGGCGAGGGAAATCGCCTGAGCTTTTTGACGTATTAAACTCTCTTATCATACAGGTTACCCACCTCCTACAGGGTTACAACATGTGGGGAGCATTAAACCTAGCAACAAAATGTTTCTTTAAAAGGATGGGGCAACTCTTGTGAAGAAAAAGGGGGGATAGCTGCAACCCCTTACCTGTGTGCTCCAAAAGTTGGTTCTCTAGCTCATCCTGAGGTGAAAATTTCTGAAGGGGTGACAGATTCGTGGTCAGGCCAGGGGCTGCCTATGTCCACCGCCCAGTCTCGGTAAATTGGGGCCCAGTCTCCAGCCAGCTCTTCCAGTGTTGGTGCAGTAATTTTCTCATTGGAAAGGCTCCTCTTGGGTAAGTCCAGAGCCCCAGGAAGGAGCTCGCTGAGTGGCTGGTCGTGACTAGAGGTTTCAACTGGAGTAGAGTAATTTGATGATCCACTGCCTTCAGAATGGTGTGCCTCCCTTTGTTTACTTCTGGACTGGGTTCTTTGAGCTTTGGCCATTGACATCAGTGGGTTCTTGTTCTGTTTAATGGTGGGCTTCTTCTTCTGTCTCCTCTGTTGAGGAGTCTGCCATTCTGATGAGTTTCCCACCGCTGGTGCTGGGGATCCAGTGCTCTGCATGGTTGACTTTGGGCTCTGCGTCATGTCCATCAGTTGCTGGGCCTCGCCATGAGATGTGAGCGGCTGCAGGTGGGGGAGCATTCTCTCTCCTGCAATGTCATCTGAGAACATCTCTACTTCCTCAGGCTTATTGAAGGTAATTTGCTTGCCCCTAAACAAAGTCCTGAGCTGGAAGGGGTATCTCAGTGATGACAGGATGCTCAGCCTGTATAGTGCTTGTTTCACCGGACCATAGGTGCGCCTCCTGTGGGACAGGTCGTATGAATAGTCTTGATAGATTTGTACCTGAGCCCCCTCCCATTGCAGACTTTTTAGGTCTCTTGCAGCTCTTAGAAACATCTCCTTAATCGGGTAATGAAAGAATTTGCACAGTATAGGATGAGGACGTTAGCCTGGCTGTGGTCTGGGCGCAAGAGATCTATGGGCCCTCTCCAGCTTGGGGGGGGGATTCTTAATTTTTAGCATTGCCAGGAGAGCATGTTGCAGAAAGGTTAGCATGTCATTCCCTTCAGCCACCTCTGGAAAACTCACAATCCTAATGTTTTTCCTTCTCCCCCTGTTCTCCAGGTCATCTACCTTAGCCAGCAAATATTAAAGTTGGTCATGGTGCTCTCTCAACTGGCAGTGATGGTCGAGCATAGCCTCCCCTTGCTGTTTGACCAGTACTTCATTATCAGTTACTCTTTTACTTAGTTTCACTACATCTGCTTTAGTGTTGGTAGTAGTCTCAATAAGAGCAGCAGTGTCTAAAAGAACTTTGTTAAGCAAGAAAGTTATATTACCCAGTTGTTGCTCCATAGACTGGGGAGTGATAGGCTGAAGGTCTCTAGGATCTGTCATCCTTGTGCCAACTCAACCCTGGTGGTTTAGAAATGTCTCACAGGCTGGGCAGTTGCAATAAGGCAAGATATAGTTCTTAGGATTAAATGGCAATCCTGAGTCTGATTTACACAATTTAGGTATCCCAGCGTTCAGCACCCGTCGAGGAACTCAGATCCGTCGAATGATTCTTGGATAGTGGTGTTCAAGAATTCAGATGTGTTCGGATGGGTGAAGCTGGTACTGCAGTAGTACAATTACACTGCTTTCATTTTGGATGGCAGGCTCTGCCCCCCCTATAGATTATAATAACAATATTCAAAACAACAAACAATAACACATAACAACTGACCCTCCAACCCCACCCCACCACCCCGCCCACATACAATGGCATAGAGAACAACATGTTGAGGCCAAATCTGTTATGAATAAGCAGTATACACATGAGAATAGAAGTAGCCCACTGGGGGCAATTATGGGACTACATGGCAGAACCATATCACCATGACCATAATATTTCAGCAAAATCAAAAGCATTGGAAGATTCACTCCAGGCTCATTAGACTGAATAAAGTGTGTGCAGCCTGCTTCATTTTGTAACATAAGAATTAAGCCTATTGTGGACACTGGCTATCATCGTCTCCAAATGTAAATTACAGAGGAGTTCAAGTAGCCCACTCCTAATAGGGTATAGTATCTTGATCGCGCCAGTGCCTGAGGACTGCTCATTTAACTGAAACTGAGATCATGGCCATGGAATACTTTCATTCTTTGACTGAAATCCTGCTGTAATTGCCAGCTCTACACATCTTGGGGTAAATAGCTGGTCAATACCCAGAAGGGGATTGGCTTTAGACTGGATGGCCTCCCATAAAGGACAAACCTTGCTACACTCCCAAAAAATATGAAGAGGAGAACATTCTGTGTTATCACATCTAATGCAATTCTGTGAGTGAAGATAGCCTATTTTGAACAATCTTTGAGGGGTATATTATAGTTTGTGAAGAATGTTAAGCTGTGTGAGGTGAAGTCTGTTACTGACTAAACAGGTATGCATATCCTGCCAAATATGAGTCCAGTTAAAATGCTTAGAAGGGAAAACCCTATCCCAGTGATGGCATACCCAATCTATATAGGGAAATAAGCTAGTAAGAAGTAAGGTGTATAGCTGAGATACAGCATGGGACTGAGAGGCCATGGCAACAGCCAAGTCTACAAATTTGCTGTCATTACTATGCCAAGGACCCGGACCGAAATGTGCAATGATCATGTGTTTGAGATGAAATAACTTAAAAAGAAATTTGGTGTCCAATTGGAATGTATGGCATATGTCGCGAAATGACATAAAATTACTATCTTGGAGCAGGCAGCATACACCATCAATTTCCAATTGAGGGAGCCAGTTCCTAGTAAGACATTTACCACCCACCTTGAAATTAGAATTTCTGAACACTGGTTGGGAAATATCCTTATCAAAGTGATAGTGCAGAGCTCTACCCAATTGCATATATACCCTGAGGGAGATTCCAATTATGGATTCCTGGACCTCCTTGGGTAGGGTTTGGAAATGAACAAAGGGCAGCGCAGTAGGCGACAAATCCCACTTCACTATGACTTCTAATTCCAAGTCCAGCCAAATAGCTATGTACTTATAGGTGGCCTCATCTTCATCAGATGCAAGCCACCTAAAATATTTACTAGCCTGGCTAACAAAGTAATATATGGTAAAATGAGGCAATCTGAGCCCCCCCAAAACATTTAGAGATGACCAGCTTGTTATAAACCCATCTGGGGTGTTTATCTAGCCAAATAAAATTAGATATTAAGATGTAGACTTTCCAAAACCAGGACAGGGGGAGAGAGAGGTTAAGCATATTCAAGGAATAAAATTGGTGGGGAAATATATTCATTTTGATAACATTTATTCTGCCCCAAAGCATTAAGGGGAGTGAGTTCCATCTTTCTAAGTCTTGCTTAATATTCACTAAAAGGTCATCCAGATTTAACTTTTTAAGTTGTGACTGGTTCTTGGTGATATGTAGCCTGAGGTACTTGAACTAACTGGGAGCCCAGGAAAGATCCCACATGACACATCGGCCTTGAAAATCCCCTCAATGGCATTACTAATGTCTTGTCAGTAGTCAGCTCATAGCAGGTGACCTTAACGAAATGCTGGATGGTGTCCAGAGCAGCTGCAATGGACATGATTGGATGGGTAATATGTAAAAGGATGTCATCAGCATAGGCTGAGAGTAGTAAAGATCTATTGCCAAAAGGTATCCTGGTGAGAAGGGGATTGTTCTGAAGCTTATAAAGCAGAGGTTCTAGGTATAAATGAAATAAAAGGAGAGACAGGGGCATCCCTGCCTGGTTCCATACTGCAACTTAATAGAGGAAGAAGAAAATCCATTACAATAAATTTTAGCACGCGGGACTGAGCACAGGACCCATAACCAGGTAAGAAAGCCATCTGGGAAACTAAATTTGCCCAACTTAGTGATTAGGAAGGGACAGCTAACTCTATTAAAACACAGGAAAGGAAGACAGCACTCGGATAGAAAATATCAACAACAAAGTATAAAGTGCAAATCCAGCGAAGTCTGTTATAGCCAGAGCTACACTGTATCTGAGTGCTGTCTTCCATTCCTGTGTCACAGTTGTTAGGCTGTCCGCCCACTGACAGCACCGACCTCTGAATAGTTGTGCAGCTTGCCTTTTGCAACTGTAACTCTATTGAAAGCCTTCTCCACATCTAGGGACACCAGTGCCATGGGCACTGCAGGGTTCCCATCGTTGAGAAAATATGAGCTAACTTGCAGAAATGGTTGGTGGAAGATCTAATGGGCATAAAGCCCATTTGCTCCCAGCAAATTGGATCTGCACAAATCCAGTTAATTCTAGAGGTTAACATTTTGACAAGTATTTTAATATTGTAATTCATTAATGATATCAGCCGGTAGTTGCCAGCCCAATCAGGGGAATTTTCAGGTTTGGGAAGTAAAATAATCAAGGCTTCCAAAACAGTGGAATCTGAAATGCCACGAGTGTGAATGGCAATGTACAGCCTGTGTAACACAAGGACTCATTTGTTTGCAAAGGCTTTATAAAAATTGGCTGACAGCATGTCAGGGCCAGGTGCCTTATCAGGGACAAGATCACTGATGGAAACTAAGATTCCAGATTGTGAAATAGGCCTAGCTATTTCCACCAGCTGCTCAACCGACAGCACTGGAAGGTCCAACCCCCTCAGATAGAGATGAATATTCAGAGCAGATGGGGAATCAGAAATAGGACCATAGAGATTACGATAGAACCGTTCAAATTCCTGCACAACATCTCTAGGGGCAGTTTTTATACTATTATCAAAATCAGACATAATAGAAGGACTAACCCAGGAAGCCTCCAGCTTTTTGAGATGCAACACCATTAGGTGGCCTGTCTTTTCTCCTTGATCAGTATAGGTGGAATGGGTCCCAAAAATAACATATTCAACTTGTTCTCGCAGTAGCTGTGCATAATTGTCTTATAGGAAGATCAGTTCAAGCTTAACTGCCTCTGGAGTAAAAGGAGCCATCTGTCCTTCCAGGGTCCGTATAACACATAAAATGCTGGAGTCTTGAGCCATCCTTTGCCGATTCCATTTAGCAGCCAGGCAGATAAGTTCACCTCTAATAAAGTATTTAAAGGATGCCCACTTCTGGTCAACTCACTCAATATACAAAGTATTGACTGTAACATACAAGCCTTTCTGGTCCTTAACTTTCCCGGCTCTAGTGTCATCTTTCAGGAGTTGGTTGTTAAACTTCCAAATGGTATCTTTCTCCATTCCCACCAGAAAGACGTGCTGCATCCAAACTAGGGAATGGACCAAGAGGACCATGGGGCAATCCTGGAACAGTGAGTTCTTCTGAGGATTTCATGACTCACTTGAAAATAATTCTTGAAAAGGAATGATGTACAGGTGAGTAAAAGGTGAATTCTTTCACAGAGGGGTTTAAGATTTGCCAGGTGTCGCACAACCCTAAAGAGTCGACCAAGTCCTGCAAGGTGAGTTGCTCTGGGGAGAGGCTGGTGGTGGGTGTACTAGTTCTAGCGAGGTCTGGGGTAAACGTAAAGTTCCAGTTGCCTTGTAAGTCCTATTAAAATAGGTAATGAAACAAATTTGATAAAAAAGGAAGAGTCAGTGTTTTATTTATTTTGATAATATTAATTTGTATTTCGGATGACACCTTTGAGCCAATGGCTCTTTTACAAAGGTTCCATGTCAAGGCAATAAGGACAATAAGGTACAAAACATAACATGATCATTACAATGGAACTTACAAAAAAAAATAGACAAGTAAGGTTACAATAATAGCAGCCAAAGGCATTATCAAGGAATTGTGTTGCGAGTTAATTATACAGTACTAGTCATATGCAGCTCAGTGAAGCTTTGTTAGGAGAGGGTTAGTGGGAAAAGAGAAAGAAGAGTGGTGGTGAGGGGATGGTATGGGAGACAGAGAGGGAGGAGTGGAGAAATAGGGAGGATATTGCATTGGGTATGTGGTAGATGCGAAATAGCAAAGGAGGAGGAATGGGGGGATGAAAAGGAAGAGGAGACAGATTCATCCTATACCCAGTAATTGTGGGTAGGAGAGGAGGAGGAGGAGCTGAGGCAGTGAGGAGGGATGCTTGAGGGTAGTATGCCTGGAGGGGATTATAAGAAGCAATCACAGAAGGCACTAGCCACAAGGTGTTGACGTAGTTTATACTTAAAAGCACCAATTGTGGCAATGTTGGAGATTTCTGTAGGTAGCAAGTTGAACCAGATGGAGGCTCTGACAAGGAAAGAACGCTGAGCTTGAGAGGTCCAGCAGCGAGGTATTGTAAAGGTTAGACTGTCCGATCTTCTAGTTAGGCAGTGGACATGCTGCAGGGTCAATATTGATTGGACTACAGGGAGCATAAGGCTCAGTGATGTCTTCTTAGCGAGGATGCAGGTCTGGTACTTCAGCCTACTAGATAGCTGGAGCCAGTTAGCCTGCTCATAAATGTCACATGTGTGAGAAAGGTGGGCAGTTGAAATAAGGAGTCTACATGCCTTATTAAGGGCTACAGCTATGCGCCGGAGTGCAGTATCAGTAGCGGGTCCATAGATAATGAGCCCGTAGTCAATAGTTGAGATAACAGAGCTCTGGATAGTGAGAGTCAAGGCTTCAGCCGTTAGGCAATGTTTATGCTTGTATAGTAGCCGTATGTGGGAGTTCAGAGTTCTAGCGATATTGTCAATGTGTTTGGCATACAAGAGGGAGCAGTCAAGGGTCAGGGCCAGATATTTAAACATATCCACCTGCTCAAGGGCGACACTTTCATGGTTGTTAATTATGAGCTCATGGTCCTTGTACTTCTTGTGGGTTCCACAGAACAACATTGTTTTAATTTTTTTGTGGTTAAGGATGAGTTTATGTGAGTAAAACCAGTCTTACACTTCTGTGAAACTTTTCTGTAGTCGAGACCGAAGGGAAGTGGGGTCAGTGTGGCAAGTGAAGATTACGGAGTCATCTGCATACAGTAACATTCTGTCATGGCAGGAGGCAGAGAGATTGTTCAGGAATATGCTGAATAACAAGGGATCCAGGATAGAACCTTAGGGTACTCCAGAGTGGATTGCTAAGGATGACAAGAGGAATTCATCAATCCTGACCTGTTGGGTCCGGTTACTGAGGTAGCTTTGAAACCAGAGGGTAGTTTTACTTGAAAGACCAAGGAGGGATAATTGTTTGAGGAGAATGGAGTAATTGACAGTGTCAAATGCCTTAGTCAGGTCAATAAAAGACTTGTGTTGGGACTATATAAGTTGCCCAGGAGGACCTCTGTATGATCCAACATCCAAAAGATAAAAATATAATGGCCCTCTGGATCCTCTAAACTTTGTAAAAGTTTAAAGCTAACTGCCTTACTGATCAAAATCGCTACTCTGCATTGCATGGTGGCATCCCCAGCTCCATAGACTTGACCAACTACTGCTCTACAAAAAAGGGTGGATTCAGAAGCCAGTAGGTGGGTTTCCTGTAGGAAGATTATTCTGCAGTCCAGGTATTTAAGATGTTTAAGGATCTGATATTTTTTTTACCTTGGAGTGAGCCCCGTTTACATTCCACATAGCATATTTAAGCAAACCACTCATACTCTGCTATGTAAGGTAGTGTTAGAGAACACATGTGTCAGGCCTTGTAACAGGTAAAATACAGTATTAAGACTCTCCACTCCCTGACACCTGTGCATAACCTTTCACATTCCCCAAATATAACCCAAGAAGGAATACCCCTTCTTCCCCCAAAGGAAACTCTATGGATGAAATAACAAATAATGGGCCCAATTCTCAAAGCTCCTGGGGCAGGGCAAGGGGCTTGCACCATAAGGAAAGGTGCAAAGTGTCCCTCGTGCCAAAAGATGCACTGTGAGTGATTTTCAAAGGCAGCCTGCACTGGCTGCAGGCTGCCTGCACCAAATGGGTCTTGTGTCACCTGTGCACCACAAAATGGGCTGCAGCAAAGCACTAGGGGCTTGTGGCAGATGCAGACTGCCAAAGCTCCTCAATCGGGATTCACAAAACTCACCCAGAGGGCAAATTTCTAAGAACCATTACTTAGAAATGTGCCCTCTGGGTGAGTTGAGCACTTTGGGCAATGTGCCATGGTCTTCTTCCCCAGCCCAGATCTCTCATTATAATATTTAATAAAATTCATGTTAGTCTAGGGTTCCCCCCCAAAGCCTAGATTGCCCATTATAACTATTAAAAAAATTCTTGGTAGTCCAGTGGCCCCCCAACCCCTGATCACCCGTTATAATTATTAAAAATTCCTGGTAGTCTAGTTGCCCCCCAAGCCCCGATTTCCCATTATAAAACTTAAAATGTCCCTGGTGGTCAAGTGGACCAGTCCAGCCCTGATCCTTCGTTAAGTGTAATTCTGAAATACCTGATGGGCTAGTGGACCCTCCCACCCAGTATTGCCCTACCACCCCACTTCCCCATCCCATAACTCCCCAGTAACTGGCACAGCACACTGCATACAACCATGGCCAGCCACTGACTGAGCTCTGAATGAGCACTTACTGTATATAGTATGTGCTCAGTGAGTGACAGCAGCTGTCAATCATTGAGCAAGTACTATATACAGTGCACACTCATTCAGAGCTCTGTCGGCAGATAGCCATGGTGGTGAGCAGTGGGTTGTGCCAGAAGCAGGCTTGGTTACAGGATGGGGGGGGTGGTAGGGCACTGTGGGGTAGGGGGTCACTAGACCACCAGGTGTTTTGGAATTTCACTTAATGGGGGATCAGGGCTGGAGCAGTCCACTAGACCACTAGGGGTATTTTAATTTTTATAACGAGTGATCTGGGCTTAGGGGGCACTAGACTATCAGGGATTTTTTAATAAATATAATGGGTGATCAGGGCTGGGGGGGCACTAGACTACCAGAGACTTTTTAATAAATATAGCGGGTGATCAGGGCTTGGGGGGCTGCTAGACTACCGGAACAGCTAGATGTACCCTCTGTTTGGTGCAGTTTTACAGTTGTTGCAAGCTGTGGGACTTTGCCACCGGGACCCTGCCCAATAGAGAATCAAGCGCAGGGTCCATGATGCACTGGCGATTGGCGCAAGCCACCTTTGGTGCAACTTGCACCAAGTTTTGAGAATCAGGCCCAGCATCTTTAATAACACAACTATCACATCCAAAACCCAGCAAATCAGAAAGACCCAAAACTTCTTCCTCAAAAGACCAACAAACATAACTAACCCCAAGTCCCAAACCACTCCTCGTCCTGAAGACCGCTCCTCCACAAACCTTCAGTCCATGATGTATCCCTGCTCACCTACCTGGCCCCAACTCTGACCTAATAACTGAAAACATACCTGAGTGAGACTCAAAAAGGAGTGATAAACCCAACTATACCTCAGTCGGTTGGGAGTGTTACAGCTCTAAAAGGGAGCTAAGTCCAAAATCCCAGGAAAGCTCTACATGCCCACAGTGGTTATAAGTGAAAGAGTCCCAGGACTGAATTCCCAAAACCCCTATGTTGTTGTCCAGCCTATAAAATAAACAATGGCTGCATCTAACTGGGGAACTGAGCTCTGATTCCAGTGGAGCCAAAAGACAGTGCAGCCCATTCAGGTTAAAAGGGGTCAAAACAGAGAATGAGAAAAAAAAGCGGGCACAATGTTTTTGGGAAACATCTAGCGGGAGGCAAACCCTGAGAAACCACCTGAGGGACTAGAACCAGGTAATAAGCCCAGGAAACAGGAAAAAAAAGTGCAACAGTTCAGAATGAAAATGTGGGAAGTATCATCGCCTGGAGCAGAACCAAATTATATGATGACGGTCCCTCTATATAGTCATCGTGATCCCTCCCCCTGGGTCCCCCCTGACCTATAGGTAAAAGCAGATCAATGTGTCTGCCAATTCAGTGCAGTAAATGGCTAGTCCCAGCAAATAGACTGGGGCAGATCCCAGAGAGCTAAGCAGACCTGATCTGTTAGGAGGAGACTGGCTATATAATATTGCTTAAAAGGGGAAATAACAGGCTTGGAGAACCAGATGGCACAGCAAGTGATTGGAAGCATTATCCGGGTAATCCACTGTGACAACCAAGACACTAAGATCCACTCTGTTGCATTCGAGTCCCCTCCCAAATGATAACCCACTAAGCTTGTAATGCAAGTGCATCAAACAGTCTAGTACCTTAACAGTCCTTAGCAGCCTTCCCATAAAACTTTATTGATTTAACATGCAGAGCCCCTTGAAATAGCTGGAGCCCCCACAACAGCGATAAATAGGTCAGCCCATGCTCAAATTTGAAATAACCTCAAAGTAGTACAGCAAAGGAATGACCTGGTGCAAACAAAGGAAACAGCTCCAGTACTGCTAAAGGCAGCTCCATACAGGATTGCTACCCAAAAGACCCTTCATAAGTAAACCATTACAAACACAAAAGATTTAGAACCCCACCCCCATGAATGCAGTCTTACAAATACCACTAAATAGACATCAACAGTGTGAAAGCATCAAACGGTTAAACCAGACTAAAAGAAAAGTAGCACAGTTCGGCAAAATACTGCCCCTTTTCAAACAATTTTAACAAGTCTGAGTATATGGATGGCAATTCTAACTGGAATAGTCTGGCATGTCAAGGCTTCATGGGGCATCTCCACTGTAAGGCAGTAAACTGACAGGGTAGGGCAGTTTGAAGCATGAGCCCAGCAACAGAAGAAGAGCCCCCAATAACAATTGCAAATAGATCTGACTTTACACAAATTCAAGTAGCCTCATAACAAAATAGCAGGTGACGATCCCAATGTGGACACAATAAACAGTGTCAGTAAATGAAAAGGCAACTCCGAGTTTGTAGAAGCAAGGTAAAGCCTCTTGAGAGACCCACCATTAAGTAAGCACTTGCAAGTGCAGCAAGCTCTGGAATCCTGCAAAATGCAGACATTTAAATGGAGTTAACACAAACACTATAAAAGCTGCAGGCTATTAAACTTCGGTCTAATGAAGAAAACAAGTACAGTTCAGCAGAACGTCTTCTCCATTCAACCAGTTTTAGACAGATTGGAATAAAAAGAGGGTAGCTTATATCCGACTTGTTCCAGAGTGTCAAAACTTTGCGTAGCACCCTCATGGTAAAGCTGCAGTCTGGCTGGGTAAAGCATTTTGTATCTAATATGCGCAACAATCAATTTGGAGACACAAGGACGGTATGCTGCTTTCCATTCATGGACCATTTGGGGGAGATCCTGGAAAATCCAGATCCTAGTGCCCTCCCAAGTGACCTAATTCAAGCCTTAAACTTTAATCAAAAGGTGCTGTTTGTCTAAAAAGTGTAACAATTTAAAGAAGAGGGGACACGGCTTTTCTCCATTGGGAGGCATCAGCCGCAACATCTTGTGTGCCCTCCCAACAATGCAGGTCAGGTCATTAGGAGAAGGCCCGGCCACTTTTTCACAGAGCTTTTAGACAAAGAGGATCACACTGAGTCCCTCGGATTTCTCTGGTAATCCAGTGATGACCACATTATTCCTGCGACTTCAACCCTCGAGATCCTCCAGGAGAGCTTCCAGCTGTGCAGTCTTACGGTGCAGTGCCACCAGCTCTGGGTCCATGTGATTTCTCCAGTCATCTAGCAAACTCACTTGGGCCTCCACATCTCCAACCCCCTGGGTGAGTTCTTCGGTGGTCAGTCGAATAGCTTAAATATCCCTTGTGAGTGACAAAATAGCTTTTTTGAGAAGGCCAAACTCCTGAATGAAGTGCTCTTCCATGAGAGCATCAGCAGAGGGGGAAGCGCGACTGGTATTGGCAGTGACCAGCTTTGTCCACTATGTACCAGTATAGTGCTACCACGCATTGTGACTGTAACAGCTTAGAACCACACCAGGCTCACCAGCATGCTTCGTCTGTGGACGTTTCAGTGCCGAGCAAGATTTCAGACATCGTCATATTGCAGAACTCTTACGTTTAGTGTCAAAAGAGTTTTGGATACATCCATTTCTGAAAAATGAATTCTTCTTCCCCCTAATACAGTGGGCTTCCGCTAGTGGCAGCAGCTGGTGGTAGATGTACCAGACAAACATATCTTGTTTTAACCTCGCTTGACATGGACCCTCCACTAAGGTTGGGCAGACTGTTCCGCCCAAAATCCGAACCCCCAGATCAAACCCTGAATCCACGGACCCAGATAAATATGGACTTCACCACAGAAGTTTGATTTTGGGTCTGTAGAAAGCAGAGCTTTTTTTCTGCATGTCTGGTGCCCCACAGAGGTGGGTAAGGAGGAACAGACAGTGCCAGGTGAACCAAAAAGATTGAGGAGAGGAGTGGAGCCAATACCAGGAGCAGGAGGACCACACATCACAGTCACATGTAGTGTGGTGGAGATCTGACTGCGGGCTGCAGCTGCTGTGGTCGGTCGGTCAGTCGGTTGGCCAGTGACTCTCGGGTCAGCTGTCAGTCTTGTTCTCAGAGTGGAGATCGATAAGTGGTACCTCACAAACTGCCTAGTCCTGTAGCCTATTCTATGTGGGTTTGGAACATATTGAATACCAGAAAGAGGAGAGAGGAGAGTTGTGTGTACAGGGCAAGGGCAAGGGCAGGCTGGCAAAATAAATTGTTGACTTCTGCCAGAGGAGAAAATGAGAGACACTACTGGGGGTCAAAGAGAAATGTTATAGGCACAGAAATCACAAAGTTTATTGTTTTCCCCACTGTGGCTGTGTATGTGCACAGGGCAAGAACAGGCTGGCAAAATAAATGTTTGACTTGTGCCACCATCCAGAGGAGAAAAAGAGAGAGCGGGGGGGGGGGGCAGAGAGAGAGAGAATACTTGGGAATGAGAGTAAGAAGTTGGAAGAGGATCAGAATATTATGAAAAGCATGAGCAAGGAAAATAATGATGGAGAACTAGTGAATGAGGGAGGGGTTATCTTGAGAAATAGGTATTCACCATTGTTAAATTTAATTGACTCAGACAAAAAGAGGGGTGGGGTACAAAACAGAGAAGAACAGAGTAGGGAAGCAGGAGAAGGAGCTGGAGAGAGTAGTGGGAGGACAAATGAAACAATCTAGATGTAGATACTGAGTTGGATAATGGGGGGGTGGGTGAGCATGAAAACTCAGATACTGAACAGAGCAAAGGTGGGGAAAGGATGATATCTGAGGAGGCAGGTATACAATGACAGTATAGAAGAAAAGTGGAAATGGGATGCTCAGAGAAAGGGGATAGTAAAAAGGAAAGCCAAGGCAGACCACTATCAGGCCACCCTCACTGCCTCCTGGGGGAGCGCCCGTACCTTCTGGGATAAGGTCAAACAACTGAATGGGAACACCCGCTCCCCTTCCCCATCCCAGATTACCACCAACAACACCACCATCACAGACCCCGCCGACATTGCAAACCTCCTCAACACCGCCTTTACAGACCTTAGCCCTATCCTCCCCAGTAACTTCTTTGATCAGCCACCCCCATCCTACCCCTGCCCTCCAATCGCTTGCTTCCACCTTCAGGGTTACTACCCAGGAAGCCAGACTGCACCCGACCCGTGCACTAAAGGCAACAGTCCCAGTGACATCTCCCTGGATCACAAAATTCTCCGGTTGGTCCTGGATCAAGTCCTCACTCCACCTGCCTTCTTAACAAATCCCTCTGCCTGGGACAATTCCCTCATCATGGAAAACTGCAGAGTTACTCCAATCCATAAAGGGGTGACAGGTCCTTAGCTGGGAACTATCGACCGATCTCCATTCTCCACCCCTTTCCAAGGCGCTGGAAAAACTAGTTGCTGCACAAATAACTGAATACCTGACCAAATACAACATCCTCTGCCCTGAACAGCACGGCTTCATGCAGGACACAGTACTAGCACTGCTCTTATTGAATTCGCTCTTCCTTCACCTCATTGGATACTGGCTTCCTTGGCGGGGCCGTGTTCCTTGACCTATCAAGGCCTTTGACACGGTCTCCCACCCCCTACTACTGGAAGCCCTCTGTCACGCTGGTTTTGCCGCTGGACCACTTGCTTGGTGCTCCAGCTACCTTTCCGCCTGCTCCCAACGAGTCAAAATTGGTGGGACTCTTTCTGACCCACATTCAATCCTCTCAGGGGTTCCACAGGGCTCCATCCTGGGGCCCCTTCTCTTCTCGCTATACCTTAACACCCTGCCCAGTGCGTGCCCTGGGAAAATTCTGCTGTACGCAGATGATACCGTCCTCTTTGCCACTGACCGTAACCCCACTTCCCTCCAGGTTTCCCTACAAAGGGCCTAGGACGGCGCTGAAACTTGGCTTAAAGAGCATAGACTGGTCATAAATCTTAAAAAATCTAAAACCGTACTCTTCGCCCACCCTCAAAACAAATCATCCAACTCCCCTCTCCGTATCCTTTCCAGCTCTAAACTACAACTGGAGCAAGTCCAATCCTATAAGTATCTAGGGATCTTATTTGACTCAGCCTCTCCTACCATACCCATGGCCTTTTCGCTTCTGTAACCAATATCCGACTATTTGGTATCCTGTACCGCTACAAAAACTGTCTCCCCGGCGCCCTCGGCTTGCAGTTACATCCTCCGTACTATCCCTGGTGGACTATGGGCTACCTGTCTATGGTGCTGCCAACATGACGGCCCTCAACAAAATCCGCCTCCTCCTAAATAAGGCTTGCAGGCTAATCACTAGGGGCCCCCTAGGCTCACTCATACCTGCCAACTCTATGACCTTGCAACAATGCTTGACCTCGATGAGCAGCCTGCTTTACCAAGCGTGCCTCATTTCAAAAAAAACCTTACTAGGACTTTCTCCTCCCGGGCTGACTTCCTCCCTCCTCCCAGCACAGCCCCTAGTCAGCACCCGGACCTCCTGCAAAGCCACCTTCCTGGTTCCTCGTGCTAGGACTTCACTTGGACAGAGATCTTTCTGCCATAAAGCCCCTGCTTGGTACAACACTCTTCCTCGGGCCATCACTGAAATCCCCACCATCTCCACTTTCAAAAATGCCCTCAAAAGTGAGCTATTCAGCAAGCGCTGCTGCTCCTGTGCCTAACGGATGCTCAAACCCCCCTCTTCACTGACAATGCCCTCTGGGCAGCTCCTTCCCCTCACTTCCCTATTTCTAACAACTTCACTACTGCCATGATTCCCGTTGCCTACTGTATCACTACTGACTAGAACGAACCACGTTGCATTCCTTATGCTGCTTATGCTTAACTTATTTGCTACCCTGTTCCATACGGATCATACCTCCGTTCTGTACTACTCCTGTCTCAGGCCCTACGCTTCTTGTAATCTGATATCATGTGACCGGTGTGACTGCTCTATCGATTTACCTGTACTGTTCCTGTCTCATGCCTTACGTTCCTTGTAATCTGACACAGTAGACCTGTTTGGCTGTTATCACACTTCCATGACATACCGTTATGCTGCTAAACCCTATTATTCTCCTGTTGTCAATTATACCATATTTCTCTGTATTGCACTACCAATGTTTGCTGTAACCATGTGCCATTTATGAGTGTCTGTTTATACTCATGCTCTTCTTTTGTATGTACCCTGCTTTCTGTATTATCTGTATTATCTACCATTGTTGACGAGGTACCTTTGGAAATGAGCCCCTGGCTCAAAGGTTGTAAACTGATTGCAATATAAATAAAAAAAAAAAAAAGAAAAAAAAAGAAAACAAGAGTGAATGGAGAAAGTTTAAAGGAAGAAGATATTACTGAGGGATCAAAAGTAGCAGAACTGGGCAAAGTACAACCAGATGGAGTTTTAGGGGGATGCACAGAGTATGAAGAGGGTGGAGTCCTTTACTGGGCAATTCTGTAATTAGAGGAATTCAATGGGGGAAGTTGGGTGAAGGGAACAGAAATATTAGGATTGAGTGCACGCTTGGGATGATGGAGCTAAAAGCCTCGCATCTTGTATACTGTCTATCCAGGAAACATAAGGGGCTCACACACATTGTGTTGCATCTAGGCACAAATGGCCTGGCAGAAAGCAGTCTCGAGGAAATGCAGGCCAGATTAATGGAATTGGCAAGAGTCTGGAAGATGGATAATAAATCTGTCTCTTTTTCAGAAGTACTTTCAGTACCAAAGGCCAGCATGAATAGAAAAATTAGAACTGAAAAGTTTAGTGTATGGTTAAGGTGGTGGTGTAGTGAACATGGGTTTGGATTGGTGGGGGGATGGGGTAGGACACAGGATAATGCAGAATTATACGCTCCAGACAGAATACACTTAAGCAGAGCTGACACAATGGTCCTGAGTGAAAAATTATATTACTTTGTAAGGGATGAGTTAAATTTAAATTGATTAGTGGGGCAGCAGCAAAGAATAGCCTAGCTCGTAATCCCCTTGTAATATTGCAGGTAAGTTAATAGGCTATAGTAAGAAAGTAGGATTTTCAGGGTGGAGAGGGCTGTATGTGAATACCAGAAGTCTGGGTAATAGCATGGTGGACCTAGAGGCAATGATGGTGGATGAACGACTTGATATTGTGGCTATAATAGAGACCTGGTGATCAGAACATCACCCTTAGGAAGTTAGTGTTCCAGGATACGGGCTGCTCAGAAGGGACAGGGTGGATAGAAAGGGGAGAGGGCTTGCATCATATGTCAAGGAGACCATTAAAGTAACTGAAAGACAGGATGAGTACAGTGAGACAGAATTCCTGTGTGTCACATTAGAAAAAAAAAAAAACCTAGAGCCATGGTAAGAATAGGAGTGATACATAGACCTCCAAATCAGAGGGAGGAGTTAGACAGGTAAATGATGCAGGTGACTCAAATGGTATCAAACAAAGGGGAGTTTGTACTATTGGGGGACCTTAATATGCCAGACATAGAATGGGGAATCTCAAATGCAACATCAGCCAGGAGCAGGGAGATACTTGAAGCACTACAGGGATCGTTTCTACATCAGCTGGTTAAGGGGCCCACAAGGGGAGAAAATATTTTGGACTTGGTGCTCACAAACAGGGATAGTGTTGAAGAGGTTATTGTGGGAGACTGTCTGGGTACAAGTGATCACAACACAATAAGTTTCAAGATACAAATAGGGAAGATAAATAAGACCAGTACAAAGGTTGTGGACTTCAGGAGGGTGAACTTTAATAGAATGAGGGGGATTTTCAGGGAGGAAATGAAATACCGTGACTGGATAGAGGGTGTAGAGGAATTGTGGACATGCATTAAGGAGGCGTTATTAAAAGCAACTTAACTATGCATAAGGACTGTAGGAAAAAAAGAAAAGAAGGCAGCCTCTTTGGTTTAATAGGGAGATTGTAAGGGCAATAAGAGATAGAAGGATCACTTTCAGAAGATACAGTATAAGAAAACTCAAAGTGTGATAGAGTAAATTATAAGGAGAAACTGAGACAGGCAGGGAAATTGATTAGGAGAGCAAAAGCAGAAACAAAAGAAAGAATTGCTAAACATGTCAAACGAGGAGATAAAACTTTTTTTAGATATGTGGGGGAAAGAGGAAGAGGACAAGACAGGGGATTGCGAGTTTGTGGGAGGAGGGGGAACTAAGGTTACAGGTGCTCATGGCAGAGGGAGAGGTGGACATTGCAGCCATCACAGAAACATGGGCCACCCACTACAATGACTGGGACCTGTCTGTACCAGGGTACAGGTTATTTCATAGGGACAGGGTGATTGGGAAAGGGGGGGGTGGCACTATATGTGAAGGAAGGACTGAAGTGTGTAAGGGAGGAAGGGGAGGAGGGTAATATGGAGTCACTTTGGATGCAAATCCAGGATTCCAAGAATAGGATTCTCAGAATAGGAGCAGTGCAGGCCACCCTCTCAGATGGAGGAGTTAGACAGGGAACTAGTGGGACAGATCAGGAGGACCTGCGAGAAGGGTAGTGTGGTGATTGTGGGGGACTTCAACATGCCAGGAGTGGACTGGAGTACCCCAGCAACCAGGAACAGAAGGGAGCAGGTACTGCTGGATGCCTTCCAGGACAGCTTTCTGCTGCAAATGGTATGTGAATCAGCCAGGTTAGGGAATACCTTTGACCCTGTGTTGGCAAATGGGGACTTTGTGAGAGAAATTACGGTGGGATAACCGCTGTCAGGAGTGACCACCACTCAGTATGGCTCACACTGGATATGGGCAAGGAAGGAGTGAAATCTGGCATAAGAGTGCTGGACTTCAGAAGGACTGACTTTAGAAGGATGGGGGAAGTGGTAAAAGGGTACCTGGACAGAATTCAGCCTATTATGGGCACTAACCAGAGGTGGGAGCTCATAAAGCTGGGGATAGTGGAGGCAACCAAAACCTACTGCAAGGCATTGAGCAAGAAGGCTAGGGCTAAGAAACTGAGCTGGTTGAGCAAGGAGAGCATAGAAAAGGTAAGGAGGAAAAGAGTTGCCTTCAGGAGGTACAAGAAACAGGAAGGGGGAGGACATGGAGGAGTACCTGACAGTATCGAAGGAGGTGACACAGGCAGTAAAGGGAGCCAAGGCATCTACAGAGCTCAGGCTGACACAAGACATTAAGAAGGGGGAGAAGGACTTCTTTAGGTACATCAGGGAGAAAAGGAGCTGTAAGGACCACATAGTAAGGATTAGAAAGGAGGGGGCTTGGGTGAAAGCAGGGTGTGATAAAGCAGAAGCGCTAAATTATTACTTCTGCTCGGTATTTACTAAGGAGAAGAGGGGGGTGATACCCAAGGGGGGAAGAACAGCAGAAACAGGAGGGGAGGAGGTGACAGATGGGGAAATCATGGAGGGCAGAGTTCGGGAGAGTTTGAAGGCACTGAGGGTAGACAAGGCGCCAGGCCCAGATGGCATTCACCCCAGGGTACTGAAGGAGCTGGCAGAGGTCCTTGCAGGACCTTTGGCAGACCTATTTAATGCCTCACTATACTCAGGGTGTGTACCTCAGGACTGGAGGATGGCTCATGTGGTGCCCCTCCACAAGAGTGGCTCCAAGGATGAACCGGGCAACTACAGACCGGTGAGCCTCACATTCATCATGGATAAGCTGATGGAGACTATCCTGAAGGAGAGGCTGGTGGCCCTCCTAGAGGCCAAAGGACTACAGAACAGCAGACAGCATGGCTTCATACATGGCAGATCCTGCCAAACCAACCTGGTGGAGTTCTATGACTGGGTAACTAGGCAACTGGACAGGGGCCAAGCAGTGGATGTCCTGTATCTGGACTTCAGTAAAACATTCGACTTGGTGCCACATGGAAGGCTGGGAAGTAAGTTAGAAGGCACAGGGATGGGTGCAAAGCTGGTGAGATGGGTAGGGAACTGGCTGCAGGGAAGGTAACAGATCGTGGTGGTAGGTGGGGAGCTCTCACACCCAAGGGTAGTGACAAGCGGTGTTCCACAGGGCTCGGTGTTGGGACCAGTGTTGTTTGGGATATTCATTGCAGACATATCATTGGACATCAAGATCAGTCTGTTTGCTGATGATACCAAGATGGGAGCGGTAGTGGACATCCTGGGGGATGGCAAGGGTTGCAGGATGATCTGGCAAAGCTTGAAACCTGGTCAGACACCTGGAAACTGGGGGTTAATGCCAAAAAATGCAAGGTGCTGCATTTTGGGATGAAGAACCCAAGAAGGAGTTACCAGCTGGGGGAGTGCAACTGGCCCAGACAGAGGAGGAGAAGGATCTGGGGGTGCTCATTACAGGGTCAATGAACAACTTGGCATAATGTAGGAAGGCAGCTGCAAAGGCCAACAAAATGCTGGGTTGCACTGCAAGGGGTATATCCTTGAGGAGGGAGGAGGTGATTCTGCCACTGTATAGGTCATTAGTTAGATCGCACCTGGAGTACTGCGTGCAGTACTGGCCCCTGTATCTGAAGAGGGACATTAAGTTACTGGAGGGGGTGCAGTGCAAGGTGACAAAGATGATCAAGGGGTTGGGGGACTTATCGTACGAGAGGAGGCTGAGGGAGTTGAACATGTGCTCACTGGAGGAGAGGAGGGACGGGGGACATGATTAAAACCTTTAAGTACATGAAAGAAATAAACAAGACAGGTACAGAGGGGCTGTTCAAAGTAAGGAGGGAGGACACCAGGGGCCATGATATGAGACTGGAGGAGGAAGGTTCAGGAGGAGATAAGGAGACACTTTTTACAGAGAGGGTGGTAGCTGGGTGGAATGCATTACCTGCAGAAGTGGTATCCAGTAGAACAGTAGACTGCTTCAAAAGGGGATGTGACAGGGCAAGGGGGAGGTCAATAGAGGGGAAGGGTGGAAGGGAGGGGCAGCTACAGAATAAGGGGTGCTAGCTGCACATTTGAGCAGACTTGATAGACCTCTAGGCCTTTATCTGCTGGCAAATTTTGCATGTTCGTATGTTCGTAAGGTTGAGGGGGACTTTGAGAAAGCTGAGGTTTTAAATAACTATTTTTGCTCTGTATTCACAGTGGAAGGGGATGGAAAGGGACCTGAGTTAAAGAAGAAGGGAGGAGATGAATGTGGGGTGGATCAAAGCCCATTAAGTGAGGAAAGCGTTAAGGAAGAGCTTGGAAAATGAAAGGTAGACAAAGCAATGGGGCCAGATTTTTTTCATCCAAGGGTTCTTAGGGAGTTGAGAGATAAGTTGGCAATGTGTTTAGTGAAGTTATTTAACTTGTCCCTAGATACAGGGTGTGTTCTGAGTGACTGGAGGACGGCAGATGTAGTACCACTGCACAAGGGAGGCTGCAAGGAGGAGGCAGGGAATTACAGGTCTGTCAGCCTCACATCAGTGGTGGGCAAGGTGATAATAAAGGAAAGAGTGTTAAAATACTTAACGGACAACAAACTATTAGATGAAAAGCAACATGGATTCACTAGTGGGAGATCTTGCCAAACAAATCTGATAGAATTTTTTTGATGGGGTAATGAAGGTGGTTGATCAAGAAGGGACAGTTGATGTTGCCTACTTGGACTTCAGGAAGGCCTTTGACTCTGTCCCTCACTGCAGGCTGGTAAATAAGACAGAGAGCCTGGGAGTGGGACAGAAAATAACTAGATGGGTGGAAAACTGGCTGAAGGATAGAAGTCAGAGGGTGGTGGTAAATGGTGTACATTCTGGGGTAAGGAAGGTTACGAACAGGGTTCCTCAAGGGTCTTTACTAGGACCAATCCTTTTTAACATAGATATTAGTGTTATATCAGAGGGAATTTAAGGGAGAATGTGACTGTTTGCAGATGATGCAAAGTTATGGAATAGGGTCGACACTGAAGGAGGGGTTGAGGCAATGAAGAGGGATTTGAATATACTAGAGAAATGGTCAGAAACATGGCAGCTGAAGTTCAATACAAAGAAGTGTGTGGTGATGCATATAGGGCATGAAACTCAACTGGCCAAGTACTCACTGGGGGGAGAGCAGATAAAGCAAATACAACAGGAAAGGGATCTGGGGATTATAATATCAAACAACCCTGGGGTAAGTGACTAATGTAGTAAGGCGGTTGGCAAAGCTAATAGAATGATGGCGTGCATTGGAAGGGGCATAACTAGTACAAAGACGGAGGTGCTGATGCCATTATATAACACCATGGCTAGATCACACCTGGAGTACGGGGTACAGTTCTGGAGGCCTTATTTCACAAAGGACATAAATTTAATAGAAAAAGTTCAGAGAAGGGCAACAAAGATGGTGCAGGGTATGCAAGGAAAGCCATGTGAGACAAGATTGAGAGAATTAAATCTGTATCCACTGGAGATTAGAAGAGAGAGAGGAGACATGATAGAGACATTCAAGTACATGAAGGAGATAAATAAAGTGAGGGAAGGAAGTCTATTTAAAAGGTAAGTCAAGTTAAAACAAGAGGTCATACTTTAAGATTGGAAGGAAGAAGATTTAAAGGTAATGTAAAGGAGTGTTATTTCACTGAGAGGGTGATTGAACCCTGGAACAGATTAACCGAGGAAGTGGTAGGTGTCGAAACAGTGAAGATATTTAAAAGAGCATGGGGACAGACATATAGGGCTGGTTAGAGGACAGAGGATAGGCTCCTTGTGCACCGGTGACAAGTAGGGGAGGGAGGAGATGGGCAGACTGTATGGGCCAGGATGGTCCTTTTCTGTTGACACATTATTATGTTACTATGAGACTATTGGGGGCCAAAGAGAAATGTTAGTCACAAAAATCACAAATAAAGTTTATTCTTGGCCCCAGTGTGGCTGTGTGTGCACACAGGGCAAGAGCAGGCTGGCAGAATAAGTCTTTCACTTGTGCCCCCATCCAGAGGAGAAAAGAGAGAGAGAGAAAGAGAGAGAGACAGAGAGACTACTGGGGGTCAAAGAGAAATTTTAGAGTCGCAGAAATCACAAATAAAGATATTAATCTTGGCTTCAGTGTGGTTGTACAGTGCGTGTACACTGTACAGGGCAGGCAGGCAGGCAAAATGGTGCTTGCATCTGTCTGTCTTTCTGCCTTTCTCTCCTCCCCCAGCTCTCTCCCCCCGCTCTCTCTCTCTCTCTCTCCTCCCCCATCACACTTTCGTCACAGGTCAAAGCAGGATATGCCACCAGTACAACCCAGTCATGAAGCAGCTAGCAGTTATTGCTTTTATTTAGCAGTTTTACTATAATTTTGTATACAAGTCATGCATTCAATTATTTCCTTTTGGCCTCTGTGTTGAATATGACTGACTTTGGCCACTTTTATGAATTTTATCACATTTTTTTCAAATATTTACAAATAATCAGAACAAATCAGAACTCTACTGTGTTCTGGTTCTTATTTAATAAGGGTCAGAACTTCACCAAATTCTCCAAGCCCTACCCTCTTTCCTTCCCAGACCTACACTTTTTTGGGGGTTAAGAATCTCCCAACATGCCACACACCTTGCCACCCTCCCTACCCACCTTCCCAGAGAGGCAACAATATTTCTTAATTAAACAAACATGCCCCCCCCCACATGGTACCACATACCTTGCCATCTTCCAGCCCCCTACCCAGAAGGGAAATTTATTTGTGCGTCTTAAACAAGCCCCCAACTCGGCATATACAAACCTTGACACCCTCCCCACCAACCTTCCCTGACAGGCAGCATAGAGGATAATATATGGGCTACCATCAGCAGCTATGTATAGGCATTGAGAGGTAGCCATGCTGACCATTTAAGCCTCAAGAGCAAAGCTTGAGAGGTTTTGGTAGCCATGGATACCTTGAGATGGCCACAAATGCCTTTTGTCAATAGTGGACCACACACTGTCTTTTATATTGTATGGTCCACACAACAGTTAAACAAGTTTCTTGTTTAAAATGCAGCTGCAGAGTCTTTACTTTTACATTTATTTTTTTCACTGCTGCTCTTCTGGGTCCAGCTCTCACCGCCGGCCATTCCATTGAAAGCGGAGTTAGTGAGGTTTGCATGGCCAAACGCATTCAAATTGTTGTGCTGCAATAGCTATGTAGCTAGTGCAGTACAACAACATTGTGCAAGGGATGGATTTCCATCCTCAACAATGTTCCACCATATACTACATTTTTTTTGGTGGGTGTTGAACAAACCCCCCCTCCACTTGGCACTACAGACCTTGCCGCCCACACCCACCTTCCCTGACAGGCACAGTTTCTGTCCCCCTCTCACCACAAACCTTGCATAGCCTGCCTACCTTTTTAGTCATTGAAAATGTAGTTTTATTTCTTGTTATCACATTTACATTCATTAAATACCTCAAAATGACTTTGCACACTAGAAATCACATTCCTGGTAGAAACAGATAGCCCAGGAGGAAGAAACAGATAGGGAGCTGATGCTAGCCATCCAAAGGATGGCTGACAAGGGTGAGGTAGTACTGGTTGGAGACTTCAATATACCAGATGTGGACTGGAGCATCCCAGCAGCAGCATCAACTAGGAGCAGATTTATCCTGGACTCCCTTCAGGGTGCCTTCCTCAAGCAACTGGTCATGGAACCAACTCGGCAGAAGGCAATACTGGACCTTGTGCTCACAAACAGGGACAGTGTGATGGGGTAACAGTGGGGAGCACCTGGGTAACAGTGACCACCAGTCATTGTGGTTTGAAATCAGAAAGAGCAGAACCAAACCACACAAAAACACGTATCCTGGATTTTAGGGGAGCAGACTTTGGGAAAATGGGAGATGCTTGAAAGAGGCATTAAGGGAATGGGACAGGAATCAGGGATTGAGGAACAGTGGGCAGTATTTAAAATGGGGATTATAAGAACAACAGAATTTATGCATTAAGCAGGTTAGCAAGAGGAAAAGAAAGAGACCATTATGGTTTCCAAAGAGGTAGAAAAGAAAGTGAAAGCCAAAAGATGCATTCAGGCAATACAAAAGAACACAGGCAGAAGGGGATAGGGAGAAGTACCAGGAGAAACAAAGGGAGGCAGGAAGTCAGTAAGGAAGCCAAAGCTCAGACAGAAGAACACATTGCAAAATCAGTGGTTAAAGGGACAAAACCTTTACAGGTACATAAGTGAAAAAAGAAGGTCAAAGGGAGGGATAGTTAGACTGAAGGGGAGGATGGGAGCAGCGTGGAGGATGACAACAGTAAAGCTGACATACTGAACAGGTATTTCTGCTCAGTCTTTACTAAGGAAGAGGGGGTAATGGGTCTGAAGGGGTACAAGGGGTGAGAATGGTGCAGAAATGGACACAAGTCCCTTTACGAGAAAGGGTCCTGAAGGAACTGGAAGTAATAAGAGTTGACAAAGCAATGGGGCCAGATGGGGTGCACCCAGGGTCCTTAAGAACTAAGAGGTGGTGGCTGAACCTCTGGCTATCCTGTTCAGCCAATCACTGGAAACAGGAGAGTACCCAAAGACTGGAGGACAGCAGATGTAGTCCCCTTATACAAAAGTGGGAACAAAGAGGAAGCAGGGAACTACAGACCAGTCAGCCTCACCTCGGTAGTGGGGAAGATCATGGAAGCACTACTGAAGGAGAGATTGGTGGAACATCTGGTTGTCAATGGACTACAGGACCCAAGGCAGCATGGTTTCACCAGGGGGAGGTCATGTCAGACCAACCTCATTGAATTTTTTGACTGGGTGACTAGGGAGGTGGATCAGGGGAGGGCAGTGGACATGGCCTATCTGGACTTCAGCAAGGCCTTTGACACTGTGCCACATAGAAGACTATTACACAAACTGGGGAATATGGGTGTGGGCAGGACAGTAGTGTGGTGGGTAGGTAACTGGCTGGGTGGCAGGACACAGAGGGTGGTGGTAAATGGCTGTCACTCCACAGAGGGAAGAGTGACCAGTGGGGTACCACAGGGATCAGTGCTGGGACCGGTCCTATTCAACATCTTCATCAGTGACATTGCACAGGATATAGAAGGCAGAATTTCACTGTTCGCTGATGACACAAAGCTCTGTAACAGAGTAGACACATCAGAGGTGTAGACAGAATGAGAAGGACCTGCAGAAACTTGAAGAATGGTCAAGGGTTTGGCAGTTGAAATTCAATGCAAAGAAGTGCAAGATAATGCATATGGGGCACAAAACCCTGGCACAATATATCAGTTGGGGGTGAGGATATAGCATGCACCAAGCAGGAAAGGGATCTTGGGGTTGTCATCTCTGATGACCTCAAGTGAGGAAACAGTGTGACAAGGCATCAGGTAAAGCAAATGAGGATGCTGGGATGTATAGGCAGGGCATCACCAGCAGGAAAAGGGAGGTCATAATTCGCTATACAAGACACTAGTGAGGCCCCACCTGGAGTACAGTGTACAGTTCTGGAGACCATACCTACGTAAGGACATAGACAGGGTGAGAAGGTTCAGAGGAGGGCAACAAAGATGGTGTACAGGGTTGCATCACAAATCCTATGAAGACAGGTTGAAGGAACTGAACATGTACTCCCTGGAGGAGAGGAGGAGAGAGGGGATATGATAGAGACATACAAGTATCTTACAGGGAGGAACAGGGTGCAGGAAAACACTATTTTAAGCAAAAAGATGTTTCAGGACTAGAGGGCATGGGATGAAGTTGGAGGAGGGGCGATTCAGAGGAAACATGAGAAAGAATTTCTTCACAGAACGGGTGGTGGACAAGTGGAACACCCTGCCAGAGGAAGTGGTGGGTGCTGAAACAATCACGGGATTTAAGAATGCATGGGATAGACATAAAGGAATTCTAGAGGTCAGGGGTAAGGGGAAATAGACTTCTAGGAAAACAAACTGAACTTACAAGCTCAAATGGGCAGACTAGGTGGGCCATAGGCCCTTATCTGCCGACACTGTCATTGTATCTATGTACATTGCATTAAGTGGCATTATGCTGTGGTTTTGAAAGATTTTGTAAATTGGACAATTCCGCTGCCGCTTCTTTGTGGACTATCTCTGTGGCAACAATGGAGCCTATAACTGCTGCAAGCATTTATTTAGTTTTTGACAAAAACAAGCAATTTTTAAACTTTTTTTCATGTGCTTATTTTAGTTTTATTTCTTTTTATACCTTTACTTTCTTGTTATTTCATGTTAGTTCTTCTTTAAGAAAAACTCGGGTCTCTACAAATCAAATCACATTACGATACATAGACAAACATGCTAAACACATTCAGGTATCCTAGAAAAAGCATCAATACTGAATAAATACTTCTGTTCAGTATTCACTGAAGAGGGGGAGGGACAGGGACCACAACTGGGCATCAGAAACAATGTAGGAAAGGAGGTGAACACCAGCCCTTTTACAGAAGTGAGCTAAAGAAGAACTTACAAAACTGAGGGTGCACAAAGAAATGGGACCAGGTATACCCTAGGATATTAAAGGAACTACAAATGGTGTTAGTGGACCTGCTGGCAGCCCTGTTTAGTGAGTCACTCAATACAGGAGTGGTTCCAGAAGACTGGAAAAAGGCACATGTAGTCCCTTTTCACAAGCATGGAAACAGAGAGGAAGCAGAAACTATAGGCCAGTCAGCCTCACCTCAGTAGTTTGCAAGATTATGGAGACCCTGCATAAGTAAAGGATTGTGGAACACTTGGAATACAGTGGAGCATAGAATCTGAGGCAGCATGGATTTACAGCAGGAAGGTCATGTCAAACAAATCTGATAGACTTTTTTGACTGGGTGACAAAGGAGGTGGATTGGGGGGGAGCAGTGGGTGTCATCTACCTCGATTTCAGCAAGGCCTTCGACACCGTTCCATGCAGAAGACTGGATAACAAGTTGCATAGCCTGGGGATGGGCCACAAGGTGGAGAACTGGGTTAGAAATTGGTTGAGGGACAGAAAGCAGAGGGTGGTGGTTAATGGGATCCAATCTGAGGAAAGGGGGGGTGACCAGTGGGTGCCTCAAGGGGCATGATATGAGACTGGAGGAAGGCAGGATTAAGGGGAATGTGAGAAAGCTTTTCTTCACAAAAAGGGTGGTAGATGCATGGAATAGCCTACTGAGAGTTAGCACAGTGGGTGGGGGTGATTCAAACATGCATGGGATAGGCACAAGGGAACCCTAGCGGTGGGTAGGAAAGGCTAAAGCCAATGACCAAGTAGGGTCAGCGACCACTGATGCAGGCAGGGAATATGGGCAGACTGGGCGGGCCTAGCGGTCCTTACCTGCTTTCAGATACTACGTTACTACGTAAGTGAATACAGCACAGAAATCATACTACACACACACACACACACACACACACACACACACACACACCCCCAAGCATCAGGCTTCTACAATCTATTCTTTACTATTATTCTTTCCAGTAAGTTGATGTGGCAAAAAACAGTACAGTATATAAACACAAACCATGTTGTTTCAAAACCTCAGCTCCTGGAGCTGCCTTGTCATGGCACTGAGCTTGGCCTTGGATTCTAGAATCCATGGAACCAAAGACTCCATAAATTCATTTTTACCAAGTTTCACAATCCTTTTTTCACACTTGGCATGGACAATAAAGGGAGGGCCAAACCACATGAGTGAGGAATGGACACAGTGGACTGGTATACACGTGTAAAGAAATTGTTCTGTGCCAGTCTGCTCAGCTACCCCTCCATCCACCACAAACCAAAGAAGGGCAGAACAATCTTTTTTCAACATGTGTACCAGTCTGCATGGCCAGTCCCTCCACCCTCCATCAACATCAAACCACAGCAGCAAGGGACGGATATAGCAAGCAGACTACTATATATGTGTAAAAAAATTGTTCTGTGCAAGTCTTACCCCTCTGTCCACCACAAGCCAAAGAAGGCCAGAACAATCATTTTTTTAACGTATACCAGTCTGCATGGCCTGTATCTCCACCCTCCATCAACATCAAACCACAGGAGTGAGAGACAGACATAGTGGACTGGTAAACACGTATAAAGAAATTGTTCTGTGTCAGTCTGCTCAGCTGCCCATCCATCCACCATGAACCAGAGGCCTGAACAATCTTTTTGCTGCATGTGTACCAGTCTGCATGGCCCGTCCCTCAATCTTCCATCAACAACAACCACAGGAGTGAAGGACAGACATGATGGCCTGGTATACATGTGTAAAAAAGTTGTTCTGTGCCATTTGGCCTGGACGTCCCTTCCTTCTCCATCACCAGAGGCCAGAACAACTTTTTGCAACATGTATGCCAGTCTGATATGCCCATTCCTCTAACCTCCATTAATACCAAACCACAGAAGCATGGGCAGACCTAACAAATTGGTATACATGTGTAAAAAAATAAATAAAAATAAATTGTTTTGTGCTAGTCTGCTTGGCCTGTCCACCCACGATCAACGACAGACCACAGCAACAAGGGACATGATAGAATGAGCCAACTGGTATACATGGTGAAAAATACCCATCTCTATCAACCATATACTTTTATTTTTTTTTTACTACCATATCAACTCATGCTGTCCTTCAGACCCTCCAGCTCTTCTTGTTCCCTCCTCCCTGGCTTTCCCCATCTCAAACAAAGCAACATCCAATCTGAGTAGCTAGCAAAACAGAAGGAATTACCAGACTTAAGCAGGTACTCAGGGCATTCCTTCAGTCTTCCTCCTCTGGCTGCAGATGGCAGCAGGATGCAGGCAGGGCAGGCAGGATACAACACACAGAAGGCAGCAGGCAAGAAGGCAGAGTATACAACAGATGGCTGGATGATGTAGGGAGCACACTAAGAAACAGGCTGAGCTGAGGAAACAAACAGTGCACTGATTGAGCAGGGTGGCTCTGGCCAAATGGGGAAAGCTGAGCTGCTAAGCAAGCAGGCAGAAGGACAGCAAACCTAATGAATTTATAGCCTGTTAATTTTCTCCAGTCCTATCTTCATCAAAAAAAGACAGAAATGAATTTACAGCCTCCCCCTCCCCTTCTGAAAACAAACCGCAGACTAGACTGAAGCAGGCATCACTAATTAGCCCCAGAAGGCCAGAAGCAGCACCCACTGTCCTTCTTCCAGGCAAGCTCAGGCTGAATTGATGTCATGACAACACTCAGAGCAAGCAAGGAGCTCAACTACTGTCTGCTGTGGGAAGAATGTTGGCCGAAGAAATTGAATCCTCTGTTTTGGCTGGTGACTGCAGCGCAAACTGACCAGCAGAGTAGAAACTGAATGAACTCAGTTACTCTGCAGAGAGCTCATCTCTCTTGGGCCCAGCCCTGGGGCTTGTCGCTCACTGGTCTCAGACTCTATAAGTCCCTTCCTCCTCCTCTTCCTCATCACTGCTGGAGTGCTGCAGTGCTGCTGGTCACTCTCTCACTCAGACTGCTCTTTCTGTTTGTTGCTGCTTGCTCTGTGGGTCCAGCAACTGTTCTTAATCTTTTCTCTACAGCTCTCAGGTTGAGGTGAATGTACCTGTCCCCCTATATTTAAAGGCCTTTATTGGACCGGGGGCACAGATACTCTACAAACAGTGCAAAACTTTTTTTTTTTTTCGAAGAAAGGAAAGGAACCAGCATTCACCGAACCTGCATTTGGCAAATCCACCCCTTTGAGGACATCACCCAAAGTCAGACTGTGATGACATGTCACATGATCTCTTGTTCTGTCCCTCTGCAGCGCAGTCCCCCCAACCCCGTTGCCCAGACACACGCAGTCTGCTAGGGTGTGTTGTTTGTTTGGTCCATTCTGCACTCTACAGGATTGGGTGGATGGGCTGGCTGGGCTCAGTAGCGGTGTGGAGTCACAGGAGGGGACTTGAATGGTCGGCCATGGACACGGAGGCAGAGAGCAGACCACCACAGAAGAACGACACCACATCAGTGCAGGACAGAAAAAAAGGCAACTTCTAACACCTCTTGAATTACAGAACAGGAGACTGAGAAAAGCAGACTGTGGTAGAAGACTGCCAACCTGCCCAGGCTGCAGATCCCCTGCTACTGCGGGCCCTATTGCAGTTGCATCCATTGTGCCCCCCTGGTCTTGGCCCTGCACTCTGCATATGGGAGGGGGCACTGGAAAGTGTATTGATCATGTGTGGCAATTCCTTTTATTTGATGGTATGCATCAAAGGGATGTAATGAATATCTGCAAGCCTGTGTCAAAAATGCATAAATAAACATAATCTTAAAGTCGTTTGCTGAGTGACTATGCAATTTATTTCTAGTCTTTTTACATACCGTAGATGAACAAAACAAACCCTTGTCTGTTCACTTTTTAAGTGTTTTCAGGAATTCAAGTGGTAACTATATTTTTTACTGTTTAGTTTTGTTATAGAATGTACAGTTACACATCTTATATTGTATGTGCATTGTACAGTAGTTTTTCAACACAGTTGCATGTCTAGGTGCCTCGCTATGAAACAAACAGGCGTCAAATAATAAATCATAATGCTTGCAGTTCTTAATTGTTTATTTTTAATTTTTTCTGATTCTTCCACAACATACATATAAAATGTTCTGTATAAATAACCCCAATCAGGCAGATCACATGTCTTATTCTTCACAGCATGTCATTACTAACTCTGATGAAAGGTGAACTGAACACCCAAGAAAATATAAAACATTTTAACCAAGACATACTGTATAGAACATCTTGATTTACCTAAAGGACTGAAAAAACAGTGAGTTTCATTTATGGCTTAATGAGACACTGTCATATACAGTACTCTCACTATAAAGTTTTTTGTCCTTGCACAGTGCCCAATCAGCATGTAAACATTGCCGCACTTCAAGTATAGTGTTGCAAAATAATAAGAACAAGATGTGCAGTACCATTGTCTGTTACTAAATGCATATAATTTAGTTACCATTACTTACTCTGAAGACAATAGGTGCTGACTATGGTATGATGCGGTGAACGCTCGCCTACACATAGACTCAGAGATCCAGTGATTGTCAGCTCAGTGCTGGCACCCAAGCCAGCAGCAGCACTCCATCTGTAGCTGCAGAAATCAAGAAATATCCCACAATTCTCATACAGAGAATGCAGGTGAATGGTTCCTCTTGCTAAGCTGGGCAACCTGTGTGTTGATAAGGGATTAGTCATAAAGAACAAGTGATATTATGTCAGACAGGCATGTCTCTGTTACATCCCAGCATAGGAAGGTAGTTTCAAGGTCTGTGAGTTAAACAGGGGCTCCTGTAACAAGGGGCCATCCTCCTCGAGTGGCTCTGAACCGTTAGTCTTAGTCTGTATGGAGTTGAAGCATGCTGCAATAAAAGCTTTGTCAAAAGATTCTAGCATACCCTTTGTTTTGACTACCACAAAACAAGACATAATACCAGCAGTGGTCTCAGGATCTTTCTGAAAGAACAAACGAAAGAGGAGCAGCAAAAAACGAGAACTCTTGTGCGAGAGGAGCAGACTAACCTCACTGGATACTGGTCCAAGTGACTGCAGATTTTGGTGTGCTGGTCTCATTAATACTGGAGTTCGCTGAAACGGAGCAAATAAGACCACCACCAGAGATCAGGTCTGTGGGTAATTTAGAAGAAACATGGAAATGATTTAAGCAATGTTTCAACCTCTGTTTACAAGCAACTGGTGCAGACAAAAAAGAGAGCCCACAAAAAATAGCCTTATCACTGACTGCAGCAGGCTCAGAAGATTTAGGCATGTGTAATACCTTTCAACTGTCTGAAGAGAACACAAGCAACACAAGCAGCTCACCTGAGGAGCTGAGGAAGCCGAATTTCTAGCCTGATTACTTTCGAGGCAGCCCCCCCCAAGCTCACTGCCAACCGCGGCAGGCACTCGGGAAAACAAGCAACACAAGCAACACAAGCAGCTCACCTGAGGAGCTGAGGAAGCTGAATTTCCAGTCTGATTACTTTCGAGGTAAAGAGAGCCTCTTCTCTTCATCTGTAAGCCTGCAGGGGGGGTGCTAGCCCAACGACGCTTCGTGTCGCCTGCCTTGCCCGCCTAACCACCCACCCACCCAGGGTCGGCTGTCAATTTAAGGATCCACCCCCGTGACATCACATCCAGTGACATCACATCCTGTTGCCCAGAACCTCCTATCTCCCCACTTTCCCATTTGCAGGTTATACCTGCTGGCCACTAGAGGGACCTATGCTCCCTTGCTACTTCCTACTCCTACCTGTACAGTACTACTTCCCTTGGATCTTGCTCACCACAATGTATTGGCCCTGCCTCACGCTCTGCCTGTGCCTATCCCCACTAGCAGTGCACTTTCCCTTACCCATCTGCTACTCCACTTTGTGCCCTGGCACCCCTCCCTCCCTCTTGCTCCTGAACCTGCTCTCTTACCCTTGGGACCTCTGTGTGTCTCAGTCCCCCTACCCTCCCCTAGCTTCCTCCTCGCCTCAGGCACATCTGGGTGTCTTCTTATTCTTGCCTACCCTTCCTGTACCACCCTGCCCACCCCTGCTCCCTTAACCTCCCTCCCCATGTCAATTGTAGGAAAACCTCTCACCATCTCCCAGCCAGGGTGTTAGTCATGCTACTACTCCTGTAAGGGAACATTTATCCAAATCCTGGCCCGGTTCCCAGGAGCTCCCCGACTAGCACCACAGGCCTATGCATGGTCTCCATGAATATCTGTAGCCTCCTAAAAAAGTTTGACTCACTACAATGCCTGGTCACATCAATTAACCCTGATGTTATCGCTCTGGTTGAGACTTGGCTGTTGAAATCCTCCCCTGACTCCCTAGTCTCCCTTCCTGGTTTCATCCTCTTCCGGTCCGACTGTGTTGGGAGACGAGGCGGTGGCTGCGCTATTTATGTCAAGGAATCTCTCCCCGTACTAGCCCTGCCTGCTCCCATCCTTGAATCCAGGACCCAGGTGCTTATGCTGAAACTAACCCCTGACCCTTTAAAGAGACACCTTTATCTGACTACTGCATACGTGCACCTCAGGGACCAAATGCAGGCCATTGCCTCTCTTACAGAATACCTTTCCTTACTACCTCCTTCCGCTGATCAAATTCTGGTGGGTGACTTAAATGTCAACTGGCTCAGCCCCTCCTCCTCCTCTACCCGTGACTCCTTTTCTGCAATAGACCTAACGCAACTAGTTACCCACCCTACCAGGACTAACCCCAAGAGAGGCTCCAGTACCCTGCTTGATGTGGTACTCACCAACCGCCCTAATCGGATCCCAAATGTACAAGTCCTCCCAGACTCTCTCAGCGATCACTCCCCCATTCTATTCCACTGGTCATCCTCAGTCCCCAAACCCATAGCACAGTCCACATGCCCGGCGGCGTCTAATACCTGGTGGACTGATAAACTAAGGAACTTCTGTCCCAAATTGACTCATCTCTATACAGGCAACTCCTGACATTGACACAGCTCTCTCTCTTCTTTGCCGAACTTTTAATAATGCCTGTGATATCTTTGCCCCAATGTCGGCCACGCCATTCTAAAGGCAGAATGCCCTAGGTAACCAGCTTTGATCCACCAGCTCAAACATAGGGACAACCTATGGCACCATGCCATTGAGACTGGCCGGCCCAGTGACAGGCAGTTATATGTTGCCGCCCGAAACAAGTGCACTCGGGCCATCAGAAAGGCCAAGTCTAAGCACTATCGGTCCTCACTCACTGCCTCATGGGGGAACCCCAGAACCTTCTGGGATAACATTAAACAGTTAAATGGGAGTGCACACTCTCCCCCACCCTCCCAGATCAACATTAATGACGTGATCTCCTCAGACCCAGCCCTCATAGCCAACCACCTCAACACCTCATTCACTGATCTTAGCCCTATCCTCCCTACAAATTTTTTTGACCCTCCTCCCCCAGCGCCTGCCATAAATCTTTCTCACCCTTATTTTCTCCTCTGCCATGTTTCTGCCCAAGAACTTAGGCGCATCTTGTCACTGCCCTCAAGAGTAATAAAATGCGGGCAGTGACACCCTGGATCCGTGTATCCCTACGGCTGGTCTTAGACACAGTCCTTACCCCGATCACGTGCCTCATCAACCACTCTCTTTGCCTGGGGAAGGTTCCAACTGCCTGAAAGTCACCACTGTCACCCCTATCTTTAAAGGTGGTGATAGGACTGTGGCTGAAACTATCGACCAATCTCCATTCTCTCTCCTCTCTCCAAGGCCTTGGAAAAAGTGGTGGCCTCTCAAATCTCTACTACCTCTCCACCTACAATGTCCTATGTCCTGAGCAGCATGGCTTCCGGCGGGCCACAGTACCAACACAGCCCTCCTAGAGTTCTTCAACTTTCTCCTCCTCCTTAGACACTGGTTCTCTGGCTGGTGCGGTCTTCACTGACCTCTCTAAAGCTTTCGACACCGTCTCCCACCCCCTCCTTCTTGATGCCCTTAGTCTCTCTGGTTTTGCTGCTGGGCCTATCTTCTGGTACACCAGTTATCTGTCTGACCACTCACAGCGTGTAAAAATTAATGGGACCTACTCAGACATCTGTCCCATCTTTTCTGGGGTTCCCCAGGGCTCCATTCTGGGCCCCTTACTATTCTCCCTTTTCCTTAACACCCTTCCACGCTCTTGCTCAGGGAACATTCTATTGTAAGCTGATGATTCAGTCATCTTTGCCTCAAGTTGTAACCCTATTGCCCTCCAGAACTCACTGCAGAAGTCCTTCGCCGAAGCCGAGGGCTGGTTCAAGGAACATAGATTGGTGATAAATCTTAAAAAAACAAAAACCATGTTCTTCACTCATCCTCAAAACAAGTCCTGCAACTTCAAACTCCTCATTCACTCTGGGTTCTCTTTCCCACTTGAACAAGTTTGCTCCTATAAATACCTAGGGATCCATTTTGACCCCTCCCTCTCCTTCCATGGACACATCGCTGCCCTAGCCACTGCCACTAATATCCGATTGGGCATCTTACATCGGTATAAACACTGCCTCCCCCCCGGAGGCTCTTCAACTTCATGAGTCACCTCCTCTATCCTGTCCCTAGTGGACTATGGACTGCCGGTGTATAGTGCTGCTGATCAGACCGCACTCCATAAAATTCGCACTACTCTGAATAAGGCCTTCAGGTTAATTACTGGGGCACCTAGGCTAACACACACCTGTCTACTGTACGCTAAAGTGCTGGTACTTGATCTTGATGAGCACCTCAAATATCTGACCTGTATCCTTACAAAAAAGACCCTCCTTGGGCTATCCCCACCAGTATTGACCACCACCATCCGCTGCTCTGTCCCACTAGTTTATACTCGGACCTCTGGGAAAACCTCTCTTGTTATCCCTAGAGCTAGGACCTCTCACGGCCAAAGAGCCTTCAGTTTTAGGGCCCCCTTCTGGTTCAACACACTGCCCCCCTCCATCTCTGAAGCTCCAACTATATCATGCTTCAAAACGTCCTTACGGAACCACCTTGTTAACACCTGAAGCTGTAATTGCCACTAATCAAAGCCGTACTCAATACTTATGACAAAGCTTACTACTAAGCTGCTATGGACAACATAACTCTGGTATTGTTTGCATCAATCCTACCTGTATCAGCTTGTTTGATTCTATGTCTTAAGTTACTGTTATACTGTGTTATACTGTTATACTGTGTATTTTCATTTGTCTTACTGTGACAAGGTACCTTTGTAAATGAGCCTATGGCTCAAAGGTTTTCCAAACTGCTGTCTAAATAAATAAATAAAATAAATAAAACAGGCAGAACTATGATACTGTAATGCAGCAGTTTGAAGCATACTGTGCACAAGCAAAACTTCGGATACAAGGGAAGGGGTTGGAGGGGCAGCTACAGTGTAAAGATCGTTAGCTGCACATTCGAGCAGACTTGTTAGACCATTTGGCCTGTATCTGCTGGCAGTTTTGTATGTTTGTAAAAAACACAAGGCTTATGAAAGATATGTATTTAGATCCCAAATGCAAAAGGAACACAAAACAATAGAAGAATCTGTTACTGATTTGAAACTAAAAGCACAATCCTGTAATTTTGGCACACTTAGCCATTCTTTGATAAGAGATCAAATTGTGATGGGCTGTTCTGATGGCAAAGTCAAAAAGCATCTGCTGAGAGACTGTGAACTAACCATGGAAAAAGCCATCCAGATTTGTTAGGCTGCTGATCAAATGTGCATGCAACTGAAAGTCCTCACCTAAGCAAAAGACACATATGACAACTCAGAGGCTACCTGCAGTGTAAACCATGAAGAACCGAGCCCAAAGGTCCCCTACAAGTTTCACAAAGCAGGAGGTATGACAAAAAGAAACAGGCAGAACTGTAACCATTCAAAGAAAGGGTGCAAGTAAACTCTGCTGCAATTGTGGTAAACAACATGCCCACCGTAGCTGTCAGGCCCATGGTCAACAGTGTAGATCTGAGGCAGGATATTCAGACTGCTCTGGGCAGTGGCGCAAGCCTGGGTGCAGTGCAACAGGGCTGCACCGGGGCCAGGATCAAGCGATATACAATGGTGATGTGCCATGGCTCAGCACCATTGAATAAGGCACAGAAGGCACATACACTGCGCATGGCACAGTGGCACTGCACCAGCACAAGGCACAGAAAGGGAGCATGGGGATGCACCAGTGCAAGTGCAGTTGCGCTAGGTGCATCATCTGCGATATTCAGCCGAGGGCATGCAAATGAGGCCATAATATATGCAAGGTACAAATGGGGCTATTTGCATGTCATTATGGCCCCATTTGCATGCGATGCGCTGGGTAGCGGTGAAGTGTGCCTGGTGCCCTGCCAAGCTGCTGCCATCGGGGGTCGACACCCTGGTGGGCTACTGCAGCTCCCCCGCTCCTGTACGCCCGATTGCGGGCATCTGTATACATTACAGTAATACCTGGTGGTCTAGCAGTCTCCCCCGTACACCCAAAAACATGTTCATTCACATATCCGGTCCTGTGTAGTACAGTATGGTCTGCAAGCCTATTGGTCCACACTGTGGGTCAATAGGCGTACAGATCATACTGTACGCTGTCATTTGGCGGGCGACTGGTCAGTATGCGGGCAAGGTGCTCCACCCGCCGATGATGGGGGGAGTGAGGTGGCTGGGGACCTCTGTGGGTGGGTGGGAGGGATATCACTGGACCACCAGGTAATTCTTTTTTTCCACAACAGCCTGCAATTGGCTGTATGGGGGGGGGTTACCACTAGATCACCAGGTATATCCTTAATATTTACAACAGCCCATGATTGGGTATATAGTGGTTACTGCTAGACCACCAGGTATTTCTGTAATATATACAGATACTCACAATTGGGCGTACGGGGCTGGGTGGCCACTAGACTGCCAGGGGCTCAGGGTGCTTGTGGATGGTGTTCCTGCTGGGTGGGTGGCCACCCAAGGCTGGTGGCTGTTGTGTTGTGCCTTGCAATACAGCCACTCACCTGTGGGTGGCCAGCATCTGAGCCTGTTTCTTTCGGCTCAACTATGAATACCAGTGTGCGGCACATGTAGGGGTTGCACCAGCATATGCGCCGCACATCCCAGGCTGAATATTGGGATGTGCCGCATATGCATGGGCATGCACCCTACATCTGCGCCGCATACATTACCAATGCACCCCAGCATGTAGGGGGTTGCACCGTGCAACCTACCCCTTTGAATATCACGAAGGGGTGCATTGGGGAGGTTGCGCATGGCACAACCCTGTTGCGCCAGGTGCAACCCCTTTGAATATCCCGGCCCCTGTAAACAACTAATCACTTTGCAAGATGTTGCAGACAGAGAAATGCAGTGCATGCAGTCACTGAAACTGAAGACACAAATGGTGAAAATTAACTTAGTGCTGGGGTAGCAGTGATCACAAGGGTGGTGGTGGTGCAGCTGCTACAAAGCAATTCACATAAACCAAAAGAGCAGCACACTCACCCCTGCTAGAGACTGGTTGTAGAAAAGGACTCAATAACAAAAGTTGCTGACATTTTCTTTAATTAATCCATTCAGCATCAGACAGTGCAATACAGGATAGCAGTGCAGTTAAGTTAAAAAGACTCTTTATAGAGGCTGTAGATAAGCAAGGCATCTCACAGAAAAATGAATGGGCAATTCAAATACATACTAACAGCTTGAAGGTTCACTACATGATTGAAGCATGGTGGTAGAATGGTGTCGAACTAAGAGGTACAGGGTTGTGGGCAGCTGGGGCAGTACCTGGGATGATAAAAATCTGTTTGCAAGGGATAGGCTATGTCTGAATGGAGAGGGGAAGGAGGTATTAAAGCAAAAACTGGGGAGATATATTGTGACAAAAGTGGATTAAACTAGATGGGGGGTGACAAGTGGACAGCAGGTAGGCTGGGATCCAATAGAGTGGAGTCACAGCTTATCACCCAGACTAGCAGGGAAGGACTCTGGGTGGCCAAAAAGGGAAGGAGTAGAAGGGGGAGGAGATGGAGGTTGATGAAGAGAAGGGGGCAAGATGGAGGGTGGTCTTACTGAATGCGAGAAGCTTAGGTAAAATATCAGCTGAGCTACAGGCACTCTTGGCAGTGTGAAGGGTGGATATTGTAACTGTCACAGAAATGTGGGCAACTGAGCACCAGGACTGGGATCTGGCAATCCCAGGGTACAAATTATACAGGAAAGACCATAAGGGGGGGTGAGGTGGCAGTCTATGTGAGGGATGGGATAAAATGCTCAAGGGATGAGGAGGAAGAAATGAGAACAGAGGCAATCTGGCTGCAGCTCCTAGACTCAAGGGGTAGGAAACTGAGGTGTGGGGTGGTATACAGGCCATGATCCCAGTTTGAGGAGCTTGACAGGAAATTAGAGGGATAAATCAGAAAGATATGTAGAAAAGGGAAGGTGGTCATTGTGGGGGATTTCAACTTGCCGGGGGTTGACTGGAGCATTCTGGTCACCCCCAGTGCTAGGAAGCAAGTGCTCCTGGATGTGATCCAGGAGAGTCTCCTGTTGCGGTTGATCAGTGTACCTACTAAGCTAAAGAACACTTTAGATCTGGTATTGTAAAATAGGGAGGCAGTAAGGGAAATAAGGGTGGAGGATCCACTAGCCGACAGCGATCACCAAACGGTGTGGTTTAATATCACAATGTGCTGGGAGCCAGATAAATCAGTAACCCGGGGTGGTAAACTTCAGGGTGGTGGATTTTGGGAGGATGCAGGAAGTACTGAAAGGGAACTGAAGGGCATAAGGCAGAAAATGGATGCAGAGCAGAAATGGGATATTATTAAACAGGGGATTACAGAGGCAATGGAAGCTTGCACCAAGAAACAGAGTAAGAGGAGCAGAGCAAGAAACCATGCTGGATGAACAGCGAGGTAGTGGATACAGTGAGGGCAAAATGAGAGGTGCACCAGAGGTATAGGAGGATGGGGAAGGAAGGGGACAGGGAGGAGTATGCAAGATGGTCCAGGGGAGGTGACCAGAAAAGTGAGAGAAGCCAAGACCCAGAGGGAGCTGAGACTTTTTCAGATACATCAGGGAGAAAAGGAAGCACAAGAAGACAATAGTGAGGATAAAAAAGGGTGGGGAGTGGACGGAAAAGGGGAAGGAACAGGCGGAAGCACTGAATGAATACTTTTGCTCAGTGTTCACAGAACAAAAGGTGAGACCACTACCACCATGGGCTGGGAGGGTGGGAAGGGGGAGAAGAGGTGACGGAAGAATTGAGGGAGGTGGAGTCCTAGAGGGACTGAGGGCACTGAGGGTAGACAAGTCACCAGGGCCAAATGGGACCCACCCCAGGGTGCTGAGGAAGATGGCAGAGCCACTGGCAGATCTGTACAGCACCTCACTGGAGTTGGGATGTGTGCCACTGGACATGTAGTGCCATTACACAAGAGCAGACCAAGGGACAAACCAGGTAATTATCATCTGGTAAGTCTCACCTCCATAGTGTGCAAACTCATGGAAATGATACTAAAGGAAAGACTGGTGTCATACCTAGAGGACAGTGGCCTCCAGGATGTGAGGCAGCATGGGTTCATTTTGGGGAAGTCTTGTCAAACCAACCTGATACAATATTATGACTGGGTGACAGGTGAGCTGGATAAGGGTCATGCAGTGGATGTTCTTTACTTATACTTCATCAAGGCCTTTGATTCGGTGCCTTGTGGATGGCTTGGGAAGAAGCTAACTGGTGTAGGGGTAGGAGCAAAAATGATGAACTGGATTACAAGCTGGCTGAGTGAAAGGCTGCAGCAGGTGGTGGTGGGAAGGGACCTCTCAACTCCAAAGCCAGTGATGAGCAGGGTGCCACAGGGTTCTGTGCTGGGACCAGTATTATATGGGCTCTTCGTACCAGACATTGCACATGGGGTGGTGAGCAAGGTAAGTCTCTTCACAGATGACATGAAAATGGGAGCAGTGGTAGATGGAGGAGAGGGATGGAAGCAGCTGCAGAGGGACCTAAGCAAGCTAGATGAGTGGTCAGAGAGGTGGCAGCTGGGGTTCAATGCAAAGAAGTGTAAGGTTATACATTTTGGGGCAAAGAACCCAAAGAGAGAATACTGGCTGGGGGAGGTTAAGCTGGAGATCACTGAGGAGGAGAAGGACCTAGGTGTAATGGTAACAAGGACCATGTAAAACACTGCCCAGTATAGGAGAGTGGCTATAAAAGCAAACAAAATGCTGGGGTGCATAGTGAGGGGGTTTTCATCCAAGTGAAGAGAGGTGATCTTGCCCCTCTACAGGTCGCTGGTAAGGCCGCACTTGGAGTACTGTGTGCCGCTTTGGAGGCCATACCTGAAGCATTATATCAAGCTACTGAAGGGGGTGCAGAGGAGGGAAATGAAGATGATATGTGAAGTGGAGGGGAGAGACTATGAGAGCAGGCTTGGAGACCTGAATATGTATATCCTAGAGGATAGAAGGGACGGGGGGCATGATAGAGACATTGAAGTATCTGAGGGGACTCAATAAGGATGGGGCAGACAGGGTCTTTAAGCTTAGAAGGGACAGGGATACTAGGGGGCACAGGCTAATAATAGAGGGGAAAAATTTAGAAGGTAAATGAGGAGACACTATTTCACAGAGAGGGGGTTGGGAGCAAAATGGAATGCACTACCAGAATGGGTGGTATTATGTAAATCTGTGAACAGTTTTAAAAGGGCATGGGACAGGGAACAGGGGAAAGTGAGGGTGGGGAAGGTGGAGCTCTAGTGGAATGACAAAGGTGAGGGGCAGCTGCAAACTAGGGGTGCTAGCTGTACACTCAAGCATACTTAGATAGACCGGATGGTCTGTTTCTGCTGGCACATTCATATGTTTGTATGACACTGGTACTGAAATAAACATGCTCCCAGCTCTCGACTGTGGTGTAGGACATCAAACAAACCACAGATAAAGAAGAACACTACTGTTTTAAAGGCATATGATGGACTAACCGTACCCAATATAGGGTACTGTACACTAAATGTCCAGCACAAAGGCAAGGTCAGTAAACAGAATTTTGTAATTGTTACAGGGGACAAGAAGCCAATCTTGGGGCTAGACACCAGTCAGAAGTTGGGTCTGATAGAAAACTTGTTTGCAATAGAAAATAACATGCCTCTCACTAATAATATCATACTTGAATACAGTGATGTTTTTAAAGGACTGAGCAAATTGCCCATTACACATCACATCACTGTGGATGACTATGCAGTTTCAGTAATTCATGCAACAAGCAGAGCCCCTGTAGCTCTGAGAGAAAAGCTGAAAAAGGAATTGAAACATTTACTAGACATGGATGTTATAGAAAAAGTGGAGGAGCAGACACCATGGGTTCACTCCTTAGTGATCACTTGAAAAAAAAAAGATGGATCACTGCACTTGTGTTTGGACCTAAAAGAGTTGAATGCATGCATTAAGAGGGAGCATTTCCATATTACCACCAGATATGAAATTCTGGATGAAATGGCAGGGGCCAAGTATTTTTAAATATTGGATGCCTCCTCAGGATTCTGGCAAATACCTCTAATGTTAGAAAGTGCACGCTAATATACTTTTAACACTCCATATGGGAGGCACTGTTTTAAAAGACTATCATTTGGCATCTGCTCAGCACAAGAAATTTTCCACAGAACAATGCAGCAACTGCTAGAAGGCATTGAAGGGGTTAAAGTTTACATTGATGACGTGCTGATCTGGGGCTCTTTAGACGAGCCACATGACATCAGACTGAAATAAAAGTGTTACAAGTTGCCAGGGAAATATGCTTTAAGTTAAATAGAGCAAAATGTCAGATAAGAAAGACTGAAATTCTTTACCTAGGAGAAATTCTGTTAGAGGAGGGGGTAAAATCTGACCCAGCCAAAGTGCAGGTGGTTAACAGAATTCCACAACCCAACTCAGAGAAAGATTTACAATGGTTCCTGGGGATGGTGAATTATCTGGGGAAGTTCTTTATCATTCTGACTAACAAAACATGTAATCTGAGAAAACAGCTACTTAAGTCAGCCACATGGGCTTGGACACCTGTCCATGCCCAATAATTCCCAGAAATAAATAGACTACTGACTGCAGCACCCACATTACAATATTTTGATATTACTTGTCAGACAAACGTTTCCACGGTTGCTTCAAATGATGGCCTAGGAGCAGTATTGTTACAACTAAGAAATAGCAGCTGGAGACCTGTTGCATATGCATCCAGAGCCTTTACAAAAACAGAATACAAATATGCCCAAAAAGAAAAGGAGATATTGGCCATAGCCTTTGAATGTGATGCCTTTCTTAATTACATTTATGGTACCCCCTTTGTAATAGAAACAGATCACAAACCACTGATTATTATTTCAAAAAGGGACTTATGGCAGGCCCCTTCATGGATTCAGAGACTATTAATCAAACTATTGAAATATGATTACAAGACAGAATACACACCAGGACACTATTTGATTGTGGATGATACTTTGTCAAGAACATAGGATGAAACTCATAGGACCAAAGATCAAATCATGGAAACAGAAGTGGACATTCACATCAATAGAATAAAGACTTCTGGAGCTGTCTCAGCACAGATGCAGAAAAGACTGCAAACTGCAACAGAAGCAGATGAAACATTATAAGCGGTAGTGTCAGCAATGCAAAATGGATGGAAAGGAAAATTCAACTCACGCAGGTATGTGCCACTTCAGACTGAATTATCATTGGTAGATGGAGTATTGCTTACGGGTGATTGAACTGTAGTGCCTAGTACCCTAAGAAAAGAAATGCTACAGAAAATTCACGACGGTCATATGGGTATTGAAAAATGTAAACACAGAGTCAGACAAGTAGTATACTGGCCAGGAATCACTAAGGATGTGGAAAATACAGTTTTGGCCCATTATATATGTCAGAAATACAGGCCTGCACTGCAGAGAGAACCTCTAATTTCAGACTCAGAAACTGCCAACATTTGGGAAATAGTCGGGATAGATTTGTTTAAGCTAGAAGGCAGAAAGTACATGGCTGTGATTGATGCATTATCATGTTACCCAGAAGTTGTGAAGTTTAAGACACCCACATCCAGACAGGTGATATAAGAGCTTAAAGTAATCTTTGCAAGAGTTTGGATACCACGGATGTCAGGACTAATAATGGACTGCAGTTTGCAAGTGCAGAATTTAAAGGCTTTACAAAGTCCTACAGTTTCAATTACATCACCTCCAGTCCTACATATCCACAAGAAAATGAGTTGGCTGAATTTGGGTTCAAAATCATAAAACATATACTAAAAATGGCTAGAGAGGAAAACTCAGACTCATCCATTGCATTACTGAATTAAAGAGCAACACCAATGGAATGTGACAAATCCCTGGCTGAATTGCTCATGGGACACCAAATTCATACCCGATTACCTAAGATGACACTTGAATGTTACTTGGGCAATAAAAGTATACTGAAAAAAAAGACTGCAATTTCAGAAACAATGTGATACCTATGACAAAACAGCAAAGGATCACAGATGATTGCACCACAAGGGACAGTACTTACAGAGACAGAATATTTACCTGAGGGACCCAGGAACGGGGCAGAAACACAGTATGAGGAAAGTAGGATGCCTATGACTTAGGAGGACTATGACCAGGAAAGAAATTCTAGTCTAAGAAATAAGGCTCTATTCAACTTTCCTGAAATACCACAGCAAAATACTGAAAATGCCTAGTGCTCAGATGTCTAATGAAACTGTTAGACATAAGGCTCCTGAACAACTGGGCAGGTCAAGATTTGGAAGACTAATAAACAAGCCAAAGAGACTTATTAAAGACTGTTAAAATCCTAAAACGCTAAGATCCCTGACACTGCAGTCGCAATTTTCAGATACTCTATCTTCAGGTGGGACAGGATTTCAAAATGGGGTGGTGGCTGTGCCATCTACCTGAGAGATACCCTCATGGGACATGTCATCCCATTTTCTAACTCAGGATCCCCATCTCAGGTCCTCAACATCAAAATCCTCCTAGGGGCCCATAATAAAAGTCTCACTATAGCCTCTGTATACATACAGCCAAAGGACCAGGCCAGTGGTTTCAACAGCATCATGGAATTCCTCATGGGACTACACCATAAGTTGGAGACCATAATTCTGGGTGATTTTAACATAAACTGGCTTTCACCTGAGGCCTGCACCTACAAGGATGCTGTCACAGCACAACACCTCACACAGCTTGTCCCCACCCCCACTAGGTGCAACTATAGGATGGGGACCTACACTCTACTTGATTGGATACTGTCAAACCTCCCTGAAAGAATCTCTAAGGTGTCTGTACTCACTGATACTTTAAGTGATCACTCACCTGTTATCTGCTGTTGGGCTAACAAATTCACCAAGCCCCCTTCTAAAATAATACACACCAGGGTACTCAAGCAGGGGCACCTTCAGCTGCTAAAATCACATCTAAGTAGGCTGGACTGGTCGACAATTGACTCATTCAATGATACAAACAAAGCCTTGGAACTGTTCATCAGTCGCTTTACGGCGGCCTGTGATATCCATGCACCACTTAAAAAGATGAAGGTTAAAGGCAGGTGTAACCCATGGATAAACTCTGAGCTTGTAGCATGGCTCAAACAAAGCGACCACCTCTGGCACTGTGCTTGAGCCACATCAGCGCAAGGGGACATTCAAAAATACAAATCTACAAGAAATGGCTGTACTCGAGCTATACGGAAGGCTAAAAGCAAATATTTTAGGGAGACACTCTCCAACTCCTGGGGTGATGGGAAAAAATGTTGGAATAACTTGAAGGACCTCACATGCAAGGATACTAAGGCACCACCCACCATGCTTAACAATGATGGAACACCTACGCCAGACCTAGGTATCATCTCCAATACGTTCAACAATGCGTTCTCCAACTTTGGCAGTGTCCTTCCACCTGATTGTTCAACACCCCCACCACCAATTCCCCCTTTGACACTACATCCCAAGTACACACAACTCTGCAGTTCTTTTTTTTAAGAGATCCCAATGCACTTATCCAGAACCTATATATGCAAGGGCATCCGCAAAACTGGCTACAGTGGTGACTCACTCGATCTGAAGTTGCTTGTACTAGTCCTAGACGAAATCCGTGAACTCCTGACAAAGATCTTTAACCTTTCCAGAAGATTGGGTCAATTCCCATCACTCTGGAAACAGGCAACTATCACACCTGTACACAAAAGTGGAGACAAGTCACTGCACACCAACTACAGGCACATCTCCATCGCCTTCCCCATCTAAAGCTCTGGAATGAATAGTCTCGGACCAGCTTGTCAATTTCCTGGACAAATATGAAATACAGTGCCCAGAACAGCATGGCTTCTGAAAAGGGCATAGTACCACTACGGTACTGTTGGAATTTACCGGATTCATCCATGACACCCTTGACCAAAGAATCTGTGGGGGGGGGCAGTATTCATTGACCTGACAAAGGCCTTTGATACTGCTAGCCACCCACTCCTACTCAGGCAACTGACCACTCTTGGGCTCTCCAAGGATGCACTGCCCTGGTTTGCTAGCTACCTCTGGGGAAGGGACCAACGTGTTAGGATTGCTGGAGTCACCTCTGATGAAAAACCAGTCCTCTCAGGTGTCCCGCAGGGGTCTATACTGAGGTCATTACTCTTTTCTCTCTTCCTGAACAGTCTCCCTAGCATCTGCCAACAGAGAATATTACTGTATGTGGATGATGCAGTACTGTTTACTAGCAACCAAGACTCTAAACAACTTGAGAGTCAGTTGCAGTGTGATTTCAGACATGTTGAAGAGTGGTTTAGCTCACATAAATTCATCCTGAACTACAGCAAAACTAAGGTCATGACATTCTGCAACACACGGAGCAAGTATAAACTTCTATCCCTCACCATCAAGAACCACGTGGGGACCTCACTTGAACATGTTCCTGAGTTTAAATATCTCAGCATCACCTTGGACAGTTCCCTTTCTTGCACATGGCACATTAGTAATGTAGCTAAGGCTGCCAACATACGGATCGGCCTGCTCCACAAGCACAAACACTGCATGACCACTGATGCCCTTAGACTGGCCATCTACAGCTCCGTCACCTCCATCATCGACTACGGTCTAGTCATCTATGGCTCTGCTTCCCCTACTGCCCTCCGGAGGATATCGGTGACACTCAACAAGGCCTGTAGGCTTCTAACGGGTGCCGCCTGCCTAAAACACACCTGTGACCTGTATGCCATGTCAGATGGCTACCACTCCTTAGTAGAATACAATACCAGACCTGCTTGTTAACCAAAAAAGTTCTCCTCGGGCTCATGCCATCAGGAGTGGCAAAGCTCCTTACTGCCAACAGCAGTACCCAGCTTACATGCAGTGCTCTATATCAAACCTTCCAGGTTCCCAGATGCCGGACCACAATGGGTCAGAGTTCATTCACGCACAGGGCTCCTCAGTGGTACAATACCCTTAACAAAGAAACACTTACAACTGTGACGCTTGGTCCCTTTAAAAGGCAACTCAGACTGTTCCTCACCTCTACCACTCAATGTGACTGCCTCTCCTAAGTAACTGCCTCCTCATTTTATCCTAATCAAAGGTGACCAGTAACCTCCCTTAGAGTGCCACTGTTTTGGCACCAGTTTCCCCCACTCTCACCCCATACCCCCTGCCCCACACCACACTGCCTCCCACACCCCCTTCCCTCTCTAATGGCACTTTCAGATATGGGTCCCTCCAGCCCATCCACCTCGCACTTTTGCCACCCACCTCTACCTGCTGACACTGGCCCTTTAGCCTGCCTACTAGTTTTTCCTGACTCCCTCCTACCCTTTACTAACTATATACTGTTCACCCCGAAACTTGTCTAAAGCTGGCTTATGTTTTCTCTCTCTCCATTTTTGGCTGTATAATAAATGCTAAGACATCTTTGTGTTTTTAAGACTGTAACCATTGTTGACCTTTGTACGTATGTATGTTACCCTACATCCTTTGAAGTGGCACCTTTGTAAATGAGCAGCTCCTGCTCAAAGGTATTTGTAATCCTAGAGTTTAATAAAATAAAAAAATATATAAAAGGATGGTACATACAGTATTTCTTAATTTAAATAAAAGTGCTGTAGTTAGAATTGATTTGGAGGGCTTTATGTGAAATAGTGTAATCTTTTTTTTTTTAGAAAACAGAGGATGCGTTGATAAGGGAATAGATGTAATGAACAAGTAATAAATGTCAGACAGCACATCTCTGCTACAACCCAGCACAGGAAGGTAGTTTCAAGGTCTGTGTGTTAAACAGGGAATCATGTAACAAGGGGCCATCCTGTTTGAGGGGCTCTGAACCATTAGTCTTTGTCTGTACAGAGTTGAATCATGAAAGTGTTAAAAGATTCTAATGAACCTTTTGTTTTGACTACTATAAAACAAAATACCCTGGATCTTGGGGTGCCCAGAAAAAGCATTGTGGGGCATTTTTGTAAAAAAACAAACACCAGAATCTAGCTAAATGGGATGGTTCAAGTGTTTTTTTTTCACAAATCATTTTTGGTTTGTGAGAGTCATTTTTGCTCTGTGACACCTAGATGATGTGAACCAAAAACACTCTCATGAGCACACATACGAACATAAGAATTCGCAGTCAGATAAAGGCCTTATGGTCTATCGAGTCTGCTCAAGTGTACAGCTAGCAACCCTTATACTGCAGCTGCCCCTCCTTCCCCTTCCCGACCCTCCCTCTAACCCTATCCCATCCCCTTTTGAAGCAGTCTACAGTTCTACAGGATATCACTTCTGCAGGCAATGCATTCCACCCAGACACCTCTCTATCCATAAAAAAGTGTCTTCTCATTTTTCTCCTGAATCTTCCCCCCTCCAATCTGAGATCATGACCTTGAGTGTCCCTACCCCACTTAACTTAAATAGTCCCTCCATGCCTGTCTTGTTTATTCCCTTCATGTACTTGAAGGTTTCAATCATATCACCCTATCTCTCCTCTCCTCCAGTGAGTGCATGTTCAACTTCCTCAGCCTGCTCACGTAGGGTATGTCCCCTAGTCTCTGGATCATCTTTGTTGCCCTGCACTGAACCCCCTCCAGTAAATTAATGACCCTCTTCAGGTATGGGTGCCAGTACTGTATGCAGTACTCCAGGTGTGGCCTAACCAGTGACCTATGCAATGGCAGGATCACCTCTCCTCTCCTTGAAGATATTCCCCTGGCAATACAACCCAGCATTTTGTTGGCCTTTGCAGCTGCCTTACTGCATTGTGTTTTGGTTCATATCAGAGGGTTATCCAAAACCAAACATTAAATCCTTGTAACTCTGGAACTGTTTAATATCTTTTCATGAAACCTTAGAAAGACACTACCTTGGTATGGTACTGGGTCAATATAGTGCTGCTGAAACAGCGCATGAATTATCATGCAAGACAAAGTGCGAAAGGAACTACAGTGATGGGTTTCTTAGCATGAGGTAATAACCACTAACCCTGTCACTGTAGTGTTGCATGGTAGAGTGTGAAGTATACTGCTGGTGCAGTGCCTGGCTGAGCTGCTCCTGTGGTGGAGTGACTAGAGCACCAGCATCCATTGGCATCGGGGACCTGGGGTTGTGATTAGATTCTTCCCAGGTCCCTTTGTGTTAAGGCTTTAAAAAAAAAAAAAGTGATTTTGCCTGCACCCAACTTGCTTCCCATCCCCTAAATCCACACCTCCTTGGGAGTTACTTATTTTAATTGGGCTAACAGTGTGCACTGTTCGTTATCGGTCGGGGTGTTGTTCCGATGTTATTTTGCCACATGCTGTTTAGTGGCATTGTTGATATGCACGGTTTTGCCAGCAACATTATGACCCTTGGTAGAGGCTGCTTCTACCCTGAAAGTTTTGTGGAAACATTCACTGCCACCTAGGCCATATGTGAGTGCAAAAAAAAAAACAACAACCCATGTTACGTATAGGAAAAAAGTGACCCTTTTTACAAAATAAAGGGTATCTAGATCTTAGAAACTGCATAAGGTGCCATCATGAAACTTTCAGTATCTTGAGACTATGGCATTGTGACTGCACTTACACATTTTTGGGCTATTCTTTTGAATGCCGCCAAAGTTATTATGGTGCAAATTTAGGGGTTTAACATTGAGCTCTCCCCTCAACCCTAACTACAGGGACGCTACCACACCCCTATAATATACAGAGTGAGGGAAAGAGAGAGAGGGAGAGGTAGTAAACCACAAGCCCAAAGGGCAAGTGGATTTATTACTTCATTATACACCAAGATGGCAATTTTCTTTTTTTAGTATAGAACTCTTTTCAATTTATAATACATTCAGGAAATCGAACATTGGCTTTATTTTGATTTTTTAATGCTTTTTAAAAAGTTTCCAACAGTGAAAGATTAGCTGCATAACTGCTTGCAGGTTGCTGTGTTTTGCAGTGTGTGTGTGTGTGTGTGTGTGTGTGTGTGTGTATGACATAGCATAGTATGGGTGCAGCAGAAGGGTAGGGTAAGATGAACTGTTTATCAAGGATATACTATGATATCCCAACACTCATTTGCCTGACACCCTGTAGCCCGATGCCAGAATCCTGAAATGCAAAATCCTGACAGTGGGATTTTGCTTGTTTTCCATGTTTCGGGGGCTTTGCCTTCCGCACCCCCTTAATTAGGGTTACAAACTCAGGGGGAGCAAAATCCCACTGTCAGGAATTTGTGTTTTGGGATTCTAGCATCGGGCTATAGGGTGTCAGGCAAGTGAGTTCAGGATATCACAGTGATAACGTTTTTCAAACATTTACTGTCTGGAGTGTCTAATTCCTACTGTTACAATCACAGAAAGAATGGAAGAAAGTTATGAAATTGGTATGCATGTATGTGTATTTGTGTGGGGATTGGTAGATGTCTCACAAACAGCATGCTGCTTTCACTGCAGGAGTTTGAGGTGTGTGCAGAAAAGGATTGCTCCATGATGTTTACAGTAGCATAGTATAAGACAGTCTGCTTGATTTATCAATTAATTTGTTTATCAAGTTGAAAGCTTTGAGGTTTTCATTGCTTTAAAACACCTGCAGTGTTGGAAAAGTGTTGCCATACATAAAGAACTGTAGAAATTTGTACATGGTTTTTGTGAGAGCAGCAGTGGTCCTGGAGTTCCATGTTTTATGGTAAGTGGATTTCATTTTGAAAACCTTGTTTTTGGTAAAGATGAGTTTAGCACTTGTTTGTATTTCAGTAACCATGTTGTGCAAGTTGAATCTCCATGGCTTATTTTAGAATGAATTGTCAATGTGTGCGTGTGTGTGTGTGGGGACAATTATAACATACTGCAAAAGCCATTTTTTTTATTTTATTTAATGGATTATCCATGGATACAGATCAAGTACATATCAGAACGTATGGTATATAGACCACAGACAACTGTTCTGGGCTATATGAAACCAATATCCAATACAATAACTGAAACTCAGTGGGAGCCTAGGGCCCCAATCTGATAATAAAGGACAACAAGTCCAACAACTTGAAGCCATAGGAAATAATAATCTTACCCCAAAATATTGAAACAATGTCTGCACCAGCTCCTATAACTCCTTGCAGAACTAAATCAGTAGGGGGAGGGCTGATAGATCTGTAAGGAGGATGCGGGATATGAACAGACTGCCTTGGTTTGGTTAAGTTAAAACTTTACATATAAAGGTGCTATGATGGAGTGTATGTCCGTCATGCTCCTTTCATCCATAAACCACTTCACAACCATGCAACACAGGCTGCGCAGGTTTTGACAGTGGGGGGAAGGACTGTAGTGTGATTTGTAACAAATCCCTTTTGCTTTAAGGTTAGCTCTTTAAGACCTCATGGCACTGCTTGTTCTGTGTGTTGGATGTTCCTCAGGGGAGGGGTGTTAACAACCAACACCTTGGCACAGTAAAAGGAGAGAGACAGAGGAAACTGTGAAGTGAAGACAGAGAGAGAGAGAGAGACTGAACTAACAGTTTTTTGTTAAGCTGAATACAAGCTGTTTGTTTTTTTGTTTTTCCTCCATTACTGAAAGAAAGGCAGATTTTGTTGGATTTGAACTGGTGTCTGGGGACGGGTGTTCTCTTTGAGAGTGTTCTCTGAGAAGCCACCCGGTTCGCTACCCTGTCACATGTGGTTAGCTTTTGCATGGGATCAAACTTCCCCTTGTTTAAATAGGGGTAAGATGGACTCAGATTAAGTACTGAATGGCTGGCAGAACAGCAGGTTCAGCTGGTGCAACAAGTCCAGATGCAAAGAGACTGTATGGTCTAGTAAGAGCAATTGCAGGTGCAGAGAGACCAGTAGCAGCAGGAGTTTATGAAGTAGTTGAAAACACGGAAAGAAAATGTCCCCAGCTCCAGGCTACAGGGAATCCAGTTGCTGTAGAACCCCATCCTGTGCTAACAAAAATGGGTCCTGAGGATAACCCCAAGGCCTGCCTTATGACTTTTGAGAGGGTTGCCAGTACCACTGTCTGGCCACTAGAAAGTTAGACTACTCACATTGTACCATATCTGACTGGAGCTGCCCAAGCTGCATATAGAAGCCTAACTGCCAGTGCCAGAGATTATAATCAAGTAAAGATGGTTATCTTAGACTGGGTCAGAATAACCAAAGAGAGTTACCAATGGAACTTTTGCACCTTGGGTTTCAAGATTAGAGAACAACCTAGAGTACTGACAAAAAGACTACAAGACTTGGCTACTCGGTGAAAACAACCAGAGGTATGCACTAAAGGGGAGATTATAGATTTGATTGTACTGGAGTGGTACTGGAATATTTTAGCAGACTGAGTCCATGAATGGTTAAGCCAAAATGAACAGACCACTCTGGCTGTAGCAATGAAAATCATTGAACATTACCTGGAAGCTGAAAGTCCAGAGGTTGTTAAGAAGAAGGGAACTCATGACAACCCTCAAGCGGCAACCTAAGGAGAAGATCCCCGCAGAAGATGAGAGAAAGGACTTTGGAGGGATGGGAACAAATGTGCTGGCATGAGTACGCAGTCAACTGGAGAGATATTACTTACCCCTCCACTTCAAAAATATATAACCCCAGGGCCTGGTATAATTCCATTAGTCCCAAGACCCCAGTCTCTGGTGACCCAAATGGGAGGGGGCGCAGCTCACAGGCCTGATAGTAGTAACAATATATGTTTTTATTGTGGTAAAGTAGGGTATGTCAGTAAGTTTTGTGACTGCATGGACTGTGATTTTGCAGAATACATAACCACTGCCCACACACGTGTCCCAGGCTAAAAACCCATATATAATACCAGTGCAAGTGGGGAACCAAACAGTTACAGCTTTGGTAGATTCAGGCTGTGGGAAGACATTAGTTATAGAATCTGTGGAAGGACCCAATCTGGGTCAGTGAGGAGATCCCATAAATATTGCCTGCATGCATGGGGATACCCATAAACACCCTATGGCTCCTGTATGGTTAAAAGTAGGCAACTGGGCAAGATAATAGAGGTGGGAATTTCCAAAACCTTACCCTGGTCAGTAGTCTTGAGCTGAGACTGGGAAGGGTTTCATACCCTCCTACAGAGTAATACTGAACATTCGTGCCCACAAGAGGCCACACATAGGGACTAGATCATGTATTTACTTTTACTGACTTTGTACTATTTGGCCCAGAAGGGAAGCCTAAGATGTTCTCAGATCAGAAACAGAGGGAGAAAAAGGAAAGGGCCCCTCTATCTGAGATTGTTTTGGGCAACATAAGGAGCCAGGTTCAAGGAAGGGCCTAGATGACTCAGATGAGGACACGGCATCCACATTTATAGGACATCATGTGATCATTCTGGAGGTCAGACTAGACATTTTTTCAAAACCTGGACAACACAATCTCTGAACAAAGGGTTGATGAGGTTCTCAGGAATGCCTACCTGAATTTAGCTGTGGTAAATGATAAAGTGGCAGATGGAGTAAAAGCATAATGTTTTCCAAGGTTTGAACTGAAGGATAATATTTAGTACTAGGCAGAACCTGAGAAACAAACTGGGACTTTACGTTACCAGTCAGCGGTTCCCAGGTCTGCAAGAAGGGGGGTACTGAGGCTGACCCATACTATACCTATTGCAGTTCTATTGGTCAGGGATAAAATCCAGGCACACATACTTGGCCATTTCTTCTGACCAAGTATATGGAAGGAAGTAGCATGTTTTTGTACTTCCTGCCCTGATAGTCAGTTGCTGGCCTCCAGAAGTATAAAAAGGGACCCTTTGATCCATATGCCCATAATAGACATCCCATTTGAAAAACTTGGGGTTGATATGGTGGGACACTTGATAAAACATACTTCTGGGTATCAGTATATATTGGTTATATTAGATCAGAGTACCCGTTACCCCAAGGCTATTCCCCTATATTCCAGTACTGCCTGGTGAATGGCAAAATAATTGATAAAAGTATTTTCCCAAGTTGGGCTGCTGAAGGAAATCCTAACTGATCAAGGCACAAACTTCATGTCAAAATGTATGATGAAGGTGTGTGCTTTACTGAAGGCTAAGTCCATCTGGACATCAGTGTACCTCCCACAGACCAGCAGCTTAGTGAAACACTTTAATAAATCATTAATAGGTATACTGTCTAAATTTGTGTCAATTGAGGTAAAAAACTGGGATGAATTATTACCCTGTTTAATGTTTGTCATTTGGGAGGTGCCACAGTCGTCCACTAGGTTATTGCCCTTTGAATTGCTGTACGGGTAACAACCCTGAGGAATGTTGGATCTTGTAAAAGAGATGTGGGGAAAAACAGGCATAGTCCAACTAACATGGCCTAATATATATTACAAATGAGAGAAAAATTGGACACAGCTGGCAGATTTGTCAAAGAAATTTTAATAAAAGTACAGCAAACCCAGGCAGGGCACTATGACCAAGGGGCCTGGCTACGGGAGTTCATGTCCAGTGACAGAGTACTCCTTCTTTTGCATAGCTCTGACAGTAAACTCTTAGCCAAATGGCAGAGACCATATGAGGTCCCCAGAAGGTGGGGCTGGTTAATTACAATGTCTTACAACCAAACAAAAAAACAGAGAAACTAATTTACCGTATCAATTTGTTGAAACCCTGGAAAGACAGGGAGGTATTGCTCATTGAACCAGAAGATCCTAAAGGGGCCCCAAGTCTGCTAATGGATGAGGGCACTGATGATGAAACCCTGGATTTGAGACCTAAATTTGTAAAGGAATCGCGCATCATCTCAGCGGATGATTGGCTAAACCAAAACCAAAAGCTAGAAGCCCAGAGGCTAGTAGAGAATTCTGTGGATATATTCTCCTCAAAGCTAGAATGAATCCATGTGATCCAGCACCACATAGGCACAGACCCAGGCATCCAGATCCGCCAACAACCAAACAGTCTAATGGAAAAAATCCAAGTGACAACATGGGAAAAAATCCAGTTTGCGCCACAGATGGGAGTCATTGAGGAATCCCAGAGTGAATGGTCTAGCTCTACTGTTCTGGTCCCAAAAACAGACAGGATCACCCAGTTTTGCATAGACTTATGCAATGATAATGCTGTATCCAGAGTCAATGCATACCCTATGCCAAGGGTAGACAAACTTTTGGATTGTCTGGGGAAGGCTTGTTAACATTAGTACCCTGGACCTGACTAAGGGGTATTGGCAAATTCTGTTGACTCCTGAGTGCCATGAGAAAATGGCCTCTGTCACCCAATTTGTCCTATATCAGTTTACCGTACTTCCCTTCAGATTGCATGGAGCCCCAGCCACATTCCAAAGAATGATACACTGCATTATCCATCCCCATGTGCTGTATGCAGCAGCTTACCTGTACATTGTGGTCATATTTAGCCCTGATTGAGACAGCCACCTGCAGAATGTGGCCACAGTATTTCAGTCACTCAAGGAGGCAGGTCATATGGCCAATGCCACGAAATGTGCCCTAGGGTAGCAGGAGACAAAATACTTGGGGTATGTGGCTGGAAACAGCCACATACACCCAGTTATCGACAAAGTAAAGGCCTTAGCTGACTGCCCCATCCCAACTACTAAAAAGCAGGTTAGGTCCTTTCTTGGACTTGCAGGGTATTATGGCCAATTCATTCCAGAATTCTAAACCCTTTCTACCCACCCCACTGACTGACCTGATTAAAAAAAACAAACAAAAAAAAAACGAATAAGGTCTGTTGGTCACTTGAATGTCAGATGGCATTTTAGGGACCAGTCACACAAAGTTCAGATTTCAACTCTCCTTTCATTTTGTACACAGACACCACTGAGGTGGTTTTTGGGGGCAGTGTTATCACAAGAATTGAGGGTGGGATTCACCCCATCCTATATCTATCTCACAAACCTTCTCCCCGGAACAACACTATGCCATGCAGGAAAGAGTGTCTGGCAGTAAAGGTAGCAGTGGTCACCCTACACTACTACCTGTTGGAACAGACGTTAACCCTTGTTGCTTACCACACTCCTTTCAAGTGGTTACATGCTATACAGCATACCAATGTCCATGTTGCCAGAAGGCATTTGGCCCTGCAGCCTTTTTCATTTGATCTGCTCCACCGGTCAGGCACACAGCATGGTAAAGCAGATTTTTTTCTCTCAGGAAGGTGGGTCTCTGAAGCCCATTACCAAGCATGGTGTGGGCACGACTCTGAGGGGGAGGGTATGTGACGGAGTGTATGTCCATCATACTCCTTTCACCTGTAAACCACTTCACAACCCTGCAACACAGGCAGCTCAGGTTTTGACAGGGGTGTGGTGGGATTTATACCAAACTCCTTTTGCTTTAAGGTTGGTCCTTTAAGAACTCACTGTACTGCCTGTTCTCAAGGCTGGATGAACCTCATGGGGAGGGGTATTAACGAGCAACACCGGGGCCAATAAAAAGGGAGTGAGAGGGTTCTGTCTCTGTTAAGTGGAGACAGAGATAGACTGAACTATTTTGTTAAGTTGACTACAAGCTAGTTGTTCAATGTGCTTATGCAACTGGATGAGATGTGATGACGCAAGGAACCTTAGAGGAGTGTTTGCCCCCTACAGGTGCCACGGGAATGAATGCATCGGCTAAAGGTAGGTTAGGAAGAAGCCCACAGGTAAGACAGATGAGCCACTGGAGGAGGAGGAGGAGGGGTGGATGGTGGGCAACGAAAAAAATGAATCTTGGTGAGGCTCAGGATGTGTGACCTTTTAAGCCCGATGGGGGAGTGACGTTGTTGCTCCGCCCATCGAACCTTGGGCTTAAAGCCCTCCCATTCAATGTGCTTACACAACTGGATGAAATGAGATGAGATGAGATTAGATGAGATGAGATGAGATGAGATGATGCTTGTGTAACTTGATTTGCTTTGTGGCTTTCCGCCTCTCTATCCATGGGATATACCACCCTGTAGGGGTACGACGCAAGGAACCCTAGGGGAGGGTTCCCCTCCTTACAGGTGCCGCAGGAAATGAATGTGTCAGTTAAAGCTAGGTTAGGAAGAAGCCCAAAAAGAATATCCACAGATGTTGAACTTCAAAGAGGCGAGGATGATGACTGAATTCTGTGAAGATGATGAGGGCTGACAGAGAGAGGGGAAAGCCGGGTCCACCATCCACCTCCATCCAACAGCGGAACCTAACTAACTAACCGAAGAAAGCACTATCTCTTAACTAATATTATGACCATTGGCATGGAGGAGAGGAAAAACCCCCTTTGAGGACGAAACCTTTGGGGATCCAAGGCCTAGGTCACCTTCCATCCAGGCTGACAACGTTTGATTTGAGGATGTATGTCAGTAAAGAGAATGGTTCATGAACGAGGGATGTGCGTAGGGAGGATGGAGTAACAGGCAAATGATGGGGCAGAGTCCAGGTGAAGGAGGGCTCGGGTCAAATGGAAGAAGTCGTAGAAGCAGTTGGACAACCGAAGGCAAGCGGGAGTAGTCTAGCAACTGGAAGGCAGCCACGGGCAGGGCCAGCAGGAACAGCCACAAGATGCGACAGGGAATGGAGCCCAGACAGGATAGGAGCTAGCTGACCCCCAGCAAGGGGGAGGAAAGAAGGAAGACAGGAACCGAGCTGCTGCCGGGGGGGGGGCACCTGATGAGTGAGGGCATACACAGAGAACTTCTACTTCAGAAACGACAGGTGTGGTTTCAGACCAGCACACATAGAAATACAACGGCAGGAGGAATGGAGTAAATGGCTCATGAGGCAGAATACCACAGATGTACAACATCAGGTTAGTGAGAATCAAAACCTAGCAGAGTGCCGAGTATGAGGGCCTTGCCTCCAAAGGTTTAATACTAGCGCTACAAGGGAGAAAGAGCCAGGTAGCAGTACAACTGCAACATACAGGAACCGGATACTTACTACACAGGAGCCCCACATGTCATCTATCCACACAAATGGAAGAACTGATCCCAGATGATGGAAACAGGTGGGAACTGCAGATGAGATCGAAAAAGTCAGGTTCAGAAAAGAAGGCCACTGCGGCAATGGGGAAGTGAGCTGGAGCTTAGGCTAGAAGTGAGCGAGGGGCGTGTAGGAAAAATGAAAGTGCACACAACCCAACAGATCCCAGATTCCAGAGAATGAAAGGCACAGCTGAAAACCAGCTGCTTATGAAGCTGTTGGATTGTAGGCTCCCTATGTGCTGCAACCAGAAAGTCAGGAAGTCGAGCAATGACCATCGTGAAGATGCAGTCTGCTGTTTGCGTCTCAAGTACCACAATAGGGTTTTTGAACACAGAGTTCCAGAGTGGCACAGAAAATCAGAGGCAGTGCCTTGCAGAGCAGCAAGCTGTACAAAAAAAAAATAAAATACAGGAGAGCAGAAACAGGAAGGAGAGCCACACAGGAGACGAACGCCAACTAGCAGAGCACAGGAGCGAGGATGAGCGATGGGAAGACCCAGACGGCAGAAGGAGGGAAGATAAGGCACCAGTTGGGCACAGGGGTGAGACGCAAAACTCACAGCAAAGGGGCGCCCAGAGGCAGGAACAGAATGAGGAGAGGAAAACGAAAGAGAAACCAGAGCTTCAAGGAGCCAGGAAAAAGATAGGCTAGATGAAATGATGGAAACCAGGAAGAGAGAGCGGGACAGGGGTGGGGGAGATAATAAGCAGAGAAACGAACGAAGAGTGGGGGAGGCATAGACAGACAGGAGGGGCAGAGGCGGAATGAGGAGAACGTAGAATGAGGGAGAAATGCAGGACAGCTGGAGGCAAGAGAAGGAAATGACAGGCAGAACAAACGACACAACAGAACAGAGAGAAGAAGCAGCCCACAGAGCCTTCGGCTGCAACAAAAAAAAAGAATCCTGGCAAGGCCCAGGATATGTGACCTTTTAAGCCCGATGGGGGAGTGACGTTGTTGCTCTTCCCATCGAACCTCAGGCTTAAAGCCCTCCTATTGTTTTTTTTTTTTTTTTTTGTTTTTCCTGTTACTGAAAGTAAAGCAGATTTCATTTGATTTAAACTGGTTTCCAGAGTTTTATCTTTGAGAGTGCTCCCCGAGAAGCTACCTGCTTCACTACCCTGTTACAGGTGCCTACCAATGGCACTGTAAAAGGTGGAATAAACTGATTCAAAATGTCTCCAGTCCACAAAACTGAGAAGTGTGCCCTGCACACTAAATCATTCAGACCATCCCCCTTACAGAATAACAGGCGTTTAAACAAGCATTAGCAAAACACATTAGCATTTAACTTATACAATGTACCCAATTTCCTGCCAACTGGAGCTTGGGTTCTTTCGGGGTCTTGTATCGCCATGCACGCCCCGACAAATCCCCAGGGCCTGGCCCGGAGGCTTCATCCACAGATGGCCACCGTATTTCCTCTGTTTTTCTTCCTGAGTGTGTGATCTGTTCCCGAGATCCCCGGAAGTGGCGGCGCGTGTGTGTGGAGGTGCACATGCGCACCATAGCTCCAGTGCCACGTTTCTTCTGCCTGCCCCTTTCGGCATAGCGCCGGTGCATCACAGAGCAGCACCATCCCTCCGGCCTCCACTAGGGGGCGGCCAAGCTCCGAGACAGCTGAGAGCTCCCTCCCAAGGTAGAGAGCTGCTAGCCAGCAGCTTCGCTCACATCCTCTCCTCTCCCCCCCCCCCGCTGAGTTCCGATGACCCTGGCTCATTCCCGAACCCGGGTCACTGGCATGGCGTGAGGTGTGGCACCCAGCACCTCAACCCTCTGCTCCACTGGGCTGGCTGCTGCTGCTGTCCTTTCTTGATGTCCATATTTATAGGTATACCATTCTGCCAAAGTATGTCAAGAAAATAATTTTTATATGTTATATTGTTCCAGTTTGGAGTTTTCAGAAGGTCCATCCATGCTGATGGCTACTCCACAGCCCCCTCCCCCAGCAATAGCCTTTTTAGGTTTGCTTGCAAATTGGAAAACAAATGTATTGGCATGGTGTTGGGGTCTGTAGGTCATAGTAGTTTTTTATTTATTTGGTACACAGTCCCATGGACTCTAGGTGCCTTACAAACATATACAACAATTTACAGCAGCACAATAAATATATATAATATATTAGAGATGAGGGGCTTGATTTTCAAACCACCTTGTAGATCAACGTAAGCCACTGTTTGCCACAGCTTGCATCAAAGCTGGGTGTGCCAGAGAGCATGCACCTGATTTTTGGAACAAGAGAGGTTCTAATGCCAAAACACCACATTTGCCGCAACTGCACCTCTGCGCCAGACACATAACGCATGGGAGAGGATTGCCACAAGCTGCAGGATGGTGGTATGGCATGGACAGAACAGTTGAACAGCACATAAGAGGCAGCAACTGCAGACTGGCAAGCTGATAACTATGCAAGTATGCCATAACTGGTGTAGTGTCTGTCACAGAATTAATGTGGAGGCTATCAGACCAGGTGGAGTCCTGCTGAATGGGAGCCTGACTGGCGGGGTGTGGGAAAGAGTTGATGCTGTGCCAGTTCTGTTCAGTGCAGGGGTTCTGCTTCTGCTCATGCCCACATGTGACATCTTGCCTGGTGGGGTCCCAGTGTCCATGAGGCATGCCCGCCATCACCTCAGGGTCAGCTCAACAGTCGTTACACCAGCCCTGGATGGTCTAACTTCTTTGGGGATGGTCAGCCTTTGAGAATCACAATTGCAGGAATGCTACAGCCATGCAGCAGCACATGCCTTCATCTGCTGTGCTGCAACCATGTGTCTGATGCAGGGGCAATGCAAGCCCAGCTGGCACAGATGGTCCCCCTACTGGTGCAGGCTGTGATAGAAAATTGGGAATGACACAAGCTGCGGTGTAGTGAGCCCCTTGCATCAAGTCTCTTTGATGCAAGCACCTTGTGTCATAACCCAGGCTTTGAAAAACCGGGCCACAAATCTTTATAATAATAAATATATTACACGTCATTAGGGTAGGCTATTAAAAAAAGGGCGATGATAGTTTTTCCCCTGCTTAAATACCTCAACCAAAGAGACCTCCCTAAGTTCACAGGCAGTTGATCCCAGAGAACTGTAGCTGCCACAGCAAACATCTGGTCCCCAGACAGCTTTAAACAAGACTTGGGAACCTTCAGGAGGCCCAGCTCAGAGGAACGAAGGGGGTGGTCAGGAGCATATGGACACAGGAGATGTTTTAGGTAGCCTGGGCCCAGATCATGTTGGGTTTTTTATGTTAACAAACCTTGAAGGAACCTATCTAGAACCAGCTATCCTCCTGTATCTGTCTCTCTCCCTCCCTGCCCTCTATTAGATGTCACCTAAAACTTCTCTCCCCTTCCCTTCCCTCCCCCTGTTCCTGCCAACCCTCTTCCTGAACCCTTTCTTATCCTTGCCTGGCTTTTGACCACCCCTTCCCCCTTATCCTCATAGTTTTGGCAATCTTGTTAAAGTTTATCAACCTGCTTTGTCTCCCACTTTCAGCAACAACTACATCTCCCTTCACTCTGGCACTATGCACTTTGGGTTTGCCCAGTTTGCACAGATGACTTGTATGCTAATTAATTTGTCCACCATAGGCAGTGTTCTGCCATTTTGCTTGTACTGCACTCAGCTTATGCTCTTTATCTCATCCTCATTGTAACCACCTGATGGGCTGTATTTTGTTTGTAACTGTGCTTCTCCTTCCCCGAGTTGGGTCACCTCACAGGTAGCCAGCGCAATGTCTGCAGAGCAGGAGAGATATGCTTGGAGTGAGAATCAGTTGAGCTGTGGCATGCTGTACCATCTGCAAGTGACATATCAAATCTCCAGCTAGCCAGAGATAAAGATCAATAAAGTAGTCCAGTCTGGATATAACAAAGACATGCACTACTGTCTTCCTGTCTAGGAGCTAAGACAGAGCTTGATCCAGGTGACATTCCTAAGATGGAAAAACCAACCATAGAACCACAGTTGACACCCGATGGTCTAGTGTTAGCTTATGGTCAACGATGATGCCGCGATTCTTCACCCTATCTCTGGCAGTAAGCTCAGAGGGGCCCAGATTTAATCCAGAAAAAAACCCTCCACCCAAGGCCTGCCACGCTCCGGATACCCGAATCTACCAGTAACACTTCAGTCTTGACTAGATTCTTCCTGAGCCAACTGGAAGTCATCCAATCATTGATCTCAGCCAAGCCCACTCATTTAACACAGTGACTACATTTCCCTTCATGGGGCAAACAATAGGTAAAGTTAAATATCATTAATGTAACAATGAAGCTGCACAGGTGTGTCAGGCGGGTAGCCACTGAGTGAAGCAGAAAGCAGCCTGACCCCTTTGCCAGCCAGCTGTGAGTGTGGTGCTGGGTTCATTTGAATACTTACATGTAACCATTCCTGCAGGGAACTATACCTTTTGTGTGGCAGAATCATCCATATTGTTGCCTGCCAACATTTTCCTGTTAAGAGTCATATGTTAGTCAATTGTGATTCATCAGTTTAAGTGTCAGTTTGCTCATGGGGCAGATATGTGACTGTAACGTGGCTAATATAGGAAGCCCTGTGTCTGTTTTTCAGACTCTCTTCCAGCAATACCAGCAGTGTGTCAAATGTGGTTTAGAAGACTTGCTCTAATTCCACAGTTGGTGGCTCCTAAATTGCCCACCAAATGGGTTATCTGTATTGCTGCAGTTGCTGGCTTCAGTATTGCCCACTCTGCAGGCTTTCTGTATTGACATGGTCGGTAGCTCCTGAATTGACCAACAATTGGGCTTTCTGTACTGTCACAGTCAGCAGCTCCCAAATTGTCCACCGAGTGGACATTCTGCATTAATCTGGTTTGTGGCTCCTCAACTGCCACTAGGTGAGCTTTCTGCATTGCTGCAGTCATTGATTCTTGAATTGCCTGCCGAGCAGATTTTCTCTATTGCCATGGTTGGTTGCTCCTAGTTGCCTGCCTAGTGAGCTTTTTGTATTTCCACAGTCAGCAACTCCCAAAGTTCCTTCCTCCCTTTCTTCCACAACATTGACTAGTATTTAGAATACGATGCCAGAAGCAAGGCTACCTTTACCAACTAATGGACTGTGTATTGTCTCAAGAGCAGAGGGGGCCCACAAGACACCAGCACTATTCAGCTAGCCTGTGTTATCCTTGGATATTTGTGCCTCTCTCTCCAGGTTTCAGGTTTCAAACTGACATATTGCTAAAGTCTGTGAACCCCTAGTTGTAGAACAGTTCACTTTTCAGCTCAAAAAAACAGTTTGTTCCACAATATTCTGCATTGCAGTACCATACCTGCTGCCTGGGTCACTTGAATGAGAGGCCAAGTGGTTTATCAGTGTATGGCAATGGAACCAACAGGTTGTATCCCTATATAAACAGAGGAGAGAGAAAGAAGTGCCTCAGCTAGGACTTGAACCCAGGCCATCTGGAATATCGTTCCGGTTGTGCTACTAGCTGCACCACCAAGGCAACTGAAAACTGGGCCATCCAGGAGTACATTACTCTTTCTCCAGTGCATAACCCGATGTAGCACAGATAATTACATTTTCAATCACAAAGTGTGGTGTGCATATTTATGGAACACATACAAACAGAGGAGAAAGAAAGATGTTCCTGCCTCCCTTTCCCCTTCCTTCTGTATAACTTGTTATGATATCTGCTCTACCTACATGTAACTAATTCCGGGTTGCCCCTGAAAAAGGGACCTCTGATTCCAGTGGGCCTACCCAGTTACCTAAATGAAATAAATAAATAAATAAATAAAATAAGTAAGTGCCTCACCTGAGAATTGAACCCAGGCTACCCGGAATAGAGAATACAGAAAGAGTAATGTGCTCCGGGATGGCCCAGTTTCCAATTGTCTTGGTGGCGTAGCTGGTAGCACAACCGGAATGATATTCCAGTCAGCCTGAGTTCAAGTCCCAGCTAAGGCACTTACTACTTTCTCCTCTGTTTGTATGTATTCCTATAAATAATCAGTACTGACCCACATATCTAAAACAAACAGCCTGCAATGGATTTGGAGATGAAAGATGAAAACAGGTCAAGTGGTATGGCACACTCTGAGAATCGGTTTCCAGTCATTTTGATGATCTGTTCCATGTCGTGTTCCACACTGGCTGTAGCTGGTCAGGCAGTTAAGAACTGCTTTTCTGGTCTCTTAGAGGTTACATTCTTATTTAAGGAATGTGCTAGAACCAGAAATAAACTATTAAACTAAACTGGGAAACATGAGGAGGCAAAAGCAAAGGATAAGGGTGTTTCATGAGTCTATGCACCACTGATGGGGCCTAGCAAGATGGTTTGCATGGGGCCACGGAATGACAAGGGCCAGTGCTGACCATAAGGATTCTGGACAACTCGATGGATTTCATCACCGTGAGTGCAGTTTGCCTTCTTGCTGGCCATCTGAACAATGTAATAGTTTGTACAATTTTCAGAAATTTTAAACACAAGTGCAATCTCATGTTATTATGACAATGGCATAAGAACCACATCATGCTTTTTGGTTACTACCCTTCACATGAGAGACATAAATAAAAAATGCTGATGCATTTGGTTTCCTTTCATGCTTAAAATCATCTCAACTTCCCTGTTCTGCGAATCAACAATAGAAACACAAGCACAGAGTTCACCAGTTCTGTTTCCCACTGAGTCACCACAGAATGCAGGAAATGCTAAACACACACACACACACACACACACACACACACACACACACAGTTTGGATTCTGGATTCTGTGTTGCAGCCAGAGCCTTTACTAACAAGGAACACTATATAATACAGTCTGAGAACAAGTCCTCAAACCTGGCCTCCAACCTACAGTAACTTCCTAGGCTAAGTCATGCCAATCAAATCACATGTATTGACCAGTTCAACATTATGACCAATGCACTACTGAGCCTCTACAAATTTTGTTTTATGTTTGCTTGCAAATTGCAAAACAAACATATTAGTATGGTGTTGGAGCCTGCAGATGTGTCAGGCTGGTAGCCACTGAGTGATGCAGAATGCAGTTGAATCCCTTTGCCAACCAATGGTGCAGTGGGGTTCTGGGTTTATTTGAATACCTACGTGTGACCATTTCTGCAGGGAACCATGCCTCTTAATCTGTCATCCCCAAATGTGGAATGTTGTCCCTCAACTCATTTGACGACTGGCTCAGGAGGGAGGGAGGGGGACTCCAGCAGTGGAGTTGGAAATAGAGATGTTGCGAAGTTAAACTGCGAAGTGAAAAATTCACAGGAGAAGCGTGAAATCCGCTGGTGAAATTTCACGCTTCACAGCAAAATTCACGTTATCTGTGGTCAAGAATTTCATGAAATTGTTCCAAGAATTTCATGACTTCCGCGATTAAATCGTGGAGTGAATTTCGTGGACTTTGCACATCTCTAGTTGGGAACCCAAGGTTTCTCATTTGATGGCTGGATTGGGCAGAAGGAAGGGTCACTAGTGGAGGGGTTAGACTTGTGCTACTGGTAACTTGCTTGACAGCTCGGTTGATGGGACTGGCAGCAGGGATGAGTACTGCCAGCAGTCATTTACAATACAGTTGGGTCAGGCAGGTGGGGGGGGGGTTGCAGTGGTGAGCACCTGGTGCCATTTATTTACATACCAGCTGGGACAGGAGGGCCGCCAGTCACAGATCTGTAGCAGGCATCTGGTTTTCCTGGTTACATAACCAATCAGAGTGATATGAACATACAAAAATTGCCAGCAGACATTAGGCCTCTAGGTCTATCCAGTCTGCTCGAGTGTGCAGCAAACCCCTTCTTCACAGCTGCCCCATCTCTACCTTCTCAAGTACCCCCCTCTCTCCCTGTCCCAACCCCTCTTGAAACTACCCACCATCCCACAACTCATTTGATGACTGGTTCAGGAGGAAAGGAGGGGGACTCCAGCAGTGGGGTTGGAAATAGAGATGTTGCAAAGTTAAACTGTGAAGTGCAAAATTTGTGGGAGAAGCGTGAAATTTGCAGGTGAAATTTCATGCTTCACAGCAAAATTCACGTTATCTGTGGTCAAGAATTTTGTGAAATTGTTCCACAAATTACACAACTTCCATGATTAAATTGCGGAGTGAATTTCATGGACTTTGCACATCTCTAGTTGGGAACCCAAGGTCTGTCATTTGATGGCTGGATTGGGCAGAAGGAAGGGTCAATAGTGGTGGGGTTGGACTTGTGTTGATGGTAACTTGCTTGACAGCTCGGTTGATGGGACTGGCAGCAGGGATGAGTACTGCCACCAGACATTTACAATACAGCTGGGTCAGGCAGGTGGGGGAGTTGCAGTGGTGAGCACCTGGTGCCATTTATTTACATAACAGCAGGGATGGGAGGACCGCCAGTCACAGACTTGTAGCAGGCATCTGGTTTTCCTGGTTACATAACCAATCAGAGTGATACGAACATGCAAAAATTGCCTGGAGAAATTAGGCCTCTAGGTCTATCTAGTCTGCTCGAGTGTGCAGCTAACCCCTACTTCGCAGCTGCTCCTCCCCCCCCCTCCACCTTCTCAAATACCCCCCTCTCTCCCTGTCCCAACCCCTCTTGAAACTACCCACCATCCTACAGGATACCACCTCCTCCAGCAAAGCATTCCAAACTGCCACTACTCTCTCTGTGAAAAAGGGCCTCCTCATTTCCCTCTTATACCTACCTCCTTCCAATCTAAGTCTATGCCCTCTCATGTCCCTCCCCTTCCAGAGCTTGAATATCTCTTCAGTACCAGACATGGCTATTCCTTTTAAGTACTTAAAGGTGGTTCCATGTGATGAAAGCGATTGAAAAACAGCAATCGCTATCATCGCGAATGCAGGGTTTTAAATAATTGATTAGCAGTTTTTTCTTGGGAGAGTACTAACTGTACAGAAAGCATTTATATAAGTTTTCTGGAAGTGTTATGTTTGATAAACACAGTGAGGCAAGTGCTATGCATTTTCACAGTGTTTTAGAACTTTTATGAGCAAAACGCTAATCAATTTTTAGAATTAAATAAAACCCTGCGAATGTATATCGCCGGAAAGCATTTCGGGGATATGCATTTCTCAGCGAACTGACATCCGTGAAATAAAGTGTTTCCCACCCCTTTACTAAATATTCTCAACTCCAGGAGGGTGCAACTTGAGAAGGCTAAATTCTGTAAAAAAAAAAAAAATTCATTACACAGCCACAAGCAACGGCAAAATTATTTCCCCCAGCAGGTCCCAAACCCAGTGCCTGCTGCACTGTAGCCAGCCACCTTCACTACCACACCACAGGGCTGGCTCAGTTGCAGCAAGCTCACCTATCCTTCTGAACCCTCCCTCCTATCCCTCCCATACAGCTCCCCATCCCTCCCCTTCTGGTCACTCTAGAAGCTATTCTATCGCTACCCTTGCAGGGTAGCGGATCATGATAGTGGTATAAATGAGCTGTTTCTACAGTCGCTCATTTATAAGTGCTATCATCATGGGCTACCCTTAAAGGTCTCAATCATATCCCCCCCAATCCTGTCTCTCCTCCAGGGAATACATGTTCAATTCCCTTAATCTCTCCTCTTAGGACATATCCTGTAATCCCTGAATCAACTTTGTCACCCTTCGTTGTACCCCCTCCAGCTATCTCACATCTCTCTTCTGATAAGGGCACCAGAATTGCATACAGTATTCCAGGTGCAGTCTAACTAGTGACTTGTAGAGTGGCAGAATGACATCCCTTCTCCTGGAGGAAATGCCCCTGGCTATACAACCCAGCATCCTGTTGGCCTTCACTGCTGCCCTCCAATACTGCTCTGAATTGTTCATATTCGCCATTATCACCACCCCTAGATCCTTTTCCTCTTCAGTGATACATTACTGCACCCCCCCAGTTGGTAACCCTTTCTAGGATTCTTTGCACCGAAGTGTAATACTTTGCCCTTTTTCACATTAAATCCCAACTGCCATACCTCTGCCCACTCCGCCAGCTTAGTCAGATCATCCTGCAACCCCTGCCAACCTTCTACATCATCCCCCACCAACCCCAACTTGGTGTCATCAGTAAACAGACTGATCTTATTCTTGACACCACAAGATGTACGCAATGAAAATCCCTAAAAACACTGGCCCCAACACTGATCTCTGCTTCACCCCACTTGTCACACATCTTAGAGATAAGAGTTTCCCTCCTAGTTCCCTCCTCACCACTACTCTCTGCTGTCTGTCTTGCAGCCAATTCACAATCTAATTAACCAATTTAGAACCCACCAAAGGAAAATGGAGTACTATTAGAAGGTGAAGAGCAAATAGCTAACGCCTGTAACCCTATTTTGGCTCAGTTTTTTTCAGACAAACCCCAACCGAAAATAACACCAAATCATAATACTCAGTTTGAGGAAATCTCATTGGATGAGGTGTATATATCTCTATGTACCCTTAACAAAACTTCTGCCCCGGGACCAGACAACATATACCCCTATTTTTTAAAGGAAACAATAAATCAAATCAAACTACCACTATATATAATGTTCAACAGATCACTTAAGGAAGGGGTGATACCGATTACTGGAGAATAGCTTCAGTAATCCCAATATATAAAAAGAAAGGGGGTAAGAAAGATACCAGGAATTACAGACCAATTAGTCTCACCTCAATGACCTGTAAAACCCTAGAGAAAATACTCAAAACCTGACTACAAAAAGAGCTTACCTAAAAAAGTACTAAATGATTTAACCCAACATGGATTTGTCAATGGTAGGTCATGCACAACCAATCTTATCTGTTTCTGAGAGAGTGTTAGCACCAGTATTGACAAAGGGATCCCAGTAGATATTATTTTCCTAGATTGTAGGAAGGCTTTTGATTTAGTGGCTCACAGCATATTACTAGCAAAAATGTATAATATGTCACTGAATCCATACATAATTAAGTGGGTAGCAGAATGGCTGTTGACTCGCACACAGGTAGTAACAAGCATTTGTCAATGCTGAATGTTTGCTTGCTGGCATTGGCAGTGGTAGTGTAGAAGTTACAGAGCTGCGTAATAGGAATGGCAGTGAAGTATTGAACTGAAGCCAACCCCACCACCACCCTGCAGAGAGTGACAGGCATTGGGGTGTGCGTTTGGGTCATCAGGCATAACGGCCACGCCATTTCACCACACCCCACCTGCAGACACTGATAAGTGTCACAGTGTTCCTTGAGGTCTTTGGCCCTTATGCACACCCCATTTCATTAGGAAATACAGTAAGATGGGTGCGATATAGGAGAATGGGGTGAACTTTGGGGCCGAAGAGTCCAAGGCATACCTCAATGCCTCTCACTGGCTGCAGGGTGTGGAATGGTATGAGCATTACAGGGAAGAATCCCAAGTCACACCCCTGATGCCTGTCATTCTCTACAGGGTTGGGCGTTATGGTTGGAAACCCTAATACCTCAGGCATTCGTTGGTATTGTCACTCCAAATTTTCAACATGTTTTTTTGTGACCCCACCTCATGAACAGGGGGAATATCAGTTTGTTAGCCGAAAGCTGCTTATGCACAGCGACTATGGCATTTAGCACCACAGGTGCAAAAACATTCCAAACAGGATGTAAAAAATGACAGCTGTACTGTTCATGGGGAGGTGTAAAAAATGGCAATGTTGCAAATCTTCAGAAAAAATATTTAAAAAAATGGTGAAGTCACGAGCGTACATAGAAACTGTGCAACGCACACCCGTAATATAATTAGGTTGGGGATTTTTTACAGCAGATTGTCAACTCAGGCATTTTGGTGCCTCCGATCATGAACAGTGTCACTGTGATTTTCTTTATCTGTGCCGAACAATGACTTCCCACAGTGACCACACATCTCTGCGCTGAAAGTGTGAAAACACACTTCAGCCATGTTGTGAAAAATGACAGCTGTACTGTTCATAAGGAAGTCTGGAAAAATGCCACTGGTGAAAATCTGGACTGAAAATATTACAAAGTCATGAAGTTACGAGGGTGCATGGAAACTGCGCAATGCTCACTGTAACACAGTCATTTTATGGACTTTGTCACCAAATTTTCAACATAGCCATTTTAAGACCTCTGCTCATGAACAGTGCAACTGTGATTTTCTTAATCTGTCCTAAACATTGCTTTCGCACACCAACAGCACCATTGTGCTCCATGTGCGAAAACACATTTTGGGCGACATATGAAAAATGGCAGCTGTACTGTTCATAAGGAAGTGTAATAAAATGGCAATGTTGAAAATCTGGAGTGAAAATATTAAATTCAAACTTACGAGCATGCATAGGAACTGCGTAACGCACCTCGTAAAACAGTCATTTTAGGAATTTTTCACCAAATTTTCAACATAGCCATTTTAAGACTCTCTGCTCATGAACAGTGTCACTGTGATTTTCTTAATGTGTCCATACATTGATTTTGCACTATTGATGCTGCCATTGTGCGCAACATGGCGGAAACACATTTTGGGCAAGATGTGAAAAATGACAGCTGTACTGCTCATAAGGAGGTGTGGTAAAATGGCAGTGTTGAAAATCTGGGTGAAAATATTGAAAATTCGTGAACTTATGAAAGGTGTAGGAGCTGCTAATGCACGCTTAGTAAAACAATCATTTTTAGGAATTTTTTCACCAAATTTTCAACATAGCCATTTTAAGACCTCTGCTCATGAACAGTGTCACTGTGATTTTCTTAATTTGTCCCGTACATTGATTTCACACACTGACTGCGCCATTGAGCGCTACAAGGGTGGAAACACGTTTTGGATGAGATGTGAAAAATTACAGCTATACTACTCATAAGGAGGTATGGTAAAATGGCAATGTTGAAAATCTGGAGTGAAAATATTGGAAATTCGTGAACTTACGAGTGTGCATAGGAACTATACAACGCACGCTAGTAAAACAGTCATTTTTTGGAATTTTTTCACCAAATTTTCAACATAGCCATTTTAAGACCTCAGCTCATGAACAGTGTCACTGTGATTTTCTTAATTTGTCCCGTACATTGATCTCGCATACTGACTGCGCCATTGTGCGCTACATGAGGCGGAAACACGTTTTGGGTGAGATGTGAAAATGACAGCTGTACTACTCATAAGAAGGTATGGTAAAATGGCAATGTTGAAAATCTGGGTAAAAATATTGAAATCAGCGAACCTACGAGCCTGCATAGGAACTGCATAGCGCACACGCGTGAAACAGTCAATTTTGGAATTTGTGCACCAGATTTTCAACATGGGGTTTTGGGACCCTTCTCCAAGAATGATGTCACTGTTATGGCATTATTCAGGCCCGAAGGGTGATTTCGCACAGTGACTGTGCAGTGACTGAAATCACCCTTTGGGCTCCAGTACGCCATGACAGTGACATCATTCATGAGAAGGGGTCCCAAAACCCCATGTTGAAAATTTGCAAAATTCCAAAAATGCCTGAGATATGCAATAAAGTTGAAAACCCTATTCAGCCCATTATACAGCTTACGGCATTTCCTCAGTTCCGGTCGGCTTTGAAGAGTGCAGGCGTGTTCCGGTCCACGAAGATCGTTGCGCCGAGCTCGGAGGTAAGTATAGGGTGAGAGGGGTGTGGAAAACGAGGGTGCGCAGTGGGTGGGTGCAGGTTGTGGGGGGCTGGGAGAAGCGCCGTGGGACCGTTTTATTTGCAGGTAAAAAGCGACATGGGGCGTTTGCCATGCTGGGGTGGCTCCCCAGCGTGGCCTAGGAATGGCTGGGGGCCGTGGAGCTGACGGAGTTGGGCACCCCCATCGGCCATATGATCAGTTGCCACTCTGGGGTTGGCTCCCAGCGTGGCACCCAGTACTGGGGGGACAGTGGAGCCGACTGGGATTGGGCACCCCGTCGGCTGTCTATGAGTTGCCACGCTGGGGTAGGCACCCAGCGTGGCGTAATAGGGGGCGCGGTACAAGTCGCGAGTTGGGCACTCCGTCGGCTACTACGTGTGTGCGAGCGGGGGCAGCACGCGATACGTGCATTTCTGTGTGTGTGTGTGTGTGTGTGAGGGGAGCTGCACATGGGCAGGTGATATCTTATCGCTGCTCACTGGGCGTAGCTCCCCCTTTCAACTGTACACCACTGCATTTTGGAGCTTGTCATAGACAGCTCCAGCATGCATTGGCTTACAGGGGCCGCGCCTGACAACACACTGACTGAATTGGAGGAGGAGGTGACACACCTCCAAAATCTCGGATGATGGCACTATGTTTCTTGCACATGCATGCAAGCAAACATAAAAATTGGTGGATCATCATTATCGAAAACAATACTAGTGAAAAGTGGGGTTCCCCAGGGATCCGTCCTGGGTCTTTTGTTATTTGGCATTTATATTAGTGATCTGCATCTAAATGTTAAAAATCATCTAAATAAATTTGCAGATGACACCAAGATCAGCTCTGAGGTTGACACCATAACTAAGATTAGCCACGTAATTTCTGATTTAAAACAAATTGAAACATGGGCTTCAGATAACAATATGGTATTTAATGTGGCTAAATGCATTGTAATTCACCTGGGACAAAGTAATATGAATTATACATACCATTCATATGGAAAACCGCTCAACACTTTATCAAATGAAAAAGATCTAGGAGTAACCAAAGCATAGAAACATAGAAACATAGAATTTGATGGCAGATAAGGACCGCTTGGCCCACCTACTCTGCCCATTTCCCTACTTAATGGATAAGCTGCAGATCCTAGTTAACCAACAACCTACTTCCTCCTACCCCCCACTAGAACCATGCATTCTTGAATTCCCCCACTGTTTTTGACTCCACAACCTTCTCAGGTAGGCTGTTCCATGCATATATAACCCTCTCTGTGTGAAGAAATACTTCCTTATGTTACCTCTGAGCCGTCCTCCCTCTATCTTCAAATTGCGCCCCCTTGTTCTTGCACATCTCTTTTTCTGAAAGATGCTACCCTCTTGGACTTTGTTGATTCCCTTGAGGTACTTGAAAGTTTCTATCATGTCCCCTCTCTCCCTCCTTTTCTCGAGGCTATACATATTAAGCTCCTTTAGTCTTTCTACATATGTCTTCTGCTGCAGAAACTGCACCATTTTTGTTGCCCTCCTCTGGACAGCCTCCACCCTGTCTATGTCTTTGCGGAGATGGGGTCTCCAGAACTGCATGCAGTACTCCAGATGTGGTCTTACCAACTCTCTGTACAGAGGGACAACAATTTCCTGTTTTCTACTAGTGATGCCTCTCCCTATGCATTCCAGTATCCACACAGCCCTCCTTACTGCCTTCTCACATTGCTTGCCCACCTTTAGGTCATCTGATATAACTACCCCCAGGTCCCTTTCCATTTTTGTTGTTGTCAGTATCTCACCCCCCATTGTGTACTCTTCCCCTGGACTTTTGTTTCCCAGGTGTATTACTTTGCACTTCTTTGCATTGAATCTAAGCTGCCATACATCTGACCATTCCTCCAACCTTGCCAAGTCCCTTCTCATCCTTTTCACCCCACCTTGTGTATCAACCCTGTTGCAGATCTTTGTGTCATCTGTAAAGAGACATACTTTTCCTTCCAGTCCCTCTGCAATGTCACTTATAAACATTAAAAAGGACCGGCCCCAGTACTGAACCCTGCGGTACCCCACTAGTAAACCCCCTTTCTTCACTGTGGACTATTTACTCTTACCCTCTGTGTCCTGTTGTCCAGTCAATGTTTCACCCAGGCTACCACCCTGGGAGCCACGCTCAGGCTGGCTAATTTGTTTATTAATCTTTTGTGCTGGACTGTGTCAAATGCCTTGCTAAAGTCTAGGTAGGCCATATCCACAGACCCTCCTTGGTCTACTACTTTGGTCACCCAGTCAAATAAATCAATTAGATTCATCTGACATTACCTTCCTGCTGTGAATTCATGCTGCCTAGGGTCCTGTGCCTCACTGGCCTCTAGGTACTCAACAGTTCTTTCCTTCAGAAGTGATTCAATCATTTTCCCTACCACTGAAGTCAAACTGACAGGTCTGTAGTTTCCTGTCTTGTCTTGCTACCAGTTTTGTGAAGGGGAATCACATCCACCCTCCTCCAGTCCTCAGGTACCACACCATCCTTCCATGATTTATTAAAAAGGGTATTCAGTGGTGTTACTAGTTCTCCCCTTAGTTTTTTTAGAATTCTGGGGTGAATCGCATCAGGCGCCATTGCTTTATCCACCTTCAGTTTTAGGAGTTCTTTCAGAACCCTTTCTTCTGTGAAAGGACTGATATCAACCCCCATATCCAGAGTGTTCTATTGACTGGATTAGGTACCTCCCCCAGCTCTTCCTTTGTGAATACTGAGCAGAAGTATGCATTCAGTATCCCTGCTTTTTCACTGTCCCTCTCTGCCCAACCACCCTCCTCTTTATTCAGCCTCAGTAACCTTGCCTTAGTCTTACTTTGCTCCCTAATGTACCTATAAAAGGTTTTATCCCCCTTCTTAACTGAGTTGGCTATCTTTTCCTTGGTTTGGGCCTTTGCTATTCTGACTGCCTTCCCCGCTTCCTTCTACTTTAACTGGTACAGTTCTCTATCCTGCTCCTTCTGTGTTTCCTTATACTTCCTGAATGCTATCTTTTTCTCCCTAATCTTCCCAGCCACCTCTTTTGAGACCCATAGTGTTTTTTTTCTTTCATTTTGATTTGTTTATTTGCTTCACACAAAGGTTTGTTTTATTTATTTATTTATTGAAGAGAATCAGAATTACAATCCTTTGATTCATAGACTCCTTTGCAAAGGCTCCACATCAGTACAAAAGAACAAACATAACATTTGCTAGTATTTATACACAGGTCACACAGTACAGTGTATAAACATTGCGTCAAGTATCTTAAGTAGTCCTTTGGTCTAAGTTATGATGCAAGGTCAATTACAGTTTCGGAGGGTCCTAAATGAACCCCAAGTCAGGGTTTATATACAGTGTGATTGTGGGACTTTGAGGGTGCAGTCATGGATTAAGGTTAGGCAGTTAACCCTTCCATTGTGGATTTTTTTTTTTACTGTGCTAGTGCTATAGACAGCAATGGTTGCCATTACAAGTAGCTGATTCAAGGAGGAATTTTTTTTAAGACCAGTTTTAAATTGGCCAAGACTAGGGGCTAGGGGCTTGTTGCCTCTGTGATGGCAGATTTGATGTTTCCCCATTGTTTCTCCACCCCACCTTCTTGCCTGTTTGTTAGTGCTTTTCTGAGACACTCTCCTTTTTTGGAAAAATCAGCCCTCCTGAAGTCCAGTACCTTCACTTTTGTATGGCTTGACTCTGCAGCTGAGTTTATCGTAAACCACACTGTTTGGTGGTCACTTGTTCCCAGATGGCTACCCACTTCTAGATCTGAGATCCTCTCTCCGTCCGCATTTGAGAGTACCAGGTCTAACACTGCTCCCTCCCGAGTGGGTTCCAAAACTATAAATAAATAATATGCTATCATCGGGGGACCACTGCAGGAAAGTGGCACTGGTTACAAACAGACTTATACGAGCAATTAAAAAGTCATTCACTACTAGAAATGAAAACTGCATAATGCCACTTTACCAGGCCTTTAGAAGACCACATCTGGATTATGCAGCATCCTTCTGGGCTCCATACTTAGTTAAGGATAAAAGTTACTGGATAGTGTACAGAGACGGATTACTACTAAGATAATTCCAAGGGTCAGGAATATGGTTTACAAGGGTAGGCTAAAGGAATTAAATCTGTATGATCTACAACTACGTAGAAATAGGGGAGACCTATTGATGCTTTTTCATATATTGCAGGATAGACAGTTAACAAAGTAATAATAACTTTATTTTTAGGGTGCCTTTTAAAATTATCAAGGTGCCTAACAAATTTAAAAGAGCACATCAAACATTCAGATCATTAAAACAATATAAACAGAAATATAAACAGAAACCAGTAGTAAAATTATCTATCCACCAAAAGCTTGAGCCCACAGATGTGTTTTCAAGGCTTGCTTAAATCCCTTTACCGTGGTGCACTCCCCACATCCGACAGGGTACAGAATTCCAGAAGGTTGGGGCTGCCTGCATAAATGCATGGGCCCCAGAAGATTTCAAGCACACCCTAGGAATCTCTAGCAACCCCTCGTCGGCTGAGCGCCGCAATCATCCAGGGCAGTAGGAGACCAGAATCTCTTTCAGGTAGTCTGGGCCAAGTCCATGTAGGGCTTTAAAAGTCTGAAGACTGACTTTAAAGGTGACCCGCCACTGTACTGGCAGCCAGTGCAGTCCGCACAGCACCAGCATAATATGACAGGATCTAGAAGTTCCCCATCAAAGCCGTGCTGCAGCATTCTGCACTACCTGCAAGCGGTGGATTTCCACCCCAGGTAGCCCTAGGTAAAGGGAGTTGCAGTAATCAAGGCACGAGGACACAAAGGCGCGAACCAGCATAGGAAGATCGCCAGATGGAATAAGGTGTTTAATCCTGGAAATATTCCTAAAATGGTAAAAGGAGGATTTGATGATGGTCGACACCTGTGAATGCAGTCAGCCCTTCATCAAAAATTACCCCCAGGTTTCACTCCCATTCAGAGGTCAAGAGTGATACACCCCCAAGAAAGAATCCTGAGGGTGAACCCACTCCCGACCCACCCCCATCTGGTGTGCTGGGTCCACAACCAACACCTCAGTCTTTTCTGAGTTCAACTTTAGCCAACTTGAATCCATCCACTTCTGGATTTCTGTGAGACAGCTATTGAAGACTGAGAGAGCTCATCTTGGTCAGGTGCAAAAGAAAGATAGAGCTGGGTATCATCAGCATAGCAGTGAAACCTCAACCCATATCTTCTTACAATGTCTCTGAGGGGCAGCTTGTACACTGCGAACAACATGGGGGACAGTACTGAACCCTGAGGGACCCCACAAGACAGAGAAACTGGGTCCGAGGAATAAACCCCAGACACCAGTCTCTGAGTTCTTCCAGTGAGGAAAGATGTAAACCACCTGAGGACCATACCTGACAATCCATAGATGAACCTCAGGTGGTCAAGCAGCACCCCATGGTCCACAGTGTCAAATGCTGATGAGAGATCAAGAAGAACCAAGATGGAACAGTTTTCCCAATCTCTAGCCATCAGGAGATCACTGAGCACCCAAACCAGTGCTGTCTCAGTACTATGTCTCTTTTGAAATCCAGACTGGTGGGGTCCATAGATGACATGGATGGTCAAATGGTTCTCTAGCTGCACAGCCACTACTTTCTCAATCACCTTCCCTAGAAAGGGAAGGTTAGAGATTGGTCTGTAGTTTGCATGGCAGTCTGGATCCAAAGAAGCTTTCTTTAAGAGGGGTGTTACCACTGCCTCCTTCAGGGAGCTAGAAAACTCACCTGTTTCCAAGGAGCACCAGACTATCAATGATAGGACCAGACCAATGGAATCAATACTACCCAAAATCAGGGAAGCTGGTTCTGTATCCAAACAACAGCATGTAGGGCAAGCACCCTGGACAATCCGCATGACATCCGTGAACTCCGGTCGGTCAAAAGTACTCCAGGAAAGCTGAGAAGTAGTGGCCTCGAGACGACCCACAGCAACACCCCTAGAGTGTGCTGGTTAGAGTACTGCCCTGATGTCAGCCACCTTAGATGCAAAGAATCGCACAAGTTCATCGCACTCTATTTGCAAAAAACTTTTCAAACTTGTAGACAGGCTGGGTTGCACAGTCTGTCTACCATTCAAAAAAGCTGAGCTGGTCAATTCTGAGCAGCCTCAATCTCCCAGAGAGGAACTCTGCCTTCGTATGGGTGATTGCGGATTGATAGACTTGATAATGATCCATCAATCTAAGGCTTTAGGCATCAAGGGCGGATTTCTGCCAGCAATGCTCTAACCTTCATCCTAATCACCGCATCTCCCTCAAAGTCCCATCAAACCATGGGGACAGAGGGTGAAGGAAGAGAGGATGAACACAGACAGGAGCAATGACATTCAGTGCTACTGAGACTGCTGAATTATAGGCCACCACAAGGGTCTCCATATCACTGCTTGCCACTGGGAGGGACGATAGGTCAAGTACCGCTGCCAGGCCTTCAGAGCTCATACCTCGTAAAGGGCAGTACCTGACCATCTATACTTTGCCCCAAAACCTAGCAACCTACAGTGTCACAACAAACAATTCTATATACCAAGGTCAAATACTGATAAAATAAAGCACTATTTTACTGTGAGATCATGTGAGTTTTGGAATTCCCTACCTCAACACCTTGTGGACATCAACAACTTTAAACAGTTTAAAAGAGAATTAGACAGATTTCTATTTGGTAAGCAGTATTAAATTCACCCCAGAGGGGGATCACGTGGTGCAGAACATGAGATAGTTGCTCCTCTCAGAGCTCCCTCCTCCCAAGCGTTATTTCGGCTCTTTTCATTGTCCCAAACAGCTCCAATCGAGTAGGAAAAGGTATCGGAACTCCTTACCTGTCATACGGAGGGTGGAGATGGATGCGGAGCTTAAAGATGCCTTACCTAGGCACACACCTCCTACGACTCCCGAGAAGGCCCCTAAGAAAGCCAGGGCCTCGGGTACTCTTCAGCCGACCTCGCAAGCTTTCGGTATCTCCGAAGGGGAACCGCTCACACTAGCCAGCTTTCTTAAAGAATTCCAACCATTCAGGGATGAGATGAAGGAGCTGACTAGTGAGGTGAAAACGGTCTCTGGGTGCTGTGGAAGAATTAGCTCGTCGCACCGCAGACGTGGAGGAGTCGCGCCAGCTCGGTCGAAAGGCAAGATGGATTGCCCTGAAATACCCCTACTAAGGGGAGGATATTAAAATTGGAAAATAAGGTCGAGCACCTTGAAGGTCGAGTCGCCGCAACAACGTGGTTGTAATTGGCCTCCGAAAAGGAAGAAGGGACTGATCCTGTTAAATTCACCCAACGTCTTGTCCAGAAGATCGCTGGTCCTCGCCATTTGGGCAAGCCTATGTGACTGAAAGGGCCCATCGGGCGTGAGGGCTTTGCCCTGAATGGAGCCCCACCACGGCCCTTCATCTTTAAGTTTTGAACTTCTTGAGCGGCAGCACTTTCTGAGTAAAGCAAGGGACCTAAAGGAGCTGACCTGGGAGGGCGCTGGGCTGCGGGTGGCTCAAGATCTTCCCCTTTCTATCCGGCAAAAGAGAGCGTCTTTCCACCCGGCAGTCTCCAAGTTAATCGCTGCAAATGTGCGCTTCCGAGTGAGATATCCTGCTCGACTTCAAGTTATGGCGAAGGGGTCCTGGCAGAGCTTTGATGATCCGGAGACTGTGCTCCCGTCGTTGAAACAGCTTTTCCCGGATTTGTTCAGGGACTCATGAAGGTGACACCTTAAGTTGGAAAAGCCCGGTTATTCCCAGAGGATATATTGGCATGGAGAGTAATTTGAGCCTTACTTTGGTCTCGGAGTACGGGAGTCCCGGCCGCTTTGGAGTTGATGGCCCTGATCTCTGTGCGTCTCTGGATGCCACCCATTCCTTGGGGTAGCCAACCCCCCCTACTGGTTTCTGGTTGGCCCCCCTTTTTTTTTTATCCCCCCTAACAAGAAGTTGGACAATTTGACCAGTGCCAGTGCACTATTTTTTCCAATGGTTGGAGATCTCTTGGGGTTTAGTTTTATATTATAGAGACCTTTATGTTTTACGGACTTGAACTACAGCGGCTGGCATAATGACTGTTAGTGTGGGGAATGTTTCTTCATGAATTTATTCAGACATTTGTTTTGGGGGGAATTTGTGGGCCAGTTCGGGTAGGGCCAAGTGCTATCAATACATTATAAGTCTATTTCGTTATAGTATGTATATAATTGATAATGAGGGGGTTCTTTTTTCCAGCTTTACTATGTCTGTCCCTAAGTAGTTATATAGTTGTGTCTGGGGCTTTGAGTGCTTAGTTCTAATGTTATAGGTAGAAGGGTAGTGAACGGGAAGGGTAACCCTGTTCCGGATTACTATGGGGCAAATTGGGTTGTTTATGCTCTAGTCTGGTTGGGAGGGGGGGGATGGAGGTGTCATGGTGCTGGAACCACGCTCATTGGCAGCTCGGTGGGTTTGGGGTGGAGGGGTTGTTGGGGATTAGGGGTTATTAGTGTAATGGGTTATTTTGAGGTTATGGGATTCGGATGGGGGTGGGTCCCTTAGCACAGCACCCTTTATTTCTCTCTAGGTCTTTTTCTATGGTACTGGAGTTTCAACGATTTAAGTTTTCCGATTTAGTTAGTGTATGGCTAGGCGTCTAAATGTAGTGACTTGAATGTATGCGCTTCAGCCATAGAGTAAAGCAATATAAGATTTTAAAGCACCATTGGCTATGTACAGGCAGATATCGATTCCTGCAAGAGACGCATTTATTGAAGGCGGAGTGTAATCAGTTGTGCAGGCTACAAATGGGTCAGAATTTTGCTGCTGAAGGTAATTCTCATAGTAAAGGGATGATGATACTGATACACAAATCTATTCCATTTCACCCGATTCAGGTGCTGGAGGATAGTTATGGGAGGTATATTTTTGTTAGGGGTAATTTACATGCTCAAGAGATTATCTTGGGCTCTATTTACGGCCCCAATTCTGATAGTCCGAACTTCTTTGTTCAAATCATGGAGTTACTTCTCCCTTGGGACAATCTCCCTATAGTAGTGGGAGGCGACCTGAACCTGGTTATGGATCCGTCTCTGGACAGATCTTCTCCTACTAAAAAGGCTTACGGGGCAAAAGCTGTTAGGGAGATGATGGATGGACTGGGGCTCTGAGATGTGTGGAGAGTGTTCCACCCGAATGTACGTGATTTTACTTTTACTTCACAGATGCACAACACTCAGTCCAGAATCGACTATGTACTAGTCTCGAACAAGCTTCTAGCTGGGGTACTAGACTCTAGTATAGTATCCGGGCCGCTATCGGACCACACCTTAGTTAGGTGCCTTTTAACCCTCTCGTCCCTTCCCAAACCAGGGAGTAGGTGGAAAGTGAATAACCAAATACTAAAAGACCCTAAGATGGTTGAATATATTTCGTCCCAAATAAGCGAATTTATATCCCTTAATCAGGGTTCCACCAATAGGCCAGATGTTGAATGGGGAGCTTTTAAGGCCTTTATTCGTGGTATTCTGATTGGGCTTGCATCCCGTAGGAAGAAGGAGAGGCTAAATCATATTTCTGAGCTACTTATTAAGATTCGTGATAAGGAGCGAGGCCTTTCCGTCTGTTCCTCGGACGCCTACAGACAGGAACTAACCCTGTTAAGGGATTCATATCTCAAGATATTAAGTGAGCAAACTGAGTGGGCCTTTATAAGGACCAAAGCTAGATTCACAGATCAGGGAGAAAAGGCCGGCCGTTTATTAGCAAGGAGAATCAAACAGTTAGAGTCCTCTAGATGGGTGTCGGCCATTCGCTCCGCGGAAGGGGGTCAAATCAAGACATCCCCAGAAGGTATTTTGGGGGAATTTGTTGATTATTTTAAAGGGATTTATGGGCCTATGAAGGACCCTCCGTCGGATGAGAAAATTAACCACTTTCTAGGGGAGTTAACATTTCCTTCTTTAGACGAAACGGATCAACTCCAACTCCTGGCCCCCATATCGGCAGACGAAATAGATCGGGTCATCAAGTCCCTTCCTTTAGATAGAACACCGGGCCCAGACGGTCTTTCTGCTAACTTTTACAAGACTTTTTCCAAGGAATTAATCCCTTTCCTGCTAAGGCTCTTCCAATGTATTTTGACAGTGAGGCTCTGATCAAACTCTCTTCAAGCCTTAATCGCATTTCTACCTAAGCTGGAAGCCATTGACTCGTTGCCAATTATAGGCCTATATCCTCCTAAAACCAGGATATTAAAATTCTCACTAAAGTGTTGGCTGATAGAATCAGCAGGGTTCTTCCGCCCAATTGGAGCTGAGCAGGTGGCTTTATGAAAGGTAGGTCCTCCACGATCATTTACGAGTCTTGGCCCACGCTTCTCGGCCTCCAGGGACTCCGATCAACCCAGGGTCATGGTCTCTCTGGATGCCGAGAAGGCCTTTGATAGGGTTTATAATTATTTTCTCATGAAGGTCATGGATCATTTTGGTTTCCCCAGCAATTCTCAGGTTGGATTAAAATATTTGTAAATTTCCATCAGCTAGAATTACATGTAATGGTGCAACCTCAGCCATTTAGGCTTTTTCTAGGTACTAGACAGGGTTGCCCCTTTCCCGCTCCTTTTAATCTATATATTGAACCGCTCATTATGCGGATTAAACAGGAGCAACAGATCCAGGGTATCCAGATATGGGGACATACCTTCAAGGTGCTGGCATATGCAGACGACCTGCTTCTACTTGTTTCCCATCCTTCCTCTTCTATTCCAAGTTTATTGGATATCATAGAGAGATTTGGTAGTATCGCCAACTATCGGCTCAACATTAACAAGTCAGTGGTTTCCCCTCTAAATTTTAGGACATACGATCACAACACCGCCCCCTTTGGTTTAACTTGGAGTGCCGATTCTATCAGATACCTTGGCCTTATCCTTACTAGGGATGCTTCACATTTGGTGCAGCGAAATTTAGATCCGGTGTTACATGATGTCGAGGCTGACCTGCGGAGATGGGCGATTATCCCCTTGTCTATTTGGGGTAGGATTAATTTGATTAAAATGAATGTTTTTCCCCGACTATTTTACCCCATTAATATGTTAAGTATATGGCTTCCATTGAAATGGTTTAAGAAAGTGCACAAATGGTATCTGATTTTATTTGGAATTACAAAAGCCTAGATTATCGTATTTTAAATTATCTGCCATTAAATCATCTGGTGGTCTGAGACTTCCCATTTTATGCTTATATTACTGGGCCTGTCATGCATCTAAATATCTCTGCTGGGCTAAGGGAATAGATGATCCATAGCTAACACTTACACACCATTATGGTTAAATTTAGAAATCTCTCGAATCGTGGGTTCTGGTCTTAAACCGAGGGCCCTGTTATATTGTTCGTTAAAAGTTCTCCCAACTGTATTGCGTAGTTCCCCTATTGGGACCTCAATCAGAGTACATACACAATTATGCTCTTTCCTCAAATACGCTCACATTGGGGACCCGGCTCAACCATTACTGGGTAATCCGAATTTTTCAATAGATGGTAAGCCTATTAAAGATTCTTGGTTGCCACCCTTGGGGAAAGTGTCGGTCAAGGATCTAATTGACGAGGGGGGCAAAGTGCTCACCTCTATTGAAATTTTGAATAAGTTCCAAATCTCCCAACATCTAATTTTTAGATTATTTCAACTCCGTCACCTACTGGTGGGGAAATTAGACAGTGTTACCAGGGGAAGTGGCTTATACGACTTTGAGGAGGTTCTGACCCCCTCTGGTCGGAAAACCTCACGCTATATCGGCCGTCTATAATAACCTGATTAGATGGTTACACCCGACCACCCTCGCTCCTAAAAGATATTGGTCCCGGCGGTTTCCTGAGCATGATTTCGATTGGGACGGTATCTGGGGGGCCTGTCACAAATGTTTGTTACAGGATAGACTCAGACTAATGCAATTCAAACTTTTGCACAATTGCTACTATTCCCCTGTGCAGCTAGTGGATCGGGGCCTGATTGCTTCCATTTCTTGTTTTAGGTGTCGGCAAGGGGTGGGGGATCTGCTCCACATTTTTTGGCACTGCCCGAAAGTGTCAGTCGTATGGGAGGCTATTAAAAGAAATCTTGACCCTTTGCTGGGTCTGGACAGTTTATTCACCCCTGAGATCTGTATCCTAGGGGACATGTCCCAGGTGGATGTTCGGAGTAGGAAATACCATATGGGGCTGATATCGGCCTCAGTTAAAAAAGTAGTGTTGAGGCATTGGAAGGACACTACAGAAATCTCATATGGTGAGTGGTTACAAGAACTTTTAGCCAATCTTAGAACAGACAGAACCATAGCTAGTTTGCAACATAAACTCCATAAATTTAACAGTATCTGGGGTTCTCTATATACTTTTTTTCTGCTTCTCTATGATTCACTATGTGACTTCCAATCAGTTCATACCTTGTGCTGTGCTTGGGGGGTAGGGGGTGGGACTGGGACTGCATCCTGTTGGTTTTTCTCAATAGAGATATGTTCTTGTGTCTGTCAATCTGTTTTCTCGTTGGATGCTGTCCTTGGTTGGTGTAAAATCTTTAATAAAAGTTGAATTGAAAAAAAAAAAAAATTCACCCCACTGGTGTGGAGAAGGCAGTCTCAATGGGCTAATAGCCTACACCTGCCTTAACAAAACCGAGTAAACCTCCAAATTACTTAGCTTACTACCCAGTCTCCCATGGGGAGCTGAATCAAAGGCCTTGCTGAAGTCTAAATAAATGACATCCACAGCGTGACCCTTGTCAGGCTCCCCCGTAGCCCAGTCATAATACTCAACAAGGCTAGCCAGACAGGATCTCCTGGAGATAAACCCATGCTGATGAGCATTTTGGAGCCCACTGACATCCAAGAAGGAAACCAGCCTCTTCTTAAGGATTGTCTCCATCAGCTTTCCCACAATAGATGTTAGGCTTACCAGTCTGTAATTACCCGGCTCATCCTTTGGGCCACTTTTATGGAGAGGCACCACGTGGGCCATCCTCCAGTCTTGTGGCACACACCCCATGATGTAAGCAGAATCCACTGTCAGCAAACCAGTCCCAGGTTTCATGACTCACAGCTCCCTAATTTTACAAATTATTAAAAAGTAGTCTTTCATTTAATAATAACTTCAGACTTAACTTAGAGCACGTTTTGTTGCTATTGATGTGCAAAGTATTTTTTTTTCCACAGGTTTCAAGACTGCTAATGTTCACATACACTGTAGCATGAGGTCGTGATAATGAATTTATGACGATGAAACTGGCAAAAATTCAGTTACTTTCAAAATGTTCAGTCATTAATCTGTGCATGCATAAAAACAGAACAAATTTAATTAATAATTCAAATGCCACACATTTCTCAGAAAAAAAACAAACACCTACCATAAAATCATCCTTTGGCCAAACTGTTATGAACAGCAGTAGAAAGCAATCACATTCTTGTACTGTTTATCACTTTTTATTTCATCCACACATTGTCATCAACTCCAATCCCAAGGTTTCACCCTGCTGGTATTTTTCTAGGAATGGTGAATCCCCTCTTTTTTTTTAATTAATTGTACTTTTTTGCCCCACTGCCATCAACCCGGTACCTCTGCCTGGTCACAGACCTCAGCCTTCACCTCCATATAGGACCGTGGACCCTTGAATGCCCCCTGGCTTGCCCCCGAGTGTGGGGTTGTGACACTGACACCTTAATGGTGCCGCAATGACAGGATTAGGTCAGAGGACCAGTCCTTGAGGCTAATCAAGGCCAAGGCAGGCGTCATTGAGGGCGGATGGCAGGAGTATTTTTTGGAGTGCTTTTTTCTTGGCTGGTGGGGATGTGCAATGATGTTCTGCATCTGCCCCACCCCCAGAGTCATTCTAATGCCAGTTGCTGCGGTACTCCTGGCCTCCACCAGGGGTCCGTCAAGCACTGGACATTCTCCCCGCCCTCCCTCCGGAGAAGGAGAGCAGTCCTGGGAATGCTCCATCCTTCTCCACCCGGCTGGCCCTCCCATGACCTGGATCCATTCCCAAACCCGCGTTACCAGCGTCGCAAGCAGAAATCCAACCTCTGTGCTGATGGGCTGGCGTTGATGGCCCTTTTTACAACTATCAAAAATATATGTCACAGTTTGAACGGAGACTAGTGCACTGTAAATTCAATGTGGTTCCAAAAAATAAATCTACAAAAATCAAAACATACTGTAGCTATAAACTCCTTTACTTCAAGTGGTTTTCAAAACTTTAATCCAACATTCTTCCTGGCACACACTGTCATTTCTTTCAAATCTGATGCAGAAACACATACAACTGAAAGAAAGTCAGCAATAAAAAATACAAAACTCTTTTTTTAGAAGAAGGCAAAACAAGGACATTTGCATCTGTATGTTTCAATAACATGCTCAAGAAATCTGTTATTCCTCTTTTCATGACGGCTGTGAAGACCATACTAACAAGCAGGTGAATGATGCATTAGCAGTCTATTTGCACACCCAAATGAACAGTCAGGAGACTTAATACCTCTTACCCAACCTTGTTTACTTCTTCCACAGTGAATCAACAGTGCAGTCCCTCCATGTAAGACATCTCAAGAAGCAAAACGGCTGCAACAAACTTTGTGGCTCACTTGCCTGAAACCATTTAGAAATATTTTTTTGACTTCACCGATTTTTAAATTTTTATGACTGGTCCTTCCTGGACACTGCTGGCAACATTAATGAGGCACTTGAACACTTCATCAAGGCTTTCAACATGGCCTGTGATGTCCATGCCCCTTATAGAAAAATGAAGGTCCGTGGAACAGTTAACTCTTGTATCACACCAGAAATAATTAACAACATGAAACAATGGGACCACCTATAGCAATTTGCCAAAGCCAAAGTAACGGGAAACAGCATGATCTACAGGTGTACAAAGCTGCAAGAAAGCCTGTACAAGGGAAATTTGGCAGGCTAAATGGAACATCCACAGACAGCTTCTGCTAAACAGTTGGAGTGACAGTCGCAAATTCTGGACAAACATGAAAGACATTACCGGCAAAGAACAGAAGTCCACTCCAACAATACTAAATGTAGATGGCAACCCCATCACTGACCCACTCTCAATTGCTAATACTTTCAATGCTGCCTTCACTAATCTATCAGGTGTCCTTCCAAAAAATTTCTTTGATGACACCACCCCAGTATTTGCTAGATGCCCAGCTGACCCAATGCCAGAGCATCCGCCGTTCTACTTCAAGCAGGTCTCTACCGCCCAGGTCAGAAAACTTCTATTCTGGGGAAATCCAGACAGAGTGGTGACTCCCTTGACCTCAAGATCATTGCACTTACCCTTGAAGAAGTTCTCCTATCAATAATCAAAATACTCAACCTCTCTCTCACACTATCTCAGTTCCCAGCAATCTGAAAAACTGCCCTGGTCATACCAGTGTACAAATCAGGGGACCGCACTCAACTTAGCAATTACAGGCCTATATCCATACTCCCCGCCATCAAAAGTGTTGGAACACATAGTTACTGATCAACTTGTGGACTATCTTGACAACTGTTCATTACAATGCCCTCAGCAGCATGGTTTCACGAAAAAACACAGCACGACCACAGCCCTACTAGAATGCATTAGTTCTATCCAACAGTCCTTTGAAAAAATCAATCTTGTTGGAGCGACTTTCATAGACCTTATGAAGGCATTTGACACCATGAATCACAAACTCCTCCTTGGTCAACTCACCTCCACTGGTGTCTCACCTACTGCCCTAAGGTGGTTCGAATGTTACCTCTCTGATAGGTTCCAGTAGGTGAAGAAATCAAACATTGTCTCTGACCTGCAAGTCGTCAGTTCAGGTGTCCCCCAAGGGTCTATTCTTGGCCCTCTCCTGTTTAACATCTTCCTAAACAATTTACCTAAAGCCTGTCATTTAAGTACCCTCCTATATGCTGATGACACTGTCATCTTTGCAAGCCACTCTGACCCCAACCTGCTAGAAGACAACCTACAAAGCAGATTCCAGGAAGTCGAATAATGGTTCCATTCACACAAACTCATCCTAAACTACAAAAAAAATAAGCTTCTGCTGTTCTCTTCATCTTACAATAAGTATAAGTCGCATGCCCTCACCGTCAACAATAGCCAAGGAGACACTCTTGAACAAATCCAACAATTCAAATATCTTGGAGTTACCTTGGATGACCATCTCACATACGCACCACACATTGATAATGTTGCCAAGAATGTAAATGCCAAACTAGGTCTACTATACAGACATAGAAGAAGTCTGACCACAGAATCACTTAGACTTGCTATCCACAGCTCAGTTCTTTCCTCTATTGACTATGGCTAGGTAATATTTGGTGCTGCCGCAGCCACATCTCTCAAAAGGCTAAGCACTACCATAAACAATACCTGTAGATTAATCACCGGTGCTGATCAACTCACACATACATGTGAATTATCCTCTCTAACCAGGTGGCTAAACCTACAAGACTGGTTCAAGTACCAATCGTGTATACTTGCCAGACAACTGCACCTTGGAGTCCTGCCGGCTGGCGTTTCCTCTCTTTTATCCAAATCCCTCAAGTCTCGACACACCTGGACCTCTGACACTGAACTCTTTCTTGTCCCCAGGGTTCAGACCACCCAATGCCAATGATCCTTCATCTATAGAGCCCCTAACTGGTTTAATGGACTGGTTTGTCAAATGATTAACCTTCCACACCTTGCCCAATTTAAGCATCTCCTGAAACAACATATCATGAATGAAAGTGCATGCGAATGCCTCCTGAAATAGTATCCCATGCCCTCCTACTCATCACAGCTGGCACCTACTCCTATGGCACTTGCCCTGGCCGTCCCCTCCCCCTCTTGCACCACCTCCACCCCACCCCCACTTCTCTCACTCCTCCTCCCACTTTTCTCACCCCTACCACCCTCTCCAACCCTATCTTTAACCCCCTGACCATTCCTCTTGCTGCCTTTTCTCCTGCCCTCCTCTTTCTCTCTCCCCTCCCCACCCTATCCTTTCTGACACCCTATGCCCCTATGGTGACCGCCCCCCTCCTTCCCTCCATTTTTCCCCTCTTCCCTGCCACTTCCCTGCCTGCCTCTCTTCACTCACTGACAATGTCACTTGACTGCAACTATTGTCCACCCCTCTGCTCTACCACTACTCTCTATCTCTAACCTCTCTTACACCTCACTACCACTGTGTCATTTCACCCTTTTGTAAACCCTAATGTTACCAAAATGCTATTAAATATGTAGCAGTATTTTGCTTTGCACTGTATTTTGAAATGTATTCTCCTCTGTCTGTTACCCCCTCCCAATATGACGTGGAACCTTTGTAAATGAGCCCCTCTGCACTCAAAGGTGTTGTAATCTGAAAATGAATAAATAAAATAAAATACAATAAAAATAAATAAATCAGGCCCCAGGTCAGGGTCCTTCAGCAAAGGGAGAAGAAGTGTGCATGCAAGCATGCACCACGTGATTGTTGATGTTTCGGTGTCAAAATGGCACCTTCCTCAGAGCTAAAGGAAGGTGTGGTTTTGACGCAGAAACATCAGCAATCGTGTTGTATGCTCACACACACACACACACACACACACATGTTTGCCATTTGCCGATGGAGCCCCAAACTGGGGCCAGCTGTAAATTTAAATAGCTGGAAATTAAACAAAATTATATTTTTAAATGGCTTAGGCTAGTGAGCCACATGTAAAGATCATTTGAGCGTGTGAACAGACTGCTCATGCTTTAACCATCTGGTTGTTAGTATGGTCTTTATAGTTATCAGTAAATTCCCCACTATTGTGCACCTCCATGCTGGACCTTGAGGTAATTTTAACCTTACTAGAGAGAAACAGGTACTTGCACTTCAACTTTTGGATTCTTCTATTCATGTTGTCAACACCCCATCTGTTCATAAACAGCCTGGAAAGTGCCATGCAACATAATACTGTCCTGGAATAACAGTACTTTACTGCAGTGCCAATGCCATGCTGCACAATGCCGATACTGCAGTAGCAGTACTTTATTGCAGTACCAGTGCCACATAGTCCAATGCTGTTGCTGCGGTAGCAGTACTTTATTGCAGTACCAGTGCCATGCAGCACAGTGCTGTTGCTGCAGTAGCAGTACTTTATTGCAGTACCAGTGCTATGCAGCCCAGTGCTGTTGCTGCAGCAGCAGTGCTTTATTGCAGTGCCAATGCCATGCAGTCTAGTACTTTATTGCAGTACCAGTGCCATTCAGTCTAGTGTTGTTGCTGCTATAGCAGCACTTTATTGCAGTGCCAGTGTCATATAGCCCAGTGATGTTGCTCTGGTAACAGTACTTTATACAGTGTCAGTGCTATGCAGCCTGATGCTGTTGCTACAATAGCAGTACTTTATTGCAGTACCAGTGCCATGCAACCCAGTGCTGTTGCTGCAGTAGCAGTACATTAGTGCAGTAACAGTGCTATGCAGCACAGTGCTGTTGCTGCAATAGCAGTACTTTATTGCAGTACCAGTGCCATGTAGCCCAGTGCTGTTGCTGCAGTAGCAGTACTTTATTGCAGTACCAGTGCCATGCAGCCCAGTCCTGTTGCTACGGTAGTAGTACGTTACTGCAGTGCCAGTGCCATGCAGCCCAGTGCCACTACTACAGCAGCAGTACTTTACCACAGTGCCAGTGTCATGCAGCCCAGTGCCATTGCAGCAGTAGCAGTACTTTATTGCAGTGCCAGTGCTATGCAACCCAGTGCCACTACTGCAGTAGCAGTACTTTACTGCAGTGCCAGTGCCACTGCAAGTGGCATGCAGCCCAATGCTGTTGTTACATTAACCATATTTTACTGTGGTTCCATGCAGTCCAGTGCTGTTGCTACAGTAGAAATACCTTACTGTAGTGCCAGTGCCATGCAGCCCAGTGCTGTTGCTGCAATAGCAGTATTTTACTGCAGTTACAGTGCCATGCAGCCTAGTGCGATAGTGGCAGTACCAGTATTTTACTTCTCTACCATTGCTGTGTAGAACTTTGCCAGTACTGCAGTAGCAGTACTTAACTGCAGTACCATTGCCATGTAGCACAGTGCTACTATTGCAGTAGTGGTACTTAAGTGCAGTACCAGTGCCATACAGCACAGTGTTAGTACTGCAGTAGAAGTACTTTCTTGCAGTGCCAGTTCCATACAGCACAGTGCCAGTACTGTAGTAGTAGTATTTTCCAGCCATGCCAGCATCATGCAGCACAATGCCTGTAATGCAGCAGCAGTACTTTCCAGCAGTGCTAGTGCCATGGAACAAAGTGCTGGAACCATGGTAGTGGTACATTTCTGAAGTGCCACTGCCATGGAGCACAGCGGCAGTATTGCTGTAGCATTACTTTCCAGCAGTGCCATCACCATGCAGCCCAGTGCAGGTAATGTGGTAGCATTACTTTCCAGTAGTGCCATTGCCACACTGTAGAGTGCCGGTACTGCAGTAGTAGTACTTTCCAGCAGTACCATTGCCATGCAGCATAGTGCCAGTACTATAGTAACAGTACTTTCCAGCAGTGCCAGTACCATGCAGCACAGTGCCGGTACTGCAGTTGCAGTACTTTCCTGCCATTCCAGTGCCATGCAGCACAGTGCCAGTATTAGAGTAGCAGTACTTTCCTGCAGTGTCAGTGCCATGCAGCACATTGCCATACTGCAGTAGCAGTACTTTCTAGCAGTGCCAGTGCCAGTGCCATGCAGCACAGTGCCAGTATTGCAGTAGCAGTACTTTCCAGCAGTGTCATTGCCATGCAGCACAGTGCCCGGTACTGCAGTAGCAGTTCTTTGCGACAGTGTCATTACCATGCAGCACAGTGCCAGTACTGCAGTAGCAGTACTTTCCAGCAGTGACAATGCCATGCAGCACAGTGCCTGTACTGCGGTAGCAGTACTCTCCAGCAGTGCCATGCAGCACAGTGCTGGTACTGCAGTAGCAGTACTTTGCAGCAGTGACCTTTGCCATGCAGCACCATGCTGGTACTGCAGTAGCAGTACTTTCCAGCAGTGCCAGTGCTATGCAGCACAGTGCCGGTACTGCAGTAACAGTACTTTCCAGCAGTGCCAATACCATGCAGCACAGTGCCAGTACTGCAGTAGCAATACTTTCCAGCAGTGCCAGTACCATGCAGCACAGTGTCGGTACTTCAGTAGCAGTACTTTCCAGCAATGCCATGCAGCACACTGCCAGTAATGCAGTAGCAGTACTTTCCACCAGTGCCACTGCCATGCAGCACAGTACCAGTACTGCAGTAGCAGTGCTTACTTGCATTTCCAGTGTCATGCAGGACAGTGCTGGTACTGCAGTATTGGTTTTTGCAGCCAGTGCCATGCAGCACAGTGCTGGCACTGCAGTGACAATACTTTACTGCAATGCCAATGACTTGCAGTACAGTACTGTTACTGCAGTAGCAGTACTTTACTAATGAAAAGTGCCATGCAACATAGTGCTGTTACTGCAATGAATCTCTACATATAGTATTACCATACCCTGCTTCTCCCAATACTTTACAAAATGTCACTCAATTAATCCTGAGAAAGTACATATCACCCAGTGACACTGTTTTTTTTAATAGAGCTTTTTCTTACTATGGTGAGGCATATATCCTGGTCCCAGGATACCCCCCAGTTCTCCACACCCACTAGCTTACACTCATGGCATTGACCCCCATGACAAGGGATCTGGAGGGAGCCAACCTCTCCACTGAGGCAGTTAATTGTGTTGACTAGGATCCAGTGCTGGCTGGTACTAGGACCCAAGAGAACACTGGGCCCAGATTGTCATTAAGATGGCCATGTTTTTTTTCCCATCTTTACTAATCCTTCTTATCTCCCCTGACATGAGCGCAGACTATATCAGCTTCACACACACATCATATCCTCTACAGCAGGAGCAAGCTCTCTGGCCCAGCAGCAGGGGTCTCTGTGGTGCCGGAACTTGCTGTCAGCCCACCCTGGCTGCACCATGCTGCCATGTGGTAGCTCCCTCCACCTGTCATGCCTCCTAATGCAGCAACTTGGGTTAGTTTCTGAACCCACCTGCACAATAGTGCAGTGTGCTGATGAGGGCCATCATGTGGCCCCCTCATTGACATTGTGCTGGACTATATAAATAATGCATAATGTTACAAGAAGTTCATGCTGCTGTTATCATGTAGTGCAGGCATGCTGTCAAGCACCCATGTTATAGTGTACATTATTGCTGAAAACCCCCCAAAAACAGCCCTCCCCAGTGGTACAGGGGGTAGTGCTACATGCTCCCCTGCTGGTGACCTGAGTTTGGAAACAATCTCGGCAAGCTTGTTGGGCAGCCCAAGGACTGGGAAGGTGCTGCTGCTTGGAAGCACTCCCAGTCTATGGAGGGCAGACATCAGGGTCTGCTGTTGTATCGACCACTGCAGTGGGCCACAATACCAATGACATGTCAAGGCCTGCAGAGGCTGTGCCCAATATCAGGGGAGGTGGGGGACAGAAAAATGGAAAAAGCATGTAATCCAGACTTTGTGAACCTTTGCTCACTTCTTGCCTGTCCCATCCTGTCCCAGGACCATCTGCCAAAATCTGAATTTATTCTGCGGGGGAGGGGGGATAACCACCCCTCTCCTGTCCCTGCCATGAGGGGAAATCAGTTGGGGATACTACAGCAGGTAGGTCCAGGAAAGGTGGAAGCCGGTTGGAGGCAGCAGGGATAGGGCCGAACAGCTATCTGTATACTTGAATGGGCTAGATGAACTGATCATGGCAAAAATAAGAACCCCCCCCAAAATGTGTCCCATAGTGTGCCATGAGTGATAGGAATCATGAAAAAGCTCACTCTATTGTGCCTAGTTAAGGCCTTTTATAGTAATAAATCCTTTTAGGGACAAATGGGAAGTTCGTAATTTGACAAAAGGATATGGTGTTCTGTGTTATTTAATTTACAATACACCTCTTGTGATGGCTTAAGTGCTTAGAAATCTGAAAGATTAGCTTTGCTGCCAACAGAACAGAGCCTTCCTCCTAAGACATCTCATTCTGGTCTAGTCAGTGTCACAAATTTAAAAGTTACACATGTAAACCCACCTTCCCGCTGTCTAGAGGTATCCTTGGGTTAAAACTAGGAGGGGTCACAACAGCAGAAACAAGTACAGTTCCCATAAAAATGCAGTCCTTACCAATCTGATGGCTTTGTTTTGCAGCAGATTCTTCCTTGCCAGTGGGGTGCCATGATGCGTGCTGGGCTGCAGACTTAAAGGGGGTCAGCAGCAAGAACAATTAACAAACAGAATGTTCACACAGAACTTGTAGGAATGGGGGGAAATCCCTTTTAATAAAAATGTTGGCTAGTCTTAACATATTTGCACAGTTGGTCTCTGGGCTCAGGAGCCTACAATGGAGGCTAAGTAATTCATTTTGATGGTTCTTCATGGTCATGAAGACCCTCCATCACTAACATTTTAATCCCTGGGCTGAGGGGGGACATAATGGGTTTAGCACAGCAGCTTATGAGGCTGAGACCCTTATAGTTTCAGCAGCAGCTCACTCTGCACTGTCTCCAATTCCTTCACATCTCGCATGTTTGAGAGGTCAGGCGAAGGGAACCCTCACACATAGAAGACTCCAACTTGGCTTCCCCTCTTCAAATGAGCTGAAGCGGGTGACTCCTCCTCTACAACTATCAGGGCAGATGTCCCCACCAGCCCGCTCCTCCTGGCTCCCATCTCTCCTGGTACCGGATCCCACATACAACTGAATGCTCGACTCCATGGGCACAGGCGGTTGTTCTAAATTGGGGGGAATGGGACAAAACACACCTGACAACAACTTCTTCAGACACTGGTCTCTCTCTCTCTCTCTCTCTCTCTCTCTTTCTCTCTCTCTCTCTCTCTCTAGTACCTCCCACTGTGCAGGTGGCCCAGCTTTTTCTGCCCAACACATGATGACACAGATAGGGCTGTAGGTTCAAATTCCATCCTTTACTAAACACATGAACCTACTATGGTTACCGGCACTATAACACCACCACACTCTCTGGCCCAGATCTTACCCGGAGCACCCGAGCAGGAGCAGGCAATCTCCCCTGCTCCTGCAGACCACCCGCCAAAACCTTGGTGCGGGAACTGACCCCAAATGGTGCCCAAAGGCCCAGTTTATAGCCAGCCACCCCCAGCAGCAACCTCCGACCCTCAGAGATTTCACCCGAAGGTGGAGCTCATAAATATTAAAATTGATAAGACCCAAAACTGATCCAGAGGAGGAAACAATGGAAAACCCAAAATCAATGCATGGGTTACACTTCCCCCTTCCTAAATGCTCACCATCCCAGTGAGCAGCCACCTCAGTTACTGGGCCCACCACTCTATTGGGTATGTGACTCCCCCACTGAGCCACAAGGCATCCGCCCACTGGGACACCATTGAAATGGCGTGATTCAAAACTTAAAACAGCCAACATTTCAAAACTAGGGGCAACCCCTCCCAAAACTCCTAAGGGATCTAAACCAGGACATCCCCAACCCATCCCTGCAGCAGATTATCAACTGAGATGCACAGGGTGGACTGCCCGACACCACAGTGGCAGCATCCCAGTCCTAACTCTAAACTAATCTTACTGCCCCCCAATGCCACCGAGCTGCATGCCAAGGCTGCTATAACCTCCTTCACACCTTTCCCATCACAAATAACACCAAACAGAACATTGTTAACAGCATGCAAACATTTCAACCAATCACATTCACAATGCTAGAACAGTGGCTGCATAGGACAGCATACTCTACATAGTTAAACATTTTAACTGCATAAATTGCACTGTAGTGCAAAGTCCTAGGCTGCTATAACTGGAAAATTTGAAAAATGTTTGCTTTACTCTCAAATTCAGCATACTGAATTTATTTATTTAAGTCTTTGATTACCAGGGCAGTGCACTGATCCTGGGGACCGTTTTCAGGCATGACCCAGGCCAAATATGGCACAGTAGAAATTACATGCAGAACATTTTCATGAGATACAACACCATTGCAATCAGACTGTTAAGTTCAGTACAGTAGACAATGTGTGATAAGAAGATCAATGTAGAAAAAAAAAAATTCTGTGAGATACAATGGTATTTCCAATCAGACAGTTGAATACGGTACAGTTTACAATGTGTCAGAAGGCGATCAATAACTGCACCACAGTTTACAACGAGTCAGGGAGAGGTCACAAAGTAAGCAATGGACAACAGAAAAGAGTGAGCAAGAAAAGGGAACATACCATTGAGATTCACAGCCAGGAGGCAGTAGAAGAAAGACACCGTGATAACAGGAAACAAAGAGCAGGCATGGAGTGCTATATAAGGCAAGACAATTATAAGGGCTGAAGAATACAGCCACCCCCCCCCCCACAAAAGCAAACAGCACCACATTGCTGAGTCTCAGTCTGTGCGAATAAGAACAGAATTATAACAGAGATGGCTTCTGCATAACAGATAAAGTCTATTCAAATCAGCATAGAACAACAGAAATGAAGAAAATAGCAAAAGAGGGTCGATCTCACCCAAGTACATTGCAGTCTAGTCTCAGTACAAAAAGTATTTGATAGGTATCTTGGGGGGCAGAGACTGTTCCTAACAGGTCACTGATGTCTTCAGCTCCAGACAAAATAGTAGGCAGGGGGAAGCTTGGCTGTAGCCTGACTTGAATGTGTCCACGGCATGCACATAGGCCTTGTACCATCTTCCCATCAAGTCCTGGATCATCGCATAGGTCTTAAACAAAGTCAGGCCTTCCCAGGTGTAGTTAGTACACTTTGACTCTGTGATATTCTGTAGGCATTGTAGGGCGTAGTTGGTACTATGGGGTCCAGCCTGATGTTTTTATAAAGTTTATCTAGGACACACCAGTAGACCAAATCCTATCTGCTCTCTTCTATATTATCCCAGAGTTTTTCAGGGAGATAAGGATACAGAAACTGTGGGTAGTCACTGCAGATTTTCTTTCTGATAATTTGTTCCACCTGACTTCTGTCTGGAAGCTGCCTCACACTCATCTGAGGAGTTTATCCATCAGATAACAACACTCCTTCACGGTAATGCCTGACGTTGGAGTTGCTATTTGTAATACCTTCATATAGCTCCCTTCTTTGCTGGCATTTAACAGCTAGACTAGGCCGGTCTTTCCACTGCATAACATACAGGGACTCTTGCTCAGTGGGTATATCCCTCTCTAAATCACCATTGCTGACATGGCTAGTGCCCTCAAACAACAACGGGTCACTTAACACCTCTCTAGGCTTTCCCAAGGTGGACGAGGGAACAGTTTGAAAACCTGGCTCCTCTACCAAATCCTCCAGAATTGCAGCAGCTGTAACAGGTGGCTCAGTGGGTCCCAGCTGAGCTGATTCTTCAAAATCCCTAAGAGTCAGAAGCTTCATGTGGGCACCCTGCCCAAGACCACATCCAAGGCCGGAGGGTAGAGGGTTTTCTACAGGAGCTACTGATTTCACCATAGCATCCCCATCAGGCCCTTTTGTTTCATTTGATGTCTTTAATTTCACAGGCTTTGCAGCTGAAACAGGTCTCTCAGCTTCGCTTGAAGGCTCCACAGTTACAGGCTTCTACTCAGAAGCAGATCCCTTAGCTTCACTTGATGGCTTCACTGGGGACGAGCTTCAGCAGCAGAAATGGAGGCAGAAGCAGTCATCAGCTCATCCCATTTGTCGCCAGCAGACTTTGTGGATGTGACGGACCCTCCAAGTCCACTCAGCCAGGGGAAGTACTGGGGAATAAAGATACTGGGGTGTTTCTATTGACATGATGCACAGATGGGCTGAAGAGTCACCCCCAAGCCTTCAGACTGGCAGAAGACACATTTTGCTGCTGTGGAACATTCAACCATACTCTGCAACCATTTTAACATTGTTGTTGACACTGTGACTTCTGGGGTTTCAGGAGCAGTCACCATGGCTTCAGCTCCGATTGTAAACAGGAAACTTTTCTGATTCTTAGTTGAAGGCAATCAACAACACTTCAGCTCCAAACAATTTCTGCTGCAAAGTCTCTGCTCACACACAGTCCACTGACCTCCAGTGTGTCAACCAGCCAGTCACTGTACAATTAGATCTCAACCTCAGGGTAATTAGCATACCACTCACATGTCCTGCCCATGTAGCCATCTGAATTTCTAGACTACTAGGTGCCACAATGCACCTGAAAGGTGCACAATTCAGCACTTTACCAACTTATCCATTTTAGCAGTCCAGAGATGGTAAAAATTTCTTTACAGGTACCACGATTTCACCCAGCACCTCCTGTAAGTGCTCCTCAGCCAATGCACCCACAAACTGGATCCCAGATGAGCCCCCATGTTTTTAAATCCCCCCTTCTCACTGTGTAGGGATATCCTGGTGGTAAAACTGGGAAGGGGGTCACAACAGCAGAAACAAGTACCATCCCCATTGAAATTCAGTGCTTACCACTCTGATGGCTCTGTTTTACAGCAGGTACTTCCTCGCCGGGAGGGGTGCCATGATGGGTGCTGGGTTGCAGACATACAGGGCATTAGCAACAGCAACAATTAACAAACAGAATGTCCACATAGGCATTGCAGGAATGGGGGGAATCCCTTTTAATAATAATGCTGGACAGTCTTAACATATTTACACAGTTGATCTCTGGATTCATGAACCCACAATGGAGGCTAAGTAATTCATTTTGATGGTTCTTCATGGTCGTGAAGACCCTCCATCTCTAACATTTTAATCCCTGGGTGGGGGGGCACATAATGGGTTTAGCAGCAGCTTATGAGGCTAAGACCTCACATTTTCAGCAACAGCTCACTCTGCACCATCTCCAATTCCTTCACCTCTCGCATGTTTGAGAGGCCAGGCAAAGGGAACCCTCACATATAGAAGACTCCAACTTGGCTTCCCCTCTTCAACTGGACTGAAGTAGGCAAGTTCCCCTCTACAACCATCAGGGTGGATGTCCCCACCAGCCAGTTTCTCCCGGCTCCCATCTCTCCTGGTACCGGCTCCCACACACAACTGAATGTTGGACTCCATGGGCACAAGTGTCTGTTCTGAATCGGGGGGAAATGGGAAAAACAACACCTGTCAACTGCTTCAGACACTGGTCTCTCTCTCTCTCTCTCTCCCCCCCTCCCCCAGTATCTCCCACCGTGCAGGTGGCCCAGCTCTTTCCACCCATCACATGATGGCACTGTCAGGGCTGCAGGTTCAAATTCCAACCTTCACTAAACACATGAACCTACTATGGCCACCGCCACTATAACACCACTGCACTCTCAGGCCCAGATCTTACCCAGAGCACTCAAGCAGGAGCAGGCAATCATCCCTGCTCCTGTGCACCACCCGCCAAAATCTTGGTGTAGAAACCAACCCCCAAATGGTGCCAAAAGTTCCAATTTATAGCCAGCCACCCCCAGCGGCAACCTCTGACTCGCAGAGACTTCACCTGAGGGCAGAGGCCATAAATATTAAAATTAATAAGGCCTAAAACTGGTCCAGAGGAGGGGAAAAATGGTAAACCCAATACACAAGTGGGTTACACACAAACCTCTCTGCCCTAACCTACAATCCTCTTTCCTACAGAAAACAAATATCCCTACAAAACCACCTGTCCCTTCTCAACCCCTCTACTCCTTCCACGTCTGTTTCTGTTTAACCCCCCCCCTTAACATATCAGTGGCTATTGTGACCTGATATCTATCCTTACCAGTCATCAACTGTTGTATTTGCCTTCATAGACCCTTCTACAAAACTGAAACTCTAACTGGTTAGTTAATAATATAGCACATTGCAGTTTTAATATGGAGTGTTGCACTGACCTCAGTACCCACAATGATTTTTATCTGTGCCATTAGGATTATTTTCACTTTTAACAATGTCTCAGAAAAACTGCGCTTTCCATGCCTGGATTACAAGGATATAAATACCCTGGTATTTGCACCTTTTACTTAGACACTTTAGCTACCTGCCAGAGGGCGAGTAGCAAACCTGCGCTCTGTCAGACACAGCATTATATGCCTAAGTACAGTCGGGCTTTTGCTTGGTTGTTGATATGGAATAACCCAATTACCTGGTCAGCCTGTGTACTTGCATCATGACTTTACTGTTAGGAGAAAAATGTGATTAGTTGCAACCAGTGTTGGAATTACACTTTATAAGCGTTGGGAGCTAAGGGAGTCCATAAGGGCCCTATCTTTAAACTGAGACCCCCCTTCCCATTATTAGTCATTGGCAGTTATACATGAGTTACTGGGGTCACTTAAGAGCTAGGGGTCTAAGCCCTGATAAACCTGCACCTGTAATTCCAACACTGGTTGCAACACAATGCCACCCTCAGCAGTACCAGTATAACTAAACACTTTACTGGTGCTGATTTTTGTAAGAGCTAAGTCTCGGAAGTTTGAAGAACTAGCTCTTAGAAATAACTGTCTCCTGCCCTCTACCAACTCAGAATGAGGAGATCACATGATGTTCCTAGCCATGAGCTCCAGAAACAACCTCCAGTTGGCCACTGAAGCTCTGCAAGACTTCTAAATTTCACTGGATAGTGCTTCCCGAATAGTGGTCAAATAGTGAAATATTCAGGAGGTCCATGTGAATATTTAGGAAGCCTACTATTCATGAAATTCAGGAAATACTATTCGGAACATACACAGCCCTAATCGAAATACTGTAATGCATTTGTGGTTTCAAACATGTATCTACTCTCTCCCAAATGGATTGAGTTCTCTTCTTTAGCATGCTGTGATATTACACCAGATAGTCATTTTACAGGCCACTTTTGCAGTGTTTGTTAGGATCTATAGCCATTTGCTTGATTACAACATCCTTTCTGTAATCCTCAACGTTGGTACTGCAAACAGCAGTTAGTCCATTCATAGGGGGCTATCAATAAACCTTTGCTACCCATACTTGTGACTATGCAGGTCATTATTTTTATTTATTTTTTATTTATTTATTTATATAAAGTCTAGGAATTACAACCCTTTGAGTCAGTGACTGATTTACAAAGGCTCCGCGTAATACATTGAATGAGGACAAATAAAGAGTTTAATAAAGTACAGTGACTAAGTACAGAGACAAAATGGATAATACATATACAGAGCAACACCAAAGGAGTGTAACTGTGAATCATATATTAGAATCAGAGTAAAATTTAGCAATGGAACTTAGCCCTTGAAGAGGAGTTTATCTGCAATCACAGTTACAGCTGGACATAATGTGGGTACGTAGCTCAGATTTAAAAGGTCCCAACCTGGGACTAGATAGGGCAGTATCAGGGAGGGAGTTCATCCAGAGTGGAGCCCTGTAGCGAAAGGACCTTTGGCTGGCAGGGGTCCTTGCAAAAGGGATGCGAAAGGCAGTAGTGTCAGAGTGTCTTGTGGCCCGCATCGGCAAGCACATTTGGAGGAGTGAGAGACAGCCAGGGGGAGCTAGCCCTAGTTGTATTTTTTTGGCCAATAAGCAGGTCTGATAGAGTAGGCACCCCTGAAAGTTTAGCCATGATGACCATTAGTAGAGGTCACAGGTATGTGTGAGGTGATCACAGCCTGTGGCCAGTCGGCGTGCTTTGTTAAGGGTGCGTTTAATGCTGGTCAGGGCAGTGTCGGAGGCAGCGCCATATTTGAATATGCTATAGTCTACCAGGGAAAGGATGGAGCTAGAGATGGCTAAACAGAGGGCATCAGGAGGGAGACAGGGCCTATATTTATACAGAAGACCGATTCTGATGTTTATTGTAGAGCAAGTCGATGCTATATGCTCACGAAAGGTAAGGGCCGAGTCTAGGGTAGCCCCTAGATATTTAAAACTGGCAACTGATTCCAGTGTGGTACCCTGAGAATTTAGTATAGATGGTTTGGTTGTGTTGTGTTTATGTTGAGGGTGGGCGAATAGCATGACTTTTGGTTTTTTTGTAGTTGAGGACAAGTTTGTGGGAGGTGAACCATAATTCTATTTCTGTGAAGGAGCCCTGCAAGGATTGTTGGAGCTGGGTGGGGTCTGGTTGCCAGCTAAAGATCACAGCATCATCTGCATAAAGGAGCAGGCACCCAGAGGAGGCCAAAGGGAGGAGGAGGGAGGGAGTTTAGGTATAGGGAGAAAAGTAGCAGGCCAAAGATGGTCCCTTGTGGGATACCGGATCAAACTGGAAGGCTAGAAGAAAAGGTGCTATTTATGTTTACTTGCTGGGTATGCCCATGGAGATAGTTGGAGAACCAGTCAGCTGTCTCTTGCGATACACCAACAGAGAGGAGGGAGTTTATCAGCATACTGTAATTGACAGTATCAAAAGCCTTGGAAAGACCAATGTAGACAGATCCAGCCAGGGCTCCCTGGTCAAGGGCATCATGGATAAAGGAGGTAAACTCAAGCAGGGCAGTAGTTGTGTTGTGTCTTTTCCTGAAGCCGTGCTGCTGCTGGCACAGTAGATGGTGCAAGTCTAAATAGTCAGTAAGTTGATCTGCAGCTATTTTTTCCAGCACTTTAGAGAGGGGAGAAAGTATGGAAATGGGCCTATAATTACTACTAGAGGAACAGTCAACATTTTTATGAACTGGAGTGATAACCACCCTTTTCCATAGTGTAGGAAACTGCCCTAGGCACAGGGACATGTTGAGTATTTTGTTAGGGGTGTTAGGACTGCATCAAGGGTTAAGGAGAGCAGTTTTGCATTGAGAGAGTCACCACTCTGCCTTGTCTTTCCAAGGAAATTGGCAAGATATGTGCAAGCGATACTAGGGGAGATTATTTTGAAGTAAAAAGGTGGAGCGTTGGGGGGTGGCGAGAACTGTCAAGTAAATGCAGTGAAGAAGTCAGGAGAGAGGATAGAGCTGAGGTCAGAGAAAGATGCATTGAAGGCATTAGCTATCTTACTAGGGTCTTGGGTGGAAACACTGTCAATGATAAGCATGGAGGGAGGAGGGCAGGGAGACTTGCCAGTAAGTTCCTTCACATTTTCCCAGAACCTCTTCTGATTTCCCTAGGTGGCAGTAAGGTTGGACTGGTAGAAAGCTGCCTTAGCCTGGCGGATAGCCCAGGTGCATGAGTTACAGGCAGCACGATACAGTTGGCGATCAGAAGTGAGGCCAGACTCAAGGGCATGGTGCCATAGGTTATCACAGGCCTTCATTTGGTCAAGCAAGAACTGATTTACCCATGGGAAGGATTTAGTTTTTTCTATTCGCTTAACAAAGGTGGCAAATATATCACAGGCAGCTTGGAAGGAGCTAATGAAGAAGGACATGGTGGCGTCCACTGACGACTGGTGATCTAGTGGAGACCAGCTGAGGCTGAGGAGATGGTTTCAGAGATGTGCCAGGGACCCCTTCTTTAGCTGGTGATACATGGAGATCCTTGGGGGGGGCGGATTCCAGCTATTCGACCAGTGGCAAGTAACAGGGGAGTGATCACTGAGTCTGGGAGGACCTGGACATTCTATAAGCGCTCAGGGTGGTTCGTGAAGATGAGATCAATGAGGGAACTAGTGCCCTTGTGTTGGTTTACTCTAGCAGGGGGTAAGGACCATTTGTGAGAGATTTTGGGCTACCGCTGCATCCCTAAGGGAGGATGTATGGGGGCAAGCCAGTTTGTTTTGAAATCACCTAGGGCAATAATTTCAGAGTTTTTTGGTAGTTGAGCGATGACATTTAGGATACAGGAGAAAGCCTCCTTTTGGTTGCGAGGTGGTATGTAGACTGACATTCAGTAGAGTGATCTACCTGAGTTGCCAACTGCTATCTTAAGGGTGAGGGACTGGGCACCTGCCACGGGGTTCAATGTAGCAATTTTAAGACCTTGTAGGTGGTCCTGAAGGTACAGCGCACTCCCTCCACCCCGCCTATCCAGCCTGTCCGATCTGAACAATGTATAGCCTGGTATGTAAACAGCTGAGTCTGGGGTATTCTGAGATAGCCATGTTTCGGTTACAGCTAGTGCATCAGGGTTGTGGAGGCAGACCCATGCTTGGAGTGGCGCGAGATTCTTTTGGAGGCTACATATATTTATGGCAGCCAGCTGTAGTGCTTTGGATTGCATTGATAGGCAAGGGGTGGGGGTAGAGGGACCAGGATTGGGGTGTATATTGCCCATAAGTAGCAGTAGGACAATGGAGATCCTGGATAGGGCCCTTTTTAGGGTCATCTTGTGATTACACAGTGCTGGGCCTGCATGTTGAGGTAGCTTGTTGACAAGATGAGAGCAGGCAAAATGCAGTATTTTTGTGCTATATAAAAAGGGGGTAACTGCGGCTGCTGGGAGCAGGTGGCTAGGAGCAAATGGGAGGTAGGGTGGGTAGGATGGTTTTACCACGCCGCAGCGACAGCGGCTCTGGAGACATCCCCAACAGTGACAGCCGCCTTGCTGACTTTGCTGACTGTCGGCAGTGCAGCATCGGGCATGCCTTCTGTTTTCATCGGGGGCGCAGTCCCCGAACCCCCCATGTGGGGGGCTCTGCCCCCACACCCCCTGGTCTCTAGGATTCAAACTCCAAGTCAGAGTTGGACTGGGGGGGTGAAACACCCTGCGAGGCATTCCCTGGCTGTACGGAGACCATCACTGGCGACAAGCAGTTTTGGCGATTCCTGTCGCTGTGGTGGTCTTCGCATGAGAGTCACTGTGGCGTCGGTATACAGGGTAGGACATGGTTGCTAAAGGAGGAGTAATCTCAGGGGTGGGCAGCAGAGGAGGTGTTTGGGGGGGCAGGAGGAGGGGTAGTGTGAGGTTGAGCAGGGAAGGGGCAGGGGGGTAATTCGCTGAGAGGGAGAGTTATAGAGTGGACAATAAGCCATGTCATCATTCTGTGAGAGAGAGAGAGAGAGAGAGAGAGAGAGAGAGAGAGAGATAGTAATGTTGCTTAGCAGTATATGGGATGGAATTTAGTACAGGATATATAGTTGTATATGCTATGAATACGGAAAGATGATGAGCTTATTGTTGCTGTGAGAGGAGAGGAGAGGAGAGGAGAGGAGAGGAGAGGAGAGGAGACATAAGGCTAGCAGACTGAGTGGGTTATCAGTATTCTTAAGTTTCACACACCAAGCAGTGTATAAGGATGATTTGGCAGAAATAGCAGCCTCTAGTGGGAGATGCTGATAGCCTGCAAATGGGAAAGTTGCCTGATTGGTTTTCGCAAGTCACCTGGGTCCCCACTATAAAACACCAAGTCAACCAAGGGTGGTAGTGGGGGCAGTGGGGCAGCTGACGCATAGCATCAGCGGGGACGCCTACTCCGAGTTTAGAGAATTTCAGGGCTGTGGATCTGCAGTGCTGCATGCTTGGAAGCCTGTTTGAGAAGCATATGTTACCTGGCGAAATGCTGCAGGGGTCCTTAAAGCTCAGGGGAGGGTGTCGTACCCTCATGACCTGCACCCACAAGGGGAGCCTTGATGTGCTTTAGGAGAAACAGAAGATGGAGTTATAAACGGTGAGATTGCAGAGACGCAGGTAGTGGGAGAGATAGGGGGTTGAAATCTGAATTACAGTGGGATTTTTTTCTTTGTTTAGAGTTGGGAAAGGCTGAGAATGCAATAGGCTGCTGTTTCAGAATTACACCAACTTGCTTTAACTATTGCCTCATGCTGCAACATTAAGATGGCTATTGGGAGTAAAACCCGAGGCAAATTCCATCTCAGGTGAAGCCTAGACTTTTCGGCTATGCTTTAAATGGCGAGTGGGATGTAAAATACATTGAATTAAGCAACAGCATGCAATAATAGGTCCTGGGCTTGTTAGCAACAGAAACAGTGATTTTTTTTTTTTACAGAAATACTGTTGTTAGGCAGCGTGGGGTGAGAACAACCTATTCAAACTAAGAATTGTGTGCATGGTGGCCTGTAATTGCACAAAAAATGTCACTGTACTGAACTTCAAGTCTATATTTGGTTGTGATGGCAAAGTGAACAGCCCTCCTCAGCATCCAGCCTGAAGCAGCCCAAGTACACCAACTTCTCCAGCATGAACAGCAATGGTGCCAAACGCTACTGCTAGACTGCAGTTGTAATGGACAACACTCACAAAGGACTTTAAAAGCTAGGGTCTCCATTCATCATTGTGCTGAAACACTATTTTTTTATCCTCAGAGCAGTGTGGCGTGTTCTTCACCATGCAGTATTGCCTTTTCTGTGATGTTTTATGATGCTGGGTGTCTAGGAAGACTGAACACCGGTGCACAATAGGTCCTGGGATACCTTGCTTGGGCAGTCTCAATGGACCACAGGTCCCCTTCTGCCATCATCTTCTATGTTTTCCATGTTTTGAGTATGTAGTATTCACCTTTTCTGGGTAACTTAGTAGTCAACAGTTCAGTCTGAGAGTCATTGTTACTGCTGCCTGTTTTCCTCCTCCTTCTCCTGCTCTGTTCTCAGTCCCATCTCCCTCTCTCCCTCCTCCCACTGCAGTCTGTTTTGTGTATTCCCCTTTAACTGGGTGGATCCTTAACCATGTTGCTTTCCTCCTCAGCCTCCCGATGTTAGAATGCCACCAGAGCACCTCGGGTCATGAGGGTGAAGTGAACAACCTTGCCCAGCATCCAGCCTGAAGCAGCCCAGGTACGCTGACATCTCCAGCACGAACGGCGTTGGTGGGCGGCACTGCTCTGCAATGTCATGTATTACTACCCTTCCACTTGCGCCATCTCCCACCCACCCAGGGTGTTGCATTTTTATTGCTGCCTGAACCAATCAGTTCATTTTCATCCATCCATCACCCCCCCCCCAATTCTCTCCCCACTTGGCTCCTTCCAGCCTGGAACCTGCCCTGAGTCTAATTAGCTCAGTATCACCCACCCATTTTGGGAGCTGCTTTGTTTGCACAGTGCTGCTCTCTCAATCTTCCCCTCAGGCTGTTCTACCCCTTGAAGCCCTATACCTATTCGTCTAAGGGCATTCTACGGGAAGCCAGTTTCCTTCTCCTGTTTTCTTACTTCACAATCCAGCCAGCTTACAACTCTCCCCTGTGCAAATGGGAACTGTGCCTCTATCCCTGCACTCTCTCTATACTGTGGGTACAACAGGCAAACTAGACAACTCAGCTATTTACCCCATATTCCCCTTTTCACTGCTGTATCTATCTATCTCACTCAACCAATCTTGCCCTCTCACCTTCCCCATGTTCCAGGGTGCCCTCTGTCTCCTTCTCTTCCTCTTTTCATTAATATCTCTTCCACCCTCATCCTTCCCCAAGTCCCCCTCTTCTCTGTTCATATGCTATGTATAGACCTTCTTATCCTCAACTTCATCCCTATGTTCCCCTGCCCTGCCTTGTCTCACTACCCAAGGCTCCCTGGTGCATCTATCCTACCTGCCCCCTGCTTCCTCGCCAGTCTGCTCACACCTAAGCACCTGCTCAGTCCGACCCCCCTCCCTTTCCCCCTACTGTACTCCCTGACAAGGAAGCGTGCTTTGGTCTCCACCAAGCTCCTCATTGTTCTACTGCTGCTTGTGGCAGGCAACGTTGAACCTAACCCTGGTCCTGTCCCCTCTCACCCCACTTACCTCCCCCATGGCCTAAAGTTTACCCATCTAAACATCAGGAGCTTCCTCCCAAAAATTTCCTTACTCCAAACTCTCACCTTAAGCCTCACTCCAGACATACTAATCCTATCCAAGTCATGACTGAACTCTAAAATTTCAGACTGAAGTGTCTCCATCCCTGGCTGCTCCCTTATCTGCCAAGATTGGTCCAGTAGAGGTGGTGGTGAGGCCATGTATATCACCTCATCGATCCAGTTTACCTCTGTACTAGCTGCCTTCCTCCCATCTGCTCATGAGCTACTCCTAGTAAAGCTCTCCCTCCCCTTCTCATCTTTGTAACAAGCATTTATTGTCACCCTGGCCTCCCCCCTCAGCTGTCACTGACCTTCTGGCTACTCTATTGTCACAACCTCCACATGTGAACTTCACATCCTGGGAGATTTTAACTTGAGTTGGCTCTCCCCTTCATACTCCAAAACCAGTAGCGACATCACATCCCTTAATCTGTCCCAGTTAATAACTGAGCCCACTCACCTAAATACAAATTCTCAAAACCACACCCCCATCTACTGGGCTGTCACCTCTCATCCACACTGAATAGGTACAGCTGGCATCCTTCCAGATGCCCTAAGTGATCACCACCTGATCTACTTGGTACGTAAAATTCACTGGCTTAAAGCCCCACCTAGGCTCTTACTGATTCACTTATACAAATCACTGGACCTTGCCCCCCTCCTTGAGGATCTGTCAAACACTGATTGGTCTCCCATCCCTGCTGTCACCTCTATTGACCTAGCTTTGGACTACTTCAAATCTAAATTCCTTGCTATCTGGAATCACTATGCCCCACTTAGGCAGACCAGGGTGTGTGGAACCCACCTCTCCTGGATCACAGCCAAACTGCTGGCATGCCTACGTGCCTGGGACCAGGCCTGGAAGGTGTACAAAACCTCTGGATCACCTGCAAACCTCCAAAGATACCACTTCCTCTGTAATGCATGCACTAGAGCAGTCAGGCTTACCCAGGCTGAATACTTCTCTACCACCTTCCAAACAAATATAAACCATCCATCCAAATTCAGAAAGGTAGTTCACACCCTGTTCTCCCCACCGGCTCAGACCCCTTTCCCTTATCCTCAGAGTTGGTGATAACACCCTGTCCAAACCCCTCACTGTGGCTGTGGAGTTTAATTTCTTCTTCACCTCCTGTACCTCTTCCCTTCTTGCAGCCCTCCCATCTCCTCCTACCCCCTCACTTCCTTGACAATTGCCTTCCCTCAACCCCCTCTTTCTCCTTCTCCTTCTCCCCTGTATCCCCCTCAGCCACTGTCAAAGCTCTCCTTGCCCTATACCCTTTCAAGTGTAAGTCCCCTGATGGATTAGACTCCAAGCTCCTTTATCTGTCAGCCCCCACTATCTTCTCTTCCCTTGCCTCTCTGCTGAACCTCTCCTTCTCTCTTGCCTCAGTCCCAGCTACCTGGAAGCATGCCACTGTCCGATCTCTCCCAAAAGGTGGGGATCCCTCTACCTCAGGCAACTACTGGCCTATATCTCTTCTTCCCATCCCTGCCAAGCTCCAGGAACACATGGTGTTATCCCAACTCTCCTCGTACCTTGACACTTCCTGTTTCTTCACCCCTTTCCAGTCTGGAACCAGAAGCAGCACTCCACAACCACCTCCCCCTCAGGCTCACTGTCTCCATCCTTACCAGCATGGATCATGGCCTCATCACTTCTGCCATCTCTGTTGACCTAGCTCACATTCAACAGTCTCACACCCCCTCCTTCTTGCTAAACTCTCTGTCGCAGTGCTGTCAGCCTCTGCCACAAACTGGTTACACGCCTACCCCTTGTGGGAAGGACACAATCCATTTGGACTCGAGATTAACTATCTTCCCCCCATGAACAGTGGAGTCCCGCAGGGCTCAGTTCTTGGTCTCCTTCTATTCTCTAGCTTTCTCAATGACCTTCCTGTTATCTGCTCCTCCACCTCTATTCGCATGTATGCGGATGACACCATCCTGTATACCTCTGGTCCCTCCCCTATTGATGTGGCATCCAAACTTCAGAGTGACTTTGACGAGGTTCAGTTCTGGCTACACTCAAATCAACTGTTCCTGAATGCCAAGAAGGCTGTCTCCATGACATTTGGTACAAGGCAGAGACTCTCTCAGCTCCCATCCCTTCCCCTCCTTCCACACCCTGGATGGGACTATGCTGGAAGACACTACCTCCTTTAGATATCTCAGGGTTTGGCCTGATCAACACCTTGACTTTTCTGGACATGTGGATGTCATCCTCAAGAAACTGCATCCCAAACTAGGTACCCTGTACAGGAACCGTGGATGTATTCCATTGCCTGCCCGCTGCACACTTGTCCAGAAAATGATCCTGCTAGTTTTTGACTATGGTGATGTAGTCTACAGTGACGCTCTCAAAACTTTCCTAGCCAGACTGGACACTCTCTTTCATTCCTTCTGTCACTTTGCCCCTCAACTGCCCCCCCCCCACACCCACCACTGTGTCCTCTATCAATCTTTCTCTTTCCCTTCTCTTGAAGACAGGCGCCATTCACACTGTGCCAGCCTCTTCATTAAATTCTGGTTTAGCTCTCACCCCATACCTCTCCTCCTCTCTCTTACTCCCACCTCCCTCCTCCCACTCCTTTAGAAACATCAACTTTCGTACCATGGCGGTCCCCTCCAGGTCCTCCTTTGCTGGTCAAGCAGCATTTTTCCACTGCTTCCTGAAACTATGGAATACCCTTCCCCCTTCTATCCACCACGCCACCTCCCCTAATGCCCTCTCCTCCCTCCTACATTACTTCCTCCCCCCCTTCATGCAGCTGCTCCTAATCCCCATCTGTATTTCCCTCTGGCTCTCCCCCCGCCTTCCTTAGCTCCACATCTTACCCTCTCGTTTGGTTTCCTCTGTCCCAATTTGCTGTTCCCACTAACTCTGCCTGGCCACCTCTCTAATCTCTACCCCAACCCAATCTTCTTGCACTTAGTTGTACCTGTTGCATTGCCTTTGTTGCTGTGTCTACCAAGACCACTGTATATACAATCTGTTAAGCCTGTATTTATGCAAGAACCTGTTCATTACTTGCCTGCATCTGTATCAAATTGCAATTAATATGGTAAAATACTGTACTGTACCCTTTTACTGTCTAGCATTTGATTGTTAACTATGTTGAATTCCTGTATTGCTTGTTTGTTACCCCCTCCCCTTCTCCCCCAGGACACATCTGAAAATGAGCAACGCTGCTTAGTACACCTTTCCTGGTGAAACTTTTAAAATAAATAAATAAATAATAACATTTGATTGCACATCAGGAAGGGGCATCTCTGTCATTTTTGGCCTTGTGGTGGGTGAGTGCATTCATCTTTTTGACATGGTATTACGTGATTGTGTGGACGGCATTACCATTCTCTGAGTGCATCTGCATTTGAGACTTACCTGTATACTGACATTCAAAGAATGTTTTTAAAAAGCCTTACAAATGAGTTGGAGGGCAATGTTTAATACCTGGGTGATCTAATTCCCAAGCAAAGAGCTGTGGCTGTAAAGGCCCATTCTGTGATGGCTTACAAACCTCTGTTTTCCAAGATCTGAGGAGTCAGACATGAAAAGAACTCTGTAGAAAGGTCACAAGCTGAGAGGTACTCAAAGCATTCAGTACTTTTAAAGTCAGTATTAAAACTAGGGTTGTCAGAACTAGTTCTTTTTTTTTCTCCAAGTTGCTTTTTTCCTCCTGGGAAAGTAAGTGGCTCTCGGCCCTGTCCCCACCCCCACAACCGCTGTCCACCCCCCCTTGATTGCATGGGGAGGCCAAGTCCCCCACAGATTGTCCCCCTGTGGCATTTCCAGGAGGGCGACAGCCATCCTCTCCCCAAGTCAAGTATCCAGATTTCTCCCAGTGGTTGATTGGCAGCGTGGGATGCGAGGGAGTGGGCAGGGCTTCATGAAGCCCACCCTCTCCACTTTTTCTGGTTTTCTTCTTGACCGGAGCCCTGCATTGGCGAAATGTCAGTACATATATGTGGAAGTGCATATATCCTGCAGAACCTTGGCCTCTCCTTTCAATTCACACAATAATCTGCACCAGCACCGGGCTCCACCTGGTGAAAATTAGAGGCTGAGACAGCTGGCCACCTCTCCCTGGGAGAGGAGAGCAGTCCTTGGGATGCTTGATCCTGTTTCACCCCGCTAACACCTGGCAACCCATGCTCATTTCTGAACACTTGTCAACGGTGTGGGAGTAGATAAGGCATTCAATGTCTTAATCTTCCATGCCAGTGGGCTGGCCTCAGAACTAGTTCAAACACATTACATCCATTTTAGAAGCCAGAGGTTTGAGTTCTAATTTAGAACTAGACCACCCTTGGAAAAACCTGGCTGCCCGCCTGTGTGCATAGCCTGCCACCACAGCCTCCGCTTCTGGCTGCACAGGCCGCACAGCGCACCATGACCAGCTGTGCACCTGGTGTGATGCTGCTGCTGCCTGTGCCCATCATGTCGCAGCTGGACCTATGTCCAACACAGTGCCCGCGTGTGTGCGCACGTGCGCCCATGCATGTGTGCAGTGCTGTGGGTGTGTGGCTGTGTGTCTGTGCTGTCCCTGTGCCAGCTATGTGTGTGCCAGTGTTTCTGCATGTCTCCCTATGTAGTCATGTACCTCCATGTATGTGTGGGTGTCTGTTCCGTGCCTGCGCATCTGTCATAGCTCCTACTCACCTGCTGTTCCCGAAGTGCTCTTGTACGATGGCTGCCTTGTGCATCCTGGCCCGTGCAGTGATCCTTGGATCCCTCCTTGGCATGGGTGGCTGCTCCCCTCCATCCAGGCTATCCTCCCTGTCATCATCACTGCTGTCGCCCTCATCCACCTGGACAGCTATTCCATGGTCAATGGCCATGTTGTGCAGCATGCAGCAGGCCAGGAATAGCCCACAGGTTTTCACGGGGCTATATTGTAGGGCACCACCAGACCTGTCTAGGCTCTGGAAACACATCTTGAGCATGCCAAATACTCGCTCTATGATGCTGTGTGTCACGATGTGGGCCTCGTATATCATTCCTCAGCAGGGTTAGATGGGCACCAGATGAGGTGAAGCAGCCCAGGGTCCCCAAAATTTTTACTGTCTCCTGTGTGGGTAAGGTGTACAGGTTAGCACATTGCCATGCATGTCACCCTCCCCTCTCCCATGCCCCCATAGGCCATGCTGTTGATGCCTGCTGCATGTGGCCTAGGCCTCCATCCTATGCACAGCCTCCCCCACTCCCCATCCCATGCCATACTCACCTATCAGGTGATCTGTGGGGCTCTCCCCATGCTTGAATCACTTGCACAGGATGGAGCTGTGCCAGATGAACGCGTCGTGTGCACTCCTGGGGTGTGTGGTGCAGACATTGGTGATGCGCCCCATGGCATTGCACACCACCTGGCAGTTGACTGATGGGTAGCCCTTTCAGTTGATGTAGGCAGCACCCTCTGGGCCAGGTGGTGTGCGTAATGCCATGTGGATGCAGTCTATTGCCCCGATCATGCCTGCCATGTGTGCCACACTGTGGAAGCTCTGCATGTTTGCTGTACACTCTGCCTGTGTGCTTGGGAATTGGATGAACTCTGAAGCATGTGATAGCAGAGCTTTGAGGAACTGTGTGAGGAGGTGGGATGTGGCCGACTGAGTGATATCTGTGGTTGTCCCAGTTGATTTCTGGAAGGTGCCTGTGGTAAGCAGGCACATTACTGCTGTCAGCAAAAATAAATTGGTAAAATGAGAGCCCACTCACCAAATATGAAACTATTTCTTTATTCTTTTTTTCTTATTTTTTATCTTAATTTTTCTTTTTTTTTCTTCCAGGTACAGTGTTATAAACAAACACAAACATATTGGACCTAGTCCTTCATCAATGGGTTACACCATTACCTTAGAAGACTTGTACACTCATTCAAAACATCATCTATTTCATTACTTAGTCCTATTAATTCTCTCCTTTCTTATTGTAGCTCTCATAAATGTACACTACCTTTCTTTAAATCGTCCACCCATAGTGGAGGCATTCAGTGCACAAAAGGGATGTTTTAAATACACTTAAAAAAGTTAAACAACAAGAAATTATTTAAAGAAAGGCAGTGTACATTTATGAGAGCTACAATAAGAAAGAGAATTAATAGGACTGTGTAATGAAATATATGATGTTTTGAATGAGTATACAAGTCTTCTAAAGTAATGGTGTAACCCACTGATGAAGAACTAGGTCCGAAACATTTGTGTTTGTTTATAACACTGTACCTGGAAGAAAAAAAAAGGAAAATTAAGATCAAAAATATGAAAGAAAGAATAAAGAAATAGTTTCATATTTGGTGAGTGGGCTCTCATTTCACCAATTTGTTTTTGCTGTTAGTTATGCCTTAATTGGTAGAGAGCTACTCCTTTAAAAGTATCTTTTTTGTTTCATCCGATGTAGGCTGGACTGGTTTCCTTCTTTTTTTTAGAAACATAGAATTTGACGGGAAATAAGGACCGCTTGGCCCACCTAGTCTGCCCATTTTCCTACCTAACAGATAAGCTGCAGATCCTAGTTAACCAACAGCTTACTTCTTCCTACCCTCCACTAGGACTGCCTTATGTCGGTCCCATGCATTCTTGAATTCTTCCACTGTTCTTGACTCCACGACCTCCTCAGGGAGGCTGTTCCATGCATCCACAACCCTCTCTGTGAAAAAATACTTCCTCACATTACCTCTGAGCCATCCCCCCTCTATCTTCAAATTATGCCCCTTGTTCTTGCACATCTCTTTTTCTGAAAGATGCTACCCTCTTGGACTTTGTTGATTCCCTTGAGGTACTTGAAAGTTTCTATCATGTCCCCTCTTTCCCTTCTTTCCTCAAGGGTATATATATTAAGCTCCTTTAGTCTTTCTCCGCATGTCTTCTGGTGCAGACCCTGCACCATTTTGGTTGCCCTCCTCTGGACAGCCTCCACTTTGTCTATGTCTTTGCAGAGATGGGGTCTCCAGAACTGCACACAGTACTCCAGATGGCGTCTCACTAACTGTCTGTATAGAGGGATAACAACTTCCTCTTTTCTACTATTGATGCCTCTTCCTATGCATCCCAGTATCCCCCCAGCCTTCCTTACTGCCTTCTCACATTGCTTGCCCACCTTTAGGTCATCTGATATAATCACCCCAGGTCCCTTTCCATTTTACTGTTGTCAATATCTCACCCCATTGTGTACACTTCCTGGGCTTTTGTTTCCCATGTGCATTACCTTGCACTTTTTGCATTGAATCTGAGCTGCCATACATTTGACCATTCCTCCAACCTTGCCAAGTCCCTTCTCATCCTTTCCACTCCATCTTGTGTATCAACCCTGTTGCAGATCTTTGTGTCGTCTGCAAAGAGACATACTTTTCCTTCCAGTTCCTCTGCAATGTCACTTATAAAGACATTAAAAAGGACCAGCCCCAGTACTGAACCCTGCAGTACCCTGCTAGTAACCCTCCTTTCTTTACTGTGTACTCCAGTTACTACTACCCTTTGCGTCCTGTTGTCTAGCCAATTTTTTATCCAGGCTACCACCTTGAGACCCACTCCAAGGCTGGCTAACTTGTATATTAATCTTTTGTGTGGGACTGTATCAAATGCCTTGCTAAAATCTAGGTAGACCATGTCACAGCCCCTCCCTGGTCTACTACTTTGGTCATCCAGTCAAAGAAATCTATTATATTCATCTGACATGACCTTCCATCACGAATCCATGCTGCCTTGGGTCCTGTGCCCCACTGGCCTCTAGGTACTCAACAATTCTTTCCTTCAGAGTGATTCCATTATTTTCCTACCACTGAGGTCAAACTAACTGGTCTGTAGTTTCCTGCCTCTGTCCTGCTCCCACTTTTGTGAAGAGGAATCACATCTGCCCTCCTCCAGTCCTCGGGTACCACCCCATCCTCCTATGATTTGTTAAAGAGAATAGTCAGTGGTGTAACTAGTTCTACCTTTAGTTCTTTTAGAATTCTTGGGTGAATCCCATCAGGCCCCATTGCTTTGTCCACCTTCAATTTTATTAGTTCTTTCAGAACCCTTTCTTCTGTAAATGGACTGGTATCAACCCCCATCTTGAGAGTGTTTCTCTTGTTTGGTTTAGGTACCTCCCCCTCCTCTTCCTTTGTAAATACTGAGCAGAAATATTTGTTCAGTATCCCTGCTTTTTCACTGTCACCCTCTACCACATTCCCTTCCCTTTATTTTACATTGCTGCTGTCACCTTGGTCTCCACTGTCACTGTGTGTCTCCTTCTGGTGGGTGCCTGCAACTCATCATGGCACAGCTCACAGAACTGCCTCAGAAGTGTCCTGTTCAGCTGGTACCATCCCACAATCTCTGCATCCCCAAAGTCCTCGAAGGTGAGGCGGGCATGGTACCATCTATGTGTGGCATACTGCCGATGGGTCCTTCCTCAGCCATGTTGTTGTTCCTCCCTCCTCCTCTTCACACCCCTCATCACTGCCTCCACTATGAATGGTCCAATATCCATGTTGTACTAGGATCTGTACCTTGTGCATCTGCTGTGTGTGTGTTTGAGCCTGAATTTATAGATTCAGTTCTGTGCGGCGCATTCTGTCTGTTGCTCCTGACTTGTGCCATGCTGTTCCACTGAATATGCCATTGTGCTGCTTATTCATGGTTACACCCCTTGTACTTGCACTGGATACATTACTATTGCACTGCTGTGCAGTGCATTTTGTGCTACACAGTCGCATTAGTTAAATATGGCTCCAGAGCGCATGTTTGTGGTTGCGCATGCACAACCCTGTTGCGCATTGTGCAACTCCTCTGAATATCTCCCCCTATGTGTCTTGCAAGCAAACAAAGTACATATTTTACTCACAGCAGAAGTTAGACACACACACACACACACACACATATACACATACACACACACTGATCCAGGAGTTCCAGAAGGCATGTCTTAGATTTACCGTCCATCACAAAGTTTATTTGTATAATAAAGAAAACATTGTAAAACTAAAGCCAAAAGTAGAAATTGTAAAAAACAGCCCTCCCCACAGGACTGTCATTTCACGCTGTTTTTCAAAAAGCACGCTAACAGCACAAAATGTCAATCCTGTGGGGAGGTCTGTTGTTTACTATTGCTACTTTTGGCTTGGGTTTTACCCTACCGGGTCATAATGTCGTACACTTAATAGTGTACAGCATATGCATGAACCCCAGATCTGTGCACTCTCCATGTTGGAACCCCCCAGAGTTAGAATCCTAAGTGGGGGGGGATCCGGAGTGCACAGCCCCCCGTAATGGGGGGTGTGGGGGCAGAGCCCCCCACAGAACAAAATAAAACCAGAAATCACACAACGCAATTAAGTCACACGGCATTCTTCCATGCTACATTTTGACCCCGTGCCCGGTTTTACAACATTTTATTTTTTGTACAAATAAACTCTATGGTGGAAAATCTAAGAATTGATGGTGGTACTGGATCTTTCTGCTGTGAGTGTTGCTTTTGCGACAGGTACAGGTGAGGCAGTGGAGTCCTATAATAGTACTGTCTCCAAGGTGTTCAACTCTGCTGCTCCGGTCCATATATGACACAGGTTTTCTTGCTTGAGACCCCTGTGGTTTGATGGGGCTCTCAAGGAGATGAAGACCAGGTGCCAGAGGTTGGTGCACTGTTGGCGGAAGTCTTGGTCCAAGGAGGACAGACTGGCTTTGAGAATTCACTATGGTGAATATCAAAGGGCAGTCAACCATATAAAGGCAGTGTTCCTGTACAGGGAGATTGCTGTAGGGAGGAACAGATCTGCTCAGCTTTTTTGGACTGTAGACGAGTTACTCCATCCTGCCTGCCTGCACCCGAAAAGAGCAGCTTAAGTTGCTCAGTGCAAGGAGTTCTCTCTACTCTTCTCTGACAGGGTGTCCTCTATTAGGGCTGGGATCTCTCCAGTGGGGTAGATGTAGCACTGCAGTGGCATGTCATGCATTTCCAGAGGCATTTCTATTGTTTGGAGCAAATTTAGACCAGTAGGGGTGATAGATGTATGTGAGGTGATTTCAAAGCTGTGGCCCACGTACTGTAAATTGGACTGGGGCCTGACCATCTCTCAATGGAATGTGCTGAGTCCGTTGGTCCGGTTTTTGCTGAGACTGTCCGGTGTTCGTTTTCAGAGGGAATTATCTCCAGTGCCCTGAAAGAGGTGCTGGTGAAACTCCTTCAAAAGAAACCATCTCTCGACACTGACATCTTGGCAAATTATCGACCAGTCTGTAACCTCCCATTTTTGGGCAAGGTTATCGAGAAAGTATTGGCCGTGCAGCTTGAGGCCCACCTTGTGGCCTATGACATCTATGAGCCATTCCAGTCTTGGTTTAGGTCCAGGCATAGCATTGAAATGGCATTAGTCAGGGTGCTAAATGATCTCTTTAGGTTGAGAGATAGAGGGGAATGGCCAGTACTCATTCTCCTTGATCTCTCCTCAGCACTTAACACTGTGGACCATGGAGTGTTGCTGGATCACCTAAGGGAGCTCTGTGGACTCACCGGTTCTGCCATCAACTGGTTTGAGTCCTTTCTCACAGGCAGGAGGCAGAAGGTAGTGATGGGGAGTTTCTCCTCCTGCCTGAAGCCCGTGTTATGTGAAGTTCCCAGGGCTTGATCCTGTCACCTGTGTTGTTTGCAGTGTATGTGCTTCCCTGGGTGAGATCATTGGACAGTACAGCTTGGGTTTTCACTGTTATGCAGATGACACCCAGCTGTATATGTCATTTGCATCCTGGACGAGTGATGCTATGGAGGTGCTTAACAAATGTCTGGCCGAGATCTGGGACTGGGTGTCCTCTAGCTTGCTAAAACTCAGTCTTGACAAGATGGAGGTACTAGTGATTGAGCCTGGTCGCTGGCAGGATGTAGGTACTGCTGGGATATATATATATATATATATATATATATATATATGGATGAATAACATGTATATTATACATACTTTCCAGATGTAGATCAGGCCAAACCCATTTTAACATATATGAAATATATCTCAGAATATAGTGTACATCTCTGATATGAATAACATACACCTACTGTAGAAATTACAGAGTGAAATTACACTTGCATGAAACTATAATCATTTTTCATTAGAGTCCATAAAGACATTAAAAAATAAAACAAAATATTTTTTTATAATATAACAAAATATATAGAATTAGTATATCAATGCCAAGTATAAGACATCTCTAACGGAATTCAGGAAATATCTAAAATATAACTGGAAAATGCACATATATCTGAAATATGTAATATACTTTGGCATATTCAGATACAGTCTACATATTAACAAAATTCTGTATGGGTTTAATTTAAAACTGTGTTAAGAATATATTTTTGTGTTTTTTATATATTTAGCATCTTACAAGGGAAATCAAAAATGAAAATATATCAGTAACTTAAAATATACAGTATATGTTGGATAGATTCAAAATATAAGTTTGCCTAAACTGTAGAATATGTAGAAACTGCAATAATGTGAATGCACAAATAAGTTTTTTTGATTTTATGCAAGGTCATAACACTGAAAGAACAAAAACTTGAATGTTGAAACAGTGTAGCAAAAAATATATTCAAATATTATATATCAAACATGTTTCACAAATATGATACATCTTGGATCATTCTGCAAATATCTAGAATATATCTTGAAATATATCTGAAAAGTGTGAACAAATCTGACATATGTTTGAAACATATTTGGAGATACAAGGATATATGTCAGATAATAAAATATATAGATCATTTCCATATGGGCAAGCAGTTATATAAAAAACAACAAGCATTTGTCAATGCCGAACGTTCGCTTGCAGGTATTTGCAGTGATGTTTGGCATGTATGGTGCTTTACCCTAATGCCCTGTGTGATTGCTGGTATTTGCACAATAAATTGTCAGCATGACCTTTTTGTTACCCCCATTGTGCGCTACTTAGGCGGAAACACATTTTGGGCAGGATGTGAAAAATGACAGCTGTACTGCTCATAAGGAAGTGTGGTAAAATGGCAATGTTGAAAATCTGGAGTGGAAATATTGAAAATTCGCAAAGCTAGGAGTGTGCGTGGGAACTGTGCAATGCACGCTCGTAAAACAGTCATTGTTAGGAATTTTTTCACCAAATTGTCAACATTGGCATTTTTTTTTTTTTTCTTCTGATCTTTTTTTTGCAAATAACTATGTTTTATTGAAAAGTATTACAAAAGCAATGTCACCAGATAATAATATACAGACAAGTGCTACACCATAATACATCAAGGCACATTATAACAAAGTTTTAACAAGAAATAACAATACAACAAAACAAAGACAAAAAAAACAAAGACAACCCCACCCTCCCCCTCTCACCCCCACAGCTATCCTTGTAAACCACTTTATCATATTACAGGGTGGTAAGGCAATAAAAATAAGACTATTAACTAACACTCTAAACTCAGGGATGGGGGAGAGACTTACAAAAATATAAGAAAGAAAGGGACCAAATTGCGTCAGGCTGCCTAGTACCATTAGGATGCAGAAGGGATTATAAGATAAAAAGCATAGGAAAAGGAGGGCAGTAAAAAGGGGGTAGTAAGGAGATAATTACAAAAGAGAAAGTAAGGAGAAGAGACAGGAAGGATACCTTCTCTAGTAACTGTATCTAACCTTAAGGCTATGTGTAAAACCACCCCAATACCTTTGAAACTTGGTCGATGCATTAGCAAGTGAATAAGCAATCCTTTCTGCATTCAAGGCGTTCAGGAATTCCTCCCACCATTCTTTGAAGGAAGGAGTCCAATCATCCATCAATGGACGTAGAATTACTAATTTAGTAACCAATGCCACCAATGCCATTTGGCCTTTGAATATTATGTGGGATGTAATTGTACTTCCCAAATATGCAGATCTCTAAGTTAAAACTGATAGGTCACAATATGGCTTTATCCAGCATTTAACCGAGTTCCATAACCCAGATATTTTAGGGCAGGACCAAATTTTATGGAAAGTAGTTGCTAAGGGATCATTACAATCCCTGCATACAGGAGAGCAACGGCTATTTAACCGATGAAGTTTTGCCGGGGAAAGATAAAGGTTGTGCAACAGCTTAAATTGGATATCTCTTAATCTATCTTGCTTGACACACGAATAAGTATCCACCCAAATTGTCTCCCATTCCGTCTCTGACCACTGTAAGGACATATTAATTTTCCAGTAAAGGGGAATCGGAGATATGGTAGAGTCCAACCTTACTAAAATATATTTGTAAATTTTTGAGACAGCTTTACCAGATAAGCTAAGGTCGCACATCTTGCTGCATAGGTCCCCAGCCTGATCAGATCGTTTGCCTTTGCCCAAAAAGGACCTAATGCTGCTCTGAATTTGTGCCAGCCATAACAAGGACTGAGGTTTAACCCCAAATTTAAGAGATAGAGTTGATAATGAAAGCATGGAGCCGTCAGAGTAAAATCCCTATCTGAATCTTAGAGGAGGGATTGGATAAAATCTACCAATGGGTTGATTACCAATTAGAAAATTTGGATTCCTCAATAAGGGCTGAGATAAGTCATAGAATTGCGTATTCTTAATCTCGAGTAGAGTTGGTGCATAGCCCTGATGTCCCAAGCTAAAGGGGTGTTCTGGCCTTCTTAGGGACTTTGGCCCATGAAATATACAAAAGAGATTCAGATCTAGCTTAAGTTCCTTAGAAAGGCTAGATCTAGCACTGAATCCTGGAGGAGACTTGGTATTACCTGCCCACAAAGCTGCTCTGGCAGCGTGGATCGCTAGGTAATACACAAAGAAGGCGAGCTGAAGGCCCCTGATTTACGTTGCCAGCAAAGTTTAAGATAAGCCCTACGTGGAGGATTGCCTCCAAACAAAATCGGAACAATATTTATAGAGGGGTCTAAAAAAAGATTTGGGGAGGTATATATTCAAATTTGAAAGAGGATAAAAATTTTTTTGCAGAATCACCATCTTGATCATGTTAATTCTCCCTGAGAAAGTCAAGGGGAGTTTCGACCATCTCTCCAGGTCTTCCTTAATGGACTTGAGTAAGGGTTTAAAGTTTAGATAGGCTAACTCTTCCAAGTTTTTAGAAATTTGAATTCCCAAATATAATATAGATTTTGTTTGCCACTGCATACCCAAAGATAAACACCAACTCCTCTGAAGGTAGGGGGAGAGCGGGTAAATCGTTGTTTTGGTCAAATTTAATTTGTATCCAGAAAATTCACTAAAATTAGCAATTAAACTTAAGGCTCGCGGGAGTGATGATGTGGTATTTCGGATGTGCAGTAACAAATCATCTGCGAATACCGACAATTTATGTTCTACTTCACCAAGGCAGATCCCTTGAATTAGTTGGTCATTCTTAATAGTACATATTAGAGGTTCTATGTACAAATTAAACAAATAGGGTGATAGAGGACATCCCTGTCGAGTTCTCCTCAGCAGAGGAAAAGCAGCCGAAATTAAATTGTTGCACTGGATTTTAGCAGTTGGGCACGAATAGAGGATCCTTATCAACTGTAAAAATTTTTCAGGAATGCCAAATTTAGCTAAGGTCGCAAACATAAAAGTCCATTCTACTCGATCGAATGCCTTTTCTGCGTCTAGTGAAACCAGGGATGCTTCCATGCCTGGGTCCACAGACGCAGAAATTAAATAAAACAGTTTCCTGAAATGGTCGGCCGACGAGCGGCCCTCCACAAAGCCAGCCTGCTCCGAACTTATCAATTTGACCATACTTGTTTTAATCTAAAGGCCAAAACCTTGGCAAAGATTTTTATATCTAGATTCAATAGATATAGGTCTGAAATTACCTACCAACTCTGGAGATTTACCAGGTTTGGGTAATAAAATTATTCTAGCTTCGAAGAGTGTTTTGTCTTTAATCCCATGCTCAAGCCAATAAGTAAAAAGTTGGTTCAGTAACGGAATAACATTTAGTTTAAATAGCTTAAAGAAAAAGGGTGTAAATCCATCTGGACCCAGTGCTTTATCTACTCTGAGTGAGTCAATAGCCTTCCCTATTTCCTCATTTGAAATATGAGTTATTAACCTCTGCCTAGAGTCCTCTGAGAGATAAGGAAGAGAATATTAGCTAAAATTATCGCATTTAGTTGTTTCATGCAAGAAGCGGTTGCTCGAATACAAATCTTTGTAATAGTCAACAAAAATTCCCCAAATACCTTCAGGGTCTGTAATCAACTCCTTTGAGACAGGATGCCTTAGGGCCATCACCCATTTGGCTTCATATTTTTGTTTTAATTGCCAGGCCAACAATCTCCCAACTTTGCTGCCCTGACCTAGGTACAAAGCTTTAATTCTGGTGGCTGAGTTCGCTACTCTCTCTCTCAAAGCATTAACGTACCATGTCCTCAATGTTACTAATTCTTGCTCTTGAACGTCAGACCTTAAATTCTCCTGTATAGATTCCAGCTCTCTAATTTCCTTTAAGCAATTGGGTAAACACTGTGTATTCTTAACCTTACGAATGGTTGCCAACCGAATTAACTCCCTTCTCCATACTGCTTTGAGTGCTGCCCACGTTTGATCTACAGCCATAATAGAACCCCAGTTTGATTTAATTGTATCGTTCAGAAAGCCTCGAAACCGACTTAGAACCTGGGGATCCTTTAGTATATTATTGTTCAGTGACCATGAGTAAGATCTCGTAGGGACGGATGGCAAAACCCAACATATTTTAACGGTAGAGTGGTCAGAGATTACTCTAGGCAGAAATACTGCCTCTATCACCCCAGATAGGCACTGTTGACTCACTAAAAAAATAATCAATCCTTGAATATGATTTATGGACCAGAGAAAAAAAGGTATATTCTCGAGTAGTGGAATTAAAGAACCTCCAAGGGTCTACTAATCCTAGGAACGATATAAACTCCATTAACGCACGATGGGCCAGTGAGGATTGCGTGCCTCTATAGCAGGAACGATCCAGTCTATTAGACTGGACTAAATTCCAGTCTCCTCCCAATATAATTGGAATCTCTTTAAAGGGAGATAAAACCATTGCCAACTGGGCAAAGAAAGAAGGTGACTCCCAGGTTAGGACCATATACTGATCCCAATACTAGATTCAACCCTCCTAGTCTACCTGAAACAAAAATGTACCTACCGTTCGGATCAGAAATTATTTCCGAGTGGGTAAATGGAACTTCTCGAGCTATCAGAATAGCCACTCCTTGCTGCTAAGAAACCCAGAGCCAAAGACTTGACCTACCCATTTTTTTAAATGGGATTAACGATCTGAAAGGACGTGGGTTTCTTGCAAAAAAACTATTGCCGGGTTATAGTGGGCCAAATGGTTCAATATTACAAACTTCTTACAATTGTCTCTGCCCCCTTTGATATTCCAAGAAAAAATATTCAGTCTAGTAGCCATACATAATACCTCCCCTTATGAAGAGAGTTTGGATAGCTGCTCCCCCTTTAACCCAAACCCTGATAAAACTAAACCCATAACTCAAATGTATCCCCCCGCCAATAAAACAAAGCCCCCTCCAATGAACAACCTAAAACCAACCCCCCAGGCCCGAAGCCAACTCCTCAGCCACTGGTTCATGGTGCGACATAGAGGCGGGGCATCCCCCTCCTTACCAGATGGGAAGAAAAAAAAAGAACCTGAATTATATATGAGAACCTGCTAATTCGAACAACTATAGTATACCAAATGACGGGACTTATACATAATAAGATTGTTGTATTGGCCACCAAGCATGAGAGCTTCCCAGCAAGGAGGACCAGAATGAGCACTATGCTGCTAGTTAACCATAAATTGTGTGACCAACCGAAGCTCATGGTGCAGTCCCTGGTAAAATGAATCCTGGAGGCAAACGGGGAGAAAACAGGGTATTAAGGGCAGCAAGAGGTGCATGCAGTCATTGCTCCTCCCCTCGAAATTAAAATGGAAAGGGTAGTACCAGAGCACAAAAGTTTATGAAATGCCCAGACAAAAGGACATAACTAAAAAGACAGATACTTAAAAAGAGAGAGGAGGGGTCATAAACTGCCTTGTTGCCCCTTCTATATAGCGTAACCATTCTAATAACTAACATTTCCACAAGCCAAACTTATGGCCCAAAAAGTTGTACTGCACAAGGACTATAAGCCCCCTTCCCATCTAAAGTTACTTGGTCAATTCCTTGAAATATAATAAAACACATATTGATGTAAAATAAACTAATTTAAGGCTTAAAACAAATATGCAAGCTGCCAGCACCCTCTTGTGGACAGCTGTGTAATCTATGCCCCCTCTGTCACCTATGAGGGCTGACTAAATAAATGAGATAGGTCAAGGATACAAAAAATCACAGTCACTTGGATGGTCCCTGCAGTCTTTAGGTATGTCCCAAATTTAGTAGCCAATATTTAAAATTATTTAAGTCCAAAGGAACCGAGATGTAAATACTGCATCTGACAACGAAAATTATTCCTTCTAGGCCTCTCAACCACTGAGATCGATACATTGAAGATCTTTAACTTTATCCTTTAGAAAACAGATCAGGTAATAAAGTCTTTAGCGATGCCAGAGCTTCTTCAGCTGACTCAAATCGCTTGGTTCCATCCTTAATTGTAATCTCCAATTTCGCCGGATAGAGCATGCGATGGCGGATCCCCGTCACCCAGAGCTTAGATGTAATGGGCCGAAAACTTTCTCTGGCTTGCCTCATCTTCCAGGTTAGGTCGGGGACCAAAAGCAGCTTCTTGCCTTCCCAGTGAAAAACTGATAACTTTCTTATTTCTTTCAAAATGTGCTCCCGATCAAGATAATTTAGTAGCTTGAAAATTATGGGCCTTGGTGGATCAGAAGGGGAGGGCTTAGCTCTAAGAGCACGGTGACCCCTCTCGATCATATACTCCGGCCCGTTTGGAGAGGGCCCAGCAGATTTCCTCAGTAGTTTTTGCAAGAAGAGCACTGTATTCGATCCCTTTTCACCTTCAGGGAGACCCAATAGGACCAGATTATTACGCCTACTTCTCCCCTCTAAATCGTCCAGGCGATCTTCCATCTTCGCGACCAATTTTTTACATTCAAGGATAGTAGGCCAAGTTTTCACCATCGATCGCTCAATAGATGAGATTCGGGCTTCAGTATCCGTCACCCGACGGGCTAACTGGGTGAGTGCTGGTTTGAATTCCGCCACCTCGTCTACTAGTTTAAGCAAAGCCTCTTTAATCGTAGACAGATCGCTATAAATTTTCGAAGGAGTAATTTCTTCCTCCACGACTGATGGCGACGAGCTGTGGCACGGCTGTTTGGCCTCGAGTTCTTGATCAGGAGTTTGCATCGTAGATTGACAATCGACTCCAAAATTGCTCCAGTACTGGCCCCAACCCTGGATCCACACGATAGGGGTAAAGAAAAAACTGTGAATTGCGTTTTAGCAGCAGGTTCAGGAGTTAGGAGTGAGAGCCCCAGAAAGCTACAGCTACTCCTCCATGTGCATCACGTGACCCCCCCAACATTGGCATTTTAAAAACTCTGCTAATGAAGGGTCACTGTGATTGTCTTACTGTGTGCAATACATTGATTTCGCACACCGACTGCGCCATTGTGCGCTACATGGGCGGAAACACGTTTTGGGCAAGATGTGAAAAATGACAGCTGCACTGCTCATAAGGAGGTGTGGTAAAATGGCAATGTTGAAAATCTGGAGTGAAAATATTGAAAATTCGCAAACTTACTAGCGTGCATAGGAACTGCGCAATGAACACTCGTAAAACAGTCATTTTTAGGAATTTTTTCACCAAATTTTCAACATAGCCATTTTAAGACCTCTGCTCATGAACAGTGTCACTGTGATTTTCTTAATGTGTCCCATACATTGATTTCGCACACCGAATGCGCCATTGTGCGCTACATGGATGGAAACACGTTTTGGGCAAGATGTGAAAAATGACAGCTGTACTGCTCATAAGGAGGTGTGGTAAAATGGCGATGTTGAAAATCTGGAATGAAAATATTGAAAATTCATGGAAAAGCTTACGGTGATGCGTAAGGAACTGCATAGCGCGAACTAAATAAAACAGTCATTTTCAGGAATTTTTCACCAAATTTTCAGCACAGCCATTTAAGACCTCTGCTCATGATTAGTGTCACTGTGATTTTATTAATGTGTCCCATACATTGAGTTCGCACACTGACTGTGCCATTGTGCGCTACATGGGCGGAAACACGTTTTGGGTGAGATGTGAAAAATGACAGCTGTACTGCTCATAAGAAGGTGTGATAAAATGGCAATGTTGAAAATCTGGAGTAGAAATATTGAAAATTCGCAAACCTACAGTGTGCGTAGGAACTGCATAATGCGCTTCCCAGTAAAACAGTCATTTTGGAATTTTTGCACAAATTTTCAACATGGGGCTTTGGGACCCCTTCTCATGAATGATGTCACTGTCATGGCACTATTCAGGCCCAAAGGGTGATTTCACGCAGTGACTGCGAAATCACCCTTCGGGCCGAATAACTCCATGACAGTGACATCATTCATGAAGAGGTTCCAAAACCCCATGTTGAAAATCGTGCAAAAAAAACCTGAGATTGCAATAAAGTTGAAACCCCTATCTAGCCCATTATACAGCTTACCGGCATTTCCTGAGTTCACGGTCACCTTTGAAAAGTGCAGGCGTGTTCTTGGTCCACTGAAGATCATCGCCCAGAGTCCGGAGGTAAGTATGGGGTGAGGAGGTGTGGAGGCTGGGTGCGCAGTGGGTGGGTGCAGGTTGTGGGAGGGGCTGGGAGGCAGCCGTGGGACCGTTTTATTTTACAGGTTTAAAAAAGACGATGGGATGTTTGCCATGCTGGGTGGGCTCCCAGCGAATCGAAGATAATGGCTGGGGGGCGAGGCCGGCGGAGGTTGGGCACCCCGTCGGCAAAAAAATGTGAATGTTTGCTATGCTGGGTGGGCTCCCAGGCGTGGCAGCAGGATGACAGGGGCCGTGGAGCCGACAGGGATTGGGCACCCCAGTCGACAACAACGTTTGCCATGCTGGAGTGGGCTCCAGCGTGGCACCAAAAGCTTTGAAGTGGCGTGATGCGATGGGGAGCACGTGGCGTGAGGGGACGGCGTGGTCGCGGTGCTCAGTATGGCAGCAGTGCTTTGCTTTGAAGCAGAGGAACACCGCTGTCATACAGAGCTCCTGCACCCATTGGTGCAGGACCGCCACGCCTGCTCAAGGGAGCAGTGCATTGGATGGGAGAGACACACCTCCAAAGTGTGCTACTCTCCCAAAACATTCCTTGCGCATGCGTGCAAGCGAACGTAATAACTAGGACACCCATAGGTGTTAAGTATTTAGGGTTCTGAATACTTAATAAAGTACAGAATATAAATGTTTTTTCTGACATTTCAAAAAGCGGAGAGGCCAGTCTGGAAAATAAATTATTGGGAATTACATTCAAAAATATTATAGGCAGACACATAATGTGTTGCCAATCACATGCAGATGTGCGAAACTACTGTACAACACCTAGAAATGTGACTCTTTGCATTTGCATTTTGAATTGCACGCAGGGTTTCTCTTTCTCTTTTGCAGTGGAACTCAATATCATTGTTGTGCTGAGAGAGGAGGGTAATGAAGATTAGAGTCATAGAATTATCAGAAAAGTTTTTGCCCAGAAACAGAACCTAGAACTTTAGTGGGTTCTGAGAACCCTAATCAAAACCTCAAACATACACTGTGGTGACTGGTCTAGTGGTTACAGCACTTACTTGGAAACAATGAGATCACATGTTCAGACCCCAGCAGAGTCAAATACTTATTGTGTGACCTTGAGCAAGCCACTTAACCTCTCAGTACTCCAGTCTACCCAGCTGTGGAAATAGGTAAAAGCAGGAGCCCACTGTAAATAAGACATTGCATCTCAGCTGGACCATCCTGGGTAAAAAAGTTGCAAAATGTCCATTGGCAGCTAGTGCAGCTCTCACAGATTGTGGGAAGCATGGACTGGTGTGTGAGTAGTACTGGACAGAAGTCTTAGAGTGGCATTCTGTGCTGCCTGTAAGAGGCAAATCAAAGGTTACAATTTATAAATTAAAGCTCCAACAGCTGAGTGTCAAATTCCATTTAAACAGTCTGCTATTAGCTCTGTGGAACATGTTGATAGGTGAATAACTGGATAGTTGCCTTTTACACTGAGGGATGACAAGGTCCGCTTTCCAACATCCTGGCTGATTTTCCATGTAGACATGTGGTGCTCATTGATTCACATTGAATAATCGCCTTGCATTAAAATCTGAGCCAACAAAACAATATTCTGGAACTGCAGCACACACCATCATCAGAGATAAATAGAATGGGTAATATCTGTCATTGTCTTGAAACAATGTTTTTGGACTGTCCAGGACAATTATGTTGGTGTGGGTACCTAAATTCATCCCTACTGTTTGAGACCTGTTGTGGCAGGCAGACAGATTGTTACTTGAATAGATATCTCTTACAACTCCTAACCAAATGCATCCATGGCCACTCATGCATGTTATCCATCTGCTTGCTGGAACATTGCATTCTGGCTAAGTCCCATGCAGTATGTGCTGAGACCATTATGTCCTGTGGAGCCTGTGAGAATATAATTGCTTAGAAGGTGACTTGAAAAAAGGAGAGTGAAGAAATGTGAGTTTTATATAACACCTTTCTTAATACTTTCTTAGTATTCTGAATACAGAACATTTGGAATAAGTGTTCTGAATGCTGCACTTACACGAAATGGAATAAATGGTATGTATTTCAGTTAGAATTCTGCTTTTACATGTAACTCAGCATTCTGAGTAAGCTTGACTTTGTGTGTGCTCAGTAGGCAAGGCAAGGCATTCTTATTTATTTAGCACCCTATTCCAAGGACTCCAGGCATGTCACAGTGTCTTGTTAATGACTGGTTGTCTAAAGGTCTTTCTACAGAAATTATTCCAAATAATGGAAATTTAATTACTTAATGGTTTTTGGCAACCCAGGTTAGCCCACTGGAACTCAAGTCTCTTTCTCAGGGATGACCCAGAATGAGTTACTTAAGGTCACCTACAATGGATCCACAATCAATAGAACAAACGAGCCAGAAGAAAACACATGCTCTATTTATATGGCCCAGTATTTCATTAGTATTTGGAATACTTTTGGAACATTCCAGCTGTGTTATTCTAATTACTAGTATTCAGATTACTGCTACCATAATCAGAATGCTTACGTTTCCATGATTGGAATATTTATTATGAATAATTAGCATTCAGAGTACCACAACAATATTAGTGACCATGTAAATGTAAGGAAATGCTGCCAGCTCTGCAGCTGCCCCTAGTGGTTGGGGGGGGGTGCAGGAAGCCTGCTCACTCACAGAAGGTGCAAGCATGCTGATGATGCAGTGCAAGTAGCTACCAGAGGATGTATATGTGGTGTCAGGATGGGGGGGAGAGTCTTGCCTCTGATAGAGTAAAGACAAGCCCTGCTACCATGGATACTCCCAAGTCCAATCAGAGGTGTGCCTGATAGAGGGGGTTTGATCTGGGACAGCCTCCTCCATACCCCACCGTGGGGGGTAGCAGTGGAGGACAAAGGCTGTTGGGGGGGGGCCTGTGACAGATGGAGCTGGCAGGTCACCAGAGAGATGAGAGTACCTAGGGCAGAGCAGGGAGAAAAGCAGAAGTATAACAATAAAAAAAGAATCTGTGTGTCGCTTCCCATCTATTTGCATCAGGAAGTCCCATAACATAACAGCTGGAGGTTTGACATTGCAGTGAGAAATCAGTCTGTGGCTGCCTGGGGGAGTGCTGTGGCAGGTCCTAATTGCTCTCCCAGGCCTGGATTTCAGCCAAGGGTGGAGGAACTTGAGGGTTTCTGCCCCACAATGGGGACCTTTAGGAAGAGGAGAGTGCTCCACTGTATAGACATGGAAACATATGAACATATGAAAAAGCCAATAGAAGACCAAATCAGACTATTGAGTCTGCTCATTAGTAATGCAGTGTCCCTGGCTTATGCCATAGACCCTGCATCCCCCTCTCCTGTCAGTCTCTCCTCCATTACTCCCCCTCACAGTCCCCCAGGTTCCCTTTATGCCTATCCTAGGCCCTCTTAAACCAACCCACCATCTTCTGTGAGACCACTTCTTGTGGCAATGCATTCCATGGGTCCACCACCTTCTCCATGAAGAAATGTTTCTTAACATACCTCCTAAACCTCCCCCCACCAGCTTCAAATTGTGCCCCCTCACGGTTCTATTGTCACATAGCCTGAAAAGACCTTCCCCTATTTGAGGAGGTAGTATAGTGTAATGGTTAAGGGCACTGAGCTGCAAGCCTGGAGACCTAGGTTTGAATCCCATCAGCCTTCACCTGCATACTGTGTGACCCTAAACAAGTCATTTAACTTCCTTGTGCTCCCAGGTCGCACCTGGAAACAAGCTTTGGCTTGCTTAGTGTGCCTTTCCTGGTTAAACAATTTCCCCTTTCTCTGTCCACTCTATTTAGTCCCTTCAGGTATTTAAAGGTCTCTATCATATCTCCCCCTTCCTTCTCTCCTCCAAGGAGTACATTCTCAGGGCTCCCAGCCTCTCTTTTTAAGATTTCCCTTCCTGTCCCCTGATCATCTTGGTTGCCCTCCTTTGTACCCTTTCCAGCAAACCAATGTCCTTCTTATGGAACCTTACCCCATATTCTAAATACAGCCTCACCAGTGACCTGTACAAGGGCATAATGACCTCGCTCCACCTACTGCTGAATCCTCTGGCTATATACCCTGACATCCTGTTTGCCTTTGCTACTGCCTTTTTTCATTGCTGTTTCATATCATTGGTAATCTCCACCCCCAGATCCTTTTCCTTCTCCTTTTGCTGCTATTCTGACACCCCGGTAATACTCTGTCCTAGGATTTCTGGCCCAAATAAGCATCACTTTGCATTTCTTGGCATTGAAGCCAAGTTGTCAGATCCCCAACCATCTCTCAAGTTTCCTGAAGTCTTCCTATACTTCCGGTATCTCATCCACTGTATCCACCCTTCCACAGAGTTTGGTGTAGTCCACAAACAGGCACATCTTACCCTTAATGCCTTCCCCAGAGTTGTTTATGAAGGCACTGAATAACACTGGGTCCAGCACCGATCCCAGTGGGACCCCACTGGTAACCTCCTTGGCACTGAACAACTTAACCCCCACCACCATGCACTGGGGGTGATAGAGACTTTTAAATACCTGAAGGGAATAAACAGAGTGGATAGGGAAGGGAAGGTGGAAACATGGGTTACCAACTGGTGCTAGATGTCACTCACCAACTGAGATGGGAGGAAACCACTTTAAGCACATCTTCAATTAAGTACAGGGTTCTAAAACTGGTGGCAATGTAATATTAATATAGGGCAGACTTAGTCATCCATATCTCCGGACTGCTGTCAACCACAGACAGGAGGTGATGCTGCCACTGTATAGGTCACTGGTTTGGCCTCATCCAGAGTACTGTGTGCAGTTTTAGAGTCTACATCTAAAGAAGGACAGGGACAGGGTGGAGGCAGTGCAGAGATGGGCAACCAAGATGATCCAGGGACAGCAGAAAAGGATGTATGAAGGCAGCTTAGCAGATCTGAATATGTACACACTTGGGGCAAGAAGAGAGGGGACATGACTGAAACATACAAGTACCCCCATGGGGTAAATATGGTGGACAGTGGGAAACTGTTCAGACTGCATGGGAACACAAACACCAGGAGCAACTCTGTGAAGCTGGCAGGGGGCAAGTTTAAGAGAGATGCCAGGAAGTACTTTTTCACAGAAAGGGTGGTGTAAGAGTTCAATAGGCTGCTGGAATGGGTGGTCAGTGCAAAATTACTGACGGGATCCAAACAAGGGTGGGACAGATACAAGGGTTTGGTAAGGAACACACAAGAAAGGGGGGGAGAGGAGAGTGAAGAGCCTCTTGTTCTCTTTCATTCAACATTAATTAGTTAGGAATGGCAGATATTATGGGCAACAGGTGTTTTTTCTGCTGACAGAGTCTATGTTTCTAATTCCTGTACTAATAACAATATTCTAAAGTTAATACTGCTGAGATACTAAATAGAATACAGTATAGAAGGGAACAAAGGAAACAGAATTTAATGGAAATGTCGCAGAGGTATAGCTCTAATTGAAACAGACATAGAAACATATGAAGGTGCCAGCAGAATAAGGCCTTTTGGTCTATCGAGTCTACTTGTATTTCAGAGTCCCCATCACCTGCTAAGGACTCTGTTCCTCCTCTCCAACCGATAGCCCCCTTTCCTGGTACAACCCTTTTGATCCTGACTCCCCCCTTTCTCCTGTCCCAATCTCTTTTGAAGCCATCCACTGTTTCAGGTGATACCAATTCCTCAAGGAGCCCATTCCAACCCACAACCACCCTCTCCATGAAGAAGTGACTCCTGATCTCCCTCCTAAACCCCTCTCCCTCCAACTAAAGACAATGTCCCCTCATGTTTTTGTTCCCACTGAGCCTGAAGAGAAATACTTGAATATCTCAATGATGTCTCCCCTCTCCCTCCTCCAGGAAGTGCAAGTTCAGGGTCTTTAGCCTCTTCTTGTATGTCCTACCCTGCTGACCCTTAATCATTTTTGTTGCCCTTCTTTGGATCGCCTCCAGGAAGTTTATATCCTTTTTTAGATAGGAATGCCAGTAATGCACACTGTATTCCAGATGTGGCCACACAAGTGATATGTACAATGGCAATATTACCTCCTTCTGATTGCTGCTGATTCCTCTAGCAATGCAGCCCAACATTCTATTGGCCTTTGCTGCTGCCCTCCTGCATTACATGGAATGCTTCAATTCACTAGTGATCAACACCCTCAGGTCCTTTTCCTCTTTGGATTTGGTCACGAGGACCCCTCGCAGTCTGTACTCCATCTTCAGGTTCTTGGTTCCAGTGTGCATAACCTTACATTTTTTAGCATTAAAACCAAATTGTCAAATTCCAGACCACCTCTTGAGCTTTACCAGATTTGCTTTTAGGTTCTGTATCCCCTCTGCTGTATTCACCATTCCATGGAGCCTGATATGGTCCATGAATAAGCAAATCTTGCCCTTTATGCCTTCTCCAGTGACCCTGATGAATATTAAAAAGCATTGGACAAAGTACTCAAGCCATGTGTGACATTGCTGGTGACATCACTAGCACCTGAGAGCTCCCACCACCGCCACCACCTCCTGGATCCTGCCATTCAGCCAGCTACTACTTACCCAGTCAGTTTCTCTCCTACTCCCAGATCCTCCAACTTTTTAATCAATCTCTTGTGGGGCACAGAATCAAAGACCTCACTGAAGTCCAAGTACAAGATATTCACTGCTTGGCCCTTGTCCACTGTTTTAGACCCAGTCAAAAAAGTCAATAAAAGTTTGTCTGGCATGATCTCCCAGCCACAAATCCATGTTGCTGCTAATCCTGGAGGTCATTCCCTTCCAGGTATCCTACCAATCCTTCCTTAAGTATAGTCTCCATGAGCTTGTACACGATTGAGTTCAGGCTGACATGTCTGTAGTTGCCCAGGTCATCTTTGCATCCGCTCTTATGGATTGGCACTACATGTGCCATTCTCTGGTCCCAAGGTACCACCCCAAACTCAAGCAAACAATTTAACAGATGAACCAGGGGGTCCACAGGTTCCTCTACCAGCTTTCTTGGCACTTTTGGATAGATACCATCTGGGTCCAGGGATTTGTCCACCCTCAGGGCTAACAAACCTTTTCTCATCCTATCCACCTCCATTATTCCATATTTATTTTTATTTATTTATTCAAAGTTGTTGACCAGGAGAGGCACACTCAGCCAAAGCTCATTTACAGGTGCGACATATGGGAAGGGGAATAGGGGAGTTTGCAGTACAAAATTAAATAGTAATACAGGGACGTATAACAGAGTACAAATAATATGAGTAGCTTATACAGGGTATGCTAAGAATACAGGTAACCAAAAATTCAGTACTACAATGCTTAGTTTGTGAGAGCTGACACCTGATATGTGCCCCTTTTCCCACCCCTTACTCCCTACTCCCCCCTTGTGGCACCGGGCCATCCCTCTACTTAATGAAGACCAAACAGAAGTATTCATTCAGTACCTGTGCCTTGTCCCTTTTCTCTTCCATCCACCCCTCCCAGTTCCTGAGCTGTACTATTCCATCTTTTTTTATCCCTTTTTTTCACTAATATACCTAAGAAAGGCTTTTCTTCCTTTTTTAATCCCTTCAGCTAGGTGCACTTCTTTCTGAGCTTTAGCCCAGCAGATTATCTTTCCTGCCTCACTAGCCTTCCTCTGATAGTCTTCCCTGTCCTCTTGCTTTTGGGTTCTTCTGACCATCTTATAGAGAGTCCTTTTTTCTCTGACTGCCTGGGCAATCTCATGACTAAACCAGCTGGGTGTTTTGGCCCCTGAGTTTTTCCCCTTAAGCCTAACACACTCCTTTGTGGCTGCCACTAATCCCTCCTTAATGATGGGCCACTTTTTGTCCACCATCTTCTCTACACTGATGCTCTTCCAGTGCCCCCTTAGCTCTCCCATCCTTCTGAAGTCCGCCTTTCTAAAGTTCAGATCTTTGGTCTTTGTAAACATATTTGTAGAAATGTCCTTCCCCCTAAAATAAAAGTACAGATACTGCCATTACCTTTAAGAAACTACAGAGCCAGGACAAGCCAATACAAAATCTTACATACTGCATATGAGATACCACAAGCACCTTTTGTATGCATATTCTCTCCCATAGTGCCTGCTGGAGATGTGGGAATACAGGGACATCTTTAGGTCTCATACTGTGGGAATGCCTGGATATACAATCCTACTGGTCCTAAATCTGGGACTATTGTGTCTTTCTGCTGTCAATCACTCCCCCTGCAACCCCAAAATGGGAGTCTTGGACATTTTCCCAGCTGCTGTTGGGATTCTCATTTCAACCAGGACATGGCTCAGTGGGGCCTTTTCTGCAGTAAAGCGGGTTCTATTTCATCATTGGAGAACTTTCCACTCCATCCTCTGGAGAATGATTTAAACTACTGCTACACACAGCCAACTATGAGAAACTGATACACTCTGCAGAAGGTACACAAGCTACATACTAAAAGCTTTGGGCCTACTTTATGCATTCCTTAGCTGAGGCCCTCTTCTGCTTCCCTGACCGCTGAGACCACAGATCATCTGATTCAATGAACTGCCTCTCTTTTGTTACCATAATGCCCTGGTAAGGTTCAACACTTATCCTGCTTAGTAGTCCATGACCCACTGCTTGGGTCCTGTTTAGTTACTGCATGTAATGTAATACTATTTGGCACATTCCTGATACATAGACCTGTGGTACAGTGACTATGACAGATACTATGCCATCTATCTATCTGTCTGCAGGCTGAGGAGCACACACTGAGCCGTTGTGGAGTAGCTGCTGCAGCAGGAGTTAGTCAAGGCTCATTTTTCTCTAGAACAGGTATGCCACCTTTACCTTAATTAGAGAAAAACGTACTAACCTTTCCAGTCTTTCTTTGGTGCTTCTGAGTTATATCAAAGCTGGTTTATAGCAAGAGTTACATTACCATGGTGTAGGCCTCTGGACACCCCTGCTTGTATGCGGAATCAGAGTGGTGGCCATAGCCAAATCACAGCAGAGGACAGCTCCATTAAAGCCCGTGGGGGCCTATCAGCCTCCTTTTCTATGGACTGATTCTTACGGACGTTCTGGGCTTTTTTGCAGTCTGAGGAGGGTGACTTTAGTCACCAAGAAGTGATTTCTATTTCTATTTCCTTTTGTCATTCAGTTGCCTAGCTATTTTGGCTATCTAGCTATTTTGTTAGCTAGCGAGTGAAATATTGTAAAAGCACCCCATTTTTTCTGTTTTCTCTGTTTCCTCTGTACTGACTTACGTAAAGTTTTAATTATTGTGTAAATGTGAGTAAGACAGATTTTTCCACGCACATGTATGTGTACGATTATTACAATAAGTAGAAGGAATTGCTGCCATGTAACATTTGGGTAACACTAAAAAAATCAGGTAAAATGGCAATATTACGGAGTAAACTTTACTCGTGCAGCTGTTCTTTTGTTGTTTATGCAGGATTTATCGCAGGGGTTTGGCAGTAGGAATCTGCAAAATCTAAAAGAGCAGAGCAGATAAGGGTATAGATAGAGAATTTTTAAAAGTAAATATTTTAAAGTTTAAAGTTTATTTAAAATTCCTTGGGTTATTTCCTTTGATTGATTGGTACAAAGGAGTCACATGACTAGTAGTATATAGGGCACATGCTCTGACACAGGCTTCATTCATTCATGCTGTTCAGCTGGTCTCTGTTGGAGTAGTAGAAGCCTGTGTTCACACTGCGACTGAAGTCCATGAAGTTTTTCAAGTTGTAGATATTGGCCCAGATATTCAAACTGTGCCAGGCTGTGGTGCAAGCCTGTGCGCTGCTCAAATTTGTTGCGCAGGGGTGTAGCCAGGGTGATATTCAACGGAGTTGCACTATGGCGCAACTGCTTTGAATATCACACCCTGGCCACCCCCACTGTGCATGGCACAGTGGAACTGCACCAGCGCAAGTGGTCAGAGTGGAGCATTGAGATGTGGTGGTGCAAGTGCCATTGCGCCATGCACAGCACCTGCAATATTCAAAGGGTGACATACAAATGGGGCCATAATTTATGCAAGGTGCACGGGGGGCCATTTGCATCTGATTACGGCCCCATTTGCATGCCATTAGAATGCAGGTGCACCGATCCCCGACGACTTGCACCTGGCACCCTGCCAGGCAGCAGCTGTCGGGGACTGATGCCCCCTGCAGCCCGATGGTGGGACGTCCCATAAGGGACAAAGAACATCTCCTATCCCTGGTAGTCCAGTGGACCATGATTAGCCTGATCGTGGGCATAACTGTATCCCCCCAAAGTCCAATATCCCTGGTGGTCCAGTGGACCATGATTAGCCAACGGGTGGCATTCCTCACCCCCAAGTCTGAAATCCCTGGTGATCTAGTGGACCCCCCACCCACCCGCCACTGTGCCCTACCCGCTCCCCCCTCCCATCAGCCGGCGGGCAGCAGCACCCCACCTGCCTGCCGCCCGACTGACAGCTCAGTATGGCTGCACGCCCATTGGTTCAGAAGACGCAGTAGCCCATATTGTTAGTCCAGATATGTGAATGAATTCCATTCATATCTGGACTGGATATATGTATGGAGCTGCACGCCCATTGGTTCAGAGTGCATAGCAAATAATTTGATGATCTTTAACACAAAAAGAATAAGGTGGACTTCGTACAATATTCAGAAACTTCAGAATCTATTAGAAAATTCAAAGATACTAATTAAGAAAAGGCAAATTCAGGAAAATGCCCACCATGATAATATAAAGGAGAACCCAAGAGAATTACAACAGTTATATATAGAATTAGAAGATCATCTTTATAAAGAATTAAAAAAATGTCAATCAGAGACTAAAACCAGAAATTTGTATAATGCAAAATGGTTTGATGATGAGTGTAACTACATGCGTAAAACTATAACTCGATTAGGGAAAAGGGTTACAAGGTGTAACAAAGTAAATTATAGAGTAGCACTAAAAAAGGTTAAGGAGGAATACAAAATACTCATAAGAAAGAAGAAACATGAATTTGCTAAAAACTTATGGTTTAATCTACAGGGTGCAATAGCCTGTAAAGATGATACATCATTCTGGCAACTTGCTGCCTATGGTACAGGTAAGATGAGATTTAATCTTGAAGCAGTTATTCCCCCAAAAGTATGGGAGCAACATTTCAAAAAAAATGTTTAATAAAACACCAGTATTCTCTGAAAATTGCGATGTAATGCCAATTAGTAATATAGAAACAATGAAGCACGAGGTAAAGAACTTGTCTATCTCTAAAGAAGAAATAATTTCAGCTATTAAAAGACAAAAAAAAAAAAATAAAGCACCTGGGGTGGATGGAATTAGTGCAGAATTATTTCAAGTAAATCCAGAGTGGTGGGCCGAGGTTTTATTACCCCTTTTTGAGAACATAATTCAAACTAATAAAATACCTGATAGATGGAATATAGAGATTATAGTTCCCCTCCATAAAAAAGGATTGATAACACTACCAGAAAATTATAGACCCATAACTTTATTTAATGTAAGCACAAAATTATTTACTAGAATACTTCTTACTAGAATGCAAATTTGGATAGAAGAAGATAAAATATTATCTAGAAATCAAGCTGGGTTTGGTAAAGGGATGTCAACTATTGAACACATTTTTATTCTTCATTATATTATGAAGAAATATGTAGTTAGGAAAAAAGGGAAAATCTTTATGGCCTTTCTTGATATAAAAGCCACATTTGATTCAATTACTAGACAAATTCTATGGGAAATTCTTAGTAAAAAAGAGATTAATAAAGGCCTTTTAGAAATTGTAAAAACTTTGCATTCTAATAATAAAGTAATAGTAAGGAATGGTAAACAAGGTGAAATGACTGGTAATATAAGAGTAGAAGCCGGTGCTAAAGAAGGCTGTTTACTAGCTCCGACCCTATTTAATTTATATATAGATACACTAATGGATAAGCTAGAAGAGATAGACACGTTCCCTCCAAATGTAAACAAACAGAAAGTAAAAATTCTGTTATTTGCAGATGATGCTGTGTTAATATCCCAGACCCAGCTGGGTTTAAAAAGAGCATTGATTAAAGTGAAGGAAACCCTTGTAAAACTTGAACTTCAATTAAATATAGAAAAAACTAAAATAATGGTCTGTGGTGAGGGAAGAAGAAATGTTAAAGAATGGAAAATATGGGCAGATTCTATTGAAGAAATTAAAGAGTTGCAGTATCTGGGGGTTATAATAAATAGAAACCTAAGTTGGCATACACACGTAAAGAAAACAATAAATAATGTCACTAAGACAATATTAGCAGTTACAAGATTTGCAAATACAATTGCAAATAATTCCTTCATTGCACAGAAAAGGTGCTATGAAGCTAAGATAAATGCACAAATGTTATATGGTGCAGAAGTATGGGGCCCTGGCACTAATCTCAAATCTATGGAGATAATGCAAAATGTATATTTAAGGAAACTACTTGGGGTCCCTAAGTCTACCCTAAATGCAGCGATTAGGGCAGAAACAGGAATAGTGCCAATCTCAACAGTAATTAAAAAAAAGGGGTCTAAATTTTCTAAAAAAAAATGGAAGCACCAGATGATAGTTTACTTCAGCATTGCTGGGTAGAAGAAAAAATGGAAAAATTTGAAAAACTGATTGTTTAATTAAGAAAGGGTGGTTTAAGATACTAAATGATGAATTTAACAAGAATGGAATATTGTATAACAACATGTACACCGAGTCATGTGACCCTAATTAATTTAGAGATATAGCTACTCAGAGACTTGAAGATACTGCTAAACAATGAGACATGAGCAGTATAAAGGACTCATGGCAGTACATAACGTATAAGAAATTAAAACATACTTTTAACGAAGAGAAATACTTAAGGGTTTGTGAGAATGCAAAACAGAGAAAAGCCATAACAAGATTAAGACTAGGATTATTATCAAATAATGGAATTTTATTCCCAGGCAATCCTGTCTATCCATGTATTTGCAAGGAGATGATAAATCTTGTAACTAGACATGTTATGTTGGAATGTCCTGCCTTTGAAAGAGAAAGAGAGTTGTTCCTATCTTTAAAGCTAAATAAATTTAAGTGGATGGAAACTAATAAGAGATTGGAAAGGATTCTTGATCCAACTGTAATAGTAGATATTTTTGCACTAGCTAGTTTTGCACAAAGAGTACTGTACAAGTTTGAAGATTGAGTAAAACTATAAGTCATAAGAATGTATTTGTATTTGTAATGACTGGTGTCAAGAAACTTATTAAAGTACTGTATGTATTTTGATTATTTTTACGAATATTGTGTGTAACAAACATTGTTTTATACATGCTGTCAATAAACTTTAACCTAACCTAACCCTATGCCATCTAATGGGGGCACTTACTGTACCTCCCTTTCCAAGCATTCTAACTAATCATCCTGAAGATCCCTGTTAACGCATGCTTCTATTTCCCATTATACTACATATGGATCCTCTTTTCCAATCATAAGTCAGAGTTACAGTTTATTCCACAGCAAATTAATTAGTAATTTTTATTGCAGTTACTAATTAGAATTAACTTTACAATTTTTTTTATCTTTTTTCCTCTTCCTCCCACCTACTCTGTATTACCCTTGTTTCAATTTGGCCCTGTTCCCCTTGTCCTCCCTTTCCTTTCTCACCTTTTTCGCTCTCCCTCCCCATCACTATTTTGTAACATAATATGTAAATAACTACACATTATGAGCTGGCTTTGCTCACATTTATTGTGGTATGTATTATGGTTTGTGACCTCAGTGTCATTACATATGTAATCTTTTTTTAAATGTAAGAACTGTCACTTTAACTTTGAGTACTATAATTGTGATGTATGAAATGTACGTGATGATGATTTGCTTTGAAAAATGTTGGCGGTTGTGTGGGAAGCGTGCCTCAATTAAATCTTTTTGCCATTTTCCAGCTTAATCTGGTTCAGTTTCAGTTGTTTTCCATCTGTATCCCCCCGACAAGGCTGAAAATAGAAAGAAATGCCCTCCTTACTCAGTCAACAAAAACTGCATAAATAAATAAATCCTACAGCCCAGCAATGATTTGTGTTAGATTTGAAGATCGTGAGCATGACTCCTACGTATTATTCCACAGCAAATACAAGAGTCATTTTATTTTCATTAACATGACTGCTGAGAGCTCAATATAGTCATTTTAATGTCAATAAAATGATAGTAGTGACATCATCCCCTTACCTTACATTCTGATTGGTCTGCACTCATAGCACTCAAAGCAGCAACCGTAAACAAGTGCAGGGCTCGGAGGGGGAGGAGCAGAGTTACAGCAAATTTACCTGGGAACAAAAACAGTAGCAGTAGCTTATTCGCAAACTCTTGAAGCCTAATAGTGACAATGTGCTAGTTCGCTCGCTATCCCCAACAATAATGTGATTGTCTCATGAGGAAAAAGTACTTGGCCTTCAGTCTCGTACTTTATTCACTTGAAAATCACATTATTGCCTCATATAGTGAGCTACCTAACACATTATCACTTAAGTAAACTCCACAAACTGAATAACCTTTAATGAATATATAAGACACACACTTGACAAGCTTTTAAGCCACTCTTTAATATATCCGGAACAGTCCTGTAATAGTCACTCTTGAATCTCTTATGGTAAAATTTCCACAGATAAGAGCTACCAAAGTTAATGTGCTGTGATATAGTCTCTTTTCCCCCAGTGCACCTTTTGTTGCTGGTACTTAACTTGCTACTGTGTCTCTGTTACCGCTCTCTCTCTTCCTTTCCCTTTCATAAAGAAATCAAGAAAGGTCAGAATCAAGTAACGTGTTATGAGAGTCTTGTACCTCTATAAGTTTAGTTCTTGTAAAGGCAGAAAACTTGCACAGTATGTTCTTTCCTTTAGTATACTTGATTTTATTTGCACAGTACTGTACCAGGAAAATCACAGTACATTTTTTCCATACAGGATTTTAGTCCCCCCAACCTCAAACCTAAGCCATCATGCTGAGGGTGACAGACTGATTTTGTCCAGCTTTTCTCACCGGTCTGTCGCTCTGCCCTGTGCCATGAGTGAAAGCCATTTCATCTCCGTCCATTCACAGTGCACTGGGTGTGGGATGGCCAAGCTCCCTGGCCTGGCCCTCCTACAGCTGTCACTGTGGTGCTGAAATAGAATCACCCTTACTTTTTTTATTACCAGGCTACTTAGTGTAATTGATAGTTATGAGTGCCCAGTTCTAGAAGCACACTGTTTTGTTATAGCCTGTATAACCTTGTAACCTTCCATGTGACACACGTGACCTTCTGGATACTAGTCTTAGTAAGGGTTTTTCTTTCCCTTTTTATAATATAATTTGTATTTATTGAACCATACTTAAAAATATCATAAGAACAAAGGACAAGAGAACAATACTAGTGCATAGGAATTACAACAAATGTGTGTGTGTGTGTGTATGTATGTGTGTGTGTGTGTGTGTGTGTGTGTATATATATATATATATATATATATATATATATATATATATATATACACAATAGGGGTGAGTGGTAAATGAGTGAGATAAAACAGCGTATCATCCACTGCAGTGTGATATTTTTACCCTCTGCTCTACTGTGATGATATGAGACATTTACACACACAGGTCACAAAAGGTCACTGATATTATCACCCTAGGCAGCTTTCCCCTCAGCATGAAAGAAACACCTGTGCTGTTACCATAGACACAAATGCAGAACTACCTGAGAGGTCTCACTGCTGCGTACAGCTAAGTCAGTGAGCATTACAAAACACACCTATCCCCCCCCAACCTCCAGCTCATTACTGTGATGCTGTCAACTTGATGCAGCCAGAATTCCAAACAGCACAGCTTCACAGAACAGTCTAAACTACTGCCTGCAGCTAACTCAACTACCACTGAAACACACTCTCACTTGTTCCTCAAACTCTGATTCTCACCCATTACAATTACTGTGACAATTTCAACTTCACTGCAGCCAGAATCCTAAAGAGCACAATTTCACAGAACACTCTGCACTCTGCCTGCAGCTAACTTAATTACCACTGAAAACAGTATCAGCTGTTCTGACACTCTGCCTCTCAGTTCTGCTAAACAATACAGCTTCACAAAAGTATGTTTCTCATTCCTCTCTAAAACTAACTCATTTAGCATTGCAAAACACACTCATGTGTCTCTCAGAGTTTATAACACTGCCAGCCCATTCAGAAATGCTCACACACAGAATGAGCAAACACATTAACAGGAACAGAACACAAGAGAGCATAACAAAACTTCTAACACTCTTGGCCCTATTGTATATATCGAATACATGATGGGCAGATCGTGTGCTATGGCAAATATTGTCACTCCTGCATCGTGAGCTTGGATATCTCACTCGTGCCTTGGCGCGGCAGAAGGATATCCAAATCACTCTGCAGGTGACGGCATGCATATCACCTCATGCCCATCATGTATCCCTTACAAATCCCTTCCCCATCTCTTCAACTATTTTTATTTCTGCCCCAGGGTGCAATTAGAAAAAAGTTGTTTTGTGTGCCTTTATATCAACAAAAAAAAAAATTAAATAAATTAAGGAAAATATTAATAGTCGCATGGAAGTCTATTAAGCTCAAAGCAGCTCGGCAGTGGAAGGGTAACATTTCCCAAATTATTTATTTTTTAACTAAAATGTTGTTTTTAACTTAATTTGTTTAATCAAATGATTATAAATCAGATGATTTACCATATATTTATAGGAGTGCTGACTGACACTCAGGTAGTTATAAGCTTGTCTTCATGCACATCCTTAGGATGTCAGCAGTATTCACCTTCAGTCCGCAGTTCTCTCACCCTAAGAATGCATGAGGACTCACAGAAGATGCTCTTAGAACTACAAGAGTGCTTCTCGGTGCCCCTTATCCTGACTGGCTAAAAATTATCTCAGTAATTTTAATTAATATTATGACATGGGCAGGGATCGCGGATCACCAGGTAAAGGAAGCAGTCACTATTAAATCTATTAAAATGAATGTGGTTCTTCTTGATAGAATATCACTACTGTCTTCTGATTAGAGATATTGTGAAGTTTCACTTCACAATGTTTTGGGAAGTTCATGGTGGCCGCACCAATTTCGCCAGACCGTTTTTTTAAAGTTAGACGCCTTCACCCACAGTGCCATATAATCCAATGTCTTCCCCACCCACCATAGAGATCAGTTTATATTTCACCCACAATGCCACCTCTGTGGAAAACAACCACCCTCCCAGCAAAATTCACCATCAAAGTAGTGAAATAAGGGATTGCCTGATCCCCCACCCACCCACATGCCAAAGTCCACTTCCCCAATACTCCCTGCACCCAACAAAAAAAAGTGGAGAAAAATGTACCGCAGTGCAGAGCATCCACTTAGTTCAGTGTAGTTATCCATAATGACATGAATGACTGGTGACATATTTGCCTATTGTAAAACCTGATTGGTTGAGGTTTTAGGGCTGGTTTTCATCTTTTTACAAATCCAAAAAAAGTAATTTGTTGGTGATGTTCAGGGGTGAAGAAGGAGGTGGGGACCAGATGGTGGGTTGAGTGTGGAAAACTTGAGTTATGATCATGGTCTGGTCAGGCAGTGGGGGGTGGGAATGGTTTTATATGCGTGGGTGGAGGAAAGGGAATAAGGCAGTCACTTTCCTCACTACTTTGGCATCAAACTTCACGGGTTTTCAGCAGAGGGTGGGTGTAAAAATCATTAAGTGGTCTCTGTATTGGGTGAGGGGGACATTGGGTTATATGGCATATTGAGTCGATGGTTGCTAACTTGTTTAAAATATATATTTTTTAATGTATTTGCTGGAAGACAGACGGGAAAGAGGGGACATGATAGAGACCTTTAAGTACTTGAAAGGTATAAACAAAGTGAGAGAGGGAGGATTGTTCTGCTTAAAGGGGGGAAGGGTCACTGGGGGCACAGTCTGAAGCTGGAAGGGGGAAGGTTCAGGAGGGTGATGAGGAGGCATTACTTTACAGAGAGAGTGGTGGCAAGATGGAATGCGCTGCCGAAGGATTTAATCAAACTGAGGACTGTGGATAGCTTTAAGTGGGGTTGGGATTGAGGCGAGGGCAGGATTAGTACAGACAAGAACACAAAGGGGGGAAAGATCAGGAAAGGGGAGGAAGGGAGAGGTTTGGGTGGGGCTGGGGCAGCTGTAGTAATATGAGACTAAGAGCTGCACAATTGGGCAAACTTGATAGTCCTGTGGGCCTTTTTCTGCCGGAAATTCCGTATGTTCGTATGTGTGTTCATAAATACAGAGTGACTTTGCTGAGTTCTTTTTGAGTGAAAGTTCCATTGCACTCAGCAAAACATATGAAATGGGGCACTGTGCCAGCAACTTCACTAGCATAGTGCCACTGTGCATAGTTCTCACTGAGTGAAGTAGGTGCTTCTCTATGGGAAGAATTACGTGGAGTCGCACCTTGCTCTTCATGATGTCAGGAAAGTTTGTGATCCCTGGCAGGGATGTGAGTCATGCATGCAGTCCTGCTAACCTTTAAACTGTGGACACTCTCCCTAGTTATTTGTCATTCTCCCTTTCACGCCTACTTCACTCTCTGCCTTCCCCCAATATCATTCTAAAAACCTGCCCTGTCCCCTGTTGGGACTGGAAGGGGATGTATGTTCTTAGTAGGCACAAATGTTTGCACCAGAGCTCACTTGCTCATTTCAGAGGAGTTAAGAGAGGGAGTAAAAGTGACCCTACTGATCCATTGGAGAGAGGGTAAGCAATTCTGGCTGAGGTTGGACTGGTAAATTGAGACTGACACATCTGGGTGATGTATTCACCATGGTGGGCATCACATCTGGCAGGACCAGAAGGAGTCCTTAGCCTTCTAGGTGAAATAGGGGCTAAAAGGGTAATTAAACCCCACAAAAAAAAAAAAAAAAACAATGCTTTCCCAAAAATGTAAAACTATGGTTAGAGGAGATGTTTCTGCAGCAGTTTCAATTGTGCCAAATCCTGTTTTTTGTGTCAGTACAAAATCAAAGGGAATAAGTCCCCTAGAGCCTAGCAAGTGGTAATAAAAAACGTTTATCTGTGAAACTCTGCTATACATGGTTAGACAAAGCTGTCCTCCAGCACATGAAGTCATATTTTCCATTAAATTTGCATATCTGTTATGCTTTGCAGCCCTAGCTTAGCTGTTTTCACCCTGCTGTTTTTGACACGATTAGGACTTTCTGCTTAACCGTCGCGTGTGAACAGAAGTCATGTCTACGTGTGGTTTTATCCCTCTGCCAGAGGTGTACCGCGGTGGTCACATCGACTAAGACATCAGGGCCTTGACAGCAGGAAGCCCTAGTTCCATTGAGATATCTCAGATTGATTGTGGTCATGTGACCTATATGTGGTTAGCAGTGTTTGGCCAACATACACAGAATACTAAAAATTCTCTTGCACTTAGTTTGAAAGTTGGTGCACCCACTACATAGGGAACTGCTTAACCCAGATCGTGCTCGTTGAACACAATGCTCTGTGAACATGAGGTTTGAATGTAACTGTGGTCTGTCTGCTCAGTGTAAATTGCTGACTTCTAAAAATAACAAGCACCCGGTCCAACAGTTCTGATGACACGATATGGTGCACTTTGAAGGCATGCCAAAACTTGTTTCCTGTTTTGTTAGTACCTTGACACATCTGCAACTCAGCAAGCCACCAAAAAAAGCTCATGAAACTTGATAAAAGAAGCGTTCTGCTACAGATAGCAAGAAGAGACTTGTTTAGGCATCCCTTGAGGGTGTAGGCCAGAGAATGCTTGAAACATGCCAAAGTTGTCTTATGGTTTTGTAATTATACCTTGGAGTGCTGAGAACTTCAACTGAGATGGCAATTTCCATCTCTGCACAAACCAGCAGCTTTATTTATGGCTCAGGAGTATGAATTTCCTTAAGGTCAAGTTTCTTATATAGTCCTCTATTTTTTTTGTGTTCCACACATTGTGCAGGTCTGTCTTTCAAGGAGGCAAGGTTCCTCAGCTCAAAATATTGCACACACCGGCCGGTTCAGTTACCTCACCCCTTAAAGACAACTTGGATCTCTCCTTAAAGGACAGTGTAGGCAGGACCGTGCCTTCATACTGAGAAGAAAGAAGTCATCTTTGCCTGACTCTGTTTAACTGGTAGAGTGCTATGGTGATCACTTGCTTTGTGGGGGTTCTAGAACCCCTTTTTTTTCATTTCTTAATTATACTTAAGGCCCTTAGAATTCTATAATTCCACAGTCATGGAATTTTCTGCAGAATTTGCATCATGCCGCATATATATTGCCACAGAATTAAATTATTCTTGGTGCATTTTCATTCAATATACATTTTTCCATAGTGCCAGCCTCCCTACCCCATCTTGTTTCTCCTGAAGCCTCTCCTCTATGCTCAGTATGTGATGTCATTGATGATATCACATTATAGTTTAGCCTATGGCTGGGCTGCATTCAGCCACAGAAATGAATAAGTCATGCTTCAGAAATCAGAAAATGCTGCTGCAGAAGTCAAGAAACCCTGCCACAGAAATCAGAACAACGTGCCACAGAACACTAGGGGCCCTGATTATACTGCTAGTCAGAGGCAGGCTCTAGTAGGACTTAAATTTAGCAGGCAGTACCCACACCTGAGATTATTGCAGTGGGAAGTGAGAACAGCCTTGACAGAGACAGAGGGTAAAACTATTAAAATTCAATAACAGCTGTACTGAGTTTAGTCATCCGACTGGATACAGATTTAGTGCAATTCCCAACAGCACTGATGAACAATGAGTTCCTCGCTGTTGGTGTGGTTGTGGTAGTAGTAGCAGTAGCAGTGGGAACCTCAGTACAAAATAATCCAGATTTATAAGGTTTTTCATTTAACTGTAGAATTATGTGGTTCTATGGGATAGGATAGGCAGGAATAAATAGGCAGACTGGATGGGCCAACTGGTCCGTATCTACTGTCAGATTCTATGTTCTATGTTCAGAATTTTCCCAAAATTTAGTACTGATCACAGTATTGGATCTTTTAAGTCATTGGGCCAGATTTCAAAGTCCTTAGAATGGCTCAAGGTGCTTGCGTCCAACATGTTGGACGCAACAAGCATCTTGCGACCCGAGGCATTTTCTAAAGTAGGCTGCTAACCCCAAAGTGTAATTGTGCCAGCCCTGCATCCCAACAGTGGCAGTGGCAGTGGCATGGCACTAGGGGCTTGCGGCAGACCCTTGCCACCACAACCCCCAAATTTGCAATTTTTCAAAGCCCTCCCCAGGGACAAAGTGCAAAGTACTGTTAGACCAGTCAAGGGAACAGTGTGTGTCAGTGGCTCAGCAGGCAGCGCACTCGCTTCTGAGGCTGGGAGATCAGAAGGCTGTGGGTTCTATCCCCACACCAGGCACTTGGGTTAATATCCCAATACTGACACAATAGTGCAGCATGAGGGGGGATGCTGCACTCCTGAGGTGCCGTCTTTCAGATGAGATGTTAAACCGAAGTCCCGTCTGCCTGTTCTGGTGGTTGTTCAGGAGGGCGTTAAAGATCCCATGGCACTTCTCGAAAAGAGTAGGGGAAATTTCCCTGGTGTCCTGGCCAAAATTCCTCCATTCACTAGAAGTGCCACCAACAGCTTAATCTGGTTCAGTTTCAGTTGGTTACCATTTGTATCCCCACCCCCAGGTCACCCCTGAAAAAAGGGACTTCTAGTCTCAGTGGGCTTACCTGGACAACAAAATTCAATAGAAATAAATAAATAATTGGTACTTAGACATCCCTTGGGAGAGATGTCCAATGTGTGCCACTGTGTCTCCTGCCCTGACCTGCCCCACACATAAATGATGTGCACAATGGAGCAGTATTATAGCAATCCCTAGTGATTTAGTGCCCCCCCACCCCTGCCTGTAGTACCCACCACCCCGCTCCCCCCATCCACACCCCAGATTCAGTGACTGGCACAGCCTTCTGCACACAACCACAACCAGGCACCGAATGAACTGTTAGAGCACATACTGTATACAGTGCGCATCTGACAGATAATTTAGTGCTTAGCGGTAGTGGTGTATGGAGAGGCTATGCCAGTCACCGAATCTGGGGTGATGAATGAAAAGTAGGTACTACACGAGGTGGGGGGCTAGATCACCAGGAGTGTATTCTATTTATATTGCAGCAAGGGCAGATCAGAGCACGATAGGCACTAGGGGTACTCCTGGGTACCTGTTACTCTACTGGCAGATCAAGGCTTGTGGTGGTGATGGCGGGCACAAGCCATTACAATGTCCCCATCCAAGGGGGCATATCTCACTCCATCTGCCCTGCAGCTGCTGCAGAATTCTGAGTGGGTGTGCCATCACTGTTGTACACTGTACCATTGTTGCCACAAGCTATGGGACTTAGGTGCAGGGATCCTGTCCATTGGAAAATTGGGCGCAGGGTCCCGGACGCACTGGCATTCGATGCAAGCTGCCATTGTCTCAGCTTGCATCCGGGCTTTGAAAATCCTGCCCATTACCTTTGTTTACAGGAGAATGCAGTTGTGGACCAACTTATATGAGCACACAGTCACCACTGCTGTATACACTGAAAATTTACAGTATACTTTGCAAACAGTGCAGAATTGGGAAATGACTGTAATGCTTCCATGTCCACTATGTGATTTCAAAGCTGCACACATAAAAACCAGCTTCCAGACAGCATTTAGTTAAATATACACTATTTTCCAGGAACAGCTGTCAGTTATTGAGCTATTTCTAATATAACCAAGGTTAGAAACTGAATGTTAGTCTGGTACTCTAAGGCTTACAATATGCCTTGTATTTCTCAGACTACTAAAAGATAGTCAAGAGAAGCTCAGTGAAAATAGTCAAGAATGAGGCCAGAAGTCATATGGCATAGCAGGGAGCACTGTCTATGACACTGCAAGAATGAGGCTGACAGTCTTGTGACATGGCAACAGGCATTGTCTATGATGCTAAAAGATTAAGACTGGTGGTTGTGTGACATGGCAGTGGGCACTGTCTGTGATACTAAAAGAATGAGGCTGGCAGTCCTGTGGCATAGAAGCAGGCACTGCATATGATGCTGCAGAATGAGGCTGGCAGTCCTATGGCATGGCAGTGGGCACTGTCGATGATGCTCCAAGAATGAGAACAGTAGTCCTGTGGCATGGCAGTGGGCATTGTACATGATGCTCCAAGAATGAGACCAGTAGTCCTGTGGCATGGCAGTGGGCATTGTATATGATGCTGCAAGAATAAGCCCAGTAGTCCCATGGCATGACAGTGGGCACTGTGTATGATGCTGCAAACAGTAGGCATTGACTATGATGCTGCAAGAATGAGGCCATCAGTCCTGTGGCATGGTAATGGGCACTGTTTTTGATGCTGCAAGAATGAGGCAGGTGGTTCAGTGGCATAGCAGCAGGCACTGTTTGAGACACTGCAAGAATGAGTCTGGCAGTCCTATGTCATGGCAGAGGGCACTGTCTGTGGTGCTTTAAGAATGAGGCCAGCAGTCCTGTGGCATGGGCAATGGGCACTGTCTATGATGCTGCAAGATGAGGCTGGCAGTCCTATGGCATGGCAGTGGGCACTGTCGATGATGCTGCAAGAATGAGGCCAGCAGTCCTGTGGCATGGTAGTGGGCACTGTGTATGATGCTGCAAGAATGAGGCCAGTGGTTCAGTGGCATGGCAGCAGGCACTGTCTGTGACACTGCAAGAATGAGGCCTGTGGTTCAGTGGCATGGCAGCAGGCACTGTCTGTGACACTGCAAGAATGAGGCCAGTGGTTCAGTGACATGGCAGCAGGCACTGTCTATGACACTGCAAGAATTAGGCTGGAAGTCCTGAGGCATGGCAGCAGGCACTATCTGTGGCACTAAAAGAATGAGGCCAGCAGTCCTGTGGCATGGCACTGGGCACTGTCTAGGACACTGCAAGGATGAGGCTGGCGGTCCTGTGGCATGGCACTGGACACTGTTTATGACAATGCAAGGATGAGGCTGGTGGTCCTGTGACATGGCAGCAGGCACTGTCTGTGACACTGCAAGGATGAAGCTGGCGGTCCTGTGGCATGGCAGTGGGCACTGTCTATGACACTGCAAGAATAAGGCTGGCAGTCCTGTAGCATGACAACAAGTACTGTCTGTGGCACTATAAGAAATAAGTTGACAGTCTTGTGCCATGCCAGTGGGCACTATTGATGATGCTGGAAGAATGAGGCTGATGGTAATATGGCATGGCAGCAGGCACTGTTTATGATGCTGCAAGAATGAGGCCAGTGGTCCTATGGCCTGGCAGCAGGCACATTAAAACACTGGTAACTCAGGTTCCCATCTGCAGCTCCACAACCCCAGTGGGGTGGACAAGCAAAGAATGGAGTAATTTGCAATGGCTACTGCGATATTGCAAAGTGAGTGGCCCTGGGTGACAGTGCAATAGGAATCCCAGGGGCAGAGGAGGACACATACATTACACAGTGGGCAGGTTAGCACCAGAGTCTCTGCAGCTTCAAGGGATAGGCTTGTTGTGGCATAAAGAAGGAAAATGGCCCCTTTTATTTGAGGATGCAACTGTGCCTCTTGCATGCCCAGTTGGGCAATTAGACCCCTTGGATTCACCCCCCCCCCCAGTGTTGGAGTGAGGATTTTACAATGTGGGGTGTTGGTGTGGGACTTGATATGCAGATGTTTTTAACTTTTTCAAATCCTTTATATAATCTGCTATTACCCTTTTTTGTTACATTTTTTTTAGTACAGAATGCAAATGTAGTCTATAGTTTTTGAATGTATGTTTTCTTCTTACAATCAATAAATCAGACTTCTTCAAAATAAAATGCAGCAGCAAGCAATTAAGGAATTGTCGGGATGCAGATGCCCCCAAAATCTGCCACTGCTCCCCAATCCTAATTCCTCCTGAGGGTTGCAGGCATGCAACTGAGGGATAACCTTGAAGGAAGCTCCTCTGATCCTGGTTCAGAGGCCCTGCCACGGTAGGCACTCGCAAGAGCTTTGGAGATAAGTAAGCAAAGCACAGGTGGCTTGTATCAGCCACCTTCCCAACAGGTGCTGTCGGGTCCATGCCTTGTGGACAGACTGAAGAAGCTCTAGGAGAGGGAATATGTTCTAGAAGCAGAGAAAAGATTGCTATACTTCTATAACCTAACTACAAAAAGATGAGTCTGTCGTCCAATTGGCCCAATAGGATGCCCCTTCACTGGACTCCTTTCAGAACTCCGTGGTGCAGATCTCTGTCTGGATCACCTAAGTCATCAAAGATTGCAGCAGGCCTTGCTTTTCAAAGCAAGGTGTGGGTGTCTTGAAATTCTTTGGGTTACTGAACCTTGTGGTGGAGTTAATTACTGAATTGTTAGCAGTACTGTACTGGCAACTAAAAGGAAATATTATTGCTGAATATAGCGCAACTGTGTCACAATACATACAACATAGCTCTTTGTTGAAAACGAGAACCTCTAATAATATGTTATACAGTACTGTGTAACCTCCTTATGCACTTTCATGACGTTTGATCTTTAAAAAAAAGTAGGTGATCTATTTCAGTGCAGCATGCATGAAACCACAAAGTTGAGCAGCACTGCCCTGTTGTTTCCATATGAGATGGTTGTGAAGTTTGCCAGCTGTGTCTGAAAATGTTTAACATTCTAATTTACATCAGTATGCAAAAGCTGATAGAAATGTTGAGAGTACTTACAAAAAGTTTTTGGTATTGAAAATCCAACCTAGGAAGTCTGAAGAATGTTCTAGCATGAACATTTTGAAGCTGAATTATTGCAGAAGCTGTATGTGGTTTTGGTTTTGTGGTTTTTTTTTTGAAGATAGCTCTGTTTTGTTTCCAAGTCAGCATCTATTCTTACCGTTAAACCCACAACTGTAACTGTGAGATAACAGTTACATAGCTTACACTGCTTTTTAAAATAAAGAAATGTAAAACTTCTCTCACAGACTTTGTGACAGCAGTAGGAAATTAATATCATCAGTTTTTTTTTTTGATCATACAGTAAGTTACTGAACCCTACTATAGTAATGCTTCTGAGCTGCAATTTGTAGGGATATGTTACAAAATTATGTTTACTTTCATCACATTTTATGTATCAATAGTACCTTATCATAGAGCAAATCATTGATCTACATCTTTAATATTTATGAGTGCAATATTCATCAATTATCTGGTGTTCTCACATACAATACTAAATTGTTATATAACTTCACGCAATCCAGTTGCTTTCATGTACCACTCTAATATGAAGAGGAAAAAAATTGACATAACAAATTATATATAGTTCAAAGTGTGGTAGAAATGTAATTTTGCTTTCGAGGCATGACAGTTTGCAATAAGCTTGCTAACAAGTCATAATTCCCTGGGCTTCATTAGCATCCTGCCCTTTAGACAATGCTTCTGAAGCATTTCCATTGTCTCTACAAGTACTGATGATTTTATTGAAAGCAGTTAAAAGATGGTCTTTCTCAGTTATACCATGCTTGCCCTGTTCTTCTTAGTTGTTAAACTTTAAGAGTAAATGAGCTTTTAGGATCTCACAAAGTCGTGGGCTATTTATCAGTCCCTAAGATGGCTACAAAGTGTCTGCAAAGACTGGTTTGTGCCCCCACAAAGGTTCCAACCCCATAAAGCCATGCTTGCTGGGGTTGCAAACTCTCCTTGGGTGCCCACAAACTCATTTGTGAGTGCCTCGGAAGAGGTACGTTGCCAGCTGCAGTGTGAGCGGCAAGTGCGGCAAATAACTGAGCACTGTGGCCCTTATAGCCTGCTCCTGACCGTTGTTCTTATACTGTATTAGCACTTGCCAGCCCATTGCAGCTTATCATAACAGTGTAATCTGGAATGGGGTGGAGGTGCTAGTAGACAGGTGATGGGCAAGGACAGGGAAAAGAACCAGTGGATTCTGAGATGGGGGATTATATCAGGAATGGGGATACCTGGGTTGGTATCTTGGTGGACTGGATTAGTAAAGACAGGGTCTTGGATTGGGGATCACATTAGAAACAGTGGAATAGCTTCAGTAACAAAGGGGTTGCATCTGTCACTGGGGGGACTTGCATTCATAACTGGGAGGGGGCATGCATTGATACCTGGAGGACTTCATTGATACTGGACCTGGAGGCAACTTGTATTGGTACCTTGGGAGGGGGACATGGATCAAGGCAAGACAAGACAAGGCAAGGTAAGGCAAACTTTATTTATACAGCACCCAATCCTGGAGACTTGGAACGCTTTACACAGGACAGTAACAGAGGTAGCATAAAATCTAGTCATACATAAAAAACATACAAATCATAACCAACAAGAAATAAATTTAAATAGCCAGGCAAGCCAATTTCCAAAACTAAAATTATTTCTGATAAGTCAAATGATATCGCTGAGGAAGGCCAGGGCAAAAAGATGAGTCTTAAGGCCCCTTTTAAAAACCTCAACTGATGGCGCCAGGGAGGACAAAGATTGGTTGATTGGGTGGGCTGCATCAGGTTATTGAGGATGATGCAGATCAGGAGATCAGGGAGACTTCATTAGTACCTCGATGGGAGGACTTGCATTAGCAACCAAGGGTGATATGGATTAGGTGACAGGGGGTACATAGATCAAGGGATTGTATCAGGTGATTGGGGTCAATTTTATTCCTATTCTGCAGCATTTGAGTACATTGCCCTGAGATCCCCCCACATCTAGCTGCACAACACCCAGGCTAATTATAGCCCCCTAATGCTGAAGGGTAAACAGACCCCTCTTCTGCTGCTACCCCAAGCAGTTTTGATTAGTGAGGCAGGTAGCATGGAAACTAACCCAGAGAGTGCAGTAGGCCCTAGCTGGCAAGACAGTGGCAACGCATCCAATGGGGAAGCTGACTCTACTGCAGCTTCCAGTCTTTCAGGACCCAAAGACATTTTCAACCCCTGCCAGCTCTTGCATCCATATGGGGGTCTGCAGAGCCAAAATGTTTTTCTCCCAACCACTGGCTTTTTGTATCCATGGTAGAGGTCATGGGGAGAGCACAGTTAGCATCCCCAAAAATCCCACCCAACCTTTCAGTGACACATCTACAAACCATGCATTATAACAAATAATATATACCAAACTCTACAGAAAGGTGTAATGCTGTCTCGGGGCTCGGGTGACAAATATACCCATGCAGCAATCTCACTATAACAACTCAAAAGCATTGCATCATTTTATCTGTAGTTGATGCATGTTTTATCAATATTAAATGACAGTGTGCTGTATATCATAAGACATAAAATGGCACACATCATGTGACTATGGCAGCTGACTGTCAATCAAATCAGCAATTGTTCTTAAATTGATAAAATCTGTTGTTCAGACATTTTTATCACTAAACAAATTGTTTTACAAGCACAGGAAACCTCTCCAGGGTGTGCAGTTAATCAGATCTTACATGCACTTCCCGAGTGGTTTAAGGCATGAGGTGTCACAATGTATGAAGGGCATGCGGTAAGACCTGGCTTTATTTTTCAAAGAGGCATCCAATTGAACTTGAGATCTCTCTGGCAAGGGCATCCTAAATACCTGGCTCCAGGAGTACAGTGTTCATTCATGTGTTACACATACAGTAAATTATCACAATACTTAAATATACTACATATATAGCGCGTGAATTATCACAATACTTACAATATACTACATACATAGCACATGAATTCATTTGCAAAGCTTGACAAATTTGCAGAGTGACAATTTTGCAACATTTGCAGGAAAGTGCCACCTTTTCAAGGGAAATCACGCAGATTCACTAGCAAAGTTGCAACTTTCCCATGACCTTGCCTGAAAAAGTTCCACTTATCCAGGAAAACTCATTGTGGAGTGGCAAAGTGGCAAACCGGGCAATTCACAAAATGTTTTGCAAAGGCAAATTTGGCAACTTCGCTGGAACTTTGGAGGCAAAGTAAAACTTTACACCATCTCTAACTATATACAGTAAGTTATGTATTGTACAGGTTTTAGAAAATAGACATTCAGAATCCAAACTGACTGATGCTTTACTAAAAATTAGTTGGGATTGTTAAATTTGCCTTGGGCACTAACAGCCTACCAGTCCTTATTCTAAAAATAATGGACCAATATCGTGGTCTTTATTGCTATTATACACCTCCTGTGGTGGTGGTGGTGGTGGTTGCGGTGGTCGGGTTAAAGAAGCAGTGTTCAGTAGTTGGCAAAAAATATCATCATATAGTACTTTTAGCAATACTATATTCCTAATGTAATTAGATTATTCAGTACTAGGTTTTTGTTTTTTAAAGATGTTTTTAAAACAGTTTTTATTGCTAACAAACTATATAGGGAAAAATATTTTTTTCACCAACAAATACTGCTGTTTTAAGTTACAACAGTGCTACAAAAGCATTATTGTAGTTTAAATCAGCAGTGCATGTTGCAGTGAAAATTTTGACGTATACTTTTTAATTCCATTTCAGAATGCCACTTATCTTCTGATGTGTACAAACCCCTTCTTCCCCAGTTTGAGTCTGCTTTAGCACTGTTTTACATTTGAAATAATGAAAGGAGCATTTCTTTTAATATGGCTTGCATAAGGTTATCATCGTATTCATAGCTGTTTTTGTACACCAGTTGTCCCATACCACTGTCTGCTGCATGCTAGTTCATTTTAATCACAAGAAAAGTGATTTTTTTTCCATCTATTTCTGCTCCCTTGGTTTGGTGAGGATATACCTCATATCAGCCCTTTGGCCCTCAGCTGCCTCCATCCTGCATCCTCCCATGGTCTTACCTGCTAGGCTGGTTGTGATCCCTAGGAGACCATGACTAACCCATCATGGTTGACCCTCCTCAGTGAGAAGGGGGAGATGGAGTATGCTAACCCATAGTCCTAGCCCTGACTTGCCACAGGACAGCAGGAGCAGGGTAGATGACAGTCAGCATCATAGAACCAGACAAGGGGGACTATCTTGTGTTTCTCCCAGGTGGAACAGACAAACAATGATGTCTAGGCAATTTCAGGCATGATCCTTTGCTCAATGTGCTGACATCTGCCTTGGCAACAATCCCTGCTGTTGCTCTGGTCCCCGATGCACTAATCCCCAGCCAACACTAGGGATTGGACTATTGCTGGGGTGCCTTGGCCCTCCCTCCCCAGAGAAGGAGAACTGTCTGTCAGACACTCAATCCACCTCCCCCCCAGAGGACCCTCTAATGCTCTGGGCTTGATCCCTAACTCTGATCATTGGTGTCACTAGCAGTTGCCCTATAGCTGTGCTGGTAGACCAGCTAAAGAAAAGTGATGTTAAACAATTGATGTTCAAAAACAGCTGAGAATGCTGATGAAAACCTGAACTTAGACATAGTAAAAGAAATACCCCTTATGTTATTTCAAATTAAGAAACAAAGTGCTAAAGCAGGCTCAAATTGAGGGGAAAATGGTATCTCAAAAGACGGGAGATGGCCGGCTTGGTGTTGCTGAGGATTGAGGTGCTGGACGCCACACCTCATGCCACACCGGTGACCAGGGTTCAGGAATGGACTCAGGTTGCTCGGGGGTTGACAGGGGTGAGGAAGGATTGAGCATCCATAGACAGCTTTCCTTCCTTAGGGAGGGGGGGGACAGTATGGCATGTTGTTTGCCTGACACCCAGCGGTGGCTGGGTGTCAGCACATGTGTGCCGTCAGAAAGGGAGGGGCTCATGTACAGGGCATATGGCTGCCTCTGCGGAGGCAGAGTCCAGTCATCTCTGCCCATTGCATGTACGGGGGCCTGGGGAGAAAAGCAGCTGAAAAATACTGGGAGCCAGCAGGCTCCGTGACGGCCTGATGCTCCATCGCACCAGTGAGCCTCGATTCTGGATTGTACTCCAGGCTGGGAAGTAAAGCCAGTGCTCCTCTCCCTGGCCCTGCTGTGGGGGGTAATCCATGGGGGAACTCTGGGGCATGGCTGGTGTGGGGTGATTGGGGCCAGAGAATGAGTCCCTCCAAGGAAGGATGGAGCTGCCTGCCTAGCTATGTGGAAGTGGAAAAAAAATAAATAAAAAAAAAGATGGGAGATAAGGGACAAGCTACAAAGTAAAGGTAAAAAATTTTCACCGCTAACACAGTTGTAAAGGGTAGGATTTTCAAACAGCTTAGATTGCCGCAGGCCCCAGGTGTGCCGAAAATACAGCACATTGATCTAACAGGATTATCTGTCCTGTGTGGCAATTGCCACAGGTTAGACCAACTTTTTCTGGTCTAATTTGCTGCAATCCTGGTAGCCTTTCAACACAGCTTGCACCAGATATTTGGCACAAGCTGCTGTAAATTGTGAAAACTGTTGAAACTGTGGATGAGATTGTAAAATCGGGTGCAGCTGTGGTGATGGGGTTTGGCACACTGCCAGAACCGAAGTGTTATGGTGCAGAGTTTGGAGCAAGCCCTGTGCCACGCTTTAAAAATACGGCCCACAAAGTTCACATCTGTTCAGTAGACCTTGCATCTTGTAACAGTAAAGGCATGATCAAGTAGAATATGTTCATTTTTATCTAGATACACTAGCATTATTTTCTGGCTTGCCTGTACAGCAAACAATCTTTTTTCAAGAAATTCTGAAGCACAACATCCTGTAATTTTAAAGAACTACATTCAACATTTACATAAAAATATACTGTGCAGAATGTTTTGTCTTGTGTGTGTAACCTTAGTGTGTTCTTTCCTTTGTTTGTTGGGGGAATTTTTTTTTCTATAAATTTGCCTATTGAAAGGCTACGCCTGTGGTTCAGTGGGTGAGCAAACAGCCATGCCCCCTTTCTGAACTATAAAAGCAGTTCCATCCTCCTTCTGAAACATTTTTTCTTTGCCCCACCATCCTCCCCACCTCCTCCAGCAGCTCACATCTCTTTTCAGGGGGGTTTCTTCCTAAGGTACCTTTAGCCAAGGGAACCTTCCCATGGCACCTTTTGCCTTTGGTACCCCTGTAGGGTGATAATTCCTCATGAAATAGGAGTGCAAACAGATACAACAGAGTGAAGCAGCTGCATAAGCATAACACTTTAGTGGTTACGTAGGCCATTGAACTTGTTTTAAGGCCCTGGGATCTCCATGTCTTTTTCTTTTATTGCCTTTCCTTTTTCTACTGTGCATCCTGTCCCATGGAATAGTAATTATTTGGAGGCCATTGATTCAGTGAGTGTGGTCTCACTGTCCTGTCTACAGCAGCAACGCAATGTTAATAGCCTGTTCTAGACTCAAAATGTTTTTTTTCTAATCTAATCTTTCTGGTTTCTATGTGTATGTTTAGGTTTAGCTAGCATAAGTGAATGTCTTGTTTTTAAAGCTTTTCTTTTCATCGAACCACACATAGCCATAAAAAGCACACAAATCACTCCAGGCCATTAATGCTAAAATTAGTGGAAACTCAGACTGTTTCTTATGAGAACAGCCCACTCAATTATCCCTTAGCTGTTTGCCAGACTAAGAATGTAGCCTTTATTAGTGCTAATTTGATAAGGAGAGGCACTTACAAGTGTAGCCCAGGCGTCGTGTACCAGCCGGCTACTACCCCTACCGGATGGCCACAACACAGGTTGAAGGTCCTGGGCTCTGCTCTAATGGCGACTGGGGGTTCTTTCCCAAAAATAAATAAAGACTAGTGTGGTGCCTGCACCCAGAGTAAATACAATGGGCCAAATGTTTGTAGGGTACAACCCTCTGGCATGCTGTACCTACCCACCTCCCCTTCTGGTCACTCCCCACATAGAATACCATAAACAGTTTTTTTTATTCAGTTGCTTTACTTTGCATGCAGTTAATGACTATAGCTATTAATATGCTCACAGACAGTTTTAACAGTGACAGTAGTAAAAGCTTCATTAAAGGGAACGGGGAATGAGAAATGCAAATTTAAAGCAGTGGCATAAAGCTAGTAACTTGGAACAGCAGTGAAACACATCAATAACTGTGCCCACCCAAACAGCAACAGCACATTTAACTTGCCCACCTCCCCACTGGTACCAGTGTCCCTTAAGAGTCTACCTGGATACCCAGATAAAGGTGCAAGCCTGATTGTTGCAGTGGGTTGGCTGGAGTTGGTGCACTTTAAACAAAACTGTAACTTGGTGTGAAAACTTTAATATAACTCTCCAGGTTAGGGCAGGCCCTGTTTTACTCATGGTTCTGTTGCTCACTTCACAGGGTCTGGCAATGGGTGCCTGTACCCATGCCCACATTCACATTCCTCTGGAGTAGCCTTCCCTCTCACTTACACCTCTCTCTTTCCTTCCCTTCTCTCAGACACCTACTCAGACCACCCCCTATTACCTCCTGCACCTGTTCTTCCACCACCAGACACATCTGAATTCTCTCCGCTCCTTGATTGTACATACCTTTGTAATATAGCTATTGAATTGTACTTCTACTTCTATATACTGCAATGCTGTAATTATCTCTTGCTGTGTATATTTCATTGCTACTTGTATATACTGCCATGCTGTAATTATCTCTTGCTGTGTATATTTCATTGCTACTTGTATATACTGCCATGCTGTAATTATCTCTTGTGTATATTTCATTGTTAAGTACTCTGCATAACACTCTGTATGTCAATTGTATTTACTTCTACTATGTACCCCTGTTCCCCCGGGTTGCACCTGGAAACAAACCGGTTCATGGTGCCTTTCCTGGTTATCAACATTTAAATAAATAAATAACGGTGGACTGCCATGTGGACAGGGTGCGATACGACTTAATTGAGTTCAGATAGTCTCCAAATGCTGGGGCCTGTTTTCTGGGATTTTCAGCCCCCTTCCATTCTTTTTACCACCTGTGAGGGGTGGAGAAAGATGCTATTTGGATCCTTGCATTACAAACTGGTACAGGCTATGTTGTTTATATCTTTACCCTGCTGGACTTTCTGTTCTTTGTATAGGAATTAGTGCACTGGAGTTCTAGTGTTACATTCTTCACGTCTGTGTTGTATACTCAGTGTGACTTGTATGTTCTGTATGCTGTCCTGTATTTACCGTATATACAAAATTAATAAATTAAGCGTAAAAAAAAAAATTAGAGGCATGATGTGCGTTTTCTACAGCCTCCAATCAGAACCATAAGTGTGCATTTTCCTATCATGGCCAAGGGAGCTTCTGTGGATTGAGATTTCACTGAGGCTGCTGTCTTAGTAACCACTTCTATTTTGATATATTGCTCCTTAATCCTCTGCAAGATAGTCTCAGCCTTGATGTTGATAGCCTGCCTTGAAAGTTGGAGAGCCTTCTATGGGGGTTCCCCTCCCGTAGGCTCGGGTGCAGGCACTGAGGTCTGGAGCTCCATTGGTTGCTGAGACTTTGTGCTGCTTGGTCCACCCTTATTGGAGTGCCTAATATCAAAATTTGGTACCAAACTGCTCAGCGTGTTGTGAGCTTTATAGTGCTGCTGTGTTTCAGTCATTATAAAGCCCTTAAAAAGCAATTAGTCAAATTGTCTCCTCGAGATGCAGATCAGCTAAGAACATGTTTGATCCATAGGTGTGCTCAACAGTGCCTCCTGAAAATGTATTCTTTATGGTGGGGGGGGGAGTGATGTCTTTGTTTTGATTGTACAGAGTTGTACAGCTGCTTATGTGGAACTGCTCCCAATGTACTGTTTACACTAGTGGTCCATTACCTGTGTGATAAAGAGGACCAATTAACTAATCAGAATGCAAGATTCATTGACCAATGTTCCATAAGGTTTATAATATCATTTAAAGCACCCAGGAACTGCTTTATTAGAAACACAGAAAAATAGGTAATGATGGCAGAAAAAGATCTGCTCAGAGTTCCCTATCTGTCCCAGGACCTATTGCCCATATGGAGTTTTATTCTTCCTGGACCACCACCCTGCTCTCCTCCCTAATGCTACCAACATGAGCAACCAAATCCTTCACTCTGTCCCAGCCATGCTTTAAACTACTCATGGTCTTGGCACCCACCACCTCTGCTGGTAGACTGTTCTAAGGCTCCATCACTCTATCTGTAAAATAGAACATCCTCTCGTCCCTCTTAAACCTTCCCCCCTCAAGTTTACACTCATGACCCAGGGTTCATTACTCTGTACTCCTACTAAATATTTCCCCACAGTTCAGCTTGTTTATTCCTTTCAGAAACTTTAAGGTCTCTATCATATCCCCATCTCTCGCCTGATCTCAAGTGAGTACATGTCCAGTGCCTTCAGACAATCTTTATAAGATCTGCCCTGTTGACCTTGAACCATCCTGGTCATCCTGCATTGCAACATCTCCAGCCTGCCCCTCTCTTTAATCAAGTGATGATTCCAGAACTGAGCAAAGTATTCCACCGGTGACCTATATAGCAGTACCTCCTGTTTCCTGCTGTATCAGTATCCCTTTGGTACACCTCAGCATTTTATTTACCTTACTATAGGCCTTGTTACACTGCCTTGATTGTTTGAGGGAGTCAGTAATGATGACTTTCAGGTCCCTTTCCTCTGCCACAGTGCTCAGTTTAACCCCTCCTATCCAGTACTCTGTCCTGTTTATTTTTTTCCTAGGCACATTACTTTGTATTTTTTGGCATTGAATTTCAACTGCCAAACCATATACCACTTCTCTAGCCATTGTAGATCACGCCGCATCTCCTTGATCCCTTTGCTGCCATCTACCCTACCACAGAGCTTTGTTTCATCTAAGAAAAGACACAACTTGCCCCAGATGCCCTCTCCAGTACCAGTGATGAACATATTGAGGAGGACAGAACCCAGGACACATCCCTGCAGCTCCCCACTCGTTCGGTAGTAGTAGTAGTAGTAGTTCACAGTTAGGGTTTATAATATCATTTAAAGCACACAGGGATTGACTCGAAAGTTCACAGTTAGGGTTTATAATATTATTTAAAGCACACAGGGATTGACTCGGAAGTTCACAGTTAGGGTTTATAATATTATTTAAAGCACACAGGGATTGACTCGGAAGTTCACAGTTAGGGTTTATAATATTATTTAAAGCACACAGGGATTGACTCGGAAGTTCACAGTTATTGTTTATAATATCATTTAAAGCACACAGGGAGTGACTCAGAAGTTCACAGTTGGGGTTTATAATATTATTTAAAGCACACAGGGATTGACTCGGAAGTTCACAGTTAGGGTTTATAATATTATTTAAAGCACACAGGGATTGACTCGGAAGTTCACAGTTATTGTTTATAATATCATTTAAAGCACACAGGGAGTGACTCGGAAGTTCACAGTTGGGGTTTATAATATAATTTAAAGCACACAGGGATTGACTCAGAAATTCAGTTAGGGTTTATAATATCATTTAAAGCACACAGGGATTGACTCGGAAGTTCACAGTTATTGTTTACAATATTATTTAAAGCACACAGGGATTGACCTGGAAGTTCACAGTTAGGGTTTATAATATTATTTAAAGCACACAGGGATTGACTCGGAAGGTCACAGTTAGGGTTTATAATATTATTTAAAGCACACAGGGATTGACTCGGAAGTTCACAGTTAGGGTTTATAATATCATTTAAAGCACACAGGGATTGACTCGGAAGTTCACAGTTATTGTTTATAATGTCATTTAAAGCACACAGGGATTGACTCGGAAGTTCACAGTTATTGTTTATAATGTCATTTAAAGCACACAGGAATTGACTCGGAAGTTCACAGTTATTGTTTATAATGTCATTTAAAGCACACAGGGATTGACTCGGAAGTTCACAGTTATTGTTTATAATGTCATTTAAAGCACACAGGGATTGACTCAGAAGTTCACAGTTGGGGTGAATAATATTATTTAAAGCATACAGGGATTGACTCGGAAGTTCACAGTTAGGGTTTATAATATTATTTAAAGCACACAGGGATTGACTCAGAAGTTCACAGTTGGGGGTTTATAATATTATTTAAAGCACATAGGGATCACTTTAGTAGCTCACAGTTAGGGTTTTGAAGCTATTCAATAAGATCAGGTCAATTTCTATTCCTATGGAAAGATAAGGAAAAACAAAAAAAAGGCTGCTCACGGGGCGACAGTGACAGATCAAAAAATATAAGTATGAACATGAAAAGGAAAGCACTCAGTGCTTTAATGTAAAATGTTGCTGATAAAGCTTTTGCAAAATGTTAGGTCAGAAGACACAAGCTTGTATGGCATCCTCAGGCTCCTGGCAGTGGCACTGGCAACTTTCTGATAAGTCAGCTGTAGAATAAAGCTGTTTATTCATAGAGTGTGTTTTATTTATTGCACTGAGGCTCTGAGTGCTATCCCTTTTCATGTTCACTTTTCTAGAAGTATACTGTCAGGGGTCAGATATTGCTTTGACCAATCAGGCATGGCTAAAAATGTACCAGAGATATCCAGATCACTTTCCTTTTAAAGCAAATAAAATAAAATAGAAATCAACTTTCAGGATTTGTTCTAATATCTATTTCATAGGTTACCTTATGCTGTGTACTTCTAGCTTGTTAGTAAGGTATGCAATAGCCTGTGCATTTCTGTTTTATATTCTGCTTTCTCAAAATTATTTGACAGACCTCAATTTCTTTCTTTTTTTTTCACATCTCTTTTTTTCTGCCTTACTGCGGCAACTAGCGCCAGGGGAATCCAGCCACCAGCCCTGCCCACCAGGAGTGCACCAGACTGATTCACATGATGGGGGATCCAGTGCGGCCATCGCCAGACCACTGGAGGGCCTCCCCGTACCTGCCCAGCCGGACTGGCCCTGGACTCCCCCAGTGTGATTTTACGACCGTCCTCCAGGCGAAGCAGGGTGCAGCCATCAAGCTACATGGTCACACCCAGCCATTTTTCCACCTTGATTATACCCACTGGAGCATGGACGTGCAATGACGTCTAGGCACAACGTGCCGATGTCCGTCGTGCTCCCTCCACATGCACACCGGCATGTAGTGTCCTGGGTGTCCCAGGGGCCGCTACGGTGTGGTGGATTGCTCCAGCCCAACCCAGGATCAGGAAAGCAGTCTACAAATGCTCGATCCTGATCCTCCCCTGCCAACCCACCAATGGCCCAAGTCCGTTCCCAAACCCGGGTCGCCGGCATGGCACGAGGTGTGGTGTCCAGCACCTCAACCCTCAGTGCCACTGGACTGGTCAGACCTCAATTTCTAAGCATTAAAATGCATGCAGGGCAAATGGACAAAATATGTACATCCTTTTAAATTTAAAAAATAAGAAGTTTATAAAGCGTGGACACCATATTTAGTGTTAACAATGGAATATTTCTATCAAGTTAGTTAAATTTGTTAGTAGTTTGTGTGTCCAGAAATAGCTCTAACATTACATGGAACATCAGTATATCTGCACAGAGCATGAAGGGTACAAATCTGGGGACAAAATAAGTAGCATTATGAGAAATGCATAACACTTGAGAGCTACGTTTTAGGTTATAACTCTAGCAGCCATAGTCCTCATGCTCCAAAGCTTGTAACATTCATTGTTGAAAGCCATCAGAGATCTACATAACTTTGTTGATCCCATGTGCTATCTGTTTTGGGTAACCTATCAAACACAGTGCTGGCTGCATCACAGAGTGAACTGTGCAACCGCTCGGGGCCTCCAGAGCCATGGGGCCTCCATGAACCCTGAACTGTCCAGTGGACCTACTTGCTCCTGGTTTTCCTTGTCTCTGTAAAGTGTTATATATTTATTTGGTTTGCTGAGTTTGTGCATGTCCTTGTCTTGTAGAGGTTATATTCAATTCAAATGTGAGCAAAATCTGCAATAAGTTCTTCTTAAATGAAACAGAGTAATGCCTGGCAGATACTGCCAGGATGCCAATGTTTGTTGGAGTCATCCACTCCCATTATAAAGACTTAGTAAGAGAAGCATGTATTTATTTGACATATTTTTATTCTAGAAAGACACATTGAAGCTGACCCTCTGTTTTCAAGTGTAACCTGGCAGATGCAAGAAGGCTTCAGGTAAGTAGTAACCCATGGCAGGGCATGAAGTGTGGCTAAATCCTTGCATGCCCCAGGGGCATGTTTGCTAGTTCACTAGTGCAATGGTTCTCTGGTGTGGCCAGCACACTGTTTCTCTGATGGCATTGAGCTGTTGTCAATACAAATAATAAAGCTGGGCCACATGGTGAGCATTGCCATTAGCAGTCTGCTGCTCAAAGCCATTATCTTGCATGACTTAGGGCGGGATCCATAATGTCAATCCATAACCCAAAGATTGGTGTGCCACTTAAGGGGGGGGGAGGGTGTGATGTGCATGACTGTGCATCCCACTAAGCACCACAAATGACTTGTGCAGCTTATTTTGGTGGGAGAGGGTTCTTGAAAAATCAGTCAAGTGGCTGTTGCTACACTCTTACATAGATACATAGCTGTTTAAGGTCAGATAAGGATTGAAATCCATGCAGTCTGTTCTGTATTCCCACCTAGAGTTACTGATTCAGTTACTCCACTGTCCCTGCACTCTCAGTACTCCGTTAGCAGTCACTAACTGCTACAGCAGTGTGGAATGTGAAATGCTGCCTACAGAATGTGTGCAGAAAGGCAATTCCACTACTAGAATACTTTTTGGAATGTCTTTTTTTGATTCCATCCTACTTTTTGTCCCTGTTGTAGCCACCTGCACCTAGTTGGTGATGGGAGGGTTCATAGGTTTTCCGTTTTTCTCCCCCGTTACCTAGGGCCCCAGATCACAGACATGCATGCAAGTGGAAGTGTGCATGCACTCTGAGGTTCTGTTGACAGCCCCTCCCCCACCCGGCCTAGTGCCAGGTTCCTCCCAGTTTAGCTGCCACCTAGCCTCCAAAGGGTGGCAGCCAAGAGCTGGGGAAACTCATAAACCTCCCTGGGAGAGGAGACCTTCCTTGCAGTAGCTCAATCCAGCTCCTCTTCCTTCCTCCCTCCCGGCTGACCCCTGGCAATATGAGCTCGCTCCAGAACTCTGGTCACCAGCATAGTGCGAGGTGTGGCATTCAATGCCTCAACCTTCAGCACCACTGGGCCAGCTTCTGTGGAATTCTGTACATCATTTCTATGTAAACCATGGAAATGGCTGAATAATATTCAGTGGATGGTGTGATCAAAATGCATCAAAATGTTTAAAAATGGCAAACTGTCAAAAGTCCTTTGTCTGAAGCTTTGAAATTCTGATCTCTTAATAGCGGGACTTATTTTTTTGGTTCCTCTTCCCTGAGACCCAGCCCATAACTCTCTCACTCTTGCATGCTGGAGTGCTACTAGTTGTCATTCGAGCCAGCCAATATTTGAAATTTCACTTTCATATGTATCTGTTTCCCTAAGTGCTTCAAAAGCATCAGACTGTCTGCAAGTGATCTCACACTACTGTGTTTGCCACCTCGCAGTCTGTTGCCACAACAAGCACAATGAGGTCACGCAAGACCACTAGGAAGCCAAAGGTCCTATCAAGAGAATTTTTTATGGACTTCATGGCTAAATTAACAATGACCTACTGAAAATCTGGAAAAGAGAGGAAAAGCTTAAAAAAGGTGTTTTAAGTTAAATAGCCATTGTTGAGTATGGTAGATTAATATTAATAAATTATAGGGTGTACAGAAGGGGATGCCAGCTCTTTAATGGGATGGGGGATGTTTTCAACATTTCTTATGATTATGACTTTACTCTCTGCATGATGCCAGTAATAAACAAATATTGTAGAGCAGGTTATTTGATGTAAAATAATTCTAGCTATAGTCACGTAAGTGATAACTGCACTAAAGTAAAATGGTGCTAATTGGCCAAAATTGCATATTTTCAATGGGCATAAATTAGGAGCTAATTGCAGAGCGTGAAATTAAATTTGTGCAATTGCAGCCAATCAACACCATGCACTAAATATAACTTGTGTGAGAATAAACAGTTCTGCAGTAGTCCTCGGATATTTGCATTTTTGACCCAGCTAGGTGACCAAGTGTCAGTGGTTCAGTAGGTTGCACACTCACCTCTGGGGTCAGAAGATCAGAAAATTATAGGTTCTAGTCCCCTACTGGGAATGTGTGCTTATAACTAATACTGACACTGTTGTGCAGCACTAGGGAGCTGCTGTTAATGGGTTACCTGGATGAGATGTTAAACAGAGGTCCCTTCTCCCCATCTCTTGTGGCTGTCCATGCAGTGTCAAAATTACATAGGGGGTACTAGGGCTTGGGCCACATAGCTTTGAAGTAAGTTACAGTAAGAGGAGAGGATTTTCCCTGGTCCAAAAATTACAACAAAAGAAATAAAATAAAAGAAAAACTATTAGAATGAGTAACAGACTGTCCACCCAAGTCTGCCAGTTATGTTGCTAACTTCAATATTTCTTCACAAGTTATTACTGAATTGACAAATGAATATGCAGCCTCAATTGGAACTTGACTAATAAGGTTAAGAGGATACTGTTGGTTTGGTTTTAGTTTTTTGCAAGAAGGAGGTCTGGGAATGAGTCAGCATTTCTGGCCAGAGGAACAGCCCAAAGAAACACTGCAGTGGGATGGATTGGGGCAAGTGCATAAGGACAGCCATATGCTAGAAATATAACATTTTTCCAGCACAAAAGGACTGCTTGGCCCACCCAGTCTGCCCAGTTGCACCCTGACTATTGTTTCCCAGCAGACCCTAACAGGGACCCACTGCCCCCCTTTTTATTTGCTAGTACTCCCCTATGCTTGGGGCATAAGACAGAGAAAGCTGTATGAACCATGACCTCACCCAGACATAACCCCAGTATGACCCCCTCAACCCAGCCAGCTCTGCAGAAAAGCTGGGATCACATGGGAGGCATGCAAGGCCAATGGCTTGGTGGTTGAATGCCAAGGAGACTTCCTTGGCTCCTGCTAAATTACAAAGGCTTGTATGAAAGCCTATGTGCCCCACATAAATGATACATAAGCTTGATGAATGGATCTTGGAATGGCTACTAGTATGCAATGTAACTCTTAAAAATATAGTCTACTGTATTCTAAGATTAAAAAAACATCAAAGCCCTCCTCCTCCTAATGCTCACATTCCTGAATTTGAAAGCCTTTAAAACAGTAAACCTGAGACAACTTTTATTCAGTATTGGACACATAAATTGAAAGAGGTTCTACTTAAGGCCTGTAGTAGCTCAAACCAGTCAACACCACAGTGAAACACAATTGGTGGGAAAGCAGCCCTCTTCGGCCAGTTCAGTGCTGTGCAGCAGGGTGGTGCTCAGTCACACAGGAGACCAGCATTGGGGGAATTCTCTCCATCTTCCTCCTCACTCTCTTATTCTCTTACTCTCTCTATTTCTGTCCCTTCCTCCCTCCCTCTCCTCTCTCTCTCTCTCTCTCCATCTCCCATCCTCTCTCTTTCTCTCTTAAATTCTAATTCAAATTCCGAAAACTTTATTAGCATATCAAGATATACAGATATTATTGCCAAAGGTAATACTTCAAACTGTTCATAAAACATAAACAAAACTCCATGCACTTAGAAGGAATGCATCTAAACTGTATTTTGAATGTGGTAGCACGACACAGGATGTTGCATACTTTGCAGCTACTGTATTTTTGCTATGTCTTTAATAAGTCTGCTACTGTTCTGGATAGTTCTAGAAAACATTGTTCTTGTATACAGTTGTATTTGCACAGTGGAGAATAAAATACATTTCTGATTCAATTTCATTGCTATCACACTGACTGCGGAGTCTGGCTTCTTGAGGTTTCCAGGTTAATTTGTTCATGTCTGTTTCTATTTCTCTAAACTTTTTATCTAACTCCTCTCTTCTCTCTGTGCCTCTCTCATTCTCTTTCTCTCTTACCCATCTCTCCCTTCCTCTCCTTCTCTCTGCCTCTCTCTGATTAGGGAGAAAACTCAAAAACACATCACCCTCTAGTTGCACCTGTGTGTAGAGTATGAATAGGATTTTGCAGGACCTCAGAAAAAGACAGCTTACTGCACCCCTAACAGCTGAAGTTGCATGCTGCAGTATGGCTAGCAGTCATTGGTGTAGGGAAAAGGCAGCTCTGAGAAAAAGAAAGAAAGAAAACACCACAAACACAATGATAAAATAATGAGACAGAAGGCCAGATTTTCAAAACCCTTGAAAGTTGTGTGGCTGCAGAGAAAAACTCATAAAAGGTGGGTCTCCACTTGCTGAGATGCAATTTCTTTCCACAGCCACTGTATTTTCAAATGTGGAGCTGGTTTATGACCAGCGCCACGGTTTAGGGCAGCATGCAGTCATTTTTGCAGCACAGCTGTGCCGAAATCTTATGCTCAGTGGACCCAGGCATGTCATCCCCTGCAGCTGCACCTGCTAAAGACACGAAGCATGTGCTAAGATTTCATCATGCAGCAGTGGCTGCAAAGTAGGACTCAGTCCCTGATGGGCTGAAAACCCAGCCCAGTGTTTTTCCTTGTGTTGTTTTTCTCCATAGTAAAGGTAGGTGAGACCCTCTGTCCCTACAACCTGGCACCAATATATTTAACAGCACTATATCTCATGGAATTTACATTAAATTATTGAATGGTATGGGATATACATCACTACTCTTAAATTAGTATGATGCCTTTGATTAGATGCCACAGATCTGACAGAAATCCCTGTTTGTGCCATTACTCAAAACAGGTGTCACAGTGACCTCATCAGTTACTGACCCATCTCTTTCCTGATTCATTCTAACTCATAGTAGAAGACTGCTTGAACTTGGGTTGCTCAGGCAAAGATGTCTGAATGAAGTATTTAAAGAAGTTTTATAAAATGGCATTGGAAAAAAACATTTACATAATTGGCTGAAATATATCAGATGACCATGAGTAACTTAAAAGACTGCAGGAGAATATATATGTTCGGAATCTGTATACATTCAAACACATACAGCATTCAAAGTTAACACAGAGTAAGGTGTTGGATCTTGTTTTTATAATGAAAAACCTGTGTAAAAGCAAGCCATTATATAAGCACTATAACATGCTCGGGGTGTGTATTAAAGCATGCTGATGTACAATACTTTCCAAGGGCTACACCTCACAACACCACTGGGACATGCATTGCTTTACTGCACAAGCAATCAAGTGTTATTCCTTATGTATTCTTTTTATGAATTCTCATAAGGGGCATTTCTAATTGTTGTAGTTCCCTCTCATATCCGTCAGTACTTTTAAATAACATACCTTGATGGGGGTATGTGCCCTAATCTATGGTTTAGAATACATAATTCATGTCATTCAGTCCATTATAGTGCAGTGGGGTGTATGGTAAATGGAGCTAACACTAAATAATACTACCAGAACATAGGTTATTGTTCTAAATAGCCCCACCTTCAGCCACAGATACTTGAAAATGGAGGCATCTCATGGATCAATTCTAGGTCCATTACTCTTCCTCCTTGTCAGCAGCAACTTGATTTACTCTTGCACCAACTCCAGCATTCATTTGTGTCCAATGATACACACATGTACACCTGCAGGTTCACGAGTAGACTATATGATTACAGTGCAAAATTATTTTTTTACAGGACATGGCTATTAAAGAATGACTTGGTATGAAATACCAGGAAAACTAAGGCAGTATTATTGGGTTAAAACAGCAGTATTTATTTGTAAAGATATAATTCTTTTTCAGCAATATTGTTTTCCTGGCACAATAGGTATGGCATAAATCTTCTCTCTCGATATATATATATATATATATATATATATATATATATATATATATATATATATATATGCACATATAAATGTGTGTTCATTGCAAAAAGAACTTTGTTAATACACCAGCTAGGGTTAAAAGTAGGGTAATGTGGTGTTAGGGTTCCCAACCCTGACACCCCATTCCCACCCTGCAAGCAGCAAAAGGAAAGAAAATTCTGGGTTCACCTCTCCTGCATCTTGGCAAATCAGGCATGGTGTGTACATTGGGGTTGTTAACCCACTTACAACATTCCATCAGTAAATAACCTGAGATATGTACAGTATATGAGAATGAGGTGAGCGTTAGGTTTAACAACCCTGAGGTACACCCCACTCCTGATTTGCGAAGATACAGGAGAAGTGAAACGGTAATGTTTTTTCCTGTTTCTGCCTACAGGGTGGAGGTGGGGTGCTATGGTTGGGAACCCTAACACCACATTTCCCTACTTTTGTCACTTTAACCCTAACTGGTGTATTAACAAAGTTGTTTACAATTAATTTCCTTACATTTTGAGATAGTGCAATCATATACTTATTTGCCTGTAGGAGACCAGGGCCCCTCCATAGAAGCATACATCTTAGTTGGTGTGGAAGAAAAAGGGTCATCTGGACCCTGCATGCTCCAATTTCTGGCAAAACAGAAATTTTATTTGCTTGGTTGTATGGCTTTTTAAATGAGAGACCAACTTATACTGCCCTTGTATAACTCTCTGGTGAAGCCATATCTACAATATGGACTTCATTACTGGTGCACACACCTCAAAAAGAACATTAATCTACTGTAGAAGTTCCAGAGGATGGCTGCAAAGATGATAGCAGATCATCATAGTAAGGCATAGTATGAGAGGTTTAGGGCACTGAACAACAACTCAGTACAAAACAGGACAGAGAGAGAGGACATGATTGAGACCTTCAAGTACTAGAAACAGATAAATAACATGGATACAGAAGCTCTCTTTAACTTAAGTGGCAACCATAACATGAAAGGCCACAGTGTTAAGATGCAGGCAAGGAGGTGTAGGAGCACTCTGACAATGCACTTCTTCACACATAATATGGTGGATACTTGCAATGCACTGCACTTCAAGAGGGGCTAGAATAGCCATAGAGGGAAAGTATTTTTCATGAGTAGTAAAGATGGGAAGCATGGGAGGAATGAGGAGATGGAGCAGACCCGGTATGTTAGCTTTTGGACACTGCAATAGGAGCAGACTACATAGACCAAGTTACCTTCTTCTCTTAGCTTTTTCATATTTTTGTATTTTCTACTTCACCAAACAAAAACTGAACTTTTAACCACATTCACAAACTGGAAGTAGTAGTTTTAATTACATTGTTTGGTTTGTGACCCAAACATGGTACTTTGGAGCAGGTCTTCTGCTTCAAGAACCAAATGCACTAGTTGGAACCCTATTTTCTGGGTCATGAACCAGAATACCAAGTTAGAACCACTTTTTCTGGTTTGCAAACTAGAATTAGTAGTTCAAACCATTTTTCCTGGTTCACAAGCCAGAAAATTTTTAGTTCGAACCAGAAAAAGTGGTTTGAACCAGAAATCATTCAAAAGAGATTGTGAATGTGTGAAATATAGCATTTTGGCACATTTTCCTATAAACAGAGTACAAAATCTTGCTCAGGGAAAATATTGTATATCAGGGATGTTTTAGTTTTGCTAAAACTATCGCTTTACAAGTGTTTTCCAACTTCAGTAGCAACAGAAACAAAGAAAGAAGATGGCATCCATCATGAACCAAAAAACAAAAGTGGATCATGAGACCCATTATTGGTTTGTGATACATCAAATTTATGAACCAAAAACTGTCTTGTGAACCAGAAATTTCTGGTTCATATGGGGCATATATCTGAAACAAATTTTTAAATCCTTATAACTTAGGAACTGTTTAATATTTTGGCACCAAACCTTCAAAAGGCACTACCTCAGCACAGACCACATGTACCCTGAAAGTTTTATGCAAAACTTCAGTACCATGTAGCACGAACATGTGAGCAAAAAATAAAACACACACACACAAAAAAAATGTTAAGTATAGGGAAAAATGTGACCCTTTTAGAAAATAAGAGGATCTCAGAAACCGCATAAGGTGCTGTCATGAAACTTTCCACATTTTCACAACATGGCACATCCATAGAAAATGTAAATTTAAGGGCTATTTTGTCAAACACTGCTAAAGTTATTAAACTGAAAAGTTAGGGGCTTAACATTGCGCCCCCTTCTCAACTGTAAGTATAGGGGTACTACCACACCCCGGATATATATATGTGTGTGTATACATGCAAAAAGCTTTGTTAATGCATCAGTTAGGGTTAAAGTGACAAAAGTAGGGAAATGTAGCATTAGGGTTTCCAACTGTAACACCCCACCCCCACCCTGCACAGATGAAGAGATTGGGGAGTGGCATTGGGGTTGTCAGCCCTAACACTCACCCCATTCCATTAGAAAATAAGCTGGGTGGGCACAGCATAGGAGAATGGGGTGAGTTAGGGCTGACAACCCAGTGCCACCCCCCAAACCCTCTTCATCTGTGCAGGGTGGAGGTGGGTTGTTAGGGTTGGAAACCCTAACACCACATTTCCTTACTTTTGCCACTTTAACCCTAACTGATGCATTAACTAAGATTTTTGAAATTTATTTCCTTACTTTTTGAGATAGTATAATCATATGCTAATTTGCTAAAGGGCCCTGCGCTCCCATTCCTCTATAGATGTGTATATGTACATAGCTTCGGATGGGTTGGGTGCTTCAGGCCCTGCACTTCCATTTATAGCATGAGAGCAATGGAATTGTCAGAGTAGCCATGTTATTACCCCACCTAATGCACCCACTACACACAAAATTTTCAAATCCCCACCGAAACGTAATTCTGCGCAATTGCAATGCCATTTCAGTGTTGCAGCTGTGAAAACACATTTTGGCCAGGATTTGAAAAATAGCAGTTTTGACATACCTTTGGTGGGGTAATAACAAGTCTATGTTTCAAATTTCGGGTCAAAATATTTTAGATTTACAAAGTTATGAGGATGTGTAGCGAAATTGCAATGAATGGTTATCACTCAGCCATGTTTTGACATTTTGACCCCAAATGTTTGACATGGACTTTTGGGGACCCCATCTCATGAACAATATGACTGTCATTATGCAAATCCTGCTTGAAAGGTGAATTCACCAAGTGACTACGAAATCATCTTTTGGGCAGAAGTTGATAAACGACAGTCATATTGTTCATGAGGTGGTGTCCTGAAAAGGCCATGATGGAAATTTGGGATCAAAATCTCAGAACACAGCTGAGTTATGCATCAGATTAGCTTGTAAAATCCTTTTTTGTGAGCTCGCGAAAAAAGAATCGGCTTGCAAAAAAGAAATTGGCTCACTAAAAAGGATCTAAACGAGTCATGAAAAAATAATTAAAATGTTCAAAAAAAGGCATTGCAAGGTTATTCTTCCACCAAATGACTTCACAGTTCACCTAATGGAGTCCTGATGAACAAGATACATGTGTTGGTGTCTCTAGATATCTTAATGTTGAGTGCTTTTCAATTTTTTATTAAAAAAAAAACAGAAAAGATGACGGCTCACGTAAAAGGAATTTTTTCTCACAAAAAGAATTTTGTTTGCATGAAAAAGAAAATGATCTCACAAGACTAAATCCTTTTTTGTGAGATCAAATCCGTTGTCACAAAAAAGACATCAATCCTGGAAATAGAACATTCATAAATATCCCACTAGGCTATAACTGGAACTAAAAAACGTAATAACTTTGCAACAGATTAATATTATTGCACCAAATATTCACTGTGTGTTCTGCTACTAACGTTCTTTCTACCCTACAAAAATCATGCATAAATTCCACACTGTCTGGTCGAAAGGTGATGAGGAAAAAACTGCAAAAAAGGGGGTTTGTTTTACTTTTTTTTTACTATCCAGATCTCAGAATCCTCACATCTGACCAGAATGAAACTTGCCACATCAAGAGAAATATCCCACAGGACAGCGCATTCCACATTTTGTGCAAATCCATTGAATGGTTGCAAAGTTATTATACTGCAAAATTTGAGGTTTAACATTAAACATGCTACTCAACCCTCTCTATAGAGGCACGACTGTGCCTCTGTAATATATACTAACATACTAATATATTAAAATGCCAGCAGAATCGGCCTAATGGTCTTTCGTGTCTGCTCGTTTGGTCAGCCCCCACCCTGGGAGCTGACCTAGCTGCCCCCCTCGCCTTCTCTGGCTTCTCCCTTCCCAGTTCCAGATATTCTCACTGCATTGGATTTTGCTTCCAGAACCCTTCCCCTATACATGTCCCACCCCTCTTGAACCCCTCCACCGTTTCTGCCTCCACCAGCCCCCTAGGCAGTACATTCCATGACTCCACCACCCTCTCAGTGAAGTAGCACCTCCTCCTTTCTCCCCTGAATCTTCCCCCCTCCAGCTTCCACCCATGCCCTCTAGTGGCCCCCTCCACCTTCCTTCAAAGCACCCTGACTGTTCCTCCCCTATTTACCCCCTTCATGTACCCGAAGACTTCTATCATGTCCCCCCGGTCCCTTCTCTCTTCTAATGTGTACATATTTAGCTCTTCGAGCCTCTCCTCATAGGTCCTGTCCTCCAAGCTCCAAATCATTTTGGTTGCCCTCCTCTGGACCATCTCCAGGAGTTTAATGTCCCTCTTTAAGTGTTGCCTCCAAAACTGTATGCAGTACTCGAGGTGCGGCCTCACCAAGCAGTTATACAGAGGGAGCATCACTTCCATCCATCTGGAGGTGATCCCCCTAGTGATGCATCCCAGCATCCTGTTGGCCTTGGCTGCTGCCCTCCTACAAGTCTCTGAGTTGTTCATCTTGACATCTACCACCACCCCCAGGTCCCTCTCAGCCATCGAGACTTGTAGCATTTGCCTCCCCAGGGTGTACACTTGGCTCGGGTTTCTGGCCCCCAGGTGCAGTACCTTGCATTTCCCTGCATTGAACCTCAGCTTCCACTTTCTAGACCATCTTTCCAGAGGGCCACCTCCCCTCCTCCCCATCCACCACCGCCCCCAGTTTTGAGTCATCCGCAAAGAGACTCATCTCACTCCTGATACCTGTCCTTATGTCAGAGATGTAGGCATTGAACACGAGGGACCCAAGGACTGATCCCTGTGGGACCCCACTAATGACCCTCCTTGGGGATGAGACCATCCCACCAACTACGACCCTCTGGGTCCGGTCCTGGAGCCAATTGCCTATCCATCTGATCATCTGGTTCCCCACCCCCATTTCTCCCAGCTTATCCAACAGGCCCATGTGAGGAACAGAGTCAAATGCCTTGCTGAAGTCTAGAAAGAAGATGTGCACTGGTCTACCCAGGTCCAAGGCACTTGTCACCCAGTCATAGAACTCCACAAGGTTTGTCTGACACAATTTCCCTAGGACGAATCCATGCTGTCTATCGTCCAGGCACCCTGACTTTTACAGGTCCCCCCCTAGCCTCTCCTTGACAATGCCTTCCATCACCTTGCCCACCACCAATGTCAGGCTGACAGGTCTGTAGTTCCCTGCCACCTCCCTTGATTCCCCCTTGTGGATAGGCACTATATGCGTCACCTTCCAGTCCTGGGGCATGCGTATATATATATATATATATATATATTTTCTATAAAAAACTACGTTAATGCATCATTTAGGTTTAAAGCACAAAAAAGTCAGGAAATGAAAAATCTTTGGATTGCCTCCCCAGACCTGTCCATCATCCCAAGATTGACAGCTGATGGGTGTGTCATTTGTTTGAGGCCTAAATGTCACCCCATTCCATCTGGAAATTACATTTACAAGCCACAGTAAATATGAATGGGATGACATTTAGGCCTCACAACCCCAATTACACACCCCATCAGCTGTCAATTTTAGGATGATGGGTGGGTTCGGGGGGCAACCCTAAAGATTTTTCATTTCCTGACTTTTTATGTTTTAACCCTAAATGATGCATTAATGCAGTTTTTTGCATAGAATTTCCTTACTTTTTGAGAAAGAATAAAAAACCAAAAACTTGCACAAGTTGGTGGGAGTGCAGACCCTTTGGGCCCTGTGCTCCCACCAACTTGTAAAGGTGTGTGTACCATCAACACCCTCCAACTTTCAATGTAAAAGACCAAACTGTGTACGAGATACAACATGTTAATGTTTGAGATTTTCAGTTGTCAGAGATACAGAATTTTGCACCTGTTAACATTTTACAGGTGCAATAACTGAAATCTACATCCATGACACTAAGGCTAGGTACCCTATCAATTTAAAGCCACCAGCATAACGCAAAACACTGTCTACAACACATAAATTGCATCACGCAATATCTCTGCAAATATTCTCTGACACGTGAACACCTTAATTCAGTTCTACAGGACATGCTGAGAACACCCTCCAAATTTCAATGCAAAAGACCAAACCATGTCCAAGACATAACATGTTAAAGTTTGATATTTTCATTCATCAGAGTTGCAGAATTCTGCACCTATTAATATTTTACAGGCACAACGACTGAAAACTAAATCCATGACACTAAGGCTAGGTACCCTATCAATTTCAAGCCACCAGCACAATGCAAAACACTTCCGCAACACGTAAATTGTATCACACAATATCTCCACCAAATAAATTTTCTCCAACATGTAAACACCATAGTTCACACTACAGGACATGCCAAGAACACCCTCCAAATTTCAAGTAAAAAGACCAAACTGTTTCCAAGATATTTAAACTTAAATATTGGTGAAATTGCCTTATCTAATGCATTATAAAATCTGGCCATCTTGTCCCTATCTCACGATCAAAGATGGCGATCAAAGAATCTCACAATCAAAGAATTTGCAGGCTTATGATCAAAGAATAAAAAATTCTGTAACTCAGGTTTTAGGTAGAATTACCACCACCATGCCTCGATAGAATGAAGCCCCCTGAGCAAAACCCACCCTCATTTGTGTTCCTAGGCCACCCCTGTGCTGAGAAAATCGAATTTGTAAAAGGGCCATCTTTTCCCTCACTCACAATGCAGGATCGCAGTCAAAGAATCTCGCGATCAAAGAATTTGTAGGCTCACGATAAAAGAATAAAAAATGCTGAAACTCGACATTTAGGCAGAATTAAACAAAACCACTGCCATGCCTCAATAGAATGAAGCCCCTGAACAAAACTCACCCTCATTTGTATTCCTAGGCCACCCCTGGGCTGAGAAAATTGAATTTTTAAAAGGGCCATTTCATCCCTCACTCACGATGCAAGATCGCGATCAAAGAATCTCATGATCAAAGAATTTGCAGGCTCTTGATCAAATAATAAAAAAATGGTGAAACACAAGTTTTTGGAAGATTTAGATGAAACCACCACTATGCCTCGATAGAACGAAGCTCCCTGATCAAAACCCCTCCTCTTTTGTGTTCCTAGTCCACCCCTGAACTGAGAAAATTTTATTTTTACCTCGCGATGCAAGATTGCGATCAAAGAATCTTGCGATCAAAGAATTTGCAGGTTCACGATCAAAGATCATTAGCAAGCTGCGATCAAAGAATTTAAAACCTTATAACTCTATTTTTTCACCATTTTAAACCAAACCAAAGGTATGGCTCGACGGATCGAAGCCCCCTGAGTAAAACCCATGTAAGTTTTACTTCAGGAGTGACCCCAGAGCCGAGATATTTGATTTTTTACGACCGGAATTTAAAAACAAGATGGTAGACCTCACACTCAAAGAATTCTCAGGGACAAAGATTCTTGAAGCATGAGGCTGCAAATTCTTTGACCGCCAGGTGGGATGAAATGGCCCTAACCTCATACTTTGCTCACAAAACAACCATATAAATTTTCCCACTGGCTTATAATGGGAGCTTAAAAGTGGCATAACTTTTGATTGCCTTAATATTTTTTCACCAAATGAAAAGTGGCATGTTTGGTCAGCCAAGCTCTTTCAGATGAGGCATCTCACAGGCAGCATGCCACATGACAGCCATGCAGGGCCATGGACAATATCCCCAAAACTGGATAATTTTGCATTTTTCAGCGTTTTTGTGCACAAAGACCGTAAGTCCAACCAAAACAAAATTTGGCAAATCAAGAGATCTACTATGCCCCTTCCACATACCAAATTTCAGGCAAATCCATTGAACGGTATACCAAAGGTATTAACATGCAAAATTTTGATTTCAACATACAAGTGTTTTCATAACCCTAAATATAGCAGCGCCATTGCTCCACTATAATATATATATATATATATATATATATATATATATATATATATATATATATATATTATAGTGGGCCAGTAGTGCCACTATAGTTAGGGTTGAGTAGGCAGTTTAATGTTAAACCTCAAATTTTGCACTTTAATAAGTTTGCAACTGTTCAACGGATTTGCACAATATTTGGTATGCACCGTCCTGTGGGGAAGATCTCTTGATGTACCAAGTTTCATTTTGATTAGATTTGCAGATTTCATGTAGCGTATAGTGAAAAAAGTATAAAAGTCACTTTTTTTCACCCATTTTTGTTGCTTTTTCCTCATCACAATGTGGCCACACCATTTGAACTGTGGCCTGACAGTTTCAGGGTAGCAAGGGCTTGGCCCAAAGAACAAGCTAGCATTGGCTTGATTAACAAATATTAATCCATTCCAAAGGTATTTAATTTTGAAATTTCAGGTTCTGAGCATGCTCAGTTCAGTATTTTGGATAGCTCCACCATTTCAAACGTGGATTTCAGCTCACGAACAGGGATTTTGACATCTCACGAACAGGGATTCATTAAATCTCTGTTCGTATGAAAAAAATCCCTGTTCACGAGTCACCATCTTGTTTTAAAATTTCTCCAAAAAACAAAACCTTGTAACTTGCCCAGGGATGTCTTCTGTAGAGATTGAAGTATGGATTTTGTTCAGGGCAATGTCCTCTACAAACCCATGATTCTGATTTCATTTAGTTTAGTCAAAATAATGGCTATTTTTACATTTGAAAATCACTTCTAGCAACTTGCTTCCAGTCCTTGTTCTTGAGGAGTCAAAATCCCTTTTTGTGTGCTGATCACTTTTCATGAGCTGTCAAAATCCCTGTTCGTATATGGACATCCAGCTCATCACCTCAGACTGGATGAGGAACCTGGGCATTATTTTTGATGACGGCTTCACTCTGAGATCTCAGGTGTTGGCTGTGGTCAAATCCCCTTTCTACCATCTGAGGAATATTACCTGGGTAAAACACCTGGTTCCTCCGGATGACCTACCAATTTTGGTCCATGCCTTTGCCACCACCCACTTAGATTACTGCAATGCCCTCTACCTAGGGCTTTCAGGAGTTGATATCTGCCGCCTGCATCTGGTGTAGAAAGTGGCAGCCAGGCTTTTGACTGGAACATCTAGGGCTAGTCACATTACGCCTGTGCTGTACGAACTGCACTGGCTGCCTGTTCAGTGGTGGATCACCTTTAAGCTTGGCTTGCTGACCTTTAAAGCCCTACATGATCAGAAACCCGGCTATCTGAAAGATCTTCTGGCTCCCTACTGCCCCGCCATCCTCTCCAATCCACAGATGAGGGATTGCTAGAGATTCCTAGGGTGCATCTGAAAACTTCAGGCGCCCAAGCTTTTTCTTTTGTGGCCCCCATTCTGTGGAATTCTCTAGCTCATCAGTTAAGAGCATGCCTGACCATAAGCTGATTGCAAAACCTATCTTTTTAACCAGGCTTTTCTTTGATATTTTAATCTGGATGATTATATCTGTTATATTTTTAAGTTATTTATATTACTGTTATTGTTTTATTTACATGGAATATTGGTATGCTTTGTTAAAGCACCTCGGTTTTGAAAAGGCACTATATAAATGAAGCTTTATACTTTACTTACTTTACTTATGACCAGATGGCCCTATCTCACAAACAGGGATTTCTCATGAGCAGGAATTTTGACACTTCACAAATAGGGATTTTTCATGAACAGGGATTCTGACAGCTCACAAACAGGGATTTTGACAACTTATAAAAAGGAATCCCTTTTCGTGAGGTGTCAAAATCCCCGCGCGTGAGAAATCCCTTTTCATGAGCTGTCAAAATGCTTGTTTGTGAGATGTCAGAATCCCTGTTCATGAGAAATTCCCATTCGTGAGCTGTCAAAACAGCTTAATCTGGTTCAAAGTCAGTTGGTACGATCAGATGGTCCTACATTGTGAAGAGGGATTTCAAATGAACAGGGATTCTGACAGCTCATAAAAAGGGACTCAGCTGATGAACAGGGATTTTGACAGCTCACAAACAGGGATTATAAAAACTAATCCCTTTTCGTGATTTGTCAAAATCCCTGTTTGTGAGATGTCAGAATCCCTGTTCATGAGAAATTCCCATTCGTGAGCTGTCAAAACAGCTTAATCTGGTTCAAAGTCAGTTGGTATTCATCTGTATCCCCCTCTCCTGGGTCGTGCCTGAAAATAGGCAGGATTTGTATAGTGCACTTACCCAGTCAACAAAAATGAAATAAATAAATAAAATAAATAAAAATCCTTGTTCGTGAGAGGACGACCAGATGCCTCTACCTTGCAAACAGGGATTTCTCATGAACAGGTATTTTGACACCTCACAAATAGGGATTAGACTCACAAACAGGGATTTTGACAGCTCACAAACAGTGATTTTTAAAGGTTGCTGTTTCTTTGCCACTTCACTGCAAAGAAACGGTTAGGACTTTTGGCTTCAAATTTGCAGGTTATGAAGGGGTTGTCCCACATATGTGCCTTATGCTGGTGTGGTTTAAACATTTTCATCAGTTCCGTACTTATGCCATTCTAAAGTTGAAACATTTCCCATAGGATAACATTGTGGTGAAGGCACCTATATCTTGAAAACTGTTCGAGATATGGATTTTTCACTAAACACACCTTACTAAGCGTGCATGCAGGTTGCCAGGTCATGATTACAACTGTGGTAGAATTTTCCCCCATGTTCCTATGGTTACTGAGATATTGTGATATTTACATCAGGTTACTTGGAATGTCTCTAGACCAACAATGCGTCTCTACAATTATAGGTAGATGAGAGTGCAGTGCTACCACATATGGATACCATTATGCAGTACTGGGCATGCAGGGTCCTCCATTATGAAGTGTTGGGGCCCTGCCTTCCAACATGGAGATGAGGGATTGATTGCAATGTGTATACCCTTGTGGTTAACTACAGGAGCGCAGGGCCATGAGAGCTCTGCTCTCCCACATGACAGAGGGACCTTTACAACCACTATACACTATAGACTGATGGGGGACCCTGCACTCCCACAAACATATAAGGGTACAATTATAATTTCTCAAAAAGTAAGGAAATTCATTGCAAAAAACTTCATTAATGCATCAATTATGGTTGAAGCAACAAAAGTAGGGAAATAAGGTGTTAGGGTTGAGACCCTAACACCTCCCCTCACCTAACCTTACTACCCCACCACCACCATCCACAGATGAACAGGCATCAGGGTGTGCCTTGGAGTCATCAGGCCTCTCACTCTATTCTCCTATACTGTACCATTTCAGTTTCCTTACACATGGAATGGGGTGAGAGTTAGGGCCAATGGCTCCAAGGCACACCCCGATGTCTGTTGGTCTGTGGAGGGTGTTGGTGGGGTGGTAGGGTTGGGTGGGGGGAGGTGTTAGGGTCTCAACCCTAATGCCTCATTTCCCTACTTTGTTGCTTCAACCCTAACTGATGCATTAATGAATTACATACCTATATATTCATTGCAAAAAACTTTATTAATGCATCAATTAGAGTTGTTACTAAAGCAACAAAAGCAGGGAAATTGGTGTTAAGGTTTCAACCCCACTCCTGCAGACATTGATTTGGACTCAGGGGTGTGTCTTGGGGTCATTAGCCCTAACGCCACCCCATTCTCTTATACTGTACCTATCCCAGCATATTTACTCTATGGAATGGGGTGAGCGATAGGGCTGATGACCCAAAGGCACACCCCTGATGCCTGTCAGTGTCTGCAGGGTGAGGGTGGGGTGTTGGGGTTGGAAACCCTAACACCCAATTTCCCTGCTTTTGTCACTTTAGTAACAACCCTAACTGATGCATTAACAAAGTTTTTTGCAATGAATTTCCTTATACTTTTTTCCGACAGTTTACTTGTATCCTGATTTGGCTGTGGGACCCTCCATAACTGTTCTTATGTCATAGGGCCCTGCACTCCCATGCTCCATGATTTTTCTTATTTTACTGTGGGAGCACAGGGTCCTTTGGACCCTGTGTACCCATCCCTCCATAGATGCATGACCAAATTATCAGTATAACCATTTTATTACCCCAGCATATGTACCCAGTATAGAAAATTTTAAAATCCCTGCCAAACATAATTCTGCGTAACTGCAACACCATTCCACACCACAGGTGTGAAAACACATTTTGGCCAATATTTGAAAAATGACAGCAGTAACATACATGAGGTTGGATAGTAAGAAGGTATGTTGAAAATCTGGAGTCAAAATATTTAACATTTCCAAAGTTATGAACAGGCATAAGGAAATTGCAACGAATGGCCCCAAATATTGAACATAGTCTTCTTATAACCCCATCTCATAAACCCCATAGGTAAAAATGTTTAAATCCATGTCAACATGCCATTCCACACCACAGGTGTGAAAACACATTTTGGCCAAGATTTGAAAAATGACAGCAGTGACATAAATGAGGTTGGAGAGTAAGAAGGTTATGTTGCAAATCTGGAGTCAAAATATTTAAAATTTCCAAAGTTACGAAAGGGCATATGGAAATTGCAATGAATGGTCATAACTTAGGCATTTTTTATATTTGGGCCCCAAATATTGAACATAGTCTTCTTATAACCCCACCTCATAAACCCCGTAGGTGAAAATGTTCAAATCCATGTCAACATGCCATTCCGCACCACAGGTGCAAAAACACTTTTTGGGCAGGATGTGAACAATGACAGCTGTACTGTTCATGAGTTGCTGTGAAAAAATGGTTATGTTGAAAATCTGGAGTCAAAATATTAAAAATTACCAAAGTTACGCATGTGCATAGAAACATTTGAATGAGAGCATGTAACTTGGCCATTTTTAGGAATATTTTCACCAGATTTTTAACATTGGCTTTTTGGGACCCCACCTCATGAACACTGGTACTGTGATTTTGTTAATCAGTCCCAAAAGATGATTCTGTGCAGGGACCATGCCATTCTGCACCAGAGGTATGAAACACATTTCAGGCAGGATGTAAAAAATGACAGCTGTACTGTTCATGAGGTGGTCTGAAAAAATGGCTGTGTTGAAAATGTGGAGTCAAAATACTAAAAATTGTTAAAGTTACAAGTGTGCATAGAAAAATTTCAACAAGCAAACACGAAATCACCTTCTGGGCCAGAGTAATAAAACAACAGTCACAGTGCTCATGAGGTGGGGTCCCAAAAAGCACATGCTGAAAATTTGGTGAAAAAGTTCCAAAAAATGGCTAGGATATCAACATAAGTTGAAAATGTCATTGACATACATTATACAGCACTTATGTAGATACATAGACATGGTCAGAAGATAAGGACCTTTGGCTCACCCAGTCTGTCCATTTGAGCTTGTAAGTTCACTTTATGTTTTGCTAGAAGTCTGTTGCCCCTTACCCCTGACCTCCAGAGTCCCTTATGTCTATCCCATGCATTCTTAACCCCCGTGATTGTTTCAGCCCACACCACTTCTTCTGGCAGGGTGTTCCACTTGTCCACTACCCGTTCTGTGAAGAAATTCTTCCTTATGTTTCCTCTGAATTGCCCTCCCTCCAACTTCATCCCATGCCCTCTAGTCCTGGAACATCTTTTTTGCTGGAAAATAGTGTGTTCCTGCACCCTGTTCCTCCCTGTAAGGTACTTGTATGTCTCTGTCATATCCCCACTCTCCCTTATCTCCTCCAGGGAGTACATATTCAAGTCCTTCAACCTGTTCTCATAGGACTTGTGATGCAATCTCTGTACCATATTTGTTGCCCTCCTCTGAACCTTCTCTACCCTGTCTATGTCCTTACCTAGCACTTACCTTCACTTCTCAGTTTGCGGTTTGGCTTTGAAGAGTGCAGACGTGTTCCGGTCCACAGAAAATGACAGTGGATGGCCTCTGGTGGTAAGTATAGGGCAAGGGGGATGTGGGGTGGTGGGTTCTCAGTGGGAAGGTTGGGATGGGGAGGGGACGGAAGAGACGGTGAGGGACTTTTTTTTTTTAGAGAAAAAAATAAAGACATCTGGGGACAGTTTTCTTTTTCCACAGGTACAATTAATAAATATATCGGGACACTGGTGGTGGGCTCCCCAGTGTCCCACAATACTGGGGGGATAGGAGATAAATAGACACTAGGAGTGAGCTCCCCAATGTCCAGGGGAGTAGGATATAACTGGGGACACTGGGAGTGGGCTCCACAATGTCTCACAGTGCATGTCGGGGGTCAGCAATGAAAGTCTCAGGACACTGGGAGTGGGCTTCCCAGAATCCCATGCTGCTGGGGGTGAACATAACTGGAGACTAGAGACACTGGGAGTGGGATCCCCAGTATCCTATGCAGTTTGAGGGGGACATGAATAGGAACACTGGAAGTGGGCTCTGCAGTGTCCCATGTTACTTTTTTGAAGGAGTAGGAATGCATCACCCAGGACACTGGGAGTTGGCTCCACAGTGTCCAACAGTATTGGGGGGATGATATATGTTTGGGAACACTGGGAATGGGCTCCCTAGTGTCACACACTTTTGGAGGGGCAGTGACACACTGTACACTTTTGACCCTTAGGGTTCTCAATGTTTGGCCCTAAATGCATGGTAAATATGACTCTGGTATGTGGGGAAAAATAGCCTATGCCCATTTTTTCCATATACCATGTTTTTGAACATTTACCATGTACTTGTGACCAGAGTCATGTAATTGTTAAGGACAGAAGAAACAGGCATGAAAGTTAGCTTCTCAAATGGTGTAGAGGAAGGGACACAAGACTGCAGAAATAAGGGTCCTGGGTTCAAAGCCAGTACATGTGTGAGTTTTTTTTTTTGCTCCATTGTAGGTGTAAAAAAAATTACAGAGACACTGGGCTTAATCCCAGCACCCTCAGCTCCACAGTTCTGTGCAACTTCCTCACTGCTATCTGAGATACACAGTAGCAGCATTGCTTTTTTTTGTTCCTAACACATTGTCAGTCTGGATATGTCACTTTGCCAACTGTAGCGTGTGCAAAAAAGGTATAGCTATTCTTGCACATGCTACAGTTATGAAAGTCACATATCCAGTTTAGTAAGAATAGCGATCCAGTCCCAGTGCACAGAAGATGAAAGTGAACTACCTACGAAGGTAAGTATGTGGCAAGGGAGGGAGAGAGAGAGAGCAGAGATGATGAGGGACCATTTTCTTTTTTTCAGGTTTAAAATTTAAAAAGACATTGGGAGACTGTTTTGTTTACCTACAGGTTTGTAGGGATACTAGGAGTGGGCTCTGCAATGTTCCACATTGCAAAGGGGGTGCCAATGTATATATCTGGGGACACTAGGGGAAGGGTGCTTAACATGTCTTGGGACACTGGGAGTGGGATCCTCAGTGTCCCACACTGTTTTTGGGAGGGTAAGATCACTCAGGATACTGGGAGTGGGCTCCCCAATGTCCCACACTGCTCTGGGTGGGGATAAATAAAAGAATAATAATCAGAGGGTGCCACTAGACACCAGGGAAAAGGAGTGGCTCAAACCTGACTCTGCAGCCAGCAGCATGAGTTCCAGATCTGGCTTCAGAAGTCATGAAAATAATGCTGTTCTCATACAGAAAAAGGGAGACAAGCGGTCCTGTCACTAAGCTGGCACCTGAGATTTCAGGAGCTCAGTAAAATTGTTTTGGGCCACAAAGTGGAGCTAAATGGGTCTCATTTAGCTAAATTCTGTTTTGTTTTATATTACATTCTATTTCACATATTTTCAACACTTGGTCGTCACTAAGGGCAAAACAAAATGGAGGACAAAACAGAGCCACTGTGATCAAACCAGTGTGTTATTTGTGCAAAATACCTCCCTTCTTTGAGAAAAAAGGACTAGTTTTTCTGCAAAGTATGAGTTCTGCAAACATTCAAAACTTTTGTGCCTGACATAAAAAGTTTTCCATAGGAAATAATTGGAAAATTAAAAATGTAATACATTTTTATTATTTTTTCACCAAACCTTTAAAAGGCACATCTGGGAGGCAAATGCTTTTTACCCTGAAAATTTCAGACCACAACCTAAAGCCATTTCTGTGATCCAGGTGGACAAAGAAATGGCAAAAAACACAGATTTTCTGTTTTTCAACACTGTGTATCTCAGAAACCAGACAAAAGATTTGTACAGCATTTGGGAAATCAAGAGACCTGCCCCAAGAGATTGTGAATGCCAAATTGTATGCAAATCTGTTGAATGGTTCCAAAGTTATTAAGGTTCACAAATTCAGGATTAACATGGAAGTTACCTTCACCCTAACTATACTGGCGCTACTGAGCCAGTATTATATATATATATATATATATATATATATATATATATATATATATATATATATATACATGCATATATATATATATATATCACACATACCCCATAATGTAAAGCATCATGGGATGTATACCCAAATCACCATGAAATTTTAGGCTGGGTCATCTTTAAGCAGGAATGCACCACGCAATCCTGCTTAAAGTTAAACCAGCCTAAAATGTCGTGGTGATTTGCCTATATATCCAATGATACTTTGCATTATGGGGGTATGTGTGATTTTGTATTTCTTTGAAACTTGACTTTATGGCCAATGCCCTTTGGGGTAACCTTTGCCTCAGTGCTATTGCACTGAGATTCTTTGTGATATATATATATATATGTAATAGATAACCTACTGTTAGGTGTGCGGTCACGCTCTGATATATGCACGCCTTGGTGTGCGTTGTATGCATGAGGCCATAGGCCGAGTGCATCAACCACCCAAGGCATGCATATATCAGAGCATGACCGCACACCATAGAGTGGGTTATCTAGCTTATAAAATTGTTTTTTAGAGGGGTAAAAGTGAAGGTGTGCGGTTGCGCTCAGATATATGCACAGTCATGTGATGTAATCCAACAAATCAGCAGACATAATTTTTCCTACCCATTTTATAAATATATATATATACACACATGTATATTATACTGCCGCAGACACGCCAGTATAGTTAGGGTGAAACTGCACTTCTATGTGAAAGTCCAAATTTTAAGCTTAATAACTTTGGAGCTGTTCAACAGATTTGCATGAAATTAAGCTTGCACAATCTCTAGGGGTAGATCTCTTGACTTGCCAAACTTTGTGAGAATCCATTCAGTGGTTTCTGAGATATAAAAAGTGTCAAAAAAACGTAATCTTTTTTAAACATTTCTTTTTACAGCTGGATCTCAGAAACGGCTTTATGTTGTGGTCTGAAATTTTCAGGGCGGAAAGCCTTTGGGTCACAAATGTGCCTCTTGAAGGTTTGGTGAAAAAATATTAATCCGTTCAAAAGTTATGACATTTAAAATGTTCCCATTATTTCCTATGGGAAAATGTATATGTCAGGAATGAAAATTTCAACTTTTCTCACAGTACGAGTATTGTGCAAAAAATAGCAGCTTCTTTTCACACAATAGGAATACTGTGCGAAAAAGACCAGCTTCTGTGTGAAAAATAACAGCTTCTTTTTTCAAAGATGGCTGGTATTTTTTGCACTGTTCACAGATGCTTGATCGATTGAACTCTGTTGCGTCTGTCATCTTGTTTGCCGCTTAGTGAGGATGCTGAACTACCAAATGTTTTAAAAAAAAAAAAAAAAACATCAGAACACAGCTAAAGAGGTGTATTCGGATGTTTTTTTTTTTGTTTTAAGCTGGACCTAAACAAGTTTTTTTGTCGGGCGCCAGCTTATACAGAGAACGGCTTGTAGGCTATTTTCTGCATGAGAAGAGCGATATTTTCTTGACTTTTGCAGCTGCAGCTGGAACTTGTGCTGCCGACTGCAGAGTCAAGGAAGACCCATCTATCCCCCACAGACACACATACTTATTTGACACACTGGGAGCCCACCCCAGTGTGCCCTACTGTTATAATTTTGTAAAAACCCTGTGAAAAAAAAGAAAACCATCCCCAATGTCTTTTCTTCAGTGCAGATTCCTGCATCAAAATTTGCAATAATTTCGATGCAGGATCCTGCATCGAAGTATTCTGCATTTCCCCATTCCTACTTTTTGCACCGATATCCTGGTGCGTAATCTCTGTGTTGGTGTGTATCCACCCCCCACTATTGTGGCACACTGGGAGCCCACCCCAGTGTGCCCAGATAAATTAATTTTGTTTTTTTAATTGCCGGCACTGGGATGCCCACTCCTGGTGTTGGATCCCCCCAACTTACTTTCATTGCCAACAGGGGTCCCCAATCCCCCTGTTGGCTTCATGTATGCCCCCCAAACTCATGGGGCACACTTGGAGCCCACCCCAGTGTGTCCAAATTTATTTTTTTACATTTTGCATGTAAATGAAGAAAACTGGCCCCAAAGTCTTTTTTTTAACCCTGCAAAAAGAAAACGGTCCCTCGTCATCTCCACACTCCCTCCCTCCCCATCCCCACTCTCCCTCCCTCTGTATACCCACCTTACCGCAACCCCCTCAATCATACTTACCCTCCAGAAGTCGGGATCAGTGATGTTCTCTGGAATGGGGACACGTCTGCTCTTTTCAAAGTCGAACTACGATCTGAGGAATCAAGGTAAGCAGTATAATGGGAGTCAGTGGGGGGGTGCAACTTATGTTGATATATCAGCTGATTTTAGAAATGTTTGCACCAGATTTTCAATATGGGGTTCTTTGAACCCCACCTCATGAACAGTAGCACTGTCATTTTGTTTCTTGGTCCAGAAAGGTGATTTCATGGTTGCTGCGCGGAATCACCTTTTGGGATGAATTCACAAAATGACACTGCCACTGTTCATGAGGCGGGGTCCCAAAAAGCCATGCTGCAAATCTGGTGAAAAGATTCCCAAGAAATAACTGCATTACGAGTGTACATTTTGCAGTTTTTATGCACGTTCGTAACTTCACCTATTTTTAATATTTTCACTTCAGATTTTTAACATTGCCATTTTTCACACCTCCTTATGAACAGTACAGCTGTCATTTTGCACATCCTGCCTGAAATGCATTTTCGAACATGTGGCGCAGAATGGCGCAGTCACTATGTGAAATCAACTTTTCGGATGGATTAACAAAATCACAGTTGCACAGTTCAGGAGGGGAGGTCCCAAAATGCTGATGTTGAAAATTTGGTGAAAAAATTCAAAAAGATGTCCATGTTATGAGCGAGCATTGTGCAGTTTCTATGCATGCTCGTAACTTCGCCAATTTTTCATATTTTCACTTCAGATTTTTAACATTGCCATTTTTCCACACCACCTCATGAACAGTATAGCTATCATTTTTCAAATCCTACTAAAAATGGTTTTCCACAACTGTGGTGCAAAAATGGTGTTACAGTTGCACAGAACTACATTTTGACAGGGATTTGAAAGTTTGCTGTACTGGGTACATGTGGAGAGGTGCTAAGAGGGTTATGTTGAACATTTGGGTGAAAATTATTTAAGATGGCACAGTTATGACTATTTGTTGCAATTTCATTATGTCTATTCATATCTTAATGTGTGGAAGCACAGGGGACAGAGACCCCTGTGTTTCCACAGCTACATACATATGTGCATCTGTGGAGGGATTGGAGCGCAGGGTCCAAAGGACCCTATGCTCCCACTGTGACATATAAATACTGTTGTTCTGTCTGGAGGGAGGGATGGGAGTGCTGGGTCCAAAGGACCCAGCGCTCCCACCTTGACATATTGACACTGTTGTACTATCTGGCCCACTGTGATATATGGGCTGTTGGCCCTTCGCTCCCACATTATAATGAGGATACAATTATACTATCTGAAAGGAAGGGAAAGACATTGCAAAAAATTTCATGAATTGATCAGTTAGGGTGAATACCATAGCAATAAAAGCTTGGAAATGAGGTGTTAGGGTTCCAGCCTAACGCCCCACCCTACCACCCATCCCCATCCTCCACACCAGCAGGCATTGGGGTTGTGCCAGCCAATCATCAGGCCTAACTCTTACCCCATTGTCCTATGTAGTAGTATGTAAACTTGTTTAAACATGGAATGGAGTGAGAGTTAGGCCCTGATGACCTATGGCACACCCGATGCCTGTTGGTGTGTGGAGGGTTAGGGGTGGGGGTGCAGTGGTAGGGGTGGGAACCCTGGGGTGGGGCATTAAGGTTGAAACCCTAACACCTCATTTCCCTGCTTTTGTTGCTATGGTATTCACCCTAACTGATGCATTCACAAAGTTTTTTTGCTATATATATATATATATATATATATATATATATATCATACTGGCATGGTAGTGCTAGTATAGTTAGGATGAAAGGTAGCTTCTATGTTAAACCTGCATTTCTGAACATTAATAACTTTAGAACCTTTCAACGGATTTGCATGACATTTGGTATGCATAATGTCTACGCGTCGGTCTCTTAACCTGCCAAATTTTGTGGGAGCCTGTTATGTGGTTTCTGAGCTATAGAGCGTAGAAAAAACAGAAAAATCTGTGTTTTTTGACATTTCTTTGTCCACCTGGATCTCAGAAACGGCTTTAGGTTGTGGTTTGAAATTTTCAGTGTAGAAAGTCTTTGCCTCCAGATGTGCTTTTTGTAGGTTTGATGAAAAAATATTAATCTGTTCAAGTAAGCGTTACTCCACAACAAAGGAGGGGTCTACTAGAGAATTAATACCCAGTTGGGGCATGAGGCCACAGACCCAGTGTCTCCAACCACCAACCAGGCATTAATTCACTAGTAGAGCCCAACTTTGGAGTAAATTAATATGCTTGCAACATGGCAAGCACTTACAACAATTAACAGACATTAATGTTATTTGCAAAGAATAACACAGTGACAGATTGCCAGTGTTTCAATATGTTCACTGGTTTTGTCCATTTTCACATTCATTTATATTGTGACTGTCATATGTTATTGATATTTATACATATAAGTATTTGTTCAGGCACTGTATGTCACTATAATCTACAATATCAATTTTTTTTTATATGGCAAAAAAACTTTGCTATGCTACTCAAAAAACATTTGTGGCACATTCGCTAAATGGGTGAAGAGCATTATGAGATTGCTTATTAGCATATTTGTGCCAGCAAACAGAGCGGTTTAGGCATAATGATTGCCTCTTGAACATTGCATGTTAAAATCATACATTGAAAAGAGAAGGTAGCCAGCCCAGTGGCAATGAGAGCTAAAGCACTGGACACTTTACCTCACTCCACGCTGACAACCCGTGTTCGGGAATAAGCATGGGCCATCAGATGTCAGCATCAGGGGAGGGTGCAGAGCTGGATGGAGCTGCTGAGAGGCAGCTCTCCTCTTCAGGGAGGGAAGGTGATATCCCTTGGCTCTTGACTGTCTTGCGGTGGAAGCCAGGTGGCAGCGCAAGACAGAGGGAGCGCCGGGCACTAGGCTGACAGGTGGGAAAAAGGGGCCTTCACTGGAGCAGTAGTACACATGTGCACCTCCATGCACATTCGTCTCTACTCCTGGGGCCCCTGGGTAAAAATTGGGAGAAAAATGGAAAAAACATGGCTCCACCCCAGCCACAGGATTACACCCAACCCTCCGCAGGCTCCGATCCCAGGCCAATCATAAGGTAAGCCATGGTAATTCCAGGATGTCGGGGCTGGGAGGGCTGGTCAGGCTGAAAGGGGTGCCAGCAGAAGGTGATAAATAGTCACCAAAAAAAAAACACTCATCTTTTTGCTTTCTCTGATCTGAGGCACATTTACTGCAAGTCTACGAGTACCGCAGGGAAGGTGGGTGGGAAGTAACTTGCGGTGGAGTTTTATATATTTGCACTGGTGATTTCAATGTGGTTGGAAACAGTACTACATTATGAAGTGGGCATTACTAGGTAATTAATGCCCGCTTCATTTTGTACCACGTGTACTGTTTTCACCAATGTGTTTGCTGTATTTCTCTGTTTCATTTTTTGCCATGTTATAAAAGTTATTAAATGTTAAAGTTTCCCATTATAGCCTACAGGAAAAAAATATATGATCTGAAAGTGAAAGCAGGTAAACAGCCCCAAAAACCAGTTTCTTTGCCACTTCATAGCAAGAAGACGGTAAGGACTTTTGGGTTGCAATTTGCAGGGTGGCAAGCCCTTGCCCCACAGATGTGCCTTTTGCTTGTTTGGTGAAGAAATGGACACCAGTTTAATAGTTACAGCACTCTCAAGTTGCACGTTTTCCCATAGGATAACATTGTGGTGGTAGTGGCACCTTTTGGTGGCTATATCTCAAAAATGGTTTGAGATACGGATTTTTTTACTAAGCACAGCTTAATACTCCTTTAGATGTACTAAGCTTGTATGGTGGTGGCCAGGTCATAAATACAACTGTGAAGGAATTTTTTCCAAAGTTCCTGCTGTTTCTGAGGCATTTCAATTTTTGTAGCACAAGGGTTACCTGGAATGACTCTAGGCATGTGCTATGTCTCTATAATTATGGGTACATGGGCCCTGCATGCCCATATTTGGATTCTATTATGCAATAATGGGAGCACAAGGCTCAACAATATGCAGTAGTCCCACATGGAGATGTGATATCATTAAAATATTCGTACACTTATGTATAGATGGGAGCGCAGGGCCCAGTCCCACATGAAAATCAGAGACCATTACAAAATGTATGCATGATGGGAGCACAGGGCTCACTGGGCCCTGTCCTCCCACAACCACATACGATTAACATTACACTTTCTCAAAAAGAATGGAAATTCATTGTAAACACTTTGTTAATGCATCAGTTAAGGTTGTCATTACAACAACAAAACTTTGGAATTTCAATGTTGGGGTTACTAACCCTACCCCCAATCCCTACCCCCACTCTCCACACACCAAAAGGCATCAGGGTGTGCCTTGGGGTCATCAGGCCTAACTCTCATCCAATTGTCCTATACTGTACCACTCAACTTGCTTACAAATGGAATGAGGTGAGAGATAGGGCCAACAGCCCCAAGGCACACCCTGATGCCTGTTAGTTTGTGGAGAGTGAGGGTGCAGGGGTAGATTTAGTAACTGTAACATCATCTCTCCAAACTTCAGTCACTGCAATGACAATCCTAACTGATGCATTAATGAAGTTTTTGTAATGAATATATATATATATATATATATATATATATATATATATATAACAGTATATATGTAATTGTATTTAATTCCTGAAGTAAGATATGGGAGTTTGAAGCTTTTAAAAGTTCCCACTCCAGTGCCATGCCCTCCATGAAAAATTAAATATGTTGGTACAGTGTTGTGCTGTTTCCCATCAGGAAAATGTGGCAACACCGTCCAAATATCTCTACAGTGTGCATCTAGTATTTACATTCAACAGGTAATCTTAGTGGAAGATATTTCTTAAATAGTGCAAATAACAGTCATCTTTAATGACACACAAATCATTATTTACAAAAATAGCTTGAAATGCTGTTTTAAAAATATCTGAGAAAATTGAAAGTACACTGAGGAAGAATCTATGAATGTCAGAAACAAATTTTTACTAATTAAATAGAAGATGACATTTTTTGCTGACTAACAACTACTGCTGCTTTAAAGTATGCTTGAACTATAGCATTCTTATTCATTACACAATGGCAAGAAAGAATCCTGGCTCCTGATTGGTCAGTTGGTCATCACAGCAGGGATGTTATCCTGGCATAACATCCCTGCTGATGATATGTTGACCAGCACCAGCATGCTGCCATCTTTTCTTAAAAAAATATTTTTAAACACTAAATAAAATTCTTTAAAATTATTTTTTTTCTGTATAAAACAACGAGCCATTGTACAATAGGAATAATGCCTTCCAGGGTGGGTTTTATGATGGGATAACATCCCTTCTCGGGTGTTGGATGCCCTCAGCCGGTGGCCTTGGGCCCAACCACCCAAGGTGGGATGTTATGTTATCCCAGCATAACACCCGCCCTGTCAGGCATTATTTCTTTATTAAATGGTAGCATCCCTGAGTTGGTCACTGATTAAAGTACCTTAGGCATATGGCGTAACCCTCTCTTTCTCTTGACTTGTAAACAGAGAATGTTCTGAGGCCTGTATACCCAAACTTGGCCTCCTTTATTACAGGACACCTCTGGAAATGAACTGTTACACTTTAGTAGTCCCTCCTTGGTAAACACCCAATAAATAAATGAATGCTTTAAATAAATACATACTGTACGTACATGCATAAATAAAGAGTAAAAGATATAGCACAGTTCACATTAGACTGTGCATCTGTAAGTTGGTCTAGCATAGTTTCTTAAAGTTTGCAACGTATTGTCAACTCACACTATGTTGTTTTTCAGCACTTCACCAGCTCAAGTGCAACATTCATGAAATGGTTTTGCAACTCATTTGAAATGCATCTGCATTTCTGTCTCAGTTCTGTGCAAAACTGAGTTTAATCTCTCAGAAAACAGATTTTAGAGAGCTCTCTGCTGGATCCAACAACTCTTATGCAACTCATTGAGAAATGTGCAAGCAACTTATTGGCAAGTCATCATTCAGTTTCACGCAAACTGTACAGTGCTGTTTAAACTTGGAAATGAATAGACTGCTCATGAAGCAATCCAGGCCACTGACCTTCAAGTATGGCAATATCATCTACAGACCAGTGACACCTCTCAACCACCAGAAGGTTCAGGCTGGAAATGTTGCCGCTGGTAAGAAAAAGCAACATATTCTTTTGATATATAGAAAGCACTTAACTAAGACAGAGTACTAAAACAAATTAAAACAAAGCTTGACAACTGTCTAATTAGCAAAGGCATTCAGGGATATTCTTAATCCTAGCGAGCTTCATGGACTTTGTCTTTTTATGCTGTATATAAGCTATGATACCTATAATACTAGAATAACTTATATATTTAAACCTATTTAGACATAGATAATCCCTCCTTACAAGACACTGGTTAGGCTCCATCTGGAGTACTGCGTGTAGTACTGGAGGCTGCACCTGCACAAGGACATTAACAAAATGGAGGCAGTCCAGAGAAGGGCAACCAAAATGGTGCAGGGACTGCATCAGAAAACCTATGAGGACAGATTAATGGAGTGCAATATGTATACCCTAGAGCAACGGAGGGAGGGAGGGAGGTGATATGCTCAAAACTTTGAAACATCTTAAGGACACTAACAAGGTGAAAGAGTCTAACATGTTTCAATATAAGAAAAATAGCAGGACAAGAGGACACAGCATGAGATTAGAGGGAGGCCAATTAAGGGGTAATGTGAGGAAGTTCTTTTTCACAGAAAGGGTGGTGGATGCATGGAACAGCCTACCTCAGGAAGTGGTGGATATGAATACAGTGCAGGGCTTCAAACAGGCATAGGATAGGCATAAGGGAGCTATATAGATGAGTATGAATAGATAGGCCATTGACAGAGTAAAGGCCTATGGCACATTCATAAGGTAGAAAATAAGGAGCAGACTGGATGGGCCTTGCGGTCCTTATCTGCCATCAACTTCTATGTTTCTATGTGTATTTAACAGTCACTGAACAGAATGCTGAATCATTGAAATAAAGTACTGTAAGTAGAATCACATGTATCAGCAATTGGGTGATCAGTGAAATCTCTGAGCTTCATGAGCACATAGAATATAAAGCAAACTGGAGGAAAGTTTGAAAAGATTGTTTTTTGCAACCAAAATAAGATTTTTTGTCTTGGTACTAAAAAATGAATAGAAAAAAGAGCACTTGTTAAGGAAAATTTTCTTAAGGAGGCACATAGATAATGGCATCAAGGGTGATTATGAATGTGGGTATGCACATGGGTTTGTATGGTTAAGGTTCTGGTATATAACATTTTGAAATATTGTTAGACAAAAAAGTAAATGCATATACAGTAGAAATAAGATGGTTTGAACTGCAAATAATGCATAGTAAAATGAAAAGTAACAAAAGTTTATACATGTAGCCACTTTTAGGTAGCTTGTTATAAAGCTGAAATCTTACTAAAAAACACAGAGAATGAGGATTTACCAAAAGTAAGCACTGTATACTCTTGTCTTTTTTAGGGAAAGTGGTACTAGACAGCAATATTATCTTGATATTACAAAAAGGGTCTGAGAAATAGAAATTTCTTTTTTTTTTTTTTTAACTATTCCTTTTCTCCCCCTGGGTCCAGTCTGCCTACCTTGTCATGGCTACCCCAGGATTCTGGCCACTGTCTCGAGGATCCCCAGCTCAGCCTCGCAGTGTACCCCCACGGATTACCCCCCCGCAACAGGGAGGTGGAGAGTGCCCAGTCACTCATCTGCCCAATCAGGATCCAGTGCCACATTCCAACCTAAGCGATCCCCCATGAAGATGCCCATCATGCTGCCGTGACTGGAACCCAATTTTCCATGTTTTCCCCTTGTGCGTGGCGTGCAATGACACCCATGGACAGGGGCGCGTGCACTACCACACGTGCTCCTCCCCTTAGCGTCGGCCACAACAGGTCCCTCAATTGTCTGTCAGTGCCCTGCAGTGCCCCCAGCCACTGCTAGAGGCCACCAAGGCACCAAGGCAGGATACTACCCACTCCCCGGAGATGGAGAGCAGTTCAAGGGATGCTCAATCCATCTCCTCCCCTGCCAACCCCCGACGACCCTGGCTTGTTCCCAAACCTGGGTCGCCGGCATGGAGCGAGGTGTTGCTTCCAGCACCTCAACCCTCAGTTCCACCGGGCCGGCTCAGAAATAGAGCTTTCTGATTGGCTGTAAGCATTCTATCAGCCTTATGTTAATCTTTTATTTACATATATGTAGCACCTAATCATATGCTGAACAAGGTTTAACACTGTTAAAAAAACATTTTATTGTAATTGCAATAAGGCACTCCCAGGGATTATGTTAATGGTCAGTTAATCACCAGCTAGGGGTATGTGGCACTTGGCTACACCTCATGCAACATTACACCCTAGAAGGTGATTAACAGACCATTAATATAACCCCTGGTCATGTCTTATTGCTTAAAAATGAGTGTAATAAAATGGCATAAATTATATCATTTGCCCTCCACACAGACAGTTATGACAATAATATGAAACTTATTTTTATACAACAGGCAGGCCATGTCTATCCCTGATGATCCGCTTTCAAGGATGAAATATTGTTTATACCAGTACATGATCCCTTTTGAGGTGAATGCATGGAAACAAACCATTGAAGAGTGGAAAAGAACTATTTGGAGTATAGCTGATTTGTTGCAACTATTTTACTTGGACAAAGAGTGCCTTAATCAGTCTCTGAAGTAAACTAAGGAGTATTTTGAACCCATCCGGGGGTACCCACAGGGAACCTTTTATTGCTTGACCCCTTGACCTCCTGCCCTGTGAACTAGGCATCAGTCTTAATATAATCAGAATAACTGGCCAAAATCAGGGAGACATCTTGCAAAATAAAAATACCATAAAAAAAACTTTTGCATTGTGGGGCTTGATGTAGGAAGCATTTTCTAAAGGAGAACTAAACTGTAGCATTAATATCTGGCATTATTTTATATTTCGAATAACTATTCTAAAGTGACATTAATGCCAGCTTTAGGAGGGACGTAGGACATCTGTGAGACAAAAATCAAGGTAATTCATAAAAATCAGGCACTGTTGTGAGTAAGAGACCAGTCAGTATTATCACAGGAGACCAGTAAGTACTACCACATGAGACCAATCAGTTCTATTACTGTGCTGAAACTTGATATGACATATATAGTATCAAATACACTCCCCAGATTTGTCTGAGGCTGTAGCAAAGTAAGTCACCACTGTAGCTGTGGTGCAAATCTGGATCTGTTCCCCCTACCCGAGAGGAGTTATGTCACTCCTCCTGAACCATGAAAAGGGCATAAGCAAGCATTATCATTTCATATATTTATCTGTTAAGAAGGTTAAGAGTTATACTGGACCAAAGGCCTATTTTCAGACATGAACTGGGCCAGCAAAGCTTACAAAGCAAGACTATCATAACTATCATACAGAACAAAAGGTTATAAAATAACAGATACATACAGGTACCAGGTGCAACTTAAAAATTTATATCAATAAAAGTACTAGAACCTTACTCCTTCCAAGTGTACCCTTTTTACACAGTTGTACAAAGCACGGGACTGCTATCACTAGCTGTCCACCAGTTTCAAACTACAATGGTTGTATTAAAACAAATAGCTGACGGCTACATCCAGCAATTGCCAGGTGCATCTGCCTCAACTTATCCAATATTCAATCATATGCCTGGCCCGCTCTGCAAATGTTTAATTATTTCTTATTTATGTAAACAACTTCTGTCATATGAGGGCAGCGGTCAGATTCATTCATCTTAAAAATCTCTTTGAGTCCACCTGGGGAGGATATTTGTTTCTACACTGCCTCAAGTACTGGGCTACAAAGCTGCACATTGCTCCTGCTCGGCTATGACTCCAAACGCCAGGACTGGGCATCTGGTTCTGATGACAGCAGCAACGAGCCTTCCAAAACACAGCTCACAGGCTTTGGTTTTCAATAAAAGCAGTTTATTGCAGTGTTCTACTTAACCTTTGGGCCGCCGCCAGGTTGCATTGCTCATCTTTCTGGAATTTATTACAGTAATCAATGCCAGCCTTACAAGTTATTCAATAAGAGTGGGTCCACATTATTCCTGCACCATAATGGGCTGTATTAGTTCTATTAGTGGTGTCTCTTTTCAAGCAGTTTTTTGAAGAATTAATTTGCACTCATAATATGTGAATGATGCTTTACCAAAAGGAAATGACTTACACCTTTTTCCTGAGGAAATTGCTGTTTTAACTCTGACCCTGGCAGGTTTCCTTTTTCTGGGTCTTGTTGGCCTATCCTTGTAGCCCATTCAGCAGAGCTTTCTTCACTATGAAGGCTTCTCATTTGCCAGTCCTAAGGAGGATTGAAAGGTTCAGATGGGATTAGGGGACTGCAATTTAGTACACGCTAGCAGCCCATCAGACAACTTCCTGTTGGATAATAACATCCCCTTATCAACAGCCATAGACTGCAGTTTGCATGTGATGCTGTTAGCTGCAAAGAGATTTCAAACCAATATAGAACACCGCTTTCAATTTTATCTTTTTGTGTTTTGGTAAATGTATTTCAATGTATAAAGAAATTGTGGGTTATTTGTCTTGTAAAGAAAAATGTCAAGGCAAGAGTATATTTTCAGTTGGGAAACAGATTTAAAAATCCGCATCATGAGAATTGTTTTTAAAGTGAAGCAATGGCATATTTTGCAAGAAATGGATTACATAAATGCAGTTCCCCAGATTCAACAGCATAAGAAAATAAAGAAATAGCACAAGGTACTTAGTTCTATAACAGTGAGTCTTATTCTTCAATTATTAGCAGCAGCTACAGCAACGTACAAATGCCGATCATCACTAAAGGCAGCCATAATATAGCCTGACTGACTCACATGCTGGTGACAGTATGGTTAATGTGCAGTGTAGCTTTAATGCGTTCCACTGTCAGTGGTGAGCTGTCATTCTCATTCACTGAAATAGATGACTTTTTTTTGCATTATGCATTGATTGCAATACAGGCTCCTGGGGGCAGCTGGGAATGCATCAGCAATAGATTTCCATGGACAGAGCTAAATGAAGGGTGACAAATCTCTATTTATGATCCACAAGTGCACATGGCTAGAATGAAAAACTGCACTGCACTACAGCCTGACTTTTCCTTTCTGTTACTTATCATAAAAATCATCTATAATATTCAATCTATTCATGTAATCAGTTGTAATCTATTTTTTATTTAAAAAAATCAGTTGGTGATAAGGAAACACAGGCTTTTCTTAATGCAATGATTGTACATCGCAGCTAATATGATGTTGTGAGTACATTCAATAATAATAAACATAATATACAAGAAACCTTGGGTAGTAGAGTGGGTGGGGAATCCTTATAAATTAGTACATGCTACCACAGCATGCTTATTCATCCCTGCTTATGAAGCCAGGGGGCAGACCTGATATACCGAGAGTCCATTCTGATCTCAGATTACTACATTATAATGCTATAATTGGCATATTACCCTTGCTTGCACCTGCCCCTAGCTACCCTTAGGATCACCTCTGCAAATCCAGTGCTTGAATAGACCATTTGTATTTGTAGTTTTTTCATCTCACTCCAGTACTGCTATTATGTATTTATGCACCATTTATAAATATTTTCACTTTCATATTTTATTTTTCCTGTATTGTTTAATACATATGTATGTATAATTTGTAAACATCTTTACTTTCATGTCATTGCACTTCCTGTAATTAATTATATCAAATTTTGACTCTTGCTCTCCGTACTGGTACCTTAATCTAGGATGTACATGGAAATGGGCTTCAGCTCAGTTGGTTGTTCCCAGTCACCAATTTCCAAATAAATACTCTAAATACAGTTCAGTTAATAAAGTACAAAAGTTGAGAACCGTCAAGATTGTAAATACTAATCTGAAGACGTGACCCTATAACCATGTTGACTGATGCAACACCTTGGCAAAGAAAGGAATCTTATTAGTCAGGATTGCTATGTGCCTCTAGCCAGAAACCAAGTGAAGGCATGGTGAGACTTCTAGTGAGACACACCGTTAACTGAGGCAAAATATCAAAAAATCAACACATCAAAATACACATTTTTATATTAGATTTATTGTTTGTTTTACTCATTATTTGAAAAATCAATTATGTATAATCAGAGTGAGAAAGTCATGTGATCCAGAATAATCCAACAGCCAAACTAACCTTTGCAAAGCTGAGGTGTGGCATATCCTAGGCTTTATGTGCCGGGCTATTTGGCAGCTATGATGGATTAGTTTCCAGGCCTGGAAGGCACACGCACATTGACATGAACCTTTTATTTAGTTTTTGTTGACCGGGTAAGTGCACTAGACAAATCCTGCCTATTTTCAGGTACGACCCAGGGGAGGGAGATACAGATGAATGCCAACTGACCTTGAACCAGATTAAGCTGTTGGTGGTATTTTTTAGTGAATGAGGGAAATTTGGCCAGGACACTGGGGAAATTCCCCTACTCTTTTTGATAAGTGCCATGGGAACTTTAACATCCACCTGAACTACCACCAATCCAGGCAGATGGGACCTCAGTTTAACGTCTCATCCAAAAGACAGCACCTCAGAAGTGCAGCACCCCTCTCATGCTGCACTACAGTGTCAGTACTGGGATATTAACCCATGTGCCAGATGTGGGAACTGAACCCGGCCTCAGAGGCGAGTGTGCTACCTACTGAGCCACTGACACTGCCAACCTGTGATTAGGTAAAGCCAAATCATCTTCATGTGTGCTTCCACAAACCAAGATTTTATTTTTTTTAATTTTGATGAAAATGATGTGCCTCCTCCACACACACACACACACACACACACACACACACACGACATACACACACACTGTCAACCCCCTTATGCCTCAAAGAGTCTCTAGTTTAAAAAACACATTTTATGATTGTTCACATTCTATAAAGACTGTTGATGCAGCTGGTAGTTTGATTTGAGTTTCTTTTAAAAAGTGAAAAACTGACTGCCCGCCATATTGGTGTTACCACACCAAACCATGTTTGTTTACATTTCTTGACCAGCTCCCAACGCATCTTTCCTGGACTCAGGAACACCCTAACACAATCTAGCCACTCATTATGCAGTGGTAATAGAGTAGACTATTGTATCATGAGTGACTTCACTGTTTGAGGGTGTTTCGAATGTTCAGTAAGTGTGCACTAAGAGGAGTTCAGTAAATTGAAGCAAAACAAAGCTGGGCATAGCTATACATTACCATACCTTTTGTTTCTAATAAGCAGGGTGGCAGATAAAACAACCAGCAACATAAATGAATTTTAAAGAAAGTAAGCAATCATAAAATGTGGATTTTCACCTAAAAATAGTATGATGAAAAAAAGGTTGTGTCCCTTTAAAAAAGAAAGTCCAAGGTAAAAATAGTCTACAGTAAAATTATATCACTAGAATTAAAAGGGAAAAAAAACACATAAAAAGTTCTTTAGTAGTTTATTTATGTTTGTGAAAAAGATGTCTCCTCAAGGGCATAAAAACTTGAACACATATTCATTCGCGCAGACATACACCCATATATCCTTTCCCATATATCCTTTACTGACTCATGTGCTTGACATTTGTTTCAGCACATGGAAGTCGAAAAGAGGAGAGAGATAAATGTAATGCAGTAGAAAGATATTGGAAAAGTATTCCTTTGTAAATGTCTCATAAATACAAACACGATTCCCTTTGTGGTCTTAAAACATTTCAGATCAATAGTACACACAAAAAAAAATCAATAACATCCACTCTGCATTTGTGGCTTTCATTTTGCTGAACAATATAAACCCAAAGCATTTTTCCTTGATAGCTGCTAGCATTGTTAGTCTACTGTAAACTGTAGCCGTAAAGCACCCATTACAGCGCTGTCACCACCGTGATTGTTAATGCGTGAGTCTAATGAATATGAATGGCTTGTTCATAAATGTAGCTGGGTGTCATTAAATTCTTTTACACCTCAGCGATCTTGGAAAGGTTACTTAGAATTAAATGTAAATCACAGATTTACTGGCACAAAACACATCACTATGTCATATTTTCAAAACATATAATTCAATAAAGGCTCATCTCCTGCTGCCTAGCTGCCCCCTATAGAAACCCCCACGTCAAAATAGAATAGCTGCTCATTATCAAAAAAGGGACAACTTTCAACCCTATTCATATATATTTTTTAAATATATACATTTACCATAGGTGTTAGTTTTATGCACTCCATTTTGAAAGGGTATACCACACAGTACTCAGCATATTATCACATATTTATGATGCTATACACAACATTCGCACAATAGGTTGGCTGCCGAGTAGTAGCTTCAGTTAATAGATAATGTAATTTAAAACTGTGATTTTAAAAATTAGAGCTGGGAGAGATCTTCACTTTTTGGAAAAGACAAAGAACCTCAACACAAATGCACTGAGGCAAGGGTTACCCAAAAAGGGCATTGGCAATAGAGCCAGGTTTCAAAGAAATACATCACACACCCCCCCCCACATGATGCAAAGCATTGTGGAATGTATATGCAAATCATCATGAAAATGTTCATGGTGATTTGCATATACATGCCATGATGCTTTGCATTCTGGGGATATGTGTGATTTTGTATTTCTTCATTTTCTTAACTGATTACAGTTTTATACCATCGATAAGACTTTTTGGTAAAACTGATGTTTTGGGACACACATTTGTATGTCACAAAATTGGTCAAAATAGTCACCAGGAATACTGAGATTGGATGAATCAGGTCACCCACCATGTATACACATACTCACAAATGCATGGTGTTGTATTTTCTAAGCCAATATTGTTATTACCAGGCCATTTTATAAGTGCATTGACACACTTCAGGATGTTGGATTCACTAGGAGATATTAGGTTCTTCTCCGGTGGCACTTAGGAGCACTTGGCCTGCAGCCTTGGACCTTTGCACACACTAGAGGAGAGTGCCTATATCTTCCAATTAATGCACGCCCCATCATGTGCTATTTTCCAAACAACTGGGTAAGCTGATGGTAATTTACATATTATGTACAAACTGACTGCACGGGGGGTAGGAAACTACAAAACAGTGGGGGGATTCCAACAAGAGTGGGACAGGCACAAAGCCATAGTGAGGTTGGTAGGGGTGGAAATGAGGTAAGGGAGAAGGGTGGCCACTAGGGCGAGTTTAGGAGAATTAGGAAGGTTAGGCAAATAGGATGGGCCACTGAGCATTTTTCTTCCACTGAATTCTTTGTTTCTATATAACTATATTACACAGGGGCTATCAAAGTCACTAGGATTGTGAAGTAATGCCCACAACAAAAAAGGAAGGGGAAGGCATTACTGCAGAAGCAAGGGTAATAGTATGCTAACTATGTTTCACAACATTACAGTCAAGATAGGTTTCACTGGTACTAGAGCTGTGCCGAATGCAGAAATCTACCGGCTGAATTTGTGCGGAATGGCATTTCTGTTTCCAAAATGCTTTTTGGAATTTCTTTTTGCATTCTCGTGGAATTCATCAAAGCATTTCTATCTAAACTGCTGAATAACTTTCATGGATCATGTGAACCGTGGAATAACTTTCCACTGATTACAGAAAAAGAATCCGCTGTTTATATAAACCGTGGATTACTAATCCACAAAAACTGTTCTGCTTTTGAAAATTCTGAATTCTGATACTGTTGGAATGCCATGGAATTATGCAGAATTTGCTGTTTTACATTATGAATCGATCTATTGTGGTCCAATGACCCTGTTAACCTCTTTTTGATATCTGGGCTATGCATGGGCAATATGTGTGCACACATTTTGAAGAGAGTCAAAACTTGAAAGAGGTTGCAAACTGTTATGCCAATTGGGCCCCTGGTATTTTTTTTTGTCTTTTTGAGAAGGAATTATTGGTTAGCAGCAGCAGCCTTTCTGCTACTTCCCTTTATCATTAAGTAATTTACAAGTGGCCATGATTTCAGGAGCTTGTCTGGAGCACTGCTACAGTGCAGTATATGCTTTGACATTGCCAGTTCCTAAGAATCCTGATATGGTTAATTTAACCACCAAACATCAGGTCCCATTATTTGTAAAATAACTTGACAGTTCTCGGGCTGAGAAGCAGAACTTTTCTGCACAAATATCAGGGCCAGTCAAGTCATTTACAGACAGTCCCTGGGGCCTACTCGGCTATTAAAGATGGAAATTATATATTCATAACACAGGATATTGCTGCTTGCTTATTTATAACTGGCTCCATTTCAAGGATATTTATTCTAGACAGGGTGTCTGATAATTTCCATCCAATCTACTTCTCATAGCTTAGGGCAAAGAAATGGAATGGCTCAATTGAAAAGGCCGTTTTCCATTATTGTCAGGTGAGGACAGAACAAGTCTATTTCCCTTTCCCCTTCTGGCTCAGTAACAAGCAGAATGTAGCTATTCCAACTTATTCTAGCTTGCATAGCCCACTTAAATTGCTTTTTTACTTATATATTTTTTTCATCCTGCCTTTTCCCCCAGCTGTTGTCTGTCTGGTCATCAGTCCTGGTCTGGGTGTGTTTTCCCATGGTGGTCTTTCCAACCCTGTCCTCCGTTAACCCTACCTCATAGTATGGCCCACAATTGCCACCACCTGTCTTCCTGATGGCACTGTGGGTTCCTAGCACAGTTTTCACACCTGAGCCCTCCATCCTCCCACAGAGAATGGCGCACATCCTCTGGCATACGCACACAGCATGGCCCTGCAGGGAATAAACTCGCTGTCCCTCCACATAGGTTTCAGTGGTGTCAAAATCCAGTGCTCACCCTTTCCTGCCTTATGCCCTCTGCCATCGACAACTGCTCTACCCTTTTTCTGCCTCTCGATCCTAGTGATCCGAGTTCAATCCCAAACCCAGCAGTTCAGTATTCAAATCTGCCCCAGCCTTGTCTGCCTTTTGATGCTAGTGATCCAAGTTCACTCCCAAACTGATCTGAGTTTACTTCCAAACATGTTGGTGTGGTATTTAAAGCTGGCCTAAACTGGTCTAACTCTCGACACTAGTGATCTGAGTTCACTCCAAAACCTGTTGATTTGGTATTTAAAGCTAACCTAATCTAGTCTGTTTCTTGATGCTAGTGATCTGAGCACTTCCAAACTTGTCAGTTTGGTATTTAAAGCTGCCCCACCCTCATCTGTCTATCGATGCTAGTGATCTGAATTCATTCCCAAACTGACCCAAGTTAACTTCTAAACCAGCTGTTTTGGTATTTAAAGCAGCCCTAACCTGATAAGCCTCTCAGTGCTAGCGATCCAAGTTCACTCTCAAACCCATTGGTTCTATATTTAAAGCTGATCTAACCTCATCTGCCTCTTGATGCTAGTGATCCAGGTCCACTGCCAAACCCTGGTCACTTGCATGGCAGCACATAGAGCAACTGCCTGACATCGGGTGGCCTGCTTTCTAATATTTTTAAAGAAAGATATGTATTCTGTAAATATATTCCCATAATAAAGAAGGAAGCCTCTAAAGTAAAATGAATTCACTGCTTGGAGAAATTCCTTCCTTCTTCCTCCCTCCCTCCTCCTCCTCCTCCCTCCCTCCTCCTCCCTCCCTCCTTCCTTCCTTCCTTCCTTCCTTCCTTCCTTCCTTCCTTCCTTCCTTCCTTCCTTCCTTCCTTCTTCTTCTCTCTCTTCTCTCTCTCTCTACAGTTGGCCTGCTGGGAGGTAACATCTTGTTTTTCACAAGGGATCACAGTGGACAGCAGGCAAACCTGCATTCATTATCAGTTTCTGTAAGACAGGGTCAGAGGCTGTTAGGGAGACAACATCTCCATAATCCGCTGAATTTCCCATCTAGTGATGCATGCAGCCAGACATTGCTTAGATCTGTAGAGTGCATTTAATCTGGCACCTGGTCAGGCTAGTATATCATCCCAGTGTGAGCCACAGGATGGTGATGGGTCTGGCCAGGTATCAGGATACTTGAAAATTTAAACCTGTTCTAGGGATGCATGGATTGTCATTGCAGTGTCATGGATGGATATCTGTTTCTTTAGCATGAGTAAAAAAAAAAAACTAACAGTGAGGTCTCAGTTTTTCTTGAGCACAACACTACACTATTCAGAGGGCACTCTTTCTCAAACCTATAGAAGTTGTATAAACTGTAGGTTGCTTGATACCTATTTTGGCTGCAAAGTATTTTTGTACAATACTTTGTCATGACCCTATATGAGAAAAGCACAGATCCTATTACTTTTGGGGGCTGTTTGCAAAGATGGAGAATAGCAGGGACCCAAATATGGACCCTTGATGTTCAATATGTTCAGTTCTGAGCTAGTGCAGTTAATCGTAGTTTTCTGAGTATGGCTTTTTAGGCGGCCCACAAATCAGTCCTCTGCCTGGTTATCCATTCCTAGTCCATGTGGCTTCCTGAAGAGTAATTTGTAATGGTCAACATGGAGAAATGCTTTTGGCAGGTCAGTCACAAGTAGCACCTGTCATCTTAACCATGCCCAAGGCTGTGAGGATGTCACTGGTGACCTCAGGCAATATTTATTTTCTTGGGGAGTGGCCTGTTCTGAAAACATTGCAAGGGAAGAAGAGCTTTTGTTGATGTTAGAAATCAGACACCTGTTTAATGAATAACTTTCAAGTGGTTGGTGCATTGTATTTACAGAAAGAGTTCTGTTTTAATGTATTATAGCTGAAGGGAGTGCTTTCAACCAATCAGAATGTTCCTTTCCCCTGCGGGTACTCTTATGCTGTAAGGAGTGTCTCATGCCAAGGCACCCTGGAAATGGGTATGTTTAGGGGAGGATTTTAAAATTTTGACTATATTATTGATCACCCTTGATCAATAATATATTAATATGTCCTCTGAGACCCCTCTTACATTTGTAAAAGTGGTGTCACTTACATTTATAGAGTATTGGGACTGCTCACCTTTGGTTAATGATTCTCATACCCTGTGAATGTGTGTGATAAAACTCTTTCAACTGTAAGAGTGATCTCCAAGGACATTTATAACTGCAAGAGTAGTCTCCAAGGATATATTCATATACACAATTTCTCAATAATTTTTTTACACATTTCTGGTACAGAAGATAGAGCTCTTGTAAGGCTGCCTTGCAAAATACCTTCCTGCCTCCAGTAACAAACAAAAACCCCTGGTATATATTGTCCTAGAGAACAAAAAGCATCAAAAGAATGTCTAACCTGCTAACATCTTCAAAAAGCAGTCGCCTGGAAGCGAGGAATGTAGCATCACATTCTTAAAGATGAGTAATGTGATGCAGTCTGCATTACTGGTGTCTAGAGTGCTGTTGGCATCTAATAGCAATTTTCCTTCTGAAACGCCATCGTGAATGTTGGCAATGAAAACACATAAATAGAAGCCTGGTCCACTGAACTGTGAGCAGAACCAGCCAGTTATGCCAAATAATGTAATTTATTTATGTATAAGAAGATAGAATAGCATGCAGCATGTTTTGTTATCCTACAACCCCTCCAAAAGAAACCAAGCCTCCCTATCTTTCAGATGGTTGCAAATGAATTAAAAATGTCATCATGAAATTATGTTAATTTTTAATTACGTAATGTATGAACAGAGAAAACGAACTTTCCTGCATCCCTTCATTGCCAGTAGTAAAGACATGCTGAGTTTTTAAAATTGTAACAAATGGAAGGTAAAGCAGTATGATCGAGTGCTGTAAGAAAGAGGAGAGCACAATAAAGAATCTCTCCCAGTGTCTCCTATTTTCTGATATTAGATGGCCACGGGAATAGACACAGAAGTTGGGACTGCTGGGGAATTGCCACAGAATTGTCGCCTGCTACCAAATGGCTGCAGAATACATAAAGGATTTGAGATGGTTCACATGGTAACATTTTCTGCAGAGCACAGTTGAAGCAATGCAGTTTGACCTCCAGGTGGCATTGTCCTTCAGCGCAAAGCTGCAGCCATGCTGTGTGATTCCCAGTATTGCTGTCCTGCAGTGCAGCCAAACAGTGTGGCTCCAGTGTTGCTGTCCTGTGGTGCACAGCTGTAGCCAAGCAGTGTGACTACCTGTGGTGCATAGCTACATCCATGCAGTGTGACCACAATGGTGATGCCCTGCAGTACAAAGTTATAGCCATGCAGAGTGACCCAAAGTAGTGGTGTCCTGCAGCACACAGCTGAAGGCATGCATTAGGATTCCTATTGGCACTGTCCTGCAGTGCACAGCTGCAGCCATGCAGTGGAACCCCCAGTGGTACTGTCATGACATGCATAGCTAAAGCCATGCAGTGTGTGTTCACTAGTGATACTGTCCTACAGTGCAGTGCTGCAGGCAAGATGTATGACTCTTTGTGCTGTCCTGCAGCATACAGCTGCAGATATGCAGCATGACCCTTAGTGGTACTGTCCTGCAGTGCAGAGCTACAGCTATTCAGTGTGACCCCCGGTGGTGGGTACTTACCTTTAGTACACCACTTCAGCTATGCAGTGACCCCCTCCCATGGCTTTCTGGCAGGGCACTGTTGTGGTCCTACAGTGTGACCCAATGGTATTGTCCTTTATAACACTGCTGTAGCCATACAATGTGACACTCAGTGGTGATGCCCTACAATATACAGCAGGCACTATGCAGTGTGACCGCAAATGGTCCTATCCTACTGTACGGCACAAAGCTGCATCCATGCAGCAAAACTCCAGTGGTGCTATCCTGCCATGCATAGCTACAGCCATGCAGTGTGTGACCCTCCCCAGTGGAGATGTCCTGCAGCACACAGCGTGATCACCAGTGGTGCTGTCCTGCAGCGCATAGTTGCACCCATGCACCATTACTCCCAGTGGCATGGTCCTACTACACACAGCAGCAGCCAAGCTGTAGACATACAACATGGCCCTGAGTGGTGCTGTCCTGCAGTGCACAGCTGAAGTCATGCAGTGTGACCCCCAAGTGGTGCTGTCCTGCAAAGCACAGCTATATGCATGCAGCATGACCCCAGTGGTAATGTCCAGCAGAACACAGCATAAGCCATGCATTGCGACTACCAGTTGTACTGTCCTGCAGTGCACTGTTGCAGCCATGCAGCATAACACCAAATACACCTTCCTACCATGCTCGGATACACCTATGCAGCGTGACTGCCTGTGGCACTGTCTTGCAGAGCACAGCTGCAGACATGCAGCATGACTCAGCGGTGCTGTCCTGCAGTGCACATCAGCAGCTATGCAGTGTGACCCCCCCAGTGGTGCTGTCTTGTAGTGCACAGCTGTAGCCATAAAGCATGACTCCAAATGGTACTGTCCTTCAGTACAGTTACAGCCATGCCATGCAACCCCCTCTGTAGTGATGTCCTCCAGCACACAGCTGAAGTCAAGCAGTGTGACTACCAATGGTGCTGTCCTGCAGCACACAGCTACATACCTGCAGCTTGACTCCTGGTGTCACTGTCCTGCATTACACAGCTGTAGCCATTCAGCATGACCCCTAATGGTTCTTTCTTGCAGAGCACATCTACAGCTACAGCTACAGCCATGCAGTGTGACCTCCTAGTGGTGGTGTCCTGCAGCACACAGATGCAGCCATACAGCATTACTCCCAGTGGTACTGTCCTGCAGAGCACAGCTACTGCCACGCAGTGTGACCCCACAGTGATGCCGTCCTGCAGCACACAAATGTAGCCATGCAACATTACTCCCAGTGGTTCTGTCCCACAGAGCACAGTTACAGCAATGAAGTGTGAACCCCAGTAGTGCTGTCCTGCAGCACACAGCTGCAGTCATGCATTGTGACATCCCATGGTGCTGTCCTGCAGTGCACAGCTGCAGCCACTGAGTGTGATACACAGTGATACTGTCTTGCAGGGCTCAACTGCAGCCATATAGTGTGACCCCAGTGTGGTGTCTTGCAGCACACAGCTACAATCATGCAGTGTAACCCCCAGTGGGGTTGTCTGGCAGCACACAGCTACAACTACACAGAGTAACCCCCACTGGTAGTGTCTGCAGCACACTGCTGAAGTGAGGCAGTGTGACCCCCAACGGTACTGCCCTGCAGAGTACAGCTGCATCCATGCAGTGCAACCCCCATTGGGGCTGTCTTGCAGCACACAGATGAAGCCATGCAGTGTGACCACCAGTGGTTTTGTCCTGCAACACACAGCTGCTGCCATGCAGTGGGACCTCCAGTGGTAGTGTCCTGTAGCACATAGGTGAAGTCATGCAGTGTCACTCCCAGTGATGCTGTCCTGCAGCATTCAGCTACAGCAATGCAGACTGACCCCATTGGGCTGTTCTGGAGCACAGAAAATGAAGCCATGCAGTGTAACCACCAATGGTACTGTCTTGCAGCACTTGGCTGCTGCCATGTAATGGGACACCCAGTGGTGATGTATGACAATGCACAGCTACAGCCATGCAGTGTGACCCCCAAGTGGTGCTGTCCTGTAGTGCACAGCCCAAGCCATATAGTGTGACTCCCACATATTTAAACTCCATTAATGCATCAGTTAGGGTTGATTTCCACACCAAGAAAAGTGTGGAAATTCGACATTAGGTTTTCCAACCCCACTATCACACTTCCCCCACCCCCCCACACCAACAGGTGTCAGGGTGTGTGTTGGGGTCATTGAGCCTAACTCTCACCCCATTCCATCTGTAAAGAAGCTGACCTGCTACAGTTTAGGAGAATGGGGTGAGAATTAGGGCAAACGACACCAACACACACCCCAACGCCTGTTGGTGTGTGGAGTGTGGTGGGGTGTGGCGTTGGGCAGTAGGGTTGGAAACCCTAATGTTGAATTTCCACACTTTTCTTGGTGTGGAAATCAATCTTAACTGATGCATTAACAGAGTTTTTTTGCAATTAATTTCCCTTCTCTTTGAGAAAGTGAAATTTTAGTCATATGGAATGCATCGGTGGGAGAGCAGACCCTCTGGGCCCTGTGCTCCCAGCCATCCATAACTGTCTCCTCAGGTTTGCAAAATGGAATCCATAGGTGGGAGCACAGAGCCCTCTGGGCCCTGTGCTCCCACACACCCATAAGCATATCTTCAGGTTTGCTAAATGGTATCCATAGATGGTAGCACGGGCCCACCGGGCCCTGTGCTTCCTTCCGCCAACCCATCCCATGAGTGTAGTGCTCCCAGTTAAACATAAATAGTATGCATAGGTAGGCACTCTGGGCCCTGAGCTCCCACCTGCACATAAGTGCAGACACATAGCAGAGGCCTAGAGGCATTCCAAGCAACCCTTGTAACAGTTATTTGCCAATATCTTAGTAACCGTAGCAAGTGCAGAAAAAAATTCTTTTTGAGTTGTATTCATGACCTAGCCACCTCCATACATGCTAAGCTGTGTTTAGTGAAAAATGTGTATCTCAAACCATTTTCAAGATATAGGCACAGAAGAACCCCACGACCGTCACAGTGCAATCCTATGGGAATATTTGCAAATTCGGAGTGCTGGAACTCTGGAACCAGTGTAATTTTTTTCACCAAACCAGAAAAAGGCACATCCGTGGTGTAACGGCTTGCCACTCTGCATATTTCAGCTCAAAAGTCCAACCCGTATAGTGGCAGTGAGGTGACAAAGAAACCATGATTTTGGAGAGAGTACTGTCACAGTTTGTGAGTTTTGCAAATCTAGCAAAAGTACTGTGCAACTCTTTTGCAATTTGAGAAAGTGTTGTGCTCTCATTTGCGACAATAAAAATGGCTGCATCAAAATACTCATATTTCCAAGTCTTTTTGGAAAAAACTTAAGCATGGGTGCTGTTCCTAGGAACCCGCTTAGGTAAACACAACAAGTGGTGTTTACCTAAGGGCACTATTTTTTTAACTATGATGTTTTCTCTCCACTGCTAACTGAAAACAAGATGGCAGTGGCATGACACTACTGAGGGCTTTTGCCACAAAAAAAGGTACTTTCACGACACTACAACTTGCTTTCATGTGGAACATGTATTTTTCCCCATAGGATATAATGGGAAACTTTAAACTTTAATAACTTTTGAATGGATTCATATTTTTTCACCAAATCTTCAAAGGGCACTTCCCTGACCCAATCCCCATATATCCTGAAACCTTTGGACCAGATGGACAAACCATTTGGGCTGTAAAGATGAGCAAAGAATTTGCAAAAGTTGAGGATTTTTCACACTTTTCAATGCTCCACAGCTCCACAACCGAAAATCTGACTGGAACGCAAATTTCCAGATCCAGAGAGGAACCTAGCTCTCTAGGTCATCTTCTTCCAGCCAAGCTGCATTCTCCTTCAGCCTCCCTAAAATCTGGAATGCCCTCCCCCTCTCCATCTGCACTGCCACCTCAATCCATTCCCTCACTAGTCTTCTCCAAGACTTCACTGCTCCCTCCTGCAGCTGCTCCAGAGCTCTCCACCTCTCCTCAACTACTTTACCTACTCCCCACCTGCAACTGCATCTGAACTCTCCACCTCTACTCCACTTCTCTACCTACTCCACACATCTCCCTCTCTCTCCTCTCTGTCCTTTACCTCAACCAATGCCTCCTGGTTAACTCCTTGTAATCTACACCTCATTGCATGCCTACTTATTCCCTCCCACCACTGCATGTCTTAGTGGTGCTTTCTGATTAGATGGTTGGCCCTATTATTTCTTGTATTTACTGCACTTAGGTATGCGTACTGTTATACTGCTGTTCTCGAGCTCTGTTTTATTACACATTGTAATGCTCTATGTGAAGTAATTGTGCAACTGCCTGATTATGTACTGTAAACAATATGTGTATATACAGTATCTCCCATTACCCCTCCCCCCAGGATGCATCTAGAAATGAGCTATTACTCAGCTCAGTATGTCTTTCCTGGTGAAACTTTTGAAATAAAATAAATAGACAGTGTGCAACTGAAGCCATGCAGTGTGATGCAGTTGGGCTGTCCTATAGTGTACAGTTGAAGCCATGTAGTGTGACCCCTAGTTGTGCTGTCCTGTAGCGCACTGCTGCAGCCATGCAGCATGACCCCAGGTGGTGGTGCACTGCAGCACACAGCTGATGCTATGCTGTGTGACCCCCAGTGGTGCTGTCCAACAGCACACAGCTGCAACAATGCAGTATGACCCCCAGTAGTGCGGTCCAGTAGCACACTGCTGCAGCCATGCAGTGCAACCTCCCATTGATGCTGCCCTGCAGTGCATGAGTGCTGCCATGCAGTGTAATCCCAGTGGTGATGCCCTGTAGCACAGAGCTGTAGTTATGCTCTGTGACCCCCAGTGGTGCTCTGCTGCAGCGCACAGTTGCAGCTGTGCAGTGTGACCCCCAGTGGCACTGTCCTGTGGTGTGTAGACCTGTTTTTGAAACCACTCACCATCTTGCCAGTTCTGGATGGCAATTAGGTACATTGTGGTGCATCGTTAAATTCTAACAAGTAGCAAGCAGTTGCTGTGTTAAAGAGTGTTTGACACTTTCGGGAAAACATTGGAAATGGCACAAAGTTCTCTTTATATTTCCTGTATTTTCTTCAGTTACTGTGTTTACCTTCCCCTTATTCTCTCTCATTTGGGACATTTACATGGAAGCAGAATCCTTTTCCTTTGGATTTCATCTGGTTCTGCTGTTTGTCTACATGTTATGTCATAATTGCCTGCTGGTGATCCCCAGTGGTGCTGTCCAGTAGCACACAGCTCCAACCATGCAGTATGACCCCCAGTGGTGCTGTCCAGCAGCACACAGCTGCAGCCATGCAGTGTGACCCCAAGTAGTGCTGTCCAGCAGCACACTGCTGCAGCCATGCAGTGCAACCTCCCATTAGTGTTGTCCTGCAATGCACGACTGCTGCCATTCAGTGTGACCCCAGTGGTGGTGTCTTGCAGCACAGAGCTCTAGCTAGCAGTGTGTCACACGGTTGTGCTCTGCTGCAGCACACAGCTGCAGCTATGCAGCGTGACCCCCAGTGGCACTGCCCTCTGGTGTGCAGACATGTTTTTTGAAACCACTCGCCATCTTGCCAGTTCTGGATGGTGATTAGATATGCTGTGGTGCATCGCTAAATTCCAACAAGTAGCAAACAGTTGCTGTTTTAAAGAGCGTATGACACTTTGGGAAAAACATTGGAAATGTCACAAAGTTCTTTTTGTATTTCCTGTATTTCCTTCAGTTACTGTTTTTACCTTCCCCTTATTCTCTCTCTCATTTGGGACATTTGCATGGAAACAGAATCCTTGTCCTTTGAATTTCATCTACTTCTGCTGTTTGTCTACATGTTATGTCATACTGTAATTGCCTGCTGGTGACATCTTACTAATTTTAAAGACAACAAACTGTGATTCATAAACGAGAAATATCACATGACATGTAGAGAGGTAGCAGGAGTAGATGAAGGTTGAGGAAGAAAAATCCTATTTTCAAGGCGCTGTCCTTAATGATCTGTTTTCCAGGGTGGGCATTCACAACAAATAACAAGGTCAGATTCAGAACTACAGTAATAGGCAAAAACACTTCTTTACCCAAAGAATTATGGGTACATGGAATATTCTTTCACAGTCAGTAATCGACTGCGATAATAAAATGACATTTTAAGATGTCCTTCAGTCACAGATGCCAAATTACGTGGCACTTCCTGCCAGACTCTATGCTTAGTATACTGTTCCTTCCCTCCAGTACAAAAGTCATAGAATGGTCCTTTTCAGTCTCCTCTGGGCATAAATTTTGATGCCATAATTCCATAGGCATGACATAGGAAGCTAGAACCGTGAGCCTCCATCCCTACATCCCCTGCACTGAGATTTTCCTTGCACTTGAAATTTTGTTATACATACATACAAAGTTGCCAGCAGATTAGCCCTAATGGTCTATCACATCTGCCCGAGATGCAGCTCACTGCTGCTGCTCCACCTCCCTTTTTGACCCCTTACTCCCAATCCCACCACCCAGAACTCCTCTTTTATTCTCTTTCCTACCACCCTGCACCATGCCCCTGTATCTGTCCCAACCCTTCTGGAACCCTCCTACAATTTCCATCGTTATCACCTCCTGTGGAAGCATGTTCCAGGATGCCACCACCCTCTTTGTGAAGTAATGCCTCCTCACATCCCCTCTGTACCTTCCCCCTTCCAGTTTTAGACTATGGCCTCTCATATGAATATGTAAACATAGCTTGCCTTGTAAATTGTACGTTGTATCTAGCACTGTTGTAAATGAGCTCTACTCAATGGCTTTTATCCTGAATAAAATTGATTTGAATTGAAAATAAACTAGACTTATTAATTCTGTATGGATATAAACTGAATAGTTACCACTGATAAAGTGTGTGTGTGGTGCATGCAGTCCAAGGTCTCTTTCTGCCTCTAGTAAAATCAAGTAAACCCATGTTAATAATACAGACAGAGAGGTAGATGAATACAGAAAATATGTTAGATATAAGCTGAATTTTGTGTGACTATCATGTTCATCAGAGTTTTCCCAGATATGCCACTGACTTCTTAAAACCACCAGTCAGCTGTTGGTTCACGTTTGCAATGCTGTCTCACACAAATGTCAGTTTTATAAAATCTGATTGGTTCAGGATGGTGCCCAGAGTTCTACATCCTGTGGCGTACATCCATACAGCGGCAGCTGCCCTAAGTACTGTCACTCACAACAAACAGTCCCTTTTATATTTTTATGGGCTGGCAGTATAGCCTAGAGGTTAGAGTAACAAGCTGTGATCGAGCTCAGTACAACCAACAGACCTGGGCTCGAGTCACACATCCTCCACTAGTACACCATGTGACTCTGAGCACATCACTTAACCTCGCCAGTGCTTCTGGGTTGCCCCTGAAAACAGGCACTTGTGCCTAGTGGGCCTTACCCAGTTACCAAAGAGCTATAAAAAATAAAATTATAAAACCCCGTTGCCTCAGGATGGTAGCCAAGGTTCTCTATCTGGGGGCACAGCTACATCCATACCACCTTTGGGGCTGTCCTGCTGATACTAGCCCTACCAGTGGCACCCTTATGAATGAACCAGACTGCACTGTCCCCCACAACATACTGAGCACTTCATAGAACCCCCACTCCTTGATCCACCTCCTCCCTACCCCACAGAACAGGCTGTTAAATGGAAAGCTACATACTAGCTAACATAGCGTATGTCAGCAGCTGGAGCAGTGCTTGTAAATAATTCAAATGGGAAGCAGGCTTTTTACTGGACCAAAGTGTCCATTTATTGTGCCTAGACAGCGAAATCCTCAAACAGCACAGTGATCCTCTCAATTTTTCAGGACGGTAGTAAATCCAAATAGTACTGCCCCCAGATCAGGTGGTGCAGGTGATGGACAGGAGGAACAATGTGCCTAGCATGCATGCTTTAATGTCCTGTTGTCCTTTATCCACTGCTGCAGAAGTTGGCCTTGTTCTCCCATAAAAATTCAGAGTCCTTACTGCGGAAATTAGGTTTACAATGCCATAAAGAATGGGGGGGGGGAGGTTGACCTCATTATAGCCTTTGCCTCACTGAGTGACATTTAGCAAGCCCAGTGCTTTAGTTCTCCTTCACGTAAAGTTTGGTAAAAGCCGGACATTCTGAAAATGAGATGCCACCTTCCATTTGTCAAATATATTGTTAAATAAAACGCAATAACCTTTAGATTAGGGTTGCTCGGAATCTGCTGATCCTGTCATGTATTTGTTGAATAATCTGAACATCTGATTCCAAATCCAGTTCCATTCTGAGGCCAACTAAAATATAGGAGTCAGAATCTGAAGTTCTGATTTTATATCCAACTCAAAATTGAAATGCTAAAACTTCTCTCCCACCCAGTCAAATGCCTATTCTGATTCCAGCACTCCCAGCAGAAAAGAGTAAGACCTCCTCACCCGTTTCCCCTCCCTCCCTTTACCTTAAGTTCTTTCAGACTCTATCAGTTTCATTGTTGGGGTGGTCCATTGATTCTAGTGGGTCCCCCTGAGTCATCTTGGCTCAAATGCCATCTTTCCTGTACCACCATGGGGGGCTGCAGCAGGTATCCACTGTCAGGCTTGGTGGAGGCAGCTTCATCTGCCCCCCCCAATGGCAGCATGATTGTCCTTCAATTGATTCCTCCCCAGCACCAAGGTCTGACTCCATTGAACCGTACCATTACTTGTTACCAACTGTTACACGAATGAAGACCCCCCCCCCAAAGCCTGGTCTATCCCCAGCCCTTGTTCTTAGGATACTTTACTCAGTAAAACAGCTGGTGGTGGTAACCCAGAGCTTGCTTCCAATCTGCCATTACTCGGGGGTGCAAGGCAGTCTGGTGACCCGACTATGTGGTGTGTTTGTAGGAGTAGGACAAGTTACTTATGACTGTCTGAGAGAGAGAGAGAGAGAGAGAGAGAGAGCGAGAGAGAAACATATAACTTTGCTCTTCCTTCTGTTTTACCAGGATGAAGGGACTGTATCCTAAGGACTAGGGCTGGGGGAACTCTGGAAAGGGAGTCTTCTTTCATGTAACAGTTGTCATGGTATAACATACTTTGACCTTGCTGTTGGGGAGTGGGTTGATCAAGGGACAGTCACACCACTGTTCTGTGGGAGTGAAATGAAGCTGCCTCCAGTGAGCCTCGTTGTGGATATCTGCTGCAGCACCCTACAGCAGTACAGGAAGGATGGCATGGGACAGGAGTCAACTCAGGATCCACCAGAGTGATCAGACCACCACAATGCAACTGAGAGACTGAGAAAACTTAAGGGGAAGGAGGAGAGAAGGGTGGGGAGTGTTTTCTCCTGGCTACGGGGGGGAGGGGGCTCCTCTAGGGTTTTATCTTTAGTCTACTGGTTGGGTGGAAGTTGTTAAATAAAGGCAAGGAATACTTACATGCAGAATCAGAATCAGAATCTACAGTAATTCTGATTTCACATTTGACTAGGATTTGGAGATTTTTGGTCCTGAATATACACACACACACACACACACACACACACATATTTGGATTTGCCTACCCAAGATGCCTTGCAGTGGGTTTCAGGCTTTAGAATCCAGGCATGTGGTCTGGAGAGGTATGCCGGAACCAAACATCTAGAATTATGTGAAGGTTATGGTTTCTTTCAGCTGTTTTTACAGTAATTTGAAAAGCCAGCACATAGAGCATGACATTCAGTTCCCTTGCCTTCTTGATGTAAGATGACAGCTTTCTATCTTTGCTCCTACACCTTGGAAACTCTTTCACAATAGCTAATTGTGTATTACTCTGCCCTACACTGTGGGGCTAGAAATGATATCCAAGTCTGAAATCATGCATGCTTTCTTATACCCCAAGTTGTAGTTGTTTCATGACTTAAATGTCAGAGTCAATGAAGTGTTGAAAAGGTTTTAGTGCTTCTAGCGAAGCAGATTAAAAAGGAATCCCTTCTAGTTAAAGACTAGGCTTTCCAATATGAAACAAACCCATGGAGGTTGGAGCTGTAAACCCCCAAATGCCATATAAGATCCTCATGGTTTGTAACAAGTGTAGAGTCATCTGGCAGCAATTTTAGTACTGTGATGGTTCGATTTTAGGTACTGAACAAAATACAAATGTGCTTCCTTCACCACAGCTGCAGACAGCCTGCCAGAAGTAGAAAATAGGGCTTAGAATAATGTCTTAAAGGGCTAGTAATGTGGCTCACCAGATAACTACATTTCTAATTGCAAGTTAAACCCTAACATTACTGGGAAAGAAAATCACTAGAAGTTGAATCACGCCTCTTTTCAATTCTCAGAATCTCAGCATGCTTTCTGATTGTCTAACTCCTTGCAGGGTAGCCACGGTAGCTTCTGCTGTTAGGATAAGGATTTATGTTTTAATATAGAAGCTTTCTAAATACTCAAAGCAATTTATATTAAGGCAAAACATTAAAGGTATACTCAGTAACTACAATAAAACATATATCAGTTCACTAAATATATACAGATGAGTTCTTGAAAACGGTTTGAAGGCAGTGTGGTCTAGAAGTTAAAGCACTGACTTCGGGAACAGTCGACTGCAAGTTCAGACCCCACTAGAGCCAAATACTCACTGTGTAACCTTGAGCAAGTCACTTAATCTACAAGGGCTTTAGTCCACTTAGCTGTGGAAGTGGGGAGTAGCAGGATGCCATTGGAAACCAAATGTTGCATCTCAGCTGGGCTATCCTGGGTAAATAATCTGTAACAAAAAATGTTCCATGATAAAATTAGGGTAGGCCTGATCACTGAGCCACATTCAGGCTCTGCCCTAAAGTGTCTGGCAGAGATAATGTTGGTTACATAAGGTAGGCGGGAGTTAAACAATAGTGTGACCTTTACAGAAGAACACCCAGATTTTAACCTTAATCGGGGACACACAGCAGCCCCAGATCCCCAGAACTAAGGACTCTCCCAGGGTGGGGAAGGTCAGAAGCTCTCAGAGGATGGTGGAAGATCTACAGATCACAGAGGTAGGTGGGGGTCAGTATCTTATGGAGGTAGGTGGAGGGCAACATGTTGCAAAAGTAACTGTGTGGTCAACATCTTACAGAGTTAGGTGGGGAAGCTGCAGCTCCAGGTGGTACGTGGGGGGTCAGTAGCTCACAGATGTAGGTGGGGGTAGGCGGATTATGGAGGTAGGTGGGGTGAGTCAGCAGCTCACAGAGGTAGGTGGGGGAAAGCATCTTGTGGAGGTAAGTGGGGATCAGTAGGTCACAGAGGTAGGAGGAACCCAGATTGTTCAGGACCATAATTGTCTGTACAGTATTATAGTTTTGTAACCAATTCTCTGCTTTACTGGCAGGCAATACAATTTGCATAATGCTGATGTGGTATGTTGTGACCTCTGAACAGAACTCAGAGGCTGCACTACCATGTTATGCGCCAGCTGCAAGTGTCAAATCTGACCACAAGGTAAGTAAGCTGTTGCAGAGTATATTGCAGTAATCATGTCATGAGAAAACAAGGAAACAAATACCTGCATGAGAGTTTTTGGATCTCTTGTTTATAGGATGGGCACAAACTGGCTGTATTCTTAACCTGATAAAAGCAACCCCTTTGATTTTGTCTGACACCTGGGATTCTAGAGATCGATTTTCATCAAGATCTATTCCCAGGTTTCTAATCACCCAACCATCCTCAGGTTGGACACTGTCGAAGATGGACTGCCTGAGGCTACTTTTGATGACAGAGACAGGTCAATGGGCACCCACCAGAAGCAACTCCAGACAGCCCTACATGTTCCACAGCCTTTCAACAAGCACCCCGTAGTCCACTGTGTTGAATGGTAATGAGAGCTCAAGAAGGATCTCCACTGATAGCTCTTCCTGATCCCTCACAAGAAGATATGTACATGCCCTGAGAGCTCATGAAGGATCACCACTGACAGATCCCCTTGTTCCCTAACAAGAAGATCACTACACAATCTGAGAGCTCAAGAAGGATCTCCACTGTCAGCTCCCCCGATCGCTTACAAGAAGATCATCACACATTCTGAGCCAGCCTGCATACTGCAGTGCTAGTGAAACCCAGACTGGAAGGGCTCAAAGATATTATACTTCTCCCAGCTGCATTGCCACCACCTGGCCCACAACCTAGTCTCAAACAGCAGGCTGGAGATAGATTGGTAGTAAATAAGAACGTTGTAATCTAAAGACTGCTTCTTTAGATGGGGTTTCGAGACAGTCTTTTTTAAAGCTATTTGAAAGACCCCCATTCTTAAAAAAAAAAAAAACATCCATAATGGCTGCTATAGCTGGGGCAAGTACTGGCAAGCCAGCCTTTACAAGCTGGGATGATGCTGGATCCAGCTTAGAGGTGGTCCAGTGAAACACATCAACCACTCAGACAGTCCCTTCCACATGCAGCTGGCTAATGTCCCTGTTAGATACTGGAGTATCCATTCGCCCATACCTGTCAATCTGTCACTCTGATTTAAGTGATATTTATTTATATGCTTTTGGTAACTGGGTGGGTGCACTAAGCATAGGAATGCCTATTTTCAGAAACGACCCAGGAGAAGACAGTTTGAAATACATGACCATACATGTGACGCAGCACATGAGATATGTAACACAGTTAGGATGGAAATCAACATACAATCAAGCTTAGGGTGTAGAGAAAACATTGATTCAATATAACAATCACACTTAGGCTGTAGAGAAAATTGTTCGGTATAATGCAGTCAAAATACACTTTGGACAAGTAAAAACAAGATCAAAACAATGTGGGAAAACAGGCATTGCAAGAGAAAGTTATACACAGAACAATACAATAAGTGCCAATCTGTGGTTAATGAAAACAGGGAGGAGAGGAAGGGAGAGTGGTAGGAAGCAGGGTAAGAGGGTAAGGGATGAGGGAGAAACATGTGAGGGGGATATTAAGAGAGGTGGAGAAGAGGTGTCAGAGAGGTAGATAGCCTAGGGAAAACAAAGGGCAGGGAGAAAGGATGGTCTAAAGCAGATGAAAGCAAGTGCAGGGGCTAGTAGTACGCAGATGATCACGGTGAAGTTTCTTAAAACTAGCATGGGTGGACGCTCGACAAATGGTTTGAGGTATTGAGTTCCAGTTAGGAGTCCTTGTCCTGGGTGTTGGCAATCTTGGTGTTGAAAAGCAGATTTTTTCAGAATGTTTGCATGTCAGCATCTTCTCATTTAGGTGCAGTACTTATTTTGTAACAGGGTCTTGAAGGGGCGGTGCTGCAGTAGAGTTGTCATAGTTAAGGTAGGGATACAGGTAAAGAGACTATATAACATTATATACATTATAATGTGTGCTAATATGCAGTGCCCAAGGGTCATATCAAAATATAAGTGCATACAAATAGTTATTGGAAGTCAGACCATCAGAGCCGCCATGGCGCTAGTGCTCAAGATGCTGGTGACTTGGGTTTAGTAGCAATCCCAGGGCATAGAATCTGGCCGGGGTTGGGGCGGAGGAGGATCTATCATTCCAGTGGCTGCTCTCTTCCTCCTCTGGGGAGGAAGTCTGACTGATGACATTGTGGGAGCATCACCTGGGTGACCCCAGGTGGAGATGCAGGTAGGCACACCTAGGGATGGATGCTGGCTGGTGCCTAACAACAGCACATTTATGAGCACACGCGTGCACCTGTCTCTAATGCCATCTCAGAGGAAAAGGATAAAAATAGAAAAAACACTGCTGTAGTGCAAGATGATTCCAACACACTGCATGCCCTCAGCTGCCAACCAAGGCATCCCCTTCAATTGAATTTGGACTCTGGTGGGGTTCAGTGCACTTCAATGGCCCTGCTATGGGAGTACACCATGGGCATGTGAGGATGAGGTAAGTGCAGGAGAAGGAAGGTGATGGGGCTGGGGTTGCCAGAGGAATTGGGGAATGCTGGAGAGTAAGGGGGCATGGACTGTAAAACAAATTAAGTAGGTACTGGAAGATAGAGAGTTAAAGTGGGACTACAGACAGGAAGCAGTGTAGACAAGCTTATGAGCGTATTAGGATGGTCACATTTCTCCAGTGAAATATCTTCCATTTCCTGAAGACAACCAAAATGTAGAAGCCTGCCTACAGGAATTAAAAGTACATCTGATCTGTTCTGTTAGCTGCAATAAGGCCAGAGAGAGAAATGTAGCTCTCTTGAACCTAATAGCCACCTGATATCTTTTGAAATGTGCCATTATGGCAAGTCTGGTAGTATCATCCCAAAGGCTCCTCCACCTGCATCATAATTTGCACCACCATGCCTTCAGTCATTAAAGTTATTCTCCGCCACCTGCACTCTAATTTGTGCTCCTATGCCTTCAGTCATCATAGCTATTTTGTAAACTGCAGCGTACTTCAAGGTATAATAACAGTGCATGAATGGACTGGTGCCGGGGCATCTATAACCACTGTCAGGTCTGAACAATAGGCTTCAATAATAGCAACGGACCCTTTGGAGGATGCAGCTGCCAGAATCGTGGTGTTCAGTAGACCCAGAAATCTACCTGATGCCAGGTTCCAATGTGCATGATACTGGATCTCTCCATAGTTGGAAGTTGCTTTATGGGGGGCTGTGAGACTGAATCCCATGGTTCAGTGGTCTAACCAAATGACAGGATCCACTGAAGTGATGTCAACCTCCATCAGTGTCAGTGGCTCAGTAGGTAGCACACTGGCCGGGAGATCAGAGGGCTGTGGGTTCAGTTCCCACATCTGGCACTTGGGTTAATATCCCAGTACTGACACTGTAGTGCAGCATGAGAGGGGTGCTGCACTTCTGAGGTGCTGTCTTTCGGATGAGACGTTAAACCGAGGTCCCATCTGCTTGGATTGGTGGTAGTTCAGGTGGATGTTAAAGATCCCATGGCACTTATCGAAAAGCGTAGGGGAATTTCCCCAGTGTCCTGGCCAAATTTCCCTCATTCACTAAAAAATACCACCAACAGCTTAATCTGGTTCAAGGTCAGTTGGCATTCATCTGTATCCCCCTCCCCCGGGTCGTGCCTGAAAATAGGCAGGATTTGTCTAGTGCACTTACCTGGTCAACAAAAGCTAAATAAATAAAAAATTCCTGTGATGAACACCAAGTTGAATGTATGCCCCTTTTTGTGCATGGCTGTGGCAATAACCTATCTGATACCCTAAGAATTAGTGGTCTGGAGGAGTTTGTTGGCAACATTTTCAGAAGGGCCCTCTATCCTTGTGCTGAAATCCACCAGACACAAGTGTTTGGGAGATTCTACAGCCTGTCTAGACAGTTGATCCCCAGTGGTAGAGCAGGATGATTCTGTAACTCAGATTGGGCACTGACAAAAAGCTTCCCCTTCGAAGAACCTTGGTTGTTCCACAGGAGATGCTACAATGACCCTACCATCCCTATACTCCAGACTTGGGCAGTTTATAGACAAATATGGAGGTACTAGTTCAGTCAAAACTGGTCCACAATTTGCATCTATCCTGGTCTCTGATGCACACCATTTTGGCCCAAAACACAGATGAAGGATGGGACTTTCAAAAGCCTTACAATGGATGCAACTCCTAGTTACAACAGGGGGCATTTTCAAAAGTCATAAAATGGATGCAACCCCTAGTTACAACAGGGGGCATTTTCAAAAGTCATAAAATGGATGCGACCCCTAGTTACAACAGGGGGCATTTTCAAAAGTCATAAAATGGATGCGACCCCTAGTTACAACAGGGGGCATTTTCAAAAGTCATAAAATGGATGCGACCCCTAGTTACAACAGGGGGCATTTTCAAAAGTCATAAAATGGATGCGACCCCTAGTTACAACAGGGGGCATTTTCAAAAGTCATAAAATGGATGCGACCCCTAGTTACATCAGGGGGCATTTTCAAAAGTCATAAAATGGATGCAACCCCTAGTTACATCAGGGGGCATTTTCAAAAGCCTTACAATGGATGCAACCCCTAGTTACAACAGGGGGCATTTTCAAAAGTCATAAAATGGATGCAACCCCTAGTTACATCAGGGGGCATTTTCAAAAGTCATAAAATGGATGCAACTCCTAGTTACATCAGGGGGCATTTTCAAAAGTCATAAAATGGATGCAACTCCTAGTTACATCAGGGGGCATTTTCAAAAGCCTTACAATGGATGCAACCCCTAGTTACATCAGGGGGCATTTTCAAAAGCCTTACAATGGATGCAACCCCTAGTTACATCAGGGGGCATTTTCAAAAGCCTTACAATGGATGCAACCCCTAGTTACATCAGGGGGCATTTTCAAAAGTCATAAAATGGATGCAACCCCTAGTTACATCAGGGGGCATTTTCAAAAGTCATAAAATGGATGCAACCCCTAGTTACATCAGGGGGCATTTTCAAAAGCCTTACAATGGATGCAACTCCTAGTTACAACAGGGGGCATTTTCAAAAGTCATAAAATGGATGCAGCTCCTAGTTACAACAGGGGGCATTTTCAAAAGCCTTACAATGGATGCAACTCCTAGTTACATCAGGGGGCATTTTCAAAAGCCTTACAATGGATGCAACTCCTAGTTACATCAGGGGGCATTTTCAAAAGCCTTACAATGGATGCAACTCCTAGTTACAACAGGTGGCATTTTCAAAAGTCATAAAATGGATGCAACTCCTAGTTACAACAGGTGGCATTTTCAAAAGCCTTACAATGGATGCAACTCCTAGTTACATCAGGTGGCATTTTCAAAAGTCATAAAATGGATGCAACTCCTAGTTACATCAGGTGGCATTTTCAAAAGCCTTACAATGGATGCAACGCCTAGTTACATCAGGTGGCATTTTCAAAAGTCATAAAATGGATGCGACCCCTAGTTACATCAGGGGGCATTTTCAAAAGTCATAAAATGGATGCGACCCCTAGTTACATCAGGGGGCATTTTCAAAAGTCATAAAATGGATGCGACCCCTAGTTACAACAGGGGGCATTTTCAAAAGTCATAAAATGGATGCGACCCCTAGTTACAACAGGGGGCATTTTCAAAAGCCTTACAATGGATGCAACTCCTAGTTACAACAGGGGGCATTTTCAAAAGCCTTACAATGGATGCGACCCCTAGTTACATCAGGGGGCATTTTCAAAAGTCATAAAATGGATGCAACCCCTAGTTACATCTGGGGGCATTTTCAAAAGTCATAAAATGGATGCAACTCCTAGTTACATCAGGGGGCATTTTCAAAAGCCTTACAATGGATGCAACTCCTAGTTACATCAGGGGGCATTTTCAAAAGCCTTACAATGGATGCAACTCCTAGTTACATCAGGGGGCATTTTCAGAAGCCTTACAATGGATGCAACTCCTAGTTACAACAGGGGGCATTTTTAAAAGCCTTACAATGGATGCAACCCCTAGTTACATCAGGGGGCATTTTCAAAAGTCATAAAATGGATGCAACCCCTAGTTACAACAGGGGGCATTTTCAAAAGCCTTACAATGGATGCAACTCCTAGTTACAACAGGGGGCATTTTCAAAAGTCATAAAATGGATGCAACCCCTAGTTACATCTGGGGGCATTTTCAAAAGTCATAAAATGGATGCGACCCCTAGTTACATCAGGGGGCATTTTCAAAAGTCATAAAATGGATGCGACCCCTAGTTACATCTGGGGGCATTTTTATAAGTCATAAAATGGATGCTGAGCCAGAAAAAGAACAGCACACACAACACTGAAACTGAAGAAAATAAAAGTATTGGTGCGTAGGAGTGCAGACAAGCAGCCGCTACTATCGCCACTCAAAAGTGGCTTCCTTTGGGGGGGGAACTGTCTCACAACATCAGCCTGTGAATACTCCAAATAATTAATTAATCTTAGGTGCAGTTCATCAAACATCAGATGCTTTGAGAGTGCTAGTGCTGTGAAACAATCGCAGTGTTGCAGTGCATCAACAGTACAAAGTAAAGCTGACACTATAAAAATCCCTCAAGTCCCAAACATATAGCAGATTTCAATATATGATTTATCCTAATGCCATGGAGCTGGTGGGTCTTAGGTATAATAAATAATATTCAAATAATAATCCATTCAATATCTGAAGTAATTTCAACCAATCCAACTGTATGACTACTAATTCTTATCCATAGCTATATGCATGTGATTATATTATAGGGCAGTGATGACTTTTTTGATTTGAGTCAGAATAAAAAGGAAAAGAAAAAAGAAAAATAGATCGTTCCTATAACTATGTTCCTGTACTAAGCTCCTGCTTTGATGTGCATCTTTAAAATGTGGGCCCAGTGCATTGCCAACATTCTGATTAACAATTGCACTGACATGTTCTTGTATTTAGGAGGCAGTTTAGTGTAGTGGTTAAGGGCACTGAGCTGCAAACCCGGAGACCTGGGTTTGAATCCCATCAGCCTTACTTGCATGATGTGTGACCCTGAGCAAGTCACTTAACTCCCTTGTGCTCCCAGGTCGCATCTTGCAACAAGCTCTGGCTCAGTATGCCTTTCCTGGTTAAACAATTTCCCCTTTCCCTTTACTACACTTCAAAGCATGAACAGTTCAAACAACATATAATCGTTTACATGGGCACCAACATGCATCTACACAGTAACTTGTTCTAGAGCCTTTCCCCCAATGAAGGACACCACACCCAGTATTGCGTTGGTTGCTCAGTCGGCACATCATTTATTCAATTTTAACAATTCATTTATTCACTTCATATCATACCATACTGAGTTCCTTTATTACACCACATTTGAAAGATTTATTCATTGATTTAACGTCACATGCTTCTGTATCTTTATTACATTTTACATAATAATCCTCATTTCAAAATATCCATCCTTTTTCGTTCACCCCAGGCGTAAACCTGAGGGGGTCTTTCTTTATTGTTTAATTTTTCCTTTTCACCCCCAGTCATAAATCTGACGGGGTCATCTCTTTAATTCTGTGCCAGTTGTCTATTACTGCCCCCCATTTTCCTTCTCCTGAGTGTCCACACCCTCTTCTCCTACCCCCACCTTGATGTAAATAGAAGTTGGGTTCCTCCCCCCTTCCCTACTAAAGACTTTCTTCCTTTACTTTTTCTCTGTCATTCACCTGCTGACCCGCTTTCCAGTCAACCATTTCAGCATCCCGTTAGGACCAGTTTTGTCCCACCTCTTATTTCCTTTCTGATTTTTAGGGTGGTGGAAGGGAAACAAAATCTCTGCTTAACAAAAGTGAGGGAGAGCCCCTCCGTGCAGACTCTTATAACCCCCCCTTTTAACCTCACCCCCTAGCTCACCTTCTCCTCTCTCTATCTTTCCTTTCCCCCAACCCCTATCTTCCATACTACTCCTAGCCCCCACCCCTTCTCTGAGGTCATGAGCCCTTTGACCGAGCCCCCTTTTTCTTACCTCATTGTGGTCCTCCCCTTTTCTGATGTCATTAAGCCCCTCTCACCCACTCTCCCCTCTCTCACTTGCCTTTCTACTCTCCTTCAGGATTCCAGGCCTAGAACAATGGGGCCTGTCTTTTTGGGGGACAAACCTTCTTGTTCTAGAGCCGTTCCCCCAATGAAGGACACCACATCCAGTATTGCATTGGTTGCTCAGTTGGCACACCATTTATTCAATTTTAACAATTCATTTATTCACTTCATATCATACAATACTGAGTTCCTTTAGTACACCACCATTTAAAAGGTTAATTCATTGATTTAACGCCACATGCTTCTGTATCTTTATTACATTTTACACAATAATCCTCATTTCAAAATATCACATCCTTTTTCGTTCACCCCCAGGCATAAACCTGAGGGGGGGTCTTTCTTTATTGTTTAATTTTTCCTTTTCACCCCCAGATATAAATCTGAGGGTCATCTCTTTAATTCAGGGTCAGTTGTCAATTTGCTGCCCCCCATTTTCCTTCTCTTGGAGTCCACCCTCTTCTCCTACCCCTACTTTGATGTAAATCAAAGTTGGGTTCCTTCCCCGTCACCTACTAAAGACTTTCTTCCTTTACTTTTTCTCCACTAGCCCACCTCCAGCTTGCTTGGAAGGTGGGCTTCCCCCCGGTTCCACTCCCCTCCTTTTTTTTTATGTTCTCAACCAAGCATCTATTCCTTGTCCTAGCTCAGTAATAACAATCATTTGTCAGTGCTGAATGTTGATTGCGTTGGTCTGTTGAGCTCGCTCAGTGGCCCTGTGTCACTTGCTCGTTCTGTTTCTCCCGGTGCTGCAGGCTGCACCTTTGTACGGGGCTCCTGGCTGTGTTGGCATGTTTTTTCTGCCCACAAAGAAATCTGCAGCCATTCTGACAGAGCTGAGTTGAGGTGCGTCACTCGCCCTCTCTCAGTCGCTCATTCTGTTTCTGCTGGCGCTGCAGGCTGCCTTTTTGTACTGGGCTCCCGCCTCTGATGGTGGCTTTTTCTGCCCACAAAGAAATGTGCAGCAGTCCTGACACAGGTCCATTGAGCTACCTCACTCCCCCTCTCTCGCTTGTTCCATTTCTGCCGGCACTGCAGGCTGGCCTTTTGTAAGGGCTCCTGCTTGCGTTGCCACCTCTTTCTGCACACAAAGCAATCCGCAGCAGTCACGATAGAGGTCTGTTGAGCGCGCACACTCCCCCTCTCTCATTCACTCATTGTGTTTGTCCTGGCACTGCTGGCTGCCCTTTTGTACTGGACTTCTGCCTGCGTTGGCACCTTTTTCTGGCCACAGAGAAATCTGCAGCTGTCCCGTCACAGCTCCATTGAGGTCGCTTTCTCCGCCGTCTCACTCTCTCATTCTGTTTCTCCTGGTGTTGCAAGCTGCTCTTTTGTACTGGGCTTCTGCCTGCATTGGCAGGTTTTGCTGCCCACAAAGAAATCTGCAGCTGTCCCGACACAGCTCCGGTGAGCTGGCTCACTCCCCATCTGTCACTCGCCCATTCTGTTTCTGCTGGTGCTGCAGGCTGCCCTTTTGTACTGGGCTCCTGCCTCTGTTGGCAGCTTTTTCTGCCCACATAGAAACATGCAGCAGTCCTGACACAGGTCCACTTAGGTAGCTCACTCCCCCTCTCTCACTCACTTGTTCCATTTCTGCCAGCGCTGCAGCCTGGCCTTTTGTACTGGGCTCCTGCCTGCATTGCTGCCTTTTTCTACCCACAAAGAAATCCACAGCAGTCATGATAGAGCTCCATTGAGCTTGCTCACTGCCCCTCTCTCACTCACTCATTGTGTTTCTCCTGGCACTGCAGGCTGCCCTTTTGTACTGGGCTTCTGCCTGCATTGGCAGGTTTTGCTGCCCACAAAGAAATATGCAGCTGTCCCGACACAGCTCTGTTGAGGTGGCTCACTCCCCCTTTGTCACTCGCTCATTCTGTTTCTGCTGGCGCTGCAGGCTGCCCTTTTGTACTGGGCTCCTGCCTCTGTTGGCAGCTTTTTCTGCCCACAAAGAAATCTGTAGCAGTCCTGACACAGGTCCGTTGAGGTAGCTCACTCCCTCCCCACTCGCTTGTTCCGTTTCTGCCAGCGCTGCAGGCTGGCCTTTTGTACTGGGCTCCTGCTTGCATTGCCGCCTTTTTCTGCCCACAAAGAAATCCACAGCAGTCATGATAGAGCTCCATTGAGTTTGCTCACTGCCCCTCTCTCACTTGCTCATTGTGTTTCTCCTGGCGCTGCAGGCTGCCCCTTTGTACTGGGCTTCTGCCTGCATTGGCACCTTTTTCTGCCTACAAAGAAATCTGCAGCTGTCCCGACAGAGCTCTGTTGAGGTCGCTCACTCCACCTGTCTCACTCACTCATTCTGTTTCTCCTGGTGCTGCAGGCTGCTGTTTTGTAGTGGTCTCCTGCCTCTGTTGGCGCCTTTTTCTGCCCATAAACAAATCTGCAGCAGTCCCGACAGAGCTCCATTGAGCTTGCTCAGTCCCCCTCTCTCACTCACTCGTGCCGTTTCTGTCAGCGCTGCAGGCCGCCCTTTTCTACTGGGCTCCTGTCTGCATTGCCGCCTTCTTCTGGGCACAAAGAAATCTGCAGCAGTCATGATATGAGGCTCAGATGGGCTCGCTCCTCCTCCCCCTCTCTCACCTGTTCGTTTCATTTCTGCCGCCAAGGGACGTCGCTTTTGTAGTGGGCCCCGCGCAGTATTGCTGCCTTTTTTTCACCATTAGAAGAAATCTGCAGCAGTCCCAACAGAGCTCCGCTGAGCTCACTCACTCCCCCTCCCTCACTTGCTCATTCTGTGTCTTCTGCTACTGCAGGCTGCCCTTTTGTACTGGGTTCCTGCCTGCGTTGGCGGCTTTGCTGCCCACAAAGAAATGTGCAGCAGTCCCAACACAGCTCCACTGAGGTCGCTCACTTGCCCTCTGTCACTCGCTCATTCTGTTTCTGTGGGGGCTGCAGGCTGGCCTTTTGTACTGGGCTCCTGCCTGCATTGCCGCCTTTTCCTGACCACAAAGAAATCCGCAGCAGTGACAATAGACCTCCGTTGAGCTCGCTCACTCCCCCTCTGTCACTCGCTCATTCTGTTTCTCCAGGCGCTGCAGACTACCTTTTTGTACTGGCCTCCTGGCTGTGTTGGCACCTTTTCCTGCCCACAAAGAAATCCGCAGCTGCCCCGACAGAGCTCCGTTGAAGTCACTCACTCTCCCTGTCTCACTTGCTCATTCTGTTTCTCATGGCACTGCGGGCTGCCCTTTTATACTGGGCTTCTGCCTCTGTTGGCATTTTTTTCTGCCCACAAAGAAATCTGCAGCAGTTTTGACAGAGCTCCATTGGCCTCACTCACTCACTCCCCCGTCTCACTTGCTCGTTCCATTTCTGCCCGTGGTGCAAGCTGCCCTTTTGTACTGGGCTCTTGCCTGCATTGCTGCCCTTTTCTGCCCACAAAGAAATCTGCAGCAGTCACGATAGAGCTCCGTTGAGCTTGCTCACTCACTCCCCCTCTCTCACTTGTTCGTTCAGTTTCTCCCACCACTGCAGGTTGCCCTTTTGTACTGGCCCTTGCATGCATTGCTGCCTTTTTCTGCCCACAGAGAAATCCGCAGCAGTCCCAACTGAGCTCTGTTGAGCTCACTCACTCCCCCTCCCTCACTCGCTCATTCTGTGTCTCCCACTGCTGCAGGCTGCCCTTTTGTACTGGGTTCCTGCCTGTGTTGGTGGCTTTTTCTGCCCACACGCACATCTGCAGCAGTCCCCAGAGAGCTCTGTTGAGCTCACTCACTCCCCCTCTCTCAGTCGCTCATTCCGTTTCTGCCGGCACTGCAGGCTGGCCTTTTGTACTGGGCTTCTGCCTGCATTGCCACCTTTTCCTGGCCACAAAGAAATCCGCAGCAGTCCTAACTGAGCTCCATTGAGCTCACTCACTCTCTCTCCCTCACTTGCTCATTCTGTGTCTCCCACTGCTGCAGATTGCCCTTTTGTACTGGGTTCCTGCCTGTGTTGGTGGCTTTTTCTGCCCACAAACACATCTGTAGCAGTCCCCAGAGAGCTCTGTTGAGCTCACTCACTCTCCCTCTCTTAGTCGCTCATTCCGTTTCTGTCAGCAAAGGCTGGCCTTTTGTACTGTGCTTCTGCCTGCATTGCTGCCTTTCCCTGGCCACAAAGAAATCCACAGCAGTCACGATACACCTCCGTTGAGCTCACTCACTCCCCCTCTCTCACTTGCTCATTCTGTTTGTCCCGGCACTGCAGGCTGCCCTTTTGTACCGACCGGGCTCCTGCCTGCATTGCCACCTTTTCCTGCCCACAAAGAAATCTGCACCTGTCCCGACAGAGCTCCATTGAGGTCGCTCGCTCACTCCTCCTGTCTCACTTGCTCATTCTGTTTCTCCTGGTGCTGCAGGCTGCCCTTTTGTACTGGGCTCCTGCCTCTGTCGGCATTTCTGTCTGCCCACAAAGAAATCTGCAGCAGTCCCGACACAGCTCTGTTGGCCTCACTCTCTCCCCCATCTCACTTGCTCATTCCGTTCCTGCCGGCTCTGCAGGCTGCCCTTCTGTACTGGGCTCCTGCCAGCGTAGCCACCCTTATCTGCCCACAAAGAAATCCACAGCAGTGATGATAGAGCTCTGTTGAGTGAGCTCAGTCCCCCTCTCTGGCTTGCTCGTTCTGTTTGTCCCACCGCTGCAGGCTGCCCTTTTGTACTCAGGCCCTGCATGCATTGCTGCCTTTTCCTGCCCACAAAGAAAGCTGCAGCAGTCCCAACAGAGCTCCGTTGAGCTCCCTCACTCCCCCTCCCTCACTCACTCATTCTGTGTCTCCCGGTGCTGCAGGCTGCCCTTTTGTACTGGGCTCCTGCCTGCGTTGTCACCTTTTGCTGCCCACAAAGACATCCGCAGTAGTCCCGACAGAGCTCAGTTGAGCTCGGTCACTCCCCCCCCCCAGTCGCTCAATCCTAATCTGTCCCAAACACTGATTTCCGACAGTGACTGCGGTATTCTGCAAAGGAAGAGTGGAAACACATTTTGGCCTGGATGTGAAAAATGACAGCTGTACTGTTCTCAGGAAATTGAACAAATGCCAGTGTTGAAAATTTGGCATGAAAATGTACCTAATTGCAAACTTTAGGGTGCGTGGCACCTGCACAACACACGCTTGTAACACAGTCATTTTATGGAGTTTCATCACAAAATTTTTAACACAGGCATTTTAGGACCTCTGCTCAAGAACAGTGTCAGTGTGACTTTCTTAATATGTTCTGAACACCGATTTCCCACAGCAACCACGCTATTTTGTGCTGGAAGAGCGAAAACACATTTTGGCCAGGATGTGAAAAATGACAGCTGCACTGTTCATAGGGAAGTGTGGCAAAATGGCAATGCTGAAAATTTGGAGTGAAAATATTGCAAAGTTGCGAAGGTACGACCGTGTGTGGAAACTGCACAATGCACATTTGTAACACACTCATTTTATGGACTTTCGTCACCAAATTTTCAACATTGGCATTTTAGGACCTCTGCTAATGAACAGTGTCACTGTCATTTTCATAATGTGTTGTGAACATGGATTTCCCACAGTGACCACGCTATTCTGCGTCGGAACTGCGAAAACACATTCGGCCAGGATGTGAAAAATGACAGCTATACTGTTCATAAGGAGGTACAGAAGAATGGCAATGTTTAAAATCTGGAGTGAAAATATTGTAAATTCGTGAACTTATGAGCGCGTATGCAAGCTACACAATGCACGCTCGTAACACAGTCATTTTATGGAGTATCGTCACCAAATTTTCAACATAGGCATTTTAGGACCTCTGCTCATGAACAGTGCTACTGTCAGTTTCTTAATCTGTGTGGAACACTGATTTCCCTAACCGTGCTATTCTGTGCGGAGTACAAAAAACACGGCTGACAGAATTTGCGAAAAATGACAGCTGTACTGTTCACAAGGAGGTCTGAAAAAATGCCAATGTCGAAAATGTGGAGTGAAAATATTGCAAATTCACAAAGTTATGAGTGTGCGTAGCAACTGCACAACACACACTCATAAAACAGTCATTTTTTTGATTTTTCCCACCAAATTTGCAACATAGGCTTTTTGAGAGCCCAACTCATTAACACTGGACTGTTGTTTCGTTAATCAGTCCCAAAAGGTGATGCTGCGCAGTGACCGCGAAATCACCTTTCAGGGCCGACTAACACCATGACAGTGATAGAATTCAAGAGGAGGGGTCCCAAAAACCCCATGTTGAAAATTTGGTGCCAAAATTCCAAAAAATGCCTGAGATATGCATCAAAGTTGAAAAAGCCCTATTTATTCCATTATACAGCTTACCGGCATTTCCTCAGTTTGTGGTCAGCTTTGAAGAGTGCAGACGTGTTCCCGGTCCACGAAGATCGTCGCGCCAGACTCTGGAGGTAAGTATGGGGTGGGGAGGGTGGGGAGGCAGGTGCACAGTCTGAGGGGTGTGTGTTGTGGCGGGGGCAGGGAGACTGCTGAGGACCGTTTCCTTCTTTACAGGGTGAAAAAAGAAATGACAGCGGGACAGTTTTTAACTTTACAGGGAATGTGGCAAGCTGGGTGGGCTCCCAGCATGCCAGCAGAGTCTTCTGTTTGGGGGCAGCTGTGGCCAGCCGGAGGATTGGGCACATTGGCACACACAAGAAGGGGGCTATTACATTCTGCTGACAGGGATTGGGCACCCCTTGACGGCAACAACAAAAGAGGTGGGGGTAACATTATGCCGACAGGGATTGGGCACCCTGTTGGCAAACAGCCAAAGGTGGGGTTTACATAATGCCCGTGAGGTGGCTCCCCGTCGGCAACATACAATGTGGGGCACATGCTGCCGAGGGGATTGGGCACCCCTCGGAGGTTAATATTGTTTGTAAACACTGTGGCAAGCCCCCACCATGTTCATTAACAATATCATTGTTTCAGGGTCCTACCCTGCAATGACGGGTCGCTCCCTCATTGCAGCGAATGGCTGATGCTGCAATGACGAGGCGGCCCCTGATTGCAGCGGCTAATTTTTTACAAGTTGGTGGCATGCTGGCTCAACTAGTGTCAGCAGCATCATGTCACAGCACTGGGGGAAGTGTGACAAGCCTTTACAGGCTGTGAGGGCATTGGCCACAACAGTGCCGTGCCTCCATAACCTGCTTGTGGAGAAATCTGTCGCAACATGTTTCTTGCGCATGCGTGCAATCAACATAAAAATGTGGTTACTGATCTCTGCCAGATGAACCCCATCTGCTCTGTACAAACCTGCAATTTTTGCATCTAATTTTTCATGTCTCAATATCCCCCCCCCAAACCTTTTGAAACATGTTCCCACTCTCCTACTCATTCTCTTCCTCGCACTCTCTATAGCTTTGTGACTCTTGGTGTGTCTCCAAACCCTTCTTGGAAACATCTCCATCCACACCACAGTGTCCCTTGGCCACCATCCCTTAACTACTACCAGATCTTCTTGTATTTGATTAAAAATGGCTAGGTACCTAAGTCATTTCCACCCAAATGCACAATGATTAAATCAGGCTCTGGGTTGGTCCTGTGGGTCTCCTCCAACAGCGGCAGGAATTGTCCCCAACGCATTCCTCATATTCCCTTCTGCAGGATCTGTACTTCTCAGTGGTCAAAGAACAGCTGTTTTCCCTGGCCTTCTTTTCAGCTTGTCTCTCCACCAAATATATGTAAGAATGCCCCACAATCCATACTTCTGATCGTCGGGCCTTGCCTATAACAGATAATTAAATTTGTAAGTGATCATTTTAGTGATGTCCTCCCCCCTTTCTTATCATTCTAGGTTCTTCTCCCCTTTCTTCCACCTCCTGTGAATAAAAAACAACATTATCCATTACAGATTGACACTTCTTACATATTTTTATAACAGCGGGATTTCCACCTGCCCAGGCTCTTGAGAACTTCTTCCTGTACCCCTTTCACCACTGCCTCTGATGCTGCTCCTATCCAGAATGAATACGACAAATATCTCCCCGGGTCCTCCCCGGGGCTATAATTCCTTTTCTCAACACCCCAGCTAAATGAGGTCCTGTCGCACCTGCCCCCTGCTCATGAATGAACATTGAATCCTGTCCCGGAGGTCTAATGGCTTTAAAGTCCCACAACACACGAAATGGGCAAATAGATTCTATCCTGTGCTGCTGCAGTAGAAAGTTGGCCCCCTTTCCCACTTGATCCATTTTTGATTTTCTTTATAAGACTGTAACTCTCTCAATACTCCACTGAATGTCCTTCCACCACAATCCTGACCCTGAGGTAATTTTTCCAGGGCTTAACAGCTCCCCAACCCTAAATTCCTCTCTAAACATAACCATGAAAATTGCCTTAAAAAGAACCACCTCATAGGCTGAGTAGCATACTTGTGGCAGCACCCCTATCAACTTTTCCAACAGGTGTTCTGATATGGGTCTTCTCTTATCCTGCTCTCTCCCCTTTATCCTCTACCACCCCATCATCATGTGCTTTATGATTAAGCCCTTACTGGGGTCCCCCCAGCCCTTCAGTGTACTAACCCACCTTTTGGTGGCCAAGTGGACCCCCATTGTGGCATGGACCATCCCCATTTGCCACCAAGACACTAAAAACTTAGTCACCTGCTCCTCTGTGACTGCTCCACTTACCTCCATGCTGTGCGAGGCTCGGAAAGTCTGATACGCTCTCCAACAGCCCTCTGTAGTCCTTAAAAGTGCTGTCTGCCCAAGAGTTCTGAAAGAGAAACTCCACTCCTTCCAACCAATCTCCCATAATCCCTCCGGAATCTCTGTACCTGTCTTGTCTGCCTTCGTAGCGATGGCTCAGAATTTGTTCATCTGTAGACAGGAAAGGCTGTCAGCTATGGTGTTCTGTATCCCTTCAATGTGTGTGGCCCTAAAACTCATGTTCAGCTTTAAGCTTTGGAGAAACAATTGTCACAACACCCTCAAGACCATACTTGAATTAGCCCCTTTTTATTTAACACCTCTACCACCACCCGGTTGTCACACTAAAACGTCATCCTCTGGTTCCGTAGAGCCTCTCCCCATACTTCCGTTGCCACCCATACTTGGAATATCTCCAATAAGATGATATCCTTAGTGAGCCCTCTCCTGATCCACTCCTTTGGCCATGATTCTGAAAACCGTTGCCCCCTAAAATAGGCCCCAACCCCTAACCCCCCTGAGGCGTCAGTGTAAAGCTCCAAATCCGTATTGAACAGCCATTCTTCCTGCCAGAAGGTTATTCCATTATACGTTTCCAAAAACTGCTCTCACACCATCATATCTTCTCTGACCACCCTGCACAAATCTACCCAATGATGGGCCCTCCTTGCCCCTCTTGTAGCCCTGGCCAAGCGCCGTGTAAATGCGTGCCTGGGCCCAATGGCCCTACAAGCAAAAATCAAATGTCCCAATACCTGTTGCACCTTCTGCAGTGTCAACTTTCTTTTTGTTGTTACCTCTTTTAATAGCTCCCTCAACTTCCCAACCTTATCCTCTGGTAGCCTAAACAGCCCCAATTCTGCATCAGTTTCTATCCCTAAGAATTCTAGGCAATGATTAGGCCCTTCTGTCTTGTCCCCTGCCAGTGGGACTCCTAAGACCAGGCACATATCCTTAGTCTTCTAACATTCTCTCTACCCCCAACTTTCCGTCCCCTATTAGCAAAAATTCATCCAAGTAATGTACTACTGCCCCATGCCTGTATCTTTCTTTAAAGGCCCGTTGTAACCATGTACTAAACATTTCTAATGTAGCACATGCCACCGAACACCCCAGAGGCATGGCCTTATCAAAATAATATTTCCCATCCACTTGAAAACCTAACAATTCCCAATCCTCCCTCCTAACTGGCAGTAATATAAATGCCAATTCAATATCTGTCTTAGCCAGCCAGGCTTCCTTTGAAGCCCTGATTAGTCCTATCGCATCCTCTAATGTCCCATATGACACCCTGCTATCTTCTTCAGTTATGTAGTCATTGACCGAATCCTCTTTTGGGTATGACAAATGATGTATCACCCTGTATTCCCTTGCTTGCTTTTTGGGTACAAGTCCCAAGGGTGAAATCCTAAGGTGGTCTAGAAGAGGACCCTGGAAAGGAACCTCCACCCTCCCAGCCTCTCTTTCTTTGGCAATCTTTCATTTTAATACGTCTTCCTTCCCCTTAACTGATCCCAGGTTTTTAGCCCATTTTTTTTCTCTTGTCCCTTGATAATGTAGATTAAAACCATTCCTAAAATCTTCTACTAGTGCACATCCTGCTTTTTTGTCTGGATAGTCTGCCATTTAAACCTCCATTACTTCCACTTTAAAAGGGTTCTTGCCTGCTGAAAAACCCGCTCCTGCTCTCTGCTATCTCCCACCTTGATTATCCCCCACTTTCCCAGTGTTCACCCCTCTGTCCACCTTGGCTGCCCTGAAAGGAGTTCCCCGAATGAGACCCCCTGTATTATGGTCCCTGTAAGACCTACACTTCAATGTCGGGTGTGTACCTCCACATCTTAAGCATGCGTGTCTGAACCTACAACTGGGGAAAGAACAATATACCCTATTATACCCCCAGCAGCATTTTCAATACCTCCCAGACCCTTTTGTCCACTCCCTCCTGGATCCTCCAGCCACTGTCATAGTCTCCCACCATAGATCATTATGACTGGAATGCCACTGACAATCCAAACCATAATTAGCCATCCTCATCCTAAATGTTTTATCATACTGCAGCCAGTTTGTGCCCCCATCATTTTGTACGCATTCCTAATTATCAAGGAAGAGGCTAATAGCTGAACCCCCATTTCGGGTTTCTTTTCCTGAACAATGGCACTATAATATGTGAAACCCAAAATCCAAGCCTCCCACATCTTGCCCTTATAATTTGGCCCTTTTTGTTCCTCCCCCTTCTTTACTAAAACCACAGCCGCTGCCAATTCCTATTTTCCAAAGCCTTCCTTTTCCTCATATTGCTCCACTGTTTTCTTATCCACTAGGGTAAATATGTCCATGAATTCCCCCTTCCATATCTTCTCCTTTGTGGCTAGTGGTACATGATCCCCTATCCACACCCCTGTCATGTTTACAACATCCCCCGTAAAGGGCCCTTTAACCGTGTCCTTAGGCTCTACTGCCTTCTCACTATCCTTCCCTTTCTCCAATTCTTCAGTTTCTCTATCCCATCATCCCCCATACTGCCTAACAATTGTTCTACATATTCATTCATGCTACTTTCCACAGCAGGTTCACCTGTACCTGCATCTGCATTGGCCTTGGGGGCACCTGATGGTCCTGGCAGTGGTTCCAGCACTGAGAATGGCAATGGAATTGGCCATACTGGTCCCATCCATGGTGGCTACAGGGAAGGAGTCAGTACTTGAGCAGGCTGTGGAAATGGATCCAGAATCAGCCTTGGTCCTGCTGGTGGATCTGGCTGTGGGCTTGGCTGTGGTACCAGCACCAGAAGAGGTGCTGGGGTGGTACCAGCACCAGTTGTAGTACTGGCACTGGCACTGATTCTTGTATTGGTGCCAGACTAGGCCCTGGTGTTGGCTGTGGTACCAGGACCAGCACTGGGATCAGTAGAGGAGGTACCGGCTGAGGAACCGGCCTAGGAGCTGGCTCTGGTTCAGGAATAGGGAGGTCGGGCCTCGGACCCTTCGGTATAGGTGTCCTAGTGGCCCCTCCTTTAGGTTGTCCTTTGCCTCTCCCTCCAGAACTGGCCCTGTCCTTCCTCTTCTTTCACTTTCCTGCTGGTGCCCTGTTGTTCAGCTCCGAGTCATCCACAGTATCTAGTATCTGGTGAGCCCTGTCCACCAGGTCCATAATTAACTTCATGGCATCCGCCTTCAGTGCACACAACCCTCTGGTGTCCATGTTACTGTAAACATCATCTGAAACATAAACAAACAACACGTGAGCATCTTCATCTCCCTTCAACTGTTGCCATGGGCTTGTATCTTTGTACTCTCCTATTGGCCCACAGCTGCCCAAAAATGACCACCTACCCATTTTTTTTTTCCAAGCCACACACTACCTGCGTTTTTCTTCTTTTTTTTTTTTTTAAACCTGTGGATTGTGAGCCCCAGGCACACCCCTTGCACATTATGAGTGAAATCTCCTTAAGGTCATTTAGTGATGGGGGAGCACCATTGTTACAGCCTCTGTCAATCACCTCTCCAAACCTGAACATTCCTATAATGCATATAAAAAACCCACCAGCCAGAAATATCCCCCTGTTGCCCCTTGTAGTATGCCCATACCCTCAAAAATGGTGGCCCTCACACGGTCAGCCTGATCTTAAAATGGTGGCCACCATGCGGTCCACCTTATCCCAAAATGGCGGCCACCAAACGGTCCAACCGCTTTTAAAATGGCAGCTGCCATGCGGTCCATCCGTTCCACCAAAATGGTGGCCGCCATGTGGTCCGCACTCTGCAAATCTGGAAGTCCAGTAACTCTTTACCGCTCGCCTGTCTCTCCTTCCATCTGCCTCTCAGTCAGACATTATTTTAGGAGTCCAGCCCAGCACTTTAGCCCTTTTGTTTTGGCTAGGTCCTCCCTTCAAACAGGTACCCCTTATCTACTCCTAGGCCCCCGTGCACAGGTCAGCAGCCCCATCCCTTCTCCCTCCCATGTGGCCATGCTCTTAAGCTGTCAGACCCCCTTCCTCACAAAACCTGGGTGCTCGATCCAGCCGACTACCAGTCATGCCGCTCCTCTCTTGACCTCGCAGCCTGGACTTCCCAATTTTGCCTGAAACAGCACAGCCTTCCATTCGATCTGATGGAGAGCAATATCCTAATTTGGTTCAGGTTCCCCTCCCAATTCTGTCCAAGTGCCTGACCAAATCAGCAATACTCTCTCCCAGAAAACGTCCCCTTTTCTTCCAAACCCTCACCCACTATTTTTCCGGTTCAGGCGTTCCCTCCTTCTGCCTTCCCGGTGCCCAAACCGCAGCACTCAAGCCACAAAAAAACACGTTCTCCTCCTGCGTTTTAACCACACGGCCACCAATTCGCATCGGGCACCCGATCCTGTTGTCCTCCAGGCACCCGACCAAGTCCCTTGCAAGAAAATGACAAAAACCCTCCGTGCCTGTGGCCAAAGCCACTCCACCTACTGCTTACTGTAAAAACCTTTATACTATCCAGTGCTTCCCTATGAAACTGTTACAAGAAATCCTCTGCTCATTTTTGCCTTAAATTCCTTTTAAATCACAACCTTACAATTCACAACCTCCAACCGGACCCTAGGCCCAAGGCATCACCAAAACTGCCCCAAATGAACCAAAACTAGCCTGCTTTTTCACAGTTTGAAACACCACTTTCTGCATTGCCATCAGTTTTGATGCTATCTCTTATTTATTTATCCTTGCTTTCATTAAATTTTTTTTCATGCTGTATTTCCAAAAAAACATCCTTTCTAATAAAGAATTTAGTTTACCTGTAAAATCAAGCTAACTCAGGAAAACCAAACAGGAACTGATGTGCTAAACAAAATCTCTCCTAGCAAAAGTGAGGGAGAGCCCCTCTGTACAGACCCTTATAACCCCTTTTTAACCCCACCCCCTAGTTCACCTTCTCTCTCTCTCTTTCCTGTCCCTCAACTCCTATCCTCCTTACTATCCCTAGTCCCTACCCCTTCTCTGAGGTCATGTAGGGTTACCACCTGTCCCAATTTTTGCAAGACTGTCCTGATTTGGGCAGTTGTGTTCTGAAAAAAAAAAAAACATGATACATAGATACATAGACAGTGTCGGCAGATAAGGGCCTATGGCCCACCCAGTCTGCCCATTTGAGCTTGTAAGTTCAGTTTATGTTTTCCTAGAAGTCTGTTGCCCCTTACCCCTGGCCTCCAGAATTCCTTTATGTCTATCCCATGCATTCTTAAATCGCATGATCGATGAAAAATACTACATGTCCTGGCCTTATAGTAGAAGAAAAGTATTTTCTGACTTTCCTCTAAATGTTGCAAACAAGCTATAATATCTTAACTAAAATACATTAAGATGATAAGAAACACTAGGAACAACTTAAAAACTATAACACTCAGTCTTAATTCTGATTATTTAGAGAAAACAAGTCTGTTGCATTGGTCGAGGTTACATATTGTCCTACGAAAAATCATATTTCAGTATGAAATGTCCTACTTTCGGCTTCTTAAAAAGTGATGACCCTAAGGTCATGAGCCCTTTGACTGAGCTCCCTTTTTCTTACCCCATTGTGGTCCTCCCTTTTTTTGATGTCATTAAGCTCCTCCCACCCCCTTCCCTCTCTTACCTGCCTTCCTACCCTCCTTCAAGGACAGGTTCCAGGCCTAGAACAATGGGGCCTGTTATTTTGGAAGCCAAACCTAGTTTGGCAATCAGTGTATTGCTGTAATAGATATTCTTTACCAGTTTGTTGATGTATGACTGTATCTCCTATCAGAGCAAATTCACAAATATGGCATCTTTTACATCTATAGATGCATGCTCTGATTTCATATTTTCTCTCCTCCTGTTGTAAGAAATGGCTACTTGTAAGATAATCACCCAGGTTGGCTTCCTTGTGAAATGTAACTCTGGGAATAGGACCACATAAGTATCCTAGATCCTGGTCTGCTAGTAAAATGTTCCAATGTTTTTTTACTATACTTTTTTATCTCCAGAGCCCTAGTGTTGTAATCCATGACAAACATCACCTTAGCTTCTGCCTATGTGTCACTTCCCTGTCTTGCGCCTACTCTATTCAACAGGATTCTCCTACTTTGATTCCTCACTTTATTATAGGCTGGTTCTACCACTTCAAGTGCATAACCTCGCTGTCTGAATCTGGCTTTAATCAATTTGGATAAACAGTATATGCATCTTGGTGCCTGTGTAGACAGTTGTATGTTGGTTGAACTGTCCGTGTTTTGAAGTGTAGAATACAAGAAAATGTCTGTGTAATTGTTAATCAGAATGCTAGCGATGCACTGGGACCACATTTTAAAGATGCAAATCAAAGCAGGACATTTGACCTGAAGTTTAGAGCACTGGAGCTTATACGCCCCCTTGAAACAGGGGTGACAGAACATATCCCCTGTTACAGAGGGAGACATATTTGATTGTCAGACTGTGTACACTAACCACTGAAGGACTTACAGATCAAATTGATTTCAAACCATACTTATAACTATATTGTTCTGTTCAGTTTTCTAGAACACCCTTATTTTGCCCTGTGCATTTTTAAATATGTTCATTGCACATTTTACTTTATCAACAATGTTGCTTTACATTGCATAGTACAGGGACATATTCATAGGAACTACTTTTTGTTCTTTTTTATTTTCAATGTTATTCTGACAGATCATATAAGTCATTTACCTTTTTATGGAATGTCAATATATATTATAGTAGACAAAACAAGAATATGACCTTTTTGATATTTGTCAGTTTAGGAAAATATGAACAAAATTTTGATCAGTGCCCTATAATGTGATCCCATGCATACAGCTAAGGATTAAAATTGGTAGTCATACAGTTGGAATGGTTGAAATTACTTGAGATATTGAATGGATTATTATTTGAATATTATTTATTATACCTAAGACCCACCAGCCCCATGGCATTAAGATAAATCATATATTGAAATCTGCTGTATGTATGGGACTTGAGGGATTTCTATAGTGGCAGCTTTACTTTGTACTGTTGATGCACTGCAACACTACGATTGTTTCACAGCACTAGCACTCTCATAGCATTAGATGTTTGATGAACTGCACCTGAGATTAATTAATTATTTGGCGTATTCATGAGCTGATGTTGTGAGACAGCCTCACACTCCTGAGGGAGCCACTTTTGAGTGGCGATAGTATGGGCTATTTGTCTGCACTCCTACGCACCAATGCATTTATTATTTTCTTCAGTTTCATTGTTGTGTGTGCTGTTCTTTTTGTGGCTCAGTTTACATTATGCAGCAGCACCTTAGGGAGATGGGCGTTCTCTCCTTTTGCCTTCCCCACAAAATGGATGCAACACTTAGTTGTGTCGGGTGAAATTTTCAGAAGTCATAAAATGGACACAGCTCCCAGTTCTGTTAGGTGGAATTTTCAAAAATCTCAACATAGGAAAATTTTTTAAAGTTGGACTTAGCTGCAGAATTACTAGCTGTTTTATGATATTTTACATCAAGTTTTTGGATAAAAAATACTAGCAATAGATTCAAAGTTCAGGCTTATTTATATGTTGTGTTCTGCTGTCTCATGTGTCATGTGTTATTGCAGCCTTTTTTGGCAGCCTTTCTGTAGGAACCCAGGCTTCTGGTGGTATTAAGTGGACCCTTTGAGGAACATGTACCCCAAATTTCATGCTAATAAAACCAGAAATGCCAAAGTTACTAGTGATTTTATATGATGTTTACCAAACAGCATTCCTCAGAAGAGAGAAAAGCTTACGCTGGATCTTGGCACTAATACCATAAAACTGCCCCCAAAACCCCCTTTACCATTTTGTATGGATCTATGCTTCTGATGGTATTTAGTGGACACTTTGGGTAATATGCATCCTAAATTCCATGCTAGTATAACAGAAATGCCAGAGTTATGAATGATTTTTGAGTGATGTTTGCCAAACAAAGTCAGACCCTCAGAGGAGAGAAATGTTTGCCCTGGATCTTGGCACTCATTACATAAAACCACCCTGAAAGCCACTTGACTCTTCTTTATAGGAACCTGTGCTTCTGGTATTATTTAGCAGACCCTTTGGGGAACATGCATCCTGAATTTCTTGTTAAAAGACCAAGAAAATTATGAGTGCTTCTGCGTGATGTCTTTGACCCATAGACATTTTTAAACATTGACATTCATGTTGAAACTCCAAGAAATGGCAGTTATTAATAATTTTATGTAATGTCAGCCAAAAGCAGGCCCTCAGAGGAGAGAAAATCTCACCCTGGATCTCACCCTGGATCTTGACACTTTACCCTTTTTGTTGGAATCCCGGCTTCTGGTGGTATTTAGTGGACCCATTGAGGAACATATATCCCAAAGTTCTTGTTGAAACTCGAGGAACCAAGGATAGTAGTGATCTTGTGTGATGTCAGCCAAACACAGGCAGACCATCAGAGAAGAGAAAAACTCACCCTGGATCTTAGAAACAGAAACATAGTGAATGACAGCAGAAAAAGACAGATAGTCAATCCAGTCTGCCGCCCATATTACCCTATCATACCCTAGGACCTATTGTCTCTGTGGGGTCTTCGCGTACACTATTCCCTCTTTTGTTATCTATAGTTCCACATCCCTCCTTCCCACTGAGTAGCTAATATCTCCTGACTCTATCCCAGCTGTGTGTGAAGTCATTTATCGTTTTGGCACCCACCACTTCTGCCTGCAGACTATTCCATGACTCATCCACTCTTTCTGTTAAGTAATATTGCCTCACATCCTTTTTAAACCTCCCCCCCATTAACCTCCACTTGTGACCCCTTTTTCTATCTTCTCTGTTTCTGATAAATAGCTCCTCACAGACTACCTTGTTAATTCCTTTCAGGAACTTGAAGGTCCCTGTCATATCCTCCCTTTCTCTTTTGGTTTTGAGTGAATACAAGTTCAGTGCCTTTAGTTGATCCTCATAGGATCTGCCCTCCTGACCCTGAATCATCTTGGTCATCCAATGTTGTACCTTCTCTAACCCATCCCTGTCATTTTTAGGTGTGAACTCCAGAACTGGGCATCGTACTTCAGGTGTGGCCTCACCAGTGACTTATACAGTGGTAACAGTACCTCCTGCCTTCTACTGTCAACCCCTCTCCTGCTGCACCCTAGCATCCTGTTAGCCTTGCTGAAGGCCTTGTTATGGTGGCTGATTTGTTTAAAGGAGTCACTAATGATGACTCCTAGGTCCCTTTCCTCTGATGTTGTGTCTGGCTTAATCCCTCTCCATCCAGTAATCTGTTCTGGGGATTTTGTTCTCTAAGTGCATAACTTTGCACTTTTTGGCATTGAATTTCAGCCATCAGACTTTGGACCAGTTTTCCAGCCTTTGCAGGTCTCTCTGCAGCTCCCTTATCCCCTCCACGTTGTCAACCCCACCACAGAGACTTGTGTCATCTATGAATATACACAACCTGCTCTGGAGTCTCTCTCCCATGTCACTGATGAACATATTGAAGAGGACTGGGCCCACAACATATCCCTGTGGTACTCCACTAGTAGCCTCTCTTCCTTCTGATGTGACCCTATTCACCACAACTCACTGCTGCTCCCCTTCAACCAACATCCTAACTATCTTACTATTTCCTTATCTGTTCCCAGATACCTCATCTTCTTCGGCAGCCTTCAATGTGGTACTGAGCCGAATGCCTTGCTGAAGATGAAGTAGAGTAAATCTACAGTGTGGCTCTTATCAATTACCTTGAGTATCCAGTCAAAGAATACTATCAGGTTGGTCTGACGAGATCTCCCTGTCACAAATCCGTGCTGATTACTATCCTGAAGTCCATTTTTCTCCAGGTATTCCACTAGATCTTCTTTAACCAGTGTCTCCATCAATTTCCCTACCACAGAGGTAAGGCTGACAGTTCTATAGTTTTCCAGCTGCTTCTTGTCCCCTCCCTTGTGCAGTGGAACCACATCTGCTATCTTCCAGTTCCTGGGAACCACCTCCTGCTGCATAGAGTTATTGAATAGTCTCACCAGAGGTTCAGCTAACACTGATTCCAGTTCGCTTAGCATCCTCAGCTGCATCCCATTCAGTTCCAGGGCCTTGTTTACTTTTAGGGCTACTAGCCCCTTTTCAACTCTTTCACCAGTAAATTTCTGTAATTTCATTTTCGGGACCCCCCCTACTAGTCGCCTTTATGCCACTCTCCAGCAAGGGCCTGCTATACTTCCTAGTGAATACTGAACAGAAGTAGCTCAGTTGCTTTCTGTCTGTCAACCTCTGTTACTCTGCTCCCCTCCATTAGCCTGACAGTTCCCCCTTCCATCTTTCTTTTTTTCTTATATATCTGAAGAACTGATTTTCCCCACTCTTGACCCCCTCTGCAATATGCAGCTGTATGTCTGCCTTTGCAATCCTGACTGCCCTCTGGCTTCTCTAGTTTTCTTCTGGTACTTGTCCCATTCATCCCCCTGCTTTTCTTTGTACCTGACAAAGACCCTCTTTTTAGCCCTCACTGCCTTCCTGAGCCTTTCAGAGAACCAGATTGATCTCTTATACTTGTTTTTCTTGATACCTTTCTTGTGCATGTTTTTATTACCTCAAGGATGTCTCCTTTTGTAACTCTCCATCTTTCCTCCACTCTCCTGATGCCATCTACCCCAGTTAAACTGCCCAGCTCAAGTTCCCTCATATGGCTGAAATCTGCTCTCCTGATGTCTAGCATGTCGGCCTTAGACAAGGGCTTACAGGTGCCCAGGGCCAACTCTAACCATATAGTATTGTGGTTGCTGGACCACAGTGGTTCCTCACCCTGTACTCTACCTACTCTTTCTGAGTTGATGAATATCACATCTAGCATGGCTGACTGTCTAGCAGGATCCCAGACCTGGTGTACCAACATGCAGTCCTACAAAACATCAAGCAGGAGCTGGTTTCTGGTGTTCCTGGCCACTAGGCTGCCCCAGTTTATTTCTGGCAGGTTGAGATCTCCCACTATTAAAACCTGCCCCTTTGCTGCCCCCTCCCTACTTCAGCACCTGGTTCCTTATCTCTCTCTTCTCCCTGCTCCAGGTGACCTATAAACCACCCCTATGCTAGTCTTCCTACCTGACAATTATGTGAACTGAACCCACAGTGATTCTACCTCCCCTTTCCCTAATGGTAGCATCCTCTACTACCTCAATCCATTCTCTGATATAGGTGGCCATCTAATCACCTCTACCTGCCCCTCTGTCATGCCTATATAAGGTGTAGCCTGGGACTGCCATGTCCCAGTGGTTGTTCACACTGGTCCAAGTATAGTGGTCATCAGATCCAGCCCAGAATCCACCACCAAAGCCTGGAGCTCACTAAACTTACTACCAGACTCCTGGCATTGCAGCATACCACCCTCCAACATGCACCCACACCTCTTTTGGTTCTCACTTGCCTTCCCCATCACCCTTATCTAATAATCTTTTTGTCTTGTGTTTCCCTTTCTTTCATGTCTTTTGTGTCTACGCTGCACTGTCACCTGGACTCTTTCCTCCTATCCGTTATTCCCTGAACTCCTTACTCCCATTCCTGGAGTAGTCCTGTCTAGGTTCCAGATTGTTCTTCCCACCACAGTGAGATCTCCAACCCCCAGCTTGACACTCATCACATAAAACCACCCCCCAAAATTTAATGACATTCAAGTAGAAATTAATAGACAAACAGAGCAGGAAAGCAAGGATGAACAAGCAGAAAATCATGAAATCTAGACACAGTTAGTGAATGAGGCTGGGCATGGCTCAGTGTTGAAACAACTAGAGGAGGTGCCATTGCCAGTAATTAGCACTGAACTGTGTAACATGGTTGAAAGGGTGCTGAGCCTCAAGCAAAATATGCATCTCATGTTCCAGCTGTTACAGACGCACAGTGGCGTGCACAGTCCAGTGCTTTCCTATCTGTGTGAGTCATCTCCTGTGTCATTTATACAGCTTCTTGAATCAGATGGATTGATTCCAAGAAGTGGGGCAGTGATGGCACAGCAATAATAAGCTCTGACAGTTCCCCACATGTGCCATGTGTGGCTGATAGTGAGGACAATAACATACCTATTACATCTTCTGCCAATGAAATGCTGTTTGTGCCGATTAATGAGGCAAGAGAACTTGAACTGGTGACAATGACCAGTGGCAGGCTCTGGCGGCTCTGATATTTTGGACACCTCAGAATCAGCATCAGCCCCGGAGAAAACTTTTTTTTTTCAATAAGTATTATATCTCCTCTCTTCCCAGCTGGCCCCATTCTGGACAGGTCTTCCCAACTTATTACCCAGCTTCTTTGGGACATACCACTTGCCCATCTGTCTTCTGCCAGTGGACCAGGGAGTCCAGTCACCAATGTGGGGCCTGTGGGAGACTAGGCCTTCATCCTGTGGATCAGGTTTTTTTTTTTCATTTTCTACTCAGGCCCATGGTGCGTGCAATAGAAACAGAGAAATATGGACACATAGAACATAGAAACATTGAAACATATGCAAAGGGTAACCAAGGAAGTGGATCAGGGAGGAATGGTGGATGTAGCCTACCTGGATTTCAGCAAGGACTTTGACACAGTTCCACATAAAATACTGAAGAGCAAGCTGGGGAGCCTAGAAGTAGGTCCTAAAGTAGTAAAATGAGTAGAAAATTGGTTGGGTAATAGGAGTCAGAGGGTGGTGGTAAATGGCATCCACTCTGGAGTAGGCAAAGTGACCAGTGGGGTGCCACCAGGATCAGTACTAAGGCCTGTCCTCTTCAATGTTTTTATTATTGACATTGCAGAAGGACTGAAAGGGAATGTATGCCCACAAGTTTGGCAGCTGGGTTTTAATGCAAAAAAGTACAAAATCATGCACATGGGGCACAGAAACCAGGGGGACAACATAGCAACTGGGAGGAGAGGTATTAACAGCCACAAAACAGGAAAGGGACCTGGGGGTGATCATTTCTGATGACCTGAAGGTAGCTAAACAGTGTAACAAGGCAGTGGGGAAGGCTGATTGGATGTTGAGATGCATAGGCAGGGGAATCTCTAGCAGAAAGAAGGAGGTAATAATAAACCCCTGTGTAGATCACTGGTGAGGCCACACCTTGAGTATTGTGTGCAGTTCTGGAGGCCCCATCTCCATAAGAACATAGATAGGGTGGAGGCGGTACAAAGGAGGGCAACCAAAATGGTGCATGGCCGCATCAAAAGCCCTAGTTGGAAAGGCTTAAATAATTAAATATGTACTCCCTTGAGGAAAGTAGGGAAAGGGAGGATATGATAGAAATATTCAAATACCTCACAGGTATAAACATGGTACAAGAAGGAAGCATTTTCAACAGAAAAAGATGCTCGAGGGCAAGGGGTCACGCTATGAAGACAGAAGAGTGGAGGCTCAAAGGAAATGGGAGGAAATACTTCTTCATGGAAAGGGTGGTCAACTCATGGAACAGCCTCCCAGGGGAGGTAGTGGGGGCAGAAATGGTTACAGGATTCAAGAATGCATGGGTTAGACACAGAGGGATCTTACAAGTAAGGGGGGGGATCACAGACCGAGTAGGGTCTGTGGTGTCACTATAGGTAGGGAATATAGGGCAGACTAGGTGGGCCAGGAGGCCCTTATCTGCCAACAACTCCTACATTTCTATATTTCTAATCTTTCCTTGATTGGTTCTGGTTCAATTGTAAGAAAATTAAAGATACCCCTTTATGGCTTCCTTTTCTGGCCATCCTGTTATCTAAGCCCACGATCAAAACTATCACCATGTTATTTTGAAACAAAAGTGTGAATATTTCTAACATCCTTTATTGATTGAAAAAATGATGCGAAGTCTTGGATTTCCCAACCCTCATTATTGATAGTGAGAGTACTGGATGGGGGGGGGGTGGAAAATAAAAATGAAGTTAACTCAAACTACAGCTGGGATAAATCATCTACCCAGGAGATTTTACATTGGGAGGAACAAGGGAATCTGTTTCTACCCTGGACAGTCTAAGACTTGCCACAAGTGTGGGTCTTGTACTCACCTAAGCTCTGCTTGTGGCGCAGACTGGTGTAGTGGCTGCTTGGAGTATGGCCATACTCTTCAAACTTGCCCCCATCCTTTTAAATGTCATTTGTGTGAGGAACAGGGCCACTCTTTTTGTCAGTGCCCCTGGGCCTCTCACAGTTGTAGTGGTGGTCTGAACCAAGACACGCTCATTGCCCAAGGGCAGTCCCAGGCAGCAAATGAAGATGGAGACCTGACTTTCTCCAGTGAAGAGGCTCAGGATTCCTTTACTCAACCACATTTACTAATTTCTACACCCCTTTCTTCACTCTCTTTAAAGGAAGGAGAGGTTCATGGTTAAGCCTCCTCTGCTGAGACTTCAGCTGCAGACCAAATCCCACCTCCCTCACAACTCTCTGATGCTCCTACTATGTTTATGATTGACATGCCCCCTTCCCGGCACCCCCCTCTTTGAACCCAGATCCTTTTTTGGTTCATGTTAAGAAATGGGGTAAACAAACAAAACTAAAATTTAAATCTTCAAAGCATCCTGATATACTCTTGCGGAACAAATTTAAAGTGTTGGCCTCTCAAACTCAGTGAGGTGACACTGAGGAGGAGGGGGGGGCTCTGACAATTCATTACCGCTCTCTCAAATTAGTCATCCTTTCCGATGTCAAGGACATTCAGAATGAACAAATTGCTAAAAGAGTTCAGAGCAGGACTTAATCACAGTCCGGGGATGGGGGTGTTTTTTTCTTCCCTAATTTTTCATGTTTCAGCAGTGACTCTTTTTTTTTTTACATTGAATGTCAATAGTATTAAAGCAGCAGTGCATCAATACAGTGAAAGTTCCCAGCTGAGGCACTTACTTCTTTCTCACCTCTGTTTGTATGTGTTTCATAAATATGCATACCACACTCCTGTGTGATTGTTACAAGTAAATATTTGTGTTGCCATTGGATTGTACATTTGAGAAAGAATAATGTGCTCGGGAACAGTCCAGGTTCCAGTTGTCTCAGTGGCACAGCTGGTTAGTGCAATCAGAACAGTTTTCGAGCTGGCCTGGGTTCATGTCTCATCTGAGGCACTTACTTCTTTCTCACCTCTGTTTGTATGAGTTCCATAAATATGTACAATGCACTCCTGTGTGATTGTTACAAATAAATATTTGTGTTGCCATTGAGTTGTGCATTTGAGAAAGAGTAATGTGCTTGGGGACAGCCAAGGTTCTAATTGTCTCAGTGGTGCAGCTAGTTAGCGCAGTCAGAATGGTATTCTGGGTGGCCTGGGTTCATGTCCCAGTTGAGGCACTTACTTCTTTTTCACCTCTGTTTGTATGTGTTCCATAAATATGCACACTCCACTCCTGAGTGATTGTTGCACTATAGAATTTACCTAACAATATTGCTTTAGGCACTGATGGTCTTACCCCAGAAGTTTTTAAAACCTTCATTGATTACTTAGCTCCTACGTTGTAGGTTTTGTATACACACATATTGGCCACAGGCAAATTTCCCTCTTCCTTAAGAGAGGTGTTTCTCATTTTTTTGTGCAAAAGAAGGGAACAGAACTGAACTAGATAATTGGCAACCTCCTTGCCTCCTGAACACCAATTATAAAATACTGGCAAAATTGTTGGCCAGCTGGTTGTTTACAGCAGCCGATGTCCACATTTCTAGATCCCAATGCTGTGCATGATGGATCTCAGATAATTTAATAGTATTGCATGAATTATTTGAATGGGGTAATTAAGGTAAATGCCAGGGATATGTTCTTTCTTTAGACCAGAAACAGTCATTTGACCGTGTCAATCTGGCATACCTCTTTGAAGTCCTACACTAGTATGGCATTCCTCCTCCATTTTTGTCCTGGGTTAAGTTGTTATACTCGGTAGCTTGCCTACTCCCTTACGTTAGTTCTTTTTTGGGTACTTCTCTTCTTCATATGAGAGGAGTATGGCAAGGCTGCCCATTGTGTCCTTTATTACTGTATATGTTTTCCCTACAGACCCCTTACTTCACCTTTTGCAAACTCATGCATTGATAAGGGAGCAGTATGTTTGATTGATTCTGATTATGCTGACATCTATGTGACTGATGCCGAAATGCCGACGTGCTCAAGAGATCACCTTAACAAATACCGAAAATCAAAATAATGACAAGTCGAGAAATAAATCTCGGTTCAGGATTGGTGCACTTCAGAATCATGACTCACTATATAGGCTACTAGACATGACCAACAATCTTCACCAACATTAAGAAATGACCAACAAAAAAGTATACAATTCTTGTACTTACCACAGGTCTGGTTTTCAGTATCAACAAGTATCAGCATGTCCTGTTGTACACTGCTGAAAGAACGCTGCTTTGGATAGACACACAGCTTTCCAACAGCAGCATATTTCGGACAGCCACGAAGGAGATGTACATTGAATTTAAAAGTCATCTTTATTTAATCTGAGTAAAAACGAGGCAGTCCATGTTGTCTTCATAGTACCATGTTGTGAGCTATAAGAGGCAGTCAACTTCCACCTGACACCACTGAACTCAAAGTACTGGCATATGTCAATGATTTATGTGTCATCTTATGAGATTCAGCATCTGGAGAACTGATACTTTCCCTCTTATGTGATTTTGCAACTGTCTGGTTCCAGAATATATTATACAAAAAGAGTGACAGTATCACTTGGTGACCCTCTGTTACCTGATCACTCGGAAATCACTGGAATTGACATTCAGAACAATCCTGTGAAATTGCTGGGAATTTACTTTAACCACTGGGATGCCTTCCTGTTTAATTGGGAACAGTGTCTTATTAGGTAGCTGTGTAGCGAAATTTGGGTTGGCTTTGCTTCATTTTGGGCAATCTTTGTAAGAATTAGATAGGCTTAATGTAGTTTTAATTAGCTCTATTTGTGGAAGAGGGGATAGGACTTATAAAAGGAGACTGCTCAGTAGGCTCTAACAACTCTCATTGGGATATGGAGAGTTAAGAGTAAAGTATAACCATGGTAAGGACAGATAGAACTGTTATAAGGAGACTTCTCTGTAGATTTTAGCAGCTAAAGGTGGGAATAGGTGGGTTAAGAGTTTAAAGAAAGCTGCTCGATCATCTCTATTTTAGTGTAGGGGGGAAGGGTACTGGGGACCAGAAGAGACATGTTTAGGATGAGTAGAGGAGGTGGCTCGGGGGGAGAGGGTTCCTTGATCAGGTGTGAAGGAGGGTTACTGGTGGGCGAATAGAGAAACGGGAAGGGTGGTGGGCTGCAACAACTGTGGTGTGCCAATCTTTCTTAATATTGCATGGAGAATGGGGGGATGCTTAGTGTGCAAGCAGATTGTGAAACTTAAAAAAGAAATCATGAGTCTGTGGGAGGAGCTGGGGTGGGCAAGATGGGCCACGGGGAGTAATGGTCCAGTGAGAGGCAATAGGAAGGGAGTGGCAGAGGGAGGGTAACCTGAGTAGTCAGGGGGGAGGGGAGTAAGAAGGTTGCAGGAGGGGGCTCAGAGTCAGGGAGATCCAGACCAAGGGTCAGTGAGTTGGGGGACCCAATGACACCAAGGTGAGAGCAGTGGTGGATGACTTAGCGGGTTGGCAAGAGTTGCAGGAAGATCTGTCAAAGCCTGAGAACTGGTCGGAAACCTGGCAGCTGGGGTTCAATGCCAAAAAGTGCAAATGTTGTAGGGTAGAAGAATGCAGGAGGGAGGAGAAATGGGTTTAGGGGAGGAGAAGAAGAGGTGATGGACAAGGAGTCAGAAGGGTAGGAGGGGCTAACAGGAGGGAAGAAGATGTAGGCCTAGGAGAAGAGTATTCAATAAAACTGTTCACAGTTTTGGTGGGAAAGGAAGAAGAGAAAGAGGATGAGCTTGGAGGTGTAACTGTGGATAGTCAGGATGAAAGTGGTATGGGGGAGTACAGTTGGGGGAATTGTAATAAAGGCAGAAGGGGGAACTACTGTGCAGGAGGAAGATGAGGTGAGTAGGTGATTGTGGGATGGGCAAGGGAGGAAGGGGAGCAAGCAGTAGGAAATAGGGGAGGAGTTCTAGTGCTGGGGACTAAATATTAAGGGTAGTCAAGTGGGGCAGCAAGGGGGAGTGGCATAGTCACATTTGGGTGGAGGCTATGTCAGGAATGACAGCGGGAAGGGTGGGGCAGTCTATTCTGAAGTATGCTAGGAGGGATAGGGAGAAATCTCATTTAATTCTGAATGTGGGGACAAATGACCTGGATGATAGGACAGTGGATGAAGTTCAGAGGAGGTTTGAGGAATTAGGAAAAATATGTGAGGGGGAGGAAGATTTGTAACTTTCTCAGAGATACTTCCTGCTCCCAGGGCAAGCTCTGACAGAAAACTGAGAGTAGAGGAATTTAATAAATGGCTAGGAACTTGGTGTCAGGCCAACGGGTATGGGTTGGTGGGGGGTGGGGAGAGACCTGGGCAGACAGTAATCTTTACTCAAAGGATAGACTGCACTTAAGCAAGGAGGGTAAGAGAGTGTTGAAAACGGGAATAAGTGATTACTTGTAAGAGTGGGGGATGGCAAGTGGGCAGGAGACAAGAGGAGGCCACAGGAGGGAAAGACAGACAAGCTTACCCCCGTGAGAAAGACAAGGGGTTAGGGGTGAGTACTAGGGAGCAGATTAGAGTGGGAAGGAAGGAGGGCAGGGGGGGAAGCTAAGGGGGTGGAAGGTGGTCACTTTGAATGATAGAAACTTTGGGAATAAAATTGTGGAGTTTCAGTCCCTCATGGCAGAGGGGAAGGTGGATATGGTGGCCATTACCGAAACATGGGCCACCCAATACCATGACTGGAACCTGGTCATACCCGGGTACAGAATATTTCGCAAGGATAGAGTAAAGGGGAAAGGGGATGGTGCTATATGTGAGGGAAGGACTGAAGTGTGTATAGGAGGAGGGAGAGGAGGGCAGAACAGAGTCCCTATGGATGCAAATCCAGGACTCAAGGAACAGGACTGTCAGGTTGGGAGTGGTGTACAGACTGCCCTTCCAGTCAGAAGAATTAGACAGGGAACTAGCAGGTCAAATTGGGAGGACCTGCAGAAAGGGGAGTGTGGTGATCATGGGGGACTTCAAACAGGAGAAGGGAGAAGGGAGAAGGTATTGCTGGAAGCCATTCAGGACAATTTCCTGATGCAGATGCTCAGTGAACCAACCAGGTTAGGGAACACTCTTGACCTAGTGTTAGCAAATGGGGAATTTGTGAGGGAACTGAGGGTGGAAGAACCTCTGGCAGGGAGTGACCGCCACTCAGTATGGTTTACGTTGAATTTTGGAAAAGAAGTAGTATCCAACACAAGGGTGTTGATCTTCAGGAGGGCTGACTTCAAGAGGATGGGGAAGTAGTAAAAGAGTACCTGGCCAAAATTCAACCAAGTATGGGCACTAATCAGAGGTGTGAGATCATAAAGCTGGTGGTAATGGAAGCAAATAAAACATGAGTCAAGGCCCAAACTAAGACAGTCAGGGCAAAGAAACCTAGTTGGGTGAGCAAAGGAGTCATGGAAAAGGTAAGGAAGAAAAGAGCCATCTTTAGGATGTACAGAAAAACAGGGAGAGGGAGGACAGGGAAGAGTACCTGAAGGACGCGAAGGAAGTGACGAGGGCAGAAAGGGCAGCCAAGGCTACAAAGGAGCTCAGGCTAGCGCAGGGCATCAAGGAGGGGGAGAAGGAATTATTCAGGTACATCAGGGGAAAAAAGGAGCTGCAGGGACAATATAGTAAGGATTAAGAAAGGGGATTGTGTGGAAGCAGGGGGTGAAAAGGTAGAAGTGCTAAACTACTACTTCTGCTCTGTATTTACTAAAGAGAAGGGGGGAGATACCCAGGGGAGATTTGAGGGCAGAAAAGGGGGGTGAGGGGCTGATGGATAGGGAAATCACAAGGGACAGAGTGCTGGAGGGCTTGAGGACACTAAGGGTGGACAAGGCACCAGGGCCAGATGGTGTTCATCCCAGGGTACTGAAGGAGATGGCAGAGGTCCTGGTGGGGTCATTGGAAGACCTATTCAATGCCTCACTGGACTCAGGTTGTGTTCCTCAGGATTGGAGGATGGCTCACTTGGTACCTCTCCATAAGAGTGGCCCCAAGGATGAACCAGGAAATTATAAACCGGTGAGCCTCACATCCATCGTAGGTAAGCTGATGGAGAAAATCCTGAAGGAGAGGCTGGTGTCCTTTCTGGAGGCCAGTGAGCTGCAGTACAAAAGACAGCATGGTTTTGTCACTGGCAGATCCTGCCAGACCAACCTGGTGGAGTATTATGACTGGGTAACTAGGCAACTGGACAAAGGCCATGCAGTGGATGCCCTGTACCTGGACTTCAGTAAGGCACGTGACTCAGTGCCACATGGGAGACTGGGAAGTAAACTACAAGATACAGGGGTAGGTACAAAGATGGTGGTCTGGGTAGTGAACAGGCTACAAGGAAGGTAGCAGGGGGTAGTGGTGGATTGGGTGCTAGCATCCCAAAGGGCGGTGAGAATCGAAGTTCCGCAGGGTTTGGTGTTGGGACCAGTGCTGTTTGGAGTATTCATTGCAGACATTTTGGTGGGCATCAACAGCAAAATCAGTCTGTTTGCTGATGACACCAAGATGAGAGCAGTGGTGGATGACATAGGGGATTGGCAAGAGTTGCTGGAAGATCTGTCAAAGCCTGAGAACTGGTCAGAAACCTGGCAGCTGGGATTTAATGCCAAAAAGTACAATGTGCTGCATTTTGGGGCTAAAAACCATAGGAGAAGCTACCAGCTGGGGGGAATGCAGCTAGCTGTGACTGAAGAGGAGAAGGACCTGGGGATGCTAGTTATGGGTGCAAAGAATAACTTGGCACAATGTAGAAAGGCAGCTGCAAAGCTCAACAGAATGCTGGGTTGTATTGTTAGGGGGATATCATCAAGGAGGGGGAGGTGATTCTGCCATTGTATGGATTGCTGGTTAGGCCACACCTGGAGTACTGCATGCAGTATTGGCGCATGTACCTGAAGAGGGACATTAAGTTACTGGAGGGGGTGCAGCGCAGAGCAACAAAGATGATTGGTGGTCTGGGGGATTTAACTTATTATTTATTTTTATATTTTTATTTAGCTTTTGTTGACCGGGTAAGTGCACTAGACAAATCCTGCCTATTTTCAGGCACGACCCGGGGGAAGGGGATACAGATGAATGCCAACTGACCTTGAACCAGATTAAGCTGTTGGTGGTATTTTTAGTGAATGAGGGAAATTTGGCCAGGACACCGGGGAAATTCCCCTACCCATTCAACTTATGAGGAAAGGCTGAGGGAATTGAACATGTACTCACTCGAGGAGAGGAGGGAGAGGAGCAATATGATTGAGACCTTCAAGTACAGTACATGAATGGAATAAACAAGTCTTGTATGGAGGGGGTTTTCAAACTTAGGGAGGGGAGGGACACCTGAGGCCATGATGTGAGACTGGAGCAGGGTAGGTTCAAGAGGGAGATGCAAAGACACTTTTCTACAGAGAGTGTGGTGGCCAGGTGGAAAGCGCTACCGGCAGAGGTGGTATCCAGTATAACTGTGGGCAGCTTCAAAAGGGGATGGGACAGGGCAAGAAGGGGGGATCAAGGGAGGGGGGAAGAGAGGGAGGGGCAGTTGCAGAATAAGAGCTGCTAGCTGCACATTCAAGCAGACTTGGTAGACCGTAAGGCCTTCTTCTGCTGGCAATTTTCATATGTTCATATGTCTACAAAAGGCAGAGAGGAATCTAGCAGTCTGGAAACACAGGAACTTGGCTAAACTTAAAAGGGTGTAACTCATTAAAACATTGTTTCTTCCTTGTTTCAGGTATCTTAGTTATGTTTTTCCACACACAGCCCTCCTCCCCCAATCCCGTGAAACCCGACTACTTAGCCTCTTTTTCTAAGGTCTTTGGGACTCCAGGTTGAACACCATTAAAAGAGATGTCACATATCAGACCTGGGCCAGGAGTGGCCTCAACATTGAGAGCCCCATAGCATTTTGTTTTAGTATTTGTTTTAATAGTAGTTTTACCCCACACCTCCATGGAGCCTCTCACCAGTGGGTCTCTTTAATTGAAGATTGCCTCTTGCCTTTTATGGCCTTCTGGACTTCTGGTGGTATCTGGCCCCCTGGGTGAGAATATGACTATGTTCTTCCATAATATGTAAAATTTGCAGTAAGAACACTGCTTCTCTGGAAATTATCTTTTGCTGGGTGTGCTCCATTGCAGAGAAGAAACTTATATTTTCCATTCTAGCTTTAAATTTCTTGCCCCCGTTGAACCAAAGTTTTGCCCATCAGATAAAGTTGATCTAGCCCTTTCTGAACTTACCAACAAAAAAAATTCAAATTATATGTGGGATAAACTACTGCTTAGCATCCATGGGAAATTAGCTGTTAAGGATTCTTTGAAACATAAGTCTTTGACGGACTGTGACCAAGACCCACCTGTGACGAGGTTTTGGAAATACAAACCCATTTTTTTAGTTGAATGTCCCCTTAGTTGTTTATTTTTGGATTAAGGTAAGCAACAAGTGGTGGTGTCCAGTCTTTTCTACTGTTACTTATGAGGCATTTATTCACCAAGTTGAAACTGTTTTTTCCATGTATCTTATAGGTTCACTAGCAATGAAGAGGATGCTCACACCATTCAACCAAGAAAGAAAAAATAAACCATTTTCAGTCCATGCTTGGTTTATTATAGCAGCATATAGAAGGAAATAGAAAATACAGGTGCTAGCAGCACAGGGCAAGCCTGTCTGCCTGGCTTACGTTTCACCCCACCATTGGGACTTCATCAGAGCTAATTATAAAATGTGTATCTAGTGTGTTAAATACACTTCCCAATTACATTTCAAATACCTACAACCTATCAGAGTATCTACCTTATTAAACAGCAAGTGTTGACAATTCAATAATAAATCTGTATTTTTCTTTTAAAGCTATACTTGCCCTTAACTTCCTATAAACAGGTATTGATTTAGTAATTTATTAGTAACCAGAAAATTACAACAACCCACCACCTAGTAAATTTAAATATGGTCAACAACCACATTTATACTTTTGTGTTCAAATTCCATTTGACCATTTTCTTCTTGGAACCTGCAATTTTAGAATACAGTAGGTATAAAAAACATTCAAGTTGTCCAATTGCCATCACAGTTTATACAATATATATTTATATATTAAACAACAGGTTATCAAAATGAATAGGATACCCAGGAATTGATTCATTTACTTTATTATTGAACTACAAGGCTGTATCTATGTTGAAGGAAAAGATGGATGGGGGGAAGAAAAGGGAAAAGGGGAAGGAAAAGGCAAGGGGGGAAATAAATAAGAGAAGGATAATGGTTAGAAGGCTACATCCATTTATTTTTTAATTGTTTTTCTTTTCAAAAAGGTGGTGGGTTGCTGTAATATTCTGGTTACTAATACACCCCAACATCCCCCTAGCCTTATCTACTTCTTTAGTGGTCTGCTTGGATGATTTCAGGTCATCGGTGATGATGCTCAAGTCTCTTTCTTCCCTTGTGACTGCCAGTAACTCCCCTCCCAGCCTACAGGTGGGTTCATGGTTTCTCTTCCCTATGTGCATGATCTTGCACTTCTTTGCATTAAACCCCAGTTGCAACTCTTGCAACCATTTTGCTAGTTTCTCCAGATCTCTTCTCATTCTGCCCACCCCATCTGGATCATCAACTCTGTTGCAAATCTTGGTGTCATCTGCAAACAGACAGACCTTACCCTCCAGTACATCTGCAATGTCACTGATGAAGATATTGAAGAGGACTGGCCCCAGGACTGATCCCTGAGGTACCCCACCTGTGACTTGCATCTCTAAGCAGACTGGTGGACCAGAGGGGTGCAATTGATGTTGCCTACCTTGACTTCAGCAAAGCTTTTGATACTGTTCCACATAGAAGATTGATTAATAAGATGAATAGACTTGGGGTGGGTCAGAAGTTGGTCAACTGGGTGGCAAACTGGTTGGTGGGCAGAAAACAGAGAGTGGTGGTAAATGGTATACAGTCAGAAGAGATGCAAGTCACAAGTGGGGTACCTCAGGGATCAGTCCTAGGGCCAGTCCTTTTCAATATCTTCATCAGTGATGTTGCAGATGGACTGAAGGGTAAGGTTTTTCTGTTTGCAGATGACACGAAGATCTGCAACAGAGTAGATGATCCAGATGGGGTGGGCAGAATGAGAAGAGATCTGGATAAACTGGCAAAATGGTCGGAAGGGTGTCAACTGGGGTTTAACACAAAGAAGAGCAAGATCATACACATAGGGAAGAGAAACCCTGAAGCCACCTATAGGTTGGGAGGGGAGTTGCTGGCAATCACAAGGGAAGAAAGGGACTTGGGCATCATCATCACAGATGACCTGAAATCATCCAAGCAGACTACTAAAGCGGAAGGTAAGGCTAGAGGGATGTTGGGGTGTATTAGTAGGGGTATCACAAGTTGTAAGAGGGAGGTAATAATCTCTCTTTACAAGACACTGGGTAGGCCCCATCTGGAGTACTGCATGCAGTCCTGGAGGCCGCACCTTCACAAGAACATTAACAAAATGGAGGCAGTTCAGAGAAGGGCAACCAAAATGGTGCAGGGACTGCATCAGAAAACATATGAGGACAGATTAATGGAGCTCAGTATGTATACCCTAGAACAAAGGAGGGGAGAGGTGATATGATCAAAACATTCAAACACCTTAAGGGCATTAACAAGATGAAAGAGTCTAACATGTTTCAATATATGAAAAATAGCAGGACAAGAGGGCACAGCATGAGATTAGAAGGAGACCGATTAAGGGGTATTGTGAGAAAGTTCTTTTTCACAGAAAAGGTGGTGGATGCATGGAACAGCCTACCTCAGGAAGTGGTGGATATGAATACAGTGCAGGGCTTCAAACAGGCATGGGATAGGCATAAGGGGGCAATACAGATGAGCATGAATAGATAGGCCATTGACAGAGTACAGGCCTATGGCACATTCATAAGGTAGAAAAAGAAATGGGCAGACTGGATGGGCCTTGCGGTCTTTATCTGCTGTCAACTTCTATGTTTCTATGTTTTTACCATCCTCTTCCCCCCAATCTATCCTCTTCTCCCTCCCCACCGCCAGTATTCCCAGCTCCCACTTTAGCATCCACACTTTCCCCATCAAAAAGCCTAACCTCCTGCACACTGGGCATCCCCATGCATGCCTCAGTGTCCATAGGAATAGCTGCTGCCCCGTATTCCTTAGAGCACACCACCCTTCCCCTAGCCTCCTGTCTCTCATACATGTTAACCCCCCCCACACTGTTTGTTGGTCTAACCCCTGCTACGCTTTTGGAAGTCCTGTGCTAGTCACCTTCCCCTCCCAATGTTGTCATAAGTACTCCCATCACTCTCTCACTATCTAGGGTGATGTTCTCTTTCACTCACCTAGTTTTACTCATCTAAACAACCTGCCTCTGCAGGCCTAACCCAGATACAGAATTGCTATAGTAGCTTAATTTATCCTGCCTCTACAAGCCTACCCTGGATAGGGAGTAGCTTAGCTTCTACTTAGTCCTGGCTCTATCGGCCTTCCCTAGTTATGTAATAGAAACATAGACAATGACGGCAAAAATAGACCAGAGGTCCGTCCAGTCTGCCCAAATTTCCTATAATTCCTGGAACCTACTTTTCCTCCATGGTACAAACCTTCCCGTCATCTCTTCAGATGCAACCCATCTGGCCCAGGTGCCTTATCTATCTTAAAGGCAACCAACCCTTTCAGAACCCTTTCATTCGTGAACAATGGCTGTCTAATTTCTCGGATTCCCTTAGTGGCTGCTTTGATGCCACTCTCTGGCATGGACCCACTGTCCTCCTTAGTGAAAACTAAGAAAAAGTAGTCATTTAGGATGGTGGTCTTTTGCCCATCCACCTCTATCACCCTACCCCTTTCAACTAACCTTACGATCCCCCCACCTTTTTTCCTTTTTTCACTAATATATCTGAAAAACTGTTTTTCTCTGTCCCTGACCCCCTCCTTGATATGCAGCTCTGTGTCTGCTGTGGCCTCCCTAATGGCCCTCTTTTTCTCCCTATTTTTCTGTACATAATCCTCCCATTCTACCCCCCGCTTTTCCTTGTATTTATAGAAAGCCTTCTTTTTGGCTCTTATCTTGCCTCCCTAGTATTCCTACTTTTACATGCTCTCCCTGTCTCTTTTCTTCCCTCCCTGCCCCTCCTACTCTATCCTGAACACTATATCTGTTTCAGTTTACCCCCCACTTCACCTGTTTCCTCCTGGGCAGTATTCCCTGTGGCCTGCAATCTTCTGTGCAGACACCCTGCCAATGCTCCATATGCCACCTAGGAAGATGTTACTCTCCTGCTTCATGGCACCCATGCTTCCAGGTCACTCACACTTCAGTATCGCTTGCAATTCTGGGAATTTTATAGGGGGCTGCAGTCACAGGGCTCTTCTGCCTCCAGTGATACTGCTCTTGGTGTCTCTTGCCCTCCCACCCTCTGACCCCTTCTTCTCTGTTCTACCTCCCTTCCCCACGCAAAATCAACAAAGCATTTAGATGTAGTTTTTCAAATAAAAATCAAAAATAGCCCATGGCGCTCACACTTATCCCCCTCTTGTTGCTCCTGCTGGCACCCACTTCAAGCTGGACTGAGATTCAGTGTTCCCTTGGGTTTTGAACTACCCAACTTCTTTGTAAAAACTACAGCCACACTATTGTCAGGTGTAGTAGAGGCACAGGTCAGGAAGCATAGGCAAACCAGGAAAAGTGATAAAATTATCAAGTAGCATTTTATTATTAACAACAATAACATAAAAACATTGTACAGGATAGCTCTTCATACAGGCAGTTCAAACAAAGTTCTACATCTGAGAGTCTCTTGTTAAAATCTCAATCTCTCCATCACTAAACAAAAACATTACTCTCTTTTTTATAAGATTTATTTCCTGATAGTTTAAATTTTGCATTCTGTTGTTGTAAATCAATCTCCTGTTTCTCACAAAATATCTCAGAACTTTGTTTCTTTCCTGAGGTCAGACTGCAGGTGCAACAAAGTAGAACATTCTGTCCCAGGTCTGGTCGCCTGTTGACAATTTTGTAAGCAAGTTTGTGTTCCAGACTGATATCTTTTCTAATATACCCAAACAGCTTTCTGCAATCATTTCAGCAATAAAAGTATATACATTTGCAAACTAAGGGATCCCATGTTCATGTAAAGATTCACATGTATTTTTTATAACCATAGAGAAGCAAGGGGAGAAAGAAAGTATAGAAACAGCTAGAAACAGGAAATGAAGGAAAGGAGATAATAAGGGGAAATTGTGAGCCTGTTGGAGTGGCCAGTTCCTAGGTGCCACAAGAAAATTGAATTGTGCAATCAGACAGACAAGTGATAGAAATAGGACAGGACAAACTAGATCCTTGCTTTTAACTCTTTATGTATAACAAATGGGACAGGGTTTTATCCAACCCTGAAACAGCAGACTGCAGTTACAGGCTCACCCACTTCTAATGACACAACTCCTGGTGTCTCCCTTGACCCTTCCTCAATTATACCTCTGACCTTATTCCCCCTTTCCTTCCCCACACAGAATCAACATGACATTTATAAGCAGTTTTTCAAATAAAATAAACGATATCGCTTGGAGTGCACTTACTGTATCTCCACCCTTAGTGGTTCCCACTGGCATCTACTCCAAACTGGGCTGAGATGCAGTGTTCCTTCACATTTTGATGGCACGGGGTCATAATGTCACAGACAACACTGTGCATATGACCACTGTGCAGTCGGAAACAGCGTCCGGCAATAACAGATAGCTGTTCTTTTGTTTTGTGGGGCTTTGCCCACCGCACACTCCAAACACCCTGGAACTAGTATAATCAGCTCTGAGGGGGTGTGGACACTGGGAAAAGGAAACAAAAATAAACCAAAGAGATTCCCTAGAAGGGAATAAAACCACGATTCCCCCAGCCCATGCACTCTAGGGTCAGGTGCTCTAGCCACTCCACCATGGGAGCAGCTCGACTGAGTACCCAACCAGCAGTGCCTACATATATTTCCTCCTTCCTGGTGAGTGACAGGGGATAGTAATAGTATTGCATTGCTGATATTCCCCTGTTGTTCTAATCCCCTATGCACTACCTGTAACACACTCCTGCTCTGCATGGGTTAGTGTGTGTGGTTATGACTTGGTACCCATTTTGACTACATGATTCCTCTGTTAAAAAAAAAAAGAAAATTACAGCTGCCATATTGGCTGCAGTCACACGCTCTCCTGCATCCAATGGCACAGATTCTTGCATCTCTTGACCCTCGCTCTGTCCACCTTCTGACCCCTTCTTCCCTCTCTCATCCCCTCCCTTCTGAACACAGAATCAACACAGCATTTACAAGCAGTGTCTTAAATAAAAATCAACAATAACTCTTGGTATGCACACTTATCTCCTCCCTTTGTGGCTCCTGCTGGCATCCAGAAGAAGACAGAATGTGAGGCTTGATGTCTTTATTTTATGGTTTGTTAGTTATTACACTGTGTTATCAGGGTGCTTTACTTACAAGTTGGAGTTGGGGAGGTGGGGTACAAACTACTCAGGTACTAGTATGCCAAAATATTTGCTTTACAGCTAAACTTAGCACAGTTGATCACTGATACTACTCACACTAAACTACATCCAGGTAGTTCAACCTTGTTAAATTTAGTCTTCATCAGTTCCCCATATCATTATTTGTAGTTGGGTGTATGACCTGATTTATTTAATGATGATAATTTGATTTTATTTTTGTGTGTTCATGGTAAAGACAGTTTCTGGTCCCTCAAAATTTATCAGATCCTAGTCTTTTAAATCATTTGACTATTTAAATTTTATTTCTGATCTGGAAAACATAAATTGGTAAATATTAACAGCTCCCACTGGCCCCCACTCCAGTCTTGGCTGAGATTCAGTGTTCCCCAATTCCTTTGTAAAAAAAAAAACTACAGCTGCCCAATTGGTGGGCTTCAGTCATGAGGCTCTTCTGTCTCCAATGGTGCTGTTCCTGATGTCTCTTGACCCTCCCTCAACCAACCCTCTGACCCCTTCCTCCCTCTTCCCCACCCCTTCCTACACAGAATCAGCACAGCATTTGCAAGCAGTTTTTCAAATAAAAATCAAATGTAGCACTGGACACACATACTTATCTCCCCACTTGTGTCTTCCGCTGGTATCAAGAAGAAGAAGACAGAATGTGAGACTTGATGTTTTTATTTTATGGTTTAGTAGTTATTACACTGTGTTATAGAGGTGCTTTGCTTACAAGCTGGAGTTGAAGAGGTGAGGTACAAACTACTCAGGCATAAGTACGCCAGAACATTTTCTTTATGGCTAGGCTTAGTGCAGTTTTCATTGATAGTAATATTAAACATCCAGGTGGTTCAACCTTGTTAGACTGAGCCTTCGCAAATTCTTCTCATCATTATTTGCAATCTGGTATACTACCTGAATTATGTAATGATCATAATTTGATTTTTTTTTCTTCTTGGTAGTGGAAGAGTTTCTGGTCCATCAACATTTATCAGATTCCATTCTTTTAAATTATTTGACTATTTAAATTTTATTTCTGATCTTGAAAACATAAATTGGTAAAGATTAAAACTCTTCCCTGAACTTCAATTGGGTCGGAATTATTTTGCATCCAAATTTCTTAAAGTAGTGGATAAGCATCTCCCCTTTAAAACAAAAAAGTAAGAGAATTCTTTGGCTCAGTGGTATTCCCACCTGTTGACCAAAATAACAAACTCTGGCCAGAGCTGATAGGGCTGTGAAGCACTACCAAGTGATGGAAGTTACACATGTGCATAGAAATTATTCAACGCCCAGGTGTAACTTGGCCATATTTTGCAGGTGGTGCACCTGATTTTCAGTTTGGCCTTTTTTGGACCCCTCCTCATGAACAGTGCCAGTGTCATTTTGTTCAGTAGTCCCGAAAGGTGATTGCACACACCAAACATGCTATTCTGCACCACAGGTGTAAAACACAGTTCAGGCAGGTTGTGAAAAATAACAGCTGTACTGTTGTGAAGCAGGTGTGCAAAAATGGCAATGTTAAAAATGTGGAGTGAAAATATTAAAAATTAGTAACGTTAGGAGCGTGCATAGAAACTGCGCAATGCACGCTCATAACGCAGTCAGTGTTTGGAATTTTTTCACCAAATTTGCAACATCGGCATTTTGGGACTCCACCTCATGAACAGTGGCACTGTCATTTCATGAATCAGTCCTGAAAGGTGATTCTGTGCAGTGATCGCGAAATCACCTTTCAGGACTGAGTATCAAAATGACAGTGACAGTGTTCACAAAGAGGGGTGCCAAGAAGCCCATGTTGAAAATTTGGGGCAAAAATTCCCAAAAATGGCTGAGATATCAGTATAAGTTGAAAACCCCATTGAATGGCTGTATAGCACACTTACCTTTAATTCTTCAGTTCGCGGTTGGGCTTTGAAGAGTGCAGACGTGTCCCGGTCCAGAGAATATGACAGCGCTGACCTCCAGAGGTAAGTATGGGATAAGGGGGTTGTGGAGAGGTGGGTGCACAGTGGGAAGGTGGGGAAGGGGAAGGGAGACTGCACCGACGACAAGGGACCGTTTTTACTTTTACAGGGAAACAAAACTGATGTTTTCAATTTTACAGCAAAAGGAGAAAGAAAAAAGGACAAAAAACATTTCAGCACACTGGGGTGGGTTCCCAGCGTGCCACATGAATGCCGACATGGGGATTGGGCACCCCATGTCGTGCATAACTTGGGCATGGGGCACCACAAAAAAACAAAATCGATGAGGGACTGTTTTCTAATTTATAGAAACAAAAACAATTCTGCATACTGGGGTGGGCTCCCAGTGTGCAACACCAGATGACCATGACTTCGGGAGGGGGCACAAACAGTGAATGGCATAATGCCATACACAACATGGCAGCACTGCACCACTGCGCATGCACGTGACTCATGCGCATGCACAGTGCATGCATCGGAATGCTGAAGTAACAGCCTGAAATAGTGAGACTGTTATTCCATACGCCAATCGTGGTGGAGGGCTTTCAGCTCCGCTGGGCTTTCGGAAGGATACTTCCAAAAGTCCAATGGAAGAGATTGTGAGATCAGACGTTTTCAGAGCTAAAAAGCTCTCACAAAATGGCTGTAGGCTCCACCCACAGCCCTAAAAAGGGATACAAATAAGGCATGGAAGGTTGACCATAATTCTAAATTGCATAGGGACTGGAATTTTTACAGGAAACTTTGTAATTAATGTGTCCTGGAAGTAAGGAAGGAAGGCCAAAGAAGAACAAGGCAGTGGGGGCGGGGGGAGAATAGGGGTAGGGAGGAGACAGGCTGGAGGGTGGTCTCACTGAATGCAAGAAGCCTAAGGAATAGAACAGTGGAGTTACAGGCTCTCTTGGCGGTGGACAGGGTGGACATTGCAGCCATCACAGAAATGTGGGCCACCCAGTACCAGGACTTGGAAATGATGATCCTGGGGTTCAGTTATTCAGAAAGAATAGGGCTAAGGGGAATGGGGGGGAGTGGTGATCTATGTAACGGAAGGGATAAAGTGCATAAGGGAGGAAGGGGAGGAGAGAAGGGGAGGACAGAAGCACTATGGATGCAGTTCTATGATGGAAAGAATAGGACACTGAGAATGTGGGTGGTGTACAGGCCACCAGCTTAGGGGATTGACCTGGATAGGGAATTAGCTGAACAAATTAGGAGGATCTGCAGGAAGGGGAGCACAGTGGTGGTGGTCAACTTCAACCCACCAGGGGTGGAGTGGGGCACCCCATCCACCATGAGTGCAAGGGAGTGTGTCATGCTAGAAGCATTTCAAGACAGCTTGCTGACACAGCTGATCAAGGGGATGACTTGGTTCGAAAGGACTCTGGACCATGTACTGGATAACAGGGAAGCTTTAAGGAATCTGGAAGTGGAGGAACCACTGTCTGGGCATGACCACTATTCGGTGTGATTCATGCTCAACATCGGGAGGGAAACAGGGGGCACTGGTACAAGGGTGATTGAGTTTAGGGGGCAGACTTTAAGAAGATGGGGGAAATTTGGGGCAGGCACCTGGCAGGAATGCAACCACACTTAGATGCAGATCAGAAATGGGACATCATAAAGGAAGGGCTGGCGGAGGCAACAGAGTCTTGCACTAGAAAGAAAAGCAAGAAGGGAAGGGAAAAGAAACCCAGTTGGCAGACACAGAAGGTTATGGAAAGGGTGAGGGCCAAGAGGGCAGCATTTCAAAAGTACAGGAAATCAGGGAGGGGTGAGGATAAGGATATGTACATGGAGAAGTCCAGGGAGGTTACCAGACTGGTCAGGGTGGCCAAGGTGTCCAGGGAGCTGAGACTGGTGCAGGGAATTAAAAGTGGAGAAAAAGACTTCTTCCGCTACATTGGAGAGAGAGAAGAAAGAGCAAGGATCAGCTGGTGAGGATTAAGAAGGATGTGGGGTGGGTGGAGAAGGGGGCAGAGCAGGCAGAGGCACTAAATGAATATTTCTGCTCTGTATTCATGCAAGAGAAGGAGAGGCAGATACCCCAGGTGAGGGGGGTGGGTGGAGAGATGACAGATGTAGGGATTATGGACAGCAGGGTACTAGAGGAGTTGAGGGCATTAAGGGTGGACAAAGCATCTGGCCCTGATGGTATTCACCCTAGGGTACTAAGGGAGTTGGCAAAGGTCCTGGCAGGGCCACTAGCTGACCTGTTCAATACCTCCCTGGACATAGGATGTGTACCACAGAACTGGAGAATGGCCCATGTGGTGCTCATCCACAAAAGTTTCCCAAAGGATGAACCAGGATCTATATGCCAGTGAGCCTCACATTGATTGTAGGAAAGCTCATGGAGACCATACTAAAAGAGAGGCTAGTGAGCTTCTTAGAGGAAAATGGTCCCCAGGATGGTCAACAGCACAGGTTTATAGTGGGCAGATCCTACCAGACAAACCTTGTAGAGTACTACAACTGAGTAAAGTGGGAACTGGGCAAGGGCCACGCAGTGGATGTCATGTATTTGGACTTCAGCAAGGCCTTTGATTCAGTGCAGCATGGGAGGTTTGGGGGGAAACTGGAATATTTGGGGGCAGGACTGAAAATGGTGAAATGGATCACAAACTGGCTAAATGGAAGGAAGCAAAGGGTGGTAGTGGGGGGGGACCTCTCGTCATCGAGAGCGGCGACAAGCGGGGTACCACAGGGATTGGTACTGGCACCGGAGCTGTTTGGGATTTATATTTCAGATATCTCACAAAGATTTGAAGCAAAATGAGCCTGTTCACAGACAATACCAAGATGAGAGCTGCAGCTGATGATGCGGAAGGGTGGAAGAGTTTGCAGGAGGACCTGACTAAGCTGCATGAGTGGGCGGAAACATAGCAGTTGGGATTCAATGCCAAGAAGTGCAAGGTTATGCACTTTGGAGCCAGGAACCAGGGGAGAGATTATCACTTGAATGGGGTACAGTTGGGAAGCTCCACAGAGGAGAGGGACCTAGTAGTGATCATTACAGGGAGCATGAACAGCTCTGCTCAATGCAGGAAGGCAGCAGCAAAAGCCAACAAAATGCTGGGGTATATTGCAAGAGGGATCTCCTCTAGAAGGAGGGAGGTTATCCTGCTCCTGTATAGGTCATTGGTCAGGCCTCACCTGGAGTACTGCATGCAGTACTGGCACTCATTCCTGAAGAAGGATATCAGATTGTTGGAAGGGGTGTAGCGAAGAGCCACAAAGATGATCCAGGGATTGGAGCGCAAGCCCTACAAGGACAAGCTGGGAGAGTTGAATATGTATTCACTGGAGGAGAGGAGGGATGGGGGGATATGATCGAGACCTTTAAGTATCTGAAGGGCATAAACAAGACCAACACAGAAGGGAATTTTCAGATGAGAAGGGGGAGGGACATGAGAGGGCATGGACTGAGACTGGGGGAAGATTCAAGAGGGACATGAGACATTTTTTCACAGAAAGAGTGGTGGACAAATGGAACACCTTATCAGATGAGATAGTGTCCTGTAAGATGGTAGGCAGCTTCAAGAGGGGTTGGGACAGGGTAAGGGTAAGGGATGCTGGGAAGGGGCGGCAGGAGGGGCAGCTGCATGATGAGGGGCTAGCTGCACACTCGAGCAGACTCGATAGACCATGAGGTCTGTTTCTGCTGGCAATTCCATATGTTCATAAATTCTGAACTATTATTAAGAATTTGAACAGGCAGCCTAAATCAATGTTCAGTATAAAAATTCAACATGATGATGGAATGGTAGTTTAGGATAATATATTAGCTGACACCTTTAATAAATATTTCAGTGAGTCCAGTAATTTCTTTGAACAGGTGGACAATAATCAACAGGATCTGGGGACCTACCTACCAATAGGGAGTGGTGGTCCTTTCAAGTTTGCTAAAACAGAAATTTCTGAGGTGCTTGATGTGCTCCTAAATTTAAAATCTGGAAAAGTGAAGGTCCTTGGCCTAGTGGCATGGTGGTTGCACTACCACCCACCATGCCAGTGATCTGGGATCAGAAAAAATCTTAGGTTGTTTGGGGCCAATTGGGGAGGATACAGCATCCAGTGGACTGATGTGCTCTTCCAGTGAATGAGGGTTGCCAGCTTCGCTGCATGACTGCCACCAGGTGAAGGCATGGTGATAGGATAGTTAGGGAGCAGCATGAAGGGAGAGAGCTGCAGGGCTTCTGCAGTGCATGCGTGCCTCTACATGCACACCCTGACATGCACACCTCAGCAATAGGGAGGAAGGCAATAAGGAGGGAAAAAACATGGGGATGGGCTTCATGAAGCCATGCCCATGTAGTTGTGGCCTGCTGTGCCATCCAGCCATGGGCATTCTGGATATGTGTGCTCTGGGAATCCACAGGGGAACTAGGCCCTGACTTTAAGAGGTCAGAGATGGCTGCAGCTCATGGAGACAGAGCTGTTAGCTACCTGTTCTGCACACTACAAACCCAGTACGCTGACAGCTCAAAACAACCGCAACAAACACAAGAAAGTGGCGCACAGAAGCACAATTGGCTACAGCATTTAAATATGCTCCAAATTTAATGATAAATCCATGGTGCTACAAGAAAAGCAAGGAGAGAGATATTACACCCCAGCACTTCATCTCTATCCCTAGAGGCTTCGTTGAGGGCTGGGACAATCAGTATAGGGATTACAATCTTAATGTAGGGATCAAATGAGAAATCAATCATCCAACAAGTACCTAGTTAAAAAGGTATTGCTACATAACTGCTGACATTATGCCAATGGAGCAAAGACTCCCTTAATCCAAATACTGATGCCAAATAGTAGCTCAGCATAAAAATGCCATTAATAAAACTTCTTCTGTGAAACTACATACCATAATAAACTCATATTAGAAAAGCATCTCACACAGACAAAAATAACAGCCCAAAACATTCTACATATTGTTATATAGGACTGAGGAAATAACAATAGCTGCTATAGAAATATATATCTAAATGCCGAACTAGCATAACAGATTGGCTATTGATTTTTTGTTGACTTTTTTTCTACTAAATTTAAACATCTTACATCTTATATTTGGGACAGCATGGATATTTTGGGCAAACTGCAGACAATAGAATGGGAGGAAGATTTTAGATGGTTGTGCATGGATGTTAATTCTTTGAATACATCTATTTAATAATTCTTCTTATTTACAGGTTTGTGGGATGAAACATCATGGGATAGAGTTGAAGTGTTGGGGTGTAGTATCTCTCTCCCCGCTTTTCTTGTAGCACCATGGATTTATCATTAAATCTGGAGCATATTTAAATGCCGTAGCTGAGTGTGTTTCTATGCGCTGCTTTCTTGTGTTTGAATCATACAATGCCTTGGGTTTTGGCTAGACTCCCAGGGCTCTGGAAATAAGCATATTGACCATTTGATAGGGAAAACTGGTACAAGGGTGGGTCTCCTTTATTGGACCAAAAGCCATTTCGATTCAGATACTATTCAGAAAATTGTGCAGGCTCAAATTTTCAAATTTGTCAAAAAAAGTGGGGGTCTGGAGTCTTCCAATTTTTTGACTATGCAGATTTACTGTATGAACATGTTTCAAGTGATCAGCTCTGTAATTTATTAATTTTTTATTTATTTAAAAAATATCTTACCAGGTAAACAAGCAGATCTCAGGAGACTTGTTTCCAGTTGCAAACGGGGGGGGAGGAAGATCATAAGGAAGACTGTCTTTACACACATAGTTGTTATATACATATACAATACAAGTCAAAGTGTTACTATGTGCATTGTGCAATAGGAAATAAGACCCAACCTGTTTACCTACATGGTAAAGTGCATGTAGCAGAGTGTAGTGCAAGTAACCTTGCTATACAGTAGCATAGATAACATCCTGCCTGAATTGCAACATACATACAGCATAGTGCAAGCAGTCTTGAAATGCAGTAGCTGGTCTACTGTATGTCAGTTGCAAGCAGAGAAAACGAGTCTAGGGTAGTTGGGGCATGACATCAAAGAGGAATATTGAGCCTTGATTAATTCCTTGCATGACATGTACTGTAGGTAGGAGATGTGTTATTGGCAGGAAGGTTGTTCCATATGGAGGGGAGCCTGTAGATAATGGAGACTTGTCCCAGATTTTACCTGCAGTGTGGAATTTGGAATCAGCAGCTGTCCTCTGACCTAAGTGAGTAGGCCAGGTTTGTTGCCAGGGTGAAAAGATCCAGGAGGTAATGGGAGTTTACCAGGCCAGTATCTAGCACCCACTAGGTCTGTGTGCAGCAAGTCCCTAAACTAGACACACTGTACAATCATTTGGTGAGATGAAATTCTTGCCTGTCCTTGTGAAACTCATCAATTTGACCTCTATAAAGGCTGGGCTGGGCCTCACTGGGAAACAGTAGGAAGCTTCAAAAACATACATTTGTATACAAATCTGTGTTGAGACAGATCCCCGATTATTTGGTGAATGGTTTGAATTTTAAAAGGTTAAATCATCTCTGCATAAGGGACACCTTTGTGAGCCTGACATTGTAAGTGCTAAAATCTCATGGTTTAAATACTTCGTTAACCATTTTATTCCCCTGTTATGGAACTCCCTTCCAGCCCAGCTCTGCTTTGTGGATGCATTTAATTATTTATTTATTTATTTATTTATTGCAATTGTTTCATCAGGAAAGGCACACTGATCAACAAGATACTCGTCTCCTGGTGTGACCTGGGGGGGTTGGGGGACACATGGATATGATAACACGCAGGTTATCAAGTGAACAGTTAACAGAAGCAAATAAAAAGCAGCATAAGAATACACGATTGCATGAATATACAAGCAGCGCACATTGAATGTTTAGGATATTATAGTATCAAATAACAATTTTTGTGACAAGAAGCAGCAGACAAGGTAAATTAGCACAGTAGTAACAGCTGTAAACAACGAAGGACGTATATCACAGTTATACAGTTATACACAGTATATAGGGCAAAATAGGTCCAGGACATAAGTGCAAGGTTGGGATTATATGGCAGCTTCTGTAGCAAGGCTAAGGCTGCTGGTCAGGCATTGGGGAGGGGATAGTGGGGCATGGCAGGTTCAGGGACAGGAGCAATTTGTAGTAAGGAAGTTTGCTAGGGGAGTAGACAGAGAGTAGGAAGAGAAGGAGTGCCAAATTTGTGGTAGGAGGGTGTTCCAGAGCTTGGGAAGCCAGTGTGAGAAGGCAGCTTGACCGGCAGAGGTCTTCTACCTAGGGACTGAAAGTTGGTCGGAGTCACTGGATCTAAGATAATGGGAGGGGGTGGGGCATCTGTGAGCACGGTAGCAAGGTAGCAGGGGATGAATTCGAGCCATAGGTTGGAGATAAATTTAGCACAGCGAGAGATGCAGCGGTTTTCGAGGGACGGTAGTGCCAAGGCTCGGTAGAGGTCGCAGTGGTGATTGAGGGGAGAGAGATAAGAGAACAAAGTGGCAGAAGGCATTATAAAGTGTGTCCAGTTTAGATAGGGTGGACTTAGGGGCTGCACTGTATACAATGTCACAGTAGTCGATGGAGGGCAGTATCATCTTCAGGACCAGTTCACGTCGGACTCAGGGAGGGAGGCTGCTGTGGTTCCTATATAGTGCACTAGCATGGGGCTTAGTTTTTTTGAGATAGCATTGATGTGGTCAGAGAAGGAGAGATGGCTGTTGAGCTAGACCCCCAAGTAACGGAACGAGGAGACATCTTCAAGTTTTTGGCCATCCAGGGTGGCGAAGTAGGGAAGGGAGGGGAGTCTGGCCAGGCATTGTCATATGCCGAACGTCATAGTGACAGTTTTTTTTGCATTTAAGGAGAGCTGGTGTGAGCTAAACCATTGCTGTACCTTGTTAAAGTCAGCTTGGAGGTTTGATTGTACCACATCGGGGCGGAGCCCGAGTAGTACAGTACAGTATCATCTGCACACATATGGATTAAGGAAGTAGAGCAGATGAGTGGCAGGTCATTTAAGAATATAGAGAACAGAATAGGACCAAGAACCGACCCCTGTGGGACACTGGTAGTTAAAGGAAGGGGGGTGGAGATCGCATTTGAGACTCTAACGGACTGAGTTCTATCAGAGAGGTATGATCTGAACCAGTTTGTGGCTGCGACAGAGAGGCCTGATTCAGCGAGACTCGAGAGCAATATGGGGTGGGAGATGGTGTTGAAGGCTTTTGCAAGGTCGACAAAAATGGCTGAGGTGATCAGTCCACTGTCCATGCCTGTCAGGATAGTGTCTGTAAGCCTTATCAGGGAGGAAGTGGTGGAGTGTCCCTTCCTGAAGCCAGACTGGAATGGCATGAAGAATTTGGAGTCAGTGAGGAAGGAGATAAGTTGGGTGAGCACAAGGTGCTCTTGTAGTTTTGCTAGGGCTGGGAGGAGGGAGATAGGGCAGTAGTTAGAGGGGGAGGTAGGGGCACCTCCTTTTGGCAGAGGGATGACAATGGCGTGTTTCCATGCATGGGGGACAGCAGCGGCAGCAAAGGATTGGTTTAGGAGTTTCTTTCTTGGTTTACTTCTTCCTTGGGCTCTTGCAGCTGTGCTTTTTTCCCTCAACTGATATTACCTGATTAATATTAATTTAATTAATTTAGTGTGTATTAGTTGAACTACATATATTGTATACTTTATTGTTTCATTTATTTTCTTTGTTTTGTATTTATGTATGATTTATGTGAAACTTGTACTTTTTAAGCATCATGGGTCCCCAGTGCAAAGGAGCTTCAGCTCAATGTGTCTAACATTGAATAAATGAAATGAAATGAAATTGGTAGAACAATGAGATTTCTTTAAATCTGTAGCCACAAAAGCAATAATACAATTTAAATTGTGAAGGTATAAAATATTGCAATATTAGTAGATCATGTGTTTTTTATCCTCATTTTTACTCTTTTTCTCCAGCAATAAAAATTAGGTATACAAAGAAATAGTCCCCAGATCACCAACTCGCATGAAACCCACATCAACACCTCATCAGAAACATGACACCAGCGTACTGACACTACATGCTCAGTGGCAGGAAACAATTCTCAGGCAGAAACTGAGTGGGCATGAGAAATATTAAGCACTGAGAGTAAACAAGAGTGAACATGAAAGCTACTACAGGCTTTAGCAAGAGCAAACAGTACTCCTACAGAGAGTGGGCAAACAACACCAAGTGCAACTAGCTTCACAACAGTTAGCAGCACAATAAAACAAAATAAAACAAAAAATGATCATCACGGAGCAGCAGAAACATGAAAACTGCATACCACCACTGAAGACTGAATGGGAGAAAGCAATGAAGAAAAATGAAACAGCGAGCAATGAAAGTGCTTGAAGGCTGTACAGTGATCAACTAGTAATCATGCAGAGACCAGGTGGGCAAGATCAAGCAGACACCACATGTAAAAAATGAAATACAGAAATCAGTAACCATTTCAAAAACATTGTACAAATAATGAAAAAAATTACTACTGTGTTGACAGAATCACCTGCTACATAAACAGAGAAACAGGGACTATTTAACACATTTTCAAGTATTTCTGTATTTAAGACTATTTAAAACATTACATTTTACATGAAACAAATGTTCTTTCATTTTTTTTTTATTTTACTATATTCTGCAGAAAATGTCGTTAATGCATCAGTTAGGGTACAGAGTATACCAAAAACAATAGAAACATGGTGTTAGGGTTCTCAACTATAACATCCCACCTTCACCCTGCAGGCAGCAAAAGGAAAAACCATTACAGTTTCACCTCTCCTGAGTCTTCTTAAATCAGGTGTGGTGTATTCCTTGAGGTTGTTAACCCTAACGCTCACCCCATTTGATCAGTAAAGAAGCTAAAATGTGTAAAACATATGAGAATGGGGTGAGCGTTAGGGTTGACAACCCCAAGGAAAATCCCATGCCTGATTTATGAAGATTCAGGAAAGGTGAAACCATAATGTTTTTTCCGATTGTGGCCTGAAGGGTGGGGGTGGGCCTTAGGCTTGGGAACCCTAACACCACATTTCCCTACTTTTGCAAGCATAATCTGAACCCTAACTGGTGAATTAAACTTTTTTTTGCAAAGAATTTCCTTACTTCTTGAGATAGTAGTAGTAGTAGTAAAAGAGTTATTTTTACAGGATAAGTGATATTACAACTTCACACCATTAGGGCCACAAAGCCCTCTTTTCAAGGTGCACCAGCTTGATGGCAATAACAACAACAGTGTTAGATATAAAACAGTACAAATTCATAATAGAAAAGAAAAAAAACAGACATACATACACAGAGTCAACCTATTTTGTAAAAACAGTCTTGAAATTATAATACTTCATCTATTACATGTACAGCAGAAGCTTAATTTCTGTTTCATCACTGTTTTTAACTTTCTCGCAGTCGTATCTTGGGTTTTAACAATAATTGGAAGATTATTTCATGTTGTCGAGGCTTTGTACCTAAATGACATCATTCTAAATGTATTCATTATTTTCAGAACTACTAAGTCTCTGGCCCTTGTTTTCCTTAAATTGAATTGGTGCAAGGGGCTGGTTAACTTTCTGAATAGACCTATAGGGGAACCACGTTTATAGATTTTGTATACAAGATTAGCCTAGATTTCTCTGTGCAAAATTACAGAGATCTCCACATCAGATTTTTGCACATCAAACAATGATGAGTATCATATTTACATCGTAGTATAAACCTAGCTAATCTATTATAACAGATATCACATTTTTGAAGTGGGTAATTATTAGCATGGGAGTAAACGAGACATCCATAGTCAAACAGCAGAAGGATCAGTTTGTTTGCTATGGTCAGTATGTCCCTTTTACTGATACAATTTGCTACTCTCCTTAAAGCACCTATCCTAGAATTTACTTTACTAATTAATCCGTGTATATGCTGTTCAAAAGATAAGTTTTGGTCTATAATAACCCCTAAATATTTGTACACAGAAACCTGAGTCAATTCACTGCCATTTTTTACTCTTATCCACAGGGTATTGTCCTTGGACATTTTCCTAGACATGACTGAGCTACATAACATCATCTGGGTCTTTTTTGAATTTAGAATCAAGTTTGAAGAGATAAACCAATTCTGCAAAATAACTAAATCTGACTGTAACCTGGTTTTGACCTCCCCAACACTTGATCCCTCGGAAACCAGGACTGTTTTGTCCACATAGAGTCTAATGGAGGTGGTTTTCATTAAGCTACAAAGTTCATTTATGTATGTGATAAATAACAAGGGTCCAAGAATGGACTCCTGAGGAACACCTTGAGACACTGGGAGGAGTATAGAACACCTACCCTCCACAGCCACCATCTGTGATCTATTTTCCAAATATGAATGGAACCATTTCAGTGGTTCATTTGCTATGCCAATTTCCTTCAGCTTGTGAATTAAAATGAAATGATCGACTAAATCAAAAGCTTTTGAGAGGTTGATGAACACCGCACCCATGGACCTCGACTCCTCAAGGGGAGTCAATATTAAATCTATAAATTCCATGAGTGCGGTGCCTGTTGACAAACCCCTCCTAAAGCCTGATTGGAAATTATTCAGTTTGTTATATTTTTCCAAGTAGCTCATGAGTTGACTATGGATAAGTCTTTCTAATAGTTTTGAAACAATAGATAGAAGGGCATTGGCCTATAATTTGTAGGACTGATGTCCAAGCCCCTTTTATGTATAGGTACAATTTTAGCTAACTTCCATGGACTTGGAAAAGAGCTATCCATTAAGCTCTTATTGAAAAGATCAGTTAAGGGTTGAGCAACCTCATACACAGAGTCCTTCAGCAAATGAACTTCAATGTCATCAGGACCACTAGCCTTATTAGTCTGAAGTTTGTTTATTTCTTTTATGACCTGATTTTTGGATATTTTTTTAAACCTAAAGTTTGGTGCATTATTTCATCCATCTGGGCTACATTCGTGATCAGGTTTCTATGTCCCCTTATTTATATTTTTTTCTACCTGGTGTATTCAAGTTAGGGAGCTCTGTAAAGTACTTATTTAAGATTTCAGCTGCTTTGTCAGATTCTTGTAAGAATTCATTTTCCAAAACTTTTATGTCCTTTACTTGTTTCGATGAATTTGTAAGAGATTTCAATAACGCCCAATAATTTTTAGAATCTTTTGTTTCATTAATTTTATGTTTGAAATATCATGCTTTTACTTTTCTTACTTCTTGACTAATTCTATTTTGTATTGTTTTAAACTGTTCCCATATTGTTTGGTTTAGGTTCTTGTTTGCTTTCTTCCATAAGTAGTTTTTCTGGGAAATGAGTCTTTTTAGTCTATCATTTATCCATGGTAGGTGTCTTGTCTTCCTTACTTTCTTTTTATAGGGAGCACACTTATAACATACCTCTATAAACATCTTTGTGAATTCCTTCACAGCCAAGTCTAAGTCTGGAAGAAGAGAAATCCTATACCACTTTTGTTTTGACATATGGAACTGTAAACACTACTTGTCATATTTTTTAAAGTGTCTGCTTAAAAGAGTAGATGCTTTCTGAGTGTTTGAGTTGTTTACATCAATGCTTAAAACACAATATATTACATTATGATCACCTAGGCTGGGAGGGCTGGTGTTCTTTTCTATTACTACAAACTTAGGAGAAACAAAAATGAGGTCCAGTATATTTCTTAAACTATCAACCTTACCCCTTCTAGTTGGATGTAACAAAATTTGTACCAAGTTTAAACTTTGAAATGACTCCCCCAGCTTTTGACCTCTTTTACATCCCCACACTGCATTAAAGTCACCCATTGAGATTAATTTTTTTCCTCTAGTAGTTTGAGCTATAGTCTCAGTCAGTTTCTCAAAGTGTATTGTCTTCATTTTGGGGGAGTAAACCACACCAATCATTGAGTCCAGTGATAGTATATAAATCAACATATATTCAATGCCTTCAATTTTATTTGAGTAACAAACTTCCGAATGGCCCAAGGATTGATTTATGTATAGCATTACCCCCCTTCCCTGGAACTTCTATCCCTTCTATGACTGTAATAATTACTTAATGAGATTTCATTATTTTCAATTTTCTTAGTTAACCATGTTTCTGATAGTGCAATAATTTCAGGTTGTTCCACTTCAGCCCATGCACGAAACAAATCCATTGTGTTCACCAAACTGCGTGCATTATCGTGCATGATTTTTACTGACCCTGTTTTGGGCCCTGGATTTAATTCTATATCTCCACTAAGAATCACTGTCACCCCAAGCACCCACCCATCGGCCCCACCAGATGTTGTTTTCAGTGCTAATTTAAGTTGTGGTTGGTAGCTTTTCAACTGTTGCTTAATTAAAACAAAAGCATTTCTTCTTTTTGTCAAACTTTTTCCAGCTGCAGTGAAGTCTGTTGTGTGCAGGCTCTGATGGGATTGGCACCTCATAGAAACAATATCTCCTGCATGAGTAATGCATAGTTGGGACAAGCATGTTAATACAAGCAAAACCCCCAAGATGTAACCAATTATTAATCTGCTGTAAGGACTATTAGTCTGCTTTAAAACCATGATTGTGCCTCACTCTGAAGCCCAGAAACACTACCAAAATGCAATGAGTCTCTGACTTCCTGAGTGAGTAACGCACACCAAATAACACAGTAAAAGTCTGTTATTATGCAAAACTAAATGATGGTTTAAATGAAAATTATTTAATTTCTAGACCTATCTTTTATGTAAATCACTATTTGATTAAAGCTTTGTGCACAAGGTAAAGATTGTATAAGTTAATATAAATACAGACCTAACAGATATCCTGTATTTAAAACAAGTAAAAACAGTAAAGTCCAGTCCAAGCATTAAAACCAGGTCAGACCTTTTCAAAGTCTTTTTCCTCTCCGAGTAGCGCAGCTACTTACATTCGCACCCCAACGCTCAAGCTAGTGGTAGTGTGAGCCTTTTTATCTAGTAAGGCCCCACCTGTAATGATGATGCTACTTCAGGGTGTCCTCCCCCTTGGTTTGATACCTTTGATTTCCTCTGGTAACCGGAGCATGGATGACACTCGGGGGGGGGGAGATTCAGCAGGTAACAGAAACATAAGTCTAAAGCAGTACAGCACAACACAGAACTCTTACTTCAGTAGATGTCAGGCCACACTTCGGGTACAGTTCTTAGCTGAAGACAGTTTGTGCAAAGATAAAAGACATGCTGCAGCATACCTGCTATCCTGTCAGTTGGTAGCATGAGCCTTTTTATCTGGTAAGGCCCCACCTGTAATGATGACGCTACTTCAGGGTCTCCTCCCCCCTTGGTTTGATACTTTTGTAACTGGAGCATGGATGACACTTGGGGGGGAATTCAGCAGGTAACAGAAACACAAGTCTAAAGCAGTACAGCACAACACAGAATTCTTACTTCAGCAGATGTCGGGCTACACTTCGGGTACAGTTCTTAGTTGAAGGCAGTTTGTACAAAGATAAAAGATGTGCTGCAGTGTACCTGATAGTATAATCATATCCTCATCCATGTGGGTCCATTCGGGATTTGTGTGAACATATCCATTTGCTTGTGGATGTGCAGGGCCTTCTGGGCCCTGCACTTCCATCCCTCCATAGATACATACATTGATATTGCTGTGGAAGTGCAGGGCCACACTTCCATTTTTTCCCAAAAAGCAATTTATTTGCTTAGCTGTATGGCTTGTGAAACTTCCAATGTTATCCTATGGGAATTTAGATTTTTAATTTTCATGGTTTTTGTATATGGCCCCTAAATTTTTCGGGAGAAGTAGTATGTGTTATTCTTGTGGCACTCATTAAGACCTTTATTTTGTCATATAGATTGTTCTTAAGTGCAGATATTAAGGGACTTGTGGTTTGTTAAAGTTGAAATATGAAAAAAAAAACTAAGCCCACATTCTTGTTTTGTGTGACGGGATCCTTTTTCATATGAATGAAAAAACTTGTGAAAAAGGATCCCTTCATACAAAAAAAGAATAAAAAAACCTAAGTCTAAATTCTTTTTTCATATGAAGGGATCCTTTTTTGTATGAACAAAAAAATCTCATGAAAAAGAATCGCTTCATAAGAAAAAAAAATCGGAAAAAAACCTAAGTCCAAATTATTTTTTTCTTATGAAGGCATCCTTTTTTGCATGAATGAAGAAAACCTCATTAAAAAGGATGCCTTCATATGAAAAAAGAATTTAGACTTAGTTTTTTGTAGATTATTTTTTCATATGAAGGGATTCTTTTAGGTGAGGGTTTTTTTGTTCATACGTCTTCATATGAAACAAAGTCCACATTTCTTTTTCATATGAAGGCATCCTTTTTCATATGGCTGAATTCCTTTTTTGTATGGCCATATGAAAAAAAGAAAATTGTGTCATGAAAACAAAAGATTAAAAAATGTATAAAAAACAAATTTCTTGTTCATCTTTTCAAAAAAATAAATCCAGAGGTCCCGATTAGCAAGATACATGTGTTGGCATCTGTGCAGGATTTCATTTTCATGGGTTGTCAAAAATTAAAAAAAAAAGGGAAACAAGATGGTAGCCATATAAAAAAGGATTTTTTTCTCATGAAAAAGGATTACTCCCGTGCAAAAAGAAAAAATTACTCACCTTAGCAATTGTATTTTTTCTAATGGAGTCTTGCTGTATTCTGACATTATGCAGTTAGCCCCAGCACTTGAACTGCTCTGGAAAGGAAAAAGTTAACTCTATTCCAAAGCATAGAACATTGAGCTCGAGCTCTGTTCAAACCTCTGCCTGCTGCACTTTGAACTGTAACCGTCAGATTCTTACGAGCTAACACTAACTACGCCCACTATGTGCAAATTGTAAAATTTACTAGCCAAAAAAGGCAACCAAATATTCTGGACCCCCAAAAGACTCAGGTCGAGAAATCCAAAACAAAAACTAGGTAGTGCACAAATATAATTATCAAAACATATAAATAACCCACTCTACTTGTCTAAAAAGAGGAGAGTGCCAAGTACATCCCTGAGGTGCAACACTGCGCCTGCCAGTCCACTTCCCAAAACCAGGTTCTGAGAGGGGAGGTAGGGAGGGAGGTCAGAATACAGCAAGACTACATTAGAAGAAGCACAGTTACTAAGGTGAGTAATTTTTTCTTCAAACAACATGAAGTCTTGCTGTATTCTGACATTATGCAGACTACCAAGCAGTACCTCCATGGTGGATGGTATCGAACCTATTTTGGGAATAAGCTCTGTGGTACTGCTGTACCAAATCTAGCATCACTCCTAGCCTAGATATGCAGAAAGTAATGCTTGGTGAATGTATGGACTGTTTTCCAGGTGGCTGCTTTGCATATCTTTACTAAGGGTATATCTCTGGCAGCAGCCAGAGAAGCAGCTGTACCTCTACTCGAATGAGCCCTCAGGCCTGAGGGGGGTACTTTGCCTAGCTTTTCATAGCAGAATACAAGAGACAATCCACCTGGCAATAGTTCTCTTGGTAGCAGGTTTACCCTTCCCCACTTCACCATAAGTGAGGAAGAACTGGAGGGAGTCAAACCTAAGTGCCTTAGTATGCTCAATGTAGTAGCTAAGAGCCCTTTTAACATCCAAACTGTATAATCGTCTCTCTCCTGAAGAAGAATGATCAGTGAAGAACACAGGAAGAGACATGGATTGGTTCAGATGAAAATCTGAAACCACTTTGGATGAGAACCTCCTGTTGGTTCTATGGACCACCTTATCTCTATGGATTGAGATAAAATGAGGCTTCACTGACAGAGCTTGCAATTCACTGATCTGCCTGACAGATGTAATAGCTACCAGGAACACAGTTTTCCAAGTCAAGTACTTAAGTTCTGCTGAGGCCAAAGGACCAAAAGGGGGTTGCATAAGCTGAGTGATGCAAACATTAAGATCCCAAGCAGGAGTAGGATCCCTAAAGGGAGGATTGGTATGAAGCAATCCTTTGAAGAATTTACAGGAAACATGGTGAGATGCCAGTGAGGAGGGCTTTCCCACTGACAGAAATGCAGAAACAGCTGACAAGTGTACTTTCAGGGTAGCTGGTCTGAGGCCTAAGCCATTAAGATGAACCATGTAATCCAGAACTGTAGACAAGTCAGCAGTCTCTGAGGATATGTGCTTATTGGAGCACCAAATGCTGAATCTTTTCCATTTGGAGTTATAAGTTTTTTCTGGTGGCAGGCTTTTGAGAGGCTTTGAGAATGTCCAGAACCCCTTGAGACAGATGCAAATTTGCTTGTTTTAGTTCTTCAAGAGTCATGCCTTGAGATTGAGAGACCAAAGGTTGGGGTACCAAATCCTCCCATGAGAAGAGGTTAACAGGTTTTGATTCCTGGGGAGAGATAGGGGAAGATGGACTGCTAGGGACAGCAACAGGGGATACCAAGGCTGTCTGGCCCAGTCTGGAGCAATCAGGATCACTTTGCAAAATTGTGACCTTATCTTGACCAGGACTTTGAACAGTAGAGGAAAAGGAGGAACTGTATACAGAAATTTCCCCTCCCAATCCAGAATTAGAGCATCCAGGGGGACTGAATCCAAGACTGGGGGTCTGCAACAAAAGAGTGGAAGTTGATGATTGTCTGGGGCTGCAAAGAGATCTATCTCTGGAGTGCCCCACCATGAAAAGATCACTTTTAACAGGTACCATTTGTGATCCAGGGACCATTTGTGATGACCCTGGGAAATCCTGCTCAATGCATCTGCTAGCACATTGTCCTTCCCTGGAAGGTGGACTGTTGCCAGAGAGTTCTGTAGAGAATAAGCCAGGGACCACATTTTCATGGCTTCCATGCACAAGGCCATATACCAAGTGCCTCCCTGCTTGTGGATGTACCACATGGTGGTGGTGTTGTCTGTCCTGACCTGAACCACATTGTTCTGTACTGAGTCTGAGAAGGCTTGTAGAGCCAGGTACACTGTCCTGAGCTGCAGAAGATTGATGTGGAGAATAGACTCCTGAGGGGACCACACTCCCTGAGCTGTGAGGGCTCCCAGGTGAGCTCCCCACCCCAGAAGAGAAGCATCTGTGGTTAAAACCACAGAATGAGATTGAGTGATGAATGGGACCCCTTGCCTGAGGTTGTCCTGATCCAACCACCATTGGAGAGTCTGGATCAGAGTCTGAGTCACTGGAATTAGTTTGGTTAAAGGATGTTTTTTCTGAGACCAAAAAGCCCTCAAATGGAACTGTATGTTTCTCATCTGAAATCAGGCCCCTTGGACCACTGTAGTGGAAGCTTCCATGTGGCCCAGGAGTTGAAGAAAATGCCTTGCTGGTCAAGACACCAGAAGGTGGAAAGAAGAAGCCAGCTCTATAAGGGCCTTTACCCTTGCCAGAGGGAGAAAGGCACTTGCTCTAATAGTATCCAACTCTACCCTATGAGGGTCAAGAGTTGCACTGGCTCAAGAACTGATTTGAGAATACTGAGGAGGAATCCAAGAGAAGTGAGCACTTGCTGGGTCACTTGCAAATTTGACTTGACTTGGTCTGGCGACTGACCCACAATGAGCCAGTTGTCCAGGTATGGGAAAATGGAAATGTTTTGTCTCCTTAGAAAGGCCACTACTACTGCTAGGAATTTTGTAAACACCCTTGGAGCTGATGTTAGGCCAAAGGGCATTGCTTTGAACTGATAATGGCCTGAAGGCAGTTCGAAACTGAGGTACTTTCATTTTCTTTTTGTCTACTTTGTTTCACTCCCGTCGTGGCTCCAAGGTCCTCTCTCAGGCATCCCATCCTTATCCTGCCCACCTGAGGATTCCACACTATGCCTCCTCTCCTCTCTCCTCACCAGCACCAGCACCCCCGACTAACCCTATCCGAGGTGGGTCGCCCCCCTTCCTACTTGGGACACTCTTCAAGGCAGACTCTGGCATCAGACGAGGAGTGGGCCTGGGGAAATTGAAGGCAAGCTAGGGAAATCCCAGCATGGGGCATGGAGGATCGGTACTGTCGCCTGATCCTTGTAGCTGGACTTTTCCTGTGTTCTTGGTTACCCTCCACAGACATGGGATGTGCAATGCCACCCAGCTCTGATGTAGGTGCTCCCATCCATGTCAGAAAGGCAGCTACCCAACGTCGCCCCTTAGTGTACGTGCCCTGGTGTGTGGTAGTGCCTCCGGTCTCCACCCGGGGCTACTGCTGCACTGGGCTACCCCTGGATCCCTCCCTGAGAGAGGAGAGCAGTCCCACGGATGCTCAATCCTCTTTCCCCCCCACCGACCCTGAAGGCCCGAGCTCGTTCCCGAAACCAGGTTGCCGGCGTGACGCGAGGTGTGGTATCCAGCGCCTCAACCCTCAGCACCACCAGGCTGTGCTCTGAGGCACTTTCTGTGGGAGCACCTGATGGGAATGTGAAAATAGGCATCCTTTAGGTCCAGGGAGGCTAGCCAATCCCCTGGTCTTAGAGAGGGAAGAATTATTCCCAGAGTCACCATTTTGAATTTTGGCTTTACTAGGTGCTTGTTTAAGTATCTTAAATCTAGGATGGGCCCCCACTCCTCTGTTTTTTTGGGGGGTAAGAAAGTATCTGGAATACAGACCTTTGCCCCTGAGAGGTGTAGGAACTTTCTCTATTGCTCTGAGAGCCAGCAGAGATGAAACCTCAGCCTCTAGGGCAACTATTTTGGAGATGTTTGCAGGTGGAGAGAACCTGACCATCAGTTTTGGAAATTTTTTGAAGCTGAGGGCCAATCCCTGGCTTATTACCTCCAGGACCCACTTGTCTAAGGTAACAGACTTCCAGTCCTGGAAGTAGTAAGCCAGCCTGCTTCCTACAGGAATTGGGGCGTTGACCCAGGCTGACACATCAGGGTGTCTGCTTGGCAGGAGCCTTAGACTGAGAGGAGGATGCAGCCCTGCTCATCCTCCTTCTGCCTCTCTCTCTGAAGAACCCCCTCTGAGGGAAAGGAGAGGAGGCCTGTGCCTTGTAGAAAGGCCTGTGAAAAGGCCTGCTCCTGCCCCTACATTGCTGTTTCTGAGGATTTGCCTGCCTTTCCTTGGCCTGTGCACTCCTGTAGGTGGTCCTGTATTCATTCATTTTCTTCATATAATTCTCTTTCTGCTCCCCAAACAGAGAATTCTCAATGACAGGGAAATCCATGGCCTTAGCCTGGATGTTCTGTGATAGGCTAGTACATCTGAGCTAAGCCAGTCTCTGAAGAGCCACAAATGTAGCCATGACTCATGAAGACACATCATTGGAGGCCACAGCAGCATGAAACTGGATTTTTGATGCCTCAATCCCATCAGCAGCCACCTCCTCCAGCTCCTTGGCAAGCTGACGGGAAGCCTGCTTAGCCAGTTCCAGAACAGTATCCCATCTGGACTTCTGGTATCTGGCTGTATAGGCCATATAGTTAGCCTGCCTGAGTCCCAAAGAAGATGCCATGTGCTATTTTTTAGCCATGGCATCCAGCTTCCTGGAGTCTTTATCTGGGGTGTGTGAAGCCAAGGGTATGTTAGCCTTATCACAGGCTGCAGCCTGCATGACACCAACATGGCTGCATTGCTGGTACAAGTACTCCGTACCTGGGCCTGACAACATATACCTCTTGTCCATTTGCCTGTCCACAGGAGGTAAAGCATTTGGAGTTTGAAGTAACTTCTGTGTCTGTTTCCCAAAAGATTTGTGAAGGAGAATAGACAATCTCTTGGACTCTGGGATGTCCATCATCTCCACATAGTCAGGCTCCTCTTGCTCCTCGACAGCTTCATCCAGAGGGAGCTGGAGGGTTTCTGACACTTTTTTGTAGAACATGAAGTGGGAAGGGAACTCAGAAAGTCTAGGAGGGGAAACACCAGAAGGTCTGTCTGGGGGACCTTCCACACCATCATCATCCTCATCATCATCATAATCTTCATCCTCCTCCAAATCTGGTCCATAATAGTGTTCTGGGGAATAATCTTGAACTTCGGGAACTGACCGAACCGAACGCCTACCGGGAGGCATCGGATCAGTCGGAACCGAACGGAGCGATTCAACTATACTAATCGCTCTGTCAATTTCCTAGGCGGTTGGACGATGCGGTTCTGGATCCGAACTCGATGATTTGTCTTTTTTTCTTTCTTTTTGCCAGAATTGAACCCTCAGGATTGGCTTTCCTTTTGCCTGAGGGAGTCTCACCCAGGTCAGTGGGCACTCCCTCAGGTTCGGTCGGAATCAAACCAGGCTGGCCATCTAGGCCAGCGGACTTCTCGGCTTCCTTTTCCCTAATCCTGCCCAATCTTTTATCCAGAGTGGCCTTAGGAACTTTTTTACATATTTGGCAGCCTGAATCAAGGTGGTGAAAACCCAGACAATAAACACAGGTGGTGTGGGGATCAGCCTTAGCAAAGGCCTCCCCACACTCACTGTAGAGTTGAAACCCAGTGGGCCATTTTTTTCTCTTGGGTTTCTCAGATGAAGCCATCCTACAACTTACCCTTTTTTCAGCAACAGCTAGACAAGATCCCCTTATTGGTTCCTAACCATGTCACGGATGTTGGAAAAAAATGTTAAAATACGTTTTTTTTTAGAACCGATAAAGACCGGTACCTCACACTAAATACAAAACTCAAAGTAAAACTCATGAAAAGTGACAGACAACTGGTTCAGCTGAACCGACTGAAAATATTACTTTTACAATTTCCACAATTTCAGCACTACTTCACTACCTAAAGTACTTACTGTACTACAGACAGGGATCTGAACCGAAAAATAAAATGAAAATAGCGGTTTAAAACCGACATTTTTACTGGACCTAACCGATAGTGAAGGAGAGATCTCTGGAGCGACTGTTCAGTTAGGCGGAGTAAAGAAGCTGACTGTTACACTTCAAAGTGCAGCAGACAGAGGTTTGAACTGAACTCGAGCTCAACGTTCTATGCTTTGGCATAGAGTTAACTCTTTCCTCTCCAGAGCAGTTCAAGTGCTGGGGTTAACTGCATAATGTCAGAATACAGCAAGACTCCATGTTGTTTGAAAGGATATTTTTTTTCACATGGACCAAATTCCTTTTTCATTCCGAGTAGCTATCCAAAAAAACTTACTGTGCATGCTCAGAACTGAAATTTTAAATTTTTATAACTTTGGTATGGATTAATATTTTTCACCAAACCAGTAAAAGGCACCACTCTGGCCCAAATCCTCTGTAGCCTGAAAATTTCAGAGCAAATTTCCAAACGATCTGGGCACCAGGTGATGAAAAAAAACAGCAAAAACTCTGATTTGATTCACTTTTTTTGCTGTCCAGATTTCAGAATCTGCACATCTGACTGGAACTAAACTTGACATGTCAAGAGATCTGCACCCCCAGACTGTGCATGCAAAACTTTGTGCAAATCTGTTAAATGGTTGCAAAGCTATTAAAGTGCAAAATTTGGGGGTTGACTTAGAAAACCCTGCTCAACCCTAATGATAGTGGCACTACTGCGCCATTATAATTAAACAGCATTCTAAGGGGCACCCTTTGCAGTCTGTGTGAGAGGCCTTTTGGCACCATGCATTTCTGCGTAAAGTTGAACCAGCATAATATTCTGTGGTGATTTGCATACAGACCATGATGCTTTGCATTATGGTGTATGTGTGATTTTGTTTTTCTTTGAAACTTGGCTTCCCAGCCAATGCTCTTTGGGGTAACCATTGTCTCAGTGCTTGTGCACTAAGGTTGTTTGTCTTTTAGCTTGTTTTTTGGTTTTATTGGGTTCACCACAACATAACCCAGATGGTCCATCTTAGGGTAGCTGGTTCATTCCACTGGTGTATCATACAGATGAGGCACACTGATGAGTTCTGGTAGAATGAAACAAGTGTATGTGTCTTCTGTTGGCACCTTTTGTAGTCTGTGTGAGAGGCCTTTCAGCACCATACATTTCTGCTTCAAGTTGAACCAGCATAATATTCTGTGGTGATTTGCATTATGGGGGTACGTGTGATTTTGTATTTCTTAAATATATGAGCTGTTCACAGCACATTATGCTTTTCCCGATGAAAAACTTAAATAAATAAATAAATATTGATATTGCCACAAATACAGTATTACTAAAAACAAACAAAAAAAAAACTATATGATACAATGTTTGCATTAAACAGATATATTGCTTTCTGTAGGATCCACTAGGCCAGTCTAGAACTTAACAGCCAAGAAAGGTGCATACTATTCCAACAAAGTGACCTCATAAGAGGGTGTGGTTAAAGCCACCCCAGCACTTCATGTCTATGATGTTCCTTTATCATGAGGCCCCCTGACAAATACGTCATCATAAAGTGTCATCACAGACATGAAGCACTGGGTCCCAGTACCCTTTACCATTACCTCTTATGGTGCCAAATACATTTTACAGCATTTTTCCTGGTTTCACTTCATTCTGTTAGTCAGATGACATAATGTGGGCCTTTCTTGATTGTGCTGTAAATCTAAATATATGTAGTTAAGCAGAGACTAGACAATATGCAGACCTTAGTGGCAAGAGTAAATTTATTTATTTAAAATGTTATGACCAGGTAAAAGCACACTAAGTTGAATCATAGTTCCAACTGCATCCTGCTGGAGAGGAAACAAGAAGAGTTACAACAATAACAACTATCAATACATCTGCAAACATGTTATAAGGTGAAGTTATGCACAAAGTCAAACATACAAACTCAAATTGATATCATTGTGATTAGTACTTATGACTTAATCAACTCCAAGCTTGAAAGTTTGTTCTTTTAAATATTTAATATTATTAAAAAAAATACACCTAATGTTTAAGCAGAATTTTGAGATATCCGTCCCACACTCATGGCCTTTGTAGTCAAAAGGTACACTTGGAGCGCAGTACTCAGCCATGAGGTGTTGAGGTACAAAGCAGGGTGAAGGATGAAGTCATCTTGCATCATAAAGTGCCAGGTGGCTTGGTCATTAACGCCTTAGTTCAATGGTAGAATATGTCATAAAATGCATCGATAAGCAACAAGAAATAATTTAACTGCATTCATGACTTGTATCAATACCAGCAGCATTAATGCTTGATGTCTTTATGTAAGGGATAAATAATATTTCATCACATCTTTTTGCAAGACTCAGCCTCTATCTGTGCCCAAATTTGAGAAGGAGTGGTTTAGAGCAATTTATTTTAAGAGCACCTTATACCAGGTGGTGCATGAGTTTTCACATGGGAAGTTGATTGGTTAAAGTGGGATGTAAACAGTCCGTCCATATGCCCCCACAATGCAAAGCATCATGGGCTGCATATGCAAATCACCACAGAATGTTATGCTGGTCCAACTTTAAGCAGAATTGCAAGGCACACTGCCTTAGGGGTAGCTGGTCCATTCCACTGGGGTGTCAAAAAGACGAGGCATACTGATGAGTCCTAGTAGGATGAAACACGTGTCTATGTCTTCTGTTAGCACCCTTTGCAAACTGTGTGAGAGGCCTTTCGGCACCATGCAATTCTGCTTAAAGTTGGACCAGCATAACATTCTGTGGTGATTTGCATATGCAGCCCATGATGCTTTGCATTGTGGGGGCATGTGTGATTTTGTATTTTCTTGAAACTTGGCTTCCCAGCCAAATGCCCTTTGGGGTAACCCTTGCCTCAGTGTTTACGCACAGGGGTTCTTTGTCTTAAATAGTCCCTCCATAGTGCATTAACACTTTTAGAGCTGCACACAAACTTTCTTCATTGATGCAGCAGGGGGAGACCCTGACCTGCAACTATGTTGCTTTGTAAATGAGGTAGCTGAGTGCTAGTGCCCACAAATGGGTTTTGTGCCCACTCTAACGTACTGGTGTATAACACCAGCGAATATCTGTGTATGACATAGCATCAGTTACATGGCACTATGCTATTCCCAGACAGTGGCGGCTCTACACCAGGGCCCGCCAGGGCACGTGCCCCGGTAAAAAAATGCTGTGCCCCAGTTGGTGCCCCATATGGTGCAGAGCTTCCCCCATAGTAACAATATATCAGTGCCCTGGCTGCCATCTGTTGTGCCCCAGCTGTGCACTGGTAACCATTTGTGGCTAGAGCCACTACTGTTCCCAGATGCTGTGGGCAGATGTGCTACCACCACAATTATCCCTCCTGTCCCATACCTTTCGGTCTGCTTCTGGCCCAGACTTGTTAGTATTTTTCTCATGGCCTTGTGTGTCCTGTCCCAGAGGTCGAGTTCTGTTTCACAATTTTTTCAGTTTTATTTGTATCTGCTGTGGATATTGTTGCAGTATTTTAATTTTCAGGAAGTCAAAAGAACAGATGTACAAATCAGGGATCTTAGTTTTCATTCCATCATTACAGGATTCTAATCAACATTTTATATTTTCTATAACTCCATGGTGGTTTCCTTTTAGTTCCTTGAGCACTGCATTAATTCCTGGGACAAGTGTTCTCCTATGGAAACAATGTAAATTTTTGGGAGTTCATTTCCTTTAGTTGGCTCCATTGTACTAAAACTGCAGCAACCCTTGTAGATTTATGTCCTTGCATAGCCTATGGTACTGAGCAATTATTACACAACTGCTGATGATGCATGCCTGTTGCTTTGTGTAGAACTTGTCAAAAATTACAATGAATTGCATGAAAAAATATTAAATGGCAATTTAGGTAAATCTTGATAAATGTGACATCTGACTGTGTTGGTGTATACACCCCTGTATACTATAAAATAACTTGAGTTTATGTACTAAAAATAGACATCCATGAACGGTGGCACTCAGCCTATATGATAGGTTGACCCGTGGATGTAGTTTACAGGAGTTAACCATTTTTACAAATGCAAAACATGACCTTGCATTCAACTTTGATTGCAAAACCTAACATTTCAATGCAAGGTACAAAGTAAAATGCATTCTTTCAGTTTTTTTAGAAAACTGACACGGTAAAAGTGGGATTGCCTTTTATACAAGGTTGATTAACATCTGAGTATAAGTATATTGTAGAACAAATATAGGAAACATGCTCAGTTCTAGGAGACATACATCACCATGTGTATTTACCAAAACACACGCTGTATACAGTATTAAGTAATATCCTATATTGTATTAAATATTTAAAGATGTGACTTGAAGAAAGTTTGAACTATTTAACCTTTAACATAAATTCAATCCAACTGTGTGTATGAGTTGTTTTCTTTTTGTGCTGATGGGATTACAGTATTTATTGTTCCTTCAGTAATGACACAGTTTAAAATAACAACTTGATGTGAGAAGCCAATTGTCAGTAAGTTTACTTTTCCAAAGCCTGGCAAGAACTTGGATCCGTAATTATTAGCAGTTGTAGTCTAAAATTGTTTTAGTTTATCAAATCTATTCAAATATGTCAGCTTCTTGTTTTTTAAGAATGTGTATTGTATTATGTTAGTAAAAAGTGAGCAAGTGTAAAACAATGAAAATATAGATATCCTGCTAATAATAGTGAAGTTATATATATATATATATATATATAGAGAGAGAGAGAGAGAGAGAGAGAGAGAGAGAGAGAGAGAGAGAGAGAGGAGATAGGGACACACCTGTGCCCCTGTATTAGGGTTCAGTCTTCAAGTCTATGTTAAACTGAAAAGTTTGGACTTTAATAACTTTGCAAGCGTTCAGCCAACTTGCATGAAATATTACAAGTACCATCAGAGATCACAGATCTCATGATATGGTTGGATGTATGGGTATGGGGATATGGATCGTTAAAAAATTTGAAAATTATCACTTTTGGTGAAATTCTTTGTCATGCAGCTGTGCAAAAATGGGGTAGAATGTTGGTCTGAAATGTTTAGGGTATGTTGGTCTTGAGTCACAGATGTGCCTTTTGAAAGTTTGGTGAAAAAATATGAATCCATTCCAAAGTTATTACATTTTAAAGTTTCCCATTATTTCTTATGGGACCAGTTAAGATGTCCCACTTGAAAAAGGATTGTTTATCACAAATGTGGAATCATTTTTTGCAAATGTGGGATCTTTTCCCACAAATATGGAATCTTTTTCCATGTTGCCACCATCTTGTTTTCAGTTAGTGATGGCAACAAACTTAAATAACTTAAAAAATAGAGGGCTTTAGCAAACACCAACAGTTGTGTTTACCGAATTGGTGCCCGTATAATCAGATTCTGGAGTTATTTTTTTCATAAGTTGTTGAGAAATGTGTTTTTTTTTTTTGAAGAAATCCTTTTTTGCAAACCAAAGAAATGCAGCAAAACAGGATCTCTTTCTGCAGTTTATGATAAAGGATTTTCTTTTACTGCAAATTTCAAAAAAAGGAAAGGTGGAGGATTCTTTTTCGCAGTTTGCGAAAAAAGATTTTTAAGATAGCTCTTTCTTTGTCACTTCACAGTTGCCAAATGGTTTGTGATTTTGGTTTGACATTTTCAGGGTACAAAGGGATTGCCCCACAGATTTGTATTTTGCTGGTTTGGTGAAAATATATTACTTTGCACTGGAGTTTTGAGGGGTTAAATTTTCATTAGTTTCCCATAGGATAATATTGTAATGGGAGGTGTACAGAGTTGTTTCTTTGCCACTGCACTGTGAAGAAATGGTTTGAAATTTTGTTCTGAAATTTTCAGGGTGGAAGTGGCTTGCCCTACTGATGTGCCTTTTGCTGCTTTAATCAAAATATATTACTTTGGTGTTCAGCTACACAGCTTTCCAATTTTCTTGTGTTTTCTGTAGGAGAAAATTGTAAAGTCAGCTGTGATGGGAGTGCAGGCCTTATGCACACATTACAGTGCAGAGCCCAGAGAGCCTGCACTTCAACATGCAAATAAACAGAGGATTATGGAGTCATGGGAACACAAGACCCTCTGTGCCTTATATTCCCAAAGGGAAATATGGATACAATTATAATCTCTCAAAAATGATGGATGGTTGGGAGCTCATGACCAGGAAGGCCCTCTGCTCCCACAAGAAAATAAGCCTGCAATTATACTTTCTCAAAAAGTAAGAAAAGGCTATGTGAAAAGGCTTAATTAATGCACCATTAGGGTTCCAGTGACAAACATCTGGAAATATGGTCTTAGGGTTTCCAACCCTAACACTCCGCCCCACCCTGAGGTTTCCAACCCTAACACTTCTCCCCCACCCTGCAGGCAGAAACTGGTGTGGAGTGTGCCACAGGGTTGTCAGCCCAAATGCTTACCCCATTCTCATACACTGTACCCATGTCAGCTTACTTGCACTTGAAATGGGGTGAACGTTAGGGCTGACAGCTCCATGGCACACCCCACCCCTGTTCCTGCCTACAGGGTTGAGATGACTGTCAGGGTTATGGTGGTGGAGTGGTGTTAGGGTTGGAAACCCAGGGCGGGGGTTGGGTGTTTGGGTTGAAAACCCTAAGACTGCATTTTCAAACTTTCGTTGCTGGAACCCTACCTGTGCATTAACAACATTTTCTGTGTGTGTGTGTGTGTGTATATATATATATATATATATATATATATATAAATATATATATATATATATCTACATAGCTACTAACCTTGCTTTTTCTCCTTTAGATAATTCCTGAAGAAGATGTATGCACAAAACAGCATTATAAATTTAGTTTCTATTTTCAGTGTGTATTTCTTATCACAGTACTATTGTGTGTGTGTATAAACAGTATGCACACACTAACTCGTCTAGCAGAACTTGTTCTTACACTCAAGGCTTTTTCTTTTAACAACAGTTTTTTTTCAGCAGGTCAGTTGAGTTGCCATGGGTACCAAGATGGGTCCCAGCTTTGCTAATCTGTTTGTGGGTTGGGTGGAGGAACAGTTTTTTTTCTCATTCACCGGGATTGTGCCTGAACTCTACAAACGCTACATACATAGCTGTGTGGGGGCCACCTTCTGCTCCAAAGAAACCATCCAAGTCTTCCTCAACAAGTTTACCATGGCCCATCCTTTCCTTCAATACACTGTTGTAGTATTCTCCTCTTCACTGCCTTTTCTGGATAGCTAACTGTCAGTACAGAACACTGGTCTGAAGACATCAGTTTATTATAAACCCAATGACTCTCACAGTTTCCTCCTCCACAGCTCCTTCCATCCTGAACATGTCAAGAATGGCCTATCTTATTCACTGTTACTTAGACTTTGCAGGTTATGCAGTGAAGAGGATGATTTTGTTGAGAAGACCCAAATAATCCATATTTTTTATCAACAGGGGATACCCTAAAAGCACAGTGGACAAAGCACTCTCCAGGGTCAGTAACATGCCCCATAACCTTGACCCTCTCAGGAAGGATACTGTCACACAAGAACAACGTTGAATTCCACTAGTGCTTCTCTTCCATCAGAGTACACCTTCTCTTCACAGGATCATCACCAGTAACTTTCCTATTTTGTAAATTGACCCCAACATAGGTGCTTCCTTTACAGAACCACCTATTGCCTCCTACCATAGGCCACCCAACCTGTGGAAACTCCTGGTTAAAAGCAGCCTACCTTCTCCTAACAGTTCCTCCCTACCAAGTACCAAACCTTACAACAGAACTCGCTGCTGCACCTGCAAATTTGTCTCTAGAGTGACTGAAATTCGGGGGCCTACAAGTGTTTTTCACATCACCAAGGAGTTCTCATGCACCTCCACTAATGTGGTATATTGTATTCTTTGCAGGAAGTGTACAGCTATTTACATCAGAGAGGCTGGTAGATGCCTTGCTGACCATTTCAGGGAACATTACAGAGCAGTCAGGAATGGAGACACTGCTAAACCCGTTGTATCCCACCTTATCTTCAGGGACCACAGTGTTAATGATCCTTCTGTTTGTGTCCTTCAGCAGGGCTTCTTGGATTCTGACCATAGAAAAAACATGGAAACCAAGCTGATCACCTGCCTTGGCTCCCAGCAGCCCTCCAGTTTAAATGACAGACTTATTTTCTACTAACATCTTTCAGCCACCCCGTTTTCCCTAAAGTATGTTAGTATCTGTACACATTTAATTTCTTTTTCATTTTCACCATAAGTCTCCATCTCTGTCTCCTTCCCCCACATTTGTCACCTTTCAGCCTTCTTACTAGACCCTGTTAATTAGTTCTCACCTGGGGACTTCTCTAGCTCTTTCACTCCTATTATGCTTTGTCTTTCCCATCATCACCTTTTTGTTTCACAGATTCTCTCTTAATCTTGCCATTTATCACTTCTTCCCCCTGAGACTCCTCTTTTTTCTTTCCCCACATATATATTCCTTATTTTACTTCCCCTCTACACTAACTTTGTTTTTTTCTCTTTTAGATATTTCCTGAAGAAGACCTAAGATCGAAACATATATTTTTAACTCTGTTTTCTATTTTCAGCATGCATTTAATATAACCACTTTGTTTTGCTTTCAGACCACATGCTGATGCAGCTCCTTGTTTTTGGTTTTACATTATGTGTGCATATATATATATATATATATATATATATGAATGAATGTATGTATATATATATATATATATATATATTTGCAAAAAACTTTGTTAATACATTAGTTAGGGTTAAACTGACAAAAGTAGGGAAATGTGGCATTACATAGAAACATAGAATTTGATGGCAGATGAGGACCGCTTGCCCACCTAGTCTGCCCATTTCCTACCTACTGGATAAGCTGCAGATCCTAGTTAACCAGCAGCCTACTTCTTCCTACCCCCACCCCCTAGAATTGCCTTATGACTGTCCCATGCATGCTTGAATTCCACCACTGTTTTTGACTCCACAACCTCCTCTGGAAGGCCGTTCCATGCATCCACAACCCTCTCTGTGAAAAAATACTTCCTTAAATTACCTCTGAGCCACCCTCCCTCTATCTTCAAATTGTGCCCCCTTGTTCTTGCACACCTCTTTTTCTGAAAGATGCTACCCTCTTGGACTTTGTTGATTCCCTTGAGGTACTTGAAAGTTTCTATCATGTCCCCCCTCTCCCTCCTTTCCTCGAGGCTATACATATTAAGTGCCTTAAGTCTGTCTTCATATGTCTTCTGGTGCAGACCCTGCACCATTTTAGTTGCTCTCCTCTGGACAGCTTCCATCCTGTCTATGTCTTTGCGGAGATTGGGTCTCCAGAACTGCATGCAGTACTCCAGATGGGGTCTGACCAGCTGTCTGTACAGAGGGATAACAACTTCCTGCTTTCTACTGGTGATACCTCTCCCTATGCATCCCAGTATCCCCCCAGCCCTCCTTGCTGCCCTCTCACATTGCTTGCCCACCTTTAGGTCATCTGATATGACTACCCCCAGGTCCCTTTCCATTTTTGCTGTTGTTAATATCTCATCCCCCATTGTGGACTCTTCCCCTGGGTTTTTGTTTCCCAGGTGCATAACTGTTCCCAACCCTAACACCACATTGCCCACCCTGCACAGACCCATGGGATGGGTCTGTCTTGAGGCCGTCAACCCTAATGCTCACCCCATTCCATTATAAAATTAGGCGATATGGCTACAGCACACTGTAGGAGAATGGGAATTCAGACCCTGCACTCCCATCCCTTCATAGATGCATATATATATCTAGCTGTGGAAGCACAGGGACCTCTGTGCCCTGTTCTTCCAGTTACAGGACAACAGTCACCAAATTGACAGCATAATCATGTTATTACCCCACCTCATGTACCCGGTGCAGAAAATGTTTCAATTCCCACCAAAATGTAACTCTGCACAATGCCAATCCACAGCGCAGGTGTAAAAACACATTTTGTATAGAATTTGAAAAATGACAGCTGTGACATACATGAGATGGTGTAATAAGAAGTCTATGTTCAAAATGTGGGCTCAAAATATTTAACATTCGCAAAGTTACAAGCAAGTGTAGTAAAACTGCAACAAATAGTCACAACTGTGCCATCTTAAATAATTCTGACCCCAAATTTTCAACAAAGCCTTCTTATGACCTTATCGCATGTACCCAGTACAGAACATTTTCAAATCCCCACCAAAATGTAATTCTGTGCAACTGCAATGTTATTCTGCCCCACAGGTGCAAAAACACAGTTTGGCCAGGATTTGAAAAATGACAGCTGTGACATACATAAGGTGGGGTAATAAGAAGACTATGTTGAAAACATGGGGTGAACATTTCAAAAAAGCGGCTGCGTTATGACTATTCATTCATTCAGGTCGCCCCTGAAATAAGGACCTTTGGGGCTCAGTGGGCCTACCCGGGTAACAAAATTTAATAAATAAATAAAAAAGATATTGAAAATTCCCAAAGTTACGAGTGCATGTAGTGAGATTGAAATGAATGGTCATGACACAGAAATTTTTTTTTAATTTGACCCCAAATTCTCAACATAGCCTTCTTATGACCCCAACTTATGAACAATATGACTGTCATTACACAAATCCCACTGGAAAGGTGATTTCGCCAACCAACCATGAAATCTCTTTTCCTGCAGGAGTTGCCTAATGACAGTCATATTGTTAATGAGGTGGCGTTCCCAAAAGGATATGTTGAAAATGTGGGGACAAAGTCATGAAAAACAGCTGAGTTATGGTTAAAAGTTGAAACCCCCTATTGAAATACATAGCAGCGCATTTACCTCAGTTTCTCAAATTGCAGTTGCCAGTTCCAGAAGCAAGATGTGTCTTCAATCTGGAGAGCATATCTTGAACCTGGGACCTCTGTAGGTGAGTGATGGTCTGTGGGGGTGTCAAGGGGGGTGTGGGGAGGTGGGTGCACAGTGAATGGTCGGGTGTGGGGTGTGGGAGTGATCAGCAACAAATCTTTTTTTTCCTAGGTTAAAAAAAGACAACAAGGGACAGTTTTCTCTTTTATAGGTCGAGACCTGGGAGGGTAAGGGATGCCACTAGCCACCAACATGCACCCAGAAAAAAATAAAGGGTGTTGAGGGGGGAGCCACTGGACACCATTGATAAAGGGCAAAGTGTCAGAACATCACAATGAGAGGAAACAAGAGGGGAAATCTAGAGAGAAAAATAATAACTTTTTTAAAAGTAAGATTAAGTTAACAAGAAGCAATGCCAAGGGAGATCAGATTCAAGTTGCCACTCAGAAGCAAATAGCTGTACTGTGGACTTGAGCCCATAACAGCTGCTAAAACAGCAGGGGGAATCCAGAGGAGCCTACCAACATTTAACGTCCCCAATGGCGGCCCCCAAATTAAAATGTGAAACTCGGCCTCTGAAGCTAGGATAAGGTATATCATCAGTAAAAATTTGTCTACTGGAAGATTGGAAGGCTGTGAACCAACCAGCTTTGCCTGTCTAACTGAAATGAGGTCAAAGTACATTGTGGTATATTTAGCAAGATCCGAGTGATATATTTCCATGCTATGCCTCTCTAGCTTAAGTGAAGACCGCATTCTATGGTAAAAAATTGGAGCTGTGGGCTGAGAGTATGAATGGAGGTGGCAGAAGGAGCCCACGTTAATCCAGCATCTTCAACAGCAGCATGGATGATGAAATATAATGGTAAGCCCCTCAAGCAGGAACAAGGGTTTATGAGATAAATATCAGTATAATGGAGAAAAAAGAAATTACCCGAGTTAGCAGCTCTAATGTAAATGTGGGCTAACAAGAATAAGGCTTCTCTAACTTAAACGAAATCTGTACATTGAACCACTGTAACTCTCTAACTTAAACAAGGACAATATGCTACAGAAAAAAAAACGAAGTAGAGAGGAAAGTGTGTATGAGCGAGGACATGTTTATACATCAACTATGCACCATGCTGCCGATGTATTTCTGTGGTAAGCTTCCTCACTCCACACCCCCCACTCATCTACTATAAAAAATATATAGAGAAGTAGAGAAAGGAGAGATTCCCCATGTACAACACACACACACACACACACACACAGGAACAACAAAAAAGGGAACTGCATGATCCCTACAGCAAAACATTATACATGCAGGCCCCCCGAGGCAGGATCCAAGTCCAAAGGAGCCATACACTGAAACAGGCCAATTGGGCATAGGCTGGTAATGCAACAGTTACTCACTGTCAAATGCCATGTCCAGTGCAAATATCAGCTATGAGGGTATCATCCAGAAGCCAGGTAAATGAAAGTTGTTGTCTGTAACAAAGTAGTAAAAACCAGCTTGTAGAAAAGACAATATTGTCATATCAGCTCAACAGGTAGCAATGGGTCAGGAAAACTGCTGCAAGAGTACATCAAAAAACAAAACTCAGCTTTCAACAGTCCATTCAGGGTGGCTACACTGCTCATTCAAAAGAACAGAGGTGTGAGTTGATCAATACCAGTGTTTCTCATGAATGCTGGTGGCATTGCTCTTTCGGTGGTACAGTCTGCCAACAAGGAGTAGTGTCAGAGGAAACAGCATGGACAGCCTGATTTGCCAGAAATTGGGTGCTGGAATATAGTAAAAGCTAAGGGGACGGAGGATCAGAAAGGCACTTATGAGGGTACAAAGGGCACTTTTTTGTATACTAGTTTTTGCCATACAAAAATAAGAAGTGGGGGGGGCTGCCACCCCCGGTTCTTATGCCAATGCAAGAAAATGGTATTTGTGGGTAGCATACTTAGAAGCAAACATCATAATCTAGCTAAATGGGTCCCATTTAGTTAGGTTCTGATGTTTGTTTTTGTTTTTTAAAATACAAGCATTTTCATGCATTTTCCAAGTTTGTAACTTCAGTGGAAAAATCAAGAAGATGGCGGCTCACGAAAAAGGACTTTTTCTGATGAAAATGGATTTTGTTCCCATGAAAAAGAAAATGCTCTCATGAGACTAAATCCTTTTTCATGAGATCAAATCCTTTGTTGAACTTTTTACCTCTGTCTTGAAAAATGAACTTCCCATAGCATATAATGGGAATTTAAGAACTTAATAACTTTGCAACAGTTCAATAATTTTGCACCAAACTAAGTGGCAGTTCTGTTACCCAAATTCTTTCTACCATCAAAAATCAAAACAAAATTCCACACCATCTGGGTACAAGTTGATGAGGAAAAAAAATGAAAGAAAGTGTGACTTTTTACCTTTTTTTCACTATCCGGGTCCCAGAATCAGCACATCCAACCAGAACAAAACTTGCTATGCCAAGAGATCTATCTCACAGGACAGGGCATATCAAATTTTGTGCAAACCCATTGATCAGTTGCAAAGTTATTTAAGTGCAACATTTGAGATTTAATATTAAACAGGCTACTCAATCCCAACTATAGGGTCATGACAGTGCCCAATACTGTAATACATATTAGTTGCAAAAACTCTGACCCCTTTTTTTTTAGTTCTATTCTTACTTATTTGTAGGTATCCTGGTATATCTGTATTCCAATCCCCATCCTTAAACCAGGTTTCTGTAACCCCACAGATGTGTATATCTTTTGTAACCAGTAAATTATTTAATTCCTCTATTTTATCTCTCAGACTTCTAGCATTAAACAATATTATTCTTAATATATTTCCTAAATTACATTTCTGAATATTTAGTTTTAGCACTGCTAAGACATTATCCTGTTTACTGTTTATTTTGCAAGTGTAATCCAGAAATACTGGTTCTGTTAACCCTTCCCCCCAGCATCTTAGTTTATAAAGAATAATGGATGGGGAAGGGTTTGCTATGAAAATTTAATGCACACCCGAGTTGTGGGATGCTACATAAACCCCAAGGGTGAAGCCCGAGGGGTTTATCAAAGCATCCCGCAATGAGAGTGTACAGTAAATTCTCATATGAAACACCCTTCCCATCTTTTATTTTTTATAATAACAGGCCAGCAATTTTTCTCCAGCAGTTTGTGAGACTGTTTGGCCCCGTCCACATACAGAATGTTGCCCAATGAGGCAGCAGCATAGTTTGACTGGCATGGCTCATGAATGTCATAACAACCAGCCGGTTGTTATGGAAAATATCAACCTGGTCAGTACATTGAGAGAAATTGCTGACCAGTTATTATAAATGTTTATTGATTGTTGATACTATGTGCTCCCCAAGTATTCTATTACCTCTAGAGTTGAGATGCAGGTCATCCCAAGCATATATATCTGGTCTGCCTATAAAATCTTCCCAGTGCTTTATGATCTCAATATCTTGTTTTAAGCACCATGCTCTTTACCAGTTGTTCACATGTCTCTGTTTAATGAATTGCATCTGATTAGCCCTTGGAGTTGGCAAAATGTCTGATATAATAGGTGTGCATCCTAACTCTAAAAGTTTATTAGTAAGAGAAACATAGTATTCTTGGCTGTCTATTTCTGAGTCTCTGAAGATATTATCTGTACCAGCGTGGATAATAACTAGGGGTTCTGGCGAAGTGTCTTTTAATATGTCATCCAACATACAAGAAATATCTTAAATTTTGGCTCCTCTGAAACTGGACAGGGTTCTAAGCATTTTGTCAGGGTTGCATACAATCCTGTTCATGTTTTTTATCATTGAATCCCCGAGTACCAAGATGTCCAGTGTTTTTCTACTGGGTGTGTCCTGCTCTATCCTATTAGAGGCAACGGTATCAAACTGTATTAGTGGTTGTACATTGTTAGATTCAGTACATACCTGTATGTGTTGTACTGCCATACAATTTGTTGTACTGGTTTCCATTACTAATTCATCAGTCCCTTTTACAGGATATTCCTGATCATCTTGTGATAGTAACAATGGGTCAAACTGATTATATAGAGGAATCGAGAACTGAGCAGACCTTCTTCCTCTTTTAGGGGCCTTTCCATATTGTATTTGGTACCATTCATCTTCATTATCATTTAGTTCATCTTCCCTATTTCCTTTACTAGCTTTGTTTGGGTTACTTGTTGAAGTAGTTTTTTAAGTGATTATTGTTTCTTTATTAGCATTTCCCTCTGATTTATTATTGACACGAGTGTGTTTGGCCCTTTTTGTTATATTTTTCTTTTTCTTTTTTTGCCCATTTATTAATTCCTGCTGTTGAGGTATAATCTTTTGCTCTTCCATATCCAGAACCTTATTAGGTATACTCCCTGAGGCTGAGTTGAATCTAATCATCATCAGTCTCTGACTTTCCTCTAGTGCCTTAAGTCTACCATTAAATTTGTTTACTTCATTATTCAACTCAATGTTCTGGATACACTTTGGGCATATAAAGTTGGGGTCTACATGCTCTTGATTAACTTTCATAAACATATTGCACTGTATGCACTCGATTAAGCTACAAACGTCTGTTGTTACAATGTACCTCATAATGATTTTATTTTACACTGATAGTGATTATGAGCCCTACAATTAATGAAAGTGTTTACAAAGTTTAAGAAATTATCCAATATGTTGCTTATCAGTTAGATGTTGTATTCCACTCATCCCACAAGTCACACAAGACGTGCTAGATACGTGTGTCTTTGCATGTGTCTTCACACGCTGAGACGCGCGCTCACCCTGCTCACAGCAGGACCTGTTAAAATAGCTGGGAATCACCTGGAAGTGTAAAATAGGTGTCAGCCCCAAGAGAATAGCATTCTAAAATAAAAATTACTTTTACAACTGCAGGGAGTTCCAGGCAGGGTGAGGACCTTTCAGACAAAGACCTGGCACACCGGTCATCCAGACAATAATGCTAATATTTGTAAGTTACCCCCAGAACTGAGTCACAGAACACAGCACAGAGTTGGTGTAATAACACATGAGGTGGTGTAATAACAACCATATGCTGAAAATGTGGGTTCAAAACATTTAACATTTCCAAAGTTATGAGCAGGCCTACCACAATTGCTACAAATAGTCATAACTCTGCGACTTTTAATCATCTTGACCCAAATTTTCAGCAAAGCCTTCTTATGACCTCACTGCATGTACCCAGTACAGAAAGCTTTCAAATCTCCACCAAAATGTCATTCTGCACAACCACAGCACCATTGTATGCCACAGATCCGAAAACACATTTTGGACAGGATTTGAGAAATGACAGCTGCAACATACATGAGGTGGGGCAATAAGAAGACTATGTTGAAAATATGGGGTGAAAATATTGAAAATGTCCAAAAGTATGAGCGTGTGTAGCGAGATTGCAATGAATACCCATAATGCAGCCAAGTTTTGTAATTTTGACCTCAAATTTTTAACATAGCCTTCTTATGACACCCCCTCATGAATAATATGACTGTCGTCACACAAATCCTACCAAAAAGGTGATTTTGTCAACTGACTGAGAAATCAACTTTCCTCCAGGAGTTGCCTAATGACAGTCATATTGTTCATGAGTTTTGGTCCCCAAACAGCCATGTTGAAAATCTGGCATGAAAATTCCCCAAAATGGCCAAGTTATGGCCAAAAGTTGAAACCCCCATTGAAATACATTGAAGTGCATTTACCTTAGTTCACTTTGCAGTCACTGGTTCCAGCAGCAAGACGTGTCTTCGATTGGCAGAGCAGGTCTCGAACCCAGGACCTCCTGAGGTGAGTGAGGTCAGTGGGGATGTCAGGGGGTGTGTGGGGAGGAGGATTCACAATTTAAGGTGTGGTGTGGTGGGGGTATGGGAGTGATTGGTGATGGACAATTTTTATTTTGTCCAGATTTAAAAAAAGATGATGAGGGACGGTTTTCTTCTTTCCAGGATTTATTAGAAGGACAGTCCACTGAAGGTGGGGGGATGCCTCTAACAACCACCAATGAGAATAACAATATTCAGTGGGTTTGGAGAATGAGGGGGGTACCACTAGCCACCTGGGATAAGAGGCAAAATGTGGGAAAATGGCAGAGTGGTAAAAACCCCAATAAAGGGGTAAATATACATAAAAAAAATATCATGAAGGGGACTGGGGGGGGGTGCCACTAGACACCAGGGCTTAAAATGAAGGACACACACACAAAAAAAATTTGGTCCTGCAACATTTTTTGTTTTTGAAGGAGTGGAGATGGCCAAAAATTAGTCTTTGCTCACCATCTCCTTTCCTTGTTCACCACCTTGATTCATCAATCAGCTGGCAGACAAGGATTCCCGGTCTGGTCATCTGGTCACAAATTTTTATGGCCAGATAGCCAGACAGGAATCCTTGTCCACCAGCTGAATTCCTTGTCCACATCATGATTTATCACTGGTAGACAAGGATCCCTGGTCTGGCCAACTGGCCGTGAAAATTTATGACCAAATGTCCAAACTGGGGATCCTTGTCTGCCAGCCAATTTCCTTGTTCACCAGTGACGAATTAAGATGGCAAACAAGGAATTTAGCGAATCTGGTGAACAAGGATTAAACTAAGTAAAAAAATTATTCTGGGGTTATATGGACCTGGGAAGCCACACAGCATAGCTCATCAACTCCTGATGAGCAGCAACCACACAATAATGTGTGAAACAGCAACCCCTGGGCAGAGTTATGACAGTTTGTTCAGGAAAAAATGAAAAAACAAGATTGCGGCTGGCGAACAATAATTTTTTTCTGGTGAGCCAGAACTGTCAACTGGTGAAACAGGATTGGCTCCTGATGAAGCAGGATCCTGGTTCATACTGTGCACCTATCCTGAAAAATAAAAATCTCATTGAAAATAATAGGACCATAAAAATGCTATAACTTTTGAACGGATTAATATTTTTTCACAAACAAAATGCCGGTCTATTCTACTATCCAAGCTCTTTCTCTCACAAAATCAGACCAAAATTAAACACCTTCTCTGCACAGTGCAATAAGAAAAAATCGGCAAAAAGTGGCACATTTTCAGGTTTTTCACTATCTGAATCTCAGAATCTACAAATTCAACCAGAATGAAACTTGGCACATCAAGAGACCTGCCCCAGTAGACCAGGGATGCAGCCAGGAATCTGAAAATTGTACTCAGAACAGAAGCTACTTGCACCCACCGGAGGGCAATGTTGCCCCTCCCATTATGTTAACATTAACCAAAATATGCAGTGCCATGCCACACAAACAATAGTCCAACCCACTTCTCAGTCAAATATGCTTTAAGCCAAAATTAGTAACTGATTACTATTTTGTAGATTTACAATATTTTATTTTATCCTATTTCACATAGAAGTTGGCTGACTTTTAGTTACAGTGTTTTGAATACATTGTGATAAGCCTCTGTACCACATCAAGGTAGCCAGCCTCACAGAGGTCCATTCACACTGGAACTCATGCATGCATACTGTTCGGGTCACTCCAGCTTCTAAAGCACACACACACACACACACACACACACACACATCCCTCCCCACCCCACTCCACTCACACAGCCACCAACCGACCACACACACACATACACACATCCAGGCACTCCCCCCCCACCACATACATACACACACAGCCAACCCAAGGTTTGACACATTTTTGTCCAAGTGGACAATTGCCACTGGAGAAACTGGCTCAGATACCAAAATTTGAAAGTTACCGGTCATATGACAACCTGTCCACAAATTGCTTTTTGAGACCTTAAAAAGGATGGCCACAGAATAATTTCATTGGCTACCAAATTTTCAAAGTTAGTGGCCAAAGTATCCACCAACACACAAACTGAGTTGTCCCACACTTAGCTAGCCACCCCACCAACTTACACACAACCAGAGCCAGCAACCACACACCCACGCCCACACACACACACACACAGCCAGCCATCACACCCACACCAACAGCAGCCCCCCAGACACACACACACCACCCACATGCACACACACACACACACACAGCCACCTCTCACCCACAGACACAGACACACACACACACACTCTCAGCCACCACACATACACACACACACACACACAACACACACACCTCTCTCCCCCCCCACACACACAGCCAGCTCCCCATCAACCACATAAACATTGTGGTGTGGGCAAAATGGTGCTTAGGTTTTGGCATGGATGTAGCATGATTGCAGAAGCCCCTTGCAATAAGTAATCAAAAGGACATGGTATGGGTTAAGTGGTTAGTTAATACAGCATGTTTTTCTCAGGTACATTAGACTAAGCATAGATAAGGATGGCGTGGAATAAATGGGGCACAGGTTTTGTTATGGTTATAGCATAACCACTTAACCACCCTCTTGCACCAAGAAGCCAAAAACATCCCCAAACCATTAAACTTTGGAGTCTATCTTTGCACAAACCACAGTCTGCGATCTCCACATGGATCAAAGTCTGATATAAGCTGCTCAATGTCAACTGGAATTTCATTGTGAATGTTGAGTAATGCCAATGCAGTAAGTCTGTTCTCTCCTATGCTGTTTCAAAGCCAGGTCTTCAGTCTTCTTCAAATGCTAAATAAATGTTCTGCTGTGCCAACACTAACTGGCATGGTTGCCAAGATTGACAATGCAGCATTTATATTCGGAAACAGCAAGGGATTCAAATGCTGTCAAGCACCTACAATTGTATCTGGGCATCTATCAGCTGGGGTCTCCACCCATTTTTCACACCACCTTGCAATTTCTCTTTGTAAGTCTAGACTGGATATGTCAGTCTTGTATGCTGAATAAATCTCCAGCACATTCTCTTCCTCACCAACTAAAGATGGCTGATTACGTAGAATTAAGCACTGAGCCTCAAAACAGGGCTGACAGTCCAGAAGCCTTCCTTTTAACTCAGATACTACATGGTCTACCATTAGAATAAAAATATTCCTCCTGAAGTGCTCCTCTGGATTTGCATCCTCAGTGTTTCCACGCTGTATCAGGCGTCCACATGTCTGTGGGACAGCCTCCTCTACTCCAACTGAATTTGCAAGGCATTTAGCCTTCACATACAGTCCATGGAAGGTTGACTCCACATTTTCCCGCGTTCGAGTCAATGTACAAACTACTAGACTGGCCTCATCTGCTGCCTGAATCAAATCAATGTTGACACTCTGTAGGTACATGTGTAGTGGCTTTGTGAATGCCAGGATGTATTCATCAGCTACAAGTGTCACAATGAATTCAAATCTGGTGATGGCTGTCAGGCACTGGTGTGCTTCACCATCAAATTCAGCAGTCTTCTCCAGGGTACTTGCAGCAACTACAAACTTATCCTTGAGCCGCAACATTGAGTCTGCCTGACTCATCCATTGTGTAGTTCCTGGCACAGGAATTGTTGTCCTGTCCTGCAGGTTATCATCATCATCATAATCATAGTAGCTTGGTAAGTTTCTGAATTCATTTAGCTCTGCTAGATAGATGTTCTTCCGTTTGCTGAACATTTCAGGACACTGATCATCTTCCGTGCTGTGTCAAACATGTTGGCAACTGGTCTCAGAGCACAAGAATGAACAATGGCAGTGCTCAGACTGTGTGCCTTGCAAATACTGTAGAGGGCATCTGGGACAGCTTCCTGAATGAGTGCCTACACTCCATTGAAATGTCCACTCATATCGCTTCCCTGATCACATCCTTGTCCTCTCATCAGTTCTTTGTCAAGTCCCCAAGCAGCTAAACGGTGTAAAAACATTTCTGAGTCCTTTGCCAGTTATATCTGTAGCCTCCACAAACTCAACAACATCTTCATGAATCTCTATTTCTCCATCCATCCCCACGATGTACATACCGCACAATCAAGGATACCTGTTCCTTGGTGGAAATATCTGTAGTTCCATTGGCTATCAGACTGAACTATCTGACATTCTTTACTTGTTGTAGAATTTTCTGCTGGATCTGCTGTCCATGAGACTGATAAGTTCATTCTGAATTTGTACAGATGTATACTGAGCATTTTTTGGTGCCTCTGTCAGGTTTTCATGTAGCAATGGATCAAGCCTTGCAAAGTGCTGTAGAATTACGTTAAAACAGACTTTTCTGTTTGTCTGGCCTCGTAATGCAATATCTTGTCTTCCACATATCAAGGTGACAGTAATAATTTGCTTCATGGCTTGGCATGTTCGAGCTCGTACCTTTCTGTTTGAGTCACATAATGCCTGATATGCCGTCTTCACCTTACCATCACAAATCCCAGAGAAAGCTTCTCCTTTGGTCACAGCATCAATATGTTCCTTTGAATTACCATGTAGTTTAAGAATTTTATGGCAGTTGGATCAATCAGTCAGCAGAGCAGATGCCAATATAGAGGCCTTGTTCAAGGTGTTGAATATGAAGCAAGGTCCGAAGAACACACCATCCATACTTTCAGAGTATCTGCAAATGTGTAATCCATCAGTAGCTTTGGATTGAACTGGCATGCCACCAGCCTTCTTCCAGATTGCATATTACGTTTTGGTAATACAAAGCCATGTGGTGGTATCCATTGTTTGGAGAGTATGTCCTTATTTTCCTTGTCAGTGAAGCAGTGGAGATTGTAAAGTCCCATGTCTGTGTCAACCTGTAAACATGTATCTTGTCTCTCAGGTCTGGTCTCTACCACATCTTCCTGGCTCCTGGACTGCACAGCCACATCTTCCTGGCTTGTCTGCATCATCGCATCCGCCTTGCTCGTCTGCATCTATGTTGCAACATCCTGGCTTGCTCATCGTCGGCAATGAGGTCTTAGAAACTGGGCTCTCCACTTCTTCAGCTGAATCCTCTCTCACTTCTGACTCCAAAGCATATGTAATAGCCACAGCTATACCAAGCATGGCCTCTACATCCAGCCTAATCATCTCCCCGTTCACAACCAGCATAGTCTGTGTTGTTGCAACCCTTCTCACTATCAGATGGGTCTCCACAGCTTGACTAGATGCTTCGATTGGTGTTGCTGTCTTTGCTTCTTTGTCCACAGTATCCCTCCTATGGGAAATAAAAAAAAGTAATGTCTCCACAACATGTACATTATGCAGGTTAGTATGAAGAACATTTATGTGATCGAAAAAAGAAACTCACCTTAAGTAACTGAACATGACTTTGGACATCTTTTGCATCTCCTCCACTCGAGCTCTCTTGATCTTTCTGAGCTGAGCACTTGACATCAGTTTACGCTTGACACCACTGCTCTCCATTGTGTTAATATGAATTAATGTAGACTGTGCCAAAATGCTGCTCTTGCTTTATCTGCACCTTGATGCACTGTCACTTGTTATGTTTACCCTGATGCACCGTCACCTGCTATATGTACCTTCATGCGCTGTCACTGACTTGCTATCTGCAACTTCATATGATGTCACTTGCTATCTGCACCACAAAAAATTACAGTCTAAGATGAATATACAGAAGAACCTATGGTTGCCATCACATATTGAAAGTTAAGGGGACACTGTCAGTTTTTTGTGCCCATTTTTAAAGTGTATGTTAAAATTGCATGGAACATGCAAAATGGGTGCTGTAACCAATTTTGTATATAAAAGTTGAAGCTGTGACTCCCGGCATTCGCATTAGTTGATGATCATTTTGGAAAGTGAGTATCTTCGATAAAATCCATGGGATGAATAGCAAGAGACATGACTTCACAACCATATAAGAAAAAAAAATGAATTACTTGTCCATATTTACCCACAGCTCAGCACAACTCTAGCTCGTGGACATGTGTCACATGCATAGTCAGCCAAGGAGGGTGTCTGGGGGCCCCAACCTGACAACCGACCATAGCCGTTGAATACAAATGGCCGCCCACTGACACACAGCCATCATCAATGCCCTGCGGCACCAGAACTATCCTGGGCTCTCGCTGGGCAGACGGTCTTGATAGCCCCAGTGGTTTTGTGCATGCTTGGTAGCTGAATTGTTGCTGCCTCTTGCCTGACACCATGTTTGTATGGGCCTGCTGCTTCGTGGTCGCACAGTGGGATTTTGCCACTTTGCTGGTGCTAGTGGTGCTTGGTCCAACTCCAGGCACTTTCATAGATAACTTTAAAAATGGGCTCAAACCTAACAGAGTCCCTTTAGAGGCTTCCATCCTATCAGGTACCAGTGTTGCTCAAACTACCAGATACCATTATGTTCACAGCTGTCATATAGTGTCACAAACATATAGCTAAGCAACCAGACTAGTGTTCCCAAACCATCTAAAAACAATATGAATTTCAAGGCATTTAACTTGCTATTTTTCTGTTTGGCTTGTAAGTCACTGCTAACCATGTTAGGTACAGTACAGATAAGGTTGGGTTCCTTTGCCCCCTCCCAAAATGGCCAGAGAAGACACACAAAAAGCAGTAGTTGCATTTCAGTTGCTTTTGTTCTGTAGTTGGCTAGTTAATCACTACAAGTCGGGTTAGGTACAGTACAGATAAAGGGGTACTTTAATGACTCTGCGGGGCTGGCAACATCTATATACAAAGTGTTGGTAATCAACAAGGCTTGTTGGTTTCATAATAAGCCATCTTTTACAATTTACAACATGAACAGATCTTAGGCTGGGCCATCCTATCAATAACTGAGAGCTCTCATACCCAGAGTCGAAATGTCCCACCTGGACACCTGGAAATTTCCATGTAGGTCCACCTCTGTTGGGTACCTGGCCACCATCTAAACTCTGAAAATATTTGCATTTAATATCTATTGTTAAATGGATGTGGTATTTGAGGAACTGTAATTAAATGCAAAAGCAAACATGTCTAGTGTATCATGTTTGGGTGGAGTATCAATATGAGTGTGTCAACCTGGGCCCTCCAATGTCCCCAGAGTGCCCTATTAGTTATGTAAAATGGGCCTATAGGCAACCATTAAAAGGAACACTATTAAAAGTCTTCAATGTCACAAAACATTTATAAAATTTTCCTAAATAATGTACAATATCCCTCCACATTTATTTTTAACCTATCAGTCACCTGTCTTTCTTCACATTCAATACATTGTGTAATTGTTTATTATGGAATTGAAGAATTCAAAGTACTGCATTACTCCAGTAGCATAATCCCCCTTCCAAAACACACACACAATGGTAACATGGAATACGTGAATTCCACATTCTTCAGAGTTCCACTTGCACATGCACACACACACACACACACATACACACAGACACACACACACACACACGCCTCAAGTGGAGCCAGCACATTAGTTGAATCTGTTGCAAGGTAAGGAGCAGGGCCTGCTCTGGCAAACTGTTAGGGACAGGAGGGATTGTTCATGGTCATCGAAGAAACACCAGTGATGGAACCTGGAAATATTTGATTTTTTTTTATTTGTGTCCATAATCATGTAAATTTTATTACTTGCTATTATTTGACGTTCAATAGTTGAAGTTAAGTTTTACATGTAAATGTTTGCTGTTAGTAATTAATATGAAGAAAGTGGCATGTATGAATTCTGTGTGTGGTGTTTGGTTGGCAGGGACTTGTTCTTAGCCAATGGTAGTGCTGTTTTCCAGCCATGGCTAGAACTAAGTCTCAGCCAGTCATGACACTGGGATTTCCTTACCCATTTTATATATACAAAACAGAAACCTAATGAGGCATACAATACCCATTAATGACCAAACAAGTTTGTGTTTTGATCCCAAGACTTATGAAGGAATTGGACTGGTGGCAAAAGAAGGACCATACATTGTCCAGAATTTTAAAAATGCACTTAAGGCACATGTATTCAGCTTAGCCTATCCTGGTTTTTAAGTCATTATTGAATAGTAATATATTGTTGGATTTTATTTGTAAATTTTTTTTTCTTGTGTGTTATCTGTTTATGCCCCTATGTGCTCAAGGCACAACCACTCCTTCAGGCCGCCAAGGACTCCCACACCCCTCCAATTCCACCCCGTATCTTCTTACCTAATATAGCATCCATCAGGGTAACCCAGTGTATCCCTTTGCTGAACGGGTCCCTCTCTTCTGAGGGGGAAGGCACCGGGAGGGGGTCCGGCACACTCTTAATTGGCCCCGTGCTGCTGAGGCGGACATGACTCACGGGAGGTCTGGAGGAGGTGTGGGCAGTCCGGCCGCTGTCATCCGGCTGAGCCCCGAGCGATTTTCCAGTTTTCTTGGTCCCACAGCTATTGCCGTCCTCTTGCAGTGCTTCTGGTCTCCACCAGGGCCACTGCAGAGTGACGCACATGCAGTACCCACCCCAGGAGAGTACAGCAGTCCAATGGACGCTCAATCCTCATCCTCCCCTGCCAGCCCACAGCAACTCGAGTCTGTTCCTGAACTTAGGTCGCCGGCATGACGCGAGGAGTGGCATTCAGCACCTCAACCCTCTGTGCCACCGGGCTGGTATATTTGTAAATGTTTTAAATGTTTTTATTTTTATGTTATGTACAGGTTCCTTGGATTTGGAAAGGCGCCTTTTAAAAATAAAATTTTAATTGATTTTTTTTTTTTTATTCGTTATTCTGCTTGCATCCGCCGGCTCTTCTCCCCGGTCACGGATCCCTGTACCCCCACCTCCATATTGGCAGCGACTCCGACAACCCCAGCTTTCCCCCTTGGGGTGAGGTTGTGGCATAACATAGCACTTTTGCAAGCGTGGGACTAGTGTCAGCAGTCGGCCTGGAGGCTAATCAGGGCCAGGGGCGGCCATCATTAATGGCAGCTGCAAGCAAGGTTTTTGCTGTATCCCCAGGGGCGGGGTCATGCAATGATGTCCAGCATCTGCTCCGCCCCTCAGAACATTTGGACGCCAGCGCTAGTGAGTGCTCCTGTCTTCAACTAGGAGTCCTCATGCGCCAGGCATTCTCCCCAACCCTCCCCTCCCGGAGAAGGAGAGCAGCCCTAGGGGCGCTCAATCTTTCTCCCCCGGCCAGCCCTCCAGCTCCCCGGGTCTGTTCCCAAACCCAGGTCGCTGGCGTCACAAGCAGAAATCCAACCACTGCGCTGGCGGGCCGGTATAAAATGTTGATTGATTTGATTGATTGACATTGCCACCCATCAGGATTCAGCCCTACTCCCCTTAAGTCTGACTAAACTGTTATGAAGTCTATTTTGCTCTGTGGCCCAAGGTAACTGTCTGATCATACTATAGGTTTTGATTATTAAAGGGACATTGCTTACCCATTAGGCCTCAGAGTGAGGCTAAAAAAATACATTTGTATTATTGTTCACATTTCGATCAGACTGCCTGATGTAGTTGGTGGTTTTATTTCAATTCTTTTTTTTTTTTTTAAACTGCCCACCATATTGGTTTTACTACACAAAATCATGTCAGCAAATTCCTGATGTAACAATTATGCTGCTGGTTAATGGAGATAACAACAGCATGGATAGCGTTAAGGGTGTGCACCATGCTCTAAGCACAGCCAGTGATAACAGGAGCACATTTTCTTTGTAAAATATTCAGTTATCTGTTCTCCTCTTGCCTTTCTGGAGGACACTAAGGGGTGAAAGTTCCTGGCAGTGGGATGGTGGTGAGGGGAGTCCAGGAGGGCACTGGGATATAAATCAGGATTTTTTTAGTTCATTATTAATTGAGTGGTGTTCAAAGTTAGATCAGCAAACCACTGGTTGAACAGGAAGCTGCTATGTTAATAGATGAGCCAACAATGATTAAGTGTGTGAGTAGCCAGCAAATTAGTGTGCTCTTTAACATGCTGGTACGGAACAAGCATTCTGGCAGCCATCACAGGTTAGTGGGTGAGCTGGTAGGCAGGGAAACAACATGAGAGCAACTGGCAGACCAGTGTACATATGGGCTGGACAGTAGGGGTTGAGCATGTGTGGTTTAGAGCATGTATATGAGTAGGTGGCAAACAAAGTGGGGAATAATGACAGGAAAGGAAGGATTCTAATGACCATGGGTGAATTAAAATTAGATGAATGAACAAAGAAGAAAAGATAATATAATAACTCAAACTCTACCCCCTGCCCAGCTGGAACAGGGGGCGCAGGCTCTCACCAAAAAAGTAACAATTGGGAAGACCACAGCCCCTCTCCTCATCACGGTTGTTTACATCCCACCCAGGAACAACTGGCATTCCACTCTGTCCTGAACTACCTCTCCCTTCTACCCTCAAAAAATGAATGCATAGTTCTGTGGGACTTTAATATTAACTGGCAGTCCATTTCCTCTGCACCTTATAAAGATGCCATTGCCGCCGTGGACCTGACGCAGGTAGTCACCTCTCCCACGTGGCATAACCCCAACTCAGGCACAGCCACTCTTCTCTACCTGGTGTTTACCAACCGCCCATGCAGAATCACAGGTGTCTCAGTGCTCCCCAATGCCTTGAATAACCATTCACCAGTACTCTGCACCAGGTCCTGCAAGACCTTGAAGCCCCCACCAAGAATCGTTCTCCAACATAAACTCAAACCTGGTAAACTTGAACAATTATGACTCCACCTAAGGCTTTGGAACTGGTCACCCTTAAACAACACACCAGACATAGATTCAGTGCTCAACCTCTTCATTCACACTTTTAACTTGGCTTGCGACAAGTTTGCACCCCTGTCCAAATGTGTGGTCAAAGGCAACTCTACACCATGGATTTCCCACCATCTCCTTTACCAGATGCATCACCGTAACTCCCTTGGGTAAATAGCTCTTGACACAGGCCTGCCAGCTGACAGACAACATTACCAAGCGGCCAGGAATAAGTGCACCTGTGCTATACGCAAGGCCAAGGGGAACACTACAAAGCATCCCTTACTTCCTTCTGGGGCTCGGGCAGAAAATTTTGAAATAACCTCAAGGAACTGAGTGGAAAGACCATAACCTCCTCTCTCAAATTAATCTAAATGGCAGCTGTACCACTGACCCCAAACTTATTGCTGATGCCCTTAACTTCTCCTTTTCAGACCTCAGCAATATACCCCCTCCACATTTCTTTGATCCTCCCACAGCACCACCCCCTCACACCCCCCTCTCCTCACCCCCATTTCGTTTAAAGACCCTTGCCCCATGGGAAGCCAAACCCTACCTTCTAAAAGCTCTTAGTGGATCCTGGTACAGCAGCAACACGCTGGACCTAAAACTCCTCCACCTGACCCTTCAGGAAGTCCTCTCCCCTCTGACCAGAATACTCAATCGCTACCTATGCCTAGGCAAATTCCCATCCCACTGGAAAGCGTCCACCATTACCCCCATACACAAAAGCGGTGACTGAACAGCCACTGGAAACTATCGACCCATCTCTATCCCCCCCACCTCCAAAGCTCTGGAATGTATTGTCTTGGATCAGCTCACTGATTACCTCACACAATATGATCTCCTCTGTAAGGAACAGCATGGCTTCCACAAAGGCACAGTACCACCTCTGTTCTGCTGGAGTTCTCCTCCTCCATTCACTCAGCACTTGACAGAGGGTACCTGACTAGCGCTGTCTTTGTGGATTTGTCGAAAGCAGTCGACACTGTTAACCATGCCCTCCTCCTATCAACCCTCTCCCTCATACATCTGTCCCAGGATACCACAAACTGACTTTCAGACTATCTTGCTGGCAGAATCCAGCAGGTCAAGATAGGCAACACTCTCTCCGCCTGCCTCCCAGTAAGGTCAGGGGTGCCCCAGGGTTCTATCCTGGGCTCTCTGCTTTTCAGCCTGTTCCTAAACACCCTCCGTGCTGCATGCTCTGGTACCCTGCCCCTATATGCAGATGATGCTGTCCTCTTTTCCTCTTTTCCTCCCACTCTGATCCCTACATGCTCCAGCAATCTCTCCAGACTTCCTTCACTGAGGCAGAACAATGGTTCACCAACCAGTGACTAGTATTAAACTACAGAAAGACTAAGGTCATGACCTTTGCACACCACCAGAGCACTTTTCCCGCCCTCTAATCCTAAACTCCCATCTAACCCCCCCCTTGAACACGTTGACACCTTCAAGTACCTAAGCATTACTCTAGACTCCTCTCTCAGCTTCCACCAACATATCCATCTCCTCTCTACTGCTTTCAACACCAGAATCAGTCTTCTGTACAGGTACAAACACCGTCTCACCCCCGAGGCCCTCCGACTAACTGTCTCCTCCTCAGTCCTCTAACTAATAAACTACAGAATCCTAGTCCATGGGGCAGCTGACACCACCTCACTCAGCAGACTCAGGCTATCTCTCAACAAAGCCTGCCGCCTAGTCCTTGGTTGCGACCGTACCATGCACACTTGCTCCATCTATAGTTCATTTAACTGGCTTAACCTGGACTGTAGACTCAGGTTTCAAACTTGTCTCCTGGCCAAAAAGATTTCTCTTGGCCTCTCCCCTCCAGGCCTCTCTGCCCTCCTAAAACCAGCTCCTGTTCTAAGAAACACTCGTAGTGCTGCCAAACCCCTGCTCTGTGTCCAGAGATGCCGGACCTCCCTTTGCCAGAGAACTTTCACCTACAGGGCCCCAACCTGGATGAATGCTCTCCACAGCTCCATTTCCTCAGAAAGTAAGAGTGGCCATTTCAAATCCCTCCTCAGGGACCACCTCCACTCTGCTAATATCTGTGACTGTTATTGAATCTGGCTTGGCCCTCCTTGCTCTTCTTTCCTCCCCCAATCCCTTACCCCTTGTGCTCTCCTCCTCCTCCTCCGTAGGACACCCCTACCCACCTCCTTTCCCACTGACAATAGATTTCCTCCTGCCTCTCCCATCCTGTGTACATTTACTGCCCCCGCCTCTCTCCTCTATTATCTATTATGTACCTAGAAGTATTAAACTAGTTTGTCTGCTTTGTACTACATTTTGTTTGCTACGTATAATTATGTCTTAAACTATACTGTTATCTTATGTATCATGTTGTATTAAACTCTTCTCAGTAACTCCACATGTTTACCTCTGTACGTTGTACCCATTTTGCTACCTCCTGTGTATATAATCCAGCTGTATTCTCAATCAGTGTTTTGTTCTTATGACGTGGAGCCTTTGTAAACGAGTCTCTGACTGAAAGGTTGTTTCCAAAACTTCACAAAATAAATAAAAATAAATAACTGTTGAGCAATTGTTTCTTAGGGCGCAGCCAGTTGATATCTGCTGTAATAACCAATGGGTTATTACAGCGAGAACATGCACTGTCATTCAGAATGAAGTGGTCCCTCACTGGCTCTCAATCACCTTCTGGGTGGGCTGAACAGTTTCACAAACATGGCAGCTACATCTGACTGTTAGCCAGAACTGTTAGTGAGGAGCCAAGCTGGAGCTGCCAAAACAACAATAATTGTCTCTTCCATCCTTTTCATTTACTATATGTTATGCATGAGATACAACTTTCATATAAACTATGACAAAAGTTTATCTGGTTGATCCTGTTGTTCATTGTATTCCGGTGATACTGCGACCAAGAATGGTACCGTGGCAGTTAGCCAACAGTGCTACTAAAGTGTGATCATGATCCCACTCCCACATACAGTAGTAAGTAAAAAAAGAATAAATAAAAAGATTAAAAACAAAATTTTCTGTGTATATAAGCAGGTAGGGAGAGAGACAGAGAAACATTGTGTGTGTGTGTGTGTGTGTGTGTGTGTGTGTGTTAAAGAAAGTGGCATCCTCCATGGACAGTGATGGGGCTGGGTAGTGGAAGGCCGTGACACACAATCCAGATGGAGCCAGGTGAACCAGCATTATTAAAAGGGTATTCAAAATGGAGAAATTTGATTGGCTGATGTCATTCCATTAACCCTATGTTAATCTTTAATTAATATACTTGAGGTGCCTGCTTATGGGAGTAATGATTTAGCAGGTCCTTAATTTTTACACATTCTATTACTAGAACTCAGAGCCAACATTAAAACTACTGTGGGGCATATAACAGTAGAAAATAAAAAAGAGATAAATTGATATCAGTGGCCTCCCTCCCTAGCACCACTAAAACAAAAAAATGCATGCTGTGTCACTTACAGAATGACACAAGATGAGTGAAGAAGAAGGTGCTGGATTTTTGAGCTTTGTAACAGCACTGTTATAGATGCTTATAAGCATGTTCACCTGACTGTAGTTGCCATATCATACTGTGCCATGCGAAGTCTTAGAAGTGGGGCCTTACCACTTTAAAAGTTTTTTTTTTTTTACATTTAGAATACCCTTAGTTCAACAGTTCCATGCACAAGATGATCTCAGCATCAACAGAGAAGTTATTTCAGTATTCTGTGTCACTTGCTGAAGAACCACCCTGAGATGAATGAAGAAGCAGGTATTTTAACTGTGCTCAGAGAAGTAAAGAGCGCCACACTTTTGGGAAAAGTGCAACCAAACCACAAGTGATAAGGGGTAAAGGTCTCCCAACAGTGGATGAGATGCTCAGTGACTCAGTCATCCCACCACACTTAGGTCAGACAACGTCCTGCTGGCTGCTGATGAGATACCACCAGGCACCAGATCCCAGACAGGAGAGGGGATTCTGGCTGGTGATAGGTGGACAGCCTCTGTTGTAGAGCCTTTCCTCTAGGTCCGGATGAACTATAAAGGACCCCCCAGTGGTACAGAGACTGTCTCCCCGCTGGTCCACAGTGGGACTCACACGCAATGTTAGACATTAACTCTTGGGTCCGCACCAACGTGAGGACTCTTTTTCTGGTCTGCCTCCACATCATGCGAGAACAATTCAAGCACCACGGCTCCCACTGGGACTAGGCCTCAACCTGCATGTCCTGGCTGCCTGCCAACTCTTCCCACAGCATTGCACAGCTCTCAATGTTGCCATGGAGACCACCTTGTGCACTGTAGGAAAAATGGCATTAAAACATTCAAAGAACTTTTAAATAATTTAATGGAAACTCCAACTTATAAAATCACCTGTTTTTTATGAGTACAGTTTGCTGCACACTTCACCAACCACTTGCTTTACATTTCTGGGTGCCATGTCATGATCGAGACTGCATTCATGGCAACAGGAACGTGACAGCACTCGAGCTCACAAATGGCAGTGGATAGACTATTTCACTATAAAGTAAGTAAAAATGCTCAGAAAGCATAATGAACCATAAATATAAATTTGTTTTTACTAACCCCCCTTTTAATAATAGCAATAAGGTATGACCAGGGTTTATGTTAATGTTCAAGTTAATCACCCCCTGGAGAACGTATGACACTCGGCTGCACCTCGTGCCACACTTACCCCAGGGGTGATTAACTAGAACATTAACATAACCCCTGGTCGTACCTTATTGCTTAAATGGTGTGGAGCAGAGGAAGGCGGCACTGCCATCTTTCGCCGGTCCTGAAAATAGGCATAATACTTGTCTAGTGTACTTACCCGGTAAAAAAAAGCTAAATCTTCTGTTTTTCTTATACATTCCCCTTGCTGTAGTGACAGATAAGCGTGTGCACGTGGAGACATACACATGCTATGGAACCGAGGCCCCTCCCACACATCACTCAAGCTGCTGGCATTACTCTCGGGCCTCCAACCACAGGCAGCCAAGGGCCAAGTCAGCAAACCTCTGCAACCTGTAAGAGAAGTGCTGTCTGGACAGTTAACCCCCCCCCAACGATCACCAGCTGCCCACGCTCATTCCCGAACACGGGTCACCGATGTAATGAAAGGTAAAGCACATAGCGCCTCACCCTCTATGCCACTGGGCCGACTGTAATTTGTTTTAAACTCTGAACTTTAGGCCATCAAAAGTTTGAATGATCTGTAATTGATGTTGTATGCTTTTGTTGGAAACTGTTACATGATGAAACTGAAAGACTAGTCTGGGATATGGAAGTGGAAGTGCTATGTTTACCTCTGTTTACACAAGTCTACGGACACAATTTTCTGTGTAGACTACTTCTCAATTTACCTTAAAAATACAAGAATACTTGTAGACCTGGGAGCCTTGCTGAAGTCACTACTGAATGCAGTTGGTCAGCACATAGGATGAAGTGGTGCATTGCTCCACGATCTAAATGGATCCCTATATTTTACAGGCAGATGCACAGTAGCATTCTACAGGAAAATGTTATAGATCTAGACTTGCATTGGTTACATAGGAAAACAAAGCAATTCAGGACAAGAGGTGGTGAGAAATCAGTGTGTGTGTCCGTGTGTGTGAGTGTGTGTGCAGGTGGCCACAGTGATTGGGGATTCAGTGATTCAACGTGCAGTAGTGACTGGGGGTGTGCCTTTTCAACAGTTGATAGAATCAATAACACACACTGAAGTGTGTCAAACACTATACTGCTCAGATCTCAATAGCACCTAAGAAACAGGCTACAACATTATTATTGCACATAAATTACTCAGAACCTTTACTACAAGCAAGAAATTGTTGATGAACTAGTAAATTTAAAAGAAGGTAGGTAGGAGCACAGCCAAGGTCTAAAGGAGCACACATTTTAGGGTACAATTTAGAGTTTCTGTGCTCCTCTGTTTCGAAGGAACACACCGTGCTAAATCCTTACCACCACTCTGAACAACTGCTGAAAAATGCACTTTAACAATAAAAAAATAGATGTTACCACTCACATTTCTAAAGTTCCAATTTCCCTGTCTTAAAGAGAATTACAGGTGTAATTTCCAACACCACAGTTACTGGCTCCCTGTGTGACTAATAGCAATTCAGTTGACAACTCTGTGATGCATGCTGTAATTCTAAGTGGCTACAGCTGAGGATATCTGAACAACTTCTAACTCCATCCCAGTTTTCTTTAGTGCCTAGCAGGAACATACTCCTTCAGTGATTGGTAGGAACATTCCAGATACACTGTAACTAATTATGTTGTCTTGCGCATGTGCAAGCAACATCTTCTGGTAGTAATAGCACAGAGAGAGAGGTGTGTCAGTGTTGGCAAATGCAGGGCACACTTTAGTAGGTGAGTCCCTCATTCCCCAATTAGCCAGCATGCTAGCACTGATGTAAGAATTATGTAAAGTGCCACCAACTTGAAAGAAATGTGCCACTGCAATCAGAGACAAGCTCACCAAGCAGCGGCAGAGATGATGCACCTTCTGTACGTGCCTTTCCTGGTGCAATATTTCAATAAACATGGTGGCGGCTCCTGCCACCACCACACAATCCCCAAACAAAGTTGACATTGGGGGTGCAATCCCTGTATCAGCATATCCCCCACCCACCACATTGTGTGGCACACTGGGAGCCCACCCCAGTGTGCCGCTGCTCACACAAAGCTGACCATGTCGGCATGTTCCCCCACCCCATTGTCAGCATGTCCCCCATCCCCCCACATCGAGTGGCACACTGGGAGCCCACCCCAGTGTGACGCCAGTCACACAAAGCCGACTGTGTTGGTATGTTCTCCACCCCCATTGTGTGGCACACTGGAAGCCCACCCCAGTGTGCCTAACAAACCTCGCAATGTCCGTCTTTTTTACCTGAAAAAAGAAAATGGTCCCTCGTGAGCTGCGCCCCCTCTGCCGACCTGTACCCACCCTCTGCACACTCCACCTCCCCACACACCTCCTCACCCCATACTTACCTTGGAGGTCCAGCTCTGTGATCTTTGATGGAGCAGGAACACGTCTGGATTCTTTAAAGCCGAACTACAAAATGAAGAAATGTCAGCAAGCTGTATAATGGCATCAGTGGGGGGGGGGGTCAACTTAGGTGGATATCTCAGCCATTTTTTTTTTAAATTTTGGCTTCAAATTTTCAACATGGGGTTCTTTGGACCCCACCTCATGAACACATGCACTGTCATCTCGTTATTCGGTGCCGAAAGGTGATTTTGCGGTCACTACACAGAATCACCCTTCAGGACTGATTAACAAAATGGCAGTGTAACTATTCACAAGGAGGGGTCCCAAAAAGCCTTTGTTGCAAATTTGGTGAAAATATTCCTTAAAATGACTGTGTTATGAGCGTGCATTGTGCAGTTTCCACTCATGCTCATAACTTCAACAATTTTTAATATTTTCATTCCAGATTTTTGACATTGCCATTTTTTCACATCTCCTTATGAACAGCTGTCATTTTTCATATCCTGACCAAAATGTGTTTTCGCACATCTGGCATACAATGGCACGGTCGCTGTGGGAAATCAACTTTTGGGCTGAATAACAAAATCACCGTGCCACTGTTCATGAGCAGAGGTCCCAAAATGCCTATGTTGAAAATTTGGTTTAAAAATTTACAAAATAATTATGTTACAGGCATGCATTGTGCAGTTTCTACGCACGCTTGTGACTTCACCAATTTTTCATATTTTCACTCTAGATTTTCAACATTGCCATTTTTTACACCTCCTCATGAACAGTACAGCTGTTATTTTTCACATCCTGCCTAAAATGTGTTTTCTCACCTGTGGTGCCAAATGGCCCAGTCGCAGTGCAAAATCACCTTTCGGCTAACAAGCTGATAGTGCCACTGTTCATGAGGTGGGGTCACAAAAAGGCCATGTTGAAAAGTTGGAGTGAAAGTACCAACAAATGCCTGGGGCATTAGGGTTTCCAACCGTAATGCCCCACCCTGTAGAGACTGAGAGTGATTAGGGGTGTGACTTGGGATTGTCGGCTGTAATGCTCACACCATTCCACCCTCACCCACACCCTGCAGCCAGTGACAGGCATCGAGGTGTGCCTTGGACTCTTCAGTCCCAAAGTTCACCACATTCTCCTATACTGCACCCATCTCAGTGTATTTCCTTATGGAATGGGGTGAGCGTATGGCCTGAACACCCCAAGGCACACCGCAACACTTGTCAGTGTCTGCAGGGTAGGGTGAGATGAAATGACATGAGCATTATGGCCGACGACCCAAAGACACCCCCCAATGCCTGTCAGTCTCTGTAGGGTGGGAGTGGGGTTGGCATCAGTTCAATACTTCACTACCATTCTTATTATGCAACTCTCTAACTCCTGCACTACCAGTGCCAATGCCAGCAAGACATCATTTGACATTGACAAATGCTTGTTTTTGATATGGGATACTAAATAGCAGAGTAATGCTAGCCTTTTTCTAGATTATTTCTCACAATATACCAGGGAAAGGTTTTTATCTGTGTCACACATTCTTATTTGTTTGATGCATTACAATTTTATGGTTTCCTATGACTTGGTGACTTGGTAATGTTAGACACAAAAGGCTTACGCCCCTAAGATGTGTCTCCCACTACTAGTGGGTATCTCAGTTAGTTGAAATTGTATTCCAATTTAAGTACCTAACTAATCTGCTTTTTTAAAACTCAGTCATTGTATTCAAATTAATCAGGTCTCTAGGAAGAATGTTCCACATCTTAGGTGCTCGAATTGTGAAAATCTTTTCCCGGTTTTCAGTATTTATCTTGTTAATATATATTTGTTTATTATGACTCCTTAAATTTATATTCCTATTTGACAATCGAATGTTACAAGCTTCTGTTATTCCTTATCCTTATGACCTTTCATTTTATGGATAAAGTGGTATGTACAGCAGCTTAAATTCATCTCTTTATTTTATTTTATTTTTTTTTTATTTTACTCTTTACTCCCCGAGCTACCTGCCACCCAATTATCAGCCCGGTCATGGGCCGCCGGCTTCTGCACCCCAAATCAGCCACAGCCCCCGTTACCCCGTGGCTTTCCCTCATGGTGGGAGCTTCCGCGGCACTTCGCATATGCCGCAGGCACTGGGATTAGGTCGGGGCTTGGCCTGGGAAGCACATTGAAGCCACGGCGAAGCTTCATTCGTGGTGGCAGGCAGCTCCTCCATTTTCCGCTTGGGAGGTGGGCGTAAGTATGATGTCACCATATACACCCCGCCTCCATGGGTTGTCAAGCGCCGGGCTGCATGGGAACTCCCGGCCCGCTAGGGTCCCACCCACTGGCTGCTACCCACACCTCCCCTGGAGAAGGAAAGCTGCCCAGTGGACGCTAATCTCATTTCGGCTGGCTCCTTCCGACGACCCGGATTCGCTCTCAACCCGGTCGCCGGGCGCCGCAAGCGGAAATCCCACTGCTGCGCCGACGGGCCAGCATATCTCTTTATAATGGAAAGCTTAAGAACAGTTTTGTACAGCTTAGGGAAATGAGATTTGAGATAAGGCAGCTTCCTGAATCTGATTTTGTATATTTATTGCATAGATATGTTGCTAAAAATTCTTAATATGACTTAACATTTCTTAATTTAAATTAAAAAAATCTCTGACATCACCTTACTGGTTAAAGATATGATATCTTGGCCACAATATTCAAAGCTGGGGGATGCACCTGGGAAACAAAAACTCAAGGGAAGAGTACACATTGGGGGGTGAGATACTAACAACAACAAAAATGGAAAGGGACCTGAGGGTAGACATATCAGATGACCTTAAGGTGGGCAAACAATGTAAGAAGGCAGTAAGGAGGGCTGGTGGGATACTGGGATATATAGGAAGAGGTATTTTATTTATTTATTTATTGAAAATGTTTCACCAGGAAAGGCACACTGAGCAAAAGATGCTTGCCTCCCGGTGCGACCCAGGGGGAGTGGCTACAGAGGAGGCAGGTATACATACAATAGTTCAGATTAGCAGCAGAGCAATACAGATAACATACAGTTGGGAGGGATTACTTTTGAGCTTGTTACATAAGGAGAACAGTACAGAACATAATCATCAAGGACACGGTATACATATCATGGGTACATATCAAAGCAAGAACAGTGCAACATGATCATCAGGGACAGGGTAAACATATCATGGGTACACAACGAGGCAATACATGAATTACATAAGTGCGAGTAACAGGACTATGGTGCCAGTATCAGAACTTGTGTGCCCAGTAGCAGGACTTGAGCTGCATCGAGATGCACCAGGTGACAGTAGGAATTGGAGAGTGAAGTTGGCGGGTAGGGGAGGAGTGGACTAGTAAACATTTGGTGTATAGAGGGGAGGTATAGGTGAGGTGGGAGGGGAGGAGAGTGGAGTTATTAGTTGTGAGTAGGGCTGAAGCACATAGGATAATTAGGAAGGAGGGGAGAGAAGGGGGTATCACCAGTAGAAAACAAGAAGTTGTTATCCCTCTGTACAGGCAGTTAGTGAGACCCCATCTGGAGTATTGCATGCAGTTCTGGAGACCCCATCTCCACAAGGACATAGACAGGATGGAGGCTGTCCAGAGGAGGGCAACTAAAATGGTGCAGGGTCTAAAGGAGATTAAAGGAGCTTAATATGTATGCCCTTGAGGAGTGGAGGGAGAGGGGGACATGATAGAAACTTTCAAGTACCTCAAGGGAATCAACAAACTCCAAGAGGGTAGCATCTTTCAGAAAAAGAGATGTACAAGAACAAGGTGGCACAATTTGAAGAAAGAGGGGGGATGGCTCAGAGGTAATGTGAGGAAGTATTTTTTCATGGAGAGGGTTGTGGATACATGGAACAGCCTTCCTGAGGAGGTAGTGGAGTCAAAAACAGTGGAGGAATTCAAGAATGCATGGGACAGGCATAAGGCAGTTCTAGTGGGGGTAGGAGGAAGTAGGCTGTTTGTTAACTATGATCTGCAGCTTATCCATTAGGTAGGGAAATGGGCAGACTAGGTGGGCCAAATGGTCCTTATCTGCCATCAAATTCTATGTTTCTATGCACTGTGCAGCAAGAAGTGCCACCCAAAGAAAGGGGTAGGTACAAAACAATGCTATATTCAAACAAGATGTGCAATCCTAATGGATTGTGCATCTTGTCTGAATACATGAGCAAGTGTTGGCGGCACAAATGGGGATGGCCTACAATGCACTCAGTGCATCCCCGGGATGGGCTGAATACAGCCAGTGGGGGATGCACTGGGCCCCCAGGGGTGATATTCAGCCACAGTATGCATATGGACCCATTAGACATGCTTGGAGCAAATGGCCCACATGCATGCCCATTATGGGCCCATTTGCATGTGGGCACCCAACAAGATGTGCCAGACCGGCTAACACCACCCCCTAGCCCAGTCATGTACCGGAAATGCCAAAACCCCAGCCCTTTTTCATAGTTTAGGGCCCCCTCCATGTTCTGACCCCAGTTTGAAAACATAAAACCATATCCTGCAATCCTTTTCCATAGTGTAGGGACTCTCCCTCCTGGTCCCCAATCACTGTATATTGTGCCCTGAATACACTGTCTTATTAAATGTAGTAGCCTCCTGCCCCATCCTGGTCCCCAGTCCTTGTTCAATATAAAATAATACCTCGACGGCGCATCTCCTTTGAATATGTCCCCCTGGTCAGGAAGTCATCGTACTTGCTATTGTTTATGGTTCCTGCTTGAATTTAAATAAAGGAATGGACATTTCATTGGGAACTCAAGACCCAGGGGCAGTCACTAAGATAGGTTGTGTTAACTTTTTCTCGGTTCTCATCAAGATATTTCAAAAAAGACAGGCATCTTTTCTGGTACTAGAAATATGGCTTGGAACAACTGGTCCTTATAAATGTCATAAGCCAAAACATACTGTACTGTATTACAATATAAGAACTGGGATATGAGTAAAAAAAAAAGAGATGATTTTTATGATTTGTACTTTTTTAATTTCCCATTTTTAATATGTAAGTTACATTCACCTTTACCAGTTAGCTCTAGAGGTCACTACTCTTAATCTTTTTTAAGTCCTTTAGGGCAGCAGACTTAATCTGGGAAAGAGAAACATACATAACTACCACTAAAATCAGGAGGTTTAGGAATGATGAATCCTGGTTTTTCTTTTTCTTTTTTATTATTCTTGATCCTTTTTTTTATGGTAGTCTGCATACCATACTGACTGAGCAACCTAAAATTTGAACTGCGACATTTAGTGTTTGGCTTACTGGTTTTCTACAGGTTTGGAAAACAGGCACAGTTACAATGAAATGCACAGTTACAATGAAATAGTTGAGACCATGGACTTCTCCTGAATTTTTAGTTGGATATTGTCAAAAAAAAAGTTGGAACCAAAGATTCCCAGATTGAGCTCCTAACTAGTAAAAACTGTTATCAAGTTATTTTGTGGAATAACTTTTTAGTTCATCCTGTTTTTACAAAAACAGCAGGAAACTCTGAATCAAATGTTTTGAGACTCAAATTAAGACCTATAATCCTGGCTGGCTAAAGATGATGGTAGACACGGACAGAAACATGACAACAGTTCTTAACTTTGGACTGCAGAGACCTACCTTCTCTGAATACTGCCTGACCTGTCTGCTTGAAGCTTCTATCCTTGCTTCGCTCTTTGCTGATGGAAAAAAAAATTAATTCTGTCGGTCAGAAGAATGGGATGATGGTCGTGCTGGATTCCTGTCTTTCCTCTGTTCTCACCTAACCTTTCCTCACTTCCTTCTGCACTGTGCCTGTCTCCTTGCTCCTCTGACTACAACCACTGCTCGGCTCTAACTAAGGCTTAAAATCTTTTTCAGGTCTCCGCGACTGCCAGCCAGTCACTCGATCTATGATCCGCTACCTTCACGGAGAATGGTACTGTGCCACTGTCCCTATTGACAACCACCACTTTAACTTCACGTGCTGAATCTTGCCACACTACAAATCAGATGGCAGCTTAGACTCATGCACTGATTGGCTTGCTGGAAATGCAAAGCAGACTATCGGCAGCAGAAGCATATTGACAGATGCTGTATAGCCTTCCGACCATCTACCCCCTCGACCCAGACAATAGTATGTAGTGTCGGACTGGTCTTTCAAATAATTTACTGGAAAAAATTAAAGGCAGATGCAAAAGTAAAGTAAATCAACAGCTCAGTTGGTTGCTCCCATAGTTTTTGTCTGTACGCTTGGTCGTACTGTGTGTATATCTGCCGATGGTCGTGCAGTAGACCATGCATGCAAAATTACATGTAAGTCCATTAAACGGTTGCAAAGTTATTAAAGTGCAAAATTTGAGGTTTAACATAGAAACTGCTGCTCAACCCTAACTATAGTGGTGCTACCACACCACTATAATATATATTTATATTACAGGGGCACTATATTAAAGGTTAAAGCTTCACTTCTATGTTAAACTGAAAATGTGGAACTTAAATAGCTTTGCAACTGTTCAAGTGATTTGCATGAAATTTTACTGTAAGGTAAAGTTTATTGTTGATCATTTATTTTAACCACTACAACATTGCACAAATTTAAATAACATAAAATATACAGTACATTCTTACAAGAGTGCTAAAATATTACATTTATATCATATTCATAATCCATGGTACCTGTATCCTGATGGTATGACTTAATTTCTTCAATAAAACCAATATATTATAGTTACCACAAGATATGCTTTCTGAGGCATCTATTGCTATAGCAGCCTATTTTGCAATGAATATCATTCTTAGCCAATGCAGCTTGAGCTTTGAAGGGATTAAAAGTTTAGATAACATACTGTTCACCCTAATTTCAATAAAACCAACATACAGCTCTCTAATAAGTGTTGGATTTGGTCATCAGTTCATGCCCAGTTCAGGCTTGTTGCCAGTTTGCAAAGGTTCTATAGCATAGATAGTGATAGCAGGAAATGAATCACTGGACCTGAATTAAGACAAACGTAGTTGCCAGTAACACCCGCACTTTTTGACAAAATTCAGAGACAGCCTGCAACACCTGCTAGCTCCAAGCCTCTAGTTGTCATTAATATAGCAGGAATTATAAACCAGCAACAACTGAAAACAACATATAAGTCACTATAGACATTGTATGCTTTCATGTATGCACACATTTTGCGTTATTTTCAGAGTTCTTTGCCCTCTAATAGGCCCTAATATGGACATCTAGAGGAGGCATCCACTTAACTTTGGGCCTCCTTTTGGGTCAAGTATCAACTCATGAAGGTACTACTGCATGTCACAAACATAGATTACATGCATTTAGTCACATGCCCCAATAGGTATTACCTTGTTGCCAGTTATACCTGACCTTTTTAGTAAACATTTAGAAGCTTCCTGCCATGTGCATTACTCTCTGCCTCTAATTATTGTCAAGTATGGTGGGAATTATATACTGCTGGCAAATGGTGATCACAAACAAGTCACTATGAACAACCCATGCATTCAGACATCCATACATTTCACTCCACTATCTGGCTCACTTGGCCTCTGTTCAACCAAACTATAACTTCCAATCTGAGCCCCACAGAAGCCATTAATCAGTCTATTATAAAGTATAATGATCTATGGGCCAGTTAGGCTGTCAAATCATGCCCCAAGCCCTACGAAGTTGCTTTAGCATTAATTAATTTTCTCAAAAATGTATATTTTTGATTTTTTAATATCTCATGTACCTTTTCACTCTAGCATCTAAATTAGCACTTGAAATAAAATTAAGTGGCAAACCCTAATAGATTTCCAAGTTAGAAAAGATCATAAATGTGAAAAATTCAACATTTAAGACACATTTAAAAACTTAGAACTTATGCAAGTGGAACACAATAGCACAATAAATACAACACAAAGGCACCAAATATAATTTATAACTTGTGTTCATTGTCCTTTGGAGACCTTTTCTTAAAAAAGCATTAAGTTGTTGAAGTTATTCCTTTATCTTGCCATTCTCTGGGCTCCAAACCAATGACTGTATTGATTCTCCACTAGGGAGCTTCCTAATGATAATTCAACTGCAATTGTTTGCTAACCCCATATTTACTTTTCCTTATCGGGGCTCCAACAACAATGCAGATAGATCTGCTTTACAGCAGTCACTTAGTCCTTACAGACATGCTTAAATTAATTGTAACAGGGAGTTCACACTCTGTCTTTTAGCTCTCCACTAAGCACTGAAAGTATCTGAGCCACCAAAAATATCAAAAAGTGGCAGAAAGTTGCAGAGTGCCAAAGTTAACCAGATATTTCAAAGATGCTCAGTGTACCTGCATGCTGCTGCTTACAACCTTAAATGTAACTGTCTGAGAACCAAGTCAGTCTTAATCCATGGAGGTCTCTGAAATGACGTCACTGAGAAGAAGAATTAAAAATAAAAATCAGTACCTCTTGGGGAAATACCACTGTTAGTCAGCCTCCGAATATTGCTGCAACAGCATCTTTTTACTTTTTAACCCCCTTTTCTCCCTTTTCTTTGTCTGATGGTCTGGGAGTCTAGAAGGTCGATCTGATTCCTGTGCTCAACCAGTACCAGCCACAAATACTCCTCTGTTTAATCCAATATCTCTTCTCTTGGTTGCAGCAGCACTATAAAAACAAAAATGAGAAAAGCACTCCTCTAAGTGCAATAAATTCAGGCTTTAAAAAAAAAATAGATTGGAGACCTCGGCCCTCAGGCAGCAATAGCATACCTTTTAAAGGCTTAGATAAGCCTGTCAGCACACAAAGTGCCACCATACTTTTAGTGTCCTTCTCTCCATATGAAGATGTCCAGATTACCTTAAGCAAAAGGACAAGCTTTCTGTCTTTTCTCCTTCCAGTTCAGCAGGTGTCTAAACATCAAAGCGGAGTGCTGAGAGCACCACAAATGCCCCAAACCAACAGTCAACCGGATGGACCATTCGGCAACAAAAGGTCTGTCAAAGAAACCTCCAAACTGCAAGGCAAGCAGCTTGAACTCACAACCTGCTCCGGCAAAACTTATCAAACTAGTAGAATGCCGAACACCGACCAAGCTATCAGAACCTGCACCCCAGGAGCTAAAAGCAAAGCTGCAGTGGTAAAGCAAACTGAGGCAAAATTAAAACTAAATTTCATTCATCAGTTTGCTGTAATATAAAATACCAGCATTTTTAAAAGAAAACTTTCAGATGCTACTACAAATGGAGCTGCAAGGCGTGGAGCAGCATTGCAGCCATCTTGCTGCTCCCTTGCATGAAATTTGGATGCACCATCAAGGACCAAAGATCTATTGATGTGACAAGTTTCATTCCGGTTGGATCTGTGGATGCAGAGATACGGAGTGTCAAAAAACATATAAATTACCACTTTTTGTCAAATTCTCTGTCGTGCCACTGCACAAAAATGGTTTGGAATTTTGGTCTAAAATTTTTAAGGTATATAGGTCTTGGGTCACTGTGGTGCCTTTTGAAGGTTTGGTGAAAAAGTATTAATCCATTCCAAAGTTATTAAATTTCAAAGTTTCCCATTATTTCCTATGGAAAAAGTTAGATGTTCACTTCAAAAAAGGATTCGTCGCAAATGTGGAATCCTTTTTTGCAAATGCAGGATCTTTTGACAAAAATGCAGAATCTTTTTTCATGCTGTTGCCATGTTGTTTTCAGTTAGCGGTGGCAACAAAATTAAATGACTAAAAAAAGTAGGGGGCTTTAGGAAACACCAGCAGTTGTGTTTACCTAATCCAGGCCCATGGAATTGGATTCTAGGGTTGGTTTTTTGATTAGTTAGTCAGAAATGTGCTTTTTTTTAGCCACAGAAATCCTTTTTCGCAAATCATGGAAAACCTTTGCTGCAAAACAGAATCTTTTTCTGCAATTTGCGAAAAAGGATTTTCTTTTAACACAAATTGCGAAAAAAGGAAATGTGGATAAGGATTCTTTTCGCAACTTGTGAAAAAGGATTTTGAAGACACCTGTTTCTTTGTCACTACATATTTCCAAAATGGTTTGTTATTTTGGTCTGACATTTTCAGGGTACCAAGGCCTTTCACCAGAGATCTGCCTTTTGCTGGTTTGGTGAAAATATATTACCTGACTCTGGAATTCTGTAGGGTTAAATTTTGCTTTGTTTCCTATAGGATAAAATTGTAATGGGAGGTTTACCCAGTCGTTTCTTTGTCACTCCACTGTGAAGAAATGGTTTGCAATTTTGTTCTGAAATTTTCAGGGTACAAAGGGCTTGCCTCACCTTGCCCCATCCCCACCTTTTGCTGGTTTCATGAAAATATATTAAGTTGGTGTCGAGTTACTGTACACAGGTTTCAGATTTTTTCTGTGTTTTCTATAGGATCACATTGCAATAGCAGGTGTTTCTTTGGGTGTGCTCAATATGGGATGGGCCCTGTGCTCCCACAGGCAAAGAAAGGCAGCACTACACTATCTCAAAAAGTATTCATGGATGTAAGTGCAGGGCCTGGAGGGACTTGTGCTCCCACATGGAAATATGGATACCATTTAGGACAGAAGGGAGCGCAGGGCCCGAAGGGCCCTTCGCTGACACAGAGAAATAGGGATATGATTACAATATCTCAGAAATTATGGATGGATGGATGGCACTGTGTACTCACACAAGCAAATATGAACACCATTATGGAGTGATGGGAGCTCAGCCTTATGTATGCATGGCAACTCCGGGCCCAGAGGGCCCTGTGCTCCCACATGCAAATACAGCGAGGACTATAGAGTGATGTGATCACAGGGAGGACACAATTAGAATCTATTCAAAATTATGGATGGTTGTGCAGGACCCTCAAGGCCCTGTGCTCCCACAACCAAATAACTATATGAGTATACTTTCTCAAAAAGTAAGGTAATTCTCTGCAAAAAACTTTGTTAATACACCATTAGGGTTAATGGGACAAAAGCAGGGAAATGTGGTCTTAGGGTTCCCAACCCTAAGACCCCACATCACCCTCAGTTTCTAGACCTAACACCCCACCCCCACTCTGCATGCTGGAACAGATGTGGGTGTGTCTTGGGGTTGTGAACCCTCACCCTGCTGCATGAGTAAGTAAGCTGAGATGGGTACAGTATAGGAGAATGGGGTGAGCATTAGGGTTCACAACCCCAAGGCACACACCCCATGCCTGTTCCTGCATGCAGGGTGGGATGGGGTGTTAGGGTTGGAAACTGTGGTGGGGAGGGGTCTTAGGGCTTGAAGCCCTGACCACATTTCCCTACTTTTTTGCATTAACCCTAATAGTGCATTATCAAAGTTTTTTTGCAGAGAATACACACACACAGATATATATATATATATATATATATATATATATATAGACAGAGAGAGAGAGTATGTGACAGAGCAAGAGAGATAGAGAGAGAGATAGATAGATATGAAGAGTCAGACAGAACTTGCTGTTTTATTTATTTGTTGATAACAGCTTGGCCACTGCATATTTATTTTAAATACTAATTGTGAATACATTTATACTTAGAAACCTCCACTGTAACCCTGAGGAAATTGGTTTACCATGAAATGTTGGTTGAGATATTTTAATGGGAAGTTGTAGGGGTAACAAAAACATTTTAAATAATCTTTAATTGATTAGTGAGTTGAGTAGTTATGCTTATGTATGACTTTCTAATAACAAAATAGTGCTCCATTATTTTTTTCCATTTCAGAGTTCTTTTATTTCAAAATGTATAAAATCATAATAATTTGTTACACTCAATATTTAACATATATAATACATAAAAAGAGTCCATATTTCATGTTCATATACAGAGACCATGAGTTACTCATAAATATTATCACATCAGATACAGTATCAAATAGGGTTTACAGACATACTGTATATAACTTTGCCATTGCATACATAATTTTAATTTTATTTAACCTTAAAAAATAAGTTGCAACATCACTACCCACATCAACACAGTGCTTTGATAGTAGAGGGGCTAACCAGCAGTTTCTTTCTACCTTCCAGAGATCGCACTCAAATATAGCATGAACAATATACACAGATGTTTTATTACCACAATTGTATAATTCCATGTTAATTGAGCAATTTGATTACGATGACTGCAGTTTCAGTGAAGTTATAATAGTGAAGTCAAACTAAGCAACAACACAGATCAGTGATGCACATTTCAGAGACCATAGTGAAAATGAGGGAATGGGGGAAAGGGTATTCTTGCCTATTCCTTGCCCACTCACACAGGCTTTGAATGTTCACTACTGACACCAGAATTGCACTTTTTAGGCTACCAAAGGCTCACCGTGCAGTGCAGGCTTCTTTCCATTTCACCTGGAGGAGCTCCAAAAACATGGCTCAGGTGGCATTGGAGAGTATGGCTGGTGCACGTCCCACCCTGTAGTGCAGGAGGGCTCCACCCCCTGCACCCAGCCAGAGCTGTGCCCCATACCCCTCTATCTTTAGGATTACCACACCACATTGCACTTGGACCCTAGGGAAAGCTCCATCTGTGGGGTCGCCCTACTGTCCAATAACTGTTTTGTCCAGTCACCATATTTTACCATTCACTGTAATGTGATGGTCACCCTTATTGTGTTTACCCATCTGTACTCACTGAAATCGCATTGCACGAATCGTATCGCTCAATTGATGTGCTACCCAATTGCATTTCCCCATGACCATATTACTAAAATGTTTATTTAAGTTAAAGTATGGGTTACCTAAGCATGCTAATCTCACAGCACTTAAGATATTTCTGTTCCAAGCATTTTAACATTTGACTAAGTACTGTAGAAGAGAAAATTAGTGCCCTCACTTTATTTAGTGGTCCACCCCTCGAGCGCTTGTTTGCGCTACAAAATCTTTGCATGCATGGACTACAGGTTATACAGTACATGCAAGAGCCACCATTGTTAAAAAAAGAGTACAAAATAAGGAGTGGCCATTGGATAGGTGTCAGGAGGGAGAATTAACAGTTAATCACAGCAATCACTGTAATCCCCTCTCTATCTGACACCTCGCCATTCAGTCAATTCACACTGTGATTACAGGCAATTGCATAGTGCTGCTACAACCACTTCATTCAAAGTATGTGTGAGCAGTACTTACTATACTCCCAGCTGTACCTTTGCCTCCCTTTGCTTTGCCTTTGCCATTGCCATTGTACTGCACTGTTTCAGCGTGTCAGTTGTCCAGTGGTTGCAGAAGGGAAAATGAGTAAAGTATGAGCTTTCCCTGACAGATGATCTCACACTGGCAGCCCTAAGTGACTGTGCTGGTGTTTCGATGCAGACAGCAGATGCAGTCATTTAGGACCTTCATAGAGCGTCCTCCCCCCCAAAAAAGAAGATGGACTGAGTTCTGTCACTACAGCCTGGAGCTTCATTTTGAGCTTGGACAATAGGTTGCTAACAGTGGGGTCATGAATGCGGTCCACCTGTACAGTATGGGCAGACCATAAACAAAAGTACTATAAGGAAGTTCAAAAAAAGTCTATCAGGAGCAATTAAAAATTGTAAAGGATCCAGCACTGCTTGTCCATGCTGTCCCCACCAAACCCAGAGGCAAATCAACTCTCATTCTGAGGACATGGAGTTGGAAATTATAAAATCACTCGGGACTGAAGGGGCAGTTGTAAACACTAGGGTGGTTACTACAGTGGCACTCGGTGTGGTGAAAGCCACCGACCATAAAATGCTGTCAGAATATGGTGGCCTTCTGACTATCACATGGCACTGTGCTTGGCACTTGCTTAACAGGATGGGGTTTGTGAAGGAGAAGGAGACCAAGGCTGGTCGCAAGACCCCTGATGATTTTATGCAGCTAAAAGAAAACTTCTTGGCCAGGATCAGTAAGGCATCCAGACAGGAGCTAGTGCAGCTGGATCTGGTTACTAACATCGATGAAACCAGTATGCACTTAGTTCCCTAAAGCCAGTGGACTATGGAGGAGTGTGGGGCACAGCAGGTTGAGGTAACAGGCCTAGGGGAGAAATGGCAGGTGTCAATGGTAATGGGGTGCACAGTGTCTGGTTATTTCCTGCCACCTCAAGTAATATGCAAGGGGAGGACCACAGGGTGCACTCCTCAGTACAAGTCCCCCCCCCCCCCGAATGAAGCATCAGTAATAGTGAGAACCACTGGGCTAATAATGAGACGACCAACTCTGTTTCATTGATGAAATCCTGCAGCCCTACATTGCCAGTATTATTAAAAAGCATGATCTTCCACCTGAACAGAGGTCAATATTGATTCTTGACCTCTACCGTGCCCACACTATCAGAGAAGTGATATCCAAACTTAAGAGCCTCGCAATAATCCTGGAATTCATGCCAGCAAGCTGTACCAATTTACTACAGCCACTAGATCTGGCTATTAATAAACTGTTCAAAGTCTACATGAAAACAGCATTTGCTGGCTGGTATGCTGGGATTATCACTGAGCAGCTAAATGCAGGCTCACAGTCCAATGATGTTAAAGTGGATATAAGAATGACCAACATAAAAATGAAGCATGCAGAATGGCTGGTGACCGCTTTTGACCAGTTAAAAACCCAAAGAGAGGACTGCATCTGTGGCTTCCAGCAGGTGGGTATCTTGGAGGTGCACAGTACCTGCTTAGATGTGGTGAGAAAACACTTATAGATATATAGATATAGATATAGATATATAAATATATAGTGCAGTAGTTTTATTTAGTTTGCCTACTCAACAGTCCACAGAGTGTGCACGACACATGGTTTTCTTTTTATTTCAGGACCCAGCTGATGATGATGATCTGTGAGACCAGCTGCAGCTGTACATCACAATAATGCTCCATTTTCAGTTTTTTTATATTTGGAGGCTCCCGTTTCCCTTTCCCTTTACAGTGCCTTTGTTTTGTTTTGCTTTGTTTTGTTTTTTGGGTTTTAGTGTAATATTGCTGTTAATAAAGTATGACGCTGGACAAACATTGTGGTTTCATTAATTTAGCAGTCTGATGAGCTCAGCGAATATAGTGACATTTATTTAACAGCAAGCATTCAGTGTTTTACAGTATAGTTCCAGAACTCATTCTCTTTTCATGTTAGAATATATTCCACCTATATCTACATCATGAATTTTTCCCAAATTCTTGTAGTCTGCATTATCATGTAACTGTAAAATATCTTCACTAACATAACAATCAGTATCATGCATTGCTTTCCTTGAGCACAAACCTTCAAGACCAACACTCTTAACTGTATTATTTAACTTAATAAACCAGTTTCACATTTTTTACCTGTAACTAGCATGGTTAGGGATTCTAGCCAGCACATTTTTGGCAGTCTCTCATCATTTATTTTAATTATTTTTCAAAAGTTAACAGATCTTATACTAATTCTGGTACTAATTGGCAACACTCCTGATTCAAGTCTTAAGAAACTTGTAGGACAGTCTCTTGGAAGGTGCAAAGTGCTCCTAATAAAGGTATTCTGAATAATTTCTATATTAGAAGGAACAAGGCCCAGACCCCATATTTCACTCCTATAAAGGGTTTGGCTCGTAGTTTTCGCTTCAAATGCATTTTTCATTGCTACAAAGGAATTATTTGCAAATGACTTTATAGCACCAACTGTCCTCTGGGAGTTGTTCTTTATTTCTGACAACTACTGTTTCCATCGTGCCTTTAGTATCAAAGATGATAACTAGGTATTTATATTCATTAACTACCTCAAAACAGCTTCCTTGGATTGTCTAAACCTTTTTAATATTATTTATTTTTATATTTTCCAACACCATTATTTTTGATTTATTGATATTTAACTCCCAATCCAATTTTTCAAATAAATTCATGATACTAGTCATGCCTCTTTTTAGGCCAAGTGGAGTCTGTGATATTACTATAGCACCATCCACATATATTAACAGTTGAATTTGTTCATTATTTATTGATGGCGCAAAAGTATCAACATTTTTGATATCCTTTAATAAAGTCTCAATGTATACTTTAAAAAGTAACAGGGCCAGTAAGTAACCTTGTTTTACCCCCTGATTCACATTGATTTCTGCAGTTGTAGTAAAATGAAGCATTTTTAAAATAGTTAATAGGTGGGCATCTATTCTTAGGTCTTGCAGGATATCCCATGATATTTTCCTATTCACAGAATCAAAAGCAGCTCTAATATCTATAAAAATGACATACAGTATTTCCTTTCTATCATGAATATACTTATCTATCAAATAGTTTAATGTGAAAATTAAATCTAATGTGCTACAGTATGTTGCTTTTTAAAGCCACATTGAAACTTGGATACTAGGTTATTCTCTATAACCCTATGTTTAGCTTATCTAAAATTAACCTTGAATACATTTTTTGAATAACAGGAAGCAAAGTAATAGACCTATAACACATCAGGTCCTGTTTGTCTCCTTCTTTAAACAGTGGGACAATAATACCTTTGTTCCAGTGTTGGTGCAATATTAAATGATTACTTATAAATGAGAACATGTTTGCCCAAAAGTCTGGGTTATGTAAGAACACCTCAGCCGGTAGCTCATCTGCACCTGCAGCCTTATTCCTCTTCTGACGCAGAATTGCTGATTTCACCTCTGCTATACAAAATGAATATGCAAATACATCTACACCAACTATTTGTGCATGCACCTCTAAATTCTCATTTCTTTTATCTATATTATATATTTTACTAAAATGCTTTAGCCACATTTATTCATTAATCATACCAAACATGTTGTATTGAATATTATTTTCATCACATCCAAAAGCAACCATAGACCAGAAAGTTTTAGTATCTTTCTTTACTATGCACTCTTGCAGATGTTCCCATAACTTATATTTGTAGTCCTGTTTTTTGCAATATAACATTTTACTATATTCCTTCCTCAGGTTTTTTAATGCAATGCATACTAAACATGATGGTAGCATGTTTCTAAGTCTCCCTGTTCTTTTGATCTAATTTCTTAATTTATAGCATTCTTTGTCAAACCAAGGGTTAGCTGCACCTACAACCCCTCTGTTACCTGTCCTTTTTTTACTAGTTAACTGGGCTTCACTATTACTCATAAACACATTAAAATTATGCATCACCTCTCCCACCACACTAAAATCAGACTGCAATAGTAAAACGAGTGCTTTGCTTGTTTACCCACTATTTATTATATTATCAACAACTGTTTTAGTATTCTCATTCCACTGGAGTTTCTTCCCACATCTGATACACATATGGAGGTCAGCTTCATTTTCCTCTTTTAAATTCCTGTTCAGTTTGTTTAATACAGAAATAAGATCACAGACAATAGGATAGTGATCACTATCCCAGATTGTTTGTACCTGGAACAGTTTAACTGCATAATAGTCAGTAGCTGCTATAACAAATAGATCTAGAACACACCTCTTTGCTGTTGGAAAGGTAAATTCCCCTTCCCAGACACCCTTTGTATGTCCATTCAGCACCTGTAGTCCACAGTGTCCAAGAAAATGTAATAATATTTTACCATTTGTTTGTTAGATTTTTATCCTTTGGCTGCCTTATAGGGATAATCATTACACCATCAATGCCCCATTCAGGAGAGGGGTCTTCTAACCATTACCTATGTGCACATTAAAATCACCAGCTATAATAAACATTACTCCAGGGAATCTTATTTTAATGGACTCAAGTGTATCATCAGCTGTGTGTATGGTATTTTAAAATCCTCTATAACCAAGCCCAGGTGCAATATAAATATTAAATATTGCCAAATGTCTTATCATGGTTTGAGATTTATATATGCATAAAAAACTAATCATACATATGTGTTTCTAAAGTTTTAAAATCAAGTGCAGCATTAACAAGAATTGCAAGTCCCCCTTTTAGTCTCCCGTATTTACTTGTGCTGTAAGCTAGAGAAATCCATGCCCTGTATCCAACTATTAAAATTTCAACCACTTTCCCCATCCAAGTCTCTTGTAATAAAAGAATTATAAAATTGTTCAGCCATTCAAGACAATTTTTGTCCATAAGTTTTATGTTAACCCCGCAATATTCCAACTGATAACATTTAAAGTGTTTTGAGCAGTTTTTGTAGAACTCAGTCAATTAGTTTCATCAGAAATATCTATTGTGCTTTTCGAGGTTACACTACTGAACACTGTCTCATCATCCGATGAGTTCAGGTAAGAAATTAACAAACTATCTGTTTCTAGAACTTTACTACAGTCGACACATGTCTCTAACTGCTTTCTTCCTCTCCCTTATTGCTATTTCAGTTTCTTCACCTTCCAAGCTACAGTATGTATAGTTTCTAGAGGTTTCATAGAGGCAGTAATACGTGGTTGTTTAAAGGATACGGTTCCCTTTTTCTCTTTATTTGTGAGATTCACAACCTTCTCACATGATTTAACATCTAAAGTGGTTTCTTGCTCAGACTTTATAGTCACATCAAGAGTTATACCTATATCAAGCAATTTTTTCCTTATCAAGTAAAATATGTTTATTTTTCTCTAGGTTTTTCAACACAACACATATCTAGCCCTTATTGGGACTTGCTTTGTACCTGTATACTGATTTTATATCTTGTCTCCCAATCCTTTCCCCCACTAATCCCTTTATCAGATTATATATAGCCAATTTTAATAGGTAGTTGTTTTCATTCTTTGCCTTTGGAACCCCCCAATTATATAAACAGTTGGTAGCATTTCTCCTGCTTCAATCAACCAAACCGTTTTCTCTTCTACTGATTCAGATTTTTGTTTTTTGTCTTTTGGGGCATTTTGGGCTTCCCTCATTTGTGAAGCATTATTAAATTTCACTTTTTTACTATTGTGCTCTTTAACTAATTCATCTCTTTCAAATTTTTCTGCACTTTGTCTGTCTATTTGTCCTTCTCTAGGTTATATTTTGTCCACCTTCCCACATTTTAACTTCCTATTTTTTTCATTTTTAGTCCCTTTCACTGCCCTGATTTGATTTTTTCTTTGCTTTAACTCATTAATCAGCAGCTCTGTCTCATTAAGTTTTTTTATTTGCCACCTCTTCTGTGATTGATTATATTGATTTTACTCCCTTCTTTCCTTTATCCATACTTTTACTGTCTTTCTTCTTCAATTGTATATGACCCTCATTAACTTCCTCTCCATCTTTTTCTGAATTATTACTCTTTAAACTGCTGTTATTACATACTGTGACAGGTTCATCAGTAGCTACCTTGTTAACATAAAAATCAATGAATGCTCTAAAAAAGGCTACCAGTTCCATTAGCTGAGAATTCCCATAATTTATTTCCTTTTTTTAACTCATTAATTTTATTAATCAATTCCCCATTACTGTTACTAGTCAAATCATCATTTGAAAATATAGGGATTCTTTTTCTAAGATCCCATTTGAGTTGTTGGTAACATTCTGCCCACCACTTGACCAGAGTTGAAGGATTCTATCCAACACTCCAAGTTTATAGGGAGATCAAAACTATATTTATTTACATAAGGCATTAAAAAGGACTCATAATAATTAAGATAGAAACCTTGTGTAATAACATGCTTAATTTGCTGAGAATGTAAATCTGTATCATTCTTGGATGTCTCAGGCCCTGGAACTGGTATTACAATTTCAAGCATTTCTGTCACCAGGCAATCAGAGTCTTTAATTCTACTTGAACCCTTTTGCATAACTTCATGTTGATGGTTAACAGTACAGGTTTTTTGGCACATTTGTGGTATTAGATAAGGTTAAATCAGGCAGGTGTAATTCAGGACCAGTTACATTAGTTAAATTGTTAGCAGATCTTTTTTTCCCCGGGGATCTGTTGCCATTGGAAGCCACAGCTTCTTCCCAACTTCTGATTTTTTTTTTTAACAGGGGATGTGTTAATGATTGTGTCCCTAGGCTACAGATTTTAACTGATGATGAGGTTAACTCTGGATTAAAATTTTTTGCTACTTTCTTATTCCCCCTTAGTTCTATATGATTTTCTACAGGACACAGGAAGTGCATAATTTTTGCACAATTACCTTGTCCTTTCTTAGGTACCAATACCTCTTGTTTCTTATTACTCTTGTTATCCTTGTGACTAAAAATTTTAACATTTTGTTTTTGCTGATTGCTAGATATTGTTCACAAAGTACAAAGCAGCAAAAAGCAAGCAGTAAGAAAACAGTACAAAGGGCAAAGATATTGGCTGAATATTTCAGATACTGTAATGAATATACAGTTAATATAGTTGTTGTTTACTTTATTTGATTGGTCCAAGACCTTTACAATGATAAATACATCATAAATATAATACATACAAAACATCAACAGCATTTTTACAAATTCATAGTATGAAAACATAAGGGCCCGGATATTCTAACTGCACCACAAAGAAGCGCAATAGCAGGAGCAGACGCAAGTACAGTGTGCCTATGTGCAACACGCATGATATTCAAACACTGCACAGGGCTAGATGTGCTTGCACCACATAACTGAATATCACGCCAACTGTGCCGTGGCGCAACCAGAGATGTGCAGTGGCGCAGGCCTGATGCACAATAGCACAACCAGGGATGAGCAGTGGAGCAGGTTAGCAGCGCATCAGCACAACCAGGGATGCTCAGGGACAGGTTGCAGGGGTCCCCCACACATGGAAGATATGGACTGAGGAGCACACAGCAGAACAGACATCACCCCCAACACCCCATGAACCACACAACCAGAGAAGAGCTGGAAGAACCAGTGGCCCATGGAAACCAGCAACAATCTCACAGCTGGGGTATGGTGCTCCAGCACACCCCCTGGCAAGCTGTGACTGGCAAACAAGGAGGTCCGGCCACCCCATGCTACACCATCCCACAAATGCAGAGCACACCCTGCACAGCATTCCCCAGACACCCTGCCCGGGAGCAGTGCCCAACACTGCAGAACACCCCATGCATGCCACCACACCCACTGTGACAATGCAGCCCTGTGCACCAATGAGTCATGCAAGGCAGCCCCACCATGAGCACCCTGCAGTGGGTGGCAGCAGTCACCGATGCAACAACTGCAGACACAGTGCCACCCTGCATGGCCCCTGAGGTACAGCTGAGAGACTGACCATGCGTCGGCACATGAGGTACTATACATGTGACAGGGCATGCCCTGGACCCCACCACCAGTGGTACAGCACGCTGCACACCCTCCCAAGGACACACCCTGTCCCAGCACTGGCCACAACAGCCAGCACAGAAGCCCACAGTGGTGCATGGAAGCATGCACCACATAGGATGCAACACAATGCATGGACAAACACCAACCCATACCCAAGTGCACGCCAACACAGGGACACAGCAGATGTGTACCTATGGCTAGCACCCCTCCATGGCACAGGTGTACCAGCCACCCTGTGCATGCACCATGAAGCTGTACACCACCAGCACACGGCTGGAGCACAAGTGACAGACAGTGGAGCACATCTCCTGCAACAGACACAAGCAACAGCATGGAAGAGAGACAAAAACAGTGGAGGCCACAGTGCCACCCAAGGCAGACGTGTACCATACCAGTGACAGGATGCAACCTGGCATTATGCCACATACAGTGGTTGTCCAGCATGGACAGCCACCACTGACATGCCAGCAGACGGTGCATATCACAGACATGCAAGGGTGTCAGCTGCACAGGCCTTGGATGGTCTGACAGGGGCATCATGGACACAGAGCATGTACTGTGGACCACTGCACACAGGCAACCAGTGCACAGAGAACAGCACACAAACCACAGACAGTGACTGATTCCCCCACCCACACCATAGGCGGTTCCCTTCTGGATACACACACACATACGCCCATGCCTGCACCAACCCTGATGCCATGCACACCACTGCAGCTGAGCACCCGTTGCCCACTGCAAATCATAGACCACCACAGTTATCATAACAAATCATATGTATTAAAAAGAGGCAAGAAACATAACTATATACAAATATATAAAATGGGGGGAAGGGCCCCAAACCAGGTGGGGGTGGGTAAGGGGCAGCGGTGAACAACTGGAAGAGGGAAGAAGGGGTGTGAGGGTGGGTCCAGGGAGGTAAGGTTCTTCTGGTGGCATGGAGGGCCTAATGTCCACCCCACTCATCACTTCTGTGACACCTATGTGACCGCCGTCTTCTGACCCCGTGTCTCTCTATTCCCTGGAGGATCTCCAGTGATGCCCTCACTAGCTGCAGTAACTCCTGCAAGGTCCTCTCAACAACCATCCAAAGCCGACCACCTAGGACAAGGGAGCAGAGTCAACAGGTGTGAATGTCCATCCCCCTGAAGCCCACCCATTGTGCATGGCATACAGCAGTGGGCCACGCCCCTGTGATAGTGTGCGACCACCCACAGTGATCGTGTCCACAAGACCTGCCCACCCAGATGCACACAGCCATGCAGACCACACCCACTGCCCAAGTTCCACACAGCACCATTGTGGCTGTACAGTGACATGGCTATGTGGTGTGAAGGCAGTGGCACAGCCATGTAACTGAGTGCATGCATGGACCACCAGCGATGTACACCCACACATGCAGTGCCACAGGACAGTGCTGAGTGTACCATATGGTGTCCACGTCAGTGGAGCCAATGGATGGTGGCCATGCCCCGCCACTTACCCTGCAACACAGCATGCACAGAATATCCTGGAAGAAAGGTACTCACCTTCATCCATGACATCTGGGCGCTGATGTGGAATGGACCTGCCATCACGTGGCTATTGCCGGGCAGCCTCCTGCTCATGACATGCCCGTGCCTCTCTGGCTCAGTGCCTCTCCTTAGGGCCTAGGGTGCAAACATGGAGAGAGGAACATCAGTACAAAACAGTAGCAAAGGCCCCCCAGATGTGTGCGATCCCGCACAGCCCAGCCATGCCGCAACCCCACCAAGACCACCACTGCCCACACTGGATGGCACCCCCTGTGGTGGACACATGCCCACCGTGAAACCCAGACGGACGTTACCAGTGTATGGATGAAGCACCTACCTGGACGTGGCACTGCGCCTCACCTGGCATGTGCCCGTAGATGGGCAAGCCTGTCTGGGTCCCTCTGCTGGAGGTCCCCATAATGGTGGCAACACTGCTCTGAACTTCTGGAGATACCAGTGGCCTCCTCCAGTGACACTGCCACCTTCTCCCACACAGCACTCCTTGCCCTATCTAAGGGCACATCCCCAAACAGGGCCCCAGCATGGGGCTCTACAATGGCCACCAAATTGGCCAGCTCCAGAGGGCTCCACAAGGCTGCTCTCCTGTGTGCCATGACTACTGCAGCTAGGATCACAAAATGGCACTCTGTAGCACACGTCCGCCACGCGCAGATGCTGCGGCAAGAGTAGCTGTTATTCCCATCGCGCTGTCACCAACAACGCGATTGGGGTGCACCCATGCAAATGCATGGTGCCTAGGGGGCAAAGGTCAACCGCAGGGTCAAGGGTCTGTCATGCACGGACAGCCACAGTGCAATTGGGACTCCCTGTATGTAGCGCGGTCGGGTGCCTGTGTGTGAAGCCCTGCAGTGGCCTACCGTGCTATGGCACCATGGCACCTACGGTGCTCCAGGGCACGAGCGCTATACATATGAACAGAGCACTAGTGCCACTGGCACAGTGGTGGCTGTGCCCTGCACTGCCTCCTGCGCTCAGCACATCATCAGAGTGGCAGGCGTCGGTGTCAGCACCCTGGGCATGTGCCGTGCGGTGCCTACTGCACACGTCACAGAGCTGCACCTTTGCCTGAGTACACTCAACACAATTGCGCAAGGTGCAACAGCGTGATATTTAGCCAGCATATGCAAATCAGGTCATCAGCAATTCCATGGTGTAGCCACTGCATTAGCATCCATTTAAAGTTGCGCCTCACCTCATTTGCATGCCTTGTGCTATATAAATGTGACATGGGGCTTCAGAGGTCATTGTTTGGTATTGCAGTCTATTGTGGTGGGTTGCATGCTGTTTGGAAGTGTGGACTGTGGTGTGTGGGAGATGCATGGGACTGCACATTCAGAGGTAACACCTGTTATTCCCACAGGATCAATAATGAATGAACGTGAGGAGGAGGAGGAGGAACAGAGACGTGGGAGACGGAAGAGGTCCAACTTCACCCATGCAGAATCAAATGCCCTGTTTGAGGCCTATCTCGATAGGGAACCGCTGCTCAGCGGACAGCAGGGAACACCACAGGCCCGTGCTGCAGCATGGGATGAGGTAGCGCGTGACGTCAACCAGCATGGCAGCCACCAGCGGTCCGTGCAGGAGTGCAAGAAGAAGGTGGGCACAGACAAGAGGAGGATAAAAGATAAGGTGATTGCCATCAGGGCAGCATGTGCTGCAACTGGTGGTGGACAGCCGGATGTGCCACACCTGACGCCACAGGAGGAGTGGGTGGCTGGCAGCATGTGGCATTGTGCCCTAGAGGGTGTTCCAGGTGGTGGCTTCCAGACGGGTGGCAGCCCGTCACTGCATGGTAGGTCCTGAGCTGTCACTGTGTGGGGGGTGGGGGGAATGCCACAGGGTAGGGCAAAGACATTAATGCTACTGTGTTCCCTTACAGCTCCTGAGCATTTATGTGGGTCAGCAGTGGTGGGTGTGTCCATTGAGGGAGATACCCTGGACACGGAAGAACACCCATCCACCTCCACAGGTGTCCGAGGGTCAGAACCACAGCATACCCGCCTGTCAGTCTGGACTGAAGTTGGTGGTTCTGGTGTGGAGGAGGCCCTGCCCATGTCCCAGTGTGACAGCATCCATGGATGCCAGCGTGCTGTGACACGGACTGGTGCCGTATCCAGCACCGATGATGATGGATCACACATCATGGACAGTGATACATGTGGGCCGCAGGATGGCCCCACAGCAGGTAACAGCACTGGAATAGCTGTGGGTGGTGTTGCCGTGGAGGCCTGTGTGACATTGCAGTCCCAGTCTGTGCCTGTCTGCACCAGTGGGGCAGCACTGGTGTGCATCCAGGCCGGTGGGGCTGTTGCGACCGCTGTGGCAGCACCGGTGAGCCCTGGTGAGCGGTGGCCAGAGGGGCAGTGTCAGCAGTTGGCCAATGGTGACAGGGGGACAGTGTCGGGGGTGGCATCAGTGCACCACATGTGGACGTGCCTCGGCATGGCTCTGGTGGCCAGGAACACCATGAGGGACAGCATGCCGATCCGGTGGATGACCTCTTTGATGAGCACAGCCGCCTACTCCAGGCTTCCGTGGATCAGTAGTCATGGCTTGTTAGGGTGGTGGATGCACTCAGTGCGGTTCTGCGTCAGGCAGAGGACCGGCACAGCAGAGACCATGCTCTGCTCCTGGAAGAGATGGCCCGGCAGCGGGAGGATGTGACCACTGCCATTGACAGGCAGACACATGCATTCACAGCTGTCATGGCCACATTGGGCACCCAGTTTGTTGCCCATGCACCAGAGGCACCGCACAGTGTCACGTCCACCCCCCATTCCTGGCGTCATGCGACACCTTCCATTTTGACACTTCAGCTGTGGGCATACCAAGTACGCCCGGCGCAGGCATGTTCGGTGAGCTGCAGACCCCTGCTCGAACACGGTCACATTCCCACAGCGTCACCCCTAGGGGACCATCGGTGCCACCTCATGAGGCCAATGGTCAGCTGTCATGGCTGGCAGGTCTCAGAATGGGGCCGCCCACGCATCTGAAGTGGATGACGCACTGTGCCGCGTGACTGACCTGTCTTCCACCATGGCTACTGTCTGACGCTGCCCTGTGTGCAGTGTGTTGTGCAATGTGTGATGCACGGGTGGGGTGCCCGGCCCTGCACACACACACGGTCCATGTGCACACCCTCCCGGCTGCTGGCCACTGTGGTGTATGCATGATGATGCCTGCATTGCACTGTCCACCAGTGTGCAATGATGCCCAGCGTCTGAAACACGCACAGTGATAGGCACTGGGCATGGTCATCTGTGGACCTGTGTGTGGCTAGGGGTTGCAGTTGGGGTTGGCGTACCTTCTACCTCTTGTGCATGTCTTATGGGTGTATGTGTGTGTGACCGCATATTGTGTTAGGCCTTGCCCATCCCTGACAGCGTGTGGGGTTCCATGCTCAGCCAATTCCCTTGCTGCCATCCACCCCTGGGGTTCCTCCATGCATGTCTGTGGGTTGTGCCCTTGCCATTGGTGGTTGCACATGGCCCCATGACCTACCTGTGTTGGTCAAAGTGCTCCTCTGTGATGGTGTCCCAGTGTAGCTGTGACATCCAGATCAGGCGGGGGTCCCTTCACCCAAGGGGTGTCTGCCCATCACCGTCTGAACCGGCATCCTCATCGGCCCCATCGCTGTCCCCCTCTTCGATCTCTACAGCTATCCCACAGTCATTGGCCATGTTGTGCAGGATGCAACAGGCCAGGAATAGCCCACAGGCCTTCGAGGGGCTGTACTGTAGGGCACCACCAGACATGCCCAGGCAATGGAAACATGCCTTCAGCATCCCGAACACCCACTCTATGACATTATGTGTGGTGGTATGTACCTCATTGTAATGTTGCTGCGATGGGGTCGCGGGGTGCTGGTATGGTGTGAGCAGCCAGGGACGGAGTGGGTAGCCACTGTCACCTGCGTGTAGAGGGTGGACATTAGTATGGTGGTCAGCATCGCTCTGCCATGGGCCGTCAAGGCTGGTACCCATGGCACCTCTGACTATGCACCCCCCAGCTGCCCATGTCATCCTGCGTGATGTGCATACTCACCGACAAGGTGGCCAGTGGGGATGTCCCCACTCTCAAACCTGTGGCACAGTGCAGACTGGTGCTAGATGAAGGCATCATGTGCTCCCCCAGGGTGTGTGGCACTGACATTGGTTATGCACCCCTGGCATCTCACACCACCTGGCAGTTGATGCTGGCATAACCCTTCCGGTTGATGTATGCTACACCATCCAGGCCAGGTGGCATGCAGATGGCCACATGGCTGCAGTCAATGGCCCCGAGCATGCCAGGCATACGTGCTACCCTGTGGAACTCTTGTATGTGTGCTGTGCACTCTGCCTGTGTGCTGGGGAAATGTATGTACTCCGCAGCATGTGGCAGCAGTGAGCTGAGGAATTGTGTGAGTAGGCATGACGCGGCCAACTGGGTTATGCCTGTTGTGTCCCCTGTTGGTCTCTGGAAGGTGCCCATGGTGAGCAGGCACATGACAGCTGTCACCTTTGTCTCCACTGACAGAGCATGGCTCCGTCGTATGGGTGCCTGCATCTCATCACTGCACAGCTCACAGAGCCACCTCAGGATCGCCCAGTTCAGGAGTGCCGGCCCACAATCTCTGTGTCAGTGTGGTGCTCGAAGGTGGTGTGGGCTCGGTACCACCTGTTGAGCATACCACTGATGTGCCCTTCCATGGCCGCGCCCCCCTGCTGCCTGCCTTCTCACATCCCTCATTACCGCCTCCATCTGGAAGGTGGCACTGGCCATGTCCCTGGCTGGTGTTCCCCCCCTAGCAGCTGTTATCCCATTCCCCCTGCTGTCCTTTGTGATGCTCCCCATGCATCGGGTACACCTCCAACCTTTGGCTGTCCTGCCTACTGCCACTGCCCTCAGTCCACTGTGGCACTTCCCTGTCTCTCCTGCACAGTGGCACAGGCTCCCCACTTCTGTCCTGTTCCTGTTTGTTCCCAGGTGTGCCCTGTCCTGCTCCTGCCCAGTCCCACTCACTGCTACCCTCTTTCCAGTTGCTGACATCTTGCTCCCACCTCTGGCTTCCCTGTAGCGTTCTTGTGCCTCTCTCTTGTTCCTTTTTATTTTGGATCATTTCCGCTATCGCGCAACTTCTGCTTGCTGCCCTGTTGCGCATGGCACATGCTGTTGAATATTGCACTGTGCCATTTATTCAAGGTTCCTCCCCCTACAGTTGCGCATGCATTCATTACCATTGCACTCTTGCGCATTGCGACTTGTGCGGCACAGCTGCCTCCCGCTGAATATCGTAGAATGGCGCATTTTCGTACTTGCGCTGGCGCATCTCTGTTGCACATGGTGCATCCCTTTTGAATATCTGGGCCAAAGGATACAATCTACAATTCATTTGAACCTAGTCTAGCCATATAAATAAAATTACACTTGTCTACCTGATATGTACAAAGATGGTAACACACAGGAAAGGTCTACCACTTAACAAAATCACAGTCAGTGTGACTTTCTGATTCTTTTGTGTATTTTGTCAATAGTGAGCAGTAAACAAGCCACTGAATATATAATTTCCTCATCTTGAACTGTTAGAAATAACTTCAATAAAAGATTCAAATCCTAAGTGAGTATCATATTACAAATAGGTTCTATCCACCTTTTCCTAGGGAGTCTGTACCAGGGGCAACTAAAAACATGTGCAAGAGATCTTCATTGCTATTTTTATTACAGGCACAATACTTTGCTTGTAAAGATGTATTTGTACTGAACCTTGCAGTCAGAATATTACTAGAGAATACCTCATATCTAAACATTGTGTAAACAATTTGCTATGTGTGATCCGAAAGTGCATCTAAATAAAACCTGTAGTAATGCAAATAGTTGTTTCTTGCTACCCAAGAAGTACGAATTGTGACGTTGTTCTGGAGATCTAACTGTTTATAACAGTCAATCAATTTATTGGTGGATACAGATATTTTGGTATTTCAAACTAATGTTAATCCCTTTGGTTATGTAGTTATTTAGTGTCTCAAATCCCAATGATTATTTTATCTTGCTAATGGATGTTAACCAAGCAGATCATAGGTGGCCTAAACTGTTCCAATTACCCTTTTCTTTTAAACATAGAGCCGTTAAGCTCTCTGGCTTCTGCTGAAGAATTTTCAGCCAGTAATAAATTTTTCTTGCTTCAAAATGGGCCTTAAGCCATGATAGACTCAATTCGGCCCTGATTAGTGTAGCAGGAACAGAATTGTTAAGGCCCAAACTACTTCTTAATAATTTTTTTATTAGTATCTCAAATTTGTTAAAGTTACTTATATCCCAGATTTCACTGCCATATAGAGCTTGTGAATAATATTTAACTTTGAGTGCTTGTAATAATGGCTTGATTGAATTCCCACCATATTTCTTATTGAAGAGAAAACCGGAAGCAGCAGTCTATTTTAATTTTATTATCAATAATTGTTCATGTTTGTTCCATTTCCCATCGCAGGTTAGTGATAGACCTAAATAATAATAGCTTTTAACAGATTCAAACTTATGGTTTCCCAGCCTGACAACATTTTTGATTTTATTAGAACCAAAATTTAGTATCTTGCTTTTTTGTTCATTTACTTTAAGGTTATACTGGTTTGCATAACTGTTTAATATGTTTAATTTAGCCTGAAGGCCAGCTTGGGTCAGGATAATAAGACCACATCATCTGTGAATGCTAACACACCATAATATTTATACAAGATCTTGGGTGAATCTATCTGGGAATTACCCAACTGCCTCAGTAATTCATCGATATAGATAGAAAACAATAGTGGAGCTAGCACACAGCCCTGCCTGATACCCATATTTGTGTCAAACATTGCTGATAGTTGGCCATCCTTCCCAGTCCTTACTTGTGCCCATGTATTTGTATGCAATTCTCTGATTATTGCAATAAGATCTGTAGAAAAGACCCTTTTCTGCATTAAGTCGGAGAGTAACTCCCTCTGTACCATATCAAAGGCCGACTTAAAATCTGTAAAGGCAGCATAACGTTTTTGCCTGCGTATAACCACATATTTTTTGTAAAGATGTCTGATAATGAAACAATTATCTGTGGTGCAATACCCAACACGGAAGCCAGCTTGGAACTCTGCAAGCCCCCTAAACTCTTTAGTTATTCAGTTAGCATAGACAGTATTACCTTGGAAAAGATTTTCCCCAGATTATCAAGGAGTGAGATGAGGCTATACATAGCTGGATCCTTTTTGTCTCCCTTCTTAAACATTGAAATAATCAGAGAACCTTTCCAAGAAGTTGGGAAGCTTAAGTTTTTGTAACATTGGCTAAACCATTTTGCAAGTATTGGTGCCCATAAGGCTGGTCTTATCCAGTAGGCTTCTGATGGGACTAAATCCGGACCTGGTGTCTTTCTACATTTCATGGAAGCTATGGTCAAATATACCTCGGCAGTGGTAAAATATCTAGACAACGTCATGTCAATAATCCTTGGATCTTTTGCTATCATAAGGTCTGGATCAAAAAATCTTTTAGAATAATGGTCTTTCCAAGTCTCAATAGAAATGTGTGTATCCACTTCATATTTTAAGTTATTTGCTCCCTTGGCTATGAGTAGCCAGTAGGACTGACTGCCCTGTTCGTTGATAATCTTTAGCATGTTAACCCATTCTTTAAGTTTGAATTCAAGTTGTTTTTCTGCTAAAAATAATTTATATTGCTCTCTAGCCTTGTTCAATGTTTTGTATGGTTTCCCTCGATTAGCATGTTTTGTTTCTCGTATTTTTTGGTTTAATGCTCTCTTGGCTAGATGGTACTCATTATCAAACCATGTTTGCTTACCCATATCCTCCCTGCCATAACTCCTACATACTGCAAAAATGGATCTAATTTGTATCAAGCAGGCAAAGATTTGGTGTTCTAGAATTGCAGAGTCCTTCTGTCCTAAAGACAGCTTAGGGAGTCTCTACTTCAAGAATTTTCTAATTTGCCTTCCTTTGGCTTTGGACCATTTAGTTCTTATATTATTTTGTATTTCAATTGGGGGATATGTTAGGGGTTCAATAATATTGGAGAACAGTTTCCTTGATGTTAAAATAACTGGGAAGTGATCACTCTTGGCTTTAATAGAGATGCTAAAGGAATCCCAAATGGATATATCACGATTCCAAAACACAAAATCTATAACACTAGATCCTCTAGTTGAATAATGGGTGAAGGTGCCATCTAAATCTCCTGGCAAGTGACCATTTAATGGGGCAAGATGATGTACTGTTAAAAGCTGTATTCATTTCTTGCCCATTCGATTGCTTTTTTTATCCATTGTTTTTTTTGAAATTTATCAGCCTCCTTGTGGCACCAATTATGGAAAATGTTATCTGAATAGCTATCAAAGGCTCTAATTCATGAGTTTAAATCCCTACATAATAACATTTCTTCACACGCAATGACTGCCCAGTAAGTCTGTATTAGATCATCGAGGGCAGTTCAAAGGCCAGGATCATAAAGTTTGGTATTGATTGGAGGAATGTAAGTATTGATTAAACAAGTGAAAAAAACTCCAGGTTGTATAAGGAATGTTTGGACATTATTATTATTTAGTATTGAATCAACCTTAATTCCATTATCTATCTTGACCCAAGTGACCAATCCTCCAGCTAATTGACCATTTTTGGCAGTTTTGTGGCAGGTACCTGGAAGGTTACATAGCCATTAAAAAAAATGTCACAGTTTTTGGAATGCCAGGTCTCTTGTAGGCATGTTATAGTATAATTGGCTATATATTCCAGCCATTCCTTATCTACAAGCTTGCTAGCCAATCCTGCAATATTCCAAGAAATAAGTGAAATATTGACTGCCTTAACTTCATGGACTGCAGCCAAAGAGCCATTCATTTAGTTGACTGATGTATCTAGAACATCATACCTATTTTTTGTTTCAATATTGAACAGAGGCATAGTTGGATTCACTTCTAGTTGTGAGGTGTCCTTGTGTTTACAAGGAGACTTCTTGATATTAGCCAACTTGCTAGTGGACATCAGTTCAGTCTCAGTTGTACTCTGGACTAGGCGAAGTCCTAAAGCATCCAGTTTACTCATATTTTCTACTATTTTTTTGTACAAACTCATAATCTACTCCAATAAGAACCAAATCACAGTCCAAATCATGCCCCTGCCTTTTTACTGTAATAGCACTTTCTTTTTCTGTAGAGATACCCAATAATTGTTCCAATAAATCTAAAATAGTAGGTCTTAACTGTGAAGGATTTTCATTTTTTGTTCTCCCCAGACCATGCAGTAATAATATTTGAGACAATTTGTCATTTTGTTCCTGATGTCCATCTATATTTACCTTTGAACTTAACCCACTTAGAATTGTGCTCTCCACAGTATGAACACCCATTCTATCCAGAAGAGATGCCTGTCCCAAGATTGCATTTGCCATATCCTGGTTGGACAGAGTTAAATCCACTCACTGAATATTAGGGCCATTTGAACATCTAGACACCTCCTCTATCTGTACCCTTCTATCTGGTAGCTTGAGAGCATAAGTAAATAAATTATTCAAGGATGTTTTTAATTGACTTGAAGTCTCATGTTGTGTTTTTTTCATCCCAAAGATGGTTAACTTAGTAGGACTTAGGTTGCCTCCTTGACTGTTATTTGAGCGTCTGTTTATATAATTAATGGCATAGCCATGTTTTTTTAGTGCCTCACTATTTAACCAAATTTGGTTTGCAATTCTAGGTACAGTGCAAAAAATGAAAATACTATCAGTGCCATCTATGTCCTTATCTAACCAGATTTGAGCAATATCACTCTTAACAATGTCAGCACCCATAGTTGCCCTAAAAAGGTGCACAATCTTGTCTTTGTTAGTCGCATTACACTTATCCATTTCACAAGTATAGCCATATAAATAGAGTATAGCACATTATGTTATATCAATCATCCTTTTCTCTTCAGTGGATTATACTGCCTCTAGCAATTCTTCATCAGTAACTGGTAAATGTAAAGAGTCCTTATGACTCTTATTAATGGCTGGAATCTCCCATGTAACCTTCAGCTCAGTTAAGTCTTTCCTAAAGGATGCCAGGCCAGCTTCAAGTCTGGCCATCTGTGCTGCTATATTTTCAAGTGGTAGAACCTCTGTTGGTCTGCTATGATTAAAAAAAACTAATTTCTTATCAGTGGATAGACAGGCCTCGACATTCTCTTTTGTTAGGGGTCTTGTTGAGTCATCCTTTATACTTACTTGTCTTTTAGTCATTTTATTATTACTGGGGTCTTTCTCATGTGACTTTTTGTTTTGGTCTTTGATAGCCACTAAGTAGCCCTTTACTATTTTATTCCTATTTTTGTTTTGCCTTTTCTTATCTTTCTTTGTTCTTTTGTTTTTTTTCCACCTTGCCTAATGCTTCAGTTTCTGGAATGATAATGGTTGAGAAAGCAGACTTTATAATACCACTTGAAGAGCTCTCTAACACAATTGAGGGAGATCCCTCCTGTGTGCATACTATGTTTAGGTTTTGTAGTATGTCGTCCAAATGGAATCCATTTGATGCAACATTTTCCTTGATCGTATCCATCTCAGACCTTAAATTGTTTTCAATGATCAAGTATCATGAGGTGGCCCATATATGGTTTACTTACAAAATCTTTTACATCTTGACAAAGGCTAAATAGATAGTTGGTAGTTGAATTAGCAGTTTTATTCTCTTCCAGACTTCCTAACAATGTTTGATGCTAGGGAGCAATTTCCTTTCTGTATAATTTTGTTTTTTAAGACCATTTATAGTTGACTGGAGTTCATTAATAATGTCTCTTAAATCATCCTGCCATGTTGGTTTAGGATTACATTGGCTAATATAGTCAGGTGAAAAGTTAAGTGAGCAACAAGCCACAGAAGGATTTGTCTGATCCATAAGGGCAGAGACCTCCAATATTAGTGAATGTTCTCTATAGAAGGAGATCTGGTTGCCATCAAGACAACTATAAGGGGGCTGGTCCTCACTTAGTTCAATAATGTCAATGGACTGATTGTTTACATTACCCTCTTGATTCTCCAGTGACACAGAGTTAATGGCAGTTTCCATGGATCACCTTGTTACATCAATACTATGTGAGCCAGAATCAGCTTGTCTGCTATTCTGGAGGGAATTAGAAGCTATAGCTGCCCTAACCACTGTCTTATTGACAGCCTCAAAGTGCTCACTAATTTTTGACTGGTTAGTTTCAGGGTTCTTCTTCTTATGGCTTTTTTTAACTATTTTAAAGTTTGGGGATTGTGGAGTTTTACCTGCGGAAAAGGGCTTTGCCATCTGCTGCTTGGACTAGGCCTTCCTTCCATCTAAAATCTGTTTTTTCTGTTTACCTTTACCTCCTTTGCCTCCTTTAGCACCTTTAGTCCCCTTTGCTTCCTGGGGCATACATAAAGGCGCATGTAGGGATTTGGGACACACTGGAATAGAATGCCTGTCTGTATTCAACACATCTAGACAGCATTCCTTTATAGCCAACGTTTGTGTAGCCAATAAATCAGTTGTAATAGTGTTTGTAATAGTATTTGCCAAACAGCTATTTGAAAACCTTGCTGTCCTTCTAGATCTTATAGTACTGGATTGTAAACTGTTTGGATTTGCAGAACTGTTACTGCCTGAAGTGCCACTGGTGCTGGTAATTACCATAATTTCAGTTGTGTTGGCTGTCATAGAAGGTACACTATCCAGCATACTGAAGCCACCTACCCCCTTCCTGTTTGCTTGGCGCCTGGCATATACTGTGCTGCAGATAGCCAATGCAAAAGGGAACAAGTGCAAGTGCAAAAAAGCAATTCAAATAACAGTACAAATAGCAAAGTATGACTAATGGCTAGTAAATAACAGATTAAGTAGGACTAAAGAATAAAAAGGAGAACTTCCAACCAGAATAGTTTAAAATAATTAAGACACAACACCTTTTATATTAGGAGCATGAGACTCTGTCATCAGTGTCTATGATTAGTATATGGTACCTCAAAAAACCATAAAGTCCATAGGGTCCATAGAAATCTTAAAGTTCTCCAGTTCTGAGGTTTTTAGAAAAGTGCAGTCTGGTTCATAACACGTATCAGTGTATCTCAAAAGAGCCTTGAGAGATAGTAGCAATAGTGGATCAGATATAGTTCAGGAAGAGCCGCTGGTCCCTGCTTATCCCCATGTATGTTCAGACTGGTGGGTCAATGATACTCTTTCTCAGACAGACTATAGATCAATGTCGAGCACTTTGTCTTCAGCCAATACACTATAATAAGACCGAAAATAAATTTTGTTTAGTACTTTTTACACACTAACACATGCTAGCCATAAATTATGTACGGGTTATCCAACGCCTAAGCAACTACCGGCTCTCAAATGCTGAACACCAACATACAATTTTTTTAACAAAAAAAAGAAAATCCTTAAAAACTTTAAAAAGCCCTGGGCCTATTTTTAGCCTGCCTTAAAAAATTATTTTAAAATAATCCAAAGATAATTCGATAGTACATCTTAAATCGTCTAAAGGCTTCCTAAAAAAAAGTGGTGCCACAAGCACAGACACAAGCGCAAAGCAACACAATCCTTAAAATAACAATGTGTCGTTGTACAAAAATAAAACCTTTTTAAGATAAAAAGGGCATACTGTTTAGAGAAGAATACTGCAAGTAGGTTAGTGGTTGCAGACACCCAAATGGTCCTCCTCCGCCGGCCCTGCTATTTTGACTCCTATGTAGGCCCTGGCTTGGCTCACCAGCAGCTGCAGGTTCTGCGTATTTTACTTGCTTACTAACTTGTTTCAATCGGTAAATGCAGTAAGCACAAAATGCGAGCAACCAATAGCTATGCTCAAGGCACAACAGTCAAAAACTCAAAAAAGTAACTGCATCCACAATTGGTAGTAGGAGCTAGTAGGAGCTAGCAGGAGCTACCAACAAAGCTAGTAGTCAGCAGACCACCTTTTCAACCACATCTCACACTCGCACATGCTGGAACACACTGCAACATGCTGCAACACTCCTCTCCTCTCTTAACTCTGGTCTGTTCTAATCTATTCAAGGTGGCAGGACAACTAATTATAGTGGGTAGGTTACATGACCGAGCACAAAAGGGCGTAAAACATTTTACTGGCTATTTAAAGTTACCTCCAGTGTAAGTACAAAAACACTACAAATCACTGCAAATCACTACCAAAATAAAAAATAAATCTTAGAAAGCAACAAAAAACTGAATAAAAATGAGGCATAAAAGAAGAAAACACAGAAACAAAACAACATTTAACGTCTCTTTACAGCTAGCAATCCAGAAAGGCAGAAAGGCAGAAGCTGCTGAAAAAATCTTTCTCCTAAACAGATCAGTTCCACAGAGGAACATTCTCCTGTTTCCTTTCAAGCCATCAGATTGGCTCCTTTCTGCACATTGACTCTCTTTCTGTAGTGCATGGAGATTTTTCCCAGAGCGGCGACTCTGCTGGACGGATGACTGGGCTATCTCGGCTGACCTGCAGGAAACAGACAGAAAGGAAAGGAAACCAAAACTGACCAGGCCATAGGTGCAAAAAGCTGGTCTGGGAAGGTTACACACACAGAGAAGGCACTGATGGCATACCTTTTCTAAGAGTAAAAGCAGCAGTGTAACCCTGCTTCCTGGGGTTTCTCCGTAAATACAGGAGCGTGTAGCAACAGATGACCTTCAGATTCAGCAGCTTCGACCAACACCGTGTTTCTCAGTATTTAAGGTCTCCAGGTTTGTAGGTCAGTGTCCTTAACCACTGTGCTATACTGACTCCAACATAAGACTTAATCACTCTGTCGTGTATACGTTGCTGGTAAAAGGTGGGAGGCTCAAGTGAATATACATATATCTCTTTACTTATATTAAATGTATTATAATATAACCGAACCACTAGACAAAAATGTCCACCAGGCTACCACAGCTTTTTATAAAGGAGCTGGAAACTTCTGAAGTGCAACATCGAAGTGAGAGCGTAGTGATGTGATAAGGTAATAAAGTGATAGGGCACAGAGCTTAGTGCACAAGAATAAAATCTTTAGTCAAGCTAAACCAGGATATACAGCAACTGTATATATCCTTAAGCTGATGAAGATATAGTTCGAGAATTCTTTCCTTACAGTTATCTTGATTCAGCTTTTAACCACAGGGTTCCACTCTGTAGGATGTATATATGATTGTTGCGGAGGGGGCCAAGTCGATGCTGGATTTTTCTTTCTTTTTTTCAAAATTCTATTATAACAGTCCACATGGCAATCTGTCCACTCCCTTATGTCTCTTCTTTCCTAGCAATTAGTGGGCAATGCTTTACTTCTTAGCTCCACTAAAAAAAGAAATGCAGACCACCTTACTTATGTTCCAAAGAAAATCAAGCTTATATATTTCGTTAGCTATATATATATATGTATTAAAAGTATTTAATATAATTATCACCCTACTAATTACAATAAGTCCTAAAAGTGGAGGCTCAGAAAAGTAATACAGACTAAGTTAAACCTGATTCAACCAGAGATATCTATGTAGAAAACTTCTCATACAACCATGGGCCCCATGCACAAAAGGTATGTGGCATGCTCAAGGTGTGTGCGCGTATCCAGCAGGCGTGTATACATGAACAGTGTGTGCACACAACCCAGCGGTGGCATGCACAACATGGGCCCTGTGCATCATGTACAGTGGAAACGTGCAGCTATGTGGATGGTCCATGTGCCATATACCATATACACGGAGGCATGCCCGCATATCAGGTGCATAGGCCTCCGCTGAGCACATGCAAAACTGTGCATGAGGCATGCATACATGCACCGCAAAGTGTGTACTGATACGTGTGGTCAGGGGCAGCCGTAAAGTGCTGCGTAAGCCTATACCACCAGCAACAGGGCAAACAGCAGTGATCCCCAGTCGACAGGGCTGCAACACAGGACACAGCCATGGGTCCGCTGCATGTGTGTGGCAACAGACAGACAGCCACACACAGGCCATGTCACCAGCACCTCAGACTGATGGGAATGTGTGCTAGTACATGGCTGTTGTGGGCTTACAGCCACATGAACATGCATCCACATGTGACACCCAACCTGCAGCATCCGCCAGAGTGCAGGTGCACAGTAGCACACCACCGTGGCATGTGCAACACCAACAGTGTGTGACGCCAGTGCAGCAGACACACTGTTCGACCCACAGGCAAGCATGAGCACTAGCAGCCCTGGTCAAAGAGGCAAGGCAACACTGGCAGACCAGACCACTGAACCCCCCACAGCCTGCCTGATGAATGCCTGTATAGAGGCCCCCACAATGGGCAGCAGAACCGCACATGGCCCATCAGCCAAATGCCCCTGCAGGGAAGCACCTCCCCACTACTCGCATACAAAGACAGCCGACCGGGCACATGCATGCAGCTGGATAACGATGCATGATGTGGCAGCCCCCCAACAATAGATGCCCCCCACACACACACATGCATGCAAGGCAGCGACCATACAAGGTATAGCAATAAGGTATTTATTGACACACTCCAAAACAAACACCAGCAGTGGTCTGTCACAGCAGTATTGAACCACCCTCCCCATGTAAAAGTAAACTTCATGTCAACAGGAGCACCCCCTAGCCCCCTAGCACAGCTCTCAATGTCCTGCTACAGATGTGGACGTTCCTGCCTGTGCCACTCTGCTGGCCAATGGGCACACATAGCTGTGCAGACTCCTCATATGCCCTGGTGTTGACATCATCCTCCCCCTCCTCCTCCTCATCGTCATCTGGTTCCATGCACATTCTGCCAGCACCCGGCATGTCCCTGGGACACTCCACCCACATCAAGACCATCCTCTGGATAGAGGACCCCTGTAGTGCTGTTATGAGAAAGATACAATTAGTACCATGTGCAGGGCCATGCCCTCCCCCCAAGGATGGACACACATCGATGCGTCCAACCCCCCTGAGCCATGTGAGATCCCCCCCAGCAATACGGCCACAATGGCGGTTGCCCATGCATGACCACCATAGTGGTGTACCACAGAGGATGGCAGTCACACCAGACATGCCAGGTATACACACAGGCCCATAACAGTAATGCCACACAGGCCAGCCACAAGGGAAGCGGGCATCACCACCACCCAGGCAGGACCCATGAGGCAACCCCACCATTACAATTCAGCAATGCATGGCTACGGTGAGACAGTTGACGCTTACCCGTGATGGTTCGGTGACCCTCCACTGGGTCCGTTGGTCCACAGATCCCTGCTCCCCATCATAGTGTACCACTCCAGCCATGTCCAACTGCCAGAGGTACCGAGGCATAGCCCTTGACCAGCGCATGTGGTAGAGATCGCATGGGGTCATGACCACGACTGACACACTTTCACCCTGCTCTTGCCGGCTCAATTTGTGGTGGGTCATCATACCCATTGCATCCTGCATGGGGAAGGGTGGGAGACAAAGGGGATGAACGTATTAGTACACACTGCCTGGAGGAACATTGTACATCCACTGCCACCCACAGTCTGATACATGGAAGCCTCATATAGAACTTACCGTATCCAATGGAGTTGTAGACCAGAGCTGCACATAGCCTCCGCTATCCGAGAAGTCATTCTCCCCCATCCACCACAGTTGCCGGGGGAAATGCTCCATTGTACCTGTGAGATGTGGCATTGCCCATCCGTGCCCCTTATATAGCAGGCCTGTGCCAGGCATGCATGTGCCACATGGGATTGGAGGTGCCAAATGCCCATGCATGTTGTAACACATGCTGCCCCCACATGGTAGACACACTCCAATCAAAAGCCATGCATTCACATCTCACAACCCTGTGCAGTACTGACTGTGCTCTGAATATAGTGACACCACTGACCAAGGTCTGTATGTGTGGCACAGTATGACACCATACAATGCAATAATGTGCAGTAGAAGTACTGAACCATGTGACATCTGTTGCATTACACTGGTCAGGGACACAACAATTTGTATGTTAGCCAGGTGGATCTGTCTGAGTTGAGGACAGGACATCAATGAGAACAGTGACACCATGCAGGGTGCTGTACGGGTGCATGTCTCCAGACACTGTGCAGCACCAGTGGTCCTCTGTGTGCATGTGTGTGTGAATGTTTGTGTTATGGCAATGCACATCTGTACCCTGCTACCTGTATATGCTACATGCTGTCGCCATGCACGTGGCATGCGGACAGGACACCATACCATGCCTGTGCACATCGTACTGTGCGGACATGCAAGCAGGCATCTGGGGGGTGCCTTCAGCCCTGTATCATTGCCAGAAAATGCAGCACTGTCCATGGGGCCACTGACAGTGTGGCATGGTGGTGGACGGACATGTGCCACACATGGATGAAGGTCCATACCACACATGCAAATCCATGTCCACAATGCTGACTGGATGTGTGATGCATAAAATGTGTGATGCCGTAATAGGGTGCTGTTCCATGTACATTCCATTACCAGAGAGATGGAAATATGTGCCCGGGACTGCTTATGAACGTTTACCTGCTAAATGCAGCACATGGCAGAGGTGGACACCCCCACCCACATGAGTCAATGTTCTGTCCATGCATGGATGGCCACATGATAAGGGACACATACTGTACTGAATGTTTCCGACTGCCATGGGCAATGCTGATGCAACCCTGCAACTTCCACCATGACCGTGTTACACCATGGACACGCCGCTCCAGGGTCATGACCATCAAAACCAAGGTCATGTGCACCCTTGCATACTATGCATCAGGGTCATTCCAGCACATGGCAGGTTATGGCATTGGCATTAGCCAGTCATTGGTGTCCAGGGCACTTGCCCAGGTCATGGATGCTCTGTTGGAGCATGCAGGGGAACACATATGACTACCCATGTCAGACGGTGAGATCTGTACCATGAAGCAAGTATTCTTCACATTGCATGGCATGCCCAATGAGGTTGGTGGTGTGGATCACATGCACATAGTGATCCTGACACCATCGGTATCCGAGGAGGCATACCGGAACCATAAAGGCTTCCACAGCATAAACTGCCAGGTGGTGTGTGATTCCACATGCCCGTTCACAGATGTGTGTGCAAAGTTCCCTGGGTCATGCCATGACTCTTACATACTGGACTCGGGTCTTGGAACGTGGCTGCATGCTGGTCACATTGACAGATGGCTCTTGGGTAGGTGTAGTGTGCTGGGGGTGTGTGTGTGTGTGTGTGAGTGTTGTCTGCCTGTCTGTGACATGACTAACAGATCTCCTTCTCCCACAGGATACAGCGACTAATCACTGAGGCCATACCTGATGACACCCATCCTGGCACGAGCATATGCTGTAGAGGTGGCATTCAGCACGGCACACTGGCGGACGAGGGCCATTGTGAAGAGGAGCATTGGCATGCTTAAGATGCACTTCAGGTGCCTGGACCACACAGGGGGCACCATTATGCTGACATTGCAATGTGCATGCAGTGTCTTTGCTGTATGCGTGATGCTGCACAACATGGTGGTGTGCCATGGTGTACCAATACCAGACTACCGACCTCCAGACATACCACCAGAGCAGTATCCTGATGATCCTGTGCATGGACAGAAGACAGCCCCTGGACATGCTGCAAATGCAACAGTCATTAACAGGACCTTCCAATGCTAGCCATGTCACCTGTGCCACACCGGTGCCCCAGCTGAGCATGCCTGACCTACAGCCACAATGATGGCAGTCAATACGGCACACATCCCAGGGTGTTGGGCCACATGCATGTGTGCGCTCAATCATGAGGCATGACTGAGGGTGCATGGCAACATCCGCCGGCAAACAGGTGCTGTTCATGTGTTGTGCTATGCGACATGGCTGGTGTTTAGTGACAGGACAGTGTTGCCTCTGCATTAAGCCCCTATACCACAGCATGATAGCCAGCCAAACAGGGGTCCACCCGCCCACCCCACACTGCATTTATGCGTCTGTGCCACACCCAGTCCTGGCACCGGCAATCACCCAGTGCCACATCTGGTACCATCACTGTGTGTGTGTGTGTGTGCCCGTGTGTGCCCATATCTGTGCGGTGTATTCCACGGCCGGTCCCTCAGCCACAGTTCCCATATGGATTCCAAGGCCCATCTGTGCTCAGTGGCATGGTGAGGCATATAGTGCTGCCTGATCCCACACCATCGAACGTGTCGACCTCCTGGCTGTGAGTCCCAGTGCCCTTGTGGTCCTGTCCCTGTGCCATGCTGCATTGTGTGGCTCCATGGCATTCACTGGGGCATTAATCACTGCATCATCAGGGTTCTGGACCTCAACCCCCCATCTGCCAGGCTGTCCTCCATGGCAGTGTCCTGTATCTCACCGCCGGATGTGTCCTCAATGCAGGGGCTCATGGTGTATGTGATGTGCTCATCAATGTCAGTGGTGGGGTCTGGTGTATTGACCATGCTGATGTCCCCCTGGCCCTGTGACATGCCTGGTGTGGTGCCCTGTGTCACATCACCGATCATAGGGTTGTAGCCTGTGCTGTGGAACCATGGCGGTGTTACCCACACAGCGAGGATGTCCTGTGCCCTTGCTATCTCGGATATGTCACATCCCATGACACATACAACCATTGTCAGATCCATAAAAGCCTCCATGTTCCTGTGCTGGGCATCAGAACAGTCGCGCTTCAGCTGATGCAGCTCCATGTATTGCCAGTCCTGCATGACCGAGTTCTGGGTTGCCCTGCTGTGCCCTGCCAGATAGGTGGACAGTCCCTCATCCCCACTGTCAGCAGTGCCCATGCTGTGTCCAACACCTCTATGTCACTGGGCAGGACGCACATGGGTGCCATGGTTCACCTGTTCCATATGCGCGTTGTCATGCGTCTCATGGATGCTGCTCTGTGTGGCAAGGCGGCACTCCTCACCTCTGTCATTGGTATCCTGCTCCACTGGGTTTTCCACACCATCACTGTCACCCCCTGGTGGTGGTGTGGTCTGGTGTGTCAGGTTGCACAGCATCAGCTGCCTGTCTTCGACCTATGGGGTGGCCAGAGGAGGTGATTACTGGTCAGCTACATGTCACGTGCCAGTCTCCATGCCATTATCCACACCATACTCACCTGCAGGGCCATCCTCCCTCGGCTGTCCTCACCTGCTGTTGCCAGGTGCATTGTGTGGGCCCCCTTCCCGTGCACCACTGCCGTGTCCAGCATCCCGGGCATGCTATGTTGGCACAATGGTACAACATCAGGGTCTCTGCAACCAGCCTCTGACACAACATGGAATGGTGTGTCTGTGTCCCATACTCACCTGCAGGTGTGTCAATGCCCTCTGCCTCCCCATTGATGCTCACTGCAGTTATGGTGTCCACCACCATCAGCTGTATGGGGGTGAGCTGGGTGTCCATTGTGGGTGACCCGGCATGGGTGCCATACTGTTCCCATGCCCCAGCACCCAGGTGATTCTTGACAGCCATCCTCAGGTCTCGCCATAAGTGTTTGATTGCTATCAGGGTCAAGGCATCCAGCCCTGTGGCATTCACTGCAGCCTGGACATTGAGCCAGAGTCGTTCCTTCACCTCTGTGGGGTGGATGGTGTGAGGGCACTGTATAGCCGGTTGTGGTGTGCACTAATCTCAGACACCATTGTGGTGACCTGGGGCCCGGTGAAGTTCGAGGACCAGGCCCGTCCAGTGCCACCGCCATTTCCTCCTATGGGGGCCAACCAAGTTGTCTGCATATCCGGATCACCCTCTGCATTCCTGTGTGCACCACCTTTCTCCATGGGGGCCCTGTTACCCTCCTCCAACGCGGTCAACATTCACATCCGTGTACATGCTGTGAGCAATACGTTTGTCCTTATATGGCGGGTTAAGGGGCATGGTCACATTGCTGCGGCCATCCTCCAATGTCTGCACATTCCACTAGGCACTGTATAAGACACTGCCCACTCACACTGTGCAGGACACTTTTCTGTTTGTACATGCCGTGTATTCCAGTGGTCCTGCGCAACGAGTATACATCGCGTTTCCATGCATTTTCTGTGCATTTGTGCACAGGGCCCCATATGAGCATATGAATCAGTTATGAGCAAGGCCCCAATTTTTCCATGATTCTGAGGCCATGGAGATTTCTGCAGAATTCATTGTAAACCATTGAAAATCCGTGGAATGTTATTCCATGGTTTTCATGAACTGCAGAATATTCTTCCACGGTTTACATGAACTGTGGAAAATTATCCTGCAGTTTATATGAATTGAGAAATATTATTTCGCAGTTTACATGAACTGCGGAATATTATTCTGTGGTTTACATGAAATGCAGAATATTACTCTGAAGTTTATACTGAAGAGTCAGTTTTAGCTAGCCTCCTAGTACAGCAATACCACTCATGACGCTGACGATCCGGGTTTGTGAATGAGCCTGTGAAGTTGTAGGGCTGGCCGGGGGAAGGAGGATCGAGCATCCTATGGACTGCTCTCCTACTCTGGGGGAGAAGGGTGGGGAAGTTGCCGGTGTTCGGGTAACTCTTTGTGGTAACGTGGGATATGACTGCCTGGACTGACTATGTTTGGGAGACGTATCAGACATTCAGTTTGCCACCCAACATCATTGTAAGATATGACTCTGGGGAGCAAATGGTAAAATGGAGGTTCCCCCTTTGCACTATGAGATCTGCCCGCACATTGCAGACGCTGCGCCGCCGACCGAGCTCTCGCTCCTGTTCTACAGTTCAGTCTGGACTGGGGGGGGTTAGGCATGGGGTATTCGGCAGTGATGTAAGTCCCAGGGTGTGTGGTAGGGCTGAGCATGTGTAGGTTGAACCAATGGGGGCTAGCAGATGAGGTGATAAAGCATAATAAATAAATAAATAAATGAGTCAGTATAAACTGTGAGTAAAACAAATCTGCAGTTTACATTGACTCTGACCAAGGAAAATAATTCCAGGCATCATATAAACTGTGGTTATTCCATGGATCATATAACCCCCAGAAAACTATTCTGCGGTGTAACTCCCCTGCAAATGAGGGTTCCCAAAAAGTATTCCAGGAGCTTGCTTGAATGCTCCAAGCCTGAATGGTGTTTGGCGTTTAAGCCGTTTATCTGTGAGTGCTTTTAGAGCCTCTGGTACTGTCTCTTTAAGAGCTGTCTGCTTGCAGACATAATTAGTTTGTATGGGGGGACTGTGTGTTTTCCTGCTTGAGTCCCGCTCGAGCTACTGCCAAATTGCTCCGTTTCTGCCATTGCTAAGTGGGCAGAAGGAGCACTCGTCAAAGATGTAATTGTTTGCTTGTAACCTGTTAGAGTAATAATGAAAATGCAGTTTGATTTAACCTGCTTTCTTGTAGCAAGCACAGTGCAGAGTAGCTCCCTCATGTTGGTTCTGAACTGCTGAATTGGACCAATCATGGTGGGGATCCTTTAAAATAGAGCCTGCTCTGGGCAAATCAGAACTTGGACTTTCCTCTGGAGCCTGCTGTAAGGGGTTGTAAGGGCAGTGACTCTGGAAAATGTAGTTTTGACTTTGGCGCCTTTTTTCCACCAACAGGGGGAGTTTACTGTGAGTGACAGCCAAACCAGCCAACTGAACTGGGAGGAACTCAAAATGCCGGCTCTGTCTACTGGAAAGATCAGATCAGTTTGGGCAGTGAAGAGACAAGGAGCTGGGTGCTTCTTCGGTGTGTAGTTTTAGCGCGGGAATCACGTGTAAGGCCCTAAGTTTCAGTCTGCAGCTTGTGCAAGTGCCTGTTTGGACTGAATCCAGCCTGTGAAGAGAATCAAGGGGATCTGAAGAGTAGAAACCAGGCTCACCCTGTAGAAGACTGGAGAAATTGCTGAATCGCGCTCGGTCTGTCAGGAACTGAATCTGTTGTGTGTTCTCCCGGGTATTGTGCAGTAATTGTGATCGGGATAGAGAAGCAGCCTGCCTGGTATAGTACTTTCCTTTTACATATAAATGTGTGTAGTGCTTGTGGGGAATCGCGTTTCAAATCCCCCTGTACAGTGAATTGAGTGCATGAAGCTGGAAGTAAACCCCAGCTTAATCCAGACTACATCCATTTGCTCTAAACTGCAGTGGGGTCCAGTCACAAGGACCTTGTCCACATGGTCTGCTCCTCCTGGCAATCCAGGACAATCTGCCTTCCATCCAGTTCCCAGCATTGAGTTTGTGAGTAAAAAGCAGGGTAGCTCCCTGCCATCTGTTTATCGAATTGCAAGTGTGTCATCTAATTGTTGTTTTTTTTTTCATTTCTTCATGAACTGAGCCAACCGGCTCCGGATTACAATTTGGGTATTGTGCCAGTGTTTTTCCATCACAGGGCCCCAACCAGCTGCACCTATCCTGGCTAGCCCCCCCCCATCCTGGGTACCCAGTGAAAGTGACAATTTAGGACTCTAAATATGCACACAGTACTGTGATTATTAATGTGTTTAACCTAATTAACCTGATTTCCCCCTTCCTTGTTACAGCTCCTTAAATAAATCAGATCTGTTGGTTTCAGCAAAGTTACACTGGCTGAGGTATGCGTTTATGTTAAAGTATTCTACTGTGGTTTTTGCAATGTATCATCTTGTTTTGCAGGGGGTCCCCGGGGTCCAGTCGACAGAGCCAGTCCTGGGGATAAGTGTACATTGTGAAGATATTCCTAATGCATTGTGTGGGCCACTAGTGGGAAGAAAAGGGGGGGTTACAGTGTCCCAGAGGGCTGTGACCAAGTTAGTTTAACTACTACAAACCCTGACCTCTGGGTGGAGGCACCCGCCATTGGACCTAGGCCCCTCAACCTGTTAATAGTTAAGCAGGCTGGGGTAGTAGCCCTTGGGATAGAACCACCTAGGGGTTACATGCGATTTATATTAAATTCCACAGAATGCTTTTTGGAATTCTGTGGAATTTAAAAAGAAAAATCTGAAAAGCGTTTTGGAACAGCCCTTGACCATTAGTTTGTCTGCTTGGACTTTACCTTAAAAATCAAAACAGGTAAATCCCACCCACCCCCCATCCAGCCCAGCCCCACCACCCTCCCTACCCCACCGTGAGAACCTCCTTGAGTCCCTTTATTTGAAGTAGAAATATTTTTATCAGGTCCCATGCTGTACTGCAATCCTCATCCTTCTAATTTCACTGCCAGGCCTGAATTCTGGTTTCACATCCCAGAATGCTTTGAGCACAGTTGCACAAAGCACTTCTGGAATGAGAAACTGGCATTCTGGCCTAGTGTTAAAACTAGAAGGATGAGGATCACTGTGCAGTGTGGTAGCTGGTACAAATATTATTAATTCAAATTCTGTGGCCCTGAGGACTCTCACGCTGGAGTAGGAGGATGGATTTGGTGGAGTTTTTACATTCTAATATTAAAAACACAGTAGTTAATTGACATTATACAATGGCAATGATATTTTCTGTATTCTGATTGGTCAGTTTGTGCCTGAGACAGTGATGTTATTACACAATAACATCACTGTATTGATTTATTGGCTGATTTGTTGGATGTTGTCTCTTCAGAAACACAAAAAATCTACTAAAAACGTTTTTTATTTTTATTTATTTTTTTTATGACATCGAGCCATTGTATAATTGCAATAAGTCACTCCAAGGTGTGTGCTATTGTGTAATAACATCACTCCTGGGGTGGTTGAAGCACTCGGCTTCGGCTTGTCATGCCTTATTGCTGAAATATTCTCTGGTTTGCATGCCCCAGCCCAAAAACTAACATTTTTCCCCTACCTAGATGCTTGGGGGAGTTGTTGACTGCTACTGAAGTCTCCGACTGCCGACACAGAATTTCTGCAGAAATAGGAAACTAATGCTGCAGAGGTTCTGCGGCAATAGGGGTACTTGCTGCATAATTTATACCCAACTTGCTGCAGAAAAATCGGGGCCTTGGTTATGAGCCAGCTATAGCTATCAGAGCTAACTAAAACGAGAGGTAAAGCAAATGCCACTGAACTTACTTGCTTTTCCTTCAAATTAAGTATGGGTTTTAACCACAATGGCCTGCACGATCAGTACTTTACTTTGTGTACCCAAAACACGATATAACATTTATGGCATTTGTGGTGTTTGTGGCGAGGTACCAAGCTACAGACTGTCTGCACAAAAAAAGATGTACACTCTACTTGAGGAGCTTAAAAAGCTTCACAGCTGAAACTCCCAGTTCTTAACTGCTGGTTTTGATATAAAAATAAATTTGGAAATAATACCAGGTCTTAGCTCGCACTATACGAGCTGCATTCCATGCCAGTGTAAGGATGGGTCTGTGGGCCTGCCTGTAAAATGGTCACACATGCACTGTTTACAACATGAGAATCTCACATGACCTTCTAGTGTGCAAAACTTAAAAACTTTAAAGCTTTTTTTAATTTAAAGCATAATATGTAATATGTAATATGCACTATGTAATTTATATAATTGTATAACAATTTGTAGTCCAGAGTCTATATTTGTTGATTTATTTGGTTTGCCATATAAACGGACTTAAAACAAAAAATGTGTCATAAGCATCAAATCTGAAAACTATGGAAAGTACAGAAAGTATATGTGGGTTAAAATAAAATACCATTTAAAGAAATTTTTAAAATCAATATTCTAAGAACTCTTTTTAAGATAATTCTCTAAAATAACTCTCTAAAACAGCACTTAACATCACTAAAATGACACTAAAACAACATTAAAACCTTTTAGTATCAAACAAGAGTAACTCAGAGTGAAAGTCACAAATACACATTCTTTTTAATTTCTCGTATGTTAAAATGCTGAAATGTAGAAAATCAAGCACTTGATCGAGCATTTTGTTTATTGCTCGCAATAGGCTTGTAAACTTGCAGAGCAGTGGTGATAGCCCAGTCATGAAAGCCAGGAAAACGATACAGCTTTTTTTCTCCACGCAGTGTTTATAACTACACTAAATGGTTTCTCTGTAGTTTCTTTCTCAGCTCCCCTCAGGTTCAACTGCTTCAGAGAGGCCGTACCCCAACCCCAACTCCCAGGTTTAATACCGTCAGTGGTCAGTCCCTGCATTGAAGACACAAAGACACACTGGGAGAAGCTGCGCCAGGTGTCGGATCACAATAAGCTGAACTGGTAAAAAACTAAATGAAGAGGCAATTGTGGTGATGTTAACATGTGCTGGGTTTCCACATCAATAAAAGGGGTAATAAAGCAACTGTGTCGATGACACCAGTAACTTGCACACAAATTAATAACACAGGTCCAACAAGGGGAGGATGTTGGCACCAGACAAAGAGAGGCGAGTGTACAGAAATAGATTCCAAATGCTTCACAAGGTTTTATTTATACCAAACCAAGGGGAAACACGGTCACGAGGGGACACTTACACTTACTCTCCTGTATGAGGAGGACTCTAAATAAATGGCTGTAACAGCTCCACTTTATGAGTGGTCTACACTCTATAATCAGCAAATCACTTTACAGTCTTTCCAATACTACCCTAAGGTGCGCCTCTACCTAGGGCCTATTACCTGGAGTACTCCACTTTAAGGAACTCTATAGCATAATACTGTAAAACTCTACTTCAGTCATAAGAGACAGTTCATGCATGGATACACTTTCTCTGTCATCGGGAAGAAATTGGGTTGCAGGATAAAAAGCAAGGGGAACACTTGGCTGACTGGGCTAACGACTAAGGGACCACAGAGAGGATTTTGTATAGGCCATGAGTCTCTCTGCCGCATCCCACCTCTCTAGGGTTGCCAGACTTGTTAAGAACAAAGCAACAATTCTCTTGGCTCAGAACCCACTGAGGGCTGCCGGAATTGAGACTCACCAAACCCGGCCACAGCCTTCTTCTGGACTGCCGGGGTAAGACTAAGAAGAAGAAGATGCTGCTCAACCGGCCCAAAGTCCTCTTCTGGACTGCCAAGACATGAGGAAGAAGAAGAAAGTCCTAACCAACCAGCCCAAAGTCCTCTTCTGGATTGCCGGGACATGAGGAAGAAGAAGAAAGTGCTGACCAAATGGCCCAAAGTCCTGTTCTGGACTGCCAGGACACAAGGAAGAAGAAGAAAGTGCTGACCAACCAGCCCAAAGTCCCATTTCTGGACTGGCGGGACATGACAAAGATTCTGAAGAAAGGAAGTCTGTGAATTGGAAGAACCAACAGGGTTCGGGTCACCAAGGCCAGACGAGCCAAGGACTATGTAAAATAAGAAACAAGATGATGATGCAAAACACTGTGGCAGAAGATCTGGATAACACTTTGATAAAAACGACAAAACAAGAAAATGGACGGTACCTTTGTACCAGGCCAGGCCGTACTTTGGGGAAATTTTGAAGAGCGGAAAACAATAAACAGGATGATGCAAATGACTGCAAAATGGTTCTTTGAAGATCTGATAGTGGCTGCTTCGAAAATGCACTGGAGATGACTTCTGGAGTACTTTGAAGAAGATTTATCTGAATACCAATGGTGAACAGATTCTGGAAAACTCTGGAAGACTGATTCAAACACCTTGCAACTTGGAAAACTGGCAACAAAGTAATTTTTTCTGGCACATTCACTGCTTGTAGTAATAGTTGCATGCAAAATAAAGTCTCAGTTCTTGTTGCAGTGGTCTCTCATTCAGTCTTTTTTTTTTTTTTAACTTTCTTTATCCCTCCTACACCGGAGACCTGAACTCTCTCCAGCAGGGCACTCGGTTCGGTCTTGTCCCGTCTGCCTGAAACCCCCAGACTCCACTTTCCCTTACCACAACACCTGGTCATCCAACCCCCCCCGGCTCTGAGTCCCCACGGGAAAGGACCGCTCACTCCTCTGGCGTGCTATCTACAATTTAGAAGGGCACCCAGGGAGCAGAGGGAGAGCCTCCGTGTAGCTAGGAGGCCTGGCATTGGACATGGGGACCGACCACTGGACCTGCCATCGCCTATCAGGCATGCCGAGGATTTTTGCTTGTTCTGTTTCCACTCCCACGGAGCTCGGTCATGCAATAATGACCAGCGTCCGCCGAGTTCTGCCCCATTACCTTCTAGCTCCGCTACCCCCATTCGGCCACCCCCAGCTGACACATGGGGTCGCACAAGAGTGATGCCATCCCTAAATCCCCCCCCAGAAAGGGAGAGCCGTCACACAGACGCTCAATCCCTACCCGCCCCTGCCGACCCCCGACCTCCCAGTCTTGTTCCCAGACCCGGGTCATCAGTGTGGCGTGAGGTGAGGCATCTAGTGCCTTAACTCTCAGCACCACCGGGCTGACGTATTATTCAGTCTTAATGTTCAAATCACAGTAAATATACAGGCAATTCACTTTTCTGATAGAACCCTAGTACTGGTGGACCTAACTAACAGGGGTCCCTCTGACTAAATCGGGTTCTTCCTGTTACTGTGACTCTGTATGGCTAGCTAGACTCCTTACACATCTGGGGTCACTAATGCTGCTGGGCACCTATAACACCTGGGGAATCTAAATGGCAAGCAGTGGGCCTAACTTGCCCATTTAAATGGCAGAGCACGTGTCAGTGGGCCTAACATGCCCCTTTTAAGAAATTGTGGTCCTGACTTGCCCCTTTAAGAACTGGTAGGCTACCATTGCCCCTTTAAGAACGGGTGGGCCTGACTTGCCCCTTTACACAGTGGTGGGCCTAACTTGCCCCTTTAAGATCACTGGGTCTTATCTGGGAGAACCCTTTCAAATGATCATTTGGGCCCCTCTGGACAGCTGTGCCCCTTTAACACTCTGGGCTATTTTGTACAGCTGTGTCCTTTTAAATCATGACACTCCCTAAGGCTGTGCCCATTTAAGGCACTGGGTTGCTTGACTGGGCCCCTCCAAAACCACTGGGCCTCCTTTTAAATACTGGGCTACACTTTGGCTCTGCCCCTTCGAATACACTCTGGGCTTCTCTGTACTAAGCCCTATAAAATTGCTGGGCTTCCTTTGGATCAGCCCCTTCACCTACACTGGGCCTCTCTTCCTGACAGGGCCCCTTTAAATTGCTAGGCTGGCTTGGACTAAACTGTCACTCTTTTCCCCAGCCACGCCTCTTCTTATAAATATTTATGCCATTCCTGAGGCTTCCCTTTTGCTGTCCCCTCCCCTGTGGGCGTCGCTACACCCCAAAGGCTTTAATTATTTAAATGAGGAGCCCCTGGCCTGCCCCTACATGGCACTCAGCCATTTTTCCTTTGCGCCTGGCGCAGACTATTTAAAATAAATTCACTTTTCTTTCTCTTTCAGGGTGGTCAGCATGTTGCAGTGTGCTGCCACCGACTCACCCAACCACCAGAAAGCAGGAGCTGAAGACGGGAGGCGGGAGGTGCAGTCTGGAGAAGGGGGGGGGAGCTTTCAGGCAGATGTAGGATGACTAGGGACCTCATAGAGATCCTGGGAAAGCATACCATGATGCAGCATCATGATCACTACCACTGGGGAACCGAACACTTGATTTTTAAATTGAAAATAATAAAACAGGGCACCAAGCCCTCCCAGGGACACAACAGGATGTTTCTGGACTTCACCAGCTGCTCAAACTGGCACCGTAGACCGAACAAGTTTGCAGGTACATTTTCTTCAGAGATTGGAGGCAGGAGGCACACATCAAAGCCCTCAGGGACAGCTTCAGCCCCCCGGCAAGCCCTTCTCGTCCCTCCTCGCTTTCTGTGTCCTCACTCCTCCACAGTCACCACAATTCTCTCTAACAGAAACTAATTTTGCAGCACTCTGTATTCTGGTTCTGGAAGCATGGCAGGTGCCACACAGTGGGTATTCCATTAGCTCAGCCTAACATTCCATTAGCTGCAGCATGGGAGAAAGGCTTATTTTGTGCATCATTTCTAAGCTATTTACAATATTTTTGACAGGTCTTGTAACAGGGATTTGTGTTGGCATTTTAAACTGGGCACTTGGGCATTTCTTGGGCACCTGTTTTCTGTACTGAGGCACCTATGAACTGGAACTTTTCTGTTCTTTATTTTTCTGTGGTGCCCCCAACTCTGGGGCACTGCACAATAGTATCATACCTTTTCAACAAGAAATACAAGTGTTGGTTCTTTGCTTCTCTGGCCTACTCCACAGACCAGAGAGCTCATAGTGAAGCCTCAGCCGCTAGGCTAAACTGATCTTTGGTGACAGTTCTCAGCTTTCCTCCAAAACGTTCAAGCAGCACTCTATTAACCTATTGGAATCTGCTCAGAATAGAAATAGAAATACAATTACATGTGAAGAGGATAGCATCACATTTATATAGTCCCCATAACAAGTACAATTGCCAGTAAAGTAAAATAACAGTATGTAAAAGGTGATACCACCCCCAATCACACTATGTGCCTATTTAATGCACTGCAGCCTGTTCCCTATTTCACTTCATCAAAATGCATTTTTGGTGGGCAGAGCTGTGGCAGGTTTTCAGCAGATGGACTGCATTTGGAAGTATCAAGTGAACTGCACTTGGAAGTATGATCATGGGCAAAGTACAGTAAGTCAACTAACTAAAAATATGTTCCCAAACAATTCAAATTATGGCTGATTTAGGTCCTTGGACATGCAGCTCCTTGCATTAAATTGACTGTTCCAAGGAACTTAAGGTGTCAGCTGTTGTTTGAAACAGTTTATGTACAGTCTGCAGAGACAGACTAGACAGGAAACACCTGGCCAGACTGGGTGGGCAAAGTGGTCCTTGTCTGCTGACAAATTCTATGTTTCTAGGTAATTGTACAATTAACTCTCCAAAGAGGGTTTATTTTTTTTCCCTGAGAAGTGTACAGGCACAGATGACATATATCATTGCTGTGTCCTGTCATTTACATTGCTGCCCTCCCTTCTGCTCTCACACTCTGCCATTTTAGAGCAGGTGCCTTCTAAAGAAAGCAACTCAGGAAGGCTGGGGAAGTCAGAATATATACTGCCTACCAGGGCCTGCACCTTTTCCAGGAAAGTAAAGATTGCTGCTTTGGTACGTGACTTTACTGAGCTGCAGCACATTCATAAAATGTTACGAAAAAGAAACTGATTTTTTGTGAAAGTGAACAGAGATATATTTTAGCCCCCAAAATGCGGTTAATACAGACAGGCTATCTAAATCAGTTTTTTTTTTTTCTTCAACATTTATGGCAGACTCTTAGTACATATCTCTCATTAGAACAATACGCCACTCACGTTTTGCAAGGCCAAATGAAGGTCACCCAGCCTCTGTATATAGATATACTTCAAACAAAGCAGATCTGCACAACAAAATTATAGTGATATGAGAAGAATTATCAGTAGGAACAAGATAAACAAATCAGTTGTAGAAATATAACCAACCAAGCAGCAGTATAATCGAGATAAATTAACTAAAGAAATTAGATAAATAAATTACCAGCAGAAATGATATAAATACAGTACATTAGCACTAGGACCAAGGTAAATAAATTAGCAATTGGAATGAGAAAAAAAATTAGGAACTAGATACATTACTATAGGACTGAGATAAATAAATTAGTAATTTTATTTATTTTTCAATTTTTGGCCAGGAAAGACACACTGGGCCTGATTCTAGAATCACCCGCATCGGACGCAACTTGCGGCAAAGCAGGGGTCTGCACCTGGCACCGCTGTGGCAAGGGCAAAAAGTGGCATTCCAGAAATTTTTCCGCAATGTACCACTTGCGGCAAACCTTCTATAATAGCCACAAAAAGTGGCCATGTGACAGAAAGATTGGTGCAAGTGGAGCCAGTGGTGCAGGTCCAGGAGGCAGTCCTGGGCTAGTGTGCAGGGGCAGCCCAGGTGCTCCTTGGATCATCAAGCCTGAAACCGGGCACATCAAGGGCAGGCTGCCACCCTAGAGCAGCGTTCCATGCTGCTGTGCTACTGACATGTAATGCCTGCCTGGCAGGTCAGTGGCAGCCCCCCCGCAATGCCCAGCTAGTTCCCCCATCTATGACACTGTACAGTCACCCCCAGCATCACCATTCACCCTGATCACCCCTCTGAAGAATCCATGACCACCCAATCACATTCCGCCCACCCCATCCCATCCCCAAACTGAACAGCACACACAGACTTGTCCAGCACCCAGTGGTCTAGTGGACCCCCCACCACCCCACCCTGACAGACAGTGGTCACCCACACCCCCATCCCCCATCCTGACTGGCATCTGTAGCTGGCAATACCCTCCACAAACCACCACCTTGGCCAGCTGCAGAATGTCATCATGCAGATACGTAACTGTACAGTACAGTTATGCAGTCTGTGCAGTGGCATTCTGTGGCAGGCCATGATGGTGTGTGTAGGGTTTGCCAGCTGCAGATGGCAGTTGGGGATGGGGGACAAGGGAAGTGGAGTGGGGTGGGTGACCACTGTCTATCAGGTGGGGGCCACTAGATCACCAGGGAAGGTTAACCAGGACTGGCAAAGCAAGACAGGAGCATGGGGGCATGAAAAGGACCCAGGGGTCAGAGCTGGCTGAGAGGGGCACACACCACCTATGACAGGAGTACCAAGGGGGATGGAGGATGGCATCCTCAGCACTGTACTGTCCAGGCACAAGGGTGCCCATTGGGTGGGATGCCACTCCATGCTGCTGCCAGCATGCTGCGTGCCACATGTTTGGGGCAGGTTGCCAGCTCCTCTTCATGCCCTTATCACTAATGTCTTCATCCTGGTGCTCCCCTACAGGCACCAGTCCCACCACAGCCCATTATCACAAGCCAGTTAGACCACCTCCTGGCTGGTCTAACTGGTGGCCCCTTCCCCATCCATGGCGGGGCTTCTGGAATCCAATTTCAGGGGATGTTGCAGCCCCACCATGGCAAAGCCCACTTGCAACCCAGCGCCCTGAGTTCTTGGATGCAACCCTGGTGCAAGTGGGCTTTAATGCAGCTGTGTCAAGCACTGATGCAAGCTGTGTTTCAGTATCCCGTTTGATGCAAGTTGCATCACAAATGGCAACTTGCGTCAAACAGCTGAGTCGCAACTCTCTTGTGTTGGTCACACCCAAAGGAGAATCAGGCCCACTAAGTCGAAGGTGGATCATGGGAACACAAGGAAGTTAAGAGACTTGCTCATGGTCACACAGAATGCAAATGGTGGCTGTGGGATTCAAACCCAGTTCTCCAGGTTTGCAGTTCAGTGCTTAAAACCACTATATTCTACAAATTAGGACACGGGGTCATAATATTGCAAGACATTATGCCACATGGCAAAATCGCACTGCCAATACAGCGCGATATTGCCATGCAGCATAATTCTTATTTCTGTGGGGGGGCTCCACCCCCCACATCCCCCGTTATGAGGGTCTGCACTAAAGATTCTCAACTACAGGGGTGGGTCCAACTCAGGAAGCGCACAAATTGTGAAGAAAATTAAAATTTCTGGGACCGGGAATCAAATCCACCCAGATGCAACACCTGGGTTCCTGCTGCTGTGGCTCAGTCCAGTGAGCCACAGCAGCTGATAAGCAGAATCCACTCCCAGCAAAGGTCTTATCTTCTGCCTGGGAGTGTGTAAATGGTGCAATACCACATACAGCAGTATACATAGTATTGCACCATTCGCTGTCCTAGACAGCGTTCTTTCGAGTTAGCTATAATGTCTTACGCTATTAAGCGTACATTATGACCCGGTAGGACAAATTAGTAGTAGGAATGAGATAAACTAGTTTTAGGAACAAAATAAACAATTAAGACTGGAATTAGATGTATAAATTAGTTCTTGGATTGAAATAAACATTTTAACAATAGTAATGAGATAAATTAATACTTGTAATGAGATAAACAAATTAGCAATAGGAAAATGATAAATTAGCAGTAGGAATAAGATAAATAAATTAATAGAAACAAGATCAATGAATTAACAATGGCAATGAGATAAATTAGCAATAAGAATCAGACAAACAAATGAGCCATAAAAATGAGATAAATTAGCTGTAGGAATAAGATAAACACATTTTAGTAGTATTGACATAAACAAATTAGCAATAGGAATGATATAAATAAAAATGATCTGTAGGAATGAGATAAATTAGCAGTATGAATAAGGTAAATAAATTAGCTGTAGGACTGAGGTAAATAAGTTGGCAATATGACTAAGATAAATAAATCAGCAGTAGGAATAAGGTCAATACATTTGTTATGGAACTGAGATAAGTAAATTAGCAATAGGAATGAGATGAACAAATTAGCTGTAGGAACGAGATATCAAATTAACTGTATGAGCAAGATAAGCAAATTAGCAGTAGGATGGAGATAAATTAGCAATAGGAATAAGATAAATAAATGAGCAGTAGGATCAAGGTAAACAAATCAGCAGTATGAATCAGATGAATAAACTAGCAGTAGGATCAAGGCAAACAAATTAACAGTAGGCATGAGATATATAAATTGGCAGTAGGATCAAGGCAAACAAATTATCAGGCATAAGATAAATAAGCAGTAGGCATGAGATAAACAAATTAGCACTAGGACTGAAATTAACAAATTAGCAGTAGGACTGAAATTAAATTAGCAGTAGAAGCAAGATAAATTAGTAGTAGGAGTGAGATAAATTAATTAGCAATAGGAATGAGTTAATTCAATTAGCAGTAGGATCAAGATAAACAAATAAACAAGAGGATCGAGAAAACAAATTAGCAATAGGAATGAGATAAATACGCAGTAGGATGAAGATGAACAACAAAGAAGTAGGAATGAGAGAAATAGATCAACAATAGTCATTTGATAAATTAACAATATAAACAAGACTAAGATTTAGCTTTGCAAGACAGTCATACCTGAACGTGCACACTGTACTCTTGTTCATTGAGCTGTCATGCTTTTCAGTGTAAAATAAGACAGCATTCATTATTCCATTTTCCAGTGAATATTTCTGCACCTTGAATCTGACCTCAGGTGCATAAATGGAGTAATTGGAGCTGCATTTCTTGGCTGGGAGGAGGCACGCTGCAACTCTGAGATAACACTCTCTGCTAGGCTGAGTAAGACATCCACAGACAGGCAAAGGGCATCAGTTGTAATTTAGTTCATATCATTAATAGTCCTGTTCCATGCTTCAGATCTCACCAACCATTGCAGTAGTGACATTGCAATAACCACAACTGCACACAAATTAGAGAGGGCAGCAGTGAGGATAGCAGCAGCAAACAGATTGCAAACTGCAGGCAGAAGAGTCTGTTTATACAATTATTTGAATGTGACAGCATGTTGTTAATTAGCTGTCCATTAAACTGTCCAAATCCAATTATAGTTGCCAGGTACAGTTACTGTATACTGAGTACTATGCTGACAGTTGTGAAGTGGGAGTGCCTCAGTAAGTACCACACTGATTATGTTACAGTGGCCTGCAAACTTTTATTTTTGTGTGATTCATCAGCTGACAGTGGGAGTGTGAAACAAACAATAAACAATATTTACATAGTCTACAATATATATGCTAAAAGATCCAGATCAACAAATTAGTAACAGGAATGAGATAAATTAGCAGTATGACTGAGGTAACAAATTAGTACTAGCAATGAGATAAACAAATTAGCAGTAGAATCAATATAAATTAGCTGTGGGAATGAAATAAACAAATTAGTAATAAGAATGGCATAAGCAAATTAGCAACTGGAATGAAATAAATAAATTAGCTTTAAGAGCGAGATAAATTAACAGTACGATCAAGGTTTACAAATTAGAAATTGGAATGAGATAGTTTAATTAGCAGTAGGATCAAGATAAGCAAATTAGCTGTAGAAATGAGAAAAAATAACAGGAATGAGACAAATAAATTACTGTTATAATAGGAATTAGATAAGCAATTAGCACCAGAACTGAAATAAATAAATTAACTGTAATATCCAGATGAACAATGTAGTTATAGTAATGAGATAAATTAGCTGTAGTAACATAATAAAGAAATTAGTGGTAGACTCGAGATTAACAAATTAGTTGTGGGAATGGGACAAACAAATTAGCGATAAGAATGAGATAAGCAAGTTAACTATATAAATTAGATAAACAAATTAGCAATAGGAGGGAGACAAATAAATTAGATGTAGGACTGAATTAAACAAATTTGCTGTAGGAAAGAGATAAACAATTTAGCAGTGGGATTGAGATAAACAAATTAACTGTACGAATGAGATAAATTAGCAATATGAATGAGATACATAAATTAGTCTTAAGATCAAGGTCAACAGATTTGTAATGGGAATCAAATAAACACATTATCAGTGTGATCACAACAAACAAATTAGCTGTAGGAATGAGACAACCAAATTAGTAGTAGACTCGAGATAAATTAACAATAGGAACGAGATATATAAATTGGAAGTAGGAGTGAAATAAATTAGCAGTAAAAGTGTAATAAACAAATTAGAAATAGGAATAGGAATAGGATGAATAAATTAGCAATAGGAATTATATAAATAAACAATGGCAAGAAAGAATTCTGAGCTCTGATTGGTCAGTCTGGGGCTGGACCCATGATGTTATCCCAGTACAACATCATGGATCTAGATTGAATCACATGAGAAAAACAAATCGCTGCACATGGCACATCCAACTTGCCTGTAGCTGACACAGAAACTCTCAGTTTAAATCCCTCCCTCCCACAGCACAGAAAACAAAAAAAAATGAAACCCAGAATCCTCACACATTCCCCCAAACTTTCATTTTCTTGCTTAAAAAAAAGAGCCAAGTGAAAGCCATGTTTGTGATCAGCTTCATAGCAACCCCCCCCCAGCTCTACTGACAGTCTCTGCTACCTGAACACCCTAACACCAGTCTTATGTTTCTTTTTATTTAACACAAAAAGTCACACTAAAAGCCATTACATTGGATTTAGGACCAAGCACCCCCTTGCCTTCCATTCTCCACACACTCCCCAGTGCCGAATGTAAAGCTGCCATTACGATTGGCTTCACAGCAGTCCCTCCCAGTCTGCTCACACTGTCTGCTGCCGTAGTAACTGAGTGCATGAGTAAGATCACACTTCAGTTGCTTTCCTTATTGCCAGTTTATCCCTTCAATATTTGAGACATGATAGTGAGCCAGGGGGTTAGTCCATGTCTCCAGATCAGAATGGGGTCTTTTAATTGTATGCTAACCACTGTGAGTGTTGGGGGAAATGATGTGTTACTTCCACAGGGCAGTGGCAAGATCGAGACAGGGATAAAAGAGAGAGGTGTGGCAGATTGCAGAGCCACACTAACAGCAGCTCCACCTACTGGCCAATGTGGTCCATCAGCACTTTTTTTAAGTATACTTAGCCACTGGAAAAAAATAGGAAAAATATGCTTTTTAATGTATGTTTCATCTTTCTTTTTTTTTTTTTATACATGAGCCATTGCAAAATAGCAATAATGTACTTCACTGGTGTGTATCGTGCTGGGATAATGTCAATTCTTGGGTGTTAAGATGCAGTCAGCCTGCAGGCTCACTCTGAACTACCCAAGGCGTGATGTTATCCCAGCACAACACACACCCTGTCATGCATTATTGCTTAAATATATAAGCATTAAGCTTGAGATAATTAAATTGGCAAAAGGAATGAGATAAAGAAATACACAATAGAAATGAGATAAATCAATTAGCAGAAGGAACAATCAGTTCAGAAAGGAGTTGCTCAGATAATCTCAGAGCATCATCAGATACCATGGATAGTGATGTTTTCCTCTGGAGTTTTTTTTAATGTCTGGAAAAGACAATCAGGTATCCAGATAATTATCTAGTCACCTGGATACCTGAATACCTTTCTGTTCTACACAACATGATACACAGGGATGTGTATCGGACAGGTATCCAGGTAATTATCTGGGGGTGGCAGTATAGCCTAGAGGTTAGAGTAATGAACTGTGAATGAGTTTGGAACATCCAGCAGAGCTGGGTTTGATTCCCCACCTCCACTTGCATACACTGTGTCTCTAAGCAAGTCACTTAACCACTCCAGTGCTCCCAGGTCACCACTGAAAACATGCACTTGTGCCTCGTGGGTCTTACCTGGTTACCAAAGAAATAAAAAAATTAAAATAAATGGTCTATTATGTGGGCGTGTTGCCTGTATACATATATTGAAGCTATTTCAGATAGTGCTAGTGAGCAGCTAATACACTAAAGTATCTTAAGTTCAGAACAATGTTTTATCCCTTGCTATGCCTAACAAAAAGATGCTGTGGCACTCTTATTACTGGTAAGGGTTGATTACAATAAAAAATATTGTCAAAGAATTCTCAGTTACAGACACACACCCCTGTGTAACATGGTGTGTAGAACAGACAGCATGCATCATCAATTAATCAAAAACATTTTTATCTTCTACTTAATGGAGAGCACATGGCTTCCAAAACACAAAACCAGTAGTTATAAAATAAATAAATAAGCAAAACACGGGGACTGTTGTAACTTGGGTTTTTGTTTACATACCCTTGGTGTGTGATGCTAATAAAAACAACTCAATTTTTTCTAATGATTTATCTATATCTATATATGTATCTATATGTAATCTAAAGATATAGATATAGATATAGAGATAGAGATAGATATAGAGTGGCAGCAATGATATTTTCAGATATTTGGCAAAATATCTAAAGAGATTCTCTCTGGCGGCCCATAGTGGTTCTGCAGGCAGGCAGGAAATTTCCAGATATATCACAGATATTTCAGTAAATATCTGACCATGTCTATGACTACCACTGTAGATATAGATATAGATATAGATATAGATATAGATATAGATATAGATATAGATATAGATATAGATATAGATGTAATAGTGGCGTGATAGCACCACTATAGTCAGGGTTGAGCAGAGGTTTCTATTTTAAACCTCTAACTTTGCAGTTTAATATCTTTGCAACCGTTCAATAGATTTGCACAAAATGTTGCATACATTGTCTCAGAGAAAAGATTTCTTGAATTGCCAAGTTTTGTTCTGGTCAGATGTGCAGATTCTGAGATACAGACAGTAAAAAAACGTTAAAAAAAATCACTGTTTTTTGCTGCTTTTTTGTTATCACCTAGCACCCAGACGATTTTGAATTTTAGACTGAAATTTTCAGGATGCAAAGGGCTTGGCCCACAGATGTGCTGTTTACTAGTTTGGTGAAAAAATATGAATCCATTCCAAAGTTATTAAATTTTAACATTTCAATTCTGAGCATGTTCAATACAGTCTTTGGGATAGCTGCTTGGAATGAAAAATAATTTGGTACATACAAATAAGGATCCTTTTTCAAATGAGGGTAATCCTTTTCATGAGGAAAAAATCTTTTCTCCTATGGCCTCCAGTTTGCTTCCATTTAAAAAAAGTTCAAAACCCACAAAAATGACATCCTGCACACACACCAACACATGTATCTTGCTAATTGGGACCCTTTTAGGTAGATTCTGCACTTAGTCTCTAGAAAAATGACCCTGAAATGTATTTTTTAAACATTTAAAAATCCTTTCTCGTGAGCCGATGTTCTTTTCTCATGTGGGCATACAAAAAAAGAATTGGTCTATACAAAAAAGGATAACTTCATACAAAAAAAGAATTTGGACTTACTGTTTTTTTATTCTTTTTTTCACATGAACAAAAAAAGCATGCAAAGAAGGATGCCTTCATACAAAAAAAGGATAGGGAAAAAAAACTAAGTCCAAATTCTTTCTTCGAATGCAGGCATCCTGTTTTATATGCTTTTTTTTGTTCATACGTAAAAAGATGCCCTCATACAAAAAAATATTTTGGACTTACTTTTCCCCATTATTTTTTTCACATGAAGGAACCCTCTTTTGTATGCTTTTTTTCATTCATACAAAAAAGAATGCCCTCATATGGAAAAAGAATTTGGGCAAAGAAAGAATGCCTTAAATGAAAAAAGAATTTGGACTGAGTTTTTTTCCATTCTTTTTTCTTATGAAGGCATCCTTTTTTGAATGCCTCTTTTCATTCATACAAAAAAAGAATGCCATTATATGGAAAAAGGGTTTGGACAGTTTTTTTCCCCACATTTGAACCTCAAAAAGCCATAACTCCCTCAATATTTGGACTTAACAATCTATATATCAAAACAAAGGTCTTAATGAGTACTATAAGAATAACACATACCCCCCTTAAACATTTAGGGGCAAATAAAACAAATAAAAAAATGAAAATACCCATAGGATAACATTGAAACTTCAACAAGCCATGCCTCCCTCAATATTTGGACTTAATGGACAATGTACATATTAAAACAAAGGTCTTAATTGGTACTACAAGAACAACACCTTACCCCCCTAAAACATTTTGGGGTGATATAAAAAATCATAAAAAATTAAAAATTTAAATTCCTATGGGATAAAATGTAAACTTTAATAAGCCATACAATGAAGGAAAGTACTTGCTATTTTGGCAGAAATAGCATCATAGATGTATGCATCATTGGAGGGAAGGAAGCACAGGGCCCAGAGGGCCCTGCACTCCCACATGTAAATGAGGATATGATTATGCTATTTAAAAAAGTAAGGAAATTAATTGCACAAAGTTTGTTAATGCACTAGTTAGGGTTAAATTGACAAAAGCAGGGAAAAGTGATGTTAGGGTTGCCAACCTTAACACCCCACCCTGCAGACAGTAACAGGTAAACCCATTATGCTTTGACCTCTCCTGCATCTTCACAAATCAGGCGTGGCATGTGCCTTGGTGTTGTCAACCTTAACGCTCACCCTATTCTCTTATACTGTATACATCTCACCTTTTATACTGATGGAATGGGGTGAGCATTAGGGTTGACAACCCCAAGGCACATGCCATGCCTGATTTACAAAGACAACAGAGAAATCAAAGTGTAATAGTTTATCCTGTTGCTGTTGCCATCTGCAGGGTGGGAGTGGGGTACATTTCCCTACTTTTGTCAGTTTAACCCTAACTAGTGTATTAACAAAGTTTCTTGCAATGAATAAATAGACCAGAGTCAAGGGCTATAGTGGGAAAATATTGACCCCAGTGGTTGAACTATTGCCTATTATTTCATTGCCCAAACTCAAAGGCTGACGAAATATGACTATTCATCCCTCGGGGCCAAGATTTTCCCATTATAATCTGCATCGACTCTAGTCAGTATCTGTTTTATAAAACCTTTCCTGTATTATGATGTCCTCCCTTCTAAAATGAATTACCACCCTCACTTACAATTACTCATTTAAAAATGAAATACCTCCCCATCCTTAAAGACACTTATTATTTAAATATAAAGAGTAAACCCTTCTGTTATTTTTTTCTGTTTAGGTTTTAAGTTTTCAAATGGCTGTTTCATTGTAGCTGTAGACTCACCACTGTTACTGGCACTGGCATTGCTTCCCTCAATACTTTTTGTACAGTTGATCCAGCATGGCTCCTGCCAGCAGCTCACTCAGCCGTCATAAAGTGGCAGACAGGAAAGGGAGCACAGAAATACAGTAGTAAAAGTTTTTTTTCATTTTAGTTTTTTTTAGTGGAAAGCCAAGCACATAATCACTCCAGAGCCACACTTGGTGTTTGTGACTGGAGCAGAGCAGCACTTCCTCTTTGCATCAAGAGCTGCTGCACAGATGTACTTTGTTCCCTGGTCCCAAGGAGTTACAAACCAGATTGGGGAAAACAGCCTAACTTTTTCAGCGGATGTCCTGGCAGAAAGTTTTAGTTTCATGGTTGGCAAGCCACTCTACATGCTTCCACCTCCAGGGACCTTGCAATGGTGTGAGGAGCTACAGCAAAAAAAAAAAAAATTTGTTGGGCGCATGAGAACTGAGCCGTTACAGCTGTGGCGGTGGAGTGGGGATATTTATGAAATTGGTGGGAGTGAGTGGGACAGTGGGTTAAATTGGTAGAAAGGGAGAAGAGGCGGGGAGAACAACAACCACAGGATATCCAATATATTAAAAAAAGATGAATAAAACTGGCACTATGTTAGTGAAAGAGGGTGTGGTAAGAGTATGACTGACAGACAAAGTGGGCAATACTGTAGTTCAAGAGACCAGTCTAGTGAACCATTGCCCAGTTTCAAACTGAACTATTGGTCAGTTTTGGTCTGAAACTGATCAATAGTTCAGAAACCTTCAATGTCATGTGATTGGCTCTGGACCAGTCCAAGGTGATTTATATACACATACATATACATATATATATATATATATATATATATATATATATATATATATATATATATATATATAGTTATAGCAATACCTGTGAGGATATTTAAGGGTAAATATCACTGATATTTTTACTTCCCTTTGACCTAGAGTGAGAATATCATGATAGTCTTACTCTAGGGCCCCATGGGCAAAAATATTATCACACTAGGTCCTCACTGATTGCAGCTGACAGTGCGAACAGCACAGTTTTCTTTTTGAAATTTAGCAGCTCACTCACTTGCTGGTTGCTGCTTTGCACATTTTAAGCCTTTATACCAGTCAGAGACCAGGATATTTTTTCCATGGTTTTATACATGTAGATATTTATACCACATCTGTGAGGATATTTAAGAGTAAATATCACTGATATTTTTGCTTTCCTGCCACCTAGAGTGAAAATATTGTGATATTCTCACTCTAGGACCCCATGGGCAAAAATATTCTCACACTAGGTCATCATTGGTTGCAGCTGACAGTGCGAGCAGCTCAGCTCTCTTTTTGGAATTCAGCACCTCACTCACTTGCTGGCTGCTGCTCCACACATTTCAAGCCTCCAGACATAGTGCCGTCTCCTCAAACTGCACACTCCAGCAGAAAAAAAAATAAATCGATATCTACATTGTCCAATTTTCAAATGACAACTGTAAAGTTTCCCCTACACAACTACAATGTTATTTAAGTTTGCGTAGTGCTGAACTTCCCTCCACCAAGGTCACGCTCTTACTCCACTCCAGAGCAGCACTTTTGTAAATTTCATGCTGACAGCCTACTTCACAAATTGGCCAAGACTTTTCTTCCTTACTGCTCCAGTGGTCTGCATAGTCCATTGCTATTACCACATGCACTGAAGAGCTGACCCCATAGGCCACTTCCTAGCTGATGCAATGACACGTATGCCATGTGTATCTTCTTTGAACAGTAATCTCTGGACCATCCCAAAACCCACTTGGTCATCCAAAAACCTACATAACTAGAAGAAACTAAGTAAAGAAAAACAAATAACTGACATGCTACATTTGATTTTATTTGAATAGTACAGCTAAGATTTAGATCATGTGCATTCAGCAGTTGTGTTGAATGCACATGCTCCAAGTCTTGGCTGTGCTATTCAAACAGTAATTAAAGTATGTTAGACTGCTTGTCTCTCTAAATGGCTTACATTGTTACGTTCAGCTCACTCCACTCTTTTGGATTACACCTTCATAAGATACTGCATACTTCTCAGTGCAATAGTTTACCAGCACTTCAGGCAGCATTTGTCAAATGAGCATATTCAGTGACTGTCCTTGAGCATCGAGTGGCTGAAATGTCTCAAAGGTAAATATCAGCAATATTCACATTGGGGAGATTCTTCAAGGGGTTGGAATAATGCACTGGAGGCACGTAGCCTGCCCATGTAGCCCCACACCTGCAGAACAATGTGCAGTGATCTTATTCACGGGGGTCACCCAAAATACAAAATATGTTTTTTTTAAAAAGGTCAGTAAATGTAAGCTCTGGTGTGTTTTCAGCCTAAATGGGGGGGGGGGTACTGAATAACTTACACATGACATGGGCATTTTGGAGGCTATTCTCTAAGATGCGGAGTGGTTATGCGCCACATATCTGGGGTGCATAGACACTCTGTGGCTGCTGTGCCCCCTGTGCCCAATTCTCCAAAGATACACAGGGCTGATATGCGCTGGATCCCTCAGACTGCTGATGATCTCCATGTGGGGGAAGTCCAGGGTTGGTGCAGGGTGTGTGCCTATGCTCCACACTATTCTTGAAGGTGTGGAGTGCCGGGGTCAAGGGGGCGCAGGCCATGCCATCATGACCCAGACATAGCTGGTACATGCTCCTCCCCGGATGTCGCTGCTGGCCATGGTGGAGATGTAGGGGCATGGAGAACCCCCTCAATATGCCACCCCAGCCCTTGGATACCACATAGAGGGCTGGGGTGGCTGACCAGGCACCCATCTGCCCTGATGCCGTGGCCGCTCCGTGGTTGCCTGACTACCATGGCCCCTCATGGGTGCAAGGGATCCAGTAGTGGACGGGGTCCAGGCATCCCACTGGATGTCTACCTGGGTCTGCAAAAGAGCCCCCATGCATCTATGTGCTGGAGGGCCAGGCCACAGAAGGGGGCTGTGCGGTGGCCATGAATAAGGTCACCGCACATTGTTCTGCAGGTGTGGGGCTACACAGGCAGGATTCGTGCCTCCAGTGCATTATTCCCACCCCTTGAAGAATCCCCCTAATGTGAATATTGCTGATATTTACCTTTGAGACATTTGAACTCAAGAACTTCACTTGTGGCTTCACCTTCATGATGTCATGAAGGCAGATGTCACTCAGGTACTGTACATATCAGCCATGACAGGGTGTACATTATTTAATGCATGCCCCAGGGATGTAGTAAGACATGAGGCAGAAGGCCAAGTGTCCTTTCACCCCTGTGAAGTGCATTAAAATTCTATGATGCACACCCAGGAGAAGCTTATTACCCTTATAAAATGGCTCTAAGTAGTTTTGGGGGGGGGGGGAATGAGATTTGGCACCTGCCCATGCATTTATAGAGATTTAATGCACAGTCAAGTGATGTCTCTCAGCCAATGAAATTTCAAGATATTTTCTTGCCATTTTATAAGTGACGATGAGTAACATAACACTATGTATAGGCAGCCGTAATAGTTTTCAAATCATGAGTAGATTCCAGACACAACTGTCATGAGTGAAAAGGACTGAGCATACCACAGTGCACCGATTAGACACACTAGGTAAATTTTCTCTTTTAATCGCTGCCTTCCATTTACTGATCATGCTGTTGTCTTTCATGAATCTGAAAAAACAAAATTCCCCGGTATCTTATCTTATTGGATGCATTACTGCAACCAATTACACAACATGCCATAATACTCTTTTTTTTTTAAAGAAACAAAAATACAGCGACAGACAACAGCTCATATTGAAAAAAATAAATTTATCTACATCTCTAGGGAGCAGTTTGGGGTTCAGTGCATGTAATGGGTTGTACCCCATGGTTGCCCAGCATGCAGGTACACACTCAAGACAATGACATGGTGGCAGAACTCATACAGTTGGTGGACCTTGATGATGGATGTCTCTTGTACTTTGTTCAGAGAGTTGTATGTTCTTTCTCCTACCTGATGATGAGTGTCTCTGATTGATTGTGTCACCTTGCCCTTTTTTCTGCTTGCATGTGTGTATGTATTTGGGGGGGACGTGTAGTTAGGATTGGGAAACCCTAACACCACATTTCCATACTTTTGTCACTTTAAGATGAACCCTAACTGATGCATTAATTAAGTTTTTGCAATGAATTTCCTTTCTTTTTGAGATGGTGTAATCATAATATTATTCAAGTCTCTGAGCACAGGTCCCTTTGGGACCTGCACATGTAATTGGCCACATTTCACATACATTATACCTGTTGCATGAGTACTGTGTGTAAGAACATGAATCTTTAGGACCTTCACTGCAATCCCTATATGATATAGCTGAGATTTTGCAGGTATCAGAACATAGATATTTATACACTGTGCTGTGATACAACCATATCAACACTGCTCCAATCACTGTACAATGTGATTAACCCTTAGGCTGCCAACAGAATTAAAATGTATAGGTATTCTGGACTGATATATCAGTCCACGGCACAGCAAGGGTTAATATTTCCATGTGGCATTAGATGTTATCATACATAAATAAATTTTTCATGTATCAAAATGTAATATCTACTGACTTATAGAGCAGAACTTGTCATAGCATATGTGGTACAATCAATACAGAATCGCACTTGCAATTTACAGTGATGTTTCAACCGTTGCTCTGAACCTCAGACATCATGGCATAATACGTGTCAGTTACTCTACTTTTTAAAAACAGTTGACCATTTATTTGTATATATACAGATAATTAAATCTTTGTGTAATGTAATATAATTGCTCTACTTCAATACCATGTCAGTTTGTAGTCTATGTATGTATTACGAAGTAATCCGTTCTGTGAAACCATAACTGGGAAGTACAGTTGAATGTTGACCACAACTCATTACTTATAACATAAAAAAACTACATATCCACAGTATTTCAATTCAACTTAACTTCAAGCTGTGGCATCATGTTAAAGTAAGATACAAGACACAGGTAAGTATACTTGAAAACATTTATTTGGAAAATATCAATTTGAATTGAGCCAAATTAGTAAATGTTCCTGGAGTGGGTGAAAAACCAAATTCCTGAAAAGAAGAAAAAAGAAAGAACCAGTCTACACTGGAGCCACATATCCAGTGTAATTTTGGTACTATGAATAAACAGTTCAAGCATTGCACTTTGAAAATTCTGCACTCAACCCCTTAATAAAGTCCATCCTATGAACAAGCAGAAACATAAGTTGAGTTTTATATAAGGTAAGTATCTGAGTTTACAAAAGCATCTTTTCACTTATTTTAAAAGAGGATCAGTAAGATTAAACACTCATTACAAACACATATCTAAATCTGTTGCAAATGATTAACACAACATGCATAGCAAATAATAGCAACTGGAATATATAATGTGTATGTGTCAGACAACATGAAACTCATGTAGTTTATAAAACTATGTACTAAATACTATTAACTAAATCTTAGTAATGATATACAATAGAAAATGCAGACTTTTCAGAACAATAATAGTAATACTCAACAATTCATTATGCAATATGTTATAAAAAAACTGCATTATAGTATTAATATTTCATTGCTGACTATAAGACTGTGGCTTTACAAATATGCTATGAATACTGTATATGAAAGTAAACATATACTGATATTAACTTTGAATTAAACTTACAATGTAACATTATAAGTAGAGAATGTAATGCTATATACACATAGAAATGTAACATTTGTGATTTTACATGCTTACAACTGTACATTTAATGGCCATAGCTTGTACAAGTACAAGAATATATACAGTAGTTGTAGTACCTAAGAGACATGGTAAAACATAGTAGACTAGTGCTGCCATCATGAAGATATATGTTCAGTAAATCTGTCACCTGTTACAAACAACACAGAGCTACCTTTGAGTTGTGTAGTTGTGCTGCATATTCACAGACATTGTAGTGTACTAGTAATCAGTACACTGTCATACTAAGTCTGCTATAGGACATATGTAGTACCTAAGTAGTAACATTTGTAAAGACATGATCTGTTACAAGAATTTGTACTATTATGTTTATCGTCTTTAGAAAATGTCTTAAACCACATATGACAAAGCATATCACAATACCTTGTTTACTGATGCTTCATAATAGTGTTTATTTGCAATACATGAGCACAACATGGTGAAGTACATAATGGCAAAGCATATTTTTACAGATACTATGCAACTGCTAAACAAAGAGATTGTCAGTACATTTCAACATATATCTATACCTGAATATGCTGATATAACCATTCTACAGCTCACTAAGTGTGATATAACAAGTGATTACACGCACGGTCTATGCCATTTTATAGGCCCACTTCAACCATGCATATTGCATAAATCATTAACATACCTGTTGGAGCTTGTAAAAGTATAAGAACATATTAAGGTAACTCACATGTTTTCTCTCTATGTTACTGTGGTTGCCAAGACATCACACACAATGTGCACAGGCTGTGTCTTATTGCAACTGTTGCACAGTGCTCTAGACATATATGTCACATATGCTGTGACTACTCTTCTGCTCAATGGAGGTCATTGTAATTCCTCAAAACCAAAGCATATGCGTCTCTTAGGATATGAGCCAGTCTCTGCTTAACTCATTCACACCACAAGAGCTCTTTGAGACTTCCACCACTTGTGCCCTGTATACTCTTAGCACTGCATCCTGGGTCTTTCTAAGCAAAATCAAGCCATAATCAGCATGCCACAAACAAATGTGAATACCTCTTGAACGTAAGTGCTACACACAAAGTAGGAGTGTAAAAGTTGTTCAAGCACAACGTTACCTTTCCAATGGTGCTATGCAATCAGTTGTAATCAATTTAGTTTTTATTTTATAATAGCTGAAATACCAAACAACTGATTTTTCTGATTTTTTCAAAGGTGCTTAGGTGACGCACGAGAGACAAATGTCAGCCATGCACACCATACCTTAAACAAATGCAAATAACTCCTAAAGTATATGTGGCAAACACAAAGTATCAGTGGCAAAATTGTTCAGTACAAAATAACCTTTCTAATGGTGCTATGCAATCAATTGTAATCCATTTAGTTTTTATTTTATAGTAGCTGAAATACCAAGCAACTGGTTTTTTTTCAGATTTATTCAAGGTGCTTTGGTGAGGCTTGAGAGACAAATGTTAGCCATGTACACCATACCTTAAACAAATATGAATAACTCCTAAAGTATACATGAGAGACACAAAGTATCAGCAGCAAAATTGTTCAGAGCAAAATCACCTTTCTAACAGTGTATGTAATCAATTCTAAGCAATTCTGTTTGTTTAATAGTTAGGTTAAAACTACTGACTTCCTCAGACATTTCTAGGCCTGAGTGAAAGTCAGTTGAGTACGTCTACAGGCGTTATTGTCCTGAGTGGCTATGCTTTCAGATGCCACCTACAGACGTATCTAGGCCTGAATGAGTTATTTTTTATTTTTTGTTTTTTGCTCTTTACTCCCGAAGCTGTCTGCCGCCCCATTTCAGCCGGTCACGGGCAGACCTCTGCCCCAAATCAGCCTCAGCCCCCGATACCCCGTGGCTTTCTGATGGTGGGGCCTGGCGTATACCCGCATATGGCCGGCAGGCACTGGGACTAGGTCGGGGCCTCGGCCTGGGGCACACGAGGCCACGGGCGAGCTTCATTCTCGTGGCAGGCAGCTCCTCCATTTCCACTTTTCAGGGAGGTGGGGTCGTGCCATGATGTCACCATCTGCCCGCCTCCAATGGTTGTCGAGCATGGTTTTATGGGAACCCCGGCCTCCGCCTGGGTCCCCAAACTACCGACTGCTACCCACACCTCCTCCCCAGAGAAGGAGAGCTGTCCAATGGATGCTCGATCCTACTCCCCCCAGCCAGCCCTCCGACGACCCAGGTCTGTTCCCACCTGAATGAGTTAAAGATGCTTATGGAGTCATTGCATTGCATTCCACCCAACCATTACCATACCTGAGCCAAGTAACATAATGGCCAGAATGCACAGATGGTCCATGGTGGAAATGACAGCCTGAGTATTAAATAGTGTTTGTCCAAACAGTACTCTACCTGCTATAAAGTCAGTGATAGGTGTCTCAGCTCTTAGTCCAAGACAGTCAAATCTCTGCAAGATGGGGACAAGGTACTGAGAAGAGGTTCTAACTCTTATCGACTGAGTACACTTCCATCCACACTTCCTGCATTGCCAGCCACATTGTGCTTTTCTAAACAACTCTCTGAACTTCACAGACCATGAATGGGGAACATACAGAGAAACCCAGAGCACTCTGTGACTTCTTTGTGTGAATGACCACAAGACAGACAAACATACTTAGTCACATAACTGACAGTAAAGTACTGTTGCATAAGAATCTGCTTATCATCCGGAGTGTTTATAAAAGCCATCATAAACTCAGTGACATCTTGCTGGATGTTATCTGCAAAACATCTATGTTTGTCATACCCACCTTGAATAAGTCATAAAGGTGTGAGAGACTGAACACTGTTCGCATGCTTTGCAGTATCATATACAACTTGCTTCAATGACTTCGACAACGCAGTCTCATGTGAAGCTGTGATACTTTCAACAAAGTGAGGCATATGGAGAAATGCCTGCATTGGAGAGGCTGTGTAGCAGTTTACTCCAGTACTGTTATCAGACTTTGGGACAACAGTCAGCCCAACTCACTTCTTTCATGAAGGTGAGTTAGTGTGATCAGGTGGTGTATATGCCTTCATAGAAGTAACAGAATTCAATTAATCTGCATTTGCTCATTTTCTCTTTGTTATGCCACACACACCCACTGTAGCATTGCACTGCATTACATCCATGGGTAGTGGAATGAGAGGCATATCTGGCTGGTACAGAGTTCATAAGTGGTTGTACTCTACAATACATCATTTGTCAGCTCAGATTTTTTTTGGATGCAGCGTTGATGCTGTACAACCCACCCAGAATCTGAACACGTGACAGTGAAACATAGCTCATATCATCTTTGAAGATGCCATTGCCTATGTCAACCATTGCTGAATCCAAGCTTAAGCCTTGTGACTTGTGTATGGAAACAGCATATGCAATACACACTGGAAACTGTTTCCTTGTTACATATGTGTTCTTCACTACTTGAAATTTCACAGTAGTTCTGTCAATGGGTTGTGAGTGTTCAACGTTATCGAACTTCACAACTAGTGCCTCTACAAATGTCTTCTGGACAGTGTACTGAAATTCAAGGATGTGACCCATTGCACCATTGACCAGTCCATGAGCCATGTCAATGTTTCAGTGTAGCATAATGCATGCAATCTTAGAGAGTGTAAGAACAGGCTCTAGGCTGGCTGCACAGGACACATCAATCTTCAGCTCATTTTCTCTTTCACTATGTTTTACTGCAATCTATCGACTAAAGCAAACACCATCTACAATGTCTACTGCATGCAGTGTGAGGATTTCTTGATGCTCTCTCTGCAACATAATGTTATTGAATTCAGTGCATTGCTTAAGTTGTGACATTAGACACACTATTCATGTACTATCTGAGTATACTTTGCTGAACAGATCACAAGCAGCACTCATAGATGTACTGTCAGGAGTGATCCTATTTATGCTCAACAGAGAAACATTAGGGAATGATAAATTCCCAATCTGAGCCTCATCTAACAATGCCTTATAGACAGCATCACCACTCTGTCACAGGTTTACAAACAACTCAACACAGGTGAACAACTACCAGAGGTTGATGCCTCCAATGCACCCTATTGTCTTTTTTGCTTGTTGTATGGTCAGTGCTGAAAAGATATGTTATCCATTTACGGCTGCAAGTTGTAGTAGGTCTCCAAACGCCAAATACTCTTCCTACCAAATGCAACACTATCATCACTTCAAAAAATCTCCTGGAGATGAAGGTGTATGCAAACAAGTATAACATTTGAGACCATGCTGATCTCATCAATGATCAGAAGTTTCGCTTTGCTAAACATGGATCGAAGCTCAGATGCCACTTGGAAAGATAGCTTGTGATTTTCTCCACTTTTACTGTGCTCTGCTGGCAGCATGAAGAGCCAGTGCACAGTGGCACCGCCAGTGTTACATGCTACTAGTCCAGTTGGAGCAGTAACAGCAACAGACATTGTTGCTCCAGTGTGTTTTCTTATCTGAGCAGTAATGGCTTCAGTTAGAAAACTCTTGCCTGTCGCTGCAGAACCACTGACAAACATTAGTAAAGGTTTGTAGTTTCCATAGTTACACTGGTTCTTCTCATGTAGGATACCATGTCTAACTGATTCAGTCACAGCACCATAAACCAGAAGTTGTTTTTGGTTCAAATGTTCTTTCAATCGATACAGATCCATTGTACCACAACAACCATGCTGAATTGCACTTTCCACTTCTCCTTTGATTAGTTTAGGGTCATTTATAAGAAGAGGACCTCCAGGGGAATCATCTCCTTCTGGATCAATGTTCTCCTGTGAATTCACAGGAGTACCCTTCTCAAGTTGCTGCCTAGCTTTCTCAAGCTGCTCCTTTTCCAACTCCAGTCAGTGAATATGTGCATTGGACTGGTCTGTTCTGAAGGTCTCATATGTCAGGTAAAACTGTTGCTCATATGTATTACAGTCCCCTATCAGCACGCTCTCATCCCTCCATGGCTTGAACAAGAACAGAAGGGCAAAGTAATAATGCTCTTTGCTGTCATCAGTGGAGAGACTTAACTTACAGTGGTCAATCAACCAAGGTTTATGTCTCTTGACAAGACAACCTTCCATGCCTTTGACTTTGTAAATGTCTCTTGTACCATTAGGTGCAACATCAGTTTTGTAGTCATAGCATTTTGCCACCTCAGAGAAGCACATTTTCCATGGCACGGTATCATTTGGGGTAGTATGTATCGATCAGGTTATTCTTCAAGATATTCTTGGAAGAAGTCCATCTCAGAGCTAGATCCTCAATCTCCTGATGAGGTTTTAAGACACATTTGCATTTCTCTTTGTAGTTCACACTGAGAAACTGTATAGTATCAGATTTGCCATACAAGTGTGTCTCGATCAAGCAATCACTGGCTTCATAATCACCACATTCCCTGTGAGTCAATGCCTTCAAACCCAGTGACCACAGCAGTGATGTGATTGATCTATTGGAATTTGCAAGTTTCTCCCAAACATCCTGCAAGCTTGTCTGCTCATGTAATAATAATAATAAATCTTTATTTGTACAGCACCTTTCTTAAAACCATGGTGCCTTTACAATAACTGCACATAAAATAATAAAATAAACTCAGAGCCAATAACTACTAAATTCATAAAATACAATAAAATATTACCATCAGGGGTAAGCTTTTAACCATAAATGAGTCTTAAATGCCTTTTTAAATTCCTCCATGGGCACACACTGCCAAAGTGGATGGGGTAGAGAATTCCAGAGGCAGGGGCCATGTACATAAAAGCACGGGCCCCTGAAGATTTCAAAGAAACCCTCGGAATCTCTTGCAACCACTCGTCCACCGAGTGGAGCAATCGCCTAGGGCAGTAAAGTACCAGGAGCTCTTTCAAGTAGTCTGGGCCCAGTCCATGTATGGCTTTATAAGTCAGAAGACCGACTTTAAAGGTGATCCACCACTGTATTGTCAGTCAGTGCATATCGCGCAGCACCGGAGAAATATGACAGGTATGAGGAGTACCTGTCAATAACATGGCCACAACATTCTGAATGAGCTGCAAAAGGTGGATGTCAACCCCTGGTAGCCCTAGAAACAGGGAGTTGCAGTAATCAAGGTGCAAGGTCACAAAGGCGTGGACCAAAGTAGGATGATCATCGGATGGAACTAGGTGCTTAATCCTGAAGATGTTCCTCAGGTGGTAAAAGGACAATTTGTGACTGCCAACACCTGAGATTGCAGTGTCTGCCCATCATCAAAAATCACCCCCAGGTTCCATACCCATTCTGAGGTAGGGAGCTGGGTGCCACCCAGAAAAAGTCCTGAGGGCAAACCAGCTCCCATCCCCTCTATATCTGGCGACTCGGGTCCACAATCATCACCTCCATCTTCTCTGAGTTCAACCTCAGCCAGCTCGAATTCATCCAGTTCTGGATTTCAGTGAGGCAGTTGTTAAATACCGAGAGAGCTCTCTCCTGGTCAGGTGCAAAAGATAGGTAGAGCTGGGTATCATCAGCATAGCAGTGAAACCTCAGCCCATACCTTCTTACAATGTCTCCGAGGGACAGTATGTACACTGTGAACAACATGGGGGACAACACCGAACCTGAGGAACCCCACAAGACAGAGAGACTGGGCCATAGGAATTAATCCCCGATACCACCCTCTGGGTTCTACCAGTGAGGAAAGATCTAAACCACCCAAGGACTGTACTAGACAGGCCACAGATGAATCTCAGGCATTCGAGAAGTACCCCATGGTCCACAGTGTCAAAAGCTGAAGAGAGATCAAGAAGAACCAAGATGGAATGGCTCTTTCAATCTCTTGCCATCAAGAGATCATTGAGCACCCAAACCAGCACCGTCTCGGTACTATGCCTCTTTCGGAAATCAGACTGGAGTGGTTCATAGATGTCTTGGATGGTCAAATGGTTCTCCAGTTGTATGGCCACCACTTTCTCAATCACCTTCCCCACAAAGGGAAGGTTAGAGATTGGTCTGTAGTTAGCATGGCAGTCTGGGTCCAAAGAAGCTTTCTTCAGGAGGGGCATTACCACCGCCTCCTTCAGGGAGCTAGGAAACTCACCCATCTCCAAGGAGTACCAGACTATCCATGCTAGGACTGGGCCAATAATATCACAACAACCCTTTATCAAGGACGTTGGGCCCGGATCCAAACTACGGCATGTAGGACACATACCCTGGACAATCTGCATGACATCGATGAACTCTGGCTGGTCCAGTTGTGATGTACAAAGTTACATACCAAACAAGAGGGAAAGAGTTGTCAGCAACAAACTGAACATCTATATTCACTTGCCACATTAGGAGAAGGGCAGGGTTGTAATTATTGATGTACACCTCATTCTCCTTTCTGGGTAACTCACAGACCCTCTTAGTAGACTGTGCTTTGAGGTGATGATGCATTGCTGAGAATAAGGCATTCATGCATCCTTGTTCACAGACACACCTAGGGAACCCAAAGTGACATCTGGTGTACAACTGAGCAGGACTCATTACTGGTTGACAGAAATACTTGCTACAGAGGTGCCATTGGAACTTTTGCAACAGCTTCCATAGTGTAGGACTTTCATACTTGTTGCATATCTGACAAGTGACGTACCATTTAATGAAGAACAGAACTTCTGCTGCTTCATTCCTGCAAATGTATGGTGCATCCTTAATCCACAGTAGCATATGGATATGAGGAGCTCCACGTGTCTGGTACTCCACCCTCCAGAAATTATGCTTAACATGTCAGAGAGGTGGATTGTCCTTTGACAAAATGAATTTCAGGATATCATGGAAATGCCGACTAAAATGTTGAGAGACAGACACTGGGTCAAGTGAACACATCTTGCCAAAAGTCATGGACAAAATGCCATCAGTCTCAGCATTGGCCCACTTCAGTAGATCTATTAACTCATCCCAACTGTATTCAGCACAGTTGAACCAGCATAATATTTTGTGGTGATTTGCGTATGTAGCCCATGATGCTTTGCATTATGGGGGTATGTGTGCCTTTGTATTTCTTTGAAATGTGGCTTCCCGGCCAGTGTCCTTTGGGGTAGCCCTTGCCTCAGTGCTTGCACACTAAGGTTCTTTGTGTTTTAGCTTGTTTTTATTGGGTGCACCACAACCCAACCCAGATAGACCAACTTAGGGTAGCTGGTTCATTCCACTGTGGTGTCATACAGGTGAAGCACACTGATGAGTCCTGGTAGGATGAAACATGTGTCTGTGTCTTCTGTTGGCACCCTTTGAAGACTGTGTGAGAAGCATTTCGGCACATGCATTTCTGTTTAAAGTTGAACCAGCATAATATTTTGTGGTGATTTGCATATACAGCCCACAATGCTTTGCATTATGGGGGTACAGTCAAACCCCATTTATCCAACCCCCGAACTACCAAACCTCCCTATTTAATGAACCCAATATGTGTCCCCCACTGTTTTCGTATGTTCATCTGAGCCGTCAGAGCTATGCTGTCAAAGCTGTCAAAAGCTGTCATTAGTATGTGCTACAATTAGCTTGAATTCTTTGCAGCAGTGACCTGATGACCTTAATGAACACTTAATGAGCTGTGTCATCATGACAAGATTCATGCAGTGTAATAGTAGTGTACAGTATAGTGTAGCGATGGATTCTCCTTCAGGCAAAAGAAAGCGAGTTGACTTTCCCGTGGCCCAGAAACTTCGAATCATTGACAGGCTTGAAGGCAGCGAGCATGCTGTTGCTTTAGCACAGGAGTATGGAGTCGGGAAGTCCACAATTAGCAATATAAAGTGTGCTAAAGAAAAATTAAGGGACTTTGCTGTCAGTATGGAGACAGCTGCTGGATCCGATGAAAGAAAAAACACCAGGATGTGTAAAGAGGAGCAGCGCGATGCTGCAATTTACACATGGTTCAGGCAGGAGAGATAGAAGGGCAAGTGACACAGAGGCAGTACAGTACCTTGACAAGGTGATCCTTTACTAGGAATCACAACCGGACTGTGACCAGATACAGATCATGCTGCTACGAAGCATTAAGCAGTGTGTGGCTAGAAAGCGACATGATGCGCTTAAACAAACATCAATTGCTGACTATTTTAAAAGCTAAACTCAACTACTGTACAGTACATAAAATATTGTACATTTTTTAAACTAAGCACCAAGCACTAAAATGAAATAAAGATTTGTATTTTGCACATTTTGCACCTGGAATAAAATGGCTACATGTTACTGCACCATGTGTGTGTGTGTTAATGAGAGAAAGAGGACTGAATTAATGGTGGGATCCTGTTTATCCGACCCCCCGATTATCCGACCATATCGGATGAACCCCAAGTGGGTTGGATAAATGAGGTTGAACTGTATGTGTGATTCTGTATTTCTTTGAAACTTGGCTTCCCGGCCAATGCTCTTTGGGGTAACCCTTGCCTCAGTGTTTGCACACTAAGGTTATTTGTGTTTTAGCTTGTTTTTTGTTTTTATTGGGCTCACCACAACCCAACCCAGATAGACCAACTTATGGTAGCTGGTTCATTCCACTGAGGTGTCATACAGATGAGGCACACTGATGAGTCCTGGCAGAACAAAACACATGTCTGTGTCTTCTGTTGGCACCCTTTGCAGACTGTGTGAGAAGCATTTTGGCACATGCATTTCTGTTTAAAGTTGAACCAGCATAATATTTTGTGGTGATTTGCATATACAGCCCACGATGCTTTGCATTATGGGGGTATGTGTGATTTTGTATTCAGCACAGCTCAGAGTCACAAACCATGTGGCTGTACCATAGTCTTGCAGCATACATATGACCTCAGAGTGTCTCCACTACCAGTATTCCTTAGTACCACACATACTAGAGAGAATAGAGGTCAAGTTCACCTGCAGTGTTTCATCCTTGTCCTTCAACTTTTAAAGAAACTCTATAGCTGTGATTCCATCTAGTGGAGTGGTCAGCCATAAAGCATGTGCTATGGATGCTGAGAGTATACTGAGTTCACTCTCCCACAGCAGATGGAACAAATATTGAATGTTCCTAAGGAATCTGCCATCCATATTCAACACTTTAGATGTTCAGTACTCAGCACCAGGTACCTGCACTTCATGTACATCCAGACTACCTTCTGTCCCTCATGGGAACAAATCAGGAAAGCATTGTGCTTCTAATGTGCTCTCCAAAATACTAACAGGACGACCTTCTACCTATTTCATCTGATAGAGATCAATATTGTCACCAACTGGTCTCTGCCATGAAGAGGGTGAATTGTGCACTCTGTGTACATGTTTTCATTCATGGTAACATTGACCTTCTCAGTCATTGGCTTTATTGTGTCAACTGCTCCAAACTGAGCACCCATGTTGTTCAGTTCATCAATGTCAATGTCTTCATAGAAAGGATTATTCCTCTTAAGATACCTTAAAGCAATTCTTACCTTCTCAACATTGACAATATCCTACCAGATAACCTTAGACTTTGTGGGAACACCATTTACAAGAATAACCAAACTGTATTCATGAGACAATCCCTCTGCATTCTATTGCAGAGGTAGTGAAAGATACATGACAGTCCCCTTTAGAGACTTGATGTGCTCTTTCTGGGGTATATTCCATGTCCTTGTATTCAGACACAGAATAGTCTGGAACGGTTTCATAGTTTGTATGAGAATCAGTTAAAAGATGTTCAGGGCAGCAATCTCAGCAGCTGTCACATCAGCCTCCATGTTGTTCAACACAGACCTTGGTGGCAATGTATTATGTTTCACCTTTGTAAAACAATACTGACACGTGGTAACCTTTGGGTCCAGGTCAAAGTTATGCTTTAACAGTAGAAATACCAACAATTGACATCTCATTGAAAGACTTTACGTTTTCAAGAGCAACAGTGACAGTATGTTGCCTGTAAAACAGTATGTGATATGAGACATAAACAGAGTCAAAATTCTGTCTCTGATAGCTCAAATTTGGCAATAGCATTGTCAAAGGTTTGAATAATATCAATTTCCCTAAGAGAGACACTACACATATCAGTGGCTGTACTTTCTCCTGAGAGTGCAGCAGAAGCATTTTTACTATGTTGCATTTCTCTAATAAGGACCATAGCACCTGCCATGTCACCTTTATTTAACAACTCGTCAAGCTGCATATACCTTGAGACAGCTTGCCTCACTCGGTATATTCTGTGTACAAAGTTACGCATTGCTGTGTTGTGTACAGCAACCGTACACATGTGGTGGAACACATTATTACACACACAACTGTCCAAGCATGCCAAGGAATACCCTATAAGTCCAGAATATGGACAAATGTCACAGTGGTCAATGTTCTGGAACAACTTGTATCTTTGTGTCCTTTTGGTGACAACAAAGAGATTTACAAATTATGCAATTTCATCTAATGATGATTGTCTGACATTGCAAGTGTCATCACATGGCCATAACAGACAGCTGCATATCTGTTTCCCACCTGTTGAATCATTGTCATCTTCGTGTCATCTGCACTGTCCTCCTGACAAAAACGCAACACATTGTACACTTTGCCACTGACACTGGGTAATAAATCACCTTATGATGGTTCTTTGTGGAACAGTACAAAAGGAAGTGAAGACAGACAAGTGGTACTCCTGTAATAAATAAATTTATTACAGATAAGTAACACAGGCTTACTACCAATACTGTGTGAACACTGGGAGAACACTAGGTTTTGTTACCTAGGCAATGCAGACAGTTTCTCTCTTCTCAGAGAAGCTACATGTTACAAAGGGTCTTATACCCTGATAATTGCTATAGTAATGGCTAAGAAAGATACATAAAATATATATAATTGGACAAGAACAGGTGGTCTGAGCAACTGTCCTAACTAGTGTAACAAGTTGCATAGCTGGCAATAGATAACAATACAATTAATCCACTATAAACCAAGGTCAGTTGTAATAATGCACAATTACTAAAGATGGCATGTTTGCCTTACATATGAAAATACAGTAAGAATAGAGCTAAAAGCATTTTTGCATGGCTAATATATATCAGTAAAACATAATGGAGCATAACAGAACACATATCCTGACACTTACGCTTATATGATAAGTGTCTTCACCCTAAGGTTAGTACATATACTTACATAAGTTGCTGCCCGCAAGGTGGGGAGCACCATTAGGAGTGCTGGACCATGGATAACATTCCCCCCTTGTTGCCTTCAAAAGAAAAGGCAACAACCACAGGAAAGTAGTGGGATGGAGCTACAAAATCTGTCATTTACAAGGCCAAGACACAAGCCTTGTAAAGGAATTCGAGTTGTTCGCAATGTTGTCTAAGTGTACACTGCAGACAGCAAAGGGTTAATATCAGAAAAGCAATCAAAAATGCTAGGATAATAACAAAAGCTTCAAAAGCTTAATTCTAACCAAGTATTGGATAGAGCAGTGCTTAAATCACCATCATGAATAAGAGTATTATGAGCATCACCAGCTTTAGAAATATTGTTGCTAATATAGATAAGATGTGAATCCTTTCTAGCTAAAAGGGATTTCAAAGTGTCAGAGGGTCAATATGTACATTAAAAATAGGCAAATATTGAGACAAGGCAAGCAAATATGCGGATCAGTATAATAACATCTGGTTCAGGAAGAGGAATAGGAGTGTGACCAATGACAGTTTTCTGCTGTGGAGTAAAACAAAAGTTAGGAAAATTAATAGCACAAGTTTTGGCACCATAAGCAAAGGAATCATGATTTGTCACTACACAGTACTGCCCATCAGAACTGCAGGTAACTTGTACAGTTGGAACTCTCCATTGTTGTAGATGCATAGGACAAGTAAAGAACTGGTTGGTGAGCTGTGATGTGAAATGATGTACCTCTTCCAGGTAGCTTAGGGATGCAGCTGTGTCAGTGGTGGACACAGAAGATGCAGCTTGCGAAGATTGTTCAGCCAGGTTAGATGGCAGATCATCACCTAAGGTAAAGGACCAGTCTAAGTGTTCTGGAAAGTAGCCGCATACAGATTTAACAATGTCAAATATGTCACAGTGCCACAGGTAGTAATAATATCCCTTCTTGGTGCAGCAGTTGGTATGTAGTGCAACCCAAGCTTGTAGAACAGGATGATATACAAGCAAAGAAGGCAAGTCAGTTCATTCTCAGTAAATGTCATCAAGATGTCTAATGGAATTAATTACAGCCAGTTTGTCAAAGACAGAAGTTTATGGATCAAAGCGAGGTAGTGACACAGTGAAAGTGATGAACATATTGTCATGAGTTGTGCAACATTTAGTAAAGTATGATGAGCATGGTGCTTGGTTTGGATAATGTGAAACATACCCAAGATTTCTAGCAGTACACATAGAAATATTGACAAAATTTGACATTCACAATGTAACACATGCAGTAGATTTGCAGTGAGGACAATACCATTTAGACAGTCTCCTATCATGAATAATATCTGAAATGCATCCTGTTTCCAAGTCCCTGAAAAGATTAATAGTGTCAATTACATAAGAAACATAAGTGAAGCAAAATAGTTCATGGGCAATATTTTGCTTGTCTGCCTCCTTGTTATTTTGAAAGATCAGTTCATTAATTTTATTTCTAGTGTCATTGAACCCTTTCGCGAGTTCCTGCATGTTGTATACAGTAAAGCGCTATTCCTTACTTAAACCATATACACCATGTAATAGTGGTAGTAACACATCATTTTTAATAGCTTGTTGAAAGTTAAGTGTTTGTGTCTTAATAGCAGCTGTATCTGCTCTATTCCAGATAGACACTCCTGAACCAAAAAGGCCAGAGATGGTGCCTGTTGCACCGTTAACATCTGCAGTGTCACACCTAGTCCATGGCTTACTCTTAGCATTAGATGCGGGTCTAAAAACTCCTAAGTGTTCAGTGGCATGAGGTCCACTAACTGTATCATTTGTGTGAGTTTGGTAAGCAGCTACAATGTCTAAAAGCTTCATACTGAAAAATTTAGAAGTGTTGGTTGTGTGACAGAGACCAAACTTGGCCATATTCCAATGTTGCAGATTAAAAATAACTGGAACATGTATAAACTGTACATTGTTAATCAAAGCTCCTGGAAGGAAAGTGGCAGTCAGATCACTAGGAGGACCAGGCTCCTGAGGAGGACATTCAGTCAGTTCTTCTTCAGTGGGTGGGACCACGGAAAGGAACATAGCTTCAGTAGCTATATAGTTGTGAAGACAGAAAGCTTGTGACTCCTCAGAAGTGAGATGGTCATAAAAGGTAGGCTCTATTAAGGCAGCTAAGTTGTAGAGACCAGTGCATCTAGAAGTGGCTTGTCAAATAGAGAGTGTACCGTTTGGTGCAGTCTCTGTGTTGGGCCACCCGTGAAAAGTTCCTTTAGATAAATGTGCTACAGGAAGTGTGTAACCATTAAAATCAGTTTCCCATTGTATCTGCAATGTGGATTTGGAAGGAGATACAACCATGGCATTAAGATAGGTGTCTGAGCCTTCCTTAACAGTAATCAATGTGTTGGGGACATCAATACGTACTCCCTGGGGGCTGGAGATGGGAGCATCTCTAGCTGAATGTTCAAATTTGTCAAGCAAATGTGCTATACATCATCTGTGTTCAGTCACAAGGGGTTTGTTTTGAGAGTAAGTTGAAGAAAGTAGTCTCACCAGGATGATGAGGTGCAAGATAGCCATGTTGCCTGTTTATCTGAAAGAAACAGAAAAGGATTGTTAAGTGAGGGGTACTACTCCACCCTGAAAGGGTTGGGAAAAGTAATTAGTCACCTTTATACAACTTGAGCTGATTAGCATGGAACAACTTGTCAGTGGTCTGTTTCTGATGCTGAACTCTCACCTGATAAACAGCAGGGCTGAGTTTGTTGACAATGGGATATGGACCTTGCCATTTGCTGGTAAATGAGTGAGCCGGTGGTCTGTATTGGAGAAGCATGACCTGATCTCCAACTTGCCAGTCAACTTCTTTGGCATGCTTATCAAAATTAACTTTTGCTTATTTTTGAGCTTTACCCATCTGATTTGCAGCAAACAAATGTGTTTTCATGATGTCATCCTGACGTTTTTCAACATATCTGTCCACAGGTACCCTATCTGCTTTAGAAGTGTGAAGGTCAATCAACAGGTGTAATCTCATGGCTTTATCAGTCATAACTTTATATGGTGTGCACTGAGTAGTTGCTGCTGGAGTGCCCCGATTGCCATCAGCAGTAGTGGCATAAGGAAATCCCAATCCTTGGGATTGTCATTGATGAATTTGCATAACATCTGTTTAAATCTTCTATTTGCTCTTTCTACCTGGCCTGAGGATTGAGGATGGTATGAGATATGACATTTCTGATCCACCCCAAGCATTTGGAGTGTCTCCTTCATCAGCTCAGCTGTAAAACTGATCCACCAAGATCTTTGCAGTTGTCTTTGCAATGTTATTCCAAGTAGGGAATGCATCAACCCACTTGGAAAAAAAATCTGTGACAAGTGCATACTTGTTCTTGCTGGAGTTAGTTAGTGGGCCATGAAATTGATTTGTATTACATTCTATGGTCCAGATTGCCTTTGTGGCAATAATTTGGCATTTCTTTTCACCAAAATTGGATTGTTCTGGGCACAAACTATGCAGTTGTCTACATAGTGCTCCATGTCTTTGGTCATATCAGGCCACCAGACAACAGTTTTAAATCTCTATATGGTGTTATCTGCCCCCTGGTGTCTACCAGTGGGGATGTCATGAACCATATGGATGAATTCGGTTCATAAGGATTTTGGTACAATCCACAGTTTGTGACTTATATTGTCCTTCCTATACCAGATCAGTTTCTGATCAGTAGATAAGTGCATGTTGTCAGAGTGTCTTTTGTATGGACTACCAGTAGGTAGTTCCTGTTCAATTCCTTTGTCTAGTTATTTGAACACATCTTTTAGCTCTGGGTCAGATTTCTGTGCAGCAGAAAGGTCCAGTGCAGATTCTGGTTGTGGTTTCTATCTGGTGTTGGCAGCTAAGAAGATTGCTGCCACAGCTACTGGGTGAGTCATTGACCATGTCCCCCTGCCCGAGCACCTGCTTTGGCAAGTGATTCTGCTTGATTGTTGAATTCATGGTAAGGATCAGTTCTGTAGTGAGTCTTTACCTTGTGAATGTAGTTTATGAGTAAACTGTTGTGTCAGTGTGTGTATGTATACAAACAAATCTCTATATTTTCAGATGTGCCATCAGAGGATGTAAAATTGTTTTTCTCCCAGAATGGTAGAAACTCAGTAAGGGAAAAGCAGACCCAGCTGGAGTCTGCAAAGATGATAGCATACTTAGCACCATGGGGCATAACCTCTAAGACACAGGCCACAGTTGCCAATTTGGCATACTGTTAGGAAATGGCAGTACATTTCCTAGCTATGTGCATGAAATCGCCATCTGGATATATACTATGAACACACCAAATCCTGTTACCTGTTCCCCTTCCACATAGGAAGCAGAACCATCTGAGAAGACATGATACATGCTGGTATCCTCTAAACATCAGGTGTTGCTGGTAAGAATGGTCCCAGTTCAGGTATGTCAGGAGATTGGAGTGCACAATCATGGGGCTTACCTGTGTAGAGTAGGCCATGAGCCAGGATGGATGGATGGCATTTTTGCAGGTAGTACTCTGATGTCCCTGTCCTGCAAAAGCAAAGACCAGTGGGTGAGTCTGGTATTAGAAACTGAACCATCTTTCACTTTGTCTGAAAGTAAGAAGTTGGTTGGGGTGTGACAGGTATGCAAGATGACAGGTGCATACCCAATGATGTACATGAAATATTTGGCAGCCAAGTTTCGCAGAGATTATACTTTCTCTCTACTGGGGACAGGATCTGAGAAGTTTAGACAATGAGCCTGAAATACCCATTGTACCTTTGTGTCAGCACTGCAGACATGGCCACATCAGATGTGGCAGCTTCCAAATGGAATGGGAGATCTGAGTTACGATTGATCAGTGCTGGGGCTGAGGCTAAGTGCTGTTTGAGCTGTGTCACAGCATCAGTGTGTGTGGGGCCCCATGTCCATGGGACATCCTTTTTTAGAAGTTCATACAAGGGAGCAGACTTCAAGGCAAAATCAGGGATGATGTCACTGGAGTAGTTTACCATTCCCTAAGAAGTGTCTGAATGTTGCCATGCTGGTAGGAAGCGGCAAATCCTGTAAGCCCTGGATCTTTTTGACAGCTGGGCTTCTGCCTTGGTCTGTGATATGTAGGCCAAGGAAGATGACCTCCTTCTCATACAGTTGTGCCTTGGAGGGGTTGCACTTGAGGCCTGCTCTCTTGAGGAGAGATAGAAGTTCATCTAGGAGGGCCAAATGATCTTCTTTCGTGGTGGTTGCCAGAAGCAAGTCATCCATGTACTGCAGGATACATTGAGGTGTGGCGAACCTCTTCAGAGCATCCATCATGTGGAGATGGAAGAGGGAGGGGCTGTTGTGAAACCCCTGGGGGGGAGGCATGTCCAGGTGTACTGATGTCCATCGAAGGTGAAAGCAAATTTGTATTGGTTTTCCTGTGCTAATGGGAGTAACCAAAACTCATTAAAAATGTCAAAAGCTATGAACCATTTTTTGTCAGGTGTCAACAGCTTGAGTACATCAGATGCTGATGCTACTGTTGGGGTGCAGCTAGGAGTAACCTGATTAAGTTTCCTGTACTCAGTTGTGAGTCTCCAAGCCCCATTCGGATGGACCAAATAGGTGAATTAACAGTGGAGACATAGGTCCTAATCACTCCTTGATGAAGCAGTGATTGGATGGTTTTCCTCAGTGATGGCAAGCCTTCAGCAGGAAATGGTTACTGCTTCTGCCTCACAGGGTTAGGCCCTGTGATTTCAATGGTAGTTTGCATTCTACTACAGTCATGTTTGTTGGTGGCAAACATGTCAAGGTGTTTTTGCAGCAAAAGTGAAAACTATAAAAACATATCATGACTTCTGAACAAAGCCATGATGTTATACTCCCTGTTGTTATGGGAGACAGCTGCCACCACGTGTATGTCTGGGATGGTGACAGCATGACATTGTCCTTTGATCTTAATGAGTAGCCTGTTGGCTAGATCCACTACGCAGCCATGTAATGCTAAGAAATCAATTCTCAGAATGCTGGGGTGATGACGTAGAACCATGAGGTCAAAAGCAAAATTAGTCCTGAGGTGGCCTACCAGCTAGTAGACCAGTCAGATGAGACTGGATCCTCTTCATGGAAGACTGACATGGCTGCTCTGGTGTCCAGAAGCATGGTAAGTTGGCGGCCCCCCAACCATGGCCTTTACACAAGGCCGTCCGTTTGTGTCAACAATTAGCTTACTCGCAATCCGGACTGGGGCCTGTAATTGTCAATCTGTGCATTCAGAATCAGCATTGTCTTCCTGTTACTGAAACTGAAGGCCTGCAGGATCTTCTAAGGCCTTCTGCATGTCTTGCAATGGGTATAAGTGTACTTGTGACATCACAGGTGCAGTGATGGCCTGCACAGGTGATTCTGCCTTGGATGTCACCTAGGCCTGGCCAGTAACCAACACAACCTCTCCTCAGCTGTTCAATGACTCGACAGCTGGAACTAGGGCAGCTATAATCTGTGTAGCTGTAGCTCCCCTCTCCACATGAATTTCCTCCAACAGCTTGTGGAGGGTTTCATTTTTTTCTCTGACTTGTCGATAGCTAGGACCCGTTCAAAATTGGTTCTGGCTATTTTGTTGGGCGTTTAATTTTTCCCACTGCCTCTGTCATCCCTATTGTTCCAGTTGTTCCTGCAGTTCCAGTCCGTCCTTGTGTGACTGTTTGTCATCAGAAGGGGTATCATTTTACTGGTCATTTCCCCTCCATGGTATAGTGGGTGGGGGCATCAGGGGTAGGCTGTACTGCAGGTACCTTGTTTGATTTGCCAGAAGAAAGAGTGTGGAGGTAGATCTGATAGGCCCGCTCTGTCTTAGTGAGGATATCCTCAAACTTGTCAATGTCCAGAACAATATTGAGCTCGACCTTTTCCTGCAAGACCGGACACATGTTCCGGATGTACAAATCCTTGTACTCAATTTGATCTACATCAAATTGTTCATCTGCTAGGGCTTTGTCAGTTTTGTACGTAAGCCACAGCCATTGGTGGTAGGTAGCTGGGCTTTCCTTTGCACCTTGCTTGACTTTGTAGGCCATGCGCGTTCCCATAATTCCTGGGGAATTTGCACATATGAGTGCAGTGGCAATTTTATCAAAGTTGAAGTTTTCAGCACTCTGTGTTGTCTCTGAGAGCTTGGCCCAGAGGGTTGGTTCTAGACTTGAACCTGGTACTGGGGTTGGAGAGAGAGCTTCTCGCAAAGGGAATGCACTTTCTCCAAGTGGCAACTGAGATTGTCAATTGGGCCCATCTGTCTGATACTCTGTGCAATTTGCCGGGCAGAATGAATGACTTGCAGGGGATTGTAAGTATGTGTATTCGCACCCAGTCTGGTACTTAGCTTGGCTCTGTGAAGCACAGCCTCCGCTGCCACATCTGCAATCACCTTGTACTTTTGATCCTGAGTAACAGAATCTTTTAGCATTTTGTTAGTTTGGTCCTAGATGGCTCTCTTTTGATCCTCCAGGACAGTGATTCTACTGATCACATCACTAATTATGCTGTGAATCTCCGACTCATCGCCCCTAGTGAGAGGAGTGAGCGGAGGTGCATCACAGAATACAGGCCTCCACCTGTGTCATGGGGGCCACCATCTTGGCATTGTATGTGGCGTCCGTCATGTTTGCGTGTACATGGCGATGCAGTGTGTGTGCCAACATTGGCACCATCTTGTGAATGGCAAGTGGAAGTTGCTACACTACAGGGGTTGAACTTGCGTGTGACATGGCATGCCTCATCATCAAACTCAGAGTTGTCATCACTGGATGACGTAATCTCAATCAGCATATACTGAAACCTGTTCATGACCTTAACAAGGCCGGCAAGAACCTCCCAATGATGGCGCAACTTCACCATGTTTTGTCTACATTTTTTGTGACAGACTTTTGCAGTGCCCTGCTCAATACCTTTCTCAACCTCTCTCTCTCTCTCTCTGTAACACTCTATATGCAGCGTTCAATTTGACATTTTCCCTATGCTCTTTATCCAACTCACATGCTTGTAATCTTCTTTCAACTCAAAATTCTCACCTCTCAAAGTCTCATTCAGATCACTCAAAATATTCAAATGTGCTGTTTCTTATCACATTTCAACATTTCGCAATTGTCTCTTAACAAGCATAACTCTCACTCAGTGTCTTGAGCAGTACAGTGCATCAGTCTGGATTAGCATCATGGACTGACTGTGTCTCCTCCACTAGTTTTCTTTCCTTTTTCTGTAACTCTGATGCCTGCAAGCCCATCTCTTTTTTTAGAGATGCATTTTGCAGTTCAAGGATGGTACACCTCTCTGTGAGTCTCTCAGCAATGGTATGTAGAGCCACAACCAAAATACCTTTAAGGTTGTATTTCTTGGTTGTTTGTTTGGACTCAATGTAATGGTCAGATATTAGCAGCAATGGTTTTTCTGCAGATTTTGCGTCCAGCACAAAATCTGTCCATCCACCATGGGATGTGAGGTAGTTTGAGACATTCACATATCTGGACTGTGGACCAATGGGCATACAGCCCTACCATATGGTGTCAGTCAGCAGGGCAGTGGGCGGGTGGGGAGCTGCCACCTGCTGCTGACCGGGAGGGAGCGGTGGGGCTCAGTGGGTGGGTGGGTGGGGAGAGGTACCACTAGACCACCATGGTTGGATTGGTGTTGCATTAGTTTTCACTGATGCCTGTGATCGGGCTGCGAGCAGTCCACTGGACCACCAGGGATATGGGACATTTATAATTCTCAACATATGCCCACGATCGGGCTGCAAGCAGTCCACTGGACCACCAGGGATAGTGTTGAATGTTTTAAACAGACCTATGCCTGTGATCGGGCTGCAGGCAGTCCACTGGACCACCAGGGATATAGGACAATTCTAATATTCTACATATGCCTGAGATCGAGCAGTGGGGCACTTTGCCGTGATGTGCAAGGGGCATCGGTCCCCGGGGGCTGCAGCCTGGCAGGGCTTGTGCTAAGTCACCGATCATGAGACCATGCAATGGGCTATAATGACATTCAAATGGACCCATTTGTGCCTTGCATGCATTATGGCCCCATTTGCATGTGCACTTTTCAATATCGCAGTTGTTACACCTAGCACAATGGAACTTGCGCTAGCGCATCCCACTGCTCCACTCTGGCCACTTGCACTGGCTCAGTGCCACTGTGCCATGTGCACTGCTGGTGGCCAAGGTGCGATATTCAACGATGCTGTGCCATGGTGCAGCTCTGTTGAATATCACCCTGTCAACACCCCTGTGCAGTGCCCAGGCTTGCGCCACAGCCTGGTGCAGTCTGAATATCCGGCCTTTAGAGCAATTTTCCATACACATTGTATCGACTCTTTGGAGTCCAGCATAATCATAGAGAAGTTTACATCACCTAAAACATTTTTTGGCTCCAGCCAAGGGTGGGGGTGAACCACCTTTTTGCTGTCATTCTGGACCTCTGTCCTTCCCCACTTTCCACCACTCCAGTGCAGAGGCAATTCAGAACAGCTGTTCTCTGTTTTTTCAAGAGAACATTAAGGCTAGGACCTGGAGGGGGCACAGATTCATGACGTCATTGATGCCGTCACTCCCCCCCGCCTCTCATGGCATCACTTCCCTCTGCCTCTCATGATATTTAATCACCCATGTTAGAGAGTTCAGACACTCCCTGTTCCCTGCAGAGATAAACCTGCGCTACACAGTCTAAGAGTCTGGTGAGTCCTTCATTTTGATTCCAGGTCATTTTTCAATGTTTTGAACAAAAAAAACTAAAATTTAGATTACTGGAAAATAATAAAAAAAATAAAAAAATATTTTTTTATGATATTGCAGGAGAGCACAATATCTCCTTGTTGTTAGACTCTTTCAAAACATTGTAAATAATAAGGTGAGAGAACTATTTTGATATTGATAATTTTTAATGGTATTAGAAGTTTGCTGACATCAAATATAAAACCCTAAACAGGATCTCCTATTCCCTTTCATAGCTACACAAACCAGTTGGTACTTTAAAAAGCAGGGACAAGATACAGAGAACAAACATAGTGAGATAAAAATGACTGAAAGGTAAATTGCTTGTTGAAACTGTATTATGTATCATGATGAATTTAATATCTTTGGGGGAATCAGATAATTGGGAACATATCGATGCTTTATATAAACCTTTTCTAAATGCACTTTGGAAATGTTGAAGGATTGGAAGGTTTAGGAACACAATTATGTAGTGTGTATATATATATATATATATATATTATTGTCTCTTCTAGTTACATGAAAAAAAGTAAGGTAAATGTATGACATTGTTTCATGGCAATATTGTGGTTTTAAGTTAGAGAGGGATTAAGAGGTTTATGGGAATAGTGAATGTTTTTATTGAATGGGTATCAGAAACAACTTAGCAGTATAAGTTCAGACAGTACAGAGGATTCATTCTTGCCACTGGTATTTAAAGTCACGGGTTCAATCCCCAGGAGAGTTAAATTTTCAAATGGCATAAAACATTGCAAATAAAATATTTTAAGAAAGTTTAAAAATGAATTGAACTGAATTAGAGAATTATACTTGAATTGTGTAGTGCCTAGCATATGAAGTATAGTGGTGGTTAGTATGTCAATCAAGAACATTACATACAGAGGTATTTAGTATTAAAATATTTTATATGTTCTTCACCTAGATGCAACACTGTCTGGGCCTGAGGAAGTGGTGATAAGCTACGAAACTGTCGCCCTTTTGCTAAGTGTGAACAATAATACAATAAAGCAGTGTTTTCAACCGACAAAACAATACTGGAGTGGAGTTCATCCTTTTTTGATGTATTTTGGACTCAGTTATATGATTCCTCCCAAACAAATGCCTCAGAATGCTGTGTGTGTGTGTAGCCATTCCCCACTGAAAATGTATGTATTTGAAGTCTCAGATTACAAGTACCTATGAGTATAAAAACTCTTTTACATAGGTTCCACGTCATACACCAACAAATCACAATACAAACAATTAAGTCTACTAAAAACTGTAAACACATGGATACATAAAAGCTTCAGGAGGCTGTTAGAAGGAATATAATCATACAGGCGAAGGCTATTGAGTAAAACAGAAACATACATTGAATAGACTAAATGATTTGTCCCAACAAGGACTGCAGGCAGGAGGAGGCAGCCAGAAATGACTTTGTTGGTAAGGTGATAGTCAGCCTAACGTAGGCTTCATCCATGAGGTGGTGAGAGGGTAAGAGTTATCATTGGTGGGGCAGGGAGGAGAGTGGGATGATATATGGGGGCTAGGGAGAGCTGTCACAGAGGCTGTGTGCAATGAGGTGTGATCTCAGGAGGTGCTTTAAGGGACCCAGCGTGTGTGTGTCAACGGTAACGGCTAGAAGCCCATTTAACCACCTGGGAGCCCTATAACCAAAAGACCATTGGGCCTGACTTATTTGACAAAAGGGGACTTGGTAGGCATGATTTGAGCCTATCCTAGTGGTACGAGGGCAGGTGAAGTGGGTTAGCAAGAGCTGGGAGTTTGGGGGGGGTAAGGCCTAAGCTATTTTTTTCCCATATAGGCAGGTGTGGTACTTCATCCTGTCACAAAGGTTGAGCTAGTTAGTCATGTAGTAGAGGTCACACGTATGCATCCTACTGTATGCACCTGAGACCAGCCTACAGGCTTTATTTAGGGTTAGGTGAATTTTTTGTAGTGCTGTATCAGTAGCAGCACCATATATGATAAGACAGTAATCCACTATTGAGAGAATGGAACATGTGACTGCCATTTTGAAGGTCTCTTCTGGCATGCAGTGTTTATGCCTATAAAGCACCCCCAACCTACTGTTGATTGCTTTGCAGACTATATCGATGTGTTCCGAAAAAGACAAGGCACTGTCCAGGGTGATGTCAAGGTACTTAAAGGTCTGCACTTGTTCAAGAGTGGTGTGAAGACAGTTTCTAATATTGAGTGCAGCTGAACTATGCCTGTTGTGAGGGTTTGTGAAGAGCATGGTCTTTGTCTTTTTATAGTTCAAAACCAATTTGTGCCACATGAACCAGTCTTCAACTGCAGAGAATTTATTTTGGAGACTATGGGTTGATGCCTGGGGATCCTGGTGGCTGGCAATTAACACTGCAACATTCACATATAGGAGAGGGTCACTGAGACATGCAAGAGACAGAGAGTTGAGGAAGAGGATGAACAATAAAGGACCCAGGATAGATCCTTGAGGGACCCCTAACTGGACAAGTTTACTGGAGGACAATTTTTCACCAATTTTTACCTGCTGGGATCTTTCTTTAAGGTATCTTTTCAACCAGCATGCAGCAGCAAACATTTTTTTCTTTTCGGATTTGCAACCTCTGCAATTTCATCTCCACAGAGTAAACAACTTTATGGAAATGTTCAATATAATGCATCATTTGTCTCCAGAAATGTGCACAAACAGCTACTGCCATGTTCACAAAAGCGCAAACTTTCAGGCGTACCTTCATTAAGGCAAGTTTACTCTTTAACCTCTTGCCAGCACGTCTCATGACAGCAGAAGTAATCCAATCAACTTTAGCTTTGGAAGCTAAGTTGTGGAAATACTTTGCATTTCTGTTTTCATCTCTGGTTATTATGACCTGAGCCTACAATGGCTTTCCTCTGCTGCTTACCTTTTTTCAAGTGGTCAGCAGTTATGCATTTCTCAGTTACTGATATGAAATTAACTGAAAGAGAGACTGAATCACTATCTGATAACCTTTCCTTGGGCACAGAATGAACACTGCTCCCATGAAGTGTAGTCTTAGGCAATGTGCAATTTGTACTCTTTAGCAGCACTATACCACTATGAAACCAGTCCCATCTACGAATGGTACATCTGGGTTTAGTAGGCATATTTTCAAAGCAGTAATACAACAGCAGTCCAATTCTTGTACAAAAGTTTCTTGATATGTCCTTTTGAGACATTTACAACAATAATTTATATAACAATAAATTATCTTCCCAAGATATAAAAGTATCCACATCAAATACAAAGCAGGCTCATTAAACTGTAAAAAGTGAGAATAAAATCTCTCTGTCCATGACAAGTTGCTGGAGTTGCTGGAGTTAACGACATTGATTCGCAAAATAACACAGTTGTTTTGCGAAACTCCTATAGGAATTAATGGAGTTGCTGGCATAACGGGTGTTCTTTCATGAAAGAACATGGTATTTTGGCAATACACCACCCCTAATTCCAGCAACTCTGTTCATTTCTATAGTACTTTCTCAAAACAGCTATGTTCTTTCACAAAACAACACTCTTTATTCTAGCAACTTTATTCATTCCTATGAGAGTTATGCGAAACTACCATGGTCTTTCGTGAAACACTACCCTTTATGCAAGCAACTCCATTTATTCCTATGGGACTTTCACAAAAAATGTCTGTTGTTTCACGAAACAGCAGAGGTGTTACATGAAACCCCCATAGGAATGAATGGAGGTGCTGGGATAAATTATGGTGTTTCATGATAGAACACGATTGTTTTGCGAAAGTGCCATATGAATTAATGGAGCTACTGGAATGAAGGGTGTTGTTTCATGAAAGAACCTGATTATTTCACAAAACCTCCATAGGAATGAATGGACTTGGTGGAGTGAAGGGTGTTATTTTGCAATAGAACACAGTTGTTTCTCAAAACTGTCATAGGGATGAATGGAGTTGGTAGCATAAAGGCTGTCTTTTTAAGAAAGGATGCAGTAGTTTTGCGAAACACCACCTATTCCAACAACTCCATTCATTCTTATGGGAGTTTCACAAAACAACTATGTTCTTTCATGAAACAACACTCTATTCCAGCAACTCCATGCCTTCCTATGGGAGTTTCGTGAAACAAAAGGGCTGTTTCACAAAACACCATCCTTTACTCCAGCAACTACATCCATTTCTATTGTACTTTCATGAATGACCTTTGCCCTGGGTATCCCACAATGCATTGCAATGCAGAAGTGCCTCGAAACCACAGTGGGAGCGGCACCGAATAGTAGTGATAATTGCTGGATCAACCAGATAACAATCATGGCAGGATCAGCAAGATAATGCACATATATCTTTTAAACTGACGATGTTTATTTTGATTAATTGAGTACTGGCCTCGTAAAGGGCCACCATTTTGTTTTTTAAGAAAAAACTCCCATTGAACAGCAGTAGCCAATTGCAGACAAGTTAAGCAATTATAGACAGCTACTATCTAGCAATGGTCATAAAGACAGAACAAACATATTTAGGCCTATTAAAAATAGTTTTTTTTCCTTTTCAGCATATTTTCATCCAACATTCTTAACAGACACAAGGAATCCTAAATGCACAAAACAAATTGCCATCTTAACATAAAACTTTTCTTTTTCACAAAAACAATAGCCAGTAAAATGCCTGGTAAAAGACTATGCATGTTTTATAAAGGGGGCTGTACCAAAACATGAAATAGCTAAAGGCAACCAATCACAGGGAAACTTACAGTAGGTGAAGAAGAAGCAGAAACACTGCCATCTTGCTTCAACATTGCTTTTTGGTGATAATTACTGCTGTAAGTACTAGCTTTTAAAACTAATTTTTTTCTTATATAACCTGAGCCTGTCCATGCCCCAAAATAGATCATTTTACAAACTTTTTTTTAACTCTGTCAGACACTGCAACTATAAATAATTTGCCATACTGTTAATAGGAAATATCAACATTTAAAAAGAGAATAATATGCACATCTTACCACTACTAATGCCAGCTCAAAAAGGAGGGAGTTAACACTGCACGCGTGCACATAAAAGAAGTTGTTAACCAATTGAGAAGCAGGAAATTGTTATGTTTGTTCAAATCAACCTATGAGGTATCATCTAACCACTTCCCAAACACTTAACTGCCTTTATGTATGCCCACTAACCAAAAGTCATAGGCTGTACACTAACTGTGGTTTTTAACTGGCACAGACATAACAGTGTGAGCCAATAAACATTAAAAAAAAAACTGTTGCTACTTGACTCATCAAACTTCCCCCTACATAACAAGAAGCAGACAGTCTGTTACTCATTTCTCACAGACTGCTGAGAGACACAGACTGACTTTTGAGATAGCTGTCACTTGCTCTGTTTTTTAAAAGACACGGGACAGCAGAAAGTTCCAGTAACACTGTAGGGATGGTTGGCAGTTCCCTGATCCACAGGGCTCATCAATTTGCTCGAGCAGGTCATTTTGGGAATGATTTTCACCTGCCAAATGGCAGGGTGTACTGGTTTGGTTAGGAAGCCATGAGATGGAAGCAGCTTATGCCTACTGTGAGCCAACTCCTCAACACCCACCCTGCACCAGACATAGTTGTCATAAATCTTGGAGGTAATGATTTAGGCAACAAAAGATGGGTAGATTTAGTAGCTGAAGTTAAATTCAACATAGCTTCACTTGCAAGAATGTTGCCAGCCTGTAAAATTCTGTTTTCAGACATTACAGAGCATAAGATCCGGTCAGAGGATTGACATGTGTATCTGCTTGACAGATCTAGAAAAAAGGTAAATATTCACATATCTGGATTGCTTTGTGATCTGGGCATGCACACCATATGTCACCCTGCCATTAACTATTACAAAGATTGGCTCTGCTGAAAAGATGGTGTACACATCTCAGACGCTGGCAATTGACTCTTCCTGGGGGACCTCCAGCATAGCATCCTAGCAGTGCTCTGATTTGCAGGGTATCATATCATCAGACAAAGCCCACTGTGAACAATTGTTTTTTTCAGAGCCACCTATTACTTGGTCAAAAAATAGAGGAACTACACACACATGCATGAATACTCTACTTTTATGTGTTTTAACTATAAATTGGGCAAAAAATAGATCCCACACACACACATGTAACATGAATGTATTTTGATTTTCTTAAACAGTACTGAGATGCATGACAACCTGTTAATTATGCTCACATATGTATCATGCCTCATCAGTCACTTTAGCTGGAGGAGTGTGGAGGGGGGGGGCAGCATTGCCCATTAGTAAAAGCAGCACACATTGTGGCAGCTTGATTTCATATTTGGGCTGCCTAATTATACAGTAAGTTGCTGGGCATCAAGAATGGGTACCGTTTTGTAAATGGTGATGTATTAAAAAAAAACACATGCCTGACAAAAGGTTTTTATCAATCACCATGCATTATTTTGCATGCTCATTTTCAAATGTAGATCAGAGAGCAATAGAGTAGAACCAGGAAAAAAAGGAAGCTTGCCATAAAAGCTTCTGGAATAGAGTGCTGTGTTGGTCACGTACCATACTTGGTTTGTCAGTTTATTTAAGCTGGGGGGCTTCTCCCTCCACACCCCCACTTGCTTTTTTTTTGCAGGGTGGTATGGGGGCAAACCCCAACCCAAATAAACTAATAAAAATAAAGGAACGGACGACTGTTCCAAATAGTGTAACCTAAGTTCCACGCTAATATCATAGGTCCTACATGTACCCGGTATTCTACACTATCATCAATCATAGTACCAAGCAATGATTTTAATATACTATAATGTCTGTGCTTACAATAATAAGCAAGGCAATTTCACTAAGCACAGTGCAAAGACCACAGTACTGTACCATACCAGTATTTAAAAAATATGTCTCCTTACTACTAAGTAGTACCTATCCCATTCACAAATTTGTTTTATTGTTTTTTTTATTTACTTACAGAACATACCCCATGTCGGCTAAGCACAGATAGCAGGACAAACACCTGTTAAAAAATACTACATACCATGACTTCACTATGTTTTAAAATAGCATTTTCCTGCAAGGCATAAGCGTACACAAATAAGCACTTTAAACTATGTCTGTAGCACTACCATCAAGTGTAGCAATGTACTATCCAACTGACTGTACCCCAACCATTAAGTACCAATACATAAGCACATATACTGTAGTAATGGTATTCTCTCTACTCTCTTTCTCTTTGTTTGTAGATCATGCTTAAGCTGTGGGAATCAAGTGAGGTGCCCCTGTTGGTGGAGGCTGTTGACAATTTTGGAGACCATAAGGTGATGAGGAGCACCAACAAAAAGTTAATTTCATTTCATTTTATTTTTGATAACCGGGTAAAAAAGCAACTGGGCCACATGGCCCTTTTATAGGCGTGACCCGGTGAGAGTTGAAGACACTCAAACATATTACAATAAGAATACAATAAAATACATATACACGTACAAAATCTGCATAGAAAATACACAGCAAAGGCAATGATGAATCACAATTATGATATACAAAACAATACAACGATATAAGTTATGTGCAAGAACATCCTGAACTTAAAAATAAGTCTTTCTTTACAGCATTCCTAAACTGATAAAAAGTTGAGATATTTTGTATTTCAGCTGCAAGTTCATTCCAAATGTTTATGGTACATTGTTTGAATGATTTTTGATGTTTAACAGTTTTACAGGTCAGCGCTGAAAGCTGGATCGCATTTTCAGATCGCAACCTTCTTGGGAGAACTCTCTGTTGAAAAAAATTAAACACGGGGTTTAACCCACTGCAATGAATTATTTTTGTACACAAAGCACAATTTCTGAAGTGTGTCTTTATGGTCTAGGGATAACCACCTCATTCTATTAAATAAACTGCAATGACGTTCTCTGGACTTGGCCCTTAAGGCAAACCTACAGATAGCATTATATAAAATTGTTCTATAATACCTAATCTTCTCAGATGCACCTCCCCAAACTAAACTTCCATAATCCAACACTGGCAATAAACAAGCAGTAGCAATTGATTTCCTGGTATCATTGGCTAAATAATCCCTAATGGCATAAAGTGCCCCCAATTTTCTATGCAACCGCTTAGTTACATTGTCAGTACAGTATGTAATTGAAAACTCAATTCACTATCTAGAGTCACCCCTAAGTATGTAGAATTTGAAACAATTTCAACAGCCGTGCCATCTTTGGTAGAAATAGTAAAAGCATTTTGTAATTTGTTAAACTTTGCAGGGGAACAAAAAAGCATTCCTTTAGTTTGTTTCTGGTTTAAGACAAGACAATTATCCCTTAGCCAACAAGTCAAATTGTTATAATCTTTACTCAGATTCTCCTGAAGTCTATCAATATTTTTATCTGCTACATAAAGCACAGCATAATCTGCGTATAATACAATGGTTGAATCAGTGCAAACAGTCGGAAGTATATTGAGAAAAATGGAAAACAATAAAGGACCCAGAATTGAACCCTGGGGAAAAGTTAACTGAAATGGGGAAGGAGGCTGCCCGCTACCTCCAGAAAAAGAAGCACCTTAATAATAAGACAAGTAAAATCTGCAAATGGAAATGGAAGCTGGTGAGGCAACACTTCTATATGTTAAAAAAAGAGGAAAGTCCCTCATAATGATCAGGCCAGGTATGACATTGCTCATCAAATATGGACCAAAGCAGGCAAGCTACAACTGGGTGATTGAGTAGTAGACCATAAGTAATACACGGACTCAATCACATTTAATATTTAAGCAATAAGGGATGACAGGGTGTGTGTTATTGTGTAATAATGTCATGTGTTGGGTGGTTGAAGCACGAGGCCGCAGGCCAAGTGCATTTGACACCCATGAAGTAACATTATTACATAACAACACACTTCCCTGAAGTATTTTATTATTAGTATACAATGGCTCATTTTTATATAAAATAAGAAAAATAAGAAAAATGCATCTGTTAACAGCTTTTAAACTCTTTCTTTGGGTGTTGAAGCATATTTAAAAAGAAATAAATCTCAATGTTTTTTCTTCCCTTGGGGTGTTCTACTTTACTGGATTGCTTGTTCTTCTCTGTCAGTCATCCCTGTAACCCCTCCCCGTGGCTGTGTCTCTCTCACTCTCTCATTGTCCCTTGTGTGTTGAGATTGGAGATTTAATTGTATATCAAGAAGGAATGCTTTTCAGACATGCTGCAGTTCAGTTATTGAGGAGATGCAAGCTTCTTCATTAAGACATGCTGAAAGGGAAATTGACTGAGAGGAGAGCGGCATTGATTTTTCTGTTTCACTGAGAAATGGAAGATCAAAGTCACTCCAGGCTCACTCACTATTCAGTTTACAATCACATTTGGGCTTTGTTTTCCTGTGAAAATAAAACATTTGCTTATTCTTTAAATAGGAGCATCCGTTAAGCTTGTGGGAGGTGCTGTTGAAGTTAACTGGGCACACACTATCACCTTTGCTCTGGTAAGTGAGAAGCCATGGACTGTTGGTTCTGTTTCTGTTACTTTTTTTTATTTTATTTTAATTGGTGTTGAATGGAGATTGATTCAATGCAGATATTTTGTACATTATTGTAGTGGGAGGGGAATGCAAAGCCATGTTGAATGGAGCAGGGAAGAATGTGAAGGCATCAGCTTTGGGATGGGTTGAGCGGGGGGGGGGATTTCCTGGAGTGTTCTGAGGTTGTGTGCATGCCTGCCCTAGATACATTGATGTTATAGTCTAATACCATCACTGTGTTTAGGAGTGACCAGCCAATCAGGTGACTAGAATATTTCTTGCCATTGTATAATATAAAATGTGGAATTTTTTTTCAAATATAATTACGCAAAAAAAAAATGACACATTTTTAATTGTTGATATTTCAGTACAGAAATTGGCCCAGGTACCTCCCATAGTTACATAACCAGTAAGGCCTGGACAGTGTTTAGATTAACACTATGTTTTATCAACCACTTGGACTGCAATGTATCATGATGTGCATACTAGTGCCATATTGCACCTAGGGGTGGGTAACTAACTGACTGTTAATCTAACTTCAGAGAATGCTTTATTGCTATTATAACAGGTCTTCCAGTTAGGTACTCACAAGGGTTATGTCAATGTTCACGTTCATCACCCACTTGGGGCAATATGGTCTTCAGCTGTATCTCAAGCCACATTAAGCTCCCCGTGGGGGGGGGATGATTAACTAGCACATTGAGAAAACAGTCAATCAAATAGCATCATTTATGAGAACCTTTTGATAATAGTCATGTAACATGTATCTTTCTAGTCACTTACTATCTCTTTCTGTTACACAGAAGCAATCTGCATAAGTGTTTAGATTAGATTGATGAGTGTTTAATGTAAACAAAGATTAAAAAGAGGATTAGTAGTAACACACAGTAATGTTATTAGATTTCATTAGCATAACATCATGAAAATGAGCATTATAACAACACATAAATACAAAAACTTTCTCTCTGATACATATTTTTGTAGAACCTGTGTACTTGCCAGCTGGAAATCTGCAATGCCCTGAGCTAGACCCAAAGCCTGATCCTGCCTTGGAGGAGGATGAAGATAATTAAGTAATCTTTGTACAAAGATTTGGTAACTAACTCATACAAACATGGCAAATTTCTAGGAAAACTAACCAGTAAATACGTGCTGTTATAAGAATATTTGGAGTCTGTTGCAGAAATACAATTTTACACATTAGAACACAGTTGTTTTGCACAACTCTCATAGGAATGAAAGGAGCTGATGAAAATAAAAGCATTGTTTAGTGAAAGACCACGATTGTTTTGCAACACTACAGGCTGAATGTAGTTACCCCTTTTTACAGGAAAAAACACAAATGATTTGCGACAGTACCATAGAAATAAATGGAGTGACTCGGAAAAAGGCTGTTGTTTCATGAGGATTAGGGGATTAGAGTAATGGTTAGAGGTTAGGGTCAGGGTTATGATTTAGAGTAAGGGTTATAGTTAGGCTTATGGTTACAGTTCAGGTTAGTACATTATGGCTACAGTTATCATTAGTGGTTAGTGTTAGGGCTAGCATAAAAATTGTGTGTAAAGATAGGGTTTCGCTAAGTGTCAGGGTTAGTGTTAGTGTTACGGTCTTACAGTTAGAAGTTAGGGGCTAGGGTTAGGAGTGGGATTTGGGTTAGGGTTAGGATTAGTGTAGGGGTTACTATTAGGATTAGGGTTAGGGTTAGGCTTCACTTGTCATTTGAATTACAACCATGTCATAAAAATGACACACCTCTATCTATAAGTACTGTATATATATATATATATATATTGATACATACATATGTGTATATATATATATATATATATATATATAAAAGACAAAGAACCTCTGTGTGCAAACACTGAGGCAAGGGTTACCCCAAAGGGCATTTGGCTGGGAAGCCAAAAATCAAGAAAATACAAAATCACACATGCTCACACAATGCAAAGCATCATGGGCTGCATATGCAAATCACCACAGAATATTATGCTGGTTCAACTTTAAGCAGAATTGCATGGTGTCGAAAGGCCTCTCACACAGTTTGCAAAGGGTGCTAACAGATGACATAGACATGTGTTTTGTCCTACCAGTACTCATCAGTATGCCTCATCTGTTTGACACCCCAGTGGAATGAACCAGCTACCCCAAGACGGACTGTCTGGGTTATGTTGTGGTGAACCCATTAAATATATATACATGTTTATACAATAAGGGTGAGTGATATATGAATGTGATAAAAATATATATCACTCACACAGTGAGATAAATTCTAGCTGACATGTGCACTGTGAAGATATCAAAGTGATATGCACATGGTGCATACGTCAGCACTGATATCAACACTGTGCAAACGTCAGAACCCCACTACATAGTAAGCCTCACGTTCCTAACAAAGACCTAACATAATCAGACTAGATATAGAACTGCTGATGTAATTAACAACTGCCTTGAAATACTCACAAACACCCCGTGCTCACCGGCAAATTGCACACATTGCAAACTGCATTGGAATGACGCCCAAATCTGCAAAACAAAGAAAAGAAAGCTACGATTAAAACATACATTGTACAACATGGAACAAAACTCAAATATACAACCAAAGACATTTCAAAACAAACTAAGCCTGAAAAAACAACCACAAATAGTAGACATAGAACAGGAAATATGGGAAAGCTGCTCCCAATTTGCTAATGATAACGAATCACTACTTGATCCAGAAACAGACCAGAAAACTAAAATACAACACATACAGGACACAAAACCAAAAAAAAAAAAAAATACAAAAATGAGCTGAACTAGATTTCAGATTCATAGATCAATACATAAACAGTGCCAAAAACGACAACACTCACAGAAAAACAGAAAATGATGTAAATACAATCCAAAGCTTTATAACTGATGACATGGGCATTACAGACTTAGTACATAACATTCCTGTTGAAAGATTAGATCCAATGTTATGTGAATATTTTATTACCTGCCAAAAACATGATGGAACTGAATATGAACCCATCAGTTTAAGGTCAAAATTCCAAAGCCTAGAATGGTACCAAAGGAGATGCAAGACCCTGATTCACTATCTTCCTCTTGGAAATTCCTGAAAAAACAGACAGGTACTGGTATCTAAATAAAAGCAACTGAAATAGCAAGGCAAGGGGAATAAACCCCAAGCTACAGATGAGCTTATAGACTCAATTCTGGAGCAACTATATGAACAAAACATATTGGGACCTAACAACCCAGAATCTCTGCTAAACTTTATGTGGTTCACAGTCACAATGCACTTCGGCATCAGAGGAAATACAAAAACTCAAAATCTCAAGTGGGGAGACATCATATTATGAACAGATGAGAAAAATGTGCAGTATTTAGAATACAAAAACGAAAGACAAACAAAAAAAAGAACCAGATCAATCCCGAAGGATATACACATCCTAAAACCTACAGCCTATGAAATTCAAGAGGTAAAAAAATGCCCTGTGAAGAATTACATCCTGTACAGAAGTGAAAGGCCTGAGAAATGCAACAATGAAGATGCACCTTACTTTCTAGCAATAAACCATACACCCCAAGCCAATTACCCCATCAAGTGGTACAAAAATCAACCACTGGGTTTGAACACAATCAGCAACATAGTAAACAACATGATTCAGAAAGCAGAAATCAAAACTGGAGCTCGACTCACAAATCACTCAATAAGGAAGCACCTTATACAAAAGTTAGCTGGTAGTAACATCCCACCCACAGAAATAATACAAGTCAAAAAAGTGGAATCCTTGAATGAATATTCCAAACTAAACCCAGAAAAGCAGCACAAGATTTCTCACATCCTCAGCAACACTAAAGAGCCTACTCCATCCACATCCATGGCAGAATACACTCCCATGCCTTCCACATCAACGGCAACTCACACAGACAAATGCAACAAAACCTTTACCCCAATCTGGCAAGAAGGACTATTTGCCTGTTTCCACCACGGCACCATAATAGCCAAAAAACATTACCTTCAATATTATACAAGGTATAAATCCATAGAACAGAAAAGACATATATCTCCCTGTACAAAACTATGTACTAACCATTACCTTTTCTCTCCCAACAGGACAACAACATGACATCACGCCGAAGAAACATGCAAGAATGATTTCAACAGATTCCGACTCAGACTAACAGAAAAAGCTACTACCTTCACTCAAAAACACCAGCAAAGTACCTGAAGTTTCAAACTGTGTGGTGAAGTGAACCGACAGTTGATAAAGGGAGATCTGTTGTACTGAGCAGTAGTCCGATGATGAAAACCAGCGAAATAAAAATATTTGAAGTATAGCACAAAGCATGAACTAAAACAGTATGAAACAAACAAAATATACCTCCAACAATGAATAAATCCCCTAGAAAACCAACGATACTCTATGGCACATGAACCAGGAAATCCCTATCCCCAAAATCCCAAAATACCAATTACGATGCACACACACACAGACGCATAAGCACACAAACCAATCACAGCGCACCAATGACATTCCATTCAAAACTACAACCAATAAAAACCCACGAACACCACTTATACGGATGCATACAAGACCGAGACCAACCACACATTACCATGGAACGAATCTCACAATAAACACAAATGCCTATTGTATAACTAAAATACATGATGGTCTGAACTGAGATATGGCAAATATTAACACTCGTGAACAGTGACCTCTGGTATCATCACTCGTGCCTCTGTTGTGTGCTCCACCACTCGTGAGATATCCCAAGGTCACTGTTCACTCGTGTTGATATTTACCATATCTCACTCCAGACCATCATGTATCCTCGAGATATATATATATATATATATATATTTCTCTCTCTTTCACAGCCCAGGGAGAGTGTAATGGGTGTGGATGTACTCCCACCAGAGGCTTAGGTGCAATTTAACATAAAACATGAAGAAGAAGGAGAACAGACTGTGACAGGTGCGTCTCATGAGCCACAATGTAAGTAAAAAATGCACCAATATACGCCAACCATGTGTGAATGTATGTGTCAGTGTGAGTATCCCTCTGTGTGAGTGTGAGTGTGTGTGTGTGTGTGTGTGTGTGTGTGCGTGTGTGTGTGTAAGACTGTGTGTATAAATATGTCTGTATTATAGCACCACTGTACAATAAAAAGAATACTGTTTGCAATACTGACATGGCCACACACCCACACACTGAAGGAACTTTCTCTGCAACATCATGACTGACTACAGCAAACATGAGTGACACCTTTTATGTGGTTTTCATAATGTAACACTCATTTGTAGAAAGTTGTCTCACTGCGCCCATGTCTACATGAGAACCTCATTTTCATTGTTGCTTTTCAGGATGTGCAAAGTATCAGTATTCCAAAACAACTTGGAAACTAGATAATGAGTACAAATAATATAGAGAATATTGGATGAGCAACTATGCACAACCAGTGTGTTCTACCACAGAGGGGTTCTGATTTCCTCCAACCTTGAGAGTGAAGCTAGAAAGGTCTATGGTAATGAGTACCCCGAGGTAGCAGAGCATGCTGGTTATGCATGAAGTTGGTCATCCTATATTTTTATAAGTGTATAGTATTATGTGAATGTGTGCATTGTTTTTTTTTTCTTTGAGAATGAAACTGACTTGTGCAGTCTCCAGAGGTTTTAGAATGCTGTTCTACCACAGGATTATACAATCATATTCCATGACCTTTGAACTGTGGTATGACACCATTTTGAAAAGGATCCATTTCTATACAGAACAATGCTCTAATATACACTATATTTCATTTTTGTGCTTATTAAATTCAAACAGTTTCATTTTTAGGGCCTACCAGAAGGTTTTTAAAGGTGACAGTGAAACGTCTGATGCCAGGGATGTGTGGTACTATTGTTTTAATTATGACGAGCCTACTGCAACTTCATACAGTACTGTTGTCTTGAGATATCAACACAAGTTACTGATCTCTTCAGCCATTGTGATTACTAAATGTTTAAAGCCATTTCTATCATAGTAGATAACAGAGTACACCGGTAGTTGTATGATGAGTACCTATATACACCAGAAATACCACAACTGTGAATAATGCTTGTGACATATCTTGCTACCACTATTACAGAAATACTAAAAAGAAACTGTTGTGATCAGTTAACAGTTCTCTATTTCTCTAGCCCTTATTGTAAAACTGACACTTTTGATAATGTAAAAGTGTTCAAAACCTCTATTTCTTTTTTTTCCAGATGTCTGCAGCAGTCAGCAAAGCATCAGGACTGAGGCCACGAACATACAACTATACGAACATATGAAATTTGCCAGCAGAAAAAGGCCATTTGGTCCATCGAGTCTGCTCAATTTTGTAGCTAGCAGCCCTATTCTGCAACTGCCCCTCCCTCCTCACCCCCCTTCCTTTATCCTCCCTCTTGACCTGTCCCAGACCCTTTTGAAGCAGCCCACTGTTTTACAGGCTACCACCTCTGCTGATAATGCATTCCACCCTGCCACCACCCTCTCTGTAAAAAGTGTCTCCTCATTTCCCTCCTGAACCTTCCCCCCATCAATCTCATGTCATGGCCTTGAGTGTCCCTCTCCACCTTTACCCTGAGTAGCCCCTCTGTACCAGTCTTGTTTATCCCTCTTATGTACTTGAATGTCTCGATTATATCCCTCCTCTCCTCCAGCGAGTACATGTTCAACTCCTTTAGCCTACTCTGATATGGAAGTCACCCATTCCCTGGATAATCTTAGTTGCTCTGTGCTGCACTCCTTCCAGTAATTTAATGTCTCTTTTCAGGTACAAGCACCAGTATTACACGCAGTATTCGAGATGAGGTCTAATGATCTATACAGCGGCAGAATCACCTCCCCCTCCTCAACGTTATTCCCCTTCCGATGCAACTCAGCATTTTGCTGGCCCTTGCTGCTGCCTTCCTACACTGTACTGAGTTGTTCATTGATCCCATGATGACTACCCCCAGATCCTTCTCCTCCTCAGTCTCCGCCAGCTGCACTCCCCCCCCCCCGTTGATAGATTCTCCTTGGATTTTTTTCCCCAAAATACATTACCTTACACTTTTTGGCATTGAACCCCAGCTGCCAAGTGTCTGACCAGGTCTCCAGCTTTTTCAAATATTCCTGCAAACTCTGCCACCCCTCTATGTCATCCACCACCGCCCTAATCTTGGTATTGTTGGCAAACAGGCTGATCCTGCTCTTGATGCCCATGGAAATGTCTGCAATAAATATCCCAAATGACACTGATCCCAGCACCAAGTCCTGTGGAACCCCACTCATTACTGCCCTCAGGGATGAAAGTTCCGCTTCCACCACCACCCTCTGCTGCCTTCCCTGCAGCCAGTTTGTCACTCATCCCACCATTTTTACTCCTGCCCCTGTGCCTTCAAGTTTTATTCCAAGTCTCCCATGAGGCACCGAATTGGATACTTTGCTGAAGTTCAGGTACAAGACATCCACTGCATGGCCCTTGTACATCTGCCTAGTTACCCAGTCATAGTAATCTACAAGGTTGGTTTGGCAGGATCTGCCTGCTACAACGCTATGCTGTCTGCTGTCCTGCAGCCCATTGAACTCCAGCAGGGACACCAGCCCCTCCTTCAGGAACATTTCCATTAGCTTCCCTGTGATATATGTGAGGCTCACTGGTCTATAGTTCCCTGGTTCATCTTTGGGACTGCTCTTATGCAGGGGAACCACATGAGCCAACTTCCAGTTCTTGGGTACATATCCCAAATTCAGTGAGGCATTGAATAGGCCTGCCAAGGGCCCTGCCTGGATCTCTGCTAGCTCCTTCAGTACCCTGGAGTGAATGCCATCTGGCCCTGGTGCCTTCTCCACCCTCAGGGCTCTCAAGCCCTCCAACACTCTACCTTCTGTGATCACCCCATCCATTACTCCCTCCCAAGCCTTTACTGCCCCCCATCCCCTTGGGTAGCACTCCCCCTCTCTCTTTTGTAAATACTGAGATGAAGTAGTCATTGAGTGCTTCTGCCTCTTCTCCCCCCTTCTCTACCCATCGCCCATCCTTCTTAATCCTAGTGCCACTGATGCACTGATGCAAGAACTCAAAATTATAAACCAGCATCTCACGGCACTGCTACAAAACAAGACACCATCATCAGCCTGATACAGCACCATGAAGATGCTGATAAACAACTGCATCACTGCATTAGTGTCCTCACAAATTTTGTACAACAGCTATCTGAGCAAGTGAAGATGGCTCCACCAGGCACTCTCCCTCAGGCTTCAAATTAACCTCCTCCATGGCACAGGGACTTCCCCCGCCTCACCAACTTCCACTTCCTATTGTTTTAGTTTCTTCTTCTGAAGTAAGTGGGCAACCTCCTAATGCCCCCTCATCATCACCCCACCCCACCACAGAGACATCTCCAATTATAGGAATGTGATCTCATCCCTATAGTTATAATACGCACTAAGTGATAGGCATTTTTATTTGGGTAGTGTTTTTTTTATTTTCTGTAATATTTTGTATATAAGTAATAAGTAAAATCTTATTTTTCACAGCATAATAAATGTGATTTAAGTTTACAAAATTGGACACAATGAAGGTAAATTGAGTTTCTTTTTCTTAAAAATTATAAATAAAATATGTTTTCTTATTGACTATAACTCATGACTCATCTATTCATACTTTTCCCAATGTACCTACATATAATAAAGTTATTGAGGGCATCACAGTACAATGGGATATTAATTTTCATATGGAAGTGCACAGTACTATATCATTGTTCCGTAGTCTTACTTCACAAGACTTGAACCCTGATTTTCCAAACAAACTGTAATTGTTCACATCTGAACCAAACAAATTGTCCAGTAACAACCATGAAACAATAGCATGTATTTTCCCCCCACAGCAACATAGGATCCTATATGCCATGCACGCCCATGAGCAGTGATGGGTAGTAACTAGTAACTGTAATCTGATTACTTTTCTAGGTAACTAGTAATAGTAATGGATTACTTTTAAAATAAAGTAATAAGTAATTGTAATGATATTACTTTTCCCTAAAATTAACTAGTTACTGTTATAGAAATAGAATAACACATAGGCATCCATATGTTATGGTTGCTGTAATCCATCAAGGGGTTCCTGTGACTTCATAAACCTCAAGAGTGAAGCTCAAGAAGCTTAGGACATCACAGGAATCTGGAGATTGTGCAGGTGTCTTTTGATGTTCAGTTTTCAGTGTAAACAAAGGCTGCTCAGCTGACTGTGTGCTCAATTTATTACAACATCAGGCTAAAAAAAAACTGCTTTTTGAAAAGCATTGCATGAGCACCCAGCATCTTCACCTTGCACATTGAATGCAAGTTGCCTACCATTTTTTGCCTTTTTTAACAATAAAAAGTTTAGGCAGGATTTCATGGCTGTAAGGTGCCATTTTTTGTAGCCTTGCTGATATTCAGGTTTGCTTAGTCTCAGTGTCTAGGTATTATGAGCTCCCAGTGCTATGGGGTAGTGTAAACCCATGGCACGACAACTGGAGCAAAGACATGCAGATTTGCAATGTTTAGCCTAGGAATTTTTACTTAATACTGGTTTGCCCTACGAGATCTTTGCTCTAACACGGTGGCTACAACTACAAGGTAGCCTCACGTTTCACACCACTGCTTTCTACATGGTCACAGTCCCCACTGCCGGTGGGTGTCAGGGTTGTTTTTGCCAGTTGTCTCATTATGGAAAATGTTGTTAGGCTGAATGGCTCTGATGTGGTGTCCTTGTGCTGGGTGTCCTTGTACCAACAGTGGCGGATCTGGTGTAACTCACTGGCCCCTTCAGTTTGAGCATTTCTTTGGTATGTAGAAAATGAAAATGAGTGTGCACACATAGCTTTCACCTTTCAGCCTTCTTGCTAGGTCTTGTTAATTAGTTCCCACTTAAGGACTTCTCAGCTCATTCACTTCTACAATGCCTTTTTATACCTATCATCACCTTTTCATTTTCCAGATTCTATTCTTACCTTTACTATTATCACTTTTGCTCCTACAGCCTCTCCAATTTTCTTTCTTCACATGTATTTCTGTGGAGACAATAGATCTATCACTAGAGGAACCAGTGACAATACTCATGCAAAAAACAAGGAAGAAACATGATGCTGCCGAGGCAAATCAGACAAGAAGAAGAAGACAAGGAACTTCAGTGACAAACAGTATACATGAAAAGACTATACAAATTTTAAATTTTGGGGGGGGGAGAGGCAGGGCAAGCTAATAACTGAGTAATGGTATGCCTTGCATTCTCATAGATGTAGTGGCTTGGACAAAGGGTGTTGTTGCATGAAAGAATTCAGTTGTTGTGCAAAACCCTCATAGGAATGAATGGAGAAGCTCGCACAGAGGGTGTTGTTTCATGGAAGAACTTAGCTGTTTCATGAAACTCTCTTAGGAATGAATGGAGTAGCTCACAAAGGGGGTGTTGTTTTATGAAAGAACTCAATTGTTTTGCAAAACTCTCATGGAAATGGATGGGTGCTTGCACAGAGGGTGTGTGTTCCAGTATAGGAGAATAGGGTGAGTGTTTTACTGCCTGGTGGGTGGGTGTGGGGTGGGGTGTTAGGTTTGGAAACCCTAAAGCCACATTTCCCAACTTTTGATGGTGGGAATCCTAACTGATACATTAATAAACTTTTTTTGCCAAGAATTTCCTTACTCTTTGAGAAAGTATAACCATAGCCTTGTTTGCTCCGGACCATGCGCTCCCAGCTATCCATAAATGTAGAGAGGTTGAAATTGACCCTCATTTTTCTGTGGGAGCACAGGGACCAGAGGGTCCTATGCTCTCACACATGCACATTGTAATTGTTGCTCATTTATGTGTGGGAGCACAGGACCCACCCACCACCACCAGTGCACAGTACATAATGGTATCCTTGTGCAGGGAAGTGAAGTATACCACATGCCAATGCCATAGTAACACATGGCACCTCGTGCCTTACTCCACCCCCCAGGACCATAGTAAGGGTCAAGGATCTGTTTTCTGGGGGGTAGTCACCATACAACATACACCTAATTGCAGGCAAAGCAGTACAGCTCTGACGCTGGCACAGTATTACAGTCACTTTAGCCCCATTCATTGCAATTCACTTGCAACTTTAAACAAGGCCTGGAAACATGCAAAATGGCTTACAACACAGTAAGCTGCAACTCCATATTTCCAAGCGTATTTGAGATATAGCTGCCAAAATGCACCCTGGCCATTACAATGTTATCCTGTAGGAAATGACTAAACTTCAAATTATTATAACTATAGAGCAGATGAAAATTTTCACACCAAACCAACAAAAGACACATCTGTGAGCCAAGCCCTTTGTACCCTGAAAATTGCAGCCCAAAAGTCCAAACTGATTATTTGCTATCAAATGACAAAGAAACAGGCATATAAAAACAAAACTGCGGCAAAAGAAGTGGTGTTTCACGAAACAGTGAGTAGTTTTGCTGCAATCTTCGACACAACCTCCCCTTGTTTTGAAAAACTAGTGCCGCAATTTGTGGCAGTAAAAACTCTGTGGATAAAATAAACCTATTTCTAGCCATGTTTTTGAGAAACTGACCCCAGAATCTGATTACTTGGGGCCCCGATTAGGTAAACGCAACTGATGTTGTTTACCATCTCTCAATAATTGTTGAAATATTTAAATTTGTTTGCCTTGCTAACTGAAAACAAGATAGCAGAATCTCGACACTACATTCCGTATTGGCGATAATAAATACTGCTTGTGCGAAAACAAAGCAGTTTTTTTTTTTTTTTAGTTGTTTAATCAGGTATAGCACACTAAGCTAAAAGCTTTTTTTTTTTTTTTTTAAACAGGAGTTACCTGGGAGCACAAGTGATTTGCTTAAGGTCACACAGTATGCAAGTGGAAGCTGTGGGATTTAAACCCAGGTCTGGTCTGCTGGATGTCACCAGATTTGCAGCTCAGAGCCTTAGACCACTGCGCTATACTGCCTCCAATTGTTTCACATGACACATCTAATTTTTCCCATTGGAAATAATGGGAAAATTTAAACTTTCATAACTTTTGAATGGATTAATATTTTTTTCACCAAACCTTCAAAAGGCACATCTGCGACTCAAGCCCAATATACACTAAACATTTCCAACCAAACCCCCAAGCCATTTCTGAGAAATGGCATGACAAAGAATTTACACAAAAATGATAATTTTCACCTTTTTGACATTCCATGTCTCCGCACCAACACATCCAACCAAAACAAAACTTGTCAAATCCAGAGAGCTTTGCTTCCCAATGTTGCATGCAAAATGTCATGCGAATCAGTCAAACAGTTGCAAATCTATCAATGTGCAAAATTTGGGGTTTAACATAGAAGTGACCATTAAACTCTAACTATAGGGATGTGACTGTGCCCCTTTAATATATATATATATATATATATATATATATATATATATATATAGTTAACAAACTTTGTGTATAGTGCAAACCTTGACCCCAGCAAGTATGCTTTGTGATGCCATGCTGGGGAGCTGAGTTCAGGGGTCAGCTCTGTGAACCATCTGGATGTGGTGAGGGGGATGGCACTGTTATGTGGCACCCCCCCAGCCATGGAATGAAAGGTGCATTGTTGTCCACATGTGACTGGGCACCATGTAGTGAAGACAGCTGTCCTCTTGGCATAGGGCCTTACATCTCTCCACCTGTGGGTGGCAGAGGGCCCTGTGCATTGGCTGACAGATGCACTCTTTGTCCCAGGCACCTGTCTCTCTGTGACCACATGGAAGTGCAGGGGCCACAGGGCCCTGCAGTTCTGCAGCCCACCAGACAGCCCCATGAACTCTTCACATCCATCACTGCACAAAAGTGCAAGGCCCGCAAGGGCTCTGCACTTCTATAAGTGGCTGGAGTCTTCCCTTGGTGAACAGCATCTGCATCTGTTCATGCAGGTCCTGAAAGGACCTGCATGAAGGAGGATACAATTCCACTATCTCAAAAGAAAGGAAATTCTTTGCAAAAAAAACTCTGTTGATGCATCAGTTAGGATAACTTAACACCACACAAGTAGGGAAATGTGGCATTAGAGTTTCCAACCCTAACTCCCCACCCCCACCCCCAGAGCTGTGCAGAATGACAAAATTCACAGAATTGTGACAGAATTCCACAAAATTCTGTGAAATTTTGCGGACTTTTCATTGGAATTTCACATAATTTTTTAAATATATTAATGTGGTCATAACTCAGCTGTCAAATGAGCTAGAGAGTTGAACTGTAACAATATTGCTTCTTAGTTTGTGCTCTAACAGTTTGCCAAATATCTTGGCATTAGGGTGCATTGTTTCAAAATGAGTGGTGCTCAAAGTCTGTTGTTTTATTTTTTGTGGGAAGTTTCATAACATTTTTTTATTTGCATGTAACTCAGATACCTTTGGAGCTGGACATCTGAAACTAGGTTCATATATAAATGTAGTAGTAACCCTTATACCTACAACATTTTATAACATCTCAATGAATGCTTTCAAAATTATACTAAAATAACTAAAATCAAAATTTTGGCAAAATGTTTGGCTACCTATAGCACAACCTCCTTTAAAGCTTGACACTTAAAACTTAGTGCACATACCTATGTTGCATGTTTCTCTAAGTCCTGATACTGTGGAGAAATTTGGATACAAATTTTTAAAATAAGATGGAAATAACTGAAAATTACATTTTGATTAAATGTTTGGCCACCCACAACTCACCCACTTTCAATCTAGGACTCTGAAATTTGGCACATTTATGAAAGCCATCAGTACCTGTATAACTGCCAAATTTGGTAGCATTTGGATATGTACTTAGAAAACTAGATCAAAATAAATTAAATTTAAAATTTGATGAAATTCAGTGGAATTTTTGAAATGTATTAATGTGGTCATAATTCAGCCTTCTATTGATCTAGAGATCTGAAATTTTGCAAGGTTACTTCTTGATGGGATTTCTAATGGTGTGCAAGATATTATGACATTAGGATGCATCATCTTAAAATAATAGGTGCTCAAAATTTGTCATTTAATTTTTTGTAGGAAATTTCATGAACATTTTTATCTGCATATTACTCAGGCACCTTTGTATCTAGAACTCTGAAACTGGGTACACATATAAATGTAGTAATAACCCATATACCCACAGAATTCGAAAACATGTTGATGAATGTTTTCAAAATTATAGTAATCTAAAATTAAAATTTTGGCAAAATGTTTGGCTACCTATAGCACTGCCCGCACATAACCATGTTGCATGTTTCTCTAAATCCTGAAACTGTGGAGAAATCTGAATGAGAAATGTTAAAATTATATGGAAAAACTGAAAATAAAATTTTGATTAAATCTTTGGCCACCCACAACTCAGTTTCCTTGGATTGTACATTGGAGAAAGAGTAATGTGTGTTCCGGGACAGCCCAGATTCCAGTTACCTTTGTGGCACAGCTGGTTAGCATGACTGGAATTGTATTCCAGGTGGCCTGAGTTCCAGTTCCAGCTGAGGCACTTACTTCTTTATCTCATCTGTTTGTACGTGTTCCATAAATATGCACTCTGTATCCATGTGATTGAAAATGAAGTAATTATTTGTGCAGTACCGGGTTGTGCACTGGAAAAAGACTAATGTGTGCTCCAGGACAGCCCAGTTTCCAGTTACTTTGGTGGTGCAGCTAGTTAGTGCCACAGAATAGTATTCTGGATGGCCTGGGTTCAATTCCCAGCTGAGGCACTTACTTCTTTCTCTCCTCTGTTTGTATGTAAACCTTCTATTCATCTGAAAAATAAGTACAAATGCTAACAGAACTCATTTTCTGACAGTCTTAGTGTCACAGTACACCACGTACCACCCTGGCATTCTTTACACATCCTCATACCTCCCTATGTATTTCTAAACCTTAAGCCACTGTTCACCCAATTGGCACTACAGCGCTGCCCTCTACTCAACCAGATTGACATGCTCTTCATATTGGGTCATCCTGGCATGCAGAAGAAATGCAACATTCTGATTCAAGTTGTGGAACTATCAGAATATTTGCTTTGTAAATACCCCTCAGTTAAATTCAATATATGTCATTTTTTATATTTCTTGTTTTTCTATTTTGTGTGTATGTGTGTGTGTGTGAGAGAGAGAGAAAGAGAGAGAGAGAGAGATTTTGTCTTTCTCTCCAGTTTATCCATTTGGTTCCCTTTATCCCAGTCCCTGATATTTGGGGCCACTGTAGCTACACCTTTCCTTCTGCCAGCAGGGCAGGTGAGCAGTTACCTTCAGTGTCAATAACAGTGCTGTTCCTTGCTTGGCCAGCAGGGGTGGTAAATGCCAGGTAGCCTGCACTGCCTCAAGGAACCAAGTACATCATACCCAGATCCACCTTGCCCCCAACTGCCTGCATGTGAAATTACACGTGAACCCTCATCTCACGGATGGCAGCACAATGAACTGCCCCTGCACCACTGGTTCAGCCCCACATTTAAATTTGTAACATAAAAACAGATTTTAAGGTACTCATGAGGGACATATTGCCAGCTTTGACATCGTACATGAATAAGGGAAACATTTTAATACAAGACAAACAAGGGATGTTTTAGGGAAAGGTAAGAGGAAGGTTGGTCAAAGTGCAGTTACTTGGTACAAATATTTCAGTATTCTGAATATATTGAATAAGTATTCTGAGCACTGTGTTTACATGACCTGGAGTATGTATTCCAGACAGTATTTTGATTTTACATGGGCTTGTTCTGGTATGCACTCATTCATTCTAGGACGGTCAGGTGGCCAGCTGTGGTGGGGTGTGGAGGGCTCTGTTGGTCACCTGCTCAGGGTTGGGGTGGGGGGAGTGGGGTGGTGGTGCACTCTCAGACTGCGTGGGGGGTGGGGGTCCATTAAACACCAGGGATTTAATGAAAAAATATGTATATATATTTTTACATTATGGCTGTTGGTCAACGGCGGGGACCACTAGACACCAGGGATTTAATTATTACACTGTGGCTGGTGATCAGCAGGGGGGAGACCACTAGACACCGGGGATTTAATTATTACTCCATGGCTGACAATCGGTGGGGGGAAGGGACCACTAGACACCAGGGGCTCAACTTTAGAAAGGATGTGCATGATGCAAGGAAGTTGCATCAAAGGAGTGTGACACAAGTGGTGACTTGCGTCACAACTTGTGGCAAGTGCTATTTTACAAAGCAGTCTGCATCCAAAGGACACAGTGCTGTGCCAAAGCCCCTTTGCACCAGGGTTATGTCCAACAATCCAGGGCACAATGTTGCAAGGGTACTTGTGCCATGGTGGGGCTGCCACATCCCCTTTTTGGGGATTTTGAAAGCTCCACCATGGGCACATGAAGGACCACCACTTAGACCAGCCAGGAGGTGGTCAAACTGGCTTGCAGCAATAGTGTGAGGTGGGACTGTGGCCTGTAGAGGCACACCAGGGTCAGGACAGGTCATGGTGGGAGCATGGATGGGAAGTGGCAACCCGCCCCAGCATGTGGCACAGATTGTTATGGCACCAGCATATACTGGCATAAAATCCTGGGCACCCATGTGCCCAGACAGTACTATGCTGTAGCCATCATTCCCCCCAACCTCTTTAGGTGCCCTGGTCATTGGTGGTATAGTGCCCCTCCCAAGTCCAGTGCAGCCCTAATCCCAATTTCCTTGGTTGAGTAAAAAAACCTCCAGTCCCAGCCCATGTCTTCCCCCATGCTCCTCCCCATGTCACACTAAACTGCCCAGTCATTACCTGGTGGTCTAGTTACCCCCCCTCCCCACCCTGACAGGCAGTGGACACCCCTCCCCTGTCTGTGACATGGTTCTGTGACTGGCACAGCCCTCCTCACACCACCACAGCTAGCCACAGAATGCATTTGTGAGGATGGCATAATGTACACTGTAGACTATACAGTGTACAGCATATGCCGTATGAAGTCTTTGGCTAGCCATGGTGGTGTGAGGAGGGCTGTGCCAGTTGCAGATGTGTGTTGGGGATGGGGAAGTGGGGGGGTGTCCACTGCTTGTCAGGGTTAGGAGGGTGGGAAGCCACTAGACCACCAGATAATGACTGGGCAGTTTGGTGTGGGCATCAGGGGAGCACTGGGAGAGACACAGACTGGGACCAGAGTTTGTTTTGCCAACCATGGAAACAGGGATTGGGGCTACTGCTTAGTGGGGGTGTCCAATAGCACCTCCACATTCATTGGGGATTGCAAGAGTTGGCACTAGCCAGCCATGGCAGGCATTCTACATTGGAGACACACGGGCATCCCGGCAGTACTGGGACAGTGCCCTGTGGGGGCCAAATGCCCCATTCCACAGCCTTGAGGTGGGTGGTCAGTTTGTGCCTGGATATGATGCTTCCTGCCTTGGGCCACCTGAGTTGGCCCCTGTGACCTAGTCCCTGGCTGTGTCGTGGACTTGTGACAATGCTGCCCTTTGCACCACTCCTTCTGGGGCAGAGCCGCACGTTGTGGCTAGTCCAGATTGTTTGCCGCAAATGGCAAACTTTCTGGAATAGCACATTTTGTGGTTGTCGCACCTGCACCAGACACAGTTCCCAGCTGTGCCGCACTTTGTTTCTGGTGCAGGCACCTTCTGGAATCAAGCCCCAGGGATTTAATTAAAATATATATATATATATATATATATATATATATATGTATATATATATTTACACTGTGGTTGGCAATCAGCATGGGGGGCCACTAGACACCAGGGCCTGGATATTCAAAAGGGTTGCACATGGTTCAACAGGATTGCGCCATGTGCAACCCACCAATGCACCCCCATGCGATATTGGAAGGGTCAAGCTGAGCTGCCCAACACTCAATGCACTTGGGTACAACCCTAATGTATGTGTCGTAATGGCAAGGGGTGTGCCCATGCATATGCGGCACATCCCGATATTCAGCCCGGTATGTGCAGTGCATAGGCTGGCACACCCCCACAGTGTGCCATACAGAGGGGGTGCAAAGATGTTCCCAAAAAACAGGGAATGAGTAGGGGACACCCACTGGTGAGCTGCCATATTGCAGAGTGCAACATGGCAGCCGCCTGCTGTGGGTGGCCACCTGACCTCCCCAGACACCATATAGGTGCACACAGCTCCCTGGTGGTCCAGTGGACCCTCACCCACTTGTGGGCAGTAATATAAATGAAATCCCCGGTGTTCTTGTGGGCCTGACCACCCACCCGATCATGGGCAGTAATACAAATAAAATTCCTGGTGGTCCAGTGGACCATTCCTCCCCCCCGCCTGATCATGTGCATAAGTATTTCACAATCCCTGGTGGTCTAGTGGAACCTCTCCTCGCCCGATCGCGGGCACACACATACAAACCCTGGTGGTCCAGGTCCAGTGGTACCCTCCTCCCCACCTGCCCACTTCAGTCTCCACCACCACGCACCCCCCCAGTCAATGGCAGGCGGCAGCACCCCGCCTGCAAGCCGCCCAGCCGCCCGCCAACTGACAGCGTACAGCTTGGCTGCATGCCTATTGGTCCACTGCGTGGGCCAATGGGTATGAACCAAACTATGATACACAGTCAGGTGGCGGAATGGTACTTGTTTCACAATTTGAGTTCCATACAACTGATTTGGTGCTACGCCGATGGCCCACGTGGTGGACAACAAACTCTAACTCAAGCTATGCTGGCCTCGAGATTGATGAGTAACGAGTAACTGTGGGCAAAGTGCTACTGCCCCACCATGACTGGGGGGTGCATGGTGGCGAGGACTGCAGTGGGCAGGTGGGAGGGTACCACTGGACCTGGGGTTTATGTGTGTGTTCCCACAGTCGGGTGAGGGGGGTTCAACTAGACCACCAGGGACCATGAAATACTTATGCCTGCAATAGGGCAGGGGGGAACGGTCCACTGGACCACCAGGGATTTTACTTAATGCACAGCCTGTGATTGGGTGAGGGAGTAAGGTCCACTGGACCACCAGGGATTTCATTTATATTACTGCCCGTGAGTGGGTGAGGGGATCGGGTCCACTGGACAACCAGGGCTATTTTTAACATTTGCCCATGATCGGGTGGTGAGGAGGGGGAACTGCAGGGCATCGGTCCCTGATGGCTGCAGCCTGGCAGGGTGCCAGGAGCAAGTCAATCATGGGAAATCAGCACACCACATGCAATTGGGGTCATAATGACATGCAAATGGCCCCCTTTGCACCTTACATACATTATGCCCTAATGTGCATGTGTAGTTCTGAATATCGGGATTATGCACCTAGCGCAAGTACACTTGCGCTGGTGCATCCCCCTGCTCCCCTACTGCCTCTTGCACCTGGTGCAGTGCCACTGCATCATGCCCAATGCTTGTGCCTTCAGTGCCATATTCAATGGTGCTGAGCCATGGTGCAGCACCGTTGAATATTGCCTGGTCCTCCCCCTGGCGAAACCCAGTTGTGCTGTGCCCAGGCTTGCACTACAGCCCGGCGCAGTTTGAATATCCCGGCCCAGGCATTTACATATTATTTTTACACTTTGGCTGGCAGGGGGTACCCACTACTACACCAGGTAAGTTTGTCTGTGAAGTGTGAAATTTCACCCGTGAAATCCACACTTCGTGTTCGAGCCTGCACTCTGTGAATGGACGAATTTTGCAAATTGCGCTTCACCAATAGAGCACAATTTGAGAAATATTTTGCAGACTGAATTTTGCTGACTTCACATATCATTACTTACCAGAAAAGTTCATTAGAATCCTACAGGTCAGTTCCACCACAGAACTTATTACATAATATAATTTATTTAAAGGCATCATAAATTCTTATATGAATTATTTAGTTGTTTTTTTTTTTATATATGTAGTCCACTTAGGCTCTGAAGAAGGAATTTAATTCTGAAATGTCAGTGCTTTTGCATTTTACATTAAGTGACACAAAGTAACAATACCTCTTAATGTGACTTTTTTTAAAGATAAAGACGTATAACAGAAAGAACAAAAAACAAACTGACAGACAAATTGTTTGCTTTCATGTATGATTTATTTGACATTACCAATAATGAAAATTAATCATGGATGGCTTGAGTTCAATGGATCTTTCCACATATCAGTATTGAAAACCAGTCACTGTATGGACTCCCCTAATAATATTTAATAAGGAACCAGCGACATAACAGGTAAATTAATGTTTGTCATAAGAGCATAGCAAGACAAAGTGGGCAAGTTTGTTATAAGCCACATCTAGCTTGTCCAGCAAGAATTTGTTTGCATTTTGGTAGACTGGGCTTCCATATTCTAGCACCAGGTGAATCATTTGTAGTGCAGTTTTTGCTATAGCATGCTTTGTGATAAAACAAAGGATATGCATCTCAATGTTCCTTTTCTTGCATTTACTTTTTTAACTATGTTGTTTATGTGGATGTTAAATTGGAAGGCATTGTCAATCACCACCCTTATATATTTATATACATTTGTGTCTGCCAGTTTTGCACAGTCTGCAATTTAATGTTTAGTAAGTTGTTTTCACCTTGTTTATTTTTATTCCAGAAACACATTGCTTGAGTCTTTTTTGAGCTGAACACCATGTTGGACTGTTTGAACTATCTGTGTAGTGAGTCAGAATCCTTTTGGAGTTTTAATTCCATTCCCATTCAGATTTTTGCTCTACTTGGTGTAGTTTTGCCTGCATAGAGTTTTATATCTGAGTCAACTAGGGATCTGAGGTTCGAGCAGACTCAATAGACCGTAAGGCCTAATCTGCTAGCAAATAGTATGTTAGTATGTTAGTAATTGTGTCATTGGGAACATTGTTTACATATATTATAGTATGGGGCTTGAAATGGATCCTTTTGGGACTCCTCTGTGGACGATGCCCACCTATCTAACATATCTAGTTGCAAAACCCTTCCATACCACATCAGCATTTGGACCTCACTTATTGTCAGCCTTTCCTGACATGCACTTCAGGGCTGTTTGGATTTTGAGCTGCAGTAAATGGACCAGCTGTGCAGCAGCAGGGCTCTGAGGGTGGGTCCAGAGCTATGCACTTCAGTCCATTTCCTAAGCAGTCCTCTGCTGTGGTCTGACTGCTTAAGGGGCCATAGCATAAGGGCAACTTGGAGTCTGCCTGGAGTCAGCTGTGAATCAGCCATTCAACCAGCCATGCTGCTCTCCATGGATATAGAAGCATAGGATTGTCTGTCAGTTACTGTACTTGTTAGAGTTATTAATTGTTTAAATATTGTATCGATCATTGAAGTGTAGCATTTAAGTGTCTGCACGCTAGATAGTGACTTAACTAATCAGCATATACTAGGGTCACTTTCTAAATGTTTTATAGTTCACTTAACTAGATGTACCATTGTAACCAGGTTTAAGGTATGATTCATTGTTTAGAAAGTGATCTATACTGTTACGTGGCACACAGTAGGGGGTTGGAATGTGATAGTACCTGATCGCTTCAAGGGCAGCTCACATTGAAGATTTATAATGTCATTTATGCTATTTTGATATGTTAATTTACTAGTAGAGTCAATTTAAATTACTATTTAGTATATAGCATAGGTATACAGGAGGATTGTTGCAGATTTTAATATGTCACTAATGTTTGGAGATGTGCCTAGGGACTGGAGATGTACAAATGTGGTTCTGATGTATTAAAAGGGATCAAGAAGTGAGTCACTTAACTACAGGTGAATTAGTTTGATAAGCATAGGAAAAGTAATGGATGGAGTGTATCAAAGATAGGTTGAATACACAGATGGTGAAGTTGCAAATAGAGGACAAACACCAGCATGGATTCACAGAGGGGCATTCATGTGTGACTAATTTGGTTAGTTTTTATGAGAATATAAGTGATGGTTTGGATAACGGAATATCCATGGATGTTATGTCTCTAGACTTTAAGAAGACATTCAATGCAGTACCCCATGATAAACTAATAAATAAGTTACTGAACTATGAAAACTGACTATAGCTTGATCAAGTGAATAGAAAACTGGTTATCAGATAGAGAGCAGAGTGTAAAGATCAAGGATGCCATTTCTGAACCAACTAGAGTGACAAGTGGAGTACCCGAGGGCTCTATATTGGGTCCTGTATTGTTCAGATTTTATATACATGATTTTGGAAAAGATCTGAACTCACCTCATAGTGTATTTGCTGATGATACAAAATTGGGTGAAAGGGTGGATACAATTGATAACCACAAGGCACTGCAAGACAATTTAGGGAGACTGGAAAATTGAGCAAGAAAATGGGGTATGACATTTAACATTATCAAATGAAGAGTTATGCATTTGGGGAATTCCAACCCTAGATATGATATTACTTGTTGCATCAGCTGACAGATGAGATGACTAGGGAGACGGATATGCGAGTTTTTTTATCGAATGATCTTAAATGGCAACACTAATGCTCGGAGATATTTAGAAAAACAAATTACTTGATATAACAAATAAATAGACATTTTGTCAGTAGAATAACATAATTTAGATGCCCTCTGTATAATTCATACATATGACCACATTTAGACTACTGATCGTAACTCTGGGAGCTTTGAATAAAACAGACAGACTCAAAGTTGAACATATACAGAGAAAAGCTACAAAATCAATAATGGGACAGGAGGACAAAATATATGAAGAATGTCTTAAGATTTTAAAATTAAATAGTCTCCATAACAGAAGGAGTAGGGGGGACTTTATTAGTCATGTTCAAAATTACTAGTGATGAACAATTGATGGAAGGAATGAGATTTAAATATAGAACAGTTCCAAACATAAGAAACACAGTAAACAAATTCAGTCAACCAATTTTAGAACTGAAAAATGCAAAACCTACTTTACCCAAAGAGTATATGGAACCACCTGCCATCAGAGGTGGTGGAAAACAAGGATTTGATCATTTTCATGGAATAGTTAGATAATTATTTAGTAGAAGGTTGGTTGACAGACTACTACTATTTGTATGGGACAGCATATATGGGCAAATTGTCCTCTGCAGTCTCTAAAAATCAAAGGCAATCAAAGTAAATTCCTATGTAGTGTAAGCTCACTCTGTCCCGATTTATTTAGTTTACCATACAATTTGTAGTTAGTATAGAATTTGTCTTGATATTTTACAGAAGTTTGGGTTAATCCAGATAATAATCAATACTGAGTATATTGTAGGTGTAAGCAGTATCACATCAATTGAGCACTGGAATTTGAGTGATTCAGTTTGGGCAACTTCAGTTGAGGGAACTCAGTTTGGGCAAATATCATATAATAGTGAGTAACAATTACAGCGACTGTTTTACATGATCGAATCCAACAATAGAGTGATCCACATTTATGGCGATCCAATTATTAGCCTGCCCCATTATCCAGGTGTGTCGTGAAGTAGGAATCCAATAGATAGGAGGGGTTAGGGGGGCACAGCTTCCTGTGGGGGTGAAGGGGTGGAGCTCCCCTGCGTCACATGGGCAGACTGCGATTTGACCGAATGGGTGGTGCAGGTAGTCATCGAGTAATTGATTCATATGCGGCAGGAGTATTTAAGTGGCATCGCATATAATCTGTGGTTACATGTGTAAATTGTAGCACAGTCGCCACACATAACTATTCGCTCATGATTGTCTAGCTTAAAAATACAGTCGCTGAAATATGCAGTTGCTGATTAATGCATTTGATGTAATGCAGTCGCCCAAATTGTACTCGCCCGATAATTGTCACTCAATTGACATGGAACCGGTGTGAGCTACAGCTGTTCCCTATCTTGGGTCAGCTCTCATTTGTCCTGATTTAATTAACTTATATTAATCAGTACAGCTAGTTATTACTCATTTTTTTAAGTCACAGTTAAGATTTAATCTACATTGTACATTAGTTCAGACTATTTGGTTGGAGGGGATTGCAACTGACTGCTGTCTTGGATCACCTAATAATCTGTACTGATTATAGGTAGAAGAGGAAAGGGGGGTGTAACAGGAAATTTTGGGTTTGTTACAGGTATTCTTAACTTGGACCAGTACAAAGAAAATCATTTAGCACTTGGACGCACCTGGAAATGGGTGTTGTGGCATAAAATAAAAATTTACGGGTATCAGAATAGGGGGAATATGGTATAATTGTATAAAATGTATACTCCTGAACTGTACTGTCTCCCACCCACAAAACCTGATGTAACAACCAAATGTATGATGTATGGAATGTGTTATCTTGCTGTATCTAAATGTGTACCTATGATGTGGAGCCTTTGGAAATGAGTCTCTAAACTCAAAGGGTTGTAATTCCGATCTCTAAAAAATAAAAATAAAAAATAAAAAATAAACAGAGTGGTTAGCTGTAATGATTGTGGAGCAGCACTTTTTCTAAGAGTGATGTGGACTATAGGTGGATGTCCAGTATGTAGGAGCCTGCATCAGATAAAGGCATAAATGATGTGGATAAGGTGGGAACTAGGAAGGTTTGTGTGGAGAGCCAGAGAAGCAGAGCAATGGAGAGAAAGGCAAATGGGATTTGCACCTAAAAATTAAGTTCTCTGGCATTAAAACAGTGCTTGTAGGCTTACCCATTATTATTGGACACCTCATCCTCAGGTAACCAGACAGCCATGGGATGCTGAATGGCATAGGTAGGTGGAAGAAGTAAGACTTCATTAGCAGCATCAGGAAGGGGATCTTTGGAAAGGGTGTTTTTAAGTAATAGATTTGATGCATTACATGGAATTGCTGAGAAAGCAACAGGATGCAGGATAATGGACCAAGTAAAAACAAAGATGTTAGGAAATGAATTACAGAAGAAGAAAAATGTGAATATGCAAGGTACATGAAGAAGGATGGAAACTGGAATCAGTCAGTGTGGAGCACAGAGTGAGGGGGAGGGTGTGGATAGTGTAGGTGGATGTGAGAGTATATTAGAGGCAGGTAAACTTATTCAGAGAGGAAGGATATACAGTGGAATGGAGACAGTGTCGGGGAGGTGAGTAGTGAATATGATGTGACATTATCCAGTGAAGACAGTAAGCAAGTTGATGGGGTACCGCTGGTAGAGAGGTCAGGGAGGAAAAAATAGGAGTCATGGATAGAGGAAATGGGAGAGTATTTTTTACTGGGGACTATATTATTAAGGGAATTGGATGGAGATAGAAGGGGTACAAGAATTTAAAATTACAGGTGAACTGCATGCCTGGGATGACTACTGAGAGGGTGTACTTAAGAATAGAGAGAATGATAAGGGGGGTGGGGGGAACCAGATGTAGTTATACACCTAGGTACAAATGATCTAGCTGAAGAGGAAGTGGAAGTGGTGAAAGAGAGATTTAGAGCACTGGGGAGCACCTTCAGGGAGTTAACAAGATCACTGGCATTCTTGGAAGTACTTCCAGTGCCAAGGCAAGTACAGTCTGGAAGAAAAGGATAGAGGATTTTAGTATCTGGCAGAGAAAATGATACAGGGGAGGAAGGATTCATATATATTGGGGACTGCAATTGATAGATTACATCTAAGCAGGAAGGGATTGATGGTACTCAAGGACAAACTAGGAGGGTATATTAAGCAAATTAGTAATTTAAACTTCTAAGGGGGCAGGTTGGTCATCAGACCAATAGTTATCTGGAAGAGGAGAATGACAGACCTACACTCCAAAATAGAAAAAAGAATCTAGTTGGTAGAGTGGGAGTAAAGCATTTAGAAATGGTAGGCATGGGGGAATATTCAGAGGGGAATATAGTGAAGGGAAGTAATAGGGAAAAGAAAGTGGGATTAGATTCCAGTTGGAGGGAAGTGTCCATGAACTCAAGAAGTCTTGGTAATAAGATGGATGACTTGCAGGTGCTATTATTTGGAGGAGAGGTGGATATCGCTGCAGTAACTGAGATTTGGGCCAAACCTTACCATGACTGGGACCTAATGATCCTTGAGTATAACCTATATAGAAGAGACAGGGTGATAGGGAAAGGGGTGGGTGGCAGTTTATATTAGGGAGGGTATATTAGGTACAAGGGAAGAGTTAGATTAGGTAAAGGTAGAAATTCTATGGGTTCAGTTATTGTCCAGTTAGGGAAGGAAGGTAAGGTTGGGGGTCGTTTACAGACCTCCCAACCAGGATGAGGAGAGGGACAGGAAATTATGCTCACAGTTACTAAAAACTGCAGAAAAGGGTGAGATTGTAACTGTAGGAGACTTCAACCTGCACAAGATTGACTGAAGTGACCAAACCATATCATGTGTCAAAAGTCAGTTGATTCTTGATGCCCTAAGATTGGGTTTCTGACTCAGGGAGTATCAGAACCCACCAGGGAGGGAACAATCCTCGATCTGGTGCACGCAAATAGGGAGCATGTGAAAGACATTAAAGTCAAAGATACATTGGGAAATAATGATCACAACACAGTGTGGTTCCAGCTAGATATGGGTAGGGAAAATATGCCAACTAAGACTAAGGTACTGGACTTTAGAAAGGTGCACTGTAGAAAAATGGGTGATTTGATAAGAAAGCAACTATCAAACATCAAGACAGATCTGGAGGTTGACAAAAACTGATCCATCATTAAAGAGGGGATATTAGCTGCAACAGATGAGTGTGTGAGGTTCAGGGGAAAATACTCTAGGACCAGAATGCGAAACTGATTTAATGTTAAGGCTGCCTAGGCAGAAAGAAATATAAGGTTGTCCCTTAAGAAATTCAAGAAAACTAATAGGGAGGAGGACAGGTTTATTTATCTAAATATGGCTAGTAAATCAACTAAAGTAGTTAGGTGGACTAAAACTATGAAAGAACTGCAATTAGCAGAGATAACTAAGAAGGGAGAGAAAGCATAATTATGTTACATAAGCGAAAAAAGGGACAAGAAGAAGGGGATAGTTTGGCTTCAGAAAGAAAACAGGTGGGTGGAGGAGAACTATGAAAAACCATAAGTGCTGAATACATACTTTTGCTTGGTATTCACCAAAGAAACAAATAGACCTGTGTCAATGGGGGGGGGGGTATGTAAGAGCACAAGGTAGTACGGGAACAGCAATAACCAGGGAAAAACTAAGAATGGGCTGTTGGCACTGAATGTGGATAGATCTCCTGGTCCAGATGGAATACATCCAAGGGTGCTGAGGAAGCTAGTGGATGAACTTGCGGAACCACTGGTGGACCTATTCAATAACTCATTTGAGTCAGGTGTGGTGTCACAGGACTGGAGGATGATCCATGTGGTACCCCTCCACATGAGCGGTCCTAGGGATGATCCTGGGAACTATAGACTGATCAGTTTGACATCGGTCATGTGCAGACTTATGGGAACTTTACTTAAGTAGTGGTTGGTAAATTATCTTGAGGAGCAGGGACTTCACAATAGTAAGCAGCACAGGTTTATGGGAGGGAGATCATGTCAATCTAATTGGATTGGATTTTTCAACTGGGTAACCAAATCAGTAGATAAGGGTCAAGCAATGGACATCTTCTACTTGGATTTTAGAAAGACCTTTAATTCTGTGTCACACAAAAAGCTGATTAGAAAAGACAGACCTAGAAGTTGGAGAAAAAATGACTAGATTAGTAGAAAACTGGCTGGGCTATAGAAACGAGATGGTCTTGGTGGAGGGAATACTAGCACTAGAGAAGTCACAAATGGAGTTTGCAAGGATCCGTTCTGGGACCAGAATTGCTCAATGACTTTATTAATGATGTTGAGGATGGCATAAGGAGCAGGATGTGCCTTTTAGCAGATGACACCAAGCTATGCAGGAGGGTGGACTCGGCTGAAGGGATTCAGGATCTCAAGAATGATCTGAAAATGCTTGAGAGGAAGTCAAGGCTTAGGCAACTTGGATTCAATATCAAAAAATGCAAGGTGATGCATTTAGGAACCAAGAATTCCAAAATGGAGTACTATCTGGAGGAGTTTGATTATCTGTTACAACAGAGGAAAAGGATCTGGCAACCTAAAGCACTCCACACAAAGTAGGAGAGTGGCAGCTAAAGCAAACCAGATGCAGGGTGCATTGCTGGGGGATCAACAAAAAGTGAAAGGAGGTCATTATGCCCTGTATAGTTCACTGGCGAGGCCTCATGTGAAATACAGTGTACAGCTCTGGCTGGCACCCTTACCTTAAAAATTCATTATTTTGCTAGAGAAGGTACAGAGGAGGGCAACAAAGATGACTGCAGGTCAGCAATGGAAAACATATGAAGAGAGGCTGAGAGACCTGAACATGTACTCATTGGAGGGGGATATGATAGATTCCTTCAAGTACTTTAAAGCAATAAATAGGGTAGATAAGGAGGCTCTCTTTAGGCTAAATGGAAATCATAATAAAAAGGGCATTATTTTAAATTGAAAGGTGGGACATTTAGAAGGGAAATCAGAAGGCAATTCTTCACTGAGAGGGTCATGGACAATTGGAACACACTGCTGGAAGAAGTGGTCATGTTGTAAATGGTGGGTAGCTTCAAAAGTGGATGGGATAGACAAAAGGTGAAAATAAAAGTTATGATAGTGGTGGGTGGAAAAGTCGGGAGGATTGTGGGGGCAGGGTTAATAGCTCAAGCTATGGACCCTGCAGTTTCGAGCAGATTAACTACACAGACTGGCCTTTTTCTGCTGGCTAAAATTGCTTTGTATTGTATTGTCTTATAATAACTGGCTCTCATTTTTTCCCTAAGGGAAATCCAGTTTGTAATTTGTCATTACAAAGAAGTGTTTATACCAGCAAACACATGCCGGGTTTCCTTTGCTCTGTGCACGCGCCTGCTGCTGCTGTTCCCTCTCATCGCCGAATGCCATGGCTTACTGTGGACACTATACTGACACTCGGACTCAGCAGTAAGTCCATTTAAAAGAAGAAAATTTGCTGGGCAAAAATGCTTCAAGTGGGCTACTTTAAAAAACAATAAAATGGGAACATTTTTTACTAAATGTTTCTTTCTGCAGCTGCGTCTGACCGACCTCAGACCCTGCTGAAACCTGGTCGGACTGTGGCTGCACAGAGATATCTTAATATTTTATATAATTGCTGTGGCAAAAAAATAAAAAAACGATACCCAGCAATTATACAAAATAAAATATGGGGTTGTTTTGTAAAACTCCAATTTTACACATACCCTCAGTGTTTGATGCTTAAATAAACCCCTCAAGCTTCGCTCTCAGGGTTTATGTAGCATCCAACACCTCGTGTGTGTGTGTGTGTGTGTGTGTGTGTGTGTGTGTGTGTAAATTCTTGTTAACATACAACCCCATATATTATTCTATATGTATTGTATTGTGATGTCATGAATAACCAAGAAAAGCACCTCACCTTCTGCCAGAGTGGTCACTTGTAATGTTATAATGAGTAAGGTCACAATGCTCTTGAAATATCAAAAAAGACTAGAACATGATATGTCAGCATAAATGTAGGTCTGGTTCTACACAGCATGTGTACTGTAAAACTATCTAGCAGGATACCATCTAATTGACAAAAGGAGATTGAAAATTCAATTGAATCAATACATTTAAGAATCTTAAATTGCCCCATTTAAGATCTGGCTTTTTAAACCATTCTAGGAAAGTTCTAGGAACGTTCTCATTGTGCTTGATTTCTGCATGTTATTATTAGGATATTCTATGTAATGTTATATTTTATGTTTGTCACTGATCACATGTCAAATGTGGCAGTTACGCTCATCTTTCCTACCAGCTTAATAAATAGAAACAGAATTTGTCAGCAGAAAAGGACCGCATGACCCACCCAATATGCCCAGATTGTCCCTGGCTTGTCTGTCTCTGCAGACCCTAACTGGTCTCTGGTGATCCTCCCTCCTCCCTACCTATTTACTATTTTTCCTCTATGTCTATCCCATGCATGATTTTGCCTCCATTACATCTTCTGGCAGTGTATTCCAGGCATCCATCACTCTTTCAGTGAAGTAGTATTTCCTCACATCCCTCCTAAACTTCCCCCCCTCCAGCTTCATTGCATGCCCTCTGGTTCTGGTGCTGTTTATCATTTGAAAGAGACCCCCTCCTGTACCCTATTCACCCACATGATGTACTTGTACGTTTCTATCATGTCCCCTCTCTCTCTCTTTTCTTCCAGGGTGTACATGTTAAGATCCCTCAGTCTGTCTTCATAGGGTGCTTAGTACAAACAATGCATCATTTTAGTTTCCCTCCTCTGGACTGCCTTCACCTTGTTTATATCTTTCTTAAGGTGCAGTCTCCAGAACTGGGCATAATAGTCAGAGTGGTTTCCCAAAAAAGTATTCAGAAATGAAAAGTAACCACTGACTACATTTTCTTTCAGCACTTTTTGAAGCTACTAGCTCTTTAAGTACTGTACATAAACATAGCAATAGTGTTGCTACCTGCACACACAACTATATGTGTGCCAGTGAAGGCAATAATGTAGCTACCCATTGGTGGTATCCCTGCCTACAATAATTCACCCCAATGTATCTGGCTTTATGAAGAGAAGATAGGGTAAAACAAATCTCAGACTCACCCTGAATGTGTTGTGGCACTGGACAGTGGGCAGGCACAATCCTCAAGGGGTAACTGGGGGAGATTATAGCCCTTGATGCCAAAAGGGCATTTGATCACATGGAGTGGGGGTTCATGCACGACACCCTGTAACAGTTTGGGCTGGGGTCAAAATTTAGAAGTTGGGTTCAGCTGTTGCATCATAACCCCACAGCACAAGTCCTGACCAATGGACAGCTTTCCCCATCCTTCACCCTAGCAAAGGGTTGTCCCCCTTGCTATACGTGCTCATGCTGGAACTACTGGCTGCTGTCCTCTGGAACAAGCAGGACATCAAGGGTTTTAAACAGGATAACATTCATCATAAAGTTGCCTTGTTTCTTGATGACCTTCTGCTGTATGTCCAAAACCAGTCCCAAGCTCTCTCTAAAGTGGCAGATGTTTTGGACCGAAACAGTCATGTTGCAGTTCATAGAATTATCTGAAGGAAAAGTGAACTTATGTTGCTGGGAAAAGAGAAAGAGAGAGAGAGGACCAAGGTCAGATACTGAGTCAAGTGTCCCTGTTAAAAGTAATCCCTGCCATTAAGTATCTTGGGGTGATCATGCCTAATATGGTAGTTGACCTCTTTGAGAAAAAATTACCCACCCACTATTTAAAAATATTAAAACTACCCTGGAAAGTTGGATGATCCTACCATTATTAACCCTGGGTAGAATTAACAATGTCAAGATGTGCACCCTTCCCAAACTGCAATACCTATTCCAGGGGCTGCCCATCCAGATCCCAGGAAAATTCTTCTCACAACTAAATTCCCATCTCAGTGTATTCATTTGGAAAATAAGTCTGCCAGGGGCTGTGCTACAGTACTGCAGGGGGGGGAGGCCGCACCTAGCACAAATCTTCCACCACTATCAACTATCTGGCAGGCCAGCTGGCTTTCCTGGGAGGTGCTGGGGTAGGGGGGTGGAGAATGCCCCTCCTGACTAGTGATGGAGAAGACAGAGGCAGAAAACCCACTCTTTAAGGACATTCTCAGCTCAAGTGATGCCACTCAGGAACTTGATAAGGTTAAGAATCCCTTTACAAGAACCACGGCTCAGGCATGGATCACTGCTCCCAATCTGATATCTCACAAGGCATAGTTGTCACATAAGACCTGGTTAATGCATGGATTCAAAGGGCTTCCATGTTGTGTTTTCCTAAATAAGTGACTGTTGGCATGGGGGAAGAAAAGGCTCAATCCAGTCAGACTGTTATATGAAGGTAGGGTTTTAAAGCACTTTGTCCAGCTTAAAAGGAAATACAAACTGGACCCGGAAGCTTCTTTGTGTACCCCAAAAATTAACTTGACAGAAAGGAAATTCACCTGGGCAGTTCCCTGGAATTATCCCTCATAGAGCAGGGGTTGTTTAGACCCCAGCCTGGGGCCAGGCCACTCTCTGCCTGCTATAAACTGCTCAGGGGAGGGGTCCTAGATCCACTGACCCCAGTTAAAGAACATTGGTCACAGGACCTGGGGCAACCTATATTTGTGGATACCTGCCATTGGGCAATCCATTATGCCCAATATGGAGCTCAAAACAACAAACATAGACAAATACAGTATAATTTTATGTACAGGTCTTATTTTATTCCAAGTAAGCTCCAAAGGATGGAGCCTAACTTTGATCCCAAATGCCCCAAGTAAAAGGCTGAGGAGGGTATCTTTGTACACCTGGCATTGACTTGTCTTAAGATAAAAGGTCTCTGGAAAGTATACTGCATCTAAGAATTGTAAAGTTTTTATTTCAAATACTCTTCCTGTCCCACGTGAAGAATTGGAGAAAAATCACACCATTGAACGTATTAACACTAGATTGTATAATTGGTGTAGAAAGGAAAATTTTCAGTTTATAAACTGTTGGGAAGTTTTTGCTAATAATAAAAATGTGTTTGCAAAAGATGGGCTACATCCGAACAAAAAGGGTATAAGTTAACTATGTAGCCACTTTCAATGTTCAATACAATCTTTGCATTTAAGCCATTGGGGGGTTGTAATAATAAAAATAATCAACATAGTAGTAGAAACAAGAATATTGCTAAATTAGATTTTCAATTGTTTAATGCACAAAGTTTAGTTTCAAAGTTTGATGAGTTAGCTGTTAGGGTAGTATCTGAAAAACCAGATGTTGTCAGCATTATGAAAACATGGTGGTAAATGAACCCAGAATGGGTACCCTCTATTCCAAGTGATTCATTATTTCATTTAGGTAGAGAAAACTGTAGAAGAGGAGGTATTGCTTTATTTGTTAATTCAGAGATAAATGTTACAGAAATATCTAGTAAAATCAAAATTAATAAAAGTATTGTGGAATCACTATGGGTAAGGTTAGAGCTAGGTCAAAAAAAACTTGTTTTAGGACTTTGTTATAGCACCAAACTCAGATAAACAGGCTTTAAGTGAAATTATGTCTGAGATGGCAGTAGCAGCAGATTTAGAGGACGTTATATTAATGGGAGATTTGAACCTGAGTGATACTGACTGGGAAAATAAAAAAGCAATGCATACTACTTCAAAAGATTTAAAAAAAAATTTGTAGTGAATTAGATATGATTCAATCTGTTACTCTACCTACTAGAGGTTTAAATATACTAGATGCGGTTTTGAGTAGTGAACCATTAAAAATATTAAATTGTTCGGTCTCTACTCCATTATGTAATAGTGATCACAATGCAGTTACTTTCAGTCTTTAATTTCCTTTTTCAATTTCGGATAACATCACTGAAGTCTACTTATATACTACAGTAGATAAGGAAGCTTTAATACAACATCTATCTAAAATAAAATGGAGTGAGTTGTTGACATCTGATGATATTAATGAATTATGGTCTATTTTTAAGAAAATAATATTGGGAGCTGCAAAAAAGTTTATCCCAAAAATAAGGAAAATGAGACTAAAACATTGACCAAAGTGGTTATCCACAAAAATAATTAAGATGATTAAAAAGAAAAAGAAATTATTTAAAAGATATAAAGAAAGTAAATGCAATCGATTACTATCCTCCTTTAAACAGTTGCAAAGAAATTGTAAAAGAGAAATAAGACAATCCAAAAATACCTGAAAGAAATATAGCATATCAAGCACTAAAAGGAAACAATAAAATACTGTATAGTTATATAAACTCTCTAAAGAAACAAGATAGTTAAGTAGGCCCCTTGAAAATAAATGGAATAGACATCAGTGACAAAATAAAAATGGCTAACGAACTCAACACCTATTTTTGTAATTCCTTTAATGGATTGACATCAGATAATGAGTATGAGATTAGTAATATTAGGAAATCCTATGGAAATTACTCTGGAAAATATAAAAAAGAAATTAGAGTCTATTAAAAAGTGCACACCACCAGGTCCAGATGACATATCAGGAGGCATGTTATTATTAATGAAAGACCATTTAAGTCTACCTTTGAAGCTAATATATGATAGAAGTTTAAAATCTGGTTCAGTGTCAACTGATTGGAAATAAATATATATTACTCCACTATATAAAAAGGGTGATAGAAGTTTGGTGGAAAATTAGCCTTACTTCAATTATATGTAAGATGCTTGAACGAATTATTAAGGATGAACTGTCTCCAATTATATCATCTATGGATACCACTCAATAAAAGGAAGATCATCTGTCACAAATCTTGTCAGTTTTTATGACTATGTAAGTGACAAACTTTATAAAGGACTACCATGTGATGTGGTTTTGTTGGATTTCAAAAAGGCATTTGATTCAGTACCACATTGGGCTTTGACTCAAAAATTACTAACATTAAAAATCAACCCATTATTTGCAAATTGGCTTAAAGACTGGTTAAAGAATAGAAGACAATGTGTATCTATTGATGGTTTTAGATCATCTTGGAATCCTGTCTTGAGTGGTGTCCCCCAGGGTTTGGTACTTGCAACAATTATTTTTCAGTGCTTTATTTCAGACCTATCTTGTAATATTGAAAGTAACATCATAAAATAAGCTGATGATTGCAAAATGGTAAACACTGCAAGACTCTCAAGTGATTTTTTAATCATTCAAAAAGACTTGGATACATTAGAAAAATGGTCAATAAGTTGGAATTTGAGATTTAATACATCAAAATATTCAGTTTTGCATTTTGGGAAAAAGAATATCAAACATCAGTATTACTTGTATAAGGAGCCAATTATGAGTAAAGCAAATGAAAAAGATCTTGGGGTTACGATAGACTTAAATTTTAATTTTGACATTCACATTACAAATAGTATTAATAATGCAAATAAAATGTGGTTGTCAATTAAAAGAAATATTGTATTCAGAAATTCCAAGGTTCTTTTTCGTCTCTTTCATACATATGTACGTCCATATTTGGATTATGAATCCCAACTTTGGTCCCCTATTTGAGTAAAGACATTAACAGGATAGAAAGGGTACAAAAAAGAATTACAAAATCCTTTTTTTTAAATAAACATACATCCTATGAAAATAGATTACATAAATTAAATTTAATGTCTTTAGAACAAAGGCGCCTTAGGGGGGACCTATTATTTATTTGGGATATAGTTGATGATGTCAACTTATTAATTGATTGTGGCCTAGAATACAAACAATTACTTGCCAATACTAGAGGTCATCCACTTCAGTTGGAGCAACGCAAATGCAACACAAAAAAAGAGCTTTTTATTTTTCACAAAGGGTAGTGAAACCCTGGAACAAACTACCATTAAATATTGTCCTAAGTAATAATGAAGACACATTTAAAAGCAGACTTAATAGATACTTGTTAACTCATACAGGTATCTCAAGCTATATGTACGTTTTGGGTCTTTATGGGTCTAAGAGCCTGTTGCACCCTATGTATCCTAGTATGACTCCTAGTATGGTGTGAAGTACATAGAATAAAGGAACAAGTCATGGGTGCACCTTTCCCTTTCTCAGCACTGGAAGAGTTGGTGGGAGCAGATTCACCAAATAAATTCTCCAAGGAACAGCCTTTCTGGGGATTGGCTCCTATCACTGCAAAGGAAACAATAGCTCAGCATTGGAGGGCCTCCTCACCTCCCAGCATAACAGAGTGGTCCAGCAACCTCATTGAATGTTTGAAAATTGAAAATGTTCACTGCACAGCTAATGACCAAGAGGGGGTGTTCGAGGCCATGTTGGCACCTCTCCTTGCTGCATTACAATCAGATGTCTTCCCTGCATAAATAACTGTTACAACCCAACCAATAGTTAAGGAAATGCTGATACTGATTAGAATATCTGCTGCAAATACCATATGGCCCATTGATATGCTGCAGTACAGCTCTGTGCAATTATGCGTGTGACGGATGTAGGCAATTACCTGCTGAAACGTAGTTCTGTTGGAAACACTGTATGATGAATTTATGTATGTAGCTGCCATGAAAAAGCTTTAATACAAATATTTTACAGAAAAAAAAGTTGTGCAGCTACCTGAGCATGCAGCTGTAGAAACATAGAAACATAGAACCTGATGGCAGATAAGGACCGCTTGGCCCACCTAGTCTGCCAATTTCCCTACCTAACAGATAAGCTGCAGATCCTAGTTAACCAACAGCCTACTTCCTCCTACCCCCCCACTAGAATTGCCTTATGCCTGTCCCATGCATTCTTGAATTCCCCCACTGTTTTTGACTCTACAACCTCCTCAGGAAGGCTGTTCCATGCATCTACAACCCTCTCTGTGAAGAAATACTTCCTCACATTACCTCTGAGCCATCTTCCTCTATCTTCAAATTGTGCCCACTTGTTCTTGCACATCTCTTTTTCTGAAATATGCTACCCTCTTGGACTTTGTTGATTCCCTTGAGGTATTTGAAAGTTTCTATCATGTCCTCCCTCTCTCTCTCCTTTCCTTGAGGCTATACATCTTAAGCTCCTTTAGTCTTTCTTTATTTGTCTTCTGGTGCAGACCCTGCACCATTTTGGTTGCCCTCCTCTGGACAGCCTCCACCCTGTCTATGTCTTTGCGGAGATGGGGTCTCCAGGACTGTATGCAGTACTCCAAATGTGGTCTTACCAACTGTCTGTACAGAGGGCCAACAACTTCCTGTTTTCTACTGGTGATGCCTCTCCCTATGCATTCCAGTATCCCCCCCAGCCCTCCTTACTGCCTTCTCACATTGCTGACCCACCTTTAGGTCATCTAATTTGATTACCCTCAGGTCTCTTTCCATTTTTGTTGTTGTCAGTATCTCACCCCCCCCGTTGAGTAGTCTTCCCCAGGGTTTTTGTTTCCCAGGTGCATTACTTGGCACTTCTTTGCATTGAATCTAAGCTGCCATACACTTGACCATTCCTCCAACCTTGTCAAGTCCCTTTTCATCCTTTCCACCCCACCTTGCGTATAAACCCTGTTGCAAATCTTTTTGTCATCTGCAAAGAGACATGCTTTTCCTTCCAGTCCCTCTGCAATGTCACTTATAAAGGCATTAAAAAGGACCGGCCCCAGTGCTGAACCCCACAGAACCCCACTAGTAACCCCCCTTTCTTCACTGTGGATTCCATTTACTATTACCCTCTGTGTCCTGTTTTCCAGACAGTGTTTTACCCAGGCTACCACCCTGGGACCCATTCCCAGGCTGGCTAATTTTTTTATTAATCTTTTGTGTGGGACTGTGTCAAATGCCTTGCTAAAGTCTAGGTTGGCCAATTCCACAGTCCCTCCCTGAACTGCTATTTTGGTCACCCAGTCAAATAAATCAATTAGATTTGTCTGACATGACCTTCCTGCTGTGAATCCATGCTGCCTTGGGTCCTGTGCCCCACTGACCTCTAGGCACTCAACAATTCTTTCCTTCAGAAGTGATTCCATCATTTTCCCTACCACTGAGGTCAAATTGACAGGTCTGTAGTTTCCTGCCTCTGTCTTGTTCCCACTTTTGTGAAGGGGAATCACATCTGCCCTCCTCCAGTCCTCAGGTACCACATGAGCCTCCCTTGATTTATTAAAAAGGGTAGTCAGTGGTGTTACTAGTTCTTCTCAGTTCTTTTAGAATTCTGGGGTGAATCCCATCAGGCCCAATTGCTTTATCCACCTTCAGTTTTAAGAGTTCTTTCAGAACCCTTTCTTCTGTGAAAGGACTAATATCAACCCCCCTATTCAGAGTGCTTCTATTGATGGATTAGGTATCTCCTCTGCTCTTCCATTGTGAATACTGAGCAGAAGTATTAGTTCAGTATCCCTGCTTTTTCACTGTCACTCTCTGCCCAACCACCTTCCTCTTTATTCAGCCTCAGTATCCCTGCCTTAGTCTTTCTTTGCTCCCTAATTTACCTATAAAAGGTTTTATCTCCCTTTTTAACCAAGTTGGCTATCTTTTCCTAGGTTTGGGCCTTTGCTATTCTGACTGCCTTCCCCACGTCCTTCTGCTTTAACTGGTGCAGTTCTCTGTCCTGCTCCTTCTGTGTTTCCTTATACTTCATGAATGCTATCTTTTTCTCCCTAACCTTCCCCGCCACTTCTATTGAGAACTATAGTGTTTTTTTTTTCTTTTGTTTTGATTTATTTGCTTCACACAAAGGCTTGTTGCCTCTGTGATGGCGGTTTTGATGTTTACCCATTGTTGTTCCACCCCACCTTCTTGCCTTTTTGCCAGTGCTTTTCTGTGGCACTCTCCCATTTTGACAAAATCAGTCCTCCTGAAGTCCAGTACCTTCACTTTTGTATGGCTTGACTCTACAGCTAAGTTTATTGTGAACCACACTGTTTGGTGGTCGCTTGTTCCCAGATGGCTACCCACTTCAAGATCGGAGATCCTCTCTCCATCCCCATTTTAGAGTACCAGGTCTAAGATTGCTCCCTCCCGAGTGGGTTCTAAAACTAGCTGTCTGAAGGCATCCCCCCTATAGGGCATCAAGAATGGCCCTGCTCTTGGATGTGGCTGCAACAAAGGTGCTTCAGTTAACATCTGGCATATTCAGGTCCCCCATCAGCAATATATCCCCTTTCTCTGCCATCCTAAGGATGCCTTCTAACATTTCCTTGTCCATTTCCTCCCCCTGAGATGGGGGTCTGTATACAACCCCTGTGCCAAATAGGTGTAATAGTCATGGCAATAGTGTAGCTACCATAGCTTGCAGCCATATGTGTGTAATAGTCATGGCAATAGTGTAGCTATGCTAGAACACAATAATATATGTGCAGTAGAGGTGGAAACAATGTAGCTACCCAAGTACACAACTATATGTGTACAATATTGATGGTAAAGCTATGGCTACCCAAGCACGCAGTCATATGTGTGCAATTATGATGGCAATAGTGTAGCTACTCTAGCACAATGCTAGACAGTATTTGTACACTAGTGCTTGAAATAGTATAGCTTCCATAATACGCACTCATATGCGTTCAATAATGATGACAATAGTGTAGCTGCCATAGTACTTAGCCATATGAGTGCAACAGTGATGGCAGTAGTGCAAATACAATAGCACATAGCCATATGTATGTGCAATAGAGATGGCAACAGTGTAGCTACCATAGCTTGCAGCCATATGTGTGTAATAGTCATGGCAATAGTGTAGTTATGCTAGAACACAATAATATATGTGCAGTAGAGGTGGAAACAATGTAGCTACCCAAGTACACAACTATATGTGTACAATATTGATGGCAAAACTATGGCTACCCAAGCACGCAGTCATATTGTGTGGTAGTGATGATGGCCATAGTATTGCTATTCTAATATGGAACTATACATGTGCTGTACTGATGCAATAACATAGATCCCCTAGTACAGAGCCATATTTGCATGCTGTTGCAATGGCAATAGTGTTGCTACCCTAGCACCAAATAATATGCATGCAGGACTGATGGTAACAGTGTAGCTGTCCTAGCATTTCTTATGACATGCAAGGATGTGAACCACAACTGGGTACTTTTTACATCCCAGTTTTCCACAATGTGTGATCTTCACAGTCCATTTCTGGCCGAGCGCATAAAACATAACCATGTTTCATATTGTCAGACCCTTAAAACCTATGGCAAATTATATTTAATGGCACAAAAATGAAGCACCCCTGAATCATGGTCCATTTTTCACAAGGCCAGCAATGAATGAATGTATGCTCCTGATAAGACAGTCAAAGGCCTAGTATTTGAAATCCAAATGATATACCTCTAGAAATAGTCCTAGGGCTTCAAGGAATTGTACTGGTTCTTTTTGAAATGAGTCATCTCTTTCTTTATCCTGTTACTAGAAATGTAACAAAACTTTACTTCACTGCAAAGAGTCAGGAATGTCCTGACTTCACCCCAGTGTCATGTACTGAAGTTCTTTTTTATTAAAATAAAGGCTTTCAAACACTTAGGGCCCCATATTCTGAGGTGGCAGTTTGTGCACGCAAACACGTGTGCCATGCAGCGAAATAGGGCCATCCGGCTCTGGCGCAATATTTAACCAGATAGCATGATCTGAACTGACAACACTATCTGTCTAAATATCGGGCCATGGTAGCACAGTGCAAGCAGTCATCATGCTTTGTGCTGCACTACCAGAGCATTGGGCTGAAGACCACCTATAAGTGTACAGTGTGGCACACACTGGATAGTGCCACAGCCCCTATGGGCAATTTTCAGGCCACACATGCAGATGAGCCCATTGGGCATGCATGGTGCTAACGGGCCATTTGCATGCCCATTATGGGCTCATCTGCATGCATACTTCAGCCAGTGCACTGGTCCAGTTCCCACTTCCAAACCCTGATTCCCTGTCCACTACAAGAGATGAGCCTTGGTGGTCTAGTCATCAATCCCCAGCCTCGATCCTCTTTGATATTAAAATAAAATCATCCCAGGTGGTCTAGCAGTCCCTTCCATGCCCTGGTCCCCGCTGATATTAAAATAAAAATAAAATCATCTTTTGTCTAGCAGTCCCTTCCATGCTCCGAGCCCCTCTGATATTAAAATAAAATGATCCCTGGTGGTCTAGCAGTCCCTCCTGTGCCCTGATCCATTATGACAATATAATAAACACATCCCTGGTGGTCTAGCAGTCCCTTCCATGCTGTAATCACCTGTGATATTATAATAAACTCTTCACTGGTGATCTAGTGGTTCCTTCCAAGCCTCGATCCCCTCTGAATATTCAATAAAAAATCCCTTGTGGTCTAGCCTTTCCCCTCCCCAACCCCAACCTGCCCATATCAGACATCTGCATGTCCCTGGTGGTATAGTGGACCCGCCACCCCCATCCCCTGCAGGTAGGGACCACACGACCACCAGGGCTGATTTTATTTTAATATCAGAGGGGATCAGGGCTAGCGTTGGACTGCTACACCACCAGGGATGATTATATTTTAATTTCAGAGGGGATTGCGGAGAGGAAGGGACTGCTAGAACACCAGGGCTGAATTTTTTTTAATTTCAAAGGGGATCAGGCCACAGAACGGACCACTAGACCACCAGAGTACCTAGCCCTTAACAGTGTGTGGATAGGGTGCGGGGCACCTACCCCCTCTGCACACCGTTAAGGGCTGGGTTTCAGAAATGTTAAACTGTGCCATGCTGGAGGCCATTTAGCACTTCTGAAACTTTGTGATGCGCCACATGTGCATGAGGGATCCCTCATCTGCATGGGTGCAGCATGAAATTGTGTGTGATGGCACTATCAGGGGTGTGCTGTTCATAGATGACCTTTGAATATGGCAACGCCCCCAACAGCTGGCGCTATTCTGGGTTAGCCCATAGCAAACCCAGTTTGTGCTGCACTGACCTTTTAAATATGGGGCCCTTAAGCCATTCTCACCCACTTCAAAATAAAAATCCTCCTCTCACCCACACAGACCTTTTGAAATTATGCACCCCCACCCTGCCACCCTACTGAGCCCACCTCCGTCCTCCCCTACATTCCAGGTAAAGTTTTTATGATAAAATAGGTGCTGATTGTAATGTAAGTTTCTGGCTGCCTGCCGATCATAAGGAACAGATCTCCCTTCCCCCCACCCACACCACATCACCTGAACACACCCACCTTCCCCTCCCCATATCTGAGAGTCAGTGAGACCATTATTTTTTATTTGTGAACTCTTTTTATCTTTTTATGATCGTCCCCTAGGACTATCTCTGGTGTGGTCATGGCGACCAGCCAACTCCCGCTCCACTTGAAGTATCTCTGCACCATTCCACAGTCTGGGATTACCTTCAACCTCACCACCAAACCCACGACCCCCCAGCTCTGAGCCCCCCAAGGTAGGACCACCTTACCTCCTACTGGCGCTCCATCTAGAATCTAGCAGGGTGTCCAAGGTGAGGAGGAGATCCAGAGGCAGGCTTGGAGCAGACCCAGCTCTGAGTGTGGGGGGGGTCAAGCACCAGACCCACCTTCATCTTCCCAGGTGCCAAGGCCTTTTTCTTTGTTCAGTTCCCCTTGGAGCATGGGCGTGCAATGATGTACAGTCTGCTCCCAAACTACGGTTGCCGACGTGGTGTGAGGTGTGGTGTCTAGCACCTCAACCACCAGGCCAGCTAGTAAGATCATTCTTGACAGAACCCCCAACCTACTTTACCCTCAAACACTCAACCTCCCATTCTCCCAAATAAATAATACAGGTGTATTAACAAGTAGCAGCACCTGTAACAAAGAAAACCATCCAGTGCTGGAGTGCAAACTATGAGGTGCCGTCTTCACTCTGAGTCCTGCAATGGATTGAATGGTAAAGTAAAGTTTCCCGACACCTCTAGAAGGAACATGATCTTTTGCATACTGAAAGGTACTGACAAGATTAGAAAGTCGAAGGTGCTTGATCTGGTTTCCTGGAGCAGGATGTGGGGACACATCCTGAAGCTGAAGAGCAGTAAATTCAGGGGGTAACACGAGGAGGAACTTCTTCTTCCAGTGGGTGGTGAACTTATGACACAGCAGAGACAGTGGACATGAAGACAGCACAGGACTTTAAGGTAAGTCTGGATACATTTCTGCTTGCCGACAAGTGGCTCATTAGGAACTGCAGATAGAAGAAAGGGTAGGGAATCCCTCTAAATTGGTACATGTGTCTAGAGCATACTTATGTCATTCTTGCTTATAAAGTGGGGGGTTGCAGACATGATACAGTTATAGTCCCTTCTGACCTTAAATTACTATCTTACTACTGTATGTCACCTTCAACATTTTGCTGCTCAGTTTTACTATACTGTACTATGCTTGTAATGTACTGTGGATCTTGCTGCTCAGTCTTACTATACTGTGCTTGCACCATACTGTACTTTTACTGTAAGCTGATTGTACTGTACACTGATTGTACTGTACTTGTGATGTTCCATGCCTGTATTGTACTGTACATGTACTCTACCGTGCTTCCCCTGTACTGTATAATGCTTGTACTGCACTTTGCTTGTACTGTACTGTGTTTGTACTGTACTGTACTGCACTGCACTGTACTGTGCTTTCACTGTACTATACTGTGCGTGTACTGTATTGCACAGTGCTTGTACTGTAATGTGCTTCTGCTACACTGTACTGTCCTTCTACTGTACTGTACTGTTATATTCTTGTACTTAAGTGTACTTGAACTGTATCATACTGTACATGATCTGAAAAGTATTGTACTGTGTTTGTGATGTACTGTGTTTGTACTGTACTGTGCCTGTACTGTACTATACTTGTTCTGTGCCATACTGTACCATGCTTGTACTGTGCTGTGTTTGTACTGTACTTGTACTGAATTGTATTGAACTGAACTGTACTTGTACTGAACTGTACTGTGCTGTACTTGTACTGCACTATACTATACTGTGCATATATTGTACTGTGCTTGTACTGCACTCTACTGTACTGTGCTTGCACTGTCATGTACTAGTATTTAACTGTATTGCACTGTGCTTGAACATTACTGTGCTTTTACCACACTGTACTTCTACCTACCTGTACTGTGATTGTACTGTACTTGTACTGTACCGTGGCTGTACTGTACTTAAGCTGTGCTGTACTGTGCTTGTACTGTAGTGTGCTTGTGTTGTACTGTACTGTAATATACCATACTGCATAGTATTGTACTCACACTGTACTGTGCTAGTATTGTACTTGTACTGTACTGAGTTAGTACTGTACATGCACTGCACTGTACTGCACTGAGCTTGTACTGTACTCTACTGTGCTTTTCTGTGTTGTGCTTGTGCTGTACTGTGCCAGGGACTGTAAGGTTCAACTGTACTTGTACTGCACTGTGCTTGTAATGTATTGCAGGTGTACTGTATTTGTACTGTACTGTGCTTGTACTATATTCTATGTGTACAGTACTGTACTCTGTTGTGCTGTACTGTGCTTCTACTGTGTTGTACTTGTGCTGTGCTGTACTGTACTGCACTGTGTTTGTACTGTGTCATGCTCATACTGCACTGTACGTGTACTGTAATGTGCTTGTATTGTGTTGTGCTTGTACTGTACTGTACTGCACTGCACTTGGACTGTACTGTAAGTGTACTGTGTTGTGCTGTGCTTGTGTTGCACTGTGCTACACCGCACTGTACAGTACTGTACTCAGACTGTACTGTACTGTGCTATTACTGTACTTGTACTGTACTGAGCTAGTACTGTGCTTGCACTGTACTGTACTGTACTGCACAGTGTGTGTACTGTACTGTGTTGTGCTTTGCGGTGTTGTGCTTGTGCTGTACTGTGCCAGGGACTGTAAGGTTTGACTGTACTTGTACTACACTGTACTGTACTGTACTGTACTGAACTGTTCTGTGCTTGTAATGTACTGCAAGTGTACTGTACTTGTGCTTGTACTATATTGTACCTGTACCATGCTGTGCTTGTAGTGTACTATGCTCATAATGTGCTGTACTTGTACTGTAATGTGCTTGTATTGTGTTGTGCTTTTACTGTACTGCACTGTGCCTGTGCTGTACTGTAAGTGTACTGTGTTGTGCTTTGCTGTGTTGTGCTTGTGCTGTACTGTGCCAGGGACTGTAAGGTTTGACTGTACTTGTACTGCACTGTACTGCACTTTACTGTACTGTACTGAACTGTACTGTGCTCGTAATGTACTGCAAGTGTACTGTACTTGTGCTTGTACTATATTGTACTTGTACTTTGCTGTGCTTGTACAGTGCTTGTAGTGTACCGTGCTCATTCTGTGCTGTACTTGTACTGTAATGTGCTTGTATTGTGTTGTGCTTTTACTGTACTGTACTGCACTGTGCCTGTACTGTACTGTGAGTGTACTGTGTTGTGCTTGTACTGTACAGTACTAATATTGTACCATGCTTGTACTGTGTTGTACTTCTACTGTACTGTGCTTGTACTGTACTGTACCATACCATGCTTGAACTGTACTGTGTTTGCACTGCAAAGGCCGATGGCACATTTATAAGGTAGAAAAACAAATGGGCAGACTGGATGGGCCTTGCGGTCCTTATCTGCTGTCAACTTCTATGTTTCTATGTTTCTATGTATTGTAGTAGTAGTCATAATATTTTATTTATTAAGCACCAATCCCAGGGGCTCTGAGGCTCAGCCACTGATACTTCCATCTCATCCGGGTCGAGTCTTAGACACCCAGTCCTGGATCTCATCTAGGCATGCATTCAGCACATCAACCATACCAGGTATTCCAGGTGCAAATGACAGGCACAGCTTGGTATCATTAGCATAGCAGTGAAAACCCAAACCGTAACATATGATGTCACCTAGGGGCAGCATGTACACTGCAAACAGTGTAAGTGAGCGTACTGAACCCTGGGATGCACCACAGAGTAGGTGCTTGTACCATACTGCACTAAGCTTGTGCTGTAATGTACTTGTAGCTAACTGCACTCTACTGCCTTGTACTGAACTTACTGTACTCTGCTCATAGTGTACTTTGCTCTTGCTGTACTGTACTGTGCTTGTACTGTACTGTGCTGAATTTACAATGTAATTTACTGTACTTGCACTGTGCTGGACTGTACTGTACTTGTACTGTACTGAGCCTGTAATGTATTTGTGCTGTACTTTATGTGCTTGTACTGTACTGTGCTTGTTCTGCACTGTGCTTGTAAAGTAATGTACTGTGCTTGTTATGTAAAATACTATACTTGTATTGTACTGTACTTGTAATGTACTATGTACTATACTGTACTGTGAGTGCACTGTACTGTGCTTACACTGTACTTGTACTGTACTGCACTGCACTGTGATGTGCTGTTCTGTGTTTGGACTGTACTGTACTGTAGTACTGTACTGTGCTTGCACTGTACTATACTAGTGGTTTATTTCTTAAGCACCCAATCCCACGAGCTCTGACGCTCGATCACTAATACCTTTGTCTGGTCAGGGTTGTGTCTTAGCCAGCTAGAGAACATCCAGTCCTGGATCTCAACCAGGCGTGAATTCAGTAAATCAACTGTGCCAGGTATTCTGGATGCAACTGACAGATACAGCTGGGTATCATCTGTATAGCAGTGGAAACCCAAGCTGTAGTGTGTGATGATGTCACTCAGGGACAGCATGTATACTGTGAACAACATGGGTGATACGGTTAAACGCTAGGGTGCACCACAGAGGAGATACTTGTACTGTAATGTGCTTGTTCTGAACTGCACTTTTACTCTACCTTTCATGTACTGAACTTATTGATATTTTGCTGTACTGTGATTTTACTGCACTGTAATGTTCTTGCACTGTACTTCTAATGTGCTGTGCTTGCACTGTGCTGTACTTGTACTTGTACTGTACTGTGCCTATACTGTACTATACTTGTACTGTGCTTGTACTTTACTTATACTGTGCTGTGATTGCACTGCATTGCACTGCACTGTACTATACTATACTGTGCTGTACCATGCTTGTAGTTTACTGTACTTTACTGTAGTGTTCCATGTTGTGCTTGTTCTGTGCTGTGCTAAACTGTGCTTGTACTGTACTCTGCTTGTGCTGTGTTTGTACTACACCGCACGTGTACTGTACTTTACTGTACTGTGCTTGTACTGTACTTTGCTTGTGCTGTACTGTGTTTTGCTGTTCTGTACTGTGCTGTGTTTGTACTATACTGTGCTATACAGTGCTTGCACTGCAGTGTACTTGTGCTGTACTGTGTTTGTTCTATACCGTACTTGTACATATGTGCTGCACTGTACTGTACCATGCCGTGCTTATACTGTACTGTGCCATACCATAGTGTGCTCATACTGTGCTTGGACTGCTCCATGTTTATACTTTATTGTACTGTAATGTACTGCGCTTGTACTGTATTATGCTTATACTGTACTGTGCTCATGTTGTGCTTCTACCGCACCATGTTTATAATTTCTTCTACTGTAATGTACTATCCATGTACTACACCATGCTTGTACCGTAATATACTTTACTGTACTGTAATCTTACATTTGTTCATGGGTCTCATACCCAAGAATGTGCGAGACCACTCTTATAACTTTAAAAGTGATCTCACGGCAGTATCAACATACAGTACAGTGCTTGTGCTGTACTGTCCTGTGCTGTACTGTGCATGCACTGTACTGTGCTTGTAATGTACTGTACTTTGGTTGTACTGTACTGTGATTGCACTGTACTGTACTGTACTTGTACTGCACTGTGCTGTACTTTACTGAGTGTAATTATACTGTTTATACTTTAATGTACTTGCACTGAACTGTACTTAATGTACTTGTACTGCACATTACTGTTATTGCACTGTACCGTACTGTGCTTGTACTGTACTGTTCTTGTACTGCACTGCACTGTACTGTACTCTGCTTGTACTGTACTGTACTGTATTGTACTTAACTGTATTTTAATATATGGATACCCCCTAATAATAGTATTGAAAAGCATACACAAATTTTGGGGAAATACCATCATTACCAAAGTGGGAATACCACACTTCACAAGTAATAATACTATCATTCAAGTGCCATAATACCATTGTTTGGGACCTGAATGATAGTATTATCAGCAAAAGACAACAGCACAAGCACTAGTCTGCCTCCTGATGTCTTTCAAAGCATGCCTTCCAATTTTCCTGTGTGGGCAGGCAGAACAACTTTGGAAATATGGCATCTCTCTCTCTCTCTCTCTCTCTCTCTCTGTCTCGCTCTCACTTAGCGAGAGAAATATTCTCGGTGCTAGCAGCACTTATTTTTTATTTTTTTTTATTTTACCATAATGTTAACTATCTTGTTGATCCTGCTTTCACTAATCTCACTACTAAAGTCATCTCACCACTAAAGGTAAGAGTCAGAGTGAGTGAATCGGCAGTGCAGTGCTCCTGCCTCCAGTAAGGAGTCTGCAGAGTAGATGTCAGGCACCCCTAGTATGTGTTAGAGTGAAATAGTCGGGCACCTGTTTTTAGTCCAATAACATTTTCAAATCAGATCCATATATTAGAAGAAATAAAGGATAGGTTAGTGTACATTACCAGGGAGTCCTACCATCTCGCGGTTCTGGACACATTGGAACCTCTTGAGCTTCGCTCTCGAGGTTCCTATGTTTCCTGAACTTCTCTATGGTATTACTCCCCAGTAATGTACACTAACCTATCCATTAATCTATTTGTACTGTACTGTGCTGTTCTCTAGTTTTCTTGTACTGTACTTGTACTGAACTGTACTCTGTTGTGCTTGTGCGGTACACTACTGTGCTTGTGCTTGCTGTGCTGTGCTGTACTGTACTGTACGCTACTGTGCTTGTACTGCACTCTGAGTGTACTGTACTGTGCTGTGCTTGTAGTGTAGTGTACTGTACTGTACTGTGCTTGTACTGAACTGTGCTTGTACTGAACTGTGCTTGCCATACTGTGCTTGTACTGTATTGTAGTAGTAATAATAGTTTATTTATTAAGTGCACAATCCTTGGGGCTCTGAACACTGCAAATCATTAAAAAAAATTCAGAAATCAGGATAGAACAGGTAAACCCAAATAAAAAAAAGACATATAACTTAAAAGATATAAATCATAATAACATAATATCTAACAAGAACCAGTGCTGATTAACTCAACCCAAAGGCCTGTCTGAACAAGTTGGTCTTTAGACCCCTCTTAAATTCCTCCATCAAGGGAGCCTCCCTCAGAGATCTGGGAAACAAGTTCCACAGGGCTGGACCAGCCACTTCAAAAGTGAGATCCCCAGATGTCTTACGCCTGGCACTGGGAACCACTAGGAGATTCACCTTGGAGGAGCGGAGAGGGTGAGCAGGGCAATAAGGAGACAGAAGATCTCTCAGATAACCTGGGCCCAGTCCAGATAGGGATTTATTGGTCAGCAAACCTACCCTGAAGGTGATTTGTAATTTCATTGGCAGCCAGTGCAGGTCGCACAGGACTGGGGTCACGTAATACGACCTCAGGAGGCCTGTCAGTAACCTGATCACTGCATTCTGTACTAGTTGCAGGTGCTGTAGGACCCCTCCACTAACCTTGAGATAAAACGCATTGCAGTAGTTGAGTCTGAAAGTCACAAAGGTATGTACCAGTGAGGGCAGGTCTTCTGGTGGTATCAAGGCTTTAATCCAGGCCATGTTTCTGAGATGGTAAAAGCCACTCTGGACTATGGACAATGCCTAACACTCAAGAGTCAGTCTTTCATCCAGAATGATGCCCAGATTCTTCACTTTATCACAGGCTACCATATTAGAGGAACCAAGCACCAGGCTGCTCATCTTGGCTATAGCCCCTGCACTATGCCATTGACCAGGCTCAATCACTAACATCTCCATCTTGTCTAGGATGAGTCCAGTCCTGCATCTAGGCCAGGAACAAATTCAGTACATCAACTGCACCAGGCATTCTGGTTGCAAATTACAGGTACAGCTAGGTATCATCTACATAGCAGTGAAAACCCAAGCCATAGCATCCATCTGATGATGTTACCCAGGGGTAGCATATACACTGCAAGCAACCTAGGTGCATAGGTGGGAGGAATGAAGCTTGGGGTACACAACAGAGCAGGTACTTGCACTGTGCTGTGCTGTGCTTGTACTTAACTGTACTTGTACTGAACTACACTGTACTGTACTGTGCAAGTACAGTACTGCACTGTGCTGTACTGTACTGTACTGTACTGTGCTTGTACTGTATTGTATTGTGCCTGTGCTGTGCTTTACTGTACTGTACTTGTATTGCACTGGGTTTATACCGTACTGTGCTTGCTTTGAACTGTAACGCACTGTAGTTTACTGTACTGTGCTTGTATTGTACTGTGCTTTTACTGAACTGTATTGCACTGTGCTTGTATATACTGTACTGTTCTTGTACTGTTCTGTTCTGTACTGTACTGTACTGTACTGTACTGTAGTTATAGTGTACTGTGCTTGCACTGTACTATAAAGACTAAGAGATCCCCACTTCCCTTAGGGATGAATGAAATAAGTGAGTAGCAATCTGAGGCAGAAAGCACATTGTAATAATTTAATGATTTGCCAGTTTTGGTGGGGTGGGATACACTGGGTCTCTTTTTTAACTTATGAATGCAATAACCGGTAGCACCCCAATGAGAAAAGCAATTTAAAATTTGTGAAAGTGCATGGGCTGAGCTGCTAATTCTGGATTTGTTTATGTTTGGGTTAGGGATGGGCGAACCGGTTCGTCAAAAATATGAACCAACCCGAACATGCCAAAGTGTTGGGAAATGATTAGCTTCTGAATATGTTTGGCTGTTCGGATTGGTTTGGATGGCTCCTATCATGAGAACTGCAGCGAGAGAAGCGCCAGAGCAGGAGGAACCCACAGGAGGGACCAGAGACAATACTCTGGTCTCTCATTGGCTGGCTAAGCGGTCCATCTCTCTAAGGTGGCACCTGATTGGGTTGCTGCTCTAGCAACACATGAGGTCCACCTTAGAGCTAAGCAGAGGAATCAGGAGGACAGAGAAGGAGCAGCAGCTTCTCTTGGTTGCTGTTTGCATTGTGGATCACCAAATCGATTGTTTTCTTCTGCGCTTGTGCTGCTTGCGGGTTTTATTTTTTGCCCCTTGGGCAAATGAATAAGTCCACTGCCAGTCTGCCACTCTTAAAAAAAAGAAAAAAAAAGGAGAATTTTTTAAACTAAAAGAAGACCTTAAAGGAGGAAGGGATTGGGAACTTGGGGAAGTTGGGGGTTGGGAGTCGAAGACTGGGAGTCAAGGACTTGGGAGGGTTTTTCCAGCAAGAACTGGGTGTGGGACTCGGGATGGATTTGGGGATTGGGGTGGGGACTGGACTGAGGACTGGGGAGTACAATGTATGGAAGAGGAGACTTGGACAGGGATCTTCATGAACGTGATCATTGAATGATGAGCCAGGATGGAACTTGAAGAGAGAGAGATAGACTGAGGGAAACTTGTGAGAACTAGAGTGCTGTGTGTGTACAACATCTGCCAGTTAGTCATCAGTGCACTAGTGCCACTTCTTGCATACTGTCTGTGTGTCCCCCCCATGTCAGAGAGGGTTAGGCCAGGCAGGGTTCCCCAGAATCTCTGTGGGTATACTAGAAGCAGTGCCTGCAACATCACCCTTAGTGTAGGTGATGTGTGAAATAAATTCTGTGTGGGAAATAAAATCTGCCAAGATGGCCAGCCAGTTGTCAGTGCACCAGTGCCACTTCTTGCATACTGTCTGTGTGACCCCCCCCAAGAAGTCAGTCCTCTGTCATCTTCCTCCCTGTGCTCGCTCAGTGGGGTATAAGCTTTGGCTCAGTGGGCAGGGCATTCCATCACATCACATGGAATAATAAATAAAAAAAATTCCTTGAAGGGAAAAAGTACTGTGTCAGAGAGGATCAGGCCAGGCAGGGTCCTCAGAATCTCTGTGGATATACTAGCAGCAGTGCCTGCAGCATTGCCCTTAGTAGGTGGTATGTGAAATAAATTCTGTGTGTGAAATAAAATCTGCAAGCCAGTCGTCAGTGCACCAGTGCCACTTCTTGCACACTGTCTGCGTGACCCCCCCCCAACAAGAAGTCAGTCGTCTGTCATCTTCCTTCCTGTGCTCGCTCAGTGGGGTATAAGCTTTGGCTCATTGGGCAGGGCATTCCATCGCATCACATGGAATAAATAAAAAAATTAATAAAATCACATTCATGGTCATCATGATCATGAATTTCACATTTGGCAACTATCTCTGGAAGCTCTGTTCCATCCAGTATCTGAAGCTCTGGGAAGCACTGCCACTGTAACATGACTCCTCATCCTCATGACGAATCATGTTCATGCTCACAGTCATCACTGTCATGAAGAAGCTCAATTCCATCCAGTATCTGAAGCTCAGGGAAGCACTACCACTGTTACACAATTCCTCATCTTCATGACGAATCACGTTCATAGTCATCACAATCACGTTCACATTCACAGTCATCACAGTCACGATTTTCACATTTGCCAACTATTTCTGGGAGCTTGTTTTAGTACAATACTATAGCAGTAGCAAACCCTTCCAGTAGGGACAGTATCCTCGGCTCTGAGATAGAAAACACTTTGTCTTCTTCAGAAAGAGAAAACATGTATCATCCCATTTGGGACATTACAAAGAAACTATCCATTCTTTAAACACACACTATGTTTTGTTCTGTTCTCATAAAAGAGACATTACTAAGAAAGTGTCTAAAGGCTGCATAACAAAGTTTACCTCTAATTGTACTGACAGAAATCCTACAAAAATACACCTACAGTACCTGTTTCACACTTCATGATTACAGAACAAAAAGGTTTTTTTTGGTACAACCCCGTGTTTTTTTAATCTTCAGTTTCATCACGAATCAGAACATCCAGTTATCATGTCACATCACTTACAAGCCTTGGTCCAGTACGATACTTCTGTTAGTGTTCACATTCTCCATGATGCTCTACTAGCAGATGGACTCGAATCTTTGTCCTCACAAGCCGGCTGTACTTAATCCAGTAGCTATAATCTTGGAGTGAACATTGTTTGTAGTATGTGTGTTTCTCAGTCAGACAGTACAGCCGTAGGTATTTCACATTTTTTTCAATGGCAACTATTTATGGAAGCTCAGTTCCATCCAGTTTCTGGTGCTCTGAGAAGCACTGCCAGTGCCAACATGACTCACATCATGTTATGACGAATCATGTTCATGGTGATCACGAATCATACCACTTCAACTTTTTTTAGTGCAACCCATTTTTTTTTCCTTTTTAATTTTCAGTTTCATCATGAATTAGGACACCCAATTATCATGTGATGTCACTCATGAGCCTTAGTCAAGTACAATGCTTCTGTTAATGTTCACGTTCTGCAGGATGCCCTACTTGTTGTGTTCCATACCGAGAGCTGTTGCTGAACAAAATTAGTGACATACATTACAAACACATTGTCTCCTTCTACAAAAAGTTGGACTCAGGAGACTGGTTTAAAAAAAAAGAGATCTGAGACTTGCCTGCTTTTGGACCATATCATCGCTATCTTCCAGTAGGCACATCCACAGTCACACTATTCACTCCTCATCTCATTTCCCTATTCATGCATTTTAGTACTACTGAACAGTGATTTCATTGGATTTTCTACAGATATGTTGATTAAAAGCTGTTTAAAATGATTTTTTCACATACAGTTACCATAAAATAATAAAGGTTATAGAATGTTCGGTTAAGGTTTGGATAAGCATCCAAACCTTTTTTTGCTTATCAGAACCTTTTAGAACCTCAGCACCTTTTGAGGTCCTCCCATCCCTAGTTTGGGAGATATAAGGCTGTCTTCATTAGCTGACTCCCCACCAATCACCAGTGCATTGGGATTATACCTTATTTAAAGTGAGCCAATAAGGCAGTCCACCATATTTTAAATGGAGTGACCTTGGGCAATTACATTTTAGAACAGGGCCTCAGCTAATGAGAGGTCCACCTTGTCGAATGGTGATTGAGCTTACAGTCACACCAGAGCTCTGATCTGAGACCCTCACTCCGCTTTTGGATAAAATAAGTATGTAGCCATTAAAGGCAGAAAGCACATTATAATAACTTAATGATTTGCCAGTTTGGGGGAAGAGTGCACTGGGTCTCTTGTTTTAACTTACATATGCCATAATAGGTAGCGCCCAATGAGAAAAATAAGTTTAAGTATGCAAAGTGCATGGGTTGAGCCGCTAATTCTGGGTTTGCTTGCACTGTACTGTACTGTACGGTGCTGTGCTTGTACTGAACTGCACTGTACTTGTCCTGCACTGTGTGTACTGTACTGCACTGTACTGGGCTTGTACTGTACTGTATTTCACTGTGCTTCTACTGTACTGTGCTTCTACTGTTCTGTACTTGTACTGTGCTGTTCTTGTACTGTACTGTACTTGTACTGCCCTGTGTTTGTCATGTAATGTGTGTGTACTGTACTTTACTGTACTGTATTGTGCTGTGCTTGTACTGCACTGTGCTTGTACCATACCATACTGCACTGTGTGTGTACTTTACGGTACTGTGTTTATACTGTATTGTGATTGTACTGCAGTGTGCTTGTACTGTACTGTGTTTTGCTTGTGCAGTAGCATACTGTGCTTGTACTGTACTGTAGTATGCTTGCAATGTACTGTGCTTGTACTGTACTTGTGTACTGGGCATGTACTGTACTGTTCTGTACTACACTGCACTGTACTGTAATGCACTGCACTGCACTGTACTGTACAGTGCTTGTACTGTACCATGATTGTACTGTAGTGTGCTTGTAGTGTACTGTACTGTGCTTGTATGGTAGTGTACTAAGCTTGTACTGTACTGTACTGTACTATGCTTGTAATGTACTGTGCTTGTACTGCACGTGTACTGTACTTGTACTGTACTGTAGTTGCATTGTATTTGTACTATGCTTGTACTGTACTCACACTGAACTGTACTGTAATGTGCTTGTACTGTACTGTTCTATGCTGTGCTTGTACCGTACTTGTGCTGTACAGTGCTTACACTCTACCGTACTGTGGTTTTACCATACTATGCTTGTTCTGTACTGTACCTGTACTGTACTTTACTGTACTGTGCTGGGCTATTCCCCATATTTACAACAGGAGTGGGGGTAAAATGACAAGCTAAAAAGTTATCAGTGCTAATGACACCAGTAATAGCAACATATAAAAAAAATTGTTGTTACTGTCGTCACAATGGATATTTTAAAAGTTACTGTCATCACAGTGGAATAGCGAACCAGTCAGAGAGCAGCTTTCACAATGCTGATGACATCTCCATGCCTAGTGCAGCACTGAAGCAAGCTGTTAAAATTAAAGAAAAGCAACAAATTCTTCAAACAAACTGCAGATTGAAAAAGCTATAACTTGTAAACTACTATGGTATATACTGAATATAAAATAGCCTGACTCAAAATAGGCAATTCATCATCACTTGTGAGTGGGCAGGACTTTCATAACTCACTCCTGGCTCTGCCTCTCATGAGTTATGGACCTGCTCCCTCACAACTGAAGATAAATTGCATATTTTGAGGCAGCCCATTGTATATCCCCAATAGATATACAAGTTATACATGCTGTACAACTTTTTGACCTAGGGCTTTTGTACAGTAAGAGCCTGCTTTGTTTTATACATTTAATGTTTGATACCATGGAGGGGAAGTCCCAATGGCTCACAAATATTTATATAGCAAGCTGAAAAATTATTACCATAGTCAAACAGCATTTCATATGTTATTATTAAGCAGGCATCCCATTTGAGCGTCTTTCTTTTATTGTTGATTAATCAAGTAGAAAAATGAACAATTACTAGAGCCCCCGTACAAGTATTTATCAAGAGTGAAGACACAGACTATTGTTGGATTTTTACCAGCTTTTGTGCTGCACTTTAGTTTAAAGAAGGAATTAGAAGTGTCTCAATGGGAACAAAGGAGTCACTATTTATTTATATACAATTGTTCCTAATCCTATCTGACAACATGGGAAATCTTTCAAATCAGCTGCTCTATGATTTCAGGGCTCCCCTAAGGAAAGGATGGCTGCCTGCTTATAAAAACAACAATGACTGAACTTGCAGTAACCCCTTGAAATTGCTGTGATAATCTGTCATGATTTGGGTAGAGGGATTGAGTTACCCTATGAGTTTATATCTGGTCTGACCCTGGTCCATGTTTTATTAGTATTTTTAAGTGTGCATCAAGGTGAAGGATGACCTATTCATGATTCTAATGCCAGCTCTTTATTTTAAAGAGCAAGTAGAGATAATTTTTAAAAGTAGTCCCTTACTACTTTCTATTTGTGATGTGTTGTTTTCTTTTTCTATGCACTCATTAGATGGAGTTCTACTTAATAGCATTGAATGTGATGTGAAAAGCAATGTTTTACCTGGAAGCAGACGTCGCTGATTCTATTCCTCCCACTATGTCATCAGCACATGACCTCACTTATTGTTCCATCACAAGCCCTACTGCCTGACTGGTAACATGTGTCACAAATAACTGATCAAGCAGCAGGAGACTGGCTTTTCTTGGTTACTAGTGATGTCGCAGTCACTGAGGTCACAATACTTATGATGTATTGGGAGGAATAGAATGGACTATATCAGCCTCCAGGTAGAGTACTTTTCCACACTTCACACCTAGAGAAGACAGGAAGAAAACCTTTTAATTAGCAAAAACAGAAAAGAAAAAAATATTTTAGATATAAGAAATGATAGCTGGCTACTTCTGAAAGTTACTATTAATTCCAGGCAGTACGCTACAGTAGCTATTTAAGAAATCTATATTTATGACTCAAACCAAGAAGAGACACTCTCCCTAGCATGAAGTATATTTGGAAAATGATTCAGTTGCCTACATTTAAGCCATGTTTACACCTACAGAGTGCTCTGCAATTTTTAGTGCTCCACTCCGGCTCTGATGGACACAGTGGCTCAATTTTGTGTCCACACTGCCAGCTGCTGTAGAGGTTGTTCCCCCTTTCCAACATAGCAGGGATGAGCTGGTGATGTGCACCAGACGCTGAAGCACCAGAAGGCACATTTCATGCTTAGCACACCTGAGTTCAGCAAACAGCATTTTTCAATGGCAAAAAGAAAGCTGAACTCAGGAAAATGCATAAAAATGGAAAACGAGGGCTACAAGTAGTACAAAGTAGGGTCCTAAACTGGGACTGAGATACTGGGCACATGCAAATGCATATGCATATCCCTGGGGAGCGAGAGAATATGCATATGTATTAGTGCATGCCCAGTATTGTGGTCCCAGATTAGGACTCTGATTTGTATTACTTGTAGCCCTCATTTTACATTTTTCTGCACTTCCCCAAGTTCAGCATTCTTTCTGCTGTTGAAAAATTCCTTTTGCAGAACTCAGGTGTGCTAAGACCGGAATCAGTCAAATCCATGGGTCCACTGGACGATGCCAGGATAGGCGACATTCAATTGGAGTGAGTGCTGTGGACTGTCTACATGACAGGTAATGCGGTCTAAAGTAGCTCGCTCCGATTCCATCCCTCTCTCTGAGTCACATCAGAGAACCTGATCTGACACGCATTAGGATGCCTGTAACACACTGTCTTTGAAGTTAACATCAACCCATGCATGGGTTGATGCGCTTAAAGTTGACAGTGTAAACAGGGCTTTAAGAGTACTTATACAGCTTCCACTAGTGTTATTGTTGAAGATGGTGTGTATATTGTATCTGATATGTGGCTCTTTGGCTTCTATTGTTTTTGTATTTTATCTCCTCATTTATTTGGATAGTTCTAGCAACAAAGACTTTCTTACAACATAGGTCAGCCTTGTTTACATACCTGTATGTACATACATGCATACATACATGCTATAAAACTGTGTATTTTCACTGTAATTCAATTTTTGTTATTTTGGCACAGTGAGATAATTGCATAGAAATAAAATGGAAGTGGTTGGCTGAAATTGTGACTGTTCAATAGACATGAATTAGACTGTAATTGGTCAGAGCAAAATTAAATTTGTGCAAGATGGGTCACTTAGTGCTGTGCACAAAATGTAATTGTTCATAATAATAACTCATTTTACAGTACAAGTCTTCTTTAGAAAGCTCATTAAATAAACTATAGCAGTTTATTCTAGCAGTACCAAGTTCTGTAGAGTTTGTAGTGCAAAACCACATTTTGGTCTGGATTTGAAAAATGACACCTATCACGTTCATGAGGTGGTGTGAAAAAATGGCTATGTTAAAAATTTGTGGTCAAAATATTGAAAATTACCAAACTTATGAGCAAGTGTTGAAAACTTTCTACATACCTTCATAACTTGTTTTTTAATAGTTTGACCCCAAGTTTTCATCATAGTCTTCTTATGACCCCAACTCATGAACCTGGTAGGTGAAAATGTTCAAATCCCACCTGAGAGGTGAATTTGTGGAGTGACTGCAAAATCACCTTTCAGGTCAGATTTGTATAATTTCGCCTACCTTGTTTATGAGATGGGGTCCCAAAAAGCCCATGTAGAAAATTTGGGGGAAAATATAAAAAAATGACCACGTTATGAGTACAAATTCAAAACACATTGAAATACATTGATTGCACAATACCTTCCAACTACTTGATGGGTCCCTTGCCCAACCTGGCCCTTGTATTAAACCAAATGTAGATAAGGAGGAGCAGCAGAAGCAAAATGGTGAGTGAAATGTGGAATATGCAGGAAGTGAAACATTGTTCTCTCCATGCTCATCCACTCAGGTCACAGTGAGGGGCACTGCAGAGAAGGCTTGGAGCTGCTACTGCACTGCTTTTCCTATCAATGTCATGTACATTCCAACCCAGCCTGCTGTGCAACAGAATGGTGTGATGCCCTACCAGGCCTATCAGGGAATAAAACAAAATCTATCTCACTCCCACAAACTACCCGATAGGTCCAGTGCCCAACCCAGCTCACAATGCTCCAGATAAGGTGAGTACCACACTATTTTACTTATTACTTTTAAGGACATACTCTTCATAACATTTTTAATGACTACAAATACTCATCTCCACACCTGAAAAAACTCCATACCCAGCAAACATACACATCATAACACTATTATTGCTTCAAGAAGAACATTTTTCTTCAAGATTTGAAGCACTTTTACTCCCCAAAATTTTATTTTGCTCACCAAATTTAACAAATGGGGAGTAAATTACTCTTGCCTGCAAAACAACTGACAGCTCATCAGAGAATAAAAAAAATCTGGCCCCGTCCCGAACTATCTAATGAGTCCACTGCTCAACATGATCTGTTAGAGAATAAAAAAAACTGTTGCCAAACTCAGACCATCAGGGAATAAAACAAAATCTGTCCCTCTCCCCTCAACAGCCTGACAAATCACAAGCCCAACCATGCCTGTCAGAATTTAAAAAAATCTCCCTACCACCCCCCACTCCAAATTACCTGACAGGTCTGATGCTGAACCTAGCCCAATAGGGAACAGAAACAATTTGGCTTTCTTCCCCCCAACTACTTGACAGGTCTGGTGTTCAGCCTAGACCATTAACTATAAGGGAGTTTGGTGCTGGGCACATGAAACTAATTGCTTGGTATTGGGTGTGCTTGAACCACAGTGTACAATGTAGGGAGCATTGCTGCAAAGCAGTGTTGCTGTGTCAATGTCCTCACTGTGGGTACTGAATGCAAACAAATCTGTAAAACAGGTGTTGAATGTCGTCCACATATAACTACAGTTATAATAGTGAGACTGGTGAGACAGTAAGGACAACTACAAAGATAACATAAAATTAACAAGACCAGCCTTGTTGGTACCATTCAAATCATGTATTATTTAAAAATTGGTGACTGGGAAAGGTACACTGAGCCAAGGCTGTTTCCAGGTGCACCCCAGGGGGAGGGGTACATGACAGAATACATTACATAGATAGAAACAAAATCACAACATAAATACAATGCAAAAAATACAAGTTAGTACAACTGGAAAACAGTACAGACCTAAAATATAACCAACAACAGCAACAATAGAGCCACAGTATGCAATGAGAACTTGAATGATAAACAAGGCACAAAACATGAGGGTCATACAGGGTGGCCAGAGTGGGGTACACAACCCAGCAGTACCTATAAAGAATATTGGGTTGCCACAGACAAACTAGGAGCAGAAACAGGAGGGAGTAAAGTGAGCTGTTAGGAAATGTTTGAGTGAGCGGTAAGAGGAGGAACTGCAGGGCTGAGGGGGTAGAGTGTTCCAGAGAGGGGGACGGCAGAAGGAGAAGGCAGTTTCCCCAACAATAGTTTTGCAGCAAGGGAAAGTGAAAGAGCAAGAGTCAGCAGATCAGAGTTGAAAAGCTGATGGGAGAAAGAGAGGAGAAGATGGGAAGATAGATGCGGAGGAAGGGAGGACAACCCAAATTCAGAGAGAAAAGAGGAGCAATCAGAAAGGTGACTCCCAGATATAAGTGGAAAGAGAAGTTAATGAAGAGTGAGCAGTGGGAAGGGAGAAGAGTTGGTAACAAAATAGCATAAAGCATGGAAAAGAGGGTCCAGACTAGTAAGAGAGGAATTCAGGGCAGCCCTGAAGACAACATCTGCACAAACATCAGAAAAAATGTATGTTTTTATCTAAGGAGCATCACAAAATAGAAACTCCTCTTTATAATAAATTCAGATTTAAGCCCGAAACCTAAACCAGAAACATCTGTATGAAGCATAAAGACCCTATATACTTTATAGAAAAACTATTTTTACTGTTTTATGCTATTCTGTAGAAAGCAGTACAAAAATGCTTTCAAAAAGGAGTATGAATTTACATAAACAAGTATTCCTTAAGGATCAAACTCAGTCTGATTCAATCTAAGTCAAGCAGCCTCATGAAACTGCATGAAGCAAAGGATGGGGCAGTTTATTTATTCCATCCAAGAGAGATTAACAAGAACAAAACAATAAATAAATAAACAGATACATATACAGTATATAGTCCGAGGTGCCCAAATGTACAGTTTCATGTAAGCCCATATAAGCCAGGAGTAGCAACTTCTGAGTAAAACCAGAAGTTTCAAGTACTATTAAGAAATAGTTACTTATCTGGAGTGGTTTCTTTAAGTTTCACTCTGTTAGGTGCAGAAGTGCACTGAACTGAACTTAAACTTGAAGCTGGAGTCATAGATTCATGAGAGCCAGAAAAATCAGATGATGTAGTCTGAGTTGTTGGGATAGTCGGCATTTTGGTCTGTGTTGTTTCAGATGAGGCAGAGGAAATGTTCACTGCATTAGAAATTGCTGAAGTAACTTTCATTATTGGAATCTTCTAAATAATTTTAGGCTGTATATTTTTATTGTATGTTGTACATATGATTATCTTATGCGTATATTTGTATATATTGTGTTGTATGTTTTCATGCCATGCTTACAAATGGGTCATGTAGCCAAAAGTACCCACCCAGTGATGAAATAAAATTGAATTTAATTTGAATCCTCTTCCGTAGCTTTGGCTGCTTGCTGCTGTTATAGAAAGACTTTGAACTGTTCTGTGTAAAAAAAGATTTTAGTTTGCCCTTAATAATAACTCAGACCTTGCATGGGTAAAGGATAGACGAGCGGCCCTCCAAATTCTCAATTTCATCCCGATACTGTAGGAATCTGCAGTGTCCTGGCTGAGCCAAAGGCACAACATCAAGGTAAATAAAAACTTTTGGTCCTTTAAAATTATAAACCCCCTTCATCTGTGTCTACTTAATGATTAATTCCCATCTAGCAGTGAGGGAAAAGTCACTATACAGTTGAAGGTTTACTGGGATTTGACTGGGACTCCACAAAGGTTCTCAATGTAGGAATTCTGAATGCCTTTATAATATTTGGGATATATGAGTCTAGGGAATAATAATATAGACTTGGGTTCAGAGTATGGATAAATCAAACCCAGACATTTTGTCTATCTTTAGTTTCTAATTGTTTTTGGATCTCCTACCCTTAATAACTCATGAACGTTTACTGTGCCTTATAATATATCTGTTATTGAGTAACCTTTCATTTTAAATCAGATATGTATATGTGATTTATATCACTTTTGTTTAACTTATTTTCTTTATATTGTGCTACGCATTAGCACATCATATTAGTGTAACACTGGGGCTGTTTGCTTAGAGCCCACACATGTTGCCATGTACCGCTAGTGCTCATGTAGAGTTGATGGCCACATCCACTCGGGCCCAGGGAACTACATCCCAATGATGGTTACCATGTGGATGTTTATATGGGTGGCAGGCTGATTTACAGCCCAAATATTATAGCATGTGGTAGGGAGGGTGTCAAATGGCAGGCAGACCACAATGTCACCCATGGGCCACTGATGGACAGCTATGACTGGTGGACTCAGTGCTGGCGGACTCATTGCTGACACAGTAACCCTATAACAAACTTTCCCCCCACAGTTCCTGACTCAACTCCTGCTGCTCCACCTGCAGAGGCACAGCTGGTCCATCTGTGGCAGCAGTGGCTGTCAGGGGTGCCGGGTATAACCCACATGTAGGCAGTGTAGGTAGCAGTGGAGGATAGGCTGGACAGCAGGAGGTCACCAGTAGCTCCCTAATAGTCCTACAAAGCATGTGCTCCATGGGTTTGGAACCCACAAGGGCCACTGTGAAAGGGCAAGGGCCACTGTGAAAGACCCCTTTGCCCTTCCTCATGGCATGTCCAATATGTGGTGACATGCTCCCCCAAATGGTGCTGGCATTGTACCTGTTAGACTTTGGTGACCTGGAGTAAATGGTACCCATGCAATACATGGGCCACTGATGCCCTACAGTGCTGGCCACCATTTTGATGTAACCTGGCCGGCATTCCACCTGCATGCTGCCAGTCACATTGTGATAGCCTCTGTCACTAGCTGCTGATGGAGTGGTGATTTCACCATAGCCCAGGTAATGCTATTAGGCACTACTGTTGTGCTTCTGTGCCAGCTGGGGTCCACTGCCACTGGCCATCGAGCATATATAAATGCCACAATATGTATTTATTTTAAGTGTATAAACTTCAAAAATAAAAAGTATTAAAAAACACACCAGAACAATTATCTTAAGGACACTTAGCAGTGTCAATGGCTCAGTAGGTAGCACACTCACCTCTGGGGCCAGAAGAGCAGAAGGCCATAGGTTCTAGCCCTACACCATGCACATGGATTAACACCCAAGACTGACACAGTTGTGCAGTATGAGGGAGGAGCTGCATTGTTGAGGTGCTATCTTTCAGGTGAGATGTTAAACTGAGGTCCCTTCTCCCCATCTCTGGTCACTGTCCAGGTGGAAGTAGAAGATCCCATGGCACTTAAGGATGAAAAGTAGAGGAATTTTTGTCAAAATTAAGAAATTGTAGAGGGGGTGGAGCCTACCAGTGTGATGGTAGCAGTGTAATTTCTCAGCAGCTCACAACAGGGGGTTTAATTTGATGTTATCCTGCCATTCGCCTTTGAAACGGAGATCTCCTGAATAATAATTCGACTGTCAAAGGCATTATCTCTAAATCTACACCTTTTCTAGCCTGATCGGACGAGCCTACAGGATTTTATCATCCTTTATCATTTTATCAGTGCCACGAGGACCTGGCCCAGACAGACTGGTGAATCGCAGTTTCAGCACCCAGCACGAAGCTCCAGAAGTGCCACCTTGCTTCCCCAACTTGAAAGCAGCCACCCAAAGGGGTACCATACAGTACAGGACCATGAAGTGCAACACTGAGGTGGACTTGGGGGTTATGATGGCAAAATTAGATAAGATTCTGCTTGACACAGCTGACTTAAAACAAATTGCAAATAAAACTAATCAGGACTTGGCAGCCCTGGCATCATGTGTGGCTCACCCTGAACATTCAGTCCAGCAGCTTGACTCTACACTACAGCTGCACAAAGGAACCTTACAAGATCATCACAATAAAATTCTTTATCTCCTAAACTAGGTGGACGGACAATATGGAAACAGGGTCAGGAGAAAGAACTTGCTCATTGTGGGGGTGCCTGAGGATGCAGAAGGTAGGGACATGCATACTTTCTTGTGAGTGTTTGTGCCAGAATTGATTCATGATAACAACTGCAGTGCCCCAGAAATAGAGAGGGCCCATCAATCCCTGGTCCCCTGCCCCAGACAAAGTGAGATACCCAGGCCCATTCTATGCAAGTTTTTGTGTTATCCCAAAAAGGAATTCTATATGCGAAGGGCAAGAGAGCAGGGTTCCTTTGAGTAGCATTACATGTGCATACAGCTGTATCAGGACTTTTCCCAAGAACTCTTGAACAGAAGGAGAACACACAGAGGGGTTAAACAGCAGTTTTACAAATTAAATATCCCGACCTCCCTAAGATATCCAGCTCTGCTCTGGATACATCAAGGAGAATACATAACTTTTGACAGCCCTGCAGCAGCGGAGAAATTGTTGCACGATTACCAGCACAGACAAGAACCCTCACACTTTCCCAGTCATCACCCACGGGGCAGCTCGTTCTCCAAGATGGAGGTAAGCCAGGAGGCACTGAAGCAGGATTCTATGACAGGTCTGCAAGCCCTGGACAAAGGCCCACCCTGGCAATCAACACTGAGAGGTCACCCCAAGAAGAAACCACTAGCCACAGGGAAGCTGCTTGCAAGAAGTTAACGATCCAGGAGCTGACAGTGGAGGTTTCTACAGTCAGATGCCAGCAGCTGTTTGCTCGGAGACATGTCGATCAAGCTAGGAAACAGATATGAGCCCCTGAGAGAACTCCTGCCTTCACCTGTGGACCTCTCCCCTGTCCCCCAACAGGCAAACTTGTTTCTGAAAAGCCCGAATCCTACCATGAGGACTGGTCACTGCTCCCAGGTGACTGGGCTGACTGTGACCAAAATGCACATGAAGGAGATGAGGAGAACTCCCTCAAACATCTGGAGGACTTGTTAAATGCCTCTGAGGACATTGCTGCCACTGAAGAAACCCCCCAAGAATAGGGCACTTGTTGCATTTTTATGTAATGAAGTGGGGATCAGAGTACACTGTGGTAATGTATAAATGTATAAGTTTAGGCCTTCTTTCTGGTATGGGGGCGAGTGGATTTGCTGTATGTTGCCACAGGGAGGGGTTGTATTAGAAGACTAAGCTGGGGGATGGCAGACTTATCCAGATGCCCCCCCCACTCTGACCCCTTTTTGGCTCTTGTGCCAGGGTTAGCAACATGCCTTTGACAGCCTTGTCAATCATGGGCAAAGGCTTTTTGCTTATTAAGGCCCCTTGCTGTGCATCCCTTTTTAAGTCTTACTGACTGTTAGACCACAACTGTTCACACAGCCGGCTGCGGCTGCTAACTTGTGGCGATAAGTGGCTCAAGTCAGGGTTGTTTCATTTACCGGCCATGCTGTTATGGCCAGTCACCACTCTATTAACTTGTATTGCACCAGAGATCACTGTATGGAGAGTTTGTTCATTGCTTTGTTTCTCTGTACAAAGCTCAAAGTGCCACCTGCCCTGTTTGTTTCCAGAGGGCACTTACTATTTTAGATTGCACTCTTAAGGGTGAATGATTACCTGCCTAGTCTAATGAAGGTTGGGCCATTCTCGAGTTTTGGTGTGTCCCTTGACACAGTGTGACCACCCCTTCTTCATCGCAACCTACTATGTTTGTACAGACACAGAGGTTAGGTGAACGATGCACTGGGCTCCCTCCTATATTTCACTTTTAGGGTAATACTGCACTTATGAATTATGTATTGGGATGCAATCTCTTCTTCTTTCCTTTTTATTAACATAAGAATTCAATTATAAAGTTTGTTGGGGGAATTCCTCCCCCCAGTGAGAACGCAGAAGGTATACTGCAGAAGGTAACCCACATGACGCTAGTTGCCAATAGACTGGCCTATAGAGGCCTCCCTCAGTTGTTGTCCCCATTGGGGAGTTCTGGAAGCATGGGGCAGTGGGTGATGGCCGGCTCCGTTATAAGAGCCTCACCTCCATTACAGGTTAGAACAGCTGCAGCAGTGCCAGAAAAAACCCTTCATACCCCATCACAGATTTTCTGTTACTGTCAGCAGACACAGGATCGGGGATGGCAGGAAGACACACGTCATAGCGGTGTCCTCCCACCAGAAAATGAGGGACAATGTATGCACTCTAGCAGGTGGAGTGGGACGAGACATGCCCCACAGGTGGTTGACACTCAGGGGGAAGGTAAGGGAAAAAGGACTCACTCGGCATGTGGAGTGATACACAGTAGGTTTACAGAATGGGCTCCCAATATGGGAGTGAGGGCAATAAACACATTGGGGTCAGGAGTACACTCAATTATCCAGTGGCCAACATTCCAATTCAGCCGTCACAACACAGAGATAATAGATAGCCTGAAGGATGTGACTCTGACATCCTGGAATGTCAGGGGGCTAAATTCCGTGATCAAAGGGAAAAAGATCCTGCCTAGACTTCGAAAACTCAAATGCCACATAGCGTTTCTACAAGAAACTAAATTAAATCACTTAGAATGTAAGAAACTCACTAGAGAATGACTGGGTAGGGAATTCCATAGCATTTCAGGGAAGACCAAAACAGGGGTTTCCATTCTCCTCCATAAGCACATTAAATGGGACTTGAGCCACCATGTGGAGGATAGTGAGGGATGCTGGGTAATGGTTAAGTTGTCCACCCTGATGGGTCCTGTATTGCTTGTAAATATTTATGCCCCAAATGAGGATGTGCCTGAATTTTTTAATGCAGTTTCACAAAAACTGATGGACCTGGCAATCGACAATCCAGGGATTATTTTGGGGGGGACCACAATTTGGCAAGGGACTTCCTACTCGAAAGGTCCAACACCAGGCAAGAACCCCACACCAACTCCCTCAAGGCACTTTAAGAGCTGCTCTCTCTGCATCAACTTGCAGACATCTGGTGGCTGCAGCACACCTCATATAGGGATTTTACCTATCGTTCTGCAGCTAGAGCAATGGCAAGCAGTTTAGACTACTGGTTCACATCAGAAAGTATGACCACCAGAGTTACAGATGCACACATAGCCCCTATCTACCTATCTGACCATGCCCCAGTGATACTGAATTTATCTGTGGGCCCAGCCACCAAGGAAAAATCTAACTCCTGGCAGTTGGATCCATTACTTCTGATCAACGAAGATTTTAAACTCTTAATGAAAGATGAAACTAAGAAATTCTTTCAACTCAACCCACCCTGCTCATCATCTGCGGCAATGATTTGGGAGGCCTACAATGCCATCCTCAGGGGCCAAATTATAAGCTTTGCAACCCATTGAAGGAAACAGAGAAAGGGAGAGGCAGTGCCACTGGAGGCCAGGCTAAAGCAAGTGGATGCTGAATATAAAACCAGCCCGGGGAGGCTTAAATACAACTGCCTACTGGCAGAGCTGACCAGGCTTTGAATCTAGCTCAACACACTAGCAACCAGAAGCGCAGAACTGCATATCAGGCACACCCAGCACAAGTATTGGGCAGAGGGAAAAAAAGCAGGAAAATTCTTTGCCTATAGACTAACAAAAAGGCAAGCGGATAGGCACATTGCAGGGTTCCGAAATACTGGGAGAAAAATGGTATATGATCAAAAAGAAATTAATGACACCATAGTTAAATTTTACCATGACCTGTACACATCACACACAGAATGAGATGGGGATAAGTTCCATAGCTTCATGGATCTTTTACCACTGCCATCCCTGTCCGCAGCCCAAAAACAGGACTTAGACACCCCACTTTCTGGGACGGATCTTAGCAAGGCCATTCTAAGCATGGCTCCACACAAGGCCTCTGAAATTGATGGGTACCTGGCAGATTTCTTTAAACTCAAGCATCATGAAGTAACCACTCCCTTACTAGAGATGTTACATGAAGCCCACTCCATAGGTGAACTCCCTCACTCCCTGAAAGAGGCCATGATTACCATTCTCCCTAAAGAGGGTAAGGACCACACTATTCCCGGGAACTATGGGCCAATCTCTTTAATCAATGTTGATGCCAAAATATTGGCAAAAACCTTGGCTGCCAGATTGGAAACAATCCTACTGGACATCGCCCACCCCTCTCAGGTTGGCTTTGTAAAAGGGAGGCATAGTTCAAATCATGTAAGGGCCCTGGTTACTCTGATGCAGGTGGCTGCAAGACTCCCCACTCCCACTGCACTTGTAATGATAGACTTTGAAAAACCTTTGATTCAGTAGAGTGGGAGTTCCTGCATGCTTTCCTGCATCAGTTCAACATAGTGCCCTGTTTCTCTTCTTGGATACAGACTCTATATCAGAAACTGGCTGGTAAAGTGCTCACCAACTCTACACTGTCTTCCCCCTTCCAGCTCCACAGGGGCACCAGACAGGGATGGCCCCTTTCCCCACTACTCTTTGTTTTAGGTATGGAACCCCTGTCAGCAGCTATACGTACCCACCTCAGAGTTCGTGGTATACAGGCAGGAAACCAAGTGTACCATACCAAACTCTACGCGGATGACAGTCTGATCCTGACTGGAGACATTGAAGAAAGTTTACAATCCATCCTAGACACACTTAATGCATTTGGGAATATCTCTGGCCTCCTCATTAACAGAGCCAAGTCAGAGGTTCACCCATTAAGCTCCCTCACTTCTGCAGACATGATCAGTCCATCCAGCCTTAACTGGGCACATTTGGACATTAAGGGCAGGATTCATGAATGTCATGGAAGGTCCCACAGCTGCAGGAAAACCTCGGCGCTAGTGGGTATCCACTTGCAAAGCCACAGGTCACCTGCAGCTGCGGGTGATCACTAAGGCGGAGCAGGTACGACGGCTCCGGATTATGGCAGCTCATGGTGCTATTGCTAGGACAGCACCGCGAGCTGTGGGAGGCTGCTACGGGCAGTGGGACCCACTGTACCACCCTCCGCAACTGTTGTGGCTGTGGATCGGATACACCACAGCTGCGGCGAATATGAAGCACAACTGAGGTTGCGGAGTGGGACTTAGTCTCAAAACGCTTCGTGAATCCTGCCCCAAATACCTAGGGGTTACATTATCCCTGGACATATCCATCCTGACAGACAAAAACTTTATGTCTATCTGGACCCAATTATCTAAAAATGTCAAAAGGTGGAAGCATTTGCATTTGTCTATGGCAGGGAAAATTGCCGCCATAAAGTTGATGTTTGCGCCTAAAGTGTATTATCTGGTTTCCCACCTCCCATATTGATTCCCAAGGTGTGGGCATACAAGTTTCATGCTCTAATGAGTAACTTTCTCTGGGGTGCCAATAAGCCACAATACAGTAGAGCTAAGCGAAGGACCCCATGGTCCAGGGGCAGCTGGAATTTACTGGATTTTAATAGATACTCCCAAGCCTTTCTGGTTGCTAAATTGTGCAAAGGGATGAGTAACCCACTCCATTCCACCCAGGCCTGGGAGAGTATAGAAAAGGCAATCCTGGGGGACACCTCCCCTTTTTGTTGTTTGGGTTATACCCTCTCAAAATCAGCACAGGCATGGCTGACAATTAAGGCTAGTCATCAGGCTTGGCAAGCCCTGGGCAGAATAATATATTTCTGCCTGAGCATTGGCCTCCACTCCCCACTATGGAACAACCCAAATTTGAGAACAGACCATAAACCTTTTCAGTGGCCAGTGTGGAGTGACCATCAGACAAACACTTTCCAAGACTTGATCCAGGAAGACGACAAAACCTTTGTTTCTTTTCAATATCTGAAAGACCAGTTCCATTTACCCAAAGAATGCTTTTGGCAGTACTTGCAACACAGGAGCCTATATCATAATTGGTCCAGATCCAGCTGTATCTATGTGGGCCATTCTGCAAAACCAGGGCCCCCAGAGACAAAATTCCACTATCACTCTGGATCCGGCAGGAAAAAGGACTAGTGGGCAGGATTCAAGAATGGGCCAGAGATACTGCACCAGAACCTTCTTTTTCAGCCAAAGCTAGGTGGGAAAAAATGTTGGGAACCCCAGTTACTCCCTAGGAATGGAGCAGCTGCTGGAAATTAGCCCATAAGGCATGCGTAGACCAATGAAGCCTTCTCATCCAAAATGAAGTCCTGCACCTATGGTATAGAACCCCTTTCCAGCTCTAGAAAATGGGATTGCTTCCCCATAACAATTGTTGGAAATGGCAGACCTCAGATACAGACCTACTTCACACACTGTGGAAATGCGAGCCCCTTCTGGTGGTGTGGGGCAAAGTGATACAATTTTGCTCCACCACTCTAACTCACACTCTGCCCCACTCCTCCAGTTTCTGGTTACTTGGTATAGTCCCAGATAATAGACAGGTCAGTAGCACGCAGATGCTATGGATCATCCAAGCCTTAGTTGAATTCCTCAGACTTATCTTAATAAAATGGAGAACTTCAGATGTCCCAGTATTCCAGGCCTGGTTGTCAGCAATGGAGTCCTTAGTCTCCCTTACATGACTCACCCACTTTGCCAAAAATACCTGTAGAGCTTTTTTAGACATTTGGGCCCCCTACCTACATGGTATTATCCAATATGCCCTTAACTTACTGGTACCAGACACCAAATATCTACTGAACCCCTTCCCCAAACTTATTTTCAGAAATGTTTGGAATTTTGTACTGCTTTGACTGCTCTGACTGGTTTGATGTCATTCTGATATCTGTATATGTTCTTTGATATACAATCACATTCTCTAACGTATACCTGTACTCATCTGATATGCTTATTATGTGTGTATGTTTAAATGTTGCATTTACTGCCCCATGTTGTATTAATGTATATTCTTCAATAAAAAAACTACAAAAAAATATAAGAAATTGTACATTTTTAACAAAACCATACTCAAAATTTAAATAAACAGAATGATTTGTAGTATACACAAAATAAGAAAAACAAAAAACAAAAAAAAAAAACCTGGACTTCTATCAATAAATAAATTCTGATAAAGAAAGAATTTGTTCAAAACAACTCTTATGCTCCATACAACAAGAATCATATCATTTGCATACTATATTTTTTTAAATAATTGTTACCTTGTCAACTAGAATAAACAATTATGGTGTTAATTAGCACCACATGGAAGGGAAAACAAGGAAACATACAGGGATGTTAACATTTATACTAACATTTGAAGAAAAAGAACAAAACAAACACAAGATACAGCAATATACAATACAATACAAAATGAATAAATAATAAAGCAACACTGTGTTAGAGTTACCTAAGGAAAAACAACAAGAAAGAAATGTGAAAATAGAATATGAAATTGTCTCACATTCCCCACTGGATGGATACTACTCAAAAAGAGAAAACAATCATACAAAAGATCATGCAATATTGGTGCACAACAAAAGGTTTACCACTACAGTATACTGGAGCATTTAGTTAAAGACATTTGTGACCTTGCTAGATGCAATTAGGGATGCAGACCCAAAGGCAGTATATTTCAGATCAATTAAAAGATACCAAATCTGAAAGAAAAACTTTCTTACAGGCATTAGTAGTAACGGTATGTCATTCAGCATAACAGACTAGTTTCTGCTGCAAAGAAAAAGCACAACAAGCCTGCCATAGATAGAACTTCTGAATAGCAAATGAGTGGTATCATAGTGTACATTATCCCAGCCACCAGTTCTAATCCAAATATAAGGCACTCATAAGGAATCTTCTGTAGGAGAGACCAGTTCCACTGATTGGACAAATATTCCCAAAAGTCCTGAACATACTGACAATCTTTCCTGTGTCTCCACAATGTTGTCACATTTAGGCCTGGAGCAATAACCCTCCTCCAGACTCTTATGTTTATGAGACCCTTTGACCCCTGACTGCCCATGTACGCACAACCAAAACACATCCCACATCTGCATGCGTATTCTTTTATTGGAAAGCACTGTTAGTACTGACTATCGTTTTTCTAGGAACAACCCAGGAGGTCAGAAGTAGCCAGAAAAAGGGAAACGATATTACCATAAATCTCCTTCCTGAGACAGTACACAAAATCACGGGGGGTTAACTTCCATTGCCTACATTTGAGAAGAGCCATTCTCAAGAAGGGAAAATAACTATTACAGAATTCCAAATTAAGCAATCAAATATTGCTCCTCTGCCACTGTTCTATGAAAGGATTCAGCCATACCTGCACCAGAGGACCCCAAAATCTATTTTTCTGATTAAGTGTCCTGCTTAAATTAAACAAAAAAAAAATACTAAAGAAAAAGGCCACAGGATTTATCTAAACCTTCCTGCTGGATAGACAAATACCGTATTTCATCGCATTGAAGCCGCGGCTTCCATTAGAAGTTTTTATTTTGATCTGCAGCTTCTATTTGAGGACTGTGTGTATTTGAGGATGGCTTATATTGTAAAATTCTATTTTAAGTACGGAAAATAAAATACTACACATCATGAATTGGATTCAATACATTGTTACTGGCCTATTTCATAGCAACATAAGCACAACAAACATGACTAAGATCAAAAATTTTAAAAATAAATATCATGACAATCATATTTACAGAGATAAAAATCAGAAAGATTGCCACCTACAGAGTTTTATCTGACATGACTTCAACCCTGAATAGAAGTCGTGGCTTCCATTTGAGGGCATCATTTATTAGACGTAGTCATTATGACATGCAGCTTGTATTTGAGGGCAGCTTCTATTTGGTGAAATACAGTATGTTATACTCCTCTTCACCGGGTTTAACCTACTACCCCCAAAGAAACATAAAGGAAATATTGAATGATTTGGCTTCCAAATTTAATGGTAAAAGAAGAACAAATCTCACTAGCAAAAACTGTGGTATTAACAGGGATTTAGCAAAGAAGACCCTCTTTTTTTTCCCTATGTTCCAAGACTTCTACTGTTGTACAAGTACTCCAGAGGAAACTATCCTCAGTTTCAAGTTTGCACGGGCCATATCATCTGCCCTATAGTCTATACCTAAAATGTCAATCTCAGTTCCCTTAATCTGGACCTGATCTATTGATGTAGTTCTATTCCTGAAATTTCCAATATCTACTCCATTATACATGTCCAAATTAATCAAAGACCCAGATGAATGGGCAAAGCTCAGCAAGGTTGTTCCACAATAACAATGGATGTCTCATTTTTGAGAAAAAGGCAGACATCGTCAGCATAACCTAAATTTGTGAGTGAAGGAATATGTGTATAAAGATACAAACCAGAACTCACCAACTGACTATCCAGAAACTTCAATAAAGGATCTATCCCTAAAATTTATAACAGAGGGCTTAGAGGACACCCTTGCTGAACCTCTTTAAAAACTCTTAATCGACTGCCTGGTCATCCATTAATCAGTGGGCAAACATAGCTTTGATGGTACAAATTTTCAAGCCATGCAATAAAGGCTGCTGGAAGTCCAAAATGCTTCAAGGCTAAAGAAAGATAATCATGGACTAACCTATCAAAGACTTTCTCTTGGTGCAACAAGGTTACATAGCCTGAAACTTTGCCAAGGGCCACTGTTTTAAAAAACCCTTTAAGTAACAATAAATTATCCTGGATGGTTCTACCCGGGAGTGCACAAGTTTGGCATGAAGAAACTGCAGCAATTTCAAGCCTTTTCACTAAAACCTCAGACAAAATTCTTTGATCCACATTTAGCAAACAAAAGGGGTGCCAGTTGCTGAGTTTTGACCTGCCTTCTTTCTTATATATAAAAAATGAACAGAGCTGTGAACATGGACTCGGGAAAATAACCAGTTTTTAAACTTCATTAAATAATTTGGTTAAAGCTGGGTGCTGTGACAATGGCTTGACTTGAATGTTCACTTGACAAAGAATGCCTGCAAAATTTGAAAATAAAGTAAAAAAAAAAACCTCTAGGACAGGCCATCATGTCCCAGTGATGAATTTCCCTTAAGAGACTGAATAGCCTGTTACCACTGACTCCAATATTGACTTGGTCAAAGACTGTCTGATGGAGGATTCCAACAACTGAAATTGTAATTGAGAAAAAATAAGGAGGTAGACAGGACAAAAACTGGAGAATATAATTCTCACATAAATTGTTCCGTAGCTGAGATCATTTCAAATACTGGTTAATGTGAAAACAGCTTCCCATTAGGTAAAGATAAATGGGCAAAAACTCTAAAGTCCACTCTATGCTGACACCGCACTAAAGACATTAAAAGTTTGCTGACAACCATGGGTTCCAAAATTTCAACCTCTGTTGCAAGGAAGTAGCCCTGTCATACTGAAGGGATCTCATGGCTTCCTTAACTGATTGATCTGAGTGGTGAAATTATCCCCCTTTTCTTACTAGTCTTAAAATTCTGTGCAAGTGTGCTAATAAGCTCAAATATTTTTTATAATCCAAAGTGCAGTGATGGGAGGCAAGGTGGGAAAAGAAGTCCTTAAAATCTCCCTTACTATACTCCCACCACTCACCCAAGGATCATATGCACACTGCACAGAAGCTTGTCTTGACATAGTTTAGCCTATTTATTACATACCCAGGTTTGCAAAAACATAGAAGAACTTAAGCGCCACACTCCTTTACCTGTTGGGGACAAAGCTGCTGTAGAAAGCTCAGAACCTAAAGCCAGATGGTCCGATGGTTCTGTGGTAGCAGTATCTGCCTTGATTCTTGATCACTTTCACGCACCAAGTTGTAAAAAAAAAATCAATGCAAGAGGTAATACTACCCTTTGAGAAAGTAAAACCTCAAGATTTGTGTATTTTCCTATATGCATCTTGGAGACCTACAGTGGTAACCATGTCTAATAAAAAGTTAGAATCACAATAAATCTTTTTAGACATGTCCCTATTAGCAACCTGCAGAAGAGGGCAATTAAAGTCCCCCCTAAAATAACCAGCCTAGAAGTATACAAATAGGGGTAGATATCTTTAAAGAGCTCAATATGCAAGGGCTTTTGTTTAGGGTGCATGCACGCTAACAATTTGAAGTCTAAGGTCTTCTTTTTCTATATCAATCATCAATGCTCTTCCTGGGTGTATGTGTACAAGTCAGGTGGTATGTAAATCAGAACCAGTAAAAAGAATAACTACCTCATCACATAGGTTATATCCTGGTGATCAGTATGAAGGCCCTTTAGACCATAGAGTTGTATCCCTAGAAATCTCAAATCTGGATTTGATCCTAGTATCCTAGACCAGGATGATATCCCTAGGTTGCTGTGAAAGTAGGGAGCATGTCAACAGACACCTTTTCTGTGACCTCATCCTGTTAACATTTAAAAAAGTCACAGAAAATGAGCACATCCAGTAAAAAAAGAGAAAAACAGTAAAACAGTACATAATGAATTGCCTCTGATTCTCAAAAACTGAGATCTAGTATGATTTATGTTTTTTCCTAGAGGCAGAAGATTCTGTCTGAGAGTCATTGAGATCTGAGAAGTGTTCCTTCTGGGATGTGATAGAGGAGATCTCAGAGTCTGTGTTCTCCTCTTATGTATCTCTGTTCAATGTTTTAGGTCATAAGTTTGAGTATCTCAGTAATTACCTCAGGCTTAGTCATTTTAGACTTGTGGCTTTGACCTTTCTTTCTCCATGTGACTGGGTGTATCTCAGTCTCCCCTAGGATGGTGGTGGCTGAGGATCTGGGGGCAAGGATGGAGGTGGAAGGGGGGCATTTCTGGCCGTACTTCCACCACAATAGGCTCCCATAACCAAAGAAGAAGGTTATGCACTGGAAATTCTTGGGATCATCGGGTCTGGGATACTCTCAACCGCAGTATCCTCCAGTTGCTCACTGTCTCTGGGGTCCACTGAATCAGTAGGTTCCTCCAAAGATTGCAGGGGCTGAAGAGCAGTGACAGAAGAGGGCTGCACTTAGGAATTGAGGACTGATAACTAGGTGTCCTAGATATACTAGCAAGCTAGGGTCTATCATTCAGATAGTCTTGGTCGTAGCCATCCTCCCTGCTGTGGGACACCCAGGGACAGTTGTAGAAGGAGTCGTCATGTTCCTCACAGAGCTTGCATCTAAAGGGATTAGGGCATGTGGCATTATTATGTCTGTAGGATTAACATGGACCACACATCTGCTGGTCACAGGCTGAGCTGAAATGTGCTACTAAGCCACACTTAAAACAGGACTGGAGCTGCCCCTCATAAAAGCAGACTCCCCCTGTCTCTGCCTGTGTAAAAACTATTAAGCAGATGTAGCAAATGAGAACCACCATATTGCAATTTGACTCAGATCTTCCACCCTCGTATCCACACTTTTTCACTGTCCACAATGGAAGAAGGGACATCCAACACTAAGTCAGTAGGAAATGTCCAAGATGTCAACTCCTTCATTTCTAAATAACACAGTGACCACCTTTACTGCAGGCTTAGTCAGAGGTATTGCGACAATGGATGCCCACAGGAGAATCTTTTAAGGAGTTATACTGTGTAATCTATCCAGGGATTTAACAGTTTCAAAACTAAAATTTTTTACGGTTTTAAAATCAACATCATAAGTCACTTCGGCAGCCACGCAGATAAAAATGTATAAGTCCAAGCAGCAAATTTCATTGAGTCTTTCAATAGGGTTCTGTTAACATAAGTCCTATCCGGGGGGTATTCCTCCCTCTCCCCCCATATATCTGAGACCCATGGTATTTCTATGTTTGGCTGGTTCCACAGTTACCAAAAAATGTTCAGAGAACTTTAGGCCCACTTCCCATTGTGTGGATCATCCTGCACAAAGATCTTGCCTCCCTTGGGAATATCTATGGGGTAGTAGGGGAAGTACAAATGTCACCTGGACATGTTGTGTAGGCGTCTCAGCAATCTTAGATGCCAAGTAAACTTTGACACCAAGTCTCTGCACCTGTTTTGCCCAAATGTTCCATGGGCTCATGACTCATAGAAACTGGAACCCTGGTCCAGGCAGAAACTATCCTCAGCTTGGCTGCAGTTCCAGGTAGTGACCTCATAGACATGGTTGCATGTTCAGACTCCAAAACTATTCTGTGCCCCACCTGCACTGGTATAGAATCAACTGCTGCCCAGTGTTCTCTGTAGAAGTGCTCCCAGTGTAAAAAATCTCTTGCTGCCCTTGTTAAACTGTAGGGCTTTTGACCATAACAGAAACACTTTGTAACACACTGACTGGTACCATGGGGATTTGTGCATGAACTGAAGTTTGTCTGGTATCCCTTGACCGTGCTCTGACATCACTTTGTTGCACCAATGTTTCATTTGTAGCTGGGACTGCAGGGGGGACCATGGAAAGAGCACTGCTCTGCTGTTGAGCAGCCGGCATTTGGGGGACCCTCACAGCAATCCCTCCCTCTCTCCACCGCCGAACCCTACTCCACATGCTGCTCCAGATCAGATTTGTTTTTTACAACCAGCTTACCAGAAGGTAAGCACTGTGAGCATTGAGGGCTTAACTTCTTTGCTAAAGAGATGAGGTTTGCTGGCCAAGGCACCTAGCTTCACCTGAGCTCTTTCCTTCTAAGTTGCTTGAAAGGACAGAGCAAAGGACCTTACCAGAGCAAGTGAAAGGATTAAGACTTCTTTTGGCTAGGCAGATTTACTGTGCTGTGTTATTTTTATTTTGTACTCACAGGGATTATTACTGTTTGTTGCTAACATTTTATTGCTTTATTTTTCTCTGATTCAAATTGTTGTTGCTGGGTATACCTTCTGTTACATTATTACAAGGTGTGCCTACAGGTGTGTGCTTACAGATTACTGTTGTAATCTTCTGATTCAAATTGTCTTTTGCAAGGTATATCTTCTGTTACTGCTTTATTTTTCTCTGTAGCAAAGTGTTTCTTACAGGGTATATTGTATCTTCTGTGAAATTATTACAGGTGGTGCTTTACAGGTTTTACAGTTTTATCTGTCATTAGGATAACCTTTCAGGGTTACTGCATTTGTTGCTGACTGATTGTTTCTGCTCTTACCTCCTTGTTTCTTTTGTCCATGGTTCTTCTTTTTCGGTAGGGGAAGGGCCCAGCCACCCACCCCACACTACACTCCTTTTATAGGATAGCACAGTCATGACATTTCCTGTGGCAAAGCAGGAAAGGGTGGATCAGTGGGGTATCCACACGGTGACCTCATTTACAGAGGCACTAGTAATTTAACTTGTTATAACAAGTTATACAAAAACAAACAAACAAAACACAAACTCAAACCTTTGCTTTCATTTTCTTCCTTCTAATTACTCTGACCAGGTTATAAACCCAGCAACTTATCTGGAATGGATATCATTAACTGCAGGTACTTCGGAACACTTTTCAGAAGAGCAGGTTTACAGGATTTAGGACACTGTCCTACATGTTGGGCCATCGAAGATCTTAGAGCTCAGCTCCAGGCAGCATGGGCAGAGATTGTGTACCTCAAATTTGAAATTCAAGAGGAAATATATTATAAAAACCACCCGCCATTTCCCCAACATCCAACAGAAGAACCTCAACTGCAGAGGGTAGTTGGTCTGGGAGATTGGCAGGTGGTTAGGAGGGGCAAATCGGGTTCACCATCACTCGGTGTTCTCCAACATATTACCTCCACAAACCATATAAAAACCAAAAACAGGTATCTGCCTCTATCTCCGAAGTCAAACAAAGGGGCAGAGGACACTGCAGAGCAGAACACTGCAGCACAGGAGTTAGCACAACAAAACTCACCCAAAACAAGAACCAAAACAAAAAAAGCAAAAAGGAAATCAAAAAAACTTCTGATCATAGGAGACTCCATGATTCAGGGAGTTGATACCTATCTCCAGCCAGGGGTAATGGTCAGATGTATCCCAGGTACATCAGCATGGAGAGACACTGACCGCATTGCTAAAATTATTCAGGAAGCAGGAGAAAACATTGACATCCTGGTACATATAGGGACTAATGATCTCACCAGCTGGTCAGTTGTGGAGACCAAGGAACATCTGACCAGGCTGGGTGGCAAACTATCATCCATTTCGTCTAGCATTTCCTTCTCTGAGATCCTGCCAGTCTGGGAGAGGGGGGCAGATGAGCGGAAGGTCAGAGAATGGGAGATAGGGGAGCTAAACATATGGCTCAAGGGCTGGTGCCAGGAAAAAGGACACAAATTTGTAGGGAACCGGCAACAGTTTTGGGAGCGAAAGTTCTTTAAATTTGATGGACTGCATCTGACTAAGGAGGGAGTCAGTGCATTGGGGCAGAAGTTTGACGTCTTTGCAGAATATTTAAACTAGCAAATGGGGAGAGGGCTGCAGCACCCCATACGTTGAATGGGAAGAACACCCTTCTCCCCTCAGCAAGTGGTCAAACAGGAGTTCAGTGTGTTTGCAGTTCATTTGCATCACCAGGTAAGGACACGGTCCAGCTCCCCATACGATGCACAGGGGAAATGCCAGACCTCACCCAACAACTAACACACTGAAATCTGGCCAATGGAAAATCATGTACACAAATGTTCGCAGTCTGGGAAACAAGATCCCAGATCTGCAGGCAATAATGACAGAAGCTAAACTGAACATAGTAGCAATTAGCGAGATGTGGTTTACCAGTAACCACACTTGGGAGACTTCACTACCTGGCTATGTACTTTTCAGAAGAGACCAAGGTGCAAAAAGGGGGGTGGAGTGGCCCTGTATGTCAATGAAAATATCAAAGCTACAGAAATTCAGAATACACATAAGGAGCCAGAAGAACTGTGGGTCACCCTGGAAACAGGAAATTGGACAGCCATAAGAACTGGGGTTGTCTACAGGCCCCCAGACCAGGGGGAGGACATAGACACAATACTGTGAGAAGATATACAAAACATGACAGCTAAAGGGGAGGTTTTGATAATGGGAGACTTCAACGTGCCAGATACAGATTGGTCAATACCAGCAGGAACATCTGCCAGACTTAGACACATAGTGGATTCCCTGCAGGGGAAGGGCCTAAAACAACTGGTACAACAACTCACAAGAGACAGGGCTATCCTAGATCTAGTACTGACTAACGGGGAAAGGATCACAGATCTTCAGGTAGAAGGTCACCTGGCGGCCAGTGACCATCACATGGTATGGTTCAATTTGGCCACTACAACTAAATCATCCCATTCCAAGTCAAAAATATGGGACTTCAGAGGAGCTGACTTTGATAAGATGGCCAACAGAGTTAAGCTAGCCTGGCAAAAGGAAATACAGGTGAGGGGGTACAGGCAAAGTGGGCAAGCATTAAGGATGCAATACTTGAAGCAACATCCCATTGTGTTATAGCAAAAAGGAAGTGCAAAAGAAAAAGGAAACCACTTTGGTTCTCAAAAACAGTAGCAGAAAAGGTCAGAGCCAAAAGGCTGGCCTTCAGGAAATATAAGGGAACACAGCGGGATGAAGATAGGGAGGCATACCAAACTTCCTTAAGGGAAGCAGGGAAGGCAGTAAGGCGGGCAAAGGCCCAAACTGAGGAAACACTAGCATAAACAGTAAAAGAAGGTGACAAGACTTTCTATAAAAACATTAGTGAAAGGAGAAAGTCCAGAGTGGGTATTGCTAAGATCAAAGGAGATAAGGGGGCATGTGAGGAGGATGAAAGTATATATCCTAAATAGATACTTCTGCTCAGTATTTACTGAAGAGAAAGTAGGGCAGGGCCCACTGCTCAGCACCATGGACACAAGTGGGAGGGAGATCAGCACTAGTCCCTTCACAAAAGAAAGGGTCCTACAAGAGCTCGATAAGCTCAGGGTGGACAAGGCAATGGGACCTGATGGTGTACATCCCAGGGTACTAAAGGAGCTAAGGGTGGAACTAGCAGAGCCATTATCAGAACTGTTTAGTGAGTCTCAGTGCACAGGAGAGGTCCCAGAAGACTAGAGAAGGGCTCATGTGATCCCACTCCACAACAGTGGTAGCAGAGAGGAGGCAGCGAACTACAGACCAGTCAGTCTTACCTCAGTAGTGGGCAAGATTATGGAGGCACTCCTTAAGGAAAGGATAGTACAACACCTGGACTCCATAGGAGCACAGGATCCAAGACAGCATGGGTTTACAAAAGGACGGTCCTATCAAACTAATCTCATAGATTTCTTTAAGTGGGTAACCAGAGCGGTGGACCAAGGGAGAGCAGTTGATGTCGCCTACCTTGATTTCAGCAAAGCTTTCGATACTGTTCCACATTGAAGATTGATTAATAAGCTGGGTAGGCTCAGGGTGTATCAGAAGTTGGTCAACTGGGTGGCAAACTGGTTGATGGGCAGAAAACAGAGAGTGGTGGTAAATGGTATACAGTCAGAAGAGATGCAAGTGACAAGTGGGGTACCTCAGGGATCAGTCCTGGGGCCAGTCCTCTTCAATATCTGTAACCTTTTGCACTTTGTACCTTGTTTAGCAGCTCTCTGTTACCATGCATTCCCTGCTGCTATTTTGTATTTTCTGTAACCACTGTCTTTAATTACTGTATTAGTTGTTATTTTGTTCACGGTTGTCTGTGTCTTATGTATGACGTGGAACCTTTGTAAAGGAGTCTTTGACTCAAAGGTGTTATCCAATATTTACCAATAAATAAATAAATAAATATCTTCATCAGGGACATTGCAGATGGACTGGAGGGTAAGGTTTGTCTGTTTGCAGATGACACCAAGATCTGCAACAGAGTAGATGATCCAGATGGGGTGGGCAGAATGAGAAGAGATCTGGATAAACTAGCAAAATGGTCAGAAGAGTGGCAACTGGGGTTTAATGCAAAGAAGTGCAATATCATGCACATAGGGAAGAGAAACCCTGAAGCCACCTATAGGCTGGGAGGAGTTACTAGCAGTCACAAGGAAGAAAGAGACTTGGGCATCATCATCACCGATGACCTGGAAATCATCCAAACAGACCACTAAAGAAGAAGAGCAAGGCTAGGGGATGTTAGGGTGTATTAGTAGGGTATCACAAGTTGGAAGAGGGAGGTAATAATCCTCTTTACAAGACACTGGTTAGGCTCTGTCTGGAGTACTCATGCAGTCATTGAAGGCCACATCTTCACAAGGACATTAACCAAATTGAGGCAGTCCAGAGGAGGGCAACCAAAATGGTGCAGGGACTGCATCAGAAAACATATGAAGACAGATTAATGGAGCTCAATATGTACACCCTAGAGCAAAGGAGGGAGAGAGGTGATGTGATCGAAACATTCAAATACCTTAAGGGCACTAACAAGGTGAAAGAGTCTAACATGTTTCAATATAAAAAAAATAGCAGAACAAGAGTACACAGCATGAGATTAGAGGGAGGCAGATTAAGGGGTAATGTGAGGAAGTTCTTTTTCACAGAAAGGGTGGTGGATGCATGGAATGGCCTACCTCAGGAAGTGGTAGATATGAATACAGTGCAGGGCTTCAAACAGGCATGGGATAGGCATAAGGGAGCAATACAGATGAGTATGAATAGATAGGCCATTGACAGAGCAAAGGCCGATGGCACATTTATAAGGCAGAAAAAGAAATGGGCAGACTGGATGGGCCTTGCGGCCTTATCTGCTGTCAACTTCTATGTTTCTATGTCCAAAGCTGACAGCAGTTCCCCAGCTCATCAATGGCATCCTATGTCTTCGACCAGTCAGCCATCAGTGGTGATTGCTCCATAGACCAGTCAGCTTGCTATATTGTCTGGGATGCTAGTAAACTCCTTCTGAGCCTGAAATATTTTCCTGCTCCCAGGGCACTTCATCCCACAGATTTTTCAGATGCTGTCAGGTCAGGAACTGACAGTTCTGTTGCAATGTCAGGTGCAGCTGAGTTGGCCCCTTTGATCATCTCACAAGCACTGGTGGCTGCCAGAGCTGCCACTTCATCTGCATGGCATTTTAATCAAGCTTTCCTATCCTGGCTTTCAGCCTAAAGCATTTTCTCAGCCTGGGCTTCAGCAGCAACCATCTCCATTTTTCCAGCAACAGTCTTTTGTTCAGGTGCACTGTTAGACTCAGGTAAAGGAACAACTTCCATTGCTTCCTCAGGCTCGTGGTCACAAACTTTAGGCTGCATAACCACATTTTTCTGATTCACTACTGCTTTCACTGCATCAAATCCCCCCATGCAGTTTGCTCCATAGCAATGTGTCCACCTCCTCCTCCTCCACCTCCAGGGCCAGCCATCTTGGCAGCCAGCCAGATGGCCAGAGGTTCTCCCTACTGGATGAGTAGGGGAATTTTTTTATATAAAATAACCAGAAATAAAATCAGAACAAGAGAACACAATACAGAAACCATACATTAGCAACAAAACAAAGAAGGAAGGACTTCTGGTTGCGCCATGAGTCAGTGAGGTGTGGGTGAATGAGAGCTCCCCCCAGGATTCTAGAAAAAAATAAATTTAATAAGAGAAAAACTTGGGGAAAGGCTGCAAAAGTACATTATTAGTGAGCTGAATGGAAATGGCAGCCGCTTTCAACAATCAACCTCAGACAGAATGTTTAAAACAAGCAGAAATCAATATCAAGTGCTGGTGGTTGAACATGAGATGGGAGAGAGCGGGCCTTCTGAAACGGAGGTTCAGGTGTTGAATGCCGAAGAAAACAAGTGTACCAGACAGAACAAAATGCAAAGCAACAAAAATCTAACAGACACAATCTTACAGGCTATACAGGATTTTAGAAATGAGATGCACAATTCCGTTAAAGAGCTGCGATCTGACTTGGGGACTTGGCATGGGCGAATTGATGATGCAGACAAACAAATATCTGAAAATACAAACCACTTGGACAGTCTAGAGTCATCTATTAAAGTAATGGCACAAACACAGTTACAGATAATGATGCAGGAGGATGTAGAGAATAGAGCAAGGAGGAAAAACTTGCATTTTTATGGAATACCAGAAAGAAAGGAAGGAACAGACATGCTGGCCTTCTTAGATCAGTTCTTACGCACCACCCTAGATTTGGGACTGGACTACTCGATCGACATCAAAAGGGTTCATCGAGCATTAGACCCCAAGCCAGCCCCTGATGCTTGTCCCCAGAATTGACGATAGTCAGGATTTTTAATTACTTGGTCAAAGACTTTCTCCTCCAAAAAGCATGGGGTGAAAAAAAACAGTATTATATGGGAATCAGAGAATTTTCGTAAATGACTATGCTCCCACAACTCAGAGACTCTGTCCGGAATGCATCCCCTTGTTCCCTTGCCGCTGCGCAAACAACTTGAAGTTTTATTTATGTATTTAATTCTTGGATTACAATTACCTATGAGTCAGAAGACTGTTTTGCGTAGGTTCCACGTCATACAATGACAAGTAACAATACAGGCAAACAAATTACTAAAAATATCATCATATGGATAAATACAATTTCAGTAGACAGATTAGTATATCATAGTCATACAGAGCAAAGCCTATGTGAGTAAACTGAGTAACAGAAACATAAATTGCACACAATAGTTAAAAAAAGATAATGTTGCCCTATACAAGAATGGCAAACAGCTGGAGGCAGACAGAAATGGCTTTGATGGTGTGAGCTAGTTCTCCTAAAAATAAGGCTTCGTCCATGAGGTGTGGAGGGGGAGGGAGCATAAAACCCCATACCCTGCAAAGTTTGTAATTAATTTCCCCACTGCACCATGGATCTATCACATGGCGGAAGCAGCAAAAAAAGATTTAACAACCAGAGGGCTATACCAGGAGAAAGAACCCTGAAAGACAACACAGAGGAACCAACCAGTAGTAGGAGGCCTCACAGCACCTCGAACGGGGAGAATAGACAGAACCTGACATCCAATCTGTCCCTGGCTGACATTTTGGCAGAAATTCAGCAATAGTGCTCAACACCACTTTATTAAGGAACTCCCAGAAAAGATTTACGATGACAAAGAGGAAAAATGTATTGGAGGGCAAACAGGTTGGTGATGGGGCTTGCTGCTGACTGGGTGGGGGTTGGGAGATGGACTAGTGGGGACCTGCAACCCCAGAGCTCCAAATTTATCGGATCCAAAAGAATAAATAAAAGAATAAAAAATTGCATACCGCCCAGAGTCTCCAAGTGGTGGGACGAATTGACCAAACTGGGGGCCTCGAGGAGCACTACTGACAAATAGGGAGTCTGTGGCTTAGTGATCCCCCGCAGAGCCGCCCCTGCCTCATGGCCTGGTCTTTAGCTGGCTGCCGAACATCCTCCTGGGAGCCCCCTGAAGGAAGCATTTATTAGTGCCTGACCCTGAATAAAATGAGATTATCCCAGGGTCTAATAAAATAAAGACTGTTGGACTTATAGATTTGGAACTAGTCCACATGGGATCAGCAAACTGTTGGACAATGGTGAGACCTGTCCTGACTGAAGAACAACATTCGGAGTCCAGTCAAGGAGAAATGACCACTAGAGGAGATTTTTTGAGCCCCAGACTGTATAATCTTGAAAGGGGAAGGGAGGACATGGTTATATGTTCGTGGGGGAATAATGGAGGCAAAACAAATGGGGAAAGAGAAAAAGAGGCATGGGTGCATATTTTGAAGGGGGGAAGGAGTATGAGGAGGGAAGGGATAGAAGCTTTGTATTGCATCTGCCCCTCACCTGCAGTGTGTCCGATCTGGCTGGGGCTGGGTCCACGAGAGAGAGAAGGGGAAGGTTGGGGAATGGAGGAGGAGGGAGGGGAGCCAGCACAATGGACAGGCAATGGCAGCAAACAGAACCCCCAGCTCAGAAGCACTATCTCTCTGGGAATTTCTTAGAGAATGTTTATTTGGAGAATATAGGGGGATGTAACCTACACAAAGACTGGAAAGGAGGGAAAAGATAAAATCAGAGCTTAGGTCCCCACTGTTAGGTTAGAGGCCTTTTGGATGGGGAACATAGAGAGAGAAGATGGCATAAGAGGAAGATGGGAATGCATGACAGAATTGGAAAAGAGAAAAGGACCATCCTTTTCAAACCCAAGGGGAAAGGAATACAAAGGATAAGGGCAAGGAGATGGGGGGATAAGGAGGGGGGTGAACACATTGGGGATTAGGGTGAGAGACATTAAAAATGAGAAGGGGAAGGAACAGGAGCAAAGAAGCAAGGAAACGGGACAAGGTCAAAATAGCAGAAGAATCAAAAGATCAGTTACAGAGGGTTATGCTAACCCAGCTGGGGATGGTAGAATCAGGAGTGATGAGGGAGCTCCACACCTGAAAAGGCTATGATACTATGGCGCTACCACTCACAAATGCAGTGCAGTGCAGATGCAGTGTCAGTGACTCAGTAGGTAGCACACTCACCTCTGAGGCCAGGAGATCAGAGGGCTGTGGGTTCAGTTCCCACAACTGGCACTTAGGTTAATATCCCAGTACTGACACTGTAGTGCAGCATGAGAGGAGTGCTGCACTTCTGAGGTGCCATCTTTTGGATGAGATGTTAAACCGAGGTCCCATATGCCTGGATTGGTGGTAGTTCAGGTGGATGTTAAAGATCTCATGGCACTTATCGAAAAGAGCAGGGGAATTGTTTATTGCAGAAAACAAAAATACATCAACACAATTTCACAAAAAAAAATAAAAAAAAAGCTTCTTACAAGAACTATTGAAAAACAAAACAATCTGTACAATCACTATAGAAAAGGGACAAATACTGTCAAATCCAATAAACGTTTCCAATATTCATGAAACAAATGAACTGTCAAATGATGTGATTCAAATTCTTTTTGAGATCGTAATGCTGATTCGATGTGATGTAGGACAACTGTAGGTAAAGTATCAGTATGCTGTAAGGAAAATAAGCACCTTGCCTGCCACATATAAACCTTAACACAGGCAAAAATCACAGAAAGGGTGCTTGGGTGATATCTGGAAAAAAAAAACGAATAATCCCCAAGAACCAAACTTTCATATGAGACATGATAAGAAGAACTCCATCCCCACTTGGTAAGCAAAACAGACCAAAATTGATGGGCATAATGACATGTAAGATAAAAATGAGTCATAGTTTCTTCCATGCCAGCACATTCAACGTGAATACATTGTCTCTCAGAAACAGCCTTATGCTTTAAATTCCCCTTGACCCCTAATCTACCATGACAACTGAGCCATGTCACATCTCACATCCAGTCAGGAATCCTTCTATCAGCAAGAACTTTTAAAGCTAAATGAACCTTAGTAGGAAAACACCTAGGAAAATCAACCTGAACTAAAAAATTAGTGGACATTATTCTAATATTTCGGGAAAGCCGATGAACCTCACTTTGAGCAAGGTGCCACTGACATAACTTAACGGCCACTAAATGAAGAAATGAAGGCTCCCCATAATTAGATTTAACAATAGGCGCCTCAGCTGATCATCGCGTCAAATAATCCTTAATCAAAAAAAATCGTCCATAAGTCCCAAGGATGGGACTGATACTGTGTGAATTCTTTAAATGTAGATTTGATAAAAAAAGAGAAATAAAAAACTAATGGATTTATCATACCAAGGCCACCAGTCTTAATCTGTAAATACGTAAAATCATGCTTAACCGGGTTCAATCGGCTCCCTCATAGCATTTGAAAAAATATACTATAAAGACGAGTTTCATAATGTCTAGGCAAAGGAAACACAGAACTAAAATATAAAAACAAAGGTAGGAGGAGTTTATTAATAATCAAAACACGTTTCCTTTTAGAAAAAGTCCAGGACTTCTACAACTGAACCTTACCCTCGCCTAATTCAATGCGTGGTTTCCAGTTAAAGTCAGCAAGATCACCAGTACCAAAAAAACAACCCAATATTTTAATCGGGCCTAATGAAATAGCTATCTGCCCAATAGTGGGATCAAAAGGTCCCTCCCCCCAAAAAATTCCAGCACTTTTGTCATAATTTATTGAAGTCCCCGAAATAGATCCAAACTGTGCTAATATAGACAAAGTTAAAATGCCTGAAGCTGAATCACGTAACATAAGACACATGTCATCAGCATAAACAGCCAAAACCTGAGGAGGAACAGCTAAGGTTGGTGTCAGACCCAGTATGTGCGGATGATGAAGAAGTTCTTGAATTAAAGGGTCCAACACAAAGGTATATAGTAAAGGGCTAAGCTGACATCCCTGGAAAACCCTCCTACAAAACTCAATCCCATCCCCCAATAGACCATTAACAAAGGGAAAGTTTTGAACATCATTATACAAAAGCCCCACCCAAGTTCTAAGTTTATCTGAAAACCCATATTTCTGAAGAACTTGAAATAAAAGACAATGGGAAATCTTGTCAAATGCTTTAGCCTGATCCAAGGAAAGTAAATATCCCGTTAGCTTCCCCAGACGACTACATTCACAAATATTCCTTAATAGGATCAAATTCTGGTGAACGTGCCTACCTGGAATAGAACATGTTTGGACAGGATGTATCAGAGATGAAGCCAGACGTTGGAGCCTAGGACACAAAATGGCAGAAAAGATCTTATAATCTGTATTTAATAAACAAATCAGTCTCCAATTCCTAATGATGTGTTTATTACCTTTTTTAAACAAAAAAATCATCAAGGCATCCGAGAATCCCTGAGGCAATGTAGTAGTAGTAGTAAGGATTTCGTTAAAAACCTGTGTCAGAATAATGCTTACATCGTCTCAAAAAAATGTATATAATTCATTTATAAGGCCATCTGGACCAGGTGATATTCCAGTTTTCAAATGGCTGATTTACAACCTGACTTCATCCTGGGTTATGGGCATATCTATGTTTTGGGAATCAGTAAGTGACACTGTAGGCGGCTGAAAGGAAAACAGTTCTTCCCAGGTACTTGTGGGTTGAAAAGCCTGACCATGTTGAGCCTTCAAAAAATGCTGAACAATGTGCAACATCTCTATATCAGTAGTTTTCAAAACACCCGTAGTATCATAAAGGCCAACCATAAGCTTTTTATCTAAAGCTTGTTTGCAGGCCGAGAAAGGGTCTGAAACAGGCGAAGACTTTAATCCATAAGACAAGTCATCATGTATGCGGCAAGCTTTCCCATAATGAAATTGTCTCATTTGATTTCGAAGTATAGCAATTTGTTCTTGGATCCGAACATCGGAAGAAGTGGGAAGGGACATTAATTTATAAAATTGGGACCGATGGCCTAAATAGGAAATATAGTCCTCAGTTTGAGTATTTTTGTTAAAGAAAGTGGAAATTTGTTTAAACTCAAGCTTGGTTTCCATCCACCAATATCCCCAGGAGTCATACAACCCGGCAACTGATCGTCGTAGATCAAGTGTCTGAGACAAAAAAGATTGAAACCGCTCTTGAGTCAGTAAAATAGGGTTCAGCTTCCATCTTGCAGGTACGGCAGGAAAATGAGGTGGGATACAGGAAAGAGAAAAACATACCAGCAACAGCATGTGATCTGAGAATTCACAAGGGTGCAACTTAAATGAAAATGGTAGCAAATAATGGGAAGCAAAAACAAAGTCAATCCTTGTAGCAAAACTGCTACGTCTATAAGTAGGCCCGGGGTCAGAATGAAGTGCTCTATAAACATCTGTTAAAGAGGCTTTCAAAATTATGTTTTGTAAAGCATGGGAATCACAATATACCTTTTGTTGTAACTGGTCTTTAAATTTCAGATCCAGGCCGCAGTTAAAATCGCCTCCCCCCCCCATATAATATGTCTAGGGGGAAAAGAGAGAGTGCTCGATCTCGTGGAAAAGATCTATCCTGGCTGGCTTAACCTGGGGAGCATAAATGTTTATGAGACAAAGGGGGTAACCTTTGTAAAAGCAGTCCAGGAGCAAAGCTCTAGCAGGAACTAAATCTACCAGTCTGAGAACCTGTACATTAGTATGATAAAAAAGTATCCCAACCCCATCTGCAGCATCGGGACCATAGGACCAGAATGAAGGCCTGTGAATCCACAACTTCTTCATATAATTAACATCATACATGGAAGTAAAGCGCTTCTACTGCAGGAACAGAATGTCTGCAGTTAGAGACTTACAAAAATGTAAAAGCTCAAGACGCTTCCTTGAATTCGTAAGACTACAAGTGTTTAGGGAAACTACAATCAGAGAAGCCAGGGAATCAGACTAAAGTTTGTCCTTTTTACGCTTTCTACCTGACTTTTCTTTGACTTCAATAAGTCAGGTCCCCCTTCATCATCGCATTCCATACCAGACAAAGCCCCAGATGTAACTGACATATCAGACTCAGAATCACCATCCTGATCTTGCAGCACCTCGAAAGAGTTGTGTGTAGGAGGGGTGGCTGTTTTAACAAGCATCTTAGTATGAGATCTTGTCACTCGTCTTGGGTGAGGTTTCTGGAACTCTGGGTCTGGGGGAGTGGGGGGAGTGGGGGTGGAAGAGAGTGTACCGGGATGTGAAATCCCTGAAGCCACAGGAAGCTGCTGAACTTGTAACTCATCAGTGTCAGTAGGCTCATCGGTGGGCTTAGGCACACCACCACCTGGGGGAGCCACAGTGGATGGGCCTGGGGCAGAAGGGTCTGAAGCAGGAGAATCAGTATCCTCAGCACTAGGCCTAAACCGGCCTTGAGCTACAGAGATCAGGGTTTCCTTATCAAGGCCTCCTGAATTATTTTGGCCAGCATACGGACACTGATGGCATGCATGACCCTGGGCATTGCAGAGGTTGCAGCAGAAGACATTATGACAGGTTCCACTGCCATGGTCCAGCTCTCCACATAATGCGCATTTAATCTTGTCGCATGCACTACTCAAATGACGAGTGCTACCGCACTTACAGCATGCTTTGGGCAGACCAGGGTAAAAGCACACTCCCCAATCCTTGCCCAAAAAGAAGTTGTTAGGAACATGTTGGACCATATCCCCTATAATACGCAGTTTAATCTTAAACTTCCAGCTTCCAGTCCAGATTCCCTCCCCATCAATAATAGGCTCTGGAGGCCCCAACACAGTGCACTTACTCTCCAACCAGTACAAGATATCCCCCACATTAACCCCCTCATTACGAAACATAATGTGGATAGTTTTATACAAGGGCTTAGTAATGGGAATAGCCCAAAATGGAGTCCATAAAGGAGTGGATTTCAAAGATTCATATTTTTGCCAGAATTTGTCTAGGCCAGCAAAGGACCTAAAATTAACATCAAAAGTGTCCTCTCCTCGAATGTTTATGAGGGCATATATGTCTGAGGCTTGGAAATTCATGGAGTTCTTAAGCAGCCATCGAGCGACATAAAATCGATCAGGGTGTTCCTGGAGATCCCCCCGTACCTGAGTCATACGGCATTGTGCCTTGGAGTCTGATATAGTCAGTTGTTCTGAAAAAGATCTGAAAAGCGGGGGCCAGTATGACACTGTTCTTGACGAGAAGAGGGAGGGGGTGAAACATTTGGCATCTCAGTGTCAGGCTCCTCAATAGCAACCGGGTCAGAGGAAATCAAAGTCTTACCACCTGTAGACAAAGAAGAGAAATCTGAAGGCTGTCGATCTGTGGACTGAACAGTCGCAGTGATCCCAGATACATGTGTCTCCTTTGGTGTGAATGAAACCCAGTCTGAATCAGGTAGCCAGCACCCATCCTGAAGCATCCAGCTGGCATCTAACAAAGCAGACTCCTTACTCCAGTCCTTAGTAGGAAAAGAGCCTTCAGACGGATTCAACTTCCGCATTCCTGGACGCAGAGTCCCAGACGCATGAGTCAGCACTGTTCCCTGTACTTCGCAGCTAGTCGAACAAGCCGCTATCACAGCCGGCGGGTCTGCAAGCAAAGCATCGTCATGCAGACTCACAGAATGAGCAGTCAGCACCACTGAGGAAGCTGAGGGAATTTCTCCTGCCAGCAAATCTTGTGAATCCTTCACCAAAAACACTCCTGCTGCACGGATCGTACCACGCACATCTCCAGGCAGCTCTGAAGGCACATCACCCAAAGTATTCCCTTCTCGGGACTGATCTTGCTCAGGCATCACACTAGAGCTCTCCATACAAGCAGCAGGTAAGACATCTGTCTCCCATTGAGAGTTCAGCACAGTCTGCCATTCCATAGAGCAGTACCAGCAGCTCCCCCTACCGCTAGCAATGCAGTACGGGAATTTCCCCGGTGTCCTGGCCAGATTTCCCTCATTCACTAAAAAATACCACCAACAGCTTAATATGGTTCAGTTTCAGTTGCTTACCATCTGTATCCCCCCTCCCTCCCCCGGTCACCCCTTGAAAAGGGACTTCTAGGCCCAGTGGGCTTACCGGGTCAACAAAATTCAGCAAACAAACAAACAAACAAGTGGCACATCAACCTTATGGGTGATGGTCACATTGCTCGGGAGCCTAAGAGCCCCGAGGGGAAATTTTCTCACATTGGGTGGGGATACATCTCCCAACCCATCTGAGGCCAGTGTTACAGGGTCCCTGAGGGGTCCATGAAAGGGGAAGGACTATCCTGCTTCCAGCGTGGAAGTCACACTTGTAAACAGTTCTTTGAAATATGATTGTTTAATGGGTTCCCTAGTTCTAAGAGGAACAGGGGTAATAAAGAGGGACATAGGTGTTAGTTTATTAGATGTTAAGTTAATGGATGTTAAAGTGTCTCAGTCCAGGGCTCTAAGGTTGCGAGTCCTAGTTAAGAGAGGAGAACCTACCAACGCACAAAAAAAGGAGACACACACAGATAGAGGATATGTGGTATACAACTTTATTATAAACAAAATGTGGGGGAGGGCCACGCGATTCTTCTACTCAAAGGGGTCCCATCTTCTTCCAGTCCATTGGATCTGGTCCTATGGAATGGCTGGGAGGGGCGGAGACTCTATTGTTCATACCAAATTTCTTAGGGATGGATCTTGAAGGGGGGGACCCTTCATCCCTGCGAGAACAGCACCCCTTGGGAACAGTGACATGATGGCTCCAGAACCTGTAAAGATACTTTCTCAAAACATTAATGGGTTAAAAGAGCTAATAAAAAGAATGAGATTTATGCAATATTTCAAGAAAACACCATCAGACCTATGCTTCATACAAGAGATACACTTAACAGAAATAGAACATGCGAAATTAAATTGGGGACAGAGATATAGGATATTTTCTTCTTCACATCCTAGTGGGAAGAGAAGGAGAATAGCAATCTTACTCCCACAAGCAACACCCTTGGAAGTCCATAACATGTTCAGCGACACCCAGGGCAGATACACCATAATATATGGCACCCTTTTTGCACAGGAGATTACATTAGTAAATGTCTACCTCCCACAGCAAACTACAATCCCAGTGATACGTGTTTTTATTAACAAGTTGTTAGATCTAGTAAAAGGCAAATTAATCACAGTAGGGACTTCAACGTAACATGGAAAGCTAACCTAGATTCAACTAATCCTAAATCTTACTGAACAACCAACGTGCTCTGCTTTATACAAAGCTCATTTGATCAGCTGGTGATCCAGGATGTCTGGAAAACCATGTATCCCACACAAAAGGCCTATATCTTTTATTCAGGGCATTTTCATAGCCACTCTTGACTGGACTACTTTTTTGTGTCCTGTGAGGATTTTCATTTAATTCAAGATGTAACAATAGGGACCTGATTTCTATCAGACCATCACCCTCTTATCCTGAAGCTAGACCTGGGTAAGAAAAACCATCGAACGTTGTGGCACGTAAATAATTCACTATTAAAAGACCCCCAATTCTGTACATATATACAAGATAGAATTCCCCAGTTCCTCAGAGAAAATGAATCTCCAGAAATAACAAACGCCTCCCTATGGGACTCCCTACCAGGGAAATTTTAGCCTATACGGTTAAAAAGAAGACGGATGAAGACTAGATATAAACGTTTAATGGAGCAACTGCAGGCCTTCCAGATGCTTTATAGGGATGGAAATAAAGAAGTCTTGCAAAAAATTAAAGAGACCAAACAAGACCTTCAAAAAATAATGGATTATAAAGTACAGCAAACATTGTTGTACTTAAAACAGAGTAACTATGAGGGTGGGGCAAGGGTAATGCAGGTACTTGCTAGAAAGCTTCAGATGAGAAAGAGGGCAGTAACAATAATGAAAGTTAGAAATCCAATAATAAAAAGAACATCTAACCGGGAAGAAGACATCCAAAGGATATTCTCCCAGTACTATCAAACTCTTTACTTGAGGGACTGAACCCCAGACATGGAGGCCAGCCAATGTTTCCTAAAAAGCATAAAAGTTCCCCAACTAACAGAAACACGAAGACAGCAATTAGAGGCGCCCATTGCCCTGGAAGAGATATTGAAGCATATCTAAGTGGCAAGCACTCAGAAATGTCCAGGCCCCAATGAATATACCACAGAGTGGTACAAAAAATTTAAAAGCCTTCTACCTCTCACTCTGACACAGGTGTGTAGAGAAGTAATAGAGGGAGAAGCCCCCCCCCCCCATCATCATGGGCCTATGCAGTCTTATCACCTATACTAAAACCAGACAGAGACTTGACGGACCCCTCTTCCTACCATCCCATATCAATCTTAAACGTGGACTACAAACTATATATGGCCATATGGGCCACTAGACTGGAAAGGATTCTACCAACAATGATACACCCAGATCAATCGGGATTTATGAAAGCTAGGAATACAACGGATAATCTCCAAAGGGTGCTCCTAATACTTGAATACTTGCAGCAGAGGGAGATTCCTGCAGTGCTGTTGAATTTGGATGCCGAAAAGGCTTTTGACAGAGTGTCCTGGGACTTCATCTGGGACACCCTGTCGACTTTCCATTTTCCAGACTCCATGGTGAAATGGCTATGAAATCTGTATGCAAAGCGCAAGGTCTATATAAGGATTAATGGATCTCTGACTGCTCCAATACCAATGCTCAGGGGCACAAGACAGGGGTGTCCCCTCTCCCCCTGCTCTTCGCACTATATTTAGAACCATTTGCCTGTGCAATTCAAGCTGAACAGAACATTGAGGGATTCCCACTGAGCCAAACACAATATAAAATCTTGCTTTTCACTGATGACATTTTTTTGGCGGTTTTATCTCCAGAGGAATCGATCCTAGCTTTATGGCTGCTTCTAGAGCAATATGAACAGATAGCTGGGTTTAAATTAAATGTCACTAAAACAGCAGCATTAACAACTAGATTCCCCCCTTCTCTGTCTTTGAAAAATAGATTTAGACTCAGATGGAATAGGATGCAGATAAAATACCTGGGTATAATCATACTACAAGATTTAAGTAACATAGAATTGACGAACTATGAACCTCTTACACAAAGAATTGAACAAGTCTTAAGAAAATGGGAGACACTTAGATTATCATTTTTCCAGAGAATAGATATAAATAAAATGAATATATTACCCCATTTGCTATACTTATTCCAAAATATCCCAGTTTGGCCTTCCTGCTTTTATTTTAATTCTTGGAATAAAATGATTTCCACCTTTATTTCAGGAGGGGAGAGACCCAGGATATGAAGGTCTGTCCTATAATTGTCTCTAGACTCAGCACGGGGGGGGGGGGTTGGACTACCCAACTTGGAATGGTACACGAGAGCGGCGTTTCTGAAAATAGCAATTCTATCGTTGGCTTCCTCCTATAGAGCCCCATGGAAAAACATAGAAATCCACTTATCTGAGCTACATGATATTGCCCCCATACGTTTTGCAACCAGACAAAAGTTGATACTTTTAAGGAACTTCACTGGCTTTACAAAGGAAGTAACGAGGGTTTGGAATAAGATAAAGCACCATACAGCATATTAGGATATTTTTTAACATGTGGCTGATAGCGGTAGATGAAAACTTTGCTCCAGAGGAACTAGACCCCACATTTAAGAAATGGTGACACCTGGGATTTCACTATATATATCAAATGTTAACTAAAATGGAAATTGCCTCGTTTGAGGAGATCCTGACAACAATGGGATTCCCTTGGGAGACCTTTTTCGATGTCTTCAATTAGGAACATACGTACAAAACCAGAGCTCCAAAAGACAAAGCATGCCTAACCCTAGACCACTTCTGTTGGTAATCCTAATGAAGAGTTCCCGGGGGGGGGGGTAGTGGGACACCTAATTGGACAACTTTATAAAGTGTTAAGGCAAGGATTAGGAGATTCCACCCATATAATCTTTATTGGATGGAATACAGATCTGGAGTTGTCGCTCACCCCAGAGGAATGGTTACACAATGCCAAATCGGCTATTAAAATAACACACTCCACATTATGGTGTAAGTATTCATGGAAGTGCCATTCCGGGTACTTTAGATCCCCGGCGACTTTAATGAAATATTTGCCCCCAGAATATGGAAGATGCTGGAGGGGCTGTAAATGCCCCAGGGCAGACTTGCGCCATATATTCTGGTTTTGTCCCCCTTTTTACACTGTATTAGTGTATTTTGCAGGTAGAGCTGAAGGAGTGTTTGGGTGAGTCCCTTGAACTAACAGTAGAAATAGTCCTCCTGTTTATTTTTCTGGATCACACGCCAAAATGGTATAAAACATTATTGCCCATCTACCTATTCGCGGCCAAAAAAGTTATCACAAGAAAATGGATGACTGCTAAAATACCAAGTATTTCAGAGTGGTGCGAGGTAGTACAGGAAATATACCAGATGGAAAGATTGACAGCGGGTATACATGACAGGATACCAACCTTCACTAGAACATGGCAACCATGGATTTTGTACATGGCCCAGGTTGACCTGGGTTTTGTCCCTTAGGGCATTCTTGAAGTATTCCTGTCTAAGAGGGGTGCTACTCTCGCGGGAGGTGGGGGAAAGGGAAGGGAAGAGAAGACAACAAAGGGTTTCTGCTGAAACAGATTATGTCACTAAGAATATAATAAAGAAGTTATAGAGGAAGATGAAAGTATCTAATATATTATGAACAAGATGATCTGAATTTATAATGGGGATGCAGTAGAATTTGTGTTCAAGAAAAAATGAGATTTATTTCTTGTCACAACCACATTTAAAAACAAGCATTTGTTAATGCCGATTGTTGTCGCGCTGGCATTGGCAGTGGGAGTGGTGGAACTAGAGAGGCATAGTGCTGTGATTTTGTGAATGTGTCTCAAAAGGTGATTTTGCACAGCGAGCACGCCATTGTGCGCCACAGCTGCGGAAACACGTTTTGGGCAGGCTGTGAAAAATGGCAGCTGGACTGTTGATAAGGAGATGTGCACAAATACCGGTGAGGAAAATGTAGCATGAAAATATTGCAGATTGATGAAGTTACAAGGGTGTGTGGAAAATGCGCAATGCACGCTTGCAACACAGTCATTGTATGGAGTTTTGGCATCAAATTTTCAACATAGGCATTTTAGGAGCTCTGCTCATGAATAGCGTCACTGTCATTTCCTCAAGCTGTCCCAAAAACTGATTTCACTCAGCGGCCATGCAATTCTGTGCCAGACATGCAAAAACAAATTTCAGGCAGCTGTAGTGTTCATAAGCAGGTATGGAAAAATGTCAATGATGTACAGCTGGAGTGAAACTATTACAAATTCACAAAGTCATGAGTGTATGTGGAAACTGTGCAACGCACGCTCATAAAACACTCATTTTATTGGCTTTCGTTCCCAAATTTTCAACATAGGCATTTTAGGGCATCTGCTAATGAACAGTTCACTGTCATTTTCATCATGTGTCTCTAACACGGACTTTCCACAGCAACCACGCTATTCTGCACCAAACTGCGAAAACATATTTTGGTCAGGATGTGAAAAATGACAGCTGTACTGTTCATTAGGAGGTGAAGAACAATGGCATCATTGAAAATCTGGAGTGAAAATATTAGAAGTTTGCGAACGTATGAGTGTGCGTGCAAACTGCACAGTGCACGCTCGTAACACAGTCATGTTATGGAATATTGTCACCAAATTGTCAACACAGGCATTTTAGGACTTCTGCTCGTGAACAGTGACACTGTCATTTTCGTAATGTGTCCCGAACACAGATTTCGCACAGTGAATGCGCTATTCTGCGCCAAAAGTGTGAAAACACATTTTGGCAAGGATGTGAAAAATGACACTGGTACGGTTCACAAGAAGGTGTGGTAAAATGCCAATGTTAAGAATCTGGCATGAAAATATTGCGAATGTGCTAACTTACGAGCGTGCATTGCGCAGTTGCTATGCATGCTCATAAAACAGTCATTTTATGGAGTATTGTCACCAAATTTTCAACACAGACATTTTAGGACCTCTGCTCATGAATAGTACCACTGTCATTTTTGTAATGTGTCCTTAACACTGATTTCGCACAGTGACTGCGCTATTCTGTGCCAGAAGAGCGAAAACACATTTCGGCCAGGATGTGAAAAATGACAGCTATACAGTTCACAAGAAGGTATGATACAATGCCAATGTTGAGAATATGGCATGAAAATAGTGCGAATGCGCTAACTTACGAGTGTGCATTGCGTAGTAGCTACGCACACTTGTAAAACAGTCATTTTATGGAGTATTGTCACCAAATTTTCAACACAGGCATTTTAGGACCTCTGCTCATGAACAGTGTCACAGTTATTTTCATAATGTGTCCCAAAAACTGATTTCGCACCATGACTGCACTATTCTCCGCCGGAAGTGCGAAAACACTGTTCGGCCAGGATGTGAAAAATGACAGCTGTACGGTTCACAAGAAGGTGTGGTAAAATGCCAATGTTGAGAATCTGGCATGAAAATATTGTGAATTCGCTAACTTACGAGCATGCATTGCGCAGTTGCTACGCACGCTCATAAAACAGTCATGTTTTGGATTTTTCCCACCAAATTTGCAACATAGGGTTTTTGAGAGCCCCCCCCCCATGAACAGTGGCACTGTCATTTCCTTACGCAGTCCAGAAAGGTGATTCCATGCAGTGACTGTGAAATCACCTTTCGGGACCGAATAACACCATGACAGTGCAAGAATTCATGAGAAGGGGTCCCAAAAACCCCATGTTGAAAATTCAGGGCCAAAATTCACAAAAATGCTTGAGACATGTACTAAAGTTGAAAAAACCCTATCTATCCCATTATACAGCTTACCGGCATTTCCTCAGTTTGCAGTCGGCTTTGAAGAGTGCAGATGTGTTCCCAGTCCACCGATGATCATCGTGCCGAGCTCCGCAGGTAAGTATGGGGTGAGAGGGTGGTGTGAGGCAGGGTGTGCAGTGGGTGAGTCGGAGTGAGGAGGAGGGGCATGGAGACTACGAGGGACCGCTTTCCTTTACAGGTTCAAAGAAAGAAAAAAACATTGCGAGGTTTTTTTTTTTCCAGATTTGCACGCTGGAGTGGGCTCCAGCGTCACCTAACTGTTTGGGAGGTCTGTAGCTGAAGGGGTTGGGGCACCCCATCAGCAAACACGGGGGGCAGAATTTATGCAGACGGGATTGGGCACTTCTGTCGGCACACAAACAAGGCGTAGAGCCGAGGGGGATTGGGCACCCTCCTTGGCATTAAACAATTGGGGGATTATTTCTGCCTACAGGGTGGGCTCTCCGTCAGCACACAAGAAAAGGGGCGGGTAAGAGCCGAGATTGGGCACCCCTCAGCATATCACAAATGGGGGTGCTTTATGCTGGCGGGAGTGGCTCCCATGTCGGCACATGCACAGGGGCAGGGGCAGCTGGACAGGGGATTGAGCACCAAGTCGGGTGCAGTCTGGGTGGCCAGTGTGCTGCCAAGTACATAATGGCGGTGAGCTCATCAAGAGAAAAGGACCGCTGAGTCTGATGAGCTTTGCTCGGATTGCAGCGGACCTTTTCTTAGATGTGCTTGCCACAGTATGTATGCATGGTGTGGCGCCAGCATGCAGGCTGATTGGGGAATGCAGGACGCACCTACTGACGCATGCCCTGCATTCACCCAACAGCGACCGCACCACCAAAGCTGCACTGTCCCAAGATGTTAGCTGCGCAAGCGCGCCAACATAAAAAATAAAAAGGGATGTGGTTGAAAAGTTATTTGACTGTATAAGAGAAAACATGTGTAAAAAGGAATTGTGTGTCACCTGATAAACTTAATAAACATTATATTTAAAAAAACAAAGAAAGAAAAAACTGTTAACTCACAGTACTATGTAAGTAAGATTCATTCAAAATGTTTCCTGTGTCATAGTAAGAAATTAAAAAGAAAATGCAGAAGGTAAACAAGGAATATCATGGACCCTGCACTCCACAGAGTGGCCTTCTTCCTCAAACAAGTATAATGGACCTTATAAGTACAAGACTGGCTATAATGTCTGGGAGCTGAACAAATTCCACACTTGATCATGTCACATATGCTGCCAAGGTGTGCCTTTGAACCACCCCTATAGCAGGCCTGAGACTGGCTGGTGTAAAACACCACCCCTCAGTTTTGTAAAAGACTGACTTCTGAGTTTCTGTTGGCAAGTTTAACTCGAGTTTTCTGACCACCAATCCAGATGTTTTTGAAATCCATAATTGGGTAAGGCAAACCTAAGAAAGTATGTTTCTATTTAAGCCAGTGAAGAATATTAATAATGTTGGCACCTTCATTTTTGAAAAGAATCGTAACTGTTTTAATTTTGTGTTTTGTAAGCAGGATAATAGCAAGCATTTGTCAATGCTGAATGTTGGCTTGCTGGCATTGGCATTGGTAGTGCAGGAGTTAGAGAGATGCATAATGGGAATGGCAGTGAAGTATTGAAGTGATGACAACCCCACCCCCACCCCCACCCAGCAGAGACTGACAGGCATTGGGGGGGGGTGCCTTTGGGTCATCTGCCATAACATTCATGCCATTTCATCTCACCCTATCCTGCAGACACTGACAGGTGTTGCAGTGTGCCTTGGGGTTTTCAGGCCTTATGCTCACCTCATTCCATACAGTATAGGAGAATAGGGTGAACTTTGGGGCAGAAGACTCCAAGGCACACCTCAATGCCTGTCTTTGGCTGCAGTGTGGGGGTGGGGGTGAAATGGCGTGAGCATTACAGCCGACGATCCCAAGTCACACCCCCTGATGTCTGTCAGTCTCTACAGGGTGGGGCATTACGGTTGGAAACCCTAATACCCCAGGCATTTGTTATTATTTTCACTCCAGATTTTCAACATGGGCTTTTTATGACCCCACTTCATAAAGAGTGGCACTGTCAGTTTGTTAGCCTAAAGGTGATTTTGCACAGCGACTGATCTATTTGGCATCATAGTTGCGAAAACACATTTCAGGCAGGATGTGAAAAATGACAGCTGTACTGTTCATGAGGAGGTGTAAAAAATGGCAATATTAGAAATCTGGAGTGAAAATATGAAACATTGGTGAAGTCATGAGCGTGCGTAGAAACTGCGGAATGCTCACCCCGTAACGCAATAATTTTTTGGATTTTTTTACCAAATTTTCAACATAGGTATTTTGTGACCTCTCCTCATGAATGGTGGCACTGTGATTTTGTTAATCTGTCCCAAAAGTTGATTTCCCACAGTTACTGCGCCACTGTGTGCCACAGGTGCAAAAACACATTTTGGGCAGGATGTAAAAAATGACAGCTATATTGTTCATAAGGAGGTGTAAAAAAATGCTAATGTTGAAAATCTGGAGCGAAAATATTAAAAATTGGCAAAGTTATGAGCATACGTGCAAACTGCGCAATGCCCGCTCATAACCCAGTCATTTTTTGGAATTTTTTCACCAAATTAGCAACATGGGTTTTTGGGGGCCTCACCTTATGAACAGTGGCACTGTTGTTTTGTGAATCAGTCGCAAAAGGTGATTCCATGCAGTGACTGCAAAATCACCTTTCCGGGCCGAGTAACAAAATGACAGTCACACGTTCATGAGGTGGGTCCCAAGGACCCCATGTTGAAAATTTGGAGCCAAAATCACCAAAAATTGCTGAGATATCCACCTAAGTTGAAAACCCCCATTGATGCCATTATAAAGCCTACTGTGATTTTCTTCAGTTTGCAGTCAGCTTTTGAAGAGTTCAGACGTGTCCCCCCTCCACCGAAGATTGCAGCGCCAGACCTCTGGAGGTAAGTATGTGGTGAGGGGGGTGCAGGGAGGTGGGTGCACAGAGGATGGGTGCAGGTTGGTGGAGGGGGGGTGGCAGGATGATGAAGTACCATTTTCTTTTTTACAGGGACAAAAAAATAACGGACATCCGGGGAAAGGTTTTCTTTATTTACAGGTTTAAAAAAATACTTTTGGGCATACTGGGATGGGCTGTCAGTGTGCCACATGAGTTTGGGGCAGGGGGGGACTGATGCTGAATGGAAATTGGGCACCCCTGTCAGAAAACAAAGTGGGGGGACCATGATACCAAAGGGGATTGGGCACCCCCATCGGCAAACAAATTAAGCATGGGGGGATAGATGATGCCGACGGGGTTTGAGCACCCCCATCGGCAAACAAATTGAACTGAGGGGAGACCTGCTGACACGGGGATTGGGCACCCCCAAAGTCAGCTTTCTGGGGATTGTGTGGAGGATGGCAGAAGCTGCCATATTCATTGAAATGTTTCACCAGGAAAGGCACATAACAGAGTCTTGTCATCTGACGCTCCAATGAGGAAGCTGCACCTCATTGTAGCAGCAGATTTCTTTCAACTCCGTGGCTCTCTTTGAAACTGCTGTCATCGGCAGCATGCTCAGTAATTGTTGGCTGAGGGATACACCCACTAAAGTGTTCCCTGCATTGGCGACAACACTGACACACCTCTGAAATGCGCTACTGCCACAAGATGTTGCTTGCGTACACTGAAGCCAACATAAAACAAGCATTTGTCAATGCCAAAAGTTCACTTGCAGGTATTTGCAGTGGTGTTTGGCACTTATGCACGCCCCACCCAATTGTATCCATGTCTCTTCAGCACCCATGTCCCAACAAGGTACCTCTCTGCAACCCCTTTTGCATCTCATTTACATTTCAGCCTCATACTTCTTAACTTTCTGTCTTTGAAAAATGGGATACTGATGGTCAGAATGGGGGACAATATGAAGCACATCATCAAACGGTGAGGTACAACCTAAGAACATTGGGGAAACACATGCCTTTATTAGTGCAAAGTTTAATTTTCATTAATAGGAAATGATTGTCTGATGAAATTAACTGTTAAATAAGTTATAAATACGAAACAGTGGCATTTGTGTGTGTTTTTTTTTGTATGTTTCAATGTTTAGAGTTCACATTTATGTTTATGCTCATTATGTTAACCACCATTGGCTTGCCCCTGTGTGTTTTTGTATCAGGAGTCAGCGCGTGGCAAGTTTTGAAATGCCCACATCACAGACTCCCAATACAGCAGTCAGTTACTTGCAGTATCCACTTCAACTGTACTCGTCAATTGCTGTAACACTTTCACTTCTAACAAGCATTTGTCAATGCCGAATGTTTGTTTGCTGGTATTAGCATTGGAAGTGCATGAGTTAGACAGATGCAGAATAGGAATGGCGGTGATGCTGATGGCGCCATCCCACCCCACCCTGCAGAGATGGACGGCATTGGGATGTTGGCTTGTAAATCCATAATACTCACGCCATTTCACTCATCTCACCCTGCAGACACTGACAAGTGTTGAGGTGTGTGGGTTGTTCGCTTTACAATCACCCCATTCCATAAGGAAACATGCTGAAATGGGTGCAGTATATGAGAATGGGGTGAACACTGTTGCCAAAGAGTCCAAGGCACACCTCTATGCCTGTCACTGGCTGCAGGGTGGGGGTTGGGGTGGGTGTGGAATGGCATGAGCATTACAGCCGGCAATCCAAAGACACACCCCTGATGCCTGTCGGTCTGTACAGGGTGGGATGTTATGGTTAGAAACCCTAATGCCCTGGGCGTTTGCTGGTATTTACGCTACAAATTTTCAACATGGCTTTTTTGTGACCCCCACCTCATAAAAGCATTTGGGACCTCTGCACATGAACAGTGGCACTGTGATCTTGTTAATCTGTCCTGAACGTTGATTTCCCATAGTGACCATGCCATTCTGGGCCACATGTGAAAACACAGTTCGGGCAGGATGTGAAAAATGACAGCTGTACCATTCACAGGGAAGTGTGAAGAGATGGCAATGTTGAAAATCTGGAGTGAAAATGTAAAAAATTCTCAAACTTATGAGCGTACATGGAAACTGCACAACACATGCTCGTAACAGTCATTTTGTGGACTTCTTTCACCAAATTTGCAACGTAGGCATTTTGTGACTTCTGCTCATGAACAGTGTCACTGTGATTTTTGTAATCTGTCCCGAACATTGATTCCCCCCAGCGACCGTGCCATTGTGCGCCAGATGTGCGAAAATATATTTTGGCCAGGATGTGAAAAATGACAGCTGTACTGTTCATACGGAGGTGTGAAAAACTGGCAATGTTGAAAATCTGGAGTGAAAATATTAAAAATTCTCATAGTTACGAGTGTGCATGGAAACTGCGCAATGTACACTCATAACACAGTCATTTTTTGGATTTTTTTTCACCAAATTTGCAACATAGGCTTTTTGGGAGCTCACCTCATGAACGGTGACACTGTTGTTTTGTTAATTGGTCCCTAAAGGTGATTCTGCGCAGTGACCGCAAAATCACCTTTTGGGACCAAATAACCACATGACAGTGGCTGAATTTATGAAGTGGGGTTCCAAGAACTCCATGTTAAAAATTTGCTGCCAAAATTCGCAAAAATGGCCGAGATATCCACCTAAGTTAAAAAAAAAAAACTTTTATGCCATTATACTGCTTACTGGCATTTGTTCAGTTCGTGGTCGGCTTTGAAGAGGGCAGACTTGTTCCGGCCCCACTGAAGATCATCGGGCCGGGCTCTGGAGATAAGTATGGGGTGAGGGGGGTGTGGGGAGGTGGGGTAAACAGAGGTTGGGTGCAGGTTGGGGAGGAGGCAATGGACACAATAAGAGACAGTTTTTTGTTTTCACAGGTTTAAAAAAACAAACTCACAGGATGATATTTTACTTACAGGGACAATGGGCACTCCCAGCATGCCACCTGGGTGTTTGTTGGGCGGGGGGGGGGCCTGGAGCACCCTGTCGGCACATATAATGTGTTTAGGGGTGCATGAGCTGAGGGGGTTTGGGCACTCCCTCGGCACACAACAAATGGATTGTTTGTTGGGGGGTACCGGAGCTGACAGGGTTTGGGCACCCCATCGACACATACAATGTGTTTAGGGGAGCAATAATGAGGGAGCGGGGAGGACAGCAGCAGAGGGAGGAAGCGGGAGGGATTTCGTTAGCAGCCGGAGGGAACAATGTGATGTCAATATGCTAAATAGGCACACGTTACCACCGCTGATTGCAGCGGTGCTTGTCTTTCAACTGAAGACCACTGCAGCCAGACTGCTGTCATAGACAGCTCATGCATCCATTGGTGCTGTATGGTTATGCCTGCTACACAGTGCACTGCATTGGACAGGAAGGTCACACACCTCCAAAAAGTTGTACTGTCCCAAAACAATCCTTGCGCATGCGTGCAAGCGAATGCAAAAGGGAAAAGGGGACCATGGGGGGGTGTTTTAACTGATGATTCTTGGCCCAAAAACATTCCAATCCTTGAACCATTTTAAAACTTATATCAGAAGATGTGTTCCCCAGGGTATGGATCAGTGTGTATAAGTTCAGTAGCGTAAAAATAAATGCTGTCTTTTGATAAAGTCCTGGCAGGTAAACTCTGTCAGGTTGCTGTAGCAACCCCCCCCCCTTGTATTTTATTCTAACTGGGTTCCACTTTTAGCTGGTTCAGAGGGCAGCTGGAAGAAGTCAGAATATTTCTTCCTACCCCATACTCAATAGTCTCTCCTTGAATTACCCCCTGTTCTGTGTGTTGTAGAGCACTCATATGCGGTCCTACTTGTCTTCTCCCTATTGGAGGTACAAGGATCACCATCATTATCAAAATAATTCAGAGTTCTTCGCAGGTGGGGGTGGGGATGGAGGTTCTGACTAGATGCATGCCAGCTGGCATGACCCTCCAAGGTATCCGACTGTACTGTAGTGTCCATTTTCATGTCAGGAGTCATAGTATCTGGAACATTCTGCAGACCTGTGTCCTCACTCTGAGGTCTAGTTTCAGGCCCAGGAGCTCCAGAAACATTAACAGCCATTTTAGGGGGACTACAAGAACAGAGACCGAACCATAGGGATGTTCTTTAATTAAAACAAGGTATTTCTCCTTGGAAAATTCAGAGCTACACAGTACTGTCACATCAAACTGCATGCTATTATTGGAGATATTCGTCTGTGGCTCTAAGAACACATTAACTCTTCCAGGCTAAAAAAACTGTTTGACCCTCAAATGTAGTCTCTCTCACTGACACTAGTTACATTTTGAGAATGGAAGCAGACAGACTGACCTTGAGTATGAGGGCTCACTTGTCCCAGATCTGCAGAACTTACTGGACCTGGTGAAATCCACCCTTTGCTGTCAGGGGCTCTGATCCAACCTGCTTGCTTTGATGCCTTTTCAGTGCTCAGCATTGGCAGTGGAAGGTTAGGCATTTTTTGTAGTCGTCTGCATGCAGTCTTCTCCAGTCTTCCAGCTCTGCTTGTACCAGTACCAGTACCACTTGGCAGTGCCATGGCAGTAGCAAGAGATTCCCCTACCACTTTCTCTATGGCACCCTGATCTCCTTTGCCCAGCTGTAGCAGCAGTCCCTTGACAGTGTCATTTGGTGCTGTCATTATAGAAGAAGAGGGAGGGAGGCTTCACTCAGTCATCTTGCATCCAGTTGCCAGGTACTGAGGATGTGAACTCAGGCTGCAACTCTATATGCTGTGGAAAAACATCAGGGATAATGACTGGCACCTTCATCAAAATGGTGACAGCATCAGGTGCACATACAGGCTTCAGAGGGGAGCCACCCAAGCTGGCATTTGTAGACTTTGTTCCAAACGGAGATTGAGATAACTGTACTACACAGCTTAGTGACACAGCATGCTGAGTTCTTAACTTAATTCTTTCTTTTTGACAACACTCCTCCTGTTCAGCTAGCAGCTTCAGCAAAGCTACTTTCTTTTTGCTCAACTTCAAGTCCGGCAGCTCCTTAGTGTCAGAAGAATCCATTTTCTGGTCTTGTTTTTGGCTGGGAACATCTTCTGGCTACTGCAATATTCTGGGAAGTATTTGCAGGCTGTGTGGAAACCACAACATCACAATCAGCTTTCTGGTCATCCATCTTGGTATGCAAGGAAGGAGACCACCATTCACCATATTTGAAATCCATGCCAGTAGGTTTCAAGGGGTACTTTAAAACAATGTCTCTATCAATTGTTTCTGGAGCATTCCCCTTCTCCAAGGTGGTTTCCTAAGTACTCTGAGTGGAGATGGAAGTGGTCTCCTCCACATGAGGCAGCAACTCACACTGTTCTCCAGGCTCCTCCATCTTCTGGACAGGGAACAAACAGTGAGGAGGGGGGTTTCTCCATTCTTATGACCAAAATTTCCCCATCAATAAAAAACAAGCCAATGCAACCCACCCACAAGATGCACCCGGAAACAAGCTGTCACAACATAATGCATCTTTCCTGGTCAAACATTACAAACAAATAAATAAATAAAAGGAGGCTCTCAAAACAGACAGGGAAGTTGTAGGCAAGCCTTGTTGTGATAAAGGGCATCAAATTTGGGGTGGAGCTTGTTATAGATAGATCCACATGGATGGAGAAGTCTAACTTTAGATCCAGCCACATCCCAAGGTATTTGAAATTAAAAAAAATCTCATCAAGTCAGGTAATATCCAGGGTTTAAAAAATTTAGGCCGAAGCTGAGCCTTGCAAACTACTATCTTGTCTTCATATTATGCTTTTCTAAATGCATTACCTTGCATTTCTCAGTATTGAAATTCATGTGTCAGTTTGCCACCCATTTCTCAGACCTATCCAGATCCTTCTGCATTTTATTTATTTCCTATTGATGCAACTACTCCTATCATCTTTATGTCATCAGCAAACCATGCACTCCAGCTGCTGAAACCCACCATCTGGTCCATCTTGTCCCCCAGTAAATATATTGAACAATGTAGGTTCTAGGACTGACCCCTATGGCACACCACTAGTCACAGATTGCCATGTTGATAGGTTACCATTTATTATGACTGTTTCCTGTCTTGTGACCACCTCAGCCCACTTCATCGCACCCCCAGTTAAACCTAGGTTCTCTAGTTTATGAACTAGTCCTTTGTGTGATTACTAAAGTCCAAATATACCACATCTACAGGATTCACCACATCCAGTTCATGGGCAACATTTTCAAAAAAATATAATAAGGTATATGAGAAATGTATAGGAGATATTAAAGGTTGTGATTAGAGCTGTGCAAAATTAGACAATGAAGAATCTGTGGAATTCCAATGGAATTCCATGAAATTCCACAAAAAATCTGCAGAATTTCTATGAATCTTTGAAAATTCTTTATTTAGCCATACCTTATCCATTTGTTGAACTAGAAACTTGACATTTAGCATGACTACTTACGATATGTGCTCTAAACGCTTGATAAATACCATGACATGTTGATGACTTGTCTCAAAATTACAGTTGCTCAAAGAGTGCCATTTCATTTTGGGGAAAATTTTGTGAAAATATTTATCTGCTTATATTGTAACTCAGCCACCTTTGGAGCTAGATATGTGAAAACTAGCATGCATTCATTTTTGTAGTGTTACTGAACTGATTAAATATGGAGAGATTTGGTTTAGGAATTTAAGTTACAGGGGTTCAAAATGTCACCATGTAATTATTTGTGAAACTTTGTGAAAACTTTCTATAACTTTGGTAGTTTGTAACATCTCTGTTCTTGCAGGTATAGACCTGACATTTGTCACAAATATTTGTGTCAATGTATCCTGGTATCTAAACAAAACTAGAAAAAAGGCTTGGCAGTTTTAAATTTACAGTGGAAATACTAAAAATTATTAATGGCAACATGTTCTTAAACATTGTAGAATAATAGGTAATATCTCCAGAATTCCTCTTGTGGAATTTAGCATTCACAAAGCGCATATCACTAAATCTGATACATTGACCTGAGCTGTTTGCTGTCCTCTGATTCCTCCCTCCATCAATATTTTGCACACACACAGACACACACACAAACACACACACACACACGCACGCACACACACCTTTTCTCTTTTAGCTTAACCAGATAGAGTCAGTGGAACAGCTGGTTGCCCTGATACCCTCCTTGTTCTTTACAGTGACATCCTCCCTTAAAAAGAAAGCCACCCACTCCTTTTCCTGTCAGAAATGTCCTGTTGGAATAGTCCAAATCCCTCCATCTTGGTGCCCCAGATATTTGTTTCCCCCATTACATCTTTCTGATTGCCTCTAAATCCTATACTTACAAGTACATATAGTGCTCAGGAAAATCAGTTTTACTGGGTGTGATTCTTATAACCTGTATTCAAGTTGGAATTGAGTGCTTCCTGCTCCAACCGGGGGGCTGCTATTGTTGTGTAGATCAGCTCAGCTGTCCATTTTGGTGACCCCCTGAACTAGATGCCTCCTCAACTCCTGTTCTTTTGGACGACTTGTTCCTTTTTTCACTTTCCATTGTTGGTCTTCAGAGGAAATTAAACATTTTAAAATCTAAGTGTGATCATTTAGTGCTGAAAATTAATTTAAAAAAACTAAAATCGTGGTTTTAAAATCTCAAATGTTTTGCACTTTCTCACCTAAGATATACCTAGATAATGAGCTCATTGAGGTAGTCACCTCTTATACCCATCTGGGAATCAAATTTACAGCCAATGGTCAATGGATTTCCCATTGGAAAGAACAGATATCCAAAGCCAGGTTGGCTGGTAAAGTTTTATTACACTTTAATTATAAGTATGGGGGACATACAGTGCTGCCAGCATTAATAGCTGGAGAAGCTAAGAAATCTTAGAAAAAAATAAGCTTATCTGATTGATGCCACTGTCATTCCTCACAAGCCTCAGAACCATGATGGCCTTGGAGAAGATCCCGCTGGACATATTTTCCATTAGGAAAATCTCTCAGTCAGTATCCTCCCATCATCAGGACTTGTACATCTAATCACAATGCACACAGCAGTTAGCTACCCCCTCTGCATGCAGTGCTTAGCTATGTATCACACTCATGTGACCTGTAATGTAGGCAGACAAATTGCTTTACCTGTACTGGCATAAAAGGACTGCAATGACACTCCAACAGTCCTGCTATTTTTACAACAGTGTCCCCAGGCTCAATTGTCAAAGTGTGGTGCAGGGCTTGTGCTAAGCACTGTACCACAACACTTAGGTTCTGGTAGTGCACCTACTCCCTTTTCTGCAACTGTGCCTGATTCTCGAATCTCAGGCGCAGTTGCAACAGTTTTCTTGTTTTACAGCAGCTTGCACCAAATACCTGACACAAGCTCCATAAAACAGCCTCCAAGAATGCCGCAAGCTTGACCAGAAAAACTTGGTCTAACTTGATGCACCTGGTGCATGGGTTGAAACTCCCGATCGCCAGCCGGGTGATTGCCCCAAGCCCAGTGTGCCATATCTTCAGCACACCCAGGTCTTGTAGCAATTGGGGGCTTTTAAAATAGAGCCCCCCCCATGAATCCAACCTTATTAATACTCTCACTAGCCGTACCTTTTTTTTCATGCATGGAAAGTCGCACGTATTGCTGGGAAATATTCATGAGTATGCCTTCCATATAATTATCGTAAAATTCCAAAATGTTCACAAAGAATCATGGAATATGAGCTTAAGTACTGATTTTTTTGGCAGCTTACAACATTGACATCTTTTAAAGGGACACTGTCATCCCCTTAAGGTTTCCAAGTGTCCCTAGTTTTAAAAAATACATTTTATGATTGTTCACATTCTGTGAAGACTGTTGATGCATCTCGTTGTTTGATTCTGATTGTTTCTTTTCAAAAGTGAAAAACAGACTGCCCATCATACTGGTGTCACCACACACACATGCTTGTTTACATTCCTTAATCAATTCCCACTGCATCTTTCCAGGATTTAGGAACACCCTCAACACAGTATAGCCACTTATGGTGCAGGAGGAGTAGAGGTGCACTGCTTGGGATGCTTCTAATGTTCAAGGAGCATGCAATAAGAATAGATCCAGGATTTGAAACAAACAAGGCTGGTCATAGCTATACGTTAGCATGCATTTCAGTTCCACTTAGCAAGGAATCAGATAAAACAACCAGCAACATTAATGAATTTTAGAGAAGATAAGCTGTCCTAAAACATGGGGTTTTAACTAGAAATACTATGATGCCGAAAAGGTTGACAGGATCCCTTCAAGTGATATATTAATAAAACTGACACACACAGTATATTTTAAGGTCTATGAACCTGATACATTTAAGAGAGTTCTCCAGTTTTAAAGTTGCAAAGGTAAAAAATGTTGAAGTTTATATACTTTCTAATGGTGTGTGGAATTTTCAAATTCTGGCAGAACAGAATTCTGTGGAATTGTCAACATTTTGCCAAAATTCCACTGAACTGCTTCAGAAGCAGAACAGTGGAATTCCATAGAGGAATAATGCAGAATGGGATTTCTGCTACATTTCCTGGGAATTAAATTCTGTGGCTCTGAATAGTTTCCACAGAAATGGTTGTGGAATAATTTTCTGTGGAAAAAGGCTACTGCATGAAATATTATTCTGTGGATCACAGCAGGTGGAATTCAACAAAAGAAACCTGAAAATTCTGAAGGAAATTCTGCTGGTAGAAGAGTCATTCTAGACTAATTCTTTGGGCGGAATTCCACATTTCACACAGCACTAATACTTTCCATATTTAATTTTAAGATCTCTCATAGTATCCTTTTTTAAGTTTTATGAACCTGACAACTTTTATATGAGTTCTCCAGTTTTGAAGTTGTAGGGGGTTAAACATTTTGCAGGTTATATACTGTACTTTCCAAATGTAGTTTAAAAATTTCAGAAAGTTTGGTTTCTTATAAGTCAGACCATTTTAAAATTAGAAATGTGAAATACGGTATTCATAACAATGTGGTATACTAGTGAAGTGAGCCAAAATTTGCATGAATGAGATGAAATGAACCCAGCTTTTCAGGTCTCTGATTAAGTTGCCTGTCATGGACGGCTTGTGGATAAGGCAGTTCTTCATCTATTTGGCTATTTGGACATGGAAGTTTCTCCAAAATGGAGAGGCAGAAGGCACAACTCACAAAAAGGGACAAGTTTATTAAGCAATTGCATCACAGAAACTGGAACAAGAAAGATGTGGGATCAATAAAAATTCACTTTTGAACCACAACACTGTAATAATCAATGTGCTCTAAAATCACTTTATACATTTTATTGTGCTCTAAAATCACTATATAACTGTTACTGAACTCTAAAATCACTCTATAACTGTATAACTTAAACATTTTTGCAATGCCATCCCAGAGTTTATGGATTTGTTGGACGCCGTGAATGAGGTGGTCAAGAAAAATACAAACAAAGGAATCTCTGTGCACAGGCTTTCTGTTGGCCAGCTTGAAGATTTGGCTATTATCAAGAACAAAATATATGAACCACTAGGTGTCAACAAAATCCAGGGATGAGAACCACACAAACTTACATTCCAAAAGTAGGGCCTCCAGGCCACCATAAAGGACTCTGCTGAAGAAATAGAACGCTTCTAATTCCAAGGAGCTTTGGCAAAATGAAGAACTTCTGGGCTGTCACCATGAAGAACTGGGCATTGCATACTGAAGAAAGCCCCTGGGCCATCACCACTGACCCCTCAAAGAAATCTAAAAAACTAGGCATTGCAAACCGAAGCAATTGATGAAACCTGGAGACCACATCAGAAGAAGGATATAAACAGAGTACAGGCGGTCCAGAGGAGGGCAACCAAAATGGTACACGGTCTGTATCAATGGCCCTACAAAAAGAGGCTAAAGGAGCTCAATATGTACTCCCTTGAAGTGAGGAGGGAGTGGGAGGATGTGATAGAGACCTTCAGATATCTCACAGGGGGTAAATAAGGTACATGAAGGGAATATTTTTCAGAAGAAAAGGTGCTCTAGAACAAGGGGACATGCAATGAAGCTGGAATGGGGTAGATTCAGGATAGATGTGAGGAAGTACTTCTTCACAGAAAGAGGGGTAGATTCCTGGAACAGCCTTCCAACAGAAGTAGTGGGGGCAAAAACAGTGGTAGGGTTCAAACATGCCTGGAATAGGCACAAGGGAATTTTAGAGTTAAGGAAATGGGAGGGAGGAGAAGGTGCTGTAGATCAAGTAGGGTTTGCAGCAAAAATGAAGGTAAAAAAAAGAGTGAACCAAGCAGATTTCATCTGCCGTCAGATTCTATGTTGCTATGTAACCTTGCAGAACCTCTGGGCTGGCACCGTGGGACCTGAGAAAGAATCTGATGAATTGGACACAGCTGAAGATTTAGTACACCTCTGGGCTGTCAACCTCTGAGGAATTACTGACCTCTGAGGAATCATTGAAGAACCTGAAACAAAAACCCCAACCCCACTGAGTGTCAGATCCTTATCTGCAAGGCCGCAATTTTTCTGCAGCACTTTGGGACCAAATTTTGCGGCAAGGTTACCATTTGCCACAGAATGCCTGTGGCAGTGGTTTGTAATTTCTTGGCAGTTCTGTGGCAACAATGTACTACTACAATGCAACGTCCGGACACTGCATCCATGGCAATAGCTATGGCAACCTTAATGTTTTCTGTTCAACTGAACAATGGGCAATATCTTCCCAGGCTCAGAGCAGTGATGAGTGACAGAATGCTGGAGATAGTCCTGATGCAGTGTTTGGACTTGTCAGGCCTTGACAAGCATGTTAACACCTTGTAAGGGAAGGCTCCCCAGCCACCATAAGGTGTTGTGTATGCACCACAACACTGTTCTGTCTGTCTCCAGAATGGGGCCAGTGCAACATGTTGTAACACCTTCCCCTTAGAACTCGGGTCAGTGGCACGGGAGGGCAGCGTGTTCCCCAGTGGGCCAACAAACATCCCTGCAAACAATGTTACTTTGTAATTGTTTTTGTGACATTTTGACCTCATCTCATCAGAGCCTTTTTATGATCCCTCCTTCTGAATATAACAAGTGTCATTTATAAAGCTGGGTCCTACCTGCCCCCTTGCAGCTTCAGCCACTGCCTATCATGCCATCTGGTGCTTAAAATACCCTTTTTATATATATAATCAAGATCTGGCAGTCAGCACTTGCCCGATGGTGCTGCCAATGACACAGTCCCAACCTGGGGCGAAGATGTGGTAGTGGTCTGTGAGGCAGGCTGCTGGTGAAGGTTGGAGTGGTGGCACTGTGGAGTGAGGCACCGTGGGTGGTCCTGCTGCTAGGGTCTGATTCTGACTCCCACTCACTCTCTCTCTATCTCACCTCTGCGGCTTGGATGCCACTCCTTTTGCTCTCACAACTACAACTTGCCTTCTAACCAATGAGGAAGTGGGAACTTACTAAAATAAATTAAAAAAAATAAATGGGGCTAAACAGAGCCCACACCGCATCAGCCTGACTGCTCCTCTTTACTCACTAACTCTACCGTGGACTCATCGGGGAGACATATCAAATTGGAGCCATTGACAGGACTAGAAGGGGAACTGCCAATACTGTTGCTGTTCAGGAAGGGATCAAGAGGGGGACACAGAGGGCATGGTTGGGGGGAGCTCTCCCTCCCCTTTTTTCTCAGGTGTCTCTCTCTCCTGACCATGTTCAGACAAGTGACTCTCCTCACCCAGTGCCTATGATCACTGCTTGATGATCACTGAAATATACTACTAGATTCTTGCCTCACTGGACCCTTAAGTAGCCCCTCCAACATTCAGAATGCTCCCTCCCTGATGACATGGAGGGAAAACAATGGTCCAGCATGAGCTGGACAGTCCAAGCACTGGCACAAGGCTCATGCCACTCTAGAGGTCATGAAAACTGGCTGGGAAAAAGCTGAAGAGGGAAAAAAATGATTAAGCTGCAGGCAGATTTTCCAAGGGGCCCTCATGTTACAGTTTTTACCCCCTCTCAACTATACCATCCCTTTCCTATCACCTTATTCCTGTTCTGGGCAGGGGGGTCTATGAGGGGCACCATATTGGAAACTGGTGCACCCAACTGGGGCATTAGTGCTGAGATGTACTGGGGTATTACACTAGCATAAATGTTTTAGATTTGGTGCAGTTTGAATGTTTGTTTTAAGTTAGACCAAAATGACTGAAATTCAGATTTTGGCAACCTTTCATGGAATGTTACAGAAAGTCTGCAACATTGTTGCAGATGTCCTAAAAATTTCACAGAACTGGAATGGCAATTCTGCCTGAATTCTACCAGCGGAAGTTTGTATTCCGTTCAGCTCCAGTAGTGAAGTAACTTCTGAAGGCACATCCTTACCATCTGTGCAGGTGTAGTGTGTTCATTACAGAATTTAGTTTTATATCAATGCAAACTGTATCCCAAAAAACTTGCCAATAAACAAGAGGAAGGGAGAAAATATGGGATTTGATGAGAAAGGGAGAAGTTGGGACTGAAGGCAACCAAAATGGGACAGACAGGACTGTTTAATAATTGTTTTTTTCTGTTTGATAACATGGTCTCTTCTTGTTTCTGAAAGTTTTTCATGTTCTTATGCATCATCATTTATAGCATACTAAAATTAAAAAGGGGTTAAACTAAATGAATGCTGAAAATAGAAAATACAGTTAGATATAGTGTTCAACCATAGGTCTTTTTCACAAATGATCTGTACCCTGGGTAGTAGAGTGGGTAGGGAATCCCTACGAATTAGTACATGTTTGCACAGCATACCAATTCATCCCTGCTTATGAAGTGGAGGAACCTGGTTGACCTAGATTCCCTTCCAACCTTAAAGGGGAACATTAATGAACCCTGACTACCATAGTCTGAACACCCATGAGAAGCTCTTTTAAATAAGGTATTGGGCTTAGCAGTAGCAGGTAGCTGTCCAGAGACATAAGTGATTAAGTCTAGCCTATGCTGATATAACATTGCCACCATTTTTAGAACCTTGTGTTTTCACTGACGATCAAGCTGTGCCTAACCACACTGTACTCACACAGCTTGACCATCAATGATGTAACAAGGTTCTAAAATGGTGGGAATGTGCTACAGATATGCTGGAGATTTAAACGTCGATATCTCTGGACTGCTGCCTGCTATAGGTAAGCCCAACACCTCGTTTAAAGGATATTTTCATGGACTTGCAAATTACAGTGGGCATAGTTCATAAATGTTATTCTTAAAATACTAGGTTACTGTATGTAACTACAAAGCAAAATTTAAGCATAGTAAAATGTCAATAATAGTCAAGAGCTATGTTGCTTTTCCTTCATAGATCCTTCCTGAAATGCAGGCCCACCGGTGCAGTGGTAGTGCTATCATTCCTGATGCCGACAACTTGAGTTCAGAAGTGAGCTTGATTGTCAGAGGAATGACTGGAGATGGGAGGAGGATCGAGGCCCTGAAGGACTGCTTTCCTCTGGGGTCGGGTGGGCCCAGTGCCCAGTGTTATCCTGGCCCCTAGCGGCAGCTGTGTGTTGACACACTGGGACCGCATGCAGGGGGTGGAGATGAGGTAGATATCTAGTGTGCTGCATATGGCAGCATGTATAGCTCATCCACTGGCATCATTCCACACCACCTCCTCCACACCAAGGGGGATGGGAGAACATGTAAAAGTGGGATCCAACTGGAAGGATGACACCAGTCTTCCCCAGGCCCTGCACCTGGCTATCCAGGTTGAATGAGGTAAGTCCTGGAGAATGCCGGGATGATGGGGCTGGGGAGACTGGTGGATGGGGAGCTGATTGGTGCAGGGGAGGGAGAGCAGAATATTAAAAAAAGGATCCTTCTGGAAGAAAACTTTTGGTCAAAAATTGGCTTCTAATTTGTATTTTCTGTTTTCTGAGCATATGTACCCATACTGAAGACTCATATATAATCCATATACAGTATGTCAAAAAATGTGTTTTAAATATCCCCAGATTGACTGTATTTTGGGATGTTTTAAATACAGTTTATGAAATAGTAGAAAAATACATCCCATCTACTGTATATGAATACTATATAGATAACACATTCTCAAAATATAAAAGGACACATGCATTTCACGCACAGTATATTGTTTATGTATTGCCTATAGATATGTCATATTTTGCCAATATTCCATATATTTAAAATATCCCCAAACAAGCAAATGTTGTGATACTTCAAATACATATAAAATACATTTTCTACCTCATGAGAAACATATATAGTTGTTTGGCATGAATAACTTTACCTTTTGTTTTATTTGAAACCCACATGCCGATATGTTTTGATCTTTTTCAACTCTTATAAACCATCATCCTCAGCACTAAATAAAGACTACAAAAATATTATTAGATTTTACAGTGGCAACATACTGTACGTTGTTCACCCAAGTTTTAGTAAGGTCAGCCTCACTGTAATTTTTTACTTTTAATGTTTGATCCTTCAGGGCTTGCTCTAAAACTGGATTCCAGCACTAAAACCCCATTGCACCACCCACTAAAGTCATCAGTACAAGGGAATAAAGCATTTATTAAATAGAAAGAAAGTCCTTCTTAGTATTTGTTTCATTATTATACTGAAAAAAGAGCCACACACATCTTGCAGACAGTAGAGTATAATGCTGGCAACAGAATTCATGTGGAATATAATTACAAGTATATGTCAGTTAAATACATACTTTCTGTTTAGCTTGTCTTAATTTTAATGAGAGTGAATTTTAGAAATCTTTCAGTCTTAACAAATGGAGGTTTGTCAGGAAGCCAGGAGTTGATCGTAATGATATTGGTTTCCATTTAACAGTCTGTTGCTCTTTCAGCTAAACATTATATCAAGCTTTTAGCTTATTTTGCAAGTCATCTCTTTAGCTCCTTTGGCATGTCAAAGAACCAGATGTTTTTTATTTCAGAGCAAATTGACACATTAAATTACATTGTGCAAACATTAAAGCCAGCCATGAGTAAACAAGTGAAGACTCATTGAATTTTATGGATTGCAATAATGTTTATGTAATTTAACAAATTTATGCTTCCTGTCAACTTACCACAAGAGTTATTAATTTAAAAGGTATGATTTAAATGCCATTTCCACTTTAACACTTTCTAATTCAAGCGGATCAAATCCAATGCTGGGTTCATCCATTAAATAAGCCAACTAGTAATTAGAGTTATGTGACATGGCTGTGCTTCCCTACTCAAAGCAAGCATTGTGAGGTGGAGGAATCATGAAAGGAAGTGAGCGAAGTCAGGAACTCTGCTGACCGCCACCTCACCAGTGTCAATGGTGAAGTTCATCAGTCAGGGAGGGAGGGTAGGACAGAGGGCCCAAGCAACTTTCATTCCCAACCAGAATGGTCAGCACTTGATCTCTGGTAGACAAGTAGCCTACCCACTTCAATGTGGCACAAGTACATATCAATCACTCCCCCACACCCATACACAGCATCATGCTAACCCTAACACAGAATGAAAAAGACAGGTCCCCAATCCCAATCAGTCAGTGCAGCAGTGCTGTAAGGCATCCCCCATCCACCAAGTTCACAGTTCAAGTGGTAATCCAGAAGATCAAAGCCCCGATATCTCCACTCAACTGCCGAGATCTGACCTCAAAATGTATTCTTCAGTCCCTCAGAAGAGTTAGACTGGCACTTGCTTGTGATATGTGTGCTTGTGTGTGTGGGTGTATGTGGCTAGAATACCAGGGACAAAACTACTATACATAGGCAGCAGTCCTCTAGCCATGAGATGTACTTCACTTTGAAAGGATACATACTGTATCTGCATCAATATGTGCAAACAGAGTGAATTTTATGCCTACACCTACCAGCCACACAATCACTGTGTCAAGATGAAGTAAGTCACTTTGCATCAGCTTTGCCTGCATTATTAAATAATTTGCACATTACTACTAGTAAGAGTTAACAGTTTTCAAGCAAGATGAGAGAGAAAGAAAGAAAGAAAGAAAGAAAGAAAGAAAGAAAGAAAGAAAGAAAGAAAGAAAGAAAGAAAGAAAGAATGAATGAAAGCACAGCTTTGGTCATAGGTTATCTTCCCTTGCAGTTGTGAGAGGCTTTCTGTTTCAGTCATCCAAAATGACTGAAGGTACCACTGGCAAAACTTTCATAGTGATGCTGCAAAAGATTATGCCATTCTTTATATCTTAGAAAACTTAACTTACTGAGAGGAAGGAAAGGGTGGGAATGAAATAGAAAAAAGTGGAAGGAAGGAAGGGAGGGAGTGAAAGAGATTTTTTTTATTAAATATGGGAAGAAAAATCTAGTGATCTGATTTGTCAGTAGATGTCCAGACCTGTGTGGTTAATGACTACCAACCTCACAGGTCTGGAAAGTGGCTTACAACTCTTGGAACTTGTCTTCTAGGCTGACCTAAGTGTTTAGAAATAGCACTATGCTGCTTCAGAATTCTCAGTAACAATGGAAGTTGGGATAAACAAAAAAGTTTAAACTAACAACATGTGTGAGTTGCTGACCAGCCAGTTTGACCTCTTTGACTGGGCAAACCCAGTTATTTGGTGTAAGGACAGATTTACCAATGATGAAGATGGCACTGTTCCTAAAAACAAAACAAACAAAGAAAAGCAACAAAAGAGCAAAGTAAGTAGGCATGCATCTGTCAGCAAAAGTGAGCAGGATGAGACTGAAAAGAACAAGAATGAGAAAAATACACAGAAGATTACTACATAGGGAGTGACTGTTTAATAACTATGAGAGAGAAAAAAGCTTACCTGTTGATCTCAAAACAATAACAGTGCAGGATTTAAAGCAGTTATTGAGAGCGTTTCATGCTTCACTCAGATACAGCAAAGGTGAGCAGTACAGCATTTCCAGCTTTGTACGAGCAGCCCTGAACAGACGCTTGAAGAGTAAAGCAATCGGCCAGTGAATGAACATAATGGCAGATACAGAATTTACCTCAGTCAACAATGTGTTTGTATCAGTTCCAAAATCATACAGGAAACAAGTGAAGGGAGTGCAGTGACATCATCCAGAAATATCAGACACAGACCAGCAGACACTGAGACAATCTAAAGTGCTTTCACCAAACAGACCTGCTGGACTTGTACAAAAAGCCTCGTTGGATGTTCATTCTACTTTGCCAGATGAGGACATGAATGTGTTCAAGTATTAAAACCTAAAAGATGAGTACAAACTCAAATATGTCTCTGAACTTTAATGAGGAGACAAAAAATCATGAGCATTATAACAAAAGCAACAAAATTGACTATGGACTAGTGGTCTATGGGGCGGCAATGGATACAGCACTCAAGAGGGTTCAGACTGCGCTCAACAAAGCCTGCAGGCTCACCCTGGATGCTGAGCATGGCACTCACACCTGTACTCTGTATGAACTTGCAAATTGGCTGTCATTAAGAAACAGGGTCATATTCCAGACTTGCATCCTAGGGAAGAAGACTCCATTGGGTAAAACACCACCTTGTGTAGGCAGTTTGATCAAGGAGGCCAACTCATTACAGGTCACCAGACGGAGGACTAGAAGGGTCTTGGTGATCCCCTTCTGTCACACCTCACTTGAGCAACATGCATTTGCCTAAAGGGCCCCCCCCATGGATGAAGGAACTTCCTGGGAACCTCTTGGCCACCAGTTGTCTGGCACAATTCAAAACTGACCTCAAACAGCACCTAATAACACTCTCTAAGTGCACCTGCCCCTCAGTCCTGCCAACCTGCGCTCTCTGCCCCCCAGCAAGCACTAGGCATGCCTCAGGTACCCTCTCCCTCTGTCCTTTCTCATGACTTGCCCCAGCAATCAGTTTGCGTCATGCTCCTTCGGCATCTGCCACCCCCTCCCCCTTCCCCAACTCACAGTCCCGTGAGTTTCCCAAACAGTCACTACTAATGCTGACTGCCTGACCATGCCCCCTCACATGACACCATTTTACTCTAGCATGTCCTCTCTGCTCATCCTCCCCTCACCCCACCATTTCTCCCTATACCTTATCGCCCCCTTCCCCCACCCTCTCACCTCTACCACAATACTTACCTCTCTCTCTCTCGTACCTCCCTTCTTCACCCTTCCGCCAGCTATCCCCCTCCCTCTGAACTATTGACAAGGCACTTTGTGGCTGCTTATCCCCCCCACCCTCATAAAGTGTTTTTTTCTTGTTATTTAACTTGTACCTATGTTTTGAGTTATTCTGTAAGTTCTGAATCCAAGCTGTATCATTCATTGTAATGTAACTTTGCTTTCTCCTACTGTACTTCGTTTTGCAATCTATGACGTGGAACCTTTGTAAAAGAGCTTGTGCTCCAAGGTTTTTTCCAAATCACTAAATAAATAAATAAATAAAAGTAAATAAAGTGTGAAAGGGTTTTATGTTTGCTCACCCAGGATATCCTCTATGGCCAGTCACAAGTTTCATAAGATATCTCCAAACTGCCAAAAGACCCACCAGGTTCCTACTTATAACCAAGACATCTATCAGTGGAACAATTACAAAGTGAAAAAGTGGGGAATTACCAAGGAGACTATGGATGTAAATTACACATCACAAATGACATCACGGCTGTCAAAGGAAGCTGCACTAAGTTTAAAGTATATTAATCTTTCATATTTTCAAAAAATGTACAACTCTGTTTCACTGTAAAAAAAAAAAAAAGGATCCTAACCTCTTTTTTCTTAATTTACTGCATTCTGCAGGTGCATGAACCACCGCATTCACAGCACAGTAGTACATCTACTGACACAAGGAGAACTATCCTCTAGGGAAATAATGTCTGTGAAGGGACACAGGTGTAAAGGCAGCCTCAGAAACTACTGGTCAGCTTTGCTAACTGACTGAAAAAACTGTTGTGAAATCCTATCTACAGATACAAAAAGAAGCAAAGAAACTGCATAAAAGCAACCCCCCTGGGGTGAGCTTACCCCCATCAGTACATGTACAGTTTAACTGAGTCTGCCCCCTCACCAGAAACAGAAGAAAAGCTACACATCCATCATTTGATATGAGTGAACAAACTGCAAATCAAGCACTCTCATTTATAGAAAATGAACTGGATGACACAGAAATAATATTAGATCTGTATCAAACTGAAGAAGTACCTCATTTCTTAAATGACTGTGAAATCAGCTTATTTGTGCCTTCTGAACCTGCCATCTCAAAAAACTGTGAAATTAGCTCTGTTGTGCCCTCTGAAACTATCGTCCTGTCACCAGAAAAAAAAACAGACTGTTCAGAGACACTAACTCACCGTTACAATCAAAATAGTAATTGCTACTGGATACCTATGGAGTTGTGTTTCATACCTGGCTCGAAATTGCTTTCTTTGCCACATCAGCATAATGCCAGTAACCCACAGTGATCCTGCATGCATAGATACATAGAATTTGTCAGCAGATAAGGACTGCCTGGCCCAGCTAGTCTGCACATTTTTTCCTACCTTTTACTTTTGCAACAGGCAAGTTGGTCTGCAGCTTTCCCACTCTAACCTGTTACTAGGATGTGCCTGTCCAGTGCATTTTTGAATTCCTTTACCATTTTCCCCCCACCACCCCTGTAGGGAGGCTGTTCCAAACATCCACCACCCTTTCTGTAATGAAGTACTTCCACACGTTGCCCCTGATTCTACCTCCCTCCAACTTCATATCATGTCCCTTGGCTCTTGTCCATCCTCTTTTCTGAAAGATGCTACCCCCTTCCCCATACATTATTTATCCCTTTAAGGTATTTGAATGTCTCTATCATACCCCCCCCTTTCTGCTCATCTCTAGAGAATACATATTGAGGTCTTTCAGCATCTCCACATATGACTTCTGGTGCAGCCCCTATAACTTTTTTGTAGCCCTTCTTTGGACTGCCTCCACTCAGTCAATGTCCTTCCTGAGATGCGACCTCCAAAACTGGACATTGTATTCCAAATGAAATATCACTAATGATCTCTATAGTGGCATCACCACCTCCCTTTTTCTGCTGGTGATGCCTCTCCCTATACACCCTAACATACCGCTGACCCTTCTAACCTCCTTCTCTCACTGTCCAGCCATCTTTAGGTCTCCAGATATAATCACTTCTTGATCCCTCTCCTGTTTGGTGACTGACAGAAATCCCCCCAACACTGAGTACTCCTCCCTCAGGTTCCCTTTTCCTAAGTGCATAATTTGCACTTTTTTTGCATTGACTCTCTGCTGCCATACATTTGACCATTCCTCCAGCTTGCCCAGATCCCTTCTCATGTTTTACCTCCCCATATGTTGACCCTATTGCAGATCTTTGTGTCATCTGCAAAGAGGCACACCTTCCCCTTCAACCCCTCTGCAATGTCACTTATGAAGACATTAAAGAGGACTGAGCCTAGCGCTGATCCCTGAGGCACCCCACTGATCACCTCCACCTCTACAGACTGAACTCTGTTCACTACCACTCTTTGCATCCTACCACTCAACCAATTTGTAACCCAGTTTACCACCCCAGATCTGACTTCCAGTCTGCTCAACTGGTTTATTAGAATTTTATGTGGGACGGTATCAAAGGCCTTGCTAAAATCCAGGCAGGCCACATCTACCGCCCCTTCCTGGTCTATCTCCTTTGTCACTCAGTCAAAGAAATCTATCATGTTTGTTTGGCAAAACCTGCCTGCCATGAAACCATGCTATCTCGGATCCTGCTGTCAACTGGATTCAAGGTATGTCACAATCTGTTTCTTGAGTAATGATTCCATCAGTTTCCCTACCACTGAGGTTAGGCTGACTGGCCTATAGTTACCAGCCTCCTTCCTTTTCCCACTCCTATGAGCAGGATAACATTCGCCCTATTTCAGTCTATCAGAACCACACCTGTTTCTAATGATTTGTTGAATGAATTTGTCAGTGGTGCTGCTAGCACCTTTCTAAGTTCCTTTAGAATTCTTGGATGTATTCCATCCAGCCCCATTGCCTTGTCTATTTTCAGTTTTTCTAGTGCCTTTAGGACTCCCTCTGCTGTGAATGGACTGGTATCTACACCCCCCCCCACTTGGTACTTCTTACACCTAGCTATGGTCCCTCCCCTTTCTGCCATGAACACTGAATAAAAATATTTGTTCAGGATTTCTGCTTTTTCCTGGTTCCCTTCTGCCACTCCCACCCCCCTTTCCTTTTTAGTCTCACAATCCCACCCCTGGTCTTTCTTTTTTCTCTAATGTAGCTAAAAAAAAGGTATTGTCTCCTTTTTCAATTGCTTTGGCTATTCTTTCCTCTGTCTGTGCTTTGGCTTTTCTGACTGCTTTCTTCACCTCCTTTAGCTTTTCCAGATATGTTCCTCTGCCTTCCTCTATCTGTTACTTTATATTTTCTGAATGCTGACCTTTTTTTCTTCATCCTCCCTGCCACCGCCTTTGAGAACCAGAGTGTTTTTATTCTTCCTCCTTGTTTTACTGATTTGCCTAACCCGAAGGCTCGTGACTTCAGTTATGGCTCCCTTAAGTTGTGCCCATTGCTACTCTACATCCCTCTTTCCCACTCTACCCCTAGAGCTTTCTTCAGACATAACTCTAGTTTTGCACAATCGACCCTTCTGAAATCCAGGACCCTTGCATTTGTGTGGATGTATTCCTCTACTGTCTTCATGTTAAACCACACTGTATGGTGATCGCTGGACCCCAGGTGACTCCCCACTTCAACATCCATCACTCTGTCCCCATTGCTGAGCTCTAGATCCAATATTGCCCCCTCATGGATATGCTGTACCACTAACTGTTGGAGTTCTACCCCTTAAAAAAGCTTCCAGGATGTTTCTGCTCCTTAATGTGGCTGCAGTATGGATGTTCCAAATGACATCTGGCAAACTGAAGTCTCCCATCAGCAGTATTTCCCCTTTTGCTGCTATTTTGTGGATGATTTCCACTAGCCTATTGTCCAACTCCTCCCCCAGTGCCAGAGGTCTGTAGATCATACCTGCTCGAATGGCAGTACCATTCCCTGTTTCCAGCATGACCCACAGTGCCTCCCCTTCCTCCCTTATGCCCTGTATTTCTGTAGCTTTTATTTCCTCCCTAATGTAGATAGCCACTCCTCATCCTTTTTTCCTAACCTATCTTTTTGGAATAGAGCATCCCCTGGCACAGCTATGTGTACCATGTCTCGCTAACAGTGACAATGTCCAGGTCTGCCTCTGACATCAAGGCTATTAGGTCTGAGATTTTATTTGCCAGGCTACAAGTGTTCGTGCACATGGCTTTCCACATTCTGTCACCTCTCTTTTTAATTTTTCCTCCCTTGACCCCGTGTTGTGCTTCTAGTTTCTTCCCAGTAGGCATACTACTGTGTTCCACTTCCATTTGGGTTTGTTAACTTCCCTTTGTGTTCCTGCTAGTCCCTCTGTGTATTCCTTGATTAATTTTTGTTTTTGTTTTTGGGGGAGTTACGGCTAAGTTCATATCTTTTAAGGTGTCTTTGATAGGGTTGTTTTCTTAACAGCCATGCTGTAACCCCCGACAAAGCAACCAATGCAACCATGATGAAGAGAAAGCTGCACTAGGACTCTGACTCTGTGACTTCCACAAACTGGCAAGCGATTCTGCTGCTGGTAATAGCAAACTCAGAAAAAATTATCAGTTGGCCAGTTTCAATGGCATGGCCATCAGCAACAGGAAATGCCCACCTGATGAGTAATTCATCAGATTTTTTTTCTTGGAATTTTCAAATCATGTAGTAGGCCTGGGATGTCAGTCGAGAGTATGTGCCGTACCTGTCTCACTCTGTAGCACAAGCATAAGAGACACTTAACCGAAAGGGACCTTTGTCAATTAACTGGCATCATTTTACCATTAATGGAAATGTCCAGATAAATATCGTAAGTAAGTAAGGGAAATCATTTTAAACAGTGTATTGACACAATAATTTTAATTTTGAATGGTCTGTTAAACTGAGTCTCTGTTCAGTTGGGACTACTTCATCTGTACTGTATGTAAACCAAATATCATTGTGCTGAATTATGTTGGTTCTTGTGTGTTTATCATGAGGACATTTTATAAGCAAGTAATACACTTCAGGACATATGGTTATTGAGTAATTTCCACACACCATCTCCTCCCCATTAAAGGGCACTCAGCTGACACCTGATGCCTCCAACTGGGGGGGGGGGCACTGCAGTAATTACCCAATAGCCTCAAGCCTTGTCCTCTGTTATTGCCTACATATAGCACTGTTCATTTGCAATGTATCCACAAGCGTAGTACAAGCAGTAGTTACATTAGCCATTAGGTAAGCACTGAAAAATTAGAGTGAGAACATGTGGGGTTAAAGGAGAACTGTGCTGAATCTATAAATCAGTTTTCCCAGTAGAACCTGACTTACATACTGGTTCAAATTCTGTTATTGCTCTATCTATCCAGGCTTTTTAGTTATTTTAGTGAGTGTTTCTGATTTATATGTATACTACTGGTAAGAGCCATTTTAGAGCTGTATGATGTACTTTATGTCTCTGTTCTATGCTTCTGTTGTTGGCACAATGCATTTATGTTCTACTAAAGAACTCAGAGATTGTTTGGGACATAAACTACATCACACAGTTCTAAAATGGTACTTACCACCCGACTGTAAAGAAAAAATACCAACTGGGGTTACTAAAAGGCCTGTATAGATGGAACAATAACATTACTTTAACCAGTACTTAAAGAACAGCTTCTACTGGGAAAATGATGTACAGGTTCAGGGCAGTTCTCCTTTTAAGAAAAGTCATAGATGTATAAGCAGAGAGATGCAGGGGTTTAAGCACAGAGAGCCTAAGCTACTTGCCCAAGGTCACACACTGAGTGAGCAGCAGTGATATGGTTCCTCACTCTAACAATTTATTTATTTTATTTATTTAGTTTTTGTTTACCGGGTAGGTGCCATAGTATAAAATTACTATTTTCATGCACAACCCAAGAGGTTACAAGGATTACATAGGTACTGTACAAGGATTACAAAGATACAGAGTAAACAACAAACAATGTTACAATATATACAGAATACGTTATCATGAGAACATTGATGTACAAGTACAATCAAGACAAGGGCAATGAACAAGAAGCAGGGTATACAATTCAGGTAATAATACATAAGAAGGATAAAGTGACAGGACATCAATAATCATAAGACAAAAAGTGCAAATCAAGGTAATTATTGAGGAAGATTAAGAGAATTAATAAGTAGCCTACGGGTCGTGTAACGTGTGAAAAGGGGGTAGCAAAATCAAGGAGGGTTAAAAAATTAGCAGGAGGCCTGGCTGATAAGGAAGGAGCGATAATTGTTTTTGAACTGGGCATGACTAGGAGTTAGATGACCTTCCAGGGGTAGGGAGTTCCAAAGTTTGGATGCCGCATGCAAGAAAGTTGTACTTCCCTTGAGAGTTTTACATCTAGGAACATGAATAAAAGATCTATCAGCTGTTTGAAGATCATGGGTGGAGGGGTGAGGGAATAACAGGGAGACTAGAGAGACAGGGATACCAGCTCTAATAATACTGTCTGTCAGGGAGCCAATTGCAAGGAGACGAAAGGAAGAGGGGGATGGCAAATTAAGGTCAGTATAGAGCTGACAATGATGTTTCAACCGAGGGGAGGCAGAGGCATATCTGCAGATACTGTTGTAGGTAGTGTCCCACTTCCTAAGTAGGGTCTTAGCTGCATTTAGATAGGTGACGGCACCATAGGAGACTGCCGAAAGCAGGATACCATGGGCAATGGCAAGTCTAGCAGAGGGCATGAGGACATGGCTGGTTTCATAGGCCACACCAATTTTGATAATGACAGACTTACAAGTGGTCATAATGTGTCATTCAAAGTTAAGGTTATCATCAAGTAGAACGCCAAGGTATTTGAAAGAGCACACTGATTCTAGAATGGAGCCATCCAGACAGGATATTTTGAACAGGGCCCAAGTAGATTTTAATTTGGTGGCAGACCCGAAGAGGATTGACCGAGTTTTGCCAACATTAAGTATTAGCTTATGACTGGATAACCAGTATTGAATGGAGATAAAGGCTGAAGAGAGAGTTTGGTTAATCTGGAGTATATCTTTGGAGCTAGAGTACAGAACAAGGTCATCTACATATAGGATAGATGAGCAGCCAGGCATATTTGTCATGATCCTATTAATGAAAATAGAAAAGAGAAGTGGGCCTATTATGGATCCCTGAGGGACACCTAGGTTAATGGACGTCTGATCAGACAAGGCTGAGTTAAATTTCACAATCTGGACTCTGTTTGATAAATAACTGTTGAACCAAGCCACCAAGTAATGGGAAAAACCAAGGGCTAAAAGATTATCAAGAAGAAGAGCTACGCCTGTGGTTCAGTGGGTAAGCAACCAGCCATGCCCCCTTTCTGATCTATATAAGCAGTTCCTCCAAGCCTTCTTCTGAAGCATTTTTCTTTGCCAGCATGAGGCTCTGTCGGTCTGTCTTCTCACTTGGGCCTGCTGCAGCCATTGCCTGGGGCCTTTTGGGGCCTTGCCCCCCCCCCCCCAGTTTATTAGTGCTCTGGACTCTGCTTGGTTTCTGCTGATCATGTTTGTGTGTTTCTCTTGCTTTGGTTAGCATTTGCTTTGCTTCTGGCTGCTGTGTTCTTGTTTTTCTGCTTTCCTGTGTTCATGTTTTTGTTTTGTGTTTCCTTTTTTTGGGGGTGGCTTTCTGGTTTTCCTCAGCATATTGTTGCCCTTTGTTTGCACTGTGTTTCTCCTGTATCTGTGCTCAGGCCCCATCAAATCTCAGTTTTACTGCAATTGTTATTTCTTGTTTCAGCTCCCACTGCAGTTGCTGCCTCCTCTGCTTCACTAATTGCTTGCACCAGGTCCTTGCATTCCCATGAGGTTTTATCCTGCTTCCTTACCTCAGTATTTCATTATTTACCCCAATTTTCCTTCTGTAAGCCTTTGATTTTCAGACAGCCATTTTGGGGATTTAAATCTGCTCTAACATACTTATTAGCACTCGGTGTGAATTAAACCAGAGTCTCCTGCAATTCTAAATTACTTTCTCCATGGGATTCAAACCTACTTAAATGCAATTGTACCAAGCAATTACTACTGTTGTTTTTATGTGCATTATTGCCTAAGCCTACAATGCCCATGCTTGTTTAATTGTTCGACTCAGCTACTATTGAAAGCTATAATGAATTACTGCTGGAAGTTGTTAACTACATTCTCCTGAATACTTCTTTCTGGTATTGAGAATATCCCACTTTTTACTACTTTTTCTGGTATTGAGAATAACCCAGTTTTTAAAACTTCTTTCTGGTATTGTGAATACCCCGGTTTTGAATACTTCTTTCTGGTATTGAAAATATCCCAGTTTTGACTACTTCTTTCTGGTATTGAAAATACCACAGTTTTGAATATTTCTTTCTGGTGTTGTGAATACCACAGTTTTGAATACTTCTTTCTGGTATTGAATACACCCCAGTTTTGATTATTTCTTTCTGTTACTGAAAATATCCCAGTTTTGACTACTTCTTTCAGGTATTGAAAATACTCCAGTTTTGAATATTTCTTTCTGGTACTGAATATATCCCAGTTTTGAATACTTCTTTCTGGAATTGAATATACCCCAGTTTTGAATATTTCTTTCTGGTATTGAATATACCCCAGTTTTGAATATTTCTTTCTGGTATTGTGAATACCCCAGTTTTGAATACTTCTTCTGGTGTTGAAAATACCCCAGTTTTGAATATTTATTTCTGGTATTGAAAAGATCCCAGTTTTGAAAATTTCTTTCTGGTATTGAATATACCCTAGTTTTGAATACTTCTTTCTGGTATTGTGAATACCCCAGTTTTGAATACTTCTTTCTGGTGTTGAAAATACTTCTGTTTTGTATACTTCTTTCTGGTATTGAGAATACTCTAATTTTGAATACTTCTTTCTGGTATTGAGAACACCCCCATTTTGAATACTTCTTTCTGGTATTGAGAATATCCCAGTTTTGAATAATTCTTTCTGGTATTGTGAATACCCCAGTTTTGAATACCTCTTTCTGGTATTGTGAATACCCCAGTCTTGAATACTTCTTTTTGGTATTGAAAATACCCCTGTTTTGAATATCTCTTTCTGGTATTGAAAATACCTCAGTTTTGAATACTTCTTTCTCGTATTGAAAATACCCCAGTTTTGATTATCTATTTCTGGTATTGAGAATACTCCAGTTTTGAATACTTCTTTCTGGTAATGAGAATACCCCAGTTTTTAATATTTCTTTCTGGTATTGTGAATGCCCCAGTTTTGCATACTTCTTTCTGGTATTGAGAATACCCCAGTTTGGAATTCTTCTTTCTGGTATTGCAAATACCACAGTTTTGAATACTTCTTTCTAGTATTCAGAATACCCTAGTTTGGCATTCCTTTTTCTGGTATTGAGAATAAATTTCATTTTGTGTTTCTCCCTGCATTCTGCCTGCTGCCCTGTCACTCCTGATACTGCTGGTTCATGCTTCCATATGCTACCTCTGTTTTGGGGGGTCCCACCCTATCAACATTACATTTTCTGTTTGGTCCCATGGTGCTCAGCTTGTGTTTTCCCTGTTATTCCCATGGCAGGGGACTGTGTTGTCTCAATGGGGCATTGTGGTTTCAAGCTGCAGGAGCATGCTTTTACATAAATTATGATTTAGCTTGCTCCTTTGCCTCAATAGCTTTTCTGTCATCCAGGATTAAATACTTTAACCTCACAACCTACATGGCTTCAAGATATCCACTGCATTCCATTACTGCATTGCAAATGCTCCTTACTGGACTAACATAACTCTGCCTTAATGGCTTTTAAAGTATTCATGCTAATCTTCTCGGTTTGTGCTTCATGCTGACACCATACCAATCAGCTGCTTTGTGTAAACTATATGATTTTGCTCCTTTATCCTATCAAGAGTTTCTGTATACACTTCATGCATTGACCAGCAAGAAACCTTTATTTTAATCACTTGTGCCACCTGGCTAATAAAGGACTATCTAAATTGCTATGCTGGCATTCCATAAGTTACAGTACCTTCTCCTCCAGAGTAAGGAGGTGTTCCATTTTCCTGCAGTGAGGAGGCTTTCCATTATGAAAATGTCAGTAAACAAAAATACCCCAAGCCTGGAGGGAAGGCGACCTAGGCCTTGGATCCCCAGAAAGGAAAGGGAAAGGGGAAATTGTTTAACCAGGAGAAACACACTAAGCCAAAGCTTGTTTACAGGTGTGACCAGGGAGCACAAGAAAGTTAAGTGACTTGCTCAGGGTCACACAGTATGCAAGTAGGGGCTTTGGGATTCAAACCCAGGTCTCTGGGTTTTCAGCTCAGAGCCTTAAACCACTGCAGTATACTGCCTCTTCAAAGGTTTTTTTTTCTCTCCTCCATGCCAAAAGTCATAATACTTAGTTAGGTTTAGTAGTATTCCCTAATTTACTAAAATACATTCTGCCATTGGATGGAGGTGAATGGTGACCCTGCTGACCGTTCCCTCTGTCTTGAGGGCACCCACGAATCCATTTATCCATGCTATTCCACTAACTTGTACTTCTCATCGATGTTTTATCAAGCTGCCTCTTGCTTCAGTCTGCTTCTGTACTTTATAGTCAATGATAGCTGCTGACATTCTTTTGGGGTTCCTTCCTAAGGTACCTTTAACCACAGGAACCTTCCCACAGCACCTCTAGGGGTCGAACCCTCTTCCAGGGTTCCTTGCCATTGGTACACCTACAGGCTGGTAATTCCTCATGGAATAGAGATTGCGAACAGCCACAACAGAGTAAACTCAGTTGTACAAGCAAAACACTATTCTGGTTGTGTAGGCCATTAAATTGAAAGGCTACGCCTGTGGTTCAGTGGGTAAGCAAGTCAAACAAAGCAGAAACACCTTCCCAACCAAGTCCAAGCTCAATCATGTGTTTTTATTCTCAATTTCTTTTTCTATTTCAATCTTGATACTTCTTTCAAAATACTGATAGCTCCTTAAATAGATTCTGAGTAACATTTCAGAACTTAAGTTCCTTCATCAGACACTGGAGCAATACCTCTGTTTAAACAAAAAATATACAGACATTTTCAATGCATCATCATCAAGGCTTTTAACATTTTAAATTAAAAAAATAATTATTAATTGTTTATTCTTGTAAATAACTCAGGTGGAACTAACCTGTAAAACTTGATAGAAAACACAAGTTTCAAATACACAGAATAAATCCAAAAAATGTCTGCTATGGGGCGGGGGTACACCTTCTTGTGTTTCAAATGAACTCCTTTAGATTATATTAAGGAAAAGGGAACCTATATTAGAACTTCCAAATTCAAATATAGGAAGGTTAATATTTATAAACCAAAAGTGTATAATTCAAAAACTGAAAAGTTACTTTCTCCAAAATCCAAAACATTTTATTCGTCCTTAGAGTTATGCTTTTACTCTTTTCTCTGTAATACAGAAACCAAAGAGCGTCCTTAAATACCCCCCAAAATCTCACAATTCATACATATATTTTTTTAGACTCTTTTTTTCTAAGTTCAGGGTGAGCTAAGCCATCCCTACCTTATGGAGTTCAATGAATATGGCAAATCTTAGTTTCAAAATATCCTTCTTTAGTCAGTTACCCTGCAGCTGTTTCACTCACCTGCCAACATTAACAGACACGCTGAAATGCTCAAAACTGACTGTTTCTTCCTCACCTTACCAGGTGGTTAAAGAAGAGGGGTCGGGCCTCAGAGGTGAGCATGCAAAGACGTGCCTGCGTTACCAAGGTAACAAACAGCTCCTGCAGCCCGGTCATAAGTTGAAACTTCCCAATAAACAAGATGAGAAGTCTCCCGTTTATTAAAGGACCTGTCTCGATCTTTTAGTTTCAGCATAACAGTGATTATTTAGTCACAACATTTCTTAAGACCTGTCTCGGCTTTTTTATTAACATTCTTGAATAATTTCAGGAACCACAGCTATTCAAAAAAACTGAGAACCCCCTATTTAATGCAAAATTGCTTAAAAAATAATCCTGATTAGTCACAGTATTTTTCATGACCTATCTCAGTTTTTTGATGGTTGTACTTAAATAATTACATGAGCCACAACTATTAAAATAGTCTAAGAACCCCTTACTAAATGTGAAACTACTTCAGAAAATAAGACCCAGGTCAAAAAGTGCTGCTGACTGTGGGACTGACTAGTGCAAAACATTGTCTAGAGTTGCTGTTGAATACCTATACAACAAAAAAGAGAAGGGGGGGAGGTTGCACGAAACTAAGAAAGGGATCCAAAGGGGAAGGGGCAGAACGGAATGGAAAGATATGTAATCTCAGTGAGGCGATGAGAAATACTACACAGACATGGTCAGGAAGAATACGATAGTGAAGGGACGAAGTAAGGTCTAGGTTAACTGAGGAAAACTATATAAACATGTGTATTACTAATTGAAACTGGTCCAACTTAGATTTTCATTTAAACCATATCATCGCTGATATGTTTTTAAAGTGAATATCCACCATGCCTAACGTTTTAACAAGGCTGTCTCTCTAGTGCCCCCTCTTGGTAGAATCATATATTTGTTCGATCCCAAAAAACTTTAAACTTGAAATTTGATGCTGGCATTCTAAAAAATGTCTAGCTAAAGGAGATCTTAAGTCACCCCTTCTAATATTACTTTTGTGTTCAGTAACTTGTTGTTTTAAAAATCTTGTTGTTTCCCCTATATAATATAAGCCACAGGGGCAGTAGATACAGTATACTACAAATTCTGTATTGCATGTTATGAAATCTCTGATGACATATTCCTTGTCATCACATGTGCTTTTTATGGATTTTCTTTTAACACCATTATTACAATGGACACAGTTACCACATGGAAAAAATCCCTTTACATCACTTTTAAGCCAAGAAGTACTTGTTTCTGGTTTCCAATCAATCAATCAATCAAGTCTTTATTTAACCAAGTGTTCATCATTGAGCAGAAGTTCATTTGCAAGATGGACCTGGGTGGAGCATGAACAATTGTATATACAGGTCAATACAGGTATTTATAAGGCAATACAGATAATACTCTTTACAGAGAGGAAGAAAAAGAAGTTCATATGTACATAGAATTATACAGATATTGTACAGATTACACAGTATTTACATACATAGAAGTGTCTATAGGAAGATAAAGCAGGTTATCTAAGGTTGCAGGAGGAAGTAACGGAAGAAAAAAAATTAAAATGAAAATATACACCAGGTAGAGGTGAAGGTAGGGAAGGGAGGGAGGTAGGGGGAGAAAGGCTAGGAGGGCACGGTGCACAGAAAGGAGTTGGTAAAACGGGATGTAGAGAAGGTGGATGGAGAAAAGGAGTATGTGTGAGCCCCGGGATTGAATGCTATAAAGTACGGGGCATCGTAGGATGTCACAACCCAGGGTAGTGAGCTCCTATCCGAGGTTGGGAAAGGAAGAATAAGGGGATGGATGGGCCTAGTGTTGATAAGACAGAGGGATAAGAGAGAGAACAATTAGGCTGGTGAGGAGCAAGCTGGGGGGTCGGTACTTAAAATTGGGTCTAGGCGTGGCTATATACCAGTGCAGACACCGGTACTAGATCTGAGTGGGTGAAGCAGTTACATACTTCTCTGATTGTATGGAAATAAAGTGTCTTGAAGGCATTTATACTGATTAGAGTGCTTAATTTGAGGGGTTTTTGTAGATCGTTCCATAAGATAGGTAGCACGAAGCTTATGGCTGCCCTGCCGAAGCACAATTTTGCTTTGGGTACTTTAAGTGTAATAGCTGAGTAACTTCTTAACACGTATTTCCCAATTATACTCAGGGGAAGACAGCAGGAGATATAGTAAGGCAGCTTATTAGAGATGGCTCTATAGGTCCAGAGAGCAGCATTTCTGTGGTGCCTGAACTTTAGTGATGTCCACCCTACTGCCGCATATAGGGTGCAATGATGTGTGTCGAAGGGAAGTCCCATTATAAACCTCAGTGCTCGATGATAGAGTGTGTCCAGTTTAGCCATGTAAGAGTTGGGGCATTGGCTGTAGAGGAAATCAGCGTAATCAACCAATGATAGGAAAATGGATTGGACCAGTTGTTTCTTGGCATCTCTGGTGAGAAATTGGTTGATTCTAAAAAACAGTCCAAGCCTTTGGCAAAGTCGTTTTAGCAAGTCCACGATATGTTCAATGAAGAAGAGTCTTTGGTCTATCCAAACTCCCAGATACTTGAATTTTGTAACAAATTCTAGTTTTTCACCTAGAACTGTGGTCATTTGGGGAACTATCCCACTGGACACAGGGTTAGCTGTACGGATAAAAGGGGAGAGGACCATCACTTTAGTTTTTTTGGCATTAAGGAGTAGCTTTTTGGAGAGTTGGCTTTGCAAAGGTTGAATTCTGACTGTAGGTCATTGCAGGCAGCTTCAGGTGCTGGGCGACTCAAGTGAGAACTGTATCATCTGCAAACAGATGGATGTTGGCTTTTTATACAGTAGTTGATGTTATTAATGTAGATTGCAAAAGTAAGGGCCCTAATATAGAACCTTGAGGTACCCCTCTTTGCAGAGTTTTTAAGGGGGACAGGCCTCCTTCAGCTTTAACTTGTTGAAGGAACCCTGTAAGATAGTCAGTAAACCAACGCAGAGAGGAGGGGTCCACACCTATGGTTTGAAGGGAGGAGAGGAGCAGACTATGGTCGATGGTGTCAAAAGCCTTGCTTAGATCAAGGAAAACAGCACAAATAAAGTTTTTGCTCTCAGGATTACGCTGCCAGTCGTTAGTAACTTTGGCGAGGGCTGAGATAGTGCTATGTTTAGCTCTGAATCTGGACTGCATAGGATTTAGCAGTTCCCTAGACTCAAGGTGAGTCCTCAGCTGTGCATTTACAATTTTCTAGGAGCTTGGACAGGACCGAAGGAGAGAAATTGGCCTGTAGTTATTGAGATCACCAGGGTCACCTGATTTGAACAGTGGTATGACATGTGCTGTCTTCCATATAGGTGGTAAGGTGCCTGAGACAGGGATAAGTTAAAAGGTGGGTCACGGTATTGCTAGTATGTGGTAGGCAATTTTAGGAAGTAAGGGTCAAGGGTGTCGGCCCCAGCACTTTTCTAGTATCCAACTGAAGCAAGAGGTCCTCTACCTCTTTCAGTGGGGCAGGTTGAAGTGAGAAAGGCAGCGAAGCTATCGGAGTTTCAGGCAATTGGCTGGCAGTCTGGGAGCAAAGTATGTTTGCAGGGGAGTTATCAAATGCCATGCCTGCAGTAGCAAAGTGGTTATTGAATGCATCAAGTATATCCATCTTTTCGGTTATAGTCAAGTTGCCAGAGGTAATCTTGGTCGGGAGTGAATTTCCTGGGGAGTGGCCTAGCAGATCACTGATTGTGTTCCAGAGCTTGATTGGGCTCTTTGTGGCAGAGTCGAGTTCGGATTTGAAGAAGGTGGCCTTCGATTCTCTGATTGTTTTGGTACATAATTTCGTAGTCTCCTGAACTGGTTCCAGTCCTCTGCAGTGTTCAGTCTGCTTCCAGAGCTTATCTCTTTCTAGAAGCAAGGACTTGATCTGAGGTGAACCATTTACAGGTTTTGGTCGTAGTTCAAACTTTAATCAGGGGCATACTTATTAAGGGCCCTTGATAGAATGTTGTGGAAGATATTGTAAGCTGACGTAATCGTTTTGGCCAGGTAGAAATCTTGCCACTGAGGGGAGTACTTAAGCTCGTTTAGGTAGACATGTTCATTGAAGCTGCGCCTGGATCTCTTCATAGAGAACTTGCTGATGGGTGCTGGGTTGTTGGTGGATCTTACTCCCGCAATAAAACAATGGTCTCTGGTGTCTGAGAAGAAGACATCAGCATGGGAGAAGAGATGAGGTTTGCTCACTATTAGCACATCCAAAAGTGTACTTTTACTGGGGTTCTTCACGTTTGGGCGTGTTGGTTCAGTAATAAGTTGCATCAGCCCATGTTCATCACAGAAGGATGCAAGGGGGGCAGCTGTGTTAGAGAGCCAGTCAAAGTTGAGGTCTCCTAAAATAATAGTTTCTGGCAGCCCCGTCCCAACTTGTCACTTAGATATGACACAAGCTGTAGGCCAGCAGATGGTGGTCTGTAGCATCCTATTACGCAGAGTGCAGTAGTCTGTGTAATTTCCACTTTGAGAATTAGGCATCTAATTGGCGACAAGATGCCGAGGATAAGCAGAAGGCAGAAAATTTGTCTTTAACGTAGATAGCTACCCCTCCTCCTCTGGCATGCCTATCAGCTCTGAACAAGGCATAGTTAGGTATGTTTACTTCTCTATCAGTGGTGCTGGGTCTAAGCCAAATTTCGGAAATCACAAGTATGTCAGGAGAGGTATGATTTACCCAGGTTTGCATTAAGGTTATCTTTTTAAGGAGGCTACATACGTTAATATGCAAGAAGCTTATTCCTTTTAAATTTGCTAGTTCTGCTGGCAAAGCAATAGCTTCTGGGGGACCAGGGTTGAGTTCTATGTTGCCTGAACATAGCAGGAGGATAAATAGGATTACCTAAGAGCGCTAATTATAAGCTTGTAATTCCTGCCTTTCTCCCGTCTAGTAGATCTGATGTTTTTAGGGACTGGAAAGTAGCCACCATAGAAGAGCTGATCTGTTGTAGCAAGAGCTAGTACCCCTACCACAATAGGCGGGGAGGAGATAGAAGTCTGCATGGTGGGAGGTGGGCCTTGTGGTGTGGGAGTGTTATAAGTACTACTGGTATGTGTGGTCCAAGAGCAGGGTTCGAGGTATTGGTACTTGGAATCACGGAGGCAATTAAAGGATAAGTTGCCATGTGGTATACAGCACAAGGTGCTGTTGTAGACCAAACATGATGGTAGTTCAGGTGTCTAATGCTGGGCAGCTGGTATCAGCAGAAGAAGGGGCAGTATAAGGAGCCATATAGGGCCCGACATGATGGTACCTCAAAAAAGGAGCCACTCAATTAGCCCAGGGGCCAGTGGGGTTGCTGGATTAATGTAGCTTATCAGTAGCTTTCCGATCCAGGTCGACCCGAATTTGATAGCATTTAAAAATATTTAGTGGTGAAGGCACAGCCAAGGAGAGCCTATGCGTTTTAGTAAGGCGAGGCCCTGAGAGTTGGATCCCGTGAGGCTGGACAGAGAAGAGGGGACTCAAGCTAAGTCTCTATTGGTGGGGCACTGCGCCAGGGGACGTGGACTAATATTTTGGCAGGAGCTACTGTATTTAATAATCAGCGGAGGTGGGGGAGGGGGGCGGTCGAAAAAGTTGCGTCAGTTGCCGTACCTTGTAGGGCCTTGGGTCTGTGTCTGCGGTCTCGAGCGTTGGCTAGAGGGGCACCGACCACCCAGTAGCTGGGAATCCCGCAGTTTGGGAGCTGGGAGCCTGGGCGACAGTTCCTCGGCTGAGGGAGAGAAGAAGAGTGAGGATTAATAAAGGGGATTCACATAAAGGGTTAGACAGAACAGCGGGGACTCCAAAATTTGCAGAACAAAAGGACGTGTATTACTTTGGCACCCAAAAGTGTCTAGGGCCAGTGCACGTATGCAGGGAAAGGGCTGTAAACACTAGATTTCTTTCCCAAACCACAATTCAAGTCCTTTCAATTACAGACTGGGTTAACACTTGACTTTTAACATTTGTCCCAACATAAACATTTTTAGGGTTTAAAATCAAAGAGCAAGCCGCTTCTGCCAGGGACCAATCAGAGTGTGGTCTGAGAGGGCGCTCGCAATCTGGTTGGTTGCAGCAGTTGCCGTACCTTGTAGGACCTTGGGTCCATGTCTGCAGGCTCAAGCGTCAGCTAGAGGGGAACCGACCACCCGGTAACTGGGAATCCCGTGGCTTAGGAGCTGGGAGCCTGGGTGGCAGTTCCTCAGCTGAGGGAGAGAAGGAAAGCAAGGATTAACAAAGGGCATTCATACAAAGGGTCAGACAGAACAGCGGGGAGTCCAAAATTTGCAGAACAAAAGGACATGTTTGGTACCAGCAATGCCAAAAGAGGTAGTGAGGAGTAGTAGTAGGTGGTTGCACCCCATGGTAGTTTGTTTGGTGCTGCTGGCCTGCTTAACTGCTAGCTGGTTTATAGCTGGAAGGGTATATAGTCGAATTAGGGTGAGGTCCCTAACAATAGGGCAGGCAGAGCAGTAATTGGGAGGAGTTAGATGGAGTGGCTGGAGAAAAGGTTGAGAGCAAATGTGTGATCCTGTGGGTGGGACTGCTTTAAAAAGGGGCAGTGAGAAAGTGGGTCAAGTCAGGTATTGAAGACAGGGAGGCCAATAGCATTAAAATGTGCTGCAGTGGAGTAACCAATCTGCTGCTAGGCTGAGGAAGGGGTGGAGGAAGGGTCTATTTAATACTGTGAAGAGGAGGGAGGGGGTGGGTGAAAAAATTAGGTCCAGAACAAAGCACAGAAAGAGATTTCCCTGAGATCAGGAAGCGCCAGGCGTTGGAAAATCAGCCAAGGAGTAAAGCTGCCAATCAGTGCCTGGTTCCTCCACCGGGCATCCAGTCAAAACAGTGGCATTTAAAACTACGAGTTTCGGAGGTCCGGTGCGTACCTGAATCTGTCCAGGGGGTCAGTTGGGTGGTCTGTTAGCTGTGGCCTGCTCAGAGAGAGCCAAGGCCACAGGAGCAGCTTGGGAAGCCCGCAAATTGGCTGTCTGTGGAACAAGGAGGGAAACACAGAGGATTAAATACAGCTAGAGTACAATAGCAAGCTCAGTGGGGGGCAGGCAATATGGAAAGACAAAGCATGAGGTAAAGAGGTGGTAAATGCAGGGCAATTATTTGGAGCTAGAAGAGGAGTTAATGGTGGGGGGGGGTCTGTGCTTTGGCACCGGGACGTCTGAGGAGGACAGCAGCAGCAGGGGGGGTGTAAGGAATGGGTTTGTAGGTAAGGCAGAGAAGAAAGTAAGGTGTTTAGAGAGACAGCATTACAAGTGGGGCAGAGAAATGAATAATTGGCAGAGTGACCAGTGTGGGGAAGGGGCAGAGTTTGTCAGTAGGGCAGAAATGGAAAACTGCAGCAGGCTTGCTCAGTAGCTGGGTCAAGCAGTCAGACATTGGCTACTGTACAATATAGTTTGTCCAGCACTAAGTAACCCTGAGAGGCTAGACTAGTGGCTTGTAATAGACTAGCTAAGCTGGCAGGTAAAGTAAGACCAATTGATGCATAACATATGTAGATTACATTAACAAAAATTCAGTCCAGAACAAAGCACAGAAAGAGATTTCCCTGAGATCAGGAAGTGTCAGGCGTTGGAAAATCAGCCAAGGAGTACAGCTGCCAATCAGTGCCTGGTTCTTCCACTGGACATCCAGTCAAAACAGTGGCATTCAAAACCACGAGTTTCGGAGGTCCGGTTCGTACCTGAATCTGTCTGGTGGTCAGTCGGGTGGTCTGTTAGCTGTGGCCTGCTCGGAGAGAGCCAAGGCCACAGGAGCAGCTTGGGAAGCCCGCAGATGGGTCCTAATTATTTAATCATGAATTGTTGTAGTTTTACATGCAGTTACCCAGGGTTTCTGTTCAAAAAGTCTTAACCCTGTTTCATTTGTCTGCAATATTTTCCAGTTTGAAAGTAAGATATTTTTAATTGCATCAAAGCTCTCAGAATATTGAGTGGACATTGTAATCTTTTCTGGGGTGGGACTCAAACCTTCAACCTTGCTTTCTAACAAAACATCACATTCTTTTTCAATAACTTCCTGTTTTGCCTCTTCAACCACTCTTTCTGAATAACCTCTCTCCTGAAACCTCTTTGATTCTTCTTCTAAATTGTCGACACACCTCCCTTCTATCTCACTATTTCTTTTTCTCCTTAGCATCAGTGGGTAAGCAACCAGCCACACCCCCTTTCTGAGCTATATAAGCAGTTCCTCCCAGCCTCCTCCTGAAGCATTTTCCTTTGCCCCCACCATCCTCCACTCCTCTTCCTCCTGCAGTTCACCTCTTTTCTCAAGTGGGTTCCTTCCTAAGGTACCTTTAGCCAAGGAAACCTCCCTGTGGCATCTCTAGGGGTCGAGCCCTCTTCCAGGGTTTCTTGCCTTTGGTACCCCTACAGGGTGGTAATTCCTCATGGACTAGAGAGCACGAACAGATACAACAGACAGTCGCACAAGCATAACACTATTCTGGTTGCGTAGGCCATTGAACTAGGCTACACGGACTCTTACTTTAATGACTCTGCTCAAATGGCAGAAAAATATTTTATTGACTTGTTTAAAGTTTTCCTCATCAGGGTAATCAGAGATACAGCATCCTATTTTTGAATGAATCCAAGGTGGGATGATGGGATGGCAGCAGGATACATACTTATATAAGGAATAAGAGATGACAGAGTGGGTGTTATATTATGTAAACATACCGAATGGTGAGTATTCAAAGGCATCAGCCACCACAAGGAATGTTTGCATTTATTTATTTGAAAACTGATAATTGGGAAAGGTGCACTGAGCCACGGCTCATTTCCAGGTGTGACCCAGGGCATTGGGAATAGAGGAGATACAAGTTACAAGCAGTTGAGATAGCAAATCAGCAAGTGGCATATACAATGAAACTTGATAACAGAGAGCAGCTAATGACAGCAGTATATGGCAACAAATCCAGCAAAACCAACATCAGCAATATCGACAAATTCAATAAAGGCTAGCACTGGTTGAAGAGAATGAGCTAGTATAATACTGAAACCCAGGAGTATATTATTCCACTAATGGAATGGCTTTTAATGACAAATGTATTTAATTATTTTTGGGCTACTTTCACTCAGTGCATAGGCTTTGAATAGTAGTGCTGCTGTATCTTTAAGACCTGATGTCCTCTTGCATGACATCACAATAGCTTCCATTAAGAAAAAGCCTTTCAGCAATGCCATCCAGGCATGCAGATACAGTTAGGTGTGTTTTGATTGCATATTTAGCCATTTCTTCTATACTTATGGTTATTTTGCAATTTTGGTGAGTTGGGGTCTGTGTGTCTTGTTTGAAAAAATTGTTGCTTTGCAGCATTGGAGGGTGGAGTTTGGTATGCTTTAGTTTCATGAAGTTATATCTGTGTGTGTGAATTTTTAGACTTAACATGTAATATAATAAAAGCGGCCCAGTGATGCTGAGGGTTGAGGCGCTGGACACCACAACTCACGTCACGCCGGTGACCCAGGTTCAGGAATGGATCTGGGTCATAGGGGATCTGCAGGGGCAGGAAAGGATTGAGCATCTGAAGGACTGCTCTCCTTTCCTGGGAGATGGTTGGGTAGCTTGCCATAGTTTAAGCAGCTCCTGACGGTGGCTGGGAGTTGCCACAACTTACGGCATGCAGACTTAGGGTACAGCAGCGATGGATGCCTTACACATGGGGGTGGGAATGTACCCATTGTGTGCAGGGCATCATAGCATGTCTGTGCTCTGGAGAACGAAGGAACAGGGTAAGACCCTGGAGCCTCAGTAGGTGAAGGTGGGTCGAGGGACAGACCACTACACCCAACACTGGATCTTCCAGCCTGCCTCCAGATGCTCCCTGCACAGAGTCCTGGCCACCCACTATATGTTCAGAAATGTCGCTGGTAGGAGTTGGTGGTCCCACCCTGGGCTTTTAGATCCAGGGGGTCAGTGGTCGGGGGATATGTGGGGAGGCTTCCTGCCATCCGGTAGGTAGACTGGGGATTTCAGGTGGGTGGGATCAGGTCTGTTGGGTGCCCCACTGGAGAGAGTCTGGGGTGCCAGTGTAGGAGTGTAAAGAGAGTCAACAAAAAATACATGTAATAAATATTTCAACTACCTTTCTCTTCTGTTTTGGTTGGTAGGGGATCATCTGTGTGTTTTACCATGATTAAGTTTTATTCTGTGTGCGCATTTCAATATTGTATGTGATTAAGGTTTCAGCTAGCTTTCTTTTCTATTTAGGCTGGTCAGGAGGTAAATATGCTTTAGTTTGACAAAGTTATGTTTTTTCTGTGAATTTAGGCTACGCATGTAATGGGAACGTTTTAGCTGTCTTTCTTTTTTCTGTAAGAGTGGTCTATGTTTTTTGTCATGTGGTTATGTTTTCTTTTACAATACTCCTAGCAATGTATTGTGATATATTAGCATATACCCATAGGACAATGTTTCAACTGATCTGGAGGATGAATTGGCCAGATTCCTTTCAATAAATTTAAATAACACAGCTATACAATGATGTATTTCCTTTGTTAGGATTTGCAATGCTTTAGCACAGTAGGAGAAGGGACAAACGTCAATTAGAAATATACAAAAATATTGTAGTAATATAGCTTTTTCTAGGTAATGGGGTGGTAGAGTGCTGATCATTCTGTGTGGTGTCAGTGGTACTCTTACCACTGAACCAGGAAGATCTAATGGTCATGAGTTCATATTCCTTCCCTGACTATTCTGCTCTTTTTTTTACTTATATTTTATTGCACTAATTTAAAAACATTACTACAGGCAGGCATAGAGCATTTAATTGCTTTAACAAGCATTATACATTTTGACAGCAGTGGATGTAAAACAGAGTACTCCTATATTCTGTCACAGCACTTGGGGTTATAGTATATTCTCAACTATAGTCCTAATCATGTTATCATTAAAACGAATACTTCCAACATTTCTGTCTCTAAATATGACCTCTGTGGCTTTGAGCAGGGATACCAAGAATTTGTGACATACATCATTAACGCATGCAAAGGGTTAATCATTTCTTAGGTGCTGTAAGTTGGAATAAAAGGAGTAAAACTGTTGCCTCACTGTATGTTCCTCCCAGGTAGCACAGATAACTTCAATGATTGTACAGAGTTGAAATATTTCAATATACTAAACTTTAACTACATAGTAAAATATACTATGCAACTTCTGAACTTGTTATACAAAACTGCCCTTCTTGTGGATTAACTTCCTGGTAAAAAAAAAGTCTATATGAACAATTCATATCTCCATGGCCGGACCTGTAAAAGAAGAGGCTTCAAGATAGTCATGCACTGAAGAAGAAAATAGTAGTAACCTTAAACCACAACAGTATCTAACATTGCATCATGAATGTCCCGAGCACCTCATGATGCTCTCTAGGCACCCAAAGAGAACTCAAGGGAAGAAGGCGGGTGGAACTACTCGAGAGGATTTCTAACTGTGCCATGCAGTATCATGGTAAAGTCTGCAAGTTCAGCATGTATCTTTCAAAAACTGCAACATTTCAGGTTAAAACCCCCAGTTTAAACAACTTAATCAACTGCACAGTGACTTTTGCATTTAAGAACTATTGTCCCAATCACATACCTCTCTAGACAGCTCCCATTCTTCCCTAAACCTCCCAGTGTTCATTTACTTAATCAGTCAGATATCTTCATCTCCTTCTGACTCTGAGGCTTCCCCATGGGTGGAGAACTGCCTCTTTATTTTGGAAAGCAGTTTGGCAACCTCCGCTGCATCAGAGAACTGAAATGCCTCACCTCAATAGAGGATTTTCAAATGTGCAGGCATCAAAATGATGTGGTTCACACCCAGTGTGCGCAGATGAGCCTGAATGCTATCAAAACTCTTTCTCCACATCTGTGTGGCATAGCTTGAGTCCAGGAAAAGATGGATGTGAGAGTGATTCCATTGCAAAGGGCTCACATTTTTAATACTCCTAAGAAGTAAGTCTCTGTCCAGTGATGGGCGTAGTTCTAGCAGCAGGGTCCGGGGAGTGGGTTCCCCTGTTGCAGCATGGCCTCTCCCTCCATGTGCAGAAATCCTATAAACTTTCAGAATTCCAAAATTGCTTTCTATGTGCAGTAATTCTGAGAGCCAGTCCTTTATGAATGTCCTTGGTTTCTCTCCCTCCATCCTCTCTGGAAGTCACACAATGCAAACATGGGTAACATGAGTGGGGTTTCCAAAATTTTCCAGCCATCTCCTCAAGAGGCCATTTTCTTTCGTAAGTCCAGTCATGACCGCAAGGGTTTTGTCAGTGGTCTTTGTTGCCCCTTTGGTGTCTTCTGCCAGTATGCCCACTTTGGCATCCATCTGTTTGAGCTGGAGAAAAATTCTCCATCTTTCAATCCAGGCCCTGGATTGCTTAGAGCAGTGCCACACTGGAGGGCTGGCTGGGGTCTACATCACCTGTCCCAACCAGTAGGTCTTTGCTGATTCCTTGTTTCTTTTCCTTTGGTTGATCTCCCTCTGTACTCACTCCAGCTTTGTTTCCTCTCACCAATGGAGTTTGCCCTTTAATGGGCAGACCAGGTTGTCTTGGTGCACTCCTTCCCTCCCTTAGGGAATGGTTGTGCTCAGAAGGGGAAGGGAAAAGGAAGGGGAAGGGCCAAGAGCCAGAACAATGGGCAGGTAGCAGGAAGGGGAGGGGAGAAGGGAGGTACATAAGGGACAGCACAAGGGGGTCTCAGCCACTTTTTGCTGGAGTTTTTGATTGCACAATAACTGCAGCACATCGGATTGGCATTAATTTTGTGGTTTGGTCACTGACAGAAGAAGGTAAGGTTGTGAAATTGTGTTTGGAAAGTATGCGGAGTTGTTTAAAAAAAGGTTATCTTTGCAGTGTTTAGTTTGGAAATGGGATAGGATGGAAGACAAAGAGAAACAGCAGTGTTGCAAAGAAGGAGAACCAGTTTGGCTGGAATTGGGATTAAAAAAAACCAAAAAAAAAGGAAAGTAGGGCAGGCATGGGAGATGTTTATGGGAGCTCATAGTAAGGAAGACTGCAATAGCGCTTTTAATACCTGAATGCACAGATTGTTTGGGAGCGAGGAGCCAGGCTCGAGGTTTGGTGTGCCTGAGGAGGTTTGCTCTTGGGGACAAAAAAAAAAAAGGGGGAAAATGTGTGTGATTTAGGGCGAATATGGCAGGCCTGGAAGAGGCCTGGAAGGAGGCACATGGGGATCGCGAACCGAAGCCAAGCAGCGTGACATCACACGCCACGTGGTTCAAGAGAAGAAGGTGCCCCATTGTTTGGGCCATTGCGACTGCCCTGCAGTGGAAAGGGGGTTGGGGCCTGGGTGGTGCACTCTGGAGACGGTAGCCTGTGGTTTTGGGCAGCCACTCCTCAGGAGTGTGCCCATGGAACACCGCGGTTTGGCTGATAGAGTCCCCAGGATGGGGACAGCAGCTGGGGATGGTTTGGACATTCACAGGCGATGCTCCCAGCAGTTTTGGGTGCATTTGTTGGATCATCCCAGCTTGGTCCTCTGGATGGAAACATATGCAGAGTTGGGAGCGGGGTCCAAACGAAATTTACCAGCTGCAGGTGTCGCATGGCCAGGGGAGAGGTGCACTGGGCTTTTGAAGTCAGGCAGAGATACTTAAGGTGACTCCAAGCATGTGGAGTTGTGGAAGCTCATGTTAGGAAAAAGACAGCGCGAGCTAAGGACAAGGCATTTCGTATGACGTCACACGCCTGGGGGGATCGCGATGCACATTGCCCCATTGGTTTGGTGTCTTACTGTTCTTAAGACTGTTGGCTGGTAGAGTGTTAGGCCTGGTTTGGGCCTTTGAGTTAGCAGATGAGGGAGCGAATGGGGGACCTGTGGTGTGACAGCATGCGCTGCTGGGGTCGTGGCGACGCCTACTCCAGGTTGTTGTGGCCGCATGCAACAGGTGGGGCCTGTGTGTGGTAAAGAGTTAATAGTTGGCCTTTAAAGGGAAGGAGCGAGAACACGAGTGTGCGAAAACGTGGAGGGGTAGGGTACGCCACGCGGTGCATCGAGGACTTCTCCCCTCTCCATTTCCTGGCCTGAGGCTGTTTATAAGGTTTTCTGGCCCAGTTGCAGGCTGAAGGAGGCCCAGAGGGGCGGTTTTAAAGGGAAATGCAGAACAGCGACCATGTGGCATGACGTCACATGCCGGGGGAAGGGCACTAGAGGCAGAAAGGCATTAAGGGAAGAGCGGAGACTGGTTTTGACTGTAGGGAGCTGTGGGGTTCACAATGTTCGGGGTTTTTCAAAGCTGAAGATGATGGTTCCCTAAGAAACTTAAAAAAAAAAAGAAAATATATAGTATGGGGGGGAAGTACAATAATAACTAATAATAATATAACCCATAGAAAATGGGTGATGGATACATGGCAAGCAGACAGGAGGTAGGGGGGCCTTGGAGCAGGGGTTGGCCATTAGACAAGGGATCTCGAGGAGGGGCCACAGCTGCTAGTACCACATAAGGAAGGGTCACAAGAGACGGACCCGGCTAAGAGATGGCGGCCTGCCGGGTGGGAGGGGGTCTGTCTGCGAGTGGCTCCGGTCCTGGGGGCATGGGGGGCTCGAAGGACAGGAGGAGGATGTACTGGAAATACAGATATACTGAATAACCCTGTTTTCATTTCCCATAGTTGTTTTCACAGACGAGCATGGCACCCAAAAAGAGCAGGCCATCGAAGGAGGACACCTACAAGGCTATAATTGACCTGGCAAAAAAAGCGAACAAAATGTGGGAACTGGTGGAGGGAGAGGAACCGGGGAGGTCCGGGGAGAAGAGAAAAGCGGGTGCTGATAAAGGTGGCAAAGGAAAAAGGCCAGCCAAAGGGTTACACAGCCCCGCTAAGGCAACACCGGTGACAACGGGGCCCGCCAAGGCAGGTGACCCAGTACCCATGAGGCCCATGGACCCGGTGATGCCAGTACCCACCCCAGCCGAAAGGGGAACCTCCCCGGCAGAACCTGGACATGAAGCCCAGAACAAGAGGTCCAACCCGCAGGCCCCAGTAACTCACTCTCCACCTCCACCTCAATCACAAGAAGAAGCAAGGGGACCTTTCGAGGATTCCAGGCAGCTCAGCCAGGAAAAGATTACTGGTAACACATCCAATGCAGTGGGTGATAGTATAAAAGAATATATAGGGCAAATTGTGGCGGCGCTAGGGACAGGAGGGCTGGGGCAGATGGAATCTGCTCTGGCGGAAATTAGGACAGGAAAAGAGACACCAGGAGATACTGTAAAGGGAGCCGGAAGGGAAGGAAGAGGTACAAGAGAGGTAGGTGCACCTGGGATGAGAATAGACGAACATGTGCCATTAGCCATGAAAGAAAAGATATGGAAAGGGGAATATGTGGATATCTTTGCTTTGGTGAGCCGGGAGGCGGTGGCAAAATATGAAGAAACTGAGATCATAGGTAAGAGTGAGATGGCAGCTGCCACAGTGCTTTTAGGAAGAAAAGAGGATGACAAGTTTACTAAAGGGAAGACTTGGGATGGGTGGTTTCTAGGTTTTGTCACTTTTTCAGCCATCGTTCTGGAAAGGAGGCTGGAGCTAGGCATCCCGCTCATTACCTATTCATTGATAATAAGGAGAGCAAAAGCAAAAGGTGGGGCAGGTTGGATATATTACGATGAATGTTTTCGACAGAGAATGGCAACATTCGGGGCTGTAAGATGGGACACCAAGCAAATAGATTTATGGACAGATTCCGTGACAGATCAGTCCACACCCGAGGGTGGGTGGGGCAGAAAGAGATTTATGCCACAGAGAAGCTGCTGGGCTTATAACAGGGCTTTCTGCTCAAGGGCTCAGTGTCGTTTTTGACATGCCTGTTCAAAATGCAGAGGGGCTAGCAAGTGCAGAACAGCAGGGGTACAAGGAGCACAAGGGCATGGGGGACATGGATCAGGCCAACAGTTTTTTCAAGATGACCCAGGGTTTAAGGGTCAAACATTGAACAAGGGAGGGAGGGGCAGGGGGAATGGGAATAGAGGGGGCCAAAACCATTGAAACAAGGAAGGTCAGACAGGAAGGAAGGGAGGGGTCAAGAAAAGGGGACGGGTGGCACAACAAGGAGCAATTTGGTATGGCCAGAAGCCCCATCAACCTGACAGCATGGACAGTTTTCCTGGATAGATATCCAGACACGAGCATACGGGAGATGATTTTAAGTGGTTTTAACACAGGGTTTTCCCTGCAGTTTAGGGGACCCAGACAAGCAAGGAAGGCAAGCAACCTGGGGTCTGTAAAAGGGAAAGAGGAAATGCTAAGGCAGAAGATTGAGAAAGAGAAAGCAGCAGGCAGGGTGGAGGGCCCATTTGATACCCCCCCACTTGAAAACTTGAGGATATCACCTTTGGGCTTGGTAACCAAGAAACAAGAAGGTGAATACAGGATCATCCACCACCTGTCTTATCCGGAAGGGGAGTCGGTGAATGACTTTATCAGTGAGGAACATAGTAGGGTAACATACGCGACCCTAGAGGACACAGTTCGGATAATCCAGGCCACAAGGGATGCATGGATGGCAAAAACAGACATTGAGTCCACCTTCAGACTGCTTCCGGTCAGGAAGGAAGCCTGGCATCTATTGGGTTTTAAAAGTGAGGGACAGTATTATTTCAACAAAGCAATGCCAATGGGGTGTTCCACAGCATGCGCTACATTTGAGGCGTTCAGCACACGTTTGCAGTGGATATTCCAGGAAAAAATGGGTTATAGGTCAGTCATCCGTTACCTAGATGATTTTCTCCTCATTGGGGAGGGCAAAAGGGAGACACAAAGGATGCTGGGTAAGTGTCAGGAATTGTGCCGGGAGCTGGGAGTCCCATTGGCACCAGAAAAAAACAGAAGGGCCCAGCAGGGTTATGGAATTCCTGGGGATAGAGATGGATGCCACGAGCGAAGTGTTTAGGTTGCCGGACAAAAAAGTAAGGAAGCTGAAGGAACTAATCTGGGTACATGCCAGTAGGAGACAGGTACAACTAAAGCTGGTTCAGCAGGTACTAGGGCACCTGAACTTTGCATGCAGAGCCATAGGACCAGGAAGGTCATTCACAAGGAGATTAGCCAGAGTGACAACAGGGGTCACCAAGCCACATCACTGGGTTGATCTGACTCAAGGTGTCAGGGAGGATTTTAGTATATGGGAAGAATTCTTAAAGGATCACAATGGGTGTTCATTCTGGCAGAAGGAGTGGCTGTACAACACAGACCTTGACCTCTACACGGATGCAGCGGGAGGGTCAGGCATGGGGGGTTACCTAAGGGGCAGATGGTTTGCCGAACCATGGCCGTCAGTTGGATAAAGGACGGGAAAGTGAGAGATATAACACTACTGGAGATCATGCCCATATGGGCATGTACCTTGGTGTGGGAGGAGGAATTGCTGGATCAGAAGGTGACATTTTGGTGTGACAATAGAGCTGTGGTTCATGCACTAAACAACAGGGGAGCCAAGTTGGATACAGTCACACAGGTAGTACGACAGCTAGTGTTAAGGGCCTTGCAGCTGAACATGTCTTTCAGAGTGAAACACATAGAAGGGGTACGCAATACCCTGGCTGACAGCCTTTCCCATCTGCAGCTGGACCATTTCTGGAAGCTGACACCGGCAGCGGAAGAATACAAAACGCACATTCCAACGAACATCTGGGACATAGGCAGGAAGGAGCAGAAATGCTGTTTCGCAGCTCATGAGCGCCCCGGACTCTGAGGGCCTACGATGGGGCCTGGAGGGTTTTTCAAACATTCAGGGCAGAACACCAGATGGAGGTAAGTGGGCCACTCTCTGAGGAGCAGTTGGGAATGTTCACAGTGGAACAATGGCAGAAAGGGACTGCTCACGCCACAATGGGGGTTTATCTGGCAGGAATCAGTGTGATCTGCAGCCTAAAAGAATGGAATGACCCAACAAAATCAATGCTCATCAGGAGAATGATGCAGGGATGGGGTAGGTTGAAGCGAGGACCAGGGGATAATAGAAGGCCAATAGGTGAGCAGTGGTGCTGCCGGCGATATGCAGATCAAAGGGGGAGGCACAGCTATTTCACACAATTTATGTGATAATGTTGGCAGGGGCTATGAGAGTGAGTGAAGTGGTAGGCCATGGAAAAGATGACAAGGAAGGAGGTGTGGAATGGGAGGATGTGAGTTAGGGGATAAGAGAAATACAAATCAAGCTAAAGAGGTCAAAGATGCACCAAAAAGGGCAAGGGTGCATCATAACACTAAAAGGGCGGTCAGAGATTGCGATATGCCCAGTACAGGCCCTGTGGGCTTTCGCCACAGAACAGAGGACCAGGATGGGGAAGTTATTTGTACATGGGGATGGGAAAAGGGTCACCGGCTATCAAATTACAGCAGTGCTGAAAAAGGGCTTGGGTTTTCTGGAGGAGAACCCAGCTAATTATTCTTCCCATTCCCTACGGATTGGGGCAGCCTCACAGTGGGTGGCAACGGGTGAACCTGTGAAGGACATTTTGGAAAAAGGGTGCTGGTGGTCAGGCAGTTATAAAAGATACATCAGAGCTCTAAAATAAAAAAAAAAGAAAAAGAAAAGGGGCAGGGGAGATAATACAATGAGGGCACTGAGATTGTGTGTAAATTAATTAATTTTCTTTGCACCCCATAGGTAGAGGGAGGAGCACAGAAGTCTGGATCTGCGCCATTCCTATATTTACTGGGCTGGTAAGAGAGCAGAGAAAAAAGCTGGAGGAAAACAATTGTACCAGGATGTAAGACAGTGTAGGTTGGTATGGCACGGCCTTCGGGGGATGAGATGGGCACAGCTCCTGCCCGCTTTAAAAGAACTCAAGAGACAACGGCCCAGTACAGACCTAATTATTATACACCTAGGGGGCAACGACCTTGCAGGCAGACCTTGGGTGCACACATATTTACAGATAAAGAGGAACCTAGTGGCAATAAGACAGTGGTGGCCTCAAGTATGCCTTGCCCGGTCAGATATGATACCTCGAAGGGTATGGAGACAGGAACACAGCCACAGGGCAGTGGAGAGGGCCAGAAGAAAGATAAATAGATGGGTGGGGACATTGATAAGGCAGATGGGGGAACAAGTGATACTGCGGGGAGTAGAAGAATGGGTGGATGACTTCTACAGGTCAGATGGGGTACACTTGTCAGATATAGCAATAGACATGTTCAATGCGGAAACAATGAGTTTCATAGAGGAATGGAGGAAACAGACAGAAGCTGGTATGTAAAAAAAAAAAAGGAGGAAGACTTTTCATCCCTGAAGTAAGGAGAGTGATACCCTAAGTTGGGAAGCCAGTCATCCAACGCAAGCTGGAGACTGGCTAGTGGGGAAAAGGTGGGGAGGACGGGAGGGGGGAAGAAAAAAGGAATAACACAAGAGGAGGGAGAAGATGAAGGAGAAAGCGATCTTGGTTTTCACCGTTACCTAACAGAAAAGGAGAAGAAGAAGGCACCCAGGTTTTCACCTGGGGGATGGATAATCAGAGAATGATATATGGATGGAAATAAATGGAAATTATGGAAATATGATAATAAAGAAATGGAAAATGGAATATGGATTTATGAATATAAATAAATTAATTGCCAATCTGAGCACAACAACAAACAATGGTCTCTGTGTTTTTGTGAGGGAAAAGGGGGGAATCCGGGACAATGGAGTTTGCCCTTTAAGCGGCAGACCAGGTTGTCCTGGTGCACCCCTTCCCTCCCGTATTGAATGGTTGTGGTCAGAAGGGGAAGGGAAAAGGAAGGGGAAGGGCCAAGAGCCAGAACAATGGGCAGGTAGCAGGAAGGGGAGGGGAGAAGGGAGGTACATAAGGGCAGCACAAGGGGGTCTCAGCCACTTTTTGCTGGAGTTTTTGATTCCTCCCACCCACCCTACTAGACAGAGTACGAGGGAAAGACGGTCAATTTGGTGCCGTATTGTGGGTCTGTCAAGGTGGAGGACAGACGCGTCCGGTAGGACAGTGGACTGCCAAAGGTGAATGGCAGGTGATAATATGGTATGGACGCCAAAGGTGGATGGCAGGTGATAATATGGTTATGGACTGCCAAAGGTTGAGGGCAGGTGATAAAATGCTTTGGGACTGCCAAAAAGTGGATGGCAGAGGATAATAGGACTATGGACTGCCAAGGTGGATGGCAGGGGGAAAAAGGGGGGGGGGAGGACAGGACGGGGGAAGAAAAAAGGAATAACACAAGAGGAGGAAGAAGATGAAGGAGAAGGCATTCTCGGTTTTCACCGTTACCTAACAGAAAAGGAGAAGAAGAAGGCACCCAGGTTTTCGCCTGGGGGATGGATAATCAGAGAGTGATATATGGATGGAAATAAATGGAAATTATGGAAATATGATAATAAAGAAATGGAAAATGGAATATGGATTTATGAATATAAATACATTAATTGCCAATCTGAGCACAACAACAAACAATGGTCTCTGTGTTTTTGTGAGGGAAAGGGGGGAATCCGGGACAATGGAGTTATTCTTGAGCTCAAATCTATACATTTTGGTATCCCTTGACTGCAAATGCAGTGCCCTATTGAATTCTATTGCTTTAGTTGCAGGTTTCAGCCTTTAAATTGGGATTTTTAACTAAACTGAAATGTGATCTGCAGAGGACCACAGAGAAGCTGTTTACATCTCTGCTACTGGCCATGCCCCTCTGAATTATTCTATTCTATTCTATTCTACTCTATTCTGTCTGAGTCATCATCAGCTAATCTGTGCAGAGTATGTTTAATTCAGTTTCAGAAAGAGAGTCAACTAATTGTTCAGTCTTCTGCTGCATATGTAAAGGTTGTGGCCAGGGATTGCTTCGTAAAGAAACCCTTATACTTCTGATGGTCTGCAGATACACTAGCATTCCATTAACAAAACAAAAGTTCATGTCTTCATATTAAAGATAGCCATAAAAGCCTGGTGGGACTGATTAAACTTCATCAGCTGAATTCCGATACTCATTATATTCTATTACAAATTATATTTTATTGCTTTTCAAAAGTTAATAGAAGCGTTCCTTCACATACTCTGGTGCAAGACAACTGTACAACATAATACAGTGATTAATGCAATACATGCTAATATTTTTAGTTAAGGTTATACTCAGTATCAGACATTCCATATAACACTGAAGGGTTTTTCTTACTTGATTATACACAGGTATTGCAAACCTTTAGCTACACTGCAACCATGAACAAGTTGGTAACGTTTCTGCACATTTTTGAAGAAACTTACCCCTCTGCATAGTAGGGTTAATTGTTCTTTACTCTCACATTCTAAATGAAGCTTAAGGCCACTGGGTCTATATAGAGGAGATGGCCTGCATCCATTTGGTGTGGCACTGCAGTCCTCAATGGAAGGTTTAGATGTTACTTTGATGAACATTTAAACTAGCCAATGGGTGGCAGAAAAACAAAAGGAGGCATAAACTGCCCCCCCCCCCTCACCAGAGACTAAAGCAACAGTAAGAGAGGGCACAAGGGAAGGAAACTCTTCCAGGGCATAAGGTAAAGGAAGCAGAAGCATAGTAGGAGACAAGGAGGACAGGAATAGAAGAGGTGAAAAGGAAGGTGTTGAGAATGCAAGGCACAATGAGGGTAGTGAGTGGGGCATGGGAAAGAGGTAGGTTTCAAGTGGCAACAAAGGCAGAAAGGGGAGGAAGAGGGCTTGCCGGCAGAGTGGGAGAAAGGTGTGGAGAGCCATGTGTGCTAACTGGACTTAAGGAGGGCACATTTAAAAAAAAGTGGGGGAATACCTCAGAAATTACCTAGCAGGGGGCATGCCCAGGTGGGGGGTGGAGGAACAGTGGGCCAAATTAAAGGACAGCACAGTGATGGTTACAAACCTCTGCATGAAAGAAACAAGCAAAAACAAGAGGAAAAAGAGACCACTATAGTTCTCAAGGGATGTGGCTATGAAGGTAAAGGCTTAGCATTTAGGAGGTACAAGGAGAGAGGAGAGAAGAGAAGAGGATAGGGAGGTATACCAGGAAAAAGCAGACAGAAACAGGGAAGATAGTGAGGGGTGCAAACTGAGGAAAGGATAGCCAAAGGGATAACAAAGGGGACGAGACTTTTTTTAGACACATAAGCAAAGAGAAGAAACAAGGGGAGGGATTGTGAGGTGAAGAAGGGCAGGGGGAGACTGCAAAGGAGTATGTGAAAAAAGCAGATATCCTGAACAGATACTTCCGTTCAATCTTTACGATGGATGAAGAGGAAGATGGACCACATAAAAGCAGCAGGAATACTGGGGAGAGGGAGGTAGACACCAGTCAATTCACAGAGGAAAGAGTCGATCTGCAAATCTGAAAAAAGGGTAAGGTTATGAGGTCAGACAAGGTATACCCAAGTATACTGAGCTCAGAGAAGTACTAGCTACACCTCTGACAGCCCTACTGAACAACTCAATGGAGACAAGAGTGGTTCCAGAGGACTGGAGGAGGGCAGATGTAGTCCTGCTTTATGAAAGTGGCAGCAAGGAGGAGTCTGGCAACTACAGGCCAGTCAGTCTAACATCAGTGGTGGGGAAGTTAATAGGACACTTTTAAGAGAAAGGCTAATGGAGTACCTTGAATTCAGCAGATTATAAGGCAGGTGGCACAGATTCTTAGAGGGGGAGGTCAGTTTAGAGGTGGCATCCAAGGTGGTAAGTAGGGTATGTAATTGGTCACTTGATAGGCAACAGAGTGTGGTGGTAAATGGCACTCACTCTAAAGAGGGGAGAGTGACCAGCAGGGTACCTTAGGGCTCAGTACCAGGACCAGTCCTCTTCAATGTCTTTATAAGTAAGCAATAAGGCATGACAGGGTGTGCATTAGACAGTTCTAATGCAGGGCTAGGAGGCATTGTGAGGCACAAAGCCGCAGGCCCCCTAGCCATGCATTAGAACTGTCTAACGCACACCCCAGAGTGACTTATTGAGCTTATGAAATGGTCCTTTCTATATTACATCAATGTATGTTTAAATAGAAAACAATTAAACTGTTTATTGTATTTTGATGTAAAATAGTTCCTCTGCCTGCTATACCTGTTTTTTTTTTTACTTGGGACTTTTGTCCCAGTGTGGCTACTGTACTTGGAGATGGTTGTTGTGGTGAAAAGTCTTCCCCTTCCCATGGCGTTTACGTTCACATACAAAGAAACACACATCCTTATTTGGACAAACAGAGCAGGTATGTGTGTGCACTATTTCATGTTTTTAATTAATTTTTACATTTGCTCAGTTCTGTAATCTCCATTGAAAAGCTGGTAAGCAGTGAGTTATCAGGCATGCACGGTCTGGTGAAGGAGCGGGTGGGAGTGCAGCACTACAGCAAGGACTGAAAAAGCCTGTGAAGGCTGAAGGTAAATAGAAAAAAATGAAGAGACATACAGGATGATTAATGTCTTGCTGAGGAGGAGCGAGAGGAAGATGGGTCTTGGCCGGGGACAGATAGTGAACGACTGAACTGGGGCTGACCAGTCTGTCTGTACGAAAGTAAAAGACAAACAAACAGAAAAAAATGGAGTTTTGTGTTGTTTGTAGGCTCCAACTGGTTGAGATGGGGGGGGGGGTCAGATGTTATGTTGTCCAGTGATGAGTAATTTTTTTTTTTTTGACAGTTAGGCTGGTACCACTGTTGCAGAAACAAAATGGCTGCTATCTGTTTTCTTATGCTTATGAGTGGGCAGCATCACCCATATCAATGCCCACTGGGCATTGCTGGACCTTTTTGCTGTGCATTAGACACTTTAGTGCATGGTCATTGGCCAATCAGATTACTTATACTTTGATGCCCATTTCATAAGTGACATTGCAGAAGAGTTGGAAGGGAAGGTATGCCTCTTTGCAGAGGACAACAAAATCTGCAATAGGATAGATACACCAAAGAGGGTGGAGAGAATGAGTACCTGAGAAAACTCAAGGAGTGGTCAAGGGTATGGCAGCTGGGTTTCAGTGCAAAAAAGTGCAAAAAAGTGCAAAATAATGCACCTAGGGCACAGAAACTCAGAGGCAGTGTATAGAATGGGTGAAGAGGTATTGACAGTAACTAAACAGGAAAGTGACCTTGGGGTAATCATATCTGATGACCTCAAGGTGGCGAGGCAGTGCAACAAGGCAGTAGGCAAGGCCAGTGGGATGCTGGGGTGCATAAGGAGGGGTATCAGCAGCAGAAGGAGAGAGGTGGTGTTACCACTGTGTAACCTCCAGGTGGCACTATCCCAAGGGCTACTACCCCTGCCTGCTCTGCCACTAACAGGTTGAGGGGCCTGGATCCAATGGCGGGTGCCTCCACCCAGAGGTTGGGGTTGGAACAGTCGAAAATGACTGGGTCACAGCCCTCTGGGTCACTGCAACCCCCCTTTCCTTCCACTAGTAGCTCACGAACACTCCCCACACTACCGTTGGAACACACACTTACCCCAAGAACGGATTGGCCAGCTTGGTGCTGAGGACCCCCTGTAAAATAAGTTGTATTAACACAATAACCCATGCACAATTTGTTGGCACAAACACGCAGTTCAGACAGTATACCTTGCAAAACAAACAAATCTGATTTATTGAAGGGGGAGTAACAAGGGAGGGGGAAATCAGGTTGATTAGCTTAACACTCTACTAGTTCAGAGCACTGTGCACAGGCCAACTCCCTATAAGTCACTGTCACTGGGTACCCAGGCAATAAGAGGCTAGCCTATTCGGTGCAGCTGTTTGGTGCCCTGATGAGGAAGAAAATGGTTCAATACCCAAATTGATCAAGAAGAGCCAGCAGGCTCAGTTCAGGTAGCCATTGGAGCAGCCAGATTAAACTTGCCCTCAAATGAACATCTGACAGGGAGCTACCCTGATTTATTACTCATGACTCCGGTAGAAGGATCTCTCTCACACCACCTGCAGGTCGTAGGCCTGTGATCCAAACTCTTCTCCACACATTTACATGTAGAACAGAGGGGTACCATACCAGGCAGCTGCTTTAGAATCCCGAACGCTTTCACTGCACGACCTGGGTGACGCAACGCAGCTTCACTTGTACTGACAGACCAAGCGCTATTGAAGCAGATTCTACAGTCCTCTACAGGGTGAGCCTGGTAGGTAGCTGTACTTATACAGCCTCCTCTGCCTGCACACCACAGCAGATCTTGTCCGGCTCCTTCTGGCGATTCTGTCACCCGATTCCTTGGCCTTCCACACGCACTTCCCGCACAAAGACTTTTACAGTGCAGGAGTCCAGAGCTCCTTCTCCCTTCACAGCCACAACGACGCTAACTCCTCAGCTGTTAAGTGGGAGTCTCAATCTCGAGCGAGACCCAATTCCATTGGAGGGCTCCTCACACCAATCCCCTCCACCTCCTATTATTGGTGCAGAATAAGGCGCCACCTTCTGGACTTCAGCTCCCAGCATCCAAGCCATACCTCTCATTAGCAGCTGGCTCCCAAGAGAGTCCCAGTCATAATAGGCTGCTCAATTCGCCATTTTAGGTGCCCCTGGCTCCTTATTGGACCCCATAGGCAGTCCAGGATCAAAATGGAGGGGCAAAACGCACAAAGTCCCAGCTGCAAGGGAAAACAGGTTAGACAAACGACATTTCTTAACACTAAGTCAACATACAATACATAAATTCCACAGCCCAATAAGGGGCCTGATTTGCCTACTTGGCAGTGCCAAAAATAGAGCACCCACCCCGCAGCTCAGGCGGGACTCGAGCAAGCGAACCAACAGTCCCCTCCCTTCCTTCCAAGTAAACTGACTGGGTCAGCAAGCTGGCAGCTCTTAGAGAGATCACTAGAGGCATTTTAGTATCCCCCATTTGTAAAGGGGTTACAACTGTATTGATCATTGGTGAGACCCCGCCTGGAATACTGTGTCCAGTTATGGAGACTACATCTCAGGAAGGATGTAGGCAGGGTAGATACTGTCCAGAGGAAGACAACAAAAATGGTGCAGGGGGCTGCGACATAAGCCCTATGAGGAGAGGCTGAGGGATCTCAATATGTACACCCTGGAAAAGAGGAGGGGAAACATGATCGAAACCTATACATACCTTATATGGTGAATAAGGTACAGGAGGGGAGTATTTTTCAGAAAAGAAGGTGCACAAGAACAGGGGGCATGCAATGAAGCTCCATTTAGGAGGGATGTGAGAAAGTACTTCTTCACTGAAAGAGTGGTGGATGCCTGGTATAGTCTTCCAATGGAGGTGGTGGGGACAAAAACAGTGGTGGGCTTCAAACATGCATGGGATAGGCACAAAGGTATGTAGAGGAGGGTGGAAGTAGCCCAAGATCAGGTACGGTCTGTGGTGACAATAAAGACAGGGAAAAAATGGGAAGACTGGGTGGGCCAAGTGATCCTTATCTGATGAGGAATTCCATGTTTCTGATCCAACATTTCCCCCCACTGCAAAGCAATGCACTTTTGAAATCCATTGCAAGTAGTGTATCTGATACCTCTAACAAAAAATGTAGGTATAGAAAAATTGAAATATTTAACTTTCAGAATTTAACAATAGGACCTTGAGCTAATTAACTCACTGTTCATAAGTTCCACCAACAGAGTGCAGTGAAAATGTTGCCTCATGCCCCCTCTTGGCCATGAAGCAGTTGGACAGAGTTCAGTAACAATCGAGCAAGATTGCTCCGTGATGGAGGGGAAAAAAAACTACAACTTTCAACAAGATGGTTGCTTGTTCAACAAGAAGGCACTGAAATGGCACGATCAGTGGGGAGGCCTTTTTGGACTGAGATCAAGTTCCTATGTCCAGCATTAAAGCTCTTGATTTTTTTTTTTTTGTATACTTTTTCTCCCCTTGTCTCCGGCTGCCCATGGTCAGGATGGAGCCCCAGCCCCATTCACCCGACATCCACCAGCAGTGCCAACCATCTTCACCCAGGGCTTGCTGCACCAGCTGGTTGGGGAATGGGACCTGCGAGCCCTTCCTTCATCCAACTGCTGGAGACATTTTTTCCTCTTTTCTTTGAGAGGACGGGTGCGCAATGATGGAAGTGGCAGTGTCATGCATGCTTCCGTGTTCGGCACCCTGGGCATCTCCCCCACCTCCCCCCACCTTGTGGAGCGTCGGTGTGCATCCCCCAGCCTCTGCTATAGGACAGGCAAGCACCAGTCATTGATCCCCCCTTCCCCGTAGAAGGAGAGCTGTCCTTAGGATGCTCGACCCTCCTCCTTCCCGGCTGACCCCTGGCGACCTGCTCGCGACATGAACACAGTTCGCTGGCATGGCAGGAGGTAAGGCTTGATGCCTCAGCACTCCAGGCCACTGGGACGGCTCAACAACTCTCAGTTTGTAAAACATAACTGTTAGCTAATCATAGGAAAATATTCAGATTACATAATATTTATTCTCTGCAATTCTCCAGGCCATATCACCTGCCACATTTAAGGTTTTATTTTGTGAACTGGTTCAAAGTCTGCCCCATTGGACATACCTTTGATCTTCTTCATGGTCAGAGTCTTCCCTCCTACTGTAAGATTCTTGTTGTATTGGTTGCATTCTCTTGCTGGCCTCTTGAGGTTCCATGAAATCAAATGTTTTACAACTGTACTATTCTCAGGTAAGCAGGGAGCATTAAAGCATGACGTACCCCCAGCTCCCTCCATTGCCTTCTGACACCATCAAAACTCTTTCAGATCTGGTGGAAAAACTAGGGTCTGGGAATATGAACACCATTTGCTCTTGCCACTCCAGAGTCTCTGCCCATCAGGCCACCTGCAGAACTGTGACTTTCTCCCTGGAGTTTCCAAACACTGCCATGAGAGTTCTACGCCAGGATCCATATCAATGGCACAGTGGGGGTGATGCAGTACACCTTCCTGACTCATACCAAATCCAGATTAAGCATGTCCAGGAACCATTGCTGTAAAAATGTATTTATTTCATCCTCCTCCATGCCCTCCGTTATCCCTATTAAGCGAAAATTGCTGACTCTGGCAGTGTTCTCTAGATTCTCACACTGAAACCTGAGCATAAGCCCAGCTGCCGTAGTGAGGACTTGGTGTGCAGTGTCTTTAACACTCTTCATGTCATCCTGCAGGTCATTCACTTTTGTGTCCAGTACCATTACTTTGGCCACATAATAATCCGGTTTTCTGCTGATGGCCTGAATAACCTTGAGCAAGGTGACATTAGATCGCTGTGCAGCCTCCACCGTGATGGCTGACATCGATGGTTCACTGCTCGTGTTTGTCTTTTCAGTCCTTGCCTTGGTTCTATTTCCTTGATTTCCACCCCTGTTATTACTACCCATCTCATTCTTTTTGTAGCTCTTTACATGCCTCTCAGTGCGCTTTATTGACTAAGCCTACTTGCAATGTAAAAAAAAATTGATTATTAGTATAGTTTTAAAGTTTGTTATTCTGCTGAGTGGGAGCTCATGTTCAGTGCAACTTTTCAGTTCGATTGCTAGCCACACTGCTCTAATCATTATTATTCTGAAGCACTTCAGCATGCATGTTTCTGACTATATTTTGCCCTGAAATCTGAATCGACACAATAGTTAGCAAAATGCACCTAAGTGGATTAACATAAAATGATATCCTGTGATATGGGTGAAGCAAATTGAATGACTCAAATTGAGCGACTCAATTTGTGCACCCGAAGGAATAAATACTGTGAAAGAATAGCGAGGGGAGGGAATAGTGAATGTGGAGCAACAGAATAGCAGGGGCAAACAATGGGGAGGGTATAGTCATGTGGGCTAAACAGAGTAATGCAGCCTGCTGCTGCCGAGCTGGTCACTTGGAGTGGTGAATATGGCCACTGGTTGGAATGGGCATGGTCCCAGGTTCAGGACTGCCTGTAGGTAAATGTTTTTTAAATGGTTTTAGGTGTTATAATTTTGTTTTGTGTTCTGTTTCCTCTGATTCCCCCGATTGTGTTGCCCCCTGCCACAGTATCCCCCTGCATACTGTAACCCCCCTCCTGTGTATTCCCCTGATCCCCAGTGTCCGCCTCCCTTGAGTTGATTATATTAATAGGAGTGTGTGGGGGCATAGCTCCCCACATTAAACATTAGTGTATATCATCTTTTTATTGCACTGTATAGTGTCATTGTCACTGTATAGTGGTTTGCCGGTTGCTGTGGTGTTTAGGAGCCAATTTTGTATTCATCAAAATATACTCAGTATTACGCCAATCACTCAAAAATATTCGCTGTTAACCCCATAAAATACTATACTGCATTCATCACGGGACTTTTTTTTACAGGGGCATTTGGCATGCTGGGTGGGCTCAGTGTGCCACCTGAGAATATTTTGAGGGCTGCTGTAGCGACGGTGACTGGGCACCCTGGTCGGCATGTACCAAAGGCAAGGGGAACAAGAGCCGGGGGGATTGGGCACCCTCTTGGCACACAACAAATGGAAGGGGACATTATGCCAATGGGGAGCGGGCTCCTCCATTGGCAAATTAAACTGGGATGGGGCGCTACAGCTTATGGGGATTGGGCCCCTCATTGGCAAAGAAAGACTGTTGGGTGGGCACATGATGCCAAAGGGGATTGGGCACCCCCTCAGCACACATGTGAAATGGGAGGATGGGGGCATTATGCCAATGGGGACTGGGCTCCCCCATCAGCAAATAAAGTGTGTCAGCACATGCTGACAGGGGGGATTGGGCACCCCTGAAGTCAGCACTCTGCACGGCAGCAGTCAGTGCCTCTATGTTTATTGAAGTGCTTCACCAGGAAAGGCACATTGGGAGGCGTGTTAGTGTGCCGCTACATGACAGGCTTGTCTCGCATTGCAGCAGCACTTTTCTTAGATCTGGTGGCCACGTTATGTACAGCTGGTGTCAGCGCCTGCATGCCGGCTTATTGAGGAATGAGGGACACACCTACTGATGCATGCTCTGCATTCGCCCACAGTGACTGCACCTCCAAATCTGCTACTACTGCAATATGTTGGCTGGTGCGCAAGTGCGAGCCAACACAAAAATGGGAAAAAAAACAAGTGAGAGAGAAAACTAAAAACAAAGCAGGAATTATGTAGCTTATGGGTGAGAGTGTACCAGCAATAAGTGTGCACAGTACTGTGTCAGGAAGCAACAGCAGGACAAGGTGTAGAAGGTGCAGTCATGACACAGGCCTGGTACATCCCTTGGGGATCATATTTATTTAAAATTTCATGACTGTGATAGGCAGACTGAGGTGACGCACATTTCCAGGTGTGACCAAGCGGAGGGGAACCAGGCAAAAAGAAGAGCACTCTTTACTGGCTTTTGAAATTGGAAGAACCTTGTGCAAATGTTCCCTAGTTGTGCTTTTTCTGCTGGAACCATGAAAGGTGTACCTAAAAGCATGTTTACTTTCACCACATTGTTCCACCGTGTTCAGCTGCAGACTGAACACACCTGGAACTGATTCATTTTGGCTGGATTGCCACACAGACAGTGTGGGAGACAAATTCTGCAGTAGTTTTCTGCCCCTGCATTGATGCCCCTCCCCACACACACACACACACAAACACACACCAGCTGCGATCGTCTGGTAACCCAGAACTGAACTGGGATCATAGTATGCTGAAATTAAGTTAATGTGGCCATTTGATTATGAGACCCAGATGACCCAAATGACCCAAATCATTCCAAGACCATCTAGAGATATAATATTAATGCCTAACAGGAAATCAGAGCTCTTTTCCTTATAAAAGGTTGCATACATGTTAAATAGGGAACAAAGTCATAAATAAGGAACCAGTGGCTTATGGAAAAATCTACAGGGATTTATACAGAGATTTTATTCTGCCTCTATGGGGAAAATACAGGAAAAATGAGGGCTTGTTACAGGGAAATGGTTATTTGGATCTGGGAGCACTGCGTCTATAATGCTGTCTGCAGTCCCACATGTATAAACCCACTTTTTCTTTAAAATTCTCAAATATAGCCCACAAGTCCTTTGATGTGCCGATTGGTCGCACTATCACTCCCATAGTACATCTCCCCCCCCCATCTATAATGCTGTCTGTGATCACATCCCCACATGTGTAACCCCCCTATTTTTTTCAATTTTCAAATACAGCCCACAAGTACTTACTAAGTAGGAGGAGGAGTGCAGTGAGAAATATACTGGTCTGTAATGCTGCGTCACCATCACGAGAGGGGCTAAGGTACAGTAACTAAAGATATCATGGCATTTTATGGAGAGAGAGACATTCAAGGTGTACAGCTCTTTCCTGCAGTGAAAAAGAGCTGATGGTTGGAATGCAGATCAGGACATAATGCAAGAATTTATGTTTGAACAACCTAAACATTTATTTTACTTTATTTGAGATTTCTGTTCAGGAAATGCACACTGCGCTGCATGCATGTTATGTTCATTTTACAATTTTTCTCCTATATCCAGGTTTCTTTTCAAAATATGCCTTTTCATGGTGGTTTAATGGGTCTGGCAGTTAGAAACTTGATTCCTTCCCGCATGTGGACACCCCTCTCATATTAATGTAGTACATGCCCTCAAGCAAAAAAAAAACATAATTTTTAGGGCTGCAGTGGGCGGGGCCCTGCAGTCCTTTTACAATCACTGAGGAAAAAGAACTCTGCATTCCTTCTGAATGAACATGTTGGATTGCATCACAGTTGCCTCTGCATCTGTGAAGCAGTCCACCCATGTTGTCCCTACAGACCACAGCACTGCACTATTTCACAGCGCCGGCTGTCACGGCAGAACATGGCACAGTCTGTCATGCCTAAGATAGCCACTGCACTGTACTGCACAAGTGCCAGCAGTCATGCATGCACAGAATCATGTGGTAGCCATCTTGGTCACAGTGGATTGGGCCATGTTCCACCATGACTACTGGCTTTATTTATATATTTTTTATTATAGAAATCCCCCACCCAACCCTCCATCTCAGCACCCACTACTCCACACCCCTCTAGAAGCATAGAAATGACACTGGGGGTGCCCAATCCCCCACTGTCACGATCGGGATCATTGGCCTCTTTTTTTTTGTGTTTTTTCTTATCTTCTGTAAAACAAAAAGTCCATTGATGTCTTCCCCCACATAATTGTGACACTGGAGGTGCCCAATCCCCCAGTGTCATGATCGGAAATCGTCGGTGTCTTTTTTTTTCTTCTGTAAAACAAAAACAAAAATGGTCCATTGATGTCATTTTAGGGAATTTTTTAACCCCACCTGATCCTCCCACTGAGCCTCCACCACCTCACCACCCCCAAACCCTTTCTTTCCCATTGGGGTCCAACACCGTAATCCTTTATGGACCGCAGACACATCTTCACTCTTCAAAGCTGGACCCTGTACAGAAGATACAGGTATGCAGTTCAGGGCATTTCAATGGGGTTTTGAACTTGGTGCCATAACTTGTTAATGTTATAATTGATGTGAAGGTTTAAAGTCAGACTTATTGCACCAGATTTAAAGACACAGCCAAACAGTGAAACAATACATATACATTTGCAACCAAAGTATATAAAAAAGTGCATTCCAAGTGACACTGTACTTGCTAAACTCAGAAAGCGCAGTTCAAATGCCATTCAAAGAATTATTCTGCTGTGAATGAGCAAAATTAGCATATACATTCATTCCCACAAAAACATAAATAATGCAAAATTCGCTAAATTATTCAATCCCCCTAGTAGCTTCATGATTCTAAATAAACTTCCAAAAATCAATGATACCATTGTGAGGTTACTGTACATAACTAAAGTGGGGGGAGGGTAAAAATGTCTTGCAAATGCTCCCCACATACATATTACTCAAAGAAGCACTGGTCAGTATCTGTCTCAGCAAAATTTGACCCTCAAGCTGTGAAGACCTCATTCTTATCATAGAAAAGAAAATGTGAAATGCCTTCATTGTTAACAGAAAGAGAGTGGATACAGAGAGGCGGGAACTGAACCCTTCAACACAATCTGACTTCCTTCTCAGGACTGACATAAACAGGGATTTAAACAGGGATTCCCATGCTCTCCATCCTTGCTCCAGCATCTAGAAATGACACTGGGGGTGCCCAGTCTCCCAGTGTCACGATCGGGGATTGTCATTTTTTATTTCTGGCACTGGGGGTGCCCAATTCCCCAGTGTCACGATTGGGAATCATTGGTCTTTTTTTGTGTGTTTTTTTCCTCCAGTTAAAAAAAAATAAATAAATAAGGTCCATCAATGTCTTCACCCACATAACTGTGACACTGGGGGTGCCCAGTCCCCAGTGTCATGACCAGGGATCGTTAGTGTCTTTTTTTTCCCCCTGTGAAACAAAAATGGTCCATCGATGTCTTTAGCTGCCATTCCTTACCCCCACCTGACCCTCCCACTGAGCATCCTCCACCCCACCCCGCCCCACCCCAACCTTATTTACCCATCAGGGGTCCAATGCCGTAATTCTCTCTGGACTGTAGACACGTCTTCACTCTTCAAAGCCAGACCATGAACTGAAGATACAGTTATGCAGTTCTATGTAGTTCAGTGGTGTTTTGAACTTGGTGCCATAACTTGTTTCACTGAGTGACAACTGCTGTCACCCAATTCTGCACTGTACATCTGACTGAAAGTAAAAATAGTACATTAGCACATCAATTCTTTTTGTATTTCTAAAATATTGAAACTGAATCTTTACACATTATTGCTTCACATGTGTTGCTGCTCACCATTTACTCTACAGTTCTCTTGGTCACTTGCTCCCTCAATCAATTGTACTATACTGTAACCACACTTTGCATGTACAGGTTCCTTCTGCATAGCCGCTGAGTATTTAGTGTCACTTGTCTTGATCATTCACTCCCATGAGCAGTTGCACTGTACTGTCAGTCACATCCACCCAGTGTTCTTGGCAGCAAAAAAAAGTCCATTAAAGCAACTACCTAGTAATCTCACTATCTATCTTGTGCCCTCTAGTGAAAAATCACAAGCAAGGCCACCAACACTTTGTACATAATCAGCAATTTAAAAACAATTTAAAAAGGTTTTACTTTTTTACTAAAAAAATTACTCATAAAACGCTTACTAAAACCCACTTTATAAGTAACAATGAGACACTCTGGGGTGTTGGTTATGCTGGGAGAAATGTACTTCTAAGGGCAGTAAGGCACTTGACCAGTGGCTTCATGCCTCACTTTGCCCCATGGCATGTGTTTATTCAAGCATAACCAAGACCACATTGTATATTACTATTAACTTACATATGTGGCTGTGAGAGTAATGACTATCAATTGTCTATACCGAATAAAAAGAATATTGGGTTACTCGGTACTTAGTACTAGATACTGTGTATTTTTCAATATTCATGGTACTTGGACATGGGAACTAAAAAATTTAAAGAAAGTTACAAACATTAAGAAAACTCCAGCCCTCTCCAGGTGGATGGGGCTAACCCTGTGGCTACCCGTCTCCCACACCTAGCCATCTCGCACCCTACACTTGTCCCTCAAAAACCTTCCCATACTGGGATCCAATGAAAAGGTTAATTAAGCACTGTCTCTGCACCAGGACTAGACAGTATTTGTCAATCCCCCCCAGTCCAACAAACATGGCCCTAAAGAGACATTTGTCACAAGTAGACTTCCTGCCTGACCTCAATCCATGATATAGGTGAGAGAAGTAGTCCAATTCCAATCTAACTCAGTGCCCCACCCCCAGTGTTGGAATCATACAGTGTTGGAGCTTTAGGAACTAGGGGGGGGCAATAAGGGCAGAATCTAAAAATTGAGCCCCCCCCTTCCATTATAAGTCAATGGCAACTACAAGGGCTCACCTCAGAGCTGGAGGGTGAACCCTGGTGAACCTCCCTGTAATTCCAACACTGCCCACCCCCAAACCCATAGCATGCTGTTAGCATTTCAAAGTTAGTTTAAAAGGCAAAGAACCTTAGCAGACAAAAGCACTGAAGCAAGGGTTAGGAACATCATTTGCAGTAAAGCCAGGTTTCAAGGAAATATGAAATCACTCATTTCCCAATAATGCAAATCATCATGGGAAGTACATGTTAATCATAATGACAGAATTTAGATTGGTTCTGCTTTAATTAGAAATGTATTATGCTAAATGGCCTCTCATACAATCTTCAAAGGCTGAACACTGATTGGGCTTTCTGTTCTCAGCCTTTGTAGTTTGTGTGAGAGTTCATTTGGCACCTTACACTCGTGCTTAAAGCAGAACCAGTCTAAATAATTTCATGGTGATTTGCCTGTACTTCCAAAGATGCTTTGTATTACTGGTGTGTGTGTGATTTTGCATTTCTAAGACAGACTGTCATCTAACAGCAGGGGTGCACCTGGGAGGATGGGGAAATAGGGTTCTGGCATCATTGGTGACACGGGTTAGGGAAGGGGGACTCACTGAGTTATCCTGGAATTTGACTGCTGTTGCCCCCCAAATCATAGTTCAGAGGTTGAGGGTAGCCTACCTGTGATAAATCTACCATTGGGGTCTGGAGGTCAGACTAGGAAGTGAGAATGCATTAAAATATGGTGCTGCATCCTGGCACAGTGACAGCACCCAACAATATGTTTTAGGATGACTGCATGGGAAGGTGAGTTAGGGTGGAAGGTGGGAGATGACTGGGAGTAGGGAGGGGTGGCCACTGAACTAGACCTGGCTATTTGGGGAGGTCTACAGATTTTTTAAAATGTTTTACATCTGTTTGGTGCCAAACACTGAATAGCCAAATATCTGGGGTGCCGGGTTTGACTACTTAGGGTGTAAATAAGAGAATATACTTATGCATTCCAAGTTATATGTTCAAGTCCAACAGAAAGACCTGAGTGGACTCGGAGTATTTGGGTGGGATGAAATAGTGTTGCCCTGTAAGATGTGCTGTACTTAAGTTAGATTGCCATTTTTCTCCTGTCTTATAAGATGTCCCATTTCTAAATTTTGAGCCTGGGTTAGCATTTATTTTAGATATGAAATACATAAAGAATTGATCCTTTTAATATACTGTATCTAGTCTCTTGTTTTTGTCAATGTTCTCAGCTATTTGTAAGCATGCAACCTGTCTTATATTGTGTAGGACTAGTACCTGTTGAATCCTAGTTAACCTTAGTTACATGAAAAGCGGGATTTAACAATGAGTGTCCAATCGGTGATCCAGGTTCGGAAAGGAGCACTGTACGCTGAAGGGCCAGTAAGGGGAGGAAGTCTGAGCATCACACAGGATGCTTGCCTCCTTGGAGTGGGAGGTTGATCAATCCCCAATGTAGGAGTGCCACTTACAAGCCTGAAGGTGGAGACATGTAGTCAGGGATGGCTTATGGGTGGGAGCTGAACAGTTTTATGTGCACCATGCATGCTTGTGGCTTGTGCATTCACAGCTGGTGTCTCATGGATGGAAGCAATGGGGATAAAACAGCATCCAACCAGCAGGATGGTAGATCAGCATTCTGAGGCCCACGCTTCCTATCTGTTCAGCAAGACAGGGTTCCCCTGCCACCAAATTTGGATTCCAGAGGATCCTATCATGGAGGTAAATCAGGGAAAAGGAAAGGAGGATCCTCTAGGGGATAAAAGCAGGCAACAAGGTTGGGCAATTGCTGTAAGAGGCAAATGGTACAATAGCTATAACTGGGGAAGGTAAAAAGAACACATTTGTAAAACTCTGTGTATTCCTAGCTGAGAATACTAATCAACACCAGAAGAATCAGGAAAAATAAGCACTCCTTGATGCCCTAAGAAGTGTATACAAAAAGCAGTTGCCGGTCTCCAAATCATCTGACCTCATAGTGTCTTTGTATATTATTGTTTTTAAATTGTTGGCTGGGGAAAGCACACTGAGCCAAAAGTAATTTCCAGATGCAACCCAGGAACAAAGTGAGGTAAAGTGACTTGCTTAGGATTACACAGTATGCAAGTGGCGAGTGTGGGTTTCAAATATCCAGGTTCAAATCTTGGTGTTCTATCATCTGTGATATATTGCTTCCTGCTTACTTTATGACATCATAGTGCTTACCATGGTAAGAGACTGTGATGTCACTAACAGCAGTTGCCTCTGGAATGCTGGATGGCTTGGGCAGGCACAAAGGCAGAGTCATGGGCTTTGAAATAAGTAGTGAGGTCTGCAGACACTCAGGATATGGGGGCCCTTTAACACAGGATTGGAGGTCAGACAGTATGGAAACACAGTCTCTTATGGAGAGAGCTACAGTTGCGCAAAGTCAGGAAACTGTTTTGTGAAATTCTTTGTGAAGTCGGCCAACTTTGCATAGTACAGAGATACACTAAGCACAGTTCTTCACCCAGCTGTGTGCCTACTTCACAGAGTGAAGTCTAAGCACAGTGGCACTTTACTGAAAATAGGTACTGGCATAGTGCCACTATACATAGTTGTCAATAGGCAAGTTTGCACTTTTCCACTTTACAATATAATCCACCCACCCATCATGTAACCCTGTCTTACCCCCTCCCATCTTTTTAAAAATAATTTCCCTCTCCCTGCAACCCTCTAGCACCCACATCCCTCTTCCCCCATGGTCCCAGTGAAGTGTCTTATAATACAGTCAGTTTAGAGAGTATAATTAAAAAGCAACCAAGTTATGAGCCTATGTTGAATTTTGCGAATGCAGGCTCGTAACTTTGGTACTTTTCAATATTTTTACACCGACTTTACAACATAGCCATATTTTTACAGCACCTCATGAATGTGACAGCTGCCATTTTTCAAATCCTGGCCAAAATGTTTTTTTTTACATTCTAAAAAGTGATTTTTCAGTCCCTGTATAAAACCACCTTTCTACTAGGAGTTGAAAAGTTTCTCTGCCCTTGTTCATGAGGTGGGTTCATAAGAAGGCTATGTTGGAAATTTAGTATACAAATATTAAAAAAACAACAAAGTTTTGAGCCTACATTGAATTTTGCGTACTCTGGCTTGTAAGTTCAGTAATATTCAATATTTTTACCTCACATTTTTAACATAGCCATTTCTTTAAAGCACCTCATAAATGTTACAGCTATCATTTTGAAAACCCCTGCCCAAAATGTGTTTTTGTGTCCCGAAAGCTGATTTCCCAGTCCCTGCACAAAATCACCTTTAAGCCAGTAGTTGAACATTTTGTCTGCCTGTCTTCATGAAGCAGGGTCATAACATGCCTATGTTGAAAATTTGGTGTAAAAATATTACAAAACAACACATTTACAGTATGAGCCTATGTTACATTTTGCAAATGCAGGCTTGTAACTTTGATAATTTACAATATTTTTCCCCAAATTCTTCAGCTGCAACCCTATCGGCTCTGGCCAGAGTTTATTGTAGTAGGCAGAAGCACTATTTTATAGTAAATTCAGGCACTTTCACCTACTTTTACATATGTAAACATATTGATTTCATTTTAAAAATATATTTTAAGAAAAGTCCATTTTAATAGCACAATAAGACACTCGGGGGGTTTGCAGTGAACCTATATTACTGCACTTCCAGGGGCTGAAGGCAGTTGGCCGGCATGCAGTAATATCTGTTCAGTGCACACGCCATTGTGTCTTATTGCTCACATAAGGAACAGAGACAGGGAGGTTATTATTCTGCTATATGGTGAACTGGTTAGACCTTGTCTCGAGTACTGTGGTCACTTTTGGTCATCGCTAGGGCCCGTGAATCTGAGTGATCACTGAAATTGCAGATGGTTTTTGCTGAAATTAAGTCTGGATGCAAAATCATTGTTTTTGCTCACCTGCCTTCCAAAAATGCTGCACACTACTTCACTGCAGAGTTGCCATGGAGAAAAATCCACAGAGTGTCCACTAGGAAAGCATAAAAATTTACTTAATAAAAGTTGGAGGCAGTAGAAAATTGGGAACCTTCAACTTGTTGTTTTCTGTGCTCCTGGAGTGTCCTGCACTGAACCAGACAGGTTTAATAGCTATATCTCACATGCAAGTTTGTTGGCATTCCCAAGCACCAAGTACAGAGCGGCACATTTACGTATTGGTGATAGTTTGGCTGTAATGTTTGGTGTATTTGAGCCGGTAAGGGTGCATTAGAGATGGTGTGAGTATGACAGTCAGGGAAGCTGAGATCTGAAAATCAGGAGCACATCATTCAGCAGTGAGGGTCCACATGGTGGACTGGTGCCCTAAAAAATAAACCAGTCCACTCAGGTTTTATTTTTTGTGTGTGTGGTGGTGGGGTGTTGACTTAGTTCAGCTCAGTGCAACAGTAGCCAGTAGGTAAGGTGAGGGTATACACATACATTATGGGGCATTACTAAAACAATTCTGTTAGTGCTAACTCAGCAAGTCTTGGAATTAATATTAGAAAACAGGCAGGATGAAAACGTCAACCAATCCAGTCAGGTTTTCCTTTCAGAGAGAACCACGGAGGGCAGCAAGTAGGACATTTAATTCAGACCACAAACAGCAAGGCACAGAATTTTGGCACATAGGGACTCCAATTTGTATGTTAGTACTGCCATGGAGACCACTCTTACGCTTGTAAGAGTGGTCACACTTTCATTCTTAGTGTATGAGAAGCATGAAGAGAAGGTGAGTGGCTCTGATACCCTAAGAATGTAAGTGAGACCACTCTTACAAGTGTAACAATGGTCTTGGCAGTATTAATCTATTAATTGATCAAGCTCAATCAATAAATATATTTCTTTTTAAAAGCTGTCCCAGAACATGACCATTTCCAGGGGATCTGTGCACGAGATACTCTTCGCAGAATAAGAGTGTCTCACGTGCAGAGGAAAGGAGTGCTCTGATTGAGTGACAGCACTCTTTCAATCTATAATAGACATGTGAAGGCAGAAAAGGAAATGAATAAAATGAACAAAAATTTTCACTGTAAAACAAAAATATTTTTGCAGTGAGAATTTCCAGTTCTATTGTATATTCTGATGGATATCCAGAATTGTACAACATTAGCAATTTTTAACTACCAGAACTGGGATAATTCCATATCTGGAAAACATAGACCTCAGTTATCACATACTAGTGTTTACATTGCACTTCTGGAGGGAGTACAGAGAAGGGCCACTAAAAGGATATCACTTACAGCTGAATTACCATATGAACAGAGACTGATTTAACTTTAATATTTATTCTGTCAAGTACAGAAGATGTGTGAGACCTATGTTTAGTATATAAGGCACACAAGGAGGAGGAGTTATGGGAATGTGTGGGTTTGGAGAGGAAGGAAATGAATAGGGAACCTAGACACCAGATATTTCAGTTAAATGATGAGATACATAGACCCAATAGAAGGGGAGGCATGGATAAATCAAATGGTAGTGACCATCTGGAATAATCTCCCCAGAAGTAGTGGTCTATAGCAAAATTATGGATTCCTTTAAAAGGGCTTTGGATGAATTTTTATTAAACAAGAATACAAGCTATCTTCATTGAGAAATGGCGAATCACATAGACTAACACTAACAGACTATATAAAATCTATAAAACCTATGAATGAATGTGTGAACTGTGGAATAATGGATTAAACTGCTGAAACAAATTCTGCATAACTGATCAGTGAACTGCTGAATGACTGCATGTGTTGTGGATTGATGTAGTAAACTGTGGAATGGAACTCTACAGTTCTTGGGGTGGATTCACAAAGCTTTCTGAAGGTGCAAAACCTTCTCTAAGTCCCCAAAACTGCCTTAGCTATGGAAAAAAAGGGGAGATTGCTCTGAATGCTATTCACAAAAACGTCTGCAGCTGTAGGAAAAAAACACTATGGACTGTGGAAAAAAGTGCAGCTGTGGAAGTCCCTGAGGCAAAAAAGGTGTGAGATAAGTAAGTCACAGCCCCTCAAAGGCTATTCTCAGCCAGGTCTTTTCCACAGTTGCGGAAAAAATGTTACACACATTGGAGTGAGGTGTAACTCTCCCTCAACAAACTGCAGTAGTGCTCCAACAATTGAAATCAATTATGGCGGAGGTGAGGCACAGGTAATAGCATCCCAGTGGGTATAGCAGTGGCTGCTGTTACAGCAACAATAGCACACATTGCCATGAAATGGCAACAGGCGACAATCACAAGAGCCAGTGCAGCCCATGACGGAGCCCCACAGGCAGTAGAGCCTGACCAGCCTGCTGCGAGTGCTAGCCCTCCGGGCAACAGGAACACCCCAGGGAGGGACGAACAGCAGTGATAGTCTGCCACTGTGGTGCCATGGTCATGCTGGTACCTGTGGTGTTGCAGTGGTCCCAGTTGAGGGACTGATTGCTGGTCTCTTTGTGGGTGCTTTCAGCTTCATGCTATGGCAGATATGTTAAAGTCTGCTGCTCCAGCTCATTAGGTTCACTGTTGCTGTGCCTCCTAAGCCATTCCCACAGCTGCAGATCCACAGTTGCAGATTTTCAGCACTTGCTCAATTTCAGCTGATGCTGAATATCCGCAGCTGCTGGGATTTTTATGGAATTCCGCACCTGCTCAAATTTTCTTTACGAATATCGTGCAACTGCATTTCCGCAGTGCTGCAGGCCTTTTTCCTGCAGCTGTGGGATGTTTGGCTTTCTTTGTGAATCTTACCCCATGTGTATTATTTTGCAATTTAGCCAGAACATTTTGCAGCCCAGGGTAAAAATTTGCCAAGCGCATTCAGAGGATTCAGATTTTGCCTAAGTCAGAATTTCAGAAAATGTTGTGAAACTCTTGAAATTTCAGTGAATTCAGAATTCACAGTTTCCTACCAGCACTAGAATGGAATTCCACAGAATTTTGGAAAATTTTAATTCATTCCACAGAATGCCATTGGTAATGGAATTTCAAAATTTGGAAAGTGGAATGTATTTCATGGATTAGTAACCAGCTGTTTACATAATCCATAGCTTACTTTTCTGCAATCTGTTGAATATTATTCCATGATTTACATAATCCACTGAAAATTATTCTGCAGTTTGCACAGAAATGCATTTCAAAGTTCTACGGAAATCAAAAACAGATTCCAAAAAGCATTCCAGAAGCAGAATTGCCATGGCCCATTCTGTGTGAATTCCGCCAGAGGGATTCTACGTTCTGCACAGCTCTAATTCTGAGGCAATTTTTTTGGAGGGGCAAGAGGAGGATTTTTTTGCCTTTTGAATTATGTTTGCTGATCTATGCACCCCAGCCTGGTGCTGCTGCCTTTGTTGTCTCTGTGGATTTCTTTTTTTTTATTATTTTTTTTATTTACAGTTTTCTGCCTTCCACCCTGTCTGACCGTCTTTCCCTCTGATCCTCCCAGCCCCATCCCCCAGCATGCCCCAGGACTTACATTCTTCCCCAATCCCCCCGTGGCTTCTCTCCGTGGTATGGATGCAGAGTAGGGGAAGAGCCTAGTTGCCAGGAGTGGGGCCTGTGGAGGTCGTTCATCATCCTACCAACCAGTGTATTTTTTCCTCCATTTTATGTCCTCCCTTCATTGCTGCTCTATCCCTCTCACATAGGGACTACATCCTCTGCATGAGTGTGCAAGTGCATGTTCATGCAATATGCAGTACATGCATCCCTCCCTCCCCATGCCACACTCACCCTACCACCCACATGTCTGTAGGTGGCAGTGCTGCAATGAGATGCAGCATCCTCCCTCCCCAGGGGAGGACAGCATCCTCTCAGATGCTTGATCCTCTCCCTTCCCAGCCAACCCCTGGCAGCCCAAGTCTACTACTGAACACGGGTCACTGGCATGGCAGGAAGTAAGGTGCCCAGTGCCTCAGCCCTCCACACCTCTGGGCTGGCTATTATGGTCTCTGTGGATTTCATGTAATGCATCACCTCTATGCTGTGATTTGAAATGTTACCATTCTGACTTCCGGTGACATCATGGAGCTAGTGACAGCACACTGAGAAGAGCTCCTCTCCCAAAACCCTTACTAAACTCAAAATTTAAAAGGAGGCAGCACCCAAAATACTGAAATGGCGATGATAAAGCCTCCTAAAGACAATAGGAGCAGAACTAAGCTTAAAGGATCCTCACGGAAACCCGATGTAGGAGGATTAAAATCCTTACCTTGAGAGACCAACCGAAGCCCATCTCCAGCCAGTCTGCCTGACACAGACGAAGAACAGGAGCAACTAACGCGATCAAGATTCGACAGGCTGTTTAATGAAATCAAAGCAATGCATGCTGAAAACAAGGCAGAGTTTAAACAACTAAATCAACATCTTCAGGGTCTGAAGAAAAGAGTGGAGGAGGCGGAGGGCTGACTTAGCAACACTGAAGACACTATGGCCAAAATGAACCTAGCCCTCCAGGTTCTCTTGCAACACACAGAGCAATTACAAAATAAATGTGTGGATCTAGAAGGCAGGTCCAGACGAGAGAACATACACATACATGGGCTGCCCGAAGGGTCAGAGACCGGCCGAATGTCAGAATTCATAGCTGATTTAATAAAGGATGTGCTAAACTTACCACCAGGATTTCAGCTCAGTATAGAATGAGCACATCGAGCCTTACAAACGAATTCGCCCCCAGATTCAAGACCTTGGTCAATCATCATAAAATTTAACAGTTACAGAGTAAAAGAGGAGATATTGAATACAGCATGGCAATAAAAAAAAGTAAAATACCTAGCCCATAGACTGTATTTCGATCATGATTATCCACCCATGATACAGAAACAAAGGCTTCAGTACGCCCCTATTCTGAAGGTCCTGCATGCCAAGAATATTAAATTTAATACCCCTTACCCAGCTCGGCTCAGAGTCCTGTGGCCAGAAGGTACTAAGACCTACAAGACGCCTGAAGAAGCTGGTAAGGCCTTGATTTCCAAAGGCCTCATGGAAGCGCCACATCAACCATCGCAGAACTCGGATTCCCAGCAGGACAAGCGTGCGCTTTATTATTGGCTATTTGTAGCCTCTAAGAGGAAATGAGGGCGCGGTCTTCTGACGTAATCACTAAGGCCCCTCACAACAGTCCGTGCAGTGCTTGTGGAAATGCAGACTGCCAGGGCGATTCAAACTGAGGACACACAGGACTGAAAAGATAAGTAAAAAAATGAGAAGGAAAGGACTTGGGTATTCTCCAGAACTGTGCGAGATGCATGGCCGATGCCATTTAACAGACTGTTGGCACAGAGTATAAGGCGCAATTGAACTGATCTTATGTCAATGTTTAGTTTGAACCTACAATTAGTTAATGCGCCAAAGCATGATGTTAAGCTCCATCCAGATAAAGCACTTAAGCGCAAATAATGGCACTAATAACTGTCATGGAAATATTGTATTCATAGAGGGCAGATGCATCAGAAACAATAATATGGGTGCAAATTCTTTGTTCAAGCTGTGGGGGGGGGATGAGCTTGTTGAGACCATCTAAGTCTCAAACCAGACAATATCTTGTGCTAGCACTCGGTGTGGTCTACCAACGTCACACATTGCACTGAATTTTACAGTGGTAAGAGCCTAAATAAGATCACAGTAGGCTCAAAGGGAGAGCCACTATTTTAGTGGCAAGAGGAATTTTCTTCATCTCCCCGGCCAGAAACCCACTCCCTCCGGGTGTGAAAGATCTGGCAACAGAGATTCACTGGGAATTTAAGTGGATCTCCACCTTGGAAGCCATTAGATATTAGAAAGTGTTGCAAAGTTAAGGAATTCTGGAAAATCTATTTGTTTAGTTGTTTTGTTACAGGGAGAGAGTTTTACTGTCATGACATAATGGTTGACCTACACTGCTTATGGATACAGATGGGGTAGTAGGGAAATTAAGAGGGTCTGTGCTAATAGAGAGATATTACTGACTTGCAATGGGTAGCTCAGATGTAAAAATCATATCTTATAATGTTAATGGCTTAGCCCACCCTATTAAGAGAGCCAGAACTATGTCATTTTTAAAGAAAACTGAAGCAGCTTTTATTTTATTACCAGAAACCCATATGAACAAAATAGAACATGCAAAGCTCCTAAAATTTGGATTAAAGAAGGTAGTGGCATCTGAATATGGTAAAGGTCGTAGACGGGGAACAGCCATTTGAATTCCGCACTCCACCTGCTTTGACCTTAAGGATACAATAATAGATAAGCAAGGCAGATACTCAGCCATTAAGGGACTCTACAATGGGTCTATGCACTCATTTCACTATATGCACCACCAGGAACTGAATTTACCTTTTACCGGGATTCTCTCCTTAAGGTGATGCATTGGGCAGAGGGTTATTTAGTAGTGGGCGGAGATTTAAACTTAAAACTAAATCCCGTTCTAGACTCCTCAGGACAGCCTTCGAAAGGGGAAAGGGGAGTAGCTAAGAGGGTAAATAAGTTATTAGGAGAAATTGGTCTAATCGATGTATGGCAGGTACACCATAAAAATATTAAACAATACACATATTTTTCTCATCCTCACCAAATGTATTCAAGACTAGACTATTTTCTTGTTCCAAAAGAATCTATGGGAATCTGCAGTTCAGTGGAAATAGGGTCAAGTTTGTTATCGGACCACTCCCCTATATCTCTACGACTTGCAATAGGCCCCCTAAAGTGTTCAACATTCTGGAGGTTAAACCTTTCTTTGCTTCAAACTAAAGAAAATCAGGAAATAATAACCCGGACCATAAAGCAAACAATACAAGATAATCAACACCCTGAAGTTTCTCCGGGGATTCTACGGGATACAATTAAAGCCCTTATTCAAGGGAAATTTATTGAGATCTCGGCTAGAGCAAAAAAACAGAGAGAAAAAAGACAAAAGATTTGCAAGAACAGAAAGCTGAATTTGAAAAACAACACCAAAAATTAAATAAAGAAAGGGGAAAACAACTTAAAAAATTGAAACAGAATTAATAAAAATTTTAGACTATCAGGTAGAGCAAAGGCTAATCCACACAAAACGAAGATTTTATGAGGGAGGACCGAGAGCCCTAAAACTCCTGACTAGTAGGTTGCGTCAACACCGGAATAGAGCCACAATTACTAAAATCAGGGACCCCATCAAACACACGCTCCAGTACAAAACTGAGGATATAGCTGAGTCCTTTAGGACATATTACCAGAATTTATACTCTAAAGGAACCTCCCCCTCGGCACAAGAAATGAAAGAGTTTCTAGCCCCCCTTAGGGCTCTCAAATCTTACAGAGGCACAGGGAGAGATATTGAGTAGACCTTTTACCGAACAAGAAATTTCTCTAGAAATTAAGAACCTAAAAGCAGGAAAATGTCCAGGTTCAGACAGACTACCGGCAGAATTCTTTAAACAGTTTAAGGAGGTGATCTCTCCCTTACTCTGTAAAACATACTATTATGTGCGAACAGAGGACAGTACTATGCCCCCATTGTGGTCGCAGGCAATAGTGTCTGTTATACCAAAGCTGGCCAGGGACACCACCAATTGCACATCATATCGCCCCATCTCTATTCTAAATACTGACTATAAGATAATGACAGCCATATTGGCCAAAAGGGTGTAGGGAGTCCTACCTGGACTTATACATATGGACCAGGCAGGCTTTATTCCAGGTAGACAAACATTAGATAATGTCAGAATGACTATTAACATCATTGACAGGGTACAATCTACAACTTAACCAATCTGTATCATGAGCCTAGATGCGGAAAAAGCATTTGATCAGGTTTCATAGGATTTTCTTCAGGGCTCCCTGGCCAGCTTTGGTTTTCCTACACTTTTCTGTCAACTTATAACTAAAATCTACACGAATCCAATGGCCTATGTGCGAGCTAATGGATATATATCCCAACCATTTGGACTTTCCAGAGGTACACATTAGGGATGCCCCCTATCCCCTATACTTTTTGCACTCTATATTGAGCCATTAGCACAAAGTATACGACTAAATCCAGATGTACAGGGTATAGCATGGGATGACACACCCCATAAAATTGCATTATATGCTGACGACGTCCTACTATACTTAACCAACCCTGAAAATTCTATTCCCAAGGTATTCCAACAAATAGAATCCTTCTCAAGGCTGTCAGGTTATAAACTAAATTGGTCAAAAACAGAAATCTTAACAATGAATACCCATATACCCCAAGAACTCAAACTTAAATTCCCCATGAGATGGGACCGCCCCAATATCAAATACTTAGTGGTGAAACTGAGGAAATCATCCGCTTATTTATATAGAGACAATTACCCCCCTTCTCAAAGCCATATGGTCAGATCTTCAGAGATGGTCACTTCTACCACTCCCTTTTTACTCAAGGTTACAAACCTTTAAAACAAATATATTACCAAGACTACTGTATTTATTTCAAGCAATTCCCTGCCCAATACCACCGAGAGATATAGAGCATTGGCAAAGAAAAATCATGTCATTCTTATGGGCATACTCACGCCCAAGAGTATCTAAACAAATCTTATTTCTACCCAAGCAGGTAGGGGGAAGTGCCTGCCCCAACTTATAAGACTATTGGTTGGCCGCCCAAATGAAAATGGCCCTTTTATGGTCCCATCCAAGAAACTCAGCCCACTGGCAACAAATAGAATTAAGTACTTGCACAGATTTTCCTCTTTCAATGGCCATATTTAATTCACTAACACAAATAGATGTGCAAACATATCAGGGATATGCTTTAAGAACAACACTAAAAGGGTGGCTACTAGGGACTAAACGGGGATATACAGCCAAAAACATGTGGAAGTACAGAAGTTGATGTTTTAACCCAGAATTTAAGCCAGTCACCTATTATAGATGGTATATCCAACAAATGAGGAAGGGCCTTTGTGCATCCTGGCAACTACATAAAGGTCAAGATATAATACCATTCGAACTTCTCAAAACCAGAAACAATTGGAGTGGATAAGATTGTATTTACTATTACCAAATAAGGGACTTCATAAATGCTAAACAGAGACAGGTGGCAACTTGGCAGGATGAGAGACCCTTTCCTCAGGCATTTGAAACTATATGGGAGGGCACCCATGGTAAAGGAGCAATAACCATGTTATATAACAACCTAATTGCAGATAGGAGCAACAATACTCAAAAGATCCAAAAAAAGTGGGCAGAGGAATTAAGTATCACATTAAGCTCGCAAACTTGGGTGAAGATCTTTAGAAATGTGTGAAGGACGACCTCCTTGCCAAGTTGGCATGAGTTCACCTGGAAGCTCAGAATTAGATATTTTTACACCCCAACAAAGTTAAGTAGGGCGGGTTTACTACCCCAAGGGCGGTGCTGGAGGAGGTGTGGCAAAACTTCCGCTGATCAATCACATGTATTTTGGTTTTGCACTGAGATACAGAGCTTTTGGGCACAAATATGTAGACATCTGACTGAAATATTTACATTATCAGTTAATATAGCCCCAGAACATTGTATCCTTTGCCTATATCCGGATGGAGTGGGAGGCAGGGAGGCACATTACCTCTGGGCCATTTTAACAATAGCTGCCATGAAAGCAATCACAAAAAAATGGCTTCAGCAGAAATCTCCAGCACTACAAGACTGGTTAATAATAGTGAACCAAATTCAACATATCGAAAGGATAACCCATTCCATAAATCATCAAAATGAGAAGTTTGCCAACAGATGGAATAGATGAGACCTATATCAAAACAAATTACAGTATGAAGTCCAGATGGTCTAGTACTCAGTGAAGTGCTGTCCAATAAAGCAAGGAATTTGCCTGTACTGCCCCCCCCCCCCGGCATAAGAGTTAGCAATACCAAAATAACTCCAAAATTAATTTTCATGACAGTAACAGTTGTTTGAATGTTTTACTCTCCCAGTTAATTTATAAGTTATTATTCAGTAGTTTTAGATAAACTTGATATCTTGCATAGCATTTTAATGTGCAAAACACAAAAACAATCTCTTCAAATTAAATATTCACATAGAGTATATATGTACTTAATGTTTGCATGGAAAAACAAACAAGGAACAAGTATTGTTTAAGGGATGAATAATGAATGTTTATTGAATGAATCTTCTGTGAGATATAATGTACTATGTACAAACTGTACTCTTCAATAAACAAGTATAAAAAAAAAATAAATGTTACCATTCCAGTACTGAATGCTAATCACTTTATCCTGTGCTTTAATCCTTGGGTGTTTGTAATGAGGCATCTGTTGCAGAATACAAGAATGGAGAAACCCCAAGTGGGCATCATTGTATGTGGACAGAAGAAGAAAAGGAAAGGGAAAGGATTGTAATCTAGACATCTTCATGTTTGGGTGGTCATAGTGATCTCGAAAAGAGACTACTGCATATAATTTTCCTTAAATGTGACCTCAGCTTATGAATGAAAGGACACTACTGACAAGAGCTGACAAACAGTATCTGCATTCATACAGTATTTGTACATGGTAATATTTAGTTCAGCTGCATTACTGTTATTTATCTTCCTTTTATTATAAGCTGCCAGTTCAAGAATGGCAAGGCTTCTAAAATTCTTGTCAAAGTCGATCTTTTCTTCCATCATGTAATCCCACCATCCATACAGTTTTCTGAGTATTTTGTGAGAGAGTTTCTCATGGAATGAGATGACAATTTGAATGTATGGCTGTTAAGGATAACTGCGCTGAACCTGATTGTCATTTTCCCAGTAGAGGCTGATTTACAAATACTGGTTCCAGTTCCATTATTGTTCCACCTATATGGGCCTATTGGAAACCTCAAAGAGTGTTTCTGAGTAGAAACCTCAGGGGGAGTTTCTGATTTACACTGTGACATTAAGTACCATTTAAGAATTGTGTGATGTAGTTTATGTCCCTGCCAACCACAGAGTTCTATTGAAGAACATGGATGCATTGTGCCAACAATGGAAGAGCTGAGCAAGGACATAATCTACATCATACAGTTCCAAAATGGTACTTACTACCTGTTTGAAAACAAGAAAATGGCCACTACGATAAATAAAAACCCTGTAAAGATGGAAAACTAAGAGAGTTGGAACCAGTATCAAAAATCAGCTTCTACAAGAGAAAATGACCATACCCATTAAAAAGGCATTGCATTGGCTTTGGTCTTATGTTGGGTCTTGACATTAGTAACATCAAGGTTGATCCAGATCATCATGCCTTTCAATTCCTTTGCATGACTCTCTGTTTAGGTACTCCCTCTGTGGAGATGGTTAGACACATCCTGTTAGAAATCTGGAGACACATAATCTTCTGACAGTTTTGGACATCTCAGGCATGATAGCTTGTGCTGGGGGAGTCAAGAATGAGTGGAGAGCTATTAATAGTGCTCCTCTGTTCACTGCCTTGGGCTCTCTAACACCCTCTCATGTCTATCCTTTGATTTCTCACCAAAGGTCACCATGGTTTGATGATGACCTGAAGTAGCTGAAGACAAAGGGGTGGTGGTTATAGCATTATTGGTAGAGGTCCCAGTAGATGGAGGATAGATTGGTGTTGAGAGCTCACTACTGTGACTATCATCAGACAATCACTGTGAAAAAGACTTAATTCCTTTCATGGCTGATAGTGGCAGGAAAAAAACACCCCGATCAACTTTTCCACACTGTTGTCAATTTGTTGAACTCAGCCTGTCTGCAGTCTGGATGAGTATTTTCAGCAAATAAATGCAAGGAGTTTAATTGGTTCTTTTTTGACAAGGCATCTTCCATCTGTGCTGGGATTACCTCAAGTGGCCTGATGTGGCCTGTTAGTACACTGTCAGCAATGGGTAAAGACACTCTGGTGATGTGGAATGAGTTTGAGCTACTTTTGATGGAAGAGATCTTCCAGGTAGTCCTGGGGCTGTGCCCTACTTACTGTGTTTTGGACCCTAGACCTACTTGACTTCTACTAGGATGCTGGGAAATCCTGTTGCTGATTCTTGTTGAGATCATCATATGTCCCTTGAAGGAGGGAGTCTTTCTAACCACACCAAGGAGTGTGGTGGTGAGATCCCTCCTGAAAAAAATATCACTGGACCCCAATGTCTTATCAGATTGCATGCTTCTTTCAAACCTTCCCTTCTTAGGGAAGGTAACTGAAAAGATGATAGCACTGCAGATGGAGAACTGCCTGGAAAGATATGTCATCTATGAGCCTCTTCAGTCAGGTGTTAGGCCTTGCCACAGCATGGAGAATACCCTCGTCAAGGTGTTTCATAATTGCTTTCTGGCGAGAGATAGCTGACTTTGTTCATCTTGGTCCTGCTAGATCTCTCCTCAGTGTCTGACATGGTGGACCATGGTTTGCTGTTGGTTCACCTGAGACACAATATAGGATCTCAGGGAATGTTGTTATGATGGTTTAAGTCCTATTTATCTGGCATAGTATAGGAGGCGGCACTGAGCCGGCAACATCTCGGCTACCTCTACACTCTGCTGTGGTGTGACTCAGGGTTTGATCCTGGCCCCATGTTGTTTGCTTTTTACATACTGGCTTTGGGATAGATCATTACATTACATGGACTGGGGTTTCACTGTAATGCAGATGATACTCAGCTGTACATGTCCTGAGTACCTGAGTGCTGAGCGGGGGTGCAGTTGAATATTTGTTGATAGATAGATAGATAGATAGATAGATAGATAGATAGATAGAGATAGACAGACAGACAGACAGACAGACAGACAGATAGATAGATAGATAGATAGATAGATAGATAGATAGATAGATAGATAGATAGATAGATAGATCCTAACATACGAAAATGCCAGCAGAAACAGGCCTCACGTTCTATCGAGCCTACTCGAGTGCACAGCCAGCCACTTTAAATTGCTGACGCCTCTCCCTTCCCCCCATTCCTATTACCCCTATTAGATAGACACACACATATATAAAGTACAACCTCGGAGATACAAACTTCAGTAATCCGAACTGTTTGGTCAACCAAACGGGTACTCTCCCTCCCCCTTCCCCCACCACTGCCATCACAATTAGCTAACCACTAACACCTGTAACACCTTTTGCACATAGTATAAAAGGTGTTAATGTGTTAGTGAATCAGTAGTGATAATGGGATGTTACAAGCATGGCAGGCAAAAAAAAAAAAACTGGGGAAAGCAGTCTATTGATACGAAACTGGGCATAATAACCAAGCTGGAACATGGTATGAGCCTCTGTACTGTTGCTGAGGAATACAATATCAGAAAATCTAATGTCTTTGAAACAAAATATGACAGGAGAAAATCAAACAGTTTGCAAGGGAAGTGAAGGACATTGGTGCTTCACAGACCTGCTGCATTGTCCGAAAAGCCACCAATGAAGATTTTGACATAGCCATGCACTTATGGTTTATACAGGAATGCCATAAGGGCACCCCGATAATTGGCATTCTAGTCACTGAGAAAGCGAAGCTGCTGTTCAAGCAGATGTTTCCAGAGAAGTAGGAGAATGATTTCAAGGCCAGTTCAGGTTGGTTGCACTGGTTCAAAAACTGACACGGTATACACCAGTTAAGCATGCAGGGGGAATCACTGTTAGTAGATTCTTTTGCCGCTGACGCTTTCAAAGAGACCCTACAAAATCTAATATCCCACCACCAGCTAACAAGATATCAACTTTTTAATTGTGGTGAAACTGGCCTCTACAGGAGGCTGCTGCCCAGCAAGACCCTTGCAGATGTCACAGAGAAGCAAGTGAAAAACTTCAAGTCAAGCAAGGACCGAGTGACACTTACGGCAACCGCAAATGCGAATGGTGAATTTCATCTGCCACTTGTATTTATCCACAAAAGCTCAAAGCCCAGGTGTTTTGCTAATGTGACCATGTCAGCACTTCCAGTCCACTACTACAGTCAAAGAAGTGCTTGGATAGACCACTACATTATCACTGACAGGTTCTTTAAGCACTTCACTCCCCTTGTCGAAGAATTTCTACGATCAAAATCATTGCCTGCTAAAGCCGTCCTCCTCATGAACAATGCCCCCTCACACCCCTCCCTTGAATATCTGGTCTCCACTGACGGAAATGTACAGTGCATGTTTATGCTACCTAATGTTACCAGCATTCTACAACCCATGGATCAGGGAGTCTTGAAGAGCCTGAAACGGCACTATAAGTGGAATTTGCTGCGTCACCTGCTGTTGGGGGTGAATGAATTCGAGTGCTACACTGACTTTTGCAAACAACTTTCTGTGAAAGATGCTGTTTACCTGAGTGCAAAGGCTTGGGGGAGATCAGCTCTGAGTCCCTTTGCCATTCTTGGACTAAGCTGTGGCCAGTTCAGGAAGTGGATTAGGAGTGTGACTATGTCACACTAGCCGAGATCCAGGTGCACTTCATTGAAGAGCGAGCAGCACTTCAACTCACAGAACAAGAACAAGAGGAATGGCTGAGAGCAGATTCTGAAGAAACAGGGCATGAATTCCTTTCAGACACTGAGATAATAGCGCTGGCCAGAGTGAGTACAAAACCTGAGCGTTTGAGTGACAGTGAGGGGGATGAGAGGGACAAGGTCACTGTTGAAATTCCTCATAGCCGAGCCGAGGACTGTTTTGCTGTGTGTGTTCAGTGGATGGAGCAGCAGCCTGAAGCAAACCCCATGAACCTAATGCTGCTTCAGGAGCTAAGAAATCTGGCTGTTAAAAAGCGCTTCAGCGGGCTGAAGCAGAGCGCTATGATGAACTTTTTTAAAACTTCCGAATCTTAATAGTACTGCACAACAATAAAGCACTTTTTTATATGCTTGATAAATAAAAATGATTTTTAGAGTCTCAAACATGATATCTTTGCATTTTTTGGGTAACTTGGTACTGTTTCAAAGATATGGATTTTTCAGAGATATGAACACCATTGATTCCCATGGTGTTCGTATCTCCGAGGTTGTACTGTATATGTATGTGTATGTGTATATATATATATATATATATACATATGTATATGTGGTACGTGAATCTCTGACCCTTCACACTAAAGGCTGTCACCCTACCAGTGTGCTATCGGTTCCTCTCCAACTACTCCTGAAATTTTTCCCACACTTATTCTTCTTCCCTACTCTTACCTAGCTGTTACTACTACTACAGAACCACCATGTGGTCTCCTGTCAACCTCTCTGTGTTCATCATTTGTCTGATCTTACCTCTCCCCAATACACCTGCCTCCACCACCTCATTTCTGCCTTTGCCTATACTCTGCAATTTCTCTACCGCTGCAGTCTCTGTTACAGTGAGTGCTTCTGTATCCCTCTCACCTAATTTTCTGAATCAGACTGACAGCTTACCTTAACCCCACTTTCATCTGTCACTTTTTGCATCCACATATTTTCTCTCTCCCCCTTCTTGTTACTGATATTAAAAACTCCCATAAAATACAACCACCACCCCCTTAAATTGCTTAGACATGTGTTAGTTCACGTAGGTCTCGTCCTACTTCTTCTTTCTTGGAACATCCACCCTAACCCGGGACCAGCTTATTGCCCTGCCCTTCCACCCACATCACAGGTGCTTTGCTTTGCTTCGGTAAATATCTGTAGCCTGATATTGAAACTTGACCTACTCCAAGCATGGGTTGTACTTCACAAACCGGATGTCCTGTCTGTGGTAGAGACCTGGCTGTCCCCCACTATACCTGACTCAGCAGTGACCCTAAATGGCTACTCACTTTACAGGGAAGATAGGTTGGGTAAGCGTGGTGAGGGTTGTGCCATCTATCTGGCCAGCTCTTTACTAGGGCAAATGCTCCCTTGCTGTCTGCCCAGTAACACTGCTCAGGTCCTGGAGATTAAAATTGGCATTCGTAAAAGTGGAAAAAATCTCACTGTACTCTCTGTCTATATCCCCCCACGTTCCACCAAGCTGGGGTTTCATGCTGTCCTGGACTGGGTTTACCATCTCCCCTCTCGGTCTGAGGTTATCATACTCAGTGACTTCAACACTAACTGGTTAGACCCTGCCATGGCCTCTTTTAGGTATGCAGCTGCAGCCCTGAACTTGTCGCAGATTGAATCCTTTCCCACTAGGATCAACTATAAAACAGGAACAAGCACTCTCATTGACCTCATACTCACTAATTGTCCTGAAAGACTCTCTTGCATTGAAGTCTTACCTGACTCGTTAAGCTACCATTCCCCTAACTTCTGCCAATGGTTGAATGGTTCTATTAAAACCCCTCCTATTTTGTCCTCTCAACATACCCTTCAGAAAGACATGCTTGGTCAATTCCAGAACTACCTTCTTAACTCTGATTGGTCCCCTCTTGATTCTGCTGCTAATATTGATGATACCCTTACATACTTTATCTCCACTCTTAACTCTGCATGCAACATTTGTGCCCCCTTTATGACATGTAAGATGAAAAACCAGGACAATCCCTGGGTAACCCCGGCCCTTTTAAAATCAATGGCCCACTGAGATAACCTTTGGCACAAAGCTCTGGGGTCTGGAATTTCTGCAGACAGACAGTGCTATCAGGCAGCCACAAATGTCTGTACTCAGGAAATTAGATGGCTAAAGCTGAGTACTATACAACCTGCCTTTCTTCTTTCTGGGGTAATGGGATTAAGTTCTGGTAAAATCTTAAAGACCTAACAGGTAAAACTAACACCTCCTCCTCCCTATTAAATATCAATGGAGTTACTACCCAAGACCCACTGCTCATAGCAGATACATTCAATAATGCTTTTACCGATCTAAGTACTGTTCTCCCTTCAGATTTCTTCAGTGACCCCACTAACCCCTCTATCCTTCCTCCATCATCTGCCCCATCAGTATCCCTCCCTTTCGCTTCAGAGTAATATCTCCAAGTGAAGCTAGATCCTACCTTTCACGAGTCTTGGGCAAGTCCAGATTCAGTGGTGACTCTCTTGATCTAAAATTACTTCATTTAACATTTGATGGCGTACTCCTGCCCCTCACCAAAATTCTTAATCTTTCTCATTGTCTCAGTTAGTTTCCCTCCAAGTGAAAATCTGCGATAGTCACCCCTGTTCATGAGAGTGGTGACAGAACTGCCCATGGTAACTATCGCCCCATCTCTCTCCTTCCACCTATTTTTAAAGGCCTTGAAAGAATAGTGAATGATCAAATCTCTGAACATCTTGCCAAGTATAATCTGCAGTGTAGCCAACAACATGGCATCAGGAAGGACCACAGTACTTCCACAGCCCTCCTGGAGTTCACTAGCTTTATACATAAAGCTCTGGACTGGGGTCACTTGGTTGGATCTGTGTACATAAACCTAACAAAAACATTTGACACGGTCCAGCATGACCTTCTCTCTGCCTCCCTCTCAGGGCTGCACCTATCTTCTGATGCTACCACCTGGTTTGATAGTTACCTCTATAAGAGGTCCCAGAGGGTTAACATCCTAGATACCCTCTCTTCCAGTAAGCCAGTTTGCTCAGGGGTTCCATAGGGGTCAATTCTTGGGCTGCTCCTGTTTACGGTAGTCTTTTTTCTAAATACCCTTCCCCAAGCCTGCTCTGGCAACCTACTCCTCTACGCAGATGATGCAGTTATTTTCTCTAGTCATCCTGAGCTCCTTATGTTTGAACAATGCCTGCAAAATAGCTTTACACAAATTGAGTCCTGGTTCTCCTTTCATAAACTTATCATCAGTTACAAAAAGACCAAAGTAATGCTGTTTGCAAACCACCAGAATAAACATAAAGAAGTGTCACTAAACATCCAAAATAGTCAACTCTCATCACTTGAGCAGGATAGGAGTTTTAAATACCTCAGGATCACCTTAGATTACTCCCTCTCCTACCAAGAACATATTGATCTGGTTTGCAAAGCAGTAAACACCAGAATTGGCCTCCTCTATAGGCATAGGAGCTGCCTGACAAACAATGCCTTCTTCCTGGCTGTCACTAGTTCCGTTCTATCCCTAGTGGATTATGGTATAGCAATCTATGGATCTCAATCTGACATTGCTCTTAAAAGAATAATGCTCTCCCTCAATAAAGCATGTCGCTTCATAACAGGAGCACCAAAGCTAACCCATACCTGCGATCTTTACAGTCAAGTGAACTGGCTAAACTTTAAGGGTAGGCTTGTCTATCACACCTGCCTTTTGGCCAAGAAGCTTACCACCTCAGTCTCCCCTCCCTCGGTCCAGCAGCTCATCTCCCCTGTCCCTACCCCTTGTTCTACTAGGAGCTCTGATAAGTCCTTTACCTAGTCCCTTTCTGTAAAACATCCCTAGGGCAGTGAGCGTTATTCCACAGGGCCCCTCTCCTGCTCAATGGCCTGCCTCCTCTGGTTTCCTCTACAGTTAAATTGGACCCCTTTAAAACTAAACTTCAGCAGCACCTACTCTCTGTGAATAGTTGTGACTGCTCCTAGCTTTTACTAGTCAATCTGGGACTGCTCATGGCTTGTCCCTCAATTTCCCCTTGATCCTCCCCATCTTATCTTGGTCTAGTTTCTCCCTCCCCATTATGTTCCCCTCCTGCCCTTTACTCATCCTTTACCTGCACTGTTTCTTACTCCTCCTTCTCTACATCTTACACCCCTCTACTCATCTTTTCTCCCTACCCCCCCAAACTGTCTCACAACTCTCCTTACTTGACTTCCTTCTGGTCTCCCTTTCTTTTCTTTAATTTCCTATCTGTTTACTCAGTTAGCTAGCACTGCCTGCACCATGTTTGTTTCATTATCATGTACTCCGCCCTCAGTTATGATGCACTTATGTGTAATGCACTGCATTACTTGTATACTCTAATCATATGTATTAAGTACTGTATTAATTTCCTGTAATGTTTCGTATCCTGATTAAATCTACTTACCATGTTGTTTCTTTGCCATGCACTCCACCCTCCTTTATGATGCACTTATGTATAATGTACTGTATTATTTGTATACTCATGTCCTATGTATAATATACTGTATTAATCTCCTGTAATTTATTTTGCAACCTGTCTATAAATCTGATGTGGCGCCTTTGCAAAAGAGTCTTTTGACTCAAAGGGCTGTAATTCCAAGACTTTAATAAATATATATATATATATATATATATATATATATATATATATATATATATATATATATATATGTAGAAAGTTGTACAATATTTGTTGAAATTCAAGACTGGATACTCATATCTTGAAGCTACACTGCCACAAAACTAGCAGCCATCATGGATCACAGAGCTCCAGCTTGAAATGTTCAGACTGAGAAGATTCAGCAATCAGTTGTACATTTGCATTCTGAACCAGCTGCAGGTTATTTGTGGGGTTGGTGCACCGCCCAGAGCCCATAATATTAGGTGCCATTAAAACAAAATTGCCTTCCCTTTCAATTCTGTTTCAGTTGAAAGTACCATATACTGCATTTCTCTGTATCATGAAAGAGAAAACCATAGACAAAGTGAGCACACACTGTAAATTGTTTGATACAACTGATTCAAGTGGACAGTTATTGTAAAACCTTACAATATAAAGGCCTAGAGACTGTATTCTTGAAATATGAGCAGAATTTTGCCACCAAGTTCTTTCAACAAGTACCTTAAGTAGTGGTATACTGTTTATTGTACGTAGATCCTGTAGATTACTACAAATCCTCTGCTGGGCCATCTGCCTCCTCATCCCACCTCTGTAACAGCTTCCTTCCTCCCATGACCTGCTCCTCTTCCTCCCTCTTCCTTTTAAAACCCTCCTCTGGGAGCACATCTCCCACTCTTGGTCCTGTATCTAGCCCACCCCTCAGCCCCCTATTTTGTTTGCCTTGTCCTTTTCTGGCTAATTGCTGTTGCTCTGTCTTCCCCCTATGTCTCTACTGCTTTACTTTGTAATTCTTGACCAATACCCATGTGCCTCTTTTATACTTCTCCACCCCCATCTTCCCTAGAACGTCCAGTACATATATTTATTTAGTATTATTTTAACGTGCTCCATCTTATCATACTGTATTTCTGTATATCATTCCTCTTCTTTGTTCTTTTTGGTGTGGACCATTCAGTTAATTTGATCTGTTGCATTGAAATTTTTCGAATTGCTGTACACCACTGACTGTTTTCTTTACCCCATTGTAAGTCTCTCACCCAGTTTGCACCTGGCAACAATTGTGGTTTTCCAGTAAGTAAGAAAGAAAGGAGAGGGCAAGAAAGTGGGAAAGCAAGAGAGAAAAAAGAAAGAATGAAAGAGAGAGATGGGGGAGGGAGGGGAAGAGGAGGGAGGAAGAAAGAGTTTGGAATAGTTCAGCATTGTAAAGCTGAAGATAATTTCAAAATCATAAAGGTCTTCTAGGGAGTTACTTGTCACCATACTGACTACTATGGCCGTCAAGGCCCATGCTTGGAGTGCAGCATCAGGCTGGTAGAAGGAGAGTTGGATATCAGCTAGGATGCACTCTTTCTTTTTTTTTATTATTCTTTGTTAACCAGGTAAAGCCCACTAGGCACAAGAGCATGTTTTCAGGGGCGACACTGGGGAGTTTAAACAACTTACTCATAGTCATACAGTATGGAAGAGAAGGTTGTTGGAGTCAAACCCAGGTCTCCTGGATATACCAAGTTAATTTGCAGCTCATTACTCTAACATCTAGGCTATACTGCTAGCCCCTTCTCTTTCTTTGGGAGGGTTGTAGTGATCCTCCCTCCACTGAGGCACTGTCCACTGGCAGTGCTGGATACAGGTTATTAAAGGTCCTGCAGCAGTAGGACCCTTTTTGACATTTAAATGGCTTAGAATCAATATAATGTAATCTAATATAATATATACTGTAATATAATATAATATAATATAATATAATATAATATAATATAATATAATATAATATAATATATTTCCAACACAACAAAAATTGATTTTATTATGGCCCATTACCAAGAGTTATCATATTCTGCACAAGATTGTAGGAACAGAAGTTTTCTGCCTTCTTGCTGACAGCCAAACTCCTTTAAGTCTGTCCCCATTCATTATTGTTGCAGGACCCTTTTTAAAATCCTGGATCCAGCACTGTCCACTGATGTTCCAGAGATCTTAGTAGTGGCAGACCAGATAGGCATGGGAGGATCAGGGATAGATGGGGTTTCTGGCTTTGTCTGTGTGAGGGGTAGAGGGGTGGTTGGAGGAAGAGCAAAAAAATTGTGAATATGCTCTGGTAGATAATCTTCCCAACCACCCCCACACATGTTCTGGTTAGGCTGCACTGACTTCTGAGGCTCTACCAACTTCCCACACTATATTTGTTTTCAGGCAGTTCTAGCTAGGCTGTCTGACCCAACAGGTTAGGTTTATGTCCCTGGAGGAAGCTGGTGGCAGTTACTGGGACAAGCTATGATCCCTTAGGAGGTGGAGAGCAAGGCAATTCAACACCAAAGGAAAACTTGATCACTCCAGTTCCAGAAGATAGAGTACAACAAAGTCATGCAGTTCTAAGTCTAATCAACAGGAATAGCACTCTTTAACTGTCTCTGTGACACCAGTGCTGGGTGACCTGGGGTCATTCCCCAAGCTCTAGGCAGCAGAAGCAGATGCTGGCCATGAGGGTGGAAGAGCACCATACTGGATACTCTCCTCCTAGATGGCAGAGACCTTATAGTACTGCTCTGCTAGTGATATGTAGAAGTGGCCTAGTGGTGGTGCAGGTGACAAGAGTGACCAGGTATTGATGGGCCTCCAAGCATTTGTGAGCATGTGCATGCATCTCTGGGGCAGCGGCGGGATAATAAACAAGACGTAAGATATAGCAGGGTTGGATTTAGGTTGAGGTAACTGCCAGCACCTTAAAGCCCCTTAAGAGGCAGTTATCACAGCCTAGCACCCATCCCATAGTATCTTATGATACTTATAAATTAAGGAACTAGGCATGTTTGCAAAAAACATAATAATAATAGCAAGATAAGAATTTATCAGTAAAATAGGTCCTCTGCTGATAGGTATCATTTAGGGAGTTGTCAGATTTTGATAAGATTTGTTGCCTTTTGTCCTTTTGTAGGTTCCCCCCCCCCCATTTGCTGCCTGAGTTATCATTTTCAGCAACTCCTCAAAGTCCTTCCTTGCATCTTGTACCTGCTACCCCCCACAGTAGTAGTTTTCGATGTTTATTTTTTTTCATAAAATAAATGTAAACCGTATTGACTCACCTGCTGCTTCTGCCAAAAAAACAGAAAATAGTTGTGTGCTGCTGTGGGGATTCCAGCCCCAACACTGGAGTCTAGGAGCTGGGATTGAACTAAAATACAGCTGTTCAGTAAGAAGATGAGCTGGGCTGGAGCCATCCAGATAGGTATACCATTAGAACATCAACATTTCGACATCAACTCCCCGACACCAAAACCCCGACATTGATGGACTTTGCGCCAATGGGGATTTCTCATCTTTGGGGGTTAAATACCCAACTCAGCCCCCCCCCCGCATTGATACAGTCAAGTGTGGCAGTCAGTGTCTGTGTGTTGCAAGTCAATGTTGGGACGTGTCGGTGTCGGCGATGTCAGCGGGATCACGACGATGTAAGGGATGTCGTTGGCATTTCTGTCACTGCAACTTGATGGAACCATCAAGGTAAACCACCCTAGGGAGTGGGGATTGTCAGCAATAAGGGAAATGAGCGATGGAATAGGGGTGTGAGGGTGGGATGTACAGTAGATATTTGTGGTGAGCAAGCAAACAGCCGAAGAGTGACAGGGGCTTCATTTTTTTTTTTTTGCACAAAGTGCATTTTCTAAAAATGATAAAGCACATGTTTGTGGAGTTGAAATTTAGCTTATTTCTAAGAGCAAAATGATAGTAAGAAAACAAGATGGAATCAGTTTTAAAGGGTTACAACTGTAATCAGGCCATTAATATGTTAGATTAGGAGGTAGGCTGATCCCACTACCTTTTACCTGGGAATCAGGCTGAGATAAATATGTGGGTGCCAGCATATCTTAGCCAATCACAGATAGTGATTTTCTATACCCATTTTATAAAGGGGAAAATTGCCACATGTAAGCAGATTGGTGGATGGAGTCAGAGGCAGCCTGTACTATGCAAGCATGTGGCAAACGAGTCTCTCCAAGACTCAGCCTATGACTATTACATAGAAATTGAAACTGATGGCAGATAAGGACCGCTTGGCCCTTCTAGTCTGCACATTTTCCCTACCTACTGCAATACCGCAGATCCTATTTGATCACCGGCTTTTACCCTCTCTTTCCTACTGTTAGGGTTCCCTTGTGCCTATCCCATGCATTCTTGAATTCCCCTACCATTTTTGCCCCTACAACATCCACTGAGATGCAGTTCCATGCATCCACCACCCTTTCAGTGAAAATATACTTCCTCACATTACCCCAAGTCTACCCTTCGGCAGCCTCATATCATGACCCCTTGTTCTTGAATATCTTTTTTTCTAAAAGATGCTACCATCTTGTACCTTATTTATGCCCTTGAGGTATTTGAATGTCTCTATCATGACCCCCATCTCTCTTCCAGGGTATACATAGTGAGGCCCTCTATTCTCTCCTTATATGACTTTTGGTGCAGATCCTGCACCACTTTTGTTGCCCTTCTCTGAACTGCCTCTGCTCTGCCTATGTCCTTCCAGAGATGCAGCCTCCAGAACTGAACACAGTATTCCAGATGGGGTCTCACCAATAGTTTGTACAGTGATATCACCACCTCCTTTTTTTCTGCTGGTGATACCTCTCATATGGATCCCTGTATCCCACTGACTCACCCCATAGCCCTTTTACAATGCTTGGTTACCTTTAGGTCATCAGATATGATTATGCCCAGGTCCCTTTCCTGTCAGGTGGTCTTCAGTACCTCCACACTCCCCATTATGTACTCCTTCCCAGGGTTTCTGTGCCCTCAAATGCATGATTTTACACTTCTTTGTATTGAATCTTAGCTGCCACACTCTTGACTATTCCTCAAGCCCGCTTAGGTCCATCCTCATTTTTTCTACCCACCCCCCCAGAGTGTCATCCCTGTTGCAGGTCTTGGTGTCATCTGCAAAGAGGCATACCTTTTCTTCCAGCTTCTCTGCAATGTCACTTATGAAGACATTAAATAGGACTGGCCCCAAAACTGATCCTTGTGGAACCCCAATGGTCACACTCCTGTCCTCGGAATGAACTTCAGTTACCACCACCCTCTGTCTTCTATTCCTTGACAAATTTCTGACCCAGTTTACCACCTTGGGACCCACTCCCAGGCTGCCCAGCTTGTCTACAAGCCTCCTATGTGGAAGGGTGTCGAAGGCCTTGCTGAAATCCAGGTAGCCCACATCTACCGCCCCTCCCTGATCTAATTCCCTGTTCACCCAAAGAAATCTGTCAGATTTGTTAGACATGACCTTCCTTCTGTGAATCCATGCTGCCTAGGATCCTGTGATCCACTGGATTCAAGATGTACCACAATCCATTCCTTCAGCAGTGATAACATTAATTTCCCCACCACTGAGATCAGACTGACTGGCCTGTAATTGCCAGCCTCCTCCCTGCTCCCACTTTTGTGGAGAGGGACTACATCTGCCCTCCTTCAGTCCTCTGAAACTATTCCCGTTTCCAGTGATTTGTTGAACAGGGTGGTCTGTCCACAGCCAATGCTCACACAGTACAGCACCCCTTGCTCAAGGACAAACAACCCACCCCTCTCTGTCGCAGTTTAGAACACCTTACTTCAGAAACAAAATATGGTAACTGTTGCATTCTCTTCAGAGGTAGAAACAGTTTTTGTCAGTTATAAATCAGTTAGCTGTACCTCAAAGGACTCAGTCACAAATAGATGAAGTATATATAAAAAATAATGTTTTAATACCGCAAGATATTTACACATAGGATAGAGGATACTATGCAAAGACTATGAAGAACAGTAGTTCTACAGAAATAAAAACAAATACTCTGCACATGGCAGACAGAAAATGCACAGAAAACTCTTATTTCACTTCCTAAATTCTCCCAAAGTAGAATGACTTACCCAAACAAGACACATTGAGAATCAGGGCAGACTTGAACCTTAGATATTAACTGTTCCAGAGTTGAAGCCTGACTGACGATTTCAGGCTCTGCCAAATCTCAAGTCCCTCCAGCTGCCCCCCATGACATGTCATCCAGTATGTCATTCTCACATCATAGATTCAACATTCTTTTGAGTCCTGGAAAACCTCACATCTGAAAGGACTGGACCAAACTGGAATTTTATATTTCATGTATTGTAAGGTTCATCAATTTGTTTTTCCTCCTGTCTCACACAGCAGGAGTGACTCCGCCACTAATTAGCTGAGGCCCTTCCTGAAACACGAAAGGGTTGTTTTTGCCTTTAACTCTCCTATTAACTGGCCAAAGAAACTGTAATCACTCTCTAGAGCCATCTGGCATTCCTCTGACAGTTAACCTTATCTTTTTTTTAATCTCTGTTGAAATATTTACAATAGGTCTAGCTGATAATGAAAGCTAAATGCAGAAACATAAAAAAAATACACAAAAGTTGTTTCGGCTCCCCCCACCACTACTGAGAAATGAAAAACAAATCCTTTAGCCCCCACTAAATGATGTTTGTTTTTCATGTGAGTCAGCTGGCTCCACCTGCTATGCCTTCAGTTCATTCTCTGGGTGAACCCCCACATAAGTTTCTCATAGTGCCTCTTGTACTTAAAAAAATTCAAAATAAAGGTATCAACTATTGTCTGGACAGCGAGTCCATGTTGCCATGCTGTGACCCACTGTAGTGCCTAATGTCCATATTATAGCACTACAGCACCAGGCTCCACCTTAGCAATTTTTAGTTCTGTCTGCTGGTCCTATGCAGCCAAGTAAGGGGGTTATGGTCAGTAACTAGGGTGACTCCCTGCCATACATCTTAGGCTGCATCTTCTGCAAAGCCCAGACAATCACTAGATGCTGTCTCTCAAGTGTGCAACCTAGCTCAGAACTGCACCTAGCACATGGTCACATACATCTATGTGTACAATAAACCTAAGAAAATGGGCTGGACTGGTGAGCACAGGTGCCTGACACAATGCCTCCTTTAGCTTGTGGAATGCAGTATCACAGGTTTACGTCCATTAAACCTTTTCTGCCATTTTTTTTCCTGGTGAGATCAGACAGGGATTTGGCCATGCTGCTGAAATTCAGCACAAATTTATGGTAGTACCCTGCTGTCCCTAGGAAGGCCCATACTTTCCTCTTGGTCATGGGCATGGCCCATCCCTGGATGGCTTCAATTTTCACTGGCTCAGGACAGATGTACCCATTCCCCACCCTGTGCCCAAGGAATGACACTTCTGCCATTCCTATCTGGCATGTCTCTACCTTGACTGTTGCCCAGCAATGTGCAGTTGATGGAAGACCTTGGTCACGTGCCTGACATGATCCTCCCATGTCTGGCTACAGATTGCGATGTCATCCATATACACCAGAGCGAAGCTCCTGCCCCATTCAAAATGCAGCCCGCAAGCTGTTAAAAGGGGGCTGGTACATTCTTCATCCTTAATGGCATTACCCTGAACTCAAATAATCAAAAGGGGCAACAAAAAACAACTTCTCTATGTCTTTGATGATCAGAGGTACCTGCCAATGACCCTTTGTCAGGTCTATGGTTGACAGGTAAAGGGCTCCCCTAACCTCTCTAGGACCTCATCCGTCCTGGACATGCGATATGTGTCAACTCTGTGCAGCTGTTAGGCTTGTGGCTGTCATCACAGAACCTTGTGGCCTCATTCTTTTTGGGAATCAGTACCACTGGGAAGACCCAGGGAGAGCTACCATCTCCTTAATCTCCCCCTCTCTGACATGTCTTACTCCTGGGACTTTGTAGGTGGCTGTGTCAGTGGGGTTTAGGACCTTGTATCCACATGGTGCTCTGCCTGTGTGGTATATCTTGCTTTCCACATGAACATTTCACCAACTGTATGCAGCACCCCATGCATTTCTACAGCTTGGGCTGGTGTCAGCCACAATGAGACGGTGATAGCATCCATTGAGAATTCTCCTTAACCTTGCCTGGAAGATCCACCAACAGGTCTGCTTAAGCCCCCTCTTCCAGATAGCTGCACACAGCCATGTCTGTCTTCTTCTGGTCATGGTAGGGTTTCATCATGTTTATGTGGTAGACTCACTGTTTGTGCTCCTCTCCGGTAGCTCCACCACATAATTAATGTCACTCACCCTTCTGACCAGCAAGCAAGGCCCATCCTAAGATACCTGTAATTTGTTCTGTCAGACAGGGATAAGCACCATCAACTGTTGCCCAACTTTGTACTTCAGGGCTCTGACCCCATAGTCATACCATGTCTTCTGCCTCTGTTGGCAGTGGCTAAGTGCTCCTGGGCAAACTCCATGATCTCCTTGAGCTGTGACCTGAAATTTAGGGCATAATCCACAACAGATTCCCCCTTGGGAGCACGCTCACCCTCCCTTTCATCCTATACCAAATCCAGGGGGCCCCTTACCCTATGGCCAAACAGGAACTCAAAAGGTGAGAACCCAGTGGACTCCTGGGGGACTTCCCTATATGCAAATAAGAGATGGGGGTAGGTACCTGTACCACTCTCTTAGTGAGTGCTCTTAACATGGTCTTAAGAAACCCACTGAATTGCTCAACCAGACCATTAGTCTGGGGGTGGTGTGACAAGGTGCTGAGCTGCCTTACCCTGCACTTCTTCCAGAGATTAACTATCAGATCAGACATGAAATTGGTGCCTGGCCCAACAGAATCTCCTGGGGAAAATTCACTGGGCTAAATATCCCCAACAATTTATCGGTCATCTTCTCAGTCTTAATGGAGGACAAGGGCACTGCCTCTGGGTACTTTGTGGCATAATCTATGACAGCCAAAATATACCACTTGCCTGTGTGACTTGGGTGCTATATGGCCCTATAATGTCCATGGCAACTTTCTGAAATGGTTCTTCAATAACAGGTAAGGAATCAAAGCCACTTTAGCCTTGTCCCCAACCTTTCCAATCCTCTGGCACTGTGGACAAGTCCAGCAGTAATTTGCCACATCTTTAAAAATACTGAGCCAATTTTAATAAAGTGTGCTTAATTATAAAAAAAAATACTGAGCCAGTAAAAATTGTTAGTCAGTCAATCACCTTCTTGTACGGCAGACCCCTAGGTGTCCTAAAAATGGTATGTTGTGGGCCAAGATCAGAAACTGCTTTCTGTACTCCCTAGGAACCACTATGTGCTGAAATATCCCTTCTTCCTGTCCTCCCTTAAGAACACATTCATAGTACAGGAGCCCATTCTCCCAGTACACTTCCCTTGTCCCAGAACTCGGAGAGTCTCCTTCTACCCTATTGGCTAACTTCCTTAATTTTTGCCGGGATGGGTCAGCTTGCTGAGCTCTCCCTAGCTCTGCATGCATGAACTTTCCCAAAACACACTCTTCTACAGAAGAGCCACCCATGGCTGAGCTCTCTTCAGTCCATAGCTGTGGGTCAGAACTGCTGCTCCTTGCTCATTCTTCAGCTACAACTTCTCCTGCTACTGAAGTAGGGGTTGCTATCTCATGTACTGCCCCCTCTGTGTCCTCAGGAGCCTGGTTCCCTCATCCTGCTATGGGTAGTGACATACACAATACTGACCCTACTGCCAAAGTCATTACCCAAGATTACATCCACAGGCAGGTCTGGTACGACATCCACCTCCCATATACCCTGGCTACCTTCCCAGTTCAGGAAGATCCTGGCCACTGCCACTGAGACCGCTAGATCCATCACTCCTCTAATCCTAGAAAACTGGCCAGGATCTGTTCCTCCCAAATTAAATCCAACTTCACCATAGAAATAGAGGCCTCACTGTCCCTCAATCCCTGGGTTACCAATCCATTCACCACCTCTGGGTACATATGTCTAGTGGAATTAGGGGGCACTGCACTCAGTGAATGGGTGCCTCCACCCAGAGGGTTGGTTTAAGGGTAGCATAGCTGCTATGGGTATAGCCCTCTGGGACACTAATACCCCCCTCTAACCCCTCTAGTGGCTTACACAGGTCAGCAAATAAACAATCACATATGACATAGGAATACAATATTGAACCCACACTTGGTACACTTTCCACCAGGGCTGGATCAGCTGCAATGGCCCTGGAGACCCCCTGTAAAACAAGACCTGTGATAGAACAGTGCAATGGCAATACAGTATCCCCTCCACAAAGGTACACACTAGCCAGGTTAAATGCAGAAAGAATAGAATTTGATTTATTCAGGGGATGTGAATAGGTGTGAGGCAGCAGTCTAGCATTTGATTTCAGATCTGATTTAATCAGGTTAAGCATGCATGCACTAGGAGTCCTTCTGGCACAGTCACACACGCTCTGGGTACCCAGTTGTTAATCAGGCTAGCCTGAAGCATTGCCTAGGATAGGCCGGCATTGCAGCTGTTGTTGGGGTCCTTAGGAAAGAAAACAAGCAACATGCGCTTCAACCCAAATTTGTATTCTGGAGCCAGATGGCTCAGTCTATTGTGATCAACCCAAACAATAAAATCAGATGACACACAATGATTGCAGCCTTGTTGCAGGGAGCTACCCTGTTAGTTACTCATGTTACCCAGACCAGGAGGCAGGACTGATGAGATGAAGACCTCAGGATGTTGTTCTGGCTGGCCAGAGGACGCAGGGCCCACATGATGCACCGTGGTGACCAATCCTGTTTGGTGGTGTTGAGCAGGGAGCCGAATCCCCAGGCGGGTCTTTTATCACAAGAGTCTCTGTGGTGGGAGCAGCAGTCTAGGCTGAGACGGTGAGGCCTAGGCCAGGTAGAAAGTTCGGATTTAAGTCCATAACAATGCTGGAGCAGCTTCCAGCTAGCAAACACTTGAACACAGGGAACCAATCGCGACCCACATGACACATCCAGCACATTTATAAGTAAACAAATATTAAGCCACAGCACGGATGAAGTCCATTTGCAATATTACAGGATCTCTGTGCAAACTTTTCGTTCTACGACTCTATTCTGTACCTGACAGGCCAATCGCTTCAGGAGCAAGTCTTCAGTCCACATTCAGGTGAAATTCACTCTCTTTCTCTCTATTCAGAATTTAGGTCTCAAGAACAGATTCGGATATAGTTGATTCAGTTTGCAGGCTTCTTCACACTGGAAGATGGCAGTAGGCAGGCCAGATGCAACCTTCCCGCTGAATCCCCCTTGCTACCACACAGGAGCAGCTACTCAAATCACTCGAGCTGTTCACTCTCCAAACTCCAACTCTTGACTGAAACTCTGCTGCAGGCAGCTCTAGGATTTCCCAGTGATCCAAACAGTTCTGTTGGTTGATCTAGCTGTCTGTCACAGAAAGAGCTCCCCCTCCAGGTCCATTTAGGTGCCAAACAGTAAAAACTACAATTCCTACAGAAATTTACTCCCACAAGCCCTCTAGGGACAGTCTCCATTTTAGAGTCCCCAAAGGTACCGATTGGTCCAAACTGGCAGTCCAGAACCAAAATGGTGGTTCGTAGCAGAAAAGTCCATGCTGCAAAGGAAGGCAGGTTAGACAGACTACTATATTATTATTATTATTAAAGCAGATAATCAGCAAACAATCACAGATCCTATGAGGGCTCCCTCTGTGCACATAGAGATGGCAGAATGGAGCAGAAATACCACAGCCCAGGTGGGACTCAAGCCTGAAACCACTCGGCTCCTACCCAGATTAATTATATTCTGCAAAATAGATAGCTCTTAAAGAGACAGGCACTGAGGCTAACGGGGCACTCTCGTGCAGGCATATTCCAACTGTTTAGACATAGAACACCAGCCTGGCAGTGGACATTAGGCAAGCTCAGGAAGACATTTTAGGAACCCCAATTTGTAGGGGAGTTACACACATTATGATATATGTTCTATTAGATCAATAATAATTTGCCTCTGGCAGCTAACATTACAGTATTAGACTTTTTTTTATCCCAGCTGAAATATTTACAAGAAGACTAGCTGATAATGAAAATTAAACACAGAAACCTGAAAAAAAAATTACACAAAAGTTGTTATCGGGCATATGATTGTGCTGTCTCTTTCCCATCATCACACTGCTGCTACCCCCATTCCCTCCCCCCAACTATGCAGTGAATACACAGAAAGAGGGGAACACAACCTCAGTGGGCAAACCAATGAGTGTAGGCAGCACTGAGGGCAGTATTTGGACTTGGAGATGGCACAGGAACTAGTAGTGAAGATCCAGGGCAGGACGAGATGTCTGTACCGGGACTGGATGAAGCAGCCCAGTGCTCAGATAGTTGTGGACCTCCTGTATACTGGATATCCCAGATAGCACCTTTTGTTGGGCAAATGGGATAGCTTTGACCTCTTGTATACTGTGTAACTCAAATAACACCTTTGTTTGACAGATGGGATAGTTTGGACCTCCTGTATACTGGCTACCCCAGACAGCACCTTTTGTTGGACAGATGAGATAACTTGGACCTCTTGTATACTTGATACCCCAGATAATACTTTTGTTTGACAGATGGGATAGTTTGGACCTCCTGAATGCGGGATACCCCAGATAGTGCCTTTTGTTGGACAGATGGGATAACCTGGACCTCCTGTATACTTGATACCCCAGATAGCACATTTTGTCGGGCAGATGGGATAGCTTTGACCACTTGTATACTGTGTAACCCAGATAACACCTTTGTTTAACAGATGGGATAGTTTGGACCTCCTGTATACTGGCAACCCCAGATAGCACCTTTTGTCAGGCAGATGGGATAGCTTTGACCTCTTGTATACTGTGTAACCCAGATAACACCTTTTGTTGAACTGATGGGATAGTTTGGACCTCCTGTATGCTGGATACCCCAGATAGTGCCTTTTGTTGGACAGATGGGATAACCTGGACCTCCTGTTTACTTGATACCCCAGATAACACCTTTTGTTGAACAGATGGGATAGTTTGGACCGCCTGTATACTTGATATCCCAGATAGCACCTTTTGCTGGATAGATGAGGAGGCAGTATATAGCACAGTGGTTTAAGGCTCTGAGCTGTAAACCTGGAGACCTGTGTTAAATCCCACAGCCCCCACTTGCATACTGTGTGAAACTGAACAAGTCACTTAACTTCCTTGTGCTCCCAGGTCGCACCTGTAAACAGGCTTCAGCTTAGTGTGTCTTTCCTGGTAAAATAACAAAAAAAAGATTGGCTAGGTTGGAGCCTACATGGGTTTTCCATCTTCCAGGTTTTATTTCTCAAATGGAATTTGACTGGATGGTTATTTTTGTAAGAGAAAAAACTGAATTCAAAGACACAGAATTCTACATATTACACTAAGGTTCATACTAAGGAGTAAGGTGCCAATAAGGCTGGAAAGCCCATGGATTGCTCCTGTCATTTCACCAGTAATAAACTACACTATTTCCATTTATGATGTAACTATCGAGTCTTTGCTTGAACAGGGCCTTGTTTTCACTTATTATAACCTCTGTAGGCAACCCATTCCAAGGTTGCACCAACCTCTGTGTGAAGTCAGCCTTCCTTTTATTAGTGTTAAGCTTCCTAGGTTGGAGTTGTAATGGAAGACCTCTAGAATTGTGATCAACATTTTAAAATTTAAGGTATATCTCATTCAATAGGTAGTCATCTTGCATTATGTCATAACATGTTAGCAAATCTCCCCTAATCCTTCTAGTCTCTAGAGACATTAATTTAAAATTGTTTAATCGCTCCTCATAGGGCACATTTCTTTGACCATGAACCATTTTTACTGTCATGCAATGCAGAATACTTAATGTATGCTAATTACTGTCACAACCCCACTCAGCAGGTCAGGCCCTCTGCTCCCACAGTGCCAACCTCCGAGCACAGTATTGTGAACAGGGTAACAAACCAGGGTCACCCTCCTGTCTGTTTTGTGGGTCTGAATCACCTTTGGTCTCAAGTTCTGGAGGGATTCAAACTGTGAAACTCTTGCTAGCGTACCCAACTGTACAGGCTCAGATAATTCTGCTCTTTGGGGAATGCCATATATCTTTCGCCTACGGGCACCTAACTAGGTATACAAAATGAACCCTTAGCAACTCTATGAAAGACCTTAGATAAATTCTTACCTTTTCCCAGTTTGGAATACCATTAAGCTTAGGAACAGTGTTGTCAAAATCTTAACCATCCATGAATAACAGGCAAAAATGAAGGACTTGGAAGACACAGGCAGTCTTTGTAAAATCAGAGGTTTTACTTAAAATAAATAAAATATATAAAATGTAACCACAGAAATATATATCATAAAACACACAATAACTTAAGGTAAAATACAAACATAAACTCCTACCACAAAACACTTAGACTTGTCTATCTAATGTACACCTTCTTACAGTGCTTTAGTTAACTGTTGTTTCAAGAGAGTCCAAACAGGAATGTCTCTAACTGAAATACAGAATACAGTCAAACTGTCTCTAAACCTGCACCTTCCATAATGTCACCTAGCTCCACCCTGTAAAATATAAAAATTAATACACACAGGATGTCCCATCACTCAGGGGGTATATTACATATGGTGACATCAGCAAAAACTCATTTCCCCATATGACCTTTTGATCTTGAGTTTTTCCTTTGATCTAGTGTGTTTTCTTGCTTTATCAAAGGCATCACTGGACTTTTACAACTCTGCAGTTTTCTTATCTAGCTGCAACATAGTTTTTCAGCACCAGTTCAAATTAACTGCCCTCCCTGAGGATGTCATAAAATTGATATTTTAGTTCCTGGCTTCAAGCAACACAGATCCTGAACAAGGCTATAAAATGCAAGTTCTTGGAAGTTAAACACATACAGAGATCTGCTGTTTAACATATCCTGTTGAACTGAAACCTAGGGGGGGAGGGGTTATCCCAGGAGTACAGGATGTCTCATGACAGCCACTAAATAACACATTTGTATATTACAAAATAATAGAGCAATCAGAACCAGCTGTCCAAGTGCCACAATTACCACACTGCACTGTAGACTGACTGGACTTCAAGCCGCTCCATAAGTAATCAAAAGACATCCACAAACAGCCTGTGACAGCTACAGAAACAAAAAAGACATTTGGACACTTGGGAATTGTCAGTGGGTTATTTAAAGGGGACAGGCAATGTATGCTGATTGGCAGTTGACTCTCTCACCTGCCCTCCCTTCCCTCCTTCTACATCCTCGATGGGACTACTCTAGAGGACACTTCCTCTTTTAAATACCTGGGTGTCTGGCTCGACCAACACCTTAACTTTTCTGCACATATCAACACCATCCTTCAAAAACTGCACCCCAAGCTTGGTGCACTTTACAGGAACTGTAGTACTCTACCACTACAGGTTGGGTGCAGTATTGTTCAGAAAATGATACTCCCTATTTTTGACTATTGCAGTGCTGCTCCCAAGTTTTCCCTCACCAGATTGGATACTCTCGTCAATGCTTTCTGCTGTTTTGCTCTTGACACCCCCTACCGCTCCCGTCACTACTCCCTGTACCACTCTCTTGCTTTCTCCTCACTGGAGGGAAGACATCTCACTCATTCACTGCACCAAGTTCACATCCAAATACTGGATTGGGACACTTCCCTCCTACCTTCCCACCTCTCTCGCTGCTCCTCCCTCCTCCTCCCTCCCTCTCAGATCCACTGAAGCTCATACACTGCTAGCTATTCCTCATCGCTATATCTCCATTGGACAGGAATCTTTCTCCTACCACTTCCCAAAGCTTTTGAACTCCCTGCCACCTCCTAACCAGCTCTCCTTGTCCTCAAACGCTATCTTCTTAGCACTACATAACTTCTATTTGCTAAACTGCACTTTTCTATAACCCCTCTCCTCCCTCCTCACTAAGTGAATTCTCCTTCTCCTTCTACCCTACCTATCTGCAGTCCCCCACCAATCTGTCACACTGGTCGAATGGTCTCCCCCACTTCCAATCCCCCCATCCCTTATGTGTATCCCCTGCTCCCTCCCCTACTCTCCCAGGTTATAGCCCCTTCACCCTCCTGCCCTTCCCTCCTCCTGTCCTCTCTGCCTGTGCCTTGCCTTGCAGGGTTCTCTGCACCATGAAAGGGTGTAGGGCCTGGTCCCTTCTCCCCTTGTCCATTTTGTCCCACTGTCTAATCCCATTTCCCCTTGCAGGATTTCATCACATCCTGAAGGGGACTAGATTAGGCATATTTTTGTATCTCTTTCCTACCCTTCTCCCTCCCCCCACCTCTTTATCCTTTGTGCTCCCCCTCCCCTACCTCCTCCTCCCCACCCCTTCTGCCCCTTTCCTCCACCTCCCCTTCTATCCGCTCTCCCTGCTGCCTAGTCCAATTCCTCTGGCAGGGTTTCTCTGCATCCTGAAGGGGTTCTGATTTTAGGCTCCCCTTTCCCCTTTTTCTTCTCTTCCCCCACCCTCAATTCATTGCCCTCCCCTCACCTTTTACCTGTCTCGGTTCCCCTTGCAGGGTTTCTCTGCATCCTGAAGGGGTTCTGATTCTAGGCTCCCCTTCCCCTTTCTCTTCTCTCCCCCACCCTTAATTCATCACCCTCTCCACTCCCTTACCTGTCTCACTCCTGCCCTCCTGCCCGTTTCATCCCCAGCAGCCAGTCTTCTTCTCTTACAGGGCCCTAAGCTTATTTGTGGCTAGGTGGCCTCCCTCCCCTTCTCCTCTCCCTCCCACCCTCGAGTCATCACCCTCCCAACTCTGCATTTGTCTCATTTTTGCCCTCCCGTGGGCCTCCAAGCACTTCCCTCCTGTTGCTCAGCCTATCTTCATGGCATCTTCATGGTACTTCGACTTTAGCTTGCCTCCTCTGAGAGTTTTCATGCTCTCAGGCTGCTGCTAAACCTGCGCAGTTGTCTAAGTCACTTGGTCTGTACCTGTACCACACTGTTATCTTTTGTAATTGTGCTGCATTGATTTGCTCATGTATTGATTTACTCCTGTATTGTAATTTGTTTGGCTACTCTCCCAACATTGTAACCCCCTTCCCCAGGACGCTTCTGGAAATGAGCTGTTTCATAGCTCATGTTGTCTTTCCTGGTGAAACATTTTCCGTATAAAAATAAATAATAATGTTCTATACACAGAAATAAAATTCATACCGCCAACATATTCATATTTAATTGTACCACAATGAAGGATGATGTGAAAAAACTGTGTTTTCAATTGTTTTCTTGTTATGGACAACATTTTCCACAGTTCTCTTCATGAAACCAGTAATTTGGAGTTTGTAATATATCACCACTTGTGTATAGAATCCTAAACATGAGCTGTTGACCTATTAAAACCCTGCTCAGAGTTCTGTACACAAACTATGATGTAGTTAAAACTCCAGGGTCCCAATATTCAGACAGTGGTGCAAGTGCAGCACAAATATTTGTGCTGTGCTTGCCCCTGCATTCCCCTCTCACCCCCCCCGGCTGCTGCAATTTTCAGTTGGATAGTGAGTGGCACTATATCACAAAATATCAGGCTATGTTGGTGCAGCTCTAAGTGAAACTTCACTGCCTCGATATGGACTGGGCTGTATATAGCTCACAGGGAATAGCACTGTTTGAAATGGGATGGTGCCAAGACCCCTAAGAGCTATATTCAGCACACACATGCAGATGAACCCATTGGGCAAGGAAGCTGTTAAAGAGCCATTTGCATGCCCATTATGGTCTCATTTGCATAGGGTGCAACAGCCCCTTAGTGTCATTTACGTAGAGGAAACAGTTAGCCCTGGTTGCAGAGTGGTCCCCCCATCACCTGATCATGCCTCAGAGCTTTGTTACATATACCTTGGTGGTTCAGTGTGTCCCTCCACCCCTGATTGTACCCCAGAGCTCTCTATAATAGTCCCTGATGCTTCAGTGTGTTCCGCCACCCCTAATCGCTCCTCAGAGCTCCCTGTAATACTCTTTGGTGGTCAAATGTGTCCCCCCAGCCCCACTAACTCCTCAGAGCTCCCTTACATATACTTTGGTTGGCCAGTGTGGCCCCCACCCCAGTCACTCCTCAGAACTGTGTGTAATAATTCCTGGTGTTCCAGTAAGTTCCCCCACTCCACTGATCACCTGTTCACACAGTTTGCAAAGAGTTCCTGGTGGTTCAGTGGCCCCCCCACTCCCCCAGTATAAAAACAGATAGCAGATCCTAGTGGTTCAGTGGCCCCTCAACAGTCCCCCCACCCAACCCACCTGCTGTCATACCACCTCTCCTCACCTCCCTTGCCCCCTCACCCTGGTGGCTGGTGCTCTTCCCAACTAGATATGTTAACCGGCACAGCTCTCCTCTCACATCCACAGCTGGTCACCATATGAGCTATCAGTGAGTGTGGGTACTGTAGAAACATCTGTTCCTACAGTACATGCATTCACTGAGAGCTCATATGATGGCTGGACATGGAGGTGAGAGGAAGGCTGTTCTGGTCACTGTATCTAGTTGGAAGGAGCCCCAGATACTGGGGTGAGGGGGTGCAGAGAGGTGGGATGTCGGGTAGGCAGAACAGGTGAGGGGCTGCTGGGGGGCCACTGGACCACCAGCACATGCTATCTGTTTCTATACTGGGGCATGGGGGAGCCGCTGACCCACCAGAGACTCTTTGTAAACTGTGTGAATGGGGGGTCGGGGATGGGGGACATAGGACACACTGGATTACCAGGGACTATTACATAGAGTTCTGACAAGCAATCAGGCTGGGGGACACATTGAAACACCAGGGACCTTAGAGCTCTGAGGAGTGATTGAGGGGGTGGGGACACACTGGACCACCAGGGACTATTACAGAGGGGTCTATGTGATAACGGCTAACGCCTAAAGGTGATCACCGTTATCGCACAGTCAGAGTGCTGAAAAGATTTCGGCACTCTGACAACCCCAAGACAGGGACAACAGTGCTGGTGGAGAGTTTTAATGCTTTCTGTAGCGGGAGCCTGTGCCCCCATACTACCCCTGCATCCCCTACTTAAGGATTCTCAACCCAGGGGTGCATGTCGGGGGGGGGTGAAAGTATTAAAAAGATAAAGGTTCCGGCCAGGCGCAATAAAATCACACCAGCATCCGCACCCAAACCCGGTACCTCACCCACCCCAACCACTAGCCAACCCCCAATGCTATGGCGCAGCTTGGCCATCCACCGCAGCGCCACCCTCTACAGTCCCTCCGCCCCTCCCAGCCAACGCTCACCGTGTTCACTCCCCCCCCACAAGCATACACATACCACATCCTGTCACCCAGTTCACCCACCCCCCGTCTGCTCCCCCATTGCCATGAGGGGATTGCTCCAGAAGGGAGTCACCATTGCAGATGGCTCCCTTCCTCATGCGCCCACCTCACGCGTTACTATTACAGAGAGCTCTGATGAATGATCAGGAAGTGGGGGGACACACTAAGCCACCAGAGAATATTTAAATGGGTTTGAATGGGAGAACAGGGGCATGCGAGTACAGTATAGCCACCCTGCCTTTGGGGGATGAGGGCATGGGCTTAGCATTCCATTAAGATGTCGTTTTCAGTGGTGGTAAGTAGTGCCACTTGGAGGGACATTTACCACCACTGCAAACCTTTGAATATACTGCTGCGCCAGTATGCATGAGAGGACCTCTACATTTGTATAGGCACAGCGGTATTTTAGTGCTTTGGCGATGCTGGCTTTGAAGGGTGCTCCCAGGGCCTCTGAATATGGGCTGGCTGGGAGTGACCATGTAAACAGGTTAACTGGGCACTGATCTTTGACTATCCATCCCCAGATCACTGGTTCCATGAAAAGAACTGTAACAGAATGCTGCCCATAAAAACAAAACAATGCAAAAAACAGTTTTGTGAATCACTTTTTATTCAGGTACATTTCAATATGGATTATAAAGGACTCTCTATATCATTTCTGAAACTGGGACCATTATAAACAATTTCCAATTAGAAATCATGTTCTGTCCTCTATAACTTCTGATTGCTTTCTTCAGATTGTTGAGCTGGGTAGTTGTCTAAACAGCTTGTTTGCTATTGTAACATGTTATTGACTAACATCATAAGACATATCAAGCTGAAATCAAATGGGGTTTTATTTGAAAAGAGTATAGTTGCAGTGTGGTTGAATGTTCACACTAAATGAAATGGGTACATGAATATCATGCCATATGTTGCTGGATAAAGCTCCATTTCAATGAAATGGCACCTCCACACAAGATTCTGACAATTTTCTGTTTGAGGGAGGGAATGGACACTTCTTTTAATTTAGTATGGGTCCATGGCAATGCTGTGTGGAGGAATGTAGGTGTTTTTACAACAATACTGCAACATACAATTTCTTAGGTGCAGTCCTAAAACTCATGGAAACTATATCCAAATATCTTAATATTTCTAGATCTGCACTAGATGACTAAACTTTACAGCCATCCCATCCCTAGCTCTAGGAGACAATGGCACCTTAAGAAGTAAAGTAACGGAATGTTTCCTGTAAACAGAAATACTGAAGGCTGATTCAACAGCTGTCATTGAGTTCCAGTTGCAAAGATAGCTTAAGCAAACAGTCTTTTTTTCTGCCTGTTGCAGCCTATAAAAGCTATTCAAGTAAAATTGCTAGAGGAATAGGAAGTGTACAGAAACTTTTCCATTAGCTGGCACAACTATTGTGAGAATTTGAAAATATAAAAGTTGCAGTAAGGAATGTGAAGAATGTAAATGCAATGGGTTGCAGGAATTGTGTGTGTGTGTGTGTGTGTGTGTGTGTGTGTGTCCATGTATATATCTGCATTTTGGTAAAGGTGGAAGCAGATTGCCAATGAAGCAGGAAAATAATTCTCTAGTCTCAGCCATCTGTGATGTCAAGGAGATTAGAGCCACCTTTGTGTACGCAGCAAAAGGAATTTTCCATTCTTTAGCACAATCATCCCTTGCCTTGATGAGCACTTAGGATTCTATTCAACTATATTTTGCATGCCTGTTTCCCAATAGAAAAAAAAGTAAGGCAAAGGGAATGTAAAATGCATGTAATGAGTCGTTAAACGGTGCCCATAGAGAGTAAAAAAATAACAATCTGCATTCCTAATTGAGTTAGTCTCAGACCATCTGCATTGATTGTTTGAACCCACCCTTAAGTAAGTGTGAAATGGCTTTTGTATGGAGAACCAAAATATTATTGCCAGCTTTGCAGAGCAAAATCAATGGCATTTAGTAGTTTGATATAATTTCAAGAAGCTTGTAGTGCCTCTTCAAATTCTAGTTGGTCCTTTCATTCTGGATGGCACAGCCTTGGCAGACTAACAAGTGAGAGTAATAACTGGAGCCCGCATAAATTATAAACCTTGTCTGCAGGTTTCCTTTCTTTTCTAAATGATCCCTTTTGGTTTTTGCTGTTGCTTGAAGCTTCGTTTGGTAGTCTGCAAATTGTGACCAAAATCTGAACCCACAGAGCTGTGGCAGAGTTTCAAAAACTCTGCCCTCTCTTCTCAGTCACAGCTGGGGACTCCTACTACTGTGATACTAAAAAGATATTAATGACATTTTACCATGAAGTGGGAGATATTAAAAAGCATGTGTTCAAACAGTTGCCAACAGACAGATTAATTCTTCTTACTAGAGCGGATCTTTTATAATTCACTGCATCTCATATTCTGTTTCTAATCATGGTCCAATGGCCACATTTGCTGAAGGGATCTATGTGTCTGAGTGTACACATGGGCTTCCTATGCAATATGTATCAGAGATACTGCATCAGTCTTGTGTTTTAGATTAAATTAGTGTTAAAACGAGTTGTTCCAGTGTCAGTATGGAGCTTCCAAGTCAGCCAATGTGCCCTTCTCCACTGAGAATATAACTCCTGGCACTTCTGGGCTGGTGGTTGAGAGCTGAAAACATAGTGCTATGGGGAGCATCTAGTTCTTGGTAGGCCAAGCAAGATTGTGACTCCTCAGTGGTTGCCACAAAAAGAGGAAGACTCAGACCAACATGCATCCAACAACACATTTTTTTTAAATAAGATTTTCCTATTCACCATTTATCAAATTCAATTGTATTTCCAGTTCACAAAATCAAATCATTAAGTTCTTCAACTCTGCCATGAGCAATGAAGCAGACAACGCACAGAACTAGCAGTTCTCATGTAGCCCAAAGACAGTAGCAAGCAATTTGAATAAAATAGAAATCTGTTTAAACCGTATGTTTATTAGGGTTTCCTTTTAAAGCACATTGTGCAGCTAAGCCTTGGTACAATTACAGGTTAAGTAACTTGCTGACTGACTGGCTAACTGACTAATGTGGGAAACCTACTGTGACAATCAGATAAATGGAGGAGTATTTGCACGAGCTACTGAAAAAAGAAACTTAGTAAGCTGAATCCTGCAGCCACAGCTGTATTGTCTGGGCAGGAAGTGTGGCTAATTTGGCCCTTGGAAGATGTAACCATCATCAGGACCTGTAACCATATCAAGCACTTATACGATAGTTAAAGTCCTATAATAAAAATGCACAGCATACAGCTTTACAACTATATAAATTAATTAAGCATGCTATGAGTATGAGGGATTTTATTTATTCCCTTGCAGGTATAATAAAAAACATACTTAATCTGCATGGTGCAACTGAACTGTGTACCAGCACTAACATGATAGCCACTCTTCCAGTACTTTTCATAAATAAGCAGAAGCAATTTAGATGCAACACATTGCAAACAGACGCAAATACCCACCAAAATGTAAAGCTATAACTCAAATATATACAGATCAGCAACTGACAGATAATGCACACACACAGTTCCCGTACAGTAATTCAGTCTGTAGTCCATATGTGCAATGTCAAGGCAAAAATCATACTTATTGTATTGTTTATTTTATTATTGACATAAGGAATTGTTTACTGGGGTTGCTCACTGGGGAGTGAAATCCCCTTTTGCAGGAGTGACTATATGAGTATAACAGTTAAAGGGGAACAGTCAGTACTAGAAGCCTCACACCCAAGTGTGGGGCTGGTCACAATTTGCACTTTGTGTGCAAAACATTTTTTTTTTACTTAATGTTTACTGCGGTGCAGTAGATTGCATCAGACTGATTCTGTTGACTTGCAAGTAACTACAAATCCCAGAAGCCCCAGCAGCTGACATCAGGGAGGGCAGTAGTAGAGGGAGATTCAGTAGCCTGCAGTTCAAGTTAGAGTTTTATAAGCTCTGATCTTTTGTTTGCTGGTCCCACTGTCCTCCCTTAGCTAAGTACAGTCTCAGAGGACTGTACTTATCCCTGGGAGAACAGCAGGACTCACAACCATCTGATCAAAACTTGTAAAAGCTCTGACATGCACTGCAGGCCATTGAATCTCCCCCTGCTGCAGCCCTCCTCTGCTAGAAACATAAGGTGCTTTTACACGGGGCTTACCTGTACTGCTGCTTCCATGATGTGCTTTGTTTCTCTTGGTCTGCTGTGCTTAAAAGGTACTTATACATGCAGTAATCTGTATCAGGATGAGTGGTACAGATCAACTGCAACATTACCCTACAGGAAATCTGCTCTGCAACAGTCAAGAGAGCATGGGACAGAAATGAGGAGAAGGGTGCTAGTACACAGCTGGGTGAAATGCTATAAGAGACAATGAACCCAGCCAAGCAGGGACTGCGGAATCGGTGAACGCTCACTTTTGTTGCGAAGCACATTGTTTGTAGAAGCCACACAGGGCAAGGTTGCAGTTGATCTGTACCGCTCATTTCAATACAGATCACTGCATGTAAAAGTGCCTATAGAAACAGAGATTTTACTGAAAATAAAAAGGACCATTGGCCCACTCTGTCGCTTCAGATGATTCCTACCAACTCTGTCTCCACAGACATTAACAGGTCTCTGACAATGCCCTCTCCTCAGCAAATATAGAGTAAAATATCATGTAATCAACAAATACAAGGTAAAACAAGACATAATGGATAAATACACTGCAAACATTCCATAATCAGCAAATAAAGATAAAATTACATAAATAACAAATACATTGTAATCATGACATAATCAGCCAATAGAGTAAACATAATGTAATCAGCAAATACAAAATAAAATATCGCATAATCAACTAAATACAGAGTAAACATCTATCAGCACAATACATTGCAAAACATGATATAATCAACAACTACATTGTAACCATCCCATAATCAACAAATCCCATAATCAACAACTACCGTGCAAACATTACGTAATCAGCAAAATACAGAGTAAAACATCACAAACAACAAACACAGAATAAAACATCAGATAATCAACAGGCACAGAGTAAACATCAGATAATCAACAAACACAGAGTAAACACCATATAATCAACAAACACAGAGTAAACATCAGATACTCAGCAAATACAGAGAACCCATCAGATAATCAACAAACACAGAGCAAATATCAGATAATCAACAAACACTGAGTAAACATTAGATAATCAACAAACACAGAGAAAACTTCAAATAATCAGCAAAAATAGGGCCAGATTTTCAAAAGCCCTGAGACTGCTACAAACCCTGAGTGTGCCAAAGATATGGTGCACAGGGCTTGTGGCAATCTAAAAGGATTGTCTATCCCTTTCAGCAAATGATGCTTGCTAGACCATCTTTTTTGTGGTCTAGCTTGCTTCAGTATCTGGGACAGTTTTCATGGAACTTGCACCTGAGATTTGGCGTAAGCTGACTTAAAGCGGGTAAACTATCATAACTGTGCCTGAAATTAGAAAAACGGGTATGGTTGCGGCAAATGGGGTTGGCACATGGAAAGGTTTCGGCACAGAGTTAGATGTAAACCCTGTGCCACCCTTTGAAAATCCAGCCCATAGAGTAAAACATCACATAGTCAGCAAAATAAAGAGTATTTGATAGGCCTCATGCAGGTTGTTGCTGCAGCAACTCACCAGCAAGGCCACATGTTGGACCTGGTTTTCCTGCTGGGGCTTGACATCTTTGATGACAAGGCTAATACGGTTGCTTGATCAGATCATCATGCTGTGAGTATTCTTATCAGGGCCCCCCTAAATAAACTGTCCCTCTCCCTGGTGGAGTTGGTTTGATATGCCCAAAGCATAATCTTGAGCTATCTAAGCTCATGAAGATCTCAGATCACTCAAGCATGTTGCAGATTTATATACAGGGAGTGGAGGAGGCTGTAGAGGTTTATAACTTATAATATGATCCTCATGTTGCCATGAGCTCCCTGCACCATATTGTGTATACCTGAGGATCTCCCACCAAAGTTCTTCATGTTATAATTAGGAGCTAAGGCAGTTAAAGGGCAAAGCACAGAGCTTGGAGCATTCTTTGAGGAGGTCAGGATCAGTGGAGGACAGCTTCACCTTGAGCACCCATTATAAGGAGTACTAGGGACAATAACCCGAAGAAAAGCAGAGCTCCTTCATGGCTGATTGCTGCAAGCAGAAACAGGCCCCTGACTGTTTACAAGCTGGTTGAGTGTTGACACTGTACTTCCAATGGCTCTGTATGAAGTCTGAACCATTGATTGCTTAAGCCTATACAAAATTGCCATCCAGATGAAAATGAGTTAACTGCAGAAAGGTGTGAAGAGTTTGGCCAATTTTCCCCTTCATAGAGTATCCTCTATCGGATCCAAAATCTCCCCAAGTGGGTTATTAGGGGTCAGCATACTCTGACCAATGTTGGGCAAAGGCACTCTGTATGTCTTGAGTGAGTTTTAGCCAGTGTTGGTAGCAGAAGTGTTCCGGTTAGTCTCTGAGTTGCATCCCACTTATTGTATGTTGGATTCAGGCCCTGCTCCACTGTTGGTGGACTGTCAGGAATTCACATGTCCAGTTATTACAGAGATAGTCAGGTGTTCCTTAACTGAGGGTATTTTCACAACTGCCCTGAGAAGGGCTGTAGTGAAGCCCCTCCTAAAAATATGTTGTTGGAACTTGACATTCTTTCCACTAGGCCTGTCACATAGTCATCAAATATAGAGTATAATATAACATAATCGGCAGACTACAGTGTCAAACATCTTATAATCAGCAAAGTACAGAGTGAAACAATATACTCAGCAGATGCACAGTAAACATTACATAATCAGCGACTACAAAATAAAATGTCAGATAGTAAATACAGTGTAAACATCACACAATCAGCAAAACACGAAGTGTAATAACATTATGAGCAAAATATGGAGTAAACATCACAGTCAGCAAATACAGAGTAAAGAAATCACACAGTTTGCAAATACGCAGAATAAAATATTACATACTAAGCAAACACAGAATAAGATATTAGATATTTATCAAATATGGAGCCAACATAACAGAAAGCAGCTGTGCTGAATGACTACTTCTGCTCAGTATTCACTACGGAGAACAGCTGTCTCTTGCCATACAGTGGCATAAAGGCAGCTGGGGGAGGGATCCTGGAGATTAGGCTGAAGAATTAAGCTAGCAAAAGAGTCAGAAAAGGGTTAGCAGACCCGAAGGTAAACAAGGCCCAAGGGTCAGATGGGATGCAGCTGAGGGTACTAAAGGAACTAGAATTAGTCTTGGGTGATTCCCAGGTGGGCTATTCAATAGCTCTTTGCAGCAAGGGGTGGTTCCCAAGGACTGGAGGATGGTGAACATAGTTCTGCTACACAAGAGAGGGGAAAAGAAACAGACAGGAAACTATAGATCCATCAGCCATTCCTCCATGAGAGGGAAACTGATGGAGGCACTAGTCAATAGGACATAGTGGAATACCTGGAGAACAATAGGTTTCAAGATAGTCAACAGCATGGATGTGTGGCAGGGAGGTCTTGTCAGACCAACCTAGTGGTTTTCTTTGACTGGATAACTAGGGTAGTTGACAAGGGGCACTATACTTTGACTTCAGTAAAGCATTCGACTCAGTGCCACAGTGAAAGCTGCTGAAAAAGATGGGGGATCTGAGGACAGCTAGGGAACTAGGGAAATAGTAATGTGTGTATGGAGTTGGTTAGAACAGAGGCAACAGACAGTTGTGGTGAATGGGGTCAGATCAGTGGAAAGAGAGGTCATCAGCAGAGTACCACAAAGATCTGGTCTGGGCCCAGACCTCTTCAGTATGTTTATCAGTGACATAAGAGAGGAACTCCAGGACAGGTTGTGTCTATTCTCAGATTACACTAAACTCTGTGGTAGAGTTAACAATTTAGAGGGGATAAGGGAATTGCAAAGAGACCTGCAAAGGCTAAAAAAGTAGTCCAAAGTTTGGCAACTGAAATTCAATGGCAAGAAGTGCAAAATGCTGCACTTAGGGAACAAAAGCTCCATAACAGAGTATTAGATGGGAGAGGTTTAGCTGGGCAGACCATCAGAGGAAAGGAACTAGGAGACATCATCAATGACTCCCCTAAAAAAAACAGCCAGCATAACAAGGCCTTCAGTAAGGCTAACAGGACACTGAAGTGTATTGGGAGAGGGTTCGACATCTTGGGATCTGCCAGTTTTCATACCAGTCGGATATACGGCTGCGGAGCTATTAAGTCAGATCTGCATGCGCGTTTATGCTTTCTGGTGAATTCTTTGCTCGTGCCTACAGGTCGCACGGTTTGCGCGGCGTCCAAAAACTTCAGGGAATGTGTGGCCAGGGTGCCCAGTGTGCCTTTCGAAGATTTTGTGAAAAAATATTAAACGGTTCAAAAGTTATTCAAAAAAGAAGTTCCCATTATAAGTCAATGGCAAAAGTTAACAAAAAGTTTGAAAGTGTTGCAAATGCAGTTTTTACTTTCGGAAATGGCCCTTTTACTTTCAAAAATCTGCCATTTTGTTTTCAGTTAGCGGTCAGAAAAATGCTTGCCATATAAATCTGGGACCCTCTAGCAAGCTAATTCTTTCTGTATTCACCTAGTCGGACCATGAGGATGCTAGGCATGTCTTTATTTTGGGGGTAAAACACCCCAGAAATATGTTTTTCAAATTTCTGGAAAAAGTACTTTCGCAAAGTAGTGTCGCACTTGCGACACTGTCGAATGAATTTGCAAAAGCTTTCGTAAACTTCGACAGTACTATTCAGACTATGGCCAAAATGACACTGGTTATTTGCCACTATGCTGCTAAACAACTGTTTGGTTTTTTGGCTTGAAATTTGGAGGGAAGAAAGCCAACATCTCACAGATGTGCCTTTTGGTAGTTTGGTGAAAATATATTGCAGGGATTCAAAGTTATGGTACTCTGAAGTTGACGCTTTTTCCCATAGACTAACATTGCAGCATCCGCCATGCCTTTCCGGGTCCGTATCTCAGAAACAGTGCGAGATACAGACTTTTCGTCAGAAAAATGCTTACCCCCTTAGGGTGCTAAGTGGTAAGTGCAAACCTAGCCAGGGCAGTCATGACTCATATGAAATTTTAATTTTTTCTCTACGTCGTACGGTTCCTGATATATAAGCAATTTAGTATTCCAAGAGCTCATTTTCTGGTCCCAGGCCCATTATTATGCATACATTCTTTGTACTTACTGTGTTTCTCTATCCAGCTGTTGGGGAAAACCAGGGTGTGTGCTCCAGTTACTGTTACACGTAGCGTTTCCACTCGCGTTTCCGTACCCATTTGCGTTAGCGTTCGCTTTCCTGTGTACGCCACCATGTGCGTTATCCTTTGCTTTCTGTTTGTACTTGCATTTGCGTTACTCTTACCATTTGTGTCTACAGTACTGTTTCTGTTTGCATTTCGCTTTGCGTCACCATGCGCATTACCATTTGCATTTGCGGCCGCCCTTCCTTTTGTGTTTGTGTTTGTCTTTTGTTTTGCGTCATCATTGTTGTTACCATTATCATTTGCATTTCCAATTGTGTTCCCATTCCCATGCCCATGCACATTACAGTTTGCATTTCCATACATGCTAGCATTTGCATTGGCTTCTCTGTTTCCTTTGGCCTTATTGTTGATGTTACCATTACCATTTGCGTTTACAATTGCGGTACCGTGACCATGCGCATAACAGTTTGTGTTTCTGTATGCGCTTGCATTCGCATTTCCATTTCTGTTTCCTTTGGTGTTATTATTGCTGTTACCGTTACCATTTGCATTTACAATTGCGGTACTGTGACCACGCGCGTTACAGTTTTGTTTACATATGCGCTTGCGTTTGCCTTTCCGTTTTTGTTTCCTTTGGCATTATTTTTGCTGTTACCATTACCATTTGCATTTGCAATTGTGGTACCCTGACTGTGCACGTTACGCTTTGCATTTCCATACACGTTTGCATTTGCGTTTCCATTTCTGTTCCCTTTGGCATTATTGTTGCTGTAACAGTTAACATTTGCATTTGCAATAGTGGTACCATGACCGTGCACATTACCAGTTGCATTTCCATATGCACTTGCATTTCTGTTTGCATCACTGTTCACTTTGGCATCACTTTGCGCTTGCGTTTCTGTTAATGTTTGCTTTACCATTTACGTTTGTGTCACCATGTGCGTAACCGTTAGCACTTGCATTTGCGTTGCAGTTACTGTTACTATGTCACAAGACATCACGTGGTGGGCACGCGGGGCCCAAAGAGCTCCATGCTTCCACCACCACATTCCATTCACTATTTATAGTCCTCATTCTCAAAAAGAAGGGAAAGTCATGGTAAAAAAATCCATTTAATGCATTAGTTAGGGTTGTTCCACAGCGACAAAAGTGAGGAAATTCAGTGTTAGGGTTGAAAGCACAACCTTGCACCCCAACCAGCCTGCCCCCCCAACCGGCATTGGGGTGTGTGTTGGGGTCGTCGGTCCTAACTCTCACCCCATTCTCCTATACCTCAGCTTGTTTACACATGTGATGGGATGAGAGTTAGAGCCAACGACCCCAACACACACCATGATGCCGGTTGTGGGGGCAGGCTGGGGGGGGGCAAGGTGGGCTTTCAACCCTAACACTGAATTTCCTCGCATTTGTCACTGTGGAACAACTCTAACCAATGCATTAAACTGAGTTTTTAACCATATATATATATATATATATATATATATACCTGGTGGTCTAACGGACCACCCCAGCCCCGACCCCCATGCTATTCTAATGAATTACATCATTACATCCCTGGTGGTCTAGCAGATCCCCTCAACCCAAATCCCCATATTATTATAATGAATTATGTTCCTGGTGGTCTATGGGCCCCCAGCCCCAATCCCTATTTCATTATAATGAATCACATCCCTGGTGGTCTAGCAGCCCCCCAGCCGGGATCCCTGTGTTGTTATAATGATTCACGTCCCTGGTGATCTAGTGCCCCCCCCCAGCCCTCAGCCCTGTGTTATTATGATTCCCATCCTTGGTGGTCCAGCAGACCCCCCCCCACAGATAGGCAGTCCCCACCACCCTTCTACCCCCTGACCCATCCCTGATCCAGCGACTGGCACAGCCCTCTTCATTCCACCATGGCTGGCCGCTGACTGAGCTGTCAAGAAGTACATACTGTATACAGTATGCGCTCCTTGGCAGCTCAGTTAGTGGCCAGCCGTGATGGAAAGTGGAGGGCTGTGCCGGTCACCAGCTCGAGGATGGGTCAGGAGGAGTGGGGTGGTGGGGCACTGCCTGTCAGTAGGGGGAGTCCTGCTAGCCCATCAGGGACATGAATCAATTATAGTAACATGGGGATCAGGGCTGGGGGGCTGCCAGATCACCAGGGACATGAGTCATTATAATAATACAGGGATCGGTGATGAGGGGGCCATCAGACCACCATGGATGTGGAGCATTATAATAAAATGGGGATTGGGGCTGTGTGGGACTGATAGCCACCAGGGAATGCTTTGTTACATAGTTCTATTGCCACATGGCTACCCACAGCTTGCAGCAAACTATCCAGATGCACCATCTGTGTGGTGCACGACCACAGTTGCACAAGCCATGGGCTTTTGTCACCAGAACCCTACACAATAGCGAATCGGGAGCAGGGTCCGTGACACACCAGCACTCCGTGCAAGCTACCATTGACACAGCTTGCACCAACCTTCAAGAATCAAGCTCCATGCCTTTATTGTTTGTACACAGAGATGTAAAAAAAGACAAATAGCCAACATTTTGTGACCAGCTTGGTCACTTCCTCAGGGCCTGAAAACATTGTCTTTGAAGTCACTTCAATATTCTCAAGGGTAGTGAGCACTTGCGTTGTTATAGATCTTCTTACATAAATAGTTTTATATATATTTGGGTTAACCCATCATTTCCTCAAAGGTAAAGTAATTTTTATACATAAGTGCTGGTTACAGGTTCACCAGCAAATGCTCCGCTGGGGGTGATGAGCATCAGATTATCTGTACATAAAATAGTACTGGCTGCTGTAGCTTCTAAGCTGTACTTTTTTCTTCAAATCATGCATTTCCTTTGTGTCATAGGTCAATGCATTTATTACAATTTAGCATGACCACAGCAAACTACAGCCACATGTTTTATCCTTGCATGTGTAGGGTTTGCAGAGAGACATGAACTAACCAATTTAGACATTTGTTTTCTCTTTGAATCCTTTACAGATCCCTCTTGCTGCCCTCCTTGCATTCTTTATGGGTCCTATCCAATGTTCTTCTAGTACACTGCCTCACTAGTATGCTACCGCAGAGTGTATTAACCACCTGAGCTAATCAGCAGTGTATTTCTGATCATTTATGGTCAGCATTGGAAGTTCAGTACTGCAGAATAATACACAGTACATATTATATTGTGATTTATTCATATCTACTGTAACTCATATGATAAAAGGGTCTGGGGAAACAGAGCTTCCTGATTGTCTGTAGGCATTCTATCAGCCTTATGTTACTCTTTTGTTAACATACATGCAGAGCATAATCCAATGTTAAACAAGTTATGACACTATTTAAAATTCCCATTTTTATTATATTAGCAATAAGGCAGTCCCAGGAGTTATGTTAAAGGAAAGCTCTGGTTTGCCGGGGCTCCCACTCCTGCAAACCTTACCCTCCAGTTTGGGTTTAGTAAAAAAAGTGTTTTTTTTTCTCCCCTGGCAAAGTTGTTTAATTTAATTGTGAAAAGTCTGCTACCCGGAAGTATGGCGGATGCTTAGGCGGCACCATTTACTGTAAAGGTGCGGCAGCACACCATGCGCTTCAATGCAAATGGTGTACATCAGAGCTTTCCTTTAATGATCTGTGACTCACCTTCTAGGGGGAAAGTTGCATTAGGCATATACCTAGAGGGTGATTAACAAACATTAACATAACCCCTGGCCATGCCTTGCTTAATTCTTTATCATTCAGATTTAAAAGATTCAGGAGACTTCCGGTTCCGTCACGGAGTGGTGAACATCAGGTTTGAGAGACCATCCCTCACAATCCACTACAATCGGGCTCCAACAAATAATCTGTGGCATATATTCTACAGTTTTTTATGAAAACAATGAAGTTGGAGCATCACCAGCCATGAAATGGCCAAAACCAATGTAATCACTTCCAGCTGCTTGCTGACATAGACAAGACAGATGATTGCAGGGCTTCTGATGCAGAGCAGGCTACTAGGCCATCCTCGGGCTCCGATGCAAAAAAAAAAACCTAATACCAGTGCCAAAATCAAGAAAAAAAATTCAGAACCTAACTCAGGCGAAGCTATTCTCCAGGCAACAGCTGAGTTTAGAGGTGAGATACGGGATTCCATTAAAGAACTAAAAACTGATATCGGCACCCTACAATCATGCATGGTGGAGACCGATCACCAGATTTCTGAAAAATTCTTCCACATAGACACCTTGGAGGAATCACTCAAAATACTGGCCTCAGAACAGCTTGCAATATCGATTCATCGGGAGGATGCTGAAAATCAGGGCCGATGTAAAAACATACGGATTTTTGGCTTACCTGAAGGTGAAGTAGGTGGAGACCCCATAACATATTCGGATTATCTTCTCTGGCTGGTGCTGAGTTTAGATTCAGAGTTCCAGCTCGACATATAGCGGGCACACCAGGCCCTTGGTCCCAAGCCTTCTTGCCCGGATTCCAGACCCCACTCATTTGTGATACGATTCCTAAGCTATCAAATGAAAGAACAACTCTTGCATAAGGCTTGGCAGAAAGGCAGTATCACGTTAGGTCAATATCGCTTAATATTTGACAATGACTATGCCCCAAGTACTCAGCACCAATGCAGGGAATGTGCTCCCTTATTCCCACTTCTCCACTCTCAAAATATAAAATTTCAGACACTCTACCCAGCGAGACTAACTGTACAACTGCCTTCAGGCCTACAATTCTATACCACAGTGATCGAGGTGGCCAAAGATCTGACTACTAGAGGCATTATCAACACAAAAGGCCTGGAATCACTGAAACCCCGCTTGGAACAATTTCGCCATCAGGACGCTGAGAAACAACATTCAAACCTACTGCTCATGGTTATTTTGAGGAAGCTACATCAGTACAGAAGCCCATCCTTGCCTACATGAAGGAACCTGGCACAAATTGTCTTTTCTCTTTCTAGTGGGGCCTCATTCTCTCTCTGGCTTTGTTGAGCAGGGGATCGGTGGAGTGAGGGGGGCGCTGCATTGATGGGGGTGCTGGGGGGGGGTGCCTCCATTGGGTCTAAGGCAACTCCAAAATAAAAGTTTCCCTTATTTCTTTTTTTTAAATCAGGCCTTTCAGTGTTGCAATTCTGGGCCCCACGACCCTTTGATAGTGGGTCATTGACCAGGCTGGTGGGTCTACTTCTTGAGGATATAGCCCCCTTGTGGGTCTTTCTTCTCCTCTTACCCTTCCTTCATGTCCTATTGCCCTGTGGTTCTCCCAGGGTGGATGTCTTGACGGGCCGGGGGGGGTGAAGGCTGACCGCGGAATGCGATGGAAGGAAGATTCCTGACACTTCCCTGGCTATAAACAGATCAAGGACCTTGAGGAAGTTCTAATAAGAACTCAGTATATAAGTTAATTACCCAGATGAGCCTGACTGAGCTTGAAACCTCCCTTTTTAGTTCTTTAGGATCTGAGCAACATCACCTAATGTCTTCATAATCCCCTTGGGTTTTGACTGTAAGGCTCTACTTATTAACGCAGGGATGTCTCTGATCCCCCAATTGTTCTCAGGGATGTGGCCTTGACATCTAACTCATACATAATAATAATGTTAAACCATCCCTGTAGACAAAACATCTGAACATCCTGCTCAAGTATCTGGGGGCAACACTGGAAATCTGAATCCACAATAGAAGAGAAAACTAAGACATTATCTCTGCTTTCCTGTTTTTTTACATACAGCTCATCCAACAAGAGGACAGCCTCAAGACCAGTACCCACTCGAACTAAGGGTACCTATTCCATTAGGGCACCAAGATTTTGGAAATTCACCATATCACTAGAATATGAATGGGGGGTCTTTACTGGGGTGGGGGCACAAGGGTGATCTATATTAGAGGGCAGAGGTACCTCCTTTCCCCTGTATTTCTCCTGCCACAGTTTATGCCTGTTAAGGTAGGCAATTGCAATCTGGTAGGGGGAAGTGGTCCTCTCTGGGGAGTCCTCTATCTTCCCCAGTGTATACCCCGCATGGAGCTGATCCTTCCAGGGATTCCTTCTCCAACTCCTATTATTAATTACTCCAAATATAGATAAACAACCTTTTAGACTGGATGCTGACCCATAAGACCCATAAGAAACACAATATCAAGGTCACAGGAGTTTTTCCTGATGCCCTTAGTGACCATCTCCCCACCTATTGCGTCTAGAAGAACAATTTCCAACCTCCTCCCCCTAAAACCATGAAGGCTCGGGACCTGGCAAACTTCAATCCTGCCACTTTCATACTAAGTTTAAAATCTGTCGATTGGTCACCCATTACATCCCTCCCTGACATTAATAAGGCAGTAGAATACTTCATCTACACCTTCACTTCCATCATGGACATGCATGCCCCTTTCAAATTAAGGCACGCCAAAGGTAACCACTCCCCCTGGCTATCCCGGGACCTTAGGCAACTAATGCACTCTCGAGATAAAGTATGGAAAACCTTTAAAGAATCTGGGCTACAATATGACTGGCACTCTTACAGGCAATTACAGAATGCATGTAAGGCTAAAATTAATAAAGCCAAGCAGGATTACTTCCATTCCCTGTTGACAATACATCTTGCCAACTCAAAAAACTTCTGGTCTCATATTAACTCCCTACTCAACGTGTAAAGAATGCACTGTCACCCAAACTATGGTCTTTAGGGGGGAAACACTATCTAGCCTTTCTGATATAGCTATAGGCATAAACAACTTCTTCACCGACCTGGACAAATATAAATCTGACTTGTCTTCCACACCCCGTCACCTACAGTCCTCAAACTCTGTGGTCCAGGATCCCCCATTCCATCTAAGACTCACAACATACTCCAAGGTTCTTAAGTTGTTAAATGGCCTCAATCTGGACAACTCCCCAGGATTCAATTCCCTCCAGCATAAATTCTTCAAAATAGCAGCTCCCACAATAGCTCATCCAGTATTTGTATTAATCAATAGATCCTTTCTCACACAAACCATACCAGACAAATGGAAGACTGCGGTAGTTGTCCCCCTACACAAAAACTGCTCCTCTGACCTGGTAGAGAATTACCAATCGATTTCTATATTATGCCCCCTAGCTAAGATACAAGAAAGGATATTCTACAAACAACTTTATTCCAACCTTGAGCAGACCAATTCATTAACCTCACATCAGCATGGCTTCCAGAGAGTGCATGGTACTGAATCTGCCCTCCTGCATGTCACAACGGACATCCTTCATGACCTGGATCAGGGGTTTGTGACCTGGGCCACTTTCATGAACTTAACGAAAGCCTTTGATTTCGTCAATCACCAGCTTCTACTAACAAAGCTCGGCAATATAAGTCTCGATATCCTCTCTATCTCTTGACTCGCCACCTATCTAACCAACAGGTTACAATGTGTCACTTGGTCAGGCTCTATGTCTTCCCTATCACCCATCATGGATGGGGTTCCCCAGGGCTCAATACTGGGCCCACTACTCTTCTCCATCTTTATCAATGAGCTACCATCAAACTGTGAAGAGGCATTAATACAGCTCTAGGTGGACGATACCATACTCTACAGATCTTCTAATGATATTGCATCCCTTGATATCAACCTAGAGAGTGACTTCTGGCAGTTGGAGGCGTGGTTTATGAACAATCTGTTGGTGCTCAACATCAAAAATACTAAGACTGGCCTGGTGGCATAGAGGGTTGAGGCGCTGGCATCTTACCTCAAACCACACCGGTGACCTGGGTTTGGGAACGGACCAGGGACGCCGGGGGTCAGCAGGGGAAGGAGAGGATTGAGCATCCGATGGGCTGCTCTCCTCTCCTGGGGTGGGTTAGGACAGCATGTCACTCTGCAGCAGCCCCCAGTGGAGACCGGGAGAATGGCAGAGGGATGTCCATGTGGGAAAAACTCCAGAAAAAGTGGAACTGCACTGGGATCCGCCGGATGATGGTGGCCATCCCCGACGATGCCCTCGAGCAATCCCGGCAGAGTAACATCTGCCTCAGCAGCACCTGGGCAAGAAAGAAAATAGTGTGCTGGAATCCCCCCAGCCAGTGCCTTCCCTCTCGAAGTAGGGGGACCCTCGCAGCAAAGGGATATGCCGGGCTAACCCGAAGGAAGGCTGCACTATGAGGTAGGCAGCTCTGGGGGAATTGCAAGAAGGGGTTGCTGGTGGTACTAGGTGGCTTGAAGGAGGAGCAGGTCCCAGTGTGCAATGGAGGGAAAAAAGATAACACAAAAAACAAACAAAAAAAATTCTAAGACTATGTTATCTCACCACACCGCTTTTAATAGGTCCACCCATCCCCCTTTGGTAGTCAAGACCTCTACTGGCGAAAGTCTGGAAGGGATAAACTCATTCAAATACCTCATTTTAACACTAAATGAACACCTATTGTTTGAAACGCATATTGACGAGGTAAAATCCACGCATCAGAAGCTAGGCCTCCTATACCGGATAGCACCCTACCTTCAACCTCAAACCAGAAGAACCATTGCCTCCACTACCCTGCTCCAGGGCCTTCTTTATGGCGCTACGCTATTGCACTGAGCTAAGGCTACTAACCTAAACAGACTAAGACAAGCTTACCATAGCATAGCTCATTTTGCTGCGTCAGTCCCAGCATGCACCAACCACTGTGATGTGCTTCACACCCTGGGCTGGCCATCATTTGAAGCCTGTCTCGAATGCCCTTTGCTCTGCACCACTTTTAAGCTCATCCACCTGCCCTCCCAAGCCAGTCTCTCCAACCTTCTCACATTTAAACCCTTTACCAGATCCCTTTGATCCTCTCAATATCCAATCCTAAAACTACCCAAGACTCACCAGGCTATTTGCGAAAGATCCTTCTCTGCTGCTGTCCCTCAGTTGTGGAAAAATCTCCCAACGGACCTACTCGCTTGTACATCTCTTATGCAATTTAAAAAAATATTCAAAGTGATATTCTTTCCACCTCCACTCTGTGTCTGTAAATAATCTTACTATTTTCTACATGCCCTCTTTCCCCCAGGCCTTCCCTCCCTTTCTGTGCCTGTCCACTCTCCCCAACCCCATCTCCCTTTTTATAACTCATATAGCTTATTGAGCTCGGCGATTTCAACTCCTCACTTATGAGGTTTTCTCTCTTAAGTTCTCTCAGATACATGTATAGCATGTACAATAAACAAGAATTGTGTGTATGTACCACACTATCTTTACTAGGCCTGCCTTGTACCATAACCTGTGTAAATATGTTAAGCTCCTCCATTTCTGTAATCCTTGTCCTGATTGATCATTGTATAATATATAAGTATAAGCACAAGTTCCAACATATCTCTGTACATTATATGTTTAATTTTCTGTACCTATAAGTGTAATTTGTTTCATCCAATGTATATCAATGTTTTTCTTATGTATGGAATGCTTAAATTCCCTGGGTCACCCCTGAAAAAGGGGCAACTCTGTCTCAGTGAGCCTACCTGGCCAACAAAATTCAAATAAATAAATAAATAAATTCCTCTGCCCTTGTGGTCTGCTCTAGTACCATGGACAGTGACCTGGGGAGTGCTTAGTACACAGCGCTGTTAATCCCCTATCACTGTCTGGGGGTAGTGCTGTATAGACCATGCTGTTCTTCCTGGCGCTATTATAGGGTATGCACCCAGGCTGGCAACACTATTGCAGCGAAAATGTTGATGCCGACAACATAGATGTTTTCGCTGTAATAGACCACCCGAGACCCCAGCCAGCACTCTCTCTCCCAATCCTGCACCCCCTCCCCGATCCAACTCTGACTCAGAGTTAGAATCCTAGAGATCAGGGAGTGCGGAGGACAGAGTCCCCTATATGGGGGGTTCGGGGGCAAAGCTTCCCATTGAAAACACGGCCAGGGTCTCAAGTCAGATTTATGTCGACCGCAAGTTGCGGTTGACATAAATCTGTCGCTGTGATGGCGGTCGACAACTTAGTTGTTGAACTGGCATCGTACAGTCCTATTATAGTAGTGATATTCCCACCAGGTAGGCCCTGCAGTACCCCTCCAACACTCATGTGACAGTGCTGACCAGCAGCATGCTGCATCATGACTTACGATATCACGATACTTCTGTCACAATGGATTTAGTTGCAACTAGTTGTAATGCTTGGCGTCACTTGGTACCATTGGTTTTAAATGGTAAGAATACATTGTTATCTACAGAGTTGTTAAAGAGTCAGCAAGTAGCACTGTACAAACACAATCTGCACGTGCATGTGCTATCACACAAGTCATTTAATCAGTGACCTTTAGTGGTTAGCTGTCATATTGCAAGAAGACAGGCTAGGGCATAGCGATGTCCTTGACTATTCTTCATGGTTTATCACTCAAGATAGTGACCTGATGCTTGGCACCACTATACGTTTACTAAGGAACCTCTTATGAATGCTATCGTATTGCCACTTTACCCAGCCATTACCTTCCTCTACAATGGCAGCTCAAGTGTATGGCTGGGCAAGATGTATGGATATGACTTCAACAAAGGTATCACAAAATTTCACAATTTCACAAAAGTCCATGAAATTCAACTTTAATTACTGATGTTATTTTGGAATCTTTGGATGCTTACAACTTGACCAGCCTTTGAGCAAGAAATTAGAGAGCACACATACACACACAGCCTTTTTTTTTACAATGTTGTTTTGCTCAGCTGACAGCTCGTCTCATAGGTATATACCCTGCTCACAGGGATATACCCTGATCAAGCTTAACCTGGCCAGCATTCAGATGGCAACTGGGTTTTTCTCTCATATTCTTTTTCCATCCCAACGTGCCTGGCAGGGCAGTGCCTCTATCAGCCTCGCACAGCCACAGCTTCCCCTGTGGCAAGAACAAACTGTCTGGCCTAGCTGCAGGGGTCACTTTGTTGGTGGAACCCACCATCAACCCTCCCCAGCCAAGATGCACTGCCAGACAGCAGCTGTCTCAGCTATGGCCTGCCTCCCAACATGACTTCCTGGGCTCGCTTCAGTACCTGAGTTGTCAGCAAGGCAGTGTAGCGCTCTACTACTGGGCCATGGGGACAGCTTCAAAACCTCATTTTAGGGTCAATGAACCTCACAAAATTGACGATATTCTGTTCTCTACTTTTAAAGTTATAGGTTCTTAACATTCCACAGTTTACATAATTGCGAAATGTAATTTTAAAATTTCTTGAGGTTCAGAGGTTTATAACTCAGTCAAATGAGAGATAGAAATGTCAAACTCTGCATACTTCTGTGTGGCCATTAGTAAAATCACGATACCACATTTGGTGCAGTTAGCACAAATACTGTTACATTAGATGAAAATAACTGAAATCCAAATTTTGGCAAAAGTTTGGGAATATTTTTCAGACATTTTGCAACATTTTGCATAAGTGAAATCATAGGGCCCAGTTCTCAAAAGGTCAGAGCAAGCTGCACCACAGGCGGCTTGCATCGACTACCAGTGCGCTAGGTACCCTGCACCTGACTGTCTATCAGGTAGGGTCTCGGCATCAAAGACCTATGGCTTGCGACAAACCTGGTACTGCGCCAAATAGAAGGTGCATTAGGAAGGATTGCCGCAAGCTGTAGGTCAGTCCTGTGGCAATCGTACCTTGGACAGGTGTCTGTCGGCTAGGGGCCCCCCAACCCCGATCCCCAATCCCCAGATATTAATAAATATAGTAGCCCTGTAGTGTATCAGTCCCCCAATCCCTGATCCCTGATCTCCATGTATAAATTAATATAGTATCCCCATAGTGTAGTGGTCCCCCCAGCCCTGATCCCCAGGTATAAATGTTTATAGTAGCCCCATAGTGTAGTGGTCCCCCCAGACCCAATCTCCGATCCCCATGTAGAAATGAACATAGTAGCCCCATAGTGTAGTGGTCCCCCCAGCCTCGATCCCAGATCCCCATGTAAAATATGACAAATCCTTTCCTGGTAGTCTAGTGGTCCCCCCACCCCACCCCAGTTGGCAGTGCCCCACCATCCTGCTCCCCCACTCCCGAGCCGGCAACCAGCACAGCCCTCCGCATACCTCCAACTGAGCTGTCAATGAGTGTGTACTATGTACTGCACTGGCTGCCAGTCAGGTGAAGGGTCCTTTTCAAGGTGGGTCTTCTCACTTTTAAGGTCCTATATGGTCTGGGTCCTGGTTACCTGTCTGAGCTCCTGACACCAGTGTGCTCTGCTCTCGCCCTTCCGCTCCTCCTCGATGGGCCTCCTGGACTTTCCGAGGGTTCAGCTCAAGACCTCAAGATCATGCTTTTAGTGTCTCTGGGCCAGCCCTGTGGAACTCACTTTCACCTACAGTCCAGAAGGCTCCCTTGATTGAGGTGTTTAAGGGGAGGCTAAAGGCCCACCTCTTCAGCCTGGCCTTTGATTGTTGATACCATCCCTAGCTTTGGCCAGTTCCTGAAAATTGACTTCTGGAAACCTCAGTTTTGCTGAATTTTAATCTTGTTACATTTTTAAAAGAGGTTTTATTATGGTTTATTTACTGCTGTATGTCCTCGTTTATGTTCAGTGCCCAGAGCCTCCAGGATTGGGCGCCTTATAAATAAAATTGCCTTGCCTTGCCTTACATACGCACTTATTGATAGCTCAGTTGGCAGTCATTCATGGAGGTGTGCAGAGGGCTGTGCTGGTTGCCGGTTCGGGATGGGGGGTGTGGTGGTGGGGCACTGCCAACTGGGCTGGAGGGTGGGGGGACCACTAGACTACCAGGGAAGGAGTTGTCATATTTTACATGGGGATCAGGGCTGGGAGAACCATTACACTACGGGGCTACTATGTTCATTTATACATGGGGATCAGGGCTGGGGGACCGCTACACTATGGGGCTACTATATTCATTAATACCTGGGGATTGGGGAAGGGGGTGCCCTAGACTACCAAGGACTCTTTTGATACACAATGTGGGATCGGGGCTGGGGGTTGGGCATTTACTACAGGACTATGGCACATTGACGCAACCCCCGAAGGACAACTAAGTACACTTAGACCAGCCTCTGGTTGGTCTAATGGTACTTAGACAGTTGTCCTCTGAGGGAGCTTTTAGAATACTGATTTAGGGGATGTGGCAGCTTGCATCTGTGGCAAACCCTCTAGCACCATGCCACAGTCCATTTTGTGGGGTAAAGCTGGCGCAAGCCCCCTTTGATGCAGGCAGCCTGTGTTTAGTGCAGGCTGCTTTTTAGAATAGCAATAGGTGCATCTTTGATGCAAGGTATCACTTATGTCAGAAATGTTTGATGCAAGCACCTTGTGTCCCTCTAAGAGCTTTAAGAATCAGGCCCATAATTTCACAAGAATTCCACCGGCAGAAGAAAATATTTGCCCAGTGCTACTTAGAACCTAGCTTTTCTCTCTGGAGGCCCCCTTCCCCTTTGTGTGGTACCACAAGGTGCAGAACACACATTATCCTGGAAAACTGTAGACGTAGCTGTTACCATAGGCCTGGTGGGTGGTTTTGGAAGTCTTGAGAAGGAAGATGTGTAAGAATAATTGATTTTTGGGGGGGGCCCTAGATGTCTAGCAAACAAGCATAACACTATCTTCAAATATTATCCATTTATAATTTATAACCTGGGGGAACTTCAAACATTGAAAATATGAGTTGTCCATAATCATCAGAAGGCAAATTCAGTTTACTCTTTTCAAACGCATTGCTTAAGCATAGTACTGAACTGTTGGGATGTCTAAAATAAGCAATATGAATGAGTTATACTGAATGACCACTGCTTTATGATAAGTAGATTGAAAACAGTTTTAGCAAGAATTGAATGGTGTCAGTAGAATCTCCCCCCCCCCCACAAAGTTGGCACCATGGGTCCAGTTCTGGTGCTAGAAATAAAAACTACCATTTTCTTTATAAGTAAGTGTCCCCTTCCTTCATCCCTTTGATCCAGAACACCTACCATATAAAGGTGAGTCCACCTTTCCCCATCCCTGATCCCTGCCCCAATAGTCCCTTAACATTATCAATCTTTCCTTCCCCATCTCTCTGAACCTTAGCACCCACCCTCAACACTGATATCAAAGTCATATAGTCCCCCTTCTTACTAGTACTAGTAATACTAGTAGGCTAGTAAACAAGCGGGAAGCCTGGGTGTGGGTCCTAGGGTGGTAAACCGGATCAAAAATTGACTGAGTGATAGGACACAGAAGGTGGTGGCGAACTGAGTTCAATTCAAAGACAGGAGGGTGACCAGTGGGGTTCCGCAGGGATCAGTGCTTAGACCAGTCCTCTTTAATGTCTTCATAAGCAGCATTGTAGAGGGGCTGGAAGGGAAGGTGTGTCTCTTTGCAGACAACATGAAGATCTGCAACAGGGTTGACACTCCAAGAGGGGTAGAGAAAATGAGATAAGAACTAAGCAAGCTTGAGGAGTGGTCAATGGTGTGGCAGCTATGATTCAATGCAAAGAAGTACAAGATCATGCACTCAGGGCACAGAAATGCAGGGGAGGCATACATGCTGAGGGGAGGTACTGATGGCCACCATACAGGAAAGGGACCTGGGAACAATCAAAACTGACAATCTAAAGGTTACCAAACAATGTGAGAAGGATGTGATGAGAACCAGTGGAATACTGGGGTGCATAAGGAGAGGTATCTCCAGCAGAAGGAAGGAGGTGGTGATGCCACTGTATTGGTGAGACCTCATCTAGAGTACTGTGTCCAGTTCTGGAGGCCGAATCTCCAGAAGGACATAGGAAGAGTAGAAGCTGTTCAGAGAAGGGTGACAAAAATGGTGCAGGGACTGCACCAAATGTCATATGAGGGGAGACTGAAGGCTCTCAAAATGCATTTCCTGGAGGAAAGAGAGAGAGGGGGATATGATAGAGAGTTTCAAATACCTCAAGGGTGTAAATAAGGTACATAGAAACATAGAAACATAGAATCTGATGGCAGATAAGGACCGCTTGGCCCACCTAGTCTGCCCATTTCCCTACCTAACGGATAAGCTGCAGATCCTAGTTAACCAACAGCCTACTTCCTCCTACCCCCACTAGAATTGTCTTATATCAGTCTCATGCATTCTTGAATTCCCCCACTGTTTTTGACTCTACGACCTCCTCAGGAAGGCTGTTCCATGCATCTACAACCCTCTCTGTGAAGAAATACTTCCTCACATTACCTCTGAGTTGTAGCATCTTTTAAAACAAAGATATTCAAGAACAAGGAACCATGCTATGAAGATAGAGGGGGGGTAGACTTAGGGGTAATGTGAGAAAGTATTTTTTCACAGAAAGGATGGTGGATACATGGAACCGCCTCCCGGCAGAGGTTGTAGGGGCAAAAATGGTAGGGGGATTCAAAAACACATGGGACAGACATACAGGAACTCTAGCGATAGGAAAGAGAGGGTAAGCCACAGATAATTTAGAATCTGTGGTATATGAAACAGGTAGGGAAAATGGACAGACTAGGTGGGCCAAGCAGTCCTTATCTGCCATCATATTCTATGTTTCTATGTTTCTGTCTTTATAATACTTTAATAAGGGCAGTGGGGAAATAATTACACAGCACTGGTTTAAAGATAGAGGACCCACATTGGATGGTTCGCTTAATAATTGCAAGAACATGCAGCTAATGGAATGAGGCTACAAAAGGAAGAATTCATTGCTAGGTGGCTGCTGTTCTTTATTTAGAAAACTGAAAAGTGAAACCATTCATTGACTAACTGGTGGAGCTTTAGCTTCAAGACATGGAAGGAGCAGACACAAGCAATGCCTGACACCTACAAGTGACATAGAAGGAGCAGACATAAGCCGTGCCTGACACCTACAAGTGACATGGAAGGAGCAGACACAAGTCATGTCTGACATCTACAAATGACATGGAAGGAGCAGACACAAGCCATGACTGACACCTACAAGTGACATGGAAGGAGCAGATACAAGCTGTGCCTGACACCTACAAGTGACATGGAAGGAGCAGACACAAGCCATGCCTGACATCTACAAGTGACATGGAAGGAGCAGACACAAGCCATGCCTGACACCTACAAGTGACATGGCAAGAACAGACACAAGCCATGCCTGACATCTACAAGTGACATGGAAAGAACAGACAAAAGCCATGCCTGACACCTGCAAGTGACATGGAAGGAGCAGACACAAGCCACGTCTGACACCTACAAGTTAAAGTTCTTTAGGGCTGCTTTGCATTTATTAGTTTATTATAGGTAGTACAGAAACGTGAGCAACTAGAATCATGCAATATTATGGTAAACGTATTAGGATAACTAGGTCTTTTAAATAAAGGATACCATCTGTGGATCTTAACAGCAGATAAAAAGCCAAAGTCAATCGATCAATCAATCAATCAATTCTTTATTTAGCCAGGTGAGACACCATTGAGCAAAAGCTCATTTTCAAGATGGACCTGGACATAAACAGTACAATCAAATGATAGGACAAAAAACAGCAAGCGAATACATTCAGAGAAATAATCAGGGCACGGTTTACAGAATCAACACAGTATTAACTTTTTTATTTATTTATTTTTTTATCTGTGTTGCAATAGGTATTCAGACACACTGGCCTAATCAAGGGAGCAGTCTAAACTCAGTAGTATGAAGCTGGGCAAGGTCAAAACTATACCATACTATGACTATACTATAATAGATAAACAGTAATATGAGTTAAATATAAGTGCTAAGATTATGTATACCATGGAGTAACAGAGGAAGAAGACAGATAGAGGGCTACGGTACCCAATCAGGGTGCTGAAACATAAGCAGATTTGACAGACCAATAGGCCTACTCTGCTGGCGTCTAGTATGTTAGTATGTTAGTCAAGGATAGTTCAGTAGTGATGGCTCAAGTTAAAGGACAGAATAGACCAAGTGGATCCAGTTGGGAAGGAGTACAGATCAGGCAAGCTTATGGCCCATAAGAACAATAAGGTGATGTTTAGGGTCTGGGCGTAGTTCTTGGTAAGAAGGTGATACCCAATTGCACAGATAGTTCAAACTTCACCTTGCCACTCAACACAAACCACAGAACAACAACTAAAGATCCCCCTGCACCGGAAGTGACATATGAGTATGGAGGGACAATCATAAAGGGTATCCTCTCAAGACAGCTTGGGCATACTGAAGGGAAGAGCAGAGACCCGGTCAAATAGATGAGTGAGAGTTGATCGAGAGCTCCATCATGCATAACTTGTTCCACACACACGCCTGGAGCATCAGCTTAGTGGAAGCAGTCGCAGGAATCCTTCACACTTCGAGCATAATGCTTTTTAAAATCAGGTAAACTGATAAGGCGAGTTAACTTTAATATCTTTTGCAGGTTGCTCCAAAATTGGGGCAATGCATGACTTATGGCTGCCCTTCCAAAGCGTGTTTTTACCTTGGAAATATTCCATTGGATAAGGGAAAACTCCTCAGGGTGTACCTGCCTATCGCAGATACTGGGAGACAGTCCAATATATATTCTGGCAGTTTATTTAAGATAGCTCTATATGTCCAGAATGTGGCATTCTTTGCCTCCTGTGTTTGAGGACCACCCAACTACAGCATAAAGGGTGCAGCGATGAGTAGAATAAGGAGCATCTACTGTAAATCTTATAGCTCTATGGTAAAACATGTCAAGTTTGTCCAGCATACAGGCAGGTCCTTGGAAGTACAGAAAGTCAGCATAGTCAAGTAAGGAAAGAAAAGTTGTGTGTACCAGACACTTTTTAGCATCCTGGGTCAGAAAATGCTTGATCCTGTAGAAGATGCCAAGCCTCTGCTTCAGCTTTTTTATTATCTCTTCAATATGGTCAAGGAAGGAAAGCTTGTGGCCAATCCAGACCCCCAAGTATTTAAACTTTGTTGTGAACTCAAGGGTTTTGCCTAGTAATGTACAGATTTGAAGTGAGAAGCACTGGGTAGTAAGGTTAGAGGTGTTTGAAAGGGGGTGAGATTAGCATCGCCTTTGTCTTTTTCGCATTTAAAAGCAACTTTTGTTTCAGGAGCTGAAGTTGCAGTTGATTAAATTCCTTGTGCAAGACCATACATGCTTCTTCTGGAGTGGATCTAGCTACATATAGTACTGTGTCATCTGCAAAAACATGTGTGTCAGTAGAATTAATCCCTACATCAATACCATTGATGTAAATAGCAAAAAGTGACGGCCCCAAGTTGAACCTTGCGGAACTCCCCTCAATAATGGTTTTAGCTGGGACAATTCTCCTTCTGCTTTTACCTGCTGTTTGTGACTGGACAGGTAATTGGAAAACCATCTCAGTGCACAGCGGTCAAGGCCAATCTGATGGAGGGATCCGAAAAGCAAGTCATGCTCCACAGTGTCGAAAGGCTTGCTTAAGTCCAGGAAAACAGCACAAACAAAATTTCTGGCATCCAAAGCAGTCTGCCAGTCAGTTACCTTAGCAAGGGCTGAGATCATACTATGGCGAGGTCTAAAAACAGACTTGAAATGGGTTTAGAAGGTTTGCATCGTTCAGGAATATCCTTAGCTGCATACTCACTATTTTCTCCATAAGTTTCAATAGCGTAGGCAGTAAGGAAATTGGCCTATAATTATTCAGATCAGCTGTGTCTCCAGATTTGAACAGTGGAATATTGTAGGCAGTTTTCCAAATGGAGGGAAGATCACCCTGAGATAGGGACAGATTTAATAGATGCGTAATTGGAGCAGCAAGGATATGGTAACTAAGTTTTAGAAGGTAAAGGTCAATGAGGTCAGCTCCAGCGCTCTTGGTTACATCAAGATGAAACAGCAGATCTTTGACTTCTTTCAGGGTAACCATCTGAAATGAGAATGCATCCTCATTCAATAATCCAGATGAATCCAGAGAACTTGGGTCCAAACCACTAATTTGTGAGCATAGTTTGTTTGCAGGAGACGTGTCAAAGGAGAGGCCTGCAGTAGAGAAATGATCATTTAAAAGTTCCAGGATAGCTGGTTTATCAATGAAGTGTTGTTCAAGGTAACTGTGTTTGGGAGAGAATTAGAAGATGTATGCCTTTCAACTCCCTTTAGTGTTTTCCAGAAGTTAGAAGAGCATTTGGCAGATGAATCCAGTTCAGCACGGTAGTAATTTGCCTTAGCCTGCCTAACCATTTTGGTACAAAGGTTTCTGGCCTTCCTAAATAGTATCCAGTCATCCGGTAGTTTTGTCTTCCAGGCTTTCTTCCAGAGAAAGTCACGATTAATTAATGCCGGTTTTAATTCAGCTGAGAACCAGGGGCAAGATCTTTTTATAGTACGGGACTTAGCCAGAGGTGCATGAATGTCCAGTGTCCCACACAGAATATTCTGTAAAATGTCGTAGGCTTCATTTACTGTTTTAGCTAGGTAAAAGTTTTGCCAGCTTGCTGAGTTTTGCAGGTCAAACAAAAAGCTACAGGGGTCAAAGTTTCACCGACATCTCTTATTTATGAATTTTGAGGTAGCTGCTGTTTTTTTGCCGGATCTCACACAGGCAATAAAGCAGTGGTCACTGATATCTGTAAAACATACGCTAGCATGGGTAAACATGTGTGGTTTGCTTACTAGGATAAGATCCAATAAGGTGCTCTTGCTAGAGAACTTTTTATTGGGACGAGTTGCTTCAGTAATAATTTGTGATAGCCCAAGGGAATCATAAGTATTTTTAAGAGGTTTAGCGGCTCTTGACAGCCAGTCAAGATTGAAGTCACCCAAAATAATGTTTCATTGTCATAGAACCTAATAGATTGTTTAAATGGTCCAATAGCAAGTATCCTGTGGAAGGAGGCCTATAGCACGCTATGACACACAATGGGGCAGATGAGGAAAGTTCAATTTTTAGAGCAAGACTTTCAAATTCCTTAGGAACAGAGGTAGAATTAATAACCGTGGTAGGAAAATCTGTCGTGTATATGTAAGCAATAAGACATGTTGGGGTGTGCATTAGACCATTCTAATGCATGGCTAGGGAGATGTAGCGAGGCACGAGGCCCCTAGCCATGCATTAGAACTGTCTAATGCACATCCCCGGAGTGGCTTATTGCACTTATAAAATGGGCCTGTGTATTCTAAATGGGGGTTCTAGTTTTAGCTGTGCATTAGACACAACTAATGCATGGCTAACAACCAATCAGATTGCTTGAAATCCTTTGCCCATTTTATAAATATGGCTACCTCCCCTCCTCTAGAGTTCCTGTCTGTCCTGTAAATTATATATGAATATGTACTTATAGTAAAAGGACAGGAATGATGATGGGAAGGCCTTGTATGTAACTATCTTGTATGAATTAATTGCATGCCATTGCTCATTAAATAAAGGAGTTTTAAACCAAATGTTTTTTATTACCAGCACAATGGATGGGTATCCATTACTGGCCTTATGTTTTGGGTGGGAGAGGAGGTGGAGTCCGTGCCAGATCTGGGGGATGGGTTCCGAGTACCGGATGGATCTCGGCGGGGAGTGAGGTTTCAGCACCAGAGATAGGCTCCTGGTATCTACCTAATGTGTGTGTGTGTGTGTGTGTGTGTGTGTGTGTGTGTGTTGGGGGCAGTGAGGGTTGGTAGAATTTATCAGCTGGTCTAAATGCATGCCATATGTGACACTTACAGCTACTGAGTCACATGCAACTGCCTACAGCTGCCAGTCTTCAACTATATTCTACAGCAAGTTGACACAAACCTTGGTGCTCCCCAGTCCCATATTAATACACATCCCACCAATATAGCACAAGATTGGACACATTTAATTATAGACAGCAGAACAGCCCAGCCAGGTCACCAGAGTGCCCGGTCCATTCTGATCTAAACTCAATAGTACAGTCCCACAGTGCTGGCCAACCTAAGAAAAGTATTTAAAATGTGAAGGGCTATACAGTATGATTGAGAGAATATGGCCTGCTATGGGGTCATGGAGTTAAGGCACATATGAGACAGAAGATAGGCTTTGAGAGCAGTCTCCAGTCTTGATCCACAGGACACTGGGCCTGCTTTGGTAATTCAGATACTCTGCAGAAGCAAATCATGCACCCAGCTCTTGTTCAATGAACACTATACCAAATGTTAAAACATCTGTTCAAGAACTAAATTCCAAGGGCTCAATTTTCAATTGGCCCTTAGAGTAGTGCAAGGTGCTCCGATCTATAGCTGTAGCAAGCTCCCAATGCATCAGGGACCCTGTGCCCTATTCTCTAAAAGTGGAGATCCCTGCACCACAGTCCCAAAACTGTAGGGTTGCATCAAACATGTGGCGCACCTGACAGGTTTGATGGAGGGTCCCATCAAGCCCCCCGGCACAAGAATAGACAAGCCACAGAGGTATGAGGGAGTTAAAATACTTGAAGATGGGGATGGTGGAGCAGTAGGGGTACCATGGGGTGATGGGGGCATGGTGGCAGTGAGCGGGAGTTGAAGAGGCACCTGGTGGGGATGCCATGCTGCAGTGTAACAGAGCTGATCAGCCCTGGTAGGGTGGGTTGGCACAGCCAGACCATCAGGACATGGAGCCCAGGTGAACTTGCCACACAGGACCAACAGTCCCCTACATGTGGTGACTGACAGAGGGTGCAGGTTGCAGGGTGCATTCAATGGATGGGTATGGGCCCAAGCACTGCAACATCCCCCTGGTACAAAGCCTCCTGCTGTGGTGGCTGGCAGATGCCTGCCTACAATGCTGGGGACTGTGGGTCCTGAGAGGCAGGTGCCAGGGCTGTTGTCACCTGGGCTCCATGGCCTGATGGTCCAGCCATGCCAACCCCCCTACCAGGACTGATCATCCCTGTTACATTGCAGCATGGTATCCCTGCTGGGTGTCTTCTCAGCTTCTGTTCACTGCCATCATACCCCCATCACCCCCATCGCACCCCCATTGCTCCATCTGCCCCCTTCCCCACCTTCCATGTCACCCCCCCAATTTACGCCTGCCAGGCCATGGTGCAGGGTCATTAGACCAGCTCCTGGCTGATGTAATGTGACCCACCTTTTGTGACCATAGTGGAGCTTCTGGAATACAAAATAAGGCGATGGTGCAGCCCTGCTGCGCGCAAGCCCTCTCAGCACCATGGCACAGCCAGTGGATAGCCACAAGCCCCATGCAAGGTGGTCAGGTGCAAGGGCACTGGCTAGTGCCACAGGAACTGATTGAAAAACAGGAATCACACAAGGTGCACCACCGTGGCCCTTTTCATCATATCTGCTTGACGCAAGCACCTTGTGTCATTCCTGAACCTTGGAAAATTGAGCCCAAGTCTATTAAAATCACTGCAAAACTAATTAGTTTTTGCTGTAAAATAATTTCTGCTGTTTTTGTGCAATGTGTCAATTGTGTCAAAAATAAACTGGCACTAATTGATGAAATTGAACATTTTCAATAGAAGCATGAAATAAAATTTGACCAATTTCACCTAATTAACACCATGCACAAAAATCATTTTGCACGAACATAAATAGTTTTATGGTATGATGTATGGTTACACTCTAAATCTGTATCCAGCTTATATGGTAAAAACATGTAATTCATTAATGTGACATCACATCTCTGACTTGTGATCTAACTGCCAATCAAACTGCTCCCTTTTGTATGTTGGTTTTGAGGGGATCCACATATTTTATGAAACATAAACTACAATATCAGTGACAATTAAATAATTTAATGTTGTTGTTTTAATGTTGTTCTGATGACATGTCATAAACCAATTGAGCTTCACTGTTGTGGTTTATAATGTCACCAGAACCTCTGGATGAAATTACTTGTTTATTTTTTGTTAAACTTAATTAACGTTATTGAAATTTTGGAAACAGCACAGGGTGAACCTCAGCTAAGTAAACATAAACCACCAACATGTACGCTAAAACAGGGTAGAAATAACAAATAAGACAAAAAAAATGCAATAGATTTGACTGGCATACATTCTGATTGGAGCATATCAAAGGGGTTATTAACCAGCTAGAGAAGGAAAGCAATAAAGAAAGTCAGTAAAAACATCCATCTATACTGGGACATGAGATGTATAACAAATACTGTCCATTCAGAGAATCCATCTGGATAGCTCCATCCTATACAATACAATATGGTCCCCTATGAACAAACACATTAAAAATAAAATGGTGGGGGGGAGTATTCATCCTAATGCAAATGTAAAAGGGTGCCCAGCTTTTCCACCTTTTTTTGTATGAAGAGAGATTATGCCGCAAGCTGACCACTGATTTTTCTGTTCTCAAAAAGGTCAGCATCTCCGCATGCCACTCCTGAAATTATTTGTTTATGTTACATGCTTGACTCTTACTGCCCACTGATTTCAGTGAACTGAGAAATGTTAAATGTTTTTTTACACATGGCTGAATCAGAAGTGTGACACCAAATCCACTATCTAAACCAACCCCAACCGCAACCAAAATTTGAGGCTGTACATGGAAGCAGCCACCCGATGGCAACTGAAACATAGAAATTGTCAGCAGATAAGGACTGCCAGGTCCATCCAGTCTCTGAAAGCCCTACACTAGTTTGTGGCCTCTGACCCTACCTTGTCAATGGCTTTTCACCCCTCCTTCCCACTTTAATGTACCCTTATGCCTGTCCCATGCATGTTTAAAACTCTCCACTGTGCTCGCCCCAACCACCTCCTGTGGCAGTCTATTCCATGTGTCCACATCCCTCTTTATGAAGAAAACCTTCCTCACATTTTACCTCAGCTTGCCATTTTCATATAATGCCCCCATGTTCTTGTACATCTCTTGTATTGGAAGATGTCTCACCCTTGCACCTTGTTAATGCCCTTAAGGTACTTGAATGTTTCTATCATGTCTCCCCAATCCCTTCTCTCTTCCAGAGAGTACATATTGAGGTCCTTTAGTCTCTCATCATATATTTTCTGGTGCAAGCCCTGTACAATCTTAGTCACCCTTCTCTGGACTGCCTCCACCTTGTCAATGTCCTTATCAAGGTGCGGACTCCAGAATTGCATACAGTACTCTAGGTGAGGCATCACCACCTCCTGCCTTCTACTGGTGATACCTCTGCCTATGCAACCCAGCATGCCACTAGCCCTCCCTGCAGCCTTTGTAGGCTGCTTAGACACCTTTAGGTTCATCAGAAATGATAACCCCCAGGTCCCTTTCTTCCTTGGTGATAGTCAGCCACTCCCCACCACCCCCATCCTGTAGCTCTCCCAAGGGTTCCCTCTTCCCAGGTGCATTATTTTGCACTTCTTGGAACTGAACCTTGGCTGCCACACTTCAGACCATTTTTCAAGCTTCTCCAGGTCCCACCTCATTCTCTCCACCCCGTCCAGAGTATCCAACCTGTTGCAGATCTTGGTGTCATCTGCAAATAGGCAGACATTTCCCTCCAGACCTACTGTAATGTCACTAATGAAGACATTAAACAGGACTGACCCAAGGACTGATCCTTAAGGTATCCCGCTGGTCACCCTCCTCTCCCCTGATTGGATCCCATTTATCACCACCCTCTGCTTCCTGTCCATTAGCCAGTTCCTAATTAAGTTTACTACCTCATGCCCCATACCCAGACTACTCATTTTGTTGACCAGCCTTTTATGCGGGAGGGTGTCAAAGACTTTGCTGAAATCGAGGTAGGCTTTATGTCTACAGCCCCCAATATTTTTGCTTGTCGCCAGTCAAAAAATCTATCATATTCATTTGACATGACCTTCCTGCTATGAATCCATGTTGCCTTGGATCCTGGGCACCGCTGGATTCCAAGTGTGCCTCTATTCTTTCTTTAAACAGTGCCCCCATGATCTTATCCACTACTGAGGTGAGGCTGACTGGCCTATAGCTTTCTGCCTCCTCACAACTACCATTTTTGTGTAGAGGGACTACATGTGCCCTTGTCCAGTCCTCTGGAACTACTCCTGTGTTGAGTGAGTCCATGAACAGTGCTGCCAGAGGCGCTGCTAGCTCCCTTAATATCCTCAGGTGTATACCATCTGGCCCATTGTTTTGTTCACCTTCAGTTTTGTGAGCTCCTCCAGGACTCTCTCCACTGTGAATGGACTTGTGTTTACCTCTCCCCCCCATGTCTGTTACCCAGCTGTGGTCCCTGACCTTCCCCCTCTTTAGTGAATACTGAACAGAAGTATTTTTTCAGTATTTCTGCCTTTCCATGTCTCCCTCCTTATGCTCCCCTGTATCCCCTTTGAGCCTTACAATCCCCCTCAGTCTTCCTTCATTCACTAATGTACCTATAGAATGCCTTGTCCTCTCTCTTCACTGTCTGCACTAATCTTTCTTCAGTCTATGCCTTTGCTCTCCTAACAGCCTTCCCTGCTTCTCTGCTTCCCTTAGATTCCTAAGGTACACCTCCCTGTTCTCCTCCCTTTGAGTCTCCTTATATTTCCTGAATTCTGCCATTTTGGTGCTTACCTTGTCTGCCACCTCTCTCGGGAACCACAGTGGTTTCCTTCTTCGCTTGCCGTTATTTACCAACCAGATGCATTGGCTCATCACCTTGTCTGTGACTCCCTTTAGTTGTTCGCACTGCTCCTCAACCCCCCATCCTGTCTCTCTCTTCTTACCAATGCCTCTTTGATACAACTCCCCATTTTAGCAAAATCCACACTCCTAAAATCTAAGACTTTTGCCTTCGTGTGACTAGACTGTGTCTTGGTCCCTATGCTACACCACACTATGTGATGGTCACTCAACCCCAGATGACCTTCCACCTGGATGCCTGCTATTCTGTCACCATTGGTCAGTACTAGGTCCAGAATCACCCCTTTTCTGGTGTGATCAATCAGTTGCTGTCTTAGGCCTGCCCCCTGTAGGGAAACCAGGCTGCCTCTGCTCCTGGTTGAAGCAGCTGCTGAGATGGCCCAGTCCACATCTGGGATACTGAAATCACCCAGCAGTAATACCTCACCTTTTGCTGCCATCACATGAATTTGATCCCCTAGATCCCTATCCAACTCCTCCCCCTGTGCTGGAAGCCTGTGGATCCCTCCTGCTCAGATTGCTGTGCCATTGCCTGGCTCAAGGGCCACACACAGTGACTTGGCCTCCCCCTGTCTATCCAGTACCTCCATTGCCTTTAAACCCTCCCTAACGTACATGGCCACCCTTCCCCCTTTTCTACTCTCCCATTCTTCCTAAACAGAGCATACCCTGGTACATAAACATCCCAATCATGATTTGTGGTGTGCCAGGTCTCTTTTTTTTACCATAATAATTTTTATTACGATTTCAAACATAACAAGACACAATAACAACCTTACACTTTAAATAGAATTGACAAATATCTGCTTTAACAATACTTAATAGTATTATACAACACTTACAATAGCCTGCACTCTGTACTATACTGGTCTAAAAATTTCTAACCTACCTTCATATCTAGCTTGTATTCTCTTATCATAGTGAAATTACCATACTAATTAGAGTTATTAATCAATTAAGAATGATACTCATATTTAGAATTGTCACACCATTTAACTCTAACTAAATCTTACATGTCTTCTACAAAGCTTCAAGTGCAATACAAGGCAACCAAATGTTAGTATATATTTCTAGCTTGTCTTGTAAATGATAGTGCACCCTTTCATTACTGGAGGTAAACTCCATTTAATTATACCATTATGCTATTGATGAGGCTTAAGTTTCTTTCCAACATCTTAAATTAAGTCTTTTGACACTAAGGGAAGCATGGCATAACCATATTCTTTGAAACCTGTCTAATTCAGTGCATTAAGAGAAAACCCCCTAGAATAAATATTAATGGTGAGTGGGGAACATTTAGCCCAGTAACACGGTTACATATTTGAAGCACAAGTAACCAAATGTCTTTTAACGTAGCACCATCCCAAAACATGTGAAGATCAGCTTCTGCACTATTGCAATTCCAGCAGTTTGAATTACTAAGTGACCCTATTGTAAAAAGTCTTTTAGGACTCATGTAATGTCTATGTATTATTGTAAATTGAATGAGCCTACCTTGCAATTCTTTAAATGCCTTGTTGGCCATGCTCCAGGTGGAGTCCCACTCAGCCATACAGAGTGAGAGTGAAAGGTTTTCTTCCCAGGAAAGCTTAGCCTTGATTGTCAGAAAAGAAGAGCAAAAGCTGGCCCACCTGTGCAGTGGTTGGATTTCCGCTTGCGGCGCCGGCGACCTGGGATCGGGAACAGACCCGGGTCATCGGAGGGCCAGCCAGGGGGAGAAGGATGGAGTATCCTATGGACGGCTCTCCTTCTCTGGGGAGCAGGTAGGGAAGTGCCCGGGGCACTGAGGACTCCTGGCAGAGGCCGGGAGACACTCACGCTACCGGCACTCGCTCACAGGGAGGCGAGCGGACGAGGTGTCATTTCACAGCCCGCCCAGAATACAGGAAAAGAAGCAGGTGGGCAGGGTCCACCATCTAAGTGAAGCCCTCCTTGGGGCTTTGATCAGCCACCACTGCGAAATCCCCAACCAGTCATTAGTCAGCGACGCAGTGGGATGGTGCCATTACCCGCCCTCTGGGGGTAAGCCGGGGGTAACTGGGGGATGAAGCAGCTATAGGTGGTGGTGGTGGAAGCCTCCAGGGGCCATGACTAGGGTAGATGGATGACGGTGGATCTGCCAGGGAAAAATAAAGAATAAAAAAAAAAAAAGAGCAAATATTATTTGAGAGCATCTTATATTTAAGGCTAGCACCCTTCCTATATGTCCCTAACTTAAATAGTTGCTCCCATTCTACATTTTGTGCTAGACTGTTTCTATATGTTAGGCAACTATTTTTTAATAGTTCCCTTAACCCTAAATAATAATGGAAATGGTATTTTGGGAAGCCAAATCTTTCTCGTAGTTGTTGAAATGATAGAAGGGTTCTGGATTCCTGGTCTGCCAAATGGTATAGTCTTTTAATTCCTGCTCTGTCCCAGTCTGGGTTTGACAACCCTTTTCTACCTTTCATGAGTATTCTGTTGTTCCAAATAGGCATGCATTGAAGCACCATTAACCCTTTATTGACTATATAATTTACCTTTTTCAATGTTAGGCTTGATCCCAATATGCATGAATTGTCTTTAACTGCTAGGAGTGTAGATAAATACATCAACTCTGTAAGACTATATGGTTTTAGTAATTCCTTTTCTATATCTACCCATAGTGGTTGTTTCTGATTTTCATTACACAGTATGGTTTGAGTAAATGTTTTGTTTGTTTAAAAATAAAGGACAATTGATATTTCTCCCACCAAGAGAAAGCGAGCCCCCCTTGGTCCAATGAATTTCTTAGCTTTGTGATCCCAAGTCTCAGTGGACTATTTCCCCAGATAAATTTCTTGAACCTTATTTCTGAACATATGAAAAAGTTCGTGGACATCACCATGGGAAGATTTTGGAATAAATAAAAGATTTTGGTTGCCACAATCATCTTGATCGCATTAACCTTACCCCACAGGGATAGGTTACATTTCCCCCATCTTGCTAGATCTAGTTCAGTATCCAGTAGTACTGGTTCATAGTTAAGGTCTACAATTTTCTTATGGTTTGTTGAAATTTGTAGTCCTAAATATATAATTTTTTTTAACCATTTCCTCTCCAGCTTATTATTGAGTTCTGACATTATAGATTATGTCAAGTTACTATATAACACTTGAGTTTCCCCCCAGTTGATCTTTAACCCTGATACTTCCTCAAATTCTTTCAGGACTTTGTGTACAGAAGAATAAGATTGTACAGCTAGTCTAAGTGTGAGCAGTAAATCATCTGTAAATGCAAAAATGTTATGTTCTATTTGGCCCAATTTTACTTCTTTTATATCTGAGTCACTGTCGATTACTCTAATTAAAGGCTCAAATGCAAGAATGAATAAAAAGGGGGATAGAGGACATCCCTACCTTGTTCTGCACTATGACTTAATGTTGGGTGATAACATACAATTCATCATAACCGTGGTGGTGGGATTGTTATAAAGCATAGCCACCCATGAGATGAAATTGTCGCCAAAACCAAACTGAAAGAGTTCTAAACATGAATTTCCAATTTATCGAGTCAAACGCTTTGAGTATGTTCAAGGACAGGGCCACAAAGGGCTCCTTGCTTTGGTTGCTCCACCATATTAGATTCAGTAGCCTGCGAATACAGTCCATCCCTGATGTATTTTGGCATAAATCCCATTTGTTCCAGTCCTACTAGTCGAGTAATAACCTTTTGTAATCTACTAGCCAGTATTTTTGTTAGGGCTTTATAGTCTGAATTCAATAGAGAAATAGGTCTATAGTTGGAACAGTCCATAGTATCTTTGTCTTTCTTAAGTATAAGAGTTAGGAAAGCTTGGTTCATTGTTGGGGGTAATGATTTATCTGTCCATGCTGATATTAGTGCACTGTGCAAGTGAGGGGCTATTGTGTTGGTAAGCTTATTATAAAATTCTCCCGGGAAGCCATCCAGACCCTGTGTTTTTCCTACAGGTAAGTCTTGTATAGCCAATTGAACTTCGATAAGTATAATTTTCTTTTCAACAGCCTCTTTATTTTCTTGAGACAGTGTGGGGAGATAAAGTTTCTTTAAAAAGCTATCTAGTTTGTTACCTCAAATGTCTCTCTCCCCTACATAAATGTGGTTATGAAATGTCTGAAACTCTCCATTTATATCCTGTTTACTTGTGAATACCCTTCCTTGGGCATCCCTAACACCAGGGATTATATTTTGTTGTTGTAATTTCTTAAGTCTGTGTGCTAGTAACTTCTCAGCTTTTTCTCCCACTTCCCAGTAACTTTGCTGAGTCCTAAGTAAGGTGTATGCAGCTTTTTGGGACAGAATACTGTTAATGTTACCCCTCAGTATTGTGATCTTGTGCAGCAGGTCATGCTGTGGAGTTTTAGCAGGCTTGGATAGGTTTTCTAGGGAGTCAAGCTCTTGTTGATTCTCTTTAAGAATCTTCTGTCTTACTTTTTTCCTTTTAGATGGAAAACTAATAATTCTTCCTCTAATATACGCTTTGTATGTTTCCCAGAGACATTTCTGTGACACCTCCCCATTGTCATTTAGTTAAAAAAACTCTTCTGACTGCTTTGAAACCTACTCTAAAAATTCCTTTTCCTTAAGCAAATTAGAGTTTAACCTCCAGCAGTACACTTTTTCCATATTGTCTTTTAAAAATAGACTTACATTTATCAAGGCGTGGTCTGAGACAGCAACGTTGTCTATTTTCGCACCTACCTTTGATTGTACAAATCTGTTAGTTGCAAAAGTATAGTCCAGTCTGCTATATGACAAATGTCTATTAGAGAAAAATGTATAATCCCTACCCTGAGGATGTACTATCCTCCAGGTGTCTATGAGGCCAAAATCTGCCAGCAATTTTTTAAGAGAGGTTCTTGCTTTGGTGGATATCTGTATCTGCCTAGTTGAAGATTTGTCTAATATGGGGTCTAGAATTTCATTGAAGTCCCCCACAACTATTAACTCATTGTCTGAGAAGTTACGTAATACAACAGCAAGTGTGTTAAAGAAGGTTTCATGGCTTTCATTGGGTGCATAAACATTACAAAGTGCAACCCTCTGCCCATCTAAAGTTCGGGTCACAACTTGATATCTGCCCTCTTTGTCTGTTATATGTGAATGTTTACAAAAATTCATTCCCTTCCTAATGAGAATCGAGGTGCCCCATTTCTTTGTCAAATAGCAGCAACTTTCTGCCTGTCTGACCCATGCTCTTTGCAGTTTCTCAGCCTCCAGTTGTACTAAGTGAGTTTCTTGTAGAAAGGCTATGTCTGATCTTTTTTCATTGTGATAGGACAGTATCTTCTTGCACTTTATCGGGGAGTCCAGACCGTTAACATTCCATGAAGTAATATTATATGTAGTCATTTCCCCTGATTACTATCAAAATCCTAGTTAGTCAGGAAAGAGAAAGATCGAAAAGGGCATTTGCTATGCATCTAAAATGTAAATCTCAAAATACCCTCTTCAGGGACCACACCCCAAAGAGATTGCTATATCTGAAATACTATAACTAGATAACCAACAATATATAATGTTCAGAAATTAAATTAAGCTAGTTTTCAACAGAATTCTTACATTGCAAAACTGAAGATACTTTCCTTTTGTAAGTCTTATGTACAATTTCTGACTAGATTTCCTGTTAGACCAACAGTTATAGCTTACAGGTTAATTCTATAGAAAACAGCTATTTTAATAAACACTTAAGCTATTTATGATGAGATAGTAAAGGTAATATAGTAACACTTGTTTGCTGCAGATAAAATAAAAAAACAATTAAAAGCAGTGAATTTATAGAACAGAAGCTATTATACTAACAGTTACACACTACATTATATAAATTAGTTTTGCAAGAGATTATGATTCAAGAAAAACTCACTAAATTTTGTAATTAATAAACAAATTACAGTTGTAATTATAGACAGAGGGTGGGATATTCAAAGGGGTTGCGCATGGTGCAACAGTGTTGCGCCATGCAACCCACTGATGTCTTGGCGCGATATTCAAAGGTGGAAGTTGCGCTGCGAAAATCTTGATGCACCAGGGCTCACCAGTAATGTATGAGGTGCAAGTTCAGGGGGCATGCCCATGCATATTCAGCACATCCCAAAATTCAGCCTGGGATGTGCGGCACATATGCAGGCACACACCCACCAGGGGGGGTGCAAAGATCCGCCTGTAAAAAGAAGGAGCAAGGCCTTGCCACCCACAGGTGAGCTGCCATATTGCAGGATGCAACATGGCAGCCGCCAGCTCTGGGTGGCCACCTGACCTCCAGAGACAATGTCCGGGCATCGTTGCCCCCCCTTGCCCAATCGCAGGCTTTGTATGTAAATATAAACCCTGGTGGTCCAGTGGACCTGCTCCCCTGCCCGATCACGGGCTTTTGTGATATTAAATAATTCCCTGTTGGTCCAGTGGCCCCCCCCTTAGCCTGATCGCGGGCTTAAGTAAATTAAATAAATCCCTGGTGGTCCAGTGGACCCACTCCCCAGCCCGATCACAGGCCTTAGCAAACATAACATCCCTGGTAATCCAGCGGTACCCCCCTCCCCATCCACTCACTCAGACCCACCACCCCGGTCAGCGGCAGGCAGCAGCTCCCCACCCACAAGCTGCCTGGCCACCCGCCAACTGACAGCATACAGTATGGACATGCAGACCATACTGTACTACACAGTCCTGATATGTGAATTGTTTCATTCATATTTCAGGACTGTGTAGTACAGTACTGTCTGCATGCCCGTGTACCACGTAGAACCAATGGAGTACAAGCCGCGGGTACACTGTCAGCTGGCGGGCTGCCAGGCGGCTTGCGGGTGTGGAGCTGCTGCCCGCTACTGACCGGGGGGGAGTGGGGTGGTGGGTCTGAGTGGGCAGGTGGGGAGGGGGTACCACTGGACCACCAGGGAGTTATTTAATTTACTTAAGCCCACAATTGGGCTGGGGTTCGGGTCCACTGGACCACCAGGGAGTTATTTAATTTATGTAAGCCTGTGATCAGGCTGGGGTTCAGGTCCACTGGACCACCAGGGAGTTATTGAATTTACTTAAGCCCATGACTGGGCTGGGGAGCGGGTCCATTGGACCACCAGGGAATTATTTAATATCACAAAAGCCCACGATCTGGCAGGGGTGCAGGTCCACTGGACCACTAGGGATATTACATTATCTACAGCCCACGATCGGGTGTTGGGCACGTTGCCCCACCGAGGGGCAGGGGGCATTGGTCCCCGACGGCTGCAACCTGGCAGGGCGCCAGGCACAAGTCGCCGGGGATCAGTGCACCTGCATGCAAATAGGGCCATAATGACATGCAAATGGCCCCATTTGGGCCTTGCATGCATAATGGCCTCATTTGCATGTCCAGTGTTGAATATCGCTGGTCATGCACCTAGTGCACTCACACTTGGGCTGGCATATCCCCATGCTCCTCACTTGCCACTTGCACTGGTGCAGTGTCACTGTGCTGTGCACAGTGCAGGCTGCCCCAGTGCCATATTCAACAGTGCTGTGCCATGGTGCAGCACCATTGAATATCACCCGGACCATGCCCTGGCACATCCCAGTTGCGCTGCACCCAGGCATGTGTCCCGCCTGGCGCATTCTAAATATTCCACCCAATAAGGACAAAAATAAGCAAGGCTAACTTGGTGTCTTAATTGCAGTAGGATGTAGGCTACTGCTAGTACCCTCAGCCCATCGAACTTAATTCAGCCCAAGGTGGTTCAGGTACAGTTGATAGTGGTGGCAGCACACAACATCCACCCAGCACCAGTCAGCTATCTGTAAGATAAATGTCATCATTTATGTAGCACAAAAGAGAGGATTCACAAAACATATGGTGTATAGTGATAGAGTTATTGCTGGTTATTGGTTATACCAGAAAGGGTGAAAGTATGAACTCAGGGTACCTGCCAAGGGAGAAAGGGTAGGGTAAGCAGGAAAACAAAGAGGCTGTTGCAACATATGCTATGTAAAGTGAAGGAAACATATAAACAATAGTGCTGGCTCAATGTACATTTATTTTATTCTATATTTGTTTTATTTATATTCTGTAGTATTCAGCCTCTGGCTAATAAAACACCAGGTTGCCAGTAACTAGACTGGAACCAGAATTTTAAGTTTCAACCCACTCACCAGGTGAAAGTGAAGCTCCAGCCAGGCATGTCCATATTATGGCCCAATTTTAAGTTTTTGCTGCTGTAAAATTAATTTTATGCCCGCTATACTTGCTGCTATTATAATCAGCTGAAGTTTGAGCATCTATATTTAATTTTTGCCAAAGCACCCTTAGACAATCGTTGACATACAGTGATGCTAGCAGACCCAGACAAATGAAGAGAGAACATTTTTTTGGGGGGGGGGCACATAACCTTCAGGTACCTTAACCCAGCAGACTTTCATCAGTAAATACTTAAATATTCTCAACAGCAACAACTCTTTACACTACCCACCATATAGGAATTACCATTCCTAAATATGCAAAATAGAGTGTGACCATCAGCTCTTTTATTGCATTAGTAGATCGATTCATTACAGAATCATAGAGCAACTGAGTCTTTCCAAAGTTCCTTTATATAACTCCAATTTCCCTGGGATGACATTCAGAAGAAATAGAACTATATTCCCCCAAAAGGATAGTCCAGCTGTCTCACCTGTTTTAGGCAACGAAGAAGCCCTGCACAAAAAGCGTTCGAGTCCCTTGGAGCACTATACTGCAAGGGTCAATTGCACAACTTGCAAAAGAAGTAGCGCTCCAACCAGAAGTTCTGTGGATAAACACTCCATTTCTCCAGAATTATTTTCCTTTGTAGAGGTAGTTTCCAGAGAATCAGATACCATGCTGGACTCCATTTGAGCGACGTCAGGACCACCACCTCTTTCCAGTTCCATTGTTATTCATGAGGAGCTTGACTGGGTGCTGTCTCTGCTCCGACCTCATTTACTAGGATTGAGAGTTAAAATAGCTGGCCTAGGTATGTTAGAGGGATGCTAAACAGATCTGGGCTTTCATTGAATCCCAGGTTTGTTCAAGGGGTATTCTCAAGCACTAGCAACAGAAGCATATGCGTAAGGAGCTGTGGACTGTAAAGTGGAAGCTGCTTGCAAACATTGGGCATTTCTATCAGCTGAATAGAATTTTTAGAGTGAGAGCTGGCACAAGGAGGTGACTGAGCTCGAGTATAGTTGTTGGTCCCTCGTGCTGGTTTTAAACCTGAATGACTGTTGATAGAGGCAGTTAGTTCCCCAAATGCCTTGGAATGTTGATAATTCTGTATGAATTTCAAAGCTTCAGCCACTGAATCACATTTTACAGATCTGCCCTCTTCCTGTTGAATTACCAAAATAGCAGGATATTTGAAGTAGTAATTAACCCCATAACACTGAAGCTGGTGTTTAACAACCCCAAACAATTTCCTTTTGTTCATAATTTCTGTAGAATAATCCTGATATATAGATATACGTTCCCCTCTCCAATCAAGTGATTTTTGTCTCCTGGCTAAAAACAGAATTTCCTCCTTAACTGTAAAACATAAAAAGTATGTGATTATGGGTCTAGGTTTTCCATTTTTGTGTTTCAGACCTAGCGACCTGTGAGCCCTCTCTATCTCCAATGGCCAAGGCCACTGGTGACCAAGTATTTCAGGAAGACAATTCTGTAGAAATTGAATGATATTAGGTCCCTCCAGTCATTCAGGTACCCCTAGTCTTCTTATATTATTTCTAAGACTTCTGTTTTCAAGATCATCATTTTTTTCTGGCAGGAAAGAGATTTGAAAGCTTTGTTTATGGGCCAACTGTTCAAGGAAACACACAGAGGTTGTAAGTTCCATAATTTTACTGTTACTATTATCGATTCTAGCTGAGAGCTCTTCTGTGTTTTTGGATAAGGTGCTAGTACAAACCTTAATGTCCGTAACGTCAGTTTGTAGACCTGCCAGCATGTCTTTGATCTGGGCAATATCATCTTTACTGGCAGCATTATTAACTTGCTGTAATACACTTTCTTCCTTAGATTGCTGTCTTTTGGGTTCCGGTGGCTTCACGCCCACATCCTGGCTCGGATCATAGTTTCTGAAGTGCCAATTTAGTAAGTTGCAGAAAAAAACTCATCAATCAGTCGTTTAATCATAACATTTCTATATCTGTATCTGCTACACACTAACACCCGGTGAATCCTCTATTTTATTATAATTAATAGTAAAGATGACTTAGAAATCACAAAAAAAAACACTGATGGTGGTCCAAAGCCGACGTTCAATCTGCCATTCACTATTAGCGCTAGCTAGCACTTCCATGTACCAGGTCTCTGTTATTGCTGCTATGTCCAAGCCTGCCTCTACTAACAATGTTTCCAGGTCTGGGATTTTATTCCCCAGGCTACGAGCATTTGTAACCATGGCCTTCCATGCTTTGCTGCCTAGCTGCTCTTTACAAACGCCTTTGCTCCGCTGCTTTCTTCCCTCCCCCCATTTTACCTTTTTGTGCCGCGTTCCTACCTCTGCCTTTCCCGCTTTGCCTGATTTAGGTGATACTGTCCGCATTTTGCCTTCCCGCTCCTCATTTTTGACTTCTCTTTCTTGTGAGAGTGGGCTGCTACAGTCTCCCTGTTCCTGTTGCCCCCCCCTTGACTAGTTTAAACGCTTGGCAAGGAAGCAATTAAACCATTCATTTAGGACTGCTTCCCCTTCCTGGACAGATGCAGCCCATCACTCAAGTACAGGGCCACACCTTTCCAGGTGGGTCCCCAGTCCCCAATGAAGCCATACTCTTTCTCACCAGCCCTTCAACCATGTGTTGAAGCTTCCAATATGGAGATTCCCATCCTCCCCCCTGCTGTGGACCAGCAGCACCTCTGAAAATGTCACAGAGTTTGCTACCTTCCCCAGCTGCCCTCCCAACTCTTTGAAATCCTCCTGCAACTACTCCATGCTTATCCTGTTCTTGGATAGGTCATTCATTCTCAGGTAGACAATGATCTCCATCCCCCCGTGCCACTGCCTTAGCAATCTTCTGGATCCACTCCCCCTACCTCTGAGTTGTGCCTTCTGGGAGGCACTTAACCTCCCTTTCCTCCCTGCTGTCCTTGCCCAGATCCTTACCCTGGACTATTGAGTCCCCCATCAGGAGTAACTTCTTCTTCCCCTGAGGTCCTCTTCTTCCCCCCACTGGGTCTCCTTTCTGAAGAGGCCCTCACATCCTCTCTGGTCACAGCCTCAGGTTTCCTTGCAGGACTCTCCTGCTCCTCCAAGACAGTGTAGGAGTTCTTAAGCTCAACAAGATGGGGGATGTGTCTCTGTTCCCACTCCCTGAACCTCCCTGAGCCCACCATAGTCCATCCTGCCATCTGTCTGGGCAGCCATTGTGGCAATGGCTGGTGACATGGTGGCCTCTGGGTGGGGATGACAGTTACCAGTACTCCTGACAGCTTGACCCAGAGACTGACCACCTCTGCCCTCAGCCCAGAGAGGTACCTACATATGGGGCAACACCTCAGTACTTAGAATGTCCTCCTGAAGACTGCTGCTCCACACCCAGTGCACTGCACCACTCCCTGCATCATCTCTCTTTAATCTGTCTGTATTCCCTCCTTTAATACTATCTAAACCCTCCTGCTGCTGTTGTTAGCCTCTCAGTTTGATTTGCTTAAGCACTTGTTGTTTTGTCTTTTCTCTTCCTCTTTTGCTTTCTCTTCCCATCCTCCTCCTCCTCCCCTTCTTTGGACTTGTACTTCCTGGTAGGAGGCAGGAAGATGTACTATACATCAGACCCACACCCTATATAAGGAGGACAAGCCCTGGGGTGGGTGAGTGGGATTACCCCTGGACTGAGAAAAACAATTAGAAGAGGACCTAACAACTTCAAAAACAGTGAACCCAAACACTTACTTCTACCTACTTTCACAGGACCCTGAATTATGAACTGAATTCAAGGTACTCAATTAAATCACCTCCTTGTTTTAAGGTAGCTGGTAGCTGTTCTCCCTCTCAGCTCCTGCAGACAAAGCCCACAGTCAGCCCTTTTTAATCCCCAGTCCCCTCAAGCCTCCTTCAGCTCCTCCCCTTATCAGACACCTATTTCACAAAGTTTAAGTAACAGCTCTAATCACGAATGACTGCAAATATTCTCCCAGTTGGATTACCTCCCTGGCAGCTCCTGCAGACCTGGTTATCCTATATATGGCTTTCTGTACCCAGGATAGCCCAACTGACACAACATCTCATTCAGAGTGTAGTCCTGCTTCTACCTTCTGGCTACTGAACACTCATAGCAGTTCCATTTATGTACAGCCCCAAACTAGAACATGAGTACAGGTTGTCACAGTCTGTTACTTGGGCTGGTGCTTCAGCTGCCCCCTGTTAACATAAGGGCCAGACCAGGGCAGCTGAAAGGGGGATCAGGCATTTAAAGAAAGTGTGGGTTTGGGATGAAGACCTGGATGGTTTGGTGCTGATCAGGTGGAATGGGATGTGCAGGTGGGTGGGGGTTGAATGCTGCACTGGTAGTTGGGTTAGACATTGGAGGATAATCTGATGGCAGTGGGATGAGCAGCAGGGGGTGTTCAGATACTGATCTGGTGGGGTGAGACTAGCAACAAAGTAGGGGTGGGGTGCTGATCTTATTGGGAGATGAACAACTGTATGGAAGTTTTGGAGAATACTTGTGGGGTGAGCAGCTGTGAGGAGTTTGGGTGCTGATCTTGTGGGGTGAAATTATCAGCTGGGAGTGTTTTGAAGCTGACTTTGTGAGTGGGTTGAGAAGCTGGGTGGTTTGGGGGGGCTGTTTCAATGGGCGATAGGATAAGCAAATAGGTGGGGATTAGTTGCAGATTGTGTGGAGGTGGGGTGAGTAACTGAATTGCATTGGGACTAATTTGGTGGGTAGTATGTGTAGCTTGGTGGGGACTGTGGTGTTGATCTTGTGAAGGTCAGATGAGCAGCTAGTGGTGGTGACTGATCTGGTGGCATGGTATGAGCAGTTAGGTGGTGTTCTGGGGCCTGATCTGGGGCAAGATAAACAGCTGGGTAAGGGGTTCGGGGCTAATCTGTGAGGTGGGATGAGTTTCTGGATGTGGTCTTTCCGTGCTTATTTGCCAAGGGTAGGACCAGCAGGTGGGTGGGGGGGAGGTGTTTTACTGTTGGGTTGGAATATGCAACTGGGGGGGATGCTGATCTGGTGGGACTTGTATAAGCAACTGGGCGAGGGGTTGGCTGCAGATATGGTGGATTGTGATGAGTAGATCGGTTGGGAGTTGGATGCTAATCTGGTGGAGGTGTGATGAGCTTGCTGATTGGTGAATGAATGTTAACTTGATGCATGATATATGCAGCTTAGTGAGGTGTGTGGGTACTAGTATGGTGGCACTGGGATGAACAGTTGGATAGGGATTTAGGTGTTTATCTATCGGGGTGGTATATGCAGCTGGGGGGTTAGGTGCTGATTTATTTGTTGGTACTGGGATAACCAACTGTGGGGGTACTGCTCTGGTGGGACTTCTATAAGCAGCTGGTTGAGTGCTTGGCTGTTGATCTGGGGTGGTGGATTTATCAGCTGGGGAGGGTTGTGTATTCATCCAGTGAGTCTGACTGCTGGGTGGTGGCATTACATGCTGATCTTGTGAGAGTGGGATAAGCTGCTTGGTTAGCAGTTGGGGCTGATCTGGTAAAGGTGAGATAAGCAGCTTGGTGTAGTTTGGGGTTTAATCTGGGAGTGTATTGAGCAGCTTAGTGGGGTTTGATTGTAGCTGTGGGAATGGGATGAGCAGCTGGGTGGATGGGTTTAGGTCTGATATGTATGTGGTAGGATCAGCAGCTAAATGAGGGGTTGGCTGCTGATATGGTGGGTTTTGATGAGCAGCTGGGTCGGGGTTTGGATGCTTATCTGGTGGAGGTATGATGAGCTTGCTGGTTGGGGAATGAATGCTAATTTGATGGGTAGTATGTAAAACTCAGTGGGGTGCATGGGTAATAATGTTGTGGTAGTGGGATGAGCAACTGGGTGGGGATTTAAGTGTTTATCTGGTAGGGTGATATATGCAGCTGGGTGGGGGTTGGGTGCTGATCTGGTAGGGTGGGATGGTTGGATGCTCATATCTTGGTGTGTGATTAACTGCTGGATGGGGAGTTTGGTGCTGATCTGGTTGGGCTGGGTAAAGCAGTTGGGTGGGGATATGGATGTTGATCAGATTGGTGGATGGGTGGAATGAGCTGCTGGGTGGGGGTTCGGGTGCTCATCTGGTGGTGGTGGGATGTGCTGCTGGTTGAGGGGTGGGGTGCTGATCCAGTAGGAGTGAGATAAGCAGTTCAATGGGAGTTGGTTGCTGATCTGGTGGGGAGCTGGGATGATGAGCAGAATAGGAGGGTATGTGTTGATTTGGAGGAGGAAGGTAACTTAGTATAACTTATGTTTCCAGGAGTAAGACCAGCTCTCCTAGAACCAACCAATGTGCCTTAGGTTAGTACAACTACCCCCCCCCCCCATCACACACACAACCTGCATGATATATGACACTGTTTATTTGTTCTGGGGAGTGAGAAGTGGCAACCAGACTTATAATCAAATTCAGCATTAAGTAAAAATTCTGTTTCACCTAAACTGAACAGCTAAATTGTGGATACCAAAGTATCTGGGCAAAAGGAGTGAGCCACTGCAGTGGGGAAATATTGTCTGGTTCTTGGCTGCAGTTCTCTCTCTCTCTCTCTCAGAAAAAAGAAAAACTACCAAAAAAAAATCTTTGGGGGGTACTCTCATGTGGGGTACTCTCTTGTGCCTAGTGTTACCTGTGGATGCTTGCAGGGGCTGCTGGGAGACTGGAGGACTGAAGGATCATACCTTCTGTCCATTTTGGCAGTGGTAGTTGCACAACACTTGACCAGCAGCGTGGTATACCAAGTGGTGCACAAAATGGTACCCATTGAGTAACATGTGTAATTGCACGACTACTGCTGTACATCCCAGAAAGGATTAGTCCTGAGGGACTCTTGGCAGTAGATGCAACCTTATTATAGGCTTGGGGACGTATTTGTCCACTTTCAAGTGTTATAAATGCTTGGACTATAGCAGGGCAAAACTGGAAGTAGCACAATCTCTCTCTCTCTCTCTCTTTCTCAGAAAAAGGAACAACTACCCCAAAAAGGTTTTGTGAGGGCACTCTCTGTGGCTTTCTGCAGGGGCTACTGGGTGGCTGGAGGACTGAAAGGTCTCACCATCTGTCTGTTTTTATATCCTAGAAAGGATTTGTCCCAAGGGACTTTCAGCAGCAAATTCAACCTTATTCAGGAAGGGGAGATTGCATTTGTCCATTTCTTAAGTGTTATAAACACTAGGACTGTAGCAGTGTGAAACTGGAAGTAGCACAAAAACACTTCCTGTTCCACAATATAGTGTGAAACTGGAAGTAGCACCAGAGTAATTTCTATCCTGCATTATAAAGGGTCCTACCCCAGTAAGCAGTGGCAAGCATTGAATGGAGGCAATGTGCTGGCAGAGGCAAGCAAGTTGTCCACTATCAAGCTGTGGAGGACTGGGGAGATACGTTACCCATTTTCATAGAAAAAGGTTATTTTTTATTTTATATTTAGATTTTTTTAACCCGTTTTCTCCTGGCCCCTTGTCCCAGCCATGTGCATGCATGCGGAGGCACGTGCACGCTGTGGTACCAGGATGCCCTGCCACTACTTTGCTGCCCATTCACCTGCGCTGCCCGCTGACCTCCATCTGGGGGGTAGTGGAACTATGACAGGTGACAGGGTCCTCCCCGGGAGAGGACAACAACCCTGCAGTTGTTCAATCCTGCTCCCTCCCTCCCCCCATGCCAGCTCTGCAATAACCCAGGCTCATTCCCAAACCCGGGTTGCCAGCATGATGAGAGGTAAGGCATCCAGCACCACAGCCCGCAGTGCTACCAGGCCAAAAAAGGTTATTCTTGGTCTCTTGCATGTGAACTACTAACAATAATAATATGTCAAGTTTAGAAGGTGATTCCTGAGCCGGCCCAGTGGCATGTAAGGCAGAAGCACCCATGCCTCTCCTGCCATCACGCTGGTGACCTGGGGTAGGGAATGATCCTGGGCCACTTGCAGGTTTGATGGGAGGGAGGGAGAGAATTGAGCATCCCAGCATATGCTCTCCTTCTCCAGGGAGGGAGGGCAGACTGTGCTGCAACATTGCCACCTAGATGACCATGGGTGGAAGTGCGACTGGGGTGACAGTTCCGGGTGGGGGATGTTCCCTGACGGGAGACAAAAGCATGTCCTCTGACATGCACACATCCAACCGCCACTTCTGCAAAGTGTCCGTCGGTCAGGGAGAACACCAGAAAATCACCACTGGTTGCAGGATGTCACCCCATGGAGGCCTGTAGACCCCACACCACCTACTGGGCACAGGAACCACAGATCTGAACATGGCACTGGAAGGGGGCTTGGGGGACCTCCTGATGGCCCCACCACAGGCGGAAATCTGTGGAGCACTCTGAGGACCTCAAAGGTAAGTCCCAGGGATGGTGGGTGACGGGGTTGGGGAGCCACGAGGGCTAAAGGGGGCCACCCATGGAGGGGAAAAAATAAAATAAAAGGTGATTCCCCTGTCATACAGTGCCTTGATGATAAAAAAGGTTTGCAGTGTTAGCCACTTTATGTATATGATATTACACAGCAATGAGTTCTCCAATAAAATTCCTTTGAAGTCCCATAACTGTGTGCTAGTAAAGGAACTTAAGGAGCAACTGGAAAATACTAAAACTGATTTAAACCGTATGCAGGAGATATGAAACCTAGAAGAGAGAATATAAGTAAAAAAGATGTTGTAGTTATGCCAGTTCATATTTCAAACACAAATAGTAAAAAAAGAGGATGGCAGGAAGAAATGGACCTAGTCACTAATGATGGCTAGTCCTTAGACCACACAAAGGGGCAAAGAGAAGACATAGAGCTGAGGCCCACACTCTAGGGAATACGAACCACTGAAACTCATTAATAGGTTTTCACCCCTGCAAAGCGATAAAAAATCAAATGAAACTACAACTGAAAAACTCTAAAAAGTGACGATAGGGGATTCTATGATAAAATATATAGATTGTATTGTCTGAAGTTCACAGAAAGTGCGCACAAGGATAGTGGTGTTCTCAAGATTCACAAGTTAAACACACATGCATGACTCGGGCAATCACCACCACATTTTACACTGACTCCAGATAAGGCACAAAAGTTTTTATTTCACATACTAAAATAATAAAGGTGCACCCGCCTGACGTGCTTCAGATCCTTTGATCCTTTCTCAATTGCAAGCCAGCCTTTAAGAAAGGATCGAAGGATCCAAAACACATCAGGCAGGCACACCTTTGTCCTTTTAATATGTGAAATAAAAACTTTTGTGCCTTATCTGGAGTCGGTGTAAAATGTGGTGGTGAGTGCTTGAGTCACACATGTGTGTTTATTATCTGTAGTGAAGATAAATTTAAAAAAAATGGTTTCTTGCTTCCCCGGAGCAAAGATATTAGAAAAAATATAAAAGGGGTCTTGAGTAACAGAAACAAATGCATCTGTTGTAAGCCACATAGAAACAAATGAAAAGGGAAACTATAACAGAAATTCTGAAAGATTACATTAAACTGGGATTAGAACTCCATAAACTAGGCTGCAATGTAATCTTTTCAGAAATGCGACCTATGCTGAGGGACTGACCTAAAATAGTAAAAACTATAGCATAGCCTAATAAAATATTGGGATATGTTTTGGGGGAAAACAAAATTAAATTGCAGAGATGGACTTTATCTAAATAGACAAGGGCAAATCTATTAGAATATAAAATATACAGACTCACACATGGAAACAAGCCTCAGCTCAGTGTGCATTTCCCAGTTACCATTTTTTAAATAGCTAGCTAGATAGATAGATAGATAGATAGATAGATAGATAGATAGATAGATAGATAAGTAAATAGATAGATAGACAAACAGACATACAGATACGTAAAGGTGCACTAATCAAGCGACAAACTTTAAACATTTAACGGGGGTGTTGGGGCACAAAAAAAGGAACATAAAATGTACTCATAGGAAAAACACAAAAGCAAAATCTAACACAAGTAATAAAGTAGCTATATCAGTACTAAGTTTAAATGCCAGGATCCTGGTGAATAAATTTGATATTCTTAAAGTTCAAATCTACATGGATAAACCAGAATTTGAAGTGGTAATGGAGACTGGTGGGATCCTAATGAAACCTGTGATAAAAATATTGAAGGTTATGCACTGATAAATAAAGATAGAAATCAAAGGAAAGGAGGCAAAGTAGTAATATTTATCAATAAAATATATGCCATCACCAGTTTTAAAAATGAATATGTCAGTACTACAGAATTGGTATGGTTGTCTAAATTTAAAACCTAAAAACATAATTATTGGAAACTGTTACATTCCCCCCAACATAAGCAAAGTGGACTATATGATCCAACTAGAAGAAACGAAGCATTACAGCAGCAAATGGGACCATATTCTATTGGGAGACTTTAATCTCCCAGAGATTGATTGGAATAAAGCAGAAGTAACGAATACCCAAGGTAAAGTGTTCTTGGACATAATGGGAGACTGCAGTATGATCAAACACTGAAATAACCCTACTAGGGTCATGACACATTTTGATATTATCCATAATTCTGATGTGGAAGACTCCTTATTAAACAGTGACCATGCCTGCATTAATTCTAGAATTGCCTTGAACCATCACTTATATAAAGGCATAACGAACATCACAACTATCATAAAGGAGATTACATAGGACTACATGGATTTAACAGATTGAAACTGGAAAGAAGAGTGGACTAATAAAATAGGCAACAATGCTGGTAAATGTTGAAAAACAATTAACTAAAGCTGCAGGATTTATTTATCCCCCCCTCAAAAAAAAAAAGTACAATAGCAAGGGTAAAATACCACTCTGGTTTTCTCCTAAAATAAAACAGGCCTTTATAAGATCATAAGAAATAATCTAAGTGAGGAGAATACATTCAAGTGAAAAAATCGTTATTAACATGTAAAAGGGAAATTAAGAGTCAAAATGAAATTGGAAGTAATATTGGCACAAAATAAACAAAATCTAAAAACCTTTTATAGATAAATAAATGTAATGTATTTATTTATTTATTAAATTTTGTTAACCGGGTAAGCCCACTGGGACCTAAGGTTCCCTTTTTCAGGGGTAACCCAGAGTTAGTTACATAGAGCTGATCAAGTACAATCAAGAGATACAGAGTAGGACATTGAGTACAGGTGTACAATGCAATTGTACAATAATCATAGGACATACAACTCAATAGCAGTGGCAGCTGTTAGAATTAGGGCAGGTAGTACAATAAAATATACAAACAATGAAGTATAGACCTAAAATGTACAAGGTTACATTGGGAATGACAGCTTTTCATAGAAGAGGGTGATTATTTACAGGGACAGTACCCAAAAGCAATAGTGGCAGCTAGTTGCCAGTAGGGCAGATTGGTTGTCCATGGCCAGGTGACAGGTGCGTGACTTAGCTAGCTTTCTGGACAGGTGCAGGAGCTGAGATTCAGGAGGTGAGTACATAGTCCCTTCTGAAAAATTGCCAGGGAGGGGGCTTCTTGTAGTTGATGGGGAGCCTGTTCCACAGTGTGTTCCACAGTGAGGGGGCTATATGGGCAAAGAATTTACTGCCAGCTGTGGATCTGGACCTGGGCAGTTCAAACAGTGTTTTACCCGAAGTCATGAGGGGGCCACCTTGGGGCAAGTAACCCGATTAGCCCTGTGGGGGGATCACCAGAGAGGACCTTATATGTCCAGTTTAACAGGGGGTACTGAAGCCTAAGGTTCAGGGTAGGCCATTTTAGTGTGGCAAAGGCTTCACAGTGGTGTTAATAAAGGTCAAATTCAAATGCAGGTCCATCACAAGTGAACAATAATAAGGTATTAAAGGAAAAAGATATGGTAAATATATTTAATAATACTTGTGTTACATTCTTCCACCTAATAACATTAATGGTACATTAGATTACTATGTAATGGGTGATTATAACATTATAGTTAATGAGATTAAAAAAAATCTGTATTAAAATTTGACTCAAATAAATCAGCAGGACTAGATGGTCTAAACTCCTAATAAATAGAGACCTTCAAATACCTTAAGGGGATAAATGGGGTAGGATCGGAGGGCATCTTTCACTTAAGGAAGGCAGGTACAACAAGGAGGCACAGCCTGAATCTAGTGGGAGGAAGATTTAAGAAGGAAATGAGGTGGAACTTTTTCACTGAAATGGTGGTGTTGAGGTGGAACGAGTTGTCAGAGGAGGTAGTTGCAGTAAATACAGTGGCTAGTTTCAAGATGAGGTGGGATAGGGTGAAAAAGAAAATTAGGGTGGGTGTTCTGGGGATGGGGAAGGGGGAGGGTACTAGGGGAGGTATAGTTGACTCCAGGGAGAACAGGGGAAGGGGGGGCAGCTCTAGGGAACTAATTTGAGCTGCACACTTGAGCAGACTAGATAGACCATTATGGCCTGTTTCTGCTGGCAAATTCTTATGTTCATATGAAGGAAATGTAGATGACATTGTGGAGTCAATTACCAACATATTTAACAGTGAAATTATTCCTAAGGATTGGAAAACAATTGAGGTAGTCCCAATCCATAAAACGGGCCAAAGAAAAAAATGTAGTATCTAATTATAGACCGGTTGGTATAACTGCTGTCTTAATGAAACAGCTCAAGTTACATATTAAAATTAATAATTACGATCAACAAGGGAGAAAGGATACATTGCAGCATGGGCTCAAGAAGGGTAGATTGTGCACAACAAACATGCTGTGCTTTTATGAACCAGTAAGCAAATCCCTGAACAAGGGAAACCCAGTTGATACAGTCTATCTGGACTTTATTAAAACATTCGACTCACTACCCATGATAAATTGATACAAACATTATATGAGTATAATATAGATCCAATATTTAATACATTGGATTGAAAACTGGCTAACAGATAGAACTCAGTATGTATGCATAAATGTCATTATTTCTGAATTTGGAATGTTCATGAGTGGAGTACCACAGAGGTCTACAATGGGTCCCATCCTTTTTAGTAGTGTATATATATTTCTGATCTAGGCCATAATATAAAAAAACTATTGTGTTAAATGTGCTGATGACCCAACAATAGTGGGTATTATTAAAATCAGTGATGATTAAAAAATGCTTCAAATTGATCTTGATAAGATGTGTGCGTGGGCTCAAACATTGGACATGAAGTTTAATTTCTCAAAATGTGTGGTTATGCCCCATATGGAAAAGAAATATATTTTAGATAGATTTATAAAAGTATATTTCAAATACATGTTTGATCATATGTCTGAAGTATATGCAAACTATCTCAAATTGGCTGATTTTGAAATATCTGATTTATTTTCAGAATATATGTGACAGATATATTTAAGATATATCATAAATATAGATCTTCTTCAGGGGTATCTCAGTCATCAACAATGAGTCAAGGAGCCCGCTAGGGGTGAAAACCTATTGGATGTAGTCCTCACAAATGGAGACAGTGTGGAGGAGGTGGAGGTGGGGGAAGAATTGGGAACAAGTGACCACAGAGCTGTCAGGTTCACAGTGAGAACAGGCAGGAAAAGGAATAAGACAAGAACCAGGGTAATGGACTTCAGGAAAGCAGACTTTAACAGGATGAGGAGGGTATTTGGTGAAGAAATATCAAGGTTGGGGAATATAAAGGATGTGGAGGAATTATGGGCAGCCATTAAGGGAGGGCTGCTGAAAGCCATGGACACATGCATCAGGAGAGTCAGGAAGAACAGAAGAAAAAGGAGACCTCTTTGGTTTACTAGAGAGGTGTCGGAGGTGGTCAGGGAGAAAGCCAGGACTTTCAGGAGGTACAGGACAACAGAAAAGACTGAGGATAGGAAGGCCTATAGGGAAAAGAGGAGGGAGGCAGGGCAAATGATAAGGAGGGCTAAAGAGGTCACCAAGGAGAGGATAGCAAAACAGGCCAGGAGGGGGGATAAAACCTTTTTTAGGTATGTAGGAGAAAGAATGAAGGCATAGCAGGGAAATGGGAGGTTAAGGGGGGAAGGCAGAACAATGCTGGAGGGAGATTTTGAAAAAGCGGAGGCATTAAACAACTACTTCTGTTCAATCTTCATGTAGGAGGGTGAGAGCAGAGGGCCTGTGCAGGAAGGGAAAAGAGAAAACTACAGGCAAATGAATTCTGGAAAGTTCACGGCTGATAGAGTAAGTGAAGAACTGGGTAGACTTAGGGTAAATAAGGCAATGGGGCCTGATGGCCTACACCCAAGGGTACTCATGGAGCTGAGGGAGGAACTAGCACCACATCTGGCAAGACTGTTTAACTTGTCCTTGGACACAGGCATGATGCCAGGGGACTGGAAGAGGGTGGAGGTGGTTGCACTACACAAGGGAGGTAGAAATGATGAGGTCAAAAACTACCACCCTGTTAGTCTCACCTCGGTGGTGGGGAAGGTAATGGAAATATTACTAAAGATAAGGCTGGTAAAATACCTGGTGGCCAGTGGTCTGCAGGATGATAGGCAGCATGGCTTCACTAAGAGAAGGTCCTGCCAGACTAACCTGATAGAGTTTTTTGATTGGATGATGCAGATAGTTGACCAGGGAGGAGCGGTTGACGTGGTCTGTCTGGATTTCAGTAAGGCTTTCAACACTGTTTCACATATAAGGCTGGTGTATAAGCTAGACAGCCTGCGTGTGGGCCACAAAATCATTAGGTGGGTGGAGAACTGGCCGATGGAAAGGCGTCAAACAGTGGTGGTAAATGGGACACATTCCAGGGAATAGGCAGTGATCAGCGGGGTGCCGCAGAGGTCAGTGCTGGGACCACTACTCTTTAACATCTATATTAGTGATCTGGCAGAGGGTTTGGAGGGTTGGGTGTGCCTATTCATGGACGATACAAAGGTCTGCAATAGGGTGGATTCACAAGGGGGAGTGGAGGCCATGAGGCAGGACCTGAAGAAGTGGTCAGAAACCTGGCAGCTAAAATTTAATGCAAAGAAGTGTGCAATGATGCACCTGGGGTGGAGAAACATGAAGACAGCTTACTTCCTTGGGGGGAGGAAATCAAGGAAAAGGAACAGGAAAGGGACCTGGGGATTATGGTATCATGGAATCGTAAGGTGGGGAACCAGTGTAGCAAGGCAGTGGGTAAGGCGAATGGTACGCTGCCCTTCATTGCGAGGGGCTTTACTGGCAGAAGGAGGGAAGTGCTAATGCCATTGTACAGAACTATGGTGAGGCCGCACCTGGAGTATGGGGTGCAGTTCTGGAGACCGCACTTACGTAGGGATATTGAGATGATGGAGAGGGTTCAGAGAAGAGCGACCAAGATGGTATGTGGGATGCGGGATATACCATATGAGCAAAGATGGAGGGAGCTGAATCTGTACACACTAGCGACTAGGAAGGAGAGGGGAAACATGAGTGAGACTTTTAAGTACTTGAAGGGAATAAGTAAGGTGAAGGAAGGAAGTGTGTTCAAAATGAAGAAGAGAGCAAACATGAGAGGACATAGCCTCAAATTAGAAGGTAGGAAATACAGAGGTAATGTCAGAGGGCAGTTCTTCACTGAGAGGGTGGTGGAGACCTGGAACAGACTGCTGGAAGAGGTAGTGGGAGCCAACACGGTGGAGGGATTCAAGAGCGCACGGGACAGACATAAAGGGTTGGGAAAGGGGGTGAAAGTATAAAGGTGGGGGGAAGCAGGGGAGGATGTAAGGGCAGACTAGATGGGCCGTGTGGTCCTTTTCTGTTGTCAAATTTCTGTGTAATCAGGTTATACTGTAGGAACCTTTGCCGTCAGTAAAGGGCAATCCACGTGAAAGATTTTCAGCAGTACAACTGGGGCTGCCCATGCCTTCAATGTTCATTGATGTCATCAACCCCATATAGGTGGGGGCAGCCCCGCTCCCTTCTCAGTTCCCTCCTGCTGTAGACTTGCAAGCACAGTCTACATGGAAGCTTTGTCACAGTTTTCTTGCCTTTTTTGGCCTACAGATGCATTTTTCCCTACAACGCTTACCTAAATCTCATTTTAGAGATTTTTTCTTTTTGTTTATGTCGACAGTTAATCCTTCCTCTTCTCTTTTCTGTCACTGCCACTGCAGAAAGAAGATTTCCTCTACAGACGAACACTCTGTTTGTGTCTGCTGTATTGGGCCTGACCACGACATCTCTAACTGTGAGTGCTGCCAGAAGTTTAATCAAACCACCCTCAGGCGATGCAGGAAGGTTTTAAAACAATCTACGGGACAACAGGTAGCCAGCTCTGAGAAGGGGTTATCCGGGGCCCCAGTCACTCAGTTGCCTGCTGGATCTTTGAGCTCCCAGGCCTCCAAAGGCTTGAGACAAGTCCTCGGGGAAAAGTCATAAAAAAGATTGGGATCGTGACCGCTCTCCCTGGTGGCCACACATTCCCCATCAGCATCTCCTTCTTTGGAGGGCTCTTCGTCATTGGTAGCTGCCAAGATGAAGAAACCAGTTGTCCAGGTCTCTGTTCCTACCAGACCCATACCAACAGCTTCACTGCCTGACTCTCAGGATGCTCAGCTGTCAACCTCTGGATCATCGGCCCCTCCACCATTGACAATGGGCAAGTCATCAATGATTACTCCATCAAGACCTGTCCCTTCCTCTCTGAGGGCTACAGACTTGTAGGGCTCTCGGGATGGAGGGCCATCAGCTACTGCGCCATTAAACCCCCATCCATCGATGATGACCATGAATCTGAATGAAGTACTCTCCAAGTTTATTCATGTACTAGTTAAGCAGCTAGGTGCCTTCAATAGGCCCTTATCGATAGCAATGTCAATGGAAGCTTCATCATTGACACCTGTTCGTCATCCAGTGGAGGCTCCCTGTGGACCACCAATGACCACTCCGACACCTGACCCAAATGAGGAGGTTGACATCTAGGAGGAGTACCATCCTGATCTCGTCCTCCCTGATGACATAAAGGTTGAAGAGGAAGAAATCCTTATCTCTGATAAATCCACTGTCTCTTCAGTCAGTAACGACTCAATCAAGCATACTTCAAGGTCTCCTCCTGAGGATGCCACTTTCTTCAATGTCATAAAATAATTTTCTGCCACTATGGGCTTCCAGACTGAGGAGGATGTTACCAGAAAAGACCCGGTTGACTTCCTGGAGGTTTCTGAATCTCCCCCTAAGATTATTCCTCCTATGCTGCCAGCCCTGAAAAATGCCATCACTGCAGCCTGACACAGGCCAGACATAGTGCCAGCTATGCCACATAGGGCAGAAAAGCTTTATAATGCCCCTCATGCCTTCCTTATTTTGTTGCTCAGGCTGACACTAACTCTGTGGTCATCAAGGCAGTCCATGACATGACTAAGGTGCCAAATCACCTTAGTTCCCTTCTCCCCAGATAAGGAATCCCACAAGATTGACCTCTAGGGTAAAATAGTTTATGCCTCCTCTACTATGGGCCTGAGAATTGTAAATTATTTGTCACACATGGCTAAATTCCAGAACGCCAACTGGAGAAAGGGCAAGGCTGCTGCTCAAGCCCTTCCCGATGGTACCCAGAAGCAGGAATTGTTCCAGTGCCTGCAAACAGCAGAGGATGTCAGTAAACATCTCCCCAGGGCCCTGTATGATATGGCCAACACTGTGTCCAGGGCAGCTGCCACTGGCATATGCCTTCATAAGCACTCATGGTTCAGGGTCTCTGGCTTTGCAGCTAATGTGCAAAACAAGGTGCTTAACGCCCCTGTCAAGGGCACCAAGCTCTTTGGTCCTGTTGTCCAAGACCTCATTAATGATCTGACTGTTACCACTCACTCTAGAAGTCCAATTGAAACTTGCATTTTGGATCCTTGCTGGGTATTGTGACAAGGGAAGCTGCTGCCAAATATTTTATGAGTCCTAAGCTGCTGAGCGGACTGAACTGTCAGCATTCTGGGTGGACTTTTATCAAGTTGGAGTTTGTGTTTTTTAAGTATATGCCTGCATATATAAGAGTGCTATTACTGCTTGCCTGTTCTTGCCCTGTTAAAGTGTGCTAAACCTGTAGTGAACTGGCAAATTGCTCGCAACTTCTGTTGCTGGGAAAAAGGACACAAGCCCCTCTGGTGCTTAGTTTGAGCACCTGCCCACTTTTGTTGAAACAGCCCATGCTACTCCCACTCCTTCTGTTTGGTGGTGGCAGCCTAGTTTGGTTGGAGGTGGGATTTTTAAAAGTCACCACTGTTTAGATGCAGTGGCATCTACAGTGGTGGCTCATGGCAGTAAAGTGCAGGGAAGTGCACCGGTAAAGGAATCAGTGGGAGTCTGTGGGAGACTGTAGGAGTGTGGGTCTATTTCTGACAGCTGTCATTTGTTATTCATGAGAAATGAATATGGGTAGGGAGTATGTATTAATAGGATGGGTTGCATTATTGCTGGGTTGGTTATTTGTCTGTGATGGGGTAACACCAGCGTACAGTAAACAACAGGAGGACAATAATTATGGTCCTCGTGGTTTTGCTATATCCAGCTTGTTGACATATACCAAGGTACAAGTAGTGTCTGGCCTGTTATTACAATGGCATGCTTACTCAATTAGAATTTGTGGTTACTTGGGGTATCATGGTTTGTTTCACAATGTTCATGTATTTCTTCAGAAGGTAGTGCAGGGATTGAAACTGTCCTTATTGTTATTGCAAGTTGATGACATTGAGAGAAATCCTGGACCACAAAACTGTTTTAATGCAGAGGGTGTCTGAGGAAATTGTTCAGCTAATGTTTGCTCTACTGCCCATGGGTTCACAATATTACATCATAATGTCAGAAGTTTGGTCCCTAAACTAGCAGAAATATAATATATTGTGGAATATTGTAAACTTGATTTGTTGGCCCTATCTGAAACTTGGTTAAAGCCTGTTGTACCTGATAATTCTTGTGCTATTTCTGAGTATAATTTTCTCAGATTTGAAATGAAAGATAAAAAGAAACGGGGTGGGGTGGCAGTTTATTATAAAAATACTTTCCAGACAACTGATGTAAAATCTAGTAGTGATGGATCTTTTGAAACTGATTGATTGTTACTTCAGGTACTGCTGGGTGGTGTAAAACATCTAATTGTACGATGTTTATATAATCCACCTGTATGTGGTTCCAATGGGGTAAAGCAATATCTTGACATTTTTGCTCTGTATATACAACAGCATGATTTTTTATTGATTGGGGACATAAATTTAAATTGGTCCTTAAGGACAGAGTTGGGACTAGAGCTCCTGTTAGCAGCTTATGATTTATCACAATGCATTGTTCAGCCAAGCCATCTAAATTCTCATACATTAAATCATATTGTCTTGGACTGGGCCATCACCAATGGAAGGAGTCACTTAACTGCCTCAGGTGTTTTACCTGACACAGTAAGCGACTATATGGCCATATCTGCTGTGATAGGTTTTGGTTACAAGAAAGCTCCTCCCTATTTGGTCCAAGTTCATTCATTCAGAAATGTAAATTTCAATATTCTTTATGGTTATTATCTCAGATTGATTGGTCTTATCTGGATTGTATTCCAGATATAGACTCTGCTGTGGATTTATTTTATAACCAACTTCTTCCTATTCAGGATATTTTGTTTCCAATACGTACTATGAGGTTTAGAGGTGTCCCTAATCCTTGGTTTACCACTACTATTAAGGCCCTGATTAGAGAATGCAATGCTGCATGGGAATCTATCAAAATTAATCCCTCAGTTTCACTTTTCAACACTATAGATGCATTAGGAATAAGGTCTCTGACTTGGTACGTAAAACCAAAAGGGATTTCTATAAAAATAAATTTCACTCAAATTGGTCTAATTCCAAAAATTCTGGGAAAATATAAATCCCTTGCTTTCCCCCAATCAACCTCCACAGTTCAAAATCTGTTGGTAAATGAAGCTGATATTGTTGATCTTGTTAAAATTGGCAATCTTTTAAATAAGAAATTTTCTGATCAATCTAATTATAGAGGAACTGGGACACAAATGGCAGCTGAGGGTTCAAATTATGCTTCTCCCTTTCTGGATGGACCACGATTTATGTTCAAGAAGATTCCTGAGATGGATGTGTTTAAACTGCTAAATACCCTTCCCAATCAATACAGTAACTGTGGGGGTGGGCTGGATGGCAGATTTTTAACACTGGCTACTCCATTTATAGCTAAACCTCTTTGCTGTCTTTTTAATCTTTCTTTGGAATCTTGCCAGTTTCCCCTCTGATTGGAAACTGGCTAGAGTCATGCCTATTCCCCCCCAAAAAACATGCAGTTTTGTTCAAAGATTTTTGCCCAATTTCTATTCTTAATCCTCTGAGCAAGATGTTTGAGAAGAGTGTAGCCAATCAAATTAATGATTATCTTTCTAGTTATGGCTTACTTTCACCACATCAACATGATTTTTGTAAGAATTATGGGACTGGAACTGCCTTGGTCGGGTTCACAAACTCCACCCTAAGAGACTTTGAGAAAGGCCTCATGACTCGGGAGGTGTTTGTGGACCTGACCAAGTCATTTGATTTAATTGAGCATGATTTGGCACGCTCAAAGTTAAGTGCTTTGGGTTTTTGTGAAGTAGCCATTTCTTGGATAAGGAATTATTTAACAAATTGCACACAATTTGTTAATATCGGTTCCTATGTATCTGACACATCTTTGATTACTTGTGGTGTCCCCCAAGGGTCCATTTTTGGGCCCCTTGATAGTTTCTATTTTTGTTAATAAACTCCCTGTTTGCAAAAGACGTGAAACTACTCTTTATGCAGATGACTTGATTGTTGTTTCTCAAGGTAGCTCTTCTTCTGAATTAATGGCTGCTTTGAATTATGATTTTGAGGGTATCTGTAAATGTTTTTTGAATAATTCAATGGTTTGAATTAAAAAAAAACTAACTTCATGATTTTTAGTACCACTTCCATGCTCAGTGATAATCCATCCTTGTGTTTTTACGATTCGCATGGTTTGGCTATTGAACAGGTATGCCAATTTAAGTACCTCAGTATCTTATTGGACCCTGGGTTGACTTTTTTGCATCAGGCTGAAACAGTTGCTCATACCATAAATCAAAGTTTGGGTCTTTTGTATAAATGTAAAAATTATTTTTTCTTTTGAAGTAAGAAAAACAATTGTAGTTGGATCATTACTATCACATTTCAATTATGTTTCTTATATTTATCTGAATCTTGGGAGTAAAGAGTTACATTCCTTGAAGGCTTTTTATAACAACATTTGTTGATTTGTTCTTTTGGTGCCCATGCAAACTCACCACTGCGCTTTGTACTCTTAGCTGGGTTGGCTGGCTCCAATGGCCAGGATTGAATTTTTTTTTGGTTGTGTTATTTTTAAATATGTTTTTCTTAAATCTCTATTTCCATTATACAATCTTGTAAATCCATGAACTGTCCATTCCAGCTTATGTTCTTCAAATGATATTCTACTGGACACAGTTATACCCAAACTTAAAATTGCATCTTGTGCTTTTTCTATTGCTGGCCCTGTGTATTGGAATGCATTACCTTTAAACATATGACAGGCTTTATTTATATCTGACTTTAAGGCAAAATTGAAAGAATACTTACTGTTAATAGTTTCATGTAGTTGTTCTTTGTAATTTATTGTCATTATGTAAGTGTATGTATTTTTTAATTTGTGTCTTCTTCTACTGTGCTCTGGGTGGAACCAGAAAAAGGACCATTGGTCCAGTGTCCTTGCCTGGTTAACAAATGAATAAATAAATAAATATAAAAATCTGCAGACCTCTGGCATGGCCATCAAGTCTGTCCATTCTCTCTACCACACTCAACCCTGTGGCACAGAGAGATCTACTTTTCATAGACAGGTCAATAGAACAGGCTTGGGCCACCACACCAAGGAAAAGCGCAGAGCCCAGTCTTCCTTGCCCACCCCCTATAGTACTGAAGCGGTGGCCAAGCATCACAGAAATGATGGACCAGCTTCCACAGCTGGTCCCACCTCAGCATGACTCCTTGCCAGACCCCCTCCTCTGATCCAGACCCAGGAGGTGGTGGTCAGTGGTCAGTTCTCCCTCCATCTGAATCAATAGTGAACTATAACTTCAGATGCTTGGATCCAGCAGATCATAGACAGCGGTCACATCTTGGAGCTCATTCAACAGCCTCCAGATACCCCTCCACCAACCTCAAACTATCTCCCAGCCCACTTGTCTGTTCTTTGGGAGGAGGTACAGTCTCTTCTGCACAAGCAGGCTATCGAACTGGTACCAAGGCGACAGAGAAGCCAAGGGTTTTATTCAAGGTTTTTCCTAGTCCCCCCAAAAAATGGAAATCTGAGACCCATTTTAGATCTCAAGGACCTTAATCTCTTTGTCCAGTATGAAATATTCCGAATGATAACTTTGCCAGGTCTCATGCCCCTCCTCAAAACCCGAGACTGGCTCTGCTCACTGGAAATGCAATATGCCTACCTGCACATTTCAGTGTTTCCTCCTCACAGGAGGTTTCTTCATTTTACCTTTCAGGGTGAGCATTATCAGTTCAAAGTGTTGCCCTTTGGCTTAGCCTCTGCTCCACGTGTCTTTACCAAACACTTAGCAGTGGTTGCAGTAGCTCTCAGAAACATTGAAACATAGACTTTGATGGCAGATAAGGACTGCTTGACTGCTTGGCCCACCTAGTCTGCCCATTTCCCTACCCACAGGATAAGCTGCAGATCCTAGTTAACCAACAGCCTATTTCTTCCTACCCATCACAAGTATTGCCTTATGTCTGTATGTCTTCCCTTACCTGGATGATTGGCTTCTCAAGGCCCCATCCAGGAAACAGCTCCTGCTGACTCTGGAGTGTACTCTCTAGCTCTTCCACTCTCTGAGCATACCAGTCAGTCTGCCCAAGTCTGTTCTAGTACAGTCCCAAAGACTTAGGGGTGGACCTGGACTCCGAGCAGGAGAAGGCCTTCTTACCACAAAACAGAGCAGAATGCCTCCTGACCCAGGCTCAAGAAGTTACTCAGAGTCAGTACATCCCTGCCAGACTGTACCTACAGCTATTGGACCTAATGGCAGCAGACATTCCCACCATCCCACTGGCCAGACTTCACATGTGCACCCTTCAGTAAGCCCTCAGAGTGCAGTGGGACCAGTGGACGGATGAGTTGGACCAACTAGTCCTGGTCTCCTCCTCAGTTCACAGGGTACAGCAGTGGAAGATGGACCCCTTGAATCTTCTTCAAGGGGTTCCTTTCTAGATTTCTTCCTGGTATCAGATCCTAACCACAGATGCTTTGAGTCTAGACTGGGGAGCACACCTGGGTCCCTTTCAAACCCAGGGCTCCTGGTCCCAGTGGGAAGCTGCCCTGCATATCAATGTCCTGGAGATCAGAGTGATGCTCTATGCCATGCAGGCTTTTCAGGAGCACCTTGCTCCAGGCCAACTTCTGGTGCAGTCAGACAATCTGAGTGTAGTCTACTACATCAACAAGTAGGGTGGGACTCACTTGTACCATCTTTGCACGGAGGCCATGAGACTGTGGTATTGGGCCTTGGAACACAATCTGACACTCTCTGTAGTCCACATGCCAGACATCCTAAACACCCTGGCAGACAGTCTCAACAGGACTCAGTCCAGCGTGCATGAATGGGAGATTCTTTCATCTGTAGCAGAAGATCTGGTCAACAGATGGGGTCATCCAAAGTTGGATCTTTTTGCATCTCCACTCAATGTAAAACTGCCCAATTTCTGCTCGCTAGATCCAAGGCCTGTAGTTTTTTGGTAAGACATGTTGTCCCTCTCTTGGAGTGGGAGATTTCTGTACACATTCCCTCTGTTTCCACTAATACAGAGGATGCTGATCAAGCTACAAAAGGAGGGGGCCAGCATGATTCTGGTAGCTCCATTCTGGCCTCACCAGATATGGTTCTCTCTACTTCAGCAGCTGGTGAAGGAACCTCTGGTACCTCTGCCCCTTTGCAGGAATCTGCTGACTCAGGACTGGGGGACCCTGGTCCATCCCAACCTCAGGTCCCTCCATCTGCATGCATGGCTCCTGAGGATGTAGCCATTGCCAGGTTTGGGGTTTCTACCAGGGTGGTAGATATCCTGGTGGCCACCTGCAAGCCTTCCTCCCATGCCACTTATGCCATGAAGTGGAAGCAGTTTGCCATCTAAGCTGCCAAACATTCCCTAGACCTTTTCATCTGTCATGTGATTCATGTCCTTGACTACCTGATTTCTTTGTCTGATTCAGGCCTCCAGTATTCCTCTCTCAAGGTCTACCTTTCAGCTATTTCTGCCTTTCATGAGCCTATGGGTGACCGCACAATTGCTCAGCTGAATGTTTTCTGTACCTTCCTTAGAGGCATCCTACATCTGAAACCCCCAATCTGTTTCCTGGTCACGGCTTGAGACTTAAATTGTATTTTGGAAAAGTTGACCCTGCCCCCTTTTGAGCCAGTCGTGACTTGTGATTTGTGCTTTCTCTCTTGGAAAGTGCTCTTTTTAGTTGCAATTACTTCTGCTCACAGAATTTCAGAGCTTCAGGCCCTCTGGTGCGAGGAGCCTTATTTGATTTTTCACAAAGACCGGGTATCTTTGTGCACAAATCTTAACTTTATCCCTGAGGTGGTCTCTGAGTTCACACTTAATCAGTCTATCCACCTTCCTGTTTATTTTCTTGAGCGTGCCAATCTAGGGGAAGCACTGCTCCATATGCTAGATGTGCACAGAACTTTGCAGTATTATCTGCTTCGGACTAAAGAGTCCAAAAAGTCTAAGAAGTTGTTTGTTTCTTTCACCTCAAGTAGTGAGGGTGCTTCAGTTTCTAAGCAATATTTATCCAAATGGTTGGTGAATTGCATTGTGTTTTGCTACAATAAGTATGGCAAAGAATGGCCTGGTGTTGTCAAAGCTCATTCCGCCAGAGGTATGGCTACCTCAGTGGTTTGTTTTAAATGGTTCTCAGCACTGATATTTGTGCTGTTGCCACCTGGAGTACAGTCCACATTTTCACCAAGCATTAATCTCGACATTGCTTCAAGAGCCCATGCAGGACTTGGCAGGGCTGTGATACATGGACTCCTGTCTTAAATTTATGGAGATCCAGCTTCCCAGACTGTCTGTTTACTCTTGTTACTGTCTGATACTCATTCCTGCAGTGTAACCTGATGACTGAAATACCCTAATGAAGATAAAACAGTTATGTCAGAACTTACCGTAACAGTAGATCTTTGAGGGGATCTCAGTCATCAGGTCTGATTTCCCTCCCACCATCCCCCTTCTTGGGGCTTCTGTTCAGGACCTGGCTATCTGCTGTTCTCCTTATTTCTATCTAGAGCTGGGTCCCTCTGTCTCTCCTTGGTTCCCCAGGGCATGAACCTTGCTCCCTTTATCTCTGTAGGGAAAGAACTGAGGAGGGAACTGGGCCACCCACACTTATATAGGGTTGGTGACATTGGCAGATGTTGATGGTGTGGGATGCCCCAGTTGTACTGCTGAACACAGTATCTTCCATGTGGATTCCCCTTCACCGATGGTGAAGGTTCCTATGGTGTAACCTGATGATTGAGATCCCCTCGAAGATCAACTGTCATGGAAAGTTCTTATGTAACTGTTATTTCCATGATATATTTATTATTGGTGCATGATACATATTTTATATATCTGCTTATATACCTTGAATATTTAATAGATATTCTTTTTATGTAGTTGACATATATCTAAAATATTTTATAAATATATGCATTGTAAAAATATCTTGAGATAACCAGACAAAAAGATAATAGATTAATCTTGATGTAACATATCTTTCTTCCTCTTATTCATAGCCATTAAGATGGCTATAGTAGAATTATTATTTAATGATGCACCATTACCACAGACTTACAGATTATACATTTATACTTACACATAGGACTTACCTCTTAATCTCACAATTTATAAAGGCTCAAATTGGTATTAATACCACCCCTATTTGGTTCCACTTTATGTCAAGGTGAGTTCCTACATGTACTTGTTTTTTACTCTTTACCTTTCACTCTGGTCTGTAAGCTAATGCTGTCAATTCAAAACTATTTTAAAATAGAAATTATAAGCTGACCCAGTTAAGGGTTAAGGTGATGGACACCACACCTCGCACCATGCCAGCAACCCAGGTTTGGGAATGGACTTGGGTCGTTCGGGGGTCGGCCGAGGGAGGTAAGGATTGAGTATCCAGAGGCCTGCTTTCCTACCTTGGGGGGGTTTGTGCTGTGAGCATCAGCACAACAAGAGGGGTTCGGCCCGCACCCAGGGTGCTTGGCTGCCTCTGTGGAGGTGAGGACAGCTGTTGCACCCATTGCATGAGTGCAGGAGAAAACCAGAGGAAAAATACCAGGACCTGGCAGGACCCATGATGGCCCCGATGGGCCAGAAGATGTACCCCTCCGGGGGTGGTTGTAGCCCCTGCCAGGTCCATGAAGGTGGTGATAAATAATGTTGTGAATAAAAGAAAAATAGAAATGACCATGATTTTGGTTGATAAACAGTACTTTTGAAATATGCAAGTAAGTTAATGCAAATACTTACACAATACCACAGCAGGCATTTGCAAAAATATATTTGACATATATAAAAATATATATTCTGCATATATTCTACACATTCTGTATCTTGCAAGCAAACAAGATACGTATTTTACTAAAGGAAAATATGTAAAACTAAAGCCAAAAATAATAATAGTAGAAAAACAGACCTCCCCCATAGGACCGACATTTTGTATTGTTCTTGAAAAAGTGTGAGAACAGCACGAAATGCCAATCCTGTGCGGAGGTCTGTTTTGCACTATTGCTACTTTTGGCTTTGGTTTTACAGCATGTTATGTTTTGTACAAATAAACCTTGTTGTGGAAAATCTAAGAATTGTCTTCTAGAGTTCCTGATCTGGTGTGTGTGTGTGTGTGTGTGTGTGTGTGTGTGTGCGTGTGTGTGTGTGTGTGTGTGTGTGTGTGTGTAACTTCTAATGTGAGTGCTGTTTACATTTATGTTAGCATCACTACATTTTGGAGCTGTGTGTGAGTATGCACAGTATAGATATATATATATATATATATATATATATATATATATATTTCATTCTTTCAAAACACTTCATTAATGCCTCAGTTAGGGTTGTTTCCACAGCAACAAATGTGTTGGAAATTCAATGTTAGGCTTACCAACCCTAAAACCCCTGCCCTACCCCCACCCTCCACAAAGCAATAGTTGTTGGGGTGCTCATTGGGGTTGTTAGCCTAACTCTCACCCCATTCCATTTGTAAGTAAGCTAAGGTACTGTAGTAAAGAAGAATGGGGTGAGAGTTAGGCCCAATGACCACAATGAGCTCCCCAACGCCTATTGTTGTGTGGAGGGTGGGGGAGTAGGGCAGGGGTGTTAGGGTTGGTAACCCTAACATTGAATTTCCACACTTTTGTCACTGTTGAAACAACCCTAACTGATGCATTAACAAAGTTTTTTGCAAAGAATTTCCTTACTTTTTGAAAAAGTGTAATATAAATAGTAAATGGTATGTGTTGGTGGGAGCATGGGGCCCTAAAAGCTGCCCATTTGTGCATAATGATATGCATCTGAGGAAGTGTGGGCTCTCCAGGCCCTGTGCTCCCACTTGCACATCACTATGGAGCCATACAGCAGCCTTCTAGGGCAAGGAACCCTCATAAAACTAATTTTCCAATATCTCAGGAACCATAGCAGCTGGGAAAAAATTCCAGTAGCATTGTAATCATGACAGTAAGACCTCCATGTGACATAAATCAATGAAATCTGTATCTAGCATAGTTTCTGAGCTACAAGTACCGAAAAGCACTGTCGGTGCTAACTTAGAGGGCGTAATAGTGGCCTACAGACATGATAATGAGCAATTGGAATACTAATTTCCAAATATCTCAGTAACTGCACAAGGTAGAAAACAAATTCCAAATTCATGGTATTCATGGCTTTCCAACCTAATTCTGTACTTAGTGCCCCTATAGGGGGACTAAGAATTCTTGTGATGAAAAATCCATATCTCGAACTGTTTTCAAGATACAGTCATTTGAAGACACTATGGGCACCGTAATGTTATCCTATGGGACATTCCTTAATTTTCAAAATGCTATAACTACAAAACCACTCAATATTTTTTCACCAAACAAGCAAAAGGCACAACAATGAGTAAACAGCTTCTTACCCTGTAAATTGTAGCCAAAAAGCATGATTTACCTTGTTGCAAGGAAATACTAAACTTTTTACTTCACCCATATTCATTCTAATATGATGTCGCACATCAAAAAATGTTTCCATGATTGTTTTCGTTCTTCCTGAGAATATTGTCATGCATGAAAATTATGTTTGCACAACTGAAATTTCAGAAGAAGCTCAATCAAAAATCAAAAACACATATTTTCAGACCATATTGACAAAAACTGATGCCAGGGACGTGCTCCTCATGGCCTGATTAGGTAAACACAAGTAGTGGTATTTAAAAAGGGAAGTATTTTTTGAGTTCTACCATTTTTGTCTCTTGCTAGCTGAAAACAAAATGGCAGCAGCATGAATTAATTTTCCCAAAGCACGAATGAAAAAAATGTTGCTGCAAAAATTTTCAGGCACCCGTATAAATTTTCCATAGACTATAATGGGACATGAAAAAATGGCATAACTTTTGAATGGATTAATATTTTTTCAGCCCTTTGACCCAGACTACATCTACCCAACACAATGTCACACCAGACACACCACAAGGAAAAAACGGACAATGAAAAAATGCAAAAAAAGTGAGGATTTTTTCACACTTTTTGATGATCTGCAGCTCAGAAACCATAAATCTGATCAGAACAAAACTTTCCAGATTCAGAGACCTGTAGTACTGCATTGAGCATGCAGAAATTTAGGCAAATCAGACTAACAGTTGCAAAGTTATTAAGGTTCAAAATTTTTGGTTTAACATAGAAGTGGCTGTGCAACCCTGACTATACCTGCACTACTAGCATTTATTAAATATATCTAAGAAAATACATATCTGATATATTGAAAATATATGTTGGCTAACATACACTTATTGTAAAAATTACAGAGTAAAATTACACTTGCTTAAAACTATAATAACTTTTCATTAATGAGTCCATAAAAACATTAAAAAGTGAAACAAAAAAATTTTGATATGATAATAAAACATATACATTTAGTATATCAATGTCAAGTACAAGACGTATCTCATTGAATTCTGCAAATATCTAAAATATAATTGGAAAATGCACAGATATCAGAAATAAGTGATATATTTAGGCATATTCAGATATAGTCTACACATTAACAAAACACAATATAGTCCTTTTTCACATTATTATAATTTAAAACTATATTTTATATATTTATCATCTTACAAGGGAAACCAAAAATGAAAAGGTATAAGTACTGTAACTCAAAATATATATGTTGGATAGATTCAAAAAATATGTTTACCTAAAATGCAAAATATGTAGAGACTGCAATAATGCATATGCACAAATAAGTATTTTTGATTTTATTTAAGGACATAACATTGAAAGAACAAAAACTTTAATTTTGAAATAATATAGCAAAAATATATTTCAAATATAGATATATACTGTATATATATTTTTTTTTACAGCAAAAAAATCCATTTAATGCATCAGTTAGGGTTGTTCCACAGTGACAAAAGTGAGGAAATTCAGTGTTAGGGTTGAAAGCCCCGCTTACACCCCCCCAAGCCCACACCCCCAACCGGCATCGGGTGTGCATTACATCATCGGTCCTAACTCTCACCCCATTACATGTGTAAGCAAGCTGAGGTATAGGAGAATGGGGTGAGAGTTAGGACCGACGACCCCAACACACACCCCAATGCCAGTTGGGGGGGCGGACTGGGGGTGCTAGGGGGCTTTCAACCCTAACACCAAATTTCCTCGCTTTTGTCACTGTGGAACAACCTTAACTGATGCATTAAATGGAGTTTTTTGCCATGAATTTCCCTTATTTTTGAGAATGAGGACTATGAATAGTGAATAGAATGCGGTGTTGGGCCCACCACATGATGTCTTGTGACATAGTAATGGTAACTGCAATGCAAACACAAGGGCTAACAGTTACGCACATGATGACGCAAACGCAAATGGTAACGCAAATGTTAATAGAAATGCAAGTGCAAAGTCATGCCAAAGCAAACAGTGACGCAAACGGAGACACAAGCATGCACGGAAACACAAGTGGTAATGCGCATGGTCACGGTACCGCTATTGTAAATGCAAATGTTAACTGTTACAGCAACAATAATGCCAAAGGGAACAGGAACAGAAAGGCAAATGCAAGTGCATACAGAAATGCAAAGCGTAACATGCACGGTCATGGTACCGCAATTACAAATGCACATGGTAATGGCAACAGCAAAAATAATGCCAAAGAAAACAGAAACAGAAAGACAAATGCAAGCGCGTACAGAAATGCAAACCGTAACGCACACGGTCACGGTACTGCAATTGGAAAAGCAAATGGTAACAGTAACAGCTAAAATAATGCCAAAGGAAACAGAAACGGAAATGCAAATGCAAGCGCGTACAGAAACGCAAACCGTCACGTGCACGGTCACAATACCGCAATTGTAAATGCAAATGGTAATGGTAACAGCAACAATAACGCCAAAGAAAACAGAAATGCAAACACAAGTGCATATGGAAACACAAGCCATAATGCACACGGACATGGTGCTGCAATTGTAAACACTAATGGTAACAGTAACAGCAACAATAATGCCAAAGGAAACAGAAATGCAAACGCAAATGCAAACGCATACGGAAACGCAAACCGTAATGCACAAGGTCACAGTACCGCAATTGGAAATGCAAATGGTAATGGTAACAGCAACAATAATGCCAAAGGAAATAGAAATGAAAACGCAAGCGCATATGGAAATGTAAACCATAATGCGCACGGGCACCGGAACACAATTGGAAACACAAATGGTAATGGTAACAACGATGATGCAAAATGAAAGAAAAACACAAATGGAAGGGTGGCCGCAAACGCAAATGGTAATGCGCATGGTGATGCAAAGCGAAATACAAACAGAAACAGTACTGTAGACACAAATGGTAACAGTAACGCAAATGCAAGTGCAAACGAAAACGCAAAGGGTAACGCACATGGTGGTGTACACGGTAACGGTAACACAAATGGGTACGGAACCACAAGCAGAAACAGTAAGGGTAACAGTAACGTAAGCATACATCCAGGTTTCCCCCAACAGCTGTATAGAGAAACACAGTGAGTACAAAGAAAGTATGCATAATAATGGGGCTCGGAGCAGAAAATGAGGAGTTGAAATAGTAAATTGCTTATATCTCAGGAACCGTACGACATAGAAAAAAAAATTTAAATTTCATATGAATTATGACTTTCCTGGCTAGTTTTATACTTAGCCCCTATTTGGGGGGCTAAGAATTTTTCCTACGAAAAGTCCATATCTCGCACCGTTTCCGAGATATGGGCCCCGAAAGGCACGGCGGACGCCGTAATGTTATCCTATGGGAAACAAATTTGAACTTTGGAGTGCCGTAACTTTGCAGCCCTGTAATATTTTTGCACCAAACTACCACAATGCACATCTGTGGGATGTTGACTTTCTTCCCTCCAAATGTCAGCCCAAAAGACCAAACCGTTATTTGGCAGCAGGGTGGCAAAGAATTCCTATCATTCAGCGGACGCCGTAATGTCAGTCTATTGGAAAAAGTGTCAACTTTGGAGTGCCATAACTGTGTAGCCATCTAATATTTTTTCACGAAACCAACAAAAGGCACATCTGTGAGATGTTGGCTCCCTTTCCTCTAAATTGCAACACAAAAGACCAAACCTTTCTTTTGCAGCAGGGTGGCAAACAATTCCTGTCATTTTGGCCATAGTGTTGAAAAGTAGTGCTGTGATTTGTGACACCTTTCACAAAAATTTGCAACAGTGTCACAAGTGCAACACTGCTTTGTGACACTACTTTTCCCAAAAATTTGAAAAACATATTTCTGGGGTGTTTAACCCCAAAATAAAGACAAGGCTAGCATCCTCAGGGCTCGAATAGGTAAACACAGAAAGAATTATGTTCCTAGATGGTCCCAGTTTTAAATGGCAAGCATTTCTGTGATCAGTAACTGAAAACAAAATGGCGGATTTGCGACACTGCTAGGGTCATTTGCAACACTAAAAAGTGCATTTACGACACTGTCGAACTTTCTAACTTTTCCCATTGACTATAATGGGAAACTTGTTTTTTGAATAACTTTTGAACCATTCAATATTTTTTCACAAAATCTTCAAAAGGCACATTGGGGACTCCGGCCGCATGTTCTCTGAAGGTTTAGGACCAGTCGCACAAACCGTGTGATCTGTAGGCGCGAGCAGAGAATACACAAAAAAAGTAAATGTGCCCTGGAATGTTGCTTAATAACTCTGCAGCTGTACATTTGACCAGAACAAAAGTTGGCAGATCCCAAGATCTAAGGTTATGCCCCATGTCTGCCAAATTTTAGGCAGATCCGTTGAACGGTGACAAAGTTATTAAGGTACAAAATTTCACCATTTAATCTTAAATGGGGTACTCAACCTAACTATGGTAGCACTACTGTGCTACCATAATATATATATATATATATATATATATATATATATATTATAGTGGTGCAGTCACACCACTATAGTTAGGGTTCAGCGGTCAGTTACATACTAAAGTCAAATGTTTGGGCGTTAATAACTTTGGACCTGTTGAATGGATTTGCCTGAAATGTGGTATGTGCGGTGGGGCGTTGTAGATCTCTTGATCTGTTGAATTTTGTTTCGGTTGGAGTAACGGTCTTTGTGTACAGAAGCGCTGAAAAATGCAAAATTATCCATTTTTGAAGGCACCTTTTGGGATTCTGAATGTGGTCCTGCACAGCCATTGTGTAGCATGCTGCTCTGCAAGATGACTCGTTTGAAAGAGCGTTGGTTGCTGAACATGCCGCTTTTTGTTTGGTGAAAAAATATTAAGGCATTCAAAAGTTATGGCACTTTTAATTTGCCCTTATAAGCCAATGGGAAAATTTATATGTATATCTTGCGAACAAAGAATGGTGTTCTGGCTATCTGGTCCCACCTGGCAGTCAAAGAATTTGCAGCCTCGCGGTTCAAGAATCTTTGTCCCCGAGGATTTTTTCAAATTCTTTGATCATGAGGTCCGCCATCTTGTTTTCAGTTTTCCGATCGGAAAAACACAAATATTTCGGCTCAGGGTCACTTCTGAAGTAAAACTTGGATGGGTTTTACTCAGGGGTCCTGATCTATCGAGCCATGCCTTTGGTTCCATCCAAATCGGTCTAAAAATAGAGTTATTAGCTTTTTAAAGCTTTGTTCATGGCTCACTAACAATCTTTGATCATGAGCCTGCAAATTCTTTGATTGCTAGATTCTTTGATTGCGATCGTGCATTGCGAGCGAGGGACGAGATGGCCAGATTTTAAAATTGATATTTGTAGCCCATGGGTGCCCTACAAAGGTATATAAGGGTGGGTTTTGCTCAGGGGGCTTTGTTCTGCCCCATCTGAATAAAAAAACTTTAGTTTTCATTATCCCTGGTAGTCTAGTGGCCCCCCCAATGAGTATTTTATTAATATGTCTGTTTTTTATACGTGGTAGTCTAGTGGCCCTCCCATGTGTGTTTATTAATATTTCTTTCTCATATCCATGGTAGTCTAGTGGCCCCCCTATGTGTAGTTCATTATTATTCATATCCCTGGTAGTCTAGCAGTCCTCCCACCCCATCACAATAAAAGAAATAAGCATGTTCAATGTCTTGGTAGTCTAGTGACTACCCAGCCATGCAAGCCACCCAGCACCCCCACCCTTCCCCAGCGGTGACTGGCACAGCCCACCTCTCACCTCCGGCCAGCCACAGGCTGTATATTATGGTGCGCTAATTCAAATGGATGTTCTGAAATTATTTCTGAGTGCCTGCTTGAATTAGCGCTCATAATATACACAGTCGGCGGCTGGCTGTGGAGGTGAGAGGTGAGCTGTGCCAGTCACTGGCTGAGGAAGGTGGAGGGTGCTGGGTGGGCTGGCATGGCTGAGTGGGGGCATGGGGGGCCACTAGACTACCAGAACATTGCACATGCTTATTTCTTTTATTGTGATGGGAAGGGGACCGCTGGGTCGGATTCTAGAAGGGTGGCGAACTTGCCTCAACACAACTTTACGCCACCCGCACCAGTGAGTATTGGACCCTGCACCCTATTCTAGTAGGGACAGGGTCATCACAGCTAATTCCTTTGACTTGCAACCTGTGGCCAGTTACGCCGAACTGCGGGTGTACCTGGTGAGCATGTCACAAGCCACAACAGCAGGGCGGGCAGTCAACCCCCCCACCCATGCCCCGACCCCTAGTTGCCAGCCACAAATGTGGCAGATACCCAGGTAGCCCTGGTAGTCTAGTGCCCCCCCATACTGTACAATAATAAATAAAGTGGTCCCGTATCCCTGGTAGTCTAGTGGCCCCTGAACTGTACAATAATAAATAAATAGGTCCCGTATCTCTGGTAGTCTAGAAGCCCCTTGATCAACACAACATATTGTACACCCATTCCCTGGTAGTCCAGTGGCCCCCCATCCAGACGTGCCAGCCCACCCAGCACCCCCACCCATCCCCAGATGGCGACTGGTGCAGCCCTCCTCTCACCACCACAGCCAGCCTCCGACTGAGTCCAGTATCAGCGCATACTGCACAGATGTGCTCAGATATTAATATCTGAGCACATCTTCTCAGGTATCTACCAGGGATGCGGGACCTATTTATTTATTAATGTACAGTTCGGAGGGCCACTAGACTGTCAGTGCTGGCTTTTTGCTGCATATGCGGCTGGCAACTCAAGGTTTGGGGCATGGGTGGGGGGATGGCAGGATGTCGGCATGTCTGCCGGTGGGTCTACAGGACCCCAGAGGGCGGCCATAGGTTACATCAGCTAAATGCTGGTGTAACGCACAATGCCAATTCTCCTCCGAGGGTTCTTGTAGAATCCAGATGTGGGGACTTTGTGGCTGCCCTTCTAGAATAGGGTGCAACTGCTGCCTTAAACCCCCTAGCGCCATGTCGTGGGGGTTTATGCGGCGTAACTGCTGTTCAGCGCAAGTGGCCTGCGACATGTCACAGGCCACTTTGTAGAATTGCACATGTCACAACTGCTGGTGTAAGTTGCTGCATGCCCCATTCTACTTGGTGCAACTGCAGTTATGCCAGGCATAACCCTTCTAGAATCTGGCCCCTTGTCTGTAACTCATGTTGTATGTAATTCATAGCACTACCATTGTTGCCAGGAAATGGTACTGTATGTTTTATTTTATTTTTTGTCTATAACACGTTGTATGTAATTCATAGATGTACTATCATTGCTATGTTTTTATGTACTATCTAATACACAGGGCTTTTGTTGAAAATAGGGCTTGTCACTAACTAAATGATCCTATATAAAAATGAAAGCTTTATCTGTCTGTCTCTTTAATTATAGAATCCCCTATGACCACCTTCTGTTTGGCGGTATTGGACACGAGCTTGAATCAACTATAATGTTTCTTAGGCTGTTCTCAGGGGTAGTACTAATTTCTTGTTCACTAACTAACACTTCAAATGTATTTGAGATGTTAAGCAAATCAGAAAAGTTATGTGCCCACTCATTATATGGCATACTGCTTGATGAATTTCCCTCCTTTCTCGCCCTTTTATTGAGGACAGTTTCTAATAAAAATGTTAGTATCTGCATGTCCAGCATCATCTCTGCCATATTTTCTGATGTTTATATCATGCTGGACTCTGGACAGTGATTGCTTTTCAGCCTGAAGTGCCTCAAAAAAGCATTGCATTTTTCTAATTTCAAGTGCCCTTTTAACTTCTTCTTTCAGGGTCATAATTTTGTTTTGTGCATTAATCAGAGCTGCACATTTGTTACAAGTATATAGCCCTGTATAGATTGGTAAGAGCTAGATTTGATACATTTCACATCTTACACATTGAATAACACTTTCCCCTGTGGATAGAAACAAATAAGTGCACTCCATCTTAATGTTCAGCTAGAGGACAGACAGGACACAGGAAACATCAGATTTGTTTTAGACTGAATAGGTTAGTATATGTATTTCCAAATCCCGTTTGCTATTCCCCTGAAAATGAGTTATAGGGGTAAGTATAGTGAGAAGAGTTTACAGAGGTACCACTATCACTATAACTTTAGAAAATGGGTTTGAAAAATAAAGCATGCTGATTGGCTGAAAGCCCTGTCCAGGCACATATTTATTTTTCAACAATGCCCACTAAAAACTGAGTGCCACTTCGGGGTGCCCCATGTCTTAGGATATTCCTAGGCCACCCTGTATTTTGAAACTTGCCTGCTAAGCCCCCACCCTTCTGTCTCAGTTCCATTTATTAAAAAAATGCCTACTATTTCCAAACAGCACAATCACTCCTGACCACAGAAAACCTCATAGTCATCTATTGTAACTGCTGGTGATTAACTGGAAAACACATGAAAGCTACAAACAAGGAACTGGCAGACAAGCTGTCTCCTCACATTTTTATGTTGGCTTGTGTACAGGTGCAAGCAACATAGTGGCACCATATGACTTTTAGAGGTGTGCCACTGCTCTGCCAATGGCCCGCTCCATTTTGCAGGCAGGACCACACAGCACCAATAAATGGCCGCGCTGTCTATGACAGCACTTCAGATGCAGTGGCATGCAGTTGCAAGGAAACCACTGCAATTTGCATACAGTTGGCAAGCAGCAGCTGTCGTCGGCAATTTACATACTGCCAGTGTTAGCCACCTCTCTGTCCCCATGAAAGCTGACGAGGTTGCCCAATACTCCTATCTGCATGCCCCCTCTCCAATTACTTTGCTGATGGGGTAGCCCAATCCCCATTGGCATGATGCACCCTCCCATCTGTTGCGTGCAGACGGGTGCCCAATCCCCCTCAGCTCAAGCGCCCGCTCCCACACTGTATGGCCAATGGGGTGCCCAATCCCTGTCGGCTCCACTCCCCCCCACAAACATCCAGGTGGCATGCTGGGAGCCCACCCCAGCATGCCAAAAGTCCTGCATCTCTTTTTTTTTTTAAACCCTGTAAAAAAAAGAAAATGGTCCCTCGTGGCCTCTCTTGCTCCTCCCCAACCCGTGCCCACCCTCTGCGAATCCCACCTCCCCGCACCCCACTCACCCCATGTTTACCTCTGGAGCCCAGCACAATGATCTTTGGTGGACCGGGAACATGTCTGCACTCTTCAAAACCGACTGTGAACTGAAGAAATGCCGATAAGCTGTATAATGGCATAAATGTTTTTTTTTTCAACTTTGGTGCATATCTCAGCCATTTTGGGGAATTTTGGCACCAAATTTTCAACATGAGGTTCTTGGGACCCCACCTCATGAATTCATTTACTGTCATCTCGTTATTCAGTCCCTAAAGGTAATTTCACAGTCACTGCACGAATCACCTTTCGGGACCAAGTAATGAAACAACAGTGTCACTGTTCATGAGATGGGCTCTCAAAAAACCTATGTTGCAAATTTGGCAAAAACATTCCAAAAAATGACTGTGTTACAAGCATGCATTGCACAGTTTCCATGCACACTCGCAACTTCGCAAATTTGTAATATTTTCACTCCAGATTTTCAACGTTGCCATTTTTTCACACCTCCTTATCAACAGTAGAGCTGTCATTTTTCACATCCTGACCAAAATGTGTTTTCGCACTTACGGCACAGAATAGCGCCGTCGCTGTGGGAAATCACTGTTCGGGACAGATTAAGAAAATCACAGTGCACTGTTCATGAGAAGAGGTTCAAAAATACCCATGTTGAAAATTTGGTGGAAAAAATCCAAAATATTATTGCGTTACAAGCGTGCGTTGCGCATTTTCTACACACGTTCGTAACTTTGCCAATATATCATATTTTACTCCAGATTTTCAATATTGCCATTTTTTCACACCACCTCACAAACAGAACAGCTGTCATTTTTCACATCCTGCCAGAAATGTGTTTTCACACCTTTGGTGCCAAATGGTGTAGTCATGCAAAACCACTTTCTGGATTGAGTAATGAAATGATAGTACCACTGTTCATGACGTGGGGTCACAGAAATCCTATTTTGCAAATCTTGAGTGAAAATCACAACAAACGCCTGGGGCGTTACTGTTTCCAACCATAACATACAGACTGACACCCAATGGGTATGACTTGAGATCGTCACCCGTAATGCACACGCCATTCCACCCCCACCCTGCAGCCACTGACAGACATCAAGTGTGTCTTGCGGTCTTTGGGCCCAGCGTTCACCCCATTCTCCTGTACCACACCCACTTCAGCATATTTCCTTATGAAATGGGATCAGTGTAAGGCCTGAAGACCCCAAAGCACACTGCAGCACCTGTCAGTGTCTGCACGGTAATGTGAGATGAAATGGCATGAGCATTATGCCCGATGATACAAAGGCACACCCCCAATGCCTGTCAGTCTCTGCAGGGTGGGGGTGGGGTTGGCATCAGTTCAGTACTTCACTACCGTTTCTATTATGCATCCCTGTAACTCCTGCACTACCAATGCCAGTGCCAGCAAGCCAACATTCAGCATTGACAAATGCTTGTTAGTTATTGCCTCAAATAAAAGAAAGAGCACTGCTCAGTTAAACATGAAAAAAAATTAATTTAGAGTGCAGCCATCCGTAATCGTATTTCTGGGTCTCCACTTCCTAGTTTAGCATGGGAGGGTCGTGCGAGGTCAAGAGGTCAAGTGCCTGACAGATGCATCTTCCAATCGCCACAAACAAAAATAATCTTGCAGGAAGGGCAAAGAACTTATCAAGAACTACTTTCTTCAGCACAAAAATGATGGCAAGACACTGCTGGATGGACAGTGTGCAAGACAAGACAGTTTGCAAGTATAGGGGGGTTAGTAGAAGAGAATGACTCTGTGACCTCTGTGTAGGGGGGGAAACAGGAGATGGAACAGCACACAAATGGAGGGACTACTTTACCAAAAAAGGAGTATTTTAAAAAGATTAAAGGTGATTTCCTCTGTTATTTTATTATTTCATTAAAATGTACACACATGCCTGTTTTCTAAGCACAATAATACCTTCCAGGGAGGGCAATACTGGAAAATTCAGGGACTATAAGGTCCTCCACCTGCAGTGCTGGGCCTCATTACACCCCTAGGCAGTCCAGTATTGCCCAATACCACCCACCCTGTCTGGTATTATTTGCTTACTTAACTACTTGTAGTGTTTTTAAGCTTACAGTTGTGTCCTATCTGATGAAAATATCGAGGCAGTCTTCTAGTCTGACTCAGCTGACATGGCAGACACAACAGATGCCGCTGCTGTGTCCGCTGTGCTGTGCTTGCTGATGCCCACACAGACATCTGTATTTATAAGTCTGAAACCGGAAGTAGCATTGGCACCTCACTTCTGGTTTTGCAGTTCTCTCAAATTAACACACATGCCTGTTTTCTAAGCACAATAAGACCCTCAAGGGAGGGTGGTATTGGGCAATACAAGACAATCCAGGGGCTATAAGGTCCTTCGCCTGCAGTGTTGGGCCTCATTACACCCCTGAGCAGTCCAGTATTGCCCAATACCACCCACTCTGTCTGGTATTATTGCTTACTTAACTACTTGTAGTGCTTTTAAGCTTACAGTTGTGTCCTATCTGATGAAAATATTGAGGCAGTCTTCTAGTCTGACTCAGCTGGCATGGCAGACACAACGACCCTGGGCAGTCCAGTATTGCCCAATACCACCCACTCTGTCTGGTATTATTGCTTACTTAACTACTTGTAGTGTTTTTAAGCTTACAGTTGTGTCCTATCTGATGAAAATATTGAGGCAATCTTCTAGTCTGACTCAGCTGGCATGGCAGACACAACGACCCTGGGCAGTCCAGTATTGCCCAATACCACCCACTCTGTCTGGTATTATTGCTTACTTAACTACTTGTAGTGTTTTTAAGCTTACAGTTGTGTCCTATCTGATGAAAATATTGAAGCAGTCTTCTAGTCTGACTCAGCTGGCATGGCAGACACAACAGATGCCTCTGCTGTGTCTGCTCTGCCGTGCTTGCCGATACTCACACAGACATCTGTATTTATAAGTCTGAAATTGAAAGTAGCATTGGCAGCTCACATCTGGTTTTGCAGTTCTCTTAAATGTGTCCCAGAAATATTTAAAGGCTGTTTTTATGTTTGCTTGCACGCATGTGCAAGAAACATAGTGCCATCATCCGAGTTTTCGGAGGTGTGTCACCCCCTCTTCCAATTCAGTCAGTGTGTTGGCAGGCGCAGCCCCAGTCCACCAATGCATGCTGGAGCTGTCTATGACAGCTCCAAAATGCAGTGGCGTACAGTTGAAAGAGAGAGCTACGCTTCAGTGAGCAGCGATCAGATATCGCCTCCTCATGCGCCAGCTCCCCTACACACCCACACGCCGCATACTGTGCGCTCCCCCACGCACACACTACCTATAGCCGACGGGGTGCCTAATTCCCTGCTGGCTGCTGGCGCTTCCCCAAAGCCTCCAAATGCCACACTGGGTGCCCACCCCAATGTGGCAACTCAATGGCATAGCCAACGGGGGTGCTCAATCCCCCGTCGGCTCCACTGTCCTCCCCCCCAGAGTACAGGGTGCCACGCTGGGAGCCCACGCCAGCGTGGCAACTGATGCTATGGCCCACGGGGATGCCCAATCCCCCATCGGCTCCATGCCCCCCAACCAGTCGTCCTTGTGCCACACTGGGAGCCCACCCCAGTGTGGCAACGCCCCTGTCAACATGTTAAAAAAAAAACCTGTAAAAAAAGACGGTCCCACACAGTCTTCCTGCCCCCACAACCCGCACCCACCCACTGTGCACCCTGCCTCCCCACACCCCCACCCCATACTTACCTCCGGACCCCAGTGCGACGATCTTCGGGTGGACCGGGAACACGCCTGCACTTCTGAAGCTGATTAACTGAGGAAATGCCGGTAAGCCGTATAATGGGATAGATAGGGTTTTTTCAACTTTGTTGCATATCTCAGGCATTTTTGGAATTTTGCACCAAATTTTCAACATGGGGTTTTGGGACCCTTCTCATGAATGATGTCACTGTCATGGCGTTATTCAGGCCCGAAGGTGATTCGCAGCCACTGCGAAATCACTGCTTCGGACCTGATTAATAAACGACACTGCCAGCGTTCGCAAGGTGTGCTCTCAAGAAGCCTATTTTGAAAATTTGGTGGAAAAATTCCAAAATGACTGTTTGACGAGTGTGTTGTACAGTTCCTATGCACGCTCATAAGTTCACGAATTTTCAATATTTTCACTCCAGATTTTCAACATTGCCATTTTACCACACCTTCTTATGAGTAGTACAGCTGTCATTTTTCATATCTCACCCAAAATGTGTTTCTGCCCATGTAGCGCACAATGGCACAGTCGGTGTGCGAAAGCAATGTTTGTGACAGATTAAGAAAATCACAGTTACACTGTTCATGAGCAGAGGTCTTAAAATGGCTATGTTGAAACTTTGGTGACAAAAGTCCATAAAATGACTGTGTTACGAGTGAGCATTGCGCAGTTTCCACACGCCTCGTAAGTTCATGACTTTGTAATATTTTCAGTCCAGATTTTCACCAGTGGCATTTTCCACACTTCCTTATGAACAGTACAGCTGTCATTTTTCACAACATGGCGAAGTGTGTTTTCACACTTTCAGCACAGAGATGCGTGGTCGCTGTGGGAAATCATTGTTCGGACAGATAAAAATCACAGTGATACTGTTCATGATCGGAGGCACTAAAATGCCTGAGTTGACAATCTGCTGTAAAAAATCCCCAGCCTAATTATATTACGGGTGTGAGTTGCACAGTTTCTATGTACGCTCGTGACTTCACCATTTTTTTTAATATTTTTACTGCAAATTTGCCTCATTGCCATTTTTTACACCTCCCCATGAACAGTACAGCTGTCATTTGTTACATCCTGTTCGGAATGTTTTTGCACCCGTGGTGCTAAATGCCGTAGTTGCAGTGAATAAGCAGCTTTCAGCTAACAAACTGGTATTCCCCCTGTTCATGAGGTGGGGTCACAAAAAAAACATGTTGAAAATTTGGAGTGAAAATACCAACGAATGCCTGAGGTATTAGGGTTTCCAACCATAATGCCCAACCCTGTAGAGAATGACAGGCATCAGGGGTGTGACTTGGGATTCTTGCCTATAATGCTCATACCATTCCACACCCTGCAGCCAGTGAGAGGCATCGAGGTATGCCTTAGACTCTTCGGCCCCAAAGTTCACCCCATTCTCATATATCGCACCCATCTCACCGTATTTCCTAATGGAATGGGGTGCGCATAAGGGCCAAAGACCCCAAGGAACACCGTGACACTTGTCAGAGTCTGCAGGGTGGGGTGTGGTGAAATGGCGTGGCCGTTATGCTTGACGACCCAAAGGCACACCCCAATGCCTGTCACTCTCTGCAGGGTGGTGATGGAGTTGGCTTCAGTTCAATACTTCACTGCCATTCCTATTACACAGCTCTGTAACTTCTACACTACCACTGCCAATGCCAGCAAGCAAACATTCGGCATTGACAAATGCTTGTTTATTGTTCCTCTACCCAAAAATGCAGTCTATGACTGCTAATAATCCCAGTAGTCCGTTTGTTAGGCTTATGGACAACAGTCCTACAAACAAAGTATGGTGGGCTTAGTCCTCCCAATTAACAGCAGGCTAAGCAGTTAGTTAGGGAAAGCAGGTACTAGTTGTAACACTTCGTCCATCTGCTTGTTATTATATTGTATCATATTTGTGATATAAATATATGTTTTTGTGAAATTTTGCTGGGAAAATATGGTGGCAGCCCAGGTCACCATGGGATATTGGATTTTTTTTTTAAAGAAACAGATGTGCTGGCCTGGTTGTTGCCTCTGGCTTGTGAAAGCTGACTTCCTGGGACTATAATTATACCAGGTTGTAACAGTTGTGAAAAACAAACCAAGTCTTTGATCACTGAATGTTGCATTTTATGACATACCACAGGAGAAGCTCTCCTTTTTTCAGAGTTATGTCAAGTTTTAACCAGCTATATGAAATAGCTCATCAGGAGGTTGGTTCTGAACATCAAAGGGGTAACCCTGACCTGTCATGAGGCATCACTAATTAAGAAGACTGCACATATCCTTTTTCATTGGAAATGTTGAGCAGAGTGATTGGGCATGTGACTGATTAATTAATTCAGTATCCAGGTTTGAGTGACCTCCCAGCCAGCATCACTGTGATCTGTGACATCACAGAGAGGTTGGGGCTGTCTGAATATATTGCCAAATGGCTGGAAGGAAAAATTGCTTTTAGCTGTTTTGATTTGGGACTCCTGACAAGACACCCTCAAGGGCACTTCTACTGAAGTAGGCAATCAATTACCACTATTTATTACTGGAACGTAGGGTAGGAGAAAATATTCAGTACCAAGGTGGTTTTGTTTAAATTGTCCATTTAATTTAAATGACTGTAATCCAGTTTTATATGTTCTGTGTTTTGTATTTCATCTACTATTTTTTTTATTGTAGTAAACTTTGTTTTCCTTGAAATTCTGCATGAGCCTTTTTCTAATTTTGAATGTGAATGCCGGGACTGTATCAATAAGTCTGGCAGAACTGTTAAGTGCTTACAGTGTGTTACCATATGCACTAAGGTAAGAGAAGTACCTAAGTCTCAACTGAGTCAAAAAGGGCGGAACTGTGAACCAGGTTGAGTGCCCACTGGGTTAAGTATTGCACTGCATTGTCCCAAAGAGGGTGTGATATTTGATCCTGTTAAGTGGGCGTGCTAGCAAAAAAGGGTTCATATTGTCCTCAGGACTTGAGACTGGCAGGTATTTAGGACCCAAAACAGACAGGAGGGTTACCCTGTTTTTGTCTCCTGTTCACATAGTGCACTTCAAGGTTTGGCACTGTTGGAGCAGAGGGCCTGACCCACGGAGTGTGTTTGTGACAGATCTGGTTGACAGTGATGCTATTTAAAAATTTGGTTTACAATGCTGCAATCAAAAAGATTTGTTTGCATACTGTGAATTAGTTGGTAACATGAGCATTAATCATCCAGTGTGTCAGATTGATAACTGTAACAGCTCACATGCAAAATAAGGCAGTGATTTATAAAGCAAAGAAATATATCATTGTGGTTACAGTCTAGTTCCCTACCTGTTTTATTTTTCGGGTGCAAGCTAGGGTAGCCATAGATTAGGGAAGAAGATGGCTTCTAACTACAGTGAGTACACTGCAGAATTCCTGAGGCAGTTGTGCCAGGAGAGAGGAGCCCATTTTGAGGGGCAAAACAAGCAGCATCTCATGGAGGCTCTTGTGGCAGCCGATGCCCAAGACCTCAAGTCACAGTCAGTGACTGGAAAGGACCAGACCTTGGGGGTGGAAGGGCCAGGGTCCATCGCAGTATCCAGACCCAGGGAGGAGGACAGCGGGACCAGTGTAAGCCAACAGCCACAGGGGAGGATCACCACCCTGCTGAAGCCAGAAGGGATCAGGCTGTAGATAAAGTTGTGGAAAATGGAGCTGGAGTTTGAGTGGAAAAGGTTCGAAGCACAGCAGCAGAGGGAGCTTGAACAGAGGAAGATGGAGATAGAGAGAGAGGAGAAGTGAGAGCAGCTTCAGAGAGAGACTGAGGAAAAAGAAAATCAAAGGCGGAAAGAGGCAGAGGAAAGAGAGTAACAGCTTCAGAGAGAGGTCGAGCGAGAGGAGAGAGAGCGTCAGAGGAGATTTGAACTGGAGAAGCTACAACTCCAAGGACCAGCACCAGAGCAGGTAAGTGGCATGGGTGAACCGGGAACTCCAGGACTGGGTTACAAATTAAATTCTAAATTGATAGCTGAATTTAAAGAGAGGGAGGATATGGATGTATTTTTAAACTTATTTGAAAAGGTATGCATTCGGGCCAAAATTCTCAGAGAGTCCTAAAGCTTCCAGCTATCCCCGCTACTTACCGGGAAAGCTCATGATGCATTGGGTCAAATGGACAATCAGGACAGTAATGATTATGGCAAACTTAAAGCTGCTTTGTTAAAAAAATATGATTTGACAGCAGAAAGATACAGAGTTAAATTCCGTAAGCTCAGGAGAAGCCCTGACTTGAGCTATGAGGAGCTAGCCACTAAACAACATCAGTTTTTAAAATGGTGGGAAGGGATACAAGCAGACTCTGCAGAGAAAATCGAGAATGTTGTACTTTTAGAGCAGTTCTTTTGGGCTTGCCCAGCAGAGCTGAAAACCTAGCTAGAGGACCGAGATCCAAAAACAGTGCAGGAGGCTGCCGAACTCTTGGACCGCTATGCCAGGAGTAGACCTTCTCTGAGAAAGAGTGGGGTGGACATGGCAGAGCAGAAAGGGAAAAGTGCACCTTCAGAGCAGCTAAAACCATCCCTGCCTCCACCAAAATTGGGCAGCCCCAGGTTACAAAGAAGAGATTTGCCTGATAAGAGAAATGAATGTTGGGTTTGCAAGCAGCCTGGACATCTTGCCAGACAGTGTCCCAAAAAGGCAGAGAGTGCACAAAGTGGTGCTGGGAAAGAAGTGTTTTTTTTGTGTATCCCTAAAAGCATGCCAGTAAACATGAGGGAGCACATACATCTGGTTACTGTGAATGGGGTGCAAACCCATGAGTTAAGGGACAAGGGGGCATCCCTGACTTTGGTAAAAGGGGATTTGGTTGAACCTGAACAGCTTATACCCAATCAGTTTGTTACAGTACAGGGAGGAGAAAATGCTGCCACTTGCTAGTGTTCTCCCGGACTGGGGTGAGACAGGAGAGACTGTTCAAAAAGCTGAAGTGGCAGAAAATCTTGCCCTGGATGTGATTATCAGGAACAATCTCCAAAAGGGGATGGTGTGTGCAGTTACCTGCAGTCAAGCAGCAAAGGTAAATTGTACTTCCCTGGACCTCATAGACTCTCCTGTGGAAAACACTGGGAGGCTGGTTCCCCAGCATGTGTTTCCTGATATGGAGAATAGTAAAAGGGGGGTAGAAATTCCCCAGGTAGCAGTTAACAGAATAGCTACAAAAGGTTACTCTAAGGAGGGAGGGGTAGCCCATTGTCAGAGGGTTAGGGATAGCAGTGACCCTGAATGCCCTGATGCTAAAGCTAGGGACCCTAGTTTAGAAATGGGAGGGGACCTGTCTCATGTCTTGGGAATGTGTAAGGACTTTGCAGCTGCTCAGAAAAATGACCCTAGTTTAGAGAGGCTGAGGCTGGGCAGACTCTGACGGAGTGCTGGGAGGTGACAGGAATTTTCACACAGAATTTTTTATACAAGTTCAAATAGACCGAGGTCCAGTAGAGAACTTGCCACCATTTGATTTTCTAATGGTGGTAATAATAATGTTTATCTGCCATGAACATATCCAACCTAATTTTGAATATCTCCATGTTACCACTTTCAACAACATAATTTGGAAGTTTATTCCATAGTTCAATAACTCTTTGTGAATATGAATGGTTTCTTTTGGTAGTTTTTTTCACCTCACCTTTGTATTTATATTTATGGGACTTGTATTTAGATCATTCATACTTTGTTCTTGTAGCCCCAGTGTACATTCTAGGATTTCATCTGAACATGCTCTATATGCCAGACATAGGTCTCCTCTTATCCTTCTATAATCCATAGAGTATAGCTTTAGTGAAAATAATCTTTCACTGTATGTTTTGTTTTTCATATTATTAATTTTTTTAGAGATCCTCCTCTGCACCTTCTCAATTTTGTGCTTTCCTTCTACAGTATATGGAGCACAAAACTGTAAGTAATACTCCAGATGTGATCTAATGAGGGACGTATATAGGGGTATAATGACCTCTGCACTGCGACTTTTGATATTTTTCATGATGCAATGATAGAGTCCATAACAGTTTTTCAATATCATGTTTCTGTGGTTGTTAAATTTAAGGTCAGGAGTAATATGAATGCCCAAGTCCCCTTTCGTTGTCTGTTACCTTTAAGATGGTATTATTTAATGAATAATTGAAACACAAGTTATTCTTGCCAAAGGGCATGATCTTACATTTTGCCTCATTAAAGGTCAGTTTATGCTCTGTAGCCCAATCTGATAATTTATCCAAATTAGTTTGAAACATATCTGCAGTTTTTTGATCAACAACAATACCTCCGACTTTACAGTCGTCGGCGTATTTACACATCCATGTATTTAACATTAGTTGCATAGAACTAATCATTATATTAAAAAGCGTAGGGCCAAGAACCGATCCCTGGGGTACCCCACTGGTAACTTTACCCCAATCAGATGCATAACCTCTTAACATTACCCCTCTGCTTTCTATTAAGCAACCATGAGGTAATCCAATTAATTATATTTGAGTGTATTTTATATGATCTTAATCTTTCTATTAATATATTATGAGAGACCTTATCAAAGACCTTAGAAAAGTCCAGATAGGCCACATCCACTGTTACACCAGCATCCAAGGCTGCACTCACAGGCTCGAAGAACCCAATCAGATTTGTAAGACATGACCTTCCTTGACAAAAACCATGCTGAAGAAGATCTATTTGTCCATTCTGCCAAATATGATCTATAATAAGTTTCTGAATGAGTTTTTCAAGAACTTTACCAAGTACTGAGGCTAAACTTATAGGTCGATAATCTGTTATGTTATGTTTATTTCCTCTTTTAAAGATGGGGCTGACATTTGCCTCATTCCATTCCTTTATTGTTTTCCCCTCTGACATAGAGGTATTGAATAATTTAGTTATTGGTTCAACAAGTTCATAAGCCAATTTATTTAAGAATAAGGGACTAAGTCCATCTGGTCCTGGTGAGCCCGTGGTTTTAATATTGTTCATAGCATCAAAACCTTCAGCTACTGTAAATGTAATAGGTTGTTGTATGACTGGTTTAATTGTAGATGTATTTACTTCTTCATCATTGTAAACAGATAAGAAGTACTGATTGAACAATATTGCCATATCCTTTTCATTTGTTATTTCACCATTTTCTGTTTTTAATGGGCCTATATTATTGTTGTTGTTTCTTAAGGAACCTATGTAATTAAAAAAGTGTTTCTTATTGTCCTTGGCTTTCTTTACCAGGTTTATGTTCAACCTCCTGTTTAGCTTTTTTAATCATTTTTTACAGCGTTTGACTGCATATTTATATCTTAGTAAATTTGACTCATGAGATTTTCTTTTATATTTTTTAAACACATTTTTTTTAACATTTTTTTGTATTATATTGTTCCACCAAACAGGAAGCCTTTTGGTTTTTTTATATTTTATTCTGCCAGGTACCCATTTGTGTATGCAAGTCAGTAATTTATCATGTATTATAGTCCATCTATTTTCTAGGTTCTGTTCTGTTAGTTCTGTTTCCCAATCACAACTATTTAGAAATGTTTTTATTTTGTCATAATTTGCTTTGTAATAGTTTTTAAATGTAGTAACTCCATTGCACTTCATATGTTTTTGCAATTTGATGTTCATTTGGACCATCATGTGGTCACTACCTCCCAGTCGTGGGAGCAGAATAAGTTTATCTTGGTTGACTTCTGGATTGGTAAAGATTAAGTCCAGTATATTGTGACCTCTAGTAGGTTCTAATCCTTCTGTTCTAAATTATTTTGTAATATTATATCCATGAATTTTTTTTCAACAATAGTCTTACCATCCATGTTTTTCCAGTCTATACGCGGGAAGTTGAAGTCTCCCATTAATATAATATCTCCCTGCATTTCCATGCTCTCTATTTCTTTAAGAAATTCCAGGGTTTCATTAGTTTTTAAGCTGGGGGGTCTATATCCTAAACCAATAGTGAGGTTACTAGATTTAAGTACTATTTTTGTCCATACAATCTCATTGGTCTTATACACCTCTTTATCGGGGCTAATATTTATAGGTTTGAGGCTATCCCTTATATATAAGGCAATCCTACCTCCTTTTTTGTTATTTCTATTTTTTTCAATGCATGTATAACCTGGAATTGAGGTATTCCATTCCTCATGTGAGTACCATGTTTCTGTGATACCACAGACATCAATGTTGTTGTTTACCGTGGTATATACTAATTCATCTGTTTTATTTTTCAGGCTCTGTGCATTGATTAAAAGTACTCTTAGTTTGTTATCTCTTGTACTATCATTTGCTTGTTTAACTTTTTTAGAAACTTCCTTTATTGTTAGTTTTTTGTTTGTTTCTGTTTCTACAGCTATTTGTAAGTTCTGTCCTTTTACACGATTGAAAAATTCAATTCTGCCCCCCCGATTAGTTTAAACACTGATTAATATAATCATTTAATCTTTTTTCTAATTTGGTTGTACCCCTTTTATTAAGGTGTAAACCATCTCTACAATAATATTGGTTATTTTGGTCAAAATCTTCCCAGTGGTTAATACATTTTGGGCTGGATATTCAAACTGCTATTTTGTGGCGTAAGCCCTTGCGCTGCACAAAATAGTTGCGCAGGAGTGTGGCCAGGGTGATATTCAAAGGAGTTGCGCTATTGAGAAACTCCTTTGAATATCACCCCCCGGTCACAGCCACTGTGCATGGCACAGTGGAACTTGTGCCACCACAAGTGGTCAGAGTGGAGCATTCAAGTTGCTGTGGTGTAAGCAAAATTGCGCCATGTGCATATTTACGATATTCAAAAGGTGACATGCAAATGGGGCCATAATTCATGCAAGATGCAGGGGGGGGACCATTTGCATCTATTTATGGCCCCATTTGCATGCCATTAGCATGCAGGTGCGCCGATCCCCGAGGACTTGTGCCTGGTGCCCTGCCAGGCAGCAGCTGTTGAGGACCAACACCCCCTGCAGCCCGATCTCGGGCAAAAGTGTAAAAAATCCCCCCACCCCCGACTGGCCCAATCACGGGCAAAAGCATAAAATTCCCCTCCCTGACTGGCCCATTCATGGGCAAAGCAAATAAACCCCCAACAGCCCGATCGCGGGCAGCACAGAAGTCCCCAGAACATATCCCTGGTGGTCCAGTGGACCGCTAAGCATCCTTGAGCTGCAAAGTTTAAACCTCACCCCAGGAAATATCCCTGGTGGTCAGTGGACCGCTAAGCCCGATGCGGGCTGCATAATGTGGCAACACCCCAAGACCATATCCCTGGTGATCTAGTGTCCCCCACTCCACCCACCCATGAAGCCCCACCACCCGCTCCCCCCAGCAGCCGGCGGGTGGCAGCATTTCATTCATTCACATATCTGGACTGCCTTGTACGGTATGGGCTGCATGCCCATTGGCTCTTGCTCTGCACCAATGGACATGCAGCCCTACCAGGCAGTCAGTCAGCTGGGGGGCGGCAGGTGGGTGGGATGCTGCCGGCTGCTGGGAGGGGCGGGTGGGGGGCTTGTGGGTGGTGGGTGGGGGACACTAGATCACCAGGGATATGGTCTTGGGGTGTCACACATTATACAGCCCGCAATCGGGCTTAGCGGTCCACTGGACCACCAGGATATTTTCTGGGGGTGGGGTTTAAACTTTTGCAGCCGCATGACTATGAGCGTCCACTGACCAGCAGGATATGTTCGGGGTGGACATTTTGCTGCCCGTGATCGGGCTGGTAGGGGTTATTTAAGCTTTGCCTGCGATCAGGCCAGTTGGGGTGGGGTGATTTTTACACTTTTGCCCACGATCGGGCTGTGGGGGTGCAGGGAGGGTTGAGGCCAGCCACAGGTGGCAGCTGCTGTGTTGCACCCTGCAATGCGGCAGCTCACCTGTGGGTGGCCCTCGACTTACTCCTTTTTTTTTTGGCTCAAAGTTGTGCAGGCGCAGGTAGGGTTGCGCATACTGTCTCACACAGCCAGCTGAATACGGGCTGTGCAGTTTATGCATGGTTCCTCCTCCAGTTCAGCATGCATTCATTTGCATTGCACTGTTGCTCAGCTTGCCTTGGGGGCGTAACTGCCTCCTGCTGAATATGGCAGAATGGCGCAATTTCGGACTTGCGCAGGCGCAACCCTATTGCGCATGGCGCAACCCTTTTGAATATCCAGCCCTTTATATCTTGCTTAAGACACCAGTGCCTCATCCAGTTGTTAATCTCCTTTATTTTACTATTTAGATAGGAACTGTATTTTGGTGTGGGAAGTATTTCAGAGAAGGCAACACTGTATCCCATTTCCAAGATTTTATTGGATAAGACCACATAATCCTGCTTTACTTTGAGCACTGTATCATGTATGATATTATTTATTCCCACTTGCATAATCACCATTGCTCCCTTCTCATTGTATTTCAACAAATCTGTGGCCATTGTTGTAACATCTGATACTTTACAGCCACTACGGCTAATGAGTGTCCTGTTTTTTTCTATCTTTCTCACAGATTGGTTTACTTAGATATTTAATCCGTGAATCCCCAATGATTAATAACTGTTTAGTTGTTTTCCTTATACTAACAGTACCTTCTTCTGAGTTCACTGGCAAAGGTGTATCATGTTGTACCTATGTTTCTTCCTTCTTTACTGTGTTAATGGGAACTGTTGGTATATTAGTTGGGGTTATAATTTCTTCTTGTAGTGTGTCATATCTGTTTTGCAGTGGCAAATCATAGTATTCTGCTCTTCTCCCTTTCTTTTTAGCAGCCTTATTACTCTGAACCAGGTACCACTGTTCATCAGCATTTAAAATTACCTCTTCTCTGTTTCTTTTTTTTATGTTTATGTGGCTTATACTTATTAAATGTTGTTGGTATCAATAGGTCCATGTTAGTTCTACCAATTTCAGTAGATGGTGGGGCTGTATTACAGACATTTTCATTTTTCTGGGTATCCTGTTCTTTAGCTTCAATATCGTGTGTTTGGCTTGTTCTAGTAGTTACAATTTCTCTTTATCTAAACCTTTGCAGCATTTGTTTTTTACTTTCCTCAATAATTGCTAGCCTTTCTTTAAAAGTCTCCATCTCAAGGTTTAAGCTTTCAATAAGTCTACATTTTTCACATTGTGTTACTTGTGGAATATCCTTGTTTTTACTGATAGTGTATATGTTACAAATTGGACATTTAATTCCTACATCTCTTTCAACAGTCATTATTTTATCTGCCATCTTTCTTTCCTTCACAGGTATCAAATGTGAAGTTTTGTGTTTACAACTCCTGCCTTTGTAAATCACTGATGCTGTTTTTGACTCGACTTACCCGCCTTCACCTGCCAAACCCACATAACCCGCACTAGATGCATGCGTCTTCACGAGACAAACGCACGCTCTGCTCGAGCTCGCACTGCTTGCTGGAGTGTCTCTATTATATCAGGCAAACCTGGAAGTGTGTGCAAGTCAGCTGGTCTCGCTATTGCAAGTCGTGCAATCAAACAAAATTAGTTTAAAAGATTTAGATAGTCACAGCAAAAACAGCTCAGTAACTAAGAGCTTGTTGTGCCAGAGTAAATAAAATCAAGGGATTCTGCCTGTGTCCTAGGATTTATTTAAGCTGCTACCTGCTTTGTGATGTTGTTCAATGAATGCAGTAGTAGCATCAAACAACACTCTAAGTTGCAGTACAGCTTCGTGGAATACAAGAAAGCAGCTCCAAGTTTTGCAAACGTTCCCTGCTAGATCTGTCTCACACCGAGGAGGTGTCTCACAGCATGTAGTCAGAGAGGGTTTGCAGCTATAGAATGGAGCGTTTCTTTTGTATCGGGCGAACCTGGAAGTGTGTGCGAGTCAGCTGGTCTCACTTTTGTGAATCGTGCAATCAAACAAAATTAGTTTAAAAGATTTAGATAGTCACAGCAAAAACAGCTCAGTAACTAAGAGCCTGCTGTGCCACAGCAAAAAAAATCAAGGGATTCTGCCTGTGTCCTAGCATTTATTTATTTATCCTAACATAGAGTTTATTGGGAAAATGGACTGCTGCATATGCAGGATGTAAAGGCAGAGGGAGCGGTGATGAGCAGGCAGCTTGTTGTTCCCCGGGGGTACCATGAACGGTTGCTCAAGATTGCTCCTGATATTCCTATGTCTGGACATCTGGGAATTATGTACACTATGCAGTGATTGGCCCAGAATTTCTATTGGCCCAACTTCTCCCAACAGGTGAAGGAGTATTGCGGGTCTTGTCACCGGTGTCAAGAAACAGGGAAGGTGGGTAGGAAAACTCAAGCCGACCTAATTCCCTTGCCCATAGTGGAGGAGCCATTCCAGAGGGTAGGAATGAATATTGTGGGGCCTTTGAATAGCCCCAGCTCCTCCAGGAAGAGGTTTATCCTAACGGTGGTGGATTATGCCACCCAGTACCAAGAGGCAGTCACCCTATCCTCTCTGAGGACAGACAAAGTGGCAGATGCCTTGCTAGGGATTTTCTCCTGTGTTGGGTTCCCACAGGAGGTTATCACTGATTGAGGGGGGTTCCTTCATGTCAGACCTGATGAAATGTTTGTGGGAGAAGTGTGGGGTGGTACAAAGACGCACAACACCTTATCACCCGCAAGCCAATGGGCTTGTGGAAAGATTCAAGGATACCCTAAAAATGATGCTCCAAGCATTTGCTGAACAGCATGGGAGGGACTGGGAGAAATACCTTCCCCACCTGTTGTTCACATACAGGGAGGTGCCCCAAGAGTCGACAGGCTTTTCCCCTTCAAGCTCTTATATGGATGCAGGGTACGTGGGACCCTAGATTTGATCTGGAAGGACTGGGAAGGCAAGCATGCCACCCAGGGAACTCCCATAGTGGATTATGTCCTTATGTTTAGGGAAAAGCTGAAGGAGCTTATGGGAACAGCCCTGAGCAATCTGGTAGCTGCCCAGCAAAAGCAAAACGTATGATATGATCACAGAACCAGAGCTCACTCATACACTGTGGATCAGGAGGTCATGGTCCTAATCCCGGTCAGGAAAGATAAGATGCAGGCCAAGTGGGCAGGATGGTACTAAGTAGTCAGACAGGTGAATGATGTAAATGACATTATAAAACTGCCTGACAGGAGACATACCCAAAGAATGTACCATGTCAACATGATGAAGCCATATGCAAATAGGCTGACATGGTCTTTGCAGTGTGTAGTCCTGGGGAGAGGACAGACAAAGAAGACCCCCTTCCAGACTTTGCTGGAAGAAAGCAAGCAGGAGTCCTCTGTGTAGGCAATTAAAATGTCACCTAAGTTGACCCCGGACCAGATCCAGGAAGTAAGAGAGGTTTTAGCAGACTTTGCCCCATTGTTTAGCGCCAAGCCTGGACTAACCCCCTTAGCAATGCATGACGTGGAGACAGGGACACAAGCACCCATATGGCAGACAGCATATCGGGTGTCAGAGGATGTCCAAAAGTACATTAGAAGGGAGGTGGAGGAAATGCTGGATTTAGGGGTAATCCAGAAATCCCACAGCCCTTGGGCCTCACCCGTAGTCCTTGTTCCCAAGCCAGATGACTCTACTCATTTTTGTGTGGCCTATCATGCACTAAATGCAGTCATGAAGTTGGATGCCCTCCCAATACCATGCACGGATGAACTACTAGATAAGTTGGGAGGGGGTGACATACCTTACCACTACTGACCTGGCAAAAGGGTACTGGCAGGTGGAGTTAACTGCCAGAGATATGGAGAGGTTGGCCCTCATCACTCTGATAAGGTTATTTGAGTTTAAAGTAATGCCTTTCAGAATGAAGAACACCCTGCCACCTTCCAAAGGTTGGTGAACCAGGTGTTAAACGGTGCTGAAGAGTATGCTGTTGCGTACCTGGATGACATTGCCATCTTCAGTGCCAGCAGGATAGAACACTTGTCCTACCTTAGGGATGTGCTGAGCAGGATACAAAGGGCCAGGCTCACTGTAAAAGCTGAAAAGTGCCAGGTGGCCTTGGCTGAGGTGGCATACCTTGGGCATGTACTAGGCCAGGGACAGCTCCATCCTAATCAAGCAAAAACTGAGGCAATCAAGGCATGGCTCAGACCTGAAACACAGAAGCAGGTTCGGAGTTTTCTAGGGATCACAGGGTACTATAGAAAATTTGTGTCAAACTGGAGTTCCCTGGCAGCTCCCCTATCTGGCCTGTTAAAGAAAAGAATGCATAAGAAAGTTATCTGGGAACCAGCCTGTGGGCAAGCCTTTACATGGTTAAAGGAGGCATTGTGCAATGCTCCTGTATTAGCCAGTCCAGACTATAGTAAACCCTTTGTAGCCAAGACTGATGCTTCAGATGTGGGTATTGGGGTAGTACTTGGTCAGATGTCTAACCAAGGGAAAGATCACCCAATAGTGTACCTCAGTAAGAAGCTACTTCCCAGGGAGCAGACTTATTCTATAGTGAAGAAAGAATGCCTTGCAATAGTGTGTGCACTAAAGAAGTTAGAGCCATACCTATATGGGTGGCACTTGAGGTACAAACAGATCACAACTCCCTGGTTTGGCTGGCACAACTGGGTAAAACAAACAGTAGGCTTTTAAGATGGAGCCTTGCCTTGTAGGGGTATGACATGACTGCTACACACAGGGCAGGGCTGCAAATGAAAATGAAGATGGGCTATCGCATCAGAGCAGTGAACTGAATCTGGGAAACTCAGCCCATGCCTAGGAATAGATTCCCCCAAAATCAGTCTAGGGGGAGGGATGTAGCACTTTGCCCAGCTGCTTGTTATTATATTGTATCATATTTGTGATATGAATATATGTTTCTGTGAATTTCTGCTGGGAAAATATGGCAGCAGCCCTGGCCACCATGGGATACTGGAATTTTTTTTTTAAAGAAACAAATGTGCTGGTCTGTTGTTACCTCTGGCTTGTAAAAGCTGACTTCCTAGGACTATAATTATACCAGGTTGTAACAGCTGCAAAAAATAAACCAAGTCTTTGATCACTGAATGCTGCATTATATGACATTCCAAAGGGGGAGCTGTCCTTTTTGGCAGAGCTATGTCGGGGTTTAACCAGTTATGTGAAATAGCTCATCAGGAAGTTGGCTCTGAACATCGAAGGGGTAACCCTGACCTATCATGAGGCACCACTAAATTAAGAAGACCATATATATCCTTTTTCTTTGGAAATGTTGAGCAGAGTGATGGGGCATGTGACTGATTAATTAATTCAGTATCCAGGTTTGAGTGACCTCCCAGCCAGCATCACTGTGATCTGTGACATCACAGTGAGGTTGAGGCTGTCTGAATATATTACCAGATGGCAGGAAGGAAAAATTGCTTTTAGCTGTTTTGATTTGGGACTCCTGGCAAGACACTCTCAAGGACACTTCTACTGAAGTAGGTAATCAACTACCACTATTTATTACTGGAACGTAGGGTAGGAGAAAATATTCAGTACCAAGGTGGTTTTGTTTAAATTGTCCATTTAATTTAAATGACTGTAACACAATTCTACATGTTCTGTGTTTTGTATTTCATCTACTATTTTTTTTTATTGTAGTAAACTTTGTTTTCCTTGAAATTCTGCATAAGTCTTTTTCTCATTTTGAATGTGAATGCTGGGACAATATCGATAAGTCTGGCAGAACTGTTAAGTGCTTACAGTGTGTTACCATATGCACTAAGGTAAGAAAGGTACCTAGGTCTCAACTGAGTAAAAAAGGGGAGAATTGTGAACCACGTTGAGTGCCTCCTGGGTTAAGTATTGCACTGCATTTCCCCGAAGAGGGTATGATATTTGGTCCTGTTAACTAGGCATGTTAGCAAAAAAGGATTCATATTGATCTCAGGACTCAAGACTGTTAGGTGTTTCAGACCCAAAACAGACAGGAGAGTTACCCTGTTTGTCTCCTGTTCACATATTGCACTTCATGGTTTGGCACTGTGGGAACAGAGGGCCTGACCCGTTGAGTGCATTTGTGACACTAGTAAGGATGGGAGGATACACCAGGTCAGATTGTACACAGTATGATCAGTTAAAACTGGACAGACACACAGTTTGCACAGAGAAAATAAATAAAACTCAGCAAACACTGCTCAGGCAGTAAACATGGTGCTACATCAATTCAATTTCAGCTTCCCATGTGCCAAATGACACTTACACAACCATCTGTATTTACACGTCTGAAACAGGAAGTAGCATCAGTGGCTCACTTCTGATCAAATGCATCCCAGAAATGTTTAAAGGCTGTTTTTTATTGTGCCTCTACCAAAAAATGCAGTCTATGACTGCCAATAATTCCAGTGGGCTATTTGTTAGGCTTGTGAATACTAGTTCTACAAATGAGGGATGGGGGGGCTCAGTCAGCAGTGGATCTAAGGGGTTGCAAAGAGTGCGGCCACATACCCCATTGTCACATACTAGCTTGCTGCTGCTGCATTACACTTTGTTGAAGAAATCTGATTTATTGCTTGTACGAAAGTTTATATTCAGAACAATAGATAACATTTGTACTTTCTGTCAAAAAATGTAATGAAAATGATAATGACAGACAATCTAAAGGATTAATACAAATTTAAAACATTGCATATCAAGTATGCACACCACTCCAGCATCCACCATTGTAACATCCTGGATCCACCACTGGGCTCAGTCCTTCCAATTCCCAGCAGGCTAAGCAGTTAATCAAGGAAAGCAGTTACTACCTAGTAATGAGGGTATCCCACATCAGACTGCACACAGTGTGATCAGTTAAAATTGGACAGACACACAGTTTGCACAAAAACAGTTCAAGAAAAGAAAGCAAACACTGCTCAGGAAGTTAAAAATGGTGCTACACCAATTTAATTTCCACTTCCCATGCACATGTGAATGTACAGAGGTGGAGGATGCTATCACTAGCTTCTGTGGTTTGTGGTTTGTGAGTGTTTGATTCCATAGCTTCTATGCTTGATTGGTTGGTTGATTTCTACTTTAAAATCCTGTGTTTGAGTTTGCAGCTGTTTAAAGATAACCACATTGGTTTTATGAAGTCTGAAATGTATGCTGCCAGTTTTAAAAAAGCTTTTAAAAGGTCTGTGTGGCAGGTAAGGTTTCTGTTTCTCTACAGCATTTGGCTGACATTTGTTTCCTGAAACATTTCAGTGTCTCTGTTTACAAATGCATTTCTGCAGGTAAGTGGCTCGCTTCTTCTTTCAAACAGTGTTTTTGGTTGCTGTGAGATAAGCACATTCAAGTAACTGAGCATGAAGATGTGTGCTTCTGGTTTTAAAAATATCCTCTTTTGTACATTAGGTAGTTTTCCTGTTACGCTTTGGAAATGGACACAGGCAAAAGTTTGAATGTTACTTTCATGCTGCTTATTTTGAAAGCTGCATTTCAATGTTTTATTTCAGAATGTGTGAGTGTGATGTGTGTATGTGGGGGGTGTGTGGGGTATTTGAAATGTTTCTCTTTTTTTACATATATGCTTATTGAACTTTTTAGCAGATCTACACAATGCATAGAAATTGCAGGAATGAATTAGGTTACAGAATTTACCTGGACAGCCAAACATAGATTCAAACATAAATGTGATGTCTTGCTTTTGAGCTATGCTAGTTGAAGGGGCAAACTGCTGAGAAAGCTTTTTATGAAACTCTAGCTTTGGGATCTGAATTTGTTTTAAATATGATGAACTGCTTTTCAGCTGAGATAGGGGTGTAACCTAAACTGCTGAGAAACTATTTTTTTAAGTCTGCTTTTGGAGTGGAGGTATGAAATAAAAGAAAATGTCACTTGAGGATGTCAGGATTGATTAGTGCATTGATGATGCCATAATTCATTAGTTGGTGTGAATTATAGTCTTAATATAGTGCATTATGGGCAGGTAAACTTGTAGTTTTCCTGTGGGGTAAAAGCCTAACCATGTATTATATATTTGATTTGATTTATTAATAGATGCAAGCCTATTGACATATTTGCCCATTTTCATAGGTAACCGTTGTCATGATACAAAATCACAATATATAATAAATATACAGTAAGGACAGTCTATTCACCAGTACATATAATAAATCATTTAAAACAAGTACAAGGATACATACAGGACAGAACAATATATAGTAGAACACTGTGGAATGTTAGAATTCCAACAGAATGGAATTCTATGGAATTTCAGAAATTTCCACGGCAATCCCATTCGTAGCAGAAATCCTACATTCTGTGTGCAATTTTTTTTTTATGGATTAATATTCCACAGTTTACATAAACTGTTATTCTTTTTCTGCAATCCATGGAAATTATTTAGCAATTCATGTGATCCATAAAAAAATATTTTATGGTTACTGCAGAAATGCTCTTTGGAATTCCATGGAATTTAAAAATAAATTCTGAAAAGCATTTCAGAAGTGTAATCATTATTCTGCACCAGTTCTAACAGTGGAATTCTACATTCCACCAAGTCCTAATATGTAAGGAATAAGACACAACGAGGTGTGGTTTATGGCCTAAGAGCACACCCTAGGTGCGTAATGAGGCACGAGGTGCTTGCACCAAGTGCCTTTAACACCTAGGAAGTGCTCTTATCAGGCCATAATCCATATCTCAGGGTGTCTTATTCTGCTTATAAAATGGGCCCCCCAAGTAGAAATAAAAAATAAAAAAAATTAAAAAGTTGTCAAAATGGAAAAAATGAGAGGGAAAAAAGAGTTTTTTCAGCTAGAAGAGGAAAATAGTTCCTCTATTTATGTACTGTTCTGTACAGTACAGTACTGTACAGTATATTTAGTTTGCTCACCTGTAACCCCCCCCCACACACACACATATACATATAGTGATGGTTAGGTCCCCTCCTTCCCCCCTCCCCCCACACACACACACTCTGTATGTGGTTTTCCTTTGTGCACAGCTTGTAACTGTATCTTTTTAAAACTGACAAGGGCGATTTTACGGGGAGCGAGCATGTCCCTCTTCAGCTGTTGTAGTGCAAAGCATCTTTGCCTTACAGCACATCTCACCAACTGACTGTGTCTTTCAAAGGGAAGGGAATAGGATTTGCAGTGCGTCTGGAGTGACCATGTAGTTTATTGAGAAATCTGCTTCTGTGTAGAATGGGTCACACTTCAGGTGATAGTCAGTGGGGAGGTGGGGTGGCATTGAGGAATGCAGTGGGGACCAGAGAAGCTGAGGAACGCAGTGAGGACAGGAGACAAGCTGCTGCAGTGATGAGAAATCACTGGGAGAGCTATGGATTGGCAGCTTGTCAGAAATGTATGTGGAGTATGTAACTGGGTCTGTTTTTGACACAAGTACTGATTTTTACAGTACTGTGCCACCACTCTCCCAGTACAGCTGTTGTGGTTCTGTCAAATGCTAGCTGAGGGACTGCAGCAGAAGAGTGGTGGCACACATTGATTTCTGTATGTGCTGTGTTTTGCTTGGCACAAGTAGTGTCGGTTGTAAAGTTATGTCCTGACAAGGACACGGCTGGAGATGTGTTTCAGCCAATCAGAATTCAGGAAATGTTGTGCCTATTTTATAAACAGTTACACGAGTTCCTATTTGTGCAGTCTTAGGGTTAGAAAGTCAAATGGAAGGTGAGCAGTTCTGGCCACTTAAGGATGCAAGAGGAGACGGTCTTAAAACTGTAACAGTGTAATCAGTGCTCACAAAAGTTTAGAATAAATGCGAGGAACACAGTAGTTTGCAAGTGAAACACTTCCACTGAGAGGTCAAACAAGCTAAGAAGTCATGAGGTACATCTATGCCAAATGCAGAATACCACCAGAAGAATTAAGGTGGAAAGGCAAATCTCCTTCTGAAATGCTTTTTGGGATTTTTTGACAAATTCCATGGAATTAAAAAAGTGTTTTAATTTAAACTACATTTTAATTTTCTGCCATTTGTGCAAAACTAAGCCATGCTTTACATAAACTATGGAACACAAAGCCATGGTTTATATAAGCAACATACATTATTAATCCACAGTGTATATAAGAAGCCACAAACCGCTATGGAATTTGGAATTCTGCTTCTGATGGAATTCTATGGAATTTCTGAAATTCTGTAGCAATTCTGTGGCACTCTGGGAGAAGAAGAAATTGAAAACTCTGCACAACTCTTCCAGGAGCAGTCCTATTAGCTTGTCTGACCAAGAGATAGAATTATTTTAAAAGAGTACTATCATTTTCCTATTTCTTATATCTGGTTAGTCGAAAATGGCTTGGTTATGAAGTTTGTTTTCAGATTTTAAAATCTTTCCAGTATAGGTTGGCCTGTCAGTGCAGTATTAACAAGAGGGCACTGTTACAAACTGTCTGGGAGAAGTTTCAAGAAGGAGATCAAGTGACGCTTCTTTACACAGTGGGTAGTGTCAGGGTGGAATGACCTCCCATCTGAGCTCATCAATCAAAAGATGATGGAGGGAAGTTCAAGAGAGGGTCAAAGCTGATAGAGACGGAATGGGGCCCACTGTAATCTGTAGATCAGGGGCTCCTCAATCAAGTAGATTCACTGAATAGACCAAAATGCCTTCTCCGGCTAGCTAATGCATGTGTTCGTATGCTTGTATTTGTGCAGATAACATTGTGTTCATGGTTGTCATGGTTGTTTATTGTTGCTTGTTACCTTTCAGCAGGGCAGTAATTTGATATGCAAATGAGGTGCCTGATGGGAGTGCTATCAAACCAAGCTGGAGACTGGGTTGTGTATGTCTATTGTCTCAAAGTGCTTTTGATATTTTGAGTTTTGCTGCATCTTTGTGTGGGTTAGTGGTTTTATTTTTAGTCCAAATGATTTCTGTAGTGAATTACACTACTTCTACTGAGTTAAATTTTTTTTTTCGTTTTAACATTACAAGAAAGTTGGAGACTCTGAATGAGCTTTGTCAAAGAGATTATGAATTTCTCAGCTTAGAATCATTTCTTTCCTGGTTAGTGGGCTTTATTCTGTAAAAATATGTTTTGTGATGAATCACATTAGTTCTGTTTCTTACATTTCTTTAGTTTCAAAGCAGCAGTATTTGGTAGTCAGCAAACATTTCCATCATAGTTTATTTTTTAGCAAAAATATATTTCTGGCATCCTCAGATTTACAATCAACATATTTTTTAATTTCCTCAGATGTCTGAAAAACAGTGTGGTTATTTTTAACTCTTTTTCCCTCCAGTCACTGGCTCACAGCATCTCCCTCAGATGTCCTTCACTCGACCCAGGAACTATTGTCCTGCCTGAGACCATCCTGACCAGGGAATCAGGGACAGGAAACTCTCTACTCCAACTCCTGAAGCCCCTGGTCAACCCCTCGGCTTCCACACACCCCAAGGTGGGGCCACCCCACAACTCCTACCTGGGTGCCCTTTCTCTGAAGCTAGACAGCCGAGGCACAGGGAGTGGAGAGAGAGAGTCCGGGAGAGCTGGTCGGATCAGATACGGTGTTAGGCATGTGGCCTGGTCCCTTTAGGGTGCCATCATCCTCCTGTGCACCAGAGATTTTCCTTGTTCATCCCCCCAGGCTTGGACAAGCAATGATGTCCAGTGCATCACAGGCACACTTTCACACCCAAATGCAGGACGTCTGCCAATGTCTTCCCCCATTCTGCAACTGCTGGTTGTTGTGCTCCCAGTCTCCACTAGTAGCCACTAACACCACTGGTCCATGGCCCCCTCTCTCCCAGGAGAGGAGAGCTGTCCTTCAGATGCTCAGTCCTCTCCTCCCAGACTGACCCCCAGCACCCTGAGCTAGTTCCTAAACCCGGGTCACCAGCGTGCCATGAGGTAAGACCAATGCCTCAACCATCAGCCCCACTGGGCTAGATGAAAAACAATGTTTTTAATTGCTTTTGTAATGCGTGACACAACTCATTAAAGATGGCCACCACTTGCAATAGTCAAAAATCTCTTCTGTTGATGTACCTCTTGACATAGAAACATAGAACTTGAAGGTAGATAAGGACCACTTGGCCCATCCATTCTGCCCATTTCTCCCTCCCTGTCTACACTATTGCCACAGTTAGTGCTGTGTAGAATGCAGAATTCCACCGGTGAAATTAGTACAGAATGACCATTCCGCCAGCAGAATTTCTGCTAGAATTTCACTGGTTCTTCTACGGAATTCTGCCTGCTGCAATCCAAAGAATAATATTTCACAGAACAGCATTTTTTCCCCTGGAAAATCAATCCTCAACCATTTCCGTGGAAAATATTGAGATATATATAATAATAGTCTACGGAACACCATTTTTTCCACTGAAAATAATTCCACAACCATTTCTGTGGAAAAGACTGAAATCTGTGGAATACAATTCCATGGAATTGTTGTGGAAAAACTCATTCCACAGTTTTCTACTGCAGAGTTCCACCATTCTGTTTATGGCAAAATTTGATGGAATTTCGGCAGAATTTTGAAAATTCCCAGAAATTTCGTTCTGTCAGGATTTGAAAAATCCACACAGCACTAGCAACAAACCATGCCCGATCTACAACTCTTTCTCCCTCCCCCCTTCCTTTCAACTATTATTTCCTTCTGCTTATCCCATGTATTCTTGAACTCCACCACTGCTTTTGCCCCACCATCTCTGCTGGAAGGCTGTGCTAGGAATCTATCACTCCTTCCCTGAAGAAGTACTTCCTCATATCTCTCCTGAATCTACCCCCCTTCCAGCTTCACAGCATGTCTCTTTATTCTTGAGCACCTTTTCTTCTGAAAAAATACTCCCTTCCTGTACCTTCTTTACTCCCGTGAGTTATTTAAAGGTTTCTGTCATATCTCCCCTCTCCTTTCTCTGTTCCAGGGTGTACATATTGAGGTCCTTCAGTCTCTCTCTTCATAGGGTTTTTGATACAGACCCTGCACCATTTTAGTTGCCCACCTCTGGACCACTTCCACTCTGTCAATGTCCTTCCAGAGATGTGGTTTCCAGAACTGGACACAATACTATAGGTGGGGTCTTACCAGCTATCTAAACAGAGGCAACACCACCTTGATCTTTCTGCTGGTGATACCCTCCCTATGTACCCCAGCATCCTACTCATCTGTCCTACTGCCTGGCCACTTTAGGTCATCTGATATGATTACCCTTAGGTGTCTTTCTTGCCTGGTGGTCATCAATACCACTCCACCCATGTTGTACTCAAGTGCATTTTTTTGCACTTTTGTGCACTGAAATCCAGCTGCTATACCCTTGACCACTCCTCTAGTTTTCTCAGGTCTCTGTTAATCCTTCCCACACACACCCCAGCATGCCCACCCTATTGCAGACTTTGGTGTCATCTGCAAAGAGGCAGACTTTCCCTTCCAGACCCTCTTCTATGTCACTTATGACAATAAATACTGGATATCCTCTCCTCTACCCCATGCTCAACCCTCCTCCCAGCCCTCTGTGGTTTAATTCCCCCCATTACTACTCAAGAACCTTGCTAGCCCTTTTGTCTCGCAAGCTGTCTAAATCTAGCCCTGATGGGCTTGGTCCAAACATCTCCACCTTTAATCTCCTGCCATTACCTCTCCTCTTACTTACCTTCTCAACCTCTCCTTCTCCTTCTGTGCTGTTCCTTAGTCTTGGAAGATGGTCAAAGTTCTCCCTCTTCATAAAGGGGGTGACCCCTCCTCCTCTGGCAACTTCCATCCTATCTCCCTCCTTTCCTCTCTTGCAAAACTGCAAGAGAAACGTGTCTACCCTAGGCTTGCTGACGTCCTCTATTCATCCAGCTTCCTTTCCAGTCTGGTTTCTAGAAGCACCACTCTAGTTTCATCCCTGCTGCATGTCACTGCTTCACCCATAATGGGATGGCTCAGGGCTACATCTCTGTGGCCATTTTCATTGCTCTGGCCAAAGCCTTTGTCTCAGTGGCCCATCCATTTCTCATGGACAAGCTGAGCTCTGCTGGCCTCTCAGCTTCTGCTGTTGAATGGTTCTATTCCTACCTTACAGGCCATCAACAGTCGATATAGGCAGCAGGTGTTCTGTCACCTCCCTTACCCATCCAGGTTGGGGTCTCACAGTGCTCCATTCTGGGTCCCATCCTCTTTTCCATTTTCTTGAATGACCTCCCCTCTACCTGAGCAAATTTGCACATTCACACGTATGCAGATGACACAGTTATCTACATCTCCGGTCCTTCGACCATAGTGGTGAAAGGCTTGCTCCAGCACAACTTCCACAACATCATGCGCTGGTTCCACTCCAACCAACTGTGAGTCAACACTAAAAAAACAGTGTCTATAACCTTAAGCTCCAGCCAGAAATTGACAAGGCTCTCCCCCCTTCTTCTCTTCTCCACCCCAGATGGATCCCTCCTTGAAGTTGTTTCTTCTTTCAAGTATCTTGGTGTGTGACTAGATAGTAAGCTTGACTTCTCTGCCCACATTGATCCCATCCACTTCAAGCTCCACCCCAAACTCATATTTAGTACCACAACAAATAATGTTTGTCTCCTCATGTCTGTTGGGATCTTGTTACCAAAATGGTACTTCATTATCAATCCTACCCATGCCCTCATGTAGCCAGTCCCACTTGTGCCTCCTTCATCTCCAAACTCTGGTTTGAAACCTTGCCCTTTTACCTGTCCTCACTCCTCTCTCCCATTCCCTCTGCCTTACACTCCCTCTGCTTCAAGGATCCTTGCACTCCCCACCCTCACTTCTCTGCTGGACAATCAGCCTTTTCTTATTGTCTTCCCTCCCTCTGGAACCTGTTCCTATTCTCCCTCTATCTCTCCCCTTCCCCTTTCTCCTTTACTCACTAGCTAAAACTTCTTCCTCTCCCTCCTGCTCTTCTCATTCCCCTTCCTGATGCTTCCCTGTCTTACTATGACAAATTGTTTGTCTGATCCTATTTAATTGTTTTACTATTAATGTGGATGAACAGACTGCATTGGAGGGGATGGAGCTAGGAGATCTTACTTCCTCTAATGCTGTTTGCCTGCAGTCTGCCGTTGGGCTCTCCTCCGCCAGCTGGACATGTAGCAGACAGCCATGGAATACTTGCATCGCACCAGGACTTCTGCTATCCATGCCGGGACAATTCGGCATTCTAATAATTCAAGTGCTACATTACTTTAAATCCTTCACAGCCACAGGGAGGAGGGGCTGAAGAACCAGCCTACTTGGGGTACACAGACCACTGCCAACAACAGTGGTTGTGAGTAAAAGGGTCTCCAAGGAGTAATACAGAGTCAGTGCCAAACACAGATGGTGAGAGCAGTCGGAGTGAGCTAGCACTCCCCACAAACAGAGTGTGGGGCTATACAGTCAACTGAACACTCAGGGGATTCAAACTTAACACTCTCGGGAATTAACCTTAAACTTTCAGCCTGTACTGTTTGTATCTTTACTGCTCATTTCATATACTTTTTTCTTTCCTGTTTAGCTACATTAACTGATTGGTTTTCTTTTTGAATGCTAACAGGGAGATGCATCGAAAACCAGCAAACACGGATCAGAGGCACTAGGTGAACATTACAGGGTGACGTAGTCTGTGCACAGCAAATCAGAGCATACTGAGGAAAAAGTACTAAAGTTAACAATAGAGTGGAGGTTTAAATAGCTTTCCTCTGACACCACAAAGGAATAGACTGCATCAGCGGGGACAGAGCTAGGAGATCTTACCTCCTCCAACACTCTTCGCCTGCAGTCTGCCGTCAGATTCTCCTCCGCTAGCTGGACATGTAGCAGATAGCCATGGAATAATTGCATCTCACCAGTGGCTTCTGCTATCAGTCCTGGGATGGTCAGTGTTCAAATAATTCAAGTGCTACATTACTTTAAATCCTTCACAGCCACAGGGAGGAGGGGCTGAAGAACCAGTCAACTTGAGGTACACAGACCACTGCCTACAACAGTGGTTGTGAGTAAAAGGGGCTCCAAAGAGTAATACAAAGCTTGTGCCAAATGCAGCAGCTGAGAACAGTCAGGGTGAGCCAGCGCTCCCCGCAAACAAAGTGTGGGGCTATACAGTCAACTGAACACTCAGGGGATTCAAACTTAACACTCTTGGGAATTAACTTTCAGCTTGTACTGTTTGTATCTTTACTGTTCATTTCGTATGCTTTTTCTTTATTGTTTAACTACATTAACTGATTGGGGTTTTTTTGAATGCTCACAGGGGGACACATCAAACCACCTGCTTTCCCTCCCTCCCACAAACCCCACTTACCTCAGGGTCATAGCCATTTATAGGAGATGGAACTGACCATCACCTGATAGGATAAAAAAAGAAAAAATTTTCCTAGGTTCTTATGCACAATATCTTCATTTCCTTTCACACTCCCTCCCTAAAATAGGAGGGAGCACTATAGTATAAAGGTAGTCTATTCTATCTTCCTGCCCTCTCCACAGGACCTTCTTTTTCATCCAAACATCCTGCCAAAATAACAGGAAGAGGCAATATTCCCTCTTACAAAAGGGCAAGCTCTTTATTTTGTCCACACATCTTGCCTAAAAACAGATAAGGCGCTAAACAAAAAAACAAAATATTATTTTACACTGGAAAATGGACATGGCTATGAAAACTGCAGGGCACTGTACATTAGGGCTTATCACTGGCAACCAGGACTCTGCCATGTGTGCTGGGTCATCGCAGACCTCACAGCCCAGTTACAGGATGCTTGGACCATTATTTATGATCTTAACTAAAAAGAACTCTACAACGGACCTCCACAACCACCGTACCACCAGGTCCAGAGTAGCAGTCATGGGCAAAGATATGATACAGGGTCCAGGGACTGGCAGGTGGTAAGTAGGAGGAGGCACCACAGAGGGTACAGGAAGGAAGTCTCTAACCAGGAGCATATCCCAGCCATCCCAACCAAAAACAGGTACACGCCACTGGAACCAGCCTTGGACATCGCAACCAAAAACAGGTTCATGCCATTGGAACCAGCCTCAGACAAGGCAAAACACAGAATAAAAAACAAATATCCTGCAAATATGGATAAACAAAATAAAACCAACACCAATAAGGACAATAACAAAAACAAACTTCTCATAATTGGAGATTCCATGATCCGTGAAGTGGAACCCCACCTAACTCAAAACGGGAAAAGCAAAATCGTGGTTGAGTGTCTCCCAGGAGCCTCTGCTAAAAGGGACATGAACCACATAAAAAGAATAATGCAGGAAGCAGGGGATATAATGCACATCACAATACACCATGGAACAAATTACTTGGCCAATCAGATGGTACAGGAGGCCAAACAACACTTTGAGGAACTAACCAGAGAATTGTCTTCTCTTCCATCCAAACTAGCCTTCTCAGAAGTACTGCCAGCATGAAAAAAAGGAGATGGCACCAAGCAAGTCAGAGAAGTTGAAGTTGATGAATTCAACTCATGGCTACGCAAATGGTGCCTGGACAAAGAATACCACTAAATAGGAAACTGGCTTTCTTGGAAAAAGCATTCTTTAAATATGATGGCCTGCACCTGAATAGGGAAGGGGTGCAAGCGCTTGTACAAAAATTAAATGTCTATACAGGTTATTTAAACTGAAAAAAGTGGAGATGGTGACAGCACACACCCCGACCATCGGTAGGCTTGTCTTCACTCCCCCAAACACTATAGACACACATACATTACCAAAAAGGGAAAATGAGACAATACACAACTCAACCGCAGAAGACTCAATCATCATACCCCCCAAAATTAGTGACTTACACAATCTCTTGGGTGGAAGCAACAAATTAGAGCAGTCCAGGAAGGAGGTGAAACCACACACAAAAGGGGAGGCAAATTCCTGAAAAGCTATGGTTGCAAATGCTAGCAGCCTAGCAAACAAACTACCCAATCTCAGTCGCATCATGGAATTGGAGAAGTTGGACTAGGTGGCTGTGACAGAAACATGATTCACGGAAAATCACAGTTGGGACACAGCCATACCAGGATACAACCTGTTCTGGAAGGACAGAAGGGGTATAAGACAATACACAGGTTAGGCCCCATCTGGAGTACTGTGTGCTGTACTGGAGGCCACACCTTCACAAGGACATTAACCAAATTGAGGCAGTCCAGAGAATGGCAACCAAAATGGTGCAGGGACTGCATCAGAAGACATATGAGGACAGATTAACGGAGCTCAATATGTATACCCTTGAGCAAAGGAGGGAGAGAGGTGTTATGATTGAAACATTCATAAACCTTAAGGGCATTAACAAGGTGAAAGAGTTTAACATGTTTAAATATAAGAAAAACAGTAGGACAAGAGGACACAGCATGAGACTAGCGGGAGGCCAATTAAGGGGGGATGTGAGGAAATTCTTTTTCACAGAAAGGGTGGTGGATGCATGGAACTGCCTACCTCAGGAAGTGGTGGCTATGAATACAGTGCATTGCTTCAAACAGGCATGGCATAGGCATAAGGGACCAAAACATATGAGTATGAATAGATAGGCCACTGACAGAGCAAGGGCCGAAAGCACATTTATAAGGTAGAAAAGGAAATGGGCAGACTGGAAGGGCCATGTGGTCCTTATCTGCCGTCAACTTCTATGTTTCTATGTTTCTAAAGGGGGGGGTTGCCATTTACATTCAGGAAGAAATAAAAGCCACAGAGGTACAGGGATCTTCTGGGGAAGCCGAGTCACTGTGGCTAACAATAGATGGAGGCAATGGGAAAACCTTCAAAATTGGCATTGTTTACAGGCCCCCAAACCAAGAGGAAAAAGGGGACAAAGACTTAATAGAGGAAATACACAAAATGGCCAATAGAGGTGAAGTGATACTGGTGGGGGACTTCAACATCCTAGATATAAACTGGAGCACACAAACGGCAGCAACGACAAGAAGCAGGAATTTCTTATTTTCCCTGCAGAGTGCAGGACTAGGTCAACTTGTTAAAACCCCAACAACGGGAGAGGCCATTCTCAACTTGGTCCTCACAAACACTGAGAGAGTAAAGGAAATTGATGTGGGGTGCCATATGGGAAACAGCAACCATCATATGGTCAGCATCAAAGTAAATGTAATGAAGGACATTTGTTACTCAAAAATCAAGGTGGTAGATTTTAAGAAAGCCGACTTCCAAAAAATGAATTGAAGCTGAAGAGGAGGATGTTGAGGTCATGTGAGGGAGACTTAAGAGTGCAATCAAGACGGCCATGGACCAATGTACCAGGAGGGTCAGCAAGGCAAAAAGAAGAAGAAATCCTCTATGGTTTTCCAAAGACGTGGAAACCATAGTAAAAGAAAAAAAGGAGATGTACAAGATATACAAAGGAACTAAGGCAGAAAAAGACTGGGATTCATACAAAGAAAAACATGAGAGATGCAAACAAAAAGATAAGACAGACCAAATCCCAGATGGAAGCAAATATAGCAGAGAGGACAAAGAGAGGTGACAAATACTTATTTAGGTACATCAGGGAAAGAAGGAAAGCAAAAGGAGGTATGGTGAAGATTGCTACAGAGAAAAGGAAAATAACAGAAGACTACCTGGAAAAACCAAAATCCTAACAAACTTCTGCTAAGTGTTCACTGAGGAGGACCCGGGAAATAGCCCAGCACTCACAAAACACAGCACCCCTGGTCTAGGGATTGACACTAGCCCCTTTACAGAGACCGAAGTACTGGAGGTGCTGAACTTAAGGTAGACCAGGCCATGGGACTGGATGAGATACGTCCTGGAATCTTAAAAGAACTGGAATAGGAGTTGGCAGCTCCACAGGAAAAACTGTTTATCAAATCCTTGATAAGTGGAATAGGACCTGAAGACTGGAAAAGGGCAACAGTAGTCCCACTCCAAAAATCAGGCAGCAGGGAAGAGTCAGAAATTACCGACCAGTAAGCCTCACGTCTATAGTGGGGAAATTGATGGAGACACTGCTCAAACAAAGGATTATAGCATTCCTCAAAGCTAGTGGGCAACAGGACCCCAAACAGCATGGATTCACAGCAGGAAGGTTGTGCCAAACAAATCTGGTCAAGTTTTTTGACTGGGTTACCTAGGTTGTGGATGTCGGCGGGGCAGTAGATGTGGTCTACCTGGACTTTAGCAAAGCCTTCGACTCAGTTCCACACAGAAGGCTGGTAAAGAAGTTAGACTACACAGGAGTTGGACCAAAAGTGGTGAACTGGGTACAAAACTGGCTGGAGGGCAGAACACAGAGGGTGCAGGAAAATGGAGCACTATTATCAGAGGGTAGGGTGACCAGTGGAGTGCCCCAGGGCTCAGTACTGGGGCCCCTGCTCCTGAATGTGTTCATTGCTGACATCACTAATGGTCTAGAGGGAAAGGTGTGTCTGTTCATGGATGACACCAAGATATGTAAGAGGGTGGACACAATAGAAGGAGTAGGCATGATGGAATCAGACCTCAAGAAACTTGAAGAATGGTCGGCAGCATGGCAGCTGAGATTCAGTGCCAAAAGTGCAAAGTCATGCACATAGGAAAAAGGAATCCAAAGAAGGCATATTATTCGGGAGAGGAAAGACTAGCTGCCTCCAACCAGGAGCGTGATCTAGGAATCATAATCTCAGATCACCTGAAAGTAAGAAAACAGTGTGAGTAGGCTGCACTGTAGGCCAGCGGAATGCTGCAATGCATTGGGAGGGGAATCACAAGCAGGAGGAGGGAGGTGATCCTGCCGTTGTACAGATCACTGGTCAGGCCACACCTGGAGTACAGTGTTCAGTTTTGGAGGCCTCACCTTAAAGAAGATGTTGACTGGATAGAGGCAATCCAAAGAAAGGAGACAAAAATGATTCGAGAACTGCATGACATGTCTTACGGAGAAAGACAAGAGAGCTGATCATGTACTCCCCGCAACAGAGAATGGAGAGGGGAAACATGATTGAAACATTCAAATACATAAAAGATGTAAACAAGGTGCAGTCACAGGAACTTTTTCACTTCAAGGATGGCAGCAGAACCAAGGAGCATGATCTAAGGCTGAAAGGAGGGAGGTTCACTACCAACGTCAGGAAGTTCTTCTTCACAGAGAGGGTGGTGAACACCTGAAATAGCCTACCCCCAGAGGTGATGGGGGCAAACACAGTTGGGAGATTTAAGAATGCATGGAATAGACACAAGGGTGCCCTCACACTAAAGGGCAACTTGGGGAGTAGAAAATGACACAAACGCCGGACGGACTAGATGGACCTTGCGGTCTCCTTCTGCCATCACCGTCTATGTTTCTGTGTTAAATTGTACCGTGTTTTTACTTTATTTTGTACCAATAATTACTGTGTATGCTTTCATTTTTGTAATTCCTGTTCCATCTCCCCTAAGTTGCATCTAGAAATGAGCCTTGTCTCAGTGTGCCTCTCCCAGTTACCAATTTTCAAAAAAATATATTAAATACATAATACTCCGGGTGTATTATTTTATTTATTTATTTTTTTTTTTGTTTGGAAAAAACCTTTGAGCGAAAGCTCTTTTACAAAGGTTCCACGTCAGGTACATGGCATATACAGTATAACAGAAGGGGAATTTCCCCCTCTGTGGTTCACACTTCGTGGGAAGGAGTGTACACAATAAGAACAACTCAGGGAACATTTAAACAAACAGTTCAATGGTAATGCAAACAGACAGACATAATGCAGAATATAAGTACAGAATAACAAGTAACTAGCTACTGAAGCTACTGCCAAAAACCTTAATCACAGTATGACTATGAGCTTACGGGGAAACATAGAAACAAGGACCTCAGCAGCCCATATTACAGGCTTTGTCCTGGTAACAGGGATGGGGACTGAAAAACAACAACTGGGGGGGAGAGGATGGCTATGGAGGGGGGGGGTAAGAGTCAGTTAGTACCAGACATGTCCTCGAGTAGGACAGTAAGTGCTAAATTAGAGCAGAGTGCATGTCTGTAGAGGAGAGATCCAAGCCAGGCCCACCTAATTGCAGGGTTAGTTAGTGTGGAGGGTAGGTGAGGAAACACTGCCAACTGCTAAGGTCAGCTATGACAGTTACGATGTGGGACAGGTGAGGGAGGGGGCCGGGGTATCAACACTCACACATATTAGGAGATGGGTAGAGAGGGATTGGTAATACACCATATATCTGCAACAACAGGCCCCAGATGGATTAAGGTGCAGTTTCAACTCTGACTTAAATGTGGGACGGTTGTTAGTAAATAATTGGTGAGCAGGGATCTCGTTCAGCCACAAGGGAGCTCTGTAGGCAAAGAACCGCTGTCCAAGAGATGTTTTCCTAAATGGGACAGCCAATGAGCCCTGAGTCTGGCCTCTGGTCTGGTATCCTGAAGAACAGTTATGGAGCAATACGCTGACGCACAGAGGAGCTTTGCCGATTATTGATTTCTTGCCTAAAAGATAAATCTGGAATTTAATCCTATTGGTGAGCATGAGCCAGTTGGTTTGCTCATAAAGAGATCAGGAGTGGGTGAGCCAGTCGGCTCCAAGAGTCAGCCTACAGGCCTTATTGAGGGCTGTGACCACACTTCTGAGCGTCATGTCCAAGGCCGCACCGTACACTACAGGGCCGTAGTCTATAACCGACAGGATGGAGGAGGAAACAGAGAGTCATAGGGCAGCAGGTGTGAGATAATGACTAGGCCTATAGAGGACTCCCAGCTTAGTGTGAACTGCCTTTACGACCAGGTCAATATGATGCACAAAGGGGAAGGTGTCATTAATGATGACTCCAAGGTACTTGAATGGTTGAACCTGCTCTAGCGTGTCACCCATTTTATTGGTGATAGTCAAGGCCGGGATGGATTTCTTTAGCTGACGACTGGTTAACAGCATCATCTTCATCTTTTTATAATTAAGTAACAGTTTCTGGGAGTGAACCAGTCCTCCAGGCGAAGGAAGAAGCACTGTTGCTCATCCTGCAGAAGATGCAACCGGGTGCTTCTACTAAGGATAACCGCATCGTAGGTGTAAAGGATGACTGATATTGCAAGCTTCAGGGAGACGGTTAATAAACAGACTGTAGAGGAGAGGGTCCAATATGGACCCTTGTGAGACCCAAAGCTTGATTTCCCTAGAGGAAGAAACTGCTGTCCCAGTTTTTACACTCTGGACTCTGCTGGATAGATAGTCCTTAAACCAGAGGACAGCTTCGGGGGCAAGATCCATATCAAGAAGATGATCCAGCAAGATGGGGTGGTTGACAGTGTCAAAGGCTTTAGTGAGATCTATGAAAATATATCCCACTAAATTATCACCATTCAAGGCCTTGTGGACGAAGCTCATGAATTCGACTAGGGCTGTCTCAGTACTGTGGCACTTACAGAAACCCTGTTGCTGTGGGCACTGGAAACCATACTTCAAGAGGTACTCAGATGGCTGGTTGGCCACAATCCTCTCAAGCACCTGGGAGGGGAGGATTGAGATTGGCCCATAGTTGGATGTGATGGATCGGTCCACACTTTTTGGCACTGGAGTGACAAGTGCCAACTTGTAAACAGCTGGGAACTTTGCAAGAGCAAGCGATTTATTAAAGAGTTTAGTTAAAGGAATCACAAGCTCGTCCAGTGCAACTGCCACCAACTTCATATCGATGGTGTCACTACCAAGCCTAGTTTTTCTGAGCACCTTATTTATATCTTACCTCACTGATAGGACACAATCAGTAAGAATCTCAGATTCTACCTCCCCTCCTCTCCCTATCCACATTGGTGTCCCCCAGGGCTCAGTGCTAGGTCCCCTGCTTTTTTTCCATCTTCATAAATGACCTTCCTACAGCCTGTTCTACCTCCTCCATTCATATGTATGTTGATGATACTGACTTGTACAGCTCCGGAAGTAACCCAGCAGCCATGGAAACCAGCTTACAGCACGACTTCAACCAGATTAAGCTCTGGTTTGCCTTACACCAGCTCTCCCTCAATGCCAAGAAGACAGTCTCTATGACCTTTGGCACCAGGCAGAGACTCTGTAGGCTTTCTGGCATGCCCTTCTTCCATATCTTAGATGGGACAATCCTTGAGGACACATCCTCATTTAGATACCTTGGGATCTGGCTTGACCAACACCTCAACTTCTCTGTACACATCAACACCATCTTGAAGAAACTGCGTCCCAAGCTTGGCGCCCTGTATAGGAACTGCAGTTGCATCCCACTGACTGTGAGGCGCAAACTTGTCCAGAAGATGTTACTCCCATTTTTGTCTACCGTGACATAGTCTATGTTGCTGCTCCCTAATCTTCCCTGACCAAATTACACTCTCTTTTTAACTCCTTTTGCCACTTTGCCCTTGATGCCCCCTCTTGTACTCACCACTGCGATCTCTATCATGCACTAGCCTTTCCTCCACTAACCCACTGTGCCAAACTGACCTCCAAATTCTGTCTTGGTGAACTCCCTCCCTACCTCCAATCTTCACTTACTACACCTCCCCATCCCTCTCATTCCCCGAGATCTACTGGCACTTGCACCCTGTTGGTCCTGTGCAGATCTATCCTTGTCAGCCAAACTGGTTTTTCCCACCGCTTCCCCAAATCCTGGAACGCTCTCCCTCCACAAATACATCACTCGTCCTCCACCTTCTCCCTTAGTACTGCTCTACACAACTTTTCTCTTCCAGCTGTACCTGGTTTAATCCTCCTTAACCCCTCTATACCCTGTCCAGCTCACCAATTACCCTGATCCCCTTGCAGGGTTCATGTATCCTGAAGGGGAAACGTATTGTGGCTTGCCTCCAGCTTTCCTAATTTCACTGTTCTTATCTGGTCCCAGATCCCAACCCCTTGCAGGGTTCTCTACACCCTGGAGGGGTACTTGGTCTTGGCAGTCTTCCCTCCCCCCTCTCCCCTCTCCTCCCTCCTCCTCTTCCTCTTCTTAAGCTACCCCCACCTCCCTTTCCAGCTCACCTCAGCCTCCTCCCTCACTTCTCTATCTTGGGCAATTGCCCCCTCCCGCCCATGTTTGCACCTAGCACTTGTTTGCCTATCTTTGTGTGCAGTACTGTAAACATCATGGCACTATGATTGTATTGATGCATTACTATCTGACAGGTTTACTGTTTCGTGTATCTGTGTCCACATCCACTGGTGTATTCAATTGTGTCATGCTGTAACTGTCTGTACTGCTCACTATTGTGCATTATTGCTACCAAATGCTCCATACTGTATCTATTCACTGTCTGTAATTCTTTGTTTGTAATCCTCATTGTACCCCAGTGGCACCATGAAACAAGCAACTTTGTTGCTAAGTGTGCCTTCCTAGTGAACCATTTAAATGAATGAATAAATAATATAGATTCTGGCTTCCTTGGTCATGACATGCTTAAAACAGAAGTTTTGGGGGGGGTTGGCACGAGGTCTTGGCTGAGAAGGTTTCCAGGGAGTTAAGATAGTAAGGAGGGAGTACAGAGCTGAGGTCAGAAAATGCCAGGTTAAAGGCTTCAGCAATTAAGAGAGGATCAAGGGAGCTAGTACATGTTTCTAGTAATAAACAGCACAGTACCAAATATTTAATTGTATCATGGTGGGCATTGCAAGGGAGCAAGAACATTTAAAAATGCAAAAACTATGTATCTCCATTCAGGAATGAAAGAACATTAAAATGAAAATTGGTATAGTAATGTTTTTTCCAAAACTACATTACAAAAAAAATGATTGACTAACAAATACTGCTACTTTAATACTATTTTGTTCTGGAGTAGCTGATTTAATGCTCAGAGAGGTACGATGCAAAATGCTTTTGGGGTCTTGATATTTACTAATTTCCTCAATTGTGCAATTTCTGCATCATGTGGGATTCATGTCAAGTGCTGTAAAGGTAATATAGGTCAGATCACTATGAATTGTGCTAATGGAAAGCAGGATGGACTGGAATTAGAACTGTTTGTAATATATTTGTTCTTGCTTTGTACAGTATTGTTTTCACCAATGATATCATAGCTGAGATGCAAGATCGTATTTTCACTGGAGTCCTGCTTTTTACCTGTTTTCTCAGCTGTGTGGAATGCAGCACAGGGAAGTCACGAGAGTTGTAAACGACTACACAGTGAATATATACTGTAGCAGGGCACTGCATATGTGTAATAGCTTACAATTAGAAGTCCTTGGCCCTATATTCAAATGGTTATCATGGCAATAACTGTGTTAGCACCACACTAACTGTGAATAGTACTGGCAATTTGGGTGGGGGTCATATTCAGGGGCCCCTGGTGTGCCGGATTAACACAGCAACATGATCTCACAGAATATACCACTGCACCTATCTACAAATGAGGGATCTATGCATAATTATGAAATGGGTATTAGGAATCCCAGCTCCTGATTGGTCCATAGTGGTATACCGATGCTGCAGCGACTCCCCAAATGCGAAGACCATCACAGTGACAGGATTTAGGCAAAATCCGCACATCACTGTGATGGTCTCTGTAAGTCCCCGAGACTGCCTCACAGGGTGTATCACCCACCATGGTCCAACCCTGACTCAGAGTTAGAATCCTAGAGACTGGGGGGGGGGTTCGGGGTACAGCCCCCGATAGAAAAATGGAGGCATCCCTGACACTGCATTGCTGACACTTGGCACTTTGGTTGTCGCTGTCGGGGAAGTCTCCATGGGAGATGCTGTGGCGGCATAGTAAAACCATCCATAGTTGCTTTCCACTGGGCCATATCCCAGCACAATGGCCTGGATGAAAGTAGCGCCTGGCAATATAGACTCTGCACCAGGTAAATACCCCTACGTGCAACTGCCAATTGCTTGTCCCTGCACAGCATGCACCTCAAAGAGCAGCTCCGATCTCCCCTCTCACACACATCCTTCAGCCCAGATCTCAAGGACAGCTCCCCAGTATGTTTTTTTTTTGTGCTCTGACCATGAGCATTACTCCCCTTCACCTTGATTGGCTTTGTCTCGCAGACCACATGTAAGAAGGGCCAGAAAACCTGTTTATTCATTTAACAAAAAAAGAAACTGGCTGACTATAGACTGAAGCAAGTACCCCCTGCTCCCCTGATCTGATCAGGAATTCTCCGTGCCACTCGTCATTACCCACTCACTCCTTCTAATAGTCCAGACCTAAGAAAAAAAAGCTTGTTGTGCCCCGACGAGATGCTCTGCACTGGCAGACATGGCTTTATGCACCAAGGCAAAAATGCTGCTAAAATCATTCTCGCCACCTGCAAACAAAAAGGTCAAAATACAGTATTCAAATGGTACAATTTATTTTTCCTTTGTAGAGATTTATTCAACAATTTAGTATCTTTTTTTAGCAAATGAAATATAGATATTGCTAATTTATTTCTATGTACTGATAGGGACCCATTTCATAATCATTATAAGGCACTTGGGGGGTGTTATGGTGGGCTAACGGCCCTTCCTGGTGGTGGAAGTACTCAGATTCACCTTGTGCTTCAACCCACCTGATGCAGTCAGCCCACCATAATGCCCTCCCTGTCATGCCTTATTGCTTAATGGACGCAGTGGAATATTCAGAAGCTTTGGCAGTGCTTCACAGCCTCTGATACAGCACTGATTAATGCTGCCAAAACTCTGCTCTCAACCCAGTGCAATGACTGGGCTTCCCATTGCTCATTCTTTATGTATCTACTATAGTCCCAGGTACTCTAGTGCCCTCCACCTCTGATCATCCATAATATTTCCACTATAGTCCCTGGTACTCTAGTGCCCTCCACCTCTGATCATCCATAATATTTCCACTATAGTCCCTGGTACTCAAGTGCCCTCCACCTCTGATCATCCATAATATTTCTACTATAGTCCCTGGTACTCTAGTGCCCTCCACCTCTGATCATCCATTATATTTTTACTATAGTCCCTGGTACTCTAGTGCCCTCCACCTCTGATCATCCATAATATTTCTACTATAGTCCCTGGTACTCTAGTGCCCTCCACCTCTGATCATCCATAATATTTCCATTATAGTCCCTGGTAGTCCAGTGCCTCTCATTACCAATTCTGAATATTTCCACCATTCAATTCAATTTTATTTTTATACTGGAAAGTATGTGAGCAAAAATGACCATTTTCACAAACATCCAGTGGTACAGAAATTCAATGATACAGAGAAAAATGAAAAACAATATTTACAAAATTTTACAAAATTTGCAATAGGAACATTGTACATGACAGGAGCATCTAGATCAGGAAAAAAATACAGCGCACACAACAACAGAGCCAATATACAGATGCATATAAACTCTAAGGTAACTCAAATGCTGGTGGACATTCAGGGGGGGTTACCTACTGGGGCAGGCACAGGTGGCAGATTAGAGGAGATGGTCCTTGAAGGAGGAGGTGATTGAGCAAATTGAACTACAGGCTTGAAGTTCAGGGGGCAGTTTATTGTAAAACTTAGGGCCCTTGCATATGATGGAGTTCTGCACATGCCTTGTGCAGTAAAAGGGGTGTCAAAGATATGACAGACAGCCCCTCTTGTACTGCGCTTGGGAACTGATAAGGGGAAAAGGTAGTTAACACTGATTGGCAGCAGGTTATGGTGAACTTTGTGTAGGAAAAAGAGCATTTAAAGCTGGAACCTGCGTTCAAGGGTGAGCCAGTTGAGGGAGGCATAGAGAGTGCAGTGATGGGTCATTCAGGGGAGACTGGTCACGAAGTGTGCAATATTATTGTATGTAGTCCTGAGACTGGAGAAAAGGGGGGATGTATTAGGGGGAGTAGACAACAGAGCCATAATCAAGGAGGGGCAGGAAAAGGGAGCTGGCGAGGTGTAGTCTGGAGACAGGAATAAGGAACTTTCTGATTCGGTATAAGAGACCTAGCCTCATATGGATTTTCTTGATGAGTTTGGTAATGTAGATATTGTAAAAACACCAGTTTATTATTTATTTATTTAAATTTTGATAACTGGGTGAGCCCACTGAGACCAGAGGTCCATTTTTCAGGGGCGACCTGGGATTAGTTACATAAAAACATACTTTCACACATTGGACAAAATACAGTGGTTGCAATTATGACATGCATCGGAATGACAGTAATTACAAATGACAGTATAAGTTACACCTTTGATACAATACAATGGGGTTGCATTAGACATGGTAGATACTATTGTAAAAATGAGCACGGAGTATCATGGTAACAGGTAAGACCTGTGTAGGAGGGGATGATATGTGGGGGCTAACGATTGCAGCCACAGAGGCTGAGTTCCAGGAGGTAAACTTTGAGGCCCAGCTTGAAGCTTTGGAGAGACGGCTTGTTGACCAGGTAAGCTGGGAGGGTGTTCCATAGGTGCAGGGCAGAGTATTTAAAGGAACATCTACCAGAATTGGTGTGGACCCGAGGGATGGCCAGGGGACAGCCAGCTGAGGACCTTGTGTCATGGCCATGTACCCTAGGGTTGAGCAGATCCCGCAGGTGAGGAGGGGGGCCTGTGGTGGAAAGTTTGTAGGTCAGGCAGGTGGAGGAGTAGGCCAGTTTGTCACTTAAGGTGGGCCAATGGAAGTCGGCAAGGACCTCACAGTGACATCTCCTAGGGGGGTCATTGTTTACAAAGTGTGCCACTCAATGGTAAAACACAGAGAGAGTACATAGTTCCCCTTCCCTAATGCCATGACCTTCTTATTTAGTTTACGCTAACACCACTGACCTTTTGCAAATCAACTGACCATCTGCCACTCTTCAGGTGAAGCCACATGGAAGATAAAATTTCGCCAGTAAATTTTCATGACTTTGACAAAAAAAGTGCCACTTCAGCTGCTAAAAATTGCTCACAGAAAATGTTTGTATCTCAGGGTGTGTCTGACCCCAAAACTCAATTTCCTCATTTGAAAGAGAAATATGGACAGAAGAACTAGATATCCTATGTGCATGAAAAAATTTAGGGGTCCAAGGATGTCTCCAACCCCAACTAATCCATTTGACATTTTTTTGTTTGATTCAAAAATTCAATTTCCAGTGCAAACCAAAATTTTTGATGCAAACCAAAATTTTTCATGCAAACCAAAAATTCAGTTTACCATATCAACCATCATTTTCAGCACCGAACTGACAATTCAATTTTAGCATGAACCAAAATTTCTGGTATAAACCAAAAACACATCTGATGAACTGAAAAGGTGTCTTACAAACTGAAAATCAGATAATAGCCACCTCAAAGTCCCAAAGTACTATTTCAGACTTGTATTAAAAAAAGCATCAGAATCTTGCTTAGGAGGTTCCCGTTTAGTGAGATTCATGTTTTTGTGTTTTTCAAACTGTTCATTTATATGGCTTTTCATTTTTCAACTGAGATAAAAAAACAAGATGACAGTCGTCGTAAACCAAAAAATATGATTTTTAGTTCATGAGAACCGTTTTCAGTTAATGAAACCTAAGTGATGCGAATCTAAGTGATGTCAACAAAACAGCTTTTGTGAACAGAAAATGTTCGGTTCATATCAGAGGGTTATCCAAAAACCTTATTGAGCATGTGCAAAAAAAAGTTTACATCCTTATAACTCTAGACCTGATTAATATTTTTTCATGAAACCTTTGGAGGGCACTACTTTGGCACAGGCTGCTTCTACCCTGAAAGTGTCATGAAAAAATACCATATCATCTAGATTGTAGGTGAGAACAACAACAATTAAATCATATTAAGTATAGGAAAAAATCTTCACATTTCAAAACATCAATTTTCCAGATCTCAGAAGCCACCCAAGATGTTGTCATGAAATATTTCATATCTTGGACTCTGCCAGCCAGACCAAGCATGCAAAATTTTGGACTATTTTGTCAAACGTCACCAATGTTATTAAGGTGCAAAAATTGGGTTTAACATTAAACACCTTATTCAGCCCTAATTGTAGTGGTGCTACCACACCAGAATTATAGGTGAGACCAGAAAAATCTGAAGTCAGTGTCTTACAGCTGTAATCAAGAGTACAGAAGTATTGTTCCAATTTCACTATCATGGATGTCCTGGTGCCCGTGCTTCTGCAGCCAGAGGTTGGTATGTATGTCAAGCTCAATTGGCCATGCACATGAAAAACTGCAACTACAAAACTTAATTTGCTTTGAGCATGGAAAATGTAATGTTCTCAGGAAGTGTCTGACCCCAAAAAATCCATTCCCCATACAAATGGCAAATTACGGCCCAAAAACTCAGTTCCCAATGCACACAGAAAGGTTTTGGGTGTCAAGATGTGTCTGACCCCAAAATTCAATTCCTTCATTCAGATGAAAAATAGAGACAATGTCCCATGCGTACAGAACATTTTAGTGGTCTGAGTATGTCTCCAACCTGAAAAAAAAAGAAGTTTGGAATTTTTTTGGATTGACTCAAAAACTTAATTTACAGTGTGGACCAAACTTTTCAGTACAAACCAAAATTTGCAGTGTAAACCAAAAATGCAATTTACAGTATGAACCATAATTTTTGCTGCGAACCAGAAATTGAATTTTCAGTGTTAACCAAAAATTCTGGTATAAACCAAAAACACATCTGATGAATCTTAAAGACATCTCAGGAACCTAAAATCAAATGATGGCCACAGCAAAGTCCCAAAATACTATTCTAGGCTCATTCTGGAAAAAAAAATCAGAATCTTGATTAGGGGGTCCTGTTAGCATGACTCATGTTTATATTTATCAAACTGTTCCTTTACAGTATATGGCGTTTCATATTTTTTTGATAACTAAGATGAAAAAACAAGATGGTGATCGTTGTGAACCAAAAAAAGGTTTTGGTTCATGAGAACCATTATTGGTTTGTGACAGCTAAGTGGTGCAAACCGAAAAAACTCTCACAGACCAAACATTTTCAGTATGTACTTGTATAAGACGGTTATCCAGAATCATACTGAGCATGTGCAGCATAAAACATTTAATTCATTATAACTCTGAAAATGTTTAATATTTTTTTACAAATCCTCCAAAAGGTTCTAACTTGGCACAGGCTGATTTTACCCTGAAAGTTTCATGAAAATATTCCATACCGTCTAGGCTGTACATGAGAGCAAAAAAAGAGTATTAAGTATTGTAAAAAAACAGACTTATAAAAATTAAAGTTTTTTTTTTTTGGTTACTCTTTCTGCTACTGGCTCTGGTTCAGTACCTTTTATCTGCACTTCCTACTCATCTCCGGCCACTGTCCGGTCTGCCCCCAGTTTCTTCTAGGGGCCCTTGCCTTCTTCCCCTGCAGTGGGGTGGTGGGGAGCCCCCATCTCTCCTGTCAGGTTCTAATCCAGTACTGGCGATGCCCCCAAAGCTGGGGCACCCATTGGATGGCCATCAAGCCACCATGACCAAGGATGCCATTTTTCCATTTACGTCCCTCTTTGTGGGGCATGGTGTACAATGATGCCTGCAACATGGCTGCACACACTTCTGCACACACCACATCAAGTGTCTGCCATGCTCCCACTCCCTGTAATCGTGGCACCTTGTCACCAACCCCCAGCCTCCACTACAGGTTAGGCGCGCAGCAGCCACAGGTTCCCTCCCCTCCCCTTCCCGGAGATGGGGAGCAGTCCATCAGATACTCGATCCAACTCCTCCCCTCCAACCCATGGTGACCCATGCTTGCTCCCGAACATGGGTCACCGACATGGCTCGAGGAGTGGCGTCCAGCACCTCAACCCTCAGCACCACCAGGCCGGTTATATAAAGGTAAAAGTTAAAGAAAGAACAAGAGATTTCTGATCATTCTGTGGTCATCCTGTCACTTAGAGAGAGCTTAGATGTGGGGCACATGCAAAGATGGAAACAAAATGATTTACTGAAAGATGTAAACCAAGTTAACCGAGTAAAAAATTGGAGATTTTCTGCAACAGAATGACCCTCCTAGGTACTGAATGCTAATTGAGACATCATCTTATAAGTAAGGCATCAGCTATTAAAAAAACAAATTCAAGAAAAAACTTAAGACCTTACCAAGATCAAACAGATAGAAGACACTCTATACTTTGGGGTCTAAATTGAAAACTGAATGTTATGACAGCATTAGAGGGGAAGCTGAATTTGCAATCAGAAAATCAAAACTGAACTATATAATATTCACTAGGATCCTAAAGCAGCTAAAATTCCAGTTATCAGACTAAAACAGAATAATAATGTTACTAAAATTATTTTGATTAAAAATAAGGTACCAATAAGATAATAAGCGGTCAAAAAAGATCACTAATGAATTATTCAAGTTCTATATAGGGGATATACAATGGCCTTGGTTAAAATATGCCATTTATTTCCAAGAAAAAGGGGACAGGACCATAACTTACCTGTGGGAAAGCCACGAGTGAGTTACAAAAGTCCCCTTCACGAATGGAAATGAATGACATATGTTAACATAGGCCATTGTGTGCTTTGTATATATAATGTATGCCCTCACCCTACATACGTACGCACACACACACACACACAAACACACACACACACACACACCAACAATAAGTTGCAGTCTTGGTTTCCCATAACCAAAAGCAGGCTTCTGTGGTTTCTTTTTAGCCAGTTGATTCCCCCCCAAAACCCACCCCACAATAGCGTGCAGGCTGGAGTTTCCACTCACTAAAAGTACTGCTCCCTACTGCTGAATGAAAGTGTTTGTATTTCCCCCCATTACAATACAGGAAAGTACCTCTTTCTTCTCAGGCATGTACTGCTTCATTTGCCTGCTGTCAAGCGAACATAAACTGTGGCTGGCTGGTCTTAAACTCCCAACTGAGAAGAGAGTGTAAACCACGAATGGTCAGTTTGTTGAGATCACAAGGAAGCAAAAGTCATACTTTAATTTATTTATGTGGTGCCCTTCCCCTGAAGCTGGAGGCTGTATAGCGCAGTGGTTTGAAGTTCTGAGCTGCAAATCTGGAGACCTGGGTTTGAAAGCCACAGCCCCCACTTGCACACTTTTTGACCCTGAGCAAGTCACTTAACTTCCCTGTGCTCTCAGGTCACACCTGTAAACAAGCTTTCAGCTTAGCGTGTCTCTCCTGGTTAAATAATTGGAAAATTGGAAAATATCAAAGTGCCTTACAGAATAATATAACAAAGAAGAACATAGCACAGAGTGAGAATAAACAACCCAGTTAAAATACATCATAAAACAATTACAAATGCATTCATTCATTCATTTATAAATAAATGCATTCATTCATTCATTCAATACATAAATACCCAGCATCAGAGATATACAGTAAATCAGGTTGTCACATTACAATACCTTCAGGTATTTTTGAAGGCCTCTTTAAAAAGGAACGTTTTTAGACCTCTTTTGAAGGCCTTAGCTGAGGGGGCCTCTCTCAGGACCCTGGGCAAGGAATTTCACAACAGTGGACCAGCCACTGCAAATGCATGATCTCCAGTAGTTTTTAATATTTCCCTAGGTTCCATCAAGAGGGCATGAGGACTGGTAAGGATTGAGGAGCTCAGACAGATAGCCTGGGCTCAATCTGTGTAGGGCCTTATGAGTTAGCAGACCAACCTTAAAAGTGATATGCCACTTCACTAGCAGCCAGTGCAGTTCATGGAGGACTGGGTTAGATGGCATGACCTCAGGAGGTCTGTCAGCAACTTGACCACAGTGTTCTGTACTAACTGCAGGTGTTACAGGGTACCACTACTGACCATGATTCAATCTGATTGATGTTCCTGAGTTGTACTATAGCAGATGGCAGACACCAGAGCCTCTAGTATCAAATCCTCATCCAGAATGACCCCCAGAATGTTCACTTTAGTGGAGGCCTCCAGCCTAGAGGAACCAAGTCGAAGCCCTGTTACTCCGGCGGTAGCCCCTGCTTCCCTCTTATGACCCAAATCAATCACTAATACCTCAGTCTTATCAGGGTTAAGTTTTAGCCGGCTAAATTACATCCAGTCCTGAATCTCTGCCACTCAATGATTTACAGTAGCAGATTTACTGCATCTGCCATCATGGGTGCAAAAGACAGAGACAGCAGGATATCATCTGCATAGCAGTGAAAACCTGCACTGTACTGTCTAAAGTTCCCCCCATGTGTAGCATATGCACTGCAAATAACATGAGTGACGGGCTCAACCCTGGGGTACACTACAGGGAAGAGGCACAGGGCAAAAGTAGAAATTCCACATCACGGCCCTCTGCATCCTATTCTTGAGGTAGGACATAAACCAGCATATGACCTTGCCAGTGAGTTCATGGTACTCCTTTAACCAGTGTAACAACAGCCCATGGTCGATAGTGTCATGAGCTGAAGAGAGATCTAGGAGGATGAGAATTTACCATTTTCCTCTATGCCTCACCTGGGGAGGTCATTCTGCCCCCTAACCAGCATGGTCTCAGTACTGTGCCTTGACTTAAAGTCAGATTGAATGGGTTTATACAGTAGATATTGAAGGCCGTAAGGTGCACCTCAATCTGCAGTGCCACAATCATCACAATAACCTTTTCCAAAAAGGGAAGGTTAGAGACAGGTTGAAAATTCACAAGGTTAACCATGTCAAAAAATGTTTTCTTTTTTCAGAAAAGTCCTAACCAATGAATCTTTCGTTGTAGCCAGGAATAATCCCTCCAGCTTGGAGTACCAAGCATCCCCATGAACACTGGACCCAAAAACCTTCAAAGCTCACTAGTAACTGAGTTGGAACAGTGTCCAGTTCACAGAAGGTGGTTTTCAGCACCTAGATTACCTCGAAGTCCTCTTCCATCATTACTGGACTAAAGTTTTCCTATGAAAGAATAGGTGCTTGTGACGCACAGACTCAACTCTACTGAGCTGTGACAGCTGACTCAAGAAGATCTCAGCCTGTATGGAGGACAGCCTGTCCAAGAAAATCAAGCAATCTCTTTACACTTAGCAGATAAACATGCCCTAACAGGCTGCAGGCAGGCCAGATGAAGCAGCCTGTCCACAGACTGAAAGAGCTGAGCTGGTGATTTCTTCCAGCAGTGATCTTTCCAGACAAAAATGATGCCCTTTTCTTGGTGATAACCCTATGGGTGTTCAGTATTTACGATAGTGAATACTTAAAGCCAGTTTTTCCTCTGGATCCTGGATGTTCTCCAACAATGCTTCAACCTCAGCCCCCTGTCCTTCAACTCCTGAAGCTCCCAGTCAAACCATGGGGAACCCTGGCATGAAACCAGGCGATGTATACAAGTGGGTGTTATGGTGTTGAGAGTCACAGAGATGGTCCTATTAAAAGCCACCACTATTTCTTCCAATCTCATCTCACATGCTGCCATCATATATGAAATGTCCAAAACCACCATAAGTACCTTGGGCCATTGCCCTTTTAAAGGTTGGTGTTGAACCATTTCCTCTGGGAGAAGACTACAGGAGGTTTCCAGAAAGCGAACTTCACCACACAGTAATCCAACCAACTGACTGTATCAGTCTCAAGATTATCAGCCTCGAGCCCCAGAAAAAAAAAAATCCAAGACATGGTCAGGTTGGTGGGTCTCAGAAGGAACTGCATGTGTAAGGCCCATTGATTCTGTCACACACGACATTTTGACCAAAGTGTGAGAGTTCACCACCAATCCAAGCTTTGAAGTCATCCAGAATTAACTGTCTAGGTGACTCCAACACCCTGTTGGTGATGAAGTCCTCAATTTCCTGCAGGAAACCCCCCTCGTACCTTGGAGGCTAGTATACAAGGAAAAATGCAGAAACATTGAAATTGTTGTCAGATAAGGACTGCAAGGCCCATCCAGTCTGCCCCTAAGCCCTACACTTGTTTGTGTCCTCTGGCTCTATCTGGTCAGTGACTTTATACCACTCTGTCCTACCTCTAAGGTTCCCTTATGCCTATCCCAGGCATGTTTAGATCCATCCACTGTGCTTCCTTCCACCACCTCTTGTGGCACACTATTCCATGTGTCCACCACCTTCTCCATAAAGAAGAACTTCCTCACATTTCCCCTTAATCTGCCACCTTCCAGTTTCATGTCCTCTTATTCTTGTACTCCCCTTATATTGGAAGACGTCTCCCCCTGCACCTTGTTTATGCCGTTAAGGTACTTGAATGTTTCTATCATGTCCCCCCCCGCCTCCCTCCTCTCCTCCAGTGAGTACTTACTGAGGTCCTTTAATCTTTCCTCATATGTTTTCTGGTCAAGGGTGCCGGAAGATGGTAAAAGCTGAGGGGACTGAGAATCGAAAAGGCACTTATGAGGGTACAAAGGGCACTTTTTCTATACTAGTTTTTGCCGTACAGAAATAAAAGTGGGTGGCTACCGCCCTTCCACGGTTCTGGCACCTATGTTTCTGGTGCAAGCCTTGTACCATCTTAGTTGCCATTGTCTGGACTGCCTCCACTCTGTCAATGTCCTTATGAAAGTGCGGCCTCCAGAACTGCACACAATGCTCTAGGTGAGGCCTCACTAGTGTTTTATGCAATGGCATCACCTCCTCCTGCCTTCTGCCTTCTGCTAGTGATGCCTCTGCCTATGCACTCCAGCATGCCACTGGTCCTCCCTGCAGCCTTTGTACACTGCTCGGACACCTTTAGGTCATCAGAAATTATGCCCCTCTAGGTCCCTGTCTTCCTTGGTGATCGTCAGCAACTCTCCCCCATCCTGTAACTCTCACCAGGGTTCCTTGGTCCCAGGTGAATAATTTTGCACTTCTTAGAATTAAACCTTAGTTGCCACACTTCAGACCATTTTTCAAGCTTTCCCAGATCTCTCCTCATTTTTTCCACCCCTTCTGGAGTATCCACCCTGTTGCCGATCTTGGTCTCATCTGCAAACAGGCAGACCTTTCCTTCTGGCCCTTCCACAATGTCACCAGTGAAGACATTAAACAGGACTGGCCCAAGGACTGATCCCTGTGGTACCCTACTGGTCACCCCCCTCTCCTCAGATTGGATCCCATTTACCACCACCCTCTGCCTCCTGTCTGTTAACCAGTTCCTAACCCAGCTTACCACCTTTTTCCCATGCCCAGGCTACCCATCTTGTTAACCAGCCTCCTATGTTGGACAGTGTCAAAGGCATTGCTGAAACTGAGGTAGGTGACATCCACTCCCTGATTTATTTCCTTCATCACCCAGTCAAAAAAGTCTATCAGAGTTGTCTGACATGACCTTCCTACTGTGAATCCGTGTTGAGCCAGATCCAGGGCTCTGTTGGATTCTAGGAGTGCCACTGTTCTTCCCTGATCTTACCCACTCCTGAGGTGAGGCTGAACAGCCTATAGTTCCCTGCCTCCTCTCTACTCCCACTTATGTGCAGAGGGACTACCTGCATCCTCTTCCATTCCTCTGGGACCATTCCTGTGTTGAGTGACTTGGCGAACATGGCTCTACAACCTGCACCTAAACTCCACATGCTGCCTCGCATTCAAACAACAAGACCTCTCCCACCGGGTGAACAGCAAATTTCAGTCGGGATATAACACAGATATAACACATATGGCCACGCACACACTCATAATCCCTCCTTGGGCTGTACCACAGAGAATCCAACAGTGACAGATACTTCCAAAATTGGACCTGTGTTGTCAGTCAGGTCTCCATGATGCAAGCCAGACTGAGAGAGGATCCAGAAATAAAATGTACTATGCTGGCAGTTTTGTTCCTCATCAGTCTTGCATTGCAAAGTGCTGCTGAAGGTGACAAGAAGAGGTAGCTGGCTCATTACCTGCCCACGTGATCTGGTCGTAAACCTGGGCATGGGCACCAGACACATTTGGCCATGCTGTCAGACCCATTTCTCCCCACAATGCATCTCCTAGTCCTCACCATCTTAGTTCCAGCCTCCCCATAAGCTCCCCACAAACTCAACTGCTGAGCACCACACCTACTTATAACCCCCTTCCGCCTGCCCAAGCTTTGAAAAAAACACCAGCCAACCCTGTCACTGCTTCCTCCCACCTGCTTGAGACCTATAAGAGCTGGAAGTAGACACCCAGCCTCACTGCTGATACGCCCTGCCTGCCTGAACTTCAAGAAATCTGGTGGCAGGTGCACAGCACCACTGTTTGTACCCCCCTTTCTACCACCTGAACTTGAAAAACCTAGGTGCAGGTGTCCAGCCACACTGCTGGTACCCACTTCTGCCTGTTCCAACTTGAAGCCACCCAGCAATAGGTGCCCAACCATGTTGTCAGTAACTCTCTCCTATTTGCCTTGCTGGACTAGAAAAAAAGCTGATGGTAGGTATCTAACCATAGAAACATAGACTTTGACAGCAGATAAGGACCGCTTGACCCACCTAATCTGTCCATTTCCATACTTACAGGATAAGCTGCAGATCCTAGTTAACCAATAGCCTGTTTCTTTCTATCCCCCACAAGAATTGCCCTACGTCTGTCCCATGCATTCTTGAATCCCCCCACTGTTTTTGACCCCACAACCTCCTCAGGAAGGCCGTTCTACGCTTCCACCACCCTCTCTGTGAAAAAATACTTCCTCACATTGCCCCTGAGCCATCCCCCTCTATCTTCAAATTGTGTCCCCTTGTTCTTGCATTTCTTTTCTGAAGATGCTACCCTCTTGGACTTTGTTTATTCCTTGAGGTACTTAAAAGTTTCTATCATGTCCCCCCCCCCTTTCCTCAAGGGTATACATATTAAGCTCCTTTAGTCTCTCCTCATATGGCTTCTGTTGCAGACTCTGCACCATTTTAGTTGCCCTCCTCTAGACTGCCTCCATCCCATCTATATCCTTGTGGAGATGGGATCTCCAGAATTGAATGCAGTACTCCAGATGGGGTCTCCTCAAGTGTTTGTACAGAGGGATAACAACTTCCCGTTTTCTACTGTTGATGCCGCTCCCTATACATCCCAGTATCCCCCCAGCCACCCCTACTGCCTTCTTACATTGCTTGCTAACCTTTAGGTCATCTGATATGATTACCCCAAGGCTCTTTTCCATTTTTGTTTTTGTTACTACCCCCTCCCATTGTGTACTGTTTCCCTGGGTTTTTGTTTCCCAGGTGCATTATTTTGCATTTCTTTGCATTGAATCTAAGCTGCCATACTTCTAACCATTCCTTCAACATTGCCAAGTCCCTTCTCATCCTTTCCACCCCACCCCATGTATCAACCCTGTTGCAGATCTTTGTGTCGTCTGCAAAGAGACATACTTTTCCTTCTAGTCCCTCGGCAATGTCACTTATAAAGACATTAAAAAGGACCAGACCCAGTACTGAACCCTGCGGTTCCCCACTAGTAACCCCCTCTTTCTTCAGAGTGGACTCCATTTACTATTACCTTCTGTGTTCTGTTGTCCAGCCAATGTTTTAACCAGACTACCACCCTGGGACCTAGTCCCAGGCTGGCTAATTTGTTTATTAAACTTTTGTGTGGGACTGTGTCAAATGCCTTGCTAAAATCTAGGTAGGCCATGTCCACAGCCCATCCCTGGTGTACTACTTTGATCACCCGGTCAAGGAAATCAATTATATTCATCTGACATGACCTTCCTGCTGTGACTCCATGCTGCCTTGAGTCCTGTGCCCCACTGGCCCCTAGGTACTCAACAATTCTTTCCATCATTTTCCCTACCACTGGGGCCAAACTGACTGGTCTGTAGTTTTCTGCCTCTGTCTTGCTCCCACTTTTGTGAAGGGGAATCACATCCACCCTCCTCCAGTCCTCAGGTACCACATCATCCTCCCATGATTTGTTAAAAAGGGTAGTCAGTGGTGTCACTAGTTCTACCCTTTGTTCTTTTAGAATTCTGGGGTGAATCCCATCTGGCCATATTGCTTTGTCCGCCTTCAGTTTTAGGAGTTCTTTCACAACCCTTTCTTCTGTGAAAGGACTGGTATCAACCCCCCTATCCAGAGTGCTTCTATTGATTGGATTAGGTACCACCTGCTCCTCTTCCTTTGTGAATACTGAGCAGAAGTATTCATTTAGTATCCCGGCTTTTTCACTGTCCCTCTCTGCCCACCCACCGTCCCCTTTATTCAGCCTCACTATCCTTCCCTTTGTCTTTCTTCGCTCCCTAATATACCTATAAACGGTTTTATTCCCCTTCTCAACTGAGTTGGCTATCTTTTCTACAGTTTGGGCCTTTGCTATTCTGACTGCCTTCCCTGCTTCCTTCTGCTTTAACTGATATAGTTCTCTGTTCTGCTCCTTCTGTCTTTCGTTATACTTCCTAAATGCTATCTTTTTCTCCCTAACCTTCCCTACCACCTCTTTTGAGAACCATAGTGAATTTTCTTTTGTTTTGATTTATTTGCTTCACACAAAGGCTTGTTGCCTCTGTGATGGCAGTTTTGATGTTTCCCCATTGTTGCTCCACCCCTCCTTCTTGCCTGTTTGCTAGTGCTTTTCTGAGGCACTCTCCCATTTTGACAAAATCAGCCCTCCTGAAGTCCAGTACCCTCCCTTTTTTAGGGCTTGACTCTGGAGCTGAGTTTATCGTGAACCACAGTTTGGTGGTCACTTCTTCCCAGATGGCTACCCACTTCTAGATCTGAAAGCCTCTCTCCATCCCCATTTGAGAGTACCAAGTCTAAGATTGCTCCCTCCCAAGTGGGTTCCAACGCTAGCTGTCTGAGGCATGCCTCCTGTAGGGCATCGAGAATGGCCCTGCTCTTGGATGTGACTGCAGCAAAGGTCCTCCAGTTAACATCTGAAATATTCAGGTCCCCCATCAACAATATCTCCCCTTTCTCTGCCATCTTAAGAATGTTTTGTATCGTTTCCTTGTCCATTTCCTCCTCCTGAGATGGTGGTCTGTATACAACCCCTGCGCAGATTGTGGTGCCATTTCCAGTCTCCAGAGTGACCCACAGTACCTCCTTTCCTCCCTGTTTACTCTTTTGTTCCATTGCTTTGATCCCTTCCCTTACATAGGGAGCTACTCCTCCTCCTCTTCTACCCTCCCTGTCCCTCCTGTAGATTGTGTACCCTGGTATGTTGACATTCCAGTCATCATGATTCTCTGTGTACCATGTTTCTGTGACTGCCACAATATACAGGCATCCATCTTCCATCAAGGCTACCAGTTCAGGGAGCTTGTTAGCTAGACTATGGGCATTGGTACTCATTACCCTCCATTTCTTGATGGCCTTACCCCTTTTTGCCCCATCCCTGTCCTTACTGCCTTTGCCTTTTTTCTCCATTTACTCCTGTCCTTCTCCCTATCAACATCTCTATCTTGGAGTTTACCTCACTAACTGCCCTGATTTGTTTTTTTTTTGGGGGGGGGACTTAAATTTCCCTGCTCCTTTTCAGTACCTCTCCCTTGGCTAGTTTAAATGCTTGCCAATGAAACATTCAAACCTTTCACCTAGGATCCTGGTTCCCCTCCTGGACAGATGCAGACCATCGTGCCAGTATAGGCCTGCATCCCTCCAGGTGGACCTCCAGTCCCCAATGAAGCCAAAACCCTGAGCTCTGCACCAGGTTTTCAACCATTGATTGAATCCCATGGTGTGGAGCATCCCAGCCTCACCCATGCCATAGACAGGCAGCACCTCCGAGAAGGTTACCATGTGTGCTACTTATCTAAGGCCCCTCCCCAACTCCACAAACTCTTCCTCCACTGTTCTGATCCCTTTTCCAGCCTGGTCATTTGTACCTAGTTGGACAATGACATCCAGCTCCCTCCCCTGTGCAGCTGCTCCCACGATCCTGAGGATTTACTCCCTGTTCCTCCAAGCCATGGCACCAGGCAGGCACCTTATCTTTCTCTCTCCCCTCCATCCCCCAGTTCTACCCTCCTAACAATGGAGTCCCCACCAGGAGTTGTTTCCTTCCCCTGTGGAGTCCCATGCCACCCTCCTGTGGGTCTTCTTTGTGGAGGTTCCCAGCATCCTCCTTGGTCTCCACTGCTGGTACCTCCAACTTGCAAAGAAGCTGGTGGCTGGTGGCTGGTGCCTAACCTGTCACTGGTGTCCCCCTGGTCCTCAACTACTTTAAAACCCTTTCACCATCCCATTGGTCAACTTGCCATCTCACTATCTTCTCCCACCTATCCCATATACTAAAAAAAAGGAAACACTCTAGCCCACTTTCCAGTACCCATGCCACCCTCTCCTCTACACCACTGCTTAGCTTATGACAGAATTCAGCAGAATTAGGTGGAATTTCTGAAATTCCATGAAATTGTTTCCATACAACTAACAGTCACACTTCTGTGGCACAGACTGGTCACAATGACCACTTTATGCCACTGTTTAATGGTGCACCCCTTTGTCTTACACACAGCTTTAGTTATCACACAGCTACAATGTAATTTCTCAGTTTCCATGCCACAGTAAAGCTGATGGTCTACCAGCTACTTCTTGCACTTCTTGTACAATGCAATGAGCTGTGTTTTTTTCCTAAAAGCACTCCATTTTGCTTTCAAGTAAGTCATGGTCCTGCTGCTGAGACTTGCTCATAGTAGCTGCTGTAACTGAGCAGTGCTGCTTTAAAGGGACACTGTCAACCTTTTTTTTCAATATATTATTTCTAGTTGAAAACCCATATTTTGTGTTTGCTGGCTTTCTCTAAAATTTGTTGATATTGCTGGTTGTTTTACTTGCTTCATTTTTAGCAAAACATAAATGTATTATAATGGTGTACTTATACCTAACCTTGTTTTGTTTTAAATCCTTGATCTGTTCTTATTGCATACTTCCTTTACATTAGGAACACACCAAACAGTGCAGTCACTCATGATGCAATAGCCTCCTCTCCTTTCACTACATCATGAGATATAGTCTGTGTTGGAGGTGTTCACAAGTCCAGGAGAGATGCAGTGGGAATTGATCAAGGACTGTAAATTAACATGTGTGGGCAGTCTGTTTTTCACTTTAACAAATGGAATCAAGATTAAACTTTCAGCTATATCAACACATTTTAAGAATATAAGCAATCACAAAATGTGTTGTTAAAACTTTTGACACTCTGAGTCCTAAGTGAGTTTACGTTAATGATTAAACTGTAAAAATTAACATAGACTCCATTTCTTTGTCTGCTGAAAGCTGGAGTGTATTTCTTCTTTCATACCCTGAACACACAGTGTGTGTCTGAATCCATTCTAAAATAATAAAAGAAGAGCTTTCAAATGAGGCCCTTAAGCACGGCTAATTCTTAGTGATATAATTCACTTTAATCTTTTGATGGTATTTGCTTGAAAGCAAGAGCAACAAGTACATAATTATCAGACTAATTAAGCTGCCAAACACAAGCACACTGCAAGAGCACCTTTGAAACAGTGAGCACACGATTCATTAGCATTTGCTGTAAGCTTATTAATCACCTAACAGGCAATTAGCAAGCTGTTACCGTTTGAGGTTGGTATGTAAATAAATTCCTGGGTTAATTTCTTCCTCTGATAGTAAAGAAAACATTATGGAAATGAGCTCTGCGACAATGTAAATGATCTTTGCTGTTAATTATATGGTGGTGCTACATATGCACCAATCATAGACCAGGGAGGACTTCTAATGACATTTTGAAAACATCTCAGCATTTCTTTTTAAATGCAACATTGGCAGAACAAGCCCTGCGTAGTAAGAAAATAAATGGCAAAGTCAGGACAGCTGTGATCTGGCAAACATTGTCCCACCCCAATTGTATTTACCCAAGTAAATCAGAGTAAAAGCTAGTGTACTGCCTGAAATGAATATTGATTTTTAAAAGTGGTCAATTATTACTTTTTATTTATGAGGTGCTTTTTCTTTTCCTTTGGCTAATTAGAAAACATTCTGCCTGATAGTACCAGATGTGATGTGTGGAACAGCACTCTGCCTGGAGGCTGACATATCTATTTATAGAGCTCGTCATACCTCATCAACAGTTTGACCTCACTACTTGTGACATCACAAGTGCCCAGGAAGAGCCATGCAGCTGCTACAGGATTGGTTACTAGTGATGTCATAATGCATGAGTATAAAATACTGCTGAGGTATGAGGCTGCCAAGTAAAACATTATTCTACGTAGCCAGCTTAAAAATCTCAAGTGTGAAATGTTCTTATTAGCAATTAGGAAGAAGAAGAAAATACCTAAAATCATATTTTCTGTCTGCTATTTTTTGTGCTACTAGCTTCTTAATGTAACCTGTGGTAATTTATTTTTGTTTTCATTTATTTATTTGTCAGAAGGGTTAATTGTTGACAAGCACCTATTTGCAAAGATGATCTGTGCTGTAGGTACAAGCAGATTTAAAAAAAATTAAAACTGTAGTAAAGTGCGTTGCCATACAAAAATTATTATAAAGCTAAACATTTCCTAATACAATAGCAAACTATCTGATCATCCACTGAGAACTTACATATCTTTTTAAAACAAGTGAAAGTGTTACAATGAGTAGCAACCTGCAGTATCAATTTTATAAAGAAGCCCACCCTCCTGAATATTGAGCAGCTCACTTCTTCAAAATTTTGAGTGTCACATCCCTCCTGCAATTTTGCCTTTCACCCCTAGAAAAAAATGTTTGTCTTCACCCTCCCAATATTTGCACTTCTCTTAAACTTTACAAAAAAAAACAGAAATGTGCATTGCCATACAAAAATTATTATAAAGCTAAACATTTCCTAATACAGTTGCAAACTATCTGATCATCCACTGAGAACTTAAAGAGCTAGTGGAACCAAAATAGAAAGACAGGAAAATTATACACATTTTAAGAAGTAGTCAGTTGTGACTTTTAATTTCTGAAGTATTTTTCTTTTTCCTTTTGCTCATTAAAACGTTTTCTAAGTGACAATACTGTGCTAAATGAGTGGAACAGCTCTTAGCCTGGCAGCTGACATACCTATCTCTGTTTCCCCACAACATTATCAGCATTGTGCTCTCACTCACAGTGACATCACAGGCAACTGAACTGGCAGCCAGTGAGTGGCTGTTCCTAAGCAGCAGTGATGTCACAGTCAGTGAGATCACAATGCTAAATATGTAATGAGGGGAACAGAGTTAGATATGTCAGTTGCTAGGCAGAGTGCAGTTCCACAAAATACACCTACTAATATTAGGTAAACAATCTTCTAATTAACCAAAGAGAAAATAAAAAGTATCTCAGATATAAAAGGCAATGGTTGACTGCTTTTAAAAACTAATATTAGTTTTAGACAGTACACCACTCTTTAAGTATTTTTTAGAATAAGTAAAAGTGTTACAGTTAGTGACTTTGCAAATTAAGAAATCTACTAGTTTGTGTGCCAACTGTATATAACAGAAGAAACAGATTGTTGCAGTACTGTAACCTTTTAGATTACATGACTCTCATTTATGATTTCTTAAAAGAGAATGGCTTACTTATACTGCTTTATAACATGAGTTGAGGAAAATGAGCATTGCAATTGGTGGAGTCGCTCTGATTTCTCCATTCATGATGCAATGTTTTTGGCCACTATTCAGGCCAAAATAACCACACTGGGGCTCTCTTGCTTCCCTACACATTTAAATCACTGCCACCTTGTGTTTCTCTCTATAGAGAAGAAGACCCAGCCCCATATCTCCATGGAGCCATGGATTAATGTTAATTTATAACATGGGTTGAGGAAAATGAGCAGTCATTGGTGGAGTCGTTCTGCATGGCTATGGCTTAAGTTAGCATTAATCCACAACACCGCAGAGTGACTCTGGAGATGCAGCACCAGGTCTCCTCTCTCTAGAAACACAGAGTAGCAGCCATTTAAACATGTAGGGAAGTGAGAGAGCCCCAGTGCAGTTATTTCATCCTGAAGAGTGGACAGAAATGTCATGTCATAAATGGAAAAGCCCTCCCACTGTGCCCAACAGCAGATATGTAACCCCACACACATGCCAGTGACCTAGGAATCCCTGATCATTTACCCTGAGAGAGCAGAGAGAGAGAATGTTAACACCCCCCACCAAGTGTGAACTGCAGCTGAAGTGTCGGCATGTGGAACCTCACGCACTGTATTGTATGTATGCATAATTGTGCAGGAGTGCAACATGTTTCCCATTCTGCAAACTTCTTCCATCTCAGTCAGAGAGAGAGAGAGAGAGAGAGAGACAGAGAGCAAGTGAGGCTGTCTTTTGGTGGTCAGGAGTAGAGCTCGGCACTTGGCAGTCAGCAGTGCAGGTTAGGAGGAAGGGGAATGGAGGACACACTGTTCACAGACTCTGGAGCACGGGGAGCATTGCAGGTGTCTGTCCGTACAGTGCTGTGTGTGTGTCCTTGCTGAAAGTTAAAGAATGAGGTGAGACACAGGTGAACATTACGAGAGAGAGAGAGAGAGAGAGAGAGAGAGAGAGAGACAGGGAGCGAAACAGTGAGAGAGAGAGAGAGAGAGAGAGAGACGCTAGGGCAGCAACATTGAACTGATAATGTGTGCTGTATCCTCTCACTCTTTGTGGCTGCTAGTGTGTTAGAGTGGAGCTTGCAGCAGGGGTACAAGAATGCAGGACAGCAGCCTGGCAAAAACACACATCTCAGTACATGCCATCACTGTCACTTTGTCCCCAGAAAGAAACTGATGTGTAGGTACGTGTCCCACAGAAAGTAGCACCTGGAAATGAGCTACAATCTAGTGTTTTTTTCCCAATCCAGCAAACTGCCGATAGGTAACTCAGTTACAAAAAATCTGTCTGTCTGTCTCTTTCTCTCTATCCCTATAGAAACAGAGCCATGACAGTGTGGTTGGCTGAGAGAGCGAGCTGGTGAGAGAGAGAGAGAGAGAGAGAGAGAACAAGTGGGGGGGGCTGAGAGTGAGAGACTGAGCTACTTGGGGAGAAAAAAATGCAGTTGCTGCTGGGACTTCTGGCAAATGCAATACAGACATGAGAGAGAGAGACTGAGCCACCCCCCCCAGCCTGTCCTCCATTGCCGTTCCTGTCCCAATTGTACTAGGGTCTGTGTTGTGTCAGTTGCTCCAACTTGTGTCACATGCCTGTATTGCCTTCCATTCTTCACAGCTCATCACTAGTTTCATATCACAGCTGCACACGTAGTTTTTCCTCCCTGTATTTGAAATGTTTGACCAGGCTACAATTGGTAGCTACTTTCTGTGGTATCAGGCTGTATCACATAAAATGTACTTTTAAGCCTTAAAAACAGCATTTTTCTCTATTTATTTGTTGAAAAATGGTAAACCATGTTATAAGTGCAATAACCCATTCCAGGGTATGAGGCTATTGGGGATTAATCAACACCCCGGGTGCTGTGCAGATACTCAGCCTATGGCCTTGTGCCTAGCAATGCACCCGGGGTGTTGAGTAATCCCTAATAACCCTATACCTTGTCATGGGTTATTGCATACATAGATGGCTGTGCCATCATTAATCGTTGTACTGTCTTTCTGATTTCAGAAGCAATAACACATGGCAGGGTGTGCAAGAGTGCAAATTTACAGAATTCCTCATATTGGGTCTGAGGCACAAGGCCCATATGAGTGTGTTCAGCTCCCACAGTAGCACTCAACATGAAAAAGGCAGAAAAAGTACAGTCCCCCCAAATTTAAAATATCTCATCATTCTCATCAACTACATTAAAAGAAAGTGTTGTGAGGACATCAAAATTTAACCGCAAACATCCAACTTGCCAGTTGTTAAATAGAGCCATTGCACAGCTGTTGGCCGATTATCAACTCCCTTTTGTTTTTGTTGCCAAAAAAAGTTCCCTCAAGTTGATGAACCAGATTGGACTACAGTACACCATCCCCTATGGAACATGTTTCTCAAAAAAGACTGTTCCACAATTGTATGGCTTGGTGTGTAGCACGGTCACTAAACAGTTGAAACTCTCTGAGGTGAAGCAGGTTCACATAACCATGGATATATGAACCAGCAACCAAGCAATTGACTACATGACTGTTACAGCTCATTGGACAAGTTTTTTCAGTCAGAAAGTAATAATCCCTCGATGGCCCAGTGGTGCTGAGGGCTGAGGCGCAGGATGCCAAACCTCACACCACACCAGTGACCCGGGTTCAGGAATGGACTTGGGCCACTGGGGGTAGGCAGAGGAGAGTGTGGATCAAGCATCCCATTCTGGGGTGGCTTTGTGGGATGCATTGCGCTTGAGTGGCCCCTGGTGACAACCGGAGGAAGCATAGGTGTGGCACAGCAGTGGGGGGAGCTTGGCAGATGCCTGCATCAATGCACTGTGCATCACTGCACTGTCAGCTCCAAGGGGCTACTGGAGGAAAAGTGGCTGGGTGCGACTGTGCAGCTTGATGTTCATGCTCCCACCGACCTGGAGGCCTTATGAGGAGTCATGTCGGGGGGGTCTGGCCTGTTCCAGAGTGGAGAGATAAGGGGAGACCCTCTGCTGGGCTGGGCACAGCTGTAGTGGACCCCTCACATATCAAGTGAGCCAAGACATCCTCAGGGTCAGTGGGGGCTGATAGCTGGATGTCCCCACCAGTGCACCACAGCAGGGTGCAAAAATAAGAAGAATATAAAAAAGAGAAAGTAATAATCCCTGCCCTACCGTAAGTAGTAGGAAGCATGCTGTATTGTGTGTCACTACTTTTGAGGAAAACCACACTGCTGTGAATATTTTGCAGGAGTTGCAAAATCAATTCCAGAAATGGCTTACTCTGTATTCCTTATCTCCAGGGTTCATAGCATCAGATAATGGTACCAACATAGTCAAAGCTGTAAGATAGATGGCAACTACCAACACATATCCTGTTTTGCACATTGTTTAAATCTTCTCATCTATAGTTTCTTAAATAGAAACAGAAATGCTGAAAATCTGTTGGGTCTTGCTAGGAAAATATTGTATGTGGGCTTTTCAGTCACTCTGTGAAAGCACAAAAAATCCTGAAGGAGGAAGGAGATTTGAAGGATGTCAAAGAACTTACCCTTGCATACTATAAATCAGGAAGTTTCAACCCACTGAAATTCAATGTTTTACATGTTGGAGAGGCTTCTTGAACAGAAAAAGCTGTACATGAATACGCCAGGCAGAATCAAATAAGTAAACTAGACATCATGTTCAGTTCCAGAAGCTGAACTCTACTGGAATCTTTGGTCACCTTATTAGAGCCATTTGAGGCTGCCACACATGATGTCAGTGTGGACAGTGCAACTCTGAGTCAACTTCTTCCTCAAATAAAATTTCTTCACATTTTCCTAGATGACATGAAGAAAGATTTTCAGTCAAAAGATTACACCACCGCTGTTATGCTGTCAGATGTCTTGAGTCACAGACTGTTGACTGATCAGAGACTAAGTGCTATGTTTAAGAATGACACCTATGTGTTAAGTGTGCTGCTAGATCCCCATTTTAAGTGGAACATTGAAGCCATCCTTCTTGCAAGGGAAGACATTGAATATTGAAGAGATCCTCTGCTAACCAAATGTGACATTGGCCTACAAACACCATTAACTGATGTACAGCTGTCAAACCCTTCCGAACCATCACAGTGTGCCTCTGGTGCAGACAATAGCCCATCTATCAATTCTTCACAGTCAACAGTGTCATCAGCGAGGGAAAGGACATCACAACAACATGGACTGGTATCCTGTAAAGAAAGTGCACTTGGTTCATCTTCCAGACTCAATCAATCAATCAAAATCTTTATTTATCCAGGTGAACATCATTGAGCAATGCTCATTTGCGAGATGGACCTGGTTAGAACAAGGTCAAGGTACACTAGAAACAATATATATTTATCTATACAGTCAATACAATGGAATACAAAAATAAAATCAATTTCAAGGTGCAATAACAATACACAAGTAAGCATGATGCAGTGCAGAACAACTTTGCAATGATGTAGATGCATACCGTATGTACATAAAAAAATAGAAAGAATGAGAAGGGAAGAGGAGCAAGGTTAACAACAACAGGTAGGGTTTTATACAGCACTTTGCACATCTGGGTCAGCCAGGCAAGTCAGGGTGGGGAGGGGATACCAGAAAGAAGAAAGAGTGATGGGGGAAGGCCAAAGATGGGGGGAGAGTAAGGTAAGGGGGAAAAAAGGGAAAGAGGGCCAGGGTATGACATAGGGACAGTGAAGAGAATGGGGCAAGGGGATGTGACTCAACCATTAGGTTCAGAGAACCTCCAACAAAAAAATGGGAGTCAGGGGGTAATATACCTAGACATATAACAGAAGTGGATAGCAGTGTCAGACAGAAGATAGTAAGCATGCAAGAGAGAAAAAAGGAAGAAAAAGAGGAGAAAAGAGAAACAGAAGGAAAGAGAATCTGCATTGTAAGGAGAGTGAGAAGAAATCTGAAGACCTAGACATCAAATTTGAAGCCAGGCAAGCAACAGTATAACCACAATCATTGAGCCTGACTAAGAATGTGGGAAACAATTGCATGGCTCCTTTACACAGCGGGAATATAGATTCTTGAAGGTAGGAAGGCAAACAGAGGTGCTCAATTTCAGTGTTTTCTGCATTTTGTTCCATAGAAAGGGCAGCACAAAGATTATGGATGCTCTGCCAAAGTGTGATTTAATTTTGGATACATTTAATGATATAAATGAATGACTTCTCAATGCATAGTTGCCTGCTATGTTTAGTAGGAGACAGTCATTAATATATTATGGGAGTTTTATAGAGATAGATCTGAGGGACCATACAACAGCATTTCTATTCTGTCTAAACTGAAGGGAAGTCCACCCCACAGCTGTGTATAGAGAGCAATGGTGCGTGGTAAAGGGAAGTCCCGTTGTGAACCTCAAAGCTCAATGGTACAGTGTGTCCAATTCTGCAAGACAAGAAGCAGGGCAATGACTATAAAGGAAGTCCACATAGGCTACCACTGAGAGGAACGTTGCTTGAACCAACCGCAGCTTCGCATCTTTCATAAGAAAGTGGCTATTCCTGAAGAAAAGACCTAGCCTCTGGCATAATTTTTTTAGCAAGTCCTCGATGTGATCACTGAATGAGAGTTTATGATCAAGCCAAACTCTCAAGTACTTAAATTTCATAATGAATTCCAAGTGTTCTCCAAGAATTGTACTGATCTAAGGGACTGATCCAGTGGTGGCTTGATTAATTGCATGGCTAAAAGGAGAAAATAGCATGGCTTTAGTTTTCTTTGCATTGAGTAGAAGCTTTTTGTGAAGAAGATGATTCTGTAACAGGTCAAATTCAGTTTTAAGATCATTGCATGCAGCTTCTGGCGTTGGACAGCTCAGATATAGCACCGTGTCATCTGCAAACAGATGAATGATGGCCTTGTTTATACTGTTATCTACGTTATTAAGCTATATTGCAAATAGAAGGTGACCAAGGATGGATCCCTGCGGCACACCTCTTAGAAGAGTTTTGAGAGGTGAGAGTTCACCTTTAGCCTTAATCTGCTGCAGGTGGTTGGAGAGGTAGTCGGTAAACCACCGCAGTGAGAGTGAATCCAAACCTATGGACCGTAGTTCTGCGAGAAGCAGATTATGATTGACAGTGTTGAATGCCTTGCTTAGATCCAAAAACACAGCACAGATAAAACTTTTATTATCCAGATCTCTCTGCCAATCGTTGGTCACTTTGGCAAGTGCAGCAGTAGTATTGTGGTTAGCTCTGAAGCCAGATTGAATCTGGTTTAGGAGATCCATGGTTTCTAGGTATGTTCTCAGTTGCATGCTTACAATGTTTTTCAATAATTTTGCCAAAACAGGAAGCATGGAGAATGGTCTGTAATTGTTAAGATCATTAGGGTTCCCTGATTTAATTAAGGGTATAACATGTGCTGTTTTCCATATGGATGGGAGGGTCCCCTGGGATAGAGATAAGGTGAATAAATGTATTATAGGCACAGCCAGAATGTGGTAAGCAATCTTTAGGAAAAATATGGGTCTAGTGAGTCAGCACCAGCACTTTTCTTAATATCAAGCTGTAGTAGGAGGTTTTCAACTGCTTTCAATGAGGCAGGTTGTAGTGAGAATTTCGAGTTAATAGTACTAAGTTCATCAAATTGTGTGTCAATTTGAGAATGTAACATGTTTGCAGGTGAGTTGTCGAAAGCTAAACCTGCAGTCGCAAAATGGTTGTTGAAGGAGTCCAAAATCTCCATCCTGTCACTGAGAGTATCATTTCCAGAGATAATCTTAGATTGGAGTGAGCTTCCAGGCATATGGCCAGATAGGTATTTGATAGTTTTCCAAAATTTAGATGAGCTTTTACAAAATTTAGATGAGCTTTTGGTGGCAGAGTCAAATTCAGAGCAATAAAAAGTGGCTTTTGTGTCTCTAACCTTTTTGGTACATGCGTTCCTAGCCCTCCTAAACTGGCACCAGTCTGAGGGGGTCTTGGTTCAACGTGCTTTTTTCCAAAGCCTATCAGTCTCAGACAAGGCTAATTTAAGTTTCGGGGAGTACCAGCTACAAACTTTATTTCTTACACGCACTTTTACTAAGGGGGCATGTTTATTCAGAGCCCCTGAGATTATTTCATTGAAGATGTCATAAGCCAATTGCACTGAATTCGCCAGGTAAAAGTCCTGCCAATGCAAGGAGTATTTAAGCTCATCAACATAGGCGAATAGGTTGAAGTTTCATCTAGCTCTCTTAACAAAAAACCTTTTTGAGGATAGTGGTTTGTTGACTGATCTTACACTGGCAATGAAACAGTGATCACTGACATCAGTGAAAAAGGCTCCAGCATGGGAGAAAAGATGGGGCTTACTAACTAGGATAACATCCAACAGGGTGCTGTTACTGGGGTTCTTTTTATTTGGTCACGTTGGTTCACCAATAAGTTGTGTTAGCCCATGTGCATTGCAAAATTATGTAAGAGGTATAGATGCCTTGGAAAGCCAATCTAAGTTCAGGTCCCCTAGAATAATTGTTTCTGTTAGCCATTGTCCCACAATATTGCTAAGATCTGTCAGTAACTGAAGACCTGCGGACTGAAGTCTATAACACCCTGTAACACAAAGTGCAATAGTATGTGAGATAGCAACCTTAAGAGACAGGCATTCATATTCATTCGGCACAGTAGTCAAGTCAATACCAAATACCTTGAATTTATCCTTAACGTAGATAGCCACCCCTCCACCTCTAGTCTGCCTATCAGTTCTAAACAACAAGTAATTGGGGATATTAATTTCCATGTCACATGTAGCTGGTCTAAGCCAGGTCTCTGAGACCACTAGCACATCTGGTGCTGTGTGATTTGCCCATGCCTGGATCATGGTGAACTTTTTTAACAGGCTGCATACATTAACATGAGCATAGCAGTAGTAGAAGCAACAGCTTCCTTAAAGCTGCAATGGTTAACTTATATCCCCTGGCCCTTGCACATCTAGACGGCGTGTCAGCTATTTGAGGTGGGGCCCCACATTTAGACTTCTAGTGGCCTAGTGCAGTGAACATTAACACCCTGACTGCAAAGTGCAGAAGGGGATCAGAGCTGCGAGAGGACAGTGGCATAGGCTGCAGGAGTGGTTCAGTACAAGTCCCAACAGAAGGAGTAGGCCAAAATAGATGCTGTAATTGGGTGAACTTCAGGGCACATAAGTAGACATACGAATAGTTGTAGGACATTTGTCAGATCGATGTAGGGTCAAATTCTCCACATGGAGGAGGTTCTGGAGGTTGGTGTCTGACAAATGGCACAAGTGAAAGAAGGGACAGAAAGAGTAGCCACAGACTTCCCCACATGATTGCCCCTTGTAGCGTAGCACCGTCACTCAGTAGGGCAACATAGACTTATCCAAATGTAGGAAGAAGCTTGCTACCTTAGTGTAAAAACCTTGGTGCAACAATTTTGGAAGAAAATAGAAAGATTGTACAAACCACAGAAGTGGCAAGAAACAAGAATACTGGAATCTCCAGATTACCAAGATATCAGACTTAGAAAATGAGAGTCAGAATTCTGAAGTCCAGATAATAGGTTTGCCAACTAACTGTAGCCAATGGAACCAGAAGAGAGGTAATAGGGCAGGGCTTAGGGTGTATTTAATAGAGACCGAGGTCGGGGCAGGTGGTGTGGGACAAATTACAGGAGAGCAGTGAACACAATTCAGTAGCTGAGCCTCCAAGAAAAGGTCATGGGGAGACAGAAAAGTGCCAAAGAATTCAAGGCAAACCCCACAGTTCAATCACTGAAGGAGCTGTAAATTGCAGCTACCAATCAGTGGTGCTCATGAAGTGAGTTGTCCAATCAGAGCTCCACAATGTATTCCCTGGCTGTAGATGAAGGCTAACCCTAGGAGGAGCACTGATGGTAGGTAGGGAGCAAGGTGCAGCTGGCTGGCTTCTCCAGCCAGTGCCGCCGAAGTAAGTCAGGCGATCTGGTAACCATCTCATGCAGCACAATGATCCTGAAGTACGTTGCAGACCATACTGGGATTGGTTTTAAGGCAGATCCATTACTGTATTGGAAATGAAAGAGAACAAAATGGCTAGATCTAGCAAATCTTGCAATAATGTACCTCAGTTGACCACTTTCAAATGTATATTCAGAACGTATATTTAGTGCAGCTGGAGGAATAGTCATTGACCACAGAACACTGCTAAGTCCTGCACATGTGGAACAGCTTAGTTTTACTCAAAATGAATACTGACAATTTCCCAATTGTCACAAACATTGAATTATGCCAGTCTGACCCCTGAAAATGAACAATAGCCTGCAAACAGTGATACTGAATATGATGACCAGGTTGTATATGAAATGAATGGAACCATCACCACTGCCACCATGCCAGCCACATGTGCCACAGTAGTACTACTCCTAGTTTTCTTTTGTCAGTCATCAATTTATATTATGTAAGTTTGATCAATGCCCACCATGGATATAATAATTATTTTAATTTCTTTTGATGCCGACTGTCCCATATTATCAGCCCTACTCGCCGGACCCCCCCCATAACCAATCCTTGATTTGCCCTGGCTTACTCCCCAAGTCGAGGCTGCTGAGATGACCCCACCCCACAGAGGCAGGTCCAGGTTACCAGCCACATCACTGCAACTGGCAGGGCTCCCTAGGCTTAACCCCCTGGGTGGGGCAGCGGGGGTGGGCCATCCAGCAGAACACAGTCTCGATTGGATACTTTGGGGGGCTGAGGTACCAAGAGGTGGCATCATCCCTGGGACAGGCAGCATTTTTTGTGGATGCTAATCCACTCATGAGGCATGATGTGCAATGACATCAGTGAGACAAACCCAACATCTGTCCTGCCTTCTCACATATCAGACGCAGGTCGCATTGCATCCTCAGCCTCCACAAGGGGTCCACACTTTTGCACCAGACATTCAATCATGCCTCCCCTTCCCTGGGAGGAGGAGAGCTGTCCACGGGATGTTCAATTCTCCCCCCAGTCAGCCCTCTGATGGCCCGAGTCCAGATTTGAACTCAGATTGCCAGCGTCGCAGTTGGAAATCCTACCCCTGTGCCAAAGGGCTGGCCCCATGGGTATAGATTTTTAAAACAGCAGCAGGTTCAATCACAGCAGCTGTGCCTCTCATACCTTCAGTACCTCAGCAATGCCTGCCATTGACATAATTTTTAAGTTCGCCGTGCACGCACGCACAGCAAATGTCTTGCAATAATTGCCTTTGAGAGGTGTGACACTGTCTGACCAATGCAGAATGCTCTGCAAGAGGCTCAACAGTGCCACACCAATCATCAGGCAGGCTAATTGTGACGCTGTTTTTTTTTATGGGGGGAAACATCCTCTACTTGTGAAGAAAATGCCACACCAATCATATGGCAGCTTTTTCTTTGATGTGTGGGATGAACACCACCCAGCAAACAACTGATTGGTGATGTCCAAATGTTCTCCTTGCTTGCTTTTGTGCTGCCCCCCCACCACCCACCATTATACAGCCCATTGGTGCTCATCTGTACCCGCAGTGTGGCTTGTCAATCACTTCTCCCCTCAGTGCTCTGCCCTTGCCTGCGAATTAAACCCAACAACAGGGGGCCCGACCCCCATGTTGGTGCTAGGAGCTTCCCCTTCTCAGTACTGGGGCACACTGGGGATCCCACTCCCAGTGTCCCAAAATATTCCACTCTACCCTTGCTGGTTAATTAAACCCAACAACGGTGGGCCCAGTCCCCATGTTGGTGCTAGGAGCCCCCCTTCCCAGTACTGTGGGACACAGGGGAGCCCACTCCCAGTGTCCAAAAATGTTCCAATAATCCATCTCTGCATAAAAAAGAAAACAGTCCCCGACATCTTTTTTCCTACAAAAAAGAAAAAGGTCCCTCGTCGTCTCCCCCATCCTCTCCCCCATCCCAACCCTCTCACTGAGCAACCCACCACCCCACACACACACACACGCCATATACTTACCATCTGAGGTCAACAGCTGTCATCTTCTGTGGACCGGGACATTTCTGCACTCTTCAAAGCCGAACTGTGAACTTAAGAATCAAGGTAAGTGCCGTAAAATGACTGTCAATGGTGTTTTCAACTTATGTTGATATCTTGGCCATTTTTCAATATTTTTGCACCAAATTTTCAACATGGGGTTTTGGGATCCCGCCTCATGAATACTGACACTGCCATTTCATTACTCAGTTCCAAAAGGTGATTTTGCAATAACTGCCTGGAATCACCTTTCAGGACTGAGTAATGACACAACAGTGCCAGTGTTCATGAGGTGAGTTTCCAAAAAGCCCATGCTGAAATTTGATGCAAAAATACCAAAAGATGCCTGAGTTACACGTGGGTGTTCAAACATTTCTATGCACATGCATAACTTTGGTCATTTTCAATATTTTCACTTCAAATTTTCAATATAGCCATTTTATTACACCACCTCATGAACAATACAGCTGTCATTTTTCACAGCCTGCCCAAAACTTGTTTTTGCATCTGTGGTGCGCAGTGCTATTTTCCCATGGATTTGAACATTTTCATCTATGGGGTTCATGAGGTGGGGTGATGACAAGACTATGTTCAACATTTGGGGTCAAAATATGAACAAATTACAAAGTTATGCCCGTGCATTGCAATTTTGGTATGCACTCCCGTAACTGCAGAAATCTTAAATATTTTCCCCCCAGATTTTCAACATAGTCTTCTTATTACCTGAATTTTACAAGTACTCCACAAGGGAAGGAAACAACTCCTGGTGGGGGACTCAATTGTTAGGGGGTAGAACTGGGGGAGGGAGGGGAAAGGGGCAAGGTGCCTGCCCGGCACCATGGCTTGGAGGGACAGGAAACAAATCCTCAGGATCGTGGGAGCAGCTGCAAGGGGGAGTGATCTGGATGTCATTATCCACCTAGGGACGAATGACTTGGCTGAGAATGGGATCATAGCAGCAAAACAGGAGTCTGTGGAGTTGAGGAGGGGTTTAGACAAGTAGCATACATGGTAAATTTCTCGAAAGTGCTACTTGTCTATGGCATGGATGAGGCTAGGGTACTCTGCACCATGGGATTCAATGACTGGTTGAAAAACTGGTGCAGAGCTCAGGGATTTTGCATCATTGGGGACTGGGGCACCACCTGGAGAGATGCAGGCCTATACAGGTGTGATGGTCTGCATCTATCCATGAGAGGAGCCAGGATCCTAGGTGATAGGTTTAAATGCTTCATTGGCAAGCATTTAAACTAGCCAAGGGGAGAGGTACTGAAAAGGTGAAGGGAAATCCTAGCCCCTCCCCAAAAATCAGGGTAGTTAGTGAGGTAAACACCAAGATAGAGCAGTTGACAGGGATAAGGGCAGGGTGAATGGAGAAAAAGACAAAGACAGTAAGTACAGGGATAAGGCAAAAAGAAATAAAGCCATAAAAAATGGAGGGTAATGAGAACCAATGCCCGTAGTCTAGGTAAAAAGCTCCCTGAAATGGTGGCCTTGATGGAAGAGGGATGCCTAGATATCATGGCAGTCAAAGAAACATGGTACACAGAGAACCATGACTGGGATGTCAACATACCAGGGTACACAATCTACAGGAGAGACAGGGAGGAAAGAAGAGGAGGAGGAGTAGCTCTCTATGTAAGGGAAGGGATCGAAGCAACAGAACTAAAGGGTAAACAGGGAGGAGAGGAGGCACTGTGGGTCACCCAGAGACTGGAAATGGCTCCACAATCTGCACAGGGGTTGTATACAGACCCCCATCTCAGGAGGAGGAAATTGACAAGGAAATTATAGAAGGCATCCTTGGGATGGCAGAGAAAGGGGAGATATTGCTGATGGGAGACCTGAATATGCCAGATGTTAACTGGAGCACCTTCACTGCAGCCACAGCAAAGAGCAGGGCCATTCTCGATGCTATACAGGGGGCATGCCTCAGACAGCTAGTTTTGGAACCCACTCGGGAGGGAGCAATCTTAGACCTCATACTCTCAAATGGGGATAGAGAGAGGATTTCTGATCTTAAAGTGGGTAGCCATCTGGGAACAAGCGACCACCAAACAGTGTGATTCATGAAAAATTTAGCTGTAGAGTCAAGCCACACAAAAGTGAAGGTACTGGACTTCAGGAGGGTTGATTTTGTCAAAATGGAAGAGTGCCTCAGAAAAACACTAGAAAACAGGCAAGAAGGTGGGGTGGAGCAACAATGGGGAAATATCAAAACTGCCATCAGAGGCAACAAACCTTTGTGTGAAGCAAATAAACAAATCAAAGCGAAAGAGAAAAACACTATGGTTCTCAAAAGAAATGGCAGGGAAGGTAATGGAGAAAAGGATAGCATTCAGGAAGTATAAGGAAACACAGAAGGAGCAGGACACAGAACTGTACCAGTTAAAGCAGAAGGAAGTGGGGAAGGCAGTCAGAATAGCAAAGGCCCAAACCGAGGAAAAGATAGCCAACTCGGTTAAGAAGGGGGATAAAACCTTTTATAGGTACATTAGGGAGCAAAGAAAGATGAAGGCAGGGTTACTGAGGCTGAATAAATAGGAAGGTGGTTGGGCAGAGAGTGACAGTGAAAAAGCAGGGATACTGAATGAATATTTCTGCTCATTATTCACAGTGGAAAAGCACGGTGAGATACCTAATCCAGTCAACAGAAGCACTCCGGATAGGGGGGTTGATATTAGTCCTTTCACAGAAGAAAAGTTTCTGAAAGAACTCTTAAAACTGAAGGTGGATAAAGCAATGGGGCCTGATGTAATTCACCCCAGAATTCTAAAAGAACTAAAGGAAGAACTAATAACACCACTGACTACCCTTTTTAATAAATCATGGGAAGATGGTGTGGTACCTGAGGACTGGAGAAGGGCAGATGTGATTCCCCTTCACAAAAGTGTGAGCAAGACAGAGGCAGGAAACTACAGACCTGTCAGTTTGACCTCAGTTGTAGGGAAAATGATGGAATCACTTCTGAAGGAAATAATTGTTGCGTACCTAGAGGCCAATTGGGCACAGGACCCAAGGCAGCATGTTGATTTCTTTGACTGGGTGACCAAAGTGGTAGACCAGGGAGAGGCTGTGGACATGGCCTACCTAGACTTTAGCAAGGCATTAGACACAGTCCCACACAAAAGATTAATAAACAAATTAGCCAGCCTGGGAGTGGGTCCCAGGGTTGTAGCCTAGGTAAAACACTGGCTGGACAACAGGACACAGATGGTAGTAGTAAATGGAGTCCACAGTGAAGAAAGGAGGGTTACTAGTGGGGTACTGCAGGGTTCAGTACTGGGGCCAGTCCTTTTTAATGTCTTTATAAGTGACATTGCAGAGGGACTGGAAGGGAAAGTATGTCTCTTTGCAGATGACACTAAGAACTGCAACAGGGTTGATACACAAGGTGGGGTGGAAAGGATGAAAAGCAACTTGGCAATGTTGGAGGAATGGTCAAATGTATGGCAGCTTAGATTCAATGCAAAGAAGTGCAAAGTAATGCACCTTGGAAACAAAAACCCGCGGCAAGAGTACACAATGGGGGTAAGATACTGACAACAACAAAAATGTAAAGAGACCTGGGGGTAGTCATATCAGATGACCTAAATGTGGGCCAGCAATGTGAGAAGGCGGTAAGGACATTGGGGGGATACTGGGATGCATAGGGAGAGACATCACCAGTAAAAAACAGGAAGTTGTTGGCCCTCTGTACAGACAGTTGGTAAGACCACATCTGGAGTACTGTGTACAGTTCTGGAGACCCCATCTCCACAAAGACACAGACAGGGTGGAGGCTGTCCAGAGGAGGGCAACCAAAATGATGCAGGGTCTGCTCCAGAAGACATATGAAGAAAGACTTAAGGAGCTTAAAATATATAGCCTCAAGGAAAGGAGGGAGAGGGAGGACATGATAGAAACTTTCAAATACCTCAAGGGAATCAACAAAGTCCAAGAGGGTAGCATCTTTCAGAAAAAGAGATGTGCAAGAACAAGGAGGCATAATTTGAAGATAGAGAGGGGAAGGCTCAGAGGTAATGTGAAGAAGTATTTCTTCACAGAGAGGGTTGTAGATGCATGGAACAGCCTTCCTGAGGAGGTCATAGAGTCAAAAACAGTGAGGGAATTCATGAATGCATGGGACAGGCATAAGGCAATTCTAGTGGGGGGGTAGGAGGAAGTAGGCTGCTGGTTAACTAAGATCTGCAGCTTATCCATTAGGTAGGGAAATCGGCAGACTAGGTGGGCCAAGCGGTCCTTATCTGCCATCAAATTCTATGTTTCTATGCATCTGCATGTCACAGCTGTCATTTTTCAAATGCTGTCCAAAATCTGTGTTTGTACCTGTGGTATGGAATGGCATTCTACTTTGTACAACAAATTTAACAGTCCCAGAAATCCCAAATAAAAGTTTATTTTTTCCCTGACTTCAGTGTGGCTGTGTGTACAGGGCAAGGGCAGGCTGGCAAAACAATTCTTTGACTTGTGCCATCCAGTGGAGAGAGAGATATTGCACAGTGTGGCTGTGTGTACAGGGCAAGGGCAGACTGATGAGATAATCTTTGACTTGTGCCATCCAGAGGGGAGAGAGAGACACACTGGGGGGGGGGCATGAGAAATTTAACAGTCCCAGAAATCCCAAATAAAAGTTTCTTTGTTTTCCTGGCTTTAGTTTGGCTCTGTGTATAGGGCAACGGTGGGCTGGCAAAATAAATCTTTGACTTGTGCCATACGGGCGGGGGGAGACAGAGACAGAGAGAGTTTGTGTGGGGGGCATGAGAAATTTAACAGTCCCAGAAATCCAAAATAAAAGTTTCTTTTTTTCCCCTGGCTTCACTGTGGCTTTGTCTACAGGGTAATGGCAGGCTGGCAAAATAAATCTTTGACCACCTGTGCCATCCAGAGGAGAGAGAGAGAGAGATGGTGGGGAGGGGGGGCTTTACCTGCTAACAATTAGTTGTTCCATTATATTTCCATGCCTTGTGTGTAAGAGAAAGTAGCACAACAAGAGAGAAATGCTGTCTCATCTACCTTTTATTAACTTTAACCCCTCACTCTTTCTCTAGCTCAAAGGGGCAAAAATATCTCAAAGGAGTGACAGTAGTGTAGTAGTAGTGAGTATGTGGCTGTTACTATTGTTTTGTTGTTTGGTGTGTACTGATTGGTTTATAGTAGGTCATAGTGTAGATAGAGTGTGTGAAAGGGGTAGCAATGATGATTTCGTAATGTCAAATCTTTTGAAATGGAGGAATTTGGATTTGAATGCCATGGTTTTGTTAACTTCTGAAAAGAGATCTTTACAGCTTATTGGCTGTATTTTAAGGATTGCATTGCCAAATTTGATAAAGGGAATGTTTCACAGTTTGACCCCATGTCATTTTTGTTTATACTGTCTGGTGACATAGAACTTAATCCAGGAACCCAGGCTAGTTAATTGTGTACAGTTAGTCCATTGGGGGCTGATTGGTATCATTTGTATGGACTCAAACTGTTAAATATGAATACTAGAAGTTTATTTCCCAAGTTGATTGATGTTTAATCACTCACAATATTATACCACCCTGATGTGGTGGTCGTTATGGAATCTTGGTTAAAACCATCAATGCCTCATTGTGTGTGTGGGTTACCTGGCTATAAGATGTTAAGAGCTGACCACAAGGGAAGTAAGACTGGGGGTTGGGTGGTAGTTTACTATTTAAATTATCTAGATGTGACTATTCTTTCATCCAGTACAACTTTGGAAGTTGAAAATGATTGGTTGTTGCTGGATGTGTTACTGGGTGGTGGCAAACATTTAGTGGTGGATGCTTTATATAATCCACCTAAGTGCGGGTTGCCTGGTCTTCAGGGTTTTTTGAGAGGGCTGCCCCCTTTATGGAGAGGCATGATTTTGTTATGATGGGTGACATAAATTTGAATTGGTTAAAGGTAGATAGGGTCACAGAGTGTTTATTAGATTCTTGAGGAACCAACTAGGTTGAATATAGACTCTTTGAATCACACCCTTTTAGATTGGGTTGTTATGGATAATTTGACTATTGTGTCCTATGCTGGAGTATTGGATGAGTCAGTGAGTGACCATCAGGTCACCTATAGAGTTCTAAATTTTAGGCATAGTAAGATTCCTCCTGGGGTGAGTAGTAGCTGTAATTTTAAGAAATATCAGCCTGAAGTGTTGTTTGGGGAATTACTGAATCTAGATTGGACCTATTTGGACTCCATACCAGACCCGGATTGTGCTCTTGATTTTTTTTGTCATCAACTATTGATTATTCAAGATAAACTATTCCCTTTATGGGTTGTACGTACTCAAGGGGTTTTACACCATTGGTTCACAAATGATTTGAAGCAGTTCATTAAACATAAGAAACTTGCCTGGTTAACATATAAGAAGTTTCCTACTTTGACAAACTTATTGGAATATAGGGCAGCCAGGAATTGTTTAAGTAGTAAGCTAAAACAGGCTAAGGTTGATAACTTCAGGACAAAGTTGAAGGATGCCTCACAGGATTCTCATAAATTTTGGGATACTGTGAATCATCTAATGTTTTCTAAAACTAAATTGTCTTTTTCCTCACTTCAATACTCTCAACAAACAGTTGCTGACCTATTTGAGATGGCAAATATATTGAATCATTGTTTTTCCGATGTTTTCAATTTAATTTCTGATTTTTCTGATAATCAGGATTGTGTCTTACAATCAGGTTATTCTTCTGACACTATTGATGATCAACCTGACAACTGTATAACATCTAAGTTTTTGTTATAGTGGGTAACACTGTCTGAAGTGTTGAAATTATTGCGTTCATTGTCAGATTCTTTTGGTGATTGTGGGAAGGGGTTGGATGCTAGATTTGTTAAAATAATAGCAAATCATATCACTGAACCTCTTTGTAAAGTTTTCAATTTATGTATTCCTACTAATTCATTTCCTGTATCTTGGACGTTGGATCAGGTTGTGCCAGTCCCAAAAAAGGCTAATGCTGCTGGCCAGGAGGATTATTGTCCTATTTCTATATTAAACCCTTTAAGTAAGATATTTGAAAAATTATTAGTAAATCAGCTTAATGATTTTCTGGAGGTGGGCGGAGTCCTCTGCTCTGAGCAGCATGGGTTTTGTTGTGGTCGTGGGACTGGTATGGCCCTGGTCAGGTTCACAGACACCATTCTTAAGGGTTATAATGATGGTTTGTTAACAGGAGTGGTGTTCATGGACCTGTCCAGGGCCTTCGCCTTGATTAATCACCCCTTACTCTGTTTGAAGTTGGCTTCATTGGGTTTATCTGACTCTGCGGTTAATATTGTGTATGATTTTTTGCGGGATCATACTCAATATGTTTCAATTGGGTCTGTTTCTTCCAAAGTGTGTCCAGTTGGGTGTGGTGTACCACAGGGGTCCATCCTTGGCCCTCTGCTATTTTCATTGTTTATAAATCAGATCCCTCAAATATTTCTGGAGTGTAAATGTCTACTGTATGCTGATGATCTGATTTTGTATTATCAGCACCAGTCTGTTGATGGTATAAATTCAGCTTTGAATGTTGATTTCCAGAATTTATGCTCGTGGTTGTTTTCTAACAAAATAGTTCTAAATGTTGGAAAGACCAGAGTAATGTTGTTTGGCAGCACTGTTCGATTGAGGGATAATCCTAGGTTGTTAATTCATGATACTCAGAGTGGTTTGCTTAAGCAAGTTACAGAATTTAGATATTTGGGTGTACTGCTTGATTCTTCTTTGACTTTTGCCCCTCAGGTAAGGATGGTTAGGAGTAAAGTACATTCCAAATTGGGTCAGCTTTATAAATTGAAACTCTATTTGTCCTTGGATTCGCACAGGAAACTGGCAGTTGGTGTTCTTGTGCCCCATTTGGACTATGTCTCTCCCTTATATGTGAAGTTGGTGTTAGGGAGAGGCAGACTCTAAGTGTGGTTTTTAACAACATCTGCCATTTTGTGCTGGATGCCCCTGTTTTGACCAATCACTGTTTATTGTACTCCTCCTTGGGTTGGCTCTCTCCACAGTATAGACATGTGTATGCGTTAGGTAATTTGATACATCAGGCAATTTATTCTAATGGTATTTCCTCCCTTTCTGACCTGGTAATGATTCGTGACATGAGAGCTTCCTTAAGATCTGCCGAGGGCATTATGTTGGAGGTTTTGTTTGCTAAAAATAACTATGGTCAACGGTCTTTTAGTTATCAAGCTCCTTGTATTTGGAATGTGCTACCTAATTCTTTGACAAGTGTTACATCATATTCCACTTTTAAATATAGATTTAAAAAGTATTTGATGTCTTTGTTAAATTGTACTTGTTTTTGATATTGTCATGTATACTATTTTTGTGTTTTAATGTTATTTAATTTGTTGTGTTTGTATAATTATGTTTTGTTATTTTTGTTTTTATGTCCAGGTCGGACCTGAAAAAGGGTTTCTGCCCAGTTGCTCTTACCCGGTTAACAAATAAAAAATAAATGAAAAATGAAATGTTAGTTAGGTTGGCTGTCGGTTGTGTTGGTGTTATTATGTGTGCTGAGGACTGAGCAGTGTTGTGGAGCAGGGATGTGGTCAGGCAGAGCAGTGATGTAGTGGCGTGGTCCTTGCTTAGGGTCCAAATGTGGTTGTGGGATTCAGAATCCTGATGACAGTAACCAGTGCTGGGAGACCATAAGAAACACTGCATGTACAACAGCAAAACACAGCATGCACAACTGCAATACCAATGGTGAACTTTTGGTATTGACAAATGCTTGTTTAAAACAGCAGCAAGTTCAATCACAGCAGCTGCACTTCTTGTACCTACTTCAGCAATGCCTGCCATGGGTATAATTTTTGAAAAGAGCAGCAGGCTCAATCAGAGCAGCTGCACCTTTCATACCTACCTCAGCAATGCCTGCCATGGGTATAATTTTTGGAAACACCAGCAGGCTCAATCAGAGCAGCTGTGCATCTCATACCTACCTCAGCAATGCCTGCCATGGATATAATTTTTGAAAACAACAGTAGGCTCAATCAGAGCAGCTGCGCCTCTCATACCTACTTCAGAAATGCCTGTCATGTGCATAATTTTGGAAACACCAGCAGGCTCACTTAGTGCAGCTGTACCTCCTGTGCCTGCCTCAGCAATGCCCCCCATGGGTATAATGGCTTGGGACACCTAACAAACAGTCTAATAGTAAAAAAACAGTCTTTCACATGATTTTTGTTATGGTCAAGGTCAGGTAATCAGGTAGCAGAATGGGTTGGGTAGTTTCTACCTGACCTGACTTGGCTACTCATTTTTCATCTGGGTATTTTTAGGGTACTTTTGGGGTGCCCGTGGGTAACCTTGAGGGTCGGGTATATTACTACCCACCCATACCTAGTATATTTTAGCCTGTATGGAACTGTTCCCGTTGGTCTATGTTAACCTGACTACTGCTCTCTTCTATGGGATCCCCATGAAAATGAGATGTTGCATCCCATGGTTCTATCCCAGTTGCAGTAATTTCCAATAAATAAATACATAGCTAACCCTGCTCGCCAGTGGGAGAAGCTTAGGGAAGACCAGGGTAGAGGGGCCCCCTAAGGATCAGCAACCACAACTCAGTGTGGTTTAGCACCATGCTGGAAATCCAAATCTCAAATTCAGGGACAATGGTCCTGGATCTTAGAGGGCAGATTTTGCAAAGGCGGGGCAGTTAATTTAGAAGAAACTTCTGGGGGTGAAGGAAGGGTGTTGTTATTTATTTTCTTAATTTTGTGCCTGCACCCATCCTGAAGGCACCCCTCCTGAAATTCATTCCCCCTCACATAACAAGTCATGCACCCATAACCCTACCAAAGTGTGTACCCTGTACCTCTCTTAAAATTGATACGCCTTGCCCCTTTCAAAATTTGTGACCCACACCCCTTCAAAAATGTGCATCCCATATCCTTTGTGAATTTTATGCCCTGTCGCCTGTTCAATATATGCACCTTGCACACCTTCCAAATTCTGCTCCTGCACCAACCCTGAAATTTCACCCCTCAGCCCTGCCCAAATTTGTACAAACAGCACCCCTCTTGAATTTGGAGCAGCACACTTCTCTTGAATTTTGAGTGCCACATACCTTCTGTAATTTTATCTGACACTCCTAGCAAAATGTATGTCTTCACCCTACCAATATTTGCAACCCATAACAACTCTGAAATTTGTGATCAGTACTTTTCCCAAATTTTGTAACCCAGCCCTGCCATACATTTGCACCTCTCTTAAATTTTACAATCCACTCCAGTCCTAAAGGTTGTACCTGTACCCTCCTGAATTTTGCTCCCTGTACCCCTCCCAGCATGGGATCTGTACTCTTTCCCGACTGACACTCTCCCGACAAACACTTGACCATCACCGCTCTCCTGATGCATTCACTGTACCACCAAATAATATCCCGAATGTTAACTTACCTGGCATTACGCAGTCCCGACACACAGTATCCTGAATGCATGCATTCACCACTAATGCTCGCACTGCCATGATTCACTGGTCTGCACCGCTGCTGCTCGTACTAACACCATTCACTTCAGTGAGCCCTGGATCACTCCTGACAGTTCAGTATTTCCACTATTTGCCCCAGTGCGCATAAGTAAAGCGCACTTCCAGTCTGAGTGAGGGCATGTACATTGAAATGCTGGTGGTTCCTTTGCACTACTTTAAACAAAACTGAAAAAAATAATACATTTGGTGGGTGAGCCTCCATTCCAGTACCTCAATAGGTTGTGACTAGGGACAACCAACAGACCAACACTAAAGGAATGCAGAGATCAAGAAGGGGTATGCCAGAATTAAACACAAGTAATTCAAGGCAAGCTCATTACCATGGACCCTTAGTTTAAAAAAAAATAAAATACCCTATCAAAATGACACAAACGTAAATTTATACAGTTAAATTGCACAAATACGATCTGCACACAATCTGCATAAATAAGCACTACTAGTCTTTATGCAATAATTGCACTTCATGTGCACTGCTGTTTTCTTTTGAATCAACAGGCCATAGCTCACTTGATTAGCAAATGTATATTTGTGCCTAAACTTGACAGGATTACAACTTTCGACATTAAGTACCAGTCAGGAATTACATAAATGGGAAAATGGTGTCAGTACAATGGCTGATGGGACAACGTCAGTTGGGAGATCAGACCTAACCCCCCAACATTTTTATCCCCAGTCCACCCAAATGTTTCACCTCCAACCCTCCCAAAATGTTATACTCCACTCACCTGTAGACAATTGTGCCTTGAACCCTTCACATTTATACACTTTGCACAGCTCCCTAATGTATGTGCTGTGCACCCCTTCCAAAATGTGCACCCTTTACCATGCTTTAGCTGTGTGCTCTACACCCTACCTCAATTTTGCAACTTGTGCTTCTCCCAAATTTTACGTACTACACCCCTTTCAAGATTTATGCCCAGCATCTCTCCTGAAATTTACATTCAGCACCCATTCCAAAATCTGTGTCCTGCATTGTTGCCAAAATTAACACATTAGACTTCTTCTAAAATGCACAGCTTGCATCACTTCCAAAATGAACACATTCCTGTATGTGCCCACCCAAGGAATTGTTAGTGTAAGGGCAATTTTGTCATGCATTTGAGTTTAGACTGAAGAATAAAATGCCCCAAACTCTGAAAATAAGTGTTTTCTTTTCACTTACAGCAAGTTCAATCTTTTTATTTCAGCCTATAAACCAATCCATTTTATAAGCACAATAATCCATGACAGGATGTGAGTTATGGTTGTATAAGTGCACGTCTCAGGTAGTTTCCATAACTACATTAATAAAACTGGAATTTATCTCAAACAGTAAAAATACATCCCATAAAAATATTTTTACTTGGTGCTGCTATTTGAATGATGTTATAGCCATATAGGATAGGGCACATGCAGATGCACCTGAGTTCCCCAACCGGCTTAATGACAACACTTGGGAGTTGAAGTTTACCCTTAATGTACATACTATTAAAATTAATTTTTTGGACCTATTTCTGGACAGCTCAATAGAGAGTGAAACTTAAACTTATGGATTTTTAAAACTTCCTCCTAGAAACACCCTATTACTGGCTATCAGTGCCCATCCACATAAAATAGTTGAAAACATTCCGTACAGTCAATTTTATGTCTTAGATGCAGCTACACTAGTTTGGAGAAGATTCAGAAAGAATCACAGGACTTAGTAACTCCATTTCAAGATAGGGGTTATAAATTAAAAACCCTGATGGAAGCCTACCAAAAGGCAGAAAAAATAGAAACAAACTGTTACATCCAAAGAAAATGTGGACAAAAATGTTAAAGAAATAATACCTGTCACTGGATACAATCGTTATCTGTAATTATGTGACAGGTATCATTTGTTCAAACTTGAAAATTTTACAAACAGACCTTAAACTTAGACCAATAGTTGGAAAGAAACCTATTATTGCATATAGCAGAGCATCAAATTTAGCACATGGATTACCCCACAGTCATTTTACCAATAAAACATCTGTTGACAAAAGTAGGAAATGAAAAGGAGTTTACTGCAGTTGTTCATGCTCTGCACGCAAATACAGTATGCAGCAAAAGGAAAACAGTTTATATACCTTGCATCAGGAAAAACTTGGTTCCAACAACTTCAGTGACCGTTCCCTCCTACAGTTTATTTTGTTTAAACAGAAATAGAAGGGTGGGGGTGGAGTGGCCTGCTATATCAAGGAGAAATATGCAGCATCTGTCACTAACTCACTAACTATACCAAATTAATACGAATGCCTGGAGATCAAGCTCGACCTGTCTAAAAACAAAACTGTGTATTTAACTGAATGCTACAGACCACCCAAAGGAGGACTGCAGCTACTAACTCACTTATCTCAGCTAGTCAATAGTCACCCTAATGAATCTTTGATACTGGGTGATTTGAACTTAGACTGGCTCTCCACTAAAGCAGATGGCCTGAGGAATATATGTGACACCTTAGGACTTTCACAAGTCATCAAAGAGCCAACTAGACCTAACCCAAAGAATCCAACTAATGCATCCCTGGATTTAGTAATTATGAACAGACCCCACAAAATATTGGTCTCAACGGTCTTCCACAATGACATAAGTGACCACAACATTGTGGCATGTCTCCGGGGTTATACGTCCCCACCTCCTCAAAACAAATTTGTATATAAAAGTGCTTCAGCAGGTTTAAAGAGTCAGAATTCATAAAAGACTTTCCCAACATAAGGTTGCAAAAGTTCTACCTAGCATCATCAATACAAGAGCGTCAGACATTTTCAAAAGCAACATCCTGGAGATCATAAATAAGCACATGCCGATACAAGAAAGAAGGGTCAAGAAAGTCACCTCACCATGGCTCAGCAAAGAGCTTAAAGATGCTGTAAAGGATAGAGAGAGGAGTTGGGCTACTGCCAGATGCACAAAATCAGAAGAGGACTGGTCTACTTTCAGAACGAAAATAAATGCCTGCACAACATTAATTAGGGAAACAAAAGCCAAATACTACTGTAATTCATCAGAAAACAACAAAAAGGATACTTATTGGTTCTGGAATATTACGAAGTCGCTAGAGGGCACAACATCTACCCCCTCATTGCCACAAAAAATTGTTGTTAATGATAAAGAGATAAGCAACAAGTAAGTCATAATAGAACCTTTGAACAGCCACTTTGTAGCAGCCGGATCAGCTTTCAGTAACTCTGCAGCTGCAAACTACCCAGTGCCACCCTTGACCCAAAACAGTTCCCCTAACACCTTCAGCTTTCAGCCAGTCATTGTTAAGCAAGTGGAGGACCTACTTCTGCAGGTCAATGTCAAGAAAAGCACAGGAAATGATGGACTTCAACAGACTTTCCTAAAAATATGGTACAGACAGCTCACGGCACCACTGACCCACCTCTTCAACATGTCCTTAAGTAGTGGCAAAATGCCTGCTAGCTGGAAAACTGCCTATATCATACCCCGTTATAAATCAGTTGCTATAAGCCTACTAAATAACTGCAGGTCAATATCTATCTTGCCAGTACTCACCAAAATGATGGAAAAATTAGTAAGCCTTCAAATAAGGGAATACCTCGATAATACGAACACTCTGTCACCTTACCAATCTGGGTTTAGACCCAAACACAATACTACAATGGCACTAGCCAAGGTCATGAATGATTGGATGTGTGCAGTTGACCAGAAGCAAGCAGTGTGGGCCATCTTCCTTGGCCTCAGCAAGGCATTTGACACAGTAGACCATACTATATTATTGGCGGGGCTGCAAAACATTGGCTTCTCTACATCAGCTTTGAAATGGGTGTGCAGTTATCTAGCTTTAAGACTACAACAAGTCAAGGTAGAAGGCCTGTATTCAATAAGTACCATGATCTTCAAAGGAGTCCGCCAGTGCTCAGTACTAGAGTCTTTATTCTTCACTGTTTATACTAACAACTTGAGCCTTAACATCACAAAAGCAAAGATACACTGCTACACGGATGATATGATGCTATACTCCTCAGGTAGAAATATGTTGGAAACACACACAGACCTGCAAGTAGCTTTTAATGAGCTTCAAAAGAACCTATTTGGCACAAAACTACTACTGAATGCTAGTAAACTAAGGCTGTATGGTTTACCAATGCAAAATCAAAACATACATCCACCCTGCCCTTCACCATACTGCTCAGAGAACATCTCGAGGTAGTAGAAAAATACAAATATCTAGGAGTATGGATAGACAGCAAGCTATCCTTCACTGCTCACATAGATGATGTCTGCAAAAGGTTAAGAATCAGATTAGGGTTTTACTTCAGAAATCAGCACCGTTTCCCATTGGACATCAGAGCACGAGTGGTACAAGCAACTTTCATGCCTATAATAGACATTGCAGACATAATATACAGTCACTGCACTGTTACTTGTCTAAACAAATTGGACATGCTCTCAGATTCATTACAAACCTGCTGCCACTAACGCACCACTGCATTCTATATACAGCAGTGGGATGGACCTCACTGGCAAAAAGAAGGCTGCATAATATCCTCAAATGGGCCCACAAGGTACTAGCCCAAGATCTACCAGAATATATCCTAGAGATCTATAAAAGAACCACAAGCTCTTATGCATTAAGGAAAAGCAGCATACTCTTTCTAGATACACCACGATACTACAGTATATGCAGTTCAGTGCATCTGCCATCAGTGCCATTGTACTGGCTGCCTTGAACAAGCTCCAGGACACACTCAAGCTTTTTGCTCCAGTGGGGAAACAGCACTTTAAATCTATAGTCAGCAGATACTGCACGGAAGTTTGCATCTGTAAATAAGATGCACAACGTCAGGAGCCAGATTATCCAGAGGGAGCATTATATTTATAAGTTGTATTAGCAGAAACCTTAAATCTCAGTAATCCCAAAGAACCCTATTAGACTAGTATTCCATTAACAAGTTCTACTAGGGCTTGGTTACATTATGCTCATGTGTTCATGTCATGATTCTCTGCACTTGTTCTTTGCTCACTGTAACTGTTCTTACATATTGTGCTATGATTATATGTACTTGTTTTTACTGCTCACTGTATTTGTATGTATCTGTCCTACCCAGGACCTCCTTGTGAATGAGCTTGCTTAATTGAGCCTTTTTCCTGATGAAATAAATCAATAAACTGAAACAAATTGAAAACTGTAGAGATCAGAAAATTGTACAACTGTAAGAGTACATCGGTTGTTTATGCAACTGGAGCAACTGCAAAAAAAGTATGTCTTGGAAACACTGTTAGTGAGGCCCAAACAAGAATATTTGAGCTGCTCAGATAAGTATATAAGTGCATTTAGGGTGACTTTTTAAGGATGTACACAGAGGGGATGTCTCTTCATGTAGATATATGGCATTCAATGGTGCCTCACCCATGCCACGAGGCAGTGATAGAGGTAAAAAGTTGGAACAAATAGAAACACACTGCATATTTGTTCTCAATATCTTGGCCCCAAATGGATTTAATAATGATAGAAACATTATTCCATTTCCATAACCTTTGACAAATGTGAACTGTTGGTTGCCACAAGATGCATCATTCACTTCCTAAAGATTGCCTACTCCATACTAGCGGTACCTATAACACACTTGTTCAATCTCTCCTTGTCCCAAGGAACAATCCCCTCGATCTGAAAAACTGCACAGGTCATCCCATTATTTAAATCAGGTGATACTCACGACCTTAACAACTATAGGCCGATTTCCATTCTTCCAGTCCTTTCTAAACTACTGGAAAAAATTATAAGTATTCAACTGAGATCTTATATTGATACTACAAATCTTCTAAACCCTGCACAATCTGGTTTCAGAGCCAGGCATAGTATCATTATGGCCCTAACAAAAGTCACCAATGATTGGCAGAGTGAATTAGACAACAGGAATTTTATATGTGCTGTGTTTCTGGACCTAAGTAAGGCATTTGACACTGTCATGCATGATCTGCTCCTCTCATCGCTGGAATCCATAGGGATGGATTCTCTCTCCCTACAGTGGTTCACCAACTATCTCTCTGGACGCCTCCAACAGGTCAAGGCCGAAGGCGAACTCTCACCCCTTCAGCTGCTGCTATGAGGCATACCACAAGAATCCATTCTTGGTCCTATCCTCTTCACCATCTATATTAACAACATTGATGTTAATATCACCAAGGCTACAGTCCATCTATTTGCTGATGATATGGTGCTCTATGTGAGCCACACATATCACCAGAAACAGCGTGTAGTGACCTACAAACTGAGTTCAATTTACTCCAGCATCAACTCCTAAACAAAAAGCTCCTGCTTAATGCAAAGAAAACAAAAGTAATGCTTCTCTCTCCTGGCATGCATGCAGTAAACCCTTTTGTCCCAGGATCTGTTGTGCAGCTATCCACAATTCTAGGGGAAAAATTCAAATTTGTTGCAAAATTCAAGTATCTGGGAGTCTGGCTTGACAACAGGCTTTATTTTACAGAACATATGGAGGAATTACTAAAAAAAACTATGCCAAAGGCTTAGTCTTTACTTTAGGATCAGCCACTTTCTTACAAGTGATGCTTAGTTAAGGTTGGTCCAGGCAACATTTCTGTCTGTCATTGACTATAAGGATTTTCTATATAGCCACTGTCACAGCTCCTACCTGACAAAACTGGATACACTCTACCATTGAGCCTTGCGGTTTATTACAGGACTTCCGTTTACTACACATCGCTGCTTCCTCTATACAACAGTGGGATGGACTTCAGTTCAGGAGGGACATAAATGCTGCCACATAGACATTCAGAGCATTATCCAATCAATTACTGCCATATGTCTCAGACTGTCTCCAGTAAAACATAATAAGTAAATATGCATTAAGAAGCTACTCTTATATCATGTTGAAAGAGCCTAAAGTTAACTCTCGCTTTGGAAGGACTGCCATTAGTTTCATGCTGCCCTCTTTGTGGAACAAACTGCAAAAAAATGTTGAAAATTAGTATACCCATAACCATTACCTCCTTTAAGTCCCTTTATTCATGCCTTATTAAGGAACACTGCCAATGCTTCCCACATCGTTAGCTGGAACACACATATACACCATGCCACCACCATGTCTGACTAGTACTTCCTAAATCCAGTGTACAACTATTTTGCTTTCCACCCATTATCCTCGCCTCCCTTTTCCTTGGGATTCTTCTATGTGCTCCCCAACACTGCTCTTAAAAATTAGTCTAAATGACTCATTACCCTGATGAATAGCAATATTCTCTTCGCCCTTTACTCCTACTCCTCACATTGCACTTACTGTATCATCTCACCCCTTTGTCCCCTCATCTCACTTTTCCCTCTCCTTACTAATAGTTCACTTTCTGCAGCTCTCCCTTCCCTGGTTGGCCCACAACTACCAGATGTCCCCTTCCCATCCCCCTACGGATATCTCTGTAGGGGATGGAAAGGAGTGTATGTTGGGTATTTATCCCCACCCCTTATTTTTCTGTACATTTACTGTACAATTATACCTTGCTGCTATGTACACACATATATATATATATGTATATATGAACAGGCAATTTTGTAAATGAGCTAGGGCTTATCAACCCATATGTTTTGTTGTGTCACCATGAATGATGTATTACCTTGTTGTTATTCAATGTACACTTTGTTTTAACCCCTGACTCTGTAAATGTACTTCTATGTACAATGTTTATCATCCATTTGTATTTGTAAATAAACTTGTATTAACCAGGTCCATCTTGTAAATGAGCTCTGCTCAATGATGTCCACCTGGATAAATACAGATTTTGATTGATTGATTGATTCATATTTTTTTTATATTTGCAAACAATGTATTTTTGGTCCAGTTATTAAATAGATAACACAACTGTTAGCACAAGTACTTGCACATGGCATCATATATATATATATATAAGATATGCTAGTACTTGAACTTAGTGCTACTATGGTGATTTCAATTTTTTTGTAAATGGTGGGATTCAAACCTGTCTTTGCTGGTTAATAAAAAGCTTTCTTTTTTCAGAGGTCTAATCAGACATAATAATTAAAATTTTGATGAAAATATGTTTTTTTTAACAAAAAAAATGTTTCCATTGAAACAATAATTATCTTTATGCACCTTTTCTGAGTATTTGATGTTATTTGTAATAAACACATGATAATCTTTTTCTGAGGAATAATTGATTACATTTGACAGAATGTCTTTTTGGTATTTTTCTCTCTGTTTTAAGTTTTTTTTTTCTAATACTCAGAACACTATTTATGATAACAAAGTATTAAAATTAAATATCTATCATATGGCCATTAGTATTTTAAAGGACCACATGCTAAATCGAAATGAATATTCATTATGTAATCAAATTTATGTTATTTGTTCACAGCATCTTGGAGTGTAAAAGATCAACCCCCTTATGTACACATCACCCTTGACAATGTGATACTAATATCATAAAGTGTGAGTAACTGCCTCCTGCCTTTGCACCTTTGAAATCTCCAGTGGCAGTAGGCTTCATTTTAGTAAAATTGATCCCAGCTTCTTGATCTTAAAAAGTTCTCTGACTGTTGAAATCGCCATCCTTAACAGCTACAGCTATTGTTCTACTTGAATATGTAATTGCCTTTGCAACGATGCCTGTCACATGTTCCTTTTAAGTTGATATGACAAGGCAGAAACTAAAGCTATAAATACAAATGTGTTAAATAAAAAAAAAGCTTAAAAACACTCCAATGTAATTTTATGTTCTCTAAATTTTGGGTTTTGAACTGGTTTGCACAGCTACCCAATGTGAGCAGTTATGATGAGGCAATAACAAAACCTGTCATGGCCAATTCATTATGCAAGCAATACACCACAACAAAAGTGTGCATTACAGCATTTTAATGCATGCCCCAGGGGTGAAATAAGGAATTAGGCCAAAGGCCGAATGTCTTTATGCCCCTAGTAAGTGCATTAAGTAAATAATAAGACTGGATGAGGTGGAGTGAGGTGCTGCATTAAGTGTCTTTAGCAACTGGGAAGTGCTGTTATCAGCCGTAAACTACACCTTGATATGTTTTATTCTGCTTATAAAATGGGAAGAACATTTTCAGCATATTGTCTGAGCACATTTTTACTCTACAGAAGTTTTAATTCACAAAAGAAAAATTAAACTGTAGAAGCTGCTAAATAGTCCTAGTAGTCAATAGTTTGTAATAGTTTATAATGGAGATCATATTAGGCCACTAGAGGGCAGCTGTGTCAAATCAATACAGTGCAGTGCTGTAGGAGCTCCCACCACTGCATTCTCATTATTTTGTTTTATTTTATTTTTATTTTTCTCCTATTTTTTGTCTTTTATAATGTGTGCTGCCCTGTCAGTTTGTGGTTCTTTCATGGTTGCTCTGACCACTGAGGAAGCTGAATACTAAGTGAGTGACTTTGGATTTTGCAGTCGACTTTCAAGAGTGCAGTCAACTTGCTTTCTAGGCAAGGTTTCTTCTTAAAAAAGTAAAAGCAGTATTTAACAAATACTGGCCTGCTGGTTACTGTTTTTTTTGCTCATGGTTGCTCTGACCACTGAGAGAGTCGACTGCTGAGCAAGTGACTTCCAGTTTGCAGTCGGCTTTCAAGATCGTGGTTGGCTTGGAAATGTCTACTTGCATTGTTAGACAGGGTTAAGCAGTATTCATCAAATAAAGTTTGTCACATGAGGGCATGGTATTTCTTTGGCAGGAGTTTCAGCAGCAAGAGGTGGGTGAGCTGCACAGCTGGTAGGGGGTCAGGTGACCTACGAGCAGGAAGTGCTTTGGAAACTCAGTGACCATGAATTATTGTGGGTCAGACATTTTCTTTTTAAAATGGTCTGGGAGGTATTGATCTCTGGCTGTGCAGTGTCCTTGTTGGTCTAACTAGCACCAGTTGACATATTATGGCTAGATAAGAGCACAGCAAAATGTTTCTCTTTTCCAATCAAAAGGCAGCATATTTTCTACCAATTTTATAAAATCCTGCAATGCACACCCTGAAGTAGTATACTGCACTTATAAAATGGCTCATAAGCAGTTTTTTTTTTTGAGAATGGAACTGATATCCTGTGCCTGACCATGAAGTGCTAGGAATGTAATGCACCATCAGTTGACCTGTCTTGGACAATGAAGTTCCTAGATTTTTTTCTTGCCATTTTGTAAATATAGTTAAGGAAATTAGTTGAAAAACTGGTATCAATAGTTACTAAATGTATTCAATGGTGTATATAACATGCCCATATCACTAGCATACTGTGGATCATGTATAGTATGTTTGTGATCCCCAGTGACTAGTCACCACTGTGAGAAAACCTTGATATTGTGTATATTAAAAAAGGGGATATCATTCATGTTCTGATTTCAAAGATGATAAGGCAGAAATTAAACTCAACTTGCAATGTTAAAGCATGAGAGGGCTTATAGATGCAAATGAACAGAACTAAGTTAGATATGATTGCACTGTAATGATTGGACAATGGAAAAAGTAAACCTTTCATCTCTAGTATGCAATAACTTACAGATGGAGTACCCATCCTGAATCCAAAATGTAATCACTTTCCATGGCCCAAATAATCCTTGTAGAGCCTTCACAGACAGCTGCTAAGAGCTTCAGAAATGACATTTACAAGTCAATGTTATTGTTTTACGTGTTACTAATGTATACCTCTAGCAGTGTTTTGGTAGACTTGCTCAAAGCATGGAGAAAGATGAAATAAAAATACTTTCAGTCTCATTTCATCCTTAAGACTTTTTCCCATAATAAGCTCTAGAGACACTTCACAAACATCATTGCTTCGAGCATACCCAGCTGACAGTATGTTTGGCTAAAGATCATAGTCAGTCACAAGTGCAAACCATTTGTGGTCAGGCAGCCTCAATCACATAAATGTCTTGGTCTCCCACTAGCAATTTAGCCAGTTGGATATTGCGTTTGCATTACACACCAGATGTTTTTGACATTAAAACATCCCAAATGGCAAATGTATCTTCCACTCGCTGACCTGAAATATGCATTCTGTTTCCCTTAATAAATGTCAGCATTTTACAACGATATATAATAATTTAGGTTGTAATTATTTGATGCCACTTAATGTCTACATATGTTATAAATTGTTAATTTGTTGCCAGTTAACGATGGCTGTTGCAGTGCTGTATTTTCCAGGAGTTATTTGCCATAAAGTATAGCTTGAGCAGAGGTCTGATTGCAGTCCCAAATGCTGAAATAATTTTACAAATCTGTTACAAATAAGCCTTTGCTTTCTTGGTTTGCTTTTTTATCCTTTGCTCAACTGGTGAAACACTAACAAGTAACAACTTCAAGTTGGGCCTCGTTCCTCTCAGCTGTCTGCAGTTATACATGTGAGCCCTTCATCTACTTGTTGATATTTGTCATTGAACAATCAATGCTCAAAGGCAAATGGAGCTGACTCAAAAAATCCTTGCAGTCACTGAAAAGACAGATTAATAATTTAAATAATGACAGCACTCCCACAGAACATATGACAAAGTTACCAGCCTTATAACTAAAGTTCTTCTAATCAATATTTTCATGTGATTACCACTTTAAACAGATAGCCTGCATGTGAGCTCTGCCTTGGAAGGTCAGAGTAGTTTCCACCAATTCAAGCATTGATTGTGTGACCCCTGAGTCTTAACTGCCAGATCATTTAGCAGTAAAGACCAGAAGGCCTAAAACAAACTACTAATACCAGTATTTTTAGTAAAGAATGTAATACATTTTCAAACTACACATTTTAAATAAAAGTTCTTATAAATTAAACAATATATACATTAAAGAGAAAAACACCTATACTATATACAATCAAACATAAATATTTCTACATATGTCCAAAGGACCTATATGTATCCTCTGAGGGGAGGCAGGTAGGTAGTGGTAAACAGATGAAAACATTGATTAGAAGAACTGTAGTTACAGGTGGGCAATATTTTCTTCTTACAACATCAATGTTTTCATCTCCTTACTACTTTAAACAGATGCCTAACAGTACTTCAAGGAAGTGGCAACTAGGTTTCTTTATGGAACAGGTTCTCAAGGAGAAACACTCCAGACCTTTCTTTCCCCTCTGGTGTGCACATCAGTACAGTAATAAGATGTAAATGTGTGGGCCGAAGACCAGACTGTAGCCTGACAGGCTCTAAGCAGTGGGATGTCCCTGGTAGCTGCCGTGAAAGTAGCTGTATTCCTAGTTAAGGAATGAGCCTGAAGCTCAGTGGGGGTTCTGTGCCAGATTTACTATGTGAAATATAAGAAATCCACCAGCAAGGAATAGCCTTTTTAGCTGCAGAGTGACCCCCAGCCACTTCATCATATGTGCCAAATAACGTAGTATTGTCACCCATAATGGACTCTGTTCTGTTACTGTAATGAATGAGTGCCCTTTATACATCCAGTTTATATAGCTGTGACACATCAGAATTCACATGGGACCTAGGGCAGGATAGAGGCAGAGCAGCAGCTTAATTCCAATGAAATTCATCGCCACTTTGGAGAAGAATTCCATATGGGTCCCGAGGACATTTTCTACATGGAAAATTAAAATGGTTGGTAGACTGGAAACAGCCTGAAGCCCGTTGACCCTTCTGGCTGAAGTAATAGCAACCAAAAAGATAACCTTCCGTGACAAGCATTTCAAATCACATGCAACCAGAGGTTCATAGTGTTCCTGCATGAACTGGGAGAGAATTGAGTTCGAACCCCAGGAGGGTCAATGTTGCTTAACTGGAAGGTAAGAGTGGTTGACACCTTTGCCCAGTCTTATAAAAATGCTGTTGGAGGCTATGGATTTCTCACCATTTGTGGATCTGTAAGCTGACACAGCTGAGAAGTGTAATTTATGAGATGCTGGGTAAAAGCCTTCCTATTTTAAGTACAGCAACTACTTAAGAATGTCAGAAACCACTGATTTATCTTCAGAAATGTTCTTTTCTTTGCACCAGATAAACAAATGTTTCCACTTAGAGGAATATATTTTTCTGGTTGCTGGTTTTCTGAATACTTTTAAAACTTCCACACTTGAGTTGAAAGATTTAAACTTGTGAACTATAGCTTTTCAGGAACACCACTTTCAGGTGAAAGGCTCTGAGGTTTGGATGAAACACCTTCCCTTGAGACAGGGAGAAAAAGCCCTGCCTCAGAGGGAGACACAGGTTTCCTGACAGATAATCCAAACAGCAGATGGTACCAGCACTGCCTCATCCAATCTAGAGCTATTTAAATTATTTCTGCATTCTCTTCTGTGAATTTGAGGAGGGCTCATAGAGTTAGAGGAAATACGGAAAATGCATACAGAACTTTTTCTCTCTAACACACTGTCATGGCTTCCTCTGGTACTTTGCCCAACATTGTAGGCCTGCAGTGAAACAGGTTCGGTTTCTTATTCTCCCAGGATGCAGGTGTCACAAGGCATGAGTTTAGGATAACACAATTTCAGATAGACCACAAATCAGGTGCATAAAAAATGCCTGGTTGCGTGTATCATTTCATTTTTATCAAGCAGAATATACAGAAAGCAAAATGGTAAGTCTGACAACTGCTTATCTTAAACAGCTTCTAAGGCTTCTCTTCAACCTAGCATGAATTAAACAGTGTGAAAGCGTACACTACCAGGAGGTCTTCCACCTTCCACAGTTAGTATTTGACAGACCACCCTATCTATCCTCTCTCAGTACTGAGGTAGGACTTTTTATAAGCTCACTAGAAGTTGGAAAAACAATTTCCCCTGCCTTTTGATTAACAGTAGACATAACATATAACTAGCCACTAGGGGCCACTGTCACTCCATAAAGAAAAGTTATTTGGCAGCCACCTGGAGAATATTACATAACTTGTTTACAACATTATTAAACGTTAGATTCAAGGTCAGAACATTCTGTGCTCTCTTAAACTATCCTGCAGGGTCCTATTACCCAATGCTGTCTGCTGCAAAATACATATTAGAAGAGGGCTGTTAACATCTAGAAAAAGCAGACACAAGCTTTTATTATTCTTCCATTAAAACTGCCCTCTCATTTTGTAACTGTACTCTTAGTTTTGTTTTATGGCCAAATATATAACGTCAATATTCTTTTATGGTTTGGCTGGTTATCGTTAGTTTTTAAGTTAATTTGCACAGAAAGCATTATAAGCGGCCTTGGTCAGGTTCATGAATGACTTGCATGTTAGTATGGATGATGGTGAATATACTAGAGCAGTGTTCATGGACCTGACCAAGGCCTTTGATTTGGTGGACCACATGTTACTGGTAGGTAAGCTAAAAAAAACTTGGTTTCGGGGCTCCTGTGGTGTGCTGGTTCCATAGTTATTTAACTGATAGAACTCAGCAAGTTCCAATTAATAGTACATTATCAGATTCAAGAAGGGTGCAATATGGCATACCACAGGTCTCAATTTTGGGTCCCTTGTTATTTTCACTTTTTATAAATGAGTTACCGTCTGTCTGTACAAAATCATCCATCGTCTTACATGTCAACGATGCAGTGATATATGTTTCAGACAGATGTGCTGACATAGTTCAACAAAAGTTAGAGAGTACGCTAATTTGGCAAATTGGTTGATCAGAAATTGTTTCGTGATAAACAGAAAGAAAACAAAAGGTATGTTATTTTGCTCTGTGAAAAAAACCAAAGAAGGTAATAGACACTTTTCCCTTGCAGCAAACGATGGTAAGCCAATTGAAATTGTCACTGAGTTTAGATATCTGGGGGTGACACTAGATTGTCATCTCAGTTTTCACGCACATATTCATAATCTGACTAAACAACTACATAAAAAGCTTGGAGCTTTATATATAGCAAGACCTTTCCTAACTGAAGAGGCTAGAAGGACAATAGCGATGGCATGCTTAATGCCAATATTAGATTATGGTAGCTTAGTCTGGGGGGGTGCTACTGAGAAAATTAGGCAACAAAGAAACATCTTGTATGATTTGATATGTCGAGTCACTCTTTGGGCAAAACTCAGGGAACATCACTGTGGCTTATACAGCAGACTGGGGTGGTTACCGCTCCTTAGTAGAGAAACATTGCAAATAGTATGTTTTGTTTATAAGACAATTCATCTTCAAATATAAACGCAATGTATAATTTTTTTAAGCAACAAACTATTACAAAATCATTATGTTCTCAGAATTCAGTTTGTTTGACTGTGTTGAATTGCAAAACTACTAAATTTCAAAACTCTTATGTGCCATGCTATAAAAATTTAGAATGATCTGCCAGCTGACTTACAAAACGCAACTAATTTATATCAGTTTAAGATGTATCTAAAAAAAATGTTACATCAACAGCCTGTATGCACTTGCTTATGAATATGCTGTTTTTATTACTATTTTTATTTTTACTGCATTTTCATATTTTGGTTTTAGTTTGTCATATTTCTTGTTTGTCATAAATGTATTGGAGAGTCACTGACCCTCACCGAGTCAAGACTGTAAAAGGGCCATGTGTCCCGATGCTTTTTATCCAGTTATCAAATAAAATGAAATAAAAAATGAAATAAGCACTTCAGCCCTTAATTTATAACCAGCCAACCAGCATGCTGGACATCATACAAAATATATAAACTGCTTGGGGAAGGGGTTTCAATTTATCCCAGGGGTGTCCACTATGACGGGCCACCCTGTCACAGCCAGCAGATCTATTTATGAAAAGCCCAACTTTTTTCTAAGGGGTAAAAGGAAAGGTGACCCCCAACTGGCTGAGCTTGGGGAGTGACACCATGGACTCATCAATCAGGGATTATACTTTGTAGGAACAGAAGAAGCAGAAGATGCCTTAGGTCTGCATCCTCTCCTACCTTTTCCTCTAGTAGCACCCCTTGTTTCAGAACAATTGGTTTAGAAGTAGGGTCTGCTTTGTTCACCTCTCCCATAACCTCCCCTAGAGAAAGGTAAGAAGTGACTATAAAGTGAGGATCATGTATGTCGTCTTTCCCTTACTGACCATCTCCATGTAGATTTCTGTTCTGTTCCCAAACAGAGAGTCTCCATCAGAGGGCAGAAGTATTTTGCTGTAGGTCAGTAGACAGCTTAGTGGTCCTTATCCAAGCAAATCTCTGTGTGACTGTTGCATTACTCACCATCCTGATTGCAGTGTCTTTCAAATGGACTTGTATCTGAGCTGCTGCCTGGAAGCTTCTAGGTCAACTTTTACAACATGTGCAATATGAGTTTTGTCTTCTTGTGGCATATTCTTATAACAAAGTAGTATGAAAGATCAAAGTGAAAACTCCACAATTCATACGCACCACAATTCATATGCTCTTCTGACAGAGAGTGATTCCTCTATGGAGGCACCTGCAGCAGAGACCAAGGAGGATGCTGGGAACCTCCACAAAGGAGTCCCACAAGAGGGTGGCATGGGACCCCACAGACGAAGGAAACAACTCCTGATGGGGGACCCAATCATTAGGGGGTAGATCTGGGGAATGAAGGGGAGTGGGAGGTAAGGTGCTTGGCTGGCACCATGGCTTGGAGGGACAGAGAGTGAATTCTCAGGATCGCTGGAGCAGCTGCACAGGGGAGGAAGCTGGATATCGTTATCCACCAAGGGACAAATGATCTGGCTATGAATGGGATCAGAGCAGTGCAATAGGAGTTTGAAGAGTTTGGGAGGGGCCTTAGACAAGTAGCACATACAATAACCTTCTCAGAGGTGTTGCCTGTCTGTGGCAAGGGTGATAGTAGGGTACTCCACACCATGGGATTCAATGGATGGTTCAAAATCTGGTGCAGAGCTCAGGGTTTTGGCTTTATTGGGGACTGGGGGTCCACCTGGAGGGATACAGGCCTATACTGGCATGATGGTCTGCATCTGTCTGGGAGGGGAACCAGAATCCTAGGTGATAGGTTTAAATGCATCATTGGCAAGCATTTAAATTAGCCAATGGGAGAGGCACTGAAAAGGAGCATGGAAAACCCAGCCTCTCCCCACAAAACACAGTAGTTAGAGAGGGAAACACCAAGGTAGAGAATTTAATGGGGAGCAGGACAGCGGTAAATTCAGAAAAAGGCAGTAAGAACAGGGATGGGGCCAAAAGGGGTAAGGCCATCAACAAATGGAGGGTGATGAGTACCAATGCCATTAGTCTATGTAACAAGCTTCCTGAACTAGTGGCCTTGATGGAAGAGGGACATCTGGATATCGTGGCAGTCACAGAAACATTGTACACTGAGAACCACGACTGGGATGTCAACATACCAGGATACACAATCTACAGGAGGGACAGGGAGGGTAAAAGAGGAGAAGGAGTAGCTCTCTATGTAAGAGAAGGGATCAAAGCAATGGAACTAAAGGATAAACAGGGAGTAGAGGAGGCATTGTGGGTTACCCTGGAGACAGGTTATGGCACCATAATTCGGACAGGGCTTGTATACAGACCCCCATCTCAGGGGAAGGCAATGGACAAGGAAATGATAGAAAGCATCCTTAGGATGGCAGAAAAAGGGGAGATATTGTTGATGGGGGACCTGAATATGCCAGATGTTAGCTGAAGCACCCTGGCTGCAGCCACATCAAAAAGCAGGGTTATTCTCAATGCCCTACAGGGGGCATGCCTCAGACAGCTAGTGGTGGAACCCACTAGGGAGGGAGCAATCTTAGACCTGGTACTGTCAAATGGGGATGGAGAAAGGATATCGAATCTTGGAGTGGGTAACCATCTGGGAACAAGTGACCACCAAACAGTGTGGTTCACAATAAACACAGCCATAGAGTCGAGCCATACAAAAGCAAGAGTGTTGGACTTTAGGAGGGCTGACTTTGGGAAAATGAGAGAGTGCCTCAGAAAAGCACTAACAAATGGACAAGAAGGAGGGGTGGAGGAACAATAGGGAAAAATCAAAAGAGCCATCACAGAGACAACAAGCCTTTGTGTGAAGCAAATCAACAAAGAAAAAGGAAGGAAAAAACACTATGGCTCTCAAAGGAGGTGGCAGGGAAGGTTAAGGAGAAAAAAGCAGGACAGAGAATTGTACCAGTTAAAGCAGAAGGAAGCAAGAAAGGCAGTCAGACTAGCAAAAGCCCAAACTGAGGAAAAGATAGCCAACTCAGTTAAGAAGGGGGGATAAAACCTTTTATAGGTACATTAGGGAGAGAAGAAAGATGAAGGCATGGATAGTGAGGCTTAATAAAGGGAAGGGAGGGTAGGCAGAAGATGCCAGTGAAAAAGCAGGGATACTGAATGAATACTTCTGCTCAGTATTCACAAAAGAAGAGTAGGGGGAAGTACCCAAATCAAAGAATAGATGCACTCTGGATAGGGAGGTTGATACCAGTCCATTCACAGAAGAAAGGGTTCTGAAAGAACTCTTAAAACTGAAAGTGGACAAAGCAATGGGGCCTGACAGGATTCACCCAATAATTCTAAAAGAACTAAGGGTAGAATTAGTGACACCACTGACTACCATTTTTTAACAAATCATGAGAGGATGTTGTGGTACCGGAGGACTGGAGGAGGGCAGATGTGATTCCCCTTCATAAAAGTGGGAGCAAGACAGAGGCAGGAAACTACAGACCTGTTAGTTTGACCTCAGTGGTAGGGAAAATGATGGAATCACTTCTAAACGAAAGAACTGTTGAGTTCCTAGAGGCCAGTGGGGCACAGGACCCTAGGCAGCATGGATTCACAGCAGGAAGGTCATGTCAGATGAATCTAATAGATTTCTTTGACTGGGTGACCAATGTAATAGACCAGGGAGGGTCTGTAGACATGGCCTACCTAGACTTTAGCAAGGCATTTGATATAGTCCCACACAAAAGATTAATATGCAAGTTAGCCAGCCTTGGAGTGGGTCTCAAAGTGGTAGCCTGGGTAAAGAACTGGCTGGACAACAGGATACAGAGGGTAATAGTAAATGGAGTTCACTCTGAAGAAAGGGGGGGTTACTAGTGGGGTACTGCAGGGTTCACTACTGGGACCAGTTCTCTTTAATGTCTTGATAAGTGACATTGCAGAGGGACTGGAAGGAAAAGTATGTCTCTTTGCAGACGACACAAAGATCTGCAACAGGGTTGATACAGAAGGTGGTGTGGAAAGGATGCAAAGGGACTTGGCAAGGTTGCAGGAATGGTGAAATGTAGGGCAGCTTAGATTCAATGCAAAGAACTGCAAAGTAATGCACCTGGGAAGCAAAAACCGAAGGGAAGAGTACACAGTGGGGGGTGAGATAATAACAACAAAAATGGAAAGGGACCTGGGGGTAGTCATATCAGATGACCTTAAAGTGGGCAAGCAATGTGAGAAGGCAAGAAGGAGGGCTGGTGGGATACTGGGATGCATAGGGAGAGGCATCACCAGCAGAAAACAAGAAGTTGTTATCCCTCTGTATAGACAGTTAGTGAGACCCCATCTGGAGTACTGTGTCCAGTTCTGGAGACCCCATCTCTGCAAGGACATAGCCAGGATGGAGGCTGTCCAGAGGAGGGCAACTAAAATGGTGCAGGGTCTGCAACAGAAGACATATGAAGTGAGATTAAAGAAGTTTAATATGTATACACTCGAGGAGAGGAGGGAGAGGGGGGACATGATAGAAACTTTCAGGTACATCAAGAGAATCAACTGAGTCCAAGAGGGTAGCATCTTTCAGAAAAAGAGATGTGCAAGAACAAGGGGGCACAATTTGAAGATAGAGAGGAGATGGCTCACAGGTAATGTGAGGAAGTATTTTTTCATGGAGAGAGTGGTGTATACATGGAACAGCCTTCTTGAGGAGGTAGTGGAGTCAAAAACAGTGGGGGAATTCAAGAATGCATGGGACAGATATAAAACAATTCTAGTGGGGGGTAGGAGTAAGTAGGCTGTAGGTTAACTAGGATCTGCAGCCTATCCATTAGGTAGGGAAATGTGCAGATGAGGTGGGCCAAGCGGTCCTTATCTGCCGTCAAATTCTATGTTTCTGTGTAGTAACCTAAACTGATCAGAGCCTGAATCAGAACAAAGCAGAAGTCCAAAACTGGAATAAATTAAAAATTTTACTTAAAAAAAACAAAGCAAAACAAAAAATAATAGTTTTTGCTGCGATAAGTCCATGACATTAAATCTTTACTGCGGCTGAGAATATTCTGGCAGCTGAGGCTCAGGGTCCCTGCAACAAGTGCTTGAAATTGTTCAAACTACTTGGACAATCCAGGATAGAGAGCATGTGCAAGCTGTCTGCTGAAGGTGGTAATCAGATGAAAACAATGATGTTAGAATCAGATAGATCACATCAACAGGTAAAGGCTTAAAATTTCATGCAACCATTTATCTGGCTCCATACATAGTCCAAGGTCATGCAACATGAAAACTTTCAAGTTTCTTAGGAGTAACAGAGCAACCTTTTGTATTCACATTTTTGGTCCACAGACTAAGAAAGTACAGAAGTTCAGTTGCACACAGTCTGCTTAAAGGGAACGTAAACCTGGCTCCTTTTTTTTATTTTTACAGTTTTTACATGCAATACAGCATAGGTCTTATGTGAATATTATGAATATGCAATATGCAACAGAGCATATCTGAATCTGTTTAATACTGTACTGTTTCATGGGTTTGTCTTGCTAGCCCTGTTTTATTTTTTCATTTAGGGTCTCTGGTTAATGCTTTCTTTTTCTAGCTCAGCATTTACTTTTTAATTATTCATGACTTCTGAAACCTGGTGACATCATTTGAGTGAAAGCTAAGAATTAAGTTTTCCCTGTAGGGCTTCCACTCAACTGATGTCTCTAGGTTTCAGATCACAAGTAATCACATGATGAATATTGGGTCAGAAAAAGACAGTCGTAACAAGGGATCCTAAATAAAGAATAAATAGGAGCATTTCAAAACAAGCACACAAAACAATACAATTGGGGATATTAAACAGACTTCACACATGCAAAATTTGTATTTATATTAAAACAATGTAAAACTACAAGATTTATGGTCCTCTTAAGAGTCACTAGCATCACTATAGATATGTTTTTATGGACATGCAGCGATTAGGTTTTTCATATTTAGCCTTATTACACAAAATGACCACAAGTGTCAGTAGCTCAGTAGGTATAACACTTGCCTCTAGGGCTGGCATATCAGAAGGCTGTGGGTTTTGGCCTTACACTAGGCACTTAGGGTAATGCCAATAAATGACACTGTAGTGCAGTATGGGGGGGGGGCCTGCATTGTTGAGGTTCCATCTTTCAGATGTGAGGTTAAACAGAGCTCCCATCTCCAGTCCCTGTCCAGGTGGATGTAAAAGAGCCCATGGCAATTATACATAAAGAGTAGGGGGGCTTTTAAAAAAAAAAAATTATCATACAAAGGATGAGATCAAACAAAACACACATGATCCATCAAGACAGTTCTGGTCTTATTAGTACAATAGAGCAAGAATAAGATTATAGTAATGGGCTAACAAATACAAAACAATTTGTACAAAAGAAAATAAAAACAAGCATTTGTCAGCGCCGAATGTTGATTGCGTTGGTGTGTTGTGCACGCTCACTGGCCCTTTGTCAGTCGCTCCATCTGTTTCGTCCGGTGCTGCAGGCTGCTGTTTTGTACTGGGCTCCTGCCTGCGTGTGCACCTTGTTCTGCCCACTGAGAATTCTGCAGCTGACCCGACAGAACTCTGTTGAGGTGGCTCACTCCCCCCTCTCACTTGTTCATTCTGTGTCTCCTGGTGCTGCAGGCTGCCCTTTTGTACTGGGCTCCTGCCTCTGTTGGTGGCTTTTTCTGCCCACAAAGAAATCTGCAGCAGTTCCGACACAGGTCTGTTGAGCCTGATGACTGCCCCTCTCTCACTCACTCATTCCATTTCTGCCGGCGCTGCAGAGTGGTCTTTTGTACTAGGCTCCTGCCTGCGTTGGCACCTTTTTCTGCCAACAAAGAAATCCGCAGCAGTCATGACAGAGCTCTGTTGAGGTCACTCACTCCCCCTGTGTCACACACTCATTCTGTCTGTCCTGGCGCTGCAGGCTGCCCTTTTGTACTGGCCTCCTGCCTCTGTTGGTGCCTTTGTGTGCCCACAAAGAAATCTGCAGCAGTTCTGACAAAGCTCCATTTAGCTCGCTCACTCTCCTTCTCTCACTCACTCATTCTGTTTCTGCCGGCGCTGCAGGCTGCCCTTTTTATTGTACTCCTGCCTGCATTGCCACCTTCTTCTGTCCACAAAGAAATTTGCAGCAGTTGCAATAGAGCTCTGTTGAGCTCGCTCACTCTCCCTCTCTCACTCGCTCATTCTGGGTTCCCTGCCAGTGCAGGCTGTCCATTTGTACTGGGCCCCTGCATGCACTGGCACCTTTGTCTGTCCACAAACAAATCAGCAGCTGTCCTGACAGAGCTCTGTTGAGGTCACTCAGTCTCCCTATCTCACACGCTCATTCCGTTTGTCCTGGTGCTGCAAGTGACCCTTTTGTACGGGACTCCTGTCTGCATTAATGCCTTTTCCTGCCCACAAAGAAATCCGCAGCTGTCCTGACAGAGCTCGGTTGAGCTCACTCAGTCCCCCTGTCTCACTTGCTTGTACTGTTTCTCCCACCGCTGCAGGCTTGCCTTTTGTACTGGGCCCCTGGCTGCACTGATGCTTTTTTCTGCCCACAAAGAAATCTGCAGCAGTCCTGAGAGAGCTCCGGTGAATTTTCTCACTCCCCCTCTGTCACTTGCTCTCTCATTCTGTTTCTCCCAGTGCTGCAGGCTGCCCTTTTGTACTGGGCTCTTATGTTGCACCCTTTCTCTGCCCACAAACAAATCCACAGCTGTCCCCACAGAGCTCTGTTGAGGTTGCTCAGTCTCCCTGTCTCACATGCTGATTCTATTTGTCCTGGCGCTGCAAGCGGCCCTTTTGTACTGGACTCCTGCCTGCATTGATGCCTTTGAGCACACAAATAAAACCGCAGCAGTCCTGACAGAGCTCTCTTGAGCTCACTCAGTCTTCCCGTCTCACTCGCTCATGCTGTTTCTCCCACCACTGCAGGCTGGCCTTTTGCACTGAGCCCCTGCCTGCACTGATGCCTTTTCCTGCCCACAAAGAAATCCTCAGCAGAACTGAAAGAGCTCCAGTGACTTCGCTCACTCCCCCCTCCCTTATTCGCTCTCTCGTTCTGTTTCTCCCAGTGCTGCAGGCTGCCCTTTTGTACTGGGCTCTTGTGTTGGGTCCTTTCTCTGCCCACAAACAAATCCGCAGCAGTCCTGACAGAGCTTAGTTGAGCGTGATCACTCCCCCCCTCACTCGTTCGATCATAATGTGTCCCATGCAGTGATTTCCCACAGCGACTGTGCTATTCTGCGGCAGGAGTGCAAAAACACATTTTAGCCATGATGTGGAAAATAGCAGCTGTACTGTTCATAAGGAGGTGTGGAAAAATGCCACTGTTGAAAATGTGGGTGAAATATTACAAAATTGAGACTTAAAAGGTGCATGGAAACAGTTCAACGATGCTTGTAACACAGTCATGTTATGGAGTTTAGTCAACCGATTTTCATCATAGGCATTTTAGGATCCTCTGCTCATGAACAGTGCCACCGTCATTTTCTTAATCTGTCCCGAACAGTGATTTCACAGCACTCGGTTATTCTGCGCTGGAACTGTGAAAACACATTTTGGTCAGGATATGAAAATGACAGCTGCACAGCTCATAAGGAGGTGTGGAAAATTTCACCAGAGAAATGTATGTGACAATATTACAAATTCATGGGTTACAAGCATATGTGGAAAGTGTGCAAATACACACTTGTAACATAGTCATTCGATGGGCTATCATCACCAAATTTTCAACATAGGCATTTTATGACCTCTGCTCATGAACAGTATCACTCTCATTTTCTTAATCTGCCCCCGACAGTGATTTCCCACAGCGATCGGCTGTATTCTGCACCGGAAGTGCGAAAACACATTTCGCCAGGATGGGAAAATGACAGCTTTACTGTTCATAAGTAGGGTGGGAAATGGCAATGTTGGAAATCTGGAGTGAAAATATTAAAATTCATAAAGTTACTTTAGTGCGTGCAAACTGCGCAACGCACGGTCATAACAGTCATTTTATGGAGTATCGTTACCAAATTTTCAGCATACCCATTTCAGGACCTCTACTCATGAACAGTGGCACTGTCATTTTTTTAATCTGTCCTGAACACTGATTTCCCACAGTGACCGCGCTATTCTGCACTGGAACTGCGAAAACACATTTCTGCCAGGATGTGAACAATGACAGCTGTACCGGCCACAAGGAGGTGCGACAATATGCCAATGTTGAAAATTTTGCTTGAAAATATTGCAAATTCACGGTTACGAGTGTGTAGCAACTGGGCAGCGACTCAGAAAACAGTCATTTTTGATGCCCACTAAATTTGTAACATAGCTTTGAGAGCCCACCATGAACACTGGCATTCTCTTTCGTAATCGCCCGAAAGGTGATTCTGTGCAGTGACCGCGAAATCACCTTTCCGGGCCGATTAACGCCATGACATTTCAAGAATTTATGAGAAGGGGTCCCAAAAACCCCATGTTGAAAATTTGGTGGAAAAATTCCCAAAAATGCCCAAGATATGCAGTAAAGTTAAAAAAACCCTATGTATTACATTATACAGCTTACCGGCATTTCCTCAGTTCGTGGTCAGCTTTGAAGAGTGAAGATGTGTTCCCGGTCCACCAAGATCATCGCGCTAGCTCCCAAGGTAAGTATGGAGAGGTGGGGAGGCAGGACATGCAGGGTGGGTGGGTTGGGTGGGTGGTAAGCAGGGCGTAGTGTCGAGAGATGGTTTCTTTTTCCAGGATTAAAAAAAAACAGATGTCGCGGGACCATTTTCTAACTTGCAGGGGCATCTGGCACACTGGGGTGGGCTCCCAGTGTGCCAGCAGAAGCTTTCTGGACAGCGGCCAGCAGTAGCCAATGGGGGATTGGGCACCTCCCTCGGCAAACGGGTGGGGGCAGGGGTATCAGTATGCAGACGGGGATTGGGCACCCCGTCAGCAACAACAAAAAGGGGGGGAGTAACAGAATGCCGACAGGGAGTGGGCTCCCATCGGCGACAAAACAAATGGGAACTTTACAGCCGACGGGATTGGCCACCCCATCGGCAGGAACAAAACGGGGGCACAGGACGACGCACAAAGACGATAGACAGCCGACGGGATTGGGGCCCCCACGACAACTAAAACTGTGGGGTTGTTTATTGTTTGTGAACATGGCAGCAAGCCGCTGCCATGTTCATAAACAATCTCATGGATTTTACACCCCGGCCTGCAATGACGGGTCGCTTTCTCATTGCAGCGGATGACTGACGCTGCAATGACGAGGCGGCCCTTGATTGTAGCGGCTGAGTTTCTTAGAAAGTTGTGGCATGCTGGCTGAACTAGTGTCAGCAGCAGTGTGCCACGGCATTGGGGGAAGTGGGGCAAGCCTTTGCAGGCTGTGGGGGCATTGGCCACAACAGCCTCCACAACCCACTTCTCCAGAAACCTGTCGTAACATGTTTCTTGCGCATGCGCATGATCAACATAAAAATGATCTCAATGTAGTCCTAGGGGACAAAAGAAAGAAGAAAAGAAAATTACACAGAGGCATCTGTCTATAGGAATTTAATTCAAGAAAATACACAATGACATATCAGAAAAGGAATGCCTTTCCTCAGGTTGAGACATAATACAGTTGCAATTGGATCAATATTGCCAGAACCGATGTAGTTCTATAGTGTTCCCTGAAATATAGTCTTTTTTTCCAACTCTGCTTCTCTCTTTCTTTGCAGACATATATGTACCCCCGTATCAGAGCATCAGACTCTCTGCTCTCCCCCCACCTGGCATTCCCCAGTCATCCACACAGAGAGGTTTGTGACTTACCCCTCACTGTGGGGCTCCCCCAGGGGCCGGGGAGAGACTGACATCAACCTGGTTCCCCAATGAGGTGGCTGGCATCATTCAGGTGGAGAGGTGCCATGGATCTCTGACCTCATCATGCTGCCACATGGAAGGGTTTTCTTTCCTTGAGGTGTGCCCTGATGGTGTGGACATGCAATGATGTCAGCACACATCACACTTGCTCCCAGCCCCCAACATGCAAAGATCTACCATTCCACCAGTCCCCAGCTTATGTGCTGGCCCAGGCACACCAACTGGGGGTTGGAATATAGCCAGGCACCAGCTTCCTCCCTCCCCGGAAGAGGGGAGCTGTCCCTTGTACACTCCTCCTCCTCCTCCTCCTCCTGGCTGGCCCTCCAATGATCCAGAGTTTGCTCATGAACCCAGGTCATCAGTGTCACTAGTGGAATTGCTACCACTGTGCCAACAGGCTGGCCTAAATATAGCCTTTTTATGCAGTTTGTAATCTGTTTAATAACATCTGTTGGTGTGTTTCTCTCTTTTTTTAATAGTCTGGGAACTTCATGCTTGCCACAGATAAAATTTACAAGCTGAAAAGATGAACCATAATGTACTGTCCTGTATTCCATCCCATCTAGTGTGATGTAGACCCAATACTGCCTCATCGTAAGTGACAGATCTGAATTGTGGTTCCCACATGCAATAGCTAAAATTGACCGGAAGTCCACAGCAAAGGGATACATAAATAGAAAGTGCTCCTGTGTCTTCAGCACCTGTGAACATGATGGTCTGGAGCACATCCTTTTGTCTACTTTTTTATGTTTGAAGGCATTTTTGACTCCTTGTTTCCCATGACTACATAATCATGTGACATCCCACAACTCTGGAGGACGTTGTTTATCTACTAGGTGCTGAAATACATCTTTGCTCCCCAGAGGACACACTGTAAGGTCAAAATGTAGCATAAAACTAGGTTCAGTAATGAAGCTGAACAACTGTTTCCTAGATTTAGTCACTGTTTGGGCTTGGGCAAACTTTCCATTGCCTGATTTTGGCAAGAAAACTTCTCACAAATTGCAGAAGTTGGGGAGGGGGGTGGGGCTTAGGCAGACTGAAGTTTTAAACATCCTCTTTTCCACCTGTCAGGAAAGGAAAACAGTCATTCATTTACTAATGGTGTCAATACTGTAGCTTTATCCACAGGAATGGGCATGAAGTTAAAATGTATGAACAAGCTGTGGGAAAAAAACTATAGGATTTACAACTTTTACTCCCCCATCGACGTAGTCCTGATATGTGTAATCTTTCCCAATAAGGTTAAGCCAACTCCCCCATGAGCCTTGAAAAATTATACTACCGGTATGTGTTCTGGTGTAAAAAATACACTATATATTCTGGTGTAAAAAATGCGTTGGGGGCGACAGGACACAACATAGGTGTAGAAAAATAGAAAGCAGTAGAGTCTTGATTATATTTTTTTTGACAAAAAATTGTTTTTTCATAAATTTACTTCATGAGTGGCCAGATCAAGCAATCTTTTTCTGTTTGCATTGGAAGCACCAACAAGAACAGTTAATATTTTTAGAGCTTTATTAGAGATATTAATTTTTGGTAATTCTACAGTCCGTATGAGAGCTACAGCAGGTCGTAACTCCAAACCTCTACTTCTATCAAAACTGATTTGGGCACCTGACAATGTAGAAAGCTGATGAAAAATAGCCAGTGATGCCTCTTATGAGAAGGAGGCATGCTTTAAGAAAAGACCGATGTCATTGGCATAAGCCACGACTTTTAAAGGTAGTTGTTCCTGGTGAAGTTCAACACCTTTTATATTTGGACTTAATTGTATTGTATGAATCAAAGGCTCTATAGCAAATATATATATAACAATGGGTTTAAGGAACAGCTCTGCCTAACATCTTGGCTTCCAAAGGTTACATTTCCAAACCATCTGTTGATATAGGGTGTAACTACCACTTATTGATATACAGCGTATATCCAAGAGAACAAAAAATGGTGGGATCCCATACTACAATAACACCTTAAATAAATAATCATGTTATACTTAATCAAAGGCATTCTCTTGGTCCAGTGCCAAGAGAAAACCAGAAAGATACCCAATTGAATCTTTGTCTATTTCCTACCTACCTATTTCCTACCTTGTTACCAATAGATTATCAAAAAATAGTCTTCGGGGGAAGAAGAGGGGTTTGGTTTCCAGCACGATGGCAGATGTCTGGGTGGCCGATTCCAGACCCCAGATTTTTTTCTGGGGATGTGGAGGACCTTTATAGAATCCATAAAATATCATAGACTATTTCTGGAAGTGGGCAATTTGTTTTGTAGGTGAGTGGAGGGGAGAGTTCTGTGTGACCAATTGTTGGGCCTCTCTGTTTAGGCCCTTTGTTTTCCTATAAGATTGTATTTGTTTTATTGTCCCTAATTAATTGGGGAATATGTTTTAGTTCATTATGAGATATTAGACAACAGTTACATGGAAGCCATTGTGATATTTGTTTACTAGTGCCTCTAATGTCATAAGAGAGAATTCTAGCTAATTGACTCATTATTAAACTGTTTGACCATGCATTTGTCCCTTTCTTTTTCTTTCCTTTCAACTTATCAGCTTCCCACTAACATAGATTTTTGTATGATATACTGTTGTCACTGAATCCGAAATAAAGCCGAGTTTAAAAAAAAATAGTCCTCTGAGGAATGGCACAAGGTTGATTCAGAGCAATAATGACTGAAGCTATTTTGGCTAACCTAGTAGCCAGCATGACTGACAAAATTTTAAGTTGTTATTTAAAAGATGTAAAGGTCTCCAATTCTGTAATAAAATGCTGTCACCATTTTTTTATATAAAAAATAAGGACGGCTTTAGTCATTGACTGAGGAAACAGGTTAGATGTAACAACTGCATTGTACATTGGCACTAAATCAAGACCAATATAGATAAGAAATGCCTTATAAAATTCAACAATCAAGTGATTTGATCCAGGTGCTGAATTATTTCCTAACTTTTTGATTGCATTTGTAACCTCTTAATTTCTTCTTCATACATATAGGGAGAACTAGAATTTCTACTGTTGAAAGAAGTTTTTCATCATCCCCCATAAAGTCTAAATCCCAAAACAGTGTCCTGACATGATCCGTGACTGTGGACATTATTTCATCAGGAATACTTTGTAGTAAGCCAGTACCAGTAGTCTGGAGCCCTAATGTGGCACTTGTGGATATGCTGTCAGCACAGCCCTTGAAGATATCAAAAGACTGCTGTTTACCATGTGCTCCAAATAGTAGTTCCTGTTTCGGAAACAGGGCTCTGTCATATTGAAATCTTATCATTTCAGCCTTAGTTTGTTCTCTGTGTATTGACAGGTCCCATTTATCTTGATACATAGTAGAGATGATTGTGTTAAGGTGGGATTTCAGTTTCAAATACTGAAAATACTAGTTTTTTTAATTTGATGTTTGGACTGTGCAGTGAAGAAATCCTTAAGTTTCTTTTTAGATTCCTCCCGCTAATCCCAAACAGAGTCATATGCACATTGTGTAGATGTCCTTGCCGTATATAATTTCAGCCACCTTATTTCAATATATTCACCCTCAAGAAGTATATTTAAATGCCAACAATTACATTATACTATTTTGGGTCATGTAGCAGGGGAGCAGGTACAACGTAAAGCTAGGTGGTCAGATGTTTCCGCCCCAACCATGTTTGCTCTGTGTACAACAAAATTCTATGATAAAAATAAAGAATCTGTATGACTGTTTGTGCAGAGTAGGACCAATACACATAGGTAGTTATGGAGGAGGGGGAGATAATCCGGAGTAAGACCAGTACACACAGATAGCTTAGGGAGGATAATCAGAAGTAGTACAATACTCATAGGTAGTTAGAAGAGGGATAATCAGGAGTAGAATGATACACATAGATAGGTAGAGGGAGGGAGATAATCAGGAGTAGGACGAGACACATTCAATGAAGCCCACCTGGATGAAGTCAATTCTGCAGAATTCTACAACAGAGTTACTGCAGCAAACAATGCGATTTCAATAGGAGTTAATCCCTTTTGTCATGCTGAAAACCTGTGACACTCTGCTTCATCCTGATGGGCTTCACTGTAGGTAATTAGAAGGACGGGGATAATCAGGAGTAAGATAAATGCACATAGGTAGTTAGGGGGTAATCAGGAGTTGGACCAACACACACAGGTAGTTAGAGTGGGGGTAATCAGGAATAAGATGATACACAAATATGAATATATTGTACATACTGTGTATTGCTGTATTGTTATTACTGGTAATGTATATTATTGTACATACTGTGTATTGTTGTATTGTTATTACTGTGCTTCTACTTGTTTGTACTTATCCCTTACCCCCTCCCCCAGGACACATCTGGAAATGAGCTTCACAGCTCAGCATGTCTTTCCTGGTAAATCTCTTTTAAATAAATAAATGACAAAGGTAGTTAAAGAGAGGGGGATAATCAGGAGTAGGACCAATATATATATAAGTAGTTGAGAGATAATTAAGCAATAAGGCATGATGGGGGGGTGTTATGGTAGGATAATGGCCTGCCTCAGGTGGGTTGAAGCATGAGGCAAAGCCAGGTGCTTCCACCACCCGAGAAGGGCCGTTATCCTACCATAAAGCCCCCCCCCAAGTGGCGTAAGGTAATAAGAAGTATCTTTTTTGAAGTTTTTTTTATTATTATTATTATCATTAAATTAGTAGAAAATAAAAAGGTGAATTCATTGCATTATGGAGAAAATGGTCCTATTCAAGGAGTGTAGTTTTAGTGACTGTACAGCTGGTGGCAGCAAACTTGTATTTGAGGGCCTTAGAGTCGCACTCTGTGGCTGTTTCAGACACCACTGTTGACAGTGTTTTTCCAGTGGGGTCTTTACAGAAGATCCATGGGGGTAGGAGACAGAAGTTTCAAACATCACCATCAGCAAGACCCAGGAGACAGTGCAGGCCAGGGTGACAGAATAGAAAAACAAACACTTTTTTTTTTTTTTAAACAGGCTTCATTAAGAAAGGGAAGTTGAGCCAGCCCTGTGGCACAGAGGGCTGAAGTGCTTTGTACCCTACCTCGCACCACACTGGTGACCCGAGTTCGGGAACGAGCTCGGGCCATCAGAGCCAAGCTGGGGTGGGAGGGTACAGAGCTGGAAAGAGTGATAGGACAGCAGCTCTCCTCTCCAGGGAGGATTCAGTGCATCCCTCGGTGCAGGTCTGCCTTTTGGTGGAGGCCAGGAGTGGAACAACCAGAGGGGGCACAGGCATTAGGCCATGGGGTGGGTTGAAGGGGCTGTCACTAAGGCTGTAGTATGCATGCACACCTCCATGTGCATGTGTCTCTACTCCTGGGGCCCGGGTTAAGGGAGAAAAAGGAGGAGAAAATTCCCTGGTGGCAGGATGAAGCCCAACCCTCTGCAGGCACCACTCCTGGGCCGGGCATAAGGTAAGCCCCGGTAATTCCGGGATTCAGAGCTGGGGGGGGGGTTAGCCAGGCTAATGGGGGCTCTTGGGGACAGGAGATCAATCAATTACAAAAAAAAAAAAGGAAAGGGAAGCTGGTGGCTGGTGGCTGGTTAGGCAGTCCTCCTAGGTCACTGCACAGGCCTCGCAGTCGAGGGCAGTTGCAGTTAAAAAAAAAAGTCCCCCGGAATAAAAAGGGGACAAGCACGTTATCTTTGCTACAGCACCATTCAGTCTGAAGAGTTGATGAGCATGTATGGCTGGCAAAGCATTGTCATGGAATTTTTTTTCTTCAATAGATGTGATCCCGAGGACATGATCCACTGTGTCTGTGAGTGGGTGGCATGATGATCAGTTGAGGTGGACAGCGAACGTCTCTAAAGGTTGTGTGCTGATCCTGTTGGTGTGGGAGTGCATTCACCCAGACCACTGTGCTGGGATAACGGCCCAGCTTAAAGGAGCTCTCAACCAGTCAGGAGCCAAGATTATTACTACCCATTTCACAATCAGGAGTATGATCAATACACATAGGTAGTTAGAGGGAGAGGAATAATCAAGAGTAGGAATGATACACATACAGTAGTTAGTCAGAGGTGGGGTAATCAGGAGTAGGACTTGATACAGATAGGTTGTTAGTGGCGGTAATCAGGAGTAGGACTTGATACAGATAGATTGTTATCGGGGGTAATCAGGAGTAGGACTTGATACAGATAGATTGTTATCGGGGGTAATCAGGAGTAGGACTTGATACAGATAGATTGTTAGCAGGGGTAATCAGGAGTAGGACTTGATACAGATAGATTGTTAGAGGGGGTAATCAGGAGTAGGATGATACACATAGGTAGTCAGAGGGTGATAATCATGAGTAGGACCAAAACAAACAGGTAGTAAGAGAGGGAATAATCAGGAGTAGGACTATATACATAGGTAGTTAGAGGTGGTAATAATCACAAATAGGACTGCTATAGATAGGTAGTTGGCGGGGGGTAACCAGGAGTAGGATCTATTCACATAGGCAGTTGGGGGGGGATAGACAGGAGTAGGATAGATACACATATGTAGTTGGGGGATGATCAGAAGTAGGACCAATACACATAGGTAGATGAAGGAGTCAGGAGTAAGATAATACACATAGGTTGTTAGATGGGGATTATAAGGAATAGGATAATATACACAGGTAGTTAGAGGGAGGGGGATAATCAGGACTAGGACTAGGACCAATACACCATAGGTAGATGGGAGGTAATCAGGAGTAGGACAATACACATAGGTAGTTGAGGGGTAATCAGGAGCAGGACGGTACACATAGGTACTTGTGGGGTAATCAGGAGCAGGACGATACACATAGGTACTTGTGGGGTAATCAGGAGTAGGATCGATACACATAGGTAGTTATAGGAGGGATGATCAGAAGTAGAATGATACACATAGGAAGAGGGAGGGGAATAATCAGGAGTCGGACCAATATACTTAGGTAGTTGGGGGATAAGCAGGAGTAGGACCGATACACATAGGTAGTTAGAGGGGGTAATCAGGAGTAGGAATGATACACATGAGTAGTTGAGAAGGATAATCAGGAGTACAACTGATACATATAGGTAATAAGGGTGGTAACCAGTAGTAGGATGATACACATAGATAGTTGGGGGGGTTGATAATCAGGAGTAGGACCGATACACATAGGACATTACAACAAGGTAATCAGGAGTAGGACCAAGACATATAAGTAGTTGTGGGGGGGGGTGATAATCAGGAGTAGGACCAATGTACATTGGTAGTTAAAGGGGGGTTACTCAGGAGTAGGGTAATACATATAGGTACTGTCAAAAAAACCCTACTGTCTACGGAGGCTATCCGATGTTGTCTGAAAAATAAACTGGAGTCTCGCCAGCTCCAGGAGTCACTGGATGTCTTGAACTTGCTGCTAGCTTGTGCTCAGGGTTCAGAAGCTGGTGTGGAGGCCCATAACATGGCCTAGACTGACTCCCTAGACCTGATTGCATCTTTCCATGTTCCCCCTTTGACCTCCCTAAGTGGCTCCCTGTGGTACTGCATTGAGCTGTGCCAGTTGAAGACTAAGGGGTGTAGGTTGGAGCGTGCCTGGAGGAGGTCTCACTTTGAGGGGTACAAGCCAGCACTGGATCTCCATTATTTGGAATATCAGCAGGCAATCGATCTAAAGAAGATGGAGTTTCTGTCTTGGTCGATTGCTGTAGCAGGGAATCATCCAGCTGCGCTCTTAAGCACTGAAGACAGTTAGCTAAATCCCTCCTGTCTGCAGTCTGGAACAGCTTTTTCCACAGAAAAGGGTGAGGAGTTCGGGCGCTTCTTTACTGATAAGGTGTCCTCTATCAGGGCGTGTATTGCCTCCTCTGGTCCAACCAGGGGATCGGTCTGTTGGTGAAGATCCTCTGCTGAGCTGGAGTGAGTTTTGACTGGTTTTAGCAGCTGAGGTCCTCCGTGTGCTCATCAGCTTGTGTCCTACCAACTGTGCTCTAGACTCAGATCCAACATGACTTGTCATCAGCTGCTTGGATCTCCTAGGTGCAGTGTTCACTGAGATCGTAAATGGGTGAGGGTTCTTTTCTTTCAGTTTTGAAAGAGGCTGTGGTGAGACCCCTCCAAAAGAAGCCATCTTTAGACCCTGTTGTTCTGTCAAACTACAGGACTATCTCTAAGTAAGTAAGTAAGTAAGTAAAAGTTTATTTTTAAGCACTTTTCGAAATCAAAGCGTTGTACAATAAAACAGTTAAATACACATAAAAACATACATACAGTATAACAAACAACAATAAATTATAATTTCAATACAGTGCAATAACTACTCCCCATACGCCTTTTGAAATAACTAGGTTTTCAGTTCTGACTTAAAGCTTTCAACGGTCAGGCAGCTTCGTATCAGCTCTAGTCTTCCCTTTTTGGGGATGGTTATTGAGAAGGTGGTGGCTGATCAGCTGGGTGAGCGTTTGGAGAGTTTGTTCATCTCTGAACCTCTCCAGTCAGGTTTCTGGCCCCAGCACAGCACTGAGATGGCTCTGGTCAGGGTGGCACATGATCTCTTCATGGTGAGGGACTGAGGGCAATGTACCATCTTGGTGTTCTTGAACCTATCCTCAGCTTTTGATATGGTAGATCACGGGGTTCTATTGGATTGCCTGCAGAACTATGTGGTCGCTACCAATGCAGTTTTGCATTGGTTTAACTCATATTTATTTATTTATTTGTTAATGAATACTCAGCATTAATACCTATTAGCTATAAGCTCATTTACATATGATACGCATTAGAGACAAACACAGACAAAGTAAATTTACAGTGAGCAAACAACAGAATTAGCAAACACAAACCATAAAGTACATTTAGGTAGACATTTACATTTTACAATAGGTTGTTATTTTTTTTTTAGCAAACACAGTCCATAAAGTACATTTGGGTAGACATGAGATACATATTAATGAAATGAAGACAACTAGGAATACAAAGGTACGTTGATGGCCTTGTAGAGTACGTAGATGGGGAGTAGGGGTTGGGGGGATATAAGAGAAAAGTTAGGGAAGAAAGCAGGAGCAGGGAGGGTGCAAGGCAGTAGATAGATAGATAGATAGCATGGGATGCTGGGAAGGCTGAAATAATGGGTTGGGAGGGGGAGATTAGCGGCTCAGAAGCCTTGTCGGGGTGAAGTTAGGAGAGGGTGAGGAGGAGGATAGTGAAGCAGAAAGTTGGAGGGGGAGATTGAGCTTGGAAGGGATTAGCATCTCAAGAGCCTTGTCTGGGGTGAAGGTAGGATAGGGTGAGGGGCAGTTGTTGGAGGGGATAAGCAGCTCAAAAGCCTTGTCTAGGGTGAAGTTGGGAATGGTGGAGAAGGAGGGGAGTGAAGCAGGTGTGGGGGGGTTAAGTGCTAATAGTATCTTAGAGGACATAGTAAGGGGATTCATTGGAAGTACCACATAGGCAGGGTGTGAGGAGTAGGTTACCGCCTGCAATCACAGTTGCAATTGTTAGCTGCTAGGTAGACTCTTAGATAGGTTTTAAATTGTTCAAGTTTGGTATTGGACATGAGGTCAGTGCAGAGGGAGTTCATCCATTTAGGTGTTCTATAAGTGAAGGATTGTTGACCTTGGGAGGTCTGTCGGAAGGGAATTTTTAGTGACTGACTATTACGGTTTCTTGTATTCCTGATGCTATTGCTGTTTAGGAGAAGACCAAGTACCCCAGGGTTAGCAAGGCCTAGGGTGGCCTTTCTGGCTAGTAGGCAGACCTTATACTGAATCCTGTTATTCAGATTGAGCCATCCTGTCTGTGAGTATAGTTCACAGGTATGCGTTAGTTTGTGGGCTCCTAGGATCAGCCTGCAGGATTTATTAAGAGTTGCTTTGACTCTGTGAAGAGCTGAATCAGAGGCTACCCCATAGACAACTAGTAAATAGTCAATAGTCGGCAGAACTGAGCTGGTTACAGTGAGTCTGAGGGCTTCATTGGTGAGGCAATGCTTATGTTTGTGTAGCATCCTTATTCTGGTGTTTACAACCTTCACAACCAGATCAATGTGTTGTGAATAGGAGAGGGAGCAATCAATATTTAACCGGAAGATTGCAGTGTGTAGTCCTTGGGAATTTTTTTTCTGGACTTTTTATGTTCCCTTGTAGTGTTCCTCAGGGTTCTATTATGGTCTCTTTGTTGTTCTTCGTGTACATGCTGCCACTGGAAGAGATCATTAGGTGGTACAATGTGGAGTTTCTCTGCTATGCGGATAATACTCAGTTGTACCTGTCCTGTGCCCAAGGTGACCTCTCCGCCTCAGTTACGCTGAGCCAGTGTTTGGCTGATATAAATGACTGGATGTCTGCAAACTGGATATGTCTCAACCCTGGCAAGACAGAGGTTATGGTGATCGAGCCTGGCTGTGGGGTGTTTCTGCGGCTGGGAGATTGCTCGCCCCAATTGTTGGTGGGCAGCCCCTATCAGTGGTGAGTACGGTTAGAGATCTTGGTGTTTTTCTGAATGACCGGTTGACCCTCGAACAACAGGTGTCATCAGTTGTTCGATCTGGTTTATTTCATCTCCAGAACATCGCCAGGATCCACCCATTCTTGACGTCCGATGATCTGGCTACGGTCATTCATGTTTTTGTCACAAACAGACTTGATTACTGTAATGCTTTATACCTAGGGTTGTCTGGAGGTTGATGCATTAACTGCAGCTAGTGCAGAATGCTTCAGCCAGGATGTTGACTGGTGCCTCTTTCAGGAATAATGTCACTCCTGTTCTGCGTGCTCTGCATTGGCTGCCTGTGAGCTCGCGCATCACCTTCAAGATCTGCTTGTTGACATAAAAGGCCTTGCACGGTTTTGGGACCCAACTACCTTAACGAGCTCCTGATTCCCTATTGACCTCTCAGCCCCCTAAGCTCTGCCGAGGCTGACTTGCTTGTGGTGCCTCCTTCTCTTCCTAAGAGACTGGGTAACAGAGCCTTTGGAACTGCTGCAGCAGTGCTCTGGAACTCTTTGCCACATTACATACATGCAGCCAGCTTGGTGAAGGCTTTTAAAGCCTCCTTAAAAATGTTTTTGTTTGAAAAAGCTTTTAGTTTTATTTAATTGCTGATTTTAATTCTTGGGGTTCTGATTTTACTGTAAACCACTCTGAGCCTATGGATAGAGCTCTATATAAATACAATTTGCCTTGCCTTGCCTTGCCTAGGTAGTTAGAGAGGGTACTCAGAAGTAGGATCAGTACACATAGGTAGTTAGGGGGGTAATCAGGAGTAAGACCGATACACACAGGTAGTTGGGGGGCAACCAGGAGTAGGATGATACACATAGGTAGTTAAAGAGGGGTTAAGCAGGAGTAGGATGATATACATAGGTAGTTAGAGAGGTAATCAGGAGGAGTAGGACGATACACATAGGTAGTTAGAGGGAAGGGGATAATCAAAAGTGGGAACGATACACATAGGTAGTTGGGGAAGGATACTCAGGAGTAGGACTTGTACTCATAGATAGGTTGGGGGGTAATCAGGAGTAGGATGATATACATAAGTAGTTAGAGGGAGGGGATAATCAGGAGTATGACAATACACATAGGCAGAGGAAGGGGATATCAGGAGTAGGACGATACACTTAAGTAATTGGTGGGGGTTGTAATCAGGAGTAGTACTGATCCACATAGGTAGTTAGAAGGGGATAGTCAGGAGTAGGATCACTACACATAGGTAGTTAGAGGTGGAGATAATCAGCAGTAGGACCAATACACATAGGTAGTTTGGGGCTAATCAGGATTAGAATGATACATGTATGTAGTGGGAAGGATAATCAGGAGTAGGCCCAATGTACATTGGTAGTTAGAGGGGAGGGTAATCAAAAGCAGGACAATACACATAGGTAGTTAGAGGGGAGTAAGCAGGAGTACAACGATACACTTAGGTAGTTAGAGGGGGGATAATCAGGAATAGAATAGTACAGGTTGGTAATTGGGTGGTTAATCAGGAGATGGATGATACGAAAACATAGTTAGAGGGGGTAATCAGATGTAGGGCACTACATATAGCTAATTAGAGGTGGAATAATCAGGAGTAGGATGATACACATAGGTTGGTGGGGGCTCTCAGGAGTAGGATGATACACATAGGCAGTTGATGGAGGATAATCAGGAGTAGCACTGATACACATAGGTAGTTACAGGAGGGGGATAATTAGAAGTAGGACCAATAAACATAGATAATTAGGGGGGGAATAAGGAGTAAGACTGAAACACATAAGTAGCTGGGGGTGATAATCAGGAGGAAGACTGATACACACAGGTAATTGTGAGAAGGGGTAATCAGGAGTATGATGATATCCATTGGTAGTTGGGTGAGATAATCAGGAATAGGACCAATACACATAGGTCATTACAAGGGGTAATCAGGAATACAAAACTCCGGCAGGATCTTCTTGCCTCCAATTGCTGTGACTGTCATTAGCCCACTCCTCATGGCAGCATCTCCCTCCCTTTAGTCACCGTGTCTGTTATTGCCTCCCCCTCATTCTCCCCTCCTAATCATTCCCCTCCTCTCCTTGGCTATTCCCCCCTCCGACAATGTCATTGTTGACTGCATTTATTTTATTCCCCTTCCCACTTCTCTTCCTTGTTCTCCTCCCCTCCTCCCCTACCCCTCTACTCCTGTCCTCAACCACTGTTCTCTACCTCCTCCTCTCCCCTCTTTGCTTTACAAAACCCCAACCCTGCTGGATTTTACTCCAGAATGTAACCAATCTGTTCCCTGGGGTTATATGTTTCTGTATTTTATCCTACATGGCATCCATGGATACAACTTACTAGTTATCTGTATTGTACCCTACATATTTTGTTACCACTGTATATTGTTGTTTTTGCTGTATTTGTTTTGGACTGTATGATGTGGAGCCTTTGTAAAGGAGTCTCTGACTCAAAGGTTGTAATTCTGAGACTTTAATAAATAAATATATGAAATATAGGTAGCTGTGGGATAATCAGGAGTAGGACCAATGTATATAGGTAGTTAAGGGGGATAATCAGGAGTAGAACAATACATATAGGTAGTTAGAGGGGGGTAATCAGAAGTAGAACTAATACACATAGGTAGTTACGGGGTAATCAGGAGTAGGACTGATACACATAGGTAGTTGGGGAGGCAATCAGGAGTAGGACAATATAGATAGGTAGTTAGAGAGGGGTTAGCAGGAGTGGGATGATACACATAGGTAGTCAGTGGGGTAATGAGGAGTTCGATGATACACATAGCTAGTTAGAGGGAAGGGGATAGTCAGGAGTGGGACCAGTACACATTGGTAGTTGGGGAAGGGTAATCAACAGTAGGACTCATACACATAGATAGGTTGGGGTAATCAGGAGTAGAACCAATTCACATAGGTAGTTTGAGAGGGATAATCAAGAGTAGGATGATACACATAGGTAGAGGGAGGGGATATGAGAGGGGTAATCAAGAGTAGGATGATACACATAGGTAGAGGGAAGGGATACTCTGGAGTAGGATGATACACGTAGGTAGTTACTGGGGGATAATCTGGAGTAGGACTGATTCACATACAGTAGGTAGTTAGAGGGGGTATTCAGGAGTAGGACTAGTACACTTAGGTAGTTAGAGGGTAGAGATAATTAGAAATAGGACTGATACTGTACATATAGGTAGTTGAGGGATAATCAGGAGTAGAACAATACACATAAGTAGATGGGGGATAATCAGGGGTGGATTGATGCACATTGATTGTTAGAAGGCAGGGTAATCAGGAGCAGGACAATACACATAGGTAGTAAGAGGGAAGTAATCAGGAGTATGATGATACACATAGGTAGTTAGAGTTGAGATAATCAGGAGTAGGAATATACACATAGGTAGTTGGATGGGTAATCAGGAGTTGGACAATACACAGATGTACTGTAGTTAGAGGGGAGATAATTGACAGTAGGACAATACACATAGGTAGAGGGAAGGGTATGATTAGGAGTAGCACAGAGACACATAGGATGTTGGAGGGGGTTAATCAGGAGTAGAACCGATACACATCGGTAGTTGGGGGGCATCAGGACTAGAACCAGTACATGTAGGTAGTTGGGGGTGATAATCAGGAGTGGGACTGATACACATAGCTAGTTGGGATAGTCAGCAGTAGAACCACACATATGTAGTTGGCAGTGATCAGAAGTAGGACAATACACATAGGTAATTAGAGGGAGATAATCAGGAGTAAAATGATGCACATAGGTACTTTGGGTAGTCAGGAGTAGGATAATACACATAGGTTGTTTGAGATGGGGTAATCAGAAGTAGGACAACACTCACAGGTAGTCAGAGGAAGTAATCAGGAGTAGGACGACACACATAGGTAGTTAGAGGGAGGGGGTTATTCAGGATTAGTTCCAATACACATAGGTAGTTAGAGAGGGGATAATTGGGAGTAGGGCGATATACACTGGTAGTTAGAGGGGGGACAATTGGGAGCAGAACAATCCACATAGGTAGTCAGTTGCAGGTAAATGGCTGCACTCACCCTCCTCATATAAAGAGGAACTGCTTGCAAATTCAAAAGAAAACTCCTTAATTTAGGCAATAATCACCACACGCAATGTGAGCAAATATACAGGAACAAAGGTGGTGGCGAAACCACCACCTCCTTACATTTTGCCTCCACCAATAGGATGCTTCATCACAAGATGAGCATTTGTGATAAGGGTTCTACTTTTAAAACAAAATTAACCAATGACGTGCTCACAGCATCTGCACATCATGCATGTATTAAACCTTAAATCACCCAGCAGTGCTTACACCTTGTTACAATCACAGCGCAGTTCCTTTTTAAATGGATTCACTCTTAGTACTTGTAAATCAGGTTTCTAAACACATCCTAAATATCTCCAGCGAGAACCCTAGGACAGAACATAAGAAATCAGCATCAGCAGCAGTAAGGCATTTTCTTGTGTTTCAACATATGTATAAATATGCAGATATATTTGCTACAAGTCAGTTACAGCAGAGAAGGACAAGCTTATAACTCAGGTCCCTCACCTTCCCGGGGGATCATTTTTTATGTACTGAACAAAGGGGAAGTGTTTTTTGGTTCCATACAGATGGCCTAAGAATCCAAAACATAGTGAATTTAATTACATTCATGGGCCCAGATATTCAAACTGTGCCAGGCTGTGGCACAAGCCTGGGCGCAGCACAACTTGACTGCGCAAGGGCGTTGACTGGACAATATTCAACGGAGCTGCACCATGGCACAACATCATTGAATATCACACCCTGGCCACCCACAGAGTGCATGGTGCAGTGGAACCGCGCCAGCGCAAGTGGCCAGAGTGGAGCAGGGGGATGCACTAGTGCAAGTTTCATTGTGCTATGTGCAGCAACTGCGATATTCAAAAGTAGACATGCAAATGGAGCCATAATGCATGCAAGGCACACATGGGGCCATTTGCACGTCATTATGCCCCATTTACATGCAGGTGTGCCAATCCCCGATGTCTTGCGCCTGGCGCCCTGCCAGGCAGCAGCCATCAGGGACCGATGCCCCATGCAGCACGGCAATGTGCTCCACAGCCCAATCATGGGCTGCAGTAAAAAAGAGAAAAATCATCAATATCCCTGGTGGTCCAGGGGACCTGCCCGCCCAATTGCGGGCTAAGTAAATAAATAACAATCATCAATATCCCTGGTGGTCCAGTGGACCTGCCCGCCTGATCGCGGGCTAAGTAAATAAATAAAAATCATCAATATCCCCGGTGGTCCAGTGGACCTGCCCGCCCGATCGCAGGCTAAGTAAATAAATAAAAATCATCAATATCCCTGGTGGTCCAGTGGACCGCTGTCAGCACAATCGTGGGCATTTGTAATAAAACTAAAGAATTACGTCCAATATCCCTGGTGGTCCAGTGGACCGTTGCCTGCCCAATTGCGGGCTTAAGTAAACTGAAGAAACCTATTTCCCTGGTGGTCCAGTGGACCACTGACAGCCCGATCGTGAGCTTAAGTAAACTGAAGAAACCTATATCCCTGGTGGTCCAGTGGACCCCTCCCCACCCGCCCACTGATCCCCACTGCCCGCTCCCCAGTCAGCGGTGGTGGCACCCACCTTCCTGCCGCCCACCGACTGACACCGTCGACAAGGCTGTCGCCCATTGGTCCTGGCGTGAGCCAATGGGCATGCAACTCCGTGCCATACTACACATTCAGATATGTGAATGGATCCATTCACATATCTGGAATAATAATAGTATATTATGAGCTACACACCATTGCTCATGCTGTGGACCGTGGGCGCAGCCCGACGTGACGGTGTCAGCTGCAGCAGGCAGGCGGGTGGGGTGCTCCACCTGCTGCTGACCGGGGAGCGGGGCAGTGGGGATCAGTGTGCGGGTGGGAGGGTCAGCTGGACCACCAGTGATATGGGTTTCTTCATTTTTTACCTAAGCCCATGATCAGGCTGTCAGCGGTCCACTGGACCACCAGGGAAATAGGTTTCTTCAGTTTACTTAAGCCCACGATCGGGCTGTCAGCAGTTCACTGAACCACCAGGGAAATAGGTTTCGGATCAGTTTACTTAAGCCCGCGATCGGGCTGTCAGCGGTCCACTGGACCACCAGGGATATGAGTTTCTTCATTTCACTTAAGCCCGCGATCGAGCAGACAGCAGTCCACTGGACCACCAGGGATATTGGACGTAATTCTTTAGTTCTATTACAAATGGCCTCGATCGGGCAGACAGTGGTCCACTGGACCACCAGGGATGTGGGAGGTTTTATTACTTTTACTAATGCCCGTGATTGGGCATGGGGGCACCACCACAGAGGTGCAGCCGGAGCTCGGGTGGCTACCCACAGGTGGCAGCTGCCGTGTTGCACCCTGCAATACAGCAGCTCACCTGTGGATGGCCATCCATTGTTCCTTTTTTGGATCAACTTTGTGCTGGCGCGGGTAGGGGTTGTGCATACAGGCTCCACACATCCCAGGCTGAATATCAGGCTGTGCAGGTATGGCACGCCCCCTACATGCGCCTGCAATACTGATGTGCTCCGGCATTGGGATTTATGCCGCAAACTTTTCGTTTGAATATCATGCGGGGCACATCAGTGGGTTGCGCATGGTGCAACACTGTTGCACCATGCTCAACCCTCCAGTTTATCTGGGCCATGGTGTTTAGTAGTGGTGGGTGAAGTGGCCAAAACTCGCTCTGCGAAGTGATTCGCTGAGTAATGCAGAATCCGCAAAATACTCCACAACGCAAAGTGGAGTACTTCACGTCATAATGGGGAATGCAAAGTACATTGAAAACAATCACTTCGCATTATTCTGCCTTCCCCAAACCACTTCTCCACCAATTTTAAGGTGAAGTACATTGAAATCAATGCGCTTCGCCTTGTTTTGAGCTCCAAAGGTAAATTTTGCAGTGCTTCATGGGACTGCAGGTCACATGGGCTCTAGATTGTTCTGCACAGCCTCAGTTCTGTGTAGTGTGTGAGTACTGGATGATGGAGACAGTTTCCTCACAGAACTCTGAGAGTCAAATCCTCTAAAAGCTGTTAAAAAGCCTTTTTGAGCTATTTTTTTTTGCTTGCAATTTAGTACATCGATTGTAGGAAACCCTCTTGTGCTCATATCATCGAGCGTTTATTGTTTGTGTGTGGATTTTGAATCTTAATTTAGAACAGTCAGTCTGTGTTCTGTGAAGTGTGCTTTAGGGGAAGGGCGTATCTGTAGTATAGGTAGATTAACTGGGAGAAAATGGCAGTCTTTCTGTTTTGGTTATATTTTTCTTACCTGTATATAACTGTGTTAATGTACACACAGTAATATTTTCAGTAATTCTTGAAATTTTTTGCTGATTGTTGTGGTGCAGCAGTGTATGATTTCAGTATGTTTAAAACATTTGGTTATATTACTAAAGTTTTTCGATTTTCTGCTCATTACTTGTAGTGTGTGTGAGTGTGTGTGTGTGATGCGTGCCATTAAATCAGACACTTTTAATTGTGCCACAGAGTAATTGCAGCAGTGTGAACCTGCTATTCACCACACCTGCATGAATTTTTTATACTGCTTTGTGGTATCTTTACTGGTAGTGGACTGTCTGTTACTGCCGTGCACTCCCCCCCCAAACAGGGAAAAAGGTATTCTTTTCCAGATTTGGATTTGGGACTTGTGAGCACTGGTTTGGTGTTGTTGTGCCTTTGCGTCTGCATCTCTTGAGTGCGCAGTGCAATCTTAATCTGTCTGTGCATTTGCAGTACACCATTAATTCTGGGAGACTTTGCATTTCTTCTTATGCTCTCATTTCAGTTCGTCAGCACTGCGGAATTTTCTGATTATAAGACAGTAGCATTTTTGGGGATGTGCATTAATTCTGGTGACCGTGTGTGACCACTGCATGCATGACAGAGTGCACCATTAGTTCTGGGAGACTTTGCATTTCTTGTTATGCTCTCATTTCACTTTGTCAACACTGGGGAATTTTTTGGACACAAGACAGTAGCATTTTGGGGATGCAGTTTAATTCTTATGACTGTGTGTGACCACTGCATGCATGATGTAGTGCACCATTAATTCTGGGAGACTTCGCATTTTTTGTTACCCTGTCATTTCACTTCATCAGCATTGGGGAATTTTCTGGACACAAGACAGTAGCATTTTGGGGATGCAAATTATTTCTGGTGGCTGTGTGTGACCACTGCTCACATGACTGAGTGCACCATTAATTCTGAGACACTGCATTCCTTGTTACACTCTCATTTCACTTTGTCAGCACTGGGGAATTTTCTGGACACAAGACAGTAGTGTGACCCTGAGCAAGTCACTTAACCTCCTTGTGCTCCCAGGTCACTCCTGTAAAAAAGTTTTCAGCTTAGTGTGCTATACCTGGTTAAACAACGAAATAAAAAATAAAAATGTTAGGGATGCACATTAATTCTGGTGACAGTGTGTGTCCACTGCATGCATGACGGAGTGCACCATTAATTCTGGGAGACTATGCATTTTTTGTTACCCTCTCATTTCACTTCGTCAGCACTGGGGAATTTTCTGGACCCAAGATAGTAGCATTTTGTGGATGCGCATTAATTCTGGTGACTGTGTGTGACTAATGCAAGCATGACGTCTGAGTGAGCCATTAATTCTGAGAGACTTTGCATTTCTTGTGCTCTCATTTCCCTTTGTCAGCACTGGGGAGTTTTCTGGACACAAGACATGAGCATTTTTGGGGATGCACATTAATTCTGGTGACTGTGTGTGGGAAGGGCTGCCAATATTGCTGTCATTTTGCCTTACTTCATGCTAAGCAGAATGACAATGCGAAGTAATAATTACAAGGCAAAGTGAGCCTTTTGCATTGGCCACATGACGTAGCAGAGTGCCAACATGAAGTACCCACTTTGCAGGCACTTTGTCAGTGAACTTTAAATTCACTGCATCTCTAGTGTTTAGTGGATTTCAGAATTGGATCAACTATCTGTCACAAACCCACTCAGCAGGTCAGCCCTCTATTCCCAAAGTGCCAACCTCTGAGTGCAGTCTTGTGAACAGTTAATAGAAACAGGGTAACCATCCTGTCTGTTTTGTGAGTTTGAATCAACCTTTGGTCTCAGTTCTGGAGGGATTCAAACTGTGAACCTCTTACTAGTGTACCCAATGCACAGGCTCAGATAATTCTGTCTTTGGGGGGCCAGATATCTTTGCCTATGGGCACCTAACCAGGTGTACAAAATGAACCCTTAAAAACTCTAATAAAGACCTCAGATTGCTCTTACCTTTCTCCAGTTTGGTATCACCATTCAAGCTTATGCAGAGTGTCTGCTTTAACCATATATACTTCACTTATTAAAGACAAAAATTCAACGACAGACCAAGTAGGCTCTAAAAATAGAGTTTTACCAAAATAGATAAAAAATATGTAAAACATAAAGTACAGAACTATATATCACAAGAACCATACAATCTTTTAAAAGAACAAGGTTTTAATAGTGTAATTCCTACTTCAGTACTTAGATTTGTCTCTCTTCCAAATACCTGCTTAAAATGCTCAAAGATGTTTCTTTGTCAGAGTGTAGATAAAAGTGTCTCTGAAGGAAAACAATACTCTTTAAAAAACTGTATTTGCCAACCCCTTTGTGTGAGGTCACCTAGCTCCTCCTCTGTTTATTAAAAATCATATGCCCAGGAAGTTTTATCATTTTAGAAGGAAAGTTAATTAAGGTTACATCAGCAGAAACTCCTTTCCCCATGTGATTTCCCCAATCAAGTCTGTAAAATTCCTTTCATCTATGAGCAGTATCTCCTCTGACACAGACATCGAAGCATCTATGATTTTGCACCAGTGTGCTAAACCTGGTTTCCTCCTCGAAATGTCATAAAAGGGATACTGATTTCCCTCTTAGCAGTTAAAGCTATATTTAACTTAGAAAAACAGGAGATTCTTGATTAAGGCCTGTTCTAGTCTGTAACTAGCTTCTGGCCTTCCAGGTAACACCTTGTATCTAAAGCCTGTGTGTGTGTGTGTGTGTGTGTGTGTGTGTGTGTGTGTGTGTGTATCTCACATGCTGTCTCAGCATCTCTCATGAGAGACAGTCCATAACACATTTTTATATTACAAAACAATCATAGTGTACTCAGAACTGGCTGTCCACATGTCACATTATCCACTGTAGGGAACCTGAATATTTTCAAAAATTCATTATTTAGCATTCATTTTTTAAATGAAAAGGGTTTAACCTCAAACTTCCCATTTAATCCTGGTTTATGTAAGGCTCCCAAATGGAAGATCCATTCTTGTTCTTTCTGGTTCAATAGATTGACTAGTTAGAGGGGGGACAATCAGGAGTAGAACAATGCACATAGGTAGTTGGGGGTAGTCACGAGTAGGCTGATATACATAGGTAGTTGAGGGGTAATCAGGAGTTGAACAATACACATTAGTGGTTAGAAGGAGTAATCAGGAGTAGGACGATACACATAGGTAGTTAGAGGGAGAGGGTTAATGAGGAGTAGGACCGATGTGCATAGGTAGTTAGAGGGAGAGGGTTAATCAAGAGTAGGATGACACACATAGGTAGTTAGAGGGAGAGGGTTAATCAGGAGTAGGACTCATGTGCATAGGTAGTTAGAGGGAGAGGGTTAATCAAGAGTAGGACCAATGTGCACAGGTAGTTAGAGGGAGAGGGTTAATCAGGAGTAGGACCAATGTGCATAGGTAGTCAGAGGGAGAGGGTTAATCAGGAGTAGGACCAATGTGCATAGGTAGTTAGAGGGAGAGGGTTAATCAGGAGTAGGACCGATGTGCACAGGTAGTTAGAGGGAGAGGGTTAATCAGGAGTAGGACCACTGTGCATAGGTAGTTGGGGGGGGGGGTAATCAGGATGATTTATAGGGAAACCAAATTCTTCCTTTCTTTGCCACAGATTATTCTGGTTGAAAATCTTCTCGATCTAACGATATATCCTGAATTGAGGACGTAATAGAGAAAGCTTCAAGTTTGCCTTCGTCTTTCTTCATGCCCCTCCCCCCACACTTTCTACATCATTGGTTTCTAGTGAAAACAGGGGATGGCTTGTCTGATTTCATTTTCTGTCTCCAAACATGTGCCTGTTTTTTCTTAGCTGTTGCAGGCAATTCAAAATTGTCAGGGGGAGGAGGGGGCATATCCCTCTTAGAGCCTAGTACCAGTTTTAGAGAAGCTCCCTGACAAGAAGACATGGGAGGCTGAAGATAAACATCTGTTTACATTCCCTATTAAACTCCACATTCCATGCTGTAGGAGGCATTTGACTTTGAGTATTAATGTCAGGTGCCTTCGCTGGTTGGTGGGAGCCAGAAGGGGCATAGAAATTTCTTTGGAAGGGGGCTGTCTAGCTAAAGATGGTGATTTGTTCTCAGCACGTCTGACTCTCAATGCAGTACAATGCAGTATTAATCTTAATATTTGTAACAGAAGCAAATTGAATGGTGTGAATGGATTCTCATGGACCTAAATGGATTTTGCTTGCTGTAAGCTATGATTTGAACATTTTTCAATAAAGTGAAGTATTTAATTTTATTCTGCTGTGTATGTGCCACATTTCTTTGGATGTGAAGTTGAAACATGCTTTAAATGTGAGCACCCCTCGTTTTGAGTGCTGATAGTGATTTTTCTTCAATTTGAAGAAAGTGATCAGATCAGACTAGCTGGAGATTAGGTAAGCAAGTTCCTTTCTGAGATCTCAGAGTGTACAGTGCCAGTAGGTGGTGGGTGGTGTGGGCCTGGGGTTGCTTGTGCTTGTTCCTTACTCTGGACATGGGTTTGCCCTCCTGTAATAAGAGATTCCTAGTCAACGTTAACTCTGTCCATCCTATTATGAGCTGCCCATAGACACTGGCTATATGAGTGTCCTTCCTCTTCACACTTGTTGCAGCGGAATGGATCGGTGCACTGCAGGCTCACATGACCATATTCAAAGCACAAGTTACATTATAGTTTATTACATATGGAACTCAAGTGTGTTTTTGCTCCACGCTTGTGACATGTCCATGGCTGTCCTGGATCAAAAAAAAACCTATCTCCTAATATAAAAGCTTCTTGGCAGATTACTAAGGCTTGGTTGGTTTGGTTTAACTGTACTGTAACCTTCTAACCTCCGGTTCAAACCAAATCACTGTCTAGAATGGGAATGGGATGATCCAGAATCTTACAATGCTGGCAAAGTCAGTACAGGATGTGAGATATATTAATGCCTTTATTGCAAAATAAAATGGAGATTGTTTTCATGGCTGGTTTTGTTAGTGGTATGACCAAAAAAGAAGACAATGCTGGGGAATTTTTAGGTTTGTTATATTTGGTCCACAAATGTTCTAAAGAAGAAGACACATTTTTAACGCTTAAATCAAAAGTAGGTTTGCCTGCCACATTTATTAATGCTAGAGGACAGCAGCTACAAACCTCGTAGACCCCTTCAGCTGAGTTTTAATAGCATAAGACATCTCTGAGATAGTAGTGATCACCCTTATATTTGAGTGTTTCTTCTCTGTGTGTGCTCTCCATGAGCAGCGAAGAGATCCACCATAAAAAATTGAGGCCTATTAATGTTGGTTTTGAGGGAGTGCTTCGGTACTAGTGCAGGAATCATTTTGTGCAGAATTAGAACATTAATGTTCTGTCTGGTTCATTAACTTTTTGCGCTGATTCCCTCCAGAGAAATCTTCCCCACATCTCCATTATTCCTTGGAGTATCTGCTGAACCAGAGTTTGCCTGTGCTGTGGAGGGAGTTTCTTGTTTCAGACTGGGGAAGCAGGAGCAGTCTTTGGGAGTGAGATGTTGTTTTCCAGAGGATTTACAATTGTCTCTGTATTTGTATCAGTAGCAACATACTCAGATATTGTTTCAACAGAGCAGTTGTCAGAGACCATCTCACCTTCCACCCATTCTTCAAGCACCTGGTTTAGTACAGAAGTAATGATATTTTCAGACCGAGAGTCATTTTGTTCAACAATAACCATTGCAATTTTAGGCAGCCACCTCCGCAATTTTAGGCAGAGAGGTCATGGCAGTAACAGCAGGCTTTCTTACCTGCTTACCCACTGTCTCAGCAATAATGCCCACTGCTGACAGAGGGGAGCCAAATCGACCCTTCTGCTGATCTTTTCCACCCTGCTGTTGCTATTATTTTCTTTGGAATCCAATTTGATTCAGTAGTTGCTGGCAGGGTTGATGCCAGTTGGCCATTTCCGCAAGCTGAGGATTTTACTTGCATCTGTTTTTGGTTTGGCAGGCTTTTCAATGTTAGACACTATCACTGTGCCAGCCTACAGTTTCTTTTCAGAAATTGACAAGTTGGAGCCTCGTTGCTGTGCTGAAGCATGGCACTGTTTGTCTCCGTACAGTTTTTCCTCCTCTTCGGCCAAGAGTCTCAACAATTGTTTTTTCCTTATTACTTCATAGTACATTACTTCAGACAGGCAATCTTCTTGTGACCCATCCATCTTTGAGACTGCATCCTCTGTTTCCTTAGAGGAGTCCATTACCATGTCCTGGCACTGCCAGTTGGTCAGCTTGCAAAACATCAGAATTCAACACAGAGACAAGACCAGTATTGGGGCTCTCCAAAGCACCAGTAAGCACATCTCCCTCTATTTCTTCTGACCCCCCCCCGGTTCTGCCCTGTGTGTTTCTGATGACTATGTCTGATCAGACTGTTTATCTGCTATTTCTGTATATCTGTTGATTGTATTATCTACCATGTATTTGCTTCTCAAATTCTGTATTTCTCCTACCAATGTTTCAGCACTATTCATCAAGCATTCATCACTATTGTGGCTGCTGTCAATGCTACAGTTGTTATTACTGCATTCATTGTACATATTTCTACATCTGAAACAAATACCCCTGACATGGAGCCTTTGTAAATGAGTCTCTGACTCAAAGGTCTTATAATTCCGAGATATAAATAAATAAATAGATAAATATTTCCTCTATGCTGGCTGTCAAAACTGTAGGTTATCAACCTCCTTCTCCCTCCTTATCAGCTGGGTCGGCCACCTTCCTAACTGGCAAGAGGACCAGCAGCACCCACTCTCAAAGGGTATGGAACTTTTTCCTAGTGTCATGGCCAACATCCCCACATCAATAAGAACAGGTCCATGTAACTCCCCCCAAGAATGCACTCTGAAACAAGCTGTCACAGCTTAGTGTGCCTTTCCTGGTCACAAATTACAAACAAAAAAGTCACAGGGGTCCTTACCACTACAAAACATCTGGTCTACTACCCTCTTGACCAGCAAATATAAATAAATGTTTTGTACACCTGGGTAAATGAATTTTTTTTAAGAGGCACATCTGAAACTAGAATGTTTTTCAAAGTAAGGTAAGGCAGTAGAAGTAAATGGCTCTTAAAATTTATCAGTGATTGTCAGGATTCCAAGTCAAAATTGTACAAATCTGCAAAACATAACCAGTCACCACGTGTTGATAGTTAATCTAATTAATTTGTATAATTGCACATTTATTTTGCTGACACATTTATATTCTTGCTGCAAACTGTATTTCTGCTTTAAATTGTATCTGTGTTGTAAATTGTATTTTTGCTTTACATTGTATCTGTGTTGTAAATTGTATTTTTGCTTTACATTGTATCTGTGTTGTAAATTGTATTTTTTGCTTTACATTGTGCTTGCTGGTTGCACCTGGAAATATGCTTTGGCTGAGTGTGCTCTTCCTGGAAAAAACATTATTAATAAATAAATTGCTGTACAGACTATAAAAGCCTACATTGCTATAGTCCAAGGCATCTTGCTCCCTAAACTGCTCTATGGGATGTCTTATATTTGCAGCCTCCAAAACTACTCTACAAAAATGGTATGGGGCATAGCATAACTTATGCCACTTTGCCCTGGCTTCTAACTGACATACTTACCATTGTATACTGTACTTTAAACTTGGATGGGTGCCCCCACATGCCCTATGTGACCTTACACTGGACGGTGTCATCGATAACATTGTGCATAATCAGTCATCCCTAGCATCGCTTCTTCTACCTAAGGTCCTCTGATCTTGATTTCCCATCAATACCAAAGACTAAAACCAAATTAAGTGAGACTGCCTTCTCCTTCACTGCTCCCAAACTTTGAAACTTCATCCAGGCTACAATTCGGTAGTGCCACACTAGCCAGCCTTCCAAAGTGCTTATCCATTCTATCTGCTTAATACAACAACATGTTCCTGCCCTTAATCAGCATACATTTGTTGTTGGGCTTCCTTGTAATGTGTTTAATTTAGGCATCTTGTCATAGCAAGCCTATTGCACGTGTTTATTGTTATAAACTAGTTATGTTGCAAATACTGTCCAGTGTTTTGTACCTTCACTTATTCTCACCAACTATTCCACTCTGTATTGTATTTTATATTCTGTAACTTTTTTAAATGGTTTCTGTTGTGCATTACTGTTTCATTAACTCTTCTTTTTCTGTTGTGTTATCTCCCAGGGTGTGCCTAAAAATAGGCAACTGTTTGTCTAGTGCACTCACCTAGTCAATAACAACTAAATGAATAAAATAAATAACGTGTGCAGCAAAATGCTTCGCTAACAAGTAAACAAAACAACATATCACTTATAGGTCAGCTACAGTAAACACCATGGAAAATAAAACATATGTATCAGGGTTTGGTTAATAGAAAAGAAACATCTATGCAGGCATAGTGCAAGCAGCATCACATGCATGAAAGTCCCTTGGTTTGAAAATTTGGTTAACAAGAAATTCAAAGGTTAGTTCAGTGGTAAGAAAGACTACTGGGTCTCTGAGGCTCTTTGCAAATTGTATGTTAGAGTTAGTTCCATGGAAGAGGTGAGTTTCTATTGTAGGATACTTTTGATCCTCAATATGATCAGAATTGATTATTTTGGTGGCATTTAGCTAGAGGAGATTTGGTCTCAGCTATGCATCAATAATGGAAGGCATGAAAGCAGAGAAGAAATCGAATAATTGTGTTGGGTGGTATCGACACAGAAATGGTGGTCAAGGTTGAACAGTGAGATCAGATGGCCAGGACAGAAATGGGCAGGCTAGAATATTTAGAACCAAAATGTAAGGTAGCCTGTGGCAGATACTTCAGTTACCAGTTGGGAGGCAGTATAGTGCAGTGGTTTAAGGCTCTGAGCTGCAAATCTGGTGACATCTAGCAGACCAGACCTGGGTTTGAATCCCACAGCTTTCACTTGCATACTGTGTGACCCTGAGCAAGTCACTTAACTTCCCTGTACTCCCAGGTTGCTCCTATAAAAAAGCTTTCAGCTTAGTGTGCTACTCCTGGTTAAACAACTAAAAAAAAAAAGAGACTGTTGGTTACATGAGAAGAGCCTGAACACGATGAGAGAAGCATTATGGAAAATGAGAATTGTACAATAGTTGTTTTTTATTTATAGTAGTGTTGGGAATCTGAGACCTGATTTCCAGTTGCTGTCTTTGGTGGCTCAACATTGGGTGCAAAGAGACACCTTGCTGTGCCACTACTTAAATCAGTGCACTTTGCTAATAGGGCTCATCCCTTCTTGCCACCATGTGAGCTGCTTCTCATCTGCAGCAGATGTCCTGTGGTGACGGGCAGCTCATGATGGACACAGAAGTCTGCCCATGTATTCCTACACCATGAGGCCAGACACCACCAAACAGCGAGAGTCGCTGAGAGGCCATGAGGAGGAGTGGGCTGAACCCCCTTCCTGTGCACCAGCAGGACATTAAATAGTGTTACATTTTCATGCTAGGAGTAAGAGGTAGAGACAATGTAGGTCTCTTGTAGACCAACCAAATGGTCTGCACCTGGGACTGCAACACAACTCCCAGACATCAGAGGCCCCTACCTGAACTGCTTACTTAAACAACCTGGTCTCAAGCATACCCTAGCACAAGGGCGCCAGCTTAAGGATGTAATACTGGGACATCATCATGGGGTGGCAGATGGCCCACCCCTCAACCAAGTGATCTGAGGTAACTCTAGTCATGCCTCATTGTGCTATATTCCTACTTATTTAATGTATCTTAGTCTAGCCTTAACCACTGTTGATCAAACTTATCTGTGTTGCATCAAATTCCTTTAGTGTTCTCTTTGCTACACATTAGCTATATGGCCAGATTTTCATGATAATTGTGATTGCCTCATCTAATAATATTCCATAATTACATACTGTATGTGCTAATCTACAGTGGAGCCAGCCAGGATGCAACGCAGTATCCTGTGACTCTGTGTGACAAAGGGGATTAGCTGCTATTGAAACTGCCTTGTTTCCTGCAGTAACTCTGTTGCACTATGCTGCAGTTTTGTGTTGCATCCTGGCCAGCCCCACTGTATACAGACAAAAAATAAAATGCTACTCCTGGGGTTCCTTTTTATCTTGAGTTCACTGAGCTACAACATACAAAGCCATGGTAAAAAGTATCCACCTCACAATGCCTTTTCACATATAGGTGGGTATTTCTTAGGCCTATGAGATGCTAACACAGCTCTGTTGACCCTACTCTTGGTTACTGATAGACTGCATTAGTGGTATGCCCTCTCCTTAGTGTCATCTGTTAATAAATCTCTATCTAATCTCATACTGATTTCAAAACCTATTTCAAGTCAAGTTAAGAAGGTCTGCCTTGAATCAAAGAAGTTATGTGCTGTTACTCTGTGTGAGTAATGTCAAAGTGAACCCAGGTCCCAGATGAGCAGTATCCATTGCTTAACTTCCATAGACTTTGCTTTGTTGAACGGTATCAGACTCATGCCCATCCATGCATCTGCAGTAGCATACTTAAGACACAGAAACACAGCAGATGCATTGGTGCAACCAAGTAAACAACAAACTAGAGGAACTCTGCTAGCATTAGTTTATTTCAAATATCTGCACACGGATCTCTGGTGCTTCAAGCCTGTAGTAAGGCTCTTCATCTCAGGAGGGGGTAGTACATAGCAATACAACATTAAATACTGGTTCTTTAAAGAAACAGTGCTTTACATCAGATCTATATGTCACATATAAAGCTACCCAAATACAATAGGTGTCCTTGTTTCCAAGTTGCTTAAGATACTGGACAACATAAGAATTTGGGCAGCTTGCTCCAACCCTGATGCGCCACTTATAAGTAAAGTCTAGCTAAACAGTTCAGTTGCTAGCAGTGCACTGTCTCAAATTGCTTAAACCTTTTATAGACTCAATTGCCCAATGTGAGGCTTGCTCTCAATCTGCAACAGGTTGCCCTCCACACTAAGCATCTCTCTCTCTCTCTCATTACCTACAATAATAGCTCTCTCCTCAACCAGGAAGTCATAAAAAAGCAGCATTGCAAGCTGCTCTAGGCCCCCCTCCCACAGATGTGATAATATCATGGATCATCTCCTTAAATTGTAAGATCACATAACAAAGAAATCGTTATTCTCACTTATCTAAATTATGACTGACTTGGGGAGTCACGTGATGCAGTGCACCGGGTAACACACTCCTGCCTAAGCTCCTACCCTCTGCTCCGTTTTATATTGTTTAACTACGTTTCTGTAGCGGTTTATATTTTATTTTCTCGAGCTAGTTTTCTGCAACCCGGTACTTGCACTGCTGTGGTCAAATGGAGATAGAGATGAAGAAAAGTCTGCCTAACACACTCCCCCTTCGTCTCCTGAGATTGCCCCAAAGAAGACCAAGGCCTCGTCTGCAATACTGTCACAGCCTTCCGGCGCTAGCAATGTGGACTCAGAGTCTCTCACCCTAGCCAGATTTTTAGACAAATTTCAGCCCTTTAAACTGGAGCTACAGCCGATTTGGGGGGAAATTAAATCTGTCTCCAACACTGTGGAATCTCTGGCACAGAAGACTTTTGACAATGAGGTCTGTATACGCTCCTTAGAGCACAAGCAAGATCAAGCCGGATCTAAACTGGTGGCCATCCGGCAATGAGTAGCCAAACTGGAGACAAAAGTTGAGGATTTGGAAGGCCAAAGTTGCCACAATAATGCGATACTAATTGGCCTCCCAGAGCGAGAAGAAGGCTCGGACCTGGTCAAGTTCACCAGAAAACTTGTTGCAAAAATAGCAGGCCCATCTCCGTTTGGCACCGACTACACCATCGAAAGAGCTCATAGAGTGCTCCATCCAACACCACCTCAAGGAGCTGCCCCTAGATCTTTCATCTTTCGTTTCCTGAACTATCAGGAGAAACAGCATTTTTTGGCTAAAGCTCAGGAATCTAAAGAGCTTACATGGGAAGGTGCTAAGATCAGAATTACTCAAGACCTAGCCCTGTCTGTGTGCCAGAAACGTGCTTCCTACCATCCTACAGTTGCGAAACTAATAGCAGAAGCTATTAAATTTAGGATGAGTTACCCTGCCGAATTGCAAGTGCTCATGGCAGGCTCCTGGCATGCGTACGAAGATGCTGAAGCTGCGGCTGCCAATCTTAGGGCTGCCTTTCCAGATCTTTTTCGCACCCTTTGAAGCTGGAACTGGAAGTGCTCATCTGTTACTCTGTCTAGCAGACTGGGATGTCTGTTAAGGGCTCCCCCTTATCTTTTTAAGCAAAGGCACAGGGAAGGGAAATGATGGAGGTACCCTGGTCTCTGTTAGGGATTTGAACAGTTTCCCTCTGACAGACTGTACTCACCAGTTATGAAGCGGTATTTCCTGAGGTTTTGACTTTCGGGAGTTTGCTGTGACCTCTTCTAGCAGCCCCACAAAGACACCCAAATGAAAGCAGGGAGCCTTGACCTCATGGGCAACTCGTACCACTCGCTGAATGGTTCCCCGGCAGTCTATATTGGTTCCCTGAGTTAATGTTTCCGATGGAGACCTACGTATGGTTTGTCCAAAGAACTCAATGTGATGCTGTGACTGCGTTAATATTACTTCATAGTGTTTGGAATATGGAACAGCGCCTGTGTTTCTATTATAGATTTGTTATTCTCACTTCGGGTGTCCACCCTAAGTGGTAATACAGGTTGTTTATTGCTAGATGGCGCCAAAGACTGTATGTGCTGCCCTTTTTTTATAGTGACTGCATAATGGGTTTACACTGGGTAAAATGTTCGGTTTGACATTATTCGAGGAGAAATAACTCTCTCAGGGGGCAATCTTTATATATTTTGCTTGCCTGACAAAGGAAAAGGACACATTATATGTTTGTTTGGAATGTTTTGCTTTTGTCCCCTCTTTTGTTTAGCAGTGCCTAGGTTTTATTTCCATTCGCCATGGTGGCGTTCCTACCCTAGGACAGGGTTAAGATATTATGTCTGACTGCTTTACTTTTATGCATAGGGCTTACTGATATTATTTATCAACAAGGGCAGCTAGTTTGGGATTCCAGGATACTGTATGTAAATACTGTTGGCTTCAAAGATAATCGCTGCAATACAAATTGTTGAAAATGTTATTGTATTGGCTAGTCAAGCTGGTTGTTGGGGGCGACGGGGTAAGTATAGGTGAGCTGTTTATCATGTGCCTAGCAATGTGTGGATGGGAGTGGGAGGTTGGGCCTTGTTTTATGGTTTTGGGGTCTTTATTTGGGGGTTGATATGTGGATATTGGGGGGACTGGTTGGGTGGGGAAGGGGATGGGTAAGCACAGCATATACTCAACAAGTGGTGTTAGTGAGTGCAGTAATAGGTGTGGGAGCTTTACTACGACCGATTGCAGTCACTCAGAAGTAGATGGCTAGAATTGTCGAGTGTATTACCTGAAATGTTAAAGGGGCCAGACATAAAATTAAACAATACTCAATTCTGAAGTATCTGAATCACCTCAAAACAGAAATCATGTTTTTACAAGAGACGCATCTCCTAAATGCTGAAGCAGTTAAGATGAGGCATCTGCAGGTGGGGCAGGTATTTATGGCACAGGGCACTACCCAGAGTAGAGGGGTCATGATCTTGGTACATAGATCTATCCCTTTCCAGCCTCTCCAAATTGTCTCTGACCCTGGGGGTAGGTTCCTGTTTGTAAAGGGGAAACTTTACACTTTGGATGTTCTCCTGGGCAGTATCTATGGTCCAAACATAGATACTCCTGGGTTTTTTGTCAAAATTCTGGAAGTGGTGCACTCATTTCCTGACCTTCCCATAATAATAGGGGGTGATCTCAACCTGGTGTTTGACCAGGTGATAGATAGGTCGGGACGATCTCGTTCCGGCCTCTCGCCCGCTCAGAGGGCTTTCAGGGATTTACTGGACTCTGCTGGATTGTGTGATGTGTGGCGAGTGCTTCATCCTAATCAAAGGGAATACACCTTTGTCTCACCAGTTCATGGTACCTCCTCCCGGATTGATTATATTTTGATAACTCAAAACCTTTTACCCGGGGTTGTAGATTCTAATATTGTTTCGGGCCCACTTTCAGATCACTCGGCTGTCACCTGTCAGTTCTCAATAGCGTCCTTGCCCCAGAAGGGCAGCAGGTGGAAGCTCAATAATCAAATCCTAAAAGAACTGGATAAGGTTGCCTATATAGCATCCCAAATTTAGCAGTTTATGGTCATAAAATAACAACTCTACGGGAACCTGATATAGAGTGGGGAGCTCTTAAAGCATATTTGAGAGGGATTATGATGGGGATAACGTCAAAAAGGAAAAAAGAGAAGGAAAGCAAGGTTGCTCAATTATTGCTTCAGATAAGGAGTATGGAGGCTAGTCTCTCCCCTTCATCCTCTGAGGCCACTAGACAGGAGCTAGTTGAGCTCAAGGATGCTTACCTGGGCTTACTAAGAGAGCAAGTTGAATTTGCAATTTTGAAAACAAATGCAGTCTATACAGACCAAGGGGAGAAGGCGGGATGGATGTTAGCCATGCGGGTGAAACAAAAGGAGTCCAGCAGGTTCATTGCTGCAGTTCATTCCTTAGATGGTGATTCACTTAAAACTTCACCTTCAGAGATAGTAAAGGAATTCTCTAGTTACTTTCAGGAATTATATGGTCCCACGGTTGCCCCCCCCCCCGAGGTGGATTTGCAGGTGTGCCTGAGAAACCTACAATTACCTACTCTTACTGAGTCTCAGCAAACTGCACTAATTTCTCCTATTTCTGAAGTGGAAATAGAAAGGGTAATTAAATCCCTCCTGTCAGATAAAACCCCTGATCCAGACGGGTTTACCTCTAATTTCTACAAAGTGTTTTCTAAACAGCTAGTACCCATTTTGCTCCCTCTTTTCTGTTTTCTTCTCTCGGGTCAAGCGATGTATGCCTCTCTTTTTGAAGCATTGATTATCTTATTGCCCAAGCCTGACAAGCCATGCGAACAGGTCTCTAGTTATAGGCCAATTTCCCTTCTCAATCAAGATATTAACATTTTAGCCAAATTGCTCACGGATCAGCTGAATTTAGTACTTCCTTCTATAATAGGCGAGGAGCAGGTTGGATTTATGAAAGGAAGATCATCAACTGACCACCTCAGAACTATGGCTCATGTCTTCTCTGCCTCCAGGGATGCCTTCTTCCCAATGGCCTTGGTCTCCCTGGATGCAGAGAAGGCTTTTGACAGAGTCTATTGGAGGTATTTATTTGCAGCAATGGAGGCCTTTGGTTTTCCCGGAGAATTTCAGAGCTGGGTGCACTCATTATATTTATTACACTCTGCCAGGATATCCTGCAATGGGGTGATCGCCGCTCCGATAAAACTATCAGTGGGAATTAGGTAAGGCTGCCCATTATCCCCGCTGCTCTTTAATATTTATGTAGAGCCTCTTATTCGGAGGCTGACAAAAGCTAAAAACATCTCAGGTATTCTCTTAAATGGTCATGAAACTAAGGTTGCGGCATATGCAGATGACCTCCTTCTCCAACTGTCTAACCCGACTACATCCATTCCCCCGATTCTCAGGATAATAGAGGAATTCAGTCAGGTGTCTAATTATAAGCTTAATTTAGGTAAATCCCTGGTTTTCCCTCTTAATCATCGAGTCTATAAACATGAAATCACTGCACTTGGTTTGGCATGGAAGGCAGACTCTATTAAATATCTAGGTATTATTTTGTCGCGAAGCATGTTCCGACTTAAGCAGTTAAACTTAGACTTCTTAGTACAGAAGATCGACCAAGATCTTCAAAGGTGGTCCCATCTCCCTCTCTCTCTTTGGGGCAGGATAAATTTGATCAAAATGAATGTTTTTCCCTGTCTTTTTTATCCCATTAATATGTTAAATATTGTACTCCCGATGTCCTGGTTTAAAAGAGTGCATAGTATGCTTTCCAACTTTCTATGGGGATACAAGAAAGCGAGGATGGCATATCATAAACTGGCTACCCCAAAGGAAAGAGGGGGTTTAAGGCTTCTGCATCTTAGATTGTACTATTGGGCCAGCCAGACTGGCAAGTATCTTAGATGGTTGTCAACTGATCAACCTGCACCCTGCTCCGGGTATACCCCGCTATGGCTAAGGGTGGAAACAACCCTTATTAAAAAATATGGTTACCTCCCCAGAGCGATGTTACATGCTAAACTATGCTTTCTTCCCGAAGCAATTAGTAACTCCCCCATTGCAGTCTCGATTAAGGCCCATATATAATTATGTGCTTTTCTCAAATATGATAACAGTAGGGATACCTCCCAGCCTGTTAATGGTAATCCCAATATACAAATAAATAATAAGCTGTTGCCACCTTCCTGGCTGCCTCAGTTAGGAAATTGTCAGGTAGAGGACCTCATTTCAGCCGATAGGCAGTGGTTTTCCTCAGAGGACAGTATGCATAAATTCAGGATACCTGGTAAGAGTATATTCAAGGTTTATCAGCTACGGCACCTCCTGTTGCAAGTTTTTGGGGTTACTCCACCTCCCGGAACTCATGCTGGTTTCCAATCCTCCCTGATCCAATTGGCTGGCTTGCCTCATGCTGTGTCTAAATTATACAGTCTTTTCTTTGCCTGGGCATATCCCGATAACTATGCTCCAGTACTCTATTGGCAGTCCCTCCTACCTGGCAAGAAATTTGACTGGTCCCGGTTCTGGCACTACAGTCATAAATTTTTGTTACAAGATAGACTCAGGTTGATGCAATTTAAAATTCTACATAATATCTATTACTCCCCACAGAAGCTTGCCAGATTGGGTCTCCTGTCCTCTCCGCTCTGTACAAATTGCAGGTCGCAGACTGGAGACCTTCTTCACATTTTTTGGGAATGCCCTAGAGTGGTATCACTTTGGACCATTATTAGGCAAAGAGCAGACCCGCTACTAGGGATCTCTGACTTATTTATGTCTGAAATATGTGTATTGGGGGATCTTTCATCTATTACTGTAGCATGTAGAAAGTACTACATGGCGTTGATCTCTTTGTCTGTTAAGAAAGTAGCCCTTAGGCATTGGAAAGACTCAGAGAATTTAAATTATGTGGAATGGCTCCAGGAACTTCTGACTAATCTCAGAACGCAGAAGACTACTGAAAGTCTTGCAAACAAAACGGATAAATTTAATAAGATTTGGGGTCCCTTCCAAACTTTATATGTGTTACAGAGCTGAAGGCCACACCTTTTGATAGGTTACTCCGCTCCCTTGTGGGTATATTGCTGTGCTGGGTTTGTTGGGGTAGGAGGGAGGGGGGATATGGGAGAGAATGAGCCATTGTAAACTCTGTCTTAAGTTTACGTTTAATTTGGTACTGCTTGTTGTGGTTCGTTCTCTGTATTGTAAACTTTAATAAAAGTTGAATGAGAAAAAAAATAAAACAATTATGGCTGACTGTCATCTAAATCTGATGACTTACAGTGGCTTTGCAATGAGCTTGGCATCACTCAATTTATAACTGAACCAACTAAGCTAAATCACAAAAAAAACACTCGCTTGGCACTATGACTAATATTTTTCAAGAACAAGCCACCAAACAATCACCTATACTACTGTCTTTGATAGTGATATTAGTGATCATGATGTTGTTGCCTGCAATAGAGACCTACAAAAACCCAGAGCCCTGCTTAAATTCCTACATGAAAGGAGTTATAAGTGTTTCAATGAAGAGACCTTCGTGCTTGATCTGGCAACTATCATTTGGCACAGATTAAAATTGATCCCCTCAGTCCACAATGTTACTCATTACTTTAACTTTCAACTCCTAAATGCTGCCAAAAACCATGTCCCTGCAGAAATATGAGAGTAAAAATGGAGGTTGTGCCTTAGGCTCTCACATGACCTTCAGTTAGCTTTACAAGACATAGACCTGCACTGGACCAAAGCAGAGCTCGCAAAAGCTGATCAAGATTGGACTACTGTATATTTAGACAAAAAAGAAATCTCTGCATCAGATCTATTACCTCAGTCTGATATAGGAAAATAAAAACGACTCCTCAAAATATTTGAAACAATAACAATGCTGGAAGGGGGGGTATTAACCGCATCATTACCAAAACAAATTTTAGTTGGGGACAAGTAATTTTCACTAAAAGATTAATTGTGGATAAAAGGGGAGATCACGTGATTGTCTGGGCTTGCTAGCTGCTGTTTCCCTCAGCTCCCCCTTCCCCGACTGAAAATCTAATTTCATTGAGTGCTTTCTGGCTTGAAATTGGGGGTATCCTCAACATCTATACTCCTGCTCACCCAATGGGGCTTGCTGGCTGTTTTTTTTGAAGTATCTACTGCTTTAATACATAGTGATGGAGGCCGAAATTAAAACGGTCTTGCCCTGACATACGCCCCCAGTCTCGCCCAATAAGCAGGCGAAGAAGGCAAAACCTCTCTAGCAACCATCGGCTAAACAACTGGGTGCATTGTCGGCATCAGCACCGCTCTCAGAAGAGTGCTTTTTGCAAGAGCTGCAACCCTTTAAGGAGACGCTTCTAGATATTGCCACTGATCTCAAAAATATTTGTGCTGAAATGGCGGACCTCAGAACTCACACAGCAGACACGGAGACACGCACCTATTCCTTAGAGGCCTGGAGAGACAGGATGGAACCAGAAATTATAAAGCTCAGGCAACAAATTACTAAATTACAACTCAAAACCGAAGATCTAGAGGGGCGCAGTAGGAGGAACAACATCTTGATCTTTGGGCTACCAGAAGAGGCTGAAGGTCCCTCTGCAATTTTGTTTATGCAGAAACTCTTCTCTAAGATCGTGGGCCCTTCCCCACATAACCCTACCTATTTAATAGAAAGGGCACACAGGTCTTTACGCCCAAAGCCAGAGGAGACTGCCTCCCCTTGTTCGATGATTATTCGCTTTCTCAACTATCTGGAAAAGCAACACATTTTGGTGAAAGTCAGAGAGTTACAATCTATTCAATGGGAGGGCAAGTGACTAAGAATTACTCAGGATCTACCCCTTGAAACTCGACGGATAAGAGCCTCCTTTCATTCAATAGTCAGCAAGCTGATAGCTGCCAGTACTAAGTTTCGCATGGCATACCCAGCTCGTTTGCAGGTTTTGGTGGATGGAGCATGGCTATCCTTTGATTCTGCTGACCAGGCTCAAGCTGATCTCTGCAAGAAGCTGCCTTCACTATTTAAATCTTAGGACTGCAATCTCGTTCTCTTGCTACCAAAGAACTTTTTATTTCTGACTGTATTACTCTATATTCAGCTGGCTTACCACTGCGGAGCTTGTTCCAGGGGATGCCTTTGAGGGGAGAGTTTTTCCCCGGTGAGGAGAGGACAGCGGCTGCCGAGGAGGGAGGCAGATGATGGTCTGTGGGCCTGGAGGACTCTGCATGGCAACGAGGCACCATTTTCCCACGGATCCCCTTTTCTCGCAACTACTTGTTTCCAGTGGGGACTGTTTTACATGGGACGGTTTGGCTAGTTACCAATATGGTTCCCCTGGGGAACACCTGTATATATGAGGAACTACCCGCTATGTTTACTCTTCTTGGCGATGTTTCCGCTGTTATTTTATGCAAACAACTCTGGAAATATTCTTACTATCTTTCTGCTTACTACTAAACCTATTCTTTCTCGCTGTTTCAGCTTCATTCTATATTTCTCGTTCTTCTATATTTAGTGAGATAATTACACTACTCTCAGCATAATGGTGTTTGTCTCTCCTCGACTACTCCTTCTCTATAGGATTCCTGTCCTTTTTCCTTCTTTTATCGCTCATGTCTCCTTCACTCTCTCACCACTCTTCTTGGTTCTCAGTTCTCTCGGCAGTCTCGTCTATCACACATTTATATCTTTTACCTACTGATTCTGTCAGAGAGTGTGGTGTTGACTTTGCTTCCCTTTTGCTTCTCACAGGAATAAGGCTCTATTTACGGGGTTTGCATGAAGCTTATACATTGTTGGGGTATCTCAGTCCGGATTTCAGAATAAATTCAATATCCTTTTTCTTTTTGAAGTGTGGGGGGGCAGGAGGGAGAGGGTATTGGCTTAAGAGTAACCCACCACATGTCCTGAAGTATTGGGGGTAGTACCCTAATTACTCTCGCTATTTGCTTTGTATGGCTTGACACTCTGGGGATTACTTTTGGTCTGTTAGACTGGTCTACATTAATGCCCAGTTTGGTGTCGGAGGTGTACCCAATGCGAGTTCTTACCAAATTTAGTATCCTATATTTGGTTAGATGTATTGAGGATAGTTATAATGGGGTACTTGTGGGCTCTCTACCATTGAATAGTAATGTAGTTTCTTTACTAGTGTCAAAGCTAGGTAGAGGGATACTTGTAAATAGTTATATGAGGGGGGATTATGAGGGGGCTTGGAAATGATGGTGTTCCGTCGTTTTCTATTGTTGATGATGGGGTTTCCCCATACCATATAATTGCCATTATGGACAGATGTATGTTCAGGTTTTTTTGGGGGGGTCTTGCGGGAACACCAACTTAATAATTTGTATGTAATATTGGTTGGGGGGGATTAGTGGTGCACTCTCATATTACATTGATCTAGCTATGCATTGGTTGGTATAACCTTCAATGGTTACTGGTCTGGAAAAGTTTATAACTTGGAATGTTAGAGGGGCTCGTGATCTTAACAAGAGAATCCAGATCTTAAAACATTTATCATTATTGAACGCCCATATCTTCTTCAGCCAGGAAACCCATCTGCTCCCTGGAGAAGCGGGGGGCCTGCGCAGATTTGGGATTGGGCAAGTTTTTGCTTCTGGTAACTCATCTGCCAGTGGTGGTACTGCTATTTTAATTCACAAGACGATAGCCTTTCAGCCCAAAATAACAATTGCTGATCCACAGGGGAGATATGTTTTAGTCCAAGGATTATTGGACTGTACTGAATTGGTCCTGGGGAGTGTGTATGGGCCTGTGGGGGGAAATTCTGAATTTTGTCAGGATTTATCGACCGAATTACAAAGGTTTTCTGTGTTTCCCTTAATTCTCGGGGGGGGGGAGCGGAACCTACCACCCACACAGGACTTGGATAGATCTAATTCCTTGTCTAAGTCCCCTTCTCAAGTCCAGAGGGCTCTTGCTGAATTTCTTGACTCTACTGGATTGTACAATCCCTGGCACCTCCTAAATCCTAAGACCCGTGCTTTCTCATTTTACTCTATGGTGCATTCCACTTGGTCTCGGCTGGATTATATTTTACTTAGTCGTTCTCTTATACACGGTTTCAATGATTCTGCTCTAGAACCGATTGTGATATCGGACCATGCTGTGGCATGGGTCACAATTATGTTAAATCAAAATCTCCAAAGGGACTCAGTATGGCGTTTAAATACGCAGCTTTTAAAGGAGGACTATGTCATTACCAGGATCTCAGATTTGATTCAACTCTTTATTGCAAATAATCAGGGTTCTGTTGCAAGAATGGACCACGAATGGTGCATCTTAAAATGCTTTCTGCGAGGTGAGTTTATTAGACTCTCCTCCACCCATAAATGGAAGAGAGAGGCGGCCACCATCTCACTTCTGGGTCAGATTCATACACTTGAGCAATTTCTCACCTCTTCTTCCTCTCCTGACTTGCTAAAATCATTGCTAAATTTAAGGAATCAGTATTCTCGTCTAGTGCAGGAAAAAACAAAATTTCTCATTTTAAGAACTAAGGCAAAATATATAGAGCAGGGGGAGAAGACGAGTCATCTTCTAGCTTTGCGTCTGAGGAAACTAGAGGCATCTAGATTTATTCCCTCGATCAATGATCTGGACGGAACTACTAAAACACATCCAAGAGACATAACTGCTGTCTTTAGACAGTTTTATCTTTCTCTCTTTAGTCAGCGTCCTGCATCTCTGTCTCATGCTGAACTACTAGATTATCTATCCGCTTCACCCTTACCTACTCTCTGTCTCTTACAACAATCCTTTTTATCTGCTCCTATATCTCTTCAGGAAGTGCTATCTGCTATTCACAATCTCGCATTGGATAAGGCCCCTGGTCCAGATGGTTTCCCTTCGAATTTCTACAAAGTTTTTGCCAAAGATCTTGCTCCCTATTCATTGCGTCTATATCAATATATGCTTTCAGGACAAACCCTAGATCCATCCCTGTTGGAAGCCTCCATTATCCTCCTCCTCCTTAAACCAGATAAGCCACCCCACTCTCCTGTGAGCTATCGCCCCGTTTGTTTGTTAAATTGTGATATTAAAATCTTAGCTAAGATACTCGCTAGTAGAATCAAAAAAGTTTGGACTCAGCTTCTCAGCCCAGAGCAAATTGGGTTCATGTCAGGTAGAACACCTGCTGACCACCTTCGAAAATTGGCGTATTTGGTTCAGGTGGCCAAGACTTCCCCTCCCCATGGCCCTGATATTCTTGATGCAGAAAAGCATTTGACAGGGTGGATTGAATTTCCTGGGGCTACGCTGCAGACAATGGGCTTTCTCAATACCTTATTAAATGGATTCAGACCCTATATTCCTCTCCTCAGGCTAAAATAAATTGCAATGATGTCTTATCCGAGGCTTTCTCTCTTTTTCGGCACCTTGACAGGGGTTGCCCGCTCTCTTTCTCTTTATTATATATCTTGAACCCTTGATTAGGCGATTAAATTCCTCCCTTTAATTACTGGCATTCCAATAGGTGATAGGACCCCTGTGTTCTCGGTTTATGCAGACGACATAATGCTTCACCTCTCAGATCCATTCTCCTCCTTAACAGAAACATTGCATATTATTGCTACTTTTGGGAAATTCTCGAATTATAAAATCAACAGTGCCAAAACCGAAATCTTTCCCCTTAATTCTTTAACATATAGCTCAGCTTTCAGTGAGTTTGATATGAAATGGACCTCCAAGTCCATTAAATACCTGGGCATTTATATTACCTTGGATTTACCATTACTCCGCAAACTTAATTTGGAGGACTTGTGGTCGAACATTCAACAGGACTTATCAAGATGGAAGAAGCTCCATCTCTCGCTTTGGGGCAGAATTAACACCGTCAAGATGAATGTTCTACCCAGATTGTTTTATCCACTAAGTATGTTGGATGTTTGGTTACCCTTGTCCTTTTTTCAGCACATCCACTCTGATGTTTGCTCCTTTATCTGGCAAGATAAGGCAATCAGAAGATCCTACCTCAAGCTCTCCTTACCTAAGGAGATGGGGGGTTTGCGTCTCCCTAACTTCCTGTTTTACTATTGGGCTTGTCACCTTTATAAGTGTGGGAAATGGTTTTCATTAGCCAAACTCTGTGCTCATCACAACTATGTCCCTATTTGGTTACATATAGAGTCTGACATTCTCACTGCACATAATTTAGCTCCCTCTTCGCTCTTTTATACACCCTTTAAAAAATTGCCAAAAGCCCTGCAGTTCTTTCTGATCGGTACCTCACTAACAGTTCTTTCCCAGATGTTCAGCTTTTATAAGGTACTCCCGAGTTCTGATCCCTCTCAGCCACTATATGCCAGTTTGAATCTTAAAATAGGGGGAGTTTCCATATCTCTGTGCTGGCTATCTCTTCCTCCTGAGCTCACGGTGGCTGATTTCTACTCAAAGGGTGCTATCTTATCCACCGAGGAGATTCTCACTAAACTGGGTCTAACGTCGCGGGCTGTCTTTCAAATTTTTCAGCTTAAGCACCTACTGGCTAAGGTAGTGGGGAAAGAGTGCAACCCATCTCATATTGAAGCTTTCCTCCAGCAAATTAAGAATTTTGCTTGCAAATCCCATGACATTTCTACCATATATAAGCTGGTCCTCACCTTTCCTCAGCCTCCTTCGATTGCTGGTTCTCGGGTCTGGCAGGCTTCTTTCCCTGATGAAGTTATTAACTGGCATTCAGTATGGACAGGCCTATACACATATCTCACCCAGGACCGATATAGACTTACACAATACTGTATCTTAAACAATATGCATTATACTCCAGTAAAATTGGCTCAAATGAAGAGGCTTCCCTCCAACACGTGTTCTAGATGCAATAAAGAGGAAGGCTCGCTCCTCCATATATTGTGGTCCTGTGAAAGGATATCCCCATTGTGGAAGCAAATTGAATCTGCTCTAGACCCATTGCGGGGACTACAGGGCCTCTTCTCTCCTGCCATATGTATCTTGGGAGATTACTCCGGAATTCCGGTGAAGGAGAGAAGGTTTCATATGGCTCTAATCTCAATGGCGGTCAAAAAGCTAGTGCTTAGGCACTGGACAGATCAAGTTACCATCTCTCATGCGGAATGGTTGCATGAAATGTCTTTCTCGCTCCGCCTTGAACACTTAATTGCGAGTGTGCGTCATCGCCTTTCATCTTTTAACAAAAAATTGGGGAAATTATATGTCCTCTATTTGTCTTGATAGGATGTCTTGTGTTGAGTTCATGAACCTCTCCTCCCTTTTTAATTATATCTTAACGACTATCCTTGCTGTTTTCTTGTTAACCTTAAGATAATAAAGTATAGGAGAGTGCACCGTGGGGAAGAGGGAGGGTGGGGTGTGTTTTCTTTTTTTTTTTTCTCAAGGTGGTGTTGATTTTATTTTCTCCGAAATTTCTTCTATTCTATTTTTTTAACCTGTGTATGGCCTTCTTGCCAGTGTGTATTGACATCAATACATTTACTTTCATATGCTGATGTATTGGGATATGCTTAATAAAGTATGTCAAATTAAAAAAAATAATAATTGTGGATAAAAATGAATTGCATGTGAGTTGATGCTCACTTCACCTTTACTGGCAAGTAACCACCAGATACCTTATTGAAAACAGTGTCTGCCTAGTGGTTTTCAAGGGTTTTGTTCTCGTTGACCTGACCACCTCTCCTTCTTGCCTTCCCAGTAACACAGGATCCAGGGGAACCCAGCGGGACATGATGGCCAAGCCAGGACTTAATCACTTGCTTGCTGCCTCCACTGTGCATGGGGGATAGGTCAGGACTCAGGAGTGAGTCGGGAGGGGGTTGGGAGTTAGTCTGCCTGCCTGATGGACTGGGCTGGTTGAGGGGGTGACTGGCAGCTACTCTACTGGCAGGCTAATTGCTAGTATGTATTAGTCTAGCAGTACTACTAGTTTTGGGGAAGGATTGAGTTGTGTGTATGGTAACCTCACTGGTCAGGATGTTATATGGTTTAAGTCCTAGATCAGTTACTGGGGAGGGGGACTGAGAAAGAATGATGTCCACCAATTTGCTCAGTGAATGAGTTGCACCAGATCAGAACCAGCAACTGGGATCCGGCTGCTAGAAGGAGAGTGGAGACTACCCTGCCCTAAAATCAATCTGCAGCCCTGGCTTCTCACCCAGAGGATCAAGGCATGTTAAGTAATGGTTGGGCTGGGTGTATTTTACTGGGTGGGGGTGAAGTAAATGTTGGATGTCAGATGCAGAATCGGAATTGGATTCTGATTCCAAGCAATTGTCAGATTTAGAATTTTTTACCTTGAATATCAAAAATCCTAAATAAAAAAAATACTTGCAGTATACATGAATACATCCAATTCCAAGAATTGGATTCTAATCACCCGGTGTATGGAAAACATCTTACGTAATGACACCATGCAAGGCTGGAGACAAATCCAACTTAAATGACTACAGTCCTATATCTCATTTATCAGTATTAGCCAAACTACTTCAAAAATTGGTTAATGCACAACTCCAAAATTACTTAAATCAGTGCTACAATGTAGAAACATAGAGTTTGATGGCAGATAAGGACTGCTTGGCCAACCTAGTCTGCCCACTTTCCCTACCTACTGTAACACCACAGACCGTACTTCATCTCCAGCTTGATCCCCTCTTTCCCTACCACAAGGTTCCCTTATTCCTATTGCATGCCTTCTTGAATCCCAATACAGTTTTTGCCCCTACCACCTCTGCTGGGAGGCTGTTCTAAACATCCACCACTCTTTCTGTGAAGAAATACTTCCTTACATCTCCCCTGAGTCTACCCCCTCCAGTTTCATAGCATGGCCCCTTGTTCTTGAGCATCTTTTACTCTAAAAAATACTTCCTTCTTTAATCTTATTTATACCTATGAGTATTTGAAAGTTTCTATCATATCCCCCCACTTTCCTTTCCTCCAGGGTGTACATATTAAGGTCCTTCAGTCTCTCCACATAGGGTTTTGATGCAGACACTGCACCATTTCAATTGCTCTCCTCTGGACCACCACTACTCTTTCTATGTCCTTCTTTAGATGTGGTCTTCAAAATTAGACATGGTACTCTAGGTGTGGTCTCACCAGTGATTTGTACAGCGATATCACCACCTCCCTCTTTCTGCTGGTGATACCTCTCCCTATGCAACCTAGCATCCCACTGGCTCTCTCCACTGCCTTGTCACACTGTTTGGCATCTTTAGATCATCAGATATGATTACCCCAGGTATCTTTCCTGTTGGGTGGTCACCAGTGCCACTCCACCCATTTTGTACTCTGTCCCTGTGTTTCTGTGCCCCCAATGCATGACTTTTCACTTCATCACATTGAAATTCAGTTGCCACACTCTTGACCACTACTTAAGCTTCCTTATATCCCTCTTCATTTTGTCCGCTCCTCCTGGAATGTCTATCCTATTGCAGAGCTTAGTGTCATCTACAAAAAGGCATACCTTCCCTTCCAGTTCCTCTGCAGTGTCACTAATAAAGGCACTAAAGAGGACCGGTCCTAGTACTGATCCTTGTGGCACCCCACTGGTTACCCTCCCTTCCTTGGAGTCAACTCCATTTATCACCACCCTTTATCTCCTATTCCCCCAATCAATTTCTTACCCTGTTTATCACCTTAGGACCTGCCCCTAGGCTGCCCAGCTCATTTACAAGTCTCCTATGGGGAACGGTGTTGAAGGTCTTACTGAAATCTTGGTAGGCCACATCCACCACTCCACCCTGATCTTGGTCACCCAGTAAAAGAAATCTATCAGATTTGTTTGACATGACCTCCCTTCCCCCATGAATCCATGCTGCTTCAGATCTTGTAAGCCACTGGATTCAAGATATTCAACAATTCTTTCCTTCAGTAGTGATTCTATTAATTTCCCCACCACTGAAGTCAGGCTGACTGCTCTCTAATTGGTAGTTTCCTCTTTGCTACCATTTTTGTGAAGTGGGACTACGTCTGCCCTCCTCCAGTCCTCTAGGACTACTCTCATCTCCAGTGAGTGTTTGAACAGGACTGTCAGAGGTGCAGCCAGCACCTCTCTTAGAAACATAGAAAGTGATAGCAGAAGGAGACCAAGGGTCCATCTAGTCTGCCCATGAGTTCCCAAGATCTTTTTAGACCCCAGAACCTAACTCTTCCACTATTTAATGCCCCCTACTGTTCCCACGGTTTTTGTTTGAGCTCTTGCCTTATCCCACCCTAGCTTGAATTATGTCACTGTCTTTCCTTACACTACTTTGGTGGGCAGCCTATTCCATGGTTTCACTACCTTTTCCATAAAACAGTGTTTTCCAAGCTCCTTACTCTCATTTCCTCTGGTTCTGGAATTAGATCCAAGGAGGGCACCTTGTTTAATCCTCTCAGAAAATTGTATTTGTCTATCATGTCCCCTTTCTCTGTCCTAGTCTCCAGCGAGAACATATTCAAAGCTTCTAAACACCCTTCATAGAAGAGCCCCTGGAGTCCCTTGATCATCTTAGTTGCCCTCCTCTGGACAGCTTCCAGCCTGTTCCTATCTTTCTTAAGATGTGGACTTCAAATCTAGACACTGTACTCCAGATGAGGCTTTACCAGGGACCTGTACAATGGCAGAATCACCTTCTTGTTCCTGCTGTCAAAACCTCTCCCTATGTACCCTAGCATTCTGCTTACCTTGCTGTAAGCTGTGTTGCATTGGCTGGCCTGTTTGAGGGCACTAGAAATGATGACTCCTAGGTCCCTTTCATCCTGTGAGATACTGAGCTGAACCCCGTTAAGCCAGTATGTTGTCCTCAGATTACCTTTACCTAGATGCATCACTTTGCACTTTTTTGTGTTAAACCCTAGCTGCCAGATTTTGGACAAATTTTCCAGCCTCTGCTAGTCTTACTGAAGGTCCGTAACCGCCTCTTCACTGTTCACCCTTCTGCCTAGCTTGGTATCATCCATGAATAGGGCAATTTTGCCCTGGATACCGGTGCCAATGTTATTGATACATGCGTTTAACAGGACTGGCCCCATCACCAAACCCTGGGGAACTCCACTGGTGACTTCCCCATCCTCTGACTTCTCCCCATTGACTATAAGCCTCTGTTTTTTATCCTTAAGCCAATTTCCTACCCACCTGATTATGCTTTTGGCTATGCCTAGGTCTTCCAATTTTTTCACCAGGCGGTTGTGCGACACTGAGTCAAAGGGCTTACTGAAGTCAAAGTAGAGTAGTTCCACTGGGTGGCCCCTGTCTAATTCCCTAGTCACCCAGTCAAAAAATGTAATCAGGTTCATCTGGCATAACCTACCTGCAATGAATCCATGCTGCCAGTCATCCTGAAGACCACACTTCTCTAGTTACTCTACTAAGTCCTGCTTTATTAAGGTTTCCATTAGCTTCCCTACTACAGAAATAAGGCTAGCTGGTTGGTAGTTGCCAGCCTCCTCCCAGCTCCTTCCCTTGTGAAGAGGTACCACATCTTCTGTCCTCCAGTCTCTAGGCACTACTCTGAAAAGAGCTGTTGAATAAATGTGCCAAGGGATTTGCCAGTTCTTCTGCCAGTTCCTGCAGCATGCTCAGGTGTATTCCTTCCAGCCCTGGTGACTTGTCCTCCCTGAGTTTCTCCATAGCCTCTCTGACTCTGTTGGATGTGATTGATGGTGCTTCCATTCATGGGACTCCACCTTGATGCCGCTGTCTGGCATAGGGCCATTGTGTTCTTTTGTGAGTCCTAAGCAGGAAAAAATTATTTAGAACAGTGGCTTTCTGTTTATCCTCCTCCACAATTCTGTTTCCATCTTTAAGTTTAATTATCCCTTCCCTTGTCTTCCATTTTACCTGTATATAACAAAAAAAGTGTTTATTTCCTGTTTTAACCCCCTCCACCAGTCGAAGTTCAGCCGTGGCCTTAGCTGTTCTTACCATACTTTTGGCTTCTTTATGCTTCTGTATGTATACTTCCCATTCACTATCTCTTTGGGTTCTTTCAAAGTTGTTGAACACCTCCCTTTTGGTCCTGATAGCTGCCCTAACCTGGTTTGTGAATCATATGAGTTTTTTGTGCTTGTTCTCTTTCATCATTGTCCTTAGGCAGATCTTGGTAGCTTTCAATATGGCATGTTTGACCTGGCCCCATATAACTACTGCCTCAAAATGCTCATGGATCTTTGTTAATTTGCCTCTAACTAGTTTCTTTATGGAGTCGAAATCAGCTCCCCTAAAGATTAAGACTTCTGTTCTGGAATGAGGTTTTTCTACCACTAGGGCCAATTCAAACCACACTGTGTTGTGGTCTTTGCTGGTCAGCAGCTCCCCAATCCCTGCAACCTTGACTACTTCCAAATTTGTGAGGCCCACATCTAGGATGGTGTCCAGTCTAGTTGGAGCATTGACTAATTGAGTGGATAGGTAGTCTTGTAGGGCCTTGACCACCTTTTGACTTCTAGAAGTACCTGTTACTGGGATGCCCCAGTCCACATCAGGCAGGTTCCAATCACCAACCACCACTATATCCCCCTTCTGTGTTACACCCCTGATTTCCCCCATGAGTTCCTCAGCCCTATCCTCAGCCTGCCCCAGAGGTCTGTATACTACTCCTATGTGGATCTTCTCCCCCTTTGCCAAGCTGAGTTGCACCCATAGGGATGCCACACCCTCCTTTTTGTCGATATTGACTGGGGTGGCACTTATTCCATCACATACATACATATAGTGCGACCCCTTCCCCCTGCCTCCCTTCCTATCCTGCCTGAAGAGGACATAGCCCAGGACTGAGAGGTCTCAGTCATTCTTCTCTGATGCCCATGTTTCTGTAACAGCCACCAGGTCCACCTGGGACTCTGCCATCATTGCCTGCAGGTCACTCATTTTGTTACCCAGGCTTCTGGCATTGATGCTCACCCCTTTCCAATGTCCTGCCTCCTTGAATTTCCTGCTTTCTTTTATTTTCTCCTGATTGTCTGCAGTTGCATTGCCCCCTTTCTTGTCCCTTGTAGTTTCCTTCTTTTCCCTATGTGATCCCCTAGGTAGTGGGAGAGAGAATCCTGCTTGTGGGGGAGTAACAAGTATGTTCCTATCAACAGTGCAGTCATGGATAGATTCCCTAGCATTGAACTCCCCCCCCACCTAGTTTAAACGGTCAAGGTGGATGTTGAGTTTCTGCCCCAATGCACTCACCCCTTTCTTGGTTAGGTGAAGTCCATCAAACCTGAAAAGCTTCCTCTCCCAGAAGCTCCCACATGCTCCTATGAAGAGATATTATTTTTCTTGACACCATCACTTTAACCAAGCATTGAATTCTTCAGTCTCGTTTCTGATGTTGTCAGTATGATTCCACTTGCCTCACACTGGGAGGACTTCTGAAAATGCCGTGGAGGTCATTTGAGCCTTCAGCCTTTCCCCCAGCTAAATGAAGTTATGCTTGGTCTCTTCCACTGTTCGGCATGCCAGGTCATTACTACCAAGATGTATAAATATGTTGATACCTTCCTCTGCTTTGTCCACAGTCCTCCCAATGCATTCAGTGTCATGCTGTGCCAATGCTCCGGGGAGGCATTTTTTTTAATTAGCTTTTTGATCCCCCTCACCTCCTCCCACCAACTAGCAATGGGGACACATATATAAATTTATGGATTTTCTCCCTTAACCCCCCCGAGACCCCTGCACATGGCTATGCAAGCATGTGGAAGCATGCTTCACACCCCGTGGCACCAGCTCAGCCCCTTCCACCTCCTGATACTTTGCCACCCCCTCGCCATCTACACTGTCCACTGGACCTCCACCCGGTGGGAGCGGAACTATGGGGGGCCCAACCCACCCTCACCACCATCAGCAGAGGAGAGTTGCCCACCAGCATGCTCAATCCTGCTCTGCCCTCCTCCCACATTGGCACTCTGATGACCCAAGGTCATTCCCAAACCCAGGTCACTGGTGTAGCACGAGGTAAGACATCCAGTGCCTCATCCCTCTGCACCACTGGGCCGGCTCTCTGGGGAGGTATTTAACTGTCACCGTAGATTGAGTACCATTACTGAGGTGTGACTCAATCCCTCTAATCATAGAGACTCCTAGAATAAGTGTTTGCTTGCCCCTATATCCTCCACATGCTCTCTTGCTGCCTACTGATGCTGGCTTTGTGTTCCTTCTTGTCCCCTTCTCCAGCTCTGTGGCTTCCTTCCCTGAGTTGGGATCCTACACCATCTCCAGAGGTGTAAAGCAATTTGCTGTTGGGGTGACGCTGGGCCAAACAGGTCTAGCCTGGTCCATCCTTGCAACCTCCCCCCCGACACACCGTCTTCCACCCACCTGGGCCAGTGGGTTTCTGGGGGAGAGGATGCAGAGGGCATAAATTCCAGTATAGCTGCTGTTGAAGGCTGGTTATTTCTCTTCTTGCTGTATCCAGTTGAGCTCTGCATTCATGCAGACTTCTGCATATAGGACAGCAACCCATTCTCCAGAGCAGACCTTGGAAGACGAGTGCCCCACACCCCTGGCAGCTTACCCCTTCCATCCTAAAAAGGAAACTAAAAGTAAAAGATTTTTTTTAATTTAAGTTTCCTCTTATTCTATGGGATATAGCGTATCAGAGATGGAGGGAGGGAATTTCCACCCTCTCCACTTCCCATGGAGGGCTGCTGTTCCATCACTTCCTGCCCTTGTAAAAGATGTTCCTGGTGCCAGTCAAGTAACTGTCTATTAAAACAGGGCTATCTTAGGGAGGGTTAGTGGGAAGAGTCAGTGGCAAGTGTCTGTCAACATGTGCACTCTCTCTGTCTCCTCACTGTTACCCTCTGTTGTGACTCCTGTTAGCTAGTTGCTGAAATGACAGCATACCTTTAAGGTAAAGCTAGTTGCTGTTACTCCATTCATTCAGCAGCTCTACTGTTAGCTCCCTCAATATCCTTGGATGTATCCCATCTGGCCTCATTGCCTTGTCCACTTTCAGATTTGCGGCAATAACGTCACCACCCCCTTGCAATCTGGTTTCAGAGCAAAATATAGTAACTCCACAGCATTGGTCAAGGTCACTAATGCTTGGCTCTTTTGTGGCAGTACAGTATGTACCTACACTTTAGTGAAGCATTTGATACAGTTTGCAGGGTTATGTTACTAGTCAAACTCTTGATGCTAGGCATTAGTCCCCAGGCTCTTCAATAGTTAATTACCTTATGAGTCGCTACCAGAAGTTAAAATATGAAGGCCTTGCTTCTTCTTCTTTTTCTATTTTGGGCTAAGGGTTACCTCAAGGTTCAGTTCTTGGGCCCCTACTCTTCATAATCTATATAAATAATTTAGGCATAAACATGGAGGGAGCCAAATTGCATTCTTATAAAGATTATACTGCATTGTATGAAGCTGTTCCCACCATTAATATGGTTAATTTTGATCTGCAGGCTATTTTAGCATCTTATAATTCAATCTACTCCGAAAAAATATATGCACTAAAATATATGATTATGCTATTCACACTGAAAGATAAATGCCCAATGGATCTCTCCAATTTCTCCAGTTCCATTACGATGGGTAACAAACTGGAATTAGTTACTGTATATAAGTAATTGGGGCTGTGAGTTGATAGTTAGCTGTCCGTTGCCAAACACATTGATATTCTTTGCAAAGAACATAGATTGAGATCAGATTTTATTTTTCTATATACATTTTAAATTTTCTCCTTTTTTAACCCCAACCTGGGACCCAGGCAGACACATACATGTGCGTGCGTGGAGGCGCACGTGCAAGCCGGCCACTGGAATTATTGCCACCGCTCCCCCTCACCTACACTTCCCACCAGACCTCCACCAGGTGGGAGTGGAACTATGGGAGGAGCAGACAACCACCCCCAGGAGGGGAGAGCTGCCTACCTCAGCTCAATCCCACTCTGACCCTAATCCCCCATGCCAGTCCTCCGGCGAACTGAGATCATTCCCAAACCCAGGTCGCCGGCGTAATGTGAGGTAAGGCATCTAGCGCCTCAGCCTTCAGCACCACCGGGCAAGCAGATCAGATTTTTATGTTAGGAATTAGAGCTGCTTTGCAGCTGATTCTCAAAAAGGCTGGTGCAAGCAATATTCTTGCCACTCTTCGACTACAAAGATGAGATATACAGAGGTGCCCCTCTGGCAATCCTGTGGTGATCTTGTTAAGTTAGACATGTTCTATTACAAGGCTCCTTACTTTATAACTGGCCTGAACGCACAGAATGTATATTTGCGCCCTCTATTCTGCCCTTTTCTGCCTCTATTCTGCCCTAGGCCAGTCCTCTCTGAGTACAAGGAGGGTTGAAAACCTTTGTCTGTGGCTGTACAAAGCCTGTTGAATAATTTGCCATCATACATCATGGAATTCTTTCAAAGAACAACGTGCATGTGTGGCCTGCACTTTGAAGTAAATTGCACAGTGCCCTTAGACTAAGAAACCTAGTTAATTTTAACATCTTTAAATGAATGATTGAAAGCCATTGTACAGATACTTGCAGCTGCTATTAGGATTTATAATTCTAGAGTGTCAGGACCTTCCCAAGAACTTTCACTCCTCACATTGAATAATGTTTAACTTCGTAAGTGTTGTAAGTCATACCATTTATTTATGTATGTATTTATTGTATTTGTTGACTGGGTACATACACTGGCCCAAGGGACCTTTGGACCTTTTTCAGGAGAGACCTGGGCCTAGGTAGGTGTGTAGAATATTTATTACTGACCTGGATCTGCCCACTGGTTCTGCTAAATTTGGATTGTATGAAATTGCCTTGATATCTTTTAGCACATTTGCCATGTAATAGTCATTCTGACACTGTTGAATTTGAATTGCTTTGAAACTGCCTTGATAATGTCTACAAAACTGACATGCAGCTAAATAGGCCATCTCTGGCCTAAATCTGTATTCAGTTTACTCCTGTACTGTTTGTTTGTCCTGTCCAATGCCTCCTTGTTAATGAGCATTGCTCCACAGAGCTTTCTCCAGGTGGAACAAGTAAAATACTATACAGGTACAACTCCTTTCCAGGGCTGACTTCCTCTCCTGGAAGGTAACAATGGTGTGTCTGGCAAGAGTCTGTGAGGGCTGCCAGCCTTACGGTTATTGCATCTCTACTTTACACTATATAGTTCCAGTTGCTAGCATTATTCACAACTACTGTAATGACTGATGTTTTAGCTAGATTTGTTTGTTGGGGGTGTTACATCGGCTACTGCTTTAAATGAGACCAATCCTATCAGTAATGACCTTGACCAGTTTCTGAATGTTACTGGTGCAGACCTGACTTTGTATGAGGGTGATAGCATGTGGCCAGTTATACAGGGGGCTGTTCTGTGATGATGCTAATTCTATATTCCTCATTGTCTGCACCTGTATTTGCAATGCACTCAACTTGTATTTTTTATAAAACATACTCGGAGATAAACGGGGCTGAACCGTAACAAGGCTAACTGCACATTCCTCATTGTCTGCACCTGTATTTTCAATGCACTCAACTTATATTTTTTATAAAACGTACTCGTAGATAAACAGGGCTGAACCGTAACAAGGCTAACTGCACATTCCTCATTGTTTACACCTGTATTTGCAATGCACTCAATTTGTATTTTGTTATTTGTGTGAACTGTACCCTGTAGATAAACAGGAGGCTGTACTGTACCCCGTAGCTAAACAGGGAGGTACATTGTAACAATAGTAATTGCATATTCATCATTGTTTGCACCTATATTTGCAATGCACTCAATTTATATTTAGTAATTTGTGTGAACTATACCCCGTAGATAAACAGGGGTCTGTATTGTGCCCCATAGATAAACAGGGAGGTACATTGTAACAATGGTAATCGCATATTCAATGGCCTACGCAGCCAGTATAGTGTTATGCTTGTGCAACTGTGTTAGTTTGGTTTTGGCCATTTTCACTCTCTGTTCCAGAGGAATTACCACCCTGTAGGGGTACCAAAGGCAAGGAACCCTCAAAGAGGGTTCTTCCACTAGAGGTGCCACAGGATGATTCCCATGGCTAAAGGTACCTTAGGAAGGATCCCAAGGAGAGAAGTGCAGCCACTGTAGGAGGAGGAGGGGGAAGATGGTGGGGCAAAGAAAAAGCGCTTCACAATGAGGCTGAGAGGAACTGCTTATATAGCTCAGAAAGAGGGAGTGGCTGGCTTCTTGTCCATTGAACTCCAGGCTAAGCCTTCCAATTCAATGGCCTATGCAGCCAGTATAGTGTTATGCTTGTGCAACAGTGTTAGTTTGGTTTTGGCTGTTCGCACTCTCTATTCCAGAGGAATTACCACCCTGTAAGGGTACCAAAGGTAAGGAACCCTCGAAGAGGGTTCCACCCCTAGAGGTGCCATGGGATGATTCCTGTGGCTAAAGGTACCTTAGGAAGGATCCCCAAAAAGAATGAAGTATGAAGCACATGAGCAAGCTGTAACTGTGATGTAGTAGTAGTAGATAAACATCAGACAGTTTTATAATGTAATGAGATACTCGAGTTGATAAAGTGATGAAAGCCAGGTTTACATGGCATGATTCCGATGGTTTGCATTGAGAATGAGGGGATCCTCTAAGGAGAGAGGGAACAGCAGGGACACCATCCACCTCCATCCAACAGCGGAACCTACCTAAAGAAACTAGGGGACACTACTATGCTAACTAACAGTTATGACCTGAGGCAACAGAGGAGAGGAGAAAAAAAACCCTTGAGGAGGAAATCTCTGGGGAATCCAAGGCCTAGGTCGCCTTCCTTTCAGGCTTGGAATATTTTATTTAGTGACGGCTCTGCAGCTGCAATTTGGAAAACCCAATTAATGGGAGGTGGAAAATATTCCAAATTGGAGGAAGGCTCTCACTCAAATCCCTCTAGCAGGAACGCTGTGGAATGCTGCAAGCATTATCTGCAACATGAACAGACAACCAAAGTGGGAGGAGGAGAGCAACAACAGCTGAGGCACTCATCTGGCCTACTCACCCTAAACTCAAACCAGGTGAACCAGAGGCAGTTGTAGGGAGAATGCGGTGATGGTGCCTTGCTAGGGAAACCATTAAAGCCAATGGATAACCATTACAGTGGAACACTAGAGCCAAAGGAGATCGGAGTAACCACCCTTCACAACCAGTCTTAAATTCTACACCAGGAGCTGCTGTCACACAGTGAACAGCTGAAGCCAAGCCTGGAGTGAGGACATTCCCAGCTATGGGCCAGATGAGAAGGACCCCACCCCAAGTTGGACATGCTCAAGATGTGGACTAAATGCAGAGCGAGACCGTCAGTTGCAGGGAACCTGCACCAGAATGGTATGGCTGGCATGCCCCAAGAACTGATAGAAAGCTGAAAAGCTGTTGATCAGCTGAATGATCACTGATATGCTGAAAAGCAATGAATGGTGAGTGGTGAGACCTTGCAAGTTGAATACAGATTGAGTTCAGCAGACATCCCAGAGACTGAAGCTGAGGGGATGCGGTAAGCATGAAGCAATGATTGCATAAGCAAGCGTGAACTTGCATGTAGGTCGGTAAACAGTAATAGTGATAGGTGGACCTGCACGTAGGTCTGCATAACATAGTAGCAATGAAACAGCACTGTGAATAATGGGACAAGCCAGCCAGGCATCCAAAATCAATAGAGGCGACACATACTCAGAGGATTTGTCGGTGGCGGTGACAAGTTTGAAACTAAGTAACAGCCTCAGCAGTAGCTTTAGCTGACCTCTGAGTATAACAGGGAGTATGAACATAGAGCATCTGTATTGAGTATACTGAGTTGTAAAGCTGCAATAAACATAAATAAAAGACACACAATGTTCTGAAAGCAGGTGTAACCAAGCAGTGCAATGAAGCTGCCTCAATGAGGTAAGTTGAATGAGAGAGTATGATTGAGCTGCATAACTAGGTTCAGAGTAAGCCTGAGTCAGGTGAAAACAATTGAGTATGCAACATGGAAGCATCTATGGTTGAGCTGAAACACACAGATAACGATTGCAGTTGCATTGCAGTAGTTTAAGAGTTGTGAGCAACAGCACAAATAGTAGGAGCTCAGGAGCAATGTGCTAGGAGCTTGGAAACAAAAGCCCCCAGGAAAAACAAAACCAAAGACACACAAACACAGAAAACAGGAAACAAAGACAGAAGATGCACACACAATCCCGAAGGCAAAATACAAACCAGAAGCAGGAAAGAAACAGAATCCAGCAGACAAGCAGGAGCAGCAAGGTTGGGAGGGGGGTAGGCTCCAACAAGCTCAAAGGACAGATGGACAGAGCCTTCGGCTGCAAAGAAAAAGTGCTTCATAATGAGGCTGAGAGGAACTGCTTATGTAGCTCAGGAAGTGGGAGTGGCTGGCTGCTTGTTTACTGAACACCAGGCTAAGCCTTCCAATTCCTCATTGTTTGCACCTGTATTTGCAATGCATTCAACTTGTATTTTGTACTGTTATTATTTTTAAGAACCTCTGAGGGTGAATGTATTTTTCCCTATGTTCTTACTTACCACCCTCTCCCTTGTCGCAACTGGAAATGAGTCTTCTGGGCTCTGCTTGTTGAAAGAAAGAAAGAAAGAAAGAAAGAAAGAAAGAAAGAAAGAAAGAAAGAAAGAAAGAAAGAAAGAAAGAAAGAAAGAAAGAAAGAAAGAAAGAAAATATAAGCAGCACCACACATGTTTAGTTCTGCACATATTAAAGGACTCAGTCACTCCAGTGACCTCATCATTAATCCCAGTGCAGACAGCACAGATTCAGCAATCTCCACTGTGAAGGCCCACAGACAACTGCTGGATAATGGAACTGTCTGGTGTCATTTAGAAGATGACTCCATCCTTAATCTATGGCTGAGCTGTATTATTTGGATAAAAGAGAGCAGTCTCATTTTATTGAGGCCCTTAAACATGACTGACTGGCAATGCTTTAAGCTGAACCTCATGCCCTATATTAGAGCTAGTTTTCTTTATTGTCTCTTCTAATTATTACAGTTTGGATCATTATCTTCTATAAGGCATTTTATTCTCTTCTAAGGAGGCCTGTGTTGAAATCCCTGAGGCACCTTTTGTGCTGTTTAGTAATCCACCACATGCCTCGCAATCTTGTGTCACTGAAATGAGGGACACAGACACTCAAAATGAGGGTCACGTCATCAACTATAAAGATGCAACCTTAAAACACTGTAGAAGCCAGTGCTCTTATTAGTTCAAAGTTTAATTTTGCTTTAGCATTATAGAATGTTAAGAATTCCTGCTTTAAATTCAGAGTTTACAGCATTCACCTTTTTGTGGGCAGTGCCTTTTTAACATGGGACAGATGAGGGACAGAACACTTCTGAGTGCTAAAATGAGAGATGTCCCTCATAATGAGGGACAGTTGAGAAATATGGTTCCCCCACCCACCCTGTAGTGCATTAAACTGCCATAGCATGCTTACAGTGTTTGTTTGATCAGGAAATGGGGCAAATGCTGGGGAGACCAACAGGAAGTGTCCCACACCAGCATTCAGTGACCACAAAGGGATATGTTACTTGTGATGGTTAACAAAATCATGTTGTTTATGTAATACTTTATTTTGGTGGCTGGGTTAAAGATGACAGAGTAAGATGTTTACATCAGTTGAAAATAAACTGTTTCCTCTACTAATACACTGAATCTAAGTAAGCTCAATAAGTTAATTGTTAAAAGAACAAGTCCATTAGTACTTGAGGGAAATCAAAGACATGGAGAAACCTAATGAAAAGCTTCGTCAAATACTGTAACTATAAACCTTGTTGCAGGATTGTTAATTCTATTAATAGTTACGTAGAGAGGCAGCAAGTATTTATATTATCCTATAAAACCATTCGTAACCTTGACCATTTTTTAACTAAACATTTTCAATATATCAAACATTACAGAACACAGAAAGCATATCACTTAATTTAGTTCATATAAAATTGTCTAGCATGACAGATAAAAATGGTTTACCTAAAATACGTTGTTTCAGGATACATATTATTGTCATTATTTCAATACATTTCATAGCTCTAAAAGAAATATGTTGGAAATTGTACCCATTGTACAGTAAGACTGCTTTCCATGTACTTGGTCCATTACAGTAAATAAGCCAAGATGTCTAAAACAGGAGTTTCCTCCCTGGATTCCAAAAATTTTAAAAAAGGCATCCACTGAACTCTTTTCAGGAGTTAATCTTAACTTTGCAGTCATGGGTTCCAGTACCAGTATGCTTTGCATATTGCAAGCCAGCACTCCACCACAGGTGGTTTGGAGCTCAACCATAACTGAGTCATGATTTTACTGGAGGCTGCCACTATAATATCATTATATAACTTTCTTGTAAGAACTATCTTGTGGCAGGAGGCCTAACAATAGCTTCTCAACTCTTAGATTTGTTTTGGGTGTCAACATGTTTTTTGATATACCTTTTATTTCAACCCAAAAAGGTTATACAGTATGACAGTCCCAAAATACCTGTGAGTGTGTGCCTTTGAGGCCACATCCCCTCCAACATTTATCTGCTCTTGTAGTAGAGTGGTGTTGTGTAATTCTGGGTATTCTAAAATCTGATCATATGGTCATGGATGCATCAATGTCACATGGGACAGAAGGCACTATAGAAAAAAGTAAAGCAATAAAAAATTAAGACATTGAGATCCCCAAGGGACATAAAACTAGTAGGCAAATTTAGAGAAAAGCCTCCTAACAGCAGACAAAGGAAAGGGCACACTAGGCCTACACCCATAAATTAAAACGCTCTGCACAACATATTCATTTGTAAACTGTCCTCCAAACATTACGGGGACAGTAGATAATGTGGGACAGTAGGATCACTAAAATGTTAAAAAGAAGGAGACCTTTTAGTCCATCTAGGCCATCTCCAGTAGATTAGTGATTAATTTCAAAGCAGGTTAACCTCTCTCATATAATAGACTAGATGTGCTTTGAATGACTCCACTATTCAATTCTTGACCACTGACTCTGGGAGGCTCTTCCCTCATGTTACCCTCAGAGGCCTTAAGTCCTTCATGGAAAACCTGATGTCCCATGTTCTACACTAGGATTGTATAGCAAATATTGGTAGTACACTGATGCTCAATGAATAACTAATGTTGTGAACATGAAAGCAGTAATATTCACACTGTTCTGACTAAACTTTCATCTCTAGTAAATGAAGACGTGTCTTACAGTGCACCTTGTTTTCTCACGTGTTTCAGGGCAGTATCCAAAATTTGCAAAAGTTGAAAGCCATATATGGGAGCATTTTAGGTCATTTCTATTCCTGTATCTGTGCAATGAGCTATTTTGAACTGCATAGGTGTCATTTATTTATTTATTTATTGGATTTTGTTAACCGGGTGGGCTTGCTGAGATAGACATTCCTTTTTCAGGAGTGACACGGAGTTAGTTACATTAACCAGAACAATCAATACACCATTATAGGGGAGGCAATGTTCAAGATACAACAAGTGTACACAGGAGAACAGTTGACATGAAAAACAATACAGTTAAGTGATTTACATTAGGGTAGTTCAGTACATCACAAGACAAAGGAAGTTGTAGGTCTCTAACAGTAGTAAAGACTCTAACAGTATTCAGGTACCCAAATAAATATTTTTTTGGGGGGGGGTCAAGAAGGTTGTGTGAGGTCTGAATTACTGTACATTCTAGGAAGGATATGGGTGGATAACACCATTGTGGAACCTATGAGAATGTTGCCAATAAAAGAGATATTTTGAGAAGCAGTATGGCTCAAGGCAGACCATAGATCAGCAGTAATGAGTCAATTATAGTGACCCAATATACATTTAGTATTCTGCATGTTACAGTAAATTTAGACGGTTGTGTATTTTATTTGCTAAATGTTAGTAGTACAGCCCTAAAGATCTGTGTGCAGCATTCTCCTGAATTATCTTCAAACTTGCAACAAAATGGCTGTTCCACCTAATTAAATCTTACACAAGATCTAGCCAATCTTTAAAAACTCAAATCTTGAAGAAGAAGTTTATTACACCTCATTAAATCAGGATGTTATTTGGAAATAACTATAAACATATTATTAAACATTTCATGTCTAATTAAAGGAAACACATGGAGTATTTAGACTTTCTGAATTTGCATCATTAAAATAAAGTCTCATTCTACAATGTTTCTGTTCAGTCTTACAAAGGTAGGGTTCAGTCCCACAAAGTCAGGGTTCAGTGTCACAATGTTTGGGCTCAGTTCCCACATAGAGAGGGTTCAGTCCAACAAAGTTAGGTTCAGTCTCACAATATTAGTGTTCAGTTCTACAATGCCAGGGTTCAGTCTCACGAAGTTAGGTGTCAGTTCTACAAATTTAGGGTTCAGCCTCCCAAAGTTAGGGCTCCGTCTCACAAAGTTAGGGTTCAGCCCCACCGTGTTAGGGTTCATAGAAACAGAATGTGTCAGCAAATAAGGACCACTTGGCCCACCTAGCCTGCCCAGTTTGCCCCTACTATACTGTCACCGCAGAACCTATCTGATCTTCAGCTACTTCTCCCTCTTGCTTTTCTAATAAGATTCCTTTGTGCCTAGCCCATGCATGCTTGAAGCCCAACACTGTTTTCACTCCCACCACCTCCACTGGTAGACTGTTCCAGGTGTCCATCACTCTTCAGTCAAAGAGTAATTCCTCACATCCCTCCCAAACTTCACCCTTCTAGTTTCATTGCATGCCCTCTTATCCTGGAATACCTTCTCCTCTGAAAAATGCTCCTCTTCTGTTCCTTGTTCACCCCCATGAGGTTTTTATAGTGTAGGTCTCTATAATGTGCCCCCTTCCTCTTTTCTTCCAAGGTGTACATAATGAGATCCCTCAGGCTCTCCTCATAGGGCTTTTGATGCAACCCAGCACCATTATTGTTTCCCTTCTCTGGACAGCCTCTACCCTGTCTATGCCCTTTCTGAGACGTGGTCTCCTGAACCAGACATGGTATTCCAGTTTGGGCCTCACCAATCATCGATTCAGTGGCAACACCACCTCTCTCTTTCTGCTGATGATTCCCCTCCCTATGCACCCCAGCATCCCACCGGTCCTACCTACTGCCTTGCTGTACTGCCTTGCCACCCCTGCTTTGTGACTGTCAGTATCCCCCCACACACACACACACTTTATACATCATCCCTGGGTTTCTGTGTCCTAGGGGAATGATTTTGTACTTTGTTGCATTGAAACCCAGCTGCCATACCCTCGATCACTCCTTGAGTTTTCTCAGGTGTCTACTCATTTTCCCCACCCCTCCACAGTATCTACCCTATTGCAGATTTTGGTGACATCTGTAAAGAGACCTACCTTCTTTTCCAGCTCTTCTGCAATGTCACTTATGAATACTTTGAAGAGGACTGGTCCCAGCACTATGCCCTGAGGTACCCTGCTAGTCACTGTCCCTTATTAGAGTGAGTGCCATTTACCACCACCCTCTGTTGCTTATCCATCAACTAGTTCCTTGCCCAGTTTACCACCTTGGGTCACACCCCATAAACCATCCAGTTTCCTTATAAGCCTCCTATGTGGTATGGTGTCAAAGACCTTGCTGAAGTCTTGATAGAACACATCCACTGCCCCACCCTGACCTATTTCCCTGGTCATCTAATCAAAGAAATCAATCAGGTTCATCTGACATGACCTCCCTCCCATGAATCCATGCTGCCATGGGTCTTGTAACCCACTGGATTCAAGATACTCCACTAGCTTTTTTATCAGTTATGTTTCCATTAACTTCTCCACCACTGATGTTAGACTGACTGGACTATACCTGCCAGCCTCCTGCCTGCTCACCCCTTATGGAGTGGGGCTACATCTGCCCTCCTACAATCATCTGGAGCTACCTCCTGTTTACAGTGAGTTGTTCAATAGGGCTATTAGAGGTGTAGCCAGTATCTTTATAAGCTCACTCATCACTCTTGGATGTATCCCATCTGGCCCCATAGCCTTATCCACTTTCAATCAGTCAATCAATCAATCAATCAACTTTATTTAACCAGGCATTAACACCATTGAGCAAAACTCATTTTCATAGTGGTCCTGGACATTAATACAATACATTTAGTACAATACAGTACAATTCTTAAGTACAGTTACAATGGATGACAGTGTAAAGAAAAAAGAAAATACAAATAGAATCTTTTGAAGGTGACAAGCACCATACATGCTGGTCAGCGTAATTAACATGCAGCGGTACATTATATTAAATTTATAGGAGTGAGGGTAGATGATAATCCCAGATAGCCTCTGCTAGGTAAGAGCTCATACCTTGCTGATAATAAGTAAGGAGGTATTAGAATAGGGTAGTAGTGGGGGTGAAGGAATAGGCAGCCAAAAATGTGAGGCCAGAAAGAGCTAGTGGTGGGACTGGACTGGTGTAACCAAGATTAGGGAGTTAGTCTAGTGGGTGCATGATTTCCGTTGCTTGGGATGTACAGTGGGTGAGATACTTTGGCTTTGGGATTAAGGAGCAGTGCCATGGCTTAGGGATCATAGATGTCTTAGACTTTCAGATTTGTAAGTTCTATCAGGACTCTTTCCTCTATGAATGGACTTGTGTCCACCTCCCTCTCCCCAGGGTTCCTGCTACTTCTATGTGGTCTATCCCCCTCTCCCTGCACTGTGAAGACTGAGCAGAAGCACCTGTTCAGGATATATGCTTTTTCCTGATCCTCCTCTGTGCAATCTCCCCTTGCCCTGCTTATCCTCACAATCCGTCCCCTTGTCTTCCACTTTTCCCTTATGTATCTGAAGAAAGTCTTGTCCATGTTAGCTACCCCTTTGCTATCCTTTTCTCTGTCTATGCCTTTGCACCCCTCACTGCCTTCCCTGCTTCCTTCTAGTTTGCCTGGTACACCTTCCTATCCTCTTCCCTCTGCATCCCTTTCTACCTCCTGAATGCCACCATTTTAGCCTTTACTTTCGCAGCCACCTCCCTCAGGAATCATAGTGGCCTCATTTTCTTCCTGATTTTGCTCATGTCCTTTGCCTTCATTAAGCCTTCCCTTAATTTATCCCACTGGACCTCATCCTAGCAATCCCCCATGCTAGGTTGTCTCTGAGACGTTCACCACTTTTTTTTAAATCCACCCTTCTGAAATCCAGGATTCTCAACCTTGTATGGTTTGTCTCTGCCACTGTCCCTATGTCAAACCACACTGCATGGTGATTGCTAGTCTCCAGGAGACATCCCACCTTGACATCTGCAACACTGTACCTGTTTGTGAGCACCAGATTCAGTATTGCCCCAGCTTGAGTGGGCTCTGACTATTTGCCTGAGGAATGCTCCCTGCAGTAAGTCTAGGTAGGCCCTGCTTCTAGCTGAGACAGAGGCTGGGCGGCTCCAATCTACATCTGGCAGATTGAAGACCCTAGCTAGCAGCACCTCCCCTTGTTTGCCATTATACTGATGTCTTCCCCTAGTGCATTACCCAATTCTTCTTGCTGTGTTGGAGGTCTGCATATCACCCCAGTGTGAATAGTGACTCCAGCTCATGTCTCCAGGGTGATCCACAGCACCTCCAACCCATTCTTTATACATAGGTTCCCTTGAACTTCCATTGCTGTGAGGTATACTGACCATACAGCAAAACTAAAACTGCGAATACCATTACAGTGACAAAATCAGCAGTTCGCTGTAATGGTTGCATGGTACACCAACATGGCTTCTCTGGGGCTTGCACCCTTTTCCTGAAATAACTATGACCTGGAGATGATTATTTTAAAGTCCAGGGGCTGCTGGGGGCAGAGCCCCCTGCATGGGGGGTGCAGTGGGTGCAGCCCCCACAAAAACAAAATTGTTTTCTTGACAGCACAATGCCGACTGTTGGCATTGTACCATCGCTCTAAAGATGGTTGACAAGTTGTGGTGGAACCTCGCTCTGATACCCTCCCTCACATAAAGCACAACTCCTCCACTTTTCCTCCACTCCCTATGCCTTCTGAACTGTGTGTAGCCTGGAGAGGGCCATATCCTAGTCATGGTTCTCGATGTACCATGACTCATTACGGCCACAAGATCCAGGTCTGCCTCTGCCATGATGGCCCCCAGGTCTGGAATTTTATTTCCAAGACTCCTTGCATTGGTACACATGGCTCTCCACACCCTGCTCTCACACTGCCTGCAACTCCTCTTCCCCTTTCCTGCTTTTGCTGCCACTTGAAACTTACCTCACTTCCCCCTTCACTAACCTGTTTGTGCCTTGCCACCTCAACACCTTTCTTTTCACATCTTCTGTTCTTGTCCCCTACTATGCCTTCTTCAACTTATACCCTGGGGGAGTTTCCTCCCCTCAGGCCCTCTCTTCCTGTTGCTTCAATCTCTTGGGGGCAGATTATGCCTCTCTTGGGAATACCACCTCCCACCTTGGTTAGTTCAAATGTTCATCAAAGTAACATTTAAACCTTCCACTGATGACTGCTGTCCCCTTCCCAAAAGGTTGCAAGCCATAACTGCTATATAGTTGTCACACACAGTTAGGGTTCAGCCCCACAATGTTAGGGTTCAGTCTCACAAAGTTAGAGTTCAGCCCTACAGTGTTAGGTTTCAGTCTTACAAAGTTAGGGTTCCATCAAACATGGTTAGGGTTTAGTATCTCAAGGTTAGAGTTCAGCCCCACAGTGTTAGGGTCCAGTCTCACAAAGTTAGGGTTCAGTCCCACAGTGTTAGGCTTCAGTCTCAAAATGTTAGCGTTTGGTCCTGCAGTGTTATGGTTTGATTTTACAAAGGTAGGGCTCAGTCTCACAAAGTTAGGGCTCAGACTCATGATGTTAGGGTTCAGTCTCACAATCTTAGGATTCAATCTTACAATGTCAGTGATTGGTCCTCCAATGTTAGGGTTTAGTCTACCAAAGTTAGGGTTCAGTTTCATAGTGTTAGTGTTCAGTCCTACAAAGCTAGCATTCAGTCTCACAAAGTTAAAGTTTGGTCTAACAAAGTTTAGGGTTCAGTCTCACAAAATTAGGGTTCACTCCCACAGCATTAGGGGTCAGACCCACAATGTTAGGCTTCAGTCCCACAAAGTTCAGAGTTCACTTAAACAAGGTTAGGGTTCAGTATGTCAATGGTAGAGTTCAGTCTCCCAATGTTGGGGTTCAGTTTCACAAAGTTAGGGTTCTGTCCTACAAGGTTAGGGTTCAGTCTTACAAGATTAGGACTCATTTCCATAAAATAATGGTTCTGTTCCCTCCATTTTTGAGTTCATTCCCAAACCAAAGTGGGCATAGCTGTCTGTAAGTCACTTTTGATCATAAGTTGTCTCTAGCATGGCATACATTCCTTATTCTATGAATGTTATGGGGTGTCTTTCTCAGGTGGAGTGGTTTCAACTGCCCTGGCCTACATAAGGTTTGTGTTGATGGGGGGAAACGTGAATATATTCAGCAAGTGACTGTCTCTTCCCTTTCTCACTACATGGAATGGTAAGTTGTCAGGACTCCAATGTAATACTGCAATACAGGGGCAACAGGCTGCTGTTATTGACCTCTATCCCTAGCGTTACTAAATGCATCTTATTGTTTGTCTACTAGATGATCATACAGTACATGTTACTCAGCTCACTGAATGTTTTTGAAGCAGCACCGCCCCGGGGCATCATTTAGGGTGTAGCCATTGGTTGCAAATAGGATGCCTGTGATTACTTTGTAACCCCTATGATCGCTCTTGCAACACCTATGAACCCCTAAACAATGTTTCCATGGGATTTCATTATGTAAAATGTTGTGAGTGGGAGAGCTTTGCAACACCTATAATTCTGTAAAAAAAAAGACAATGCAGAGCCCTATGATTACTGTGAAATGATGCCAGTGGCACTGTCGTATGTTTGCAGCCTGTTTGGTTCACGTCAGGTGACAACATGATTTTGAAAAGGGAACATAGTAATTTACTTACCAGCCCTTGGCAGCACAGGTAGTTGCTTATGTGAGTAAATATTTCATGTGTAACTTCCCCGTCACCATTTTAAATGACTCATACTCAAATACTAGTGGAAAGCAGGTTTTGCAGCTCTTGAATTACTCTTAAAGGGTCAGCAGCTATGGTCCATAAAGAGTGAACTGGTGTTGGAGTATGATGTAGAACAACTTTTAACCCTTAGGCTGTGAACAGAATGAGAGCATATAGGAATTCTGGACTGATATATCAGTCTGTGGCACAGCAAGGGTTAAAGGTTCAGTCCTTTTGCCATTTCCTTGCAAAGAAATTACCATTGGCATCAGCAGTACTCAAATCTCATAACACTGCAAGAAAAAAATGGAATTTCAGGACATTTAAAGGGACGCTGTCAACCCCCTTAGGCCTCAGGGCATCTCTAGCTTAAAAAACACATTTAAATATTAGTCACATTCTGTAGAGACTGCCAATAAATCTGGTAGTTTGATTCTGATTTCATTTTTCTTTTTATAAGTGAAAAACAGACCGCCCACCATATTGGTGTTAACAACACAAAAAGATGTTTGTTTACTTTCTTTGATCTACTCCCAGTGCATCGTTCCTGGACTTATTTATTTATTTGCTTTTGTTAATTGGGTAAGCACAATAGACAGCCAAGTGCCTATTTTCAGGTGCAACCCGGGAGGATTACAAGGTACATACATTCAAGAACTGCAGGAAGAGTCAATACTAACATACAGAAAACATCAGGCATAACAGAGATTAATAGGTAACTAACAGCAAAAGAGACTACAGGCACAAACTGATAATGTTTAGATATCAGCATAAGATACATAATAGATGGTTAGGTAGATAACAGCATAATACAGAATAGTACAGAAATTGTCAACATGGCAAACAATATAGGGTAAGCCATACTTTTGGGGGGGCACTAGGTGGGTAAACAGGAGGAGTACAAAAGTGCAGGAAAGAGACCTGGAAAAGATAGGGATAAGGCAGGGTACCCTTCTGGGACAGGTGGGCAGGGAGTGGGCCCAGTGCAAAAATGCCAACTTATTGTTATATCGACTGGTTACAGGAGTAGAAGTGCTTTAAAACGCTGGGGCCACGCCCCCACCAGTAAGAAACTGGGAGAAAAATGCGCCTCAGCTGGTGGTCTATGAGGCACAGAGACAGGCAGAGGCTGATTTCAGGAAGCCCCATGAGGAGGCTTTAAAGCAGGGATGGGAGGAGGAGGAGGAGTGAATTAAGGCAGTAAGGGAGTTCCACATTTTCGACGCATAGGCAGTGAAAGCCCGATCACCCACAAGGGTGCAGGTTTTTGGAACCAGGTGGTCCAGCGAATCCCTGGATCTTAACTGGTAGGTTGGAGTGCCATGTTTGAGGGGAAGGGCAAGGGCAGAAGGGGTAGCCATTCTGACAATGTTGTTGATGAAGTTGATGAGGACAAAGGTGCGGTGCTTTTCCAGTGGGGAGCCACTCCAGTCGCGTGTAAAGATCACAGCGGTGTGTGAGGGGAGGGGCCGAGAGTGCAAAGCAGCAGATATTGTTATAAGCAGTGTCCCATTTCGTGAGGCTAGATTTAGGGACAGGGGCAAAGGATACAAGCCCATAGCAGAGCGTTGATAGGAGGACTCCTCTGGCTAGGGCCACTCATGCAGCCGGGGTGAGGCAGCTTTTTGGTTTATAAGCAAGACTGAGCTTGCCATTAGTTGCCTTACATATGTTATGAATATGTAGGGTAAGATCCAGTAGGGGGTCAAGGGTGATGCCCAGATACTTGACAGCATCCACAGTCTGCAGGAGAGAGCCATCAACCCCATAGATCTTTAAGGGAGCAGGGAAGGTTTTTGTCTTGATCAAGGAGCCAAAGAGCAGGGTTTGGGTCTTTTTTAGATTGATGGTAAGCTTATGGTCCACTAGCCAAGTTTGAATATGCATAAAGTCAGAGTTTAGCCAGGAGTTAATGGTAGTGATGTCCTGGGAGCTGGCCAGGATGACAAGGTCATCCGCATAAAGGGTGGTATGTCCATGGGCAGTGACAGACGGCAGTTCATTAATGAAAAGGGAGAACAGAATGGGTACAAGGATGGATCCCTGGGGGACCCCACAGATGACTGAAGAGGGCTTAGAGAGGGCACGATTGAAGTTAGTGTATTGCTGCCTGCTAGAGAGGTAGTTTGAGAACCAGGCATGGGCAGGGGGGGAGAACCCAAGGGACAGAAGAGTGTAGCTGAGGAGGGAGTGGTTAACTCAATCAAAGGCCTCTGAGAGATCCACAAAGATAGCTCTGGTCAGATTGCCTTGATCAGCAGTGGTCCTGATCACGGAGGTAACCACAGCAAGAGCTGGTAGGTGTGCTGTGCCCTTTCCTGAAGCCATGTTGTGCGGGGGAGAGAAGGTTGTAATTCTGAAGGTAGTGGGAGAGCTGAGAGGCAACTACCTTCTCCAGAAGCTTGCAGGTAGCAGACAGAATAGTGATGGGTCGGTAGTTCAGGAGATCTTTGGGGTTACCCTGTTTTAAAACAGGGACAACCTCGGCCACTTTCCATATGTCAGGGATGATCCCAGAGATTAGAGAAGTGCTGAAGATATGTGTGACAGGCCTGGCAAGGAGGGATGCCCCCCAGCCTGAGCAGTTTAGGTTCAAGGCTGTCGTGCCCCGCCCCGCTGTGAGAGGAGAGACCAGCAAGAAGCTTTTGGGTCTCTTTTACTGATACCCATTTTAGGTAGAAGGGAGGTCAGGAGGTGAGTCTATTCAGGGAGGGACCAGGAGACTTGGGAGTGGGGGACTGAGAAGGGGAGGCAGACAGGTCAGAGAACAGGGAGTTAAAGGTGTTGGAAATGGTGAGTGGGTTGTTGCAGCTGACCCCGCCAAGGAGCATGTCGGTGACCTGTACTTTAGCTGACCCACTGACCGCATTTTTTGATATTTTGCCAGAAGCTCCTCGGATTGCTGGCAGTGGATAGCAAGGCAGACTGGCAGAACTCACTCTTGGCAGAGCAGATGGCTCTTTTACAAGAGTTTCTGAGCTGCCAATATTCTAAGAGGTCATTATTGTTATGGGAGGCCTTGTATCTCTCCCAGCATTTGTCCCTAAGCTTCATGAGGGAGAATAGGCTGCCATGAAGCTATTTAGTGACAGTGCCCCTCACCCTCCTTCTAGTGAAGGGGGCATGTTTGTTCTACATGGGGACAAACTCCACTATAAAATGGTCAAGAGCTCATGCGGGGTCATTTGTGGCTGTGACCCCATGACCAGTCAGCTTGTTGTAGGTCTGCAAGGTAGTCGTTTAGGTTAAATTTTGAATAATCCCTCAACTGGATCACTTTGCTGGGGATTTTGGGTGAGGAGATGCCCCAAATGCAGTAGGTTGGAGAGTGATCTGAGATGACATCTGGGAGAATACCCGAGGATATTATTCTGTCAGGTTTATTGCACAGAACCCAGTCAATAAGGGATCCTTTATCCCCCGTGAGGAGAGCCTAGTGGGTTTCATTATGAGTTGGCTTAGGGCGAGGCCAGAGAGTAAGGGCTCATATTGTTTGGCGTTGGACCCCATCCAATTAAGATTAAAGTCACCCAGAACTAGTACCTCATTAGGGCCAGCCATGTCGCTAATGCAGTCAAGTAGTGAGGAGAGTCCTAGCACTCCACCCTTTGGAGGGTTGTAGGCACAGACCAGGTGTACCTTTTCAGTGTAACCTAGCAGGAGAAGTGCATGCAGGAGCTTGCATGCTGGGGATGTAGCTGGTGAGTGATCAATGGTAGACACATTCGGGTGCACCTTGTAATAGAGGAGCACCCTGCCACCATGCTTATTCCCTGCCCTGTCTTGTCTGATATGGCTGTAGCCCAGAAGGGTACACACTGAGTCAGGGATGTGTGTCTTCAGCCAAGTTTCTGAAATCCCCATAATATCCGGTTTGTAATGTGCCACCCAGGCAGTAAGTTCTGCTAGGTTGTGTAAGATACTACGAATGTTCAGGTGGGCAATTTTTAATCCTTTGATGGATAGCCAGGCAGGGGTGACTTGAAAGACAGCAAGTTGGCTTGAGGTCCAAAGAGTTTGGCCATGCCCCCAGTGGGTCCAGGGAGGGCTATGGAGACAGTCCTGAGTGCTGCAGGTAACAGCGTGATACAGGGCGAGGGAGATTCCAGGGGAAGAGTGCAGCAGCCAGAGGAGAGCAGGAAAAATGGCCAGGCAGACTGTGAGAAGGCACAATACTGGCAGCAACTTACTAGCTGCAGCGCAGTTTCTAGACACCCCCCGGCAACAACACAGGGGTGTTACTATAAGATATATCTCACTGAAGTGCCCAGTCACAGTCTATCCACTTATGATGCAGCGGTAGGAGAGGAGACTATTACATCATGAGTCGCTGCACTGTTTGGGGGTGTTACTAAAGTTCAGGAAGGATTCAATAAGAGTAGATCAAGAATTTGAAACAAAACAAAATTGGGTATAATTACCCCATTCACATCCATTTCAGGTCTATTTAGAAAGTAATCAGATAAAACAACCAGCAACATCACTGAATTTCAGAGAAGGTAAGTAATCAGAAAATTCGGGTCTTCAACTAAAAATAATATGGCACAAAAAGGATTGATGGTGTCCCTTTAATCTTTGATTACTGAAAACATTTCTAAGAAATCAAAACTCCTTAACCCTCAGACTATATTTATTTAACATTTGGGTCTGGAGAGACATGCTGAGTAAAGGCTAGTTTCCAGGTGCAAACCATGGACAGGGGTCAAAGAAGAAACAAAAATACAGAGTAAAACCACATAATCAGTAAATACAGAGGGCCCAATTTTAAAAGCTTGTAGACCGATGCAAGGTGCATGGGTCAAACATCAATGATGCAATTGGCACCTTGCATCAAAAATTGTGGCATTCTGAATTCTAAAACACAGTCTGTGTTGGAATGGGAAGCTGCTGCACCAAACGGCACTGCACCACCCTGCGACCTATATCTGGGTGAGCCAGGTCATAAGTGGGCATGAGCTATGGCAGAGCTGCAACATCCCCTTTTTTGGGATTCAGGAACCCCAGCATGGGTGCACCAAGGGGCTCAAGTTAGACCAGCCAGGAGCTGGTCTAAGCCCCTTGCACCATTGCCCCACAAGATGGGGTATTGGGGGCTCTGTATGTGGGGTCCAGTGGTGGAAGGGACAGGGGAGTGCCATGGGACTGTTGGGGAGCAAGTGGGAATGTCTAGGGGTGATCAGCACCTAGTGGGGATGCAATGCTTGTCCCTGGAACCTCCCCACCATCTGTTACCATAATAGGTATATTGATGGCACCCCCTGGGTGCCCAGTCACTTCCCAGGCATGCCAACTCACTCCACAACACTCCTATGGCATCCTTGTACCCCTTCTGCCCTGGAACCCTCCTGCCAATTGTTTTTCATTGCACCAAGGTGGGGGGGGCTGGATCTTTGTGGCAATTCCCGCAGGTGCACCCATTGTTTGGTGCTATCCTGCAGGTGAGACAACTCCCAGGTTTTAGGTGCAGGGACCCCCAATTTTACAGACTCAGGTGCAGGGTCTCTGATCACAAATTGTAGTGATCTAAGGGCTTTTTCAGAATTGGGCCCTGAGTTTCTGAAAGGAACAGCAAAAAGTGACATACTGTAACATATTGAGGGGGTCTATGCCACTCACCTAAAGTGCTGCAGGAGGGGAGCAACTTGGCAAGTAGCGAGTACTATCAAAAAGGGGGTGGAGATGGAGGAATTGAAGGAAAGGCAGCAAGGAATGCTAATGACAAGTATAAGAGGGAGTAAAGTGAGCTAAAAGGAGAGGCGTGAGGGAGGGAAGAGATGAATGTGGAGAGGAAGACTATTTCAGAGGTAATGGTACCGGAGGAGAAGGCAGACTTAGTAACTACTCAGTTTTGCAGTGAGGGTGGGAAAGAAGTGGGAGTCTGAGGCATGTAAGGAGAAAGGAGGTGGAGGGGGTGGGAAAGGAAGGGAAGGGAGGACAGATAGATAATAGGAAAGTACAGAGTGCAAGTATTTGCCAAGAAAGGAGGAGCAGTGAAGGAGTGGAGGGTTGGCCATGTTTCAAGAGGAGGGAGGGAGAGAGAGAGAGAGAGAATTGGACAGAGCTAGTAGTGATGAGTGAGAGGAGGGTCATTAAGAGTGGAACAGCAGAATGAATAGAAAATGGTGTCCAGTCTGGCAAGGGTGGATTTGGGGGTGGCAATGTAAACCACATCTGGTAGTCAAACTCCAGCAGGATCAGCTTTAGTATGGCATCACAGCAGACCAGGACTAGAAGTCACAGCTTGTTGTGATGCAGTATGCCATGCTTGAGGCAGAGACCTCACTCATTCCAGATGGCTTTCCTGCCCAGAAATCACAGTCTTCAGCTTGTGATATCAGAATAATGTCTATGGTAACAAGTTGCAATGCCATAAGCAGAGGATTATGAATACATGACAGGACTAAGCAATGTGAACAGATGAAGCCAAAGGGAAAAAGATCATGTTTAGTGAAAACGTCATAGTAATAAACTACAGGAGGTCCTAAAATTTAAATTAGAGAGGAATTTTGTGTAACAGACTTTTGCTGATACCAGCGGGGGGATCTTTTGCTGGAAACTCAGAAATCTCTTTAACTGTGTGCTGGCTGTTGGAGTTCTAGAATGCAAAACAAACTGTCGGAGTGTGATATAAAAGAGAATATTTATTCAAACAAGCAACTGCCTGTTCCAAAATGTAATGTCATCCAAAATTATCTGAAAGGTATGCCCAAACTGTGACAGTGCCTCTTTTATGAAGTTAAAAAAGGCAGCATTGTCTAGTTTTTCTTTCCCAGTCCACAAAGCTAAATCAATCAATCAACCAATCAATAAACAATTCATCAATATTTATCTTGGCTGATGACAATACATAATCCAATAATCCATGTGGTATCATGAAAGATAGGGATATTAGCTGTGGATACAGTAGGATCTGCACCATCTGCACCAGGAAATCTAGTAGTCTGGAATAGAAACTCTTTCTTAGTATTGTAGGTGACAATCCACATACATACTCAGCTGTACTGTACTGTGCTGTGCTCTGATCAGTCCTGAAGGGCCTGTACACATTAATGAAATGTTTTTAAATGTTTCTTAACCTGGTGTTAAGCACATAGCTCAGAGTATCCAGACTGAGTGCCAACAATGTGCTGTCTCAGCCAAGTTACCTGGCACCACTGGGGCCCAGATGCAAAGCACTGTGGGTATCATGGTGCATGCTGGGTTACTCAAGATTGGGAAAGTCACCAGCAATGGCACAAAAGGTGATCACTTACTTTGTTCATGCATTCCAAGCATATCAGTCTCTCTTCTGTAATTTTCCACAGTTGTTCAAGCCCAATAATCTGTTTGTAATTTGCAATCAGTTTTCTTAATGCAAGTTAGAGCCTGGAGTAAGTCTACATTACTGCAAATTTGGGTTAAGGAAACCATGTTGCTCTGAAACTGTGCTTTCCCCCAAGCTAATTCGGTATCCAGGAAAGAATTTTTAAATATATGGCCATCATTAAATCTGTATCAGCATGTGTATCACCCAACCAGAAGAAACAACATACTAGATGTCGTGTTAAGTACAGAAAGTGGGAGTATTCATAAATTACAGTAAAAGCACCCGTAGAAGACAGCAATCATAACACAGTCTTCTTTGATATGGACATAGATGCCAAACAAATTAAAAACTGCAGTGAAATTTACTTATACAACACAGTGGATGTTACCAGAATACTTAATGATATTAGTTTAATTAATTGAGATAACTTTCTACAAGGCTGCTCTATCAACAACATGTGGGAAAAAATCAATACAACTATAGTATCCTTATGTGAAAAACATGTAAAAAATTTAACAAATATAACAGAAAGGGTATAAAACTGAAGTGGATGAACAAGGGGATTTTGAAAATAAAAATATAACAAATATACACTGAATACAAAAAAAAAAAACTCTGCTATATAGATGAACTATAAGGAGGTGCTCAAAAAAATGTAAACACAAAATAAAACATGTTAAACAACAAATGAAGCTCAAAATGGTAACCAACTATAAAAAATTATTTAAACCAATTTTACAGTTGTTTCTTCTCCTAAAAAATTCAAATACAAAACTGTGTCACATTACAGTTGAAGGTAAACAAATCATTAATCCCAATGAAATTGAAAATGCCTTTAATCAGTACTTTTGCTTGGTGTTTAATGAGCAAAAAAAAAGTTACAAAACCAACTCAATCACAGGAAAATTATATCTCTCAACTGCCCAATATTACTGAGGAAATTATTAATAAAATTACAAAACTTGAAAAGCAAAGCGTAACCGGGCCAGATGGAATATCCTCATATATATACAAAATAGCAAAATAATAAAATAGCATATCCTTTGGCAGTCTTATTTCAGGTATCATTAAAGGAGGTGGGTAGTGCCACAGGATTGGAAAATGACTGTTTTATCAACACACGAAAAGGGAAATAAAATAGACTTTCATAATTATCGTCCTGTGAGTCTCACTTCCATCTCTGGTAAACTGCTTGTGTCCATTTTAAAAGATAAGATAATCGAACACCTCACAACCACAAGCAAAACTGACTTCGAACAATATGGTTTTACTGCAGGAGTATCATGCATTATAAATCTCCTGCACTTCTACAAAAATGTATACCAGTAGATTGCATTTTCCTGGATTTTGCAAAAGTTCTTGTCACCATTTCACATTGGGCAATCATAGAAAAATTAACCAATTCTGGTATAAATAAATACTGTATTTTATAACCTGGATTAAATCTTGGTCAGACAATAGAACACAAAAAGAGAGCATACATGGACAGTATTCAAATCTAGAATGAGTCATGAGTGGGGTCCCACAGGGATTGGTGCTTCGACCCGTCCTGTTTAACACTGTACAAAATCGGGCCAATAAATATGCAGATGATACAAAGCTAGAAGGGCCTGTTTGTAACATGTCACAAATTGAATCTTTACAATCTGATCTAGATTACATTTCAAGATGGGCCTACAGATGGGGAATGCTTTTTAACACTAACAAATGCTGTGTCATACATCTTGGGCACCAACTTATCCCAAACATTTACACACTATGTAATACTGTATTTAAAAACTGTAGATCAAGAAAAAAGACTTGGGGGTATTTATAGATAAGAAAGTAAAATTTAATGACCAACGCACGGCCATTATTTCAAAAGCCAACAGGGTCTTGTGGACTATAAAAAATAATTTTAGAACTAGGAAAGCAGAAGTGATTATGCCATGTTATAGGGCATATGTCAGGCCAATACTCGACTATAGAAGCATTTAAAAAGAAGAATGTTGTTATGGTGCAGTACGTCCAGTGAAGAACAGCAAAAATTATTTGCATACAGAAAAATGAAGCCAATGAGAACTGTTTGAAAAACCAAAATCTTATGTCCCTCAAGACGAAGACTAAGAGGAGATATGTTATTTATGTATGACATCTGCAAAGACCCTTCTCTAATAAACAAACTTCAACTCAAGGAGGGATTGTAGTATAGAGGAGAAAGTGCTGAAGAAGGTGGAAACTGAGAAAGACTTGGGTATAATAATAAGTAGCAATTTGTCAAATGAAAAACAACGTAGGAAAGTAACTACAGTATAACAGCAAATAGAATACTCAGCTGCATAAGACTTTTATCACTAGGAACAAGCATTGCATGATGATGTTGTATAAGGCCACATGTGAATAATGGAACTCCATTTTGGAGCCTTTATTTGAAGAGAGACAGAGAAATGCTAGAGAGGATGCAAGCAACAGCATCAGGATTGATTCCAAATTTAAGAAGGATTACCTATAAGCAAAGGGTGGCAAAATTGAAGCTTTTTACACTGAAGAAGAGAAACTTTAGAGAAGATATGTTACAACTATATAAAATTCTGGGAGTCTGTGAACTGATGACTGAAACTGATATACAATATATAGACAGGGGATTAGATTTAAGATCACAAAATAAGCAAGTTAAACAGGAACATGTGCATATGAATACTAGGAAAACATTCTTTACGCAGACAGCAGTGAGGATATGGAACAGTTTGCCAAGGGAGGTGATGGACACAGAGTCCTTTCAGAGTTTTAAAACAAAGATTGATGAATAAATAAGTGGGAAGGGAATTAGATATGCCCACTATTTTTTTTTTTTAATTCATCCGATTTATAAAAAAGGCGCCTTTCCAAATCAAGGCACCTGTACAATAAAAACATGATTAAATAGTTATCCCAATTAAAATAAAACCAATAAAATACCATAACAGTTTCAATAATCAGGGAAAGCCAAATCAAAAAGGTGTGTTTTTAATGCTGTCTTAAAACTCTGAATGGTCAGGCAGTCTCATACTCGATGAGGTAGAGAGTTCCACAGGGTCGGGGCTGCAAAACTAAATGCCCTTGCCCCAGATGTCTTTAAACAGACCCTGGAAATCTCTAGCAATCCCTCATTGGTGGATTGGAGAGGGTGGAGGGGAGAGTAGGGACAAAAAAGATCTTTCAGGGAACCCAGTCCCTGGTCCCTGCGAATGGGAGACAGTACATAATGGGCAAGTATAACAGGAATTCAGAAATGACAGTAAGGGAACTTAAAGTCATCCTTTACAATTTATCAGGCACAAATTTCACCCTAATACTCTACCCAAAGAGTCATTTACCCATGGAATAGACTGCCACTGGACATTATCTTGAGTAAAAATAAGATGGAGTTTAAGTTGAGATTGGATGACTGTATTCTAAATAGAGCACAGCTGCAGTATTACATATAATACATAGGAGCTAATATGGACTAATGCCTTCTTGGCTCATGATTGCCTTAATATGAACCATAATGTTCTCTCTTAGCCTCATTATTATTTGGATCAAACTTTAACCAGGGGTGTAATTGCACATAAATTAACGTAATTGTTGATAATATTTGCATTTTAGAAACTGTCAAAATGTGTTGCTTCTGGATTTATCTGGTATTTATTGACTATAAACCACTAAATCCATTTATAGAATTTTAGCTCTTGCACGCTATATCTAGGTAGCAGTGTGTGAAGTAAAGGTTTTAAATGATCATAAAATATGAACTCATCAATTAATTAAATATTCATTTCAAGAGCACACAATGTTTATCTTGAAAACAAATATAAGTGGCAATATAGTTATCATTCAGTTTATGTTAATACAAGTTGCAGTTTATGTTAACCAATGAATGCTGTGGAAAATATTAAAAGACATAACAGAGCACTGGGAAGCTCCAAACTTCCAGTGCTCAGTCTTTCATTAAGACCTCTGTTACAGTTGTGCCAATCATAATCAAGTTTATCTTCACACAAAACAAATACACTTTAATGCGTGTTTATAGGGCACCCGTACATAAATCAACTTGATAACTTCAAAAGTTTTCATTCTTCTACATTGCTGTCAGCAGCTTTTATGTTTCTCTTTTCAACAAGTTCATATTTTTCCCAGAGCTGCATACATTAAGTCTCAGCATATCAACATTACTGCAACATTGTAACAATGTAAACTTTCTCTTCTTATACTTTGAGCCCCATTTGTCACAACTTGGTAAGGAATAATCTGCAGAGTATGACCTTTTTAAGAGAGTCCCTGATATGTAAATAATAGTATAATTGAAATGTGTATATTCCATACCTCTCTTTAGTCTCTTTGAATGAAAGAAGTGTTCCATTTTCTGTAATATATCTTTGGCCCTTGTTATGCCTTGTTTGGCGCACTCTGGGTTGTTTAATAAATTATTTTCATAGATTAGCAATGGGTTGTACCAAAGGCAGAACGTCCAGTGGAAACTTATTTGGATTAATGAAATGATCAACCTTTTTAAATACTTAATTCAAACCATTTATACAGGGGTTCTCTCTAATGCCCTTAGGAGTTTGTAGAATATATATCTGACATAGTTTAAGGTTTGATAAGATATTTTCATGGATAACCACATGGTGAGATTATTGGGATTGTTGATAAATTCCTGTAAGTGTAGGAGAGCTTATTTAAAGAGCTACCGACACTTCAAAGAAAACTTTAAAAAACATAATTATATACAATTCTGCTTGCATTCCATTTATATTTTATATATTTCTCCTCCCCATAATTTATTACTAAAGAAATGTGTATGAATATGCAGTATGATTGTTGTCCCTTATAGTTCATTTTGAGTTCATCTGCCTCTATAGCTTACTCCCTACTTCAAGTCATAATCCTATGTTGTGACATCACAATCTGTTGCCATGGGAGTAACCGTGAGGTCACAAACAGTGCTATATGATGTCAGATAGACAGAAAGCAGAAGAAATAGATGAAGTCTTCAGGAGCAAAGATCCTGTTTTCATGCAGATGACCTCACTACTAAATAATGTGGATGAGGAATATAGAACTAATGGGAAATACAACCTGGACAGTGCCTAAATATTATATTTTGTTAAAGTTCTTCTGATCGAGTCACCAGCTCTTTAAAGAGGAAAACACATTGATATTTTTTCCAACATGCGAGAGCTAGACCTCCAGCATCATAAGACACACTGTACCACAGTGCTAGCTTTCCCCCAGAAGGAAGAAAAAGTGTACGGGCACTCAAATCCCTACTTCTGTGACTATTCAGAATTTAGCAGACGTCCAGCTGTGCAAAGCATAATGTGAAGTGCTACAGTATCAGTCACTACTTGGAGAATTTACAGCAGTTCATAGTCTTTTATGCAGCATATATGGAAACGTTATATTACTTCCAGTTCTCAGACTTCTAGAAAATAATTTCAAATGAGACTGGCCTGATTCATTTTGGTGAGTCCATTCTTGGCAAAAAGCCCTCCTTAGTTTGTGCCTGTGGGTGGGGAGCTCCAAGATAGTCTATCCTTTTTCTTACTCATGGACTGCTTGCTCCCGGGAACTTTTTGTATTTTACTTTTAAATCTCCTATAGGTATCCTCTGTAAGTTGCAGTGTGGCTCAGCTTCCCACTCCAGTCACATGACTTACGTGATTACCTCTCGGTGCAAGAACTACATTCTTCAGATCATGGATACAAGCAACCTAATAAGGAAAAACCACAATCAGTGGATGAATAGTGCAACAACATTACAAACAACATACATATTTGCAAAAAACATTATGTCAGCATTGGGCTAGAGTGCATATCGAAGAAATGCATTCAGTGAAAATTCCTCATTCACTACTTTTGGAGACAGTTTGCAATTCATATATCCAGAATGCCTCCCTTTGCTTCAGCAGCCTGGTGATGTCACACCTCCACAGTTGTCCAAAGTTATTTTCTCCAAACCACTAAACTTTAAATTTGCTACTGAACAGTGAGATGCCATTGTAAAGTGCCTGGTCATACAATAATTTTCATTCCCAGTCCTGATAATGGTTTTGTGTTCTTCTATTCTGTGTTTTAACATTCTTTTGATTTGTCCAATGTAATTTTGCCTTCATGGACAGGATAACATGTGCACAGTTCCCTCAGTTGAGTAGTTTGTAAAGTGACAGATGTCACATTTTTTTCTAAAACTTTCAGCTTTTATTGTATTTCGGCATTGGGGGCAATGGCCACACCTGTAGTTCCTTTCGGGGGGGTGGGGGGTAACCATGTAGACTGCTGAGTTTTTTGTTGAGCAAATACTGATTTTACCACCATATATTTAATATTTCTTCCTCTATGATATGAAATGATTGGTGGATTTAATGTGTTGGGTTTCAGCCTTGGCTCATTTTTGAGTACATGCCAGTGCTGATGAGTACTTTGTACTATTGCTACTGCAACCAGATTATAATCTATGACACAGCATAATCTATTTACTTTGTCATTTTCTGCATGTTGTTTACAAAAAATGCCTCTCTATATTTGCAGCACGGTTGTAAGCAGAGTCACAGCCTCCCTGTTATAGTTCCTTTTCACAAATTCCTGTGCCATGACTTTTGCTTCTTGTTCAAGTTGATCCTGTGTGCTGCAGTTTCTCCACAGGTGTAAAAACTGGCCGGTGGGTATATTACTGGTGAGCTTTTTTGGATGGTGGCTATCTGCTTGCAATAATGTGCTGCAGTCCATGGATTTGGTATATATATCTGTGAAAATGGAAGCGCCTTGTTTAGTCAATTTCAGATTCAGAAAGTGCACCATACTTTTGCTGAATTCACCTCACATTCACCTTTGAGTAGGACATTAGTAGACTCTTCTCAAAATATTTTGGCTGAGTGGTCAAAACTCAAAACAGAATTCTGCAAATTAGTTGGGGGTGATGCAAAATTTGCAAGGAGAAAGTCAAAGTTAAATTACATTCATTCAGGATCAAAAGCATGTGCAATCCTGGCTATATGACTACAACAAAACAGTAATGCAACAAAAACTTGCAATGTCAGGGACTTACACAGCAATCAACTAGTTACTGGGCATAACAAATCAATGAGGTATTTCATCAGTTCTATAAGGAACTATGTGATGAACCAATATATAAGTCCAGTAAGTGCTTTAGTGACATCTGTCAAGGTATTGATTTTCCTCAGGTTACTGAGCAGGAAAACTCAAGCAGCCCACCTCCACAAGGCAGATAAACCATAACTGAGGAGCAGGAAGATGAGTGGATGAAGGGACACCTGAGTCAGGCATAAAGGGAAAAGCAGAGGAATCAAAGCAGCATAAGAAATAAAACTGGGAAGGGGGGAAGAAGCAAGTGAGCAAAAACAGGAGTAGAGGGAGGACAGACAGCAAAACATGGAAGAGCATGGTTAGAAATGTCCGCAGCCTGGGAAATAAAATTCCAGACCTGGAGGCCTTGCTAGTAGAGGTGGACCAGGAAATAGCAGCAATAACAGAGATTTGGTACACCACTAATCATGGATGGGACATAAATGTACCAGTATATGCTTTGTTCAAGAGGGATGGGGGAGTAAAAAAGGAGGGGAGGTGACCCTGTACATCAGAGAAGGTATAAAGGCAATGAAGGTACAGGGTAGACGAGGGAGACCAAAGCACTGTGGGTCACCCATGAGCCTGGTAATGGCACAGAAATTGGAAGAGGGGGTGATCTACAGGCCTCCAGCACAGGGGATGAGGTGGATAGGGGGCAAGTGGATGAAATACATGAGATGGCTATGAAAGGAGAAGTTGTGCTGCTGGGTGATTTCAATATGCCAGACGTGGACTGGACCACCATGGTAGCTGCTTCAACCAGGAGCCAAGACATCCTAGAGTCCCTGCAGGGGAAGGCCTCAGGCAGCTAATGCTTGATTCCACCAGAGACATGGTGATTCTGGACCTAGTACTGACCAATGATGACAGAATCACAAAAGTCAAGGTACAAGGTCAACTGGGGTCCAGCAGCCACCACATAGTGTGGTTTAACATCGGGACAGGGACACGGTCAAGTCACATAAAGGCAGAAGTCTTAGATTTCAGAAGGGTGGACTTTGCTAAGATGGGGAGATGTATCAAAGAAGCCCTGTGAGGAGGATGGTAGGAGTGGGAGTTGAGCAGTGGGAACACCTAAAAGGAGCCACAGAGGAGGTGATGAACCAATGCATCAGGTTGGTAACCAAAGGCAAGAGAAGGAGGAAACTGCTATGGTTCTCAAAAGATGTGGCAGACAAAGTAAGTGCCAGAAGGGTGGGTTTCAGGAAATATAAGGAGACTCAAAAGGAGGAAGACAGGGTGGTGTACCTAAAGTGTCTAAGGGAAGTGGATGAGGCCGTTAGGAGTGCAAAGCTGTATACTGATGAAAGATTAGCACAGACGGTGAAGAAAGGGGACAAGACATTCTACAGGTACATCAGCAAAGGAAGGAAAGCCGGGGGGGGTTGTAAGGCTCAGAGGGGATGGAGGGGAGTGTAAGGAGGGAGACCTGGAAAAAGCAGAAATACTAAATAAATACTTCTGTTCCGTATTCACTGAAGAGGGGAAGGGTCAGGGACCACAGTTGGGCAACAGATATGAGGGGGAAGGGGAGGTGAACACCAGTCCCTTTGCTGTGGAGAAAGTCCTGGAGGAGTTCACAAAACTGAAGGTGGACAAAGCAATGGGGCCAGATGGCATACACCCAAGGATATTAAGGGAGCTGTGGAGGGAGTTATCAGTGCCTCTGGCAGCCATGCTCACTGAGTCACTCAACACAGAAGTGGTTCCAGAGGACTAGAGGAGGACACATGTAGTCCATCTTCACAAAAGCGGTAGCAAGGAGGAGACAGGGAACTATAGGCAGGTCAGCCTCACCTCAGTAGTGGGTAAGATCATGGAGGCACTGCTTAAAGAAAGAATAGTGGGACACTTGGAATCCAACTGTGCCCAAGATCCAAGGTAACATGGATTCACTGCAGGAAGGTTGTGTCAAATGAATCTGATAGATTATTTTGACTGGGTTATGAAGGAGGTAACTCAGGGTGGAGTGGTGGACATTGCCTGCCTCTATTTCAACAAGGCCTTTGACACCATCCCACATAAAAGGCTGGTTAGTAAGATGGGTAGTCTAGGCATGGGCCACAAGGTGGTAAACTGGGTTACAAACTGGTTAATGGACAGGGGGCAGAGGGTGGTGGTAAATGGGATCCAGTTTGGGGATAGGGATGTGACCAGTGGGGTACCTCAGGGATCAGTCCTTGAGCCAGTCCTGTTTAATACCTAGTCAACAAAAAATAAAAAATAAAAATGTCTTAATTAGTGGCATAGCAGAAGGGCTGGGGGAAGGTCTGCCTGTTTGCAGATAACACCAAGATCTGCAACAGGGTTGATACTCCAGATGGGGTGGAGAAAATGAGGAGGGACCTGGGGAAGCTTGAAGAGTAGTCTGAGGTGTGGCAGCTGAGGTTCAATTCAAAGAAGAGCAAAATAATGTACCTGGGATGAGGGAACCCTGCAGAGAGCTACAGGATTGGGGAGGGGTTGCTGACTGTCACCAAGGAAGAAAGAGATCTGGAGGTTATCATTGCAGACAACCTAAAGATGTCTAAGCAGAGCACAAAGGCTGCAGGGAGGGACAGTGGTATGCTGGGGTGCATAGGCAGAGGTATCACTAGCAGAAGGAAGGATGGAGTGATTCCATTGTATAAAACACTAGTGAGGCCTCACCTAGAGTATTGTGTACAGTTCTGGAGGCCACATCTTCATAAGGACGTTGACAGAGTGGAGGCAGTCCAGAGAAGAGTGACAAATATGGTACAAGGCCTGCACCAGAAAACATATGAGGAGAGATTAAAGGATCTCAGTGTGTACTTGCTGGAGGAGATGAGGGAATGGGGAGACATGATAGAAACCTTCAAATACCTTAAAGGCATAAACAAGGTGCAGGGGGTGACATCTTCCAATACAGGAGGAGAACAAGAACAAGGGGGCATGTTATGAAATTGGAAGGTGGCAGGATAAGGGGAAATGTGAGAAAGTTTTTCTTCACGGAAAGGGTGGTAGATGCATGGAATAATGTGCCACAGGAGGTGGTGGGATCAAGCACAGTGGAGGGATTTAAACATGCATGGGACAGGCATAAGTGAACCTTAGAAGTGGGAAGGAGAGGGGAAAGCCATTGATCAAGTAGGGTCAGAGGCCGTAAACAAGGCTAGGACTTATGGGCAGACTGGATGGGCCTAGCGGTCCTTAACTGCTGACAGTTTCTATGTTTCTAAGTTACTATGGAATTTAGAATGCAATTAGAGAAGGATATAGAAACTGAGGAAATTCTGTCAGTGATACAAAAGCGTAAAGCAAACAAAGCACCAGTCCCGAATGGGTATCCAGCCAACTTCTATAATGCATTAAAAGAAGAGTTCTCTCCTGTATTAAACAATGTCTACAAGGAACTTTCAGCTAAGGGGGCTTTATCAGGAAATATGATGCAAGCACTCATTTCCCTTACACATGTAAGTGGTAAAGACCCAAGTGAATGCAAAAATTACAGGCCTATTTCCTTGATTAACACTGAAGTGAAGATTCTTGCAAAAATCCTAGCCAATGTGTTAGAAAAATTATCCCTCATTTAATAGACAATAGACACACGGGTATTATTCAGCATAGGTCAGCAGCAGGTAATACTAGGAAATTATTCCATTTGATGGAATCTACAAGTAAGTCTAAAACAGCTTCAGGTCTTTTTGCAGTAGATGCTGAGAAGGCCTTTGATCACATTTTATGGCCACACCTTTTTAAGGTTCCAGAAGTTTATGATTTCACTGCTACTTTTGTCAAATGGGTTAAACTTTTATAGTGGGTGGTAAAACATTCTTCTACCTCAATTTTTATCTCAGCTGAAAAACTGTTGTGTAACAGTTCAAAGGACATGGAACACTGTTCAACCCTTCAGTCATACAACAGTGTTCCAGTTAAGTTCAGAAGTGCACAAGCCACACTAACAGACATTGCAAGATCATCCAGATTAAACCAACTGCGCAAGGCATGCACAAGCACTCCCGCAGATGCAGGATCAGCCAGATATGATACAACCATATGCAGGACCAAACAGATAAATACCTATATATACATTAAATGCAGGATCAACCAGATAAATAGCTCTATATATACATTAAATGCAGGATCAACCAGATATTTTAAATAACTCACTCAAAAAGATGCGATTCCTCCAGGCCCTCTCACTTGGTGAGAAATGTAGCCGTCATTTTTGTTTTTGTTTTTACAGATTCCTCCCAAACACGATTATGAGCCAATGGAGTGTGTGATACAAATGTAAGGACATGTAATCCCTAACAACCATGCAACTTACCCTAGCAACCAACTGTAAGTCATGAAATAAGACACGGATGGCAAAGACAGCTTTTGTTTAAAAGAAAATAAAAACAGCTCAAACTGAGTAAAATTGATTTTGGGGACACCATACACAATACAAAATAGTGCATGGACAACTATATGAGGAACCAGTGTGTTCTGCCACCTCAAGATTCTGATTCACAGAATCAAAACCCTATGTGGCAGAACACACTGGTTGTGCATAGTTGTCCATCCACTATTCTCTCTATACACTAACTCAACAGCTGCAGTAATCACAAATGGAGTAATTTCAAGCAGTTTTTCATTAAGACGAGGCACCAGATAGGGATGGCCACTTTCTCCGATATTATAAAACTTATCATTAGATCCTCTGGTATGTAGGTTATGTGCAGAAAAGGAGATTAAGGGCATAGTAATAAGAGGCAAGTATATCTTCTGTTTCTTTATGCTGATGACATTTTGGTTTCTTTAACTGAGCTCAAAAAATCTGTTATCAAAATATTAAAGGTAATAAGTGGCTTTAGTTTTCAGAGTATAAATTAAATAAAGAAAAATAATTTTTCTTACTTCTCAACCACTACTTTATTAAATTAGACATAACAGGTATTACATGTTAAAGGAACTCTATACACTATTTAGGGATCAAAATAATCAAGTCAATTTGTAAAACAATTTTTTATTTATGTATTTATTTATTACTAGGATTACAAATACCTTTGAATCAAGGGTTCTTTTATAAAGGTTCCACATCAGCAATGGGTGCAAGCAAAACAGTGGTAAGATACAATACAAGGTCAGGAGGTTAACATAGAAGTAAGCAGAGGTAAGATACAATACAGGTCAGGAGGTTAACTTAGTAGCAAAAGACAGTACATGTCTATAGACTAGCACAGTAGCAAACAGTCAGTGGCAAATAACAATGCACAATTAACAATACAGGTCTATATATATCAAGACACAGATACAAATGAAAACCATCCTGGGGTGACAAAAGTGGAGCAAGGGGTGAGGGATGAGAGGGGGAGGGGAGGGGAAAAGGGGGGTAGGCAGTCAAGGATTTGACATTGTCGTAAGTGCAAGAACAGAAAGATAAATGCTAGGTATTCTGGGGAGGAACAACAAGAGATAGGGTTACAGGGAGGGGGAGACAGGAGGAGAGGAGTGGGAGAGGGGTAGAATGGTAAGTGGGACGTGAGAGGGGTAGAATGGTAGGTGAGGGTGGGGGAGAGAGAGAGAGACGGGGAGTAGCAGGGGATGGAGGGGTGGAGAGAAGTGGGGAGGGTAGCAAGGGAGGAGAGGGAAGAAGAGGAGGGAGAGGTGAAATAAAGCTGCAAGCCTAGGCAGAGCAGTCACAACTGCTGAGGTCAGTGAGGTGCTGGCAGAATTTATGTTTGAATAGGCCAAGCTTGTTTTCAGTGGCAATTTCAGGGGGAAGGTTGTTTAGCAGCAGGGGGGCCCTGGTGTGGAAAGCACGTTGAGCCTTGTTGGTATGGCAGAATGGAACGATAAATGTTGTTCTGAGGGAACTGCGCGTAAAATGTGCAGTGACTGAGGGCAACATTAAGGCATGAGTTGCAGGGGGTGTGAAGTTAAAATAAATTTTCTTAGCCAGTAGGTAGGTCTGGTAGGCAAGTCTACTATTTAGATTGAGCCAGTGGGATTGCTTGTAGAGATCACAGGTATGCATATGCTTCCCTGCACCAGTGAGAAGTCTACAGCATTTGTTAAGGGCTGTCTTGACCCATTTTAGGGTCAAGACAGTTAGTAAAAGCCTTAGTCTATTAATGTCTGGTGTACAGGGCAACCTTGCTAGATGGAGTAATCTACCTCTAGGTCTTTGGGGAGGACTAAAATCTAACAAAATGAATATACTTACAAAGTATTTTTACCTGTTCATATTATTGCTATTTATAATAACTAAAAATAGTTCATGGGTGCCCAATGTCTAATTTCTCAACTCATTTGGGCTCATAAGAGATGCAGAATGTCATTCATTAAATTATATAGGCCTAAGCGTAGTGGTGGACTCAATATCCCTGATCTGTAGTATTACGATTTGGCCTCTAGAATTTTTCAAATTTCTGAATGGCCAGAGCCTAAAGAGGGAAGTCTAAACAACCCAGCCTGTCCTGAGCTAGAGGCTGAGTGGGCAGATTGTTAGGCCTAAATTTATCAACTTTACTTTTTGCAAAACCACCAAAACCGCTGAAGAACAAAATAATGACAGATAGTATTTCTATTATTACAAGATGGGCTAATTAACTTAAATCTAGATAAATCAAAATCACAACCCCTTTTTGGGAACCCAAACATCTATCTGAGAGATCCATGCTTAAGAAAGCTAAATAGGCTAGTAAGGGGTTGACAACAATAAAAGACATACTCACAATGTTTTTTATACATTTTATTAGTCTTGATATAGATAAGGCTTTACAAAATACAGACACTGAATTCTATAATCAGCTCACAGAATCTGTTACAAAGCTTCTGTGTAATGGGCCTCGGTTACTTAACACTAATGATAACACAAAAACGTTTTTGTCATGCTTACACTTGCAACCAAAAATATCTAGATTTTGTAACTGATTGCTTGAGGTTACAAGGCGTTCAGATAAAAAAAATGGTAGATCATGGTCACAGACATTAGACAAAAAAACTAGATGACTGGAAGTGGGAAAGGACTTGGCTTCATTCCACTGAGGCATTTAAAACTGTCAACATAAAGTTGATTCAGTTAAAAACTCTTCAGAACTTGTGCTACACTGGTCAACAATTACATAAGATGGTACTTTAGAAATACTTTCAATTATAAAATAGGTAAAAGAAATCCTTCACCCTGATTGGTCAAAAGGCGTGTCCTTACCTGTCAACAAACTGAAAGATGGCACTACTTTCCTAATACCTTAACCTCCATAGGTGAAAGGGCAGCCATATTATTGAGCAACTAATATCTTCCATCAGTCCCTCTGCAACCAGAACTGATCTTCCATCACAAACATGGCTGCTACCTTTACACTGTAAAAACCTTCAGCTGGGCCCTAAAAATAAAACTACCTTAAATAAAAAATAAAACAAATTAATTAAACATTGTTTCCCTGATCATCTCACTCGACTTATACACATAAACAAATTAGAAACAGTAAGTATTGTTTATAGTTTTCATTACAACTGTTTCTTTACTAACAGTGAAAAGTCCCCCTTCTGTCTTTACCTGCTCATCAGGGAAATCTCTTCTACTTGCCCTGACAGTGAGATAATTGAGTCACTGGGTCTTAAACAGGCCTTTGTTGTCTGTGTGTACAGTATGTTGGGAGAGTAACATTCTACCAGCAGAACTGAGCAGAATTTTGAATCCCTGTATTCCATGGTAAACATTCCATGATAAACATTCTGTGTCTTGAATGAGGGAAAAAAATAGAAAAATAAAAAACAGGATGAAGAAAGCAGGCCATACAGTAATACTTTTTAAATGAAAAGGAGGGAAAACACAGTTACAGAGGCAGACACAAACTGCTCAAATAATACATTGCTGTTCCTCCAACTCACTGATTTAGCATTTTTCAGTGAGTTGCTGTTCAATTAATTTTACCACTCCTCCACCCAAGTTTGGGAACTATTTTTTTACCATATTTAAATAAAATAACATACTATTATTAATTCTTTAATAATGCATCCAGAGTTTTGCTATAGAAATAGTTGTTACCCATTTTATAAGAGCAATAAGACACTTCAGGGTGTGGGTTGTTGATTGATAAGAGCACTACTCAGCTGCTGTAGTTACTTGGCGCAAGCGCCACGTGCCTAACAACACACCTGGGGCATGCTCTTATCAATCAACAACCCACACCTTGCCATGTCTTATTGCTTTCTTGTAACAGGTATGGGGCAGCCAACTGTGATGTAATAGATATGTTCTGGGAATGTCAAAAAGTTCAACAGTTATGTTCTGACATAAAAACTTTACTAAATACCATTACTTGGTTGGAGGGTTCAATACAACTAAAGACATGTCTCATATGTCACTTTGATGAAAGTAAGCATAGGCTTCAAGAACAGAAGTACAGTATACCACTTCTCTGACTGCAGCACAATTTAAAATAAACTATTATAACAAGCATTTGTCAATGCTGAATGTTGTTGTGCTGGCATTGGTTTTGGTAGTGCAGTGCGGAAACACATTTTGGGCAGGATGTGAAAAATGACAGCTGTACTGTTCATAAAGAGGTGTAGAAAAATGGCAGTGTTGAAAATGTGGCATGTAAATACTGCAAATTTGCGAAGTTACAAGGGTACATGGGAAATGTGCAATGCATGTTTGGAACACAGTCATTTTATAGACTTTCAGCACCAAATTTTCAACATAGGCATTTTAGCACCTCTGCTCATGTACAGTGTCACTGTCATTTCCTCAAACTGTCCCAAAAAGTCATTTTGCACAGCAACCGCGCTATTCTGCGCCGGACGTGCGAAAACACATTTCAGGTAGGATATGTAAAATGACAGCTATACTGTTCATCAAGAGGTGTGGAAAAATGCCAATGGTGAAAATCCAGAGTGAAAATATTACAAATGAACATTACAAGTGTGCATACAAACTGCGTAATGCATGCTCGTAACACAATCATTTTATGGAGTATCATCACCAAATTTTCAACGTAGGCATTTTAGGACCTGTGCTCATGAACAGTGTCACTGTCATTTTTGTAATCTGCCCTGAACACTGATTTCCCACAGTGACTGCGCTAGTGTGCGCTGGAAGTGTGGAAACACATTTCGGCCAGGATGTGAAAAATCACAGTTGTACTGTTCACAAGGAGGGTAGAAAATGACAATGTTGAAAATCTGAGTGTGAAAATATTGCAAATTCACAAAGTTACGAGTGCAGATAGCAACTGCACAATGCACACTTGAAACAACCATTTTTGATTGCGATTAAATTTGCAACATAGGCTTTTTGAGCCCCACTCATGAACACTGCCACTGTCCTTGTGTTAATTGGTCCTGAAAGGTGATTCCACGCAGTGACTGCGAAATCACCTTTTGGGACTGATTAACATCATAACAGTGCCAGAATTCATGAGGAGGGGTCCCAAAAACCCCATGTTGAAAATTTGGTGCAATAAAATCCAAAAAATGCCCGAGATATGCATCAAAGTTGAAAAAACCCTATTTATTCCATTATACAGCTTACCGGCATCTCCTCAGTTCACGGTCTGCTTTGAAGAGTGCAGACGTGTTCCCAGTCCACCGAAGATCATCGCGTCAAGCTCCGGAGGTAAGTATGGGGTGGGTGTGTGTGGGGAGGCAGGGTGCACAGTGGGTGGGTACGGGTGGTGGGTGGTAGGGAGACTACGAGGGACCATTTATGTTTACAGGTGTTTAAAAAGCCATCAGCGGATGTTTTCTCTTTTACAGGTGTTTTGTTTTGGTGGGGGATGAGCAGCCAATGGGATTGGGCACTTCATCAGCACATAGGAGTGGAGGATACTAGCTGAGGGGACTGAGCTCCCTCAGCACAGAAAGAAGGCAGGACATCATGCCGACGGGGAGTGGGCTCCCCCATCGGCACATTAAAGTGGGAAAGGGGGGGTGAACAGATGCCGACGGGGATTGGGCACCCTCATTGGCAAACAATAAAAGCGGGGGGGCACATGAGCCAAGGGGGATTGGGCACCCCATCGGCAAGCAAAAAGGAGGGAGGGACACATTGTGCTGATGGGGAGTGGTCTCTGCTGGCACATACATGAGGGCAAGCAGAAGCTGACCGGGGACTGGGCACCCCAGTAGGCAGTTTAGTGGCCACTGTGCTCCATGTTTGTAGCTGGTGAATCATGGAATGTCCTTTGTGTGTGACGAGCTTTGCTCGCATTGCAGCGGGCCTTTCCTTAGATGTGCTTGCCACATATGTATGCATGGTGTGGCACCGGCATGCAGGCTGATTGGGGAATGAGGGCACCTACTGGTGCATACCCTGCATTCGCCCAACAGCACACCGCCTCAAATCTCCACTATCGCAAGATGTTCGCTGCGCAAGTGCGCCAACATAAAAATCTGGACAGAAGAGAGAGCCCCTACTATAGAAGAGTGGAAAAGAAAGTGTACAGAAGTCTTCAGATCAGAAAGACTCACTTGATTGATTGAGCAAAAAGAAAGTTTTCTGTCTAAATGAAACACTATTTATAACTTTTCTGCTTCAGGAACATTAACATTCTAGTTTAGCAACACTGCAATACAAGGATACAGCTAACTCTTTCTCCTCCTGTTTCTACTTTTCTTTATTTTTTTTACTTTCCTTCTGATAGTATATGTCCTCTCTCTCTGTAAGAACAAGAGAAAATGGGCAGCTAATAGTAGACTTTCCTTTGCTCATGATATTAGGAACTCAAGATTTTTCTTGTTATTTAACATATGTTTATGTGGGAGTATTTCGAGATCCTGAAACTCTGTTTACCAGTTTTCAGGATCCCAACACCATCTGCCCAAAACACTTTTGCACGATGGGCGAAGTTTGCCCACAGCCAAGTTAGTTATAAAAATTATGAGGGGTGCGGGGGGCAAAGCCCACCTAATCATTAAAAAAACTCTGCACTGAGAAAACTTCACCCGTTGGGCAAACGTGTTTCGTAGCTGCTGGCGACAGGATCCTGAAATTTGGAAAACAGAGTTTCAGGATCTCGTAATATATACGTTTATGTATATACACAAAACTGTGGTTATAGTACATTGCTTTTATGTTTCTATGGTCTAGTACTAGTGCCTATAGTTCATAATAATTGTATAGATGTTTACTAATGTATTTCTGTCTATGGTATTTGGTTGTATACTTTTTTGTTTTTGAAATCAAATAAAATGTAATTGATAAAAAAAAAGACGATGTAGCACTGTAAGTAATTGTAAAATATTTAATTCTCAACAACAGCTCTTGGGAGTTTTTGGGGGTGGGGTGTAATCAATGATCTGAATGTAAGCATATGTGGAAAGTAAATTAGTGAATAGGCATTTACTTTATCTTTCTAATGAGGTTCTGGTGATTATTCAGCATCTAAAGATATTTCAAATGATGCCAGCCCAAGTGTAACAGGAGCCCATAGAAGTCTTTTCACTTTTCTATTAGTTGATATTTATAATTGCCATTGTAGATGGTGGTCTGCAGAGATAGTCCATCTACCAGCAATCCCCTGTATAGCACCGCTCCTCCAGTATCGCAACCATGGGGCTGTACCCTGCACCTCATTGAGTTTAAGTAAAAACAGAAAGAAGGTATCACAAGCCTATAGTTGAGTGTCAAGGTTTTTGTATTTTGCCTGGCATTAGCATCATATTCAATTTTTTTATAGTGTATGGCGGAACTCTGTTTTGTATGGAAATCCATACACCATAAAAAATCATTCTGTTGCAGTAGTGGCGTAGCTACTAATGCAGAATGACTTTTCATTCTGCGTTAGTCGCTATGTCACAGTACAAGTATCCCCATCAGTGCTGTTGATAGGGCTAGTGGCGGTTGAAAGGTTGCGTGAGTGAGCTGGCCAGTGGGTTGCTGGTGGTGAAGTGTGGGCTGCGGAAAGCAAGGACAGCTTTTTGAAGCACAAAAAGAAAGCAATTTTAGCTAGTTTATATAGAAAAGTGTATGGTAGCCCTGATGCACAACCACACTCTTCTTACACCTCGTGGTTACCATGACGTCAAAGGAACCTCTTGAGCTTCGCTATCGAGGTCCTTGATGTCATAGTAACCACTTGGTGTAAGAATAGAATTATAGTATATGGGTGCTGTCTATTGTGAATGGAATTCAGCAACTGCTGAAATGTTGTTGTAGTACAGTTCAAAGGTCAAAAAGTTGTTGTACTATTTTTACCCTTGACCTGCCATCTGATTGGCTCAGATGAGGCTCTCTAGAAAAAGAAAAAAAAAAACATGGTGGCACGATTTAGCAAGCGCCTGAGCAGCCTAGCCACTGACTTAGAAGTCGGGAATCGGGAAACGGAGAGCCATACATGGCTCCATTTCTGAAAAAACAATTTCTTTTTTTTTCTCCCCGATTTTAAAACGAATGATGTGCAAGGGATAAACTGAGAAGCCGTAGGAGCTTAAAGCCTTGAGCAGGCATAGCGCCTACATCAAATATGGTAAAAACAAAATTTAAACAAAAAACCCCATATATTATACAAAACAGTGGATGGTGAACATCCACAACTAAAACTATGTTCCCATCTTGGGCAGTTGATGACATCAATGAGACCTCTCAAGGTCTTTGTGATATCATCAACTCCCTCGATGGAAACACAGCCTTGTTGTAGATGTTCACCCATCCACTATTCTATATGTTGTGTATGGCTACCATACACTATCCTATATATAGTGTATGGTGGAACGCTGTTGTGTAGGGAAATCCATACACCATAAAAAGTCATTCTACTGCAGTAGTGATGCAGCTACTAACAGAATGACTTTTTGTTCTGTGTTAGTTGCTATGTCAAAATGCAAGCATCACCATCAGTGCTGTTGATAAGGCTAGCGACAGTTGAATGGTTGTGCGAGTGACCTATATGTGTTGAATAATACCAGAACCCAATTTCTTATACAATTTTGGAGGAAAATAAATCATCATAGATGGATTAATTGCCCTCTTTATGGTTAAGCATTTGACCCCCATATATATAGTGTATCATAAGAAGCCATCTCACAGAACCAAATATATCAAGATGCAGGCAAAAATAATATTCTTCTACATTTGGAACCACACTGCATATTTAAGTGTTTAGTTTAAAAAAAAATTAGAGTTTGAATCACATAATCTAGTTTGATACTCATGTAGACACAAGTCCACACCCTAAATAATACAAATGCAATCTTTATTCCATAGTACACTGGTAATAAGTTGTATTACAATGAAGGAGAAGAGGAGGATAAAGAGAAGTTTCAACCTTTTGGCAAGAGATGGTCCCAAACAATTCACCTGCAGGAGCACTGAAGATTAGAGTCCTGCAACATAAAACCAGAAGTGATGTTTGAGGACTTCCTGTTGTTCAGTAAAGTGCATCAATAAATGGGGAGAGAACTGAACCAGTTAGCAGGGGATAAGTTAGCTAGGAACCATCAGTGAGGTAGTCTTGGGAGCAGAAGGTTCTAGTTCCAGCCATATTCTGGAAGACAGAGACCTGAAGGAGTTTGCTGACTATCCCTGCCCTATTCCTATTTCTCTTTCTTGAATTAACTCCTTTTCATGTGGGTCTTACACTGAAGGTGTGGTCTTGCTGTTTACTCCTACAAGCAATTTCAGAATTATAGGTGTTGTGCCCTTTTTAGAACTCATTAATGTAGTGTAAACATTTCCTACTATATATGCCCAGAGCAGCCTGTCTGTTAACCAAAGGTGACAATGTTTTGAACCAAGGTAAACCCAAAAGGGCAAATATTTCTGAAGGAAAAGAAACCATGTAAGACTATTCAGTGAATAGTGCTGTGCACAATGTCGATTCTGGCTGGCAGAGTGGCACACCCACTGCCAGGGGTGTCATTTAGGGGTAGCCAGGAGCTGCAGTTATGACCCTTATGATTTCTTTGCAGTTGCTATGGTGTCTCTTGCAAACCCTATGAACCCTTAAACAAAGTTTCCCTAGGGTTTGTGCATATAAAATTTGGCAGGCGGAGAATCTTTGCCGCTAGTGCTGTGTGGAATGTGGAATTCTGCCAGCTAAATTGGAGCAGAAATACCATTCTGCCATCAGAATTTCTGCCAAAATTTCACAGGTTCTTCAGTGAAATTCCACCTGCTGCAATGTGTGGAATAATATTCAGCAGAATAGCATTTTATCCATGGAAAATTCCAGAACCATTTCCATGGAAAATATTGAGATCCACAGAATAATATTCAGCAGAACAGCATTTTTTCCATGGAAAATCATTCTGCAACCATTTCTGCGGAAAATACTGAGATCCACAGAATAAAATTATGCAGAAATGTCACAGAAAAACTCATTCCACATGTTTCTGCTCCGGAATTCTGTCATTCCATTTTTGGCAAAATTGTGCAGAATTTCGGCAACATTTTGAAAACTCCATGAAATTTTGTTCTGCTGGAATTTAAAAATTCTGCACAACACTGTTTGCCACCCCTATGATTTTATGAAAATGAGACTTTACAACCCCTATGATTCATATGAAATGACCCCACTAAATTCTGCTTCACACTAAACTTGGCAGAATTTCATGGGAATTAGTAGCATTGAGAAGGATTTGAGAGGATGGAAACCTGGTCTACTATTTTGCAACTGAAACTCATGGTGAATCCGGTCTAATTCCATCAAGTAAGCCGTGACTTTTTAAAGTAAAAGGCAGTTTTTAATGTGACTAGTGTTTCTGTGTCGAAAATTACAAAAACATTTACTGTGGAGAACTACAGAAACTGGAATTTTGCAATTTTCCATGGAATTCCACATCAGTTGGTGAAATTCTGTATTTGCTGTGATTTTTCAAAGTGGAAAAAGCCTATTGTGCCTCAGAAAGAAGTGGAATTTTCACAGTTACACACTGCACTGTTAGGCATAACAAAGTGTGCTGAGGAATTCAAGACAGCCCTAGCAAAACCTTTGGTAGACCGGTTTATCCAATCACTAGCAAAGGGCATGGTGCCAATTGACTGGAGGGTGGCAAACATGGTTCCTAGCACAAGATTTGGGATAGGGAGAACTAGAAAATTACATGCCAAGGAGCATGACATCTATAGCTCTATAAAGGGGTGGAGAGAATATGAACATACAAAGTTGCCAGCAGCAAAAGGCCATCCTGGTCTATCTAGGCTGCTCAAGATTGCAACTAACTCCCTATTCAGCAGTTGCCCCACCCCCCTCCCTTCCTCCCTTTATTTATTTATTTACGAGTTTTACCAGGAAGGCATACTTTACCCTCCCCTTTGCCCTGTCCCACCCTTTCTTGAAGCATTCCACTGTGTTACATGCCACCACCTCAGCCAGTAGTGTGTTTCACTTTGTCACCACCCTCTCTGTAAAAAAATGTTACTCCACAGTTCTGTACCTTAGACTTCTTGCATTCAGTGAGACCACCTTCCAGCCTGTTGCCTCCCCAATCTTACCATTCCTCTTCCCTTCCTTTGGTCCTCTTGTGCCCCTTATCACTGCTTTCACCTCTAACTAGGGGAGTGAGCACCCTATGCTCCTCTTTCCAGACATTATTTCTAACAACTGTAACCCCCCTACAAATGGGGGTTCCCGAAAAGTCTTCCTTGAGCTTGCTTAAATGGACTCAGGGAGGGAGAGGGTGGTGGAACACAGTTGCAACCCTCCAGCTGTACCTCTCCACAATTCATTCACTCTTCTGGTGGATAGTGGTTCCTCTATGGAGGCACCTGCAGTGGAGACCAAGGAGGATGCTGGGAACCTTCACAAAGGAGACCCACAGGAGGGTGGCATGGGACCCCACAGGGGAAGGAAACAACTCCTGGTGGGGGACTCAATCATTAGGGGGGTAGAAATGGGGGAGGAAGGGGAGAGGGTAGTAAAGTGCCTTCCTGGCATCACAGCTTGGAAGGACGGGAAGCGAATCCTCAGGATCATGGGAGGAGCTGCATGAGGGAGGGAGCTGGATGTCATTGTCCACCTAGGGACAAATGACCTGGCTAGGAATGGGATCAGACCAGTGCAAGAAGAGTTTGCAGAGTTGGGGAGTGGCCTTAGACAAGTAGCGCATACGGTAACCTTCTCGGAGGTGCTCCCTGTCTATGGCAAGGGTGATGCTAGGGCACTCCTCACCAGGGAATTCAATGAGTGGTTGAAAAACTGGTGTGGAGCTCAGGGTTTTGGCTTCATTGGGGACTGGGGAGCCACCTGGAGGGATGCAGACCTATACTGGTGCGATGGTCTGCATCTGTCCGGGAGAACCAGAATCCTAGGTGAGAGGTTTAAATGCTTCTTTGGCAAGCATTTAAACTAGCCAAGGGGGGAGGCACTGAAAAGGAGCAGGGAAATCCCAGCCTCCCCCACAAAACATGGTAATTAGTGAGGTAAACACCAAGGTAGAGAAGTTATTAGGGAGCAGAACAGAGGTAAATGTAAAAAAAGGCAAAGGCAGTAAGGACAGGAATGGGGCTAAAAGGGGTAAGGCTATCAAAAAGTGGAGGGTGATGAGTACCAATGCCCATAGTATGTGTAACAAGCTCCTTGAACTAGTGGCCTTGATGGAAGAGGGTTGCCTGGATATTGTGGCAGTCACAGAAACATGGTATACAGAGAACCATGACTGGGATGTCAACATACCAGGATACACAATCTACAGGAGGGACAGAGAGGGTAAAAGAGGAGGAGGAGTAGCTCTCTATGTAAAGGAAGGGATCAAAGCAACAGAACTAAAGAGTAAACAGGGAGCAGATGAGGCACTCTGGGTCACCCTGGAGACAAGAAATGGCACCACAATCCGTATGGGGGTTGTATACAGACCCCCATCTCAGGGGGAGGAAATGGACAAGGAAATGATAGAAGTCTTCCTTAGAATGGCAGAAAAAGGGGAGATATTGTTGATGGGGGACATGAATATGCCAGATGTTAACTGGAGCACCTTTGCTGCAGCCACATCCAAGAGCAGGGTCATTCTTGATGCCCTACAGGGGCATGCCTCAGACAGCTAGTATTAGAACCCACTCAGAAAGGAGCAATCTTAGACCTGGTACTCTCAAATGGGGATGGAGAAAGAATCTCAGATTTAGAAGTGGGTAGCTATCTGGGAACAAGCTTACCACCAAACAGTGTGGTTCACAATAAACACAGCCATACAATCAAGCATACAAAAGCAAGAGTATTGGACTTTAGGAGGGCTGACTTTGGGAAAATGAGAGAGTGCCTCAGAAAAGCACTAGCAAACAGGCAAGAAGGAGGAGTGGCGGAACAACGGGGAATAATCAAAACAGCCATCATAGAGGCAACAAGCCTTTGTGTAAAGCAAATCAATAAAACACAACGAAGGAAAAAAACGCTATGGCTCTAAAAAGAGGTGGCAGAAAAGGTTAAAGAGAAAAGGATAACATTCAAGAAATATAAGGAAACACAGAAGGAGCAGGACAGAGAACTTTATCAGTTAAAGCAGAAAGAGGCTGGGAAGGCAGTCAGAATAGCAAAGGGCCCAAACCCGAGGAAAGGATAGCCAATTCTGTTAAGAAGGGGATAAGACCTTTATAGGTACATTAGGGAGTGAAGAAAGACCAAAGGAGGGATACTAAGGCTTAATAAAGGGGAGGGAATGTGGGTAGAGGGTGACAATGAAAAAGCAGGGATACTGAACGAATATTTCTGCTCAGTATTCACAAAGGAAGAGGAGGGAGAGGTACCTAAACCAAACAAATGAAACACTCTGAAGACAGGGGTCGATACCAGTCCATTTACAGAAGAAAGGGTTCTGAAAGAACTAACAAAATTGAAGGTGGACAAAGCAATGGGGCCTGATGGGATTCACCCAAGAATTCTAAAAGAACTAAGGGTAGAACTAGTGACACCACTGACTACTCTCTTTAACAAATCATGGGAGGATGGGGTGGTACCGAGGACCGGAGGAGGGCAGATGTGATTCCTCTTCACAAAATGGGAGCAGGACAGAGGCAGGAAACTACAGACCAGTTAGTTTGACCTCAGTGGTAGGAAAATGATGGAATCACTTCTTGAAGGAAATAATTGTTGAGTACCTAGAGGCCAGTGGGGCACAGGACCCAAGGCATGGATTCACGATGGAAGGTCGTGTCAGACGAATCTAATAGATTTCTTTGATTGGGTGACCAAAGTAGTAGATCAGGGAGGGGCTGTGGACATGGTCTACCTAGATTTTAGCAAGGCATTTGATACAGTCCCACACAAAAGATTAATACACAAGTTAGCCAGCCTTGGAGTGGGTCCCAAGGTTGTAGCCTGGACAAAAAATTGGCTAGACAACAGGACTCAAAGGGTAGTAGTAAATGGAGTACACAGTGAAGAAAGGAGGGTTACTAGCGGGGTACCGCAGGGTTCAGTACTGGGACCGGTCCTTTTTAATGTCTTTATAAGTGACATTGCAGAGGAACTGGAAGGAAAAGTATGTCTCTTTGCAGACGACACAAAGATCTGCAACAGGGTTGTTACACAAGATGGAGTGGAAAGGATGAGAAGGGATTTGGCAAAGTTGGAGGAATGGTCAAATGTATGGCAGCTCAGATTCAATGCAAAGAAATGCAAGGTAATGCACGTGGGAAACAAAAACCCAGGGGAAGCGTACACAATGGGGGGTGAGATACTGACAACATTAAAAATGGAAAGGGACCTGGGGGTAATTATATCAGATGACCTAAAGGTGGGCAAGCAATGTGAGAAGGCAGTAAGGAAGGCTGGGGGGATACTGGGATGCATAGGAAGAGGCATCAATAGTAGAAAACAGGAAGTTGTTATCCATCTGTACAGACAGTTGGTGAGACCCCATCTGGAGTACTGTGTGCAGTTCTGGAGACCCCATCTCCACAAAGACATAGACAGAGTGGAGGCTGTCCAGAGGAGGGCAACCAAAATGGTGCAGGGTCTGCACCAGAAGACATATGAAGAAAGACTAAAGGAGCTTAATATTTATACCCTTGAGGAAAGAAGGGAGAGAGGGACATGATAGAAACTTTCAAGTACCTCAAGGGAATCAACAAAGTCCAAGAGGGTAGCATCTTTCAGAAAAAGAGATGTGCAAGAACAAGGGGGCACAATTTGAAGATAGAGGGGGACGGCTCAGAGGTAATGAGAAAGTATTTTTTCACAGAGAGGGTTGTGGATGCATGGAACAGCCTCCCTGAGGAGGTCGTGGAGTCAAGAACAGTGGAGGAATTCAAGAATGCATGGGACAGACATAAGGCAGTCCTAGTGGGGGGTAGGAGGAAGTAAGCTGTTGATTAACTAGGATCTGCAGCTTATCTGTTAGGTAGGAAAATGGGCAGACTAGGTGGGCCAAGCGGTCCTTATCTGCCGTCAAATTCTATGTTTCTATGTTAAATGCTCACTGCCAAGCTGGTGTCCTGTGTTTTAGCAGTTTACATATGTTGCCAAAGAAGGCCTGTATAGCCTCTGTGTACTGTCTCTTTAAGTGCTGCCTGGATTGCAGTCATAATTAATCTGAGAGGGAGCTATGTTAGAAGATGTACTTGTTTGCTGATCATTTGTTAGAGTAGTAATAATATTGCAGTTTGTTCTAACCTGCCTTCTTTGCAGCATGGACAGCTCTGTTTGTTTCCATCATCTTGGTCCTGGACTGTCAGAATGGGCCAATCAGTACATTTGGGACTCTAAAATGGAGCCTGCCTACAGGGGCTTGGTGGGGACAAAACTTGTAGGAATTGTAGTTTTGGGCTTTTGGTGCCTAAAATAACCTGGAGGAGGAGCCCTTATTGTGACTGACAGATAGATAAGCCAACTGAACCTTTTGGGTCTTGGGGAAAGTACCACACTGCTTGCAGTTTCAGTTAGATCTGAGTTGGGAAGTGAAGAAGTAACAGCTCGAGATAGTTTGAGCAGCAATCCATAGTGATTCGCGTGGGAGAACTGTGGAAAGGCCTGAGTTTTGCCTGCATGCCTGCCTGCCTGCCTGCTGTTCCTGAGAAGGAACTTGTGCTTTTTTTTCAGACTGAATCCGAATTTGGAGAGTGAATCAAGCCACTGAATTGTGACCAGGCTTTAACCTGAAGAAGACCGAAGATTTGCTGAATGCGATTGGCCTGTCAGGACTTCCAGCTACCTCTGAACTCCCGGATTGTGCAGAGACTCTGTAATTGTGACCGTAGAGCCATTTGCCTGGTACAGTGGAATTTCCTTACATGTGAATGTGCTGTGTGCTTATAGTGGGTTGTGATTTGGTTCCCCACTGTGTGTCTGAACTGTGTTTTGCTTGCTGGAGGCTGTATCCAGCTCCACGGACTGAATCCGTATCCATTTCCATTTGCCTGGGCCCTGCTACACCGGCCCAGCCAGAATACCTGTTAAACAGAGAAAGTCATCGATGAGAGACCGGCCTGGGGTTCAGCCCCCTGCTCAACGCCTTGAACAGGAATGACGCCTCGGTGATTCCTGTGGGCCCTGCTTCTCCAGGCACTCCAGCTCAACAGCCTGCAGTCTCAATTTCATCCCGTCTGTGTCCAGTATTGGGTATCATGAGTAAATATCAGGGTAGCTCCCCTGGAATAACAGCTAAATCTAAAAGTGTTGTCATCTGATTGTCTTGTTGCCTTTTCTTTCATGAACTGAACCCTCCAGCTCCGGATTACAAATAGTGTGTGTTGTGCATGTTGTTTTCTTCCATCACAAGGCCCCAAACAGCTGCAATGTTCCTGGCTAGCGCACCGTTTTCCTACCTGGGTACCCAGAGTGTGTGACTGTGTAGGGACTCTGAACTGCATGCACAACTGTCTGATTACTATAGCTTTTAAGCAAATTTACCTGATTATGCCCCTCCCTTGTTCAAGTTCCTTGAATAAATCAGATTTAACTTTGTTTGCATTTAACCTGACTGTGGTTCCAGTTTGTGCCAAAAGTATTGTACTGTTGCTATTTGCTGTGCTTAACCTTGTTTTACAGGGGGTCCCCAGGGTCAAGCTAGAGGAACCAGCCCTGGTGGTAAGTGCAAACAGTGTGGGTAATTGCCTGGTGAACAAGGGTCATTGTGAAAGTAATTATTGTATATTGATAATGCCACTAGAAGGGAAAGAGGGGGTTACAGTGTCCCTGAGGGCTGTGCCCAGGTTAGCTTGACCACTAATAACCCTGACCTCCAGGTGGAGGCACCTGTTTCATTACCCAGGCCCCTTAACCTGCTACTAGCCAAGCAGGCAGAGGTAGTAGCCCTTGGGATAGCGCCACCTAGGGGTTACACAACGGTCCCTTCTCCACCCCCCTTTCCTAGTTTAAATCCACCCTTGTTGAAATATATCTCTCCAATCCCTGTTTGAGTACGCTCATTACCCCTTTGCTCAAATGTAACCTGTCCCCTGTGTATAGGTCACTGCTGTCCCAGGTCCTGCCCCAGTCTGACACCAGTCCATATTTCCTGATTCAGCACTAGTCCCTCAGCCATCCATTGAACTTCTCTATCCTTTTTTTTCTCCCTGTACTTGCACATGGTACTGGTAGCACTTCAGAGAATGCCACCGATACTTCCGCCTCCTCACACTGCCTACCCAATTCCTCAAACCTCCCTTTTACCACCTCCACTGTTTCTCCAGAGAAGTTGTTTGTTCCCATATGCACCACCATGTGTGGTTTCATCCTCCCTCTGCTTTTGCAATTGAGAAATGCATGCCCTGCCCTGTCTGCGGTCAGCCCCGGAATTATCTCAACCCAGATACAACTGTGCCTTCCCCTCTTTCCTCTCCATCTGATCCCCTTCAATATGGAGTCTCCCAGCACTATCACCCCCACATAATTCTGATCCTGACCCCACCTTCCACTGTGATCCCTGTCCACTTCCTCCGGAACCCCCCTGTCTCCCTCCTTACATCCCTCATCTGCACCTTTTGTGCTGTTTGCATCATTCCACCCTGATGCCTCCCCTCCTGTTATTGCCTCTCCTTCCTCCTCTACCCTACCCTTCCTCTCCCATCTCTGTTTCCCATTGTAAATCTTGCCTCTTGCCTCTTGGACCTTCCCTATCCCTCTCGCCCCTCTCTCACAGCTCCGATACCTCTCCTTCCTCTGCCAACACTGCAAACATATCGCTTGGTAACCCTGCAATGGTACCCATCACCTCCTTCCTCCTTCCCTGATCCCTCCCTCCTCCTGCTGCACCTCCACTCACCTCCCCCCATCCTCCTTATATCCCCATCTTTAACTCTGCAGTTCCCTCTCTGCATCTCCCCGCCCCTCTTTAACGGGGTCACTCCTGCCTCAGCTCCCACCTCACTCTCCTTAGTTTCCTCCATAAACCTGTTACTTCATCCTCCAATTTCCTTAGCCTGTAGCAAATTGGACAGCTGCCCAGTTTCCATAACAAATTCATCCAAAAAGCTGCCCCACATCTATTGCGACTCACTATCCTCTCTGCGTCTGTCACCCTCCCTCCACGGCGCCCATCATTCCACCTTCTATTCTGCAGCATCCACCCACCCTTATCCATATCTGTCCACTTCCACCACCCCTCATGCCCCCCCCATGCAGCCCTTCGCACCTACTCCCCATTATTTTTATTTGGCTTAAGTGTATCCCCACACCTGTCCCCCAGTCCTTACTCTCATACTTATTTGCTCTATTACTAGTCCGATATCAGTCCTTTAACTCCTTGGTCCCCAAGATGGCAGAACTGGAGGCCTGGGTCACGCAGATGGCACCAGATGTTCTTTGTATTTCTGAATCCTGGCTCAAGCCAGCCATAAAGCAGCTCAAGGTTGACATACATGGCTACAGCTGTCTTAGAAAAGATAGGATAGGAAAAAGGGGCGGTGGTGTCCTACTATACTTAGGTCTAATCTGGATGTCACTGAACTCCCTAATCCGGGTGGGGATACGATCATAGCCGACTCACTTTTTGCCTCTCTAACACTTGGAAATGTCAAGAAACTGACCATTGGTTGTGTCTACATGCCCCCCAGTACAGCCTCCTCCAGTCTGCCCTCCCTCCTAGATTCCATAGACAAGCTCCCTGGCCATGACCTCATACTCTGTGGAGACTTTAACCAGGACTGGCTACACCCAGATGCAGTGAAACTGCATGCTGCACTGGCTGACTCATGCTTACCCAGCTCATACAAGCCCCCACATGCATCAACACTAAGTTGGGGAAACATACATTACTTGACTGGATAATTACAAACTGCCCAACGAGGATAAAAGCAACTGGTATACTCCCTGACTGCCTAAACAATCATTCACCTACCTTTTGTGTGTGGAGAAACAACTACCCTAACCCCCCCCCCCCACGATATCTTTAGTCCGTGACATGTCTAAATTTGACACAGGCCACTTTGTCACCTCACTTAACACGAACTGGATACCCATTAATGCCCTTCCAGACTTAAATCATGCCCTAGACTTCTTCATCACAACTTTTACATACATAATTAACCAAAATGCACCCCTGAAAAAATGTAGGTCAAAGGGTATTAAGGCACCATGGCTCACTAGGGAAATTAGGATGCTTATGTTCCATAGGGACAAAGCCTGGCGAGCCTACAAAAAGAGTGACCTACCCTCTGACTAGCAAACCTACCGGCACCTCAGAAACAAATGCAAGCAGTCCCTTCACAAGGTCAAGCACTCACACTTTAAATCTCTCCAAACGGAAAATCTCTGCAACCCAAAGAAGTTCTGGCAGCAAATTAACTCGCTATTGAAAGGAACAACTGCTTCCACCCCCAGCTCAGTCCTTGCCAGTGGCTCTACCCTCACCAACTCTGCATCCATAGCAACAGGATTTAATAACTTCTTCACAGATCTTGACAAATAGACCTCACTTTTCCATAATTCCTCCACACCTTACTCAACCCCACCTTATAAAGTGGCCCTTGATGGGTGCCCGGAGTTTCACCTGAAACTTGCCACACTCAAAGAGGTCCAGAAGCTCCTCCTAAACCTTAATCCTGATAGTTCAGCTGGACATGACTCTCTAGAAGCAACATTTCTCAAGTTGGGAGCATCAGCTCTTGCTCGCCCGGTCTGAGATCTCTTCAACTGGTCCTTCTTGTCCAACATAGTACCTGATAAGTGGAAGACAGCAGTGGTAGTACCTATAAATAAGGGGGGATCCAAGACTGTTGTCAACAACTATAGACCTATATCCCTCCTCTGCCACCTGGCAAAAATACGGGAGTGCATAGTCTACAACCACCTCCAAGAATACCTTGAATCACACAACCTACTATCCCCCTATCAGCATGGATTCAAAAGGAATCACAGCACCCAAACTGCTCTGATAAAAGTAATAACATACATATACCATGCCATGGATGTGGGCCTTGCTACAGGTGCCATTTTTGTTGACCTTACTAAAGCATTCGATCTGGTAAACCATGATCTTCTGCTCCACCAGCTGCATACTCTAGGTTTGGATAACAATGCCCAGAACTGGGTAAAAAGCTACCTATCCTGCCGCTCTCAGAGAGTCAAATGGAATGGCTCCTTCTCTGAACCCAGGCATATAACACAATGAGTACTGCAGGGATCCATCTTAGGTCCACTTCTATTTTCTCTTTTCATTAATGACCTCCCCTGCTCTTGTGGTGGTGCCTCAGTGCACCTTTATGCGGATGATGCCATTATCTATCGTTATCATCAAATACTGACAAAACTAATAGGGATCTTGCCAATGACTTTGCTTCCCTTGAGGACTGGTTCAGTTGTCATCAGCTGGTCCTCAACATTAAGAAAACTAAATGCATGCTGTTCTCCCGACACCCTTTTACAAAGGATCTTCCACCCTCCCTTAATGTCATATCAAACAAAAGTGACTCCCTGGAGACAGTCATGTCCTTCAAATATCTGGGCTTCACCCTGGGCACTGCACTCTCTTTCAATCTCCAACATTATCAAAACTATAAACCAGAAGCTTGGGTTGCTCGATCGAATTTGCCCGGTTCTCACCTCTGCCTCCAGCCTAAGAATTGCTTCCGCATTGCTCACTCCCCTCCTGACCTATGGAGCCCCTCTGCTACTGTCTACTAATCCCTCCTCTCTCTCTCTCTCTCTCTCTCTCTCTCTCTCTCTCTCTCTCTCTCCCCCTCTCCTTTCCCAGGCCTACCATAGGATTGGGAGGTTCGCTCTGGGAGCCAACTCCCATTTGCACCACTGCGAAGTCCTCTCCTCTCTGGGCTGGTTAACCTACGAATCTAAATTGAAGTACTTCTCCATGTACCTTATTTATGAATTTGTCCACTATTTCATGCCCCCTGCCTAAAAGATATAATAAGCTTAAGACAAACTCCTCGCACTCTCTGCTCAGCATCCCTACCCCTCCTAGATATACCCAAACTGCGCCTAACCACCACTAGGAGGTCCTTCTCATTTGCTGCTATCTCTAGCTGGTACTGTCTTCCTCCACGTGTCCTGAACAGTACCTCTCTTCCTCTATTTACGTCCAGTCTATATGCCTCCGTTGTTTCCCGCATCTCCTGCTCCTGTCTTCGCTGATGCACCTATACTTCTCCAGTCACTGCCACCCTATCCTACTCCTCTTCCCTTCCCTTCCCTCTAACTCTCTCCCTTTATACATTTATAGCACTATGCCCATATCCACTTGTCATAGCACTCATTCTATGTAGCATTTATGTCTGTGCATAGCTGTATATGGCCATATGCCAATTGTACATGGAATTGATGACGCTTCACTGATGTCTTGCATTTACCTGTCTGTATGATGTACTGCTCTGTGATATTTGTTGTACTTGTATTGCTATGTAATATGTGACCCTGAGTCAACCCTGAAAAAGGGACTGTAATTGTCTCAGTGGTCTTACCCAGTCAACAAAATTCAAATAAATAAAATTTGATGGCCTTTACTCAGTAACACATTAATACAATCCCCTCAGTGTACTACATTAATACAGCAACACATTTGTACAATCCCCTCAGTGTATTACAGCTCTTATGAACCCTAAATACTTATCACAGCCCTGAGTATGCTAGATCTGTAGCTTAGTAATACATTACCACCTTAGTATATATTAAATCCAAATATGACATCACACAACAAGGCTAGCTTTCATATCGTAACAATCATTGCAAGAGACCCTGCGGGCTTGGTAAACCTTTTTATCTCCACCCACCTACACCATCTCTGTGTCTGAACTTTTACCACCTGACTATTAGATTTAAGAGTTAGTTCATATGGGCAGCTTGTATGTCCACAAGCTCCTCTCTCATAGCATTCAAGCCCAACCCCCAGTGGCTTTTAGTATTTAAGAAACCCTGCAACACAAAATGGGTGGGATGGCTTTATCACTGCCAACAACTGTTCTCACAATCAGCACATAAGCCACCAACAGTTACAATATCACAGCCCAAGTAACAGTTGTAACTAGGGTTGCCACCTGTCAGGTTTTTTACCTGGTGATCAGGTTTTCAGGGTCCCTATCAGGTAATCCGGTTTTGCTCTGTGCTGGTCAGGTTTTTGAGCCATTTTGAGTGTTCATGTGCTTTTGAAACAAATTCATTCATTGTTTCAGCTAAATGTCAGGTTACAAACAAGTTCTGTTGTCATTGTAGCCTTTGTTTGTGAATGCAGTCACCCTGGCAGGTGTAAAAGTGGTCATAACACCATTAGCAACCTATTTAGCCTAATTTTTCCACTGCATCTTAAAGTGGCATAGCACAGCTCCCCACCTTTGCAACAGTGACAGAACCATTTTCATTTGCTGGTAAACATTTTCATCTCTAACAGAATTTAAGCATTCTTAAATGTTTTAAATTATTGTTTTCCTCAAGAAAAAAGTATGGTCACTTCTTTGGCTTTGAAATAGTACTTTGGACAAGAACAGCCAGATTATATCTGTAAATGAAATTTATTTTCTCTCTGTATGTTTATGGTTAAATGTCAATACATAAATACATAAGTAAATAAATAATTAGGAAGAACCTAGGAAAGTAACTTTAACAGGCACAGTACAGCATCTTAAAATTTTATTTAACTGCTGCAGTGTTCTTTTTATTGATATAACAAATGGACTTCTTGGAGGAACAATGCATGATGAGTCATGAAAAGGGGTGGGGCTAGGGGCGGAGCTTAGGATCCGGTTTTTGCCTCATCCAAAGGTGGCAACCCTAGTTGTAACTCAAAGTACTAATTTAAAGTACAAACTATTCAAATATCACAGTTAAAACAGAAGATAAACAGAATCACTTTCCTGAACACCTCCCTCTTCTGTCCCCAGGTGAATAATAAAAGACAAGATAGTTCCTGTAATTACCCCTTCCCCTCTCACCAGGCAAACAGCACAGATTTAAATTTCACTCTAAATATCACTGCCAACAACTGTTCCCACCCACAACCAGCACACAAGCCACTAACAGTTACAATATCACAGCCCAAGTAACAGTTGTAACTCACAGCACTGATTTAAAGAACAAACTATTTTAATATCACAGTTAAAACAGAAGATAAACAGAACCACTTTCCTGAACATATCTCACGCTTCTGTTCTCAGGCTCTTGCAGTATCTTTAAGGTGTGCTTAAACTTAAGCTACATTCTTACAGCAGTGTAGCTCACATGTGTGAAGTGGAGCACTGTAGCCACTTCCTGCATATCCACACAACATGGGTATTTGGAGCACCACAAGCAGGCAGCCTCCACTCCCAGATGTGTTTTTCTTTTTTTTTAATAACCCCCCCCCCGCTCCTTACTCTGCTTGTTATCTCCCCCATCCTACATCATTATTGGCTTTTTTATTTAAATTGTCTAACCTTCCTCCAGTTCTTCCCTTGGTGAGTTTGCTCACCCTACCACTACCTCCAAGCTCCAGCAAGCATCATTGCAAGAGGTGTGGGTTATGTCCACAAAAGGATGGAAAATCCGGCAGTGTTCTAACTCCCCATCATTTCAGCAGCTTAGAGGAGTCAAATCAGATTGATTCAGCATCACACCTGATGGCAAAAGCAGAAGCAAAAATGGTGGGGGAGAAAACAGTTGGAGCTTCAAACATGCACAGGATAGACATAGGGGTATATTAATAGGGGTATATTAAAAAATAAACAGGGAAGAGGGAGGGTCACCAGAGACCAGTTTGTGTCTGTGGTGTCAGACTAGGCAGCGAACATCTAGGTAGACTAGGTGAGCCAAGCAGTCCTTTTCTCCTGACAAATTCTGTTTCTGTGTTTCTGTGACATTCTTTAGACTGATTCACTCATAGCGGTTTAACAACTCTGCTCTGTCAACAGCAGTAAACAGTCTTTTGGGGGAAGATAGAATGTGTTGCACCAAATGCCCTACAAGCAGCTCAGATTACAGTTTTTGAAACAAAGTTCCCACATTTGCATTTCATGGGCACAGAATTACTTTCAAACAAAATGCCATCCAAATATGCTCAGAGTAGGTGTGCAGACAGTAGGAGAGTATAATGATCCAGTGTTTGAATTGGAACTTTGCAGTATAGGGTGTGTGTGTGTGTGTCTGTGTGTGTGTGTGTGTGTGTGTGTGTGTATGTGTGTCTGTGTGTGTGTGTCTGTGTGTCATCTGCTTTAAAGATAAGATGTTGCAGTCCAGATTCTATAGTGTTCTGTCAGTTATAATAAATTGGTTTCTATCTCAGCTACCATACTGTATTTAAGCAATAAGGCATGACCAAATGTTAGATTAACAGTTTGTTAATCAACCCGTAGGGGATAATGTGGCACAAGGCACAGTCAAGTGCCATAATACAAAACGAGCAAGGAAGTTCCTGCATCCAGATTGGCCAAGACTTGGTTCTAGCTATGGCCTAATGAATGTGCAACCCAAGGCTAAAAACAAGTCCCTTCCAACTTGGACATAGGGCATTCCATATCAATGTGCAGTCATGGAACTTTAAGCTTTTAAATGTCAGCCATTTTTTTCCAAACTGTTCATTTTTAACTTTTTCATCACATTGAATGTCTGTTATTTTGTCAGTTATACTTACTGCTGCCTGGCCAGCTGGCAATGCACTTTCATCTGTGTGAGTTAGGCTTGAGAACGTACCGGTGTTCTCCTACAGACTGGGTGCTCCTCATAACAGTGCACACCAGAAAACGGCCAACTGGTGGATTCCTCACACTTGTAATTACTACCAAAAAACAACAAGTAGACATGCACTTTAAAAAAAAATCCTGTGTCATTCTCAGCTAACTGTATTGGGTATTAACTCCTAATCCTCAGACAGGCACCTGAGAGTGTAGTGAGCTCTGCTGTCAGCACACAGGCTGAGGAACTGTTTTAATTTTTCTTTTAGCATAAAAATACCTTTTTCATCCATTTTTCCTTTTTTTCTTTTACTATTTTTTTATATTTGCATAAATGCCCATTTTATATAAGAAATAAGCCACTCTGGCCTCATGGGTAGTGCATTGTTTACTGCACAACCACGGTTGTAAGGCACTCCACCTGGCATTGTGCCTCACAACACCCTTGAGCATAAGGTAAACCCTGCACAACCCCTGCACTGTCTTGACTTATTGCTTAATTGTACCTAGTGGCAAGTAACTGACTGTTAATCTAACTCCTGAGAGTACCTTATTGCTATTATAAGAAAATAAATTACAAAGGAAAAGTGTTAGAAGTGTGCCTTTTGAATGTTTTCTTTATTGAGAGAGAGTTGTAGGTTAGTACCAATACTGAAACCACTCCTATGGTTGTAAGAGTGGTCTCACGTGCATTCATCAGGTATGAGAACTGTGAATGAAGGTGAGCTTGATCAATAATATATTAAATTTTCAAGAAAACCTTACTGGAACATGCCCTTTTCTAAGGTAGCTGTGCGTGAGATACCCTTCACTGAATAAGAGCATCTCATGCACAAACAAAAGGAGCACTCCGATTGGTCAGGAGTACTTCCACTATCTCCAATTAATAAAATAGTTCATCCACAAAGTGTTTATGATGGTTCAGAATCAAAATGTATCTTTCCAGTCATTCAGCAGTTCTAGATGATGGAATGCTGAAAACAAGAATTCATGTGCTATGGTGATCAGGCTGTACATCACAGGGTCTTGGAATGCTGACAGCCAATCAGATTGCAGCATTTCTGAGACCTTTTTATAATTGTGAAAGATCTATATGTGAACTATTTAAAGTATATGCTCCCCCACATGTCTGAGTCTCTACTACCATGAAAACAAAGGATATTTCCTGTAGTCCTCAGAAAGTATCTATCCTTGCAGGGACTCTGAATGCAGACAAGTATCTATCCCTGCAGGGACTCTAAAGGTAGGCTAGTATCTTTCCCTGCAGCCCATAGAAAGTATCTGTCTCTGCAGAGACTTGGAAGGCAGGTTAGTACCTATCCATGCAGGGACTCTGAAGACAGGCTAGTATCTATCCCTGTAGCCCATAGAAAGTATCTATACCTGCAAAGACTGTGAAGGTAGCCTAGTATCTATCCCTACAGTCCACAGAAAGTATCTATCCCTGCAGGGACTCTGAAGGCAGGTTAGTATTTATTCCTGCAGGGACTCTGAAGGCAAGCTAGTATCTATCCCTGCATGGCCACTGAAGGCAGGTTAGTGTCTATCCCTGCTGCCCATAGAAAGTATCTATCCCTGCAGGGACTCTGAAGGTAGGCTAGTATCTATCCCTGCAGTCCACAGAAAGTATATATGCCTATTGGGACTCTGAATGCAGGGTAATATCTATCCCTGCAGTCCACAGAAAGTATCTATCCCTGCAGGGACTCTGAAGGCAGGCTAGTATTTATTCCTGCAGGGACTCTGAAGGCAGGCTAGTATCTATCCCTGCAGGGCCACTGAAGGCAGACTAGTATCTATCCCTGCAGGGCCACTGAAGGCAGGTTAGTATCTATTCCTGCAGCCCATAGAAAGTATCTATCCCTGCAGGGACTCTGAAGGTAAGCTAGTATCTATCCCTACAGTCCATAGAAAGTATTTCTCCATACAGGGACTCTGAAGGCAGACTAGTATCTATCTCTGCAGTCCACAGAAAGTTTCTATCCCTGCAGAGACTCTAAGGGCAGGATAGTATATATCCCTGCAGCCCACAGAAAGTACCTATCCTTGCAGGTACTCTAAAGACAGGCTAGTATCTATCCCTGCAGCAGACCACAGAAAGTATTTATCTCTGCAAGGACTCTGAAGACAGGATAGTATCTATTCCTGCAGCCCATAGAAAGAATCTGTCCCTGTAGGGACTCTAAACGCAGGCTAGTGTCTACCCCTACAGACCAAAGAAAGTATCTATCACTGCAGGGATTCTGAAGGCAGGCTAGTATATTTCCCTGCAACCCACAGAAAGTATCTGTCCTTGCAGGGACTCTGAAGACAGGCTAGTATCTATCCCTGCAGCCCAGAGAAAGTATCTGTTCCAGAAGGAACTCTGAAGGAAGGCTAGTATCTATCTCTGCAGCCCACAGAAAGTATATGTCCATGCAGGGACTCTGAAGGCAGATTAGTATCTGTCCCTGCAGCCCATAGAACATATCAGTAGCTGGTTAAAAGTGTGCGGCCTGAACCGTGCAGTCAGAACTGCATGAGGAAGGAATAGCAATGGGGTAAAATAGCATCCAGCAACTACTGCTACCCCTGTCGCTATTCAGCTGGAGTAGAGAAGGTGGGGAAGAATTAAAAAAGGGTGGTTGATGACCAAGCTCCGGAGCTGGTTACAGCAGCAGCCTGAGCAGCACAGACTGGGAGACCAGGATTCTAATCATGGTCTTCTGATTCAGCAATTTTGTTTTTCCATTCGGGGATGTTACATTTTTTTTCAAAGGGCTGTGGAAACAGTGATTCCACAGCCCCAAACATTTTACCTTTTCTCCATGATTCGCTCCCCCTTGGAGTAGAATCTATTAGTTACAGGGGAAAGGAACAGCCCCCACATAAAAATAGAGATGTGCATATATTTAATTTACAATGCTAGTGATCATCGCTGTGGTGTCTGACCACTACCATTGGCGCTTTGTTTACTGGCGGCATTAATTCCTGGTGCTGTATCAGACAGCGCTGTTAATATAGCTCTGTAATGGACTACACTGTTATTGACAGCACTGTTCAAACCTAGCGCTGTAAGTATTTATTTTTTTGTTTATTTATTGTGAAATCAGAATTACAACCTTTGAGCTAAAAGCTCATTTACAAAGGATCCTCATCAAGCAATGGTGGGGACATCAAATACAAGAATCAGTGGAAACATTAGAGACTAACAGGCATTGCCTGTAAAACATCAAACAAAAAGGACAGAGGACATTCCATATCACATAAAAGGACAGGCAGAGAACATTGACTAGAGCATATCATAGGTATAACAGACTCAGGGGGAAACAGTCCCCAGAGCAAGGAGAAATAATTAAAGTGCAAAAAGTGCATTAATGTACAAGGTAGTCGAAACTCAAGGTAGCAGCTATACAGCATTGTCAGTTTCCTTAAGGGTACAATGTGTAAAGACATCTATTAAAGTCAGCTAATTCATCAGAAGTAGTAGGCTAAAGGCTAAGAGGGAGCAAAGGTGGAATCAGCAACAGGTAGCAAAAAGGGTCTAGAGGGGAAAAAAACAAGGGAAACATGACAGGGGGAGGTGGGGAAGTAGGGGTGAGGGTATAATCGGGGGAATGTGACAGGGGGAGGTATGTAAGTAGGGGAGTGAGGGTGCAAAGGAGTCAGAAGGTAGGGTAGGCAAGCATGGGTGTAGAGGGAGCTCCAGAGGACCATCTAGTCAGACCCAGGCGAGTCAGAACATGGTGCAGGGGCAGGAGACAGATAGTTTCAGCAGGGATTAAGTGTGGTATAAGCAGCGTTCAGGAGGGGAGATGGAATTCCAAAGTTTGGATTTGAAGTGACCGAGTCATGTGAGGCTTGTGATGGTGCAAGGGAGTTCATTTAGCCAGATGGGGGCCCTTACTGCAAAGGCTCGAGCATGTTTTGTTACACTTCTTATGGCATGTTCAGCTGGGGCAGGTCAGAATAATGCCTGTATGGAAGGAGGTGCAAGCCCTAGGAGAGCCTTTTCCCTAGCAGGCAGGAATGGAGCTTCATTCGATCCAGAAGAGAAGCTATTTTGTCTTAATGTATAGTTCAATGTGTGGCAAATAGCTTAGTGCTTGTGTAAACTTATGAGCTGACTGGTATGCTTGGTGTTTATAACGTGAGCTTTGGTGCGTCTCTGCATCCCACCCTGGGTAGAATAGTGGGTAGGTGTATACTTAAGGCCCAGAGGAGATGGTGAGACAGGAATGCCGGAGAAGGAGGAGGAGGCAGGGGAGGATGGAGGGCGCCGCCAAAACGCTCTAAGCAGAGTGGCCTGCTGTTTATGTAGGGAATGGGGGAGGAGCTATCCCCCCCAACTGAACAACAGGCTAAAGCCTTCCAATTCAATGTGCGGCAAATAATTTAGTGCATGTGTATACTTACGAGCTGACTGGTATACTTGGTATTTATAACGTGAGCTTTGGTGCTTCTCTGCATCCCACCCTGGGTATAATAGTGGGTTGGTGTAGACTTATGGCCCAAAAAGAAGTAGCAAAATTGACTACCTCCTCCAGCTCTGGAGAGTGTGGTCCATAGCACGCAGGAGAGGAAAACCCCCCTTAGGGGAACCTCCGGGGACCCATGGCTACTGACCTGCCCATCCTCTGGGCATATTAAGAGGAGAATAATCCTAAATGTGCTAGACTTAGGTATAGTTATGTCCAGGAGGATGGTCTGGTGTAGCTTGTGGAATCCAGTTTATGGTCGTGCTGAGCAAGGGGTCGATGTTGCAGATGAAGGTTTCAGCAGATGGAATATCCAACTGGAATAATGGCTGGATGCTGAACAATGGTTAATCCAAGGCTGAGATAGATGACTGCTGTAGATCCAGAGCATGGCCTTTGAATACTAGATAGAACTGCATACTGGGACTGTTTGATGGGATGGCTGGAACCTGCAGGTTGACTTTCATTGAAGTATGAGCGTACTCCAAGCATAGAAAGGTGATACCCTTTGTAGGAGTGGTGGGAGCCCTCGTGGTCGCCATTGCAGCAATACGGAATAATGCAAGACATAGAGGAGGAGAGTACTGAGGCTGATTGAAATGAGAAACGTACCAGGTAAGGCCCATATGAGACATGCGTAAATGGGATGGTGAGACCCCAAGTGGTTTGCCATCGCCATGGAGATGTTAGGCGTTAACCTGTGATGATGATAGTAGGCTCACTAGGGAATGATTTTCGCATGGAGTTCTGATGACTGAAGAAGTCGTGAATGAGCAACTGAGTCCCATGGGGAGAATACTGGGAGGTGAGACCCTGACTAGGGTCCACCAAAGTGCAGGAAGAAGGCTGTTTTTTAGTAGAGGATAGCCTCCTGTTAAGGGGGAATATACTGGATAGATGATGAGATGCCCAAGGGGTTCATGGGGATACCTGCAGACTTGAATCGCTGATTAAGACCGGGTCCAAGATAAGTCCATCAACAATGTCTTATTGGTAAGTTGGAGGGAAAGCAAAGGTCACAGAAGTTGGAATGGGAAAAAAGGTATTAGGGGAAGGGGTTAAGGGACACGTAGAAGAGAGATGGAGGAACCCCCATGTAATCCCCCATCGCCATAGGATGGAACGATCTAGGTGGCAAGGGGTACCCTTAGGAGCCAGAGTGTGTTGCAGTCCAAGGCAAGGGAGGTGGAACCCCCACATATGTGCCCTTTGAAGTGAATAGGAAAACTAAAGATATGGTAGGGCCGTTTCACAGGCATAGATGTATGGGATGGTGGGACCCCACATGGACCGCCATCACTGGAAATAGGCTGAATAAGGACAGATATAGGACTCCACAGATTGTCAAACTGAAGCATGTTCTCAAGGAAGGATGACCCGACATCAATCAATCTGCAGTACGGGGACTTGAAGGAGCAATGAGTTGAAACCCTTGGAGTAGATGGTGAGTAGGAAGTCGGGACCCTCTATAGTCCATCATCAAGTAGCAGGCGGCACCCCATGTCCCATGGAGTAGTGTGGTCCACTATTGCCATATTGCTTGGAGAGCATAAATGGGAAGGTGAGACCCCACATGGTTTGCCTTTGCCATGGAAGCAATAGTGGCTGATAGGGATGGCGGGACCCCACGTGGTCCACCATTGCCGTATCTGAGTAATGCATTTCTTTCCATTGAGTAGTGCAGAATAGAGATGACGGGACCCCACTTGATCACCATATCATGTGCAGTACAAGATCGGGAAGATGAAACCCCATATGGTTTGGCTTCACTGTGGAAGGGTGTGAGATTCGAGAAACCATCTGCAATTAATATAGTGAGATCAAGCCACAAGGAATTGCCATCTTCGTTGCTGATAATAAATGGTTAGAGGAAAGGAGGGGAACACTCAGGGGGATGAATGCAGGAGTTGATGCAGTTGCAATATGAGAAGGGAACCACGAAGTCAGGTATGACCAAAGTTATTCGTGCATGTAGAGCTGCTGAAAGTAGGGAATAGGGAATATGGAATAGTGGAAGTCTGATCGTATGATCCTGGATATTAACTCGCAAAGCTAGCATAGGTTAGATGGATTCCTGGAAACTAGCGCATTACTCATAACATTACCAAGCCTTGCCAGAGCTGGCTGGACTGCAATAAAACACCTGAATGGGCTGATGCGGTAATTATTCCAAAACAACACACAGAACTCCGTGCTGCAGGAAGCAGTAACTTAGGTAGCAAGGAGTGCTGGGAAAGGCAGCCATGGAAGGGAGTAGTGGGTAAAGTATTGCAGTAGTAAGCAAAAGCCATGTAGAGGGAGAATCCCTTGAAGTTAATGAGGTAGATAGGCTTTGGGCTTGAGTACAGGGATAGGGGCATAGTTATGGCCAATAAGTTACTGGACAATTTAGATTCTTTCCTTTTTTTTATCAAGTGCATTATTTAAACTTGTAAGGGGAATGAGGTTAGGTGACTCTGGACATAAGGTTCAAGTCCCATCAAGGCCTCTTGCGTTATTGCATTATTTCAATAGTAGTGTTCAATGAGTCATTACCATCCCCAGTATCCCTATCAGGACAGTTTTTGAGTAGTTCTTTCATTGGACTTCCAGTGATGTCACCACCTAGGATAGCTGGGTGATGGAGCAGCTCCAATTCCAGCTCCTCTCTCAGCAGTCAAAACTACTAATCAGTCAGTTCAATCTGTATACTTGCATTTCCTGAATTATTGCACTGACCACAGAATGTGATTTGACTGATCTTTAGCAAAACCTTTGATATTTTACCACACAAAATTCATGTTCATAAACTAGGAAACCAAGAGGACTTTGAGAGTTGAGAAATGCAGAGTGATGCATACAGTACAGGTATGAATAATACAAAGGCAGAATACTGTGTTAAACATAAAGATAATTCAGTGTCTGGAGCTTCCTTGCAGCATAGTGCCTTCAATTGCCAAGTGCAAAGTGTAGTAGCAGGCAGGAGCGGCCTGTCGCCGAGACAGGAAAAGCCCAAAAGATAACAAAAGCAGCAACCCGCGAGGAGCCTGATACCAGGGCATGGAACAGCAGGGGAGGCGACACACAGGATCTCCAGGAAGAACGGAAGGTAGCACGAAATATTAGCATCGGCGATTGGGCACCTACAATAATGGCGACCCAATCCCCGGCACATGTCTGCAGGGTTACATTAGGGTAGCGCAGCTGGATGGGGGGGGTCAGTGAATATAGCAATGGGATGTCGCTACATATATGCGCATGGGGGGGCTGAGCATGCACAGCTAGAGGGGTGGGAAGGTATGTGAGGGGTGGTGCCATGGTGGGTTGCTGAGCTGACCCTGTGGTGTAGTGGGTGGGTTGGCTGCATTGGTGTTTTTTTTTGTTGCGCCCTTCCCAGACCTTTTTTTTTTTTTTTTCACCCCCGACATGTACCCCCCTGGTTGAGAATCCTCAAGTAGGAGTGCAGGGGACAAAAGAAGTCCTCCATGGGGAAGTCACGGGGGCTGCAGCCCCACCATAATAAAAAAGTCCCTGGCACCATTTTGCTGTGTGCCAGGGTGTCAGAGTGCCGAAATAATTTGGGACTCTGACTTTGCAATAATGGCGATCACCTTTAGACTCTCATCGTTATCACATAACCCAAACAGAGCATATGGAGCGAGCGGCAGTGAGGAAAGCAAAGTGAAAGAAGGCAGGACACCAGCAACTGGGGCCCAAAATGGTGGCAGACAGGAAGAGCACAGAACAGGAAGGCTGAAACAATAACAGGGCCAGAAAGGAGGTACTGGAAAATGAGGGAGGGGGACAAAGAATGAGAGAGAGAGAGAAAGAGAAAACAGATGGAATGGGGGGGCAGCAAAATATAGGAGCAGACAGCCATGGAAAACAGAGGAGCAGACAGCCATAGGGAAACCAGCAGAATGGTCACCCAGGGGACACAGACAAATGAGAAGGAGCAGGGAAGAGTGAACAAACAAAAATGCAAGCAAGGGAGGACAGAGGGAATGAGGAGGGAGAGGGAGAGAGAGAGGAGATGGAGAAGCAAACAGAAAGTCAGACCTGCCAAACCGCACGGGACCTCCAATGCCGCCAAAACACTCTAAGCAGAGCAGGAGGTGGCCTTCTGCTTATGTAGGGAATGGGGGAGGTGCTATTCCCCCCTCCATTGAACAACAGGCTAAAGCCTTCTAATTCACAAGTATGCGTGAGGCGATCGGCATCCAAAACAAATCTACAGGCTATGTTGAGGGTCGTGTGGACTTTGTGTAGGCTGGCATCAGAGGCTGCACAGTATACCACATTTCCATAGTCCAAAATAGTTAGGGATTGTACCTCTAACCGCCAGAAGCTTAGCCTCAGGTATAAGGCAGAATTAAAGCTGATAGAGGGCCCCTAGCTTCCTATTGGCGGTGGAAGTAGTATTGCATATGTGTTCGTCAAAGCAAAGGACTCGCTGATTGTGACCCCTAAGTACCGGAACGAGCACACCTGCTCGAGGGTGGAGTGCAAGTTGTAGGCTATTGAAAAGGGTGCTGTAGAGTCCTCTTTTGACAGCCAGCAAAGAGCATCGTCTTATTTCTTTTTGCTGTTGAGCACTAGTATGCTATCTTTGAACCAGTCCTGTAGGAGGTCAAAGTTGGTCTGCAGATTCCTAGTGAGTGTTTCTTGGCAGGAGTTATGAGAGAATACTACCAAGTCATCTGTGTATAGCAGGACTTTGGAAATGGGGCACACAGCTGGGAGGTTGTTCACAAAGAGGCTGAACAAGAGAGGGTCCAGTATGGACACTTGAGGGACACCTACTGTGACGTCATTGGACTCGGAAATGGCTCCATTGATCTTTATTTGCTGAGAGCACCCTGACAGCTAGCTAGAGAACCACATGACCCTATTAGTGGACAGCCCAGGGCAAGTTAACCTGTGGAGTGACAGCTGGTGAACCACATGGTCGAATGCCTTGGTTAGGTCAATAACAATTGCCCTAACAAGTTGTCCCTGGTCAAGTACCTCGGGTAAGAAGCCCGTGAAATCAATTAGAGAAATATTAGTACTGTGCATCTTGTGGAAGCCATGCTGTTGGGAGCAGAGGAGGTTGTATTTATACAGATGGTCTGAGTTGGTCTACTATGATTCTTTCCAGTGCTTTGGAGAGTGCGGACAAGATAGAGATGGGTCTATAACTGGATACTAGTGACCAGTCATCTCCTTTTAGCACAGGGGTGACCATTGCAGTTTTCCAAGTAGAAGGGAATGTAGACGGGTGGAGTGACAGGCTGAAAAGCTTAGTGATGGGTACGATGGCATCAGAGGTAGAAGACTTGGTTTGCTGGCCAAGGCACCTAGCTTCACCTGAGCTCTTTCCTTCTAAGACTGCTTGAAAGGCAGAGTAGAGAAACTTACCAGAGCAAGGGAGAAGGATTAAGACTTAGTTTGGCTAAGCAGATTTACTGTGTGGTGGTGTTTTTATTTTCTACTCACAGGGATTGCTACTGTTTGTTGCTAACATTTCATTGCTTTATTTTTTCTCTGCTTCAAATTGTTGTTGCTGGTATACCTTCTTCATTATTACAAGGTGTGCTCATAGGTGTGTGCTAACAGATTACTGCTGTAATCTTCTGATTCAAATTGTCTTTTGCAAGGTATATCTTCTGTTACTGCTTTATTTTTCTCTGGAGCAAAGTGTTTCTTACAGGGTATATCTTCTCTGAAATTATTACAGGTGGTGCTTTACAGGTTTTACAGTTTTATCTAACATTAGGATAAGCTTTCAGGGTTACTGCATTTGTTGTTGACTGTTTCTGCTCTTACCTCCTTGTTCTTTCATCCGTGGTTCTTCTTTTAGGCAGGAAGGGCCCAGCACCCACCCCCATCCCCAACCATCCACGCTACACTTCTTTTATAAGGGTACCACAGTTGTGACATTTCCTGTGGCAGAGCAGGAAGGCGGATCAGTGGGGCTCCACAAGGTGATCTCATTTATAGGGCACTAGTAATTTAACTTGTTATAACAAGTTAAACAAAGCACAATTAAACCATTACTTGCATTTTTTTCCTTTTTTTTCCTTCTAATTACTCTGACTAGGGTTACAAACCCAGCAACTTATTTGGAATGGATTTCATTAACTGCAGGTACTGTGGAACAATTTTCAGAAGGACAGTCTTACAGGATTTAGGACACTGTCCTACATGCTGGGCCTTTGAGATCTTAGGCTCAGCCCGGGCAGCATGGGCAGAGATTGCACGCCTCAAATTTCATATTGAAGAGGAAATACATTATAAGAACCACCCGCCATTTCCCCAGCATCCAACAGAAAAACCTCAACCGCAGAGGGTAGTTGGTCCAGGAGGTTGGCAGGTGGTTAGAGGAGCAAATCAGGTGCCCCATCACTCTCTGCTCTCCATCACATTGCCTCCAAAACCATATAAACACTACAAACAGGTATCTGCCTCTATCTCTGAAATCAAATAAAGAGGCAGAAGACACTGCAGAGCAGGACACTGCGGCACAGGAGCTAGCACAACAAAACTCACCCAAATCAGGAACCAAAACTAAACAAGCATAAAGGAAATCCAAAAAACTTCTGATCATAGGAGACTCCATGATTCGGGGAGTTGATACCCATCTCCAGCCAGGGTGATGGTCAGATGTCTCCCAGGTACATCAGCATGGAGAGACACTGACCGCATTGCTAAAATTGTTCACAAAGCAGGAGAAAACATTGATGTCCTAGTACAAAGGGACTAATGATCTCGCCAGCCGGTCAGTTGTGGAGACCAAGGAACATGACTAGGCTGGGTGACAAACTATCATCTATTTCATCCGGCATCTCCTTCTCTGAGATCCTGCCAGTCTGGGAGAGGGAGCAGATGGACGGAAGGTCAGAGAAGGGAGATGGGGGAGCTAAACACGTGGCTCAAGGACTGGTGCCAGGAAAAGGACACAGATTTGTAGGGAACTGGCAACAGTTCTGGGAGCGAATTCTTTAAATTTGATGGACTGCATCTGACTAAAGAGGAGTCAGTGCATTGGGAGAAGTTTGCGTCTTTGCAGAATATTTAAACTAGCAAATGGGGAGAGGGGTGCAGCACCCCATACGTCGAATGGGAAGAACACCCTCCCCTCAGCTAGTGGTCAAACAGGAATTCAGCGTGTTTGCAGCTCATTTGCATCACCAGGTAAGAAAAAGGTTTGTCTCCCATACGACGCACAGGGTAATGCCAAACTTCACCCAACAACTAACACACCAAAATCTGGCCAATGGAAAATCATGTATACAAATGCTCACAGCCTGGGAAATAAGATCCCAGACCTGCGAGCAATAATGTCAGAGGCTAAACTGGACATAGTAGCAATTAGTGAGACGTGGTTTACCAGTAACCACACTTGGGAGACTTCAGTGCCTGGCTATGTATTGTTCAGAAGGAGACCGGAGGTGCAAAAAGGGGGAGGAGTGGCCCTGTATGTTAATGAAAATATCAAAGCTACAGAAATTCAGAATACACATAAGGAGCCAGAAGAACTGTGGGTCACCCTGGAAACAGGAAATGGGACAGCCATAAGAACTGGGGTTGTCTACAGGCCCCCAGACCAGAGGGAGGACATAGACACATTACTGTTAGAAGATATACAAAACATGACAGCTAAAGGGGAGGTTCTGATAATAGGAGACTTCAACATGCCAGATACAGATTGGTCAATACCAGCAGGAACATCTGCCAGAACTAGACTCATAGTGGATTCCCTGCAGGGGAGGGCCTTAAACAACTGGTACAGCAACCCCACAAGAGACAGGGCTATCCTAGATCTAGTACTGACTAACAAAGAAGGGATCACAGATCTCCAGGTAGAGAAGTCACCTGGGGCCAGTGACCATCACATGGTATGGTTCAATTTGGCTACTACATCTAAATCATCCCATTCCAAGGCAAAAATATGGGACTTCAGAGGAGCTGACTTTGATAAGATGGCCAACAGAGTTAAGCTAGCCCTGGCAAAAAGAAACACAGGTGAGGGGGTACAGGCAAAGGGAAGCATTAAGGATGCACACTTGAAGCAACATCCCATTGTGTTAGACAGAAAAGGAAGTGCAAAGAAGAAGGAAACCACTTTGGTTCTCAAATACAGTAGCAGAAAAGGTCAGAGCCAAAAGGCTGGCCTTTAGGAAATATAAGGGAACACAGCGGGATGAAGATAGGGAGGCATACCAAACTGCCCTAAGGGAAGCAGGTAAGGCAGTAAGGCAGGCAAAGTCCCAAACTGAGGAAACACTAGCATAAACAGTAAAAGAAGGTGACAAGACTTTCTATAGATACATTAGTGAAAGGAGAAAGTCCAGAGGGGGTATTGCTAAGCTTAATGGAGAAAATGGAGCATGTGAGGAGCAGGACCCTGTAAAGGCATCTATCCTAAATAGATACTTTTGCTCAGTATTTACTGAAGAGAAGGTAGGGCAGGGCCCACAGCTCAGCATCATGGACACAGGGGGGAGGGAGGTGAGCACTCCCTTCACAAAGAGGGTCCTACAAGAGCTTGCTAAGCTCAGAGTGGATAAGGCAATGGGACCTGATGGCATACATCCCAGGGTACTTAAGGAGCTAAAGGAGGAACTAGCAGAGCTATTAGCAGAATTGTTTAGTGAGTCTCTGAGCACAGGAGAGGTCCCAGAAGACTGGAGAAGGGCTCATGTGATCCGCCCACAAGAGTGCAGGGAGGAGGCGGGAACTACAGACCGGTCAGTCTTACCTCAGTAGTGGGCAAGATTATGGAGGCTTCCTTAAGGAAAGGATAGTGCAACACCTGGAATCCATAGGGGCACAGGATCCAAGACAGCATGGGTTTACAAAGGAAGGTCCTGTCAAACTAATCTCATAGATTTCTTTGACTGGGTAACCAGAGTGGTGGACCAAGGGAGCAGTTGATGTCAGCCACCTTGACTTCAACAAAGCTTTTGACACTGTTCCACATAGAAGATTGATAAATAAGCTGGGTAGGCTCGGGGTGGGTCAGAAGTTGGTCAACTGGGTGGCAAACTGGTTGACTGGCAGAAAACAGAGAGTGGTGGTAAATGGTATACAGTCAGAAGAGATGCAAGTCACAAGTGGGGTACCTCAGGGATCAGTCCTGGGGCCAGTCCTCTTCAACATCTTCATTAGTGACCTTGCAGATGGACTAGAGGGTAAGGCTTGTCTGTTTGCAGATGACACCAAGATCTGCAACAGAGTAGATGAGCCAGATGGGGTGGGCAGAATGAGAAGAGATCTGGATAAACTAGCAGAATGGTCAGAAGAGTGGCAACTGGGATTTAATGCAAAGAAGTGCAAAATTATGCACATAGGGAAGAGAAACCCTGAAGCCATAGGGAAGAGAAACCCTGAAGCCACTTATAGTCTGGGAGGGGAGGTGCTAACAGTCACAAAGGAAGAAAGAGACTTGGGCATCATCGTCACTGATGACCTAAAATCATCCAAGCAGACCTCTAAAGCAGTAGGTAAGGCTAGGGGGGTGTTAGGGTGTATTAGTAGGGGTATCACAAGTCGTAAGAGGGAGGTAATAATCCTCTGTACAAGACATTAGTTAGGCCCCATCTGAGTACTGCGTACAGTATTGGAGGCCACACCTTCACAAGGACATTAACCAAATTGAGGCAGTCCAGAGAAGGGCAGCAAAATGGTGCAGGGACTGCATCAGAAGACATATGAGGACAGATTAGCAGGCTCAATATGTATACCCTTGAGCAAAGGAGGAGAGAGGTGATATGATTCAGGCATTCAAACACCTTAAGGGCATAAACAAGGTGAAAGAGTCTAACATGTTTAAATATAAGAAAAATAGCAGGACAAGAGGACACAGCATGAGATTAGAGGGAGGCCGATTAAGGGGGAATGTGAGGAAATTCTTTTTCACAGAAAGGGTGGTGGATGCATGGAATGGCTTACCACAAGAAGTGGTGGCTATGAATACAGTGCAGGGCTTCAAACAGGCATGGGATAGGCATAAGGGAGCAATACAAATGACTATGAATAGATAGATCACTGACAGAGCAAAGGCCGATGGCACATTTATAAGGTAGAAAAAGAAACAGGCAGACTGGATGGGCCTTGCGGTCCTTATCTGCCGTCAACTTATATGTTTCTATGTTTCTATGTAGGAAGCATGATAGCGATCAGCTTCATATCAGTTCCATCACCTTCCATCCTTGTTTTGCCCAGGACTCTTACAAGATATTTTCTTGTTTCCTTGACTGACCCTATTGGAAGTAAAAGTTTGGGCTGAAACTGGAGGTGGGATAGGTGGGCGGTAGGTCTATAGTCGGTATTTCATCAGAGTGAGTAGCAGGTCTGAGGGTGGGGTAGGTGGGTGGGAGGTCTGTAGTCAGCATTCCATCACAGTGAGTGGCAGGTCTTGGGGGAGAACTCCGCAATAGTCCAAGAATGCCTTGTTGAAGATATTGGCCATTGTGGCATCATCAAGTATGACTTCATCATTGTGGTGAATCATGGTTTGGGGGGGTCCTGTCTCTGGGCCCGAGGAGGTTCTTGCTAGAGTCCCATAATTTCTTCCCATCACTCCAACACTAAGACTGACGACTGTTGTGATATGTGGCCTTGGCCTGCTGGATTGCCCTGGTACACCTGTTTCGGGCCACTTGTAGTTTTGGACATCCATGGTTGTCCCTGCAGCCCACAGAGAGTACCTATACCTGCAGGGACTCTGAAGGCAGGCTAGTATATATCCCTGTAGCCAACAGAAAGTATTTATCTCTGCAGGAACTCTGAAGACAGGCTAGTAACTATCCCTGCATTCCACAGAAAGTATCTATCCATGCTGGGACTCTGAAAGCAGGCTAGTATCTACCCTGCAGGGACTCTGAATGCAGGCTAGTATCTATCCCTGCAGCCCGTAGAAAATATCTATCCCTGCAGCCCACAGTAAGTACCTATCCCTGCAGAACTCTGAAGACAGGCTAATATCTATCCCTGCAGTTCACAGACATTATCTATCCTTGCAGACCATAGAAAGTACCTATCTCTGCAGGGACTCTAAAGGCATGCTAGTATCTATCCCTGCAGCCCATAGAAAATATCTATCCCTGCAGCCCACAGAAAGTATCTATCCCTGCATACCATAGAAAGTACCTATCCCTGCAGAACTCTGAAGGCAGCCTAGTATCTATCCCTGCAGTTCACAGAAATTATCTATCCCTGTGGCCCATAGAAAGTACCTATCCCTGCAGGGACTCTACAGACATGCTAGTATCTACAGTATCCCTGCAGCCCATAGAAAGTATCTATCCCTGCAGCCTACAGAAAGAACCTTGCCCCACAGGGACTCTGAAGGCAGGCTAGTATCTATCCCTGCAGCCCATAGAAAGTACGTATCCCTGCAGGGACTCTAAAGGCATGCTAATATCTATCCCTTCATACCATAGAAAGTACCTATCCCTGCAGAAACTCTGAAGGCAGGCTAGTATCTATCCCTGCAACCCATAGAAAGTACCTATCCCTGAAGGGACTCTGAAGGCAGGCTAGTATCTAATCCTGCAGCCCATAGAAACAACTGCAGTCCACAGAAAGCATCTATCCCTGCACAAACTCTGAAGGCAGGCTAGTATCTATCCCTGCAACCCATAGAAAGTACCTATCCCTGCAGGGACTCTGAAGGCAGGCTAGTATCTAATCCTGCAGCCCATAGAAACAACTGCAGTCCACAGAAAGCATCTATCCCTGCACAAACTCTGAAGGCAGGCTAGTATCAATCCTTGCAGCCCATAGAAAGTATCTATCCCTGCAACCCATAGAAAGTACCTATCCCTGCAGGGACTTTGAAGGCAGGCTAGTATCTAATCCTGCAGCCCATAGAAAGTATCTACAACTACAGTCAACAGAAAGTATCTATCCCTTCAGGAACTCAGAAGGCAGGCTAGCCAGTGACCTTATAATGACATTTTATTTAAATTTCACTTGCTGCAATATGTTAAAAAGGTTGTTCACAAGCAGCCTGACTCGAGAAATGAATTCAGAAGAGGAGCTTTCCAAAAAGCACATGTGCGCCTGAAAGAAAAAGGTTTGCAATGTGATGGTCCGTTAATTGTTCAGGCAATAATGAGCGAACAGTTTATCATTTCCTGGGGATTAACAACTGGATGGGGAGATAGTGCACCACCGAGGGGCCCCCCCATCAGCTAAGTGTTAATCCGAGGAACTGTCAAGCTGTGAGGTTGTTACTGCAGTTATAAGTCTAATCACAATGACAAAATCACTTTCAGGAGAGACTTTTCACTTACTTTGTAGTTCTTTCTTTGTGCCGTGATTGTGAAGAAAGCAGTGTGCAGTGAGGATTTTATGTTTTATGGTACAGAATGTGTGCTTGGCAGCTGTGCTGGTCATTTTTTCCTAGAGATTAATGACTGGCACAGTAGCCAATCAGGAGCTGACTTTATCACATTAATTTGTAATTAGACATAATGCAGGATGGATGCACCTAATGGAAAGAGACTAAATTGTCATGGTTTTGCTTTGCCACCAGATGAGAACCTGTTGTGTGTAATGTCTTATGTAATTTACATACATACAGTATATAGAGAATAATGGATGGGTAGGGGGTTATAATGAGAATTGTACACATCCCCGAGGTGTGGGATGCCACATAAACCCCGAGAGCTAAGCTCAAGGGTTTATGAGCATCCCAAATAAGTGTGTAAATTTAGATTTTTACATACCTACTCAGCCTTTATTTTATATAATTGCTGGGGAGTGACTTTTCACCACAGCAATTATATAAAATTAAGGTACATCTGTTGTCAGCGACGGTCCAATCGGATGAAGTGCGGTCTGAGGTGGCTGGAATGTTTCCCCCTTTTCTTTTCAATTAAACACAGAAATTTAGCTCAACTGGTTGCTGTCTGTGTTTACACCCTCCCTCCAGTTGCTGTCACCTGTTCTTTCCTCCACTCCCTCCCATTTGACCAGCTCTCCTGCTGTTAACTGGCCACTATCAGCTCCCCTGGGGCTGTCAGTCCAATTCATGGCTTGTGTTTCCGTGTCCCTTCACTCCTATCTGCCTTTGGGGTGCTGTTCTTTGTAATTATTTAATTTAGTTGTTTTATTTATTTAACTCACCACTGAATGCCAGTTGCAGTGAAGTGGCCTGTGTTAAGCTGTGGCGGCTGGCAGCTTCGGGTAAGGAAGGGGAGACTGAAGGTTGGCACATGCGTGGAGCGTGGGGAACCCGGCACGTGTTTGCCGTTATAACCAGCTGGTTATAATGGCAAATTATAACCAGGTTTCCATTTGGGAAAAAAATTACTCCCCAGTTATTATATTTGAATAGTGACTGTAATTGAAAGGTCACCTGCTTGAATCAGAAAACTGGCATCAATGTTTGCTGTTCACTGCAGTGTAGGGAACCATAAAAAAAGGTTTTGAATTTAAAGTTGTTAAGGGTATATGTGATAACAGCAGGTGCCTATTCTCAAATAATACTGTTGTTTTATAGATTTCTTGCTGGTGTGCTGAGCACTCCCAGCAGAGCTCCATGATACAGTATTTGTAAACATACATGCCCATAGGCAGTAAACCACTGAAAAAATGCCTTCTTTCTACTTTTTCCCTTTCAGTGAAATCTTTGGAATCCATCACCGACTGAGAACTGTTTCTATCATTTTGAAAATCCAGTGGGGGGTAATTGTACCAATCCATTCAACAGACATGCAAAGCCTCTCTACAGAGTTTATTGAAATAGTGTTCGGAATCAGTGCTTTCTGCTTCTGCTGTGATTTACAATGATATTGCTGCTTGGCCACTGGCATGAATCGATTGCCGGTGCTTCCGCCCTTGGCCTTAGTGAAAACATGCCTGAAAGCTTCAGTTTGCCAGTGTTAAAAATGTCTTTGCCATTGGCACTAAGCATCAGAAATCATAGATGTCTGATCAGTAAAGCTTTAGAGGGATTTCATCTTCCACTGTGCAGCGTTCCAGTTCTGTGTTCTACTGAACCTTTTCCCACTCTGATATTTTTCTCACCCACAACCACGGATCAATGGTTTATTCAAATTAAGCTGTCTTGCAAATTGACAAGAACATGCAGACCGGGGATCATACTGTGAAAAGAACCCTTATTGATTATGGGAATGCTGTGTTGCTATTAGCGGATTGTGACCTTGTCCACAGACTTTTCTCTAGGCACAAAGGTCACTGCACCAAAGTAAACATCTCCCAAGTGACCAGACTTACTTACAGCGCAGTCAGAACAGGATGTAAATATATTGATTGAACAAATGCCTATTTGTAGAGAGGCTGTGCTTTGAGACTCACATGGGAAAAAAGGTTTATTCTGAAGCAATAAAGGGCAGCCAAGCCTGCTGATTGACATTGGATTCATCAGGGTCTGAGAGCGTTCAAGTGGAGCCTGCATGCATAAAGCTGGTGGCTAGGTTTAACAATTTTTGCTGCAGTAGTAGCCAGACTGGGTAAAAAACAATTCTAGGCCCGGAAAAACATCTTAACCAGATATCTAGTTTCATCATTTATTAACAAAATGTAAACGATGGGTGCATGTGTATTTTTATGACATTCTATTTAATTAGTTTCCACACAGATTGTTGCTTTCTGCAGACAAATTCCCTAGAAATACTTGAGCTGGGAAGTCTATCTTTAGTTTTTTTTTTTTTCATTAGAAATCTTTATTTGAACATATGGTATCATTTTCCTGTAGACTAACTCTTCTTACAATGGAGTCATGACATGACCTGCTAAATCCTCAAAAATGTGATTCTGACATAAGGACTCCCTTGGCCTTTATTGTTTGACTATTCTTATTGGAAACAGAAAGAGAGTCTTCTGCCACCATGTGGTTATTCGTAGCTAGTATACAATCATTTTCCACTAATTCAGTATGGTCTCCTTTCCTCTTAACAGAGATGAGGTATCTAGCAGGCAGCAGTAAGACGGGTAAGTACATTTGGGCCAGTAGCCATCCACTTGTTACTTTATGCATTAGGAAAAACACTTAATTTTGATCTGCTCTTAGTCTGCCTTCTCTCTATGGATAGCGAGCATCCCTTGAGCTCCTTAACTTCTGAAAAGCAAAAACAATTGATGTTTCCAGTTTCCACTTCTGTATCAGAGACCAGTCCCTCATGCCCTGTGCCAGTTCGTAGAGCTTTGCCATGGCCCTCTTTTAAGAAGTAACAGGGTGATGATAGTTTTACAAGCAGACGTATTATCTCTGAAAAATAAATTGAGTCTGCAGATATATGTCAAGGATGCACGTCTGCAGATTTTGCTTCCTGGCCAACTGACTTGCAGACTTAACTCTTACCTGCTTAAGCACGATGATAAATAACAAGCATTTGTCAATGCCGAATGTTGCTTGCTTCTATGTGCTGTTTAGATATTTGGAAGTCATTGGAGTGAAAATATTGAAAATTTGCGAACTTATGAGCGTGCGTAAGAACTGCACAACGCACGCTCGTAAAACAGTCAATTTTAGGAATTTTTTCACCAAATTTTCAACATAGCCATTTTAAGACCTCTGCTCATGAACAGTGTCACTGTGATTTTGTTAATGTGTCCCATACGTTGAGTTTGCACACCGACTGCACCATTGTACGCTACATGGGTGGAAACACATTTTGGGTGAGATGTGAAAAATGACAGCTGTACTGCTCATAAGAAGGTGTGATAAAATGGCAATGTTGAAAATCTGGAGTGAAAATATTGAACTTTCGTGAACTTACGAGCCTGCGTAGGAACTGCGCAACGCACGCTCGTAAAACAGTCATTTTTTGGAATTCTGGCACCAAATTTTCAACATGGGTTTTTTGGGACCCCTTCTCATGAATGATGTCACTGTCATGGTGGTATTCAGGCCCGAGGGGTGATTTCACAGTCACTGCGCAGTCACTGCGCAAAATCACCCTTCGGGCCCGAATAACGCCATGACAGTGACATCATTCATGAGAAGGGGTCCCAAAAACCCCATGTTGAAAATTTGGTGTAAAAATTCCCAAAAATGCCTGAAATATGCTACAAAGTTGAAACCCCTCTATCTAGCCCATTATACAGCTTACCGGCATTTCCTCAGTTCGCGGTCGGCTTTGAAGAGTGCAGACGTGTTCCCGGTCCACCGAAGATCGTCGCGCCAGAGTCCGTAGGTAAGTATGGTGTGGGGGGATGTGGGAGGCTGGTTGCACAGTGGGTGGGTGCGGGTTGTGGGAGGGGTCGGGAGGCAGCGCACTGAGACACGTTTTCGTTTTCAGGAAAAAAAAAGATGTCGTGGGACCATTTGCCATGCTGGGGTGGGCTCCCAGGCGTGGCACAGAGCCGTTGGGGGCGTTCAGCTGACGGGGATTGACACCCTGTCGGCTATACAGTGCATCGTGAGCGCGCCGCGGCAGCGTGGGGGGCTTCGCGTGAGCAGCCGATATCTTATCGGTGCTCACTCAGCGTAACTCCCCCTTTCAGCTGTATGCCACTGCATTTTGGAGCATGTCATACACAGCTCCAAAATGCATTGGCTTACAGGGGCCGCGCCTGCCAGCACACTGACTGAATTGGAGGAGGAGGTGACACACCTCCGAAATCTCCGATGATGGCACTATGTTTCTTGCACATGCATGCAAGCAACATAAAATAGGAGTTAATGAAGTTGATGGTAACATGCTGCTCTGCTACAACTGTTATTTAACATTCAACATATTAAGCCACATGCACTATCTGACCTGGTATGCACCAGCAAAGGCATGTACCGGGCTGCACAGCTATACTTGATCCCACCAGGATGTAATGCTGTGTCTCAGGTTACTGCATGGCAAAAGGGATTAACTGCTACTGAGATTGCCTCATTTCCAGCAGCAACTCCGCTGCAGGATGCTGCAGAACTGTGTTGCATCCTGGCAGGCTCCACTGTCCCAGCTGTGCACCTGGTCCCAGAAAAATTTGTAGGGATGGGAATGGGATGCACTATTCCTGGCTGACCCGATGCATGAGGGAATAGCTCTATGCAGGGACAAGGGCCAACAGAAAAAAAAGGACAATTGCGTTTCCAAAAAGGGATCCCCTACTGTACAGGAACATGGCTCATGGAATATGGCAGTCTGCATAAGGATTGCCAAATCTCAAATGACATGGGTGCTGAAATATTTTTAATAATTGTGCCAGCAAGCCTTCCATGACACAAAAGAGGGCTGGGGTCTCTGTTGCAGAGGGGTCCAACTGAGTCCTCAGGATACCTGGTGGGGGGCACCAGATGTGTGCGTGGTACCAGTAGCCCTCTGGCTGGTGTGATCTAAACCATCCTGACACTGGGCCGGCAGAGCACAATTAGCTTAACACATACTGTACTCTGCTGGCCCAGACCCTGACACCCCCCTCAGCCCTGACTGGAAATGCAGCTGAATGTGTTCACGTGTAGTTTGGGCGTGGGAAGGCAATGTGGTGAGGAGTGCTGTTAGTGCATCTGCAGTTGTTCAATGGACACTTGGGATGCATTAACTTGGCCCTATGCACTGTGTATCATAGAACCATAGAAACATAGAATTTGTCAACAGAAAAGGACCGATTGACCCACCCAGTCTGCCAAGTTTTTCTCTATCTAGTCTGTCAAAGCAGACTTAAACTGTTCTCTGGCAACCCTTCCCCCTTTTTATTTACCAATATTCAACTATGCCTATCCAATGAATGTTTGAAACCCCCCACTGTTTTTGCCTCTACTATCTCTGGTGGCAGATTGTTCCAGGCATCCACCACTCTTTCACTGAAGTGATATTTCCTCATGTCTCTCCTAAATCTCCCCCCCCCCAGCTTTGTTGCAAGTCTACTTGTTCTGCTGCACTTCTTCATTTGAAACAAACTCCCCACCTGTACCCTGTTCACCCATGTGAGGTACTTGTAGGTCACTATCATGTCCCCCTTCTCCCTCCCCTCTTGCAGGGTGTACATATTGAGATCCCTAAGTCTCTTGTCATACGGTTTCTCATGCAACCTGTGTAACACTGCAGTTGACCTCTTCTTGCGTGCTTCCACCATGTCTATGTCTTTTCTGAGATGTGGCTGCCAGAACTGGACACAGTATTCCAGGTGTGGTCTCACCAATGATCGATACAGTGGTAATACCACCTCCCTTCTTCTGCTTGTAAAACCTCTTCCTATGCACCCCAGCACTCAACTAGCCCAGTCCACTGTCTTGTCACACTGGCCTGCATCATGATGCATAGGGCCAAAATCCATTAGGGCATGGGACCCAATGTGAGAAAGAAATAGTGTATCCTAACTGGGAATTGAACCCAGCCCAGCTCAGCCAACAGTTTCACCATCTCGCCTAAGCCTTTCATGGCTACTTTCTTCCCCAAACTGCACATCCTGCAGCTGTGAGAGTTCATACCATTAAATATACTACAAATCCCATCTCATGTTTCATTCAGATGTGTGAATGACAGACAGCCTTCACTGTTCATGAAGTATAATGTGCTTGATAGAACACAAAATAATGACTTCAAGACACATTTTTTTCTGCTGTAATCAGTACCCATCAGTGCAGTAGGGAAGGACAGGGGAACAAACTGGAACAACAGGGATAAGGTGACCCTGGAAGAAATTCAGGCTCTACCTCCTTTGATTTAGGGTTACGTTAAAACCTGATTTCCTTGCAGATGTCTTAAACTCAGATCATACAGGAGCTTGAGGCTATTACAGTTTTTTACAGAAGAAGTGATTGCTGTATTTTTCATCGACAGTGATACGTCATGCAAATGAACTTGCAGGAGGGATGTTGATTTGTTAAGTATAGATCCCGACAATGGGCCCTATGCACTATGCCAACGTGCTGCAGAAACGGGGCACATAGGCATAGATATGTGGGAATGCCACTCAGCAGGGGTCCCATGGATCCCCAGCAGCATTCAACAAAGGTGCGCTGGCCAGGTGTGCACCCGATTCCCTGGCTGCGTGGGCAGATACATGACAGAGTGGTCCGAGGGGAGGGAGAGGGACATGCCCACACTATGCGCCATTCACAAAGGCACATAGTGCTGCTCACAGGGGGCCATAGTAGGGTACTGGACATGGCAGGGGGTACCCTGCCATAATTGCTGTACATGCCGCTCACACACAGAACCCCCGCCCAGTCCAGGCAGCCAGTTGCAGACCCCAATGCCCAACAGAACTTCTGCTCCTGTCCCATATGCCAGCCCCACCTGCACATATCAGTGCCCTGTCCCCATCTGTGAGCTGTAACCCCACCACCATACAGCTGTGCCCCATCCCCGTCTGTGTGATGTAACCCCCACCACACATCACAGCCCCATCCCTGTTTGTGATGTGCCCTTGCCACACGTCACAGCCCCTGTCCCTGTCTGTGTGATTTAACCCCCCACCACACAGCTGTGCCCATCCCCATCTATGAGATCTACCCCCCCGCCACATATTACAGCCCCGTCCCCATCCATGTAATGTAACCCCATGCCACACATCCATGCCCCAACCCTGTATAGGTTATAACTCCCCCCCAACCAGAGCCCTATCATGAAGTTCCCAGCCCAGTACATCACTGCTCGTCCACCCCGACTTCTGATCCTGGACACTCTACCCACTCATTGGTGTTCAGTGTCCCCCCCCCCCGTGGTACTGACAACACCGCCCCCAGCTCCCATACCTGCAAGTCGGTGCCACAGCTCTGACGGCCAGCGGCACATCCCTCCACACACCTCCATGGCCGCTGGCCATCCAGCTGATAACGGGCGCACTGCTATAATAGGCAGTGCGCTCCCAGCATCAGTTGGATGGCTGGCAGCCTCTGTGTGTGTGTGGGACTGGCATGTACTACACCGAAGATGGGGCAGATGTGTACTGGAGGAAGTGCATTCATATCACCGGGGATGGGGCAGATGTATGCTAGGGGGGATTGCATTACCATCAACAGGGACGGGGCAGCTGTGTGTGTGTGTGTGTGGGGGAGGGGGACATAATACAGGCCTGGGGTGAGGGTTCTGATATGGAGGTTCATCTGTGCACCGAGCGGGAGCGGTGCCACAGGAGCTCGGACACAGGAGACCTCTGGACAATGGGACCGGGCCACAAGGGCCCAGGTGCCTGTGGTAGCTATTCACGCAGCTGGATATGCACCTTCCCACACAGGAAAACCACTCTGGGACCCAGGACAGGCATCTGATTGGCTGCCAGCCTGGGTCCACTACTCTGCCTCATCAACCCTGCACATTCCTGCATGCCGAGGGAGTGGGGCCATGGACAGGTGGCCACCATTTGTGCATACCAGCATGTGTGCATCTGTCTGTGGGTGCAGAGCTATGCAGGTGGGGTACGTGCCTCTGGCACATACCTTCTGTCCATTTGTGCATAGGCCCCAAAACAGGGATGGGGTGTGGGTCTGCAGGGGGATCAATCTGTGCACCAGCTGAGACATGCTGCTACGGGGTGGATTTTGGGCAGGGGGGGACAAACGGACAACATGGACTGTCCATGTACACCCCAGGTGCATACATTGGCTATTCATGCACCCAGCCCCGCACCAACCCGCACAAGGAATCCACTCTGGGATCCAGGATGGGCCACCGATGGTCTGCCCGCCTAGGTCTGCTACTCCGCCCTCGACTGCCTTCCATGCACCTGTGCACTGGAAGGGTGGGGCCAGGGAAGGGTGACTGGCATTTGTGCATACCAGTATGTTTGCACCTGTCTGCAGGCATGGAGCTATGTGGGTGGGGTACATGCCTCTGGTGCATACATTCTGCCTGTGAGTGCATAGGCACCAATATTGTCTAGTGCCCCAAAACCTTTTTCTGTGGAAATGCTAATCATGGAAGGGTAAAGCCACATTTTTTTCTTGAGGCAGTCAGTACCTAGCTGGGGGAAGGGGGTATTTTTTTAATCAGTTACTGTCAAAATACAGAATACATGTATAGTACATGATTGTACAGGAGATGTAATAAAGCCTAGAAATGCATACCACTCTAATGCTTTAGGGAGATTTATGCATTACTGTGCCTTTTTAAAGCTTGATTTCACTGCCAGTGGCATACACGCCTGTCTTTAGCTCCAATGGTTTTGCACAAAGTTGTTTTTTCTTCTACATCACATGTAAGCTCCTTAGAGATTTCAAAGCTCCTTTCTTAACTGTAAAAACTAATTATTATACAGTTCAGGAAAAAATATGACTCCGTTATACGCTGCTAATGAGTTGACTGCTAGACCCAATCAATTATTTTGGCATCGCTTTATGCTTTTCATTTTATTAGGTCTTCAAGTTTTAGGTTTAGATATTTGGATATTTTTAAGGCTGCTATGTCGTAGCCACAAGCAGTCTTCTTGTTATTACTTAGGGACAGGTAGGGACAGAAAAAAAACAGAAATCATGTAAATTATGCAGTTGTCAGCCTCCACTGGAAAAACTGTTGGTGGTGACTGCACAACAAGATTAATGCAATCTTGTAGATCATGTTAGGCTCTATAATATCACATTGAGTAGGTCCCTCTCCTCCAATATGCTGCACATAGAGATTTTCCAAACACCAAAAGTCTTTCCCATCTAGAGGCTCCCCCTCCCGTGCCAAAAAGTCCTTGGTATCTAGTGGTAGACCCCTCCCTTTCCCTAGTCCCATGCTGTAAAGTCCTCAGTATCTAACAGTAGCCCCCCTTCCCTCTCATTGATCCCATACTAAAAAGTCCCTGGCATCTAGCAGAACCCACCTCTTTTCTCTCCAGTATTATGCCAATTGCCAAACAGCCCCTGGCATCTAGTAGTAACTCTCTCCTTTTCCCTGCTGCCATGCCAAAACGTCCCTGTTGTCCATTGAGCAAACACCACCCAAAATATCCCACATCTCCCAGCTCAGTTAGCACACCATCCCACCCTCCTGTCCAACCACTGTGTAAAACTACATATGACTAGCTCTGGTAGATTAAAAAGAAACGCTCATATCCCGCCTTCCTCCCCCTGCCATAATACACAAATATAGTGCCCCCTCCCCTCAGCCCTCTATAACCACACATCCCCTCCTCCATGGCAGCCACAAAAAATTATTTTATCAATGGTGAGCAGCACAGCCCATTTCTCTCTTCTTTGTCCAGCTGCTGTCTGAATGAATGAGAGCAGGCTGCTTCAATAGTGAAAGCGTGTCATCATTTTTACTATTCACTCAGTGTGCTCCTATTCATTTAGGTAGTAGCTAGCAAGTTGAAGAGAGGAGGGCTGTGCTGGTCAGGGTTGATGTGGGCATTTTTAATGGGTACCATGGAGTGAGGGTTTGGGGTGGTAGGTGCTTTGCAGATGGGGGTACTTATGTATTGTGGCAGAGGGAGGAGGGTGTGAAGTGTGTTACAAGTTCGGGTGGAAGGGAATCAAAAATTAGCAAATTTATTTTACTATACATAACCCAGCAGTTCACATATACTTTTACACTGGCTGGGGGAGGGGAAGGGATGGGGTGCTAAGTGGGCTGGGAGATGGGGGCTACTTTTAAAACATGATTGGTGGCTAGGCAGGAGGGAGGACGATGGGATAAGGTGCTTGAAGGTGGGGCAGAATGGTTTTGTAAGTGTTAACTTCAACAGTGAAGTTTTATATTGCTACTACGCATAGTGCTAGGTGACTTCACTTTGTGCTACACATAATCGTGAAGCACTTTGCAGAGTGTTGGTATATCACAAAGAATTTTGTGAAATTAACTTCTGCGTCTTAATCTAACTCTAACTACCACCCCCAACAAGGGCAGCAGTGTTAACGGGACAGCATCAGCAGGACTGGGGACATCGTCAGGACCCAGTGTAGTGGCAGAACCAGGGAATAGGTGGCAGTTGGACCAGGAGCCAGCTCAAAAGCAAAGTATCTGAGAGAAGCTGGAAAATCATGCACTCTGCTCCCTCCAATGGTGCTGCCATTACTGAAGCACTTTTTAGAAAACAAAATAACACCAGTGATGGATGAACATGAATTTATTAAACAATATAATAGTCTAGATTCTAACATGTTTTAGTATAAGAAAAATAGCAGGACAAGAGGACACAGCATGAGATTAGAGGGAGGCCGATTAAGGGGTAATGTGAGGAAGTTCTTTTTTACAGAAAGGGTGGTGGATGCATGGAACGGCCTACCTCAGAAAGTGGTGGATATGAATACAGTGCAGGGCTTCAAACAGGCATGGGATAGGCATAAGGGAGCAATACAGATGAGTATGAATAGATAGGCCATTGACAGAGTAAAGACCTATGGCACATTCATAAGGTAGAAAAAATGGCCACACTGGATGGGCCTTGAGGTCCTTATCTGCCATCAACTTCTGTTTCTATGTAGTATACATCAAGGAAAGCAACAAAGTTACCTCCCCCAGGTATCGTCTCTCACTGGAGGCTTCATGGGGGGAGCTAACTGAAGCACACAATTTAAATATCTTTGTTAATTATGTAAATCCTATTACAAATAAAGAGCACATCAATAAAAAGAGAGTGTGTCCCTGAAGTGCCAGTGCAAGATCACATAACATGCAAGTGTCAAATGACCAGTGTTGAACTAGCAATTAAAAACTGAATAAATGGCCACAGCCCAAATTGTTACTGTACAGTTATTATTATCTATGGAGACCAATAACCAGAGGATCAGGAGACTGAGGAGCCAGAGGATCATCATCAGTAGGACCAGAGAATCAGTAGCAGTAGAACCAGAGGATCATCATCAGCAGGATCAGAGGATCAGCAGCGGTATGACCGAGGATTAGGAAACTGAGAACCAGAGGCTCAGCAGCAGCAGGACCAGAGGATCAGCAGTGGTAGGACCAGAGGATCATCATCAGCAGGACCAGAGGATCAGCAGTGGCAGGACCAGAGTCTCAGCAGCAGCAGGACCAGAGGATCAGCAGTGGCAGGACCAGAGGATCATCATCAGCAGGACCAGAGGATCAGCAGCAGCAGGACCAGAGGATCATCATCAGCAGGACCAGAGGATCATCATCAGCAGGACCAGAGGATCAGCAGCAGCAGCAGGACCAGAGGATCAGCAGCAGCAGGACCACAGGATCAGCAGTGGCAGGACCAGAGGATCATCATCAGCAGGACCAGAGGATCAGCAGCAGCAGGACCAGAGGATCAGCAGCAGCAGGACCAGGGGATCGGCAGCAGCAGGACCACAGGATCAGCAGTGGCAGGACCAGGGGATCGTCAGCAGCAGGACCAGAGGCTCAGCAGCAGCAGGACCAGAGGATCAGCAGCAGCAGGACCACAGGATCAGCAGTGGCAGGACCACAGGATCAGCAGTGGCAGGACCAGGGGATCGTCAGCAGCAGGACCAGAGGATCAGCAGCGGTAGGACCAGAGGATTAGAAAACAGAACCAGAGGCTCAGCAGTAGCAGGACCAGAGAATTAGCAGCAGTAGGACCAGAGGATCAGTAGTGGTAGGACCAGAGGGTCAGCAGTGGTAGGACCTGAGGATCAGCAACCATAAAATCAGAGGATCAGAACACTGAGGACCAGAAGACCAGCAGCTGTAGGACCAGAGAATCAGGAAACTGAGGAGCAGAGGATTATCAGTAGCAGGATCAGAGAATCATCATCAGCAGGACCACAGCATCAGCAGCAGTACTAACAGTGGATCAGCAGTGGTAGGACCAGAGGATCAGCAACGGCAGGACCAGAAGATCAGGAAACTGAGGAACCAGATGATCAGCAGTAGTAGGACCACAGGATCAGCAGTGGCAGGATCAGAGGATCATCACTGGCAGGACCAGAGGATCAGGAAACTGAGGACCAGAGGACCAGCAGTGGCAGGACCAGAGAATTAGCAGCAGCAGGACCAGAGGATCAGCAGCAGCAGGAACAGAGCATCAGCAGTGGTAGAGCCAGAGGATCAGCAGCAGCAGCAGCAGGAATGAAGGATCAGTGTCAGTAGGACCACATGATCGGTGATGGGACCATGACTAGATGATTGGCAGCAAGATCACAGAATCAGCAGCTGCAGGACCAGGCAGACCAGAGGACCCCAGGATCCAGAAGCAGCAGAAACAGGTGCCCAAAAAGCAACAAAAAACTCAAGAGAGGAGCAAACAGTAAGAACAAAGTGGAGAATTTTGAATTAAGGAGAGTGAGGAGAGTAGCTGCTGTGGGGCAATGGGAGGGAGGTAATAATCCCTCTTTACAAGACACTGGTTAGGCCCCATCTGGAGTACTGCATGCAGTACTAGAGGCCACACCTTCACAAGGATGTTAACCAAACTGAGGCAGTCCAAAGAAGGGCAACCAAATGGTGCAGGGACTGCATCAGAAAACACATGAGGACAGATTAATGGAACTCAATATGTATACCCTAGAGCAAAGGAGGGAGAGAGGTGATATGACTGAAACATTCAAACACCTTAAGGGTATTTACAAGGTGAAAGAGTCTAACATGTTTCAGTATAAGAAAAATAGCATGACAAGAGGACACAGCATGAGATTAGAGGGAGGCCCATTAAGGGGTAATGTGAGGAAGTTCTTTTTCACAGAAAGGGTGGTGGATGCATGGAATGGCCTACCTCAGGAAGTGGTGGATATGAATACAGTGCAGGGCTTCAAATGGGAGTGGGATATGCATAAGGGAGCAATACAGATGAGTATGAATAGGTAGGCCATTGACAGAGCAAATGCCGATGGCACATTCATAAGGTAGAAAAAGAAATGGGCAGACTGGATGGGCCTTGCGGTCCTTATCTGCCATCAACTTCTATGTTTCTATGAGCATCCATGGATTGTGGAGAGAAGCGATCAGCAGCTGATCGAGTGAATTTTGTTATGTTTCTGGATTCCTTGGTTTTGATATTCACCTCAACTAGCCTGAGTGTGAGTTGCTATTTGTGTTCACATGGGTAGCTGATGGGAGAGGAAAGCTGAGTAGAACTTGTTGTTGGATAGGTCAGAGAGGTGGGTGTTGTTGGGGGAAGGTGGACGTGTCAATGCACTAAGTGGCAGGTAGTATTTGTACAGAATAATGCATCAGGGTCAATTTGTATGTGGATTAATTACACTTTAATTATTGCAAATAGTTGCAGTAGAGACCTGCTAGCATGCAGCTGTGCTCTGGGATGATTCCAGGCTCCTGTTTTTGCTCCAGTACTTTTTTTCAGGATGTTTGAGATCAGTTGCATGCTGAGAAGGACTTTTTGTTGTTGTTGTTGTTGTTGTTGTTGAGGGGCAAAACATCCATGGCATCACATATAAACAGAAACATTTGCAATGCAAATGCAGACATTTTGCAGTTATGTTTTAAGCACCTAAGGCCCAGGGAAGGAAAATAAATCTTACAGGAACATGAGGGCTTCATGGTCGACCTGGTGGTGGAATTGCCCAAATTTCTTGTGGTGGGTGATTTCAGTGCCTGAGCCGGCGATGAAACCTCTCTTTCTGGAATGAAGTTCCTCCAGTTAATGTCACTGGGCCTTGTACAGGCAGTTGCCACCGGAACCCACCAGCGAGTCTATGCCTTGGATATGGTCTCTTTGTTGGGTCTAGACATTAGTAATGCCAGGGTTGATCCAGTCATTTGGCTGGATCATCAGCCCATGCAGTTTTGCAGGATCCCCTGTATAAGTCCCCCCCTCCCCAAAATGGAGATGGTCATTTACTGCCCAGGTCATAATTTGGAGCCTAAGGGTCTCCTGGTGGTACTGAACATCTCAGGCATGGAAACAGCTTCTGCTGAAGGAGCCAAGAAGGCCATGGAAGGCTACAACATGGCTTTTATGGCCACCTTCGGCCCCCTGGCACCCCTTAATGTCCACCTCTTGATTTCCCAATGCAGGTCACCAAGGTATGATGATGAACTGAGGCAGTTAAAAACTATGGTGTGGAATTTAAGGCATTATTGGCGGAGGTCCAGCTCTGACAAGGATAGATTGTCTCTGAGAGCTCATTACAATGAGTATTGGTGAGCAATCACCCTGAAAAAGTCATGGGTGATTACTGCTGGAAACTATGATAAGCTCAACTCTTAAACACTGTAGACAGGTTATTAAAGCCAACCTGCCTATATTTCCATAGAATTTTTTCCACAGAAAGGTGTAATGACTTTAATGATTTATTTCTAGACAAGGTATCTTCTATTCAGGCCACAATCTCCTCAAGCAGCCTATCATGGGCTGGTAGTGTTATTTCAAAAGTGAGAGTAGGCACTCTGACTCCGTGGGAGGAATTTGGGCCAGTGTTGGTGGAAGAGGTCTTCAAGGTGGTCTCGGGGCTATGCCCTAACTACCATACTTTGGACCAACTTAGATACTTTTGTAGTTTGGGGGGGGCCTTGAGTTTGATTTTTGTGGAGATCATCAGGTGTTCCCCTAGGGAGGAGGGTTTCCTTCTGCCTGGAAGAAGGTGGTGGTGATGCCCCTTCTCAAAAAAACATTATTGGACCCCAACAACCTCTCAAATTACAGGCCTGTCTTGAACCTTCCCTTCTTAGGGAAGGTAATAGAGAAGATGGTAGAGGTGCAGTTGGAGCAACACCTGGAAAAATACGACATCTAGAAGCCTCTCCAGTCAAGTTTCAACCTTGCTACAGTACTGAGACTGCTCCTGTCAAAGTGCATACACATTACCCAGTTTAGAAGCAGAGGTAGGGTTTTGCAGCAGAGACACTGTGCTGCTTACTGGAATACTGGGATACTGGCTTACAATTTAAAACAACTTGTCACAGAACAGATTAAGAAACCAGTCACAGAACTAAACAATTAAGCGATTAAGCAATTAAGCAATTAATCAATTAGGAAAGGACTCTGAATGAATGCATTGCTAGCAGATTAAGTGATTAAGGGAAGCGTTATTATTAGCGTAATTTAATGTCGAGGTAATCTGGAGATGACAGGAACAGAGTTACCCAGACTTTGTAGAAATTCATGGCACCTGTCAATTTTCACAGAATCCGTACATTTTGTGCATGCTGTGAATTAATTACAGCCTTAATCAAGATCTCCTCCTGAAGAAGGATAGTAGACTTTGTTCTATTTTGGTCCTGCTTAACATTTTCTCAGCATTTGACATGGTGGACTATGGACTGTAGTTGGTATGATTAAGACACACTATGTAGGATTCTCGGGAACAGTGCTTCAGTGATCTGAGTCTTGCTTATCAAGGATATTGCTCTGGCCCAAGGGCTGTGACTAGCGGAGTGCCACGGGGCTCTGTCCTTGGATCAGTATTATTTTGAATATTCATAGTGGATATGGTGGAGTACATAACCAGCTGGGCTAGAAAGTACGCAGATGACACAAAACTTGCTAGCATTGTTAGCACTGATGAAGATAGGGCTGCATTGCAAAATAACCTAAAATAATATTCCAACATGGGCAAAAACATGGGGGAAGGGTTTTAACAGGAATAGATGTTGCATGATGCACCTAGGAAACCAGTACCAAAAGGAAACATACTTCCTAGAGGGATCCCCTCTCAAAGAATTTTTGTAAGAAAAAGATTCGGGAATAATAAATCAAAACCTTACTTGTAGCCAGTCCACTTGCACAGCGGCAAGGCATCCACTTGCAGTGCTGACATCCGGGTTCGGGGACAGACTCGGGAGCCAGAGGGCCAGCCAGGGAGAGAAGGATTGAGTGTCCCGGGGACTGCTCTCCTTCTCCAGGGGAGGGGGGATTGAGTGTCTAGTGCATTGTGGACCTCTGGCTGGGGCCATGTGTCGGGGGTGGGGCAGATGTTGGTCATCATTGCATGTCCCTGCTTCCAGGATCCCAGCAGAAAAAGAAAATGCCATCCCCCAATCATGACGCTGGCCCCGTTGCCATCCCGCTGCCTACCCGTGTCTGACGAGGGGGGGCCCTCTCCCGTGGCCTTGACCCAGGGGGGCAAGCTGGGTCTCACCTACCTCAGTGTCCACTGGGAGAGGGTGGCGGGGGGTAAGCCTGGGGCATGCGGGATCAGCAAGCGGAGCTGGGCTGAGCCTCCGGGGAAGGAGTCCTGGCTAAAAAATAAAAAACTTAGTTGTTCATCTAATTGCAGTACACAGATATCTAATGCTAAAAGGTTGCTCTGGACAATAAAAAGGAACTTCAAGAGTAGAAGTAAGCAGATAATAATGCCCTTGTACGTGTGGTATGTTAGACCAATACTAGACTATGGTAGTCCTATATGGGGTCCAATCACCATAGTGACTATTGACAGGATTGAGAGAGGCCAAAGACAGGCTACAAAACTGATACATAACATTAAAACATCACCCTATAGCAAACGATTAATGAAACTTGGCTTGATGTCACTAGAGACTAAAAGAATGCGGGTGGAATTACTTCTGTGTTACAATATCATACAAGATGACTGTTTACTGAACTGAGTTTTGAATTCAAAAAAGACAAGAAGGGCACTAGAGGTCACCCTTTACAATTAAGATCCAGAAAATTTAACACTAACAAAAGAAAAGCATTCTATACCCAAAGAATAATTAATCCATCGAATAAACTCCCACTGGAAATCATAATAAGTAATGATAAAAAGCAATTCAAAAACAGGTTAGACTCCTACATTTTAAAAGGAAACAAACTGTCTTATTATGGATAAATGGATAGGAGTGTCAATGGGCAAAACACCTACTCAGCTCCTTATACCTTAGTATGAACCTTAGTAGGGTGCAGCAGGTGGCATACATAATGAGCAGTTCTGTGCTGTGTTGTGGTGTGCCTCAGGGGTCGATACTGGCCCCCATGATGTTTGCCATGTACATGCTGCCATTGGGGGAGACCATTAGATGCTACGGCATTGATTTTAATTACTGTGCTGATTATACCAGGCTGTATGTGAATTGTGCACCAGACAGGGTGCTACAGTCTTGGAGCTTAGCGAGTGCCTTAATGAAATCCAAAACTGGATTGCCCTGAGCTGGTTTAGACTTAACCCTTTGAAGACGGAGGGGCTGCTGGTGGAACCAGGTTAGTATGGATCAGCAATGAATGGCATGTATGCTGCCCTTCCATCTTTAGATGGCGGCACATTCAGAGCTGTGAATAGTGTTTGGAATCTGGCGGTCATTGTAGATTCCAAGCCAACCATACAACATCAGAAGTCAGTTGTTGTTTGCAGTAGCTTTTTCCGTCTTAGAATCATCTCCAGGAATAAGCTGTTTCTTGTACCTGCTGACTTGCAGACCCTAGTGCATCCCCTAGACACAGCTTGATTGGATAACAGCAGCACCATTTACCTAGAGTTATCCATGAGGTTGGTGCATCGCCTGCAGCTTATCCAGAATGCAGCAGCTCAGCTGGTTACTGGTACCTCTTGGTCTATGCATATCACATTGATTCTCCGTGCTCCGTACTGGTTGCCCATTCAGTGGCACATGAACTACAAGGTATGCTTGTTGACTTACAAGGACCTGAATGGACTGGGTCCGGTCTACTTAAAAGAATGCCTGATCCCATATGCACCTGGCTGCCCACTTCATTCAGCTGAGGCAAGTCTCCTTTTGGATGATGGATCCTATCTGGAGTCTTTGGGAGATGGGGCACTTGGTGTTGCTGCCCCAGTGTTATGGAATGATTTCCCCTGAAGTGAGAGTAGCCCCTTCACTTGACACTTTTAAATCCTGTTTGAAAACTCATCTGTTCAATCTGGGTTTTGGTTCTGGTGCTGCTTTTAATATATTTTAATCATTTGAACATCTCTGTGGCATTATAAAATATTTTACTGTTTTGGTGATTGACTGTGGGGCACCCAAAGCCTCTGGGATTGAGCGCCCTATAAATAAAATGGCCTTACCTTGCTTTACCAGTGCTGTTCTCTTTGTGCTGTCAGCCCAGCTCATTGTGAGATTGTTTTCCTCAATAAAGGAAAGTCGTGCCTTTGGTGGACATGCAAAATGTATCTGGTTGCAGCAAACAGTTTGGGTGTTCATTTCTATTTAACCACCTTTCTGTCTCCAGGTGTAACATCCAAACTCTCCAAGATTAACAACAAATGGGATCATGACAAATGAGACACACATTGTCTGTCTGTCTGTCTGTTTGCCTGCCTTCCTCTCTGTCTGTCTACCCACAGAAAGCATTTATATATTTGTCTGTATGTCTATTGATCTAGCTATATGTAACCCCTAGATGGCGCTATCCCAGGGGCTACTACCCCTGCCTGATTTGCCACTAACAGATTGAGGGGCCTGGATCCAATGGCGGGTGCCTCCACCCAGAGGTCAGGGTTTGCAATAGTTAAACTAACTTGGTCACAGCCCTCTGGGACACTGCAACCCCTTCTTCCCACTAGTGGCCCACACAATATATCAGAATTACCTTCACAGTATACACTTACCCCAGGTCTGGTTCCGGCACTGGGACCTCCTGTGAAATGAGATACAGTGCAACAATCACAGTACAGTACTTTAACATAGACAAATACCTCAGGCAGTATAACTTTGCTGAAACAAGCAGCTCTGATTTATTTAGGGGATATAACAAGGACAGGGAAATCAGGTTAATTAGCTTATCACTCTAATAATCTCCTTATGGCTCTGTGCACAGGCCTATCCCTATCAGTTACTGTCCCTGGGCACCCAAGCCCTAGTGGCTAGTCCAAACCGTGGCAGCTGGTAGGGGCCCTTTCACACAGAAAAGGAGAATTAAACAGTCAGCAGTACAGTAATTCCATTTGATTTAATGTGGCAATTCAACAGGGAGCGACTGAATTAGTACTCACGACCTCCAAATAAGATAGGGTCCTTCAATGTCAGCAGGGCTCACTTGAGGTGCACAAACCTCTTCACACATCCATATAAAAGAAAGCACTATACCAGGCAGGCTGCATCTGTATCCCGATCGCAATTACTGCACAATACCCGGGAGAACACACAGCAGATTCAGTTCCTGACAGACCGAGTGTAATTTTCAGCAATTCCTCCAGTCTTCTACAGGGTGAGCCTGGTTTCTACTCTTCAGAGATTCTTTTCACAGGACGGATTCAGTCCCAACAAGCTGCAGACCGGAACTCTGGGCCTTACACACGTTTTTTGACTAAAACTGCACACTGAAAAAGCACAGGGCTCCTTCCTTCTTCACTGCCAAAGTTCAACTGAAACTCCAACCGACAAAAACCGGGCACTTCCTTTGAGTTCCTCCCAGTTCTTGACTGGATTGGCTGTCACTCACAATAGACTGCTGCTGTTGGTCCAAAAAGGCACTGAAGTCTAAACTACATCTCCCAGAGTCACTGCCCATACAATCCTCTTGTGGCTGGCTCAGATTATGAGTCCAAGTTCTGATTCGTCCAAGGCACCATTTTAGAGCTAGCTTACCCCACACTGATTGGTCCAGTTCAGCAGTTCAAAACTAGAATGGGGAACTAGCAGACACAGTTCTGACTGCAAAGAAAGCAGGTTAGACAAACTGTAATTTCATTATTACTCTAAATAATTTCTGGCAAACAGTTACATCTTTCAGATAGGTTCCTTTGCACTCCTAGTGACTGCAAAAATTAAGTGAATTGGCAGCAGCTCAGTGGTACTCAGAGAAGCACACAGTCCCTCCATACAAACTAATTATGTTTGCAAGCAGACAGTTCTTAAAGAGACAGTACCAGAGGCTCTAAAAACACTCACTGATAAATGGCTTAAATGCCAAACACCATTCAGGCTTGGAGCATTCAAGCAAGCTCCTGGAAGTCTTTTGGGAACCCCCATTTGCAGGGGGGTTACATATATACTGCCTCTACTATCTATCTGTTTGTCTGCCTGCCTTCTTGTCTATTTATTTGTCTGTATGTCTGCCTGCTTGTCTGTCTGTCTGTCTGTCTGTCTGTCTGTCTGTCTATCTATCTGTAACCCCCGGACCCCTGCCTTTTTGCAAAACGACAGGTGGCATGCTGTTGAAACTGACAGCAGTACCTGGTGGGGACTGGGTTCGGGGAGGACTAGGTTACTCAGCACAGGGGGCCTAGGTTTGGCTATTCTGCACAGGGGCACCCAAGTAAATCCGAACACAGGAAGCAATAATTGTAATGTCCAAAACCAGGAATGGGATTCTACAGTGTGGCTTTTATTCACATCCAATCTGAACAAACAAAGCATAGACAGACCCCTACAGGGCTACATTCCTGGTAATGCAGATTAGAGACAATAGAACACTTCTTCACATTTCCAGCCCTCAGGCTCTAAACCCACCAGGCACACAGCCCGGACTTGCACGCAGCTTTGGGTACACAGCCCGACTTGTACACTACTTGGGTTTTCCCCACTGGCCCAGCTCCCCCGCCGGCCACTTGATCCGCGGTCCATTATGGGAATGAACCAGTTTTCCTGTTGGTGGCTCCCCAAACCACCTTAGAGTCTTCAACTCCTAGAGGGAATTTTTCTTCCATCCCACGTCTGGGTACTTCCCTCATCACTGGCCAAGTGCATGAGGCAAAATAGAAACCACAGAGCAACCGAGAGGTGGACTCTAGTTACTAAAGATGGGGATCTCCCACCTCCAGCTCCCACAATCCATACCTGGCCATTTCTCTGGAAACTAAACAATTCTTTTGAAAGCTTGGCAATGTAGATTACTGGGTAGACGCATGTCACATCTCCTCTGCATGTCTTGACTTCCCCTTTGTGCTGGACTTGAACATACTTTTACTTTTGGCTAAGCCTATTACTCTAGACCTCCCACTACTTCAATATTCCAATCCCCACTTTAACACAGTTCAGGATGAAACATGGGCCCTTTAGAAAGAGCAGAACTCACCCTCCGGTTGCAGGTGCCCCACAGGCAAATCACGAAATCTTATTGTACCCCACACACGTGGACAAAATAAGGCAGCTTCTTCACTAGCAGTAGCCAGGGGGTTGCCCCTGGAAATGCAGGCAAACCTTCCTGCCCCATCCCCTCAGGGATGGGGCACAGAGACTCGAATCAGCAGTCTCCACCGCTAAAAGACAGTTTACTGTGTCTCTCTTTAGGTGGAAACACACACCCTTCCCTAAAAGTAGCCCTATTTCAGGGCTGAGGCTCCAAGAGCCTGAGCACAGAGCTGCTGTGCTCCTCTCACAACAATCTCCAAACTGCAACTGACTACAGACTGACTGTTCAAACTTCCCAACATTCTACTCTAACTCCCTTCTGCAGATTCCATTGTGGCTCATGCAGCTGCGATAGTTCTATGGTGATGTCCTCCCTCAGTCTCAGCTGAGACTGAGAACAGAGTGAGACAGTGTGAAATCCATTTAACTGGAGTTTCCCAAGCTGCCTTCCCTGCCTACCACTAGGTCTTACTGGGATTCTAGTAAACCCGGGTAACAAGGGGGTTACACTCGCCCTTGACCAGGAAAATGACTGTCCACAGTCATTGTTTACCCGGCTAAGGCCATCCCACCCTATGTGCTACCTGCAGAGGGGGGTGATCAGGCCCCCTCCTACCATGTGTGAGCACAGGCAGGCAACACTAAGGGCCTAGAGACCTTTAGCTGACATGTCAGCCTCTACTTTACCCACTTAGTATGGATGCCTAGTGGCTCTGGTAGAACTGTCCAGAGCATAGCCCTAATAGCTCAGCACTGCAGTCCCTATGGCCATTCAGGACCACAGCCTGTCTATCACCCCTAGCCCTCTAGGGAAAATCTATCTGCCTCTAACTTAACACCCCAAAAGGAAAACAACCCGGGGACCTCGACGACCTTGGGCAACCTGCAACCACACACCAAGAAACTAATACCACACCATTACATCACTTTACTGCCTCCTTACCCCCACAACCACACCTGTGGAAGGAAAGGGTTTTACAGTAACAACAACAATAACAACCACAGTACTTTAAATTACTACACACTAAAGTACTAGTGAGGAACTCCGATGAGCCACTCCTCCTCTTCTTGTCTTCTCTTCTATCTTCTCCAGGAACACCTGCAAGAAAAAGAAAGATAACACACTCTCCTAATCTCCATACACAGTCTACCTAAACCCCTACCATCAAAACACTGAAGAATCCCAAAAATATTTTTTTTTTTTTAGAAAAGGTAGAAAAACAGTATATACACTAGAAAACAGTAGAAAAACAATGACATTATTTACAATACACATTTGGGGGGATGGAGTGCCCTAAAAGTCCCAACTAGTGACCACAGTGCCCGAAGGCTAGTCCATTAAAGAGTCTCTCCTGGGCCGGAGCCCGATGAAGCACAGTTCTAGCAGGCCAAAGTCCCGAAGGTGAGAGTCTTTGAGGACAGTTCACACATTCTGGAGTCTGCTAGTGTAAGGTGTGTACTGCAATGTCATAAAGATAGAAAAGTTCGGACTTACCAGCCCCTTGTAGAATGAAAAATCTGCACCGACCTGCTCCTCAGCCAAAGACTCTCCCTGGCAGCATTTCTTCCAATACAGCTGGGTGGACATCTTCTGGGAAGCACAGGAGGGCACATCTGGGAACTGCTGGGTTGATGTCATCTCTGGAGATGGAACCTTAGAACAGGAACAAAAAGGAAAACAGCTGGTCTGACGTCATCCGATTACCAGGCGATGGATCAGTATATAGCTCGGCTGGTGTCCTCTCTGGATCTGAAGTCATCTGGTGGGTCAATCGACGGATTCTGGAAAGGCCAGTACACTGTAGAACTGATGAATGTGGGGCACCTGAGTCCTGGATGTCCATACTGGCGGATCAACAAAGGCACTGCAAAGGCTGGTGTGGCAATATTGACTACCACTGCTCGGCTTTCCATCTAGTAGACACGGGCACATTTGCTGGGAGGTCCTTGCATTGAGGCCAATAGTACAGGGGGTCAGGAGCTTGAATTATTACCCCATCTGGGCACACATAATTCACACAGTAGAAGGTTTCATATCCCTCTCCGTCCACTATTCGCACTCTGTCCATAAACAGTGTCCTGCCTCTCTTCCACTGGGTATATTTCTCATGAAACAGTCTGTTCTTGACGTGCTTGTTTGCACCAGGATGCACACATTTCATTGCTTCGGCCCAGATCCAAGATTTCCTGCTGTTCTCAATCTCCTCCCAGACTTTCCGAGGAAAGGTAGGAAAGGTCATCCCATAGATCTCATTTGCCTTCCTACGAACCAGCCTCTCCTCTTTACTAGCTTTGTTCAACCTGAGACCGCTGGCCTGGCTTGGGGGCGGTCAGTCCTGGTTCTGCCAGCTATGCATCCTCAACGAGATTAAAAACGGATCCCTGACTTCTTCTTATTGCATAGCCAGGGCAGTGGCATCACCACTCTCTTCCATGCATTCCTCCGAGGCAAGAGCTTGAGGCTGTGTACCCATTCCTTTTTCACAAGGCCACATAGGTTCCCCCTCATCTTCTTACTCACTAAGGATCTGAGCCCAAGAGTGAACAGTCGTCCTCTCTCCTGAGACTATCCACTCATCACTAGGCACGGAGGTCCACACCTCCCATTCAAAGGCCTCCCGCATCTCATCTTCTCCTATGAGACTTGGGCTAGGCCCCCCCCCCGGGGGTCTACTGATGCTTTATCTGAACTTTCCTTCTGAGATCCAGCATCCGAAACTTCAACATCTGGTTCTGTCTCTAAATCTGCACCCTCTAGCTTTGTGCCACTCTCCCCCGAGGGGCCTTCTTCAACAGGCTCCACCTGGTGCTGTGTGCTGCCAACTACAGATTCCTGAACCGTTGTCCATGTGGGAGTCAAATGAATCTGGGGCATTTTATACAAGCCATATTTTTCTAGGCATCCAGAACAGTGAGGTATCACGAAGACGTCCCTTCCAGCGTTTAAGCAAATTTGACACACATGCACTGGATATCCAGGATAGCCACATGAGGAGGCAGCTGTCCTCCATAATGACACCTTTCAATCTCCCTTAATCTAGTGACTAATGCTGTTACTGCAGCCCGGGGCGTGATCCGGGTAGTGAGCTGGTCCTGAGGCCATAACTGCAGGGAAAACAAACAAAAGCTCACTGTTACTAGAAGTCCCACTTTACTGAACACTTTCTTTACTTTTTAAATGGCTCCTCTGCTGTTGTGTTTACTTTACTACCCCACCCTGTAATGGCGGCGGCGGCACTCCTGCGAATCAGCATTCAGAAATTGGGTCAAGCCACTGCGCATCAGATTTACACGCACTACTGATAACTTTTGCTCAAACTGCACAAACTTGCACTGTTCTTCTTCTAACACATTTACATGATTTTCCACAGACTTTTCACTTGCTGGAAACATTTCTTTAACTCACAGTCCCTTAAAGCCTCAGGATTTTAAGCACAGGATTGCCTGTAAACTAGTGCTGCACATTTGGCTACAACTTACAGTCTCTCTCTGGCTTTAAAACTTTAAACTGATGCTGAACTCATAACTATGCACACAGTCAATGGCCTAGCAGACTTGCACTTGCTGGTAGAACTTAACACAGTCGTTACTTGCAAAGCGACTACACTGCTGCACACATATTTAGCTGGCTTTTGGAAGAAAATCACTGTTGGAGCAACTTTTACTGTTGGTACTTACTGTTATCAGTAGTTGTTAGCTGCGATGGAAAAACAGCCTGCAGTCAGTCTTGGAGGTCTCAGAAAGAAAATGGGTAGGCAGTCCTGCTGATCGTCTCCTCGATCACCTAATTTGCAATTCAGACAATCGAGATGCGGGTTGAGCCCGATTCTGAACAAAATGGTCTATTTTTGAAGGTTTTACAGCACTTTTTACTCACCGCGAAGCTCTTCCACTAGCCAGTACACGCACTCCACTCACACTCCCTCTCGAATGCAGGGCAGTCACTGTAGAGCTGGCTGAGGGGCGGGACTGATTGCAGCCTCACCAATCACACGACGCCATGCAAATGAGCCTCTTCTTCCTCGCGAGTGCTCTTCTCCTCACAGCGATCGTCAAGCAGGTAAATTTAAACTGCAGAAACCACTTTTTTTTTTTTTCAACTGACTCCACGGCGGGAGCTCATTTCAGCCATTTAGCATGGCCATTCACACAGCAGGTCTCTCAGTTCATTCAAAAGCATTTCCAACGTCCAGGGCACAATTTTCCTGTTGCTACCCCTAGTCTTCCACACTTTTCTTTATTACACAGTTTTTTTAAAAGCATTTCCAATGTCCAGGGCACAATTTTCCTGTTGCTACCCCTAGTCTTCCACACTTTCCTTTATCACACATAGTTCTTTTAAAAAGCATTTCCAACGTCCAGGGCACAATTTTCCTGTTGCTATCCCTAGTCTTCCACACTTTTCTTCATCACACACAGTTCTTTTAAAAACGAGGCAAAAACGCTGTAAACAATTGATGCAGGACAAGGGCACACTCTTTTAGCTTTACTGCCCCTTGGTAAACAGTTGGCATTTTAAACAGCAGCATAAGATCCACAGCACACAGCGACATACTAGTTAAATTGCTTCAGCTTTTTGGGCTACCCACTGCCAGATAGCCAAAACACTAGCCCCCTTGCCCAAGCACCTTTCCTCCCAGAATTAAATCCAAAGTGGTGCCTCCATTTGTAACCCCCAGACCCCTGCCTTTTTGCAAAATGACAGGTGGCATACTGTTGAAGCTGACAGCAGTACCTGGTGAGGACTGGGTTCGGAGAGGACTAGGTTACTCGGCACAGGGGGCCTAGGTTTGGCTATTCTGCACATGGGCACCCAAGTAAATCCTAACACAGGAAGCAATAACTGTAATGTCCAAAACCAGGAATGGGATTCTACAGTGTGGCTTTTATTCACATCCAATCTGAAGAAACAAAGCACAGATGGACCCCCACGGGGCTACATTCCTGGTAATGCAGATTAGAGACAATAAGACAATAGAACACTTCTTCACATTTCCAGCCCTCAGGCTCTAAACCCACCAAGCACACAGCCCAGACTTGCACGCAGCTTTGGGTACACAGCCCGACTTGTACACTACTTGGGTTTTCCCCACTGGCCAGGCTCTCCCGCTGGCCACTTGATCCGTGGTCCATTATGGGAATGAACCAGTTTTCCTGTTGGTGGCTCCCCAAACCACCTTAGAGCCTTCGACTCCTAGAGGGAATTTTCCTTCCATCCCACGTCTGGGTACTTCCCTCATCACTGGCCAAGTGCATGAGGCAAAGTAGAAATCCACAGAGCAAATCCGTAGAGGTGACCTTGGTTACTAAAGATGGGGGGGTCTCCCACCTCCAGCTCCCACAATCCATACCCAGCCATTTCTCAAGAAACTAAACAACTCTTTTGAAAGCTTGGCAATGTAGATTACTGAGTAGACGTATGTCACATCTCCTCTAAATATCTTGACTTCCCTTATGTGCTGGACTTGAACATACTTTTACTTTTGGATAAGCCTATTACTCTAGGCCTCCCACTACTTCAGTAGTCCAATCCCCACTTTAACACAGTTCAGGATGAAACATGGGCCCTTTAGAAAGAGCAGAACTCACCCTCCGGTTGCAGGTGCCCCAAAGGCGAATCACGAAATCTTCTTGTACCCCACACACGTGGACAAAATAAGGCAGCTTCTTCACTAGCAGTAGCCAGGGGGTTGCCCCAGGAAATGCAGGCAAACCTTCCTGCCCCATCCCCTCAGGGAAGGGGCACAGAGACCCGAATCAGCGGTCTCCACCACTAAAAAAACAGCTTACTGTGTCTCTCTTTAGGCGGAAACACACACCCTTCCGTAAATGTAGCCCTATTTCAGGGCTGAGGCTCCAAGAGCCTAAGCACAGAGCTGCTGTGCTCCTCTCACAACAATCTCCAAACTGCAACTGACTATAGACTGACTGTTCAAAACTCCCAACATTCTACTCTGACTCCCTTCTGCAGATTCCATTGTGGCTCATGCAGCTGCAATAGTTCTATGGTGATATCATCCCTCAGTCTCAGCTGAGACTGAGAACAGAGTGAGACAGTGTGAAATCCATTTAACTGGAGTTTCCCAAGCTGCTTTCCCTGCCTACCACTAGGTCTTACTGAGATTCTAGTAACCCCGGGTAACAAGGGGGTTACATATCTATCTAATTCCGTTCTGATTCTCTAGAATTTGGGGCCATGCCCTGTGACTATGCAGTCAGTTTAAGTTCTGATTGCCTTGACACTTATAGGGCTGACTTGCACACAAGTTGCAGTCCAGGTTGCTGTCCTCACTGGGGCATTGTCCTCTTCTGCTGCAGGAACACAGCTCACACACATCTTCTGCCCCCTGGATCCCCAGCTCTGTCCTTGTTTGTGTAGCTTTCTCCCCCCTCTTTGATGTTTGTCAGGCGTGTGAGATGGTCTCAGAGACAGGACTAGCAATGCAGTCAATTGATAGAGCTGCACAAGTGCAGACAGCAGTGTTTTGGCCACCTGTATTTTCTGCTTTCACCATAAATCTCACTGCTCAGCTCTTGTAGTTGTGCAGTCATTTGGAGGAAGGTGACGAGAACATTACTAAGTAATAAAACTAACCATCTATGCCAACATAAATTCATGTTGCTGCACTAGTAGCCATTGAGGCTCCGACTAGAATTTGTTTTTCCTCTAGTTGCTCGTTACCTACAGTTACATCACAGTCCTCTGCTTGAACTTTTCAAATCCCAATATGTTGCTGTCAAAATGCTAATGATGTCACCAGTATGGCTGTATGAACAGCACAAACTGGCTGACAGTCACAATTGCCCATTGTCTGAGAAATACAGGATTCATTTGTGAGCATCCATATTTTGTAACTTTAGAGGAGGCAAACTTTGGGAGATTTATTTTCTGACTCCAAATACTAGTCCTCACCTCCAGCTTCCCTATCTTCTTACCTCTATAGGTCTACAGGGCTACACCGGTTTGTCCCCAGCCATCTTGATCCCACTGGTGGGGTTAGGTTAGAGGGGTTTTATGTTTTTCTTTTAATTAAGTTTTTATTTCCACCCCAGGTCTGCCCTAAAGCACACCCCCCCCCAGCCATGTCACTGACCTTCTCACAGACTTAACTGTCATCCATCACTTACCAAAGATGCACGAGAGCTTGAAAGGTATGCCAGCAGGAAGTAGCCCGTCTTTTTCCATTTTTCCCCCCAGGGGCCCAGCAGAAAGTGGCCCACCTGCACATATGCGCTGTGGTGCGCGTATGTGCTAGACTTTCAACAGCATCTTTATCCCTCGATGTGTGCTTTGATCTGTGCTGCCACTAGATCTCCACAAGGTGGCACTCCCATAGCAGGACACGTGTCCCTCCTTCACCCCAGAGGAAGGAGAGCAGTTCTTGATACACTCAAGCCTTCCTCCCCAACCTTCCCACAATGATCCTTGCTCATTCCCAAACAAGACCACCAGCATAGCAAGCAGTAGGTAGGGTTATAACTTTGCTACCGGGTCAGCTGGTTAGCATGTTTCCTAAGCAATCTTTGGCAGCCCTATTCTGCCATGGCACCAGATGTCCAAAAGTTTCATTAGCAATTCAACATGCCTGCCTCTCCCACTTTGTGAAGAAGTCCTCACCCCACTGACTCCCACAAAATATGTGCTCCCATCTATTGCCCCATCCCCACTCAATGGGTATGATGTCCTGACAGCACAGTGGTGCAGACGATTACTCAGATATCCTGCACACACACACCTCCCCACCACCACCTTGAGGGATCCAGACAGCCATGGGCAAACATTGACTCTTGTTAGGAAAAGAGGAAAGCAGGGGGGGGGACTAATCTCATGAGTGGGGGAGGGCTGGGTTTTTCACTAACCTTGCCAAGGTAAAGTTGTCATTTCAATGCAACCTCATCTGCAGCTAATAATTTTCATCCAGTCCTATTCACAATTACAAGATTGTGATGTCAGGTGTAGGCATGTAGGCAGATAATAATGGACAGTTGTCCTGTTTTCCAGTTAGTTGTATATACAGTAAACAGGGAAAGCTAGATTATAAACTGAATTGAGTACCAACAGTATGTTACACTGAATTTTGTTTCTTTTTTTTCGCTGTTTTGTTTTTTTCCCCTCTCCGAAAGCCCTCGTTCTAGAAGGTGCCCCTGTTTCATCCCCCAGACGTCCACTGGGCCTCGCCAGCCATTTTCACCCAGGGCTTCCCCCCCCAGCCAGGTCAGCGGAGGAGCTCCAGGCCCCCACTGAAGACCAGATCCAGTTCTAGTCGGCACCCAGCTGGTTGGGAGTAGGACCTGGGAGCCTCTCCTTCATCCAGCCATCTGAGATGTTTTTCCTCATTTTCTCTCCCCAGAGAAAGGGCATGCAATGATGCCAGTGGTGGTGTCATGCACGCTCCCATGCGCAGCATGCCAGGCATCTGCCCCGCCTCTGCCCACCATGTACAGCATCGGTGTGCCAGCTCCCAGCCTCCATTACGGGCCAGGCAAGCACCGATCACTGATTCCCCCCAACCTCCCAGAGGAGGACAGCTGTCCATGGGATGCTTGATCCTCCTCCTTGGCCAACCCCCACGACCCACTGTCACTGCCAACACAGGTTGCCAGCATGGCAAGAGGTAAGGCAGGATGCCTCAGCCTTCCATGTCACTGGGCCAGCTTGTTACACTGAATTTCTGGCTGTAATTGGCTTTCTTGTCACCTTTCCTTCAAGGCTTCAAGCATGCATGGTGCATAGATGTAGGGGAATGTTAGTAAATAGGAAGGGAGGAGGGAGGGTCACCAGAGATCTGTTAGGGTCTGCGGAGACAAACTAAGCAGGGACCATCTGGGCAGACTGAGTGGGTCAAGTAGTCCTTTTCTGCTGACAAATTCTATGTTTCTATGTTCCCTGCCTACCCTACCCCCCCAGGTCGCAAATGAAAATGAGAATTACTCTACCATCTCTGATTGACATTGCTGACCTGGATTAAAAACACGCCGTGCTGAGCCAGACAGTTTAGATTAGGGACTGGATTCACAAAAGTCAGTGCAAGCTGCACCAAAGGCATCTTGCACCAATTGCCTGTATGCCAGGGACCCTGCACCCCATTCACTATCGGGTAGGATCCCAGCAGCAAAGTCCCACAGCTTGTGGCAACCACGGTCCTGTGCCACAAAAACGACACATCTGGAAGGTGTGCTGCAAGTCACGGGTTGGCCATGTGGCAATAGCACCATGGACAGCAGTCCCTGGTGGTCTAGCAGACACTCCTGCCCCAATCCTCATTTATTGAAAGAAAAATCACATCCCTGGTGGTCTAGTGGACCCCCTGGTCCCCATTTATTGAAAAAAAATTACATTTCTGGTGGTCTAGTGAACCTCCCCACCACGATCCCTGTTTATTAAACAAAAAACACGTCCCTGGTGGTCTAGCGGACCCCCCCCCAGCCTGCATCTGCCCATAAAATATACAGATATATTTTTCTGATGGTCTAGTGGCCCCCCCACCCAACAGCCAGTGCCCACCTGGCTCCCCCGCCCATCCCAGAGCTGGCTCCCAACACAGCCCTCCACTCTCCATCATGGCCAGGCACCAACTGAGCTGTCGAGAAGTGCGTACTGTATACAGTACATACAAGCTGTCAATCAATGTGTGCCTACTGTATACAGTATCCGCTCCTTGATAGCTCAGTTGGCACCCGGCCATGGTGGAGAGTGGAGGGCTGTGATGGGCACTGGCCCTGGGATGGGACGGGGGGAGTGGGGTGGTGGGGCACTGCCTGTCGGGGTAGGAGGGTGGTGGTACACTAGACCACCAAGGAAAGATATCTGTATATTTTATGGACAGATTAGGGCTGGTGGGGGCTGCTACACCACCAAGGTCATGATTTTTGTTTTCAATAAATGGGGATTGGGCTAGGGGGGGTCCGCTAGACCACCAGAAACCTACAGTATGTTTTTTTTTTTTAAAAAAAGGGTATCGGGGATGGGTGGGTCCACTAGACCACCAGGGACCTCATTATTTTGATAGGAAAGGATTGGGTCTGGGGAGGGGAGACCACGGCGCATTGGCACAAGATACGAAACCCTCCCAGAGGACACATTTCTAAGTACCCTTAGACCAGCCCTGGCTGGTCTAAGGGTACTTAGAAATGTGTCCTCTGGGAGGGTTTTGTGAATCCTGAATTATAGGATGTGGCAGTCCTCGTCTGCTGCAAGCCCCCTAGCGCTATGCTGCAGCTTATTTTGCACCACAAGGATGGAGGAAGCCCCCTTTGGCACTAACAGCCTGTGTTTAATGCCAGCTGCATTTGTGAATTGCTCTCAAGGCATATTTTGATGCAAGCCACACCTTGGGCCGTGCCTTTTGGCACAAGCCCCTTGATGATGGTGATTCAGGGGTGATTCAGGGGTGTTTTGTGAATCGAGCCCCAGGTTTCCTTACTTTATTTCAAGCTGGTAACTGGTCACCATAAAGCCTCAGTGTTTCACTATAATAAAGTGGATTTTCCAATGGTGTTGTCCTGAGTTTAGGCAAGGCAAATGGATTGTTAGGTGCCCTTTACCTGATGCTCAGGGTGCTGTACATGAAATAAACTAGTAATGCATTAAATAAAAACATTAACTACACGTAAAAGTGCAATACAGACTCAGTATATAAATAAATAAAACTAGCTAGTTCAAGGGAAAGGCCTGCTGAAATAAATACTATTTTAAAGCACCTTTAAAGACTGTCACAAAGCAGGCCAAGTGAATAGAAACACAGAAACAGAATTTGTCAGCAGAAAAGGACCACTTGGCCCATCCAGTCAGCCCAGCTGTTCCTTGCCTAGGGCAGGTCTGGGATGACAAGGAATTCCAGAAGTGGGGAGCAGCCACCCCCGATGATCTGTTCCCAGATAACTTCAGCCTTGACCAAGGAACAGACTGAAAGCCTGCTTTACAAAAACACACCCATTTTAGTTTTTGTATCCTTTCATTCCCGAAGAAAGATACAGAATTTTGATATTCTTAAAAGATTTCATTCCAGTGCCTTGCCCACCTTGAAAAAGTTTAATATTTTGATGCAGTGCAGTGCTGTTTACCATCAGAAACGTGGTAATGCCATCTTAATTGTTCCACGGCATGAATCTAGTATTTATATTAAACAGGTAACCTCAATGAAAGACATTTAAAAAAACTGAGTGGCAGTCATCCTTAATGATGTATGTCATTAATTCTAAAATTAGCTATAAAAAGGCATTTTAAAAATATCTGATAAAACTAAAAATACATTGAGAAAGGATCTAAGTATGTCAGAAAAGCAAATAGCAGTGACCCTTCCTGAAACTCTTGCTTGCACTGTGAAGATAGCAAAGTGTCCTGGAGTCTGGTTCAAATTTCATATTTTGACAGCTTAAACCCAAATCATACCTTGTTGCAAATTTGGTGACACTGAATTTTCAAATCTCTCCAGGAACATTGAACATTGACCCAAACTGGTTAGCAGGCCCAAACAATGAGACATCGCATTTATTTGCTCATTGATCCATTTACAATTTCTTATACAGGAAGACCCCACGAAAATCTGACATCTCAGCAGCAGGGATGTTCAGTCAATTGCAATAACAAGTTTCAAGACATTACTTGTACAACATCCAGCATACACAAAATATACAGTCTGGGCACAAAGGAAATTGCACAGGGATGGGGTGCTTAAAATAAATCAGTAGATATGAAGACACTGAGTCCATCACTCACCACCTTTGTAGAAGAAAAATGGTGCTCTCAAGTATAATGCAAAATGTTGCCATTTTTAGTAAATGTGCCAAGTTAAAAAATGAGTGTCTTGATGCATTTCGGGTTATTCTTTTTCAAAAGGCCTTTTTGAAAAGATTACTCTGAAGCGCATCAAGGCATGCATTCAACAACACCAACTAATAACAAATTCTCGTCAGAACCGGTGTGGCCGCCCAGGGTGGAAAGACCACATAAAAGAATACTCAGAGCTTACTCGCCAGAGTCTGCCTTACCCAAGATGGTGACCATGACAGAACTGCGCATGCACAGTTTGATTTGGTGGCCATCTTGGGCATTGCCGCCGTCACTTCCGCAGTTGCAAAAGAAAAAGTAGTGGCCCTGAGAAGGGGGTGTGTTTATTTGTCTGGTGAATCGGAAGGGCTGCTAAAACACAATGGAGTGGAACTGTGCCACAGCACTGTGGAAGCACGCCAGAGAGCGATCTGGTCACGTGCTTCCACAGTGCTCCTAAACAGAATGTTAGCAATATGTCTGAGGAGCTCCACCCATGCAGCCATAAAAATGGCAGAATTTTGCATATATACTTGAGAGCAACGTTTTTCTTCTACAGAGGTAGTGAGTGTTGGATTCTGTGTCTGCACACAAAATATAGTCATACCTTCAATGAAAATGTGCCACCATGTCATTGCATGCCACACCTCCCTAGAGGTCAGCATTCACAAAAAAATCACTGGCCGAGCAGGAGGACATCTGCCTTCCACCAGACCCCATGCAGTTAAGAGAAGCACTTCCCTGGATCACAAAACTAGTCTCCATTTGATAAGCACCCTTCCCGACAGTCCCCCCCTAAGAGGTAAGCCAAGGTGCACACCAGAGGGTAGATAAGTCCCAGGCGATAGAGTCTGGGTGGCAGGACAAACTGAAGGTGGCTGGCCAGTGGAAAAAAACAAAAACAAATTCAATGACTCTAACTGTGGTCTAGTGGTGAGAGCAGCAGCTTTGAAACCATGCGATTGAAGGTTTGAACACCAATAGAACAAAACAGTATCAAATGCTCACTGTGTAACCTTGGGCAAGGCAATTAACCTTCCTGTGCTTCAGTCCACCAAGCTTCAGAAATGGGTGAAAGCAAGGCCCCACTAGAAACAAGATGTTGCATCTCTGCTGGGCTATCCTGGGTAAATAAACTGTAACAAAAACTGTAATGCCCATGGTAGTATTTCCTTTTTATGTTTGCTTGCACACATGTGCAAGAAACATAGTGCCACCATACGAATTTTTGTAGGTGTGCCATTCAGCTTCCAATGCCCTGCTCCCTTTTGCAGGCACTGTCTCACCGCACCAATAAATGATGGACCTGTCTATGACAGCAGTTTAGATGCAGTGGCATACAGTTGAAAGTGAAAGACCGCTGCAATCAGCGGTGGTAGCGTTAGGTAATTTGCATACTGTTGTCGGCAGTATGCAGATTGCCTCATGTTACATTGCATCTGAACTGTCATAGACAGTTCTCCCCCCGCCTGAACACCTATGTAGCATGCTGGGAGCCCACCCAGCATACTCATGCACTCCCCCCACCCGACACCAGGACTGACAGGGGTGCTCAATCCCCGTCGGCTCCGCTGCCCCCACTAAACAGATTTCCAGGTGCCACGCTGGGAGCCCACCCCAGCGTGGCAAAATCCTTTGGTGATAGGGGTGCCCAATCCCCATTGGCTCCACTCTACCCCCAACAGCAAAAAAACAACTTCTAGTTGCCACACTGGGAGCCCATCCCAGCGTGGCAAATGTCCAGATGGACGACGGGGTGTCCAATCCTCCATCGGCTCCACTACCCCCCAAAAACAGATTTCCAGGTGCCGTGCTGGGAGCCCACCCCAGCATGGCAAAAGTTTGTATGGCGACGGGGGTGCCCAATCCCTCATCGGCTCCACTGTACCCCTCTACAACAAAAAAATGACTTCCAGTTGCCATGCTGGGAGCCCACCCCAGCATGGCAAATGTCTGTATGACCGATGGGGGTGCCCAATCCCCCATTGGTTCCACTATCCACCCAAAAAATTAACTACCAGCTGCCACACTGGGAGCCCACCCCAGCATGGCAAAAGTCCCTTGTCGTCTTCTAAAATAAAAAAAGACATCTGTAAAAAAAAAAAAAACAGTCTCTCGTTGACTGTCTTGCCCCCTTCCCCAACCTGCGCCCATCTCTGCGCACCCACCTCCCCACACACACACCCCACCCCATACTTACCTCCGGAGCCCAGCGCCACGATCTTCAGTGGACCAGCAACACGTCTGCACTCTTCAAAGCCGACCGCAAACTGAAGAAATGCTGGTAGCTGTATAATGGCATAAATGTTTTTTTCAACTTTGGTGCATATCTTGGCCATTTTGGGGAATTCTTTCACCAAATTTTCAACATGAGGTTCTTGGAGCCCCACCTCATGAACTCAGTCTCTGTCATTTTGTTATTCAGTCCTGAAAGGTGATTTTGTGATCACTGTGTGGAACCACCTTTCGGGACCAAGTAAGAAAATGAGTGTCACAGTTCATGAGGTAGACTCCCCAAAACACTATGTTGAAAATTCAGTGAAAAAAGTCCCAGAAATGACTGTTTTACGAGCATGCGTTGCTCAGTTCCTACGCACGTTCATAACTTCACGAATTTTTAATATTTTCACTCCAGATTTTCAACATTGCCATTTTACCATACCTCCTTTTGAGCAGTATAGCTGTCATTTTTCACATCTCGCCCAAAACGTGTTTTCATGCATGTAGTGCACAATGGCGCGGTTGGTGTGCAAAATCAATGTTCAGGACAGATTAAGAAAATCACAGTGACTCTGTTCATGAACAGAGGTCTTAAAATGGCTATGCTGAAAATTTGGTGACAAAAGTCCATAAAATGACTGTGTTATGAGCGTGCATTGTGCAGTTTCCATGCACCCTCATAAGTTCACGTATTTGTAATATTTTCAGTCCAGATTTTCTACAGTGGCATTTTTCCACACCTCCTTATGAACAATACAGCTGTAATTTTTCACACCCTATCCGAAATGTGTTTCCACACTTCCGACGCAGAAATGCGTGATCGCTGTGGGAAATCAGTGTTCGGGACAGAGTACGAAAATCTCAGTGACACTGTTCATTAGCAGAGGTCCCAAAATGCCTGTGTTGACAATCTGCTGAAAACAATCCCCAAACTAATTACATTATGGGTGTGCGTTGTGCAGTTTCTACGCACACTAGTGACTTCACCAGTTTTTTTATATTTTCATTCCAGATTTTCAACATTGCCATTTTTTACACCTCCTCATGAACAGTACAGCTATCATTTTTCACATCCTGTTCGAAATGTGTTTTCGCACCTGTAGTGTCAAATGGCGTAGTCGCTGTGCAAAATCAGCTTTCAGCTAACAAACTGATATTGCCACTGTTCATGAGGTGGGGGTCACAAAAAACCCATGTTGAAAAATTGGAGTGAAAATACCAATGAACGCCTGGGGCGCTAGGGTTTCCGGCCACAATGCTCCACCCTGTAGAGACACTCAGGCATCAAGGGTGTGACTTGGGATTGTCGCCTGTAATGCTCATGCCATTCCATCCCCACCCACACCCTGCAGCCAGTGACAGGCATCGAGGTGTGCCTTGGACTCTTCGACCCCAAAGTTCACCCCATTCTCCTATACTGCACCCATCTCACCATATTTCCTTATGGAATGGGGTGAGCATAAGGCCCAATGACCCCAAGGCACACCGTGACACTTGTTGGTGTCTGCAGGGTAGGGTGTGGTGAAATGGTGTGGCCATTATGCCTGACGACCAAAGACACACCCCAATGGCTGTCAGTCTCTGCAGGGTGGTGGTGGGGTTGGCTTCAGTTCAATACTTCACTGCCATTCCTATTATGCATCTCTGTAACTCCTACACTACCAATGCCAATGCCAGCAAGCAAACATTCGGCATTGACAAATGGTTGTTTTATTTACTCCAAGTCAGCTCTCCTCAAGTGAGGCAGATCTCCTGATTTTGACCACTGACATCAGGGAGATATTCATAGGGCTTTAATGTAAATGTCTAACTGAATCTAAGGTGCTAGGAAAGCATTGCTAAAGTCATTTAAAGACAGAAGGAATCATCTGTTCTTTGATTCTGATGATTTTAGTGACATGGACTGGTGCCATAAAAAGCAGAGAGAACCTCAATAAAAATGGCAAAATTGGGAGACTTGGAAGGTATGCAAGCATTACACTGCACTAGGGATGGAGAATTCCCTGCCTGGAGAGAGGAGTGAGTACAAGTCACTGCTTCAACTTTGCACCTGACTTTTCACAAGTGAAAGAATCCATTCTTCTGGATATATGGCTGAGACAGCAGGAGGGCATACTGGATGGATAAGCTGCCCCAACATACAGTACGTGCATTAACATGGACATGCATGGTCCTACGTCAACTGGGAATTCTCTAAATTTTGTAACAGACATGCTCCTGTAAGGACTGTCAAGTGTCAAGGGATCACATCACCCCTGCATCTCAAATGATCTAGCAGAGTGCTTTGTTTTCCAAGACTCAACCTGGGCTTAATTTCATAACACTAAATTGCGCTCAGACTGGCACCAATATAAACACGTGCAGCAAATGTAAAACCCTTATAAGAAGGGCACATTCAAAACAATTCCTTAATTAGACACTACACTTTTTTTTTTATCCAGCATTCTCCACTCTTATCCTGCATATACTGCAGTGTGGTGTGCTGCCTAATCACCCACTTTAACAAAAGACTGTAGAGTGCGAGTACCCACTGGAGATTCAGGGCAGGGGGCAGCAACCATTGTGATCAAAAGTGTGTATACTTTACCATTCTCCCTCTTAAGGACTGCAAGTCACTGCAGTCTGTTACACCACTGCTTCAACCCCATCACCCACCTAGTAATCTGACAGTGTATTACCCAGCAATGTGCAGCCCTGCAACATATAGCCCTGCAGTGTACCACCCAGGAATGTTCATACCCTAGAGTTTGTTTCCAGACACTCCCATGCAGTGAGATTCTCAAAGTTCTACAGCACTTCAACCCAAATGAGAGTACAGGGACTTCTAAAAATGAACATAAACTGCTTATGCTAGCCTCCCCAGCCATAGCCCATCTGGTTGCCCAACTCTGTACTCTTTCTGAGCACAACAGTCACCTTTTGGATGCCTGGAAATATGCTAGGGTTACCCTGCTGAGCAGGACAGGTTGAGCATTGAAGCTAAATGGATACATCCCCATCGGTCATCTCTCTGCATTCCCAAATTTCTTAGAGGGGTTTGTAGACCTTTAATTCTCAGCCTTCCTAAACTCCAATTACTTAACCTTCCTGGCACAGCTGGATTTCAGGCATGAAGGGCTTTGTTAGTAGATCCATGGCTTTGATTTGACTCCAGTGGCCCTCTAAAATCGAAATAAAATATGTAATTTAAATTATAGTCCGACTGAAATCAATAGAATGCACCCCTGTGCTCTACAAACTAATACATCGGAAAATGTCAGAGCATGGGGGTGGCATGGAGTGGAGCTTAGTTAAACCGGCACAGGAAGGGGAAGGGATCATATGGCCAGCTTTCTGACAGAGGAATGACAATCCCTGTCCCTGCAGAACAGAATTAAAAAAAGCTTCAAAATGAACTGTTGAAGTTCATTCTAGGTAAGCTATTGCTGGGGGGCTTGATTACAGCACTGTGATAATGTCAGTGGTAGGGGAATTAGCAGTATAAAAAGGAAAGTGATCCTTCCTCTATACAAATCACTGTTGCAACCACATCTGGAGCAAAGACACAGACAGAGTGGAAGCTGTTCAGTGTAGGGCAACTAAACTGATCCAGAGAATGGGGGAGAAGACATAGGAGGAGAGGCTGAGAGATCTTGACATGTACACCTTAGAGATAAGAAGGGAGATGGGGACATGACTGAAACTTACAAACACCTATATGGGGTTAACAAGGTTGCTACCAAGGACTTATTCAAAGTGGACCCTATTCACTAACACAGGAGGGGGCACATGCGAATGGCATGTATCCCCCCCTGCACAGCTCTGCACCTGCGGCAGATCCACGCAGGGACTGCATTCACAAACACCAGTCCCTGCCCGGCTCCCTCATGTGGTCACACCCCCGGGCGTGCAGGTACACAAGGGTGGGCAGGTGCAAAGCTGTGGACCAGGGCAGGCAGCCAATTGGCTGCCCGTCCTGGGACCCTCACTGGATCCCTTGCGCCCACTGGGTGCCATGACATCTACAGGCATGAACGCACCCACAACACTGAGGAGAGGGGAACCCCAGACGACAGTCTCCCACTCTCCCAATGTACCCCAATGACAAAGGCGGCCACAGTGAAGGGTCCATTGACCCCCTCCATCCCCACCACGACCAGCGGCGGCATCCAGGGGGCGTGTACCACTTTTGGCTGCCTTCCAGAAGGCATAGCCATCACCCCCCCACACACACAAGGCACTTGCACCGTCATGAATGGTGTGGAGTGTGGACACACCCCCACACTGGTCCCCAGCCCGCCCCCATGTGGGGTTGCGCATTCGGCCGGTGTGCTGGCCCCATAGGAGGGGTGTAGCGGGGACATGAATAGCACATGGGGGGCGCAGTGTGCATGGCCAGGTGTGGGTGGGCTATGCACCAGGGTTACGTGGTGCCAATCCTATCTGCATCTTTTGTGAATAGGGCCCAGTAAGAATTAATGGACAAGATGTAACTCACTGAAATTGGAAGTGGGGGGAGTTGTTTTAGAAGGGATATCAGAAAGTTCTTTTTCATCAGAAGAGTGGTAGGCAAATGGAACTGCCTACTCAAAGAGGATGTGAAGGCCGAAGCCACTGGATGATTTCAAGTGAGGGTAGTACAAGCATATGTCTATAGTTAGAGGGCTGAGGGGAGAGATAAGGGGAAAGACAGGCATTAAGGCCTACATAGGGTAGATAGGTAGGAGGGGCATACTGGATGGACCACGAGGACTCTTTCCACTGTAAGTTTTCTCTGTTTATGGTGAAATGTACTTTTCACCTCTACAAGCAGTAGACAAAAAAATGATGTGGAAACAGAATGTGTTAGCAAGAAAAGGAGTGGTAGACCCATCTAGTCTGCCCTATTTTTCCTGCCTATTACTGCACCCCGGACCCTATTTGGTAACAACTGTGTTTTGCTGGTGTCAACTGCTTTTTGAGTTTGTGCATACGCATTGAACTCCTTGGGACAGTAACTTTTGAGGGGTGTGACACTTTCTGTCCAATGCAGAGTGCTCTACAAGGGGCTCGACAGTATCACACCAATCTTCAGCCAGGCTGGTCATGACGCTGTTTTGCCTGAAGTGGTCTGCACTCAATCCCCATGTCAGCATGTATCCCCCCTCCTCATTTAATGTGGCAAACTGGGAGCCCACCCCAGTGTGCCAAAAACTACCTCTGTTGTCTCCGACACCAGGATGCCCACTCCTGGTGTAGGATGCGCCCCCCCCATGCCCCTATATTCTCAACTGACCTCGGGGTGCCCAATATCCGGGTCGCTATTGATCCCCCCACCTCAGTACTCTGGCACACTGGAAGCCCACCCCAGTGTACCGAAATCCATGTTATGAACAGTTTACCTGTAAAAGAAAAAGCAATCCCACAATGCATTTTTTTTTTAAACCTGAAAAAAAAGAAAACGGTCCCCCGTCATTCCCACTGGCCCCCTCTCCCAACCCGCACCCTCTCTCTGCGCACCCCACCTCCCCGCACCCCCCTCACCCATACTTACCTTTGGAGGTTGGGAGCAGTGATCTTCTGTGGACCGGGAACACATCTGCACTTTTTAACAGTTGTCTGCAAACTGAAGAAAATCACAGTAAGCCCTATAATGGCAATCAATATGGGGTTTCAACTTAGGTTGATATCTCAGCCACTTTTTGGAGTTTTGGTCCCAAATTTTCAACATGAGGTTCTTGGGACCCCACCTCATAAACACAGTCACTGTCATTTCATTTCTCAGTTCCAAAAGGTGATTTCGTGGTCGCTGAACAGAATCACCTTTTGGGACAAATAATGAAACAACAGTGCCACTGTTCATGAGGTGGGGTCTAACTTCTGTTGCAAATTTAATTAACTTTCAAAAATAACTGCGTTATGAGCGTCCATTGCACAGTTTCTGTGCACGCTCGTAATGTCATCAATGTTTAAGATTTTCACTCCAAATTTCCAACATTACCATTTTTTCACACCCTCTTATGAACAGTATCGCTGTCATTTTTTGTATCCTTCCCGAAATGTGTTTTTGCACCTGTGGCACAGAATGGCACGGTTGCTGTGTGAAATCAACTTTCGGGACAGATTAATGAAATTCCAGTGCCACTGTTCATGAGGAGGTCCTAAAAGGACATGTTGAAAATCTGGTGAAAACATTCCAAAAAATGACTGCATTACGAGCATGCATTGAGTTTCTCGCACACTCATAACTTCCCCACTTTTTCATATTTTCACCCAGATTTTCAACATTGCCATTTCTTCACTCCTCCTCATGAACAGTACAGCTGTCATTTTTCACATCCTGCCCGAAATGTGTTTTCGTACCTGTGGCGCCAAATGGCACACTCACTGTGCGAAATCATCTTTTGGGATTGAGTAAAGAAATGATACTGCCACCGTTCATGAGGTGGGGTCTCAAAAACCATGTTGAAAATTTGGAACAAAAATACCAATGAACACCCGGGGCATTAGGGTTTCCAACCATAGCGCCCACCCTGTACAGACTGACAGGTGTCGGGGGGGGGTGACTTGGGGTCATCAGCCATAATACTCACCCCATTCCACCCCCAACCCCACCCTCCAGCCACTGACAGGCATTGAGGTGTGCCATGGGGTCTTTGGCCATAATGTTCACCCCATTCTCCTATACTGCACCCATCTCAGCTTATTTCCTTATGGAATGGGGTGAGTGTAAGGGCCGAAGACCTCAAGGCACACTGCAACACCAGTTGGTGTCTGTAGGGTGGGGTGAGGTGGAATGGCATGAGTGTTATGGCCAATGACCCAAAGGCACACCCCAATGCCTGTCAGTCTCTGCAGGATGGGGGGTGGTGTTACTTCAATATTTCACTGCCATTCCTATTATGCATCTCTCTAACTCCTGCACTACCCATGCCAGTACCAGCAAGCAAACATTCGGCATTGACAAAATGCTTGTTTTTCTAATGAAGTAAACCAGTGCTGGAAGAACATAAGAAATTAGTGTTGAGAGTGATGCCTTAAAATGCAAGGCAGAGGAATATACACAGAAAAATATGGGAGGCATGTACAACAGCAATACCAACAGTGAAATTTTGGCATTGACAAATGCATGTTAGTTTAGTGAAAATGGGTGAAAACTGAAGGTGAAAGCTAGTGCTTCAGGGTTTTGCTTGTAAGTGAAACTGTACAAGTGCATCTTAGCTGTTTTGGGGCAGTAAAGTGCAGCGGTTAAGGGCACTGAGCTGCAAACCTGGAGACTGCAGTTTGAATCCCACAGCCCCCACATGCATACTGTATGATCCTGAGCAAGTCACTTAACTTCCCTGTGCTCTTAGGTCACACCTGGAAACAAGCTTCAGCTTAGTGTGCCTTTCCTGGTTAAACAATTTCCCCTTTCCTTTCCCACCATTAATAAAAAGATGTGTACAACTTTGCTCTTTACTAAATTTATGTTTTAGCAGGGGTCGAAATTAAGTTTTGCATCCACCAGCCAGCAGGGCTAGTGACTGGGAAAATCCACTAGCCCCATAGACTTTTCTATTGGTCCAGCTGGTGTGCTTATTGAAATGTTACCATCTCCTGTGCAAGTCTGCAGGGCCAGTTAAAGGAAAATCCTACTAGCCCAACACAAAATCTGCCAGCATTTGGCTAGTGGGCCAGTGCCAATTTCGACCCCTGACTGTAGAATGCCACGGAAGTAGGAAGGAGAACACTGAAGCTGAAAAATACATATCCTCGTGTTTGGGCATGTGTAGTTTTTTTTTTTTCAGGATGAAGCTCCTATTCTCTGCTGCATCATACAGTACACACCGTGGAATATGATAACTGAATGCACAGAGAAGAGAAATGCTCTCTGCCCAACACATGAGGGATTTTACTGTGAGCACTATAAATGGAACTGGGCTCACGTATCACAGCAAGGCACTAAAGTAAAACACCGGAACACAGATTATATTACATAACTGGAGTGGGACTGAACATTTTCAGCAAATTACCTCTGTTATAAACCCAGCCATAAAAATCACCCCACGAGTGAATTGAGTTTTCTCCTCTCCATGCCCAATCAATTAGCACATGAGTAATACCAGACCTATTAGAACTAGCTGATGCCAGAGGGAGTAATGTCATCTGCTATAGAAATGATTGCTTAATACACCATTTGGCTCAAAGGAACTCTTACTACAGCACAATCCACTCAGATCAATAGCAGCAGTCAGACTGTGTTGTTTCAAACAAGGATACTGCTGGGTAGATAAAAAATGTTCAATAGCAGTGTCTGTAAGGCTGAGACGCTGATGCTGCTATAAATAATAATGGCAGCAAAACCCAGTTTTTAACCAAGAACAAATATATAATGAAAAAGTAGATTAAAATCAGACCAATTAGAGGCACTTATAGGCCTAATTTAAGTAGCTTTTCAAGGTTGCCCTTAGTAATTGTCTTTATTTCCTGATGGTTATAGTGATGAATTGAGATTTTAGCTCATTTTACAACCTTTAATACCAAATAAACCTAATGATGTCTCATGTCATTTCCAGTAATAAGCATGTTGTTTGGAAGCCAGATTGTAAGCAGCTATGAAAAAGCAACTGGAACAGCTTTTCGATGACAAATCGTTTTGCTTTGTTTTTCCTTGAGAGTCATCTGGAAGCACAGATAAACCTGTCTATATTTTGGATAAAATTGGGAGCTAAGCAATCATTCTAATAATTCACTTGTAGCTGCATGAGCATATTATTCCTAATATTAAAAAAGGGGAAGTAAATATTGCCAAAGGGCACCAAATGTTCTGCATCATTTAGGGTGTGTTGGTAGTGACTCGGGACTGAATAAACACAACCGGAGCTTTATCCTACAGAGCTGTGCTTGTGGAGCTACTTGCTCCTGTGATTTGTACTGTCACAGTTCTGTTATTTCACTGTTATTGTATTGCAATATTAAAGTTATTCTACTATTATTGTTATGTTACTGTTATTATTTTAATGTTATTTTATTGTTATTGTGCTGTCATTCTACTTTTGTTTTACTGTTATTGTCATTTTACTGTTATTGTTATTTTACTATTCTACTGTTACTGTTATTCTGCTGTTATTATTTTAGTGTCATTATTATATTTAGTGTTATGTTACTGGTATTGTACTATGTTATTTTACTGTTATTGCACTATAATTGGTATTTTACTGTTATTGGGCTCCATGTATGACTGAATTCTAGCCCTACAAGTCATGATAGGTGGTGCATGGGGTCAAATTACAAGCATACCAAGTTTTGGCACAGCAGCAGATGCACTAAAAACACTACCCATAACATTTACCTCCAAGTCAAAGACCGCTCTTGTACTCCTCCATCTGAATAGTGGGTTGTAGTTGGAGGTGGGGAGGGCAAGCTCAGGGGTTGGGCTGGAGACCATGCCATGCACTAAGGCTCTGCCAGCCCAGTGTCAGGGGGGTTTCAGTACACCAACCAGAGGGCTGCTGCAACCAATCCATACCCCCGATGAGTGTGAAAGTCCCAGAAGGGCCCCAAGGTACAGACCCCAGCCTGTCTCCATTGCAAAAAAGGCTGGGTGAGGGTGCCAACTGTGGCACTCTCCTTGTTTTTTGAGAAAAAAAATCCTAACCACTAAGATGTAGCAGTCCTTATGCTGCCATATCTCATAATTCCCAGTTCCTGAGCATACTAGAGGATCTATAGTACTCCAGCACCAACTAATGTTTCTGATTAGAAGCCTAGCAAATAGTCCAAGCCCACCCACCAGGCTGGCCACTTCCTGTGCATGGAGCTATGTGCCCATGCATGAGGCCAGCCAGGGTTAGTGAATCCCCAACCCGCGTCATGTTGTTTCAGGGCCAGATGCTCAACACTCAGCTGCATGAGCAAGTATGCTTCTTTTCTGGTGTGTACTGGACTCAACAGTGAAAAGGGGCCCCATTGTCATGTTACTGTTATTGTGCTGTTCTAATTTTGCTGTTATTGGGCTGCAGACATGATTGCAACTTGACCCTATGCACCACAATATGTTGTGTGTAGAGCTTTGTTATACAAATAACAGTTGTCCCTTGGACACCAGCAGATGCAGTTACAACCCTCTCCTACCGCATGTACCTCCTACACCCTGACTTGTGCTTGTGTATCTGTGTGACCAGTTGGGGCTGGGGGATGGGGAGGAGGCATGTCAGGGTCTACGCCAGCAGAGCACAACATGCATGAAGACAATTGAGCACTGCCAGCCCAGTGTCAGGGTAAGGTTTTGGTACAATAACCAGAGGGTATAATGGGTATCCACTTCCTCAGACGTGAGGCCCCAGTAATGCACTGCTGCTACTGATGCCCTCATTTTCCATTGCCACAGAGGGCTGGACAAAGGATGCAGACTGTGTCACTCTTCTTTTTTTAAAAACAACCCTTGCCTCTGGGATATGGCAGTCCTACACAAACTGCCATATACTATGACCCTCCCATTCCCACATGGAGCAGAGTATCTAGTCCAGGGCTGGCCTGTGCATCTAACTGGAAGCTGGGTGTCCGGCCCAAGTCCCCCTCATCGGTGGCCCCTCTGCTTGCACAAAACTATACTCCCATGCATTGGGCCAGCCAGGGTTAGTTCATCTCAGCCCTGCTTGCCTTTTTGGAGCCGCACAGCATGCAGCTGCACAGCCCAGTATGCAACAGAACCAAGGAGGTGGCTCAGGAGCAGTGTTGGCTAAGTTACTTTTTCTATCACTTTCTTTTACTTTGGAAAACTTGTTCCAGAAAGCTCTGTGCAGTCACTAGCAAGGATGGAGAAGCACTGGAAGATGTAATACACCTTACAGTTACATTTACTTATGTCTTTTTATACAAAAGAAATATGTAACTGTAACTGATTACATTTATTTGAAAGTAACTAGTAACTAACCTATTACTTTCAAAAAATGTAATCTGTTATGGTTCTTCATTATTTTTGTATTAAAATAAAAAAGTTACTGTAATTGTAAGGTCTATTACTTTTTCTAGTACTTCTCCATCCTTGCTAGTGACTGCACAGAGCTTCCTGGAACAAGTTTCGAAACATAATAGAAAGTAATAGAAAAAGTAACTTTCCCAATACTGCTCAGGAGGAACAACCCAGTGCTACTGTAGCACAATCCAATGTAACAGCAAAATGCAGTGCGAACAAATTTCAGAACAACACTCTTAAAGCTGGGACTAGTTTAATCAGTAATTTATTAAAAATTCAGCTGAGCAGTAGCACCTACCCCACTAATTATGGTGCTTCTGCTTAGATGAATTTTTAATAAATTATTGATTAAATTACTCCCAACTTTAAGGGTGTTGTTCTCAAAATTGTGAGCACTGCTATTGCTGTTACAGTAGCCAAGCATGCCACACCTTTGGTGGCATGTACCAGGCCCAAAAATTAATTTTGACAATTGTACTTTTTATTTAAAAACACAGCACACTTCAAAATCCATAAATGTAGAGGGCCCATAGAGTTTCTGGGAGGGCCACGAAGTTCCTGGGAAGACCCATAAAGTTCCTAGGGAGGACTCACAAAGTTTCTGGGAGGACCCACAATGTTCCTGGGAGGACCACAGAGTTCCTGGGTAGTGTGGAACTTTGCCATTTGCTGAGATTTAATAAGTCCATGCAGTTGAGAAAAGTCATGCAAGCATTTTGAGAGGGACATTTCCCTGCTAGTCTCGTGAAAGTTTGTTTTCCATGGCTTTTTTTCTGCAAACTGACTACTTTACAAAGTGGGCTATCATCTTGAATTGTGGAAATTTGCCAAAAAATTTGGAAAGCAAATTTCCACAATGTGGCACATCTCTACTTCTAAGCATAAAGAACTCCTAAACTGAAGGTGGACAAAGCAATGGGGCCAGATGGAATTCACCCCAGAATTCTAAAAGAATTAAGCAGAGAACTAGTGACACCACTGACTATGCTTTTTAACAAATCATGGGAGGATGGTGTGGTACCTGAGGACTGGAAGAAGGCGGATGTGACTCCCCTTCACAAAAGTGGGACCAAGATGGAGGCAGGAAACTACAGACCTGTCAGTTTGACCTCTGTGGTAGGAAAGTGATGGAATCACTTCTGAAGGAAAAGAATTGTTGAGTACCTGAGAGGCCAGTGGGGAACAGGACCCAAGACAGCATGGGTTCAGCAGGAAGGTCATACCAGACAAATCTAATTGATTTCTTTGACTGGGTGACCAAAGTAGTAGACCAGGGAGAGGCTGTGGATATGGCCTACCAGACTTTGTAAGGCATTTGACACAGTCCCACACAAAGATTAGTAGTCAAATTAACCAGCCTGGGGTGGTCCCAAGGTGGTAGCCTGGATAAAACATTGGCTGAACAACAGGACACAGAAGATAATTGTAAATGGAGTCCACTCTGAAGAAAGAGGGGTTACTAGTGGGGTACCACAGGGTTCAGTACTGGGTCCAGTCCTTTTTAATGTCTTTATAAGTGACATTGCAGAAGAACTGGAAAGAAAAGTATGCCTCTTTGCAGATGACACAAAGATCTGCAACAGGGCTGATACACAAAGAGGTGTGGAAAGGATGAGAAGGGACTTGGCAAGGTTGGCGGAATGGTCAGAAGTATGGCAGCTTGGATTCAATGCAAAGAAGTGCAAAGTAATGCACCTGGGAAACAAAAACCCAGGGGAAGATTACACAGTGGGGGAGGTAGTAACAACAACAAAAATGGAAAGAGACCTAGAGGTAATCATATCAGATGACCTTAAGGTTGGCAAGCAATGCAAGAAGGCGGTAGGGAGGGCTGGGGGGATACTGGGATGTATAGGGAGAGGTATCACCAGCAGAAAACAGGAAGTTGTTATCCCCCTGTACAGACAGTTGGTGAGACCCCATATGGAGTACTGAGTCCAGTTCTGGAGACCCCATCTCCGCAAGGACATAGGATGGAGGCAGTTCAGAGGAGGGCAACTAAAATGGTGCAGGGTCTGCAAGAGAAGCCATACGAGGAGAGACTAAAGGAGCTTAATATGTATACCCTTGAGGAAAGGAGGGAGTGGGGGACATGATAGAAATGTTTAAGTACCTCAGTGGAATCAACAAAGTCCAAGAGGGTAGCATCTTTCAGAAAAAGAGATGTGCAAGAACATGGGGACACAATTTGAAGATAGAGGGGGGACAGCTCAGGGGCAATGTGAGAAAGTATTTTTTCACAGAGAGGGTGGTGGACGCATGGAACAGCCTTCCTGAGGAGGTTGTGGGGTCTAAAACTGTGGGAGAATTAAAGATGCATGGGACAGACATAAGGCAATTTTTGTGGGGGGGTAGTAAGAAATAGGCTGTTGGTTAAATAGGATCTGCAGCTTATCCTCTAGGTAGGGAAATGGGCAGACTAGGTGGGCCAAGCGGTCTTTATCTGCCGTCAAAGTCTATGTTTCTATGTAATATAGTTGGTACTGGGTAGGACAGAGTTTTTCATTTATGGACTAGAATGCTCGAGCTGATGTTGTAGCGTGGATTAGGGCAGCCTCCGCTGCCATTCCTTATTACCAAGGCCACTGGTTTTCAGTTTTTACTGGAAAACCCAGTAAAATTACATAATTTGGACTGCTTCACACTAGTAAATGCAAAGACTTTTACAGAATCTGGCATTTTATAAAAGATCAGTAAATTTACAGAACTTGTATTTTTGTTATAATTGCATCCTAAACTATTTTCATTTTATGCTCCATATATTAAGCCTTCTTTTATTCTGATTATTTATACACGTACTAAAAGAATGACAGTAGATTCCCAGTAAACTCCGGAAATTAGACTTACTATCACTGGCACAATTCCCGGAATTTCAAGTCTTAAAAACAGAATTTCATTGTTTTAATCATTGTAACTCAGTGGCCTTGCTAATTACTCCCTAATACAGTGGATCACTGTTATAAAAACAAATGAAAAATTAAATCACACATACTCCCATAATGCAAAGCACCATGAAAATCTAGGCTGATTCTGCTTTTAGTAGTCTTTTTAGCCATTAAAATGTTGTTTAGTTCATTCTAGTTGCACAGCACATTGAAAGACATTTTTTAAGCATCCAGTCACAAATTCACTTCTACGGTATAAGCAGAATGTTCTTATAGTATATCCAGAGAAAATACATTCTTGTATCAGGAAAAACTACCACTGGTCTAAAATCAAACGATTTAAGATTTGAGGGAAAACAGTGTTGTGATAAGCTGGATGTCCTCTTATTGTAAGTTATTGTAAATGGGCCTCTCCGTATACTACAAACTTCACCAAATGTTCAGCTCTTTCCTATGTACAACTTCATCAAACAGCTTACTTCAAATATTAACCATATCAGGTTTATTTTTGTTCATGTGTATATTCTTATGTTTTTAATTGTCTTTTATTTTTGCATTGGTGGATTTCCTCTTTGATATTAGGGATCCGACATGGTGGACAACAGAGAAGACAGGCAGGAGAGGGAGACACAGTGTTGGGGGGGAAAAGTAATGACCTAATGAGCAAGGGTGCAGGACAATACCTCACGATGCAAAGCCATGAGTGAGTTATGAAACTCCTGCCCTAGCCAAAGTGATGATAAATTGCAAATTCTGAGTCAGGGCATTTTATGTCCAGTTTGCACCACAGATTGCCAAAGGTAAATTTTTCCAAATTAGTTCTTTCAAGGTGCTTTAATTTAGTTGGTAATCATGACTCCGATTAGGATGTCCAGGTAGGATGCAGAATGGCTCCATTCAAATATTATCGTGCATTGTTAAACTGCTCTCTCATTGGTCAAGTATTACCCAGGAAGCTAATTAAACTTATCATTTTCATGATATCATGATTCGTAGGGTAGCCTGTGATGTGGGTGACCGCAACTGAGTGACCCGCAAAAGGGTGACTCAACTGTGATGCCCATCACAGGGGCTACCGATAAGGAAGAGTGACGGATGGGGGTGGGTGACCTGTAACAGCAGGAGGTCACTACATGTGCATGCACATGGGGTGGGAAGCGAGCTTGCATGGCGAGGGTGGGAGGATGTGAGAGAGGTGGTGCTACGATGACTACCAAGCTGGCTTCCTGGTGTAGTGGATCAGCTTGAAGCTTCGCGTAGTTAGGGTGCTAGTTCAGGTCCAGGCGTGGTTCATTTTTTGCTGACCAGCCCGACTTAATTTTTTTTAAGGCCCCCAACACATGCACCTCCCTGGAGTTGAGAATCTTTAGTGGGGGGGGTACAGCCCCACATAAACATAAAAAATACAAGTCTCCATCGCCGTTTTGTTGTGCTCCAGGGAGTGAGAGTGCCGAAATTGATTTTTGGTGCTCTGACTTTGCCATAATGGCGATCGCCCTTTGGCAGTCACCGATATCACATAGAACCATTTGTAACAGACCTCTAGATAACATGTTATCTAAGCTCAGCTATGTTACATTTTAAGATACACCATGTTATGTTTTTTGGTTTAGGCTAGCTAGTAAGAGGACTGGGGAGTTTTATCATTATTAGGCCTTAATGTTTGATTTTGTACTGGGGGGAGGGGGGACCTGAGCTCTATGTCCATTGATTTATGTTTTGATGGGTATGTATTAGCTCTAATAAGATTAGCTTACTGTGTCTGCAGTTTTAAGTGGGAATTGTATCCTCCTGTTGACTGTTTCCATCAACCCCCTCTCTGGTTTTGTGCTGTTGTTTGGGTTTGATCTTTTTTTTTATTCAAGGTTTGTGTCCTGGAATGAAAAACTGACCAGCACTAAGAGGAATTTCATTGTTGGGTGGTGTGGGTTGTTTTTATTATTGGTGCTGGCTTGGGGGGGTTATTTGTAGTAGGAAATAGAATATAATTATGACTAGTAAAATATAGTGATGTGTCTGAAATGGAAAAAAATTGGAAATAAGTTTAGACTGTTTAATTGTCTTCTGTTTTAGTAACTAAAACTCTTTGAAATGTCTGTGTTTAAGGGTTGGAACGCTTGGATTGTTTATTTTTGGACTGTCTAACTGTTTTCTACCTAAATTTTGTGATGTGCCAGGGTTATTTGGGGGGGTCGGGGGGGCTAGGATAGTGTATGGGGTGTCACTTCTGTGTGATTTACGGGCCCTTCACCTGCCTCCCGGTTTCCAATACTACTGTTAGATGTTGCCGAGAGGTGGGGATTTGGAGGGGCCAGGGTGATCTTGGGTGGTAGGTAGCCCATGCACAGAGGAGGGTGGTAGGATAGGGACTATCTGGTCTAGAAGGCACCCTGGTTTATGACGGGCACAAGAGAGAGGCCAGTCATGTTTGGTGCCTGTCCCCAGAGAGCCCACCAGACCGAGTGGTCAGGTAACCCAAGGGGCTGCCTTACCCACCAGTCCCCTGAGGGCAGTGCTATGCAATGCCAGATTGATCAAGAACAAGACTGCAATTATTGCGGATTTGATTTCCTTGGTCTATCTGGCTTGCATCATGGAGACCTGGGTTGGGGACAATGCTGGCCCAGTTTTTGAGGCTGCCGTCCCACCTGGGTATACTATGGTGCACTGCCCCAGAGAGGAATGTAGGGGAGGTGGAGTAGCCATCTGTTTTAGGTCCGACTTGGGCTTCACTGTGCACCCAGTGGGAACCCCAAGTTCCTTTGACTGTATGGCCATCCGTGGGGGTCCAGGCACAGGCTGCAGGATTCTCCTTATTTACTGCCCCGCCGGGGTGATAGGGAATTTCCTGCAGGAGGTTGCCGAATTCATCATCAGCGAAATATTGAAAGCCCCCAGATGTATTGTTCTGGGGAATTTCAATGTTTGGGCTGACGATGAATCTTCTTGGCTTGGTCATAACCTCCTCTAGATTATGTCATCACTGGGCCTGTCGCAAGTTGTTTCTGCTGCGACACACCAGGGTGACCACATTTTGGACTTGGTGTTCTTCTCACTGGGGCTTGAGACAGATAATCTCAGGATTGATCGGGAGGTATGGTCCGATCACTACACTGTGCAGTTCATGTTTGGGGCTCCCAACGGATGCCCTTCCCCTACAGAGATGATGATGAGCTGTCGCCCTTTGCGGGGATTGACCCCAGAGGGTTTTCTGGTGGCAGCCGATCTATCTAGAGTGGGTGATGCATGCATTGGAGGCATTGGTGCTGGGGTGGGTGCTTATAATAAGGTGAAATCTGACACCATTGACTCCCTCACACCTGTCCATGTATGACCCAAATTTTTCTTCCTGAGGTCCCCGTGGTATGATGGGGTTCTCAGGAAGATGAAGATAAAGGGTCAGAGGTTATAGTGCTGCTGGGGAAAGTCTGGCCTGGTTGAGGACAAACTGGCCCTGCGTGCACACTATAGTGCATACCAGGGGGCAATCAACCATAAGAAGGCAATATTCCTGTCCAGGGAGATTGCTGCCAGGAAGAACTGACCAGCTACACTTTTTCAGACTGTGGACAGGCTATTTCATCCTGCTTGTCTACAGCCGAAGAAGGTTTTTTCTGATGCTGAATGCGAAGAGTTTGCTCAATTCTTCTTAGACAGAGTGTCCAGTATCCAGCAGGGAGTTTCTCCAGTCAGCAATTTCATAGCTGGCAGTGGTCACCTGAAGTGTTCTGAGTGCACTCCGCCAGGTTGGGGGGAGTTCAGACCAGTGGAGGTAAGTGAGGTCATTGGGGTGGTAACCAATCTGAAGCACACCTTTTGTGAACTGGATCCGGTGACAACATGTTTCTTGATGAGATGCATCGACACCGTCGGCCCGGTGTTTGCTCTGATTGTCCAGTGTTCCTTATCTGAGGGGGTGTTCCCTGATGCCTTGAAGGAGGCATTGGTGAGATCATTCTTAAAGAAACCATCTTTGGACCCAGAGGTCAGGGCAAATTATCGACCTATCTCTAACTTTCCTTTCTTGGTGAAGGTAGTGGAGAAGGTAGTGGCACTTCAGTTGGAGGAGCACCTCATGACCCATGAGTTATACAAACCTTTCCAGTCGGGGTTTTGGGCAAGGCATAGCACAGAAACCACGCTTGTTTGGGTGCTGAATGATGTCCTCAGGGCGAGAGATTGAGGAAATCAGACAATTCTTGTTCTCCTGGATCTCTCCTCAGCATTTGACACTGTGGACCATTGTGCATTGCTTGACCACCTTAGGGATCTCTGTGGACACACCAGCACTGTCATCAGCTGGTTTGAGTCCTTTTTAACCAACAGGAGGCAACAGGTTGTGATGGGGAATTTTTCCTCCACCCCTAGCCTCCTATCTTGCGGAGTCCCTCAGTGATCGGTATTAGTCCCAATGTTGTTCGCAGTGTACATGCTACCCCAGGGAGGGCTCATTAGGAAGTATGGCTTGGGTTTTCATTGCTATGCTGATGATACCCAGCTATACTTTTCCTTTGCCCCAGTAACATCCAACGCGGTAGATGTGCTAAATAACTGCCTTGCTGCAGGGACGCCATTTCAGATTTCAATGGGGCCGGGCAACAACTACCAGTCAGAGTGGCTGTGGGGGCAGGGCCATGGGCTGAGTGGAGGTGGGGCCAGTTGCTGAATGGGGCGGGGTCAGGGGCACGTAGACCATGGCCACCATAAGCTAAGCTGGACTGGAACAAATCTGAATCGGGTAGGAAAAGTTACACGTCTGTTGTGTTCTCAGTTGCAGTCTTAATAAAAATGAAAAAAATGAGACTGTATTACTAAGATACTGGCAATAAACAGGGGAAGGAAGAGGATAAACCTGGAAGTAAGGAGGGGACTGGAATCTCTATCGGGGGGGAACAGGGATGGGGTGTAAAGAGGTAGGTCCAGGGCTTCCTATGGGGATGGGTTGGGACAGACTGGATGGATCAATGGGGTCATTCTCTGCCATCTGATTTCTATGTTTCTATTTTAACTGTACCAAATAATATTATGGCAGATAAAGGGAAACCTCCTCCTAACACTGGGTCAGCAATATTTTGAGACAGACAAAGAGGGGAAGTGGTTGGCCTGACACCTAGGATGGGAGGTGGCAGAGAAAAACATTTTACAACTACAGGAGAAGTATGGGGAGTCAGTAGTGGACCAGTCAGCTATACAGGAGGCATTTACTAGCTTTTATCAGAAGCTATACATCTGAGAAGTTCCGTACAGTGTTCCTAGCCCTGACATCTTCTTGGACACCCTACCCTTCCCAAGGATTTCTGTCGCAGACAGAGAAGGACTGGAGGAGGATGTTACTTCAAAAAAGGAGGAAACAGCAGTAAAGTCACTCCAACTTGCAGTGCCATGTCCCAGTGGGATCCCAGCTAATATCTACAAGTTCTTCTGGGAGGACCTCAACCTCCCTATGCAGGCAATGGTGTTGGAGGATCTATAATCAAAGTGACTGTACCCCTTGCATTGCCTGGTAACAATCACAGTCCTCCTGAAGCCAGGGAAGGACACTACCTTGTGTGGTTCCTGCTGCTCTCTTTCTCTGCTGAACATGGGCTACAAGGCGGTGGCTAAGGTGTTGGTGGGGAGATTGGAGGGAATACTGCCAGCAATCCTCCATGATGATCAGGCAGTGTTTGTGAAAGGCTGGCATGATATGAAAAACATCAGAAGGTGACTTGACATCGTGGTGGAGGTCTGGGGGGTCGGGGCTGCTCAATCTGGACTGTTGGTGTAATACCGCAGGATATGGGAAATAAGCTTCCCTCTATCTGTCTCGTCATTTTGTGAGATGAATTTGTTTTCTTTTATTCAAAAAAAAATGATTCTGCATAAGGGAAAATAAGGAGTGCTGAGTAAAAGCAGAATTGCTTTCAAGTCAGGTCAATTCTGCAGGTGGTAGGGCTACTGCTGAGCCACCGGGCTGGCACTGGCAGGTAGAAGGGCTACTGCTGAGCCAACAGGCTAACATGGCAGGTGGAAGGGCTACTACTGAGCCCCTTGGCTAGCAAGGCAGGTGGTAGGGCTACTGCTGAGCCATTGGTCTAGCAACATTGCAGGTGGAAGTGCTACTGCTGAGCCACTGGGCTGGCACTGGCAGGTAGAAGGGCTACTGCTGAGCCACCAGGCTAAAATGGCAGGTGGAAGGGCTAGTGCCAAGCCACTGGGCTAGCAAGGCAGGTGGGAGGGCTACTGCTGAACCACTGGGCTGGAATGGCAGGTGGAAGGGCTACTGCTGAGCCAGTGGGCTGGCATGCATGGCAGGTGGTAGCCAGGGCTACTGCTGAGCCACTGGGGCAGCCTATGAACCTGCCCTAATTAAGAAATTTTTAATGCAAAAAAAGTTGTGTGGCCACAGATGGATAGGATATCTTTCTATACTATGATATTATAAATCAATCAGGACCCAATGAGTACAGGAATAGAGAGAGAACTTAAGAAAGTCCCATCATCAACAAGCAAATTTTGCTTCTGTGAATCAAATCAAATTTAAATAATCCTCTTGCACACATTTGTATACATGCTGGGGGGGGGGGGCACAGTATCTTGGAATCATTGTGATCACTTAACTGCCTGCATTGTGGGGGAATGACGTTCCTGCTGTTTGTTGAACCAATGGCTGTATGTGATATTCTGAGTGACCTCTCCCTCCACCGTGGGTCAGGGTGTACAGTATCTAGTAATACAATGTACAGTAAGGCTCAGAACAGGGGTGGGTTTAATCTTTACCCTTCAAATCCATTCTGCTTCAGAGGGCCACTTCAGAGATGTTGACAAAGTCTAAGGCACATTTAAGGATTCCTCACTAAAGAACTCATTTCCAGGTTAACCTTGTGCTGGTGAGCCCACCAAATAATAAGCAAATTTGTTTTTCTATTTAATTTTTTATAACTTGTTTTAAAATAAAACAATAGCATATTAGCTCAAATGTCTGCCAGACATAGGACATCAGTATTGCATACCTGCTACTGTCTTTTACTGTCTTCTTTTACTTCCTCCGACTTCTGTGATAGCTTACTTAGCTCAGCTCTCCTCTGTCTGTCTGACTGTCTGTCTACAGTGCCTGGGGCTCCAACTGCAGCTGCCCATCCACCCAATCGACTGACAAACAAAAAACAAACTCGGACTCAACTCGTGTGGTGTCTGTGCCTCTCCACGTCTATCGCTCACTCTTCTTAGTTGAAAATAGAAGCTCTTCTCTTGTTGACTCCCGTCTCCCGACCAACGACCATCCATTTCCCGCCTCTGCCCCTGCTCGCACTCATCAGGCAGGCTTCTCTCGCTTACAAGTGACATTGGGTCGACATCATGACCTGTCCCACCCCCTGGCCTCCCTAGCCAGTCACAGTAGACTGTAGCTAAGTCCTGGCTCAGCGCATATGCACTGAGGTGCAGCTAGCGCTATGCACACTGGTACTACCAGTCTTTTTTCAGGAAGGAGCCATGAGCCATTGGGACCAGTCCAACATCCTGTGATTGTGTTTGTTTGCTGCCTGTGGCAGGGGGGAGGGGGTCTGATGAGTGCGGGCGGCAGGCAGTGGCACATTTTTATTTTATTTAAAAAGACACTGCAACAGAACAAAACACTACCCTGGCTACAATGTGGGGGGGGGGGGCAAGTGCCATCCTGCCCTCCCAAATGGCACCCCTGCCTTGCTGAGATTAACAACTGGATGGCCTCCAGCTGGTTGCGACTAAACCCCAATAAGACAGAGGTATTGGTGGTGGAGTCGAACCAAGCGCGTGATAGAATGGCCTCTGAATCAGAGACTGGACTTGTCCTGGGATCTGTTTCATTGAAGACCTCCTCTAGGTTGCAAAATCTTGGTGTCATTCTGGATAGGAGTTTGACTATGGAGGGGCAGATATCCTCCACTGTCCACTCCTGTTTTTTCCATCTCAGAAATGTCGCCAGAATAAAGCCCCTTGTTCCACCTCTGGACCTCCCCACTATGATGCATGCCTTAGTTACATCAAGGCTTGACTACTGTAATGTGCTGTACCTCGAGGTCGAAGGAGGATCTCTATGCAGACTGCAGCTAATGCAGAACACAGCTGCCCAGTTACTTGCTGGGCAGCCAAAATTTTGCCATATTACACCGGTGTTGCGTGAGCTGCACTGGCTGCTGGTCAGGTGGAGGATCCTCTTTAAGGTGGGTCTTCTCACCTATAAGGCCCTACACTGTCAGAGCCCTGGTTATCTGTCTGACCTTCTTGTACCTGCTCTCTCTGTCCGCCCCCTCCTTTCCTTCTGTGGAGGCCCCCTAGTGATTCCAAGGACGAGGTTGAAATCTGCTGGTGACAGGACTTTTAGTGTCACCGTTCCCGTCCTCTGGAATTTGCTGCCCCTCGGGGGTTAAGGGGGCCCCTACTTTAGAGGTATTCAAGGCCCGCCTCAAGGCTCTCCTATGTGCTCAGGCATTTCTGGATTGAATGGTTCATTTATTGATCTGATTTGTTCATACATTTTTACATGTCGCATTACTATTTTGTCTTTTTAATTATTTTGTATCTAATGCTTCTATTTCTGAAGATGTGTTTATTTGTTTGTACAGTGCCCAGAGCCTCCGGGATTGGGCATTTTTAAATACATTTTGCCTTGCCTTGTTTTATGACATATGTTGCATAAATCTGATCATGTTATAATGTCTCTCATATGCAGAGTATATCAAAGCGCTTTACAAAACAATTAGTTAGATAGTGGTAGCGCAGGGTCTGCTTGGAACACAACCAACATCTTTAACTACTCCCTGTGCACTGGTTCCTTGTGGTCAACAAGATCAAAGGCCTTTGTGAGGTCAACAAACACTGAGCCAGTGAAGTGGCCTTCGTCATTTGCTTTGTCAGTGAGGTGAATGGATTTGGTCAGAGCTGTCTCATTGTTGTGGCCAGCTCTGAATCCATGCTGTGTATCTGCTTGCAAATTATATTTCTACAAATATTTGATGGTTTGGCCAAGGATGATTTTTTCAATAATTTTGGACAGAGAAGCCAGGAGGGAGATGGGCCTGAAGTTAACGATATCATTTTAGGGGCCAGATTTGTGAAGGGGTTTGATGGTGGTGCATTTCCATTTTAGGAGGAAGGAACCAGTGCAGAGGTAGTAGTTAAAGATGTTGGTTCTGTTCCAAGCAGACCCTGCGCTAGCAGTATCTAACTAATTGTTTTGTAAAGTGCTTTGATATACTCTGCATATGAGAGATGTTATGATATAATCAGATTTATACAACACATGTTAGAAAACAAGGCAAGGCAAGGCAAAATTTATTTAAAAACGCCCAATCCCGTAGGCTTTGGGCCCTGTACAAACAAATAAACACATCTTCAGAAATAGAATCATTAGATACAAAATAATTAAAAAACACAAAATAGTAATGCGACATGTAAAAATGTCTGAACAAATCTGATCAAAAAATTAACCATTCAATCCAGAAATGCCTGAGCACATAGGAGGGTCTTGAATACCTCTAAAGTAGGGGCCCCCTTAATTCCAAGGGGCAGCAAATTCCAGAGGACGGGAGCGGCGACACTAAAAGCCCTGTCGCCAGCAGATTTCAACCTCATCCTTGAAATCACTAGGGGGCCTCCACAGGAGGAAAGGAGGGGGCGGACAGAGAGAGCAGGTACAAGAAGGTCAGACAGATAACCAGGGCCCTGACTGTGTAGGGCCTTAAAGGTGAGAAGACCCACCTTAAAGAGGATCCTCCACCTGACCAGCAGCCAGTGCAGCTCACACAACACCGGTGTAATATGGCAAAATTCTGGCTGCCCAGCAAGTAACCGGGCAGCTGCGTTCTGCACTAGCTGCAGTCTGTGTAGAGATCCTCCCGCGACCCCGAGGTAGAGCGCATTACAGTAGTCAAGCCTTGATGTAACTAAGGCATGCATCATAGTGGGGAGGTCCAGAGGGGCTTTATCCTGGCGACATTTCTGAGATGGAAAAAACAGGCGTGGACAGTGGAGGATATCTGTGCCTTCATAGTCAAACTCCTATACAGAATGACACCAAGATTTCACACCCTCGAGGAGGTCTTCAATGAAACAGATCCCAGAACAAGTCCAGTCTCTGATTCAGAGGCCATTCTATCACGCGCTTGGTTCGACTCCACCACCAATACCTCTGTCTTATTGGGGTTTAGTAGCAACCAGCTAGAGGCCATCAGTCGTTAATCTCAGCAAGGCAGGAGTGCCATTTGGGAGGCAGAGGCACTTGCCCCCTACACCGTGCAACCAGGGTAGTGTTTGTTCTGTTGCAGTGTCTTTTTAAAAAAAAAACAAAATGCCACTGCCTGCCGCCCGCACTCATCAGACCCCCCGCTGTAGGCAGCAAACAAACACAATTGCAGGATGTTGGACCGGTCCCAATGGCTCATGGCTCTTCCTGCAAAGACACTGGTAGTACCAGTGCGCATAGCGCTAGCTGCACCTCAGTGCATATGCGCAGAGCCAGGACTTAGCTACAGTCTACTGTGACTGGCTAGGAGGCCAGGGGGTGGGACAGGTCATGATGTCGACCCAGCATCACTTGTAAGCCAGAGAAGTCTGCCTGATGAGTGCGAGCAGGGGCAGAGGCGAGAAATGGATGGTTGTAGGTCAGCAACATGGGTTTCTCCCCTACAATGGTCTGGTGGAAAGACTGACAGGGTTGAGAGTAGGCTCTTTGATTGTTAGATGGATTGAAAACTGGCTAGCTGGACACACTCAGAGAGTAGTGTTTGGTAAGGAACTCCTGAACCTTAGAGAGGTCAGTAGTGAGGTACCGCAGGGATCGGTCCTGGGTCCAATCCTGTTTAATGCATACATATCAGACATCAGGGAGGGTATAGGGTGTGAAATGAGTCTCTTTGCTGACGACTCCATGATGAGAGCAGTAGTTGAGGGAGAAGAGGGGAGGTTGGCCCTGCAAGAGGACCTGGACATCCTGGAAAGGTGGGCTCGCACATGGAAATTAAATTTCAATATCACCGAGTGCAAGGTGTTACATCTTGGGTTGGGAAACCATAAACACAAGTACACCCTTGGAGGGGAGGCTCTGGAGGCCTCAACAGGGGAAAAAGACCTAGGGGTCATGGTGGATGCATGTATGAATAACTCTGAGCAGTGCATGAGAGCAGCTAACAAAGCAAACAGGATGTTGGGATGCATCGTAAGGGGGATCACCTGTAGGAGCAGGGAAGTGATTCTGCCGCTGTACAATGGACTGGTTAGACCACACCTTGAGTACTGTATACAGTACTGGAGACCACACTTGAAGAAGGACATACAGCTCCTGGAGAGGGTGCAGAGGAGGGAAACTAAGATGATATGAGGACTATGGGATTTGACGTATGAGGACAGACTTGAGGAGCTCTGCCTGTTTTCATTGGAGGAGAGGAGAGACAGAGGGGACATGATTGAGGTCTTCAAGTACCTCAAGGGAATAAATAGGGTAAACACCAAGGGGACTTTTAGACTAAAGCAGGAAGGTATCACCAGAGGGCATGATTTGAAGTTGGAAGGTGGAAGAGTGAGGGGAGAAAAGAGGAGGAGGTTTTTCACTGAGAGGGTAGTGGATCCTTGGAATGCACTGCCTGGCAAGCTGGTTCAGAGATCCACAGTGGAGGGCTTCAAGAGAGGGTGGGACAGACACAGAAATCGGATGTATCAGATGGTGGTCTGGCCCAGGGGGCTGGGGATGGATGATAGGGGTTTTTGGAACACAAGGGGGGAGGGCCTCGGTACCCAACTAGGGATCTGAGGTTCGAGCAGACTCAATAGACTGTATGGCCTAATCTGCTGGCAATTAGTATGTATGTTAGTATGTAAGACAAAGGTAAAGTAGATGCCCTTAACAGATATTTCTGCATGGTGCTCACACTGGAGGACAAGGGGCTGATGCCTGACTGTACCATCAGTGCAGAGGGGGAAGGGTCAGTGTTGATCCCATTCCAGTTAGACGTGTACTGACATGCTAAACCACCCTGGATGGCTCACTTTGGAGCTAGTCTCTGCCTACAAGTACCTGGGAGTTTGGCTGGACAGCCACCTCAACTACTCCACCCACATTGAGGCCATCTGCACTAAACTCCGGCCCAAACTCACCATCCTCTATCACCACAAAGCTAGCCTACCTAACTCAACCCACTGCAAGCTCATACGTAAAACAATCTTGCCCGTTATAGACTATGCTGACATAGTCTATGGTACTGCCCCACCCTCCTATCTCTCCAGACTAGACATCCTTCTTAACTCTTTCTGCCAATTCGCCACTGCCTCTCCCCCACTCTCTCACCACTGCCCACTCTATGCTACACTCTCCATAGCCCTGCTCTCCCACAGGAGAACCATCCACTGTGCCTCCTTCATAGCAAACTATTGGCTTGGTTCCCTTCCCCCTTACCTCACCTCTCTCCTTACCCCTGCCACCTCCCCAAACTACCCTCTTCGCCAAAGGGACCCATACACTTTCCACCTACCACGCCCTCACACTCTTACAGGTCAAGCGGCCTTTTCGGACCATCTCCCCCTTCTCTGGAACAACCTTCCTTCCAACCTTCACCTGTCCGCTTCTCGCTCTAACTTTATGCAACTCCTTAGACTCCTCCCCACCCCACACTTGGTTCCCTTCCCCCTTACCTCACCTCTCTCCTTACCCCTACCACCTCCACAAATTACCCTCTTCACCAAAGGGACCCATGCACTTTCCACCTGCCCCACCCTCACACTCTTACAGGCCAAGTGGCCTTTTCGTATCATCTCCCTCTTCTCTGGAACAACCTTCCTTCCAACCTTCGCCTGTCCACTTCTCACTCTAACTTTATGCAACTCCTCAGACTCCTCCCCACCCCACACTGTCCAAAATGCTCCAATGATCCCAGGACCCAGCAGAGGTTCCTCACAGTCTCTACTTACCTACCATAGCCCTTGTCAATAATCCTGCCTCACTCCATCTATTTTTTACTCTGCATATTAACTCACTATAAATTATAGAAATTGTACTGTACTCTTTGTAAAACTATCTATACGTGCTGTCAATATTTGTTTTGTACTCTCTGTGAAAATGTCTGTACATTGCTGTTTGAATTCCTCACCATTCTGTTATTCTTTTTCCTCTCTGTATTCTCTGTACCCGGGTCGCACCTGGAAATGAGCCTCAGCTTAGTGTGTCTTTCCCGGTCATCAAATTTTAAATGAATAAAAATAAATACAAAAAGTGGATAAGACCATGGGCCTGGATGGACTACATCCCTATGTGCTTAAGAAGAGGGGGCAGGTCCAAAATAAACTGTTAACTGAGCTATTCAATAGTACACTGTAGACAGGGATAGCACCCAGGGACTGAAGGACGATAACTGCAGTTCCTCGGCACAACAGCAGGATGATCTAGGTAACTACAGGTAAATGGACTCCAGGACAAATGACAACATAGATTCATGGGGGGTGGGGAGCATGTCAGGCAAACCTAATTGATTTCTTCCATTGGGTGACAAAGGCAGTGGGCAAAGGAAAGGTGGTGGACATACCTTCACTTCAGTAAAGGTTTTGATTCCATCCGGCAAGGACAGTTGGTCAATAAAATGCAGGACCTTGTGGTAGGTGGCAAAATTACTAGGTAGATGGGAAAATAGTTAAGTGACAGGACCCAGATGATAGTAATAAATGGTGAGCTTTCCGGGGTCAGGGGGTCACTAGTAGAATGCCACAGGGATCAGTCTTGGGACCTGGCCTCTACTACATCTTTATTTCCAAAATAGGAGTAGGGATTTAGGGCAAAATATTTTGTCTTTACAGGTGATACTAAGATCTATGGCTGGGTGGATAGTGAGGAAGGTGTTATAATTATGAAGAAGAACCTGGCTGGATTGAAAAGTTGGTAAAAAATAAGGCACATAGAATGTAATGCCAAAATGTGCAAGGTAATGCACATAGGGACAAGGATCCCTAACACAGAATACAACATGGGGGCAGTAGTAGTAGTGGAAACCCCTACAGAAGAATGGGACTTGGGAGTAATTATTTCAGACAGTCTGAATACATCAACACAATGCAACAGGATAGTTGGGAATTGTTTAGATTCAGTGGGAGCACAAACACCAGAGATTACTCCACGAAGCTGCCGGGGTGGGGGGGAGCGAGTTTAAGAGAGAGATCAGGAAGTACTTTTTCATGGAGAGAATGGTGGAGGGGTGGAACCAGATGTTGGAGGAAGTGGTCTCTGCAAAATCAGCAGGGGGATTCCAGCAAAGTTGGGACAGATACAACGGTTTGGTAAAGACTGCGCCACAAAGGCAGGGGTCAGGGGAGAGTGAAGAGCCTCCAAGGCTGTCTCATTCAACATTAGTTAATTAGGAATGATAAGGTACGATGCACCAACAGGCTTTTTCTGCTGACAGATTCTATGTTTCTGTGTTTCTAAAGAACCATATGCAGTATACCAACAAACAGACAAAATATAAATGAAGTGCAGCAATGAATAAGGCAAATATTTGGCAGTGTCAGTGGCTCGGTAGGTAGCACACTTGCCTCTGAGGCCGGGAGATCAGAGGGCTGTGGGTTCAGTTCCCACACCTGGCACTTAGGTTAATATCCCAGTACTGACACTGCAGTGCAGCATGAGAAGGGTGCTGCACTTCTGAGGTGCCGTCTTTCAGATGAGATGTTAAATCGAGGTCCCATCTGCCTGGATTGGTGGTAGTTCAGGTGGATGTTAAAGATCCCATGGCACTTATCAAAAAAGAGTAGGGGAATTTCCCCGGTGTCCTGGCCAAATTTCCCTCATTCACTAAAAATACCACCAACAGCTTAATCTGGTTCAAGGTCAGTTGGCATTCATCTGTATCCCCCTCCCCCGAGTCGTGCCTGAAAATAGGCAGAATTTGTCTAGTGCACTTACCCGGTCAACAAAAACTAAATTAATAAAAATAATTAAAAATAGAATTGTAAAACCACAAAATAACACCTACTTTCTAATGCAATTCAATATGGGTAGCATATGCAAATACCCATGAAGGACCTTTGACTGGCTTGGCATTAATCAGGACTGTATGATGCCAAAAGGCCTTACAAACAATCTGCAAAGGTTGAAAACAGCAGACCAGCATCAGCGTGCCATATTGGTGCATCGGTCAAGAAGGAGGAACCAGCCTGGCTATATTAATGATTTGGGTTTGCTTTACGCGGTGGGGGAGAGGGTTATGTGTCATCATATATTTCTTGAAAAGTTATTTTTTTTGCTAATGCCCTTCCAGGGTAACCCTTGCTTCAGTACTTTTGCTCTGGATTCTTGTCTTTTTTAATTGCCCTGTTATTCTGGCCTCAGAAATTTGACCCAGACCATCAATATCATCAGGCTGGTTCCCATTCTTTCTAGGCGGATGCACAGCTATGCTTAAACAGAATGAAAGGTGCAGTATACATCACAATTTTCACCATAACATGCACTGTTGCTTTAAACTTTAAAACAGCAGAATCTTTTCACACCCATTTCCAGTTAGTACTCTCTCTCTCTCTCCCTCCCCCTCTTTCTCTCTCTCCCTCTAGTCATTAAATAGCCTCAAGTCAAAAACAGCAAACTTTTCTGGCACTCCCCAACCCCAGCCCCCAGCCTGAGAAATTTTTTTTCAAAATTCAGCTGAGGACTGCGATCACTATCAAACTCAAAATTAGCACCTGCTTCCTTTCAGAGAAAACATTGATTTTTCTACATCCTCTCAGCAGTGGTCGGCAGAGCTTTACTGATTAATTCTGTACTGTGGATTTCTCTGCACTGCTAGCTGTGTTTCTGTGCTAGTTATACCAGTGCTTTAATTGCCTGATTGTTGCCTGCACTGTTTTGTACCTGAATCCTACGGTGCATTAATTCTGGATGCCTGTTAGGGCTAGACTGCTGTATTTTCCCACTGCTTCCCTTGTACCAGCCATCACTGTCTATGCCTGAAGGTGGCTTGGCTAGTGGCAGCGTGACTCTGGTGTAGCCTGTTCCACTTTCGGGTTAGCCATCTGAACTCCCTGTCTCTCCTGCACACACTCATTTGTCTCCCAACCCTTCAGACCACCCAACTTCCCACCCTGCTCTTTGCAGCCTTTGTTTTGTGTCTGCCCTAGTGAGCCCTGTAATCTGAGTATTTATTCTTCCCCTTGAGGCTAGCAACTCCATTCCTGCCCTCCCTCCTCCTCACCTCGGAGCAACAGACTGCTCCACCGGGCAGGTAACTACATCCTCTCAGCAGTGGTGCACTGCACTGTCCTTGCCACCCCCCACCCAGGGGTGGTCTTATTTTTATTTCTGCCAGATCACTTCTGCACCCCTATCTTGACTGCCCCCTTGGACTTGCCCACCCCTCCCCAGAAGAAACATAGTAGGCACCTCCCATTGCTCCTCCACTACAGTATAGCCTCTTTCTAAACAACTGCAGAGACCATCCAAACTGTACCCACACTCCCTGGCTCCATGTACTGTCCCTCCTCCTATTATTTATCCCCTACACCGTATACCACCACACATCTGATATACTCTGTCCCTCTTAGTGCAAGTGTTACCCACTGGAGTGGGTGCTGTGGGATTTGAAGCTGGCCAGCTCTATATCTGCTGCAACAGTCTGGAGCCCTAACCCCTAGGCCAGTACTGCCAACAGGTGCTACTGTTGACTAATAATTATAACAAGTGCAAATGAAGCCTGTTTTTATCCCCCTACTGGCAACCTTTCTTCTAGGCTTGCTGGTGGGGACTGACTTCTACGCTACAGTGCTTGTCTTTGATCAAGAAAATATATCCTTCTTCACGCTTCTCCACAGGTCTGTTATACCTCCCCCTGTGAAGGAAAGATGGGAACTAACTCCCTTGGGCCTTATCCTCTTTGCTTTTTTCTCCAATCAGGAACATTGCCTACTAAGTTTTTTCCCCCCACTCCCTCTCTCTATCACCCTCCCTATTACCCCACCCATACTGTCCTCCATTCTCCCTGCTACCATTGGCAGGTGATGTTGAGAGAAACCCAGGCCCCACAAATATCCCTATTGCCCATTTCAACCATGCATGGGCTAGCTCCTTTGGGTTAAAACTTGCTGAGAATGGGATCAGAGCAGTGCAACAGGAGTTTGTGGAGTTGGGGAGGGGCCTTAGACAAGTGGCACACACGGTAACTTTCTCGGAAGTGCTACCTGCCTATGGCATGGATGAGGCTAGGGTACTCCACATCATGGCATTCAATGACTGGTTGAAAAACTGGTGCAGAGCTCAGGGATTTGGCTTCATTGGGGACTGGGGCTCCACCTGGAGGGATACAGGCCTATACTGGCACGATGGTCTGCATCTGTCCAGGGGGGACCCAGAATCCTAGGTGATAGGTTGAAATGCTTCATTGGCAAGCATTTAAACTAGCCAATGGGGAGGCACTGAAAGGAGAAGGAAATCCTAGTCCCCAAAAAATCAGGGTAGTTAGTGAGGTAAACACCAACATAGGGCAGTCAATAGGGAGAAAGGCAGGGGGTAAATGGATAAAAAGACAAAGGCAGTAAGCACAGGGATGGGGCAAAAAGAAATAAGGCCATAAAAAAATGGAGGGTAATGAGTACCAATGCCTGTAGTCTAAGTAAAAAACTCCACGAAATGGTGGCGTTGATGGAAGAGAGATGCCGGGATATCGTGGCAGTCACAGAAACATGGTACACAGAGAACCATGACTGGGATGTCAACATACCAGGGTACACAATCTACAGGAGGGACAGGGAGGGTAAAAGAGGAGGAGGAGGAGCAGCTCTCTATGTAAGGGAAGGGATCAAAGCAACAGAACTAAAGGGTAAACAGGGAGGAGAGGAGGCACTGTGGGTCACCCTGGAGACTGAAAATGGCACCACAATCCGCATAGGAGTTGTATACAGACCCCCATCTCAAGGGGAGGAAATGGACAAGGAAATGACAGAAGGCATCCTTAGGATGGAAGAGAAAGGGGAGATATTGCTGATGGGGGACCTGAATATGCCAGATGTTAACTGGAGCACCTTTGCTGCAGCCACATCCAAGAGCAGGGTCATTCTCGATGCCCTACAGTGGGCATGCCTCAGAGAGCTAGTTTTGGAACTCACTCGAGAGGGAGCACTGTTAGACCTGGTACTCTCAAATGGGGACAGAGAGAGGATCTCAGATCTAGAAGTGGGTAGCCTTCTGGGAACAAGCTACCACCAAACAGTGTGGTTCACGATAAACTTAGCTGTAGAGTCAAGCCACACAAAGGTGAAGGTACTGGACTTCAGGAGGGCTGATTTTGTCAAAATGGGAGAGTGTCTCAGAAAAGCACTAGCAAACAGGCAAGAAGGTGGGGTGGAGCAACAATGGGGTAACATCAAAACCACCATCGCAGAGCAACAAGCCTTTGTGTGAAGCAAATAAACAAATCAAAACGAAAGAAAAAAAACACTATGGTTCTCAAAAGAAGTGGCGGGAAAGGTAGGGAGAAAAAGATAGCATTCGGGAAGTATAAAGAAACACAGAAGGAGCAGGACAGAGAACTGTACCAGTTAAAGCAGAAGGAAGAGGGGAAGGCAGTCAGAATAGCAAAGGCCCAAACTGAGGAAAAGATAGCCAACTCGGTTAAGAAGGGAGATAAAACCTTTTATAGATACATTAGGGAGCAAAGAAAGACTAAGGCAGGGATACTGAGGCTGAATAAAGAGGAAGATGGTTGGGCAGAGAGTGACAGTGAAAAAGCAGGGATACTGAACGAATACTTCTGCTCAGTATTCACAAAGGAAGAGCGGGGGAGATACCTAATTCAGTCAATAGAAGCACTCTGGATAGGAGGTTGATATTAGCCTTTTCACAGAAGAAAAGGTTCTGAAAGAACTCCTAAAACCGAAGGTGGATAAAGCAATGGGGCCTGATGGGATTCACCCCAGAATTCTAAAAGAACTAAGGGAAGAACTAGTAACACCACTGACTACCCTTTTTAATAAATCATGGGAGGATGGTGTGGTACATGAGGACTGGAGGAGGGCAGATGTGATTCCCCTTCACAAAAGTGGGAGCAAGACAGAGGCAGGAAACTACAGACCTGTCAGTTTGACCTCAGTGGTAGGGAAAATGATGGAATTACTTCTGAAGAAAAGAATTGTTGAGTACCTAGAGGCCAGTGGGACAGGACCCAAGGCAGCATGGATTCACAGCAGGAAGGTCATGTCCGATGAATCTAATTGATTTCTTTGACTGGGTGACCAAAGTAGTAGACCAGGGAGGGGCTGTGTACATGGCCTACCTAGACTTTAGCAAGGCATTCGACACAGTCCCACAGAAAAGATTAATAAACAAATTAGCCAGCCTGAGAGTGGGTCCCAGGGTGGTAGCCTGGGTAAAACACTGGCCGGACAACATGAAACAGAGAGTAATAGTAAATGGAGTCCACAGTGAAGAAAGGGGGGTTACTAGTCGGGTACTGCAGGGTTCACTACTGGGGCCAGTCCTTTTTAATGTCTTTATACGTGACATTGCAGAAGGACTGGAAGGAAAAATATGTCTCTTTGCAGATGACACAAAGATCTGCAACAGGGTTGATATGCAAGGTGGGGTGGAAAGGATGAAAAGGGACTTGGCAAGGTTGGAGGAATGGTCAAATGTATGGCAGCTTAGCTTCAATGCAAAGAAGTGCAAAGTAATGCACCTGGGAAACAAAAACCCAGGGGAAAAGTACACAATGGGGGGTGAGATATTGACAACAACAAAAATGGAAAGGGACCTGGGAGTAGTCATATCAGATGACCTAAAGGTGGGCCAGCAATGTGAGAAGGCAGTAAGAAGGGCTGGGGGATACTGGGATGCATAGGGAGAGGAATCACCAGTAGAAAACAGGAAGTTGTCCCTCTGTACAGACAGTTGGTAAGACCACATCTGGAGTACTGTGTACAGTTCTAGAGACCCCATCTCCGAAAAGACATTGACAGGGTGGAAGCTGTCCAGAGGAGGGCAACCAAAATGGTGCAGGGTATGCACCAGAAGTCATATGAAGAAAGACTAAAGGAGCTTAAGGTGTATAGCCTTGAGGAAAGGAGGGAGAGGGGGGACATGAAACTTCAAGGGAATCAACAAAGGCCAAGAGGGCAGTATCTTTCAGAAAAGGAGATGTGCAAGAACAAAGGGGCATAATTTGAAGATAGAGGGGGGATGTATCAGAGGTAATGTGAGGAAGTATTTCTTCACATAGAGGGTTGTAGATGCATGGAACAGCCTTCCTGAGGAGGTCATAGAGTCAAAAACAGTGGGGGAATTCAAGAATGCATGGGACAGTCATAAGGCAATTCTAGTGGGGGATAGGAGGAAGTAGGCTGTTGGTTAACTAGGATCTGCAGCTTATCCATTAGGTAGGGAAATGGGCAGACTAGGTGGGCCAAACTGTCCTTATCTGCCATCAGATTCTATGTTTCTATGTTTCACTTAAACATGCAGCCTCTTGGCCAAATTCTCCAACCTAGAAGCCTGGGTGTCCCTCTATAAGCCAAACCTCCTCGGTCTAATGGAAACTTAGCTTAAACCACAGGTCCCTGATTCTACATACCACCTGCCGGGCTACTCCATGCTGCGTCAGGACAGATACGGTGAAAAGAAGGGTCATGGTGGTGTGGCACTGTACTTCAGGTAACCCCTCTCAGCCACCACTGTTCTCTGCCCTGAACCCTCATCCCCCTGCGACTGGCTCATTGATGAAATGACCCTGAGTTCTACAAAAAAGATCCTCATGGGATGCTGCTACAACCCTCCCCTAGGGGGCATCCCTGGCCTAACAAACCACCTAGCAGGTCTGGGTCAACTCTCCCCGCCCAGGGACACTATCCTACTTGGTGACTTCAACCTTATCTGGTTAAGTACCATGGAATCTGACTACTCCAACCTACTAAAGCAGTAGAACCTTGTGCAAACTATCACCATCCCCACTAGACACAACACTCATACGCAAAACCACTCTTTGCTGGACTGGGTGGTAACTAATAGAGAGGATGAGGTACTTCAAGCAGGGACTTTATAGGACTCTATCAATGATCACTCCCCCACATACATAATTTGGTCCACCAAAACCAAGCGCCTCGCCCCCCCCAAATACCTGTCTTTCAGGAACTTCAACTGTTCTGACACCTCCAGCCTCCTCCTCCTCCTCCAGGACGTCCAGGCAGTGAACTGGCATACTCTCTACTCCCTCACAGATGTGGCATCTGCAGTTAGATTTTTCACAGATACCCTATTTCAAATCCAGGACCTGCACTTCCCACTCTCTACCCGAAGAGTGAGAGGGAGCTGCACTCGCTGCATCTCCAAAGAACTTCTAGCCCTAATGAAAGAGAGGGAGGGATAGAAAGTGGGCTAATTTTAAAACATCCCCCTCCCTCTGGAATGATTATAGGCATCTGTATAATAGATGCAAACAAACCACCAAGTCCGTGAAATGGAAATACTACCATAACCTGCAAAGAGACAACCTCAGTAACCCCCATCACTTTTGGGCCTCCATTGGCTCCATGCTAAACCCATGGACACACAGCCCTGTCATTCACCTTAGCTCCCCCTCAGGCCTTTTAACTGATTCCCCCGAGGTCACCATGCCTTCAACACAAAATTTACAGACCTCTCTGTCCCCCAAGTAAGCTACCTACCTACCTACCACCCACCCACCTAGCCCTGGTGACCAGTCCATGTACTCCTCTCCCACTGGTATTCCCCCCCTTTCTACTTCAGAGCCATCTCCTACAGGGATACCATCAAACTTATCAAGAGCCTCCCGAGCAGGGGCAGCCCTGGTAGTGATGGTCTCTTCCCCTCATTTCTTAAGCTCGTTGCCCCTCTATCTCCAAACCCCTCACCTTTATCTTTAACTTAGCGTTGGCCACATCAAACATGCCTGCCTCCTGGAAGAATGCCAAGGTTGTGCCAATCTTTTAGGCTGGTGACGCCCTTTTTCCAGACAACTATAGGCCAATCTCCATCCTCCCCCACCTGAACAAACTCCTGGAGAAAATTGTCCACTACCAGCTCTCCGAACACATTGGGAAATATAACCTCTTCTGCCTTCAACAACATGGGTTCCAGAAACACCAAAGCACCACATTATCCTTGGCCCACTTTACTAATCACGTCTTCTGGAACATGGACTTGCGAAATGCCACAAGTGCAGTATTTGTGGACCTGACAAAGGCCTTTGATCTTGTCGATCAACCCTTCTCCATGCTAAACCTTGGCTGCTTGACTGAGACCTCTTTGTGGTTCCAGAGCTATCTCTTGGGCAGATCCCAATCTGTGAATATCAGTACAGCCAACTCCCTGGCCATGTCCGTTTCCACTGGGGTCCCACAGGGCTCCATCCTGGGCCCCCTGCTGTTTTCCCTCTTTATAAATGCCCTTCCTGCCAAAAGTCTTTCCTGTGAGGCCCTACTGTATGTTGACAATCTGATCCTCTTCCACAGTGACAAGTCCCTAACAAATCTATCCTTCACTATTACCCAAAACCACAGGGCAGTCCACAATTAGTTTCTGTCCAACAGCTCTTAGTTAATGAAAAAAAGACTAAAGCAATGCTACATGAGTCCAAACCTCACCTTGCTAATATCATCAAATCTAATTCCTCCCTCAGAGTACTCACACCTGATGGCCCCTCCCTGCAGAATGTTCCCTGCTTTAAATACCTGGGTGTAACCCTGGACCCTTCCATTTGATTCATGGAACACATTAACAACACAGTGCATAGGGTCAACCAGAAGCTTTGGGCTGCCTTTCGACTAAAACACTACCTGACCACCGAGGCGCGCCAAGCCATTGTCTAAGGCAATCTCCTCCCCCTGACAGATTACTGCTCCCCTATTTACTCCCATGTTTCCTTCTGTCTGTGCTCCAGACTTACCTCTGTCCATAACAGCATCTGTAGGTTCACACTCCTGTCACCCTACTCCATACATCACTGCACCTTATACCAGTCACTAGGGTGGCTCCCATTTCAAGGACCGTGTGACTACGCTCTTGGCTGCATCACTGATAATGCCATTAGAGGTGGCGAATTGTCACCATACTCATCCCTCTTTAAGGGCAGAATGGCACCCAGGTGTCTCCGGGTATCCTCGGTACCCCCACTGGAAGTCTCTAGGATCTCCACCATCCTGGGAAGCAAAGTCCTGTCCTCTGCGGCCCCCACACTGTGGAACAAACTCTCTGCATCTCTCTACTCACTTGACTCATACCTTACCTTGAAAACCCATCTCAAGCTTGGCTGCTATCTGAAGTCAAATGTCCCTGCCTATCTGGGTAACAAAAACAAGATTTATCACTCTTATTACTGAACCCCATCCATCCTCTCCCCACATAAAGTGTGCCACTCATCTGTTCACACCTTTACCCTCTTTCTCTCTGCACTAACTCCTTACTTGTTACGGCAAAGCACTTATTTATTGTAACTGCATTCCATGTACTGTTTGAATTTATCTCATTTGTATTCAGACATAACCAGTGTCTTGTGTTCCTTCTAGTATGCATTGTGTGCATAACATTTTATTGTGTAATTTTCTACGATGTGTAGACACCTGTCCTTCTAAATCATGTAAATTGTGCTGTGTGTATTCATATGTCTCATCTTCATGGCCTAGGTCATGCCTGAAAACAGTTCTTTGGATCAGTGCACCTACCCGGTAAACAAATAAATAAATAAAATTATCTAAATTTTTCATGAGTAAACAGCTTTCCTGAATTCTGAACCAGCTGGTAGGATCAGTGGTTTGAGTACAACTGACTGGATTTACTGATCTCACTAAAGTAGTGGCTCCAGATTTGTTCATTAGTTTTGCCTAAGAGAGCTGTTTCCACAAACAGAAACACAGTAATTCTGATTTCATAGTTATAATACCCTTTATGGATTTGACAAGGCCTTTGGCTTTAATTAGTGGAGGATGACCAGGGCTGTTTAATGGGAGGGCTGAAGTCCAAGGTTCAGTGTGGGGGAATAGCTCCTCCCACATCCTAAATATAACCCAGCTTCACCCAGCAGCACATGATTGGCATGTTCTGAACCATCCACCATCCTCCTCATCCTCCTCATCCTCCTCCAGCATTCTGCTTATCCTTGGTGCTTGGCCCTCTATTCCCTACCCACTACCCAGCTTATCTACCAAAGGTGGAAACAGAGAAAGGCCAAAGTTTCATACAGTACTCACAAGCATTCACACAAAGAACTTGGGCACTCACCACCACATATGGATGTTGACACCATTTAGAGTAAAAAGGAGGAATTTATTTACATTATAGAAGACAAAAAGCACCCGACTGATGCGTTTCAGGTCACTCTTGGACCCTTTCACAATGGCTTTTGAGAAAGGGTCCAGGAGTGAGCTAAAACATGTCAGGCAGGTGCTTTTTATCTTTTATAATGTAAATAAAGTCCTCATTTTTACTCTAAATGATGTCAGCATCTATATGTGATGGTGAGTGCCCAAGTTGTTCATGTGAATTTCTTTAACTTTACTTGGGAGCACCACTGCCTTGTGTGACTCCTTTGCTTGATTTTATACACCAGTACTACTCTATTCACCAAACATTGAATTTCTTCTTTTTCATATAGGTTTTTATCCTTGTGGACTTAGCTTGTGAGCTAGCAGCCCCATCCCTGCAAGCCCCTGACAGCTGCCACCTCCCCCAAGGACCAGCCCGCAGAGTCCCCAACAGATTCCCCCTGTTGCAAGACCAGAGGCAGGAGGGATGTCCTCCCCAACCCAGAAACACAATCCAAATTATGGGTCCAATCTTCAAGTAGTGGCATGGGCAGGGGCTCATGGGCAGAGCTTCATAAGCCCATTCAGTCATTTTTTTCCTCATTTCTGCCCAACCCTGCTATGGCCAGCAGATGGTAGTGTGTGCTGTGTGGCGGCACACATGCACTGCATCAGTCCGCAGCCCCTTCCTTCATGCTATCCAGCTTGCACTGCCAACAGGTCTACAGCTGGTGGCAATCAAAGTGGAGCAGCAATTTCTCCCAGTCCAGAAGAGGAAAGTAGTCCCTGGGACACATCATACTCATCTCTCTGGTTCACCCCCAGAGACTCGGGTCCTGTTCCTGAAGCCAGGTTGCTCACATGGCGCCTTGGCCCTCCATGCCACTGGGCCAGTTGTGGTTCTTTAATTTCTAATAAGCAAGATGAAGATGATTTTAAATTGCCCATTAACAAATCCAGTTATGTGAAATAGCTGTTTTACAAATACCAAATGGTATCTATTTAGGGAATTATACTTTCTTTGCAGTGTCATTTCTGCTGATCAACTTTGTCAACTCTGCTGTAATTGCTTGTGCCCCAGGACTTCCTAGAAAATGAGCCATGCTCACTGGCATTTATTCCTGAAAAACAAAATACAAACACAGGAAATAGTCTGTATGTGGACATATACCATTGCCATTTACATATAGAATATATGACAGGCCACTGTGGTGTACAAGGAAATATACTATCAAGGGGAGCCCATATTGTAAGTTGCCACAAGGCCAAAGGGTGAGTGCCAGTGGCAGTAATTACCTCATGAGCTACCCACAGTTGTATGTTTCTTGAGTATACCACAGCTGTCTACATTTTCGTATATAATTCACTTGGATGGCTGCTGTTAGTTTTGATCACATTTGCATATACAGGGAAATGGAATACAGGGAGATAACTGCTAACCACTTCTATTGGGAAAAAATGCCATCCATGTATCCTAAAACCTTAACCACTGCCTTCCCTTTAAAAAAATGGTTTCTAAGAAATGGATTCTAACATGTTCTAGTATTATTCTGCAATAAGTCGTTAGTGTCTCAGTTAGATGTGCTCCTATTAAAACCTTGTTATGCCTATTTATACAAACTGTATCTAGCAGTATTTTTTTATCCATAATGAGACTGAATTGAACTGTATGTAGGATTTTGGTTCTCCATAGCTGACAAGAAGTTTTAGTGCATGTGTGTAACAGTGACCTGAACAGCAGGTGAGCTGCTAGTGTCATTACGGAAATTCAGAATGCTTTGTTTTTTTCTTTTTTTCTTTAAATCTTCTTCTCTCTCTCATTCTGTTTCCTAAAGGCACATCATTGTTCTTCTCACAACATTTTCAAAGATGACAAGGATTCCATGATAATTGGAAAACACAATGAGTACCTTTAAAGTCTCTTCTATGGACCACATACTAATTCCTCTGGGTCCTCCCACTGAAGCGATTATGAATATTTTAATATGCACTGATTGACTGGATCTAGCTTCCAAATAGTCCATTAAATATTCATTAATCCAACACTTCTGCTCAGGCAGAGATTGAAGATTAAACAGACCACATTAGAGAGGTTAGAAGTATTAGTCTGTTTTTTTAGGACTTGAAGACCTTTTTGATGCCTACACTGCTGTGCCTTCTTGTACCAAAGGCATTAGCATTCTGCAAACACCTTGATAAGATCCCTATGTTCCTTGTAGGGTCAAGTAAATCAAAGCTCCATACATCTGCAAACTAAGAGAGGTGTGATTCAAAGGTCACTGCCCATGGATTAAGAGCACTAATTGAGAAAAAAAAACAGAAAAAATCATTTTACTTACTCTAAGGACCAGTGCCATCATAATTGGCTTAGGGTTATCAATAGCCATTATTATGAGCTGGCTCACGAGATTGCAAACTAGAAGTGTGTGAATTTTAAATAAAAGTAAATGCACTTAAAACTATTATATTTGTGTAGACATTGAAACAGCTGTTAATTCCTCTTCCCCACAGCCTGCAAAAAAAGCAGTTAAAACAGGTCTAAGCACAAATCTGAGCCTGGACATTTGAATCCAGCCCACGATACTGTAAATGCTGCTGGACGTTTTCCTTAATTCTTTCACTACTAAAATGAAAATATGGAGTTCTAAATATAGCAAAAAAATATCTTTACACATCTGTTTGAAAAACACTCTCTCTTGATCCACAGAGAGCTTGGAAACAGTTTTATTTAATCCCGAATGAAATACATTAGCTCTGTTAGGAAAGAATTCTTAATAAAGCCTCCTTGTCTTCATTTTGTTGTTTTTCCTCTGCTGTGACCCCTGTTGGAACACATGATGTTACTACTGCATGCTAACCCATGGCTAGTGAATGCAATTCTTTCCAGTGCAAACATTGAGATAAGTGGTCCTCCAATCAAGAGAGGAGATTTACTCAAAAGGTTACTATGTAACAAGATTTATTTCATATAGGAAAACTGACAGAAACAGCTATGCAAGAAACCTCAACACTTCAGACTGCACTGGCTGTTCATCAGGGAAATCATTTCTTTCCAATGCTCCGGATAAGCGGAAGTGGATTTTGTAGTTGACAGAGAAGGGCAGATTACAGGGTACCACAAAAATTCACTGCATACAAAAAAAAGTAGTCACAAGTGTAAAACAGAGATAAATAATCTTTACCAGAGGAGTTACACACTGAGGAAAAGGAAGTGCCTCACTAAAATATAAGATTTAAAACTCTTGTCAGGAACATACGCAGAACTCACCACAGCTGAAGTGCAAACAGCATCAACTTGAAAAATTGCACCCGGCGTCTGCACACAATATATATATATATGATTTGTAATAGTCTGCACTACAGGTTTTTTAGAAGTTTTATGCACCAAATAAATAGCTGTTAGAGGCAATGAGTCTGAGTAGGTGCAATTTCTCAAGTTGATGCTATATGGACTCCAGCTGTGGTGAGTGCTGCCTTTGTTCCTGACAAGAATGATGAATAATCCCCAGATAAGTGTGTTACTTCCCTGATGCTTCCCTTTTCCAAGCCTGGTCTTATCACTTATCTTAGTTCTGTTCTGTCCTGTCCTGTCACCTCATCTCCCTTTACTCCCTTTCAAAATCTGCCTACCTACCCCACCACCTTCTGCCTACCCTCTGCTAAGATCTGTGCCAGCCAGATTTTTTTCTACAATATGCTTTCCTGGCTCATATCTACCCACCCTCATTTGCTTCTCCTCCTCCTCCTGCCCTAAACACCACTCCATCACCACACTCTCATTTCTTATTAATCCCAGCCAGTGAGGTAATGTCCACACCAGCCTTACTCTTTCATCCCAGCCAGTAAGGTAACGCCAAACACCAGCCTTACTTATTTATCCCAGCCAGTAAGGTAATGTCCACACCAGCCTTACTTATCCCAGCCAGTCAGACAATGTCCACACCAGCCTTACTTAGTTATCCCAGCCAGTGAGGTAATGTCCACACCAGCCTTACTTAGTTATCCCAGCCATTAAGGAACTATCCACACCAGCCTTACTTATTTATCCCAGCAATTAAGGTAATGTCCACATCAGCCTTACTTATTTATCCCAGCCATTAAGGTAATGTCCACACCAGCCTTACTTATTTATCCCAGTCATTAAGGTAATGTCCACATCAACCTTAATTATTTATCCCAGCCATTAAGGTAATGTCCACACCAGCCTTACTTATTTATCCCAGCCAGTCAGGTAATGTCCACACCAGCCTTACTTAGTTATCCCAGCCATTAAGGAACTATCCACACCAGCCTTACTTATTTATCCCAGCAATTAAGGTAATGTCCACATCAGCCTTACTTATTTATCCCAGCCATTAGGGTAATGTCCACCAGCCTTACTTATTTATCCCAGCAATTAAGGTAATGTCCACACCAGCCTTACTTATTTATCCCAGCCATTAAGGTAATGTCCACACCAGCCTTACTTATTTATCCCAGCCATTAAGGAACTATCAATATCAGCCTTACTTAGTTATCCTAACCATTAAGGTAATGTCCACATCAGTCTTACTTATTTGTCCCAGCAACTAACATAATATCCACACCAGCCTTACTTATTTATCCTAGCCAGTAAGGTAATGTCCACACCAGCCTTTCTTATTTATCCCAGCAATTAAGGTAATGTCCACATCAGCCTTACTTATTTATCCCAGCCATTAAGGTAATGTCCACACCAGCCTTACTTATTTATCCCAGCCAGTAAGGAACTATCCACATCAGCCTTATTTATCTGTCCCAGCCATTAAGGTAATGTCCACATCAGCCTTACTTATCTGTCCCAGCCATTAAAGTAATGTCCACAACAGCCTTACTTATTAATCCCAGCCAGTAAGGTAATGTCCACACCAGCCTTACTTATTTATCCCAGCCAGTAAGGTAATGTAAACTTCAGCCTTACTTATTTATCCCAGCCAGTAAGGTAATGTCCACACCAGCCTTACTTATTTATCCCAGCCATTACGGAATTATCCACATCAGCCTTACTTATTTATCCCAGCCATTAAGGAGGTAATGTCCACATCAGCCTTACTTATTTATCCCAGCCATTAAGGAACTATCCACATCAGCCTTACTTATTTGTCCCAGCCGATAAGGTAATGTCCACACCAGCCTTACTTATTAATCCCAGCCAATAAGGTAATGCCCCACCAGCCTTACTTATTTATCCCAGCCATTAAGGAACTATCCACATCAGCCTTACTTATTTATCCTAGCCATTAAGGTAATGTCCACATCAGCCTTACTTATTTATCCCAGCCATTAAGGTAATATCCACACCAGCCTTACTTATTTATCCCAGCCAGTAAGGTAATGTTCACACCAGCCTTACTTATTTATCCCAGCTATTAAGGTAATGTCCACGTCAGCCTTACTTATTTATCCCAGCCATTACGGAACTATCCACATCAGCCTTACTTATTAAAATCCCAGCCAGTATGGTAATGTCCACACCAGCCTTACTTATTTATCCCAGCCATTAAGGTAATATCCACACCAGCCTTACTCATTTATCCAAGCCAGTAAGGTAATGTCCACACCAGCTTTACTTATTTATCACAGCCAGTAAGATAATGTCCACACCAGCCTTACTTATTAATCCTACCCAGTATGGTAATGTCCACACCAGCCTTACGTATTTATCCCAGCCATTAAGGTAATGTCCATATCAGCCTTACTTATTTATACCAGCCATTAAGGTAATGTCCACATCAGCCTTACTTATTTATCCCTGCCATTAAGGTAATGTCCACACCAGTCTTACTTATTTATCCCTGCCATTAAGGTAATATCCACACCAGCCTTACTTATTTATCCCAGCCAGTAAGGTAATGTCCACACCAGTCTTACTTATTTATCCCAGCCAGTGAGGTAATGTCCACACCAGCCTTACTTATTTATCCCAGCCAGTGAGGTAATGTCCACACCAGCCTTACTTATTTATCCCAGCCAGTGAGGTAATGTCCACACCAGCCTTACTTATTTATCCCAGCCTGTAAGGTAATGTCCACACCAGCCTTACTTATTTATCCCAGCCAGTGAGGTAATGTCAACACCAGCCTTACTTATGTATCCCAGCCAGTAAGGTAATGTCCACGCCAGCCTTACTAAATTTATCCCAGCCAGTAAGGTAATGTCCACACCAGCCTTACTAATTTATCCCAGCCAGTAAGGTAATGTCCACACCAGCCTTACGTATTTATCCTAGCCAGTGAGGTAATATCCACACCAGCCTTACTTATTTATCCCAGCCATTAAGGTAATGTCCGCACCAGCCTTACTTATTTATCCCAGCCATTAAGGTAACGTCCACACCAGCCTTACTTATTTATCCCAGCCATTAAGGTAATGTCAACACCAGCCTTACTTATTTATCCCAGCCAGTAAGGTAATATCCACACCAGCCTTACTTATTTATCCCAGCCATTAAGGTAATTTCCACACCAGCATTACTTATTTATCCCAGCCAGTAAGGTAACATCCACACCAGCCTTACTTATTTATCCCAGCCATTAAGGTAACGTCCACACCAGCCTTACTTATTTATCCCAGCTATTAAGGTAATGCCCACACCAGCCTTACTTATTTATCCCAGCCAGTAAGGTAATATCCACACCAGCCTTACTTATTTATCCCAGCCAGTGAGGTAATATCCACACCAGCCTTACTTATTTGCTTTAGTTTTGGCCATCGTTGTGGGCTCCATAATGGTATCTTAACTTTGCACAAGGTTCAGTCGGTTCATTGTTGCTGGACTCCTGTACTTCTGGTTTTGTTTTTGCTCTGGATCTCATTCCTCACATCCGCTCAGGTGTTACTTGTTCCTTGTTGTTATGTTCTATTTTTTGTACATTATTATACTGTTTGTTCATTGTATGCCATGTTTCCAAACCTCTGTTTCTCTGGGGTGCCTCTGGAAATTGATGTTCCTGGGCTCAGTGTGCCTTCCAGTGAAAAAATATTTTCCTTTTTTTCTGTTCTTGATCTGTTAACTGACCAGTGTTAAATTGTTAGTTCCATACCAGGCACAAACTATGCAGCCCAGGTAACAGGTAATGAGTTTGACAGCCTCACCTCAGTTGCCAGTAGCCCAGACCACAAGGAATCTATCGTGGTTTCACAGATAAAGCAGTCTTTGCCAAACAGGGCACATAATTGAATGAGCTACACAGCTGAGTACTCCCTCAGTCCATGGCTAAGTCAAGGTCAAGATGTCTGAGAAATGGAGAGATTCCCAGACTCCGTTTGTCTGTACCATTCCTGACCTATGGATAAGCAGATAGCTTTAGTCTGTGGTGTCATCAGTCTCTGACCCTTTATAAGTACTACATCAATTATAGCTTATGAAAGACATCACTGAAACTTCACAATCTTCAGAATTCCTCATTGCCTTGGTTAAACTCTTTAGACCACTTCCCAAAGCAAAGCCATTTCCTTTTAACATGGATGACAGAAATACACTTCAGGCTTTTCAAGAAAACAAATCATTGTGTTCAGTCAATGCATTCATGCTTCTCCATGAGTTAGAGTATGCACTGGTACAGAATATGAAGAAGTCACAAATGCTTGGTTCACAGTAGAGCAATGCAAAAAGCAAACAGCCATACCAAAAGAATATTACTGCTTGTTAAATTCTAACTAGCAAAATGGAAGGGAAAATGTCATGTAATGATTGTATGATAAAAGCTGGGGAATACTGAGGAATGCACCAGCTTGTCCTTATTTACGGCTAACAACGTTTTATATATGAAAAGCCAGCTATAATTTGCTCATAAATAATTGACTTCTTCCAGACTAAAATCTCTTGAGGGGCCCTGAGTTTTCTCACAACAAGCTTCTGCATACAGTGCAAATTAGGCCTTTCAAACCTGTCTTCTAGCCACCAAAAATGTTATGAAGAGTGATTTTTTATCCCCCCATAATAACCTTCAACTAACCTTAAACTGAAGTGAATAATTTAAATCCTATTTTCATATCAATGGAAGAGTCAAGCTAAGCAATTATCTTTTATCTGTATACCCTGCCATCACAGCAAGGCATAATAAACTTTTCCCAAGTGGGCAGAATGAGTGGGGGGGGGGTATAGAAAGGAAGTGAGAGATGGTATCTGAAGACATTAATGCAACAATGAATTATTCAGTAATGAGTACAAGATCTGTCATAAAAACACTGCTTACATCTGCACAGTGTTCTGGGGCTGTGCTGCTGCTGCTACTGCCGCACACTGAATGTGAGTGCCAGAAAGAGGCTAAAGATAAACATGACAAATTGGCAGATCATCTGTTCAATTAGGACAGGAGAGCAGGTGCACTTTGCTGCAGTTGTGGCACATGATGGCACTGTTATGGGCCAAACAACAGCATGATGGGAAATACCTAATTTGCGTGACAGTGATTTAGAGCAGCTCACTGTGTGGATATTGTGAAAACCCAGGGCTGAAATTCCCTGCGGTGCTCATTAAAATTCTGCTGCGCACATCCCTTCCCAGAATCCCAATGGAATGTCCAATGATCATTTTTATTAATTCATAAAATATTGCACAAGTGATTGAGTCTGATGATTACTGGAGCAGGCAAACACAGGAGATGGTGAAATATTGCATGTCTCCTTATCAAGTCACGCTGAGTAAAAACACAGACGAGCTATGAAATATTAATCCCCTCTACTGGCCTTGGGCAGAAAAGGGAAACAGAACAGTCAGTGTTGTCAGTGCTTTCCAATAATGCTGTGTGCTGTTCAGAGGGCGACAGACGCTCACTGTACACAGCAGAATATTAACAGATGGAAGGATCTTCTGAGGCACTGCTGAAATACACTATAGATGCAGAGTTTTGACACATTTTGTGACGTGGTGTCTTGGAGGAGATGTTTGCTTGGTTTCCTTTGGAGGCATTTCAATACAGTTCTTAAGGTAATGCATGCAGCAGTATGCCCCCAGTGTGACTCACCACAGTGGTATACTAATATGATTAGCCTTTCCTACTCCAGGCTGTGAGCTTGAATCCTGTACTGCTGATTATGCCACAATCAGAGTTTTCATTATTGTAGTGAGTTCCCAGTTCTCAGCATGCCAAAAGAGTGGGCCATCACCTGGTCTGATTATGCTGAGTGCTGAGCATTGCACCACTAAAGCAAATCAATAAATCATGACTCATGTTCTTCGAAGGCCAATCATAATTGGTTATTGTCAGTTATCAAATGTCACCCTGTGATTATCAAGGGAGATTGTGATTTAAGATCATAATTTGAACATCAAAAACGGTAACTTTCAAATCACCAAATGATGACTGTTGATCGTCCCTGTAAACTTATATCAGCATAAAAATTTCTAATGATACATAAATGATGAGGTGATAATGACTGACAATATATCAGTTTCATTATGTGAGCTTGTAAGTCACATGAGGGATATTAAGAAAGTTGTATCTGTAATAATTATGAACATACAAATGTTCCGAATATCTGCAAAACAAGATTAATTATAAAATAAATGATGTGATGTACATTTTTATACTAGTTTAAGAAAAGTAAATGCTAAATTTGGTACTGTGCATGAGTTACTCCCCTCAGCGGGCTGTGACTCCAGCATTTAGCACTTACTTCCTGTTCCTATGGCTTACACCTGTAACGAGGACTGGCCAGAGCCAGGCAATATCCCTCCACCACCCCTGAGAATGTGCTAGGAGAGATCCATGGGAGGGTTGGAGTGGCTGGTAGTAGAGGAGCAGGACCTGGACACATTAGCTACTATGCAGCTTCACTCTGAAGATATTCTGGTGAGGCAATCCCACCTCCTCAGCTAGTAGCCAATGAACAATCATGGCACCAACTTGTAGGCATAGAGCTGCCAACACTACATGCTCACCCACTGTATTAAGGATTAAGGCAGTCCCTCTTTCCCACCTGTAGGTGTTGTTCAGACAGCAGGATGCTCAGCACCCTCCATCCAGGATCAGCACAAGATGCTTTTGCATTGAGCTCCACACCTTAATGGCCCAGGTGATGGAGTCAGGACCAAGAATCAACTCCAGATCTACCACTTAATGGAGCAGTGCTCCACCAGCCAGTACCACTGGGCCATGCCAAGAGGGCATTCTTGTACAATAAGAGATGCATCTTATAGCATAAACTGAGCACGTATAGAAGTGAGTTATTATACTGTGGTACCAAACAGGAGAGGAGGATTTGTATCCCAAACTCAACTACCATCCTTTGGCCAGTGAAGTAGGAATGCCACTGCAAGGTGTAGCCTGCTCTCAGTCTGGAGAGAGGAGTCAGATCTTGTCACAACACAAGCACCTTCTCTAACTGGCCCAAGGGGGCAGTACTTGCATCATGGGTGACCAGCTGTTACCTGCCTTCCATGGTCTGAAGTCAGTTGTTGGAAAGGTGGAGCAATGTAAGGGAGGAGGTAAGGATTACAATGACTATAATAGGGGTGGACTTGCAAAGATCTACACCTTCCCAGTGCTCTAATGGTGGGTGGTGGTCTCAGATTTCCCTGTCCGTATGATAAATCCTGAAGAGAGAGGGCATGGCTAGCCAGCTGTGTGGTGTCAAGTGGTAAAGGGGGAAAATGTTTAACTAGGAAAGGCACACTAAGCCGATTCTGGTTTCCAGGTGCGACCTGGGAGCACAAGGAAGTTAGTGACTTGCTCAGGGTCACACAGTATGCAAGCAAGGGCTGTGGGATTCAAACCTAGGTCTCCAGGCTTGCAGCTCAGAGCCTTAAACCACTGCACTATACTGCCTCCACTCTGGTATGCTATTGACTTGAGTCCATGCTCTGAGCCTAGAACTTTGGGAGCAGAGTCTGTCAAGGAGGGTTCGGAGCACCAGAAAGAATGGCCTCCTCCCAGGTGTGCATGTGTGGGGGGTCAGAGCACCACACTGACACTAACACCTGTGGGTGGCCCTGTTGATATCAAGCACATGCCAGCTACACCCACCCCCCCCAACACACACAGACAATCAAGAGCATGCTTGCTCACAATACTGGGGTGGTAGAAAGGTCCAAAAGGAATAAAATATCTCTGATTGGCCACAGAATGATATCCCCCAGCCAATTACTGCCCACACTCACCAGCACTCCAGAAGGTTAGCATCTTCCCAGCACTGGTGCTCCAGTATGATCTCTGACCTCACCCTCTCCCACTGGGCCATGGTTGCATCAAAAGGAGTGGAACACCTATGGTGGAAAACTGGGGTGGTTCATGATGCATGCTAGGAGTGTCCAAAACTTCTATCTGGGGTATCTCAAAATTTAAGTATAGCAACAAGGTCCATAGTAAATCCCTATCTAGGGTACTTTGAACTTAGGTTATCACAGTAAGTTTTTTAGATGTTTACTGAACACCTAACAGAGGTGCCTTTGAAGTAAAATACAATATGTCATTATCAAAGGTAATTCCCGATTTGTTACTGTATACTTACATTAAACACTAAGATGAAGAAGATTAACAAGCTTTGTTCTACTTGTAACATCTACACTGCAGGTAAACGCACACCTGATTACATCTGTGATAAATGTAAACTTGTTGTCTCCCTTCAGGAGGAAATGACTCTCTTAAATACTAAAAGGGTTATTAATTCAGAGATTGAGGCCTTAGAAGAGTATATTGATCAGATGTCCCTCCTTATAGAAACAAAACCGACATAACTCTCTCAGGTTAATACCTCAACAGGTAAACTCCCTCTAATTATGCAATCTGATCTTCCACCCGAAGAATATTTGGCTGATATTTCCGCCTCTTCAGCTCTCCTTGCATCCCCATATAAATGTGATTCATATATGTAAGCAAAATTGGCTGCTAGTTCTTCCAACGCCAACTTATGCAAATCTCTTGTTGCCTCACCAAAATCTTCTCACAATACAGACTTAGCAAGTACATCCACTCCCCTAAATCAGGGGTGTAGCCAGGCAATATACAAATGTACACCAGGACCGTGTTTGTTGCCTCATTTGGCACAATAAATACAACTTTTGTATCTCATGACAATGGTTGTTGCCATGCATGGGTAAATACAAATGCCATGCATTGCTCCCTAAGACACCCACATACCAGCCCAAAGCCTGTAAAGTTGTTTTGTCCTTGGGATGCAAAGACAGTATTAGTGACCAGTCCTTCTAGTTTCGACTCCTATGAATAAAATTACAGAAAGGTTCAGCATTTTCTTTGTTAGTTTTCATGGAAAAAGGAAGCAGTTCAGAGCCTATTTGCTACCCCCCCTAAATAAAATTGCACACCATGGAGTGCTTGGAGTATGCCTGCCTACACCCATGCCCTAAATTCCACCCATTTTAATCAGAAATTGCGATCTAACGAATCTGCATGGTCTAAAGTTTTACCATCATCCAACAACCGTCATAAACCAAATCCGAAGCTTAATAGCCACTCACCATTAATACTACAGAATTCATTTGAACCCTTACAACTAATTTCTAACATCACATCTACAAACAATTGTACCCAAAACAATGTCCCAGTACCTCCTTCCCCATCGTTTTCTACTGATATTGACCAAAAAGATTCCTCATCCGAAACTAAAACATCTAATAAACAAATATTTGTGCTGGGGGATTCAATAACAAAATATATTGATCGCATGGTCTGTAATCCAGACAAACAAAATAGATCTTGTTTAAGCTTTAGGGGAGCGGGAGTATCTGACATAACATCAATGTTAAAAACAACACTCTCAGCTGTGGTGTAAATCCAGTAGTGATTGTCCATGCAGGGATGAATGACATAAACAGAATATCACTAGTAGAACTAAAATGGAATTATGTAGCTCTATGTAATTTGCTGGTAGAAAGGGGATGTAGTATTAGTATCTCAGAAATACTACCAGTTCCTAGAGCCTCACATTATATATCAGCTAAAACCAGAGCATTAAACGACTGGCTTCGAAAATGGTGTTACAGACAGGATATTACTTGTGTCACTCATTGGGAAGAATTCAACAATAACTACTCACTCTATTGCTGGGATGGTCTCCATCTCAGTAGAAGAGGGAGTTTGTTTTTAGGACACCAAATTATAACATTTATACATAAACATTTAAACTATCATTGAAGTGGGAGACCTTGTCAAAATCAAAGTCTCTAAAAGTAAATAGTGAGCTGTCCCCTAACTCTCTGAATGTTTTATCATTGAATGCTCGCTCCTTGTCTATAACTAAAGTAGCTGAACTAGAAACAAGAATCTCATCACATAGCTTAGCACTCATTGCTATAACGAAAACATGGGGTAACTCTGATAGGCAATGGACTTTTGAAATCTCTGGTTTTAAGCACTACTTTAAAAATAGATCTGACAACAGAAAAGGGGGAGGGGTGAGCCTCTATGTTAAAAACACTATTCCTTCCTATGAACTTTCCTCTGATGTACACACTGAGAGTGTCTGGGTATATATACACCCTATAGGACTCCCGTAAATTCTTGTTGGTAATTGTTACCGTTCCCTATCTGCAGATATCTCCTGCACTAAGTTAATTACAACTGAAATCTCACAATTTGCTATCAGTGGTACAGTTCTTATTCTAGGCGATTTCAATTTCCCATCTATTAACTGGGATACCTTAACTGGATCTAATCAACATGATATGCACTTACTCACTACAAATATCGATCTTGGTCTCACCCAGCTAGTTAAAGATCCAACCCGTGGTGAAAATATACTTGACCTTGTTATAACTAATCTGGATACCTTTATAATTAACCTAAGTATTACAGAACCATTAGGCAACAGTGACCACGTCTATTTCATTTACACTACCCCAAAAAAGCCAAGCTGTAATAAATAATAATACATTTAGACAATATAATAAAGCAAACTTTCAACAAATCAATAACCACCTTGTGACCATTCCATGGGATCAAATCCTTGGCCCACTTAACACAGAAGATTCTTGGGCAACCTTTAAGCAGAAACAACATGATTTGGAAAATCAATACATCCCTGAAATAAGAAAATATAATAACAAAGGAAAAATCCCAATATGGTACAATTCGACCATCAAAAAGTTGAGGGTTACAAAGCTGAAACTATTTTCTTATTTAAAGACATGCCCTGTAGCTCAGAAAGGTGAAATTCTTAATAAATATAGGGCAGTAGTTAAGGACTTAAAAAAGCAAATCATTCAAGCAAAACGGAATCTTGAATTCTGTATTGCTCATACTAAGGACTGACATAAATCTGTTTTTTCCTACTTAAATGGTAAAAAGGGGAATACAAGAACTGTGGGCCCACTGATTAAGGGAAATACTACTATCATTTCAGATATCGATACAGCTAATGAATTCAATAAATATTTTTGCTCAGTTTTTGAACAGGATAGTTCCTGCACATTTACTTTAAGCTTATCTAAATCCCCTGGTTACCACTTTTCGCTTTCCGAAATCAAGAAATTATTATATACCTTAAAAAAAAAAGTCCTGAACCAGATAATATTAATTCAAGATTCATACTGGGAACAGTTGATACTATTGCCCTACCACTTACTATTATTTTTAACAAATCTTTACAGGAATCCAAAGTACCATCAGATTGGTTAACAGCTATAGTCACACTGATATTTAAGCAAGGTTCCCACTCAAAGACTGAAAACTACAGACCAATTAGTCTGATTTCAATACCATGTAAACTATTGGAGAAAAAAAATCAAACTAATGTTAGAAGCTGAAATGAAATCATTAACTATTACTGATCCCACACAGCATGGGTTTAAAACAGGTTATTCTTGTATCACCAATTTGATTTCATTCTATAACATTATGAGTAAAGAGCATGACTCTAATATTCCAGTTGATGTTATCTTATGGGATTACAGTAAGGCTTTCAATAAAGTTTCTCATAACTTATTAGTGACCAAATTGATTAAACTTGAGTTTTCAGCACAATTGGTTTCATGGGTTCACACTTGGCAAAATGGTAGAACTCAGCGTGTTAGGGTGAATAACGTACTTTCTAACATAGTTAACATAACTAGTGGTGTCCCCCAGGGTTCTGTCCTGGGACCCACACTTTTTAATATCTTCATCAGTGATATGAACATTACATCTAGAAATATAATTGTTAAGTTTGCAGATTATACCAAATTAGGGGGTTGTGTTGATGACACGATTAATAAAAAACAGTTAACTGATTTGGCTAACATTGAACAATGGGTAGTAACAAATACGATGTTTTTCAACGAATCTAAATGTGCAGTGCTGTACTTGGGTAGAAATAATCCTAAACAGACTTATTATTTAAATAACATTAAAATCAAAGATTCCAGTGTAGAAAAGATCTGGGGATTTTAATTGACAACAAATTATCATTTTCAGAACATTGCAGTAAAATAGCAAATCGAACAAACGCTCTTCTTCATAGAATAAACTCTACCTTCATTTCTAAATCTGAAGAGTGTCTTATGACCTTGTATAGGTCTCAGGTTAGACCTTACATAGACTATGGATCCCCACTCTGGAGTCCATACCTAATCTCTGATATAAAAAGAACAGAGCAAATCCAACAAAGGGCAACACAATTAGTTCATCACCTCGCTCCCTTAGACTATGAGGAAAGGTTGAAATGTACAGGATTATACTTGCTTAGATTGAGAAGACTTTGAAGTGACCTTCAACCCTTCAAGATAATTCAAAATCCTTCTTTAATGGCTCAGTGTGGAATATCGTTCACTACGAGAAAAATTGTGGATAGATACCACAACAAACAGCTTGTAATTGAAAGATCACAAACTAATAAAAGACAATCTTTTTTGCCATTCGATCTCCTAGGGTGTGGAACTCTTTATCGCAAGATATTGTAGACTGCACACATATAATTAGTTTCAAAAACAAATTAGATAATTGGTTGCTGAAATAACGAATTAAGGGGAAATAGAGAGTTCCTATCTATTTATACGTTCCACAAGTGTGAAGGACAATCTCAATGGGCATTGGCCCCCTTTTGTCCATTTTTACCAAGTAAACCAAGTATTGAGCCAGCTAAGGGTATCTCTAAGCAAGAATATTGAAGTTGGGTATACTGTAGGATCTGTGGTAAATAACTATCTGGGGTATCTAGAGCAATGCAGTGCCAAAGGCAGGGCAAGAGAACATGAACATTCACGTATAGTGGGCATGTATGGAAAGCATGGGGATTTAGTTAGTTGGAGGAACTGTGGTACCACACTCTTCTAGGGCACACAGCAGAAGTGTGGAGGCCGCCCAATCTGCAGGAATTTGCTGTCACTCTGTTTAGAGATGACTGTTGTCTAGGATAAAAAAAAATAGCTGCAGATTATATCTGAGTGGTGGCCAGGGGTGCCTACTGCAACTCCTCTTCTTCAGCAGCCTCCAAGAATTTGCAATGGGGGTCAGAAACTAGAAGGCAGAAAAAGAGTTGGTGGTTGGCAACAACAGGGGACAGGACAAGTCCTGGTATTGCAACATGCAGCTAGTTCACAATACTGAGTGAAGCAGTACATGTTACTCCTCCCTACTAGGGAAGAGCACCCTATTACAACCAGATCCCCCAAAGTCATTGAAGCAGTGATGCCAACAATGGAGGACAATGGGGCAGCATGGAGGTGCTAGGAAGAGGGTACTCATCTTAGGGGATTCCATTGTGAGGGGGTACTTAGAATATGATCTGTGCCTCAGACCAGGAGGGTATCCCATGTACAGGGCAACCATGATTGAGCGCTTTCAAAAAAGGGCGACTCAATCGTGGTGTCTGTGTAGAGAGCTAACTGGCAGGGGGGCAACGGGATGTCACTATGTATACACATGTGCGGGGTGGAGGGACCATGCCATCCGACCGGTGGAAGGGGAGGGAGGGTTTGTGGGGTGTAGTGCAGCAGTGGGCTGCTGAACTGGCCATGTGGCATGGCAGGTAGGTGGCAGGCTGGGGTTGGGAGGGTGCGGGGTTCAGTTCTGGGTGCAATGCTGTTTTTGCATTGGTCGGGTTTTTTATTTTTTTTAATTTTACACCCCCCGACATGCCCCCCGGAGTTGAGAATCCTTTAGTAGGGGGATGCGGGGGGGGGGCACAGTGCCCCACATAAAAAAGAAACACATAGATCTTGGGCACCCTCTTGCAGTTCACTGTGAGTGTACATTGCTGAAATTCATTTTTGGCGATGTACACTCGCCCAAACAGCAATCGCTATTCCCGCGATTGCCGTCATCACATAGAACTGACCAGAAGGGGAGGATGGTGTGCTGTTTCCCAGGGACCATAGCACAGATGATAAGGTGCTCCCCAGAATGGAAGTGTTGGTTAAGGAAGTGGGTGGGAAGCCTAATTGTATTGCCCATCTCAGGACAAAGGACCTAATAGCAGGTCCATCAGGAGGTGTGAGGGCTAGGTTTAGAGAGCTGGGTTCCAGACAGAAAAGGCTGGCTGGTAGTGTGACCTTCTCAGAGGTTCTCCCAGTGAACAGATCAGGGAAGCCAATGAAGCTAAAATCTATTACTGTACTTTAAAAACATTTTGAAAGGCCGGTGCATTGAAGAGGGGTTTCATTTCCAGGGATACTGGAGTGTTTTTTGGAGGTATAAAGGTTTATTTCAACTGAACAGCCTTCATCCAAACAGAAAGGGGGCAACGGTACTGGGGAAGATGTTTGAGACATACAGTTCTGGGTATTTAAACAAGCAGGGATGAAGGCTGGGGCTAGAAGCACTCTTGGGGGAATACTCAAGGGAGGGAGACCTACCATGCACTATGTAACTAGCAAGGGCATTCAGGGGGTAGAGGTAAACCCAGTCAGCTTATGTGTCAGGTGGCAGGCAGCAGAAATTATAAAACACAGACCAGAAGGGAGGGAGGGAGGATGAATGTGGGGCAGTGGCAGTAAAATGAGGGGCAGGAGGGCAGATGGGAAATAGCATTTGGGAATTAAGGTAAAGCGGAGAACTGAGGAAAGATTGGGAGTCATGGAAAAACAGGGGATGACAGGAGGGAGATTGTGAAAGTCAAATGGGAGTCATGGAAAGCTATTTGCTGGACTACTAGATGCCTGGGAAATAAAATGGAGGAGCATCAGGCGGTAACGGCAGAGGTCCAACTAGATTTAATCAACACAACTAAAACCTGGGCATCCAACAATAATGGCTAGAACTTTGTTGTCCCAGCTACACTATTCATAGGGAGGACAGGCAGATGGATAAGGGAGGAGAGCTGGCCCTGTATATTAAAGAGGGCATAGAGGTCACCACAGACACATCAGTTGAAGACGAGGGAGATGCAGTCAGTTGGGCTGCAGCTGATATCATGGGGGGGGGGATAAGGATGGGTATAGTGTATAGACCACCAAGTCTAAAGAAAGACAAGGACAGGGCCCTGGGGAATGAAATTAGGAAGTTGTCAACAAGAGGGGAGATAGTTCTAATGGAAGACCTGAATCTACTTGATATAGATTGGGTGATCCTGGCAGCCAAGCATGGCAGAAGCCGAGCACTGGTAGTGGGGCTACAGGATTGCTTTCTTGTACAGTGGATCAAGCCACCTACCAGGGAAGTGGCTATCCTGGATCTGGTACTCTTTATTTTTATTTTATTTATTTATGTATTTGATAACTGGGTAAATAAACTGATCCCAGGGACCATTTTCAGGCATGACCCAGGCCATCTAGATGGCACGAAGAGAAAAAAAAAACATAAATACAGCATTGAAATTACAAGGACGTTTGACAAAAAGATTGTTGACATTAGGACTATAACAATTTCACAAATATTAACATTTCAATTCTTTGCAGTTTACAAGTCCAGGAATCACAGTGGGGATAACAAATTGTCCACATTAACAAAAATCCAGAACAGGGCATATTGATTTCCGTGAGTAATATAACAAAAATAATAGGAAGCACTGTTAACAGCTGCTGGACGCATTTGACATAAGAACATTTTGAAGTGCCTTTTAAAGGTCAGGGGGGATTCAAGGGTGTGAAGATCCTCAGGGAAAGAATTCCAAAACTCAGGAGCTGCCACAGAGAAAGCTCTCTGGCCCATAACCATTGATAGCCTTGGACAATCTAGAAGGCAGTTAGAGGAGGACCTCAATTGTCTAGAGTTGTGTTTAATGATTAGGAGTATTGATAGTGGGGATTCAGAACCTTTGTGAAGTGTTTTAAAAATGAGTGAATCAAATAACTGGTCCCTATGTGCTTGAGGGGAAAGCCACCCAAGACTTTGATATAAGTTGCAGTGGTGAGTGCAGTAAGGGGCTTGAATTACAAATCTGCAGATGTTATTGTACACTGTGTTCAAGCAATTGAGAAGTTGTGGCGAGTTAGAGGAGATGATGGGGGAGCAGTACTCTAAGATGGGAAGAAGGGTGCTACTCCCAATTGCCAGTCTAGAGACAGTGGTCAGTATATGTTTCAGTCTATAGCATATACCTAGTCATTGATTTACTTTTTTTGATTGCCTGGCCTATGTGGGAAGCAAATATTAAGGAGTGGTCAAGAATTATACCCAGGTACTTAAAGTATTTGACCTGCTCAATCATGGATCCATCTGGAGCTTGGATGTTAAGACTAGCTGAGTGTTTCTTGAGCACTGTGTTTGGAGCCGAATAGTATTGCTTTTGTTTGTTTTTTTCTACACTGACAATAAGCCTTTGATTTGTGAAAGATTGAATTTCCGAGGAAAAATCTTTGTTAAGGGCATGAGTTATTCTAGAGGGGAGCTGTCATGGTTGAATAAGATTAAATCATCAGCATACATGATCCTACCCGAACCTGATGGCTACAAGAGCAGTGGATTTATAAAGAGAGCGTAGAGTAGTGGCCTTAGGATGGACCCCTGGGGAACTCCAGTCTGCACCATGCTGTAATAGAGATTTCATTGGGGATCTCAGGATGATGCAGTTACTTGGGTCCGATGACAACAATTCAGTTTGGTTTTAGACACTTCCAGGAGCAGCCCCTACCTAGGGCTCACCGCTGGAACACTTGCAGCGCAGGTTGGACAGCCAGCCCAGCTGCACCTCCCTCCCCCTCTGGCCAAGAAGCACAGAAACCCAGGTGAGCTGCTGGCTGAGCCCCAGGCCAAACCTTGGAGCCTTGATTGGCTGAAGTCCGCAAGCACTGGCAAGCAAATAGCTGTTGCTGCTGTGGCTACTTTCACTATTGGACCTCTAATTTCTTCAAGCTTGCTAAGGTTCTGTTTCTTCCCAGCTTCATCTGAATTCAATTTTTAAACCTTTTGGGCTGTTTATTTTTGAAAGATTGTTAATCAGGGAATGTTTGTGCTGGGGGTCTGTTTAAAATGTGTCTAAGTTAGCTTACATGCTTGGCTGTTTTGTTTTACTTTATCTTGTTCTTGCCTTCCTTCCCCCTACTGCTCATAATTTGGTTTCTGAAATCCCTCTCCTCTTCCTGTTCTCTACTTTCCCCTGCTATTGTCCCAACCACTGCAATTAGCTTCTGTGGGATGTTGAGCCACTGGCACCAGCCAAACAACCCCATTCAGTTGCTGCCTGCCTGTTCCCACCCCCCACCTAATTCCTTTGTTGCACTAGCCTGCCCCCTGATTTAGCTCTTTCTTGTACAATTTCCTGAGCCCTTAAAGTAAACCTCTCCCTCTCTATTTTCCCTTCCAGGAGCAGCCCCTACCTAAGGTTCACTGCCAGAAAACTTGCAGTGCCGGCTGGACAGCCAGCCCAGCTGCACCTCCCTCCATGCCAGCTGAGAAGCACAGAAGCCCAGAGGAGCTGCTGACTGAGTCCCAGGCTGAACCTTGGATCTGTGATTGGCTGAAGTCCGCAAGCACCGGCAATTGATTGGCTGCTTCGGCTTCTTTTCCCATTGGACCCCTAATTTCTTCAAGCTTGCTAAGGCCCTATTTCTTCTCAGCTTTGGCTGAATTCAGTTTTTAAACCTTTGGGGCTGTTTTTTTTTTGAAAGATTGTTAATCAGGAAATGTTTGTGCTGGGGGTCTGTTTAAAATGTGTCTAAGTTAGCTTACATGATTGGCTGTTTTGTTTTACTTTATCTTGTTCTTGCCTTCCTTCCCCCTACTGCTCATAATTTGGCTTTGGAAATCCCTCTGCTCTTCCTGTTCCCTACTTTCCCCTGCTATTGTCCCAACCACTGCAGTTAGCTTCTGTGGGGTGTTGAGCCATTGGTGCCTGCCAAACAACCAATGTTCAGTTGCTGCCTGCCTGCCTGCCATCTAATTCCTTTGTTGCACTATCCCACCTCCCCAATTTAGATCTGTCTTATACAATTTCCTGAGCCCTTAAAGTAAACCTCTCTCTCTCTATTTTCCCTTCCAGGAGCAGCATCTACCTAGGGCTCGCTGCTGGAGCACTTGCTGTGCAGGCTGGACAGCCAGTCCAGCTGCGCCTTCCTCCCTCCCCACCAGCCGAGAAGCACAGAAACCCAGGTGAGCAGCTGACTGAGCCCCAGGCTCAACCTTGGAGCCGTGATTGGCTGAAGCCCGCAAGCACCAGCAACTGACTGGCTGCTTCGGCTTCTTTCCCCGTTGGACCTCTGATTTCTTCAAACTTGCTAAGGCTCTGTTTCTTCAAGGCTTCAGCCAAATTCAATTTTTAAACCTTTTGGGCTGGGGTTTTTCTCCCACCCACCCTCACCCACCACCGGTGCTCTTTAAATGCAGTACTTTTCTCTCCCATTCTGAGGCTCCTTCTCTAATTGGGTACAAGACTACAGTGCCCTGCTGTTAAGCACCAATTACCCACATCTTTCCTGTTCTGCAACACTGCTATTTTGAAGAGCCATCTACCTAATTCCCCTCTTCCTGCCTGAATGGCTGCATTAAAATAAATAATAAATATAAAATAAATAAACAAAACACACAAAATACCACTGCCATCTATTCCCTGAACTAATCTTCAGCCCCAGGACCCCCCCAAAAAAATGTATTCTCTAGCATTTACTCTGGTGTACCTGGTAGATGCACTTCTCAGCCCCCTTGATCCACATGCTGCGCCTGCACCTATACTATTACCTAATACTGCAGGAATGGACACTTGTGGCTTATTGGATTTCTTGACTGTTCTGCCATTTCCCATGGGGTCACTTATTCAATCCTATGTACACTGTGGTACTCACACTAGTCAGTACATGGGCTATTTTTATCATTCACAGCCTGCCTCCTCACCAGTACACTCTCTGACCTTTTCTGCTCAGTTGATTTTATATGCCTCTTTGGGCCTTTTTGGCCTCAGCTTTGCTCAGTCTTCCTCTATTCCTTTATGCCATCATAAAAGGAGAAGAACAGTTTGCTTAGACTTTTATTAAATGCCCTAAAAAAATTGTTACTATTGCTGCTTATATGCGCAGGCAACGTCGAGCTAAACCCCAGTCCTCCCCACCCCATATCTGCTCTGTCGGAACTTTCTCAGTTAAAAGGGATGAGCTTCTTGCACATAAATGTCTGCAGCCTGTTAAAGAAGTTTGATGCATTACAGACATGGATTAACCTTTCTAAATCAGATGTCTTGGTAATTACCAAAATGTGGCTAAGACCCTCCATGCAGGACCATGAAATTAACATTCCTTTATATTATGTTTTTAGGGAAGACAGACATACATGGGGTGGGAAACAATTTACATCCGGGACAATTTTATTATTTTTATAGTTAATGTTGCTGCAATACCAAAGGAATTTGAATGCATTATCATAAAAGTTCAACTTTCTCATTCAGTCCCCCTCTGTACAATGGGGTGGTATAGTCCTCATTCTGTGGGGTGTAAGGTTCTGAAACATGTGAGTAACTTCCTAGGGACAACATCCTTTGAGTTTGTCATTCTGGGTGATTTCAGCATGGACTGGTCTTCTCCTATTATCAAACCCCTAAAAGATATCTGCAATACTTTTGGGCTCACACAACTCATGATGGATGTTACCAGCCCTAATAAAAAGCCAGGCACACAGTTCATTACTTGATCTAATTCTGGTTAACAAACCTCACCTCTTCTTACACAATGGTGTCTTCTTCAGTGACCTCAGTGATCACTGTGCCATAGCCTGTGTGAGATCGGCTCCAAAAATAATTTCCTCCTCCAGGTACACTTTTATGAGAAACCACCGGTACTTAGACCCAAACACCTTCATTACTGACCTTCAGCACTCTAGCTGGCAGGAATTTTACCTAGCCCACACAGTGGATGAAGCCTACCAAGCCTTTCATACTATTGTCATTGTAACTATTAACAAACACGCTCACTTAGTTCAAGTTCACACTAAAAAGACATCCTGTCCTTGGTTTACAGCCAGCCTTAAAGCTGCATTGCTCCATAGGGATACCCTCTGGAAGAAGGCAAGAAAAACCAAACAACCTCTGGATTGGGCAGCTTTTAGAAATGTCAGAAATCAGTGTACCAAGCAAATTAGAGCTGAGAAAGCTAGATTCCATCATTCTGAGCTTGACTCTGCTTCAAACAGTTCAGCAAAATTTTGTAGAACCATAAAAGATATAAAGCCCGGCCTCCTCACTCCCCCCAAACATTTCTACTGGTGACTCTTCCACTACGGACAAGCAGAAGATTCTAGATCTGTTTAATAACCATTTTGCCACTGCTGGGTTAGCATTCAGCACTTCACCAGCCAGCAACCTTAGGTCCCAGTTATGTGTCCAAGATCCCTCCTGCCTAACTTCAGCCTCCATTGTGCAGGAAGCAGTCTTCACTTTCAGCCCTGTCTCCATGAAGCAGGTGAAAGTTTACTTCTGAGCTTAGATATCAGAAAGAGTGTGGGTGCTGACCAACTAGAACCCTACTACCTAAAATTGGCATATTGTGTATTGGATGTTCCAATCACTCACCTTTTTAACTTGTCCTTTGCCAAGGGGGATATTCCCTCAAGCTGGAAAACTGCCTATGTTATTCTCTTGTTTAAATCTGGTGACCCGAATGATTTAAATAACTGTCGATCAATATCCCTTCTTCCCATTCTGTCCAAAATGCTCAAAAAGGTTGTCAACGCACAACTTAGGCAGCACTTGGAGAGCTCTAACCTCCTTAACCCTGTACAGTCTGGATTTCAGCCACACCACAGCACTGTTCCTGCATTTGCCAAGGTTTCTAATGACTGGCAAAATGCGCTGAATGCAAAAATTCATGTGTGTGCTTTCTTCCTTGACTTGAGCAAAGCTTTTGACATGGTGGATCACGATCTGCCCTTGGTCACTCTTAGAAACATAGGACTTGGAGTCACACGATGCAAGTCACCTGCTAGTACCCTGATTCAATAGCTCCAGCCTCCCTTCTCAATTTATTTCAGATTTATCGAATTTAAAAGCAAACTGCATGGTTGTTTTCTCTCCACTACCTGTCTGAAGATGAGGAGACGTGCTCAGGGGATCTTCAATTGCAAATGGAAATAGAAATGAGGAGATCCCAGCAGAAACATACTCTGCCTACCTCTCCGGTAAAGGCCCCCCATAAAAACAGGGCCTCCCCCTCTGCAGGAGATCCAGAAATTGAGTCTGATACTCTGGAGAATGAGCCCTTAACACTGGTGCATTTTTTGGTGGAATTCAAACCCTTTCAGGCTGAAATGCTTTTCATGACTGAAGAATTAAAAATGGTCACTCAAGCTTTGGAGGACTTATCCACACGAACCAGGGATAGTGAAATCAGGATTGCCTCCTTTGAAAACCATTTCACCAAGCAGGAACCAGAGATCGTAGCATTACAGCAGAAACAACACAGAATGAAAAGTAAAATTGAGGACTTAGAGGGGTGAAAGAGGAGGAATAATGTTGTTATCATCGGTCTCCAGGAGAAGGAGGAGGGTGCCGATGCACTCTGGTTTACACAGAAGCTCCTAGAGAAATTAGCAGGCTCTACACCCTTTGGTTCTACTTATACGATCAAGTGGGCTCATAGAGCTTTGCAAGCCATGCCGCCTCCCGGAGCCCCCCCCATGTCTATTCATAGTTAGGTTCTTGAATTACCAGGAAAGGCAATATTTTTTCAGCAAGATGAAGGAGATACAAGAATTAAAGTGGGAAGGCTCTAACCTCAGAATAGCACAAGACCTGCCACTGACTGTTCAGCAGTGGAGGGCTGCATACCACCCACTGGTAGTTAAATTAATTGCCTCCAGTATTCATTTCTGTATGGGCTACCCTGCAAAGCTCCAAGTTCTACTGTCAGGCAATTGGGTCTCATATGAGGATGCAAACACCGCGACTGCAGGCCTGAAAGCAGCTTTACCTGACCTATACAAGGAGGGCTGAAGTGGCTTAGAACTCTGATCTCTGTAAAGCTGAGGATCAAGAGTATGAATACAAGATAGGCTATTGGGGCGAGCTTCATTTTACCTACTTGCTTTGTCCCCAAAAGTTGCATCTCCCCTGTGCTGGAAGGACTGGGCTGCAACTGGCCTTGGTTAAGACTGTATTTTCTTTCTACTTTATGGTGACTGATTAATCTGTAGCTCGGAATGACTTGTGGGATAAAGGGCCACTCTAGGTTGTGTGAGTGGCTGCTTTTGCTTTGGGGTAGTTACATTAATGGTTCTGATTAGTAATAGGTTGGATATTATTGTACCTGGCAGCAGTGTAGCATTCTGCAACAACCGAATATACTGGTTTAGCAGCCTCTGTGTCACCGATAGAGGGAGCTTGTCATCCTTGAAACACAAAGAGTGCTGCAGTTCTCATTTTAGCTCAAGCTTCACCCAGCATTAGTTTGCTTTTTCCCTTTCTATTCATTTTCATATCTGATACCTGGGTGGTTTGAAGCAGGTACTTATAAGAACTGTAAGCTCTCCTGATGTTAAACATGGGGGCTGTTAGTTTAAAATCAATAAAATGCAGGCTCTCCATTGTAGAGTTACTTGAAGAACACATTTTTGGGAGAGTTACACCAGTGCAAGGAGATTAAAAATCAGGATAAATGAATCACAATGTTTTGTTGGTTGGTTAGGCTATCCTCTTGCCAGTTATTGGAGGGTGTAGGGGGACACAGGGAGAATAACTACCTGCTAGTGTACCATACATCCGAAAGGTCCTTACTGTTTGTGAATCTGAAACAGACCTGTATTATCTCACATATAACCCTTTTTCCTTCTCCTTTTGCTATGGAGCACTTTTGATCTCCTGAGTATTCTTACAGCTGGCAGAGAATATAGCTAAAGGAACTTGTTACCCTGGTATTTCGAGGGGAGTTACCTACTAGAGTTGTTTGTTAGGTTTAAATCTTAAGGGAAGGGAAGGCATGGAGTGGGAGCAGGGAGGTTGGATTTCTTGTAGTCATGGACCAAGATGAATTTTTGTTGGATGGGTGGGGGGTTGGGCTAGCTTGTTTTACAACTTGGAAGGGTTTTTCTAATTTTGGTATTGGGTTGGGGATGTTAGGAAGCTCGGGGTTTGGGGGGAGTGGAATCTGGGGAAGGGAAGGGCAGCCTTGTGAATAGAATTCCTGAGTGTAGTAGAGATCACCGATCTGAAAATCCTTCATAAAAGCAATGTAAAGACAGGAATCTCTTGGTCAATAGAGAGGGGATATTCACTTTGCAGATTTTATATGGGTAGCATGTATGATTATGTTACGTGGAATATTAAAGGGGCTAGGAACAAGATAAATAGGTATAACATCCTCAAACACTTTCAGATGCAAAATGGCCAAGTAATTTGTTTACAAGAAACTCATATGCTTGAATCTGAGGCTAATCTGTTTAGGCGTCAATTTGTGGGTTTATATGGCTGACGACAGCACAGCTAGTAGAGGAGTAGCCATCTTATTAACAAGATCTATACCACTTGTTTGTGAGCAATGTATCAAAGATCCGAATTGTCGCTACATACTTGTTCAAGGCCTTATGAATCAAATGAGGATACTAATTGATAGTGTATATGGCCCTAACGCAGATTCACCAGGATTTTTTATAGAGTTGCTGAAATGTCTATCCCCCTTTGCTCATCTCCCCATTTTATTAGGAGGAGATTGGAATTTGCCCTCTACCCCTGATTTGGACAAGGAAGGGAAGAAGAGAGTAGGTTTAATGCCAACTCAAAGGGCAGTCTGGGAACTGTCAGATAATATGGGACTAAGTGATCCATGGAGGATTTTACACCCTTTGGTTAGAGAGTTCACTTTTACGTCAGGGGTGCATAGATCCAGATCTAGGATTGACTATTTTTTAGCAAGTTAGTCTATGCTCCCAGGTCTATTATCCTGTTCAATAGTTCTGGGGGTTATATCGGACCACTACCTAGTAAGGTGTTCCATGGTTGTAAATCCCAATTTACTCAGACAAACAATTTGGAAACTGAATAACCAAGTACTTAAATCAGTCCATATAAGAGATAGCATTATCCAGACAATAGAACAATACGAAAAAGATAACTTCAATTCAACAGGCAAAGCAGATATTGAATGGGGAGCTATGAAATGTGTATTACTGGGGATGTTAATTAAAATGGCAGCAGAAAGGAAGAGACAGAGGGAGAATACAGCAAGACAACTTTTGGGTCAAATCAGGGACATAGAAAGAACTCTTTCACCGACCACCTCGGCAGAGTCCAAAGAAAAGTTGATTGGCCTTAGGAGTCAGTGTAATGAAATACTGAGAGATAAAGTGGAATATGCCATTATCAAGACTAAAGTAACATATTTAGATCAAGGGGAGAAGTCAGGGCACCTTTTAGCTCTGAGACTAAGGGCGGAGGAATCTTCCAGAATTATACAGAGCATTAAATCCCCTGAACAACTAAGCTACTTCCTCAAGACACAGTTAGGGAGTTTGAGCAATATTATAGAGAATTGTATAGCCTATGAACTCCCACCCTCAGAGAACAGAAGTGGAGGTGTACTTATCCTCCGCTCACCTACCTTTGGTACCAGTCAAGTTGAGAGATGTGCTGTCCTCCCCTATTTCTGAGACTGAAATCTTGAAGGCTATCCAATCCCTCCCTGTAGATAAAGTTCCTGGTCCAGATAGGTTTTCCCCAAATTTTTATAAAAGCTTTTCTAAACAACCAGTCCCTGGTTTGAAAAGACTGCTTCTAAGCATACTTAACTCAGATAGTGCGGATAAACACCTGTTTGAAGCTCTCATAATACTGTAGTTATTCCCAAAGCTGGGAAGCCTCCGGATAAGGTTACCAGTTACTGCCCCATATCACTTATTAACTATGACATAAAGATACTGGCCAAAATTCTAGCATCTAGATTAGTGAAGGTTATGCCTTTCCTTATACATGAGGATCAAGTTGGATTTATGATGGGCAGATCGGCCTCTGACCACATGTGTAAATTGGCTCATATCTTCTCTGCGTTCAGGGATTCTGATATTCCACGTGGGCTGTTATCCCTGAACACGGAGAAGGCATTCAACAGAGTGAACTGGCAATTTTTGTCCCTGGCCATGGAGAAATTCAGCTTCCACCTCCCCTTTATTAATAGTGTTTTTTCCTTATATAACCACCCTAGTGCAAGATTATATTGTAATGGAGTCCTTTCATCAATTTTTCCATTAATGTCTGGTACCAGACAAGGGTGCCCCCTTTCACCCCTTCTTTTTGACCTATATCTTGAGCCTCTCCTTAGTAAGAACAGACATAACCCAAAGGTACAAGGAGTGGTGGTTGGTACTCAGGAATTTAAAGTTTCCGCATATGCGGGAGATATACTACTGCATTTAATACATCCTCGAGAAACCTTCCCAGTGGTACTAGGTATCATAGAAGACTATAATAAAATGTCTAACTATAGATTAAATATAGGGAAATCCACTGTGTTTTCACTTAATTCCAAATTACATAAGACTGCTGTGTCCGAACTGGGATTACAATGGAGCCCACACACTCTCAGATATTTAGGGATTGTATTATCTAGGAGTGACTCCAAAATGGTGAAATTAAAGTTAGACTTTATCATTAATGTGGTTCATTTAGACTTGGGGAGGTGGCACAATCTTCCACTCTCTCTTTGGAGCCGGATTAACTTAATTAAAATGAATATTTTACCCCGACTGTTTTACCCTGTTAGTATGCTCAATGCTTGGTTGCCCCTGAAATGGTACAAAAAAAATCCACTCAATAATTTCCAATTTTATTTGGCAGGGGAAAACTCCCTGCAGAGCTTATCATAAACTTGCGGCCCCCAAAGAGAAAGGTCGGTTGAGATTGCCTCATCTGGGTTTATATTACTGGGCTAACAGCACAGGAAAATATCTGAGATGTTTACTGACTCCAACTGATGTGCTCACCTTGCCATATGTCCCTTCATGGGTGAAATTAGAACTCGAATTGATCAACGTGAATGGGATTGACCCACTTGTCTTGTTCTATACTACAGTGAAATATCCCCCCCCCCAAGTTGAGGTCTACACCAATAGCTGTTTCCTTAAGAATTCATACTCAATTATGCTCTTTTCTTAAATATGTACCTAGACATGACCCCAACCAGCCTCTGTGTCATAACTCTAATCTGAAGATCGGGGGTATGATGATCTCAGATACCTGGATATCCCAGTTGCAAGGTCTGAGGGTTAAAGACCTTTTACAGGAGGGAAGATCTATTTCCAGGGAAACCATTCTTCAGAAGTACCAAATTGGACCAAGCCAAACCTTCAAGGTCTACCAAGTAAGACACTTGTTAGTACAATTACGGAATGAGTTTAGGGAAGGTAGTTTGTCTGGAACTGTATTTGAATCTCTCCCAAGTAGTATGGGAACCACATGTTGTATCCCATTTATATTGTTACTTATTTAACCTAGCATATGCGAAACTAGATGGAAAACCTTACTGTTGGACAGTTGAACTCCCAGATCACAATAAAAATTGGGAAGTAATCTGGAAACACACTTACCGTCACATTACCCAGGATAGATTAAGGGTAATGCAGTTCCAATTCCTACATAATCTGTTTTGGACCCCATCCAAATTACATGAAATAAGGAGACTTGCCACCCCTTTATGTAACAGATGTCATCAAGAGGAAGGGACCCACCATCATATTTTTTGGGACTGCCCTCCAGTTAAGGAGCTATGGAATACAATTAAGAATAAAGCAGACCCTCTGCTTGGCATAGACCAATTCTTTACTCCTGAGGTGTGCCTACTAGGGGACTACGCCAATGTTAAAGTGAAAGCTAGAAAGATTTATCTGGCTATGATGTCTTCCTCTCTTAAAAAATTAGTGCTGAGACATTGGCTGGATGATCTCCCGTTAACCTACCTGGAATGGTTGAGGGAATTATTGTTCAATCTGAATGTAGAAAAATTTGGGTCAAGTTCGAGGAATTGCCTCTCCAGGTATACCAAAACTTGGGAGAAAAAGCATACGCTATACCTGCTCCAAACTGGAGTGCAGTCTCCCTCTCAGGATTGAATCAAATGGTGTGCACTCAGGTACTGAGCTGCCCTTAGTATAACAATGGAAGTGCTTCTGCTATTATTGGTATAAACATGGGTGGGGGAGCAAGGCGGGGACAGGAGAGGGACGGGTTGGTAGGGGGTAGGGAGGGGGCCGGTGGAAGAGTAAGTAGTGTTCTAAACTTATTCAGGTGACTGTCTCAGGTCAATTTTGTTTATATATAACACCTCCTACTCTGTACTGAAAATTTAATAAACTTGAATTTAAAAAAAAAGAAACATAGGACTGGACAGCATGGTTTTGAACTGGTACTCAGACTACCTTACGGGACAGCAACAGCAGATAAAGGCAGATGGGGACCTTTCCCCCCTGAAAATTCTTCTAAGAGGCATGCCCCAAGGATTTATTCTAGGCCCTGTACTATTTGTCTTATATATTAATAACATTCATTAATGAATTAAATCAGCAAACTTACATTTATTTGCTGATGACTCTGTTCTTTATGTTAATAGGCCTACCCCGGAACTTGCCTGCAGAGATCTCCAGCTTGAATTCAACCTCCTGCAGAAGAATCTTTTATATCTAAAGTTACTTCTAAATGCAAAAAAAACCAAGGCTATGCTCCTCTCTCTCCCTCATTCATACTTGCCTAAACCAAGCTCTGTTGGCTTTGTTCCCCATATAACCTCTCTGCTGGGTGAGTCTCTGGAATTTGTGGAGAAATTAAAGTATCTAGGTGTATGGATTGACTTTAAATTATCTTTTATTGACCACATCGAAGAACTCCTGAAAAAACTAAAGCAGCAATTCACGAAGGAGCACCTAACAGCAGATATCAAACACCTGCTACGCCACACAGAGCTGATCCAAGGGGACTTAGAAAAAGGAAGGAAAGGGGCAGGGTAGTGATACAGGACTAAGACACAGGGATGCAGCAGAACAGAGACAGATGACTGCCAGGAGGATGTTAGCACCACAGGCCCTACTGGGCATACAGCTGGCCAGGCAACGCCATAGGCGACGTGCCCGCCAGGCTGTACAACAGGGTGGCGCTGCACAGCAGGTGCACAGACAGCAGCTACCCAGACACCAGAGGCATGTCAGGCATATGTACTGGCCATGCACCGTCCACACGGACCTGAGCAAGGAGCAGTGCATCGCACAATATCGACATGGCAAGGCAGCCATAGCAGAGCTATGCCAGGAACTTGACGCTGACCTCAGAAGCAGGACCTGGAGAGGCCATGCCATACCAATAGAGGTGAAGGTATGTGCAGCCCTATGGGTAATGGCTACTGGCAGATTCCAGACACCGAGTGGTGGCACTGTGGGCATCTCACAGCCCTCCGTATCATGGTGCCTGAGGGAAGTCGTGGATGCCTTCGTACACAGGTCACACCAATATATTTCACCTACCCATGGATGCCCAGGAGCAACTGGCAATCAAGCAGGGATTCTACAATATGGCAGGATTCCCACATGCGCTTGGTGCAGTAGACTGCACATACGTTGCCATAAGGGCATCATTGGATGAACCAGAGACCTATGTCAACCGGAAGGGCTACCATTCCATGAATGTACAGGTCATCTGTGACAGCAGGTGCAGCATCCTCGATGTTGTAGCACAGTATCCAGGGTCCACACATGATGCGTACTTCTACAGGAACTGCAGTGTGTGTGAGGCGTTCCAGAGCAGGACACTCATGGATGGCTGGCTGCTTGGTAAGGCACACACGGACACATGAAGAACGGGTGGGCATGGGATGAATGTGGGCACAATACTAACCAACACCGCCCTCCCCACAGGTGACAGCAGATACCCACAACAGCCCTGGCTGATGACACCGGTGAGGCGTCCACAGAGTGCGGCAGAGCAATGGTACAATGATGCCCACACAGCAACACGCAGTGTGACAGAGCGCACATTTGGCATCCTCAAGATGAGGTTCTGGTGCCTTGACAGATCAGGGGGTGCACTGCAGTATACACCGGTAATGGCATGCAAACTGTTCATAGCATGCTGTGTGCTGCACAACATAGCACTGGAACATGGAACACCACTGGCAGAGGATGAGGAGGCACCCAGTGAGGATGGTGACACTGCAGGGGAGGATGAGGAGGAGGAGGCTATGGGGCCAGCCTGTGACTGGCAACAGCAAGTCCATGCACAACACACAACAGCAAGACAATGAATGCGAGTGCAGCTCATTGCAGTGCACTTTGGATGAGCACACAATAGCATGCGCAGTGTGCACGGCCACAGGTACGCCAACACCACCATGCTGCATGCAGACCCTGGACCACAGCCCCGGGACCATGGGAAGACCACATGCATGCAACACTGCCACACACAGCAGGCACACTGGGCAGCAGTGCCATGCCTTTGCAGGGAACAACAATGCAGTGCCAGGAATCCAGGGTCCACCACAGAGACCACACACAGCAGGTGGACTGGAACATTTGTGGCGAGATGGAGGTGTCACCACCTGGGCCACCACACAGGCAGTGGCAGCACAGGTGACACAGATATGCCCATTGAATGTGTGCCACCCCAGATGGTGCAGCACACAGTGACACGGACAGCGACAAGGGCATCCGGGTGTCCAATGCTAGCAGAGGCAACATGTGCACAAGCAGTGTGATGTAGGGATAGGGGACTATGTGGGGCAGTTGCACAGCAGCCATGGTGCTAGGCAGCAGGGACTGCACGTGCTGGGGCCGGAGCCACAGACAAGTGGCATGCAGCACACAGTTGCCGGTGCCAACATGTAATGGCAGTGTACAGTGAACACCAGAGGTAGGCAGAATGGGGACATGGGGGACTGTGTGGGTGGGAGGCTGCACACACCATGAAGCACTGCTGCAGGGGATACACAAGGGTGAGTGCAGTGCACCACAGGCAGCAGGACATGGGTGTGTCATGGCACACCCATAGGACATGTCATGTGGACTAGCACAGTGCAACCGGAGGCACGCCCCCCCCACAGCCTAGGTACCCTGCAGATGCACAGTGTGTGGTGACAGGGGGGATGACAAGCACAGCCCCACACATTGCACTGTGCAGTGGCAGTGGGTAGACACAAGACACACTGTATGTCAGCCACAGCAATGCTACTTGTGTACCAAGTTATTCTGTATGCAACACAATGCGTTACATGCTGTGAGCCGATGCAAGCTGCGTAGCATGTGTGACGCAGCATGTGACTCGTGGGGGAACTGAGCCATCAGCACATGTAGGGCCTCAGTAGCGCATGCTAGGATGCACAGGATGGTGTAGCACAGGCACAGCCCCAGCTACACTGCAGAGGGAGGCAAGGGATAACAGCAGTCACAAGGGCAAGCTGCAGGTGGCAGTCCCAGTTGTCATGGCACGCTGGAGCAGGGCACCGAACTTCACAGATGATGAGACAGTGCTTCTCATCAGCCTGGCTGAGCAGTGGAGCAGGGTGCTGTTCCCACAGGGGGCAGAGCAGTTCAGCTCAGCAGACAGGGAGAGGGTGTGGTCCACCATAGGCAGCAGGCTCCAGGCGGTGTTTGGAATAAGGAGGACTATGCTGCAGGTTAGGCACCGTTGGAATGACCTGGCCTGGAAGGAAGGACGGCTCCTTGGACACCTAAGGAGGATGGCATGAGAGGCTGATGCCCAGATGCATGGAGGATTCCCACGCCGGTCAGGTATGTGGCACCAGTAACATGTCCAACACACAGCACACGACAGGGACCTCGACTGCACAGAGGGGAACTGATGATGTCACAAACCATTATGTCCCTGCAGGTGAGGGAAGTGACGCCGAAGGCCAGGGCAGGCCCAGAGATGCTGGACCAGATGGACATGGTGTAGGACCCCACAGAGAGCAGCATTGGCAAGGTAGGTGTGCAGCGGTCATGTCATATATGCAGCTGTGCAGGTGACTGTGTGGAGACCAGCAGGCAGGGGTACACACACACACACACACACACACACACACACACATATGCACTGGTGGGCCAGCACAGGTTGCCATGGCTGGAGGTTGCTGGCGGGGCACAGGCACCATGGACACATGTGTGAGTGTGTGCCACACACATGGTCAGTGCACAGCACAGCTCATGCAACACATGACATGGCATTGTGGTGGTCTGCTGGGCCTGCATCACTGGTGTGGGTAACATGCAGGGAGGCAGTGCATGGGCCTGTGGTGTATGCAGTGACTGTCACTTTGTGCTCCAGGTGCCCATGGAGGTGTGAGGAGTGAGCTGCAGGGCCGGGACACACGGTGGCATTCCCTGGAGCAGGTGATGCGACACCTGAAGAGGAGCAATGCACGGGCGTACACAGCCAGGACCCGGATGATGGCCCAGGGTGGGCAACAGGTGGCACCACAGCAGGGTGTGGAGGAGGCAACAGATGAGGAGGATGTGGAGGAGGTGGAGGAGGATATCCCGGATGCCCAACAGGGGCGTCGTCGGAGTGCAGGGACAGGCGACAGTGCTGTGGGACTGCATGCGGCAGGCAACACAGCCGTCACGGCGACAGGCGGGGATGCCAGTGGCACAGCTGGCTGGGAGGCCGCCGAACCAACCAGGGATGAGGATGCCCCCATGCATGGCAGTGGTGATGTAACCCCCGACCATGGTCCACGGCAGCGCGGGAGTGAGGGTGACATGTTGCCAGACAGGGACGTGAGAGGTGCAGGTGAGATGCAGCCCCAGCCACGCGACCGCCATGACTTTGCGCAGAGACTCGGCCTGCACATCAGGCCCATGGCAAGGCTGCTGACTGATCTACAAGTTTTGGTGCAAGACCTGCTGGACTACCTGGACCGTATTGGTGGCCAATGAGTGGCGGACACGTGCATGCAACAAAGTCCTGGCCCCACCCATGCAATAGCGGACACGCCCAGGACGGGGCACACTGGGTAGTATGGACACAGTACACTGGGACATCAGGGATAATGGAGCTGTGCATGCACTGCAGTTAAGTGCAACACTGTTGCATGCCTATTGCTGATTGTGGGGCAGTGCCCATTGCACTGTGTACCTCTTGGTTTATCTTGACTGTTGCTGTTTTGTGTTGCTTATGTGTCCCCAATACAAAGTTGTTCAATGTGCAAGCTGTGTCTGTGTGTCTCTCTGTATTGTGCATGCCAATCACCTGTCTATGATGTACATCAGTCGGGGACAGCCATTGTGTGGGTAGCAGCTCACAGGGCCTCTGCAAGGCACCAAGTGGCAACAGGGACCACTGTCCATCAACATGTGGACAGCACTGCAGTGTGCCACAGGGTGTGTTGCTGCCACACTCAGGGCATGGTGTCAGGACACTGTACCCTTGTGGGCCTGTGCCACCCAGTGTAGGGGGTCCTCTTAGTTCCACAGTGGCATGCCACGGTGGGTAAGCTAAACCACCAATCAACAAGGTGGGACCCCATGGTTTGGGCCTGCATGTGTCGTGCATGTGTCGGTACCAGCTGTGTGGGGCAGGGTGGTGTGGCATGGTATGTGGCATACCACAGGGCCCACCCAGTGGACTGCTATGCACAGCTCTGTATTCGCTGCTGTGGTGGAATGCCCCACGGTGGGCACTGTGTGTGGGTTGGTGCTAGGTGGACTGTGGCGCCCCTGTGTGGTGGGGAGGTGACAGTCCTGCAGCGGCCATGCACCTGGGTGCGGGGGCATGCATGACAACATGGACAGGTATGGTGTCATGTGTGCCAGGGTCCGCACCTGTGCTGGTGTTCTACGCCATGGTGTGTGCACCCACTGCTCACACTGGCCACATGGGGGGGCACGTCTGGATGGCGGTAGATGGGGGTGCATGGGTGTGGGAGTTCTGTGTGAGCGGTCTGTGGCATGCCATGGTGTATGTACTGAGGTGCATGCAACAGGTCCCAGGGCTGGCATTGGGGGCCATGCAGGTGTCCGGTATGTGCCTGCAGGGGTGGTGGTGTGCTGCTTGCTAGTGTGTGGGGGGTGGGTGTGCCACTGTCAAGGGATGCAGGCTTGTGTGCAGGTCCCATGCTGCAGTGCCATGCGGGGAGTGCTATGGCCATGGGCACTGTACAGGGGACATGGGTTACAGGTGCACACAGCACGGGTGTGCATGGCTCAGACACCTGCACATCCATGTGTGGTGTGTGTTGTGATGTGGTCCCTGGCCATGGTCAGGTGGGCACACTGGACCATTGTATTGTGGTGGGCAGCACTGTAGGGAGACCCCCCCTCCAATGTGCATGCCTGGCATGCTGAGTGCACTCTACCAGTGTGTGTGTGTGTGCTGGCCCCCCCTCTGGCCTATGGTGTCCGATGGCTCACTCTGTGCAGTGCATTGTGTCTGTACCGCCATGTTGCTGCTCTGTGTAGCATCCAGCTGTGTGGCATGCCCTGGCTGCACCCCCACCACAGGTGGCACTATGTTCACCCTGTGCCTCTGTGACTGGCGCCATGTCACTGGGGTCTCTGTTGCACTGCAGCTGTCCCTGGCAGCCTGCTGCTGTCATTCCCACTACCTCCAGTCCTGCTGCTGGCAGCTGCCATCCTTGCAATGGGTGCTGCTGCTGCTGGTGCTCCTTGCCTGGCCATCCACCCTTCACAGGACATGCCACCAGCCTCGGGGTGAGCCCTCTTGCAGCCTCGGGAATGGGCTGGCATGTGTTGTCCCAGCCTCCGTGCTGCACTGGGTGTTGGCATGGCCATGCTATTGGCATTCACTGTACTGTCCTGTGTCTGTCCAGGCCTCTCCACGTCACAGACATGTGGGTGGGTGCCCATCCCCCTGTGTCTGTCATGGTCCTGTACCCCTGTGTGTGGGTGCACACCCTCTGCCATGTTACTGGGTGCTTTGCCACAGTTTACATCCATGCCCTGTGTGGCTGTGGCCCCCTGCTGTGTGTGCCCCACTGCGCCATGGCCAACCTCCACACCAGCATTGCTGCGTGGCTCCAGCCCAACCCTGCTGTCTGTTGGGCCCACGTGTCTGTCATCAGAGGCATCTGCGTCTGGCTGCTGTTCTCCTGTGGCTGTGCGTGTGCCTGCCGTGTTGCCCACAGCCCTGTCCTCGGGCATGGCAGTGCTTGACACATGCTGTGTTGGCACTGTGTCTGGCTGTTGTCCTGTGGGCATCACCGGGTGCCCTATGCCCTGTGCGCCCTCATGGCCCTGTCCCACATCCTGTCTGCTGGTTGTGTTCCCCATGCTGTGGTGGTCATCTACTGCCCCTCTGTTGTGCCACCACACATTGCAGTCCGGGCATACCTGTGGGACCGGTGCCACACCAGCTACATGCTGCTGCATGCATCTTGCAATCTCCTGCAGTGCAGTTGCCATTGCCATTGTTGCCTCTGTCTGGGTGATATGCTGCCCCATGCTGCATTCCATGAGCATAGTCTGCCATTCTATGGCATACATTTGACGTGTGATGCACAGCCATATGTCCTGGAGTAGCCATGTTGTCTGTGTTGTTTGGCATGCCCCTTCTTGAATCCCATGTATGATGGCTGCATGGCTATCTGCCACTGTCTGGTGCAGCTGTCCCATGTGTGCACCCGTGGCGGTGGTGTGTTCCCGGATGCTGTCTTGTATCTCTGTCAGCTCTCACTGTGCTGCCTCCTGGGTGAGCAGGATGTCCTGGCAGCAATGTGACAGGTCTTCCCCAAGGTCATCCTCCAGTGGCAGTGGGGTTGCAACATGTTCACCTATCCCACCTGCACCTCCATGGTCCAGTGTGGTGCTGCGGTGTGCCTGGCCGCCATGGCCTATAGTGATGAGTGCATTGCCCACCTGTCCCACCACAGGGCCATCTCCTCTGTCCCCCTGCTGCTGTGTGTCCACTGTGGTCTGGCACCGGTCAGATGTACTGGACGTAGGTGTGCTCTGCCCAGTGGTGCTGCTGCTGCTGCTGGATGGCATGGCATTGCTATCGGTGTCACTTCCCTGTAGGGCCTCTGACTCACTATCTGTCACCCTCCTGTGGGCCTGGCTCACTGTGCTGTCACCGGTGGTTGCCTGCTGCTGTTCCTCCTTACTGCTGCTGTGTCTGCTGTGCTCCGATGCCTCTCTGTCACTGTGGGTCATGGCATGGCATTGTGGTGGTGTTGCCTGGCTGGCTGTGGCCTGTCTGGTCTCTGTGGTCCTGGAACCTGCTGGGTGTGCAGACAGATGTGTACAGTGCATTGCCTCTGTTGCTCACATGCCGGTATGTGTCCAGTGCCATGGTGCATGTCGTCCAGCCTCTGGCAACCAGTGGAGGGGTCATCCCCTGCATCTCCTGTGTCTGCATGAGGGCCCAGGCTACACTGTGTTCCTCTTCACCTGCCCCCAGGTCCCTGTCCAATGTGGGTCCCTGGGGCCCCTGTGGTGTGTCAGCCTCCACTGGTGGTGCCACATTGGCTATCTGCACAGTGGTGCCACTCACCCCATGCATGCCCGGTGCTTACCTTGTGCATGTTGCTGCCGACACAGGTCTAGCTCTGTGTTGCCCTGTATGCTGCATGTGCTGTGTGCCACTACACATTCCTCATGTCTGCTGAGGGGCTGTGGTTGTGTGGGTCCTCCTCCCGTTGCCATTGTGCATGCACCTGTTGTGGGCTGCCTTCTCCTTGGCATGCTGCCTGATGTCACAGTACCACTTCTGCAGCTCCTTCACACTGTGCTTGCTGGGTGCCACTGCATTCACTAGTCTGGCTACTTCGTCCCATGCCTCCTGCCGCTTTGCCTGTATCTTCTGGTCCCCTCCCTGGGACAGTAGCAGGTCCACCTGTTGGGTGTCACACACTGGTCAGGGCCTTGCACCATTGTCCCACATGCTCATGTCCTCCTGTCACAAATCACACCTACCTGGGCCTCTATTGCATCCAGGAGGATGTCTGTCTCCTGGTCTGTGTAATTCTTTTTCCTGGAGTGCCCAGTCTTCTTCCTCCGTCTCCCTGGGGTTGGCTGCCCCCTCTCTCCTTGCTGCATCCTCTGTGGTTCGGCCATTCATCCACCCCTTGTGTTTAGATGCTGCCTGCACCTTGCATGTTGCCTACGCTATTTATTTGGTGCACCATGTGTTCATACGCCATGTGTGCTGCATCTGGCACATGGTGCGTTCCTTACAGAATTGGGTGCATTGCCGATGGTGCTGGGGGCTTTGGCACATACTGCATCTGACGCACCTTGTGCCGCTGTAAGGGCATTTTTGAGAATTGGGCCCCTGGTCTCTTCTTTAGGATTAAGCAACTGCTAACCCAAGAATCAAAAACTTGGTTAGTCCAATCTACCTTTGTGCCGTTACTGGACTATGCTGGCTTCCTATATGGCCAGGGCCCAAGCACTGCTTTGTTAAAACTAGACACAGTTTGTCATAGAGCTCTTAGATTTATTACAGCTGCGCCTTACTCCACTCACCACTGTATTCTCTATGAATTAGGAGGCTGGAGCTCACTCAGTTTTAGACCTCAAAGAAATGCTGTCTACTGGATGTACAGAGCCATTATTAACAAGCTCCCTCATTATATTTTGGACTGCCTTCCTCTATGCTGTGGGTTGTTAACCCTTGAGAAGCTATTCCTGTATTTCACTTATTGTCCCTAAGGTTAGAACTTGCTATGGTAGAGCTGCAATAAGTCACGCCCTTCCTGTTCTCTGGAACAATTTACAAAAAATCCTGAAACTTGCTATCCATGTGAAGCTGTCCTTCTTTAAAATTCTATTTGGATGCACCTTCAAGGAGGCATGTCATTGCTTCTGCTGATGACCGTCTGTCTAGGCATACCTCTTTCTGCCTTCCCCCTTAGTTTGTGGCACGGCTACATGTGTTATAACGTCCATGTCTTTATCCCCCCTTCTGGCTACTATACTCTATTGCTATTCCTTCCTTCCCTAGCTCATTATCCCATATCTTATTTGAGCCACATTGTACATATGTATATAGGTTATGATGTATATTCAGAGTACTGTATTTGTTGTTGTTTTACATTGTGTTTTTTGTTCTGTCTTGATGTAACATTGTCATTATAAAACTGCGCTGTATACTTGACCTACCCAGGTCTACCTTGTAAATGAGCTGTCTTAACGGTGTTTCACCTGGTAAAATAAAGATTGATTGATTGATTGATTGATTGACTGATTGATCTGGCAGCCCATCAATCCAACTCGAAGATGAAGGTCCTAAACTTTAAAAGGGAAGATTTGGGGAAAATGGATGCACTTCCCAGGGAAAGATTAGCAGAGGTAGGGAGGGCAGAGAGGGGTTAAGAACAAATGGAATTTTATCAAGGGAGGTATACCTGATGCAAACAATACCAGCATTAGGCAGGTGGGCAAGAACAGAAGGGACAGAAAGCCAATGTGGTTTACCAAAGGGGTAGGATAGATGGTCAGAGCTAAGAGGGCAGCATTCCAGAAGTACAAGGGAGAGTAGAATGACAACAATAGTTGAGAATAGTTTGAAAACCTAAAGGAGGCCAACATGACAGTCAAGAAGGCAAAGGCAGATACAGAGATGAAGCAATAATGCAAAATAATAAGGCATTTCCTGAGGATTAATGCCCAGATGCGGGGTGTTGGTGGGCTGAGGCACAACCAAGGTCCATTTACCACAGAAAAGACATAAAGTCCATGGAAATGGCCACTTGTAAGAGCATGGTTGTGGTTATGAGTTTAACTGCTTTAATAAGGGGAATAATGGCATTTAAAAAAAAAGTGCTACTCTGAGCTGTACTGGGCATTTTTACACCAGCTACAGTGGCCAATAAGCATGTGTGTTAGCCTCATGAATAATTAATTAGACTTACAATAACAATCGTAGAAGGGATCAGGAAGGTAGAAAAAGCCTTTTTTTATGTTCAGAAAAAGAGGAAAACAAAAGAGGGAATTGTCAGTCTAAATAATGGAAGCGGAAGACAGATGGGTGGAGGATGTTAGCAAAAAGGCAGATATCCTAAACAAATATTTTTTGTTCAGTATTTACAGTGGAAGAAGGCAGGCCACCCTCAGATTGTGGGATTAGGGCCTGAGGAGCACTGGGAAGCAGACTGGGGTAGGAATGGTATCTGAGGAAAATGTGTTTAAGGAACTATGGATCCTCAAAGAGAACAAATCACTGGGACCCAAAGGCATGCACCATAGGGTGTTTGCGAGAGCAGAGTCAAACACTGGAGGCACCACTGGCTGATCTATTTTACTACTCCCTGGAAACAGGGATCATGCCAGTGGATTGGAGGGTAGCTAATGTGGTGCCACTCCACAAGAGTGGGGGCAGGGACGACCTGGGAAACTACAGGGCTGTACACCTGACCTCGGTAAAGTGGCTGGAAATTATCGTAGAGGAGTGTCTGGTAGAGTTCCTGGAGGCTAACGGATTACAAGACACGAGGCAACATGAGTTGACGGTAAACAGGTCATGCCAGACTAACCTTATTAACTTTTTTAATGGGGTTACAAAGGCAGGGAAGGGGGGACAAGCAGTTGGTTTGCTATACTTGGACTTCGGCAAGGCCTTTAACTGACTCACTAGATAAACAGAGAACTGGTTGAGGGAGCAGGACTCAGTGGGCAGTAGTTAATGGGGAATTCTCAAGGTCAGCGAGGTTAACAGTAAGGTGCCATGAGGATCAGTCCTGGAGCCAGTATTGTTTAGCATGTTCATATGTGACATAGCAGAGGGTATACAGTGTGTGTGGTCTGCCCCCTTGCTGATGACATGAAGATCTGTGGGAGGGTGGACACAGTGGAGGGAACACGGGACAAGAAAAGGCATCTAGGACAGCTGGAGAAGTGGTCTCTAAGGTGTAGCAACTTAAATTCAATGTCAAGATATGTAAGGTTATTAATACTGGTGGGAAGAACCCTAGAACTGACTAATGTATGGGGGGGGGGGTGCGTGAGGCTGTTTGAGACTGCTGAAGAAACAGACCTGGGATTTATTACCAACATCAACCTTAAGTCCTCAGCCCAGTGCAACAAGGCATATGGGAGGGAAAGCAGAATGCTGGTGTGTATAAGTAGGGTGTTCAACAGCAGAAGGAAGGGGAGGATACTGCCCCTCTTTGGGTTCATGGTGAGACAACACCTGGAGTACTGTGTCCAGTTCTGGAGTCTCCAACTCAGAAAGGACAGGGATTGCTCAGACAGAGTTTAGAAGAGGGCTATGAAAATTGTACAGGCACAGCCGGGGAGAATACATGAGAAGAGGCTGGAAAACCTGATCTTGTACTCTGTTGAGGAGAGAAAGGAGTGGAGGGACATGACTGAGGCCTACAAATTCAAGAGGGGTATCAAAAGGGAAGACTGCATCAATCTATTTATGAGGAATGAAAACAGAGTAACTGGAGGACATTGGTAAATGTTGTTGGTGGTGGAAGCATTCAAAATGTATGTTAGGAAGTACTTTTTCAAGGAGAGTGTGGTGGACACCTGGAATAGTCTGCTAAAGTCAATGGGAGAAGCCAAATAAATGGCTGGCTTCAAACACAGATGGGACATGCACATGGGGATATTAGGATCTAAGGGAGAGGAAAGATGGACAGCCAGGGGAAGGGGGCACTGGGGTGCCAGAAGTGCAAGTGGCTCAGTAACTCTGGACTGACATCAAGGTGGACATGGAGTTAGGTAGGAAATGGGCAAACTAGATAGACTCTTGAGTCTGTATCTGCCATCAGAATTGATGTAACTATGTATATAGCTAATTTTGCCAGGAGGCAATTGTAGTTAACCACATCAAAGGCCCTGGTTAAATAGTTGAGCTAGATCCCTAGAGTCCATGGCCTCATGTACAAATTTAACCAATGTCAGTAAGGCAGACTGGACAGCACGATCAGCCCTGAATCCATGTTGGGCAGATGTATACAGGTCACAATCACTCAGGTAAACCATAAGCTGATCATAAGCTATATGTTTGAGGGTCTTGGACAAAGATGAGAACAACAAGATGGGAAGGTAATTTTTAACCAAAGATCCATCACCTGACTTGCGAGTTGGCATAACAGTTGCCTAATTCCATACAAGAGAAATAGACATTGTGCAAAACAGAAGTCGAAATCAAAAGGAGCAATTTTTGCCATAAGTTAATAGATAACAGGAAAAATAGTGAAACAGTCATGTATTGACAAATATCAGTAAGCGATGGTGATATATGGATAATAACTAGTCAAGTGTAGAAACTGGAGGACAATTAGATAATAATGTAGTGACACAGCAGCACCAGTCAGTTGGGAGGGGGGTAAGTATTTCAGGAAAGTGGAGTACTGAGGTGTGGCTTGAGCATAACTTTGATAGCCCCAAAGATAGGTAAGGCTGTTATGTTACTAGGTACCCCATTCCACATTTGAGGTAATTTATACCAGATGACGGCTTGACTAGCATTCCATTTGAAACTGGTTACCCACTGCAGACCTGACAGAGTAAGACAAGTTAGCAGCAGCAGCAGTAAATACACCAGGTAAATACTCAGGGACTTTGCCTGCCAAGTACGGTATGTAACTCCCAAGAGAGCAGTATAAAGTGTATTTCTCACCTCAAGTGAAGCTCAGCTGATTACATACTGTATCAAGCAGCAGTGGGAGCAAGAATAATTTATGAGTTGTACCTAAATGGTTGCTCTCAGAAGAAGATTATAGACTGAGGGAGTGCTCTCAAACAATGGGGTGACTCCTTTCCCCTACGCATGAGACACTCTTCTATAAAGAGTGTCTGATGCACAGGTGCCCTAGAAATGGCACATTCAGTGATTTTTACATTTTTAATAAATTATTGATCGCCCTTTGTCGCTAATAAATTAATACAGCCTAGGAAACTATTCATTCAGTTCTAAGACTGGTCTGACTTATATTCTTGGGGGTATTAGAACCACTGACTTTTGGTTCAGGGTTCTCATACCTTACAAATGTGCATGAGACCACACTTACAACTGAAAGAGTGATCACCTATGATGAATTAACATGCAAGAGTTGCCCTAGTGCTCCAGTGAACCATTTCCAACAGTTGGGGGATGTTAGTTCTGCCATCATCAATAGTTGTCATTGTGCACCAACAAAAATTCTAAACCAGTGGCTGAACATGGAGAATTCTGATTGGCTAACAGCATTAAGCTTGGTTTTGGTTAATGGCTGAAAACTCGCATGTATAAAAGAAGAATTTGCATTTTAAATATAAAAAAAAACATTCATTTAGAAAAATGAGAATGTTTTAGTTGGGTTACCTCTGCTAATCTAACCCTAGGGGCTATGGCCCTCTGCTGTGCACTGGGCCAAATGACACTTTAGGGTTACATTAATGAGTGGTAACCCAACCCTTGATCATGCCTTGTGCTAAAGAAGTTAATATAGAAGGAGACATGGACGGGGCAAGATGACACACACACACGTGTATGTGTGTGTGTGTATATATATATATATGTGTGTGTGTACATATATATATATATATATACTGTAGTTTTTTTAATATCTTGACACACTTCTATTAAATTACATACTGCAACACTGCCACTACTTGTACAACAGACAACCCATCAGATTTCATTATCAATTTGACAGACTACTAAAAGAATCTGAAGATCATTATATGATACTTGTTCAAGCTAAAAAGCAATAAATATCCATTTCCTACCAGCTCACTAATTTCCACAATTTCAAGTTAGAAAATGCAATAGCTCTTCTTCAGTACTTCAAGCATCCTAGCTAGTACTGCCAAAGGCAGAAAAATATTAATCTACTGACTCTAAGATGGGCTGTAGGCAATGTCATTTATTGGGAGAGCAACACAATTCAATATCATTAGCACAGATAAACATTCTACAGGTTTAAAAGGCAGGCCCGCATTTAAATTTTCTAACAGAGCTGCAGTCAGCGAAGACTCCAGTACTGATGTCTGCAGTGCACAAGTATTAACAGCTTGATGACATTATATTGCAAAAATCACACATTCATTAAAACCATCACTCAATTTTCCAGTGACTTGCCATACTTATTTGCAATTGAGGTTCTTGCTTGAACTCTCAATAACTCCTGTTGGTTTTCAATTGAAGCATAACTTGTTCCTTGGTCTCTTACTTTGGGGAATGATGATTTCAAATAACTTTTGGGAGCCCTCTGTTAGGTCTGAGTGACTGGTACTGCCATATACAGTCCTTTTATTGTTATGCAAAAAAACAAAAGTTTTAACCCCTTTGTTGCTTTTCCTTGGTGATGGATTTTCCTGATCTTTCTTAAACTAATGTCTTTTAAACTTGCGTGAGGCAATCCCCCAAAGTGCCATCCCCCTGAGAATGCTTACTAAGTATAGTGTGAACATCATTGCTGGATTCCCTGAGGTACGGTAGCAAGATTTAAGAGTGTGATCAAAGAAATGGAGTCTAGGTTAATGGGAACTGGGTTGTTCTACTTAGTGGTGCATCATATGTTTGTGGTTTGTAAAAGATAGTTATAGCATCTTCAATCATGATTCCAGACACATAATGTATTTGATGGAGCATAAAGTGCATTGTAGTATGTATTGCATGCACAACACTGGGCGAAATCCACAATGAATATATAATACGGAGAACAATGTTGGTGAGTCAACTTAATCCCCACTTTAGCCAAAAAATAAAATAATCTCTTAGAAATAGAGCAATTTATTTGTATGACTAGGCTCTTTCCAAGTTGCACTATTTTTGGAATATATAATAGAAAGTGAGGGAGTAAAATGCAAGTAATCAAATGACATTCCCTCTTATGTTTTGACAAGTCATGCACCTGGGTGCCATTTACTCTGAGGTCTAAAGCATAGGGAAACAATTTGCATCATATGAAACCTGGAGTATTTATTTTTCCTACATACAAAAAAACCCTGAAAAAAATTGTAATTATCGATTTTGTTTCTGTTAAATGCTCCCTTGCCAGGCTTACCACATTGAGATGTTGGATCCAGCTTTCAAGAGTGCCTTGGGGGTATGAAGCAGAACACAATTACATGTTGCATGTTAATCAGAAAGGCATGTAAATTAATTACAAAAAAAAATTAGTAATGATTTCAGGATTTACAACAAAGATTATGCAAATTGCTTTAGAAAGGATAGTCCAATACCATGGCATCTACACAAACAGTATTCTCCGGATGGGGTCAGTAGTGCAATGTGTGTTAGTCACTCTTTCCTCTAAACCAGTAGGTCACACACCCTGGACTTTGGCCCACCCCCAAAGCTGATGATGCAGTGTAATCCTAAGGGGGCACTGCCCTGGTGTAGATACTATCCTTTAGATCAGATACCAAATTAAAGTTCCTTTGGCTCATTTCTAGTAGTTCTCCAAGAGGAAGTTGCAGATCCCATGACACTTTTCAAAAGTCATGGAATTACCCCAGAGTGCAAGCCAAGCCTCCCCCTCTCTGTAAAGCAGGTGTAGTTCCCCAAAGCTGGTGCCCTACAGTGTGTAACAAGAAGATTAAACCTCCTCCTTAGTCAGTCGGGGGGAGGGCAGTGGACAGGGCCCCAGGTTAATAGGGTGCCACAGGCAGTAGACCTGAAATCCCCCTCGCCATTGCAGCATTTTGTCCCCTGAGCCCCAAGCTTGGGCTGTATTAAAAAAACGTAAATGAAAGGTTTTCTTTCCTCTCTCCTGGCTGCCTGCTCACACCTGGAACCCTGCTCCCACCATGCAGACAGTTCAGGTCAGGTCTGTCTTGTTAAGCCCAGCAGAATGGCATGAGCCAGGGCCCCTTTTGAAAGTCCAGCTCATGCTGGACTGTTGCTTGCCCCAGCATTGCTAGGGACTCAGCATCCCAAGCACTGGGAGGCTTGTGAATGGTAGCCAGCAGCGGCCATTGAAGAGAATGGTGGGGCAGTTGAAGAGCCCATTCAGGAGCGTGTTCAAGTGCTCAAAGAAGAAAGAAAAGAGCATCCTGTCCTGATGGAGCAAGGAGATACAGGAAAAGAATAAAAAAAGTTACCTGCTGTCCTCCTCTTGTTGCTCCATCAGCAGTCAGCGGTCCATCTAGTGTAGTGGTCCTAGTTCTGTCAGCAAAGCAGCAGTCGGCGGATGTGGTGTAGAATCTGTTGCACCCCAATTTTTATTTTAATTAAATTTAAAGAAAGTTTCTGGTCCCTTGGCAGCAGCATAGTAAAGCAGGGCCATATCTTTTGAAGAAAGAGCATCAGGCAGAGCTACTAGTAGCAGCAAGACCCCAGAAAGACCTCCCGCAGCTAGCCTGGAGCCAGCAACCAAGACTATTCCTCCTGCCTGGTGGCACAGAGGGTTGAGGCGCTGGATGCCACACCTTGCTCCACACCGGTGACCTGGGTTCGGGAATGGACCCGGGTGGCCGAGGGGAGAAGATTGAGCGTCCGGTGGACTGCTCTCTTCCTTGAGGAGGGTTGGGGTAACAACCGGTCAATGAGCGGCCTCTGGTGGAGGCTGGGGGTAGTCAAAAGAGCATTGTGGCATATGCCAGGGGGTGGAGTCACGGCATGTGTTTTCTTTGCAGCCGGGCTCCACAGGGGCGAAAAACACAAGAACCCCCCCCCCCCCGCTGATAGGCGATGGCGCCTCTGGCCATAATCCACACTCCTGAAGTCGGACCTCGCCCCTTCCACTTCCCCTCTCTCCAGCCTGGTGGCTCAATACTTACAGATAGAGCACCCTGGTGGGGTGACCTTCCTCGAGGGCAGGACCTGGGGAGGCCCTGCTGAGAGGAGGAGGGGCCAACCGTGGTCAAAGAGGGAGGTAGAGATGGTGGTTCTGAGGTCGCTGGAGAGAGTTTGGCAGTAGGGGAGAAAAATAGAATTCGAAAAAAATATAAGACTATTCCTCCTACCTCACCTCCTCTCTTCAACTTCTCCTCGGTTGGGCGGTGAGTCAGCAGCAGTACCACTAGCCAGGTGCTGACCACCAAGGTCCCATTAAAAATAAAAAAATATTCATTTTGAGTATCGGACAGCATGAGGCAATGGCCGAGAGCCACTAAGGGGAAGGGCAACCAGATCAGGAGGGCTGCTAAGAGGCGGGGTTAAGGGCTGTGTGCTCTGAAGTAAAAACAGAGGGGAGGAGTTGCTGATGAAAGGGAGCCTTCCAGGGGTAGAGCTGAGGGCTACAGGCCCAAGTTAAATAAATGAATTCTTATGAGCAAGCCCCCAAGGGCAGAGTTAAAGGCTACAGACCTGATATTGATAAATGAATATGCACAAGTAAGCATCCCAGGGGAGGAGCAAGAGGTGAGCAGCCCTCAGCATCAGTCCAGATTCCAGGCTTTACACTTATTGTTGTAAGTCACTCATGCCCATAGTGCTTTACAGACAGCTAAGCCAACATTGCTGGGAGGGTTATTAATTCTTTCCTACCTCCAGACCGCCCACATAGATGGCCGAGAGATAAACTGATCAGAAGGCCCATCATGAAGGGCAATCCAAATAGAAAGCCCAGTTTAGCCGGCATATGAGGGAGAATACGCCAAAGGGCTTCCAGGATGTATCCTAGGGGTGTTTAAAGTGCCAGTGTATCAGATATTGTGGATGGGGTTACTGATCTGGACTAATTGCCCTGGAACTGTGATAATTACCCCAGAATTGTACTAACTGCCCTGAACTGTGCTAATTGTCCCAGAACTGTGCTAATTGCCCCGAATTGTGCTATTTGCCCTGGAACTGTACTGTTTGGCATTGAACTGTGCTATTTACCACAGAACTGTGCTACTTGCCCTGAACTGTGCTATTTGCCCCAGAACTGTGCTATTTGCACTAGGACTGTGTCATTTGCCTACTATTTAATGAATTGCCACATGAACTAGGTTGTACAAAGGTCAACTGTACTACCATTCTGCACATTTTGCTCTACTATTACTGAACTGTTAACCCTAGGTGATATCGTACTGCACTTAACTGCTGATGAGGTGTGTGCCCCTGGCCACTGAATTGCTGAGAATCTGCCTCTTTTGTTGATGTAAAGGAACTGTTCCTCTTCAACTTGGTGGATTATAAAAGTCAGTGGTCATTGAAGCTGGAATTAGGGAGTAGTTAGGACAGACCCCATCACCTGTTCCTCTGTGCTATGCCCCTACCTCGAAAGGAAGTAAGACTAGGAGCCAGCTGCCACTGCAGCTCAAGAATGAGGTCTCTGACATACAGTGGGGTGGGAATTTTTTTGTTTCAGCTACAATGAAAACTGTAAGGCCAAAGACAACGAAAACTGTGAGACATCTGGATCACAAATCTTTCAAGTGTTCTGGTGACCCTAGTCGGCGGGCCGCTCTGACCTTCTACCAACGTCCAGAGGGTCTTCTAAAGAGAGAAAGCCCTTTTTCCTTGATAATCAGTGGTCTGCCATGACCTACCACTGATAGAGCAGTCAGAAGTGCGTCCAGCCTGCCAGTCTGTGATGACCTCTCCCGGGCTATTGAATCTTCAGCTTGAGGAAGAGGAGTCTCAACAGATGGTCCCCTCCTTGGAAATAAAATGTTCTTTGCTCTTCAGAAAAGTGCAAAGTCCAACAGGTTTTTGCACTCCAGAGACTGGGAAAAGCACACTCACATGATTTAGTCCATTTGAAATTATAGCTTTAATGCTGGTAAAGGGAGTGTGTTCAGAACACACTACAGACCACCTTGCCCCTGCGGTTCGGGTGCAAACCCTTCATCAGGAGATATGGGTCTGAAGTCAGGTGCACAAATTCATACAGTGTCATCATCAAACATCGTTAGAACTTATACATTTAATTAGTTAGGCAACTTAGTCATATGAGATGAGTCAACAACATAAAAATATGAAAAAACCAAAACAATTTTTCACTGTATTTCTATATATGACTGGATATTTTTAACTTTTTTTAGCTTAAAAAAATAATTAGCAATAATGTATCTGCATAATGCATGTGTTTCCAAGTCATAAAAACAGAACTAATTCACAAGAGAAAAAAACAATACAGAAGCCCAAAAAAGTTAGAAGAGGAGATAGTGATCTGCTGTCCCATGTGATCTGCTAAGTACTCCTTTAGTTTGTGGAAAAGATAGAAAGATGCAGGTCCTTTAAAAACAAGAACAGAAGAAAGACATATAGCATACATTAATACAAAAATATGTATAAAGTTATTTTTAGAAAGCACAAATATATATAAACAGCTAAAACAAACTTAAGAGATGATCATGGGTGACCAATATGTAGCATTTCATCCCTACAAGAGGTAGTAAATACATCAATATCATATCTTAGTCTCTAAATGATATAATACACTTCTGCTCCAGGTGCCCCTTACTGGGCTGGTCGCCTACCATCCTGCTGCGGCTCGGGCTGGAGAAGCCAGCCGGCCATAACTCAAGATTCCTGCCCACCGCCTACGCTTCTGCTCCAGGTAGGCCTCCTCATCTGCCCGGGACCACACTGTGGAGCTTCGATTGGCTTGGCACTTTGTGAGAGTGAACCTGATTGGGTAGTCGAGTACGGTTCCTCTCCTGATTGGTTTGTGTCTCCTAGCTTGAAATCCCTGGCGCTTCTGCTACGGCTCCAAGCTATGGCTTTTTTTCTCAACGTATACGGCTTTAGTTTTTTACAGCATAATCTTGTTCGTACTGTTAATTGAACCTTCTTCTGTAATGAGCTTGAACTACTGAACCAAAAAAGAGCCTAGTTATTTTAGTAACGTGGGGGTTTTCCTGTGCATGTTGTTTTAGAGGGAAGATTGTGTGTCCAACTTTTTGTTTAGAATGGGAATTGTTAAGACATTTAAATCAGTGTGGGGGTTGAAATAATCACAGAGCTACGCCTCCTCTCCTATTCTCATCACTGCTTTTCTCTACAACTATTACTCTCCCCACTCCCAGCCTTTGGTCTATCTCCTTCCCCCCTCCCTCTTTTACTTGCTCCCTAATGGCGCCTGGCCTGATCATGTTTTCTTTGTGACCATCTAGCTGCCACTCTAATTCTTCTATCTGGCTCATCCTGTCCTTTGTCTGTTCCCCTGCCCCCCGGTTTAGTGTGGTGGGCCAGCTTCTGCCTCACTTTACTTAAGCTGTGCTCTAAGTTTTCTCCTCCCTCTCTTTGCTGTCAGGTGCCCCTGACCGGACTGCTCACCTGCCATCCTGCTGTGGCTCGGGCTGGAGAAGCCAGCCAGCCATAATTCAAGATCCCTGCCCACCACCTACACTTCTGCTCCGGGTAAGCCTCCTCATCTGCCCAGGACCACACTGTGGAGCTCCGATTGGCTTGGCACTTTGTGAGAGTGAGCCTGATTGGGTAGTCGAGTATGGCTCCTCTCTTGATTGGTTTGTGTCTCCTAGCTTGAAATCCCTGGCGCTTCTGCTACGGCTCCAAGCTATGGCTTTTTTTCTCAACGTATACGGCTTTAGTTTTTCATCCCACACCACCTGCCCCGACCCCGGCCTCTATTAAATACACCTTTTGTCCACGCACTTTCCCTCAACCCTATTTTTATTGGTTGGCAACGATAAGTGACTCTCTAATCTTACTTTTACTTAGCTCTTGGGTGCTCCTCACCCAACACTTGCTGTAACCTTGTTAAACTACCTGGCGCACCGTACCCTATTTATTTCCTAAATCCTGGTGAATCCAGTAATTCCCACTGATCCAGCTTAAATTCTGCCCTTGCTTAATGGTCTGTATCTTTGCTTCGTGTTACCATGAGTTGCCTAAACTTGCTATTGTCAGTGGTAGCAATTCTATTATTCTCCTGGGCTGATCAAGTTATTGCTGCATCTATAATCTGCCCCCCATGAACCCTACCCCCCCACCTTGTAGTTACCTCCCAGAATCTAACATAGCACTACTGTACCTCCCATGTATATCAAAAAATGACTCCATTCTACTAGGACACTGGCTACATAAACGATGGAATACATTCTTTATCACATCTACCCAAGATATACTCTCATCCTTTATCTCATCTTGGGTTTATCTATTGGTGCTCCTCCTGCTTGCCCAGGCTGGGGACATTGAGTCTAATCCAGGACCCCCTTGCTTGCCCACTGTCCACCCCATCCCCACTAATCTGCAACATCTGCCTAAAGACCTAAAGGTGGCTCATATTCATATGAGTAGCCTACACCCAAAAATGGCTGAACTAGAGGCATGGACCCTGCAGGTGTCACCTGACCTACTGTGTATAACTGAGTCCTGGCTCAAACCATCAAATAAGCAGAATGAGGTGACACTCCCTAGTTTCAACTGCTTCATACATGATAGGTTAGGAAAAAAGGGAGGAGGAGTACTGATCTGGACGCAGTGGAGCTACCTTGCCTCATTGATGACCCGTCTCATGTGGAATCGCTATTCCTTACCATCACCCTCGGTAAAGTAAAGAAACTAAACATTGGCTGTGTCTATCTTCCCCCTAATAAGGCTTCTCATGGTCTCCCATGCCTCCTAACCTAACTAGCTAATCTTCCTCAACACGACCTTATACTTAGTGGTAACTTTAACATCGATTGGCTACACCAGTGGTTGTCAACCTTTTTTGGTCCGGGGACCCCCTGGCCACCTGTCAACCATGTCAGGGACCCCCTACCAAAATACTTATATATTGTACCATGTTTAGTATTTATATAGCAGTTATACAGCTACCCTTAATAATTAACAATAATGCATTTCTCTCCTGCACTCTTTCTCTCCTTTTTTCGCTCATTGCTTTAATGTTGGTCTGCTGTTGGGGGGGGGGGATTCAACTAACTGCACCATATAAAAAACAATATATATAAAATCAGCCTTGCTGTATGGAAACATTCAAGAAACATTGAAGTGAATGAGCCATATAAGAAAACACCTCACAGAAAAACTGCTTGGGGGGGTGTTGAAACTTTCAACTAACTGCACCTTATATAAAAAAATAAATACAATCAGCCATGCCAAGAGATATTACAGCTGCTGTATTTCTGCAGTATTTCTTACTCTGCTAAAACTGAAGATAACTTGCTTACCCTGACAGTTATTCTGTGACTCCACGATTCATGAGTCAAGAACAGAACAGAAGCAGGCATGAGTGTAAGCGCGTATGAGAAAGGGCAGCCTCCTTACTTTTTTGTTTGATTTTAGAAAGCTGGTTATAAGCGCGACATGAAAGTGACCGTGAGGAGCGAGTACCAAGGAGCGGGGAGTGCAGAGACCGAATAAAGTGAAGAAATAAAACAGGGGAACTAGTGCTTTTGAAACCTACTCTTTGGTCGCTGCCTGTAAATGGGGAGCAATTAAAGCAATTAACACTGAGTGAGTTAAGCGAGTGAGATGAGGGAGTAAATTGCTCAACTAACAAGGTGCCAAATATTTTTTATTGTGGAAACTTATGAGGAAAACTCTTAAGTACAATGCTGTGCTCATGCTTGCTCACACTTGAGCTATTCTGGCCTATGAACTATGAGGGAATAACAATTTTAAAACTAGCACGATTCACTTTCAAGTTTGCAGATTCTTTCATAGACTTCCTTGCATGTGCTCGCGGACCCCTTTTAGGGTACACCATGATTCTGACCAAGTGCGTGCATATTTTGTCGACTCAAACCTGGTGCAAGTCATTCAGGAACCCACCCGTCTCAACACCAAGTCCAGTAAACACACACTTATTGATTGGATGGTTACCAACTGCCCTCTTAAGATAAAGTATGTTGCCATCCTCCCGGATACCTTAAGCGACCATTCCCCCATGCTTTGTGTATGGTGAAAAAATAGTCCCAACCCTCCTCCCAGAATCTCCCTGGTTCGGGATATGTCCAGATTTGATGTCACTAGTTTCCTCACATCTATCAGCAGCTTTGACTGGAGCCCTATCAGGTCTCTACCTGATGTTAACCTAGCCTTGGATTTTCTAATCTTATCCCTTACCAAAATAATTGATATTCATGCTCCAATGAAAAAATGCAGGACGAAGGGTGTCAAGGCTCCCTGGCTTACAAAAGAGCTTTGTCTGCTCATGTCACTATGTGACAAGGCCTGGCGGACCTTTAAAAGTAGCGGGCTGCACAACGATTGGCAAGTACATAGACAGCGAAGGGAGGAGGGAAAAATCACACTTTGCATTTGTGTTGCTGATTTATCTTTTGGTTTGGGTGGTGAGAGAACCTAAACTATACTTTTTTATATTTTTTTTGTATGTTATTTATGTATGTGGGGGATTACAGGGTCTTTAGACTCAAGCTCAGATCCGATTTTAGTTAACTGAGATCTGGGCAGTGTTTTAAATTGTTTTATATTGGGGTGTGTGTATTATTATTATTGGGGGTTTGTTTATTGTATTTATTATTTAGTAGTATAGCTGCAGCATGTGCTGGTCCCTAGCCCCCACAGTTGTGTGTTACTCATCCTCTTCCCTTCATGCCCTTCACCCTTTTTATCTTCCCCTTCTCCAGTTTGAGACCTAGCAGTGCTGTAGAGTGCTGGGCATTATGCGTAGGAGAGGGAGAAGGGTGAGGGGTTATGAACAGGGGAGCATGGACAGGGGGGGTCACCATATTGGGGTGGTTGGGTCTAGAAGGCGCCCTGGGGTGAAATGGAATCCAGATCATGGTTCTCCATGTGTGGTGCCCATACCCAAGGACACTACCAAACATGGTGGGCAGATGGCCCGGGCAGCCCACAAGGTCCGTCTAACTCAGGCGGTGTTGTACAATGCCAGGTCCATTAAAAATAAGACTGCAATTATTGCTGATCTTGTTGGTACGGTGAACCTGGCTTGTATCACTGAGACCTGGTTGGATGATAATTCTGGCTCCATCTTGGAGGCTATGACTCTGGCCGGGTACTCAGTGATACACCGCCCGAGATTGGATCTCAGGAGGTGGGGTTGCAGTCTGTTTCAAGACTGAACTGGGCCTCACGGACATACTAGTTGGGGAGGTTGAGTCCTTTGAGTGTATAGCAGTAGCAGGTGTAGGCTTTTGAATCTCCCTCATCTACCACCCACCCGGTGATGAGATGCGATTCCTTCAGGAAGTGGCGGACTTCATTGTTGACGTGGCATTTGAATCGTCCAGATTGATGGTTCTGGGCAATTTCAACACCTGGGTCGATGACAAACTCTCGCAATTTGGTCAACACTTCCTCCAGTTAATGACATCTCTGGGCCTTAGACTGGTGGTTTCCACTGCTACACATAAATTTGGACACTCTTTGGACCTAATCTTCCTTCTAGGGGTAGAAACAACCGATGTGGGGGTGGAACCTGTCGGGTGGTCAGATTATTACACCTTGGGGTTTAGTTTCTGCACCCACTCTAGAAGGCCTTTCCCTGTGGAGTTGGTTAGGTACCGCCCTTTATGGGTGGATTTGCAGCCATCACACTCTAGGCCGGTTGCTGTGGATGAGTGTGAGATCACTGTGCCCCAATTTTCCTGAAGTTCCTTCAGTCAACCGGAGTTCATGGATGTCATAAGGATTATCCAGGGTATGCATCCTATGTGCTGTAGTTTGGATCCTGGACCGACTTCTCTAATTTTGGGTTGTAGTAATATCATCGGTCCAGTCCTTGTGCGGATAGGCAGGTGCTCCTTGGAATCTGGTGAGTTTCCTAGCTCCCTGAAAGAGGCGGTGGTGACACCACTCTTGAAGAAAGCTACCTTGGACCCAGACTGTTTTGCAAACTACAGACCTTTCTCTAACCTTCCCTTTGTTGGGAAGATGATTGAAAAAGTAGTGGCAGCTCAACTGGAGAACCATTTGACCATCCATGACATCTATGAACCCCTCCAGTCCAGTTTTCGTAAAAGACATAGTACCAAGACAGCGCTGGTTTGGGTGCTCAGTGATCTCCCGATGGTGAGAGATCAGAAGAGCCATTCCATCTTGGTTCTCCTTGATCTTTCTTCAGCTTTTGACACTGTGGATCATGTGGTATTGATAGAACACCTGAGGCTTAAATGTGGAATATCAGGAACTGTCTTAAGATGGTTCACTTCATTCCTCACTGGGAGATCACAAAGAGTTGTATCCAGGTTTTTTTCCTTGGACCCAATGGCTTTGTTGTGTGGGGCGCCTCAGGGTTCAGTATTGTGACCCATGTTGTTTGCAGTGTACATGCTACTCATCGGAGACCTTGTAAGAAGGTATGGGCTGAGGTTTCACTGTTACGCAGATGATACCCAGCTTTACCTTTCTTTTGCTCCTGACCAGGATGGAGCTCTCTCAGTCTTTAACAGCTGTCTAAAAGAAATCCAGGAGTGGATGGATTCTAGCTGGCTGAAGTTGAACTCAAAAAAAACAGAGATACTGGTTGTGGACCCAGGTCGGGTGTTGTCGTGCCTTCTGGAATTTTTCTTGGTGGCGTCTCTCTCCCGACCTCCAAATAGGTGCGTAACCTGGGGATGGTTCTTGATGATAGATTGACACTGCAGTCGCAGGTGTTGGCTGTTATCAAGACTTCCTTTTATCATCTTAGGAACATCACCAGGGTTAGGCATCTGGTTCCATCTGATGACCTTCCAACTTTGGTCCACGCCTTTGTGTCCTCGCGCCTGGACTACTGCAACTCCCTTTATCTAGGGCTTTCAGGGGTTGAAATCCATCACCTACAGCTAGTGCAGAACACTGCAGCCTGGCTTTTGACAGGTTCGAGTAGATCCTGTCATATTACTCCGGTGCTACGCGAACTGCACTGGCTGCCGATACAGTGGCAGATCATCTTTAAAGTCGGTTTGCTGACTTTCAAAGCCCTACACAGTCTGGGTCTGGACTATCTGAAAGAACTTCTGGTACCCTACTTCCCTGATCGAGCGGTCCGCTCGTCCGCCGAGGGGTTGCTAGAGGTTCCAAGGGTGAATTTGAAATCATCCGGTGCTAGAGCTTTTTCTTAAGCTGCCCCCGGCCTTTGGAATTCTCTAACCCGTCAGTTACAGGAGTGCACCTCTGTGGAGGGATTTAAGAATGGTTTGAAAACTTTTCTTTGGAAAAAAGCCTACTTGAAAAAATGAATTGTTTAGTTGATTATGACTTTGGTTCTGTTGAATATTTTTATGGTTGTTTTTAATTGTTTTAATTGCTTTATATGTAAGGCGCCTTGAAAACAGAAAGGCGCCATATAAATAAAAATTATTATATTGTATTATTATTAAATGCAAGAACTCGCTTCACAAGGCCAAACGCATACACTTCAAATCACTACAAACCGAGCACCTATCTAACCCAAAGGAATTCTGGCGTCAGATCAACTCTCTTGTAAAAGGGAAATCTATTGAAGTTCCCAGTACTATCTTCTCCAATGACTCTGCTCTCTCTGACCCCTCCTCCATTGCTATGAGGTTTAATGACTTCTTTACTGACCTTCATAAGTTCACCTCATCCTTCAGTAGAGTAGCTACTCCCCTTCCTGTCCCACTCCCTTCTGACTTCCACGGGTCTCGCCCAGCTTTTCACTTGAAAATGGCTACCCTCAAAGAGGTTCAGAGGCTTCTTGCCAGTTTACAAGCTGAGAGTTCCCCTGGTCAAGACTGCCTTCAACAAAAATTTCTTAAACTTGGAGCTCCTGCCCTTGCACGCCCAGTACGTGATCTTTTCAATCACTCATTTCTCTCAGGTACCATCCCAGACAAATGGAAAGTGACTGTAGTTGCTCCTGTTCACAAGGGTGGACCTAATTCTGTTGTTGAGAACTACTGTCCCATTTACCTCCTCTGCCCCTTGGCAAAAATACAAGAGCGTATTGTATATAATCACCTCCAGGACTACCTGGAACTCCATGAACTGTTGTTCCCTTATCAACATGGTTTCAGGAAGAATCATAGCACCCTTACGGCACTGATAAGGGTGACATCTGACACCTTCCAGGCAATGGACCTAGGGTCTATCACAGGAGCTATCTTTGTGGATCTCACAAAAGCATTTGACCTGGTGAACCATGGTCTCCTGCTTTGGCATCTTCAGGTCCTTGGCCTTGACTTTAGTGCCATATCCTGTATCAATAGTTACCTGTCCTGCAGCTCCCAAAGTGCAAAATGGGCTGGCTCAGTTTCTAACCCAAAACCCATAACACATGATGTTCCTCAGGGCTCCATTTTGGGCCCTTTGCTAACCTCATTATTCATTAATGACCTACCTAACTTCTGTGGAGGGACTACGGTACACTTATATGCTAATGATGCTATCATTTATCGCTCCTCTCCGGATGTTGACTGGGTTAACCGCATGCTGGCTTCTGACTTTTCAGCCCTCAAGACTTGGTTCCGGGGTAGACAACTTGTCCTAAACATGGAAAAGACAAAATGCATGATATTTTCACACCAACCCCCCTGCCAGAGCACTCTGTCGCACCTCACCATCTCCTTCCTCTCTCTCTGGTGATATTCTTGAAAATGTCCACTCCTTTAAATATCTGGGTATTACCTTGGATGCATCGCTGTCCCTTAAAATACATATCACCTATGTCTCCAAATCTCTGAACCAGTACCTTGGCCTGCTCTACAGGATTTGCCCTTTTTTATCATCTGGTTCCTGTCTCAAGATATCCACATCATCTCTTATACCTCTCCTTACCTATGGTGCACCCTTGCTGGTCTCTCTGCCTCTCTCGACCCTGTCTACACTCTCCAAGGCCTATCATCAGGTGGGTAGGCTTGCTCTAGGGGTTTGCTCCCGTCAGCACCACTGTTCTGTCCTCTCCGCTCTAGGGTGGTTACCCTTTGCATCTAAGTTACGGTACCATTCCCTTAGTCTCCTGTTTAAACTGGTGCACAAATTTACCCCGCCCAGCCTCAGGGAATTAGTATGCCTGAGACAGGCTCCTCGCTCCCTCAGATCCGCCACACTACCCCTATTAACCATGCCAAAAATGCGCCTTGCCACTGCTCACAAGTCTTTATCCTTCTTTTTCTCCATGATCTCCGATTGAAACTCGCTCCCACACTCCGTTCTATCTTGTTCCTCTCTCCCCATGATCCAATTCACCTTACATGTCTCACTCTCTGCCTCCATTAACTGTTCCTGTTACACTTAATCTCCCTTCTCCTACACCTGCCTCCTTTTCATTAGATTACTGCCTCCAGAGTGAGTTTGTCATGAATGGGTGCTATGACTTCCAAATATAATTTTGTATATATGTTCACACCAGCCTGTACTTTGTATAAAATGTTTTGTGTCTTAATGCTTAACTCTCCTGCTAGCCTGCCTCTGCATGCTGTAACTTTTACTTCTATACTATACTGCCTGATATGTTTTGAGGTTATTGTATATAATGTCTCCTTATTTGATATTGTCTAACCCTATGCTTTGCATCATTTGTTTATGTACCTAGAACTGCATATTTTAATCTGCAACCTTACTTCTATACCTTGAATAACTTATCTCTATTCTTACTGCCTTGTTTTCTACCTTATCCGGGTCATCCCTGAACAAGGGACTACAATTGTCTCAGTGGACTTACCCGGTCACCAAAATTCAAATAAATAAATAAATAAGTTCATATTGTGACCTGTAGGAAGAGGAAGGAAAGAGGGGAAAAGAGAGGGAGTAGAGGGAAGAATGGGCGGGAGGGAGGGGGAAGAGGAGGAAAAAAGGAGGAGGGAAGAGAGAAAAGAAAAAGCAAGGAAAAGTCTTATATAGCATACAGTACATCATATTTCAAATCTCAATTCAGTCAAACAAATATGGTTATTGTTAATTATTTTTTGAAGGTAAAAATAAGCTAAAAATACTCAGTCATATATAGAAATAAAGTGGGAAACGTATTTTTGTTTTTATTTTTTCATATGTTTATGTTGTTGACTCACATCATATGACTAAGTTGCCTAACTAATTCATATTTATAAGTTCTAATGACATTTGATGATGACACTGTATAAATTTGTGCACCTGACTTCCGGCATCACACCCCTGATGAAGGGTTTACACCTGAAGGTCCGGGGCAAGGTGGTCTGTAGTGTATTCCGAACACACTCCCTTTACCAGCATTAAAGCTTTAATTTTGATGTCATCGTGTGAGTGTGCTTTTTCCAATCTCTGGAGTGCAAAAACCTGTTGAACTTTGTGGATTTCATTCGGCTAGCTGCCCCTGTTTTTGCACTCATTGCACTGGAGTATTCACAGTCTGTTCTATGGATCAGAAAAGTGCATGCTTGATCCCACCTCAGTGCATGTGCTTCCTGAAAGACTTCATCCAGATGGACCCCTTTCTTAGCAAGTTCCTTTATAGCTCCAATGGATGCTAACCCAATAACGTGTGAGTAACCCCTGGCTAGGGTTGTAGAGTCTAGAGTTCATTGATACTGCTATAGAGTTTAGTGTTCACTGATACTGCTATAGAGTTTAGAGTTCATTGATACTGCAGTAGAGTTTAGAGTTCATTGATGCTGCTATAGAGTTTAGAGTTTGTTACTACTACTGTAGAGTTTAGAGTCCACTGATACTGCTATAGAGTCTAGAGTTTATTGCTACTGCTATGTAGTTTAGCATTCATTGCTTCTATTGTAGTGTTTAGAGTTCATAATACTGCTATAGAGTTTAGAGTTCAGAGTTCACTCATACTGCTATAGAGTCTAGAGTTTATTGCTACTGCTATAGAGTTTAGAGTTCATTGATACTGCTATAGAGATTAGAGTTCATTGCTACTGCTATGTAGTTTAGAGTTCATTGCTTCTACTGTAGAGTTTAGAGTTCATTGATACTGCTATAGAGTTTAGAGTTCATTACTACTACTATAGAGTTTAGTGTTCACTGATACTACTATAGCATTTAGAGTTTGTTACTACTATAGAGTTTAGAGTTCACTGATACTGCTATAGAGTTTAGAGTTCATTACCACTACTATAGAGTTTAGAGTTCACTGATACTGCTTTAGAGTTTAGAGTTCACTGATACTGCTGCAGAGTTTAGAGTTCACTGATGTAACTATAGAGTTTAGAGTTCATTACCACTACTATAGAGTTTAGAGTTCATTGATACAGCTATAGAGTTTAGAGCTCATTGATAATGCTATAGAGTCTAGAGTTTATTGCTATAGAGTTTAGAGTCCATTGATACTGCTATACAATTTAGAGTTCACTGATACTGCTATAGAGATTAGAGTTCATTGCTACTGCTATGTAGTTTAGAGGTCATTGCTTTTACTGTAGAGTTAGAGTTCACTGATACTGCTATATGGTTTAGAGTTCATCGATACTGCTATAGAGTTAAAAATCTTGACACTGCCATATAATATAGTTAATTGCTTGTACAGTGCTTCCTGTGTGCCCATTATTGACATCCCAGAATCTGATTATGACTCCTGCACTTCTCCATAAATAAAATTGATTGCTGCATCAGAAGTAGTGTGTGCCTCTCTGAGCACAATATCCCATCCCCAGGTCTGAGAAGAACAGAAAGGAAACCACAACCCCTTGTAGGTGGCAAGAGGTTGTGTCCACCACACAGGTTCTAACTGTATTTTTCCATGATGGTGGGGGAAGTTGCTGTTGTGAGTATAAGGGCCACTCCATTTGCTCCTTCTAGCTGTATGCATTCCTGACTGTTAGTCCACTTACATGCATGCACTGCATCCTAATATCTTGCTGTTACTCCACTTATCTCCATGTACTCAGTACTGCTATCTTACAGTTACTTACTCCACTTATCTGCATGCACTCAGTACTATCTTACTGACCATGTTTCCTGCAGGTGCTGCCTTAAGCAGTCTGCCTGCTTTTGCTACAAGAAGGACAAAAAAGGCTTGTTTTTTGGAGACAACATTTGGGGGGACCTGTGGTGAAACTTGTTTGAATTGGTATATTTATTATTGAGTGAAGGGTAAATTTGGGACCAGCCAGAGTAGCCCACATTTATGGCCCATATTATAAGAACTGTGTATCCCTAGGTCTTATATAACAAGGGCCTCAGCCAGTTGATAACTGGAGGTGGTGCTGAGTCAGATTTTTGTTAGCAGGTTTGTGTTAGCTTGTTATATAAGACCAGTTTTCTTGTAGGTGCTGCCTTAAGCAGACTGTGCCTGTATCTGCCACAGAAGGGATAGAAAAGGCTTGTGTTAGGTTGGTTGTGGCAGGGTAGTTTTGCAGCCAGAAGACCAATTAGGGACTCAGTAGTCCAACAGGAAGGACTGCCTTAAGGGGGCTGCACAGAAAGGATAAAAGGCAGCCACCCCTAACATGTCCACACACACATTTCTGTCCCAAAGAGTGAATGGCACACTGAAGGAGTGGAACAGGTGTGAAACCAGCATCTTAGGCATCAGCAGGCATCCACAGGAGGAAGCAGGGAAGCAGGGGACTCTGCTAGTGAACTAAGGAAAAGTACATGTTCACTCCGGCTTTTGAATTCACTGCTGGGAAGGACAGAAGGTAAAAAGTATCCCTAAAGTGGGAATAGAAACAATCCTATCTAGGGTAACAGTGTAAGGAGAATTACACCAGGTATAGGGGAACACAATTAGCAACACACAAAAGAGGGGAAGATATTTCATTTTCATTTCATTTTTATTTTTATACTGAAGAGTCGGTGGGCTAAATGCCCATTTTCACAGGTGTCCAGTGATTAAATAACGACAAAAACAAAAAAATAACTTACGTAATACAACAAACACAGATACAATACATAAAATTAAAAAATCGTATAAAACACTTGCAGACAGAATTTGACAGCATATGACTTCTCAGATTTGTCTTGAAGGTAGCTAACTTTGGGCAGCTAACAATAACACTTGGTAATTTGTTATATAACTTAATAGCTGAAAAAGTTAAAGAATTTTGGGCAAACTTAGTGTGGTAAAAATAGACTAAAAAGGAATTTCTATTCTGTGATCTTGTGTATCCAAGGGAATTGTTCCTAGGAAATAAACTAATTAGGCTTTTGGGTAGTAGGCCCAAGTAAATCTTATGCTTGAATAATAAGATTAAAAACTTTAAATGATCAGCCAAAGATAAACAATTGAATGAATTGTAAAGATGACAATTATGCGTCAACCTGGGCTGACCAGTAGCAAAACATAATATACTGTGATATGTAGTCTGAAGTTTAGTAAACATTCTTTCCGAAGTATATGAATATACTACTGAAACATAGTCTAATATAGACAATAACAAACTGTGCGATACAATATGTCTAGATTCCACTGAAAGATTTCTCTTTATTCTATATAAGAAACCAAGTCTCTTGAGAAGTTTATTTATTAATTCCATAATGTATTGCTCATATGAAAGATGTGTATCTAGGATCAAGCTGAGGTATTTAAATACTGGTACTTGCACTATTGGGTTTCCCAAGTTGTCACATAACGGTAAAGCAAGAGTAGGTGATTTCCTAGAGCTAGAAAAGACCACCATCTTTTCTAGCTCTAGGAAAAGATGATGGAAGGGTAGAATGTAAAAGACAGGCCTAAAACTGGGAATAGGAGCAACACCCTATCTGGGAATAACAGCAACACCCTATCTAGGGTAATAGTATAAGGGAATTTACACCAGATACAGGGGGACACAAGTAGCAACAAACAAAAAGAAGGGAAAGCTAGAAACGCTATATCAGGGGTAAGTATTTCCCAATTACACAGGGAGTATAGAAGCTAAAAATGCTAGGAGTGATTCAGTGCAGTGGCTGTGGGGCAGTAGTTTTCATACAGACCTTCTGCAGACTGTGCTGCTGCCCCATCTGAGTGCTGCTCTCTCAGTTGAAAAAGGAGGCTGCTAGACTCCAGGACAAGCTGGCTAAGATTCAGAGGACCTCATCTCCCACCAAGGAGCTACCAAGTTTGACACTGTTACCCAATGGATGCCAAGGAGGAGGAGGAATGGCTGGACTATGGTGGGCTTTGGAAGGGTGGGCATGGTGGATCAGAAGCATATTCCTCAACCAATACCACTGTGCAATTCCTATGTCATTTTGGTGAGGCAGGACTGCCTGGAGGAGGCACCTGTGGCAGGGGCCAGTGAGGATGTAGGGGATATCCAGAGTAGAGACCCCAAGGATGGGGTTTTATGTGATAAGAGCACCTCCAGAATGGCACAGCCAGAAACGGTGAATGAAAAACAGCAACCACCGCATGGGTGACCTGACCAGAGCGATGAACAACACAATAAGCGACTGCAGCATGAGGTAGTCTGAAGGGCGATGTGCACACCGTGAGTGCTGCCAAGAAGAAGAGGAAAAGCACACTGTGGTAAGGGCAACAAGGGAAGAGTACCACAGACAGAGCTAGTGGCAGGGGGAGCAGTCGTGCAGCACCACCCTGGTGGGCTACGGGCAGGGTCACGGCAACAGGTATGGTGCAGCGGTGGTGGTACAGGGCAGCAGTACCACAGGGACCAGGAGATGCACACCAGAGTGGCCTGTGCACTGGGCATGGGTGGGTGGGAGGCATATGAGAGGGCACAGCCAGGGGGAAGAGCTTGTGGGGCAGCAACAGCAAACAGTGCAGAGCCATCAGCCTGAAGGGGGGGACATGTGGGGGACAGACAGCCTCCGATGTATGGGGAATGGCCATGGCATGAGAGCTTGGGGCAAAAGGGCGACTTCAGGGATGCGGTGGATGAGCAGGCGCCCATGGCAGGGAGAACCCGCAAAGGCTAGGGAGGAGGGCATACACTGTACGATGTGTGGTGCTGCACATGGCCATGCAGCCAAGTGATGGATACAGGCCCACAGGGGGTGATGCATGCCTGGGGCCACTAAGCAGACCGTCACACATGGAATGCGATGTTGTGCACCAGTCCATGCAGGTAGGCATAGTGGCTCCTGGTGCTGTACTCTGCCACAATAGCACAGATCAGGGCATCCAGGTTATGGTAATGATACTGGGGCTGTGGTGACTCTGCTCCTGACACCAGCATCTCCGAACAGATGGTGGTCAGGCGCTTCTCCTCCTGGAGGCACTCTAGGAGGTGCCAGATGCTGGGGTGGCATACACCGACCCGGGTGTTAAAGGCCCTGTGCCACCCCTCCACCGCATTGTTGGTACATGCCAGGCCCTGGATGGTCACCTCATAGCAGTTCCACTGCTTGATGGGGAAGTTAGCATGTCAGAGCCCCAAGCACCCAGTGGGGCAACCAATCCAGTTGTCCTCCACATAGTCCAGAACAGGCTGGAGGACCTCCTCGTTGGTGGCCATGTATTCCCACTCCCACAGCTCATCAAATAGTGCTGGCACATCTGCTGGTGGGAGGAATGCCAGTGCCAGCAGCATCCACACATGCAGGGCGAAGTCGGGGTCAGTGGAGTACCATGCTAGGACGTCTGGCAGCTGTTGCACCTTGCGCCACAGGGCCTGGGAGTAATGAAAGAAACATCCCCTGATGCAGGTCTCCGGGAAGATGGTGCCAACCCCACACCAGCTGGCATGCTCAAAGTCCATCAGGACTGTGGCAGGTGCAATGCCCGGGATGTGCAGTTTCAGCTGGCCAAGCAGCCAGACATATGTCTGTGCCCACCTGGAACATGTAAGGGCATAGACGGCCGGCAGGACCGTACTGGACTAAGTGGCATGAACAGGGTAGAGTTATCTGAACAGGGTGGGGCATGCCCTGAATGTGCCATCCATGAACCAGTCCATACTGGTGGCCAGCTGCTGCAGACTGCGGTCCGTGGCATACACCACGATGCGGTCCCGCTTCCTCCCACTGTCATATAGGAGGAAGCAGGTTCTGTCGGAGGCAAGGGTGTACTCCTCTGGGATTTTGAGGTCCTCAACCGATTGTGGGGTGGTAGGTCAGCTCCATGCCACATGCTGGACTCATTGCACTGTCCGCCATAGCAGCCACACTCCCAGAAGGCAATCGGCCATGGCCACAGGGATGCCCAACGTGCTTGCCATACGACCCGGGATGCACTGTCCATCATCCGCCATGCCATGTCCCATAGTATTCCGAGGACCCACCACATGCCCATGTCAGCTGCATCAGGGGCATGACTGTGTTCCCTGATGGTGACTACCACTATATCCTCCACTGTGTGCAAGCGGGCTAAGCAGTGGTGCCTGCGTGCCTCTGCACACCTCCAATAGACTTTTCAGGCCCTGCCTTCTCTTGCCTATAGACGAAGCTGTTATGGACAGCCATTGGCTTGCCCTTCTGGCTTTGGACATAGCGCACTTCCATGTCTAGCAATGCAGTCCAATCTGACAGGGCTGCTGGGGATGGCTGTCATATAGGTGCTGTGTGCCCTGCCTTGTGTGCACCTGGTCACACCCACTTCCTGCCTGGAGCCAATAATTGGCAACGTAGTGCTGCATCCCATCCCCCTATGTCCTTGTGGCCTCTGGGTCTCACTCACTGAGTCCCTTCATCAATGGTCATAGTGTGTGTCCTCTGCCTGTGTGCTGCCCAGTGGCCCCTTCCAGTCGTGTACCTACGAGGGTGAGTGTTTGCTACTGTTGTGGGCCTCTGTGGGGGGGGTGCTCTGCCTGTTCTGTGGGTTTGGTCCTGTGTGTGCTCAGGTCTCCATTGTGTGCTGTGGGGGTGGTGCAGTCTTCCACTGTCACCCTGTGTCCCTGTCTGTGCCCTCTATCCCTGTGTCCCCAGCACCACCACCTTCACTGGCCCCTTCTGTTGCCAGATGCCTCTGCCTGTTGCAGCCTACTGTTCAGGCTGTCCCATTCTCGCTCTTCTGTGCAGCCTGTGTTATTTTCTCACTCCCCCTGTGTGCAGGCCTGCTGGTGCTCGCGGTCTTGCCGCTGGTGTGTGTTGGTGGCACCCTTAGTGTGCAGAAGAGCTTTTTCACTCTTCCACTGCCATTCTGCCTTTCTGTGTGCTCGTTCTCTGTGCAGTGGCGCTTTCGGGATCACCCACACAAACCAAGCCATTGGGGAAGCACTCTTGCAGACTGCTACCCAAGGGGGGAGGAAGAGAATCCCAGAAGAGGAGGAAGTACTCTCTGGTGGGGGACTCAATTGTGAGGGGGATAGCTTTGGGAATAACAAGGAGGGGAGAGGGAGGTTCGGTCCCTACATGGCACCATGACCCAGAGGGATGGGCAGTGGATCCAGAGGATCACTACAGCAGCATGATGAGAGGTAGATCTAGATGTCATTGTCCACCTGGGGACTAATGACCTGACTAGGGATGGGACTAGAATAGTGCAGGTGAGTTTAAGGAGCAGGGGAGGATCTTAGACATGTGGCATGCTCAGTGGCTTCTGCTGAGGTGCTGTCTGTCTATGACAGGGGTAAGGAGAGGGATCTCCCCACCAAGACCTTCAACACAGGTTGAAGGAATGATGCAAAGAGGAGGGGTTCAGCTACAGCTGGGACTAGGGAACCACCTGGAGAGAAAAGGACATTTACAGCAGTGATGGCCTGCATCCACCTGGGAGGGGAACCGCAGTCCTCACTGAAAAGTTTAGATGTTACTTTGATGAACATTTAATTAGCTGAGTGGGGGTGGCAGAAGAAGTTGGGAAGGCAGTAACTGTCTCCCTAACAGGCTGAAGTAGAAAGTAGGGAGAACCTGAGGGGAATGGAATCTCCCAGGGTGGAAATTAATAAAGGAAGCAGGGCAGTAATAATGAAGGGGATGAGAATGGAAGCATTAAAAAGAGAGGGGGAAGGAGATACAGAAAAAAGGAAAGGGGGGTACCAAGCAGAGTGTTAACAAAATATGGTAGGCCATGTGTACAAATGCTAGAAGTCTAGGAAATTCACATATATGGCCTACCATATTTTGTTACCACTCTGCTTGGTACCCCCCTTTCCTTTTTTCCATATCTCCTTCCCCCTCTCTTTAGGAAATAAGATTCCTGACCTAGAGGCCAACCTGAATATTGTGGCCATTACAGAGTCATGATACACCGGAAACCATTATTGGGACATGTCCATGCCAGGCTATACTCTGTTCAGGAGGGACAGAGTGGGAAGGAAAGGAGGAGATGTGGTGCTTCATGTGAGGGAAAGCATAAAAGCAATGGAGATACTGGGAATACAGGGTGAGAGCAGAGGTACTGTGGGTCACCCTGAAGACAAGGAATGGAGCCTGGGGTGGGGGGGGGGAGTTAGATAAAGTAGTGGCGGAAGCTACTGGCAAGATAGCAGAAAAGCGGGAGATGCTGCTGGTAGGGAACTTCAGTCTGTTGGATGTAGATTGGAAATTCCCAGCTGCAGCTTCAGCAAGAAGCAGGGACATCCTGGATTCCCTGTAGGGGGGATTCCTCAAACAACTAATCAGTGGACCTACTCATGATGGGGCAATATGGATCTGGTATTCACTAACAGGGACAGTGTTCCCAGGGCCCCTAGTGTTCAGCGCCACTTAGTCCTAATTTCTGCAGCAGGGCTCCTAGGTTTCTGCAGCAGCATTTTCTGATTTCTGCATCATGAGTTATTCATTTCTGGGGCTGAATGCAGTCCTGTTTTTGGCTAAAATATGATGCAATGTCATCGATGACATCTCATGCCTAGCATAGAGGAGGGGCTTCAGGATAAAACGAGATGGGGAAGGGAGCCAGGCACTATAGAAAAACTGTGTATTTGAATGAAAATTCACCAAGAACAATGAATTATGTGGTAGTATGTATATTCTGTGGAATGATGCAAATTCTGTGAAAAATTCTGTGGCCTCAGAAATGCAGAATTCCAGGAGCCTTGAGTGTTGCAGGCATCAAGGTAGGAGGCCACCTGGGGAACAGTGATCATCATACAGTGTGGTTCAACATAAGAACGGCTGTGGAACTGAACCACACAAGGGCAAGGGTCCTGGACTTCAGGAGGGCACATTTTAAGAAGATGGGTGAATGCCTTAGGGACAACTTGACAGGGGGGATAACCTGGGTTTGGTGGAGGAACAGTGGGCAAAGCTAAAAAGGGCCACAGGGAAGGCAACAAGCATCTACGTCAAGCAAGTGAGCAAAAGTAAGAGGAAAAAAGACCGTTATGTTTCTCAAAAGAGGTTGCAGAAAAGGTAATGGCTAAAAGGGTAGCATTCAGAAGGTTTAAGGAGATGCAGAGGGAGAAGGAAGGGGAAGTGTATCATGGGAAACAGATGGAAGCGGGGAGAGCAGTAAGGAGTGCAAAGGTGCAAACTGAAGAGACAATAGCCCAAGTAGCGACAAAGGGGGACAATACATATTTTAGATATGTCATTGAAAAGAGGAAGAGCAGGAGTGGGGTCATAAGATTAAAAAGGGAATGGGAGGGACTGTGCAGAGGGGGGGACCAGATAAAGGCAGACATCCTGAATACTTTTGTTCCATATTCACAGAGGAAGGGGAATGAGAGGGGCCACAAAAAAGTAACAGGAGCATTGGGGGTTGAGAGGTGGACACTAGTCCATCTTCAGAGGAGAGTGTCCTGAAGGGACTCGCTAATCTGAAAGTGGACAAATCAATGAGGCCAGATGGGGTGCATCCAAGGGTATTGTGGGAGCTCAGGGAGGTACTGGCTGTACCTCCGAAAGTTCTGTTTAACAGTTCCTTGGAAACAGGAGTGGTTCTAGAGGATTAGAGGAGAGCAGATATAGTCCCACTTCACAAAAGTGTTAGCAGGGAAGAGGCTGTCAATTCCAGTCCAGGCAGCCTGATATCAGTGGCAGGAAAGTTAATGGAGTCACTGCTGAAGGATAGGTTTGCAGAATATCTTGAATACAGTGGGGTACAAGACCTGAGACAGTATGGATTCAAGGGGATGGTGGTCATGTCAAATGAATCTGATAGATTTCTTTGACTGGGTGACCAAAGAATTAGATTGGGGTGCAGCAGTGGATGTCGTCTACCTAGATTTCTGTAAGGCTTTCGACACCATTCCACTTAGAAGGCTAGAAAGCAAGCTGGGTAGCATAGGAGTGGGTAAACTGTGTAAGACATTGGTTAGGGGATAGGTGGTAGAGGGTGGTGGTAAATGCAGTTCACTCCAACGAAAGGAGGTAACCAGCAGGGTGCCTCAGGGATCAGTGCTGGGACCGGTTCTTTTTAATGTCTTTATACGTGACATTGCAGAGGTGCTGGAACAGAAGGTCTGCCTCTTTGTGGATGACACCAAAATCTGCAACAGTGTGGATACTCCTGAGGAGGGGGAGGGAGGATGTGCAGCAACCTTGAAAAACTTGAGGAGTGTTCAAGGGTATGGCAGCTGGGTTTCAACATGAAAAAGTGCAAAGTAATGCACTTGGGGCACAGAAACCCAGGGGCATAGTACAAAATGGGAGGAGTGGCACTGGTGACCACCAAGCAAGAAAGAGACCTGTGGTTAATGATATCGTATGACCTAAAGGTGACCAGGCAGTGTGACAAGGTATTTGGGAGGGCAAGTGGGATACTGGGGTACATAGGGTGGAGTATCACAAGCAGGAAAAGGGAGGTAGTATTGCCTCTGTATAGATCACTAGTAAGACCCATCCTAAAGTACTGTATCCAGTTCTGGAGATGATCCCTGGAAAGACGTACACAGAGTGGAGGTGGGCAACTATAATGGTGCAGAGTCTGCAACAGAAGTCCTACAAATAGAGACTTAAGGACCTGAATATGTACACCTTGGAACAAAGGAGGGAGATGGGGATATGACAGACACCTTTAAATACCTCACAGGTACAAAAAGTGTATAAAGTACAAGAGGGAAGTATTTTTCAGAAAAAATGTGCTCAAGGACAAGGGGGCACAACAGGAAGCTGAAGGGGGTGGATTCAGGAGATATGTGAAGAAGTACTTCTTCACAGAAAGAATGGTGGATTCCTGTGGAGGTAGTGGGGGCAAAAACCGTGGTGGGGTTCAAGAATGCATGGTATTGGCATAAAGGAATCTTAGTGAAAGGCAAGGGGATGGGTGAGGGAATGGGCCAGAGATCAAGTAGGATCTACAGTGATACTATAGGCAAGAGAAAAATTATCAGATTAGGTAGGCTAAGCAATCCTTATCTTCTGGCAGATTTTATATTTCTGTGTTTCACTACTCCGCTTATGTACATGCACTCAGTACTGATACCTTATTGTTTCTCCATTTCCATGCATGCACTCAGTACCAATATGTTACTGTTACTACATTTATCTGCATGCACTTAGTGCTGATATCTTACTCCTATGCCACTTATCTGCATGCATGGAGTACCAATATCTTACTGTTATTCTATTGATTCTGCATGCACTCAGTACTGCTATCTTACTGTTTCTCCATTTATCTGCATGCTCTCAGTACTGATATCTTACTGTTACTTCATTTATTCTACATGCACTCAGCACTGCTATCTCACGTTACACAGTGTATCTGCATGCACTCAGTACTAATATTTCACTGTTACTTCATTTAATCTGCATGCACTCTGTACTGCTACCTTACTGTTACTCCATTTATTTGCATGCACTTGCTATTGATATCTCACTGTTACTTCATTTATTCTGCATGCACTAAGTACTGCTACATTACTGTTACTCCATTTATCTGCAAACACTCAGTACTGTTATCTCACTGTTACTCCATTTATTCTGCATGCACTCAGTACTGCTACCTTACTGTTACTCCATTTATCTGCATGCACTTGCTATTGATATCTCACTGTTACTTCATTTATTCTGCATGCACTAAGTACTGCTACATTACTGTTACTCCATTTATCTGCAAACACTCAGTACTGTTATCTCACTATTACTTCATTTATTCTGCATGCACTCAGTACTGCTACCTTACTGTTACTCAATTTATCTACATACACTCAGTACTGTTATCTCACTGTTACTTCATTTATTCTGCATGCATTCAGTACTGCTACCTTACTGTTACTCCATTTATCTGCATGCATTTGGTACTGATACTTCACTGTTACTTTATTTATTCTGCATGCACTCAGTATTGATATTTCACTGTTACTTCATTTATGCTGCATGCACTCAGTATTGCTATCTTACTGTTGCTCCATTTATCTGCATGCACTCAATACTATCTTACTGTTACTCCATATATCTTCTTGCTCTCAGTACTGACATCTTACAGTAAAGTAGTCTGAGATACTGTGTATGAAACGTGCTAGATAAAACAAATAAGCACACCTGAGTTTTGTTCTAATATGTATTTGTTCTGTTTTTTTTTGTTTGCACTGTACTAATTAGCTTTGTTGTACTCCAACCCTTGTAAGTTCCACCCCACATCTTCCAGCTAATAGCTAGAGACAAGCTTCAGTTCAATGTGCCTTTCTCAGTCAACAACATTGTAAATTAGTAAACTCATTTGAAAGCATCACATGTTAATTTGCAATAGAAAACCATTTTATTACCCAGCTTCCTATTTTCAGTGAATAGTATGAAGCATCTGTGAGCCAACTCTGAAAAAAAAAAACACCCACCCTGTCCTGCGTGCCATTTTCTGCATTGTTCAGAAACCCAGCAGCTGGGAATAAAATGATTATAAATTTTCCCACACAAATATGTAAGGACATCTAGTGAATTGTCTATGATATGCTATAATGTTTCTTTTGCCAGTTATGAAACAGACTTATTTTGGAGATCATTAATGGCTACTTTTATTATTCAGAATTGTTTTGTAGTTGGCAAAGAATTTATTTTAAATGTTTATTTTTTCAGTAGAATATGGAAGTTGACCGTATCTGGTCCATCGCATTTATTTAATTATGTGAAAGTTTGAGCCAGGAAGGCATGCTCAGTTGTGAGGTAACTTGTTTCCAGATGCATCCTGGGAAAAGGTATGGAAGAATTCCAGAACAGTACATCACAAATTAACAGAGGTATACAATACAATAGTACACATAAACAAATATTGAAAAAACAAACAAAAAAAAAACCCAGGAGTGAAAATTATGAATCAAACGTGAAATAGTGAAACAAAATATACATGGAAATTGGAAATAACTGTGAATTAGGACCTGAACATTGCAGACAATGATTCTTAGGGTATAATCAAGAAGTGCTAGCTGCAGTGACAGGTGGGGATTTCAAGTTCACGGTGCAGAAAAAAGTTGGACTAGGGAAGAGGAAGCAACTGGCTCTTCTTCATACTTCTAGTTGTCCTTGAGAAGATTGCAGCTATGTATTGGGTAGTTTTGGGAACAATTAAGTACTGTAAACTGTAATGTTTAACTAACAGTGCCATTTGAATGGAAGCATTGTTAGTGTTGGACAGAAGCCATTAGTACTGCGACTTTGTATCAGGCACCGTTTATAATGAGGGGGGCATGTGCTTTGATTTCTTACAGTTCATCTGTGGCCATTGGAAAGAAAATATAAGCAAAAGAGTTCATAAACTGAGAAGCTGCTGTAAAAAGGAGTGACAGCTAAAACTGCTTGTGAATTGGATAATAAAAAATAGCCAGGAACAGTCATTCATCAAATGCAAAGAATGGCTTGTTATAAGAAAGTGGTTACAGGATGTAGCTCTTTGCCCCTGACATCATTGTAACCCCACTTGAAGAAATTAACCAAAGCTAAATCAAAAGTTAGATGAAAAAATATGTCAGTGTATTGCCAATAGCTATTTGTTGATGTCACTGCTGCTATTGCTGTTCTTAAGGAAATATCAACTGCATAAATGTAAGTGCCTTCAGGCAGAAGTTGCGTAAAGAGCATATTGAGGGTAAAGCCAAGTTTTGAAGAAGTAAAGAACTGCACCGACACCCCTAACACATTGCATCACAGGTACCGGAAATTTGGGTTAATATCCAATACACTATTAAGATTGTAGCATAGCACTGGGTGTAGAGGGAGGGATGCTGCACTGTTTGAGATACCGATGAAATGTTAAACGGAGGTCCCTTCTGCCATCACTGGTGCTTGTCCTTGAGGAAGGTGAAGACCCCATGGCACTTATCGTATGAGTAGGGGATTTTCTGTCAATGTTTAGTCCAGCATTCATCCTGTCAGCAAAATAAGTTCGTGTATATCCACCCCTCCACCCCACACGACAGCATGCACATGAAAAGAGCTGTCACAGCTCAGTGGGCCTTACCTGGTCAAAACATATTATGCACAAATAAAAAACCTATGCAAATTGCTATGATGGAATTTAGGCTGCCTTAACTTTAACCCTTGCAGGGACGCGGACTGATACATCAGTCCAGAATTCATATACATTCTAATTCTGCTAGCAGCCTAAGGATTAAACATTGCTATGGTGGAATTTAGGCTCCCTTAACTTTAAACATTGCAATGATGGAATTTAGGCTAGCTTAACTTTAAACAAATTGCAATGATGACATTTATCCTGGCTTAACTTCATACAAATTGCAATGATGGAATTGAGGCTGGCTTAACTTTAAACTAATTGCAATGAAGGAATTTAGGCTGGCTTAACTTTAAGTTGAACTGTAAGGTGTCAGAAGGCCTCTAAAACAATTCAGGATTTCTAAGAAGTTGAGCCGCAGGTATATGTTTAGAGATCATTAGTTTGATACAGCCATTAGCTGTATTTACACACAGGTAGGGTCTGCGCTCCTGTGTGACATGCACCACACTGCAGTATTTTGGGGAGTGTTCACACACAGGAGGTGTATGTGCATCACTGCATGCAAAGAGCTTGAGATGCACTTGCTGGCTTGTCACCTTTAGCATTCAGGGAAAGCTGATTTGCAGTGTATCTACTGCCCTAAAGTGTTTGCAGGTGAAATTTCAGTGTTGTTTTGACATTAACTGAGCTCAAGCAAACAAAAAAACACAGTTGTCCTACATGCCCCCAAAAACTGCAATCTGTGGAGGATGCCTGTGGATCAAACAGTCACAGGCAAGCAGATGCCAGTGGTCATAGTATCAGCCCTGACCCAACCCCTGGGAGTAGTAGCAGTAGTAGTAAAAACTTTATTTTTATACGAGGAAAACATGTCATATTAGGTCATAAGACCCAGTTTGCAAGACAGTCCTGTGATCTATGAGTTACCTATACATATACACACATACACATAAGTGCCAACTAGACAAACAATAACAATATAATCCTACAAGCAAGAATACAAATAACAGTTAATAAGATCTCAGTACAATACTAGCAATCAGTACAAAAAAGTGCAGAAAACTAACCACATAGACAATTAAATTGGTTAAGGCCCATTACTCCTGAATAAATAATGCATATGATATTGATGTACGAATTGCATAAGGTAAAATGTTCCAAAGTCTGACTGCCTGGTAGCACAATGTTCTTTCCCCATGTTTGCTCCTTGCGAATGGTAATTGGAGTTTTCTTACATGTACTGTTATTCTGTAATCTTCAGAGATCAGTTGTTCCTTAGGGAAACAATGTTTTAGTAATGTAATGATTTGGGTAGAAAGCATAATATTTGTATATTATTTTCTGTCATGATCTGGTATAGTTCATTTCTAAGGGCTGCCACTGTAATGAAGTTAGTAAAGTACAATGGTGAGTTTTAGGATTGCATTGTAATGCATACCTCGTTAACTTATAGTATGTCTTATCTAGTCTGTTCAGTAATTGTCTATTTGCAGTAAAATAAATAAGTTCACCATATGTTAATGCAGGTAGGATTAGCTGTGTTGCCACTCTTTTCCAGTTGTTCTTACTTAAATATGTTCTTGTTCAGAGTAAGGCACCTATTCTTTTGTTTATGTTGCCTAACAAATTGACCACATATTCCTTAAAGGACCTGTGGTCATCAAAGGAAACTCCTAAATAACAATATTGGTTCGCCTGTTCCAAGCCTTCGTTATCTATTTTTATTTTTATGTGGTTAGTTTGCTTTCATTTGGATGCAAAGTGCATCAACTTAGTGTTTTTTGTGTTCATAATGAGCCCTGACCTGGTGAACCCCTCCCTCAGATTATCAAAATCAGCCTGCATCTTTCCCTGTAGTTCTTGGATGTTTGTACCAGTTGTAACAAGGGTGGTGTCATCTGCATACAGCCTCAACTGGGAGTGGCGCACTGCTGTTTGCAAGCTGTTGTTAAAAATGGGAATCATGGAGTTCTGCAGTTCAAGAGTCTGCTTTGGGAGGGGGAGAGAGAGAGACAGAGAAAAAAGCTTAACATTTGCAGAAGGACATTTTGCACACTAGATGAGCCCAATTCCATAGTTATTATGTTTGCTTGCACGCATGTGCAAGAAACATAGTGCCATCATCTATTTTTTCGGAGGTGTGTCAGCCCTCTTCCAATTCAGTCAGTGTGGTTGCAGGCATGGCTGCAGTTCTCCAATGTCTGCTGGAGCTGTCTGTGACAGCTCAAAATGCAGTAACGCCACAGTTGAAGGGGGCTACTCTTCAGTGAGCAGCGATCCAGATGCCAGCCTGCTCATCGCTCCCCCTACACACACACACACACACACACACACACACACATGCTGCTGCTGCTCACCCCCCAGCATACGCACTGTTTGGCGAAGGGGTGCCCAATCCCCGTCGGCTGTGCTCGCCCCCAAAACACAGTTTCATATGCCATGCTGGGTGCCCACCCTAAGCGTGATTCGATCATATAGCCAATGGGGTGCCCCATCCCCATTGTCTCCACTGTGTCTCCTCCTCCAGAGTACAGGTGCCACGCTGGGGAGCCACCCCAGTGTGGCAACAGTCTGCAACCTACAGGGGTGCCCAATCCCTGTCAGCTCCATGCCCCCAAACATCCTTCTGCTGGGAGCCCACCCCAGTGTGGCAAACGCTCACGTCATCTTTTTAAACAAAAAACCTGTAAAAGAAAAAATGGTCCCTCGCAGTCTCCCTGCCCCCACAACCGCACCCACCCTCGCACCCTGCCTCCCCACCCCCTCACCCATACTTACCTCCAGAGTCCGGTGCGATGATCTTCAGTGGACCGGGAACACGTCTGCACTCATCAAAGCCGACCGCAAACTGAGGAAATGGTGGCAAGCTGTATAATGAGATAGATAGGGTTTTTTCAACTTTGTTGCATATCTCAGGCATTTTTGGGAATTTTTGCACCAAATTTTCAACATGGGGTTTTTGAGACCTCTCCTCATGAATTCTTGCACTGTCTTGGCATTACTCAGGCCCGAAAGGTGATTTCGCAGCCACTGCATGAAATCACCTTTCCGGAAAGAGTAATGAAATGACATTGCCAGTGTTCATAAGGTGGGCTCTCAAAAAGCCTATTTTGAAACTTTGGTGGAAAAATTCCTAAACATGACTGTTTTATGAGCGTGGGTTGCGCAGTTCCTACAAGACGCCTGTAGAAGTTCGTGGAATTTTCACATATTTTCACCCAGACACCTTCTATGAGGCAGTACAGCTGTCATTTTCACATCTCACCCAAAATGTGTTTCCGCCCATGTAGCGCCTAATGGCACAGTCGGTGTGAGAAATCAATGTACAGGACACATTAAGAAAATCACAGTGACACGGTTCATGAGCAGAGGTCTTAAAATGGCTATGTTGAAAATTTGGTGAAAAAATTCCTAAAAATGACTGTTTTCTGACGTGCATTGCGCCCAGTTCTTCACCTTGCGTTAAGTAAGTTCTGCGATTTTCAATATTTTCCTCCAGATTTTCAACATTGCCATTTTACCACACCTCCTTATGAGCAGTACAGTTGTCATTTTCATCTTGCCCACAACATGCTTCTGCCCGTATAGCGCACAATGACGCAGTTGGTTATCTTGAAATCAATGCATGGGACACATTAAGAAAGTCACAGTGACACGGTCATGAGCAGAGGTGTTAAAATGGCTATGTTGAAAATTTGGTGAAAAAATTCCCAAAAATGACTGTTTTAGGAGCACGTTGCGCAGTTCCTCATACGCTAGCAAGTTCGCTAATTTGTAATATTTTCACACCAGATTTTCAACAGTGCCATTTTACCCGCACTTCCTTATGAGCAGTACAGCTACCATTTTCACATCTTGCCAAATGTGTTTCACATGTAGCATACCGTACAGTTGGTGTGCGAAAACAATGTTTGGGACAGATTTAAGAAAATCACAGTGACACTGGTCATGAGCAGAGGTCTTAAAATGGCTGTGTTGAAAATTTGGTGACAAAACTCCATAAAATGACTGTGTTCTGAGTGAGCATTGCACAGTTTCCACGCACCTCGTAAGTTCATGAATTTGTAATATTTTCAGTCCAGATTTTTACCAGTGGCATTTTTCCACACCTCCTTATGAACAGTACAGCTGTCATTTTCCACAACATGGCGAAATGTGTTTTACACTTTCAGCACAGAAATAGTGGTCGCTGTGGGAAATCATTGTTTGGGACAGATAAAGAAAATCACATTGACACTGTTCATGATCGGAGGTCCCAAAATGCCTGTGTTAACAATCTGCTGTAAAAAATCCCAAACTAGTTACATTACAGAGTGTCGTTGTACAGTTTCTATGCATGCTCGTGACTTCACCAGTTTTTTTAAGATTTTCACAGCAGATTTTCAACATTCCATTTTTTTACACCTCCCATGAACAGTACCACTGTCATTTTTCACATCCAGTTTGGAATGTGTTTTGCACCTGTGGTGCTAAATGCCATAGTCGCTATGCAAAAGCAGTTTTCAGCTAACAAACTGATATTGCCACTGTTCATAATTGGAGTCACAAAAAGCGTTGAAATTTGGAGTGAAAATACCAACGAATACCTGAGGCGTTAGGGTTTCCGACCATAACGCCCCACCCTGTAGAGAATGACAGGCATCAGGGGTGTGACTTGGGATTCTTGTCTGTCATGCTCATACCATTCCACCCACACCCTGCAGCCAGTGAGAGGCATCAAGGTGTGCCTCAGATTCTTGGGGCCCAAACTTCACCCCATTCTCCTATACCACACCCATCTCACCATATTTCCTGATGGAATGGGGTGAGCATAAGGGCCAAAGACCCCAAGGCACACCGTGACACTTGTCAGTGTCTGCAGGGTAGGGTGTGGTGAAATGGCATGGTCGTTATGCCTGACGACCCAAAGGCACACCCCAATGCCTGTCACTCTCTGCAGGGTGGTAGTGGGGTTGGCTTCAGTTCAATACTTCATTGCCATTCCTATTATGCAGCTCTGTAACTTCTACACTACCAATGCCAATGCCAGCAAGCAAACATTCGGCATTGACAAATGCTTGTTTTTCAAAGGCCATGCCTGTAATTCAGGGGGTGGGAACAACCAGCCATACCCCCTGACTGAGCTATTTAAGTCAGCTCCCTCCAGGCTCACTCAGAAGCATTGTTTCTTTGCTGCAGCTGCAGGCTCTGCTGTGGCTCTGCCCACCCCCCCTTTTTTCCTCCCAGTGTTTGTCTCCCACTTTCACTTTGTAATTTTGGACTTTCTGCTTGGTTTGTGCCTGTCCAGCTTTTTAGGTCAGTATTTTGCTTTTTACCTTCCTGGCTAAAGTTTGTGCTTCTCTCTGTCACCTGTTCCTGCAGAGCTCCTGTTCTCATGTGCCATGTGTTTCTTTCAGTTTTGGTTCTTTTTGGGCCATCTAGTTTTCCTAAAGTCCTGCCTTCATCATTTGCTTTTGTCTTGTACTATTCAGGCTCCCATTTTGCTATTTTTTTTTCATACCTTTAGCAATCTCTCAGTTTAACGACAGTCCTTAAATGTTTACACCTGGCTCCTAGCTAGGCAACCACTCCCTTCTGGGTTCTGTTGATGTGCACTTCAGCAACTACTGCTTTCTAGTTTTCACTTCTCTTATGCTCCTGCATTCTTTAGCAGTTCCATTTGATGTTTCTACTGCCTCAGCCTACCTGACTTGCAGTGCATCAGCAACTAACACTAACCTCCCTTATTGAACTGGTTGGCCTGCATTCATCACTCAGTCCAAGCTCGTATCATTCAGTCTGCTGCTGAGACTGAGAGAGAGAGAAAGCAGCCAAAGCTTCCTTAAATCAAGTAGGTTATTTTCTAGACTGCACTGAATTTAATTATTACTTTTTGGACCTGTGTAAGTAACTAGTACTGATTCTGTTTTTGGGGTTGACTTTTCTTAGTTTAACTTTAATTTGCCATGGAGGAACTGTAGCTGGGAGATATTTGCAGTCATTTGTGTCTAGACCTGTTACTTAACCTCTGTGAAATAGGTGTCTGTTAAGGGGAGGAGCTGAAAGGGGTCTAGTTGAACTGTGGATTTAAAACAGGAGTTCTTTGTGGCCTCTGTCTGCTGAGACAGAGAGAGAGAGAGAGAAAGCAGCCAACATTTCCTTAAATCAAGGAGGTTATTTTCTAGACTACACTGAATTGAATTATTACTTTTTTGACCTGTGTAAGTAACTAGTATTGATTCTGTTTTTGGGGTTGACTTTTCTTAGTTTAACTTTAATTTGCCAGGGAGGAACTGTAGCTGGGAGATATTTGCAGTCATTTGTGACTAGATCTGTTACTTAACCTCTGTGAAATAGGTGTCTGAAAGGAAGGAAGGCACTCCCCTTGGGGAAGGGTCAGAGTTGTAGTTGATTATTTTTGGAGGTCATAGGTTTACTCCCACACACCCTGTCCCTCAATCCACCCCAAGTGCATAACTTCCTTTATAGCAGGGGTTCTGACATCACTCCCCCAAAACTGCTAACAACATAAACCTGTTCATATCCTTAAAGGCACAGCACACTGAATAGGGGATAAAGACACTCACAAGCTTGCACACACTAAAACAAGAACAAAAGAAAAAAAAGGAAAGTATCTGCATACAGGAAGGGACACAGACATGTGGAGAGTGGTGCAATGCATTAGCTGTGGAGCAGAAGTCTTCCGGGAGATATTCTGGAGACTGCATTGCTGCCCTATTTTCAGGCACCTCTCTGGTCTGTGGAAGGAGAGTGTTTGTCTCCATGCTGACCTGGCAAGGATTCAGGAAGCCACTCCCCCACCCAGGGACCACCCAGGCCCCTGCCACTACTTTAGAGGTTGCCAAGAAAGAGGAGTGGTTGGACCACGGTGGGCTCAGGGAGGGTGAGGGTTGTGGAACAGAGGTGCATCACTCTACTTGTACCTCTCCACAATTCATTCACCACTCTGGTGGAGCATGGTTCCTCTATGGAAGCACCCACAGTGGAGACCAAGGAGGATGCTGGGAACCTCCACAATGGAGACCCACAGGAGGATGGCAAAGGACCCCACAGGGGAAGGAAACAACTCCTGGTGGGGGACTCAGTTGTTAGGGGGTGTAGAACTGGAGGAGGGAGGGGAAAGGGAGGTAAGGCGCCTGCCCAGCACCATGGCTTGGAGGGACAGAAAACAAATCCTCAGGATTGTAGAAGCAGCTGCAAGGGAGGTTGAGTTGGATGTCATTATCCACCTAGGGACAAATGACCTGGCTTATAATGGGATCAGAACAGTGCAACAAGAGTTTTTGGAGCTGGGGAGGGGCCTTAGACAAGTAACACACACGGTAACTTTCTTGGACGTGCAACCTGTCTATGACATGGATGAGAATAGGGTACTCAGCACCATGGGATTCAATAACTCATTGAAAAACTGGTGCAGAGCTCAGGGAATTGGCTTCACTAGGGACTGGGGCTCCACCTGGAGGGATGCAGACCTATACAGGCATGATGGTCTGCATCTCTTCAGGAGGTGGAACCATGATCCTAAGTGATATGTTAAAATGCTTCATTGGCAAGCATTTAAACTAGCCAAGGGGGGGGGCACTGAAAAGGAGAAGGTAAATCCTAGCCCTCCCAAAAAAATCAGGGTAGTTAGTGAGGTAAACACCAAGATAGAGCAGTCAATAGGGAGAAGGGCAGGGGTAAATGGAGAAAAAGACAAAGGCAGTAAGGACAGGGATGGGGCAAAAATAAATAAAGCCATAGAAAAATGGAGGGTAATGAGTACCAATGCCCATAGTCTAGGTAAAAAGCTCCCCAAAATGGTGGCCTTGATGGAAGAGGGATGCCTGGATATCGTGGCAGTCACAGAAACATGGTACACAGAGAACCATGACTGGGATGTCAACATATCAGGGTACACAATCTACAGGAGGGACAGGGAGGGAAGAAGAGGAGGAGGAATAGCCCTCTATGTAAGGGAAGGGAAGGGATCAAAGCAACACAACTAAAGTGTAAACATGGAGGAGAGGAGGCACTGTGGGTCACCCTGGAGACTGGAAATGGCACCACAATATGCACAGGGTTGTATACAGACTCCCATCTCAGGGGGAGGAAATGGACAAGGAAATGATAAAAGGCAACCTTGGGATGGCAGAGAAAGGGGAGACATTGCTGATGGGGGACCTGAATATGCCAGATGTTAATTGGAGCACCTTTGCTACAGCCACATCCAAGAGCAGGGCCATTCTTGATGCCCTACAGGGGGCATGCCTCAGAGAGCTAGTTTTGGAACCCACTCAGGAGGGAGCAATATTAGACCTGGTACTCTCAAATGGGGACAGAGAGAGGATCTCCAGTCTTGGAGTGGGTAGCCATCTGGGAACAAGCAACCACCAAACAGTGTGGTTCACGATAAATTTAGCTGAAGAGTCAAGCCATACAAAAGTGAAGGTACTGGACTTCCGGAGGGCTGATTTTGTCAAAGTGGGAGAGTGCCTCAGAAAAGCACTAGCAAACAGGCAAGAATGTGAGGTGGAGCAACAGTGGGTAAACATCAAAACCGCCATCACAGAGGCAACAAGCCTTTGTGTGAAGCAAATAAACAAATTAAAATGAAAGAAAAAATAACTATGGTTCTCAAAAGAAGTGGCGGGGAAGGTAAGGGAGAAAAAGATAGCATTCAGGAAGTATAAGGAAACACAGAAGGAGCAGGACAGAGAACTGTAACAGTTAAAGCAGAAGGAAGCAGGGAAGGCAATCAGAATAGCAAAAGCCAAAACCGAGGAAAAGATAGCCAGCTCAGTTAGGAAGGGGGATAAAACCTTTTATAGGTACATTAGGGAGCAAAGAAAGACTAAGGCAGGGATACTGAGGCTGAATAAAGAGGTGGTTGGGCAAAGAGCGGCAGTGAAAAAGCAGGGATACTGAACGAATACTTCTGCTCAGTATTCACAATGGAAAAGCAGGGGGAGATACCTAATCCAGTCAATAGAAGCACTCTGGATAGGAGGGTTGATATTAGTCCTTTTACAGAAGAAAGGGTTCTGAAAGAACTCTTAAAACTGAAGGTGGGTAAATCAATGGGGCCTGATGGGATTCACCCCAGAATTCTAAAAGAACTAAGGGCAGAACTAGTAACACCACTGACTACCCTTTTTAATAAATCATGGGAGGATGGTGTGGTACCTGAGAACTGGAGGAGGGCAGATGTGATTCCCCTTGACAAAAGTGGGAGCAAGACAGAGTTAGGAAACCACAGGCCTGTCTGTTTGACCTCAGTGGTAGGGAAAATGATGGAATCACTTCTGAAGGAAAGAACTGTTGAGTACCTAGAGGACAGTGGGGCACAGGACCCAAGGCAGCATGGATTTACAGCAGGAAGGTCATGTCAGACAAATCTAATTGATTTATTTGACTGGGTGACCAAAGTAGACCAGAGAGGGTCTGTGAACATGGCCTACCTAGACTTTAGCAAGGCATTTGACGCAGTCCAGCACAAAAGATTAATAAACAAATTAGCCAGCCTAGGAGTGGGTCCCAGGGTTGTAGCCTGGGTAAAACACTGGCTGGACAACAGGACACAGCGGGTAATAGTAAATGGAGTCCACAGTGAAGAAAAGGGGGTTACTAGTGGGGTACCGCAGGGTTCAGTGCTGGGGCCAGTCCTTTTTAATGTCTTTATAAGTGACATTGCAGAGGGACTGGAAGGAAAGTATGTGTCTTTGCAGATGACACAAAGATCTGCAACAGGGTTGATATGCAAGGTGGGGTGGAAAGGATGAAAAGGGACTCGGCAAGGTTGGAGGAATGGTCAAATGTATGGCAGTTTAGATTCAATGCAAAGAAGTGCAAAGTAATGCACCTGGGAAACAAAAACCCAGGGAAGAGTACACAATGAGGGTGAGATACTGACAACAAAAATGAAAAGGGACCTGGGGTAGTCATGTCAGATAACCTAAAGGTGGGCCAGCATTGTGAGAAGGCAGTAAGGAGGGCTGGGAGGATACTGGGATGCATAGGGAGAGGTATCACCAGTAGAAAACAGGAAGTTGTTGGCCCTCTGTACAGACTGTTGGTAAGACCACATCTGGAGTACTGTGTACAGTTCTGGAGACTCCATCTCCGCAAAGACAAAGACAGGGTGGAGGCTGTCCAGAGGAGGGCAACCAAAATGGTGCAGGGTCTGCACCAGAAGACATATGAAGAAAGACTAAAGGAGCTTAAGATGTATAGCCTCGAGGAAAGGAGGGAGGGAGGAGGGGGACATGATAGAAACTTTCAAATACCTCAAGGGAATCAACAAAAGTCCAAGAGAGTAGCATCTTTCAGAAAAAGAGATGTGCAAGAACAAGGGGGCACAATTTGAAGATAGAGGGGGGATGGCTCAGAGGTAGTGTGAGGAAGTATTTCTTCACAGTGAGGGTTGTAGATGCATGGAACAGCCTTCCTGAGGAGGTCGTAGAGTCAAAAACAGTGGGGGAATTCAAGAATGCAAGGGACAGACATAAGACAATTCTAATGGGGGGTAGGAGGAAGTAGGCTATTGGTTAACTAGGATCTGCAGCTTATCTGCTAGGTAGGGAAATGGACAGACTAGGTGGGCCAAGCAGTTATCTGCCATCAAATTCTATGTTTCTATGTTAGTCTCATTCAATGTCCTAGTTGTCATTCAATGTCTCAATCAGCCATTTAGCCTTACCTATGTTTCATTTCTTCCATGTGTTCGTGATGGTCAGGCTTCACCATTGGCCTCCTGCTACTCCTGCATTCAGATGCATGCCAGCCACAACCATAGCATAGCTTCCACGGCTTCTGTCCTTTAAGCTGATGGTCTCGCTCTGGCCCCTTGAAGTCATCAATCTGCATCTTGTGGGTTGGTCCCTTGACTTGAGTGGGGTCCTTCTTTTTCTGCCCTTTGGGTGAGAATGTCCTATGCTCCAGGGGATGCATTGTAGCCATGCATATCGACTCGGCAGCACCTCTTGATGTATCATTTAAGACTTCAGCTGCTGGAGGATGGGGCCTCTAAGTCCACGGGCACCCTTTGCTGTGCAGACCACACTGGCAGCCCCCTTGAAAGCTATTCCGTCTACAGCCACCTAAGGTTCAAGTGATCTCCACCTTCTTCCCTTCTTCTGCCCCTCAAGGGTGAAGATATTACAAGCCATGGCCCTTCAACTGTCTGACTCCTATGTCTTATCCCTCAAGAGTTTGGCTTCCTCTACAGGGTTTTATTTAACTCTAAAAATTGATTAGCGTTTTGCTCATAAATGTTCTAAAACATTGTGAAAATGCATAGCACTTGCCTCACTGTGTTTAACAAACCTAACACTTCTAGAAAACCTGTATAAATGCTTTCAGTACAGTTAGTATTGTCCCAAGAAAAAAACTGCTAATCAATTATTTAAAACCCTGCTCTATAGGCCTCCCCTTGTGGATGCCAGGTGAGTGCCTTTCAGCAGTTGTTGCTCTCCTCCTCCTGACTTGGGGGTGGGCCTCCTTCACAGGGAACCTCCTTTAGCTACAGAGATTGGCTCGCGGTACTCCCCACAGCTTTCCTGTTAGAGGGGTACAGTGAGAGCTCTTCCTCTAAAAATCTTTCCTCTGAATTGGGTCTCTAAATTGCAGTAGCTGAGCCATCACTAATTTATCCCAAGCCTGGAGGGAAGGTGACCAATGCCTTGGATCCCCAGAGGTTTCCCCCTCATAGGGTTTTTTTTCTCTTCTCCATGCTGAAGGTCATAAACATTAGGTAGTCTCTGCAACAGGTGGTCCATAATGTAGTATATTTATATTTGTACAATGTTTACCCATGTAAGTCTCTGCTGTGAGTTGTGATTGGATGGTGGCCCTCCTTCCATTGCCATTCCCTCTCTCCTTATGGAGGTCATCTTTTCTGCTATCAGTTCTGATATCTGTCAGTCATTGCTCAATTCAGTCTATGTCTGTTTCCAGTCATCACTAGTTGCCATCAATCTGTCCTCACTCAGGTCACTATTTGCTGTGGTCACTATTTGCTGCTCAGTACTTTTTGAGGCTCCTTACTAAGGTACCTTTAGCCTAAAGGAATTTTGTTTCCATGGCACCTCTAGGGGTGGAACCCTTCTCAAGAGGATTCCTTTGCTCTGCAGTACCCCAACAGAGTAGCAATTCCCCATGGAACAAAGAGTGCAAATAGCCAAAGTATTCACCTATGACAATCTGCAACACCTTCATTCAAATACCTTCAGACTATCAACAAAGTTGAACAAGCATAGCTCCTCACTAAGTTGCATAAGCCCATTGAATTCAAATGATAAGTCCACAGTTCTGTGGGTGGAAGCATCCAGCCACAGCCCCTGCCTGAACTATTTAAGTCAGCTCCTTCCAGCCTCACTTAGAAGTACTGTTTCTTTGCCCCACAATCCTCCCATCTCCCTCCTCCAGTGGTGCGGCTCTCTCCTTGGGGCTCCTTCCTAAGGTACCTTTAACCTAAAGGAATTATGTTCCTGTGGCACCTCTAGGGGTGGATTCCTCCTCAAGAGGATTCCTTTGCCATCACAGTACCCCAACAGGGTAGTAGTTCCCTGTGGAACAGAGTGTGTGAACAGCCAAAGTATTCACCTGTGACAATCAACAATACATTCATTCAAATACCTTCAGACTATCAACAAACATATACGAGTATGACTCCTCACTAAGTTGCGTAAGCCCATTGAATTATAATTAACTTTTTATTGAGCTATATATGTTCATTACACCATCAGAGAAACAAATTTCAGTTCAATTATATACATTAGAATATTATAGCAATGTAAAGAGTACAGCAGAAGAAAGAAGAAGGGCAGGATGGGGGGACAGGAGATTTAGGGGGCATGGTGGGCTATAAGTAGTTTAGAAAAGGATCCCAGATCTTGTGGAATGTGTCCATTCTCCCTATGCTAAGGTGAGCAAGTCTTTCATGACTGGACCCGGTTGCATGTTTACACTGAAACTGTCACTACTATAACTAATGCATTATACCTCAACACAGGATAACTTTGAAAATAGAACCATGGGGTTCCTAACAGTTTTATCCTGTCAAAAAATAAAGATTTTTACTTCTACTTTTACTAAGGAACATGTCCGTCACCTATTTAGCTTTACTGGGCAATTACACATCTCTGCAGTGGTGTATAATGATATGTTTTACAGTGATCGTGGCTACATGAAGCCATAATGTTTGATGCTTTGGGACAGCTAGTGAATCAGAATCTTACCCTTGTAAGATGAATCTGTGGGGATTTGGGTTCTGCTTTCTCTATCATATCCTAGTATCTCACACACAGGTAGCTAAGGCAATAGTCACTAGGGCTTAAACAGGACAATACAAAACTTATGTACCCACATGACAGCTAGGCTTCACTGTTCCAGGCCAAAGAAACACCAGAGCTGAGTTGCAGGATAAACTCTTTTTTTTTTCATTTATTATTTATCCTCCTTGGACAACTGGGTGGCTGCTTCAGTCTCTGCCCCACTCCTGCACCACTGGCGTCCATCTTCCTTGGGACATAGCCTTGGCTCGGTCCCAATGGAATAACCCTCCATGGCAGGCTGGAGAGGGGAGGACCATCCTCCCTCCAGGTACTCATCCAACTGGTGCCAAAGCATCCAGGGTGATGATGCAGGTCCGTGCTAAGCAAGCAGGGCATTATGTAGCCCAGGCTCCATTTTCCTCCTGCAATTTTTTTTCCCATGACCCTCCCACCACCCAGTGATGGCAAGCACAGTCTCTATCAACCTTGAATGTAGCAGCACGCTCTGGACATGAGCCACCCCTCATGAGGGAACAAGTTCCCTGGCTCACCCTGAGGGGCCACTGCTGCACCACAACCTAGCTGTCTCCCTCCTTAGCTGGCTTGCTCTCTCTTCATTAGCACTGCCCAGCCTGGCTGCGTGATTCCAGCAGACCCAGGCTCACTTCTGAACCTGGGTAGCCGACATTTCCTTCCACTGTGCCACTGGGCAACCCCTGCAGGATAAACTCTTTATTAGCAAATAAAGCAAACTCTGACACTCTCTCCAAACTAAGTGGTCAAACATATTTGCGCCAAGCCAGCGCTTTCACAAGACCTGATCTTTAGGTCTTGAGAAACTGCTGGCTTGGTGTGAAAATGTTTCACTGCTTAATTTGAGGTGAGTGTCAGAGCTGTTTTCTGTATTTACTAATAAGCAGTTTATCCTGCAACCCAGCAATATTGTTTCTTTGGCCTGGAACTGTGGAGCTCTGCTGTCCTGTGAGCCTATCACATCTTTGCAGGCTTGCCATATTGCATCTCAAAACTCCTTCAGTTTTCACACACACCATCACACACACACACACACACACACACACACACACACACACACACACACACACACAATATATGTAAACTGGGCCATGTGGCATCCAAGCATTTCTAGCATAGCTGATTCAGAGATTTTTGCCATTTATAAAATTTGGTCAAGGTATAATGCTATGTATGCATGATCTTGTATGGGGATAGTATACCTTTCACCTCTCAGCAGACCTAACAGAAGTGTTGGGTGTCAAAAATTGGCCCATTCTTCATGAAAGAACTCTGTCAATAACTCCCAGGCCCAACTAAACTTAAGATTGCCAATGAGGTTTGAAGCAGCTGCCACTAAGGTGTGATATAAGAAGTTAGAAGACAACTGTGCCCTGATGATATGATTTATCTCTCAAATAGCTCCTAAAGGCTCCTTTTCCTCCACTGCAGAGACTCTTTCCTTAAATTCTTCCATGCAGTGTTGTATCTATGATCACAGCAAGATGAACTCCTATTGTTCCTTGAATATTCTGGTGCTTCTTAATTCAGTCTCTGACCTGTTTTCTTGGTGCATGTGGCACCCTGCCATTTTTGCAGCTGTCATGGATAGTGATAATGGTAGATTTTGCTTGTGTCTATTTCATATGTAAGGCACTTCTTTTAGTCCCAAACTTTTGGGAGGAGGTGCCCTGGCAACTTTACTGTTGATGTTGGTAATTTGTGTGAGGATACAGACAGATATACAGTACCACCACTGATTGCTTCAGTTTTGTTGTGGATTACTGAAGAGTGACAAATCAAGCCTCCACTCCTGTTGAAAGCTAGTGCAGGTACCAACAATTCCGTATTTTTAAACTCATGGGGGTTCAAAAATGTGCCAATGCTGATTCAAATATGTTTTGCCTGCATCAGGCAGACTCTGCCAAGACCTGGGAGCCCTGTTTTCAAAGTGTCCAGATTTTCGCAACAGTTTCCTCTGTTTCTGACACCTTGATTCAAACAAATTACATGTGCTTTGGGGGGGGGGGCGTGGCCAACCAGCAACCAAGATGGTGACCTGATTTAATAGCACCATATGCCTAGAGCCCAGAACCCGACTAATACAGCCTTTTGTGAGCCCTGACGGGAAAACTTTAGCCTAGCGGTGATTGGAAGCCATCTGTTAATTGCAGGCTGAAAGTGTGGAAAATCTGACGCAGGACTAACCTACTAAAGGGCAGTTTGTCCTGAAGCCATCCGCACAGCTAGGCTGCATGGCATACTTGGCCTCGGGAGGGAAAGAACCCTCAGTTAGAGACATGTTCACTTCCATCATGGCCAGTATTGATGCTCTGACCTAAGTGGCGAATACTACCGCAGTTTTAGTGCAACAGCTAGACACAAGAGTTGATTGGGTGGAACAAAAAACAACAGTCCACGATGATATCCTGCAAGGTCACTGTGCCACTATGCGAGACCAGGGTGGCCGAAATCCATCTTTTGCAAGACAAACTCAAGGACCTGGAAAATAGGAGCTGCTGTAACAACTTGCGGCTCCTTGGCTTCCCGGAGGGCTGTGAAGGTGGGAAAGCACTATCGTTTTTGCAACAAATGCTTCCAGAGATTCTTAAGCTTCCTATGGGCATGAAAATCATGACTGAAAGGGCGCATCACTCATTGCAGCCTAGACCCACGCAGGGTGACAGACTGAGACCGTTTATAGCATGTGTCTTAAACTATGCTGAAAAGAAAGCCATTCAAGCTAGGGCCATGGAATTGGGGCAACTCCGATGGAGGGACCACACGATTATGATTTTCTAGGATTACTCTAAGGACCTAGCTGCTAAGTGCAAGGCCTTCATGGAAGTTCGTCGCAAGCTGCATGCCCTACAAGTCCCTTTTACTCTGCGCTACCCTGCCAACCTACAGATCTCGGTCAATGGCACTCCACATCAGTTTGCCTCCCCAGAGGCTGCCATGGCCTTTATTACAGATATGTGGCCGGCAGATCTGGACTCTTCTTCTCACAACACGAATGAAGGACGGATTCACCGATCCCCAGCAAAAGAAGACCTCTCCGGAGCCACAATGGTGACACTCCCCACATCCCTCCAGATGGATCTGGAACCCCGCAACTCCAAAATTAGAAAGAGGCCTCCAAAATTGGCTCATTTCAAGCGCAATCACCAGCAAGATAGGAAACACTACTCAGACCAGCAGGACCAGAATCTCATTATAGCCGATACAGGGAACCAGAGTACGTCAGCCCTTATTTCACGCAAAATCGCTTTTCCCTACTGCAAGACCTACCAGACACCAATTCCAGGAGGGAAATGGATACCAGCTGCACAGATCCTGAAAGAAGCAACCCTGAGAACGAACACACCTCATGGGCCTCTGCCATGGATGCTGCTCTGCCTTTTCAGGACTTGGAAATATGATCCATGGCTCCTGGTTCCCCAGCAGGCCGCAGCACAGAAAGTAGCCCTGCTGAACCACAGCAATCATGCCCAGGATAAACACCCTGACTGGCCAAGTTCTTCATACTGTTTGACAATCAGATAAGTACAGAGGGGCAGGTGTCTCAGGGAATTAAAGAGTAGAAGGGAGGGGGATAACAGGAGTTAATCAGGGATAAAACAGCCTGGAGCTCAGGGCTCAGGCTCATCCTGAAATGTATCAATAATGAGCTTCTCTCTGGCATAATGAAACCCTTTATTACAAAAAACAAAATTGGGCTGAATCAGAATAGGCCTTACTTTCTCTCCCAGATGCCCCAACCGGAGGTATATATCAATTGCATTGTACTATAATGTTAGTTTGTCAGTTGCCTGATGCTAATTACATAGCAAAGTTTAAAGGTTGTTTTGTTAATCCGTTTGAATATGAGAAAAACTGTGCCACTCAGGTCTATCTCCACCCATTTTCATCAAACGTCTTAGAACCCCCCCTCCTCCCCCTTCACCAGCCTATTGAGGTGCAGTGATAGGAACGATCTGCTTGGGCACTAAGCATAACTGGGTGCAACAGCACACAAACTGCACCCTCCTTTATTAGCAGACCCCCCCCCCGTATGCAGGCTTTAAAGTCCTTAGGAGCACAGGTCGCAACACAGAAAGCAGCCCCGCTGAACCGAAACACTCGCACCCAGGATGAACGCCCAGAGTGGAAATATTCTATATTTTGTTTGGTAATCAGATAAATACTGAATGGTGGGTGTTTTGGGGATTTATAGGGGAGAAGGGCGGGGGACAACTGGAGACATCGCAGCAAGGAGTTTAGGGCTTAGGCCCATTCTGAAATACACCTATAATGAGCCCCTCTCCTCTGCAGCGAAAACCTCTACCATAAAAAAAGCAGAACCGGGCTGACCTAGACCAGGTTTTATTCCCATTCCCAGACACCTCCACCTGGAGGTATATATTATAGGCATTGTACTTTAACATTAGTTATAAGATGCTTATTTCATAGCATTGTTTAAAGGTTGTCGGGCTAATATGTTGGGGTTAGAAGAAAATACTGTTATTCTGGCCTATCTCAGACCATTTTCATTAGATTTCTTAGCACTCCTCTCCTCCCTTCCCAACCCACCGAGATGCAAGGATGGGAGGGATTTGCTAGGGTACTAAGCATATCTGAATGAGACAGCTCACAATCTGTACCCCCCATTACTAGCATACTCCCTGTAAGCAGACCATTAAAACCCCAGGAATGTGGTCCCAGTACCTTTGGTATGCTACAAGGGTTCCCCACCAGCCAGTAAGCCAGATACATAATCAGTGATCACCCACCGTGACCTCCCTAATTCCCTGCATGGGGGGTTCACAGGCTGGAATATCTGTGTTTATCTCTGACTGGCTCTGGGCAGTGGCCTGCAAAACTGTTTCCACTTGCATATGCTGAAATTATTGTACCTGACAAAATAAGTACATGCTTCACAGTGCAGGGGAATTTCCCCCCCCTCACTGGTGTGTTACCCTCTCCACGCTCCACAATGCGATCGGGCATACCATTGGCAGGTGCCCCAGCTGTTTAAGTCCCATCATACTCTTCACTGCTGTTTTGTTCAACAAGTTAAGTAGCTTAGAAGGTTAGTTATAGTATACAGAGACAGGTGCTCATATAATATAACTGTATACTGTTATTTTTTAATCCAGCCTCTTAGGTGGAGTATAGTAATACCTAACTTACTCAGTGAATACTCCTTTCTATTATTGCAATAAAGGAGGAGGAGCAGAACCCCTGTACCCCTCACTGGGCTTTCCCTAGTCTCCATGACTAACCACTAGAGCAAAATGATGGATATTGCGTTTCACACCTGGAATGTCAGAGGACTGAACTCCCCAGTGAAACACAAGAAAGTCCTGGCCCACTTGGAGCGTTTACACTCTAAAGTGGCCTTTCTACAGGAGACCAAATTGTCAAGGGATGACCATACTCATATGACCAAAGAATGGGTGGGCCAGCAGGTTCACTCTAATGCCCTGTCCAGAAAGCATGGTGTCCTTATTCTCTTACATAAGTCCCTCACCTGGACACTTGTCCAGACACTTTCAGATCAGGATGGCGGATGGGTGATAGCAACATACAACACACCGACGGGTCCACTTACACTATGCAATCTCTATGCCCCTAATGAGGATACTCCTCAGTTCTTTCACAATCTTGCGGAGGTGATTCTGGAGTTTAACCCCCTAGGGTGCCCCCTCCTCATAGGTGGGGACTTCAACCTGACACTGGTACCTCCCCTAGATAGGAACGACAGAGGTAAAGAGGCACACATAAGAAGTGGGAAGGCCCTTTACCAAATGATTTCAGACCAGGAGCTTACAGATTTATGGAGACTTTTCCATCCCAGAACAAGGGATTACACTTTCCATTCAGAAGTTAATGCCTCATACAGCAGGCTGGATTTCTGGCTGGGCTCACCCACCTTAACATCTAAAACCCTTGATGTCTCAATCCTTCCCTGAACTATCTCCAACCATGCCCCGGTTCAGCTCCTTATACAATGGGACCCTGTAGCTCCCCCACCCAGACAATGAAGATTAGACCCACTCTTAATGAGAGACCCGGACTTTATCCCCTGGGCTCAGAATGAAGCCTCCCTTTTTCTAACTGAAAATCCCATATCAGACACCTCAACTGGTACCACATGGGAAGCTTTTAAGGCCACGATGTGGGGTAATATAATGGGGTTTGCAGCGACTAAACGCAGAGAATGGGAACACCAGCTGACTACCCTGGAACAGAAATTAGCCACAGTTGAAGACATCTCTAAGTCCATGCCCTTCCCCTCCATCCACTCTCCCACAGGCAGAACCATCCTAGGTCTCTGTTTTGAAATTAATCAACTTCTTAACAGAAAGGTCGAAGTAGCCATCCTTCACCTAAGACACACCTTCTGGGTAGGAGGTGATAAAGGGGACAAAATACTCGCATACCAACTCCGTAAACAGCAGGCCAGTAGATCTATCCTGGGACTGAAGAACAAGCAAGGGGTAATGGGTACTTCCCCAGAGGACATTAATACCATCATGTCTTCTATCTACAGATCACTTTATTCCTCCACACATACAGAACCAAACAGAGAGACCCAACTATTTTTAGATACTTCACAGCTACCTAGGCTACATGTACAGCAAGCACAGCTCCTTGACCTCCCCATGTCTAGTGAAGAAGTGTGTGCAGCCATCCAAGACCTGAAAAAGGGGAAATCTCTGGGCAGCGATGGCTACATGGCAGATTTTTACCAGGCACTAGCCCCGAATATTTTACCTCTCCTAACTAAAGTATTCCAGGAGATAGAACTTAAGGGCACCATTCCTCCCTCCATGCGAGAGGCTACTATTGTAGTCATTCCCAAAAAGGGCAAAGATTCTAGCAACCCCGGAAGCTATTGCCCGATCTCTCTCATTAATCTGGACAGCAAACTGTACACCAAATTCCAAGCAACTAGACTTAGGCCCCTACTCCCCGGACTTATACACCCCTCACAGGTGGGCTTTATACCTGGTCGTCACAGCTCAGACCACTTGAGAACCCTCATGAATCTGATGTCTTTCTCCAAGTCACTCTCTATACCAGCAGATGCCATTGCAGTGGACTTTGAAAAGACATTTGACTCAGTAGAATGGGTCTATCTCTATGCAGTCCTACCTCATTTTGGGGTAGGAGATAAATTCCTCTCTAGGATACAAGCCATATATGCTAGCCCTTCGGCCAGAGTTAATACAAACTCCACACTCTCCCCCCATTTCCACTAGAAAGAGGCATGAGGCAAGGTTGCCCCTCTCTCCCCTCCTGTTTTTTCCACTAGAAAGAGGCATGAGGCAAGGTTGCCCCTCTCTCCCCTCCTGTTTGTTCTGGCAGTCAAACCCTTGGCCACGGCAATACAAAACCACTCTTATATAAATGGCTTGACAGTAGGAAGTATAAGCTACACAACTCTTATGTATGCCAACGACCTCCTTCTTCTCCTGGCAGATGCCCACCACGCCATCCCTCCCCTGCTCAGTCTCCTAGATGCCTTTTCTAGATACTCAGGCCTATGACTGAATCAGACAAAGACTGAGTTACCCCCCCCTTAATACCCACTGTACTCAACAGATGACTGAGGCAGCTGACCTCCTCTGGGCCCCTAATGGATTCACTTATTTGGGAATTGTTTTGACTCCATCTCTGGATACAATTTGGCAGGCTAACATACAACCCCTTCTCTCCTCCATCAAGACAGAATTTGACAGATGGAAACTCCTCAAACTTACCCTTGCAGGGAAAATTGTGGCCGTAAAAATGATATCTACCCCTAAACTCTTCTACCTTCTCATGCACCTGCCTATTCCTCTCCCTAAGCAATGGCACAGGGTCATTGATAAACTATTTGGGGATTTCCTCTGGGAAGGTTCTAAACCAGGTACAGCTGTTCCAAACTTAGGTCTCACTGGGCACAAGGAAGCTGGAATCTTCCATGGATAGAGGATTACCACCAGGCTTTTCTGCTAGCCCAAACGGTTAAGTGGATGCATCTCCCCTCATCCTTCTCCCCGCAATGGCTACAACTTGAGCTGGACATCATGGGAATCATTCACCCCTCCTCACTTTTTGTAACAGGTGTCAGTTCCAAATTTAAATCGTTCAATAGGCCTAATACAGATCACATCTCACCTATGGTAGAAATGTCTAGATCCAACTGGTTTAGCACTCACCTGAAGATGAAAATGGACCCCCTCCTCCCACTACCCCATGTTCCTCTTTGGCAAAACCCCTCTATTACTATAGGGGGAGCTGAAGTACTATGGAAACAATGGGCGGATTTGGGTATCTCCAAAATGGGAGATATAATGGTCCCAAACCTTAAAGTTCTCCATACATTCCAATCCCTCTGGCAGATATGGGGAATCCCACAATCGGATTTTTGGAGATACCTCCAACTTAGAGATGCAACTTGACACCTTTTGTCACTTACCTTGACACATGGTAAACCATCTGATCTTAACATCTGGATACAACACCCTCAGGGCCTTGCAGGGCGTCGTATATACACCAAACTTAGGGACACTCTTTCCTCTCAATCTGAGGATGCAAGACGAAAATGGGAGAAGATACTGCAACTCCACATCTCATCTGGGGCTTTGGACCAGGCCTGGAAAGACACACATAGCTGGTTTAAAGATGCCAGATCCAGACTAATTCAAAATAAAATTGCCCACTCTTGGTACAGAACCCCTGCTATCCTTCAACAAAGCCAGACTACTGGAGTCTGATAATTGTTGGAGATGCCAGAGAATGGGGGGGGGGGGGATCTGTTACACATACTATGGTCCTGTCCAAAGATTCAACCTCTATGGCAAGAAATACAGACTGTAGCCTCCAAGGTGACACAACATTAGATCCCCTTAGTCCTCTTTTCTATCTCCTGGGAATATGTAGTGACCTCCCTAAGCTATCCCCACAGATGTACAGGTGGCTTGCTTCGCTGACCCTGCAAACTAAGAGAGTCATAGTCTGTAAGCGGAAGTCCTCCCTGGTCCCCACAGCACCAAAGATACTGGTGTTCCTTTCGACCTTGGCCAAGCTAGACAGAATTTCTCACCTTAAGATATCTCAGATCCCCACATTCAGACTCTGCTGGGCACCTTATCTCAACTACGTCCATCCTCAGACAGGAGTAGGATGAATACTGCCACATACCCTGCTGGATACAGTTAGGTTTGAACATAGCTAGTTAGTTAGCAGGTGGCTCAGTGTTTTCAAAAGGTAGTTCATGCCTAACCACTGCCAATGTTCTGGTTTAGTATTAGATTACCCCTCTACTTTCAGGTACATCTGTCTGTACTCCTGATCTTTTATTCACAACATAAAGGTTATTCAGGTTAAGAACTTAAGCTTTGGGATATATCTGTTTCTGTCCTAGGTTATGTCCGAATTTTGCAGAGCATATACACACTCTTGCCCAACTCTTCTCCTGAGGCCGTGAAAAGGGATTTGATTGGCTTGCCTAGACACAGAGAATACGTCTGGTGTGCTTATGTCCGGCAAAGACAGTCGACTGGGATGGAGATGTTGCCCTGGTGAGTACAACTGCTTGATACATACTTGGTTACATTTTGGTAGCAATGCAATACACCCCTCTCTGTCATTATCCCCCCCCCCATAACATCCATCTTCTCTTATTTGTACTTACTCCAAAGGTAGTAAGGGATAGACAATAGTCTACTTCTATAACTTTTCGCCTGACAATCCTGAATGTGTGTAATTAGCTGTTAGACTTACTTACATACCTCTATAAGAGTACTCTGCTGTCTGCTCTTACCCCCCCTTCTCTTCCTGTTTCCGACTCCTCTTTCCTCTCTCTTTTTCCCTCTCTCCCTCCCCATCTCTTCCCTTACTCTTCCTACTGTTCCCCTCCTCATTTCCTATTGGAAGTACACACCTGTATACTGAATGTTGATTGTTTAAATATATAGTACAGACTTTACGGATGTATACTATGTCATGTCAACCTCTTTTTGAAGAAAAAAAAAATTTACAACAAAAAATTACATATGCTTTAAAAAATGGTATATGTATCCGAAAATGGTGCACGTGTCAACAAAAGGGTGCGTGTGACGAGAAAAGGGTGTGTTTGTCAACAAAAGGGTGCCTGTGTCAGCAAGAGGGTGTATGCATTAGAAACATGGTGCATGTGTCAGCAAAAGGGTGTATGTGTTAACAAGTGTGTGTGTGTTAACAAAAGGGTGCATGAGTCAGCAAAAGGGTACTTGTTCCAACAAATGAGTGCATAAGTCAACAAAAGGGTGCATGCATCAGTAAAATCGTGCATGTGTCAACAAAAGGGTGTCGGTGTTAGCAAAAGGGTGCATGTGTCAGAAAAATAATGCATGTGTTAACAAAAGGGTGCATGTGTCAACCAAAGGGTGCATACATCATAAATTGGTGCATATGTCAACGAAGTTGTGCATGTGTCAACAAAAGGGTGCCTGCATCAGAAAAATGGTGAATGTGTAAAAAAAGAATGGATGTGTCAGCTAAAGGTTGCATGTGTCAACAAAAGGTTGCATTCTTCAATTTTATTGATATAAGCTCCACATTTTGCATCCAAACTGCTACATAATCTAAAAGATGGCCTGACAGTGCAGATGGAAGTCTGCTTTAAAAATACAGGCAGACAGATCTATTCTGAACATCCTGCCTCAGGTACAAATTGTAGTGATAAAATAAAATGTTTCACCTGATAGTCTATTTCCAATGTCTGCCAAATGTGCAGACAATGGGGGTGTACACATGGGAGCAGAAGTCTCCAACAGCCTTTTGGTTTCCCCATTACCAAGCAGCTCAGTGCTGCCTAAAAACATTGGTTCCAGGCATGGCCATACTGCTTCATCTGCACATGCTTCTCATTTAGAAGTACAGTGGTACAAAAATCTTTTTTTTTCCCCCATTGTTTAACCAGGAGTGGCACATTAAGCTGAATGCTTGTTTACAGGTGTGATCTGGGAGCACAGGAAAGTTAAGTGACTTGCTCAGGGTCACACAGTATGCAAGTGGGGGCTGTGGGATTCAAACCCAGGTCTCCATATTTGCAGCTCAGAGCCTTAAACCACTGTGCTATACTGCCTCATTGCCTCATTTTAAAGTGTTCTAAGTAAGTTGGGGGTACAAATCATAACTTGGTGTGATTTTATCCTAAGGTCTCACCACATCTGGGGTAATTTTCATACTTGGTGAACTCTCATGCCTGCACTTTACTCCCTTCACCTATTGTTATGTCCCTCATGGTTTATTGTTTCCACCAAACCCCCTGCACAAGGGCTGCTGTGCCACTGATTCTCAGGAAAGAAGCTTCCAAAGCCAGAAACTGAGTGAACATATGTTGGCAGCATTACAATTCATTCCATTATAACAGTGACAATTGCTACTGGAGCTACTGACAAAAAAAAAACATTGTTTCTAGGCACCATGGTACAGGTTCTCTTCCTTTGGCTCTAAGTCCTTTAGCCTGCCTACTGTATTATTGTACTGTTTGCACTGCTCTCATGGCACTGTATTATAACTGCTCATTGTATTTTTGACCTTTTGCTGTTGTTGCTGCTGAATTGTCACTGAACCTTGTGCCTACCTGTGTGTCTTTCTCCCAGTATGCCCCCATAACTGAAGTGTGTGTATACCTGTGTGCCTTTTCTCCAAGTATACCCCTGGAAATGTAATGGCTGTTACAGCTCAGTAGACCTTTCCTGATAAAACTCTTTCAATACAAGCTGTCAACATATCAAGAATTCCAGCACAGTTCTGGCTTTCAGACCAAACACAAAACTATTTACTGATTGATTTGGCTTTTCCAACATGAAAGGACATTTTTAACTGGCAGCTGTTATGGCATTTAATAAATCCATGCTCTGAGAGATTTCAGACATTTCCTTGCGAGGAGGGTTATATATGCATGAGACGCAGTGGCTGACCTAATGTTTTTTTCTTACAAAACTGTTGACTACCCAGAAGACTCAGACAGCTGGGGGTAGAAGGGGAAGGTTACAACTTCCTTGTTTTTGTCTTGTAATGATGTACAGTACTTTCTTGCAGTCTCATGAATTATTTAAGGTGACACTTCCTTCCTCAAACACACAACTGCGACAAGATTATGCATCTGTGAAGAAATGTAAACACAACGATCGACACAACAAAACCAATTAGTTAATTAGAAAGAGACAAAATACATAATATATCCATAATTACAAACACTTACAAAAAAGCAGCTGCGGATATGCAAAAATATTCATGCTGAAGACATTCTAATGCATATTCATTAATGATTTTAATTACCATTGAAGTTTGCAAAGGGGCAGGCATAGACAATTCTAAAATGTATTCTTAAAGTGATAACTAGTTATTTAAAACATTTTATTATGTTCTTGGACAAAAGCATACCAATGTTCCAGAAATTAAGGCCGCTAAATTAATCCTTACCGTCAGAGGTTTAAGTATTGTTTAGGTATGCAATGACGACCTCAGTAATCCAAGAGCCATATTTTTGGAGCATAAAGAAGGGAATTTTATTTTATTTATAATTAAGTATTTAATGTAAACCATTATATCTGAAGCTGAAATATATGATCTGAGCTTCTGCATTTGCCTGGGGAGATTGCTATGCTTTCGCAGAGGTTAAGCTATTTATATGTAAAGTAGTTTGCCCAGAGCCACAATTAAATCAGAATATATTTTTAACTCTCAAGCATAGTCAATAATAGCAGAATGCTTTATAATCATTTTTAGATGGAACTTTCCATCACCCAATTCAGGTACATTAGTATGTCATAGTAAAATATTTGCTGTACAAATCTTCACATTGCTGACCTTTCACATGTTAAAGAGCTAGTGTACTGCTGCAGTTGATATTAACTTAGAAGATTTTCTCCCTGACAGTGCTTGGTACAAAATGTGGAACAATTCTCTACCTGGAGGCTGACACAGCTAATTCCCTTCCTCATCATACTGTATATCATGATCCCTTTGACCTCACTGTCTGTGATATCACAACTGACCAAGAAGAGCCAATCACCTGTTGTAAAGGTCAGTCACTGGTGAAACACAGCAAGGGAAGTCACACTGCTGATGAGGTATGAGGAACAGATCCAGACATGTCAGTCTCCAGGTAAAGTATTGCTCTTCACATCATACCTAATGCAGTCAGGTAGAAAAACTTCTAATGAACAAAATGAAAAACATACTTTAGAAATAAAAACTAACAGCTGACAACTTTTAAAAATTAATAACCTTTTCTGCTTCCTATTTTTGACAGTAGTAGCTCTTTCAAGCCCAAGGACTAGTTCTACAGTAATGTGGTAATGTATGTTTTTTTGTTATCAGTTAAAATAAAAATATTTGTAGATGTAGGGGATAGTCCATAGGGCATCCAGGAATAAGGTTTTTATAGTGTATGGTAGAATGCTGGTATGGATAGAAATCCATAACTAGAATGGAGTTGTTATGCTGCAGTAGCTATGTTATCACAGCTGTTATGCTGCACTAGCTATGTCACTACTGCAGCATAACAACTTGGAATGCTGCCACATAGTTGCTTTCCTCAATCCAGTTAAGCTGGAAGTTGCTGGTTTTTTTTAAACTTGAACTTGCAGAAACATCTGCAGCACACTGTGTCAGTTTAAAAAAAAAGAAAATGTTAAAATTTCTATTTTCTGTTGTCTTCTCAGCTGGTTTTGTGTGATTTTCTATGCTGTGACTGCCCATACACTATAAAGATATGTATGAAGCAGTCATACACAAACAAGGAAATTCTTGTATCTTGAGGTTCCCTTGGTAACAGAATACCTCTCGAGCTGCGCTCTCGAGGTCATCTGTTACCAAGGAAACCTCTCGATACAAGAATATCCTTGTTACGTATGACTGCTCATACATAATCCTCTATGCTGTGTATGATTGCTCATACATAATCCTCTATATTTAGTCTGGAATGTTGCAAACAATGCTGCCTAGCAACAAGCGACTAAGCAAAGAGAAGCCATGAGTGCTACTGTAGGTTACATTGTTGGCAACATTCCAGAATGAATAAAAACCTTATTCTTGAATACTGTATGGAATGTCCTTACCACGAGTTCTGTCTTGCCATTGTGATAAAGCTGTAGTGGAAATAACTTGAAATGTGGTGGAAATAACATGCCATTTCCACCACAGCTGAACTACAGGCAAAAATAATACCTTTATGTTGCACTCATCACTCCCATGGTATAAATGACTATGAGAATAAGATTTTTCAAATAAATATGGGATATGATATGGGCTGACTTAAGATATAATTTTTGTCTTCATGAGAGGGGATTGGTCTTTTGATATCTCACGAGTGGCAAAGCCATGCATGAGATAACAATAGACCAATACCCTCAAATGAAGATAAAAATGGTAACTTAAGTCAGCTCATGTCATATTTGATTTATACAACAGGTGTTCAGGTGGTCTTGTGATAAAAATGCTAAAAAGTTACAAAAGAAGAAATGCAATGTAAGCTACTAAGAATACTGTATATTCAATCAAAAAATAAATGGCATCTCACATTTTACATTTTTATTGAAAGAGTTTTAACAGGAAATGCCTAATGAGCCATAAAATTCATTTTCGATGGTGTCCTGGGGAAAAATAAATGAAATTGGTCACTGAGCATGCTCAGAAATTTATCTTCGCATGTGAGAATACATTTCTAAGCATGCTCAGTGTGGTCAAAATGAGTGAGATAAATTTCTGAGCATGCTCAGTAACCAGTTTCATTTATCTTGCTCATGTTGCCCAAGATAACATGTTTATCTTGGCAGATTTATTTTCACACCTGTTGTATAAATGCATTTATTTTCATGTGTGACCAGCCTGAAATGGAAGTAAATCATTTATTTCAATCTTAGGCGGATTATCAGCATTATAGTTCCACTTTAGGCAGGTCACAAATGAGCTCTTTGCCAATGGGAGAACTGCTTGCACAAGGGCTGATGACATCATAATGGCATCTGCTGCAGTTAAAAACAGAGCAGTGAAATCAAGCAGAAAGACATGAAATCTTCATTGAAAGAACTAATCTTGCTAGAAAGGCACTGTCATTGTATAAATGACATATGCCATGGGTTGGCAAAAAATATTATACTTAAGCAATAATGCATGACCAGGGGTTAGATTAACAGTCTGTTAATCACCCCCTAGGGGTGTAATGTGGCATGAGGCGCAGCCGAGTGCCATATTGCTCCTAGGGGGTGATTAACTGACTGTTAATCTAACTCCTAGGAGTGCCTTATTGCTATTATAAAACATATTCCAAAAGAAAAGTGTTAAAAGTATACTTTTTGAAAGTTTTCCTCATTTATAGGGAGATTTTTAATAAAACAGTTCCTCCACCAACAGTATGAGAATGCTGGTTAAAAATCAGAATGCATCATTCCAGTCATTCAGTAGTACTAGAGAATGAAATGCTAACAGGAAGAATCCATGTGCCATGGTGATCAGGCTGTACATGACAGTGTAACATGGATTAATGTAAGGCAGTTGGAATCCTAATAGCCAATCAGATTGCAGCATTCCTGAGACCCAGTTTATAATAAGGAAAGTTAAGTAGCCAGAAGGCAAACCTCTACAGACCTCACTTGTGGCGCTGCCACTCAAGAGGTCATGGAGTTCAAAACACGCAGATAAAAATAAATGTGATATTTTTAGTCAGCTCATGGTATACCGAATATTTATTTTATGTATTTGTACTGGCATACTGTACATCTTCTTGAATATATTTTGGACTGATGGGCCCCTCCCCTTTTTTAACTAGACAATGAAAATTTAAGTTTGTAGATAAATGGCAGAACAGAATTTCCATAACTAAGGGAATATGATACAGCATACAAAATAACCTGTGACCAGTGAGACTGAAAGATTTGTTCAACATGTGCTCTTCAGACAACCAAAACTGGAGGTGAATATATTGTTATTAGAAAACAACGGCTGGAAAGAGATCATGCTGATTGGCTAATGATGTATATCAGAAAAAGAAAGTCTCTGCAAAACAGTGCTGTCTAGTAGTGACAGCTGTGAATAACAGCCAGTTATAAAATAGGTTGGGAATTTCCAGCATCCTGATTGGTCAAGAAGATTCAGAAGCAGTGTGCTGTTCAGGAATAGGAACTGCACTGGTTTACAGTTCTTCCAGCAACCAGGATGTAGCACAGTTAGATATCTGGGTTTTATTGGTATGCAGATGACACCCAGCTGTATACAGTATGTCGCTTGCATCCATGATGCTTACTAAGGTCAGTGTACTAAATTTGTGTTTGGCTAAGATCCAGAGCTGGATGTCTTCGAGCTGCCAAAGACTCGGTCCAGATAAGAAGGAAGTACTGGTGACTGAGCCTGGTCAGGTAAGGGGTGAAGAGGCCAATGAGGAGATGACTGACCTTGTGCTTGGTTCCTCCAGACTGATAGCCTCTGTCAAGGTGAAGAATCTGGAAGTCATTCTGGATGACAGGCTGACATTTGAGGCTCAGGTGTTAGCTGTAGTCCGGAGTGGCATTTATCATCTCGGAAATATTACTCGGATAAAAGTCTTAATTCCACCAGAAGACTTGACATTTTTAGTGCACATATTTGTCACTTCCAGACTGGAAAACTGTAATGCTCTGTGCCTCGGGGTAAGTGGAGGTGTCCTATAATGTCTGCCACTGGTGCAGAATGCAGCAGCCCAGTAACTGTTGGGCCTTCCCAAGTTCTGTCATATAACCCTGATCTTGCGTGAACTGCACTGGCTGCCAGTGAAGTGACATATCACCTTCATTGTCAGTTTATTGACCTACATGGCCTTATATGGACTGGGCCCTGCTTAGCTGAGAGATCTCTTAACTCCCTATCAGACATACTGTCCCCTCTGCTGCTCCGTGGTGATTCTCTTCACTGTTCCCAGGACTAGACTGAAGTTGTCCGGTGATTGAGCTTTTGAGTCAGCTGGCCCGGCCCTGTGGAACAGTCTACCTAGATCATTGAGGGAGGGCCTCCTCAGTGGAGGCCTGTAAAGGGGACCTGAAGACTTTTCTGTTTCAAAAGGCCTTTGCCATCAGTTAATAGCCTCTTGTTTCTCCTAGCTGTCACCAATTTTTACTGTTTTTAGCGTTCCATTGTTTTAATTATGATGTCACATATACTAAGTTATATGTATTCTTTTAAGTTATGTTTTGTTATTTTCTCTGTTTTATTTATAATTTTGCTACATACTCTGAGCCTTACAGGATGGGTGCTCATTAAATAAACAATACTACTACTACCAATGTCTGTCCCAAAATCTTCTCAGAACTTTTTTGGGCAGCCATATTGATACAACAAAAAGTTAAGCCCTCCTCACTGCCATTAGTTAGAAAAAGGCACATTTCCATCTCTCAGTGAACACAAGCCCACCAACTGTACACTACACACCAAGCTACTAGACATTTACATTTAGTATTTTATTCCCATCTATTCTGTAATGATCGTGTGCCTGACAGAAAAAGGCCCCACAACGTCCAATGCCGAATTGTCCCACTACTGCTGCCGAGGATATCCCATGATATAGGTGAAGCAATTTAAGTGAGTCACTTTGGGCAAAGTTAAAATGGTGAGACTAAAAGGTGCTATGTGCACGTCATAGCACATAGTAAGTACAGCAATATTGTGTCTGTATGGAGTAGTAGTTGTATGTAGTCTTAAGGGGTATGTTCATTGGGCCAGTCCCAAGCCAACAGTCTGGTGTGGTGGTCAGAGTCACCACCTCTGTGTTTCATGGACCAGGGTTCAGGACTGGCTGTAGGTTTTCTGGTTTGGGAGATATTTTAAATAATGTGTGGGGGTTTTTGAAGTCCCATTGCCCCTGCCCTTCCAACTGTTTTCCCCCCTGCCTACATGTTGCCTCTCCAATGTTCTCCCACTGATGACTGCTGTCTCCCCGTGATTTAGCCCCCCTCCCGAGTTTCTCCTCTCCTCCATTATCAGCCTTTCGAGGAGTTGATTATAATAGAAAGGGGGGGTGTGAGGGTGGCATGGGGGGCATAGCCCACCACATAAAATGTAAGTTCACATTGTCCCCTGCACAGTATGCAAGTGCCAGCCACCAATTGTGATAGTCAATGTAGTGTTAATCGCTGATTTTGGGGTTAGGCGATTTGTACTCGCTGTTTTCATTGGCTTCATTTCTGATGCGCTATTAGCACGTGGAACCCTACCAAGACTTATTTCATGGCTGGTTTCTTAATACTGTATTACTAGTCACACCTCATATGCAATTACCACAAAAATCTCCTGCTTCCTCACACAGGAATAATAGACCCACCAAACCAGAGGATATAAACATTTCAAAATATGGAGATAGTTTTTTTCACAGCAAGTAGGAAAACTTGTAAAGCACAGAGAATATACTCCATTACTGAAATCCTGTTTCAGTTCTTCAGTGTGCAAATAAATACCCACTCCAGTTTACAGAGCACAGTTAACTACCAGACCAATCCTACTACCTTCACTTAGCAAGCAAAAGAAATACTAAATGGCAATCATTTTCAAACTCACTGTACACCACTGCAGCAAATCACAGCATTTTTTAATTTGATTATGTGGGAAGCAGCAGAACAATGAGGGATACAGAACAAGAGTCAGAAGATCACAGCTCAGAAACTACAGGCTAATAAAACTCACAGCCACCTCTAGTGTCAAGTTTATCCCACAAGCCTAATGAAGATAGCTTCCAGGACCACGTTTTTTACTATTGTATCTTTTCCCTTCAACTGGTTTTCAAAAATGTGTACTTTTACTAAAATATACTCTTAATTTCATTTTTAAATTTATTATTAATTACTCATTTTATAAATGCAAACACCACTCCAGGATGTGGGTTTCTTTTCCTGAACTGCACTTCCAGGTGGTTTAAGGCATTTGACACAGGTGCCTTATGTTTCATGAAGCACTTTGGAGAGCAGTTCAGGAATAGTATTTGATACCCAGTCATGGCTTATTGCTTATGTAGTAACCCAGCCATCTAGTGGTGGCCTCTGAAATAGCAAGTATAAAGTAAAAATCTAGCCTCCCAACTAGGGAGCAATTTATTTTTCTCTGAACGGTTAGAGCTGCTGCCTATGGGACACGGGATTCAGAGTTTGATTTCCAGCAAGGCTAGAGGTGCGTCTGCTCAGATAGAGAGTGGTTGCATATTACAACTGTCATGAATTCTGAAGGAGTTGGTTTATGGCTGGAAACCCTCCTATGCAATAAACAATTAGAATTTAAACTATAAAAATATTATTTAAAAAATAGAATAATAATTGCTTTAAAGCAATCCAGGGGTTTTGTAACCTTTGTTAATCTACCCCTTGGGGCATAAAGCAGTCTCTACAGTGATGTTCACTGATAAGATCTGTTATAGCTGAATATAGTGTGATACTATCGCCATGATCACTGTAGTCTTAACTAGTTATAGTGCCAGGAATTGTTGTTGTTTGAAATGCATCAAGTTGTTAGGAATAACCATTATTAACTGGAGTTACTGACTGACATATCATGACATGACACAACTTATCACTGAGTACAACAATAACATTCACTAAAAATACTACCAACAGCTTAATCTGGTTCAAAGTCAGTTGATGTTCATCTGTATCCCCCTCCCCTGGGTCGTGCCTGAAAATAAGCAGGATTAGCAGGATTAGTCTAGTGCACTTACCCGGTCAACAAAAAAACTAACAATTGTTAACTGGAGTTACTAAGTGTTATTGACTGACATGTTTTGATATGACACAGCCTATCACTGAGCACCACAGTAAAGTTTTTAACTGGAGTTACTGAGAGTTACTGAGATGTTGTGACATGACACAGCCTATCACTGAGTATCACAGTAACACTGTTACCTGATGTTACTGAGAGTTACTGACATGTGGCATGACACAGCCTATTACTGAGCACAACTGTGACATTGTTAACTGGAGTTACATAAGGATTAACCCATGACAGAGCATGGGTCAACTTGGGAATTAATCTATGGCTGGGGGGGGTTGGAGTTCCAACCAACCAGCCGTGGATTAATTCTCAAGTAGACCCATGCTCTGGAGTGGGTTAATTCACTTGTAACACGTGGAAAAGAAAGGATTCAGCACTCTTTTTATGTGTTTCTCTTCCCCATGTTACACTTACATAAAAGTAATTTTGAAGTACAAAATTACAAAGGTTCCAGGAGGATATTAAGGTTCCTACCCTGGGGAAGAGAAAAGGGGTTGCACCTGACAGGAGAAACTACATGCTGAACAGGCTGATTTTTTCTAAATATTGTGAACAGTCATTGAATTGCTGATTACATGCAGACGTGATCATCATTTCAGAATATGTACTCATTTTGGCTGTCTTACTTTCGTGAACTGTGAATCATCTCTGTTTTTCCGCTACTGTATGTTTGCTGTTTGGGATTTGGCTGCTGTGCATTATGGGAAATGCATATATTTAAGTGCACAAGACATTTGAGGTCTGGTAGTTGTTCCTACAATTCCCTTGGCAGGCCAGCAGATAGCTGTGAAAATTCTGGTAGTTGTTTCTACATAGAATAATGCTCTACTATATACTGTTATTCTGTAGTTCACATGATAAGCCATATTCTGCTGGTAAAATTCTGCCAGTTCTTTTTTGGCAAAATTCCAAGGAATAAATTGGAATTTTCAGAAATTCCACAGAATTCTGTCCTAATGGGATCTGAAAATCCCAAACAGCACTAGGTAGGGGATGGGGGAACCACACAGAAAAAATGGAGAATAACAATACAACAATTCTTGCAGCAGAAAGAGTTTCTGGATTACTACCTCTCACTTCTAGTCAGTTGTGTAGTATAGCAGTTGCTCTCAGGGGTAGGAAAAAATAAAAAGAAGGGAGATATTAGTACATTTGAGCTGTTCCATACTGCTGGAATCACAGGTACCAGTGTGTGTCACTAAGAGCATAATCCAGCTCTGTTCAACTGCTCTCTAACAGAAACCAGCTACTGTTGATTAAAATAAACCTCAGGTAATTATAGCCTACGTCTCATAGCTATCCCAACAGGATGCCACCTTATGGTTTACAAACTGTTAAAAGATGGAATTTTGCTCAGCCAAACCACATATTCCTTGACCTAGTAAAAACCCACTGCCATGCTACGGCTATTATTCCAGAAACCAAATGATGTTCAGCACATGGTCGTGGTCGTGAACCCAGGTCACCGGGAGGCGGGTCTGTTGGCTGGATCTCCCTCAGGTCTATGGCTTAGGGGTGTCCAGCTAACTACCTCAGATCAGGTGTGAAATCTGGGCATTGTTTTTGACAGCTGTTTGACACTTAAATCACAGGTGTCGGCAGTTGTCAAAGCCTCTTTTTACCATTTGAGGAACATTGCCCGGGTGAAGCACCTGGTTCCTCCTGATGATCTTTCTACTTTGGTCCACACCTTCGTTACCTCCCATCTTGACTACTGCAATTCCCTGTATCTTGGGCTACCAGGGGTTGATATTCGCCGTCTGCAGCTAGTGTAGAACGCGGCAGCCAGGCTATTGGCAGGTTCTCCTAGGACCAGTCTTATAATGCCTGTGCTCCACGGACTGCACTGGCTGACAATATGCTGGCATATCACCTTCAAGGTCGGTTTGCTGACCTGTAAGGCCCTACATGATCAGAGATCTAGCTACCTGAAAGATCTCCTTCATCCCTACTGTCCCCCCCCCCCCCGGCTCTCTCTGATCCACTGACGAGGGATTGCTAGAGATTCCCAGGGTTCATTTGAAGACTTCTGGGGCCAGATCTTTTAGTTTGTGGCCCCAACCCTGTGGAATTCTCTACCTCGTCAGAATACCAGAATGCCGACCGTCAAAACTTTTAAGGGAGCACTTAAAACATATCTTTTTAAACAAGCATATAATGATTTTTAATATCTTATTAGTGTGGTTAATTTATTGCTTTATTAATATTGTTTTATCATGTGGTGTACAGGCGCCTTGGTTTTTAGAAAGGCACCTTTTTATAAATAAAGTATTGATTGATTGATTGATTGATTGATTGATTGACATCAGCATGCCTTGTATACATACTGTATATGGTGGCCTCTCCTGGTATTGCTACTTTTTGTCAATAAGGTGGATGACATTATGAGAGGGGGAAGACGATTGCTGCAGACTCAGACATATATTAATTCTCAGGCAACCATGGATTACTTAAGAATTAATGTATGCTCATTTGATGCTCTTGAACCAATCTGATGCAACCCTTTCCCTTCCTCGTGTTACAATGATAATTACTAACTGACATGTTGTGACATGACAGAGTCTATCACTGAGCACCACAGTAACATTGTTAGCTGGAATTCCTGAGAGTTACTGACTGACATGTTGTGACATGACACAGTGGAGTTACTGAGAGTTACTGACATGTGACATTACACAGCCTATCACTGAGGGACACTGTAATGTTGTTAACCTGAGTTGCTGAGAGCTACTAACTGACATGTCATGACATGGCACAGCCTGTCTCTGGGCATCACTGTAACACTGTTAACAGGACTTACTGAGAGTTACTGACTGATGTGTCATGACATGACACAGCCTATCACTGAGCACCAATTGTAGCATTGTTGGCTAGACTTATTGTTAGTTACCACCTGACATGTCATGACATGACTCAGCCTATTACTAAACACCACTGGAGCATTGTTGACGGGACTTACTGATAGTTACTAACTGACATGTCATGACATGACAGCCTATCACTGAGCACCTTAGTAACATTATTAACTCAAGTTATTTAGAGTTACTGACATCTCATGACATGACACAACCTGTTACTGAGTACCACTGTAGTATTGTTAACAAGAGTTATTAAGAGTTAATGACTGAAATGTAGTGATATGACACAACCTATCACTGAGCACCTTAGTAACACTGGTAACCAAAGTTACTGAGAGTTACTGACTAGGGATGGACATGTCGGCTGTGATCCAGTTCTGATTCTGAATGATTTTTTCCCAAAAGGTTCTGATTTACTCTGATTTACTCTGATGAACTGTAAATCTATTTTAGTCTATTTGAGTATGAGAAATGTATCAGAAATGTTATTTTAGATCCCTCTGTTTAAAAAAAAAATGTAACCTTTTAAAAAAAATTGTGTCTATTTTCCTGTTGTTTTTCAAGGTCAGCAAGCAGCCAACAGCAATAAAATAAACTGACTGTTGTTCTTGCCAATCCTGTGTGTCAGCCAACACATGACATTCGTAGGATACAGTGAGCTGGATTCACGAAACTCATGAAGATCCTGCAGCTGCAGGAAAAGCTCCGCACAAGTGGGTTGCCACTTGTAGAACTGGAATTTCTCCCACAGCTGCGGTATTCCCAAAAGTGAAGCCAGTTTATGACCGGCTCCACGATTTATGGCAGCTTGCGGGTGGTACTGCTTTGGAAATCCCCGCAGCTGCAGAAAAATGTTACAGCCAGTGGGACTGGCCATAACATCTTCCACAGCAGAGATTTTGGTCTGCAACTGGAGTTGCAGTATGGGATTTAGTCCCAAAAACGTTTGTGAATCCAGCCCAATGGATGCAGGGCATTTGGGGATTTGCAGTGAAAGGAGCCAGTGTGTCAGATGTTAGTCAGAAAGAGAGGGGGAGAGAGGGAGAGAGAGAGAGAGACCAATGAATTCAACAGCAGAAAGACAACAGCAGAGTGCAGACCTTCACTGAGTCTGGCATGCATTTTGGTGGGAGGTAGGCAGCATGATCAGGATAGGTGATGGGGACCCAGCCATCCCTCCCACTCTTTTGACTTGAGATATTATTTTTTTTATTTGTATATTATAAATATGCTTTCACCCTCTAAAAGTAAATTCTGTCAGAACATCAAGTCCCTTCAACTTACTCAAATACTCTGACCCATCCCAACACAATTATAAATCCTTCAATCACTCCCTACTGGAATGGGTACTTACCTCTCATCCCCACCATATCTCTGCTGCTGATACCCTTCCCGACACCCTCAGCAACCACTACATGGTCTCCTGTGTGTGCAAAATTTACCATCCCAAAGCCCCCCCCCAAACTCCTCCAGATTCTGTCTTTCTGGTCATTGGACCTGTCCTCCCTATATGCTTATTTGGTGGCTACCAACTGGGCACCCATTTCATCTGCTAACAACATCAATTCTGCCCTTCAATATTTCACTACTTACTTCATGTCTATCTGGAATCAGCACACACTCCTCAGGTGAACCAGAGTCTATGGTTCCCACCTTCCTTGGATCTCAGCTGAACTACAGACCTATACACATGTACACATGCACAAGACCTTGCCTGGAAGACTCACAAGTCCTCTGGCTCCCCTGCTGATTTAACCAGGTACCAAGCCCTCTGTAATGCCTGTAGCCGAGCCACTAGACTTGCTAATGCTGAGTACTTTTCCTCCACCTTCCAGAACAACCTTAACCAACCATCCAAGTTCTGAGAGGTCATCCATGCCTTCTTCTCCCCCCCAACCAGTCCTCCCCCCAGTGCTCAGGGTGGGTGACATCCCCAATTCTGACCCCCTCTCAGTTGCTTCTGAGTGCAACTCATTCTTTACCTTCTGTGCCTCTCCCCTTCTCCTTCTCTCCTATCACTCCTGCTGCCTCCCTCTAGGCTTTCTTGGTCCTTAACCCCCTTAAGGGCAGGAGCCCTGATGGGCTTAACTCCAAACTCTTCCATCTCTCTGCTCCTGCCATTACTCTACCTCTTACCTCACTTCTCAGCCTCTCATTCTCCTTTGCCTCCTTTCCCGACTCCTAGAAACATGCTACCATCATATCCCTTCCCAAAGGAGGTGACTCCTCTTCACCAAGCAACTACCACTCTGTCTCCCTGCTGCCTACTCTAGCCAAAATGCAAGAGAACCTTGTGCTGTGCCAATTCCCCTCTTTCCTTGACTCTTCCTCTTTCTTCATTATTTTCTAGTCTGGCTTCCATAAATTCTACTCCACCTCCTTCTCCCTCCTCTAGCTTAGTGACTCCATTATCTCAGGCATGGATTGGGGCCTTATTAACTCCTCCGACTTTGTCGACTTGGCCAAAGCCTTCAACACTGTATCTCACCCCCTTCTGTATGCCAAGCTGAAGGTAAGGGGCCTCTCCAACTCCTCTGCCAATTGATTCCACTCCTTTCTCCTAAGTAGGTCTTAGTCTGTGTAAATTGGCAATATCATATCCATTCCACATCCTAGCAACACTGGTGTTCACAAGGCTCTGTCCTTGGCCCAGTACTCTTTTTGGTCTTCCTGAGCAACCTTCCCATTGACTACTCCTCTGCGTCCATCCACATGTACATCGATGGCACTGTTCTGTTTACCTCTGGGTCCTCCCCCTCTGGTCTCATGGCCAGGTTTCAGTGGGACTTCAGCAGCTTTCAGCACTTGTTATGTTTGAATCAGTTATCCCTCAACACCAACAAAGCAGTTTCAATGGCCTTTGGCGTGAGGCAGAAGCTCGTTAAGCTTACTGTCCTCCCCTCCTTCCACACCCTAGAAGGGGCTACTATCAAAGATGTTACTTCATTCAAATACTTCTGGGTCTGGCTTGACTGGCATCTTGACTTTCTGGGCATGTGCATACCATACACAACAAACATCACCCCAAACAAGGAGCATCATACAGGAATATAGGTTGCATTTCTCTTTCTTCTCACTGTGCAATTGTCCAGAAGATGATACTTCCATCTTCAACTTTAGCGACATTGCCTATGGTGTTGCTCCTAAGCCTATCCTAGCAAGACTGGATTCCCTATTTCACTCCTTTTGTCACTTTGCCCTGGTCTATCTGCCACAAACTCAACAATGCTCCCTCTATTCTTCCCTCTCACTCCCTTCTCTTGAAGCCAGACGCCTCATTGATTGTGCCTCCTTTATCTCCAAATACTGGTTTGGCTTGCTCCCCCATGTCTTACTCTATTTTGACCTCCCCCCTCACTTACTCCCTTCATAACTCTGGCTATCACCCCCTTGCTCTCCCTTCCAGGAAATCTTCAGCTGTCCAGGTTACTTTCTCCAAACTGTGGAATTCCCTCCCCCTTTCTATCTGCTCTGCCACTTCTCGATGCTCTTTATCCTCTCTACTCCACAACTTCACCCTACACTCCTGCAGTTGCACCTGATACCATACCTGACACTGCTTCTTTACCCTACTTTCGACCACCCACTGCTCTCTCTCTTCTCCAAATACGTGCCTCCTGCCCTAGCTTACAAATTCACTCTCCCACTACCCTTCCACTAATCTATATTCCTCTGACTCTCACTAAATTAGCTCTCCCTACCTTTCTTTCTGAAAACTTGTACTTTGTATCAAGAACAATACTCCTTGATATCCACTGAAGTACATGCTTTGGCCTTATTTTGTATAAATTGTTATTTCTGTTTTTTATATGATGCTTGTATACGTTACCTATTTTGACTATCTAATTTTTGTCTTGTATGCTCTCATTGCCTTCCTTTACCTCCCCCCCTTCAGCCGGAAACACCTGGAAATGAGCTGTTGTCAGCTCAGTACGTCTTTCCTGGAGAAACTTTTGAAGTAAATAATTTGTAATTATTATGCTTGCCTACTTGATATTATAGCAAACATCTTGGCCCCCAAGCCATCCCATCCACTCCTACCTGATTGGCCTATTATTTTTTTATCATTTGTGTTTTGTAAGTTATGTGGTTGACCTTGCCCCACCCCTCCCTTCCCAACATTGCAGTTTTTGGATATATCCTACAAGCTTCCACAACTAATAATTGCAGTAAAACATTTTTTTATAGAGCTGTTTGGCCATGATCGCCACCTACTCCTGCCATGAAGCCCATCTGCCAGTCCTCATCCCCGTCACCGCTCTCCCCATCATCAAGTCAGCAGGGATCTTGTGCATGTCTTAGTTGTACCCATATACACCCACCCATTCTGTATCCTGACGTCTTTATTTTGTTTAGTGTGTGGATGTAACTCTTGATTGTATAAAGTTAAACTAATTAAGTATGTTACATTTTAAAAAAGTGAGCAGGGATCTGTACACTGCAGGACCCAAGGATTGCTGGGGCTGGCACTCATGGTGGCTGTGCATGCACATAGGTATTTTTCCTTTGTGTTGCCCCCTTGGTTCAACCCTCCACTCCAGACATCCAACAATTCACTTCCTGTGCCCTGTTTGTATTTTTAACTTGCTGAATAAACAAATCACACTCCACCTGGGCTCCCGAATTAAATGTGAAAAACGTACACAGAAATACATATGATGTCGTAAACACTGTGACCTCAGAAGAAGGAATTTGTTTTTACTTGATCTTTCTATTGTGGTTGCTGACCTTTGTCCTCTCAACTCAAATAAATAAATCATTAAAATAAATACTATCATCCCCATTATCTTTATACACCACCAAGGAAGCACCCTTATTAGGAGACACCTGTTGCAGCTGTTCATCATCATCACCTTTATGTTGCTATCACTGTTCACTGAACTGGTAAGAGAATTTGTTGAGACTGACTTTTAGGAAGGTAAGACGCTGTACATTTTCAGGAGTAAGCCTTGTGCGGCCATCAGAGATAACATTTCCAGCTGTGCTAAATATATGCTCACAGTAAACATTAGTGGGAGGGCAACTAAGAAGATTAATTCATTTGTTTTATTTATTTAGTTCTTGTTGACCGGCTAAGTGCACTAGACAAATCCTGCCTATTTTCAGGCACGACCCGGGGAGGGGGATACAGATGAATGCCAACTGAGCTTGAACCAGATTAAACTGTTGGTGGTATTTTTAGTGAATGAGGGAAATTTGTCCAGGACACCGGGGAAATTCCCCTACTCGTTTCGATAAGTGCCATGGGATCTTTAACATCCACCTGAACTACCACCAATCCAGGCAGATGGGACCTCGGCTTAACGTCTCATCCGAAAGACAGATAGGCAGATAGTGCAGGCCAGATGTTTTTCTTTTCCAACCAGTACTCAAAATGGTCATCAGTAATATTAATGAGTGGTTCTCGTAAATAGGCATCCACAATATCAGACAAAGACAAAGAAGGTGGCTCCATGACAGACACATCTGAATTATCAGTTTCCATGAGTTTTGACCAAAAAGTAGGAGAGTCATCTGTGTACTTTTCAGAATGAAATGCCTTTTTCAAGGGCCATAAAAGAGGACTTTGCGCAGGATGACCCAATGTTGATGAAGGAGTACATGGTGGCACTAAGTGGAAATTATTGTTGTCACCACCAACAGACATCAGATGCAGCATCCACATCATGTAAATCATTGTACTGTATCCTCAGAAGGCAGAGAGATTATAAGTGTTCTTGGAGAGATTTCGTGTTTGGCTCCTCCCATACAGGGGTGGTTTTCCTTTTATACCTACCAGAACCTTTCAGCCCACTTTTGCCACCCTAGCTCTCACTCCCATTTGGTTCAGCCCACTCAGCCCCTGGAGTAACACTGAAGTCACTCCTTCTGCCCTCCCCCCATATTGTACTCTAAACAATTTCTGGACTGGACCCATCTCCCTCTATAACACTTTTCCCCTCAACTCTTTCCTACTATTTTACCCTGCCCGGGTATTCATCTAAGGAAGTCACCCTTTCTGTGGGGCTGAAACTACCTCTGCATCCCTCTCTCTGCTGCAGTGTGAAATCCTAATCACTTGGCCAACACTGCCATTAAGTGTCTTTGGTCACTAACTCAAATAAAGCTATTACTGCTCCCCCTTCTGGCCACCTCTATGACTGGCCTGCTATTAGTGTCAGATTTTTGTGCCTCTGTGCTTGCCGTAGAACAGCAAAATGTATCCTCATTTACTCACCTCCATAGACCTGGTGTGCCTTCTTCTACTATTGTTAGATATGAATTCACTCCCCTGGGTCCAGCTCTCTTTGCCTTCCTCTCCAACCCCGAACATCACCTACTTGACTTTTTCCTGTACTCCCTCACCATCTCACCCACTCCCTGGCTTCCACCTCTCTGCTCTTTTTTTCTCCCTCTAACTCCTTGCTGGTGACATTGAAAGCAGCCCTGGCCCTGCTAATGCCCCTATCAACCACTTTAATGTCACCTGGACAAGGCAGATTGGTCTAGGCATTACACATTTAAATGTTCGTAGACTCCCATCCAAGTTCCCAGACCTTGAGGCCTGGGTGTCTCTCTATAAGCCCCATGTGCTAGGACTCTCTGAGACCTGGCTGAAACCCTACAACTCTGACCACTCCTGCCATCTCCCAGGTTACTCCCTCCTTCACCTGGATAGACCAGGAAGAAAAAAGGGTGGGGGAGTAGCACTATATGTCCAGGAACATATCTCGGCCACCATTGTTAGCCACTCTCATCCCCTGTCCCCCAGTGAATGACTCCTTGCAGAACTGACCCTGGGTTCCTCAAAAAGGTTCTAATGGGGCTGCTGCTACAACCCCCCTACCAGAGGTATCCCTGGATTATCCACCCTTCTCGATGGCCTAGGACTACTCTCTCCTATCAAGGATACCATACTGCTCGAGAATTTAACCTTAATTGGTTAAGTGCTCAGGAATCTGACTATGCAAGTCTCCTGAAAACACACAGCCTCAAGCAAATCATCTCATCCCCCACCAGGCACAATGCTCGTATGCTCAGCCACTCACTGCTTGACTGGATAGCCACAAATTGGGTGGATATGGTCCTACAGGCAGGTATATTGTCAGACTCTATAATTGACCACTCCCCTACCTACGCCATGTTGACCACCCAAATCAAATGTCCCGTCCCCCCACCCCCGCTGCCAAGTCTTTCAGAAATTTTAACTGCCTGGGTCCCACAAATCTCCTAGAGGATGTAAGAGCAGTAAACTGGTCTGCCTTCTACCTCATCAACAATGTGTCAGATCCAGTTAGTTTCCTCACAAATGCCCTCATTCAGATACAAGACCTCCACTTCCCTCTCACTACTCGGAGTGTGAGAGGGGGCTGCACCTGATGGATATCCAAAGAGTTACTGTTCCTAATGAAAGAGATGGACAGTAAATGGAAAACTTATAAAGTGTCCCCTTCCCCCCAACTCTGGAATGCCTATAGGTGCTTATACAACACATGTAAGCAAAATGCCAAATCGCTAAAATGCAGTTTCTATCTAGACCTTAAAAGGAACAGCCTGGGTGATCCCCGTCACTTATGGGGCTCAGTCGGGTCCTTGCTCAACCCCAAGACCCATAGCCAAGTTACTCAGCTCGCCTCCTCTCAGGCCCCTTGACTGATCCCTCTGAGAATGCGCAGATTTTTAACAAAGTATTTTCTGACCTCTCAGCCTATCTTACCAGTCTACCCTCCCAGCCACCCACCAGCCCTGGTAGTCAGGATAACTACCCCCCATCACCACCCCCTCTTACACCCCACCCTTCTACTTTGTAGTCATTGTCCCAGGTGTTACCACCAAGCTCCTGAAGTCCCTCCCTGCCAGGGGTAGCCCTGGCAGTGATGGGCTTTTTCCTTCGTTTCTTAGGCTCATCTCTACAGCTATCACTGGACCCCTCACCATCATATTTAACCTTGCCCTCTCCTTGTCCACAATGCCAGGCTCTTGGAAACATGATAACATTGTGCCTATTTTCAAATCAGGCAATCCCCTTTCTCCTGGTCATTATAGGTCTATCTCCCTCCTCCCCCACCTGAGTAAGCTACTGGAAAAAATCATGCACTTTCAACTATCTGAGCATCTTGGAAAGTATAATCTGCTCTGCCCTCAGCAGCACGGCTTCTGTAAGCACCACAGCAGCTTTAGTCCATTTCTCTAACCATGTACTCAGAAACATGGACATGGGTAAGGCCACTGGTGCTGTATTCGTGGATCTGACTAAGGCCTTTGACCTCATCGACCACTCCCTCCTCCACTCCACTCTCCTACACCTTGGCTGCTTTGCTGAGACAACAGCATGGTTTAGAAGCTATCTCAAAGGCAGGTCCCAGTCTGTTACAATTGGTACAGCCTCCTCCTCTGCCCTACCAGTATCCATAGGGGTTCCCCAAGGCTCCTTCCTTGGCCCCCTACTTCTTTCCATTTTTATTAACACACTCCTGGCTGACAGCCTTACCTGTGAGGCTCTCCTCTATGTGGATACCTTGTCCTTTACCATAGCGACAAGTCTCTCGCAAACATCTCCTCTACTCTTACTCTTAACTATGGTGCTGCCCACAACTGGTTTCTTTCCAACAGACTTTTGGTAAATGAAAAGAAAACAAAAGTAATGCTGTTTTCCATTCCTCACAAAGATCTCCAAGACAAACTTCTCCCACCTTGCACCCACATCTGCTGGTCCCCCCCTTGAAAATGTCCCTAGTTTTAAATACTTAGGTGTCACTTTGGACCCCTCCCTTATGTTCGCCGACCATGTCAATAATTCTGTGCAGTTAATCAGAAGCTAAGTGCTGCCTACTGCCTAAATCAATTCCTTTCTTATGAAGCGCACCTAGCAATTGCACAAGGAAACCTTCTACCACTCCTTGAATACTGCTCTCCTGTCTATTCCCTCACATCTTCAGCTCTGTGCTGTAGACTGAACTCAGTCTACAACAGTATCTGTTACTTTGTCCTCCATGCCCCCTTTTCTACCCATCATTATGTATTGTACCAGTCACTTGGTTGGCTCCCACTGCAAGGACGTTTCAACTATGGCCTTGGTTGCTTAGTTGACAATACTCTGAGAGGCAGACACCTGTCCCCGTACTCATCCCTCCTCACAGGTAAAGTGGCAGCTAGGATCCTCCGTGAATCATCCACCCCCTCGGTAGTTCCATGAATCTCCTCTAACATGGGTAGTAAAGCCTTTCCGTCTCTGCCCCCTCTCTATGGAACAGACTCCCTACATCTCTCCACTCTTCCACCTCTCATTTCTCCTTCAAAAACAATTTCAAAGAGTGGCTACTGTCTGAAGCCAAATGCCACTGCTCTCCTATGTAATCTGTTGCATTCCCTCCATCCCCCCCCCACCTATTAGCAGTGTTTCATCCTTGCTACACTCACCACTACTGCTCCTGTCCTCCTCCCCCACTTTTTGTGGTGTCTGCTGTTGCCTTCCTATTCTGAGTCCCATCACTATTTGCCAAGGGGAAGTATTGTCCTCAGTTTCAAAGTTCCAATCTGCTCATTGACCTGTACACTATTAGTATACGCATTTGGAACTTTATGTATCATATCTGAGACTTACGTTTGGTCACTGTCTTTTGTGACTTTTATTTCAGTCTGTTGCCTGGCCTGTGACTATGTATTTTGACCTGTATGCTGGCCTTCTTTGACACCTTGTATTATTATGTAATTGCACATTATGGAATGACCTCTTGTTCTGTAATTTTCTGCACCTCATGTTGAGGCCTGTGTTTACTGTTGTTCTCCACACCTGTATTGCTTAATGTGCCATGCTGTGGCTCGGGTCATGCCTGGAAATGGTCCTTTGGATCAGTGCACCCACCAGGTTATCAAAGACATAAATAAATAAATTGTCAAACACAGTTCCTTCCTTTTCCTGTGTAGTTGCTGAAATCAGAATGTTTTTATATTAGAGATGAGTCACCGAACTCTGAAGGGGGCAGCTGCTGCAACTTAAACCCAGGCTCAAGAAGAGTGGGAAGAAGAAAAGTTTTGTCTGCTGTGATATTGTGACGTCTTCTGCAATTCTGGAATTGCTGTATCAGTCGGTCCATAAGGGATACACCAGATGTCTCCTTTTTGGTCAAAACCTCTAAGCAGCCTCCTGAGTTCCTTGTTCAATAAATTTATGATGGGAATAACCTGACTTAGAGTAACATTCTCTTTGCTGATCTGTCGAGTTGCTTCCTCAAAGGAATCAAGAGCAATGTAAGATGCTCCATGAGGCCCCACTGCAATGAATTCAATACAGCACAATCTGCTGTGTTGTGATTCATGGTATATTCATGGACTAGCTCCTTTTGTGTGAGAAGTCTCTCATACTCACCTACCTACTGTCACTATGCAGGAAGAAGTTGTCTATATAACTAACAGCCAACCACCAGAGACACAACAGAATAACAGGAATCCGGAGGGGTAATGTTCCAGCACCCATCCACTCTCACCAGATGAGAGCAAAATAACAAACGTCCAGCAAAATACACATGTGCAGGAGGGAACCATACATCTCAGGTGCCTATCATCTCTAAACCAGTCTTTCACAATGAATGGACAGCCGATCAACAACTGGCTCTAACCCTGAAGTGGAGACACTGTGACCCCTGGGATAATGACCAGGACTTCCACAAACCTGACTGCAGACCAGGTGGACCCAGGCCAGGATGCACCACAGCCAATAGGATCAATAGGCACAAGTATAGCAGAGCATAAGGGGGACAAAAATTACAGATGTGGACAGAGGGATGTTGAGGGGCAAGGTACAAAAAGCATAGTGAGGGGGAGGAAGAGATAGGGAAGTTTCAAGTAGCAACAAATACAGGAAGGGGGTAAGGGAGTTGCAGGCAGAGTGGGAGCAAGGGGTGGAGAGTCATGTGTGCCAACGCAAGGAGTCTTGGAAATAAAATTCCAGACCTGGAGGCCATCATGACAGGGGCAGACCTGGATTTTGTGGCCATAACTGAGTCATGGTACACAGGGAACCATGACTAGGATATAGCCATACCAGGCTACACTCAGTTCAGAAATGATAGGGATAGAAGGAAGGATGCAGGGGTTGTGCTGTATGTGAGGTAGGGTATCATGGTGATGGAAATGCAAGTTAACCTAAGGGTAAGAGAGGTGCTGTGAGTTACCCTGGAGACAGGATCCAGAGCCACTGTTCACACTGGGGTGATATAGAGATCTCCAACACAGGGGGAAGAATTGGATAAGGCAGTGGGGGAAGCCATTAGTCCGATGGCAAAAAAAGGGGAGGTGCTGCTGGTGGAGGACTTCAATCTGACAGATATAGATTGGAGCCTCCCAATCATGGCCTCAGCAGAGACAAACCACACAAGGATGAGGGTCCTGGACTTCAGGAAGGCTGATTTAAAAAAAAAATTTTGAATGCCTCAGAGGCAACCTAGTGGGGGAGGGGATTGTCAGGATTGGATGGAAGAATTGTGGACCACATTAAGGGGTAGCATAGTGATGGCAACAAAATCACTGTACAAAGGAAGTGAAAAAAAAAACAGGAGGATAAGAGACTACTGTGGTTCTCAAGGAAAGTGGCCATGAAGGTAAAGGCTAAGGGGTGGCATTCAAGAGGTATAAGGAGTTGCAAAGGGAAGAGGATAGGGAGGTGTACCAGGAAAAGCAAAAATAAGCAAGGAAGGCAGTGAGGGGTGCAATGGAGCAAACAGAGGAAAGGATAGCCAAAGGGGTAGCTAAAGGGCACAAGACCTTTTTTTGATACATAAGTGAAAAGAGACAGACAAGGGGAGGGTTTTTGAGGATAAGAAGGGCAGGTGGAGACAGTACAGAGGGGGATCAAGAAAATGTAGATATCCTAAACAGATAATTCTGTTCAGTCTTCACAGTGGAAGGAGAGAGGAACAGACCACATAGAAGCAGTAGGAACACTGGGGTGATGGAGGTAGACACATGTCCAGTCATTGAGGAAAGAGTCCTGAGAAGACTTGCAAATCTGAAAGCGGATGAGGCTATGGGACCAGATGAGGTACATCCAAGGGTACTAAGGGAGTTCAAAGGTTCACTGGTTGTACCTCAGACAGTACCTCCCTGAACTAGTGGCTGCACCTCACACAGCCCTATTCAACAACTCACTGGAAACAGGAGTGGTTCAGAGGGCTGGAGGAGGGCAGATGTAGTCCCACTTCATAAAAGTGGTAGCAGGGAGGAGGCTGGCAACTAGAGGCCTGTCAGTCTAATGTTAGTGGTGGGGGAAGTTAATGGGGACACTATTAAAAGAAAGGCTATGGAGTATCTTGAATCCATTAGGTACAAGATTCGAGGCAGCATGGATTCACGAGGGGTGTCATGTCAGAGGGACTGGATTGATTTCTTCTGCTGGATGACCAGGAAATTGGATTAGGGTTAGGCAGAAGGTGTGGCATACTCGGGCTTCAGCAAGGACTTCGACACCATACTACATAGGAGACTTATAATGAAACTGGGCAGTTTGGGGATGGGACCCAAGGTGATAAACTGGGTACAGAAGCAGTTAATAGATAGGCAACAGAGGTTGGGAGTAAATGGCACTCACTAAAATGAGGGGAGACTGACCAGTGGAGTACCTCATGGCTCAGTGCTGGGACGGGTCTCCTTCAATGTCTTCATAAGTGACACTGCAAAAGAGATGGAAAAGAAGGTATGCCTCTTTGCATATGACTACAAGATCTGCAATAGGGTGGATACACTAAAGGGGGTGGAATGAGACCTGAGAAAACTTGAGGACTGATCAAGGGTATGATAGCTGGGTTTCAATAAAAAGAAGTGCAAGATTATGCACCTAGGGCACAAAAACATGGTTGCCCTATGACAGGGGAGGTATATAAAATGAGGTGAGAAGTACTGATGGTCACAAAGCAAGAAAGGGACCTTAGGGTAATCAATTCAAAAGACCTCAAGGTGGCGGGGCAGCGTAACAAGGCAGTAGGCAGGGCCAGTGGGGTGCTGGGGTGCCTAGGGAGGGGGAATCATCAGCAGAAATATAGAGGTGATGTTACCTTTGTATTGATTGTTGGTGAGGCTCACCTGGAGTACTGTGTCCAGTACTGATGTCAACATCACAGGAAGGACATGGACAGAGTGGAGGTAGTCCAGAGGAGAGCAACTAAAATGGTGCAGTGGTGGCATAAGAAGCCCTATGAGGAGAGACTGCGGGATCTCAACATTTACACCCTGGAAGACTGGGAGGGACATAATAGAGACCTGTAAGTACCTGATGGGGGTGAACAAGGTACAGGAGGGGAGTATTTTTCAGAAGAAAAGGTGCACAAGGGGAAGGGGGCATGCAATGAAGCTGGATGGGTGGAAATTTAGGAGGGATGTGAAAAAGTGCTTCTTTACTGATAAAGTGGTGAACACCAGGAGTTGCCTATCAGCAGAGGTGATGGGGGCAAAAACAGTGGTAGGCTTTAGCCATGCATAGCATAGGCACAAAGGAATCTTGTGACTAAAGCGGTAGTGGGGGGCAGCCAGAGCTCAGATAGACTCTGCAGTGACATTATAGGCAGGGACAAACTGAGCAGGCTGGGTGAGCCAAGGAGTCCTTATCTGCCAAATAAATTCTATGTTCGGTGTTTCTCAAGGCTTGATCCTGTCACCCACGTTGTTCACAGTGTGCATGGTGCCTCTGGGTGAGCTCATCAAATGTTACAATCTGGGTTTTCACTGTTATGCAGATGATACCCAGCTATATATGTAATTTGCTCCTGGAACGAATAGCATTGTTGAAGTGCTGAATAACTGCCTGGCTGAGATCCAGGGCTGGATGTCCTCTAACTGGCTTAGGTTTAACCCTGATAAGATGAAGGTGCTAGTGATTGAGCCAAGTCATGGGTATGATGGGGGTGTCTCCACTGTGGCAACAGAGATGGTTCTGGGGTCCACCCCATTGATGGCATCCTCTAGGGTGAGGAATCTTGGTGTCATCCTTGATGACAAGCTGACACTTGATGCTCAGGTGCCATCTGTTATCAAAAGTGGTTTTTACTACGTAAGAAATGTTGCCCGGATTAAACCCACAATTCCACCTGAAGACCTGCTCTCACTAGTGCATGCCTTCATGACATCCAGGCTGAATTACTGTAATGCTCTATACTTCAAGGTCAGTGGTGGGATCCTTCACCAAATGCATCTGGTGCATAACGTAGCAGCCAGGTTGATGACAGGCCTACCCAGGTCTTGTCATGTGGCCTCAGTCCTGCCAGGTCTGCATTGGCTGCCTGTCAGGTGGGGGATCATCTTCAAGATGGGCTTGCTCACCTATAAGGCCCTATACAGTTCAGGATCTGGATATCTGTTTGACCTCCTTACTCCTGCCATCCCTGCATGTTCCCTCTGCTCCTCCACTGAGGGCCTCCTAGCAGTTCCAAGGGCCAGGCTGGAAACCTCTGGTAACAGCTCATTTGAGGTGGCCAGCCCAGCCCTCTGGAACTCGCTTCCCAGATCACTGAGGGAGGCCCCATCAGTGATGGAATTTAAGAGGGGTCTGAAAACTCATCTGTTTAAGAAAGCATATCCTGAAAATTTATGTTTTTTAATTATGGCTTATTATTTTAGTTATTAACTTATTAATCTATTGTATTTATACCTGCATGTTTGTATGTAAGGCGCCCAGAGCCCCTGGGATTGGGCACCTATAAATAAATGATTACTTAATGTGTTCCAGCTCTAAGAACCATAACACTTGGCACCTAGAGCTGATTCCCATGCATCCCAGGTGTCCATTGAACAGCCACAGATGCACTAACACTGCTCCCCTGCCATGTATCACCATGCCCTGACCATGTTTGGACCCACATTTATCTATTTATTTTATTTATTTCTTTGATAACCAGGTGAGTACACTGGCCCCAGGGACCATTTTCAGGTATGACCCGGGCCATCAAGATAGCACATACAGCACAATAATGAGAAATAGAACAAGGCCAATCACAATGTACAGGTACATAAAGAATTGGAAGTGTACAGCTGAGTAACCAAAAATATATAAAAGAACAGTATACAAATTAGAATAATAGGCAAGGTACAGATACAACAGTGAAACAAAAAATCTTAGCTTATGTTATTTTAATGTAAGTAACAATACATAGAGGTTTGGAAGTGTGCACATACTGTAGGTAGCCATAAATACATAAAAGAATAGCTACAGTAAATAAATTGGAAAGATCGGCAAGATACAGATATAACAATGATTAACTGCCTGTCCCAATTTAGGATGTCTTTTGCACTCTTCCAGCCCATGTTACAAAAGCCAAAGGGCTGCCATAACAGGTGAGCTCCCCTCCTGAGATGTGCCCAGAGGACTTGTTAGTGCCCTGCTGTAAGGGACCCCAGCCATCCTCCATTCAAGGTTGCAGTGAGGATCACAGCTGCAAGGTACAGTTTAAAGTGCAGTAGTGCCTCTGGGAAACAGTGGTCCTTTCATGGACTGCTGTATCCCATAATTCCCTGTTTCCACAGAGCAGGGGATCTACTACAGGACTGGCTATGGCTTCTGAGAAGTCTGCAGTTCGGCCCAAGTCAATCCCCCTGATTTGCCAAACCCATTGCACACAGCTATGCATCTGCATCAGACGTTTTCACACATGAGCACTTTCTCAAGTCTTGAGAAAGTGCTCATGTGCGAAAATGTTTGATGTTGGAGCTTCCATGGAAGGGTGTCCTTACGCATCACTGTTGTTTCAGATCTTGTGGATTACTACTTTGGATTTTACCATTTCCAAATAAAGGAACCTTCTTTTCAACTGAGAATTTTTTTTATTTATTGAAAAGTTTCACCAGGGGAGCGGGTAAGGGAGTAGAAAGAATCAAACATACAGTTACCAACAACAGAGTACAACGAGAACATTTCTGGTGCAAAAGTAGGTACATAACAGCAGTACAAACATATGAATTACAATACAAGTGTTTGTAGCTTCAGAAGTGCAATTTGCAGATACAACAGTAATTTGTTTGATACAGACTGGAGCAGTGTTGGGTAAGTTGCTTTTAAAAAGTAATCAGTTACAGTTACCAGTTACTTTCAAAGAAATGTAATCAGTTACAGTTACTAATTACTTTTACATAAAAAGTAACTAGTAACTGTAACTAGTGATTGTTACTTTTCATATTACTTTATATTACTTTTGGTAACATGATTGTATTTACTCATTGAACAGAGCTATTTGCTCATGAAACTCCAAGAAGCGTATAAAAGAAATTAAACAGATTCTAAAGACAATTAATATTTAATTTATAACACAGTACCCATCTGACATTGCCAGCCACAACAATCCCTTTATATTTCCATAAATAAGAGCTCTATTAAAAAACAAACACTGAAACACACACCCTGCATCTACTGCTGCCCTTCGCAATCTTCCCCCCACAGCTGAATCCTGGCTTTGCCAGCCATTGCTGTTCCTGACCTTTTTCATTTCCATAACATCCACTCTCAACCTCCAACACACACACACACACACACACACACACACACACACACAAACACACTGCATCTACTGCCAGTGCCCTTGGGGATCTTTCGCATACAGTTACACATCCTGACAATACCAGCCACAACTACCCCTTTATATCCCACCGTTACCCCACTGCCACAGACACACTCTGCTGCATCTTCTGCACTTGGCGATCTTTCCCACATCTAGCCTGTATTCTCCTCCTGACTATGCAAGAGCAACAACTACCCCTATAAATTTCTATAATAAAATCCCACCCTCACATAGCTCCCCCTACACTCACACAAACGTACCCTGCAGATCTACTGCCCTTCCTTGCCTTGGTGATCTTTTCTCATTTCCCCAGTGCAGCCTGAATCCTAACTTTGCCATTGCCAGCCACAGATCCACCCGCATCACATGTAATAAATTCCACCAGCACACACCTGCTTACCCCAACAAAATTTAAACACTCTTTCCCACAGCTGAACCTTGACTTGCCACTGTCACTGAGATGTAGTTATAATTATAATTATAAAATGAGTATAAAATTTCCTGCATTTTGATTGGCTGAGAGGTACCATTTGCAGTGTCCTTATCAGGACATACTGTATACTGGCAACTGGCACTACTTATGCCAACCAAAATGCAGCACAGTGTGAAATCAATTCCCCCATTGGCTGCCCCACTGCAGCTTCACACCAATCATGTCAGAAACCACAAGCGCTACAGTGAGAGAGCATTGCCACCAACAGCCCAACTGTTTCTGTCCAAGCTCACACAAACACACACACACACGACAGCCAAAGTTTCAGGATTAAGTGGTTAAGTGCCCATTATTTTATTTTCAGCACTGCCCATTGTCAGTTCCACAGCAATGGGCTGACAGGCTTTATTAGCTCCCCTAACCTTAGTATGAACCTTAGTATTCGCACGCACTATTCAAACAACACTCACCACCCACTGGCTCAGCAGATGCAGTCCTCCACTGGTTCAGCTGTTTCAGAAGACTTTTTGGCTTTCCAGTTTTTAGTGTTACACCAGAGCAAGCAGTCAAAACCGTGATCAGGGAAGTGCTCTGAAGGGACCGCTAGTGGAGGGTAGGGAATAGAAAAGGAAAGAAAATCACTAGATAAAGCTGACTGATGAGGAACACTCTCACTCCCGACTGAAACTCAGACTCCAAACTCGCTGGATGTTTACTCACATCTCCACTGGCTCAATCAGGCTTTTTGTTGTTTTTTTAAACATTGAATGTTTCAACAGATCAAGGAAAAGCACTAAATACAGCAGCTAGTGAGGGACATGATTGTACCATTGCTCTGTCTAAAACTTGCTGTTTACTCACTGATCAAGAAATGACATGTTCTAGAGTATTAAAAAATAAACAGCATTTAAAGTATTTTTTTGTGGGGGGGCAGACAGACACTACAGTCCCCTTCTTCTAATAAAACATATCCACTTCAATACAATGAATGGCAAGGACCCTCTTTTTGTTATTCCCTTTGATTTCATATTTTTTTACTATTTTTATGTGCATTTTTTAATTAACTTTTTTACTGGGGGACCAATTTTAGAGGTGGAATAAGACACTTTGAGGTGTGGTTCATGGTCTGATAAGAGCACTTCCCAGATGCTAAAGGTACTCAACACAAGCGCCTCATTATGCACCTGGGGCGTGCTCTTATCAGGCCATAAACCACACTTCATCGTGTCTTATTCCTTGCCTAAGTCTGCTATGACTATTATGCCACTGCCAGTATGCCACAACTAAAGTCAGACAGTGTCACTTGCAATCTAATTATCACACAATCAACACTTGTAAACACTCGTTGCACTCCGGTACATACCCCTTTGATGAGGGTTTTCTTTGAGATGGAGTGGGTGATGGTGATAGACCTGGCAGGTGGATGGACAGATGATCTTGCGGCCTGCTGTGGCACTTTGGCACATGTGGTGTTGATAGAAATAGGCCCTGAACCCTGTCTGCAGATGGACTACTTGCTTTTTCCCTACAACAGCTATTCTGGCCCCAATTCCCTGAGGGTTCACAATGGCTACTGTAGAGGGCCACGACTGATGACATGCATGGGTGTAGCAAGCTATCTATAAATTGTACATCAACTGGCCAATCTGTTGCCCCCTCAAACAAATTTCATCAATTCCTATAGCAATTCTTAGCTGTACCATGTAGTGGAGCATAAGTAGTATAATTTTATATCAAATGTTGCAGAATGATATATTTAACAATAAACTGACAAATAAAATGATGTTTTCTGACTTTTATTTGCACAGCACATGTTACAGACATAGAACAAAATGATAATATTAAATGCATGTTGAAAATAGAAAATTGAGTTAGAATTGATGTTTCAACCATAGATCTTCTTTAGGAATTATCTAAAAGAGGAAAAAACAGGTCAGAGAAATAAGAAAAATATGTGAGGAAAGAAAATAGGGGGAAGCTGTAGGAAAAATATAGAATAATACATGGGGTGATGTGTTTAATGAGATTTTACACACACCTGATGTGTGGGATGCCACATAAATCCCAAAGTGTGAAGCTCGAGGGGTTTATTTAAGCATCCAACACCAAGGATATGTATAAAATCTTGAGTTAAACACACCACCCCATGTTTTATTTTATATAATTTCTGGAAAGCATTTTTTACTACAGCAATTATATAAAATAAAGCCACATCCCCATGCAGCTGTCATCCCAAGGTTTCAGCGCAGTCTACTGTAGGAGCTTCACTGCTGAAACATTTTGTTTCCTCCTTTTTTCTTTGTTTTTTACAGTTTAGATATAATAGTTGACACAGGCCAGTTATTTACTTTTTTCTTAAGTTAACTTACTGCTGAGAGCCAGTCACAGTGAAGTGTGCAAGTATGCTGCGCTACAGACAGGCAGAGAGGGAGAGAAGAGCTGTGGCTGGCATGTGTGTTGATCAAGGGAAAGATGGTGCATGTTCGCCGTTACAACCCACAGGTTATAATGGCAAATTATAACCCAGTTTTCCCTTAGGAAAAAATCACTAGCCAGCTATTATAAAGTGAAAATAGTTAAGGTAAGATTAGAATCTGGAAAATGAAACGGTGGTGATAGGTATGAAAAGGCAAAGTAGAAGTGAATGGGCTGAGGAGTCCTTAAGTGGGGACTAATTAACAGAACTTAGTACTGTAAGAAGGCTGAAAGGTGAAAGCTATGTGTGCACACTCATTTTCATTTTCTACAGATTAAAGAAATATTCAAGCTGGAGGGGCCAGTGATTTACATCGGATGTCCGACAATTGGTACAAGGACACCTAGCGTGACACCTCACCAGAGCCATTCAGCCTAACAACATTTTCGGCAATGAGACAAATGAAAGAAACAATCCCATACCCACCGGCAGTGGGACTGTGACCATGTAGATAGCAATGGTGCAATAAATGAGATACCTTGTAGTGGTAGCCACTGTGTTACAGAAAATATCTCGTAGGGCAAACCAGTATTAGGTCAAAATTCCTAGGCTAAATGTTACAAGGCTGCATATCTTTGATCCAGTTGTTGTGCCATGGGTTTACACCACCCTTTACTTCTGGAAGCTCATAATACTGAGACTCTACAACTACTCAAACCTGAATATCAGCAAGGCTACAAAAAAATGGCACCTCACAGCCATGAAATGTTGCCTAAACTTTTTATTGTTAAAAAAGCCAAAAAATGGTAGGCAACTTGCATTCAGTGTGCAAGGTGAAGATGCTGGGTGCTCATGGAAGGCAGTTTTTTTCAGCCTGATGTAATAAATCAAGCACACAAGTCAGTTGAGCAGCCTTTCTTTACACTGAAACCTGAACCTGAAAAGACACCTGCACAATCTCTGAATTTCTGTGATGTCATGAACCTCTTGAGTTTCACTCTTGAGGTTTATGAAGTTTAACCCTTGATGGATTACAGCAACCATAACAGATGAATGCCCAACTGTTATTCTATTTCTATTACAGTAACTAGTTACTTTTAGGGAAAAGTAATGTCATTACAGTTACTACTTTATTTTAAAAGTGATTAATTACTATTACTGTACTAGTTACCAAAAAAAGTAACCCGATTACAGTTACTAGTTACAAGTAACTAGTTACTACCCAACACTGGATTGGAGAAATTTAAAGGGACACATTCATGTACAGTGGCAGACATAGCTTGATAGCCCATAAAAAGTTCTTTTAATTGAGGTATTGGGCATACCTGTAGCTGGAAGCAGTCCAGAGATTTAGATGACTGAGTCTCTGCAATATAACCACTACATTAGAGATATTCTTAGAACCTTGTGATGTCCGTGACAATCAAGCAGCGCCTAACTGCATTGAGTTAAGCACTGTTTGATTGTCACTGACATCATAAGGTTCTAAGAATGGCTCTAATCTAGTATTTATATTGCATAGATTCAGTCATCTATATTTCTGGACTGCTTCCAGCTACAGGTATGCCCAATACCTCAATTAAAAGAACTGTTCATGGGCTTGCAAACTATGTCTGCCACTGTACATGAATGTGTCCCTTTAAGACAGCTACAGGAGATGAGTGTGAGACAACAGTAGCCATAATATTGCTAGGTACCCACTATCATGAAAAAGTAAACTGGTAATGATTATAAGCAGGTGCAGTTAGAAGAAAAGTTATTTTGCAGGGCTAAAGCAAGGGAGGGGGAAGAGGAGTGTCAGATTTGAGAACCGTGCATGTGGTTTCTTTTCCTTGGATCGCTGATGGACAGAGACCATGTGGCCGAGGTTCCTCTGCCTGTAAGTACTTTCTCCTTGCTTGCCTTGGCCCAGCCCTTTCCAGCTGTGTGTGACCATCCTCATGTTCATTGCAATTAGGACAACGCAATGAGGGTGTTAATGACAGGGGCAATTTTGATTTTATGTTGCCCCTCAGTCATGCTGTCCTTTGTGCCCACACAATTTTTGCCCCCTCCAGAGCATGCCCGCCACAGAGAAGATTATATTTAGTTGTGGTGGGTGCAGAGGGTGAAGCCCCCCACATAGAGGGGTTCAGGGGATGAAGACTCCCACAAAACATAACTATTTCCTGAGACAGGGCTATGGCACTCTTTGTTCCAGGAGCTGCAATGCCTGGCACAGTAACGCCGGGTGGCATGTTGCCTGCGCCCATATCGGTGTCTGCAAAATGACTGCCACACCAATATGGGTGAACCCTCGAAAACTGTGACTTTACAACAGACCTTTATTATACCATATCTTATAAAGTTGATCTGCAGTTTAGGGTCCGAAATAACCATTGAGATGTGTTGGGGAGTTTACAGATTTTTTTTGTTATGTTCAGGAGCTGTAGTATTTTATCCCATGCCCTACAGGCCATAATCATACTTTGACATAATGAATCCATATGGGATCTGTATGGGCCAGCATACGGCAAATGCTTAATATTGCTATATGGGCAGAATACTGCATCTGACAGGGGGACTACTGTGAATCGTTATGGAACCATGAGTGTAAAGGAGCCACATTGGCCGATAAATAGTACCAATAGAAATTTGGTAAGGAGAGGCCACCTTTTTGTTTAGGGCAGTATAAATTCTGTAATTTTTGTTATTTATTTATTCATATGTCGGATTACAGTACCCTTGAGTCAATTACTCTTTTACAGAGGTTCCACATCAGAATGAAGACAAACATAACAGAGAACCAAATACATAGCAAGTTGAATACATGATACATGGAGTTGGGATTACAATACAAAATAAAAGGTACAATCAGGTGAAAAGTGTTAACATTCAGGTTAGAGCAAAAAATTTCAATCATGTTAAATTTTAACGTCAGGTAACAGTAAAAAATGCAATAGGTTTCAGGAATTAAGATGTGTCCCATGGGGAAAGAGCAGATAGGGAGTGATGCTGTCAAGAAATTTGGCATTGTCAGGGAATGTAGTGGGAGATAAGGGGGAAAACTGAGGTGCGAGTGGGAGTGTAGTGGTAGATGAGAGGGGAGACTGATGGGTGACAGGGAGAACAGTGGGGAGATGGGGAGAAAGGGGCTGGCAGGAGGTCTGTGGGCAGTATTTTTAGTGGGAGAGCAAGGGGAGGAGGAAGGAGAGTGAGGAAAGGGAAGGGAAAGGTGAGTCAGGGAGGGAAAGGGAAAGGAGAGACAGGGAGGGAAAGGGAAAGGTGAGACAGGGAGGGAAAGGGAAAGGAGAGACAGGGAGGGAAGGGGAAAGGTGAGTCAGGGAGGGAAAGGGAAAGGTGAGTCAGGGAGGAGGAAAGGTGAGTCAGGGAGGAAAGGAAAGGAGAGACAGGAGGGAAAGGAAGGTGAGTCAGGAGGAAGGGAAAGGAGAGACAGGAGGAAGGAAGGAGACAGGAGGAAGGGAAAGGAGAGACAGGGAGGGAAAGGGAAAGGTGAGTCAGGGAGGGAAAGGAAGGTGAGTCAGGGAGGGAAAGGGAAAGGAGAGACAGGGAGGGAAGGGAAGGTGAGTCAGGGAGGGAAGGAAAGGTGAGTCAGGAGGGAAAGGAAGGTGAGACAGGGAGGAAAGGAAAGGAGAGACAGGGAGGGAAAGGAAAGGTGAGTCAGGAGGGAAGGGAAAGGAGAGACAGGAGGGAAAGGAAAGGAGAGACAGGGAGGAAGGAAAGGAGAGACAGGGAGGGAAAGGAAAGGTGAGTCAGGAGGAAAGGAAAGGTGAGTCAGGGAGGGAAAGGAAGGAGAGACAGGGAGGGAAAGGGAAAGGAGAGACAGGGAGGGAAAGGGGAAAGGAGAGACAGGGAGGGAAAGGGAAAGGTGAGTCAGGGAAGGAAGAAAGGGGGTGAGACATAGGACAGGGGATGATGGTCAAGGTAGGGGGAAAGTGCAGGTTGTAGGCAGTGTGTGAGGCTGAAATGGGGGCCTACCTGTGGCAAGCACAGCTGCTAATAACAGTAAGGCATTGTCTGAGTTTCTGTTTCAAAGGACCCAGTTTAGGTTCTTCTAGAGTGTCCATGGGAAGTTTATTTCACCAGCTTGGAGCATGGAATCTGAAGGACTGTTGGGCTTGTGTGGTCAGACAGAAAGGGTTTAGGTATGTATGGCTGGAGGCACTCTGGGTGCTGCACCAATTGGGAATGTGAGTGAGAAACTGCCAGGAGGTTGGGGGGGTTAGCCCCAGGGAGATTTTCTTCACTAGTAGGCAGGTGTGATAAGTAATCCTACCACTGAGGTTCAGCCAGTTGGTAAGGGTGTAGAGATCTCATGTATGCATGCATGCATCTGGGTACACCTGAGACTAGACAACAGGAATTGTTAAGGGCAGTGCATATGCCTTTAAAGGATGACTCAGTAGCTGAACCATAGATGACTAGGCTGTAATCTATTATGGTGAGCACAGAGCTAGTGACATCAAGTCAAAGGGCATCTGGGGTCATGCTCTACCTGTACCTGTAGAGGATCCCTCACCTAGAGCTAACCATCTTGGAGACATTGTTAAGATGCTCACAAAAGGATAAGGTACTGCCAAGGTTTATACCTAGGTATTTAAAGGTAAGAACCTGCTCAATGGGGACATCTTGATTGTTACGTATGATTAAGGGTGTAGATTTTTGTTTATTATAAGGGCTGGCGAAAAGCATTGATTTTGTTTTTTTGTAGTTTATAACCAGCTTGTGCTGGGGGAACCAGGTATCCACTGCTGCAAAGTCATATTGGAGGCTAACAGCCAATGGGAGCAGATCTGGGTGGCTAGTATATAGTACAGCTTCATCTACATATAGTAGGAGATTATTGGTGCAGGCAAGTAGGAGGGAGTTTAGAAAGAGGCTGAAATGTAGTGGCCCCAGTATGGAGCCTTGGGGAACACCAGACAGGACTGGCCTGCTGCCAGAGAGGGTGACACCAATTCTGATCTGCTGGGACCTGCCGGCGAGATAGCTTTTAAGCCAGGCTGCTGCATCTGTCAATAAACCAATGTCAAGAAGGAATTAGAGTAGGGGGATTTTATTCTAGGTTTTCTACTTTTCCATAACAATTGTCACATCTTTCTTTCTATTTAAGTGAAAAATTTATCTTCGAATGGAATTGGAATATTCTGGAATAAAAATAAGATTCTAGGTAATACGTTCATTTTAATCACATTGGCACATCCCATTAGGGTGAGTGGTAAGGTCTGCCAATATTCTAATTATGTCTGGATTTTATTTAATAAAGGAATGAAGATAATTTTGAATAGCCTTGTTAAATCTTAATCTATAAGGATGCCCAAATATTTTAGTTGGTTCTCCTTATTGATATTTGTAATAATTGGGTTTTGGAATGGGTCTGCATGATTTTTAGATTCCATCAGCTCTGATTTTTCGCAGTTTATCTTGTCTCCTGATAGGTTGCCAATGGTGGTTATTTAATTATTTAGAGCTGGGAAACTCTGATTCATATTGTTCGAATACATCAGTTCATCGTCAGCATATAAGCTAATATTATGCTCAATGCCATCGACAGTTAACCCTTTTATAACCTTACAATCTAGCATGGCTATTGCAAGTGGTTCTATTGCTATAGAAAAAATCAGTGGTGATTAAGGGCATCCCTGTCTTGTCCACCTGTGCAACTGTATGGGGTTGGAGAGGTCTTTATTCATCCTAACTTTAACATACAGTTCCGAATATAATATACTATACCTATCCAAGTTCTGATATGCGGTCCAAAACTGAATTTCTCTAATATTGTTTTTAAATATTTCCACTCAATCCAGTTGAATGGCTTCTCAGCATCTAATGATAGGCAGGAGAAATTCTCTGCTTTGAATTTATCAACCAGATTGAGTGTATGTCTGATACTCATCATTAGGTATCATTCTTTAATAAACCCATTCTGGTCTTGATGGATGATGGTAGGAAGTATCTGATCTAGCCAACTGACCAACATTTTTGCTAATATATTAGAGTCTGCATTAATAAGAGAGATTGGATAATATGAGCCTAGGTTGAGGTGGTCCTCATCCTTTTTTAAATAAGCATATGATAGTTTCCTTAAACAATGACGGCAACGTGTGTTGGGAAAAGATATATAATCAAATAGCAATTTAAGTTGGGGGACCACATAATGTGAAAAAGTTTTATAAAAATCCAGGGGAAGGCCATCTGGGCCAGGTGATTTACCAGCTGATAGCTTATTGATAGCTAATTCTATTTTTTCATTTTTAATATCTTTTTTCCAGGGCCAATCTGTGTTCTTGTCTTAGTCTTGCAATGTTTAATTTGGATAAAAAGGTCTCTATTTCACTTGTGTCATCCTTGCTTTCAGAGGTGTATAGGTTTTTGTAGTACTGTTTAAATATCTGATTTATATCTTCTGGGTCATTAGACATATTTCCATCTTTTTTTCTGATACTATTAATGTGTTTATCTTCTAGTTCTTTTTTAAATTGCCATGACAATATCTTGTCTGGTTTGTCACCTTTGGCATAATATTTACTTTGTGTTAATAGAAGTTTGCTTTCAGCCTCTAGAGTAGCACAGGTGTTTTATGTATTTTTTAGGGACAGCATTTCCTGTAGTATGTAGGATTCTGGATTGGTTTTATATAATTCTTCTTTTAGTGTCATTTGGTTTTCTAATTCTTTCATTTTGGTTTGTCTTATTTTTTTCTGCTTATTATTACAGGCAATAGAGATACCATGAATATAAGCCTGAAATGTGTCCCAAATCCATATAGTTGATGTGTCAATATTATCATTGTTATTAAAAAATTCTGGTATTTCTTGTTGCATTACCTTTATATAATTTTCGTCCTTCAGTAAAGTGGGATCTATTTTAAAAATGTTATGCGGTTTCCCCAAGTGAGTAGAAATTATTAGAATCACAAGTGCATGATCTGAGATTTTGATCTTTTTATATTGAATATCCTTTACCACATAACTTAAGAAGTCTGAGACCAAAAGTGAATCAATTCTAGAATAGTTTTTACATATGAATGAATAATGTGAAAACTGTTTGTTCATTGGATTAGCTTGCCTCCATGGATCGATTAAAATCAATGATTTTTAAGGCTACAGAGGTAATTTTGCCTGGAATTATATTGGACAGATCCAAGAGATTATTCAGCCTTAAGTTTAAAATCCCCCTATAATGCATGGAGAATTATATGTTGAGATATCCAAGAAAAATTTAAGTACATGTGGAGAATTCTCATTAGGGCCGTACATCTTTGCTAATGTGTACAATTGTCCAGATATGAAAATCTGAAATATAAAATATCTGCATTCCTCATCAATAGTAGACCACTTAATTGAAACACCAGAACTTTTTTAAGACATATCGCTACCCCTCTGGCATTGTTATGGTAAGGAACATTGATCCCTATTCCCCATCTTTTAGAGTGATACAGAAATTCCTCTTGAGTAAGGTGTGATTCTTGAATCATTATGCAATTTACCTTCTGTTTGTCAACATAACTAAACATTTTCCTAGCCTTACTCTTGTCTTTCATTCCCTTTACTTTCCATGATATAACAATTATGCAATCATCCATATTTATTAGAATAAAATTGGGCTTTGAGTTTTTATTCCATTTTAAAATTTCTTTCCCTACTTATACATTGATGTTCCTAATGCCTGATAGTCTATTTTGCCTTTCAGTTTTTGTTAAATAGACACACCCAACAGATATCCCAGAGAAAAAGAGAGGAGACCCCTCAATATGTAACTTCATAGAATAACCCTTTCCTGGGCATTTTAGGCACATGAGGAATATACCCCTATCTTTCATTCATTCTCCCACCTTCTTACCCCCAAGCCCCAAATTGTGCCACCCTCACCCCATGAAGGATTAAAGAAAGAGACCTGTAATAAGGTATTCCATTTGTTTTATACTGCTTGTAATACTCCTTTGTATTGTTATCATGATTTGTATAACCCTATGATAAAAACCCTTTGTTCTTATTAAGGAGTAGTTTGGAAAAAAGTACAATTCAACAACCAGTCTATGATGCATACTTTCCAAGTGGTTCTCCCCCTTCCCTTCCCTCTCTTCCTCCCCTCCCCCCAGTCCCTACTCCACCTACATTAATAGAGGAGGCTGCTAGACTGCTTCACTCCGAGTGACCCCCAACTATGATGGGACTCATTACAATTAAAGAGCTAGCCCCTTATGATATGTTTTGTTCCCTTATTGCTACTCTTTCAATATAGTCTATTTCTGTATTCTATTATCCCCCCCATTTGTTTCATACATCTGCTTCCTATTAATTGACAGTTCTAGTTATATCATTATTTCTTGCTTGAAGATTCTATCTGTAGACGTCCAAACCTGCAGAGGAGAGAGGAAATAAACAAAACAATAGCAAATAAAAAAAAGCACAGTAGGTGACCGTCAATGGACCATGTATTTGTTGCAGAATTCTCCACATCATCCTGTTTTATTCTTTATAGGTGGCCCGTTACCCTCTGCAGAGTAAAAACATTCTGATCGGAGACTTTTGGTAGTCAGCTGTTCATTTCAAACATACGGAGGGTGAGTGAAATTCGATCCTGTCTTCACTTTATTTCCCACTGTTGCAGATTTTTTAAGTTTCATCATTTCCTTGAAAAATTATGTTAGATCAATGAAGTGTACTACAAAGGACATCTCCTCAGTCGTATTTGACACAGTTTTCCCTTCTATAGTTTGCTGCTCCAGAGGTTGACACTCCCACCTAGGTTCATTATTAGAAGTGATCACAGTCCAATCCAAATCTGGTAATGTTTTAATACTTCTGTCTTCAGATCTTGACATACTGTAAGTATGTAACTCTTTCAGTGATTCTGTATTGTCAAATGTTCAGCAGGGATTTGCTTAAGACTGTAAAAACACTTCTGCATTGCTTGCATTGGTAAAGTATTGCATTTGTCCATGTTAAAAACAATTGAGTCTGGCAGGAGATAAAAGGGCAAATTTAATACCCAGGTCTCTCAGCATTGCTTTTACTTTATTGAATGATTTTCTGGTTTGGACGGTTTCAATGCTGAAGTCTGGAAATACTAAGAATTTGATCCCTTCATATTGCAACCCTTTTTCCAAATGAGCCTTCCTCAGTATTTTCTCTCAATCCATGTAATAACGTGGCTTTACATACATGGGTCTGGCAAATTTCTGCTGCAGCTCTTATTGCACCACCTCTATGTGCCCAGTCAATTGTAATTTTCTCTTCAGGAAATCTCAGGCCCATTGCAATGGTAAGCATGTTCTCAAAAAAGGGGAGTGGGTCCCTATGGCCTTCTGTCCCTTCAAGAACACGTATAAGCTTTAAATTATTTTTTATGGAGTGGTCTTCTTGCTCTGTAATTTGTTTCTGCAGCATTTTTAAATGTTCTGTTTGTTCCACCACAGTTTTATGCAGTGGGTGCAATTTGTCTTCAATGGTGCTAATCCTGTTTTCAAGTTGGTCTGTGCACAGGGTAAGTACAGTTATTTTCTCTCCTAGCCTGCAGGCCATTCTATTGAGTGCTTGTAGAGAGGTATTTATAGAAACAAATCCTTTTTGAATTTTAACTCATTTTTACATTGAGTTAGTAATTCTATTGAGGTTTCAATATTTATTTCCGCAACCTTTTCTGTAGTATTACTTTTACCTACATCCCCTTTATTGACAGCCAGGGTACCACTTTATTTATCAGCTGCATCTAATATAGGCTGAGTTAAGAATGCTCCCAAAGAGCTAACTAAATTATGTCTGATTTCAGGTGGAGTAACAATATTTTCAATTGGATATTCTTGACTGTTAACAGTATATTGACAAACATCCTCATGTTCATTCACTAAATCATTTGAATTAGCCTAAAGACTGACCTGCTGATTCATTTGTGAATTAGACAGGTTGTTCAGCATGGAGCTGGTGGATGTGACACTTTCAGCGTCATTCAGCATTCTCTCTGATTCTGAAAGCTGTTGCTAAACATCAGAATTTCTCCAGGTTGCAACTTTATTCATGCTGGGCAATGTCACTGTAGATGCTCCTTCCTTTACAGGTGTTAACGATAATGGGGATAAAAGCTTAGGAACCACAGAAGTTTAGGAACCACAGAAGTTGCCAAAACAGTTTGTAAATTCGCCAATAGTTGAAGCTGCTTGAACTGGGTTCTCATTCTTCCCATCTGTTTAGACCCCATACCTGGCATCTGCTCCGGGCTAGCGTACCTGTCCGTCACTGTTTTTCTAGCTTGTTTTTTCAGAATGAAATGTTCGGTAAGGTCCTTTACTCGGTGTACTGATTTAGACATTTAAACTTGTTAAACTCTATCTGTGCAGACTGCTTTTAAAACTCTGGTCATTACCACTTTAGTGGAGCCATACATTTTGTTTTATGCTACCTGTTTATGTCTGGCGACCATGTCAGGATATTAGATTATTTGGATGCTCACTATGTGGGATACAGAGCTAGCAGCCATTACAGCTGCTCCTCACTAGGCCATCTTGGTATCGTGGCTCCTCCCTTCCTGCCTGTTGCTGCCATGATGCAACAAAAGCTTCCTTACATCTTTCTTAAAGCCTTCCCCACCAGTGTCCATCCATGGCCTCCTGCAACCTTGCTCTCACTTCTTGTGAACAGGACACCATTATTCACTTTATTAAGGAATGAGCCAGAGCCATGCTTTGTCAAGTGACACAACGTCCCCTAAGAGCACAATACATATACCATCCATTTAAAAACATAGGGAGCATAACAAAAACCAGCAAAAATTGTTAGTCACTAATATCAATAAATCAGACTCTGTTCTAATGTCCAGACACAAGATGCTAATACTATATATTGCAAATATACTTGATGTAACCCTGTAATGGGAAAAAAATGGAGTGTAAGTAATGCATAGGGACATAAGATATATAAAGCTATACAAGTCATGATGGCTTTTAGAACCCCAGCACTTAAACACTTGGCAAAATAGGGACCCAAGGTGCCCTTCAGTTTAAATATCCAACACCTTTCCCATTTCCAGAGTATTTTAACTAAGTCCCCACCCTTGGTCCTGTAAATGCCTTTTCTATGCCAAAAGAAATTATCATTTATAAGAAGCTGGATCCAGGGCTGATTTTGAGTAGAATAATCAATCAATCAATCAATCAATCAATCAAATCTTTATTTATCCAGGCGAACATCATTGAGCAATGCTCATTTGCAAGATGGACCTGGTAGGGTCAAGATACAATTTGTATGACATATAACATACAAAGAATACACAACTTTGAAAGGATAGCAAATGAATACAAAACAACAACTCCAAGATATATACATGATTCATTAAGTAGCCAGCTTGTTAGTGGAGGATACTTTAGAAACTTGCACTTTTTGGTGAAGGTTAAATGTGTCAGGGGAATTATTAGAAAGTTTTTGAGCTCGGGTGATGAGCTGTATGGACATCTGGAAGATATATCTACAGGAAATGATTTGTAGGAGGCAAATACCGGCTGAAGCAGTGACAGGGGGGATGAAAGGAGTGTATACAGAGTGTTGTGGCCAGGGGTGGTGAAAGGGAAGGAGTGGAAAGGGCCGTGTCAAGAGGATCAATAGTAGTCAAGGGAGAGGATGGATTGAGAGTAAAAACTGAAAGTATAAGGAGACTAAGTATATAATGCTTAAGAAGGAAGGATTGTAGTAAAGGTTAATGAGATGTGAAGCAACTGCTCGTAGGGTGCTGAGGAGCTACCTTGAATAGTCGTCCAGCTGGTAGGAAAGATGGAGGGTTAGTCTAATGTTGACGGAAGCAGTTACATTTTCTTTGAATATTTTGTTGTATAGATATTTAAAGGCTGTAATAGATATGAGCTTGTTCACTTTCAGTGTCTTTTGCATTGTGTTCCATAGGGTGGATAACACATAACTAACAGCATGTCTGCCATGTAGAGTGGAACTTAGGCACTTTAAGAGTAATGAAGTTCAGGCTTCTTAATGCATAATTACTTGATGAGGCTTGTAGAAAACAGTCTGAGATATATTTTGGAAGCTGCTGTGATATTGCTCTGTAAGTCCATAAGTAATGCATTCCTATCCCTTCTATATTGAAGTGAGGGCCAACCAACTGCGGAGTATAGCAAGCAGTGGTGAGTACTGTATGGTAAGTCTGTGATAAACCTCAGAGCTCTATGGTATAGTGTATCTAATTTGTTCAAGCATACCGTAGGGGCAGTGATTGTATAGGAAGTCAGCGTAGTCTAAAACTGAGAGGAATGTGGCCTGGACCATCTTCTTTTTTGAATCAATTGAAAGGAAGTGCCTTATTCTATAGTAAAGTCCAAGTCTTTGTCTAAGCTTTTTTAGTAGCTCTTCCAGATGTTCTAGATAGTCTAATCTACTATCTAGCCATACCCCCAGGTATTTGAATTTTGTGACATATTCAAGATTTTCACCAAGTGCAGTGGATAGTTAGGGAGATCGATTGGGATTGAGTATTTTGCCTGCACCTGTGGGGAAAAAAACATTGCCTTAGTTTTTTTTGCATTCAATAGTAGTTTTTCCAGCAGCTGGAGTTGCAGTAGGTCGAATTCTGCTTGTAGTTCTTTGCAGGCTGTTGTAGGAGAAGGGTGACTGACATACAGTACTGTATCATCAGCAAACAGGTGTACAGTGGCTTTGGTAAGATTTGTGTCAATGCTATTGATATATATGGTGAAGAGGATAGGCCAAGAATAGATCCTTGTGGTACTCCTCTTTGCAGTGGTCTGAGTGGGGATATATCTCCTTGACCTTTACCTGGGTTCTTCCTGTAAGATAGTTGTTAAACCATCTAATGGAATTGGTGTCAAGTCCAATAGACCTTAGTGAGGAGAGGAGCAGGTCATGGTCAACCGTGTCAAAGGCCTTACTTAGGTCTAAGAAGACAGCACATACACAATTTTTTTATCCAATTCAAGTTGCCAATCATTGGTGACTTTTGCAAAACTGTTATGGTGCTGTGGTTTGCTCTGAAACCAGATTGTGCTGGGTTTAGAAGATTGTTGGCTTCTAGATATTCTCTTAGCTGGGTGCTCACAATTTTTCAAGTAGTTTAGACAGCACAGTAAGAATGAAATTGGTCTGTAGTTATTAAGGTCTGTGGGATCGGCTTTCAGAGAGAATCATGAGCGGTTTCCAGATTGATGGGATGACTCCAGACTGTAGAGAAAGGTTAAACAGATCGTTATTGGCACTGCTAATACATGTATAGCAATTTTTAAAAGTATGGGTCAAAGAGTCTGCGCCTGCACTCTTTATGTCAATTGTAAGATTAGTTCTTCGACTTGCTTCAGCGTGGCTGGAATGAAGGAGAAAATGAGTCAGTCACCCTTGCATCAGTATTCTTAATCCCTAGATGTACTCTCATTTGGTTGGCTGGAGAGGATGAATGCTAGTCCAGCAGTTGTAAAATGATTATTGAAAGCTTCCAATACTTCAATTTTGTCACTGATGGTTCTGTTTCCACATTGTAGTTTTGTTGGGAGTGAGTTACTTGGGACATGGCCAGTTATATCTTTTATAGTGTTCCAAAACTTGGCAGGGCTGGAGTATGAGGAGTCTAATTCAGTCATGTAATATGCAGCTTTGTGTCTCGTACTTTCTTGGTGCAAAGATTCCTGGCTTTTCTGAATTGCTCCCAATCAGAGGCTAATTTAGTTTTGGGCTTTTCCAAAGCTTGTCCCTTTCGAGAAGGGTGGATTTAAGGTCAGAATTAAACCAACGACAGGTTTTATTTTAATCGTAGTTTAGAGACTGGTGCATGAATGTTTAGAGCATTTGTGATGATGTCATTTAGAGCCCATATGCAATCTCTATTGTGTTCGCTAGATAGAATTCTTGCCATCTTGTGGAGTACTTAATATCGTCCAGGTATGCCTCAATGTTGAAGTTCTTTTTGATCTCCTCAACAAGAATTTTGTGGGGATGAAATCTTACATGCTGACCTAATTGCCTAATAGAACAATGATCACTAATGTCGTTGAACAGAACTCCAGTATGTGAAAAGAAGGTGAGGTTTACTCACTAATAGTACATCAAAAGCGTGCTATTTTTGGGTTCTTTTGTTCATTCTAGTAGGTTCATTTATAAGCTGTGTAAGCCATGCATGTCGTAGAATGAAATTAGAGGTGTAGCTGCCTTAAAAGCCAGTTTAGGTTTAAATCGCCTATAATTATGGTTTCTCCATTCCCTTGTTTAATCAAGTCACCCAAATAGGACAGTATCTTGAGGTCAGCTGAGGGAGGTCTGTAACAGCCAATCAGCTGCAGTGAGGTATTTTTGGAAAGGGTTATTTTAAGGAATAGGCACTCAAATTCTTTTGCCATAGAGTAAGAGGCAAGAGAAATTGCAGATAGGTTGGCCTTTACATATATTGCTACCCCCTCCTCCTCTTGTCCGTCTATCAGCTCTGAATAATCATGGTTGCCCTATGAAAATGCCCTTACATGGTCACTCATCCATTCTTTTAACTTGTGCTTTGTATGCCCAACATAGTAAACAGAACAGGTGCAAGTGGCTAGGTACGCCACATGGGCAGTATCACAGTTGACAAACCACCCTATGTGGTGCACCTCTCCCATACTGAGATTAGCGAACCTGGTAGTTGGGTTACGGCATTACAAAATTTGCATTGGGCACAGTGGTGGCAATCTGGGGGCAAATTAGGTACCCAGGTGGTGATACAAGGAACCAGCTGCAGGCTGTGTACAAGCCTATCAGATAGGCCCTGGATAGTCTCCTGTATACCATTCTATCAGGCTGGTCAACCCAAGCTTTAAACTTTGACTCTATCTGCAAAATGTGTCACTTCTTGCGTATGAGCCCTTCCAGAGCAGTAGCCTTTGTGTTGATAGTTGTAATAAAATTACATCTTTTTCTCAGTATTCATACCCCTTGTGTTTTAGGCTATAAGAGGGTCTAACCATATTGCTAGCAAGGTTATGGATTCTATCTATAACCCACTAACGATAACCCCCTTGCCCAAAATCTGGTAATTCCTTTCCAGCTTTGACAACTCATATCTAGGGTTATGGGAGGAAAAGTGGGTACTGTCAGCAGGTTCTAGATAACCCCACATTGGAGTCAGCAATATCAGGAAAGAATTAAAGCATGGAGCTCACCAGGTAAGCCTCAGAAAATTAAGAAGTAAGCCTTTTGCTGCACAAGTGATCAAAAGGCAAGGAAGATAAGCCAGTCCATGATGACTGCCGTCCAGCCTTGAAAAAGTGGTACTGTAACATCTGACAATGCAATATCAGTGTTTACTGTTAAGAATAGGTGGCAGAGATAACACTAATAAAAGGTTTAAGCATACAATTTTATGCAAGAGTAGTACTCTTTTGATATTTGTGTGAATTGATGAAATGTCATTGCTCCCGTCAGTCTTTCCCAAATAAAGAAAAACAATCCCCTTAAACAGGGAAGAGAGCTTCTCAAGACACCAGCTGCAGTTGCACTAAATTCGAATAGCCATATCTTTGACCATTTTTCCAGTCTTTCTATGTATTTTTTGTTCCTCATATTCCCTATGCTGTATTTACCCTGCTATCAACTGTGCTACCATTTGCAAAGAGACTGAGTTTACCTTAGCTTCCCTTTCCTGCATCACAGATTAATTTTGAAAAGGACCAGCCCCAGGACCAAACCCTTGTGGTACTGCACTTGTGACCTTTATAACACCTGGATATTCTATATATTTATGTATGTATGTATTTATTTATTTATACATACAGACATACATTTGAATAAACCCTTTTGAGCTTGGGGGCTCATTTATCAAATCAAATCAAGTAAATTTTATTTATATGACACCTTTCAAATTATCAATGCACCTCACAGAACAATTAAAACAGTTACAGTGTAGATCACATGCAGGGTTTTAAATAATTGATTAGCAGTTTTTTCTTGGGACAATACTAATTGTACAGAAAGTAGTTATATAGGTTTTCTAGAAGTGTTATGTTTGTTAAACACAGTGAGGCAAGTGCTATGCATTTTCACAATGTTTTAACACTTTCATGAGCAAAATGCTAATCAATTTTTAGCGTTAAATAAAACCCTGACATGCATTATAAATAGTATAAAATGGGGAAAATAAAATGGTATTCCAGTTATTCCCCAAATGCCTGGATCCATAAAAAGGTTTTTAAGGCCTTTTTAAAACCCTCACAGTCGTGCACTCATGTAACTGATGGGGTAGAGAATTCCAAAGGGTAGGGGCCACGTGCATAGATGCACCCAGCCCCAGAAGATTTTAAACAGACCCTTGGAATCTCTAGCAACCCTTCATCAGTCAAGCGGAGTGATTGCCCAGGGCAGTAAGGGACCAGGAGCTCTTTCAGGTAGACCAGACCCTGTCCACGTAGGGCTTTGTAAGTCAGAAGACTGACTTTGAAGGTGATTCATCACTGTACTGGCAGCCAGTGTAATTCATGCAGCACCGGAGAAATATGACAGGACTGAGAGGTTCCTGTCAATAACTGGGCTGCTGCGTTCTGCACCAGCTGCAAGCAGTGAATATCCACTGCCCGGAAGCCCTAGGTATAGGGTGTTGCAGTAATCCAAGTGCAAGGACACAAAAACATGGGCCAAAATAGGAAGGTCACCTGACGGAACGAGATGCTTGACTCTGGAGATATTCCTCAGGTGGTAAAAAGAGGATTTGACAATGGCTGACACCTGCGAATGCAGTGTCAGTTCGTTGTCAAATATTACCCCCAGGTTTCGTACCCATTTGGAGGTCAGAAGTGGCAAACCCCCAAGAAAAAGTCCAGAGGGTGGTCTCACCGCTAACCCCCCTATCCGGCGACCAGGGCCCACTACCAGCACCTCTGTCTTTTTCGAGTTCAACCTCAGCCAGGTTCCTCATCAATGTAATATATCCAACAGTCATTATAAACAGGGTACAGTAGGCAGCTCCAGTGAGGCTTTGTCATAGATAGGGACCCTGGTGTTCTGCAGCATTTTTGTCTTTATTTCTGCAGCAGAGCTCCTTGGCTTCTGTGGCAGCATTTTTGGATTTCTGTGGCATGATTTATTCATTACTGTGGCAGCATGTAGTTCTGCTATTGGTCAAAATATGATGTGATATCATCAATGACATCACATGCTGAGCATGGAGGAAGGACTTCAGAATAAACCAGATGGGGAAGAGCTGGGCACTATGGAAAAACTATATATTTGAATGAAAATTCACTAAAAACAATACATTCTGTGGCACTACATATAATCTGCAGCATGATGCAAATTCTGCGGAAAATTCCATGGCCATGGAACTGCAGAATTCCAAGGGCCTTGGTCATAGATATTTACAGTGTATATAAGTTAGAGAGGACACCTCTTAGCTTTAGCGTAATTCTATACAATACACAGTTTGAAGGGTAACCAGAGATTTTCCATACAATTATGGATTGCAAGGTAAACCAACAAGAAACTTGTGGGCAAGAAGGAAAAAAAGTGTTGTCACTGACAACTACCTTCTGAGTTCTTCCTAGCCAGTTACAAATCTACCTATTTACTTTGCCTCTTATCCCCAGATCCCTCATATTTTTCCCAAGTCTCAGATGGCCGGGGTACAGAGTATCTGCTCCACAGCTGTATTACGGTTCTCTCGCCTTTATAAGTTCCTGTGTACAGTAGTAGTATCAATGACTTTATCACACACAAGACTTGAAGAGCTCCATTGACATTAAAGAGCAACTCTCTATTATCATAAAAACTTAAAACACTAGATATACACAATTATGTTTTAACTTTATTGTTTTCTAGATTTTTTACTTTCCCCTGCTGTTTGTATACTAAATACTGTAGAGAATGCAGCTATTATTTCACTGAATCTTTCAAAATGTATCTAACTCTCCACTGCTAACCACACAGTTGCTGCTTGTGACATCACAGTGTTGTCATGGTGAGCGCTATGATATCATAAAGACATTTGTGAGGTTAACAGGGTAGAGACAAACATTTTCAAATATTTTCTATGCAGACTTTTTAGACAGACTACCAAGATGTGCTGTAAATCTTGAAAAGGGATATTGAAAATGAAAAAAATGTACTCTCTAGTATATTGTAACAGCTAAAACATCTTATTTATGATAGCATATGCTGGAGTGCAGAGTTCCTCTTTAAGCAAGAATAGTTCAGATCATTTTTTTTTTTTTGCATCTCTTTCCAACTCTTAAAACTGTTCTTATGCTTGTTTCATAAGATGCTTTGTGACCGTCATCATTCTAAGATATACTTCAAGGGCCTCCCAAAGTGGTACAGGAGAGAACACTGAAGGGGGTGTAATGTACATACACACAAAGATCTCTTCTGTTACTTTACTGCTGGATTCTTCATCTTGTAGCTCACCCAGGTTTATATGAAATGATTCCTTTCTATGTAGAAAGAGTACCTACTTTTAATATACTGTAGTATGTATAATATATGGGCTAGCATTATAGCCTAGAGGTTAGAGTAATGTAATGTGAATAGGCTTGGTGCATCCAGCAGACCTGGGTTTGATTCCCACAACTTCCACTTACATACTGTGTGACCCTGAGCAAGTCACTTAACCTCTCTGTGCTCCAGAACACACCTGGAAATGACCTGCTGGAAACCATTGTAAATGAGTCACTGTCTCAATGGTATATCCATGTCACATGAATAAAAGTAAACTGCTGCATTATATGAGAAACATACACAATATACAGTATTTATATTCTTGCTGTATATGTATTGTGTAAATAAAGATATGTGATAAACAGGAGAAATTATATTTGATATATACATAGTAGACTATTTCAGTTGGACCAGCATAACATTCTGTGGTAATTTGCATATGCAGCCCATGATGCTTTGCATTGTGTGGGCATGTGTGATTTTGTATTTTCTTGTATACATAGTAGGTTAGTTTTTTTGCAGAATTCATTTACTTTAAAGAAGCAGTACTTGTTAGTCAGCAAAAAATGCCATCATATGTTTTTATAAAAAAATTATTTCTGACAGCCATAGATTAATCCTCAGTGCATTTTAAATTTTCACAGATATTAGTAAAGCACTTTTATAGCTTATTATGTACTTAATGGTTCACATCATTAAAGGTGGCAGCCACTTCCAATTTTTAAAAATATATTCGGTTGAAGTTACTTGTTGACTGTAAATACTACATTCTTACTGTGGATGTATTAGAATGGTGCTCTCACGTGTTTTTGATGGTAAACAGCACAGTACTGTGTCAAAATAATTGTTTTTATGGTGGGCATGTTACGGGAGTGGGAAGTTTTGAAATCGTCAGAATCCTATAGATCAGTTCAACGATGAAAGAAAATGAAAAAAAAATATGTACTGTACGTTTATGTTTTTGCTAGGAATACATTATTGCTAAAAAAAACAACACGGGGAGTAACAAATACTGCTGCGTTAGCTTCATGGCTTTGTCTATGGTTTGCTATACATTGGTGCAAATATATTGTCTGTGTATGGGTCAGATATTTTTCTAAACAGGACAAAGCAAACAAAGTAAGGAAAGGTAAAACAGCTTTATTTATCATTCTCAGTTGTCATGGAGCTCAGGGCACTTTACAAATTAGAATGAAGGCCATCAAGGCAGACAACACAGCACTTCATAAAAGAACCATAGAATTTGACAGCAGATAAGGACCGCTTTTCCAATCAGTCTGCCCATTTTCCCTTACAGTATCACCGCAGACTCTGCTTCATCTCTGGCTCTCCCCCCACCCCAATTCCTTTCCACTAAGATTCCCTTGTGCCTATCCAATGCATTTTTGAATCCCAGCCTTGGTTCTGCTCCCACAGCCTCCACTGGAAGGCTGTTCCAGGAATCGGGCACTCTTTCTGTGAAGAAGTACTTCCTTACACCTCTCCTGAATCTACCACTTTATCATGGGTGCAATCACTATGGGGGATAAGGGGGGCCAGCTCCCCCCAACTTTTTAAGCCCTGCAAAATGGCCAGTGAAACTGGCATCATCATGAAAGACTTGGTTGATCCATCTCCCCCCAACTTTCTAGCTATGGTTGTACCAATGTGCTCCATCTATTTTGCACTCCCCCCCCAAGTTTCTGTACCACAAGTGCATTATTTTGTACTTTTTTTGCATTGAAATCCAGTGGCCATACACTTGACCACTCCTTAAGTTTTCTCAAGTCTCTGCTCATGCTTTCCACCCCCCCCGCCTTGCAGATTTTGGTGTCATCCGCAAAGAGACACACCTTCCCTTGCAGCTCCTCTGCAATGTCACTTATAAAGACATTAAAGAGGACTGGTCTCAGCACTAATCCCTAAGGCACCCCACTAGTCACTCTCCCTTCCTCAGGAGTGAACTCTGTTTACCACCACCCTCTGTTGCCTAGCCTCTAACCAGTTTCTTACCCAATTTACTACCTTTGGACCCACTCCTAAGCTATCCAGCTTGCTTACTAGTCTCCTATGTGGAACAGTGTTGTAAGCCTTACTAAAATCTAGGTAATCCATGTCCACTGCTCCATGCTTATACAATTTCTTGGTCGCCCAGCAAACTAAATCTCTCAGATTCATTTGAAATGACGACCCACCACCCCCACCCCACCCCGGTGAATCCATGCTGTCTTGCATAGGTCTTGTAACCTACTGAATTCAAGATATTCCACAATCCTTTCCTTTAGCAGTGATTCCATTAACTTTCCCACCACCAGTGTCAGGCTGACTAGTATAACTGCCAGCCTCCTCCCTACTACCAATTTTGTGAAGTGGTACTACATCTACCTTCTTCCAGTCCTCTAGAACTACTCTTGTTTTCAGTGAACTGTTAAATATGACTGCCAGAGGTGCAGCTAGTACCTCCCAGAGCTCTCACAATACCCTTGGATACACTCTGTCTGCTCCCATTGCTTTGTCTAATTTCAGATTAGCGATTCTCTTGAGGACTCTTTACTCTTAAAAAGCACAAGTGTCCACCTCCCTCCCTCCAAAGCTCCTGTTACTTTTTTGTGCCCCCCTTTCCCTTGCTCTGTTCCTCCACCATACCTAAGTGATCCCCCAACCAAGTCATCCCTGAGGCATTCACCCATCTTTATAAAATCTGCCCTCCTGAAGTCCAGAACCCTCACCTTTGTGTGGTTCAGTTCTTCAGCCATCCTTATACTGAACCACACTGTACAATGATCAGTGGTCCCCAGGTGGCCTCTCATCTTGATGTCTGCAACAATGTCACTGTTAGTGAGTACCGGGATCAATATTGCCCCATTACAATGGGTTCATTGACTAGTTGCCCAGAAGAACGCCCCCTGCGGGGAGTCCAGGATGTCTTTTCCTGGCTGAAGCCACAGCTGGAAGGCTCCAATCTGCATCTGGCAGACTGAAGTCCCCCACCAACAATACCTCACCTTTTTTGCCATCTTACCAGTGGCGTCCACCAGTACTTTATCTAACTCCTCGCCCTGTGCTGGCAGTCTATACATCATGCCAGTGCAAATAGTACCTCCATTTCTTACCTGCAGTGTGACCCACAGTACCTCTCTCCCTCTCGTATTCCCTGAATCTCCATTGCTTTCATGTTTCCCCTCACATAAAGCACCACACCCCACCCTGTCCTTCCTGAACAGAGTGTAGCCTGGTATGGCCATGTCCCAATAATGACTTTCCATGCTCAATGACTCAGTAATGGCCACAATATCCAGGTTGGTGTCTGCCATGATTACTTCTAGGTTTTATTATCTTATGTCCTAGACTTCAAGCTTTTGCACTTGTTGCCTTCCAGATTTTACCACTCTGCTTGTTACCCTGCTTCCTTTTTGCCCTCCCTCCTTTTCCCCTTACTTTTAATGCTCCTATTCCCATCCCCCTTCATTATTACCACCCTGATTCCTTTATTAATTTGCACCCTGGGGGATTCCTTTCCCCTTGGGTTCTCCCTACTCTCTACATTAGCCTGGGTGGCAGATTCTGCCTCCCTGATTCCTTCTATAACCCCCCCCAGCTTGCTTAAATGTTCATCAAAGAAACATTTAAACTCTCCACTGAGAACTATGGTTCCCGTCATGGATGGATGCAGACCATCAGCCCTGTATAGGCTCTTATCCCTCCACGTGGGTGCCCAGTCCCCAATATAACCCAACCCCTCTTCTCTGAACCATTCCTTCAACCATGAGTTGAAGCTCTTGGTGTGGAGATCCCTCTCATCCCACCTGCTGTTGACAGGCAGCACCTCAGCAAAAATCACTGAGCATGCTAACTAAGACCCCTCCCTAGCTCATTAAACTCACCCATGCTATCTCCCTCCCATCCTGCTGCCCTAGCAATTCTCAAGATTCACTTCCCATCCCTCTAGGCCATGGTGCTGTGAAGGCACCTAACCTCCCTCTCTCTCCCTGTGCTATTCCCAAATCTATCCCCCTCACAATCAAGTCCCCCACCAGAAGTTATTTCCTCCTCCTCCTCTGAAGTCCTCTTCCACTCTCCTTGGTGTCTCCACTATGAAAGAACCCCACATCCTCCCTGGTCCCTACTATGGGTGCTTCCTCCCAGCAGTCCCACCCCACAAGAGTGATGTAGGAATTAGGTAGTGGTACTGGTTGAGGAATGTGCCTCTGACCCACCACCCCCACCCTTTCAGAGCCCACTATAATCCAGTCATTCTTCCTCTGTGACATCTTTTGAGGTAACAGTGGCAGACATGGTGGCCCCTGGGTGGGGGAAGAGATCCCCTAAATCTGTTCCAACTCAGCCTGGAGTCTAGCAGCCTCCTCCCTCAACACAGAGAGGTGTATGTAGATGGGGTCAGCAATGCAGTCTCCAGAAGATCTGAAAAGTACCACCCCACAGCCGCTGTACTGAACCACTCCATGTTCCTTCTCTGCCTGTGTTACCTGAAAATACTTTTGTCCCCTTACTCCTGGGAGGGAGTCGCTAATCTTTCCCTTATTTCTGTTGTTTGCTATGCCCTTTTGTGCTTTTACTGTAGACAGGGTTTTTTCCCTGTTACCCCCTCTCAGCAAATAATACCCTTTTGTCTGAAGAGCTTTCCTCCTTCATTTACCTTCTAACCTTTCTCCACTTTTTCTCATTGTTATAGCAGCAATTTCACCTTCCCCTAACCTTTTGCTACTTGGCCCTCGATAGATTGCTATTAGTGTTCCCCTGAACCCTGTTTAAATCCCTTTATACCCCTATTCTAGCTAGGTTATTGCTTCTATTTTCAGTTTTGGCCTACCTTTGACCTTCTACCCTGCCCAGCAGTAAATGTTATGCACTAGGGGACAGGTGCCTTACCTTAGTTGACCTGCAGAGTTCCATGCTGCTCTGCTTCCTTCTGAAGATGCCTGCTGACACCTAAGATGTAAGTCTTGCATCTGTTCCACTCCTTTGCTGTTCCACTCACTCACTGGAACATGAATGTGTGTGGAGACAGGTTAGGAGTGCTTCTTTTTAAGCAGGTGGAACTGCTCCCTTACACCTTCCTGATTGGCTAGTGACCGTGCAGATCATGCCTCCTCAGCTGGCCACCAACCCACTTCCTGATCTCCTGGAGAACACAAGTACATTACAGCATAGTTTTGAAACTCCCATAAGAGAATCAAGTGATTTATGGCTTTTGTTCTCCTTAGCTTGAACTTACACCCACTGTCTGGCTGGTAGTTAGTTCCATGGCTGCACCTGAAAACCCCGCAAGCTGTGGCTATTTAACACAGATCATGGCTCCCCTACACTGACCTGATTAGCTGGTGTGCTGTGCAGGTTCTGTCTCCTCAGCTGGCTGCATGCCCGCTTTCTGATCTCCTGGAGGAGTAAACAAGTAAATTGCAGCTTAGTTTTGAAACTCCCTTTGGAGTAGCAAGTGAGTTACGGCTTTTGTTCTCCTTAGCTTGAGCTTACCCTGCTTTCCAGCTGGCGCTTAGCCCCGTTAGTGTGTTCCAAAAATGCAACAAGCTGCAGCTATTTAAAACAGATCATGGCTCCCCTACAATGCCCTGACTGCCTGGTGTGCTGTGCAAGTCCTGCCTCTTCAGCTGGCTGTTTGTTCTAAACAAACACATCTATACAAACATCAGTACACTTTAATAACAGGAGACAATGTTATCTAGGGGGTTACAGCACCAGCTTGAGAACACAAAAATCACAGGTTCAAACCCGAACAGAGCCAAATATTTACTGTGTGGCCTTGGGCAAGGCACTTAACCTCCTAGTGCTTCAGCCCACCCAGCTGTGGAAATGGGTAAATGCAGAAACCCATAGGAAATTAGATGATACATATCAGTTGGGTTATCCTGGGTAAATAAACTGCAAAAACATCAATGAATAATTTTTTTTTTTTTTGGTAACTGGATAAGACCCACTAGCCATAAGTGTCTGTTTTCATGGGACAACCCAGGAACACTGGGGAGGTTAAATGACTTCTTCAGAGTCACACAGTATGCAACTGGAGGCTGTGGGAATCAAACGCAGGTCTGCTAGATGCACCAAGTTCATTCACAGATCATTACACCAACCTTAAGGCTATATTACCTACCCAAATAAAAAAATTAACTACAGTATTTAGACCCAAAGTTTGAGAACCAATCAAGCACATACTGAATATGAGTTACTATACACAAGGGGTGGGATATTCAAAAGGGTTGCTCCATGCGCAACAGGGTTGCTCATGCGCAAGTCCAAAAGTGCGCCATTTTGCAATATTCAGCAGGAGGCAGTTGCGCCACCGAAAACATGCTGAGCAACAGCGCAATGCAAATGAAGGCATGCACAACCGAAGGGGGTGGATCCATGCATAAAGAGTGCAATGCGATATTCAAAGACTTGCGCAATGCGCAACAGCGGAACAGCCGGAAATTGCGCACTAGCGGAAATGAGCCAAAATAAAAAGGCTCAAGGAAGCAGCGCAAGAACGCTACAAGGATGCCAAGTGTGGTAGAGAGAGAGAGAGAAAGGGAAAGACAGACAGACAGACAGACAGTGACAGGCTAGGGCAGGCAAGGCAAGCGTGGGCCATAGGCTGGAGAGGCCAGCGGGGGGTGCCCGGTGCAGTGGAAGTAGCAGTGAGGACAGCGGGGGTAATACAGCAACACCAGCCGGGGGGGTCAGAAGCCAGGGAGATGGACAGTGCCAGCTTCCACATGGAAGCTGTAATGAGGGGGGTGAGAATGTAAGCTGCAGGGGGATGAGGCCGTGGAAGGGCCCGTCGGCGGTATGCCCCCAACAGGCAGTACCGTGCCCGCATCAGCTATGAGCTGTACACAGATGTAGAGATCGTGGGCCGGTACTGCCTGAACAGGGCAATACTGAGGCGGCTCTGTGAGCTGTGCAGTGATGTGATGCAGGCACCCTCATGACGGAGTCACGCTCTGTCAGTGGAGACCAAGGTGACAGCCTGCATGTGCCTGCTCACCATGGGCACCTTCCAGAGGCTGACAGGGGATACCACAGGCATCACACAGTCGACCACGTCATGCATCCTCACCCAATTCCTCAGCGCACTGCTGCCACATGCTGCGGAGTACATCCATTTCCCCAGCACCGCGGCAGAGCATACAGCAAACATGCAGGAGTTCCACAGGGTAGCACGTATACCTGGCATGCTAGGGGCCATAGACTGCACCCATGTGGCCATTCGCACGCCACCTGGCCCCGATGGGGCTGCATATAGGAACAGAAAGGGCTTCTCCAGTGTCAACTGCCAGGTGGTGTGTGATGCCACTGGGCGCATAATCAATGTCTGTGCCACACACCCTGGTGGAGCACATGATGCCTTCATATGGCATCAGTCCACACTGTGCCATCGATTCGAGAGTGGGGACATCCCCACAGGCCATCTAGTGGGCGAGTACGGATGTATGGAATGCAAACTCGGGGCAAGGGTGGGAATGCCACAGGTGCCATGGTAGTGGCACACAGGGATATGGGCAATATGGACCTGAACATGATACTGATCTCCACTATCTCCACACAGGTGACAGCAGATACCCACTCCGTCCCTGGCTGCTCACACCGTACCGGCGCCCCATGACCCCATCGCAGCAACGCTATAATGAGGCACATGCTTCCACATGCAACATCATAGAGTGGGTGTTTGGGATGCTCAAAGCATGCTTCCAATGCCTAGACACCTCTGGTGGTGCCCTACAGTACAGCCCCCAAAAGGCCTGTGGGATATTCCTGGCCTGTTGCATCCTGCACAACTTGGCCAAAGACTGTGGGATAGCCCTACAGGTTGAAGAGGACAGTGATGGGGCGCCAGTGGCGCCGTGTTGATGGTGATGAGCAGCCCCCAGGACGGCGGGACCCCGACTGATCCGCAGGCCCAGCTGCACCGGGACACCATCACAGAGGAGCACTATGCACAACACAGGTAAGTCAAGGGACATGTGCAACCAACACTGTCCATCGCAAACCACAGGCACACAGGGTAACACACCGGGTGCATGGCGGCCAGGGAGTGGAAGGGTCAGGCATACAAACATACCATCAGGGAGGGTGAACACTCATATGGACACACACACACCAGGCACAGAGCGTACATGGGCAGATGCACAGCACAGCAGAACCGACATTGCTAACACACAGAACCATCGACCACCCCCACCACCTGTACTGTCCAAGTACGTGTGTCAGATGCTGGGCACCCTTGCACCTTGGTGTACAGTACAACGCAGGCATCATCATGCACATGCACCTGTGGACAGCAGTTGGGAGGGTGTGCAGGTGGTCCGTGTGTCGGCGTGTTGAGCAGAGCACCTAGCAGTGCACTGCCCACCATGACACACATTGCACACAGGGCAGCACCAGACAGGGCCCGCACTGGGAGACAGGTCAGTCATGTAGCATTGTCCCACGGCCACCGTGGATGTGTGGGCGGCCCCGCTGTGACCCAACAGCCCTGGCAGGCTGAGCAGGGGCCACATGGGGTGGCACTGTTGGACCACCAGGGTCCCACTCTTGTGAGGCAGCGACTTTGCCCGCACAGGGGTCTGCAGCATGCCCGAACAAACCTGCACCAGGGGTGCTCAGGATGCCAAAGCAGAACCCGGCGCCGACAGGCCTGGTGTCGCCGGCGCCGGGACGGGGAGTGGAAGTGAACTGTGGGGGTGTGCGGTACAGGGCACCTGACTGTGTGCCCAATGTGTCCAACGACAGAGACCACTGCCTGGGTCAGCCTGTCAATGGCGGCGGTCACATCCATCCGCATACGAACCAGCTCTGCACGGTCCAGAGCACACTCCCTGCTGTGCCACTCCACAGCCACAGACAGTGCCTCCACGGACATTGCAACCCACCTCTGCTGCTGTACTGATTCCTGCAGCAGGCGGGTGTGCTCGTCCAATGGGTACTGTGCCCCAACGGCATCCTGTCCCCCAGGGTGTGGAAGGTCCTGATGCACAATACCCCTTGAGTGCTGTTCGCCAGGACCAGGAATGGGCAGATCAAAGGGCGGCGGACATGTGCCACCGCTTGACACTGTACCCCCAGACCTGGTGGGTGACTGCTGCTGCTGCCCCTCCAACCGCTGTGCCCCAGGGTCCACTCGTTCCACCGCTGTGGCCGCAACAGTGCCAGACACCTGCACAGCCACTGGTGCTGCCCCACCGGTGCTGACAGGCACAGCCTGGGACTGTGCCAACATGCTGGTACACAAGTTGGAACCAGAAAGGCCCAGGGGCACGTGCTGGCCTGCTGTGTGTCCATCATGGGACACACACATATCACTGCCCATTGCAGTCCTTGCATCATCAATGGTGCAGGTACGTGCTACAGCCACAGTCACAGCGTGCTGGCATGCTTGCATGCCAGACTGCTGAGACACAGGCTGTGCACCCCCCACACCCGAATCACCGACACCAGAGTTGGCGGCCCAGCATGCATGCTGCTGCAGTGCATGCTGGCTGGTGACGAGAGGTGGATGGACCCTCCTCCATGTCCAGCAGGTCATCATCACTGCCTGGACCCACCACCACCGTCTCCTGAGGCGAACAGGATCTGTAACAGAAGAGAGTACATGTAGGTGCATGTGAACAACCTCCCCCAACACCACCACCATGTCATACCGTGCAGTGATGGAGCTTCCACCTGTTTGGAATCCACCTCCTGAGTACGCCCTTATATAGCGCTCCACTGCATTGATGCAGCCAGTCTCTCCTCAGCCAGGGTCAGCTCCAACACCGCTGGCTGGCCCCCTTCAGTGCCAGCGCGTGCCGCCCTGAAGGCTGCCACCTTCTCCTTCAACCTCCTGCGGTCTGTCCCCATCTTCTTCTTGCATTCCTGCATGCAGCGCTGGTGGCTTCCGTGCAGGTTCACGGCCCAAGCTACCCCCTCCCATGCAGCCGTACAGGACTGAGGGGTGCCCCGCCGTCCACTCAGTAGTGGCTCCTCCTTAAGGTAGGCCTGGAAGAGGGCCCCTGTCTCTGCTGGGGTAAAGTTGGGCCTCCTCCTACGCCCACCATCCTCACCCTCACCTTGTCTCTGCTTGGTCATGGCGATCTGTATGGGGGGAAGTGGACACCTGTCACTGTGCAGTCTACAGCATTTTCCCATGACCATTGTCCAGAACATCACACAGCATGCAACTCACCTCTCACCTGCAGTACCCGAATCTGGCCAGTGCAGCCCAGTGTCACACATTTATAAGCGCAATGCATGCAAATTAGGAGTGGAGCAACTATAATGAGATGCAAATCAGCGCCACTAAGCCTTTGAATAGCTGATCGGATGATTTGCATGTCGGCTGAATATCGCGCAGTTGCGCTTTGCACAATATGGTTGAGTCGGCTGAGCCAATGGCGCAGATCTGTGACTGTGTGGTAAACTGCATTGTGCATGCTCAGATAGCTTACGCAGGCATCTGCCGCACTGTTGACGTGCTGTGCGTGATCGGCAATTCAGGCCATGGCCACCATTGTGACAGTGGCACTACAGCACTGGGCACTATATGGCGCTGTGGCACTACTGTGCAATAGTCACTGTGGCACTGAGTACATGGGTGGTCGGTCGCGCAGGATGCCTCGTCAGGCAACAATAAGTGGCCTTGCGTCATTGCCTATGACCTGGTGTCCGACCTTTGCCCCCTGGTGCTGTTCGGCTGCCATATGTGCGGCTATTGTGCTGTCTGGTGACGCGCTTGCGCGAACTGTGGGCGCTGTTTGAACAGTAGCGATTGGAAATTCTATGGTGGTCTATTGTGCAACATCTCCACGTGGGGTTCACGGTGCAGCGGGCGCCATATTGCCTGCTGTAAAGTTAGTAGCATGGCATGCAGGAAGGCAGTGTAATGGGCCCGTGGAGTGGCCAACAGGTAGCCCTGGTGGAGCCCACTATGGGGCACTGTGGTGAGTGCCCTCACCATAGCTAGAACCAGGTCTGGCAGCAAGTGGCCAGTGACCTGGTGGGGGTCACTGGGCAGTGCCGGTCAGCTGAGCAGTGCCGGCACCGGTACAGTGACCTCCGCAGGAGGGATCCTGAGCTCCATGGGTGGCTACGGTCACATGCCAGGAGGGGCGTGGTGCTAGGCCAGGTGGGTGTACCGTCTGTGCACCTGTATTCTCTGTAGGGGTGTGACTGTGTTTTGGTGGATGTGCATAGGTGATGGCTCTGACATGGTTGGCTGTGTCAGTGTGTGCAGGTGTGAGATGCATGGGGCTGGCTGTGTAGGCAGGCACTCTCACTGGGGCAGGGGGCAGTCTGCTTTGGAGTCACACTGATATGTTTTTCTCAACATTTGTCTCCCACAGGACGGGCGGAGAGGATGCAGGCACGGGGTGAGGAGGGCCGTGCCAGGGCCCCGGTGCCGGTCGGTGGTGCTGTGGGTGGTGCGCCCAGCAGCAGCAGCAGCGGCAGACACAGCTGCTTGAGGAGTGTGAGTATCATTACTTCATGGATGCTATTGCATGCTGGGGGGGCATGACCACCAGCCATGCACAACACAACCATGCACGACACAGGTGACATGCATCACTGTCCAGTGTCACAGCACGTCTGTGTATGCATCACTGGTGGTCCATGCATGCACTGGGCACATAGCTGTGTAACTGGCATCGCACCACGTTGCCACATCACTTGACAGCCTTGTTTGTGCTGTGATGGACATGGGCAGTGTGTGTGTGTGTGTGTGTGTGTGTGCAGTGGTGCACATAGCTGGTGCCGCCTGTTTGTGATGGCCATGTGCATGTTCACTGTGGGTGGGTGCATGCCATCACAGGTGCTGGACATTGGGCTATATGGCTTGCAGGTTGGGTGGTGTTCAGGGTTGCGGTCGGTCACAGCCATTGACTGTGTTCCCATTTTCCTAGGCCTCACTGTTCTCAGGAGGATACAGCGGGAGCTACATGGGCTGACGCAAATGTCCCTGGACAACCAGGCCATCCTCAGGGACATCCAGTGACATGGCCTGCGGAGGAGGCATCGCCGGGAACAGCAGCACCGGGTGGAGGAGGACCAGCCTACTGGGCCTTAGGCCAGATTACCCTTCCCACTTCACCCATCCCTACCACCCTGCCTTCCCTCTCCAAGTTGTTCATCCCTACCCCTTGCCCACCCCTACCTTGTACCCCTACCCCCCCTTGTAAATAGTTATGGTTGATTGTTTTGTGCTTTACATTTTGATAATACATTTATATTTTGTTATGAATACTGTGTTGGTCTCTGATTTGCAGCTGGCTATGGTTGCTCAGTTGCAGTGGTGTGCATGCCATCTGGGGTGGTATGGTCCTGGGTATGTGTGTGTGTGTGTGCGTGTGTGTGTGTGTGTGTGTCTGTGTGCGCGTATGTGTGCATGGGGAGGTATCTCCAGCATGGCAGTGACTTTCTGTTGGTCTTACCGTCTGCTGCCACCCACTGCTGGGTGCACAGGGTGTGTCTGGCTTGTATGCTTCTCTGCTGCACGGGGTTGACGTGTGCCGGGGGGGGATGCATGGTTTCCTGCAGTGCCAGTCACTGCACATGGGTGGTGTCTTGGGGTCATGGTGCAGGGTGTGCTGTGCGTACGGGGGCTGATGTGCACTGTGGTTGTCAACCCCCTGTGTGTGGCACTCTCAGCCTGCCAGTGGTTGTGCTGGGGCATCATGGCTCTGCTGTGCTTTGTTGGCTTGTCTCCATGGGCCAGTAGATCATCTGTCCCACCCCCAGTGATGCTGTGCTTGGGGTGTGCAGGTGTTTTGTTGGTTCTGCAGTGTGTTCCTGTGCCCATGTGTGGCATGGCTGGCAGTGGGCCCCAGCCTGCCTCCCTGGATGTGCAGCTATGGCACCTCTGGACTGCTCAGCTGGGCTGCCCTGGTTGCGCTTTAGCGCAAGCCTTCTGCTCAGCTTCCTCTTCCTGGTTGCGCTATGGCGCAGTTTGTGCGATATTCAGACATTGGCTGCTTGCGCAATTTGTTCTGCTCCATGTTTGAATATCGCGTCTGTTGCACATATGCGCAATTGATTTGTGCTTGCTCCTGCTGTTGCGCACATTTTGGGGGCAGTTTGAATATCTGGGCCAATGTATTTTATTTATTTTGTGAATAGGAGCTGTCTACTAGCTGTGTTAATATTTTTGAGTATTCTTCACATATTGTGTCAAATTACTGCTCCAGAAAATGTAATCACTTCTGTTGCATTTTTTTAAAAGAGGTTATTAAAAGCACAGCTCTCAGCTGTTAGCACTTCAGTGCCCAAGTGTTAATATGAATTCAGAACTTGCTAATGTATTCTGAGCAGCACCATAGAGAAATAATGGAAAACTTTTACTAATAGCTAGAGCACTTTCCTTCTAAGTACATTTTTGGTATGATCTCAAAGATAGAACAACACTCATCTAGACGCAGTATACTGTACTGCTACTACAACTCTGGTATCTCGAATCTGTAGTAAAAACATGATTTCTTTCATAATTATTGTAAAATTCTACTTCATCAGCATTTCAGTTGGGCAGCATGGATGCTATTTTGCCACTTACAGTACTGAGCAGCTGCATAAGCATTGCTGAATCAAGACTAAAGCCTTATAAAAACATTTGCTGAAGAGTTGCAACTCAGCTTTGCAGTACACTGTGGCTAAACTGCAGATGTGTTTCAGTTCAGCTGCAAAAGCATTTCATAAAAGTTGCTCTTGAGCTGGTAAAGTGCTGAAAAACAATGCAAAGTGAGTTGCCAATGCATTGCCTTTAAAAAGCAATATGAAACCAGCTCATTGGCATGCACTTTAATGTAGACTGTACTGTATTAGTTAGAAAAAAGAAGTGGGATCTAAATAGCTTAGTGGATGAGTAGCGAGTTAAGGAACCTTTGACCTCTAGGTCACTGGTTCAAATTTAGTCCAAGTCGGTAGTGGTCGAAAGTCATTATAATGTGTGAAATGAGTTGTGGTGGTCTCAGTCTAGTCCCCAGTATGTATGTATCCATATCACAAAACCACAGAACACAGCTGGCACTAATTGGCAACATTGTTGGCAGTCTGCATGAGGCCAAGGACTGAATTGTGATGCAGTGTGAACTAAACTCTTACCGACTGTATTTGGTGGTCCTGCATAATAGGGTTGAAGCACACTAGTGGTGCAATGTGGGGACATATGCACAGTGAGCATACTGTGTCTGTTAAAGGGATAAAAAGAGGGCATCAGTTTCTAGTGCTGTGAGTCCACACCCTTAACAAGCACTCAGTTCCCAAGCAGAAGGAAAAAAAAAGAAAATAGAAGATTAAAAAGAAACAAAAATCAACAGCAATGTCTTAGCACTATATGAAAGAAGTAAGTCAAATTAAGGACATGGCTATGTCTGATCATATAGCTAATCTTCTTCTCCATAGACAGAGGAACATTTAAAGACTAGCTTAATTACCTGAAACACTACATTCCAGAAAACAGAATTACAAATACAGCCCTAAGGGTGACTGTGTTTTTGAGTCCAACTGGGCAAGAGACTTACAGGGTCCTAGTAGAGCCACCATCACCGGAACAGCCTAGAGAAAAATCTTGCTCGTAATTAGACAAAGCCTTTAACAAGAACAATGGGGGCATGTAATGAAGCTAAGAGGGGGAAGTTTAAGAGAGATGTGCAGAAATACTTCTTCACAGAAAGGGTGGTGGATGACTGGAACAGCCTACCAGAGGAGGTAGTGGGGCAAAGACTGTGGAGAGCTTCAAATATGCATGGGATAGGCACAGGACCATATTAGGTAGAGGAATGGGGGAGGGAGTGACACTCATGACCAGCTGGGGTCAGCGGTGACGAAATAGGAACAAGGAGTAGACTGCATGGGCCTAAAGGTCCTTTTCTGCCAACCAAATCTATGTTTCTATGTTGAAAAGTTACTACACAAGAAAAATAGTGATCATGTTTCTCCACCAAAGCAAATCTAAAAGTCATTTCAGGAGTATTTGTTCACATGGATTTAAACTGGAAAAAATTGGTCAAGCGTGTCATACTGAGTTAAACCTGTTAATTAAATTTGAACCCATGGAACCAGAGACTCCTAAAATTACTTTAGATTTGCTTATTTGCTGAAAACAAACTTAATAGCCTAGAGGTATACATGTGTTAGTGCTGTGTGGAATAAAAATAAATTTCACAGTATTCTCTGTTGAAATAGGAAATTTTATTGTGAAATTCTGCTACGTGAAGAATGTCAAACATCTGAAATGTTGACACTGCCCAACATTGCAAAATGCAGAGATCTGTGTAAAAATTTCCACATTTAATGAATTTGGGCAGATGTGAAGCTAAGACCTGGACTTTGCACCAGTGCTCCATTCCAATAACTTCCTCACCAACCTCTCAACAGCTCTAATAACACTTCAGTCTCATACTCAGTTCTTCAGGAGCACATCCATGTGTGGCCCCGTTCTTAGGTGCCCATTATTCCATCCAGTGTCTGGAGGTGCCATTGTACTGCTCTAGCAGGTAAGAATTTCCTCCCTTGCTCACTACTCTCTCCCATTATGCCTCTCTTGTTTCAGAGTTTTGGTTTGGTTCCCTCACATTACCTCAGCTCTTTCCTTTCTTGCCAGCTTCCTTTCCTTTTACTTCCTCTGTTCCTCTGGTTCTTGGTGTTTCTCTTTGTCTCACACCAAATTATGGGAGGCAATATAGCACAGTGGTTTAAGGCTCTTAGCTGCAAATCTGGAGACCTGGGTTTGAATCCCACAGCCCCCACTTGCATACTGTGTGACCCTGAGCAAGTCACTTAATTTTTCTGTGCTCCCATGTTGCACCTGTAAACAAGCTTTCAGCTTAGTGTGCGTCACCTGGTTAAACAACTGAGAAACAAAAAGTCCACAGGAGAGTCTGACTTCACTTCTTCTCTTATTGATTCCCCTAGCTGTGGCTTTGGGGCTTGCCTCCCACCCTCATTCCACTTAGCCTGTTTTCTTGTTGCCCTTAAAGCCCTTCTCTGTATCCACACCACTCATGACTGCTTCTGTGCCTACATTTTCCTTGTCTCAACTGTCCTGCAAGCACAGTAGATAAGGCAGCTTACCAGATACTGACCAGACTTTTAAACAGTGGAGGTAAATGGCAATCACTGTGTTTCACTGCACTGTTTAAAAGACTGGTCAGTAAAACATGGCACTGTCCGCCATGTTCAAGATGGTACCAGAGTTTCCTGCTGCATGTGCAAGTCGCTGCACATGCGCAGAAAACTCCAGAGCCATCTTGAACATGTATGGCGTGCCATGTTCTCCTGCCTGTTCGCTGCAGCTGTACCAGCACTGGCCAGTGTTTGTTTTTGTTTTGTTTTTTTTTTGCTGTGTGCATTCCTACACTTCTTTTATTTCTGATTTCTGCTGTATTTTGCACTGTTGATATATTGCAGTTATTACATAGCATTATTATACTGCACAAATAAATTACTTATACAGATGAAAATTATTTTGCTAGCTTTGTAAGTACTACTAAGATTATTTTTTCTTCGTACTCTAAATTGTCCCCTTGATCCCTTCCCCCACAATGCCTCCAAAAATTAGTTGTTCTCAGCACAGTAGGCCTTTCCTAGTGAAAGTGCACTAAATCAATAAATAAATAATCTCCCAATTGGTTGGGGCCACACCGCTATGTGTCCAAGCCATTGCTTCTTTCACTGTATGCTTGGTAGTCTGGGAGTATGCACTGAAGTATCATGCCCAGCTACTCACAGGAGCAGAACTTTAGAGACCTATCAGTTTGGAGCAGGGCTTGGATAAGGGTGCCCTTTGTAACTGGACACCCTTAAGCAAGCTGTCCCTCATACTGTGATGTCACTAAAGCCCTACCCTATAATGGACAACTCCTTCTACTTCAGTGTTTGGTCCCCCTCTCCCTTATTATTGAGAGCATAGGATACAACAGTGGATAGACTTTTTTGTTTGGCCCTCAACTAAATCAGTGCCATGAATATCCCTATCCTTGCTGGAAAGTATTGTGGGTAACACATAAAGAGGTGTGACATAACCCCTTAATTGTTTGTAAAGTTTTTGCTTCATTTAATTATTTACAAAGCCTGAAATACCCTATATAGTACTCAGAATCAGCTATATTTGTAAGCCTGTACCATATTTAACAGTATATGGTGTTCACATCTCTGGGATCAGCTGCTGAATGCAACATTTCACAAAGGGTCTGGCACAGCCCTCCACTCACCACCACAGTCAGCTGCTGACTGATCTCACATAGAGCCCATACTGTACAATCAGCTGTTACAGGCACTACATGAGAGCTCAGTCAGTGGCCAGCCATGGTGGTGTGCGGGGGATTATGCTAGTTGCTGGATCTCAGGATTGGGATTGGGGGAGTAGGGTGGTGGAACAGAACCTGCCATGGTGGGGGTCTTCTAGACCACCAAGGACAGCTATATGCATTATACAGGCAGGTTGGGGTTCCTGAGAGGGGACCACTAGACCACCAGGGATTACTGGTCTTTTAGCTATGTGGGGATCAGGGCTTGGGAGAAACCACTAGACCACCAAGGATTACTTTTATTTATTCTATGTGGGGATCGGGGCTTGGGAGGGACCACTAGACCACCAAGGACTACTTCTATTTTTGCTAAGAGAAGATTGGGGCTTGGGAGGGGGACCTGGTCTGGCACACTCTGCTGATGCGGGGCATGCAGATGACCCCATAATGGTCATGCAAATGGCCCATTACCACCTTTCATGCCCAATGGGCTCATCTGCATGTTTAGGCTGAATATTGCCCATAGGGGCCATGGTACTAACCAGTGTGTGCCACGCTTTGCCACTATGGACGGTCTTCAGCCCAGTGCTCTGGTGGCATGACATTGTGCTCATCAGCACCCATAGACAATTGCCTGAACCAGTATTACAAGAAAAGGAATGTTGGCCAGGACATGGGGAGGTGGGATCCGATACTCTTTATTTTAAATATCTGTCTTGAAACATTCAGTTGCAAAAGGTTCTGACATTGGCTAACGCAACAGATAAGGGAATTTTTCCAATGAAATTTGACTCCTTAAAGGGACACTGTCAACCTGTTTTGCATCATATTATGTGTTAATACATCCCCCGGAGCCACTCATTGCTGAAAACGAGTGGTTTCACGTGCCTTCAGCTGAGCGAGAACAGCGAAGCGAAGCTGAGCTTTTAAAAGGAAAATAGAATCAAATCAAACTAATAGCTACATATATATATATATATATATATATATGTGTATATATATATATATATATATATATATATATATATATATATGTATTTTTAAAAACTCTCCGAACCTGCCTGTTTCCAGAGCATCAGCGAGTGAGACACGCATCACAGAATATTGTGCTAGTTGCTGGATCTCAGGGTTGGGATTGGGGGAGTAGGGTGATGGAACAGAACCTGCCATGGTGGGGGTCTTCTAGACCACCAAGGACAGCTATATGCATTATACAGGCAGGTTGGGGTTCCTGAGAGGGACCACTAGACCACCAGGGATTACTGGTCTTTTATCTATGTGGGGATCAGGGCTTGGGAGGAACCACTAGAACCTGCCCGTTTCCAGAGCATCAGCGAGTGAGACACTCATCACAGAATAAAAGCGTTTCGTGTGCAGAATGAAGGAGTATTCCGATTGGTCAGGAGTGCTACTTCAATTTATAATATTTCTAGTTAAAACCCCACGTTATGATTGCTTACCTTCTCTAAAATTCATTGATGTTGCTGTTTGTTTTGTCTGTCTGCTTGTTTAGTAGAACTGAAATGCATGCTAATGTACTGTATATTTATAAACAACTTTGTTTCATTTCAAATCCTATAACTATTCTTATTGAATACTTCCTGAACAGTAGAAGCACATCTAAATAGTGCCATCACTCATGGTGCAATCACCTCCTGAACTCCCACTGCTGGGGGAGGTCTTCGTGGACCTGACCAAGGCATTCAATCATATTTATCATTCCCTGTTAATACTTACATTATCTGAACTTGGTTTCTCTGACAATGTAGTTCTATGGATTCAGGATTATTGGTTTAATAGGTCTCCATTTGTCACTATCGGATCCTCTTCTTCATCTATTTTCTATATTGCATTTGGTGTCCCACAAGGATCTGTGCTGGGCCCCCTGTTATTCTCCCTTTTGTTAATAAGTTACCTTCCCTTTGTAAAACGTGTGTTGACTTTATGCTGATGATTTGATTCTTTATTCCCAATCAGCTAATATTCTCAATGTGGCCTCACAGCTGCAATCTGAATTTATTGAAGTTTGCAACTGGTTTAAAGATAACTGTCTGATCCTAAACCATAAAAAGACAAAATCTATGTTATTTTCTTCTGCTGGTATTATGAAGGAAAATCTTGCTTTAGATAATTACAATGATGAGGGTTTATTTCTTGAGCAAGTTTACAGATTTAAATATTTAGGAGTCCAGCTTGATCCTTGCCTGACTTTTCATATTCAAGTAAAGATAGTTTGTAGAAATGTCAATCAAAAAACTGGGTTTATTATATAAATTGAAAAAACATTTTTCTTTAGAAACTAGATGTGCAATAGCAAATGGGATCTTATTACCTCATTTTGATTATGCTGGAGGTTTATATTATTGATTGTCAGCAAAGGAAACAAATGCATTAATTGTTTTGTATAATAACATTTGTCAATTTGTTCTGGATTCTCCCTTGCATACTCATCACTGTCTTTTGTATATGCAGTTAGGATGGTTATCTCCCATATTGCAGCTTAAGTACAGTTTTGGGGGTTTAATTTATAAATCATTGTATTCTAAGACTCTTTTTCCATTGAGTAGTCTTTTGTCTATTCGTGATACAACTTTAAATTTGCAATCCTTTAAAGGGACCCTTCTTTTTGCCCTGCTTTCAAATACAAAAGCAGGTTCACGTTCTTTCTTGCATGGTGCTCCTCCAGTTTGGGATTCATTGCCAGAAAATGCCAGGTTTGCATCTTCATTGCTTAGTTTTAAGTCTAAACTAAAACATGTTTTATTAGAATGTGATGTTTGTACTTGTATGTAATGTATTGATTGTATTGTTTGTTTTTATCTAAACTAAAACATTTTTTATTGGAATGTGATGTTTGTACTTGTATGTAATGTATTGTATTGATTGTATTGTTTGTTTTTATATGTGTTTTTGGTTTTTGTTCAGGTGGAGCCTGAAAATGGACTTGTTCCAGTGCTCTTACCCAGTTAACAAAATAAAAATGAAATGAAATGAAATCACAAGTGGCTAGACTATCTTGAGGATGTTCTGAAGTCCAGAAAAGATGCAGTGGGAGTTGATCAAGGAGTGTAAACACACCTGTTTTTGTATGGTAACACCAGTGTGGTGGGCAGTCTGTTTTTCACTTTTTAAAAGGAAAATAGAATCAGAATCAAACTATCAGCTACATCAGCAATCTTTACAGAATGTTGGCAATCATAAAATGTGTTTTCTAAACTAGGGACACTCTGAGGCCTAAGTGGGTTGGCAGTGTCCTTTTAAGCAGAAAATGAAGTGTTTTCAATCTAGTAGGGCAAAATTACTTCTTTTAGAACAAAAATTTGAGACTGTAGCTAAAAAGTGTCAGGTTAATCCATATCAATGTTGTAAGGAATGGGTGAAAACTTTTTCATTGGTTTAAAAGTTTCTGATGGCAATTAACAGACAGATCAAAATAGAATGCTGAACATAGTACAGGAATATATTCATTCTCTCTTTGAAATCAATGGACTGAGATCAGAGGGGTTTGGACAATTTATGTCAGAAGTTCTGATACCTTCGATACCACAATATGTTGCTGGGGCTCTAGATGTGGAGGTTTCTATTCCAGTTGCCACTTGCTTCTCTGTCCACAGGAATGTCACCTGATGTAGAAGGCTTGCCAGTTAAACTCTATCAATTAATTGTTTCTTGGATTGCACTGGAGTCATGAATAGTATTTACTTACATCCTGAAGGGAGCAGGGCTTGATTTGATAACATGTCAAAAGGAATCTTGATTATGATGTATAAAATGGGGGCTGTAACATGGGTCCCAATTTGGAGACCAATAAGCCTTTTGAACTGTGATTTCAAAGTATTAACAAATAGCACTGCAATAGCAACACAGAACCTGAGATCCCAGGCACAAGCTTGCTCTGTAGCTGGGAGGGCTATCCAGGACAATCTTTGGATAGTAGAGAAATTGTGGATAGAGGGAACAGAGTAGAATTGGAATTCTTTCTCTTGACCTAATATCAAGGGAAAGCATTCAGTTTAGTGGCTCACAAGTATATGTGGGTGGTACTTATGGGATCCCCACATCCTTCATTGAATGGATGAGTCACCTGTATCAGCAGGCAACACCTCCCTCAAGCACATGGACTGCTGGGTGATGGGTGTGTCATTCAGAGAGGGGTTCGGCAGGCTGCCCCCTCTGCCCTCTGTGCTATGTGTTTTGTTTGAATTCTGTATTAAGAAAGTTGGATGCCAGTAATGTTGCAAAGGCAAAACAGTCTCCCAGAAGGTCATTGACAGTAAAATTATGTGTGTGTGCAGACAATATTTAATTAGTTTTTGTCTGCCTTTTAGTTCTAGATATCAATTCTGGAGAGTGAGAACAATTGAGGTTTTTACATACTTTTCAGTTTTTTCAGACTGAAAATAAATATGAGTAAAAGTAAGGGAATGGGGATTAGAAGACTGTCACAAGAGGGTTCACAGGAACTTGTTGGCATCAAGGTTTCAGGGATAAGATAGACATTTTGGGGGGTAACTGTCTGTAAGGGGAATATGGACATGGTAAACTGGCAGAAACAATTGACAGTGGCAGAAGGAAAAGTGGAAAGGTGAAAAACCTGGACCATGTCCAGGAAAAAAGGGTGTACGTATTTAAGACCTTCCTGTTGCCCATGTTTTTATACATCTCCTAAGTTTTCCCACCACCAGTTAGGCTAGAGGCATGACTGGCTGGGGCTTGTTTTCATTTACTGTGGGGACATAGACTCAATTCAGTTAAGGGAATACTCACATATAGACCAATTTCTATTTCAATTTTCAGTTTTGAATTATATTTTTTTATACTGGAAATGATGTGAGCAAAAATGCCCATTTTCACAAATGTCCAGTAGTACATAAATTCAAAGATACAGAGAACAAGGTAAAAACAATATTTGTAATATTTTATGATATTTACAATAGGGAGCAGTGTATATGACAGGATCTTCTAGATTAAAAAATAAATAAACAAATACAGCACACACAACAATACAGCCTATATTCAGATACATATAAACTCTAAGGCAGTTCAGGGGGTTGCCTACGGGGTAGGCACAAGTGGTGGATTGGAGGAGGTGGTCCTTGAGGGAGGATGTGAAAGCCCCAATTGAACTACAGACCTGACATTCAGGGGGTAGTTTATTGTAAAACTTAGGGCCCTTGTACGTGATGGAGTTCTGTGCATGCTTGGTGCAGTAAAAAGGGGTGTCGAAGATATGACAGATGGCCCCTCTTGCACTGCGCTTGGGAACTGATAAGGGGAAAAGTGAGTTAACACTGATCATCAGCAGGGTATGGTGAACTTTGTGTAGGAAAGAGAGCATTTTAGGTTGGAATCTGCCTTCAAGGGTGAGCCAGTTGAGGGACACATAGAGGGTACAGTGATGGGTCATCCGGGGAGGCCAGTCATGAAGCGTGCAATATTAATGTATGTAATCCTGAGTTTGGAGAAAAGGGGGGATGTGTTAGGGGGGAGTAGACAATAGAGCCATAATCAAGGAGGGGCAGGAGATGGTGAGGCGTAGTCTGGAGACGGGGATAAGGAACTTTCTGAGTCAATATAAGAGACCTAGCCTCATATGGATTTTCTTGATGAGGTTAGTAATATGGATACTGTAGATCAGGTGAGGGTCTAAGTGCAGACCAAGGTACTTGAGTTTGTAGTATGATGTTACCAAGTTTGTCTAAGAGGGATCGGCCTGTGACTGGGGCTTTTCTTTGGTCAGAGAAGATCATAAACTTGGTCTTCTTGGAGTTGAGAACTGTGCCTTTGGCAGAGAACCAAGTGTGTAGCTTGCTGAAGTCAGCCTGCAAATTACTGAACATTGTGGCAAAGTTAGTGTCGAGGCAGTACAGGGTGATGTTGTCAACGTGAAGGACTAGTTGGGTGGTTTGGTAGATGGAAGGGAGGTTATTGATGAAGAGTGAGAACAGGAGTGGGCCAAGGATGGAGCCCTGGGTTAACCCATATTTAATCGGACATTCAGTATAAAAATGACTGTTGATATTAATTTTCTGAGATCTGCTGGAGAGGTAGCTTCCGACCCGTTTGACGACGTTTCAGACATGTGCAACTGCAAGCCCTTGAGGATGTCTAGGAGAAAGCCATGGTCAACCACGTTGAACACCTTGCTCAGATCCACGGAGACAGAGCCTGTGTACTGGCCCTAATTGCTTGCCTTGAGGATACTACTGGTAAACCTGACCAGGGCAGGTTTGGTGCTATGTCCAGATATGAAACCATGTTGGGTAACAGAGAGCAAGTTATTGCAGTCAAGAAAGGTGGTGAGCTGGGTATGAACAACTTTTTCAATGATTTTGAAGAGGGGAGCAAGGAGGAAGATAGGTCGGTAATTCCCTGCTTCATTCCTTGACCCTGACTTGAACAATGGTTTGACAGTGGTGGTTTTCCACATGCTAGGAAAATAGCTGGAGCAGAGTGGATGGTTTAGTATGTTGGTGTTGGGGGCCGCAATGAATTAATGGCCAGTTTAAGGATTTTAAAGTCGATTCCATCCACCCCTTTGCTGGGTTTAGGGTTGTTACTTGTGATGAACTTTATGGTGTCCAAGGGATTTAGGACCCTAAAATGGAATCTGGGGCTGGGCTCGGATGTAGTTTTGGGTCAGGGGAGGTAACGGGTGTATGTGGAGGAGGGGGAATGGAGTGGGAGGGTTTATATTTATCAAGGTCACCAAAGAATGAGTTGAAAATGTTTGCTACTTCTGAGGGGTCACTAGTCTGCTTTCCACCTTGGATCAGAATGATAGGTTCTGTATTCTTGTGTTTCACGAGTAGTGAGTTGAGTGTAACCTAAAGTTGACAGCGGTTGGATGTTTCCCTGAGTTGTTTAGTATGGAAAAAGTCAATTTTGACTTTTCTGATGACTGATTTACACTTGTTTCTGAATGCTTTGTAGAGGGAGAGCTGGGCAGGGTCTCTGTGCTTGGTGTAACGGGCCAAGGTCTTGTCTCTGGTCCTCATCAATTTAATGATGTCAGATGATACCCATTCATTAACACATCCCCCAACCCTGATTTTTTTTGAGAGCAGCATATTTGTCACGTACACTGTTGAGGATGGTAGAGAATCTGTGAAGGATAGAGTCGAGGTTACCTGATGCAGTGGTGAATGACCAGTCAACTAAGCTAAGATCGTGTGTTATATTTTTTATGTCATTTTTTGTCCAGCAGCAAAGATGAACTGGGGGGTTTGGGGCACTGGGCTGACCATAGACAGCAGGTGGTGAGTGATCAGTGATGCAGTCTGGCAATACTCCAGAGTCAGTGATGGGGGAAAGGTTGGAGACAATGACCCAGTCGATTAGCGAGTGAGTACCTGTCTTATAATTTGGCCTTCTGGGTGTGGAGATAGGCTGGTGAAGGCCAAGGTCAGCGATGCAGGATTTGGTGGTGTCGGCTTGGCTGGAGACCCAATTTATGTTGAAGTCCCTCAGAAGAACCCAATCCCTGTTAAGAGGGAGGGAGGGAGGGAGTGTTTGAGGGCTAGCAAGGACTCCAGGTCGGAGGAAGGTGTTTCAGGGAGACAGGCGGTAGTGAAGGTGAGGGTTTTATTTTGTCCGAGAAATAAGTTAATGTAAAGGGTCACAAGCAGATGAACTCAGAGCTGAGATTGTGTTTGGTGAAAGAGAACTTGTTGGAAACGAAGAACATGCAGCTGCCCCTTTTTTCCCCGTCTGTCTTTCCTGACAGAGGTGAATCTGCAGAGTTCGATTTCCTGATTGGCGATTTTGTGAGAGAGCCAGGTTTCAGAGAAGCACAATAATGTCAAAGTCATTTACTGCTACCCAGGCCTGGAAAGTGCCTATTTAAGCTGGGAGACTCTGTATGTTCAGGTGGACTATGCTAATGTTTTTTCACTTTATTAGTGTGGGATGTAACAAGAATCAGGCAGGGGTTACTTGCACCAGGGTTTGGATGGATGGTTCCAGTGAGGAGTAGGATAAGGGTCCTGGAAAACCTCAAGATATGGGGCAGCGACTTTGGTTTGCAGAGCCTTGAGCATTTAACTTGAGTGACAGATATGCACTTGGTAGAATGCCAGGGGTAAGAGAGGAGGAAAAAGAGTCTAGGGTCCTCTTGAGATAGTATGAGAGAGAGAGAGAGCCAAGGGCAGGTGGAGGGTTTGAGAGATAGTGGCAAGGTGAAGAGGCCGGGTAGGGGTTGGTCCACAGGGGGTGAAGTGGATGCGAAGGGAAGGGTGTTTAGACCCAAAATGGGTGCGGGTAAGGGGAGAGGGATTGCAGAAGAAGCAGGAGAGTGAAGAGCACCATGGGTGGTGTTTGTGGGCCAGGAGGAGCAGGAGATAAAGGGGAAAGGGGTAAGGGACAATGGCTGGGAGAGAGGAGTTAAAAGATGTGGAGGGGTGAGGTGGTGAGCAGTAGGAGCTAGCATAGGTAAAGAATGATGCTATGACTTTGGGGTGAAAGCTTGAGAGCGGCTGGATTAATAAATTTTCTACATGCTGTGTGGATTTCACCTAATTTAGTGAAATAATTACCGTTTGCCTGGTTGCCATGCTGGGAAAAGAAAACAAGTTGACATTAAGGAGAGAGAGAGAAAGGGCTTGGGATGGCCTCTAGTGGAGGGAGCATATAACTTGCAAATGGTGTTTTAGAGACTTAAAAGATGTTAAATCCTTTCTTTGGTCTTCTTTTTTGGGTGTAAACAGAACATTTGGGTTTCTCACTTTAATAGATGGATCATATTCACATTTGAACAATGGCAGGTTGAGAAGTGGCTAGGACTTAGACAAAGGCATGGGTTAACTCTGCAGCATTTGAAAAGTTGTCTTGCAAAAGTCAGACAATAAAAACTTACAGTGAATCAGGTAAGGGATTGCACAATAGAGAAACTGTATACAGATATGATATATGTGCTTATCTAACTAACCTCATTTTTTTTCCTAGCCCAAGAATTCCAGAAGACTGCCTTACAGCACAGCTGAGAGACACCAGAATTCCAGCCAAAATGTGGCATACTCAGTGGGAATGCTGTCATGAAGTGCTGAATGTCAAAGGAAACCACAGGCACAAAAGCTTTATGGAATGGTATTGCCCTAGAGCAGGATGTCAACTACAGGCAGAGACTATGCATCACTTGTTTTTTGACTGCTTGTATATTCAGAAATGTTGGACTTTTATGACAGTAATGTGGCAGGACACTCTTTCAAGGCATGACATATGACACTCCGATTCATGAACCAAGAGTAACGTGTGCAGTTGAAAAAATGTGCTTTGCGAATTCTCCACAATTCACAAAGTTAATCTGCCTTGCAAAGTGCCAGTTCGCAATATGGGAACAAATTCACAAAGCTGCAAAATGGAAATGTTGCTGGTGAGGTGGACCCCTCAGGAAAAGTTCACAATGTACCACTGGACTGCAGGTAACATGATGCTGAAATGAGCTGAGTGCCATCAGGAGGCTGTGTTCACTGCAGTCTTATGAAGAGAGAGAGAAGGAAATAAGTCTGTCCCTGTAACTTGGGTACTTAGGTACTGAACAAGTTTTACAGGCCTGATTAATCTTATGGTTTTTCTTTTCTCTTTTGTACTTCTTTTTTGATTTCAGTTTGAGATTTGGTACGTAATGAATTGTAAATGCCTGTACTGGTTATGCTGGTTTTGTTTTTACTAAATAAAAAATCACCCTATTGTTTATTTGGGGGGAGGGTTCTGGCTTTAAGGGTTTGTTTTGGTTGTTTTTTCAGGTTTATTTGTTCATCTGTTAATCAGTGGAATACATATGAGAGGTAATGCATATAATTTCATTTTTATGTTTACTTGCACACATGTGCAAGAAACATAGTGCCATCATCTGAGTTTCTGGAGGTGTGTCACCCCCTCTTCCAATGCAGTTACTGTGTTTGCAGGTGTGGCCACAGATTGCCAATGAATGCTGCAGTTGTCTATGACAGCAGTCAAAAATGCAGTGGCATACGGTTAAAAGGCAGAGCTCCGCTTCAGTGAGCAGCTAAGATCATGCATGCACATGTGTCCCCCCTCTCCACACACACACACATATGCGCGCAAGTCAAGTTAGGTTTTCATGGCATGCTGAAAGCTATACCAGTAATTTGTTACTTTTAGCAGTGCAGATAACAACCTTCTATTCATGTCCCCCCCACCCCCACACACACACACGCACGCAAGTCAAGTTAGGTTTTCACGGCATGCTGAAAGCCATACCAGATAATGACCTTCTATTGGTGCAGTGGCTTTCTCAGCTCTCTTGTGTCTTTGAAGTCTGTGTACCAGTATATACCATAATATGGGAAAGCCATCCATGGGCAGGTTGAGGAGAATGCAGTGGTGAGACTGTGGATGGCAGTGCTTCAGTTCTACAGTAGTTGTTGGACCACGTCCCTTCCCCTCCTCCTTTACAGAATGTCATTTGGGGACACAAGAGAATATAATGGGATCTTGGCTGGTTTTAGAATACTCTGTGGAGACAACTTAGAGGAGAAAGCATGGGGAAATTAACTGGTAGAATCCAGCATTGTCCCGCCATTTAAAAAAAGTAAAAAAAAGTTCATAACCGTGATGAAAACAGAAAAGATCTGCTGTCCCCCCCCAAACACACACACTGAACATCATGCAGCTGCTTATATAAGGAGAAGATCTTGCTGTCCTACGCTGCTGCAGCTCTGTGAAGAGAAATCTGAATGCATTTGGTCATCCCTGCCGGCTTGCATGAGGGGCTAATACTAACGGTGTGTGTGGACTGGATGAGGGATGCCATCGCCATGTGTGTCCTCCTCGGATTTTTTTAGTACCTCTGAGATTTGACCAGATGCCAGCGGTCAGATGTGCAGCTGCTGAAACCCCTGATGGCAGGACAGCAATTCTCCTCTGCCTCAGCATCCCCCCATCGCCGCTGCAGTCCATGGTGGGATCGGAGGAACCAGCGAGGAGCAGCACTGCCCTGCATGAGGAGGAGGGGGTGGGGGTGGAGGGAAAGCCCGGGCGGGGAGGCGGCGGCGCGAGCAGAGGAAGCTCACTTACTCATCAGCTCCTGAGCAATTACAAGAAATGCACCACTAGAGCTGTGCAGGGGGGACCCGAGACCCGCTGCTGGCTCATTCGCTGCTCCAATTGTTCAGTGCCACTGTGAAGAGAAACAGACTCAATACATATGAGCAGCAGTGTGGGGTAGTAAACCATTGCCCCCTTCCCCTCTTCCGGCTGAAGTGGGAAAATAATGAACGAACAACTGCCTCTTATCCACCAGCGCCGTAAGTTGGGGTCCAGTTGTGACAGTGGCAGCAGGGTTGTCCTTCTCATTCAGCGGCCTGATAAACGGTGTTAAAGACAGGTGGCTAGTGAGAGGTGGGTGAGGAAGGAAGGGGGGAAACAGCAGGAAAAGAGGAAGAGGAGAACATGGCAGGAAGCAAAATGCAGTTTGACACATTTCACCAGTTCTGCAACTCTGTGATCTCCCACTTGAACGAGGTCTTCATTCCCCCTCTGAACCTAGAACCTAGTACAGAACGAACTGCTTGAACAAGGCCTGAGCAACTTTGGATGAGTTGACAATTACATCGATGTATAAACGTCTTTCTTCATTATAGGTCATTGGTTTGTTGAAATGCCAGCAGTGTTTCCAGTCTGTCTGATTATTTTATTTGTTTTTTTCGGTGATGGTTAGAACAGGAGGTTTTTTTTAGGTGATTATGAAATTGGAAAATAGACTATTACTGGTAAATTAGAAAAGCCTTGTCAATATCAGAAGTGACATACCAGAGACCTATAGGTATTTTACATGAGCGAACCGTGTGCAGGAGGGAAGTCTCAAATGAGCAAGGGCACCAGGGCCTGGGAGTATGCGAGGAGGGGGGGGGCAGAGGGATTGATCTTGCGCCCTCCCCACTAGCATTTTCAGTCTCAGCATCCCTCCCGGCATGCCCACAACCACCCACAGCTATCCCCAGTATGATATATCTTGCAGGGACCAGCTAGGGTGCTTCCATGGCATTACAGTACTGGCATTACTTTCAGAGAGCTCCAGTTTGGACCCGATGTGTCTCCACGTGTTAAACGGAGACCAGGTGCAGACTGACAGGCACCCTGGCAGTCTGTACCTGGTCTTGCACAGTGGAGTCAGCCATGATGCAGTGCTGTTTGTGACAAATTGGAGTAATTGTCATTGGTCGAGTTGTTTTCCGCAAGTATTCTGCACCATATCACTGGCAACAACTGTGAAAAGGGCATTGCACTCTGTCTGACTCCACTGCATTAGTGTATTCTTCTGGAACTAGCATGTGTGTATATTAGTGTTCGGCACTATAAAGTAAGCCCTTTCTGCACCTTGCTGTTCTAAGATGACCCCTCCATGAAAATCAGATACTCTATTATCTCAGAGGGTCTATCTTGACATATGTTTGATGTAATGTTCAACTAAATAAGTAAATAATCAGGGCATGTTTTAAAACAAAACAACCTTTCATAACAGCACTGATTTGTTGTAACACTAACAATAATGAAATGCATGTCAAGTTGCTTGGATTTTTTTAACATATAGTCTGTCATGCTGTGAATTAGCAAGTTGCGCCTGTTAGCTTTAATGGAATACAGGTATGTGCAATGGTACAGATGTTTTTGTTTTTTTGTTTTGTTTTCCACAAACATGAACAGTAATGATGTGGGAACCTTGAGCAGGAGTACTTGATTGCATATGGTTCCAGCCACAGGACTTCATTAAACAGTAGTAGTGACCTTTTTGTAATGCAGCTTAAGAGAAAGAAGTCCTTGGAAAGTGAAGTTTAGCACATTAGCAACCATTTGTCCTTTTGACTTTCCATTACTTCTTTTTCCTTTGTGGAACAAGAAGTGTTACAGTCTGCAAAAGATTTGTGTTGAAAAGGACAGGCATGAAGGAAAACTGAGGCATGCAGATAGGGCTTATCCTAGCAGAACATGAACAAAACATTTTTGTTTCTTTCTGAAATCATAGCATTGTTTAAATACAGCAATGAGTTCTTTGTCCCCACTTTCTGAGATATTCTGTTCTTAATTAGGTGTTGAAAAGCATTCTCTGACTATGGTTAAAAAAAGCAGTGAAGTAGAAGCTTATTCTGTTCAATTTGCAGAGGATGCACTGCCTCATTATTATGTTTGCTTGCACGCATGTGCAAGAAACATAGTGCCATCATCCAAGTTTCTGGAGCTGTGGCACCCCGTCTTCCAATGCAGTTACTGTGTTTGCAGGCGCGGCCACAGATCGCCAATGAATGCTGCAGCTGTCTACGACAGCAGTTGAAAATGCAGTGGCGTACAGTTGAAAGGCACAGCTCCACTTCATTGAGCAGTGATAAGATAGTGTGTGAGCATGCGTCCCCCCCACACACAGGCATGCATATTGCATGCTCATGCACTCCCCCCCATGCACACACTGTATGGCTGATGGGGGTGCCCAATCCCCCATTGGCTATACTGTGCTCCCCCCCAACAGAGTTCCAGGTGCCATGCTGGGAGCCCACCCCAGCATGGCAACAGTTCATATGGCTGACAGGGGTGCCCACTCCCCAATTGGCTCCACTGTCCCCCCCAACCGACTACCAGGTGCCATGCTGGGAGCCCACCCCAGAGTGGCAACAGTCTGTATGGCCAACGGGGGTGCCCAATCCCCTATCGGCTCCACTGCCCCCCCAAACAGCCTTCCAGCTGCCATGCTGTGAGCCCACCTCAGCATGTCACAAGTCCCGTGTTGTCTGAAAAAAAAAAACCTGCAAGAAAAAAAATTCCCTCGCTGACTGTCCTGACCAATGGTCAGTGGGGGATGCTGCAAAAGAAGGTAAAGCCATCAAAAAATGGAGAGCAATGAGTACCAATGCCGATAGTCTGAGTAACAAGCTTCCTGAATTAGTGGCCCTGATGGAGGAGGAACATCTGGATATCGTGGCAGTCACAGAAACATGGTACACACAAAACCATGACTGGGACATAAACATATCAGGATACACTATCTACGGGAGGGACAGGGAGGGTGAAAGAGGAGGAGTAGCTCTTTACACAAGGGAAGGAATCAAAGCAACAGAACAAAAGGGAAAACAGGGAGGAGAAGAAGCACTGTGGGTAAATTTGGAGACCGCAATGGCACCATAATCCGCATGGGGTTAGAGCACAGACCCTTCTCAGGGGAGGAAATGGACAAGGAAATGATAGAAAGAATACTTAGAATGGCAGAAAAAGGGGAGATATTGCTGATGGGTGATCTGAATATGCCAGATGTTAACTGGAGTGCAGTTGCAGCAGCCACTTCAAAGAGTGGGGTTATTCTAGATGCCATACAGGGGGCATGCCTTAGACAACTAGTATTGGAGCCCACCCGAGAGGGAGCAATCTTAGACCTGGTTCTCTCAAATGGAGATGAAGAGAGAATCACAGATGTAGAAGTGGGTAGCCATCTGGGAACTAGCAACCATCGAACAGTATGGTTCACAATAAACACAGCAATAGAGTCAAGCCATACAAAGGCAAAAGTACTGGACTTTAGGAGGGCTGACTTTGCCAAAATGGGTGAGTGCCTAAGGAATGCACTAGCAAATTGTCAGGAAGGAGGGGTGGAAGAACAATGGGGAATAATAAAAACTGCCATCACAGAGGTAACAAGGCTTTGTGTGAAGCAAATAAACAAAACAAAACGATGTAAGAAACCACTATGGTTCTCAAAGGAAGTGGCAGTGAAGGTTCAAGAGAAAAAGAAAGCATTCAGGAAGTACAAGGAATCACAGAAGGAGCAGGACAGAGAACTGTATCAGTTAAAGCAAAAGGAAGCTGGGAAGGCAGTCAGAACAGCAAAGGCCCAAACCAAGGAAAAGATAGCCAACTCAGTTAAGAAGGGGGATAAAACCTTTTATAGGTACATCAGGGAGCAAAGGAAGACCAAGGGAGGGTTAGTGAGGCTTAATAAAGAGGAGGGAGGGTGGGTAGAGGGTGACTGTAAAAAGGCAGAGTTACTAAACAAAAATTTTTGCTCAGTATTTACAAAGGAAGTGGGGGAGGTACCTAAAACAAACAGTAGAAACACTCTGGATATAGAAGTTGATACCAGCCCATTTACAGAAGAAAGGGTTCTGAAAGAACTCTTAAAACTGAAGGTGGACAAAGCAATGGGGCTGATGGGATTCATCCCAGAATTCTAAAAGAACTAAGGGTAGAACTAGTGACACCACTGACTACCCTCATTAACAAATCATGGGAGGATGGGGTGGTACCTGAGGACTGGAGAAGGGCAGATGTGATTCCCCTTCACAAAAGTGGGAGCAAGGCAGAAGCAGAAAACTACAGACCTGTTAGTTTAACCTCAGTGGTAGGGAAAATGATGGAATCACTCTGAAGGAAATAATTGTTGAGTATCTAGAGGCCAGAGGGGCTCAGGACCCAAGGCAGCATGGATTCGACAGGGAAGTCATGCCAGACAAATCTGATAGATTTCTTTGACTGGGTGACTAAAGTAGTAGATCAGGGAGGGGCTGTGGACATGGCCTACCTAGACTTTAGCAAGGCATTTGACACAGTCCTACACAAAAGATTAATATACAAGTTAGCCAGCCTGGGAGTGGATCCCAAGATGACAACCTGGGTAAAGAATTGTCTGGAGAATAGGACACAGAGAGTAATAGTAATAGTCCACTTTGAAGAAAGGGGGGTTACTAGTGGGGTACCGCAGGGTTCAGTAATAGGACCAGTCCTCTTCAATGTCTTTATAAGCGACATTGCAGAGGACTGGAAGGAAAAGTATGTCTCTTTGCAGATGACACAAAGATCTGCAACAGAGTTGATGCACAAGGTGGGGTGGAAAGGATGAGAAGGACTTGGCAAGGTTAGAGGAATGGTCAAATGTATGGCAGCTTAGATTCAATGCTAAGAAGTGCAAGGTAATGCACCTGGGAAACAAAAACCCTGGGGAAGAGTATGCAATGTGGGGTGAGATACTAACAACAACAAAAATGGAAAGGGACCTGGGGGTAGTCATATCAGATGACCTAAAGGTGGGCAAGCAATGTGAGAGGGTTGGGGGATACTGGGATGCATAGGAGAGGCATCACCAGTAGAAAACAGGAAGTTATTATCCCTCTGTACAGACAGTTGGTGAGACCCCATCTGAGTACTGGTGGCAGTTCTGGAGACCCAATCTCCGCAAAGACATAGACAGGATGGAGGCTGTACAGAGGAGGGCAACTAAAATGGTGCAGGGTCTGCACCGGAAGACATATGAAGAGATACTTAAGGAGCTGAATTTGTATAGCCTCGAGGAAAGGAGGGAAGGGGGGACATGATAGAAACGTTCAAGTACCTCAAAGGAATCAACAAAGTCCAAGAGAGTAGCATCTTTCAAAAAAGAGGTGTGCAAGAACAAGAGGGCACAATTTGAAGATAGAAGAGGGGCATCTCAGAGGTAATTTAAGGAAGTATTTTTTCACAGAGAGGGTTGTGGATGCATGGAACGGCTCTCCGGAGGAGGTTGTGGAGTCAAAACAGTGGTGGAATTCAAGCATGCATGGGACAGTCATAAGGCAATTCTAGGGGCAGGGGTAGGAAGAAGTAGGCTGCTGGTTAACTAGGATCTGCAGCTTATCCATTAGGTAGGAAATGGGCAGACTGGGTGGCCAAGCGGTCCCTTATCTGCCCGTCAAAATCGATGTATCTATGTATCTATGACCCCTCCCCCACCTGTGCCCACCCTCTGCACACCCCTACCTCCCCACACACCTCACCCCATGCCACCTGCAGAATCTAGGCCCGGCGGCGATCTTGGTGGACCCGAGAACATGATCTGCACTCTTCAAAGCCGACTGCGAACTGAGGAAATGCCGGTAAGCTGTATAATGGAATAAACAGGGTTTTTTCAACTTTGATGCATATCTCAGGCACTTTTGGGAATTTTTTCACCAGATTTTCAACATGAGGTTTTTGGGACCCCATCTCATGAATTCTGTCACTGTCATTTTGTTAATCGGCCCCGAAAGGTGATTTTGCAGTCACTGCGTGGAACCACCGTTCGGGACTGATTTACGAAATGACAGTATCACAGTTCATGAGGTAGGCCCCCAAAAACCCTATGTTGAACATTTGGTGAAAAAATTCCCAAAACTGATTGTTTTACGAGCATGCGTTGCGCTGTTCCTACGCATGCTCATAAGGTAGCAAATTTTCAATATTTTCACTCCAGATTTTCAACATTGCCATTTTACCACACCTCCTTATGAGCAGTACAGCTGTCATTTTTCACATCTCGCCCAAAATGTGTTTCCATGCATGTAGTGCACAATGGTGCAGTCAGTGTTCAAAATCAATGTTCGGGACAGATTAAGAAAATCACACTGACACTGTTCATGAGCAGAGGTGTTAAAATGGCTATGTTAAAAATTTGGTAAAAAGAGTCCATAAAATGACTGTGTTATGAGCGACCATTGTGCAATTTCCACGCACCCTAGTAAGTTCATGGATTTGTAATATTTTCAGTCCAGATTTTCATCACTGATACTTTCCACACTTCCTTATGAACAGTAAAGCTGTCATTTTTCACACCATGGCCGAAATGTGTTTTCATACTTCCAGTGCAGAAATGTGTGGTCGCTGTGGGAAATCACTGTTTGGGACAGATTAAGAAAGTCCCAGTGACACTGTTCATGAGCGGAGGTTCCAAAATGTCTGTGTTGACAATGTGCTGTAAAAAATCCCCAAACTAATTGTAGTACTGGTATGCGTTGCGCACTTTCTACGCACGCTCATGACTTCACCATTTTTTTTAATATTTTTATTGCAGATTTTCAAAATTGCCATTATTTGCACCTCCCCATGAACAGTACAGCTGTCACTTTTCACATCCTGTTTGAAATGGGTTTTTGCACCAGTGGTGCCAAGTGGCATAGTCACTGTGCAAAATCAGCTTTCGGCTAACAAACTGATATTGCCACTGTTCATAAGGTAGGGGTCACAAAATAAAGTTGAAAATTTGAACTGACAGTGCCAATGAATGCCTGAGGCGTTTGGATTTCCGACCATAACGCCCCACCCTGTAGAGATTACCAGGCATCAGGGGTGTGACTTGGGATTCTCGCCTGTAATGCTCATACCATTCCACACCCTGCAACCAGTGAGAGGCATCGAGGTGTGCCTTGGACTCTTCGGCCCCAAAGTTCACCCCATTTTCCTATACAGCACCCATCTCACCATATGTCCTGATGAAATGGAGTGAGCATAAAGGCCAAAGACCCCAAGGCACATCGTGACACTTGGTGTCTGCAGGGTACGGTGTGATAAAATGGCATGCCTCTTATGCCTGACTACCCAAAGGCACACCCCAATGCCTGTCAGCCTCTGTAGGGGTGGTGGTGGTGGGGTTGGTTTCAGTTCCATACTTCACTCTCATTCCTATTATGCAGCTCTCTAACTCCTACGCTACCAATGCCAATGCCAGCAAGCAAACATTCAGCATTGACAAACGCTTCCTAAATACAAGTTTGCCTTTTTCTTCATTTTTGTAACCATCTGTTTGTATATGTCAGTCATACATACAAACATATGAAATTGCTAGCAGAAACAGGCCTCATGGTCTATCGAGTCTGCTCCAGTGTGCAGCTAGCCCCTCATCAGGCATTTGCCCCTCCCCCCCGACAATTTAAGTGTGTGAATTTGTTTTAATCTCTTTGTAGCTAGTCAAATATGTCTTTTTTTTAACTCAGCTTTATTAATGGCAGCATTAAAACATAGATATACTGTATGCATATATCTCCACCATCTGCAATATAGCTGTTGTAGTTGTTATACAGTAATATTCACTGGGATCCATATCACCTGTAATGATATCTTCAGAGGTCTGATATTTCTTTTCAATAAAATTCCCCTATTCTTACAAAAAGTGCCTTGGGTTCTTCTACTTACACCTGGATGCCTACCAGGACAGCACCAGAGCTGGGCAGAGAGGATCTCAGTTCAATGTCTCCCCCCATTAATGCCCTGGAATGCCAGTGTTTGGGGTATGAACCCAAGCGTTGGTGTGGGAGTAGAACCTATGACTTTCTGTTCCAGAGGTGGAAGTGCTGTCAGTCTAACAACCATCAAGAGGCTTGGTAGAATGCTGGGGTGCTTTAGGATGGGGTTACCCGTGGCCAGCCTTTTGGCACAGTGGTAGGGCTACCACTTGTGATACTGGTGAGTTGGGTTCAGGAATGAGCCAGGATCATCAGGAGCCAGCCAGGGAGGAGGGCCAACCATCCCTGAGGACATTCTCCTCCTCTGGGAGCAAGAGTGGTATCCTCCACAAGTCTACCATGATACTGCCACCTGGGTGACTGCAGGTGGAAGTGGGATCCAAGGGCCAAGAGTGGGTGGGGATGTTGTGGATGTTGGCACATAGGGACACTTTGCATGCATGCACCCTTGACATCGGTACGTGATACCCCAATTGATGGAAAGTAAAAAAAAATGTAGCCCCCCTGTCAGGGGCTGACTCGTGAGCCTTTAACAGGCTGCTGTTTCCCCCAGGGTTTTGGTTCCATCCCCATTCTTCTTTCTTTTGGGTCCCATTTCCTGGCTGTGCTCCTGTGTCTTTGTCCTCTCCTGCTGGTTCCCGCATGTTTTTTTGAGACAGCGGAGCCAGGGGAGCTGGTTCATGGAGCAGCTGGTTTTGGAAATGGCACATCAGTACTGGCGAGCTCCACGCATGTGCAGTAGCACAAATTTGTTTGGCAGTTTCAGCAGCCGGTCTGGCTCTCTCCCCGGTGGTCCCAGTTCCAGGGTTAAGTAAAAAAGGGATGGGGACCATTAGCTGGACCGGGGAGACAGCAGAAGGAGAAAGAAAGCTGCTTTTGTAAGTGCCAATCGTATTCGAGGATACGGGAGCCGCCTCATGAATATTAATGAGGTGGTGTCCCTTTGAAGCAACGGGAGTCCTATCCACCATCTAGGGGAAAGGTTTGTCACTAGCGACAGGCAGAAAAATGGTAATAAAAGTTAAAGCGTGTAGGAGAGTGCATGGGCAAAGGGGATACTGTGGTTCTGTTGGTGGAACAAATTAATAAAATGTATATGCGGACAGCAGCAAGGGAATAAATTAGGTAGTCATATCAGATGACCTAAAGGTGGGCCAGCAATGTGAGAAGGCAGTAAGGATGGCTGGGGGAATACTTTGATGCATAGGGAGAGGCATCACCAGTAGAAAACAGGAAGTTGTTGGCCCTTTGTGCAGACAGTTGGTAAGACCACATCTGAAGTACTGTGTACAGTTCTGGAGACCCATCTCCGCAAAGACATAGACAGGGTGGAGGCTGTCCAGAGGAGGGCAACCAAAATGATGCAGGGTCTGCATCAGAAGACATATGAAGAAAGACTAAAGGAACTAAAGATGTATAGCCTCGAGGAAAGGAGGGAGAGGGGGGACATGATAGAAACTTTCAAATACCTCAAGGGAATCAACAAAGTCCAAGAGGGTAGCATCTTTCAGAAAAAGAGATGTGCAAAAACAAGGGGGCACAATTTGAAGCCGGGGGGGGCTCAGAGGTAATGTGAGGAAGTAATTCTTCACAGAGAGGGTTGTGGATACATGGAACAGCCTTTCTGAGGAGGTCGTAGAGTCAAAAACAGTAGGGGAATTCAAGAATGCATGGGACAGACATAAGGCAATTCTAGTGGGGGGTAGGAGGAAGTAGGCTGTTGGTTAACTAGGATCTGTAGCTTATTCATTAGGTAGGGAAGTGGGCAGAATAGGTGGGCCAAGCAGTCCTTATCTACCATCAAATTCTATGTTTCTATGTTTCTATTGGGACCTGATATGGGCTGCAGTGGGGCTTTATGTGTGACTGCCTAGGGGCTACCCAAATCAGCCTCAGCGACTGGAAATGGGCTGAATGAAAATAGTAAAAGGTACAGTTGCTTAGCAGGACACAGGGGTGGCTGTCAAATGGTGGGAAAATACTTAAATAAAAATAAAAGGTTTGGCTGCACAGGGACACTAAACCTGGGACACTGTTAAACTGTGTAGGACTGTTTACATCAGCCACCATGTTTCTGCAGCCACATGCCACCAATCAGCCAACCCCAAGCCAGGACTTGCCAAGAGAATTCTGAGGCTTGTGAAAGGACTCTTGGGGGAAAATATCAGGGGAAATCTAGGCACCTTTTTCTGAACCAATGAGGCATCATGGGAGCCTCATACATATTAATTTTTCTTAAGGACAGTGACTCCAGTCAATGGGGAGCTGCCAAGAAGCTCACAAACTGAGAGAACCTGTGGGTTTTGAGTCAGTCTGGGGAGAGCCCCTCCAGAGGGAGGGGGGCTCCTGCCCCTGGAGGAGAATAGGGCTGCAAGGCTGGGAATGGGCCTGCCTGGGGGCTGCCAGCAATCTGTTCCCCAGGGCAGGTACTGCCTGTCCCATTAAGAGAAGCAAAAGGGAGAAACAAGGGAGAAAAGTCTGTTAAAGAAGCAGCTTTGCAGAGAGAGAGAGAGAGAGAGAGAGAGAAAAGCTGCTTGATGGAATCTGCATTGTTTGTAGATACACCACAGCGGTGAGATAAAGGCAGCTCAAATGGAAAAGAGAAAAGCTTCAGGTTACAGGAATCTGCACTGATTTAAAGATGCACCATAGCAGTGGGATGGAAGAAAGGTTGTGTCCTGAATCTGGGAAAAAGACAAGGGTTGTGTCCTGATTCTGGTAAAAGGACATGGTTGTATCTAAGCCTGAGAAAAGACAGAATATTGGGGAATGAGAATAAATGTGCTGAGAGAAGAAAAGGAAGAGTGAGCCTCTTTGATTTGGAGGATTGCTATGCACCTGCACAGTGAAAAAAGAGACTCTGAAAGTTGTTGAAAAAGAGTGCAGGAAATATGTGTGAGCCAGAGCGAGAATGTGGCTGTGTTGAAGTTGAGAGACTGTGAAAGCAGAAGGATGGACAAGTGCCTTTCGGGATTGGGTGCCTGTTGATTGCTCTGAGATACAGTGAGGAAAAGAGACTGTCGTGGTAAATCCTGGATTCTCAGACTCTGAACAGCTCCCCAGTGCCTGATGTTCAGGAAGAGAAACAGATTGCTTTGGCTACACACTTTGGCAGGAAAGATAAAGAAAGAGAGGAAGCACAGAATGTGTTGAATGTTTATGCTGACACCCAGGGCCAGGTGGGGAACTTGCTACCCCCCATCAAGTGGGGGTCTGCCACTGCAGGGGATCACTGGTCTTGTACCCGAATGCTAGGGTGCTCTGATCTGAGGGAAGTGGGCTGTGGGGCCACTCCCATGTCTGGGTCCCTTGCATTTGGTAGGTCTTGCGCACATGCCCTGCAACGGGCCTGTAATAGGCTGAAGGGGACAAGCTGCAAGACCTGCACACAAGAGGAAGAAAGAGCAAGCTGCAGCCTCTGTCCTCTTCCAGTTTCAAGCACTGAGCCAGGCTCTGCATGTGTTTCCACCAACCTCTAGGACTTCTGTGAACTGTGCCATCCAAGGACTGATTCTGCAGAACCATGAGTAAAAAGCAGGAATTGCCCTGCACCTGGGGAATGTAAATAGTTCTGGAATGCCCACCAGGGCAGGAGATAAGAGTCAAGGGTTAGAGTAAATAAGAGAAAGGAATGCAAAAAGTTATTTAATACAAGAAAGCGTGCCAACGCCAACTCAAAATCTGGGTACCCAGATACAGGACTTTGGGGTTTCAACAGGACTGGGACCTGGGGGTCTGGGTTTGAGCACACCTGCAGCAGTTAGCTAGCTAGATAGATCTGCCGGCTGCATATATATTGAAATCTGGGTTTGAATCCAAAAGGGAAATGTGATTTTGGGAAATGCCAATCTTTAAAATGAAAAGGAAAGTGCCTTGCATTAACTCTATTCCACTTACCCAATTCTAACCCTCCCCTTGTAAATAAATTGTGATGTTATTGTTTTGCAGAAGAACTGACTACAGAGCCTAATTTTAGTGAGCATGTTTTTGGCTGAAATGGGAAATGTAAATAATTTAACTAAATGTGGGGAGGCTTGAATCCTGGTAAGTCCATGTCTGGGATAACTGTTGGGGAGGTGGGTTGATCTGACATGCCAGGGGGTTGTACTGCAGGTAATCAGACCCATTAATATGTACTCTGGCTGGAGGCAGCACCATTTTATTTTAGCTTTTAGGAAAGGACCCCCTATGTTACAGCTATAGGAACCCTGCCCCCTTAACCTGTATCCCAGGTAGCAGGCAGAGGTAGTGGACCTCTCCAGGATGGTGCTGGAGAGGGGCTATACAAAGATGCTGAAAATGGCTCTGGTTCTGGACATAACAGACCCTGGTATATGCTGACCCTGTGCTGCAGCCTGATGACATTTGAATCAGGGGTAAATCAACCCCCCAACCTAGTGTTGCTGCCTGATGACATTTGAATCAGGGATGCACCCCCATCACAACCTGTTTTGGTGGTATAACAAAGACTCCATGGAGGAGAACATCCAGGTGCAGGGATATGGGGGATTAGGTACACCATGGGGTTTCATTAGAGTATCTAAAGCCAGAGATGGAAGGAGGGTATACATAGTAGGAGAAAAAAAAATTGAGTGACCAGCAGGGTCAGGGCAGTGGAAGCAATCTACTTTTCAAGGCCCTGATCAGGCTTCACCTGGAGTACTGTGTGCAGTTCTGGGCTACACAATACAAAAAGGGGATTGAGGCAGTTGAGAAGGTACAGTGCAGGGGCACCAAAATAATCAGGGATTTGGAAAACACGCTATAAAGAGAAGGTGGTAGACATTAACATGTTGGCCTTGTAGAAAAGGCAGCTGGGAGGGAACTTGATCACAGCCTTCTGCATACAAAAAGGCATCAGTAAAACTGAACAGACAGGGTTGTCTGAGGTCATGTCCTCCAGCAAGATGCGGGGACATGCCCCGACACTCTGAGACTGTCAGTTTGGGGGTGATGCTAAGGCCTTTGACAAAGTGCAAAGAGCATGCATGAAACGAAAGGCTGGGGGCATTGCTGAGTTCAGTAACATTCATGAGGATCATCATTTGCATTTAATTTTTAATTTTTTCATGGACTGTAGCACAAATAAAGTGTTTTTGTACCAATCTTTTAGTGCCTGGCTTGATTTAGGATTGGTAAGTTCCCATTTCCTTGCACTGCACTTTCTTGCTCTGTGCACTGCCTGCCCTGAAAGTAGCCTGTTCTCATTATGTTTGCTTGCACGCATGTGCAAGAAACATAGTGCCATCATCCGAGTTTTCGGAGGTGTGTCACCCCCTCTTCCAATTCAGTCAGTGTGTTGGCAGGCGCAGCCCCAGTCCGCCAATGCATGCTGGAGCTATCTATGACAGCTCAAAATGCAATGGCGTACAGCTGAAAGGGGAGCTACGCTTCAGTGAGCAGCAATAAGATATCGCCTGCTTATGCGCAGCTCCCCTATACACTCACACACACACACACACACACACACACACACACACACACATGCACACACTGTATAGCCGGCGGGGTGCCCAATCCCCGTCGGCTGTCTCGCCCCAAAAGCCTTCCACATGCCATGCTGGGTGCCCACCCCAGCGTGGCAAGTCATGGTATAGCCGACGCGGGTGCCCAATCCCGCATCGGCTCCACTGTCCTTCCCCCCCCGAGTACAGGGTGCCACGCTGGGAGCCCACCCCAGCATGGCAAAAGTTGCTATGGCTGACAGGGGTGCCCAATCCCCCATCGGCTCCACTGTCCTCCCCCCCGGTACTGGGTGCCATGCTGGGAGCCCACCCCAGTGTGGCATCTGATGCAATGGCCAACAGGGGAGCCCAATCCCCCGTCGGCTGCACCCCCCCAACCAGCCGTCCTTGTATTATGCTAGGAGCCCACCCCAGCATGGCAAACGTCCCGCGTTGTCAATTTAAAAAAAAAAACTGTAAATTAAAAATGGTCCCACGCAGTCTCCTGGCCCCCACAGCCTGCACCCACCCACGCACCCTGCCTCCCCACACCCCCACCCCATACTTATCTCCGGAGTCCGGGCTAGCGATCATCGGTGGACCGGAACACGCTTGCACTCTTCAAAGCCGATCGTGAACTGAGGAAATGCCAGTAAGCTGTATAATGGGATAGATAGGGTTTTTCAACTTTGTTGCATATCTCAGGCATTTTTGGAATTTTTGCACCAAATTTTCAACATGGGGTTTTGGGACCCTTCTCATGAATGCGTCACTGTCATGGCGTTATTCAGGCCCGAAGGGTGATTTTGCAGTCACTGCGTGAAATCACCTTTCGGGCCCAAGTAATGAAATGACACTGCCAGCGTTCATAAGGTGGGCTCTCAAGAAGCCTATTTTGAAAATTTGGTGGAAAAATTTCAAAAAATGACTGTTTTACAAGCGTGCATTGCCCAGTTCCTACACAAGCTCGTAAGTTCGCGAATTTTCAATATTTTCACTCCAGATTTTCAACATTGCCATTTTATCACACCTTCTTATGAGTAGTACAGCTGTCATTTTTCATATCTCACCCAAAAAAGTGTTTCCTCCCATGTAGCGCACAGTGATGCAGTCGGTGTGCGAAATCAATGTATGGAACAAATTAAGAAAATCACAGTGACACTGTTCATGAGCAGAGGTCTTAAAATGGCTATGTTGAAAATTTGGTGAAAATCCTAAAATGATCTGTTTAATGAAAGGCTACGGGGTTCCAACTCCTCACTTCGTAAGTTTGTGAATTTTCAGTATTTACCCAGATTTTCAACATTGCCATTTTATAACACTTCCTTTATGAACAGTAGAGCTGCCATTTTTCATATAGTTGCTCAAATGTGTTTTTCACGATACGTAGTGCACAATGGTGCAGTCAGTGTAGCAAAACAATGTTTGGGACAGATTAAGAAAATCACAGTTACACTGTTCATGAGCAGAGGTCTTAAAATGGCTATGTTAAAAATTTGGTGACAAAAGTCCATAAAATGATTGTGTTACAAGTGAGCATTGTGCAGTTTCCACGCACCCTCGTAAGTTCATGACTTTGTAATATTTTCAGTCCAGATTTTCACCAGTGGCATTTTTCCACACTTCCTCATGAACAGTACAGCTGTCATTTTTCACAACATGGCCGAAATGTGTTTTCACACTTTCAGCGCAGAGATGCGTGTTCACTGTGGGAAATCATTGTTCAGGACACATAAAGAAAATCACAGTGACACTGTTCATGATCGGAGGTCCCAAAATGCCTCTGTTGACAACCTGCTGTAAAAAATCCCCAAACTAATTACATTACGGGTGTGTGTTGCACAGTTTCTATGCATGCTCGTGACTTCACCAGTTTTTTTAATATTTTTACTACAGATTTGCAACATTGCCATTTTTTACACTGCCCCATGAACAGTACAGCTGTCATTTTTTACATCCTGTTCGGAATGTGTTTGCACCTGTGGTGCTAAATGCTCGAAGTCGCTGTGCATAAGCAGCTTTCGCTAACAAACTGATATTGCCACTGTTCATGAGGTGGGGTCACAAAAAACATGTTGAAAATTTGGGTGAAAATACCAGCAATGCTGAGGTATTACGGTTTCCAACCATAACGCCCAAACCCGTAGAGAATGACAGGCATCAGGGATGTGACTTGGGATTCTTGCTTGCAATGCTCATACCATTCCACACCCTGCAGCCAGTGACAGGCATCGAGGTATACCTTGGACTCTTTGGCCCCAAAGTTCACCCCATTCTCCTATACAGCACCCATCTCACCGTATTTCCTGATGGAATGGGGTGAGCATAAGTGCAAAAGACCCCAAGGCACACCATGACACTTGTCAGTGTCTGCAGGGTGGGGTGTGGGTGAAATGCATGGGCCGCTATGCCTGGACGACCCAAAGCCACACCCCAATGCCTGTCACTCTCTGCAGGGTGGTGGTGGGGTTGGCTTCAGTTCAATACTTCACCGTCATTCCTCTTACGCAGCTCTGTAACTTCTACACTACCACTGCCAATTCCAGCAAGCAAACATTCGGCATTGAAAAATGCTTGTTTTTGTAATGCTAAGAGACTTTTCTTCTCCCCAAGGATGCTAAACCTATGGAACTGATTACAGTACCAGCAGAGACAGAGGACATGAAGACAATACAGGTCATCAAGGTAGACCAGGGCAAATTGCTGCATACCAAGGCAATTACAGTATACCCTGGGTGATAGAGAGGGAAGGCATATTCCTATCAATTCACATTGCATATTTATTCATCCCTGCTTATGAAGAGTGTGGACATGATGGACGTCGAGTCCCTTCTGACTTTAAAGAGCTACTGATGCCTCAAAGAAAACTTTTAAAAAAACTTAATAATTGAGTACAATTCTGTTTGCATTCCAATTATATTTTATGTATTTCTCCTCCCCAGAATTTATCACTAAGGAAATGTGTATGAATATATATGATCATTGTCCCTCAGAGTTTATTTTGAGTTCAATTGCCTTTATAGCTTACTCCCGAGTCCCTACTCCAAGTCATAATCCTCTGTTGTGATGTCACAATATGTTGCCATGGGAGTAACTGTGAGGTCACAAGCAGTGCTGTATGACCTCAGGTAGGAAGAAAGTAGCAGGAATAGATGAACTCTTCAGGAGTAAAGATCTTGTTTTCATGCAAATGACCTCAGTAATAAATAATGGGGAGGAGAAATACAGAACTACTGGAAAATACAAGCTGGACTGTGTCTAAATATTATGTCTTGTTAAAGTTCTCCTGAATGTATCACCAGCTCTTTAAATGACTATTTTACCAAATTGTGTTGGTGGCTGATGCAGCCATAAGGGACTCATTTAAGAAACCCATTACTAGTCAAGATGTGTACTCGGTGGCACACACCTAATTTGTAATGCACTCAATTAAATGAACTGAAAACAGCTTCTTTGTGCAAAAAGTAAAACTTTACTTAGCAGAAATATAAACACAGCAGGTGAGAAGTGCAAGTTGTGCAAACATAATCTTAATGGGAAAAGTCTCTCACAATGATAGTCCTTGCGGCATGTTTTTTTACTTATCTGGCTTCTTCCCTAAACAGTTCCAGCAGTCCATAATGTTTTTAGCAGTAACATATTCTCAGGCTCAATTGCCTATATCCATATATCGCAGCACTTAACACTGCACGAGTGCTAGAATCTTGAGGTGTCTTGGAGAATCCGGAAGCAAATGGTTATTTTAATACAAAATCTTTTTCTGCCATGACTTTGACATTCTTCTTGGTAACCTGCATCCTGGACACTGACGTACTGTACATGGTAAGACTATGATACTGAGCTGACGTTTCCAATCTCATGACGTCTTCATCAGAGCTGTTTTGATCAACCAGTGAGGTTTGATTTATACCCATGGTTGCCATGGTCTCAATACACACCTAATGCCATATTTAAAGGACAACTAAACAAGCTTTTTACACATTTTGTTTTTTTGTTTTTTTTTAATGACTCCATAGGCTTATGAAGGAGAGGCAATTATTTACATTTATACTGAAGCTGCAATTATTAAAGTAGGAGAAATGCAATTTCATAGCATTTTAAAATTTTAAACACAACCTCTCCTGATTCAAAAATCCTGCTCTGAGAATCCTAAAATAACTGCCTTGATGATGTCAATGAAGTGAGAGATGCCAGCTGTGTAGATGTATTCTAGCTCCACTAACTGTATTTAAATGCGAATAACTTTAAAATGAAAAATGATAGCATGGTACTTTGAGCACGAAAGTTGTTCAGCACAAAAATTGTTACACAATGAGAGATGTTTCATTTATAGATACCTTTTAGTTTTTTTATTCGCAAAAAAAGCAGCAGAAAATTCAGGTTTTTGTTGTTTTGGCAACAAACAGATGTAAATAACTTCAAAAAAATGATAGCATGGTACTATGAGCACAAATGTTGTTCAGCACAAAAGTATCTACAAAATGAGTGGTGTTTCATTTATAGATACCTTTTAGTTTTTTTATAATCAGCAAAAAATGGCAGGAAATTTAGTTTGTTTTTCACTTTTTTGGAGGTACGGCATAAATGGAATATGCTACCTCCCTACTGGAAATATTGTTCAAAACCTTGCCCAGTAAGCTTACAACAGCCCCCCCCACACACACACACACATTCAAAGGGCAGGAGGTGGGAGCTATTTGAAAAGCAAATTACAGTTTGGTTAATTGGGAAAGGCACAAGAACAAAACATATCAACAGTATTTCTAGTAGGGAGGTACAGTAGTATATAGATAATATTGCATGGGCAACTATGCAGAACCTATGTGTTCTGCCACAAAGGGGTTCTAATTCCTTCTGACCTCAAGAGCGAAGTTCGAGAGATCCATAGGAATCAAGACCCCGAGGTGACAGAACACACTGGTTATGCATAAAGTTGCTCATCCTGTAGTGTATAGTATTATATACAACATGAGTAGGGATAAAAATGACAAGATAAAAAAGATATCTTAATTAGTGACATCAGTAACAGCATGATATCAAAAAATGTCATTGTTACTGTTGTCACAATTGATATTTTTTAAGTTGCTGTCATCACAGTGGAATACTGAACCAATTAGAGAGCAGCTTCTACAATGGTGATGACATCATAATGTCTAGTGCAACACTAAAGCAGGCAGTTAAAATCAAAGAAAAGCAGCAGCATTTTTAAATAAACTGCAGATTTAAAAGCTATAACTTGTAAATTACTGTTGTATATATCAAATATACAATAGGCTGACTCAAAATAGGCAATTTATGATTACTTGTGAGTGGGCATGACTTTCATAACTCACTTGTGGCTCTGCCACTCGTGAGTTATGGTCCTGCCCCCTCGCACTTGAAGATAAATTGCATATTTTGAGTCAGCCTATTGTATATCTTATGATATGAAATGTGTGCATTGTGTTTTTTTCTCTCTTTCACAATGAAACTGACTTATGAAGTCTCTAGAGGGTCTACAGTGCTGTTCTACCAAAGAATTGAATTCAGAAAAGCAACTATGTGGCAGCATTCCAAGTTGTTCTGCTGCAGTAGTGACATCAATTCTGCAGCAGAAGGTCCTATGTGATAAAGGTGACTGCAGGATGGCAATCCATCAGAAGGGCGCAAAACCCCTGCGGTGACAAAATTACAAAATGTTTTTAATGTGGGAGCTTTTTCTCCCGCATCCCCCCCTTGTGGGAGGCCTTGCCCCAACACACCCCCTAATTAGGATTCCTACTCCGGGGGACACAACTCATGGAAGGGGGAAAACCCAGGTTGCCCAAATTGTCAGTACCATTGTTCCATTGCCCTTCTGACAGATCGCCGACATGCAGTCACCGTAATCATGGGATACCACAGCAGAACAACATAATGATGTCACTACTGCAGCAGAACAAACATATTCCAGACATGGAATTCCATGCATAACAACATTCCACTATACACTATATTCCATTTATACCATACCTCCAAAAAAGGGAAGCAAACTGATTTTTTTGCCATTTTTTGCTAATTATAAAAAAAATCTAAAATGTATCTATGAATGAATCACCACTCATTTGGCAGATATTTGTGTGCTGCACAACTAGTATGCCCAAAGTACCATGCTATCATATTTTGTTTTAAAACTATTTGCATTTTGTTTGTTGCAAATAGTGAGAAAGAAAACTCATTTTTTTCCTGCTGTTTTTGCTAATTGTAAAATAACTAAAAGGTATCTATTAATGAAACAGCACTCATTTTGTAGATATTTTTGTGCTGAACAACTTTTGTGCTCACAGTACCATGCTATTATTTTTGTTTTAAAGTTATTTGCATTTGTTTGTTGAAAAAGTGAAAAAGAAAATTAAACTTTCTGCTGTTTTTTTGCAAATTATAAAAAACTAAACAGTATATATAAATGAAACACTACTCATTTCATATATATGTTTGTGCTGAACAACTTTTGTACTCACAGTAACCACACTATCATTTTTCGTTTTAAAGCTTTTTGCATTTGTTTGTTGCCAAAGTGACAACAAATTTAATTTTCTGCTGCTTTTTTTGCTAATTTAAAAAACACTAAAAGGTATCTATAAATGGAACACATCTCATTTTGTAAATATATTTGCACTGAACAACTTTCATGCTCTAAGTACTATGGTATCATTTTTCATTTTAAAGTTATTCACATTTGAATACAGTTAGTGGAGCTAGAATACATCTACACAGCTGTCATCTCTCACCTCAATGACATCATCAAGGCAGTAATTTTAGGATTCTCAGAGCAGGGTTTCTGAATCAGGAGAGGCTGTCTTTAAAATGTTCAAATGCTATGAAACTACTTTTTTCCTACTTTAATAAATGCAGTTTCAGTATTACTGTAAACAGATTCTCCTTTACAAGCCCATGGAGTGATTTTTGAAAGAAAAACAAAATGTGTAAAAAGCTTGTTTACTTGTCCTTTAATGGCTCAAGTTAATAATTTGATGTTTATTTATTTTAATTTTATTTCATTTTTGTTAACTGGGTGGGTGCACTAGACACAGAAGTGACTATTTTCAGGCATGACCCAGGAGGTTACAAAATAAAAGTAGTGAGAAAAACAGCAAATCCCCTGCCTTCCCCCCCAACCCTGGCAATGTCCCCTGGACAGCCTATTCCTCCCCACCCCTTTGCTACTCTGACCCACTTGGTTACGTGAGGATGTGCATCTCTGTAACACTTGAGGGATTATTACACTCAATGCTTGAAACCTGTGATATAAAACTATCTGTATCTAAATGTATTCAATGTTCAATGTTCTCTGCACCTGTAATGTTGTCCACTGTTGTATTTCTGCACAGTGTACTTTGTCCGCCCTCCCTTTGACAAGGTGCCTTTGCAAATGAGTCTCTGACTCAAAGGTTGTAAATCTGACTTGTATAAATAAATTAAAAAATAAATAAATAAATAAAATTGTTTACAAAACAATCAGATCTGGTACATAGGGTGTTGGGTGACAGGTACATACAGATTACAAGAAATAACCTCGGAAAAATCAGGCATAAATAAAGTACAGGCAAAGTAACTTTAGTTACAACAAATCACATATAAAAACAACAGTTGCAGTTACAAAAAGGGGGCTGTGCTGAGCCTCCTTCAAATTGGAGCAATTGGTGAAGGCTAGGTAAGGGGAGTTGTCAAAGTGAAGCTTCAAGAGAGTGGGAAGAAAATAGGGTAGTCAGGTAGAGGGACAAGAATCCGTCAGGTTTGCAATGCTCAACAGGGCAGGCAGACTAAGGTGGGTTAAAATAGGTGCATGTGGCAAGGTCAGCAAGTAGGGAGCAATGCCTAGTTTTGAAGATATGGTGGCTAGGCACCTCACAAACCTCAAGTGGTAAGGAGTTCCAGTATTTGGGGGCAGCATGGGAAAAGGCACCTTTAACGGATTTACATCTAGGGACATGCAGCAGAGATAAGTTTGAGCAGTGGAGGCCATACAGGGAGGACTGGGGGATGAACAGGGAGGCCAGTGACAGGGGAGTGTTACATCTAATAATACCATCCATTAGGGACCCCAGGGCAAGTAGTCGATGGGTGTGGGGAGAGGGCCAATTTAGGTCTGAGTTCAGCTGGCAATGGTGTTTGAGTCAGGGAGACACAGAGGCATAACAACCGATAACATTGTAAGTCATATTCCACTTATGGAGAGTGGCATTAGGAGCATTCATATAGATGACAGCACCATAGGATAGAGATGGAAGAAGAATGCCATGGGCAATTGCAAGTCTGTCTGAGGGCATACGAGCATGACAGGTTTTATAGGCCACTCCTATTTTGCTTTTTACCGATTTACAGATGGTCTGGACATGTAGGTCAAAGCTGAGAGTTTCATCAAGAAGAACACCCAGTTATTTAAAGGAGGCCATGGCCATAAGAGAAAAGCCATTGGCGCAGGTTACAGCAAATTGCTTGCAGCTGTCTTTCAGTTTGGCAGCTTATCCAAATAACAGCCTGTGTTTTGGCCACATTAAGAATTAGCTTGTGACTAGTAAGCCAGGACTGAATTACATGAAAGGCAGTGGAGAGGTTATTGTTAATGTCAGTCACACTAATGGCACTGGAGTACAGAACAAGATCATCCACATAGAGGATAGAGGTGCAGGGGTGGGTGCAGATGGATATGCAGTTTAGAAAGATAGTAAAGAGGAGGGGACCTAAAATAGAGCTCTGAGTAACACCAGTATTAATATAGATTTGCTCAGACAGGGCAGTGTTGAATTTTACCAGCTGTATTCTGTTAGATAGATAGTTCTGGAACTATGCCACAGATGGGGTTGAGAAACCAATGGATAGGAGATTTTCCGGAAGGAGAGGGTGATCAACAAAATCAAAAGCTTTTGTCAGATCTACAAAGACAGCACCCATAAGAAAGCTATCATCCAAGGTGTATAGAATGTCATTCATTAGTTGAACCAGAGCAGTGGAAGTGCTGTAGCCCTTTTGGAACCCATGTTGGTTGGGAGATAAGATATTGTTCTTGGAGAGGAAGTCAATCACTTGCAAAGGGACAAGTTTTTTTGAGTAACTTGCTCAGTACTGATAGTATTGCTAGGGGCCTGTAGTTTGTAATGCCTTTTTTATCTCCTTTTTTAAAGACAGGCATCACCTTGGCAATCTTCCATATGTCAGGAACATGACCTTGGCACAGTGACAGAGATAATGTGAAGATTCTGGCTAGGGGGAGGCAATGAAGGGTGCAGCCAACTTGAGGAGCCTTGGCTCTAGGCTGTCTGAGCCCACACTGGTACAGTCCAATATTTGACCAAGTAGCTTTAGGACATCCGTTCTGGTTATGGCCTTAAAGTAGAAAGGGGGATGGCCAGGCTGAGAGTGATGAGGCACTGGGGAAGACTGATCAGCACCGCCACTCGGAAAGGATGATTTATATTTTGACAGGTTGGAGAAATGCAAATTAAAGAAGTTGGCAATGGTGTTAGGATCATTACAGTGAGTACCATCAAGCCCCATATCATTCATGGTGTGGGAGTGAGTAGCTCCCAAAAAGGTTTTAATATGTGACCAGAATTTATTGGAGTCAACAGCTGCATCCAAGAGCAGGCCTTTGCAATATGAGCTCTTTGCCAGCCTGATTTGCCTTTTACAGTAGTTGTGCTGGGCTCTATAAGAGCTGTAGTCTGATGGGAGGCCAGACTTTCTGAATTTTCTCTAACTTTTATCCTGATACCATAGTTGACCAAGAAAGAAGAAGGTCTTTGTGGAGCCATCTAGTTTGCTTGCCATGAACCCTTCAAGTGCAGAGTGGTATATGGGCATCCTGGAGGGACATAAATCTAGACAAAGAAAGGTCTAGTGCAGTTTGAGCATCTTTGACCTAATAGAGAGGGGACCAGTCAATAGATGAGACATCCTGTAGGAATTTAGTAGGGTCCAGCTTGGCATAGTTCTGAAATGTGATATACCGGGGTGGAGGAGAGGGGACAGTGGAGGGACCCCAAATGCAAAAAACAAGATTGTGGTCACTAATTGTATCGGGTAAGGTCCCTTCTGCTACAGTCCTATGTACTTGGTTTGTGAGTACCCAGTCAAGTAGGGTGCTAGAGGTTAAGGAAGATGTAGTCCCAGTAGGGTTCGCTATTATTTGGTGTAAGTTATGACTCTGAACTAAGGTGAGAAGGGTATTGTGGGTGTGCCCCAGCCAGTTCTGGTTCATATCTCCCAGGATCAGTAATTCATTGTGACCAGCTTTAGTGACAGATAGTTTCAGGAGCTCTTCAAGCCCTGCGTAGCCAGATTTTGGAGGATTATAGCCACATATAATATCAAACTTTTTGCAGCCCAGTAACAGGAGAGCATGCAGTGATTCACAAGCGGACACAGTGGTATTTGGTATAAATGATACATTCAGATGTGCTTTGTAGTAAATTGCAACCCCCCATCCCTCATTGATGACAATCTGTCCTGTCTGAGGAGATTATAGTTCAGTATGGAGCAGGTGGAGTCAGGGGTTGAGGGCCTCAGGTCTCCGTTAGACAAAGAACATTTGGCTGATGCATGTCCACCCATGCCTCTAATTCAGCAAAGTTATGTTGCAGGCTCCTGATGTTAAAATGCATAAAGCATATGCCCTTTGAGGTGCACCCAACAGGGTTAACCTGAGTGTCATATGACAAGGGACCAGGGTTCAGTTCAATATCACCCAATAGCAGTACCACAAGAAGAAACAGGTACCAGAGCTTACACATGGCATAGGGTGAGTGCAGGGATAGGTAGTTACGAATACAGTCAGCAGCCGTAACAGAGGTACAATAAAAGGTAAGCCTAGGAAGCAACAGAGGTGTATAATCACCTGGGGCAGAGGGCCCTATGATCACATTGGAGAAGGAGAAGTCAATTTTATTAGGTGAGGAACCAGCCATCATATGAGAACCTAGGCCAGCAGTAAGAATAGCAAGTAAGAGCAGGCTCCAGGAGTACCCAAGATAATGAGGCTTTATAAAGCCATGTGAGATGAAATAGCAAGGAAAGAGAGAGAAAATAGAAGAGCAATAGAGAGCAAGGGAGAAAGCTAAAACAGCCGATTCACTTGTTGACAGAGTCAAATAAGAAAGGCCCCTTGTGGACAATTCATGTAAGGAGCTGATTGGAAAGTGGACTGTTTAGTTAAAAACGTGCAACAATCTATAGGTATATAAGTGAAAGCCCATTTAGCGAGGTGGGAAGGTGGGTGGGTGGGGGCTGACGTGAAGTGCCAGTGGAGAGCACTCAGTGGGAGAACTTGTGCCGATAGCCAGCTGTTACCTGTATTTCAGCTGGGGAAGTTGCCAATCATGGGGAGGGAGGGCGCAAACAGTTCGGTCCTTGGCAGCTCCTCCAGGTGAGTTCGGAGCAATAGGAAGCAGCGCCTTTCAGGTCCCAGCAACAGTGGCTTCTCAACGGCGGCTCCTCCTAAGCGGAGTGGAGGGAAGCAGTGTCTTCCTTCAGGTCCAGGTGTTGGGAAGCGTGGAGCTGGTGCTGGAGGAACCGCTCCTGTGGTTTGCTCCGGTCTACTGCCCCGAATGGGAAGAGGTGTCTGGGGAAGAGAAAGGAGGGTTGGTATAAGTAGCAGAAAAGCTGGGTAGGATTAGCAAAAGACAAAGGAACTGGGTGTGGGCAGAGAAAGTACGGGGTATGTACTAGAGGGGGTCAGGAATGGGGGGAGAGATTAGGGAGGTAAGACTGGCTGGAAGGGAGAGATGGAAACCAGATGAGGTTAGTTTGAGAGGGCCAGAGCAGGCAGCCTAGCTGAAAACAACTGGTGACACAAAGCAAAGCAGCTATACAGTTAGCTGTGTTAAAATTACAAAGATAACAGTTTAAGAAGCAAACGGTAGCCTATGCAGATTATTATATTACAAGCAAAGGGCTAAGCAGGTTTATTAGCAGAGCTAAGCTTTGCAGAGCTAGATGCGAGGGTCAAATAACAACAGTAAGCTAAAACAGTACTATGATAGTATAATGAACAGCCTTAAATCAGATTTTGGATGCAATAGTACACCAGAAATAAAGTAACCTAGGCACAGTTCTGCAGGGCAGTTTCTTAAATTTTGTATGAATGGATTTAGTAGTGACTGGAGAGGAGCCAATCTGCAGGACTGTAGACTGTGGAAGCACCAGTCAGGATACAGGCGCAAAGGGTTTGAAAGGCAGAGTCTGAGGGGCCAAAAATAATTTGAAAGTCAGAGTCTGAGGTGTCAAAATTAATTAGAAAGGCAGAGCCTGAGGCACCTAGAATTAAACAAAACAATGAAGGAAAATGCAAGGCTCCAGTGGGAGCACTCTTATTTACTTATTGAAAAGTTTCACCAGGAGAGGTGCACTGAGCAACAATATGCTCATCTCACAGCACGTCTTGGGGGAAGGGTAGTGGTGTAATACAGAATGATAAACAGCTTCAAGTACATTCAGCGTCACACAGTAGATTACATAGCCATAGTACAGAACAGTAACATCCAGGCCACTGCAGTGCCGAACAAAAAACATGAGTCGGTTATACAATGTAAACAGGCAATACGGCAACACAGAGATTTAAGTATTTGCATTTGAGTACTATTTGAATCACACATATGTTACATAGCCATAATACAGAATGAAAAACAACTAGACCATTTCAGAGCCAAAACAATATAACATGAGACGAGTATAATACATAGATAGGCATACAAAAATTTGGGTACTAGTGCCGGTCAGGTGCTAGGCAGACAGAAATTTGAGACTAGCACCTGTCAGGATACAGAGACAGACAACTAACAGGAATACAAGTAGGTTATATGGGGTTAATTGGGGTTAAGTACATATAACCCCCTTACAAATGGGGGTTCCCAAAAAGTCTTCCTTGATCTTGTCTAAATGCTCAATGCCAGGCTGGTGTCCTGTGTTTTTGCAGTTTAAATGTGATTGCCAGAGAGTGCTTATATAGCCTCTGTGTACTGTCTCTTTAAGAGCTGCCTGGCTTGCAGTCATAATTAATCTAAAAGGGAGCTCTGTTAGAAGATGTGCTTGTTTGCTGATCATTTGTTAGAGTAGTAATAATATTGCAGTTTGTTCTAACCTGCCTTCTTTGCAGCATGGACAGTTCTGTTTGTTTCCATCATCTTGGTCCTGGACTGCTTAAATGGGCCAATCAGTACATTTGGGACTCTAAAATGAAGCCTGCCTACAGAGGCTTGGTGTGGTAAAAACTTGTAGGAATTGTAGTTTGGGGCTTTTTGCGCCTACAATAACCTGGAGGGGGAGCCCTTGTTGTGACTTGACAGACAGATCAGCCAACTGAACCTTTTGGATCTTGGGGAACTCCGAAACTGCTTGCAGTTTCAGTTAGATCTAAGTTGAGAAGTGAAGAAGTAACAGTTTGAGGTAGTTCAAGCAGCAATCCATGGTGGATTTGTGTGGGAGAACTGTGGAAAGGCCTGAGTTTTGGCCTGCATGCCTGCCTGCTGTCCCCAAGAGGGAACTTGTGCCTTTTTCGGACTGAATCCGAACTTGGAGAGCGAAGTAAGCTACTGAATTGTGACCAGGCTCCTACCTGAAGAAGACAGAAAATTTGCTGAATGCGATCAGCCTGTCTGGACTTCCAGCCATCTCTGAATTCCATTGTGCAGAGACTCTGTAATTGTGACTGAAGAGCCTTTTGCCTGGTACAGTGGAATTTCCTTACATGTAAATGTGCTGTGTGCTGCTAGTGGGTCACGATTTATTTCCCCACTGTGGTTTGAACTGTATTCTGCTTGCCGGAAGTCACATCCAGCCCCATGGTCTAAATCCAAAATCATCTCCATTGGGCCTGGGCTTTGCTACACTGGACCAGCCCGACTACCTGCTGCACAGAGAATGCCATTGATGTGAGACCTGCCTGGAGATCAGCCCCCTGCTCAACACTTGAACAGTAACGACGCCTCGGTGATTCGTGTAGGCCCCGCTTCTCCGGGTACTCCAGCTCAACAACCTGCAGTCTCAATTTCATCCTGCCTGTGTCCAGTATTGGGTATCATGAGTAAACATCAGGGTAGCTCCCTGCAACAACAGCTAAATCTAAAGTGTTGTCATTTGATTGTCTTGTTGCTTTTTCTTTCACGAACTGAGCACCCCCCCCCCCCGGCTCCAGATTACAAGTAGTGTGTGTTGTGTATGTTGCTTTCTTCCATCACAGGGCCCCAACCAGCTACAAAGTTCCTGGCAAGCCCACCATTTCCCAACCTGGGTACCCAGAGTGTGTGACTGTATGGGAACTTAAAGTGCATACATAACTGTTTGATTAATATAGCCTTTAAGCCAATCAACCTGATTACGCCCCTTCCTTGTTCAAGTCCCCTGAATAAATCAGATCTGACTTTTTTTTGCTGCATTTAACCAGTTTGTGCCAAGAGTACTGTACTGTTGCTATTTACTGTGCATAACCTTGTTTTACAGGGGTCCCCAGGGTCGAGCTAGAAGAACCAGCCCTGGTGGTAAGTGCAAACAGTGTGGGTACTAGTATGGTATACAAGGGGTACCGTGAAAGTGATTATCATATGTTGCTCAGGCCACTAGAAGGGAAAGAGGGGGATTACAGTGTTCTGGAGGTCTGTGCCCAAGTTAGTTTGACCACTACCAACCCTGACCTCCAGGTGAAGGCACCCATTTCAGAACTCAGGCCCCTTAACCTGCTACTAGCCACACAGGCAGGGGTAGTAGCCCTTGGGATAGCACCACCTAGGGGTTACACACATGTAAACAAGAGCACTAGTGAGTTAAGGTGGTAATTAGGCACCAGTAGTGCTAGGGGCAAGAAGTGCATAAAGGTACAGTGGGGGGCAGACGGTGGAGGGCCAGGCAGATTCAGGTAACCATATGGTATGTAACCCCTCTATGCGTCCACATTTGTAGCATGGATATACATAGGGTATCTACGGGTTCAGGGAAGGATGAGGCTACTTGGCACAAGAGACCTAGGTTTGACTACTCTGCACAGGGGCACTCAAGTAAATCCAACTACAGGAAGCAATAACTGTAATGTCCAGAACCAGAACTGGGAATTTTCAGTGTGGCTTTATTTATTAACTCACTGAACATAAACAAAGCTCTGTATGGTCCCCCACAGGGCTACATAACTGTAATGCAGATTAGAGGTTAAACACAGCGGTCCATTTGAGGAATGAACACTACAACAGTTGTCTGGCTTTGGACCCACCAGGCACTCAGCCCGGACTTTGCATGCGCATTGGATACACAGCCCGACTGGCCCAGCTCCCCTGCCGACCATTCAACTGACGGTCCAGTTGGCAATGAACCCAAACTCTACTTGGAAAGACATCCTATCAAACAAGGAGGCTCCCAAACTGTGGCTCCCCACACCACTTGAAGTCTGCGATTCCTAGAGAGATTTTGTTTTCGTACTTCCAATTCGAAACTCCCATCAAACAGGGAGACTCCCATCAAACAAGGAGTAATGTTCCCATCCTGTGGCTCCCCACACCACTTAAGTCTAACTCCTAGAGAGATTTTCAAGTTGCGACCCACGTCTAGGTACCCCACCCCATCACTGGCCAAGCACATGAGGCGTAAGTAGCAAACACAGAAGAACCAGAGAGGTGGACCGTTACACAAAGATGGGGATCTATCCACCTCCAGCTCCCACAGCCCATACCCGCCATTTCTCTGGACACAGAACTTTAGACTTTAAAACTGTAGATTGACGGTGGATGACCTGAAGCACCCCTCTACAATGAACTTTAACACTTTAAACAGATGACTGCTCTATTTGTTTGTCCTAGTTGACATAGTTCTCCCAAATAGCAGTCCCCAATTTTGAAATCCAACTGAAGAAAAGAAGTTGTTTGCCCCTTCCAATGAGGCCAAACACTCACCCATTCGTTGCAGGTGCCCCACAGGCGAAGAAATGTAACCTTTGCTGTTATACATGAACAGACTGAACTTAAAACAGGAAGTTTTCTTCCCAAGGTGGGAGAAGGGGATTGCCCCTGGAACCCACAAAGAACTTTTCCTCACCCCCACAGACACTACTGGTGTCCTTCTTGTTTGCTTAAGGACAAACTGAAGACTGACTTTTAATTCCCAAGATTCTAAACTTACTCTGAGCTGAAGATTCCGAATGTGGCTCATGCAGCTGTGACACTTCTATAATGATGTTATCCCTCTGGTCTCAGCTGTGACTGAGGACAGAGTGAGACAGTGTGAAACCCATTTAACTGGAGTTTCACAAGCTGCCTTCCCTGCCTACCACTAGGTCTTATTGGGATTCTATTAACCCTGGGTAACAAAGGGGTTACATGGTAGATTATGCCATGAAGACGGGGGGTCATTTGCATACACAGTTGGTGATTAGGTAGTTTAGTAAGGTCAATGTGAGTGAACCTAAGGTGAAGGTGTGTCTCAGATTTGTGGGGGGAATACATGCCATAGTTTAGGCAGGTAGCAAGAGAATGCATTTTGACCAGATGTGGTTGAGCTTGCCGGTAGCTAGCCGTTACCTGTATTTCGGATGTAATAGCAATTGTGGCATAAAGTGAAAAGGTTTTCTAACACATTCCCCCGCTCAAATGAATTCATTGTTTGATGCTGTTTTTAAACTCATGACTCATAGCAGTCATTCACAATTTGCACAAGAATATATTTTGTCAATGGGTTTAAAAACCACATAACTAGCATTAGGCATGTATTGAGACCATGGCAACCGTGAGTATAAATCAAACCTCCCTGGTTAATCAAAACAGCTCTGATGAAGATGTCATAACATCGGAAATGTCAGCTCAGTATCATGGCCTTACCACAAAGGTCAATGTCCAGGATGCAGGTTACCAAGAAGAACGTCCAGTCATGGCAGAAAAAGGTTTTGTATTAAAAGAACCATTTGCATCAGGATTCTCCAAGACACCTTAAGATTCGGGCACTCATGCAGTGTGAAGTGCTGCGATACATGGATATATGGATATAGGCAATTGAGCCGAGAATAAGTTGCTGCTAAAAACATCATGGACTGCCAGAACTGTTCAGGAAGGAAGCCAGGTAAGTAAAGTTGTGAGAGACTTTTCCCATTAAGATTATTTTACACAACTTGCACTTGTCACCTGCTGTGTTCATATTTCTGCTAAGTAAAGTTTAACTTGTTGCACCCTAGAAGGAGCACCTATATGTACACTGTGTGGTATAAAATTAAGTTCTAAGCAAGTATATATTTAAACCTCTAGCGCGCAAGCAAACATTTTCCTTTTGTTCCATTACTAGTTGTTACTAGTCATTACTGCCTTCCATGTGTCTTATTTACTCTGCCCCATATCAAAATATGTATGCCCCAGTGATCAAAGATTCAACTTTGGGGTACATTTTATTTAGTAATTTAGTTATTTATTTAGTTAGTTATTTGTTTGTTTGTTTGTTTATGTATTTATTTATTTTCTGCTTACCAGGTGTGTACAATTGACAAAGCAGTCATCTATTTTTAAGTACAATCTGGGAGGTTACAGTGAGATAAAGACATCCCAGCGTGAGCAGCGATATGAGCTCAGTACAATGGTTTCATTCATGTCACAAGTGGGTAAAAAGATATGATGGAGTAAAGTACTGTGTTAAAGTACACAATGAAGTATATACAAACAAGGGTCAGTTCTGGGGCCAGTCCAGATGAGAAAGGACCTGGAATGGTTGGAAAGATGGTTTAACACAAAGAAGTGCAAAATCATGCACGTGGGGAGCAGGAACCCTGGAACAAGCTACAGGTTGGGGGGAGAGCTGTTGGCAGTTACTAAGGAAGAGAGGGACTTGGGGGTCATAATCAGAGGTGATCTGAATGCCACAAGGCAGACAGCCAAGGCGGTGGGGAAGGCCAAGTTACACAAAGAAGCTGAAGTTGCAGTGATATTTAATGCAGCAAAAACAGTAAGGAGCCAGAAAGCACAACTGAGAGCCTCAATGACAGTGTGAATTACTATCAGATATGATGGTATTTCTAACATTGGTTCCTAGTTGCATAATTGCGCAACACTAGAGAAAGGAGTGTGTGTGGCTGTAAGGAAATTCCTCAGACGCTCTGACCAGTGAGCCTGTAGCTTAATGGTTAGAGCGCTGGAATAGCATACCAGAAATCTGAGGTTCAAATCCCAGTAGGCCACACTTTTCCTTTCTCATTTCCATCCTTGATTTTAAAATATGTATACCTTGTAGGGGTTAAACTGCACTGAAAGAAGTGGTATTTCTAACATTGGTTCCTGGTTGCATAATTGTGCAACACTAGAGAAAGGAGTGTGTGTGGCAGTAAGGAAATTCCTCAGACGCTTTGACCAGTGAGCCTGTAGCTTAATGGTTAGAGCGTTGGAACGGCATAGCAGAGATCTGAGGTTCAAATCCCAGTAGACCACACTTTTCCTTTCTCATTTCCATCCTTGATTATCAAATATAGGGAAGTATCTGATGGTTTTTATAACTGGGAAAAAGTCCCAACCTTGTAAAGTATATATATATTGAATAATACATGGGGTGATGTGTATAATGAGAATTTTATACACACCCAAGGTGTGGGATGCTAAATAAACACCAAGAACGAAGCTCAAGGGGATTATAAAAGCATCCTACACCAAGACTGTGTATAAAATTTGTGTTTTACACACCCCAATGTTTTGTTTTATATACTGTATTGCTGGGATCTGTTTTGCCCATAAGTCCCCAACCCGAATGTATGTTTTTTTTTAATTGAAAAAGCTTTATTATTTTAATAGAACCACATTATAGTAAGAAAAGTGTAGTATAGTAAGAAAAAACTGCTGGGATAAAGAAAATACAACATAAACCACCACCCTCCTTTTTCCCCTCCTTATCCCTCCTTATCACCTACTCCCCCAGTGGAGTACACCAAACCCTTCATAACATAAAACAGTAAAGGGTAATATACTTAGGAGGTGACTATAAAAATAACAACAATCTATAGAAGAGCTAGCGAGGTGTCAGGGATAAGATGCCAACTACTTCAAATATAAAGCAAATAATTTGCCCCACTTCTTATTGAATAAGGGCATGCGATTACGTGTGGTAGCAATTAAGAGTTCTGTTCTTAAGGAGAAAGAGAGCTCATTCAGCCATTCAGTGTAGCTCCCTCCCCCCCCCAAATTTTTTAATGTCAGCCCCTCAGGGACTAACCCACAGCAGTGGTGGAAATTAACAAATCCTCCCCTTTAGGAGCCAACTATGCCTCCGGACTGCCTACTCTTATTTTTTTTAATTATAATTAGTCCCATTGGACACTCACAGCACAGCCATGGTGTGGCTTCAAGTTTATGGCTTCAGCCACACTAGCTCTGCTGCTTGCAGTTAAGCCCTTTGGGGCAATTTAAACATAGCTATGGGATCAGTGGACTGGGCCCATAGAGGGATGCACTTTATCCACAGCCTCTTCAACCACTTGACACTCACACTGCTCAGCTTCTTCTGTCTGCATGGAGCAGGCCGCAGCCTGAGCTCTGTACGGGCTGGGTGTTGAAATTGTGACTGGCACATGCCCTTTCGTGGTGTGCTGCAGTAGCATGCATGTGCTCTTTGAGGGGAAGTTGGTGCATATAATTGCTGTGGAGGGGTTTTGACTTGAGACTAAAAAATAGCTGGTGAAGCACTGTGAAAGTCTGAAGAATTTGTCTGATTTGCCATTTGTTGTTCCTCAATGATGACCATATTGCATTACCACAAACATTTACACATTGTGTAAAAAGTCTCTGTCAAAAAAAAACATACATTTGCAAATTGCAGGGTGTGAGGGAACTCATTCTGAAAATGTGATTGAAATGTGGCAAGTTCCCTGAAACACACACACTGAAAAGTATGTGCACTAAGAAATATATTTGTTTTCTAGTATGGTACTTCACAAACTTTGTAACAGTTGTTCGTTTGAAAGCTTTTTGTACTGAACGCAGAGGCTAAGAAGTTCATAGCTATTAAGACACAATGGCTTGGTTACATGGCTTAAAAGCTCATGAGGAAAAAGTGTTTTCTTTACTTGAAATGGTTTGATTGACAGCTCTTCCATAATAACCAGTTGTTATTATGGCAAAAGTCAATTATTATGACATTTGAAAGTGCTGTCAAACCAATTAATAAATAAACAGGCAAAAGCAAGGCAAATGTTATTTTAAGACGACCAATCCCTGAGGCTCTGGGTGCCGTACACAAAAAATACAACCAAAAAGATAAATAAAACAGCACACCAATAAATAACAGTATTAAAAAGACAAGTATAATAGAATAAAATCAGAAAGATAAATAGCTAAATAAATAAATAGGTAGCCTGGGACAGAAGCTGTTTACTGTATGTTAATACCAGGGCAATATTTGAAAGACAGGGTCCTGGAAGACTTGATTACAGAAGAAGACCTTGAGGTGTGCTTTTTATACCTCTACTGAAGAGGCCTCCCTTATAACTGGAGGTAATGAATTCCACAAGACTGGACCGGCGACACTAAAAGCTCTGTCGCTGGCTGTTTTTAACCTCGTCCTCAGAATCGCAAGGAGGTCCCTAGAGGAGGAACGGATGCAGCAGACTGTGGCAGCAGGTGTAAGAAGGTCCATCAGGTAACCAGGGTCCAGGCCATATAGGGCCTTAAAGGTAAGCAAGCCCACCTTAAAGAGGACCCTCCACCTGACTGGCAGACAGTGCAGTTCACCCAGCTCTGGGGTGATGTGGCAGTACTTAGGTTGCCCCATCAACAACCTAGCAGCTGCATTCTGCACCAGCTATAGCCAGCGGAGTGTACCTCCCGAGACCCCAAGATAGAGCACATTACAGTAGTCAAGCCTCAACATCACGAATGCATGTACCATGGTAGGGAGGTCCATGGGTGGAACTAGGGGCTGTATCCTGGTGATATTCCTCAGATGATAGAAACTGGTATGGACAACAGACAACACCTGGGATTCAAATGTCAGCCCACTGTCCAGAATAACACCCTCATGCAGTCAGGTAACACACAATGGTCCATCGTGTCAAAGGCTGAGAAGAGATCGAGGAGAACGAGAATTGTCCCCTCCACTCAATCTCTCACCCTGAAGAGGTCATTATGCACCCGAACTAACACAGGTTCTGTACTATGCCTCGCACAAAATCTAGACTGTAGAAGCTCATATAGATCATGGGCCATGAGGTGATCCTCAAGCTGAAGCACCACAACCTTCTCAACAGCCTTACTTAAAAGTGGAATGTTGGAGATAGGACGGTAATTTTCCTTAATGTCAGGGTCTAAAGATGGTTTCTTCAGAAGGGGTCTCACTAGTGCTTCCATCAAGGCATCTAGGAAGACCCCCACTGACAGAGAACACCAGACAATCAAGGCAAACACCAGGAAAATGGAGTTGACACATCCCATCAAGAACCGTGTCAGCACCGGGTCTAGTTCACAATATGCGTGCCTCAGTTTGAAAACAGCCTCAATGACCTCAGCCACCTCCGCCAGTCTAAACTCGCCCCAACTAGACAGAGTGCTCTCCAGGTGTCCAAATTGACCGCTGTTGGCCACAATTTGACTCACTGGTGGAATTCCTTGCCAGATGGCGGACACTCTGTTCAAGAAGAGCAAACTCTTCGCATAAGTGTCAGAAAAAGTCTTCTTCGGCTGCAGATGGGCATGATGTAAAAGCCTGTCAACATTCCGAAAAGGCACAGTTGGTCGATTCTTCCTGGCAGTAATCTTCCTAAACAGGACTTCTGCCTTCTTACGGTTGATTGCTCCATGGTACTCACCGTAATGAGTACACAGGGCCAGTTTGTCTGCCTCCAGCCCGGTCTTCTGGCAGCAGTGCTCTAACCTCTGACCCATAATCTTCCTCACCTTGAGCTCCCCATCAAACCACGGGGACCTCAAGTGAGAGGATTTGGGTTGTACATGGACGAGGGAGTCGAGCACATCTGACATTGCCTTGTTGTAAGCGGCAACGGCCATGCACATACCCCCTGTGCATGCATTGTCTATGCTAGATAGATCAGCCACCGCCAGAAAACCCACAGTGGTCAAACCCCCTCAAACGGCAGTAACTTACCATCTCAGCAGGGGGAGGGCTTTTGGGTGGGAAGGGCTTTCGGGGGGGGGGCCCTGAATGAGAACTCCACAGTGCAATGATTGGACCAAACAATCAGATCAGTCTTGAGATTATTTATCTCAAACCCCAGTGAGAAGAGCAGGTCCAACATGTGGCTGCCATGGTAGGTCGCAGAAGAAACTTCTTGCGACAGGCCCAGAGATGACATCATCTGGAGGAGCTTATAACCAAGCCTAGAAGATTCATTGTTGGCCCAAACATTAAAGTCCCCCAGAACTAAACATCTGAGGGCCTCCAATGTTTCGCTGATGACAAAGTTGGCTACCTCCTGCAAGAATTCTCCCACCACCCCAGGGGAGGCAGTAAATCAGGAGAATCCTGCAACCTGTACCTGGACCCCCATGAACAGCCACACATTCAAAGGAACCCAGTGTTCTCATTGGGTGCATGGTGATGCCTAGCTCAGTTCTAAACAGATGGCCACCCTCCGCCCCACTTTCCACTCTGGGGCAGTGCACTATGGAGTACCCAGGGGGGATGCTGGCCTCTAAGACCAGGCCAGCATCATCACCCACCCAGGTCTCTGTGATGCAAGTCAGATTGACTGAAGAAACCAAGTCCACTATAATTGCAGTCTTGTTTCTGATCGATCTGGCATTGCAAAGCACTGCCCTCAGGGGATTGGTGGACAATGCAGCCCCTCTGGTTACCTGCCCACTCTGTCTGATTGTTACCCTGGGGATGGGTACCAAACATGTCTGGACTTTCCCTTGGACCCGTCAAAACCCAGGGTGCCTTCTGCACCTAACTACCTCTATTCTGCTCCCAACCGATGTGCCCAAGGCACCCCATCACAATCAATCAACGCGGCATCTCCTAATTCTGACCTCCCAACAGCAATGAGCTGTGGTGGCAGAAACTGGGAGGTCTGAGAAGGGCCACAGATCGAGCAGCTGGGAATCCTCGTACACAATCCTAGCCCATACCAGGCCCTCATACTTCCCCAGACACATCCTGCTTGACTATAGTTTCCGAGGCACACAATATTCTGTCTATACAATCCCACGCACATACACATGAACACACTCTAATACAAAAACAGCCTAGACCATTCACCCATCACACAAACAGTAACTAAAAACCAAAAACCCCCAACCACAACCCACACATCCCCCACCCACTACCAAAGAGGAGTAAAAAGCTTGTAGGTTAGAGTTCAAGTTCCGGAAAGCACAGTCTGCAGTTCACATAAAGAGCTCCCACTAAACAGGACCACAGTTATTGCAACTTGAGTAAAACGAAATGCAAAACCGGTATCACAGACCACCACTTTGAGGACTTAGGGCCCTCTCACCGCCTCAGTCTCTAACCTAACCTAACCAGTAGTTATTTAAGAAATATGAATACATATAGTAAGGTAGAGGTGAATATATTGAATAGTGTACGATAGCCCATACACAACAATGCTATTCTTACACCAAGTGGTTACCATGACGACTAGGACCTCAAGAGTGAAGCTCAAGAAGTCACTCTGTCATCATGGAAACCATGAGGTTTAAGAATACCATTGTTGTGTATTTGAGATCCCAAAACTATTTTATATAGTGCATGGTGAAAAAAAAATGATCACTTCTTGTGGTTACAGTAGTCAGTCTCTGCCCTCCTCCACCGCCCGCACTTCATCGCCATTCACCTGCTGGTCAGCGCATGCTGTGATGCTTCAACTCCATCTGTCCTATGAACCACACTGATGGGGGTCTTGTATTGTGATGTAGCTACTACAGCAGAACCAAAAGTCGTTCTACTATAGTAGCTATGTCACTACTGCAACAGAACGACTTTTTCTGGTGTATGGCTTTCCATACACAACGATGCCCTACCATACACTATAATAAACTACTGCAGTCTGTATTCTGCCAAAATGCCCTCTGATAGGAGTCTTGCTGCTTACAGGTATGAAGCTCAGTTCTAAAAAATGTTCATTAAAATGGGGAATGTAGGTGTGCAAGTTCTCTCCGTCTGAACCCTCATGTAAAACTCTTTCAGACAGCATGTTTGGCTTAAGGTGTCAGCAATCCAGGGAAAACCCTGTGCTGCAATACAGCTTGTCCAACATTGACATCACTTGTCATCTCAAGGTTCCATGCAGTGGCTGCTGCCCTGATTAAAGACAGAACCGACTTAGACATGGATGCAGTATCTCTGGTACACTGACACCTAGAGGTAAGAGTGTGCTTCTCACAGCCTTTCTGATTTTGCAGGCCTATATTCCCCTTTAACCAAAAGGCAATTTTTCACAAGTAGTTAAAACACACCAAACATAAAAAGGAATTTAGTTCTCCATATTTTCTGCAGATTTCATTTCCTCCGAGAGATGGTAATTCTGCCCTTAGGGTTTCCCAGCATTTCTGCCTGGTAAGAGAATGCTTTACATGCCACCTCCATCACAGACCCCATACTCCAGAGACAAATGTAAAACATTGTGCGACTGATACACCATTCAGTTCCCCATAAATGCATTACTAATCAAAGCTACTATAGTGGAATCATCTTTGCCAACCTAAAGCAAGAGGAGAAACTATTACTTATTAATAAAAGCATAGGCTAAATCTAATTACATTCCCATCAGAGCCTTAGAGTGTAATAAAACTGCAGTTGTCTTCTAGAGCTGAGGGGCCTTCTGACCCGAAATCAGAGTTGAAACCATCCATCAGGTCCCTGATACATTCCCAGCACATCTACCAATTACCGTCACCCCAGTGCTGCTCTTTGGCAGGGGTCAGAGGTCACCCCATCCATCCTATGCCTGCAAGCTAGAAGAGAGCTTTAGAAATCTCATTATCCTGTTAACTATACATTTATCTGACAAGATAAAAGGGACTAGATGACCCAGGTATCATTAAAGATTAATAGAAAGTATAAAAAATTCAGCCGCAACCAGCGGTTACTGTTTAGTGCCTGTGATAGACCTGACAGGATTATTAATCAGAAATCTGAAAAGATTTAGGTCTCTGCTTCTGGTTTTTCACTCTAAGTATTTAGTTTTCCTCAGCTCATAGCAACCGCAAGTCAAAAAAGGCCGTTACTAATTGGTTCTACAGGGTTTTGAATGGTAAGGAGTTGGGCCAATTATAAAAACACTGGGAGCTGGAGATGCTAATAACGCAGGAGAACTCGTTAGACCAGGGACTGTTAGAATTAGAACTCAAGCTGTTTATCATACATGCATTTCTTCCCTTGGTGTTATGCTATTAATAAAATTTATAGATCAGCCCCAGCATTAATTTTAATGGTTGGCTAGAAGAAGAGCACCGCGTCCCTGGATGATTTCACCTCATTCCCTATTCCATTTGGCTTTTACATGAAAGGTTCTAAAGCAACACCTACACAAGGAGATAAGACAACTTCCTGTTTTTTAAGACTTAAATATTCTTTTTCTTCTGCTTCTTTTTGATCATGAAAAAGGGTCCACTCATAACCCCCAGAACTTATTTTGTTGTGTCCCCCCCCACAAGTGCTATACACCAGATCTTTGCAGTATTTTCCCTACATAGAATATACAGTCTAAAGCCTCACAACTGGGTTATTTTTTTTCTTTCCCTGCACCCTTTACAGTTCCCACACACTGCTCCTCTTGGAAACTGCCCTTGCTGTTTGCAGTCCCTTGAGTGGTCAAAATGCCAGATTGCAGTCCTTCCCCTGTCATCAGTGTGGTCAAGCAGCTGTGTTAGTCCTATAGAAATTTGTGATTATGTAATACCTAGAGCTGTGTGGAATTTTCTAATCCTCCTTCCCACGTAATTCTGTGGAATTTCACAATTTCTGTGGGTTTCCACCGGAACTGGAATTTTGAAATTCAAAAAGTGGCATTAAAACAGTGGATTAGTAATTCTCGGTTTACATAAACAACATATTAGCCCCCAGTTTCTGCAAACTACAGAAAACAAACCCTCCATTTTTGAAGACTTCAACAAGCTAATCTCTGATTTACATAAAACATGGAAAACTGATGCACAATTTACATTAAAGACTTGTGGAATCCCACAGAAATTAGCACAAAATTCTGGAAAGCATTTTGGAAGTGGGATTGCCATTCGGACTGACTTCTGCTGATAAAATTCTGCATTCCACATAACCCTTATAAACACCACCCTAGTGCTGCAGTACGCAGCTAAAGTGCCATTATTAAAGAACCCCTGAAGTCACGAGGTGGGGAGGGGGGATGTTGGAAAATGTCACTGAGACATATTCCAGCTTAGATTTGAAGCTTTGCTGCAGTGTTCTAGAACACTTTCTATACCCTTTGCCACAGTTCATCTTATATTTAATTAATTATCTGTCTTTATGCCCCCCTTCATGTTTTGTCACTGAGGACATTTGCATGAAATCAGGATCTTTGTTCAGACTTCATCTTATCCTCCTGCTGTCCCCCCAATGTCATAATATGCTGTTTGTGAGATCTCAATCATGCCTACAGCAACACATTATGTTGTCACTAAGAGAGGATTATGAGATCAGCAGGGGAATGGCAACAGAGTGAGATGAGGTCTGAGGAAGAAAGACTGAGCTGCTGTTACAAAAGTTCCAGTTTGCATCTCTCAAAGTCCCAGTCCTGAGCACAAATAAACACTTGCCCCTGAATGTACTATATTTGAACAAGTTCAGAGCACAGTGTGCATGCCCTAAACACATTTAAATATAACCCCCTAAAGTGCAGCCCTAAATGAGGTACTAACAACTGTGCATGGCACATGTCACAAACCACTGCTGGACATGGACAGGTACTGTATGTGACTATATCTCACATAGAGGCATTCAAGGAGCAAAAGCAGTTAGGGCTCCCAAAACCTGTTAGTGCTTCTGTGACAAGTTGTGATATTCTAACACCCACAGCCCATAAAAGGCACTAAGAAGTCATCTGCATCCAATTGTGGCCTTATTAACAAGTGAGGTGCTAGCCTTTGCTCGTCAGACTACACAGAGGGACATCTCCCTGTAGTGTGTGTGTGTGTGTGTGTGTGTGTGTGTGTGTGTGTGTGTGTGTGTGATCCCTGGTGCCATCATCAAGTATGTGATGTAAACTGGTATAGCCAAGAGGTTAGAGTAATTTTTATTTATTTATTTAAAAGTTGATAACTGGGAAAAGCACCAATGAGCCGCAACTCATTTCCAGGTGCAACCCAGGATAATAACATAGAAACATAGAATTTGACGGCAGATAAGGACCGCTTGGCCCACCCAGTCTGCCCATTTCCCTACCTACTGGATAAGCTGCAGATCCTAGTTAACCAGCAGCCTACTTCTTCTTATCCCCAACCCCCAGAATTGCCTTATGACTGTCCCATGCATGCTTGAATTCCACCACTGATTTTGACTCCACAACCTCCTCCAGAAGGCCGTTCCATGCATCCACAACCCTCTCTGTGAAAAAATACTTCCTTAAATGACCTCTGAGCCGCCCCCCCTCTATCTTCAAATTGTGCCCTCTTGTTCTTGCACACCTCTTTTTTTGAAAGATGCTACCCTCTTGGACTTTGTTGATTCCCTTGAGGTACTTCAAAGTTTCTATCATGACCCCCCTCTCCCTCCTTTCCTCGAGGCTATACATATTAAGCTCCTTAAGTCTCTCTTCATATGTCTTCTGGTGCAGACCCTGCACCATTTTAGTTGCCCTCCTCTGGACAGCTTCCATCCTGTCTATGTCTTTGCGGAGATTGGGTCTCCAGAACTGCACACAGTACTCCAGATGGGGTCTCACCAGCTGTCTGTAGAAAGGGATAATAACTTCCTGTTTTCTACTGGTGATGCCTCTCCCTATGATCCCAGTAACCCCCCAGCCCTCCTTGCTGCCCCTCACATTGCTTGCCCACCTTTAGGTCATCTGATATGACTACCCCCAGGTCCCTTTCCATTTTTGTTGTTGTTAGTATCTCACCCCCCATTGTGTACTCTTCCCCAGGGTTTTTGTTTCCCAGGTGCATTACCTCGCACTTCTTAGCACTGAATCTAAGTTGCCATACATTTGACCATTCCTCTAACCTTGCCAAGTCCCTTCTCATCCTTTCCACCCCACCCTGTGCATCAACTCTGTTGCAGATCTTAGTGTCATCTGCAAAGAGACATACTTTTCCTTCCAGTCCTTCCGCAATGTTGCTTATAAAGACATTGAAGAGGACCGGTCCTAATACTGAACCCTAAGTTTCACTAGTAACCTCCTTTCTTCTGAGTGGACTCCATTTACTATTACTCTCTGTGTCCTATTCTCCAGCCAATTCTTTACCCAGGCTGTCATCTTGGGATCCACTCCCAGGCTGGCTAACTTGTATATTAATCTTTTGTGTGGGACTGTGTCAAATGCCTTGCTAAAGTCTAGGTAGGCCATGTCCACAGTCCCTCCCTGATCTACTACTTTGGTCACCCAGTCAAAGAAATCTATCAGATTTGTCTGGCATGACCTTCCCACTATGAATCCATGCTGCCTAGGGTCCTGTGCCCCTCTGGCCTCTAGATACTCGACAATTCTTTCCTTCAGAAGTGATTCCATCATTTTCCCTATTACTGAGGTTAAACTAACAGGTCTGTAGTTTCCTGCTTCTGCCTTGCTCCCACTTTTGTGAAGGGGAATCACATCTGCCCTCCTCCAGTCCTCAGGTAACACCCCATCATCCCATGATTTGTTAAAAGGGTAGTCAGTGGTGTCACTAGTTCTACCCTTAGCTCTTTTAGAATTCTGGGATGAATCCCATCAGGCCCCATTGCTTTGTCCACCTTCAGTTTTAAGAGTTCTTTCAGAACCCTTTCTTCTGTAAATGGGCTGGTATCAACTTCTGTATCCAGAGTGTTAGTACTGTTTGTTTTATGCCTCCTCCTCTTCATTTGTAAATACTGAGCAAAAATATTTGTTTAGTATCTCTGCCTTTTCACATCTCCCTCTGCCCACCCTCCTCCCTTTATTAAGCCTCACTATCCCTCCCTTGGTCTTCCTTCGCTCCCTGATGTACCTATAAAAGGTGTTATCCCCCTTCTTAACTGAGTTGGCTATCTTTTCCTCGGTTTGGGCCTTTGCTGTTCTGACTGCCTTCCCAGCTTCCTTTTGCTTTAACTGATACAGTTCTCTGTCCTGCTCCTTCTGTGATTCCTTGTACTTCCTGAATGCTTTCTTTTTCTCTTGAACCTTCACTGCCACTTCCTTTGAGAACCATAGTGGTTTCTTACATCGTTTTGTTTTGTTTATTTGCTTCACACAAAGGCTCGTTACCTCTGTGATGGCAGTTTTTATTATTCCCCATTGTTCTTTCACCCCTTCTTCCTGCCCATTTGCTAGTGCATTCCTTAGGCACTCACCCATTTTGGCAAAGTCAGCCCTCCTAAAGTCCAGTACTTTTGTCTTTGTATGGCTTGACTCTATTGCTGTGTTTATTGTGAACCATACTGTTTGATGGTCGCTAGTTCCCAGATAGCTACCCACTTCTACATCTGTGATCCTCTCTCCATCTCCATTTGAGAGAATCAAATCTAATATTGCTCCCTCTCGGGTGGGCTCCAGTACTAGTTGTCTAAGGCATGCCCCCTGTAGGGCATCTAGAATAACTGCACTCTTGAGTGGCAGCTGCAACTGCACTCCAGTTAACATCTGGCATATTCAGATCACCCATCAGCAATATCTCCCTTTTCTGCCATTCTAAGTATACTTTCTATCATTTCCTTGTCCATTTCCTCCCCCTGAGAAGGGGGTCTGTATACAACACCTGTGAGTATTGTGGTGCCATTGCCTGTCTCCAAATTTACCCACAATGATTCTTCTCCTCCCTGTTTACCCTTTTGTTCTGTTGCTTTTATTCCTTCCCTTATGTAAAGAACTCCTCCTCCTCCTCTTTTACCCTCCCTGTCCCTCCTGTAGACAGTGTATCCTGGTATGTTTATGTTCCAGTCATGGTTTTGTGTGTACCATATTTCTGTGACTGCCGCGATATCCAGATGTTCCTCCTCCATCAAGGCCACTAATTCAGGAAGCTTGTTACCCAGACTACGGGCATTGGTACTCATTGCTCTCCATTTTTTGATGGTTTTACCTTCTGTTGCAGCATCCCCCACTGACCGTTCTATCTCGGTCTTTTTCTCATTTAGTACCTTGTTTTGTAGGGAGAGGCTGGGATTTTCCTGCTGCTTGTCAGTGCCTCCCCCTTTGACTAGTTTAAAAGCTTGCCAATGAAGCATTTAAACCGATTGCTCAAAAGACTTGTTCCCTTCCTGGACAGATGCAGACCATCCTGCCAGTATAGGCAGTATAATGAACTGTGAATGAGTCTGGCCAATCTAGCAGACCTGGGTTTGATTCCCAATACTGCTGCTTGCATACTGTGTGGCCATGAGCAAGTTATTTAACCTTCACTCCCATGTTGTCCTTGAAGACAGGCCATGTGCCTAGTGGGCCTTACCCAGTTACCAAAGAATTAAAAAAAAAGAAACAGCACCAGATAACCCCCACCTTCACCTATTCCATGGGCTTGTAGTATGTACTTCATCCCTGGTTGTCTAGTAGACCTCCCACCCTCACTTGATCCCCATAATGCCAGTAATAAGTATATTCTCCCTGGCTGTCTAAGTGACCCTCCTTCCTGCCCAGTCCTCATAGTGGCAGTGCCCATGGCCCTACCTACCTTCGTTTCTAATGGCCCCCCAAAAGAGCCCACCACAGGCCCCCCCTGGGATGGCAACCCGCACAACCCACCACTCATCTCCATGGCCAGACGCTGCCTACCCCACAAGTCATGCATTAATACACTGGTACAACACAAGTACAGTATATTCATCCAGGATTGTGGGATTACCCTTCAAACTAGACAGGGCCATCTCACAAGTCCTTTATCAGTATCCTGTACTTGTGTGGAACAGTGCACCCTCACTATAGCAAATCTCGCTATAACGATTACAAATCCCCACATACAGTATAACAAATGCGGATTGTGGCTCCCAGCACCCCAGACTGAAACTGACAGATCAGCTGTTGCTGACGTATCTGTGATCTATTAACCCTTTAAGAACTGAATACATTTGAATGTGTATAGATTCTCAACATACATATATATACACCCACAGTCTTTTCAATCATAGAATGTCAAAGTCATTTCTTTGATTGCTGTTAATAGTGCCTGTAATAGCTGTGCACAGTATATTAATACCCCCCCTTATTACTGTTCTTACCTTGCTTACCTCGCTCACCTCTGTATCAGTGCTAACAGTATGAAGTGATCTGGCTATACTGTGCAGACCAAGCTGTTGATATTAGACAGGCAGAAAACTGGGGAAAGTTTGGCTAAAATACTGGAGGAAACAGGCTACTCAAAGTCCACCATTTTGACTTGGAAGAAACAGGATTATGTGAGTTTGTCAGTGAGTGCTCAGACTCTCACGGCACGGCCAGAAAGATGTTAAGAAACCCCAATAAGTGTAAAATCAATCTTGCTACCCACGTGTGGTTCAAGCAACAATGCTCTATTGGCGTGCCATTTTCTGGGGCAATTGTGAGAGGAAAAAACTGAACAGTATCCAAAGGCCATTCATGGAGCTGACTTAATGTTCAGATCTTCATCTTACTGGCTCTGGCCATTTCAACACTGGCACGGCATCTGCCATGTTGCCATCACTGGAGAACAGAGGTCCTGCGATTATCTGGCTGCTGCTGAATTTCTGCTCAAATTGAAGAACATTCTGTCTATGGGAGGGGAGGATACCTGTCAGAGCAGGTTTACAATGCTGACAAGACCTTCTTGTTCTGGTGGTGCCTCCTTGAACAGACTCTGGTGAGCAGATGTGAGGAAAATATATCATAAGGATTTAAGATTTCAAAGGACAGAGTGATATACTTATTCTGGACTAATGGCACTGGTACCCACAAGGTGCAATCAATCTGCATCGGGAAGTTTGAAAATCCCCAACGGTTCCACCACATCAGTATGCAACCCTCCCTGTCTCCTACAAACACAATCATAATGCCTGGATGACAAGTGACATTTTCAGGCAGTGGTTTGCTGAACAGTTTGTCACCACTGTGAAAGCTCACCTCCGGCAAATGAAATTTCTCACACAAGCCTTGCTTCTGCTCAATCAGTTTTAAGCACATCCTCCTGAGAATGAACTCAGAACCAGGGATGGCCACATTAAAGCAATGTTTCTCCCCAAAAACACAACTTCCAGAATCTAACTCTCAGATGGTGGCATCATTGCCACTTTCAAGAAACATTATCAGGAGAGGCTTCTCAGTGACCTGGTTGCAGCTAAGATGCAGTTGACTGACTTCCCATGATCTGTTAACCTGAGGAACATAGCTATCCTTGCGGGTGAAGTATGGTCTAATGTCAGTACAGCCACAGTACACCACTGCTGGATCACAACCCTGTGTATGTGTGCTCCCTGTCATCCCATATGGCAGCCGACCAAGAACGTGAGAGGAGGGCTGTGTTGGTCACTGTATGGCAACCCTCCATGTGGTTCAGCTACTTAGGTATGTTGGTGGGTGGCTGGGTGGTGTGTTTGGTGCAAGTGGTGCAAAGGGCCACTAGCCACTGAGCAGGCAGGGTGACACCGAGATGGGTGTTGGGCGAGGGTAAGGCACAAGTCACCAGAGGAACCAAGTATATTAAAGGGCTGGGTGATCAGGGGTTAGGGAGTGCTGTTGGACACCAAGGAAAACATAAATATTATGGGGACAGGTGGTCAGGGGTTGAGGGTGGCATTAGACACCATGAAACATAAATATTACAGGGACGTGTGATCTGAGATTGGGGGGTGCCACTAGACAACATGAGTTACTCTCATATTACAGGGATGGGAATTGAAGGGTGGGGGTGCCACTAGACACCAGAGAAGTCACTAATACTACAGCGATGGGAGATCAGGGTAGGGGTGCCACTGGACTCCAGGGAGTATGTTTCCCTTCAAGGAGACAGGCAGTTGGGGTGTGGGGCACTCACTATCATGCCTGCAGGATGGGTGCAAACCTGCCGCTGCTTCCCACACAAATGAGCCCGTAATGGGCGTGCACGTGGCCCTTTAGCGTTTTGCATACCCAATGGACTCATTTGCATTTTTCTGCTGAATATTGCACCGGGGGCTCCTGGAGCTATCTGGTCTGGGGGCAGTTCCCTATGGGTTGCATACAGCCCAATCCATGACAGGGCAGTGTTTCTTGACTTTACTTGACTTAGCACTGCATTGACGTGCGTGCTATCCAACTGAATATAGCAACCTCTGGGTCGGGCACAAGGGCAAGCGTGATGCAAACCTTTGCACTCCGCTTTTGCCCATAATTGGCTATCTGGCCCCTGTTTTCTTACTCTAAGGATTTAGCTGCAAAATCAGCAAAACAAGGTAAAATAATGTAGTTCTTCAAGCCACAGCCAAGCAACAGTGAGTGAGTGAGTGAGTGAGTGAGTGAGTGAGTGAGTGAGTGAGTACAGTACTGTATGGACTGCTACAAAAAGTAGCTAAAAACTGAAATTAAGCTTAAGCTTACATGAAATGTTTTTTAACCAAATGAGCCTGAAATAATAAAGCTCAAGTATTTACTGACTTAATTAATGTGTATGTGTTGTTATAACTCACTCTAAACAAAAATGGCATCACTGATTGTGCTTCTCTTGATATAATGAACATGTCACAAGCACAGTTTGTGGATCCCAGCATGTTCATTACAGTGAGGGACCACTGTACCAGTATATCAATACTTAACTTGCCGCACAGATAAGGCCAGCCTGCCGGTGCAGCAGTAGGACTACCACTTGAGGTGCTGGCGACTGGGGTTCAGGAGCGAGCCCAGATTGCTGGAAGGTTGGCCTGGGGGAGGAGGACTGAGTGTCTGAGGGATGCTCTCCTCTTCCGGGGAGGGGGGGGTTGCTGCTCCCGCTACAACACTGCCACCTGGGTGCACACGGGTGGAGGTGCAGCAGGGAGCACCACATGGGAGGGGAGGACATTGACTGGGGTTTGGAGTGGTGTCGCGTCTTGGCATGCGCTCACCTCCATGGAACCCCTCAGTGGCCGATGTTCTCAGGAGGGGAAACAGAAAAATGGAAAACTGCCCTGCCACTGAGCCTGGTGATGGGACCCTGTGGCAGTTGTGGGGGTTGGAAACCGGTGGAAGGAGGCCAAACACATATGGTGATTGGGGAGTTGCCCTCCCCTCCCCTTCCCACCTGGGGGAAGTTCTGTGCCAGGATGGGGACCTAAGGCTGCCAGCAACAGGACTGTGACCGGCTGCACTGCGGGGTAACAAGAGTCAGGTAAGGCATCGTAGAGGAAGGGGGCATGAAGTATAAATAAAAAAAATTAAAAACTTGCCACACAGATGGCTGCTGACCATGGAGGTGAGCGGTGGATTTGTGCTGGTTGCCATCCCAGGGGGAGTAATGTGTGGGATTTCTTTTGAGGGTGGCCGCTGAACACCAGCGAAGGTACAGAAATGGACACTGACACCGTGGGCATCAAGTGGGAGGAGGATCCACTAAGAGAATATAATTATTGGCCCTTTAGGTATCAGGAGGGGGCTACCTGGCACTGGAATTAAAATTATATACTTGACCAATGCACCAGTGCTTGGGGGAGGGGGCAGAGCACCTCTATGCACATGTTTAAGGCTAGTTTTGTGGAAGTGTTATCTAGCTGGGCACTAAAAGCCAGTTAGCACCTCGAAAAACCTTTGAATATTCCAGGCTGCCAGCATGCAAGGCACATTTTTGTGATCTGCATAGGTGCCTGGCCTGATTGGGTATGCGCACGCTAGCAGCTAAGCGCCATGCTATCTGTGCCTTCCAATATAGCACTTTTAGTGTTTGCTTGGTTTTTAATCTCCCAGAATGCACTTATATTGGTACAAACCCTATTACATCAGTGCTAAATGTTCTGATCTTCTGCCAGTGTTTTCATGCTGATGTCCTCAGTGAAAAAGAACACAGGAACATAAATATAGAAAATAAATTAAATGTGTTGGTTTGTTCCAGAACATTATTCTTTGTTGAGTTGTTCATGAATTTACAATAGTACTTTACTTGTTTGTTCCTGAATATGATACTTTGTCAGTTTGTTCCTGAATATTAGACTTTGTCTATTTGTGCTTGAATATACAGTAATACTTTGTTCCTGAATGTTATGCTTTGTTGGTTTGTTCCTGAATATTTCACTTTGTCAGTTTGGCCCACATTTTCAAAGGAGATGCACGGCCCAAAATGGAGATGTGCCGCACATCTCAGAAAATGCGTGGAAGTGCAATATTAGAAAGGGAGAAATTTTTTTTTTATTATTATTATTTTATTTTTTGCTGACCGGGTAAGTGCACTAGACAAATCCTGCCTATTTTCAGGCACGACCTGGGGGAGGGGATACAGATGAATGTCAACTGACCTTGAACCAGATTAAGCTGTTGGTGGTATTTTTTTTTTTAGTGAATGAGGGAAATTTGGCCAGGACACCGGGGAAATTTCCCTACTCTTTTCGATAAGTGCCATGGGATCTTTAATATCCACCTGAATTACCAACAATCCAGGCAGATGGGACCTCTGTTTAACGTCTCATCCGAAAGACGGCACCTCAGAAGTGCAGCACCCCTCTCATGCTACACTACAGTGTCAGTACTGAGATATTAACCCAAGTGCCAGATATGGGAACTGAACCCACAGCCCTCTGATCTCCCAGCCTCAGAGGCGAGTGTGCTACCTACTGAGCCATTGACACCGCAGTTGCATTTCCAAATATGGCATTGTGCAGAAATAATGCATGCGGCACAATTAAAGGGGGTGGATCCATGAATGTGCCATGCATCACTGTATTCAGCCAAAATGTACATCACATCTGCCGTGCATCTCAGAAATGAGCCACCCAAAGTTAGTCAAACAAAAGGATGGCCTAAATCAGGCAGCCACCCACAGGCAGGCCGCAGAACTGCAGGCTGGCCATCTGGAGGCAGCCCTCCAAGGTGCACCAGAACATGCTCCAGACACCCACACACAGCAGTCATGCCAGGATGGATGTACCCAGAGACAGAGGTGCCGTGTCACCACCAGCACCATCCAGAGGCCACCCCCCCACACACCACACCCTGGACATAGACACTCAGCAGCCACGTGCCAGTACTGTCCGGTGCCCCAGGGCACACTAATGGAGTGGACAGCCACATGTACCAGCAGCCATGGCCTGCACCCATGCAGCCTGCAGGGTGCCACCCGATGGTGGCATGCACCCAGGGTGATGTCTGTAGCAATGGTGCCCAGATAGCCTGGTGGTGGTACTAGTGGCCACATGGCATGGGCCAGGAACTGACCCATGGCACATGTCCATAGTGGTACACCATAGGTGCACACAGGTGGGACCCACTCACCCGGATACCTGGTCACCATCTGCACACTACCATTCCTTGCAGTTCTCACCATGTTCCTCTCATACGGGGGGGGGGGATATGGGGCACTGCAGGTGACTGTATGCAGCATATGGGGCTGGTGCATTACATGCATGTAGTATACCTATCAGACTATGTCATCCTGTGCCCTCCCCTGTTGCTTGTCCAGGTGGGCCATTGTATCCACTGTCCAGGTGAGCCCCCTGTACCACAGTCAGACACTGTACATTGCTATGGGTAATAGCACTGTACCCAGGCCAATGGAGTCCACCCACCCACACACAAACATTCCATCACACCTGCCTACTAGGCTGCAGTACCTTCTGTCCACCTTTGTGGGGTGGTGGGGTAGCCATGCAAAGCTGGAACTGAGCATACCCAGCGTGTGTAAATGGCCTGAATACATTACAGTAATGAGCTGCGCATGTGGGGAATGGGCTTGGAATGTGCAGTGAGGCCATTTGCATATTCTGGCTGAATATTGCGATTTTGTGCACCGTGCAAGTGGCTTTTACATCACGCATTTCCCTATGCTTCGCATATGGCTCAGGTCACCTGCCATGCCACGCATCTCCCACTGCATGATTGCTCATGTTTGGGATATTCAGATGGACTTGCAAGATCACATCTACAGCTCGTCTTCTGAATGTCTCATTATTTTTGCCGGCGCATCTCAGTTGCACAGGCACTTTCGCGATGGGCCTGGTAATTTTGAATATGGGTCCCTTTGTTACTAAATATACTTTGTTGGTTGTTTCTGAATATTATTCTTCATCGGTTTGTTCCTCACTGTAACACTTTGCTCCTGAATACTATGCTTTGTTTGTTTCTATGATACTTTCTCGTTTTTTTCCTCACTATAATACTTTGTTTGCTACTGAATACTATTCTTTGTTGGTTTGCTCTTTACAGTAATACTTTGTTCCAGAATATTATAAAAATGGACAAGAGAGAACATGCATCCTGATTGGCTAGTGGGTGCCAGTAGCTGTGTCCTTATCAGTTCATATATATGGCAACTGGTACTTGTTACACCAAGCAGGATGCAGTGCAGCCAGAGATCCATGTGTGGCAATTCGGAAAAAAAAATTCTGTCGGGCTCTCCCGCTGACCGCTCTCCTCACTTGCAGACAAAGAGCCGTTCTCCTTACTTGCGACTCCCCCTTCCCCAGCAAAGTGCAAAGCTGCATTTTAGTTTAATTAATTTGTACCTCATGGGCTTACCTCAAAAAAATGAAAGTGACCTGTCCACCGACCACTGAAATGGAACGTTCTTGGTTCCAAATTCTGATGCCTTTCTATTACTTGTTGCTTGCGGTCTGACCCGCAGCCCCCAATGGGCACCTTCGCAAAACTCCCGAGTCCCAGCTGTGACACCTCACCAACACACAGACAGGCACCCTGACGTAACTCCCGAGTCCCAACTGTCACACCCCACCCCTCAAGACACACAAACAGTCAGTCTATAATTACTGGACAACCCTTTTTCAGCAACTTTGAAATCCCACCACATATCCCACTGTGACAGCAAAGAATATTTAAAAAAAACAGCTCCACTCCTGCACAGCAACTTGCACCAAAGTTTACAAATAAAATAAATTATATTTGGAATCGACAGGAACGCTGTCTCGAAACTTCAAACTATGGCAGCTGCATTAGGACATGTTCACTGTCACCAAAGCAGATCGGGACAGTCGGCCTGACTCACACAGCCCTTGAACATTTTTAACTACAGATACCAAATACATCACAAATAAAAATAACTGTTCGGGAGGGATCTAAGGGTAATAAAATGACCATTAATACACAGATATTGGCAGCCCTGTACTACTCATGACATACTTATAAAACTATAGCAGAGGTACTATTTTTTAGTATTCCACCCATTAAAACCTCCTTTTTTAAATCTTTTTCATTTTTTTTCTTTTTCTTCTTCTTTCAGTCTTACATACTTACTTGGAGTGCCCATTTTATGAGCGAAAATAACACACTCCAAGGTGTAGGTTATCGCCTGATAAGAGCACGCCCAGGAGCATAAGGCACACGGCACCTTAGTGCACCCCTGAGCATGCTCTTATCAGGCGATAGCCCACACCTCGTCATGTGTTATTGCTTGCTTATACTTTGTTGGCTTGTTCCTGAAAATCATACTTTTTGGGTTTGTTCCTAAATATAATATTTTGTTTGTTCCTGAATATTGTACTTTGTTGGTTTGTTCCTGAATATTATAGTTTTGGGGTTTGTTCCTAAATAGAATACTTTGTTCCTGAATATTATACTTTGTTAGTTTGCTCCTTAATATAATACTTTGTTATTGAATATTGTACTTTGTTCTTTTCTTTCAGAATATAATACTTTGTTGGTCTGTTCCTGAATATAATACTTTGTTCCTAAATATTATGCTTTTTTTGTTTCTTCCTGAATATTATACTTTGTTGATTTGTTCCTGAATATTATACTTTGTTGATTTGTTCCTGAATTTTATACTTTGTCGGTTTGTTCCTGAATGTAATACTTTGTGGGTTTGTCCCTGAATGTTATACTTTGTGGGTTTGTTCCTGAATGTTATACTTTGTTGATTTGTTCCTGAATGTTATACTTTGTTGGTTTGTCCCTGAATGTTATACTTTGTGGGTTTGTTCCTGAATGTTATACTTTGTGGGTTTGTCCCTGAATGTTATACTTTGTGGGTTTGTTCATGAATATACAGTAATACACTAAAAATAACACCAAAAGCTTAGTCTGGTTCAATGTCAGTTGGCATCCATCTGTATCCCCCTTCCCCAAGATGAGGCTGAAAATAGGCAGAATTGCCTAGTCCTCCTTTCCCGGTCAACAAAAACTAAATAACAGAGCAATTAAAATAAATAAATAAATAAATAATACTTAGATTTTTTTTTTGGTTCCTGAATGTTGTATTTGGTTGATTTGTTCCTGAATGTAATACTGTGTTTGTTTGTTCCTGGATATACAGTAATACTATGTTTTTTGTACTTGAATACTGTACTTTGTTATTTTGTTCTGGAATATAATACTTCTTTGGTTTGTTCCTGAATATAAATACTTTGCTTTTTTTGTTCCTGAATATCACACTTTGTCAGTTTGATCCTGAATATCATACTTTGTTGGTTTGTTCTGTAATATTGTATTTTGTTGGTTTGTTCCTGAGTATCACAACTTGGTAATCAATATTCCCAAAAATAACATATTTTGAAGTGGCACAGTTACTAATTTTCAAGTTTGAACCTCTCAATCAAATTGCACAAACCCCACACAAGTGCTCCTTCAATTGTAGTGCAAGTCTTAGGCATAACAAATAAAAAAAAACTTCTATTATTTTTTTTTCAGGAACTTTCAGTTCCAGTGGCATCATCCTAGGGGATACAGATCTAAGCTACTAACTCTAGTTCTGTGCCTACAAAAAGCTATAAAACCATGCCCTAATACAACAAAAATCAATTCTACAAATTGCTTGCAGTCTGCAGAGTGGATAGGAGGATGAAAAAAGAAAACTACCACCCTACAAAGACTGGATTCTGAGGGATTGAACACTGTACCATTGCACAGCTCCGGCTCAGTGATCAAAATGGTGGAGGAGGCCTTGGACCCTCCCACCCAAACTACCAATGCAGTGATCTGGCAGATCTGAAAGATTTTCAATCAGAAGTATGTACCATTAAAGCAGAGTTTAAAGGTGAAATTTCCAAAATAGACCAGAAAGTTTCAGTTCTGGAGACCCCTCTCAGGGACACAGATTCCTGTATAGATAGACAGGGGTGAGTGGTTCTCCATGTCCTGGCAGAATGCCAAACACCCATAGATAAATGCAATGGCCTAGAAAATTTGTCCTGTTGCAACATCATATGCATATACGGAGTGCCTGAGGATGAGGAAGGGTGAGACATGAATGCCTTATTAGACGGATTTCTTTGCAACATGCTGCAGCTAGATCCAGAGTTCCCTCTCAATATCCAAAGGGCACATCGGGCCTTAACTGCAAAACCTTGTGGTGTGGAGGACAGGCTGTGCTCCATCATGTTAAAGTTTCTAAGTTACAATACCAAACGTGACATGTTTCCCAGATCCCGGTGCATAAAGCAGATTCTGTAGAAAAATAATTGCGTTATCTTCAATAATGATTACTCACCAGCTCTGGCAGCACGTTGCAGAGCATACTCCCAAATTCTCTGGGTGTTAAAAGCCCAGCAATTAAAATTCCAAATGCAATATCTGGCACCATGATGTTCCCTGGCAGACCAAGGAACTTTTTCACACTAGCTGAAGCGCAGAAAGAGTTGGCTTCTAGAGGGATAGAGGGTCCAGCTACTTATCCAGACACAACACCCCAAGATGTGCAGGACCTCCAAGGAGCATCGTGGTCAAAGGCACCAGCCTGCACTGAGAAGAAGCGCCAGGGACTGACGAATGTACAGGAGATAAAGCAGCTGCTCAACTCCTACCAACAATCAAGCCCTACAGAAACTCTCAGAATTAATTACAAGACCCTATCTTTTGGACAGCACAGGTATGTAGGGGAGGGACTTAAGGCTTGAGAGGTTGGACAGGCACTATAACTGCAGTGTGAACAGACTCTGTGGAAATAGTTGACAAAGAACTGAACTCACAGACTATAATGATATACAGGAAGCAGGCTGTGCATAGAGAGGAGAGGGACTTTTCTTTTATATTTAAAAATGCACATAGATTAACTGGAACAGCTCCCACTTATGCTAAAAGATGCAGTATAGGATATGTTATATTTATAGGGAGCAAGGTAAATGGGCATTTCTGCCGTCATCTCTCACCCTATATGGTAGAGCACTGTGATGAACTATTAGATGTCATTCGAAGCAGCCCAGCTTAACTATGGCAATCTAACAGCAGATATACAACATCAGAGAATACATTTGGTTGCTGGGTCCTGGGGCTCGAGGAGGTAACATGTGCTGGCATGAATCTGCTGTCAGTGAGTCTACCCTTGCTACATAAGTAAATAAAGGAAACGGGCTGGATGGGGACTGTCTTGTGGGAGAAAGGAGCTGACCTCTTTGGGTTGCTGATGTTGGCTGTGGCTTTGCCCTGTCTTGGGGGGGATTCTTGTCACAGAGGTTCCAGATGGCCATTCAGTAATCTGAAACAATCAGTGTGTCCCAGCCAAGTAAATCCCACCCCCTGTCCAATACTATAACTCTTCGCCATCACTAGACATGAGCATGGAGGGAACGCTTTGTGAGCTAGTGTGTTGGAGCCCTAATTGAAGCCTGGCCAAATGGAATGATATTGCGATCTTAGGAGAGCTGATTCCCCCCCCCCAAAGGAATACTATGTCTCACCCTCAAAGCAATAGTGTGCTTGATATAAGCATACAAGCTGCTGTTGGTGGGGGCCTCCAGGTCTCACCCTGCATTTGGTGGGGGCTTGGATGTCCCTGCACAATACAATAACCTCAGGAGAAAATCCAAGACATGCAGATGGGTGGGGCTGGCAGATTATTATCCTTTTTGGTTCAATAGTGGGGAAACCACAATCCCTGACTGATCAATGTAGGGGCACACCCACAAATAGGTCCATCTCAGACAAATGCAGTGCTACCGTATTGGTGTCTTGGGTGACAGTGGACATTTTGGGGAACAGGGTTATGGATTGCAGATGCAGGGGTGATGGGGCTCCCTTGTAGATTACCCACTATGGATCACTTCCCTATTATCCCCCCAGATGGCTGCGGCTCACGAGGATCAGGACTGGGGTCACAGGGATTTACTCTCTCGTAACAGTTGCTCCACTTAAAGCTAAGACCAACTTCAACAGAAATTAGAGGTGGACCCACTGGAGCTCAAAGGTTACAACCTACTCCCCTTAAGCAAACTTCTCCTAAATGCTAAAAAATAGAAGGCCATGTACATCTACTTCAATCATCTGAAAGCACTTCCAAACGAGCTTGCATTCTTGTCTCCCATCAAGGCTTTCCTTGGCGATGACCTCAAAGCGGTAAACAAATTTAAGTACCTAGGTTGTGAATTAGATCACCATCTAATGTTCTCTGCTCACATGGCCTCCTTTGTGAAAAAATTGCAGCAAAGAATTGGTTTCTTTTTTTTTTTTGACTTCTCCCGCACCTGGCCAGTCATTCTTTCGGACCCCCTCATGAACTTGCCCCATCGCAGCTTCTCCCGAACCCTACCGGCCCACACTGCAGCCAGCCCCAGGTGACTCCAGTGTATCCCTTCACCAGGCAGGTCTCTTACCTCTGTAGGAGAATGACCTGGTGGCCAATCAACGATACTGGGGTGCTGCTGTGCCAGCATATCGCGGTCCAGGAGCCTGGTGGTGAGGGTTCTGGAGGGTCGTCACCCGATCTGTCCAGTGCCATTTTTCCACTTTTCTCTCCAGAGAGTGACGTGCCACTGATGTCAAGGCATACGCTGATGTCTGTCACTCCCTCGTCTATTGGGGCTAATGTGCTGCTGTGTCCCCAGCCTCCACCGGGAGTCGGCAGCACCAAGCAGCGCATCCCCCCTCCCCCCTGAGAAGGTGAGCCACCATTGGAAGCTGATTTCCTTCTCCATGACCAGCCCTTCAACAACCCGAGTCCATTCCCAAACCCGTGTCGCTGGCGTCACAGAAGGAAATCCAACCGCTGTGTCGGCGGGCCTAGAATTGGTTTCTTCTAGAAGAACAAATCCCTTTTTACTACCAAAGCCAGGCTAAGATTAGTACAGACCACCTTTATTCCCCTCCTTGACTATGCTGAAGTAATTTATGGGTGATGCTCAGATTCCCAGCTCGACGCACTCTACCACAGGGAATTACATTTCATCTGAAGTGCCCACCGTCACACTCGTCACTGTAATTAATATAACTCCTTGGGCTGGACTTCTTTATCCACAAGACGGCTTATCCACTCGCTCACTTGGCTCTGTGAAGCCCTTCTGCTAAAGCTCCACTCCTACATATCTGACCTAGATGGCGGCCATGCTGGGCTGCTATCTGTAGGCTCTCTAAGCTAGAGAGCAACTTTTTGCAAAATTTTGCTACTGAGTAATGAACTCTCAGAGAGCTAATCTGGTTTGTTCTATGCTCGTGGTTGTTGTTTTACATTCCTGAGCTATGAAATTTGGCAGTTTTTGCTGCTTTAGTTAGGTTTTTAGGTTTAGGGATGGTAGTGATAGGCAGGGTCAGTCAGTGAGTTAGTATTAGGAATAAGCTTTTTAATTGTTAGTGAGGGCTTTTTCATAGGCCACATATCAAATTCTCACCTTTGAAGGAGTTGCTTTCAAGTTTGTGTTGACCAGCTGGATGATATGGTGCAATTCCCAGGCAATAGGAATGACTGAGCAACCAAGCAGCTGAGCGATCAACAATGAAAGCAGTTTAGTCGTAAGCCAGATTTGGTGTGCCGGTTGGATGCTGGAGGTACCATTTTTCATTCATGAGGAGGTCAACATTGTTGAGCCTGCCCCAATATTGGATAGACTGCCAGTGAATTGGCCTATCTGCTCTGGCCTACTGTGGAACAAGGAGCTTTTGTTTGTGGAGGAGGTGCTTTTCTTTTATCACCGGAGGGGCTGCCTTCGCATTTTGGATTGTTTCCAGCTGGGGACCCTGTAGGGTAGGTGTGGACGTTGGGACATCAGGAACTGTGATGCCCGTGGTCTCAATTCCTGAATTTCCAGTGGATGTAACTTGTTGGAGGGGAAAGTGTAAGACTGTCTATTAAATTCTATTATAGTGTATAGTGGAGTGTTGTCTGTATAGAATTCCGTCCCTTTCAAAATGCTGTTCTACCACAGACAGTTCCAAGGTCATGGAATGCTGTTCTACCCTACTGTGGTAGACCAGCATTCTAGAACCTCTAGAGACTGCATGAGTCAGTTTTTCACACAGTACTATATATTATAAAAAATACAGGATGAACAACTCTATGCACAACCAGTGTGTTTTGCCACTTCAAGGTTCTGATTCCCATGGACCTCTCGAGCTTCGCTCTCGAGGTCAGAGGGAATCAGAATCCCTCTGTGGCAGAACACACTGGTTCTGCATAGTTGCCCATCCAGTATTCTCTATGTTTGTTTCCTTTGGTCTGGGATTTTACTGTTCACCTAGTAGAGTGTGCTTAATCCTTGGGAGAGGCCAAAGAGGAGCATGGCTACAAGGTGCAGGCCGGCCAATGAGAGAGAGGCACTGGATGGCACTTTAGGTTGGGTAAGCTGCTTATGTATCCCAGCAGGAACCCCCCTTTCTTCATCCTGTGTGTGTCTCTGAGGCTGGAGTAAGTGAAAGAAGCTCCGGTCAAACTCTGGGTCATCTTTGCCTTGACTGTACTCTTCAGTTTGTACTCTGTGTCCCTTATTTATCTGCTGAACAGAGACTGGGGTCAGTGAGAGGGCCCCTAGTCACTGAATCTCTGAGCTGGGAATCTGTTTCATTTTGATTTTTTTTTTTTACAATCAGTTTTAATATTGTTATAGGGTCTGCCCTTAGGGGCTTTGCTTTGCTGATCTCATGCTCGACTATTACTCTCTAGAATTAATTGCTTGAACTTAGGACTATTATTTTAGTTATTTGAATTGGTTGGGTTTTTGGGGGGTTGGTTGGGGGGTTTGTGGTCCTTAATTGGTTGATTGGTGAGTGTGATGTGTGTTGTGCTTGGTAGTGTATGGTTGTGTGGTTGAGATTTTTGTAAGAATTAGTGTGTATGAGTGAGGGTGAGTGGTATCATTGATTGAGTGTTGAGTTGTTCATCGACCATATAGTTTGATGTATTTGCTTGGGGATTTGGGCTATTTGTGGGACTATGTTGCTGGCCAGGATGTGTTTGTGCCGTGTCCTGGTCTGCATTGGTTATGATGCTGTCCTGCTCCGGGACCTTCGCCCCTTTACAGACCTCCCAGTTCCAGTTACTGTAGCAAGGCACTGCAGGGAGGTTGGGATAACTAGCTGGTGGAGGTGTTGTGAGATTTGGGTGGTGGAGTAGGGGGCAATTAGTGATATTGAGGTTGTCCAGTGCAGAAGACACTCTGGGCGTAAGCGGTGCCTGGGGAGAAGCCAGACGTGTTTGGTTTCCGTGCACAGGGTTCCTACCAGACTGAGTGGGCATGTAGCTGGACGACTGGCAGCATCCTCTAATCCTCTTTGGGCAGTGCTATGCAATGCCAGGTTAAAGAGAAACAAAACCGCTATTTTTTCAGACTTGATTTCTTCTGTTGACCTGGCTTGCATTACGGAGACCTGGTTGGGTGACAATGCTGTCCCAGTTCTTGCAGCTGCCATTCCCCCTGGGTATTCCATAGCACACTAACTGAGGAAGAATCATAGGGCTGGGGGAGGGGGGGCTGGAGGAGTGGCCATTGTTTTTCAATCCAGACTGGGCTTTGCGGTATTCCCAGTTGGTAGCACCTGATCTTTTGAGTGCATTGCCATTCGTGGGGGTACAGGTGCTGGCTGCAGGATTCTCCTTATTTACCACCCCCCCCCACCCTGGAGCAGGGGAAGATTTTCTGCAAGAGGTAGCGGACTTCATCACTGAACAGGTGTTGGAGTCCCCCAGATGTTTAATGCTTGGATTGATGATGAATCCTCACGTTGGACCTGTCACAGTCAGTTACTTCTGCTACTCACTAGCTTGGCCACACACTTGATCTGGTGTTCTAGCTGGGTCTTGAGGTTCATAACCTCAAGATTGATCAGGTCATTTGGTCTGATCATTACACCATGGAGTTCATGTTTGGGGCCCCCGAGAGTTCCTCCCCTGCTGAAATGGTCAGCTGCAGCTTTTTAAGGGGTTTAGACCCGATGGGACTGTTGGTGGTAGCTGATCTATTTAGGGTTGACATGGTATGTGCGATTGGCACCAGAGAGGCAGTTGCCACCTATAATAGGGTGGTCTCCGATGCTCTGGATGCCATCGCACCAGTCTGTTTATGACCCAGGTCTTTGCACATGAGATCCCCTTGGTTTGATGGGGATCTCAGGGTGTTGAAGATCAGGGGTCAGAAGTTGGAGCGTCGCTGGCAGAAGACCCGGCTGGAGTCTGACAAGTTAGCCCTGTGTGCCCACTACAGTGAGTTCCAAGGGGCAATCTCCCAAAAGAAGGCAGAATTTCTGTCCAGGGAGATTGCTGCAGGAAGGAACAGACCTTCTCAGCTGTTTCAAACTGTAGACAGGCTTTTACATTGGCCTGTCTGCAGCCGAAAAAAGATTTTTCAACCACTTTATGTGAAGAAATTGCTCTGTTCTTCTCCGACACAGTGTCGGCCAACCGGCCAGGGTTTCTGCCAGTTAGACTTTTGCCTAGCAGTGGTTGGGCAGGAGGGAATAGAGGCACTCCACCTATCCGGGAAGAGTTTAGGCCACTTGAGGTGTCCTAAGTGACTAAGGTGATTATAGAACTGAAGTACACATTTTGTGAACTGGACTCTGCCCCAAACACGGTTCTTAATGGGATGTTTTGAGGCTGTCAGCCTCGTGTTCGCCAGGATTGGTAAGGTGCTTGATGGTGGAGGGGGTTCTCCCAGCTGCCTTGAAAGAGGTGCTGGTTAGGCCCCTCCTGAAGAAATCTTATTTCAACCCTGATGTCCTGGCGAATTACCGTCCTATCTCCAACCGGCTTTTTTTGAGCAACATTGTCGAGAAGATAGTGGCTCAACAGCTCGAGGATGACCTGGTGTCCTCAGACATATATGAGCCTTTTCAATTGGGTGTTTGGGCCAGACACAGCACTGAAACAGCTCTAGTGAGGGTGCATAATGATCTGCTCAGGGCTAGAGATAGAGGAGGCAGGTCAGTTCTTGTACTCCTCGATCTCGCCCCAGCTTTTGACACTGTGGATCACATCGTGTTTTTGGATTGGCTCTGTGAGTTCTGTGGACTCGCTGGTACTGTCATCAGGTGGTTTGAGTCATATCTCTCAGACAGGGTGCAGCAGGTGGTGGTGACGGGGAATTTCTCCTCCTCCCCAATGCCTCTGTCCTGTGGAGTGCCACAGGGCTTGATCTTCTCACCGATGTTGTTCACAGTGTATATGCTGCCCCTGGGTGAGATCATTCGACAATACAGTGTGGAGTTTCACTGCTATGCAAATGAGACCCAACTGTATCTGTCATTTGCTCCCAGAACATCAGGATCTATGGATGTGCTTAACACCTGCCTGGCTAAAATCAATGACTGGATGGCTTCCAGCTGGCTGAGACTCACCCCGGCTAAGACGGAGGTGCTGGTGATTGAGCCTGGTCACAGGCATGATGGGCTGCTGTTTGGGGCAGTTTCTGATCTTGTGCTGGGTTCTGCTCCATTGACAGTTTCTACAAAGGTGCACAATCATGACTCTTGACAGCAGGCTGACTTTTGAAGACCAGGTGTTGTCTGTTGTCAGTAGTGGCTCTTACCATCTATGGAACATTGCCCGGATTAAGCCCCTCATTCCCCCCTGAAGACCTGCTGATGCTGGTGCATGCCTTTGTCTCAACCAGACTGGAGTACTGTAATGCTCTTTACTTCAGGGTCATGGGAGGAACCCTTCGCAGGCTGCAGCTGGTGCAGAATGCAGCGGCTCAGCTACTTACTGGCCTTTTAGGTTCAGTCATGTGACCCTTGTCATGAGCACTGTGCACCGGCTGCCGATCAGGTGGAGGGTCCTTTTCAAGGTGGGGCATCTCACCTACTGTACAAGGTCCTAAATGGACTGGGCCCTGGCTATCTGTCAGAGATTCTAACACCGGTGACCTCTGTCCACTCCCTCCATACCTCTTCGAGGGGCCTCCTGGCTGTTCCCAGGGTACAGCTTAAGACTTCTGGTGATCGTGTTTTTAGAATTTCTGGGCCAACCCTGTGGAATACTTTACCATCTGTAGTCCAGGAGGCCCCCTTGGCCAAGTTTTTTAAGTAGAGGTTGAAGGCACACCTTTTTGGCCTGGCTTTTAATGATTTCTGACTTGTATGATGCTGTTCTAGTCCCTATTTATTAGTGTTTATCTGTTTTAGGTGTCAATTCTGTATTTATGCTATTTTATATTTATGTATTCAATGTTCATTTTATTGTTCTGTGAGGTGCCCAGAGCCTCCGGGAATGGGCACCATACAAATAAACTTGCCTTGCCTATTTCAGCACACTGCCTGCCTCTGCCCCTTATGGAGCAGCTCATACATCATGTTGAATGTCCCAAACGTTCATTCCCGCTTCGGTGAAATGGCCATAAGCCATGCTTTCCTGACTGCTTGAAACAAAGCTCAAGCTACCCTCAGACTTCAAAACCTAATAAATCTAAAAAGCTTCAAAAAACTGGCCCTCAGCAAATTGTGTGACTCCTGTACCTGTCATTGACTACATTACCATTATCCCACCCTTATTATTCTCTTAACTTACTTAACCACACACCGACTCCTCATTTTTAGTTGGCCTCAGCATCCGAAGTCCTCCCAAGGGGATTTATACCCACCCCATACCCTCAGCTTATTCTAACTGTTCACACTCCTCCTCCTCTTCTCTCCCTGCATGCCCTTCATTCTAACTGGCCTTTTCACACATCTACCTTCCCCCACCTTCCCTTTTCCCCTCTCTTACTTAAATGCCTCCCTTTCTCAGACTATTATTTTTTTTCTTTCTTTTACATCTACATATTCTAAAAATTGTGCCCTTGTCTCAAGCTACCAGATGTAAAGACCTATTGTAATTAATTCAACTGCTCGGATTTTGCTCAGTGTCATAAAGATCTGACCTACTGAACACCCTGTATTTGATTGTATTATCTGGAACATTGATATTGTGCTGTCTAGTGCATACTGTGTATTGTATGAGAGACCTTCATTTGTTATATTTTATTTTGTGTACCAGTTGTATATTTTTTTACTACCTTACCTGTTCAAGACCTCCTTGTAAATGAATATGCTCGATGGAGTTATATCCTGCTAATAAACTTGATTAATTGATTGATATCCCTTGCTCAACTGATGTAATAGGTGATGGAGCTGGCAACACTCACCCACTCGCTTATCCCCTATACCTATTACAGCCATGCTGTTAGAGGAAAGGGTAGTGGGAATATACCACCACCTCACCTCCTTGTTAGTGGCACATACTCTGCTACAGGGACCCACAATGTAGTTGTGACTTATCCCCTCAGGAGCTCTCATCAACTCCCTGAATAGGAAATAAAACACCTTTCCCTATCTTGGAAGTCTATCAAAAGGCGTGATCCTCTGATCAACTCAGTAACTAGCAGAAGCAAGCACCTTCTATTGAACTCAATATAACAACATCTGTCAATAAATGTTTTGCCCGGTTGGCACAATGTTTTTTCATCGTTATTAGCTCTACTTTTGGTGATGGTAAGGGGAGTTCAACCCTTAAAGTTTAAGTTTGCTGCTTATAGGAAGCCAAATGGCTAATCCCTTGAAAGTAATCTAATTTAATATCAGTGGGCTCCATAGCACAGTTAAGAGATATCGCCTATTACAGCATCTAAAACAGGAAAAGCCAGAAATAGTGTTTCTTCAGGAGACATATCCTTTGGATGCAGAACATGCGAAATTTAATACAAAATCACATATGCCCCCACAATGCAAAGCATCATGGGCTGTATATGCAAATCACCACAGAATATTATGCTGGTTCAACTTTAAGCAGAAGTGCATGGTGCCGAAAGGCCTCTCACACAGTTTGCAAAGGGTGCCAACAGAAGACATAGACACGTGTTTCATCCTACCAGAACTCATCAGTATGCCTCATCTGTTTGACACCTCAGTGGAATGAACCAGCTACCCTAAGATGGTCTATCTGGGTTATGTTGTGGTGAACCCAATTAAAACAAAGAACAATTTAAAAGACAAAGAACCTCTGTGTGCAAGCACTGAGGCAATGGTTACCCCAAAGGGCATTTGGCCGGGAAGCGAAGTTTCAAAGAAATACAAAATCACACATGCCCCCACAATGCAAAGCATCCTGGGCTGCATATGCAAATCACCACAGAATATTATGCTGGTTCAACTTTAAGCAGAAGTGCATGGTGCCGAAAGGCCTCTCACACAGTTTGCAAAGGGTGCCAACAGAAGACATAGACACGTGTTTCATCCTACCAGAACTCATCAGTATGCCTCGTCTGTTTGACACCTCAGTGGAATGAACCAGCTACCCTAAGATGGTCTATCTGGGTTATGTTGTGGTGAACCCAATTAAAACAAAGAACAATTTAAAAGACAAAGAACCTCTGTGTGCAAGCACTGAGGCAATGGTTACCCCAAAGGGCATTTGGCCGGGAAGCGAAGTTTCAAAGAAATACAAACTCACACATCCCCCACAATGCAAAGCATCCTGGGCTGCATATGCAAATCACCACAGAATAGTATGCTGGTTCAACTTTAAGCAGAAATGCATGGTGCCGAAATTTATTGCCTGGGACTACCAAAGAGTAATGACTTTCTCACATGAGTCGGACCATAGGCAGGGAGCTGTGATATTAATTCCACTGGGGATTCTGTTTGTACACAGGACCAGCCTATAGACTCCAAGGGCCAACATGCCATAGCCACAGGTAAGCTGTATGAGGTACAGGTCACCTTGGCAAGTTTATATTCCCCGCCCATATCCAATAAGGCAACAGCACAGATGTTTATCAATAAACTATTGGCAATGTTGCAAGACCAGTTGATTATCAGTGGAGATCTAAGCACGACCTTGTCCCCAACAGTAGATACCTCCAGCCCTAGTCTACAAAGAATATCCCCTTGCAGAAATACCTTCAAAATACCCTGGTCCATCTAGAAATTATAGATGTCTGGAGACACTTCTTTCCTACCGGTCGGGAATATACATACCACGCTGCTAGGACCAGCACCTTGGCCCGACTCGACTACGTAGTCACAACAGCAGAACACCTGGATACCGTGCGAGACATATCACATAACCCAATATTGCTGTCGAAGCACCCCCCAGTCTATGTGAAATTCAGTATGGGAAGACCTCTCCGCACCATGCATTGGAGGATAAATCTGACATTAGTCCAGGATCTTGAATTCCAAGAGCTTATGCAAGAAAAACTTTCACATATTCAACAGGACAATTCCACTCAAGAAATGTCACCTCCTGTCCTCTGGGACATGATAAAGGTCATGCTTAGAGGACAGTTTATTGCATATTCATCCGGAAAGAAAAGATAGTGAAAAACCCATTTGCTCGAACTCCAACAGACCCTTCAAACTTTACATCAGTTTCCGCACCAAGGGGGCACAACTGTAGGCCCACAATTAATTAAAGTTAAACAGGACACCCAGAAGATATTAGATTCTAAAGTAGAACAGGCACTTCTTCATCTCAAACACTGTCACTATGAGGGAGGTACTCATGGGGCTTGCAATTTGGTGTGGAAACTTCAAGCTTGATGCACACAGGCATGCGTTCAGCAGCTCTTTGATACTGACACTCTAGTTAAGTAACCCTTGGCTATCTGGAAAGCGTTAGCCAAATATTACCAAAACTTGTATGCTGCAGAAGAGGTAGCTTCTAATAAGCAAATATGGGCCTATTTGCAGAATCTCCCTCTCCCTAAGGTGGATGAGGATAAGGCTCAGCAATTAATGTCTCCTATCACAGAGGAGGAACTAGGTCGAGTTATTCAGGACTCTAAAACCCAAGCGTCCCCAGGCTCTGATGGATACTCCACTGAATTTTATTAAAAAATTTAGAAATCTACTAATGCCCCTACTCTTACCTACATTCTGGGTAATGCAGCTAGGAGAGACCCCACCTCCTTCCTAGAGATATGCAGTAATCTCCACAATCCCAAGCCTGGCAGTATAGCCTAGAGGTTAGAGCAATGAGCTGTGAATGAGCTTGCTACATCCAGCAGACTGGTGTTTGATTCCCACAACCTTCACTTGTATACTGTGTGACTCTGAGTAAGTCACTTAACCTCTCCAGTTCTCCCATGTTGCCCCTGAAAACAGGCATTTGTGCCTAGTGAGCCTTACCTGGTTACCAGAGACTAAAATAAAAAATAAAGATCCCCAGTATGCTGCTTCATAGCGATCAATATCCATCTTGAACTATGATTACACAATGATTATGTCCATTCTTACTCAAAGACTGGAGTGCCTACTCCCCAGCTTGATAGATCCAGATCAAGTTGGCTTTTTGCATAGTAGACAGGTGCACAATAGTGTCAGATGCACCTTGATGTTATTAGATCATGCAGTTACCCGTCAAATCCCTGTAGCCCTGCTCAGTCTCAATGCTGAGAAAGTGTTTGACAGGGTGACCTGGCCTTTTCTATGGACCACCCTGTCAAATTTTGGAATTCCAGAGGAGTTTATTTGAATCCTTGAAGATATCTATGCCTCACCCCAGGCCTATTTGTGGTTAAACAGCTCCCTTTCAGACCCTTTTTCCTTAAGGAGAGGAACAGGACAGGGGTGTTCCTTGCCCCCATTACTTTTCACTCTATATCTGGAACTCTTAGCAGTAAAAATACATATGATGCCCCACATATCAGGGATTCCTTTAGAAGGCAGAAATGATAAAATATCACTATTCGCTGATGATGTGTTATTAAGTTGAACTTCCCCTGAAGAGTCAATTGCATTAGCTTGGGGCACCTGAAAATACTTTGAAGATCTGTCAAAATATAGGCTAAATAAGCTTAAAACTAAAATTCTGCCTTATAATTGCACACCCTTACAAAATGTAAAATGGGTATTCCCCTTTAAGTGGCATAAAACTGCTTTCCAATACTTTGGGGTCAAGATAACAAAAAAAACTTCAACACCTATAATTACTTAATTCTGAAGCCCTAACACAACAAATAATAGATGACCAATCCATGTGAACTCAGCTATGTCTTGGCTTTTTAAGCAGGGTCGAGGTTATTCAGCACAATATCCTTCCCAGGATTCCATACTTTCTACAGACTCCCCCACTTATGCTGGATAAGCTTTGTTTCAAAGCATGGAACAAGGCTATTTCCAGATTTATCTGGCAAGGAAAAAACCCTCGGGTCAAGCTATCTATCCTACACTTACATAGGGAAAAGGGAAGGGTGAACCTCCCAAATCTTAAGGTGGAATGCATTGGCAGTCCAGCTGATGATAATATGTGCAAGCAATAATACCAAACAGGGTGGGTGGTATTGAGCTATACTGGACTGCCCAGGGGTGTAATGAGGCCCAACACCACAGGTGAAGGGCATTATAGTCCCTAAAGGTCAGTATGTGTCTCCCTACCCTACGTATTATTGTGCTAGAAAAATGGGTCATTTGCTGAGATGAAAAAAAAAAGAAGGAAATTACAAATAAAAAAACCTTAAAATGACTAAAAATAAAGAACAAAACTGGTACATTTTCCAGTAGAGGGCACTGCTGTTTTGAGACACTGTGTTTTGTTTTGGACTTTCACTTTTGTCCCCCCTCCACCCCCTTGCACTGATAATAAATAAGCTTTCCTGCCCCCCTTCCCCCAAACTCCCTGACCCCACCTGGAGTAGCAGCCTTTTTATATAAGATGTTCAGCCATGATCAGCTGTGGTTGCAATCAAGTGCAGGCAGTTGCAGCCCAACACCAACGCCGAAGACAGGATTAACTGCTACCCATCGATCAGTAGCAGGCTTCTGTAAATAGCTATATGTTTTTTGTTAGCGCAGCCTAAGCTGAAGCGAGCGGGTGCTAAAAAAGCAATGGTGGCTATTTTATTTTATTGTTTTCTGTTGTGACTGGAAAGCATACTGGCAAGGCTTTCAAACGAAGTGTGTCTCCAGCACTGAATACAATGATAGTAGTCGATGAAAGCAGTCTGCAGCGGCACAGTCAGTTATAAAATGAAGATACTGTCATGTTATATTAAAAGAAGCTGCTAATGATTTGTTTTCAAATAGAATATGGTTATTGCTGCTACACTGTTGGGGGGACACTGCAAGGTGGGGAAAGTTCTTTTTTTTCATCACGAGTGAAGAAGGGGGTTATCTCTCATTAAGTGAGACAACATCATGGTGGCACTTTCAAACTTAACATTCTATGGGTACAAGAATTTCAGAACGTTATCAGGCAACAGACATCGGGAATCATTATTTCCTGGTCTCTGTTGCCTGATACTGGACTGGTTGGTGGCATTAGCCAATCAGAATGGAGATTTCTCCCTACCTATTTTCTAAACATGGATAGCACCATCTAGCCATCCATATTGGAAGAAGATTAAATTTACATTGAATGATATTTACAACCAGGATAAATATCTACTTGGTAACCCCCAGGCTGTCTTCCACTGTCCAAATTTCACCAATACACGGCCAAAATATTCCACCAATGGCTAATAGCTCAAAGAGCCTGTCTATCCCCGTCCATCCCTTTCACCTCCAAGATAGAGCATATGATACAACATCCCCCTCAAACAGGACAGATAAGGCAATGCTGGAGTAGAGGAGGTTAGGACTCTGGTATGTCCTCTAACTACTAGACCCACAGGGGATCCTCACATTCTTGCTATTGCAAGTCAACTACCACCTTCCGGCTGCAGATCATTACCAATACCTGCAGCTTTGGTCTTCCCTAGGTGAGACAGATGAAAGATACAACAGACTCCCTGAAAAAAAAGAGAAACTTTTTCAAATACTAAAGTCCAAACTTTAAGGTGAAACTTGGACACACCTCACAGGCCATTTATGTAAGGCACTGCAAGAGACTTCCAATGAAACCAATGCTTCAATCTTGCAGAGGTAGAACACAGAGCCAGCACTAGTCACATCATAGAACATGGAATAAATTCACTACCCCTGCTTTCTGACTGATTTCAGCCAATTATTGGAGAGAATTTTCTTGTAAGTGCAGTTATAGGCTTTTCTACTTTCCAGACATTGTGACTAAATAAAAAAAAGCCAGCCAAGACTCAAACTCTAAATTGCCTTGTTTGTGGCTTCTACCTTCAAACTCTGGACGTCTCCTGTGCTCCAATGGGTTGAGAGGGCCAGCATGCTAATCTTGTGCCCTTCCCCACATGTCGATCACTGTCCAGATCAGCCGACAGGATCCTCTGCCACCCTTCTTCCAGCCCACCTGCCTGCTGCCCAGCCAGCTAATTGTACAGAGCATGAACTCCTGTTTTAAGTCACTGACATACAAGCAGTTCTTCAGGCTGTGGTCCTCTGCATGAAGGACCACAGCACAAAGGATAACATCTGCATTGAGTCTGCCATAGTCAGACTGTAGTCAGCTGGTCTGCCATCCACTCTGCTCTGCTCTCCTCCTGACTCATATCGTACTGCAGTAAATGTAAGGACATTGCATTTTTGTAAGGACCATACACTGCTGTTCCTGTTTAAGTTGTTGTCGCCTTAGTTGTTGTAATTCAGCTACTTGCCTGTAGCTACTGTAATCTTTTCATTTGTTAATACTCTGCACAAAAGTCTAAAATGCTATATATTACCATGACACTAGTAAAGTAAGTTTGTTGCTCTTTATTTTCCTATTTGTTTCTTGACTCCCTACTTTGGGTCCCCCAATTTATCTCTCATTGAGCTGTTCTCACTCAGTTCCTTTACTGCTTGAGCCAATTTAGTCTGTTGTCTCCATAGCCCTCTACAAAGTAAAAGGTGTCTGCCGTGGGCATCATCTGTGGTGTCGGAGGGAAATTCTGCCCCTTTGCAATCAGACCAGTTCATCAGTTTCTCACCACATACAGAACTGGTAAGCACTACTGTAGTGTGAACTGAGAATATGTTTTACTTGGAGACTTTTAACTTGAAGTGTGACTAAGGCACATATTTTTAACTGGAATCTGAAGTATAACCCGTTCCACATACAGTAAATTGTGTTCTGACTACTGTACCTGGTCAATTCTACTAGGGGTATAGTAGCCCCATATTCTTCATCACAATCCACAAAAAATGTTAATATAAATGTAGAGAATTTTTGCATCATAATTGTACTTTGAAGGTGGTTACTATTGTAGTGTCCCCTGCTAGTCATTTGCAACTTAGCACCCCCGTCCTATTTAAGTATTCCTACTACGTTTAGTTTGTTAACTACTTTTAGGGGTGCTTTATCAACTCAGACCTCCTAACTTTTAAATCCACCTCCAATCTTCTTAATTATGGGGTACCTCACCCAGGTACTGTTTCTCTTTGGGGTACTTACTTACCTTACTATAATGTCAAATTCCCTTCCACTCTTCCCTCCACCTTATACCCCATCAATGGCCCCAAATGACTTCACAGTCTCCAATATCTTTATCTCTAATCAATCAGATGTTAATTACTATTTCCTTTTTTTCCCCAAAACTTAGATGTGGGACTTAGTGCTCTATATAAAGCTAAGAAGGAGCAGCTGCTCCCTAACTTTATCCAACAGGTGGAACTCTGTACCGTTGCTAATACTATTCATCCTTTTCATGTCTGGTGACATTGAACCCAATCCAGTCCCCCAATTGGCCACAACAAGGCACTTGCCACTTCACCCTGGATAGGAGCCAAGGGGCTGAAGACTGCACTTAGGAACAAATGGAGTCTTACAAAGAACCTTAGCGAACTTACCATATGAGTCAATCACTACAAACCAGATATCCTAGGTATTACCAAAACTTGGCTGAAACCTATTATACCTGATTTGATTTGTTTGTTTATTTAGTTATTTATTTTATTATTTTATTAGATTTTCAAAATTTTCATGCAAAGAAAAAATATCTGCATGCATGATGGCCTCCAGTCCAATACATGAGGGGACAATACTGATAGCTGTCACAAAAAATAAATAAAACTCATTTTAAGCAGCATGCACTTAATTATAATTAATTCAGGCCTTACATTCATTTAATATTTCCTAAGTCCCTGCAACTCATTAAAAAATTATAGATATATGAATTATAAACATACTGGAGAAATACCACTTTTTAACAATATGTTACATTAATTAAACTCTACTCAACAAAAAAAATAATTCATTGTTTAAAGTATTTGAGTGTCTCAACCCATTTCATCTGTTATCTCTTGGGAGACAGCAAAGAATTCTTTATCTGACGATGTCAGGGACTCTCCTTCCCTAGAGGAGTCTAGGTCATACTGGGACCGAATAAATGCCACTAACTGATCCACCTCAAAAAAGATATGTGTCTTCTCCTTATAGTTAATGCGGACCTTTGCTGGTGCAAGCATTTAAAAAGTTCCACCAAGCTCCAAGACTTCTTGCCTATAGTTTAAAAATTTCCTTCGCCTCTGCTGAGTTTGGCATGGAAAGTCCAGATAAATAAAAAATCTGTGTGATTTATAAGTAAGTGTCTCCTTCAGTCGTGAAAGTTTGATCATCAAGTCTCTATCAGAGTCAAAAGCAAAACTGATAAGGACAGTAGTCTTCATTTCTGATTTATCTCTTTCTGCAGTAGCTAACGTCTTATTATTTATCCTGTAGGCTTTGGCAATGAATGACAAGTTCTCTACAGGCAGGTCGAAAACTTTAACAAAGATGTCCTTAATAAGCGCTCTTAGATTTTCAAATTCAGTATCTAAGCTATTAGGAAGGCCCACAATTCTCAAGTTTTTGTATCGTACCTGATTTTCCAAGAGTTCCACTTTTCTGTGTAGATTGTAAGCTTCTCTAACTTGTGCCGCATTAGTAGTTTCCAAAGCAGTCAGTTTATTTTCTTGCTTTATTTTCTCAGTGTTCAGCTCAGTTTGTTTAACATTTTCTATAAGTTTTTCCTTATTATTTTTTACCTCCTTTTGCAAAAATTCTAAGTTCACAATAAAGGCATCTTGTTTTCATTCTTGGCACTCCAAGACTGTGAGGACTCTACTGATTGATCTCCCAAGTGTTTCCAGTGTGTACCTTACAGTAATATCCTCAGAGTAAATGCCTTGTTGAGCCGCCATCGAGGGGCAGGTATCTGAGTTACATACTTCTGGCTCCATTTCTTGTCCGACAATGCTCGACTCAGGGTAAATTAACAAATAACTCTGTCAGCTCTTGAGAATCTGAAAACAGTAGCTGTTTGGCAGAGGTTGACACTACAGGATGCTCCTTTAGTTTAGTAAGAGAGGAGGTTAGCGCTGAGGTGGTCTGCCAAAAGGCTCACTGCTTCTTGGGCTGGTAGCGTGCCACAGAAACCGTTTCTCTAAGGGTCGCATGTTCAGTTAGGCAAAATCCTCACTGGATGAAGGCACGGGGTCATAACCGCACACAATACTATGCCGCATGGCAAAATCAAGCTGCCAATGCAGTGCAATTCTTGCCACGTGGCATATCTCTTTTTTCTGTGCGGGGCACCACCCCCGACACCCCCTGTTATGGGGGGGCTACACCCCCGAACCCCCCATATAGATTCTCAACTCCAGGGGGGTTCAGATTGTGGAGTGCACAAAGATTGAAAAAATAAAAGTTTCTGGGACCGGGAATCAAACCCGACCCCAGAAGCACTGCCTGGGTTCCCTGCTGCTGTGGCTCAGTCCATTGAGCCACAGCAGCTAATCATGCAGCCACACTCCCAGCCAGAGGTCTTATCCTCTGTACAGGGAGTGAAATGATGCAATACCGTGTACAGCAATATACGCAGTATTGCACCATTCGCTCACTAGTGCAGTGCTGTACCGGGTTAGCCATAATACTAACATACTAAAATGCCAGCAGAATAGGCCTAACAGTCTCTCTCGAGTCTGCTTAATTTTTAGCGCCTGCATTGAGGGTCAATTTTGGTGTCCCCTCTCCCCCTTGGGTTATACTGTCCCCAGTCCCAGATGTTCCATCTGTATTGGACCTGGTCAGATTTACTCTCCCCCTGTATCTGTCCCATCCTCATTTAAACCCATCCACAGTCTCCACCTCTACCAGTTCCCTGGGCAGTGCATTCCATGGCTCCACCACCCTTTCAGTGAAATAACTTTTCCTCCTCTCCCCTCTGAGCCTGCCCCCTTCCAGCTTACACCCGTGACCTCTCGTTGCCCCACCCTCCTTCCTTTGGAGCACCCTGACTGGGCCTCCTTTATTGATCCCGTTCATGTACTTAAAGACCTCTATCATGTCCCCCCCGTCCCTCCTCTCCTCCAGGGTATACATGTCGAGCTCCCTGAGCCTCTCTTCATAGGTTCTGTCCCCCAAGGCCCCAGATCATTTTGGTTGCCCTCCTTTGGACCCTCTCTAGGAGTGTAATGTCCCTTTTTAAATGTGGTCTCCAAAACTGCACACAATACTTGAGCTGTGGCCTAACCAAGCAGTTGTACAATGGAAGGATCACTTCTGCCTTTCTGGAGGTAATCCCCCTGGTGATGCATCCCAGCATCCTATTTTCCCTTGCCGCTGCCCTCCTACATGTCTCTGAGTTGTTCATTTTGGCATCTACCACTACTCCCAGGTCCCTCTCACCCTCCGTGACTTGAATCATGTCTCCTCCAAGGGTATACCCCTGGCCTGGATTTCTGACTCCCAGGTGAAGAACCTTGCACTTCCCCACATTTAATTTTAGTTTCCATTTTCCCAACCACCTTTCCAGAGCCTCCATGTCCTCCTGCAAGGCCACCCTGCCCTCCTTCTCATCCACCTATTAAGCGTGAGACATTATAACCCAGTTGGCTGGAGGAAGATGTTGCTCTGTGCTTCCTTTTGTCTGTCATGAGTTTATCTGACTTATTCAGAGCACTACAAATTATCACATATAAAAAGGCAGGAGTTCCTCACAGTGCATCTGCTTACACAGCCCCCATATAGTCCCACCCATTTGATTTGTTTATTTATTTTGGTTAGTCCGTGGTCCAAAGACCCATTTTCATGGTTGACCAGAGTGCAATTTACATAATACATTATAAATACAGACTCGATAATCAAAGACCATAAAAAACATAGAACAATAAGAATCATAGGGTGCAGACTATTGCACACATTACATCCATCATCTCATACTAAGCATCCAGAGTGAAAGTTAAGCAGTACGCTCACATTCATTGTCCATTATCAAATAACTTCTCAGTGTTTTTTTAAACCTGCATATTGATGTTCCAAGACAATCCAATTTGGTCAGTATAAAGTTAAAAAAACATTGGTAGCTTATACAACAATGTTCTTTGTTCTAGAGCAGTATTCATCTTTGGTACAGAGAAGTAACAGTGACCTGATACCTTCCGAGCTATAGCTTCATTAGGGCTGACCAAGCCACTGAAACAAGGGGAAGGGAAACATTAATTTACTAAAAGAATCACCTGCAGGGAACTACCTCAAACTATTCATCCTACTCCAGCTCAGAATGTGAATTCTGTCATGCTACTCTTACTCTAGGCAATACTAAAAAGCTACACATTTTTTGCATTTATATTCCCCCTGCAGGAAGCCATCAAGCCCCCCCCCCCAGAGGGAAATCAGCCCACTCATCCTCATTGGAGACTTTATCATTGATTGGCTTGCAGATGACTCCAAAAAAGCTTAGCTCACCTTAAATAATTTGCAGCTTCACCAGCTCATCTCTGAACCCACAAGGTGTGTAAAAAATGGCCATTCTGCCACGCTTTTAGACTGGATACTTACACCCCGGCCAAACAGATTCATCCACTCGGCTATACTCCTAGACTCGATAAATGACCACTCCCCCACCTACTGCATCTGGAGGGCTAAAGCTTCTACTACCCCCCCCCCAAGAATCATTCCGTTCCTTGACTTTTTGAAACTCGGCTCCATTAAGCTGCAACAGGAGACTGGTAGTGTTGATTGGTCACCGCTATGGACCACCAATAACATACACTGTGTCCTCAATATCTTTTATGATATCCTCCTGGATATCCAAAATAGTCTTGCTCCCCTGACCACAGGGGGAGTTTGCGGCATTATCTCTAAGTGGCTGGACCACCCACTGTTGGCACATTTAAACCAGAGGGATGCCAGCTGGTCCCTATACAAATCCACCAAGACTGCCACCAACTGGGCCAACTGTAGGATGCTCAGAAACAAATGCAAAAAGGCTATCAAACAAAGCAAAAGTAATTATTTCAAATCATTGCTTGCCTCCTTGGCTGGTACCCCCAGACTTTTCTGGCTAAATGTAAAACAAGCCCTTAGTCAGTCTAGTAAACACATTCCAAATAACCTAATCATCGATGGAGTAAACTGCAATAATCCTGTCACTATTGGAAACACTTTCATTACATGCTTCACCAACCTCTCTGCTTACTTAAGTAACTTCACTACCTCTGCTACCCCCTCAGCACCCCCACACACACTGAAGCCAGCTTCTGTCACCCCATTTTCTAGTTTAAAGCTGTCACCTGCTGAGGGGTGCATAGACTCTTCTCCCAAATCCCCACAGCCAAGTCTGCCAGCTCAGACAAACTTGAACCCAGAATTCTGAGAATTGCAGCAGCTGAACTTGCCCTCCCAGTGATGGGGTATGCTGACCACATGTCGACACTGCCATAGCAAAGACCATCGCATGACAGAATTGGAAGAAAAGTGTCAGATCGCTGTGATGGTCCACACAGACACCAGCGGTGTATCTCCCGATGTTTCACCCCCTTCCCGAGACAACTCCGACTTGGAGTTTGTATAATTCATGACCAAGGGGTGTGGGGGGGCACAGCCCTCCCCACATGGGGGGGTTGTGGGGCACAGCCCCCTGAAGAAAACACACCAACATCCCCAACAGTACAATGCCAACACTCGACATTGTGTCTGCCGCTGTCGGGGATGTCGGTAAGTTAGATGCCGCAGCGTTATAGGTAAATCCAGTGACTAGAATCCTCAATCTATCCCTTAGTTCCCAAATGGTTCCTAATATATGGAAGGTATCCCATGTTGTCCCAGTCTACAAGAAGGGAGACCAAACAAACCTCAACAACTATAGACCTTTTTTGATACTTCCTGCTTTAAACGAACTTCTTGAAAACTTGTTTGCCTCACAACTGACCAAATACCTTACCACGTATAACCTCCTTTCTCCTGCACAGCATGACTTTTGTAAGGGTCATACTGTAGCACCACCACCACCCTCCTCTCCCTCTCCTCCGCTATCTCCACAGCTATGGATAGAGGTGAATTTAAAGGTGCAGTCTTCATTGACCTTATGAAGGACTTCAACCTAGTTGACCACACCTTATTAAGTGGAAAACTAGGTGCCCTGGGTGTCTCCCCCCTGCCCTGGCCTGGTTCAATGGCTATCTGTGTAATAGGTTTCAAGGAGTAAAATTTGGCCATGCCCTGTTTAACCCAGCTGCCACTAAAACTGGAGTCCCCCAAGGCTCCATACTAGGGCCCATCCTTTTTCCCATTTACATGAACTCTGTAAGTAAAAGTCTCAATCACAGTATCCTTATCCTTTATGCTGATAACCTAGCTTTCTACATTAGCTCTCACAGCATCCCCAAATTAAATAGTCTGCTGTCCTCTGACCTTAAATATATACAATCCTGGATCCACTCAAACAACCTCCTCATGAATACTACCAAGACCCAAGCAATGTTATTTGGCTCCACCCCTAGATTAAGAACAAACACCACCCTTTACTCTGTTGAATGAATGGATGGAACTTGCCTCACTGTAGTCCCAACATTTAAATACCTGAGAGTGACACTTTACACCTCACTAGACTTTTCAGTACATATCTTTGCCATATTTAAGGCTTTCAACACTAGACTTGGACTCTTACAAAATCAATGACTGCTGACACCCACTGCCCGTATTGCTATTGCCCGAGGCATCCTATTGCCTTTATTGATGATGGCAGTCTACCACCTTGCCACTAAATCAACTCTTCATAAATGGGATGTAGCCTACAACAATATCTACAGATTGGTCAAACAGGAGTTCAGCATGTTTGCAGTTCATTTGCATCACCAGGTAAGGAAAAAGGTCTGGCTCCCCATACAACACACAGGGGGAAACGCCAGACCTCACCCAACAACTAACACACTGAACTCTGGCCAATGGAAAATCATGTACACAAATGCTCGCAGTCTGGGAAACAAGATCCCAGACCTGCAGGCAATAATGACAGAGGCTAAACTGGACATAGTAGCAATTAGCGAGATGTGGTTTACCAGTAACCACACTTGGGAGACTTCAGTACCTGGCTATGTACTGTTCAGAAGAGACTGAGGTAAAAAAGGGAGGGTGGAGTGGCCCTGTATGTCAGTGAAAATATCAAAGCTACAGAAATTCAGAATACACATAAGGAGCCAGAAGAACTGTGGGTCACCCTGGAAACAGGAAATGGGACAGCCATATGAACTGGGGTTGTCTACAGGCCCACAGACCAGGGGAGGACATAGACACATTACTGTTAGAAGATATACAAAACATGACAGCTAAAGGGGAGGTTCTAATAATGGGAGACTTCAACATGCCAGATACAGATTGATCAATACCAGCAGGGACAGATGCCAGAACTAGACACATGGTGGGTTCCCTGCAGGGGGAGGGCCTCAAACAACTGGTACAACAACCCACAAGAGACAGGGCTATCCTAGATCTAGTACTGACTAACAGGGAAAGGATCACAGATCTCCAGGTAGAAGGTCACCTGGGGGCCAATGACCATCACATGGTATGTTTCAATTTGGCCACTAGAACTAAATCATCCCATTCCAAGGCAAAAATATGGGACTTCAGAGGAGCTGACTTTGATAAGATGGCCAACAGAGTTAAGCTAGCCCTGTCAAAAAGAAATACAAGTGAGGGGATACAGGCAAAGTGGGCAAGCATTAAGGATGCAATACTTGAAGTAACATCCCATTGTGTTAGAGAGAAAAGGAAGTGCAAAAGAAGAAGGAAACCACTTTGGTTCTCAAAAACAGTAGCAGAAAAGGTGAGAGCCAAAATGCTGGCCTTCAGGAAATATAAGGGAACACAATGAGATGAAGATAGGGAGGCATACCAAACTTTCCTAAGGGAAGCAGGGAAGGCAGTAAGGCAGGCAAAGGCCCAAACCAAGGAAACACTAGCACAAACAGTAAAAGAAGGTGACAAGACTTCCTATAGGTACATTAGTAAAAGGAGAAAGTCCAGAGGGGGTATTGCTAAGATGAAAGGAGATAAGGGTGTGTGTGAGGAGGAGGACCACGTAAAAGCATCTATCCTAAATAGATACTTCTGCTCAGTATTTACTGAAGAGAAGGTAGGGCAGGGCCCACAGCTCAGCACCATGAACACAGTGGTTAGGGAGGTGTGCACTAGTCCCTTCACAAAAGAAAGGGTCCTACAAGAGCTCGATAAGCTCAGGGTGGACAAGGCAATGGGACCTGATGGCATACATCCCAGGGTACTAAGGGAGCTAAGGGGGAACTAGCAGAGCCATTATCAGAACTGTTTAATGAGTCTCTGAGCACAGGAGAGGTCCCAGAAGACTGGAGAAGGGCTCATGTGATCCTGCTCCTCAAGAGTGGTAGCAGAGAGGAGGCAGGGAACTACAGACCAGTCAGTCTTACCTCAGTAGTGGGCAAGATTATGGAGGCACTCCTTAAGGAAAGGATAATGTAACACCTGGAATTCATGGGAGCACAGGATCCAAGACAGCATGGGTTTACAAAAGGAAGGTCCTGTCAAACTAATCCCATAGATTTCTTTGACTGGGTAAGCAGAGTGGTGGACAAAGGGGGAGCAGTTGATGTCGCCTACCTTGACTTCAGCAAAGCTTTCGATACTGTTCCACATAGAAGATTGATTAATAAGCTGGGTAGGCTCGGGGTGGGTCAGACGTTGGTCAACTGTGTGGCAAACTGGTTGACAGACAGAAAACAGAGAGTGGTGGTAAACGGTATACAGTCAGAAGAGATGCAAGTCACAAGTGGGGTACCTCAGGGATCAGTCCTGGGTCCAGTCCTCTTCAACATCTTCATCAGTGACATTGCAGATGGACTGGAGGGTAAGGTTTGTCTGTTTGCAGATGACACCAAGATATGCAACAAAGTAGATGATCCAGATGGGGTGGTTAGAATGAGAAGAGATCTGGATAAACTAGCAAAATGGTTGGAAGAGTGGCAACTGGGGTTTAATGCAAAGAAGTGCAAGATCATGCACATAGGGAAGAGAAACCCTGAAGCCACCTACGGGCTGGGAGAGGAGTTGCTGGCAGTCACAAGGGAAGAAAGAGACTTGGGCATCATCATCATCACCGATGACCTGAAATCACCCAAGCAGACCACTAAAGCAGTAGGTAAGACTAGGGGGATGTTGGGATGTATTAGTAGGGGTGTCACAAGTCGGAAGAGGGAGGTAATAATCCCCTCTTTACAAGACACTGGTTAGGCCCGATCCAGAGTACTGCATGCAGTACTGGAGGCCACACCTTCACAAGGATATTAACCAAATTGAGGCAGTCCAGAAAAGGGCAAGCAAAATGGTGCAGGGACCGCATCAGAAAACATATGAGGATAGATTAACAGAGCTCAATATGTATACCCTAGACCAAAGGAGGGAGAGAGGTGATATGATCGAAACATTCAAACACCTTAAGGGCATTAACAAGGTGAAAGAGTCTAACATATTTCAACATAAGAAAAATAGCAGGACAAGAGGACACAGCATGAGATTAGAGGGAGGCCTATTAAGGGGTAATGTGAGGAAATTCTTTTTTACAGAACGGGTGGTGGATGCACGGAACAGCCTACCTCAGGAAGTGGTGGATATGAATACAGTGCAGGGCTTTAAACAGGCATGGGATAGGCATAAGGGAGCAATACAGATGAGTATGAGTGATGACAGAGCAAAGGCCAATGGCACATTTATAAGGTAGAAAAATGGGCAGACTGGATGGGCCTTGAGGTCCTTATCTGCCGTCAACTTCTATGTTTCTATGCTGCAAGCAAGTACATTCACCATTGTGATTTATTCTCCAGGTTAGATTGGCTCCCTCCCTCAGTCCTGCAGAAATTCACCCTGGGATGTCTAACTCATTCTGCTGTCAATAGGTGGTTCCCACCTTCCCTGTCCCCTTAGATTCAATGTCCCTGGGTCCTTGCATGTACCTACAACCAAGACCAATTTTGGCAAACTGTCCTTCGCTTTTGCTGCCCCCACTGTCAGGAAGTCTATCCCTGCCATGGTCTGGCAGTGTGAATCCCTGTATGCCTTCAAAAAAGCATATTGCTCCTTCCTCTTTCAGGCTGCTGTATGTTCCTGCTCTTAGGCCTTTACAGAAGGGGGTTTCCCCTTATCTACTCTGTGTTACTCCTGTATCTAACATTTTAAAATGACCATGAATTCTGCTATACAGTTTAATTGGTGGTACACTCTGCCCTTTATTTTATATTGTCCATAATTTGCCCACTGAATGTTTACCTGTCCCTATGATCCTACTTACTGTTAGTATTTTGATTTTCTTTTCAGTGTTGTACCATATGCTGTATTCTAGTCGAACTAATTGTCACTTCCACTGTTTTACTGTTCTTCTGTTATGTTCTCCCAGGTGGTGCCTGAAACAGGCAACTACTATTGTCTAGTGCACTCAACTGGTAAATAAAAATGAACTACATAAATATTCAAGGTCAGTCAAAGGACTCTGCTGGAGAGGATGTGGACAGTTCCAGGTGAATCAGATACACATTTTTTTGAAGGGTGGAGCTAAATAATGCTAGAGATATATACCATGGAGAGTATGACATATAAGATCCCCCAGTCTTAAATAAGATGGAATAAATGGGTGATCTATCAGTTATCTAAGTAGCCAGATTTTGTTCCATAGGTCGGGCTACCCTTCCCTTCTCATCCTTTCTTGTCATTTATCTTCATCTCTTGCTATTCCTTTCTGCCATCATTTCTTCTTATTTATTTCTATCTACCTCTTATTTGTTTTAATCCACTTTCATATAAAAGAGGTGGAGAGTATCTGTACCTCCCCTTAGAAATCATAGTGGATAATAGTGGATGAAAAAAGAAAGGCAAAGGGAGGGATAGTGAGACTGAAGGGGGAGGATGGGGGCCGCGTGGAGGATGACAACAGTAAAGCTGACATATTGAACAGGTATTTCTGCTCAGTCTTTACTGAGAAGAGGAATGTAATGGGTCTGAAGGGAGTACAAGGGGTGAGAATGGTGCAGAAATGGACGTAAGTCCCTTTACACGAGAAAGGGTCCTGAAGGAACTGGAAGTAATAAGAGTTGATAAAGCAATGGGGCCAGATGGGGTGCACCCCAGGGTCCTTAAAGAACTAAGAGAGGTGGTGGTTGAACCTCTGGCTATGCTGTTTAGCCGATCACTGGAAACAGGGGCGGGACCCAAAGACTGGAGGACAACAGTTGTAGTCCCCTTATACAAAAGTGGGAACAAAGAGGAAGCAGGGAACTACAGACCAGTCAGCCTCACCTTGGTAGTGGGGAAGATCATGGAAGCAATACTGAAGGAGAGATTGGTGGAACATCTGGTTGTCAATGGACTACAGGACCCAAGGCAGCATGGTTTCACCAGGGGGAGGTCATGTCAGACCAACCTCATTTAATTTTTTGACTGGGTGACTAGGGAGGTGGATCAGGGGAGGGCAGTGGACATGGCGTATCTGGACTTCAGCAAAGCCTTTGACATTGTGCCACATAGAAGACTATTACACAAACTGGGGAATATGGGTGTGGGCAGGACAGTAGTGTGGTGGGTAGGTAACTGACTGGGCGGCAGGACACAGAGGGTGGTGGTAAATGGCTGTCACTCCACAGAGGGAAGGGTGACCAGTGGGGTACCACAGGGATCAGTGCTGGGACTGGTCCTATTCAATATCTTCATCAGTGACATTGCGCAGGACCTAGAAGGCAGAATTTCACTGTTCACTGATGACACAAAGCTCTGTAACAGAGTAGACACACCAGAGGGTGTAGACAGAATGAGAAGGGACCTGCAGAAACTTGAAGAATGGTCAGGGGTTTGGCAGTTGAAATTCAATGCAAAGAAGTGCAAGATAATGCACATGGGGCACAAAAATCTTGGCACAATATATCAGTTGGGGGGTGAGGATATAGCATGCACCAAGCAGGAAAGGGATCTTGGGGTTATCATCTCTGATGACCTCAAGGTAGGGAAACAGTGTGACAAGGCAGCAGGTAAAGCAAATAGGATGTTGGGATGCATAGGCGGGGCATCACCAGCAGGAAAAGGGAGGTCATAATTCCACTATACAAGACACTAGTGAGGCCCCACCTGGAGTACAGTGTACAGTTCTGGAGACCTTACCTACGTAAGGACATAGACAGGGTAGAGAAGGTTCAGAGGAGGGCAACAAAGATGGTACATGGATTGCATCACAAGTCCTATGAGGACAGGTTGAAGGAACTGAATATGTACTCCCTGGAGGAGAGGAGGGAGAGAGGGGATATGATAGAGACATACAAGTATCTTACAGGGAGGAACAGGGTGCAGGAATACACTATTTTTAAGCGAAAAAGATGTTCCAGGATTAGAGGGCATGGGATGAAGTTGGAGGGAGGACGATTCAGAGGAAACATGAGGAAGAATTTCTTCACAGAACGGGTGGTGGACAAGTGGAACACCCTGCCAGAGGAAGTGGTGGGAGCTTAAACAATCACAGGATTTAAGAATTCATGGGATAGACATAAAGGAATTCTGGAGGTCAGGGGTAAGGGGCAACAGACTTCTTGGAAAACATAAACTGAACTTACAAGCTCAAATAGGCAGACTGGGTGGGCCATAGGCCCTTATCTGCCGGCACTGTCTATGTATCTATGTATCTGTGTTTAATATTACTATGCTAAGAGGGGCTTGATTAACAGTACATCATAAATATCCTATATGTTAGCAGTTTAAAATATAGCAACGGGCGTACAGTACAACATTTGATATAGAGCTAAATTTGCTTTTATTTCCGAAAGATATTTCCAGAGTAAATGTAAATCTGTCTACAGCTATACATTGTTAAGCATCCGCACTGACCTGAAGATATGAGACTGGTAAAGAAAGACATTGTTATAATGCTGGGGATGCTCACGGCACCTATTAGCCTATTATATTTCTGAATAATAGATTGTAAGGAAACAATGTTGTCCAAGCCCAGCCCAAGCCCAATAATTGTTGATTGATTTGCATATGTCATTTTTTAGTAAATGTAATTGTTAAATATGTAAAGTACCTTTAATAAAAATAAAGTAAAAAAAAAAATGTCCTTACCTGTAGCAGTACTAGGATTCCATTTCAAGAGTGCCTCTCCAGCGATTCCGTCAGCTGATTGGACTGTAATGGCTCATCTTACTGCGAGCTGGCTCCAGTTGGCAGCTACCTCCCCCACCTTTTAGAAAGCCACAGCACCTAGGTTTGAACTGCTGCCCCCCCCCGAGACACCCACTAGTCAACACTTCTTTCCTCCTCCCCAAGCCCCATATACAAGTGTTTATTTTATTATTATTGTTGCCATTTCCTTACTTGCAAAACCAGTCCCCCCTACCTGCAACTAATCAGTAGCCTCCCACTCCCTCACCCTAGCAGAAGTCACATAGACACTATTCTGAATGAGAATTCCCTGACTAACACACACGCTAGACCCCACATCCTTCCTCCCCTACCCAGTAGCCCCCAAAAGTTTAATCTCAGTGCTGGACATGTAAGGGAAGAGAGAAGACAGTCCCATGGTGGAGTAGCTTGCTCATCTTCATTCTCTTACAGTATGAATGAAGTGATGATAGCCTCTGACACTAACACCTGACTGGTCACTTGGCTGACAAATGGCCAGTCAGGTGTTACTATCAGAGGCTGTCATCATTTCATTCATATTGTTTGGAAATGAAGACGAGCAAGCTGGTCCACAGTGGGACCATCTTCTCTATTGCCTTACATGTCCGGCACTGAGATTAACCTTACGTGGGCTACTGGTGGGGCGGAGTGAGGTCTAGCGGTTTGTTTTATTGGGGGGCTGCCATTCGGAATGGTGACTGTGTGATTGCTGGCAGGGTGAGGGGGTGAGAGGCTACTGATTTGTTATGGGTGGGGTGACAGGTTACCTGCATTTGGACAAACAGAGTATCAGCACAGCATTTAAACTTTTATTTTAATTAGACAGGAGTAGTTGTGAGGGCTGGGCTGCCCTTTTCAGCAGAACTGCTGAATTTGCTAAGTGCGAACAGCAAGTGGCTGCTTGCATTGCTCTGGGGTGGGGCCATGTGTTAGCTGCTGAAATACAATGATAGGTGAGACTGACACATCCAAATGGGGCAGCAGAGGGGTGAGCACTGATTACTGAGGGAAGGGAAAGAAAATGAAACAATTTAAGAAGCTTTTGTGTTTTTTAAATAAATCCAGATGAGCAGTAGTGCTGCACTTCACTGCTTCCAAATGCAGGCACTACACTACAGTCCAGTGTAACGTCAAGTCCAGAGGCTGTGGGGTCAACAGAGATTCAAAATGGTGGGTGTACAGATCGGAGGAGTAAAAGTTTAATTTAAAGGTATTTAAAGGTGTGCTGAGTTTTTAAAAAGCCTGTTTATTCCAGTTGATGCATTATAGAGTGACATTTGCCTGTAAGCAGCTATAACTGTTCCCCTTTAAGGACATTCCCTAGTGTTTCAACAGTCCACGTCAAATTCATATTTTGCCCAATACATGATTGTCATCTAAACATTTAACATTCAAAACAAAAACATGGGCTGCTGTGCTTGTTTTTAAAATGCAAGGTGAGACTTAATTCCTCTTTATGGAAACAATCTGTAAGGGGTCAGATTGTTTTATGTAGATATAACATCAGTGTTTTAGGTGTCAACATGAATATTGAAGAGAAGAGGAAAACAAGGACACATCATTTGTCATGATGTGTGCTTCATTTTTTTCCACAAAAGCAAAAATAATGAGTAAATTACCAATACTATGGCACCCTCTTGAATTAAACATTCCCAAAAATGAGGGTAATATGTGCATGTTTTTATGCATAAAACCATTTAAATCCCATCTGATGTAGAATACAGTTGTGAATATAACAAAAGAAATAAATATAAGGCTCTCCATGCTTCTTTTGATTATAGCTGCTTTCAAAGTTTTGAAAAATTCCTATAAAAAATAAAATTTGAAAGAAATCGATTCAAATAATTAAAAAGTACATGCAGAATGACAAGGACCTTAATATAAAAGAAACAGAGTAACCAAGGACATAAAAACATAGAAACGTAGAATTTGATGGCAGATAAGGACTGTTTGACCCACCTAGTCTGCCCATTTTCTTACCTAACAGATAAGCTGCAGATCCTAGGACAGACAGACATGTACATAAAGCACTTTGAATGTTGCCGACAGCTGCAATTGTGGGAGCTATTTTTCTCGCTGCCATGATTGCCATCCTGTATATATTCTTTGCTGGACATGACATGATAGGATAAATCATTATTCTAATACTGCTTCCATATATTTTAAAATATACTTGTGCCAGTAAACAGCCTTGAAAACCTTTTTGGGTACGTCAGAAAAATGGGAATTTGAAACACCAGGGAACATCTCCAAGAGGATCATGGTTCTCTCAACATGTACTGTACCTTATGTCATCAAGTAGATTGCTGCAAGACTGTTACGAAAGATTGTTTCCCTGCCTTATGACCCAGGGGCTGGACTGAGCCAAGGACTTTTTACCCTAGGCAGCAATTATCTGAGGGCAGTACTGACTCCATGGCATCCCCCTCCCCAACTCTGGGGCAGCACTAACCCAGGGCAACACAGACTGAGGGTAGTGCTTCAGAGGGAACTTCTGGTAACATCATTAGCCTGATGAGTCACTAGATACAGAGCTCCACCGGCTCTGCACTTAAAAAAAAACCTCCTCTAACTGGTCTGTTTTACTACTAAAATTGCCACAAATGGCACAGGCAGAGAGATAGGAGACAGATGGACAAGATCCAAGATGCAGCTTCACTCAGCAAAGGTGGATGGCAGGGGATCTAGTCCGGATGACCGCGAGTGTACTAGGAGTCTTTCCCCAGACAGCACCATAGGCCCTGACAAAGACACTTACACCAAGATAGAGAGACTCATCTGTTCTCAGTTTGAGACCCTGCTCACAGCAATCCAGAGCTTCCTCAGCAAAAACCAGAAAGAATTCAAGAGGCTGAATTTGAAACTGCAAATAGTGCAGAAGCAGAGGACAAGATGAGCCACATGGAAGATGGCACCCTGCAACTCCACATGGCCATTGAGCTACTGTAAGATCAGAATGCAGAGCTAAAAGAGAAATGCCAAGATGTAGAGGCAAGGTCCTGCAGGGATAATTTAAGACTGCAAGGACTCCCTGAGGATTTGGAGACAGGGTGGATGGCAGAATTTTTGGAGGATTTGCTAAAGGATGTTCTGGCTCACCCCTCTACTGTCCACTTTCACACAGAGCAAGGTCATCAAGCCCTGACTCCAAAACTGCAGATTCTAATGCTAGACCTCACTTGGTTGTTATCAAATTATCCAGCCACAAAAATAAAGAGATGATTTTGAAGACAGCCAGGGGGAACTGTGATGTTACTTATAATGGATCTAAAGTTGTTTTTTGATCAGGACTACAACCTTCCCCACCCCCCAAGATTCTGAAACAATGGTAGCCATATGCTGGAGCACTGAAAACTCTAAAAGCCCATTGGAGTAATTTTTAAGCCCCCTATGCCGCAAAACTGAGGGTGTTCTGGGAGTTGGAGACAGTGCTCTGCACCACACCAGATGAGGTGCTAAAAGCACTTGCAGACAAGAATGGTCAGAACAGCAAAGAGATAACCAGCAGCCTGCCCCACTCCCTCCTTAATTATAAAGGCATTCTGGTCAGCTCCACTGGTATTGGACCATGGGCAAGAAGGTTGCTTCTATCGCCATGCAGGCAGGACACACGTGCCACTCTTCAAACTTTTGGAGCACAATGCAAAAGGAGCCCGGTAACCCCCTTTACCACTATGAAGGACATTTGGTGAGACTGTTCCATTCTCTAATATTGGGCTCACCGCTCCAGCAAACCTGCCTTTGGCCTTGAACTCTGCAAACTGCCTATTGCCTTGCTGTGATAGAGCTGGGACTTTCAAGTAAAAGTGTTTGTTGTATGCTATTTGTTAATCTTGGTTCAACTTACTTTCACTGAACAGTATTCGCTTTAAAACATGTTTGGTCTAATCGTTTATAGCACCCCTGCTGGGGGTGACAGCCAGTCTTTGGGGGTGTGAAGGGGTGCATGGGGAGATGATTCTGGGGGTCTTTTCACTCAGGGCAGTGGGAGCCCACTGTGGTTGGTGGGGCCCTTCCAGGGTCCTTCCTCAGAGAGAGCCTTGCCAGCCTTCCATGCTTTCTAGGGTCCTACAGTAGGCAGATAACATTGACTCCAGCGTGCTCACAACAGTGCACTGATAAGACCCCACAGGACTGCAGTAATGGTACATTCATTGCAAACAGTGAGTTTTAGCTAATGCTTGAACCTCTGTTTCTACAAGGAAGTCTTGAGACCACGGAGTGGCCTTGGTGCTGATCCCTCGAATAGAAAGTCTTCTAGCCAAGGTCCCTGCTATCTTTGGAGGGTCTATTAACTTTTCTGGACTCTCAGCATCTGTTATTTACACCGATGCAATTCAGAATAACTACACAGGTTCCCTCCTGCCCCTGCTTCAGAGAGGAGTTCTAGTAAGTATACTGTTTTGGATATTCATTAGGCAGGACTACGTCACTAGGGCTGATGGTTTCACTATTCTTTGACCTTCCCTATGCTTCAGCCGAGGGTCACCACAGGCCAGCTGTTGATCTGGCTCCTGATGACCATCTTGTCCTGTATTCCTGCCCCTGTATTATCCAGCATGATCTGGGATATGGGAAGCCTGACTACCACTAGAGTCACTTTCCCTCCGAACTGGGTGGTGGTGCTATCCCTCCTGCCCAGCCTTCCTAGAGGATCCTTAGTTTGAATCTCCTTCCTTGGAAGCGCATCCACTTCATAACTGTATTGTTATTTTCTGTTAATGATTGTCTTTTACACTTGTTCATGTTTTCTCCATTCCAAAGTACACAATTAAGCATGGGGATTACTGTTTAGCTGCTGCCCCTTTAAGAACACTCAGAACACTTTTGTTGATACAAAATGTTGCACTACCATGTTATTCCAGGGACAGTCTGGGAAACCTCTCGGTCTGAGGCAAAGCCTCATGTTATGCAGAAGTCTACTGTGTTGAATAAACAGCTTTCTATTTTTATTTTATGCATCCTACTCAGTTAATTCACATGGTCCAGCAAGACGGCTTCTGCTGGTACAGCAAGAGATGGGTATGGCAGACCTGAAGAAAGGTAAGAGTCCTAGTGGCAGACAAGCATAAAAACTCCACATATAGTGGAGAATTCAGCCGTTCTCCTGCCCTGGCCCTATCTCGATCAGAGCCTGCACTGGCCAACAACTGCTAAGTGCATTACTGGGTCCCCAGTTTACCTCCCTAATCCACCATTTAAAGTAAGGTTTTCAACCAGGGGTCTGTGGCCCCCTTGGGATCCCCAAGCAAGGCATAGCAGGTCCATGGAGCAAGCAGGGAAAATATTAAGAAACATAGAAACACAGAGGCTGACAGCAGATAAGGACCGCAAGGCCCATCCAGTCTGCCCATTTTTCTACCTTATGAATGTGCCATAGGCCTTTACTCTGTCAATGGCCTATCTATTCATACTCATCTGTATTGCTCCCTTATGCCTATCCCTTGCCTTTTTGAAGCCCTGCACTGTATTCATATCCACCACTTCCTGAGGTAGGCCGTTCTATGTATCCACCACCCTTTCTGTGAAAAAGAACTTCCTCACATTACCCCTTAATTGGCCTCCCTCTAATCTCATGCTGTGTCCTCTTGTCCTGCTATTTTTCTTATATCGAAACATGTTAGGATCTTTCACCTTGTTAATGCCCTTAAAATATTTGAATGTTTCGATCATATCACCTCTCTCCCTCCTTTGCTCTAGGGTATACATACTGAGCTCCATTAATCTGTCCTCATATGTTTTCTGATGCAGTCCCTGCACCATTTTGCTTGCCCTTCTCTGGACTGCCTCCATTTTGTTAATGTCCTTGCACAGGTGCGGCCTCCAGTACTGCACACAGTACTCCAGGTGGGGCCTAACCAGTGCCTTGTAAAGAGGGATTATTACTTCCCCTCTTCCGACTTGTGATACCCCTACTAATACATCCCAACATCCCCCTAGCCTTACCTACTGCTTTAGTGGTCTGCTTGGATGATTTCAGATCATCTGTGATGATACCGAAGTCTCTTTCTTCCCTTGTGGTTGTCAGTAACTCCCATGCCAACCTATAGGTTGCTTAAGGGTTTCTCTTCCCTACGTGCATGATCTTGCACTTCTTTGCGTTAAACCACAGTTGCCACTCTTCCGATCATTCTGCCAGTTTTTCCAGATCTCTTCTCAAATGTGAAATTGTAGAAATGGTGTTTAATACATCTCAGCGTTTTGAACAGTCTTTCCGTGTTCTGACATAGTAGCCCCAGCTGCAGTCAGGCTCCTTTTCATAAAATAAGTACTTGGAGGTAAGCAGCTATAAAGAAAAAGTCCAATTAGAACCAGTTATTTGTTTTAACTTGAGCCGTGTTTCATTCATAGTATCTAGTATGTATCAACAGTGTGCATAGCAGCATCTTTCACCACATTTCCTTATCTCCTTCACTCAGTTACAGGTATAAAAGGTGTCATAAGAATGTATTTAACTGATGTAGAAAGACACTATCCAGACTTGCTTCCACCAAGTTACACAAAACAGGAATATTTCCAACCTGCAGAGCCATCCAGACTAGCACCTACAACCTCCTGGTGGCCATCTTGGATCATCTCCATAGGATTCTGCACTCTTAGCACCTCACACACCTCCATTTCCTCAGGGTCTCACAGTGAATATGGGAATCAAATCTGGTCTCTAGACAGCAACTGTATGCTCAGACTCCATACTACTATCACCATTTGTGTAAGAAACTTAACCTCCACCTCCCTTCCCTCCCCATCCTCTGTCCACCGTTGCAGGTAGGGTGTCCCTGCTACTGCTGATTTTTCTTCTAGGGATCCATGCACACAAAAAGGTTAAAAACCCCTGAACTAAATGATATGGAACTCCAGGCATCTGCAATGTAACCCTGGCTGAATAAAAAAATAACTTGTCTCTTGCCTTCTGTAGCAGCCTTACACTTGCCACACTCCACGGTGCATACCAGCCTACAGCCACCATCTTTCTCAGCCTTGCCTCATGAAGACGCTGTCAGCTGGCTCAAGCAATTCCAAGCTTGGACTGCCTTCAGTGGTTGAACTGATCTCTGGAGTATCTTCAGTGCCTTACATTTGGGTCTGAGAGGGACTTTCATTTCCTTGTTCAACGCACTTCCAGAACAAGTTAAAGGAAATACTGTCACCTTGTATGCAACTCTTAAAGATCATTTCATCCAAGCACATCCACCATGGTTACTGGAACAACAGCTGTGGGAATGCACCATGTAGCCCTTTCTGTGGTCCAACAGAAGCCAAAAACCTGGATATACACTATCTAAGCTGCACATCTTATGCAGGAATCCATAACCATGCTCCATGCCACCAGTGTGCAAGGATCTCAATCATCACAATTGGCTGCACTCACAACACGCATCCAGAATCAAAATCTGTCAATAATTTATAGATGAATTTAACTTCTTCCTCTGATTCCTCTGTCAATGCTTTGCAACCACCTTAACAGCCACCTGCTCAACCATCACCTTCTGGAGAGCCTACTATCAGCCAGGGATGTAGATTCAGAGGACACACTGCTACAATTTGCAGAAAGCTACAGTATGACATTAGGAGTAACAGGAGCCAAGGACTTCCACTGCAGCACCATCAGTAAGATGAATGCAAGTACTCACTGGATCAGAGGAACATCTCAATTGACCACCCCTCCAACTCTCTAAGCTCACACAAGCATCATCCTTCAGCTCTAAGGACCAACTCTGACCCCATCTCACTTCCAGGAGCAACTCTGCCTATCATCAGATCACCACTTCTAGCAAACTAGATTTCGGTAACCATTGGAGATGGTTCAAGCATGCCTTGATTGACACCTGAGCAGACACCTCAGCCATCAACACAAACATTATGAACAACAGAGCTCTTAGTCTGTCATTTCACGTCTCTCCAGCTGTCTTGAAGTACATTATCATAGCAAATGCCACTAGAGTACCTATCACAGGCACTGTCCATCTCAAGCTACACTTTGGCTCACAACAAGCTACTATCAAGATCTACCTAGTGCCTGAACTACAACAATCAGTGATTCTTGGCATGGACTTTCTCAAATATCACAAAGCTATCCTAGACTTTGCATCAAACAAACTGTTACTGCATCCTCAGAGGCAAATTGCAGCTATGGACTCAGTCACTGTGCCTCCTAAGACAGAGATGGTTGTGATTACCAAGATTTGGGTGGGATCCGCCACTCTGAATTCTTCATGTCTTCTCCCAGGAAACACTTTGTCTGCTGTGCACGATGGCACAGTATTCCTGAAATGCAGCAACTTTACAGATGAGTCAATCATCATCTCCAAGGGTGACAATATCAGAGAGTTTGTCTGCTTGTGTAGTGGGGACCAGCTCCATCTCATGCAAGAATCTTCACCTGGTTGCACCATCTTTACACCTGTCAGTGCTACCAACACCACTCCAGCTTCACCAGTGCTATCCCTAAGTAAGCAAGCATCTGCTTCCCAAGCTTCCAGCACAGTCAACACAGAAACAAGAGTTTCTGAATTTCCTGGAGGACTACCCAGATGTTGTTGGATACAGACAACATGCTCAGATGTTGTGATGTCCTGCAACATACCATCAAGGTGCAGCCCAGTCAGAAACCTATGTATCAGTGAGCCTATAAAGTGGGACACAAATGGAAACCATGCCTAGAGGACATGATCAAGGACATGCTGGAACAAAACATCATTGAAAATGTACAAGTCCTTGGGGTACACCATGTCTGCTGGTATTAAAAAAAGATAAGAGGTATCGCTTTGCAGTGGACTACAGAACGCTTAATGTCTGCATAGTGCTGGATGCTCATCCTTTCTCCACAACAGAGGATGCTTTAGAGAATCCTGGTGCAGCCAGCAAAAGCCTACTTCACCACTCTGGATTTTCAAAGTGTATTCTACAGAGCCTCCATTGATCCAGCTTCTCATCCATATACAACTTGGCACTGTCGTTTGGGACTTTTCCAATTCAAACAACTACCTATGGAACTTTGGAACAGCCCAGACACATTCCAGCATGTTATGAAAGCCATACTGCATGAGTTATCTTATAAATATTGTCTAGTCTACCTAGACAATGTTATTGTTTCAGCAGAACCTTTCAAGTAAAACCTTCCGCAACTCACAGGCGTGTTTGAGCACCACCGACAAACCAGCCTCAAGCTTCATCAAGAGAAGTGTTATTTTACACAGCATCAAATTCATTACCTGGGACATGTTGTTAGTTCTCAAGGCATTTCTCCAGACCCAGACAAACTCTCAGCAGTCAAAGACTACCCAGAACCTTACAACCTCAAAGACCTCAGAACTTTCCTAAGTCTGTTTGATATTAAAGAAAGTTCATCAGTAACTATAACAAGACCGCAGCTCCACTGTACAGCCTGAACAAAATGGGGTGTGAATATACCTGAACGTGGGTGTCCAAGTGCAAAGAGGCATTTGCTACCTTAAAAAACAAACTGATCTCTGCTCCAGTATTGGCCTGCCCAAGGTTTGGCCAACCCTTCAAATTCTACACAATTGCTAATTCTTTTGCAGTGTGTGCTATGCTATGTCAAGCTCAAGCTGGAACAGAAACAGTTGTTTCTTATGTCAGGTGCTCTCTTTCCTCAGCTGAGCACAACTATGGCATCACAGAAAAAGAATGTCTAGTGGATGACTGGTGAGAATTCAACTTTCTACAACAAGCTTATACTTTTAATTCCATGGTTCGTAATTCATATTCCCACCTGGATTTTTTTCTAGGTCATAAAACAGATCTCCACAAATTCCAGAATTGTGTCATCCATCCCAGGGTTTTTTCTGACCATATACCAGTTTCTACAGTGTTACAACTAGGAGATTGGACCAGTGCGACTTTCTGGTGCATGAACACTTTTCTGCTTAATGGTGAAGAGTTCAAACATTAATAGAGGAAACCATCTCAGATTATTACGGCAGTATTATTTACATAATTGTTTTAATTACATTTTACGGTGCCTGCATGGTGAAAATTTAGTATTTCACTAAAATGAATGAATTTACAAATGAGTTGTTGTAAATGTGAAAAAAGTAACACTTTAATTGCTTTTATTATCTAAAAAATATCAAGCCCAATGTAGAGTAAACCAAATGAAATAATTTTTTTCGCTAGAAATATTTTAGATGGCACACTTGCTGACAATTGTGTTTTCATTATGTTTTTCTGAACCAGAAAGAAAAATCACAAGCAGATTTCCAATCGCTGTGCTTCAAATACTGATTAAAAAGGGTCAAATCATCAGCACATTTCCAATGGCTGTTCTTCAAATGCTGATTAAATAGGGCCAAATCACCAGCAGATTTCCAATGTCTGTTCTTTGAATGCTGATGTAATGGGCAACCTGTGAGGAAGTACCTGGGATTCTACACAGGCAAACTGTTCGGGAGTAGACTCGGGGGGGGCCTTGTTGCTGGATGGCTGGAGTCTGTGTACTGCTGCTGTCAGCAGCATGTTCCAAATCAGGGAGGCATCGTTGGGAGTTTTCTCCTATACAAGGGGCCCCTTGCCACCAGTGAAGGTGCGGGAGACTCACTAAAGTACTTGTCCTTATGTCAGGGAGGAACCACGGGAGTAAAACAGAGTAAAATCTCCTCTGACATTGGCATGATGGTGTGCTACTCTTGGAGCCACTCCATGGACCTGGCAGTGTTAGAGGTAACCTGTAAGGGGCATTCAGGTCTGGCAGGTTGTTGCCCAGATAACCTGGGGGGGGAGGGATAAGCAGCTGGGCACCAACAATGACAAATATATAAAAAAATGCTGTATGCACTCTAAACAAGATCTTTCGATTGCTTAAAACAGTGGCGTTTGGTGTGCAGAGAAAAATAAGGTGCATCATCCATTTTATTTACTTAAAAGCCAGGTTTACATTTTACTGCCAGGTGAGATTCTGTTTTGCTTTTTTACAGTTTATTTATCCATGTTAGCAATGCAAAAAGCAGAGACAAAACTAAGTTGCAAAATTATTTTTTGTACATTTCATGCTACGTTGTAAATAAACAGGAAATTTTATTTATTTATTTAGATTTTGTTAACCGGGTAAGTGCACTAGACAAATCCTGCCTATTTTCAGGCACGACCCGGGGGAGGGGGATACAGATGAATGCCAACTGACCTTGAACCAGGTGAAACTGTTGGTGGTATTTTTTTTAGTGAATGAGGGAAATTTGGCCAGGACACCAGGGAAATTCCCCTACTCTTTTCGATAAGTGTCATGGGATCTTTAACATCCACCTGAACTACCACCAATCCAGGCAGATGGGACCTCGGTTTAACGTCTCATCCGAAAGATGGCACTTCAGAAGTGCAGCACCCCTCTCATGCTGCACTACAGTGTCAGTACTGGGATATTAACCCAAGTGCATGGACGACTGCTGGTTTCACGGTAATCGTGAATTCCGTGTGCTCTGCAATTTAATTATTGCCTTACAGATTATCACTTATATCATCAGAATTCGGATGTTAAAGAAAAATCATTCTGAGATGCCCTAAAGGCTACCGTAATGGGGAGAATAATTTTTTATGCTTCCCAGTTAAAACAAATGGTACTTAGATAAGCAATCCAAACTAGAAACAAAGGTTAGAGAACTCAAAGAGAGACATATAAATGAGGGATCCACAGAAGTTCTAAACCAACTAAATGATGTCAGAAAGGAACTACAGTCCCTGTTGGACATTAAAGGCAAGGGCAAATACAGATGTACTAATCAAACTTATTACGAACATGGAAAAAGGGCAGGCCATCTCTTAGCCTTCCATCTGTGGAAGCAACAAGTAGACTGTTATGTCAAAAAACCTCATCATCCCATTCACAATCAAGTTGCCTTTATGTCAAAAGATATAGCCTCACATTTCAGCTGAATAGTCGATATTTGGAATCCAACTATTTGGGCATGCGATATTCAGATATTCGAAATGTCCATCTTTACTTAAAAGAAAAATCTACAAGAATACACTTCCCCCTTTGCCAGGGGCATTCCACAATCTCTGTATGTTATCACCTGCTATTGTTTTCAAATAATTCTGTTAATGACGTGGAACCTCTGTAAATGAGCCTTTAGCTCAAAGGTTGTAATCCGAGAATTCAGTAAATAAAAAATAAATAAACAAACCCCTGTTTTGTTCAGTGTCTCACCCAGCAATTAAACATTTACCCTATCCCCCCACCAATTGTCTTCACTTGATCTCTCCCTCCTCTCCAGCACCCACACAATATGTTAAATGTTTTTTCCATCCCACGCTGGATGAGCAGTACAACCCACCCACCTTCACGGCCGACTGCCATGTTGTTCAACAAAAGCACTTGTTTGCACTATACAAACTAAGTATTCCCCCATCCCCCCTGACCCCACCCTGACAGTATCCTTATTCCACCCTCCTCGTCCTCAGCACCAAAGCAGCCATGCTCCAAAAAGGTGACCAGCATAACCCAGCCTCCTCCAAGGCCAGCCACCTTCTAATGAATGAACGCACTCACTCACTCTGTCTTTATAGAAATCCAGCAGATCATATGGGTTCTATAGAGACAGAGCAAGCACCTTCACTTATTAGAAGGCGGTCAGCTGTGGAAGAGGGCAGATTGTGCCAGATACCTTTTTGAAGTACCACTACTTGGATGCTGGATGGGGGGAGGGTAGAATAAGGACACTGTCAGGGTGAGGAGACAGGGGGAATACATAGTCTGTATAGTGGAAATAAGCACTTTTTGTTGAACAACATGGCGGCCGGCCGTGGAGGTGGGCAGCTTATGCCGCTTGTCCACTGTGGAACAGAAAATAAGGTTTAACATATTGTGTGTGTGCTGAGGGAAGGGGTGGATCAGGTAGACCATGGGTGTTGGTATTAGGGTTAATGACTGAGAGAGAGGCAAGGGTGGGGGAAGTGTGTGTGTGTGTGTGTGTGTGTGTGTGTGTGTGTGTGTGTGTGTGTGTGCACTTTGTTCATTTTCAATTGGGAACAAATAGTAGATCCCGAATATGATTAGTGCTCTGTTCAGGAAGGGCTCCTAAACAGTGATGAGCCCTACACTTTGTGGTATTTGGGAATACTATACGGTCCCTGCACAGCCCTAATATCCTGACTGTGGACAGTGCCACATGCCCAAGACACTGCTTGTTCATCCTTTTCAGCGGCTCCTTATCTGAGTCACCTCACATGTTTTTCTGTGGCACTAGCAGGTCTAACAAAAAAAAAATATGGTAGATGTTATTTTGTTTATCATTAGGATTATTCATCACTTGGCCCTATTTTTATCCCATATACTAACAAGCATTTGTCAGTGCCCGAATGTTTGCCGTGTGCACTGGTGTCATGAAGGGAGGGGATGTTTGAAAATTGCTTCAGTGAAGATGTTTGTGAGGTGGGGTCCCAAAACATATATGTTGAAAACGTGCAGCAAAAATATTTAAAAATGGAGAAGTTATGCCACTAAGTTGAAAACCCTACTGAAATACATTGATGCCAAAATCCCCATTGAAATACATTGAAGCGCTTACCTCAGTTCGCAGTTGGGCTTTGAAGAACAAAGACGTGCCTGCAGTCCAAGGTAGATTACAGTGACAGACTTCCAGTGGGTAAGTATGGGGTACAGGGGTTGTGGGGTGGTGGGTCCTGAGTGGGAGGGTCGGGGATTGGGTAATGGTGAAACGGACAACGGTGGATGGTTTTCTTTTTTACAGGAAAAAACAAAGAGGACAGTTTTCTTTTTTCAGGAGTTTGCTGAACAAATGAGGGACACTGGGTGATTGGGCACCCCAGTGTCTGTTCGTATACTGTTTTGGGGGGTTCACTGCAGACAACAATGGATGAAAAGATGACACTGGTGGATTGGGCACCCCCAGTGTCTGCATACTGTTTTTTGGGGGGGTTACACTGCAGACAACAATGGACGAAAAGATGACACTGGTGGATTGGGCACCCCCAGTGTCTGCATACTGTTGGGGGGGTTACACAGCACATAACAATGGATGGACAGATAAGGACATTGGGGGATTGGGCACCCCCAGTGTCTGTATACTGCTTAGGGGAGGGGAGGTTACACAGCAGACTGATGGACAGTTTTATTTTTATTTAGGATAAAAAAACAAGCATTTGTCAATGCCAAACATTTGATGTATTGAAAGATGTTCACCTCTGCACCTTGTTTATGTCCTTGAGGTACCTGAATGTCTCTATCATGTTCCTCCACTCCCTCCTTTCCTCCAATAATTACATATTGAGGTCCTTTTAATCTCTCCTGATATGTTCTGTGTTGCAAGCCATGTACCATCTTGGTTGCCTTTCTGTGGACTGCCTTCACCCTGCCAATGTCCTTGCTCATTTGCTGCCTCCAGAATTGCACACATTACTGTAGGTGAGTCCTTACTAGTGCATTACGCAATGGCATCACCACCTTGTGCCTTCTGCTAGTGATATCTCTGCCTATGCACCCCAGCATGATACTGGCAATCCTTGCAACATTTGTGCTCTGCTTTGACACCTTTTCATCATCAGAACTGATAACTCCTAGGTCCCTTTCTTCCTTGATAATCATCAGCACCTCCACCCCATCCTGTAGCTCTCCACAGGTTTCCCTCTTCTCAGGTGCATTATTTTGGGCTTCTTTGCATTGAACCTCAGTTGCCACTCTCAGACCATTTTTCAAGCCTCTCCATGTCCTTGCTTAATTTATCCATGCCTTCTGGAGTATTCACTCTGTTACAGATATTGGTGTCATCTGCAAACAAGCAGACAGGCCTTTCCTTCGAGCCCTTCTCCAATGTCTTTAATGAAGACATTGAACAGGACTGGTCCCAGGACTTATCCCTGAGGTACCCCGCTGGTCATCCCTTCTCCCCGGATTTGATCACATTACCACCACCATCTGCCTCATGTCCATCAGCCAGTTTCTAACCCAGTTTATCAGCTTGTGCCCCATTGCCGACTACTCACCTTGTTAATCATCCTTCTATGTTGGACGTTGTTGAAGGTTTTGCTGAAATCAAGGTAGGTGACATCAAACGTCCCTCCCTGATTTACTTCCTTAATGAGGCATTAGGGTTTCCAACCCCAACGCCCCACCCCCACCCTGCAGAGTCTGACAGGCATTGGGGGTGTCCCTTTGGGTCATCGGCCATAACACTCACGCCATTCCACCCCCACCCTGCAGACACTGACAGGTGTCGTGGTGTGCCTTGATGTCTTCAGCCCTAATGCTCATCCCATTCCATAATAAAATAAGCTGAGATGGGTGCAGTATAGGAGAATGGGGTGAACGTTTGGGACAAAGACTCCAAGACACACCCTGATGCCTGTCAGTGGCTGCAGGGTGGAGGTGGGGGTGGAATGGTGTGATCATTACAGTTGATGACCCCAAGGCACACGCTCGACACCTGTCAGTCTCTACAGGGTGGGGGGGCATTACAGTTGGAAACCCTAACACCCCACATGTTTGTTGGTATTTTCACTTCAAATTTTCAGCATGGGCTTTTTGGAAAACCACCTCATGAACAGTGGCACTATCATTTCGTTACTCAATCCCAAAAGGTGATTTCGTGCAGCAACTGTGCCATTCGGTGCCACACATGCTGAAACACATTTTGGGCAGGATGTGAAAAATGGCAGTTATACTGTTCATGAGGAGGTGTGAAAAAATGGCAATGTTGAAAATCTGAAGTGAAAATATGAGAAATTGGCAAAGCTACGAGTGTGCACAGAAACTGTACAACGCACGCCACTAATGCAGTCATTTTTTGGAATTTTTTACCAGGTTTTCAACATGGGCTTTTTGGGACTTCCTGTCATGAACAGTGGCACTGTGATTTTGTTACTCCATCCCGAAAGTTGATTTCACACAGCGACCACGCCATTCTGCGCAATTGGTGTAAAAATGCATATCAGGCAGGATGTGAAAAATGCCACCTGTACTGTTCATAAGGAGGTGTGAAAAAAACGGAAACATTGAAAATCTGGAGTGAAAATTATTAATAATTGGTGAAGTTGTGAGCATGCATAGAAACTGCACAATGCACACTCGTAATGCAGTCATTTTTTGGAATTTTTTCACCAAATTTGCAACATGGGCTTTCTGGGACCTCACCTCATGAACAGTTGCACTGTCATTTTGTTACTCAGTCTCAAAAGGCGATTTCATGCAGTGACTGTGAAATCACCTTTCAGGACCAAGGAACATAATGACAGTGACATGTTCACGAGGTGGGGTCCCAAGAACCAGATGCTGAAAATTTGGGGCCAAAATTCTTAAAAATGGCTGAGATATCAACATAAGTTGAAACCACATTGAGTCCCATTATACGACTTACCTGTCATTCTTTCAGTTTGCCGGTCGGCTTTGAAAAGTGCAGACGTGTCCCGCTCCACAGAAGATCATGTCCACTGACCTTGGAGGGTAAGTATGGGGTAAGGGGAGGTAAGGGGAGGTGAGTGCACAGAGGGAGGGTCAGGAGGGGGGAAGGGGATGGGGAGACAATGAGTGACATTTTTTGGTTTTACAGGTGAAAAAAAAAGACCACAAGGGAAGGTTTTCTTCCTTAACAGGTAACAAAAATATATGTAAATTTAGGCATGCTGGGGTGGGCTCCCAGTGTGCCACAACAGTGGTGGGGAAGGGGTGATGCTGACATGTGGATTGGGCACCCTGATATCGGTTAGGGATGTAGAAGGGCTGGGGGGGCACATCAGACACCGGGAGGGGGCACTCCAGTGTCAGAAAGGGAAAGGGGAAATTGTTTAACCAGGAAAGATACACTGAGCAGCAGTTGAAGGGCTCGCATTTCAAAGAATAGAGCCGTGCACAACGTCAGCTCTGCCCTCTGAAAAGTTTGCCTAGACGAGCCCCCTCAGCAAACCAATGTCATCAGGACACTGTCTGCTATTTGCTGGCCACAGACCGGCCCCTGCAGCACCTCTGGAAATTGGGCTGGCACCCCTCACACCTCTCTGTAGTGACTCTCATATCAACATGTTCATCTGCACTCGCATGCATGATGAACATAAAAATGGCTCCACCCAAGTGGTAACAGTATACTCCCGAAACATCAGTGGTCTAATGATCCTGTCAAATGCTCTAAAGTTCTAGCCTTGATTGGTAGATTATGATTCACTTTTGTACTGTATTTCTGCAGGAAACACATTTTAGTAAAGAGGCACACATGAAATTAGAAAAGTTTGGTTATTCAAAGGTGACTGCCTCCGCATTCTATAAAAAATGAAGCAGAGAAGCTCAGTAATCTTGATACCTAAACAGACCCCATTTCAACCAGCTACACATTATGTAGACCCACAGAGCAAGATGGCTATAGCCAAAGGAACTTACCTGGACACTGATATCACATGGTGAGCCTTTACCTCCCCCCCACATACAGACTCTAGAACCCTCCACTCTTTCTCGAGGAAAATCACAGAATTGCAGTCATGGGTACTACCCATGGCAAGGTATTATAATCTTGTCCTTGACAACAAGGATACCACTAACATTAAATACCCAGTGAGTTGGTTGCTCAAAAAGCAGGGAATATATTTTTTAAAGAAGTTAGATGCATGGAAAGTTTCAAATCTGCATAGGAGGGGTTATTCTCATTTTCTGTGCCTCATCAGATCTATACCCATATAGATTTGTGTCAAGTCACTGAAGAGCATCAACACTTGATATCTAAATGTGAAATTACCCATTCTACTTTTAGACCATGCACCTTTGGTCTTGAAATTGCAGTGAGAAGTTCCCCAGGGAGAGACCCTGCATATTGTTAGTGTATTGGCTCTCATCTGAGTATAAGGTACATTGGAAATTGATAGAGATAAGAGAAGAAGACATTTCACACTTTCATAAAATTCTTTTAACCTATCCATCACCCGCCTCCCTTGCTACCATAACATCTAACCCATACACTGCCAGTGTGATTGAGACCTGGGGAACAGTTCTTAGTATTCTCCCATTGGCACAAATACATTTTCTGTTACATTATTTACCTTAACTGAACTCTTTCTCACCAACGACTTTGGATCATATGTTCAGAAGATGGGAGGGGCTAGGCATTCACCTAATTAGTCACTTCATTTAAGAAGACACACCTCACTCATCTACAGAGCTGCAGACCTACTATTCTCTCAGGCCACAGGATCAGTTTCGATATTTTGGATCAGCTTTGGAGGACTCCGTCCAGCTTCACATATGATTTCTACACTGTAGGGTGTGTTAATACAATTAAATGCTGGTAATGTATCCTTAATCAAGAAATCATGGGAAGGAGACCTCCAACTTACCCTAACAGATAAAGAGTGGCAGAGGCATCTTAACACTATACATTCTATCACAGGGTCCCATACATGGAAAGAATCTTCTTGGAAATATTTTGTGAGGTAGTTTCAAACTCCTGCAGTTCAATACAAATATCTACTAGGTAGAGGAGCTGCCTGTTGGGAAAACTGTTGGGGTACCTCTGCAACACATGGACATGTGTTTTGGGGGTGTACAGCATTACAGCCATTTCTTTCTGGTTTGAACAAATAGCTATCCAAACTCTTTGGTCAGCAGGTTCAGTTAATATCCCCTATGTATTCCTTCCCAGACACCACATTTGCTATGAGTTCGTTCCCACCCACCCCATCAACTGTGGAAACTTTGCCTCCTCACTGTTAGAAGGGCTGTAACAAAAAATTAGCCTAGTCCCACCATCCCCTCAATTTAGCTTTGCCAAGACTTAATAACTGAGATATATAAACTAGAGAAAATTACAGCCCGCTTGAACCATATCCCAGAAAAATATGAAATACTGTGGAAGCTCTGGGTATTGTATATTATGTCCTCTTGGATAGATTTTGGCCCTTGATATGCAGGACTGTCTCCTGCCACACTCTTTGTTTTCTCCCTGATTCTGTGGCTTATACCTGCTGGCTGGGTTCTCTCTGATAACCCCTATTGTAACTTGTATGTGATTTCTGTAGTAGTCTAGGGTAACTACCTCACACCATTTTTTATCACAGTATGACTGTATGCATCCTTGTATCACCTGTTTAGCAACTACTCTTCTAAGTTGTGCTGTATTGTCTTACAACCAAAAACTTTTAATAAATAAAAAATACAAAAAAAGATAAACAGAACAGATAACCTCAACAGCCAACAAGGCCTACTGGTTTGGACACAGGATTGTGAGCGCGGAAATCAGGGTTTGAATCCTGATTCCTCATTTTCCCTGATCTTGAAATAATACTAGAATGGTGATCCATGGTGCCGTGGGATTTGAATAGGAAATCTGCACAAGGGATTGCAATAAATAATATGTTGTAATAAACAAAACTGGTGATGAGTCTGACTGTCCCTGGGTCTCAGGGCTCAGGGAAACACTCTATCAGCATTGGAATAATTTGTATGGAAAAGCCATACCATAGACAACAGGATAAACTGTCAAATATATAAAAAGCAACACAGTCATCTAAGCCACAGCCCCCTGCTTTGTTGTGTTTTTACTGAAAATTTTTACCCAGCATCATAACAAACGTACCTTTTCTTTTTTCTGAATATGCACTTCTGCTACAAAACCATGTTTTTGATATATAGGAGAAAAATATCTCTAGATACTTTCAGTTTCCAGTGTATGCAAGGTTTGATAGTTTTAGTGCACCATGGTGGAAGCCAGTATGATCCATGTTTAGAGCGCAGAGCTGTGAACGAGATCACCAGTTCAAAACCAATCCCCACTGTTAATGGCTCACTGAGTGACCTGCAGCAAGTCATTCAACTCCCCTGTGCCTCCACCAAAGCAGCTGTAAAATTCAGTGCTTCACTGGAAACCAGTTGCATCTCAGATGGCCGATCATTGTGCTTGGCCAGCCCACTGACAAGGTGAGGCAGTACACTAACTGCACTGCCCTCTAGGAGAAGGATGGCTGGATTTTCGAAACATGGTGCAGGGCTTGCACCAAACCCTGCACCATGATACTTAGCTTCTGGTAGTGCGCTAAACCCCGTCACTGTAACTGCACCCAATTTTATAATCTTGAGCTTCAGTTGAGACAGTTTTCATGATTTATGGCAGCTTGCACCAAATATCTGGTGCAAGCTCTGTAAAAAGGCCCTCAGGATTGCCACAAGTTAGACCACAAAAAGGTAGTCTAACTTGTGGCAATTGTTGCATGGGATAGAAAATCCTGTTAGATCACTGAAAGCCCCATGCACCATATTGTCGGCATACCCGGGGCTTGTGGCAATCTAACCTGTTTGAAAATCCTGCCCATTGCACCTCAGATGGGCAATTCTTGTACTCGGGCAGCTCAGAGATGCAGTAGAGACAGTCACAGCACTACCATCTGAGATGTGCATCTCAGATGCGCAATCCTTGCACTTGACAAGAACAGTGTCACAGTGAGAGTAGTACAGTGCACTACAATCTGGGAGACGTTGCATCTCAGATTGGCAATCCTTGCACTTAAACAGCCCGGTGACATGGTGGGAGCAGTACAGTGCACTACAATCTGGGAGATGTTGCATCTCAGATGGGTGATCCTTGTGCCTGACCAGCCCAGTGACACAGTTGGAAAAGTACACTACACTGCCATCTGGATGGTGCTTCATCTCAGATGGATAATTCTTGTACTTGGCCAGCCCAGTGACATGGGTGGGGGGGGGCAGCACATTGTGTTACCATCTGGGAGATGTTGCATTTCAGAGTTATGGTCCTTGTACTTGGCAAGCCTAGTGACAAGGGAGGTATACTAATGTACAATCTGGGAGATGTTGCATCTTAGGTTGACAATCTGTGCACTTGACCAGCACAGTTATGTGATAGGAGAACTGCACTACACTGCCATAAAGAAAATATTGCATCTTGGATGGACAATCCTTTGTACTTGGCCAGGCCAGTAACACAGAAGGAGAGGCAGTACACTGCATTACAGTCTGGGAGATGCTGAATCTCTGATGGACAGTCTTTGTGCTTGACCAGTCCAGTGACAAGGTGGGGGCAGTTCACTGCACTACAGTGCCATCTGGAAGATGTAGCATCTCACATGGGTGATCCTTGTGCTTGGCCAGACCAATGACACAGTGGGGGGAGCAAACTACACTGCTATCTAGCAAATGTTGTATCTCAGATGGGTGATCCTTGTGCTTGACAAGTCCAGTAACATAGCAGGGGCAATACACTACAATGTTGCAGTGTACAGTACAAGTCACATTAAACTGTTCCACCAATGAATTGGTTTAGCATTGCTTTTTACAGTTGGCAATGCACTGGCAACTCATAATGTTTTATTTTTCAATCCCTAACCAGCTCAAGCACAATGTTTGTAAACTGTTTTTAAAGCTCAGTTAGAATACCTCTGCAGTCCTGTCATAATGCAATCCAGAACCGGGTTTTCACTCTTAAGAAATAGTTTATGCACAGTACTAAACTGGATCCAGCAACCCTTATGCAACTCAGTCAGAAATGCTGCACCAACTCATTGAAGGAACATTTTAATGTGACTTGTACTGTAGTGTACTGCCATCTGGGAGATGTTGCATTTAAAGATCAAATGCACATATTTCATAAAAAGCTTGAATTCATATCCCTGTGTCATGATTAGTGTTTCCTGAAAACATCATGCTGTTTGGTTTTGTGTTTTCTTTAAATCAGCATCTGTTAATTAGCTCTGCAGTAACTGAAAACAGTGAAAATGTTTGAAGTGAAGATGAAGATGTTTCTGTGAAGATGTTTCTGACCCTATCGGTGAGAGATGACATCATTCTTGTCTAGTCTGCTGCTTCAGCAATTGAGTCCTTGAGTGACTGAAGAAGCTGTTGCAGTTCCCAGTCAGAGCACTCTGCAAAGTTAATTTTCACTCAGAGTTTGCTACTAACCCATCTGGTTTGTGTTTAGATAGATTAACTTAAAATCTATCATTCTGTTCTCATAAAAAGTTGATCATTTGGGGTTCAGTGCTGAACTGAAGTGGTATGAATGAATGTCTGTGAGAAGTTACCTCGTCTGTATCATAGCTGTCAGTTCTTTGTCATCAAAACTCGGCATTCTGTTCTGGCTATATGCCACAGGGTTGTTTAATGAATATAAAATCAATCTAAATGTTTTTAATTCATAGAAGCAGTGTGTTGTTGATGTAGCCTCCATAAATAGGTTCCTGTGAGAACAATTTTATTTTTTTATTTTTTTTTGTTTTAATTAAATATGCTTTATTTTTATTTTAGTTATATGTGCGTAGCAATATTAGGCATATTAAGATTGAAACATATACATGAACATGCGATATGGCCTTAGGGTTACATCGGCCCACTAATATCTACTACTATTAAACTACAAATAAACCTGACTACAGTCCTAACATATCCCGTATCCCACCCCTTCCCCTATTGCTAGATACAACATCCATTGATGTACATAGTCACTACCATTATAGCTAGTTGTAGCTAATCTATTTTTACTTAATAAATGAGGTCAGTGTATAAACCTTGTTCCATTTCTTATCAAAACTAGCAGGGCAATGTCTAGGACTTGCTATCATTTTCTCTATTCTCAGATTATATAAGAATTCATTCAACCACTTTGAGTAAGGAATAATTTGGGAGTCTTTCCAGTGCCTCAATACCAGTTGCTTAACTGTATAGGAAATTAGAGACATAGCGTATCTTCTTTCTAAAACTGGAATTCGAGAATAGTCCCCTAAGAGGCAAATTTTGGGTTCAAAAAGTGATTCCAAACAAAGGAGGGGGTCAAGTTTGATCTTGATCTTACTCCATAGGGGTTTAATTGAGTGACATTCCCAGAAAATATCGAATATGGTACCCTCACTTAAGCCGCACCTATTACATTTGGAGTCTTGCAGTTTGCCCATAGCAGCCAGTTTTGCTGGAGTGAAATAAATATTATGGAGTACATAAAATTGTATGAGGCGTAGTTTGTCATTAAAGGTGTAGGAGTATACAGCCTACCAAATTTTGTCCCAGTGGAATTGTTTATATGGAAATTGAGTTGTCCAATATGATGCTATCCCTTGGATATCTGGATAAATAACTGGATATAATTCCGCTGTTACTTTGGAGACTGCATGTGGACTCCATGCCAGCCTACGGAGCATATTGAGGAGTTCCATTTGATCAGTATCCCAGGTACTAGGTCCCATCGTAGCTATTAACAGGTGCCTAATTTGGAAACCTTTAAATATCTAGTTGGAAGGAAGGCATAAGGACTTGAGAAGATCAGGTGAGGCCTTGATTTTGCCTTGATCCAACAAATCAGAGATCTTAACTTACTGTTCAGGGAGTTCACTACTGTTCCTTAGATACTGTTTATCTAGTAAGAAATTCGGGTTCAAATATATAGGTCGAGAAATATCTTTGGTGTTGTTATATTTGACTGCTTTATATAGTTGGGCATGGACTTTCAGAGACGTATATAGTAGTTCATTTTTCAGAACTTTCATACTGACCTTAGGAGTAATATATAGTAGACTGTTAGGGGAAATACCACTTTGTTTAACAGCTAGGCGTTCAAGTTTGTAGCCATATTGGATCATAGTTCTGTTCCGTTATAGTAGGAATGGGGGGTACCAAAGGAAATATTAAACTATGTGGCTTGCTAAGTAGTAATGAAAAAAAATTAGCAAATTAAGTCCACCTCTTTATTTAGAGGCTCCTAGTTTGTTATAGGATCTTTTCGGTGGTTTTGTTTTCCAAAGAAACTTGGAAATAATCTGCTGAATTTTTTTAAACCAGGTTTGTGGAAGATAGAAATTTAACATATTTAAGGGATAAAACAACCTCAAGAGTATATTCATTTTGATTACATTGATTCTTCCTTGTAAAGAAAGATATATGGGAGCCCTTCTGTCAAAATCTTGTTGTATAACTCCTAATTGGACACTGAGTTTCAGTTTTCTAACCTGTGATAAATTAGGTGTTATTGTAAGTCCCAAATATTTAATTTGGGATGACCAGCTTAATTGGAGGCCCTCTATTTGTGAGCGATAAGTGTGAGAGTTTAGTGGCATCATAGTTGATTTAGTTATATTCAATTTATAGTTAGATAAAGTTCTGTATGTTTCTATGATGGAAAGTACTGCTGGAAGGGAAGACTTAGGGTTAGTGATGTGTAGCATAATGTCATCTGCATATGCTGAAAGGTGGCGGTCCCATTCACCAATCTGAATACCTTCTACCTGGAAGGAATGCTGGAGATGGTATAAAAGTGGTTCCAGGTATAAGTTAAAAAGTAGTGGTGAGGAGGGGCATCTTTGATGCATTCCTGAATATAAGGGAAATAATTCTTAGAAGATGTCGTTACAATAAACTTTTGCTGTGGGACATGCATATAACAATTGTATCCACTGTATAAATTTATGAGGAAGGCCACATTTTTTAAGTACCTTGAAAAGAAAAGTCCAGTGTGCCCTATCAAATGCTTTCTCTGCATCTAGATATACCAATGCCATTGGGTAAGGTGCTACTCTGGACGCAGAGAAAACATGGAACAATTTCCTGAGATGGTCAGTTGTAGAGCAACCAGCTACAAATCCCACTTGTTCTGGACTAAGTAGTGGGGTCCATATTCATGCAAGTCTGGTGGCTAGAATCTTGGCAGAGTTTTATGTCATAATTCATCAGGGAAATTGGGTGGTAGTTAGAGACCAATTGTGGGGGCTTATTCGGCTTAGGTAGTACTATTATGAGGGCTTCTAGTAGGGAAGAGTCAGAGAGTTTGGAATTACATAAGTAAGTGAACATACTCAGTATTGGGGTGAAAGTTGCTCTTTAAATACTTTATAAAAGCGGGGTGGAAAGCTATCTGGGCCTGGTGCCTTATCGTCCTGCAATGAATCAATAGCCTCCCATAATTCTTGTTGAGTTATATCCCCTTCAAGGGTTTTTGCTTGTGATTGTTGGAGAGAAGGGAGTGGAAGGTCATTAAGATATGTCTGTATATCTACAATAGAAGGGAAGGAATTTTTGGGGAGTATAAGGATCTATAGTATTCCTCAAATTCTCTAACGATTTCTTTAGGAGTGGTAAGGAGGGAATTTTCCTTAAGGAAGTTGAGAGCCACTACAATCCTAGATTCTTCTTGTTTCCTTAGTCAAAGGGCTAATAGATGGCTAGCTTTATCACCCTGCTCGATATATTTTACATGGGTTTTAAAGAGTATATACTGAACCTGTTCTCTTAGAGATTCCGAATATTGATTCTTTAATTTGGCTAGTTGCTCCAATATCTCCTCGCTCTGTTGATTTATTTGTTGATTTTCTAAAGTTTGAATTTGTGATAAGAGTGAGGAGGATAGTGCTTCCTTCTTTTTTTCCTGAATGGTGGACAGATGGACACACTCTCCTCTGACCACACTTTTCAGGGCGCACCAAAGCTTATCAATGTCCTGTTTGGATCCCTGGTTGTGTGCAAGGAACTGAGCAATTGTTTCTTTAAGGGAGTGCAATGCTTGTTCATCTTGAAGAAGCTGCATATTCAGTTTCCATATTCCATTTTTAGCTTTATTATGTGATAAAGTACCTTCCATCCATACCGGTGCATGGTCGGAGATAACTCTTGGGGTCATACCACTACCTATCAGACCTTCTAATACTGGATTATTTACTAAAAAGTAATCAGTTCTGGATAGTGACTTATGAACTGGTGAATAAAAGGTGTAGCCCCTAGCAATGGGATTTAGTAGTCTCCAGGGATCATTAAGGTTGTAGGTCACTGTAAATTGCCTTAGAGCTCTCTGTGCTGGAGGGAGATTAGTCCCTCTACAAGTTGATCGATCTAGTACTGGTGAAAAAAAAAACAGATTCTAGTCTCCAGCAATTATTGTGGTTAGTCGGGGGGAAGGAAAGGTTTTAGGTATTTATTAATACTGCAAAAAAGTCTGGCGAATCAATATTGGGTCCATATGTGAAACCTAGGCTTAGGAGTCCCTTAAGAAATATATTTCTCCCTTGCATATCAATGTGGGATTGCTGTAATTTAACTTGTGTCCCCCTAGTAATTAGAATGGCTACTCCTCTTTGTGCTGTTGCATTACCTGCTGCATATACCTGTCCTATTTGCCTTCTTCTAAAGAGGTTACCCTCTGTATCTAGAAGGTGCATCTCTTGCAATAGGGCCACATTGCATTGCAGGGTCTCCAGGTGTCTAAGAATTTGATGGCGCTTAACTCGGGTTCAAGCCCCTTTAACATTCCAAGGTATAAATATCACCGCCATTGGTAGTTGCAACCATTATCTGGGGAAAGGAAGTTCCCCCCTTTGAAACTGGGGTTGCTATGTTGCCTGGAACAAGGGAAGGTTAAATAATTTGGCCTGATTAATTAACTATATTTGACTACTTCATGACCATAAACCCAACTCATCTTGATCAGGGTAAAGATTACATCTAGCACCTTTCTTTGAATATTTACCTGTGTTACACAAACTAATATTACTAATCCCAATCGATAACAAGCCTATGCCAACAAAAATATCATAACCCCCAGTCCTTTCGACCGTACTCCCTTTAATTGCTCAGTTGCAATCCTGCTCTGCCATCAGACAGACATCCCCCACTTTAGGCAGACATCCAGAAGCCGAGTTTAAAACCATTTTTTATTTCCCTCTGTTAAATTTGATATATATATATACATATATATATATATATATATATATATATATATATATATATAGTATATAAAATCTTTTAAGATCTACTTATCTATAGCTAAAGAAGCCTGTAATGACTAACAGTTAACTGTACACAAATGTCAGAATTAAGAAACGAACATGTTAACTAAAATGTCTTTATATTAGATCAAACTTCTGGTGTCTATGCTGCTTAATTGTACATGCCTTTTGGGACTCTCATCTGGTTCTATTTAGAGGCTTATCCAGATGTCCATTACTTCATGAATCGTAGTCCTACTTAGAATAGATCACAGAAGAAAGTTTTAATTGTATCATTCAAATTATTATTTCACAAATAGCTGGTTGACCATCTCACTTGGTAATTAACATCTTAGAACAACACAGGGTCCAATTCGGGATTCCTGAAAGTCATAGCAATACACTTATTGCTTCACTGGACCTAGTGGTATTTAGATTCTTTTAACAGAATAGTCAAGTAATGACATGTCTATTTTAGGTTAAAGGATTCATCACTCCTATTCATCGGAAGAGATCTGGATACATTTTCTTAAGCTCCATAGTAGCTTTACTCACATTGTCAAAAAAAATCCACTGCCCATCTTTGTTTACTTGTAGCATCACGGGTATCGCATATGAAATCTTACCCCTGCAGCAATAAGCTTGACAACAATAGGATGCATTTCTGTATGTTTCTGCCTTACTGATAATGGCAAGTCTTGAGGTATACGTATTTTAACATTGTCACATTGAACCTCTTTAACATCCTTTAGCTTCTCCAATATTATCTGTTTGTCCAGATAGTTTAGCAGCCTGAATATGAGAGGTCGAGGGGGAGATCCGGCTGGAGGTGTGGGCCTCAATGCCCGATGCACCCTTTCTACAATATACATCAGGCCATTAGGTGAGGGCCCGGCTAGTTTAGTACACATTTTCTGCATGAAAGAGATGGGGGTTAACTCCCTCTTAGCCTTCTAGGAGCCCTAATATGACCAGATTGTTTCTTCTGGATTGACCCTCAAGGTCCTCCAGCTTGTTCTCCATCTTACGTAGACGCTGTCACAGTGATACAATCTCTGGATCCAGTTGGGACCTCCAGTCATCAAGAGAGGAATTACGTGCTTTGTTATCACTGGTGCAGATAGTTAGTTGTTCCATGGAGTTTTTAAGTGATTGCAGGTCCCTGACTACTGCTAGGAGGGACTCCTTAATCAGTGCCAATCCCTCAAAGAAGGTCTCTTCAGTCTGCAAATGTGGAGTGGAGGATTCTTTAGCGCCACCCGCTTTAGTGCGCTTTGCCGGTAAGTCCTTCTCAGGAGACGACAGGGGCGTATGTCTAGGCCTCTGAGGTTTCATCCTTGTTTTTTATAGATGAGCCGTCAGTATAATAGTCCTGATTCAGCAAAGATGGAGACTATTATTAGTTAGACAGAGATTCTTCTGCTTATTAAGGTAGCTTTGTAGAGGAAGAAGTGTTTTTTGAGCAGAGATTCGGAGGAGCGATGTGAAGCGTGTCTATCCAGTGGCCATCAGAACCGGAAGCCGGAACTGAACAATTTTATTTTTATGTCAGACTGACAAACATGTGTCTGCCACACTCTTCAAGTGAATTCAAGCTTTTTATGAAATATGTGCATTTGATCTTTAAGATGGAAAATCCTTGTGCTTAACCAGCCCCAGTGATGCAACAGGGGCATACTTGTGTATGTTGCAGCTTGGATGAAAAACTGAGCATATAAAGGAGGTACTCCATTTTTAGTGATGCAGCCATGCAAGTAGCTGTATCAGCATTGAGACTCACTCTCTGAATGCAACCAATGATGTCACTGCTTGGAGTAGCTAATAATGCCGCAGTAGTGGACTACATATAGAGATGGTTAAAGAGAGACATAGAGTATACAGACAGAGCACAGAAGGCAAGTAAATAGGAACTGGGCATTGCTACAATGCTGTACATCTCTTCCCCTTCAAACAGCATTTATTATACCTCGGACCACCAAAAATACTAAGGCTCTGTAATCCACCTGGGTAAAGCTGAGGACCTACAGAATATTGTGGAACCACTTCTCATGAAATGATCTCCCTGGGATTTCTCTGGGAACAATCTCTTCTCAGCTCAGTAGGCCTTCTCAGAAAAAAGTTTCAATAAACTCTGTGATTACTCATGTGTTATTTAAAGACACACCTCTTGCTAATTAAAATAAATGCTGCCTTACTCATATCTGGTGGAGAAAGTTTCTAAAAAGTGACACATCCTCAAAGTCTGTAATAAAATGTAAAACCATCATGAAGGTTTCAGATCGGGGGCTAAAATCAAAAACCTCTAACATGCAGGATGTGGTGTGATAAACTATATTTTTCAGCAGCATATTTCTGTAATACCATAAAAGAAAAAAGATCTAGCTGTAAAAAGTAGTGTTTTGTACCACCTCAGCTTCTGTAGTAACACTTTTTTCACATATCACAAATGATCCCTGCAAACATGGGTACCATGCCATATGTACTGCAGTATTTTACCAATTTAAAAAACAAGTGCTAAAAATGTTGAGACTCCTTGTTCTTGGATAGTCACGGAGAGGAAAGGTTATTTCAAATTCTGCAGTTCAAATACCTATTTCATTAAATATCACAAATTATGATGCAGGTAACCCATACTTCAGATAAACTGAGGCTACAAATCAACCACTTTGAAGCTAAAACAGCTGTGAAAATAAGCCAGTTTGTTTGCAGGATACAGCTGCTGCATGCAACCTACGAGGCAGCAGACCACAAAAGAAATCCTCCCTAGCCACTAACCTCAGTTTGAAGCAAATTGCTGGGCCATGAAACCAGACCAAACTGACAATTCATTCCTGCTAGCAACAGAGTTTATTCTGGTATTTCAGAATGTAATTAATCTTATCTAAAAAAGAAAAGGGTGAGATAAATTTGGTTTTATATAGTGCCTTTCATATAAACTGCATCTCAAATCACTTTACAATCTAAGAGAAGTAGGGCAGGGAATGCTGTTGCTGTTTTTAGGACAGAGATAAAGAAAAGCACAGATAGTTTAGAGAATAGCTAAGCGCAGGGAAGAAAGTGACTTACTCTGTATCACACAGTAACTAAGGCCTGTTTACACGATCTGTTCTACACTGTTGTGAGTAGTGCAGATGAACTGAACCAGTTCATAGCAGGTCATATAAATGACTTGCAGAGCATTACAGGTCACTCCGTTGTGGCAAACTACAATCCCTGTTTTGGTGGGATCATGTACCAGTGTAGGCATTTTTTTAAAGCATGTAAACACTCTGCTTTCCAGCAGCAGTGCAGTCCCGCGACACCCCAATGTAGGCTCAAAATTAGCAAGTGTCTCTGATCACACTGTAGAATGTAAAAGTGAACCACATTAACCTGTTGACATACCTCCTTCTAGACATCACTTCATTCAGTCTCTGTACATTCAAGATTTCTTAGAGAAGTTCTAAACATGTAAAGCTACCTAGAAAGTGGAAGTTATTTAAAATCTAATGGGTAGCCACCAGCCAGAACTTTACAATGTTGTCATTCACTCCATTATTACATGCATAATGAATTTTGCATTGGGTACAGAGCCAACTGCCAGACCCCGATACAGGTGGAAATAGGACTGCAATGCAGGAAGGTCAGTCTTACATCAGAACTGGCCCTGCAGTGAGCCACATGCTGCTGTGGTAAATGGGTGGCAGTGTTTCAGGATGAGTGGTAGGAAGTGGTGCAGACAGCAATGCAGTGAACAAGGTTAGTGTAAACATGCCTAAAGTGGCTCTTGGAGGAGTCCATGGTTCATGGCTTTGCACTCAAACCACTAGACCAAAGTGCATCATTCAGCAGGATTTTGGAAAGTTTTACTTAAGTCTCAATTGTGTCAGACATGTGTCGTATGGCACTTGGGTTAAACATTCTGGATTTTTCATCCCTGCATCAAACATACTGCATGCCTGCTAGATCATTTTTCCATGATCTAGCATGCACCATTGGTGGGAATGCTTGTTTATAAACTTAGAACAAACTGACACAAAGCATGAGATGGACTAGGCACACCAGAAACACCCATGTACACAGACAGTATCTGCATCTCAGGGCCATGCACCCACTATGGTAAAACCCTGGCTAGGTATCTAATGCCAATCCCAGGTTTTGGTGATAGGCAAGGCAGCTGTGACCTAGTTGGGTTCCAGCCTGGATCTTCAAGAGTTTCACTCAGAAGATCCAACCCAATCGGAAGCAGCCTGCTTGGGGGGGGGGGGAATATGAACCCATGCTCAGACAAGTGGTATGTTAAAGAGTACTGCCAATAATAGTGGTCTGACACAGATACTGACCAGTATCTCTGGGAATATGACAAGTGTTATCAGAGCTTTGGGGGGGCGCAGATCTGAAATGCCTCTGACTCACCTATTCCTACCTTTTTTATATGGGAAAAAGGATTTGCTACTTTTTCCTGGGTGAATGTTGCAGTCTCAATAGAATGAAAGCAGCACTGTGCAATTACACTTTCTCACTGAAATCACATTAGTTACCCTCATGAGAGCAGTGCCAACCGCTATCAGCTTATTAACCTGGCATTGACAAATGTTGACCAAAATATTGCAGACATATTATCGGTAAATTGGAAGAAACAAATTGACAAATGACCATCATTTATTGACAAATGACAGTCATTTTTCACCCACTTTTTGTCAATTTAACCAGTAGCAAGTTTTCAGGCTTTCTGTCACCATCTGTCAGTATCATGTAGACAGGGTGGTATGTAGTCATTAATATACATTTCCTTTTTTTGTGTGTCTGCTTTTGTTCTTTTAAAAGTCTTCCCATTACTTGACTGTACAACTCTTTATAGAATAGCAATACACTCTATACTTTTGCCACAAATGTTAACTTTAATAATTACATTCTAGCTTTTGCCAACCCAAAACATCTTTAAGAGCTGTGTTCACATACAGTAAGTTTAAGGAGCCCCTTACAACACTAGAGAATCTCTGAAAAAGCATAATTTTTATCTATCATTCATATTATAGCTGATACATATTCTGTATTTTTTTTCCAGTTTTTCACTACATTAACAACAAAACAGGATCACTGTCCACGAGACTTTAACTGCTCTGCTTGTCTACACCTGACATCACAGTCATTTGCTAAGTAACCAATTAAGATGACATAAACAGAGGTCTATGATGTCAGAGGCAGACAAGCAGCTGGAACACAGGATGTCCAGGGGACAGTGACACTGTTTTCATGCTGTTATACATAATTAATATGCAAAAGGAGAAACTAAAGCTGGCTAACATAGGAAATATATGCTGAAATGTAAAATTGTGTTTTTCCAGTGCTTCCCCTCGCATGTCAGGAGGTCTTTAAATGTATGCATGTCGTAGAACTGTATGTACCATCCCCCCCTCCGTCATGTAAGGTCACTGCCAGAGTTCAAACCCAAACCCACTCTGCACTTAGAATTAAATGGGTGGCCTTTTTGGGGGGGGGGCAAGCTGGTGGACCCAACCATAAAACGTACCCACTCCCTGTTGCATCTTGGAGGAAGAATGTGGGGGGCTGAAATACCTCACAAATATTTGCAACCAGACATCTTCCATGGTACAGAGAGTCAGGAGGGGAACCCACAACCCTAAAATATGTTTTGTATAAACAAAAATATCATCTTTAAAGAGGAACTCTCTATTATAATAAAAAGCTTAAAAACACTAAATTTACATCAGTTATGTTTTAACTTCATTGTTCGTTGTGAGTAGGTTCACTGCTGTTAATATAGGTAGGGAAAATATGGGCAGACAAGGTGGGCCAAGAGGTCCTTATCTGCCAACAGCATCTATGTTTCTATGTTTCTCTAGTTATTAATTATTTTACCTTCCTCTACTGTTGTTCTACTAAATATTGTGGGTAATGCAGCAATTATTTCACTGAGTCTTTCAAAATGTATTTGACTCTCCCCTGCTAACCACACAATTGCTGTTTGTGACATGACAGTCTGGTGTCATGGTGAGCACTATGATGTCATAAACAAAGGCCCTGTGAGGTTAACAGGGAGATGCAAAAGTTTTCACATGTTTTCTCTACAGATGTTTTAGATGGATTTCTTAAACATACTATAAATCTTGGAAAGGAATGTTGAAAATGAAAACAAAAATGTATTGTCTAACAAACTTTAACGACTGAAACATTTATGAAAGCACATGCTGAAGTGCAGAGTTGCTCTTTAATGGGAAACAGTATTTCTAGCTGAGCCTGCCGCATGCCATAATCCACTGGAGTCAAGGTAGCTGAGCAGCTTCTCAGCAGCAGAAAATGAATGTGGAGGTGTGGTGCAGTAGTGTGAACCAGGAGATCCCATGTTTGAAGTCCTCAACAGCCATTTGCTAATTGTGTGACCCTGAGCAAGTCACTTGGCTGTCCAGTGTTTCAATCTACCCAGCCCAGTGCAGCACCCCATTAAAAACAAACTTTGTAGTTGGTCTTTCGTAGGTTAACAATCTGTAATTAATAAACATAACAACACAATCATGTTTGGGAGCAGGCACTAGTAAACCATGTAACTGGTATTTTTGCCTCATGGCTTTGACTACCCATTGAGTGGTTTATCAGAGCACAGGTCACAAACCTTCAAGTGCGTTGTTGCACTTATTAATTGAGTATTACCAAATACATGTAACAGGCAAGAAAAAGTGTCGAAAGGGAAAAGAAGTAGAGACCAGTGTTTGAAACATGAAAGGGAAACGTTTTTCTTGTTGCTGTGGTTCAGGGTAGGTCTTGAAACAATGGCATGGGTAATGTGCATTAAAATGTACTTTGGATGGGGTTCCTTGAAACAGTAATATCTCCCCTTTTTCTGCCATAGAAAGTATACTTAGAATGGCAGAAAAAGGGGAGATATTGCTGATGGGTGATCTGAATATGCCAGATGTTAACTGGAGTGCAGTTGCAGCTGCCACTTCGAAGAGTGCAGTTATTCTAGATGCCCTACAGGGGGCATGCCTTAGACAACTAGTACTGGAGCCCACTCGAGAGGGAGCAATATTAGATTTGATTCTCTCAAATGGAGATGGAGAGAGGATCACAGATGTAGAAGTGGGTAGCTATCTGGGAACTAGCGTACCATCAAACAGTATGGTTCATAATAAACACAGCAATAGAGTCAAGCCATACAAAGACAAAAGTACTGGACTTTAGGAGGGCTGACTTTGCTAAATGGGTGAGTGCCTAAGGAATGCACTAGCAAATGGGCAGGAAGGAGGGTGAAGAACAATGGGGAATAATAAAAACTGCCATCACAGGGTAATGAGCCTTGTGTGAAGCAAATAAACAAAACAAAACAATGTAAGAAACCACTATGGTTCTCAAAGGAAGTGGCAGTGAAGGTTCAAGAGAAAAGAAAGCATCTAGGAAGTACAAGGAATCACAGAAGGAGCAGGACAGAGAACTGTATCAGTTAAAGCAAAAGGAGGCTGGGAAGGCAGTCAGAACAGCAAAGGCCCAAACCGAGGAAAAGATAGCCAACTCAGTTAAGAAGGGGGATAACACCTTTTATAGGTACATCAGGGAGCAAAGGAAGACCAAGGGAGGGATAGTGAGGCTTAATAAAGGGAGGGGGTGGGCAGAGGAGACTGTGAAAGGCAGAGATACTAAACAAATATTTTTGCTCAGTATTTACAAAATGAAGAGGAGGAGGTACATAAAACAAACAGTACTAACACTCTGGATACAGAAGTTGATACCAGCCCATTTACAGAAGAAAGGGTTCTGAAAGAACTCTTAAAACTGAAGGTGGACAAAGCAATGGGGCTGATGGGATTCATCCCAGAATTCTAAAGAGCTAAGGGTAGAACTATGACACCACTGACTACCCTTTTAACAAATCATGGGATGATGGGGTGTTACCCAGGACTGGAGGAGGGCAGATGTGATTCCCCTTCACAAAAGTGGGAGCAAGGCAGAAGCAGAAAACTATAGACCTGTTAGTTTAACCTCAGTGATAGGGAAAATGATGGAATCACTTATGAAGGAAAGAATTGTTGCAGTATTTAGAGGTCAGAGGGCACAGGACCCTAGGCAGCATGGATTCACAGCAGGAAGGTCATGCCAGACGAATCTGATAGATTTCTTTGACTGGGTGACCAAAGTAGTAGATCAGGGAGGGCCAGACATGACCTACCCAGACTTTAGAAAAGGCATTTGATACAGTCCCACACAAAGATTAATATACCGTTAGCCAGACTGGGAGTGGGTCCCAAGATGACAGCCTGGGTAAAGAATTGGTCTGAAGAATAGGACACAGAGAGTAATAGTAAATGGAGTCCACCAGAAGAAGGAGGGTTACTAGTGGTGTACCGCAGGGTTCAGAGTTGGGGGACCAGTCCTCTTCAATGTCTTTATATGACATTGCAGAGGACTGAAGGAAAAGTATGTCTTTGCAGATGACACAAAGATCTGCAACAGAGTTCATGCACAGGGTGGGGTGGAAAGGATGAGAAGGGACTTGGCAAGGTTAGAGGAGTGGTCAAATGTATGGCAGCTTAGATTCAATGCCAAGAAGTGCAAGGTAATGCACCTGGGAAACAAAACCCGGGAAGAGTACACAATGGGTGGTGAGATACTAACAACAACAAAAATGGAAAGGGACCTGGGGGTAGTCATATCAGATGACCTAAAGGTGGGCAAGCAATGTGAGAGGGCAGCAAGGAGGGCTGGGGGGATACTGGGATGCATAGGGAGAGGCATCACCAGTAGAAAACAGGAAGTTATTATCCCTCTATACAGACAGCTGATGAGACCCCATCTGGAGTACTGTGTGCAGTTCTGGAGACCCAATCTCCACAAAGACATAGACAGGATGGAAGCTGTCCAGAGGAGGGCAACTAAAATGGTGCAGGGTCTGCACCGGAAGACATATGAAGAGAGACGAAAGGGCTTGATATGTATAGCCTCGAGGAAAGGAGGCGAGGGACATGATAGAAACGCCTAGTACCTCAAGGGAATCAACAAAGTCCAAGAGGGTAGCATCTTTCAAAAAAAGAGGCGCAAGAACAAGAGGGCACAATTTGAAGACGGGGGCGGCTCAGAAGTAATTTAAGGAAGTATTTTTCACAGAGAGGGTTGGGGATGCATGGAACAGCCTTCCTGTGGAGGTTGTGGAGTCAAAACAGTGGTGGAATTCAAGCATGCATGGGACAGTCATAAGGCCATTCTAGGGGGGTTGGGGTAGGAAGAAGTAGGCTGCTGGTTAACTAGGATCTGCAGCTTATCCAGTAGGTAGGGAAAGGGCAGACTGGGTGGGCCAAGCGGTCCTTATCTGCCATCAAATTCTATGTTTCTATGTTTAGTAGTGAAGTGTGGCACAGGTTATGATGCTGTTTAATAGTGTAGTTTGGTACTGCTGCAAGGAAGTCCAGCCAAACTGAGGAGTTGTACTATGATAAACGTTTGGTTTCCAGGCAGTAACAGCCAATCTGACTGCAGATTCAACAAACCCACTTTATAAGAGAAATCATTGCACTGGCAGTTATGATTGAGGTTGTCAGGAACAATAACTTCAAGGTCTCGTTTGTGTACTGTATCAGTTAAGTAGGAGACTCCTATGTTTTTTGTTATGTCTCCCTAATTGCATGAGCTTGCATTTTTCGAGACTGAACCTCATTTCAAATGTCTCTGCTCATCTGGAGATGTTACCCAGGTTGGATTGGAGAATATTAATGCTGTCATCTGTAAAACATGGATTCTCTAGATTAGTGTCATCCGTGAATTTTGAGTACCAGCTGGCCATTTCACTATTCAAATCAGATATAAAATTTTGGAAAATCAGTGGTCCCAGTACAGATCCTTGTGGGATACTGCTTGAAACACTACCCACTGTGGACATATGTCCATTTAGTTGCACTCTCTATGTTCGATTTGATTACCAGTTACTCATCGAAAAGAACAGTTTAGAGTTAATCTTAGCATTAAACGTTTTGTCTGTGATAGCTCAGTGTGGTCCCAAATCAAATGCTTTCTTGAGATCAAGATATATGATGGCACAGGGTATGTTATTGTAATGAGAGTCACTGATATTTTTGTAATAACAGCAAGTTTGTGGTACAGGAACGCCCTTTGGTGAAACCATAATGGACTTGGCCGATGTTAAAGATATCAGGTAGAATATAATCCTTAATGATTCTGAGGATCTTACCCAGGGTGGTCATCAGGCTTATTGGTCCCTGATTAGTCACAGAGTATCTATCATCTATTTTATAAATGGGGTAATATCAGCAGTTTTCCAGTCATGTGGGATCTGACCTGTATTTATCGATTCCTGGAACATACTGTATAACACCTTAGATTCACTCCCTTTATATTTAGCACTTCAAGCACACCAGACATATTCATGCCATCTTATTTTCACTGGTGGCACACTAGTGCTGCTATTGTATAGTGCTCTACCTAATATTCACAGTCTTTTTATTTTCACTCTAATATGAAACCAGTGAATATAGTGAAAATGAAAAGACAGTGAATATTTTATCTTTTACAGTATGTCAGCAGGGATTAATAATAGCATCTGACATAAGCTTCAGCATATTACTGCATGTCTTATCTGGACCGGGTGCAGGGGGGAGTGGAGATGTCATTACGTTTTTTCATTCTTTTTTGATTGTATCCCCATGTATTAGAATTAGAGTAGGTGACTCAGGGTTTGTTTTACAAGACTGTTTTGTTGGCTGTGTGAAAGCTGAACAAAAGTATTTATTAAAAGCTTCGGCCATTTCAAGAGGGTCATGATAGTACTGTCGGGTGTGTGGATAGGGCCGACACCAACATCACTCCACTTCAGGGAATTTTGGTAGCCAAAATTGTTTTACTGTTATTCTTGTTAGCATGCTGAGCAAGTGATGATTCTACATTACAGTAGGCCTTCCTAATAGCTTTTTTGCATTGTCTTTGTAATATTTTTAACTTGGTCCACTGTTCTGGTACTTTAGTAAGTATGTATTTTCTGCAAGCCTTGTCTTTTTTGTTGATTATTTTTTGGGGTTTTAGGTGACAGTCATTTAGGGTGAACTCCTTTATTATTATATCTTTGTATCTTGGAAATGTAGTTTGTGCTTAGGTCCAGAATAATTCTGTTAAAGCACTGCCACGTGTTTTCAACCAATTTATCCATTAGTAATGCTTGCCAGTTTATTTTGCTGATTTCATTGGTGATGCTTATTGTATCGACCCCATGGTATCAGTATAACTCTGTTGTTCCGGATGTAAAGTAATGCTCAGTTTGGATATCAAAGGTCGCCATATTATGGCCACTGTTTCCCGGGTGGGGGTGTTAGGTTTGTAGTTTTTAATTTTAATGTTCTAAGGGGTGAACACAAGGTCAAGAATATTACTGCCCCTGTAGTTGGCACACATACAGTAGATGGTCTATGTACTGCAGTGGGCCCATGCACCATAGCTGGCACACATACAATAGATGGCCTATATACTGCAGCAGATCCATATACTGTAGCTGACACACAATAGGTGACCTCATTTGTTTCCTTAGCATACCAGGATAAGGATGACCAGACAGAGAAGCCACACTTAGATGGGATAAACATACATTAATCATTCTATACATGGAGATAATAATAAAAATCTGAAAAAAAAATAGGTTTATCAAGTCAGCAGGACCAGACAACATGCACCCAAAGGTTCTTAAGGAATTATCAAATCAGATTGCTAAACCTCTAACACAAACTATAAATAATTCAATTAATACAGGTACTGTACCCCAGAAGGGGTGAAATGCTATAGTTATACAGTACCAATACATAAACAAGCATTTGTCAATGCTGAATGTTGTCTCGCTGGCATTGGCATTGGTAGTGCCAGAGGTAGAGATGCATAATAGAAATGGCAGTGAAGTATTGAAGTGACGCCAACCCCATCCCCATCCTGTAGAGAGTGACATGCATTGGGGTGTGCCTCTTGGTCAGCCAGCTATAAATGCCATTGTACCTCACCCTACCCTGTAGACACTGACAAGTGCTGTTGTGTGCTTGGAGGTCTTTGGGTATTATACTTACCCCATTCCATAAGGAAATATGCTGATGTGGGTGCAGTATAGGAGAATAGGGTGAATTTTGTGGCCGAATAGTGCAAGGCACACCACGATGCCTATCAGTGGCTGCAGGGTAGTGGTGGGGGTGGAATGGCATGAGCATTACATCCAATGATCCCAAGTCACACCTCTGGCGCCTGTCAGTCTGTACTGGGTAGGGTGCTACAGTTGGAAACCCTAACACCATAGGCGGCGGTGGTATTTTCACTCCAAATTTTCAACATTGGCTGTTTGCGAGCCTGCCTCATGAAAAGCAGCACAATCAGTTTGTTAGCTGAAAGGTGGTTTTGCACAGAGGCTATGCCATTTGGTGACACAGGGGTGAAAACACAGTTTGGGCAGAATGTGGAGAATGACAACTGTATTGTTCATGAGGAGGCATAAAAAATTGCAACATTGAAACTCCAGAGTGAAAATATGAAAAATTGGTGAAGTCATGAGCATGCATAGAAACTGCATAACACACGCCCATAACCCAATTATTTTTGGGAGTTTGTTAGCCACATTTTTAACATAGACATTTTGGGACCTCCCTTCATGAACAGTGGTGCTGTGATTTTGTTAATCTGTCCCAAAAGTTGATTTCCCTCAGCGACCACGCCATTGTGCGCCACAGGTGAAGAAACACATTTTAGGCAGGATGTGAAAAATTACAGCTGTACCATTCATAAGGAGGTGTGAAAAAATGCCAGTGTTGAAAATCTGGCATGGAAATATTGCAAATTTGCGAAGTTACAAAGGTGCGTGGAAACTGCACAACGCAAGCTTGTAGTAACACAGTCATTTTATGGATGTTCGGCACCAAATTTTCAACATAGGCTTTTTAGGACCTCTGCTCATGTACAACTTCACTGTCATTTCCTCAAAACTGTCCTGAAAACTGATAACCCACAGCAACTGTGTTATTCTGCGCCGGATGTGCGAAAACACATTTTGGGCAGGATATGTAAAATGACAGCTATACTGTTCATTGGGAGGTGTGGAAAAATGCCAATTTTGAAAATCTGGTGTGAAAATATTACAAATTCACAACGTTAAGAGCGTGCATGGAAACAGCGCAATGCATGCTCGTAAAACGGCCATTTTGGGGAGTTTTGTCACCAAATTTGCAACATAGGCTTTTTGAGAGCCCCCTCATGAACAGTGGCACTGCTGTTTTGTTACTCAGTTCTGAAATTTGATTCCACATAGTGACCACAAAATCACCTTTCGGGACCTAATAATGCCATGACAGTGACTGAATTTATTAGGTGGGATCCCAATAACCCCATGTTGAAAATTTGGTGCAAAAATTCCAAAAAGTGTCCAAGATATGCACCAAAGTTGAAAAAAAACCCTATTTATGCCATTATACAGCATTTCTTCAGTTCGCGGTTGGCTTTGAAGAGTGCAGACATGTTCCCGATCCAGCGAAGATCATCGCGCCAGATTCCAGAGGTAAGTATGGGGTGAGGGGGGTGTTGGGAGGCATGGTGCACAGAGGGTGGGCACGGGTTGCAGTAGGGGGCAGGGAGACAGCAAGGGACCATTTTCTTTTTTCACAGGTTTAAAGAAAACATTGCAGGACGTTTTATTTTTTGCAGGGCATGTGGCATGATGGGGTGGGCTCCCAATGTGCCACCTAAGTGTTTTATTGGGGGGATTCTGTAGCCAAAAGGGAGATTGGGCACCCCCATCGGCACATATTGGAGGGACATGAGCCAAGGGGGACTGGGCACCCCCTCGGCAGGCAACAAAGGGGGGACACATTATGCTGATAGGGAGTGGGCTCCCCCATTGGCAAAATACAAGGGGATGGGGATAAACACCGACGGGGATTGGGCCCCCCATCAGCAAAGAAAAACTGTTGGGAGGCACATGATGCTGAGGGAATGGGCACCCCCTCGGCATACATTCTACATGACAGGAGGGGTAATTATGCCAACGGGGAGTGGGCTCCCCCATCGGCATTGTGACAGGCAGTGGCAGCAGTCACTGCGCCATGTTGTCTGCATGTAGGGAGGTGTGTTGTGGTCCTGCTGCATGAGAGCTTCGCTTTCATTGCAGCGGACCTTTTCTTAGACCTGGTGGTCTTATTAAGGATGCATGAGGTCACCGCCTGCTGCTGGCTGATTGGGGAATGTGGAACGTACCTTCTGATGTGTGCCCTGCATTCACCCAACAGTGACTGCACCTCCAAATCTGCTACTACCGCAACATGTTGGCTGCGCAAGCACGAGCCAACATAAAAAGGGCCCAAAAATAATATAGCTGACTACAGGCCAATAAGTCTAACTAGCATAATGGGGAAAATAGTAGAAATCATAACTAAAGAAGAACTAGATAGTTGAAACAGAATTATATGAGAGGTATCTGCTCTAAGCCAATCATAATGCAGAACTTCTGGCAGTTATCATCCCACACACTACACTTAACAACACTCAGAGTCAGTTATTCAATTAACCCCTCCCACAAAGTCAGTTATTTAACTAAACCCCTCCCACAGAGTCAGTTATTCAAGTAACCCCTTCCACAGTGTTGGTTATTCAACTAAACCCCTTCCACAAATGTTCAATTGTTGTAGGATAAAAGCAAACAGAAACAAACTTTACAAACACAACTGATTTAAAAGAATGACCAGGAACAGCACAATGAAAACTAAATGGGGACAATCTGAAATAACTATAAAGCCAGGAAATATTACAGAAACAACAAATTCTCCAAAACTGAGCTGCTACTGCTCTGCTGAACTTTTTGTTTGTAACAAAAGGCGCCCCCAGGCTACTACTCTCCGCTGCACGGTACACAACTTCATTGTGTGAAAGTTCCAACTTGTGGAGTGTGTTGCAGCAGCAACAGACATTACACACTCATTTTTTCCTCCGGTGTGTATGTCTGGGATACTTGATCACACCCTTACTGAAACTTTTCACTTGGCTCCTGGATGGACACACACAACTGGTTTGCAGCTCGCCACTGCAAAGTGTGCTGCTTGCCACCAAGATGATGAGTATTATTTCGCTGAGTCCAAACTTAGTGGCTGCCCCCCTCCATCTGGGCAGTGGTGGTGTGGGCTGGCTCCAGGATTACATATCACTATTTTCAAATGTCCATCTCTACTCTCTCACTTGGGCTGCTGTTGCTTCACACTTCACTCACACACAGGGACTCACCTAGCACAACCCGACTCTTAATCTCATGTGTGCCAGCCACTCACAGACATGGCTGCTGCCTCAGTCCCAGCCCCTGGTACTGACTGGCATTGGCACCCACCAACCCCAAGTGACAGCGGCGAGCTCATTGGAATATGCCTGGATACTAAAACACAGATTCATAACTGGGCATGTTAGCAGCCCACAAATAATCCAGCTCTTCCAAATTGGTCAGTAAAATACAGCTGCCCAAAACCAACTCCAACTCGCATAATAGTGATAATATTCAGTTACTTGGAGTAGACTCACAATAACTGGCTGGTGTGGCCTCCATTAAACGCCTGAGCCTTGGCCGGTTAGTGCTTCATATACTCCAAGTAACTAAATGTTACCACTTTAATAACCAGGGAGATGACACTATCCAGCATGGTTTCCCCCAAAGAAATTGTGTCAAACAAATCTATTAAACCTTTTTGAACCAATTAGTAGGGCAGCTGATAATGGCATTGCAACACATGTAGTGTATTTGGACCTGAGTAAAGCATTTGACACTTTGCCACATAAACTACTCATTGATAAAAAGCACAAATAAAATGTACCTCAGAACTTAACACTCTGGGTAAAAAACTAGTTCAAAAATAGGAAATGAAAAGTAAAAATAAAGGGAACATCCTCAGACTGAAGTAATGTCACCAGTGGTCAGGGCTCTGTCCTGGGACAAACGTTTTTTAATATCTATATTAGAGACATACCAAAAGAAACAGTGAGACAGACAGCAAAGTTTGCAGATGATACAAACATCGGTGTCATTATAAACTCACCTGAGGATTGTATCATCATGCATAATAATGTGGAAAGTCTAGAAAGGTGGTCAGAGATCTCAGGTATGAAATTTAACCCTGACAAATGCACTCTGATGCATTTTGGGAAAAAGAATCCTCAACATATATATCAACATATATATCAATTCATTGGCATCACACTATAAAGTATTATGAAAGAAAGAGCCTTTGGTGTTATTGTTGCAAGTGACCTAAGGTAAACTGAGCAAACAAATATAACAGTTAAAAAAGGCAAGCCAGATCACAGGATGCATAAAAAAAATATTAGGAGCAGGTATCGGGAGGTACTGATGCCTCTATATACAGCCCTTGTAAGACCCCACTTGGAATATGCTGTACAGGTTTGGAACCCATAATCCAAAGGCAAGACATGCAGCACTGAGAAAGTTAAAAGGAGGTTTACTAAATTAGTTAAAAACTATGGTCAAAGTACCTATGAGGACAGATTAACAGCCTTGGAAATATACACATTAAAAAGAAAAAGGTACAGAGGGGATGTAATCATGGACTATAGAGCCAGTGTAGATAAAACCTTAGAGAGCACATTACACCTAAAAAACAAAATAAATAATATCAATAACAAATCACACAAACTGAAATATGAGGGAGAACTATTCCAAACAGATACAAGTTCTGGTCAGAGCCAATATGGCTGTGGAGAGCTTTTAGGAGTGGCAAGAGCAGTGAACTAAATATGCTGTACTCTCGCTGCACAGGAGTCAGTGGTAATACTGCAGCGATCACAGTACTGCGTATGCATGATACTCGGACATGTGCAGTTTGCCCCACAGTCAACTTTGTGCAACATGGTGGTGCTGACATAACTACATGTAAAAATGCAGTCCTCTCAGATTACTAGAATCCCATTAGTACTAGTCTTAGGCAGGTAGGAAAAAGCAGCTGGTGGGGATATCATTAGGGGCTTTCTACATAATGACAATTGTTTACTCAGCTAGACTGAGAGGATGATTATGTAATTTAGAACTCTCACAGCAGCATAACCATTTTTGAGTCAGCTGCTCTCGTGGAGCTTAGAATGTTCATCGGTAAGTTCAAATGTGGCAGTCAGAGTGGCAGGAGGTCTGCCATTGGGGCTCTGTCAAAGGGAGCCCTGTTATTTCTCACCCTAGTTTGGTTAAATCTTCAGTTTGCCTGCAGGACTCTTTAGTTTCACTCCAGGGGGAGTGAGAGGGAATGCAGTTTGTGTGGATCCAAGGGGCAATCCCTTGACATTCCTGAAGTTCATAGCTGCCTTAAGAAATAACAATGAGTAGAATTTGACAGCTAGCAGAGAAAGAAAGGTGAATTTTGTTCTTTCCATGACTGGGAGGAAGGAACAACTAATCTGTGAGTACAGAATTTCAGACTGTTCTCTGAGGGAGTTGTCTAAGGTGCGTATGCCCTAGATAAGGCTAGATCACACCGATCAGGACTCCTTTCACAACAACTGCACTGAATTTAAAACTAAAGATGGGAGTCTTTAGCAATTCATTGGGGATTGGAAACTCATTTGGTGTAATCCTGAAGAAATGGCAGAGGCTGTTTGGGGCAAAGGGTGAGAGGAATGCCATCTAGAGTTTCAGGCAGGGCTAAGTGGTTCGTGGATGGACAGCAGTGCTCCCTGGGCAAAGACCATGCATCAGGAGGATTTTAAAGTGTGTGGCACATCCTACAGATATACGCTTTGGAAATGGAAATGTGTGGAAAACGTTTAAAGTTTGTGGCACATCCCACATATATACATCTTGGAAGAGAGATAGAGATGTTTTTGTGGAAAACACTCCCTGCCTCAAGTCATAATGCTCTGTTGTGACATCACAATCTGTTGCTATGAGAGTAACTATGATGTCACAAGCAGTGCATTATGAATTCAGGTAGTGAAACAGCAACAGAAATAGATGAACTCTTCAGGAGCAAAAATCTTGTTTTCATGCAAATTACCTCAGCAATAAATAATGGGGAGAAGGAATAAAGAATTAATGTGAAATACAAGCTGAACTTTAAATATTACGTTTTGTTCAAGTTCTCCTGAAGGTGTCAGCTGCTCTTTATGCTTATTTTTCCTTGTGTTTTTAATCATTGTCATTTACTAATGCTAGCACAGACACACACAGATGGTTTTAAAATGCAGCCTCAGTTGGTTTATAGCTTTTCTCAGGGAGAGAACTTTCAAGTCAGTGAAATTTGATATTGGTATAGCTTTCTTTTGATGGAACTTATGCTGTCTTGTTTAGAATTTTACTTAAAGCAGCAGTGCAATGAAAAAAGTTATTCCAAAAAGTTAATTTTCTGCTATGGTTATGAAAAATATTGGCAGAACTGTTGATTTGGGTTTTCTGGATGCTTCCTGTGCTGTGAACTTTGCATTGGACTTTTTGTCTGCACTCTTACCCTCCTCGGGTCCACAATATTATTTTTATGCAAAAATGAGGTGGCCATCTTTTTTTCTTGAGAAATAATTATTTTAGAACTTTCATAAAATGTTTAAATGATAATGAAAACTGAAATTTTTACCACCAAAATAAACTGGAAGATATCTGGCATCGATTAAGAAGAAAAAAAAAGGTGGGATTGAATGTTAACCCATTTTTGTTGCACTGCTGCTTTAACTGGCATAGTAATTTGCAAAGCTGAGGTTTAGGACTGCAGTGGGGGTTGCCAAACAAATGTAAGTATCTCTAAAAGTATACAAGTTACAGAACATAAACCTTATGAAAGTTGTTCAGGACAAAAATGCCTTTCAAATAATCCTATTCATTAAGCTGCACTAATTATATTTTTTAAACTATGGCCATCTGATTACCTCAGTTTTCATTTTTCATAGGAGTTATGCCAAACAAATGTAAATATCTCTAAAAGTATATGTGTTATGCATAAACCATCAGTATGAGAGTTGTTCAGAACAAAAATACATTTCCAATGAGCCTTTTCATTAAGCTGCACTAATTATATTTTGTAAACTATGGCAATCTGATTACCTGAATTTTCATTTTTCTTCACAATTTTCACCTTTCAAATGACTATATTTAAAAAGCTTCTAATGAATTCAAATTAGTGACTACCCTCATTTGAAAGGTAATTTTGTCCTGAACAGCTTTCATGTTGGTTGTATATTGGTAACTTCTATTTTTTCTGGGATATTTACATTTGTTTGACAAGTCTCTGACTGTGTTCACTCAGAGAGAAAACAAAATGATATTGTTTGGAAGACCGTATTTTACAAAATATAAAGAATTCAGATTAGTGACTACCCTCATGTGAAAGGTCTTTTTGTCCTGAACGGCTTTCATGTGGGTTGTTTTGTGCACCTTGAAAGATATTTAGATTTGATTGGAAGGTGTGCAAATTTGCTCTCAGAGAAAAGCAGCTAAGAAACAAGGGAGTAGTTTTTAACTGCCATAGGGATTTGCAGTTATGGAAGAATACACTGAAAAGTACAAACAATTTGTTCCATGGAAAGCCCCTCTTTCAAGCTAAAGCAGGATGGCTGTAGGTTCTGCCCACAGCCATAAAAATGAAAAACTAGTCTACTCAAAGAATAGTTCATGGTTGGAATGCATTGCCACAGTATGTTCTTACATGTAAAACAATGGACAATTTTAAACCAATGTTAGATAAAGACATGACTGTACATTATAAATCAAGATTAGATCTGTGAGTACAGACAGACAATTAACAAGGGAGACAGCCAAGCTTATGCTGTAACATGTAGCTAGGTAACTAGGTACATACTGTAGCCGTCAAATGTACTGTAGCAGGCACATATACAATAGATGGGCTACATACTGTACTGTAGCTCACTATATAGCATATCTGTCACACTTATAGGAGATGGTACATATACTGTAGCTGGCCCATATACTGTAGCTGGGACACATACAGTAGATGGCCATATGCTGTAGCTGGCCCACATACTGTAGCTGACAAACATGCAATAGATGTCCCATATACTGTAACTGGCCCATATACTGTAGCTGACACACACACACAATAGATGGCATATGTACTGTAGCTGGCCCATATGCTGTAAATGACACACATACAACAGAAGGCCTGCATACTGTAGCTGGCCCATATACTGTAGCTGACACACATACAATAGAAGGCCTGCATATTATAGCTGGCCCATATACTGCAGCTGACACACATACTGTACTGTAGCTGAAAAACATACAGTAGATGACCCATGTACTGTAACTGGTCCATATACTGTAGCTGACAAACATACAATAGATGACCCATATACTGTAGCTCACACACAGACACACAGACACGCACACACTGGATGGCATACATACTGCAGCTGACCATATACTGTAGCTGACACACATACAACAGATGGCATACATACTGCAGCTGGCCTATATACTGTATCTGGCACACATACAACAGAAGGCTTACATACCATAGCTGGCCCATATACTGCAGCTGACACACATACAATGGATGGCATACATACTGTAGCTAGCCTATATAATGTAGTTGACACACATACAACAGAAGGTCTATATACTGTAGCTGACACTCATACAGCAGAAGGCCTACATACCATAGCTGGCCCATATGCTGTAGCTAACACACATCAAACAGAAGGCCTGCATACTGTAGCTAACTCACATACAATGGATGGCATACTGTACATACTGTAGCTGACACACATGCAACAGAAGGCCTACATACTGTAGCTGGCCCATATACTGTAGCTGACACACATACAACAGAAGGCCTACATACTGTAGCTGGCCCATATACTGTAGATGGCACACATACAACAGAAGGCCTATATACTGTTGCTGGTCCATATACTGTTGCTGACACACATACAACAGAAGGCCTACATACCGTAGCTGGCCCACATACTATAGTCGACACTACAACAGAAGGCAGGCATACTGTAGCTGACTCACATACAATAGGTGGCACACATACCGTAGCTGGCCCATATACTGTAGCTGACACTTATACACCAGAAGGCCCACATACTGTAGCTGGCTCATATACTGTAGCTGGCCCATATACTGTAGCTGACACATATACAACAGAAGGCCTACATACCGTAGCTGGTCCATATACTGTAGCTGGCCCATATACTGTAGCTGACACACATAAAGCAGAAGGCATACATACTGCAGCTGGCCTATATACTGTAGTTGACACACACACATATACAACAGAAGGCCTACATACTGTAGCTGTCCCATATACTGTAGCTGACACACATACAACAGAAGGCCTACAAACTGTACCTGACAAACATACTGTAGCTGACATACATACAATGAAAGACCTACATACCATAGTTGGCCCATATACTGTAGCTGACACACATACAACAAAAGGCCTACATACTGTAGCTGGTCTTCACAGACAGTAGATGGTATTCATACTGTAACTGTCCCATAAACTGTAGCTGACACACATACAATAGAAGACCTACATACTCAAACTGGCCAATATTCTATAGTGGACACACATGCAGTAGCTGGCCCATATACTGTAGCTGACACACATACTACAGATGGCCTACATATTATAGTTGGCCTATATACTGTAGCTGATACACATACAGTAACTGTCCCCTATTCTGTAGCTGCCACACATGCAATAGATGGCTTACAAACAGTAGCTGGCCCATATACTGTAGTTGGCTGACATACAGTAGATAGCCTACGTACACAGCTGACCCATATACTGTATCTGATGTACATAACACAGTTGGCCTTCATACTGTAGCTGGCCCATATACTGTAGCTGGCACATATAAAATAGATGGCACACATGTTCTAGCTGGCTCATATACTGTAGCTACCACACATGCAATAGATGGCTTAGAAACATTAGCTGGCCCATATACTGTAGCTGGGACACATACTGTAGCTGGCTATGCATACAAGAAATGACCTACATACTGTAGTTGGCCCATATACTGTAGCTGGAACACATACAATAGATGGCACACATGCAGTAGCTGGCCCATATACTGTAGCTGGCATGCATACAATAGATGGCCCACATACTGTAATTGGCCCATATACTGTAGCTGACACGCATACTACAGATGGCCTACATACTTCAGCTGGCCCATATACTGTAGCTGACACACATGCAACAGAAGGCCTACATACTATAGCTGTCCCACATACTGTAGCTGACACACATATAGTAGCTGTCCCCTATACTGTAGGTGCCACACATGCAATAGATGGCTTACAAACAGTAGCTGGCCCATATACTGTAGCAGGCACATGTATTGTAGCTGGCACATATACTGTAGCTTGCATGAATACAATAGATGGCCTACATACTGTAGCTGGTCCATATACCGTTGCTGGCACACATACAATAGATGGCACACATACTGCACCTGGCCCATATACTATAGCTGGAACACATACAATAGATGGCACACATACTGCACCTGGCCCATATACTATAGCTGGAACACATACAGTAGATGGCACACATACTGCACCTGGACAATATACTGTAGCTGGAACACATACAGCAGATGATCTACATACTTAACTGACTCATATACAATAGCTGGAACATATACAATAGATGGCACACATACTGCACCTGGCCCATATACTATAGCTGGCACATACAATAGATGGCACACACACTGCACCTGGCCCATATACTATAGCTGGAACACATACAATAGATGGCACACATACTGCCCCTGGTCCATATACTATAGCTGGAACACATACAATAGATGGCACGCATACTGCACCTGGTCCATATACTGTAGCTGGAACACATGCAGCAGATGACCTACATACTGTAACTGACTCATATACAATAGCTGGAACATATACAATAGATGGCACACATACTGCACCTGGCCCATATACTGTAGCTAGCACACATACAATAGATGTCACACACTGTATCTGGCCCATATACTATAGCTGGAACATATACAATAGATGGCACACATACTGCACCTGGCCTATATACTATAGCTGGAACACATACAATAGATGGCACACATACTGCACCTGGCCCATATACTATAGCTGGAACACATACAGCAGATGATCTACATACTTAACTGACTCATATACAATAGCTGGGACACATACAATAGATGGCACACATACTGCACCTGGCCCATATACTATAGCTGAAACACATACAGTAGATGGCACACATACTGCACCTGGCCCATATACTATAGTTGGAACACACACAATAGATGGTGCATATACTGAACCTGGCCCATATACTATAGCTGGAACACATACAGCAGATGATCTACATACTTAACTGACTCATATACGATAGCTGGAACATATACAATAGATGGAACACATACTGCACCTGGCCCATATACTATAGCTGCCACACATACAATAGATGGCACACACACTGCACCTGGCCCATATACTATAGCTGGAACATACACAATAGATGGCACATACTGCACCTGGCCTATATACTATAACTGGAACACATAAAATAGATGGCACACTTACTGCACCTGGCCCATATACTATAGCTAGAACACATACAATAGATGGCACACATACTGCACCTGGTCCATATACTGTAGCTGGAACACATACAGCAGATGACCTACATACTGTAACTGACTCATATACAATAGCTGGAACATATCTCTCTTTTAGATATTTCCTGAAGAAGACCTAAGGTCAAAATGTAGATTTTTAACTCTATTTTCTATTTTTAGCATGCATTTAATATAACCATTTTGTTTTGCTTTTAGACCACATGCTGACGCAGCGCCTTGTTTTTGGTTTTTACAATTTGTATGCATATACAATAGATGGCACACATACTGCACCTGGCCCATATACTGTAGCTGGCACACATACAATAGATGGCACACACTGTACCTGGCCCATATACTATAGCTGGAACATATACAATAGATGGCACACATACTGCACCTGGCCTATATACTATAGCTGGAACACATACAATAGATGGCACACATCCTGCATCTGGTCCATATACTATAGCTGGAACACATACAATAGATGGCACATATACTGCACCTGGCCCAAATACTATAGCTGGAACACATACAATAGATGGCACATGTACTGCACCTGGCCCATATACTATAGCTGAAACACATACAATAGATGGCACACATGCTGCAACTGGCCCATATACTGTAGCTGGAACACATACAACAGATGACCTACATACTATAACTGACTCATATACAATAGCTGGAACATATACAATATATGGCACACATACTGCACCTGGACCATATACTGTAGCTGGGACACATACAATAGATGGCACACACTGTACCTGGCCCATATACTATAGCTGGAACATATACAATAGATGGCACACACACTGCACCTGGCCCATATACTATAGCTGGAACACATACAATAGATGGCACACATACTGCACCTGGCCCATATTCTATAGCTGGAACACATACAATAGATGGCACACATACTGCACCTGGCCCATATACTATAGCTGGAACATATACAATAGATGGCACACACACTGCACCTGGCCCATATACTATAGCTGGGACACATACAATAGATGCACACGTACTGCACCTGGCCCATATACTATAGCTGGGACACATACAATAGATGGCACACATACTGCACCTGGCCCATATACTATAGCTGGGACACATACAATAGATGGCACACATACTGCACCTGGCCCATATACTATAGCTGGGACACATACAATAGATGGCACACATACTGCACCTGGCCCATATACTATAGCTGGAACACATACAATAGATGGCACACATACTGCACCTGGCCCATATACTATAGCTGGAACACATACAATAGATGGCACACATACTGCACCTGGCCCATATACTATAGCTGGAACACATACAATAGATGACACACATACTGCACCTGGCCCATATACTTTAGCTGGAACACATACAATAGATGGCATACATACTGCAATTGGCACATATACTGTAGCTGGAACACATACAACAGATGACCTACATAGTGTAACTGACTCATATATGATAGCTGGCGCACATACATAACCAAAAGTAGTAAGGAGCACCCACTAACAGCTGCTCAGGTGATAGATATTTGAAATACAGCACTTTGAGAAAAATAAGAAAGCTACAAATGAGGAAAATATACTCATAAACTTGTATTTATTTATAAACTTCTCTAAGGCATCATTTTCTTTCCCAATGCAAAAAGCATTTTCATAAAATATCAAATCAGGCAAGGCAAAACAGTACCCAGAGGAAGACGTTCCGCCCTGTCGAAAATGAAAGATAAGATCCAATCGCCAGCAGGCGAATACTTTAGCTTAGGTCTGCCCTAATTTAACCTTTTTTCCCCCCCTTGGGTACAGTTTTGTCACCTGAGCAGCTGTTAGTGGGTGCTCCTTACTCCTTTTGGTTATGTCTTGTACTTTTAGTGCAGTACCACTAATTATGGGCTGCTTAGTGGAGTTCCAGGCTCTTTTGGTGCTGGCACACATAGTAGATGGCCTACATACTATAGCTGGTATATATACCATAGTTGGCACACATATAATATATGGTATACATACTGTAACTGTCCCATATACTGTACCTGCCACACATCTAATATATGGCATACATACTGTAGCTGGCCAATATGCTGTAGCTGATGCACATATGGTAGATGGTGCATATATCATAGCTGGCCCATATACTGCAGCTGATACACATACAACAGATGACACACATACTTCAGCCAGTCCATATACTGTAACTGTCACACATACAACAGATGGCCTTCTTATTGTAGCTGGCACTTATACTGTAGTTGGCACACATACAGTAGATGGCACATACCCTGAAGGTGATCCATATACTGTAGCTGGCACACATACAGTAGATGACCTACATACTGTAGCTCTCCCATATACTGTAGCCGGCACACATATAACAGATGGCCAACATACTGCAGCTGGCCCATATACTGTTCTTGGCACACGTTCAGCAGATGGCCTTCATGCTGTAGCTAGTACATATACTGTAGCTGGAATACATACAATAGATGGCCTACATACTGTAGCTCTCCCATATACTGTAGCTGGCACACATATAATAGATGGCCAACATACTGCAGCTGGCCCATATACTGTTCTTGGCACATGTTCAGCAGATGGCCTTCATGCTGTAGCTAGTACATATACTGTAGCTGGAATACGTACAGTAGATGACCTACATACTGTAGCTCTCCCATATACTGTAGCTGGCACACATATAATAGATGGCCAACATACTGCAGCTGGCCCATATACTGTTCTTGGCACACGTTCAGCAGATGGCCTTCATGCTGTAGCTAATCCATATACTGTAGCTGGCACACATATAATAGATGGCCAACATACTGCAGCTGGCCCATATACTGTTCTTGGCACACATTCAGCAGATGGCCTTCATGCTGTAGCTAGTCCATATACTGTAGCTGGAGCACATACAGTAGATGACCAACATACTGCAGCTGGCCCATATACTGATCTTGGCACACGTTCAGCAGATGGCCTTCATGCTGTAGCTAGTCCATATCCTGTAGCTGGAGCACATACAGTAGATGGCCTGCATACTGTAGCTGGCACATTTACTGTAGCTGACTCTGATACAATCTATGGCACCTTTACTGTAACTGGCCAATAAACTGTAGCTGGCACACATAGAAATGATACATATACTGCAGCTGGCCCTTATACTGTACCTGGCACACATACAACAGATGGCCTACATACTGTAACTGGCCCATATACTGTAGCTGGCACACAAACAAAAGATGGCACACATACTATAGCTGACACACATTCAACATATGGCCTACATAGTATAGCTGGCACATATACTGTCACTGACACAAATATAGTAGCCATCCTCTATACTGTAGCTGCCAAGTATGCAAAGTATGCAATAGATGGCCTACAAACAGCAGCTGGACCATATACTGTAGCTGGCACATACACAATAGCTGCCCACATACTGTAGCTGGCCCATATACTGTAGCTGGCACACATACTGTAGCCAGTCCATATACTGTAGCTGGCATATATACAATAGATAGCACATATACTGTAGCCTGTCCACATACTGTAGCTCACAGATACAACAGATGGCCCACATACTGTAGCTGGCACATATACTGTAACTGGTACACATACAATAGATAGCACACATGCTATGGCTGACACACACATACAACAGATGGCATACATAGTATAGCTGGCACATATACTGTAGCTGACACACAAACAGTATCCGTGCCTAGCACGGAGTGAAAATGTTGCACGCCAGAATGCCATGCGGCACAAGCACGTTGCATGATTTTGGGTTATTTTCTTTTCTGACCCCACTTAGGATTTGGACCCCGGAGAGCGCACGGGTCCGGGATTCGCCATAATGCTGTATGCTATTATGCATATAACATTATTTATTTATTTATTTAGTTTTTGTTGACCGGGTAAGTGCACTAGACAAATTCTGCCTGTTTTCAGGCACGACCTGGGGGAGGGGGATATAGATGAATGCCAACTGACCTTGAACCAGATTAAACTGTTGGTGGTATTTTTCTTGAATGGAGGAAATTTGGCCATTGCACCGGGGAAATTCCTCTGCTCTTTTGAGAAGTGCCATGGGATCTTTAACATCCACCTGAACTACCACCAGAACAGGCGTACAGATGGCATACATAGTATAGCTGGCACATATACTGTAGATGGCACATATACTGTAGCTGGCCCATATACAGTAGCTGACACACATGCAATAGATAGCACGCATACTGTAACCGATCCATATACTGTAGGTGATGCACATACAACTGATGGCCTACATACTGTTGCTGGCACACATACAACAGATGCCCTGCATACTGCATACTGGCCCTGGAAGACGGGAGAGAGAGGGAACATGATTGGGGCCTTCAAGTACTTGAAAGGAATAAATAAAGTTGATAAGGAGAGTCTCATTAAGCTGAGTGGCAACCATAACATGAGGGGGCACAGTCTTAAGCTGGAGGGTGGGAGGTTTAGGGGGGAGGTCAGGAATCACGTCTTCACAGAGAGGATGGTGAACACTTGGGATGCGCTGCCGGAAGAAGTCATTTCTTTGAATACACTGGGCAGCTTTAGGAGAGGCTGGGATAGGCATAGGGGGAAGTAAGGATCATGGGTAGAGAGGATGGGAGGAGTGGGAGGGAGGGAGGAGGGCAGAGACATTAGCTCAAGCCGTGAACCCTGCAATACAAGCAGACTTGATAGACCAAATGACCTTCTGCTGACTTCTTCATATGGTCATATAAACCTCAGCTGACACTGATACAATCAATAGCACATTACCAGAGTTGATCCATATATTATATCTGGCGTACATACAATAGATGGCACACATACTACAGCTTGGAACTTTACTGTTGCTAGCACATATACAACAAATGCCCTACATTCTGTAGCTGGCCCATGTACTGCAGCTGACTTTGATACAATTGATGGCACATTTACCGTAGCTGACCCATATACTGTAGCTGGCAAACATACAATAGATGGCACACATACAGTAGCTGGTCCATATACTGTAGCTAACACACATGCAATAGATGGCCTACATACTGAAGCTGGCCTACAGTATATACTGCATCTGGTACACTTACAGTAGATGACCAATGTACTGTAGCTGGCAGATATACTGTAGCTGACACACATACAATAGATGGCACACATACTGTAGCTGGCCCATATGATGTAGCTGGCATACACACTGTACAATAAATGGCACACATATACTGTAGCTAGCCCCTATAATGTAGCTGGCACACATGCAGTAGATGTCTTTCATACTGTAGCTGGCCCATCTACTGTAGCTGACCTACATAAAATAGATTACTGACATACTGTAGCTGGCCCACATAGAATAAATGGCCCATATGCTGTAGCTGATCTACAGTATATACTGTAGCTGGCAAACATAGCATCACTCCTTCATGGTGTTTCATGGAAATGGCCCATAGGTGTGATAAATAAACCTTGAGCTCAAACTGAGCTCATCACAGAGTGTAGGGGTAACATAAAAACATAGTGACAGCAGAAAAACACCACTGGTCCATCCAGTCAGCCCATAAACCCTAACAAACCTGGGACCTTTTGCCCATGCATAAGTTTAACCCACACTGTTCTTCCCCATGCTCCCTGCCCTACCACTACCACTCTGAGCAACCACTAAGTCCTTCACTCTGTCCCAGCTGTGCCTGAAACCACTGATAGTTTTGGTGCCCACTACATCAGCTGGCAGATTGTTCCACAGCTCCAGCACCCTTTCTGTAAAATTAAACTATTTCACCTCCCTCTTGAATCTCTCCCCCCCCATCCCCATCAGTTTCCAGTCATCCCCCTGTGTTCTTGATCTGCTACTTATGCTGAATAATTCCTTGCAGTATTCCTTGTTCATTCCTTTCAGGAACTTAAAGGTCTCTGTCATATCTCCCCTCTCATCTGGCCTCTGGCGAGTACATGTTCAGTGTCTTGAACCGATCCTTATAAGATCTGCCCCCTCTGACCCTGAATTATTTTGGTCACCCTACATTGCACTGCCTCCAGCCTGTCCTCATCTTTCCTTAGTTGAGTACACCAGAACTGTTACAGTGCTCCATTTAGGGTCTCACCAGTGATCTGTAGAGAGGTAGTAATACTTCTTTCTGCTATCAATACCCCTTCCTATATACCCCAGCATCCTGTTTGCCTTACTGTAGGCCTTATTACACTGGGTTGATTGTTTTAGAGAGTCACTGATGATGACCCCTAAGACTCTTCCCTCAGAGGTTGTGCACAGCCCCCCCCTCCCCCCATCTAGAACTATGTCCCTGAATTCTTGTTTCCTATGTGCATCACCTTGCACTTTTTGGGATACAGTTTCAACTGCCAAACCTTTGACCACATCTCTACCTTTTGCAAGTCTCTCTGCATCTCCCTAACCCTCTCCTCACTGTCTACCATGTCACAGAGCTTAGTGTCATCTGAAAAATACACATCTTGCCCTGGATTTCTTCTCCCATGTCATTAATGAACATATTGAAAAGAACTGGACCCAGGACCAGTCCTTGTGGCACCCCACTGGTGACCTCCCTTTCTTCTGATTTGACTCTGCTAACCATAACCCTCTGCTGTCTTCCTTCCAACCAATTTCTCACCCATTTATTTGTGTTTTTCACTGTACCTAGATCCTCTAGCTTCTTCATCAGCCTTCTAGGAGGCACAGAGTCAAAAGTCTTGCTGAAATCAAAGTAGCATAAATCCACAGCATGGTCCTTATCCACTACCCTTATTACCCAGTTAAAGAATACTATCAGGTTGGTCTGACAAGACCTTCCTATCATGAATTCATGCTGTTTATTATCTTGGAGTCCATTGCTCTCCAGGTGGTTTACGAGGTCCTCTTTGACTAGTGTCTCCATCAGTTCACCCACAATAGAGGTAAGGCAGACAGGTCTGTAGTTACCTGGTTTTCCTCCACCCCCCTTATGGAGCAGGACTATGTCTGCAACCCTCTAGTCTTTTGGAACTACCCCTGTCTGAACTGAGCTATTGCCCTACCAGGCATTCATTTACATACATTGCCAGTTCCTTGAGCACCCACGGATGCATCCCATCTGGCCCCAGGGTCTTAGCTATCTTAAGGGCTGCTAGCCCTTTCCAAATCCTTTCAGTGTCAAATACTTGCTGCCTTATCTCAGGGATTCTCCCTACAACTGCCTTAATGACACTGACTGGCAGAGGCCCTCTGTCTTCCCTTGTGAATACAGAGCAAAAGTAGTCATTAAGAGTGGCTGCTTTCTGCCCATCCCTCTCAATTACCTTACCTCCCTCTATTAGTCTAACAATTCGTCTTCCCCCTTCTTTCCTTTTTTCCATAATTCATATAAAGAATTGCTTTTCCCCACTCTTGACCTCCCTTCTCAAAATGCAGCTCTTTGTCTGCCTTTGCTTCTCTGGCCGCCATTTTAGTTCCCCTTGTTTTCATCTGGTACTGTCTCCATTCTTCCTTCCCTTGTTTTTCCTTGTACATGGTGAAGGCCTTCTTTTTAGCTCTCACTGCCTCCCTAATTTTTCAGAGAACCATATTGGTTGCTTATTCCTTTTCCTTTTGATCACCATTCTCATGAAAGACTTTGTGAGTTCGAGAATGGCCCCATTGATAGCTCCTCATCTTTCTTCCATATCCATGATGCTGTCCACTTCGACTAACCTGTCCTGGACTGGCTGTCTCATCTGATTGAGGTCTGCCCTTCTGAAATCTAGAACTTTAGCCACTGATGAGAGCTTACCTGTTCCCAGGGCCACACCAAACTATATAGAGCTACAGTAGCTGGATCCTAGTGACTCCCCTACCTTCACTCCTCCTACCTCTTCCGAGTTGGTGAGCATCATGTCAAGAATGGCAGCCTGCCTAGTGGGTTCCTTAATCAGCTGCACCAGCAGGCAGTCCTGCAAAGTATCCAGCAGAGCCTGACTTCTGTTGCTCCTAGCAACTGGAATGACACAATCAATACCTGACACGTTTAGATATCCCACCATCTCCACCTTTGCCACCCACCTTTCTAGATCTGTCACTATCTCATTATCACTCTCTCTTCCCACTGTCCTGGAGTTTTGTAGATCACCCATATTCATAGTTTCTCACCTGAGGATGCTGTGAACTGAACCCATAGTGATTCTGTTTCCCCATTACCTCCCCTAATGTCTCCACTCTCCACTGCCACTATACCTTCTCTGATATATAGGGCTACACCTCCTCCTTTAATTTTTCCTCTATCCCGTCTAAACATTGTGTAACCTGGGACTGTCAGGTCACAATCATTATTCTCTGTGGCCCAATTTTCTGTGATGGCTACTAGATCCATTTCAGTGTCTGCTAGCATTGCCTGGAGCTCTTTAATTTTATTTCCCAGACTCCTGGCATTAAGGCAGGCCCCTTTCCATCTTTCCCCTGATCCCTCTTGCTTTTTTCTGTTCATTCTCCATTATTCTTCCCTAGTGTCCTTGATGTTTTATTTCTCATGCTGAATGTAGGCTTTGTCAGCCCCTCCTCTTTGGCTTCTTCCCCTAACCTAATTTGAACTTCTACCTTACTGTTACCTACCTTGTTGCTACTAGTCCCCTATTCAGGGGGACTCCTACCTAGGTTCCTCACCTGCTCTCCCTTTTCAGTGGTTCCCCTAGCCTCCATATCCCTGTAGTCAGTTTAACTGTCCATTGTAACATCAAACTTCTGTCACAGAGCACTGCTCCCCCTTGTCAGATGAGGGTCATTACCCTTGAAGACCCTCCTGTCCCAGAAGACCCACAGTCACCCACAAAGTGGTACCCCCTCCTTCTCACACCATCCCTTCAACCACACGTTAAACCCTTCAGTCTCTTCCTTCCTTACTCTATCATACCCATTCCTCTTATTCCACACAAGGAAGACCTCAGAGAAGGGCAGGGAAGCCAAGTGTGCCTTGAATACCAACCCCAGCCTCTTGAGCTCTGCTTTACTGTCTCTATAGGCTGGTTCACCAGACCATTGGTACCCAAGTGTACCAACACCCCCAGACCTCCTCACTCTTCTTCACCATCCTCCCTATCCTATATCCCTGATGGCTGATGCACCAGGAAGGCATCTGATCATCTCACTCCCCTTTGCTCCACCGCCGACTACCCTCTCTACTCCCCAGTCATTGAGTTCCCAATCACTAAGTCTCTCCTTGATGACCTCCTCTAGCACCTGCTGGGTAGCTAGGAGAACACGCAGAACATGACGGGATGCCAAACTTCCATTCAGGTCCATGTTGAGCCACCACACACATCACCTTTCATTCAGATGTATGAACTAGCTAAGTTTCCCCCTGCCACTTTCACAAATCCTGAAATGGTACTTTTCACTGCCCTGCACTTTGTGATTGCATTTGGAGCACCTTAGCATGAAATGTAGGATCTGTAAATAAAGATGTGATCTAAAAAGAAAGTGGGTAGGAGTTTATTTCTGTTTCTTCTATAGTAAAGGAGTGTTTACAGATACCTTGTTGCACCACTGTGAGTATTGCACACAGATAGGTGGTCTGGAGGTTAGAACAGCAGAATGAGAACCAGAAGATTTCTGGTTCAAACCTTGCATGAGGCAAATACTCACTGTGTGACCTTGGGCAAGTCAATTAACCTCACATTACTTCAGTTCCGCCCAGCTGCAGGAGTGGGTAGAAGCAGGACCATACTGGAAACTACATGTTGGAAGGAAAGAAAATGGATGGAAGAGGAAAGAAAGGGAGGGAATAGAAATCAAGGAGCAGGAAGGAAAAGGAAAGAAATGAAATGGAAGAAAGAGAAAGGAAACGCAAGAAAAGGAAATGAAAGAAGGAATGGGAAAGGGATGTAAGATAAGGGAGGATGAGCAAGTGACAGGAAGGCAAGACAAAGCAAGGCATTTGGGGTTATAAAGTGCTTGTCCTTCACTCTATCCCAAATACATTTACAGTACAGCCAAGGGAGGGTCAGCATGTTGACATTTTTAGCGTGGAGAGATTCAAGCAGTGCAGTGGTGGAATAAAGAGGGAGAGCAACTACACAGAGATTGAAGGTCAACTTTGCACTTTTGTGTGTACCTCCAGAAGCAGGTATTACAGTTCACTAGAAAATACTTCCTTTATTTTTCAGTTTCTTCCAGTATGTATAACACATCTTGGTAACCTGTTTAAGAAGTGTTCATAAAAAGCATTTGACTGTCCCCAGATGACCTCACAGTACCTTTTTCTATGACATCATAGTGCTTATCAATATGATGTCATAGTGCTTATCACAACAACAGGATGTGATGTCACAAACAGCAATTATAAGGTCAGTTAGGGAGAGTCATAGTCTCTCTTACAAGGCACAATGAAAGGAGTACTATGTAACCCAGGCTTTATCTCCCAGCGGGCTACTACCCCTGCCTGCTGCTTGAAATGCAGGCTTGGGGCCTGGGTTCAGACTTGACTAGCCCAAGGGGATCAATATCACTAGTAATGCTATGTGGGTGGTGCCTCCTCCCAGAGTGATCTTTATGTGGGTTAGATGTTAAGCTAGCACGACCCTCTGGGTATTTGTACCTACCCACTGCCCCAACCAGTGATCCCACACATGGAATTTCTCAAAACACTTTAATTTGCATTCAGTTATACAAATATTGGTGAGTGCTAATAATATGCTCACAGCTACTACTCTTACCAACAGGGTTTAGACCGCCTGGATACACCCTGTGCACCTGTAAAGAAAGACTTGCAGCAACAATAAGACACTTCTTGTTATTCACCTTGGCCCAAACCTCAGTAATAACATACTCAAGAATCAGTTTAACAATTTATTAGGGATTTTGAACAGGGATTGGGCATAGCAATCAATAGTTTCTGCAAAGAAATGATTAAGCTTTGATGGTAAATTGACAATCACATACATTCAAACCCTGACTAATTTCAGTTTCTGCAGTCTGGGTACCCAGGGTCTAAGATGTTGCAGGCCTAAGCATTGCTGTGGGTAGGCCAGTGTTGCAGCTGGTTGGGGCCCTTAAACAAATGAAGGATTGGTGAATCTTTCACCCTTGTCAGTGGTCACATTCAATAACACTTTAAACCCAAGAAAAATTGTAATCCCCAGGCCCGATGGCCTGCGAAACAGTTTAAACCACAACAAGAACTTCGGAAGCAAATCAGATGAGAAATACTGTTTATTTGGTGTTACAGGGTTAAAACCCTACTGTACTCACTGCACCAGATCCTTGGCTGCTGGACTGATTTCCAGACCATCTCCTCTTGAGGACTGGGCCACTAGCTGATGGCTGCAGGCTACAGGTTTCTTCTCTCTGGACAATGACCAGGATACAGAGACCAGGGTTTGCATGACTCACCCCCATGTCCAGGCCTGTTCCCTTAGGGTGGCTGCAACCCATGACGACCTTCTCCACAGGAGCTGACTCCCTAAACCTGTCTCTCAGCAGCTTGTGTAGAATAGGCAGCAATAGTCTCTCAGCACAGTTGTTTGGCATCACAAATGTAAACTCTGGGACAGTCTCAGCTAGGCTCATAGTTTACCTGCTTGCAAACTGCAGTCCTGGAATTGTAAGCTGACACACAGATGTTTAGGTCTCCCCTTTTTAGCAAGCAGGATGGAGACAATGCGGATGGCCTTAGGCTTTAGTTGTCGCCCATCTCTCTGGTACCACCAGGGCTTTTCCCAGCACACAGCTTGGGGATGTTTCAGACACCAGACCCCCTTCCAATCTGGATATTCTGCTCTGGGGAAATCACTCCTTCTCTCCCATCTGGAGACGTTTAACTCAGTCTGCTAACATGGCAATCCCTGTGACTCAGCAAGTTTCAGATGAGAAAAGGCAAAGCAGGCCTCTCCTCAAAATCTCTGAGCTGATGAACAGAGCATCCTCAACACACAGAAACTCGCACCAGACTGACTGTTCAGCCATTTCTCTCGACCGTAGGGAACAGAAAATCTGCAATCCAGTTGGCTGTCCAGGCTATTGGCCACAGTTTCAGCATCCTAATTGGTTGAAATGGGCACCAAGCACACAGTTACCAGTTTCTCCCAGCTGCCATAGAAGAAGGACCCTTTTAGCACCCCTAGAGTTCCAATTGGCCGAAAAGCAGGGTCAAAGTATCATCATGCCGGCTGCATGAGCAGAATGTATACATTCCCAACATTAAAGTTCATTTTAAACATAACAGTTCAGCTTCAGAAATAAATGTTCACAACATTCAATAGGGCTGCATGTATACTGGTATGCGACTGTACAATGGAACTAATCTGGGTGCTGCCCCGCCAGTTGCGAGCTTCGTCTTCTCTGGACCCAGCACAGGCTATACACCATATACTCAAGCTGCTCCTTTTAAAGGCACAGTGCAGTGGCATAAATTCACACACTCACGTAGGAACCAGGAGTACTGCAACACTCTACATCTAGATCTACTATTTACAGGGTATACCTTTGTAACAGCAATGCTCTTACAGTGACGCTGTTACAGTGACAGCAACCCGCCGACACCCACAGTGTCGACCGGGTTGCCGGAGCTATGACCAAGTCATCGACTCCAGAGTTTGGTCGCTTCCCCGAGTTGGAATCCTTAAGTCCAGGGGGTGGGTTGGCAGCTCCCCCTCACATGAACACCGATCGGATGTTGTTGCATTTTCCGGTCATGGAACGGACTCGGCAGCGTCAGGAATGTCAGCGACCTTGTGTCGCTGTAGAGGAGGTCACCGACATTCCTGTCACTGCAGCATGGTGGAACCCTATTTACAGTACTGGACTGGCCAGGCTCCTAAAGACAGAGCACCATCTAGGACTCTTCTAGGCAGGTAACACTACAGTGTCACAGAAGATAAATAAGTTAAGCCCACCCAGTTTGAGGGAGGATTACAACTACATCATCTGAAATATTTAGTTAACCAATAACAGGAGAAAGTAAAACTAAAAATTAGAAAGTCAGTTAGGGAGAGTCATAGGGCTAGATTCTAGAAGGGTTACGCCTGGCGTCACTGCAGTTGTGCCAAGTAGAATGGCCCATGTAGCAACTTATGCCTATTTTAGTTTTATACAGATCGGGGGGGGGCCACAAGACTACCAGGGATATGGGGATCTATTTCTTTATTATAGAGATCAGGGGGCCGCTAGACTACCAGGGATACGGGACTGTACATTCATTATTGAACATTTCGTGGGGGGCGCTAGACTACCAGGGCTACGGGACTGTATTTATTATTTATCCATTCAGGGGGGCCGCTAGACTACCAGGGATTCAGGACTGTACATTTATTGTTGAACAGTTCGGGGGGGTCGCTAGACTACCAGGGCTACCTATCCGCCGCATTTCTTGACTGGTGACCTAAGGGGTCAGGGCATGGATGGGGCAGGTTGACTGTGCCGCCCTGCTGTTGCGGCTTACGATATCCTCGCCAGGTACCCCCGCAGTTTGGCTTACCTGGTTGCATGTCACACATCACAGGACTTAGCTGTGATGACCCTACCCCTACTAGAATAAGGCTTATGGTCATTGTCGCGAGGTGTGGGTGGCGCAGGTTGCGTTCCGCAGCAACTTGCACCACCCTTCTAGAATCCAGCCCATAGTCTTTTTATGTCGTTTTGTGCAGGCGCAAGCAACATCTTGCAGTAGTATTAGCACAGTGAGAGGTATGTCATTGTTGGTAAATGCAGGGCACGCTTTAGTAGGTGCATCCCTCATTCCCCAATTAGCCAGCATGCTAGCACTGATGCAAGAATTATGTAAAGTGCCACCAACTTGAAAGAAATGTGCCTCTGCAATCACAGACAAGCTCATCATGCAGCGGCACAGATGACAAACTTCCCGTACATGCCTTTCCTGGTGAAACATTTCAATAAACATGGTGGCAGCAGCTGCCACCACACAGTCCTCAAACACAGCCGACATCAGGGGTGCAATCCCTGTGTTGACATGTTCCCACCTCCCCACATTGTGCGGCACACTGGGAGCCCATCCCAGTGTGCTGCCACTCACAGAAAGCCAATCGTGTCAGCATGTTCCTCCCCACACCCCCACTGTGTAGCACACTGGGAGCCCACCCCAATGTGGCCACCATTCCCCCCCCAAAGGTCATGGGGCACATTGTGCCCAATTTTTGTTTCATTTCACCTGAAAAGAAAGAAAATAGTCCTGCAATGTCCGTTTCTTTTTGTACCTGAAAAAAGAAAATGGTCCCTTGTTGTGCACAGTGCCCCCCCAACCCGCTATCCACCCTCTGCACACCCCATCTCCCCACACCCCCCTCACCCCATACTTTCCTCTGGAGGTCCAGCGCTGCGATCTTCAGTGGAATGGGAACGTCTGGACTCTTCAAAGCCAAACTGCAAAATGAAGAAATGCTGGTAAGCTGTATAATGGCATCAATAGGGGGAAGGAGGTTTAACTTAGGGGGATATTTCAGACATTTGTTTGAATTTTGGCTCCAAATTTTCTACATGGGGTCCTTGGGACCCCCCCCCATGAACACATGGACTGTCATCTCGTTATTCGGTCCTGAAAGGTGGTTTTGCGGTCACTGCATGGAATCACCTTTCGGGACTAATTAACAAAATGACATTGCCACTGTTCATGAGGTGGGGTCCCAAAATGCCTATGTTGCAATTTTAATGAATAAATTCCAAAAAATGACTGTGTTATGAGCATGCATTGTTTTGTTTCAGAAGTATCACATATAACCAACAATTTTAATATTTTCACTACAGATTTTCAACATTGCCATTTTTCACACCTCCTTATGAACAGTACAGCTGTCATTTTTCACATCCTGCCTGAAATGTGTTTTCCCACATCTGGCACACAATGGCACGGTCACTGGGAAATCAACTTTCAGTACACATTAACAAAATCACAGTGCCAATGTTCATAAGGGAGGTCCAAAATACCTATGGTTGAGAATCCAAAAAAAAAAAAGAAGTTACGGGCGTGCATTGCTCAGTTTCTACGTATGCTCATAACTTCACCAATTTTTCATATTTTCACTCCAGATTTTCAACATTGCCATTTTTTACACCTACTCATGTAATTTTTTACATCCTGCCCAAAATGTGTTTTCACAACTGTGTCACCAAATGGCACAGTCGCTGTGCAAAATCACCTTTCGGCTAATGAACTGATAGTGCCACTGTTCACAAGATGGGGTCACAGAAAGCCCATGTTGCAAATTTGGAGCGAAAATACCAACAAATGCCCAGGCGTCAGGGGTGTGACTTGGGATTTCTTTATTTATTTAGTTTTTGTTGACCGGGTAAGTGCACTAGACAAATTCTGCCTATTTTCAGGTATGACCCAAGGGAGAGGGATACAGATGAATTCCAACTGACCTTGAACCAGATTAAGCTGTTGGTGGTATTTTTAGTGAATGGGTGAAATTTGGCCAGGGCACCAGGGAAATCCCCCTACTCACCTGTAGGGGAACCTAACATCTTGGTTCCTAGCCAAGATGGAGGATGGCAAGATGGCTGACCAAGGAGTTGGAAGTTCAGGAGTAGGTGAAGAAGCACAGAAATTTTCCTCTCAGGATTTCAAGGGACAACAGCATCAGACAACTGGATTTCTTGTACAGAAAAGCAGTGAGAACATTATTTTGGAAGATATGGATTTTTCACAATCTGACATCCTCACACAAGGTACTGAGCAAGTTAGCTCAGAAATTATGCTTTTCAAGAACAAACTGCTGTAGCTATGAAGCAAAAATGCCTTTCTGAAGAAACTTTAAGAGCCACAAACAGACAACAGGACATTGTCTCGGAACACAAGATACTGAAAATTAAACAAAGGAGAGAGAAACTTTTGTCATTACTAAAAGCAGAGTTTGAAGCTCTACAGCACCTGGAAAACACAAAGGGTAATTTTCCATCTCCAATGAATGAAGCCCCTAGCACAGAAAAAAGTGAGGGTTCATCTCCAGCATATGTACAAAGGGTAGAGCAAAGCAGCCAAGTATGGACCCCAGAACATACTTTGAGTGAAACAGGATGGAAAAAACAGTGGATGGCAGAGCATGGTTTTCTGACTCTGTTCCAACTACTGCAGAGATTCAGCAATCAACAGCTGATTCAGCACCTGTCATGTTTCAGTCTCCTCTGCTGCAGCCAGTCTGCTACTCAGACAAGGAAGCTCTGGTTACTATAGCAGCCCACACTGGTGATAGAACAGAAGCCACACCCAGTGTTCAGACCTCTCAAGAGGCAAAGGAACAAACAACAAGCAAGCAACCAGAAAATAAACCCTTGCAAACCCACCTGGCTCACAAGTAAGTGACACCACGTTTAATACAAATGTCACATTACCATTTAATTCTCCTGCTGTAAAAATGCTCCCCTCTACATCATGGGCAGATATAATGGATGAAAATACTCCCCTAGAACAGATAAATACTAACCTGCCTCCCACTCCTCAACAGACAAGTAGTAAAAATACAGCTGATGCAGCACAGGGGCCGGGTGGCCCACCCAAAACTTTCAAGCTTTCAGACGTGTTTGCTAATTTGGGGGAGCCTACAAAATGTAAACATGCTGTCCACTTAAAATATGCAGGGGGTTTAGAAATTCCACCTACGTGGCCAGAAAATTGCTTAAGGAAACTATGCATTTCACAGCAACAGAGGTGTTTGCTCTTATCCACACCTCTGGGGACACACAGTTTGACGTAAGCTTTAGATCTTCAATACTGCTTGACAGATTTTGGCTTAAATACAATTCTATTAACAATTCTCCTGCCTGGATTCCCTTCATAGTCATACCCCTAACAAAGCCAATATGGAAAACAGTCAATATCTTGTTTAAAAATGAAGGGGTTGATGTGTCTAATATTTTACACTGGGTTAAACAACGTGTAGAAGCATTTGAAAGACCACAGCCAATTTTGGACTCAGAAAATATATAGACTGGGGGGTGGCGCATCAAAGTAAAATTGAAAAGCACAGATGCTGATATTCAACATTTACCTAGCATTTTTTTTATTGGCAGAGACAGAGGTTTTTGTTTCTATCCTGGTCAACCCAAACCCTGTCACAGATGTGGCTCCTTAACCCATCTTAGCAGTGCCTGTGAAGTTAGACTATGTGACCTCTGTCTGGAAATAGGTCACTCTAACCATTACTGCCCAAATCAAGTGCATTGTAATTTATGTGATGAGAAAGGCCACTCATATAAAACGTGTCTATGGGCTGCTCACAACAAAGGTTCCTTTTATGATCAGGACGAAATGGTTCTCGAGGCACAAGAGAAAAAAACAACAAATGCATTCATCACTTTCTATTTTGGCACAAGAGAATATCCCCAAACAGCCACTAGGGGATAACATTTCAGATTCAATTGTGTCCCTTCCAGGAAAAACTGATGCCAATATTCCTGAATTATAAAATCAAGAAGGAACAATTGTACCTGTGGACGTCCAAATTATGCCCCCCCTTGCCCCGCTGCTGAAACAGAAGATTTTGTGGTTGTTGGCGGGAAAAGGAAACAAGAGAGACAGCAACCCAAAACCAAAATTTCAAGGAGAGAACCCATTAAGACAAGAAACAGCTATGCAGCACTGCAAAGTGGTGCAGATGAAGAGAGCGAAGAATCTGATCTATCTTCTGTAGCCTCCTCCCACAAAGAGTCATCAGATGGGGAAGAAGAAAAAAAAAGGGAAGACTTACAAAAGAACGAGAAAGAAAAATACTTGACCTTAAACTTGTGCTTTGGCATTAACTAAACTGAACTTGATTTCATTGAATGTAAATAGTATTAGGAATGTTAAAAGAAGACAAACTTTATTTTCCTCTCTGCAGTTAACTAATGCAAATGTTTTTCTCTTGCAAGATATCAGGTTACAAACTACACATGATGTTGCAAATGTCCAGAAATTGTGGCCCTGGGGTCCTTCTTTTTGGTTCCTAGAAACAGATCCCTGTTCAGGGGTTGGCATATTATTCAAATCTCTTGATTTAAAAGTTATAAGAGTACTAGACGTAGAGCCTGGAAGATTATTACTCCTAGATATGCTGGTGGAAGATGTGCATATGAGAATAGGGAATATTTATGCCCCACTGACAAAAAGTAGTAGAATAGCTTTATTTAAATTGGTACAACCATACTTACACACAGTAAAATTTGTTATTTTAGGTGGGGATTTTAACTGTCCTTTAGACTTAAAGGATAAAACTGGCAACAAAACCAAATTATTTTGTGATACAAACACTTTGAAATCTATTATACAGACTGCAGGAATGATAGATTCCTATAGACAAATACATCCAAAAGGTGGACGTACTGATTATAGAAATTCTATTTCAACCAGAATTGATTTTATCTTTTTATCATATCGAGGTCAGGTTTATGGGGCCCGGACCCAAGCAAACGCAAACTCGGATCATATGGAATTGTATATTTCCCTAAACCTGCAAAACACTAGGAAACTGGGTAAAGGTTATTGGAAATGTAATGCCTCCTTACTGACCCAAGATATTATATGTACTGACTGCACTGAATTACTAAAAGCTAGAATTTCAGTTGCAGTTTTTTATGATACGTTATTAGACTGGTGGCAGGACACAAAGCAAGATTTAAAACACTTTTTTCAACTAAAAGGGAAAAGAAACAATAAGTCTGACTATTTAAAATATTTACAGTTAAGGGCACAACTTTTTAAACTCATTACTGTACAGTCCACTACTAAACAGTCTTACAAACCCTAAATTGACTGTGTTCGGTCAGAAATGAAAAAATATCTTTATGATAGGGCCAGATCATTGGAAACAGAACAGCGTTTTGGAAACAGGCTAAAAAAGGGATCTCTAGAAATTTTTAAATATAATCAGGAAAAGAATAAAACAAAAACCATTAGAGGCATACAAAATGGTCAAGGTATTATATTAAGCCATAGTGAGCAAATCTTGGAACATGTGGAGTCCTCTTATGAGAAATTATTCTCACAAACAGAATTTTTGGGATCCTATGGACAATTTGTTTTAAATATGCAGCCTAAAACTTTAGCTGACTCAGAGGACAATCTGTCAATTAAGACTATAACAGTACTTGAAGTGGATGAGGCTATACAAGCCCTCCCTCTACATAAAGTTCCTGGGCCTGATGGGTTAACTTCTGAATTTTACAAAAAGTTCCAACATATTCTTAGAACTATACTGACAGAACTATATAATGAAATTTTAGAAACTGGATATGTTACCATTGAGTGGTTACAAGCCAGTATCATTCTACTTTATAAAAAGGATGAAACTACAGATTTAAAAAACTGGAGACCTATCTCCCTGTTAAATACTGACCAGAGAATCTTAACTAAAATCCTGACTAAATGCCTTAATGAAATTACACCCAAAATTATATCTGTCTCTCAAACCTGCTCTATTCCAAATAGGAATATAAGTGATAACCTTATACAAATAAGGGAGATCTTACAAAAAAGTATTGACAACAAAGTGTCTGTTTTTTTTCTTTCAATCGATCAAGAGAAAGCTTTTGATCATATTTCCCACCAATATCTATATCAGGCATTACGGTATCATGGTATACTATACCTAAGAAATTCATTCTCTGGATCCAAATGATATACCAAAATGCCACTTTTAAAATGATGACAAATGGGTTTCAAGGGAAAGTCATCAAACAAATGCAGAAGGTCAGGCAATGGTGTCCCCTAAGCTCAATTTTGTATATCCTTGGGTTAGACATATTACTACAAAAAATAAATATATCTCCAGCCATAGACGGTATCAATATTTCAGAGCATACACCCCAAATAAAACTTTGGCATATGCAGATAACATATGCATAGTCTTAAAAGACATAGAATCAGGGAAGGAATTATTACACATCTTTCAAAACTTTTCATCTATTTCAAATGCTAGAATAAACATTCAAAAAAGTATAGCATTACTACTGGGAAAGAAGATGCAGCAGCTTACTGAAGTAGCTGGAATCCCCCATAAGAGAGGGAAGTTTTAAAATTTTGGCTATTTATTTTGGGCAGCCAGATGCAGGGAAAACAAATTGGGAAGCCAAAATTAATGAAGGGTTTGCACTTATGGCAAAATGGAAAAATATGCAAATTTTAAAGAAAAAGCATGTAATCCTAATCAAAACTTTGTTACTACCAATATTTTTATACATTAGTGCAATTTTTCCATTACCTATTGAATTAGAGTCTAGGATATATAGCCTCTTTTTCCAAGCCCTATGGGGCAGTCAGCTCAACCCAATAAAAATAAACTTTACTTATCTACCTTGCAAAAAAGGGGGCCTAGGGATGATTAACCCTGTTGCTTTTTTCTACACAAATTTTATATTTTATAACATTAAGCCTATTCTGAGATCTAGAGTTAAAAATTGGCATCTTTGGTTATTCAATGAGTTACAAAACCTAATAATCCTATGGGGAAAAGGGAAACAACATTTTCAAATAATCTGGAAAAAATAGTCTATTTCTACACATATGATTCTGCTTTTTAAAAAAATGAAACAGTGGAACATCACAAGAGAGGAAGTTCTGTTGTTTTCCAAAAAAGGCTTTTACCATCATCTTATTGAAAGCAGTTTTGGGGAACCCTTGGTATTTCCACAAGGATCCCCAGGATATCTTGAATCTACCCTCAAATTACTAACAGAACCCAGATTGCCAGAATACCTGTGGGAAACAACTTGGTTATCATGCCATGGCAGGCTAGGTGTTAGGAACTCCCATAAGCACAAGCAGCTAAGTGAAAGATTTTGTCCAAGAGATACATGTAATGAACTCCTTGAAACTCAACATTTGTTTTAGAATGTCCTTATATAATTACCTTTTGGAAAGCCTTAGCAAAATCTTTAAATACTCCAGAATATGAAACAATTGAGTATGGAACTTTGGTATTAGATGAATAAAGAACTGTATGGAGTATATATCATTCTAGTACTCTGAGAGTGATTACTGGTTTTTAAAATATTACCTCTGGTTATCAAGATGGGTCTTCCAGCAGATTTGTTAGACTCAGCAGAAGTAATTCATTTTGTACAACAGCAAGTACAGTCACTATATACTCATGGGCAAACAACACTTTCTAAAGAGAAGTTGATATCACTATGGAAAAACTATGAGAACTGGTGGTATAATCCACCTTAAACTTTTTCCTTCTTTGTTGTTTTTTTTTCTGTGTTGATATTGTTTTCATTTCTTTAATGTGAATTGTTGTAATTTACTGGATATAATTATGTAATACTCATATGTAATGTTTTGTATAAGTTATGTCCTCCATAAAAACACCCCTACTCTTTTCAAGAAATGCCATGGGATCTTTAACTTCCACCTGAACTACCATCAGAACAGGCAGATGGGAACTCGGTTTAACGTCTTGTCAGCTGTAGTGCTCATACCATTCCACCCCACCCCCAACCTGCAGCTAGCGACAGGCATTGAGGTGTGCCTTGGACTCTTTGGCCCCAACATTCACCCCATCCTCCTATACTGCACCCATTTCAGTGTATTTCCTTATGGAATGGGGTGAGCATAAGGCCCAAAGATCCCAAAGCACACTGCAACACTTGTCAGTGTCTGCAGGGTAGAGTGGGGTGAAATGGCATGAGCGTTATGGCCGATGACCCAAAGACACACCCCAATGCCTGTCAGTCTCTGCACGGTGGGGGTGGGGTTGGCATCAGTTCAATACTTCACTGCCATTCCTATTATGCATCTCTCTAACTCTTGCACTACCAATGCCAATGCTAGCAAGACAACATTCTGCATTGACAAATGCTTGTTTTATAAGGCACATTAAAAAGAATACTACATTATCTGAAATATTTACTTGACCAATAACAGGAGAAAGTAAAAATAAAAATACAATCCAAGCAGTTAGTTTAGTTAGTTAACTAGTTAGAAAGCTAGTTAGTTTGTTTGTTGGTAACTGAGTAAGCCAGAACACAGGTCTGAGGGACTTTTTCAGGAATGAACTGTGCCTAGATAGCAAAGAATAGGGGTGGTATATAGTTATAAATAAGCTGAGAAAATACATTTGCAAAAAGTTAAACATAACTGCTATATATATCATGGCCTGTATTTTCAAAACCCTTTAGAGCACATTTCTGCCACATCTGCACAAAATGTGCCTGACAGATCTCCTGCAAGGTGGTCTAATTTTCAGACACACTTGCCACAAATTGAAGCACTAAAACTGACTCATGACAAGAGAAGATACCTGATTCCATTCCTCACATGGGGCAATGGGAACTCCTCTGGCATAACCCATAAATAATTCCTCTGGTATATGGAAAAAGGGAGAATTTAAAAGTAGCAGAAAGCTAGGGCAAGTTTGCTGCTTGAGTTTAGGAACTATTTTTACTTTTTCTCAACTAAAGAATCTTTTTGGCCTGTCATGGTTAGATTTTTGGAAATACCTTGAATTACATAGAGCTCTGTCTTTTGTTCTGGGGACTGATCAGCCTGTTTCAACTCTTGAGAACTATTGCCATATTAAAATATGGAACTTGGCACAGAAGGGCAAATGGGGATTCATTTATTGATATCTTCATGATAAAGCTAAACCAAATCTAAAAAAAATACTGACACTAAATGGTAACACGAGTTGGGGTAAAGATTTTAGATTCAGCCTGGATCAAAAGTTGGAAGCAAGATTATTGGAGATTTTAGGATGTCAGATTATTCAAAAGGAAATTCTCTTTGAGCTTCATGCATTCTGATAGAGCAAGTTTGCACTAAAAGTGCTTACCTGGACCATGGCAATCTGCATCTGAGGAGACAGGCACACTGCTCACCATTACCTAAGCTGGCCCGCCTGTCACTGACACTTCCTCACATGTGCATATAATGCTGAGGGTCCAGGGGGTATGACATGGGTGGACCAATGATTACTGGTGGGATTCCAATCTGATGTACTACCCACCAGTATACTGGATGTCCTGCTCCATGCAGAGCTGGTGATTGTGGGTATGGTGGTATCTGTAGTCCCTTAAAGGGACATCACAATGAGAAATAGCCCAACAGTTGCTGCCAGCCCTCATTGAATGTTTAGAGGGCTGAAGACAGCAAAATTGGGGTTGCCTGTCCTGCAATGGCTGTCTGCAGCTGGTTGGAGGGGGTGTGTAGCAGCTACAGCAAGATTCCTGCCTGTGTAGAGTGTGTGCCTTCCACCAGCACTCTTCATCACAGAGCTGAGTTACTGTATGGCAACATAGCCATGCCTTGGCCCTCAGTCATTCTCCCTGTCATTCCATGCATCCAGTGCCATGAACAGACAAGGGATCTGGTGCAGAAAGGGCACACACTCCTTTTGTGAATGCTGTGGGAGTCCAACAGGGATCCTCAATGCATGGTTTGTAGACTTAAGAAAGCTTATGTGCTGAGTATACGTGATGTGTATGCTTTGTGGCTAGGCCCCCAAAGCTGGTACCATACTCCAATTGAACTTACAGAATGGGGAGTATTAGTATATATTTTCAGGGTGAGTGTAATTTGACCCGTATTTTATGGGCTTGTAAAAAGGTAAGACATTATTGGGATTCATGTTGACCACTATGTTAAAATACTAAAAAAACAAACTGTAAGGTGCGCTCAGGGAGTTTAGTGGTGCTTGAATTGCCAACTCACAAAATACAAAATAAAATGAAGCTCAGCACATCAGTTCTTGTGTTTAAAGCTAGTGCAGGTTTATTTCAACAGGGTGCCTATCAAGACCAAGCCCTGCGCTTCAACCTTCAAGCGGGTCTTCCTTAGGGGCGGATCTAAGGAACTCACAAACGTGATGGAATTTATACAAAGAAGTAATTAAACAATTAAAGAAACAATGCTTCCCATGTGATCAAATACATTGTGCACAGTGAACATGTTTATAAAAACAAGAAGTAAGAAACTTCATCAAGCTTGTCTCTTATCTGATATGTTCATGATAGTATCAGTAAAGCTGATTTGTCTCAGAGTAAATAAACTTTCTAGATAGCTTGATTCCAACAGGTTTACTAGACAATTAGTAATCCACTTATCTTTCTTACAACAAAAGCAACTTGAAAAGACATTAATACTTTCTGAAAAATTGAAATGATCCTAAATAAAGCAAAGCAAACTTTTAAATTCACTAACCACATGGGAGGTCAAATTTTGCTACAAAAGGTCACTCTATAGTAAAGCGTATGCTGTATCAGATTTTATATAATACTTGATTTAGCTGCAATTTAACTCACTCATGTGAGTATTCACCATAAACCTGGACATTTGGTTCAGGTTTATTGATGATGTGATTGTTGTGTGGAAAGACCCTGAGGAAACAATCCCAGAATGTATTTTTATTGAACCAAAATGATTTGGGCCTAACATTTACATATACCTGTAACAGGGAGAGGATTGTGTTTCTGGACTTGGAGTTAGAAGAGAGGAATGGTGAGTTAATAACTACCAACAGCCATAGACATTTTATTATGTTAAAGTACTACAGGATATCCCATACCTAATTCCATTACTGTGCGGCTACTCGGGGATTAATCTGCTGTCCAGAATGTACCATGGCATATCAAAATATGGCTTATCACAGTCACTCTAGAGGCAAAGTACCAACATCTCCTGAGATGGAGAATAAGTACACAGAGTTCCACCAGAAGATTTGCTCCATGGAACCTTCAGGTGCAGAGAGATGAATATTTACAAACGATATAATAGTTAGGATGCAACCACCATGAATCACATAACTTTGCAGTCATGCTGGCTCTGACCAGATTTTGTTCACTACATGCAACAGCTCAGCAGAACTAAGTGGGCACAGTAGCAGGACAGGACTGGCACAGCAGCAACCAGGAGTTCTGGCAGGAGTCGAGCCTGACTTCCTGCCATGTCTTTGTGGCGAGAGCCGCTATTCATGCCCCACAATTGTGACCCTTACTACAGCATGGAACGAAGCAAGAAGTTGGAAACTGGGATCACCTGGCATGATTTGGCAGCCCCAAGAAATGGTGCAGGGTTAATCTGAGCTAACCCACAGACATTAGAGGTAAGGTGGCCAGCAGCATTGGGAGCAGAAAAAAAGTGTGTGCAGGCCTAGTAGCTCATTTGTTTAGAGACAACGAAACCAAATTCTGTAAGTCTGAGAGGTGTTGTTCCCTGCCGCTTGTCATTTAGGCTCTGTCCACACTAGTGTTTTCCAGGCTTTAACATTATCAGTAATATTGCAGTAGTTACCCTGCTAGTGTGTCCACACTTCTGCAGAACAGTGTTTAAACATGGTAATCTCCTGTCCAGACATCCTGTTTGTGGGTGTACTAGTAATGTTGTAGTACACCACTGTTCTTCTGGCTTTGAGGCACTAGAAGGACTAGGATTTTTTTTTTATTTATTTTAGTCTTTGGTAACCAGGTTAGGCCCACTAGGCACAAGTGCTTGTTTTCAGGGGCAACCTGGGAGCACTGGGCGGATAAGTGGCTTGCTCAGAGTCACACAGTATGCAAGTGGAGGTTGTGAGAATCAAACTCAGTTCTGGTCTACTGGATGTACCAAGCTCATTCACACCTCATTCCTCTAACCTCTCGGCTATACTGCCAGCCCCTAAGCATAGTAGGTATTCTTGTCCACACAGCTGACTTACCATGCTATACTCTGTAAAGTTTTCAAAAGCGAGCTAAAACCCTAATTTCTATAGGATTTAAACTCTGTTTTAAACACAGTTCAGGACCATGTTAGGTGTGGACGCGATCTGTCTTTGTTGTTCATGTAATGTTATAGACTGCCGGTAATGTTACAAGAATACAAGTGTGGACAGGACCTTACATGAGGGAGGATGAAGTTGACAAAGCTGGTAGTTGATAACAGTGGATCTGCTTGTCAAGCCAACAGGCTAGTCAATGCTACCACCATTAATTCCTTAGTCCTAAGAAAGTTCATTATGTGACTGATATGCTCAGTGTCCATGCAGCTCAGTAAACGTCCATCCCAATTTCAAAATTAAATATTTGAGGGGGTGGAATTGAACAGCACTCCACCTATCTATGGAACTCAAATTGTTCTGTATTTTAAATAATGATACATGTTTATAATGCAGACTTTCAGAATCAATGGTGCAGTTTGATATGGTACACACAGAACACTTTCAGCATTTTTGTTATAGGGATGTGTCTCTTTAAAACTTGCCCATACATGATTTCTACAGTTAAAAAAATCAGTGTCCAAGAACACTTTCACACAACATGTCTTTGATCTGCAGGGTCATCTTGATTCTCTTTATTTTGTTTATAATATTGGCAGAAAGGAAGTCCATTAATCGTCATCATAGGAAGCATGCGAAATGAAAGGACACACTATAGAGGACGTATCTGACCCTCTATAGCTTGCCAAACCTGCCCAAAGTTCGAAGTTAGAATTTTGAGTGTTATTACTTGGAAGTTTTCCATTGGCAGTTAGTAATCATTATTTTACTTAAAAGTCAGCATCTAACCAACCCTGTATTTGTAACAATGACTCGTACTAAATGAGAAAATGCTGGACGTTTGACATATCTGCTTATTAGGTTTTCTCTTTGGTTTCTTTAAGGATTTTCATTGCATTTGAAGAAATGATGCTAAATAAGCATATACAGCACCAAACATTTCACCTTCAATAATTCTGAAAATGAATCACAAACTGAAGATTTAAGTATCACAATGTAAAACAACATTTTCAAATCTTGAATACTATTCATTACATCTCAAGTTGATCACAAACATGTAAATTTAACAAAGATAAAAAAAACTTCTTAAAAACTACCAGAAATAAAGATCTTTTGCAAAACTTCAAATTAGGCGCTGTGGAAAATTGTGATTTCATATAATATTTGCAACACACATCAGATTTAAAAGGAAGAAAAATGTTTCTCATGTTTTTGTCATACATTATGAGCTGGTATTATGAACAAATCCTAACTGTGCACCTCACACCCAAACGAGCTTCGAAATATTTAAGCAATAGTGAAGCACAAATAGCTGCACTCAGCACAGATTAAAGGACACAAAAGAATTAATACAAATAAAAGTGGGTTTATTGCAGACCACACACACTCAAATTATTTAATTAAGTATGCTAAATACTTGGTTTATAAAATGTACCAACTTTGCCCATGATGTCACCCCTTGATGGAGACCAATTTGCTGCTCGAAGAGCTGGGGCTTTTTCTCATGTGTTGTCTGCAATAAACCCACTTTTATTTGCGTTAATTCTTTTGTGTGCTTTGATCTGCGCCGCCTCCTCCCACACCTGCTTCTGTAACTTCCTTTGAGATCACTTGTAGCTCTCCTCAGCATCCAATTGCACTTAATATGTTAATGGCCTCTCCCACTAGTAGTTCACTTGTCTCTGACCAGCCCTGCTGGGTACCTCCCAGAGTCCCTGTGCATGTCACCTGACTAGCCACACTTGTTCATTTTTGCCTCTTAGACTATGCACCTTATGTATTTGTAAAAGTCTCTCTGTCACAACCCTGAAATGTCTGTTTATTGTTTACCAGAAGTTATTTACAACCTTACAATCTTTGAAATGTCTGTTTATTGTTTACCTGAAGCTATGTACAACATTACCCAGTCTGAAATTGCCCCCATATTTCCTTGTAATCTCCCAGGTCGCACCAAAAATAGGCATCTGATTTGTCTAGTGTGCTTACCTGGTTAACAAAAGCTAAATAAATAATTAAAGTGCAGTTATTTGTGCTTCACTTTAGTGTACTGGGCTGGCCACCCTTGCTGCGCCACCTCAGTTTCTTGAGATGCACTGTTTATTTTTTGTTTCAAAATATTTAAGCAGCAGCAAAATTAAAATCCTGAAAACTGCACTGCAGTAAACTACTTTTGGCTTTCCTTAATGTACTGGGTTAAGATTTTCTTATACTGAACTGTGTATATAGAAGTGCAGGCTACTGTGTATGCATGTAGAATGGGTGTAGTGCCATGCGGAAGGTCTCACGATTATGAGGCTGGGGATTGTCTTGCTGCTCTGTGATTTTGTGTGCTGCATATCAAGAGGAAGTTGATCTGAGTGCACTGTAATCAAGAGGGCAGCTGTAAATGAGAAGCTGTTGGAGAAGCCAATGAGGAGGGAAAATCAGAGGAAGAGCACTGCAGCGCACAGATCGCCAAGCACCAAGAGCTGAGAGAGAAAGAGGTGAGAGAATGCCACCGCGCAGCTCACTGCGTGTCAGAAACTGCCTAGATTTAAGTCATATGAAATAAATGTAAAGCCAGCAACAACATAGTGCGGTGGGGGGAGCAGTCTCACTGTGTTGGACATGAAAAGATGTGCTTCAATTCCACTATGGTGGAAGGACACAGCCGTGCTGTATTTATAGTGACGAGCTACCAAAGCCCTGACCCTTGTAGTCATGTGCTAACAAAGTCCCCCCCACCCTTGCAGTCATGTACTACCGAAGTCCCCCCTACTCTTGCAGTCCTGTGCTATGGAAGCCCCTTCAATGTAATTGTACTATGTCAGCATAGCTCTCACTATGCAACCATAAAACTGTTTTCCTAATTTCTGTGAAGGGCCTGTACTGCTTGGCAGAGATGAAGCTCTGTGGGTATAGAATTCCACAGCATGGGTGCAAAGCTAGAGAAAGCCAAGTCCCAAATTTGTTTTTGTTTCAGGTATGGTTAGCAGGCCATGCTCAGCTGATCTCTTGTAGGTAGGTGCTCTGGACAGGTTAAAGAAGTGAAGCAAGGAAACTGGCATCTGCTTCTGAATGATTATATAGATGACACCCTACTACTGCAAAATCAGACAGGAGTGAGGGGCCACTGCAGCTTGGCATATAAGTTACAGTAGTTTGTTTGGTGATTGTCAGTGAGGGGAAAGTAGCAAATATTATTGTATGCCACATCCCATTTTTGAAGAGTGGCTTTGGTAGAGGATGTGAACACAGGTAGTCCATATAAGAGCTTCGGTAGGAGGATTCCACAGGCAATGGCAGTGCAGGCATAGAGGGTGAGGTTATTGCTAATTTTGTATAAAAACACTACCCTAGAATTAATAGCCTCAGAGATGCCCGTGACATACCAGAAAGTCCAGGGAAGGATCCAAGGTGACACCAAGATAACTGAAGCTAGTTACAGTGGCAAGGAAAATACTATCTTTACACAAGACCATCAGTGGGGATGGACAGCTCTTCAGCTTAGGGGCCAATCCAAAATGTATCGCCTGGGTTTTTGATAAATATATGAGGAGGTTGTTGGATAGTAGCCAGTTTTGTACCTCCTGGAGGTTAGTGGTCAGTCTGCTGTTAATATCAACAATATTTACACTTGCATAAAGACATAGTGCGGTGGGGGGAGCAGTCTCACTGTGTTGGACATGAAAAGATGTGCTTCAATTCCACTATGGTGGAAGGACACAGCCGTGCTGTATTTATAGTGATGAGCTACCAAAGCCCTGACCCTTGTAGTCATGTGCTACCAAAGTTCCCCCCCACCCTTGCAGTCATGTACTACCAAAGTCCCCCCCCTACTCTTGCAGTCCTGTGCTATGGAAGCCCCTCTTCAATGTAATTGTACTATGTCAGCATAGCTCTCACTATGCAACCATAAAAACTGTTTGCAGTAATTTCTGTGAAGGGCCTGTACTGCTTGGCAGAGATGAAGCTCTGTGGGTATAGAATTCCACAGCATGGGTGCAAAGCTAGAGAAAGCCAAGTCCCCAAATTTGTTTTTTGTTTCAGGTATGGTTAGCAGGCCATGCTCAGCTGATCTCTTGTAGGTAGGTGCTCTGGACAGGTTAAAGAAGTGAAGCAAGAGAAACTGGCATCTGCTTCTGAATGATTATATAGATGACACCTCTACTGCAAAATCAGACAGGAGTGAGGGAGCCACTGCAGCTTGGCATATAAGTTACAGTAGTTTGTTTGGTGATTGTCAGTGAGGGAAAGTAGCAAATATTATTGTATGCCACATCCCATTTTTGAAGAGTGGCTTTGGTAGAGGATGTGAACACAGGTAGTCCATATAAGAGCTTCGGTGGGAGGATTCCACAGGCAATGGCAGTGCAGGCATAGAGGGTGAGGTTATTGCTAATTTTGTATAAAACACTACCCTAGAATTAATAGCCTCAGAGATGCCCGTGACATACCAGAAAGTCAGGGAAGGATCCAAGGTGACACCAAGATAACTGAAGCTAGTTACAGTGGCAAGGAAAATACTATCTTTACACAGACCATCAGTGGGGATGGACAGCTCTTCAGCTTAGGGGCCAATCCAAAATGTATCGCCTGGGTTTTTGATAAATATATGAGGAGGTTGTTGGATAGTAGCCAGTTTTGTACCTCCTGGAGGTTAGTGGTCAGTCTGCTGTTAATATCAACAATATTGTTTACACTTGCATAAAGACATAGTGCGGTGGGGGGAGCAGTCTCACTGTGTTGGACATGAAAAGATGTGCTTCAATTCCACTATGGTGGAAGGACACAGCCGTGCTGTATTTATAGTGATGAGCTACCAAAGCCCTGACCCTTGTAGTCATGTGCTACCAAAGTCCCCCCCACCCTTGCAGTCATGTACTACCAAAGTCCCCCCCCTACTCTTGCAGTCCTGTGCTATGGAAGCCCCTCTTCAATGTAATTGTACTATGTCAGCATAGCTCTCACTATGCAACCATAAAAACTGTTTGCAGTAATTTCTGTGAAGGGCCTGTACTGCTTGGCAGAGATGAAGCTCTGTGGGTATAGAATTCCACAGCATGGGTGCAAAGCTAGAGAAAGCCAAGTCCCCAAATTTGTTTTTTGTTTCAGGTATGGTTAGCAGGCCATGCTCAGCTGATCTCTTGTAGGTAGGTGCTCTGGACAGGTTAAAGAAGTGAAGCAAGGGAAACTGGCATCTGCTTCTGAATGATTATATAGATGACACCCTACTACTGCAAAATCAGACAGGAGTGAGGGGGAGCCACTGCAGCTTGGCATATAAGTTACAGTAGTTTGTTTGGTGATTGTCAGTGAGGGGAAAGTAGCAAATATTATTGTATGCCACATCCCATTTTTGAAGAGTGGCTTTGGTAGAGGATGTGAACACAGGTAGTCCATATAAGAGCTTCGGTAGGAGGATTCCACAGGCAATGGCAGTGCAGGCATAGAGGGTGAGGTTATTGCTAATTTTGTATAAAAACACTACCCTAGAATTAATAGCCTCAGAGATGCCGTGACATACCAGAAAGTCCAGGGAAGGATCCAAGGTGACACCAAGATAACTGAAGCTAGTTACAGTGGCAAGGAAAATACTATCTTTACACAAGACCATCAGTGGGGATGGACAGCTCTTCAGCTTAGGGGCCAATCCAAAATGTATCGCCTGGGTTTTTGATAAATATATGAGGAGGTTGTTGGATAGTAGCCAGTTTTGTACCTCCTGGAGGTTAGTGGTCAGTCTGCTGTTAATATCAACAATATTGTTTACACTTGCATAAAGACTAGGCATGCTGCACGCAAGACAGGTATGAATGTTATTTGCATGTAGGGGAAAAAGTAGCAGTCGAAGGACAGATCCTTGGGGTACACCCACTGTGGTAGGTGCAGTACATGGTCAAAAATTTGGTTCTCTGAAGCCTGTTATGCAAGTAATTCTAATCCAAGGGAGAGCTGACCACAAGACACCAAAATCATGAAGTTTTCTGCAGAGCAGGTAATGATCCACAAGGTCAAAAGCCTTGGTTAGGTCTCTGAAGGCAGCCCCACTCAAGTCACCCCAATTCACAGCACTAGCAATCCTATTAGTGAGGGTAAGAATGGCAGTAGTAAGGCTGTGTCCACTACAGAAACCATGTTGTGCTGGATTCAAGAGGCTTCTGGAGGTTAGGCAGTTGGTGAGTTGCAAGGAAACAGTTTTTCCCAGGACCTTATTAAGAGCTGGGAGTAAGACAATCCACTATAATTACTGGTGTCTTTGGGATTCCCTTTCTTACAAAGTGGAATGATAATAGTTTCTATAAATCAGGGGCAATCACATAAGTAAGGTACAGGTCTATGATCCTGGTAACTGGAGGGGCGAGTTCACAGGCAGCAGCCTTAAGCAGCTTTGGTTCAATTCCAAGTGATGCAGTAGACTTTGCTTCAGGTATCAGTTTGAGAAGTCTGCTGGTCTCTGAGTTCTTCTCAGTTCTGAAGTAGAAATATGGGTGACTCTGAGTCTCAGCCAATGACGTAGACATGGGAGCCTGAGTACAAAGGGAAAGGAGCCAGTGTGCTGAGAGAGGTCTGCAAATTGTGCATTAAATGTGTTAGCAATGGTCAATGGGTTGTTGCAATTAGTGCCATGTAGGACCATATCATTAGGAGAGAAGTTACCATCCTGATCCAGGGACTGTTTGATGCATTTAAAAAAATGGCACAGCTTGCCAACAGTGACATCAAGCTGTGATTCCCACCATTAAGAAACTGCTTGGAAACTGATTGAAAGAATTCCCCATATTAATGCTTGTAAATGACAGGTTTCAAAGTATACGTGTCCCTTTTTTAGAATGGAGGATTATTAAGAATTGACTCCAAAAACAAAGATCTGTAAAAGTGTATTTATTTCTTTGAGATTTTGTAAAAAAATCAGTTTAGTGGTTGGAGGGGCCAAGTTCTTCTCAATTTTTTTGATTTAGAAATAGAAAGAAAAGAGACAGACACTTTTCCTTTAAACAGTTCAACATATAGTCAGTTACCACCCTAGTAAATGTTCTGAAGAATTTTGTTTTCAAAACCACACCTGTATGTGTCCACTTCTAGAGATACTAGCAATATATGTAGGGGATGTGATGAGACCGGACTGAAGATATCACATTTATCTTCACAAGAGGCCAATTATGTTTTATCTCATGAATGGCGAAGCCATGAGTAAGATATTTCGATATCATTGGCCTCAACTTCACTTGCTTAAAACCATGAGCCCCCAGGTTGAGGACCAGGCCATAAGAAAGTAACCAAATGTTTTAAATTGTATTCAAAATGAATTTGGTGACCCCTAATAAGTGGGAAGGGAGTAAAAAACAAAGGATTCATATATTTTTTATACCTATTATTCAGAAGCTCAAACAATTCTTTTAAGTGTACTAAATAAACTATGATCCTTGCTATAGCTTATTAGTATACAATACACTTAGTGATCCCAATTTGAGGAGGTGTAGGTTGTTCTAGGAAATGAAGAAGTAAAAGATTTATATGAACCTTTCACATCATTATTTAGTAGTTCCATCAGTTGGAAAGTTCTTCTCTGGTATATCTATATAGATTGTGCTCATTAATTAAAAAATAAGAATACAAGATGCATTCGTTGTCCCTTGAATTAGACACATATTTATCAAAAATAAAAGCAAATGAGTTTCACCTAATGAGTACCTTGTAGATTTTTTCAACATAAATCAAGATCAAGCAGCTTCTGCTTTCCTCTGTCACTATACCAGGCACATTATTAAAGTTTTGGTGTCTGCACCTAGATGGAGAAAATATATTTTTTATCAAGTATCACACTTTAAAAGTATAAAATAGAGGCTGGCCCAGTGGCACAGAAGGCTGAGGTGCTATGTGCCTTACCTCCTACCCGTGCCAGCAACCCAAGTTCGGCAGGGTCAGATTAAGGTAACCTGGGGCCCTAGGCTCAAGAGAAATCTGGGGCCCTCTCTTGCCATGAAAATGCCCCTTTGCAGCAGAGGGACCCCATTATAGACTGTAAGGCACCTTGGGAATCCATTTACATACAAACTGTATCACAAGTTAGGATATAGTTTATATGTAAAGAGATATGGACAACAGAATACAACTCAAAATTCCTACCCTTCTGCTCCCCCTCTCAATTTTTTAAATCATGTAAGTGACAGTGCACACCATTCCCTCATCTCTCTTTTCCCCCAAGTGTCACATGCTGTTTGATTTCAGTCTGATAATCTACAGTATACTCATTACTATTTGCCCATTTTCATACAAGCAAAACTGGGTGGATAATCAAGGCTATGAGATAAAAAAGGGGCAATGGAATAGCTATCATTTTGTACAAATATTTGCTGGATAATCGAGGGATTACTGTATGTGCAAGGCTACTCTCAGCATACATGACTTGACACCTTTCTTGCACTACATAATTTGCTGCAAGTAAAATCTTATTTCCCTAATATAGCCCCATCCACAAAACCACATAGAGAAGGGGTTGCAATGCTATAGATAGACTTGTAATGGTCAGGGTTAGTGGTGGCCTTCAGATACTATTTGTTTAATTTGCAGGCAAGTGTACATAATGGGGATTAGTATTGTACATATACAGCTCCACAACATATACAATTGCCTGCAAATTAAAAAAATAGCATCTAAAGGCCACTGCTGCCCCGATAGCATTCTAAGCTTATCTACAGCACTGTTGCCTCTTTACTACTTTGTGTCATTAAAATGTGGTTTTGTAGGTGGAGCTAAATATCAGGCTTAGCCATAAAGTTTGTCAATTGCAATATAGTATTGTTAAAGGACTTAGAAAATTCAGCCCCATTTTTTCGAATTTTTCATAACTTTCATGATCATTTTCATGACACTCATTGCTCCAACCCGAACTCAACCATGAACTTTAGAGGAGAATTGCATTTAACTGGTAACATGGATTTCTAAACCACAACTTCTGTCTACATAAAACATGATCCAGGGACAGGGCATGTCACAGAACATCCATGTGCTAATGAGGCACCTGGAACAGGCTCTCCCAATAAGCAGGCTGTTCTGGCTCTCCACTCCTTCCAATATGAATGATTGGGGCCACTTTAAATGCACAAGATGAGGCAAGTAGTGGAAAAACTAGTACAGAGGCCCCCATTTAAGATTTGCATCAGTCACTCTCCCTATCAGGAACACCAGCTGGGGCCGGGATCTTTCTAGCCACTTCTTTCCACTTGGGATACCAGAGGGTGGGAGACAAAGCAAAGCAAAGGTTTGTTAACACCTTAAAGGTTAGTCTGGCAAAAGCCCCCTGAAGCTATCAGTTATACTTAACACCTAATCAGGGAGGTAAGATTCACATTACAGTTCAGCTCCTGCCTTGCTGTTCAGATTATTTATTTATTTATTTAAAGTTTTACCAAGAAGAGCACACTGAGCAGTAAAGCTCCTTCCCAGATGCATCTGGGGAGAAAGGAAACAGAATGGGATACAGACATACATAAGAGTACAGCATTAGAGAATTGAGAATACATAAAATATAGCCTGAATACACAAAATCAAATGCAAACTAGGAAAACTATACAGAAAATTTACAGCAAAAAATAAATATGAATTTAATACCATGAACAAAGTCAGATTTTTAAATATGTACATTACACATTATATAAATATGAATACAGAGACATTTCTGAGGTAACAGTTAAGAAGAGAAATTGTAGGCCTATAGCCGGAAAACACCAGCGGTAGACAAGGATGAGTAGTATATAAAGAGACGGGGGGGATCAGCAGGGGCGGATGAGGCAGAGGATTAGAAACTGGTGCAGGAAGAGTGGAAATGGTTTTTAATGAGGTAATTGAAAACCCTAGGGGAAGGGGCAAAATGTATGTGGCTTGGGAAGGAGTTCCACAGACTTGGAAACCTGTAGGAAAAGGTGGCCTGACATGCAGAGGAGGTACAACGAGGGATGGTTAAAGTGAGAGGGTCAGAGTTTCTGAGTGAATAAGAAGAAGAGGGAAGGGTGGAGAGAGACAGAGAGCAGGAGAGAGAGGAAGGCAGGGACTGGGACCAGAATTTGGGCAAGAAGCTGGTGCAGTGTGCGTGCTGTCTGTCCTCAAGGGAGGGGAGGGACAGTGATTGGTAAAGGGTACAGTGGTGAGTGCAAGGGGGACAGTCAAGGGTGAAATGGCAGAAGGAGTGGAAGAGATTATCCAGTCTAGTTAAGGAGGAGGGTGGGGTGGCACTATATATGACATCCCCATAGTCGAAGATAGAGAGGGTCATTTTCTGTACAATGGCCCAGTGAGACAGCATCAGGATGCAGCCCTGGTTGCGGTACAGGGCACCCAGTTTAGAGTGCAATTTCTTATGGATGGCCTCTATATGTACAGAAAAAGTGAGGTGTGAGTCTAGCCAGACACCAAGGTATCTAAAGGAGGAGCAGTCCTCAAGCATTTTCCCACCCAGGGTGTGGAAGGGGGGAGGGAAGGGAGCTGATAGAGTCTCTGCCTTGTGCTTAAGATCAAGGAGACTGTTTTCTTGGCATTCAGGAGAAGATGATTTGAGCAGAACCAAAGCTGAACATTATTGAAGTCACACCGAAGTATGGTTGCCACATTGGTGATAGAGGGGGCAGATGCATACAAGACGGTGTTGTCTGCATACATATGGATAGAGGTGTGTGGGCAGGCAGAGGGCAGGTCATTTAGGAAGACACAAAATAGTAGGGAGCAAAGGAGCAAAGGACAGAGCCTTGGGGAACACCAGTAGTTATGGGGATGGGGAGAGGGAGTTGCCAATCTGAACAGGCTGTGACCTACCTACTAGGAAGGAGTGGAACCAACTGGTGGACTCAATGAAGAGCCCTGCTTTGGAGAGATAAAAGAGGAGGAGGGGATGTGACATAGTGTCGAAAGCCCTTGCTAGGTCAACGAAGATGGCGGAGGTGATGTGTCCCTGGTCCATGCCTGTTTGGATGGAGTCAGTGATCCTCAACAGTGAGGTGATGGTAGAATGCGATCTCCTAAAGCCAGACTGGTAAGGGGTGAAAAAGGAAGTTAAGTCAAAGAAGGAGGAAAGCTGAGATAGAACTAGATGTTCCTGCAGTTTAGTGAGAATTGGGAGAAGGAAGATTGGGCCATAGTTTTCCGTAGAGGTGGCACTCCTTAGGTGGGGGACAACAGTGGCATGTTTCCACTCCATGCAGGAACAGTAGCTAGGGAGAAAGAGATTTAGAAGAGGGGTGGGGGGGCGATGGCAGGGGCGGATAAATCGAGCATTTTAGCATCCAGCCCTGAGGGGCATTTGCCCTTTGAGGGATTGAGCAAAATAAGAGCATTGAAGACTTCCTCAGGGGATGAAAGTGAAGGAATGTGAGGAGGATGGAGATTGGGGGGAAATGGGGAGGACAGGATTGGCAGGAATCAAGGGGAGAGAGGACAGCAGGCATGACATGCAGGTGGTAAAGAAGGAATTGAACTCTGTTGCTACAGACTGAGGGTCTGACAAAGTGCTGTTTCCAGTGTTGATCATGGGGGGGGCCAAGACTGAGAGTGAAATAGTGAATTTACCACTTTCCAGAACTTGGAGGGATGATTTATATTTGTAAGGAAGGTGTCCTTAAAGTATTCTGCCTTAGCATGTCTGATTGCCCTGCTACAGGCATTTCAAAGCGTTCTATATTTCTGGAGATCTGTGGGAAGGCCAGAAGATTTGTGAGTCTTCCATGCTTGGTCTCTGCCATGAAGACAGGCTAAGAGATCAGTGGAGACCCAGGAGGTTTCCACGCACATGGATTCTTCTCAGTGTGGCATGTTTATCCCAGAAGGAGAGAAAGATTGACTTGAAGTATGCAAGAGTTGAGTCAATGGAGGGAACACCAGTGATAAAGGACCAGTCTGTATTATCCAGATTGTTTAGGAGAAAAGCGATATCTAGAGAGCTGTAGGACCGTAGTAGCAGTATTTTTATTTTGGGGGGGGGAGGTTTAGGGTGGTGTATTTTCTGAACTGCATAGATCAGGTGGTGGTCACTTAATGAGTCCAGGAGTAGACCAGCCATTATTATATGATGTAGGTGGAAAGAGAGCACCCAGTGTATCAGAGAGTGGTTAAGGGATATTGAATTTAGATGAGAGGGTTCATTAAGCAGCTGAATAATTTTTAGGGCAGCAATGTCTTGCCGAATTATGGATTGAGAAGGGGTGAGCCAGTTTACATTTAAATCACCCAGGACATGGAGTTTGCCACTAGCCACATGTGTTTGTAGGGTGGCTAAGAGGTCAGTAATCAAGGATATTGGTGCACTGGGGCAGCAGTAGGAGCCCATGATGAAGATAGGTAAGGAGCAAGGAAAGGTGAGTTTCACCAGCAGAGACTCATGTGTCTATGGGATGGATGTAGCAAGCATAGAGGTGAGTGTGAGGAAAGAGGCTACATACATGGCTACTCCTCCACTCTTACCATTTCCAGGCCAGTCCTGACAGATGAGGGAGTATCTGGGGATAGAGACACAGTCATTTTGGATGTGGGGTTTTAGCCAAGTTTTTGTGATGATTGGAACATCAGGTTCGAGGGAGAGGGCTAAGGGTTGGAGTAGTGATATTTTATTAAGGAGGCTCCTGATGTTTAGGTCAGCTGGCCTGAGGCCTCAGGGAAGTTGTAAGGACATCGCGGGGACAGGGCCAGGATTGAGTTTGATGTCTCCAGCTAATAGTAGCAGCAGTATTAGCATAAGCTTTAGAGGGGGTGCCAGACAATTGCAGTTGGAAGAGGGGTGGGGGAGGAAGGAGACTAAGAGGGATCCAGTGACGGAATTTAGGGGAACCAGTCTGGCATGGAAACAGGGGGAGGAGTATCGATGGGCTTATTGGATAAGGGTTGTGCAGCCAAGAGTTGGGCAGTGGTGGGAGGGAGGAGGTGTAAAAGGTAGGTGGGAGAGCAAGACAGAGGTGTGCAGATTTATTAGCTGGAGAGATAGGGGTGGAAGAGGGGGGAAGAGATAGCAAAGGAAATAGCAGAGGGAGTATAAAGATACTGAGAGGGAGCATGATGGAGAGGAGAAACCAGGATGGTGGATATAATTGAGAAGGTAGTGTATGAGAAGGAGAGATATTGTATACAAGGGGAGAGTAGCAATGATAAAAGTAAAAATACAGCTAGCAGAATGAAGAGAGCATCAGTGCCAACACTAGAAGTGCAGAGCCATAGTGACTCCCCAGCGATGAGTATGAGGAATACTAGAGTACAATGGCAGAAGCAGGCTTAATAGTAGACCACAGCCAGGAAGGAAACAAATGTGGCAGTCATTGCCACACACTACTTTAGAGGACTGAGTTGCCAAAAACAAATAGAGAAATTACCGAAATCAGTAAACAGTTTGGGGTCCAGAGTGCAAATTACAGTAGGCAGGGAGTGATTTCAGAGAGAGGGTGGTGAGAAAATGCAGGAGGTGGGATCAGCAAGCTTGTCAGTGATTTGACCTACCTCCTCGCTTCTGGGACTAATTAGGAGAGCAATGGGTGGGGTTGTAACATATTTAATTAAGGCAGGAGGAGGGGTGGGGTGGGCCAAAATGCTTGAAATAGTTCAGCACATAGGGAGTGGGGAGTAAGCTGAAGCTGCAGAATGCCGCCATGTTCAAAATCTGACCAGGCAGCTTGCTAGCGAGTGTCTCGTACATGGACTTGCACTTTACTGTGGGAGAGTTTCTGCGACGTCTCAATCGGGAGCTGCGGAGAGCAGGAAAGATCATTTACCTGCCCTTAGACCCTAGAAAAGAAAAGATGGGATTTAGACTGGGACAAAGCAAATTTAAAGGCAGTAGGGTGCTAGGCTGTGATACAGGGTGGGGGATGGGAAGAAGTGCAAGAGCAGTTAAAAGAAAGGGGGCTTAGAGGAGTGGAAATTCAGAGGAAAAATCATCAGATAGACAACTGTTTGACATCAAGAATTAATTAATAAACAGCTAGGTAGATTACAATAAATTTAACAGTATAGTGCATATAATAATGAATAACCTCAGTTTAAAAAAAAATACTCAAAATAAATTCAGCATACAGGGAGCAGGGAGTAGGCTGAAGCTGCAGAATGACGCCATGTTTAAAATCTGGTCAGGCAGCTTGATAGCTAGTATCTTGTACCTGGACTTGCACTTCACTGTGGGAGAGTTTCAGCGGCGGCTCAGTCTGGAGCTGGGGAGAGCAGGAAAGATCATTTACCTGCCCTCAGACCCTGGGCTTGCACTTTACTGCGGGAGAGTTTCGGCGGCGTCTCAGTCTGGAGCTCGGAAGAGCAGGAAAGATCATTTACCTGCCTTCAGACCCTGGGCTTTGTACTTTACTGTGGGAACGTTTTGGCGGTGGCTCAGTCAGGAGCTGGGGAGAGCAGGAAAGATCATTTACCTGCCCTCAGACCCTGGACTTGCACTTTACTGTGGAAGAGTTTCAGTGGCAGCTCAATCGGGAGCTGGGGAGAGCAGGAAAGATCATTTACCTGCCCTCAGACCCTGGACTTGCACTTCACTATGGGAATGTTTCAGCAGCGGTTCAATCGGGAGCTGGGGAGAGCAGAAAAGATCATTAGTCAGCAGCCAGGTCCACTACAAAAAATACAGCTCATGCAAAAAGAAACTGGTATGTAGTAAATATATTTTGGAGATTGGTGAGAGGCCCCTGGCAGGTGGGGGGCCCTAAACTAGTGTCTATGTTGCCTATGCCTTAATCCGGCACTGGAATTTGGGAACAAGCTTGAGTTATCAGGGGTTGGCGGAGGGGGGAGCTAGCATCCACTGGACAGCTCTCCTCTCCCGTAGTGTAGGAGAAGTATGGCATCTAAGTCCTTGGCTGCCACCTGGTGGGGGGGTAGTAGTGCTGGTATTATGAGCATCATAATAAGGGAGGGGCCGTGGTTTCATAGCATGTGTGCACCTCCATGAGCACATACTTACATGCCACTGCTGCTTGGGAACTCAGGGAGAAAACAGAAAAGGGTTGGCACAGGCCTAATGAAGCACTGCCCACCTACCCCTGTCCCTACATTGCCACCTGGACCCCTGACACCAGTTCTGGATGACAGTCACCAGGTGGGGAAGGATGACCCTCCCATTGCGGGCCCACCATGGGGGAAGGGCAATCCATAGGGGAAGCACGGGCAAGGTGAGTCTGGGGGAGGTAGAGTAAGCAGAATCTGCCTGCCTTGCCACAAGAGGGACAGAAAAGGCTTGTGTGTTTTGTTCTTTTTTAGGTTTTTTGCAGACAACATAGGTGTGGCAAGTTGTGGTGAAACTTGGTTGAATTAGTGTACTGCATTTCTTACTGCGTGAAGGGTACATTTGAGACCAGCCAGAGTAGCCCACATTTAGGTGCTATATTATAAGAACTGTGTCTAGCCCTCTAGTCTGGGGAAGGGGTGCTGATTGTCTAGCCTGGGACCTCAGCTACTTGATAATTGACCTCCTACAACCAATAGCACACCACAAAGAAGGGAACAGGTTCTACATGAAAGCAACCACTGCCAATGTGTCCCACATGTTCATGTCCCAGTGAGTGAGTGGAACAGCAAAGGAGTGGAACAGGTGACTGGATTGCAGGCATTGGCAGGCATCAGCAGAAGGAAGCAGAGAAGCGGGGACTCTGCTGGTTGACATGGGCAAGGCACCTATTCACTACTGTGTAACAGTCACTGCAGAGAAGGGTGGAAGGTCAAAGGGAGGCCAAAACTGGGAATAGAAGCAATATCAATGTAGAGCAGGAGTATAAAAAGGGGCACAGGGCAACATAAATAGGAATAAACAAAAGAAGGGGAAAACTAGAAACACCCTATCAGGGTTAAGGATACATAAGTATCTCCAGGTGACACAGGGAGAACAGAAGTTGAGAATGCTGGGAATGGTGCAATGCAGTGGCTGAGGGGCAGCAGTTTTCAGAGAGACCATCTGGAGACTGCACTGCTGCTCCATTTGCACACACCCCTCTGGGTTGAGGGAGAGTTCGCTAGACTCCAGGGCGAGTTGGCTGGGATTTGGGGGACCTCTCAGGGGCCACCAAGTCTGTCACCATTACCTCAGATGATGCCAGGATGGAGGAATGGCTGGACCATGGTGGTCTCTGGAAGGGTGGAAGTAGTGAGACAGAGGCACATTCATCAACCAGTACCACTACAAAATTCATACACCACTCTGGCGGGGTGAGACTGCCAGAAGGAGGCACCTGCAGTAGTGACCAAGGGAGATGTGGGGGTCCTTCATAGTGGAGACTCCAAGAAGGGTAGTAGAGGACCCCAGAGGAGGAGAATGCAATTTCTGGTGGGGAACACAATTGTGAGGGGATAGATTTGGGAATAGGAAAGGGGGGAGAGGCAAGGTAGGTGCCTACCTGGTGCCACAGCCTAGAGGGATGGGAAGCAGATCCTGAGGATCTCTAGGACAGCAGGACAGGAGGGAATTATGGATGTCATTGTCCACCTGGGGACTTTAATGACCTGGCTAGGGATGTGGCTGGGATAGGTCAGGGGGTGTTAAGGGAGGGATCTTAGACAGGTAGCTTACTCAGTGACTTTTACTGAGGTGCTGCTTGTCTATGACAGGGGACAGGAGAGGTAACTCCACACCAGAAGCTTCAACTCATGGCTGAAGGAGTGGTGCAGAGAGGAAGGATTCGGCTACATTGGGGACTGGGGACCAAGCTGGGAGGATAAGGGCTTATATAGGGTTGATGGCCTGGATCCATCTGAGGGGGAACTGCAGTCCTCAGTGGACAGTTTAAATGTTACTTCAATGAACATTTAAACTAGCCAGGGGGTGGCAGAAGGAATTAGGAAAGTCAGAAACTGCCCCCCACAGGCTAAAGTAAAGAGTAAGTAGAACCCAAGGTTTGAGGAATCCCCCATGGTACAAATTAATAAAGGGAGCAGGGTTGGCGAGATAAAGGGGTAAAGTAATGGGAGCATTAAAAAGAGAAATAGGAAGGACAAAAAGGAAAAAGGAAGCAACAAGCAAATTGGAAACAAAAAAGTCTAGGAACTAAGATTCTGGACTTAGAGGCCATCATGACAGAAGACAGTCTGGATAATGTGGCCATTACTGAGTCATGGTGCACTGAAATCCATGACTGGGACATGGTCATACTGGGCTATACCAGGGTGCTGTGCTTTATGTAAGGGAATACGTAAAAGCCATGGAGATTCAGAGAATACCGAGGAAGGCAGAAGTACTGTGGGTCACCCTGGAGATGGGGAATGGAGCCACTATTCGCACTGAAGTGATCTACAGACCTCCAGCACGGGGGCAGGAATTAGATAAGGTACTTGTGAAAGGCATTAGAAAGATGACAGAAAAGAGGGAGGTACTGCTGGCGGGGGACTTCAACCTGCCAGATGTGGATTGGAGCCTCCCAACAGTGGCATTAGCTAGAACAGGGACGTCCTGGATTCTCTACAGGGGACGTTCCTCAGGCAGCTAATCAGTGAACCCACTTGTGATGGGGCAATACTGGACCTGGTACTCACCAACAGGGACATTGCTGTAGACGTGAGGGTGGGAGGCCACTTGGGGACCAGTGATCACCGTGCAGTGTGATTCAGTATAAGGACAGCTGCAGTTTTGAATCACACAAGGCCAAGGGTCCTGGACTTCAGGAGGGCCGATTTTGAAAAGATGGGTGAATGCCTCAGTTTTGACCTAGCAGGGGTGGGTGACTTGGGCGAGGTGGAGGAACAGTGGGCAAAGATAAAAGGGATCATAGTAAACTTCTATGTCAAACAAGTGAGCAAAAGCAAGAGAAAAAAGAAATTGCTATGGTTCTCAAAAGGGGCGTCAGAAAAGGTCAAAGCTAAAAGGGTAGCATTCAGAAGGCATAGGGAGACGCTGAGTGAGGAGGATAGGGAGGTGTATCGGGGAAACAGAAGGATGCAGCAGAAGCTGTAAGGAGCACAAAGGATCAAACTAAAGAGAAAATAGCTCAGGAGGTAATGAAAGGGGATAAGACATTTTTTAGGTGTGTAAATGAAAAGAGGAAGCCTAAGGTTGGGATTGTAAGGTTGAAAAAGGAAGGGGGACTGTGCAGAGGGTACCAGGAAAACACAGACATCCTGAACAAATACTTTTGTTCAGTATTCACAGAGAAAGAAGAAGAGGTGGGGCCATAAAAAAGTAACAAAAGCTTGGGAGGGAGGGCAGTGGATACTAGTCCTTTTTTGGGGGTGACAGTCTTGAAGGGACTTGTTAATCTGAAGGTGGAAAAAGCAATGGAGACAGATGGGGTTCATCCAAGAGTACTGAAGGGACTCAGGGAAATATTGGCTGCACCTCTGACCGTTTTATTTAACAGCTAACTGGAAACAGGAGTGGCTCTGGAGGATCGGAGGAGGGCAGATGTAGTCCCACTACATGAAAGTGGTAGCAGGGAGGAGGCTGACAATTATAGGCCAGTCAGCCTGACATTAGTGGAATCACTGCTGAAAGAAAGGATTGTGGAATATTTTGAATCCAGTGGGTTACAAGACACAAAGCAGCATGGTTTCACAGGGAGGCGGTAGGTCAAACAAATCTAATAAATTTCTTTGACTGGGTGACCAAGGAGTGGTGGATGTGGTCTACCTAGATTTCAGTAAGGCATTTGACACTGTTCCACATAGGAGTCTAATAAGCAAGTTGGTAGCTTAGGAATGGGTCCAAATGGCTGGATAAGAAATTGGTTAGGGTATAGATGACAGAGGGTGGTGGTAAAGGGAGTTCACTCCAAGGAAGGGAGGATGATCAGTGGGTACCTCAGGGATCAGTGCTGGGACCATTCCTCTTTAATGTCTTTATAAGTGACATTGCAGAGGAGCTGGAAGGGACAGTGTGCCTCTTTGTGGATGACACCAAAATCTGCAATAGGGCAGACACTCCGGTGGGGGAGGGGGTGGAAAGGATGAGCAGAGTCCTGAGAAAACTAGAGAAATGGTCAAGGTTGTGGTAGCTGGGTTTTAATCCAAAAAAAATACAAAATAATGCACTTGGGGCACAGAAACCCAGAGGCAGAGTACAAAATGGGTGGAGTGGTATTGATGACCACTAAGCAGTAAAGAGACCTGGAGGTAATCATATCGGATGACCTAAAGGTGGCCAGGCAGTGTGACAAGGCATACCAGTGAACCGCAGTACTGCGCTACAAAGCTAGGGCAGGGTGCGGGTGAGGGCTGCAAACCCCAGTAAACCAAAGAAAACAAATAGCATCTCATACTCCAGAGGTAGGAGAAAAAGTCACTCTCCAGTAAAGGTAGAAAAATGCCAGAATGCAGAAATGCTGCAAAATATATGCTTTACTGGGAAAATGAATTAGAACAAAGTTACAAGAGTGTAAAGAGGCACAACAACTGCAGACAAACATAGACAAAAAACAACATAAACATCTTATGGTATTGACTTTGATCAGTAAAAATTCATAGAGTATTAAGGGCTCAGGAGGCAGATGCCTTATGTGAGCTCGCCACCCATAGGTGGAATAATAATTAAATTAATGATAAGCTGTTTTCCTAATGCCCCTAAACTGATTGAATTGTTTTTTAAAAAAATATCCATAGTTTTGCTTTCTACAACTGAGGTTAGAAGTGCATTCCAAGGAGAAACAACATGTTGGGTGAACCATTGATTTCTCTTATGGGTTTGACAGGTGTTACCCTTTAGTATGAAATTGTGTGTTCTTGTATGGACTGTGGAGTTGCTCTTCTCTAGTTCCAAGGTTTTCATAAATGATGCATTTTGCATGGCTTTGTAAGTTAAATATCGGTCTCCACGTAGTTGCTGGTATTCCATGGAGTGTAGGTCAAGATAAAAGTCAGGTAAAGATTTACCTTTATTTCATATGTTTATTATTTGACCTGTTTTATTGAACCATTCATTAGCCATATTTTCAACATATTTCCCCCTGGTATTTACAAATCATCATGTTTTAAAATAGTTGATACCAATATTGTTTCAGATTTAAACTAAATTATGTGACTTCTGTGAAAAGGGTATAGTTCTTGTGAGAGGGAGTCAATATAAGTTCTTTAATATTTGTTTACTATAGTGATTATAAATGTGTTCATTTTTATCTGGCATTGTAATTAGACTGTCTAGTTGACCAAATTGTTAAGGTAAGCGCTATTGGCATTTCTAAGGCCATGGGCATACTTTTCCAAATTTTAAGTTTCTAGGACATCTTGTAGCCATTCGTTGTACGAGAGCCCTCTCTTGTCCAACCAAAGTTTTAATATTAGTCTGTTTCCTATATTGGCTACTAGGTATATTCTGTGTTTTCTACTTACAGCAATTTTTTTTATCCATGACATGACCTGAAACACATTATCTCTGATGTAAAAAAATATTGCAGGCCTAACATATGGCTAAGTTTGCTCTTCATCTCATTCCAAAAAGTTCTTATTTCAGTGCAATCCAACAAAACATGAATGAATGATCCTGTATCTTTTTCACAGTTGTAATAGAGGGGATGGAATGACTTTCATTTTAAAAAACGTTTGAGGCGTGTAGTGAAGATTATGTATGATTTTGGACTGTTGTGTTTTTAGGTCAATAATAGGTGAGGCTTGTTTGAAAAAAGACCAAGGCCTGGCTTTCCAGCTGTTCAGGGAATAAGTCCCACTCCTCAGCCACCACTGTGTGATGAAATCTCCACACCTATGGAGAGTCTTATTTTCAGCCCATGCTCTACACAGGTGGCAGGCACAGCTATGGAAGATGGTCCCACCAGGCATAACAATGCTGTGCAGATGCACTGAAAACACAACTGCAAACTGCTGTGAATCATGGCACCAGTCACAAACTGGCTCCAGTTCTGAAAATATAGCACCTGTGGGAAAAAACTGTGGCTCTGCAAGTGAAGCCCCTCTTGTGACAGTTTTTTCCCACACCTGCGCTGCTTTCAGGTGGGGTCTGAAAGTGTGGCCCCAAATGTCTTTCCTTTTCTAACTAGACATGTCCACATGCCATGCTCCAGCATGCTGTTATTTCATCTGCTTTGCCATACTTCTTGTTTCTTAGACTCGTGTACCACTACAAGCAAGGGCTTTCCCCTTGGAAGTTGTTCCTCATTTCTTCCGTCCATGGAGAGACCATTTCTTTTCTTTTCCAGTGGTGTTTAATAGTATGTTGTATTTTTTTACAGAGAGTATGCATCCCAGGGTCTAAGGTCATATTTATTTTGTAATATGTGAAACAGCACAAACGTAAACTCTTCAGTTAAGTTTGCCCCATTCGTAGGCCAGCTTCTTTTTAAATTTTATTTTGTATCACTATTTTTCAAATATTATTTATTAACTTTTATGAGAACATAGACACAGCACTTCATCTTTTTCTCTGCACATTAATTATATAGTACATCCAGCTTAATGTACAGCATATACTGGCTAACTAAATACAATTTGTCATCTTGGTTCAATCAATATTCAAAAATGTCAACATTAAAACATTATACATGTAACATATATACATGTCATTCTCCAAGCATACATTTCTTAATTTGGTTGACATTATTTAATTATAAAAATAACCATTGTACATTAGAAGTCATCTATCCTACAATCCGTTGTCAAGAGTCATTCTTGTAGGCACTAGCGTAACCTGCATCCAATTAGTAGTAAAATCTTTATTCTTATACAAGAAAAGTTAGAAACATCACATCATTAGGTCCTATTTACAAGGAGGTCCTGTACAAGATATATTACGGTTGTTAAAATTAGTTACATTCATTCTGTGACTCTAGGGACTAAGAAAAATATTCATATAACAGCTTCAAAACACAATACTGAAACTTAATACTCATTAAACAGAGACTGCAGACTAAGGTTATTACATCGGTAGATTTTCATGTGCACAGTTATTTGTGTACATACATGATGTGATAACAAGGTTATTATTATAATAACTACCCCATTAGAGGGTGTGAGTGGAAGCATTCTTCTAGTGGAGCCCAAATCTTTTCACAAATGTGTGGTCTGTCCCTGCTCTTATAAATATTTTTTTCCATGTTTACACAGTCCCTCAGATTTCTGAGCCACGAGACCATAGAAGGAGGATCGCTTAATTTCCATCCTCTGAGGATGCCCAATTTAACTACTGTAGTTGCTAGTGATAACAGTTTAATTGTGGCCTTATCTACCTCTTCATGTTACAACCAGTCTTCCAGTAACAACTGCCTGGAAGAGACGTTGACAATGCCCCCTGTAATCTCCCTTTATTACTGATCTATACCCTCCCAATATGAGCCAAGTTTCTCACATGTCCAAGCATATGGGGCAGATGTGCATTTTCCATTCCGCACCTCGGGCATCTACCATCATATACATTAGAGAATTTCTGTAATCTTGCAGGGGTGTAATAGGCTGTCTGCACTATCATATACTGTAATAATTTAAATTTACTTTGGATGGGGCTGCACCAGCTTTCTGTTTGAATATCTGCCCACTGTTCTGCAGGAATATCTACCCTAGGTCTTCTTCCCATTTGCCACTATTATGCTTGCTGGTGGCTGGCACTGAAACCATGACTGTTTTATATAGAGTAGACATCAGGCCACTAGCACCTCCTGCGCTATCCAGTGCCACTGCAATACCAGAAGGTTCATATAGTTTTAAATCTGGTACCACCCTGCCAGCCAAAAAATACCTGATCTGAAGGTATCTGAATGTATGTGTTGGGGCAGCCCATATCTCTGCTGCAATTCCTCAGATGTTAACGTGTTCTCACCATTGAACAAATATCACAACAGTTCAATACCGTGCTGTTGCCACAGTTTAAAGCCTTGGTCCCTGAAAAAGTTCAGGTATCTTGAGTTCCCCCCATACAGGGGTGAGAACTGTCTCCTCTACTCTGTGAGATCCAAAACTAAGTTCACGCGCTTATCAGTCCCAGGGGGCGCAATAAATCCAGACAGGTTCTACGTTGTTGCACTCCCACAACGAATACTCACAGGCTTGTTTTAAATGAAAATAGGTACAAATTCATTAAGCCAACTGCTCATAAAGTCTTGAGCCATTGCCAATCACCCAGACAGGTTCTTATTTTTTCACAGAGAGGGTTGTGGATGCATGGAACAGCCTTCCTGAGGAGGTTGTGGAGTCAGGAACAGTGGGAGAATTCAAAAATGCATGGGACAGGCATAATGCAATTCTAGTGGGGGGTAGGAAGAAGTAAGTTGTTGATTAACTAGAATCTGCAGCTTATCCATCAGGTAGGGAAATGGGCAGACTAGGTGGGCCAAGCGGTCCTTATCTGCCGTCAAATTTTATTTTCTATGTTTCTATGTTAGCCCAGTGCTTTGCCTCTATCCAAGGCTTCATGAGCCTCACAAAGACTTGGATAGTGGCAAAGCACTGTAGTAAGAACCTGTCTGGGTGACTGGCAACGGCTCAGGACTTTATGAGCAGTTGGCTTAATAAATGTGGACCTATTTTCATTTAAAACAAGCTTGTGAGTATTGTTTCTGGGAGTGCAACAACTTTGAACCTGTCTTCTACTCCATGGTTTGTACATTCATGGCCCTTGCATTTAAGCAATAATACACGGCAGGGTGTGTATTGTGCTAGGATAATGCCATGCCTAAGGTGGTTGGGTAGAAGGCCACAGGCCGAGTGCATCCAACACCTGAGAAATATTATCCCTGCACAACACACACCCTGGAAGGCATTATTGCTATTATACAATGACTCTTCTTTATTAATATTGTAGCGACAAAAATGAGCACATGTAGATGGCTAAAACATCTCATAGTTAGGCGAAGAACAAGTGTTGGAACATCCCTTTTATGTGTAAGAACATCTATTTTATAGTATCAGTTGTACAGTTTTATTTTTTAATTAATTTGTTTGAGGAAAAACTTCCCATGTGAAAGCACTGCATCATGGGTATGCAAATAATCAATCGTCCGGTATCACTGTAGTGTGTTATGCGATACCAGACAATTAGATATTTGCATACCCATGATGTAGTACATTTACATGTGGTGTGTTTCCTCATAAAAAACATAAATTGTAAAACATACTATAAAAGAGATGTTCCCACAGCATAAAGGAGATATTCTGACATTTGTTCTCTGCCTAACTATGAAATGTTTTAGCCATGACAATTATTTTTGTCCCCACAATATTAAAATAATAATGCTCGACAGGGTGGGTGTTATGCTGGGATAACATTCTTACTCGGGTGGTTGGGCCCTAGGCTGCAGGACGAGGGTGTCCAACACCTGAGAAGGGATGTTATCCCAGCATAATACCTAACTTGGCAGGCATTATTCCTATTATACAATGGCTTGTTGTTATATACAGAATAAAAAAAAATGTTAAAGAATACTTTTGTTTCTGTGTAAAAATATTTTTGTTTCTTAAGAGAAGATGATAACAATGCAAATGCTAATGCAAACAATGCAAATGAAAAGGCAAACAATCAGCTGGGATGTTATGCCAGGATAACATCCCTGCTGTAGTGGCCAACTGACCAATCAGAAGCCAGGATTCTTTCTTGCCATTGTATAATATACTCTTATTAAATTAGCTAAATTTTCATTGCCTTTAGCTGCAACCAGGGTACTGCAAGTGGTGCTATATAACAGGTCCATAAGCCTCCCTCCCCTGGTCTATTTCCTCTAGAACAGAATCCCCTTATTCCAGTACCTGCTATATGCAACTCCTCAGGCTGGCTAACTGGGCCACCCAATAATAGTTCCTTTAGTGAGGCACCACAATCCCCCCTTGTCTGTCGAGTGAGCTGGTCAAATTTGATTCTGGGACATTTGTTGTTCCATAGCCAAGCCACAGAGACAACTCTTAGCTGACTGAAGAATTCCCTTGGGATATGTATAGGGAGCACTTCAAATAGGTAAAGCAATTTAGGAAGAATGCCCATTTTTAACACATTGCCTCTCCCTAGTAATGATAGTGGGAAACAGTGCATTTCACAAGATCTTTTATTTTAGGAAGTAATGGGGGATAGTTAGCTTGTCGATGTCCTTAATCTTCCTCCTAATGTTTACCCCTACGTACTTGAAACCTTGTGTTGTCCATATGAATGGGAAGCCCCTCTTTAGATCTTTATGTCCACAGTTGCAGAGTGACATAACAATTGTTTTTGAAAGGTTAATCTTGTATCCTGTCAGTGCCCCAAAACTGGGCAGCATATTTAACAAGGCTAGCAGGGATTGGTCCGGTTCATTTATACATACAAACAGATCATCTGCACTGAGGTCTCACCCACTTTAATCCCTTGAATATTGTTGTTGTTCCAGATAACCTGAGCTGGAGGTTCTATTGCAAGGTCAAAGAAAAGAGGTGATACACTGCATCCTTGTAGGGTGCCCCTACTCAGGGAGAAAGGTTCTGACACCCAACTATTGGTTTGCACTGCTGCTGCTGGGGCAAGTGTTATATGGCCTTCACCCAGCTAATATACTTATGCTCAAATCCCATCTGCCCCACTGTGTGCCAGAGGTGGTTCAACACTATCCAGTCAAAAACCTTCTTGACATCAAGTGAGACCACCACTGGACACCCACTATCTTCCCTCTGCCCTACTGTCAAGACCTGTAACAGCATCCTCAAGTTCATCAGTGCTTCTCTGCCCTTTACAAACCCTGCCTAGTCTTCTGATAATAGTTTTGGGAGAACTTTCTCTAACCTGCCTGCCAGGATTTTTACATTAAATTTGAAGTTTGCATTCAGATGGGATACAGGCCTGAATGATGCAACTTCATCCTTTGGCTTGCCTGGCTTAGGTAATACTGAGATTCTGGCCTGTTTAAAGAAATTGGGTAAAGTCTCCTCCTCAGATGCAGATTCCAAGGTTTCAGACAGGAGACCTATGATACCCAGGGCACATTTCTTATGCAGGTCTATTGGTAAGCCATCCAGGTCTGGTGCTTTCCCTGCAGTGAGCTGCTCTGTTGCCCTGCGGACTTCTGTTTTGTGACCCTGGCCTCCAGTGCTTGGATGTCTGAATCTTCTTATATTCACAGTTTTTCATAAAAGATGTTGGACTGCACTGGATCTTCCGCTACAGGATTCCCGGAGCCTGTGGTGTATAGATGTTTGAAAAAGCCAACAAATTCTATATTTATTTCTCTTTGTGCATATTTCTCCTTACTATTACTGCCTTTCTATATGTAGTGTATCTTTGGATCCCTTCTTGTTTCAGCTGATACGCTTACAGTTTCCCACATTTGTTTCTGGATTCACAGAACCTAGCCCTCTGAAAACACATTGCCTGTCATATCAGCCTGGTGTGAGTTTCACTGTACTCACTCTTCAGAGCTGTCAGCTACCCACGTGTAACTTAGTTTCTATTTCTCATAAATACTACCTCTAACTTCTTAATCTTTTTATTGATCTCTTCTAGCTTGATCTGGCTGTCCTTTTTTATATTACCTTTATGTGCTATTGCCCTTCCCTATTATAAGCCTGTAAGAAGCCCCAGACTACTCCAATCTCTTTAACCATATTCTTATTTAGACTCCAGTACTCTTTAATTTCTTTCCCCAGTTGATCAATAAATTGTGTTTTTTTTTAAGAATTTAAGCTCACTAGGCAATCGAATGCTTATTTTCAGGTGCAACCCGGGAAGTTACAACCAAATATCCATACAGTAGAAATATATTGTGTTACAAAATACAGTATAAAGAACAAAAACAACATGAACATAGCAAAGAATCTGTAAAAGGAAAATACATAATAGGCAGTGAATTCAGGATGATGCATAGCAGTACATGAGAACTAAGGGGAAGAAATAAGAATTTTAAGAAAAAAAACCATCATAGATAGGAAACATTTGGGAATCGTTAATTTATCCACATGGAGTTACATCATAGGGCATATTGGGGTAAACATGACATATCATCATTGATCACGTAAATGAGTGCCAAGAAGTGAAATTATTCAGGTACCATGGCAGGAGCAGTGTAATGAATAATTTCACTTCTTGGCACTCATTTTATGTGATCAATGATGATATGTCATGTTTACCCCAATATGCCCTATGATGTAACAGAGGAGGCAGTATGGCGCAGTGGTCTAAGGCTCTGAGCTGAAAATTTGGTGACATCCAGCAGACCAGACCTGGGTTTGAATCCCACAGCTTCCACTTGCATACTGTGTGACCGTGAGCAAGTCACTTAACCTCCTTGTGCTCCCAGGTCGCTCCTGTAAAAAAGCTTTCAGCTTAGTGTGCTATACCTGGTTAAACAACGAAATAAAAAAAAAAATGTCTAAGATGGAAAGAGTGCACAGAGGGACAGTAACAGATGTCTGGTGGAATGGAGTTCCATAACTCTGGCACTGTATAAGCAAAGGACACTTCACCAGCACAGGTTCTGACCTTAGGGACAGCCAGCAGGGCACTTTCACTTGACCTCAATGGGAAGCCATTTCTCACCAGTTGGAGAGATGTAGCAACGGGTAGAGGCTGACCATTTAGGTTTATGCTATAGATCACACCTCCAAAACTATAATCACGTAGGAAAGATGGGGGAAGCCAACCCAACATCATAAAGGGAGCAGTGGTGAGTAAGCCTGGGAGACACTGATGCAGCATGACAAACACTATTGTACATGACATCCCATCTGAGGAGAGTAGCTTTAGAGGCAGACAAGTACACCAGGGCACCATAAAGAAGCTTAGGGAGGAGCAACCCCCAGGCAATGGCAAAGCGTTCCTGTGGTACAGGTTTCAAGCCAGTTTATATGAAATGACCAGCATGGAGTTCACAGACTTGCAGACACTCATGACATGGGATGCATAATCAAGCATGGGGTCCAGTGTGACTCTGAGGTATTTGAAAGAGGAGGTAGTGGGGACTAAAGCACCATCTTCGTATGTTACAGTTACGGACAGAGAGGACAGGCATGCTCTAAGTTTGGAGGACGTGCCCAATTGCATGGATTGCATTTTAGTCATGTTAAGCATTAGTCTATTTTCAGATAACCAGGTGTACACTGACCATAGGTTAGCTGTTAGGTACTGGTTGATTTGGTCAGTATTTCTAAAGCTGGTATACAGATCACAATCATCAGCATATAGGATAGCAGAGCAGTGTATCAAGCTTTGATTTATCAGGGGTTGATGTGTAAGGCAAACAGCAACCCACCAGAGCTAGGGCAGGGTCTGAGAGGAAGGACTCATACATGACCCTCTGGTTTCTGTTTGCCCAGTAACTGCAAAACCAGGGATGAGCAATTTGAAAGATACCCAGATTGGAAAACTTGTTTGTGAGCAGGGAGTGATCGACCAGATCAAACACTTTTGTTAGATAAATAAAGACAGTGCCTGTGAGGCTTGCAGTGTCCATTGCCAAGAAGATATACTTGGTAAGGGTGAGGAGGGCAGTGGTGGTGCTGTGCCTTCTTCGGAAACCATGTTGTATGGGGGATAGGAGATTGTGGGCAGAGAAGTAACTGATGATTTGTGAGGCCACTACTTTTTCCAGCGTTTTGTATAAAACAGGGAGAATAGCAATGGGCCTATAAATATTTAAGTTTTGGGGATCCCCTTTCTTAAAGACCAGAACCACAGATTAGGCTTTCCAAGTGTCAGGCACTAAGCCACTATTAATGGAGAGCTTTAGCAACTGGAGAAGCTAACTCTTTGGCAACAATTTTCAGAAGTTTGGGTTCAATACCATCCATGCCTGCAGATTTGGAGACAGGAATCTGCATAAGGAGTTTGCAAACCTCAGCAGGACTGACCCATTTAAAATAGAAGGGTGGCTATAGTAGGGTTTGTGAGGGCCCAGAGAGGGTACTTGCATTTTGTTAGGGAAGGGGCAAGGTGGAGAAAGCACACATGTATGAGGAGACGTCTGAGAAGTGTGAGTTAAACACATTGGCTATGGTGGTACTTTTATTGCAATACACCCCTTTTAGTATTATGTCAGAGGAAGAATGATTCCCCAGCTGACCTAGCATTTTTTTGATTTGCATCCAAAACAGTCTAGGGTTTGGGGCAGTTGCATTAAATAGTGTTTTGCAATGAGGACTTTTATTTTTTTTTTACTTATCTTTTGCAGGTGTTTGCAGTGTTCAATAGGCTGACCAGTTCGAGAGGGATGAGGAGACCTTAACTGCCTCCCATTTTTTATCACATTCGATGGGCTTAGCTAGTAGCATGTAGTCCAGCCATTTAGTAATGGGGCACACATTCTCCTTTGGGTGAGTGGGGCAAACTTGTCCTGCAGTTCAGTGAACTCTGTGATAAGGAAGCCAGCTGCAGAATTTACATTGATGGCCTCACATAAGTAGGACCAATCAGTGTTAGATACTGCCAGCCTAAAAAGTTCATGATCCAGATTAGCATATTTCCTGGAATGTATGACTACTTGAGGGGCTTTAGGTAATTTGGCATGCCGTCCACACAAAACGGGAGAGTGATCACTAATAACATCAGACAGCACACCTGAGCTTTTAATTCTATCTGGCCTGGGTGTGAATAGCCAGTCTATAATGGTATGCGTGATGCCATTGTTAGAGCACCTAGTAGACTTGGAGATGATCTGTGTAAGGTTTAGTACACTAAGGGCCTGTAACACTGTTTTGCTGTAGTCACTGAGCCAGTTTATGTTAAAGTCCCCAAATATGATGAATTCATTGCTTTTGACTACTGAACTGATGGACTTGGTCAGGGAGAGGAGTAAGGTCAAATTCCCAGTTGGGGGAAAATAAATTAAGCTTCTTTGCACCACCTAAAGTGAGTTCAGCACATCAGCATTCTGAGGGGGATTCTAAAGGGAGACAGTGAGATGTGGCCACTACCTGAAGGTGGGATTTGTAATATGTGAGGGTGCCACCTCCTTTCTTGGGACCAGGATGATCACAGTGGACCAAACTATATCCTGGAAGCACAAAGTATCCAGTATGCTAGGTTTTAGCCACATTTGTGATAAGCCAAGGATATCAAGTTAAAGGGTCAAGGTGCCAAATTCTGCAGTCACACCTCTCTTGCCCTTCTGGCCTCCATGCCATTATCAAGAGGGCATGGTCCGACAAAATGATAGGCAAGTACTTACAGCAGACCACATTACGGAGCAAATTATAGCTTATTAAGAAAAAGTCAATACATGCGCGACACTGGTGAATCAGTGAATAGAAATAGTAATCCCTCCCTGACTGTTGGATTTAGGATTCACCATACCTCAAGTAACCTCAGGTCACCTATTGTTGCTTAGAGAACTAAGTCATCCTCAGGAGCTGGTAAGGATGGGTGGATGACTGATCTAGTATTTAATTTAAGATCATATTGAAATCACCTCCCTACACTATTTCTCCTTGGGCTGATCTCAAATCTATAAGGATGTCCTGAAAAAATACAGTAATCAGAATTGGGGCATAAATGTTTAGTAGGGTTAGAGATGTATTGTGCATTGTACTATGCACCATCACCCATCTTCCACCTGAATCCTTATGTGTGCTAGATACCAGAAATTATATATTCGAATGTATTTGGATGGCTACGTCCCTCGCGTGGGAAGTGTTTGATGCTGCCATCGCTGTCCCACCCAGTCCCTCTTCAGTTTGGCATGTTCACTGTCATTCCGATGGGTTTCTTATAGAAACACTATTCCTGGTTCTTGTTTCTTGAGATATGTTAAGACTGTCTTATGCTTAATTGGGTGATTTAACCCTTTTAATATTCCACAACAGAAAATTAATTGTGTCCTGCATGGGCTTTCTCTGGAATAACCAGCGGTATATCTATTAGAGACACTTTGTGTGATCTGTCTGTGGACCCTTCAAACCAACAGTATCTTCCATCACCACTCTTATGGCTAGTCAACCAAATCTGAGTAATAATTTCATGCATGCTATGCATATTATAACAATACAAATTAAACAATGAGACTCACTAAAAAAATAACAAAAGCAATTGCAGCTCCATTTTATTGGGCTGCTGTGTACTTTTAAAATGCAAGCTGCAGTGTAACACAGAAGTAGAGCAACTGGTCTTGGAATGGTAAACCAGTGTGTATCCCCCACATCCAGATAATCCCTTAAAATGAATAACCTCTGGCTAGTTTGAGAGGCTGTAAGACTTCGAAAGTTGGTAGAGCTATAAATCACAGTTATTGAAGTCCTAATAATTATCTGGCTCCTATAATGCAGTCATGTGATTTACAGTCTCCTTATTGTGAGTTTATTATCTGCCCCCACCCATGTTAGGGAGTACACAGTCTAAGTCTGTGGTGTAATGTAGTACATGCCAGACCCCTGCTGAAGAATGCAGGCTGTCCACTGAGGTCACAGAGAGATCCAAAGCCCCAATAGAAGGGGAACCCGCATTGACTGCACGCCCCCATTTCAGCAGATGTGGTGACTGCACCCCCCCTCCCAGGACCTGGACCTCCCCCTACCCCAGTGCATCAGTACCACCATCCTCTGTGTTACCTGTCCTATCACTAAATGGGCAGCTAGTGTCCTTCCTATATAGACTGCCTTTAATTGGTTTTTAGCTCACAATCTGTGCATACACTGCTGTGCTGCAGTAAAACCAAATTGCTAGCATGGTTGTCAATGTGTCTTGATGCTTAAAGGTCTCACCCATCCACCTGCAAGTCTGAACCTAAATGCTATGCTACACTACCTGTTGCCATTTAGGGACAGTTGGAGCCCTCCCTCTTCCCCATATGCTAATCAACAAAATTTTGATCCTCAGTTATTGCTCCCAAACACAGCAACTTCCTTCTCCTGGGGTCCGCATTTGAGAGAAACCCCTCATTAATGTGTACAGGTTCACATGGCCTTATCTGACTTTTCCCTCGACCATCCTGTTCCCCATGCCTTTTTGGTCACAGTAAAGTGCTGGGCCATATCAAACTGCAGGGGAAAAAGCAAACTGCAGCATTCTACCAGCTGAGTGGAAAAAATAACATTATAGAGGAGAATGTTCCTCAACTTATCTTCAATGGACATATTTACTAGAAAACGGTCCCATATTTCTCTCTGCCCTACAGTTTCGTAGATAATTCCTCCTCCCATTTACAGAATCCAGCTTCCCCTGCTCATAATCCTTTTAGCATTTTTTTACTGTGAATCTCTGAGACATGTTGGAAACAGGAGGAGGATCAGGAATTGACTCCTTCTAGTCTAAGTTGCCAATCTACATTAAATCTTGCACTATTTTTTCCATTGGCTCAGGTCTGGCAGTCAAGAGGTGCCCATTGCAAGCAAGAACCCACTCACGCAGACCAGCTTCTTTGCCTCTTGACTACCCTGTCTCATGGAAATCAGCTGTGTGGAGCTGAGTGTGAGGGGAAGCACCGCTTTCTTTTGAAAACTGCTAAAGAAACCTTGTTGAACCTTGTCCCCCCATTCTCCTCCTACTGCTCCTTCTTCCTGTTCTCATGACACATACCAAAATCAATTCCCCCCCAGGGGAGCAGGGAAGACTGAGGAGAGGGCCATCTATGTTACTTGTTCAATGAATAAATACTTTATTTAGTCCAGGTTAACCCTGTCCCTTCTGAAATCCAAGGCTTCCTCCTGCCCATCATTTTGTCCAGTTGCATACGCTATGTTTAAATGGATGCAGTGCATGTCAGTTCTGGCTAATTCGATAAGACTTAGTCTGCCTAAAGCAGTAATTTTGGTGTCTGAAGTCCATATTCAGCCCATGCAGGCTTTGTTCCAGCCGTGGCTGATCCCAAGTGCTTCTCTCATTTTTTAATTCCACAAATTCCACTGTTCTCCTCGCGTCAGCCAAAAGAAGGTGCATTTCCCTTCTTTGGTGCCTCTTAGCTTGGCTGGCATTAATACGGTGAAAGGAATAGTTTTCACCCTCAGCTTCTCTTTGATTTTATTAAACTCTTTCAGTTGGGCAAATAGTTTGGAGTTTATATCTGAGAAGAGCTGCAGCTTGAAATTTTTGTAAGGAACACCACCTTCCTTTCTCACTCTCCACAGCAGCCATTATTTCTACTGGTATTTATGAAATGTCATGACATGAAAAGTGGTTGCTCCCATGTGGCTGGATGATCCAGGAGGGCTCAATGAGCCCAATTGATTTTAATCTCCCCCCTAAAGCCCTCTGGCACAAAGAAGGCTGCAAATAGCTCACTGAAAAATTTCTCAGGATGATACCCTTCCAAACCTTCAGGTAATCTGACAATTTTTATATTTTCTCTTTGGCTGTGATTTTCCAGTCTTTGGGTCTGATTCTAGATGCTTGGTGCAAGTCACTGCCAAAGACGACTTCAGCCAAATGCCATTGTGACATGGACCCTACGCCCTATTCTAGACGGGGCAGGGTCTCTGTGGCTAGGTCCCCTGACATAAGACATGCGGACAGGTACATCAACCAAGGACATAACCAAGGGGCATGTCACAAGTCGCAGCCCTCCCCAGCAAGCATAAGTGCCATCCCAAAGCCCTGCAGCTGTGCGCCTCATCCAGTCCATGAGACCCGAATTCAGTGCCATAAACTGGATCTGTATAAAAACCAAGATCTCTGGTAGTCTAGTGCTCCCCACCCACCCACCCAGCAGTACCAGTCCACCTGCATCCCCAGCCCATTCCCAGCTGAGCTGGCTGGCCCACCTCTCACCTCCACGGCCAGCTGCCGACTGAGCACCGAGTGAGTGTTATTGTATAGATGCTCTAAGAAATGAATGAGTATTCATTCATTTCTGAGTGCATCTTTACAGTAAGTGCTCATGTGGTGCTCAGTCAGTGACTGGCCATGGAAGTGAGAGGTGGGCTGTGCCAGTCACCGGCTGGGGATGGGTTGGGGGGACTGGCACTGCTGGGTGAGGCAGGTGGGGGCCACTAGACTACCAGGGATCTTGGGGGGTTTACTTTTTAAACATTTGAGGCACAATATCGGGTCGGGGAATGGATTGGGGGTGACACAGCTGCCCTGTGGGGCCCCTAGTGGTGTGGGGCTCTGGGACATGATGTGTGTGGGCTGATCTGCAGGGCATTTAGGGTTTCAGGGTTCTGGGGGCTGGGGGTGTGAGATGCCCAGCTGAGCATGCCTGCTATGGGGGATTGGAGGCTGGGGGGGGTTGTGGGCTGCCCTGTGGGGTGCCGACGGAGGGTGTTCTGGGCATGGGGGGCCACATCCTGGAGTCGGTGCAGCAGGTCTACAGAACCCCCATAGGATGTATGTACAGTTATTCCAGCTAAATGCTGGTGTAACTTACGTTGCCAGTTCTCCTCTGGGGGTTCTTGTAGAATCCTGACATTGTGGACTTTTTTGCTGCCCTTCTAGAATAGGGAGCAACTGCTGCCGTAAATCCCCTAGTGCCATGTCTCAGGAGGTTTATGGTGCAACTGCTTGTTTAACTGCTCTTTGGTGCAAGTGGCCTGTGACATGTCGCAGGCCATGTTGAAGAATCCTGCACATCACAACTGCTGGCATAACTTGCTACTTGCACCATTCTTTTTGGCGCAAGTGCTATTACGCCAGGCATATCTCTTTTAGAATCAGGCCCTATTTTGTTTTGCAGTTGTTGAATAGTCTTTTCATGCTTATTCACAAGTATTTCCAGTGACACTAAACTATCCTCATTGGTGCTTACTCTGCTCTCAAGATGGTCCTCTGCCCCAGGTCCTTTCATTTTTCAGACACTAGGGTGATGGTGATCTGTATTTTTGCTAGCTTATCGTTAATACCAGTAAATCCCTGCCTTATTTCTGACAGTAGGATGTCTTGTTTATTTGCTGTTCTGTCAGTGGTTTCTCACTGATCGATGACTGCTGCAGTCCCACTTTCTCAGCTTGAGCATCCGCTGATTTCTGTGGCATTTATTTTAGCTTTTGAGAAATACTGTAGGATATTTATGGTGGTCTGATGTCTCTTGCTTGGAGGTCTGCCACCAGTACCTTTTTCTGGTTGCCAGTGTGCTGCTTATAAATGCAGACTGTGAGGTTTTAAATAATAACAATCACAGAGCTCCAATGTAACACTGTTTCCCAGCTGATGGCCATTTTCAAGTACATTTTGTTGTTTATTTTTAAGTTATAGATCTTCCGTATCAGTTGGTTTAAGCTGTATCTAAATGATATGTTAATTTCCTTCATAATGAGTAAATATATAATCTGATTTTGAAGATATGTTTCAATATATGTTAAATGTGTAAATGTCCAATAGTGTGGATTTTATAATTGAAGATTTTATGAATTTTAATATTGTAAGGGTGCCTTGAGCTCCGGAAGGTCACTTTAAAAATAAAGTTTGATGATGATAATACAGGAAAGCATTTCATAGGCATAATGCAATGGTCACCCACCTAAGGCTGGATGCAAAGTATTGAATGTTAGTGAGGAACTGTCAGTCTTGGCTTGAGTACATATCTTTTATCTTATCTGTACCCTGGTTGGAATACATGCACCTAATTGTGACTCCTCCAAAATACTTGTCCCCTGCTTGCATATCTCATTTGAGTTTCCCAGTTGTAAATTTTTATATACGGTAATCTTAGGCCACTGTTATCCACTGTTCTAGCCATTTGTGTAAGAATGCATCTAACTTTCTTACCTGTTCAGCTTAAGCTATTGATCAAGCTTTGGACCTGTTTAATTCATTCACTGGGAATCTTGTCATTTAATGTGTTTACAATGAACAGGACCCATGGTAGAAAGTTCATTTTGATATTTTTGAGAGCATGCATTCTTTGCCCATTGAAATGGGCAACTTGTCCCATCTATCTGTGTCTGTCTTTAGCTGCTGTAAAGAATTTTTGGAGTTTAGGGCTATGGTTTCCTTTCTTGAGGTGCATAATTCAATGCCCAAATATGAGATGCTCTTTGTGCATCATTGAAGGCCTAGGTTTTCTTCTTGGTTCTTTCTGCATAAATTGTTAATGGGAAGTATTTTGGATTTTCACATGTTTAGTTTGTATCCTGATAGTTGGCCGAACTTATTTATGATATTTAGCAGGCATGGTATAGACTTTTCAGGGCGTGTGGTCAAGATCCTCACATCATCCGCATAAGAAGTTATTTCGTATTGTGACTCTAGTTAGTTAATTCCTGTAACCTTGTCATCTTGTATTTTTAATAGTGAAGAACAGCAAAGGCTCCAATGCAGGTTAAACAATGCCGGTGACAGAGGGAAGCCCTGCCTTGTGCCTTTTTCCAGGTTGATAGGGGATGGCCTGAGACTATTTGCAGCCCTTGATGCTTTGGGATGATTGTATACCAGTTTTGGCACATTAAGGAAGACTGGTGGAATGCCGTATTTTCCCAAAATGTTAAACAGTTATGACCATTCTACCAGTCAAATGCTTTCTCAGCATCTAGTGTGACCAAGGCAGCGGGGATCTTTAAATTACTTACTATGCCTGTCAGATAAGTCATTTTCCTTGTATTGTCAAATATACACCACCCTACCATAAATCCTGTTTGCTTGAGACTGATTAGGTATGACATTACTTTTTGTATCCTCATGGCAAGAATTTTCTCAAAGATTTTAACGTCTGTGTCCAATAAAATATTTCGGTCTGTAAACATGCACTATAATGGATCCGTAGCTCCCACATTTTTCTTTGTTTTTGTTGGATTTCAAGATGAGTGTTATTACCACTTTCACCATTGAGTCAGGTAATTTTCCTTTTTCCAATGCTTCTGTGTGTACATTACGTAGTACAGTGACTAGTTCACTTATGAATATTTGGTAACAGTCAAATGAAAACCCATCCTTGCCAGGATCTTCCCCCTAGGAAGGTCACAGGTGGCTTTAACTATTTCCATGGTTGAGATCTCCATTTGTAACACCTCTTTCTGTTCTTCTGTCGCCATAGGAAAAAGTATGCCTTCCAGGATGTTTCTACAGCATCAGTTCATTCTTTTTTATATAGATTGGCGTAAAAGTCTTTAAAACATTTATTTATTCTGGTTGCCTCAGTGATACATTCCTCAGTATTCTGTCCTTCTATCATTGTGATTTGAGTTCTTGTTCTCTCTTGCTTCAAGTGTACAGCCAGAATTTTGATTGCTTTTGGACTATTTGATATATAATTAGTTTTCATCTTTCTGTATGTGAGTTCTGTGGCATGTCTTACATTTTCATTATATTTTTTTCCACACACTTGCCCAAGTATTCCATACTTCATCTGAAGCGTCTTCTGATAATGCTTCTTCTGCTTTCTTGATTTCCCCCATAATTTCCTTCTTTTGGCCAATTATTTTTTTCTTTTCACTAATGCAGATGGCAATACATGCCCCTCTGACTGTACATTTGAGAGCTTCCCAATTGGTGGCCCAGCTTGTATCTCCAGGTATGAACTAATATTCAATTCTTAAAGCCATCTTGTGGGCATTTGATCTGAAGGAATAGTCATTAACCGCATGATTAAGCACCGTTCAGGTATCTATCATACTGTGTTCTTCCAGGAAGAATGTTAACACCTTAGCACTTGAAGTGCACACTCTCCTTGGATTTGTACTGTCCATTGTAGGGTCTAGTGTAAAGTTCCTACTTCCCTCCATAATTGTTACATAATCTGTAAATATCATCTGGTTTTCATTTAATTGTTTGAAGAATCTTGATGATCAAGCCTTCCATCTGGGTGTCTCCAGATATATTCTTCTTCAGAGTTTATGTTTCTGTGTGTTAGAATCTGTGTGCCTCCTCTTTTCCTGCTTTCTCCTCCACCATATGATTTTCCTACCAAGTTTATCCTCATCATCTGTGCTCTGCCGCATTTCGTGTGTATTTCCCAAATGCAAGATATTTGTAAATTATTTATTTTAAGATGTTGTAATACCTCCTGTCTTCTGGGACCTGTTTGCATCCTTTTAACATTCTATGTTGTGCTTGAAAGGCTGATATCACCCATTACTTTTTTATTGCTTTCCTTTCAAAGCAATCTCCCTCTCATATTTGGTTTAATGTTAAAATTAGTGTCAGTTTTCTCCCCCATCTATGAATATTTGGGGTCTGAGCTCCCTTTTGTCACTTTTGGACCTAGTAAGAACCTAATCCAGACCATACTGTCACAGATCATGGGACACATATCACCTCCCATTGCGCCCTCCCCACACACATGCATATGCATATTTCTTCACTTTTGCTACACACAATAGGAGAGAGAAACAAACATGAACCAGAACCCTGCCCCATAGGGTATGGCATCTCCTAACACCTTTCTAATTCTATTTGATGCACAGTTTTCTGTTCTCTTTTCGTACTATTTTTTGACTGTAACAGAGCCTCAGATTACAAATCACAAAGCCCTTTACAACTTCAAATCTAACTAAACTTTGATGGATATACATTAAACACAACCCCCATGTATATAAGGTACATATGTGGTGACGGAATGTGGTCATATTGATTAAACCTTGTTTGTTTTTTCATCATACACACTTTGCAGAGTTCTCTTGTTTTTAACCATTTCCTTCATGCTCTACTAAACAGTTAAGATAGATCAGCATTTGTGTTTGGGTGGGCCCTTGTGAGAATCTGTGGGTGTTAATATTCATTCACCTATATAGTTGTATAAGCCATTTTAGCTCTTGTATGGTCATCAAACCCATATATATACCCTCTATGACTTGCACTTCTATTAATACATTTCTTCTGTATGGAGAATTTTCCAGTGGGAGGAATCAAACTTGTTAGTCTAAGGGCTCTTATGTTTCTTTATCAGTTACAACAGTTCTGTTAGTGTGACCTGTACTGTTATTTATATAGTACTAGATGACTATTCTGATATTTGAATAGGGTTGTCTAGTATAAACTAGCTTTAACTGAGTAAGTTTAGGCATACCATCTGTTGTCATGTTCCTCGACATACATGAGGTTACTCACATCCTTTGTTGGATCCTGTCCCAGATTGCAATGGTGATTGCTCACATTTGTAGAGGCTGCAGCATAAGTTACAGGAATCCTTCTTAGGGAAGGCTTTAATATAGCATGGCTGTAATATAGCATGACTGAAGGAGGTTTTAATTAATTGAGCTTTCCAGCCTTCCTCATTGCAGTCATTGATCCTTAGTGATCTTCCTACTCCGTGCTACAGGCCCAACTGTGCAAATGGCACAATGTTCAATCATCATGCAGGACTTAGCCCCATCTCTACTGCTGTGCTACATCTCAGACTGCATCCATCATGGAGGGGACAGAGTCCAACATGGTGACTCATAGACCTGGTAAGCCTGAGGTTCTCGCAAAAGTTGCTCTTCTTTGTGCTTCTGTTAAACATTGACTTAGTCAAGGTAAGACAACCATGTCAAGTGCTGGGGCTGCAGGCAGAGCCAAACCCATGATAGTGTTAAGTACCTTGTCATTTCTTACTGTCTTCTTTATGAGTGGGGTCTGAAAGGACTTGTAGCAATGGTTGTGCTTTACAGGTCAGTTAGTCTGGGACCCATACCTTCTACTGTTAGATGAGACGGTCTCTTATAAGGGAAGGTGTTAAGAAAGATTTTGGCAATTTCAGCCTCTGCTGATTCCACATTGTTAAATGTCTGTACTCAGTTGTTTAGCTTAACATGCAGCCTAACTGGGTACATTAAGTAGAACTTGCCATTTATTTTGTACAGACCAGCTTTTATGTCCACAGATCTATCTCTTTTCTCCCAAACTCCCAGGCTGTGGTCATTGAATAATTTTTTTAATTTTATTCTTTTTGGTAACCAGCTAAGGCCCACTAGGCACAAGTGCCTGTTTTCAGGATCAACCCGGGAACACAGGGGGAAGTTAAGTGACTTGCTTGGAGTCACACAGTATGCAACTGAAGGTTGTAAGACTCAAACTCAAGTCTGCTGGATATACTGTATCACACTCATTCATAGCTCATTACTCTAACCTCTAGGCTAAATTTAATGTTGAAGCCCATGTAGGTTAAGCTCTGTAGTTCCATAGCCTGTTGTTGTACAGTACATGAATCCTTTCTTGAAAATTAGTGAAAAGGAAAATGAGAACCCGTGGACATTCTTTTGGACTGATTCTCAATGTGAGGCTTCTATGGGTTCACTCTTTGGAGTACTCTGTTTTCCTGAGTTGGCAGATTGAATAGGCTTTTCAGTACTGTTTGGATGAATTTAACATTGTTTTTGCCATCTTTACCTTCCGGGACCAAAAGAATAGCAGATTGTTTCTGTGGTAGTGGTTCTCCTGATACTCCATTTTCTGTGCAGTTTTCTTTAGTTTTCTTGAATCTTCTATGTGCTCTTCCTTTTCCCTGTCTAGTGCTTTTTCCATACAAATGATGCTAGCCTCAGAGTCATGTATTGTCAGTTTGTGGTGCTCTACAGTTTTTAAAATGTCTTTCATTTCATCCAGTACATCTGTGAGTGTGGTCCTTAGTGCTGCCATTTCCAGTAGTATCCTCAATAGCTACTCCACTATCACGCTAAATCCTTCCCCTCTGTCACTCGTCGGTGTCATACTGACCTTATGCCATTTTGCTTCTTTCCTAACAGAATTGGGGCTACTGAAACCTATTTTATGAGTCCTGCATTTTGCTTCTGGTATGGCCCAGTAGCTTTTCCGGCCCTTTCAAAATCTTGTTGTAGCTTCAAAGTCTAAAGAATTCTTAGCTTTGCTTGGAGGGAAGCGGAGTTCTAGCAGGCAGCTTTCACTCACCCAGGCAGCATCACATGCAGGGTTTTAAATAATTGATTAGCAGTTTTTTTCTTGGGACAATACTAACTGTACTGAAAGTATTTACACAGATTTTCTTGAAGTGTTATATTTGTTAAACACAGTGATGCAATTGCTATGCATTTTCACAATGTTTTAGCACTTTTATGAGCAAAACGCTAATCAATTTTTAGAGCTAAATAAAACCCTGACATGACTTGTCTGATCAGTTCTATTTTTTCTGGCAGCTTCTGTGTAAACAGAACAAAGCACATCTCTGTTCAGCAGATAAACATCAGCTTTATACAAAAGCAATTGTTTGACTCAAAGATTTACTTTTACCAGTAGCTCATCATTTTGTATGAGGGCAAAAGCCTCTCTCTGCTTTTCCTGGAGTTGGAGGAATCTGGCTGGCAGTGTGCCAGGAAGCAAGGAAGGATATCCCACCCACTTGATATGCGGGGAGGTGGAGCTCACCCAGTGCATCATGGCACATATTGTGGACTCATGGAGAAGATGGTGAAGAAAATGGTGGAAAACCCAGACCAAGGCTGGATCATGGCCTGGTCCCCCATATGCCCCACCTCCAGGTCCTATAGCAGAGGATGGCAAAGCATGAGTAAGTCCCAGAGAAGCCAAGTGATGGGGCGGGGGAACCTGTCTTGATAGGGGCAGATCAGGAAATAAGGAGATATAGTGTATGGTGAGGACTTGTTGTGTATGAAAATGAGTGGCTTTCAAAATGTTGTGGTACCACAGTTCAAAAGGTCATGGAATGTGACTGTGTCCTACTGTGGTACAACAACATTGAGAACCTCTAGAGGCTCCATGTGCTAAATGCCTGTGGCAACACAAACTGCAGGATCAACCAGATAGAAACTCAGGGCAGTGGCTGCAGCACAATCACTCAAACCAGCCATGACCAAAACAAATCCTACAGATGTAGGATCAACCAGTTATGACAAAAACATGCTGGATTAACCAGATATTTTCACTTGTACAACAAAAACAATGCAGGATCAACCAGATATTTCAAATTACTTACAAAAGCAAACACAATTCTCCAGGACGATTCCTCAGAGTAAATCCTTTTGCTTAGCAAGAAATATGACCACCATGTTTTTTTTTTTTTTTTTTTTATTCTTCCACATGCAACTAACAACCAATGAGCACCCATGCTATAGAGGTAGGGATGTCTGGCCCCTAATAGCCACTTCACTGACCTAGCAATCAGCCTACAAACCCAGAATAAGCAGCAGCAGCAACATTTCTTTTTTCTGTAAAAAAAAAAAAAGATTAAACTCTTTTCTTAATTTACTTTTAGGGGCACCATACACTATAAAAAATAGTGGATGGGCAACTCTATGCTCAACCATTGTGTTGTGCCACAGAGGGGTTCTGATTCCCACAGATCTCTCAAGCTTCACCCTCAAGGTCACAGGGAATCAGAACCCCTATGTGGCACAAACACGCTGTGCATAGTTCCCCATTCACCGTTCTCTACAAAGTACTGATTAAAAAAAGAAGAAGAAACCAGTAGACAACAAATTCATGTACCGTATACCACACAATCAATCTTGTGACAATAGAGGACTGAAAACAAAATCTAATGCAGACAACATGTGGAATCAAGCTGAGCTTTAAAACAGAACCAGATAGACAAGAGCAGTTGGTCAAGGCATGGTAGGCATAACACAGAAAGAAGACAAACAGTAATTTACACAAGCAGATCAGGAAGCAGAGCTAATCAAATATGAGTTTTATGGACATCTACAGTGATTAGGTGAGTAGTAGTGGGTACATGCTGGACCCAGTTTTGCTTCCGATCTGCAGAAAATTAAGGGGGTAAAAACTAGTTTACAAAGGTTATTTTTCAAGATCTGCACTTGCTGCCAGTGACATGGTTGATAGATGGTGTAGGGCTTTTGTTCTCTTAATAATTATTATTGTTTTCAAACATATAAAATGACACAATGCAGGATTACAGTCATTTTACATAACATGTCAAGAACACAGTGTCTTAGGTCCAGAGAAGGAGATTTACCATAGCTTAGTCTATCACCCACTGAAAAATTAGTATTCATAACACTTATATATAACAAGGAGTAGCACCTACGAAGGCATGAATCCTGTATATAACAAAAATCAAACTGAAACAGGGTATGATAAGGTCATAGCCTGGGGTGATAGTCTCTGTCCTCCACACAAAAGAAATAAAGAATATCAAATGATAATCAAAGGGACCAGACAGATTTTCTACAAGAAAGCCATTATTCTATACTGGATCAGTCAGTGTGACTGATGTAAGCGGAACACTACCACGTCACAGCAAGGGAGCGGATAAACAATGGTATGCCAGAGAACAGGCTATATACATCAGCCTATTCCAGGTCTGGGTTTCAAATATGTGATGAAGAGGTTCCAGCAGGAGTAATATGCAGTCAGTGTATTGGCAGTGACATGTGACATATGGTCAAGTGCTGCCATTTGAGTAAGAGAATGATATAGCTCTGAGAGGGAGGGGACCTCTATGGTCCTCCAGTGGCAAAGGATAAGACATTTGGCTTGTATGCTGAGAAGAGCAAGCCAACATCACTGAGGAGCAGACAGTCAGGGTGCCTGTGGAGGGATCCCTAAGACCCATAACATGGGGTCCTGCTGAATCTCTAAACCAGTGATGAGAGTGGCTAGTTGGCAAACAGCCATCCGGAAGAGAGCAAGAAGGAGGCATTTCCATAATATATTACACAAATCCCCCACTGGTGTCTGGCACTTCCAACAGTGGTTATTATTTATAAGGTTAAGTTTGTAGAGTACATCTGGTATCCTATACCAGTGATGAAGGATTTTGTTTTGCATGAGTTTCCTCCACATATCTGGATAGCTTACATGAGCCAATTGCCAGCATGCTCACCATTGGGCATCATCAATAACAACTTTAAGTGCCTTTTCCCATTTGCACTTGGTGTCCAGAGACTGGGAGGGGATCCTCTCCCTTAAGGCCGCATATATTTTGCTAGCCTGTCCTTTATTGGGAGCAAGCCCTTATTCAAGCTTATGGGACCTCCCAGCTCCTGATGGAAGTCATCTAAGATATGATGTTAAAGAGCTTCAGAGCTGTAGGTATCTCCAGAAGTCTGACTTCCCCAGCCTTTCTTAGTACTAAGCTCTTGAAATGATTGCAGGCCCTGTCCCATCCCATCCAGGACATCTGCCAGGACAGCAATACCTTTTTGCTCCCACTGACTTCAGGAAATTGCTTGATTTCCAATCAGAATATGAGTATTGCTAAAAATTGGGGTATGGGTAAGGGGCCTAGGATTCTCTTTAAGCCTAGTATGCACCTTATTCCATATTGTTGGGTGGGTTGTCAGGGTTTTAGGCACGGATTTGTATATCAGAAGGAATAGGTTGTGCAGTTGTGCCATGGAATGTTCCATGTGGAGCCACTGAGGGGAAACAGGAGATATCTCAGTGAACCATTTTAAGATTTGTGCTGCGGAGTAGGCCCATTTATATCCCTCTCTATCCAAGGTAGGCCCCAGCCCATCCTTCCAGTGGGAGCGTAATTTGCTCCTACTATAGCGGAGTTTCTTTTGCTCCCACAAACAGTTACCTATAACCTTATCTATGGTCTGATACCACTTAGTAGTTAAGTCTAAAGGGATGTGAGAAAGTGGGTATAATATCTTGGGGGCTGTGATCATTTTGAGAGCCGAAATTTTACCCTCAAGGGTAAGGTTTAATGTCTTCCACCTATCTAGCTCAGTTTTGAGTTCATTAATTAGTGGCTTTAGATTGAGATCCCACATTTTGGAAAAATCTGGAGAGATGTGTACACCCAGATATATCAAAGATTCTGATGCCCAATGAGGCCAAAGGGAGCTATCAGGTTTTGAGTGCAGATGGGGTTCAGGGGGAGCACTTCTGTCTTGGAGCAGTTCATTTTCAGCCCAGAATAACCTTGAGAGTCAGAAGGGTAAGAAGGGCCAGAACTGATATACTGACGTCCATGACAGGTACCAACAGATCATCTGCATACATAAGGGTAGTATTCAACCAATCACCAACTGGGATACCTTGGATATTGGAATGTTGCCATACAGCAGCCGCCAGTGACTCTACTGCCAAAACAAAAAGCAGGGGGGGGGACAACGGGCAGCCCTGCCTGGTGCCCCAGCCCACCTAAAAGGGTTCAGACAGCACTGTATTGGTTAGGATTCTGGCTGTGGGTTGGTTATATAAAGCTGAAAGCCATTGTCTGAAACAGTCCCCAAATCCCAGGTGCTGGAGGACCAGGGTTAGGTAATTCCACTCCAGAGAGTCAAAGGCTTTTTCAAAATCAATAGCAATTGCTGCCACTGGAGTGGGAAGTGCCCTGGCTTGGTATATGAGGCTCATCATGGATCAGATATGGTCCCTGCTATATCTTCTGGGAACAAAGCCTACTTGTGAAGGATGAATAAGGTGTGGGAGGAGAGTATTAACCCTAGAGGCCATGATCTTGGCAAATAGCTTGCTATCAGTATTAATTAGGGATATGGGTTGATAGCTCAAAGGCAATGTGGGGTCCTTCCCTTTTTTGGGGAATCCCATGATAACTGCTTCACGTAGAGTGGGAGGAAATGTGCCAGCCAGAAGCACATCATTAATCACTGCGCTGAGGAATGGGGAGATTTGGGGAGCAAGAAGCTGCCAGAATTCAGCTGGGAATCTGTCCCCCTCTGGGGCTTTGCCAACGTTCATAACTTTTAGGGAAGTTACCACTTCAGCCGGGGAAATGGGCTGGTCCAGTACAGCAGCCTGTAAGGGAGACAGCTTAAGTAATTGAAGGGAGAAGAGGAAGGCTTTCACCTTTTCTGAATCCATGGTTCTAGAGGAGGAGTATATGGTACTATAAAACCTTTTCATTATTAAATTGATTTGCTGTGATTCGGTACAGGTCTTCCCTGTCTGTTCCTTAACTCAGCTATATGTCATTCAGCTTGCTGCTTGCACAGCCGATATGCTAACACCTTGCCCCACCTTCCCCTTCCTCTCAATACTTATGTCATAGGTGTAAGAAAGCAACTTCCGCTTTGTGAGCCAACAGATCATTAATTTGCAGCCCGAGTTGAGTTATTTCCTTACCCAGAGGGGAATCCAAAGAAAATTTACATGTGTGTTTGGCTTGGCATTCAAGGGGTTTTCATTTTATCTCCAGGGTATGTTGAAAGAGCTCCCTTCACTTGTGACATTTAGCCACAAAGCCAATGATGGCCCCCCAAAGGGTGGTTTTCAGAGCCTACAAGGTAGTCCCCGGAGAGGTATCTGATGTGGAGTTGTCAGTCAGAAAAAGGGCCATCTTCACAGCAGCCCAGGCTGGGAAGTCTGGGTCCCTGAGAAGGAGGGGGTCCAGCTTCTAGCTGGAGAAATTACGGGAGCTGGTGCCCCAAGTTATATATATCTGCACTGGTGAATGGTTGGAGATATACATGGGCATAATCTTTGAGTCCACTGCCCATTGGCTGATCTGTGATGACATCAGCTAATAGTGAAGTCTGCTGTGGGAGCCATGTACTGTGAAGCAGAAGTAGTAGTCTTTGTCCCTTGGATGACACAATCTCCAGATGTCAGTCAGTCCCATGTCAATCATCAGCTGCTGTAAGGCGAACCAAGCTTTGGAATGCTGCTCATGGGACATGGTGCTATGATCCAGCTGTGGTATTAAGGCAAGGTTAAAATCACCTCTAACCAACACCGGGACAGGAGTCAAAGAAAGATCACTCAAAGCCTGAGCGACCTCACGGTAGAAGTCAGGAACGTCCTCATTCTGCTCATATACATTACCAAGGATGAGGGGGCCTTCTGGGGTGTCCATAAGGACCAACACCCACCTCCCAGATGTGTCCTTTTTAAGTTGGGTAAGTTTCCACTTCAGGGATTTATGCAGGAGTATGGCCACTCCTCTTTTTTGGTGGGGGCTGAGGAAGAGAAAACCTGTCCCACCCAATCCCTGGCCAGCAAATCACTATCCTGCTTATTTAGTTAGTTTCCTACAGGAACACTAGCATAGCCCTCAGCCTCTTAAGATGTGCCAACACCTGTTTACGTTTTATCGGAGTATTTAACCCCCGAACTTTCCAGGTGTACCCTGTAAAATCACCCATGATCATGAATGACGGGGGACACGAACAGAAGAGAAATGTCACCATCAAAAATAGAGGCCAAGGGACCAGTTAGCGCTCCATGTAGGCAGTCCTTGTTTAACCTTCTCTGTGTGAAGTGCAATTGTTTTAGCCATAACAACCCATGCAATTCCCTATATACTGTCTGGTCCCAAAACAATAGATAACCATAACACGGGCAACTGTCCCGAACGGTATTACAACTATTTACATCAATAACATCCATAACGTAGGAAAAACCAGTAAGGAGAGACACAGTTAGGCTGGCAAACCATTCGACAAGGTCACCCATGTTTCTCTTGTGGGGGGAGGATAAAACAGATACTCCATCAACTGTAACAACTGAGCCTTGTCACGGCCACCTCCCATTAGCTTTTACACTGTGGGAATAATCATGGGGAGTGACACAAATCTCTATGGCAGGGCCTCTCAGGTGACGGTCGTGCCGCAAGGATGATGCAGGATGAGTGACCGAGGATTAGGAACCTCCCAGCCCCAGTGAAGGTCACTCTCCTACAGACAACAGGGATCAAAATAAACAGAACCCAGAATGTCCTGAGTAAGAAGGGAGCAAGACAAGCCAGCTGCAGAGAAGCGCCTCTGTATATGAGATAAGGGGAATGGACATCATGTCCATGCAGAAAGTGGCTTGCAAGGTCATAATGAGAGACAAACAGCTGGTCTGCAGATATAATTTGCAGTCAGCTAAATTATATATCATGGGAACTTTATATGTCTCTATGATAGCTGCCACATCATTTCAGCCTGTACAGAATGTTAGGGCAGTTTAAAGTTACTTCTGCCAGGGATATGAACATCAAAGGTTTAAGTCTGAGCTGGAGAACTGCCAGAGTCAAGATGGAGCAGCTGCCATAAATAACACCTAATGTCAGTAAGCGATGCAAGAATCAGTGGGCGTTTTCTGCCAGGAAGACTGGATGATCCACCAGACAGAGAGAAGGGGGTGGGCGCTTTAAACCAAGAGCTCCAAAGCAGAGCCTGGAGGCCTGCTGCTTCTCACTCATCCCCACCCCAACAAGTCAACAATCCAAGTACTTGTCTGATTAATTCTGGTTAAGGTTCCATCACCTACTAAGCCCGGCAGCATCAGGGATCCAGTGGCAGAGTCCATGTCGGGTTGAGATGAGCATACAGCTACGACGTGTGATTCTCTGATCACCGGAACTGGCACTGTCCCACCTGCATCCACCTCAGCCCATGATCTCTGTGTTGGCGGGGAACTCTCTTGGCCTGAGGTAAGCTTGGGATTGTAGGCCCCATCTGATTTCAGGGAGGTGCTGTCTGGTTCTCTTAATGGAGAAAAGCAATTAGGAGTATAGTAACGCTGCAAGTCTCTGTCATCGAGTCCATACCTTCCTCCTTCTTCTGATCGGCTGGGTGCTGGTGCCGCTCATGGCGGCTTGGTGTATATCGCTTCTTGGACAGCGGAGAAAGGGAAGCCTCAAACACTCAGACCTCCGAGCTGGCTGGCGTTTGGGACGAAAAGAAGAGACTCCCTTTTTGTACTGCTTGGGCCCGTGAGTTGTGCTGTCAGGCCGCAGATCTGCCAGGGCCGCTAAAGTCCTCCGGGTAGGTTCTTTTTAGAAAGTCCATTATGCTTTCCGACGTTGAAAACAGGAGTGGGTTGCCATTATACATGGCCTGCATTGTAGCTGGTACCACACAGAGAAGGAAAGATTGTGGTAATGCAGGATTTTCTAAGCCTCTGTATAGGCTTTGTGCTGCTCATTAAGCTCCCTAGAATAGTCTTGAAAAATCTGTATTCTTTGACCACGTCAGTTGAGAGGGCCCTTGTCTCTGGTCAAAGCTGTTACAATATCTTTTTACCGGTAGTCTAAGAAGCAAGCCAGAATAGGTCATAGGCAATCACCAGGCTTTGGTGGGGAAGCAAGAGAGTGATGGGCCTGCTCTATCTGTAGTATAGTACTGGGCGGAAAATCAAGCAGTTGTGGGAGGGTAACTTGTAGGAAACTGACTGTGTCTTTTTGTTCGGCGCCCTCCAGAAAGTTGATAAATCGCAGGTTATTGCGATGACTGCCGTTCTCCAGATCATCCACTTTATGTTGTAGGAGACAGATTAGGTGAACCTGCTCTCTTGTAGTAGCAGAAATGTCCTGTATGGCGGCATTATGAGCTGCGAGATGTTGCTCCATTTTGAAAATACAGGATTCAATCGCTTGCAGCATTTTGGTGTTTGTGTTAACAGCTAGAGTCATTTGAGACATCTGTGCAGCAGTTGACTAAACATTTGCTCTGTTTTTGTACAGTTAGCACCAGCCAAAGCAGAAGATGCCATCTTGCAGACCTGAGATGTTGCCGAGAATACGAAAATGCAGCCAACCTACCCTCCTGGACCGAAATAAGGTAGGTGATCAGACGGAGGTATGTCTCACTGCTGTTATGTGTAAAGGTAGGGTGCAGAAATATTCCCCAGTTGCTGGATCACGTAGGATTCTGTCCCACAGTGAGAGGAGCTAAGCACTTAGGCAGCTATTCTGAACCAGGGCTAAGCCACGCCCCGGTGTAGGTCTTTTGTTAACATATAAAGCCCTGAATGGTTTGGGGCCTCTGGTTCTTCCATGACCTGTTAGCTACCTGCACAGGTGTCAGGGATATGTGTTCCGCAGGTCAACTTCTTTTATGTGTTCCAAAGTTATGTCTGAAATCTGCTGGTGACACAGCCTTTTCAGTGGTGGCCAAAGGTTATGGAATGCACTCACTTTAGTCATCCAGACTGCCCACACAAATACCTGTTTCAAGAGCAGACCAAAAACCTGGTTAGCTTAACTAAACTGATAATATGATAGCATGAATGATTCCTGGCTTATATTAGCCTCACTGCATATTGTATGGATTTTAATCTTACAATCTGTATATACTGTATTGTTTCTATTCACTTTCTATGTCTACTGAATATTTGCTTAAAGTTTTATGTTTGGAGTCTGTAAAGTGCCTTGATCAACAGAAAATCATTTATAAATAAAAAAAATCTATATATCTAAATAAAAAATCTGTCTATCCATCTATTTATCTGCCTGTCTGTCTGTCTGTCTGTCTACCTCTGTCTACAGTCTATATCTCTCTGTCGGTCTATCTCTCTATCTACAGACAGTATCTAACAATCTATCTATCCATTCATTCATCCATCTAGCTACGAACAGTATATATCTATCTACAGTACCTATAATATATATCTAGCTCTCTATCTGTATACCTGTCTACAGACAGTATATCTATCTGTAACCCCCTTGTTACTTGGGTTACTAGAATCCCAGTAAGACCTAGTGGTAGGCAGGGAGGGCAGCTTGTGAAACTCCAGTTAAATGGATTTCACACAGTCTCACTCTGTTCTCAGTCTCAGCTGAGATTGAGGGATGACATCTTCATAGAACTCTCGCAGCTGCATGAGCCACACTGGAATGCTGCAGTTGGAAGTTAGGATAGAATGTTGGGGATTTTTGAACAGAGTCTGTGTGCAGTCTTGGAGAGAGGAGCAGCACAGCAGTCTGTGTGCAGGCACTCAGAGCCTTAAGCTCTGTTTTAGGGAGTTAGCACCAGCCAAAGCAGAAGATGCCATCTTGCAGACGTGAGATGTTGCAGAGAATATGAAAATGCAGCCAACCTACCCTCCAGGACCGAAATAAGGTAGCTCCCTACTGTAAGGGAGGTGTGTGTTTCACTGAAAGAAGAACACAGTAAGCGGATTGTTGAAGTGGTGGAGACCACTGTTACTGGTCCATGTGCCCCATCCCTGAGGGGATGGGGGTGGAAAGGTTTGCCTGTTTTCCAGTGGCAACCCTCCTGGTTCTGGCTAAGGAAGACAATGCTGCCTATTTCAAATTGTGCTGCAGCACCAGAAGCTGTGGGAGAGAAATTCCTGTGAGGAATCACCTGTGGGGGACCTGCAACTAAAGGGTGTGTTCGCTCTGACATAGGGCCTATGTTTTCACCTGAACTGTTGAAACATGGGGATTGGACTACTTAATCTGTAGGAGGTCTAGTGTAATAGACATTGCCGGTTAACTCAAGTAGGTTCAAGTCCAGCACCAAAGAGTGAAGTAAAGTGGGGATTGGACTGCTTAATCAGTGGGGGGCCTAGAGTAATGGGCTAAGCCAAGTAAAAGTATGTTAAAGTCCAGCACAATGGGAAAGCCTTAATCTACATTGCCAAGCTTTACAGAATGAGATGTTTAATGTCCAGAGAAATGGCCGGGAATGAATTGTGGAAGCGAGAGGTGGGAGCCCCCCCAATCAATAGTAACCAAATTCACCTCTACAGATTTGCTTTGTGGCACCTTTACTTTCTCTCAGGTACTTGGCCAGTGCCTGAGGAAAGTAACTAGACATGGGATTAAAAGGAGAACTCCCTGATAGAGCTGAGGTGCTCTTAAGTGCTTAAGTGCTCTTGGCTCTAGAGAGCCACCAGAAAAGGTTTCCATGACATATGGAAGGTATCCGAGTGGCCGGCAGGGGAGCCAAGCAGGGACAACCCAGAATAGTGTAAAAGTTCAGACTGTGTACCCAAAGCAGTGTGCAAGTCCAGGCTGTGTGCCCGGTGGGTTCAGAGCATGAGGGCTAAATTGTTGAGGAAGTGTTCTTGGTTCTTTTAATCTGCATTACCAGGAGTGTAGCCCCGTGGAGGTCCAGCTATGCTTTGTTTATTCTGTTTGGATGTGAATAAAATGCCACACTTTAGAATCCCACTTCTGGCATTGGACATTACAGTTATTGCTTCCTGTGTTTGGAATTACTTGGGTGCTCCTGGGCAGAGTAGCCAAACCTAGCCTTTGCGCCGAGTGACCTATTCCTCCCCGAACCCAGTCCCCACCTGGTACTATTGTCAGATTTAAACAGCATACCACCTGTCATTTGCAAAAAGGCAGGGGTGGGGGGCTTACAAAATGGAGGCACCACTTTGGATTTTAAATTTAGGGAGGAAAGGTGCTCGGGCAAGTGGCTAGCATTTTGGTTATCTGGCAGTGGGTAGCCCCAAAAAAAGCTGAAGCAAGGTTAACTAGTGTGCCGCTGTATGCTGTTGTCCATGTGCTGCTGTTAAATGCCAACTGTTTACCAAGGAGCAGTAAAACCTGAGAGAGTATGCCCTTGTCCTGCATCAAAAATTTACAGCATTTTGCCAGCTTTTAAAAAACTATGTGACAAAGAAAAGTGTGGAAGACTAGGGGTAGCAACAGAAAAATTGTGCTCTGGACGTTGAAAATGCTTTCTAGTGAATGGAGAGACTTGCTGTGTTAATGGCCATGACAAATGGTTGAAATGGGCTCCTGCCGTGGAGTCAGTTCAGAAAAAAAAAAAAAAAAGTGGTTTTGCAGTTTAAATTTGCCTGTTCGATGATCGCCGTGAGGAGAAGAGCACTCGCGAGGGAAAGAGGTTCATTTGCATGGGGTCATGTGATTGGTGAGACTGCAATCAGTCCCACCCCCAAGCCAGCTCTACAGCGATTGCCCAGCATTCAAGAGGGAGTGTGAGTGGAGTGTGTGTACTGGCTTACCGGAGGAGCATCGCGGTGACTGAAAGCACTGTAAAAGTTTAAAAAAAATCTGACTTTTCTGTCTAAATTCGAGCTCAACCCGCATCTTGATCGACTGGACTGTGAGTGCGGTATTCAGAGGGACGATTGGCAGGACTGCCAACTCACCTCTGTTCAGAGGCCTCCAAGACTGGCTGCAGGCCATTTTCCGTCGCAGCAAACAGCTACTGATAACAGTGAGTAGCAACAGAAATAATTGCTCAAACAAGTGATTTTTGCCAAAAGCCAGCTGAATCTGTGTGCAGCAGTGTAATCACGTTGCAATCAAAGACTGTGTTAACTTTACCAGCAAAAGCAAGCCTTTTAAGCCATCGACTGTGAGCATAGTTATGGGTTCAGCATCAGTGTAAGTTTCAAAGCCATGAGAGAGACTGTGAGTTGTATCAAGATATGCAGCAAGAGTTACAGGCAATCCTGTGCTTGAAATACTGAGGCTTTAAGGGACTGTGAGCTAGAGCAATGTCTTCAGCAAGTGAAAAGTCCATGGTAAATCATATAAATGTGCTAGGAAAAAGAACAGTGCAAGTTTGTGCAGTTTGAGCAAAGTTATCAGTAGATTGTGTAAATCGGATGCGCAGTAGCTTGACCCAGTTTCAGAATGTTGATGCTTAGGAGTGCTGCCGCTGCCATTACAGGGTGGGGTAGTAATGTAAACACAGCAGCAGAGGAGCCATTTTGAAAGTGAAAGAAAGTGTTCAGTGATGTGGGACTTTCAATAACAGTGAGTGATTGTTTGTTTTTCTCTGCAGTCATGGCCTCAGGACCAGCCCGCTACCCGGATCATGACTGGGCTGTGGTAGCAGCAGAAGTAAACAAGTTAAGGGACATTGAGAGGTGTTTCTATAGAGGATAACTGCCTCCTCATGTGGCGATTCCTGGATACCCAGTGCAAGTGTGCTTTATATGCTTAAATGCTGGAAGGGACATCTTCATGGTACCTCACTGTTAGGGGTGCTTAGAGAAATACGGCTTGTTTAAAGTGCCCAAGATTCATTTGGCTCCCACATGGACAAAAGTTCAAGAATCTGCAGTTGGCAGCACACTGCACCAGGCGGATCCTGTTGGAGAAGGCCCCTTGGGGGAGAGTGGCACAAAGCTAGAGGGTGCAGATTTTCAGACAGAGCAATATGCTGATGTTTCGGATGCTGGATCGCAGATAGACAATTCAGGCACAGCATCAGTCGACCCTTGGAGGGGCCTAGCCCAAGTCTCATAGGAGAAGATGAGATGAGGGAGGCCTTTGAATGGGAGGTATCGACCTCCACGCCCAGCAAAAAATGGATAGTCTCGGGAGTGAGGATGACGGCTCACTCCTGGGTACAGATTTTCAGTGAGGAAGAAGAAAAAGAGGGGGAACCTATGTGGCCTTGTGAAAAAGGAACGGGTACACAGCCTCAAGCTCTTGCCTCAGAGGAATGCATGAAAGAGAATGGTGATTCCACTGCCCTGGCTGTGCAAGAAGAAGTCAGGGATCCATTCTTTGTCTCTTTGAGAATGCGTAGTTGGCAGAACCAGGACTGGCCACCCCCAAGCCAGGCCAGCAGTCTCAGGTTGACCAAAGCTAGTAAAGAGGAGAGACTGGTTCGTAGGAAGGTGAATGAAATCTATGGGATGTCCTTTCCTACCTTTCCTCGGAGAGTCTGGGAGGAGATTGAGAATAGCAGGAAATTCCTGGATTTGGGCCGAAGCAATGAAATGTGTGCATCCTGGTGCAAACAAGCATGTCAGGAACAGAATGTTTCATGAAAAATACAGCCAGTGGAAAAGAGGCAGGACACTGTTATTGGACAATGTTTGAATAGTGGAGTGAGAGGGACGTGAAACCTTTCACAATGTGAATTATGTGCACCCAGACGGGGTAATAATTCAAGCTCCTGACCCATTGTGCTATTGGCCATAATGCAAAGACCTCCATGCAAATATGCCCATGCCTACCAACTGGAAAGCAGAGCAGTGGTAGCCAGTGCTGCCACTCCAGCCATTGCAGTGCCTTTGTTGTTATGCCAGTATGGACGTCCAGGACTCAGGTGCCCCACATTCATCAGTTCTACAGTGTACTGACTTTCCAGAATCCATCGACTGGCCCACCAGATGACTTCAGATCCAGAGAGGACACCAGCCCAGCTGTATCCTGATTCATTGTCTGGTAACCAGATGATGTCAGACCAGCTGTTTTCCTTTTTGTTCCTGTTCCAAGGTTCCATCTCCAGAGATGACATCACCCAGCAGTTTCCAGATGTGCCCTCCTGTCATTCCCAGAAGATGTCCTCCCAGCTGTATTGGAAGAGTGCTGCCAGGGAGAGACTTCAGCCGAGGACCAGGTCGGTGTTTTGTTCATTCTACAAGGGTCTGGTAAGTCCAAACTTTTCTATTCTTATGACACTGCAGTACACACCCTACACTAGCATACCCCAGATGTGTGAACTGTCCTCAATTACTCTCCCCTTCGGGACTTTGGCCTGCTAGAACTGTGCTTCACCGGGCTCCAGCCCAGGAGAGACTCTTTAATGGACTAGCCTTCGGGCACTGTGGTCACTAGATGGGACTTTTAGGGCACTCCATCCCCCAAATGTGTATTGTAAATAATGTCATTGTTTTTCTAATGTTTATACTGATTTTCTACCTCTTCTAAAAAAAAAAAATCTTTTGTGATTCTCCAGTGTTTTGATGGTAGGGGTTTAGATAGACTGTGTATGCAGATTAGGAGTGTGTGGTGTTTTTTGTTTGCTTTTTTTTTTCTTGCAGGTGTTCCTGAAGAAGATAGAAGAGAAGACAAGAGGAGGAGGAGGGATTCATCGGAGTTCCTCACTAGTACTTTAGTGTGTAGTATTTAAAGTACTGTTGTTGTTGTTGTTACTGTGTAGTAACCCTTTTCTTCCACAGATATGGTTGTGGGGGAGTGAGGGAGTAATGTAATGGTATGGTACTAGCTCCTGGTGTGTGGTTGCATGGTGCCCAAGGTCAGGGAGGTCCCCTGTTTGTTTGTTTTGGGGTCTGAGTTAATGGCAGATAGGTTTTCCCTAGAGGGCTAGGGGGGATAGACAGGCTGTGGCCCTGACCTGCAGTAGGGGTTGCAGTGCTGATCTATTAGGGCTATGCTCTGGGCAGTTCTACCGGAGCCACTAGGTACCCATAGTCAGCGGGTAGAGTAGAGGCTGATGCATCAGCCAACGGCCTCTAGACCTTAGTGTTGTCTGCCTATGCTGGCACATGGCAAGGGAGAAGGTAGCGCTACCTCCCCCTAGTCAACACATGGGGCGAGATGGCCTAAGCCGGGTAAATAATGACTGCAGACAGTCATTTTCCTGGCCCAGGGTGAGTGTAACCCTTTTGTTACCCGGGGTTACTAGAATCCCAGTAAGACCTAGTGGTAGGCAGGGAAGGCAGCTTGTGAAACTCCAGTTAAATGGATTTCACACTGTCTCACTCTGTTCTCAGTCTCAGCTGAGATTGAGGGATGACTTCACCATAGAACTCTCGCAGCTGCATGAGCCACACTGGAATGCTGCAGTTGGAAGTTAGGATCTAAATGTTGGGGATTTTTGAACAGAGTCTTTGTACAGTCTTGGAGAGAGGAGCAGCACAGCAGTCTGTGTGCAGGCTCTCAGAGCCTTAAGCTCTGTTTTAGAGCTACTGTAAGGGAGGTGTGTGTTTCCACCGAAAGAGGAACACAGTAAGCGGATTGTTGAAGTGGTGGAGACCGCTGTTACTGGTCCATGTGCCCCATCCCTGAGGGGATGGGGGTGGAAAGGTTTGCCTGTTTTCCAGGGGCAACCCTCCTGGTTCCGGCTAAGAAGATGCTGCCTATTTCAAGTTGTGCTGCGGCACCAGAAGCTGTGGGAGAGAAATTCCTGTGAGGAATCACCTGTGGTGCACCTGCAACCAAAGGGTGAGTTTGCTCTGACATAGGGCCTATGTTTTTCACCTGAACTGTTGAAACATGGGGATTGGACTACTTACTCTGTAGGAGGTCTAGTGTAATAGACATTGCCAGTTAACTCAAGTAGGTTCAAGTCCAGCACAAAGAGTGAAGTAAAGTGGGGACTGGACTGCTTAATCAGTGTGGGGCCTAGAGCAATGGGCTAAGCCAAGTAAAAGTATGTTAAAGTCCAGCACAATGGAAAAGCAAGACAAGTAGAGGAAATGTGACATACATTTAGCCTTAATCTACATTGTCAAGCTTTACAGAATGAGATGTTTAATGTCCAGAGAAATGGCCGGGAATGAATTGTGGAAGCGAGAGGTGAGAGCCCCCCATCAGTAGTAACCAAATTCACCTCTACTGATTTGCTCTGTGGCACCTTTACTTTCTCTCAGGTGCTTGGCCAGTGCCTGAGGAAAGTACCCAGACATGGGATTGAAAGGAGAACTCCCTGATAGAGCTGAGGTGCTCTTAGGTGATTTTGGGAGTCACCAGAAAAGGTTTCCATGACATATGGAAGGTATCCGAGTGGCCGGCAGGGGGACTGAGCCAGGGACAACCCAGAATAGTGTACAAGTTTGGGCTGTTTACCCAAAGCAGCATTCAAGTTCAGGCTGTGTGCGCAGTGGATTCAAAGCCTGAGGGCTAAAGTGTTGAGAAAGTGTTATTATTTCTTTTAATCTGCATTAACAGGAGTGTAGCCCCATGGGGTCCATCTATGCTTTGTTTATTCTGTTTGGATATGAATAAAATGCCACACTTTAGAATCCCACTTCTGGTATTGGACATTACAGTTATTGCTTCCTGTGTTTGAAATTACTTGGGTGCCCCTGGGCAGAGTAGCCAAACCTAGCCTTTGTGCCGAGTGACCTATTCCTCCCCGAACCCAGTCCCCACCTGGTACTGCTGTCAGATTTAAACAGCATACCACCTGTTGTTTGCAAAAAGGCAGGGGTGGGGGGCTTACATACCTGTCTGTTTCTCTGTCTATCTACCTATCTACAGTGTATCTATCTATCTACAGTATCTAGCTACATTATCTGGCTATCTCTGTATCTATATCTACAGATACTATCTATCTATCTGTCTATCTAGCTATCTACCTGTCTATCTATCCATCTAGCTAGATACAGTATTTGTCTGTCTGTCTATCTTTCTGTATGTATATCTACAGACAGTATATCTATCTATCAACAGTACCAATCTGTCTATCTGATAGTCTACCTGTCTGTCCATCTGTACTTCATTCAGTAAGGAAGCCTAGATGCTCCCCTGCTGAACTGAGAAAAATCTGTGCCGTTTTCTGACTGCTGACATGAACCACTACTTTAATTGTTTTGTGCCCACTGTTTCTTGTAATTTATAACCTCATTAGTTAATTGCCCTTCAATTCCTGTAACCTAGCATTTTTTCTTCAGCTCTGCCTATATGCCCTCTGTGTAGCACTTGTCTGTCAAGTTTATGTTTACGCTCTGCTTGAAATTGTCAGGCATCTACTACTGTCACAGTTGGAATAATTGTCTCTGCCTTGGATCTTTTTGTAAAGTATTTGAAACGCCATGCATGAACATGGCATATTAAATCAAATTGCAGTACCGATTATAAATAAACTGATGTTAAATATGGGTACTTAGTGTCTATGTCTCTTCCTGTTAGAAGGCAACAGTGAGATGGTAAGTGGCACAGAGAGATATAAAATTCCAGAACTGAGATATGGCAAATTATTGATTCAGTCCTTAAAGAGCATGCACCTAGTAGGGATATTTATATTTTACAGAAAAATGGATTAGATCCATAATAATGTTTATGCATTTGTTCATTACTTACGTTTACATTATTTTTTTTTATTTTACTAACTACTAATAATAAAGAAACTAATGGCATCCTTGTATTATCAAGTCAGAAAATAAAATCTTTACTGACAAAGTAGGCAGTGTATTTCAATAGGAACCTGCATATCTGTTTTCAGATTTTTTTGGGTGGGAGTGAAGCTTTTTCCTCAAAATGTTATAGATTTAATACAGATATTTTATATGTTTTCATGTGTAAGCATTTTTATGATTTAGCAGGGGAGAATTTCTTCCTAACCCAATTTACCATAGGAAGACAAAACAAAAGTTATGTACTTTAAAAAAAATTGTAAAATTATATGGCTGGACTATAATATTACAAACATATAAAAGGTACATTTTGTTGCTGACAGAAATGTCCTTTTCAATGCTGGCCCAGTGACCTGGAGCGCTGAGGCACTGGATACCTTACTTCCTGCCACGCCAGTGCTCCACATTCAGGAATGAACTTGGCTGCTGGAGGTTAGCCGGGGGAGAGAGGATCGAGCATTCAACAGACAGCTCTCCTCTACTGGGCTGGGGAGGCATGCTGACTCGGTCCTTGGCTGCCGCCAGGTGGAGGCCTGGGGGTAGTGCTGGTGCTTGCATGATGTAGATGGGAGAGGCTGACGTTCCATAGCATGTGTACACCTCCATGTGTACATGCTTACATGTCACCGCAACAGGGAAAACAAGAGAAAATGGAAAAGGTTGGTGCAGGCTACATGAAGACCAGCCTGCCTACCCGTGGCCCGCACCACAACCTGGACCACTGACCCATCACTGGATGAGAGTTACCAGGTAGGAGGAGAGTGTACCTGGTAGGCAGCCTTCTCCTTCCTGGCCCCACCACGGGGGGCAATCAGTGGGAGTTTTTGGGTCAGGTGAATCCAGAGGAGGTGAATGCAGTATGTCAGAGGTGAGGACAGGGCTAAGAGGCCATTTACAGCAAACATAAGGCAAAAAACTTTATGGAAAAAAATAGTTCTTTACTGAAATACATTGTGCTCCTAAGCAGTTTTTTTACATCACAATACCAGCATTCTATTGAATTTTTTAGTAGCAGTTTGAAAAGTAACATTGAAAATTCACTAGATTCACTCCACAAGTAAATAATTTATTATAAAATTAGAAAGAAATTACCACTACACTAAAATGCAATAAATAAAATAGCCAAGGGTCTAGTTATTCAAAGTGAACACATGCTGTTTAAACAGTGCTATGTTCAGAATATAGATGTTTTTCCTCAATCATTCAGTGTCCTTGGATTAAGTAGGGAGGTTCTCACTTTCAGTTCCCTTGACCTTAGGAATCCATACATCTTGCAGTGTGCCTGTCTCCCTAAGGTATATAAACAGAAGGCTGGATTCAGTGAACATGGGAAGTAATGCTTATTAGTCCATATTCTAAGCTACTGTAGACACTTCCAATGCAAATGTTGTCTGCTGAGACAACTGACTACTTGAATAGTATTCAGGTGATGGCACAGTCGTTACAGTGGCTAACATTATGCCAGGTCTCCTAAGGAATTGCAGCAAGGGCTGGCTTGGCAGCTAGCTCCTCTTCTCCCTTTTCTCATATGAGACAGCGGATCGCTACTTACCGCTGGGGCCAGGCAAAGCAGGCAGAAAAGCAGGCAGGCCCCTGGGCTAAGGCCTTATTGCACTCACTCTCTGTTAGTTCCTTTCTGGCTCAGCAGTCACAACAGAGTTGCAGCATGTCAAGGTCAAAATGAGGCCTAGACCATAGAGCTTCCTCGTCTCTCCCTAGGGTGTACTCATAGTCGGGGTCCTGGGTACCTGGAGCCTGAGCTCCTGATCTCACCCTTCCCCTAGTCACACCACGCAGAAAAAGCAGGGGCTAATCCTCCTATCTCTGAATCAAGCAACAATTTCTGGAATCTTGCTGCAACAGCACTCTCAACAGCAAATGGCAACAGTTCTGTCCAGTCTGAACTTCAGCAGATTCAATCAGCACAGCAATTACTTTCTGCTCTAAATCCATCTGGGATCTCAGCTACCTCCTCTCAGCACATCTGTCTCCATCAGAGGCCCGAGCAGCACTGTTTGAAACCTCTCCTAGCTCAGGGAAGGTTCCAGTAAAGGTGTCAGACATTCTGATTCTGCATTGACTGTTTCAGCTGTCAGTCACAGTTCTTGCCTTTGGACTGGTGCAAAAAGGCCTCAAAGTACGCTGCCCCTCTGGCTCCCAGAGTGCTTCAGGAATTTCCTGGCTACCTAGCTCTCAGGCTCTGGTTGGTAAGTCCTGGGGTCTAGGGTTATCAAGATGGCGATGCCCATGCTGTTGCAACCATTGAATTGTAGTTATTTATTCCAAACAGTTTCTTGTTTACAGTGTTGGCAATCTGTGTATTGATGTTAGCCTTGTTGAAACAGACATCCAGGGTATACTGTAAATCTTGGTGACAGTCACATGTCCAGATAGATGTCCTCTTCGAGGTTCCATGTGAAAAAAGTGAGTGCAAAAGGGCGAATACAAAAAGGCAATGGCAAAACAGCATGGACACAAAGAGCGACTGGGAATTAACAATGATCGCCAAAATGGTGACAACATTGCCACAGTGAGTTTCTGCTGGGGGCTTTGCCCCGTGCACCCCCCATACTATATATAATCAACTCCAGGAGGGTGACGCAACTTGGGGACTGGGAGAAAGCCATAGGTTGCAGTTTCTACAATCACTGCTTTTCCCAGTCACTCTTTGTGCTGCGCTATTTTGCCATCACCATTTTTGTAATCGCGATTTTTGCACTTGCCCTTTTCATGGGAGACCCTCTTCGAGCACAGGGGTCCTCCTTTTGTTAGTGTCACAGAGCACTGTGGAATTACCAGCTCAACTCTCCTCTTTGCTGCCTCGTAACCTTCACCAGTTCCACTTGGAGAATGCAGGCAGCAATGGTGGACCCATCCTGAAGCAATAGTGGCCCAAAAGGTAAGCCCCACCATTGGGGGAAGGGTTACATAAACCTTGGCTTGATTACAGAAGTATATTCTTCATTTTGTAACTTATAAATAATTATCCAAGACTTATAAAGCATCTCATTAGTGCTGAAAGTTCTTTCATCAAAGGCTGTTATAAGCCTCTGATACTTATCTTTGAACTTTGTGTATAGCAAATATGCATAATGCACTGTGCATTCAATTAACATATATCCAGACTCACCATTAAATAGAAACATAGAAACATAGAAGTTGATGGCAGATAAGGACTGCAAGGCCATCCAGTCTGCCCATTTCTTTTACTACCTTAAGAATGTGCCATCAGCCTTTGCTCTGTCAATGGCCTATCTATTCATACTAATCTTTATTGCTCCCTTATACCTATCCCATGCCTGTTTGAAGCCCTACACTGTATTTATATCCACCACTTCCTGAGGTAGGCTGTTCCATGCATCCACCACCCTTTCTGTGAAAAATAACTTTCTCACATTAGCCCTTAATCAGCCTCTCTCTAATCTCATGGTGTGTCCTCTTGTCCTGCTATTTTTCTTATATTGAAACATGTTAGACACTTTCACCTTCTTAATGCCCTTAAGGTGTTTGAATGTTTTGATCATATCACCTCTCTCTGTCCTTTGCTCTAGGGTGTACATATTGAGCTCCGTTAATCTGTCCTCATATGTTTTCTGATGCAGTCCCTGCACCATTTTGGTTGCCCTTCTCTGGACTGCATCAATTTGGTTGATGTCCTTGTGAAGGTGTGGCCTCCAGTACAGCACACAGTACTCCAGATGGGGCCTAACCAGTGTCTTGTAAAGAGGGATTATTACCTCCCTCTAACGACTTGTGATACCCCTGCTAATACACCCCGACATCCCCCTAGCCTTACCTACTGCTTTAGTGGTCTGCTTGGATGTTTTCAGGTCATCTGTGATGATGATGCCCAAGTCTTTTTCGTCACTTGTGACTGCCAGCAACTCCTGTCCCAACCTATAGGTGGTTTCGGGATTTCTCTTCCCTGTGCGCATGATCTTGCACTTCTTTGCGTTAAACCCCAGTTGCCACTCTTCCAACCATTTTGCCAGTTTATCCAGATCTCTTCTCATTCTGCCCACCCCATCTGGATCATCTACTCTGTTGCAGATCTTGGTGTCATCTGCAAACAGACAAACCTTACCCTCCAGTCCATCTGCAATGTCACTGATGAAGATATTGAAGAAGACTGGCCCCAGGACTGATCCCTGAGGTACCCACTTGTGACTTGCATCTCTTCTGACTGTGTACCATTTACCACCACTTTCTGCTTTCTGCCCGACAACCAGTTTGCCACCCAGTTGACCAACTTCTGACCCACCCCAAGCCTACCCAGCTTATTAATCAATCTTCTATGTGGAGCAGTATCGAAAGCTTTGCTGAAGTCAATGTAGGCGACATCAACTGCTCCCCCTTGGTCCACCACTCTTGCTACCCAGTCAAAGAAATCTATGAGATTAGTTTGACAGGATCTTCCTGTTGTAAACCCACACTGTCTTGGATCCTGTGCTGCTATGGATTCCAGGTGTTGCACTATCCTTTCCTCAAGGAGCGCCTCTATAATCTTGCCCACTACTGTGGTAAGACTGACTGGTCTGTAGTTCCCTGCCTCCTCCTTGCTACCACTCTTGTGGAGCAGAATCACATGAGCCCAATCTCCAGTCTTCTGGGACCTCTCCTGTGCTCAAAGACTCGCTAAACAGTTCTGATAATGGCTCTGCTAGTTCCACCTTTAAGATTAGTCATTTTGTAAATTTTAAATTTGTTTCCATCACTGTTGAAATGCTTAATCAAAACCAAATCTAATGTGGGCAATGTGAAATAACACTCTGACAGCTGAGGCAGTCCAAATTCCTTGTAAGTACATATAAATTAATACTCAGGGAAAAAGAACAAAACTTTTGAGAAATTTATAGTGTTTAATTAAAATTAAATATATTGTTAGCTTGTCAACATACCAGTTGGAATCTGTCACGTAGTGCCAAAAATTATAGTAGAACTGTTTAAAGTATTCCTTTCAGTCGACTTAGGGGAACAAAGCAGAACTTGTTTTGGCAGCCGGAACTGCGGCAGGGAATTTGAGAAACATGAGGTTTTTCACTTTGCTCTAAAATTGCTTTGAATAATCACATGATAGGAGGCCTCATACAAAACACAAACCACATTTCCTAACCCTTAAGTATTCTGAGTGCTCCTTCAGTAAATGCTATCCTCTGTTACCAGCATGACACAAGCACTCAAGGTGTGACTGTTGCAGTTTTATGGACAGTCAAGCTGAAGTCAAGTGCAGTGCAGAGCTGATGCAATGTACCTCTTTTGTGGTCAGTTCAAACTCTGAATGAAACTATAACCCTATTTGCTAAACATGTGACAGACATATCTTATTTTGAGTCTTCTTTAGGTAACAAGTTAATATACAAATAATATTAATGTCTCATTATACTGTACATATAGTATTTCAATTATTTATACATATTTACCAGTATTTTAGAAAGATTTCTTTTCTATAGGTGCTTGTAGAAGTATTTTGCTTTTTACTATCTTCTCCTTTAAATCTCCCACCTCCCGCGGGACACATCTGGAAATGAGCTGTTATCTGGTCAGTACCTATGTATGAAAAGATAAGGATAGGCTGGAGACAGTGCAGCACAGAGTAACAAAAATGATTCAGGGCCAGCAGGGCAGATCCTATGAGGAGTGCCTCACGGCACTAAATATGTATTCACTGCAGACCAAAAGGGAGAGGAGCAGTATGATAGAGACCATGACATTCCTTAAAGGAACTAACAAAGTGAACTGCAGGGAACTATTTAGCCTGAATACCAATTTGTGGTCATGTGGACACGAAATGAAATTAACAGAAGGTAGGTTCAGGAGAGATGTGAGGAAGTATTACTTTAGGGAAAGGGTGGTGGAAGCTTGAAACAATCTGCTGGATGAAGTGGTGGGTGCGAAAACAGTCAGGGGGTTCAAGCAGGACTGGGACATAATGAAGGGAATAGTTGTTACCAGGGGCGATGACCAAGGAGAAGAACAGGGAAAGGACATGGAGGGTTAGTACCCCGGAGGAACAGTAGGTTCCAGGGATCATAGGGAACTTGGGCAGACTGGATGGATCTCTGGTCTTTTTCCTGTTGTCATTGTCTAGGTTTCCATTTCCTGGTAAAACTTTTTTTGTAAATTTTTATTAAGAACTTTGTGTGCTTCATTACAGAAAAAGAACACAGAGTTGGTACACGTGGAAATGCTGACAGAGTAATATATGTAAGCCCCCCAGAATGGGCTTACCTTGGGTGGTGCTCCATGCTCCTTTGCTTCTCCCCCGCCATTGTCCTGTTTTGGCTGGTTCTGGTGGGGGTCATGCCTGGTGACTCCCCAATGCACCATGTGGCCGCCCTTTCTGGTGTCTCGGCCCAGGAGGGCATGGGGCCGGGTGCTGGGGTGAGTCTTCATGCTGCCAGGTGCGGCGTTGCATGGTCCTGGGTCTGGTGGGGTCCAGGATCAGACTCAGGGCCACGCGGAAATGGGTAGATGTTTGTTTCTGGGGTGGCTGTCCAGTGCGCAATGCACAGGCACGGGGACTGCTGAGGGTTAAAATTTAAAGGAGCCGTAGCTCCTCAGGGAGGCAAGTAGGTTTTGGTGCCAGCCAGCACCATGGGGCACCAGCATTAAGTTTACAGAGTGGGACTACAAGTCCCAGAGGACTGCAGGTTTGGCGCCATAAGACGTGTTCCCTGATTGGGCCAAATGTTTTGGCGCCAAATCATGAAGCCCTTAAAAGCCAGGGCTTACGGGGACAAGGGAGATGGGATCCAGAGAGAGAGAGAGAGAGAGAGACAAGGAGGCTGCAGTCTGGGTGCTTGCCCACGCGGCCTGGTGACCATGCAGCCGTTGCTGCCTTTGGGTGTTGGGCTATGCACCACGACCAAAGGAGAAAAATAGTGGGTCTCTCGGTCAGAGAACCCAAGAAGGGAGCACAAGGAAACTGCAGGGAGTAGCAGGAGCTGCAAGCAGTGGAGAGCCCAGGGAGTGTCTGCCTGAGAATCCAGATGGAGAACAAAGAAAGGGGCTGCATGTGTGGGGTCCTGGGATTTCTCAGCTAGAGAAACCCACCATCAGGGGACAGATGCTGCTAGCCCATACTAAGACATGAGGTGAGTGGGCATTAGCAGAGAAAGCTTTATCCTTGGAGGACTGCAGTTTGGAGCTAGATGGAGGCTTGTGGCTGAGTCTGGTCTGCCTGAAGGGGTCCAGGTGCTGGGACCTAGGTGGCAGTGGATCCCAATTTTACCTGGGCATTGGGTGCCGCTACATGCTGAGGAGCTCCAGGAGGTGTGAATCCACAGGAGGCCAAAGGAGACCCATGGGACTGGTTGCGGGAGAAGAAGGCAGAGTGGCAGGCTGTGTTCAATGTTCTCTTGGCAAAGTGACTATGCCCCACAAATGAGGCGGTACTGGACTGGGATCACTGCATGAGGGATTTTCCCAAACCTGCGGGGTCACCAGGGAAAACTCCCCTGGGATGCCCATAGCAATGGCATAGCATCAGTGATCGAGCACTGGACAGTGTCTGAAGGGTCTCGCTCCTGTCCTAGTCATTCGTGGCTTTAACGGCTGCAGTGAGAACTGCTGAGAATCTCATTATATTGGAGAGGTGGCACCAATTCTAAAGTTTGGGCAGGAGGAGAAGAAGGTGAGAGGGGCAGTATGTGTTCTGTGCACCCCTTGCAGGTCAGAGCTGCTGGTGGGAGAGTGTGGGGTGGGGAGTACAAGGTCTAAGGCTGCTTGGGTGTGTGGTTGTCTGACTTCAAGCTACTGAATGTGTTGGGACTGTCTGGCAGATTACCATAATATACTGTACAACTGAGACCCCTGGGTCCAAAAGTACAGTGCAGATTCTATCTGATTCAGCTAATAATGTGGACCCTGGTCCTGGTTCCATTGCTCTAACAAGTTGACTGTCTGCTGTGCGTTTGACTGAGCATTAAATGGAATCCCCTGGCCTTGCACCATTTGTGTCTGCCTCATGTGTTCTAAACAGACTCATGTGTTCTAAACAGACTGCTTTACCACTGCTGACAAGTTGCCTCCACAGCCTTGCCTCCAGCGTGTTCCAGCCCAGCCCCGAGAGGGTCCACTGCCCAGATGTCCATCCATCACCATCTTTACCCAGGGACATTCAGGTACTGTTTTTCCATTGTCATATTCCAGGACTGTGTTTTCATTGGCTGTAGTGCTCCCCCCTTCCCCAAGAGCCTTTCCATCTAATTACCCCTAGACAGGGGAAGTGGGGGGGCTTACATATACAAGCCCAACAATTCCACAGATGGAGACCCCATCCTCTGGCTCAGCACTGGGGGAAGGGCTCCGACACAAACAGCTTAGTCCCCTGTCAAGTCAGGTTGTCAAAAGGGTCAGTGGGCACCCAGGTCCAGGCCTAGGCAAGGGAGCAACAAGAGGCAGCAAAAGGGGGGGAGAGGGCACCTTCCATTTCCTAGGGTGTTTTGGTAGTCATCCTTGCAGGTGACTACCCTCCTGGACCATTCCATTTGGGGTCCGGGGAAAAAGCTTGTATCGTGTTGCATAACATACATTACCCAGGAGTTCCATCTAGAGGTAAATTTTCTGACTTTTCATTAAGGTTAAAAGTAAACTTTTCCATTTTACATATTTCACTGATGGTGGTTATCCATTCCCCCAGATCTGCAGTCTGCAGAGCTAACCATTTCCTAGTAATGTACTTTGTAAACATTTTTAAATAAATAAATAATTACAGTATGTATACAATACGATTCCTTTTCCAGTGTGTTGCTTCTGAATTGATATTAGCACATATGAACACTGTTTGTTTGTACTTACTGCTGTGATTGTCTCCCACGTAGCCCCCCGGACATACCTGAAAACAAGCTTTTTATTGCTCAGTGTGCCTCTCATGGCCAAAACTTCAAAACACATAACTTATAAACACAGCAGATAATATCTCAATTAAGTTTTTATCTCCCTGACAAACAAGTGCCGTGCAGTTCTGTATGAATCTGATATCATGGCAGATAAAAGGTAATAAAAAATGTTACATTTTGTTTGGTGAACTTTGGCACTGTATTAAAGGGACACTGTCAGCTTTGGTGTGCAATTTCTGCTCATCTGTGACCAGTTTCCCTATAGGCACAGGCTTGGCCGACTAAGTCTACAGAATGCCATAACATATAAAATAAATTTGTACCATTTTAGCTTTCTTTCTTTCTTTCTTTCTAAAGGAAATGTCCGCTTGTAATAGGGCCCCATCTCAGTGTGAGGCAGGGCCACTTCAGCATTTTCAGAAATAGTTTTACAATATTTTTACTTATAGTCAGAGTAGTTATTTAGAATTTATCTAGTGGATCCTGTTGTCTCTCCCACCAGCATTTTGACCAAAGTGAGCACCCACAACCTCCCGCAGCTGTCCCGAGAATGACGTATAACCCAGGAGCAGCCGCGGGGAGCATGCACAGGGTTCTGTATAGATGGAGCTATTTTTAGCACCAGTTTGCAGTTGGCGTGACCCAGTGGTATACTGAGACCAGGTACAGACTCCCATTCTATACTTGGTCTCGGTTTACCACCGGGATATGTCAGCTGCAAACTGGAGCTATTAATAGCCCTCTTTATACTGAACCACTATGCATGTTCTCACAGCTGCTCGCCAGCTCATATGTCATTCTTGGGACAGCCATGGGAGGTTGTGGGTGCACCGCTTCACTCAAAATACAGTGGGAGGGATGGCAGGATCAACCAGATGAAATCTAAATAACTACACAGACTCTAAGTTAAAAAAAAATTGTAAGACTTTGCAAAAATGTTAATCGGGCCCTGCCTCACACTGAGGTAGGGCCCAATTACAAGTGGACTTTTCCATTTAAGTAACATCTGGAATCTGAAGGCATTGTAATACAGAAACCTCCTTTATATGCAGTATTAATTTGTTTTTTACCAGTAGGTCTGTATTTCACACCGCTATAATCCACACCCATTAGTACCCTACGAACGTTAGTAGACCCAAGTCTGTGTCTAAATTTTCCTTTCATCAGGCGTGTACTGCTCTTTTGAACTTTGCTGCCCATTTCTGAGAACTCAGAGCATGAGAAACTAGTAGTATAAGAACTGAACAACTTCAGAACAGAAGTGTTACATTATGCTCTGCTGTTACCATGTGGTTTGTGTTGAGAAGAGACTCATGCAAACACTTTGTGGTGATATATGACAAGAGACTAGAATGTTTCAGGAAGCATGAAGACCTGCAATGAAAGGCCAGCAATTCAAAACTGAAGGAAGTAATGTACCGCTGAGGTTTTATTCTGCGTGTCTCTGCAGGGGTAAACAACCACATTCTAAAAGATTTAAAGACGCATGCAACTTTCTTTTGAAATTTCATCATGATGGAATGGTGGTGGGTGGTTTAGTGACTCACACAGAGGACTTGTGTTGAAAGTTACTGAGAAACATTCAGTACTGGTCTCAGTAAACAGTCACGCGCATACATTCAAGTAATCTCAGTCCTGTTTCTAATGTACAGAAGCATACATACTGTATCACAATGACAAACAAAATTTATATTAAATCAGGGTTTTCAGTTATGACTACCCAGGGAGCAAGCATGTGAAAAAATAAGAAGATGCTTTGCAAATGACAGCAGGGCTGCTTTCACTATTTTGTGGTCACAATGTGTTGACAGACAACATTAGAGAAATTGCAGCAGCCTCAGTCCTCCACCCCCTCCCTCGTTCAGAACAGTCCTGAAGAGCAAAATGTTTTTTTCTTTAAAAAGGATCATTTAATGAGTATGTTGAAAGGGAAAAGGAGTGTAGTTCATGCATTCAACAGAGCTTTCACCTGCTTATGCTTGTCTTCAGTTATGATTGGCTGGAGCAAAAGTGTGACATACCCAGTGCAAGACTGGTTTTGGATTGCTTTCCTTCAAAGCTCATCAGTGTTTGCAAACATGCCCTTTTTCAGCTTTTTGAGATCACACATTAAGTTGAAGAACATTTAAAAAAGAAATAACAGAACAGAACTGAAGAAAATGTTATTTTCTTGCCTAAACCTGCAAGGGGAATATACCAGGCTGAATTTTGTTTGCGTTTGCAATATAGTGCACCAAGTACCCAGTGGGCAGGATTAATTAGCTCTCTTCACCAAAGAGTATGCCCCCAAACTCTTTACAGTGAAAGAAAAAGCCAGTGTTAGTAAGCTGCCCTCTCCCTTCCTTCCCCCACCTCACCCTTTCGCCACTACAAATGCCCCTGTTTGTACCAAAAGGCAAGACACTCTGGGCAGATTATTAGAAGCTAGCTCAAACCCATGCACGACATAGAAGCTAGTGTATGATCAATCATACACAATAAGGCTATTTTTCAATTGAGAGGTTTCCATGGTAACAGGAGACCTCGAGAGCATAGCTAGAGAGGTCTTGTTACTACAGAAACCTTGTGATTTAAAAATAACCTTGTTGTGTATGATTTGTCATACACTATCCTCTATACAGTGTATGGGCAACCATAAAATGAAGACTGTGTCCTTACTTTTGTTTTTCTCTTTCCTAGCGCAGCTGTCTTCCAGGGCCAGTCTCACTGCCGCAGTTGTTTCAAGAGGAGCAGAGGATTGCAGAACGCACATGCTCGAAGGCGTTCCACGTTGTTGTGCTGTAGTAGCTGCATAGCTAATGCAGCACAACAAACACAGTGACATGGCTACTGCAGCACAACAACGCTGTTCTAGGCATGGATTTCCATGCAGAACAGTGTTCTACCATACACTATAGGGTGTTTGTGCATGCAAATGTTCTGCATGAACCAAGTGACGTATATTGGAAGAAGCAGACTGTAAGACTGTAAAGGTTGAAAGCATAAACAGGAGTTCCGTATACCCCTGTGAAAGCAGCACAAAACACAGCACAAACCCAAGTATAAATCTCTAATATGATTTCAGTCAATCAACACGCAGCACTACTGTACCTCTTATCTGATATACAGTGAGCTCTTGTGTGGGTGTGCTGGGGGGGGAGTGCTCCACTTCAACGCAGAGGGGGAAGAACAGCTTAATAAGATAATAAAGATCACTCTAACTAAAGTCAAGTGATTTATAAGTTTAATTTGGCCTCTGAGGGAATATCGTTTGTGGTATAAGGGACTCCTCTCCTGAGGTTTAGGCAGAGTAAACAACTTAGCATTGTGGTCCTCTCACCTAAACCTCAGGCTCAGAGTCTCTGATACCATTAGAGACTTACCTCAAAGGCCCTAATAACTTACATTGGAGCAGAACAAAACATAGCACAAACCCGACTACAAGCTGAAAACATACTTGTGACCAGCTTGTAAACTACCTGACAGGGCATATGCCGTGAATAAGCTGGGCTGTTTATGAGGCAATAACTTATTAAAGCTGCTGTGCTGAAATGCTATATTTGTACAAAGGATGCCAATAACCCTACTCTACATGAAAGTTACTAGCTCCAAGTTAACGTGTCAAAGACTGAAATTTGAATCTCATTAAACAGACACAGTCCCCATCTCAGTGACTGAAGGAACATTCCAAGGAGTGGAAGCATCAGTGTAGCAGTCATGGGATACTGCCCATCAGACTGGACCAAGGGAGGAGATGTCTGCTTAGAACAGGGGAATCACAGGTTCACACTCCACCACAGTCGCATATACCAGTGTGTGACTTTGGGCATACTGCTTTACTCTTTAGTATTCCACTCCATCCAGCTGCAGAAATGGGTAGAGGCCAGACCCAGCTGAAAAGGAGATGTTGCATAACACCTGCAGCTCTCCTTGTATGATCAGCTGTTAGAGTAATACTGCCGTAATAGTGATATAGCTGTGTTCCTAAATATGTACTTGTTCTGTCACAAGCTGCCTGATTGCACTGCTTTTGCATGCACTGATGTAATACTCAAGCTACAGGCCACGTCTAATGTGCTTGCTGCAGTCCGCAGTCATTCGCACTTTGTTATAACATGCTTTCTGTGTGCCTTACCTTTGAAAGAGAAAACAGCAGTTAATGGTTTTGCTAGGAGTTCCAATGTACCAGAAGGACTGAGTTTCATGGCTCTGCCTCTCATTAGCATGTGCCCCAGGCCTGCATTTGCAGGATCATGCAAGTTGTTTTCCGCCATGAAAACTGTTGCATCTACTATTGCTCTTACATCACAAACTGCTGACTCAGCACCCCCAGCCCATTTTGTACTGCACAAAATGTTCAACTATGTTGCCCTCAGGACTAATGGGGATATCTTTTTCTTTAACACGCTCAGATCTTTTGCAACATACCAGACAATGTTTATGCTGTACAGCTTCTGTCTCTCTGTTCTTCTCTTTTTCTGCAGAATATCCAAGCTGTGTCGAATACAGTATGTACCTGTAAGAATAGGTTGAGATACACAATATTTAATTTTTTAGTTAGAAATCATACTCTGGGTTTTATTATTCTTATATTTTATTATAATACAGTACCTTATCAAAAAATATTAAGATAAAGTAGTATGTGGATAAAAACTTTAAACTGGCAATTCATATGCAAAGTGGCTATTATATGAACAACAGGGCATAGAAGAAAAACATATGCTCATTGTTTTCAACATTGTTACAACAGTTTTTGTTTGTTTGCTGCTGATGACAATTTAAATATCTATTTAAATGTTTTCAAGTTTACCCATGCACTCTTACAAGTAGCTTATGCAATACTTTAACATTTTAAATAAAACTTATTTTTATACCACTTCTTAGTGACCAGTGCATGATGTGAATTGTATCAGAACCTTTTGCTGCACTGTAGACTGCGATGGACTATGAAGAAGCCACAATAGTAAACTAATTATAAGTAATTTTCTTAGCATTCATTAGCAAATAAATGTGAAATATTTTCATTAAAGGTTCCAGTCTAAAGCTCCAATATACCACAAAAGCTGTTTCAGCACCTCTGCAAACAATGTTTTAGCACTTGAGTGCTTTAAACGTGCATCTATACACCCAGAGGTTAAAAATTCAAATAAACAGGAGTGTTGCTAGGGTCTGCAAACATCTGGTAAATAGCCCATGGACTCAAAACATAATTTGGGGTTCAGATCTGAAGGGCAACCTGAGTCCTTAGGAAAGCTCAGAGTTTATCATGAAGATTGGGGGTCCCATAATTGAATGATTTCATCTATGCCTCTTCAAAAGTTAGTGTACAGTTGTTTAAAGCTGGTAGCACAAAATGCTAAAATTGTGTTCAACCTGACCATAATGCAATTTAACCGAACCAAAATGCTGCTCAACCTGTTGATAATGCTGCTTAAACTGACAATGATGCTGCCCAACCTGGCCATAACGCTGCTCAACCATATCATGATGCTGCTCAACCTGACCATAATGCTGCTCAACTATATCATGATGCTGCTCAACCAAACCGAAATGCTGCTCAACCTGACCATAATGCTGCTCAACCATACCATAATGCTGCTCAAACTGAACTAAAAAGCACTAAAAGCTAATTTGAACTATGTGGGGGGTGGGGGAGCACTAAACAGTATAGCAAGCCATGGAATATTGGCCACAGTTAGCATGACATTTATGACCACAGTTATTCTGCAGCGTGCAATCAGTTGTTATATATTCAATGCACTTGTTACAGTTAGGACCTTGTGACAAGCTATTGCATGCATGACTGTTTTTATCTGCATGTGTCTCTTTCACTGGAGTAGCTCTTACTAGTAGAGCAAGATGATCCTGGAACGCAAAAGATAGCTAGCCATTAAACATCACTAGCAATTTTGTTTTCCACTATTATTGTGTTTTATTTATTTATTTAGCTTTTGTTAACCAGGTAGGTACACTAGACAAGACAATTGCCTATTTTCAGGTACGACCCCGGAGAGTACAGGAATAATAGATTTAGGTACATACAACGACATTGTACAAATTAGACATGTTTTGCCCCCGCTGTTTGAAAGTTTGACAATGGGAGCATCTAGTGTTTTCAATTTTTTCATCTATTTTTCACAGCGTGCTATCCATATCAGGGTAGCCATGACTTGGCTCTCTAATCCACAGGTGAGAGCGAGAGTTTTGCCGGGAGCTATTAGACCATTGTCCGGATGCTGAATCCAATTGATTGGAGCCCCTTGGATGAAGATCCAGGGAAGACTGATTGAGTTGGGTGGTAGTGGTGCAGCTAAGGTTTTGTTAGATTTGTACATCTGCCTGGCATGGTGAGAGCATGATCAGTGCCTGGACAGTTAGTGGAGGTGGATTTGTGGTCAAGGTTTACCGCTGAGGTTTTTTTCTGCTTGTGTGGTGAGAGCACGGACAGCACCTGGACATCCAAGAGGACCTTGTTCCAGCCCAAAAGAATCTCCAAGTCGGTAAGTCAGCTAGCTGCTGCTTCTTCGGGCCTTTGGGGTTCTGCCGGTGGGTGTGGGCTGTGAAGGGCCACTTGGGGATGGGACAGCACTGGGGCACATAACTGGAGGATTGTCTCCTGGTTGCTGTGTAGAGTGTGGGGACCTTGGCGGTCGGTGGGCAGCTGGGTCTCCAGATAGTCCCCTGTCCTGGGCAGCCTGGTTAGCAGCTCATGGTTATTGGTAGTTATCCCGGGGGCTAAGAGTAAGGCAGCTTGTGCTGTGGGGTGGCTGCAGCACTATGCCTGAGAGTAGTGGCCTGGACTGGTTAGCAGCTAGAGAAGGCACTGGAGGGGCCCAGACAGGAGGGTGGCATGCTCCTTTAAGGGGCCTTTGTGTACATCAAAGCTAGAGTCAGATGGTTCTTTCCATGGGGATCCATAAGCTGCTAGCTTGCTGGTGGTATTTGGCCCACTGCCCAGGGATAGTGCTATTTTGCGGCCTGAGGCAGGGTGGAGACTTGGGCCTAGAGACGTGAAGTATTGGAGAAGATTTAGTCGCATTATACCGGAGTGTCTAAAGGATTATTCTATCTCGGCTGATCACAGGTTATATGTTTGCACAACTGGGAGGTAGTGAGAGAACCTCCATAGATTGTCAGTTCCATGTTAATACCTGCAATGTTGCTGGAGAGGAAGAACAATCTTCAGATTTATGACTTTGAGGTGAGGGTGAGAGCCTCCCCTGCTTCAGACATTGGTGAAGCTTTCACGTGCTTCTGAGACTGTACTTTGCTGCCCACTGTGAATTATCTTGGATTATTTAGTAATTTTTGCCTACTTTATTTATTTGGGGAGATTTGGGTTGCAATTTAATAGGGTGACTGTGGGGTGGTTGTGGGTTAGGTTAGTTTCGCTTTGAGGTTGTAGGGGGTTATGGTAGTGAACTGAAGGGGGGATTGTTTTATTGTGTTATTTTGTTTTACTGGGGGTTGGCTCTTTGGATTTGTTGGAAATTATATGTTGGCAGGAAGGCTCTCCCGGTCAGGCACTACTCCGCTGGTGAGCTCTGGGGCCTTCACCCCTTTAATTGTCCTCCCCTGCCCACAGATGTCTATTGCTGTTGCTGGACATTGGGGATCGTAGGTAGAAGGTGTAGGGGGTGGAGGTTGGAACCTTGGGTAAGAGAGGACAGGAGCAGGCAGATCGGGATAGTGGAGGCAAGAAGATGCCCTGGGGCGAAATGGAGCTAGAAAGGGGTCCCCCTGTCTAGTCCCCATACCAAAGGGCTTCAGTTTGAGTGAGCAGGTGGTGCGGTCAGCCTCTGAGTCCTATCCAACCTGGGTGGTGTTGTGCAATGCCAGGTCCATTAGGAACGAGACGGCAGTCACTGCCTACCTGGTCAGGTCAACAGACCTCGCTTGCATCACTGAGACTTGGTTGGATGAAAATGCCAGCCCAAATTTGGAAGCGACAGTTCCAGCCTGGTTTTCGGTGATACACCACCTGAGGCTGGATTGTAGGTGTGGGGTGTTGCCATATGTTTTAGGTCGGAGCTGGGCCTGGTAGATGTACCAGTGGGAGACACCAGATCCTTTGAGTGAATCTTGGGCACAGATGTGGGGTGCAAAATTCTTCTCATCTACTGTCCACCCAGAGATGGGAAGCAATTTTTGCAGGAAGTCACAGACTTCATTGCCGACACAGTGTAGGAGTCTCCCAGAGTGATGGTGCTGGGTGACTTCAATGCCTGGATCAACGAAGAACTTTCACACTTTGTACAAGACTTCCTCCAATTGATGTATTGGTTGGGCTTCACACAGTCAGTTAGCTCTGCAATCCATATTTCGGGTCACTCACTGGATCTGGTTTTCCTACTGGGTATGGAGTGCACTGACTTGGAGGTGGGGCTAGTTGAATGGTCTGACCATTACACTATCAGGTTCAGACACCCCCTTATAGGCCTGCCCCTCTGGAGATGGTCCAGTACTGCCCTTTAAGGAGTGTAACCCCAGAGGGCCTGATGGCCTTAAGGCAGTGCTGTATCTATCGGCATTTCTGACTACTAGTATGGATCCAGAGAACCTACTACAGGCCTATAACAAGGCCATGGTGAGGACTCTGGATTCCATAGCTCCAGTTCATGTTCACCCTCGCTCCTTTGCCCCTCACTCCCCCTGGTTTGACAGGGCTTTGAGGGAGATGAGGAGGGTTGGGTGAAGATTGGAGCATTGATACTGACACTGACAGGCTTAGGTTAATGTCGCATTATGCAGACTATCAATCGGTGATCTCCCGTAAGAAGGCAGAGTTCCTGTCTGGGGAGATTACTGGTGCACAGAATCGACCAGCGCAGCTCTCTGAACTGTGGACAGGTTGTGCAATCCAGCCTGTCTGCAGTTATGGAGGGCTTTGTCACAGGAGAAGTGTGATGAGTTTACTCGCTTCTTTGCAGATTAGATTGCTGGCATCAGATCAGCGATCCATGCTGTTCATTCCAATGGGGTTGGCAGCGATCAGTGGGGGTCACAGTGCCTCGGACTAGTTGGTTGGCTTTTGATCAGGTGGCTATCTCAGATGTCATGATGGTCATCCAGAATATGCGGCTGACCTGCTGTGGTTTGGACCAGGGCCCAACTCATTTCCTTGTGGGATGCGTGGAGGATATTGGCCCGTTCCTAACTGAGATAGTCCGGTGCTCATTAGAGACTGGGGAGTTTCCTGACTCCCAGAAGGAGGCGGTGGTGACACTGCTCTTTAAGAAAACTTCTTTTGACCCGGATTGTCTCATGAACTACAAGCCAGTCTCTACCCTTCACTTTGTGTGGAAGGTTATTGAGAAGGTGGTCACCCTACAGCTGGAGAACCATGTTGCCATCCATGACATCTATGATCCCTTCCAGTCAGGATTCAGGAAGAGGCATAGTACTGAGACTGCTCTTGTCCGGGTGCTCATTGACCTCCTTATAGCGAGAGACCAGAGGAGTCATTCCATCTTGGTTTTCCTGGATCTCTCTGGGGCATTTGACTCCGTGGACCATGGGATTCTGCTGGAACACCTGCGGGTGATCTGCTGACTGTTGGGTACCATCTTCAGATGGTTTAAATCCTTCCTCATAGGGTTGTATAGGGATTTATTCCTCTGACACATTCTTCCTATCATGTGGGGTACCACAGGGCTCTGTGCTGTCTCCCTTGTTCGTGGTGTACATGTTGCTGCTGGGGGACATTGTAAGGTAACATGGGCTGAGTTTTCTCTACTATGCAGATGATACTCAGCTGTACATGTCTTTTGTACCCAGACAGCACATAGCGATCTTGGTATTTAACAACTGCCTGTCTGAGATCCAAGACTGGATGAGTGCCAACTGGTTGAAGCTGAATTCCAACAAAACTGAGGTGTTGGTTGTGGACCCAGGTCATCGAATAGAGGGGTCTTCGGCTGAGCGGGCAACTGGTCTTGTACTGGGTAGCTGCCAGCGGATGACCTCTGAATGGGTGCAAAGTCTGGACATTATTTTTGACGAGGGGATGACCCTGAAATATCAGGTGTCATCCGTTGTCAAGACCTCATTTTTCCATCTGAGGAATATCACCCGCATTAAGCACCCGGTTCCACCTGACGATCTCCCGACATTGGTCCATGCCTTTGTGACCTCTCACTTGGATTATTGTAACTCCCTGTACCTAGGGATTCCAGGGCTTGATGTCCACCATCTGCAGCTAATGCAGAATGCAGCAGGCAGGTTACTAACTGGTCTTTCATGATCTAGCCATATTAAACCTGTGTGCTGTGTGAGCTGCATTGGCTTACAGTTCAGTGGAGGATCACCTTTAAGGTCGGCTTGCTGAACTATAAAGCCCTACACAGACTGGGACTGTTCTACCTGCAAGAGCTTCTGTGCCCCTACTGCCCTTCCCGTCTGCTCTGCTCTGCTCTGCCAAAGAGGGATTGCTAGAGATTCGCAGGGTGTGGCTAAAGACATCTGGGGCTCATGCATTTTTCTATGCAGCCCCTATCCTGTGGAATTCTCTGCCTCATCGGCTTAGGGAGTGCCTGACTGTGGAGAGCTTTAAAGCCTCACTGAAATTGCATTTATTCAGGCTTGCCCTTTCATAATTTGATGTACGTTTTCTGCTGCTATTACTGTATTTCATTATTTATGGATTTATATTGCTTCTATGGTGTTTTACTGTAAAGCACTTTGATATTTATGAATTATGCTATATAAATAAAGTTATAATTATTATTATTATCAGTAGTAGTAGTAACATGGAAGACTCTGATATACTTTGGGTACTGTACCCTTTTACAATCGTTATCAGGACTCCTTGTTATGTATGGTCGAATTTGTATACATACACTTTGTATTAAGCTGTAATGACATACTGCCATCAACCAGGCTCTTTTACATATTGGATGCATGGAGGTAGATGCACAAGCCTTCTATCCATGTAGCTTAGGTAAACAGCAGAGGCATTTTTCCTTTCTTTCCTTTTAGTTCTGAACAGATGAGGCTCCGGGGATAAGAAGCCATCTGCCCTTTTTTTTGGTTGTTCAATTTTGTGTGGGCTTATAAGGCTTTATAGAAAGAAGCCAGTTCATAGATTCCACTTATACTTTTTGTATTATATTTTGAAATACCCTGATGTTTCACCCAGTGAAATTTGCCTTTTTCTAATGAGAATTTATCTGGCAAGTCAGTAAAAATGAACACATCATAATTATTTATTGTTTGATATATCTACACAGTTATTCAATGAATAGCAATTTCTTAAATCACTAATTATACCTTGCTGTACAGCTCCCTTGTGGGTCTGCTTAGTTAATAGTCTTTGTTTTACTATTCTTCTAACAGCACTAAAATAATGCATATCAACTCACATGACTTCACATGACTTCAGTTTGTTTATAATGTTTTTTCATTAATGTCTGCAGTAACTTCCAAAAAACATTCCTGCCAATTCATACACTACACACATTGTGTGTATTTATCACCCATTTTCGCTGAGATTCTCGGTCTTCCCATCTCTTGAATTCTATGTCGTACTGCTTATACATTTTAAAACAATTCTGCCATTTAAACTTTATCTGTTTATGTGCTTGTTTGTGTATGCTGAACTGGTGCAGTGTGATATTCAGTGCATTTGTGCTGCACAAAGGGGTTAGCTCAGGCCACTTTGTGCAGTGCAAATACCATGGATCAAAACCTCAAATCACTCCAGGCAAACCTAGCAGCTGCCAGAGCCACTGCAACCAACAAGCAAGTTGGCAGTTGGCAGTTATGGGAGCACTCTCACCCCCTTGCATCTAGTGGCACCCCTGTCCACTGATTGCCATCCCTGGTACAGTCCAAAATGTCTCCGGTGTCCAGTGGGTCCCCCCACCCTCTGATCACCAGCTTGGTGTAAATTTACTCATCCCTGGTGCTTAGTGATTCCTCCTGCCCTCCAATAACTGTCCCTGGTAATGTAAAATCCTTTCTCTGGTGCTAGTGGCTCCTCACCTTCCATTTGCCAGTCCATATGTATAAGATCATTCACTAGCACTAGTGGTTCCCTCCAGCCTCCAGTTGCCAGCCCTTTAAAGTATAATAGGTTTCCCTGGTCCCTAGTGGTCCTCCATCCTCCGATTACCAGCCCCATAAAGTGTAATAGGTTTATCTGGTGTCTAGTGATCCCCCTCCCTCCAATCGCCAACACCACTGTATGTTCAGTTATCCTTGGTGCCTAGAGGTCCCACCAATCACCAATCACCATCCCCAGAGTGGAAATAGCACTCCCTGGTGCTAGTGGTACCCCCCCCTCCAATTGCCAGTCCTGTAGATGGAAGTATTCCCTGGTGTCTAGTGGCCCCCTGCTCCATGGGCACTGACAACATTCTGCCACCCCTCCCTTACCTTACGTGCCAGTGCTGTGGATCCTATACAGTGATTGGCACAGTCCTCCTCTCACCTCACTAGTCAGCCATCATATGGATAGACAGGGAGCATGCATCCACTGTACAGAACAGTGCATGAGTCCTCTGTAGTGTACAGGAAGTGCAGTCTGTATACTGTGCAGGGAGTGCATGGTGATCAGAGGGCAGAGGAACCACTGGACACCAGGGAAACCTACTATACTTCATGGTGCTGATGATCAGAGGACAGGGGAACCACTGGACAGCAGGGAAAACTATTATACTTAATGGGACTTGTGATTGGAGGGTGGTGGGGACTGCTAGGCACCAGGGACAAGTAAAATTACACTGTGGCTAGTGATCAGAGGGTGGAGGGGACCACTAGTGCCAGAGCATGATCTTACATATACAGGTTAGCAATCAGTGGGTTGGAGATCACTAGGACCAGGGAATGTTCTCACATATATGGGTCTGGTCATAGGAGGATACGGTGGACCACCAGTGCCAGGGAATACTTTTTCCACTACTGGGACAGTGACCGTTGGGTGGGGGTACCACTAGATACCAGCAAATACATGCTTTATATCAGAGCAGGCAATCAGGGTAGGGGTGGAGCCACTCACAGAGGTGCAAACCTGCTACTGCTGACCATGCAAATGTGCCCATAATGGGCATGCATATGGCCGCCTAGCACCTTGCATGCCCAATGTGCTCATTTTCATGGGGCTGTCTGAAAATCATACCGGGAGTTCCAGGCACTATCAGGTCTGATGGTGCTTCTTCCTGCATTGGTGGCATCCATGTTGTGGCAACATTACTGTGCTTAGAACTGTGCTGACATTCCCCTATATTCAATCAGATGGAGCCAGTGTGCTATCCAAATGAATATAGCATCCTCAGGGTCGTGGGCAATGGGCAAGTGCAGTGCACTTTGCCCATTTTTGAATATTGGGCCCATGGTGTTTATTCATTACTATGGCCTGGGTGGGACACAGTGTGCACCCTCACTACAGAGGTCTGCCATTCCCTCAAGCAGTGTTTGCTAGTTTGATAGCAGCATCTGGAGTGTGGCCTTCATGGACACAACTCTGCATCTGAAGACCCCTATCTCAACACAGAGTTGTGCCACTTCATCTCTCAACTGAAATCTTGAAGGATGAGGATCTGCAGCTGGAGTCTCACATGCTCTACCTAGCCACAGCCCCCTGAGACCAGCTGCCTGCCATACTTCCCTCATCTGTGCCCCCCTCCAGCCACTGTGCCCCTCACTGTCCCACCTGTAGCACAGAAGGACCACTAGGACTCCACCCCTCTCAGCTGCCTCTTTGTATTCCTCCCACTCACGGGGGTGCCTTACTCTAAGGTGGGAGTGCTTCCCACTAGTGCCCAAATAGCTGCCTTGTTTATCATGCCAAGTAACTGCCTGGCACAGTTTGCACATCGTAACGCTATTGTCGGTGGGGTCCAAATCAAACATTCCAAACTAGGAACTTGTGCTGCTGCCTAGGGGAGGAGCCAGAGGTGAATAGTCTCAGGGCTCCTCCTCACAGGGATCACCAGTGGTGGAGGCAGCATGACAGGAGGGGAGTGAAGTGGGTTTATCCCTTGCAGGTTCTTATGGCAGCCGAACAGCTGATACTTTCTGCTGCTGCACTGTGGGTAGGTGGGTGGAGGGGTTCCTGCAGACAAAAAAGCCATTGCTGCTACAGGCTTCTTGATAGCCCTTCATCCAACATCCAGTGCTGTTGGTGTTGCCCCTAAAGGTGTCCTCTTCAGAAAGATGGGATGGCATGTCCCATCTGTCAACCACGCAACTGTCCCTCTCTCCTCCCTCTCCTCACTCTGATTCCTACTCCTCCCACTCTTCATCTCCACTCCATTTTTATTTAAAATAAAAAGGTATGAAAAGTAAAAATAACAAAGAAAGTGAATTTAAAAATGGCAGAAAAATGGGAAAAGAATGATAAATAATAACTAAACAAGAATTCGAATAACCAGAGCATTTGAACACTGAAGTAAAAGCAAAATACAGATAGAAGACCGTAGAAAAAAAGTTCTGGCAGAGCCACTATGGCTGCAAATGCCATTAACTTGATATGGGTGTTTCATGGGCTTAAGCATAAACATGAACTACATTTAGTAAGAGTCCCTCATGGGTCATGTCATGCCCGTGCCCATCCCCGGAAATGACATCCAAATCCTTGCTGCCAAAGTACTTCTCGGAACTCATAACAAGATCCTGACTGTTGTCTCTGTCTATATACCACCCAAGTTGAGCAGTCTGGGCTTTCACTCCCTCCTTGACTGTATCAACTCCCTGGATCAGAATACAGAAGTTATCCTACTTGGTGATTTCAACATCAACTGGTTGGCCTCCAGCTCGAATAGTTATAAGGATGCCCTAGCTGCTGCTAACTTCTCACAAATGGTCAAATCACCTACTAGAGTAAACTACAGAACAGGGACCTGTACATTTCTAGACTGGGTGCTAACTAATCATCCAGAGCACATCTCCGGAGCAAGAGTCCTCCCAAACTCCTTAAGTGATCATTCCCCTATCTTGTGTATCTGGACCAACAAATACACCAACCCCCCCCCCAAAACTATTAACAGGAGAATGCTGACCCCCAGTCATCTTGAGTCACTTAAAACACTCCTTCATGAACATAACTGGTCACCAATTGATATAGCCCCCGGCGTAGACACAGCATTTGAATACTTTATCACCTGTTTGAACGCAGCCTGTGATGTTCATGCTCCATTCAAGAAGCGTAAGATCAAGAGTGTCAATAACCCATGGATGACACTAGGCCTCTTTACACAAATGAAATCTCGAGACCAGCTCTAGTATCGTGCTAAGGCTACTGGCACCCAGACTGATATCCAGGCCTACAAAACAACAAGGAATGCATGTACCAGAGCAATCCGCCATGAGAAGGCTAACTATTACAGGAACACCTTAGCCAGCACCTGGAATGACGGGAGTAAATTCTGGCATAACCTTGCTGAAGTGACTGGAAAGGATCCCAGAACAACACCCACAATGGTGAACATAGATGGTACCATCACTCTTGACCATGTAATCATTGCCAACGCATTTAACACCACTTTTGCTGACCTTAGTCATGTACTTCCTCCCTAACTTTATTGATCCCACCACAGTCAACCCAGCTCCTGTTAGTTCAGGTTTGCCACCAGGGCACCCTCCTTTCCATTTCAAAGCAATCCCAGAAAGCCTAGCTAAAAAACACATTCTTAAAGTGCTTGGAAAGTCTAGGGTCAGTGGCGATTCACTGGATATGAAACTTCTCGCCCTCACCATTGACGAAGTCCTGCTCTCACTAACCAAAATCCTCAACCATTCCCTCATGCTCTCCCAGTTCCCCCAAAAGTGGAAACTGGCAGTAGTGACTCCAGTCCATAAAAGTGGTGACAAGACTCTCACGAACAACTACAGGCCTATATCCATCCTCCCTCCTCTATCCAAAGCATTGGAAGGGATAGTGGCTAATCAGCTCATGGAGTACCTTGTAAAATACAGCCTGCAATGTTCCCAGCAGCATGGCTTCCACAAAGGGCACAGCACTACCACGGCACTCCTCGAATTCACCACACATATCCATCATGCACTTGATCAGGGCCAGCTGGTCGGCGCCTCTTTTATTGACCTAACTAAGGCATTTGACACTGTCAATCGCTCCATTCTCCTCAAACAACTATCCCTCCTTGGTGTTTCAAGTGAAACTACCCTCTGGTTTCAAAGCTACCTCAGTAACGGACCCAACAGGTCAGGATTGGTGAATTCTCTCGTCAACCCAACCCTACCAATCCACTCTGGAGTACCCCAAGGTTCTATCCTGGGTCCCTTGTTATTCAGCATATTCCTGAACAATCTCCTGCCTCCTGCCATGACAGAATGTTACTGTATGCAGATGATGCAATAATCTCTACTGCCATAACTGACCCCACCTCCCTTCAGTCTCAACTACAGAAAAGTTTCACAGAAGTGGAAGACTGTGTTTGCTCACATAAACTCATCCTTAACCACAAAAAAACTAAAACAATGTTGTTCCATGGAACCCACAACAAGTACAAGGACCATGAGCTCATAATTAACAACCACGAAGGCGTCGCTCTTGAGCAGGTGGATATGTTTAAATATCTGGCCTGCCCCTTGACTGCTCCCTCTCATATACCAAACACATTGACAATATCGCTAAAACTGTGAACTCCCGTATAGGGCTACTATACAAGCATAAACATTGCCTAACAGCTGAAGCCTTGAACCTCACTATCCAGAGCTCTGTTATCTCAACTATTGACTATGAGCTTGTTATCTATGGATCCGCTACTGATACTGCACTCCGGCGCATAGCTGTAGCCTTTAATAAGGCATGTAGACTCCTTATTTCAGCTGCCCACCATTCTTACACGTGTGACATTTATGAACAGGCTAACTGGCTCCAGCTATCTGGCAGGCTAAAGTACCAGACCTGCATCCTAGCTAAGAAGACATTACTGGGCCTTAAGCCCCCTGGAGTCCAATCAATATTGACGCTGCAGCATGTCCGCTGCCTAACTAGAAGATCGGACAGTCTAACCTTTACAATAACTCGTTTTCAGACCTCTCAAGCTCAGTGTTCTTACCTTGTCAGAGCCTCCACCTGGTTCAACTTGCTACCTGCAGAAATCTCCAACATTGACACGATTGGTGCTTTTAAGTGTAAACTGTGTCAACACCTCGTGGCTAGTGCCTTCTGTGATTGCTTCTTATAATCCCCTCCAGGCATACTACCCTCAAGCATCCCTCCTCACTGCCTCAGCTCCTCCTCCTTTTCTACATCCCATTACTGGGTATAGGATGAATCTGTCTCCTTTTCTTTTTCATCCCCCCCTTTCCGTTTCCCATCTACCACATACCCAACGTAATGCCCTCCCCATTTCTCCCCTCCTCCTCTCCCTCTCTCTCTCTCTCCCATACCACCCCCTCACCACCACTCTTCTTTCTCTTTTCCCACTAACCCACTCCTAATAAAGCTTCACTGAGCCGTCTATGACTTGTACTGTATAATTAACTCGCAACACAATTCCTTGACAATGCCTTTGGCTGCTATTATTGTAACCTTATTTGTCTTTTTTTTTTTGTAAGTTCCATTGTAATGATCATGTTATGTTTTGTACCTTATTGTCCTTATTGCCTTGATGTGGAACCTTTGTAAAAGAGCCCTCAGCTCAAAGGTGTCATCCGAAATACAAATAAATAAAATAAATAAATTTAGTAAGACCTATGATACCGTTCCACATAAGACTTGTGAACAAGCTGGGCAGCCTGGGAGTGGGTCACAAGGTGGTAAACTTGATTAGGAACTGGTTGAATGATAGATGATGGAGAGTCATGGTAAATGGTGCTTAGTCTAAGGAAAGGAGTGTGAACAGCAGGGTGCCACAGGGATCAGTCCTGGGCCCAGTCCTATTTTATGTCTTCACAAATGAAATTACGGAGGGGCTGGAGGGAAGTGTGCATGTTTGTGAATGACACTAAGATCTGCAACATGGTGGACACTCTGGGAAGGGTGAAAAAAATGAGGAGGGACCTAGGAAAACTGGAGGAATGATCTTAAGTATCACCGCTGAGATTTGATGCAAAAAAGTGCAAAATCATGCATTTGGGTTGTGAGAACCCAGGGGAGGATTACAGGAGGGGAAGAGAAACTGATGGTCAGCAAACAGGAAAGGGATTTTGGGGTAATCATATTGGATGACCTAAAGGTGGCTAAACAATGTACCAAGGCTATGGGGAGAGCCAGTGGAATGCTGGAGTGCTTAAGGAGAGGTATTACCAGCAGAAGGAAGGAGGTGGTGATGCCACTGTGCAGCTCACTGGTGAGGCCTCATTTGAAATATGGTGTCCAGTTCTGGAGGCCGCATTTCCGTAATGTAACTTTAAATCACAAATGGGTTAAATAGATCTATTTTAGGTTTGTGTCCCTCTCCCCTTCTGCTCCCACTGGTTAGGCTCACTGAACGCAACCTGGAAATATCTTAGCTAGCATGATCATTCACCTGCACAAGCCGCTTCTCAGTCCACATCACTATCTTTTTAAAATGTTAACTTCTTGTTGAAAATGTGGCATAATCTTCACATCAATGTTAGTGCTCGACATACTGTAGCTAGTTTGGCTTGAGGAAGGGTGAACATGGTCAGGACCCCATAGCAATTAAGATGCATATGCAGCAAATAAGTCCAGATGCACTAACTTACCCTACAACTGTTAAGTAACACAGTCTGCATAACACAGAAGACATACATATGGTTTGGCTGGTTTGGGTTCTACTGTTTATAATACAGGGATGAATAGCTGGGGAAGACATTTTTCAGTGACTGCCAAATGTGGTACAATGGCAGATGTTTTGCAAAGGTATACCAGAAATTATGTCTATGAGGTATTGTCCAAGAATTGGATCACATTTTCATAGAGACAGATTACATTTAGGGTACATGATTATCCCTTTGTGAATCATTGCTGCTCTCTGTACTGAAATCACTGTTAGACATGTGGCTAACTTACATCTTTAAGTAGTGATTCTAGAATTTTACCTGTAACCTGCATTTATTAATTTAAAAAATATATGTATTGAGGGGGTGCTTGCTTATGGATTATCCTAATATTTAATTTCAGCATTTTAGTGGAAACTTTGCACTCTGATTTTCTTATTCTGAATTTTTTATAGTATGTTGTCTGTATTTATATTAATTATGTTGCCATTCCTGGTAATGTACAGGGGCAGGGGACTAAGTTTGTGATTGAGTTTGAGTAAGGAACATAAATATTCATTACATTGCTTTGCTATCTCCACTTGATTTTTTACTGTTTCCCCTTTAATATTAATATACTTATATATTTGTTTGTTTAGGCTATTGATGTAACTGCACCATTGCTTGCTGTTGCTTTTGTCTGCATCTGTTGCATTTGAGTTCCATTTTCTTTTTTAAATGGTTACTTTTGTGTTTATGTTTCTTTTAAAATGTTTAATATTCTGACCATGTGGTTATGTCATGGCTTTTGTTTTCAGATATTTTATTGTATGTTTAGCTTTTTTTGTTGTTGTTGTTGAGTCACTTTCTTCACATCCTCATTTAGCCATCTTTCTTGTCATCATTTGTTGTTATATTCCTTGATCCTTTTAATGTAAACTATTTCAAATGATAATATGCTGCCTATTATAATCTGCCAATGAGCAGTACTTGTTTATGGTATTGTGTTACTGGTACCATAGGCTTTATATTTAATATTATCTTAAAATTGATGTCAACATGAATGTATAATGCTTATGTACCAGCTGTTTACTAACATAGAAACAGAATTTGTTGGCAGAAAAGGACCTCCTGGTCCACCTAGTCTGCCTTAAGGTCCCTGCCTACTGTGCCACCATGGACCATAACTGATCTCCAGCCTTAACCTCCCTATCCCCTTATGTGTATACCCCGCATGTTTGAAACCTATTACCATTTTGGTACCCATTACCTCTGCTGGCAGGCTGTTCCAGGTGTCCATTGCCCTATCTGTAAAGAAGTATTTCCTCATATCCCCTCTAAGTCTTCCCCCTTTCTAGCTACATATTATGCCCCCTTGTCCTTGAACATCTCTTTCTCAGCAGAATTGAACCTTCCTGTACCTTATTGATACGTTTGAGGTATTTGAATGCTTCTATCATGTTTCCCCTTTCCCTCCTTTCCTCTAGAGAGTACATATTTAACTCCCTGAGTCTTTCCCCATAGGCAACAGTTCCATCATCTCTCATCTTGAGTACAAGTTTAAAGTTCCTGGCTACACCCCTGCTTACATGCATGATGTATCTTACAGCTGAGGTCTTAAGAGCTGGTGCCAAGAGAATTACTCCACACAGGTAAAGGGATACAACTTTATCCCCAAGAGATGCAAACTGGACATGTTACTTTATCAATCATTTAAAATAATACAAGTTTAGTTTCACATACTTACTATGAGGGAAGCAAGTAAGATCAACAAGCATGGTTAGCGAATAAATGAACTGACACCTCTGGATGAGTGGGGGAAGGGATACCACAAAACAAGTTTCTCAGTTTGCAAATGGTTGTAAATTAAGCACTGAAACTTAACACAGAAAGAAAATACCCATAAAACACTATAGAGGAGGTTTCAGCTTGCAAAAAAAGAGGCAGTGCTGGGGGTAGCTCAGTTAAAGGAAAATGTCATGTTAAAATTAGGAAGAGATATGTATTATTAACGTTTTGTGTTCCAACTTATATAAAATAATAGCTTCATTTCTGTGAGGTTTTATTTCAGTTCTGGCACTGAGAGTAGTTTTTTTCAAACTTTCATGGTGGTTTTATGACCCCTGGGGGCTGCTATTCAGGTTTCTTTTATTGCATCTTGTCCCAGACATCTTCCCAGAGTGCCCTTTGCTCTAATGTTTAATAGCTCCTGCTAGAGGCCAGTGCCTTGTTACATGGTCTTTTTGTTTCAAATTAGCCATAGTGGAGAGAACACAGCAGACAGAGGAGTCACACTGCTAGGGTAAGTGTAATCAATAAATTTCCTAAATATTGGTACTTTATCGAGCTGTGTTCTGGTGTGTGTGTGTGTGTGTGTGTGTATATGTGTGTGTGTAAGCATGTCACTATTTAAAGCAGTTTTGTCTGCACTCCTGTTTATATCCCTCAGTCCCCTTACAGTTTTTGCACCAGTACCAAGTAGCAGAAATGGAGCATTACTTTATACTTGTTAGAGTAGACCATGAATGAAATAATATATGCCGAATTGGAATGGTTTATATAAACTAGTCTGGAAACAACATGGAGCATATCTATTTACAAAAACAAATCTGTGATTGCTCCTCAACAATGCTACTCTACCCCCCCCCATTGCATAGCAAGGGACACATTAGTTTATCTCAGCAGCAGTTATTGCTGCCTGCAATTTGTATATAAAATGTGTCACTTTGCCTAAAATCCTGCTCCACCCATTTTGATCAACATGTTATGGACTTTTGATTCAGTTGCTTGTGTCTTGCATAGAAGACAGTGCTTGTAGACAAATCTAATCATCTTGCAGCTGTGGTCATCCACTGGCTAAGTAGGCTTTGTGATTGTCTGTGTTTATGTGAGCTCCTCCAGAAGCCCTCTGCATGATTTCTTCAGGTTTTATTGTTAATACCTGCTAATAGCAAGTTAAAAATATTTAAAGAGATGCTTGCTAATGGCATAATCTTCCCAGCAGTGTTAGTGCTAGAGATACTGCAGCTAGCTGGGCTTGAGGAAGGGTGAACATGGTCAGGACCCCATAGCAGAAGAGATGCATATGCAGCAAATATGTCTAGATGCACTAACTCACCCTATAACTGTTAAGTATCACAGTCTGCATAATACACAAGGCTTACAGTGATGAATTGTCATATGGTTTGGCTGGTTTGGGCTCTACTGTTTATAATACAGGGATGAATAGCTAGGGAAGACATTTTTGAATGACTGCCAAATGTGGTACAGTGGCAGATGTTTTGCAAAGGCGTAACGGAAATTATGTCTATCAGGTATTGTTATCCATGAATTGGATCATATTTTCATAGAGACAGATTACATTTAGGGTATTTGGTTGTCCTTATGTGAATCACTGCAGCTCTCTGTACTGAAAAAACTGTTAGACATGTGTCTAACTTAAATCTTTAAGTAGTGATTTTAGAATTTTACCCAGAACCTGTATTTATTAATTTTTAAAAAAATATTTTGAGGAGGGTGCCTGCTTAAGGATTATCCCAATATTTATTTTCAGCATTTTAGTGGAAACTTTGCACTCTGATTTTCTTATTCTGAATTTTTTGTAGTATGTGGTCTGTATTTATATTAAATCTGTTGGCATTCCTGGTAATGTAAAGGGGAAGGGGACTGAGTTGTGATTGGGTTTGAATAAGGAACACAAATATTTATTGCATTGCTTTGCTATCTCCAATGGATTTTTAATGTTTCTCCTTTATTATTAATATTACTTCTTGTTATTTTTTTGTTTGTTTAGGCTATTTATGTAACTGCAGAATTGCTTGCTGTTGCTTTGCTCTGTATCTGTTGCATTTGAGTTCCATTTTCTTTTTGAAATGGTTATGTAACCCCTCACCCCTGCCTTTTTACTAAAACGACAGGTGGCATGCTGTTGGCATTGGCAGCAATACCTGGTGGGGACCTGGGTTCAGGGAGGATGAGGTTACCTGGCACAAGGGGACCTAGGTTTGGCTACTCTGCACAGGGGTACCCAAGTAAATCCAACTACAGGAAGCAATAACTGTAATGTCCAGAACCAGGATTGGGATTTTTCAGTGTGGCTTTATTTATAACTAGCTGAACACAACAAAGCATAGATGGACCCCCAAGGGGCTACGTTTACTGATAATGCAGATTAGAGACTACCAGGTGGTCCACTTAAAGAATGAACCCATTTCTACTAATTTCAGGCTCTGGACCCACCAGGCACACAGCCCGGACTTGCATGCACTTTGGATACACAGCCCGACTGGCCCGGCTCCCCTGCCGGACACTTGACTGATGGTCCATTTAAAGAAAGCCAAATTTTACTTGTTGTGGCTCCCCACACCACTTAGAGCCTGTGACTCCTAGAGAGATTTTCTTCTTACTTCCTTCTGACTCCGATCAAACAAGGAGAATTCTTTTCCCAAGTTGTGGCTCCCCACACCACTTAGAGTCTGTGACTCCTAGAGAGATTTTCCCATTTGAGACCCACGTCTGGGTACCTACTTCATTACTGGCCAGGCGCATGAGGCAAGTAGCAATCACAGAAGAAATCCGTAGAGGTGGACCTGGTTACTAAAGATTGGGGGGTGTTCCCACCTCCAGCTCCCACAGCCCATACCCGGCCATTTCTCTGGACAAACAGAAACTAAAACTTTGAAATGTAGATTAAACGGTGGATGACCTGTAGCACCCCTCTACAACATTACTTGAATCCATAAAGACTTTAGATTTTTACACTAATCCATTTGTTTGTCCTAGTACAATAGGCCTCCCAAATAGTAGTTCACATCCCAGCTTCCTTCACATTTTCCAAACTGAAGAAACATATTGTTTGCCCTCTCAAATTAGAGCAAAACACTCACCCTTTCGTTGCAGGTGCCCCACAGTAAGTACAACTTCTTTCACTTTTATCAGACCAAAAACAGATACTGTAAAAAGGCAGCTTTCTTCCTGTAGTAGAAATTAGGGGATTGCCCCTGGAATCCACAGAGGATACTTCTCCCCGGAGAGGGGCACTGAAGACCTGGACAGCGGTCTCCACCACTTAAAACTGGACACTGACCTTCTCACACAGAAGGTAAACAAAAGACACTTCCTTCCTGCTGGCAGGCAAGCAGGAGACTGACTTTGAAAACTCCCAACGTTCTATCTCACTCTCTCTGCTGCAGATTCCAATGTGGTTTATGCAGCTGCGACAGTTCTATGGTGATGTCATCTCTCAGTCTCAGCTGTGACTGAGAACAGAGTGAGACAGTGTAAAACCCATTTAACTGGAGTTTCACAAGCTGTCTTCCCTGCCTACCACTAGGTCTTACTGGGATTCTAGTAACCCGGGTAACAAGGGGTTACACTGCTACTCGACCAGGAAAATGACTGTCCCCAGTCATTATACACCCGACCTTAGGCCATCCCACCCTGTGTGCTACCTGCGGAGGGTGATCAGGCCTCCTACCATGTGCAAGCACAGGCAGGCAACACTGAGGGCCTAGAGGCCTATAGCTGACATGTCAGCCTCTGCACTATCCACTTACTATGGACACCTAGTGGCTCTGGTAGAACTATCCAGAGCATAGCCCTGATAGATCAGCACTGCAGTCCCTACGGCCGTTCAGGACCACAGCCTGTCTATCCCCCCTAACCCTCTAGGGAAAACCTATCTGCCTCTAACATAATATTCCCAAACAAAAACAAAACCCGGGGACCTCCCCGACCTTGGGCAACCTGCAACCACCATTAAAATACCAATTACTGCCTCCTCCCTACCCCCACAACCACACCTGTGGAAGAAAAAGGGTTAATACAGTAACAACCATAACAATAACAACACAGTACTTTAAATTCTACACAATAAAGCACTGACAAGGAACTCCGATGAGCCTCTCCTCCTCTTCTTGTCTTCTCTTCTGTCTTCCCAGGAACACCTGTAAGAAAAAGAAAAACAAAACACACTCCTAATCTGCATACACAGTCTACCTAAAACTCTACCATACAAAAACACTGAACAATCCCAAAAGATTTTTAGAAAAGGTAGAAAAACAGTATTTACATTAGAGTACAATAATGACATCATTTACAATACACATTTGGGGGGATGGAGGTGCCTAAAAGTCCCAACTAGTGACCACAAGGCCCGAAGGCTAGTCCAATAAAGAGTCTCTCCTGGGCCGGAGCCCCGTGAAGCATAGTTCTAAAAGGCCAAAGTCCTGAAGAGGAGAGTCTTTGCGGACAGTTCACACATTTTTGAAGTCTGTAGTGTAGGGTGTGTACTGCAATGTCATAAAGATAGAAAAGGTTTCGGACTTACCAGCCATTTGTAGTACAAGAACTGCACGAACCTGGTCCACGGCCGAAGACTCTCCCTGGCAGCATTTCTTCTGATATAGCTGGGCAGACATCTTCCAGGAACCACAGGAGGGCACATCTGGAAACAGCTGGGCTGATGTCATCTCTGGAGAAGGAACCTTAGAACAGGAACAAAAAGAAAAACAGCTGGTCTGACGTCATCCGATTACCAGGCGATGAACAGGAAACAGCTGGGCTGGTGTCCTCTCTGGATCTGAAGTCATCTGGTGGGCCAGTTGATGGTTGCTGGACAGGACAGTACACTGTAGACTGATGAATGTGGAGCACCTGAGTCCTGGTTATTAATATTGGTGGAGCAATAAGGGCACTTCACAGTCTGGTGTGGCAGTATTGACTACCACTGCTCGGCTCTCCATTTTGTAGGCACAGGCTTAATTGCTGGGAGGTCCTTTCACTGAGGCCAGTAGTACTGGGGGTCAGGGGCTTGAATTATTACCCTGTCTGGGTGCACATAACTCACACAGTGGGAGACTTCACGTCCCTCTCCATCCACTATTCTCACTCTGTCCATAAACAGTGTCCTGCCTCTCTTCCACTGCGTATACTTTTCGTGGAACAGTCTATTCTTTACATGCTGGTTGGCCCCAGGATGCACACTTTTCATTGCTTCATCCCAGATCCAGGATTTCCTGCAGTCCTCAATCTCCTCCCAGACTCTCCGAGGAAAGGTAGGAAAGGTCATACCATAGATCTCATTTGCCTTTCTACAACCAGTCTCCTCCTCTACTTGGTCAATCTGAGACCGCTGGCCTGGCTTGGGGTGGCCAGTCCTGGTTCTGCCAGCTTCGCATTCTCAAATAAATTAAAAACAGATCTCTGACTTCTTCCTCTTGTAAAGCCAGGGCAGTGGCATCACCACCTTCTTCAACACATTCCTCCGAGGCAAGATCTTGAGGCTGTGTTCCCGTTCCTTTTTCACAAGGCCACATAGGTTCCCCCTCATCTTCCTCTTCACTGAGGATCTGAGCCCAGGAGTGAGCAGTCGTTCTCACCCCCGAGACTATCCATTCATCACTAGGCGCTGAGGTCGACACCTCCCATTTAAAGGCCTCCCGCATCTCATCTTCACCTAAGAGACTTGGGCTAGGCCCCCCCACCCAGGGGTCTATTGATGCTTTATCCGAACTTTCTTTCTGAGATCCAGCATCCAAAACTTCAACTTCAGGTTCAGTCTCTAACTCTGCACCCTCTAGCTTTATGCCACACTCCCCCGAGGGGCCTTCCTCCACAGGCTCCGCCTGGTGCTGTGTGCTGCCAACTGCAGATTCCTGAATTTTTGTCCATGTGGGAGCCAAATGAATTGGAGGCGCTTTATACAAGCCATATTTTTTTGAAGGCATCCAGCACAGTGAGGAATCATAAAGACATCCCTTCCAGCACTCAAGCATATCTGGCACACACGCACTGGATAATTAGGAATTGCCACATCAGAAGGGAGTTGCCCTCCATAGCACCACTTCTCAATATCTCTCAGTCTATTTACTGCTGCTGTTACTGCAACCCAGGCATGATCCGGGTAACGAGCTGGTCCTGAGGCCATAACTGCAGAAAAATAAACAAAAGTTCACTGTAACTGAAAGTCCCACTTTAATGAACACACTCTGTAGCTTTAAAATGGCTCCTCTGCTGCTGTGTTTACTTTACTACCCCACCTGGTAATGGCGGTGGCAGCACTCCTGTGCATCAACATTTAGAATCTGGGTCAAGCCACTGCACACCCGATTTACACCAGCTACTGATAACTTTTACTCAAACTGCACAACTTGCTCTGATTTGGCTTCACACACATTTACAGGATTTTCCTTGGACTTTTCACATGCTGGTAACATTCACTTTATTTACATTCCCTTAAAAGCTTCAGGTTTTAGCACAGGATTGCCTGCTTTTGCTAGTGTTGCATTTTGCTACAACCCACAGTCTCTCTCTGGCTGCAAACTTTAAACTGAGGCTATTTTCACTTCCATGCACACATTCAATGGCTTTACAGACTTGTACTTGCTGGCAGGACTTCACACAGTCGTTACTTGCAAAGCGACTATACTGCTGCACACACATTTTATATGGCATTACTGAAAATCACTGATTGAGCAGTTTTTGAATTGTTTACTTACTGTGATCAGTAGCAACTTGCTGCAATGGGGTAAAACGGCCTGCAGCCAGTATTGAAGGCCTCTGAACACAAACGGGTGGGCAGTCTCAGCGATCGTTGTTTTATACACCAAACTCACTATTTCCACTATCGATTTGTGGGTTGAGCCCGATTTTAAACTTAAAAGTCACTTTTTGAATGTTTACAGCGCTTTGAATATTTCGCGACGCTCCTCTACTGCCAGTACACGCACTACTCTCTGTCTCCCTCTCGAATGCTGAGGCAGTCTCAGAAGAGCTGGCTGAGGGGCCGGACTAATGGCAATCTGACCAACCACACGACGCCATGCAAATGAGCCTCTTCTTCCTCGCGAGGGCTCCTCTCCTCACGGCGATCATCAAGCAGGCAAATTTAAACTGTAAAATGCACTTTTTTTTTTCTTCAACTGACTCCACGGTGGGAGCCCATTTCAACCATATAATATTGCCATTAACTCTACAGTCTCTCCATTTACACAGAAAGCATTTCAAATCGTCCAGGGCATAATTTCTCTGTTGCTACCCCTAGTTTTCCACACTTTCCTTCACAGAATTTATTCCAAAAGCATTTCAAACATCCAGGGCACAATTTCTCTGTTGCTACCCCCAGTTTTCCACACTTTTCCTCACAGAAGTCATTTTTAAAAACATTTTAAATGTCCAGGGCATAATTTTTCTGTTGCTACCCCTAGTTTTCCACACTTTTCTTTACAGAATTCATTTTAAAAGCTGACAAAAATGCTGTAAACAATTTTTGATGCAGGACAAGGGCACACTCTTTGGCTTTAATGCTCCTTGGTAAACAGTTGGCATTTTTTAAACAGCAGCACAAGATTTACAGCACACAGCAACACACTAGGGAAATTGCTTCAGCTTTTTGGGCTACCCACTGCCAGAACGCCTAGCCCCTTGCCCCAAGCACCTTCCTTCCGAACAAATCCCAGCGGTGCCTCCATTTTTGTAACCCCTCACCCCTGCCTTTTTACTAAAATGACAGGTGGCATGCTGTTGGCATTGGCAGCAATACCTGGTGGGGACCTGGGTTCGGGGAGGATGAGGTTACCTGGCACAAGGGTACCTAGGTTTGGCTACTCTGCACAGGGGCACCCAAGTAAATCCAACTACAGGAAGCAATAACTGTAATGTCCAGAACCAGGATTGGGATTTTTCAATGTGGCTTTATTCATAACTAGCTGAACACAACAAAGCATAGATGGACCCCCAAGGGGCTACGTTTATTGATAATGCAGATTAGAGACTCTCAGTCTCAGCTGTGACTGAGAACAGAGTGAGACAGTGTGAAACCCATTTAACTGGAGTTTCACAAGCTGCCTTCCCTGCCTACCACTAGGTCTTACTGGGATTCTAGTAACCCCGGGTAACAAGGGGTTACAGTTACTTTTGAGTTTATGTTTTTTTTGAAAGGTGTAATATTCTGACCATGTGGTTTTGTCATGGCTTTTGTTTTCAGATATTTTATTGCATGTTTAGCTTTGTTGTTGTTGTTGAGTAACTTTCTTCACATCCTCATTGAGCCATCTTGCTTGTCATCATTTGTTGTTATATTCCTTGACCATTTTAATGAAAACTATTGCAAATGATAATATATTGCCCTTTATAAACTGCCAAATATCATTCACTGTTTTGTTGTTTTAAATTTTATGACAATCTGTTTCTTTGATTTTTTGGTTGTTTTGTTTTTTTCTATTACATCTAGGACCCTTTCCATTCCTTTTTATCCTTTTCAACTGTTTTCTATATTTAGGATCTATACTTTACTTGAGCTTTCATCCTTTCACAAGTATAAAGAAAATGCATTTCAGTGCTGCACACTTGCTTTATACATATTACCCCCCCACACACACACACACTATTGCTTAGGCTTATTTTATGCACACTTTTTCTTCTATGTTTCTTTTTTTCTCTCTTTTTCTTTTGTGATCCTGACTGCTATAGAGATAAATATTTTTGATTTAAATTGACAATAGGTTGATTCCATGAATTTTGAATATTTGAGCAGTAGTTTTTTATGGCATTGTGTTACTGGTACCATAGGCTTTATATTTAACATCTTAAAATTGATGTCAACATGAATGTATAATGCTCATGTATCAGCTATTTACTAACATAGAAATATAGGATCTGTTGGCAGAAAAGGACCTCTTGGCCCACCTAGTCTGCCTTAAGGTCCCTGCCTCTTCTGCCACCATGGACCATAACTGATCTCCAGCCTTACCCCCCCCACTCCAGCCCTGTTACCAAGGTCCCCTTTTGTGTATCCTATGCATGTTTGAAACCTGTTACCATTTTGGTACCCATTACCTCTGCTGGCAGGCTGTTCCAGATGTCCACCACCCTGTCTATAAAGAAGTATTTCCTCATATCCCCTCTAAGTCTTCCCCTCTTCTAGATACATATTGTGCCCTCTTGTCCTTGAACATCTCTTTCTCAGCAGAACTGAACCTTCCTGTACCTTATTGATACATTTGAGGTATTTGAATGCTTCTATCATGTCTCCTCTTTCTCTCCTTTCCTCTAGAGAGTACATAGAAACATAGAAACATAGAAACATAGAATTTGATGGCAGATAAGGACCGCTTGGCCCACCCAGTCTGCCCATTTCCCTACCTACTGGATAAGCTGCAGATCCTAGTTAACAGCAGCCTACTTCTTCTCCCCACCTAGAACTGCCTTATGACTGTCCATGCATGCCGAATTCTACCACTGATTTTGACTCCACAACCTCCTCCAGAAGGCCATTCCATGCATCCACAACCCTCTCTGTAAAAATACTTCCTAAATTACCTCTGAGCGCCCCCTCATCTTCAAATTGTGCCCTCTTGTTCTTGCACACCTCTTTTTTTGAAGATGCTACTCTCTTGGACTTTGTTGATTCCTTGAGGTACTTGAAGTTTCTATCATGTCCCCCTCTCCCTCTTTCCTCGAGGCTATACATATTAAGCTCCTTAAGTCTCTCTTCATATGTCTTCTGGTGCAGACCCTGCACCATTTTAGTTGCCCTCCTCTGGACAGCTTCCATCCTGTCTATGTCTTTCTTGATTGGGTCTCCAGAACTGCACACAGTACTCAGATGGGGTCTCACCAGCTGTCTGTACAGAGGATAATAACTTCCTGTTTTCTACTGGTGATGCCTCTCCCTATGCATCCCAGTATCCCCAACCCTCCTTGCTGCCCTCTCACATTGCTTGCCCATCTTTAGGTCATCTGATATGACTACCCCAGGTCCTTTCCATTTTTGTTGTTGTTAGTATCTCACCCCCATTTGTGTACTCTTCCCTGGGTTTTGTTTCCCAGGTGCATTACCTTGCACTTCTTAGCATTGAATCTAAGCTGCCATACATTTGACCATTCCTCTAACCTTGCCAAGTCCTTCTCATCCTTTCCACCCCACCCTGTGCATCAACTCTGTTGCAGATCTTAGTGTCATCTGCAAAGAGACCCTTTCCTTCAGTCCTTCTGCAATGTCGCTTATAAAGACATTGAAGAGGACCGTCCTAATACTGAACCTCGGTACCCCACTAGTAACCCTCCTTTCTTCTGAGTGGACTCCATTTACTATTACTCTGTGTCCTATTCTCCAGCCAGTTCTTTACCCAGGCTGTCATCTTGGGACCCACTCCCAGGCTGGCTAACTTGTATATTAATCTTTGTGTGGGACTGTGTCAAATGCCTTGCTAAAGTCTAGGTAGGCCATGTCCACAGCCCTCCCTGATCTACTACTTTGGTCACCCAGTCAAAGAAATCTATCAGATTCGTCTGGCATGACCTTCCCGCTGTGAATCCATGCTGCCTGGGGTCCTGTGCCCTCTGGCCTCTAGATACCTGACAATTCTTTCCTTTAGAAGTGATTCCATCATTTCCCTATCACTGAGGTTAAACTAACAGGTCCTATAGTTTCCTGCTTCTGCCTTGCTCCCACTTTTTGTGAAGGGAATCACATCTGCCCTCCTCCGGTCCTCGGGTACCACCCATCCTCTCATGACTTGTTAAAGGGTAGTCAGTGGTGTCACTAGTTTCTACCCTTAGTTCTTTAGAATTCTGGGATGAATCCCATCAGGCCCCATTGCTTTGTCCACCTTCAGTTTTAAGAGTTCTTTCAGAACCCTTTGTTCTGTAAATGGGCTGGTATCAACTTCTGTATCCAGAGTGTTACTACTGTTTGTTTATGTACCTCCCCTCTTCCTTTGTAAATACTGAGCAAAATATTTGTTTAGTATCTCTGCCTTTTCACAGTCTCCCTCTGCCCACCCTCCTCCCTTTTTAAGCCTCACTATCCCTCCTTGGTCTTCCTTCGCTCCTGATGTACCTATAAAGGTTTATCCCCCTTCTTAACTGAGTTGGCTATCTTGGCTACATCTTTAACTCCCTGAGTCTTTCCCCATAGACAACAGTTCCATCATCTCTCATCTTGAGTACAAGTTTAAAATTCCTGGCTACACCCCTGCTTACATGCATGATGTATCTTACAGCTGAGGCATTAAGAGTTGGTGCCAAGTGAATTACTCCACACAGGTAAAGGGATACAGCTTCATCCTCAAGAGATGCAAACTGGACATGTTACTTTATCAATCATTTAAAATAACACAAGTTTAGTTTCACATTCTTACTATGAGGGAAGTGAATAAGATCAACCAGCATGGTTAGCGAATAAATAAATTGACACCTCTGGATGAGTGGGGGAAGGGATACCAGCAAAACAAGTTTCCCAGTTTGCAAATGGTCATAAACTAAGTACTGAAACTTAACACAGAAAGAAAAGGCCCATAAAACACTATAGAGGAGGTTTAAGCTTGCAAAAAAAAAAGAGACAGTACTGTGGATAGCTCAATAAAAGAAAAACTACATGTTAAAATCAGAAAATATATGTATTATTAACCTTTTTGTGTTTTAACTTCCTTTCAGTGTTTTTTTTTCAGTTCTGGCTGTGAGAGGAGTTTTTTCTGTGTGTGTGTTGTGTGTGTGTGTGTGTGTAAGCATGTCACTAGTAGCAAGTAGCAGAAATGGAACAGCACTTTCTTGTTTGTTAGAGTAGAACATGAATGCAATAATGTATGCAGAACTGGAATGGTTTATATAAACTAGTCTGGAAACATAATGGAGCACAGCTATTTATAAAACAAATCTGTGCTCCTCAACAATGTTACTTTACACTCACTCCCCTCATCTGCACTGCATAGCAAGGGACATGTCAGTTTATCTCAGCAGCAGTTATTGCTGCCTGCAATTTGTATATAAACTGTGTCACTTTGCCTAAAATCCTGCTCCCCCCATTTTGATCAACATGTTATGGACTTTTGATTCAGTTGCTTGTGTCTTGCATAGAAGACAGTGATTGTAGACAAATCTAATCATTTTGCAGTTGTGGTCATCCACTGGCTAAGTAGGCTTTGTGATTGTTTGTGTTTATGTGATCCAATGCTTAGTATTTGGTTCCTTTATTGATGTCTCCTATGGAGGGACTCAGAATGTGCAGGATAGCTTTTTTTGTAGCAAATTCAGAGAAATCGCAGAGGCACCAGACTTGGACTTTTGTTGAAGTTTTCCTTTAACTTCTCTCAAGCCAAGGTAGGCCTCATAAAACACTATGGAGGAGGTTTCAATTTGCAAAAAAAGGCAGTACTGGGGAGAACTCAACTTAAGCACTGAAACTTAACAAACAAAAAAAGGCCCATAAAACACTATGGAGAAGGTTTCAACTTGCAAAAAAAGGCAGTATTGGGGAGGGCTCAATTAACTTCTCAAGCAAGAGGAAAAATAGTGTTCTCCAGCTGCCAAACACACACAGGCAGAATAGTAATAAGGTTTCAGTGGAGGACACTATTTTTAACATGCTACCATGTTGTTTGGAAGGTAATTATGCAGGTAGTCCTTTTCTCAAAGCAAAACATCTGCAGGGCTACACCCACTGCAGCCTTAAAAAAATACAGAAATATGAAAAAAAGACCTAAATCACAGAAAACACTTCCTGAGAAACTACTAAGCAAAGATAAGATTTAGAAAATACAAAAAGAAAGCTGAAAAAGCTTATTTTTAAAAATTTCTTTTCAATGCTTAAAAACCAGAAGATCTGCACCCTTCCACTCACCACAGAGACTGCAAAGTGAAACTAAAGGAGGCTGTATACATAGAGCCTCTATCATGTGACCTCCAGGAACTGTTGCATGTAACCTGTAGTCTTTTTCTAAGGAAACTTCACTTGAATTCATTTTAAAGCAACATCTAAGGTGAAGTTACATGCAAAATGCCAGCAAAGTTTTTTGAAGTCGAAGTTGCCACAAAGTGGCCAACTTCATGAAGAACTTTGAGAAATCAAAGTCAGTGACTAAGCCAGAATGTCATGATCAAAGAAAAACTTCACTGTATCTCTAGTTCCCAGACTAGAGACATGATTAGCAATACCCATGGGATGAGCAAGGAAGTGAGAGCAACAGGAAGGAGCTCAACATAAAATTCTAAAGCAAGGATGTTTAGCATTGCATCCATCAAAGACTGAGGTTCGCATCTCTGCTGGCAGAAAGGGGTCATAACGACAAAGGGTAAGAGAGGGAATTAGTTCCTCTCAGAGTGACACACTTAGTTAAGGGCTAGGTTAGAAACTGTCTGCCTTTACTGCCTGTGGGGCATCATTATGGGCTGCACTGGGTCATGTGGTTGTGGTTTGTTGCCTTTCAATGAAAATGTATGCTATTTTTGTTGTAACAAACTGGCACTGCAATACAGTCCACAGGTTTTCTGCTGCTTGGTGCATGAATCCCACTATGATTGTTTCCCAAGTGTTAGTACACTGCCTTTTGCTCAGGGTGAGATACACCTCACTCTCCTTAGTGCAGCATATGTACAACATTTGTTCCACAACTACAAGAACACAATGGCTAAGACTAGCCTTTAAGGGGACATGCCATACTTTTTGATGGCATTTTTTTGTGCAGGAATTTTCTGCAGCTGCATTTTTTCTGCAGTCTGCAGTATATTTTTTCTATAGCTGTGGATGTTTTGTGTGTATGACAGAGTACAATTACCCCTTTTCCTCAACTGCACAGATTTTGAGGACTTGCATTTTTTTTTCACCTTCAAAGTGTTTTGTGAATCCTGCCCCAAGTGTTTTGTGAATCCTGGCTAGGGGATCCAATGTTGTTAACCACCTTATCAGTGCAGACCATTAATAAGGTTTATACTAAGGAAGGTTTAGGGCAGAGAAAGGCTAAGTAGTCCATGAATACTGCTCTCACACTATTTCAGTGTTAGTATTACAATGTACAGTATGTTGTGCAACTATGTAGCTGTCTCCCGGTGGTGGTATTCTCTATAAAAAGTGGTGCCCATGCTCATCTGCACTTTTCAGTAATACCCCCTTTCCTTGTTTTTGCCACAAAATCTTAGTCCCCTTAAATACTAAACCAAGGAGACACTTAAGTCAGAACCACCCCCTTAAACACAAAAATGACGAACCGGACAATAGTTTTCAACTGATATACATGGTATTTTGTTGCAGTGTTCCAAGGCACTCATCCTTCTTCTGGCAAATTAAACAAGCATTTGTCAATGCTGAATGTTGTCTTGCTGGCATTGGTATTGGTAGTGCAGGAGTTAGAGAGATGCATAACAGGAATGGCAGTGAAGTATTGAACTGATGCCAACTCCACCCCCACCCTGCAGAGACTGACAGGCATTGGGGTTTGCCTTTGAGTAGTCAGCCATAACGCTCATGCCATTTCACCTCACCCTACCCTGCAGACATCAACAAGTGTTGTGGTGTGCCTTGGGGTCTTCAGGCCTTACACTCACCCCATTCCATAAGGAAATACACTGAGACGGGTGCAGTATAGGAGAATGGGGTGAACTTTGGGGCTGAAGAGTCCAAGGCACACCTTGATGCCTGTCACTGGCTTCAGGGTGGGGGTGGGGTTGGAATGGCATGCGCATTACAGCCAAAAATCCCAAGTCACACCCCTGATGCCTGTCAGTCTCTACAGGGTGGGACGTTATGGTTGGAAACCCTAATGCCCCAAGTGTTTATTGGCATTTTCACTCCAAATTTTCAACATGGGCTTTTTGTGACCCCACCTCATGAATAGTGGCACTATCAGTTTGTTAGCTGAAAGGTGATTTTGCACAGCGACTGCGCCATTTGTCACCACAGGTGCCAAAACACATTTCAGGCAGGATGTGAAAAATGACAGCTGTACTGTTCATGAGAAGGTGCAAAAAAATGGCAGTGTTGAAAATATGGAGTGAAAATATGAAATACTGGTGAAGTCACGAGCGTGTATAGAAACTGCGCAATGCACGCCCGTAACATAATTATTTGGGGGAATTTTTTAACCAAATTTTCAACATAGGCATTTTGGGACCTCTGCTCATGAACAGTGGCACTGTGATTTTGTTAATCTGTCCCAAAAGTTGATTTCCCACAGCAACCATGCCATTGTGCGCCAGATGTGTGAAAACACATTTTGGGCAGAATGTGAAAAATGATAGCTGTACTATTCATAACAAGGTGTGAAAAAATGGCAGTGTTGAAAATCTGGAGTAAAAATATTAAAAATTGTCAAAATTAAGAGCGTGCATGGAAACTGCGCAACGCATGCTCATAACACAGTCATTTTTTGGATTTTTTTCACCAAATTTGTGACATAGGTTTTTTGGGACCCCGCCTCATGAACAGTGGCACTGTTGTTTTGTTACTCAGTCCTAAAAGGTGATTATGTGTAGTGACCACAAAATCACTTTTTGAGATGGAATAACAAGATGACAGTGCATGTGTTCATGAGGTGGGGTCCCAAGAACCCCATGTTGGAAAATTTGGAGCCAAAATAAAAAAAAAATAGCCGAGATATCCACCTAAGTTGACCCCCCCATTGATGCCATTATACAGCTTACCAGCATTTTTTCATTTTGCAGTTCGGCTTTGAAGAGTCCAGTTGTGTTCCCGCTCCACTGAAGATTGCAGTGCCAGACCTCCAGAGGTAAGTATGGGGTGAGGGGGTTGTGGGGAGGTGGGGTGCACAGAGGGTAGGTGCAGGTTGGGGGAGGAGGGCACTGTGGACAACAGACCATTTTATTTTTTCAGGTACAAAGAAAAACAAAACACGGACACTGTGCCGCGGGACCATTTTCTTTATTTATAGGTGAAAGTAAACAAATGTTGAGCACATTGGGGTGGCTCCCAATATGCCCCATGACTTTCAGAGGGGGTAATGTTGGCCACACTGGGGTGGGCTCCCAGTGTGCCACACAATGTGGGGGGTGCAGGCATGCCAACATGAGGATTGTACCTTCAATGTCAGCCTTCTTTGTGGAGCTGCTGCCACCATGTTTATTGAAATATTTCCACCAGGAAAGGCACGTACAGGAGGCGTGTCATCTGTGCCACTGCATAACGAGCTTGTCCCTGATTGCAGTGGCACATTTCTTACAAGTTGTGTCTACTTTACACAATTCTTGTGTCAGTGCTAGCATGCTGGCTAATTGGGGAATGAGGGATGCAGCTACTAAAGAGTGCCCTGCATTCGCCAACACTGACACACCTCAGCATTTCTTCGACTACCACAGGATGTTGCTTGCGCAAGTGCAACACAACATAAAAATGCCTCCAACCCATATCTGCCTCTTTCTGTTTCATTTGTTGACTCTTTACATGTCTAACACTGAGCCCCAACCCCCAGGTCTCTAGCAGTCCTTTCCCCAGATAAATATTACTGCTTTAAGTTTGTTATCCCACATTGAATTGTTGGCCTACCCCTTACTGTCTTTTGATGTATCTCAGCATTTCACCTGGCAGCTGAACATTGTGGTGGGACTACAGAAGAGGGGAAAGGTTGTCTGTCCTAAAGAACAGATCCAGGAGGGCATACTGATCCCCAACATACAGCACATCACCTATGTAAGGTTAAAACATTTATAACACGTTGTACATTTAACAGGATAAAATCTGGGATAAAATCAACCATATTACAAAAACAAAAAAACACTGCCACCTCTCAATAACAGAATTCAAAAAAGTAATAATAAAATGCACATAATTTAATTTCCATTTTTTAAACATTTTCAGCTATGTGACACAAATGCCTTTAAACATGTCATTTATCAGCAGTATCTGTTTGGTGTAGCAGTAGCACTACTGCTTGTGATGCTGGTAACCCAAGTTTGGGAACAAGTTTGGGTCAGCGGGGCCTGCCAGGGGGAAGAGGATTGAGCGTCCCAGTTCACCTCCTCTGGGGAGGGAGAGTTCCATCCTCCACCACAGTACTGCCACCTGAGTGACAACAGGTGGTAGTATGGCTCATGGGCTGAAGGAAGGGTGGGGACATCACTGATGTCAGCTGGAGTGTCCCAAACCCATGCAGCAGGTCAGCCCTCTACTCCCAAAGTGCCAACCTCTGAGTGTAGTCTTGTGAACAGTTAACAGAACAAGGTAAACCTCTTGTCTGTTTTCGTGGATTCGAATCAACCTTTGGTCTCAAGTCTTTGAGGGATTCTAATGGTGAACCTCTTGTTAGCGTACCCAATGCACAGGCTCAGATAATTCTGTCTTTGGGGGGCCAGATATCTTTGCCTGCGGGCACCTAACCAGGTGTATAGAAATGAACCCTTAAAAACTGTAATAAAAGACCTCAGATTTAAAACACTTACCTTTTTCCAGTTTGGTATCACCATTCAAGCTTATGGACAGTGTCTGCTTTAACCATATATACTCCACTTGTAAAGGCAAGAAATCAAAGATAGACCAAGTAAGCTCTAAAAATAGAGTTTTACTAAAATAGATAAAAAAATATGGAAAACATAAAATACAGAACTATTATATCACAAGACATACAAATTTCTTAAACAAAACAGGTTTTAACAATGCAATTCCTATTACAGTACTTAGATTTGTCTCTCTTTCTCTCTAAATATCCACTTAAAGTGCTCACAGATGTTTCTTTGTCAGAGTCTAGATAGAAGTGTCTCTGAAGTAAAACAGAATATTCCTTAAAGAAAACTGTATTTGCCAACTCCTTTCTGTGAGGTCACCTAGCTCCTCCTTTGTCAGAATATATAAAATAAATATATCTATACAAAAACAGGATGTCTTTTCCAAGTATTAAATTCTGCAACCTCAGCATAACTCATGTTCTTTTTCAAATGACATTTCTTTGATCTTTAAGCAGTATCCTCTCTCACACAGACATCAACGTGTTTATGATTTTGCACCAGTGTACTAAACCTGGTTTCCCTCCAAACGTCATAAAATGGATATGATCTGTCTTGACATCTGGCAAGCTACAATTAGCCATCTAAACAGGATATCCTCAACTCAAGCCTCAGCCAGCATGTAATTATCTCATGGCTTTCATCTTTCAGCTGAGACCTGGAGGAGGGGTGAGTGAGGTCACTCTAAGAGCACCAGATTTCTCAGCATCTCTTATGACAGACAGTCCATAACACATTTTTATATTACAAAAAATGATACAGTGATCAGAACCAGCTGTCCAAGTGTCACAGAGGACACATACACAGGTATGTGCAGGCTCACATTGATGTCCACGCAGGTGATGTCCCCATGGGAGACATGTGGAGCAAGGAAAAACTTGCCCCAGCACCTCCACGATGATGGTGTGGGACATTCCGGGTCTCCTCCTCTCCAAGCGCATGGCACCATCTGATGAGATGCAAGAGTTTGGGGGCAAATCCCCTCCATCCTGACCCTGCTTAAGGGAGGTAGGTGACCATGGCTGGGGGACAGAGGCATCAAAAGGTGACTGGCAGGCCCAGAGGCATAGAAGGGGCTGGAGAAGAAGTGGTCACAAAAAGAAATTAGAAATGAGAAAAAAAAATCAATATGTTAAAAGGAAGACCATACTACAGCACAATGGGAAGGATAACTACACCTTAACTGTGTTGTGCAACTACACAAGTACTTGCAGAAATCAAAGAGGCTGATCACATATTATAATAAAAGGAAAAACAAATTCTATGATACAAAGATCTAGCCCACCTCTAAGTCACTGGCTGCCTGCCAGAAACCCAGGACCAGACCTCACTGCTGACTGCTGTTCCAGGTTGCTGTTCCAAACCACAAGCTGTTCCATGTCCCAGTCCTAGTCCCATGATCATTCATCCTAAGGCTCTCTCCCTGCCCATCTGCGCAACTCTCTCTCTCTCCTGCCACAGCCCGAGGAACACCCACCAGATTCCCATCAATTGGGCCGCCATACTAGCTGTGGTTTTCTGGCCCTATCACTCACCTGGTGTTCTCATCAGCCTACGATATGGGTACCCCAAGTCTGGGAAAAAAATGGGCTTGTAATCACTTTGCCGCCTGGCTTTATCACAACTGCTATGACACGGTTTCTGCTCTGGGCAATTGCTATAGGCATTGCTTCTGGGAGATGCATGCTGTAGTAGGGGACTTGCTGCTACTCTAGTTTAATAGGATGTAGGCACAGAAATGTTGGTGCAGGGGTGATTGACAGTCCAGTTACCAATCAAATAAAAAATGGTGATAATCAGAGGGTGGAGAATCAGAATATTTATTGACAGCTCACACCCCTGCCACCCCTTAACACTGCAAGACAAGGATTGCAACTACATGAAAAATGTAAAACAGTGCCCTAATAAGAAGAACACTGATGCAAGCGTCTGCAACCTGCACACTGCAAACTCCCCCTTAATTTGATTTGACAGACGCAGATGCGTATCTTAGTACTCACAGAGTGCCACCACCGAGAGCTGTCTACTTTTTCCTATATTCTATTTTGTCTTTACACATTATTAAGTATAATAGGAGGTTGCTCCAAATCCCAATAACTAATGGGGTGAAGAAGTATTTTCTCCTCTCAGTCATGAGAAATCTTCTTTTAATATACAGCAGATGGCCTTGGGTCCTTTTTATGTCTGGTGTGAATCTGATATCTAGTTGGGTGATGGCCAGGCAGCCAACCAAGATAGTCATCTAATTTCTTGCTCTACCTCATCCCTTAAACAATCCACTCATAATTGCTATCTAAAGTGGACATTGGTCCCAGTTAAATGCCCCATCAGAAAGCCACTTACCTTCAGAGTTGCGCGATACCAGGCACGGGCAAGTCCATCTCGGTAAGTCGTAGTTCACCACCGTTGTCGCTCCCAGTCATCCTCCAAGACAGATCATGGGAAACCCAGTCATCATGGCAACAGCTGCAGGAGACTCCAATGACAGAAGCCTTCAGGCGATAAAAGGCATGTTTAAGCATCTTGCATCACAGATGGGCAAACTGGAGCTAGCCACACAAAAGGTCACCTCCAGAATAGATGACATATCTCACAGTTTCAGTGTAACCGAATAATGCATCACGGACACAGAGGACCACATGGACCATATCATGACTTCCATATGGGTCCAGGAATGTACCATCTGAATCCTTTGGGACCAGGTGGAGGACATGGAAAATGAGACCACAAGAACAATCTATGGCTGGTGGGCTTTCCTGAGGGCTGTGAGGGGAAACATGTCTCAGATTTTCCTCAGAGTGCTGCCAGATCAATTGAGTCACATCTAGCATGACCCCTTGAAATTGATTGCCCTAACCACTCGCTTGCTTCCAAACCTGCCTCAGAGTCCAACCTCATCCCATCTTGGCCCGCTTCCTCCATTTTCAAGATAAGGACCTGATTATACAACTGACCGGGGACAAACAAGACCTTTGATGGCACTGTCACTGCCTCCAAATCTTTGCAGACATTTACCCAGCCCATAGGTCCCAAGTTTGATCAGCTGGTATGCTGGTTCAGCAGGTTGCAGCTGAGCGGTGGGGGGGGGACGGCCTGAGCAAGGGGGATGTTTGGATGTGACCTAAATATTTTAAATTACAGTTCAAATGAATAAAAAAAAAAGGATTCATCACCACACAAATACAGAAGAGAAAGAATTTATTACCAAAATCTCTTGACTTTTCCCTTGCAACCTCAGCTTTATAACAGCTGTCAGTTCACATGTAATAAGATGGCTCTTAGATGATCCGGGACAGAGTCGGGTCCCATCACCCACCCCACCTCCAGGGATCAGATCCACCACCACACTAAAAATGTAAATACCAAAATCTCTTGATTTTTCTTCCCCTGCAGCCTTATACAAACAGTCAATCCACAGTGTCTCTTCTAGATCTGGGACAGAGAGTCAGGTCCCAATCACACCCCACCCCCAAATGGATCCATCACCTAGTCCACACTAAAGAATTTTACCACCAAAACCTCATAAATTTATTTTCCCTCGTAGTCTCAGCTTATACAGTCCACATGGATCAGAGCCACAAATGTTGCTTACCAGGACACCAGGCTTTTGATAGATTCCCTTACAAGAGGTGCACACAGATCCACAACCTCGACCACTAACACTAAATTTAAGATAGTAGAAAATGCTGCTTCCTCTATTTCTTGACAACCACTTCACCGCTAGAATGATTCTTCTTGTTGTTTGTTTTCCTCGACGATGACTCCTCATTGAACATTTCTTGCTGCGATCTGTTTACTGGCACTTAACTGTTTTTTTCCAACTATTTAAGTTTTTTCTTTTTTTTTTAATAGAATATTTTTTATCCTGTTTTTTTGCTGGTTGTGGCTCAGTGGCAGTGTACCGCCAATCCAGAACCCAGTACTCCCTCACGGGGATCATGCTGCACAGTAATGGGGAGCGGGTTTTTTCATAGTTGTGAAGGTAGCTGCGGAATCCCGTATCCCTGCCCCGAGGATGCTGGCACATAGGACCAAGGTCCAGGCATGGAGTCATGCTGGGGATGCGGCTCCAGCCAAGCACCTAATGGCATTCCCTCTTCCCCACACTGTAGCCTGGAGGAACAGTGCCTGAACCTTCCCTGGGAGAGGAGAACTGCCATGCAGCAGCTCAATCCAGCTCCTGCTCTTCGCCTGGCTGACCCTCAATAACACGGGCTCATTCCCGAACCTGGGTCACCAATGTAGTGTAAGGTGTGGCATCCAGCACATCAATCCTCAGCACTACTGGGCCAGCTTTAAGTTTTTTCTTTACCTGTAAGCCTCCGAGTCTTTTTGTCTTGCAGTCTTGCCCACTCAAAAATGTCCACACGCACATTCCGCAGCTGCGCACTAGGACCAGGCCAGGTACAGTGCCGCAAGAACACGCTCCCACACTCTAACACTGACTACTGCACAGACATGAAGGACAACCTTGCGGGTCTGCCAGTGACTGTGCAGGTGAGCGTGTTTCTTGGTGATTTTTTGGGTCTGACCCACAAAATGCAGATCACTTGAGGGATATGCCAACCTTGTCAGACTACCACTGGGCCTTCACAACCACCAGGATAGCCTATGCAGATCTGGGCCTGCAGTACTCCATCCAATACCTTGTAACACTGTAGATTACTTCAAATGGAGTAGCCCAGTCCTCTGAAAAGCCTGAGGTGGCAGAATATTAACTTCAGTCACAATGGCTAAAAGTCATTCTTGCCAAATACAGGTGTACTCCAGCAGAGGGTCAAAGGGGCAACAAACCCCAGGCCATAGACATCACACCAGCACCAGACTAACACAACAACAGGAGACTAGGCTTGCCTCTCCCACTTCCACCCAGTGACAACAAGCAACGGTAACTGCTGCTGAAACAGAAATGCAAAAACAAGAAAAAGACTGGCTCTGGCTGGAGAAAGGACAGATCTTCCCACCAATGATCACAGAGTCAGAGCCGCAGTGCTGACTCCAAGGAATTCCTGGGGTTGACTCCTGTTGCCCTGAGGAACAACTGCTATGCAGCTCTGCAACAACAGGACCCAGCCTCAGACCCTCCATGCTCATTGACTCCCTCCAAGAACCCAGAGGTAGTATGCTCACCATCAGAACTCAAGTGCTGGGTGGAGGCCAGAGCGGCAGCTCCACTTACCACCAGTGTATTGACAAGCACGAAAGAGATGAAGGAGCACTCCAAAGTTCCCACACAAATGACTGTTGCCACCACATTAACTTTTCCTGAGGACTGACCCATACAAAATGTCTGGTTTTATATCCTTTTTTGCCTGTTGAGAGCTGGTTTCCTAGCAACTAATCCCACAGTCTATTGAGGCCCACAAACAATTGAGACATTTGGGTTCTTAGAGGGGGCTCTGGCTCCTGGAATCTCCTCTCTCCCTAATTGTTTCAAGGCTGCCTTTCCCACTCTAAGGCTGAGAATGAGACTTGCCAGGAGAGGGATAACCATGATTACTGTTCTTGACACAGTCTGATGATATACCACAGAGCCCCCTTCACCCCGAGCTGCTTCGGGCAAGTCTTCACACCCCATACCTTCCTCATCTCCTCCATGCTCAGTGGGGGCAACCCTGCACTACCATGCACTAAGGGAGGGAAGGGCATCCCAGGTCTCATATGGGAAGGGGGGGTCTCCTTCAGCATGATCACTGGCTCCTGTGCATAGTGTACTCAACAGATCCCCCTCCCAACCCGGGTTATGCACTCAAACATTTCCTTAGAGTTACTACCATTTCAATTTTCATACATATGTCTGGTTGACATCATTGGTGTCACACGTAGGACAGGTATAGTTTAATGCTGGGCATTACATGTTCCCACACTGGACTAGATCCACTTTGGATTATTGTATGTACCCGCTCTGGATCCATGTAAAGGGACAGCTCATGATGCCAGTGCTGATCTTCTCTTAATCAATTTGAAAATGTGCTTCTCCTTGAGGTCCTTGAAGGCATCCTGGCTATTGGAAAGCTGGTGCCCACTTCACAGAAGCCTCACTGGACCCCTCAAGGGAGGAGGGGAGTGAAGCCAGGGATATGGGATACCAGGAGTTTATTGTTGTTTATTGATGTGTTGTTACTACCTATTGTGGCTTACTGGGGATCATATAATACTGTTTGGGGTGACTGGGAGGACAGATTCCAGGGAGGAATATTGTGTGAAGGACTATTGTTGGATACTGGCATGTTGGCACTGTATAGTACTGCGTATCACTGATGGAAATTAACATAGTCAGCTGCAATGTCAGAGGTCTGAATTCCCTTATAAAGAGGACAAAGGCACTGTCACATCTTAAAAACCTCAAAACCCACTTAGCCTTTGTTCAGGAAATGAAGCTGATGACCACAGAGACTTGCAAACTGAAAAAAGACGTGTGTGGGAGAAGAACGGCACAGTGCTATTAATTCATCTAAATGAGGGGTATCCATTCTCATGCATAAGTCGTTGGGATGGAAAGTAGACTATGCCCACTCAGATAAAGAAGGGAGGTGGGTGGGTCTTCATGCAGATTGCCACCCCAAATGGTCACCTTATCCTGTCTAATGTATAGAGATCTAACAAGGAGGACCCTGCCTTCTTCCATAGACTGAGACAGGCTCTCACTGACTTTAACAAAGATAGGGCCCCAGTGCTTCTTGGGGGCAATTTGAACATTACCCTGGATGCCCTAGTCGATAGTGGATCTTCCTCCAAACCCCATTCCGGGGCACTCCAGACAGTCAAAGCCACAATGGAGGAGCACGTACTAGTGGATGCCTGGCACACACAGTATCCACTTGTGAGGAACTGCACCTTCAACTCAATGGTGCATGGTTCCTCCAGCAGGATCGACCTATGTTTGGTCAGTAATACTGCCATGCCCCAAATTACTGAGGCCCTCATTTACCCTGTTGTCATATCTGACTATGTGCCCATCAAACTCAGGATGTTGTGGGGACCCCAATGCAGAAATACTTCAGATGGAAACTGGACCCCCTGATGCTAGAGGGTGTTGACTTTAACAGATAGGTTGAGGAGGAGGTTAAGGCATATTGGCAGGACAATAATAATAATGGCAAGATCTCAGACTCCACCTTCTGAAAGACCTTCAAAGCCACTCTAAGAGGCAAAATAATGGCCTATGCCACCCAATGACAGAGGCACAGAAAAGCAGAACAAGCTGCCATGGAAAAATACCTCAAAGAGGTAGAGGCCACCTATAAAGCTGCCCAACACTGACCCCCTGAAAGCCCACTGGTCAAGGTCACAGGCCTCTGCAATAAACTAAACTACCTGCTAACCAGCAAGGCAGCGCTAGCCATCAGGTGTCTATGGCACTCTTTCTGGGGAGAGAAATCCAGCAAATTGCTGGCCTACTGCCTGAAGGCAGACATGATAGCAAACTCATCCTGGGACTCAAAAGATGTCACAGGCACCCTCAGGCATGACCCCAAATCCATCGGCACCATCATGTAGCAGTTTTACTCAACGTTGTATGCCTCATTCTCCCCATCTACTAAAAATGCAGTGGACAGCTTCTGTACCCTCCTGATTCCCACTCTCCCACTAAACCAGGCTTTGAAATTGGACCTTCCCATTAACAGTCAGGAGGTGGTTCAGGCCATCAGATCCTTAAAGCTTTATAGAGCTCCAGGTGGACATGGTTACTCCACAGATATTTACAACCTAATGGCCAATGAACTCACCCCATACCTCCTAAGGGTATTTTAAGAAGCATTTAACTTGACCACCCTACCACCATCCATGAGGGAGGCAGTAATAATGGTGTTACCAAAAAAAGGCAAGGACTCCCCTGCTACTGGGCAGCTACTGCCCAATCTTGCTGCTTAGTGCAGATGTGAAGGTGCTGGCCAAAATACTCTCTGCCAGGCTAGAGAAGGTCCTATCTGGGCAAATCTACCCCTCACAGGTGGGGTTTGTAAAAGGAAGGCTAGGCTCAGACCACCTCCACAACCTACTGTCCCTAGTACACAAGGTTTACAATATCAACTTCCAGGCTGCCATACTTGTGGTAGATTTTGAAAAAGTCTTTGATTCCTTTGAATGGCAATATTCAGCCACCACTTTGGAGAAAATGAGGTTTGGCCCTGGATTACGACAGTGGGTTCAACTCCTTTACACTTCCTCCTATGCCTCCATCCTTACCAATGGCTTTTGTTCTGCCCCTTTTCTCTGCAGGAAGACACCAGGCAGGGCTGTTTCCTGTCACCCCTATGTTTATCCTGGCCTTAGAACCCCTGGCTATCACCTTGAGGGAACATCCACAAATCCAGGGTATCCAGGTTCAAGACCAGCAGTACACCACCTTTCTCTATGCAGACGACTTACTGCTTACTCTTTCAGATGCTCCACAGGCCACCCCCCACCCTCACATACTAGCACTGCTCCCATCCTTCTCTCAGGTTGCAGGCTTCTGAGTTAATCAAAATAAGACAGAGGTCCTTCCCCTAAATGCAGCCTGTACATTGGCTGCATTCAAAGAGGCAGGGCTGGCATGGACTGAACAGGGAATTGCATAACTGGGGATCAGACTCTACAGGAACCTCACAAAAATGGTGTCGAGAAACACTGCTCCACTATTAGCCTCCACCAAGGTAGGTTCATAGGCATTACACAAGTTCGAGGGACATGCCAATATTGAACTCGTCGCCTTAAGGTGATAGTAAAATGTATTTTCTCCCATATGATGATCCAGTTTATACTTTAATTCTGTCAAGCTATCACTTGTGACAACTTCAACTGGCAGTGAATTCCAAACAGGAGGCAGTCGCTGGCTAGAGAAGTTATTCCTTTCAGACGTTTTATTTACTGTAGATTTTAACTTTAAATTATGTGATCTGATGTTACAGCCAGATGCAGTTTGTTTGAGACAAATAGCCTCACACAGAGCTGGGTCATGAAATGCCCTATCTGCCAGGCATAGGTCTCCCCTTAAATATTTGTATTCTAGTGAGTATAAGCCTAGAGCTTGAAGTCTACTACTATACTCAGTGTTTTTAAATCCTGTGACGTTCTTGGTAATTCTTCTTTGCACCTTTTCAATAAATGCCTTGCCTCCCAAAGAGGTGAGTGTGTAGAACGGGGCACAAAAGTCTGTATGGGACCTAACCAAGCTTGTGTATAGGGGTATTAAAACCTCCAGTTCCCTACTCTTGATATGTTTTAGGATACATGATAGTATACCTTGACATTTCTTAATTATGTTATTGTTATGAGAGGTAAACTTTAAATCATGTGATACCCAAATCCCTTTCGGATGTGACAGTTTGTAATACATTGTTATTACGTTTGTAAGTAGCTAACATGTTATTCCTACCCAAGTGCATTGCCTTGCATTTAGTGGTATTAAAGGTCATTTTATTCATGACTGACCAGTAGCACTGCAATGATGGAAGGCTCTAAACTTGTATCTTGCAGGCAAAATAGACACCATTAAAATGATAACTGCCCCCAAATTCCTACACATCATAGCTCACCTGCCCCTTAAAATCCCACCCATCTGGTTCTACAGAACAGGTAAAGCCCTGGGAGACTTCTTCTGAGAAGTGAAACCTCCTAGATATACTAAGGCAAAGCTGAGAACGCATTGGAGCAGAGAAGGGTGGGACCTCCCTTGGTTCCAAATCTACCATGCAGCCTTTATTGCAGCTCAGAGAACATGGTGGTTTCAGAATGACCTAAGAGCCACTCCTGTCTTGCTCCACATAAAATCAGCAGTGATTGGGGGGCACTCCCCAACAGTGGCATTATATGCCAAGCATGGTATGCCTCAGAACCTGTCCCACACACTGTCAGTCTGTGTGGCATCCTGGAAAAAATTCCATATCTGGAGACTGGAATCCCCCCCTCCAGCCTGGACCCCTGCCCCCCACCGTGGGGAAATCCAGAGATCCATATTGGCAGAAAAATGCTCCACTGGACTGTGCAGGAAAAACAAGTCAATCACTTTATCTGAGATTTGCTCTCTCCAGGCTCGGCACACGTCAACACCTTCTTGATCATCATGGAAAGGTTTGTCGTATCTAAGTAGGACTTCTTGAGGTATCTCCAACTCAGGGATGTCATCCAGAAATGCAAACCTGGGGGACAGGGACAGGTCCTGGCACTGTTCCAATACCTACACACTTGCTACATGGACTGCCTCAAAAAGAGTCGAGCCAGTACTGTCTACAAATCCTTCTGCGAGGTGCAGTCTGACCCTTCTGAAATGGCCAAGATGTACTGGCAAACTGAACTGAGCCTCCCCATCTCTGAATCCCAAAGGGGCCAGTGTTGGGACAGGCTCTACAAGGCATGCAGTGATAGCAGAAACAGACTAATCCAGAATAAGTCACTTCATAGTTAGTACCGTACCCCTCAGGCACTCAAATCTATGGGCCTGCTGACAGAGGATTCCTGTTGGAGGTGTCAAGGACCTCGAGTTTCACTGCTGCACATCCTGTGGGATTGCCCCTCCCCACACCCTTGCTGGCAACAGATCCAGAACATATGTACAAAGGTCACAGGAGAACAATCTCACCCATAGCAGCAGTGCTCCTGCTGGGATGCTGCCCAGCTAGCCCACCCACATTTTCCCCACAGTCCCAATGGCTTACGACAGTGGGGGCACTGCCAATAGGCTGAGGCTCTGCAAGTGCCTCACACTGGCTCAATTCTCTTGGAAGTGACATATTGGCTGAAACAAAGCTCAGCCTTGTCAAACAGAAGCTTCAGTTACACCCCACAGCACTATGTAGCTGTGACTGCCCTTAATATATTTTCTGTTACATTCTACTCACTCTCCTCTGCCATACTGGCTAACTGACTAGTACTTAAAAAGTGTCTGCCCCACCCCCACCTTTCTTTTGACTTCATGCCTTACCCCCCCATTGTCTCTTGTCTCCCCACACCCCACAACTTTGACAAAGCCTACCCTGGCTACTTTTCCTATCTATAACACCTGTTCTTGTCATCTGTGGTACTGTCTAAATTGTTGTGCACCACTTGCTAGTACTTCACCCTACAGCGAGTCTGGTGTTTTGTTAAGATATGGTATCTGCCATGTTTAAGTGATCTATTTGTGAAATTCTGGCACAATCAACCCTTGTTACAGCCCTTTTCATGTACTGCCTAAATTGCTGGGCACATTTCAATTTGTCTGAGAATTATTCTAACTCAGGGCTGTCCAACACGTGGCCCGCGAGCAACATGTGGCATGCCAAGCCAGTTTATGTTGCTCATGAAGGTTCAGGAACAAATTATTGATTTGTGCCTGATTTTTCTTTCTTTTTTTGTTTCCATTTTGCAGTCAGACAGAATTTTGCCACTGAATTTCACCTGTTTCACCTATCTCTGTGACTCCCTGACAGCCCTTGAATGTGTTAATGGCAGTAATTATCAGAGAGCAAATTACAAATCGCAGCCTTACAGAAGAATAGATCGCAAATCACAGATGATTATTAAGCAACAGTTGAGATCTGATTTGCTGTATTACTGTGTTGTTGTTGTTGAAAGAGTAAAACACGGTGAGAGAGAGAAATCTGCTCTAAGGCTGCGATTTGTAACTTGCACTCCAAATTGTTAAAGACATTTTATTACCTCTCCCCTTGATGCTCAGGCACAGCACAGACAAACGGTCTCACTGACATTCTGGCAAACTCCGTTTTTTGGAATTAAAATGTTATAACCACATGGCTCACCACTAAAGTTTTCACGTGTCACTTTGACTCTGTTACCACATCAGAACTTCCCTTCAACAAACAAAACATTTTACGTTCCTTGATCACAACTGCTCTTTTTTTCCATTAGGCACCAAGAGTCTTGCACCAACCAATGACACGCTGTAGGATGCCGCATGGTCATATCACACTGACCCAGCTACCACTTGTTATTCACGGGCTCTCTCAAAACAAGAAAAAATAACTCAGGACTCCCTGGCTCTTTCTGTGCACAGAAAAAAACATGACAGCATTCTACACTACAGAGCTCCCGACCCCAATACCACCGGACAGCCATTCCCATCTGCCACTCATCTCACCTGTAAAAAAATATCTCGAAATTTAATTCAAAGACTCAAGTCAGACCGTTGCTATAGAAATGCTGCACTGACTCCAGAACCTCACCACTAGCACCCTGGTCTATAAATACACAACAAACTGCCAAGCTCTTTGTTAAAAAAGATATAAAAACCCAACTAAAACTCCACTCTCTTCTCCTTAAAACATAAAACTTACTCAGTTGCAGGACACTGGGATGTGGGGATTGCAACCCGTATGGTAGTGGGGCTTATTCTACCTAGTAACTGGGAACTATTTTTTTCTGGCAGAACAATAATGTTAATAATGATTATTTAGAGTGTCGTGGTTTATTGCTTAAATATGCAATGCCAAAGCTTCTACTAGAGTAGAAACGAATAAAGATTTAAAAAATGAATAGTATATGTGCAGATATGTGTAATTATAGTTATATGGGCATTGTATGTGGCGCGCATGGGGACCTGCATGGGTTGAATGTTGTTGTTGCTCTTGCCTTCACTTGGAAATTAAAATGTTGCTCCCACCCCGGAAAAGGTTGGACACACCTGTTCTAATTTATTGTCCCATTGTTATGTTTACTGACATATTGGGCGCTATGCATGATGCCAACGAGTTGTGGAAAACAGGCGCATTGGCATTGGTACGCATGAGTGCCACAGAGCACTGTTCATGTGGCATTCACTAATGGGGTGCACAACAGCTACACGCCCGATCCCCCAGCTGTGCAGACAGCAATGCACCAGGAGTGGGGGGGCATGCTGGGAGCGTGCCAGTGCTAAGTAGCATTCACTATTGCTGGAAGTGATGGCCACCAGCATATGGAAGATGGTGCCCATTACACTGGGGGGACCCTGCTGTAATGACATTATGTGCCCAGCCCATGGCACACAGGACACCACCCATGCCCAGCAGCAGCATGGACATCCCCACACATACTGCAGGACACCTGCCCCAGTCCTGGCCTTATGGGATAGATGCCCCCACAGGATGATCACCCTGCCTCAGTCCCAAATGGCAGCCCCACACACACACATACACATATCATTGCCCTGGCTCCTGCTATCTGTAGGCGACCACCCAACACACAGCCCTGCTGTGGTCCAGGGCTTGGCAGTTAAAATTTAATGCCAAAAAATGTAAGGTAATGCACCTGGGTAGGAGGAACACAAGAAATAAGCATACACTAAGAGGACATCAACTCAAAGAAACACAGAGCGAGATCTTGGCATAGTGATCACTGATGACTTAAAGGTAGGAAAATAGTGTGAGAAGGCAGCACAGAAAGCAAATGGCATCCTCAGCTGTATTAGATGGGGCATTACTAGTAGGAGGTAATCATGCCTCTCTACAGGTCCTTGGTAAGGCCACATTTGGAATACTGTGGCCAGTTCTGGAGACCTCATCTCAAAAAGGACATTAACCATTTGGAGATGGTACAAAGAAGAGCTACAAAAATGTTGCAGGGTCTACACCACAAAAAGTACAAGGTGTGACTCAGAGAGTTAAATTTATATGCCCTTGAGCAAAGAAGAAACAGAGGTGACATGATCAAAACATTTAAGTATGTACAGGGGCCAAACACAACTCAGGCAGGTAATCTATTTCAGCACAACACAACAGCACATACAAGGGACCAAAATTTGAGTTTGGTGGGTGGTAGGTTCAAAAGCAACCTCAGGAAGTACTTCTTCATGGAGAGAGTGGTGGGACCATGGAACAGCCTGCCCCAGGAGCTGGTAGCATCAAAGATGATTAGAGATTTCAAACTTGCATGGTATAGGCATTGCGGACAAGTTAGGTTGCAGGCAATGTAGGGAGGGTAGTCTTTTTGGGCCGACTAGATGGGTCACGCGGTCCCCATCGGCCAACATTTTTCTTATGTGCTTATGATCCTGATACTGTGCAGGCCACCCCATCACTGTGCAGAACCCCACCACCACACATCCATGTCCGCCCTTCCAACACATCTGTGCCCCATCCGCGAGGTTCATGAACCCCCCCAAACCAGTGCCCTGTGGAAAATGGCTGGGTGCAGCATCCATCATCCCAGACCTCCCCATGCCTGGCACTCACATTGGTGTACAGTGGTCCCCCCATGGCACCAACAACATACACCACCACGACCCCATAGCAGCCCGCTTGTGCTGTGGCACAGGACAGCCAGCATCACAGCCCACCTCACACCTCCACGGCCGCTGACCATCCAAGTGATGCTGGGAGCACAACCCAATCAGGCAGTGCATTCATTCCATCAGCAAAATACCCAGTTGTCCACTATAGACCAAAAGAGGAGACGCCCATTACAATCAGCAATAACATTTCAAACCACACAGTCTGTGCACCTGGACCAAGAAAGCACAGGAACACCACCACAAATTAAAGCATTCCAAGATTCAAAACAACAACAATGGGTGCAAACCAAGAGAGATGCTGTATCAGTTATTGCACTTACCAAGTGTGTAGCATGGAGTGACAGTCTTGCACTTCAAGGCATCTGAACACTTCCTTAGGGAGAAGAAGTATACTGTATCTAGGAAGCAACATAATAAAGAAACAGTTTGAAAAAAGTACAGTATGTAGGATGCATAGCAGTAAAAGAAACAGATAATTTCCAATTTGTTTTTTTTTTTCTTTCTAAATCTCTCCAAAGTACAGTATAAGCATGTTTTCTGAAGCATAAAACACTATGCAAAGCATCATGGGTATGCAGATTCTTGTGTATGGGATAAGCTGTATAGGAAGTGTATGCCTATACTCGGGGTTCACATCTGCCTCTCGTACACTATGTGTAACAATAATCTCTAAAATCTGCACAGAGAGTATACATAAATCCAAGAGGTTCACAAGTTATACTTTCCACTTATAAACAGCTTGTACAAAAACAATGAACTACAGGTACGGCGCAGCTCTTCTTTAACTATAGATCCTTTGGGGATATAAATGTTATTTATGAAAATAGGAGCATTCAAGCAGCTACACATCAGAAATAATTCGCTGTCCCCTTTAAACACTGTTTTTTCCTTCCATAATTATTCTCATTTTACATTGATTAACAATCCACTATATCATATTCTAAAACCTAACTACAGGGCATCAACTTGTGTAACTGACCATTTTTAATATGATTATTATGATAAATGATATAACTTACTGTAAAGCTCCAGCTATCAAATTATTAAATTACGTTTTGACCCTCTGTATCCAATGGACCTCAGAGCACAATTACATTTCTCAGCCTGGGGGCTGAATTGATACATTAATATTGCAGGTTTTGTTTATTGCAACATGTGGTACATGGATCTCCTTCTCAGTGATAAAATAAATAAAAGCTTACCCTTCACATCTGGGTTGGGGGGACTGGGGCAGAACTGATTGACTTTTTACCTTCTGAACCAGGAAATCACCGCTTGTTCAGAAGTCGGAATTCATAAACTCTACCTGTGGAGCAGCTAAGAGCTACGGACATCTCTGAGAAAACATTAAGAATGATAGTTAAGTCACTTATTGCTTATATTTCATATATTTTATGTATCTTAATTTGCTTTATTCTTTATTTCCAAAGAAATGAATCTGAAAACTGAATCTTCATCCTTTGACTTTCATCAGCACTAACTGCTTGACTACATGTGACATCACAGTACTTAGTTTATGACACAACAATATGTTACCTGCAAATGATTACAGAAGTGCAAGCAGAAGATTATAATCTCACATGTAGACAAGCAGTAGTAACAGATTAGGTCAAATGGACAGAAATCCCATTTTCAGATGTATTTCCTTATTTACTACATATTTTATTAAATGAATGGGATATTTGTATTTATTTATTTATTTGTTCTAGGATTACAAATACCTTTGAGCCAAGGCTCTTTTACAAAGGTTCCATGTCATTGATACAATTGAGACAATCATAAGCAAAGCTAACAGTTTATAAAATTAAAAAAAAAAACAAAAAAACAACACATAGTCTTGTAGATGAAAAGAACAATAAGGTGAAACTTTGGGGAAGGAAAGGAAGGAGGGTGAAATCAGGAGACTAAGTGGATGGGAGAGAGAGGGGTAGGTTTGGGGACAGAGAGAGGAGAGAGAGAGGAGAGGAGAGGTGGAAGGCGGATAAGAATAGAGGTAGTGCAGCCGGGTGGCATTTGTCATGGGACAGCAGGGGAGGTGAAGATAGGAAGGGGGGTGCTGGCAAAGTGCAGGAGTAGATGTGGGTCCAAAAGGGCATCTTCAGCTATGGAACCAAAAGATATGTTTAGCCACAACAGTCACAGAGGTTGGAGGCAGTCAGTGTTAGGCGGAGACGAGTCTTAAAAGTGCTGAGCGATAGTGAAGATAAGATGTTGCTGGGAAGACCATTGTACCAACTAGTGGCCCGGCAAGCAAAGGATCTTTGGCCTTGTGTTGTATGGCAATGCAGGACTTGCAGAAGCTGAGGTTTTGATCCCCTGGTATGTCGGGTGTGGATTCTCGGTTGTATGAGGGCACAGACTCCACGGGGGGCAAGGCCCAGCAAGATTTTCTTAGTAGTAATACAAGTTTGGTGTTTTATTCGATTGGCAAGATTCAACCATCCAGTTTGAGAATAGAGGTCACAGGTGTGAGTTAGGTGTTGGGAGCCAGTGACAAGTCGACAGGCCTTGTTGAGGTGGTGGATACATGTTTGAGTCAAGTGTTTGTAGCAGTAGTAGTAATGCCATAATCAATGACGGATATGATGGAGCTCTGGACAGCGACAGTGAGGGCTTCAGGTGTCAGGTGTTTCCTATGATGGAATAGCAGGCCTAGCCAGGAGTTAGTGGCTTTGGCGACATGGTCAATGTGGGCAGTGTGGGAGGTGAGGGTCAAGGGTGATCCCGAGGTATTTATAGTTTTGACCTGTTCCAGTGTGGCACCTTGTCTGTGATAATGGAAGTTAGAAGTGCTTATGTTTATTATAGGAGCTATGAAAGATCATGGCCTTTGTTTTGTTTTTTTTGATTAAGGATGAGTTTGTGCTTTGTGAGCCAATTCTCAACTGAGAAGAAGCCGAGTTGGAGATTTTCTTGCAATTTCTTTGGGTCCTGGTGTGTGGCAAGAATTACAGCATCATCAGCATACAGGGTGGTATGTTCAGTGCAGGAGTCTGGTAGGGTGTTAAGGAACAGGCTGAAGAGTAGGGGGCCCAGTATTGAACTCTGGGGGACTCCAGAGAGGACAGGTCTGGAATCAGAGTGCACATCTCCAATTTTTACATGCTGGGTGCGGTTTTCAAGATAGCTTTTGAACCAAGAGATTGAATCATTGGAGAGCCCAGCATTTTTTAGTTGGCTCAGCAGGAGGGAGTGGTGGACAGTATCGAAGGCTTTAGTCAGATCGATGAAAATAGCACCAGTTAGTTGTCCATTGTCAAGGGAGCTGTGAATGGAGCTGGTGAATTCGAGTAAGGCAGAGGATGTACTCTGACCTTTTCTAAAGCCATGTTGCTGTTTACAGAGAATATTATAATTGTCCAGATGCTCAGTAAGTTGGTCCGCTACTATACGTTCCAGTGCCTTCGATAGGGGAGGCAGAATGGAGATACGGACGGAAGTTCGCATGGTCAGCCTTATCACCACTTTTGTGAATTGGGGTAACAGTGGCCATTTTTCATTTGTCTGGGAATTGGCTAGAGGAAAGAGAGAGATTAAAGATTTTGGTGAGGGGCCCAAGTACCTCGTCAAGCGTTAGGGCCAGTAGCTTGAGGTCAAGTGTGTCATTGCTTGTTCTAGATTTGCTGATGGCTTTGGCAATGTAGTTTTGGACTTGATGTTTCTTTAGTGCTTTAAAGTAGAAAGTGGGTGACAGGTGTGGGTGGAGGAGTTGGGGATGGAGTTGAACGTCTTGGAAGAAGTCGGAGGGGAGAACACTGCTAAGGTCAGTGAAAGCGATGTTAAAAGTGTCCGCAATAGTTTTAGAGTCGAGTGTAGTGTGCCCATTTATGTTGAGCATGTTCGGTGAAGATTTTGACTGCTTCCCAGTGACATCTTTAATGTTTTTTCAGAAATCTCTCCCATTTCCCCAGGAGTTAGTGAGGGCATTTTTATAGTAGTCAGATTTCTGTTGCCGAATGGATTTGGTGCAGTTGTTCTGTGCCCGTTTATAATTCTGGATGTCGAGTTGCTTACCGGAGTTTCTAGCCAGTTCCCAGAGGTGGTCTCTGGATTTAAGTTTTTTTAGGAGGTCTCCTAACAGCCAAGAGTTACTGAGCGATTTAACTTTACGCTTTTTGAGGGGGGCAAATTTATTACAGGCTTCATTGAAAATGTGAATAAATTGCTCCAGTACAGTATTAGTATCTGTTGCCTTGAAGATGGGGGACCAGTCCTGCAGACTGAGGTGTGATTTGAGGTGGAGTAGCTGACCATGGGGTAGGACTCTGATGGTGATAATTTTTGGAGGGGGCTTATAGAATTTGTTTGACCAGGTACAGCTGATGGGAGAGTGGTCACTGAGTGAGTCAGGGAGGACTGAGGTTTTCATTATCCGAGAGGGGTGGTTGGTTAGGATCCAGTCGAGTAGGGTGCAGGTCCCAGTTCTGTAGTTCTTTCTGGTTGCATTGTCAACGATTTGAGTCAGGTTAGCTGATATAACGGAGTCCTTAAATGACCCACATTCAACTGAGAGCCAATTAGTGTTAAAGTCACCAAGAAGGATGATTTCGGAGTCCGATGGGTGGGATTTGACAAAGTCAAGGACAGCAGTTAGACCAGGTCCCTTTTCTTTAGGAGGTATGTAAACAGTGACAACTGTTAGGGCCTTATTGTGGGCGCCTAACAGGAGTCTGATGGGAAGAATCTGAGCAGGTGTTGCTGGAAGATTGGAATCAATGGGTGTCCTCAGAAAGTGTCTTTCACATATAAGGCACACCCTCCACCTCTTTTGGACTTACGATCAACCCGGAAGACATTGTAGCCAGGAAGGGTGATTGCTGGTCAGGAATCTTTGGGGTGAGCCAAGTTTCAACTACTGACAGAATATCCAGGTTGTGTTGGGTGGTAAAGGCTTGCAGTGCATCAAGCTTCGGAAGTAAACTGCAGATGTTCAGGCACATGATTGAGAGAGTGCCTGCTGGTTTGTTTTGGTTGGAGGTGTTTGGTCCAGGGTTAGGGGTGAACAGTCCCTGATAGCAGCAGGAGGAGGAGTACAAGTTTCAGGGTGCATAGGCAGAGTTCAGTCAGAGAGAGGTTGCATTTCTTTTTTGAACAGTAGCATGCCAGGTGGTAATGTCGAAAATGCAACATTGGAATAGTTGTATACAATGTGGCTAGATGTGCCCAAGGCTCACACATGAGCAGAGACAGATCAATTTCGGTGGTGTGCCTCCAGGGTGAGGATTTGCTCCATTGCCAAATGATGTAAAATAATCAAATCCACAGGAAAATAACCAATAAACTGTTTGATCTATAGTAACAAGACAAAGAATGTGTTAAATTCCTGGAACACTGGCCTGGGGCATATGCAGGAAGTTAAAACCCTGTGGCAGTGTCTTCCCTTTGTTTAAATAGTTGTGAATGGTTCTCAAAGACATGCAGTTCCCTTTAGCAACAAGGTAGATGGAAATGTGGATTCAGTTTGCACTCCCCAGGTCAGAGCTTGTAGAATTTCTTAGCTGTACTTACTTTGATTGTGATGGCTTCCAAAAAAGGTGATTTATCATGAGAATCCCAATATCTGCTGGTGATGTTTTCCAGTTTCTTAGTCCAGGAAACTTTCATAGATCACATATCCAAGAATGGTCTAGTTCCTCCAAGCCAAAACACATGAAAATCCTCACGAAATATACTCACAGAAAAGGCATACAATATAAGCTGAAATGAGTCTAAACACATTAGTTTACCCTGAGGCATCAGTAGCTCTTTAAAGTCAATAGGCCTCCATTTTCAGTCACTAGCACTATGCAAAAAAATACTACTGTGCACTAATCAGCAGATGTGAAGTGCACAATAGCCCCCTCGTGGTTAAAGGCACCCATGATCAAAGGGGGCTAGCACATTGTAAAGAGGTTAGCCCTTTTGCTTCTTACTGCCATACTGAAACACCAGTATTCTGATGACCACATAAGTCATACAGGGTTCTAAGAGGCCATTTTAAAAGAAAATATAATTGCAAGTCCTCATTTATTAATGGACGGACTGTACAGAAGCTGCAGTGCTTCACTCTACACCAAAGTTTCTTAATGGACGGGGCTACCAAGTAGTTATCAGATTTAAAGCAGTACTCTTCCATTCCCAATGTGTGTTACAAACTAAATTAAATTTCAGCACAAAAGACTGGCCATATCATTATTTCAAAACTTAATGGTACAGCTTGAATCAAAGTTTGTTTCAACTAGTGCTAAATATTTGCCCCCCCCCCCATTTCTTTTCTTCTACTGCTAATGAATTAAAGAACCTAAGCAATGAAGGAAAATGGGACCTCTTTGAAATGTTCCAGTACCATCAAATTCAAAAAATGGTACTTTAAAAACAGAGAAGTACTTTTGAATATTAAACAACTATAATATACTGTATATGTATTTAGAGTGTCTTTATAAAATTCAGTCTTTAATATAATGAAGTATCCCATACTATGTACCTGAAATCATCTAACACAAAATACTGTCATAGATTTGTTGAAAACCAAATAGCCCACTAAAAAAATAATAATCCATTATAATGTATGGGAGAGGCTTATTATTAACTAAATTCACACACTTTACAAGGTTGTTATATAGAGAATAATGGATAGGCAAGTATGTGTTATGAATATTTTTTTCACACCTGAGGTATGTGATGACTACATAAACCTCGAGAGCGAAGCTCGAGAGGTTTGTCTAGTCATCACACACCAGAGGTGTGAAAAAATATTCATAAGCACTCACTCGCCTATCTTTTATTTTTTATAATTGCTGGTGACCCCCTTTAATAGCCTGAACCCTGGTGCAGAACCACATCAAAGTACTGTTTAATGTTATTGTATTTTAAAATGCTGATATAGTTGTGATGATCGTGGTTTACCCAATGCAACGTGAAGGAAGTGTTACAGCGCTAATTAAGATCTTCCGGTTGCTGTGAGGGACCGGGTCCAAGTACTGAAAGTCAGCGTTTTTTTGTTGTTTTTTTTAAACAGAGTTGTGGAACAGTAAGGGTTTTTGGGGAGTTTTTTTATTTAAAAGAGCAGTGGATATGTGCTGCAAAAGACACAAAACAGACGAAGACTGCTTCAGTGAATTTAACCGTGGTAAGTGGAAGGGCTTTGCAGTTTGAAGCGATTGTTTTACCGCTCAGACTGTCTCGCGTTCAGCTGCGTTTGAGAGATGCGAATGTGGAGGTTTCAAAAACGCCGTAATAACTCGATTTTGGGTTATTACGGCATTTCGGCTGTGTCTGAATACAGGCTATTAAAAGGGATCACCAGTAATTATACCATTGTTATGACATCAGATTGTTGCAATACCCTCTTCACTATGTCATAAGAATGGTATAACAAAACAGAATGCTCACTCTGTGTAACATTCTGTACTGTGAATTCAATACAGCCTGGTGCCCATACACTATAAAAGCTAATGGATGGTCTTCAGGTAACAGATATGCTGCAATCACTTCTCGAGGTTGCCATAACAACAGCAAACCTCTCGAGCTTCGCTCTCCAGGTTCACAATGTCATGACAACCTCTCAAAGTGATTATGGCATGGTTATTACCTGAAGACCATCCGTTATCCTCTATGTTACAATGAAAAACAAATAAAAAAAATTACAACAGAATTTTAGGAGCAGTTTAAAGTGACAGCACTTAAATTTCATGTAAAGTTTCATTCCACCTAAAAACTATGAACTGCTTATTAATGTATATCTCAATAAATTAAATAGTGTGGGCTAGCAGCTCTTTTGGGAGGTGCAGTATCTTGCCTGCCACTAGAGGAGACTACAAGGGAGGGCAGTATGATTACTTCTTAGTGAATTTCATTTTATTTTTTACTACTTAGGGACAGTAGTTTCAATTTGGCTCAAGGAACCAATTTCTAGTACTTTTTATATTTTAAAAACAAAACATTAGCACCAGGACCACACAGAGGATGTGCATCTGTACCCCATACTTCCAGGTTTGCAGTACTTAACCCATGCCCCCTGTGAGCAGTGCCGAGCATGAGCCAGCATCATGAGCAGAGGCAAGCAGCGTCTGCCGGCATCAGCCAGGGAGGATGGGGAGAGGGCCCAGCAATATTGTGAGTCTGTTGTTAGGTATTTACTTCTGTATTGACTCCTAAAAAGCAAAGGGTAAAATGTCTACTTCACAGGCTAATCTCTTATATATACATTGAAATGAAAAATGGGGATGAGGTTTTCCTTTGTAGAAACTGCAATCATTTATGTTTAAAACCTTCTATTAATTGTGATGTAAATGGGGATATACACCTAAACGGCGAATGCCATAAATGTAAAGAAATCAGTGATCTAAGAGCAGAACTTGAGTGAATTACTGAAATAAGGGATTTGAAACAGTTTGTTGACAATATGATTAAGGAAATTACTCTGAATGCAATTCTACCTGAAAGAGATAATGACCCTTATATAGATCCAAGGCTGGCAGAAGATAGTGAGACCATGTGCATTGGACACTTTGAAAATGGGAGAAGGCTAAGAGAGAAGGAACAAAAAAAATGTTCAAGAAGGGGACTGGTCAATAGTGAAATCAAGAAAATTGAGGAGGGGTAGGAGAGGCAGTATTTTTACCAAAGAACCTGAAGTATCTGAGTCATCTGGAGTGTTACATAATAATCCTTTCCCAACAATAGTTTCTAATAAATATGCTCCACTTGCTCAAGAAACTCCTGAGAAGCAGCTGGAAAACTGTAATAAGTCAAAATATAAAATAGTTATTGGTGACTCAATTACCAGGAGCCAAAATCCTTGATGTTTCAGCTAGCCTTAGCAAACTTAAACTCCAGGAAAAACAACATCAATAATACACATTGGAAGTAACGACATGGGCAAGTCACATAAGAAGGATATCTGTGATGACCTCATTGATTTAGGTGTAAGACTAGGAAGGGAAGGGTATAAGGTCGCAATCTCAGGAATTCTGCCAATACCCAAAGCACACCAAGAAAAAAATGAAATTATTGAAAGAATAAACATTTGGCTGTCTAATAGGTGTAGGACTTCAGGCCTAATATTTATAGATCACTGGATCACGTTTAAAGGACATAACAACCTCTTCTCTAGGGATGGGTTACATCTTAATAAATGGGGGGCTGCTGTCCTAGACAACAAATTAATGACCACCCTAGACACACTTACTTTAAACTAGGTAACAAGGGGGCATACTCACAGTGGGATGGAAAGTTACAAATGCAAACCCCTAATCTAATGGGTAGAAAAAGCTCTAGAATAAATAGGCCAAATGGACTGTTATTTAACGTGAGAAGCTTGAATAACAAAAGTGATGAATTAGGAGCCTTAGTGTATGATAAAAACCCTGATATTATTTAATTTTTATTTTTATTTAGTTTTTGTTGACCAGGTAAGTGCACTAGACATATTCTGCCTATTTTCAGGCAAGACCCGGGGAGGGGGATACAGATGATTGCCAACTGACCTTGAACCAGATTAAGCTGTTGGTGGTATTTTTAGTGAATGAGGGAAATTTGGCCAGGACACTGGGGAAATTCCCCTACTCTTTTCGATAAGTGCCATGGAGTCTTTAACATCCACCTGAACTACCACAAATCCAGGCAGATGGGACCTTGGTTTAATGTCTCATCCAAAAGATGGCACCTCAGAAGTGCAGCACCCTTCTCATGCTGCACTACAGTGTCAGTACTGGGATATTAACCCAAGTGCCAGATGTGGTAACTGAACCCACAGCCCTCTAATCTCCCAGCCTCAGAGGTGAGTGTGCTACCTACTGAGCCACTGACACTGATTATTGCAGTCACAGAAGCGTGGTGGTCAGATAACAGTGAGCCATGGAGATTACAGCTTGAAGGGTATAACCATTTTAACCTAAACAGAAATCATAAAAAAAGAAGGAGGCATAGCTCTCTACACCAACAAAAATATCAAAGCACTTGACATTTCTAGCAAACATAAGGATAACTCAGTAAATACTGAAAGTTTATGAGTTACAATACTAGGTGTACCCACTGATCCATTAATTATAGAGGATATCTATAAACCACCCACAGAAAACTCTGAGAACATGGATCATATCACAATGAAGATTCAAAATGCATATGAAAAAGGTGATATAGTGGCTACAGGGGATTTGAATATCAGGGAAATAGACTGGCATTACAACTCATCCACCAGATATATAGGATTTAAACTGCTAGAAGTTTGCTATAGTATGCAATTAACTCAACGTGTTCAGGAATCTACTAGAGGGAACTATATAGGCATTTTTGGATGAGAAAAGATTTGAATACCTGGAATGCTTTACTGGAGCATCAAAAACAGTGTAAGAAGGTGATTAATATGTATACCCTTGAGGAAAGAAGGGAGAGGGTGGACATGATAGAAACTTTTAAGTACCTCAGTGGAATCTACAAAGTCCAAGAGGGTAGTATCTTTCAGAAAAAGAGGCGTGCAAGAACAAGGGGACACAATTTAAAGATAGAAGGGGGGCGGTTCCGGTGCAATGTGAGGAAGTATTTTTTCACAGAGAGGGCAGTGGATGCATGGAACAGCATTCCTGAGGAGGTTGTGGGGTCTAAAACTGTGGGAGAATTCAAGAATGCATGGGACAGACATAAGGCAGTTCTTGTGGGTGGTAGGAAGAAATAGGCTGTTGGTTAACTAGGATCTGTGGCCTATCCTGTAGGTAGGGAAATGGGCAGACTAGGTGGGCCAAGCGGTCCTTATCTGCTGTCAAAGTCTATGTTTCTATGTTTCTATGACTTAGTCTTACATTCTGATAATATTAATATCATAAACTGTAGATCTGGGCCACCAAAAGGAAATAATTATACCTCTATTGAATTTCAAATTAAAGAGCTACTGTACTGCCCAAAACTAACATTAGGTTTTAAAAGCAGCCAATCATTGCCTTTCATATCTGAAGTCTTTTTCTTTTCCCTTTGTTTAATTAGAAGATTGTTTGCATGATGTTATAAGGTGTGATGTCTGGAACAGTTCTTAGCCTGGCAGCTGATATATCTTGCTCTACTGCCCCACACTACATCATCAGCACTGTGACCTCACTGACTGTGACATCACTGGTACTTAGGAACAGCAAGATACTGACTGCCAGATCATACACCTGTGATGTCACTGTTGGTGAGATCATAATGCTGATAGTAGTCAGTAGAGTCAGATATGTCAGCTGCCAGGTTAAGAGCTGTTCCACACATCCAGCACAATATTATCACATAGAAGAAGTTCTGATGAGCAAAAGGAAAAAGAAAAATACTTCAGAAATAAAAAGTTACAACTGACTACTACTTAAAAATTTGTATTAATTTCCTGTCTGCCTGTTTTGGCTCCACTGGCTCTTTAAATATAAGGTAGTTACTACACAGCAATGTACTGAAATGTATCTATATAAAACAGGAAATACAAGTAAAATCAAGGGAAAACGAAATAATATTGACAGGACAATTACTCTGGGCAATAAAGCAATCAAAGAAATGTGGGAATTAATAAAGTTAATAATCTTAAATCTAAGCAATGAATTTATACCTAAAATAAAAAAAAAACAAGTCAAAATAAAACAACAAACCTATGAGGCTTAACAAACATAAAAAAAAAACTATTGAATAGGAAAAACAAACTATATAGGCATTTTTGGATGAGAAATGATTTGAATACCTGGAATGCTTTACTGGAGCATCAAAAACAGTGTAAGAAGGTAATTAAAAAAGCAAAAAGAACAGCTGAGTATAATCTAGTCAAGAATGCAAGGAAGGATAATTAAAAAAGAGAATAATGGATGGGTAGCTATGCCCCCGATGGATGGGATGCCACATAAACCCCGGGAGCGAAGCTTGAGGGGTTTATGAAGACATCCCACCCTGGGAGAGGTGTAAAATCGAGTTTTTTAACAAGCTACCCATCCATTATTTTGTATAATTTCTGGTTTGTATTTTTTTGCCCGCTCGAGCACATACGAACCAGGAAGTCAGATCAGAACTGGCAACTTGCTCCGCAACAGATAAAAATAATGATATTTAAAAAGGTAACTAAAAGCAACTGGTATGCCTATGTTTTGAATAAGCAGGGTTTTTAAATACAATTGAAAGTTTCAGCATCTTGTTTGATTTTTTATTTTTCTTCCTTGGTGTTGCTATGGTGATCGGTATCTTATTTTAAGGTCTCGTGTTACCTCGAAGAGAGCGAGAGTTTACTCTATGTGTTAGGATCTTGTGAAATTTTAGTAAGTAGGTGAAAGTAAACCTACTTTAGACATCCTCTTCATTGTCCTCCAGCACCAGAGGTCATCATCTTTTTGAGGTGGGCAGTTGTGACCGTGATCAAGAAGCGTGGTGTGTGAAAGTATGTGGCTTATACTACTGAAGGAGAAAGCCAGCATGTGAATGTTATTATAACCAGCTGGTTATAATGACAGAATTATAACCAGCTTTCTCTATGGAAAAAAATAGAAACCAGTTATTATAAGCATTTTATGCATACATCAACTCATTGAGAAAAACATCAAATGATGTATGGTCATGAACAGATAATAGCACACAAGTGTAGGATAATAAGGAAATGGCTCCATCTTTAACAAATATTTCTGTGGAGTTTATGGACCCAAATCCCAAATAACTGATAAAGTAGAAATCCAAAACATATGTAATTTTAGAACTAATTCTTTTCCTGGTCCAGATAGGGTATCAGTTAGTATGCTAAAGATCATGAAAGAGCATCTAGAGAACCCCTTAAAGATTCTGTTTGAAAAATCTCTACTCACTGATATAATGCCTAATGACTGGAGGATAACACACATGATCCCAATCCACAAAAAGGGTAGTATAATACTACCGGTCCATAAGTCTGACCAGAATGGTGCGGAAGATCTTAGAAAGCATTATTAAGGATAGGTTAATATCCTCACTTGGTATACTTGAGCCAGAATAGCATGGATTTACCAAGGTAGGAGTTGCACAACTAATCTTTCATGCTTTCATTCTATTAGATGACAGTACATCATGTGACATAATTCATTTGGATTTTAGAAAAGCATTTGATCTTACTCCACACTGGTATGCTGACCCAATGGTGACACCAACACACCAACCTACTAACCCATAGACAAACTCGACAGGTTACCGACAGGTTGCTGTGTTGGTGTGCCTGACACAAGAGCACACTGTCTCCCAGTCCTGCACCCCCTTCCTGAATCAATTCTGAGTGGAGTTGATAATCCTAAGTATGGGGATGTAGGGGTTGGAGCCCCCACATTGGGTGGTTTGGGGAGGCAATGCCTGATGAAAAAATAGGACCGGGAGACAAACAGGATTTATGCCAACTACAACTCATGGTCAACATAAATCCCATCGCTGAGATGCCGGTTAACAAATGTGTTGCCGAACCAGCATCGTAGAACCCTCCACACTGGGCAGTTATTAGGAAACTGCAAATAGCAAAGGTGAACAATGTTTATATTAACTGAATTATTGACTGGCTGCACATGAGAGAGCAGACGGTTGTTGCGAATGGTTATGTCTTGGATATGGGCGGAGTTAATGATGGGGTACCCCAGGGTTCTGTGTTGAACCCATTTCTTTTCTATGTATTTATATCTGACCTAAGTAAAGATACATCATACCTGGTTGCTAAATATGCTGATGACACCAAGATTGGTGGTCCATGTAAAAATCTCTGATTATGAAAATCTTCAAAGGGATCTTGATCACATTACAGAATGGATAACTAAATGGGAAATGAGGCTAATTGTGGATAAATGTAAAAAAATGCATTTGGGGAAAGACAACCCTTACTACACATATGTGCTGTCTGGACTTCCCTTACAAAAAAGTGCAAATGAAAAAGACCTTGGGTTACAAATTTTGAATGACTTGGGTAACTTTCTTCAGAGTGATGCTGCTATTACCAAAACTAACAAATTAATATGTGTCATTAGAAAAAAATATCACATCTAGGGACAGCGAAGTAATGCTTCCACTATACAGATCATACGTATGTCCCAGCATGGAATACACGGCCCAGCTTTGGTTTCCCAGTAAAAAAGGGACAGGGACAGAACTGAAAAAGTACAAAGAAAATACAGTAAATCTATCATAGGACTGGAAGGTAAAATGCATGATCAACATGTACAGTCATTAAAATTAATGTCCATGGAAACCAGGAGAATGAGGGGTGACCTCCTACATATGTATAATATCATGCAGGACCCTTATCTGATAACAGAATTAGGCATTACATTTAAACCTAGTTATAAGGTTACCAGAGGACACCCTTTACAAATAATGGGAAAGAAATTTAAAATAAATAAAAGAAAATATTTCTTTACAATGAGGATTGTTAATGCATGGAATTCACTACAACTAGATATTATAATAAGTTAAACTAAGCAGGAATTTAAAAACAGCTCAGATAGATATATCTTATCTGGGAATAACGTTAATTATTTCATGGACTAGACTACATAGGAGCTCTCATGGGCTAACAGCCCCCATGTTCCTCACACTTCCTAGTATGAAATCCTAGTATGAATGTAAAAATATTTTTTTAGAAGGAAACGTTTCTATACATGCAAGCTTAATAAATGAACACTCTGATGTGAATGCTTAGAAAGCTTTCTTATTGGCAATATGTGTAAAATAATTTGTTTTATTAACACTGTATATCAGACAGATAAATTACTAGCATGTTGGTCCTGGTATTATTACAAGAATGGAACCAAACCCAAATCTTCATTGAGACCTTTAGCAGCCAAGCTACTGAGAGCAAAATCCACTTTGATTCTTTCTGGAACAGAACCTTATTTAATTGTTTCTCCATTGTTCTCAGTGTTACAAATTACAGTCCCATAAATTGTAGCTCTTTTTGTTTTTCTGTCTTGATATGTGGGAAAGTGAGCACTCAGGATAGGCTGCCACTGACAACAGATCAGGCAAATTCTTGGATATGAACTTTCAACTGGCAGATGGCTCTAACAAGACAACGTTTTTCTTGTTTTGTTTTGGGGGGTTTTGTTGTTGTTTTTTGTTTGTTTGTTAAATGGGCACCAGATCACATATAATAAATGACAAAAATTGGTATTACAGGTGATAAAATATTTAATATCAAATTCCCTTTCAAAATTAATTAGTTGTACAAACTTCCTTTCCTGTATCCCAAATCTGCAGATAAATTTATACACTTATAAAGGTCTGCAAGGTAAACTATTGTAAAACATTTATTTTGGAGGTTCATAATGACTGTGGCTATCAATGTCCCCAGAGATATGTCCCTTGCAAAAAGTTATCATATGAGCTTGTCCCATTGGAGTAAAATCTGGTTTGCTACACAAAATGGGCTTTTTTTTTTATTATTGTTTTTAATTTGCCCAAACTTATGATGGTAATCAGACACAAATGTAATCATATCAGTGCCATCTGTGTTAGCAAATATTGTTTTTTTTTTAATCAGCTTTGTTGAAAAATAGCAGAGCTAGAAAACAATACACACAGTCAGAATTTGGGCATGTTATAGAATGCATTACAAGACTGTCATACCTTATTAATGTGACATGTCATCACTTACAGTGTTGGGTAAACCATTTCAAGAGTACTAGTCACAAACAGAGTTTGGGTACTGTATTTCAGTCTGCAGACATTCTGAGCATCCACTCAGACTCCATTCCTCCAGATTTACTGTAATGTTGACCTAATAAGTAAAGACAACTCACATTGAGCAACAATAACAATGACGTTCTCTGAATACAAAGAGAGAATCCAATGGAAATAAAACTAGATAAAATAAACATTCAAATTTAAAATTAACTTGATGCTTTAGTGGTCTGTCACATTGTGATTTATGAAGGTACATTCATGCTCTCAGCTATCTAGTCGGTTTAAATACATCTATTTACTTGACTAAGGAGTGCTTCCTCAAGAACTGTTGGTTTGTATATTCTGACTAAAAATCTTTCATATAGCTCCAAAGGTTCTCTTTCAAAATCATCTTCAATGGAACAATGCTGCCATATCTTTAGAAATTGCCCTTATGGGATCAAATTCTCCTTGGTGAATGTGTACTGATAGCACAAAGTAAATTACTGACTGCTGTTGGTTTCCTACAATTGCTTGATTATACTTTCAAAGTCTCATCCACCATTCATTTAATGTCTCCAAGTTGATAGACTGAAGTCTGTGTTACAGGTGAACTGCAAAGTTACAGTATTGTTATTCAACATTCTGACCCTCAGTACACACAGGATGTCATCAATATAGTGCATCTAAATTATAATGCTTCAAATAACGTTATTGTGATTTGGTAGCTAGATGCATTTCTGCTCTCACTACCCAAAAATAAATTTGCACAGGCATGGGGGCAACTGTTGCCCCCATTGTGATCTCACATATTTGCAGATAGTGTTTTGAGTCAAATACAAAGTAATTGTGGGACAATATAAACTCCAATGCTACTAATAAGAAACTGTGGGGTAGGCAACCAACTTTTTTTTCCTAACTTCAAAAAGCACTCAGCTGCTGAAATCCTATCAACATGGCCTAGCAATATGTATAAATAACTCATGTCAATACAAAGCCAAAAACAGTCCTGTTTCCAGTTGAAATTAACTAATTTATGTAATACTTCCATGGTGTCATGTGTATGGAAGGGTAGGTTACTGACAGAATACCTCAAAAAGAAGTTCACAAATTTACTGAGGTTTTTTTTTCTCAATGGGGCATCCAGGTGCGGACCTGTGTACATTTGGGGGATTATATAGAATATTGGCACTATTGGAAAATCATTCTTCAAACAGCCAATAGTTCTACCGGTGATCCATTGCCTTTGAAATTATGTATCAATGAATGTATCTAGAGTAGTTTTAAACTGTGATATAGGATCAGCTGGTAGTATAAAAAGGCTCTAGAGCTGGTGGCTTGCAACAACTTGTCTCATCCCCCAACTGTCACAGAATTTCAGCCCAATAATCAGATTTGTTATAAATCACAATATCACCCCATTTGTCCCAACTCATTGTTTCCTTCTGGTCAGACAAGAGAGCATTTGAAAGGCCAATTATTTTGTTTTGATTTTTGGTTTTTGTCCTTCTGTCTCAGGTACTGTACCACTTGTTGCTTTCTACCTCTTCCTTGTCTTCCCCTTCTGATCTTTCAACTCTATCCCTTTTGTTTGCTTTGTTGGGGCTTGTTCTTTTTCAGTTTGGTGGCCCTGAAAAAGTAACTGGACTTGAACTAATAGTGTTTTAAAGTCACTGCTTGATCATCTGTCATGGGCTCTTGTTGTTCTATTCTGTTGCTTACATCATTCTCTGTTGTTCTGAACATGTCAATGATTGCCCTCTACTGACTGATCTATGAGGCTTATCCATGTATTTCCCCTCATCATAATCATTTAAGTCTCTAATGAATTGTTTTTCTTTTCTTAGTTTAAGTTCTTTTTCATGTTGGGCTATTTTTTGTTTGTAGTATTGCTCTACTGTAACAATAAATTCTCTATGATGTTTGAACTGCTGTAATTCAGTTTGTAGATCTTCAAGTTCTACTTATATTCATGGCCAACTGTATCACATTTTATAAGTACTTTTGTTTAGCTTGAGGGAACATTCCTCTAATGTTTGTTCCCACTCTACTTTTAAATCAGGGTCTGAAAACCCACCTGAATGGGTCTGGTCAACTCGGAGTCTATGTGGTTCTCTCCCACACTGCAGGTAGTTCTCTAAGGAGATAATATTGTAAAAAAGATTTAACTCACTGAACTTGAGCCTTTCAAGTTTGACAAATAAACATTTGCGCTCTGGCAAATTGGCCGTAGCTGCTCCAGAATCACCAAACAATCTCTTACCTGTGTCCTCTTTCCATTTACTAGTACTGTAGTTACAGTCCATTCCAAACATATGTGCTTGGGGTTAGAGTGTGCTTCACACACTGCCATAACAGACTGTGTTTGACTCATGATTAATGCTAATAATACACAGCAAGAGTAATCTTTATCCCAGTTGCACTCAAATTTCTCTGTCCCACTCAAACAGGGACTAGGAGTCTTTGTAGCATACCCCGAGTCATTTAAATGGATCTGAAAAAACAAATGGGTCTGTGCAAGAAACACTGTGGCACTGGTGAGGGTTGGGACAACTAGCACCAGGGAATTAAGTCTATGCTACATATGATTGGGGATCAGGTGGAGGAGGGGGTACTACTAGCATCAGGGAATTAGGGTTACTCTACATATTATCAGGGATCAGATGAGGGGGAGCAGTACTAGCACTAGGGAATTAAGGTTATTCTACAAATGATTGGGGGATAAGGTGAGGGAGGGGGAACTAACACCAGGCAATTATAGCTATTCTGTATATGATTGGGGATCAGATGAGGGAAGGGGCATTACTAGCAAAAGAGAATTAGGGCTATTCTACATATGACTGGGGATCAGGTGTGGGAGGGGGACATGACTAGCTTGGGATGGGACAAAACCTCACTCTGGGAAGTGAGCTGCCCTGAAATTGGGCGGCTTGTAGTAAAGCAAGCCCAAACTGAACGGCCTAGGTTAAGCTCAGATTGTATGAGTCTGCCTTTTTGTAAAGTGGAGAAGAAAAAGCTGGGGATGGGAAGGCACAACATTGCATGAGTCAGTGTCCAGAGACAGTGATGCTGCAGAGAGGGGAGATTTGTGCAAGACCATCTAATTGCAAAGGATATTCTTCCAGAAACTCCTCCCCTATGCAGCATCATGGACTCCGCTCTCCTAGTACATGCTTCCTGTGCTTTACACCTAGCCATCCTCATGGTCGTTTCCATTGCTACTCCCTCCCATATAATGGAACATAAGGAGGATGCTTGTGGACTGGGGAGGTGGAAGGGTTCAGAGATGGAGGCATTTACAGCTATGCCCCCAGGAGGACAAATTAAAACTTAAACAGAGGGAGCCAAGCTTTGAAGGGCAATTCTTGGTCCTCATCATGCTGCTCCCTCCACCATATTGTATATACAACCACACAGCAGTTTGAGACTGGGGATAGGAACAGTAGTGCTGCTCAAAGAACTGGCAAGGGAAAGCTTTGAAAAAAGGGAATATGGCCCAGTAATGCTCCCTCCACCATAACTACTGAACATTTTTGCTGAGAAGTAGAAGGATGGGTGACACACACACACAGCTATGCCCCCCTTGAAGATTTTAAAATGTCACTTCCTGCTCATTCCTGCAGAGAAGATGGGGCACATGAAGACCCTGAAGACATCAAACAGTAGTAAGGCAGTAAAACGAGGGTTTGGATGGTGGGGGTTGGCCCAAAGGGGGAGGAGGTAGAGGGTATATATTCATACACATTTTATTTAGCCAGGAACAGTTCAGCTGAAAAACAGTTACCACATGGCCAGATTTTTGCAGGGTACTTGATTTAATTGCAGGTGAAAACAAAGGCATACAGCAACCCCAATGCTTCAAGTCTGGATCTGGATGACTCTGGGTGAGTGTTTGTTGCTATATGTTGTCATTGACACCTGCAAATAAATCAATCATCTTCACAAAAAACTAGCAATCTGGTGACTTTTGTTTGGACTGAAGTGCAGTTTTCTTGTTTTTACTGTTGTGTGATAAACATAGAAACATAGACTTTGACAGCAGATAAGGACCACTTGGCCCACCTAGTCTGCCCATTTCCCTACCTACAGAGTAGGCCACAGATCCTAGTTAACCAACAGCCTATTTCTTCCTACCCCCAACAAGAATTGCCTTATGTCTGTCCCATGCATTCTTAAATTCTCCCACAGTTTTAGACCCCACAACCTCCTCAGGAAGGCTGTGCCATGCATCCACTACCCTCTCTGTGAAAAAATACTTCCTTACATTGCCCTGGAACCGCTCCCCCTCTATCTTTAAATTGTGTCCCCTTGTTCTTGCACATCTCTTTTTCTGAAAGATGCTAGCCTCTTGGACTTTGTTGATTCCACTGAGGTACTTAAAAGTTTCTATCATGCCCCCCCTTCTTTCCTCAAGGGTATACATATTAAGCTCCTTTAGTCTCTCCTAGTACAGCTTCTCTTGCAGACCTTGCACCATTTTAGTTGCCCTCCTCTGGACTGCCTCTATCCTGTCTATGTCCTTGCTGAGATGGGGTCTCCAGAACTGGATGCAGTACTCCAGATGGGGTCTCACCAACTGTCTGTACAGAGGGATAACAACTTCCTGTTTTCTGCTGGTGATGCCTCTTCCTATGCATCCCAGTATACCCCCAGCCCTCCCTACTGCCTTCTCACATTGCTTGCTAACCCTAAGGTCATCTAATATGATTACCCCCAGGTCCCTTTACCTTTTGTTGTTGTTACTACCCCCATTGTGTAATCTTCCTCTGGGTTCTTGTTTCCCAGGTGCATTATTTTGCACTTCTTTGCATTGAATCTAAGCTGCCATACTTCTGACCATAAAACTGAGTTTGAAAGAAAAGATTCTCTACCATTGTTAATTTTTTTATTTATTTAGTTAGTTTTTGTTGAACGGGAAAGGAGGGTTAGACAGTACTGCCTATTTTCTGCCTTGTCAAAAGGAGGGCACAGACGCAAAGTGACTGATATTAAAACAGATTACACTGTTGCTGGTCTTTAGCAAATGTTGCTAGTCTGTCAGCCAACATTGGCTTTGTGTATTATGATGATTTATTCTACAGATTTTATTTACAAGTTTATCATTGTAAAGTGCTTTGATGGACATCTTCTGCAAAGGTAGGAAAAATAATTTTATGTAAAGATTTTAGCCAGTCTGCAGAGTGGATTAACCTCCCCCTCCCCCAACCATAATTAAATACTACAAGGCAGGAGGCAGGGCCTGAAGGGCAGGAGGGAGAAGGCTCAGCTGCAACTGATTGGTCAAAAAGACAAAAGGGGAGTGGAGCAAAGGGGGTAATACTGAATGTAGAACTAAAGGCACAACATCTTTGGGGCATATTGATGCAATGTTAGCAAAAGGCTATTATCTTAGCTGTTGTTTCTGAATATTAGGGGGAAATGTTATTAACTTAGCTGTTGTTTCTGAATATTAGGGGGAAATGTTATTGACTTAGCTGTTGTTTCTGAATCGTAGGGGGTGCAGTGGTGTAATGATACTGATTAAGAGTTGTTCTGAATCCTAGAAGGGCACAATGGTATAATATCTTTTTAGAGTTTTTAGGGTTTTCTGGACTTAAATCAGGAAGGACACAGCCAACAGCCTGAGGCTCTAGGCTTTAGTTGGGCACTGTTTTTCTGCTGAATTTATAAGTAAGCAGGTTCTGGTAAAAGAGGGAAATCTCACAGAGGGCATGGCACGGGAGGGCGAATAAAGGAAAGGAGGAATGACCTTGCGGGCAGGGGGGTGGAGGGCAGGGAGATATGGGAATGATAGCCTGGGGAGGGGATGGGGACATCATATTGGGATGAAGCAGGAGGGAGGGACACGACAATTTAGGGGGCAGTGGGGGCACAGGGACAGTATGGCCAGTGGAAGGAGGGGAAGAGGGCACACGTGGGTGAGAGGGTCGTGGGATGTAACAAAAGCAGCACAGCAGTGTTCATGAGTACTCTGTGGAGACTGGGGGCATGCCCAGTTTGTCTAAGGCTGGGGAAATTGGAGGCTGGGCTAGCATGGCTAAAAGGAGAGCTATTCTGGACAAGGAGAGTCATAGTCACTAGCTTTGCAGAGGGCAGCTAGGAAGGGGGAGGGAGCCAAAGCAACTGAGCAGGCAGGAAGGGGATGGTTGCACAGGGGTACATGGCAAGAAAGACCAGGAAGGAGGACAGGGACATGATGGGCAGGAGTACCAGGCCAGAGGACAGGGACACGACAGGCAGGATTACCTGCACTCTTTAGCATAGGTACACAATGGGCTCCAACAGATACTGACCCTTAATGAGGACAATGGAGCAAGAGGATGTGTATGGGTTCAAGGCAGGAGAGAACGAACAAGGTAACCAGGAAGGAAAGAAAGGAGGAATCTGGAAAAGGGAATGCACTGGAAGGGCAGGGGAAGTCGGGAGAAGGGAAGGATCAGGCTATAGAAGCCAGGAAGGGGGGGATAGTAAGCAGAAGGGAGAGATACTATGGGAGGACTGGGTGTAGCAGACAGTGGGAAGAATGGGAGGGGATAGAAGCAAGGGGGATGTCACTAGAAGAGGCGGGAGGGGCAGACATCCACAGAGAGAATGGGCAGGAGAGGACAGGAGTGGAATAGGCAAGGGTGGGAGGGAGCTCAGGGGGGGGATGAGGCTGGGGAGCTCCAGTTTGGGCAGGGAGACAGATGGATAGGGAAGGGAGAGGTGGAAGGTGTATAAAGGGAAGCCAGGAGGAATGGGAGGAATAGCCAGGTAGGTGAGGCAATGGCATCCTTGGGGGCAGTACACATAAAATCAGTGATAGTGTACAGGGACTCCATTATTAAAGGGATCTATTGGTTAAAGAAGGGTGTAGCCTTCAAAAGGTGGTTGGTTTTCTGGAAGCCAGGGATGGAAATGGGCAGGGCTCTCCCAAGAATTAAGGAATGCATCAGGCTGATGGGGGGGGACCTAACATGGTTGTACACCTTGACACAAATGATCTGTCCGGAGAAGAGGTCCTAGAGTTACAGAGATTTATGGAAATAGCTGGAGGGTGCAAGGGGTTAGTAGACACCATAGCCTTCTCAGAAGTCCTGCCAGTTCACTGTACCAGTACAGCGAGACAATTGAGAATCAAAGATTTTAATCACTGGCTGAGGCACTGGTGCAGGAAGGAGGGCTACGAATGTATAGGGGATTCAGATGATGCATGGGTAGACCAACATCTGTATGTGAGAGATAGGTTGCACATAAATGACGAGGAGGACAGGATTTTGAGGGGGAAGCTACAGGGCTTTATAGATAAAATACTAGGGAGGGATTTAAACTAGGAGAGGGGGAGGGCATAGCTAGGTGTTACCCAGTAGGAGGAAGGAGAGGATCAGGCCTATCTAGCTCTCCCCCACAGATGGGGGCAAGAGAAACTGACAAGGGGGGAAGGGAAAGGGAGGGGTTGGTGGAGGGGTTTGCTGACCAATACCAGGAGCCTGGGTATTAAAATGTGAGAACTGCAGGTGATAGAGACGGAGAGTGACCTGGACCTGGTGGCAGACATGGAGACCTGGTGGACTGAGAACCACAGCTGGGAAGTAGAAATGTCAGGGTACATACTGTACAGGAGAGATAGGCTAGGGAAAAAGAGGGGGGTAGCCCTTTATGTAAAGGAGGGTATAAAGGTGTTATTGTGTGGTGGGAGATGGATCTGCAGAGACCCTATGGGTGTCCTTAAGTAGAGCAGGGGAGAAGGCAGTAAAGGTAGGGTGGTCTACAGACCACCAAATCAAGAAGAGGAGATTGATAAGCAGATGGTTAAAGAGATACAGGACATGGCCAGCAGAGGGGAAATTGTGGTACTGGGAGACCTCAATCTACCTGACATAGACTGGATCACCCCAGCAGCAGCCACAGTTAAGAGTACGAGGGGTGCTGAAAGCCTTTCAGAAGGCATTCATCAGCCAACTGGTGATGGAACCTACTAGAGGGAGAGCCATACTGGACCTAATTTTGACAAATGAGGACAGTGTAGAGGGAGTGGGAGTCAGGGAATATTTGGGTGACAGTGACCATAGGGTGGTGAAATTTAGGATCAACATGGGTCAGGCACCTAGGACAACTCGAATAATAGGGTGCTTGACTTTAGCAAGGCAGACTTTGGGAGGAGGAGAGAAATGGTACAGGAGGAGCTGGAGGGGATGGAAGTCCTGGAAGACATGGAGGAACTATGGGGGGAAATTAAAAGAGGACTACGGAAGGTGACAGAGCTTTGCATTAGGACAGTGAGCAAGAGAAAAAAGGGTAGAAAACCACTTTGGTTCACTACTGAAGTGAGGAAAGCAGTCAGGGAGAAGAGGAGGGCATTCAGGGAATATAAGGTGACACAAATGGAGGTGGATAAGGGGGTGTATAGGGTAAACTGAGGGAAGCAAGGAAGGTGATCAAGAGGGCCAAGGCTGAAACAGAAGAACGTATAGCAAGGGAGGTAAAAAGGGGGGGACATGAGGTTCTTTAGATATGTAGGCGACAGGAAAAAGAGGAAGAGAGGGATAGTGAGGCTCAAAGGGGAAGGGGGGGCACTGGTGGAAGGAGACATAGAAAAGCCAAAGTCTTAAACAGATACTTTGCATCAGTCTTTAGAGTGGAGGAGGGAGGGGGGCCAAAATTAGAAAATGGGAGGAGGATGGGTAGGGAGATGGACTCCAGTCCCTTCACAGAAGCTAGAGTGCTGGAGGAATTGAGCAAGCTGCGGACCGATAAGGTGATGGGGCCAGATGGGATTCACCCGAGGATACTTAAAGAATTGAAACAGGAATTGGCGGCACCAATCACGAGGCTATTTAACCTGTCACTGCACAAGTGAAGGGTTCCTGAAGACTGGAAAAAGGCTGAGGTAGTGCCACTACATAAGAGGGTGAGAGGGAAGAGGCAGGTAACTACTGCCCGATAAGCCTGACCTCTGTGGTCAGCAAGCTGATGGAGGCACTGATTAAGGAAAGGCTGGTTAAGCATCTAGAGGGGGAGGGCCTACTGAATGACAATCAGCATGGATTCATGGGTGGCAGGTCATGCCAGACCAACCTGATTGAATTCTTCAACAGGGTGATGGAGATATGGGACCAGGGAAGGGTGGTGGACGTGGCCTACCTGGACTTCAGGAAGGCGTTCGACACTATCCCCCATGGAAGACTACAGGCAAGGCAGAAAGCTTGGGGGTGGGAAACAAGCTCACTAGTTGGGTGGAACATTGGTTGGTGGGAAGAACTCAGAGGGTCATAGTAAATGGGATGTACTCAAAGGAGAAAAGAGTGACAAGTGGGGTTCCAGAGGGGTCTGTGTTGGGATCCATACTTTTCAATATATACATAGGGGACATCGGAGAAGGTCTGCACAGGAAGGCATGTCTGTTCATGGACAACATGAAAATCTTTAGTAGCAGAGTAGTACGACGGAAGGTGGTGGAGGATATGAGGGAGGACTTGGCCAGGTTGAAGGAGTGGTCAGAAAGGTGGCAATTATGGTTCAACACAATAAAGTGCAGGATTATGCACACTGCATGACATAAGTGTTTATAAATTCTGGGTGTACTACTCCTTTAATGACAGGCTGCTAGTGTTGACAGCCCATTAGCTGTTTGTTGAATAGCTTCATTCACATCAAAGGACTGAGTCATCTCATTTATTGGCTTGGTTCTTTTGAAGAGCATTCAGCCAAAGAAGAGTGGTGTCACAGTTAAAGTGCGTGGTTACTGGTCTAGACTGCTTCGCCCCTACAGTTTTTAACTGCAATAGGCTCACAGAGACACGCCTCTGAAATCCCCTTCCACTCATAACAAAAGGTTTGTTGCACATGTGCATCAAACCTAAAAATGGGAAGTACTGATTGCCTGATAACATGCCCTTGGTCAACTGGATTTAAACAAGGTTTGGCTCTAGAAAGAATTTGTTGTCAAGAAACCAGTTATGTAAATGGTTTAAGTCATCTTGCAATGTTGATACTATAACATCAGGTTCTCTGCAGCAAAAAGTAAGATAGCAATGCCTACATATAAATGGACAAAACAATTGGACAATAAACCAGGGATAGGACTGATAAAAAAGAAAAGAAAAGAGGTCCCAAAATAGTACCCTGAAGGACACCCATAGTGAGAGACCTAAATGAGGAAGCATGACCATTCCAGGTTGCCACTTGTGTTAAAGCTTAAAGTTAAAGATATAGATTAAACATGTTTAGTGGCTCAGTGTGAAATACTTACATATTTACATTGTTTTACATAACATGTCAAATTATTCAAGGTTGTGTGCATAGGCCCCCTGGTGCACAAACACCATCTTCATGAACCTATCCACAGCAATTAAAGTAAGCCATAAGTTTATCCAAAGGGTATGTTGATTATAACAAGCATTTATAGCCTACATTAGCCTGGAAAAGACATACAGAATAGCGTACTGGTTACCATACGCAACAAGGTTGTGTTTCCATTGAGAGTATGTGGTGAAAGCTCCAGAGTGAAGCTTGAGAGGTCTCCATGATGTCATCACATGCCCAGGATGGAAACATTGCCTTAGTTGTGTATGGGCATCCATACAGTGTTTTATACAGTGTATGATTTGTCCCTATTGAAAATTTTAGTGTTGTACAGTTTGTCCATACCTTGAGTAATTGCTCCCACTCACTCCATCACCTCACTCTGCGACCATGTCACTCCTGACCATCTGTTCCTCCCATTCTCAACCCTCTGGTGGTCTAGAGATATACAGTCCACAGCCACAGTGTTTTAAAAACACACACACACACACAAACTGATAAAAAATAAGTCTTGTTTGGTACCATGGAGCCATCTGTGGTGTCCACATCCAAACTGCCTCAGTCACCCACCCGTTGCTGAACAGAGCTGCCATTTTCTCCTGACTTTTTCTTGAGAACTGCGTCTTTAACCAGTCAGGTGGTATATCAATGCTGGAAATTTGCTGTGGTATTGTTGAGATGTCATACTGATACAACAACTTTCTGTGACCTTTGATTGTCACGATAGAAATATACACAATGGGGCAAACCATACACTATAGTAACATAGTCTATGATGCAGAGATAGTCCTCAGCTCAGATAATCAGTACCCACACCCCACTCTTCTCACAGCAGTGGTCTTGGCTCTTGTACTAATCTAATATTGATCTTCCAGTCTTAGGCTGATACTGTTGCCAGTGCCTTCTTAGCTATTGGCCCAGTCTTCAAACAGGGGAAAAAGCACATCTTTGAGTGATTTACAACAAAACTGAGTGCTGCGTCCATGTGTTGGCAGCAAATAAAACAAAAGGGTTCATTAAATGCTGAAAACAGAAAGTAAGGTAAGAAACCCTGTTGCAACTACAGGAAGTCTTCAGTAATTATCTACACTATAAAGCAAAAAAGCTTACTGTGCTTTTTCCTTCATACTGTTGATAATTCCTGAACAGCATTGATTCTTTTTTCAGTATGCATTTAATCTGACCCTTTTGCTTTATGAGTGATTTTGTTGCACATGCAATGCCCGGTTACCCTTATTGTTGACACAGAAATCAAACATGCATCAGACAGGGAGGTAGGGCCCTGTTCAGTGCGCATTTATTCACATTAGGAATACAGCTTTGCTCATGCAAAATCAGTGAATCTGCATGAACACAATGACACAATTCTAAGGAGAAACTCAGATTACCAATAAATTCAACAGACAGACTGTGAACAAAACATTATGGGCTGAATTTTCAAAAGCCTTCACACATGTGTAATTCCCTATTTTGAGTTGCACCCCATGTGTCAAAATAAATGCACCTAAATGTATAAATTCTATTTCCAATCATTTGAATGTACTGTGAAGACTGAGGAGAAGTACCTGTTCAGGATATCTGCTTTTTCTTGGTCGTCTCCTGCACAGTCTTCCTCTGACACCCTCCTTATCATCACTATCCCTCCCCTTGCTTTCCTCTTCTTGCTTATGTACCTGAAGAAAGTCTTTTCCCAGTTTGCTACCTTTTTGGCTATCCTTTCCTCTGTCTGTGCCTTTGTTCCTCTCGCTAACATACCTGCTTGCCTCCATTTTACTTGGTATACTTCCCTGTCTTCCTCCCCTTCATTTCCACCCTTTTTCCCTTCACCACTTCCTTAGAGTACCATAATGGTCTCTTTTTGCATTTGCTTTAACTCACTCCCTTCATGCAGAGGCTGGTTGCCTTAATTATGCCCTCCCTTATCTCCCTCTCACTGTTCCTCTACTCCTCCTTGACATCCCCACTCCCAGGCAGTTTCTAAGGCAGTTTCCAATTTTCTTAAAATTGCCCTCTTAAAGTCCAGGACCCTTATCCTCGTGTGGTTTGCCTCTGATCACGTCTTAATGTTAAACTACACTGTACAGTGATCACTGGTACCTAGGGGGCTGCCCACTGTGACGTCTGCAATGTTGTCCCTGTTTACAAGCACCAGGTCCAGCACTGTCCCATCCTTAGTGGGTCTGTTGTTTAACTTCCCGAGAAATGCCCCTTGTAGGGTGTCAAGGATGGCCTTGCTCCTTGTCAAAGCTGCAGCTGGAAGGCTCCAATCAACATCTGGTAGATTAAAGTCACCAACTAACAGCACCTACTTCTTATTTGCCATCCTTAGGATGTCCTTCCCAAGTGCCTTATCCAACTCCTCTACCTGAGCTGGAGATCTGTATACCACCCCTGTATGGGTAACAGCCCCAGGTTCCATATCATAATAGAGACCACAAAACAGTGATTGTTATTATGACGAGTGTATATCGCCAAACATCAAATCGATGATATACACTCTATGGCGACTCAACCTCTGGATCTAAATAAAGTATTTTTGCGGGGAGGCTGCACCACCCCTGCACCACCCTGAATTAAAATTCTCAACTCTGGGGGGTGCATGTTGGGAAAGGGGGCAAAACCCATACCTTGCAAACAATTAAGTGCCACAGCTGAGGCAAAATGTAACCAGCTCCCAGATTCAAACCCATTACCTGCACTGCCAGAGCTAGCCTCCCACACCACCACAGCACATGGCTAGCTTGGCAGAGCAGGTATACCAGTGCCTGACAACCCCTTCCCTGTCCCTCCCCTTCCCCTTGCTATTCCTCCCTTCCATTTATCTTAACCCTAGTCACTTTTGCATACCTTCACTATTCTGCAGGGTAGCCCATAACAAAAGCACCCAAAATGAGTCACTATAATTCTAGTGGCTCATTTTGGGTCACTCATATGACATGATACCCAGCCCCAGCACTTGTCTCCAGGAAGATCCACAGCACCTCCAGTCCTTTCTATTCCTCTGGGTGTCCCTGCACTTCTGTAGCCTTGATTCCCTCCCTCACATCTAGTACAACTCCTCCTCTCCTTTCCTCCTCCCTTCCCTGTCTGTTCTAAATAGAGAGCAGCCTGGTATGGCCACATCCCAGTCATGGCTGCCAGTGCACCATGACTCTGTTATGACCACCAAATCCAGGCTCCATGATTGCCTCCAGGTCTGGAATTTTATTTCCCAGACTCCTTGAGTTGGCGCACATGACTCTCCACACCTTACTGTCCCCTTGCCTGCCTCCCTGCTTTCTCCCCCAGCTCCTACCTGTACTGTTTTCTGAAGCTCCCTGTGAACCCCTCTTCCCTTGTTACCCTCTCCATACTGCAGCAAAGCAAAGCATCACTTAAAAGGGGATGAGCTTTTCCTCCAACTAGAGAAAAATAGTAGTGGGCACCTTAAGGAAGTGAATCAGATGGAGGTGCTGTTACATTGTATGAAGAGATGTGTGAAGCTGACAGACTTCATTTTGCAAATTCATTTGTGAGGTTTACCAAATTAATTTTCAGCAGCTAAAGTAGTACTTTTTCAAGTGAAGTTATGCAAATTTGCCAGCGAAGTTGCATCTTTGCCCGACTTTGCCTGAGAAAGTGCCACCTACCCAGGAAAATGCATTGCAAAGTGGTAACTCTACAATGTTTTTCACAAAGGAGAATTTTGCAACTTCACCGGAACCTTGTCAACAAAGTAAGACATCGCAACATCTCTTTGTGCAGCTCCAGCAGGATGGTTTTAAGAATAAATGAACACTACGTGGGTGGTATTTATCACCGCCAATGGTAGTTCATTTTGTTCCTTAAAGTAATACTTTGAGATACAGAAGGGGATACAGAAGGAATTTAAGGAGATGCACAGTAAAGGTGGAGGACATGTGGGTACAGAAAAAACATTCAAATAAGGCCTCGGCTGGGAAGATGGGTTCTTATCTTCAGAAATAGGAAAGTAATAAAGGGAAGCTGAATTAAACAATATACAGTTGTTGATTTTGTATCTGTTGGGTCATGCCAATAGAGATTTAGTGGGAACAAAATCAGATATCCTGCATCTGGAATAGCTTACCTCATTCATATCCTATATTACCCACACTTTATTATCTGTGCCATCCTGGTAGCTATTTCTGTCTGCTTTGTGTTCACGTTTTAAGACTTTCCATAAATGTGTTAGTCCCCTATAATTTGCTTGCATGTCTATATAATGAGATTTGTAGCCTCTGCTGCCTCTTGAATATAACATGCCTACTAATGACTCTCATGGATATTACATTAATTCATCTAGTGAGATTTTCCTTGTTAATTCTAAATAAATAAAGGCACACTGGTTATTGCAAATAAGGTTATTTCCATGTACTTTATCTGATTTGTGATGCACTGTTGTGTACAGTATTGTACTACTAACTGATTTTGCCTGGAATAGTTGGGGTCTTTCTTTAGGCCACATATATCAGGATAATCTTGGATATTCATAATATATCAGTGACTACTGAAGTAACAGTGAGGCAAAATGCTTATGTTACTAGATACATGGATTAAAGGGTCGGACTCATTGTGGGTCATAATCTAGGAGGCACTCCAAAATTCCTTACAAACTGGGTTATGTCCACCTGATAGGCTGATGATGCACATGTGATTTCAAAGCTGAATCCCAGCCCAACTTAGGCTCTGCCCTGTCCCAGAAACCCCAGTTTCTTAAGGTGCATCAAACTAGGCTGAGCATAGTCACTAGGTTTCTGCCAATTCAGTGTTATTTCAGCAAATGTTCCATATATTTAGAAGGTAAGAGTCTCTAGGCTTGACTTTTGTGACCGATCTAGTATGCACTAATTCAGTGCAAGCTTTTTAACACCTTCCTGCTTCGTTTCTGCTGGTTGTTAGTAGAGAAGGGTGAATCAGTTCATCAAAAATACAAACCGATCCAAACATGCCGAAGTGTTCATAAACTAAATGCTTCCAAACACTTTTGGCTGTTTAGATCAGTTCAGATGGCCGTAGTATCATGGGAAATGCAGCGTGAGAAGTGCTAGAGCAAGAGGAATCCATAGGATGGACCAGAGACAAGACTCTGGTTCCTCAATGGATGGACGAGCTGTCCATGTTCCTAAGATCGCACCTAACTGGGTTTGCACTAGCAACCCACGTGTTCCACCTTAAGAGCTACGCAGAGGAATACAGGATGGAAAAGGAGCAGCAGCTTCTACAGGCTGCTCCGTGATTCTGTGCTTGTGCATGCTGCTTGCGTTTGCCCGTTGGGCAAGAAAGAAGTAAAATCGTAGACTCAAAAAAAAAAAGTATTAAATTTTTTCATATTTATTTAAAAAAAAGAACTAAAAGAAAACTTGGGGGTGGGGAGTCAGGGACTCAGGATAGGGAGGGGATTAGAGCCAAGGACTGGGTCAGGTGTGGGTGTGGGACTTGGGGATTGGGGAGTTGGGAGAGAAGACTTGGGGAGGAGAGTAGGAACTTGGATACTGGGGACAAGTGAGTGTGTCAAGAAAGACAAGAAGAGAAAAGACTGAAGTGCCAAATCCAGACTGCCAGTTTTTTTTTTTGTGGAGCAGCTGAGGGGACGAACTGTGCCACCCATACCACATCACTCCCAGTTAGCCTTCTTGCTGTTTGCCCACTTGCCCCCCAGCAACAAGTCAGCTCTCAATTCTCCTGCCTGTGCTCACTGCTCAGTCACTTCAGTAGGGATTTATTATTTTTATTATTTTATTTTTTATTATACAGTCTTTGGCTCAGTCAGCATTCCGTCACATCATGTGGAATAAAAATAAATAAAAAATCCTTGAAGGGCAAGTACTGTGTCAGAGAGGGTTAGACCAGGCAGGGTCCCTGATTGCATACTGTCTGTGTGACACCCCCCCTACCCCTCAAGAAGGCAGTGATCTGTCATCTTCCTCTCTGTGCTCACTTGGTGGGGTATAAGCTTTGGCTCATGGGCAGGGCTTTCCATCACATCATGAGGAATAACTAAAAATATAAAATAATAAAATCCTTGAAGGGAAAGTACTGTGCCAGAGAGGATTAGGCAAGGCAGAGTACCTGAATCTCTGTTGGCAGCAGCAGTTCCTGCAGCATCATCCCATAGCCTAGGTGGTGTGTGAAATAAATTCTGTCTGCGTGAAATAAAATCTGCCAGCCAGTCACCAGTGCCACTTCTTGCATACTGTGTGTCCCTTCCCCAAGAAGCCAGTGATCTGTCATCTTCCTCTCTGTGCTCGCTTGGTGTGGTATAAGCTTTGGCTCAATGGGCAGGGCATTCCATCATATCACGTAGAATAAACAAAAAAATAAAATCCTTGAAGGGACAGTACAGTGTCAGAGAGGGTTAGGCCAGGCAGGGTCCCTGATTCTCTGCTGGCAGCAGCAGTGCCTGCAGCATCGGCCTATAGCCTAGGTGGTGTGTGAAATACATTCTGTGTGTAACATTAAATCTGCCAGATAGTCATCAGTGCAGTATTGCCATTTCCTGCATACTGTCTGTGTGACCCCCACCCAAGAAGTCAGTCATCTGTTATCTTCCTCTCTGTGCTCGCTTAGTGGGGTATAAGCTTTGGCTCAGTGGGCAGAGCATTCCATCACATTACATGGAATAAAGAAAAAAAAATCCTTGAAGGAGAAAAGTACTGCATCAGAGAGGGTTAAGCCAGGCAGGGTCCCACAGAATCTCTGTGGGTTTACTAGCAGCAGTGCCTGCAGCATCGCCCTTAGCATACTGTAGGTGGTGTGTGAAATAAAATCTGCCAATCTGCCAGCTAGCCATCATTGCACCAGTGCCACTTCTTGCATACTGTCTGTATGACCCCAACTCCCCCAAGAAGTCAGTCATCTGTCATCTTCCTCTCTGTGCTCACACAGTGGGGTATAAGCTCTGGCTCAGTGGGCAGTGCACTCCATCACATCATGTGGAATAATAAATTAAAAAAAATTCCTCGAAGGGAAAAAGTACTGTGTCAGAGAGGGTTATCCCAGTCAGGGTCCCCCAGAATCTCTGTGGGTATATTAGCAGCAGTGCCTGAAGCATCGCCCTTAGCATAGCTGGTGTGTGAAATAAATTCTGTGTGTGCAATAAAATCTACCAGCCAGTCATCAGTGCACCAGTGCCACTTCTTGCATACAGTCTGTGTGACCCCCCCCCCCAAGAAGTCAGTCATCTGTCATCTTCTTCCCTGTGCTCGCTCAGTGGGCAGAGCATTCGGTCACATCACGTGGAATAAATAAAAAAAAAATTAAATCCATGAAGGGAAAAAGTACAGTGTCTGAGAGGGTTAGGCCAGGCAGGGTCCCTGAATCTCTGTGGATATACTAGCAGCAGTGCCTGCAGCATCACACTTGGTGTAGGTGGTGAGTGAAATAAATTGTGTGTGAGTGTGTGAGTGTGTGTGTGTGTGTGTGTGTGTGTGTGTGTGTGCTATAATCTGCCAGCCAGTCAACAGTGCACCAGTGCCACTTCATACATACTGTCTGTGTGCCCCCCACAAGAAGTCAGTCATCTGTAATCTTCCCCCTGTGTTTGCTCAGTGGGGTATAATCTTTGCTCAGTGGACAGGGCATTCCATCACATCATGTCTAATAACTAAAAAAATCAATAATATCCTTGAAGGGAAAGTACTGTATCAGAGAGGGTTAGGTCTGGTCCCTGAATATCTGTGGGTAGCAGCAGCGCCTGTAGCATAGGCACTTACCCTTAGCCTAGGTGGTGTGTGAAATACTGTGTGTGTGTGTGTGTGTGTGTGTGTGTGTCTGTAATTAAATCTGCCAGCCAGGCACCAGTGCCATTTCTTGCATACTGTCTGTGTGACTCCCCCCCCAAACAAGTCAGTTATCTGTCATCTTCCTCCCTGTGCTTGCTCCATGGGGCATAAGCTTTGGCTCAGTGGGCAGGGCATTCCATCACATCACATGGAACAAATAAAAACAAGCATTTGTCAATGCCGAATGTTTGCTTGCTGGCATTAGCAGTGGAAGTGCAGGAGTTAGGCAGATGCAGTACAGGAATGGCAGTGAAGTATTGAATTGATGCCAACTCCACCCTCACTCTACAGAGATGGACAGGCATTGGGGTGTGCCTTTGGGTCATCACCCATGACGGTCATGACATTTCACCTCACCCTACCCTTCAGACACTGACAAGTGTTGAGGTGTGCCTTGGGGTGTTTGGGCTTTACATTCACCTCATTCCATAAGGAAATATGCTGAAATGGGTGTAGTATAGGAGAATGGGGTGAACTCTGGGGGCAAAGGGTCCAAGGCGCACCTCGATGCCTGTCAATGGCTGCAGGGTGGGGGTGGGGGTGAAATGGCATGAGCATTACTGTTGATAATCACAAGTCACACCCGTGATGCCTGTCAGTCCCTACAGGGTAGGGTGTTATGGTCGAAAACCCTAACGGCCTGGGGGTTTCTTGGTATTTTTACTCCAAGTTTTCCACATGGGTTTTTTATGACCTCACCGCATGAACAGTGACACTATCAGTTCGTTGTGGAAAAGGTGATTTTGCAGAGTGACTGCGACATTTGGCGCCATGGGTGCAAAAACACATTTCGAACAGGATGTGAAAAGTGACAGCTGTACTGTTCATGGGGAGGTGTAAAAAATGGCAATGTTGAAAATCTGGAGGGAAAATATAAAAAAAAAACTGAAGTCACGCGCGTGAGTAGAAACTGCGCAACGCACACACCCGTAATGTAATTAGTTTGGGGATTTTTATAGCAGACTGCCAATACAGGCATTTTTGGACCTCTGCTCATGAACAGTGTCGCTGTGATTTTCTTAATTTGTCCCAAACACTGATTTCCCACAGTGACCACGCATTTCTGCGCCAGAAGTGCGAAAACACATTTCGGCCATGGTGTGAAAAATGACAGCTGTACTGCTCATAAGGAGGTGCAGAAAAATGCCAGTGTTGAAAATCTGGACTCAAAATAGTACAACTTCATGAAGCTATGAGGGTGCATGGAAATTGCGCAATGCACTCCCGTAACACAGTCATTTTATGGACTTCTGTCACCAAATTTTCAACATAGCCATTTTAAGACCTCAGCTCATGAGCAGTGTCAGTGTGATTTTCTTAATCGTCCTGAACATTGATTTTGCACACCGACTACGCCATTGTGTGCTACATGTGCGCAAACACATTTTGGGCAAGATGTGAAAAATGACAGCTATACTGCTGATAAGGAGGCATGGCAAAATGGCAATGTTGAAAATTTGGAGTGAAAATATTCAAAATTTGCGAAGTTACGAGCGTGTGTAGGAACTGCACAATGCAAGCTCATAAAACAGTCATTTTTGGGAATTTTTCCAACAAATTTTCAACATGGGTTTTTGGGGGTCTACTTCATGAACTGTGATACTGTCATTTTGTTACTTAGTCCTGAAAGGTGGTTCCATGCAGTGACCGTGTAATCACCTTTCGGGACTGAATAACAAAATGACAGTGACTGAGTTCATGAGGTGGGGCCCCAAGAACCCCATGTTGAAAGTCTGGTGAAAAAATTCCCAAAAATGGCTGAGATATGCACCAAAGTTGAAAAAAAAAAAATTTATGCCATAATACAGCTTACTGGCATTTCTTCGGTTCGCAGTCAGGTTTGAAGAGTGCAGATGTGTTCCCAGTCCACCAAGATCATCACGCCTGCCTCCGGAGGTAAGTATGGGGTTGGGGTGGGAGGTGGGTGCACAGAGGGTGGGCGTGGGTTGGGGGAGGGGTGAGACAGTCAACGAGGGACCATTCTTTTTTTTTCCAGGTGTTTTATGTTTGTTTACACTATGTGGGACTTTTGACGCACTGGGGTGGGATCCCAGCGTGGCAGCTGGAAGCTTTTGGGGAGTGGAGTGATGGGGATTGGGCACCCCCATCAACCATACAGAGTTCTGCCACGCTGGGGTGTGCTCCCAGCCTGGCTTGTGAAACTCTGGGTTTTTGCTCCCATTGTTTGGCAATGTAAGCCACTGTGGTCTTGTTGTCCATTTGTATGAGAATGTATTTGCATCTGATTTTCTACTTGAAATGAATTAGAGCATTGTACACTGCCCTCATCTCCAGGACACTGATTGGGAGTATTGACTCTGTTCTGGACCATATCCCCTGTGCTGTGCAGATGTTCATTGATGCCCCCCAACCTGTGAGGGTGGCATCGGTATCTGTGACTATATCATGATGAATGTCCAGTGGGACCCCTTTGGTGATTTTCCCCTTCTTCATCCACCAGTGCATGGAGTGGATTACTTCTTGTGATAGGGAGACATTTGCCAACAGAAGTCTGTTTCTGCTCTTTGCTCATTTGCCAGTAGTTGTAGTGGCCTCATACTCTACCTGGCCCATAGGACCAGGTCGATGCATGATGCCGTAGTACCCATTATGCACAGGATGTGTTCCATTATGTCATTTGTGTCTTTGACAGGCTCTGTGCTTGCTGCAACATGTTCTTTACCCTCTTGTTGGATGGTCAAACCAGTCTGATCTGGGTGTCTATTAGTGCCCCGAGGTGCTCTGTCTGCCGGCTGGGGTGAAGGGTGCTGTTCTTTTTGTTGATTACCCAACCATGTCCTTTTAGGCATTGAAGCATAGCCTGCATGTCTGTCTGGGCTTGAGACTGTGACTTGGCTCTGATTAGCCAGTTATCCAGATAAGGGATGACTTGGATACCCTGCTCTCTCAGATTGGCTGCCAACACCACGGATACTTTCATGAAGACTCTGAGTGCCAAGGCCAGGCTGAATGGTAGTGCTTGGTACCGGATGTGTTGGCCCAGAATGTAAAAGTGGAGGAATCTGTAGTGTGATGGCCTTATGGGAATATGTAGGTAGGCATCTTTCATGTCTATCGAGGTTAGGAAATCTCCCAGATGAATGACTCTGAGTGTTGATCTTATTGTCATCATTTTCAATGTTCTGTGTAGTATAAACTGATTTACGTATTTCAAATTGAGCAGAGGACAAACGTCTCCTGTTTTCTTGGGTACCAAAAAGAACAGGGAATATATTCCTTGACCCCTTTGTTATTCTGGTTTTGAATCTGCTGTTCCTACTATGGTTAACGTGTTGTCGTCTGCCATGAAAATTCTTGTTGAGGCCAAATCTGTTCCAGGTTGATGGGAGATCTGTGGATCTATTGTCCTAATCCTTGCTGAGACTCTTTCCATCCTTGGCCTTCAGAAAGCTCTCCAGGCCTTCCTCCAAACAGTTAACCCCAAATGGTCATTTTTGCATCATCACCTTTGATTCTTCCCCGTTGCTACATCTTTGACTATAACCTCTAAATGAAAATTGCCTGAGGCTTTATCTTATTTGTCCAGTTATCTTGCAGTACTGTTTTAACATGACGCAGTACCTTTATGAACCTATTGTCAGGCCTATCTGATTCCAGTACCATGGTCTGATTGCTCCATTGTATGTACCTGAGCAGGCTCTACTTGAGCTAGTACCGTTCATGCCTTTTAAAATGTATCATAATCTTTTATTGACATGGAACCTTTGGAAAAGAGAACTTGTGCTCAAAGATGTTATCCAAATACCTAATAAATAAATAAATAAATAAATAAATTCTGAGTGAACCTTCCATAACTTTAGCCACTGATTGTGTACATTCTGTTAGCTATGGCTGTGGCTATTGCATTTATCTTTAAGGAGTCTACAGCCATACTGGGTAGGTACTTAGTAGGCTGAATAGACTATGAGTTGAGCCTCTGTGGATTTTGGTTTGAGTGCCGTATGAGCATGTTGCAGCCATGCAAGATGCTCTCTGGTAGCCATACATCTCAACCTCTCAGCACTAAAAGTCATAGTACTGGCCTTCAAAAATCATGGCAAATGGTCAGAATGTGGAGCACTTTCTTATTTTAAACAATATTATGTTTACAGATAGTGGACCCCATATAGTAAGTGATAAGGAATGTTTCTTTCAGCTTAGTTCAATGATTTAATAGTTTGTGTGTCCAGAAATAGCTCTAACATTATGAAGAACATGGGTAAACTTGTGAAGAGCAAGGGTAAATTTGAGTGTAAAAATCATAGCACTATGTGGAATTCATAGCAGTTGAGAGGTATGCTGGTAGCGTAGATGACCATAGTAGCTGCTGTTGCTCCGAGACCGGCCAGCTTGAAGCTCTTTTTCATCATGTCCTTGATCTTGTGATCCACTGGATCTTTGAGTCCAGGGGTTCCTTCAGAGGGCAGGACCATCTTTTTTGCTAATGGTGGCAAACTGTGGATCCATGAGTGGTGCAGTACATCATACTTTGTTTGTCCTCCTATGGAGGATGTGTCTTATACCAGGATATTCTTTTTGGTATCCTGGAAAGTTCTCCCACTTCATTTTCCTTGCTCATTACCTCACCTATAGATTCATTCACCAGAAAGGTGTCAGTGACCTTAGCCTTAGGGAGGAGTGACAATATAAATTAAATCTCAATAAGGAGAGGAGGAGTCTCAAATCACACCATAGTCTTGGTGGTCCTGACCAGGTTTGGACACGGTCAAGAAAACACATTTTGGTTTTGAATGTCTGGGGGTCATCATCCTTGTCTGATCTATTGTCTGAATCTTTGACTGATTCCTCACTTGAGTCTGGTTTATCCCCTCTGGGTCCAGCTGAGGGCTATTTGGCTTGGTTGTAGGGGGTGGCTGTGTTGGTTGAGGTGGGTTTGGAATGGGATTAGGAGGTAGGTTAGAAGTTGACAGCCTAGCCATCTCTGCCAATTTCTCCGTCTTCACCATAAACTCCTGTTTTGTCTGGATCAGAGCAGTTATAGCCAGCTGGTTCTGAATGAGCATGGAAGTGGTATCCAGAGTGTCCCTTGGTGAGTCATTCTTAGGGAGACAGTTTGGTGTGGGTGTAGGTCTGGTCAGGTTCAAGTCAGGGAAGTTTTGCAAGGGGCTGCTAACCTCCTCATTGCTGGAGAATTGCTCTGAAAAACTGGACATGTTCTCTGATGAGCATATGGAGCCCAAAGGTTTGTGTAGTGAGGGTAACAGTGGAATACTGCTGCTGTTCCTTTCTTTGTCTTGGCTATAATTCCTGTAAGTAGGAGACATAATGAAAGAGGAAGTGTGGTGGCCATTAAGTTGAGGCAGGCTCGTGATGCAAACACATAGCGGAGTTACTTTCTTCCCATATTGAGTGAAGGAGGTTGGAGGAGAAGTTGTGCTCAGGAAACTCCCATGAGCTCAGCCAGCAGGAGAGACAGCTGTGGGCTTGGTTGAGCATCAGTAGAAAATGTTATTGGTAGCTACCAGGGCATTACGTCAGCTGCATGCTGGATCCACAATATGGCCTCTGGAGTGAAAAGTATCTGGTAACTTCAGGAGCTATAGGAGAGCAAGAGCAGGTGTTAGCAACGTGGTCATCAGAAGTGACATGAGACAGGTCATTTCTAGATCCTCGATGAGAGAGCCATCGTGACAAACATGGCTGCTGGAAGTGATGCGAACTGGGTCACTTCCAGGGCTCCTGGAGTATCATGGAGATGTCCTCAGGTCCCCCCTGGAAGTGACGCAGGCTGGGTCACTTCCAGGGGAGTGCACCCATATTAGTAATTTAATGGGAGGCAGGAGGTGGTTAAGGGTCTACAGTGGTCATGCCAAGTGCAGAGCAGTAAGTAGAGGAGAGCGAGAGGGAGAGACAGAGATACCCTCAGGCAGCTAGGAGAGGCAGGGTGTGCCTCAGTGTCAGCACCAGTCAGTATGGCTGATTCAGTGACTGAACACTGGTCTTTGCCTGAATGGAGAATTTCCCTCCTGTTCCCTAGCTGATCCAGTGGGGAGGAGAGCAGGGTTCTATGTAATACTGGCAAGTGAAAAATAGCGCCGACAAAAATAGCAAGTGCACATTGCCAAACAGTCAAAGCAGTGATGTGCACTTCAGTGCCTGCCATACACAGCGACGGGCACTTACTTTCTTTGCAGAGGGCAATCTGCAGTCACTTTTGATGCAGGACCTATTCCCCCCACACCTCCCCAACTTATAATAATGAACTCCGGAGGGGGGCACATCTCAGGGTGGGAGAGAAACTCAAGAGGGGGATGCAAGTCGCGGAGGAGGACACAAGTCAGGAGGGGGAGAATGTTGGGGGTAAGCTGCAGATGGGGGGACAAAGTGGGGAAGGCAGGCAGAACAGGAGGCAAACAGACACCTCAAAAATTAGAGCACCAAACCAAAGGAACCCCACCAAAAAGAACTCCCCACAACCAGTTCCGAACCCAGGTCCATCAGCACAACAAGTGGTGCCTCTAGCCACAGCACCAGATGGCCAGCATGGAACTGGTCTGGCAGAATACCCTAGAGGTTAGAGTAACAAGCTGTGAATGATCCTGGTACATCCATTGAAACATAGAAACATAGAATTTGGCGGCAGATAAGGACCGCTTGGCCCACCTAGTCTGCCCATTTCCCTACCTAACGGATAAGCTGCAGATCCTCATTAACCAATAGCCTACTTCCTCCTACCCCCTACTAGAATTGCCTTATGTCTGTCCCATGCATTCTTGAATTCCTCCACTGTTTTTGACTCTACGACCTCCTCAGGAAGGCTGTTCCATATGTCCACAACCCTTTCTGTGTAGAAATACTTCCTCACATTACCTCTGAGCCATCCCCCCTCTATCTTCAAATTGTGCCCCCTTGTTTGTGTACATCTCTTTTTCTGAAAGATGCTACCTCTTGGACTTTGTTGATTCCCTTGAGGTATTTGAAAGTTTCTATCATGTCCCCCCTCTCCATCCTTTCCTCGAGGCTATACATCTTTAGTTTCTTTAGTCTTTCTTCATATGTCTTCTGATACAGACCCTGCATCATTTTGGTTGCCCTCCTCTGGACAGCCTCCACCCTGTCTATGTCTTTGTGGAGATGGGGTCTCCAGAACTATACACAGTACTCCAGATGTAGTCTTACCAACTGTCTATACAGAGGGCCAACAACTTCCTGTTTTCTACTGGTGATGCCTCTCCCTAAGCATCCCAGTATCCCCCCAGCCCTCCTTACTGCCTTCTCACATTGTTGGCCCACCTTTAGGTCATCTGATATGACTACCCCCAGGTCCCTTTCCATTTTTGTTGTTGTCAGTATCTCACCCCCCATTGTGTACTCTTCCCCTGGGTTTTTGTTTCCCAGGTGCATTACTTTGCACTTCTTTGCATTGAATCTAAGCTGCCATGCATTTGACCATTCCTCCAACCTTGCCAAGTCCCTTTTCATCCTTTCTGCCCCACCTTGTGTATCAACCCTGTTGCAGGTCTTTGTGTCATCTGCAAAGAGACTTGCTTTCCTTTCCAGTCCCTCTGAAATGTCACTTATAAAGACATTAAAAAGGACTGTCCTCAGTACTGAACCCTGTGATACCCCACTAGTAACCCCTTTTTCTTCAGAGTGGACTCCATTTGCAATTACTTCCTGTGTCCTGTTGTCCAGCCAATGTTTTACCCAGGCTACCACCCTGGGACCCACTCCCAGGCTGGTTAATTTGACTATTAATCTTTTGTGTGGGACTGTGTCAAATGCCTTGCTAAAGTCTAGGTAGGCCATGTCCACAGCCCCTCCCTGGTCTACTACTTTGGTCACCCAGTCAAAGAAATCTATTAGATTCGCCTGTCGTGACCTTCCTGGCCAGAACCCATGCTGCCTTGGGTCCTGTGCCCCACTGGCATCTAGGTACTCAACTATTCTTTCCTTCAGAAGTGACTCCATCACTTTCCCTACCACAGAGGTCAAACTAACAGGTCTGTAGTTTCCTGCCTCTGTCTTGGTCCCACTTTTGTGAAGGGAATCACATCCACCTTCCTCCAGTCCTCGGGTACCACACCATCCTCCCATGATTTATTAAAAAGAGTAGCCAGTGGTTTCATTAGTTCCCCTGTTAATTCTTTTAGAATTCTGGGATGAATTCCATCAGGCCCCATTGCTTTGTCCACCTTCAGTTTTAAGAGTTCTTGCAGAACCCTTTCTTCTGTGAAACGACTGGGATCGACTCCATTATCAAGAGTTCTTCTGTTAATTGGATTAGGCATTTCCCCCTCCTCTTTTGTGAATACTGAGCAGAAATATTTGTTCAGTATCCCTGCTTTTTCACTGTCCCCCTCTGCCCACCCACCGTTCATTCTATTCAGCCTCACTGTCCCTCCCTTTGTCTTTCTTCGCTCACTGATGTACCTATAAAAGGTTTTATCCCCCTTCTTAACCGAGTTGGCTATTTTTCCTCAGTTTGGGCCTTTGCTATTCTGACTTCCCTCCCTGCTTCCTTCTGCCTTAACTGGTACAGCTCTCTGTCCTGCTCCTTCTGTGTTTCCTTATACTTCCGGAATGCTATCTTTTTCTTCCTGACTTTCACAGCCACCTCTTTTGAGAACCATAGTGGCTTTTTCTTTCTGAAACTGAAAGCAGTTTTAACTCCCATTCCCCCTCTCGATCACTTACTTCCACCAAGGATATGATGTGTACTGCTTTTTACTACCCAGTCTGTAAGGAATTTGGAGTGCCTCAGAGATTATAACCCACAATGGTAGTTTACTGACCTGGTAAAGGTGATTGAGGTAGTATATCTCTGAGGCACTCCAGGGCCTACCCAGACAAGAGGCGGTTTGAGACCTGGCACTGATGAGCCAGGAGAGAGTGAATTCTGATGTATGGTCATGCCATTCAGGTCGATCTATAGCCTGTTAATGTAGGGTATAAAGTTTCACTGTAGTAATATCTGTCTCTGGACATTCATTGGTTACAAAGCTATACATATTGCCATACTGCTTATGTACTCTAACAGAGCTGTTCTCAGGTCAACAAGAGATATGGAAGCTTTGGAAAAGTCTAACTGAGGTTTCTGGGACAGGGCAGAGCCTAAGATGGGTCAGATTTCAACTTTGAAATCATATATATATCAATCATCAGCCTATCAGGTGGATATAATCTAGTCTGTAAGGAATTCGGAGTGCCTCAGAGATATACTCTGACAAACACAGTTACCAAGTGAGTAAACTACCAATACCCAGGCAAATGTATCCTTCCAAGTCTTTCAGTATAATCACTTTTCATGTTACTACCCTTTTGCCAAAGCTCTTGCAACATTCAGTCTGGATGAATGTAGTCTTTGAGACCAAGGTAAAGGATTAAGGGCAGCATATTCAACAAGCATTTGTCAATGCCGAATGTTTGCTTACTGGCATTGGCAGTGTTAGTGTAGAAGTTACAGAGCTGCGTAATAGGAATGGCAGTGAAGTATTGAACTAAAGCCAACCCCACCACCACCCTGCAGAGAGTGACAGGCATTGGGGTGTGCATTTGGGTCGCCAGGCATAACGGCCACGCCATTTCACCACACCCCACTCTGCAGAGACTGGACAAGTGGATGTGTTCTTGGGGTCTTTGCCTATGTACCCCATTTCATTAGGAAATACGGTGAGATGGGTGCGATATAGGAAGAATGGGGTGAAGTTTAAGTGGAGAGTCCAAGGCATACCTCGATGCCTCTCAGTGACTGCAGGGTGTGGAATGGTATGAGCATCACAGGCAAGAATCCCAAGTCACACCCCTGATTCCTGTCATTCTCTATAGGTGGGATTTAGTTGAAAGTCAATACCTCAGGCATTCGTTGGTATTTTAACTCCAAATCTTCAACATGTTTGTTTTGTGACCCCACCTCATGAACAGGGGGAATATCAGTTTGGTAGCCGAAAGCTGCTTATGCACAGTGACTACGGGATTTAGCACCACAGGTGCAAAAATATTCTGAACAGGCTGTAAAAAATGACAGCTGTACTCTTTCATGGGAGGTGTAAAATGGCTATGTTGCAAATGTGTAGTAAAAGTATTTAAAAATGGTGAAGTCAATGAAGACATAGAAACTGTGCAACGACAACTGTTATATAAGTAGGTTGGGGATATTTTATAGCAGATTGTCAACTCAGGCATTTTGGTGCCTCCGATCATGAACAGTGTCACTGTGATTTCTTTATCTGTGCCGAACAATGATTTCCCACAGCGACCACGATCTCTGCACCTGAAAGTGTGAAACACACTTCGCCATGTTGAAAAAATGGCAGCTGTACTGTTCATAAGGAAATGCTGAAAATGCCACTAGTGAAAATCTGACTGAAAATATTACAAAGTCATGAACTAACGAGGATGCGGAAACTGCACAATGCTCACCGTGAACACAGTCATTTTATGGACTTTTGTCACCAAATTTTCAACATAGCCATTTTAAGACCTCTCTGCTCATGAACAGTGTAACTGTGATTTTCTTAATCTGTCCTAAACATTGCTTTTCGCACACCAACAGCACCATTGTGCGTATATGTGCATAACACATTTTGGGTGACATATGAAAAATTGCAGCTGTACTGTTCATAAGGAAGTTTAATAAAATGGACATGTTGAAAATCTAGAGTGAAATATTAAATTTGCAAACTTACTAGCATGCATAGGAACTGTGCAACGACGCCGTAAAAGTCATTTTTAGGCATTTTTTCACCAAGTTTTCAACATAGCCATTTAAGACCTCTGCTCATGAACAGTGTCACTGTGGTTTTGTTAATGTGTCCCATGCATTGAGTTTGCACTGACCGCGCCATTGTGCGCCATGGGCGGAAACACGCTTTTGGGCAGGATGTGAAAAATGACAGCTGTACTGCTCATAAGGAGGTGTGGAAAATGGCAATGTTGGAAATCTGGAGGAAATATTGACATTCGAAACCTATTGCGTGCATGGGAACTGTGCAACGCACACTCGTAAAACAGTCATTTTTAGGAATTCTGTCACCAAATTTTCAACATTGCCATTTTAAGATCTCTGCTCATGAACAGTGACACTGTGATTTTCTTAATGTGTCCCATACACTGAGTTCGCACAACAACTGCGCCATTGTGCGCTACATGGGCGGAAACACATTTTGGGTGAGATGTGAAAAATGACAGCTGTACTACTCATAAGAAGGTGTGGAAAAATGGCAATGTTGAAAATCTGGAGTGGAAATATTGAAAATTCGCAAACCTATGAGCGTGCGTAGGAACTGCGCAACGCACGCTCGTAAAACAGTCATTTTTAGGAATTTTTTCACCAAATTTTCAACATAGCCATTTCAAGACCTCTGCTCATGAACAGTGTCACTGTGATTTTCTTAATTTGTCCCATACATTGATTTCAAGACACCGATCGTGCATTCTGGCGCTCATGGGGTGGAAACACATTTTGGGTGAGATGTGAAAATGACAGCTGTACTGCTCATAAGACAGTGTGGTGAAATGGTAATGTTGAAAATCTGGGGTGAAAATATTGAAATTCAGAACTTACGAGCTCGCGAGGAACTGCGCAACGACGCTGTTAAACAGTCATTTTTAGATTTATATATCAACGGGGCATATGGCATTCTCATGAATGATGTCACTGTCATGGCAGTATTCAGTCCCAAAGGGTGATTTCGCAGTCACGGCACGAAATCACCCTTCAAGCCCGAATAACACCATGACAGTGACATCATTCTTGAGAAGGGTCCCAAAACCCATGTTGAAAATTTGCAAAATTCCCAAAATGCCCGAGATATGCAACAAAGTTGAACCCTCCTATCTAGGCCATTATACAGCTTACAGGCATTTCTCAGTTCAGGGTTGGCTTTGAAGAGTGCAGACGGTTCCCGGTCCACCAAGATCGCCGCTACCGGAGTCCAGAGGTAAGTAAGGTGAGGGGGTGTGGGGAGGCTGGGTACAGTGGTGGGTGCGGTTGTGGGAGGGGGTTCAGGAGACGCGCTGTGGGACCGCTTTTTGTTTTACAGGTTAAAATAAAAAAAAGACTTCATGGGACCACTTGCCATGCTGGGGTGAGCTCCAGCTGGCACAACGACTTTGGGGTTGTTCAGCTGACGGGGATTGGGCACCCCGGCCGGCAAAAAAATGCAGGATTGCCTTGCCACGCTGGGGTGGGCTCCCAGCGGCACAAGGACTTGGGGAGGGGGGCGCGTTAGCCGACAGGATTGGGCACCTGTCAGCAACATGATGGATTGCCACGCTGGGGTGGGATTCCAGCATGGCATCAACTATTGGGAGGGAGGGGAGACAGAGGAATTCAGCCGACGGGACTGGGCACCCCATCGGCTATATGCTGCGTGCGGGGCAAGGCACGGGGTTGGGAGCTGCGCATGAGCAGCTTCTATCGCTGCTTCACCAAGCGTAGCTCCCTTTCAATCAGAGTGCCACTGCATTTTGGAGTGTATTGCAGACAGCTCCAAAATGCATTGGCTTACAGGGGCCCCGCCTGCCAGCACAGTGCCTGAATTGGAGGAGGAGGTGACACACCTCCAAAATCTCCGATGAAGGCACTATGTTTCTTGCACATGCGTGCAAGCAAACATAAAAATGGATAGCGCATCGCAAACTTAGTTTGAGTTTGTGCCTCACAAACTGGGTTACGTAGTGCCAGGTCTGCAGTTTATGAGGCACGAGCAATGTTGGAAGCAACAGTTTGTGAGGCACAAACCAGCTTGCACAATAATACAAATGCAGGCCTAGAGCACATGCTAAAGAGGGGTGGGGCCATGAATACGAGTCCCTCTGGTCTACTGCGAATGCACTAACTGCTTTTTGTACTCCCATAGTTATAGAGTGCAAAAATCATATTCTTACATAGATGTGAACACCAGTGAGCACTATAAATTCGGCCTGTAATTGAAATGTTTTATTACTGCATGCAGCAGCAGTGAAATGAGGCAGCTTGTTACAGAACAGGTGCAAACGTACATTTTACTATTGCATTGTTACAACATCACTATTATAACAGCTGATCATAACAGGAGAGCTGTAGGTGTTATGCAACATCTCATTTTCAGTTGGGTCCAGCCTCGTCCCATGTCTACAGCCTGATGGAGTTGAATAACAGAGGTTACGTGATATAAGCAAGGTCAGACAGTGAGCATGTAGCCTGTGGTGATGTATGCCTCACCCCCTAAGCATTCCAGCTTATTTACCAGCCTTCTGTGAGGGATGGTGTTGAAGGCCTTACTGAAGTCCAGATAGTCCACGCCCACCACCCCTGCCTGATCAACTACCTTCATCACCCAATCAAAGAACTGTATTAGGTTCGGCTAACATGACCTCCCAGTTGTGAAGCCATGCTGTCTTTTGTCCTTCAGGCCACTGTCCACCAGGTAGTTTACCACCCTCTCCTTTATTCGTATTTCCATCACCTTACCCACCACCGAGGTGAGATTGACCGGGCGATAATTCCCCGCCTCCTCCTTGTTGCCCCCCTTATGTAGTGGCACCACATGCACCTTCTTCTAGTTGCTTGGCACACACCCTGTGTCCAGGGACAAGTTAAACAGCTTCTCCAGAGGTGCTGCCAGCTCCTCCCTCAGTTCCCAGAGTACCCTTGGGAGGAGGCAGTCTGGCCTCATTGCCTTGTCCACCTTTAACCTGCCTAGTTCCTCTCTCACTCTGTCTCTGCTGAACAGGCTAGAATCCACTCTTTTGTCTTCCCTACCCTTCCCCCTCAACTCGGGTCCACTTCCCTCCCCCTCCACCATGAAGACCGAGAAGAAGCAGCTATTAAGCACCTCTGCTTTCTCAAAGTCCCCCTCCAGTTGTATTCCCCCTCCCCTCTCAACCGTACTACCCCCACCTCTCCTTCCTCCTTTCCCCCACATATCTAAAAAAGTTTTATCCCCTTTGACCTGCCTTGCAATTTTCTCCTCAGCCAGCTTTAGCCTCCTTATCTTTCTGACCTGCCACCCTCAGCTTCTCCCTGTAATCATCCCTGTCCTCCTTCCTCTGGGATTTCTTATACATCTTGAATGCCATTTTCCTTTCTCTAATTGCCCCCAACACTTTCCTGGTAAACCAGAGTGGCCACTTGCTGGGGAGTCCCCTTTTACCTTAGCTCTATTTTCTACATACTCCTTTTGAAAAACTGACACTCATTAACTCTGCTTCCCTTCCGCTAAGTCATCAGTGGGCCAGCCTCCATTTGCCTTTATATTCTCAAAACTTTGGTCTAACCTCCTGCTTAATATCCATTTTGCCTCCATTCCTTCATCCTTAAAAACCCTGCTCCATGACGTCACACTTCACTCTTATAACTGCTCCTAACCCCTACCAGTCCATCCGGACTCTCTAGTGGCACTCCCTTCAAGGTTCACTTAAGGAATAATCCATGACAGTGTGTGTGTCGTGCTGGGATAATGTCATGCCTCGGGTGGTTGGGCACAAGGCCACAGGCCGAGTGTGTCCAGCACCCAAGAAATGATGTTAACCCAGCATAACACACACCCTGGAGTGCACTATTCCTATTACACAATGGCTAATCATTAAATGGAAGAAACAAATAAAAAAAAATTTAAACAGTTTTTTTTACTTGATTTTTGTGCTTGGAAGTATATTTATATAAAAAGAAATTCCTTTGTTGTGTTTGTCCTCTAGGTGGAGCTGTCTGGCTAGTAGGTGGATTTTTCTTTTCTTTTGCATCTGTTTGCCTGTACCGGGAGATTATCATAGTGAGATAATATTTTGAAGCAGCGACCACTGTTTGGACCTCCTGCCCCATCCATCGCTGCTGCTGCTGCTGCTGCCAGCTGCCCGCTGCTGCTGCTGTCAGGATGTCTGAAAAACAAACAGAAAGGAGGTAGGGAGGTGGTAGGGAGAATGTTTTTTTGACTGTCTTTACATGGTGTAATTAAAAAAAAAGAAGAAGAAAGTGAGCTGAACGCCGAGTGAACATTGTGAGAACACTGACTGTTCAAAAACGTGCTTGCTCTTTAACTCGCTTGGTCTGGGATCACAGTGTTGTTTTACTGTTTATTTTTGTTTTAGACTGAAACTAGCCGCAGAGTTAAAGAATGTTGTAACATAGCAAAAAATCTCATACAGTAATCCAGCAAGTACATTGGCACAAGCACAACACATGGTACAATCTGAAGCGGGGATTAATTCTCTAGTAATGCCCACTTCAGAATGTAGCCATGTTTGGAGCCACAATGGGAGCTCACAAAAGGAAGAATTAGAGCACTGTTGGCGCTGTGGACGTGCCGCTGAAATCTTGAGCACACTCAGTGGCAGACCCAAGCAAACCTATGGGCACCGAAGTTGAGAGGGAGGTATCTGTGCAATCATGACCATTTAGGGTTGTTTGATGAATTAGGATGCTTTTCACTTATGTAATACAGTCCTTGATGGAGAGGGAGCTCAAGAAGCATACTGTGAGTGCTGTTTGTGTACATTAACCTCAATCAGTGCTGGCAGGTATTCCTTGCTAATGAACAGTGCATTGTAGGGATATTATGAATATTTGTATACCTTGCCATGCACAATGAAGTGAGATGCGAGATATGCAAATATTTGTTATGTCCCTACAATGCAGTATTGAACCAGAAACAGAAAGGAAGAAAGAAAGTGAAGACAGCTGTCTAGGTACCAAAAAAAGTCACTTTATTCCATTATATCTGTTGCAAAGGTGTTTTTAAACATCAGTTTCAAACCTACATAAAACAGCAGTCACAGTATAAATAGATAGTGAATTCTGAACATGCACGTGCCCATTGGATATGGACATCTATTCAAAAGTATACAGTTGAACAGCAGTTAATACTGTATTCAACAATATTGTAACTTGTTGTTCATTTATGTCCCGGATGGCATTGACTTGTAACATTACTGAATTTATGCTACATGTTGTAGTTATTATTCTTCTTCAGCCTGGGGTTTCATTAGAATCAATGCCTGCTTGGTGGTTGATGCACTCGGCCTGTGGTCCCATGTCCCACCAAGCACCCCAACCAGGCATTAATTCCCTAGTAGAGCCCGACTTTGAAGTGGATTAATGCTAACTTGCATCACGCTGGACACAATGGATACATTTTGGATCATTTTGGGCTCAGTTTTGTGGCAGTGGGAGGACGGATTGAATTAAAAAAAACAGATCAAGTACTGGAGGAGTGATTTTTTTTTTCTTACTGTTTAATGCGGTCATGCATGTGCTGTGGATTTGATCTGTGATGTTCAAGTCTCAGCCGGTCAATCAGAATTCAAGATTCTTTCTTGCCATCGAATAATTTTATTTGAAGTGTTTAATATACTTTCATTGATGCTAATCTGACAACTCTGACTGGTTTATTATAGAGGTACGGTAGTGCCCCTATAATTAAGGTTTAATAGAGTGTTCAATATTAAACCCCTAAATTTGCATCTTAATAGCTTTGGCAGTGTTTGACAAAAGTAGCTGAAATTATGCATGTGTTGCCTAGCAGGAAAGGTCTGGCTCTGTGGAAAGTTTTGTGATGGCAGCTTGTGCTGTTTCTGAGATTCACAGATGTCATTTTGCTGTAGACATCCAATTTTTGTTCCTGTAATCAACATGGGATTTTTTTGCTCTCACCTATAGCGTACACAGACTGGATTTTTTCCTGAAACTTTCAGGACAGAAGCGTACTGTGGCAAGGTAGTGCCTTTGGAAGGTTTTGTGAAAAAATATTAATCGGTTTCAGGGTTATAAGGATTTAAAGTCTTGTGTTTTTCTGTTCTGAGCATGCTCAGTAGGGTTTTTGGGATGATGTCCTGCTACGACACCAAATATTTGCTGTTGCAGGGCCATTTTTGATTTTGTGAGATGTTGTACTCACGACATCATAAAATGTTTTTGTTTTGTAACAGCTGCCATCTTGTTTCTCACCTCACTAACAAACTACAAATTCAAACTTTTATTACAGCAACCATAATAAAAAAATAAATAAAAAAATATCTACCTCATTAAACTATACTGGTTCAGAATGATTCTGAGACTTGTTTCAGTCAATCATGATTATAAATATATTATACGTATTTCTCCTGCCCATGTTAACATCTTTCCCGTTTTTTAAACAGTGACACGCTTTTTGTATCACACTGTTAAAGGGGTGCAAAACAAAATTTGACTTGCAAAACTGTTTTTTAATTGTGATTCAAAAAAAGTCAGTTGGAAACACATTTTGATTGCCCAGCACAATTTTTATGTTTTTTAGTACAAAATTTGATTGTGCAACTTGATTTTTCGTTTTGCAGAAGACAATTGGTTTCTCAGCATGAAATTTGATTGTACAGCAGAATTTTTTGTTTTGCAGAAGAAAATTGGTGTCCCAGCATGAAATTTGATTACACACCATGATGTTTTGCAGCAAAAAAAATGGTTTCTTGGCATGAAATTTGATTACACAGCAGAAAATTGATTTCTCAGAATGAAATTTGATTATGCACCATGATTTTTCATTTCACAGTAGACAATTGGTTTCTCAGCATGAAATGTGCACATCAGAAATTCTCGTTTCACGGCAGAAAATTGGTTTCTCACCTTGGGATTTAATTGCACATCATAATTTTTTAAGTTTGCAACAGACGATTGTTTTTTCAGCATAAAACATGATTGTACATCAGAATTTTTCATTTTGCAGCAGATAATTGTTTTCTTGATGTGAAATTTGATTGCACACCATGATTTTTCATTTTACAGCAGAAAATTGGTTTCTCAGCATGAAATGTTATTGCACACCAGAATGTTTCATTTTGCAACACAAAAATTTGTTTCTAGGCATGAAATTTGATTGTGCAACATGATTTTTCATTTTGTGGCAAAAACTGGTTTCTCTCTATCAAATTTGATTGCACATATAGTGACAACTCTTCTCTTGGGATAGAGCTCTGCACATCTGCACCTGTGCTTGCCAGAGGGACCTGTGCATTGGTTGACAGATGGACTCTTTTCCCTGTGCATCTGTATTTGCAGCTGCATGGAAGAGCAGAGAACACAAAGCCCTACATTTCCACAGTCCACCTGACAGCCCCATGATTTCTTGGCATCCGTCACTTCATGGAACTGCAGGGCACACAAGGACTCTGCACTGCCATAGGCAGATTGAGTCTTCCCTTTCTTTCCCTGGGCCCTGTGCATCTGCATGTCTTAATGCAGGTCCCAAAGGGACCTGCGAGAATGAGGATAAAATTCCACTATCTCAAAAAGAAAGGAAATTCTTCGCAAAAACTGCATTAATACACCAGATAGGGCTCAATTAACACCACAAAAGTAGGGGAAATGTGGCGTTAGGGTTTCCCACCCTAACTTCCCCTCCGCAAGCAGCAAAAGGACAAGCCCACACAAGCAATCACAGACAGCAATCATCAGGTAAGATAAACACCATACAACTGTTTCCACATGACACAAATACAGTAGCACTGATCTGCTACCTTTGTGGATTTGTACATGTGGCTACACCTATGTCTGCATGTCATACAGTATGTTCAGCAGACAGCAGACCCCATGAGGCCTGCACTTCTGTATACCTAGGTCCTCGCACATGCTGCATGAGGTACCTTGCTAGACAGCATGATCTGCTACTGCATGTTTTTCTGTATGCAACTGCATAACTAAAAACCGCTACCCCTTGATCAATTTCTAGATCTACTGCTGAAACCATGATATGCACAATGCAACAGTATTTCCATCTGTGTATTGGCAGACCCCATACGTGCCTCACTTCTGCAGCCAGAAGTTGGTGTGTATGTCTTACTGAGGAGCCTCCTCAGGGGCATGCTCTTCTGCAGACAGATGTACTGTTGCAATGTTTGTATCTGAAAACCTACTACACTTTGAACAATTTCTAGATCTGCTGCTAAAACCATGATACCCGCATTGCAACAGTACTTCCACCTCTGTAACAGAGGCTTGCCTTTCTGAAGCCAGAAGTCGGTGTGTATGTCTTACACCTGTGGCTGAAGACATGCAGGCCCCTGAGCTGCCTGCACTTTTTCAGACAGAAATACTGTTGCCAGGGCCAGCATAAGGCACCTGCAAAACCCACAGCTGCAGGAGAGGGCCTGCACGCAGCTGGGGCCTCCAACAAACAGAAACTTAAAACCACTTTTAAACTTTTCTTTAAGCCACTTTTTTTTTCAAAGTCATGCACTGGCAGTCTGTGCTGGAGCACAGTCCCACCCCTTGGAATTGCTGAAAACTTCTTTCTGAGGTGGGGGTGGAGGCAGCCAGTGGAAAGCTTGTCACTGGTGGATTTAAACTTGCGTATATCCCACCAAGACTACCGTCAAGGAGAAAGAGACTGATACAAACCACATGAATTGGAGTAGCAGCATCTCCCTTAGTGTTTTTTCTTTGGCAGCATGTGAGTGTACTGCCAGCCAGTGCAAATATGCTTTTGACTGTGGGACTAAGAAGTGAATCAAATCCGGGACTAGGGAGTGCAAGAAAGCAGCAGTGGTGCTTATTTGAGACCTGACTAGGTGAGAGAGAGGTAAGCAGCTCACCTTCCTGAAGCACAGACACAGATGCCTGATTCAATGACATTGTTATACACACCCCAAGAAAAGTCAGGAGCCAGGTACGAATGGTACAATGTACCAAGTCAGGATTGTTTAAAAAAAAAATTAAAGGGACTAGGTTTAATTTTTATACAATTCAAAAGGTGCAGTCATGATTCACCAAAGGAGAGAAGTGGCAGGTCAGGGGGTTAAAACAAAAAAATGGGACCTTGTGAATGTGCAGTGACATTTGAAAAAGGACAGAAGTCTACAAAAGCAAAGGAACTTTACCTAAATTATAATTTTACTATTGGGCTCTTACAAATAAAAATCCTAATATCAGACAATCTGGCTAGCACACCTCAGCCTGTAGTAAACAAACTTTTTTAAGAGCTACAAAAAAAATCTGATCTTTATCCTACAATTTGCTGATGCTGTGAAAAAAAATATATATCAGAACACAGTTTCCTTGCTTGCGCTACTACCCTGTTGCATTTAATTATTATTATTTAATTGTTTAACCAGGTATAGCACACTAAGCTGGAAGCTTTTTTACAGGAGCGACCTGGGAGCACAAGGAGGTTAAGTGACTTGCTTAGGGTCACACAGTATGTAAGTGGAAGCTGTGGGATTCAAACCCAGGTCTGGTCTGCTGGATGTCACCAGATTTGCAGCTCACAGCCTTAGACCACTGCACTATGCTGCCTCCTAATTAAGAGAGCACGACAGCCTCTTGCTTCTGTGTTTCGTGAGTGGACACCTATTTAACTGTCCAGAATGTGGTAAAAGTAAATGTTTGAATTTTAGACTTTGCCTGGCTAAGGAGAGTGATCAGTTTTGTTTGTGCTATCTCTATTCCCTTTCTGTTGTAGTATTCCGTGCATAATCTAAGTTCCAGATGGTTTTACTGTATTTGCTCATAAGGCAGATGGCTAGGAGTGCAGACTCTGCACTGTCCCTTGTAGCAGAAATGTGGTGTCTTTCTTGAGCATCATATGGCAGCCCTTTTAAGGGCTACTGCAAGTTTATTTGCTTATTTTGGTTTTGTTCAGCTGGAAAGGAGGACCAGTCAATTCTGCATATTTTAAGACTTGGCCTGTTTGTGCGTGTGTGTGTGTTTGGGGGGGGGGAGATAAAGTTGGAAACCAACTGAAATTAAACAAGACTAACCTGTTGGTGGTATTTTTCATTAAATGTCTGCCTGAACAACTGACAGAATAGGCAGATAGGAATGACAACTACTAGAATCGAACACTGCAAGCAAATATTGGATACATAAACATGTTTAAGTTGATTTTTAGCTTGTAGAATAAATAACAACCCATAAAAACACCTAAACATTGTTTGCAATGATTACATTTTTATTAACATGTAAAAACATGCATACTTCAGTCTGTTGGTAAAGTCTATCTGTTGCTATATATGAGTTTTAGACAGGTCCAGAAAATCATGTTTGTGAGTTATTCCCACCACCAAGGTCAGTGAATTAACAATTGCTGATGTTTCAGAGTGCAGTATGCACTCCTTCCTCAGAACTGAAGTGGAGTGGGAGTCGAGAGTCACCAAAAGTGGATGAGTTTCTAAATGTCTTACAGGAACAGGCATACAAGACCCTGAGGTCCCACCAAAGTTGGGCAAGAACGTGTAATACAAAAAAAAAGGAAAAGAAAGAATGCAACCTAATTTAAAATGAACTTGGGAGGTAGTTTGGCCTAATGGTTAGAGGGCAGTTGTGAACCTGGAGACCAGTGTTTGAATCACTGTGTGACCCTGAGCACGTTATTTAATCTCCCTGCACTGAAACACTTTAATCTCTTTGTAATCTATTTCTGTGATGTCTGCATCTCTACAAGTGCCAAATGGCAGCAATGTTTTCTCCCCTCCCTTTCCTGGATTATTAAAGGGACACAGTCAACCCCCCAAGGCCTCAAACTGTGTCTAGTTTAAAAAACAACATTTTATGATTGTAAACCTTCTGTGGAGATTGCTGATGTAGCTGGTAGTTTGATTCTAATTCGGACTGCCCACCAACCATACTGGTGTTACCACACCTGAACGTGTTCACTTACATTCCTTTATCAACACCTACTGCAACTTTCCCTGGACTTGGGAACATTCCAATACAGTCTAGCCACCCATGTTGCAGTGGGATGACAGGAGACTATTGCATCATGAGTGAGTGCTCTGTTTGGGAGTGTTCCAATTGTTCAGAAAGTATGCAGTAAAAGTAAACCAAGGATTTGAAACAAACCATGATTGGGTATAATTACACTATCAGCGTGCATTCCAATTCTACTAAGAAAGGAGGTAGATTAAACAACCAGCAACACCAATACATTTTAGTGAAGATAAGCAATCATAAGATGTGGGTTTTCAACTAGAAATAGTATGATGGAAACAAGTTTGACAGTGTCCCTTTAAGCCTTTTGGACACAGTTAGTATGAAAGGCAACTTAAAAAAATGAAGGCTTTTTCCTATATTGATAGAACTGGTAAGGAACCTAACCAAGGCAGCTGTGGCTATCACCCTTCTCTTGTCCTGGAACCATTGTCAGTCCAGTCAGTAACTCTGCCAGAGCTTGCATCTTGCACATAACATTGCTGTCGGAGCAATTTTACCCCTCCTGCAGCTATGGAGAATGTTTTTCAGCACAGATCGTAGGTAAGAACAAACCCCACCCTACATTGTGTATGTGTTTGTGTGCGTGTGTGTGTGTGTGTGTGTGTATGTGTGTGTGTGTGTGTGTGTGTGTAGTGCCTCTTAATTGTGTGTGTGTGTGTATATATGTGTGTGTGTGTATGTGTGTGTGTGTGTGTGTAGTGCCTCTTAAATTCTTGAACCCAGCCTGGTGATGTATACTATTTCATTTATCAAAGGGATTGTTTCTAGGCTTAAACATGAGATTTAGCATTAATATCTATGTGTGCATTGGTATTTTAATTTCATAAAATTTGAGTAAAACATGGGCCACATGTAAAAAGATAATGGGGTTGGGGGTCCCCATCATTAATTTCTCTGGGGGCCCCCAAAATCCTAAAACTGGCCCTGACTGGTGCAGCTTTGTAGTCATGGATTTTGTGGCTCCCATATTTCTGCAGCCAGAGGTCAGTGTGTATCACTTACATCTGTGGCTGCAGAAGTGCAGGCCCATCAAGTGTGTGCATGTCTTACAGTGTGCATGAGTAGCTGAGGTTACAGAAGTGCTGGTCCATTACAAGCCTGCACTTCTGCAGACAAAAGAACTCTTGTAATTTGGGCACCTTGGATTTGTATCTGTGGCTGCATGGGGCCTGTGCTTCTGTACACAGAAGCAGTGTTGTGATTTGAGTATCCTGGATTTCTATCTGCACTAACAAGTGAAAAGAACAAGAAAAGGTTCCCCACCATATACATCACCAACAATGTACTCGCCCCCTTGGAACAGGTACACTCTTTCAAATACCTTGGAGTCACCCTGGATGACACCTTATCCTATGCTCAATATATTGACCAGGTGATCAAGACAGTCAACACCAAGCTTGGTGTGCTTTACAGGCATAGAAAACACCTTACCATGGCAGCCATCCGCCTATCAGTCACAAGCTCCATCCTCTCCATCATTGACTATGGCCTGCTTGTCTACAGTGCAGCATCAGACAAACCTGAGAAGGTGCGCATAGCTCTCAACAAGGCCTGCAGGCTCATTCTGAACCACGATCGAATGACCCACACCTGTTCCCTCTATGAACAGACACACCTGCTGTCTCTTGAGTGCAGGACTAAATTCCTTACATGCCTCCTAGTCAAAAAAGCATTACTGGGGAAAGTCCACCCATGCGTAGCAGGCATCTTCTCCCTCCCAGGCTCAGAACATATAACCAGAAACAGAACACAGGGGGCCCTCATGCTGCCATGCTGATGCATGGCTCTCGGACAGCGCATCTTCTCCTACAGAGACCCTCTCTGGCTTAACGAGGTACTCGATTCCATTCTGAACTCCACTAGCCTGTCCAGCTTCAAATCAGACCCTAAGCACTACCTGACCTCCAGCTCTGTTTGCACCTGCTTCTCCAACAGCTGATAGACTCTGGATGACAAGACCTGACTCTGCTAACAGCAACTATTCTCAGCACAAGACAGAAGCCAACCTCCCACATGCTCCTTGACAATGCCTCTGAATCACTCTAAGGGGCTGCTCCTATACACCCCTCCCCCCTTCCCTGTCTCCATGCTAGGATGGGGCTATGCCTTCCTGGCCTCAGTCCTGCCACCTTCAACACTTTTTCTAGAGGTCCCCCTCCTCCCCTACCAAAATCCTGTCCTACTGACCCTCTGCACTACCTAACCTAACCTCTAGTACTGCTGCACCTTACCTGCACTTGTAATCAACTAAAGTTGATGTCTATATGTTGTTTAGTGTTTTAAATGACTAAGAAACTCTGTAACCTTTTCCTGATTGTTGTGCTGTTCAGTGTCTCAAATGTCCTAAAACTCTGTAACCTTCTTGATTGAATGTTCTTACTCTGTTCACATGACGTGGAAGCTTTGTGAAAGAACCTTGGCTCAAAGGTTATTTTCCGAATACTAAATAAAAAATCTTGAAGTGTGAATGCCACAGATACAAATCCATGAAAGTAGCATATTAGTGCTACTGCATTTGTGTCATCTGGAAACAGTTGTATGTTGTTTGTCTTATGTGATGATGGCTGTTTGTGGTTGCTTGTGTGGGCTTGTCCTTTTGCTGCTTGGGGGGATGGGTTGTTAGGGTTAGAAACCCTAATGCTACATCTCCCTACTTTTGTGGCATAACTTCAACCTAACTGGTGCATTAACACAGTTTTTGCAAAAAAATTAAAGTACATGTTAGCAGTGTTCTTTACCTTGTAGTGATAAATTATCGCTGTTCCCCTTTCCCCCAGGATGCATTTGGAAATTAGTTATTATCAGATCATCATGTCCTTCGTGATAGAGAGAGAAAGAAAGAAAGAAAGAAAGAAAGAAAGAAAGAAAGAAAGAAAGAAAGAAAGAAAGAAAGAAAGAAAGATAGATGAAATGCATTACCAGTAATGCATAACACCAAAAATACATATACTAAGCACAATTTCAAAGCTAAAAATATAATGCATTACATAATAGTTATGAAGTCCAGGATACATACAGTATAAAAATGTAAAAAGTTAACAGGAAGTTAAAACTAAGGACTATCTCTGTGTGGGAGCAGGAGCAGGCATAAGAGACTATAAGCAATTCAAAACAAATCTCCAATAAATGCCTCAGATCTGGTAGTCAGAGGTGGAAGGGAAAATATACAGCAAGCAGAAGTAAACCTAATGGGGCATATGAGAGACAGCAAAGTGGAAACCAGAAAATCAAAATGGAAGAGATAGGAGGGGTGAGGCTTGGCAGTTCAAGAAGACACAGGGTAGGAAAACAGACATAGCAGGATATAGAGGAAGGTAGATGCACAAGCAGGATGTGGCAAAATGAGAATTTAGAAGAGGGTTGATGAGAGTATAGAGGAGGACAGACATATTGGAAGGGAAAGGTGATACAGGAGGAGGAGAACAGTATTAGGAAAGGGAGAGATAGAAGAGGAGAGGTGTATTAGCAGAGGGAAGGACAGAGGAGAAGACTGGTATTGGAGAGGAAGGCTAGAGGAGGAGACATGTACTGGGACAGGAAGGGAGGGATAGAAGAGGAAAGATGTATTGGGAGAGGGAAGAGAGACTGGAGGAGAGATATTTGACAGAGGGTGGGATAGAGGAGGAGAGATGTATTGGGGAGGGAGAAACAGAGTATTGGAGATGTATTGGGAAAGGGAGGGGATAGAGGAAGAAAGATGTTCTAGAAGATGGAGGGGATAGATGAGAGATGAATTTGGAGAGAGAAGAAACAGATGATGGCCAATATATTGTATTAGGAGAGAGAAGGATACAGGAGGAGAGATGTATTGGCAGAGGGAAGGATAGAGGAGAGATGTATTAGGGGGGAGAAGAATGGAGGATGAGAGATGTATTAGGATAGGGAGGGATAGAGGAGGAAAGATGTGTAAGGAGAGGGAGATACAGAAGCAGTGAGATGTACTGGGAGATAAAGGAATAGATGAGGAAAGAGGTATTGGGAAAGGAAAGGACAGAGGAGGAGAGATGCATTGGGAGATGGAGGGAATAGAGAAGGAGAGATGTATTGGAAGAGGGTGGTATAGATTATGAGAGATGTACTGGGGAAGGAGTCATAGAGGAGGAGAGGTATATTGGGAGATGGAGAGAATATAGGAGGAGAGCTGTACTGGTGAGGGAGGGTAGAGATAAGGGAAGATATGCTGGGGGAGAGAGAGTGGACAGAGGACAACAGATGTATTAGATGATGGAAGGATAGAGGAGAAGATATGTGTTGGGAGAGGGATGGACAAAGAAAAAGAGATGTACTTGGAGTTTGTGGTTTTAGAGCTGGAGAAAGAGTGGAGATAGAGGACAGATGTATTAGGGAGGGTGGGGACAGAGGGAGAGAGATAAATTGAGAGAGAGAAGAGTAAAGATGTAATGGGATGTGGTAGGGGATAAAGGGGGAGACATGTATTGGAAGAGGTAAGAATAGTGGAGGAGAGATATATTGTGAGACCGAGAGGATGGAGGAGAGATTTATTGGGAGAAGGAGGGAACAGAGGAGGAGAGACGTACTGGGAGAGGGAAGGATAGAGGAGGAGAAATGTTCCAAGAAAGAATTGGGAAGGGGAGGTGCATTGAGACAGGGAGGAGACAGAGGAGGAGAGATGTATTTGGGAGGCAGGGAATAGTGGAGGAGAAATGCATTTTCAGAGGGAAGGACAGAGGAGAAGAAAGAGCAGCATTAGCAGAGTGGAAGGAATTTGAGGAATGAATGGAATGGATGAGGAGAGTAGGTAGGCAAGTGGGAGATGAGTACATCCAGCAAGGTTGAGGTAAAGGGAGCAGTGATGGGTGGCATTGGGTTGCCTACAGCAAAGCAGCAAAAAGGGTTGAAATGGGGTCCAGTCTGTATATGGTACAGTAGTATGAGTGCAGCACTATAAGCGCTGGCTGTGTACAAGAACACCGTTTATGTACAGGCAGGGATTGCAAACCAATGGAGCTGTGCTGTTAGGGTGAGAGGGGAGGCAGAAGAGGCAGAGGAGTGAAGGGAAATGGAATTTATTTCACGTCAGTTATTAATAAGGGACCCCATGCAAACGAGGTATTGTAGCTCATGGGCCCATCTGCATGATGCAAGTTTCAACTAAATAACAGAGTACAAGGTAAGAAATTATGCAGCAGTGATGCTTTGTGTGTGTGCTGCCTCCTGCTGGGAATCCACAGGATGGCAGTGGTGATGCTGTGTGTGTGCTGCCTCCTGCTGGGAATCCACAGGATGGCAGCAGTGATGCTGTGTGTGCTGCCTCCTGCTGGGAATCCACAGGATGGCAGCAGTGATGCTGTGTTTGTTGCCTCCTTCTTGGAGACCACAGGATGGCAGTGGTGATGCTGTGTGTGCTAGGATGGCAGCAGTGATGCTGTGTTTGTTGCCTCCTTCTTGGAGACCACAGGATGGCAGTGGTGATGCTGTGTGTGTGCTAGGATGGCAGCAGTGATGCTGTGTTTGTTGTCTACTTCTTGGAGACCACAGGATGGCAGTGGTGATGCTGTGTGCTGCCTTCTTCTAAGACACCACAGAATAGTAGTGGTGATGTTGTATGTACTGCTTTCTGCTGGGGACCACAAGACAGCACCGGTGATGCTTTGTATGTGGACACCTTTTTTTGAAATTGAGTAAACTTTATTAAACAAGTACCAGAGAACATAACAAATACAGTTAACAATACAACAGATAAGCATCACTTATCCCATCACCCCCATCCTCCTCCCAACTCACTCCCCCCTACCCTGGTGGAGCTACTTTGAAACAAAGAACCAAGTATAAAACACATTGAAAAGGGGAAGAACCCAAACAAGTTAGCCATTCTAAGAGCCAGGTAAAGCAGTACAGTTACAACATCCCAGATAATGAAACAAAAGCCGTAAGAGGCTAGATGGTGTAAAGAGAGTGAAACTTGCCCCATCTTTTGTCGAAAAGAGAAAGTCTGTGTCTGAGACTTGCTATCATGCTTTCCACCTGAAGGTTGAACAGCAATTCCTTTAGAAATGGAAACATGGATCACTTTTTTCAAAGAAAAAGAGACTAAAGCCATATAAAATTTACACTCTTTTACTAAGACGAAACTATAATCCCTCAAAATGCAGATCTTGGGTCTAAATAGGCCTTGAAGTCCCAGAAAAGGATCTGCCTTAGCCTGTATAAGACTCTACAAGGGAGCTATCTTAGATCAATTCCAAAAAAATATGTAAAGTGGAGCCCTCATCCTGCCCACATCTAGTGCAGACAGGACAGGAGAAGGCAATTTTCCCATCTTAGTCAGTTTCTTAGGAGAGAAATAAAGGTTATTCATAATATTGAACTGAGTGAGTCTCAGTCTATCCTGAACAACATAACGATACAGGTCAGTCCATATGGTTTGCCATTGAGGGGAGGATAAGGGAAACAAAGTGCCCCATGAAGGGGGAAATCCATCCAATTCTGGAAAAATCACAGAGAAAAGAAGGGAATACAAATTAGACACTGCATGTGGTTTTAAAACCAGATCTTTAATGGTGGATAAACATTCTGAAAAATCAGTGGTCCAACTGCCTGGCCTGAACCAATGAAGAAAAAACATGTCTGAGCTGAAATATTTTGAAAATATGGATATTCCCTATCTGAAGACGGTCATATAACTCCCTGGACCTAGCATCACTTCTGTCGGACCTAGGGCGCATAAACTGGTCCTTTATCTCCATGGCTTCATCCATTGATGCAGCGCTCGATGCGTTCAAGACCAGATTTCTAAATGTCTGGGATAAACATGACCCCCCCTGCGCACAAAAAGAGTCAGAGGGGCACACCTACCTTGGATCACAGCTGATATAATCAGGACTTGTCACTCAAGGGACCACGCCTGGAAAGCCCACAAGAAACAGGGCACCCCGGCCTCCCTCCTTACCTATAGAGCCCTTTGCAACTCATGCACGAACATCATCCACCAGGCAAAAAATAATTATTTTCTATCGGCTTTAGTGCAAACATTAACCACCCTACAGACTTCTGAAACCGCCAAATCCCTGCTCTCCCCACTCAACCCCACCCTGACACTATCAGTCTAGGGCACCTCATCACTGACCTCTGTGGGGTAGCCAAGGCCTTCAACACCCACTTTGCCAGCTGTGCTGACACGCTCCTATCATCCCTCCCATGCCCGGCCCCAATGGTCCCCCCCCCGCAAACCGGCACACACCCACCAGTCCAACAGTTCTCCTTCTGCCCTGTAACCCAAGCTGAAGTCTTCAGATCCCTACATGCCCTAAACCCCAACAAAGGCAAATGCCCTACGTCCCTGGATTCTAAGGTGCTATTCTTGTCCGCCCCAGCCATTGCCGCCCCTCTTGCAGCACTTTTCAACCTCTCCTTCACTCTGGGCAAGTTACCCACAGATTGGAAAAAGGCCACCGTAATACTCCTCCCTAAAGGGGGTGACCCCTCCTCCCCTGGCAACTATCGCCCCATCTCCCTACTCCCGATTCTGGCCAAATTGCAGGAATGCCTTGTCCTCTCCCAACTCACACCCCACCTGGATGCCTCCTCATTCTTCACCCCTTTCCAATCAGGCTTTCACAAATCTACTCTACCATCACCTCCCTTCTACGAGTCACTGGCGACATGCTCACCGGTATGGACAACAGACACATCACCTCTGTCATCTTTATTGACCTAGCCAAAGCCTTTGACACCATCTCTCACTCCCTGCTCCTCTCCAAACTCACTGAAGCCAGTTTCTCCATACCAGCCACTGCATGGTTCCATGACTACCTAGTGGGCAGACTCCAAGCAGTCAAAGTCGCATCTCATACCTCAAACCCCCTGCCCGTTACCGCCGGCGTCCCCCAAGGTTCAGTCCTGGGCCCACTGCTTTTCTCCATATTTCTAAATGACCTCCCATCAGAATGCCACCACTCCTCCATCCAGATGTATGTGGATGACACAGTCCTGTATGGCTCCGGCCATCCAGGAATGGTTCCGGTCAAACCAGTTATTTCTAAACCCTAAAAAAACTATGTTGCTAACCTTCGGCTCCCAACAAAGACTCTCCCGCAAAGTCCCCTTCCCCCCTTTCAAAACCTTGGATGGGACCCCTCTGGACAAATGCTCCAGCTTTAGATACCTAGGCATCTGGCTCGACCAACACCTTGATTTTGCCACTCATATCGACTTCCTACATAAGAGGCTACTCCCCAAACTTGGCGCATTATACAGAAACAAAAGCTGCCTCCCCTCACCTACAAGGTATGCTATAGTCCAAAAGATGATACTACCTGTACTCGACTATGGTGACATAGTGTACACTATCACTCCATCAACCACCTTGGCCAGCCTCGACACCCTATCCCACTCATTCTGTCGCTTCATCCTCAACTGCCCACAATCCACCCACCACTGCTGTCTATATAGCTCCCTAGCCCTGCCGTCCCTCCAAGATTGAAGACTAATCCATTGCGCTAGGTTCGCAGCCAAATTATGGTCCCTCTCCCTACCCTCTTACCTGGCCTCTACCCTTGCCCAACAACCTCCACCTGCTTACTCCCTCAGATGCACTGACCCCAGGCTACTCCACGTCCCCTTTATGCACACAACCAAAGGTCAGGCCGCTTTTACCAAATACCAAAGATCTGGAATGCCCTGCCAGCTACCATAAGACACGCACCGAATCCTAGCCATCGCAACCAGCTACTCAGCACATATTTCTCCTCCAGCTGCTCCTGTTTTTAACTATCAATGTACTATGCTGTTCATGTAGCTAAGACGCTTCTTCTAAATTTGCATCATGTATTTCAAACATTCCACTGTTTGTATCTATCCTGTAGCTATTCTGCCATATGTCTGTAAGGCAGCTAGCCATACCTCTCACTGTTGAATGTCTCTGTCTCAAATATTGTGTATTGTATTGGGTCTTGGCCCCCAGGTCGCATCTGGAATCGAGCATTACTGCTCAGTATGCCTTCCTGGTAAAACTCGTAAATAAATAAATAAATATATTTATTTATTTTTATTTATTTATTGAAATGTTTCACTAGGAAGGCACACTGAACAACAACAAGTTGCTCATCTATCGGTGAGACCTGGGGGGAAGGGTACAAGGGAAGTACATAAAACATAAACATAATAAACATTACACTGGGATCAGTTTGTACATGTGAGTAATACATGAGATTCTGCATGTCAAGAATACAGTATACAAAATTACAGTATACAAAATGACAACAAGTAAGGATGATACAATTGATTGGACAATTGAAGTGCAAATATTTAGTATAAAAGTGCTACTGAGTAGGAAGTTTCAGTCCCTGCTGATGTGGAGGCTGTGGTAACAAGAGAGGCAGGCTGAGTTAGGTTTGAGGAAAGCAGGTACAGTTAGAGGAAAGGAAGTTATGAAGAGCAGAGGAGAGGGAGTGTAGGAAAGAAGAGTGTTGAATTTGATGTGGAAAGGCATTCCAGATTTTAGGGAATCGATGTATGAAAGCTGACTGGCCAGCAAGTGTAATGCATCCAGGAATCATAAAGGTGCGTGAGTCAGAGGATCTCAAGGAGTGAGTAGGAGGGGGGACAGTAGAGAGAGAGAGGAGGATCAGTACAGTGGTAGAGAGCCTAGCCAGTATTTAGAGACAGGTTTGTTGCAGTGGAAGAGGCGCCTGTTAGTAAGTGAAGGGAATGACAGTGAGTGAAAGAGATCACAGTGGTGAGTGCGAATAGGAGAATCCAAGGCAAAGTGGCAGAAAGAAGTGAAAAGGGGGTCCAGTCTGGATAAGGTGGATTTGGGAGCAGCACTGTATACTACATAGCAGTAGTTGAAAATAGGGAGAATCATCTTTTGGGCAATCTTACACCTGACCATAAGAGGAATGCAGTTATGGTTCCTGTATAAGGCAACAAGCTTGGGGCACAGTTTATTCAGAATGGAGTCTATGTGACCAGAGAAGTTGAAGTGTTGGTCTAGTCAAACCCCAAGGTATCTAAAACAGGAGGTGTCCTCTAGCAGTGTCCCATTCAGGGTGTGGAAGGTGGGCAGAATGGGGAGCGTAGCTAGTCTCTACCTAGTGTCAAAGGTCATGGAGACTGTTTTCTTGGCACTTAGAAAGAGGTGATGGAAGGCAAGCCAGTGTTAGATCTTATGATCCAGTGATGGATATCTGATGATGGTAACAAGGACCCTCCACTCATCAAATCACTGACCTTGACATTAGCCATTTAGGGAAGCCAATCAGCAGTAATAATATGATCCCCAATCCTAAAATTATGATTACTGAGTATGGGTTGGGTAATATCTTTAGAAATGGGGTGCTTCAGCAATGACCAGAATTGAGAATACACCCACAGTGAAGTTCCCATGACAGTGTCTCACAGCCCAGAGGGGAGAGATTTCAAAGGGGTTAAAAACTGGGATGGCACCAACAACCCCAAACCCTTGTGTAAATCCAATTCCAACTCCAACCATATAGGTATATAAGGAGAACTGGGGTCTTGGGAAGGAGGGAAAAGCCATTGAAAAAGTTTGTTGAAATGGCTAGCAAAATAGTAGATAAGAATGTGAGGGAGTTTAAGGCCACCCAGAAATTTAGGGACAGCAGGTTTTTTATAAGCATACCTCTGGGCTTTCTTGGACCAAATGAATTCAGCAATCATCCTGTGAACACGATGAAATCAAGCCAGGGGAAGCCAAAAATTTAACACGTTAAGGGGCAAAACAGTCGGCGGAGGACATTTATTTTAATTATATTAATTTTCCCCCATAGGGTCACAGGGAGGGCCTGCCACCTCTGTAGATCCTGCTGAAGCTTAATTGCCAAGTCATCCAGGTTAAGCTTATGCATAAGAGTAGTATCCCTCAAGAGGTGCAAACCCAAATATTTAATGCAGCGGGAGGACCAGTTCATACCCAGTGATAGAATATCCTCCTTGACCGCTGTTGGGCTGAGGGGCATGACTTCTGTTTTATTGAAGTTAAGTTTATAATTAGATAAAAGGCCAAATTCTTCAATAATATGTAATGCAGTGGGCAACGAGGTCCTGGGATGGGCAATATACAGTAAAATATCATCTGCACATGCCTATAGTTGTAAACTATGAGGGCCCACAGAAATACCAGTCAGATCAGGGCAGGCCTTTAATTTCCAAATAAGAGGTTCTAAATACAAATTAAAAAGGAAGGAAGAGAGGGGACAGCCCTGTTGAGTACCAGAAAATAAGGCAAAAGAGGTGGAAAACATCCCATTGCAACAGATCCTGGCAGTCGGGGAGGAGTACAAGACCTGGATCCAATGAAGGAAAAACTGTGGGAAACAAATTTTTCAAGGGTCAGTCTCAAAAAGTCCCAATCAACCCTTTCTCCAAGTCCAGGGAGACCAGCACCATAGGAGTAATGGAATCCCTGAACGCAAATAAAATGTGAGTGAGCTTCAATAGATGATCCATGGAAGAATGGGTGGACACAAACCCCACCTGCTCCCGGTTAATAAGCCCAGCCCATACCTGTTTAACCCTGTGGGCAAGAATTTTAGTTAGAATCTTGCTGCCATAATTTATCAAGGAAATAGGCCTGTAATTGGAAACTGAATCTGGGTGTTTCCAGGGTTGAGCATAAGGACTATCAAAGCTTCCAGGATAGTGGGGTCAGAAATACTAGAGTCATAAATGTAAAGATAGAAATGGTGTAGGAGTGGGACTAGTTCATTGACAAAAAGCTTATAAAAATTGACTGTGAGGCTATCAGACCCAGGAGCCTTGTCCGAGGACAGACTCAAGATAACCGTTCGGATTTTATCCTCAGATACAGGCCGAGACGGAAGAGTCTGTTGGGTCAGGGTCAACTGTGGAAGTGGAATTTATTTATTAAGATATCAGATAACACCTTTGAGCCTGGGCTCATTTACAAACATTCCTTGTCAGGTAAAATAAAAACGTTAAGTGAACAGAACTGAGTAAAGTTACAAACATACTATGAGAGATACAATAAGGAGTTATCAAATACATATTTACTTATATTTGTGCAAATTTCAACCAGCAGGACATAATAGTAGGCATTATACAATGTATGCCTGGGGATATTGCTTAGGTGGAAAGTGCAAGAGGCATTTAGGGATTGGTAAGGAAGAGGTGGGATGAAGACAGCCGATCAGGGAGCATTGTCAAGGGGGGCATATAGGAAGTAGTAAGGTGGGAGAGGATAGGGAGGGGAGGAGGTAGGAGAAAAGGTGGGTGGTCAGAAGAGGAGGGGGGAAGAGGGTAAATGTGGGACATGGGAGGAACGTGGGGATGGGGTAAGTTGAGAGTAGGTGGAGGTGAAGAGCAATCGCTAGAGGTGGGAGCAGAGGATTGGAGGTGGGGGCAAAGTGTGTGCCAAAAAACAGAGGGAGGAGAGCACTACATGATCATCACAGAGATGGTGAGAATGGTGCTAGACGGGAGGGGGTGGGGAAGGTCAAGGGGGGAGGCTAGAAGGGGCAAACCTGGGAACAAGTTAGAAGAAGCAATCATAAGAGGCACAGGCTACAAGGTGTTGGCGAAGAGAGTGCTTAAAAGCACTTAGTGTGACAATGCTGGAAATTTCTGATGAAAGAGAGTTAAACCAGGCAGAGGCTCTAACTATGAATGCTAACTAGATAATCCAGGATAAAAGATCTTCCTGGTGGGGAGTTTCTGGGCTATATAAATCCTTATAGAAAGATGCGAATTCCTGAGCAATGTCCCTGAACTGGGTTTTCAAGGTGACATCTCTGGCCCTAATGGCAGCAATTTATACTACTAAGGTTCATACTAAAGTGTAGAAGGAGCTAGAGAGTCAGAGGCACATAAGTGCTCCTATGTTAATCAATAATCATAATATCTTGGGTATATTCCAGTTAATAAGTAAGCATCCAAACGAGCTTTAAATTCTGTTTTGCTTCTGCTAATAATAATATTAAGTGATAGTTTATTCCATGGACTGATGACCCTCAATGTGAAGAAAAATTTCCTCATCTGATAATTAAAAGATTTTCCAGTTAATTGAAGTGGGTGACCTCTGGTATCATATTTGTTATTCTTAAATTGTAATCCTAGTTCCATCATTAGAACAGGTCCTGGATAATATCATATAGAAATAGTAAATCCTCTCATAATTACTCTAGAAGCCTCCTGTTTTTGAAGTCTTAGCGCAAGCAATTGGCTTGCCTTCTCTCCCTGATCTGTATACTTTGAGTTTTTAGGATAGTATATTCGGCCTTCTCTTTCAAAAGCTCTGCATATCTATCTTGTAAAACAGTCAGCTCCTTATGGGTAGTCTCCGGAGTTTGGGGAGAGAGGGAGTGCTCAATATCAATGATGTGCTTTAAAAGGTCCACAGCAGTTTGCATACACACATGTTTACATTTAGAGGAGAGCCTAATGAGCTCCCCTTAAGAAAACATTTAAAAGTGGACCACTCCAAATCACCTTTATTACTAGAGCCAGAGTTATGCTGAACAAATAATGCAATTTGGTCCTTGATCCTCTCAATTACATACTTGTCATTAAGGAGCTGATTATTAAGCTTCCAGGATGTGTCCTTCTGTAGGTTGGGGGTAATGGAAAGCCTCACCCACACGATCCAAGAGAACCCTGGCACCTAGCTCCCTATCCAGCAACACACTCAGTGTAGACTGACTGAGCAGAATATAATCGAGCCTGGAATAAGACCCATGTACAGGGGAAAAGTAAGTGCACGTTTTATCCTGTGGATGGAGTATCTGCCAGGGATCACATAACCCCCAAGACTCAATCATGTCACAAATGGAGAGCTGGATGGGGGACAAGCCGACCAGAGACCTACTGGTCCTATCTAAGTCTGACCTGAGTGAGACATTCCAATCCCCCCCAATAATTAACAGAGTAGGAAGGAAGAGGGAGAGAAGGCCCATTGGATCCATAAAAAAAGAAGACTCTGATATGTTTGAGCCATACACACTACCAAGGATAACATCAGTTCAAACCAGAACACCCCTGAAGAAAATATATCTGCCTTGGGGGTCTAGGAGGGACCAATGACTTTGAAAATTAACCGATTTTAGATCAAAATGGCTATGCCCCTACTAGACCTAGCAAAGTCTGCTTCAAATACCTGACCCACCAACTGCCTTCAGAACAAATTACCCTCAGAGGGTAGTAGGTGGGTTTCCTGTAAAAAGGCAATATGACATTGTAGTTGCGCTAAATGTTTGAGGATTTGGTATTGCTTGGTTGGAGACCTGGCTCCTTTAACATTCCAAGAAGCATACCTCAGGAGATTAGACACTGGCATAAATCAAATACAAAACCAGAAACAGTACAAAAGGCAGTGAACAAACTAACCAATCCCAATAGGTAAGCGCCACCATCCCCAAGTCCCTCCCAACCCAGTCTCCCTCCCTGCCCCATCCCCTGACCTACCCTCCATCCAGCCTTTACCCTAAAATTATACCAGACCCTGAGAACCTTTTTGAGAACCCTTTAAATAACCCAGTTACTCCAACCCCTCCACCCCAACGACCATCCCCCTTGTAGTAATAACCTCATCTGAAAGAACCCAAACCCAAATAATATCATGAAAGAAATCCACCCCCACATTTCAGCTTGAGCTGCCATCTTCCTCAGCAGCTTTAGCATCCCATCCCCCGTCCCCACCCACTACCCATAAAACCATAAGATGTAGAAAACTCTCATAGTCAGGAAACTAACACCACTACCTTGAATATACTTAACAAACTTTCCAAACAGCTGTTATCTACAGCTACATAGAAATGGAACAGCAAAACTTCCAGAAAAATCCAATAATCATAGGAAATAAAAATCCAACCTAAGTAGAAGGTAAGTAGAGAGGGAATATGGAGGAGGGGAAGGAGGACACGAGGTGCCTGGCCCACATACAATGATTAAGACCAGTTTATGTCTGTAACAAAACTAAAGCATGGTGTCAGACCTCATGCCCCTCCCAGCCCCCTGAGATCCACAAAAGCAACCAATTAGGGTAATCCAATTCCATAATATAACTTGTATCACCCAAGCAGGGATCTAGGAAAGCTTTTCTACCTAGAAGTAAACTGGTTTGTTCTGACACTAGAATAGACACAAAAATAAAATAATGTCACAGTGGATAGTAACATTATGCTCAAGTAAGTCAGTGGCCCACTAGTACAAATAAAATAAAAAGAAAACCATAGTCCGAGTTTGAAAGAGAAACTTAACAGTCAAAGAAGTAAAAATATTGAGCCTGAGCTGAAAGCCAGATAACAAAGGAAGTCCTCCTCGAGAGATAAAACAGAGGTGGCTAAGGCAAGATTCCTTTGACTCCATATAAACTGTACATAGGCTTCCTGGGACCATGCAGGAGAGCACGAAACAGCACATACTGCTGTGGACTTATTGTCTGGGAGTAACCAGGCATGACGTATGTCCCTTCCAGTATTGAGAGAAGAAGCCATGCAATCTCGATGATCAGTCCCTCTATATGGCATGATGCTGAAGCAAGGTTAGAGCAAGTACAGAAGTATATAAAGAGGTGCTCCTAATACCATGAAGGCTCAGCACTGCCAAGTGACTTCATCCAGAATAAAATCTGCTTTACTGTGCAAGTCAGCTAAGCATCCAGCAGAGCCAGGAAGAGATCAACTTCCGAGAGGCTGAACCTAAACTAGCATCGAACTAAGATGCTCCTCTGGTGGATAAAAGGTACTGTCCTGCTGCAGGGCAGAGTAAACTATCAAAAGCAAGTTAATCCTGAGAGTTAAGGTGATTCAAAAAGCCTAAATGAGTGATGGTGCCTGAACGTGTGAGGCTGGCAGAAAAAAAACAGGAGAGGCTCCCAAGGTAAAGGAGCAGTGTCTCACAATCAAAGCAAGGATCGCCGACAATAGAAATTGCCACCAGCCCACAATGAGTCTGAGTCCTGCATCAAACAAGCATGGTCCCTCACAAAGTTTGAGGCAGGATCCAAGTGAGAACTAATGCTATTTACTGAAGCGGATCAAAGTTATTATGTAGCAAATCAGGGAGCAGTGACCTTCTGGTGCTCCACAAATCGCCCAAAATATCAGGTTCTGACGGGTGAAAACAGCTCAGGAATAGGAAGCAAATAGTGTCCATTTTGCAGTAAGGAAAGGAATCACTGCATAGAATATTAGCATATGCCTTGGTTATATCTTGGATACAAGCGAAAGATTCAAACTACCGAAGAGAGATGTAGGGCGCACAGCAATCAGATCAGGCATTCTTGAAAAGTTCAGGCAACAGTTGTTTCAGATCTGCACTCACCTGATTAGTAGTTAAATGTATGCCATGAGTCTTTGAAATAGACTTGGAGCCTGGCAGGTTATAAAACTCTAAACTTAATAGTTACAGCGAGGAGCTTGGCTACAATGGGGTGAATCAATGTCTCTCCTTTGCTTGGTCCCTGCCAGCAAGACCTGTGATATTCTTATCCGGTTCCTTTCCCAAGTGATTTCTTTCAACTCCTTCAATTTTTGTAAAACTAATTGTTTATCCAGGAAATTTAGGAGCTTTAAAATAAATGGTCTGGGCTGGGAGCCTGGAGGTCATCAGTGGCACAAACAGCAGTGAGCCCTCTCGATAATGTATGAGGGATTGTTCGGAGATGGCCTGGTGGTGCGTTCTAGGAATTTCTGGGCAAATTTAACTGGAGTGGATGTCTCCGCTTCTTTAGGTAGCCCAAAGATTACCAGATTGTTTCTCCTGTTCCATCCTTCTGGGTCTTCCAACTTGCTTTCTAACTTTCCTAGTTTCTGACGGAGCAGGATCACCTCTGGATCAATTTGATTTTGCCATCCTTCCAATGATGTAGCCTAGGCTTCTAGATCTCCAACCCGCTGGGTTGTAGTATTTATGTCTAGGCATAGGGTTTGGAGCTTATTTGTCAGAGTCCTCAATAATCCTTTAAAGGTTGTATTTCGGTGATAAATTTCTCCTTGGTAAATGGGACAACAGCCGGCATCGTAGTTGTAGCACATCCAGAGAAGGCACCCTGGGCTTTGGCTTTCCTGGAACTTTTGTCCTGGGTTTGCGGTGGCGTATGATGTAGTGGAGCCTGCCGCATTTCAGAATCTATTGTAGGCAATCAAGAATAAGCAACCCCAGATGAATCAAAGACTGGAGGACTCCTGAAATGATACTAGTGAAAATATTAAGGTACTAGTTTGAAATATAACAAAAGAAAGTTAAATTGCTGCAAAGTAGGCAGGAACAAAGGAGTAGTGCAGCCACTAGCTCAAAGGCATCATGTGACCCCTGCGTGTAGACTCCTACTGGAAGACCACAGGATGGCAGCAGTGGTGCTGTGTGCTGCCCCCTACTGGGAGACCATAGGACTGCAATGGTGATGCTGTGTGTGCTGCCTCCAGCACCTCCCTGAGTTCTTTCAGTACCCTTAGGTATATCCTATCCAGTCCCACAGCCATGTCCACTTTCAGAGCTGTAAGTCCCCTCAGGATTCTTTCTTCTTCTTCTGAAAGTGAACTTGACTCCACTTCCCCTCTCTCTTTGTTCCTGCTGATCACTGGTGGTACCTCCCCCCAGCCTGTGAAGACTGAGCAGAAGTACCTGTTCAGGATGTCTGTTTTTTCTTGGTCCTCCTTCTGTGCAGTCACCCCCTGCGGCCCTCCTTATCCTCATTATCACTATCCTCGCTTTCCTCTTCTCACTTATGTACCTGAAGAAAGTCTTATCCCCATTTGCTACCCCTTTGGCTATCCTTTCTTCAGTCTGCACTTTTGCTCCCCTCACTGCCTTACCTGCTTCCATCTGTTTACCTGGTACATCTTCCTGTTTTCTCTCTCTGCATTTTCTTATACCTCCCGAATGGTGGCCTTTTTTCCTTTACCACCATGGCCACTTCTCTAGAGTACCGTAACTGTCTCTTTTTCCTTTTTGGTTTTACTCACTTCCTTCACACAGAGGCTGGTTGCCTTAATTATGCCCTTCCTTATATATGTTTATTGCCTCCTGGTTGGGAGACCGCAGGATGGCAGCGGTGATGCTGTGTGTGCTGTCTCCTGCTGGAGACCACAAGATGGCAGCAGGGATGTTGTGAGTGCTGTTACCTGCTGGGAGACCACAGGATGGTAGATGTATCATAGAGAGTAAGTATTTGGCTGTCAGTCAAAGTGGAGAAGCTGCCAAGACCTTAAGCAGCACCTGGCAGCTGGTAGCAGAAGGACACTGATGTCACTTGTAAATGCAACTGATCACCAGCCCTCCCAGTCAGACGACAGAGTCACCTGAAGAGACCCTACTGAGGAACAAAAAATAATAAGAGTACAAATCATCACTAGGAAAGCAAGCATTTTGCCAGATTATGTTCCAGTTTTTCAGTGAAATGTGTTGCATGTAATGGATTGTTGCGGCAACATTCCTAGTGAGTGCCATCTTTTATGGCAGTAAATAAACAAAACCTAGATGGTTAATGGTTTACTAGCACAAACTGGTGTTGTGTTGCAATGTTTCAAACATACCCCCCTCCCCCCCATTATGACTTGCATGACGTGAGCTACATTATGTGCCTAACAGAAGCAGGTATTGTGCAAACAAGTATTCTTACCACATCAGTTTCTCAGTCAGTTCAGAAGAATCTAAATGAATGCAGGAGGTAGAAAATAAAGGTACTCACATGTCCAACAGTACTGACATGCAAAAATGACTTTAAGGACATGTAACCATTTTTATTTTGCTAAGTAGACCGAACAAACATTAAACTTGTTTGCCAGTTTGTAAAGATTTACGGCAGAGACAGCCACTTCTCCACCCTCCCTGAAGACAGGTGAGGACCCCTCTCCTCTTGGCCTAGCAAAAGAAGCAGCCCATGGCAGCTCTCCTCCACCAGGTGCCTGCGGGAAGGGAGGGGTGTGGTGGCCAAGGGGGCAGGCTTTAGGGCAGATTGGGGAGGAGTCAGGGAAGGCTCCCCATAGGACAGGAGAGGACAGGCAGCCAATAGAAAGTGAAACAAGTGGAGGTTTAAGAGGTCAGGAGTCTCACAGAAAACAATAGTACCAAGGGGTTAGGAGGATTTCTGCATTTTCCTGTCAGACACCCCCACCTCCTTTCTCTCTGCTACTCTACATCTCTCTCTCTCTCTCTCTCTCTCTCTCTCTCTCTGTCTTTATTTCTCCCCCTCTCCCTTTCTACCCATCTCTCTACCTTTCTCCCACTCTCTTTCCTCTCTCATCTCGTTCCCCTTTCTCTTCGCTCTCTCTTCCTCCCTCCCTCTCTGCCACCCTCTTTCCCTCTTTTCCTCTTTCCTTCTTCCTCTTTCTCTTTCTCCCTCCCTTCCTCTCTCCCTCACTTCCAATCTCCATCCTTTCTTCTGTCCCACTCTCACTCTCTATTTCTCTCCTGCTCTCTCCACATCACTCTTCTTCTTCCCCCACCCTCTCCTACCCCCCAAGGCTCATGGCATTTTACAACAAAATGCATATATCAAAAATTGTCAATTTGCTAAAAATGAAAACAATAAAATATAAAACATAATTCCAATAATAAATACAACTGAAATGAATTGGACAATTAAATAACACACTTAAGATGAAATAGGAGAAGTTTAAGATTGTTTTTGAAGATATCTGAAGAAGATGCCATCCTGATGTAAGTCCCCTGTAGGGCAGATGTCCCCAGTTGGCATGATGTACTAGGAGATGGAGCAGAGAGAGGAAGAGAGGTGTATCTGGAGAGGGAGGAAGTAGGTGAGGGGCAATGTATTAGGACAGGAAGGGATAAAGGAGAAGAGATGCATTGGGAGCAGGAGGACTAGAAGAGGAGAGATGTATTGGGAAAGGGAAAGATAGAGGAGGGGAGAGACATATTTGGAGAGAGAAGGGACAGAGGAGAAAAGATATATGTAGAGAGGGAGAGGATAGATGAAGGGAAATGTATTTGGGAGATGGAGGAATACAGAAGGAGAGATGTATTGAGAGATGGAGGGAAAGAGGATGAGAGAGATGTATTGGGACAGAGAGGAACAGAGGAGGAGAGATGTGTTTGGAGATGAAGGGATAGAGGAGATGAGATGTATTGGGAGACAGAGAGCTATAGGAGTAAGATGTATTGGGAGACTGAGGGAATACAGGAGGAGAGAGGGAGAGATGTACTGTGGGGAGGAATAGAGGAGGAGAGATGTATTGGGAAGGAAGAATACAAGAGGAAAAATATGTTGGGAGAGGGAAGAATAGAGGAGAGATGTATTGCGGAGGGAAGGATAGAGAGGAGAGATGTATTAGGAGAGGGAGGGGATAGAAGAGGCGAGAGGTATTGGGGACGGATGAATAGAGGAGAGATGTATCGGGAGAGGGGAGAAGTGAGAAGGAGATTTATTTGGATTGGGAGGGGATAGATGAGAGGCAATGTATTGGGAGAGGGAGGGATAGGGGAGGAGAGATGTATTGGGAGAGTGAGGGGAGAAGGAAGAGCTATGTATTGTGGGGGGGTAAAGGAGGTGATATGTAGTAGGGAGGGTAGAGACAGGAGAGATGGATTGGGAGAGGGAAGGATAGAGGAGGAGACATGTTGGGAGATGGAGGGGAGAGAGGAGAGATGTACTGGGAGAGAGATGCCTCTCCCAATTGGCATAGTGTTTGAAGCACCCCTGGCCTTACACTGTCACCTGGCTGCCATAGATGTCTGCGATGGCTCCCAAGTTCTCTTCTCACTTGGCAGTGATGGGGGTTCCTATCTAAGAGAATAGAAGTGCACCGAGCCTTCACCCAGAGAAATATTAAAGCAGGCTAAATTGTGTATCAGTGAAACCCCTTGGATGATGTACGTGCCCCCCGATGGTGATCACACCTCCTGCAGACACCACACAAATACGCAACAGCTTCCCCCAGTTTAGCATGAACACTATTATGGCAAATGAGGAGAAATGGTGTAGCAGCAAAACACTGTTATTTTCAGGAATCAAACAGCCTGAAATGGAAAATATATAAGTGCCCCCACAGATTCAAAAGTGGCCCTTGCTAAGCACCCTTCTCAGCAGGCCTGGTCAAAGCACCCTCCATCCACGTGGACTTGACCAGAAGACCAGTTACTTGAACTGCATAGAGTCAATCCCAGTCAAGTGGTAGCCTTCCACCTTCCAGATCCCACACAGCAAACCATGGCAATATAGCTAGGTGGTTCTCCTGTACTAGATGCTGCTACCTCCCTTCCACATGCAATTACCCTTTAAGCTTAATGGGAGCTCCTTAACATACAGTCCTTGGGCACCTCAGGTGTTGACATGATACAGGCTTGATTAAGCTGCCACAAGTTGGCTGGTGGTGGTGCACCTAAAAGTTTAAACCTGAAGCAATAGGCTCCTTAACAATTTTTACTCACAAGCCATGGAAATCCCTCAGTGGCTTTTATGACCTCTAAAAGGAAGTATTTGTAATCAGACCTGTTGGCCAACTTCCAAACCATTTCTAACCTGACTGTATTTGATGACAGCAGGGCAGGCATTGATTGTAATCACAGTTCCCCAACTGGATGTCTCTTTCTGTCTCTGCAAGCCACTAGCACTCTACTTTCCTGTGGTACTGCCAGTTTGGTCAAGGTTCCCTTATCAGACTCCACTTATCTCCAGGGCAAGCTTACCAGCTTCTGACAAGATGGGTCACTGGCTCTTCCATACGAACATATGAACACACGAATGTGCCAGCAGAAACAGACCTCCTGGTCTATCAGTGTCTGCCCAAGTGTGCAGCTAGTGTCCCTAAGTTGCAGCTGCCCCACCCCCCTTCCATTTTGTCCGCCCTCGGCCATTCTCAGCCTCACCCACCTGTACTCTCCCCTGTTCTCTGTCCCATGCCCTTTTAAAGCTACTCACAGTTTTGCATAATATCATCCTCTCTGGTAGGGTGTTCCACTTTGACACCACTCCCTCTGTGAAGTAATGCCTCCCAATCTCCCTCCTAAATCTTCCCCCCTCTATTATTAGCCCATTCCCTCTAGTGTCCCTTCCCTTCCTCAGTTTAAAACCCCCATCAGCACCATCCTTGTTGATTCTCCTCAGATACTTGAAAGTTATGATCATATCCCCCTCATCCCTCCTCTCCTCTCCTCCGGGGTGTAGATATTCACTTCCCCCAGCCTGTTTTCATAGTCTCTCCCCTCTATTCCCTGTATCATCCTCGTTGCCCTCCGCTGCACTCCCTCCAGTAGCTTGATATCTCGCCTCAGGTATGGCTTCCAGAACTTCACATAGTACCCCAAGTGTGGCCTGACTAGTGACTTATAGAGGGGCAAGATCTCCTCTCTCCACCTGGATAAGAACCCCCTCACTATATACCCCAGCATCTTGTTCGCCTTCGCTGCCACTTTCCTGCATTGAGCAGAATTGTTCATGCTCCCTGTTACCATCACTCCTAGGTCCTTCTCCTCCTCAGGGATCCCCACTTTCACCCCCCAACTAGTATTCTCTCCTTGGGTTTTTTGCCATGAAGTGCATAACCTTAAACTTCTTCACATTGAACCCCAGCTGCCACCTCTTCGACAACTCCTCCAGTTTGGTTAGGTTACCCTGCAGTTGCTTCCATCCCTCTTCCCCCTCCACTACTGAACCCATTTTGTATCATCTGTGAACAGACTTACCCTGCTCAGCACTCTGTGTGATGTCGAGATGAAGAGCCCAAATAGCACTGGGCCCAGCACCAAGCCCTGTGGCACCACACTCTTCACTGGTCTAGGTGTTGAGAATTCCCCACTACCACCACCCATTGTAGCCTCCCACACAGCCAGTTTGTAATCCAGTTGGCCATCTTTGCCCCACTCCCATGCCAGTTAGCTTCCCCCAAAGCCGCCCATGAGGTACTGAATTGAAGGCCTTGCTGAAATCCAAGTAGAGGACATCCACTGCATGGCCCCTATCCAGCTCTCTTGTTACCCAGTTGTAATACTCTCTTTCTCTCACTCTCCTAACTGCTGAGATCCTGGATTGACCCACAAAACCCCTTAGACCAATGACAGCTTAGCACCTGGCTGTAGTGCCTGCTATGAGACCTGGATCAGCAACCCTGAATTTCAGTCTTTTTCTCCATGCTGTTTTGTCAGCATTGTACTCAAGCTGGCTTGCATGCTGTTTGCTTTTTCTGCTCCCTTGCACTGTGAAACTTTAGCAGCATCCTTACAGTTCCATTCACCAGGCACAAGGACCCCACGGGGTTCAGCTTGACTTCTAACACAAGCAGCAGGTCCTGTCTCACTGATCTGCCAGCCTCCAGCACAATCGCCCTTTTATCAGCACACTTCAAGCTCATCTTCCATTGGTCCATCCTGTTGTCACTCCAAATCCACAATGCCTTATAGATGTATAGAAACTGCACTAGAAACACAGTTACTCCTTCTCCCGGAGTCTACTGGGAGCCTGCTGTAAGCCCTCAGTCCCTTATTGGCTTCCTCAGGGGTTAGGGGTTACAAAGATGGTGCCAAACATGCCATCAAGGTGAACTGATCCCAATATTCCTTTCTTGGGCTTCTGTGCTCATCTCACAGCTCCGATTCCCCTACTTCATGTGGCAGAGGAAGGGAAGTCTTGTGGCAGAGCAGCAGTAGATGCAGTCATTCAACTGTGGTGGCTCTCCAGCTTTGATGTGCAGTTCGAGGCACTGTAAAGCACACACATGGCATGGTCTTCAAACAGGCACAGAAGGTGCCTGAAAAACTGTTGCTACTGCCAGGTCCTGCCTTCTTCTTCTTCTGGTCCCCCTTCCAGATGGTAAGGATCCTGGGAGCTGAAGTAGCCAAGCCACAGAAGCAATGGGCAAAACAATTCTCGGATCACTCCCCCGAAGTAAGCCCTGGTTAAGGGGGGGGTTACACTGATAGTCAAGGCAATCATGCTTCTCAAGTCAAATCCTTCTACAGTGTAGACTTGACAAGCAGTGAAAGATTGTGTGGCACTCAATAGTGGTGCTCCACAAATACTTGAGTTAAGAAGTTACTCAGGATTTGGAGTCTGGTCTGAATCTGTACATTCTAGACTCTGTTCTCAAGTTAGATATCACTTGTTCCATAAGTAGATAGTATCAGGCATACCAGTACTGCTACTGTATTTTATCTTGTGCATTTAAAACTGAAATGTTAAGAGAATTCTGCGATCAAGCTATCATGATCCTTTCATTGATGAGATTAACTTGTTCATCAGTGTTGATGTTTATCTCATTGTAACTGAATGCTAGCTGTACAAGGACATAGTCATTTTATTTATTTTTATTTAAGAAAAAGCAAACACATCAGCAAAACATCAAAAGTTTGTTTTAATTAAAATTTACTTCCTAATTCATTAGTAGCTGGGCACAAAATTGACCAACGTTTTGCTGCTTCAGCTTGGCAGCTTTATCAAGGCTGTGGTCTTAGAAGTTAATAATATACGCTATCCTCATTTGTAAGCACCGGGTCCAATACTGCCTGTCCCTAGTGAGTTTGTTGACTAGCTGCCTGAGAGAAGCCCCTGTAGGGTGTCCAGGATGGTCTTGCTTCTTACTGAAGCTGCAGCTAGAAGCCTTCTATCCACATCTGGTAGAGTGAAGTCTTCAATCAGTAATACCCCCCCTTACTTGCTATCCTGATAGTATCTTTCCCAGGTGCCTTACCAACTCCTCTCCCTTTGCTGGAGGTCTATATACAACCCCTGTTCAAGTAATGGTCCCCGTTCCTGTCTCCAGAATGACCCACAGCACCTCTAGTTCTTCCTTTTCCTCTGGGCGTACCTGTATTTCCATAGCCTGGATTACCTCCCTCCCTCACATATGTAACTACCCCCCCCAAACACACACGCACACTACTTTGCACAGTTAGACTACACCTGGCACCCATTAATGGGCACAGAATTCGGAAGCCCAATTAGAAATAGTACCACCCCCTAGTTTTGGGAATGTATACCAGGCTCATTACTCTAGTGATCAAAGGGGTGGGGGTGTACAAAAGCAAAATGACCTATTAGGGATTTACAAAAACCATGTCCTGGGGAGAGAACCTTTTTCTAGGGCTATGCTTGACCTATTCTTCTGGAGGGGTACCCAGTAAATCCACACAGAGGAAGCAATAACATAACTGTCCAAACCAAAGTTGGGGTTCTAGAGTGTGGCTTTATTCCTAAAGATGGTTCTCTAAAGCGAGGATGGACCCCAAGGTTTACACGTCGTGGTACTAGGAACTTGCAGAATAACAAAATCACTGTTTCTGAAAGATAACTCTTTGCATTCCCACACTGTAGGACATTGAACATCTTGTACTGGTATTCTCATATAGCATAGGGCATTTAACATTTTCTCCAATGGCACTGGTCACAACAGGGACATTTAACATTTCCTCCTGTGGCCCTGGTCACAACTGAAAACACATTTACTGACAGAATTCTTTCACCTAGTATTCCCATTTGTCATAGGACATTTAACATTTCTTCAGTGGCACTGGCCACAACTGAACATTGCTTCTAGTGGCACTGGCCACAACTGAACATACATTTGGCTAATAAGTAGCACAACCCACTTCAGGGGGTAAACTCCTATTTAGACGTTGGCCTTAATGTATGCCTAAAGTAACCAGGCACCCTTACTGAACCTGTAGTCCTGAACTGGTTACTCCAGATGGGGGTCTGCCCACCCTTTGCTCCCAAATCCATAGCAAGCCATTCTTCAGAGTTATACCTTAAACATCTTGAACACATTTGGATAAATGCTGATTTAATGAAACTTTGGCATTCAGCATTTAAAACACTACACTGGTAGTGGAAGAACTAAAGTCCTGAAAAATGTGATACAGTCATATCTCTGGATATCACACATTTCAAGTCAGCTTTAAATGAGAACAGTCTCAAACCTCTACAGAAGAGCTATGTATTTCCCTTTTAGCCAGAGAACACAACAGTGCAGGTACTTGCTTTCTGCAGCAAAACGTCAGATCCTACTCACTGTTAGACATTACAGGCAGCTTCAAAACATCTTGGATCAAAAAGGCGATTGCCCCTTAGATCCATCCACTAACAGTCCTTTTCACCCCTCAAGGGATGAAAATCAGATCCTGCTGTAGACAACAGTTTCCACCACTTCACTTGGCAAACTGGAGAATATCAGAACTAGGGTGAGAAAGCAGGGGTCTTAAAGTCAGAGCCCTCAGCTGAGCAGTTCTCACTTCTCACACTTCGAACTGCAACTCCACACTGACTACTGTCTCAGGATTCTAAACTCCCTCCTCACAGCTGGCTATGGCTTATGCTGCTGCGAGAGTTCCAAATGAGCTCATCTCTTTTATCTCAGCTGAGGCTAAGTAAACAAAAGAGTGAGCAGGTGAAAAACCCATTCAACTAGTTAATCACTGGCTGCCTCTCCCTGCCCAGCACTGAAACTGAGGGGATTCTAGTAACCCCAGGGGACTGGGTGGTTATATTCGCCACAACCAGATGAATGATTGTCCACAGTCATAGCTCCATCCAGCACATGGCCATCCTACGCTCTGTGTTACCTACGGGGAGGTAGCACTACTTCTCCCCCACCATGTGCCAGGCACAGGCTGGTAACACTAGAGGAACAGAGGCCGGCTGATGAAACTTCAGCCCCTATCCTATTATCTATCTATGGATTCTCAGTGGCTCCAAGAAAACTGCTTGAAGCATACCTTAATAGGCAGCACTGGTGACCTCTATTGCAAATCAGAAACACCAACCTACTTATCCCCCTAGTCCTCTAGGGAAAATCCATCTAACTATGCTGCCTACTGGGGTAAGCCTGTCCCCCAGACTTCCCCAGGTACATGTGAACAACAAAAGGAAACATACATTACATTGCATTACATTTCCCAAAATGTCACACCTGTGAAGAAAATATGTTAACACCCTGTTAACCATAAACAATTCTAAAAACACAAAGAAAAGGGGAACTCGGATGAGTTCCAACATCCTGTTCTTCTCTTCTTTTATTCTTTTCTTCCTCAAGAACACCTGCAAGAGAAGAAAAACACAAAAACACATTCTGTATTCCACACAGTGCCTAAACCTCGGCCTAACACTAAAGAACCCCCAAAAATATTTTTTCTATAAAAGTACAAAATTAAAAAAATGGAAAGTAGACATTTTGACAACATATTTGGGGATGGGATTCCATACAGTGTGCCAACTAGTGGCAATATCACTGTTGCCCATATGCATTGTCCATTAACGAGTTTCTCCAAGGCTGAAGCCTGCTGAAGAACAGTTCTTGGACAGGACAGAGTCTGTATAGTACTGCAATCCAGGGGGAGAGTCTTTGATGAAAATGAAAGTTCCATGGATAGTCTTCAAATGTAGGATGTGTTGTACAAAGTCAGTTAATGTAAATACAAATGTTTTCTTGCCAGCTCCTTGAAGAACGAAAACAAATGATCATCATACTTCTATGAGCTGAGGACCTTCTCCCTTCAGACAAAATGGCATCTTTGGATACTGCTGGGTTGATGACACAGGAAAACTGCTGAGTAGATGTCATCTGGAAAACCAAATGATGAAACAGGAAAACTGCTGGCCTGGTGTCCTCTGGAAGGCCAGATGATGGAACAGGAAAACTGCTGGGATGACAAATCTGGATACACCAGAAGAAATCCTGGAATACCAGAAGAGTTGCATCTTCCTCCATAGATACTGCTACTTCAGATGACAGACACTGTTCTGCCACTGCTCACTTCCTTAAGACAAGCTAGGCATATTCACAGGGAGTGGCACCATTAAGGGTAGTACCAATCAGGGGGTGGGACAAGGACTATGACTCTGTCTGCGCGTTCCAAGTTGATGTTGTGAAATGTCTCATTCCCAGCCCCATCCACAATTTGCACAGTGTCCATAAACATAGTCCTGCCCAATCTCCAGAATCTAAGGTGATCACTGATGGTTTTGTCCCTTATAAATTCTGCTGCACCAGGGTGCTAATTCTTACTCGCCTCTTCCATTAGCCAGTACTGCCTGTTCTGTTCAATTTGATCCCAGAGGCAGTGGGGAAAGGTAGGAAAGGACTTCCCATATCTGGTGTCAGCCCTTCTACATATCACTCTCCTCTTTACTATTCTTTACTAGTCTGCAGCCCATGGTCTGTCTTGGGTGTAGCCAGTCCTGGTCAAGCCAGTGTCTCAAAGTTAAAGAACAAAAAAACTTGTCCCCCACTATCTCTATGGACAAGTTGCTAGAGCATTCTCCAACTGTCTCTGGCTCCTCTAGGGAAAGAGCTTGAGGCAACTCACAGGAGACCTCAACTTGAAGATACCCTTCTTAATCCTCCTCTTTCTCACTCATTATCTGTGCCCAAGAGTGAGCAAACATCTTCACTCCTGAGACATTCCATTTCTCACTGGGTGTGGAGGTAGACACCTTCCAATTCAATGTCTCTTGCAATTCGTCCTCCTCCATGAGGCTAGAACTCAGACCCTGATTGCACAGGTCCACTAATCCCTCTGTTGTACTGTCCATCTGGGACACAGGCATGGAAACCTCTTTCTCTGTTCCTGCCCTTGCAGTGGATCAGCATCAATTTTACTTGCTCCTTCTGTAACACACTCTGAAGAAGTTTCCCCAACATGTTCAATCTAGAGCTGCATACTGCTGCAGGTGGGGTCCCCTGCCAAGGTCCACATGGGAGCCAATCAAATTCTTGTTGCCCTCTCTGGCACTGCACCCCTGCTCATTCCAAACTTCACAAGACAGTCTGAGCAATGATATATCAGAAACACATCCCTTCCAGCCTTTAGGCACACAATGTATAGTCTCACTGGATAGCGAGGGATTGCTACATCTGGGGGTAACCTTTCACCACAGTAGGCTCTCTCAACCTCTCTTAGTGCTACCACCTCCTCAGCAAATATAGAGCAGGCATAATCCAGGTAGTGGGGAATTCCTGAAGCAATGTCTAAAAGCAAACACACAAACTTTTTGTTACTGAATTGCTCACTAGTCACATATTGGCTCACAAAATGGCTCCCTACTGCTGTGTTTACATTGCTGACCCTACCCTGTAAGGGTGTTGGTAACTTTTCTCATGCATCAAAGTCTGTTCACTTGCTCAAAATTTATTTATTTAGTTTTTGTTGACCGGGTAAGTGCACTAGACAAATTCTGCCTATTTTCAGGCTCGACCCGGGGGGGATACAGATGAATATCAACTGTCCTTGAACCAGATTAAGCTGTTGGTGACATTTTTAGTGCATGAGGGAAATTTGACCAGGGGAAATTCTCCTACTCTGACAGTAGAGGGATTTGCTGACTGAGAGCCATGGCCACTTTGAGTGGAGCTCCAGTGGAGCAGGATGTCCCAAATGAAAGGGAGAGAACCCTTCTTGCTAGTGAGTCATTGGATGACTCTGAAGTTTTTATGGACGTTATTTCAGACTTGAAAGAGATTTGTGAATTGGAGATATTTATTTCAACTGAGGATCTGTGGCTGCAAAAGTCCGAAGTTGATATACCTCCTGAGAAATCCACAGAAACTGCATTACAACAATCTCTACAAGAATTATTGTCTAAAGAAAATGAGAGACACTCTTTGGAAAAGGAACGTTTGATGGAGCAGCTCGCTCACATACAGAATGACTCACCGACTGTCAGAACTCCTGGCCCGCTTGTCACCGGGCCTGCAATACAGGATGACAGGGCAGCTACGGGAGAAGCAGCGGAGCTGGGTGAGTCAGTTCTAATTACCTCTACTGAGACTGCTTCTGTAGTAACTGAGGTGCAAACCTCTACGGCTGGCAGCAAAGGAGTGCAGTCACTTGTGCCAAAAGCCAGTAGATTCAAAGCTCAAAACTGTTCCTGGTTCAGATATGCCCAGTACAGTCCCTGATAATGTTAAACCACTCAAAGCAAATACAGAACTAACAAGGCCTATGACTCAGGTGAGTTCTGACATCTCCACTGAGCTGTCTGGCTTGAACCTCTCTAAAACAGCTGGGTTCGTTCTGTGGAATGCCATGTCGGCTTCAATTTCTGCTGACCATGCTAACACAGTGACTAACCAGACTTCACCCTCAAAACAAAAAGGAATAACTGTATTTAATTTTTCCTAAGATGCTGAATCTCGATCTAGGATGAGAGAGGACAACAAAATTAAGTGTGCGACCCAAACAATTACAAATAGAAATATTTTTATGACAGCACCGCCAAAAGTATTGCAACCTGACCAAAAGCATCAGAATTCTGAGGCCCTGACTGCTTTTCAAGTGGAGGCATAATGAACATCCATTACCTGCCGTGACTCCAGGTGAGACCTGGTCCCCCCCAGAAGGCATTGAGTGAGACTGGTTGGATGCAGAACACTCATGGAACTTGGATTCCCACCCCTGATTGGGACCCTATGCTCAATTTTTCCCAAACTTCACCTGCATGGTACCCTAAAGTACTGCATCCTGCTGCACATTCAGATTTAGTACCTACAAACTCTATAAGTGGTAATCCGATATTTAATGAATCTGCATCTGCTTTAAACCCTCAAATACCTGCCATACTGCCTCATACCATTAATTTGGCTTCAGAGATACCTCTCCCTGAGGAGGAAAAACTTCAAAATCCAACGGAGACACAAAAAACGCTTCTCTCAGAATTTTTGTCTAAAATCAGAAAAGAAGCAGCCCCAAGGATAAATGCTGTCCACATCAGGTATAAAGGAGGTCTTGAAGTTCGTCCTGACAGGCATGATGTGGGCAAATTATTACTGAAGGATTCTCTGCACTTCTCCCCGAGAGAAGTCTTTGCCTTCATTAACATTTCGGGGAGGACAATTTTGATGTTAGCTTCCGATCTGCTTATGCCCTTGACTTATTTTGGGAGAGGTATAACCAAGTTAACTTCTCTCCTACATGGACCCCCTTTCTGGTTATCCCCTTAACCAAACCACTGATAAAATATGTTACTGTAATGTTCCAAAATGAGGGAGTCCATGTAGAAGATATAACCTACTGGCTTAGCCAGAAATGTGATGTAATGAGTCCTCCGGAAGCTGTATTAGACATTGAAATGTTTTGGACTGGGGGTTGGCGCTATAAAGTTAAACTGAGACAGACTGAATCTGGCATTGAACATATCCCTAATTCTTTTTTGTTGGGATGTGATGGAGGTGTTTGTTTCTATGCTGGTCAGCCTTGGGCCTGTTACAAGTGTGGATCCAGAACCCACCTTTCTAATTCATGTGACAGGCCTAGGTGCGATAACTGTGAGGAAATTGGACATATTGCTTTTCAGTGTGCAAATCACACTAGGAGTGATCTCTGTGAAGATACTGGTCATGTTTTTTCTGAATGTTCTTGGGCTGCTTGGAACAAAGCTACTTGTCTAAGCCCTGATCTCCTTATACAGTAAGCACAGGACTCCATTTCCCACCAGCCTACTACATCCTTAGTCCCTGACCCTCTTTCTGGTATTCCTCTGGAGGACCCCGCCACCTCCTCTCTCTTTTGATCTTACTTCAGGAGTGAAAGTAGATTCATCCCCCCCCTTTACTACCACTTTTTTAGCTTTGCCTCCTGACCCCTCATTACCAGTGTGTTACACTGACCCTGTAGAAGCTGTTTCTGGCCCCTCAAGTCAACCATCTTCTGCCACTTTACCTGTCCGTAGATCAACTAGGAATCTAAAGGTGGGACCAGTTCAACCCCTTGTAGAAATAGATTCCAAAAACCCCTTTTCTGTCCTAGCCACCCAATGAGGGGATTCTGAGATGGATTTGGGGAATTCTGATTCTCAGTCTACTAAAACAGAAAATAGTATCAGTCTGCAGCACAAAGCAGATTATAAAGAAAAGAAAAAGAAAAGGAGGAAGAAAGAGTCACGAGCTCTGGACATTACTTACATAAATGGCTCCTTTTAGTACAAGTTCCTTGAATGTTCGTAGCCTGTTGAATTTTAGAAGGAGACATGTACTATATACTCATATTCATGATAATGCTTTTGATATTTGTTTTTTGCAAAAAAAAGTAGATGTTTTCCAGTGATTAGGCTAGGCTTTTCCAAAGGGAATGGGTTTGGGGACCCTCTTACTGGTCATTTGGCACAGCAACTGCCGACGGTATAGGTTTTTTATTTAACTCATTTGATTTTACTCATATTAAACTGGTTGATTTAGTTCCAGGGAGAGCTTTAATATTAGATGGTGTATGGAAAATGATGCACTGCAGATTAATTAATATTTATGGCTCGCAGGTCAAATCTGAACGTGAGGCCCTTTTTGACAGTCTGGGGCCTTACTTACTTATCCTTATATAAGGTTTTTTTTATGTGGAGATTTTAATTGCAGTTTAAAATCCACTTCTGGTGGTACATTGAATCTCAGGAAAAAGGTATATTGTGATTCAAATGCATTGCAAAAGTTAATAGAGACAGCTGATCTATTAAACTGTAGTATCTAACAGAATTCTGGGCCCAAGTTTACTTTTCAAAGGAATAAATTCACTTCCACCATTGATTAAGTATTTATATCTAAATCTTTACCAAAATGTTAGTTTCAGACTTGTTTTACTGATTTTTATGATCATCTATTGTTGCTTTGTTCCTTTTCTAATGTTCCATACCAGCCTCATGTCAGGCCAAGATGGAAATTAAATTCTTCCATCTTATCTGACCAATGAATAAGGAATCAAATCACTGATATATTAAAGGCTCAATTATCTGTTATTTTTTTATATGAGGATTTAGGGGATTGGTGGGATAATTCTAAAGCAGATTTTAAAACCTGTTTTTTAAAACATGGGAAATATAGTGAAAACATTACATTTCTTACCTATCTAAAACTGAGACAACAGCTTCAGAATCTATATTCTATGGCTAATACCTCTAGACTAGACTATTCAGACCAAATTTCTTCACTTAAAAAAGAAATTACAAAATACCAGTATGATAGGGCACAGACTATGAAGGCCCTGTTTCAAACTGGGACAAGAAAGTCTCCCCACGGAGATCCATTTGAAGCATTTAAAAAATGAAAGATTTCACCTTTTTAGACTCTCTGCTCAACAGTAAAGGGAATAAGAGGCATTAAATAAGGTTATTAAAGATTTTATTTCTTCCCATATTCCTTCAGACCCTCCTTCAGAGGATGCTACAAAGCAATTTTTGCACACAATATCTATTCCTGGAGTTCTAGATAGCAAAGTTGATTTGATACAACCTATAACCACCTCTGAAATTGAACAGGCTATTAAGTCTTTGTAAAATCATACATCACCTGGTTCAGATGGACTGACAAATGAATTTTATAAGAGATTTTCAAAACCACTGTCTATTTGTTTAGAATTTTTTTTTTACAGCTTCCTACTGTATTCCTTTATGGTTTATGGAAGGTTTCTTGATCATTTTGTTTAAATCCGGGGATAAGTCTTCCATTGATAATTAGAGGCCAATTACACTTTTGAACTCTGATTATAAAATATTGGCTATTGTCCTTAACACCAGACTTAAGCATTATGCAAACCTGGTATTATCACCTTTACAGTTTTGTGGTTTACCTAATTGAAAGATTCAACAAGCCTTGATGATCATTAGAGACCTTATTGACTACGTCTCCTCACAAGGGGGAACTGGGTGCATCATTTCTGTAGATCAATATAAAGCATTCAACAGGGTTTCTCATCCCTTCCTTTTTTAACCTTACAAGCATATGGTATCCCACTATAAGTAATACAGTGGCTTAAGTCCTTATATCATGGGGCAGTAATTCACCCGGTAATTAGACACTAAATTACAGAAGGTTTTTTTATAAAGACAGGAGTCCGGCAAGGTTGCCTCCTTTGTCCTCTCCTGTATATATTCACATTGGACCCCCGATTCATCTTTTGACGGATAACCCGAAATGGCTGGGAATGGCAGGGCTGGATAACATTAAAGTGTCTTACATTCATGCTTATGCGGATGACATTTGTTTATTTTTTTCTAACTATACACAAGTCCCCCTTTTTTTTAGAATCCATGAATATTTATTCTGTTTTCCCTAATTCCAGATTGAATACAGCAAAGAGCACAGGTTTGTTTATTGGTTCTCACTTTCCAGCTCCTGTTATTGTAGAAAGGATATTACTTTCTTCAGAACATCTGAAAATCTTAGGCATCTATTTTGGTGCACAAAATATTCCCTCTTTTAATTGAGATTCTACATTGGCTCGCTTAAATGTATACAGATTATTAAATGATTTATTATCCCTATGATACTGTATACCGCTATGATCTTCCCACCTCCCATACAATTAGAAACCAAGTTATATAGTCTTTTTTTCAGATGCTATGAGGGAAATAGGCTGAACCCCATTAAACGGCAGTATACATACTTATGGAAGGAGAAAGGTGGTCTTGGTATGGTAGACCCTGTGGTTTTCTTTCACACTTTGTTTTTTTCTCAGTCCCTCAAATGTGGTCTGATGTCTGGAGATATGATGCATTCTTACTGGATTAAAATAAACCTGTCCCACTATCTCACCAAATGGCAGACCACTCCCTCTAAACTGACTGGTTGTCTACATATTCCACAATGGTTCATACCTGCTGCCCAAAAACTATACCAATGGGGTTTAAGGCCACAACAAATTATTGGAAATTCAGGGCCCCAGCTATATAAAATAGTCATGTCTTCGATTCATTCCACTGAACCCTGTTTCAAAAATTGACCAGCTTCCCATAATTCAGGAGTTCTGTCCCAATTAACCAATCCAAGAATCCCTGTTCAGATGTGGGAATTTCTTTGGATAGCAGTTTACAGAAGGATTAATATAAGAGGGAATGCAAAATATAAAGCTAAAACTGAAAGGAATTGTCCTTATGACTCTTGTATTAATCAAGAGGAAACTATGGAATATGTTTTTATTTCATTGTTCCTATGCGACATCTTTATGGGATTACCTTGCCACCAAATGGAGTATGGGTTGGTTAAGGAACATGCATTAATAACCTGGTATTGGGGCAATTTTATAATCTAGGGACTCATTATTCTAAAGAAACGTTGGTTGTCTTTTGTTGTTGTCTAAAATTTTATCTCTGGCAAGCTAGATGTCAGTGGGTGTTATACCAAAGATTTATGTCATATGACACAGTAGGAAATCTTATACAGCCAGCTATAGAAAAAGTGTATATTTCAGATGTAACGGTACATACATCCAAAAAGGTTTCTACTTAGTGGAAAGGGTTTCCTATGTTCATTAAGTATAAATAATTGATCTTTCACGACTAGGGGAATAAAGGGAATTTAGATTAGATTTACTGGTTTAACTGTTTATATTAATTGAGTGAATATATTGTAATTTGGTTTGATAGGTTCTTTTTTTGGAACATTGTGAAAGTTTTCTGTTATTTTTTGTGTGATTTAACACAGGTTTCTCTTTCCTTTTCCTTTATATAAATTTGTTTTTCTTTATATTACTGTAAATTTACATGTTTTTGACAGATATGATCTTTGATGTTATTACAACAAAAATGCCCCTACTCTTTTTGAGAAGTGCCATGGGATCTTTAACATTCACTTGAACTACCACCAGAACAGGCAGATGGGACCTCGGTTTATCTTCTCATCCAAAAGATGACACCTCAGGAATGCAGCACCCCCCTCATGCTGCACTGCAGTGTCAATATTGGGATATTAACCCAAATGCCTAGTGTGAGGCTAGAACCCACAGCCTTCTGATCGCCTGGCCTCAGAGGTAAGTGTGCTACCTGCTGAGCCACTGACACTGACACTGAAAATGGTGTTTCCAACCTTTCTGGCTACAGAATTTACTTTAAACTGCAATCAATTGCTTTGCTGGTACATTTTAACACATTTATATGAATTTCTAAACTGGTAACTTGACTCTGTGAATAGCATTAATTCAGGAAAACTATTTACACATGCTTTAAGTCACTTTTAAGCCCCACAGTCTTTCTTTGCACAGGATTGGCTGTTTGCTGCATCCTCCATATACAACTCACAATCCTGCTGCTTAGAAAATGTTACTGTTGCTGAAACCATTTATCATTGCTCACAGTCTGTGCTCAGAATTTCTGTTTGTTGCCCTGCTACTACAACCTGCAGTCCTTCCTTGCACAAAAATCACACTTCTTGCACACAGGTTCTGGCTTGATAATCAATCACACACAGTTTGTTTGTACAATTTACTTGTTTACTCAGTGAATTCAGCAGCTGGTTCCCTCTGTTGAAAAATTTTGGCCTGCTGCCAATCTAGGAAGGCATCCGGGGTGAAACAGGCTGGTGGTCCCGCCGATCATAGCCACAAATGCCTTCACTACTCTCCAGTTGGTCAGACAATGGGTTGAGCCCGAAAGTACACTGTACTGGTCTGTTTACTAACGTTTAAAATGCTCATAAGCCCCTTGATGGGTGATTCTGGTCTAATCAGCTCACACTCCACTCTCTCTCTCCTCCACTCTCTGCAGCACCCAGATGTTGACTAGGGGGTGGGACTGGATGCAGCCGCACCAACCATTCAATGCCATGCAAATGAGCCTCTCTCTCTCTCTCTCTCCCCTTGTTTGCTTTTCCTTCATGGCGATTATCAAGCAGGCGCAAATGTAAACTGCAAACTGTAATTTTTTTTTCTTGGCTGCAATTTCAGTGGCAGGAGCGCCGTTTTGACCATGTTTACCACAGTTCCTGGACAATTTCTCTAGCAACACCCCCAATTTGCACACTAAGCACATGAAACGTCCAGGGCACATATCTGAATCTGTTCCTCAAAGTCATCAATACTTTTGGCACTTGAAAATTGCATTTTAAAAGTTATTTAAGCATTTTTGATGCAGAGACCAGAACACACACTTCAATGCCTTACTGTCCATTACAAGATGAAAACACACAAGCAGTACTCTGTTCTTTTACTGTACTGGAAGGCACACAAGCAGCACATTTGGGTGGCATTTTTCTGGGCACAAATCCTCTTGTCCAAAGCTTCCTTTCTGTTTGGGCTACACTGCCACCAGACAGAAAGATGCTAGACATGCCCTCAGCAAAATCTCTCTGGTTCTCTCCCAAAATTAAACATCCTGGATGATCCCCCAATTTTTGTAATCACCCCCCAATACTTTGGACTGTTAGCTACCCCTGCCACCCATGCTAGACATATTCTTCTGGAGGGGTACCCAGTAAATCCACACACAAGAAGCAATAATGTAACTGTCCAAACCAAAGTAGGGGTTCTTGAGTGTGACTTTATTCCAAAAAATGGTTTTCTAAGCAAGGGTGGACCCCCAAGGTTTCCACATCGTGGCACTAGGAACCTGCAGAATAACAAAATGTCTGTATCCGACAGAAAAATTTTTGCATTCCCACACTGTAGCACGTTGAACATCTTGTACTGGTATTCTCATATAGCATAGGACATTTAACATTTCCTCCAGTGGCACTGGCCACAACTGAACACACATTTACTGACATAACTCTTTCACTTTGTATTCCCACTTTTCACAGGACAGTTAACATTTCATCTGGTGGCACTGGCCACAACTAAATACACGTTTAAAGACAGAATTCTTTCACCTTGTATTCCCATTTGTCATAGGACATTTAACATTTCTTCAGTGGCACTGGCCACAACTGAACATTGCTTCTAGTGTCACTGGTACAACTGAGCATACATTTGGCTAATAACTAGCACAACCGACTTCAGGGGGTAAAATCCTATTCAGACATTGGCCCTATGTCTAAAGTAACCAGGCACCCTTACTGAACCTGTAGTCCTTAACGGGTTACTCCAGATGGGGGTCTGTCTGTGACAGGGTAGAATAGGATCCTGCCCCATTTGTTATGGAGAAAGTGTTTAAGTGCAAGGATCTTTCCTTTTTTGTCTCTTCTCTGTCTGATGGCACAACCAAATTTTCCTGTGAGTCTTCAGACTTGATCAACCTGACAGGCTCACAGTTCTTTGCCTCTCTCTGTCTCTCAGACCTCTCTTGCTGTCTGTCTTTTCCTCTCTTGCATATCTAGATCTGTTAATATAAAAATATGTGCAAATCATTGTATGGAAATGTAATTGATATTGAGATCCCTTGTGTTTGGAAAATATATAGTATTACTGTTGAAATGTATATATTTATAATTTGAGGTGACTGCAAAAAGCTGTTGAAAACTAGAGGTTACCTTAGTGCAAATCTTTGATCCTTTTGCAAAAGCTGTGCAGTAGCAGCCTCTTGGCTTAGGCACACAGTGTTTTAGCAACTCCTGCCTGATATTTACAAAAAAAGGATGCTTGCTAAGAATGGGGGTTGAAAGGACTTATAAGAAAGATGATTAGAAGAAAAAGGGACACAGAGACTGAAAGAAAAAACTACTGCATTTCTCCTCTGTACATAGTTATTCTGAACAAGTTTATTTTTCTTATGTTACTGATACTGTAAATAAATATTTTTGGTGAATTCTACAACTGATCATGGTTTCCCTATGCTTCCTGACCTGTGCCTTGACGACACTGCCCACCCTCTTCTTCCAAATCCATACCAAGCCATTCTTCAGAATTATACATTAAGCATCTTGAACACACTTGGATAAATGCTTATTGAATGAAACTTTGGCATCCAACATTTAAAACACTACACTGGTAGTGGAAGAACTAAAGTCCTGAACAATGTGATAAAGTCATACCTCTGGACATCACACATTTCAGTCAACTTTAAATGAGAACAGTCTCAAACCTCTGAATTCACAGAAGAATTGTGTATTTCCCTTTTAGCCAGAGAACACAACAGCAGAGGTACTTGCTTTCTGCAGCAAAAAGTGAGATCCTACTCACTGTTAGACATTACAGGTAACTTCAAAACATCCTGGATCAAAAGGGATTTCTCCTTGGATCCATCCACTAGCAGTCCTTGTCACCCTTCTGTGGATGAAAATCAGGAGATCCTGCTGTAGACAATGGTTTCCACCACTTCTCTTGGCAAACTGGAGAATATCAGGATGACAGTGAGAAAGCAGGGTTCTCAAATTCAGAGCAGTTCTCACTCCTCACACTTCAAACTGCTACTCTACATTGATTACTGTCTCAAGATTATAAACTGTCTCCTCACAGCTGGCTATGGCTTATGTTGCTTCCAGAGTTCCAAATCTTCCAGAGAGTTCCATCTTTTTTATCTCAGCTGAGGCCGAGTAACCAAAAGATTAGCAGGTGAAAAACCCATTTAACTAGTTAATCACCAGCTGCCTCTTCCTGCCTAGCACTGAAACTGAGGGGATTCTAGTAACTCCAGAGGACTGGGTGGTTACACATATACTATAACGCCCTCCTCCCTTCCCTGTCTCTCCTGAACATGAGAGTTGCCTGATACGGCCATGTCCCAGTCATGACTGTCAATGCAAAAGAGAAAAAACAAATGTAGATTCCTGCACTCTGGGTCATAATTCAAGACACAGTCAGCCAAGCTGCAGCCAAAAAATCCTTTAATAGAAGCAATCATCAATATACGTCAGGAGGACCCATCTTGCCTGCAGTGTACAGCCTTAGAATTTATAGGTCCATTGAAAAGAGGTGGGAATTGGGTTAATTTTGGACCATACTCCTTAACTTTGGTGTTTTTGCTTGGTGACTATATCGGTCACCTGCATCTCTATGTCATTGTCTTTGTCTCCTTCCTTGTTATATGGTTAGTGTTATGTGGCATCTCAGTGTTTTTTAATTTTAGGTCTCACCATGACTCTGAATCATTCCCAAGTTCAAATCCCATCACTTCTTCGCCAATGAAGAATTTCAGGGACACTCATACAGTGAGGGAATGTGTGATAAACTTATAATTACTGATGACCTGATTTATCAACTGGATTACCGGTCTCTTCAAATGCCATAATAACCAGATGTGGGGTTATTATGGTCCCAAAAGCCATAATAACCCAAGATCCGTCATTATGGCATTTCTCAAAACTTCCTCTCACTACAAGTGTCCATCAGCATCAGTGTTTTGTAGCATGCCACCATATTGGCCTTTAGTATGTGTATGTGGATGGGCCAAATGCATCTAAATAAATGGCAGCTACAATATTTCATTACCGAGGGCACTGGTGCTCGTGTCGCATTAAGTAAATGTCTGCCTTTCATCTCATCCTACTCACATGTACAGTAAGTTCTTATTTTTAAATTATCTGGATGATTTCGCTTTTTTTGCAACAAAAAAAATTATCTGGTTCATTCTGCCTTTGTTGCACTCAGTTAGGGCTTCGGTCAGCCCCAGCATGAGTTCCAGTGTGGGTCTCACTAGTTTTCTGCCTGCAACAGCACCATTTTTTAAAAAGAAAAAAAAATAAACAAAAGAATAAATGTCCTTACTGGTTCAGGGAGTGTGTCTGTGTGTGTGTGTGTGTGTGTGTGTGTGTGTGTGTGTGTGTGTGTGTGTGTGTGTCTGAGTCTGTGGCAGTATGACACAACTAGCATTCACTCCCTGTACCAGCAATTATAATAAATAAAGGATAGGCAAGTATTTGTGTTATGGATTTTTTTACACATCCTCAGTGTGTGATGACCTCATAAACCTCTCAAGCTTCACTGACGAGGTTTATGGGTCATCACACACCTTGGGTGTGTAAAACAAATCCATAACATACACTTGCCTATCCATTATTCTCTGTATAATAAACTTTATTAATTGGGAAATATTATTTTGATTCACAGAGACCTTTTCAGTGTAGTTCTCTTTCTTTTTCCATTTGCCCCTTACCCTGCCCCCCCAAGTTACCTTATGGGGCTTTAGCATCTTTATAAATTTGATGGTCTACTTTTGACATATTAGCCTGTACTTAACAGTTCATATACATGTATGGGAACTGTTTTGTGATGTTTTCTTTGTAATGTTTCTTTTGAAAATCACTTTAAGTGTTTTTTTTTATGAACTGTCTCTTTAATGTGATGTTTTTCACAGCTGTGGGCATAGCCCAGCAGACATTTTGCATTCAGAAAAGGGCTGATGTCATTTTTCCTACCAAACAACATGACAGAGTGTTAAAAATAGAGTCCACCACTGAAACCTCATTACTACACTGCATATGTGTGTATAGGAAGCTGTAGAGCATTATTTTTCCAGTGGCTTGAGGGGTTAATTGAGCTCACAGAAAGTTAACTCATTATCTTCTGGCAGTCATTCTGTGTCAGATTACCAATGGATAGTACAGACACCATAGAAAGCTATTGGAAGTAGAATGGGTTAAACACTTCCTGGAGCTTGCTGCTTAACAAATAAGCTCTGCTGTGCCCTCAGCCCCCTATGGACACCTCATTAAGCCATTTGACACCACCATCCTAAGAGCAATCATTCTGCTACTTTGCAGGACATTCCATAGCAAAGAGTCCCAGTGATGCCTGTTTCCAAATAATACACCAACTTCATTTTCTCAGGCAGGCAGTTAAGGGCTACTGTCTATATTCTACTGAATGTTCTTAACCTGCAATTTGTGACTATAGGTGTTTACAACTCAATGATAGTAACCTCATTTGCTTCACTTGCAAACGGGTTGGCATCTGTGTGTCAAATTTTTGCTTGAATTATGTTACACATAAAATATAATCAGTTCATAACATGCTGTATTGTAATTAAATGAACTGATAAATGGAAGCTTTGGTTTATTTTACAAATTAATTTTTCCTGATCATGGATATACTAAAATAAAAAATGTATTAATAAAATGTTTAAAAATAAGGAGTTTAGCAGTAATTTAGTTGATGTGGTGTAAAGAGCTGCTCCCTTGAAAATTATATGGTTGGGGGGGACTGCCACAAGCAGAATGGAACTTCATGGATCGGGTAGCTCATGGCAGCAGAAGAGGCATGATGGCATTAAAAGCTTAATGGTGTGGTTGTAGAGTCACCAATATTTGAGCATGACTTTGGTAAAGGACCAAGTGTGACTTGGGGGTTGGGGGATCATCAAGAGTCGAATGAGTCTTTGTATTTTTGGCATAATGGCTTTCTGAAACTTCAACCTTCAGTTGGTTAGACTCTGCATCCATCTGTACAGTATGTTACTAAGCCACATGCAGTGGTGCATGGGTAAAAACCAGATCACCAGACCTGGACCAGAGTTGTAAAATCTGGACTGGGCACAGCTTGTGCAAATATTGCTGATCCACTCACAGCATCTGATCTGGTCTGGCTTTTACTTATCTGGTCTGGTTCTGACAGTTCCGTTTTCAACCATGCCGAGGAAGAGTTGAAAAATAGACTTCCAGGAGTGGACCAGATATGTAAAAGTTGGACTGAACAGTGCAGCTAGAATGACCAGACCAGCAGTATTTGTGCAAACTGCACCCAGTATGGCCAGTTTGGATTTTTACAGAACTGCTGTGGTTCAGGTCTGTCAGTCCAGGTTTTAATCAATCAATCTTTATTTTATACCGAAAGGTATGTAAGCAAAAATGCCCATTTACACAAATGTCCAGTTAAGCATAAAAAGAGAACAGAACACCAGGTCAAACAATTACATAGTAAAATACAGTATAAACAGGTCTAACATGAACAGGTCTAATACAGAGATCTTGAGGGATACACAGAAGAAAGGGGAAGAAAATAAATAACATTGACAAATTTATAGCATGGGATATAGCTGGAGGTACAATTCAGGAACCTGAACAGTTGGGTGATGTGTCGAAAATAAGTGCAAGTCCTGCAGCACCCAGATCCTGCATAGAGATGAGCATTCCCACTGAGTGATCTGCCTAGGCCCCAAACACCGGGTCAAGGACTGTGCGCCGTGACAATCCTTCAACCCAGCCACATGGATCAGGCACCAGAAAAAGCTCAAAGCTCACTTGCTGGAGAAGTGCCTAGTTTTGATGGAAAAGGAGCTACAGAATCTGCAGGAAAAATCTTCTTCTCCAATTCCAGAACCCAAAAAGAAGAAAAAGGACAAGGAGAGGCACCAAGACCGGGATAGGTCTCTATCCACTTGGCGGTGATCATCGGGCACCACTGGCACTGGAGGGGCCTCCACTTCAGTAAGTACCCCTACTGCCAGGTCTACCACTCCAGTGGATCAGACCATGGCCTCCCTGCCTGCCTGCTTTACTCATGGTGTAGTCGGGGCACTTCTTGAATGATGGAACTCCTATTGTGCTCCTTAGGCCCATATCTTCTTCAGGTTCTGTCACCAGCAACCAGGTCAATAAGTCACTCCTCAGCCCCATCAAGGAGTGCATGGTCACAACTGGTATGCTGGACTCCAGCTCTGCTGTTGTCTGTATGGCACAGGCCAATAAGTCAGACATTAGCTCTTCTGATGTCTGCATAGCCTCGGCTGATAAGTCACTCCCCAGTTCTTCTGGGGACTGTACATCTGAAGCTCTCCCATCAGGGTCACAGGATACCCCAAAGTTGAGTTGAGCCAGCTGCTGGACCCCCAACAGTCTTAAGAGGGTTCCATGCTCCCACTGACCCAACCAGACCCTCCAGGCTTGCCTGAAGATCAAGAGCTGGAGGTGGGCACTAATCTGGAGGTTCCCCCACCTTCACTGTGTCAGTCTCTTCCTGGTTCATCCACTGGGCCTATTGTTAATGCCTCTGCAGATCTTCCATCGGGACCTCCTTAACCCAAGCCCCCTTGAACTCTGGCTCCCAAGATGACAGTCAGCCTTCCATCGGGTTCTACTCACACCCTGATGCCAAGTGACCCTTTGCCAGGTGACCCTTCACTGGGTCGGGGTATGTCTGACGCTCTGGCCATTCCTCAAACACTGTTTGACCTTCTGTCAGTCCCCCAACACTGAATCTTCTGGTGCCGGATATTACTGTGCCTGATCCAGTGCCAGCCAGATCCTTTGAATGTCCCTATGGGGCCGACGCCTGGTCCTTCTGAAACCTCCTGCCGGGCCTTCAGCTCTGCCTCTGGCTGGACCTATGGGCAAAGTTCCAGGCTATCTGCCCCCAGAATACCAAATGTACCCTTTGCCGGGGTATCCAATGCCTGGTAATCAACCCTATTATGTACCGGGGTACCAGATGCCATGCTATGTCTAATCAAGTGCTTCTTTCTTTCCCCTGCTTCTGTCAGGCTCAAGGACACCATCAATATCAGATGCCAGGCTATCCATTATACCAGTCTCTTCCTCCACCACCACCTCCTCCTCAGCCTCAGCATCTGCCTCCACAGCAACCTCAGGCTGATATCCAGGCAGTGTTTCAGACCCTGATTCGGGAGGCCAGGACTCAACTAGTCTTAGAACTTGACCATTGTAAACCAGTGGCAGCCTCTACTCATGCCTCCTTTCCAACGCCTAGATCAGTCTCTCCTGTGGATTCCCACCTTTCTGGAGAAGGCTCCTCTAGACACTAGGTCAGAGGTAAAACCCAGGACACTCGTCTAAAAAGGGTTCAGACCTCCAGAAGGCACTCTTTGGACTCTGACTCTGACTCATCCTCCAGCTCTGGCACGCATACATCTATAGATCCTCAGTCTAAGGAGTCTCCGAAGTCCCCTCTGGAGGAACCTTACTTTGCAGAACTCCTCATAACTATACAAAATGCCTGTGGCTGGGCTATCCAGGAACAGGATCCAAAGTGGAAAAAGCTTGCAGAGCATCTAGATATGACTGACACAGATCCTATGCCCATGCTGCCTTGGACTGGACCCCATAAAGACCTGACATCCACTATCTGGCAACAGCCTTCCTCCATTTCAAAAAAGGCAAATGGGGATGTACCGCACCCCAGATGGGGTCACACACCTTACTGGCCATCCTAATGCAGACTTGGTTGTTATCATGGTTGCCCATAACCGGTCCTCTAAACCTAAACATTGAGCATGTCTCCTCCTGATAAGGAATCTAAGCAGCTGGGAAATTTCAGTCACAAGATCCATTCCTCCTCCACTTGCACCTTCAGGTCCCTTAATTATGTGGCTCATATCGTTTCCTACCAGAAATCTTCCCTGGTCTCACTCGAGTCCGAGCCTGAAGCTATCCAGGACCAGGAGCTTAAGGCCAAGATTGCCAAGACAGTGAGAATGGCTAAAATCTCCTGTTGTTATGCCCTGCAGGCCACTTATGACACAGTAGACTCAGGTGCTTGCACCACAGCCACTGCTGGCTGCATTAGGTAACATTCATGGCTCAGGATTGCTGGCCTGGCACAAGACATCCAAACCTCCATCCTGGATGCTCCTTTCAGGGGATCCGTGTTATTCAGAGGTGACATCAAGGATATTATCACTGAACTGCAGGACCATGATAAATCCATCCGCGATGTCAGCTTCATGTACTGAGGAGCTTACAAAGGCAAACAGCCTTTTCTTCGGCAACAGAGACACCAGACCAAAGAGGCCCCTGCCAAACACCAGGCCAAATGCTGGTATCCAGCATCAGGAAACCCTACTCCACCTGCCAAGTCCCAGAAGCCCCCTGGAGGAGCTGCCGGCCCCCTCCCCTCAGCCTCCTGACTCATGGGGGACACCCCTGCCTCCTCCAGATCCTCTACGGGAACCAGTTTGGGGGGAGATTTGCCCTCCACCTTCCAGGGTCACATGATATAACCAGAGACTCATGGGTCCTTCAGTTAATTTATTTATTTATTTGAAAGTATCGGAATTACAAACCTTTGAGTCATGGACTCATTTCCAAAGGCTCCATGTCAGTTAACAATAGACAACATAATACAGTACATCAATACAGTTAACAGTACAGAGTGAAAGCAGTTGCAGCATTCTATTAGCATAGCACTTTAGTTACAGCGTAGTAACTGTCAGCTGACATTAGCAGTGCACAGCAAATGGTGAGTACCTATAAGGCGGCCTATACAGAGTGTTAGTTAAACAGATCAATAAGTTACAAAGACAAGTTACTGGTCCCAAGTAATAGAGCAGTCTAGAGGTTAGACTTTGTCACTGTGCAGGCGCAGTTGAGATATCACTACAGATGCAGTGCTGTGGTGGTACTCCTAATGATTGGTTAAGTGGTGGGCCTATCAGGATTCTTCATGGGTATTAGCTTGGCTCATGGGAGACAGGGTGTGGCCTTAACCTAGTGTAGACAGGTACAGGTGTGGGTGGTGAGGTCACTTTGGAGGCACCAAGCTTGGGGTGACAGGTGACCAATGGGGGTAGGGAGTTAAACCAAGTTGGGGCCCTGACTGGAAAAGACCTCTGGGCTAGGGTTTATCCTAACCCTAGGGATGGCCATTGATGATGTATCTGAACTTCAAGTGTGGACCATGGGGGTGGTAGTGATTAGGGAGGCCAAGACTCACGGAGGTGTTAGTCCAAGGAGAAATATTTTGGCCATGAGGCAGGCCTGGTACAGGAGCCTTTCCTCAAAATTGAGAATCTGGGTGAGGGAGTAGAGGGTGCATGTGTGCATTGTTTGGTCTGCACTGGACAGGAGCCTGCAGGCTTTGTTGATAACCACTTTTATTTTGTTGATAGCTGTGGCATCTGCAGCAGCGTAGACCAGTAGTCTATAGTCAACCAGGGACATGACAGATGAGGTGATGGCTAGTAACAGGGCTTCAGGTGGTAGCCAGTCTTTGTGGTGGTATAGTAGGCCGATACACACATTAGTTGCAGATGTGAGTATGTTGATGAGTGTGTGAAAGGTGAGATCAGGGTCAGAGATAACCTCCAGGTATTTATATGATGAGACCTGCTCAAAGGGGTTTAGGTAACTGGAAAGGATATGCAGGTGAGCATTTTTTAAGTTGCTTTGGTGGTGTGCAAATAGCATGATCTTGTTTTTTTTTCAGGTTCAGGACTAGCCTACACCCAGTGAACCAGTGCTCGTCCTGGCTGACTAAGTGCTGAAGTGAGGCCTGTAGACTGGTAGGGTTGGTGTGGGAGGCATAGAGGATGGTGTCGTCAGCATATAGTAGGACCTTTCCTGGGCATGAGGTAGGAAGAGCACTGAGAAACAGACTAAAAAGTAACGGCCCCAGAATGGAGCCCTAAGAAACTCCAGAGAGGATGGGGCGGGTGCAGGATAGTGTTGAATTTATCCTCACGCATTGTGTCCTGGACATCAGGTAACTTGACAGCCAGTCCAGGGGTCCTTGTGAGAAACCCATTTGCAGGAGGGTGTCAAGCAGGAGGGGGTGATTGACCATGTCAAAGGCCTTGGATAGGTCAATAAACATGGCTCCTGCCAGTTGTCCCTTGTCTAGTGCAAAGTAGATGTGATTTGGAAATTCTAGGAGGGCCATGGTGGTGCTATGTCCTGCACAGAATCCGTGTTGCTCTTTGCAGAGCAGGTTATGGGTTTTTAGGTAGTTTGTCAGCTCATCTGCAACTACCTTTTCTAGGGCTTTAGAAAGAGGGGGGAGAATGGAAATTGGTCATTAGTTTCCAGGTGATAGGTGATTCCCTTCTTTGTGGATGGGTGTTACAACTGCATTTTTCCACTTTTTGGGGGACTGTCTGAGGAAGAGGGAACAGTTTAGCAGGCCAGTGAGTGAGACGAGCAGTACATCCAGAGCCAGGCAGAGGAGTTTAATATTCAGGTGGTCACTTAGGGGGCTGTACCCATTTAAGGCCTTGGCAAGGTAAGGCTCTGCTTCCTGAGGGGAATAGTCCGGAGATAGAAAGGTGGACGTGGGAGGTGGGGGTGGGTCAGAGATGGGTATGGGGATGAAAAAATTGTGGGGGAGTACTGAGCTTAGGTCCATAAAGCTGGCGTTGAGAGTGCTGGCAATTTCCTTCAGGTCAGTGGTAATTGAGCTATTCATTATGATCTGGCAGGGGGGGTGTGGTCCATGGTTTGCCATTTAAGGTTTTTATGTTATCCCAGAATTTATGAGATGATCCCCAGGAGGCAGTTAATGTGGCCCTGTAGTGTTCAGCTTTCACCTTGCAAAAGGCCCAGGTGCATCTCTTCTGTTCAGCTCAGTAGGCCTGCATGTCTGCAGGCTTGCCTGAGCCAGAGGCTCTATGCCATAAGTTGTCCCTGTTTTTGAGCTGCTGGATGAGGGATGGTGTTATCCAGGGTGCATTTTGCCATTTGGTGTGGGACTTTTTTAAGGGGGCAAAGGTGTCACAGGGCAGGGTGAAGGAGTTGTAGAAGTAGTCTAGCACTACATCCACGGTGGTGGCCTGGTATACTGGGGTCCAGCCACAGGCGCCATTTTTTGAATTTAATTGTGGTGCCTGTAGAAAGAAACTCTGCTTCCACTGTCTGCTTGCTTAACGTCGGCACAGGTGTGCTGATAGTTTTATTTCAGTGCTTAATCTGCTAAATCTACGCATTTTAGAGCAAGCTGGAAGGAGCTTTAAGAACCTAGTCTATGCCTTTTATAGCAAGCTGGAAGGAGCTTTAAGAATTCAGTCTATGCCTTTCTCTGTGTGTTAGCGTGCTATTAATTTTAATTCAGTGCTTAATCTGCTAAATCTATGCATTTTAGAACAAGCTGGAAGGAGCTTTAAGAACCTAGTCTATGCCTTTTATAACAAGCTGGAAGGAGCTTAAAGAACCTATCTCAACCTTTTACCCCTCTCCCTCCTTGAAAGCCCTTACAGTAATGAAATTTAGTGAGTGCTTTCTGATTAAGGGTTAGTTGGAGGGGAAATCCCGCTCTTCACAGAAACTTATTTTGCAATTACTAGCAACGCTAAGAAGAACACAATTTTGGGGAAACGCTTTATAAACGGCTGCCTGAAAATAAAAACACCTCTGGTCCTACACATTCTTCTAGCCTTTAGCAACCTCTGGGATTTATTTACAACTCTCCTTCACAACTCGGGGGACAGTAGCACTGTAGCTGGGCCAATAAACAAGTCCCTCATACCTCTCTCAGAGCTCTTAACTCCACTCCTTTCCCTTCACAGGCAAGACAAGAGAGCAGGGTCACGAGGGCACAGGATCTTCAGCTGCCCTCCCCACAGAGTCGCCTAAATGACAGACCCCCGAGGCACAGGTACAAGGAACACGCGGAAGGAGCGCTGCTCTGATGCCACAGGCGCCATTTTTGAATTTAATTGTGGTGCCTGTAGAAGGAAGCTCTGTTTCCACTGTCTGCTTTCTTCTGCCCCGTCGGCACTGTGCGCCAGCTCACCACCACCCTCACCACCCTTGGTGAGCTCCTCCCTTTATAGGGAGTGTCACATGATTGTCCAAAACCTATCAGCCCACTTCTCCACTTGCAGCTTATCAGCTGTCACCACCAGAGGGCTTCCATCCAAAATCTTCCTCTTCCCAACTAAATTTCTAGCTAGAATGCTGCTGCTGCCAACTTTAATCATGCTCCTTCAACTGGGAAACAATTCCCCTCCACCAACTACCCTCTTATGCATAGAGCAGCCATCTCCAATGCCCCCATTTCTAACTCCACACCCCCACTACTATGCCTTCGGACACACGCTTGTTCTAGCTCCGGCAAATGTTCATTACAGCTGCATCAGTGCAACTTTTCTACCCCCTCAGTTTCACATGGGCCTTATGGTTCTAAGCACTTCCTCCTATCACCCCCACCAGCCCTTATCTCTCGAACCACAACTAATGTCTCTAAACCCCTGGGTCAAGCTTAAAAGCCTAATCACCCTTCTCCTACTCGTGTCTGGGGATATAGAGGCAAACCCTGGTCCCAACCCCTGTTTCTGCCACCAGCCCCTTTCTCTTTCCCAAAAGGCCTCCAGTATTCTTCATTTAAACACCTGCAGCCTCCTATCTAAATTCTCACTTATGCAACCACTGGTCTTAACCCTGCTCCCCGACATCCTAGTCATCTCAGAAACCTGGCTAAAACCGCATAATAATGATGCGGAGGTATCCCCACCAGGGTATGCCATAATCAGGTCTGACCGCCAAGGAAATAAGAGAGGCAGAGGCACAGCTATGTATATCACAAATAGCCGTCAGTTTTCTGTAGTGGACCTCCCTGTATCCCCTGGGAACATTGACGCACTACTCATAAAAATCTCCCTCCCCAGCTCAAACCCCATTTATGTGTCTGGCTCCTACTGCCCCCCCTGCACTCCGCCCGAGGCCATTCTCTCCCACTTGGGCAATCTACAATCACATGCAGCGGGGGGAGAACTTCATATCACTGGTGATTTCAACACAAACTGGATCGGTCCTGATAAAGCACTTCTAAAGACTAAAATTAAGGCACTATCTCTATCTCAGCTCATAACAGAACCCACCAGGCTAAACCACAAATCCCTAAATCACACCTTACTGGACTGGGCACACACCTCCCACCCACATAGACTAGTAAGTGCTGGCCTTCTACCAGATTGCATAAGTGACCATCATATGATCTATTTGATCAGGAAGGTTCACTGTCCCCCCGGCCCACCCCCAAAAACATTAGTCACCAGATCTTGTAACTCCCTTAACCTAGCCACTCTCCTATCTGACCTAAGACAGATAAACTGGTCCTTCATCCCTATGGTGCCCACCATTGACATAGCTTTCAAGGCTTGCAAAACAACCTTCCTTAAAGTCTGGGATAAACACGCCCCTCTACGAATGAAAAGAGTCCGCGGTGCACATCTACCCTGGATCTTGGCTGACATTCTCAAATTATGCCACACCAGGGACCACGCCTGGAAATTATATAAAAAGAGGGTCACACAGGCCTCCCTCATTATCTATAGATCCCTTCGAAACAAGTGTACAAATAGCATAAGACTAGCAAAAAAAAACTACTTCCAATCGACCTTTAACAAACATTTAAATCACCCAACGGATTTCTGGAAACCTCTTAAACCCTGCTCCCCCACCCAACTGGCTGCACCAACTCTACTAGACCAAGGTTCCCTTATCTCCGACCCTATCCAAGTAGCTGAAGTTTTTAACACTCACTTCGCCAGCTGTGCAAATAAGCTCCTATCCTCCCTACCCCACACCCACCACACGGCACCTCCCCTCAACACATGTGCCCCTCACTCTACTTCCTCTACCATACCGGTCTCCTTCCGCACAGTTACCCAAACCAATGTCTATTGCTCCCTTCGGTAGCTAAATCAAAACAAAGGGAAATGCCCCACTTTCATGGACACAAAAATGCTCTACCTCTCCGACCCAGCTATTGCTGCCCCTTTAGCCGACCTCTTCAATCTATCCTTCTCCCAGGGCAAATTACCTACAGACTGGAAGCTGGCCACTGTTATACCTCTGCCAAAAGCAGGTGACACCTCCTCCCCAGGCAATTACTGACCCATCTCCCTACTTCCTATCCTGGCCAAACTCCAGGAACATTTGGTCCTGTCCCAACTCACCCCGTACCTAGCAGCCTCCTCCTTTTTCACACCATTCCAATTGTGTTTCCGTAAATCCCACTCAACCACCACCTCCCTACTTCGGGTCACAGGCGACATCCTCACAAGCACGGACAAAGGTCACATCACCTCTGCCATTTTCATAGACCTAGCCAAGGCCTTCGACACAGTCTCCCACTCCCTACTACTTTCCAAACTCACCGCCACAGGGCTCTCTACCTCGGCCACAAACTGGTTCCATGACTACCTAGTAGGCAGGAGTCAGGTAGTCAAAATAGCATCTCACACCTCCCACCCTTTGCCTGTCCCAACTGGTGTCCTGCAAGGCTCAGTCCTGGGTCCCCTTCTCTTCTCCATTTTCCTGAACGACCTCCCAGCAGCATGCTCACACTCCTGTATACAGATGTATGCAGATGACACTGTCCTTTACTCCTCTGGTCCCACAGCCCTTAGCGTAGCTTCCCAACTCCAAGAAGATTTCAATGCTATCCAGAACTGGTTTAGGACAAACCAGCTATTTTTTAACTCCAAAAAATAAGTTTCGTTAACCTTTGGCACCCCTCAAAGACTCTCCCACCAAGATCCCTCCTCCCCTTTCAAAACCCTGGAAGGAACTCCCCTGGAAAACTGCACGAGCTTCAGATACCTGGGTGTATGGCTAGACCAACACCTTGATTTCTTTTCTCACATCACCTCTCTTCATAAGCGGTTACTCCCTAAACATGGAGTACTGTTCCAATACAAAAGCTGCCTCCCCGTACAAACAAGGCATGCCATTGTACAAAAAATGATCCTCCCCATAATTGACTACAGCGACATAATTTACTCCACCGCCCCGTGTCAGCTTTGGCCAGCCTAGACACCCTGTTCCACTCATTCTGCCGCTTCATCCTCGGCTGCCACAAATCAACCCACCACTGCGATCTCTATAGCTCGCTAACTCTACCATCCCTACATGACCGTAGACAAACCAACTGTGCCAGATTCGCAGCCAAATTCTGGTCCAACTCCCTCCCCCCCACCTGACCTCTGCTCTCTCCCAACAACCAGCACCTATATACACCCTTAGACGGGTTGACCATAAACTGCTCCATGTCCCATTTATGCACACATCCAAAGGACAGGCTGCTTTTAAGTACCGAATACCTCAGACCTGGAACACCATACCAGCCCCCATCTGCCACGCATCAAATACCTCCCTACAAAACAAGTTACTCCATACACATTTCACCTCCAGTTGCTCATGTATCAGATAAGAACTCTTACTTAAATGTCTCGCTGCTATATTCACATATGTACTGAACTGTAATCTTCCCTCTGTTTTCTCTATACTGTTTGTAAGTATCCTACCCCTGACTGTAATCCTTCCCCCAGCTATGTAATTTTTTCCACACAAATGTACTGTAACAATCCTTGTTTCAACTCTGTACTGTCTAAGCATTGCTAATATGCAAGTGGGTCCCGGCCCCCAGGTCACATCTGGAATCGAGCATGTTGCTCAGTATGCTTTCCTGGTAAAACTCATAAATAAATAAATAAATAAAAATAAATAGTCCCATTGAGCAAAATGTTGCTTGAATTTAGCAAGATTGCTGGAGCGGAGGTAGTGCCAGAGAGTGATGGTTGGAGCTGCTGAGGTTGCTTGCCTAACCATGTGAAAATTACTGAGGAGTGGTCACTGAGGGAGTCTGGTAGGACCACGATGTCCATAATTTTATGGGACCGGTTGGAGAGTATAATGTCCAGCAAGGTATGTGTGCCAGTGGCTGGGTTGTACCTAGTTGGTTGGGCCACCATTTGGTGGAGGTCAAGGGCTGCGAATGCACCTTTGGAGACAGCAGCCATGTTGTCAAACCAGTTTAGGTTGAGGTCACCCAGTAGGATGTGTTCAGACTTATGGGAGAGGCTGGCAATGTATTCTGTGATGGAGTGTAGTGCATGGGATTGTTTACGTGGTGGGATGTAAGCCACAGTGATTATAAGGGGAGTATTGGATGGGTCTGTTGTGATCTTTAGGGACATGGCATGGGCTCCATGGTCCAGAGCTGGTGGGGGTATAGCTTGGGCCAGTAGGGTGTGTCGCAAGCATATTGCACAGCCACCACCCTGTTTACCCACTCTGTCCATTCTGAAGAGTGAGTAACTGGGGAATGAGATGGAGGAGTCAGGGATGGTTTTGGAGAGCCAAGTCTCAACCAGTGCGAGGACGTTGGGTTGGTGCATGGTGATCCAGCATAGGAGTGCAGCTTTTTTTTTTTTAGTATGCTGCATATATTCATGAATGCAATGTGGAGGCCAGAAACTGGGGGGGTGTAGGGTGCTTGGGCCTGTGTTGGGGTAGATGTTCCCAGATAGTAAGACGAGCAAGGAGATAATTCTGAGTAGGGGGAGGGCTATTAGTACTACCCAAGGTACATGTGCATGGTATAGAGAGGGAGCATATGGCGGGGATGGTGGAACAAATTGGAGGCCAAGGCGAGCTAGGGTAGGGCAAAAGTGGGGGCATGTTTGTTGGTGGGGAAGGGGCGATACTGGTGTGGACAGAGTGGGGCAACTACCATAGTGGAGACTAGCCTGGGGCAGTGGAGGAGTGTGATTCTGGGGGGAGGGTGGTGGGCGTAGTATGGGGGGATAGCATCATTAATAGGAGTGGAGCCAGATTGAGAAGGCAGGCAGGGCTGGCCATTGTGTTGGGTGGAGGTATTGCTGTTTAAATACTATAAGGGGGGGTCCCTCTGCCTTCCCTGAGTGAGGGAGTCTCCATAGCACAGTGGTAGGGTGATGGACTTTGGTGCAGGAGGTACCAGGTTTGAAACCGGGGGGGGGCTCCAGAAAAGCAACCTAGCAGGGCCCTGGGGTACGATGCGATGAGCCACAGAAACAGTGGGTGGCAGGTTGAAAAGTGGGGTACGGTAGCGGCTCCTAGTGGTGGCTGGGAGAAAGGCAGTGTGGGGGATGGGTGTTTAAGAGAGGTGAGAGGGCAAGGAGTTAGGGGGTGGGAGGGGGAAAAGTGAGAGCTGCTCCAGGGTAAGAGGATGGTGAGGATTAGCGGGGGTGGCCTAGAGTGTCAGCAATGGTAATGAGAGATGGATAGATATGGATAGGCAGGAGTTCCCAGGGGGGAAAAGGAAGAAAGCCATCTAGTGGGGAGTTCATATAGCCTGCAAATGGGGAACTAGGGGGTGAGTAAAAAGTACCACAGAAAGTCATGTGGTCAGGACGGGCTTTACATTGAGGGTCGGGCTTGGGTTGGAGGGTAGCTGGGGCAGACAGGGCAGTCAACATGCAGTGTCAATGGGCTAACACCCCTTCCAAAATTGTGCAGGGAAGGAGGTTAGTATTACCTCTTGCTGCCTCAGCTGTTTGCTGCTTCAAGCAGCTGCTGTGTGTACTGGGGAGGGGAAGGAATATCCTGGGAGGCCTATAAGAAGGAAAAGCAGAACAAAAGGCTTATTAGTATGCAGTGAGAGGCCTGGTGCATACTGTGCATGTGCAGGCTGTTGTGCAATTCTCTGAGGACTAGTCCATACTGCACATGCCCAGGCTCCAATGCTACTGTCGGGATAGTCTGCAGGGAGACTAAAATGGTGACTGAAGAGCCTGGCAAGGATGCGACCACAAAGAGGATAGTCTGGCAGGACTTCTGACACAGAACTCTAAAGCTATGACCACAGGTAACAACAACAGTGCGCAGTTTAAAAGTGATAACAGAGAGAAATAGGCATATATAGTCTATGCAGTGAAATAAATGCACATATGGCAGGACTGTGGAACAGCTAGGAAATGTCCATGGAACAGTGCACCTACATGCAGTTTGCAGTCTCTTAAAGTACCGGCACAGATCAGTCCAAATTCCATGCAATGTGGCTCAGATGTCTGCAGAGCCAAAAACAATCAGTGCAACTCAGAGGGCAATAAATGCTGTAGGCTGTCTTCTGAAACACCCCTACTGAAATTGTGCAGGGAGGAAGATTAGCATTATCTCTTGGCACCTCTCAGGAGTGTTCCTGCCCTTGCTGTGAGCTGCTTCAGGCAGCTGCTGTGTGAACTTAATAGCAAGAGATCACACCATAGAGTTCCATAGAGACAGGCCTCTGGACAACCCCCCCAGGCCTCTCACATTATCCTCCAAGGCACCTGTCTCTGATAGGTGATGAGATCCAGGCTGTTCTGCAAAAGTCAGCAAAAGAGTCCTTGGATCCAGCACACAGAGAAAGAGGGTACTACTTCCTAGTGCCCCAAAAGACAGATGACCTAAGACTCATCTTGGACCTCAGCATGCTAAGCCTCTACATCGAATACAAGAGGTTCCACATACTCACCAACCAGGGACTTCTACCACTGCTCCACAAGGGCCATTGGCTTTGTATGCTGGACATGCAGGATGCTTACCTGCACATCCCTGTCTTCCAGGCCCTCCACCACTTTCTTCGGTTTGCCTTCCAGAAGGAACATTACCAGTTCAAAGCTCTCCCATTTGGCCTATCCTCGGCACCTTGGGTTTTTACCAAGTGCCTAGCAGTGGTGGCTGTGGCACTATGCACCAGAGGGGTCTAATTATGCCTGTATTTGGATGACTAACTTTTGTCAGCCCCATCACAGAGCAGCCTGAGGCAGTCCCTCTCTTTCACCATGGACCTCTTTTCCAGACTCAGAAACATAGAAACATAAGAACATAGACTTTGATGGAAGATAAAGACCACTTGGCCCATCTAGTCTGAGCATTTCCCTACCTACAGGATAGGCCGCAGATCCTAGTTAACCAACAGCCTATTTCTTCCTACTCCCCACAAGAATTGCCTTATGTCTGTCCCATGCATTCTTGAATTCTCCCACAGTTTCAGACCCTGCAACCTCCTCAGGAAGGCTGTTTCATGTATCCACTACTCTGTCTGTGAAAAAATACTTCCTCACATTGCCCCTGAACCGCCCCCCGTATCTTTAAATTGTGTCCCCTTGTTCTTGCACATCTCTTTTTCTGAAAGATGCTACCCTCTTGGACTTTGTTGATTCCACTGAGGTACTTAAAAGTTTCTATCATGTCCCCCCCTCTCCCTTCTTTCCTTAAGGGTACACATAATAATCTCCTTTAGTCTCTCCTTGTACAGCTTCTCTTGAAGACTCTGCACCGTTTTAGTTGCCCTCCTCTGGACTGCCTCTATCCTGTCTATGTCCTTGTGGAGATGGGGTCTCCAGAACTGGATACAGTACTCTAGATGGGGTCTCACCAACTGTCTGTATAGAGGGATAACAACTTCCTGTTCTCTGCTGGTGATGCCTCTCCCTATGCATCCTTAAGGTCCTCTGATATGATTACCCCCAGGTCCCTTTCCTTTTTTTGTTGTTGTTACTACCCCCCATTGTGTATTCTTCCCGGGGTTCTTGTTTCCCAGGTGCATTATTTTGCACTTCTTTGCATTGAATCCTAGCTGCCATACTTCTGACCATTCCTCCAACCTTGCTAAGTCCCTTCTCATCCTTTTCACTCCTCCTTGTGTATCAACCCTGTTGCAGATCTTTGTGTCATCTGCAAAGAGGCATACTTTTCCTTCTAGTCCCTCTGCAATGTCACTTACAAAGACATTATAAAGGACTGGACCCAGTACTGAACCCTGCGGTACCCTACTAGTAACCCCTCTTCCTTCAGAGTGGACTCCATTTACAATTATCTTCTGTGTCCTGTTGTCCAGCCAATGTTTTAACCAGGCTACCACCCTGGGACCCACTCCCAAGCTGGTTAATTTGACTATTAATCTTTTGTGTGGGACTATGTCAAATGCCTTGCTAAAGTCCAGGTAGGCCCTGTCCACAGCCCCTCCCTGGTCTACTACTTTGGTCACCCAGTCAAAGAAATCTATTAGATTCGTCTGACATGACCTTCCCACTGTGAACCCATGCTGCCTTGGGTCCTGTGCCCCACTGGCCTGTAGGTACTCAACAATTCTTTCCTTCAGAAGTGACTCCATCACTTTCTCTACCACAGAGGTCAAACTGACAGGTCTGTAGTTTCCTGCCTCTGTCTTGGTCCCACTTTTGTGAAGGGGTATCACAGCTGCCTTCCACCAGTCCTCGGGTACCACACCATCCTCCCATGATTTATTAAAAAGAGTAGCCAGTGGTTTCACTAGTTTCCGCCTTAATTCTTTTAGAATTCTGGGGTGAATTCCATCAGGCCCCATTGCTTTGTCCACCTTCAGTTTTAGGAGTTCTTGCAGAACCCTTTCTTCTGTGAAAGGACTGGGATCGACCCCCCCTATCAAGAGTGCTTTTGTTAATTGGATTAGGCACTTCCCCCTCCTCTTTTGTGAATACTGAGCAGAAATATTAATTCAGTATCCCTGCTCACATGATTCTAATAGCCTGTCTTTGGCCTCATCAGATTTGGTTCCCTCTGTTTCAACAGCTATCGATGGAACCCCCATTACCTCTGCCTCTCCACCATGATCTTCTGACTCAGAAGCAGGGCAGAGTGATGCATCCAGGCCTCAGATCCCTCCACCTGCATGAGTGGCACCTGTGGACATATGCGGAATAACTCCCATTGTTATTATTTTTTTACAGAACTTGTCAACTGTGCAAAAGCATTTGTAAAAAATGAATTATAATAGTGAGACTTTTTTAAATGTTATTTGACTTACCATACTCATGCTTGTCTACTCACTTACGCAATCTCCTACTTGTTTCTGTACTTGTACTAACTAATTCCTGTTGCTTCATATCAAGGGTTTGTTAATTTTCATATTGTGTGTGCCTGAGGTGGAGCAGCAATAAAAAATAAACTATGTAACACCCTCAATAACACACCCACCCCAGTTTACTTTTGCCTAACACCCATTTTTAGGCCTTGTGCAGTAAGATCTTCCTTCAAGAGAACAACTTGTAATGAAATGTGCAAGATTTACATTGACATTTGGGTATATGCACTTTTTTATTATACTAATTACTGTATATGTGTGTGAGTGTGTGTGTGTGTGTACTATATAGCAATCTCTAAAAAAATCAATTAAACACATCAAATGCCTTCCTTAACATGTCTCAACATTGTGTTTATCTTCCACCTTGTCACAACATATAGTTTATTTATTTATTAGATCATCGGTTTACAGACCTTTGAGTCAAAGACTCATTTACAAAGGCACCTCGTCAAGACAGCAATACATCACAGCAAACAAAACAGCACAGTACATAATGCTTAGATTAAAAACGCAACCAGTGTTACAGGAATTCACTGGTGGTACAAGCTTGGTAATAGGTAGATCACAGTAGTCATAATATAGGTACACGAGTACCACATCAGGTAGAAACCAGAGATATTTTATTACATTAGTCAGCAGAAGTTGTCTTAGCAGTGTTTGCAATTAAGGTACAGTATCTTCATGTATATGATGGCCCAGCCATGTTGAGTTGATTGCTATAACAGTGCATAGAATAAAATGTGAAACATATAAGTAACTGTAATAACAGATGGTGGCATTATTTTTATATCTGCCCTTTCTCTTTGTACCATACTTTGATTCAGTTAGTGTATACAATGGAAATTCATGTTTATGTTTAAGCCCATGAAACACCCTTATCTAGTTAATGCATTTACAGCCATTGTGGCTCTGCCAGGGCTTGTTAAGGCATGGGATATGTGGAATTGACATGCCCCCTGATGAAGGCCAGAGTGTTTAGCCAAAGTGCTGGAGTACCTGCTTTCCTCCTGACATGCGTTGAAAAGTGCTTCTAGTAAAGGATTGTTTTGCCTGCAGCTTTGCTAAATGTGTCTTCAGTTGTGACCTAGAGTGTTTGTTGTTTGTACAGAGGGTTGGAATCCCTTTCCTGGGACCCTCAGAACCATTTGAGAGCACTGCTTCTACATTTTCAAAAGAGAATAAAAGCAGTGCACTACCAGGAACAACTGTGTACAGGATGATAATGGCAAAAACGTAAATTGAAGCAAAAAAGTTTCAGCACACGCAGTTGCTGCCAATAAAGTATGAACATTTATTGAAGTACAAACATATACATAGAAAAAAGCTTGCTACCTCTTTGTTAAGGGGTATGGCTTAATTGATATCATACTGATGTTCCTCTTATGCTAATTTGTTGCCTCTTATTGAGATGGAAATAATGACAGCAAGCTCTTCTTTGAACTGGTGCATTTAAAACGTTAATGAACATTCATGAGGTCGCAGAGAGGAAGATCCTGATTTATGTCAATCAGACAGTGAAGCCCAGTGAAATTCAACAAACTAGTATAAGAGGAATGCCAGAATGATATCAACTTAGCCATGCCCCCTGATAAAGAAGCAGCAAGCCTTGAAGTACTGGGGCACTAGTTGGTTGTTTTTCTATGTATATGTTTGTACTTCAATAAAAGTCATACTTCATTGGCAGCATCTGTGTGCACTGAAACATTTTTCTTCAAATGACTGTTAATGCATCATAACTCCATTATGGACACCAAATCCAGGCTAGCCTCCTCCATGATGGCCTCCAGTTCTGGAATTTTGTTTCCCAGACTCCTTGCATTTGCACACGTGGCTTTCCATACCTTAGTCCCTCCCTCCCTGCCTGCCTCCCTGCTTTGTCTACCCCACCCTCCTCTTGTACTGCTTCCTGATTCTTCCCCTGACCCCCTTCTTCCCTTGTTACCGTCTCCATGTCCTGCCTGTTTTACTCCTCTCTTCTTGCATTCCTGATTTATTAAACAGTGTCAGTGGCTCAGTAGGTAGCACACTCGTCTCTGAGGCCGGGATATCAGAGGGCTGTGGGTTCAGTTCCCACATCTGGCACTTGGGTTAATATCCCAGTACTGACACTGTAGTGCAGCATGAGAGGGGTGCTGCACTTCTGAGGTGCCGTCTTTCGGATGAGACGTTAAACCGAGGTCCCATCTGCCTGGTTTGGTGGTAGTTCAGGTGGATGTTAAAGATCCCATGGCACTTATCGAAAAAGAGTAGAGGTAAGTTTTATTGAAATAAACACATATGAAATCATACACATGAGAAAAGAGGTAAAACATAACATACAAAAGAAATAAAAAAAAGGCATCTGTTACAATGAACTCGAAAGACAAGTAAAACATAATTAAGGGGGGAAAAAGAAACTGGAGCCTAAACACTGAATTCAAATGAATACATTCTCCTACCCAACCCCATGATAACAACTGTTACCCAATTTACTTATACCCCCGTAATTTATAGTCATAGAGGACTATCAATTTCTAAATTAAATCAAGTAACGAAGAAAGAAAACAATATTATTTAAATTTAATAATGTGTGAGAAGCCTTTCCACCACATTCTAACTTTCTTTGCATTAAACAATTGGGACTCTGAAAGGAATATCTGAGTTAATACATTTGTCACATATTCTTTATAACCCTGAACTGAGGGCTTCTTTTGATGTAAAACCCATTGGCACCTTGTTTGCCATAAACAATATCTCAGACTAGCAATAAACACCAGTAAAGTCCCTTTCTCATAAATCTGTAAATCTGCAGGAAAAAGATCCAATAACGAGAATATCATAATTAAGCCTTGCTAGCCAGGAAAAATTCCACACCCTTGCCAAATAACCCCATATTTTAGTTGCCACAGAGCACTGAAGAAAGAAGTGTTCCATTGTTTCTTCAGTGTTTGTACAGTCCATGTAAGGGCAAATTCTCTCTTCTCTGGCTTTATATTTTGCTGTACCTCTAATATTTAATTTTCCATATAAAATAAGCCATTGTGTTTCCCACATATAAGCTGGTAAAGCGTGGGTTATTAAGTTGAGTCAAAATGTCCTCGTTCCGATTACTAGGACAGTTCCGAAAACAAGGGACTGCCGAATAATTTGCAGCCATTAACTCTTTGTATAGTGCCTTTGAAGAACATCTTAAAAGTTGGTGTTTTGTTACTTGCTACTTAAATAATTTCTTTGCAGCCGGTTTAAAATAATCTGGCAAAGAGAAGTGACTAGACAATTTTGGGGCAACCTGTATCCAAGCAGTGAAGTAACGATTCAATAAGTTTAAAAAAAAAGGAGCTTCCCGGTCTGATTTTCCCACCCAAAACATCTTTTAATGAGTTAGTAAAGAAGATAGAGAAGCAAAAGAAAACTGGGTCGACCATACCCAATCCCCTTTTTCTTTTCCAAGTATGTAAAACATCTTTACCGGGTTTAATCTGTTCCCCCAAAGTAACTGAAAACAAATACTATACAATCTAGTCTCATATTGGACCGGTAAAGGAAACACTGCTGCGATATATTGAAGACAGGGCAGAAGGAACTGTTTCAGAACCTGAATTCTTTTCATTTTAGTAAATCTAAATCTTTTCCATATTTGGACCTTGGTCTCTATTTTGTTTAACACCAAAGTCCAGTTATCCTCCGGGCAGTTCTGTGGGCTAAATTTAACTCCTAAAATTGTTAAAGGATCTGTGGATATATGGATGGAGTTCCAAGTTAACTGTTGTTGGCACTTCCCGCCTAAGATTAAACCTTTCGTTTTATTCCAGTTAATTTTAGCATTAGCAACAAAAGCATATTCCTCAAATGTTGCAAAAAATACCTTGAGTTGAGAAATATCTGTAAAAAAAAGACAGACATTGTCCGCATATGCTTGGATGGTAATTGATGAATCAGAATCTGGAATACTGACACCTTGCCAAAGGGGGACCAAGCTAATAGCTCGTAAAAGGGGTTCTAATGAAAAATTATACAACAGAGGGCTTATGGACAACCCTGTCTAACCCCACACTTAACTTGGAAGCCACTTGCCATTTCTCTTTTAATATAGGGAAAAACCGTACCTGAGCAATACAGATTTTTAATTAAATTTAATAAATTCGGGGGTACTTTAAAGAAGTCCAAGGCCGAAAACAGAAAGTTGTGGCTAACCCTATCGAAGGCCTTTTCTAAATCCAAGGTCAATAAAATACCCGTACTACCTAATTCATTGATCTTCTCAATTAAGTCCCTAATTAAACATAAGATTGACTGAATGCTACGGCCAGGAATGCCGCAATGCTGAATTTGAGTAAAGCTATGTTTTGCTAATTCTTTAAGTCTATTATTGATTAAGGACATCAAAATCTTGTAATCCGAGTTCAATAATGTAATAGGCCTCCAATTTTGAAAACTGCCCTTATCACCCGATTTAAAAATATAAATTTGTAAACCATCTGAAAAGGAGGAATTACTAACTCCATTCTCCAAAAAATGGTTAAACAATATTCTTAAACTGTGACTAAGGTCACTTTGGAATGTTTTGTAAAATAAATTGGAGAGGCCATCTGGTCCTGGAGCTATATTAGGTTTAAGGGAAGTTAACACTTTAATTATCTCATCCTGTGTAAAAGGTCGTTGGAGTGACTTAATGAAGTCTGACCTAGGTCCAAATCTAGGAGGCCCCAACAAATCATTAATCTGAGTTAAAGAGGGTATCATTTGAGGCTCTAATGCCTTGAAATGTTTATGTATTATATCCCTATTTCTTGGATTGAATAACTTGTTTAGAACCGTGATTTAAAGAATTCAAAGACACCTGTTCTTTAACCTTTTTACATAATTCAAACGGATCCCCATTAACCGATTTCGTCATATGGTTTGACATAATGGTTTGTAAGGTTTTAGCTCTATTATATTGAAAAGCTTTCATCTCCGTTTTAATTTCATCTATTTGAGATGAATAATCATCATTTTAAGTGTTAGATCTCGATAACAATAATTGCAACTGGTTCCGTAATTTAAGGTAATGGAAAAACATAGTCTGTTGGCGTACTTTCCCATGTTTTTTAAACCACTTAATACAATCATCTTTTGTGTCTTGCCACCATTCCCCCACATCCTTATATAGAAATCTCACTGATAATTTTGCTTGTAAAATAAGTTTTATGGAATTTTGTACTAAGGTATCTGATAGAATCGAAGTATTAAGTTTCCATCTAGAACGCTGTCTCCCACACTTTTTCGTAAGGCCTATTGTGACCCTGATGAGAGCATGATCCGAGAATTCTACCGGAATTATCTGTAGTTGATTAAACAGGATGTTTTTTGAAACAAAAAGGTAATCTATGGTATAACCTTTCCCTTTTTTAAAAAATGTACCTTTAAACCCTGTGGCCCTCTTATCTATACATGATGTTAAATCTGCTGTTTTAACAATGTCTGCTAAACAGGCAGAGTCACAATAAGTTTTTTTATTTTGTCTGTTACATTTTTGTTTACTGTTGTACCACAATTAAAGTCACCACCCAAAAATAGGGATAGAGGTCACTAAGAAAGGTTGGATCTGTTTCATGCTAAGCACTCTCCCAGCCTTGGTTTGAGGATTATAAATGTTGATTAAGCGAAGAGTAAACGAAAACCATTTACCTTCAAGTATTAATATTCTACCAGGACATAATTCCACTAATTTATGCAAAGAAAAATTATATGAATTAAAAAGGATACCCACCCCATCTGCCTTGTCCACCCCGAAGGACCAATAAGATGGCCCCCACGGCCAGTCTTTGGCGAAGTCAGAGACCTGATTCTTTGTAAACATCCAAGTTTCTTGTAAAAATATTATGGAAATGTTTAAATCATGAATCAGATGAAAAACTGCTCGTCTCTTCATAGACTTTAAAGGGCTATGAGTATTTAGGGTGGCCCAGGTAAAATTCAAATCCATTTTGTAGTTAAACGTCTAAACAACCTTGTACTATTTTTTCTTCTTTTCTTTTTTACCCTTGTAATCTTCCTAGAAAGCACTACACCCTCTTGAACTGAAACCTGGAGTCAGTGTCTGCCATCTCAATTTCTGAGTCTCCCCAACTAAGGGCCTCAAAAGAATTTTTAGTGTCAATACTTTCCGGTTCTGAAGGCCCAAGAGGTTTTATAGTCCTGTTTGATCTTCTAAGGGCTGTTGGGGGTTTTAAAGAAACAGATGAAGTTTCTATTAATAGTCCCTGTGACTCTGTATAGCACACCGGCCGCAACAGCTCTGAGCAATTATTTTCCATTTCCTTCCTTTTTAGATCTACAAGGCCAGATTCTGTGATATTAGTGACTTTTTCCTGTACTGGGACTGCAGGACTCTGTGGAACTAGAATAGGGTCCGGCAAGGGTATCACTATTCCCTGGTTAACACTGGCATCCTGTGCCTTTTGGATCAAGGACTCGGAGTCCCCACTTGTATTCTTATTTTGTGCAGCCCAAGGGCAGTCTTTAAAAGCATGATTATGTTCCTCACAGAGATCGCACTTAATGGGGTTAGTACAAAACATAGTGACATGCCCCACGGCTCCACATTTGTCACATTTCGGTTGGTCACATGTACTTGATAAATGGGTTTTCACACCATACCTGTAACAGGCTCTCGGTTGACCGCTATAGAACACCACCCCCCCATCCCTACCTAACATAAAGGAATTAGGAATGTGTTCAATACCGGCTGTTGTTTGGCGCAGTTTAACTTTAAATTTCCACCCACCCATCCAGAATTGTTCTGAATCTAATATGGGGTCTGGATCACTTTGTACCTCACATTTTGTGATAACCAATAAACAATGTCCTCCACATGAACCCTTCATTCCTGAACATGACCGTGACATATTTAATCAGAGGCTTTGACAAAGGAATTACTAAAAGGGTGTCCAAAGGGGGAGAACTTTACCTGACTGTATCTATCCCAAAAAGTTCTAGTAGTGCAGGGATCGAAAACTTACGTCAGTTATCCTCCCTGAAATATTGATAAAAGCAAAGACTTCCCGTGTGAAAATTTTAATGACTCCTTCAACAATGATTTACCCACATAATATCTGTTAGGCTTTTCCTGTAACCTCCCTTGTATCTTATAGGAACTGCATTCCTCCTAGGAGCTGCTTCCCTCTTACACTGATTAAAAAGGCTAGACATAAGGGGTTTCTGGGCCCTATTCTCTGCTAACATGTCTGCATTATTCGGATTCTGTGGAAGCAAGCTATCCTTTTGCAAAACAGATTTCACATCAGTATCACTGCCTACCAACTCGTTGGAACCGGCAATTTCAACAGCAGGAACCTGTACTGTATTCCCCCCCGGCCTCCATCCTGGCCCATTGTTTTTCAAGTCCAAAGTAGTGTCCCAAGCAGTATCAGGTGTCCAAATTCCAGTTCCTAAAGATTTCCACCCTGCAGCTGCTAAGGCAGTTTGAGGGGACCAGTTGTCATCATGAACTAAAGGAGGGAATGATGCAGTTTGTAAGACTTTATCAGTGTCAGATACCACAGAGATCATGGGTTTTTTAAGGACCAGGTTGTCAAAGAAAAAATCTGTCACCCCTTCTTGGGATCCCTCCGTCGATTGATATATAATAGAGTCTTTGGTATCTGCACCCACTGATTCACATGTATGAGGCTTAAAACGAAACCACTCTCCTTGTTTAGGTGAACAGTGGTAAAGTCAGAAAGTGTTGAACAGTACTTACAGGCACAGTTTGTAAATCATAGCCTTCACGGTGCTTTCTGGCTTGTCTCTCTCAGCGGTGCACAGATCAGAACACCGCACTTTCTCTGTCGGTCCTGTATTTTCAACCCCAGTCACAAAGCTGCTTATCTCGCCTCCAGTTCCGACAGCTTCCACAACCTGCAACGCCAACTGCGATAGGCGTGGAACAGGGCTCCGGGTGTCACGCTCTTCCGTCTTGCTAGATGCTCCGTTACTCTCACCAGCCGAAATTAAAGGTGCCGAAACCTCTTTCAAACAGGCTATGGGGTTCTTCGCCATCAAAGCCATTGTAAGACTCCCCGACTCAGGTACCTTTGAAAAAATGAATAAATCCTGCTGGGCAATTGTAGACACATCCTTCTGGGACTCTGACAAAACACACCGCACAGGCTGCGCGTTCACTACTGGCAAACGTCTCTGCTCCGAGACTGCATGCAACGCCACTTCCTCCTCCTCCTCCGGATCCGCAGTGGCCATTACTGACCCTTGCACACCCCTACCGGCCTCCCAATGCCAGCAGAGTAGGGGAATTTCCCCGGTGTCCTGGCCAAATTTCCCTCATTCACTAAAAAAAAAATACCACCAACAGCTTAATCTTGTTCAAGGTCAGTTGGCATTCATCTGTATCCCCCTTCCCAGGGTCGTGCCTGAAAATAGGCAGGATTTGTCTAGTGCACTTACCCGGTCAACAAAAGCTAAAATAAATAAAAATAAAAAATAAATACCCCCTTGTTCTCTGCCTTGTCCCCACCTCTTTCTTCTTGTGCCCCTGCCCTGGGTTAGTTTCCTCCCCTCAGGCCCTTCCTCCTTGTTACTTCATCATGTGGGTGAGGCAATTTGTGGATAGCTGAGAAAGAACAAGTTTTTCATGCACCTTAGCCAGGGCAGGGAGGGGTGAGATGGGCCGGTAGTTATGTGGGGAAAAGGGGCCATCCTAAGAGGAGAGGGAGTACTTTAGCCTGCTTCCAGGACTGGAGGACAAAGACAAATTGCAAAGAACGTTTGAAAAGGAAGGCAGGAGGGGCAGTAATGGTTGACACAGAAAGATGAAGATTAATGTCCACACTATCAGGGCTGTCCTCTTTAGAGAAATTAAGAGAAAGTAAGACAACAAGGGTGGTCTCTGCAGAGGCTGGTAAGAAGGAAGAAGATGTTGGGGTTGAGGGTGAAGAGATGAAGAGCATCTGGAGAGAGATATGGCAGGCAGGAGAGGAAGAAGGAAATGACAGGAACACTTATGAGGTAGTAAAAGGTGACCCCCACCCCAACATACAGTACTTACTGTTGCTGAATCCATTAATAGACAATGCATACACAGAAGGAGTCGTAACAGGTGATGAGGTCTCCTTTATCCAGCCAGAATTTCCCATCATACCCACCTTTTATGGACTTCCCAAAGTCCATAAAAATAGGGACTCACCTCCCTTATGCCCAATTGTATCTGGCACAGACTCAATAACCTATCATCTGGGTAAATACACCGATTTTTTTTCTGAAACAGTATGTAGTAGTCATTCATTCTTACATCAGGGACGCTATGCATCTTTTAGAAAAACTGGAACATTTTTCTTGGAGAGAAAGTTACAACAGGGTAACAATTGATGTTACCAGTTTGTATACTTCAGTTGATCACAAGGTTGGTCTAGAAGCAGTCAGACACTATCTTTCTAAGCCTACAATGGGGGACCCAGTGCCTAGGGACTTTATTCACCAGGGTTTGTCTTTTGTGCTAGAGCACAGTTATTTTACCTTTAATAAATAGTTTTACAGACAAATATGTGGAACAGCAATGGGTGCCTCTCTGGCATCTTCTTATGCAAATTTGGCATTAGTTAAATGGGAGGAAGACTTTGTTTGGCATGCCTGTTGCAATTAACTCATCAATGGGGTGGTCATATGGTATAGCTTTACTGATTATCTTATTTGACCTTATTTGCATCTGGGACAGCTCTGAAAGAGAATTCAGTGAGTTTCTGACTTACGTGAACAGTACATCAGACTACTTTCACTTCACAAGTATGTTTGATGGTGAAAGCTTACCTTTATTGGATGTTGTACTAAAAATTGATGGTAATGGTGGTATAACAATTACTGGGTACAGGAAACCAATGTCAGCTAATACCATTCTGCATGCCAATAGTGCACATCTGAAAAAAATGAATACGCTCGCTACCATATGGTGAGCTTATTCGAACTAAAAGAAACTGCTCAAGTATGGAAGACTTTGATGCTCAGGCTCAGGACATGCTTCAAAGATTTAAAGACAGAGGGTATAAAGAGGAAACTCATAATGACTCACTGGTAAAGGTTAACACTTTAGATAGGACAAACTTTTAAGACCAACATTGAGGCATACACATGAGAATAAGCCCATAGCATTCTCCACAAAACATAACAGGATCTCTGGTCAAGTAGGTAACATCGTAAACAAGTACTGGCACATACTTAAAACAGATTGTCACTTGAAAGAGGAAGTGGATGGTAGACCATGACTAACCTTCAAAAAATCCAAAATTCTTAAAGATATACTTGTTAGAAGCCATTTCAGATCTCAAAAACAAAGCCATATTACATGGCTCTTGTAATGTCTGCAAATGTGCCAGTGAAGGTACTGTGTATACACAACACACTAATCAAAGGAAGGTTACACTTTACAACTTCATTACATGTGTCATCAGTTTTGTAGTTTACATAATCTGGTGCACATGTAATATGTACTACATTGGCAGAACTATGAGACCTTTAAAGACCAGAATAAAAGAACATGTTAGGGCAATTGTTAACTAAAGTGACCAAAGCCTGTTAGGTGGTCATTTTCTTGATTTCCATAACTCGGACCCTACCACACTTACATTTTGACACTGGACATTGTACCACCATTTGAAAGGTATGGCAATATACAAAACAAGTGAAATCAGATACAACCTCATGGTTTAAATGAGGAGGCTGACTAATCCCCCTACATCAAAGAGCCATAATGTACCAGACTGTTAGTTATTGACTTAAGTATAAATTTAAGTATTGCTCTGTGATATTTTATCACGTGTGTCTAATGTCTCACATATGTATTCTCATTTGTTCAAAGTTTTTTAATTTAATTTTGCTATAAATTGACCAAAAATGTGTGTTCTGCTTTTTTTCTCCCCAAACAGGCTAAGAAGTTCACAGTAAGGAAGCATACCCACTTAATGGGGACAGTTTCCAGTAATATAGAAAATTGGGATCGAAAAAGATGAAAAATATAACATCTTTTCCAACCTAAAAAAAGTGTTTTTTTAAGTTATATTATATCCATCTAGATATTATATGCTGTTATCCTAAATTTCTAGCTTTTTTGAGTCTAAGTACGTACTTAACATACAATTAACCTAGGTGTCTGGTTAAGCCCCCTTTATCTTCTCCCCCCCCTCTATTTTTATTCCTTTCTAGTCATAGTAATTTGACCTTTTATTTGCTTTTTGACCTCCCTTAAACTCACTTATGTATATGAAAATAGATAAAAAAACAGAAGTTTATAGTTTGGGAAAATATATTTCAATATGGATTAAATTCCCAGTGATATATATATAAAAAAATAATCTAGGGACTTGGAAGTTAACAAAAAAATTTTTCTAACCATCAATTAGTAAAAATTAGAGTTACAATTCGAATTTTAAACTGTAAAACCTTCTTCTAGTACATTTGATCTAAAATACATGTTATACTTTGAATTTATTAGGTTTTTGGTCCATTCCCTTTTTTCTCCCCCCCCCCCAGGTTTTCCTTTTGCTTAATTCTGACCTTTGGACCTTCCTTCAATCTTTCAAGTTTAGCCAGTTCACCTAAGCTTTTCTATTTTGCATATTTTAACCTATCTGCACTTAGTTTTGTATTAACTGGGAAAATATTTATTTTGTAAGATTTACTTATATTGTATAATTCTTGATGTTAGCAAAACGGATGTGTATGTCACTTTAAGAAATTCATTTTAAAAGGGTAGTCCACCTTGTATTATGTTACACCCTTTTAGGAAGGCCCAATTGTAGGGCCGAGGCACTAAGGGATGCCATGTTTGTGGACTGAAATAAAATTTTACTGAGACTTATTCCTGCTGGCATTTGCATTTTTCAAATTTACTGTCCTGGAGTGCACATGGTCTTTTGGATTTTCTATATATATTGAAGGATCAGCCTCCTCCTTCTTCATGTGTGTACCCTGGTATTCACTTGTGTCGCACCCATTCTACCTACTGAGGAGAGGGAGAAGGCAAGGGAAGAGGAAAATGAGAGAGGGCACAGGAAGTGAAGAAATTCTTAAAAGTGTTAGCAACCTCAGTAGGATCAGAGATAAGTGAGTTTCCTAGTTTGAGGACGAGTGAGGTATACTGCAAGAAAGGGTCAAACAGGGAGTGAATAACTTTCCAGAACCTATCAGGGCATTTAAGGTTGTTGCTGTAGGTTGTAGGTGAAGTAAATTGACTTGGCTTCCCTGGTGGCCTTGGTGCAGGTGTTACATGGTTGTTTGTATCTCAACAAATCCTTTGAGGAGCCAGCGGTTTTGTGGAGATGCCTGGAGGAAACACAAGCTTTGAGCAGGTCAGTGACCTTTGCAGAGATCCAGGGAAGGTGGGACCCACAAAGAAGAGACCTCCTGAGAGGGACATGCTTGTCCCATGTTGCAATGAAATTGAACAAAAAAGAGCTTAAAGCAACATCTGTATCTGTGGATGAAGTGAGTGCTGACCAGTCAGTGGCCCGAAGATCATCTAGAAGGGATGGGAGATCAAAAGCCTTGAGAGACCTGGACCAGATACATTCTGGTTGGGTTTTACTACAGTGGATCTTACAGATGCAGTAAACCATGCGATGGCCACTGAAAACATCTGGTAGAGTTCAGCAGAAATAATGTGGTGGGGGGTGAGGACAATGCCCTATCAATGAGGGAATGATCTGAGGAATTAGGGTTGAGACAGGTTGGTTCAGTAATGAGCTGTGTGAAACTGAGTTACTCAATTTGGTGAATGTTTTATTTTTGCTGAAGGGATGAGCCCATTTATATTTAGATCTCCAAGGACTAAGTCATGCCAAAATTACCATATGATCTAACACTTATTTTACATTACAGTCTGCTAATATTTACATGCTATGTAACCCCCTTTTCTCATTTGTTTGTAATGTCATCTGTGTTTCTTTGCTTCTTAACTACATGTAGAAGGTGAATAACTAATTGCACACTGGCTGATTTATTAGGTCTGTGATTTGTTAACATGTCTTTCTTACCTGCATGCCAAAGTTTTTCTGGTTCATTATTTATGAATACCTACAGTTCTCTCGAGTGCCATGGCCCATCATAGGTCCAGCCATCACTGACTTAACTGCATCTGAGGCTGATCCAGACTCCTTTATCTGAGGTTCATGGAGGAGAAAGATTTGATGGATGCCTGGTGGTCTTGCCTGTTATAAATGATTGTCAAGTCTACTATAGAGATGCCTCATTGCTTAAATGTTTCTTCTGCTTAAGGCCTATTTAAAAAACAATCAGACACTTTATGGTCATTTTCTACTTCTTGTTGATTGGTTGGTTGATTTCAAAACTTTTAACAGGAAAGATGTGCTGAGCTTGGAATACCTCATTTCCAGATGCATCTGGGGGTGTAGGGAAATAATGCACAATAATAATACAATCAGTTACTAATTAAGGTAATAAAGGTAACAAGAAAGCAGTGGTACAAGTCAATCTATATAATCAGTTCAATAATGGGTATCAGGAAAGTGCAAAGAAACATGACAACAATTGGTAAACATACTACAACACAGGCACAAGGCAGGATTGTATATAAGTACTTTGGGGTCATCGGTCTTAACTCTCACCCCATTCCATGTGTAAATAAGCTGAGGTGGTGCAGTATAGGAGAACGGGGTGAGAGTTAGGACCGATGACCCTAATGCACACCCCGATGCCTGTTGGTGGGGGCGGGGTGGTCGTGGGGTGCAAGGATGGTAACCCTAATGGCAAATTTCCTCACTTTTGTCACTATAAAAAACCTAACTGTTGCATTAATGCAATTTTTTGCAAAGAATTTCCTTACTTTTTGGGAAAGCATAGTAAAGTACAATTTCATGCAGGTTGATGGGAGTGCAGGGCCTGCCCACCAACTTGCAAATTTCTACCTAACAAAACAGTACAAGTACTGAATATTATATGTATTGGTGGGAGCAAATATTGGTGGGAGCACAGGGACCTTCAGGCCCCATGTTCCCACCAAGTTGAAATGAACCAAATTTTCATTCATCGGAGTGGCATAATTCCACACCTGTTTACATTTTACACACCTAACCACTAAAAATTACCTCTGTGGCAGTAAGGCTAGCTACCCTATAAATGTCAAGCCACTACCACAATGCAGAATGCTATCCACAAAATGTAAACTGTGTCACGCAATATCTCTGCAGCAAATTAATTTTCTGACAACTAAACATCATAATTCGCATCTAAAGGATATCCCCTCAACACCTTCCAAATTTCAAGTTAAAAGACCAAACCGTTTCCAAGATATTTCATTTTAAAGTTCTAGATTTTCATTCATCGGAGTGGCATAATTCTGCACCTGTTTACATTTTACACACCTAACCACTGAAAAGTACCTCTGTGGCAGTAAGGCTAGCTATCCTATAAATTTCAAGCCACTTCCGCAATGCAGAACGCTATCTGCAAAATGTAAACTGTGTCATGCAATATCTCCACAGCAAATTAGTTTCCCAACACCAAATCACCATAATTCACATCTACAGGACATCCCCTCAACACTCTCCAAATTTCAAGTTAAAAGACCAAACTGTTTCCAAGATATTTAATTTTAAAGTTTTTGCATCTTTAAAAATTCTTTGATCCTGAGAATCAGCTGTGACCTTGCAATCAAAGATCATCTTTGATCATGAGGGGACATCTGGTCGTGAAATTTGGACTATCTGGTCCTTTCCAGAGACATCTGATCCAGCAAAAATCTGGCCATCTTGTCCCGCCCTCACAAACAAAGCTTACAATCAAAGAAATATCGCGACCAAAGAATTTAAAAACATTAAAACTCAATTTTTGACACAACTGCATTAAATCACAGGCATGGCTCAATAGAGGGAAGCCCCCTGAGGAAAACCCATTCTAGTTTAACTTTACAAGTCACCCCTGGGCTGAAATATTTGTTTCTTTCCAACCCAAAAATCTGGCCATCACATCCCTCCCTCGCGAACGAAGATCGCAATCAAAGATTGTTAGTAAGCCGCGATCAATAATTTAAAAGTTTAAAACTCCATTTTTTGACACAACTACATAAAATCACAGGCATGGCTTGATATAGAGAAGCCCCCTGAGCAAAACCCATGCAAGTTTTACTTCAGAAGTCACCCCTGTGCTGAGATATTTGTTTTTTTCCAAACCCCAAACTGAAAACCAGATGGCGGCCGTCGCGCTCAATAAATTTCTCAAGATCAAAGAATCTTTGATCATGAGCCTGCAAATTCTTTGATCGTGAGGAGTGACCATATGGCCTAAACCCCATTCTTCTTTCACAAAACAACCATATACATTTTTCCATAGATTTATAATGGGAGCTAAAAAGTTAAATAACTTTTGAATGGATTAATATTTTTTCACCAAACAAAAAGTGGCATGTCCCTTGACCCAAACTCTTTCTACCTGCAAGTTTCAGACTGGCACACCACATGGCAGCCACACAGCACCACAGCCAAAATCCAAAAAAACTGCCCTCAAAACTGGCAAAAAAGTGCATTTCAGTGATTCACTACGCAAACCCCGTAAGTCTGACCAAAACGCAATTTGGCAAATCAAGAGAACTACAATGCTCCACCACACATACCAAATTTCATGCAAATCTGTTGAACAGGTCCAAAGTTATTAATGCACAAAATTTAAAGTTTAACATTAAAGTGCCTTCATAACCCTAACTATAGGGGTGCGACCACGCCATTATAATATATAGATATATAGATATATAAATATAATGTACTATGCTAAATGAACAACAGAGGACTATGCGGAGAGTGCATACATGTAAATTATTCAGACAGTCATGAACACAGGTTGCATGGTTATGTAGAAAGACTGTTGGGGTGAAATGGGAAGGAGTGGAATGGATAAGAGGAAGGAAGCTAGTGTAGATCTGAAAAGACCTGAAGGCAAAAGCAAACTGACCCACAGATATTTTTGTGTGAGGGAGAGAGAGAGAGAGAGAGAGAGAGAGAGAGATTGAATGTCCAAGTTACAAAGGGAGTGTGTTGAGGCAGGTGAACATGTGAGTAAGGAGCTGAGATGGGTGCAGAGGGTTCCAAACCAGAACCTGAAGATAAATGAAGAACAATGGGCAAGTCATCTGCTCTCAAGGAATGGAAGAGAGAGTGAGGTATAACGCAAGCACTGGTGAGAGCAGGGCACAGTTAAGGGCAAAGTGTCAGAGGAAGTTAAAAAGGGGATCCAGTCTAGTGAGGGTGAACTTTGCTGCAGCTCTATACACTACATTCCCATAATCAAAACCATAAGGATCACCTTAACAAAGATTTCACACTATTTGGGGGAGTGTGATACAGGCTTTGATCCTGTATAGCACACACAGTTTGAGGTGGCATTTCTTGAGGATGGCATCCACATGACAGGAAAAATCAAGGTAGTGGTCCAGTCAAATCCCTAGGTACATGAAGAGCTGATCTCCTCTGGTACTGTACCCTCAAGGTCTGTGAATACAGTTGTGGACAGGGATTTGGCCAGATACTGCTTGGTGGCAATGATTACTGACACCATTTTTGGGCAGTATTGTGGATAAGCTGATTAGAGTGGAACCAGAGTTAGATAACCGGTAAAATACCTCTATAGGTGAATGGCCAGATTAGAGGCAGCACTGTGTCATTCTCACATACAGTATGTGTCTATTGTAGGAGACACATTTTGGGGACGTCATGTAGGAAAACTGAGAATAAGTTAGGGCCAAGGGCAGAGCCTTGAAGAATACTTGAGCCAATAGGAACTGGAGGAAAAGGGATTCTCCTATGAGGACTATTTATGATCTGCCCTCCAAGTGCAAGGCAAACCATTTAGCTGCTAGGTCAGACAGTCCTTCCAGGAAAATGGGGCAGGTGACGGTGTCAAAGGCTTTGGCCAGTTCAACAAAATGGCAGCTGTAATAAGACTCTTATCTGGGCCCTTCAGGATAGTGTCAGTCGGTCTAAAAAGGAAGGAAACAGTCGAGTGGGACTTCCTGATGCTATTCTAGAAAGTGGTGAGAAAGGACGAGGAGTATGGAAAAGGGGAGAATGAGAGAGAACCAGTTGTTCCTGAAGTTTGGTCAAAACTAGGAGTGGTGACATAGGGAAGTTGTTAGCCAGGACTGAGGGGTCATATCCTTTCGTGTGGGGAATAACTGTAGCCCTATTTCAAGTGTTGGTGACTGTGACCAAGCAGAAGGAGAGATTTAATAGAGCAGAGGTAGGTGATGCCACAGCAGGAACTGACAGATTGAGGTGCTTGGGGTCTAGCCCATTAGAGCTGTGATCTTTTTTAGGATTTGGTGCCAAAAGGGCTGTGAGGGTGGCTGCAGGAGAGGTGAAGGGAAAAGAGGGAGGGGAGGTATATACAGTGCTACTAGGTATCTACAATGTATACTAAGAAAGAAAAAGAAAAAAGGGAGAAGTCAACAACAGTCATGTTGGGAGTGGTGCAATGCAGTAACTGTGGGGCAGCAGTCTTCCGGGAGACATTCTCCAGGCTGCAGTGCTGCCCTGTCTACATGCACCTCTCTGGGTTGAGGGCTGAGGTTGCTCATCTCCAAGTACAGTTGGTTTGGATTCAGGAGACCTCCACCCCGGGACCACCAATGCCACACCCACTGCCTCAAAGAACACCAGTAAAGAAGGATGGCTGGATAACAAAGGACTCAGGAAGGGTGAGGGAGGTTGGGCAGAGGTGCATACCACCTGTGGTTCCACTTCACAACTTCTAGGCCATTCTGACTGAGCAAGACTATACTATGGGGGCACAGGTGGATAAGGTGGATGCGGGGAATCTCCATAGTGGAGACCCCAGGGGGTAGGCAAGGGACCCAAGAGGAGAAGGAAGCAACTCCTAGTTGGAGGTTCTATTATTAAGGGGTAGAATTGGGGTTGGGTAAGGGAGGAGGGAGAGAGGTAAGGTGCCAACCTGACTCTTCTGCTTGGAGGCGCATCATGAGGATCGCAGTGGCAACAGCACAGGACAGGGAGCTAGATGTCATTGTCCACCTGGGGACAAATTATCTGGCTGACAGTGAGGTTGGGGCAATGCAGAGTGAGTTCACGGAGTTGGGAAGGAGTCTTAGACAGGTGGCATGCATGGTAACCTTCTTGGAAGTGCTACCTGTCTACAGCACTGGAGATGCCAGGCTGCTCCACACCAGGGGATTCATCAAATGGCTGAAGAACTGGTGCAGAGTTGAGGGTTTTGGCTTCACCAGGGAGTGGGGGCCTACCTGGAGAGATGCAGGCTTGTACGCGAGGAATGGTCTGCCTCTGTCCAAGGGGGGGACCAGGATCCTGAGTGAAAGGTTTGAATGTTTCATCAGCAGACATTTAAACTAGCCAAGGGGGAAGTGGAATTATGCAGGAAAAACTCAACTGCCACCCTCCACAGGTCAGGATAAGCAAACAAGAGGATACTAAGGATGAGGAAACACAAAGGACTGAAACAGGGGGTAATATCAGGGGAGACACAAGGGAAAAGGATGGGATCAGAACAAAAATTGGGCTGAAGCCATCAAAACATTTAGGGCCATGTGTACAAATGCCTACAGCCTGGGTAACAAGATCCCTGACCTAGTGGCTTTGATGGCAGAGGGAGACCTAGATATTGTGGCAGTCACTGAAACATGGTATACAGAAAGCCATAACTGGGATGTTAATATACCTGGGTACACAGTCTACAGAAAAGACAGGGAGGGCAAAATTGGAGAAGGAGTAATGATCTACATCAAGGAAGGGATCAAGGTGACTGAGATAAAGGGAAAGCAAGGAGGAGTGGAGGCACTGTGGGTCACACTGGAGTCACGAAATGGCACCATTATCTGCACAGGGGTTATCTAAAGACCCCCATGCAAGGGGAGAAAACAGATAGGGTAATGCTAGATAACATCCTTAAAGTGGCAGAGAAAGAAGTGCTGTTGGTAAGGGACCTAAATATGCCTGATGTTAACTGGAGCACCTATGCTGCAGCCACAAACAGAAGCAAAGTCATTCTAGATGCCCTGCAAGGGGCATGCCTCACGCAACTTTTAGGGGAACCCACCCATAAGTGGGTGATATTGCATCTGGTTCTCACAAATGGAGACAGAATAATGTATGTATCAGTGGGCAGCCATCTGGGGTCCAGCAACCACCATACAGTATGGTTCAGGGTAAAGACAGTAGAAGGATCAAGCCACACTGAAGCCTGTAACAAGTCCCTTTTTCATGATGGTGCTGGTGCAGTGCACAGAGAGGCAATGGCTACACCTTCTAAAGGCAGCCATGTTACGTGCCCCCTCCCCAGAATGCCGCCGCTGGTTGTGGCAAGGATCGTGGGGACAACGGACCCCATAATGAGGCTACCCCTGATGTCAGGACACATTGGGAGGGCTGGGGGACAGTCTTCTGGGGAACCCCGCTGCCAACATGGTGCCCCATAGGTGCTGGGGATCCAGCAAGGGTCCAAGTACAGGAAACTGATTGGCTGCCTGCCCGGGTCTGCAGCTCTGCATTGGACCGCCCCCACCCCCACTTCCCCGTGAACCTGCATTCTGGATGGGAGCTACACATTGGGCAGTGTTCGAGAATACGGCCAACACACTGAACTCCCAAGGGTGTGGAACAGCATGGGGGCATACGTGCCTTTCGTGTGTACCTCCAACCACTTTAGTGAATATGCCCCAGGGTGAGGAAGGGGGAGTAGAGGTACAGTTGGAGAACCTCAAGAGAGCCATAACAGAGTCAAGAAGCCTTTGTGTGAAGCCAGTGAACAAAGCCAGAAGAAAAAGAAAACCATTATGGTTTTCAAAAGAATTGGCAGGAAAGGTCAGAGAGAAAAAACTGGCATTCAGGAAATACAAGGAAACCCAAAGGGAGGAACACAATGAACTGTATCAGGCAAAGCAGAGCGAGGCGAGTAAAGCAGACAGAAGTACAAAGGCAAAAACAGAGGAAAGGATCACCCAGACTGAAGGAGGGGGACAAAATCTTCAAGTACTTAAGGAAAAGAAAAAAGGTCAAAGGAGGGATACTGAGGCTTAGTAAAGGGGGGTAGGGAGTGGGCAGAGGTGGACCTGGAGAAGACTGAGACACTGAACGAATACTTTTGCTCAGTATTCACAAAAGAAGGGGAGGGGGAGGGACCAATATTAACAAGTAGACACACAGAAAAGAGGGATGGACACCAGTCTATTCACAGAGGAGAGAGTCCTAAAGTAACTCTTGAAACTGAAGGTGGATAAGGTATGGGATACATCCCAGAATAATAAAAGAGCTCAGAGAGGTGATACTGTCACCACCAACAGCCCTATTCAACAAATCGTTGGAGGAGGGAGTTGTACCAGAGGACTGGAGGAGGGCGAACGTGATACCCCTTCACAAGAGTTGGAGCAAGGTAGAAGCAGGTAACTATAGACTGGTCAGTTTGACCTCAGTGGTGGGAAAGATGATGGACTCACTGTTAAAGGAAAGGACCATAGAATATCTAGAAGCCAGTGGGACACAGAACTCAAGGCAACATGGATACACAACAGGAAGGTCATGTCAAATGAATTTGACTGGTGACAAGGGTAGTAGATCAGGGAGGGGTGGTGAACATGGCCTATCTAGATTTTAGCAAGGCATCTGACACAGTCCCACACAAGAGGTTAGTAAACAAGTTGGGTAGCCTGGGTGTAGATCAAAAAGTGGTAAACTGGGTCAGAAATTGGCTTAGCAAAAGGACTCAGAGGGTGATGGTAAACGAAGTTCAATCTGAAGAAAGGGGTAACCAGCGAGGTGCCACAGGATTCAATGTTGGGGCCAGTCTTCTTTAATGTCTTACTCTTTATAAACAACATTGTGGAAGGACTCAGAGGAAAAGTATGCCTCTTTGCAGATGACACCAAGATCTGCAATAGAGTTGACACTCCAGGGAGGGGTGGAGCAAATGAGTAAAGAATTAGGCGAGTTGGAGGAGTGCTCAAGAGTGTGACAGCTCAGATTCAATGCCAAGAAGTGCAAAATCATGCAATTCGGGAACAGAAACCATGGGAAGGAATACACAATGCGGGGGGGTAACTGGTAACTAACAGCAACCAAAATGGAAAGGGACCTGGGGGTAGTCATAACAGATGATCTAAAAGTAGCCAGACAATGTGAGAAGGCAGTAAGGAAAGCCGGTAGAATGCTGGGATGCATAGGGAGAGGTATCACCAGTAGAAAACAGGAAGTGGTGATGCCGCTGTACAGGCAGTTGGTGAGGCCTCATGTAGAGTACTGCATACAGTTCTGGAGACTCATCTCTGAAAGGACATTGACTGGGTGGAGGCAGACCAGAGAAGAGCAATGAAAATGGTGCAGGGGCAATACCAGAAACCTTATGAGGAGAGATTGAGGGAACTCAATATGTACACTCGAGGACAGGAGAGAGAGAGGGGGGTATATGATAGAGACATTCAAATACCTCAAGGAAATCAAAAGAGTTTAAGAAGGCAGTATCTTTCAGAAAAGATGTGTAAGAACAAGGGGTCACAATATGCGGCTGGAGAGGGAAGACTCAGAGGCAATGTGAGGAATAGTCTTTCACAGAAAGGGTGGTAGATGCATGGAAAAGCCTCCTGGAGGAGGTTGTGGGGGCCAAAACAGTTTTTGAATTCAAGAACGCATGGTGCAGGCAGATAGCAAATCTAGTGGTAGGAAGGAAGAGGAAGGCTGCAGACCAAATAGGATTTGGAGCTTATAAAGTAGGTAGAAAATTAGCAGACTAGGTGGGCCAGGCGGTCCTTATCTGCTGTCAACTTCTATGTTTGTATGTTTCTAAAGCCAGAACACTCAGAGTGGAAACTGACTTCTAAGAGATAGACTTTTTTTTTGCTGCTAAGCAGGGAGAGTTTCAGTCAAAAGAAAGGTTCTTATTCTTGAGAAATCACATTATTTGCATGCTAGATGAGACACTGTTAAACCTGCAGTGCTCATTCTGTGATCTAGTTTCAGCCGCATATCAAGCACCACACACACATTTATTTTCCATTTACAAACAGTTTCTATATTGTGGGTTTCATATTTGTAGAAAAATCCATAGCCCAATACAAAACAAGCCTTTTCAAAGAAAAGCTGATATTGCCTAAATCTTGTAATCCCAGTTTCCTTTTTTTTTCCATTCAAATTTTATTGAAGTTTACAATGCAGAGAATACATCCAAGTAAAAGGAGCATAGACTGTTTGATATACATACATATATCACATAGTGCCAGGATCTATTCTCTACCTAACCTACACCTATTCCCCCCTACCCCCTAACACCCCCCTCCCACCCACCAACCCAGCACAGTGGGTAGTTCCCACCTCTAATACAATTAAACAAAGGAAGAACTGCCCTTACGATTGTAGGGAATATAGTGTGTATAGGGGACCCCAAATCGTGTTAAACTTTGGTAATTTATTCTGGAGGCTAGCTATGGTTCTCTCCGTTCTGAGATTGGCAAGTAGTTCCTATAACCACTCTATATAAGTAATTTCTACGGTGTCTTTCCAATGTTTGAGGACCACTTTTTTGACAGGTGCCAAGAGTAATCCCAGTTTCCTATCGAGTCTGTCATCATTGCCTTAGAGGATGTCTAGACTGAGGAAGGAGGCTGGATACTAATGGGCTCTGGGAGGGTAGGGTGGGGTGGAGGGTAAGGTATACAACCCTCAGCCTATACCACTACAAAATTCTATCTCCATTCTGGCAGGATGAGACAGCCGGAAGGAAGCACTTAACAAGGTGGAAAGGGGGGATGTGGGGGTCCTCAGAATGGGAGGACCTAAGATGGGAAGAAGAGACCCCAGCATAAGAGGAAGCAGCTGCTGGTGGGGTAATTGATTGTGAGGGGGGATAGACCTGGGAACAGGAAGGAGGAGGGGGTAAGGTGCCTACCTGGCAATTCAGCTCAGAGAGATATATATCAGATCCTGAGGATTGCTAGGGTGGCAGATCACAGGAGGAAGCTGGATGTCATTGTCCACCTAGGGACTAATGACCTGGTGTAGAATGGAGTAGAGGTGGTGCAGAGGCAGTTCAGGGAGCTGGGGACTGCCCTAAAACAAGTAGCATGAATGACAGTGTTCACTGGGGTGTTGCCTGTGTACAGCCGAGGGGAGGATATGGCACTCCACAACAGGAACTTCAACAGCTGGTTGAAGGCATGATGCAGGGAGGAGAGTTTTTACCTTCACTGGGGACTAGGAATCGACCTGGAAGGATATGGGCCTCAACAAAGGTGATAGCCTGCATCCTTCTGGGAAGGAGACCTCAGTGCTCAGTGGGAGGTTTACATGTTACTTGGATGAGCATTTAGACTAGCCGAGGGGGGAGGTTGTATTACCAAGGGGGTCATAAACTGCCCCCACAGGTTGAAGTAACAAGGAGGGAGAGTCCAATGGGAGAAAATTCCTCCAGGGCAGGGACACAAGATGAAGTAGGTGAAGACAAGGTGGAGGACGGGGGGGGGGTTAAGAACAAAGCATGCAGAAAGGGAGATGTAGAGAAAACAAGAAATAGAGGGATCAACGAGAGAAGGTGGGAGGCAGCTGGAGTTTTGGGGGCATCACAGGCAGAAAAAGGGGGAGGAAAAGGGATTGCAGGCAGGGATAGAGCAAGACTTAAACAGCCATGTGCACCAACGCAAGGAGTCTGGAAAATAAAAAATCTGGACCTGGAGGCCATCACGGTGGAAGAGGACCTGGACCTGATGGCCGTAACTGAGTCATAGTGAACTGAAATTCATGACTGGGACATGGCAATACCAGGTTACTCTCAGTTCAGAAGAGATAGGGAAGGATGGAGGGGAGGAGGGGTTGTTATGTATGTGAGGAAGGGTATTAGTGCTATGAAAGTGCAAGGGAACCTAGAGGTAAAGGTAGTGCTGGAAATGCTGTTGGTCACCCTAGAGACAGAAGTGGGGGTAACTGTTCACATTGAGTGATATATAGACCTCCAGCACAGTAGGACAATTTGTATAAGGCATTAGGGGAAACCATCAGCAGAATGGCAAATCAAGGGGAGGTGCTGCCGGTTAGAGACATCAATCTGACAGATGTGGCTTTAAGCCTTCCAGATGCAGCTTCGTCTACAATCAAGATAATCCTTGACTCCCTGCAGGGGCCTCTCTTAGGCAGCTAGTCAGTTAACCCACTACGAATGAGGCAATACTGGAACAGGTGCTTACGGACAGAGACAGTGTTGCAGACTTCATAGTGGGCAGTCCCCTTGGGACTGGTGATAACTGTACGGTGTGGTTCAACATTAAGATGAGTGCAGAGGCAAACCACATAAGGATGAGGGTCCTGGAGTTTGGGAGGGTGGATTTTATTTTTATATACATTTTTTTCTTCCATTTTTTGTTCCACAGACCCGAGACCCCGGCAGATATGTATGTGCATATGCATGGAGACACATGCTCATGCAGGGCACCGACTTGGCCCCTTCTGCCTCACCCCTGGCATTTTTGCTGCTGCTCCTCCCCCTCACCAATGCCTCCCACTGGACCTCCACCCGGTGGGAGCGGAACTATGGGGGGGAGCGGACAACCACCCCCGGGAGGAAAGAGCTGCCTACCGCAGCTCAATCCCACTCTGACCCTACTCTCCATGCCAGCTCCCTGGCAACCTGAGATCATTCCCAAACACAGATCACCAGCGTAGCATGAGGTAAGGCATCCAGCACATCAGCCCTCAGCACCACCGGGCTGGGGGGGAGGGGGGAATTTAAAGAAATGGGAGACTGCTTCTCAAGCAGCCTAGCATGGATGGATTGCCAGGAAGGAATAGAAGAACAGTGGAGAAAATTAAGAAAGACAAAGTGAAGGCAACCAGCTTCTGCTTAAATGAAGTGAGAAAAAGCAGAAGGGAAAAAAAAGACCATAATGGTACTCTAGGGGTGTGGCCACGAAAGTGAATGAGAAAAGTATGGCATTCGGGAGGTGCAAAGAAACACACAGAAGAAGCAGGATAGGCAAGTGTACCAGGTACAACAGAGGGAAGCACTGAGGGCAGTGAGGTGAGCAAAGGTGCAAACAGAGGAAAGGATAGCCAAAGGGGTAACTAAAGGTGACATGACTTTCTTCTAGTACATAAGCGCGAAGATGAAGGGAAGGGATAGCAAGAGTAAGATGGCAGAGGGTGAATGTGCAGAGGAGGATCAGGAAAAAGCAGACATCTTGAATAGGTGCTTCTGCTCAGTCTTCACAATGGGGGGGGGGACAGACCACAGAGGAGCAGCAGAAACACTGGGGGGTGGGAGTGGGCACAAGTCTATTTACTAGAGGATTCCTACTAAGAAGTAACAAATGCACAGAAGGCCATGGCCCATGAAAGTACATCTCCAGTAAGCTGGAATCAGATCACCTGGCAATTTAGTAAATTAATGTATAGGATTTTTTTTAAAGATCTTGGGACTATTGGCCTCAACTGTGTGTTTCGGGAGTGAGTTCCATAATGTAATTATTCTTTGTGCATAAAAGAAGCATCTGTTGTCCTTTTTGGGATAAGTTAGTGCAAGTTGGTATGTATGGCTTCTTAAGTTACACTAGCATTTATTATATGTCATACCCAACCCTGACATTAATTCATGGTCTCTTGATATTTTAAACATAAGGAATAGGTCACCCCTAGTTCTCCGGAGCTCCAAGGGGTACAGATTTAGTTCTGATAGCCTCTCCTCATAATTCTTATTTTGCATGTCATCTATCATTCTTGTAACCCTTCACTGAACCCCCTCCAACTTTTATACCTCTCTTCTCAGATGTGGACTCCAGAACAGAGAGCAATAATCCAGATGCAGGCTTATGTAAGCTCTGTATAGGAGCAAGATGCATCCCCTATTTCTAGATGCAAAGGATCTCTTAATACAATCTATTATTCTGTTAGCTTTATTAATAACCTGGGCGCAGTGTTTATCAAAGGATAGATCTGATGAAATAATAGTTCCAAGATCTTTTTAATCAAGAACCAAATTTAGGGTACTGCCATTCAGGGTAAAATGATGTTTTTTACGTGTGTCCCCCAAGTGCATGATAACACATTTGCGGATGTTGTAAGATGCCATTTTTTTGTACCCAGTCGTCAAGTGTTTTTAAGTCTTTTATAATGTTTTGTATGTCAATTTTGACTTGGGCTGCTATTTTTGTATCATCAGCCAATTTTAATCCAAAGTTCGTTGGATGTATAGTCATGTCTGATATAAAGATAGAGAATAGGACTGGTCCCAAAACCGATCCCTGTGGCACACCACTGGTAACCAGGCCTGTATTTGAATAATGTCCCCTGATACATACTTTCTGGGTACAATTTTTAAACCATTCATCCGCCCAGTTTACTAATGCACAGTTTATCCCTAGTTTGTGCATTTTTGTAATCAGGGTTTTATGGGGCACTTTGTCAAATGCCTTACAGAAATCCAAGTAGACAATGCCCACTGGTGTTTTTTCGTCCAGTAATTTGCTTACTTTTCCATAGAAAACCAGATTACTAGTAAGGCAAGACCTCTGGTTTTTAAAGCCATGTTGTGAGGGATCTGTTAACTTTCTGATGACCATATCTTCCTCTAGCTTAGTTTTGAGTCTTGATTCAAAGATCTTGCCCAAAATTCTTGTAAGGCTGATCGGTCCATAATTAGCCATTTCACTCTGGTTGTCCTTCTTAAAGACGGGGGGGTAACCAATGCTGTTTTCCAGTCATTGGGTATGTTCCCTGAAAATAAGGATAAGTTAAAAATGTTATACAATGGTTCAATCAGCCAAGTGGATAGTTCCTTTAGTAGTCTTGGGTGTAATTTGTCAGGCATTGGGGATTTGTTAATATTTATTTTCTCCAGCTTGTTCTGTATTTCAATTTTTGTAATCTCAGTGAAGTCTTCATGAGTGTTGCTAAAATTATTACTAGTATTTTGATTACTAGAGTTGATTGGGTTAAATACTGAACAAAAGTATTTGTTTAGTTCCTCTGCCATTTCTTGCTGGGCTGCTATTTCATTCAGTCCTATTGTGAGGGGGGCCCAAGGACTTGTCAACTTGTTTTTTGTTATTTACATATGAGTAAAAACTCTTACCCTCATCATTTATGTATGCTGATTTGAATTCTATTTTTTCCTTTTCAGCTTTTATCTTTTGTTTATATGCTCTCAAATTGACTTATATTTATGTTTGTTGTAAGTGTTATTGTCTCTTGTTAGTGCTCTATATGCCCCTTTTTTTGTGCAGTTAGTTTTGAAATATTGGGTGTTACCCATATAGGTATTTTACGCTTTTTATTGTAGGTTATTTTATCAGGGATGTGTTTCGCTTTGAGTTCCAATATTTTAGTTTTGACCCTAGTCCATAGTTCATCAGGTGATGAGGATCCGTTGTCCCATTGCCATTTGTGAAGTTCTTTATTGATGTTATCAAAGTAAGCTTTGTTATAGTTTTTAAAGCTAGTTTTACCAGATTCTATTTGGGGGGATAATTGGGTATCGAAAGTTATTACTTTGTGATCACTATTTATTAAGGGGTCTTTAATGTAAATATTCTTTATCTGGTGAGGAATATCAGTTAGTAATAAATCTAAAATGTTATTGTTCCTTGAAGGTTCAATAAGTAGCTGATGTAAGCCATTTGTATCACATGCATTGAGGAATGTATTTTCTAGATTATTACTGGTTGTACCCTCTATCCAGTTAATTCCAGGAAGATTGAAATCCCCTAACAGTATAATTTCTTTATAGCTTGCTTTGTTGTTTATGTTGTTTAATATGGACTGATGTGCTTAGAGGTTTGTGTCAGGAAGTCTATAACATAACCCTACTAATAGTTTTTGTTGTTTTTCTTTTTGGATTTCTGCCCACATCATTTCACTTGACATGTCATCAGACAAGTCCTTGATGGGTTTATATGTAATGTTGTTTTTAATGAACAGAGCTACCCCACCCCCTTTTTTTGATGTCCTATTTTCATAATAAGTATTATAACCTGGTATATTCATACTCCAGTTTGAGGTTTTCCCCCACCAGGTTTCTGTTACAGCTGCTATATTAATTCTTTCTTTGGTGAGTATTAGTTCAAGTTCATCTAATTTTGTAGAATGTAAACTTATTGCATTTGTTAGAAGAAAGGAAAGTCCATTTTTTATTACAAGTTAGACTGTTATCATTATTTTGTTTGTTTTTCATTTTTTTTCCTTTTGGGTTTAATGTTAGCATTTTGCCCCACAATGTCTAGTTTTTTTATTCCCTGTTTTTGTCCTTTCAGTGTATTTTGAAGTATGCATCCCAGTAATCTAGAGCCTTGCTTGCTGAGGTGTAATCCATCAAAACCAAATCGCGTACTATTATTTTTGAACTGTTCCCAGGTCTTAATTAATTGTCTGGTTAAACAACTAAAAAGAAAAAAATTAAAAATTAAATTAAATTAATACATTCAATGTTGTTTGTGAGATACCATCTGCACAGCCAATTATTGTATGACTTTATATTATTTGTTTTTGTGTAACTTGCCCTTGGTACTGGTAAAACTTCAGAAATGATTGGTGTCACACTTAACTCCTGTAAGGTTTTTATTGCTTGTTTCATATCTTTCACTATATCTTCAACCTCCTGTCTTCCAAAGTCATTGGTGCCCACGTGTAGGATAGCAGTTTTGGGGTTGGTGATATTCTGGAAAATTCCAGGGAGCATTGCAGTTATATCCCTAATTGTGTCTCCACTATAACTGCAATTGCTATGTTTTCCTTATTCCCTCTTATGGAAAATCTATCCATAAATCTGGTTATTGCATCCCCCAAAATAAATATTTGTTCTGGTAGTAAGTCTATTAACATAGGAAAGAAGGGACTTGTAAATCTGAAGGTGGACAAGGCCATGGGGCCCAGCAGGACACACCCAAGGGCTCTAAAGGAACTCAGGGAGGTGCTTGCTGCACCACTAGTAGCCTTATTCAACAAATCTCTGGAAACAGGAATGATTTCAAAGAACTGGAGGAAAGCTGACGTAGTCCTGTTCTGTAAGTGCGGCAGCAGGGAAGAGGCTAGAAACTATAGACTGGTCAATCTTGCATCAGTGGTGGAGAAATTAATGGAAACTTTGTTAAAAGAAAGGCCAGAGGAATATCTTGAATTCAGTGGGTTACAAGACCAAAGGCAGCATGGATTCACAAGGGAGGAAAGTTATGCCAGATGAATCTGATTGATTTCTTTGACTGGGAGATCAGTGGAATAAATCCAGGAAGAGCAGTAGAGGTGGCCTACTTAGACTTCAGCAATACCTTCAACATTGTGCTACATAGGAGGCTGATAAAGAAACTGGATAGCCTAGGGGTGGGATCCAAAGTGGTAAACCAGATAAAAAACTTATTGATGGATAGGGGACAGAGAGTGGTGGTAAACAACACTCACTGTAATGAAGGGACAGTGACCAGTGGGGTCCCGCAAGGCTCAGTACTGGGACTGGCCCTATTCAATGTCTTTATAAGTGACATTGCAGAAGAGCTGGAAGGGAAGCTATGCCTTTTTGCAAATGACACCATAATCAGAAGTGGATAGAGAAAGAATGAGTACAGAATTAGAAAACTGGTGGAGTAGTCAAGGGTATGGTAGCTGGTGTTCAATGCCAAAAAGTGCAAAGTCATGTGCCTATGGTATAGGAACCCAGGAACTGTGTATAAAAAGGGGGGCTACTGACAGTGGAAGGTGGGCATAGTTCATAGTTATGGGTTCATGTGAAGCCTGGGACCAGATCAGAATAGGAATGGTCTGACTCTGTCCTAGTTGAAGTAGCAAAACCTAGTCAACTAGAATCTCCATCCCAGCCCACTGCACATCCCTACCAGGGAGTACTTGGAATGGAACAGGAGGGGAATGAAGAAGGGATACCAATGGATTTCAGGGAATGTTTAGAACTGGATGGGAAAGAAGTGGTACCGTATATCCAGGTATCCTTGTATGAAAACATTGAGAGGGAGGGAAGGGATGCCATTGTTTACTAAAAAATACTTAGAACTGGACAAGGAAAAGAAAGGAGTAGTACTATATACTAGAGAATCCTTGGAATTGGGCTAGGAGAGGGACAATGTGTCACTGTACACCAGGTAGTAAATCTGCATATTCTGTCCAACAAAAGATTTGAGCAGTTAAAACTTTGGCTGTACGTCCATATTCAGACCAAGTCACACTTTTGTGTAAAACTGTAAATGAAAGTTTGACCTGGGAAAACCAGTTGCACTAAGCCAAGCTAAGCTGCAATTCTGTTTTATTTATTTATTTTTTTTGTTTTGTTTAAAAAAGCTCCCCTGCCCCTATAAATGGCAAACACACGCAGAAACAATCCAAAATATCCCCCATCCCTAACTTCCCACCTCCAGTCTCCATACCTTTAATAGCTGGGGGCATTGGGGGCCCCAGAATCCAGATTTCCCTTGTAACCACCTGTCCTGACAAGGGAGGGGAACTACATCATCTTCATGGGGTCTTGGTCAATGGTATGGCAGAGGTATTTCAGTAACCACAGTTAAGGATGTGTTCCAATTTCCTGTCAGTGCTACCCATTCTCATGGATCTGCCACTGCTTCTCACCATCCCCTCCCCAGCACCCACCCAGTCATCATTGTTCACTCCTAATTGTTGTTTTACACCCTACCACTGCCTGATCTGGCCATGATCATTGGGATGCAGCAGGCTTGCCAGCACAGGCAACAACAGGTGTGGGCAGTACTAAGAGGCCATCAAAAAGGCCCCTCCCAGTACTGCCCTGACCTACTGTTGCCCGCCCCAATTGGTCCTAAATTCCTGACTTCCTGTGCTGCTGCCTGCCCTCCACCCCATCACAAGGTAAAGGGTGCACTGGTCCTTCACCAGTGGATGGCACTTTCATCTCATACTGTAGCTGCCCTGTAGATTACCATTATAAATGCAGTACTGCCATATAGTGCAGGTGACAACTTTGATGGGATAGACCAGAAAAAGGTGGAAAAAATGGCAAAGAGTCTCTTGAGAGAGGCAGAGAAGGATCTGAGGAAAGTAAGTACTATCTGTGATTTAGAAGAGACACGGGACCTGAGCTCTGAACAGTTTTTAGTGTGTACAGAAGATTTCAATACAGCCTGCATTGTATACTGGAGATCATTGTAAATATATTCAATAACAGATGTGTTCTATAATATTTTGTGTGTCCACTGAGATTCATTCAGAGTATGCTCATGAGTATAAGACACTGTGTTAGGCACAAGTGAAGCAAGCAGCACTTGGGGCACTAGTGCAGTGGCAGTGCTTGCAGTAGAAAATAGATGCAGAGCTCAACTTGAAGTGTATGAAAACTAGTGTTGTTCAGATAATGCACAATGAATCTGAATACTGCCTGCTACCACTTGTACTGAAGGTAGAGAATGATGTTGTTGGTATCTGACTACTGGATTCTGTGCCCTAGGATCCAATCAGATACCGACTCTCCGATGCGACTATCCTGGCTCCAAGGCAGACATCTGACCTTAGATCCCACTGTCTGGCCCTGGATTCCATTCTCTGACCTTGGATACAAAATCTGAATGGGATCAGATTGGACTGCAGATCCAGGACCAGATAGCGCAACTGACTGTCAGATGCCCTTTTGAGGCCAAAAGCGCTGTCTGAGCATCCCTAGTCAAAACGAAGTGCTAATGTAAAACAAATTCCTTGTGTTCAGAGTATTTCTCCAACTGTTTGGATGTGAAGTGGGGCACAAGGGAGGAGAGAGGATTAACAGAGTTGAAGAGAGGCACCGTGAACGCATCTGCTTTGGGTTCCATTGCATTCAAAACCAGCTCTGGTGATAGACTCAAACAGCACGACTAACTGCAGCATTTCCAATATGTTCACTGAAGGGAATTCATGGAACAGAACCGAGCAGCCTCTATACTAGTGAGTAATCGCCTAGGTGGATGTACAGAAGGATGCATACAGGTAACAGGCCAGAGAAAAAAGCCTGCTACACTGGCTCTTTGGTAAGAGTTCTGCTGGTGACAGCAACATTTAATCAAAATTATATTCCATCAAGCTCGGACATCACACTTGGGTGACCCAGCCAAAATAATGCTCTATTATTCCCACTTACATAGATACATAGATACATAGACAGTGTCGGCAGATAAGGGCCTATGGCCCACCTAGTCTGCCCATTTGAGCTTGTAAGTTCAGTTTGTTTTCCTAGAAGTCTGTTTCCCCTTACCCCTGCCCTCTAGAATTCCTTTATGTCTATCCCATGCATTCTTAAATCCCGTGATTGTTTCAGCCCCCACCACTTCCTCTGGCAGGGTGTTCCACTTGTCCACCACCCGCTCTGTGAAGAAATTCTTTCATGTTTCCTCTGAATCGCCCTCCTCCAACTTCATCCCATGCCCTCTAGTCCTGAAACATCTTTTTCGCTTAAAAATAGTGTTTTCCTGCACCCTGTTCCTCACTGTAAGATACTTGTATGTCTCTATCATATCCTCTCTCCTCCTTTCCTCCAGGGAGTACATGTTCAGTTCCTTCAACCTGTCTTCATAGGACTTGTGATGCAACCCATGCACCATCTTTGTTGCCCTCCTCTGAACCTTCTCTACCCTGTCTATGTCCTTACGTAGGTATGGTCTCCAGAACTGTACACTGTACTCCAGGTGGGGCCTCACTAGTGTCTTGTATAGCGGAATTATGACCTCCCTTTCCTGCTGGTGATGCCCCGCCTATACATCCCAGCATCCTATTTGCTTTACCTGATGCCTTGTCACACTGTTTCCCTACCTTGAGGTCATCAGAGATGACAACCCCAAGATCCTTTCCTGCTTGGTGCATGCTATATCCTCACCCCCAACTGATATATTGTGCCAGGGTTTTGTGCCCCATATGCATTATCTTGCACTTCTCTGCATTGAATTTCAACTGCCAAACCCTTGACCATTCTTCAAGTTTCTGCAGGTCCCTTCTCATTCTGTCTACACCCTCTGGTGTGTCTACTCTGTTACAGAGCTTTGTGTCATCAGCGAACAGTGAAATTCTGCCTTCTAGATCCTGTGCAATGTCACTGATGAAGATGTTGAATAGGACCGGTCCCAGCACTGATCCCTGTGGTACCCCACTGGTTACTCTTCCCTCTGTGGAGTGACAGCCATTTACCACCACCCTCTGTGTCCTGCCACCCAGCCAGTTACCCACCCACCACACTACTGTCCTGCTCACACCCATATTCCCCAGTTTGTGTAATAGTCTTCTATGTGGCACAGTGTCAAAGGCCTTGCTGAAGTCCAGATAGACCATGTCCACTGCCCTCCCTGATCCACCTCCTAGTCACCCAGTCAAAAATTCAATGAGGTTGGTCTGACATGACCTCCCCTGGTGAAACCATGCTGCCTTGGGTCCTGTAGTCCATTGACAACCAGATGTTCCACCAATCTCTCCTTCAGTAGTGCTTCCATGATCTTTCCCACTACCGAGGTGAGGCTGACTGGTCTGTAGTTCCCTGCTTCCTCTTTGTTCCCACTTTTGTATAAGGGGACTACATCTGCTGTCCTCCAGTCTTTGGGTACCTCCCTGTTTCCAGTGATTGGCTGAACAGGATAGCCAGAGGTTCAGCCACCACCTCTCTTAGTTCTTTAAGGACCCTGGGTGCCCCATCTGGCCCCATTGCTTTATCAGCTCTTATTACTTCCAGTTCCTTCAGGACCCTTTCTGTAAAGGGACTTGTGTCCATTTCTGCACCATTCTCACCCTTGTACTCCTTCAGACCCATTACCCCTCTTCCTTAGTAAAGACTGAGCAGAAATACCTGTTCAATATGTCAGCTTTATTGTTGTCATCCTCCACACGGCTCCCATCCTCCCCTTCAGTCTCACTATCCCTCCCTTTGTCTTTCTTTTTCACTTATGTACCTGTAAAGGTTTTGTCCCCTTTACCCACTGATTTTGCAATGTGTTCTTCTGTCTGAGCTTTGGCTTCCCTTACTGACTTCCCTGCCTCCCTTTGTTTCTCCTGGTACTTCTTCCTATCCCCTTCTGCCTGTGTCTTTTTGTATTGCCTGAATGCAATCTTTTTGGCTTTCACTTTCTTTGCTACCTCTTTGGAAAACCATAATGGTCTCCTCTTCCTTTTCCTCTTGCTAACCTGCTTAATGCATAATTCTGTTGTTCTTATAATCCCCATTTTAAATACTGCCCACTGTTCCTCAACCCTGATTCCTGTCCCATTCCCTTAATGCCTCTTTCAAGTATCTCCCATTTTCCCAAAGTCTGCCCCTAAAATCCAGGATACGTGTTTTGTGTGGTTTGGTTCTGCTCTTTCTGTGATTTCAAACCACAATGACTGGTGGTCACTGTTACCCAGGTGCTCCCCACTGTTACCCCATCACACTGTCCCTGTTTGTGAGCACAAGGTCCAGTATTGCCTTCTGCCGAGTTGGTTCCATGACCAGTTGCTTGAGGAAGGCACCCTGAAGGAGTCCAGCATAAATCTGCTCCTAGTTGATGCTGCTGCTGGGATGCTCCAGTCCACGCCTGGTATATTAAGTCTCCAACCAGTACTACCTCCTTGTCTGCCATCCTTTGGATGGCTAGCATCAGCTCCCTATCTGTTTCTTCCTCCTGGGCTGGTGGTCTATAGACCACACCTGTGGGATGGCTGGCCCATTTTCCTTTCCAGCTTAACCCACAGTATCTCTCCCCATTTTGTTCCTCCTGGATCTGTGTGGCCCTTATGTCATTTTTCACATACAGTTCCACTCCTCCCTTCCTGCCTGCTCTGTCTCTTCTGAATATGTTGTAGCCAGGTATGGCCATCTCCCAGTCATGGTTATCATTACACCAGGTTTCAGTGATGGCCACAATGTCCAGGTCTGACTGTACCATGACAGCCTCCAGATCTTCCATCTTGTTGCTAAGGCTCCTGGCATTTGCACACATGGCTTTCTATGATTTGACCTCCCTAGACTGCTTCACTGTTCTACTCCAGCCCCTTCCTTGGTTGTCATTTATCACTTACAATATATTAAAAATTAGACACTTATGACAAAAGAATGGCATAATTAGACAGACATTACAAAAATACCCTCCACCTTAATTAATCCCATTATATGAAATATTGTGTGGTTGATGAAGCTGTGGACATTCCCACAATAGGGAAGCATAAACTAACAAATCCTCTCAGCGTGGTATGATCATGCTTTGGAACATCAAGTTCAGATTTTTTCTTAAAAAGGGGACAGAGCATAGCTAAGGTTTTCTTGTTTCTTCAAAGCCAGCTCACTGAGTAAATTAGCTAATTAAAAAAAAAATGTTGAGGGACTAGATTAATAGCTTTTGTGTAAGAGCCAGAACACCAACTGCTTCTGCACCCGTCACAAAAGCTAATAGCATAGGAAATATTGCCAATCCCCCTAAAATCCTGAATATTTAAGCCTGTGAAGAGTCTGCCAGTTTATATAATTTTATCTGGTGATTTTTATGCTGAAGTAATGTGTTTCCTGCTGCTAAAACATTTAGTAGAATTTAATACATTATGCACCTAGTAACGCTAATGGTTGCCATTATCTTCATTAGAGTTAGAAAACTGGGATATTGCAGGTTCAAAATCCACTACAGCCAAATACTCACTGTGTGACCTTGGGCAGGTCACTTAACTTTTGAGTGCTCCATTCCACCCAGCTGTGGAAATGTGTAGAAGAAGGACCCCACAGGAAACAAGATGTTACATCTCAGCTGCTCTACTGAGGGTAAATAAATTGTAAAATCACAGTACCAAAGATAGTGAAAGGTGCCAAACCATGTAGTCTGCAGTTACAGAACTGTCCAGTAAAACAGCCATGTTCATTTCAAGTTAAGGAACGGGTTGCAATTATTTACTGCCTTGGTATCTTAACTGTGTTCTTGAGATCAAGCAACACCATTATGGACACACTGAAAGGTAGTCAGAGTACATTTTATTAAAGCAGACCAGTCAGCACAAAGGGCTCCCACAAACTCAAGGGTGGGGCTGGTCTGAATGTGCACTTTGTGTGCAAAAACATTTTGATTTACTTACTATTTACTGTAGTTTAGTAGATTATATCAGATTAATTTTGCTTAGTTATAGGGTCTACGATTGGATGACCGGGGAGCAGGATGGGGGATATGCAGTGGATGTCCTGTATTTAGATTTCAGCAAGGCATTTGATTCCGTGCCACATGGGAGTGAAGCTGGAGTACATAGGGGTAGGAACAAAGATGGTCAAATGGATCATCAACTGGCTTGATGGTAGGCAGCAGAGGGTGGTGGCGGTCGGAGGCTCTCAACACCGAGGGAGGTGACAAGCAGAGTGCCACAGGGATTGGTACTGGGACCAGTGCTGTTTGGGATATTTATTTATTTCTTTTTTATTTTGGTACACATTTTAATGTCTTCTATGGCTGGGGGCAGGTGTTACCTATGGTTCCCCCCAAATCAGGTTGGTCTCACATCTCCCGCACCGCTCCAAGTCTCACACTATACCCCCTCCACTGATCCTGCACAGCAGTCGTGGTGGGTACATACCCTACCACCACAGGGCCGGGGGGGTCGAGTCCAAGGGGATCCTCTGGAGTCAGAGCACTGCAGTGCTGTTGGACCATCCCTCATTCTGCATGCTGATGGGTTTGTAAATTTTTCTCTCCTATGGAGTGCAGGCGTGCAATGACATCTAGGCACAGCATGCTGATGTCTGCTGCACTCCGGCCCCTTGCTGCACCACTCTAGTAGTGCCTCTGGTCATCACCAGGGGCCGCTACAGAGCAGTGGATCCCTTCGTCCCTCCCCAGGATAGGAGAGCAGTCCACCGGACGCTCCATCCTATCCCTTCCCTGACAACCCCTGGCGACCAGGGCTCGTGTCTGAACCCGGGTCACCAGCATGGCGTGAGGTGTGGCATCCAGCGCCTCAACCCTCAGCGCCACTGGGCCAGCTGCTGTTTGGGATATTTGTAGCGGATATCTTATACAGGATACGGAGTTGGATCAGTCTGTTCGCTGATGATACAAAGATGGTAGCTGTGGTGGATGACATCGAAGGGTGGAAGGGGTTACAGGAGGGCCTAGCAAAACTACAGGAGTGGTCAGAAACATGGCAGCTGGGGTTCAATGCCAGGAAGTGCAAGGTACTGCACTTTGCAGCTAGAAACCAGGGGAGGAGTTATCAACTGAGAAGGGTGCAGCTCGAAAGCATTGAGGAGGAAAAGGGTCTGGGGGTGCTTATAATGGGCAGCATGAACAACTCAGCCCAGTGCAGGAAGGTGGCAGCAAAAGCCAACAGAATGCTGGGGTGTATAGCGAGAGGAATCTCCTCCAGAAATAGGGAGGTGATCCTTCCTCTGTACAGGTCTCTGGTCAGGCCACACTTGGAATACTGCATGCAGTACTTGTTCCCATTCCTGAAGAAGGATATAAAATTGTTGTAGGGGGTGCAACGCAGGATGACACAAATGATACAGGGCTTGGAGGGGAAGTCCCATGAGGAGAGATTGGGTGAGCTGAACATATATTCCCTGGAGGGGAGGAGAGGAGGGATAGAGGGGATATGATTGAAACCTTTAAATACCTTAGGGGATTAGAAGGGGGAGGGATATGAGAGGGCATCAGCTAAGACTGGAGGAGGGGAAGATTCAGGAGGGCAATCAGGAGACATTATTTCACAGAATGGGTGGTGGACGGGGGGATACTCTACCCAAGGATGTGGTTGCCTGTAGTACAGTGGGTAGCTTTAAGGGGGGGTGGGACAGGGTGAGGAGTGGTTATGGTGAGGGTGGGGCAGCTGCAAGATGAGTGGCTAGCTGCACAATCGAGCAGACTCGATAGACTGCAAGGCCTGCTTCTGCTGGCATGTTTGTATGTTCGGATAGGTTGTTGTCTTCTGTTACTACAAATCTCAAAATCCTCTGTAGCTGACGTCAGAGCTATAGGCAGTGGTGGGAGATTCAATAGCTTGCAGTGCATGTTAGAGCTTCTATAGTCTCTGATCAGATATTTTCCAGTGCTGCATTTCTCCAGGGGCTAAGTACAGTCTTCTGTGACTGTACATTGACCATGGAGGACAGCAGGACCAGCAAACAAAAGATCAAAGCTTATATAAATGCTAACATGCCTCTAATGGTAATAACTGTCTTTGTTGGATACCTCCCTTTAGGCTTCTTTCAGTGCTCCAAGGTTAGAACAGGAACTCTCCTCCCCAGGACTCACTGGTGTCCCATGAAACACATCTTATCCCATTCCAAGCATTCCCTGGTATTCTGTGCCTTTGTCATCCTCCATACCAAGAAGTCCCTTTTGCCCAGGGACACCCCACACCATTACCCTATCCCAAGCCCTCCCTGGTGTCCAGTACCATCCCCAGACTATCTACTGTCCAACATACCCTGGTGTCCCATGCCCCCCCCCATCCTGCCATATTAAGTACTTCCTGGTGTCTAGTGGTCACCACCACATTCTACAAATACTACTATAAGAATACTATAATACTACCTGTCCTGTGCAAATCACTCCTAGGTGTCAAGTTCATCCTTCCAATCCCATCTTGCCCAAAGCACTAATAAATGCTCTGGGCTTGTCCCCCCAGTCCATCGCATCCCTTGTGGAGATTGCTTGTGTAAACCCCTCTAGAGTTAAATGCTCAATGTGGCCCTCAACTGGTAGAAGCAGGACCCACTAGAAGCTAGTTGTTAGATCCTGGCTGGGTTATCCTGGGTAAATAAATTGCAAAAAATGTATATAACTTCCAGTATCAGTAATGAGTCACAGCACTCACTGAACAGAGCAGATGTGAGGACAGTGACTCGTTCTAACATGCCAGTGCAGCAGAAACTTTTTCAGCATTGGGAGTTATTTGACACTTCATGGAGCTCCAGTCTCTAGCAGCAGAGTCTGGCTCCACAGCACCTCCCCGTGTCTCCACGTCACTCCTTCTTACTATGCTATGCCTTGCCACAAGCAGAGGGTCAGTTCCAAACACATTGACTCCAGCTTATAGTCATTCAAGGACTTCATTTTCAGACTGGAGCCAGAGATGATCCCATAGGTTAACTGACCCCAGTTAACATGGTCACTGCCACTTTGCTGTTTGTGACCATTCCCCTGATGTAGAGTGGAACGAAGAAGTTAGCTATCAAGAAAAAATAGAGATGGAAAAAATAAATCATAAACTATATTATACAGATCATTACTCCCCGGGTTCATACTTGGAAGTGGTATTGCAAAAATAGATCGTTCACTTGCTCTTCCTGTACAGGATAAGCTTGTCTCATATGTTTTTGTTTGTTCTATTGGACGCACTGAACTTTCATGTCTCCCTAATAAATACTTGCAATATGCAGGATAACCTGCCTTTAGTGGTATCTTAGAGTACTTTGCTGCTTTTTTCACAGCCCTTGCGTGCTGAATATTGCATAAAAGAGTTACGCTTGGCACTGCTATACAATACAGTGTCAGCATATTGAAAACTGTGGGATCCCAAAAGTCTGTGACAGCTGTAAACCAAGAAATGCATTAAGAAGCTTCTACAACAAGATAAAACGTTGGAGTGGTAGAGGAAAAGAAAAGCATATGGTGTACCAATTTGAAAAAGGGACATATTTTTTTATTTTTATGGCTGTGGGCAGAAGCTACAGATGCTTTGCTTTCTGTGGCTCAAAACGGCCGATCGTGGCACCTCCCGTTGAACTTTTGGAACTATCCTTCCAAAAGCCCAATGGCACTTGTAACACTCCACCACTTTCGGCCGCTGTGGAGTAACAGCCACACTATTTTGGTTGTTACTTCTGCATTCTGGGACAAGAACTGCACAAGCACCTTGCATGCATGTGCAGTTCTGTTGGTGCCACCATCTTTTGCAAATGGCATATTACCATTCATCGCAACTGCATATGCATGAATGCCATGCACGTGCAGTTGTGTCACTGCCACCATCTTGCAGATGGCACTCAGTTGGCACTGGCAGCACTAGCTCTCTGAAGCTTTGGAAGCTCGACCACAGCCATATTGGCTCTGGCTGGAGTTTGTTCGATTTCTTCTAACTTCATGTAGCCCTTGTATACTTTGGAGTATAGGGAAAATGAGTACCAGCTAAATTGACAATGATAACACATTTATTTTATTTAAACTTTTGGTGACCGTGAAAAGCATACTGAGCCAAAGATCATTTCCAGGTGCAACCCGGGGGTATAAATCAGGTAACAAAGATACGGAAATGCAGAACAAGGCAGACTGATAACAGTGTCAAACAACTGATTGAATTTTTGGCAGCAATTCAAACGATTAAGCATGAGATGACATACAAATAAAGTGCACAGAAGGGCTAATATAAATGCATAATTCATATACAACTAACATCTTTATAGCCTGAGAGATAAAACAAGGATTGTGTGAGGAGGCCCCTAGGTGGAGGAGAGACAGGTGCAGGGATGAGCTGGGAGAAGACATAAAAGTTTTTTGAGCGAGTGGTAGGAAGAGGAGTTACAAAGTTCTGTGGAAAGATTATTCCATGAGATGGTAGGTGATAGGAGAAGGTGCTCTGACCAACCATTGTTTGGGAGTGGGAGATAGAGAATGAATGGGGATCCCAGGAGCGAGGAGAGTATGGGGGGAAGCAGCAGGGCTAAGACAGGAGAAGAGGTTGGGGGGAAGAGGGTTGAACCAGAAATTGGCTATGAGGGTCATAGAGTAAACGTACCTTCTGTATGAGAGTGGAGCAATGGAGAGGGAGGAATACAGGAAGCGACTGTGTGCACAAGGTGGAGAGATAGAGGAAAATCTGCAGAAGGAATTTAGTGTGGTGTCTAGTTTTGAGAGGTATGTGACAGTGACAGTGCAGTATACTATGCCAGCATAGTCAAGGGAAGGTAGAATCATCTTAGAGACAAGTTCGTGCCAAACAGGGGGAGAGAGAGGGAGTCCTTGATACGACAGAGGAAACCCAGTTTGGATGGGGAGCTTGGAGACTAGAGTATCAATATGGGTAGAGAAGTTATGGTGCTGGTCCAGCCATACTCACAGGTATTTGTAAGCCTAAACCGTTTCTGGGGGGCAGTTGTTCTGGGAGTGAAATACTGGTAGGGACCAAAGCCTAGATAGCTTTTGAACTGAGCCAAATGTCATTGAGACCGTCTTCTTCTGGTTTGCCTTGAGATCATTGGCTTTGAACCAGGCCAGGACATTGTTGAAATCTTGTTGGAGGAGAGGTTGAACTTCTGTTGTGGAGGGTCCTGAGGTGAAAATGATGTTGTCATCTGCATACATACGGATTAGGGAGTGGGAGCAGATGGAGGTAAAATCATTAATAAAGATAGAGAAGAGTATTGGGCCGAGTATCAAACCCTGGGGGACGCCTGCCAAGATGGGTTGGGGGGGGAGGTGGAGTTGCCGATTCGTACAGCTTGCTGTCTTCTGATTTAGATATGAGATAAACCAATGGATGGAGGGGGATGGTAGACCTATGAAGCAAAGTTTGTTCAGGAGGATTGTGAGCGAGACAGAGTCAAAAGCCTTAGGAAGGTCTACGTAAATGGCTGCTGTAATATGGCCTTTGTCCATGGCTGAGTGGATAGTGTTAGTGACCTGCAGTAGGAAAGAGACTGTGGAATGATGTTTACAAAATCTGAATTGGTAGGGAGAGAGGGTGTTAGATGAGGAGATGAAGTCTAATAGTCTAGAGTTCATTAGTGACTCCTGTAATTTGGCAAGTAAGGGGAGAAGGGAGGGGAATCACATAGGCCATTTTCCATAGGATGGGAACTGTACTGGCAATGATAGATAGATTCAAGATGTATGCAAGGGATGCAGCAATGGCTGCTGCTGACAGATGAAGCAATTTAGGATGTACCTCCAGGGGAATATATTGGGGTTTATCAAGCGTAAAGGCCTTGAGAAGTTCCTGGGTGGTGCTTTTGAGGAAGTGGTAATCATTGTTGGCTACAGATGGGGAGCCCGGGGGCATTGGGGCAGGGAATGTTCAGGCAGGGCACAGGTAGTGAAGAACCGATTGAAGCTGTCTGCCACTGAAGATGGATCTGAGATGGGGTTACCATTTACCATGACAGAAGGGGGGGGGCCTAGGATTGATAAGAGTGTACTGTTTTCCAGAAGGAGGAAGGGTTGCTGGAGTTTTTGTTCAAGTTTTTTTTTAAATAGGTGGATTTGGCGAGACAAGTTGTCTTTGTACAATTATTCCTGATGGTTTTATGGGCATGGAGATTTATTTGGGATTGGGAGGACTTATAGCAAGCCAAGGCTTGGTCATGGGATTTGCAAAGGGTAATTAGCTGGGGTGATATCCACTGATGATGAGATTGCTTGACTCAGATATTTTTTGTTGGGGTGTGGAGGTCCCAAACTTGGTGAAACTTTGTCAGGAAATAATTAAGGGCGGTGTCTGCCAGAAGCACAGTAGACAGGGGACCAGTCTGCAAAGGTGAGGTCATGTAGAAGGGCATTTGTGTCGAGGGATCTGGTAGGACAGATGCTGATATATTTTGAGGCACAGCCAGAAAGGTGGATTTTTCTGATGCAGTAGGTTATGCAGTGGTTGCTTGATGCATCTGAGAGGACGCCAGTGGTAGAGATGCAGTGTGGATCCAGTCTAGGAGGATGTGATTGGGCATGTGGGGGTTGTATCTGGTGGGTTCTGTTATTAGATGTGAGAGATTTTGGGATTCCATTTTTTGGGTGGAGGGCTTGGATGAGGGAGAAAGCCAATCCAGATTAAAGTCACCCATTATTGTACTCTCGCCGGCACTAGTGAAGGAGGTGATTGAGGAGATGCACTTTATGAGTGCATCTGTGGTGATTTTGGGTGTGGCGTAGATGACTGTGACATAGACTGGAAGGGAGGAAAAGAAGGTTAGGTGTGATATTAGGTACTCAGGAGTGTCAGGGTTGGAATTCTGTGAGGTGGTGGAGTCATGGATGTACATGGCAACACCACTACTGCACTTTCCCTGATCCTGGCGATGTAGCGAGAAGTCAGGGATGGCAATTATCGAATCAGGGACCCTGGAGGACAGCCAAGTTTCTGATACACAAAGGATATGTGGGGAGTGCTGAGACATCCAGACTTTAAGATTATCCAGTTTCAGGATTAGACTTCTGGCATTTAAGTGGAAAATGCAGAGACCTGTGGGCGAGGGGGAATTGGCATTGTGAGCTGGGCCAGAATTAAATTCCATGTTGCCTGATAGGAGTTGGATTAGGAAAATGCAAAAGGAGTCAGCAGATTACTTCCCTATTTTAGGGCAGCGAAGTGTGAGGTTGGAAGACATGCGTAGGAGGGAGCAAATAAAACGGTAGAGGTGGGGTCTGGTGAGAATGATATGGAGGGAGGGGAGGGCAGGAAGCAAGGAATTAGATGGCCACAGGTAGTGTGGTACAGCAGATAGGCAAACGGGAGACATGAGAGTCAAAGAGGATACAGAGGGCAGGGCAGGGGGGAGAGTTGCTAGTGGAATAGGAATGGAAGGAGGATGGAGGTAGAGCTACTGGTAGTATGAAAAGTGAAAGTATGGAGATGAGAGTGAGGAGTTTTTTCAGGTTTTTTGTGAGGTGGAGGGGGAATAATATGCATAGCTAGCTAATCCAGGGCGCACTGCTTTTTCAACCCTGCACAGCAAGTCAGCAATGACTGCTTAGGGTGGTTGAGGTTAGCTGCTACCAAAAAATCCTATATGCTGGGGAGGGGGGGGATGTACCAGCTCTTTAGATATGGTCAGGGTGATGATTCCACTGATTAGTTGAGAACAGCTACTTAATTGAAACTAGCTTAAGGTGGGTGGCTGGGGAGGGAGGGAGGGAGAATAACTCTAACACATGTATATAGACTGCTATCTGCTTGGCGTTAGGAGAGACTTGTTAAGAAGGTGCCACATGTTGAAGAAGAAACTGTACCTGTGTGGGGGAGGGAAGGTCCACGGTCCCGGGGCCGAAGCAAAGCTCTCTGTTTTGGGGCATGGCTGCACACTCACTGAGGAAGAAATGAGAGAGATTCAGAAGTAAATATGGGTCTGTATTTGGGAGGAGCTACAGTGGAGTGTTGTGGGAAAACCCCTATCCAGGGAGTGAGGGGCTCGCATTGGGAGGCAGGAAGCGAGGAGCCACCGCAGAGAAGACTGCACCTACTAGCAGTTGTACTCCTAGCTCACATGCACTCAGCCCTAAGAGCACAGTACAAATAGCAAACCAGCACAAATGCTAAAACGGCACTCAATACACTAGAGCATCACATGGCAGGCTATTGCAGACTATAAGTAAACTGAGCTGAAATCCATTTAAATGTAAAGGATCAAACCAGGGTAGATTGATACAGACATTAAAACAATTGTGTTGAATTCATTCAAATGCTGGCAAGAAATACATCTGTAACCCCTAGGTGGCACTATCCTAAGGGCTACTACCCCTGCCTGTGTGACTAGGCACAGGTTAAGGGGCCTGAGCTCGTTGAACGGGTGCCTCCATCCAGAGGAATGGTTCTGGGGTAGCGTAACTGCTGTTGGTATAGCCTGCTGGGATGCTATAACCCCTCTAGTGGCCTAAGCAGTATAGCAGTAAAACATTCACATGTACCATATGGCAGTAATGACTTGCTCACACCCCTTGCACTTACCACCAGGGCTGAATCCTCTGCAGCTGCAAATGCCCTGGAGACCCCTTGTAAAATAAGACCTGTAATGCAACAGTTCAATGGCAGTACAATATCCCCTCCAAGAAGGTGCACAAGAGCCAGGTTAAATGCAGAAAGAACAAAATCTGATTTATTCAAGGGGATTTGAACAAGGGTGGGGTAGCAATCTAGCAGATGATTATTAGATCTGATTAATTCAGGCTGAACATGTATACACAGAGAGTCCCTTTGTTACAATCACACAACCTGGGTACCCAGTTGTTAAGCAGGCTAGCCTGAAGCGTTGCCCAGTGTAGGCTGGTTGTTGGGGCCCTTAAGAAAGAAAACAATTAGATTAGCCTGCACAACAACCAGGAATATGTAATCCAGAGCCAGATGGCTCAGTTCGTTATAACAAATCCAGTCAATTAAATCAGATGACACAATGATTGCAGCTTTGGTTGCAGGGAGTTACCCTGTTTAATACTCACACTACCCAGACCAGGAGGCAGGACTGATGAGATGAAGATCTTTGGTTGTTGTACTGGATTGCCAGGGGAAGCAGGGCCCACACAACTCACCGTGGTGGTCGCTACCTGTTTGATGGTGTTGAGCAGGGAGCCGAATCCACGAGCAGGTCTTTCACCAGAAGAGTCTCTGCGGTGGGAGCGGCAGTCTAGGCCAAGATGACAGGGCCCAGACCAGAGCACAGCAAGCAGTTTGGATTTATCCCGTACAAGTGCTGGAGCAGCTTCCAGCTTGCATAACACAACTGAAGGTGGGGAACCAAATTGCGACCCACGCAGCACATTCAGCACACTTATAAGTAATAGAGCTATAAGCCACAGATCGGATGAAGTCTGTTTGTGATTTAACAGGGTTGCTGCGCAAACCTTTCATTCTGAAGCTCTCTCTAGTACCTGACAGGTCAATTGCTTCTGGATTAAGCCTTTGGTCCACACTCAGGTGAAATTCACTCACTTTCCCTTCAGGTTTCAGGTCTCAATAAAGGTATTCAGATTTTAGTCTAATTCTTTTTGCACAAGCTTCTTCACACTGGAAGATGGTAGCAGGCAGGCCAAATACAGCCTTCCTGCCGATTCCCCGCACTACCACGCAGGAGCAGCTGCTCGATTGGCTTGAGCTGTTCACTCTCCAAACTCCAGCTCACAGCTGACTCTGCTGCAGGCAGTTCTGGGGATTTCCTCTAAGATCCAAAAGGTTTGGTTTGCCGTGGGAACTGTCTGTCACAGCAAGGGCTCCAGGTTCATTTAGGCGCCAAACCTTAAGAACTACAATTCCTACAAAACTTCAATCCCACAAGACCTCTACCGACAGTCTCCATTTTAAATCTCCCGAGGTTCTGATTGGTCCAATTCTGGTTGTCCAGAACCAAAATGGTGGATCTAAGCAAAAAGTCCATGCTGCAATGAAAGGCAGGTTAGACAAACTCCTATACTATTATTATTACTAAAGCAGATAAACAACAAATAATCACAGATCCTAAAAGGGCTCCCTCTGCACATATAGTGATAGCAGAATGGAGCAGAAATACCATTTCCTGAGCAAATTGCAAGCCTTAAACCACTCGGTCCCAATCCAGACTAATTTCTAACACAGCATAATGACTCCCTTTAAAGAGACAGGCACAGAGGCTTTCTATAGCACTGTCATGCAGACACATACAGCTACTGCAGACACAGGACACCATCCTGACAGTGGGCATTAGGCAGCCCGGGAAGACATCTTAGTAAACCCCAGTTTGTAGGGGGGTTACACATCAGAGGCTGGCTAAGCAGGCAGGAATAAACTGATTAAAACAGGCTTATAAATCAAATTAGTCCAGGCAATGTGGTAGTAAAAAACTCCACTGAATTCTTACTATGCAGGCAGACGAGAATCAATCAGTTTTGTTCTGCTGACAAAAATTAAAGTACCCTTAAGGTACATAGTCTTCTAGCTGAGTGGCATCGGGAGAGACTTGTTAAGATAGCGCCCACACGCTGAAGAAGAAACTGTACCTGTGGAGGGGAAGGGAGGGGAGGTTCACGGTCCCAGAGCCGAAGTGAAGCTATCTGTTTCGGGGCATGGCTGCACACTCACATCGAAATCTATAGAATCCCTGGTACTCTTGATGGTTTCTATTTAGGGAACTTATTATGATCTGAAAACTAACAAGAGAATTGCAGTCCCTTAAATTAATAGGACTGGGGAGCATATCCTACAGTGGGGTATCATGTTATTGCATGCATTGTAATTGCACTATGACTAGACAGGCAGTTTATCTTAAATAGGATCTGTATGTATTTAACACTGACTGTGAACAATTAAGAATGTAACTTTAAATAAGTACTACTGTTATATAAACAAAATGATTTCTGACAGTCTTATGTACATTTACGCACTTGTCTTTCCCCAGCTTATTCTGTTTATGGTCCTCCCTCACATTGCTCTCTAGTATGTTCCTACTAGGTCAGTCCTCCACAGAAAAGTAACCCCCCACCCTTGACTAGAATTAATGACAAAGCCTCCTCTTGGCTGCCTTAACATACAGAGTGTGAAAGCCTATGTTGAGTCTCTCCCCCTCCCAACTTTATATGAAATAACGACAATGCCTCCCCTGGCTGCTTTACCTCCTGCTAAATTAGTTTCATAAACCCACAGCACTCACAATGTACCTTGGGCTGTACTAACTGCAATATGCTGTACCTCTATATGAGATAGCTTACAATTGTAAATAGACCAATTGCTGTTATTTCTTGTATTTTGTGTCTCTGTACTTGTGCACCAATACTCTAACTATCTTTCTGTGTTGTCTTCCTGTTAAGACGTGGAACCTTTGAAAAAGAACATTTTGCTCAAAGGTTATATCCAAATGACAAAATAAATAAATTTACTGCCTTTGTTTTATTCTCCAACTTTGGACATTTGTAGGGCCATTTTAAATGATTTTCATGGTGTGTTTAAATTATTTATTTATGTGATTTTTCACGAACACTTTATATTGTTAGTAATTAGGCACACTATTTAATGGGGCATTTGGGATCACATGAACATCCTCTGAAGAAGCTTCACCCAGGTGGAGCGAAACATAAGGGTGTTTCTTCCACTAGGTTGCTGGTGTGGCTGGTAGCTAATTAGACTGTTCATCTCCTTCTTTTAACTCAGATCTTTGATGTCTTGCTATTTTGTAAATGCACTGTTTTATTACCACGTTGCCACAATTGAGAAGTGAAAAATAAAAAATGTGAGTATTTCATACTTTATCTTCTGTGGCTGGTTTATGTATATGCAGCTTGTCTTTAGTTGCAATCCAAGTTCTTCTAATTTGGTCTGTGATGGGTGCACCAGTTTCCTGTTTCTGCTAATTATTTATCCCATATGGTTAAGTACCAGAACATCATCTTGAAGAAGGGCAAGGCAGGTGTCCAAGCCCTCCCAGAGGGTTCCTAGAAACAGGAGGTTCTCAAGTCCTTACAGACCACCGAGGATATTAGATAACACCTCCCCAGGGCCTTGAATTATATTTCTGATACTGGTGCCAGGGCTGTTGCCACAGGTATTTACCTTTATAGGCACGCCTGGTGGAGGGTCTCAGGCTTCATGGCAGATATCCAACAGAAGATGTTGAATGCCCCTTCAACGGCTCAAAGTTCTAAGGCCAGATGTCCAGGACATCATTAATAACTTACAGGCCTCTGGTAGGGCTATTAAGTCTGTCAGTTTGCTCTGCTATACCCAGCCCAGGAGCAGACAGTGCCCATCCTTTTGTAAGGTGCCCCACAAATTCAGTATGGCTCCCCTCCCCAGGGCAAATAGAAGGCCACGTCTGTCTTACCTACCCTGCCATGAAATGTCCTATGGATCAGCCCCAGCAGCCAGACCCATCTCTGCCTGACTCCTTGCCAGACTCCCCTCTTCCAGTCCCTGACCAAGAGGTGGTAGTCAGAGGTCAGTTCTCTCTCCATCTCAACCAATGGAGAACCATAACTTCAGATGCTTGGATTCTTCAGATTATAGAAAGGGGACACACTCTGGAGCTTGTTGAACAACCCCTAGAGACTTCTCCAATACCCTCCACCTACCCTCCGGCCCATGAAATGGCCCTTCGGGAGGAGATACACTTCCATCTGTGGAAAGAGGCCATCGAGCCTGTGCCCAGGTGGCAGAAAAACAAGGGATTCTATTCCAGGTTCTTTCTGGTCCCCAAAAGAACCAGAGATCTGAGGCCTATTCTAGACCTGAAAGACCTATCATATCCAATACAAAAAAGTATGCATGGTCACTCTTCCAGGCCTGCTGTCCCTGTTCAAGCATGCTGACTGGCTGTTTTCCCTAGATATGAAGGACACCTAGCTATATATCTCAGTTTGTCCTCTGCAGAGGCGGTTTCTACAGTTTCCGTTTCAGGGTGAACATTACCAATTCATAGTCTTGCCCTTTGGCTTATTCTCTGCACCACAGATCTTTATAAAATGCTTAGCAGCAGTAGTTGCTGCCCTTCAGAGAGAAGGCCTGTACGTCTTCCCCTACCTGGACAACTGGGTCCTCAAAGCTCAAGCCTGTGATTAGCTCCTTGGACCCTAATGAAGACCATCCAGCTGTTTCACCGCCAGGGCATCATGGTCAATCTGCCCAGGTCCATTTTGATCCCATCCCAGAGGCTGCAGCATACAGGAGCAGTCCTGGACTCAGCTCAGGGCAGGGCCTTCCTGTCCCAAGACAGGGTGGAGTGCCTCATCGCCCAAGCTCAGGAGATGGCCTAGAGCTGTTATGTTTCTATGAAGGTGTACTTGAGGCTACTACAGTGGGTCTCATGGCTGCCACCATTGCCATAGTCCCCTTGGCCAAACTTTATATGTTGGTGCTCCAGTGGACCCTCCAGGTGCAGTGGGACCAATGCACAGATGACCTGGAGCAGCCAGTGCTCATCTCCTCTCTTGTCCGCAAGGTGCTGCAGTAGTGGATTGACCCCCAGAACCTTTTATGAGGGGTCCCATTCCTGATCTCCTCTCCCCAGCAGATTCTCACTACAGATGCCTCCAGCTTGGGCAGGTGCACCTAGGTCCCTTTCAGACTCATGGGACATGGTCTCAGATCAAGACATCCCTCCATATCAACATCCTTGACATATGGGCTGTCCTGTCTGCCATGCAGGCTTTTCGGAACCACCTCCTTCTGGGTCAGTTATTGATCCAGTCAGAAAATCTCAGTGTTGTCTACTACATCAACAAGCAGGGGAAACGCATTCATACTCCCTGTGCAGGGAAGCCATGAGCGTCTAGTACAGGGCACTGGATCACAGCCTGGACCTCTCAGCAGTACATGTCCTAGGAATGCTGAACACCCTGGTAGACAGTCTCAGCCAGACTCAGTCCAGGATGCATGAATGAGAATTTCTCTCATCCATCACAAAAGATCTGTTCAACAGATGGGGTCATACAGAATTGGACCTTTTTGTGTCCCCACTCAATGCAAAATTGCCCAGTTTCTGCTCGCTAGATCTAGGGCCTAGAGTTTTCTAGTGAGACATGTTGTCCCTCTCCTGGAGTGGAAGGTTCCTTTATGCCTTCCCTCCATTCCCTCTGATTTAGAGGGTGCTAATCAAACTGCAGTTGGAGGGGGCCAGCATGATCCTGGTAGCAACTTAATGTCCACGGCAAATATGGTTTCCATTACTGCGACAGTTAGCGGAGGAGCCTCCAGTGCCTCTGTCCCTTTGCAGGGATCTGCTGACACAGGCTAAGGGGACCCTGATCCATCTGAACCTCAAGTCCCATCTGCATGCCTGGCTGCTGAGGACATAGCCATCACCTGGTTTAGAGTGTTTCAGAGATAACGGGCATCCTCGTGGCAGCTCGGAAGCCCTCCACCAGAGCCACATATGCCATGAAGTGGAAGAGAAGATTTGCCATCTGGGCTGCCAAACATCATCTGGACCCTTTTACCTGTTTGGTGAACCAGATTCTAGACTACCTGATCTCCCTGTTGGACTCAGATCTCCAGTACTCCTCCCTCAAGGGGCACCTTTTGGCTATTTCTGCCTTTCACGAGCCCATGGGCAGTCGTACCGTGCTTCAGTTAGATGTATCCCACACTTTTCTAAGGGGCAGCCTGCACCTGAAACCTCCAATCTGTTCTGCTGTCCTGGCTTGGGATTTAAATTTTGTTTTGGAGAAATTGACCTTGTCTCTGTTTGAGCCATGTGAGACTTGCAAGCTATGCTTTCTTTTTTGGAAAGTGTTATTTTTGGTTGCTATCACTTCTGCGTGAAGGTTTTCCAAGCTTCAGGCTCTCTGGTGTGAGGAGCCTTATTTGATTTTTCACAAAGACAGGGTGTCTTTGAACATAAATCTTAAGTTTCTCCCTAAGGTGGTGTCTGAGTTTACCCTGAACCAATCTATCCATGGACCTGTTTATTTTCTGGAGCATGCCAATCCAGGGGAAGCATGGCTTCACACTTTAGATGTGCACAGAATTCTGAAATATTATCTGCTCCAAACTAAAGACTGCAGAAAGACAGAGCAGCTTTTTGTTCCTTTCACCCCAGGAAGAAAGGGCGTTCAGGTTTCCAAACAATGTTTTCCAAATGGTTGGTCCATTGTATTGTGTTCTGCTACAACAAACATGGCAAGGAGTTGCCAGGGGCAGTGAAAGCTCACTTCACAAGGGGCATGGCTACCTCTGTGGCCTGTTTGAAGAGTGTCTTAGCAGCTGACATTTGTGCTGCTACCACCTGGAGTACCTACCATCCATACTTTCACCAATCATTACAGTCTGGATATTACCTCTAGAGATGAAGCAAGCTTCAGCCAGGCTGTTCTGCAAGGCCTCCTGCCTAGGTCTTGGCTGGCCTTCCTCCCAGACTGTTCTGCTGCACCTGTAACTGCCTGGCACTCGTTCCTATGGTGTGACCTGATGACTAAGATACCCCTGAGAAAGATAAAACAGTTATGTAAGAACTTACCATGACAGTGGATCTTCGAGGGGATCTCAGTCGTCAGGTCTGCCTTCCCTCTCACCATCCCCCTTCTTGGGGTTCTCTGCTCAGACTTGCTATGTGGTGTATCCAGTCTTTTATTTTGGCCTGGGCACCTCTCTCTCTCTCTCTCTCCTCAATCTCCCATGGCATGGGTTTCCTCTCTCAATCTCTAGAGAAAGAACTGAGGAGGGATGTGGGCCGCTCATGCCTTTATAGGGTTGATGTCGTCTGCAGGAGACGTCAGTGTGGTCAGCCCCAGTTGTACTGCTGGAAACATCTTCTGTGTGGATCCTGCTTCACCGATGGTGAAGTTCCCATGGTGTGACCTGATGACTGAGATCTCCCAAAGATCCACTGTTATGGTAAGATCTTACATAACTGTTCTTTTCACTGATTGGAGCACTTGAATTGTATTTAATGAATATGTATTAGATACCTGTAAAAAAGTGATGTCTTTGCTATATTAGTTATATACCCTGAGGAAGGATCTTGTGACCCGAAGTGCCAAGGAGACAGTGTGCCCAGAGGCTTTGTTTTTTCTCTCTCAATTGCTTCTTGCTTTTTAATTTTCACAACAAATTTGAATTTGTATGCAGCAAACTGGGATTTTTGCCACATAATTCTTGAGTTAAGCCAGGAACTAGAAAACCCAGTAAAAGCCCAGTGAAGCGCTGGAACAGCATATTCCACAGGAGTGTGCAGGCTCTTGGAGTCATGTGTACTAGTTGGTGTGGCCCAGCTATCTTTGTGCATGCTTCCAGTGGGGATTTTGCAGCAGTGACTGTGAGATTTCATTTGTAACATGTAAGGACAGGGCCGGACCCTTCTCACATATGCAGCATTTGTAATATGTAAGGACATGGTCATATTCTTCTCACACATGCAGCTTTTTTAACATATAGGGACAGGGCCTGATACCTCTCATACATGCAGTACTTGTAACATTTTTCCTTTTCTTTTAATTTTAAATTTGTTAGCCGAGTAAGGACACTGGGCAAAGCCCTTCTTCCAGACCGACCTGGACAGCAAACAATAGAAGTATAGAAACTACAACATAAAAAATCAGGTATAACAATTACATGCATAGAAGGACAATAAATAAATTTTGAGTGACACTTTAAACCCAGGCAAAGAGGTAATTGATCGTAAAGACAATGGCAGGTCATTCCATAAGATTAGTGCTACAGATACAAAAGAGCGGGGACCATACTTATTCTTAACTGTATTGGCTTCTAAAACAATTCTCCTGTTAGATTTCAAATTAATAGATGATTCCTTAATCAACTAAATCTGGCAGTGGAAATGAACTTTTGGGATATAATGTTTGATGAACCAGGCAACCCACAGAGAAAATAAATTTTGACTTTTGAGATAACCAGCCTAAAGAGGAATGTATAGTACAGTGGTGGGTGGCGAGTCATCAGTGGAACAGCAAGTATACAATGACAAATGTTGTTATATGCCACACCCAGAACCTGACTCTCCCTCACACCTTAGCTATGATATAGGGAAGAGACTTAGTCGAGGTGTGGCAACAAAGTACCCGATTCAATACATCTTCATGAATCATAAGACAAAAATTGTCTGAATTTGTAAAGCAAACCCAGCTTCTGGTTTATAGTCCTACTAACCATCTTAACTTGAGCATGGAACGTCAGGCTGGGGTCATATAAGACCCCTAGATATTTAAATTCCTTGACTTGCTCTAGTACTGTACCAGAGCATTCATGAATCTGCAAACTGTGATTCTCTCACAATCTAAATGTAGTAGCAAGTGCCATTGTTTTGGTCTTTTTCACATTCATAACCTTTAAGTTAGTGGACAACCAGGAGCACCATAATTGAAAATCCTTCTCTAGAGCAGTATTAACCTGATCAGTGGTTTGACCCTGAAAAAAACAATATAAGATTCTCTGCATAAAGAAGATGTCTGCTTGAACTAAAAATATATTTAATATGATTTATGAATAATGAAAACAACAGGGGTCCAAGTCTGGACCCCTGTTGTACTCCACATAAGATGGGTCATAGATTAGAGGACACTGGCCCTATTGAAGCACTCCGAGACCTACCCTCCAAATAATTTTTAGTCCAGACAACAGCATTATCTGAAATGCCCAATTTAAGAAGCTTCTGGAGAAGCAAGGGGTGATCAATCAAGTCAAAAGCCCAGGTCAGGTCCATGAATGCCACCCCTGTCAGGTCACCTTTATTGCATCCCTGCAGGACAGCATTCGTGAACCTGACCAGGGCTGTGCCAGTCCCATGGCCACGTCTTAAGCCATGCTGTTCGGTGCACAGGACACTTGATTCCAAAAAACGAATAAGTAGGTTAGTGGCCAGCTTCTCAAGAATTTTACTTAGCAGATTCAAAATGGATATAGGGCAGTAATCCTCGGCACTGACAGCATTACACCTTTTGGGCAGTGGCACAACATGTGCATGCTCCCAAACTGTAGGAAAGACCCCTGTTATAAGGCACAGATTATAAATCGTGCAAAGTGGGCCTACAACAAGAGATGCAGCCAGTTTGACAAACCTCCCAACAAGGCCCCCTTCCTCCACAGTCACAAAACTTATTTGGCAACAACTGTAGTAACTTCAAAATCTCAGTGGCGGTAACCTTATGAACGTAAAAAAACAGAAAAACCACTAGACGCCACAAAACCTATCTGATTGCCATCAACTAGTTCCCCTTCATCAGAGCAATCATCCAAACTGGGAGCATTAGACACAAAACTAGATACATCCGAGAATTTTTTATTTGGTAAGTTACCCCTTTCAAACACATCTGTAACCTCCTTTTCTAAAGATTGTAAAGAGGTAATATCTGCCCTTTCTTTAGGGGTCACCAATGTATTAATAGTGTTCCAGAACCCCTTGGGATCTGAAGACACGGACTCTAATTTATTTATAAAGTAATCAGTTTTGGCCTGCTTTATCTTGTGACTTACCAAATTCCGAGAGGATCTATAAGCTTCTAACAAAGTGGGAGTCAGGGACTGTTTATATGTCATCCAGGCTGCATTTCCCTGTTTGATCAAGTTCTTAAGGTCCTTGGTGAACCACCTATTTTCAGACTCCCTTACCCGTAGGGTACATAGTGGAAACAATTTATCCTCTACAGTCAATAGTTGCTGACAAAAAAAATCTACAGCACAAATGGGGTCTGGAATGGCTTCAATAAATGACCAGTCAACATTCATTAATTCACGCCTCAAAATTTCATACTAAATCTTTTTAAAATTTTGGAACGGAAATAGTCCGAGATGGTATTCTGGGTCATTTGAAATTAAGACTACTGTAAGTGGTAGCCCGTGATATGGACATTGGCGACTGAGCACTTGCAATAATGGTGACTCAATCCTGGTGCATGTCAATGGGGCTACCACTGAGGAAGGGCAACTGGATGGGAGAGGTGGGTGCATATAGCTACAGGATATCACTATATGTATACGAGCGTGGGGGGAGCGAGTGTGATGGAAGGGAGGGAAGGTTGGCCTGGCTTGGTTGGCATGGGGCTGCCCAAGTGGCCCCATAGCATTGTGGATGGGAAGGCAGCCTAATGCTGGTAGGCTCCCAGCCTGAAATTTTTATTTTGCAAGAATTTGCACCCCCCCCCGACATGCGCCACCCTGGAGTTAAGAATCCTTTGGTAGGGGGGTGTGGGGAGTAAAGCCCCCCACATGAACAATTAAAATCTAAGTCACTGGCACAGTTTTCTTGAGCACCGGGGATGTACATCACTGAAATTGATTTTCAGCGATGTACACTAGCCCTGTCGACGATTGTGATTGGGCTTTCTCCCTTATCACATAAATCTGTATAAGTGGCTTGGTGGTCACTTACAGAATCACCCAAAATACTGGAATACGATACAATATTAACCTTGTTAGTAACTACCCAATCCAAAATGGAATGATCCTTTGTTAATAAGTTAAGTCTGATAGGTTTGTTTATAAGTTGGGATAAACTAAATGAATGCAAAAGATTCTCATATCCTTGAGTATCCATCTTGAATCAATCTAAGTTAATGTCACCTAACAAAATGAAATCTTAGTTCAAAAGGCAGGAAGAAGCAATTTTCAGGAAAATCCTTTAAACCAGATACACCTCATTGGAAGGGATTATATAAGCAGCCAACAGCCACATGCTTAGAACCTCCCAAGAGCAAACGTAGTACCACCCAGTCATTATGCAACTCAGTATTCTGACTAGTAAACAGTACAGAGACCTCTAAATGCTCTGAAGAATACACAACCACCCCTCCACCTTTCTTTTTACCTTTTCAGTCTGCACAAATTATTTTATACCCAGAAAGCATACATGTGGCATCAGAAATAGAGGGCTTTAACCACAATTCAGATATTACAACCATATCAGGTTTATAGGAAGACACAAGGGCCTCTATGTTTGCCAGTTTTGGAAGCAAACTTTTAGCATTCATGTGTAAGATTTTAAAGCCATGGGCATTAAGCCAAGTTCAGATGCATGACTGGTAGTTTACTGGGTCACGAGATTAAATGGACCAGGATTTGATTCAAAGTCACCTGAAAGTGCAAGCAGTAACAATGACTTTCTTACAAAACCAAATACATGCCAAACCCCCCAGAAATAAATGTGTAGAAAACCAAGCAAGGATAAATCCAACAACACGTAATGTAATTTTTTCTACATGTAGCAGGCAGAATGCATCAATTCTGCCCTCCCCTGAACTAACAGATCGGACATTTTGAACTTGGTTTGATTAGCATTTGTAACATGCAAGGACAGGGTCTGATCCTTCTCACACTTGCAGTAGTTGTTAGGCATGGGCTACCCAACAGGTAGCTAGGTCCAGTAGTGCAGGTATCACCTATTTTTAGCAGGGTAGGATAGTTCAGCTAAAGTACTACCCTACCCAACATAGCAATGTAATTCTAGGGTCGGGTAGTTTGAGTTGGGTAATGGGTCAGGTAATGTACTATACTTACTGTGTAGCAGGATGTGGCAACATCATTCATGATGTGACCAGCTATGCAGGGTAGCATGTGGTCTACACACTCCAATGTGCGTGTATAGGAGCTGCTGTAGTGTGAGAGGGACCCAGCTGGAGTGAGGAGTCATGGAAAACAGAACAAGTCTGTTCTCTCTGTTCAGCGCTCGGGCGGCCCATCCCCACCATGCAGGCTGACTCAGGCTGGGAGACTGGAATCAGTTTGCCTCCGACCGAGGCTGAGCTAACCAAATTACTAAATAAAAAAATAACTTCTATAATTACATTAAAATAAATCATTTGCTTGTAAGCAAGAAAGTGAAAGTAGGAGGGAAGGAAATGGGAATCGGAGTGAAAGAGTAAGGAAGTAGCATGCTCTCAGGCAGCCATTGGACTGGCAGACTTACTTTCCCATTTTGGAAAAAAAAATACTCGGATGGGGGTAATTTAATTTTTCTGTCTGAAAAATAAATAAACCAATGGGGTGGAAAATCCGGAAATGTGAATAAATAGGGAATACCAACAGGCAGTAGCTACCAGCTACAGTGCCTATAAAAAAATAAAGCTTGATTTGCTTCTCTGGTACTGACAGCTGCATTGACTGTGTCTGTGTAAGGTAAGGTAAGGTAAAATTTATTTATACAAGGCACACTTCCTGAGCTCAGGCGCCACTACAGTATGTATATATATGTATGTATACATATATATATATATATATATATATATATATATATATATATATATGAGAAGAGAGTGTGACGATCCAGCAGAGAGAGAGAGAGAGAAAGAAACTGAATTGTTAATAAAAAAATAACAATACATGTGTTACTTTTTTAGAGGACTTCATAACCCTGCCCTGATACCAGATAATTGAATGTTACATGATTCACTGTGCATAGTAAAGGAGTCAGTAATCCGTGTGTGCATTTGCTGTAATAGTTGCTTGAGAGAGTGAGAGACAGACAGCAGCAGGCATTAAATAAGCATTTGTCAATGTGGAACGTTGACTGTTTGTTAAACAATTTGTTTTATGCAATGCTGACCCCAGATTTTGAAGATACTTGTTTTAGGATTCGCCTTATAGGCATGGCATGTGCCATTTATAGTATATTGGCCACAATGTCATTTCGTAGCAGAGTTATGAAAACACATCTCATCCACGATTTTAAAAATAACACATCACATTTATGAGGTGGTGTGAAAAAATGGCTGTGTTGAAAAGCTGGAGTCAAAATATTGAAAATGGGTTACAAGTGAATGTTGAAATTGTGTACAGTTCAATCATAACATGGACATTTTACCATATTTGTACACCAAGGCCCGGGTATTCAAAGGGGTTGCACCTGACACAACAGAGTTGCTCCGCGCAACCCGCATTGCGCCCCATGGAGATATTGAAGGGCTGCCAACATAGTGCAAACTCTGGCGTGCCGTGGCACAATGTAATTCTATGCGGTGCAGATGCAGGGGCGTGCCCATACCGTCGACATCCGCTATCCAGCCAGGGATATACAGAGCATATGCTGGCGCACCCTGCACTGCGTCGCATAGAGGGGCTCAAAGTTGAGCCCATGCATTGTAGGAACATCTCCCGGCCACCCACAGGTGGGCTGCAGTATTGCAGGGTGCAACACAGCAGCCCAGCTGTGTGGTGGCCACCCGCCCGCCCAGAACACCGTCCGAAGCACACACTGATCCCTGGTGGTCAAGTGGACCCCCACCCGTAGCTGTGATCACGTGGTATATGTTGAAAGATATATCCCTGGTAGTCTAGTGCCCCCCTCCCGAGTCCCCAATAATGAAAAGACATGACCGTCCCTGGTGGTCTAGCAGAATCCCACCTGTTGCCATGATGGTGGTAAAACTCCGTAATGAAATGCCCTGGTAGATCCAGTGGCACCCTCCAACCCTCCCACCCACACAGATCCTTACTCACCCCACTCCCGATCATCGGCAGCTGGCAGCATCCTGCCCATGTACCACCCAGCTGCCCGTCAATGACAGGTACAGTACACATATTTGGGACTGTCTAGTACAGTATGCCCTGCAAGCGCACTGGACCACACTGGGGACCAATGGGCACAGCCCATACTGTACCTGTCATGCGGCGGCGGCCGGGCGGTGGCGCGGATCGGATGCTGCCACCGACCGATGATGGGGAGCGGGTGCAAGGGTTCTGTGCTGGTGGAGGGTGGGGTGCCACTGGATCACCAGGGCATTTCATTATGGGGTTTTATCGTGATTGTGGCACGAAGCAGGTGGTTCCACCAAACCACCTGAGATGGCCGCGTCTTTCATTATCGGAGACTCAGGGACTCGGGGTGCCACTAGACTACCAGGGATATATCTTTCAACATATACCACGAATCGTGGTTACAGGGTGGGGATGCCCGATCCCCACTGCCCACATCATGCTGTGTGGGGTGTCAGGCACAAGTCACCTGGATCGTCCTGGCGCAAGGCATGCAATGGGTTGAGTAATGACATGCAATGGCCCCATCTGCGCCTTGCATATGTTATGCCTCATTTGCATGCCCCTGTTTGAATATCATGTGATGTGCCTAGCACAACTGCACTTGCTGCTGCATCCTGTGCTCCCTATCTGTGACTTTGCCAGTGTAGTACCACCGCGCTTGCTGCGAGTATGTAAATAATTTTTACATATTCAATGGTGCTGCGCCATGGCGTATCACCATTGAATATCACCTGGTCCTGGCCCCAGCTCATCCCAGTTGCGCTGCGCCCAGGCTGACGCCACTGTCTGGCGCAGTCTGAATATCTGAGCCCAAATGTTCAGCATAGTCTTCCTATTAGCCTACCTGATGAACGCAGTAGGTGAAACTTTTCAAATCCCAGACAAAATGTCATTTCATTCCACAGGTATGAAAACACATTTTGTCCAGGATCTGAATAATGACAACTGTCTCATTCATGAGGTTCTGTGAAGAAATGGCTATGGTGAACATTTGAGGTCAAAATATTGAAAATTACCAAAGTTACAAGGCTGTGTTCGCAAACTTCAGTGTAGCTCATAACTGTTTTGTTTTTCAATATTTTAACGTCAGATTTTCAACATAGCCTTCTTATGACCCCACCTCATGAACAATAGTGGGAAAAATGTTGAACTCCTGTCTGAAAGGTGATTTCACTCAGTGACTGCGAAATCACTTTTCAGAATGCAAAAACACATTTTGGCCAGGATTTGAAAAATGGCAGCTGTCATATTCATGAGGTGATGCGAAGAAATGTCTATTTTGAAAACTTGGAGTCAAAATATTGAGAATTACCACAGTTATGAGCCTGCATTCGCAAACTTCAATATAGGCTCATAACTTTTTTAAAAATATTTTTATGCCAAATTTTCAACATCGCCTTCTTATGACACCACCTCATGAACAATGGTGGAGAAAATTTTCAACTCCTGCCCGAAAGGTGATTTTGCACAGTAACGTCACTTGCATTGTTCATGAAGTGATGTCCCAAAAAAGGTATGTTGAAAATTTGGGGCAGAAATACTGAAAAATGCCCAAGTTATGCTACTTAGTTCAAAACCCATTGAAATACATTGAACCGCATACCCGATTTCCGCAGTTCGTGGTCCAGCGCTGAAGAGTGAAGACATCTCTGCAGTCTGGACAAGATCATGGCATCGGACCCCTGCAGGGTGCAAGGGAAGTTTGGCGAAGGGGTAGGTGCTGAGTGGGAGGTTCGGTGGGGAACCAACGACGCAACAGACAATGATGGACGGTTTTCTGTTTTACAGGGATCAACAACAAAAAAGCAACAAAAGGATGAAGGATGGTTTTCTATATTTCAGAAGATGACACTTGGGGAATTGGGCACCCCCAGTGTCAGTGTTATGTTTATGGGGGGCATGGGGTGGTGGGTACTGAGAGGGAGGGTCAGGGGAGTACAGGTAATCATTGTCAAGACTGCCTTTTACCATCTAATTAATGTAGCCCTGATCAAGCACCTAGTTCCGCATGATGACCTACCGGTTTTGGTTCATGCCTTTGTAACCTCTCGCCTCGATCACTGTAATGCCCTGTACCTGTGGCTACCAGGGGTTGATATCTGCCGCTTGCAGCTGGTGCAGAACACTGCAGCCAGGCCGTTGACTGGGCTGCCTCATAGCTGTCATGTCACACCTGTGCTGCATGATCTGCACTGGCTGCCTATTCAGTGGCGAATCACCTTCAAGGTTGGTTTACTGACCTATAAGGCCCTACACCGACTGGGACCAAGTTACCTGCAAGATCTTCTTCATCCCTATTGCCCCTCCCAGCTGCTCCGCTCCACCAATGAGGGATTGCTATAGATCCCCAGGGTTCGTTGAAAGTCATCTGGGGACCGTGCATTTGAATTTGTGGCCCCATCCCTGTGGAATTCTCTACCTCATCAGATTCAACAGTGCCTGACAGTGGAAAGCTTTATGCCTGCATTAAATCTTATTTATTTACTTTGGCGTTTTCTGATTTTACCTGATCTACTGCAGATGTTCTTATATGTTTTGATATGTGTAGTTGCTTTTATGTATTTTATGGTTATGTACTAGTGCTAGGGTTTTGGAATAGCTCTATTTTATAAATAAAAAATGATTGATTGATCAATATAAATAAAATTTAAAAAGAAAAAAATATGAGGGGTGACACTGGAGGATTGGGCACCCCCAATGTCAGCATTATGTTTGTTGCTGGGGGCTTAGAGGAAGGGTCAGGTGGTGGAGAGCAGTTACAGGGGCACCAGCTATAGACATCAAGAGATGTTTTTTTTTGTTACAGGCAATGTATAACTAAAAAAAAAAATACAAGGTGGCAACACTGGTGGAATCATGCATCCCCCAGTATCAGTGTTATGTTTGGGGGGGGGCAGAGGGTGCTGAGAGGGAGGGTCAGGTGGGGGGCAGTTACGGGGAGCCAGAAACAGACATCGATGGACGTGTTTTTTTTTTTTTTTTTAACAAGACTAATGGCATGGGTGAGGCTAGGGTACTCTGCACCATGGGATTCAATGAATAGTTGAAAAACTGGTGTGGAGCTCAGGCTTTTGGCTTCATTGGGGACTGAGGGAGCCACCTGGAGGGATGCAGGCCTATACTGGCGTGATGGTCTGCATCTGTCTGGGCGGGTTACCAGGATCCTAGGTGGTAGGTTTAAATGCTTCATTGGCAAGCATTTAAACTAGCCAAGGGAGTAGGCACTGAAAAGGAGCAGGGAAATCCCAGCCCCCCCCCCATGAAACAGGGTAGTTAGCGAGGTAAACACCAAGGTAGAGAAGTCAATAGGAAGCAGGACAGGGTAAATGGAGAAAAAGGTAATAAGGACAGAAAGGGGGCTAAAAGGGGTAAAGCCATAAATAAATGGAGGGTGATGAGTACCAATGCCCATAGTCTGGGTAACAAGCTCCCTGAACTAGTGGCCTTGATGGAAGAGGGACACCTGGATATTGTGGCAGTCACAGAAACAAGGTACACAGAGAATGATGACTGGGATGTCAACATACCAGGGTACACAATTTATAGGAGAGACAGGAAGGGTAAAAGAGGAGGAGGAGTAGCTCTCTACGTAAGGGAAGGGATCAAAGCAACAGAACTAAAGGGTAAACAGGGAGAAGAGGAGGCAATGTGGTCACCCTGGAGACAGGAAATGGCACAGCAATCCGCATGGGTGTTGTGTACAGATCCCTATCTCACGGGGAGGAACTGGACAAGGAAATGATAGAAGGCATCCTTAGAATGGCAGAAAAAGGGGAGATATTGTTGATGGGGGACCTGAATATGCCAGATGTTAACTGGAGCACCTTTGCTGGAGCCACGTCCAAGAGCAGGGTCATTCTCTATGCCCTGCAGGAGGCATGCCTCAGACAGCTAGTGTTGGAACCCACTCAGGAGGGAGCAATCTTAGACCTGGTACTCTCAAATGGGGATGGAGAGAGGATCTCAGATTTAGAAGTGGGTAGTCATCTGGGAATAAGCAACCACCATCAGTATGGTTCATGATAAACACAGCCGTAGAGTCAAGCCATACAAAAGCAAGGGTACTGGACTTTCAGAGGGCTGACTTTGGCAAAATGGGAGAATGCCTCAGAAAAGCACTAGTAAATGGGCAAGAAGGAGGGGTGGAGGAACAATGGGGAAAAATCAGAACTGCCATCACACAGGCAACAACCTTTGTGTGAAGCAAATAAATCAAAACGAAGGAAAAAACACTCAATAAGAGGTGACGGGGAGGGTTAGGGAGAAAAAGACAGCATTCAGGAAGTATAAGGAAACACAGAAGGAGCAGGACTATCCAGAGAAGGGCAACAAAGATGGTGCAGGGCTTACACCACAAAACATATGAGGAGAGACTAAGGGACCTCAATATGAACTCACTGGAGGAGAGGAGAGGAGACAGCGGGGGAACATGATCTAAACTTTCAAGTACCTCAAGGGCATAAACAAGGTGCAGCCGGGGGACCTTCTCCAATGTAGAACAAGTACCAGAACAAGGGGGCACAATATGAAATTGGAAGGGGGTAGATGAAGAGGTAATGTGAGGAAGTTTTTCTACACAGACAGGGTAGTCGACACTTGGAATAGTCTGCCACAGGAGGTAGTGGGGGCAAGCACAGCGGAGGGGTTTAAGCATGCTTGGGACAGGCACAAGGGAAGCCTGAGAGGGGAGGGAGTGATGAAAAGCCATTGATCACATAGGGTCAGTGGCCACATACAATGGTTAGGGACTATGGGTAGACTGGATGGGCCTAGTGGTCCTTATCTGCTGACAGTTTCTATGTTTCTATGTTACAGGACAGAAAACTGTACCAGTTAAAGCAGAAGGAAGCAGCGAAGGCAGTCAGAATAGCAAAGGCCCAAACCAAGGAAAAGATAGCCAACTCAGTTAAGAAGGGGAATAAAACATTTATAGGTACATTAGGGAGCAAAGAAAAGACAAAGGAGGGATAGTGGAGGCTTAATAGAGGGAGGGTGGGCAGAGGGTGACAGTGAAAATGCAGGGATAGTGAGCAGATACTTCTGCTCAATATTCACAAAAGAAGAGGAAGGGGAGGTACCTTAACCAATCAATAGAAGCACCTGATGGGGAGCGATACAGCCTCATTCACAGAAGAAAAGGTTCTGAAAGAACTCCTAAAACTGAAAGTGGACAAGGCAATGGGGCTTGATGGGATTCACCCAAGAATTCTAAAAGAACTAAGGTGAGAACTAGTGACACCACTGACTACCCTTTTTAACAAATCATGGGAGGATGGTGTGGTACCCGAGGACTGGAGGAGAGTGGATGTGATTCCCCTTCACAAAAGTGGCAGCAAGGCAGAGGTAGGAAACTACAGACCTGTTAGTTTGACCTCAGTGGTAGGGAAAATGATGGAATCACTTCTGAAAGAAAGAAATAATTGTTGAGTACCTAGAGGCCAGCGGGGCACAGGACCCAAGGCAACATGGATTCACAGCGGGCAGATGAATCTTATAGATTTCTTTGACTGAGTGACCAAAGTAGTAGACCAGGGAGGGGCTGTGGACATGGCCTGCCTAGAATTTAGCAAGGCATTTGACATAGTCCCACACAAAAGATTAATAAACAAGTTAGCCAGCCTGGGAATGGGTCCCAGGGTGGTAGCCTGGGTTAAAAATTGGCTGGCCAACAGAGCACAGAGGGTAATAGTAAAGAGAGCCCACTGTGAAGAAAGAGGGGTTACTAGTGGGGTACCTCAGTGTTTAGTACTGGGACTGGTCCTCTTTAATGTCTTTATAAGTGACATTGCAAAGGGACTGGAAGGAAAAGTATGCTTCTTTGCAGACGACACAAAGATCTGCAACTGGTTTGATACACAAGGGGGGTGGAAAGGATGAAAAGGGACTTGGCAAGGTTGGAGGAATGGTCAAAAGTGTGGCAGCTTAGGTTTAGTGCAAATAAGTGTAAAGTAATGCACCTGGGAAACAAAAACCCAGGGGAGGAGTACACAATGGGGGGGAGAGGGGTACAAATGTGCAGAAACCTCCCCATATAAATTTCCCAGCACAAACTGGAGACAGACTTGTTTAATCCTGCTCCTTCACCTCCTCTCCAGCTCTGTCCACCCTAACCCTGCCGTCACACCCCCAGTTTCCATCCCTAACACCCCCTTTTGGTCAGGACAAGAAATCTATTAGCATCGCCCTCCTGAACATTCAGAGTTTGCGTGCTAAAAAAAAAAATCATTTTAAGCCTAGGTTGAATTTAACCATTTCGACATCATCACCCTTCTCAGACATGGCTCTCTCCTAAAATCTCCTCTCAAGAAATTTCACTCAATGGATATTCACTAATAAGAAAAGACAAGCCCAAAAGAAGAGGAGATGGCTGCCTATTCTTCATTTCTGATAGGCTCCCCTTCACTGAACTCCCCATGGAAGCAGAAACCATGCTCAAATCACTGTCCATAAACTTCATCATTGAAATAACAAAATCTTAACTATCTCTACAGTCTACCTATCCTCAGGGATCCCCAACAGTGAACTTGAGTCTCTGCTCTCAACAAAATCGTCTTTCCTAAGCAACAGGGAATGGATAATCTTAGGCGAATTTTAACTTTAACTGGGAAAACAGCCAGTCTGACAGGGCCAAAGACCTTCTTGCCAGCTGCAGACTGCATCAACTCATTACCAACCCACTAGAACAAACTATAAAACAGGCTATAGCTCTACCATCGACTGGATAGTTATTTCAAACCCCTCCAGGACTGTGACTTCTTGGGTAGTCCTGGACTCCATTAGCAACCACTGTGTGACCTTTTGTCATTGGACAGCAACAGCCCCCAAACCTTCACCAAATTTTATCCACATGAGGCAATTGAAAAAGACTAACGTGGACAAACTCTCACTTAGATTCAAAACCGTGGACTGGTCTTTCACCTCCAACATAAATAACATTGACTCCACCTTCGTAGCATTCTCCAACATCTTCAACTCCATTTCTGACTCCCTTATCCCCTCAAAATAGATTAGAGTGCGTGGGCACCAAAATGTATGGGTCACTCCAGATCTCCTCAGACTTATGCACTGCAGGGACAAGGCCTGGACTAAGTACAAGAAGGCCAACTCACCCACACTCCTCCAGGAGTGTAAAACCCTCCGCAATAGATGCAAGTCTGATGTCCGTGCAGAGAAAGTAAATCACCTTAAGAACAGCCAGCTGTATAACAAAGCAAACTCTAAGCAACTCTGAGAAACACTAAACTCTTTACTGGGCAAAGATAGGAAATCTGAGCAGATCACCCTTCTCACAGATGGGAAATTATCAAGCGACCCAGAATATGTGGCTTCTTTGTTTAATTCCTTTTTCGGTGATCTAGGCAAATACAAGACCCCCCTCTCCCTCAGACATTCCTGCCCAGCCTTCACCCCCCCAACCCTTAACTACCACTCTTACTTTCTACTTCAAAGCACTCTCCCTCGCTGATACTGTTAAACTCATTAAGATGAGTAACCCAAAACCCAGCATTGGCCCAGACATCCTTGACTACCGTATCCTCAACTAGTCATTAAGGACATTGCCATACCTCTCACCAATATCCTTAATTTCACACTCTGGTCAGGTACTTTCCCAACAGCTTGGAAAATCACCTCCATTAGGTCACTTCACAAAGGAGGTTCCAAACAAGAAATCAATAACTATAGACCCATCTCTCTACTATCCCTCTCTCCAAAGCATGGAAAAAATAGTCCATGCACAAATCACAGAGCACTTAAATAATTATGTCATCCTCTCGGGGGCCCAATATGGTTTCAGGGCAAAACAAAATACCGAAACCACTCTTGTGTTGTTCACCAATGACATTTATAAGGCCATGGATGATGGACTATATACGGGCTCTGTTTTTATGAATTTAACCAAGGCCTTCAACTTGACTGACCAGAACCTGCTCCTAGTGACCCTTTCCCAAATGAACTTCTCTACAAACACGGTAAATTGGATTGGTAACTTTATCCATCCAAGGTACCACAAAACTGTTATTGAAGGCCGATCCTCATCTAACTGCCTTATTAAGCATGGAGTCCCACAGGGGTCAATCCTGGGGCCTTTCCTATTTTCTCTTTTTATTAACAACATCCCCTCAGCATGTTCTCAAACTAACATCATCCTTTACGTGGACAATTATGCTTTATACTGTCATGACAGTAACCCTACCACCCTTCTCTCCAAACTCCAGAAGGATTTCTACAGTCTCCAGACTTGGTTTACCTCCTGCAAGCTGGTCCTGAACTCCAAAACAACTGAATGCATGATTTTCTCAAGCAACCAGAAACCGTCTTAATTTCGACCTCACACTACCTCGGTCTAACACTGGATGAGCACCTCTCTTTCGGACCACACATATCCCAGTTTATCAATAAAATACATGAAAGACTTGGGTACAGGATCCGTCAATTTCTCATCCTCGAGATGAGAACACAGCTTGTCTCCAGCCTACTCCTCCCTATCCTGGACTACAGGTCCTTCATTTTCTCGCCATCACCAAACTCCACCAGTTTCACTAAAACAGTGGCTTACAATAACATAATCAGATTCATCACTGGGCTCCCCTGTCACACCCACAGCTGCACTCTTTATGATGCTATCAAATGGTTCTCCCTAGAAAACAGGTTTGCCTGGAAGACACACATGTTCATGTACAAAATCCTCAACAACCTACTCCCCCACAGTGTCTTCTCTATTTTCATAAGATCTGACTCCATTCATCCTACTAGGAGTGCATCTTTCTCCCTATTTAGGGTCCCATTCTTCAACACCTCTCTGGGACAGAAATCGTTATATTTCAAGGGCCCCAAACTATTCAACACTCTACCACCCAACCTTGCAGTTTGCTCCTCCATCGATTCCTTTAAGGCTAATCTGAAAAAGCTCTTGCTCAACAACCCCCCTGCAACTGTTTCTAGCTACTCCTGTCCAGGATACGTTAACCATACTCTCCTCCACTCCCCCATCTGTCTCAAACATCCCCTTACTTTACTCTCTCCTCTCCCCTTTCTCTCACCCCATCTCCCACCAGTCTGTTATGTTTTCTGTACATATGTGCAGTAAGGCCCAAGCTCCTTAGGCTACGTGCACAGATATATTGTGTTTGAATGTTTGTTTCTGACATGCTGTCAGTGCGTTTATCATATTTACAGCCTTGTATTTTTGCTATGAGTGTTATTCTTGTAAAGTTGTTTTTCCTCTAACCATGTATATATCCACCTATGTAACCAGTGTATCCCTGTAAAATGCTATTCTCTGTAAATGTGTATATACCTACCCATGATTTGTTCTAACTGGATGCTTGTGAAAACAGGTATTTTTGCCCACATGCCTTTCCAGTATAAAATAAACTTGAAATGAAATGAAATTATGTCACTGGGTGCATGCATGTATGTTACTGGGCACATGCATGAATATCACTGGGCACATGCATGTATGTCACTGGGTGCTTGCATGAATGTCATTGGGTGCATGTATCTATGTATGTCACTGGGTTTGTGCATGCATGCCACTTGGTGCACGTATGTATGTCACAGGGCATGTGTATGTATGCCACTGGGTTCATGCATGTTTGTCACTGGGTGCATGCATGTATGTTTCTGGGTTCATGTATGTTACAGGGTTCGTGCATGTATGCCACTGGGCATGTGCATGTATGTCACTGGGTTCGTGCATGTATGCCACTGGGTGCATGCATGTATGTTACAGGTTTTGTGCATGTATGACACTGGGTTCATGCATGTATATCACTGGGCACGTGCATGTATTTCACTGTGTTCTTGCATGTAAGTGACTGGGTGCATGCATGTATGTCATTGAGTTTGTGCATGTATGTCACTGGACGCATGCATGTATGCCACTGGATGCATGCATGTATGTCAGCAGGCATGTGTATGTATGTCACTAGGTTTGTGCATTATGTCACTGGGCACATACATGTATGTCGCTGGGTTTGTGCACATATGCCACTGGGCACATGCATGTATGTCACTGGGTTCATGCATGTATGTCACTGGGAGAATGCATGTATGTCACTGGGTTTGTGCATATATGTCACTGGATTTGTGCATGTATGTATATCACCAGGTGCATGTGTGTATGTATGTATGTCACTGGGTTTGTGCATGTATGTCACTGGGCGCATGCATGTATTTCATTGGGCTCATGCATGAATGTCACTGGGTGCATGCATGTACGTCACTGGGTGCATGCATGTATGTCATTGGGCATGTGTATGTATATCTCTGGGTTCATTCTTGCATGCCACTGGGCACATGCATGTATCTCACTGTGCGCATGTATGCATGTCACTGGGTTTGTGTATGTATGTCACTGGGTTTGTGTATGTATGTCACTGGGTTTGTGCATGTAAGCCACTGGACATGTGCATGTATGTCACGGGGCCCGTGTATGTATGTCACTGGATTCGTGCATGTATGCTACTGGGCGCATGCATGTATATTACTGGGTTTGTGCATGTATGTCACTGGGCTCATACATGAATGTCACTGGGTGCTTGCATGAATGTCACTGGGTACATGCATGTATGTCATTGGGCATGTGTATGTACATCTCTGGGTTCATTCTTGCATGCCACTGGGCACATGCATGTATCTCGCTGGGTGCGTGTGTGTATGTCACTGGGTTTGTGTATGTATGTCACTGGGTTTGTGCATGTATGCCACTGGGTATGTGCATGTATGTCACTGGGTGCGTGCATGTATGTCACTGAGTTCATGCATGTATGCACTTGGCGCATGCATGTATATTACTGGGTCTGTGTATGCATGTCACTGGGTTCATGCATGTATGTCACTGGGCATGTGCAAGTATGTCTCTGAGTTTGTACGCATATGTCACTAAGCATGTGCATGTATGTCACTGGGTCTGTGCATGTGTGTCATGGGGCACTTGCACATATGTCACCAGGTTCATGCATGTATGTCAGTGGACACATGAATGTATGTCACTGGGGTCATGCATATTTGTCACTGGGTGTGTGTATGTATGGCACTGGGTTCATGCATGTATGTCACTGGGCATGTGCATGTATGTCACTGGGTATGTGCATGTATGTCACTGTGTCCATGCAAGTATGTCACTGAGTATGTGCATGTATGTCACTGGGCACATGTGCTTATGTCACTGGGTGTGTGTATGCACATTACTGGGTGCATGTACATATGTCATTGCACACTGGCACCTCTGGGGTGAAAAAGCAGGAGCTGAAGCAAAAAGCCCTGGCCCGCTGATGTGCCAGACGCCCCCCACAGTCCCACGCATGACTAACATGGCAGGCCACACATTATTAACATGGTCCTGGGTAAGTGGTGGGTAAAGAAGAAGAAGAATCAGCATTTATATAGGGCTTTTCATACACAGTATCCAAATGCGCTTTACAAGCGATGCTAGACTGGTAGTGAAGTGACTGAATGTGTGGTGGCGTTCATATCGCACATCATCATCACCCACACACAGCCTGGATAATTGCATGAACCGGTTTATGGGAAGGGGAATGTTGGCCAGGACACCAGGTATGCTCCCTGCTCTTTGCGAAGAGTGCCCTGGGTTCTTTTACTTCCACCTGGACACCCACAAGGACAACACCAGGATGGGCAGAAGAGACCTCTGTTTAACATCTCATCCGAAGGACGGCACACCCCAGCAGTACAGCACCCCCAATACTACACTCAGATGCCAGCGATGCCAGATGTAACCAGTAAGTTTATGGGAAGGTTGGTGATGGGGTTGGGAAGCTGTCAAGTAAGTGGTGGAGAGAGTAAAAGCTTAATGAAAAAAGAAACTAAAATTTATTTTGCGTGTCAGTCACGTTGTTAAATGCTTCAGAAGGCTTTGCTGAAATCCAGCAACCTCATGTGTCTCAATAATGACCACTTTTTAGCAGTAGTGGTAGAAGAAGTAATAGTCTTTTTTTTATTTATGGCACCCTTCTCCTGAGGCTCAGGGCACCGTTACAAAGAATAACATAAATTATAAAATACCCAACTATACAGACCCTGCTTCATCCATAAAAACATATACAGGAATCATAAAACAACTTATGAATGACTACTCCACTCTAACTAATCCCTAAATGCTTGCCTAAATAAAAATGTTTTCAGACCACATTTAAAAGCTCCTACTGAGGGGGCCTCTCTCAGAGTGCTGGGAAATGAATTCCAGAGGACCAGGCCAGCCACCTCAAATGCCTGCTCCCCATGTGATTTTAATCTCACCCTTGGGACTACCAGGAGGCCTTCCTCAGCAGAGCAAAGCAGACGTCCCGAGGCATAAGGGTGCAGGAGCTCTAACAGGTAGCCCGGCCCAGCCCATATAGGGCCTTGTAGGTCAACAGACCCACTTTAAAGGAAATACACCACTTCACCGGCAGCCAGTGCAGTTCGTGTAGCACCGGTGACAGGATCTGGGAAGACTTGTTAGTAGCCGAGCTGCAGCGTTCTGCAGCAGATGCAGGTGTAGCAATGCACCTCCCTTGATCCCAAGGTATAAAGTGTCACAGTAGTTGAGCCTTGAGGTCAGGAGCACATGTACTAGCATAGTTAGTTCATTAGGTAGGAAAGGGACTTTATCCGGGCTGATATTTCAAAGGTGATAAAAGCCACAGTGGACTACTGCCACCACCTGAGCCTCCAGTGTCAGCTCATTACTCAGATTTTTTACCTTGGTGGAGGCTAATAACCTAGACGGCCGAGCCAAAGCCCAGTCTCCCCCTCGAAAGAATCTACCCCCCTTGACCTGGCTCTACCACCAGCACTTCAGTCTTCTTGGGGTTCAGTGTCAACCAGCTTGATGACATTCAGGTCTGAATCTCGGACAAGCATTTATTAAGCACATCGACTGCATCTGACATCCCAGATGCAAAGCACAGGTAGATCTGAGTACCATCGGCATAACAATGAAACCCAAGTCCATATTGCCTCAGTAATTATCTCGACCAGGGGCAGCATATACTCTGTAAATAACATGGGGTGAGAGGACTGAATCCTGGGGCACCCCACAGGGCAGGTCCACTGGATGTGAGGAGTATTCTCACTGCACAACCCTCTGTGTCCTGTCCTCAAGGCAGGACTCGTATCAACTGATAACTTTGCTGGTGAGTCCTACATATCCTCTGAGCTGGTCCAGAAGTAGTTCATGATCTTAAAAAGTTGATGAGAGATTGAGGAGAACAAGAATTGACCATTCTCTCCTGTCTCTCACCCTGAGCAGGTCATTTTGCAGCTGCACCAGTGCAGTATCTGTGCTATGCACTGCCCTAAACCCAGACTGGAGGGGCTCATAGATGTTAAAGGCAGTAAAGTGTGTCTTGAGCTGTAGCACAACCACCTTCTCAATAGCCTTCCTTAAAAAGGGAAGGTTAGAGACAGGTCAGTAATTCGCCAAGATGTCCAGGTCCAAAGATAGCTTTTTCAACAGAGGCTTCTCCAGAGATCTTTTCAGCAACTTCAGGAAGACATCCTCCGATAAGGACCACTGGACAATTTCAGTGAACTAGGGGCCCAGATGCCCAACGCAGCTCATCAGTAGTCATGCTGGGCCTTGATCCAGGTTACAAAATGTTGGCCACATCTAAGAGATCACCTCAAAAACTTAATTTATCATCACGGGTTGGAACACTCCCCAGGAACACTACCTCCAGCCGTGACTCCCAGGCTCTACTCTGCTGGGCTGTGACAGCCCGCTTGGAGAAATCCTGGCCCTATTGAAGGAAACCCTGTCTGAGAAGAACCAAGCAAACTCCTCACATTTTACAGATGAAAAAGCTCTGGTGGGCTACAGACAGGACGGATGTAAAAGTATTTCTACCATCTGAAAGAGCTGAGCTGGTTGGTTCTTCCTAGTAGCAATCTCCCTAGACAGAAAAGTCACCTTCTTATGAGTGATTGCTTTCTGATACTCATCACAATGACACATAAGAACTATGTTGTCCTCCTGGGCACTTGGCTTTCTCCACTGATTGTCCAACCTTCACCCCTTGGTTTTTGTCGCCCTCAGCTCGACATCAAACCATGGTGAGCCAAGGTGCAAAACCAATGAGCATAGAAGTCAAAGGAACGAGCATAGAAGTCAAAGGCCTCAGCAAAAACCATATTATAGGCCACCACAGCTGCCTCTGGCCCCCATCACAAGCCTTCAACACTTCCAAGGTGTCTGATACTGCCAACAGTCGCTCTGGTTGAAGCTCCCTCAAAGGTTGGAACTGACCACCTTCATAGCGGATGGCTACAAGGGTGGGGGGGCCTGAAACTGAACCTGATAATGCAGTGATCCAACCAAATAACAGGATTAATACCGAGATCATTAATCTTGTGCCACAGTGAGAATACCAGGCCCAAGGCATGGCCATGTTGGTGGGTTCCAGAAGCAATCACTTGTGTTGGGCCCCGAGATTCCATACTCTGGAGGAAATCCTGAGCAAAAAGTGAGCTCTCATCATTGACCCAAACATTAAAAAGAATAAGCCATCTTAGCAACTCCATCACCCTGTTTGCAATGAAAGCCACAGTTTCTTGCAGGAACTCCCCCTCACGTCTTGAAGGATGGTACACAAGGAGGATCCTGCAGCTGGCACCTGGACCCCCATGCACAGCCATGCATTCAAACGATGAGGTATTCCCTACTGGGTGCTCCATCAGATTTCAGTTCAGTTCTAAAACAGATGGCCATTCCCCCCCGCCGGGCAATCCCTCCTCAGGCAGGGAACCTCTGAGAATCCTGCCAGGACAGATGACTCCAGTACTAGACTAGCATTGTCTCCTAGCTAGGTCTCAGTGATGCAAACCAGGTTGACCAAAGAAACAAGATCTGCTATAATAGCAGATTTGTTTCTCACTGGCCTAGCATTGCATAATATCACCCGACATTGACGAAAGGAGAAGGCTGACCCTCAGCTGCCTCCTCACTTGATCTGGTGGGTTCCCTGGGTAAAGAGACAATATACATCTGGCCTCTCTCTAGTCCCCTTCTCCTCTCACGGCGTGTCTTGGTCCCTACGACCCCAAAGGACACCTCCCCATCACTCACTTAAAGTAAGTAATAGCCACAACAGGGTGTTTATTATAGAGATTTACTGCATGGTCATGTGACATGCTTCAGCCAATCATGTTTGTGGATTTTTCAATGCCATTTTATAACTCCTAATAAACTACCAGTAATTGTGCTTTAAAAACTATGACTGTATACTAATTGTTTAAAATATTGCATTTAAACCAGAGGCAAACACATACTTCAACCACAACCACAAATTCAGACCTGAAGCCAGCAAACTAATTTCCCAAACAGCTTGCTGCGACAACAAACACAGTAACTACTGTTACAACTAAACATAAAACTGCAGTTACCGCAGAACTAGAAACTCCCAAAGCAGTTACACCAGAGCAGTAGAACACTGCTCTTCCTTACTCAAACCTAGACTGACAGCAGGAAAACCCGGAGATGGAAAATGCCTCAAACACGGCAACTTGTACCTTAACAGTCAGTGTGGGAAACTTCTGAACATACTCTAACTCCTACCTGTAACGCAGAGTTGGAAAAGCTGCAGTTTCTGGCTGAACATTTGAGCCTACCATTGAAATGCCACCTACTTTTCCCCTGAACAAATGTTCCCTATACAAAATAGTCTGCCATTTCAAATGTCTTTCTCTTTATATGTATTACAAACACCATTTTATAATGGGGTCAACAGTATACACTTACAGGGCATTTAGCTTGGAGATAATGCACTCCCAGGGACTGAATGCAATACCTTGTGCCTTCTAAACACTTATTGTACTAGTACTCCCCGGATGCATCTGAAAATTAACTACTTTTAGCTCAGTATCTTTTTCGTGGTCAAACTTCTGAAACAAATAAATAAGAGAGTGCATTAAATCCTCATATTATGCTCCTGCAACGTACTGTCTGCCATTCATTAATCCCTTATTATCACTGCCACTGCACTTCGCTACAGTATTTCAACAAATGTTTATATCTTTTTATTGACCTGTGTACAGTATAGTATATTGCTGTTGACTTTATTAGTTGATGTTTGTCCTTTGTTGTACTGTACTCCCCATCCTCTGTAACCCCCTGACCCCTTCACTGGGTAACACCAAGGAATAAGCCTTGGGTCAGAGTGCCTTTGTTGGTCACCAGTAATGACCTAAATTAATAAGTATGCAATAAGATATGCCACGGTGTGTAATTGGGGGGAATACTTGTACAGCTCGAGTGACTGTTGTAAGGCATGAGGTGCTTGCACCAAGTGCCTTTAAACACAGGAGAGCAAAGTGCTGTTTTCCCCCATAACTGCACATTCCCCAAGTGTCTTATCATACTTATAACAGGGTGAGAAAAATGTCTAATTTTTTATACAGAAAAAAGATGCATTGTGTTAATGCAAGTAAAACTGTAAATTTATTGCAAGACTGATAAAGTAGTCCCTTTCAACAGTAAGAGAATCCCAGAACTGTAAATGGCGAATGGCAGTCTTGCTGGCACTTTAGGCACTGTTGAGAGTAGTGATTTGATGTTGTACACAGGCTGTTGGTCTGGAGGAAGTACAGTAGTGTAATTATGGTCTAATAATTACACTTCTTGACTGGACTCTCAGCCAATCAGAATGTTTGCATTTTTCTCATTATGTTATATAAACTATATTATAAAATGGGTACAGAGTATGCTGTGTCCTGATTGGCTGAGAGGTACCCTGTCCCATTATCTTATGGAGCTATAAACTGTATACCAGGTACTTTTCTGGAAACCAGGACACAGTGCACCCACATACAGTATTCATGCCTCCCAAAACCCTTGAAAAAAAATGCCAGCCATGTTAATAAAATAAACAACCTTAACACAGATTACTTCTGCTTATTCCACCCCACCCACACCTAACAAACACATAACACATATAACAAAACATTTTAAAGCATTAATTAACCTAATTTAGCATCTTTTTTCCATTCATTCTTTGGTGGCCCGTAAACCTCAGTTGTAAAGTTCTTGGACTCTGACCAGCTGCTGTTTTCAGTACTGCAGGTCTCTCCCCTCGGCTCCCTACCCCCACAACATCATCTCCTGAGAGTCCGTCTGATGAACTTTTTGGAAATAACAAGGCTCTACAGCTCTCACAAACAGGAGCTAGCAACTGTTTTTGTGTTTTAAACTCCATTAGGGTTGTCACATGTGAGCGCCAACTACAACTGGTGAAACCAGAAGTTGCTGGGCCCCCCACCTCATTGATAAAAGAGAAAGCCATATTGTGGCCACCATGAAAAGGCTATCTGAAATTATAAAATATAACTGTTATCTTCAGAAGATTGTGGCTCCCTGAGGACTTATAAACAATATGTATCCCAAGACAGTAACTAACGTGAAAGAGATGGGGGGAGGCAAAGAAGAACGATGATTCAAGCAAAAGGCAAAACTAAGAAAACAGTACCCTCTAGTGGCACTCACTGCTATACTGCAGTGGTACTGCAGAACATTACTACTGCACAACAGATGAACTACTTTCTTTCAAATACAACAAAAATAAGTTTTACAAATCTTTCTTTGTGTAATATTTTTATTGAACAAATTTCATATAACCAACAAGACATACAGTGCATCACACAGTACATAAAAGAAAAATCACAAGTGATACAATAAATTGCATAAGTAATTCATTCTATATATTAACTCATATCTATCTATCTCTTCCTCTCTCAATGAGACACAGAAAAAGAAAGAAAAAAAAGCATGTTTGGAATCTTAAACATGGGCTTCCAAACTATTATAACCCAGAAAAACTGCTTCGGGAAGGATGTCAGTTTAGTTACATCTTTACCAAACTTTCTAACAAGAATGAGGTGCAGATCTTAGTGCAGCCCCAGTCCAGTTAGTTTTCTAAATCAGCCCTTCTCACAGAATTAAAGCCTCACGTTGGGTAAGGAGTTGAAAAATCCATCCCCGACTCTTCAGGAACAGTTCCTCCCAGTCTTTCAAAACATGTCAATCTTTCCAGGAAGAGAGCCTGTAGCACAAAATGTTTCCACTTCAGGACAGATGTGTCAAAGCAAGATACCCACGTGTTCTGGATACCGTGTCTGGTAAGTGCCAGCACCACCCATACCCATCTAAGGTATGAAGCCCAGCCTTCCTTCCACAGATCTCCCATGCCTTATAACATAGAGAGGGGTGTAACTGGGATCAGCTTACCCAACCTTCATGTCAGTTCTTACACCACCACCCCCCCCCCAGTATTTCTGTAACTGTACGCAGCCCCAGACATAATGTATGTAGGTCCCGTACCTCGCACACAACAGCGAGATCGTAAGATTAAAATTATGAACTGCATTCGGGGGACAATATAATCTGTATATAAATTTATATTGGGATTCCCTGTACTTATTACAGATCAGAAGCCTCATATGTAATTGTAACATTTCCCCTTCAATTATCACCCAGTATAATTAACCCAGAGACCTCAAACTCTAGTGGATAGATCCAGCAATTTGACCCTATTCAGATGCATTGCTTTAGCTATGATCTCTTTCAGGGAGACACAAGAACTGAAGGCAAGCTGCTCCAGGGCATGCAACAGAGAGGTATCTACTGGGTATCTGTTTAATTGTGCGCCATACACCTGAACTTGTAAGTACCTATAATGATGTGGGGTGGTAGTGCCAGCTTCTCCTACAGGTCAGCAAAGGGCCTGAGTCCATCCAAGGTATAAAGATCCCCTACACACCTAATACCCCACTCCTGCTGTTCCTGAAACCCTCTATCCCCCAAGCCAGGGAGGGACGCTGGGTTCTGTGCTGGGAGACCAACAGTGTATCATCTGCCATTATGTTCCACCTCCATTTAGTTTCCTCCCATGCTTCAAGGGTATGCTTAACCAATGGGTTAACCCCCCAGCGCCCCAGGCTCTCCTCTCGTTTGGTGCCAGGTATTCAGACAATCTCAGGATCCCCTCTTCCTCTAAGTCCAACCAGCAGGTTGCCCCCCCCCCCGTTGACCCTGTCCTGTATGTAACACTGTTGGGTGGCTAGGAAATATCCTTTTAAATCAGAGAATCCCGGCTCTCCCCTCCCAATGTCCCCTTTAAGTCTCAGCAAATTCATGCAGGGCCTCTTCCCTTGCCAGATAAAGGTAGAGAAGCCTTATATCTGTTTTTTGGCCCCATTGAAGCATCTACATCATGTACAGAATCTATGGTAAGACGTACATGCTGATAAGATTTATATGCCCTAGCCATGAGATAGGGAGTGCCCTCCACTGTTCTGAATCTGCCAGAACAGTAAGAAATATGGGTCAATAATTCAGGGAATATAGGCTGGCAATCTCCTTTGCCATTTTTATGACCAAATAAGTAAGAGGGTCCCCACTTTCTTCAAGCCCCATGTTTTTAACACCCCCTCCCATGGGGAGGGCCTAAACTTATCAATTCCAATTTATGTAAGTTAAGTTTGTGGCCAAAGAAGGCAGCAAACAGTGCAATCTCCTAATAGGATGGACCTCGACCTATTTAGATCAGTGATGAATAGTAAAAGATCATCAGCGTACAGTGTGATCTTATGTTATCATCCTGCTCAGGTCCCACCCCCCACAATCCCCTGCATTACCCTGATTTTAATGGCCAATGGCTATATGGCTTGGATGAAAAGAAGGGGTGAGAGGCAGCACCCTGCCTCATGCCTCGATATAATTTGAAATCCTCCGACAGTCCACCATTAACCAATATTCTAGCCCGGGGCTCTAAATACAGAAGTTGCACCCAGTTCACATAATCCTCTCCCAACCCAAATTTCCCCTGCATCCAGAACAAGTATCCCCACTCTATACCTTCAAATGCTTTCTTGGCATCCATGGACAGCACAAGTGCCACCTCTGGATGCCAACAGCCCCACTGCACAATGTTTAATAATCTGCGGACATTGTGGTAAGACAACTGACCTTTCAAAAATCTTGTCTGATTGGGGAAAATCTTTTTTAATAATTTAATTTTAGCGCTGTCCAAGTGATGTAGAGGGCTGAGGCGCTATGCACCTACACCTCTTACCACACCGGTGACCCGAGTTCGAGAATGAGCTTGAGTCGCTGGGGGGGGTTGGCCGGGGAGGAGAGAACTGAGCACCCAGAGGACTGCTCTCCTCTCCTGGGGAAGGATGGCTTGCTGACTTGGCTCTTGGCTACCCCAGGGTAGAGGCCTGGGGGTAGCACCAGCAGCTCAAGTGACACGAAGGAAGGGGCCATGGCTCTGTAGTATGAACGCCTCCCCTGAATACTAGGGAACTGAGGGAGAAAATGGAAAATGGTTGGCATGGGCTATATGGAGCCCTTCCCACCTGGCTCCATTCCACACCACGCCTGGTCACCAGCCCAGTCTGGATGAGTGTCACAGGGTGGGGGAAGGATAGACCTTCCCTTCCCTTCCCAGTCCTGTCACAGGTGGAGAAGCAATCTGTGGAGGATCTGGGACTTGGCATTCTGGGGAGATAGGTGCCAGGCAAAAGGAGGCAGGAACAGGGCTGAGAGCCCATCCACAGCAACCAGCAGGAAAAAAAGCAGGAAAAAATAATTTCTTCTTAGCAACTGCTCATTTTCCTGTGTTTTACTTGCTGGGCCCATTTTATAAGTGCAATAAGACACTCTGGGGATGTGGCTTGTTTGAGAAATGTTCTATCTAGGTGCCAAAGGCACTTGACCCAAGTGCCTCATGCCTTAGTATGCACCTGGGTCATGTGTTTATCACACAACAACTCACATCCCAGAGTGTCTTTAGCCTGTACCATTCAATGTAATCTTGTCTCTGCTGTGCAGTAGTAAAGCATATCTCATGTAGTGATTTCAAAAGTGCTTTTCCGACATTCTCAACACCCACACACTATAACACAGCCAGCCGCTGCTTCTCCGCCTTGAATCCTTGATACGCATATGAATGAGACCAACAAATAATTGCTTCTATGGGCAATGACTGGGGACAGCACCAGTTCAAACCCTTGAACAGTAAAAGAGTAAGACTCTGCACACACTTTCCTTCAATGAGCTAATTCTGTGCACATGTTCACAAAACCACAGGCTTAGCATACTGGTACCAGAAATCACTTATTATGATGGTGCAGATCTCTATACTTAGACTATACTGTGGGTTTATTATATATAATTCAAATGTTCGCAGGTCTCTGCCAACAGTTGGAACAATAGTGAAACTACTAGAGTTGTTAACCCTGCAAATTATTTGGAATGTTACTCCCCAACTTTCTTTATTGTTTGTAGTAAACTTATTTATAACGATGTGGCTGTAGTGATGATGACAACAGAGATTAATAGTCCCTGTATTACACTCAACTTGGCTATCACGACTCATGCAAATTGCATGCATCAGGAAAACTTAGATTTGAGAAAAAGGCTGTCAGATCAACCAACTCTTATTCTATTTAAGCCTGAAGAAATCTGTCAGTTTCAGATAGCTTTGCTGGGTGTTTCCTGTAACGGGGCACAGACTATTTCTTCTTCTTCTTTTTTTTTTTTTTTTGACATGGTTACAATTGCTGAGACAACTGTTTCACTTCCCTACTGTCAGTGGCTGTTTCTAGCTTATCACTGTGGATGCCAGTCACCAATCCCTTGCGGTTTTCCCACCCACTATCCCAACCTGAGTAATCAGCCTCCAGGCATTCTGTAAGAAACAGATATGGTTACTCAATGTGTCCATCACCAGTTCTTAACTAAAGAGCAGCCACGGGTCAGGGACTGTCAGCATTCAAAGAACAATAGTGAGGAACTTCATGCAACATTTACAGTGGTGCAGCTGAGTCCATTATGCCTGGGTATAGTAGGCCACTCTCTCCTTATGAAACCTCAGTTTTCTTGCTGAGCCTTCATAAACAGCCTGTTCTCCCATTTAAAAACAGCTAAGTAACCTATCTACTTCTCTTCTGTTTTAGCAAATGTCTCTCTTTTGCTAAAGGTAGCATTATGTGCCAGTTTAGCTTGTGGTTAGAATGCAGACCTGTTGACCTGGAGAACCGGTCTGGAATTCCAGCTCTCACTGTGTGACCTTGAACAAGTCACTTAACCTTCCTTGTGTTTATTTATTTATTGAGCTCTTGGAATAACACCTTTGAGCTGGAAGCTCATTTACAAAGGTTCCACGTCAGACAAAAAATAGCACAATACATACATTTCATGAATGGAACAGTACAAATAGTATAAGTGCAGTGTTACAGGGCAAAGTAACCAAACAGGAGGATACAAGGTTACATACAATTTGAGTACAGAGTTACAGAACATGAAGTATTTAAGCAGATTAATATTTCTTTGTCACATTCCAAGAGACAGGGGTAAGAGAAGTGAGGGGGGATAAGTGCCTCATGGAGTATAGGAGATGTTGATAGGTGGGGGTTAGTTCGGACTCACTGGGGTATGGGGGGTGGAGGCAGAGGGTGACAAGGGAAGGGGGTTGGTGATCAATGAAAGAAACAGGGGCTAGCAGTCACAGCTGCTCAGATAGGTGAGGTGGTGGAGTTTTCTCTTAAATGGCCCCAGTTTGGACCCATTGGTTATGTCCAGGGGAGTTCATTAAGCCATTGTGGGGCACGGTATGCTTGTGAGGTGCGGAAGAAGGGGACATGCAGTGATTGTCTGGCAATGCTTCTTTTGCTGTGGGGGTTGGGAGCTATGATGAGGAGGTTAACCTCCTCTCTTGAGCATGGAAGGGAATGTCAGGCAGACACTAGGGGCGGGATTCACAAAGCCCGTGAATTTCCCGCAGCTGCAGGTAAACCGCTGCACAAGTGGGTTATGACTTGCGGAGCAGCAGGTATTCACAAAGCTGGAGCCGGATTATGACCGGCTCCACAGGTTATGGCCGCTTGTGGTGGTGTCATCAGGGAGATGGCCGCAGCTGCGGTAATGTGCTATGGCTGGTAGGAGCAGCCGTAACACCCTCCACAACTGCTGCAGCTGTGAATCTCAACCGCCGCAGCTGCGGGCAATTACAGTCCGCAACAGCAGTTACAGAGTGGGACTTAGGATTCGGCAGCTTTGTGAATCCTGCCCCTAGATGTTTTGAAAGAGGTGCATTAAAGCCTTTCTCCTCCTTGGCCACTGGGTTCTGAAAGTTTCTGCCTATCTCTGCGTGTTTGTAGCTCATCCTCCCACATGTCTTTCAAGGGAGACTTGGGGAAATACTTGCTTGTTTCCAGTAGCACCTGACTGTTCTTTTCCTTGTGTGGTTATGCTTTTGTCAGCTTTCCTGAAAGTACCAGGTTGAGGCTTGCATAGCTATTTAATGGTTTAGTTCTGTTCTGTACATCATTTAGAAACATAAAAACATAGAATGTGTTGGCAGTAAAGGACCAGTAGGCCCATCCAGTCTGCCCTATTTACCCCACTTATTTAAACTCCTTGGACCTTATTTGGTTGCAGGTGTCCTTGTGCCTCCCTTTCCTCTACTTATTATGTCCGTGTGTCTATCTCACATATGCTTGAAGCTCCCACTGTCTTCGCCCCCACCACCTTATCTGGCAGGCAGTTCCAGGCATCCGCCACCATTTCTGTGAAGAAGTATTTTCTCACTTCCCCTCTGAAACTCCCCCCTCCCAGCTTCATTGCATACCCCCATGTTCTAGCAAGTAAGTAAAACTTTATTTGTATCAGGTGCCCTTCCAGTGCTCAGGGTGCTTTAACAATCATCAATAAAACATATAGTCTCCATAGTACATTAAAACAATAAATATATATACAGTATTTTGGCACAAATTCACTAGGTCCTTTCTAAGGCCTGTTGAAACAGATATGTCTTCAAGGATTTTTTATAACCTTCCGTGGTCAGGCTATCTCATATCCGGCACAGTAGAGAATTCCACAGGGTAGGAACTATGAAGGCAAATGATCTTCCTCCCAATGTTTTTAGGGATATTCTGGGAATCTCTAGCAATCCCTCACTGGAGGATCAGAATGAGTGGGTGGGGCAGTAAGGAGACAGGAGTTCTTACAGGTAAAGGGGTCTCTGGTCATGCAGGGCCTTATAGGTCAGCAATGCGACCTTGAAGGTGATCCACCACTGTATCAGCAGCCAGTGCAGTTCACGCAGCACAGGTGTTCTGTGACTGGATCTAGGGGTTCCAGTTAACAACCTGGCCATCACATTCTGCGCTAGCGGCAAATGGTGGCTATCCAGTCCCGGTAGCCCTAGGTAGAGGGCGTTGCAGTAATCAAAAAAAGTGGTGACAAAGACGTGGACCAAGGTAGGAAAATCTTCAGGCAGGACCAGGTGCTTCACCCTAGCTATATTCCTCAGATGGTAAAAGGAAGATCTGATGATGGCCAAGACCTGCACCCTCAGAGTCAGGCCCTCATCAAATATCATGCCCAGGTTACGCACCTGACCTGAGGCATTCAGTGGGACTCCTTCAAGATGTAAACCTGAAGGTTTTCCCACCCATGCCCCAGTCATCCTACAATCAGGGTCCACCACCAATACCTCCATTTTACCTGAGTTCAACCTCAGCCAACAAGCATTCATCCAGTTCTGTATCTCTGACAGGCAGTTGTTGAACACCGAGACAGAGTCTAACTCCTGTTCAAGCACAAAAGTCATGTACGGCTGAGAATCATCTGCACAGCAGTGAAAACTCAATCCTTACCATCTTATAATGTCCCCTAATGGCAGCATGTACACTGTGAACAACATGGGGACAGCACCGAGCCCTGCAGTACCCAACAGGGCAGCCAGCAAGGCACCGAGGAATAAATCCCTGACACCACTGTCTGAGATCTGCCCTTGAGGAAGGATTGAAACCAGCTGAGGACCACCCCCCTCAATCCACAGAAAAAATGCAAGCACTTGAGCAGCACCCCATGGTCCACAGTGTCAGATGCTGCTGAGAGATCAAGGATAATCAAGATGGAATGGGCTCTCCAATCTCTCACCATCAGAAGGTCATTTAGCACCTGTACCAGGGCGGTCTCGGTGCTATTACCTTTTCTAAAGCCAGACTGGAGAGAGTCATAGATATTGAGAATGGATAAATGATCTTCCATTTGCAGAGCGACCACGTTCTCAATAACTTTCCCAATAAAGGGTAAGTTCGGGACTGGTCAGTAGTTAGCTGGGCAGTCAGGGTCAAGGGAGGGCTTTTTCAGGAGGGGTCACACTATCGCCTCCTTTAAGGGATCTAGAAAGATCCCTCTCTCCAATGAAACCCCCACTATCTCAGCAAGGACTGACCAATGACCTCGAGACACCCCACAAGGAGGTGGGTTGGGCCCGGGTCCAAATTACGGCAAGTTGGCCACAGAGTCTGGATGATCCTCACTATATCCAAGACTACCAGTTGGCTGAAGGTGGACCAGGTCAACTGGGCATTAGTACCACCCAATTGATCAATGCAAGGTCCAATGGGGAGGCATTGGCTGATCTCATCCCTGATGGTGGACACCTTATCAGTGACAAACTGTACAAACTCCTCATACTTTTCCTGTGACAATGCTCGACCAAAACATAGACAGGCTGGATTGCACAGTCTGTCCATGGTCCAGAAGAGCTGGGCTGGTCTATTTTTCACTGCAGCAGTTTCCTCTGGACAGGAAGTCTGCCTTCTTATGGGAAATTGCTGATTGGTAGGTTTTATAGTGATCTAGCAATCTAAGTCTGTCCTCCAGGTGAGTTTTCCACCAGAGTCTCTCCAACCTTCGCCCTCACCTCTTCAACTCCCAAAGTGCCCCATCAAACCAAGGGGCACCCAAACGAAGGGTAAGAGGGTGAACTCATACCGGAGCAATGATGTCCAGGGCCCCAGCAACAGCCCTGTTATAGGCTAATACAAGGGGCCCTGGGTCAGTGCTATCCACCAGAATTCCCGGGAGGTCCAGTACCGTCATTAGGCCTTCTGAGGTAACTCCTCTCAAAGGACAATACCATACCAACTCCTTTGGCGTAAGCTTGTTATGGGGGGCTGCGAAGCTGAATCTCAGGGCGTGATGGTCAGACCACCCAATAGGATCCCCCTCCATATCGGAGATTTCTATCCCCAGGTGGAACACCAAGTCCAGTGAGTGCCCCCCCTGGTGAGTTGCGGTGGTAATAACCCTTGTCAGGCCCAATGATTCCATCAGTTGGAGGAGGTTTTGTCCAAAAAGTGAGAGTTCATCATCAATTCAGGCATTGAAGTCCCCCAGAATCAACCATCTGGGGGCCTCCAATACCATCTCGGTGATGAAGTCCACAACCTCCTTCAGGAACACCCTCCCATCACCTGGTGGATGGTAAATGAGAAGGATCCTGTAGCCTGCACCCACACCCACTATGCACTCAAAGGAGTTGGTGGTTCCAAGTGGCACCTCCCTGATCTCCAGTTCCTGTCTAAAACAGACGGCAACCCCCTACCCCTATGGTCCACTTTAGGGGGGCGTATCACTGAGAACCCAACTGGAACAGCAGATTCCAAAATGGGAGCCACATTCTCATCCAGCCAGGTGTCAGTGATGCAAGCCAGGTCCACAGAGGCTACAAGGTCCGCAACCAGTGCAGTCTTATTCCTAATCGAGCTGCCATTGCATAACACCACCCGAGAGAGATGAGAATCCATGGATGGCCCCAATTCCTGCCTGACTAGGTCAGAACCCTTGGGTATGGGCACAAGGCAAGGAGGACCGCACTCCTGTGCCCATTTTGCCCCAGGGTGCCTCCTGGTTCTTATTGTCTCAATCCGTCCATCCCTCTCCCATCTCCCCCCCCCCGAGAATTCCAGGGTCTTCCACCCCCCATCTCCTTAGTATGCCAGACACCCAGCATCTGCCATACACCTCAAACAGAAGCAGAGGGCAGTCAAAAGGGCGAAGATCCCTCAGTCTCTAGGGGGAGTACTGTCTGACTGTGTCCCTATCTCCCCTGCACATTACCTAAGCCTACACACACACACATACACACACACACACACACACACACACACACACACACACACAACACTAATCCAATCTCACTCCTCAGTCCCTCAATTTAACTCCCACCCACTCAATCAAATATCTTCCTCACTTATATAAAACAATCTTCTCCCTCTATCTTACTTACTTATACATACATTCCTCCTCCTTTCAATATTTTATAAACTAACCCCCTTTAATCAAATTTACAAAAAATGTTTTCACTACTCCTCTTCCCTACCCCCAAATCAACCCACCCACTCAGCAGCTGATAACTTTAAAAAGTTATTAAGATACAGAGTCTATAGTCCTCATTTGCAGTCTTGGTTTTATTTTCCTCTGCAGTGCTCCCCCCACTGCAGGATAAAATCTTCAGTAGTCTTCAGCCCCCTCTCACATGGCTGATTTGTATGAGTTCCAGTGTTTAACAAATTAGGAATTCACTTAAGGTTATGTCCAGTATGCAGAAAATCTTCAATGACATAGCCGCCCAATAAAGAAAAAGGTTTTACTTCACCAGATTGCAGGAGTTGTTATTCTTAGCAACTTTCCAACTATCTCTCCATGTTTAGCCTTTTCGTTCCAGAATATATAGGGACACCTCCTCCAGACTCACATAGGCCCTCTCCTCGAACGGATCAGGCTCCCTCAGACCTTCTCCTTGGCTGCCCAAGGCCAACCCACTCTCTGGTGAGTCCCTCAATCCACCTGAGGGAAATGAATCCCCTTCACCACATGCCGGTGGTGGCCATGGCCATCCCTCTGTCTGGTGCTCTTCTTCCTCTGAAAGAGATTTCCCACCTGCACATTGTTTACCCTCATGAGTTACTTATAGGTCTCAATCATGCCCCTTTTCTTTTATTCTCTTCCAGGAAGTACATGTTGAGATACCATAGGCTCTCCTTGTATAGCTTCCCATGCAACCCCCAGACCATTCGGTATCCCTCCTCTGTACCGTTTCTACTTTGTCAATGACCTTACAGAGGTGCAGCCTCCAGAGCTAGACACAGTACTCTGGGTGGGGTCTCACTAGTGAGTGATACAATGGCAACCTTACCTCCCTTCTTCTGCTAGAAATCTCCCTTCCTATGCACCTCGGCATCCCACCAGCCTTGTCTACTGTCTTGTCACATTGTTCTGCTACCTAGAGGTCATCATATGTGATTGCCTTGAGGTGCCTTTCTTGCTTGGTGACTGTAAGTACCCTCCAACTTATACATAGTGCTAGTGTCTCCCTACCCCAGGTGAATGACTTTGCACTTCTTGGCATTGAAACTCAGCTGTCAAACCTTAGACCACTTCTCTAGCTTCCCCAGATCCCTTTGCATTCTCTCCACCCTTTTCTAGGTATCCACCCTGTTGCAGATTTTTGTGTCATTCATAAAGAGACACACCTTCCCCTCCAGTTCCTCAGCAAGTATGACATTGCTGAGGTACCGGCAGGGAATTTTTAAATAAACAAATTGTGAAAACATTGAAGAGGACCAGTCCCAGTATCCCTGTAACATCCCACTGGTCACTCTCTCAATCCTCCAAGTTTCAGCCATTTACCACCACCCTCTGCCTCCTATTCTTCAACCAGTTTGCTACCCAGATTACCACTTTCTCTCCAACCCCCAGACTGCTTAGTTTCATTATTAATCTCCTTGCTGTGTGGCAAAGTGTTGAAGACCTTACTGAAGTCCAGATAGCCATAGCCACTTCCCTTCCCCTGGTTGACCTTCCTAGTCACCCAGTCGAAGAAATCTATCAGATTTGTTTGGCGTGATCTCCCCCCATGAAACTGTGCTGCTGGTGGTCCAGCCCATTTGCCTCCAGGTACTCCATCACCTTCTCCTTCAGCAGGGACTCCATTAATTTCCCCACCGCTGATGTGAGACTGACTAGCCTGCAGTTGCTAGCCTCCTTCCTGCTGCTGCTTTTGTGCAGAGGGACCACATCGACCCTCCTCCAATCCTCTAGAACTACCACCATCTCCAATGAGGTAGTCAGTAGTGTTGCCAGATGAGTGGCTAGCACCATGCTCAGTTCTTTTAAAACCCTTGGGGGAATCCCATCCAGTCCCATCGCCTTGTTTTACTTTAGGACTTCCAAATCCCTTTTGGACTCTCTTCTACGAAAATGGACTTGCATCCACTCCCCCCTCCCCTGGTGCCTGCTTATACATGTTGGTCCACTCCCCACCCCCACACTGTGAAGATCAAGCAGAAGTACTCATTTAGGTTTTACCCTTCTCATCATCCTCTTTGCACAGCTTCCTGGCCTCCTGATTCTCACTATCCTCCCTTTACTTCATTCTTTTCACTCAAGTACCTGAAGAAAGTCTTATCACCTTATTTCAATCCTTGGCCAACAGTTCCTCTGTTTGTGTCTTAGCTGCCCTTACCCTCCTTCCTGTTCCATTTGTTTTTCAAGATATACCTCCCTGTCTGCCTCCATCTGTGTCTCCTTGTACTTCTAAAAGCTGTTATTTTCTCCCTTACCACCTTAGCCACCTCCTTTGAGAACCATGGTGACCTCTTCCTCCTCCTTCCAATTGCATAAATTATGCAGAAATAAAGTGGGGTCTTTTAGTGTCAAAATTATAAAAAGATGGATGGACAACTGTAAAAGTCCTCATTTTCCTTCATAGTGTGGAATCTGCCTTTTTTTATTAGCCTGTTTTCCAATAATAAGTAAAACACAGGCACAAAACATGAAGATACTGTAGGAAAATGATGGAGAAAGGAACTAAGGGTCATAACATCTTCTTGAAGTCATGGTAAGAGGAAACAAATATGGAGTAAGGGCCCTGCTTTGAAGCCCTGCGACACTCCACACAGATCCCTCAAAATGTTTTTGCCGCGGGCCCAGTGGAGCTGAGGGTTGAGGCGCTTGATGCCACACTTTCGCCGGGCTACCCAGGATTGGGAATGACCTCAGGTCAGCGGGGTGCGCCAGCATGTGGGGGGGTGGAAGGATCAGGTTTGAACATGCCATCAGGCTGCTCTCCTTTCCACGGGGTGGTGGGTTGTCGACCCTCGCATAGTCCCGTCCCCACCAAGTGGAGGTCTGGTGGGGTAATGTAGGTGGGCAGGGTGGCAGTACAGGTGGGAGAAAGAGGCTGAGCCAGCTTCTGGTGTGCATGCACACCTTCATGCACACATATGGCCATGTGCTGGGGCACTGGGGGGGTACAGGAGAAAAACCCAAAAACCCATAAAAATCTAAATTAAAAAAAAATACTTTTTGCCAGGTCTGAGATCCTGTCAGATCCGGCCCACTTTGAGCCCTGCTCCTACCCTTTCTTATTTCCTTCAAACAGTTTGCCATTGCCTTAGCTATTCCCTGCATTGCAGTGCATGCCGTTGGGGTGTGGGGAGGGGCCTAGAAAACGGAAACTAGCACCCGTCTTGGCCTGCTGGATGATGGTTGCCTAGTCCTCCTACATAACAGTCTCTGTAGTGCACCACTCCTGCCCCCTCAGACCTGAAAAACCTCAGAGAACCCCCCAGGTATGTTACTCCTCTCCTCTCCCCCAGGGAGGGGGCCCCCAGCAGAGATAAGCTGGACCCTCCATGGACATGGGGACATCCTGGAGAGCCAGGTGGCAGGAAGCAGCAGTGAATGGTGAGATGACCAAACAGACAGGCAGGGATGTTGAGCAGCCAGAAGGAGTGGGAGGTTGGGGGGGGGGTGCGGAGCAAAGGAGCAAAAATCAAAAAAAAGGAGGTGATTTGCAGAGTAGCTGAAGAAACCTTTCACTTTACAAGGCCCTAGTCAGACCCCACCTGCACTACGACATGCATTTCTGGGCTTTTCAATACAAAAAGGATATTAAGGCAGTAGAGAAGGTGCAACATCAGGCCACCAAAATGCTCAGGGACACGGGGGACAAAAACCATGAGGAGAGGCTGGAGGCCCTTAACATGTTCAACCTGGAGAAAAGGAACCTGAGAGGTGACATCATCTCAGTCTTCTGCATACTGAAGTGTATCTATAAGCCACATTTCTGAATGCTCTAGGTATTAGGATGGGTTGGGAATCCCTATAAATGTGCACACATTCGCACAAAATATTTACTGTAAAACTAGCTATTTTCTTGCAAAGTGTACGGCAATTAAATAAGTAATCTAAACATATGGCCAGCACAGAAACAGGTCATATACGCATCCTGCATTTCCATAAGTTGAATCTGATTAATGACTGTGCCATCATGATGGTATGGCACCAAAGTAACCCCCCATGGGTCATGGAAAATAAAGATGAACAAGCACATACTGTGTTTCTAGCTGGACTTCATTTTTAGATATCACTTCGTCACTTGACTGTTTTTTATTTACGGTGCAGTCTGTGGTTTTTAAATTGATAACCGGTACAAATTAGTCTGTATTCATGGTGCTGATGTCAATTAAGGCAGCATCCAGTTAACCGCATTAGCTTCTATTGGCAGTGACCCAGTTCAAATTCTTTTTACAATGTATTTACTGAAGAAATCCCACCTAGGGTGCAACATCTTAGTCTCAGTGGGGTCTCACTTCTGCCCAGTTTTATAGCTTGGTGGACTGATCCAAAGGTGGGTCAGAAAATCAGTTTTAGGGTCACACAATGACCCTGGGGTCATGTTGGGATAGTTCTGTGCTTTTACCATTGGTGCACACTACCTCAGACCTACATTTGCTCTTATTAATTACTTTTAATGTGGAAATAGTATAGAAGACAGATAGCAAACCTGTTAAAAGTCTACATGCATTGACAGCATTACCAGCTTGTTTTTAAAATGAGTTATTTCACCACCAGCTGGGAAAAAATGGTGTACTTCATAGCCTTCGGTGTACATTTGGTGGTTAGGGGAAACACTGGGGTTCAAATGAAATGAGTGGGACTTTCTACAATAGTGAAAAGTAGCAAGATTTTTGCAAGTTATTATCTCTTTGAGACTTTCCAGCAGTAATGGAATGGTCAGAAATGATTCAGTATGAGTTACGCCATTCTCTTTACATGCAGGTTGAAGGAATGCCACACCTAAGAGCTGCCTACACCTCAGGGTTCCCCGAAACTCAGAATCCCCCCCCTACACAAGGTTCACAAGCGATGCTGCTGATTAGTCCAACACATCAGCTAAAATCTCCATTAATTCCTGTAACTGTTGCTGAGGTGCATAGCCCATCTCTCTATGCACATCTCTGACTGCTCCAAATACCCTGTACACTTGAAAATGTTTACAAATACTGGTTATCATGATTAATACACACATAGCCATGTTGTAATTATGTGTTACAACTGGCCACATGTAATCAGGACCTGTCAATCAAGCACGCAATTCTAAACCGTGTGGCACAGTCTCATAATACAATTTAAATGCTACCTAGTAATTATAAAAAACAAAACATGGGTTGGTGCTTGTTACCCAGAATTTTATACAACCCTCATTGTGAGATGTTACTATAAACCCTTTGATGTTTGCTGTCAGGGTTTATGTAGCATTACACATCTTCGTGTGTATAAACATCTGATTGAACACATCAACCTACAGTATGTATTATTCTCCTTAATGTTAGTAGTAGTAGAATTAATATTATTACTGTAACACAGCAGTCAATAATCCTCCATTGCTGTTGACTGGGTTTGTTTAAAGAGGGCCACATTAGCCACTGAATCCCTTAAAAAGAATGCCCTCTAGTGGCATTTGGTGTGTGGTTATTTTTAAACATAAATGTAAATTTTAAAATTATTGTAGTGTATGGTCTGGGCTTATTGTGCACATAAATCACACAAGTCAACAACCCTTATTGTACTCCTTCCCAAGGATTTATTGAGCACGTTCCAACCTTACTGTGAAGGTTCCAACCTTATTGTGCATGTTCCATATTTAAATCGCCCCCTTATCGTGCACATTTCATATTAAAATTACCCCTTATTGTGCACATTCCCAATTCAAATCTGCCCCCAGTAGGTCATGCCAACTCCCGCTGACTTATCACACTTTTGTCTTCACAGCACTTCACTCCCCACCCCCCACAACACAGACACACAAACAAACTGTTGGAGGGTTATCTATGCATGTTGACTGGGAGCGAGCGTGTCCCTCATTGGCTACCATAGTGTGCAGTTTCATCCTTCCCAATTTTCAAATACTACTGAAATTGCTGTGTCTTGCTGCACTTTGCCGTTCACTGGCTAGTAGAAGGGGTAAGGAATGGAGACCAGAGATTGTGGGAGGAGTGCGAATCCAAACCTCACTAGAAGACTTGCAACTAAAGAGTAGGACCTTTCCTTTCTTTTTTTCTTACAACAGTGCTGCAGTTTAGCCACACACACAACATTATAAAGTCAGACTTTTTAGTTTTAAAACCATATACTATAAACAAGCATTTGTCAATGCCAAATGTTGTCGCATGGGCATTGGCAGTGGGATTGGCGGAGCTAGAGACGCATAGTGCTGTGATTTTGTTAATGTGTCCCAAAAGGTGATTTTGCACAGCGAGCACACCATTGTGCACCACAGCTGTGGAAAGACGTTTTGGGCAGGCTGTGAGAAATGGCAGCTGGACTGTTGATAAGGAGTTGTGCACAAATGCCAGTGGTGAAAATGTGGCATGAAAATATTGCAGATTGACGAAGTTACAAGAGTGCATGGAAACTGCACAATGCATGCTTGCAACACAGTCATTGTATGGACTTTGGCACCAAATTTTCAATATAGGCATTTTAGGACCTCTGCTCATGAATAGTGTCACCGTCATTTACTCAAACTGTCCCGAAAACTGATTTCGCACAGCAACCATGCAATTCTATGCCAGACATGCGAAAACACATTTCAGGCAGCTGTATTGTTCATAAGGAGGTATGGAAAAATGCCAATGATGAACAGCTGGACTGAAACTATTACAAATTCACAAAGTTATGAGCATGCGTGCAAACTGTACAATGCATGCTCGTAAAACACTCATTGTATTGACTTTTGTCCCAAAATTTTCAACGTAGGCATTTTAGGACATCTGCCAATGAACAGTGTCACTGTCATTTTCATCATGTGTCTTGAACATGGACTTTCCACAGCGACTGTGCTATTCTGCGCCAGAACCGCGAAAACAGATTTTGGTCATGATGTGAAAAATGACAGCTGTACTGTTCATTAGGAGGTGCAGAATAATGGCATTGCTGAAAATCTGAAGGGGAAATATTATAAGTTTGCGAACGTATGAGCGTGCATGCAAACTGCGCAATGAACACTCTTAACACAGTCATTTTATGGAGTATTGTCACCAAATTTTCAATACAGGCATTTTAGGACATCTGCTAATGAACAGTGTCACTGTCATTTTTGTAATGTGTCTTGAACGCTGATTTTGCACCGCAACTGCGCTATTCTGCGCCGGAAGTGCGAAAATACATTTTAGCCAGGATGTGAAAAATGACAGCATATAGTTCACAAGAAGGTGTGGTAAAATGCCAATGTTGAGAATCTGGCATGAAAATATTGCAAATTCACTAACTTATGAATGTGCGTTGCACGGTTGCTATGCATGCTTATAAAACAGCCATTTTTTGAAATTTTCTCACCAAATTTGCAACATAGGCTTTTTGAGAGCCCCCCTCATGAACAGTGGCACTGTCATTTCATTACTTGTCCCAAAATGTGATTCCTCGCAGTGACCATGAAATCACCTTTCAGGACCAAATAACGCCACGACAGTGCAAGAATTCATGAGAAGGGGTCCTAAAAACCCCATGTTGAAAATTTGGGGCCAAAATTCTCAAAAATGCCTGAGACATGCATCAAAGTTCGTAAAACCCTATTTATTCTATTATAGAGCTTACCGGCATTTCCTCAGTTAACGGTCGGCTTTGAAGAGTGCAGATGTGTCCTGGTCCACTGAAGATCGTCCTGGCGAACTCCGGAGGTAAGTATGGGGTGTGGGGGTGTGGGGAGGCAGGGTGCACAGAGGGTGGGTGCAGGTGGAGGGAGGGGGCATGGAGACTACGACAGACCGTTTTCATTTTACAGGTTAAAAAAGGAAAAATAAACACCACGGGACAGTTTTGTTTTTTGCAGGGGATTTGGCATGCTGGGGTGGACTCCCAGCATGACACCTAATGTTTGGGGGGGTGTCTGTAGCCGACTGGGGATTGGGCATCCTCGTCAGCAAACAACATAAGGAGGGGGAGGAATTTATGCCAATGGGGATTGGGCACCCCCATCAGCATACAAAGAAGGGTGGGGGTGCAGAGCCAAGGGGATTGGGCAACCCTCGGCATTAAACAATGAGGTTCTTATGCCGATGAGGTGGGCTCCCCCATCGGCACACACAAAGAGAAAGAGGTTAAGAATAGAGGATTAGGCACCCCTCGGCATATCTCAAATGGGGGTGCTATATACCGCGGGGAGTGGGCTTCCCGTCTGCAAATTCATAGGGCAGGGTCAGCCAACAGGGATTGGGCACCCCCAAAGTCATCAGTTCGGTGGCCAGTGTGCTGCCATGTGCATAATGTCAGCGAGCACATCAAGAAAAGGGCCTCTGCATCTGACGAGCTTTGCTCAGATTGCAGCGGACCTTTTCTTAGATGTGCTCACCACATTGTGTATGCATGGTGTGGTGCCGGCATGCAGGCTGACTGGGAATGGAACGCACTTACTGGTACATGCCCTGCATTCACTCAACAGTGACCGCACCTCCAAATTCCCACTGTCCCCCAAGATGTTGGCTGCACAAGCATGCCAACATAAAAATAAAATATGGGTGACCATACACAACTTGCCCTGTGTTTCCATCTTGGGGTTGAAATACCAGCATGGGCCTCTCGAGCTTCACTCTCAAGGTCCACACACTGGTATCTCAACCCTTCAATGGAAACACAGAGTGAGTTGTGTATGGGCACCCATACATTGTTCCTTATTTTGTTTTTGTTTAATAATAGCAATCATGCACTCCACTTCTTGTTGTGTCTTGAGGTACCCTGAGGTTGCGTAGTCAATTATTGACATCAGACGAGTTAGTCTAATTTGAGTGAGTGACTGTTCAGCAGACATGGGGAAGGACCGTGATGTAGTTTGGCTGCACACAGCCTTGCTGACTGTACTAACACTTGCCTTCGGGGTGTGAATGAAAACGTTACTAATAACACTTTTTATATCATAATGAAAGTAAACTTAAATTGACTAACAGTGGCTTCAGAACAGGTATAATGGGAACAATAACTGAAAAAAAAATTATAAAACCTTTTGTCAGCACTGTATTTTTTCATTTGATAAGACTCCATTGAGTTGTGCTCATTTGCAAGGAGGTCCTGGATAGAACAATCAGAGTTACAGCAGTACATACAGAACATAAATGTCAGAGGTGTCTGTAGCAAAGATACATGACTGGCTGATGTAAGGTGAATTATTCACCTGCAGATGCTCAAAGAATCCTTCATGTGAGCTTCATAACTTCTGGCTATTCTTTGTCAAATAAAGAAGAGGGTATGCTAACTTCTAGGAAGTTAACGGGGGACCGTCCAATGAAATCAAAATGTGACCACAAGGCAGGCAGCCGGATGATAGTTTACTGTCAGATGGCAAGCCAGCGACTCCACACCCAAACAATACATTTTACAAGAAAAAGTATTCATGTAAGGCTGTAGCCAGGGACTGATATTATTTGCATGTGACTGACCAAATAGGATTACCCATGATGATATGCCAATATGATGCTATGGACTGGACCCTTTCATTGTTGTTGTATTCTCTTCAGTTGTTGCTGATTTATAAGAGTACATTTTATGTTTTTTAAACAAAAATGGAAAATTAAAGTATAAATTGTTGTATTTTTGCTAGGATCATGTACTAGCAATAGGAACTGTGTTCCAGTAAAACTAAAGTTTTGCAAACTTACTGTGGGGACAGGATTGTAACAACATTCATTTTTATGTTTGCTCGCACGCATGTGCAAGAAACATAGTGCCATCATCCGAGTTTCTGGAGGTGTGGCACCCATTCTTCCAATTCTCTCCGTGTGTTTACAGGTGCGGCCACAGTTGCACAATGCATGCTGTAGCTGTCTATGACAGTACTCGAAAATGCAGTGGCTTACGGTTAAAAAGGAGAGAGCTGCTTTAGTGAGCACGAACAAATAAGAGAAGTGCTCACTGAAGTGCTCTCCCCCCCTCCCCCAAACAGTCTTCCAGGTGCCACGCTGGGAGCCCACCCCAGCGCGGCAACAATGTGCTTGGTCAACTGGGGTGCCCAATCCCCAGTCAGCTCCACAGTCGCCCCCCAAGAGATTACAGAATGCTATGCTGGGAGCTCACCCCAGCGTGGCAACAGTCAGAATGGCCAACAGGGGTGCCCAATCCCCGTTGGCTCCACTGCCCCCCCAAAGCTTTCCAGCTGCCACACTGGGAGCCCACCCCAGTGTGGCAAACATCCTGTGTCCTGTAATTGCCATGCTGGGAGCCCACCCCAGCATGACAAACCTCCCGCGTCATAATAAAAAAACAAAAACTGAAAACACAAAACGGTCCCTCGTAGTCTCCCTGCCCTCCCCACCCGCGCCCACCCTCTGTGCACCTGCCTCCCCACACCCCACCTCACCTCATACTTACCTCCAGAGCCTGGTTCAACGCATCTTCGGTGGACTGGAACAGGTCTGCACTCTTCAAAGCCGATCCATGAACTGAGGAAATGCCAGTAAGCTGTATAATGTAATGAATAGGGTTTTTTCAACTTTGCTGCATATCTCAGGCATTTTTTGGAATTTTGGCACCAAATTTTCAACATGGGGTTTTTTGGGACCCCTCCTCATGAATTCTGTCACTATCATTGCGTTAATTGAGCCCGAAGGGTGATTTCACGGTCACTGCATGAAATCACCTTTTGGTACTGATTAACAAAATGACAGTGCCAGTGTTCATAAGGTGGGCCCTCAAAAAGCCTATGTTGAAAATTTGGTGAAAAAATTCCTTAAAATAACTGTTTTATGAGGGTGCGTTGCACTGTTCCTACGCATGCTTGTAGGTTTGCGAATTTTCAATATTTTCATTCCAGATTTTCAACATTGCCATTTGTCCATACTTCCTTATGAGCAGTACAGCTGTCATTTTTCACATCTCACCCAAAATGTGTTTCCGTGCATGTAACGCACAATGGCGCAGTCGGTGTGCAAAATCAATGTTCAGGGTACATTAAGAAAATCACAGTGAAACTGTTCATGAACAGAGGTGTTAAAATGGCTATGTTAAAAATTTGGTGAAAAAATTCCCAAAAATGACTATTTTACGAGCATGCGTTGCGCTGTTCCTACGCACGCTCGTAAGTTCACAAATTTTAAATATTTTCACTCCAGATTTTCAACATTGCCATTTTACCATACCTCCTTATGAGAAGTACAGCTGTCATTTCTTACTTCTCACCCAAAATGTGTTTCCGTTCATGTATCGTACAAAGGCACAGTCGGTGTGTGAACTCAATGTATGGGACACATTAAGAAAGTTACAGTCACACTGTTCATGAGCAGAAGTGTTAAAATGGCTATGTTAAAAATTTGGTGAAAAAATTCCCAAAATGACTGTTTTACGAGCATTTGTTGCGCTGATCCTGCGCACGCTCATAAGTTCACAAATTTTCAGTATTTTCACTCCAGATTTTCAACATTGCCATTTTACCACACTTCCTTATGAGCAGTACAGCTGTCATTTTTCACATCTCACCCAAAATGTGTTTCCGCGCATGTAGCGCACAATGGCACAGTCGGTGTGCAAAATCAGTGTTTAGGACACATTAAGAAAATCACAGATCAGAGGTGTTAAAATGGCTATGTTAAAAATTTGGTGAAAAAATTCCCAAAAATGACTATTTTACGAGCATGCATTGCGCTGTTCCTACACACGCTCGTAAGTTCACGAATTTTCAATATTTTCACTCCAGATTTTCAACATTGCCATTTTACCACACCTCCTTATGAGCAGTACAGCTGTCATTTCTCACTTCTCACCCAAAATGTGTTTCCATGTATGTAGCATACAATGGCACAGTCGGTGTGCGAACTCAATGTATGGGACACATTCAGAAAATTACAGTCACACTGCTCATGAGCAGAAGTGTTAAAATGGCTATGTTAAAAATTTGGTGAAAAAATTCCCCAAAATGACTGTTTTACGAGCGTTTGTTGCGCTGATCCTGTGCATGCTCATAAGTTCACAAATTTTCAATATTTTCACTCCAGATTTTCAACATTTCCATTTTACCACACCTCCTTATGAGCAGTACAGCTGTCATTTTCACATCTCGTCCAAAACATGTTTCTGCCCATGTAGCACACAATGGAGTGGTGTCTTGAAATCAATGTATGGGACACATTAAGAAAATCACAGTGACACCGTTCATGAGCAGAGGTCTTAAAATGGCTATTTTGAAAATCTGGTGAAAAAATTCCTAAAAATGACTGTTACGAGTGAGCATTTTGCAGTTTCCACACACCCTCGTAAGTTCATGAATTTGTAATATTTTCAGTCCAGATTTTCACCAGTGGCATTTTTCCACACTTCCTTTTGCACAGTACAGCTGTCATTTTTCACAACATGGCCGAAATGTGTTTTCCCACTTTCAGCACAGAAATGCGTGGTCGCTGTGGGAAATCATTGTTATGGACAGATAAAGAAAATCACAGTGACACTGTTCATGGCCAGAGGTCCCAAATTGCCTGTGTTGACAATCTACTGTAAACAATTCCCAAACTAATTACATTACAGGTGCATGTTGCACAGTTTCTACGCACGCTCGTGACTTCACCAGTTTTTTAATAGTTCTCTGCAGATTTTCAACATTGCCATTTTTTACACCTCCCCATGAACAGTACAGCTGTCATGTTTCACATCCTGTTCAGAATGTGTTTTTGCACCTGTGGTGACAAATGCCATAGTCGCTGTGCAAAAGCAGCTTTCGACTAACAAACTGATATTGCCACTGTTCATGAGGTGGGGGTCACAAAAACCCATGTTGAAAATTTGGAGTGAAATACCAACGAATGCCTGAGGTGTTAGGTTTCTGACCATAACATCCCACTCTGTAGAGAATGACAGGCATCAGGGCTGTGACTTGGGATTGTCACCTGCAATGCTCATACCATTCCACCCCCACCCACCCTGCAGCCACTGAGGGCATCGAGGGTGTGCCTTGGTTCTTCGGCCCCAAAGTTCACCCATTCTCCTATACCGCACCCATCTCACAATATTTCCTGATGGAATGAAGATAAGGGCCAAAGACCTCAAGGCACACCGTGACACTTGTCGGTGCACGGTAGGGTGTGGTGAAATGGCGTGGCCATTATGCCTGATGACCCAAAGGCACACCCCAATGCCTGTCACTATCTGCAGGGTGGTGATGGGCTTGGCTTCAGTTCAATACTTCACTGCCATTCCTATTATGCAGCTCTGTAACTCCTACACTACCAATGCCAATGCCAGCAAGCAAACATTCAGTATTGACAAATGCTTGTTCATTGTTGCTCTTATCCAGATTTCTCAGCCTCATGCCACTTTGATGATGTAATTTCAGCCCTTACAGCAGTATAGCCTAGAGGTTAGAGGAAAGAGATGTGAACGAGCATGGTACATCCAGCAGACCAGACCCGAGTTTGATTTTCACAACCTCCACTTGAATACTGTGTGACTCTGAATAAGTCACTTAACTGCCCAGTGCTCCCACTTCACCCCTGAAAGCAGGCACTTGTGCCTAGTGGGCCTTACCAGGTTACCAAAGACTAAAATTAAAAAAAAAAAAATTCTACCCCAACCATGTATAAAAAATAATATATTCATTTACAGTGACATGATTGGACTTCTGGTGACATCATAGGATGAATGGCTGTCTGACTTCTCAGCTCCTCGAGTTGTGGGTGAAATAATGTAAAGAAATTGCAAACTCAATCCCCCCAAGCTCTCTCAAAAGACATTCAAGGAAGTCTGGAGATGGCTTCTAGCAGAGGCAAGAAATCACAAACCCAGTCAGCAAAGCTAAAAGGTCTGATGAAAGTGGATTGTATGTTGAAGAATGGGAGTAGGCATGGCTCCCTGACCCTAGTATGGACAATGTGGAGGGAAGTGAAGCCAACACTGAGCATGGTGTGGTGCTACATAAACTTGTTGACATCTTTAAAACTATTAGGTGAGTAGAAACCTCTGTGGCTGACTGAAAGGCAGATTTCAAAGAGACAGAAAAGTGTACCTCCACTACAGAAGAAGGCCATGGGGAAGTAACAGAATGTATTAGGACCCACGACCGTGCCATCCTCTTATCTTCTCCATTAGGAGTGGGACCTTCAAGCATGATTGGATGACCAAGAAAACCAGGCACACCATAATAACTTCCGATTGCATGATGTCCCAGAGGACACCGAAAAATCTTTTATGTCCATGTCTGAATTTGTGCTTCATATCCTGAAATCAGTGCTTAAGATCCCCAATTCAATTCCCTCCCCAGAGAGTGAGTTCATAGATCACTAGTGCAAAACTCCACAGAGCAGAAAGTAAGACCACAGTCTATTGTAGTCAAAATGTTACAACATCCAAAACGACAACTTTTCCTGCAAACAGCATGCAAAATGAATGAGATGATGCTGGATACTCAGTGAATTTTCTTTGACCAGGATTTATCTGATTTTTTAAACAAAAAGAAGAAAGTGGTCAGAGATATTATCAAACACGCAAAAAACAAGGAAACTAAAATACAGTTAAACTACACTGTCTGACTGAGGATTCTTCTGGACTCAGGAACATAGTGCTTTGAAACTGTAAGTGAGGTTGCACCCACCCTACACAAACTTGGATTATCCTGCCCAGACCTGGAAACTGAGACCTTAGAACGCAACCTTAGCATGAAGGAATACAGGAGAGCAGAGTGTCCGAAAAGGACAAAGATATTGGTGAATACCATCCCTCAGCACCTCTAATCAGATGTACAGAGCCTTATGGATGGAGCACTCAGGGCACTAAACAAGACCATTGTGGAGAATGAGATCAGACACGCAGGTACTTCCACAAAGAAAAACTGAAGGAACTGGTGAACTAAAAACTTTTGAATACCTTTCCTTTACCTGTTATACACCCTTCAGAGTTCACTTGGAGCACAGATGATACATAGATCTTAGTTATTATATAGAAAGGTCTGTGCACTATGGCACACTCCTTGAGGCAAACTCTGAAAATGAGAAACAGCATAGAAGTATTGTTTAATGATCTAGACCACAAAAATTATAACCTGTGTTAGATTTGTTACATGGGTACTTTGGGGATCGAAGTACTTATACCAGTACAGGCAGAAGAAAATTGGCAGTGGGTATATGCATAGTGTAAGGAATGGGGGAAGAAATATGGTGGCTTCTATGCCGATCATGAAGGGTCACTGATCACAGCAAAATCATGAGGGAGGGCTTCGGGCGGAGCAGCTCTACAGGGTTGGGAAACAACTGCAGTTTGACACATCTGTAGCCAGCCCATCTTATCAGGATCAGTAAGTGTGGTGGAAAAGTAGACTTACCCATGGTAACAACAGTCCATAGGAGTGGGGGAACAGGCTCGGGCGAATGCTGGGGGATGCTCTGGGGGAGTCACCACCCACATTGGCTAGCATAAAGACCACATTTTTTAATATGAGGGCCCAGCCAGGTACCCCATATCACTGTCCCAGGTAAAGGCACTGTGCTACATTAGACCAGTGTAGTAATTCTTTAGGGAACCCAGGCTGGCCTCCTCAGGAAAGGTGGTGAGGTGAACCCCTAGAGCCTTGGTATGGCGACTGCACTACATGTTCATGTTTACTGTGTTCTATGTTCTGCTTTATGGTCTTGTTGGTATAACTTCACAAGTCACAACTCCAGTCTTGATTCACAGAAAAGGGGAAGTCTTAATACCAGGAAGAGACAAAGACAGAAAGATACAACAGAATGCCAAGTTGATGCTGTGTGGAAATGTAGGGAATAAGCAGGTTTATTGGACACTTAAGGTGGCCAAGGTTTCTCTTCAGAATGCATAAATCTTTCACTTATGGTGGCCAACAGGATAAAGAGCTCACTATAATGGGGGCTGGGTCAGGGATCAGTAGGGACATGCCCCTCCTCTTGCTGTCTTTCAGATGAGATGTTAAACTGAGGTCCTGTCTGCTTGCTCTGGAGAGTTGTTCTGGTGCACATTAAAGAGCTCATGACACTTCTTGAAAAGAGTAGGGGGAGTTTTTATTGATAAGGAAGGTATATATGAACAAAAACAGGGTTATATATAACAAACACAACTACATAAAAAAGGACAAAAGAAAAACAATCAGATATGGGTGGTATTGAAAAAGCATACCAGTAAATGTACATAATGTGTTACTCCCTCTTATGTATCAAAATAAACAAATTTCACAATCTTCTGAAGGAAAATTACAGCCAATTTACAATTTTTCCATAAAAACAAAAATGTAGGCTGTGGTAATGTAGTTCTTTCTTGCAGATATATTTTAGTCAGTTCCTGGGTGATCTGGACAGACAAAAGATGTTAGGAAATAGTTTTTTGATGAAACAAAAAGGCACATCTCGAGTGCCAGATACACTGCTTCACATAAGCCATTATTACACATAAAGTGCTATAATGCCATTGTTTCCAAGAACGTGGAAAAGAACAGTAAATGAGGGTATCATAAGTAATAGCTGCACGTTCAGGAGTATGCCAGAATTTGCAAAAAGGTCATCATCTACGGACAGAAAAAAATAAATGATGCATAGTTTCTTCTACCCAAGTACAGGTATCTCTGAGACAAAATCTTTTGGTTTCCTTTTCATGTTTATTATTACCATTTACCTATCATTTACAATGCACACAAAGTCACAACATATCCTTCATTTTACAAGGTATTCTTGGGTCCAATGGCTGTTATGTCACCACAGAGGGTGGAATGTCTCCAAAACTAGTATTTATTTATTTATTTATTTCAGTTTGTGATTAATACCATTGAGCTGAAAGACTTGTTTACAAAGGTTCTAAGTCAGACAGATACAGAACGTGAAAAAATAAACAAATAGATTATAATGCAGTTACATTGAAATACAGAAGATGAAACTGTTTAGCAATAGTTAGCATTGTTTCAAAGTAAAGTACAGTGCTAGTAATTAGGTTAAGTCCACTTAGAAGGTACATTCAGTTTATCATTTGGTGGCAGTGGTTATGCCAAAGCTTCACTGGTTGTTACAACTCATTGGTTAGTGCTATAATACTCAAGTGATTTGGTGCAGCAATAGGTTTAAGGGTCCCAAGGTAGGGACTAATGATGCAGCCAGAGTAGACTTTGTCCATTGTTGGTTAAGAGAGTCACCCAGAGTAGGCTTAGAAAAGGATAAGGATGGAGTGGTGCAAAAAAGATGGGAGTGTTTGAGGAGAGAAAGGAGAGGTAGTAGTGAGGAGTGAGGAGAGGTTGGATGGATGGGGGGCAGTGCAAAGTAAGGGGAAAAAAAGAGGGGGGGAGAAGAGGCAGTAGTGGGATATGAATTAGTACTTTTGCAAGCAAAGGAGTAAGTAAGGGTAGTAAGGGCAGGTAGCATAAATTTGTTCAATGAAAAAGTCTAAGAGGATGTGTTTATACAATTCTTTCTTTGTGAGTGCTGTGAGCTGTGTTGAAGGTTAATTTCCCAGAGTCTGATTTTACAGACACAAGAAGAAATAAAAGAAGGGGCTTGAGGCCTACATCTACCCACAGTTTTATCTTTCAGTTTCCCAGATAGTTAGTTGATCAGACCACCAATTCTTGGATACAAGAGTGGTTCCAGAGGACTGAAGAAGGGTAGATGTAGTCCCTCTCCACAAAGGTGTGAGCAGAGAGGAGACTAAAAACTATAGACCTGTCAGCCTGACCTCAGTGGTGAGGCAAATTATGGAATGACTGCTAAAGAAAGGATAGTGGAGCACCTTGAATCCAGCACAGTACAAGATCTGAGGCAGCACAGATTCATGTCAGTAAAGCCATGTCAAACAAATCTGATAGATTTCTTTGACTGGGTAACCAGGGAAATGGATCGGGAGGAGCAGTGGATGTGACCTGCCTAGACTTCAGCAAGGCGTGCAACACAGTTCCACATAAGAGGCTTGTTAACAAGCTGAGCAGCCTGGGATTGGGTCAAAAGGTGGGGAACTGGGTTGGGACTTAGCTGAGGGATAGAACACAGAGGGGTGGTAAATGAAGCTAAATCCGAGGAAGGATGAGTGACAGTGGAGTGCCACAGGGATTTGTTCCTGTGCCAGTACTATTTAATATCTTCATTAGTGACATTGTGGAGGGCTGGAGGGGAAGATCTGCCGCTTTGCAGATGACACCAAGATCTGCAATAAGATACTCTGGGAGGGTTGAGAATGAATGGTCCAGAGTATGGCAGCTAAAATTCAATGTGAAGAAATGCAAAATCATGCACTGGGGGTGCAGGAACCCAGGGTAGGATTACATAATGGGGGGGGAGTTATTAGCGGCCACCAAACAGGAAAGAGATCTGGGGATGATCATATCTGATGACCTAAAGGTGGCCAAACAATGTACCAAGGCTGTGGGGAGGGCCAGTGGGATGCTGGGGTGCATAGGAAGAGGTATTACCAGCAGAAGGAGGTGATGTCACTGTACAAATCATTGGTGAGACCTCACTTGGAGTACTGTGTCCAGTTCAGGAGGCCGCATCTCCAAAAGAATATAAACAGGGTAGAGGCAGTTCAAAAAGGGCAACAAAAATGGCACTGGGTCTGCACCAATGGTCTTACACAGAGGGACTCTAACTCAGTTTGTATACCATGCAGGAGAGGAGGGAAAAAGGGAGACATGATAGAGACCTTCAAGTACTTAAAGGGAATAAATTAGGTACAGGAGGGCAGCATCTTTCAGAAGAGAAGTTGCTCTGGAACAAGAAGACATGATATAAGACTGCAGGAGGTAGACTAAGGGACAACGTGAGAAAGTACTTCTTCACGGAAAGGGTGGTGGAGGCATGGGAACAGCCTCACAGCAGAGGTGATGGGGCAAAATCAGTGGGGGAATTCAAAATGGCATGGTATAGACATAGGGGAACACTAGTGAGTCAAAGGGGCAGATAATGCCAATGATAAAGTAGGTTCAGCGGCTTTTACTAGTAGGTAGGGAAAATGGGCAGACTAGATGGGCATATCGGTCCTTATTGGTCATCAAATTTCTATGTTTCTAGGTGTGACCCAAGTCTTATCTGAATTTAACAAGACCTGTTTTACAAAGAAAGAAAAAAGTACAACAGAAAAAAACAGAGGATTAATCATCCCAACCCCGCCATCTTTAGGAGTCCTATAAGTAAGTATACATTTAATGGGATTTTATAGACTTCCCCAAAGAAGTCTAAAAAAATACTATATACTTTAGCCTCCAACACTTTAGGAGGAGGAAAGGCAAAGCTGATGTATAGGAAAAGCGGAATCAAAAATGTGTTGATCAGAAATGATCTGTAGGCCTCGGACATGGGCCATCTATTCCACTGAGAAACTTTTCCTTCTGCAAGTGTTAATTTTTTTCCCCAATTAAGATGGCAGAGATCTGTAAGCCCAAAAAGAATCCCTGATATTCTAATTGGTTCCTGGACTATCGGGACATTCAGAACCGTAGCTGGACAAGCCTCTCTTAAAGAACCCAAAGCAATACATCTGCTTTGCTCTAAATTCAATTTAGCACCAGACACTGTTGAGAATGATTGTGATATCTGAAAAATGTGAGATCGAGAGTATAAATCTGGAACTATCAAACAAATGTCACCTGCATATGCTAAGATGGAAAGAAGTATTGACCAAGAGGGGGTGACCATACGGGGAATCTGAGGGGATGAGAGAATCTTACAAATGAGAGGATCAAGAAAGAAAATATAGAGGAGAGGTCCCAGGGGACATCCCTTTTGATCTGAATCAAATTCCCATGCCATCCATGTAATGCTGGAGAAATCTGGGATGTCTCATACAATAACTGTATTAGTCTCAAAAATGTTTCCGGAATACCATATGTATGTAACACCAAAAATAAGGAGTCATGAGAAACACTAGGCCTTTTCCTAGTCTAAGGATAATGAAAGGCCAGACATTTGATTCCTATTACCTCTTTCAACTACTTCCCTCAGGGTTAGAAGATTGTCTTGTACATCCATGGGGAACCCTAAAAGACTGAGCAGGATCTATTAAGAGGGGAGCAACATGAGAGAGTCTGGAGACCAAACTTTTAGTTATTTTCTTAAGATACCTGTTCAAAAGGCTCAGAGGTCACCAATTGTTTATATTAGCCTTATCACCTTTTTTGTATATGTAACCCCCATGCCAAAAAAAGGAGGATTACTAGTTAGATGCCCTGTTGGCATCAGGAGCTGTTTCTGTGCTGCCAGGCCGGCCGGAGGGTGGAGTTTAGTAGCATGAGGGAGCTTTCAAGCACCCTCTGGGGCAAGGGAGTCTGTTAGTGGGGAGTTCATGAAGAATGTTCAAGGAGGACGGAGCGGCTGTTGCCAGCTCCGCGGCCTAGGGGAGGACTTCCAGTCAGGGCCTGGAAGTGCCAGGGTGAGGAGATTGCCCCCCAGCCCCTAGCAGTCAATCCCACAGCCCCTCTGTGGGGAGAGTAGGAGTTCTGTGCAGTGATTGAGAGGAGAAGGAGGTTGGCAATAGCCTGTCTGGCTCCATGTAGAAGAGATGTGCTGACATGGGTGCCACGACAGGAACTGGATGTCATGGTGGCAGTGGCGCATCCAGAAGGGCACAGTGACAGGACAGCTCTCTTGCCCCGTTGTGTCCACTTCCATGTGTGAGGACTGCTGTGGGGAGAATTCAAGAAGCTGTGATGTCTAGTAAGGGTGATTGCCATCCTGTGTGAATCCTGCCCAAGGATCGGCAGGCAGTTAGCACCCATAGAGGAAAGGACTGTGCCCAAGTGTTATCTGTTCCCCCTGTGGAAGAAAAGCAAATAAGGGTTGAAGTATTGATATGTGCCCCGCTCCCACTGGTGGGGAGGAAAAAGTGGAGTGACTATCTGAGAGAACACCTCGGAGTGTTCAAAAGAAATCGGAGCCCATTTGGCTCAAAACCCAAAGAAAAATTGTGTGTGGATCCAGGTTTGGGACCCAGGTCCTCCAAGTGTCTAAGCCACAGCTCAGGGCCATAGTCTGATATGGGAAAATGTACTGATGATGTTGGAATGTAACTGTTCTCCGTGGAGCTGTTTTACTGCCTTGAGCTTTTATTGACACAAAATAAAAGGTGCCCGATTGCATCCAGTTACTGCCTGGGGCTAAATCATTTGATGTCCTGATGTGTGGTGCTGTGTTTTTCCCCCAACAAACTGTTTCATCAGGCTCTGGAAGAGTTCTGAGTGCCCACCAGTTGTGAAGGGAGGAAGAGAGTCATCTGCCTGCATCTCGACGGAGATCCAGCCATTTCAGAGGAATCCCAAAATCTATAAAACTAAGGTACTGTGTGTGAAACCCTGCTAATTTGTGCTGCTCAGTCAAGTTGGTGCCCTTCCCCTTTCTCAGAGAGAAGTTTCCAATAAACCCCTAGACAGGGAATGGGGAGGGGTAACCTCCTCAGTAAACGATCATCTCAGGGACTGAGAGTAGCTGCCTGCTGCCTACCTGTGTGAACTAAACCCCCCAAGTGCAGGAGCGAATGGAAAATAACAAATAACTGCAATTTTGGAAAATAAAAGTATTACCATAGTGATGAGAGGAGCAGGGTTCAAGGGTGACATATCAAGAGCAAAATTCCCTTAGTGAGGCTTGGACCAATAATACCAGAACTAAACATAACGTTAAATAACTGTGCTAGTTCATGTTTAATAGAATTACAGATCAGTTTATATAACTCGCTAGGCAGCCCATCTGACCCAGGAGCAGAATTACTGGCCAAGGAATAGATTGCTGTAGAAACTTCCTCTGTTGTTATCTCTGATTCTAGGTGTGTGAGACAAGATCTGATAGTATTGTGGGAATCTGGATGTCTTTAAGAAATTCCAGGCCTACTCGGGGATTAGGTGCAGGAGTACCAGAAACCTGCTTTACATGTTGTTCAATAAAAAGGTAATTGTTCTCGAGTATCAGTTAAGAGAATATTCTCAGAATTCCGAAGGCATGAAAAGGTTTGATCAGCAGTACATGTTTTACAATTATCAAAAGGATTAGTCTGAAATTTAGTGCCTTTGGAATTATAATTTTGTTGCATAAGTAGAGAAGATAACCTCTGATACTGGAGGAACATCATTTCAGATTTAACATTACAAATTTGCACAGAGAGATCCTGACCTGTACTAGCTGCTATACCCAATAGTTTATGAAACTGGTCTCTCAGGGACAGATGTTTTAGCTGCCTGTTATCTGAGAAGTTCCAAGACTAGGCTCAGGTGGCCATTTTGAATAAGGTTAAGCATAGAACTTTTTGACTCATATTTATGCTGTGAGGCTGAGTGAATTTAAAGAAGGATGTTAATTCCACCTTCAAATTTTCCCACCATTCCACCGGGGTATCACAAAATACTAACGTGGATTTTCTTGCCTCTAACAAATACAGCAGCTTATCCTAAATATTTTTGTTTTGTAATAGGGAGAATTAAGTCTCCAGAAACCTAGTGCCTTCTGTGATTGCTTCTTGTAATCCCCTCCAGGCATACTACCCTCAAGCATCCCTCCTCAGAGCCTCAGCTCCTCCTCCTCCTCTCCTACCCTCCATTATTGGGTATAGGATGAATCTGTCTCCTCTTCCTTTTCATCCCCCCCATTTCTCCTCCCTTGCTATTTCCCCATCTACCACGTACCCAACGCAATGCCCACCCTATTTCTCCCCTCCTCCCTCTCTCTCTCCCATACCACCCCCTCACCACCACCCTTCTTTCTCTTTTCCCACTAACCTACTCCTAACAAAGCTTCACTGAGCCACCTATGACTTGTACTGTATAATTAACTCACAACACAATTCCTTGCCAATGCCTTTGGCTGCTATTACTGTAACCTTAATTGTCTTTTTTTTTTTCAAGTTCCATTGTAATGATCATGTTATGTTTTGTACCTTATTGTCCTTATTGTCTTGATGTGGAACCTTTGTAAAAGAGCCCTTATCTCACAGGTATCATCTGAAATACAAATTAATGAAGAAAGAAAGAAACCAGGGCCAAATGTTTTATGTGTAGTCTTTTCAAAGGTAGCTTGCACCAACCTGCGGTCTGTGAGTTCCACAGGTATCACACGTGATGCAGTACAAGACAACCATGGAGAACAAAAAATATCATCTATTCGAGTAGGAAGATTACCTTTGTAAAAAAGTATGTGCCTTCTGACCTCAAGACTCGTGTGAAGTATCAAACAAACTTGCATTTGTATAACATATTTAAGACAATTAGAGTCACCAAACACCTTAGTGGTCTAACCTCCCCTGTCAGAGAGGGAGAGTCCACTATTGAAATCATCTGCCAGGATAACCCACTCTAGTTATAAATAGATATGGGAGAAGTATTTTAAATAAAATACTCTATCTGCTTTTGACTGAGGAACATATTTATTAATTAATCAAAGTTTTTACACCAGAGAATGTAATATCAAGTAAGAGAGCTCTCCCCACAGCAACATCTAGTAACCGGGTTATGGAGACAGAGGGGGTTGAAAATAAAATGCCCACACCAGAGCATCTATTTTCTCCCATGGACCAAAAGATGGGGCCAGATGTCCACAATTTTTAAAAATTATGGACATCTGTTGGAGTATTCAGCCTAGTATCCTGAACAAAAATAATATCATGAGATAAACTTTGGAGAAGAGAGATAGCAACTAATATCTGTTTAGGATTTAAAAAAGGGTTTAAAGAACCAACAGTGAACTCAGGAACTATTTCTCCCATGAGGAAAGAATAGAGAAAGTGAAGGAAAAAACTAAGTCTCAACATCCTGCTGTCTTTTTCCTTCTACCTCACATTTTCGATTGTTTCTTCTTCTTTGAGGTGTCACAGTTCTGGGTGCCTTCTTCTGCATCAGATAAAGGATCTTGTTGAGAAGAAAGTATGGTGGACCCATTTGAATCCTCCTCAGTGTCTCCCATGTCTGTTCTTTTACACAGCATCTCATATTTTGTTCATAACGGGATGTCTTCAGTCTCAGACACAGGAAGTTGGGGTTGACCTTTTCACCTCTGTGATCTTGTGAATCTCTGGAATGACTCCGTACAGAAGCAGACAGGGGCAGCATAGTGTGGTTAAGGTTTACTACTGAAGATCTGCTAGTATGGGGCTGAGGATCTGACACAGTACCTTCCACAGAAATGGGATCAGTAGTGATTGCTGAAGTACAGGATGAAGGGACAGGAAGTTGTTCTGAAATCTCTGAAGCAGAATGCGTATCTTATTTCAAAGAAGAGACCAAATTTGCCAGTACGTTGTCAGTCGTGTCTCCTTCTGGGATATTTGACGAGGTTGCATCATCCGCCAGAGTTTCAGGAGCTGGAGAAAGCTGTATATTGAGTGCATTTCCTTGTTAGGGTATAGTGGGGGGGCGGCTGCAGCATTCTTCCATGGGCCATCCCTTTGTGCCTTGCAGATATAGAACCCTTGTTCCATTGAATCCATTTGGGTGTCATTATTATATGCAGTCCATGGGCATTCTCTGTAGGAATGTCCTGATTCATTGCACAGGTTCAGTTCATGCAATTAGTGCAATGGGAACTGGTATGTCCAAGTTCACGCTACATTTTAGCTTATCTCTAGAACTATTCAAATGTGAGGAAGAGCCACATTTAAAACAGGCCTTTGGCTAGCCAGGAAAGAACAGTACACCTCTATTCCAACCCAAATAGAAACAATTAGGCAGATGGCGAATACCAGCATCGGAATAAAAAAGCTTGACTTTTATTTTCCAGCCACCAGTCCAAATGAGCTCAGAATCCATAACTGGGTCAGGAGGGCTTAGTATGGTACAGAGTTTCTTAAGCCAATACAGAATATCAGTAATACTGACACTTTCATTTTTCAATAGTATTGTGATAGTTTTAACTGTCGATTTCGTTAACGGAACAGCAAGAAAGGGGTCCAATTTGGTGTGTTCTTTAAGGTAGTATACCTGTGTCAAAAACAGTCTAAACCAGCAGGAGACTTGAAACTGATATCATAGAAGGCGTCATCCACCAAATGAATCAATGAAAAGAGCTCTGAAGCAAAAATAATTCATATCCCCCTTAAGAAAGGTTCTAGCTACATACTATCTGTCAGGAATCTCTTGTAATCCTTCTTTGTACATTAAATGTACCACATTCTGCCGTTGGGCTGGTTCTGATGTTGTATGAAATAAGTCTGAAAACTTTCTCTCATGGGGGCAGGAACCTCCGTTGGTAGCAGCTTCACTAGGTTCAGGGTTCTGTTCCAGGTGCACCTTAGCAGTAGTAGAGGTTTGCATATTGTTTCGGGGATCTACAGCCATAGGTACCATCATTTCTGTAGTATCAGGACAGGGGATCTGTGCCTGTGGAGGTGTAGAGGGCAAAACAGTGGCTGGGCAATCCATGGCAACTTCTGTAGTCATACGGATCTCATGTACTGCAGGACTACCTTCAGGATCAGCCTTGAATAACACAGGGGTAGAAGAAAACTAAAAGATATCAGGGATCCATAAATGGGGGGGTAGAAGCCACACTATCAGTGTTCTTAAAGAGAGAGAAAGAAGAGGACCTCTGTACGCTAGACGATACTTGTGGCTCCATATTTGACTGTTGTGTGACGTGAGACATTGGAATGTTCCAGGTCCACATTGTAGAGGGAAAGATCCAGGCTGCCACCCAGTGCCATCAACCTTTGTTTCCCAACCAGCTGCATGAAGCTTCTGTGCAATACATGCAGGGGATAAAGGTTTACTCTGGAGAGCAACATCATTTGAGGTGCTGCCAACAAACAAAGAAATAGGTGGTGCTTTATAATTCTGGTGCAAAGAAAAGCTTTCCCCAGTAGTGTCAGAAACAAACAGACACTCTTTATGAGTAATTTGCTGATTCTGTGAAGGCACTGTACTCAGCTTCTGTAGCTGTGCCAGATGAAATTGACAAAACCAGCCAAGCATGGATGCCAGTCAAAAATGGAACATTATTAAAAAAGGGCTGGCGGAGGCTACTGGGATATGTACAAGGACACAAAGTAAGAAGAGAAGGGAAAAGAAGCCCAGTTGGTTGACTCAAGAGGTCATGGAGGAGGTGAGTGCCAAGAGAAAAACTTTCTGGAGATTCAAGAAACCGGAGGGGGAGGAGATGACAAGGATGAGTATACAAAGAAGTCCAGGGAGGTTACCAGTCTAGTCAGAGCAGCCAGGGCTTTAAGAGAGCTGAGACTGGCACAGGTTATTAAGGATGGAGAAAATGACTTCTTCAGATACACAAGTGAGAGAAGGAGGAACACAGACCAAATCATGAGAATTAGGAAGGACGGAGGGTGGGTGGAGAAGGGAAAGAATCAGGCAGAGGCACTAAATGAATACTTCTGTTCATGGAGGAGAAGGGGGGCAGATACCACAAGGGAGGGGTGGAGTGGGCTGTGGGGGGAGAGGTGACTGATATAGGGATTACAGAGGACAGGGTCGTAGAAGGATTAAGGGCAGTAAGGGTGCACAAGGCACCGGGACCAGACGGCATTCACCCTAGGGTACTTAAGGAACTAGCAAAGATCCTGGCAGGACCACTAGCTGACCTTTTCAATATCTCCCTGGACACAGGATGCGTACCACGGGAGGGGACGATGGTGCATGTGGTGACCATTTACAAAAGTGTCCCTAAGGATGAACCAGGCAACTACAGACCAGTGAGCCTCACGTCAATTGTGGGTAAGCTCATGGAGATGACCCTTAAAGGCTGGTGACCCTTTTTGAGGATAATGGACTCCGGGTTTGTCTTGGGCAGATCCTGCCAGACAAACCCAACTGAGTACTACAACTGGGTGACCAGAGAGCTGGAGAAGGGCCATGCGGTGGATGTCCTGTATTTAGACTTCAGCAAGGCCTTTGATTCCATGCTGCATGGGAGGCTGGGGAGGAAGCTGGAGTATATAGCAGTGGGAATTAGGATGGTCAAATGGATCAACAACTGGCTGAATGGATGGCAGCAAAGGGTGGTAGTGGGGGGGACTCCCATCCCCAAGGGGCGGTGACAAGTAGGGTACCACTGGGATCGGTACTGGGACTGGTGCTGTTTGGGATATTCATAGGTGATATCTCACTCAGGATCTGGAGTAGGATCAGTCTGTTTGCAGATGATATGAAGATGGGAGCTGTGGTAGATGATATCAAGGGTTGGAGGGGGGCTGCAGGAAGACCTGATCAAACTACAGGAATGGTCAGAAACATGGCAGTTGGTGTTCAGTGCTAAGAAGTGCAAGGTATTGCACTTCGGGGCTAGGAACCAGGGGAGGAGCTATCAGCTAGGAGGGGTACAGTTGGAAAGCACCGAGGAGGAAAGGAATCTAGAAGTACTTATAACAGGGAGTATGATCAACTCAGCTCAGTGCAGGAAGGAGGCAGTGCAGGAAGGAGGCAGCAAAAGCCAACAAGATGCTGGGGTGTATAGCGAGAGGAATCTCTTCCAGAAATAGGGAGGTGATCCTTCTCCTGTACAGGTCACTGGTTAGGCCACACCTGGAATACTGCATACAGTACTGGCACCCATTCCTGAAGAAGGATGTCAGATTGTTGGAGGGGGTGCAGCATAGGGTGACAAAGATGATACAGGGATTGGAGGGAAAGTCCTACAAGGATAGGCTGGGTGAGCTGAACATGTACTCCCTGGAGGAAAGGAGAGATGGGGGAATATGAGCAAAACCTTTATATACCTAAAGGGGATAAATAAGACTAATACAGAAGGGATTTTCCATATTAGAAGAGGGAGGCATATGAGAGGGCACCAGCTGAGATTGGAGGGAGGAAGATTCAGGCGGGAAATCAAGAGACATTTTTTCACATAACGGGTGGTAGACAAATGGAATGCTCTGCCCGAGGAGGTGGTATCCTGTAGAAAGGTGGCTGGTTTTAAGAGGGATGGGACAGAGTGAGGGGATAATGATGAAGAGGGTGGGAAGGTGGGGCAGCTGCAAGTTGAGGGGCTAGCTGCACAATCGGGCAGACTCGATGAGCCGTGAGACCTGTTTCTGCTGGCATTTTCATATTACAATCAATGGGCCCTCACGCAGATTGTGCAGAGTAGCTACACACCACGCAGCCATGGCGCATGAGTTGCACCATTGCCTCCACACAGGATGCATTAACAAGGCATGCAACTGGTATGCACCCAATTGCATGGACAGCAATGTGTCAGAGGCGGGGGGGGCATGCCAGCACTACACGCCATGCACTATGGTGCGTAGTGCTGCCCGTGGTGGTGCGGAGGAGGGTGCAGCTCACCCAGCTGTAACTCACTATGCACCCCCTCATAACTGCCCCACCAGTCACAGCAAGCCCAGGAAAGCATCCTCCATGCTACCCCAGCCCACTGGGATGAAGGCAAGGGCTAGGGAAGCTGGGCAGGTGAATACCCATACACTGTAGTGCTGCCATATCCTGTACTGCTGGCTCTGAACATCCCCCACCCCAAGGACATGGCAGCCCAACCCCATTGAGCCAGGCATACCCCCCCAATCACCCAGTAGTGTCCAGGTCTCCCAACCCCACCCTGGGACCCCAGCACCCACAGTGGTAGCCATTGTCCTCCTCCCACACCCATGGCACAGGCACCCTGCACCCCACCCTGGTCTATGTACCATCTGGTTGGTGCCGCAGTGTCAGACGGCCAGCGGGACAACTCCGCACACCTCCTTGGATACTGGCCATCCAAGTAATGCTGGGAGTGCACCCCTATAGCTAAGTAGTACACTCCCAGCATTACTTGGATGGCCAATGGCCGAGGAGGTGTGCAGAGGGCTATGCCACTGGCCGTTCCATGCTGCAGCACCAATCAGCAGGTACAGGAGAGGGGGGTGTCTGTGCCATGGGGGGGCACTGACCACCAAAGCTGGGGCGGGCCAATCGGAAATGGAGTTGGGGGGTTGGGTGTGCATTACCGTGTAACACCAGGTGCAGCAACCCTGCTGTGGTGGTGGTAGTGGGGGGGGTTCTTGTACTGCACTGGGGCTGTGGACACCATGTGTTGGGGCTGTGTGGTACTGTGTTGGGTCAGGGGTGCCCCTGGACAGTTGGGGTTGGGGCTGCAGAGTGGTGGACAGTGGACCTCCAGCGGGGGCCTCAGTGCCTGTGGAGCTTGGCCAGGTTGACTGCTGCAGCAGCGTGGGACCAGGTGTCCAATGGAGCTATTCACTCACCTGGACCCACACCCTGTGCAAAAGAGATCCACTGTGGGACCCATGCTGGGCATCCCATTGGATGCCCAGCTAAGTCTGTGATTCTGCCCACAGCCACCCTGTATGGTTCTGCATGCCTGGGGGCCCAGTCCATGGACAGGTGGTGGCCATTGCTGGATACGCACCTCTGGCATGTACTTCCCACCCGTTAATGCATAGAGGCCATTGGGCCCTATACACGAACCGGGAGCACATCAATTCACTCCCGCAAATTTGTCCCCGGACATCCTGCTCCCGACAATTTCCTCATGGCACTACTTGTTCCTGCCATATTCATCCCCATGACAACTCACTCCCTCGTCAAACAACCTGACACTTTGAGCACAGTACGTGCTCGCTAGTAAGCTCTTTATTAAACTTTCTTGACTCTGTCAATGTCATGCAACTTATAACTGAAAGAAGCTCTGAAAATCGGACATCAACGTTTTAGCACTGTACCCTGCTCTGTAGTTGTAACCTACCTTTGAGCAGCACACCCTGCGCATACTCGCAGGTAAGCTCTGAGGTTGCTGTAGTCGTAATCAGCCTTTGAGCAACGCACCCTCACTACTGCACTGTAATCAGCTGTTCACCTGCTCTTAATTAAACATGTTCCACACCCCCAGCTTACCAGAAAGCCAAAACAGCTCACTTTATCCTCTCGGAGAAACAGAAAAAAAACTTGTTGACAAGGAGAAGTACATTCATATGCACCGCAAGCATGGCTTGAACAGTAAAGCAATATGGCAATGTGAGCTTGTTGACAAGCTCTGTAATGAGTGGGTGTACACTAAAACATGTGATGATCCAAGCATTATTTACAAATTCAGCAGCCACAGTCATGCTCCTGATCTGGCTGCTGTTGAATGGGAGGAGGCTGTCAACTGAGCTAAAGAGAGGACAGCAAGCTCACAAGACAGCACTGTACAGGTAATTCTACACTGTAAACAAAGTACATCTTTGGCAGCTCAAGGAGCTATGGTTGACAACAATATAAAACAGAACATCCAGAGAGTCCAAGTGCATGGTGCCCCTCCCAACTCCAGAGACCTACATGATCTCGTCATTCCAGAGCAGTACGGTACATACACCCCAAGCTCTGGTGGGGAAATAGTGAATTTTTTGCTGTGCGATAGTGGTGCAGGTGCTGATCACATACTGGTGTTTGGGACTGAAGCAAATCTTACCTTCCTCAAGCATTCCAAACACTGATATGCCGATGGTACATTCAGTGTGCCCCCAACTATTTCATCAAATGTATGTGGTGCTTGGTGAGCACTTAGGCAACTTGCAACCTGCAATATAGGCACTGTTGCCTGGGAAAAGCAGGAACATCTGTGAATGACTTTTGCATGTAATAAAGGACATTAACCCACGGCTGGTTATGACTGACTATGAAAAGGCCACTGTCCAAGCCTTTAAGTCAGTCTTTCCCAGTACATGTCAAGTTGGTGGTTTTTTTTTTCATTTCAGCCAGTGCGTATATAGGAAAATACAGTCAGAGGGACTTGGTGGCCGAATATGTACAGGACACTGAATTCAGTTTAAAGTGCTGGTACCTGCCTGCTTTAGCATTTTACCCTCCCATTCAGGTAGTGTCCAGGTTCAAGGAAATAACAGATGAATGCCTCAGTGTGTTTCCCCAAGAACTGGAACCGGTGATTGACTATTAAGAGGATACTGGGTTGGGAGGAGAAACAGGTGGGGCACCAGAAGAAGACCACCACAATTTGCCATAAACCTGTGGAACCATTGGAACACAGTATTGGAAAGCTGTGCAAAAACCAACAATGCAGTTGAAGCATTCCATAGAGGAAAGCAAAGTATCCTATCCAAGGCACACCCAACTTTATGGTGATTTGTAGAGAGTTTCATGGAGTCCAACAAAAAAGAGATGCAGAAATACAGCAGCTAATAGCTGGACATGCACCAACCATATTCAGACATGTCTACCATGATAATGCTATTCGATTACAGTATATTGGTACAAAGTTCAAGGAGCGGACCACAGAGGAATTTTTGCAAGGTATGGCACAAACTTTTGAGTACTGGGGAGCGCATTCAGCACATTGATTGATTTTAATTTTTATTCAATAAAGCTTTTTATGACTTATTAATAACTTGGCATATAATCGGATGTTTTGGAAACTGGTTTATGGCTGCTTATGACAGAGAAACTGGAATACAAACAGTAAACCTTCAGAAAACAAAATACCACTTCAGGCAGGTAAAAATCCTATGACTGACCACATTATTTCTCTGGCAATGTCACGTACATGTGTTTAGGTACAGCTGCTGTACAGCACAATGATGCTGATTGCTAAGAAGTACATATTTTGGTACAATAATATTTCTGCTGCATGAACGATGAACATGATGTGCTGTGTTGTTGGGCAGTTTAAATGGCCGAGGGAGCATCAGTAGGGGGTGAATTGACAAGGTATGAATTGGCCATGGGACAAATTGTCAGGAGCAAACTGACGCAGGATGAATTTGTGGGAGCAAGTTGTCATGTACCCGCATGAACCCATGGAGTGGCTACCTGCCGCGTATGTACGGCACGTATCAATCAATCAATCTTTATTTATTTAAGGCACCTTTCTTAAACCAAGGCACCTTTATAAATTGCATAAAACAATAAATATTTAAAACAAGATTCAAAACAAGATTAAGATTAAGATTAAATAATTAACAGTCATTAAAAACTTCATTAAAAAGGTAGGTTTTCAAAGCTCCTTTAAAGCACTGCACAGTCGGACAATTTCGTACCTGATGAGGTAGAGAATTCCACAGGGTTGGGGCCATAAAACTAAAAGATCTTGCCCCTGAAGTTTTTAAGCAAACCCTGGGAATCTCTAGCAATCCCTCGTCAGTGGATTGGAGCGAGCGGGGGTGACAGTAGGGACACAGGAGATCTTTCAGGTAAGCAGGTCCCTGATCATGTAGGGCCTTATAGGTCAGCAAACCGACCTTGAAGGTGATTCGCCAACAAACTGGCAGCCAGTGCAGTCCGTGGAGCACAGGCATTATATGACTAGACCTAGAAGAACCAGTCAAAAGCCTGGCTGCGCATTCTGCACTAGCTGCAGGCGGTGAAATTCAACCCCCGTAAGCCCTAGGTATAGGGCATTGCAATAGTCCAGGCAGGAGGTAATGAAGGCATGGAACAAAGTTGGAAGATCCTCTGGAGGAACCAAGTGTTTCACCCTGGCGATGTTCCTCAGATGATAAAAAGAGGTTTTGACAACTGCTGACACCTGAAACTTAAAAGTCAGACAATCCTCAAATACAATGCCCAAGTTCTGCACCCAGTCTGAGATAGTCAGCTGGACACCCCCAAGCCATAAGCCCGAGGGTGATCCAGCTATCAAACCCACCTCACAGCGACCCTGATCCACAACCAACACCTCAGTTTTTTCAGGGTTCAACCACAGCCAACTCACATTCATCCAGTCTTGGATTTCGGCAAGACAGTTGTCAAAGACCGAAAAGGCAGTATCCTGGCTGGGCACAAAGGACATGTACAGCTGGGTATCATCTGCATAGCAATGAAAACCCAAGCTGTACCACCTAACAATCACCCCTAATGGCAGCATATACACTGCAAACAACATGGGTGCCAAAATGGAACCCTGCAGTACCCCGCAGGATAGGGAGACTGATGTCGAGGAAAAAATTCCAGACACCACTCTCTGAGTCCTACCCTTGAGGTACGATTGAAACCACCCTAGGACTGTACCAGACAGTCCACAGATAGATTGCAAACATTCCAATAGCACACCATGGTCCACAGTGTCAAACGTTGCAGAGAGATCAAGAAGGACCAAGATGGAACAGGTCCTTCAATCTCTCGCTATTAGGAGGTCATTTAGTACCCATACAAGTGCTGTCTCGGTACTATGCCTTTTCCTAAATCCAGACTGGAGAGAATCATAGACATTGTTGTTGGTCAGATGATCATCCAACTGTGATGCGACCACCTTCTCAATAACTTTACCTACAAAGGGTAAGTTAGAGACAGGCCTGTAATTAGCCAGACAGTCCAGGCCACTCCGCACTCATTGCACCCCCCCCTGCACGGGGTGCACAAACTGGGGTGTGCAGCCCTAAGCACCTAATCCCCCGGCTGTGTGGACAGCAATGCACCAGGGTGGGCGGGGGACATGCCAGCACAACACACCATGCACTAAGGCATGTAGTGCTGTGCACCGGGGCACACAGGTGGGTGCCCGTTATGCCAGGGAGAACCCTGCCATAACTGAGTTATGCAGCTCACCCTGAGCACACTGGACTCCAAGGCAATTGTCCCCTACTCAGTTGGTGTGCCCCAACACACACAAGGCATGGGCAAGCCCCTACCCCATACCCCCAATGCAGAACCTCCTCACTCTGTGATGCCCCATCCCCCTGATGCAGTAATCCCTGTCATCAAGGTGCAGGTCAGGAAGCATAGGAAAACCAGGAGCAGTTGTAGAATTCACCAAAAATATTTATTTACAGTATCAGTAACATAATAAATAAACTTGTTCAGAATAACTATGTACAGAAGAGAAATGAATTTGTTTTTTCTTTCAGTCTCTGTGTCCTTTTTCTTCTAATCTTTTTTTGCAGTTGCAGCTTAGCTCTTTTATAGATCCTTTCAACCCCCATCCTTAGCAAGCATCCTGTTTTCATAAGCATTCTGTTCTTCTATGTTTCAGGAGCTGCTAGAACACAGTGTGCTTCTTGAGGCCCTCTTTGTACAGCTTTTGTAAAAGGCTCAAACATTTGCAGTCAAGTAACCTCTAGCTTCCAACAGCTTTTTACAGTCATTTCAAATCACACTTATATACATTTCAACAGTAATGCTGTACTGTATATATTCCAAACACAAGGGATCCCAATATCAGTTACATTTCCATACAATGATCTGCACATATCTTTTTATATTAGCTGATATAGATATGCAAGGGAGAAAAACAGACAGCAAGAGAAAACTGAGAGTGAGAGGCAAAGAATTGCGAGATTGTCATGTTGATCAGATCCAAAGTCTCAAATGAAAATTGGGTTCTACAACCAGACAGAGATGAGACAGAAATGGAATACAACAGATTCTTGCTTTTAAACACTTTCTGCATAACAAATGGGACAGGGTCTTCTTCCACCCTGTCACAACCCCCCAACCAGTGCTTCCCAGCAGTGCCCATGCAGCCTCCCACCCCACACATGGCCGGTGACGCCCCCCGGAGTGGCACTGCATAGCATTTCTTCAGTACTGAATGGCATCAATTGGGATGATATTTTAACCTCCGCTATTCCTGAGAATAGTTGGGATTTCATCAAAAAAACATTGTTACAATTAATGGATAAATATATTCCATCTATTAGTAAGCAGAGACAGAACAAACAAAGACCCAAGTGGTTATCTAAAATCATTCTACAATTATTAAGATTAAAATATAAAAAATATGCCATATATTTAAAATCTAAAACTATGGAGCAGTGGTCCTCCTGTCCTAAAATTAAAAAAAATGTGAATACATGATTAGAAAGGCATAAAAGAGTTGGGAATTAAATCTTGCTAAAAACGTTAGAAAAGACAATTTTTTTCATATGTAAATTCTTTTAAAAAACCTACTTGTCAGGTCGGACCCCTGTCAGAAAACTCAAAACTTTGTTATCATCCTTTAGAAATGGATAATATCTTAAATCAAAAATTTTTTGATGTGTTTAGTCTTACATCAGCTCAAAATAATATATCAGTTAATGTAAATGATGAATCTTTAATAACATTGTCTGATAATACGGTATTGGCTAAAATTAAGCTATTAAAAAACAAATATTCTCCTGGTCCAGATAACATTAGTGGTCATTTATTATACTTGCTTGCTGATTTCTATATCTCATCCCTTACATCTATTCTTTGAATACTTTAAGTATCATTTTGACAAAAAATTATTTTGTACCTAAAGAATGGAAATCCGCCCACGTTATCCCTATATTTAAAAAAGGATCACTCTCAAATTGGGAAAATTACCGACCTATTAGTTTGACATCATCTATTTGTAAAATACTTGAAAGTCTTATCAAGGACCTTGTAAGTGACACATTGAATTCCATTGATATAGAATAACATGGGTTTAAAAAGGGTAGAGGGTGCCTGAGTAATTTAATGTGTTTCTACAAAAATGTAAGTAGAAGTGTTGATCATGGCATCCCTTGGGATATTATTTACTTAGATTTTAGTAAAGCCTTTGATGTGATGGTTCATCACTCCCTGATACTTAAATTACTTGAAACCAATATTAATAAATATATAATAGCATGGATCAAAAACTGGTTGGATCAAGGAACACAAAAGATATTAATTAATGGTCACATGTCTGACTCTCGATCTGTCAGCAGTGGGATTCCCCAAGGGTCAGTCCTGGGCCCATGTTTATTCTTAATATTTATTTCAGATTTAACAAAAAACTGCAAGTCAATTTCTGTTAAATATGCAGATGATGTAAAACTTGATAGGTCTTATAGCACTTACGATGACATTTCTATTATACAACAGGATCTGAATAGTATTTCAGATTGGGTTAATACATGGGGTATGTGTTTGAACCCACAGAAATGTAAAGTGATGCATATTGGCCAAAATAACCCTTTGACTTCTTATATGTTAAATGGGCATCTGCTGGAAACCTCGATTGATGAAAAAGACCTGGGCATCTATATATCAAATGATCTTGAATATAACAAATAAATTAAAGAGGCAATTAAGAAAACAAATCAGATAATATGGTCTATCAAAAGAAACATTAAATCTAGGAACTTAGAGATTATGTTACCGCTATATAGAGCTTACATGAGACCTCATTTAGAATACTCATCACAATTATGGAATCCCTATAAAAAGAATGAGATTGCATCTTTGGAAAAAATTCAGAGAAGATTTACTAAGAACATAAAAGGATTTTCTAATATTCCTTATGAACAATGTTTAGAAAAGTTAAAACTCATGCCCTTATCATATAGACACCTTTGTGGCGATCTAATTTATATGTTTGATATTGTTAGTGACCAATACTTGTTTACTCAAATGGGTTTTGAACTTAAAAACAGATTACATAGTACTAGGGGTCACCAACTACAGATTAATACAGCTAAATTTTATCATAATCATAGAAAATATTATTATACTCAAAGAATTATAAATCCGTGGAATAATCTACCATTTGAAATTGTTACTAGCAATAATAAAAATACCTTTAACTATCGTCTTGACAATTATTTTCTAAATAAAACAAATTTGGGGTATTACAATTAAGTAGGTGCAGTTATGGGCTTTACAGCCTCCTTTGCACCATATTACCTTAGTATGAACCCCTCTGCCCCACACAGGACAGTTCCCCCCCATTTGCACTGCCCCTCCACACACAAGAGGGCACTGGTCCCAGGTAGCATGGGAGAACACCCCCCCACACACACACATACACAGATGAGCCAGGTGACTCATGTCCCCATCCCTCAGACAGGTTGCCAGTGAACCCTCAGCCACCTGTGGCACTGACCCCCCATACCCTGTGCCTGGCCAGTGATGCTGTGGTCAGTGATGGCCAATGGCACAGCCCTCCACGCACTTTCATGGCCACTGGCTATCTAACATATGCAGGGCACGTTAGTAACATGCCCTTGTGTATGCTAGCAGGACAGTGGTCATGGAGGTGTGGGGAGGGCTGTGCTGTTTGCCGTCACTGACCACGGCATCACTGACCAGGTACATGGTAGGAAGGGGGGTCGGTGCCACAGGTGAGTGGGGGATTCCCTGTCCACCAATGCTGCAGGGGGGGATGATGGATTTGGGGTCAAAGTGTAGTTTGCTAAAGAAGATTGACTCTATACAGACCTGGGCTCTACATGCATCTCCTGATTTCTTCATGATAACTGAATCCTGGCTCACACCCTCGACCCCGGACAAATCTATCAACATACTCGGATATATCATCTACCGCCATGCTAGACCAACTAGAGGGGGAGGGGTTGCAATATGTGTCAAAAGCAAATTCACAGTCACAGTTTTTGACTGTACCTCAAAGGCTAAGGAATTTGAATGCCTTGCTCCTAAATTATCACTTTTCAGCGAGAAATCATTCCTTATGGCAACATGCTACCAACCACCATCTGGTGGCTGGGCACTTCTGCCACACCTTCAAAACCTTCTTGACTCTGCTAATACTGAGTGTATTCTAATGGGGGATTTCAATCTAATTTGGAATGATGACAGCTGTAAGAAATTGAAGGATCTATGTGATGTTAATGATCTGTTACAAATAGTGACTGCTATAACTAGACCTAACAGGAAAAAAAAACCCTGGGCGCAGCACCCTCCTGAACCTTATGCTAGTAAACAAACCTCACACTATCTCGCATACTGGAGTATTTGTCAACGATATAAGTGACCATTGCGCTACTGCCTGCATCAGACATCCTTTCCAAATAAAAACGGCCTCCAAATTCAAACTGAAAAGATGCCTGAAAAAGTTCTGCCAGTACACTTTCCCGAGAGCTCTAAGCAACATTCGTTGGCAGGATTTCTATCTAGCCCCCACCTTTAACGAGGCATTTAACATCTTTCACAGTCTCTTACTGGGGCTAATAGACAAACACGCCCCACTAAGACTGATCAAATAAAAAAATAAAACTCCTGGCTGGTTCTCTCTCATCCTGAAGAAAGCTCTTAGGGATAGGGACTACTGGTGGAAAAAAAGCGAGGAAATCCCACCTGGAGGTTGATTGGTTAGCATTCTGTACCACTAGGAATGCTTGTACCAAGCTAATTAGGTCAGAAAAAGCTAAGTACTTCCAAAAAGAACTAGAAGACAATAAAAACAACTCTGTCAAATTTTGGAACATCCTCAAAGAAGTTGAAGGTCAGCCCACTGCAACACCCCTTCCAAACAAAATTGTGTCTGATGGTACCACCTATACGGACAAAGCTAATATACTAGAGAAGCTTAATGATCACTTTGCCACTGCAGGGCATGCCTTTGACACCTCACCTATCAGCAGACTTAGCCTGGCAAGAGACTACACTGTTGGCTTCACTGATAATCACAACCATAACCAACTGCATCCCACCCCCTTCAGCTTCCTCACAATTACATTCAAGCAAGTGGAGGACCTCCTCCTTTCTCTGGATACAAAAAAGAGTGCAGATGCAGATAATATTGAACCTTACTTCCTAAAACTTGGCCATACCTATCTGACCGCTCCCATTACACACTTATTCAACACCTCTCTGATTCAAGGTGAGCTACCTGTCTTGTGGAAAGCTGCCCATATTCTACCATTATTCAGACTGGGGATAAGAGTGATCTGAACAATTACTGGCCTATTTCTATACTATCCGTCCTCTCTAAATTACTTGAAAAAATTGTCAACATCCAACTTAGAGAACATTTGGATTCACAAAAGTTGATAAACTCGGCTCAGTCCGGCTTCAGAGCCAAACACAGTACAGTATTGGCTCTTACCCATTGGGCTGATAGGGAAGCAGACACATCTGCGTCTGTAGCTTAGTTTTTGTGGATTTACATGGTTTTCTGCTTGGAGTAACTACACCATTCTTGCTCACTACATCCGTGAAAGTCTACTGAACTGGATTTCTGCAAAACATCATCACCAGGTATCTGCATTTTTCATTTAAAAATCAACTTTTTGGAAGCTATCCCTAGCAAAACACAAGTCAAGCAACTAAGTCTGACAAACTCAGTGACTCTAGGTCTGCTTGAATCCACATTTTCGTCTGACCTGCTCCATGAGTCTGTATGTGGGCTTTTCAACAACCTCTTTGAATGACAAAGAAGCATGCAGACAAAAGGATTTCACATCCTGCATATGCACAGGCACAGTTCATCACCTTCAGGAATTCTAACACATTCTGTGACTCTGTACCTCAGCTGTTGATCATTTCTTTTGGCTTGTGACTTAACCACCAGGTATATACTCCTGTCTCTCCTGTTATGTACTTATACTTATACTTATACTACTCAAAAGGGGTTGTACCTACCTATCCCTCCACTTCTATCTCTTGGGCAGTCGCATACCTAAAATTAAGCCAGGCATGTTCCCTGTAGACATGTTTATACACCTGGCTCAGAGGCTCCTCCTGCTATCTGGTGATATTGAATCTAACCCTGGTCCCAAACTCTGCACCCCACTCTCTACCTCAACTAGCACTAAAAAAGGCCTGGTACTAGCCCATATGAACATTAGAAGCCTCCTGAGTCACCTGGCTGAACTTGAAGCCTGGGCTAAGTTGGTGGATCCTGACATACTATGCCTCACCGAAACCTGGTTGAAACCTACTGTATCCGATACCTCCTGCCCTCTACCTGGGTATAATATTCTTGCAGAGATCGATCTGGGTCCAAGAGGGGGGGTTGCTATTTACTATAAAAGTCATCTGTCTCTTAGCGCCTACCTAACCCTGATTCCCTCATGCTATGTGAAGCGCTCATGCAACTCCTGACACTCGGCTCTAAAACACCTACATATCGCTTTGTGTATAACCCGCCAACCAGTGGGCTGAACGGTCTCCAGAACCTATTGCAGAACATTTCTCAAAATGTAAAACAAATGAAACACTCCTCCTCGGTGACTTCAACCTGAACTGGCTGGGCCCACATCACAATCTCCTTGCATCTTTGATCCAGAAGCACAATTTTCACCAACTTATAACTATCTGCACTAGAACCACGTCTTCACTATCAGGGTCTTTACTGGACTGGATCCTTACAAATAGACGGATCATGTTTCCAAAGCTACCGTCCTGGCTGACTCACTTACAGATCACTCACCAACGCCTGTCACTGGCGCCCTGCCCACCGCCTGCTCCTCAACCACGACTGATTACCTTCACGAACTATGCTGCCCTCGATACAAGCCTTCTTATCTAACATATCTGACATAGACTGGATGGCGTTTTCTCCACCTCCAATGTTGACACTGCCCTTAACATATTTCTCACCAAGTTTGGCGAAGTACAAAAAAACACCTCCCAAAGGTAAAAGAAGAGTCAGAGGTCAGCAGTCAAGATGGCTAAATAAAGAACTCCTATGTAAGTTAAAAGTCCGAGATAAGCAATGGAAACAATACAAAAATCTGGGCTCCCCTGGATCTTATCCTGTACAAGCAGTATAGAAATGATTGCAAAGGCGCATCAGGCAGGCTAAAAGCATATACTGTCAAAACCTGCTGACTAACTCCTCCAACGACCCTCAAAATTTTGGAGCCACATTAAAACTTTTTAGGATCTCATAAGCTGTCACCCCTCAGAAATGGTCCTGCAAGGTGTCCACTGTATGACTCCTTCACTATTGCAAACACGTTTAACCAGCAGTTTTCTGACCTATCTGCCTACACAGCTTCCTTCAATCTCCTGCTACACAACTGAACTCAACATTCCTGGCGATTCACCTACCTCATCTAAACCATTCTACTTAAGCGATCACCAGGCATCAAGTCTTCAAGCTGCTCAAGGCTATCTCTGACAATACCAGCCCCGGCTCTGATGGAATGGAACCCCATCTATTAAAGATGGCTGCTCACCTCATATCTGGACCTATAGCTAGAATCTTCACCCTATCCCTCTCCAATGGCTCTGTCCCTGAAATCTGGAAGGCCGCCAGAATTACTCCCGTGTTTAAAAAAGGCAGCAAAAATGACACGACCAACTACAGACCAATTGCTATACTATCAGTCCTTAGCAAGATCCTTGAGAAATTAGTCTCTATTCAAGTTACCGAATTCGTTGAAAACTCCAACTTACTCAATACAGCACAGCACGGCTTTAGAAAACACCACAGCACCATGACTGCACTAGCAAAATTCTCCTCTGACATTCTTACCAACATGGACAAAGGGAAGCTAACAGGGGCTGTTTTCATCGACCTCACTAAAGCGTTCGACCTTGTTGACCATCCTTTACTACTTGCCTCCCTCAGAAATCTGGGCTTCTCCTACCCTGTCACTACCTGGTTCAGCAGCTACCTTGCCAACAGGACTCAAGCAGTGAAATTCAACTCGCGATCTCTGACAGTGCTGTTATCAATATTGCGTCCTCAGGGCTCCATTCTCGGTCCTCTCCTCTTCTCACTATTTGTAAACAATCTCCTGATGTAGTAACCTCTGGCCACTCACTACTTTATGCTGATGACCTGGTCATCTATGCCACCTGACAATATCACCAACCTGAATGCTGCCCTTACCACAGACTTCCACTTGGTGCAGCGCTGGCTACACCCAACGCCTTGTCCTTAACTCAATAAAACTAAAACCATGCTATTTGGATCCCCACACAAATTAAGAACCTGCTCTTCTTCTCTCTCTGTGCCTGACATTAATGGTAACCCTCTGGAGTCTGTTAGCTCTTTTCGCTACTTGGGCATTCACCTTGACCAAAATCTTGACCTAAAGCTGCACATCCAGGAAACTTGTAAATCTGTCAATTGTAAGCTAGGGGCGCTTACAGGACTAACTACCTGCTTACCCCTGCCGCTAAACTGGCAATTGCTAGAGGAATCCTGTTACCAACCTCACCCACGGTGCTCTCATCCTAACCATGGCCAGCAAACTGCTCTGCACCAATGGGACACCACCTTCAACAATGTTTGCAGGTATGCGGCTAAAACACAGCGCCTGAAGCACCATTGTCAGCTATACAAAGACCTGGGCTGGCTATCTCCTCCTCCACCAGGCAATATTACCTCTACAACCTTTGGACACCATCATCAGAGCATCAAGCCAGCTGAGCTCTCAAAACTACTCCAACCGGTTATACCTTCACGGGACCTTAGATCCTCTGACAAGTCCTTATTGAATATTCCTCTCTGCCGCACAAAAAAGGGCTCTGGAGCCTTCAGTTATGCTGCCCCTCACTTTTGGAACTTGCTGCCCCAGGGACTAAGAAATGCTCCTTCTCACGATGCATTTAAGCACAATCTCAGAGCTTTCCTTACCTCGATGGACAAATGTGTTTGTTTTGATCCCTCTTGAATCCCATGCTCCTAACCTGTTCTCCTCCCCTTCCCTATTATGTATTATAGGCACTTGCGCTTTTTTTATTCTTGGTTGTTTTTGCTTTTATGTTTCATGTTTGTTGATACTGTATAACATTGTTGTTCTGATACCAATTGTAAAGCTCTCTAATTACTGCCTAGTCACTTAGCTTGCCCTCGCTCCTGAGCTGTTTTCCCCCACCTTCATTCCTTATCCTGCACCCTCTGTTCCTGTAACACTTACTTTCCCAGCCCCGCTCTCTTCCCTTCCCACTTAGCCATTTCTCCAGTACCCCCTGTCATTACCCCCTCCCTTTATCCTGCCCCTCCCCTCTCCTGCTCTTTGCCGCCTCACTCCCCCATCTAACACCTCCACTCCCCCTCTCTGCCGCCTTTCGGTTCCACTGCCCGTAACAGGTTGCTACTCGCACTGCTAATGCGTGAACTTGCCGCCACCCTTCCTACCTTTCTTTCACCTTTCTGCCCCTCTCCCTGCCAGCTTTCCCCTCCTTCTTTTATTCTTCCCTCTTCTCCCTATGCTCAGTCCTCACCCCCTTCCCTCTCCTATTTTATCCCGCCTCCCACCAGTTTGCGTGACTCCCCTCTCTCTCCTGCCGTCTCGTAGTTCCACCGGCTCGGCCGCAGGTTACTACTCTACCCCACCAATGCCGTTTTCACCGCCTCGCCTCTTGTCCTCCTCCCTTCTTCTGCTCCGCTGCGCTCTTACTAGGTGCACTCTATCTCCCTACCCCCACTCATTTCCCTATCTGTTCTGTGCCCTTCATCCCTTTTCCCCTATACCCTGCCCTTCCCACCCTACCCTTCCCTCCCATTCCTTTAGTTCAAATCCTCCTCACCCTTGCACCTAGTCCCCACCACCCTCCCTGCACATCACCCTCTCCCTCTCTATTTTTGCACCCATAGCTTCACTGTCCTGTTCCCCGACCTCTCCGTCTCTCTTGCAACTCCCGTTTCCACCGTCCCGGCCACAGGTGGTAACCTTCTCCCGCTAATGCCGCACTTGGCGCCTTAACCTCCCTCCTATCCTCCCTTTTGCTATTCTTCTCCTACCACCCCTGTCTCCGTCTCTCCTGCCCTACCCTTACACCTGTCCCCTACCTCTCCCTAGTTCTCAACAACTGAATACATGTAATTTTATCCTTATTGCTATGTTTGACTACACTGTGTGACTTTGTCCTTGCAAATGTATCCTGCTCTGTGTAATTTCTTATGTATCCTGCAAATGTATCCTGCTTTGTTTAATCTCTTATGTATCACTGTGTTCTGTAACTGTACCTCCCGGGTCGTGCCTGAAAATAGTCACTTGTTGGCTAGCGCACTTACCCGGTCAACAAAAACTAAATAAATAAAATAAAAACTACAGACTGGCAAATGGCCTTGGACTCTAAGAAGCATGTATTTGCCCTCTTCCTTGATCTAAGTAAGGCCTTCGATACTGTGGATCATACCATCATGCTTACTGCACTGAGTAACATCGGACTTGATAGTTCTGCCATTAAATGGTTCACCAGCTACCCAACCACTAGGTTACAACAAGTCAAAGCCATAGGAGATCTGTCCCCACAAAAATCCTTGTTACGAGGAGTCCCACAAGGCTCCATCCTGGGCCCTATCCTCTTTGCAATATAAATCAATAATCTGGACTCGCAGCTGGGCACAGCAAATGTGCACTTATTCGCAGGTGATACTGTACTCTATACCACAAATTCATCCTTGGATCTGGCCCATGAGTACTTACAGAAAGACTTCGTCCCCCTCCAATACAACCTTCTCACTTATAAGCTCCTCCTCAATGCCAAAAAGACTTAAGCAATGATTCTCTCACCAAAGTCTACTTCTGGATGTCCACATATCACACAGATTCGAACTCTCTTAGATGAACCCCTTGAAGTAGTTGATACCTTTAAATACCTAGGGTTCTGGCTGGATAACAGTCTCAACTTTCTGGGCCACTTAAATGAAACCTCGAAGAAACTAAGACAGCGATTAGGTTTATTCTATCGCATTAAACACCTACTCATGTTAGAAGCCAGAATGAGACTAGTACAAACTACAGTCCTACCTATACTGGACTACTCTGACTTCCTTTACAGTCATTGCCAATCAACGATGCTAAACAAACTGTGCACCCTTTACCACCGGGCTTTAAGATTTATCTTAAATCTACCCCGTAATACACATCACTGTCATCTATACCAGGTTTCGGGATGGACCTCACTCTCAACTAGAAGAAAAAGGAATGCTCTCCTCTGTTTTTTTAGGGCATTATCTGATAACCTCCCTGCATACATCTCAAACATCTTCAAATGGGCTAAAGGTTCCTATGGCCTGAGACGCTTCTCCTCAAACTACTTCCAGATTCCTAGAGTGAAAACTACCCTTGGCTCTGCAGCAATCAACTTCTCACTTCCATCACTTTTGAACACTATGCAAGACTCATTAAAATTATCCTCACTTCCAAGCATTTTCACATTCAAAGCTCTATTACTGGATTATCTGAAGGAATCATGCAACTGTTTCAGACGCCGATCACCCCTAAGCCCCAGATGCCACTCTCAAATCCTACGCCTAAGTATCTCATCCACCCCACATTCCTAACAACAGAAATCTAGGACCTACAAGCCTAGTTCCCTTAATCCAAGATGGCCCTGCCTATTCTCTACCTTTTACCTATTCTGGCCTCCCTTTTGGCTGCCTTCTGTTTGACCCCAATTTCTACCCTATTCCTTAATATCTCCTTATTTTTTATCATTTAGGTATGAGCTCTTACTTAGCGGAGACTATATGGGATTGTTGTCTCTTCTCATTTCAGTAAAGCTTATCATTATGTACCTTTGCATGTTAATTATGCTTGACTGGTATGTATAGGCCCATATTGACCGGCACCTTCACAATGTTTTTTCTTTTTATTTTTGCACCGTTGTCCACTGTAATTGTAATCTTATGAAGTGTACTGTATTGTATTAATGCCCAGGACCACCATGAAAATGAGCTTGCTCAATGGTGTTTATGCCTGGTTAAATAAAGTGATTGATTGATTGATTGAAAGTGGTTGTACCTGGGGGATTATTTCCTGCAAGGGGACAGGGCTGGCATGTGTTTAGGGGGTTGTCCGGCATTCAGGGTTGCTGCAGCGGGTGGATGTGTGCCAATTCGCTCATGTGCTGCTTAGCCTCAAGAACAGGTCCACCAGTCCACTAGACACAAGTGTGTGTGTTCTGGTGCCTTCTGAGCGCACCCAGATCTGCACCATACTGCACAAGGGATCCACTGTGGAACCCATGATGGGCACCCCTTTGGATGCCTGGCTGGGTCTGTGACTCCTTCCCTGGACTCCCTGCATGGACCTGCACGCTGGAGGGGGGGGGCGTGCCCATGGACAGGTGGTGTCCGTTGATGCATACGGCCGGTGCACATCTGTCCACAGGTGCGGAGGTACATGGGCAGGATATGCACCTCTGGCATGTAATTCCCACCTGATAGTTCATAGGGGCCATTGGTAGTAACAGCTGTAACTGTATGAAGGTGTTCAAGTTGTGCTTTTTCAAACTGCACTCTCTGTTTTTCATCTTTTATTACCTGAAAGAGGGAAGATTCTTTTCTCTGTAATTCAGAATCTAAACGATGCTCGTCTTCTGAAAAAAGAGCTTTGGGAGCAGTTTTCAAGACTGGTGCAGGACACTGACACACTGGATTACCAGAAACAAGTTTAACAGAAACAGTCACATTTGGAGGCAGAGAAGTAGCAGATTGCAAAGACACAAATGTTGTTGGGAATCCCCAAAATCAGCAGACTGAGAAGATGCAGCGGCATCCTCATTGTGAGTTGGAAACACGTACTGGTCAGCTAAAGCAGTGGGCTCCAGATCAGCATAAAATAAAGCTCTCTCAACATCAGTAGACAGGGAACGATCAGGCACAGCCAAAACAGGTGCATGCACTGCAAGTAAAGGTGAGGAAACAGAGACTGGTAAACTCCCTCCTCCTCCTCCTCCGACCTTCATCTTCCCGGATAGCCATCTTGCAGAGCAGCAAGCAAACCAACAGCACCCTCCTCTGAAGAGTTGGGGAATTTCCCCAGTGCCCTGGCCACATTTCCCTCATTCACTAATAAATACCACCATCAGCATAATGTGATTCAATTTCACTTTCTTTTCATTTGTATCTCCCCACCCCCACCCCCACTGAGATGAGGCCGAAAATCAGCAGAATTGCTCACCCTCCTTTCCCAGTCAACAAAAACTAAATAAATAAATTAAAAACAAATAAATCTGCAGGTTTGTTAGAGTCAGCAGGTGGCATTGTACAGAAAGAGTGTTTCACATATGTGTACCTCCAGAAGACCTTTAGTAGAGGTGAGCAAGCCAGTAATGTTTCACCTAGAGTCAAGCCAGAGCTGAACCAGGGGTCTGGCTTGACTCTACAAGCCAACTCAAGAGCCAAACCCTGGCTGCTGCAGGCTGTTCTCTAAATAGGAGTCAAACATTTCAGACAGTAAACTAACGGCTCAGGCTGACAAAAACATTTACTTTGACCTTAACTAGCTTGGTTTGACCTTGGCTTTCAGTTGCTTATAGAGGTCGAACCAAGCTAAGCCAGGCACCAGGCTCGAGCCTGCTCTGGCCTGCCCACGTCTAACCTTTAACATGTTGCTCTAGTAATCAGCTGGCAAATTGCAAGAAGACAGGCACGTACAAAGTGATGGTTTTCACTATTCTTGACAGTTCCTCATTCAAGATACTGTTTGACACAACTAGATATGACAGACCCTGACACTGGGTACTACAGCTTCATACAGCCTGTCATACAGTACACACTGTATCTGAAGGTTCTTTACAAAGCAGCATGTTAGATGTTGGTAATGTGCAACTAGAACAACCATTAGGCCTTCAATATCCTGGCATGTTCAATGCTGGGGACTTGCATTAGGGACAGTTTTGCTGGGAGCGGGAATGTTAGCTAGAACATCATAAATATACTTTCGTTATTTTGAAACATGTGTTGGGCTCTTTCATTTTCACACAAAGAACCATCTAGGATGAAATGTAAGGACCTCCGTTATATAGCTCATCCAATGGTCAGCACCTCCTACATTTGCATCACAACCCCTTGCCTCCAGCCCCTCCCCAGTACTGGATCCCAGTGTCAGTACTGGCTATGAATACAGGCCCCTGGTATGGATTTCGAATCTCCAACATTCTGGTTCAGAAGTTAGAGGGCTACCAATTATGTCACACAGGCATTTATGTTCTGTGGTAAAAATCTTGAGGCAAAAAAATAACTCAGCTGTCAAATAATGTGCTCTTTTGCGCAAAGATAGCAGCAGGAAAATGAGGACTAGTTTAAGCATCTTGGTCATTTATAGCGGACTAAAAAGGAACTCTCTATGAGTTTGGTAGTAGGAAGAGAAGGATCACTCAGACACATTAGTGTCATCAACCTTGAAGGCACCTAAAAAATAACTCTTTCTCCCCCCTGGCTGCTGGAGGTCTGAATCCAAGCAAGGAAGAAGGAGACTACTGAAGACTACAGGAAGTTCCTGTCCCAGAACAGGAAGGGTGAGAGTTGTAAGGGCACATAGGCGGTAGGAAAATAGGTGTAAAAATACATAGGGGGAAGAGACAGTAAGCATATAAAGCAACAGGAGAGGGGACACAAAATAAGTCAAGATGGGAGTGGTGCCGTGCAATGGCTGTGGGGCAGCAGTGTACCAGGAGACATTCTGGAGGCTGTAATGCTGCCCTATTTGCAGGCACCCCTCTGGTCTGAGGGAGGAGGTTGTCTGTCTCCAGGCAGTCCTGGCTAGGATTCGTGAAACCTCTTCCCCCACCCAGGGAGCACCAGGGCCACCACCGCTACCTCAGAGGTTGCCAAGAAAGAGGTGCAATTGAACCAAGGTGGGCTCAGAGAGGGAGAGAGAGTGGTGGAACAGAGGTGCATCCCTCCAGTTGTACCTCTCCATAATTCATATGCTGTTCTGGCAAAGAGTGGTTCCTCTATGGAGACACCTGCAGTGGAGACCAAGGAGGATGCTGGGAACCTCCACCAAGAAGACCCACAGGAGGGTGGCACGAGATCCCACAGGGGAAGAAAACAACTCCTGGTGGGGGACTCAATCATTGGGGGAGTAGAAGTGGGGGAGGAAGGGGATAGGGAGGTAAGGTACCTGCCTGGTGCCACGGCTCGGAGGGACAGGAAGCGAATCCTCAGGATTGCAGGAGCAGCTGCACGAGGGAGGGAGCTGGATGTCATTGTTTACCTAGGGACAAATAACCTGGCTGTGAATGGGATCAGAGCAGTGCAAGAGGAGTTTGTACAGTTGGGGAGGGGCCATAGGCAAGTAGCATGTACGGCAACCTTTTCAGAGGTGCTGCCTGTCTATGACAAGGATGATGCTAGGGTATTCCACACCAAGAGGTTCAATGAATGGTGCAAAAACTGGTGTGGAGCTCAGGGTTTTGGCTTCACTGGGGACTGGGGAACCACCTGGAGGGATGCAGGCTTATACTGGTGCAATGGTCTGCATCTGTCTGGGGGGAACCAGGATCCTAGGTGATAGGTTTAAATGCTTCATTGACAAGCATTTACACTAGCCAAGGAGGGAGGCATTGAAAAGGAGCAGGGAAATCCCATCATCCCCCCCCTCCACAAAACACAGTAGTTAGAGAGGTAAACACCAAGGTAGAGAAGTCAGTAGGGAGCAGGACAAGGTAAATGCAGAAAAAGGCAGTAAGGACAGGGATGGGGCTAAAAAGGATAAGGCCTTCACAAAATGGAGGGTGATGAGTACCAATGCCCATAGTCTGTGGAACAAGCTCCCTGAACTAGTGGCCTAGATGGAAGAGGCATACCTGGATATTGTGGCAGTCACTGAAACATAGTACACAGAGAATCATGACTGGGATGTCAACATACCAGGATGCACAATCTACAGGAGGGACAGGGTGGGTAAAAGAGGAGAAGGAATAGCTCTCTATATAAGGGAAGGGATTAAAGCAGCAGAACCAAAGAGTAAACAGCAAGTTGATGAGTTACTATGGGTCACCCTGAAGACAGGAAATGGTACCACGATCCGCATGGGGGTTGTGTACAGATCCTCATCTGAGGGGGAAGAAATGGACAAGGAAATGATGGAGGCATCCTTAAAATGGCAGAAAAAGGGGAGATATTGTTGATGGGGGACCTGAATATGCCAGATGTTAACTGGAGTACCTTTGCTGCAGGCACATCCAAGAGCAGGGTCATTCTTGATGCTCTACAGGGGGCATGCCTCAGACAGACAGTGTTGGAACCCACTCAGGAGGGAGCAATCTTAGACCTGGTACTCTCATATGGGGAAGGAGAAAGGATCTCAGATTAATAAGTGGATAGCCATCTGGGAACAAGTGACCACCAAACAGTGTGGTTCACAATAAACACAGCCATAGAGTGAAGCCATACAAAAACAAGAGTAATGGACTTTAGGAGGGCTGACTTTGGGAAAATTAGAGCGTGCCTCAGAAAAGCACTAGCAAATGGGCAAGAAAGAGGGGTGGAGGAACAATGGGGAATAATCAAAACAGCAATCACAGAGTCAACAAGCCTTTGTGTGAAGCAAATCGACAAAACAAAATGAAGGAAAAAAACACTATGGTTCTCAAAATAGGTGGAAGGGAAGGTTAAAGAGAAAAGGATAACATTCAGGAAATACAAGGAAACACAGAAGGAGCAGGACAGAGAACTTTATCAGTTAAAGCAGAAGGAGGCAGGGAAGGCAGTCAGAATAGCAAAGGCACAAACTGAGGAAAAGATAGACAACTCTGTTAAGAAGGGGGATAAAACCTTTAATAGGTGCATTAGGGGGTGAAGAAAGACCAAGGGAGGGATACAGAGACTTAATAAAGGGGAGGGAATGTGGGCAGAGGGTGATAGATAAAAAGCAGGGATACTGAACGAATATATCTGCTCAGTATTCACAACGAAAGAGGAGGGGGCAGTACCTAAACCAAACAAGAGAAACACTCTGAATAGGGTGGTCGATACCAGCCCATTCACAGAAGAAAGGGTTTCGAAAGAACTCTTGAAACTGAGGGTGGACAAAGCAATGGGGCCTGATGAGATTCACCCAAGAATTCTAAAAGAACTAAGGGTAGAACTAGTAGCGCCACTGACTACTCTCTTTAACAAATCATGGGAGGATGGGGTAGAACCTGAGGATTGGAGGAGAGCAGATGTGATTTCACTTCACAAAAGTGGGAGCAGGACAGAGGCAGGAAACTACAGACCAGTTAGTTTGACCTCAGTGGTATGGGAAATGATGGAATCACTTCTGATGGAAAGAATTGTTGAGTACCTAGAGGCCAGTGGGGCACAGGACCCAAGGCAGCATGGTTTCACAGCAGAAAGTCATGTCAGATGAACCTAATAGATTTCTTTGACTGGGTGACCAAAGTAGTAGACCAGGGAGGGGCTGTGGATAAGGCCTACCTAGATTTTAGCAAGACATTCGACACAGTCTCACACAAAAGATTAATATACAAGTTAGCCAGCCTTGAAGTGGGTCCCAAGGTGGTAGCCTGGATAAAAAGCTGGCTGGACAACAGGACGCAAAGGGTAATAGTAAACCGAGTCCACAGTGAAAAAAGGAGGGCAACTAGCAGGGTACCACAGGGTTCGGTACTGGGACAGGTCCTCTTTAATGTCTTTATAAATGACATTGGAGAGCACCTGGAAGGAAAAGTATGTCTCTTTGCAGATGAAACAAAGATCTGTAACAGGGTTGATGCACAAGGTGGGGTGGAAAGGATGAAAAGGGACTTGGCAAGGTTGGAGCAATGGTCAAGTATATGGCAGCTCAGATTCAATGCAAAGAAGTGCAAGGTAATGCATCTGGGAAACAAAAACCCAGGGGAAGAGTACACAATGGGGGGGCTGAGATAATAACAACAACAAAACTTGAACGAGACCTAGGAGTAATTATATCAGATGACCTAAAGATGGGCAAGCAATGTGAGAAGGCAGTAAGGAGGGCTATGGGATACTGGGATGCACAGGGAGAGGCATCAACAGTAGAAAACAGGAAGTTGTTTTCCCTCTGTACAGACAGTTGGTGATACCCCATCTGGAGTACTGCATGCAGTTCTGGAGACCCCATCTCCGCAAAGACATAGACAAGAGTGGAAGCTGTTCAGAAGAGGGCAATCAAAATGATGCAAGGTCTGCACCAGAAGACATATGAGGAGAGACTAAAGCAGCTTAATATGTATACCCTTGAGGAAGGGGGAAGGGAATGATAGAAACTTTCAAGTATCTCAAGGGAATTAACAAAGTACAAGAGGGTAGCATCTTTCAGAAAAAGAGATGTACAAGAACAAGGGGGCACAATTTGAAGATAGAGGGGGACGGCTCATAGGTAAAGTTAGAAAGCATTTTTTCAAAGAGAAGGTTATGGAATCATGGAACAGCCTCCCTGAGGAGGTTGTGGAGTCAGGAACAGTGAGAAAATTCAAGAATGCATGGGATAGACATAAGGCAATTCTAGTGGGGGGTAGGAGGAAGTAAGCTGTCGATTAACTAGAATCTGCAGCTTAATCATCAGGTAGGGAAATGGGCAGACTATGTGGGCCAAGCAGTCCTTATCTGCCGTCAAATTCTATGTTTCTGTGTACCTGGAGGACCTTAAAAGTGACCCTTCCATTTATAACCATTTCTCTTAAAAAATAGGTGACTCACCGGTACTAGTGAATATTTCAGAAATGAGAAATGGTAAATGGACTGCCATTTTAAATAGAAAGTTCTGAAAACCGTCATCTTTTGGGGCCATCTATCAACTGTTATCAACAGATTGATCATTGCTGACTGATTTAACATTATCAGTGCTGCACTGATAACTGTGGGCAGCGTTTCTCACCGTTTCTGGCAAATGACTGGTCTAATCACTAATCTTCAAACACCTCCTTGGGTATTACAGAAAACAAAAACTCACTGATGAACATGAAGAGGTTGTGCCCCGTTTCACACTGCCCACACTGATAAAACCACCGCAGCTTCATATGAAAGTCCATGTCAAAAGGTTATAGCAGTCGTTTCTCAGGGATTTTTTGTGGCCTGCTGCTGGCAGAATTAGTCAGACTTCCAAAGTTGAAACCACAAGTGACAGCCACATTTCAGAACAAGCTCAGTGCTGTCATCATTCTCCGCAAACCACTTCCTCCCAGATTACTGACAGAAGGTCAACAAGTCTTTTATTGACATGCCAGGCACCTTAAAGGTTATGCATTCCCTCTTCTTCTTCGTGTGTAAAAAGCAGAAAAAAACTAGTACTAGCACAGCATTTAACAATTCCTCTGCTATAATGAGTTATACTAATATAACACATTTTGCCCTAATTTGTTTACATTGATAGTTTTTTAAAGAAGTGTTAGGGTGTTTTGTAACAGGGGTGGTTTTCGTTGTGTGATAACAAACCCCAACACAGTAGTGAAACTGGACAACCAAAGAACTACTGGCATTCTCTGGTTAAAAGTGCCAGGAGCCTTTGAGTACGTTCCAGAAGTAATGCTGCATTACTTCTGCATTTCACACGGCGTAAGGCCATAGACACAGTTTTTTACGTGCTGTGGTCTTCTGCAAAACCATATGGTCCAGGTTTATAGAATGATATACATTTTTATTTTATGTTAATTTATTTAATGTCTGGAACAGGAAAAGCTACAGGAGACACATTTCTTGTTATGAAGAATGCCCATAACAAACACTGACAACAGAATACACAGGACAAATAATAGTGAAAAAATACATTAAGATATTAGAGCTGCAATTGAATCTTTTTCCAAAGCAATGTTGATAAAATGGCATTTTCACATTTTTATAATACCTTTTTTCATATTTATGAAAGTTTCAAAGTGTCAGGTCATTTAAAAGGAATTTGTTAACACAGGGAAGTCCCACGGACACAAAAATTCAAAAAGCAATTTTTCTACATACAGGGTAATGCCTTGGATATCATTTATATAACCATAATCCTGGGAGGATCTATACTGCCCAATGCATTTATAAGTGACATGGAGGTGGGACCCAGTATCAGATTCAGGATTTTACAATGGGGGGGGTGTAGGGGCGGTGTGCATACTTGATATTCATTTTTTTTATCCTTTACATTGTCTGCTATTACCTTCTTCATTACATTTTTGACAGATAATACAAATGTAATTGATAGTTTTGAATGTGTTTTTTATTACCATCAATAAATCAGACTTCAACAAAGTGAAACGCAGCAGCAGCAAGCAAGTAAGTTGCAATGGGAGGGGGGTGCAGTCATCCCCTTTGCCCTTCCCTAGATCTGCCACTGCTGGGACCAACAGCTGGATCACCAAGTTTGTTGATGACATCAAAATGAGAAGGGTAGTTGCATCACAGTAATAGAAATGCAGAAGTATCTGCAGAAAATTACCCATTTCTGGGGGCACAAGAACAAAAAGGGCCACCGCTCGAGATGCATCGTGATGTGGGTTAAAACTTAAAGAGCAGCTGACACCTTCAGGACAGCGTTAACAAACCATGCTGTTTAGACACAGTTCAGCTTGTGTTTCACATTAGTTCTGTGTTCCTTCTCCGCAATTTTTATGTTGGCGTGCTTGCGCAGCCAGCATCTTGAGGCAGTGGGGATTTGGAGGTGTGGTCGCTGTTGGGTGAATGCAGGACACGCATCAGTAGGTGCGTCCCTCATCCCCTAATCAGATGGCTTGCCGGCGCCACACCATGCATACTAATGTGGCGAGCACATCTAAGGAAAGGTCTGCTGCAATCCGAGCAAAGCTCGTCAGACAGAGGACCCTTCCTACGTGCTTGCCACATTGTCAGTATGGCGGGCGGCTGCCCAACTGCTAACTTCAGGGGTGCCCAATCCCCCTGCTGGTTTACTCTGGCTGCAAAGTATTTGCCGATGGGGAGCCCACTCCCCATCAGCATAAAGCATCCCCCCATGTCTTATATGCTATGGGGGGTGCCCAATCCCCTTCGGCTCTTGCCCCCCACTTTCTTTGTGTGTCAACAGGGGTGACCAATCCCCATCAGCATAAATTACCCCCCCTTTTGTTGTGTGCTGATGAGGGTGCCCAATCCCCTGTCGGCTGCAGCAACCCCCCAAACAGTTAGGTGCCACGCTGGGAGCCCACCCCAGGGTGCTAAGTCCCCTGAAAAAAAAAATGTCCTGCAATGTTTTTTTTTTCACTCTGTAACACCAAAACGGTCCCTCGTAGTCTCCCTACCCACCACCCGCACCCACCAGCTGCGTACCCTGCCACCCCACACACCCCCTTCACCCCGTAGTTACCTCCGGAGTCCAGTGCGATGATCTTCGGTGGACCAGGAACAAGTCTGCACTCTTCAAAGCCGACCGCGAACTGAGGAAATGCCGGTAAGCTGTATAATAGAATAAATAGGGTTTTTTTAAACTTTGATGCATATCTTGGGCATTTTGTGGAATTTTTGCACCAAATTTTCAACATGGGGTTTTGGGACCCCTCCTCACAAATTCTGTTACAGTTCTGATGTTAATCGGTCCCGAAAGATTATTTCGCAGTCACTGCGTGGATTCACCTATCTGGACTGATTAACGCAAGCACAGTGGCAGTGTTCATGAGGTGGGCAGTCAAAAAGCCTATGTTGCAAATCTGGTGGAAAAAAATCAAAAAAATTGCTGTTTTACAAGCGTGCGTTGTGCAGTGGGTCCACACGCTTGTAACTTCGCAAATTCGCAATAGTTTCATGCCTGATTTTCAACATTGTCATTTTTTCTACACCTTCTTGTGAACAGTACAGCTGTCATGTTTCACATCCTGGCCGAAATGTGATTCCACACTTCCGGTGCACAATACCGCGGTCGCTGTGGGAAATCTGTGTTTGGGGTAGATTCCGAAAATGACTGCTATACTGTTCATGAGCAGAGGTCCTACAATGCCTATGCTGAAAATTTGGTGATGATGCTCTATAACATGACTGTGTTACGAGCGTGCGTTGCGCAGTTTGCACGCACGCTTGTAAGCCGGCAAATTTATAATATTTTCACTCCAGACTTTCAACATTGCCATTGTTCTGCACCTCCTTGTGAACAGTACAGCTGTAATTTTTCACATCCTGACCAAAATGTATTTTCGCAGTTCCGGAGCAGAATAGTGCGGTCACTGTGGAACGTCCATGTTCGAGACACATTATGGAAATGACAATAACACTGTTCATTAGCAGAGGTCCTAAAATGCCTATGTTGAAAATTTGGGGCCGACAGTCCATACAATTAGTGTTTTACGAGCGTACGTACCATAGTTTGCATGCACGCTTGTGACTTCGTGCATTTGTAATATTTTCATTCTACATGTTCAAAATTGGCATTTTTCCACACCTCCTTATGAACAGTATAGCTGTCATCTTACATATCCTGCCTGAAATGTGTTTTCACATGTCCGGCGCAGAATCGCACGGTCGCTGTGTGAAATCAGATTTCGGGGCAGTTTGAGGAAATGATGATGACACTGTTCATGAGCAGAGGTTCTAAAATGCCTATGTTGAAAATTTGGTGCAGAAAGTCCAGAAAATGACTGTGCTGCAAGCATGCGTTGCGCAGTTTCTATGCAGCCTTGTGACTTTGTACATTTGCTATATTTTCATGCCACATTCTCACTACTGGCATTTGTGCACACCTCCTTATCAATAGTACAGCTGCCATTTTTCACAGTCTGTTCAAAACGTGTTCCCACAACTGTGGCACACAATGGCGTGCTCACTGTGGGAAATCACCTTTTGGGACACATTAACAAAATCACAGCATCACAGTACATGAGGGGAGGTCCCAAAATACCTATGTTGAAAATGTGGCTAAAAAACTCCCACAAATAATTTGGTTGCGGACGTCTGCTGTACAGTTTGTATACGTATTCATTGCTTCACCAATATTTCATATTGCCACTCCAGATTTTCAACGTTGCCATTTTTTTACGCCTCCTCAGGAACAATATAGCTGTCATTCTCCACATCCTGCCCAAAACTGTGTTTTCACCCCTCTGTCACCAAATGCCACAGCCTCTGTGCAAAACCACCTTTCAGCTAACAAAGTGATCGTGCCGCTTTTCATGAGGTGGCCTGACAAACAGCCCATGTTGAACATGTAGAGTGAAACTACCACTACACGCTTACAGTGTTAGGGTTTCCAACTGCAGCACCCCACCTGGTATGGACTGACAGACATCAGGGCTGTGACTTGGGATCATTGGATGTAATGCTCACACCATTTCACCACCCCCCCCACACACACCCACCCTGCAGCAACTGACAGGCATCATGGTGTGTCTTGCACTGTTCGGCCACAAACTTCACCCCACACTACTATACTGCACCCACGTCAGCGTATTTCCTTATGGAATGGGGTAAGTATAATGCCCAAAGACCACAACGCACACCATGACACTTGTCAATGTCTATAGGGTAGGGTGAGGTACAATGGCATGAGCACTATACCTGATGACCCAAAGGCACACCCCACTGCCTGTTGCTCTCTACAGGGTGGGGGTGGGGTTGGTGCCACTTCAGTACTTTGCTGCCATCCTATTATACGTCTCTAGCTCCGCCACTGCCACTGCCAATACCAATGCCAGTGCGACAACATTCTGCATTGACAAATGCTCGTTATTACTGAGGTCATTTGCATTAAAACAAAATCTTTGTTCCTGAAGAGTTCATCTATCCCTGTTGCTTTCTCCCTACCTAAGGTCATAATGCACTGCTTGTGACATCACAGTCACTCTGACAGTGACACATTGTGATGTCACAACAGAAGATTATGACTTGAAGTAAGGAGTAAGCTATAGAGGCAGATGAACTCTAAGGGAACTAAGGGATAAAGATCATGTAGTCATGCAAATTTGCTCAGTAATATATAATGGGGAAGAGGAATATATAAAATATATATGGGATTCAAGCTAAATTGTACAGAACCTAATTACTGTGTTTTTCAAAGTTTTCTTTGAGACATCAGCAGCTCTTTAATGCAGGAAAACAACAAAACCGCTCACTGAAGAAAATGCTCAGCAAAGTTAAATGACTGCTCCAGAAGTTGAATGTGCCATACGTAGGTGAGACTCCCAGAGTGTTTTCCTGTTTCTGGGGGCCTTTAACCTCCAATGGGGATGGGGTCATCTTCAGTGTGAACCAGGGACAGTGGTAGGGGTCCAACAGCAAGGGTCCAATTAGACCCACCAGTACAGAAAATGTGGGTCAAAACTTAACTTTTCCAGTCCAAAATGTAAGGCTCCAAAATAGCACCACAATTCTACATTTTTAACAGTGTTCAAAGCAGTTTTTACCCTGCTAGGCCACAGGCACACATTTACATATATGCACGCAGATGCGCCCACGCATGCGCACACACACACACACACACACATATGCACGCACTGTACATGAACAGTCACAGAAATTAAACTCAAAATTTCGGTTGCTTGTACAAATTGTCCAAGACAAAAGCATGCTCACCACCTCACAGAACAAGCAGTGTCCCTCATGACGACACTACTTGCCGCATTGTTTCACTATCTGAATGTCTAGCACTTCACCATTACTCAAACCACAACTGCAAACTCCTAAACTTAAGCCACAGCAGCTCTAGTTTTCTTCCCATGGCACTTGATGTTGGAGCAAGTTAAGCAGCTGGTTTGGTGTTGGAAGTTCCCACACAAAACCAGTTGCTCAACTTGCCCCAACATCCTTGCAGCACCAGCCCATAGCAGCCCCAATTCCACATTCTACCCGCAAAACCAACCCTTACCGACCACAGGGCACAAAGGCATGCACAGCCCAAGTCAAGAACGAATTCAACATAATGGTACTCACTCTTGTTAGTGGTGGTAACAGAAACTTAACAGCTGCCAGTAGCAAAAGAGGTAGACCATGGAAAATGAATCACTTGCAAAAATAAGTCGCAGTTGAAGGTCTACACTGCAGTATAGACAGGAACAGACACTGGCTAGGTGCCAAAGTGTCAGTTGTTATCATCTATTTTGCTGAGTGGACCTTGAATAAAGATTTATTTCTGCAAGCAGTTTGATTTCCGGTATGTACCTTTTCCTGCTGTTGACAGCTATTAATTTTCTGTTACCACTACAGTCTGCCTACTCATACCTCAATTCTTTCTCTCTCTCTCTCTCTGTCCCTCTCTTAATCAGTTATGCACCATTAGCTGGGACAGGCCTGGTAAGGACAATTTACAAACATGAGAAACGTGTCTCAGGGCAGACAGGCACAGTGCACATAGACCATGTAAACCTGCACCAGCCACACCAGTAACAGCCACCCAACAACTTCAATCAACCACCCACCTTCTCTGCACCAAGGGCAGATCAGCATTCATTGCCACTCCCTGCTGTTCTTCTAGAGCCAACATTGTCCATTGTCTCTTTTGGCGCTGGCTGCAGTGAAGATGGCGACCACTGGCCACATCCAAACTGCTACTGCAGGCCACCACATGGGGTAAAACACTCTGGAAGAGGGTGGGCTAAGGCCAGCATTCAGTGACAAATATTGGATGTGCCAGGCACTGTGCAGCCAGACCACACCAATCAGCTGCCCTTGGCAACTCCACTCCTTCCTCTCTCAGACCACCTGCACAGATGATCTGCTCCAACTGAAGGGAGCCCAACACAAAAAAATCACAGACATGCAATCACATCGAGTACACAAGAGGAAAGGGGACACAGCACACATACAGTTCACACAACACACAGGCAGGCCACTGAGAATGCTTGTCTGAGCAGACATGCATGTTCACGAGGAGCATATCCAAAAACAAACCAGCATGTTTTTTCCTCTGTGGGCGCACGTTAGTGCAGTCATTGGTATGAACGTCAAGGAGTCAGTGGGAGGCAGTGACCACAACAAAGTTAATTTCTCCCTGGTGATAGGAAGACTATCAAAAAGAAAATCACACTTGAGTAGATCAGGGGGGATGAAGTACCAGGGATGGATAATCCCCACATAACACAACAAAAGGAACAGGGCTGCACTCTTCTGAAACCAACTGCTGCAGAGTTTGAGAGTGGCAAATGGGGGCTACATGTCCCGGGTGACTGGCCTGAGTTTTGAGAGTTTTGTGTAAGTCCTGTGTAGATGACTAAAATTGTCAGTAGCACATTTCTGGAGTTTCCATTTGCTTTTCTCAAACTCTGCAACATTTGTTTTCAAAGAAGCGCAGCACCATTACTTCTGTTGTGTTGCTAGGAAGACTAGCCAGGCCTCAGCTTTCTGGACTTGAAACTTCAGAATGGAGGATTTTGCTAAAATGAATGATCTGGTAACCAAGGGTCTGGGGCACCTGCATGAGGCTGGCGATGAAGAGCACATGTTGGGTTTGTTGATGAACGTGCTCAAAGCTTCTATGGAGGTCTGAATCCCAGCAAGTAGTAAAGAGAAAAGGGCCACAAAGTGGCCCCCTGTCTCAATAGAGAGCTACAATAATTGATAAACAAAAAGAGGGTCTATACTAGAAAGAGATGGGTTGTCTCCAGGCAGGAGAGGAGTACAGAGCAGCACTGTGGGACTGAATACATTAAAGTTCAGGAAGCCAAGGAGGGGCTGTAAGCCAGGATAGCAGCTGTAGGAGCTGGGGACAACACCAGTGTTCCTCAAGCATAGAGAGGAAGAGATGAGGCCCCTGAATACAGGGGAAAGGGGCAGAAACCTGAGAGAATTAAGCAATAATGACTGAGAAGCCAGTCATTTCCAAGGGATTAATGACTGGTTGAGGGGGTTGGTGGCCTGAAGTACAGCACAGGGCCACCTCTCTCCAGCCGGTCATTAATCTAAGGAAATTACTGGCTTTGGCATTCGATTGTGATTATAAGTTAAATCACAATAACAACTTTCATTTTAACCATTTTTTTATACTTACTTTCAGACTGTGAGTGGAGTGGCATGAGCCATGTGTGCTGCACAGCATCAGTTGGCAACTGGATTGATCATTTCTAAGATGATAAATGACTGATCCAGTAGCCAATCAGGAGCCTCACTTAACTCATGAATGTTCAATGAGGCATATAATCTGAGGCAATGGCTGAGATACTGAATAAATACTTGGCTTCGGTGTTCACCAGAGGGCTCCCCAGAGGGTTGGTGCTTTTCTGGAGGGTGCATGGCAAGAGTAACCATAATGCGGCCTAAGAACATCATACTTGCCCTGGTAGCCGACTACCTGGTGAAGATCATCAATGCCAGACAGCTACTCACATTCCCAAGATCTGCATTTCAGAGGAGCACACTGTAAAGATCACTGACAGCAGTACCGTGAACTGCACTAAATACAGAGATTTCTGCACAGGATCTGATCCAGTAGTTAGGGTACATTTGTTTGATGTTTGGGATGCGAGTAGCCATCTGCCCTTATGGTATTGATAAATACTTTTGGTAGAGCACCACGTAATCTTGGACGCAGCAGCTCATTAATTTCCTCTGGGGAAGATCACACCAGGTAAATCCCAAAGAAGAGAACATGACACACCCCAGGATCACAGTGGAGCTAAAGGTTCAGTTGATGGACCCCCTTGCTGTAATTTTTCATGAGTCTATCCAGACGGCTGTAGTCCCAGAGGAATGAAAAGTGGATACCGTGGTCCCTTTCTTCAAAAAGGAGGAAGGTCAGATTGTGACAACAACAAGCCACTCAGCTGACATCAGTGCAGGCGAAGGTCCTGGAAGTCATTATCAAGGAAAGAATAATGGAGTTGAGGCCAAGGATACTGCTCCCTCAGATTAAGGTTTTATGCAGGGAAGATCATGCCAAAGTAACCTGATCTTCTCTTTGGGGGGAGGGATGTAAGGGGGGAAGGGCAGGACCATAGACATAGTCAATATGGATTTCAGCAATGCCTTTAACACTGTGGCACAAACTTCTGGGCAAGGTATAGAGGACAGTGTATGAGCAGTCATACACAACAAGGATGTTTTTCACTCGAGAGGTTTCCGCGGTGACAGGATACCTTAAGAGTGTAGCTCAAGAGGTATTATTACCATGGAAACCTTGAGAGAGAAAAAATATCAGTGTTGTGTATGATTGCTCATACACTGTCTTTTATAGTGTATGGGCAACCATAGATTGACGTCCATGTCCTTACTTTTCTGTATTTTTGTCAGTGCCGCTCTCTTTTGGGTCCAGCTCTCACTGCCAAGACTGTTCATGTTCAGCAGAGGTTCACGTAACGCGCATACACGCAGTCATTCGAAGTAGTTGTGCTGCAGTAGCTACTTAGCTAGTGCAGCACAACAAAGACTATGACCTAGGTGCTGCAGTACAACAATGTTGTTCTAGGGATGGATTTCCATGTAGAACAATGTTCCACCATACACTATATGCCAGTATGGTGTACCCAAGGTATACACAACATGGACTGCTAACTGGCTAGAGAGCAGAAAGCAGAGGGTGGTGGAGGACAGGCACTACTCTGAGTGCAGAGGGGTACTCAGTGGCATCCCTCAGGGATCAACTCTGGGGCTACTGCTGTTCAACATTTCATTAGTGATCTGGATACTGAAGTCTCCAGCAGGCTGCCTATGGTCACTGATGACACTAAGTAGGCCAGGTTGATGGACTCCAGTGAGAATGTGGACAGACTTCAGGAACAAGCTGCATGATTGGTTGGACTCTTGGAATCTCTGATTTAGTATAGCTAAAGCCAAGGTGCTACACTTGAGAAGTAAAACATAATAGACAATGGGCTGAAGCATGACAAGCCATGTCTGGCCAATCATGGGTTGGGGGGGTGCATCAAAAGGAGGTGACCAACAGGTCAGGGGTGTTAATCCTGTTACTTTTCAAGGCCATAGTCAGGCTCCAGCTGGAGTACTGATGCCGATTTGGACTCCCTAACAACAGAAAGGACACTGAGGCAGTCAAAAGAGTGCAACACTGGGCCACCAGAATAAAAAGAGGGGGGCAACAGCTAAGAGGCTGGTCAAGTTTAACGTGTTCTCCTTGGAGAAAAGGAATCTTAACGGGGGAGGAGTTGCCTTCTCCTATTTTCTGTAAGCCCCCCCCTCCCAGCGTCTAGTGGTATTAGGTAAAAACTTAGGGGTGGGGCACTTGCAGCCAGAAACACTGTCCCAGAAATTAACTTGTTACCTGGGTTCCCGATGAGAGGTCTTCAGTGGGGTGCAGGCATTTCCCAGCAGCAGGGTAACAACAGATGTGGGGGCAAGCTTGTTTAATTCAATCATAAAGTGCCATAATTAAATCCATTGTCCACTCAGGAATAAAAGAAGGAAATAAATTATTTAACTGTGCAAATCTGATCAAGTCACTCCATGGAGTGTGGAGTGCAAATCAATGATGGGTAACCTTCTGGGCACAAAGCCCAATACAGTCTGCAGCAACTTTCATTTCCCAAATGTTTTCACTACAGTGTGCCCTCAGAATCAAAAAGGCTCTGTGAACCCTAGCAGCAGCAACGTTTCATGGGCCGAAACAAGGCCCCAAAAAGTAACTTTTCTCCAGCATTTCTCCTGCACAAACTTACTTTTCACCTCTTAATTTTACTAGGCACGCTGGCCATTCATCACACATACAGCTACCAAATTTAGAGTAACTGGAAACACTGTGGTACTCCCTGCACTGGTGGTTCGAATCTGGAGCACTCCAAAGATGGTCTGTCCTAAGCAAATAAAGACCCACAAAGAAACAGCCAAGTCCCCTCTATCTGAAGCCAATGCAGCTCTGAGCATCCAAGGGCAACATAGTCTCTGCAGGGCCCTGGCGATCCCAGAGACCTGTGCACTTTCCCCTTATAGCCACAGGACAGACCTACTGCATTACCTCTGGCCACAGTTGGGACCATTCCACACAGTAGCAGGAGTCTGAGTTAGAGTTCTTTGTCCTTTGCCCTGACAACACCCCTCCAGCTGGGTACTACCTGAATACCGTACCTTACCTCCCCAACTGGTGTAGCTGAGAGCTGCAAGGGGAGACTGATTCTGCATTGAACTGACCTGGAGACCTTCAGGACTAAGACACTGACTCTACAAGAAAGGACATTGACACTTGGATCGATGAAAAAAGAAGGTAAATCTTATTAAAATTGTGAAAAAGTAGCTTGTACCCCCTCAAATGGTAAAACACACCTTTTGGATAAAATTCGGACACATGAAACATAAAATTGCAGTTGAATAAACACTTTTATTTTTCTTTTCCCAGCAGGGCTTACCACCCCACCACACTTTCCCTGGAAACTGCAGGCACACACACACCACCCACCAGCCCTCCAGAATACAAAATAGTCCCAGGATAAGCGCCCTCCCTGGCATTGATCCCTGAGCTTGTTTACACTGTAGCCTTAAGGGCGAGCAGTGGCTACTAGGCCTTATCCCACCTAAGTCAGCCCACTGACCCCTTACACCAGATACCCACCCTGGTATCTACATACACAGTTGCACTTGCTTAAATCATTTAACATTTCTCTACAGCAGATAAACACCTTTAGCAGTTAGGAAAAAAGTGGCATAAAACAAGTCACATACTAGTACATTAAAAGCTAGGACATTTTCACCCCTCAGTTCTTGACATTTTCAGTCCTTCAGATGACAAAAGTCTTTTAGATGGAGAAGGATTGAGGTAAATTACTTTCACTTTAATGTCACTTGACTTTTAAAATAGTTCCCAAAATTGTAGCAATAAGTTTTTACAATACCACATTCCTTGGATTACTTGAAGAAATCTTTTGATGAAAATTTCTGTAAAATTCTTCTAAGGACCCCCTGGAGCAAGCAGCTGTGGTGATGAAAAACTAGAGAAGTGATGAATTCTTCAGGTTGCAGCTTTTTTCTGAGAGGAAAGCTTGGTACATCTGGATCATCAGGCACTTGAAGCAGCAGGCTCTCTGTTCTCTCCCTGATCTCACTCACTACCCTATCTGACCCTACACTGGGATACAGGTGATCCCCTAATCCTATTATTTTACTTTAACTGAGGGCTGTCCCCAGGCCCTGTCACTACAACAGGCTCCTTCTGACTGGACACCCACTTGGCTTGAGTCCGTCCTTCTTGGTCACTCTCCCTGCTTAAACTCCCTGCACACTGGCTGTGCAGCTACTTTTATGCCCACAACTAATTTACATATGTTAACTTCTGGTCATTGAGTGGATACTGACCTGTCCACCTGGTGGTGGCACTCTCTTTCCACTGAGGTACGCATCGTGTCTGAAAAATTGAGGAAAAGGGGTCTTTTTCAAAGTGAAGATGTGGATGCTTGCCTCCTTGTATTTCTTAGAGTAGTGTTTTTTGGTTTCCTGCAATGTGGCTCCTTGTTTTGTTATGATTAGGGGTGTGCTGGTGAAGAGCTGGGAGAGGAGGACAAGTGATAATTCAGGATGTGTTGTGTTTGCTGTGCTCCTCTTCCTGGATTCTCTTCCTTTGATCTTCACTGTGTGGGTGCTTTCCTGAGTGTTATACAGTAAGTTAAAGAAGTGAAGGTGGTGTGGATTACACAGGAAGGACACAGCCCCCGGACATAGCAAACCGCGAGCAAATCAAACACTGTTATGTCTCCCCCACATGCCGCTATCATGTCTGCTTAGGAAAATGTTTTACACCTTTGCATGCCTTCCCAGCAGGCTTTCTAGTTTGTTTCTCTGGTTTGTTGCTTATTACTCCGGTTAGTGCTTCACCGGGTTGCTTCAGTTCCCACTTCAGTTGATCCCCCAGCTGCAGAGCTGTGCAGACCCCACCCCCAAGATCCTGAATCCTAGGCCCAAATCATTCCCAACACCTTCCCAGAATTGGACCAGAAACTCAACCAGAATCCTCCCAACTTTCTTTGGGCTGTGGCCTGGGGTGGCAGAACCCGGAGGAGAAGACCCCGCAGAAGACTTCCGAGAAGAGGCAGAAGACCGTCATCACCAGGATCATCCTGGACCAGTGGCTGGACCATCACCCAAAGGTGTCGTGCAGTGTATGCCCACGGTGTGTGGTGGACCCCGTGAGACCCGACCGGAACCTCGACTAGTAACAGACTCCCTAAGTGGCAAAGCAAAAGGTAAATATCTGCTACACTACAGGCTGCACTATTAGTATGCGATTGGTCTATTTTTAATGTGGATTTTTTTGGGGGTGGGGGTTGTTTTAAGTTGCTTGAGAACCAGACTGGGAAGTTGTACCATGATGCTTGTTCCCGGCACCTGCTTAAACAGAGACAATGTAGTGAATCAAGCTAGTTCCTCCACTGTATGAGCCCCATGATGTTTAGCTGCAGGGTAACAAGCAGTTTAGATGTAACTGACATATTTTTAATTTTGTGGTTCAAATATTGTGTTTTAATTTAGGTTTATCTTTAAAAAATATCATGAGCATGTGAGTCCCCTCTTGACCTCCCTAACCTCCCTTAATATTATAGCAGTTACACAATTATGGGTGAAATTACCACCAATTTAATATGTTTTTTGGGAGGTGGTATGGAGGGCGATAATGACAGATGCCCGGACAGATATGTGAACATATATTTTCCAAAATTTTTCCTAATGGTATGAAGGGGACTGAGTGAATCTGGGAGGGGGAAGGGGGGAGAGAATAAAGCCCAGACTCAAGCACGCCCTGCCCAGAAGCCCTGTAAGCAGTCTAGTTCTTTCACTATGTGAGCCCATGTGAATTTAAACAGCAGGGTAACATGCCATTTAAATATAACTCGTTTAAAGCTGGAAATTCAATAAAACTTATTAACTTCAGATACATCTCATTTATTTTGAACTTCATGGTTCATATGTGGTAATTCAACTGTGGCTTTTTTTTAAAATGACATGAACATACGAGTCCCCTCTTGACCTCGTGACCTCTCATGATAGCTAAGTCCATATAATATATTATCTGTGGATGGCATGGAGGGGTGCTAAGGACAGATGTATGAAACATTAGTTAAAATTGGTGGTGCTCCCTTTTTTTGCTAAAAGTAGTTCTGTAAGACATTGAGTGCTGTCCATGAAAACATCATGAAGGTATCAAAATAAGAAGACTTATGCGGTGTGGGTTAAAATAAGCAATGTAGGCTAAGGAGGCAAGCTTAATTTGTTAAACCTAGGATTTTTATGAACTGTGTGATTTGTAAGGCACTTTGGAGGAGGATGATTGACACACACAGGCTGCTTATAGAGGGACACTGGCTTTAGAGTTTGTGCTGCCGGAGCCAAGTCAGACCAGAGGCAGCATGGATTTTCAGAGAGAAGATCATGTCAGACAAATCTGATAGATTTTGATGGGGTGAACAAGGAATTACATCAAAGAGGAGTGATGAATGTGGCCTATCTGGATTTCAGTAAGGCTTCTGACACCATTTCACATAATATACTATTGCGCAAGCTGGGTATAAAAATTGTAAACTGGGTTAGAATTTGGTTTAGGAATAGGTGACAGAGGCTGGTAGCAAACAGAGTTCACTCCAAGGAAGGGAGGATGATGAGGGAGGTATCTCAGGGATCAGTACTGGACCTGGCCCTCTTTAATGTCTTTATAAGTGAAATTGCAAAGGAGCAGGAAGGGAAGGGAAGGTTTGACCATACATGATTTTACCAAGATCAGCAGCAGGATGGAAAAGTATGAGCAGAGACCTTAGAAGACTTGAACAGTGGTCAGGGGTATGGTGGCTGGGTTTCAACACAAAAATGTAAATTTATGCAATTGGGACACAGAAATCCAGGGGCAGAGTACAAAATGGGTGAAATGATATTGACAACAATAAGAAAGCACACATTCAAAAAATGTAAACAAGTTTTACATACCGTTGTTTACTTAAGCAATAATGCCCGACAGGTTGTGTGTCATGCTGGGATAACGTCATGCCTCAGGTGGTTGGGCACGAGGCCGCAGGCTGAGTATGTCCAATGACTGAGGCGTGACATTATCTCAAACGATATACAGCCTGGGGGGCATTATTGCTATTATACAATGGTTCGTTGTTACACAGAATAAAAAAAATCATTTTAAGGATGTTTTTGTGTGGAAAAATATTTATGTTTTTTAAGAGAAGATAAAACAATCAATCAAAAGCTCCATTAAACAATCAATCAAAAGCTCCATAAAATGCTCATCTGCAGGTTCACAGTGAGGCTGAGACTAGACCCGTGATGTTGTTCTGGGATAACATCATGGGTCCATCCAAAGACTGACCAATCAGAGACCAGGATTTTTTCTTGCCGTTGTATAATGTTTGACAGTATTATGTGTACATCTGATGCAAACTCATAATCATGTCCCTCACTTGAAGTGGAAGGAGGGGTCAAGGCTGTAACTGACTCCTTGTTTTTGTGTTAAAGGGGTCAATTTTTTAACAGCAAAAACAAGGAAAGGGGTCATTTCTAAAATGTCCAGATGAGCATGGGTATTACTTTTTTCAGAGAGTGCCACCACCGGGCTTGTCCAGGGGCTCAGCATCAATCACATTCCTTTCTGCAGCAGCATAAGCCACAATGGAATACATCATTTTTGAAATCCAGCTGCCTTCTCCAACATTCTAAGGCTTCCCTTTTTTCCTTATTTTGAGTCCCATTTATGTACACATTCACTTTTGACATAAAAATAAACGTTTTCTCTATGTTTAAGCATGTTCTCATTGCTTTAGCTGGAAAGCTTACATCTCTAGCTCTCTCCTAAACTTTTTCTGTAAAAACTGACTCACAGGAAACCTAAGTCGCTAAGGCTTGAACATGTCTGGCATTGAAGTTTTGAATAACACAATTCTGAGCATTTTTTACTTCACTTTTCTTCAGAAACAGAAGTTTTTCCTTTAAGTACACTGAGCACAACAGTTTGTTTTTTTGAGTTAAAATTGAATACTCGCTGGCCTGCTGGACCAGTAGTAGCACTACTGCTTGTGGTGCCAGTGACCCAGGGCCAGGAGCGACCATGGGAACTGGAGGGTTGGCTAGAGGGGGGGAGGAGGACTGAGTGTCCCATGGTCTGCTCTTCTCCTCTAGGGAGGGTGGGGAGAATGGACTGCTGTGCTACTGGATCCTAGCAGTGGCTGAGGGCTGGTGCACTGAGTGGTCAGAACAGGGGGTCGATGTGGGCAGACATCAGACATGCAGTGCTCGGAAGAGTTCACAGCAGTGTCATTGATGTTACTGCATGCCCACACTGTTGGGTCAAAAGGGGTATAGAAAAAAAACAATCATCCGGCACGCATGAAGGTTGTCCTCATTGGCGCTGCACCAGACACCGTCAGGCTGCTCCCTCCAAGAGTGGACCCTGGGTCTTCAGTGGTGTGTGGGGTACATACCCACTGCATTGCGGCTTGTGACATGGAATGGATGAGGGGGTCAAGCATGGGCACTGCATCCAGTGCGATGCCGAGGGGTCGGCTGGATAGGGGCACCATAGGACCACCACCCACTGAGGAGGTGTAAAAACACAAGCAAAAAAAAATTTTATTACTCATTTTTCCCATGCTTAGCTCCACCTCTTGTGTAACTGTATGCATGGATTATACCTGACTAGGACCCACTTTCCCTAAAAATGTTAGTGACTCCTTCAATTTAAACATTTCACCAATGACAATATTATTCCTTTATACAGCATAGTATTCTTTATGGGTTTGCCATGTTTGGGGTGATTTGGACAAAAAATGTCTTGGCAGCATGAATTTAAAGTTTAATGATGCCTCTTGTATGCATTCTCTGTCTGTGTGCGAACATTTGCAGAGAGCCATTTTATTAAAATGCTCCATTTTAGGTTGCTGGCATATCTACATTTCTTTAGTAAAATTAGTCTACCCCCAGGATTCTCATTAACTCCTTCATGGCTTCATTTATGTTATTAGATAGGTTCTGTATGTGCTTTTCATGTAATACACTTACCATGTGCTCTCATTGAATCCTGTGGAAAAAAAAGAAAATGGCTCCTAGTGAGCTTTTACACATTTAACCTCCATTTTTTCCTCAGGCTTCTCAGAGCCTCCATTACAGACTAAGCCCAATTTGTTTTATTCATTTGTGGCAAGCCAGTCACAAAGTCCATTTCCCCTGGCACTCATTGTCTTTCCTTTAGAGGCAAACACTATTTGGTTGATCCTGCTTGTGAGATGAGTGTCTACCTCTACTACTCCATCTTGCAGTACTGCAAAGCAGCTAGGCCACAGCCTGACTCACAACTGAGGTCAAAGTAGAGGAGTGGCCATTGCAACGATCATGGGGATTCCTTCCAAGCACTCAGCTGACTGTGGAGCTGACAATCAGCTGCTCACACTCCCTGCTGCTCTCTCAAATGCTGTAGTGCTTGTAGTTTGCCCTATCTCAGCTTATAAACTTCCTAAGATTACTATTGTGGTGTAGCCCCCTGTCTAGACCAGTGGATGGGTCTCTCAGACAGTATGTGACCTCAGAACATTTTCTAACAACAACATATGGTCCTTCCCACTTTCTAGCAAGCTTTCTAGAAAAGAGCTTTGTCTGATTGTGGATGACTTCATAACAATACCTCTTCTCCACAGTCCAGAGTTACATCTCTCTTATTTTGATCATAGTACTGCATCTGGTGTCTCTGGGCATTGTCCATATTTCATTTGGCAATTTCCCAGCACTTTTGCAGATTGTCTTTTAAAGTCTTTGCATATTCCGGTGTGGCTTCTAGCATATCTCTTTCTCCTGACAATTGTCTTGTCAATGGGTAGTATTACTTCTTGTCCATACTTTAATAAAGCTGAGCTACATCCCATAGAATCTTGTACTGCACTTCGTAAGGCCAATGACATCCTTGGTACATACTGAACCCATCTAGGTTGTCATGAAGATGTGGTTGTAAGTAAGTTTTGATATTTCTGTTAGTTCTCTCAGTCCAGTTACTTTGCAGATGGTATGGTGTTGTGTAGAGTAGCTTGACTCCCCAAGCTTTACAGAATTGTTCCCATTGTTCAGACCTGAACTGCAGTCCACTGTCAATTACAATGGGTTTTTGAATTCCCCATCAGCAAAATATTTCCATTTCCATTTTCTGCAGCAAGACATCTGTATTGGTTCTGCATAAAGGAAAAGCTTCCACCCATTTGGTGAATTGGTCTGCAACTACCATGATGTACTCGTTCTCTATTTGTCTTTGGCAATGGTCCAACTAAATCTGTGGCAGTTGTTATTCACGATGCACTGGGATGATTTACAATTATTCGCTCAATCATTTTCTGGTTGCTTGACTTTGTCGTTTGACAAGTAATACGTGATTGTACATACTGTATCACATCCTGACACATTTTCAACCAATAAAATTGCACTCTTAACCTTTCCAACATTTTCTTTCTTACTTTCATATGTCTTGACATGATGCAATCGTGTATTAGTTCAAGGCATAAATTAGTGTCAGAGAGTTAATTAGCGGCCTTTGCTAATCAGAATGAAAAATGATTAGCAATCAGCCAGTTTTGATTAGAAGTTTTCTAAAATGGAAATTTCTATTTTAAACCATATAATTATTATTTATTACTGTATATATTAATAAAATAGACATTATATACATAGTTTTGAGACTGAATTTGCCATTTTGACCAAATTGTCAGCATAGCCTTGTTCCATTACCTCACCTCATCTACTCGGTGCAGAAAATTTTCCAGTCCCTGCCAAAGTGTGATTCTGCACAACTAAAATGCCATTCTGCATCACAGGTGCGGAAACACATTTGGCCAGGATTTGAAAAATGACAGTTGTGACATATATGAGGTGGGATAATAAAAAGGCCATGTAGAAAATCTGGTGTCAAAATACTTAACAATTCCAAAGTTACAAGGGTGCATAGTGAAATTGCAAGAAATGGTCATAACTCTGCCTGTTTTTCATACTTTGACCATACATTTTCAACATAGCCTTCTTATGACCCCCACCTCATGAACAATATAACTGTTGTTACACAAATCCTGCCCAAAAGGTGAATTCACCAGGTAACTGCTGAATCACCTTTTGGGCCGGAATTGCTTAATGACAGTTATATTGTTCATGAGGTGTGGTCCCCAAAAGACTATTTTGAAAATTTGGGGTTAATATCTCAAAAAATGACCGAGTTATGCACCAAAGTTGAAATCCCCATTGAAATACATAGGACTGCATTTACTTTAGTCCTCATACTGCAGTCGCCAGTTCCAGCAGCAAGACATGTCTTGGATTGGAGAGTGGCTTTTGAACCTCAGGCGAGTGAGGGTGTGTGGGGGTATATTAGGGGGTGTGGGGTGGTAGCTGTTGAGTGGGAGGTATGGGTATGAAGGAGGTACGATCGGTGAGGGAACTTTTTTTCTTTCTTGCAGGTTTAAAAAGAAGCATCATGGGCCATTTTCCTTTTTTTCCTTTTTTTTTTTTTTTTTTACAGACATACGTAAGACAGACTGGGGGATAGGGAGGGGGGATGCCACTAGACACCAAGGAATTATGAGGACAGGGATGGGTATGGTGCCACTAGACCACCAGGGAACTTTAATAAATCATACGGGGATCACAATCGGAGGGTGGGGGTGCCACTAGAAGAGCATATGGGGACAGCAATAGGCAGAGAGTTGGGGAGACACCAGGGAAATGAAAATAAAAAAGGGCATTCAATCAGAGGGTGGGGGGACACAACTAGACACCAGGGAAAATTAAAATAATTAGGGGGGCAGCCGATTTACATGATTAGCTGTCACTGCTAATCATGCAGACAATTGACTCACATTTCCTGATTCTTGAGTTGCAAATTGAGATGTGAACCAGCTTATTTTATTTTATCCCTTGCAGTTGCATAGCCTTCTCTCTCAGTATTTCTGGTAGGATTACTTTCCATTCCTCTGGATTCTTGGTACGTCATCTACCAACACACAGTGGTACTGCTGACTTGGCACTTTACATTTGGTGGATAAACTTTCAGTTTCTCCTCCTTTCTGGATTATCTCTACCAGCTTCTTCAGTTCCGGATCATTTCTCTGCACTCTTCCTACTTCTCTTCGGTTACACGGTAACAGTTGCTCTTTTCAATTGATTACAGGCTTGATAAGTCTTTCCAAACATGGGCTAGCAAACATTTTAATGTCTTGCAGAATATCTTCTGGCTCCATTGTGATTACGGTATAAATCTGGTGCTCATCAGACACAGGCTCCTCAGTAGACTCTGATACCTTTTCAGTTTCTTCCTCTTTTTCTTCCATCCTTTCTTGCGGTTTGTTTTCAGTCTTGTTACTTATTACTTTCTTATTTATGTCACTTACCATTTGCAGATCTCTGAGGATATCAGTTCCAATAATGACTTCAGTCATGGCTACATCAGAGATAATTACTCCCCATTTCCATGGGATATCCAGTATACTGAGATTATCTTCTCCATATCCCCATGGGCTATATGATTCTTCAGATGCTGATGTCAGTTCCATCTCTGACATCTTCTGGAAGCAGGCTTATAAGTCGATACTTTGCATTAGCATTGGTCTAGTGATTATGGAAGTAGTAGCACTGGTATCCATTAAACCTTGGATGATTATGTCTCCCAACTTGACTGGCAAATATATCAAATTTTAACTTGTGACTACAATTACTATCTCTGGCACTCTTTTTCTTCTGATACCTCCATCAGTTTTGGTTTCAACTTCTCCTTGTCTCTGGCTAGTGTAGCTGCTGCTCTGTTAGCATTTGGTTTGGTCTTTCCTTTTGGGACAATCTGCCATCTTGTGACCCATTTCATTACATCTGTAACATCTTAGTTCAGACTTGTCGTTTCTTCTAAGCAGATATGTCTGTTGCGTCAGTTTGACTGAACTATCTGGTACTGCGTTAGTTTGGGATTCGGGTCCTTTCTCCTGGAATCTCTCTTTACTTTCATATCTGTTGCCTTCAGCAGGTTTTGTTCGACTCAAATTTTCTTGCAGGGTTCTTCCTTTCTGGATAAGTTCTTTGATTGTTCTTGGCATTGTACATGTTAACAAATTCTGTAAATCTGGATGAAGAGTTCCGACAATAAATTCAGCAATTTCTCTTTCTTGAGCGCGGTGGTACAGTTGCTTATACGTGTCCCACTTATCCAAAACTAGCATATCAAGTTGATCTCTGTGCTTTTGCAGACAATCCAGCTCTCTCCATAAGTGCTATCTACTATGTGCCTTGTCAAAATATTCCAAGAACTGGGCTTTACACTGCCTCCAATCTTGTATTTGGTCCTACTTGTAACTTCACCATTTACTGGCAACACCTCAAACAGCTCCTTCAAAATGTTGTACTCACATATCTTCTGGCACTTGGGTTTGTTGTAAAGTACGCTCAAAAGTTTTGAGGAATTCAGACTCATCTTTTTTTTTCTCTCCACTGTACACTGGAAGATTTCCACCAATCCATGGTGCAACAATTGGAATTATGGGTGTCATAGCTCTGCAACATATTCTGCCTCCCTTGCAGAGTTTCTTGGGGTCCGCATCTTTTCACTGGGGAAAGGGAAATTAACCAGGAAAGGGAAATTGTTTAACCAGGAAAGGCACACTAAGCTGAAGCTTGTTTTCAGGTGCGATCCGGGAGCACAAGGAAGTTAAGTGACTTACTCAGAGTCACACAGTATGCAAGTGGGGGCTGTGGGATTCAGACCCAAGTCTCCAAGTTTCCAGATCAGTGCCCTTAACCACTATGCTATACTGGAGTTTCTGGTACTTCACAGCTTCTAGTTAATTTACAGTAGGAGTACTCTTTCGATCTGGCGTGACATTTAAATTCGGAAGACTATTCATGGCTTTGTCCATGAATACTTCCAGCTTCTGCTCCAAACATCCCTCTAACTTGCAACTCATACTCTTCTCAAATTCTTCGACATTGAATGATGTCTTTCCGATAGGCATTTCTCTGGCCAAACCTCTACCAAATCCTACAGGCATCATCATTATCTCTGCTAAAGGCAATTCAGTACTTCTTGGTATGAACTCTGGTGCTTCCACAGAAGGAAAATTCACTCTGACCCCCACAACTGGATTTAGATCATGTGCTCCCACTAAATCTCTAGGTCCCTCACACCAATCGAGCATTCCTGACAGTTGAGAATTCATAAGTCTTTTTCGTAAACCAATGACAGACTGAACTTTACAGCAGCCGAGGCCTACTAAAGTAAAGCCAACCTCACCACAACCTTTGTACTCACAGGTGATTTTGCAAAATATACACCCTGTTAGTATAAAGTGTAACATTTTTGGTATTTGGTTTGGCACTAAAGGTCCCCTTACCTTCTCCGTGGTCTGCCAGACCCATCTGCTGCTGCTGGTGAGGACCTCATCTGGACCGTGCGAATAACTGGACGGACACATAAAATAAAGAATACAGATTTATTCTCTGTGCTATAGATGTTCTCTTCATGGAGACAAGCCCCAGACTGACGATTTCTCTGACTGACTGACAGGCATACATGGCACTGCAAGTCAGTGCAATAATTAGCTATATGCAGGTTCTAAGTGTTCTTAAAGGGGTGGCAGCTTAACATTAAGCCCCATGCTCAATGTGTGCTTCACATCACCGCTGGAACAGTGAATGTGAGCACTACTTGAACAAGTAATAAACTATAAACAGTTGCTAAGTAATAAATATTTTTAAGTAAGTTTTAAGGCAAAAAACATTTTCATGCATTTCAAGGCATTACATTTAAACAGCACTCCACTGTAGGGGGGGGAGAATCCGGACTACACTGGGGACCATTCAGAGTAGCCCCAGAGGGAGGGGAACACCATAGCACTGGAAGCTTGGTCATGCCACAAGTGCTGAAGTGCATGGGAAGGGAAAGGGAAGAAAGGGAAGAGTAGCAGCTGGAGGATACCCAGAATGCAGGATCGCACTTGAAAAAACAGTTGCATAACAGTAATATTTACATGAACACAAGAAATGCCATGGACAGTAGATGAATGAGTCCCAAACCACACAAGCCCATTTCACAAAAGTTCAAGACCTCTGTCAACTTTTCCTGTGAGTGGGAATGGAGGCATGTGTAGATGGCAATAGTTCCTGACAGGATGGCGTCAGGTCATTAAAAGTGACCCAGGAGTTCTGCCCACTGTCAGTCTACACCACTTGACTCTATAAGTCCAGGATCCATTGACAGTCTTCTTTATTAAGATCTTCTCGATCTGATACACCACCAATGTGTGTACAGGAGAGTTCTGAGAAGAAGAAGAAGGCTGAGAAGAAGAGAAAGTCCCAGGCAAATCAGGCAAAATGGAATCTGGTAGGAGAGTTTCAGGAGTGGGAAGATCTGTAGGAACTAATTGCAAGTTGTCTGGAAGGATCTCAGCTTCAGAGAGTATGGCAGGCTCAAGCGCAGCTTCATTGTTAGGTGGACTGGGGTAGTCTGGAAGATTGTTACTCAGATACCCATGTTTCAGTTGGTTTATGTGGACTTTGTTGCGTACCAGATTTCCATCCAACTTGCATCACGGATGAACATGGATAGGATTAAGCTTTTTTATGATGTAGAAGGGACCAGCCCAGAGGGCGAAGCAGTTTCTTTGTGGTGCCCGGAACAAGGACAGGTCGGTACAAATATACAATGTCCCCAACAGAGAATGAAGGCTCATGTGACTTGGCTGCTGACATTTTCTGCATTGCAGATTTTCTCTGGCCCAATGTGGTGACTGCAACACGTCTGACAAGTTCAAGCTATTCTAGCACTGAAATAATGAAAAAGGAAGCTGACTTAGGAACTCCTAGCAGTGAGAGATCCCTGTCCAGTGGAGTTCTTGGCGACATCCATGGACTAAGAAGAATGGTGTGTACTCTGTATTGCCGACATAAAGGCTGGTATTGTAGGCAAACTGCACAAAGGGAATAAAACAGTCCCAGGTGTCTTGAGTCTCACCCAGGTACTTGGAAAGTGTGCTGAGAATGTTAGACAGCATTCTTTCAACTGTCTGTTGCATTATGGATGGCAATTTGTGGTATGTGTCTTTTTTATGTAAGAAGTTTGCATGTTTCTTGGACAATGATGGAAAGGTAGTTAGTGCCTCTGTCTGAATGTAGGTACGATGGGGTACTGTGATGACCAATGACTGTGTTGAGAAAGGGTAACCCATGAAGTGGGCGCATGAGGAAGGGCACCATCTGTTATGGCAACTCCTTCCCCGTGCAATCCACTCACGGCGATGGGAGGGTAGGGTAACCGGATCAGGGGTTGGGCAAACTAGGCGACTGAATGTCACTATACGTACGCACGCAGGGGGTGGGAGCGTGCACAGCAAGCAAGGGCTGGGAGGGGGTGGAGAGGCTGTAGGGGGTGGTGCTGGGATTGCTGTCCAAGTTGCATTGTGGCAGCAGGGATTGGTTACTGGCTGTGGTGGCTGAGGTACTGGGCTCATGTCTGGGCGCTGGTGGGATTTTTTTATTGCGCCCAGCCCCAACCTTTATTTTTGTCACTGCTTTAACCCCACCAACATGCACCCCTGGAGTTGAGAACTTAAGGGGGTGTGCGTTGAAACCCCTGTGAGGAGGGGTGGGGGTGCAGCCTCCCCACTGAAAGCAGTACAAAATTGTCCTGGTGCCATTGTTCTGGTGCGCCGGCGTTGTCAGAGTGCCAAAAATGTGTTTGTCACTCTGACTGAGTGATAACGGTGATCACCTTTAGTTATTCGCCGTTATCATATAGACCCTTGAGAAAGGCATTTGCCACAGTGGCAGCTTTAATGTCTTTTAGAGGATGAGTTCCAAACACTTCATTAGGTAGTCCACAAAAACAAGGATGTATTTGTTGGCAGAGTCAGAGCATGTTGATAAGGGCCCAAGAATGTCTGTGCTGACTCTTTGGAAGGGTTCAGTGGCTACAGGCATTGGAATGCTGTGTGCCTTTGTTGGTCTGGCAGGAGGCTTTCTTTGCGAGCAGGGCTGGCAGGATTTTACAAATCGAACAATGTCCCTGTTCATGTGAGGCCAGAAGAAGTGAAGCCTTCTCTTTTCAAGAGCTCTGTGTATTCCCATATGACCTCCAGAAAGTAGAGAGAAGAACTTGATTGATCAAAGAGGCTGGCAAAATTAGCTGTACATGACTTCTAGCCATGCAATGACCCTTGCCTTCCTTGGGCCAAATGTGAAAAAGCACACTGTCATTGAGGAAGTACTGTGAAGCAAAGAAAAGTACATCTTGGTGATGCTTTTTTGTTGCAGTAAGGTTCCAGACTCTAAGTAGGTGATTATGTCCGTAAATTGAGTATCAGTTCTTTGTTGCATTTTAGCAGTTGACAGGGACAGGTCAGATGTAGAGGAGATGAGAAGCTCTCCATTTGCTTGCAGTAACTGAGGATTTGTGTGTCTTTCTTAGAAGCAGTTGGTAGCAGCAAAGCAAAGCAACTTGAGGTGCTGTAGGAGTGTCCACAGGAAGCACATCCATGGCATGGAAAGAAAGAGCTTGTAAGCAAGATTCTTCATCTGTTGAGGATGATGCGGAGGGATATCATCTCCGGCTTATCCCATCAGCATTTGAGTGAACTTGATCTGGTCTGTACTGAATTTCAGAGTTGTAGTATTGCAGCATGGTGATCCATCGGGAAAACCTGCCTACTGGCTCCTTCATTTTAATAACCATCTGAGGGCAGTGTGATCAAAGATAGCTGTAAAGGAGGAGTAGCGAAGGCAGCAGTCAGATATCTTTATGGCAAATACCATGGCTAGACATTCTTTTTCTGTGATGCCATAGTTCTGCTCAGCTGAGGAATGAGAGCACCCAGCATATGATACAACACGTTCTTAAATTTGACAGAGCACAGTGCTCACTGCAAAGGAACTACTGTAGCATCTGAGTAGAGTTTAAAGGGTTGGTCAAACCTTGGGTAGGCCAATACTGGAGAAGAGATTGGGTTTTGTTTTAAGGTTGCAAAGGCCTCTTTACATTCAGGAGTCCATATATAGTCACATCCCTTTTTGGTGAGGGCATACAGAGAAGCTGCAATCTTGGCATAGTTGCAAATGAACTTTCGGTAGTAGCCAGACAAGCCCAGGAAAGCTTGAAGGTCTTTGAGATTGTTAGGCTCTGAATTTTCTTTGACTGGTAAGAGCTTGTCTGGATCTGGAGCGATGCCTTGAGAACTAACAACATCCCAGGTAATGAATCTGATGTTGTGCAAAACAACACTTTTCTGTGCGAAGTTTGAGATTGGCTTGTCTGAGACATTCGAACACTTCTTTGAGATGTTGGAGATGCTGTAGCAATCACATTGTCCAGGAAGACTAGACAAGATTTGCAAGAAAACCCACATAGTATGGCTTCCATAATACATTGGACTGTAGCTGGACTGTTCCGAAGACCCATAGGCAGACGTTTGAACTGAAAAGTCCCAAGTGGCAGTGCCATGCTGTGTATGGACAGGAAGCTGGATCAATGGAAACTTGATAAAACCCACTCTGAAGGTCTAGAGTGGTGAAGTAAGCTGGACTGGCTGCACCAAAACTTTCTAAGGCATCTTCGGTTGCAGGCAAGAGATGAGCTTCCTGCACCATGTAGGCATTGAGTTTTCTGTAGTCTACCACAAAGCGATACCCTTTATCTTTCTTAACCACCAGCAAGCAAGGTGCACCCCAGGGATTTGTAGATTCTTCGACAATGTCTTGGTCAAGCATGTCTTTGATTATGTCCTCAAGGACTTATTTCTGTTTGTGCCCCCACTTTGTAGGCTCGCCGACAGATTAATTTCTGGTTGGGCTGCACTTCAGTGGTGTCTTGCAGGATATCACAACATCCGTGCTTGTTATCTGGACCTACAAAGACATCTGAGTAACTCTCTAGGAATTTCAAAAGTTGTTGCTTTTCTGTTGGAGATGCTGGAAGTTTTGAAGAGGATATGTCACTGACTGAGGGGTAACTCTGTTGAAGCTGGAGTTGTCATGATAGTACTGACAGGACTGGAGTTGGTGGAACCAGGCTGAGGTTCTTGCATGAGATGAAGCTGGTCCCCTGAAGACAAGCAGACAAACTTTCTGATGCTGGCACCCTTTGAAATGATCACAGGCTCATCTGTGAAGTTGCAGCATTTTTGGAAGATGGCGCCACCATGTACCATCAATAAGGTGTTTCCTGGAAGGAGACCCGACAAATGCAGTGTAGGGATCCCATGACAATGCCAACACCTTGTGGAAGTGCTTCACCTCGAATCTTGGCAATCAAAACCATCTTTGACTGAGGAGGCACAGTGACTGTGTCTATAGCTGTAAGTTGCCTCCGAGGATCTAGTGACAGTTTATTTGAGGTAAAGTCTAGGATGGCTTTGTGAGCTTTGAGGAAGTCCAGGCCAAAGAATTATTGCAGGTTGAAGATCAGGCACTATGTAAAACTTGACAATAGATTGCTGTGAACCAAAGTGTAGCTTGAGATGGACCACGCCTGTGACAGGTACCGTAGATGTGCTTGCTGTGATAATGTACTTTAAGTCGACTGGAGAGACAGTAGATATGTGATGAATGCTTGGTTGTTCAGAATACTGCTGTTGATAATTGATATTTCTGCTCCAGTGTTGACCAAGGCATGCGTGGACCTATCTCCGATGGTTACAGGGACATAGTTGGCTAGGAGAGGTGACCTGATGACAGGTACTTTTGTCCCCAGAAGTGAGAATGTGCCTGGGATTGCAGTCGGAGGATGCATTTTTTTTGAATTGTGAGAGTCAGAGGGATGGTCAGTTGCTATGTTCCCCTGCCTAACAAAAGCCCCTAGTCTGTTGAGCGGTGCTCGTTTCCCTGATCCTGGGAGTAGTTGCGGTTATCATGTTGATTGCATTGTGGTAGGAGTCCTTGGTTCTCTTCAGTCCTGTTGTAATACTTTAGCTTTTGGCAGACAGAGGCAGTGTGTCCTCTGAATCCACACCACCGGCAGGTTACAGGCTCTCGTGAAGACGGAGGTGGATCAGGTCACTGTCGTGGTGGTTGCATAGTGTTGACAGAATTTGCAGAGGAGGCAGTTGAACTGATGTGTAAAGTATTGACAGTTGGAATAAGCTTGTCCATCATTGCTTGTTGCTGTTGGACACGTGGTGAGTGCAGCCAGCTGTGAGGTATGGAGCACCTGAGCACTGGCAGACTGAAACACTGAGATGAACTCTTGGGCTAGTCGTGCAGCTTGAATGGTGTCTGTCCAGGTGGTTGACTTTTGCTGTATGACATAGGTACGAAATTGAGGAAGCAATCCCCAGACAAAGGCTGTTACTTGATCTTTCTCTGTTTTCTGTAGGTGTTTGCAGTGAGACTCAATGTCCACTATGAAGGCTTCAAGAGATTCAGTGGGTTGCATGGTACGTTCCCACAGCTGTTGCTCCAATAAGCAGGGTGAGTGTGCTTGAAGAAAACGGTGTTTGAAAGTTGTATACAGGGTGGCAGTGTCTCCTTTGACTTGTTCTGAAAGTCTGTTGAACCAGGAAATGGCAGTCCCTCTCAGAGGCAAGCGCAAGGCATTGGAGATGCACAAGGGATCAGTCCAACCATTGAAAGAAATCCATGCTGGGAATTGTTCCAGTCAGTCGACAGTGTCTTCATGGGGCAAGGCTGAGAAGGGTACTGGTTGTAGGCTGATATGAACTGTGGACTATGATGAAATAGCTTTAATGTAGGCCAGGACATCTTGAATGGCTTGCATAGCTGGTGTTCCTTGAGCTGAGATGGACGACTGGATGTCATGCAGGATTGTTTCAATTTTGTAGCCCGACACCCTTGAGGTGGGTGAAGGTAGAACTCCGGATGCTCCAGCACCCATATCTGTGTCATCGTCAAACATTATGGTTGGAGATGAGCTTCATTTCACCAAGCAAAGGTAGTATGGGTGAGAAGGAGTTGCCATCATGCAGGAGATGGGACGTCGGGTTGTGGATGAAGTGCCTAGCACAAATAATTTTTGTAGACAAAGTACAAATTTTTGTAGCAACGTTCATCAAATGACATCTTAATAAAGAATTCCCACTCAATGCTGTGTTGTTTGTTATTTACATAAAGGTTTCATTGCAAATATCAGTTATTTGTTGCAGAGGCCATTCATTTCCATAGGATTGCCATTGATTTCAATGGAGTGAGGTCAATTTGTGCCTTTCACAACATGGCCACTGAACTTTTACAAACAGTTCCTATATTTTGACTGGCCTGACTATAGCAAGATGGCTGCGGGGGGTGGGGATTAAGGATCACTTCTTTCTTGTTGTATTGTGCTGACAAGATGGACAACTTCTTCCATGAGGTTGCTGTGCTTACTGCAACACTGTCCAAAATGGTGATTGCCATGTTTCTCTGCTTCTTCCCTAACTGAAAATGGTGGGAGTTTTGTGGTGAGTGGCACACAATGCTGGGTAATTTTTGTTTTCTTTGACTTCTCCTTTGTTACGTTCGCTTGCGCACATGCGCAAGGAATGTTTTGGGAGAGTAGCACTCTTTGGAGGTGTGCCTCTCCCGTTAAATCCACTGCTCAGTTGAGCAGGCGTGGAGATCCTGCACCAATGGGTGCGGGAGCTGTGTATGACAGTGGTGGTCTTCACTTCAAAGACCACCGCTGTGTATGCCGAGCATGTCGCACCCAGTCACACCCCCGTGCCACCCGCGTGCGGCCCCCAAATCTTTGCTGCCATGCTGGGAGCCCACCCCAGTGTGGCAAGCGTCCTCGTTGTTTGCCGGCGGGGTGCCCAATCCCCGTCGGCTCCGGCCCCAAGCCATCCTTCTGCCATGCTGGTAGCCCACCCCAGCATGGCAAAGCGTCCGTCATCAATTAAAAAACAAAAACCTGTAAAGTAAAACGGTCCCACACAGTCTCCCTGCCTCCCTCCACAACCCCACCCACCCACTGCGCACCCTGCCTCCCACACCCCTCACCCCATACTTACCTCCAGAGCTTGGTGCGGCGATCTTCGTGGACGGGAACACGTCTGCACTCTTCAAAGCCGACGCGAACTGAGGAAATGCTGATAAGTTGTATAATGGGCTAGATAGGGGTTTCAACTTTAGTGCATATCTCAGGCATTTTTTGGAATTTTTTGCACCAAATTTTCAACATGGGGTTTTTGGGGCCCCTTCTCAAGAATGATGTCACTGTCATGGCGTTATTTGGGCCCAAAGGGTGATTTCGCAGTCACTGCATGAAATCACCCTTTGGGCCTGAATAACACCATGATAGTGACATCATTCATGAGAAGGTGTCCCAAAAAACCCATGTTGAAAATGTGGTGCAACAATTCCAAGAAATGACTGTTTTACGAGCGTGCATTGCGCACTCACGCACGCTCGTAGGTTTGCGAATTTTCAATATTTCCACTCCAGATGTTCAACATTCCCATTTTACCACACCTTCTTATGAGTAGTACAGCTGTCATTTTTCACATCTCACCCAAAGCGTGTTTCCGGCCATGTAGTGCACAATGGCACAGCTGAATTATGCGAAATCAATGTATGGGACAATTAAGAAAATCACAGTGACACTGTTCATGAGCAGAGATCTTAAAATGGCTATGTTGAAAATTTAGTGAACAAATTCCTAAAAATGACTGTTTTACGAGCGTGCGTTGTGCAGTTCCTATGCACGCTCATAAATTTGCAAATTTTCAATATTTTCACTCCAGATTTTCAACATTGCCATTTTACCACACCTCCTTATGAGCAGTACAGCTGTCATTTTTCACATCCTGCCCAAAATGTGTTTCCGACCATGTAGTGCACAATGGCGCAGTCGGTGTGCGAAATCAATGTATGGGACACAGTAAGAAAATCACAGTGACACTGTTCATTAGCAGAGGTTGAAAAAATTCCTAACAATGACTGTTTTACGAGCGTGTGTTGCACAGCTCCCACACACACTCTTAGGTTTGCGAATTTTCAGTATTTCCACTCCAGATGTTCAACATTGCCATTTTACCACACTTCCTTATGAGCAGTACAGCTGCCATTTTTCACATTCTGCCCAAAACGTGTTTCCGCCTATGTAGCGCACAATGGGGGTAACAAAAAGGTCATGCTGAAATTTTATTGTGCAAATACCAGCAATCGCACAGGGCATTAGGGTAAAGCACCATACGTGCCAAACATCACTGCAAATACCTGCAAGCTAACGCTCGGCATTAACAAATGCTTGTTTATTTTGTGTCTGTTTTATTTTGCTGTGGTAAAGATGGCCCAGCTGTCCTCCATGTTTTATTTACTGCCCTGCAGTTGGTGTCACTCTCCCCCTGCTTTCCTCCATTTATTTATTTTATTCCTGCCTCCCCCCCCCCATATATTAATTGCGCCCTGTTTTGGATTCTACAGCTCCTTTTATGTATTTCTTTATAGATTGGCAGGGGCGTTTATTATTTTTTTCTACTGCTTTATTTTATGCTGCTGTCTGGCCACTGAGTTCTTATGCCCCATGTGTTATTTATTGCACTTTCCTGCTTGTGCTTCATGTTCTCCTTTGCTCTGTTTATTTCATTGTATATGGATTCCTTTTGAAGCATGTCCGAGCAGAGCTTTGTGGAGCAATATGGAGACTGGGGAGTGGATCGCTCCTTTTGAGGAGTTCGGGGAGCCGCAGACTTGGGCAGGAGGCAATGGAGGCTTGTGGCCTGGCAGAAGAGGGCTCTCCACAAAGCTGCTGGAGAGCTGTAGAAGAGCTGCAATCAGCGGCTTTGTAGAGAGGGCCGATTGCCGGAGGAAGCTGTGGCTGTTCTGGGTGGCCGGAGATAAGTCTGGTGCTGCATGCTCCGAGAGGAAAGCTGCTGCAGGGAGACAGGGAGCTGCAAGTCAGGAGAGTCGGAGAGCTGCAATTACTTGAATGTCTCCCTAAGCTGTCCTTTGGATTCCAGTACACTGATTTGTTTTGTAGGAAGCAGCCAGGAGGGTAGATCATGATCCGTTGCGGCTTAAGATAAAGCCTTGGTTAGTAAGTTAGCAGGCCTGTTTGGATCTCTGGTGTGGCTTAAGTGTGGTAAGGGGGCCCAGGCTATGTGCTGTAAGTAGTCCTTTATAGAGCGGTATCTGCACCGTGGAGTGAAGCGGGAGGTTTGTAAGTGAACTTGAGGGGAGCAGAGAGTGGTAGATTGCTGTGGACCACAGTCGAGAGTGCAGTATAGGGCCAGGCAGAATGGAGCAAAAAGAAACAGCCCTGCCATGAGGTACTGCTGTGGGGGGATGCAGAGTGCTTGCTCTGGGGTGCACAGGGCTTTGAAACATCTAATCCATGGCACATTCAGTGAGCTGGCTGGTGATGTTCAACAACTTTTTTTTGTTCTTGACAGTTTTCCTTTGGCAGCTCAGTATAGTGAGAGGGCTGCAGGCTGCTGCATGATGAGGATACAGTTCTTTTTTTTTCTGTAGCCAGAGCTGTGGTGTAGAGAATCAGTCAAACAGTTCAGGCATACTGGGGTGATGACTTAGGGTACCCGGTGACGCAGGCAAGCGAGACGGGGTCTGAACAGAAGAAGGGCCGCATTCTCCTCCATACGTGGCGTTTTGGTATGTGGTCTGCCACTAAAGGACCCCTTACATTCATCCAGACCCATCTGTTGCTGCTAATGAGGGCCCCATCTGGACTGTGCAAATAACTGGAAAGACACATAAAATGAAGAATACAGGTTTATTCTCTGTGCAGTAGATGTTCTCGTCATGGAGACAAGCCTCAGACTGACAATTTCTCTGACCAACAGGCATACATGGCACTGACTGGCAGTGCAACAATTAGCTACATGCAGGTTCTAAGTGTTCTTAAAGAGGCAGCAGCTTAACATTAAGCCCCATGCTTAATGTGTGCTTCACAAAAGTGTAACATTAAGGTTCCTGAGCAAGAAAAACTTTGCAGAATCTCCAACCAATTCAAAATAAACAGCAATTTGGAATATTCCACACTTAGGCATAACCTGGAATAGGTCAGTTTTGCAATTGTGTTAAGCTCACACAAAGCAACAAAAAATATTCACAGTGCAGACACATGTTTGGGCTCCACTTTTGTAGCCACAGAAAAGACCTACTGCATTACCCTTTGGCCACAGCTGGGACCATTCCACACAGTAGCAGAAGTCTGAGTTAGAGTTCTTTGTCCCTTCCCCTGAGAACACCCCTTCAGCTGGGTACTACCTGAATACTGTACTTTACCTCCCCAACTGGTGTAGCTGAGAGCTGCCAAGGGAGAGGGATGGCATACTGGACTAACCTAGATGCCTTCCAGACTGTAAGACACTGACTCTGCAAGCAAGGACACTGACACTTGCATCGCTGAAAAAAAGAAGGTAACTATTACTGAAAATTGTGAAAAAGTAGCTCGTATAGCCACACATGGCAAAACACACCTCTGGCATAAAATTTGTACACATGAAACATGAAACTGCAGTTGAATAAACACTTTTCCTTTTCTTTTCCCAGCAGGGTACACCACCCCACCATACTTTTCCCCTGGAGACTGCAAGTACACACACCACCCACCAGCCCTCCAAAACACACTTTTCCCCTGGAGACTGCAGGTACACAGCACCCACCAGCCCTTCAGAATACAAACTAGTCCCAGGATAAGCGCCCTCCCTGGCTTTGATCCCTGAGCTTGTTTACACTGTAGCCTTAAGGACGAGCAGTGGCTATTAGGCCTTATCCCACCTTAGTCAGCTCACTGACCTCTTACACCAGATACCCACACTTGCATCTAAATAGACAGTTGCACTTGCTTAAATCTATGGCTCTACATAGTTAAATCATTTAAAATTTCTCTACAGCAGATGAACACATTTAGCAGTTAGGAAAACAATGGCATGAAACATATCACATACTGGTACATTAATGAGATCTACCAGGCTAGCGTTATGCACCGCTTAGTTCAGTGCTTTACCTCCTAAAATGCTGCTGCTGTTAATTCGGCTCCAAATTTCCCAATGTTTATTAAAATACAGCTCTCTTAAAATTTAATTTACTGGGTCTCCTGTACTTCCCAGTTCAAAGATCTGCCCCCACGCCGTCCCCACGCTCAGCAAAGTTATGAGGTGATGCCAGGGACAGCGTGGGGATGAGCTCCATTATAGTCTATGGCGGGCTACTTTACCATCAAGTTTATGTGTTACAGTGACCATCTGGTGATTTCTTAAGAGCACTGGGTGACAAACCTGCAGCTTGTTAGCCCCCCATAGACTATAATGGAGCTTGTCCCCACATTCTCCCTGACATCACGTCATAACTTTGCTGAGCGTGGGGATGGCGTGGGGTGGATCTTCGAACCAGGAAGTACAGGAGACCTAGTAAATTAAATTTTATGAGCACTGTATTTTAATAACGACTGGGAAATTTGTGGCCATATTAACAGCAGCAGCAGTTTAGGAGGTAAGGCATCGAACTAGGAGGTGCAAATCTCCCAAGTTTTAACTTGGTGAGTCTCTTTAAAAGCTAGGACATTTTCACCCCTCTATCCTTGAAATGTTCAGTCCTTCAGATGACATAAGTCTCATAGATGCAAAAGGACTGAGGTAAATTAATTTCACTTTAATGTCACTTGACTTTAAAAATAGTCCCCAAAGTTGTAGCAATATGTTTTTACAATACCACATTCCTTGAATTACTTGAAGAAATATTTTGATGAAAATTTCTGAGGAATTCTTCTAAGGACCCCTGGAGCAAGCAGCTGTGTTGATGAAACACTGGAAAACTGATGAATTCTTCAGGTTGCAGCTTTTTTCTGAGAGGAAAACTTCGTACATCTGGATCATCAGGCACTTGAAGCAACAGGCTCTCTGTTCTCTCCCTGCCCTCACTCATTACCCTATCTGACCCTACACTGGGATACAGGTGATCTCTAATTCTATTATTTTACTTCAACTAAGGGCTGTCCCCCAGGCCCTGTCACTACAACAGGCCTCTTCTGACTGGACACCCACTTGGCTTGAGTCCGTCCGTCTTTCTTGGTAGCGTTCACTGCTTGAACTCCCTGCACACTGGTTGTGCAGCTACTTTTATGCCCCAAACTAATTTACATATGCTAAGTTCTGGTCACTAAGTGGACACTGACCTGTCCTGGGGCTAAGCATCAATCACATTCCTTTCTACAGCAGCATAAGCCACAATGGAATACACAGTTTTTGAAATTCAACTGCCTTCCCCAACATTCCGAGACTTCCCTTTTTTCCTTACTTTGAGTCCCATTTACGTACACATTCACTTTTGACATACAAATAAACATTTTCTGTATTTTTAAGCACTTTCTCACTGCTTTAGCTGGAAAGCTTATATCTCTAGGTCTCTCCTGATTTTTTTCTGTAAAAATTGACCTGCTGGAAACATAAGCCACTGAGGCTTGAACTTGTCTGGCATTAAACTTTCAAATAAACACACTTCTGAGCATTTTTTACTTCACTTTTAATCAGAAATAGCAGTTTCTCTCGCAAGTACACTGACCACAATAGTTTTTTTTCAGTTAAAATTAAATATTTTCCTCACTCTTACCTCTACCTCCACCTCCTGTGTAACTGTCGGCATTGATTAGGCCTGACCAGGACCCACTCTCCCTAAAAAGGTTAGTGACTCCTTCAATTTAAACATTTCACCACTGAAACTATTTTCCTTTATACAGCACAGTCTTCTTTATGTGTCTGCCAATTCTGGGGTGATTTGGACAAAATGTTTGCAGGCATATTTATGTTTCTTTAGTAATATTAGTCTACCCCCTGAACTCTCCTTAGCTCCTGTGTGGCTTTGTTTATGTTATTAGCTAGGTTCTGTATGTGCTTTTCGTGTAATGAACTTGCCATGTGCGCTCACTGATTTCTGTGACAAAAAAAAAATGGCTCCTAGTGAGCTTTTACACATTTAACCTCTGTTTTCTCCTTGGGGCTCCTCAGAGTCACTATTACAGACCGAGCCCACTTAGTTTGTTTTATTTATTTGCTGTGAGCCAGTCCCAAAGTCTGTTTCCCCTGACGCTTGTCACCTTTCCTTTCGAGGGAATCACTATTTGGTTGATCCTGCTTGTGAGAGGAGTGCCTACCTCTGCTACTCCTTCTCGCACTACCGCAAGGCAGCTAGGCCAAAGCCTGACTCGTGGCCGAGGTCGACAAAGATGAGTGACCGTTGCAACGATCATGGGGATTCCTTCCAAGCACTCAGCTTACTGTGGAGCTGACGACTGGCTGCTCACACTCCCTGCTCCTCTCTCAAATGCTGCAGTGCTTGTACAGCGTACTCTGCATTACTTTTACCTCAGAGCAGCATCACTTTTTTCATGAATCCATTTTTTAGTTAAATTTAAAAAAAAATAATTTACAGTATGACAGCCCACTGGCAGACGCAATCAATACCACTGGATCACCAAGGTAAATGTGTCAGCAGCCAGGGCACACAAGTTACAAGTCCACTGGCCACAAATTAAATAAAACTAATATTTTCTACTTAGATTACAATTTTTATAAAAAAGAATCACCAGTTACAATAAAAAGAGGAAAAATGTGTGTGAGCAAGGAAGCCAGTGCTAGGGCCAGGTCATCCTTTCCTTCCTGCTTCCCTGCATTACCTCCTCCTACCACCACTACTAATATGCTCACAAAACAGCCTAAGCTATTTTTGATTTCTTCAATTTTATTCATTTTTATTTCTTAAATACTTACTATGTCTTTATCTACCAGCAAGGACCATCCTTACTCTCTCTGGCAGCTCCTACCTACCCCAAGACTAGAACCCAGGACCTCACTAACCTACATTTTAAGCTATCCCAAAACTGACTACATTGACCTATTATAGTTGGTGGAACAGTCACTACAGGGCTGTTACAGTCTCCCTCCCTAAAGGGCAACAACGTTGACCAAGGCCTAACTTACTCAGAAAGCCTTGTTGCTTCAAGTTTACACATACAAAATCACTTTAGCACATTTTTATATACACACTATTTACACATTATATGTGTACTGTTTTTAAACACTTTTGTGGGTGTGGCTGACCCACTAGGATTAACCTGCATTTTAAGATATCCCAAAACTAACTACTACATTGTCCAGTTATACTTGGTGGAACAGAATACTTGGTGGAACAGCCATCACTACGGGGCTGTTTCACCCTCTTTATCTGTGTAGCCTCCTAGAACATCTCCAGCTAGGCCAAGGTGTCACAGGAAAGGGAAGCAGGCTGCCACCACTGCACTCCCTACAGTACGGACTGCCACCACCACACTGCCCCAATCACCTGGGCACAGGTCTTCACTTGGCTCTTGCCCTGCGGATGAGAATACCAGGACCCACCTACACTGCCCCATCATGGTCCCAGAGATCTCAAGGTGGGCCACTACCTTGCTTCCCTGGCTCTGGCTCCTGATGGTGCAGGTGGTCGCCTTACTGCTCTGGACCCCACACCAACTCCTGCACTGCTACCATCTCCAATGGTCTTCGAGGGTGGCGGGCCAAGGTGGCAAGCAGCCCACCCCAGCCCCAAACCTCGGCCCTGATGGCCGAACAACACTCGAGCCACCTCACCTCTCTTCCTCTCCTCTCCTCCCTGGTCTCTCTCCTCACCCCAAAAACTTCCCCCTTTTAAACCCTATTGGCTGAGGACTCTCCTGCCAACAGACAGGGCCCCAGCTCCAGACACAGCAGCTACACTAATTAAATAGTAAGCTCTCAAAGGGGGCTTACATTTGCATGCTCCCCACTGGCAACCTGTGAGCCCCTTAAATGCCAACATTCTGTTTACAAAATGAAGCCCAACAGTGGTTTCCACGCAAGACAGAGAAAGCAGAAGCATTACAGCTCATATTAGCATATCAAAATTGAAAGAGTGGGCACCTGACCTATGACGTGGTCTCTGCTATCAGTGGTCAGGCTTATCATAACTCGGCCAAATTTTGAAACCAAGAACCTCTTTTAAAACCATGGAAAGAAGAAAGACAGTAAACACATGGAATCAGTTTAAAATTATTTCCAGGCTCCTTCAAGCAGCTTTTGGGGTGGTGCACTGGATTTCACTTGCTCCTGATATTGGCCACACACTGGAACCAAATAAGGAAAATTTATAAGAAATATGACTAAATTTCAGTGACTGAGCCAAGTTTGAGCATTCTGTGTTCTTATTTAACAAATGCGTATCCCCATTGATCCCAGGGAGGTGCCCCCCTGGAACTGAATATTTCACCTCTATGACACAAATGCAGTATCACCCATTGATACCAGAGAAAGATCCCCTGTCCTCCCATCCCCTGGGGCAGAGTACCTTAACTCTGTGACACAAATACAGTATCCACATCGATCCCAGTGAGGGGGAACATTGTATTCGAGAAGGGGTCTGACAAAAGATCAGTACCAGAACTGAACACTGTACTTGAGATGGAGTCTGACCAGGGATTGCTACCAGAACATAGCACTGTACTTGAGATGGAGTCTGACCAGGAATCAAACCAGAACAGAATGCTGTATTCAAGATGGGGTCTGACCAGGGCTCCGTACTGGAACTGAACACTGTATTCGAGATGGAGCCTAACCAGGGATTGGTATCAGAATCAGAACTGAACAGTGTACTCGAGACAGAGCCTAACCAGGGATTGGTACCAGAACTGAACACTGTACTTGAGATGGAGCCTGACCAGGAATCAAACCAGAACAGAATGCTGTATTCAAGATGGGGTCTGACCAGGGCTCCGTACTGGAACTGAACACTGTATTCGAGATGGAGCCTAACCAGGGATTGGTATCAGAATCAGAACTGAACAGTGTACTCAAGACAGAGCCTAACCAGGGATTGGTACCAGAACTGAACACTGTACTCGAGATGGGGTCTGACCAAGGATCAGTACCAGAACTGAACACTGTACTTGAGATGGAGCCTAACCAGGGATTGGTACCAGAACTGAACACAGTACTTGAGATGGAGCCTGAACAGGGATTGGTACCAGAACTGAGCACATCACTTGAGATGGGGTCTGACCAAGGATCAGTACCAGAACTGAACACTGTACTCAAGATGGGGTCTGACGTAGGATCAGTACCAGAACTGAACACTGTACTCAAGATGGAGTCTGACCAGGGACTGGTACCAGAACATAGCACTGTACCTGAGTTGGAGTCTGATCAGGGATCAAACCAGAACAGAACACTGTATTTGAGATGGGGTCCGATGCTTGTGGCCATAAGTTAGACCACCAAAAAGGTGTGCATCTGCCCTGACTTGCAGCCATTAGGAGATCCAAGCCTCTCAATTGTTCCTGATTAAGAGGGGCATCCCTCATTTTACCTTTAAAAATGACTCTGTCCCTTGTGGAAAAGGTATTGCCCACATAGAGAATATACTTAAAACTCAGGTTTTAAAGGAGACATTTATAATATTTGAAGATGCTGAAACAAAAGTTTTCCATAGTGTTCTGAGCTTGTAACTCCATGCTTAAAGATGTGCCTCTCATTATGAGGGTCACTGTCCCTTGTTGTCCCTCATTTTGATTGTTCATGTGCCTCATTTCAATGACAGAAGATTGTGTGGTGTGGGCAGACCTATAGTGATGCATGCATCAATATTTGACACATGCCTCACTATTAGTAATAAAGCAGCATCTGCCATCATAAATGTGGCAAAACATTCGAAAATAGCATTTAAACATTTTGCCACATTTCCTGTGCCACAGATGTGGACTAAAATTAGGTCCTGTACTTATAGTAGGACCTTTGAAAATCCAGCCCCAAGTCAGGAACACATTACCCACCACACAATAAAAACTTTAAGCCTCTTGCTGGCCCATCAATGCAGTACGAGTTTTGAAGTGAGCCTAGGTTGTTGAGGGATAGCTGGGGAGAGGAGGATGGAGCATCCCAGTGGAAGGGAGGGAGGGAGGGTCACTGCCTTCCCTGCATTGATGCAACATAGATAACTATGGGTACAGTGCTACAGACATTAGCAGGTTAGGGTGGTCATTGACCAGTTCGAATACTGCATGCCTTGGTGCATGTTTGAGTATGTTTGACCCCTTGAATACCAATGACCAATGGGAAAAATCAGGAAAAAGAATGGCCCTGGCTCCCAAGGTGACGGGGCCTTGGGTATGTCCGAGCCCTTGTGTGTCTACCATGACTGCCGTCTGACAAGACCTTGAAGATTATGGGGGTACATCCCCCTGCTCCCAACCCCACCAAGAGGGGGAAGCCGTCAGTCTGTGGAGGAACAGGTGGTGTAGTAGATGCAAGTTAAGCCAGCCTTTTTCATTGGAACTCCCTGAGAGAATGGGAGTCAGCGACCTGATGGGCATATAAAATGTAAGTAAAAACCAAAAATGATAAGCCTTGTAATTCCTTCAAATCAAAACTGAAAAGGTAACTGCTAATGTAATAACTCCTCTATAGCTGCTGATAAACTATTCATACAGTACTGTGTATTGTATAGTCTATACCACACTGCTGTGAAGTGCTGTCTATATATCTTCACTTTTATATAACTGCTTTCTCTTCTATGCAGTTCTCTATGTGGACTGCTGTCTTGTACCTGTGCCAGTACACTGTACCTGATCAAATGGATGCCATTTTTTTACTGCTCCATCCTGTACATGGACACAGTTACCCAGTGTACCTACCCATAACTAAAAACTAATAAATATGTATTTTTGCAGTGGGAAGAGAAGTCCAACATTGGACTCTATCCAACAGTGCTGCCTGCCCACAATCACACATCTGTTTCTTTAATACAATATTTGGGAAACAGGTGCGTCAAGGGAAAAGAAAAGGCAGATTAACTGTTGCTAAACAGAGCCTGAAAGATTGCAGTAGCAGATCTTTAGGCAAATACAAAACAGGTGGTGGTGTCACTGAAGCATAGTATTTCACATTATTCTGCAGAGTCCAATAAAGGATGTAATGGGCGCTGCAACTGAATTATAGTACATGCAGTTTTCCAGTAATAAGCAAAATATTTCACTTATTCCTCATTAAAGTGACTTGTCAAATCCTATGCATTTCCCTTTGATTCAGTTCCTGAGGTGCATTTCCTTTTCCCCTTAATTAGACTCTTGCACTTCTTTCATGGTAGATTTGTATCTCAAAGCTGCCATTTGTCTGCTGTGACTTTTTTATTGCCGCTCTCACGGGATCCGCCGTCTAAGCAGCTAAATGGCAGCAACAATGGGCCGATAATCACATTCCTGTGATTTGTTTCAGCAGCTCAGTGACTGCTCGGGTAGTCTGGCATCTCGCCACGGTACATAAATATAAAACTGAGCTGAAGTTTGCATCACTTGCATCTTCTGCACTAACGAATAATCAGTTTGGAGCAGTGGGAACTAAAGAAAAAAAAAAATACCACCAGTGACTTTTTTATTTTCTCTCTCCTGTGGCAAAAAAGCATAATTTTCGAGTGAGTGTTACATTCTGGCTTTTATGTCCGACTTGGAAGGTATAACTGCAATACCAGCCAGATACTTAGGATGAGTTAATGCCATAGTAGGTTAAAAAAATAAATTCCCTTTAATCTTTTCTATACCACTGCTTTTACCTAAATCGCTCACAGACATTTAAAATTACTGTGACACACCATGACAAGGCACGCACAGGCCTTGCACATGTTGCTGCCACCACCTTTTGTAAACCCGGGCAGTCTGGTGTAATTGGGTTCAGGGGCGAGTGATGGAGACACTCCACTTGACTTGAGCCACAAGGGCCTCAGCTCTTACTAGGCTCAGAAAGGAAACCACTGCTTTCTCTGCCACACAGGGAATCAATAATTAGCCTAAATTTAACAGCAAAACACAGTTTTATTAACAGGGAGGGGGAAACATGGAAGGAAAACAGCTAGTGCAACACAACTTTTAGAACTTGGCCTTCTTAAGCACCCTTCTAGATGGGTGAGCTCTAACCCCACCCACTTGGTACCAATGTTTAAACCACAGCTGACTGGGAGCACCTTTAACATAGTCCCTGAGTACCAATGGTGCAGACTAGTTGTAGGACCGTAGAAGTTGCCACCGAGTGGCCAGTGTTGGTGCACTTTCAAACACTGGAACAATGTGTTCGATTAACTTCCCCCCAACTGACCATGCAGTTGCTTAAATGGCAGAAAACACCACAACCCTGTGGTATTTGTATCCTGCCCAGTTGCCAATTTGAAGAACACGATGAACAACAGTAGATGTCCCCTTGAAACAGTGCCACAATGTGGCACGCTCATAGTTCCCAGACATGGATGGCACATTGCTCTAGTGTATGAAAATGAACCAATGCCAGCCAAACCATGGCAACATCTGTCACAGCAAACCTCTGGATCTCTGCTCTACTAGGGCATCAATGATGCAGGTATGCTCACTCTCTCCACTCCATTCACTCTGGACTGCTGAGGCCCCAGACCAACCCACGTGTCTCAGCTTCCAGGCCCTTATGCCAAGGGCAGCCTGACACGTTGCTGTAATGCCTGCTACAGAACCTGGATCATCAGCCCTCCATCTCTTGCTCTGTGCTGGTTCTTCATTGTTGTGTACATTCTAGCTTGCATGCAGTTGTCACTCTCCCCCACTCTGGAATTTACAGTTCATTCACTGTTCTTTAGGCCTGGGATGGCACAGCTTTCCCCCACTTCCAGCACACCAGGTCTCCTCATCTCAAGATCTACATTAGATCTGCCTGCCGCCAGCATAGTCCAGTCTGTACAGATCCTGCTCAAAGTCAATTAGCGCCTGAGGGTGTCACTCAAGAAACTCAACAAACCACAAGTTAGGGGAAAAGGTGCCTCAATCTGGGACTCCTCCTTCCTCCAGAAACTTCCAGAAGTCCTTTCTGCTGTAGGTGTTATGACCACAGGCCGGGACTGCCCATGTGCGCCCATTGCATTACCTTTCTGGTACTTCTGAATTCAAAACCCATACTGGTCTCATTGTCATATGAGAGTTTATGGAGGCAGTATAGCACAGTGGTCTAGGGTTCTGAGCTACAAATTTGGTGACGTCCAGCAGACCAGACCTGGATTTGAATCCCACAGCTTCCATTTGCATACTGTGTGACCCTGAGCAAGTCACTTAACCTCCTTGTGCTCCCAAGTCGCTCCTGCAAAAAAGCTTTCAGCTTAGTGTGCTATACCTGTTAAACAACTAAATAAATAAAAAAAAAGGTCTTATCCATGGCAAATTTCTATTGTTATTCGCTACTTCTGCATGTTTAAACAGTGTGCACACTGTATCCTAAATGGCTTTACAATCCACAAACAGTTGGAAAGAAGCAGACATGAGGCCTGCACAGAGTGGTATTTGTACACAGTGGTTAATAATTTTTCCTCAATAAATATGGAACACTCAATGGCCTGGTTCAAAATATGAGGGGGGCAAGACCATAATTTGTGAGTGGCAAAGCCATGATTGAGTTAAAAAAGTCTTGTTCCCTCACAAGTGTAAATTAATTGTGTATTTTAAGGCAGGCCAGTGTGTATTATATTTATACTACACAACTTTAATAGTTATAACTTTTTAAATTCACCTTTTTATATGAAGATTTTACTGTTTTTGTGATCTAAGCTGCTGGCTTCAGTGTGCACAGGCCTATTATGATGTCATCAGCATTGTGACTGCTGCTCTTCGATTGCTTCTGTTCTGTGCAAAGGCCAAGGAAAATGACTGTGTCATGTTTAACCTCTAGATAAATATTTCCCTGGAGGTTAGATAGCATTATAAATGGAGGCATGGCCAACTGTCACACAGAGAAGACATGCTTTGGGTTGGTTCTCCCCTCCTAGAGCAAATATCGAGAATAAAATAGTGATAAAAATAGAAACTGCTTAGTAGAAAATGTTCTGACAGGTAAAGCTAATGTTTAGGCAACTGGTGGCCGAGATTGGAGACATTTGGTATGGGCAATTGAAAAATTGAGTCTGCAGAAGGGAAGGCGGGGCAACATGTGGCTGGGCCCAGCAGGCTATACCTCTCAACCTCCTGCCTCATAAATCAGGGACAAGGCTTAAAAAAAAAAACAGGGACAAAGGCCTAAAATCAGGGACACATTTTTAAAATTGGTGGTATCCACTCAGAAAGCTGGCAGAATAAGGGACTCAGTGTATAATACATTTTCTGAAGAATAAGAAGTCTGCAACTGTATTGTTTGACATGATTTTATTCTTACAATCATCACTGTTTAGTCAGGGGAACACAGATTTTAGGAGGGACAGAGTAAAATTTTGAAGTGAAATCAGGGACATCCCTGAAAATCAGGGACACTTGAGATGTATGCCAGCAGCACAGGGAAAGCATCAACGGCTGACGAGCAAACTCAACAAGAATTTACCATCAACAATGTTATGATCACAAAACAGCTTTAGATCTCAGGGTTGCTGCAATAGACTCAAAAATTCAAGACTTTAAGAGCCATCTTACCCTGTGTGAGACTCACTCCAACACGGTACTCGCATAGGTGAATGAGGTAGCTGAGTCCGCTCTTAAAGCAGTGACAGTGTCTACAGGTCTAATAAGAAAAATGAAGTGTTACGCTTTAGACTGGAGGTTCTAGAAAGCAAAATTAGGGCAGCAAACATAAGGCTTCTCAAACTGGCAGAAGGAGTGGAATTAGAAGATCCCAGTGGTTTCACTTCTTGATAACTTGAAGAATAATACTGGAACCGTGACCCATAGTATTTCATCTCTATCAGATAACCCCTAGACATAGACAGGAGGAAACCTCAGGAACACACACAATGCTTGCTACCTTCTCCGGAGAGCATGAAAAGGACAGTCTTAGTGGCCATAAGGGGAAAGGGACCTACAGACATAGAGGGTGGGGGTAAAGTTTCCATCTGCCCTGATTTTAGTTTTGCAACTTGGGACAGGAGGAAATGTTTTGACAGCCTCCAGTTCACACTGTGGTCTCTAGGATTCATCCACTTGCTACGATATCTAGCCAGGCTGCAGACGAATTACTCTGGCAAGGCATACTTGTTCAATAACCTGCAGGAGGTAGGTAATCTTATGAACAAGATAAAAACGGACTTTGGTACACAAGAAAGTACAGAAACTGACCCTGACTGAACTGTGTTAATTAAAACCTTTATTGATTGTCCATGTGTCATGCCTAGATTGGTGGAGTAGGGGGGCAATGGCGGAAGAGTGGCCAGTGACAACGGGGGAAGTGGGTTATATGCTCATGCTAAGTAGTTCCCAAAATAGTCGAAGCCATAGCAGGTTTCAGTAACATTAAGAGTCTTCTCCCTTCCACACCCCCTAAACTGAGCATTAAGCATTTGGTTGGTATTTCTTTAGCAAAGTTACTATGTCTAGTTATACTTCTTAAAAATCATAATTTAATAACCCTTTTTTCTTACCAAAAGCATGAGAATGCTCCTTGTTGGATATTTTCTACAGTTTTCATTGGCTGCATGAGGTCTGAAGTGCAGCATGGACTTCTGAATGCTTTTATCAAGTGATGTGATTCTTTGCAAGTAACCTTTTTCTTGATTGTTTCTGGAGGGAAGGGGCCTACTGTGAAAATAAACTCTGTGTTAAAACCTTATCAGTTAAGACCATAAGACTGTAACTGTAGCAGTCAGGTACACTAGTGGTATTTTCATGTGCCATAGGTCAGACTCAGTTTATGACACTGTTGGACTTATACCTGGAAAATATGAGTTTTCAATATCTCTCATATGTAAGTAAGTAAAAAATGTATTTGTTAAGCGCCTTTCAAGTACCAAAGTGCTGTACAGTAAAATAAACATTCACTATAACAAATAATGTCAGTAAAATTCTAAAAACCTTCACAAAAAGCCTGATAAAATAGATAAGTTTTAAGCTCCAATTTAAAACTCAAGATGGTCAGGCATTCCCTTAACTGATGAGGTAGAGAATTCCACAGGGTAGGGGCAGTGTGGCAAAAAGCACATGCCCCAGATGTTTTTAACTTAACCATGGGAATCTCTAGCAATCCCTCATCAGCGGATCAGAGTGAGTGGGAGGGGCAGTAGAGAGTAAGGAGCTCGTACAGATATTGGGGTCCCTGTTCATGTAGGACTTTTCAGTAAACCAGCTTTAAAGGTGATCCACCACTGTACCAGCAGCCAGTGCAGTTCACGCAGCACAGGCGTAATATGACTAGACCTGGATGTACCAGTCAATAGCCTGTCTTCCGCGTTCTGCATTAGCTGCAAGCAAAGGATATCAATCCCCGGAAGCCCTAGGTAGAGGGCACTGCAGTAATCAAGGCGAGTGGTTTAGAAAGCGTGGACCAGTGTAGGAAGGTCAGCCAGAGGAATCAGGTGTTTCACCTGGGAAATATTCCTTAGATGGTAAAAGGACGATTTGACAATGGTAGACACCTGTGATTTCAGGGTCAAACTGCTGTCAGAAATAATGTCCAGGTTACGTACCCAGTGTGAGGTCATGAGCTGGACACCATCAAGCCATAAGCCCGAAGGGTGCCCTGCCCCAAGAACTGCCTCCAGATGACCCCAGTCCACAACCAACACCTTGGTCTTATCCAGATATAACCTCAGCCAGCTAGTGTTCATCCAACTCTTGATCTCGGCTAGACAGTTGTTAAGCATGGTGATCTCATCATCCTGTCCAGGAATAAAGAAAATTTACAGTTGGGTATCATCTGCATAACAGTGAAAACCCAAACCGTATCACCTAATGATATCTTCTAATGGTAGCATATACACTGCAAATAACATGGAAGCCAATATGGAGCCCTGCAGCACCCCACAGGACAGGGGGAGGGCATCAGAGGAATAAATTCCAGTGACAACCCTCTGTGACCTGCCCTTGAGGAAAAATTGAAACCAACTTAGGACTTTTGCAGACAGTCCACAAAGAAGCCACAAGCACTCCAAAAGCACACCATGGTCTACAGTGTCAAATGCCACTGAGAGATCAAGAAGGACTAAGATAGTATGGGCCTTTCAATCTCTCGCAATTAGATCATTTAAAACCCGAACAAGGGCGGTCTCGGTGCTACGTCTTTTCCTAAACCCAGATTGGAGAGCATCATAGACATTGTGGGTTGCAAGATGTTCATCTAGCTGCAACACAACCACCTTCTCAATAACCTTACCCACAAAAGGTAGATTAGAGACAGATCTGTAGTTATCTAGACAGTCTGGATCCAAGAAAGGTTTTTTAAGGAGTGGTCGAATGACTGCCTCCTTGAGGGGATCAGGAAAGACCTCTTTCTCCAAGGAACTTCAGACAATTTCAGCAAGGATTGGGCAGATAACATCTATGCAACCTACCAATACTGGCGTAGGGCCCTGATCCAAACTACAACTGGTTGGTCGCAAAGTCCAGACGAGCTTCACAATGTCCATGAATTCCGGCCAGCTAAAGCCAGACCAGGCAGAATGGAAGCTTGCCACCTCTTGCTAATCTCCGCAATCCTTCATAGAGAGAGTTGGGCCAATACCCAACCTAGTGCTGACAACCTTATCTGCAAAAAAAATTGAGCGAGCTCATCACACTTTATTTGTGAAAAATCTCTTCCAGACTGAAGACAGACTGGATTGCACAGTCCATCCACAGTCTGGAAGAGCTGAGCCAGTCGATTCTGTGCAGCAGCAATCTACCCAGACAGGAATTCTGCCTTCTTAAGGGTGATTGCTGATTGATAGCCCTTATAGTGTTCCATCAATCTAAGCCTGTCAGCATCAAGGCCAGATTTCTGCCAAGCTCTCTCTAGCCTTCAACCCACTCTTCTCAGCTCCTTTAAGGACCCATCAGACCAAGGGGTCCTTGGGCATAGCGTGAGTGGGTGAACATGGATAGGAACAATTGAATCCAGGGCATCTTCCACCGCCTTATTATAAGACAGCACAAGATCCTCTGGACTCATGCATTCACTCGATAGACCCGATAGGTCCAGCACCGCCGATAGGCCCTCTGGGGTAACTCCCATTAATGGGCGGTACTGGACCATCTCAGTAGGGGCAGACCTATTTGGAGGTGGCGCAAAACTGAACCTTATGGTGTGATGATCTGACAAAGCAACTGGTTCCACCCCCAGATCCGTGGTCTCTATCCCCAGGAGGAATACAAGATCCAAAGTGTGACCCCCTATTTGGGTAGCAGAGGTAACCACCTGTGTAAGACCCAGCATAGTCATAAACTAGAGGAGATTATTTCCAAATTGTGAGAGTTCATCATCGACCCAGGCATTAAAGTCACCCAGAATTAACCATCTGGGTGACTCCAAAGCCAAGTCAACAATGAAGTCTGCAAACTCCTTCAGGAATTCTCCCCCATCGCTGGGTGGCTGGTAGATGGAGTATCCTGAACCCTACACCTGCTCCCATGATACACTCAAAGGATTGAATGCACCCCACCGGCACATCCACAAGGCCCAGTTTCTTTTTAAACATAATGGCTATATCCCCACCCCTATGATCCAATCTCAGGCAGTGTATCACTGAGAACCCAGCTGGAACAGCAGATGCCAAAATAGGGCCTGCATTCTCATTCAGCCAGATCTCAGTGATGCATGCTAGATCAGATGTTCCAACAAGATCAGCTATAATAGCCGACTCGTTCCTAATCAATCTGGCAAATATGGTCCCCTGTATGAGACTTCAACGGGTGGAGGGGTTAGTATACAGACTCCTACTTTAAGTGATGCTATGATGCTCACTTTGAATCCTGTATGTACCCATCATGGGGCTTATTTTATAATGAACATTTTAAGATCAATAAAAAGAAGTTAAAAAAAAAATTTAGATAACGTGATAACCAATTTTATCTCTGTTTACATCAATGACATCCACACCAAACTTTGACCTAAACTTGGTGCCCTGTACAACAAGAAAGATTGTATTTCCCTCCAGGTACACTGCAAGCTGGTCACCAAAATGTTTCTCCTGGTCTTCGACCATGCAGATGTGGTCTATGGCACTACCCCTTCCTCTTCCCTTACCAGGCTGGATATCCTCTGCAATGCTTCCTGTTGTTGCACTACCAACACTCCCCTCCATACTCATTACTGCTCCATCTATTGCTCCCTTTCCTTCCTCCCACTACCTTCATGTCACCAGTCACACTGTGCCTCCTTCATTGCTAAATACTGATTTGGGTCCCTTCCCTCCTAACTCTTCTCACTGCCCCCCCATCCCCTCCTCCTCCTCATACTCTCTTCACTCTAGGGATTCCTGTACCTTCGCTCCCCAGCCTCACTCTTCTTCTGGGTGTGCTGTCTTTTCCTAGCACTTTCACTCCCTCTGGAACCTGCTACCCTCTTCTATCTGCCTCTCTCCCTCACTTCCAGACCTTAGGTGCCTGCTAAGGCACCTTCCTGCTCCCTCCTGTCCTTGTCAACCCCCCTCTTGACTCTTCTTTGCATCTCTTCTGCCCCCCCTGTATATGCCCCCCTTAATTTAGGCTAATTGTGACTATGCCCATGGTCTGATTCTGTACCCCAAAACACTGTTACTTTCTCCAACCGGCACTTTATTGTATTCCAGCATGTGTGTTAATATATCACTGCGATGAACCATGCTGTTGTTTACCTACTTGATCACCAAATTGCTTTTGCACCAGCAACGCTGTCCATGTAACAACACTCTGATGTTTTGTAATTTTACTCTTTCTGTACTCCCATTTCCCTCTCTCTCCCTAGTCACACCTGGAAACAAACCTTGGCTCAGTGTGCTTTTCCTGGTTACTGGTTTTCAAATAAATAAATAGCATTTGTCATCACTAGTATTGAATAGGTAATCAGTAACAAGTGACAGGCTATACAGTTATTTAAGCAATAATGAATGATGGGGGTTACGTTAATGTTCTAGTTAATCACCCCCGTGGGTGTAATGTGGCATGAGGCATAGCCGAGTGCCATATTGCCCCCAGGGGGTGATTAACTTGAACATTAATGTAGCCCACAGAGTTTATTATTGCTATTATTATAATTGGGTTATGAGTTACTGTAGTTTGAATTTTTTTTTAAATTGTTTTCTTACTTTTTTTGTGAAACTAGCATAAAATAATCCCTCCGCTATGCTAAATTAATAGAAGGGTCTCAGTGATGATCTGATTGGTGGTCAACATTCTGTGAGCCTTACATTAATCTCTTGTTTGTTTATTTGCTGTGTTGAAAAAATACCAACTTCACATTACATCAAATTGCTGGAATAATACAGTTAATCAGATGAATATTTGTAATGTTTTACTGTACCTTTTGTAATTATATCATTTGGAAGACCTGGAGGAACAGGACCTGTCCTAATGCACAGTGCTATCTACATAGGCACCTGTCTGCCTACTGGGAGCTGACGAGCTTTGGGGCACTGAGGCCGCAGAACACTGCACTTACTATCCTATCTGGGGAGATCTTCAGTTTCAACAGCAGCCTCCATATCGACTACCTGGATAATAGGAGCTGGTCCAGCGATCGTCGACTGACAGTGTAGGATTGCTGGCAGTCATGCGACCCTCCTGTCAACCTGATTTTCTCTCACCAGTATTGACAGTTTCCCACACAAACAGAAATCAACAATTACCCCCCATCCAGTACACAATCAAGCACTTAACTGAGAAAGCACAATGGTGCAGACTTCCCCTCGATGTGTCCCCTTGCCCAGATGTGCCCATTTCCCTGCACCCCTTGCCATACACTGTTGAAGTTACACCAACACACAGAGGACTGTATCTGATGATTCCATGTAATGACACTGATCACATACAGTCATAATGCGGTGCCAACTTCCCCTCGGTGTGTCCGAGTTCCCTGCTGTTTCTGCTTTTCCCCCTTTCAGTACCCATGCAGAAATACACAGCTGGACTGTTGAACAGAGACAGAGGAGAGTATCCAGACTGTTGAACAGAGACACAGAGAGGAGAGTAACCAATTGTGTGGTCTGTTGCTTTTCTCTCTCTCTCTCTCTCTGTTTCGTATATGCGCTCCAGCCATTGGTCCATGCCACTCAGCTGCTCCTCCTCTTGGTGAAATGTGGCTTGTGTCCATCCTTGAACAACATGCTCCCATGTCAGCTGTATGGGCACTCCTGATGCCCCCACTGCCATGCACACCAACCATCAATTAATTCCAGCAACCGATGATTCCATGCACTGACACTGGCCACAAACAGTCATGATGTGGTGCTGACTTCCCTCGGCATGTCCAGCTTGCCTTAGCCTCTCATCTCCAGTGATTGCTATTTTGTCCTAAGGTTTCATTGTTAGTTTAACACTCTCTCTGTCCTTTCCGTGTAAGTCATACTTTTTTTATCCACTTTCAGTAACCGTGCAGAACCACACTCTTGGAAAGAGAGAGAGAAAGAGAGACACACACACACTCACACAGAGGGGAGTTTCCCATTGTGCTATCTGTTGCTTGTCTGTCTCTCAGTCTCCATTTGCTGGACTTACAACTATCAGGTGAGGTGGCTGAAGTAGTGAATTAAGCAACACTCTCTAAAGCAAACTGCTCACTGTCTTTGTGCTGTGCCGACACCTGCAGTCCTCTGAAGAAAGTATCTGGATTAAAAACCAAAAGAAATGTGGATTGGCTGTTCCAAGTTTACTAACATCAGGGAAGGTGGTCATCCCACTCATGTAAATATGTATAAAAAACATTGAAAACAGCACAGAAGAATCCACTTGGTATGGCTGACAAACGAATCAAAACTTGGCTAGTTGGATATTTTCATAATAAACCATGAGGGTTACGATAAGGACCACTGCTGGCAATTTAAATTTTTCTGTGTGTTGTCATTCAGGCTTACAGTTGGTAAGCATAATGGCGGCTCTAAATTCTAATAATGGCATTTTTAAAAATAAGTGCCAGCCAAATCAATACTCCTATAATTAGGCTATACATGTACATTAAAGAGATGAATGGAAGGTTCTCAGAATGCTGACAGCCAATCAGATTACAGCATCACTGAGACCCTTACAATAATGAGTAATTATTGAACCCCCTCCGCCTCAGGTTGGAGGTATGATGCATTAGCTGAGTACCTTTTAATGGGGGGGGGCAGCAATTACCAAATAATCACATGTCCTGAAGTGTGTTATTGTACTTATTGAATGTCCCCTAAATAACATCACTAGGAACAGCAAGACCAGAATATAATTTTTTTTTTCGCTTTTTATCTCCCATAAGTTAACATGCAGTACAGAGACAATAATCCTTATTGTACAGATTCATTCAAGCAGACCAATAACATTCAGATGAACTTTTTTGTTTTTCCCAACTGTCACAGTTAATGAGAATTCCGAAGCAGTGCAGTGATATTTCTATGCAGTTAGGTTACCCTAGAAAACAAGTTCCAAGATTTGCAAGGTACTTTCTAGATCCATGGGGTTATTTGTCAGTTACTGCACTGGTCCAGAGAGCTACTGACCAATCAGATCACAGAATTTTTTTTTCACCCATTTAATTAATTTTTTTTAGCCATTAAACTGATGTTGAGTTAATTGAGTACACAATGCTTGACTCAAAATGTACAACTTATCTCCACTTGAGAGGGGACAGCCCTTTAAAAACTAATTTGTGGCTTCGCCACTCATGGGTTATAGCCTTGCCCCATCGTACTTGAAGATAAATTTCATATTTTGAGTCAGGCCATTGTGTGTGTTTTTTTTTTTCATATATAGTTTATTGAGGCGAGAGCAACAGTACAGTGAAAACAATGCAATGTCTAATTACATCAATATATAATGCTAACGTATTCTCATTATAACAGTATACATTAAAATTCAGTCTACTAGCCTTTAACAGTTAAAAAGAAAGTATAAAAACTACAATAAACTTTAATACAGAGGTCATCTGTTATGTTATTTTCTATCTTTTTATGTAGCTTAGCTCATCCACCATATTGCAGTCACATCTCATAGTACTGCCTGTTATTCAGGGCTGAGACAGGCCATTGTGTATCCCATATTTATGTAGAAATTAGTGACCAGGAAAAGGACACAGAGCCAAGGCTACTTTCAAGCTGTAGCCCAAGGGGAGGAGATGCAGAATGGGTGTAGGACAAAAAAGGTAAAGTTTACCAAATAATGCAGGTGTTAAAAAGGCAGAACAAGTATGCTGTCACAATTACATAAAGGGCACAATTATAGTCTGAATGGTAAAGCCTGTCAGAGCTGTACACTATCCACAAGTTATACAATGCCAAGCAGTAAACAAAGTCAACTGGGCACAAGGAGAGGGGTGACAGGCAGGGGAGCCAGAGGTCTCAAAGGCTAAAATGAGGGTTGTTGCTGGAGAAGGTGTGTACTTAGAGGTCATGAAGAAGATGTTTGAAATAAAGGGAAGTGGAGGAATTGAGGGAAAGGGGGAGGTTACTCCGGAGGAAAGGTTGACTAAAGGAGGAAGTTGATGGACTGGCTGAATTTCTAGAATATGAGATGCAGAAAGAGTAAGAGTCCACAGAACAGAGGGGGGTAGTAGATAGAAGGAATGGGGCAGGAGTGTGGTAGCAGAGGAGGGAACCAAACATGAATTTAAAGAGGAAGAAGGCACATACAGTGTGAGTGGCACCTGCATTCACGGAGAGATCAGTGCAGAAGGATGTAGATAGGTCCAGGTATTAATTAGGCACCCTTTTGACATCCAGACTGTGGAACTCTCCAGAGCTGAATTTTGCTGTAAAGAACACTGGAAGGGTAATGGACTGGTTCAGCTGAAATTCACACCACTTTAGGGAGGAATTTTCTGTTTGTCCTTAGGACTACCTTGTCCCTGTAGAAGATAATGTAAGTTGGGTCTGTGCAGAGAGCCTGCAATTTGCATACCCTTCTGGCAGAAGTCATGGCCATGAGGAGGACTATTTTCTAAGTGACATACTCTAAAGCAACAATAACCATGGGCATGAAAAGAATGTCCATGAGCTCAACAATGCACAGGTTCAAGTCCCATGGAGGAAGGGAGTCCAGGACAGAGGGATGTAAGTGCAGGAGCCTTTTAAAGAACTTTGAAAATGAATTGTGAAGTCACTGTTTTTTCTTTACCTGCTGAAACATCAGCCGACACTGCTGCCAGATGTACCCTAAGGGTTGAGGGCCTGTGGCCCAGGAATTGAAGGTGGACTAGATAATCCAAGATTCTGGGCAAATCTGCTTCCAAAGGACTGATCTGCTTGCCACAGGGAGAACCTTTTCCGCTTGGAAGCATAGGTTTTCCTTGTTGCTGGATTCCTGGAAACATTGAGGACTTGCAAAACTTGTTCAGAAAGGTTAAAGTCAGAGAACTTTGGCTCATCGAAACTACAATGAGAAAGCTACAGAGAAGGAGAGTGAGAGAAAGAGGGAGAAGGAGAAAGAGTGGGAAGGAGAGAGAAAGAGGGAGAAGGGGAGTGAGAAGACGAGAGAAGGAAAGAAGGAAAAGCAAGAGAGAAAAGAAATTCATGAACGATGAAGCTAAGCGTTGTATACTGCTGGAGGGAAAGGAAGATATAGCAGAAATAGTTGCAAACTATATAGCATCCTGCCACCAGCTTCAAAATACAGCACAGATGTACAGTGAAGCCTGCCAGGATGAAGCGCAGTGTCACAGTTTCCTGCATGACAAAAGGGACTAATTCCCATTGAAATTGCATTGTTTACTGCAGTAACTTTGGATTAAAGTTCATTGCAGTATGTTTGTGTCTTAGCATTTGATACATAAACTTTGGCAATACCTGTATATCTTGTCATGCCAATAACGTCATTTGAATTGAATTGAGTTGTGGAGTCAAAGTGGGGGAGAAGAAGAAGAAGAAGAGACATAAGCCCTGTTTACACGGTCACATTTGCACTGGAGGTTACCATGCACTCGTGTTGCTTCAGTGCAAATGTGACTCTGTGGATATGTACCCGATTGGGGTAAGCCTCTCACTAAGCTGCTCCCAGATTCTCTGGCAAGCTGGGAACACCAAGAGGAGTGAGCAGATTACAATGGTTTAAGTGGCAGCGTGACCTGCCTGCGCCACAGCAGCCCGTCCATTAGCCAGCAGATGGCTGGTGCCCCTGATGCATGGCCCCTCACCAGCACAGATTGCAGCGGTGCAGAAAGGGGCCATATAGACAGACGGGATGTGGGTGGCAAGTGGATGGGACTGCACTGTTGTGGTATTTTATTTTGTAGCGCTACTGCCATGTAAACACAGCTATAGAAAGAGTAATGGGGGGGGGAGACTTGCTGAATGTCCCATACCATAGTAAGTGGTGGCTGTGGGATTTAGCCTTTTGTTCTCCATGTTCCTAGTTGTGCTCTCTAACACAGAAACGTAGAAATATGATTTTTATTTTCTAAATTAAAACATGTTAAATAAAGACCCACCAAATCAGCCCATTTCCAAAGCAGCTGCATGACAGACGCTTTTTGTTAAATTATAGTGTCTCATCATGTTTGGAGGAAGGGGCCATTCCAATAGGTCAAAGCACTCTTTCAACCTTTAATAGTCAGAAGAGTTTCTGAAATATTTACAGATATACAATTTTGATTGGTTCTCAAAGATGTCTCGATTTATAACAGTAGTTAGAGTAGTGAACAGTGAATCAAGAGCTACCATGTTCAAATCCCACCACTGCTGTTGGTTCACTGTGTGACCTTGAGCAAGTCCCTTCTTCTACCTGGGCTTCAGACCCTCCCAGGTGTATAACTTGTTAGAAGCAGGACCTCCCTGAAAACAAGATATTAGGCTGTCCTGGCTAAATATAGACAACACAATATTACAAAAAAGTAGGAAACGGTTTGGAATCAAAATGAAGTTTCACAAAGTGTATATAAGGAGATCAAGATATGTCAGATATCGTTGAAATCATTTATTCATCTTTTTTCTCACTTTCAGTGCTCCCTTACACATCTGTAAAGTTTATACCTCTTTGCCTCTCCTCTGTTGAGTCATATTCGTGACTCCTTGTAACTATGACCCCAAGACTGCAAACGTCTGGCAGGTCTCCTCTCCTTGGTTTGGACCAAATGAGTTGGGACCCTCCTTTCTAGAATGCTGCCCTTACATCATGCCAGATACCATATTTCGCCATTTAGAAGCTGCCCCTGATTTGTAGCTGCCCCCATTTGCCGCAGGCAAAAAAAAAAAAAAATTTTATTGATAGAAACCACCTCCATTTTAAAGCCGCAACTTCTAAATGGTGAAATCAGTCTCTAGTTCTGTGTTGGTTGTTTGATGACTTCTCACGGTTACTGAGCATATCTCCATTGAACCAATGGGCAATGCTGTGTTAATTAAAAAATATCAAGTACAACTGTAAAGTAAAGTAAAGTCAATAAATGCTGGTAAATGAAAACCGTAACTCTCAGTGGCAACCAAGTGACATGCTGGTGTCTGACTACAACTCACAGCTGAGCAGAACAAATACTGACAGCCTAGATTTCTCTCTCTCTCTTTCTCAATGCTGTATTTTAATTTAAGAATAAATATAAAATACTGTATGGCTGTTAAGTTAAATACTGGTACTGGTATCTGTAAAAATAAACAAAACAAAACAAAAACAAAAGCAGCAGCTGAGTGGCAGATTTCGCATTTGAGTAGAGCACATGGTAAAGGAGTGGGGCTGAATAAAGAGTAGCATATTCAGACAATAAAGAGAGTTTTAATCTAACAAACAAACAATTAAGTTTTAATAAATAAAGTAATTCAGCAAAATAGAGTGAGTGGAGTGTTGTAGCGTTTCACATCTGACGAGAAGCAGGGTTATAATCTTAGGCAAAAGAAACTGAGCTGACATCGACTTGATCCTGATCACTAAACCATGAGTAGTCTTTGCTGGGTTGGGGACTGAGAAACTACCTACAGGAACAGCATGTGTCTACATTCATTACCCAGACACATTAATGAAAGATAATGTCTTTCAAGATCAGATGGCAGTTTATTAATAAAGCTGCCCCCAAATAGTAGCTGATCCCATTTAAAAGCCGCAGCTCAAAACAGAAAAATGAAATCAAAGCTGTGGTTTCTAAATGGTGAAATATGGTACATATTTTGCCCCTGCAGAACTCTGAGTACAAATAGAACCTGTTCACTCAAAGGTGTGCTTACAGCAGTTTGAATGGGTCTGTCCAAAAAATTGATAGTTTTTTTTAAAACTATTTATTGAATGAATTGGGTACAAAGTCTAAACAGTTTACAGTACCATTCTCATTAAAGAGAACCAATTCTAATAATTAAAAAAAACATTGGGGACTGCATCAGAAACTGCCTGGAAGCAGAAATTGCCAGGGAGGGGTGGCAGCACACTGGACAAAGATAAAGGAGGGTAAACCTAAAGCAGCTAACCTCTGTGTGAAGGAAGTGATTAAAAGCGGAAGAGAAAAAGAGACTGTTATGTTCTCTAAGGAAATGGCAAAGGTGGAGAAAGAACAAACATTTGTGAATGCTGAGTGTTCGTCGGGTGCTCTGGTGTCATGGGGGGATGTTTGAAAATTGCTTTGGTGAAGTTGTTTGTGAGGTGGGGTCCCAAAATACATATGTTGAAAAGTTGGGGCAAAAATATTTAAAAATGGCCAAGTTATGCTATTAAGTTGAAAACCCTATTGAAATACATTGACGCTGAAAACCCCATTGAAATACATTGCAGCGCTCATCTTAGTTCGCGGTTGGGCTTTGAAAAGTGAAGACGTACCTGCAGTCCAAGGTAGATTATGGCGACAGACCTCCAGTGGGTAAGTATGGGGTATGTGGGGTGTGGGGTGGTGGGTCCTGATTGGGAGGGTAGGGGATTGGGTAATGGTGGAATGGACAATGTTGGACGTTTTTCCTTTTTACAGGGAAAAAAAAACTGACGAGGGACAGTATTCTTTTTTTCAGTGAGTTTGCTGAACAGATGAGAACACTGGGGGATTGGTCACCCCCAGTGTCTGTATATTGTTTGGTGGGGTTACACTGCAGACAACAATGAACGGACAGATGACACTGAGGGACTGGGCAGCCCCAGTGTCTGCAAACTGTTTGGGGGGGGGTTACACAACGGGCAACAATGGACGGAGAGATGAGGATACTGGAAGGTTGGGCACCCCCAGTGTCTGTATACTGTTTAGGGGAAGGGGTTACACAGTGGACAATGATGGATGGTTTTCTTTTTTTAGGATAAAAAATAAGCATTTGTCAATGTCAAACATTTGATGTATTGAAAGATGTCCACCTCTGCACATTGTTTATGCCCTTGAGGTATTTGAACATATCTATCATGTTCCCCCACTCCCTCCTTTCCTCCAATAAGTACAAATTGAGATCCTTTTTATCTCTGTTGATATGTTCTGTGTTGCAAGCCATATACCATCTTGGCTGCCTTTCTGTGGACTGCCCCCACCCTGTCAATGTCCTTGCACATTTGTGATCTCCAGAATTGCACACAGTACTGTAGGTGAGGCTTCACTAGCGCATTATACAATGGCAACACCACCTCGTGTCTTCTGCTAGTGATACCTCTGCCTATGCGCCCCAACATGATACTGGCCATCCTTGCAGCATTTGTGCTCTGCATTGACACCTTTTGGTCATCAGGACTGATAACTCCTAGGTCCCTTTCCTCCTTAGTGATCATCAGCACCTCCACCCCATCCTGTAACTCTCCACAGGTTTCCCTCTTCTCAGGTGCATTATTTGGACTTCTTTGCATTGAACCTCAGTTGCCACTCCTTAGACCAATTTTCAAGCCTCTCTGTGTCCCTGGTCATTTTCTCCACCCCTTCTGGAGTACTCACGCTGTTACAGATGTTGGTGTCATCTGCAAACGGGCAAACAGACTATTCCTTCTAGCCCTTCTGCAATGTCTGTAATGAAGACTTTGAACAGGATTGCTCCCAGGACATATGCCTGAGGCACCTCACTGGTCACCTCCTCTCCCCTGATTGGATCCCATTACCACCACCCTCTGCCTCCTGTCCATCAGCCAGTTTCTAACCCGGTTTATCAGCTTGTGCCCCGTTGCCAGACTACTCATCTTGTGAATCAGCCTTCTATGTTGGAAGTTGTTGAAGGCTTTGCTGAAATCAAGGTAGATGACATTAAACATCCCTCCCTGATTTACTTCCTTAATGAGGCATTAGGGTTTCCAACCCTAACGCCTCACCCCCACTGTGCAGAAACTGACAAGCATTGGGGGTGTCCCTTTGGGTCATCAGCTATAATACTTATGCCATTCCACCCCCACCCTGCAGACACTGACAGGTGTTACAGTGTGCCTTGAGGTCATTGGCCCTAACCCCTCACCCCATTCCTTAATGAAATAAGCTGAGATGGGAGCAGTAAAGGAGAATGGGGTGAGCATTTGGTCCAAAGACTCCAAGGCACACCCTGATGCCTGTCCCTGGCTACAGAGTGGGGGTAGAATGGTGTGAGCATAACGGCCAATGACCCCAAGGCACACGCCCAATGCCTGTCAGTCTCTACAGGGTGGGCGGCAGGGGCATTACAGTTGTAAACCCTAATGCCCCAGATGTTTGTTGGCATTTTTGCTCCAAATTTTCAACATGGGCTTTTTGGGACACCACCTCATTAATAGTGTCACTATTATTTCGTTACTCAATCCCAAAAGGTGATTTTGCACAGTGACTGTGCCATTCGGCACCTCAGGTGCTAAAACACATTTTGAGCAGGATGTGTGAAAAATGTCAGTTTTACTCTTCATGAGGAGGTGTGAAAAAATGGCAATGTTGGAAATCTGAAGTGAAAATATGAGAAATTGGCAAAGTTACGAGCATGCATAGAAACTGTGTAATGCAGCCCATAACGCGGTCATTTTTTGGAATTTTTTTCACCAAATTTTCAACATGGGCTTTCTGGGACCTGTCCTCATGAACAGTAGAACTACAACTTTGTTACACCATCCTGAAAGTTGATTTCACACAGCAACCACGCCATTCTGTACAACTGGTGCAAAAACATATTTCAGGCAGGATGTGAAAAATGACAGTTGTACTGTTCATAAGGAGGTGTAAAAAGATGGTAATGTTGAACATCTGGAGTGAAAATATAAAAAATTAGGGAAGTTAAGAGCATGCGTAAAACTGCGCAACACATGCTCATAATGCAGTCATTTTTTTTTTCACTAAATTTGCAACATGGGCTTTTTGGGACCCCACCTCATGAACAGTGGCACTGTCATTTTTTTACTAGGTCCCAAATGGTGATTCCGAAAGTGACTGTGAAATCACCTTTCAAGACTGAAGAATGAAATGACAGTGACATGTTCGTGAGGTGGGGTCCCAAGAACCCCATGTTGAAAATTTGGGGCCAAAATTCCTAAAAAGGACTGAGATATCAACATAAGTTGAAATCCCATTGACCTCCATTATACGTCTTACCTTTCATTCTTTCAGTTTGCTGGTCGGCTTTGAAGAGTGCAGACATGTCCCACTCCTCAGATCACATCCGCTGACCTCAGAGGGTAAGTATGGGATAAGGGGGGGTAAGGGGAGGTGGGTGCGCAAGGGGAGGGTTAGGATGGAGGAGGGGGACAGGGAGACAATGAGGGACAGTTTTCATTTTTACAGGTAAAAAAAAAAAAAGACCACAAGGGAAGGTTTTCTTCATTTACAGGTAAAAAAATAAATATAAATTTAGGCACTTTGGGGAGGGATCCCAGTGTGCCACAACAGTGGTGGGGAGGGGGGATGCCAACACGGGGACTGGGCCCCCTGATGTCGGCTAGGGATATAACGGGTTGGGGGGTGCATCCAACACCAGTAGTGGGCATCCAGGTGTTGGAAAGAGAAAGGGGAAATTGTTTAAACAGGAAAGACACACTAAGCAGCAGCAGGGAAAGGGGACATTGTTTAACGAGGGAAGACACACTAAGTTGCAGCTGAAGGGCTCACATTTCAAAGGACAGAGAAACACACAGTGTCGGCTCTGTCCTTTGAAATGTTTGCAGAGATGAGCCCTCTCAGCAAACCAGTATCATCAGGACACTGCCTGCTGATTTGCCGGCCACAGACTGGCTCCTGCAGCACCGCTATCCATTAGGCTGGCACCTCTCACTAGCAACTCGTGTATCAACATGTGAACATTTTATTTTATTTATTTATTGAGAATTCTGAAAATACGTTTCAGTTAAGGACTCATTTACAAAGGTTCCATGTCAAAAAAGATAGGACATTACAACAGTAAGGTAGATTCAATGCAGGAAACAGAACAAACTTGATACAAGATAAAATACAGTAGAGGCTAACAATCAGATCCTAAACAAGTTTAGTACATAACAAGCATTTGTCAATGCCAAACGTTGTCGCGCTGGCATTGGCAGTGGCAGAGGTGGAGAAGCATAGTGCTGTGAGTTTGTTAATGTGTCCCAAAAGGTGATTTTGCAAAGCGAGTACGACACTGTGTGGCAGAGCTGCAGAAACATGTTTTGGGCAGGCTGTGGAAAATGACAGCTGGACTGTTGATAATGAGGTGTACATAATGCCAGTGGTGAACATATGGCATTAAAATATTGCAGATTGACAAAGTTACAAGGGTGCGTGGAAACTGCACAATGCAAACTTGCAACATAGTCATTGTCTGGACTTTCGCCACCAAATTTTCAACACAGGCATTTTAGGACCTCTGCTGATGAATAGTTTTCATTGATTTTATTGATATTACAGAGCATTTTTAAGACCGTAGTCCATTAGCTCGCTATTTCTCTTTTATTTATTTTTTTTTAAAACTACTGATATCCTTTAATTCCATTTCCAATTAAATAATGATCCAACATTAATTTAAATTCTGGTATGATTTTACTTTCAACCACCTCCCCCGGCAGGGAATTCCAGATCTGAGTTACTCTGTTATTAATCCAATACCTCCTCTTATTTGTATTTGTTCTTTCTTTAATTAATTGATGGGTTATGTGATCTTGTTTTAAGAATATGATCACTCTGCTTCAGCCCCATGCTGTCCCAAAGAAAAGAGTCTGTATGGGCCTTATATATCAGACACATATCCCCCCTCATCCTACGATACTCCAATGAATACAGTCCCAATTAATTCAATCTTTGATCATAGCTCTGTCCCCCCAATCCTCTAATCATCTTTGTTGTCCAACTCTGAACCCCCTCCAAAGTTCCCACATCCTGTCTTTTATAGGGTGCCCAAAACTGCACACAATACTCCAAGTGGGGCCTCACAAGTGCGGTATATAAGGGGACTATAACCTCCCTGTCTTTACTATTAATGTGTTTTTTTATACAATGTACACTACTACTGGATTTTTTGACAATCTTATTACAGTGTGCACTGAAGTCCAGATTGTTACTGATGTTAATACCCAAATCTCTCTTGTCCTGTGTTACTTTTAATATTGTGCCTCCCAAGCTATATTTAAAGGAGTTTATTGGTTTTACCAAAATGCATAACAGAACACTTATCTGTGTTAAACACAGATTGTTTTTGAATTGCTCATAATTCCAGATTATTAAGGGCTATTTGCAAGTTGTTATGTTCTGCCATATTATTCACTGGACCCCCTAGCCTAGTATCATCAGCAACTTTTGCTAACCAAACCTCCTTGTCAGCCTGCATTGTTGATATTTAAAGGTTAAAAAGGCACAGTCCCAGGACTGATCCCTGGGGTACACCACTGGTCACACAGGTTTTGCCTGAGAATTCTCCCCTCACACATACCTTCTGGCTTCTGTTTGTCAGCCATGCCTTAATCCACATTGCAGTCCAGTTTGGAAGTTCCATCTGTAAGATAACTTTAACTAGTTCCACATGTGGGACTTTATCAAAGACTTTAGCAAAGTTGAGGTAAATAACATCAGCTGGGATACCCCTATCAAAGGACTCGCTGACCTTATTATAGAATTCCAGTAAGTTTGTCTGGCATGATCTACCTTTCCTAAACCCGTGCTGGGATCTATCTTCCTTATCAGATTTTTCAAGGAAGTCAGTAATAAAATCCTTAATTATTCTTTCCAAAATTTTTCCCAACACCGAGGTCAGGCTAATAGGCCTATAGTTGGAAACTAGTTGTCGTGATTCTTTCTTGTGTATAGGGATTACTACAGCTTGACGCCACACATCTGGTACTTACCCTGTATTTATAGATCTTTGAAACAAGTACGTCACGGGGTCCACCAGAACTTCCACTAACTCCTTCAACATTCTAGGATGGATTCCATCTGGTCCTTGTGCCTTATTGTGTTTGACTTGCTTAAGTCTCTTGAGTATACTGTCCCTGTTTATCTTATAGCTGGATCTACACTGTAATGGAGTAGTGACATCTTGATTAGATATTGAACAAACATTAAAAACTGTAGAGGAGTAATTGTTGAATTCCTCAGCTAGTGCCACATTATTGGTTAAATTAACCCTGCTGCTAGTTTTGAGAGGACCAATAGATGTATTTTTCCCTTTTTTACAATTTATGTAAGTATAAAAAGATTTGTAATTATCTTGAACTCTTGCAGCCAACGTATATTCATAATTTCTTTTTGCTATAAAGATCCCCTTTTTTGCTGATTTTTGAATGACACCCAGCTTTAATCAGTATTAACCTTTTTAGCATAGTGACAGCATCTGTGTTTCTCCTTAATTAGCACTTTAACTAAAGGGGTTAACCATGGTGGAGGGACATTCTTTTTTACCCTATTGTATTTATTAGTAATGGGCACATACCTTTATACTAGATAAGTTAGCTTATTAGTTAGTTACCCCATATTTCGGCAACTGACTGAGAACCAAAATCAGTTTTCCAATCCCAGCGTTCAAGTACGTACCTCATGGATTCGAAATCGGCCCTATTATACCTCTGGAGTTCCGTTGTACCTGTGATTTTCTCACTTATTTGTTCATACTGGAAGTTAATAATAGAGTGGTCATTAGATCCTAGTGGGGGGGTTTATTTTACAATCCGTGATGTTTTCTCCCAAATCACTTAGCACCAGATCCAAAATATGATGCCCCCTAGTGTTGGAGACAACAATTTGGTCCACATTTACCAAGTTAAACATTTCCCAATATCTTGATTCTATACCTGAATTTGCCTTTAATATTTCCCAGTTAATTCCTTGGAGATTGAAGTCACCCACCAAAATAACATTTCCCGAAAGGCAAATCTGCTTAATGAATGCTAGGATATCCTCATCTACTATCAGTTTAGTAGATGGTGGCCTGTACATTACTCCAAAATTTATTGTAGCTTGTTTAGGGGGACTAATCTTAACCCAAAGGGCTTCTAAATCAGGCCAGCTAGTTATAATCTACTTGTTCTGTAATTATTGTGTCTTTTATATACACTGCCACCCCCCCCCCTTGGTTTGGGTTTGATCTTTATTAAAAAGTGTATATCCTTGGATATGTTTGTCCCATGTATCCTCGACTTGCCGCCATGTTTCTACTATTGCACAGACCTGGATATCTTGACTAGTTAATAACACTTGTAACTCATCAAATATTATTTAAACTACAAGCATTTAGGGTCATAAAATTCCACTTGGTTCTTAACTTATCTAGGTTGTGTACACCCCATCCCCCTTCTTGTGGAGTTTAAATGATGGTGAATGGTCTCTTTTAAATGTTGTGCCAATACCCGTTTACCCATTTTATTTAAATGTAAATCATCCCTTCCAAATAGATGTTCCCTCTGGAATTTCTGCCAGTGATCAATGTAAAAATAACCCTGTCTTGCAGTCCATTTTTTAAACTAGTCATCTAATCCATAGATTTCTTGATTTATTCTGTTACTTGCCCTTAGAACTGGTAAAATTCCAGAAATCCAAACTTCGCATCCCCTATTTCTTAATGCTAAGCCTACTTCCTCAAAATCACCGTCATTTCCTGAAAGTGTCCCGAAAAGTGATTTTGCACAGTGACCGTGCAATTCTGCTCCAGCCGTGCGAAAACACATTTCAGCCAGCTGTACTGTTCATAAGGAGGTATGGAAAAATGGCAATGTTGAAGAGCTGGACTGAAAGTATTACAGATTCACAAAGTCACGGGCGTGCATGCAAACTGCGCAATGTGCGCTTGTAAAACACTCATTTTATTGACTTTCGTCCATAAATTTTCAACATAGGCATTTTAGGACATCTGCTAATGAACAGTGTCATTGCCATTTTCATAATATGTCTCGAACACGGGCTTTCCACAGCGGCCACGCTATTGTGCACCAGAACTGCGAAAACAGATTTTGGTCAGGATGTGAAAAATGACAGCTGCACTGTTCATTAGGAGGTGTAGAACAATGGCACTGTTGAAAATGTGGAGTGAAAATATAAGTTTGCGAACTTACGAGTGTGCGTGCAAACTGCGCAATGCACACTCGTAACACAGTCATTTTATGGAGTATTGTAACCAAATTTTCAACACACGCATTTTAGGACCTCTGCTCATGAACAGTGTCACTGTCATTTTCGTAAAGTGTCCCGAACAGTGATTTCGCACAGTGACCGCACTATTCTGTGACAGAAGTGTGAAAACACTTTTCGGTAAGGATGTGAAAAATGACAGCAAGGTGTGGTAAAATGCCAATGTTGAGAATCTGGCGTGAAAATATTGCAAATGCATTAACTTACGAGCGTGCATTGCACAGTTGCTACGCACACTCGAGAAACTGTCATTTTTTTGAATTTTTTCCACCAAACTTGCAACATAGGCTTTTTGGAGCCCCTCTCATGAACAGTGGCACTGTCATTTCGTTACTAGGTCCCAAAAGGTGATTCCGAGCAGTGACTGCGAAATCACCTTTCCGGACCAAATAACGCCATGACAGTGCAAAAATTCATGAGAAGGGGTCCCAAAAACCCAATGTTGAAAATTTGGGGCCAAAATTCACAAAAATGCCCAAGATATGCATTAAAGTTGAAAAAACCCTATTTATTCCTTTATGCAGCTTACCGGCATTTCTTCAGTTTGCGGTTGGCTTTGAAGAGTGCAGACGTGTTCCCGGTCCACAGAAGATCATCATGCCGGACTCTGCAGGTAAGTATGGGGTGAGGGGTGAGGGAGGCAGGGTGCAGATGGGTGGGTGGGGGTGGGGAGGGGCATCAAGACTACGAGGACCGTTTTCATTTTACAGGAAAATAAAATGAAAACAATCCATCGTGGGACAGTTTTTTTTTTTGTAGGGATTTGGTATGCTGGGGTTGGCTCCCAGCGTGCCACCTAACTGTTTGGGGAGGTGTCTGTAGCCGACGGGGGATTGGGCACCCCCATCGGCACACAACACGGGGAGAGGAGGAAGTAATGCTGATGGGGATTGGGCACCCCCGTCGGCACACAAAGAAAGTGGGGGGGAAACGAGCTGAGGGGATTGGGCACCACCTTGGCATTCAACAATTGGGGGTTTATGCTGACGGGGAGTGGGCTCCCCCATTGGCACACAAAGAAAGTGGGGGGGTTAATCGACAGGGGGATTGGGCACCCCCGAAGTCAGCAGTAGTTAGGTGGCCGCCAGCTCGCCGACCATGCACATAATGGTGGCAAGCATAGCAAGAAAAGGACCACTGCCTATGACAAGCTTTGCTCAGATTGCAGCAGACCTTTTCTTAGATGTGCTTGCCACATTATGTATGCATGGTGTGGCGCTGGCATGCAGGCTGATTGGGGAATGCGGGACAAACCTACTGGTGCGTGCCCTGCATTTGCCCAGCAGCAACCCTGCCTCCAAAGCTGCACTGTCCTATGACGTTGGCTGCACAAGCACACCAACATAAAAAGGGTGACACTCAAGTATGAGGAAACACAAAGAGAGAACTGGGAAGTGTACCTAGTAAAGCAGAAGGAAATAGATAAGGTGGTGAGGGGAGCAAAGGTGCAGACAGAGCAAACAATCACCAAAGGGGTCACTAAGTGGGGAGATGAGACTTTCTACAGATACATAAGTGAAAAGAGGAAAGCAAGGGGAGGGATAGTGAAGTTATAAAGGGTGGAGGGGGAGAGGGCACATAAAAGGACCAAGGAAAAGCAAACATTCTGAACAGGTACTTTTGCTCTATCTACACGGGGGGGGGATAGTCCACCATGGTGTAGCAGGAATAGAGAGGACGTAAACGCAAGTCGATTTTCAGAAGAAAAAGGCCAGAAGGGACTTACAGCTCTGAACATGGACAATGCTATGGGACCAGATAGGATGCATCCAAAGGTTTTAAAGAAACTCAGGAAGGTGTTAGCTGCCCCACTCACTGCCAGCCATGTTCAACAGCTCACTGGAAACAGATGTGGTTCCAGAGGACTAGAGTAGAGCTGATGTGGTCCCTGTATAAAACAGGGTCAGCAGGGAAGGGGCTAGCAACTATTGGCCAGTCAGTCTTACTTCAGTGGTGAGGAAATTAATGGAAACTCCGCTAAAGGAAAGATTGGTTGAGTATCTTGAATTCAATGCGCTGCAAGACCACAGGCATCATGAGTTGATGGGGAGAGGTCATGCCAAATGAATCTGATAGATTTGTTTGACTGGGTAACCAGCGAAATTGATCCGGGAAGCCAGTGTATGTGGCCTTTCTGGACTTCAGCACGGGAGGCTAATAAAGAAACTCAGCAGCCTGGGGTGGGGGGCTCCAAAGTGGTGAACTGGATTAGAAACTGGTTAATGGATAGGAGACTAAGGGTGGTGGTAAACAGCACACACTTGAATGATGGAGAAGTGAGCAGTGGGACACCACAGGGCTCAGTGCTGGGAGTGGTCTTTTTCAATGTCTTCATAAGTGACATTGCTGAGAAACTGGAAGGGAAGGTATGCCTTTTTGCAGATAATGCCAATATCTGCATTAGGGTGGACACTCAGGAGGGGGTGGAAAGAATAAGCAGGGGTCTGGAGAAATTTATTGAGTGGTCTAAGGCATGGCATTTGGGGTTCAATGCCAAAATGTGCAAAATCATGCACCTATGGCATAGGAACCCAGGCACTGAGTATAGGACGGGGAGTTGGGTACTGACAGTCACTAAACAAGAAAGAGACCCTGGAGTTATCATATCTATGACTGCAAGATGGCAGGGCACTAAAACAAACCAGTGGGTAAGACTAATGGGATATTGGAATGCACGGGGAAGGGTATATCCAGCAGGAGGAGGGAGGTGGTGTTGCCACTGTATTGCTCACTAGTGAGACCCCACCAGGAATACTATGTCCAGTTTTGGAGGCTGCACCTCAGAAAGGACATGGACACGATGCAGGCGGTCGAGGGAAGGGCAACTAAAATGGTGTTGGGTTTGTATAGAAGCTCTATTTAGAGAGACTGTGGGACCTTAATATGTACACCCTGGAATGGAGGAGAGAAGAGTGAGGGATAACATAATAGAGATCTACAAGTACCTCACTGTGGTGAACTGGGTGCAGGAGAAAAGTCATGCCCAAATGAGAAGGAGCACCAGGACCGAGGGACATGAAATGTAGTTGGAGAGGGGGGTCAAGAGAGATGTGAGGAAATATTTCTTCACTGAAAGGGTGCTACATGCCTGGAACAGGGTGCCAGCAGAAGTAGTGGAGGCAAAAACAGTGGGGTGCTTCAAGCATGTGTGGGATAGACACAGGGGTGTGTACTAGAAAATAGGCAGGGAGAAGGAAGGGTCAGTGAAGACCAGTTAGGGTCTGTGGAGAAAGATTAGGCAGAAAACATCTGGGCAGCCTGGGTGAGACAAATGGTCCTTTTCGGCTGGCAGTGTCTATGTTTCTGTGTTCTTACCTGAAGAAAGACATTGACAGACTACAGTCAGTGCAGGGAAGGGTCACCATGATGATCCAGGGTCATCAGGACAGATCTTATGAGGATTGTCTGGAGGCCCTAAATATGGACTCACTAGAGGCCAGGTAGGGGCAGAGAGGGACATGACTGAAATGTATAAGTTTCTCAAGGGAATGAACAAGGTGAATAGCAGGAACCTGTTTGTAAGAAATAGGGATGCAGTCACTAGGGGTGTGATGGGAAAGGGGACCAGGACCATGTATTCTTTTGATTCATTTATTTTTTTTCTAAATATGCATCTGCTTCAGGTACAAGATGGCTACCAGATCACATGATCAAATAGCATGCAACAGCTTATGTTAGCAAGGGGGGAGGGCCTGATGTTCTCATGGGAAAGTTAACAGGAAAGCTAGGGAGGAGGCAATAAAGCAATAAAACCAGTGGGGAGTCCTTCCTGGAGATGTCCCCATGTTGGACAAAGGACCCAGGTGCATGTCATTATGGTAGCAAGGAGGTACTGAAGGGTAGGTGGACACGCACACACAATCTCTCTCTCTCTCTCTCTCTCTCTCTCTCTGAGGGCTGGGACAACATGGAACTGTCACTCCCCACATGGAGTGAGAAATATATTGTGGTGCTGGAAGTAAGCACTTCCTCTTCAACCCTGGCACAGCAGAAATCGAGAGGCCAGCAGCTAGAAGTCTGGTAAGAAAGACAATTTAGGGAAAAGTATTTTCTTCAGATAGCAGCAGGTAAAGACTTATCTTTTAGCTGAGAATAGCTCAGAGTTCTGCTGTACACTGTCTGTTCAATCTGGTATTATTTTCTTCTTCTTAGTGTAGCCCCTCTCTGGCACCATCCAAGAGAGGGCCACTACCCCTGCCGTGCAGGCCTGACCACGGTTAAGGGGCCTGGGTTCCCATAAGTTACTACAAAGGGAGTCCTTTCCCAAAGATAAATTAAAATCAACTTTGACCTCCATATCCAAGCCACCTGCAAATCCATCAGTGTCAAAATAGGGATTGCATGCAAAAGTAGCTATGCTTTAACTCGCTCTGCAAGGCTTGCCATCGCCCATGATATTTTGCTCCCTGCACTCACCTACGGTGCCATCTCATATGTTGGAATGTCCAAGATTTTTCTCCACAAATGGGACACTACATATAATAATATCTGCTGTTATGCCTCTGCATCCCCACAGTGCAGATATCACTGCCAGCTCTAAGCAGATTTAAATTGGCCTTCCCCCTCCTCCCATAGACTCCTATCTCTTGGATCCCTAATGGATAGCATCATCAGATCTAAACCCCCCTCATCTCTTGCCTCCCTGTTACTTCCTCATTGCTCCTCATGTGGCCTATGATCAGTTGACAAATCTCTCCTACATGTACCTAAATGTAAGATTTCTAAGGGTACTAGTGCCTTCTCCCACATTGCCCCCAAGTTCTGGAACTCCCTTCCCCTAGGTATACATCATTCCCTTAGTCATGCCGACTTTAAAAAGGACCTTTGAACCTTCTTGTCCAAACCTTCCCCCTGTACATGCTTTAATCCGCCATAGCTTACTCCCATCTCTTCAATCAATCAAATCTTTATTTATCCAGGCGAACATTGTTGAGCAAGCTCATTTACAAGATGGACCTGGTTAAGTCCAGATTATATTACAAAACAAGTATCAATATTTACAGTGGTAATAAAAACATAGTGGAAGTGCAAATCAGGAAACATACATACATAACATAACAGTTGATTCTAGAGCATCAATAAGACCAGTGAGCAGTGGGAACAGGCAAGTCCGCAGAGATGCAGAGATGGATATTGATACAGCAATTTTCAAAGGAAAAAAGGACAGGCAAGACCCAGGTATCCCTATCAAGAGAGACAGACAGAAGTAAGTGATGCAGCTTTTTTCTTGACCGGTTCACAAATGAGTACTACAGGTGTAGTTATGCTTGGAGGAAGCAGGATGCAGGCAGCCTGCTAGGCACTAACATGGCATCTCCAGGGTGTGCTTACATTGTGGCTGTGGGCGGCTGTACCACGGTGTACTGGAGGAAGGTGTGAGTGAGGTACTGAGGCACAGGTGGAACAGCACCTACCGCATATTTAATCCAGGGCTAGGTGCTAGCACTAACTGTCCAGGTACAATGGACCATCGGGCCACGGGAAGGTCACAAGACAGGGACAGAATGGATATGCTGCGGCGCCTGAGGCCAGTCATGGTCAACAATTCAAAAGGGAGCTTAATTACTCATACTCCCAATAATAACACTTTAGCCGTGTGGAAGGATTACGTTGGTCAGGGAAAGAAGCGGTTACAGCTGTTTTAGTGGAGTACAGCAGACCATTCGATTTTTCGCTCGCATTGGAAGGATCGCAGAAGAGAACTGCAGGAATCAATCGGGAGCATGGGCCAAAAGGCTCTTGTGATCTGATTGGTTGGCTGCCTTAGCGGTACTTTGTTGGAGAAGAGTCTGGGCCAGTGGTCTCGGATGGCAGCTTGTGAAGGTGCAACCACCCTGGGGGTAGAGATTTTATGCTTTGGGTTCAGAAGTCTCTGTAGCGAGACGGATGGTCTACCCCCTCTAACCCAATGCCTCCTTCTCCTGGTCGAGCTAGTTATTCTAACTGAGTCAAACAGCTAGCACCCTAATCACTATCAGTTGCTACCTTATGAAGTCCACCTTGGGCCACTTTTGCCCAGCTATGTTCTCATGGTAACAGCCTTTACGATTTATTCACCTTGCTGTATATGTTCCATTTCTGGGTATCCTTGCCATATGTTTTATCTCCTCAATGTATTATATAAGTCTCCTTTCTTTTTTATTCCTGCCATAATTATTGTACTTATTTATTTATTTATTTATTTATTTATTTATTTACTGACATGTTTCACCAGTAAGGCACAATGAGCAACAAGTCGCCCGTCTCCCAGTGCGACCTGGGGGGGGAGGGGTACAACTGAAATGAGACATTAAACATTCAATTTACAAGATCAACATTAACATATAGTTGTAAGGCAGGTGTTACAGTGTTACAGCAGTGTTGCGCATACCATGTAGAAAGAGTGGACAATAATAAGTGCCTGGTTAATAAGTAAACAAGTGCTTATGTGAAAGAAAAGGGGGAAGGGGAAGGATGGGGGAGCTGGGTACACTTACTATGTATACCTCATACTACCTACTATATACTGTTGATCTCATTCTGCATTGACTTTTGCAGTTTTTGCACTTTGTTTTTTCATACTACTGTACCTGGTTCTGGATTTGCTTTGCTTCTCAGTAACCTCCCAGGTTGTGTCTGAAAATAGTCATTTCTGTGGCTAGCACAATCACCCGGTTAACAAAAACTAAATAAATAAAATTATGTGCATTATCTCTATAGTACAACCCTCTGGGATGTTGTACCATCCCACCTTCCCAAAACAATTACCCCAGACATGAACTTACCCAGATTCAAACCTCCCCACATTTAAACAGTTGGCATTTTGTATCTCAGTTACAGAGGTACTCACTGAAAATCAGGCTTTTGAACAGCTCTTTCTGAAACAACATCTTGATTTCTTTACATGGGGAGAGTTAGGATGGGGTAAGTGGAATAGAGTTTAAGCACACTTTTGATTTTGCATTTTTAAAGATTTGGCATTTCCTCACAATCACTTCATTTTTATTTCTCAAATCCACACATATTAATCAATGCAGGCACCATTGTATCTACCTAACTGCTGCAGGTATACCCAATAAGACCCAGACCCCCAACTGGTACCAGTCCAGAATGATGCCCTAATTCTGTCCTTGGGTACCCAGATCATACAGTTGCAGGCCTGCGGTGCAGCTGGTCGGCCAGCGTTGGTGCACTTTGCTGATTCAGATAACTCTTTACATTTCTTTCTCCTGGCTAACTGTACTGGCATATTATGCCAGTGAGCATACTTGAACCATAAACTATATGCAGTCCCCAGGAAGTTGCAGGGCAATTCTTGCTGTTACTCATGGTTCTGCAGGCTCAGTCCTTTGGTGGCACAGTTGACTGGAGTCCGAGGGGTTGATCAACACTCAGATGTGGAACTGGGCTTGATGCTTGAAAACATGTGTAAGGGAAAATCGTCAGGCTTGATTGAAGGTTTTGCAGCTTGTCCCCTTCAGCCTAATATAGGCCTGTTGCAGAGCACATATACAAGGCCTGCCAACTACAAGGGACCCAGACCTGGAAGTGGCCCCATGGCCCAGCTCCCTCATAGGTCAGAGCACCCTAGCACTCAGGTACAAGACCTGTGGTCCCCTGCAGCTGGCATGACCCACTTGATGGGGGTTAACGAGTTCCCCACCTGGCCCCGGATTCAGGATGAACTTTAAATCACGGTCATCGTCCTCTCAATACCAGCTACAGTGTGGAGCCAAGCAGTCTCAGTAACCTTCCCTGTATCCCAGACTCCAGGGAGTACAGAGTCTGAGAATCCAAGGTTACCTCAACAGTCTCTTTTCTTGCTGTATCTCAGGAGCAGACAGCAAGTACCTGACCCAGAAAAGCACCTGTCCATCCTTCTGCTTTTACAGTCCTTCAACTTTAACACTACTGCATTCTCGCTCTGGCTCACACACAATCCCAGAGCTCCATCTCAGAAAACATCCAAAAACCCCTTTTCTCACCGTGCAGGTGCATAGCAATTCTCCAGTCTGAAGAGGCTTTCTCTCTTCACAATTCACCCATTTTCCTTTTCCTCACACTTTCTTCACCGATAAGGAGCAGACGAAAGTACCCGTCTTTTCCCAGGCTTAGATGTAACCTTTGTCCTTTTTCCAGGCTCAGGACACAACCTTTTCCTTCATCTCAATCATCTCACCACTATGGTGCAACTTCTCTCCTCAACATCAGAACTCCTGCAGCTCTCCTTCTGCACAGAGTAGCCTGCACTTTCTCCTCCAATTCTCTTCCAATGGGAGAAGGCAAACACACAGCCCCGGAAGACAGATTGCTGGCAGTCCCCAGGCAGGCCTTCTCCCAGCCTTGCAGCCCCATTCTCTCTTGGGGGCAAGAGCCCCCCTCCCCGTGGAGGGGTTCTCCCCAGACTGACTGAAAATCCAAAAGTTCTCTGCTTTTGGGTGCTTTTTGGAAGCTCCCCACTAGCTGGAGCCACTGTCCTTAAGAAAAATTAATATATATCAGGCTCCCCCAATGCCTCACTGGCTGTTCAAAACGGCACCAGAATATTCCTCGGTATTTTTCCCCCAGAGTCTTTTCACAAGCCCCAGAATCCTCCTGTGAAATCCCGGCCCTTTGATTGGTTGGTTGGCATCACATGGCAGCAAGCATGGCTGCTGATGTAAACAGTGTCCACACAGTTTTTGACAGTGTCCCAAGTTTAACACTTTCCTGCCGCCAAGACATTTACTTTGATGTTACATTTTCCCCAGCATTTGATAGCCACCCCTGTGCCCAGTAAAGTAACTGCACTGTTAATCACCTTCCTTTTTTCCCCACTCCAGTCACTACTGCCATTTTGAGCTACCCCTAGGCAGGCACACACAATCCCATTACAATCTACCTATGTATACACTTCCCAGACCCAGTACACCCAAAATACACATTTTTATTCAATGGATTCCCCATTGGCAAGTAATTATCCCCTGACCCTTTTACACCTTGCCACCCAATCACATATTTATTTTAACCCTGGCCTGTCGCTAGCACCGTCTCACTTATCCCCTAGCCCAAGACAGGCTCCCACTCAAAAATAGGTGTGAGCCACTTCATGAATATTATTGAGGTGGCTCCCAAATCCTCGCACATGATTGGCACTCCAAAAAAAACTCCTCCTCTGTCTCTCCCTCCATCTCTCCGGTGCTGCTAACGGTCCCGGTCCCTCTTTTACTCAGACCTGGAACTGGGACCACTGGAGACACAGCAAGAATGGCTGCCAAAACAGCCAAACGAAAATGCATTTTTGTGCCTGCGTGGGGCTTACCTGGCACCGGAGTGCCATAAACAAGCGGCGGCTCTGCACTACAGCTCCTGCGGCCCTGCTTTCAAAGAAAACATTGTGGGAGCCAGTGGGAGAACAGGACACCACCCAGGGGACCAGGGAAAAAGAAATGGGGATGGAACAAAACCCCAGGGACAACAGGAGCCCCGCAGGGGCAGACATGTAAGCCCCTAGGACAGGGGAGTTACATTAGTAAATGTGGAACCCTTTTGTTTTCTTGTAACTACATCCTGTTGTAAATACTTGTAGTATTTTAGTAAAGCTTCTATTTTTATAGAATCAGCGACTGCTTGTTTTATTTAAAAGGATAATTCTACCATTTCTGTGGGACTCTGTTTGCAGTCCATCTCTGAAGAGGCACTATATGCACAGTTATTATGCTGACCTTCCTGACCTTGAGCAAGGAGGAGGTAAAAATAGGTTTCCTGGTTCCTGTTGGTAAAAACCACATGGTGGCAGTGATCTTGAAGTCCCTGGTGAGGGATTTGTGTCCCATTTGGTTGACAGCGTGGTGCGATGAATATGACAACTGGTACCAGTGCAGTGCAGAGCAGCGTACACTGTGCTTTCCTGTGAGGCAGGAACTCTCAGACAGAGACAGCACAATGGTGATGGAGTGCCAGCAGAAATATATCTTAGTCACGAAACAGGATTTCTGAAGGTTGCATTGTTTACTACCGTTTTTGTTTTAATTTCTAGACAGCTTAGCACAGCACAGCTAGAGAATATGAGTTCCTCGGGCTATGTGAAAATTCATGTACAACAGCTCCATGAGCTGTACACAGAGAGGGGGATTGTCTATGAGGACATGACAAAGAGTGCACTCATAGAAGCCCTGTTGGTGCATGACCAGCTGCAGGAGGGGCAGACAGTCTCAAATGGGCATGGCCCAATACCTGATCAGCAGGCAGTCGCCAAGGACAGTGACCCAGGTAGTGAGACTGAGGTCACAACGACTGAGCAAGTGGGGCACCTTGTAGCACAAGCTGGGGGAGCTGTACAGCCCAATGAACCTCAGCATGAGATCCTGAAGGCAGAGCTTGCGCTGCAGGATTCTGAACTGCAGAGGGCAAGACTGGAGGCTGAAAGGGAGAATATAAGCCTGGGATAGAGGAAAGGGAAAAGATTTGCCAGCATGAGATCCTGATGTGAAAGGAAAGAGAAAAGGAAGGAATGACTAGAGCGAGAGAAAGAATGAGAGCATGAGATTCAGATGGAGAAAACGCGCCAGCAAACAGCACGGCAAACCGTAAGTGATGGCAAAGGGGATTCAACCCACGAAACCACAATTAATTCTAAAATGTTCCCGCAATACTGCAAAGGGGATGATATGGATTTGTTTTTAAAATCATTTGAAAGGGTTTGTGTGCAATTTAAATTAGAAAAGGCTTTGTGGATGGCCTACCCGACCCCATTGCTTACTGGCCGTGCTTTGCATGCAGTTGCTCGAATGGACGATAATGATTGCATGGACTATGACAAAGTTAAAAGAATGTTACTAAAAACATTTTGAACTGACTCCTGAGTCTTATATATGGAAATTTAGAGAGTTAAGAAAAGGACCAGGAGACAGCTGCTGTATGTAGAAATGCATGTCCAAATGTGTGCTTATTTAGACCCTTGGGTAGATGGGGCTAAGGCAAGGACTGTAGAGCAAAGTAAAGATTTAATCGTAAGGGAACAGTTTCTTAAAATTGTACCTGATGACCTGTGCATTTGGCTACTGGACCGGACATGCAACTCCGCAAAGCAGACATTGCTTATTTTATATGTGGCCAGCAGACCACATTAGCAGTGAAAGAACTATGGGGGTGGGGCAGCACATGGTTTTAAGGGGACCCAGGGAGGGTAGCCTAAAGGAAATCAGCCTGCACCCAAGCCCAAAACAGAACCCACTGGTTCTAAGGGGAATGAGGAGCTGGGGGCAAAGGAATGCTGTATTTGCCAGAAAGTAGGGCATCTATCCTATGACTGCCCTAAAAACAGGAGTAAAGAGCAAAAGCCTGGGGGAGGGGGGTGACCAAGACAGTACACAGCAGTTGGTAAACTGCACACACACTGTAGTGCCACCAAACTCCACCAAGAATATGCACCCTATGCTAGTCAATGGGATGGTAACACAGGGATTGAGGGACACAACGTGCCTCCATCTCCATGGCAAGGCATGATCTGATCCAGGCAGAGCAGATTCTGCTGGGGTAGTTCTCCAAGATTCGGGGAGTCACAGGTCCAGTGGTCCACGTGACAATGGCTTGGGTCTTCCTGAGCCAGGAGGGCAGTCATGGGGTACAGTAGGTGGGAGTTGTACCTGATCTCCCTGTGGATGTGATCATGGGGAATGATTGAGACCACAGGGAAAACCTGGTATGTGTCACTACCCATAGCCAGGCAAAAGAGCAAGCTCCCGAGGGTGAGGAGGGGGTGACACAGCCTGTGCAGACCCATCCCTCCGCAGCTAAGGAAGAGGCTAGTGGGTGTGAGGGACTAGCTAGGAGTAGCAGCCCTGAGCCCCAGCTGAAAGCAGAGGAGGTTGCCACCAGGGGCAGTTTTTCTTCCGAAGAGGAACTGGGGAGGGTCAGACAGGAGGAGCTAGGCGGGACACAGTTAGCTGATTCTACCCTCCAAAAATTGAGAGAGAAAGCAGATAGTGCTGAGGCCTCTCACGGGAGTAAAAAGTCAGTTTGTCGGGAAAATGGGCTGTTGTACAGGGAGTGCACACCACAGAGGGGGCTAGAGGGAGCATACTCCAGGAACTGATAGTCTCCTGGGACTACCGAAAGCAGCTTCTAGCCCTGGCCCATGATTTTCCTTTTTCAGGCTACCTGCATATTAACTGCACAAAAAAGTGGCTTGTCAACAACTTCTTTTTGCCAAGCATGTACACAGATGTGGCAAAATCCTGTCGGAATTGTCCACAGTGCCAGTGAGTTGGAAAGGTCAGGGACAAGGCTAAGGCAGCTTTGGAGCCCCTGCTATTATCAATGAACCCTTTAAGAGGGTAGTTGAGGACATAGTGGGGCCCCAAATACCCCAAGTTGCATGGGCAAATGATACACACTGCTTGTAGTGGATTATGCAACCAGGTACCCCAAGGCAGTGGTGATGTCCTCCATTGAGGCAGAAAAGGTGGCTGGTGAGCTCCTGGGAATTCTTAGCTGAGTAGGGTTTCCCCAGGAGATTTTGTCAGACCAGGGGCAAATTTCATGTCATCCTTAATGACCAGTTTGTGGGAAAAGTACGGGGTGAAACATCTCCATGCTTCACCCTATCACCCCAAGACAAATGGCCTGGTTGAGCAGTTCAATGGGACCCTCAAAACTATGCTCAGGGCATTTGCTGATCAACACAAAAGGGCATGAGTCAAATATTTGTCTCCCCTCCTGCTTGCATATAGGGAAGTCGCACAGGAGTGTACAGGGTTCTCACTCTTCAAGCTCCTGTTTGATCACAGGGTGAGGAGGCCCCTAGATTTAGTCAGGGATGAATGAAAAGGTAACCATGCCACCCAAGGGCAACTTGTTGTAGAGTACATCCTAAATCTCAGGGCTAGGCTTAAGGAGTTCACGAGGCTTGCCCAGGAGCACTTAGCCACTCCACAGCAGCAATAGAAAGCCTGGTATGACCGTGGGACCAAAGCTCAGGAGCACGAAGTCAGGCAGCAAGTGATGGTACTCATTCCAGTCCAACACAATAAACTGCAGGCAGCATGGGAGGGCCCATTCTCCATAATCAGGAAGCTGAGTGATGTTAACTATGTAGCAGGGCTGCCTGACAGACGGCGCAGACAGAGGATATATCATGTGAACATGATGAAGCCCTACTATGATAGGGAGGAAGTGATCCTCACCATGTGCCGTGCACCAGAGGAGGAAAACAAGGCTGATCCCCTTGTGGACCTCCTTGGGGAAGCCTGGGTGGGATCCTCAGTGAATAATCTCACCCTTCCAAAGCAGCTGACACCAGCCCAGGCCGAGGAGATAGGTGGGGCTACAAGAATTTGAGGACATGTTCATGGGGAATCCTGGATTCATCACAATGGCCAAACACCATGTGGACACTGGGGCCCAAGTTCCACTGAGGCAGTCCCCCTACAGGGTACCCAAGGGGGTTAAGAAGACCATGCTGGAGGAACTCAGGGAGATGATTGCCCTTGGAGTGATCCAGGAGTCCAGTAGCCCTTGGCCTTCACCTGTGGTCCTGATCCCCAAGAAGGACAGTACCACATGATTCTGTGTCCACTACTGGAGGCTCAACAGCTTTATGGAGTCTGATGCCTACCCCATGCCCAGAATGGATGAGACCTTGGAACGGCTGGGAGGAGCCCTGTTCCTGACCACAGTAGACCTGATGAAGGACTACTGGCAGGTGCTGTTAACCCCCACAGCGAGGGGGAGGTCTGCTTTCGTTACCCCACATGGCATATTCAAATTCAGAGTAATGCCTTTTGGGATGAAGAATGTTCCTGCAGCCTTCCAGAGGCTCGTGGATCGCATCCTGGTTGGGGCAGGTGAATATGCACTGGCTTACATGGATGACATTGCCATTTACAACCAGACATGGGCAATCACGTCAGGCACATGAGGGAGGTGTTCCACAGACTGAAGGCCATGGGGCTGACAGTTAAGGTGGAAAAATGCCAAGTAGGTACGGCCGAAGTATCTTACCTTGGGCATCAGGTAGGCAGTGGATGCATCCGTCCAGAGCCAGCAAAGGTTGGTGTCATCCAGGCCTTGACCACCCCTGCCACAAAGAAACAGGTAATGGCATTTCTGGAAATAGCCAGGTACTACAGGAGGTTTGTACCTCACTATAGTGATGTGCTCAAGACCCTGACAGACCTGACAAAAAAAGAGAATGCCTGAAAAAGTTCTCTGGACAGAGGACTGCGAGTCTGCCTTCCAACAGTTGAAGGAGGCATTATGTGGGTCATCCGTGCTTGCTAGCCCCAATTATGGCTTAAAGTTTGTAGTACACATGGATGATTTGGACCATGGGCTGGGTCCCATCCTGAGCCAGGTTACACTGCAGGGAGAGGAGCACCCCATAGTGTACCTGAGTCAGAAGCTTCTACCCAGGGAAGAATCATATGCCACAGTGGAGAGGGAATGTCTGTAGATAGTGTGGGCTCTTCAGAAGCTACAACCATATCTGTATGGGAGGGAGCTCACTGTGGTCACAGATCATAACCCCTTGACATGGATCCATAGGACTAGTGGGTGAAACACAAAACTATTGTGCTGGAGTTTGGTACTACATTTATAGCATATGATCATTCGGCATCAAAGTGGGGCACAGAATGCAAATGCAGATAGACTGTCAAGGTAGGGCTAAGTGCATAGCGTATTCCTTTAAGCACTTCCCAGGCCCTACATGAATGACAGTGTCTCTTGGGGGTTGCCCAAAAGAAACACATCTTCATTTCTTTGGGGGAAGGGGGAGATGTGACAGGAAAGGTGACCAGAACCATGTATTCTTTTGATTCATTTATTATTTTCTAAATATCCATCTGCTTCAGGTACAAGATGGCTACCAGATCACATGATCAAGTAGTATGTGACAGGTTATGTTAACCAGTGTGGAGGGTCTGATGTTCTCATGGGAAAGTTAACAGGAAAGCTAGGGATGAGACAATAAAGCAATAAACCCAGTGGGGAGTCCTTCCTGGAGATGTTCCCATGTTGAACAAAGGACCGAGGTGCATGTCATAGTGTTAGCAAGGAGATGCAGAAGGGTAGGTGGACACACACACACACACACACACACACACACACACACACACACACACACTCTCTCTCTCTCAAAGAAGGCTGGGACAACATGGGACTGTAATTCAAAGTGAGTGAGACCCCTATAACATGGAGTGAGAAATACATTGTGGTGCTGGACATAAGCACTTCCTCTTGGACCCTGGTACATCTGAAATCGAGAGCCCTGCAGCTAGAAGTCTGGTAAGAAAGACAGTTTAGGGAAAAGTATTTTCTTTAGATAGCAGCAGGTAAAGACATAGGTTTTAGCTGAGAATAGCTCAGAGTTCTGCTGTATACTATCTGTCTGTTCAACCTGGTTTTATTTTCTTCTTCTTCTTAGTAAATGTGTAACCCTTTTGTTTTCCTGTAAATACATCCTGTTGTAAATACTTGTAGTATTTTAGTAAAGCTTCTATTTTTATAGAATCAGTGACTGCTTGTTTTATTTAAAATGGTAATTCTACCATTTCTGCTGGACTCTGTGGTCCATCTCTGAAGGGGCACTCTACCCACAGTTATTGTGTTGACCTTCCTGACCTTGAGTAAGAAGGACATAAAAACAGGTTTCCTGGTTCCTGTTGGTAAAAATCACATGGTAGCATTGATCTTGAAGTCCCTGGTGAGGGATCTGTGTCACAGGGTGCATGACTGGAGGTTAGTGGAGGGGGTTGCAATTCAAGAGAAATGTGAGGAAGTTCGACTTCACTGAGAAGGTAGTGGAACTGCAGAAAAGCCTGCTAGCAGAAGCGATGGGGGAAGCTACCTTTAATGGTTTTAAACACAGTTTGGACAGGGCAAAGGGATTTACTGTCCTCAAGGGGGCACAACAGAGGTTTGAGGGGTGGGGTAGAAGGGTAACAGCCCACCAGTACAGTAGGTCAGTGGGGTGAGGTGAGGTAGTATTGGAAGGGTAGACTCGATGGACCTTTGGTCTCCTTTACCATCAAATCCTATGATTCTGTGTTAAAAAACAGAGTGAAATTTTACACACACACACCCAGAAGGCATCAGGGACATTTAGAGACTTCAACATGTATAACTTGGAGAAGAGGAGGCGGGTATGACAGAAACATAGCAATATCTCAGTGGGAAAAACTAGGTAAACTAGAATGGGATGTTCAACCAGAGTGTAAATACAAGCACAAGGAGAATCCACTGAAGTTGACTGAGGGTGGGGGGGAGTTCAGAGGAACATCCCAAAGTATTTTTTCATGGAAAGGGTGGTGGCTTGGTGAAAAGGGCTGCCAAGAGAGGTGGTATGTACTAAAACAGTGGGGTGATTCAAACAAGGTTGGGACAGGCACAATGTTCTGATAAGAACTGGGAAACAAGGGAAACGAGGGGGGTGATGGTCAATTGGACCCTCACACATATTGGTACATTTTAGGCAGAGTGGATAGACTGGATGGGTTACTGGGTCTTTTTCTGCCATCATATTCTATGTTTCTATACCATTCTTCAGTGCTTGGTTTGTGGAAGGGAAGGGATCCTATTTTGGCTCTGTGGAGCCCTCTTTCAATCTCTACCACTTCCAGAAGTGCTTACCTTGTCCCTGTTTCAATAGAGAGAAGGGGTACTCAATAAAAGTCAATGTAGGCCGTTTTCCATTATATATTTTTTCACATTTTAGAAGACTGTTAAAAAAACGAAGGCCATCCCTTAACTAGCAAGAACTTTGCTAGTTGAGGAGTGGGGGTTGATCTCTAACAAATAGTCCTCTAAAATATTAAAAACAGAACTATTCTGTATTTGAAAACAGCCCCCATCAGCTAATATTCTTCAGGTGAAGCTACCTCTGGCTGGAAGCTGCAATACTGAACATAGGATTTGCAAGAAAGTGAGTTGTGCTCACAACAGAGGGAGGTGAACCTTACAATTGTCTTTGGTTTGTAGCAGATATTCTGCAGGTGGAGGCTACTTCTAACTAAAAGGTGAAATAAGGAACTTAGAATTATCAGGAAAAGACAGTCTTTCAAGCAAGAGAGGCAGGCAGATCTAGCTTTACTTTTGTTCCAATTCTTAAGATTTTCAGTGCAGGAAGAGTTTAAACCCTGGGCTAAGAATTTGTCATAAGTCCTGAAGTAAGTGCAGGTACAGGCTGTGTATTTGACCCAGACAGTGCCCTAGTGGGTGGAAACTGTTTTTTGTGTTTATCTGTGTGTGCCTTAAAAGGCCAGACCAGACTGTGTCAGGAAGTGCTTACATCATAGCTACTTATCAGCCAATAGCTTTGGAAGAGTCTTACAGATCTGAGAACAATAGTATTATAAGCAAGTGTTTTATAGCAAACTCATCAGAACAGCTAATATTCTTCAGGTGAAGCTACCTCTGGCTGGAAGCTACAATACTGAACATAGGATTTTCAAGAAAGCGAGTTGTGCTCACAACAGAGGGAGGTGGACCTTACAATTGTCTTTGGTTTATAGCAGATATTCTGTAGGTGGAGGCTACTTCTAACTGAAAGGTGAAATAAGGAACTTAGAATTATCAGGAAAAGACAGTCTTTCAAGCAACAGAGGGAGGTGGATCTAGCTTTACTTTTGTTACAATTCTTAAGATTTTCAGTGCAGGAAGAGTTTAAAGCATAGCTGACTTATTTTGGGACTGACTGCTTTCAGAGCACAAACCACCAGGTGTTTTGGGGCTGGGGAGGTTTACCTGTGTCTGACTTGGATGTCCGGATTTTTCTCTGTTTGATTAGCAGGGTATTTTCTCTGTCAAATTGTTGTGTAGGGCATCTTGCTGACAGGAAGGCACTCATCGTGTGGTGGGTCAGAGCTTTCGCTGATTGTTTCGTGAGCACAGTTTAGGCCCAACTCTGCCCACCCTTCACACCCACCCACCCCTGGAAATAGTTCCTTTATACTTGGGGTTCTGACATCATTTCTCAAGAGTGCACGGTGCATATCACTGTCATATCCTCTCTAGCACACTGCACTGACAATATAAACATACACATTGTATAATATATATATTTCTATATAACAAACCAATCACACACACACACACACACACACACGAGATAAACATGTGGGGAGTAGTGCAATGTAATGGCTGTGGGGCAGCAGTCTTCCGGGAGTCTTTCTGGAGGCTGAGATGCTGCCCTATTTGCAGACAACTCTCTGCCCTGAGGGAGGAAGTTGCCTGTCTTCAGACCACACTGGACAGTAGTAAGGGAATCTTCCCCTAGGCCACACTGGACAGTAGGAAGGGAGCCTCCCCCATCCAGGGAGCACCAGAGCCACCACCACTACCTCAGAGGTTGTGAAGAAAGCACAGCAGTTGGACCACAGTGGGCTCAGGGAGGGTGAGGATGGTGGAACAGAGGCACACCCAGTCAGTTGTTCCACTCCACAATCCATACACCATTCTGGAGGAGCAGAGCTCCCCTATGGATGCACCCACAGAGGAGACTAAGGAGGCTGAGGACAACTGTCACAAGGGAGGCCCACAGGAAGGAGGCAGAGGACACCACAGAGAAAGGAAGCAGCTCCTGGTGGGGGACTCAATTATTAGGGGGATAGAACTTGGGGAAGCAGGGAAAACTGAAGTAAGGTGCCTGCCTAGTGCCATGGCTTGGAGGGACAGGAAGCGCATCCTCAGGATCACTAGAACAGCTGCACTGGAGTCTGAGCTGGACATCATTGTCCACCTAGGGTCAAATGACTTGGCTCATCATGAGATTAGAGCAGTGCAGGAGGACTTGTAGAGTTGGGAGGGGCTCAAGACAAGTAGCACACACAGTATCCTTCTCAGAGGTGCTGCCTGTCAATGGCATGGGTGAGGCAAGGGTACTTTGCACCATGCAGTTTAATGAATGGTTGAAAAAATGGTGTGGAGCACAGGGGTTTGGCTTCATTGGGGACTGGGGTTCCACCTGGAGGGACACCAGCCTATACTGGCAGGATGGTCTGCATCTGTCCAGGAAGGGAACAAGTCTTTTGAACAATCAGTTTAAATGCTTCATTGGCAAGCTTTTAAACTAGTCAAGGGGGGAGGCACTAATAAGCAGCAGGAAAATCCCAGCCTCTCCCTACAATACAAGGTACTAAATGAGAAAAAGACAGAGGTAGAAAGGTCAGTGAGGGATGCTGCAACAGAAGGTAAAGCCATCAAAAAATGGAGAGCAATGAGTACCAATGCCTGTAGTCTGAGTAACAAGCTTCCTGAATTAGTGGTCTTGATGGAGGAGGACCATCTGGATATCATGGCAGTCACAGAAACATGGTACACACAAAACCATGACTGGGACGTAAACATACCAGGATACAATATCTACAGGAGGGACAGGGAAGGTAAAAGAGGAGGAGGAGGAGTAGCTCTTTACATAAGGGAAGGAATCAAAGTAATAGAACAAAAGGGTAAACAGGGAGGAGAAGAAGCACTGTGGGTAAATTTGGAGACCGGCAATGGCACCACAATCTGCACAGGGGTTGTATACAGACCCCCTTCTCAGGGGGAGGAAATGGACAAGGAAATGATAGAAAGTATACTTAGAATGGCAGAAAAAGGGGAGATATTGCTGATGAGTGATCTGAATATGCCAGATATTAACTGGAGTGCAGTTGCAGCAGCCACTTCAAAGAGTGGGGTTATTCTAGATGCCCTACATGGGGCATGCCTTAGACAACTAGTATAGGAGCCCACTCGAGAGGGAGCAATCTTAGACCTGGTTCTGTCAAATGGAGATGAAGAGAGGATCGCAGATGTAGAAGTGGGTAGCCATCTGGGAACTAGGGACCATCGAACAGTATGGTTCACAATAAACACAGCAATTGAGTCAAACCATACAAAGGCAAAAGTATTGGACTTTAGGAGGGCTGACTTTGCCAAAATGGGTGAGTGCCTAAGGATTGCACTAGCAAATGGGCAGGAAGGAGGGGTGGAAGAACAATGGGGAATAATAAAAACTGCCATCACAGAGGTAAAAGCCTTGTGTGAAGCAAGTAAATGAAACGATGTAAGAAACCACTATGGTTCTCTAAGGAAGTGGCAGTGAAGGTTCAAGAGAAAAGAAAGCATTCAGGAAGTACAAGGAATCACAGAAGGAGCAGGACAGAGAATTGTATCAGTTAAAGCAAAGGAAGCTGGGAAGGCAGTCAGAACAGCAAAGGCCCAAACGGAGGAAAAGATAGCCAACTCACTTAAGAAGGGGGATAAAACCTTTTATAAGTACATCAGGGAGCGAAGAAAGACCAAGGGAGGGATAGTGAGGCTTAATAAAGGGGATGGAGGGTGGGCAGAGAGTGACTGTGAAAAGGCAGAGATACTAAACAAATATTTTTGCTCAGTATTTACAAATGAAGAGGGGGAGGTACCTAAAACAAACAGTAGAAACACTCTGGATACAGAAGTTGATACCAGCCCATTTACAGAAGAAAGGGTTCGGAAAAACCTCTTAAAACTGAAGGTGGACAAAGCAATGGGGCCTGATGGGATTCATCCCAGAATTCTAAAAGAACTAAGGGTAGAATTAGTGACACCACTGACTACCCTCTTTAACAAATCATGGGAGGATGGGGTGGTACCCGAGGACTGGAGGAGGGCAGATGTGATTTCCTTTCACAAAAGTGGGAGCAAGGCAGAAGCAGGAAACTACAGACCTGTTAGTTTAACCTCAGTGATAGGGAAAATCAAGGAATCACTTCTGAAGGAAAGAACTGTTGAGTATCTAGAGGCCAGAGGGGCACAGGACCCAAGGCAGCATGGATTCACAGCAGGAAGGTCATGCCAGACGAATCTGATAGATTTCTTTGACTGGGTGACCAAAGTAGTAGATCAGAGAGGGGCTGTGGACATGGCCTACCTAGACTTTAGCAAGGCATTTGACACAGTCCCACACAAAAAATTAATATACAAGTTAGCCAGCCTGGGAGTGGGTCCCAAAATGACAGCCTGGGTAAAGAATTGGCTGGAGAATAGGACACAGAGAGTAATAGTAAATGGAGTCCACTCTGAAGAAAGGGGGGTTACTAGTGAGGGTACCGCAGCGTTCAGTATTAGGACCAGTCCTCTTCAATGTCTTTATAAGCGACATTGCAGAGGGACTGGGAGGAAAAGTATGTCTCTTTGCAGATGACACAAAGATCTGCAATAGAGTTGATGCACAAGGTGGGGTGGAAAGGATGAGAAGGACTTGGCAAGGTTAGAGGAATGGTCAAATGTATGGCAGCTTAGGTTCAATGCTAAGAAGTGGGTAATGCACCTGGGAAACAAAACCCAGGGAAGAGTACACAGTGGGGGTGAGATACTAACAACAAAAATGGAAAGGGACCTGGGGTAGTCATATCAGATGACCCAAAGGTGGGCAAGCAATGTGAGAGGGCAGAAAGGAGGGTTGGGGGGATACTGGGATGCATAGGGAGAGGCATCACCAGTAGAAAACAGGAAGTTATTATCCCTCTGTACAGACAGCTGGCCAGACCCCATCTGGAGAACGGCGTGCAGTTCTGGAGACCCAATCTCCGCAAAGACATAGACAGGATGGAAGCTGTCCAGAGGAGGGCAACTAAAATGGTGCAGGGTCTGCACCGGAAGACATATGAAGAGAGACATATGGAGCTTAAAATGTATAGCCTCAAGGAAAGGAGGGAGAGGAGGGACATGATAGAAACTTTCAAGTACCTCAAGGGAATCAACAAAGTCCAAGACGGTAGCATCGCTAAAAAAAAGAGGTGTGTAAGAACAAGGGGGCACAATTTGAAGATGGGGGAGGCTCAGAGGTAATTTAACTAAGTATTTTTCACAGAGAGGGTTGTGGATGCATGGAACGGCCTTATGGAGGAGGTTGTGGAGTCAAAAACAGTGGTGGAATTCATGCATGCATGAGACAGTCATAAGGCAATTCTAGGGGGTGGGGGTAGGAAGAAGTAGGCTGCTGGTTAACTAGGATCTGCAGCTTATCCATTAGGTAGGGAAATGGGCAGACTGGGTGGGCCAAGCGGTCCTTATCTGCTGTCAAATTCTATGTTTCTATGTTTCTATGGTGCACATCCCCATACACTCCCTATTGAGTGGATAGCCTCACTAAGAGCCTCAGTTGGAAACCAAACCTGAGACTTTGAGTCCTGAAGGCAGCACCTCTAACCATTTAGCCAAAGGGAAGTTTCTCTTTGCTGGGAAGTTAACTTGTGATTTTAACTTTTCACAATCATCAGCCCTCGCAACTAGAGGGTGCTGCTGTTACCATTTCACAGCATTGTAGGACTTTTGTCATTGCAGTTCTCACATCAGAACTAGAACATCAGAACTAGAGGGCACTGCTGTCACGATTCCTCAGCACTGTAGGAGTTTGTCATTGCAGCTTTCACATCAGAAGTGGAGGATGCTGCTGTTATGATTCCACAGTATTGTAGGACTTTTTGTCATTGCCGTTCCCACAAGTAGAGGGTACTGAGGTTACGTTTCCATAGCACCGTAGGAATTTGCCATTGCAGCTCTCCCGTTACATCTAGAGGGCACTACTGTTAAGATTCTGCAGCACTGCAGGACTTTGTTATTGCAGTTCTCACATCACAACTAGAGGGCATTGCTGTTACAATTTCTCAGCACTGTAGGACTTTGTCATTGCAGTTTTCACAATTAGAGGGTGCTGCTTTTATCATTCCTCAGCATTGTAGGACGTTGTCATTGCAGTTCGCACAACTAGAGGGTGCTGCAGTTATCATTCCTCAGCACTGTAGGATGTTGCCATTGCAATTCTCGCAACCAGAGGGTGCTGCTTTTATCATTCCTCAGCATATGTAGGACGTTGTCATTGTAGTTCTCACAAATAGAGGGTGCTGCAGTTATCATTCCTCAGCACTGTAGGACTTTTTTATTGCAGTTCTCACAATTAGAGGGTGCTGCAGTTAGCATTCCTCAGCACTGTAGGACTTTGTCATTGCAGTTCTCTCAACTAGAGGGTGCTGCAGTTACCATTTCTCAGCACTGTGGGACTTTGTCATTGCAGTTCTCACAATTAGACGGTGCTGCTTTTATCATTCCTCAGCACTGTAGGTCTTTGTCATGGTAACACTCACATGACTACTAGCGGGTGCTGCTGTTGGTTCCACAGCACTGTAGGACTCTGTCATTGCAGTTCTCACAACTAGAGGAGGCAGACATTATGATTCCTCAACATTGTAGGACTTAATCATTGCAGCTCTCATGTCTAGATGATGCTGTTATTCTTCACATATACCCCTCATGCAGGTGCAGCTCAATTATGTGAAACAGTATTTTATTGGTCCCACTTCCTGCTCAGGCAGCTGATTTGAAAATAGAGGTGAGCAGACTTAAAACAACTTTTCCCCCATCCCCCCTTCCCTGTTATATCTCCTGAGCTCCCTTGCTCACTTTAAACTGCTTTGTCCCTTACCTTCTCACCTCTGTTGAGGCTCCTGGGCTGATGCCATCCCTTACCTTGTTGATTATTAGATATTAGGCTGAGTCTGTTCTCATTTTCCTGTAAAAGGTCATTTCATAAGACCCCACCCCCTCTAAAATGACCCTCTGAATTCCAGGTTTTAATCAAATATGCACCATGGCATACATTGTACAATGCCACATATATTGGAACTTCTCTAGTTATACACTCTTGTAATGTCTTGTATAATTCCTTGTTTTGTTTGTTCTCCATCTCATACTTTCCCAATATGTGTTGTTCGTCTGAAGTGGAATCTATGAAATGAGCTTGTTCTCAAAGGTGTTATCCAAAATTTCAATCAATCAATCAATCAATAAATAAATAACCTCTCGGATGGTTTCTTGGTAAGAAAAATAAGTTGATATTGTTGTTTTATCCAACAAACACATAGCTGCCCCTCATTCTCTGTGTGACTATAAGCAATCTCCCTGTAATCTCTCTCTCTCTCTCCCTCTTCCTCTCATGTGGTGTATCACCAAGCTGTTTGAATTTCTTTCCTTCTTTCTTTTTATTGACTGGAGAAGGTAGGTTGGACAATATTGCCTAGTTTCAGCTTCACCCAGGGGTAGGGGGATTCAGATGCAAACCAACTGAAATTGACCCAGGTTAAACTGTTGGTGGTATTTTAGTGAAATTTGGCCAGAACAATTGGGAGATTCCTTTACTCTTTTTCAAGAAGTGCAATGGGATCATTAACATCCACCTGAATAACCACTAGAAAAGGCAGACAGGACCTCGCTTTAATGTCTCATCTGAAGGACACCACACCCCAACAGTACTGCACTCAGGTACCAGCATTTGTGGAATGAGCCCAATCCCAGTGTGGGACTAGAACCCACAACCTTCTGGCCTAGAGGCAGATATGCTACTAACTGAGTCACTTTGAAGCTCCCTGTGTACTTAATATAATAGCAATAGTCTCTCCCCTCCTTTTCCTGGATTGTAAAGTGCTTTTGGGATACAGTTTGTATGAAAGACAATATATAAAACCAAAGTCCTTTCTTTTCCTGACGCATCCCTGCAATTTTCTTGACAGCAAAACTAAATGCCCACATCACATCCTATAACTGGAAACCTACAAGTATCTCATTTATTTAGTTTTGGTTGATCGGGTAAGTGCACTAGACAAATCCTGCCTATTTTCAGGCACGACCCGGGGGAGGGGGATACAGATGAATGCCAGCTGATCTTGAACCAGATTAAGCTGCTGGTGGTATTTTGAGTGATTTGTTCTAATACTATAACAAACTATGCTGCTCAGCTACATAGTGAGGGGGTAATGCTACTGACGGGCTCTGGTGGCATTTATAAAACATGAGGCTGAAGGCTGAGCAAGTTTATATTTCCCCCCACAACCCCAAGATCACTCTGTGCCCTTATTTATCCATAGCTGGGTGTAGTTAATCCATTATAATATGTACTTCAGAAATATACAGAGACGGAAATATTCAGTGCATGACCTACAAAATGAATGTTTACAGATTTTATCAATGTTCATTTATTATGTCATTCCCTATTATTGTTCCATGCTGATGCTGATGCAAGTACTGAGCAATAATCAGGCTGCAAAATGTGGTACCGTATGCAGTAATTAATATTCACCATGCACTATAATCATAACATATGCCACTACGTCCGCAGCTTCCAGCATCAGAGCATCCTTTATGGGGTTTTTTTCTTGCAAAAAGTTTGTGTTTTTCCATTCCATTTTGATAGTGTGGGAGTTATTATTTAGTAGTGAGTGAGACAGCTAAATATCCTTTCCAGTGAGGTCCTTCTTAAAGATACAGTGTTTTCATCAGCGCTGGAAAATCACTGCATGTAAAACTAGTGGTAACTTTAGACTTCAGATATTATGGATAAAGGAGCAATTACAACAGTTTAATGCTTACGTAGATTTCACAGCAGCCGTACTCTAGTATTTTTACTGGCTTTGATTGGCATTTAAATAAAACCCCTCATACAGCTTTACCTCCACATTACTGGCATTTTCACCTCAGTGGCACACAGACTGGCCAAGCTGCCATTCTGCCAGTGTTTATGTGTCTGACCTTGCCTGCTCCTCTACATCAGTGATGAATACGGAGCACTGCCACAGGCTCTCACATGGTTGGTGATGATGTGCTGAGCTCTGAAGCCCTGGGATCATGTTCTGCACACTTGGATTTCCTTCAGACCTTGTAAATTCTGGTGATCTTATCTTAACAACCGACGTGGTTTTAGAACCACAGGGTTATAATCCATTAAGCTCTTCAAAGCAGTTAGCCTGTAACCTTATCTATCACATGGTAAGCAACTGCTGTCCGCACTAGACTAGACTTAATATAACTCATCAAATGCTCTGTAAGAAAGCATTAGTTTATTATTCACAGCTGTGGTGGATGATTACTAATAAATGGTGATAAAAAAGTAAATGAGTGAAGTATCTTTAATAAAACATGAAACAAAAGAATATCCAAAATGTACAATCCATGTTTGTTACTCGCAGTACACTAGGACTTCAGCTTTGTGTTTCCCCTGCTTTTGGGAAAAAGAAACCTATTATGAAAAAGAAATGTGTCAACGGGTGTAAATGGATGTTCCAAATTCTCAACTAATGGGCTGAAGAAGATTTAGTGCCACTGCCCTGCCATGCTTGTGATTTATCAGATATCCGCACCAATTTGTCTGGAGACACTCTGCCGGTGCAATTAGATGTAGCTGTTTAAAGACAACTGGCATTAACATGATTTAACATACCCATCCCGTGGTGTCCCAAAGCCTGCGTGTTCTAAACTTGTTACTAGCATTACAAACATATGAAGTCATGTCATATTAGCAGGATCCTCCCTCTGTCATCTATACATAGGACACATTGCTCCTCAGCACCTCTGACATCAATATTATCCCTGCCTTGCTGTGACATTCTGCAACTAATGTAGTCCTGCTAGTTCAGACAGCAGAAAGTACTGGACTGCTGCCAGGTTTCATATTCGGTTGTAACTTGTTAATAAACCTCCAACTGGCACACATATATAAAGCTACCATAACACTATTTTTATCTCGTGACTGAAAAAGTTCTTACACTAATTCTATAACTGTTAATGGCCACTTAATTTGTTTTATGTACTGTACCTAACAGCATCTAGGTATGTGTGTACTTCATGTACTGTATGTATGTACTGTTCTGTATGTATGTATATTTGTATGTATGCATTGTTCTGTATGTAATGTTTTGTATGTATGCATGTATGTACAGTATGTACGTACTCTTAAGTATTACAGAATGCATGTACTGTTCTGTATATATGCATGTATGCACATATCTACTGTTTTGTATGTATTTATTTATTTTTAAGATTTTACCAGGAAAGACATACTGAACCAGTAACAGCTCATTTCCAGATGCATTCTGGGGGAAGGGGAAGGGAAGAGTACAACAATGCAACTACAAAAATATAGTAACCAGAAATATAACAATATGTGAGTACAAAAAATGAGCAGTTTCACAGTCAATTCTTCTGAATAGAAAATATGCAATACAAATAAAGTGCAGAGGAAAAACAGTATACAGTGTACAATGAAGCAATACAGAGATACATAGATGTTGTCAGCAGATAAGGGCCTTGTGGCCCATCCAGCCTGCCCTAGAATACTAAATATAAGGTGGGGGAATGGCTGAAAACTGGGGAAGGGTAAAAGAGAGGCTGCACTAGTGACAGTGCAGGGTGAATGGGATGCATATATGTACAGTATGTACTATTCTGTACAGTATGTGGTTCCGAATATATGTACTGTTCTGTATATGTGAGAGCATGCATGCACTGTTCCATATGTATGCATGCATGTATGTATGTACAGTACTGTTCTGTATGTAAGTATGTATTTATATACTGTTCAGTAAGTATGCATGGACTGTTCTCTATGTATGCATGTAGGTGTGTAGGTGTGTGTGTGTGTATGTGTGTTGTACAGTGCTACAGTATACATGTATGTCTTTTTCTGCAGGCATGTATACTGTTCTGTGGTGTTTGTGTATATATATATATATATATATATATATATGTATACTGTCCTGTATGTATGCATACTGTTCTGTAAGTATTATGCATATTGTTCTATGTGTATGTATGAATGTATGGATGCATGCTGCACTGTATTTATGTATACACGTATGTAAGCACAGTAGTGTCAGCCATGATGCAACGCAGTACCTTGCAGTAAATGACATTGCAAAATACTGCATGGCAAACTGCTTAACTGCCATTGAATTACAATATTCCATGCTTTATAATGCAGCACTCTGCAGATTTACTTAAGTGATACTGCAAGGTATTACATTGCATCCTGGCTGGCACTGCTCTAGGTATGCATGTATGGATGTATAGTATATGGTGGAATGCTATTCTAGGTAGAAATGCATACCTTGAATAACGTTGTTGTGCTGCAGTAGCTATATCATTTTGTTGTTGTGCTGCACTAGATATGTAGCTACTGCAGCACCACAATTTGGAACACATTCTCATGCCATTCCCGCTGAAGTTGCAGCTGCAATCACCAGCGCTGTGTGAGAGAAAGTGACAGACAGTTCACACAGTGCTGACGTTTCTAATGTAACCCCTAGGTAGCGCTATCCTAAGGGCTACTACCCCTGCCTGCGTGGCTAGTAGCAGGTTAAGGGGCCTGAGTTCTGAAACGAGTGCCTCCACCTGGAGGTCAGGGTTGATAGTGGTCAAACTAACCTGGGCACAGCCCTCCAGGACACTGTAACCCCCTCTTTCCCTTCTAGTGGCCTGAGCAATATACGATAATCACTTTCACAGTACCCCTTGTACACCGTATCAGTACCCACACTGTTTGCACTTACCACCAGGGCTGGTTCCTCTGGCTCGACCCTGGGGAAACCCTGTAAAACAAGGTTATGCACAATAAATAGCAACAGTACAGTACTCTTGGCACAAACTGGAACCACAGTCAGGTTAAATGCAGCAAAAAGTCAGATCTGATTTATTCAGGGGACTTGAACAAGAAAGGAGAGTAATCAGGTTGACTGGCTTAAAGGCTATATTAATCAAACAGTTATGCATGCGCTTTAAGTCCCCACACAGTCACATACTCTGGGTACAGAGGTAGGAAAATGGTGGGCTAGCCAGGAATGTTGCAGCTGGTTGGGGCCCTGTGATGGAAGAAAAGCAACATGCACAACACACACTACTTGTAATTCTGAGCCAGAGGGCTCAGTTCATGAAAGAAAAAAGCGACAAGACAATCAGATGACAACACTTTAGATTTAGCTGTTGTTGCAGGGAGCTACCCTGATGTCTACTCACGATACCCAATACTGGATACAGGCAGGATGAAATCGAGACTGCAGGTTGTTGAGCCTGAGTGCCCGGAGAAGTGGGGCCCACACAAACCACCGAGGTGTCATTGCTGTTCAAGTGTTGAACAGGAGGCTGATCCACAGGCAGGTCTCTCGTCGATGGATTTCTCTGTGCAGTGGGTAGTCAGGCTGGGCCAGTGTGGCAAGGCCCAGGCCCAATGGAGATGATTTTGGATTCGGTCCGTGGGGCTAGATGCGGCTTCCAGCAAGCAGAATACAGTTCAAACCACAGTGGGGAACCAAATCGTGACCCACTAGCAGCACACAGCACATTTACATATAAGGGAATTCTAATGCAGCTTCCAGCAAGCAGAACACAATTCAAACCACAGTGGAGAACCAAATCAAGACCCTCTATAAGCTCACAACACATTCACATGTAAGGACATTCCACTGTACCAGACAAAAGGCTCTCCGGTCGCAATTACTGAGTCTCTGCACAATGGAGTTTAGAGGTGGCTGGAAGTCCAGACAGGCCGATTGCATTCAGCAAATCTTCGGTCTTCTTCAGGTTAAAGCCTGGTCACAATTCAGAGGCTCACTTCGCTCTCCAAGTTCGGATTCAGTCCAAAAAAGGCACAAGTTCCCTCTCCCTGACAGCAGGCAGGCAGGCATGCAGGCCAAAACTCAGGCCTTTCCACAGTTCTCCCACGCGAATCTACACTGGGGCTGCTGCTTGAATCATTCAAGCTGTTATCTCTTCACTTCCCAACTCAGAACTGAAACTAGCTGCAAGCAGATTGAGAATTTCCTCAAGATCCAAAAGGTTCAGTTGGCAGATCTGTCTGTCAGTCACAACAAGGGCTCCCCTCCAGGTTATTTTAGGCACCAAAATGCAAAAACTGCAATTTCTACAAGTTTTGACCCCACCAAGCCCCTGTAGGCAGGCTCCATTTTAGAATCCCAACAGTACTGATTGGCCCATTCTGACAGTCCCGGGCCAAGTTGGTGGAGATAAACAGAACAGTCCTTGCTGCAAAGAAGGCAGGTTAGAACAAACTGCAGTATTATTACTACTCTAACGAATGATCAGCAAACAAGCACATCTTCTAACAGAGATCCCTTTTAGATCAATTAAGACTGCAATCCAGGCAGCTCTTAAAGAGACAGTACACAGAGGCTATACAGGCAGTCTCTGGTAATATATTTAATCTGCTAAAATGCAGAACACCAGCCTGGCAGTGAGCATTTAGGCAAGCTCAAGGAAGACTTTTTGGGAACCCCCATTTGTAGGGGGGGTTACACTAACAATGGCAGCAGTGGTAATCTATTTAGTCTCATAAAAACCTCTGTTATTGTTGGACTGTTACCAGATGACTGGTTTGCTCCATTTGTGTGTTTTTTTTTCCCTTCGTATCAGCATTTGTAAGTTGCTCCAGTTCATTGACTGCCATGAACTCTACGAATAAAAGTGAGGTTTTTTTTTTAATTATATCGACTCATGTTTCTTGTGTTTATAGGGACCAACTATAAAGGGCAATGTATGTTCCACTATACACAACAAGCATGAGTAGTCATCTCAAGGTTGTCATGGTGACTAAACACCTCTCGAGCTTCGCTCTCAATGTTTAAATGGCCACCATGTCAACCTCTTGATGGCTACACATGCTTGGTGTGTATAGTGGAACATACATTATCCTGTATATACAGTTCTGTACGTATGCATGCATGCATATTGTTCTGCATGTATGCAACCCCCTTGTTCCCAGGGGTTACTAGAATCCCATTAGAACCAGTGGCAGGCAGGGAAAGGTAGCTTGTGAAATGCCCGGTAAATGGATTTCAGTGTCACACTCTGTTTTTCAGTCTCAGCTGAGCTGGAGTGATGATATAATCTTAGAACTCTTGCAGCTACATAAGCCACACTTGTCTAGCTGCAAGGGAGATAGCTTTAGAATGTTCAGTCAGTTCCTGAGTAGGAGTTCCAGGAGGAGGCTGCAGCTTGCTGTGCAGCTCTTCAGACAGCTCTGACAGAGAGCTACCACTCTGTTTTGGGTAGTTTGTTCTCACCCTAGAAGAAGAACATAGAAGACAGAGACTGAAGTGGTGGAAACTGTTCCGAGTGGGTTTTCCTTTGCCCCATCTCAGGAGGGATGAGGGCATTCTTCAGGGTGCAGGGGCAAGCCCCTCACTCAGTCTGTCTAGTGAAGCTGCCTGTGACAACTTCAGAAACTGTTAGTACTTTTGTGTTCAGCCCAGGAGGGGCACTTGCATTCTTTGCTGAATTTTCTCTGACAAAGGGACCCTGCCACCTAGACTGTTTCCTGTTTTAGAAGTGTCTGCCTATGATGGAGTCTAGAGAGAGACTGTCCATGTACAGAACTTCTAGTCATGTAGTATATTAAGTGTGAAAAACATTTCAAGATAGCATCTGCAAGTTTCTTTGAGGGTGTTATTAACCAGATGAATGGCTGAGTATAAACTTGGGAGCAAAAGGTGGGAGACCCCCCATCTTGAGTAACCAGTTTACCTCTCCGGGTTCAATTTGGACACTAGTTCAATTTTCAGTCAGTGTATTTGGCCAGTGCCTGATGGAAATAGTTACCCAGATGTGCATTTTGGATTCTCTGTTTTCAGTTCAACTCAATGTAGTGGGTGCTGGAAGATTTTGAGACTGTATGTGCTCTTTGGTGGTCGTGTGTGCCACCAGTATTCCTCATGAAATATGGGAAAGTGTCCTAGTACTGACCATGTGTGCCTAGACAAGAGGAAAATGTCCTAGTAGTCGCCGTGTGTGCCTGGTCGAGAGGAAATGTACCAATTCTGGCCATGTGTGCCAATCTCCATTTCAGAACCTGAGAGTTCGCTGTGTGTGTTCATTACGCCTATGCTAAATGGGAATTCAGGAATGTCTGTACCTCAGTAGTCTGCAATACCAGTATGTATAGCCCTGTGGGAGTCCATCTTCACTTTGTGATTATTCCTACTTTGTCACATGAATAAAAGCCACACTCTAGAATCCCAGCCTGGTTTGGACAGTACTGTTATTGCGTCCACTGTGTCTGGATTTACTTGGGTGCCCCTGTCCAGAAGTGCAAACCTAGCATAATTGTGAGCAAATGTTTTCTCCCAGGGACCTGGGCTGCTGGCCATGGTAAATGGTCCCACCAGGTGTGTGCCAGGTAGTTGCCATACTTGGTTGCCTGTCTGTATTAACAGACTCAGAAGTAGATGTACTGTAAACTGTTGTGTAAACCCCCATCCCTCTCTTGGGTGCCATGAGATGAGAGGAACAGCTCTGCTAGTTAAACAAGGGGGGGCCAGTGGGGGGTGTTACAAAATGGAGGCACCGCTGTGGATGTGTTTGGATTTGGGAGAAAACAAGAGATGTTTGCTCAGGTTGTGGCTAGCGTTTTGTCTGTCTGACAGTTGGTAGCCCAAAACCGGAAACTTTGCACATAAGAGATTTGCCCAGAGTAGTGCCATCCATATGTGCCGCTGTGTGCCTGCTGTTCAAGTGCTTCTGTGATTGTGCTAACATTTACCAAGGAGCTGTAAAGCCAGATTGTGTGTGCTCCTTTTCCTGCATCAAAAAGAACGTTTGCCAGCTTTAATTTTCAAGCTGTGACAGAAAAATGTATTGTGAACTGTGGGAAACAATGAGACAATTGTGCCCTGAAAGTTTCAAATGCTTGCTGTGTGAACTGGGGGAGTCGCTAAAGAAATAGCCAAGAAAAATGGTTCAAAAATGGCACTCCCACCGTGAAAGTTCAGTTGAGAAAAACAGTTGTTTTGCAGTTTAAATTTTGCCTGCTCGATGATCGACATGAAGGAGAAGAGCACAAGAAGAGAGAGAGAGGCTCATTTGCATGGCATTGCATGATTGGTGAGACTGCAATCAGTCTCGCCTCCTAGCCAGCTTCAGAGTGCTGCCCGGTGTTCAAGAGGGAGAGAGTGAGTGGTGTCTGAGCTGGTAGCAGGAGAATCATTGCAGTGACTGTAAACGTTCAATTTCTGTAAAAATAGACTGTTTTCTGTGCAAGTTCAGGCTCAACCTGTAATCTGGTCGACTGGGGAGAAAGTGTGGTGTTCGCAGGGACAATCCGCGGTATCGCCAGCCAGCTTTGACCCAGAGGCCTTCCAGGATCGGCTTTAGGCAGAGATTTTCCATCGGAGCAAGCCAGCTACTGATTCAGTGAGTACCATTCAGCAAAACTGAGCTCAAACTGTGTTGTGATTTTCAAAAGCCAGCTGGATCTGTGCGTAAACAGTGTGATTGTTTTGCAAAGAAGGACTGTGTAAAGTAATCAAAACCCAGCAAGAATTCTGAGCAATAGACTGTGAGCATGTATTATGGATTCGGTAACAGTATCATTTTCTGAGCAAAAAGAGAGACTGTGAGTTGTATGAGAGGCTGCAACAAACAGGCAACCCTGTTCAAGAAATACTGTGGCTTTAGTGACTTTAAGCAAGTAAAACTGATTGAAAGCTAATGGCAAAGTTCTAGAAAATCATATAGATGTGCTGAGGAAGAAAAGCAGTGCAGTCAGTGCAGTTTGAACAAAATTTATCAGTATGCAGTAAATCAGATATGCAGTGACTTGAGTCAGACACAGAGTGTTGATGCGCCAGAAGTGCTGCCGCTGCCATTACAGGGTGGGGCAGTATTGTAAACACAGCAGCAGGGAGCCATTTTGTGAGACTGTTCCAAGTAAAGTGAACTCAGTAATAACAGTGAACTTTTGTGTGTTTATCTACAGTCATGGCTTCGGGACCATCCCGCTATCCGATTCATGCCCAGGCTATGATAGCTGATGAGGCTACCAAACTTAAAGAAATTGAGCAATGTTTCTACGGTGGAAGTTTACCTCCTCATGTTGCGATTCCTGGATACCCTGTGAGAGAACGCATAATGTGCCTCAAGGCTGAAAGGGACGTATTCATGATTCCTCACTGTTCAAGGTGTTTAGAGAAGCATGGTCTGTCCAAGACACCTAAAATTCATTTGGCTCCCACTTAGACAAAGCTACAAGATCCTGCAAGTAGCAGCACACAGCACACAGCACCAGGTTGAACCTGTTGGGGGAAGCCCAGCAGAGTGTGGCACAAAGGAAGTAGGTGTAGATTTACTGCCAGAGCAAATTCCTCGAGATGTCTCCAAGCCTGTGTCACAAATGGACAGTGCAGAGGGAGAATCAGTGGATCCATGGAGAGAAGGTCAAAGTCCTAGCCTCATTGGAGAGGATGAGGTTCGAGAAACCCTAGATTGGGAGGTGTCTACCTCCGCGTCCAGTGAAGAGTGGACTGTCTTGGGAGTGAGGACGACTGCTCACTCCTGAGCCCAGATCTTAAGTGAGGAAGAGGAGGAGGAAGAAGTGTATTTCTCTGTTAGGGGTCCCAGTATGCAGCCTCAAGCTCTTGCCTCAGAGGAACCATAAGAACAAGTTGGTGACTCCACAGCCCTTCCCTCAGAAGGGGTCAGGGACACATTCTAAGTAGCTTTGAGTATGCGATATTGGTAGAACCAGGATGGGCCACCCCCAAGCCAGGCTGAGGGTCACAGACTGATGAAGAGTAGTAAGGAGGAAAGACTGGTTCATAGGAAGGCAAACAAAATCTATGGAATGTCCTTTCCTACCTTTCCTTGGAGATTCTGGGAGGAGATTGAGAAAAACAGGAGAGTCTGGCTAGAGGAAGAGGTCAACCAGGAAATTTACCCAAGTACAACTTCCTATGTAAGAAACAAAGTGGTCAGAGACAAACTCAAGTTTTGGAAGTTGGGCAGGGCGCTCTTCATAGACACTGTATGATATGTGGACAAAAAAGGAAACAAGACTTTCCATAATGTGAATTATAAGCGTCCAGATGGGATCATAATTCTTGCAACTGACCCATTGTGGTACTACCCTCAATGTTACTGTCATCCTGTGAATGTGCCCATGCCTACCCAGAGGGATGCAAAGCCATGGTAGGCAGTGTCTGCCATCCAGCCGTTACCATACCCATGTTGTTATGCCAGTCTTGTATTCCAAGATCCAAGGTGCCTCCAGTTTCGTCAGCCATGCAGTGTGCCTTTCCAGTTTCATCGCCTGGCCTTCCAAATGACATCAGCCCAAGATGACATCATCCCAGCTGTTTTCCTGATTCATCACCTGGGATTTTGGATGACATAGAAACATACAAACATAGAATTTGACATCAGATAAGGACCGCTTGGCCCACCCAGTCTGCCCATTTCCCTACCTGATGGATAAGCTGCAGATTCTAGTTAATCAACAGCTTACTTCCTCCTGCCCCCCACTAGAATTGCCTTATGCCTGTCCCATGCATTCTTGAATTCTCCCACTGTTCCTGACTCCACAACCTCCTCAGCAAGGCTGTTCCATACATCCACAACTCTCTCTGTGAAAAAATACTTTCTAACATTACCTCTGAGCCGTCCCCCCCTCTATCTTCAAATTGTGTCTCCTTGTTCTTGCACATCTCTTCTTCTGAAAGATACTACCCTCTTGTACCTTGTTAATTCCCTTAAGATACTTGAAAGTTTCTATCATGTCCCCCCTCTCCCACCTTTCCTCAAGGGTATGCATATTAAGTTGCTTTAGTCTCTCCTCGTATGTCTTCTGGTGCAGACCTTGCACCATTTTGGTTGCCCTCCTCTAAACAGCTTCCACTCTGTCTATGTCTTTGCAGAGATGGGGTCTCCAGAATTGCACGCAATACTCCAGATGGGGTCTCACTGACTGTCTGTAGAGAGGGATAACAACTTCCTGTTTTCTACTGTTGATGCCTCTCCCTATGCATCCCAGTATCCCCCCAGCCCTCCTTACTGCCTTCTCACATTGCTTGCCCACCTTTAGGTCATCTGATATAATTACTCCTAGGTCTCTTTCGATTTTTGTTGTTGTTTTTAACTCACCCACCATTGTGTACTCTTCTCCTGGGTTGTTGTTTCCCAGATGCATTACCTTGCACTTCTTTGCATTGAATCTGAGTTGCCACGTATCTGACTGTTCCTCCAACCTTGCCAAGTCCCTTTTCATTCTTTCCACCCCACCTTGTGTGTCAACCTTGCTGCAGATCTTTGTGTCATCTGCAAAGAGGCATACCCTTCCTTCCAGGCGCTCTCCAATGTCACTTACAAAGATATTAAAGAGGACTGGTCCCAGTACCAAACCCTGCAGTACCCCGCTAATTACCCTCCTTTCTTCACTGTGTACTCCGTTTACTATAACCTTTTGCGTCCTGTTGTCCAGCCAGTTTTTTATCCAGGCTACCACCTTCAGACCCACTCCAAGGCTGGCTAACTTGTATATAAATCTTTTGTGTGAGACTGTGTCGAATGCCTTGCTCAAATCTAGGTAGGCCATATCCACAGCCCCTCCCTGGTCTACTACTTCGGTCACCCAGACAAAGAAATCTATTAGGGTCATCTGACATAACCTTCCTGCTGTGAAATCATGCTGCCTTGGGTCCTGTGCCCCACTGGCCTCTAGGTACTCAACAATTCTTTCCTTCAGAAGTGATTCCATCATTTTCCCTACCACTGAAGTCAAACTAACTGGTCTGTAGCTCCCTGCCTCTGCCCTGCTCCCACTTTTGTGAAGTGGAATCACATTTGCCCTCCTCCAGTCCTCAGGTACCACTACATCCTCCCATGATTTATTAAAGAGAGTAGTCAGTGGTGTTACTACTTCTACCCTTAGTTCTTTTAGTATTCTTGGGTGAATCCCATCAGGCCCCATTGCTTTGTCCACCATCTGTTTCAAGAGTTCTTTCAAAACCCTTTCTTCTGTGAATGGACTGGTATCGACCCCCCTATTCAGAGTTTCTCCCTTGTTTGGTTTAGGCACCTCCCCCTCCTCATCTTTTGTGAATACTGAGAAGAAATATTTATTCAGTATTCCTGCTTTTTAACTGTCACCCTGTGCCCACATTCCCTTCCTTTTATTAAGTCTCTGTATCCCTCCCTTGGTCTTCCTTCGCTCCCTAATGTACCTATAAAAGGTTTTATCCCCCTTCTTAACAGAGTTGGCTATCTTTTCCCCAGTTTGTGCCTTTGCTATTCTGACTGCCTTCCCTGCATCCTTCTGCTTTAACTGATAACATTCTCTGTCCTGCTCCTTCTGTGTTTTCTTATATTTCCTGAATGCTATCCTTTTCTCCTTAACCGTCCCTGCCACCTCTTTTGAGAACCATAGTGGTTTTTCCTTCGCCTTGTTTTATTGATTTGCTTCACACAAAGGATTGTTGCTTCTGCGATGGCTGTTCTGATTATTCCCCATTGTTCCTCCACCCCTCCTTCTTGCCCATTTGCTAGTGCTTTTCTAAGGCACTCTCTCATTTTCCCAAAGTCAGCCTTCCTAAAGTCCAATACTCTTGTTTTTGTATGGCTTGACTCTATGGCTGTGTTTATTGTGAACCACACTGTTTAGTGGTCACTTGTTCCCAGATGGCTACCCACTTCTAAATCTGAGATCCTTTTTCCTTCCCCATTTGAGAGTATCAGGTCTAAGATTGCTCCCTCCTTTGAACCGGCCCGGTGGCACTGAGGGTTGAGGCGCTGGATGCCACACCTCACGCTACACCGGCGACCCGGGTTCGGGAACGGACTCGGGTGGCCAGGGGTCGGCAGGGAGAGGGAGGATCGAGTCCCAACGGATGCTCTCCTCCTCAGGGGTGGGCACCAAGAACGCCAGAGCCTCTGCATCACTCCTCACAGCCGGGTGGAAGCACCCCACAATGAGGGGATGGAGGCGCTCCACCACCAGAGCCGGGAGGGGATGCTGGCAGTGCATGAGGGCTTGGCGTGCATCAGCACGCCGCCACTCGGGACGTACGTCCTAGCGCACGATGTCTCAGAGGGCAGGGGAAATCAGGGGGAGAAAATGGAAAAACCCTCTCGGCAGCCCTAGATGATAGCCTCTCGGGTACCATCCGGACCACCAAAAAGAGGGACAGACCCCACTGTGCAGAAAGGGAGAAGGAGGCACTCTAGGGGCAGATCCCACCGGAGGTGGAATGGAGGGATGAGAGGAAGGAAGGAGTGGGCTCCGTGAGTAGGGAAGGAGATAAAAGAAATAAAGTAAAAAAAAAAAAAGATTGCTCCCTCCCGAGTGGGTTCCAACACTGGCTGTCTGAGGCATGCCCCCTGTAGGGCATCAAGAATAACCCTGCTCTTGGATGTGCTTGCAGCAAAGGTACTCCAGTTAACATCTAGCATATTCAGGTCACCCATCAACACTATCTCCCCTTTTTCTGCCATTTTAAGGATGCCTTCTATCATTTTCTTGTCCATTTCCTCCCCCCTGAGATGGGGATCTGTACACAACCTCCTTGCGGATTGTGGTACCATTTCCTGTCTCCAGGGTGACCCATAGTGACTCATCAACTTCATGTTTACTCTTTAGTTCTGTTGCTTAATCCCTTCCCTTATATAGAGAGCTACTCCTCCTCCTGTTTTACCCACCCTGTCCCTCCTGTAGACTGTGTATCCTGGTATGTTGACTTCCCACTCATGGTTCTCTGTGTACCATGTTTCAGTGACTGCCACAATATCCAGGCATCGCTCTTCCATTAAGGCCACTAGTTCAGGGAGCTTGTTGCACAGACTACGGGCATTGGTACTTATCACCTTCCATTTATTTTTTATGGCCTTACCCCTTTTAGCCCCATCCCTGTCCTTAACACCGTTTTCTGCATTTATCCTTGTCCTGCTCCCTACTGACTTCTCTGCCTTGGTGTTTACCTCTCTAACTACTGTGCTTTGTGGGGGGAGGCTCATTCCAGCTATTCCTTTCCTGTTCCAAGGTTCCATCTCCTAGATGACATCAGCCAGAAATGACATCATCCCAGCAGTTTCCAGATGTCCATCCTGTTTTCCGGAAGATTTCTGCCCAGGTGTATCCGAAAAGTGCTGCCAGGGAGAGTCTTCGGCTGGAGATCCAGGTGATGTCCATTTTTTCATTCTTCAAGGAACTGGTAAGTCCAGACTTTTCTTACTTTATTGATATTACAATACACCTCCTATACCTGGCAGACTACAGACTGTTGAATTGTCCACAAAGACTCTCGCCTTTGGATTTACAGTAACTCAGGAACTGTGCTTCACCGGGCTCCAGCCCAGAAGAGATTCTTTCATGGACTTTGTCTTCGAGCACCATTGTTTTCACTAGTGTGGACATTTAGGGCCTTCCATCCCCAAAAGGTGTAATGTACATAATGTTGATATTTTCTACAGTTTTCTACATTTCTACTTTTTTCTAAAAAAAATATTTGGGGGGATTCTCCAGTGTTTTGATGGTAAGGCTTATTGTTGTTTTACTGTAGTTGCAGATTTAGGGTGTGTTTTGTCTTTTCTCTTCCAGGTGGATCCTGGTGAAGAAAGCAGAGAAGACAAGAAGAGGATTGGAGGGACTCCTTTAAAGTGCTTTAAAGTGTTTTTTATAGTACTGTGTAGTTGTTAACATGTGTTAACCTTTTTCTTCTACAGGTGTAGTTGTAGGGGAGTGTGGGAGTGTAATGCTTGTGTATAATATTAGCTCTGTAGTTGGATTGTAGGTGTCCTGGACTGGGGGGAGGTTGCCCTGTTTTGGGGTAGGTTTGTTTGGTTAGATAGGATTTCCCTAGAGGGCTAGGGGGATAGACAGGCTGTGATCCTGATCAGCCATAGGGGCTACAGTACTGGTCTATAAGGCTATGCTCTGGACAGTTCTTCCAGAGCCACTGATTATCCATAGTAAGATCATAGTGTAGGGGCTGATGTGTCAGCCATAGGCCTCTGGGACCTTAGTGTTGTCTGCCTGTGCCTGGCACATGGTAGGGGAGAAGGTAGCGCTACCTCCCTGTAGTCAGCACGTAGGATTGGATGGCCTGGTGCCAGGTAGGTAATGACTGGGGACAGTCATTTTCCTGGCTGAGGGTGGGTGTAATCCCCCCATTCCCAGGGGTTATTAGACTCCCATTAGAACCAGTGGCAGGCAGGGAAGAGCAGCTTGTGAAATGCCAGGCAAATGGATTTCACAGTGTCACACTCTGTTTTTCAGTCTCAGCTAAGCTGGAGTGATGATATAATCTTAGAACTCTCACAGCTGCATAAGTCACACTTGTCTAGCTGCAAGGGAGATAGCTTTAGAATGTTCAGTCAGTTCCTGAGTAGGAGTTCCAGGAGGAGGCTGCAGCTTGCTGTGCAGCTCTTCAGACAGCTCTGACAGAGAGCTACCACTCTGTTTTGGGTAGTTTGTTCTCACCCTAGAAGAAGAACGTAGAAGACAGAGACTGAAATGATGGAAACCGTTCTGAGTGGGTTTTCCTTTGCCCCATCCCAGGAGGGATGAGGGAGATCTTCAGGGTTCAGGGGCAATCCCCTCACTCAGTCTGTCTAGTGAAACTGCCTGTGACAACTTCAGAAACTGTGAGTATTTTTGTGTTCAGCCCAGGAGGGGCACCTGCATTCCTTGCTGAATTTTCTCTGACAAAGGGACCCTACCACCTAAACTGTTTCCTGTTTTAGAAGTGTCTGCCTATGATGGAGTCTAGAGAGAGACTGTCCATGTACAGAACTTTTAGTCATGTAGTATATTAAGTGTGAAAAACATTTCAAGATAGCATCTACAAGTTTCTGTGAGGGTGTTATTAACCAGATGAATGGCTGAGTATAAACTTGGGAGCAAAAGGTGGGAGACTCCCCATTTCGAGTAACCAGTTTACCTCTCCAGGTTCAGTTTGGGCACCAGTTCAATTTTCAGTCAGTGCATTTGGCCAGTGCCTGATGGAAATAGTTACCTAGACATGGGTTTTGGATTCTGTTTTCAGTTCACCTCAGTGTAGTGGTTGCTGAAGATTTTGAGCTTGTATGTGCTCTTTTGTGGTTGTGTGTGCCACCAGTATTCCTCATGAAATATGAGAAAGTGTCCTAGTACTGGCTGTGTGTGCCTAGTCAAGAGGAAAATGTCCTAGTAGTCGCCATATGTGCCTAGTTGAGAGGAAATGTGCCAATTCTGGCTGTGTGTGCCAATCTCCATTTCAGAACTTGAGGGTTTGCTGTGTGTGTTCATTAGGCCTATGCTAAATGGGAATTCAGGAATGTCTGTACCTCAGTAGTCTGCAGTACCAGTACGTGTAGCCCTGTGGAGGTCCGTCTTCGCTTTGTGATTATTCCTACTTTGTTATGTGAATAAAAGCCACACTTCAGAAACCCAACCTGGTTTGGACAGTACTGTTATTGCTTCCACTGTGTCTGGATTTACTTGGTTGCCCCTGTTCAGAAGTGCAAACCTGGCATAACTGTGAGCAAACATTTTCTCCCGGGGACCTAGGTTGCTGGCCATGGTAAATGGTCCCACCATGTGTGTGCCAGGTAGTTGCCACACGTTATTGCCTGTCTATATTAGCAGGCTCAGAAGTAGAGGTACTGTAATCTGTTGTGTAAACCCCCATCCCTCTCTTGGGCATCATGAGATGAGAGGAGCAGCCCTGCTAGTTAAACAAGGGGAGGCCGGTGGGGGGTGTTATATGTATAGATACTGTTTTGTATGTATGTATTTATGTATATACTGTATGTATACAATTCTGTCTGTATATTGTTCTGTATGTATATATACTGTTTTGTGTGTATGTATTTATGTATACTGTTCTGTATGTATATATACTGTTTTGTATGTATGTATTTATGTATACTGTTCTGTATGTATCTGTTTTGTATGTATGTATACTGTTTTGTATATATGTATGTTCTGTATACTGTTCTGTATGTATGTACACTGTTTTGTATGTATGTACTGTATACTGTATGTATGTTTTATTTTTATTTTATTTAAACATTTGTTGACCGGGATAGGCACACTGTTTCCAGGTGCCACGGGGGAGTTACATACAGTAGTAACAAAACAGAATATTAATAAATTATTTACAAGATATTTTCAAGTTATTTACAAGTTAATAGTTTCAATACAAATGGATCCAGGAGAAGTTGACACATTTCAGGTCAATATAGTGCCAGATGGCATCCGCATACAGCTGCTAAACATGAATCTTAATATAGAAAGCATGGCTATAACATTTCAGAATGTATGAGGTGAGATGAGGAGGCAAGTAAAATGAGGAGTAGGTGGGTTCAGAGAGTATGGTCTAGTAGGAGCAGGGAATGGTGACAGAATCACCTGGGACAGAGACAAGAGGGAGGTATTAGGAGGCGGAGTTGTTTCTTGCATGCGAGGTAAGAAAAGGAGTTTCTAATGGCATGGGTTTGTTTGCTCCGCAAGGTAGGGAGCCAGTAGGAGAAGGCAGCTTTGCCAGAAGACGAGGATGGGCGAGGTATACTTAAAGATCTTTCATTTCTGTGTATCAGTGTGTAGGGTGTGTTGGAAGCTAGTGAGAGACCGTCATTTAGGTAGGGGGAAGCAATTTGAACTAGAATTTGGATATAAGGTTGAGCGAGTAGACGTAGCACCTATGGGACAGCAGGGCTATCCCTAGGAGGGAGTATAGATTGCAGTGATGCATTCTTAGGGTTGAGTTGGTAGCAAAGTGGCAAAAATAATTCAGGAGGATGTCAAGTTTGGATAGGGTCGATGTGGAGGAAAGGCAGTAGACCACGTCTGCGTAATCAAAAATGGGGAGGATCATTTTAGTTACTATTTGACGTCTGGCAGGAAGTGGGAGGGAGTCTCTGTCCTGGTAAAGCGTCCCAAGTTTGGGGTGTAGTTTTGAGATGGTTGCATCTATGTGAGGTGCAAAAGATAAGTGGGGTCTAGCCAAACCCCCCAGGTATTTTATTTGCTAACCTGGTCTAGAGGTGTACCATCCAGAGAGGTGATGGGTGGAGGAGGGAGGATCTGGTCATTTTCAGTGCTGTGTCAAATAGCACTGATACAGTCTTGGAGGTATTAAATTTCAGTTGGTTAAGCAAGAACCATTTTTGAATGTTGTTAAAGTCACATTGGAGGGTAGCTTGAACTTCATGTATGGATGGGTCAGAGGTAAAAAGGATAGTGCCATCCACATACATAGGTATGATGCATTTAGTGCAGGAGGAGTAGGGGAGGTCATTTATGAAGAGGGAGAAGAGGATGGGGCTAAGGACTGATCACTGCGGGATACCTGCAAGGATGGGGAGGAGGGAGATGACACGTCAGTGATTCTGCCAGAGTGTTACCTGTTGGAGAGGTAGGAGTCAAACCACTGTAAGATGATAGGAGCAAGGCCTGCTGTTTCAAGTTTTTGTAGGAGGAGGGGATGGGATATGGAATCAAAAGCCTTGGCCAGGTCGATGAAGACTGCAGCAGTAAGGAGGCTTCAGTCAGAGGCAGTATGAATGTAGTTTGTGTTGCCCAGGGGAGAGAAGAGATAGTGGAGTGTTGTTTCCTGAAGCCTGATTGATGAGGGGATAGGAGGTTGTTGTTAGTGAGATATTCCGCTAGTCTGGACTGTGCCAAGGATTCTTGAAGTTCTGAAAGAGCAGGGAGGAGGGAGATGGACCTGTAATTTCCTGGCTGAGAGGGGTCACCTCCCTTGTGAAGAGGAATGACTCTGGCAGTTTTCCATGCCTGAGGGACCATGCCCGTGGAAAAGAGGAGGTTGAGGAGATGGGTAAGAGGTTTTGATACTATGGGAGCAGAGATCTGCAGGAGTTTGGGGTGGATCCTGTCTGGGCTGGATTTGGTGGTATTTATCGAGTGGAGGGCTGTGAGGAGTTCATGTTCTAAAACTTGTAGGAATTTATAGCTGTTGTGACAGGAGGGCGGAGGACAGGCAGAGCCTTTAAGAGTGGGGCCATGAGGTATGGTGCAAGTGGTAAAACATTTGTTAAGGGTACTTGCAGTGCATAAAAGATCTGTAAGGGGCTGACCATTCTGCTTGAAAACAGGAAAACTGGGTTGCGATGGAGGATCAAGGAGTGAGTGAATTACATTCCAGAATTTGGATGGATGGGCGTGGGACAGTTGCAATTTGAAAAAGTCCACTTTTGCCTGTCTTATAGCCTTAGTGCATGTATTGCAGAGGGTATTGTAGGCCTGTCTGTAGGGCTAGGAAGGGCTTTGAAAGCATACCAGGCTTTATCCCTGGTCTCGCATAAGGTGAGGTTGGGGGCCATGATCCATTTAAGGCGATGCTTTTTCACCCTGAGCTTTTTCAGGGGGGCATGTGAATCCCAGATGTCTGTGAAGGTGCACATGAAGCTGGAAAGGGCAGCTTCAACATTAGGTGCAGAGTATATGTGGTGCCAGTCAGCGTGACTAAGGCTAATTAGCAGGGATTCAGTGTCCAACATGTTTAGGGAGTGGGTGTTTATGTACCTACGGGCAGATTTGGGCGGGTTGGATTTTGTGATGCAGTAGATAACGCAGTGATCACTTAGTGCATTTGCGAGGATGCCTGATGAGGTTATCCTGTGAGGGTGCGTGGTGAGGATCCAGTCAATTAAAGAGTGGTTTTGGGAGTGGGGATTGCAGAGGGTGGGTTCGCTTAGCAGTTGGGTCGGATTGAGGAACTCTATCCTAGTGATGTGGGGTATAGAGGAGTGGGTGAGCCTGTCCAGATTGAAATTGCCTAGCAGAATCAGTTCCTCTTTGAAGGTTGTCAGGAAGAGTAGTTAGGGTGGAGATTAGAGATTCATGGCAAGGCAGGGAGAGGCATAAAGAACCCCAATAATTAGAGGAAGTGAGGTGGGTTGGGTGAGTTGGGCCAGGAGGACTTCATGGGAGCCTGGGCACCATTCCTTAAATGCAGCCATGCATGAGAGTGGTTGTTTTGTATAGATGGCTACTCCACCACCATGTTTGCCATGATCCTGCCTGAGTAGATTATAGTTAGGGAGATTAAGGAAGGAGTCAGGGATCCTTGCGGAGAGCCAGGTTTCAGTCAGGCATAGGATATCCAGAGAGTGCTCAGCAATCCAGCAGGATAATTGGTCAATTTTAGGTGGTAGGCTTCTGATGTTTACATGGGCAATGGAGAAGCCTTTGTGGGAGCTTAGCGGCTGTGGTCCAGCCTGGGGACCCAGGTTAGGTTCGATATCACCAGATAGGAGTAGGAAAAGGAGGAGGAGGAAGGAATATGCAGCAGTGTATTTGAATCTTCTGGTGTACAGGATGGCAGATGGGGTATATCTGATTGTCCTGATAAGTGATGCAGTAGTTATCATCTGCAGAGGTAGGATGCTTGGACCGATAAGAGATGGGGCAAACCGAGAAGTTACAGGGTGCCTGCTGGGGAGCGGATAGGAGGAGCTTGATTGAGAGACGTGTGATACAGGGAATGTTTGGGAGTTTTTATTTGGATGGAGGACTGGGAGGGCCTGTGTGAAGAGATAAGAGGCAAGGACAAAGTTTATGAAAGGCTTGGGCATAGCCATTTGTTAAGTAGAAGAAAATTTCTGGTGGTCCGACCAGGCTTTGGAGATGCCAGAGTGTAGCAGCAGCTTTGAGAAAAAATGATTTAATTGGTCGAGGACTGGGAGCTGTAGATATTACTGGAAGAGGGGGATGGGTAATCTCAAATTGAGTTAAACTGCAGTAAAGCAAGAGAGGAATCACTCATGCGTTTAGGTTGAGTGGGAGAGGTGAGCTAACTGAGGGCTTGAGAACCTGTATAGAATCAGCACAAGACTGTCATTGTGTCATGTTAGAAAGAGGTCTGCAGAGGTGTGGTTAGGAGTAGAGAGGGACAGGGAGAGCTAGAGAGGAGGAGCAAGTGTGGAACGATCGCGTATTTAATAGAGGTCAGGGCCGGGGAGGGTGAGCGGGACAAAATACCTTACTGCTACAATAGCTAAAATCTTAATACAGCAAAAGCAGCATAGCAGTTCAGAAAAGGCACTGAAATGAGGGATACATAAGGCGGCAAATGAGGAGTCAAGTCTATGTTTCAGCAGCCAATCAGCTATGTGGCTCAAGAGCTAGGCTTCCCGGAGGCTGAGCAGTCGTACCTTGTTCTTGGCTGGCTGGAGAGCGGCCTGCTAAACAGAGAGTCGGGGCTGCTTCGGTCAGAGTGCCCAATCAAGGGCTGAGTGACCTTGTTCTGGGCAGGTGGGCTGGAGTGCAGCTGGCTAAGCAGAAAGCTGGGGACCGCTTCAGTCAGAGTACCCGATCGAGGGTTGAGTGACCTTTTCTGGGTGGGCTGGAAGGTGGCCAGCTAAGCAGAGAGCTGGGGGCCACTTCAGTCAGAGTGGCCGATCAAGGGCTGAGTATCCTTGTTCTGGGCAGGCAGGCTGGAGCATAGCCAGCTAAGCAGAGAGCCGGGGGCTGCTTCAATCAGAGTGCATGTTCAAGGGCTGAGTGACCTTGTTCTGGGTGGGCTGGTGCATGGCCAGCTAAGCAGAGAGACAGCGGCCACTTTGATCAGAGTGCCCGATCAAGGGCTGAGTGACCTTGTTCTGGGCAGGTGGGCTGGAGTGCAGCCAACTAAGCAGACAGCTGGGAGCCACTTTGGTTGGAGTGCCCAATCAAGGGCTAAGTGACCTTGTTCTGGGCAGGTGGGCTGGAGTGCAGCCGGCTACACAGAGAGCTGGGAGCCACTTCGGTCGGAGTGCCCGAACAAGGGCTGAGTGACCTGAGGATGTATACTGTTTTGGACATATGTATGTATGTACTCTGTTCTGTATGCATTGTACTGTTCTGTATGTATGTATTTATTTATTAATTTGAAAATTGGCGACCAGCAAAGGCACACTGAGCCGAGGCTCATTTCCAGGTGTGAAAACAGAGTGCAACATAATATAGCGCATATGACTGTACAGCAAAAAGTACAGGCATAAATTACATTGTAATAAATACCTCACAGGTACATGCCAGGTGCAAATTAAAGTGCAGCTTTCAGGGCTATGGTGCAGCTTTCGGGGCTATGGTTTAACAAGGATATTGGCTTAGTTGATTGAGGAAGCAAGATGGCGGTGTAGTGTGTTCCTTAGAGGGGAACTGGCTGAGAGCTCTTAACAAAATGATGGTTTATTGAAAGCTAGCCACAGAAAACTAACCATAAACATATTCGCTAAGATTAATTCACTAATATCAACTTGAAGAAATATGTTCGAGCGAGTACGGCAGTCTAAGGACCTGAGCAAGCTGACTAACAGTGAGGATAAAAATCGATCAGCTAGACCCACAAAAAGTAAAACAACTCGCACACCTTCCCAGAAAGCAACTATTTTTTCAGGCAAGTGGAGTAAAGCTTTTCAATCCCTGCCACCAGTATTGTCACCCTTAGCAGCTACAATGGATGGAGCGGACAAAGATGTGCCTGTAACTCTTACCAAGGAGGGCGGCTCGGGGCAGGAGAATGATGTATCAGACAGCAACAATGGAGATTCTTCCAGTTCTGCCAGCTCAGACGAATTGGAAATGGTGACAGCACCTATATTAGGAAGCGGAGAGAAGGATCCACCTCAACAAAATTTCCCGCTGGTAAACTCAACTAATGCTGTGGAACAGACGTCAGATCTACAGACAGACCAGGTTTTATCTCAGAGCTCCAGTCGGATGGACTATTCGACCGGAAGGTTAAACCCCAATACACCAGATTGGATTCCACACTCGACCGCATCAGCTCTACAAGTACAAGCGGAACAATTGCAACTAAAGTGCAGCTTTTGGACAAAAGTCTCTCAAAATTCTAGTGCAAGATAAAACATAAATGCAAAGTACACCCTGGAACAGATATAGGTCAATGAGAAAAACCTAGGCCCTGTGCTACTGAGTTAAACAGGGAAGGCCTCCTATGGAAAACAGGGGCAAGTAGTGGGTGGGTGGGTGGAGTTTCAGCAGGTGCTTGAAGGAGCCTGAGGAGGTGGAATGGAGAAGGGTGGAGAGGAGCCAGTTCCCGAGTATTGGGAATTGATAAGAGAAGGCAGACTGCCCAGAAGATGAACGGGGATGAGGAGAGGAGAGGAGAGGAGAGGAGAGGAGAGGAGAAGGTTCTCCGGTCCCTGGAGCAGGGAGAGCATGGAGTCTGGGTAACTGAAGCGAGAAGTGATGAGCGGTAGGAGGGTAGGGGACCAAACCAATATTTTGAGATGAAGGAGGAACAGTGGGACTAGCAGCATGATGGTAAGGGTATGATGAAAAGGGAGGAGTAGAGGGAACAATAGTGAGTATGAGGAGGTGAGTTCATAGCAAAATGGCAAAAGACATTGCAGAGGGTGTTGAGTCTGGCTAAGTAAGTGGAGTGGGTGGTACCGCAAACCACAGCAGCACAGTCGAAAAAGAGCACCATTTTAATGACCAGCTCACGGCAGACCTGTAGGGGAAGGTAGTCTTTGTTATGGTACAGGGCACCCAACTTTGGTCATAGTTTCACATGGATGGCATTGATGTGGGCTGTGAAGTTAAGCTTTCTATCAAGCCACATGCTGAGGTCCTTAAAGGATTTCACCACCTCCGGGGGTTGCCTTCCAGTGTGCAGAAGACCGGAAGTCTAGAGAGCCTGGCCAATTTCTGGCTAGTACCAAAGATCAAGGACACTGTTGTTTTCTTTGTTATTGACCCAAAGTTGGCTGAAGTAGAAGCAGTGCATGATGTTGTGAAAATCCTGCTGAAACAGGTCTTCCACAGTTGTGGCAGAGGGACCAAAGGGGAAGATGATTGTATCATTGCATACATATGTATAAGCAAGTTGGCACAGATGGATGGTAGATCATTTAGACAAATGGAAAACAGGATAGAACCTAGGATGGAACCTTGCTGGACCCCTGTCTGGATGGAAAGGTGTGATGATAAGGTGCTTTTGACCTGAAGCGACTGCTGGTGGCTCGTAAGGTATGAGCAGAACCAGTCAACAGTGGGAGCTGAGAGTCCAGAGGAGCTTATCCAGGAGGAGCAGGTGGGACATACAGCCAAAAGCTTTATATAAGAAGTTAACAATGCACACAGTGGGGTAATGTTTTCAAAAAAATTACCTGATTCTCTCCCGAATCACAGGCATCCACACAAACACAGAAACCTGGAGGCACACAGGAGTGAGTAATTAATTTAGCCAAACATGGAAATGTAGAAACGGAGAAAACTTTAGCTGATGAAAGCCTATTGGCCCATCTACTCTGCCCTGCTGTACCTAGTTTTGGGACTCTGACTCTGTCAGTCCTCATTTCTTTCCCTCTGTCCCCCAACTGCCCCATAGACACATTTCCCATGTGCATATGTCTGTACCACCCCCTTTTGAGCCCCCCCAATTCAGTGTAAATTACCTATTCCTGAAGTTGTTTGCTGTCTTCCATTCAGTGGTGTAGCTAGGAAAATAACATCTGTAAGCCAGAATTCCTTGCTTCTTCTTTGTCGACCCCCGGGCATTGTAGACAAGTTGTATTTGTTATCCAGGCCCCTTGTACACCCCATACTGTACTTCAGGAACTGTATAACAAGAGCAGTAAATACAGCAGCACTTAGTTTTATGCATTAAGCATTATATTTAATTCCAGTTGAGCACAACATTCACATTGTAACACCCGTAGGGGTGGATATTAGACAGTAGGAGTAACCAAAATCAATGGTCAGGGCCCAGAATACTGCCAGCCTCTCCTGTCAACTTGTAAACCATGGCTTGCTTGATATATGCTTTCCTACACCCTTGCTACCACCACTCTTTCAATACAAAATACGGCATGGCAGTGTACATTCACGCCCATTATATTTAGTGCTTCATTCACACCCTACATATTCACTTTCTCTTAGTTTCACTGGTGGAACACTAGTAGTGTTATATCTAGTGATCTACCTAAAAGTCACTGTCTTTTTATTTTCACTCTAGTATGGAACCAGCGAATATAGTGAAAATAAAAAGTGAATATTTCCTGTTATACAGTACTTCCTGATATCCCTTTTGCACCCCCGCCATCCACCAGTTTCATTGAGTTTTCCCTGGTAACCACTCACTGTGAACAACTCACTGCTGTCCACCTTGTTTATTCTGTGGCATTACTTGAACTTTTTCAATCATGTCTCCCTTCTTCCGCCTGTCTTCCAGCACTTACATAATGAGATCCCCCAAGCGTTCGTCTTAAGACCTCCTTTGTTACCCTTGTATCATTTTGGTAGCTCTCCTCTCCTCTGCACTGCCTCTAGCCTATCCCTGTCCTTCCTCAAGTGTGAGCTCCAAAACTGTACACAGTAGGCCAGGTGCGGTTGAGCCAGGGATCAATACACGGGCTGTTTTCATGTCCTCATTTTGCTAGTGACCCCCTCCCATGCATCCCAGCATCTGATTCACCTTTTCCACAGCCCTTTACACTTTGCTGAGGGCTTCAAGTGCTCCATTATAGTGTATGGTGAGGGCTTGTTCAAGATGGAAATCCATCCTAGCTGAAATGTTCTTGTACCACAGTTCAAAGGTCATGGAACACGGTTATACCACACTGTGGTACAACAACATTTCAGCTTGTTTTGAAAGGGCACACGCAGCGCTGTTCAATAGAACAGCTCTGGCAACAGAAACAGCAGGATCAACCAGATAGCAAGTCGGGACAGCAGCACCGTCGACGAGCATACGACTTCAGCAGTATCAACCAGATAACTATTAAAAATGCAGGATCAACCAGATATTTTTAGCTATAACTAAAAAATACACCTGCAGGATCAATTGGATATTTTAAAATAACTCACATGAAGGAAAGTGATTCCGTGCTCAGCGAGAGATACCACCGCCACATTTTGTTTTTTTGAAAATTCCACCAACATGAAACTTTCAACCAATAGCAGCCCATACTATACATGTAGGGACATCTGGACCCCAGCAACCACACCACTGACCCTAGCAACAAACAGAGAAAACCAGAATGAAATGCAGCAGAAAAAAATTACTTTTCTGTTCTAATAAACATTAAAAGCTTTTCCACTTTATGTTTAGGGGCACCATATACTATTAAAAATAGTGGATGGGCAACTCTATGTCCAACCAGTGTGTTGTGCCACCTCAGGGTTCTAATTCCCATGGACCTCTCAAGATTCGCTCTTTAGGTCACTGGGAATCAGAACCCCTGGGTGGCACAATATACTGGTTGTGCATAGTTGCCCATCCACTATTCTCTATATAATCAAGCCCAGATCCCTTTTCTCCATTGTGCTTACCACTACCACTCTATCCATCCAGTATTCCATTCTTGGGGTCTTTATATATTTTAGTTTTAGATGACCGGGAAAAGAGGGCTAGGCAAATGTGCCTATTTTCAGTTTCATCCCGGAGGGGGTTACAGATGCAGAGTGACATATTGAACCAGATTAAACTGTAGGTGGTATTTTAGTGAACAGGGAAAATCTGACCAGGATGCCAGGGAAATTCCCCTACCCTCCAGTGGGGATCCTTTTGCTGTCTGGAGTCCTGCCAAGATGGCCGTATTGACAGAGCCTGTGTGCATGGAGGTTCTGGAAGCAGGGGTGTAGGCCTCCTCCCCTGTTTCTGCAGTCTTAGATGCTATACCTGTTTATGCTGAGAAAAAGTCTGACTTGTTAGAAAATAGCTCTCTGGGCTATGTATCTTCCTCCCTTGATATGCCTGCATGGATTCCGGCCACACCCATGAGACACTGCGGCTGGCTGAATCCCATTTGCAGTGTGAACTAGATGCAAGGAAACATCACTTTCTGGCACTGTTGAATGAAGAAGAAAAAGCTTTTGCTCTGAGGAAGAAGAAGCTGGCATCAGCTTCTTTTTGTCTGTCTCACCCTAGTACCGCAAGTTTTGGTCTGGAGCCTTCTACAAGTGATCTGCCTGCTACAGAAACTCACCATAATTCTGACATTTTGTTCTTGCCTGTTAATGGAGCTTCAGCTGTCCCGCCTGGAGCATCAGCAATTCCTATGGAGAGTGCAGCATCCCCCGATGAGCCATTGTCCACTGACACTGCATTTTCATCCATTCTTCATTACCACTGAACTGCGCTGTTCCTGAGCTTAATGTGAGTACTGTTCTGTGGGGGGGTCTAGTACTCAGCTGACAGAGAGTGCAATATCTACTCCCATTGTTGGAGATCCTTTTTTGTCTGTGGATCCTGCACACGGTATGCAAGTTGTTCCCACCCGCAAGTTTTTGGCAAAATGGTTCATTGAGGCTTCTTTGCTTGCCACAGGATGGATGAAGATGGCAGATTGAGTTTCTTGGGTCCCCATGCCCTTTGATTGCTCCTGTACCTCACCTGTTATGACTTCAGCTGTTTCTATGGACTACACTGCAAGGTTGGGAGTGGCTGAACCCCCGTTGGATTTATACCCTGCATCCCCTGGGGTTACCCTTCCTTCCTTCTACTATGCAAGGTTGCTCTATAATGGGGTCATCCCCCATGCCTACCCTGACAATAGCTGAAGGTCTTCAGATCTCTGGACTAGCCGCCCCCCCCACCACCACCACCACCACCATTCCTGTGAGTCTGTTCCTCCTGTTCTTGACAATACTTTTAAAGTGTCTGATTTATTCAACACTGCTAGGGACTCTATACAGAAGCGGAATGTGTTTAGACTCCACTGTAGAGGAGGCTTGTATTAACCCCCTGATAGGGCATATGTTGTTCAGAAATTGTTTAAAGAGTCACTTGGCTATGTAGCCTCTGATTTATATGCTGTCATTCACTTTACAGGAGAGGACACATTTGATATAAGTTTTTTGTCCTTCTCTTTAACTCGATCGCTTCTGGTTTAAATATGTGAAAGTAAAGGGATCTTTGTTGTGGATTCCTTTTACTGCCATTCCTCTGACTAAACCCACTGCAAAAACTGTCACTTTTTTATTTCACAATGAATGTGTAAAAATTTTGGATGATCTTTACTGGGTTAAGAAGCGCTGTGAAGTGTTGGACTCTCCCACCCCAATCATTGACTGAACAGGTCTGGACAGCGGTTGGGGTGTTAGAAGTTTAAGGTCAGACTGAATCAAGCAGCTACTGGTATTTGTCATCTCCCAGTGCTCCCCATGTAGACCCTTACAGATCCCAGCAAGCCCTCTGTTACCATGCCACCTCCCCCTCTCCCCCTCCTTTGGGCATGGAATTCTTTCCTGTCCCTGCTAAGAAAAGGGGTTATCGACACAAGAGGAAAGGTAAACTTTGTTTCCCCTACTCTACTCTTACGTAATACGTTTACTGCTTTATCTTCTCCCTCCCAATGGGGTGATACGGAGAATGAAAGGGGAGGATCGGAGACATGACCAGAATGGTTCTGAGGGGACACTTAATAAGTTATATGTCCAGAAAGGAAAAAGAACACAGCCCAAAGTGAGGACCTTATGAAGTCCCTACATTCACTACAAATGTAGCACCAACAAGGAACATTGAGAGCCCCCACGCAGTTAGAGCATGTTAAAAAACAATTAGACACACTAGCACAACAACAAGCAGAAAGGGCCTTATGATACGCACACCAAAAATACTACGACAGAGAACCCAGGGCAGCTAGGTTGCTAGCTCACAGGGTATGAGGACAGCGCCAGAGAGCAACGATTACCAAAATCCGACATCACTCTTCAAATCAAGTCCACATGGGGCATACAACAAATCTTGGAAGCCTTTGCATCCTTTTACCAACGATTATATACTGCTGACCCAGATCCAGACCCTATAGAAGCACAGATTTTTCTAAAGACACTCAACCTCCCGGGACTGACAGAGGAAGATGGTGCTGGCTTACTGGCACCTATCTCCATACCAGAAATACAAAATGCCCTAGCATAGATGCAACCATAAAAATGCCCTGGGCTGGATAGCTATCCTGTGGATTTTCTGTGAAAGTTCTCAGCCAAATTCCTCCCTCTCTTCCATTGCTTGGTGAACGACCTCTTAAAAGAACCCCCCCCCAAGGTATGCCATAATTTTGGTTATCCCTAAACAAGGGAAACCCCTAGATGAATGCGACTCATACCATCCCATCTTGGTACTCAACACCCATTATAAACTCTTCATGTTTATCTTGGCACATCGCCCTGATGTCCGACTACCTAAACTGACTCACCCAGACCAGACTGTGTTCATACACAAGCGGCAGACCATGCACAACATCCAAGGGGTGTTCTCCATCTTGGTGCAGGTTAACAAGATGGGGCACCTACTCTTAGCCCTCAGTCTAGACATGGAGAAGGCATTTGACTGGGTATCGTGAGCTTTTCTCTGTGCCACTTTACAGAGGTTTCCCTTCCCCCTCCACTTCCTAGACCTTATTATGGTAATTTATACACTCCCCCAAGCCCAAGTTAGGGCTAACAGCAATTTGTCCTCTCCCTTCACTCTCTCCGGGGGAACTTGGCAGGGCTGCCCTATTTCACCCTTACCATTTGCCCTCTACATTGAACCATCAGCCCAAGCCATCCATCAACACCCTACTCTACGAGGATATCGGGACCAGTAAGGAGAGGAACGTAAGATTGCACTTTCTGCAGAGGATATATTGCTGTTCCTCACAGACCCAGACAACAATTTACCTGAAATCTGGCCCTTGCTGCAGCAGTTAAACATGTTTTCAGGCTATAAACTGAATGAAAATAAAACTGAGGCACTAGCAGTTAACTTTGCCCCCTCAGGTGATCTCAAACAGCATTTCCCCTTCCACTAGGACTTACACCATATGCAGTACTTAGGAGTTAATATAACTAGCAGTGCCTTGGATCTATTTAGTGCCAATTTCTCTCCCTTCCAGACTCAATCACAAAAGGATCTGGACAAATGGAACATTCTCCCCCTTTTGCTAGAGCACCAAGTTGCTGCTATAAAAATGATGGACCTCCCCAAATTCCTCTATTTTTTCCAGTCCCTATTAGTAGTGAGATGTAGGAGAGGCTTCTCAACGTGTAATTTCCAGCACTGCAGGTGGGCAGGCAGCTCACAATGTATTGTGGGAGCATACTGATGATGGCTCTGTAGGTCCAGAGCACTGTTTTTTTGTTGTCTGAATCTTAGTTTGAGCTCCACCCTAGCTTGGTATAGAACTCACAGTGGTGGGTGTAGTATGGTAGACCAGTAATAAATCTAATAGCACGATGATAGAGAGTATCCAGTTTGGAGAGGGCGAAATTTGTGCATTGGCCATACAGAAAATTGGATGGTCCAGAAGGAGCATGAACGTAGTCTGAATGAGCCTAATTTTTGCTTTGTAAGGAGATTATTGATTGGGAAAAAAAAAAGGGTCCCAGTCTCTGTTTCAATTTTTTGCAAGTTCATCAATATGTTGTACAAAAGACGAATTGTGGTCTATCCAAAACCCGAGGTACTTAAACTTCTCCACAAACTCCAAAGGCTCTCCCAAGAGTGTCAATACATTGGGGGGCTGATCCAAGGAAACAGTGTTTAGATGCATAAGTGGAGGGGGGCAAATAGCATGGCCTTAGTCTTTTTAGCATTTAGGAGAAGCTTTAACTGCAGTAATTTTTTCTGTAAGTGGTCAAAGTCTCGATGTAGGTCACTATAGGCGAGATCCGGAGTGGGCCTGGCTATGTAAAGGACAGTATCATCAGCAAATAGATGGATGTTTGCTGCACAATACATTAGTTAATGTTGTTAATATAAACAGCAAAGAGTAACGGGCCTAGAATAGACCCTTGAGGAACACCTCTTAACAATGTTTTTGAGGGGAGAAGCCCCCATTAGCCTTTACCAACTGTTGCCGATCAATAAGGTAACAAGTAAACCATTTCAAGGTCAGACGATCCACTGCAATATTTTTCAGTGTAAGCAGGAGTAGGTTATGGTCCACAGTATCAAATGCTTTGCTCAGATCGAGAAACAAAGCACAAACATGATTTTTTGTATCCAGGGCGATCTGCCAATCATTTGTGACCTTAGCAGATGCAGATACTGTGCTGTGGCATGGTCTAAAGCCAGACTGGACTGGACTGAGCAGGTTGAATGTCTCCAGGTGACTCCTATGTTGCTCATTAACAACCTTTTCAAGATGTTTGGACAAGACGATCCTTAACTGGCTGCAAAATGCCCCACAACAGTGGGATGCCCAGCTAGAGCAGGCAGCAGTCCCAACCCTATCACCAGAAATAGCTATTTTAGATCTTTAGCAGCCCAATCCCCCAATGGATTGCACTTCCCTCTATGCCGTGGTCGCCCTCAAGGTGTGGGAGGAATGGCTAGCAAAAGCTGTCCTTTGGTCTCAAAGTGGCTGATCCCACTGCATTACGACAGAGACTTTCTGCCAGTCCATACGGACCTATGGTCTACAAGAGATTGTATAGGATGGAAGTGTCCCACCCATACCCACTGCTGGAGGGAACCACAGTCCTCATGTTCCAATCTGTCAAGGACAGCATTGGCATTCCCAGTCAGACGTTCCACTATTTCCAGGTTTGTGCCTACCTGTCCTCTAGAATCCGACAGGGACATTGGTAACCCACTGGTCCACTTAATCTCCGCTCTTAGTGATGGCCCCTACTGCACCTGATCTCTACCCTATACAAAGCACTCAGGCAAATTCAGGCCCCCCCATACCAATTAAGGAGCTAGTGAAGTGGAACGAGAGGCTGATATAGCCCTTTACACATGCGCAATGGCAAAAAAGCCTGCCAGAACACACATAATGTCACCTCTTCACAGGCATGGTGGGAATATGGATGGAAATGCCTCATCTGCTACTTCCTCACGTCCATCCAACAGGTCCATTGGGGCACTGCTGAGACCAGCAAATGCTGGCGACAGTGCAGTGAAATGCAGGCAGAGCACCACCGTGTGTTCTGGGCTCGCCCTTGCCTCTCCACCTTCCTAGCAGAGGTGGAGCAGGTGCTACAGGAGATCTTCTCCTCACAACTACAGCTGACCGAACATCTGTTTCTTTTCCTGATATGCCCAAGACACATTAAGGACCCAGCAATAAAATACTTATTGGGAATAATAATTCAAGTAGCAGTGCATAACAAGGAAATGGCTTAAGGATGAGACCCCAGCTCTACGAGACTGGATAGCTTCTCTAAATATCATCTATGGCATCAAAATGCTCACATACAGAGTATGCCAGCAGGAGGAGAGAAGGAAGAATACATGGACCAGATAGGTAATGTTCGCCGAAGCAAGAGACCCCATATGTGTCCCATAGGGTGAGTTGGTGTCTGTCATGGGGTAGCAGAAACGGGGGAGGGATATCTTCCTGGATCGGACCAGAGGGATTCCTAGGCTTTCCCCCTCCACCTTCCCCAATGCCTGCCGACAGAGAAATTCAAGTGCCTTGTACAGCAATAATCTTAGAATACTATCTTACCTGTCAAATGTACCACCTCTCATGAGAGCATTATTATGACTACACTGTTGTTTGTATGCCTCCTCATCCTGGTAATTTATTTATTTATTTGTTTTTGATATACGGGTAAGTGCACTAGACATCAGAAATGCCGATTTTCAGGCATGACCCGGGAGAGTACAAAGCAAATACATGCAAACATTACAAAGGTAGGATACATATAATGCGGGCAACTTACAAAAGATAAAGAACATATGCAGACACCAGGAGTCAGGTACTATCATTACATCCAAAGTATAAGTAGAGTTGCCAAATTTTACACAGAAGAGGCAGTACAGAAATAAAGATAGCAATTTAACACAGCAATGGCAGTACATAAATTAACAACAACAAGCAGATACAAAATACAATACTCAGGTACATATCTAACCCAAAATGGGCATCAATTGTTTTCCGATCTTTGTTTGTAAAATGCTTTATTTTGTTTTCCTGTTTTTCTTTTTTCCTGTCTTATTTGTAGTATGATAAAACCAATAAAAATTTGGATATAAAAAAGAGGGATGTTTCTAGTGTTGCTCAGATGGATCCGGACAAGTCTGGATCCACAGATATCTGCCTTTTTGCAGCAGGATAGTGGATCTGATGGATGCTTCCACTATCTGCCTGTGGATCCAGCCGTCGGATCCCTGATAAGATCCCACATTATCCGATGACTGGATCCAGGGATCTGGCACCAGATCCCTGGATCTGGCACCGGGATCCGATGCCTGATCCAGGGATCTGGCATCAGATCCCCGGATCCAGCACTGGATAAGGTGGGATCTGACCTGGGATCCGACCTCCGTATTCAGCTGGATCCCGGGATGGTTCCAACTCGAAAAGTGCTGCCATCCACCAGAGCACTGGCAGATCCGCGGCGGCACCATCTGAGCAACACTAGATGTTTCCTCAGATGTTGAGGACGTGCAAGACTCACAGTATGCTAAATGAGTCTGGGTCAGGACTCCCTCTCAGTCACAACTGGGTGGGGGTTTGCCTATGAAATTTTTTCTGTTTTCTCCCATGCAGTTTTCCTTTTTGATGTTGAGTGTTAACAGCATGATGTCATACAAGAAGAGGTTATTAACTTCTTTGTCCTGAATTCTGTTCCTGGGGATATCTTTTTTTATTGCAGGACACCTGCCTTAAAACATCCTATGAACTTGCTGCAGTTAAAAAGGCATGTTGTCACGGACCATCTTTTTGATCTCAAGGACTATATGTATGTGATGGGTTTGGGATCCTTATCAGAGGTTATGACTTCAAATTGACCAGATTACTTGACCTTATCCCTAGGAGGGCTCTGTTATTAGATCTTGTATTTGGTACACTTTCTCTATGAGTGATTAATGTTTACCCTCCTCAATCTAAAGCAGCTCAAGTCCAGCTTTTTCAAACTGTTCAACCTTTCCTGTATACCACCAAGTTGGTCCTGTTCAGGGGGACTTTAATTGCAGCTTATGTTTATCAGATCAGGGTGAGAAGACATCTAAGGTTTATTGTGATTCTGCCTTCCTGAAGACTATGGTCAGTACAGCATGGTTATGAGACAGACAATTTTGCCTGGGACCCTTAAAATCACTTTTATGAAGGGCCCCTTATCAACACGTATTGATTATTTATTTGTGTCTCGTGGTTTCCAGGTATCCCAGTCTTCTGTTATTCTTGTTGAGACATCTGATCATTTGACTGTTTTCTGTTCCTGCACAGTGGGGTCTTCTTCCATCCCCAGCTCTAGGCCTTGGTGACTTAATAACCAATTGTTAGCTAAACCCTTAACCATTGCTGTGCCATGGACTGCTATATCAGTCCAGAATTCCTATATGTTCTAATTCTGTTGGCAGCCTAAGGGTTAATTCAGTTCTGTTGGCTGGAAGAGTTTTTTGCTAGATGGTCAGTTCTATGCGCATATGAGGAGGACTTTGTAGTATGGTGGAAGGACTTCAAAAGGGTTTTTCAGTCCCTTTTTCAGCAGGAAGTCTGTTTTTTTGTATACCTCTAGATATTTGACCTACTTGAATCTCATATTCAAATTGCAAAAACTTATCTCCCTCATGTATTCCTTGAGTGGGGATTTCACCTCAGAAATTACTTCCCTTAAGTCTCAGATGTTAACCTATCAGTACGACAGGGCTAAATCCCTGGAGAGGGAGACCAAATTTGGTACTCAGGGAACTAAACAATCTCTGAATGACTTAAAGGCTTGTCACGCTTGACTCCAAAGCAGATATGTGAGCTTCATGTCTGTCTGCACATGTCCCCACCTCTGCTGATTTTGAGAGCATCATGGATACTGTGCATGCTCATGTATGGCAGAAACTTGGAACTTCAGACCGCCTAATTACTTCCAATTTTTCAGCTCCCACTTTTGATATCCCTCCATTGCCTACACACCTACAATTGCTGTTGACTCAGCCTATATTACTGTCCAAAGTGATGGATACTGTTAGGAGTTTACCCTCAAATATTGCACCAGGCAAGGATGGTCTTACCGCTGAATTTTATAAATCCTACATTGATTACTTGGCCCCTGCCTTACAAGTTCTGTTCACCCATCTCTTGACTACAGGCACAATATCTCCTCAATGAATGAAGCCCTATTAATTTGATAATTAAAAAGGAGGCAGTGACATTATTGAGAATTGAGACCATTTGGTCTCTTTAATATGGACTATAAAGTTCTTGCAATTGATGTCTCGACTGTTGGCAACAGCAATGGAGGTCCTGATATCAAGGTCTCAGTGTTGTGTTATTTCTTCCCACCAAATTTCAGATAATTTAACACTACTTCAGGAATTATTTAAAGGGGGTTATTAGGGTCATTGCCATGGATACATTCTTTCACTTGATCAAGAACAGGCTTCTGACTGCGTCAATCTGCTTTATTTGTTTGGTATTTTGCTACAGTATGGTGTCCATCCTCTTTCTGTGTCCTGGATTCAATTATAGTGTTGGGCCGCACGTTTAATTCCCTATGTTAACTCCTCACTTGGTATGCCAATTTTACATAAACGAGGTGTGAGACAGGGTTGCCCATTGAGCCCCTTACTGTATGCTTTCCCAATAGACCCTTTGCTTCAGCTTTTACAAAGTACCCCTTCTATCAGAGGTATTCAGCTTACTCCGGATACTTGTGAACTCCGAGTGCTAGTGTATGAAGATGTCCTGTATGTCTTTTTAAGGGATTCAAATCAGGGACTAGAGTTAAGTCCCTCTCGTAGAATTTTATGGCTCATTCAGGTTCAAAAATTAATTATGAGAAAAGTGTGGCAGTACTGCTGTGCGACTGCCCAGTCACTGGCCACAGAATTTGTCAGGGTTGCCATTAGGATGGACCCTGTAAAACATCTGGGTATTTATTTTAATCACCAAGATGCACTCTCTTTTAATTAGGAACACTGCTTACAGAAGGCTGAGGGAAATCTGGACCTTTAGAGACTCAGGAATTTGACAAAATCCAAATGAGTATATTTAATCTAAACACTGTTACTTCCTCATTTTACGTACCTCAGTTATGTTTTCCCACCCCTCTCCTTCGTTGGAAACTAGACTGTTGGGCCTTTTTTTTAAGCGCTCTGGGACTCTCATTTGAACCCCATTAAGCAGGATGTTACCTATCTGCCTAGAAACAGGAAAGGTCTCCTCATGGTAAACCCTATCATATTTTATTTTAGTATTTTTTTCTCCAGTAACTTTACCCCCGTACTTCGTGGGGCCTCATGTGCCTGAGTTCCTCTGGTAGAGGACTGGTTGGTACATTTTTTGACATTTTGGAATACGCAAGGTGCTCAGCCTTAAGATCAAGAATATGACTGTGTTGTACCCACGTATATGACATACGCTCTTTGGAAGCTATTTTTGTGATGCTTGTCATTTGATGACTGCGTTAAACTTCAGAGGAAGAGTTTATATTTTCATATCCTAGGTTGTAATTTTACACCCCTATTAGAATTTAAATTTTGTCCCCCTAATAAAATTATGGTGGCCCTTTCCCAGCTTACTAATCATTCCATCCCACACTATATGAGGGATGTTCTTTGGCTCAGCATGCATGGTAAAGTGGTGGTCAGAGATTCCTTGAAAAACAAGTCAGTGTTGGAGAGAATGTGCCCAAGAAATATCCATCCAGGGATACTCGAGACATAATCTCATTTTTTTCTTGGAGTGCCCCTTAGTTGCTTTTTTACAACATCTTAGCACCATGTGGCACCGCCCTGTTTTTACCAAAGTCAGGTATGATATTGTTGTTTTAGGCATTTATCCCCCTGCTTAGTCTTATCTTTTGGAACGGGTCTTACAGGTTTGTTTTGCCCTTTGTAAGTATTACCTCTGGCAGGCCTGCTGTGTCTTTACATTGCAACAAAAGATGATTCCACCTGACGCAATTGCATCTATGGTACATGCCTGTTTTTAATGACTTTATAGGCAGGATAAATGATCTCTTCCTGACACTGCATTTCACAAATTGTGGTCTGGTTTTCATTCTGTTCTTACATAATGCTTTTTCATGATTTCTGAAAAGTAGCCTACTATGTTCATTGCATGATTTGTCTTTTTTTGTTAATGAAATTCCCCTACTCTTACTGCAGGAGGCACTGTCTGCTTTCTTTATACAGGATGGAGGGGTCCCACCTGATGGAGGAGAAGGAGGACAAGGGTGGTGGAGCTCCTGAGTCAGGAGATGCAAATGTTCCACCTGTTAATTCTACATTTAGCATCAGTCAGATACTGGCCTTTCTGCTGCTGAGCAAAGGCTTCAGGCTGCTCTGAATGAGTGGAAACAACAAATTCTTGCTATGATCTCCAAGGCTGAACTGAACCTTATGGCTGAGAAAACTAAATGCTATGAGGACAGCAGACATAACCAGCTTTCAAATTGTCCTTCAGGACTCCCGGGCAATCCAGTACATCACTCTGGACTTGAATGTGATTTTGGCACCAAGCAGGAAAAACTAACGCAGCACTCTGCTGGGGGGATCCAATTCACTGAGGGAGCATGGATTCCAGACCCTGTTATCACCATACGTGGTTCAAGTGACATTGCTCCCACTGTTCTGGACACCTCAGCCTGACTTGCTGAGCCACCGCCACATCACGGGATGCTTCCATCAGCTGCTGCAGCTGTGCCAAGCCCGAGTGGTCTGAATGTGGTTCCACCTTTTTCAGGTAATACTGTTATTTCTTCTAATTTTCCTATGGATGTTGCTGTCCCTCCTCTACTTACTGACATACCTCTGCCAGGGTTGCTTGCTGATATTCTTCCAAGTTCTCTGCCAGCACTTGAACAATCAATTTCTCTGCCTACTAACCAGGACAAACAGCAACCAGATGGCTATGATAACACGCAATAGGCTGGAGCCAGAGAAAAAAGTAGAGAGACAGCGAAGCCAGTTTCAACTGTGACTACTAACCAGGGAGGACAGTCAGCTTGCCCTGACCTAACCTCTTCCACTGATACTGTGGCTGCTTCCTCTTCTATGGCACAGTTTGCTGCTCAACAATGATGCTGGAAGTGTGCCTCTATATAAAGGCAGTGCACACCCAGCATCACTTGGATGGCCAGTGGCTGCGGAGGTGTGTGGAAGGAAATGCTGCTGGCCATCCCTTGCAGTGGCACTGACTGGTAGGTACAGGGGATGGGGGTGGTATTGTTGGTGCCACCAGGGTTGGGGGCCACTAACCACCAATGCCACTTCAAGAGATCGGGGGTCGGGATGTGTGCACTGCAGGGCAGCACTGTTATGTGGATGCTGGGACAGGGCTATGGTTGGAGAGGGAAGGGGAGGGCATTCCTGGATAGCGGACTGGGGCTGGGCCTTTGTGGGGAAGGGCTATTGATGCCAAGGACCAGGTGGGAGCAGGAATTTGTAAAGGGGGTGTTTGATTTTATGGGATGGGGCACTTATGTGTCCGGGGTGTCTGATTTTACAGGTATGGGGCACTGATATGCCTGGGGGTTGCAGGTACAACTACGGAATGGGGCATATGTGTGGGGGGCTGCATATGGGTCTGGGGCAGGAGTCCTGCTGGTGGCTGTTCAGCTGTGCAGTGAGAGACCATGATGCCACAGGGACTTCGGCAGGGGGTTCTGTGGACAAAGGGACCTGGCCGCACAGGTCCGGGTCCCTGCGTTAGCTATTCACGCACCCGGACCTGCACCTTCGCATGCAGGTGATCTACTATGGGACCCAGGATGCCCTCCTGGGTCTGCTACTCCACCCCCAGCCATCCTGTGCAGTCCTACATGCCGGGGGAGTGGGGCCACAGACAGGTGGCCGGCATTCCTACATACCGGCAGGTTCACACCTGTCTGCAGATGCGTAGCTATGCGGGCAGGGTATGCACCTCTGATGTGTACGTTCCACCCTTTAATACATGGGCACCGTTGTGCTGTCCCTCATGCCTGGAAGATAGCAAAGGTCTTACCTCTGCACAAAGGGGATGACCCCATTTTCCTTGGCAACTACCAGCTGATATCACTTCTTCCCTCTCTTGCAAAGCTTCAGGAGACCCTCATCTACTCCAGACTTGCTGACTTTCTTTAGTCCTCAGATTTTCTATCTCTCTTTCAGTCTGGCTTTAGGAAGCACCACTCCACCATATCTTCTTTGCTGAGGGTAACTTACTCTGTCCTCACTGGGATAGATCAGGGACATATCACCTCAGCTATAGTCATTGACCTGGCCAAAGCCTTTCACTCAGTGTCCCACCCTCTTCTCTGCAACAAGCTGAGCTCTGCAGGCCTCTCAGCATCCACTGTTGGCTGGTTCCACTCATACCTCATGGGACATCAGCAGTCGGTACAAGTGCATGGCATCCTGTCCCCTGACTCTCTCCATCCTAGCAGATGTCTCTCAGGGCTCCATCCTGGGCCCTGTTCTGTTCTCCATTTTCCTAAATGACCTCCCCTCTGTCTTTGTCTTTTCATATATCCAAATTTATGTGGATGATATGGTCATTTACATCTCCAGCCCTTTAACTTCAGCTGTGGAAGATCCACTCCAAAAGGACTTCTATGTCAACCAACTCAGGGTCAACACAAAAAAGACTGTCAGTATGACTTTCAGTATCAGTCAAAAACTGGCTAGGCTCCACCTGCTCCTGCTTTCTCCAAGCTTGATGGCACCCCTTCGGAGGTTGTCCCTGCCTTTAAGTACCTTGGAGTCTGGCTTGACAGCAAACTCAATTTCTCTATCCACACCAACACCATTCATGCCCAACTCCACCCAAAACTTGGAGTCTTGTACCATAGCAAGGACTGCCTCTCCTTCCAGATCTGCCAGGAGCTGAAAACCAAAATGTTCCACCCAACCTTTGATTATGCTGACGTGGTCTATGGTACTGCCCCTTCCACCTCCCTTGCCAAACTGGATACCCTCTGTAATGCCTTATGCCATTTCACCACCAACTCTCCCCTCTGCATTCATCACTGTTCCCTTTATTCCTTCCTCTCCATCCTCCCTCTCTCTTCATGTTGCCAGTCCCACTGTGCTACCTTCACTGCCAAACGTTGGCTCAGATCCATTCCATCCTACCTGTCCTCCCTCATCTCTTCTGTTCCCTCTTCTTCCTACTATCTCTGCTCTAGGTATTCCTGCACCTTCTCTATTCACCACCCTCACTCATCTGTTAGCTAAGCTGCTTTCTCCTACTGCCTCCCCTTCCTCTGAAATCTGCTCCCCTCCCCTTCTGCCTCTCCCCTCACTCTCTCCCTTTAGATATCAACTAAGACAATTCCTTGCACCCTCCTGTTCCTGTAACTCCTTTTCTTAATCTCATATCCTCTTCCTTGACCATATCCTGTCAGCCCCCCTTCATTTGAGGTTCTTTAGCATAGTCTCCGCCCCACCATGCACTGTGCACTTTGCTTCGCTTATGTCTAGCCACCATATCATAGCTGTATTTGTGCTGCTATTTTATATTGCCACTCCATTTGCTGTTACTGTTATATTGTTTATGCCTCCATCCATATTTCTGATATGTAATTTGTATCCATGCTTTGCTGCTTAAGTTGTTCCTCCTTATTTCTCTTCTGCCGGTTCGCACCTGGAAATGAGCCTCGGCTCAGTGTGCCTTTCCTGGTTACCAACTTTTAAATAAATAAATAAATAAAATAAATATTACGGTATCTTTGTATGTACTATTCGGTATGTATGCATGTATGTATTATGTACCGTTCAATATTACAGTATGTAAGCATGCACTGTTCTGTATGTAGGCATGTATGTATGTATATATGTATGTATGTATGTATTGTTCTGTATTTATATATGTTGGTATGTACTGTTCAATAATATATATACGTATGTATTGTTCTGTATGTAGGCATGTACTGTATGTATGTACTGTTCTGTATTTATATATGTTGGTATGTACTGTTCAATAATATAGTATGTATGTATGTACTGTTCTGTATGTAGGCATGTACTGTATGTATGTACTGTTCTGTATTTACATATGTTGGTATGTACTGTTCAATAATATAGTATGTTCATATGTACTGTTCTATATGGATATATGTATATAGTGTTCTGTATGTATGCATGTATGTGTGTACTGTTCCATATGTTGCACACACTCAGCACACTCCCATGAGCCCTGGATGACATGACAAGGGCAGTCTGGTTCACCTATTTTATCACACTGCCACTAGCCTGGTTATAACTCTCTCAGGGTTGTCTTTCAAGCCTCACCATGGGCCCCTGCTCACACAGAACAAGGCATGGTGCTTGCTCACACAGTCCAAGGCCTTTTGAACATATAATCCCCTTAGTCACTCCAGGTAATCTCTTCTCTACTCTTTATCAGATCCAGGTTTACTCCTCTTCAGAAGCTGATCATGGATGTTGCCCAGTAAAAATGGATTACCTGCGCTTATTAAAGTGCAGCATTCACAAATTTATATTAAAGGTGATAAGAGACTGTTTTTACACCTCTAGATGCCCTGCAGCTGTCCTTTTAGTGTCTACCAAAGATTCTGATCTGTTTTTTCCCTTTTTGTTAAATTAATAATCTAATTTTGTTGCCTTTGTAACTACCTTGCATTCCTCTCTCCTCAGCAGTTGCTGCTATTTCTCTTTTCATACTGCCTGAACATTTTATGACAGTGATAACACCATTCCAAACCATTCAGATGAATAGCACGGAATGCTGCTATTGATGTCATAGAACGTCTTATAAATATGAAAAGAAAGAGCAGTAGCTGGTGATTAGAGTGGTACTCTGTGTAGATCTGAAGGCACCCCAAAGCTGGATTATTTATTTATTAAAAGTACCACACATATTACAGATTATTTAATTCTTCTACATTTTTAGGGTACATATAGTATAGGAATGCTTATGATTTGTTAGGTTGTATTTATGCTTGTAGTTTTGCTGAAAACTTGAAAATATATTTGTTGTATTGTATTTAATGTTACATGTGAAAATTAATAAAAAAAATGTTATTGATAAAAAAAAAATTGGTCAATTCATGTCAGAATACATAACTGGCATGGAAAGGAAGATGGAAGGGCAGTTAAGTATGTAAAAATAATTTCCTATCTCCTTTAAACATAAAACATTTAATATTTACACTAAATTTACAAGATATACAGTACAGCAAAATGAAGGACATACAATAACACTAGGAAATTTAATAATTCAATAAATCTGAACAGAATAAGAAGACTTGGTTTGCTGGCCAAGGCACCTAGCTTCACCTGAGCTCTTTCCTTCTAAGACTGCTTGAAAGGCAGAGTAGAGAAACTTACCAGAGCAAGGGAAAAGGATTAAGACTTAGTTTGGCTAAGCAGATTTACTGTGTGGTGGTGTTTTTATTTTTTACTCACAGGGATTGCTACTGTTTGTTGCTAACATTTCATTGCTTTATTTTTTCTCTGATTCAAATTGTTGTTGCTGGTATACCTTCTTCTGCATTATTATAAGGTGTGCCCACAGGTGTGTGCTAACAGATTACTGCTGTAATCTTCTGATTCAAATTGTCTTTTGCAAGGTATATCTTCTGTTACTGCTTTATTTTTCTCTGGAGCAAAGTGTTTCTACAGCGATATCTTTCTGAAATTATTACAGGGGTGCTTTTACAGGTTTTACAGTTTTATCTAACATTAGGATAAGCTTTCAGGGTTACTGCATTTGTTGTTGACTGATTGTTTCTGCTCTTCCTCCTTGTTCTTTCGTCCGTGGTTCTTCTTTTTAGGCAGGAAGGGCCCAGCCACCCACCCATCCCCAACCACCCCACGCCACACTCCTTTATAGGGTACCACAGTTGTGACATTTCCTGTGGCAGAGCAGGAAGGGGCGGATCAGTGGGGCTCCACAAGGTGATCTCATTTACAGAGGCACTAGTAATTTAACTTGTTATAACAAGTTAAACAAAGCACAATTAAACCATTACTTGCATTTTTTCCTTCTAATTACTCTTGACTAGGTTACAAAACCCAGCAACTTATTTGGAATGGATTTCATTAACTGCAGGTACTGTGAAACAATTTTCAGAAGGACAGTCTTACAGATTTAGGGACACTGTCCTACATGCTGGGGCCTTTGGAGATCTTAGGGCTCAGCTCCGGCAGCATGGGCAGAGATTGCATGCCTCAAATTTCATATTGAAGAGGAAATACATTATAAGAACCACCCGCCATTTCCCCAGCATCCAACAGAAAAACCTCGACCGAGAGGGTAGTTGGTCCAGGAGGTTGGCAGGTGGTTAGAGGAGCAAACTGGTGCCCCATCACTCTCTGCTCTCCAACACATTACCTCCAAAACCATATAAACACTACAACAGGTATCTGCCTCTATCTCTGAAATCAAATAAAGAGGCAGAAGACACTGCAGAGCAGGACACTTAGGCACAGGAGCTAGCACAACAAAACTCACCCAAATCAGGAACCAAAACAAACAAGCACAAAGGAAATCAAAAAACTTGATCATAGGAGACTCCATGATTCGGGAGTTGATACCCACCTCCAGCCAGGGGTGATGGTCAGATGTCCCCAGGTACATCAGCATGGAGAGCACTGACCACATTACTAAAATTGTTCACAAAGCAGGAGAAACATTGATGTCCTAGTACACATAGGGACTATGATCTCGCCAGCCGGTCAGTTGTGGAGACCAAGGAACACCTGACTAGGCTGGGTGACAACTATCATCTATTTAGTCCGGCATCTCCTTCTCTGAGATCCTGCCAGTCTGGGAGAGGGAGCAGATGGAAGGAAGGCAGAGAAGGGGAGATAGGGAGCTAAACACGTGGCTCAAGGACTGGTGCCAGGAAAAGGACACAGATTTGTAGGGAACTGGCAACAGTTCTGGGAGCGAAAGTTCTTTAAATTTGATGGACTGCATCTGACTAAAGAGGAGTCAGTGCATTGGGACAGAAGTTTGACGCCTTTTCAGAATATTTAAACTAGCAAATGGGGAGAGGTGCAGCACCCCTACACGTCGAATGGGAAGAACACCCTCCCTCAGCTAGTGGTCAAACAGGAATTCAGCATGTTTGCCGTTCATTTGCATCACCAGGTAAGAAAAAGGTTTGTCTCCCCATCCGCACTAGGGTAATGCCAAACTTCACCCAACAACTAACACACCAAATCTGGCCAATGGAAAATCATGTACACAGATGCTCACAGCCTGGGAAATAAGATCCCAGACCTGCAGGCAATAATGTCAGAGGCTAAACTGGACATAGTAGCAATTAGTGAGACGTGGTTTACCAGTAACCACACTGGGAGACTTCAGTACCTGGCTATGTATTGTTCAGAAGAGACCGAGGTGAAGGGGAGGAGTGGCCCTGTATGTCAATGAAAATATCAAAGCTACAGAAATTCAGAATACACATAAGGAGCCAGAAGAACTGTGGGTCACCCTGGAAACAGGACATGGGACAGCCATAAGAACTGGGGTTGTCTACAGGCCCCCAGACCAGAGGGAGGACATAGACACATTACTGTTAGAAGATATACAAAACATGACAGCTAAAGGGGAGGTTCTGATAATGGGAGACTTCAACATGCCGGATACAGATTGGTCAATACCAGCAGGAACATCTGCCAGAACTAGACTCATAGTGGATTCCCTGCAGGGGGAGGGCCTCAAACAACTGGTACAGCAACCCACAAGAGACAGGGCTATCCTAGATCTAGTACTGACTAACAAAGAAGGGATCACAGATCTCAGGTAGAAGGTCACCTGGGGCCAGTGACCATCACATGATATGGTTCAATTTGGCTACTACATCTAAATCATCCCATTCCAAGGCAAAAATATGGGACTTCAGAGGAGCTGACTTTGATAAGATGGCCAACAGAGTTAAGCTAGCCCTGGCAAAAAGAAACACAGGTGAGGGGGTACAGGCAAAGTGGGCAAGCATTAAGGATGCAATACTTGAAGCAACATCCCATTGTGTTAGACAGAGAAGGAAGCGCAAAGAAGAAGGAAACCACTTTGGTTCTCAAATACAGTAGCAGAAAAGGTCAGAGCCAAAAGGCTGGCCTTCAGGAAATATAAGGGAACACAGCGGATGAAGATAGGAGGCATACCAAACTGCCCTAAGGAAGCAGGTAAGGCAGTAAGGCAGGCAAAGTCCCAAACTGAGGAAACACTAGCACGAACAGTAAAGAAGGTGACAAGACTTTCTATAGATACATTAGTGAAAGGAGAAAGTCCAGAGGGGTATTGCTAAGCTAATGGAGAAAAGGCAGCATGTGAGGAGGAGGACCCTGTAAAGGCATCTATCCTAAATAGATACTTTTGCTCAGTATTTACTGAAGAGAAGGTGGCAGGGCCCACAGCTCAGCATCATGGACACAGGGGAGGGAGGTGAGCACTACTCCCTTCACAAAAGAAAGGGTCCTACAAGAGCTTGCTAAGCTCAGGGTGGATAAGGCAATGGGACCTGATGGCATACATCCCAGAGTACTTAAGGAGCTAAAGGAGGAACTAGCAGAGCCATTAGCAGAATTGTTTAGTGAGTCTCTGAGCACAGGAGAGGTCCCAGAAGACTGGAGAAGGGTTTATGTGATCCCGCTCCACAAGAGTGGTAGCAGGGAGGAGGCGGGAACTACAGACCGGGTCAGTCTTACCTCAGTAGTAGGCAAGATTATGGAGGCACTCTTAAGAAAAGGATAGTCAACACCTGGAATCCATAGGGCACAGGATCCAAGACAGCATGGGTTTACAAAGGGAGGTCCTGTCAAACTAATCTCATAGATTTCTTTGACTGGGTAACCAGAGTGGTGGACCAAGGGAGCAGTTGATGTCGCCTACCTTGACTTCAGCAAAGCTTTTGACACTGTTCCACATAGAAGATTGATAAATAAGCTGGGTAGGCTCGGGGTGGGTCAGTTGATCAACTGGGTGGCAAACTGGTTGACAGGCAGAAAACAGAGAGTGGTGGTAAATGGTATACAGTCAGAAGAGATGCAAGTCACAAGTAGGTTACCTCAGGGATCAGTCCTGGGGCCAGTCCTCTTCAACATCTTCATTAGTGACCTTGCAGATGGACTAGAGGGTAAGGCTTGTCTGTTTGCAGATGACACCAAGATCTGCAACAGAGTAGATGATCAGATGGGGTGGGCAGAATGAGAAGAGATCTGGATAAACTAGCAGAATGGTCAGAAGAGTGGCAACTGGGATTTAATGAGAAGTGCAAAATCATGCACATAGGGAAGAGAAATCCTAGCCACCTATAGGCTGGGAGGGAGTTGCTAGCAGTCACAAAGGAAGAAGGAGACTTGGGCATCATCATCACTGATGACCTAAAATTATCCAAACAGACCTCTAAAGAAGCAGTAGGTAAGGCTAGGGATTAGGGTGTATTAGTAGGGGTATCACAAGTCGTAGAGGAGGTAATAATCCCTCGTACAAGACACTGGTTAGGCCCCATCTGGTGTACTGCATGTATTGAGGCCACACCTCACAAGGACATTAATCAAATTGAGGCAGTCCAAAGAAGGGCAACCAAGATGGTGCAGGGACTGCATCAGAAGACATATGAGGACAGATTAACGGAGCTCAATATGTATACCCTGAGCAAAGGAGGAGAGAGGTGATATGATCGAGGCATTCAAACACCTTAAGGGCATAAACAAGGTGAAAGAGTCTAACATGTTTAAATATAAGAAAATAGCAGGACAAGAGGACACAGCATGAGATTAGAGGAGGCCGATTAAGGGGAATGTGAGGAAATTCTTTTCACAGAAAGGGTGGTGGATGCATGGAATGGCTTACCACAAGAAGTGGTGGCTATGAATACAGTGCAGGGCTTCAAACAGGCATGGGATAGGCATAAGGGAGCAATACAAATGACTATGAATAGATAGGCCACTGACAGATCAAAGGCCGATGGCATATTTATAAGGTAGAAAAAAAAATGGGCAGACTGGATGGGCCTTGCGGTCCTTATCTGCCGTCAACTTCTATGTTTCTATGTTTCTATATAAACTACATACAGAAAAAACTTACTTCTTTGCTCCACAGCCTTTCTGGGAACAACAGACTTTGTTTCCATACAGGCCTTAAGCTCAGAGAGTCCAGCAGTCCCCTTTTATATGGGATTCTTCAGTATTATTACTGGCTCAAGTGAATATGAATTCTACAGTAGACTCCTTGTGATATACCTTGCAGAGCCAGCCTCCTCATCACATCACTCAGAGGGTTTAGCCTACACTGCTTACTGGAGCATTCTACACTTTCTTTACGAGACTCCCAGCTGGTCCACACCAATTTGACTTTGGCTGTTGGCCATGTTAATTAGGAGTTTCGCACTGGACTAACAAGCCAATTACTTTAAATAACAACCATTGGGAGACCAGGAGAAAGCACAGTAGAGGTCTCCATTATGAGCAGGCTTGCAGTAGACACTTTGGCTCTGCCCTATTCACATTTAAAATGGGTAATTTAGAGTCATAATTTATGCTGAACTGTGACTACTTGCCTTAAGATGACCTTCAAATGAGACATGCATTTAGTCAGAAACAGAGAGAAATACTAAACAAATAACAGTTTTCTTGTTTCACGTGCATGTATATATGTACTGTTTAGTATTACAGTACGTATGTACTGTTTTGTATGTACAGTATATATGTTTCTCTGTAGGTGCACCCTGGGGGAAGGGGATATGGCTAAATAACCAATACCAGTGTCCATGGCTCATTAGATAGTATGCTCACCTCTGGGTGTTGAAACATCTGAAGTTCATGGGTCATAGCCCCACACTGGGTACTTGGGGTTACCCATAACTGACACTGTAGTGCTGTACAAGGGGGGATGCAGCCCTGTTGAGGTGTTGTCCTTCAGATAAGACATGAAACCAAGGTCTCTTCTGCTCATCTCTGGTCACTGTCCAGGTGGAAATAAATATGCCCATGATATTTATGGAAGAAGTGTGGGGGAGTGTTCCCAGTGTCACGGACAACATTACCCCTACCATACAATGTTCACCCATGACAGTGTGTGGTCAGCTACTGCAACATCCTTTAGGGCACCGGCATTATGCTGCGTGGGACAAGGGTGCTAGAAAATGGTGAGCACAAGGCATGCCACTGATGTGTGTGATGTTTCAGTGGGGGGCTTCACCCCCAGAACACCTTGTCATGGGGGGCTGTGCCCCCATCCCCTTAAACACATATATAACCACCTCCACCCCAGGCATACCAGAGTGGTGGTGGCAAAGTGGACCGCGCCTTAAAGTCCCAGATGCCCAGATCTCTTGTGCCCTAATGATGGTGCCTTAATAGCAGGCACCCTAACAAAAGAATACCTCAGTAAAACAGGTCCACATAACCCACCACTAGAACACACCTGGAAACACACTATCACAGCTTAGTGTGCCTGTCCTAGCCAATAATTACAAGTTCCGTAACAAGAAAATATATAGGAAGTGCAAGGTAGTACAGTTAATAAACACAATTCAAAATATGCCCCTGGTAGGAGGCAATTTCATCCAGTGGTTACGGCACCAGCTTTGGAACCAGGAGAATACATGTTCAACCCCCCCCCCACACCCCACCATGAATGTATGACTTTGAGAAAGTCATGTAAACTCCCAGTATTCCTATCCACCCAACTGCAGACATGATGAATGGCATAACCCACTAGAAACAAGAGTCTGCATTTCAGCTTCGTGATCCTGAGTAAATAAGTTCTAAAATTAAAAAAAATTATATATGAATGTATGTACTGTTCTGTAGATATGTATTTATGTATGTATATACAGTATGTAAGCATGTACTAGTGTGTGTGTGTGTGTGTGTGTGTGTGTATGCATGTATGTATTTACTTGGACTTACTGAGAACAGAGACAGCAAAAAGTATTTAAGTCCATGTAAAGCTGCCCCCACCATTCAGTGGTAGTATTCATTGTTCAGTATTTTATTTAACAAATTATTGACCCAGGATAGCCCAGCTGAGATGCAACGACTCATTTCCAGTGGGGTTCTGCTTCTACCCTTTTCCACAGCTGGGTGGACTGGAACATTGGGTGTTTAAGTGACTTGTCCTAAGTCACACAATAAGTATTTGGCTCTGGTCAGATTTGTCCTCTAACCAATAGACCATACTGCCTCTACATGAGGCCACAGTTTGCATGTACTGTTTAGTATGTACTGTATGTATGTACAGTTTGTATGTATGTAAGTATATGCTCCATGTACGGTATGTATGTAGGTATATACTTCATGCACTCTGTGTATGTACTGTACTGTATGCAGATAATCCATGTACTGCATGTTGTGTATACAGTATTCATTATATGCATGTATGTACTGTATACAGTATACTTCCTGTACTGCATGCATGTACTATATAGAAACACAAAAACATAGAAACTGACAGCAGATAAGTACCGCTTGGCTCACCTAGTCTGCCCATTTTCCTTACCTTCTGCAATACTGCAGATCCTACTTGATGTATGTATGTATATATATAATCCATGCACAATATGTATGTACTGTATGTATATATGTATGCATGGATGTATGTTCTGTATATAGGTTCACCCATACCAGTGCAAAAATCATGTTGCTGATGCTGATTATGGAGCAGGCAACATGCCAACCGGTATTACGGCACAAGGCATTATGTCTCCCGGGAGTTACAGTGCCAAAGGGCCCTTCCAGGAAAAAGTCAGCTTTTGTGGGGAGCTTTGCCACCTGCACCCCTCCAAAACAAAATATAACCTCATCTGGAGTAGGCATGCCCTGGAGGGGCCAGAAATTGTGTGAGTGCAAAGGACAGCATCAGTGAGGGGCAATCTAAAATCAAGATCGCCCCTGTCATTGTCACCCTTGTTGTGGCACCCTAATTGCTGTGCCAAAATTCAGTCACAGCACTAACGGAATACCCTGTATATATGTATGTATAGATATATGTATGTATGTTCTGTTTAGTGTGTATGTATGCACTTCATGTTTGTGTGCATGTATTGTACAGTATTTATTTTAGTTATTTGAAATTGTTCATTCAGGAGAGCACACAGAGCTGCAAACAATTGATTTCCACATGTGCCCCGGGAGATGAGGAAGTGGATACATAACAACAAAATATATAGGAAGTCAAAAAAAGTAAAACAGGTAAACATAATAAAATAAACTGAATCGCATAAAAAGTAGCACAGGTGAGCAGAAGGGGGTTAGCAGCAGGAACAAGCAGGTATGGTACGTTCACAAAAGAGATGTTTCAAAGTAGTTGAGGAAAATACAGAGTGGAAAAGTGGAGGGATGTTTGGACCAAAGTCTGTTCTAGATGGCAGAGAGCCCAGCAGAGGTCTGGGGAAGGAGAGGGGAGAAAAAAAGAGCAGGAATAGAAGTTACACAGAACGGATGAGGAGAGGAGTAGTGAATGTATGTACTGCATGCATGTAGCATCTGTCTGTCTGCATGTATGTATGTATGTACTGTATCTACAGTTGCAGCCAAAGACATGACCAGATACTTCCTGAAATATCTGTGATATCCCTAGAGAAATTCCGTGTCTGCCTGCAATACCACTGTGGGCCACCAGAGAGAATCTCTTTCCACACATCACAAAATACTGAATCTGGAAACATCTGATCATATACTGTATATGGCTACAAATGTACATATGTATGTATATTATGCACTGTATGCATGTATGTACTGTATAAATATAGATATGTACTCTATGTACTGCATGACTGTGTCTAGAATGCCCATGCACCCAAGCCTCCACCTAAGGAAATATGGTTCAGTGATTTCTCTAAATTGAATATGGGGGCGTTATTTTCTGATCTACACAAAATCAACTGGGCACCCCTGTATCAAACCTCTGATACTGAATTGGCTATCAGCTTTTTCATACATACTCTCTTGGACTTGCAGGAAAAGTATCTTCAGCTAAAGAAGCATAGAATCAGAAGCGCGGCAACCAGATGGTTGAGTAGTGATCTTCTTGCCACCATCAGGCTAAGGGATAAATCCAGGACCAAGGCTAAACAATCCAAGTTTCCCACTGACTGGGATGAGTATAGATGCCTTAGGAACCTGTGTAAAAATCTGTATGTTCTCGTAAGAGTAATTATTGTCAGCAGCTCCTTCAAGCATGAATGAGGGACTCCAGTGGCTTCTGGAGTCACATTAAATCCATCATGGGGCACTGTACAAGTGCATCCATAATGGAGATGACAATGGATGGAATCAGCTGCAACCAGCCCTTCAGATAACTATTTTGGATGTATTTTAAGTCCATAAATTGGCACAAAACGTCCAAAAATGTAGTCTGTGGAGTCATTGGCATCCACTAACATTTCCCTTGTTTAAGGCTGATATCCGTTTTTCATGGTGTGGATGTCACGTCTTTTTTTTTTATCCTGTGGATGGGTTACCAATTGCAATAGGAGGGTTTTTTTTGTGTTTACTTTACAAATTCCGGCCCGCTCGCACCCCCCTCTGGCAAACCCCTGGCCGTTTATGTTCCATGCATGCGCATGCACAGTCATTTGGTGTCTTCAGTCAGTATGAGGACAGTGGTCAGAGAGCAGCCAAGAGCAGATCAGATGAGCAGTGAGTGAACGTAGTGACTAGTGAGTGAGGGGACTAAGTCTGACTGAGAAAGACAGTCTCTCAGTCAGACGTCAGATATTTTGACTCTGCACAGTGAGCTGTAAATTTGGAGGAGCCAGCACCAGCAGTGATTAAAGTCACTGTGGCTGACTGAGACTGCCAGTCAACTCAAGGATCCAGAGCAGAGGGCCATGAACCACCACGTGCAGCCTGGGGTGCAGTCATAGGTGGAGGGTGGCAGCCTGGAAGAGGTGAGTGTGAGACTGGAAGCCAGAAGAGCCTGAGGTTGGTCACGTGACCATCGAAAGGTGGACCGCGGTGGAGTGAAGGAGTCTGGAAGATGGTAGAGCCCTCAGCTGGCTGAGGTTAAGGTCGGACAGTTGGGTTCCCTTCCCAATCGGTCACCCCAACATTTTTCCCTAGTAGCATGAGCCAGGCCAGCAGGGAGCTCGAGTTGCAGTCTGCGGCAGTAAAAATAACTTAATTGCTGGGCATGGCAAATCACGATTAAGAAGTGCATGCCTGTGGAGAGCTGAGGAGCAGCAGGCCACAGCCAAGTAAGTCTGAGCCACCCACAGTCAGCCCAGTTGGACTCTGACTCATCAACATTGCTAAATCTGGTTGTGTGTCCAGTGTCCAGTCCACACAGTAAGTGTTCATCTGAAAAAGATAAAAAAGGTATTTTTTTTTTTTATTATAGACACTGTCTGTCTGTGATCTGTCTAGTGCCTATTGCCTTGTGACTGGTGGTGACTGAGTCAGTGTGCCCGATGGTGCTCAGAAAATGCATCTTCTCTCCTTCATTAAGCACTTAGCCAACCAACTATACCAAAAGTTGCTCTTAATTTTTATGTAATTGGCCCTTTTAGTCAGTATTCAGTAGAACTTGAACAGTTAATACCCTGGTGTAAAATCCTGGCTGCAGGCTGCAGCTAGTGCCTTGTTCTTTACTGTGTTACTGCGTCTGTTCTCTACTTCATAACATGGCTCTCCAAGCACGCTGCAGTGCTCACCCCCCTGCCCAGGCACATATCACACTTACATTACATGCCATTATTGTTTCCCTTTATATTTTATCCACAGACTCTAGCAGCTCCTGATTAGTAGGTCTGCATTTTTGTGTTAAAAGTTGCATTTTAGAGGATTTCTTGAACATCCATTTTGCAGTGCTGCTGGCAGTCGTCTCGGGGGAGCCGCACCCGGGGTGTGCTAATGTGACAGCGCATGGGCTGACAGGGGTATATTGGCATGTACCAGGTGGGGGAACGGGTGGCTCCCACAGGGTGGCTATCTCCAGCATTGCAAGGTGCAAGTTTGGGGGCTCCTTTAAAGTGTGTCTTTTAATGCAAAAATGCAGTTAGAAAAATTATTTGTTTACTCAGAACCCCTAATTGGGCCATATGCACTGGCAGGAGAGCATTTGTCTAACTAAATTATTGTTACATTCATAGCAGTTGGGAGGCTAAATCCTGCACAGCTGATTATTTATTACTAATTTGTCTATATTAAGTATTAACTGATCCCCCTCCACCCCCTCTAAAATCTTGCCTAGTGCATGTGCCAGAATGGCTCGTGGTACTGCTGCTCCACATGTGGTTTAGGAAAAATGGGTCCTGCTCCCCAAATGAGGTTGCAAGCCCTCCTTGCATGGTTAAGAACTGACTCGTGACTGCATTGGGAGCTGCCTTGTGATTGCATTGAAAAGGGGGTAGGGGGTGTCAATGCATGCAACTGCTCCCCAGGGATGTCCACAGAGTACTGCGTCCCTCACAAAGTGCAGTTAAATCTTTAGTGATAGCCTCTAATCTAATTATAAAGGGTGCCATTAAAGAGTTCCTGATAGTGCTGGGGTGGGAATGGGGGGGCAGTGATTAGAAGAAGCACATGTGGCCGCATGGAGGAATAGGGCTAGAGATGGGGTTCCTCTGGACACCAGGGACCTTTAACTGGCTGGGGGTAGGGAGTGGGCCACTGGACACCTGGCAGGGACCTTTACTTGGGCTGTGGCTAGGGAGGGGGCGAGTGGACACCTGGCACCTTTACCTGGGCTTGGGCTAGGGATTGTATCCACTGGACACCAGGCATCAAGGGAGAGCAGTGGATGTTGCCTTTCTGGACTTCAGTAAGGCTTTAAACACAATACCACACAGAAGGCTAGTTAAGAAAGTAAGCAGCCAGCATGGGTGTGTGGTAGAAAGTCGTAAACTGGGTAACTAACTGGATAAATGTTATGAGGCAGAGGGTGGTGGTAAATGACACTGCATTCAGGGTACAGGAAAGTAACTAGTGTGGTACCACAAAGATCAGTGCTGGGACTCGTCCTCTTCAATGTCTTCATAAGTAACATTGCTGAGGAGCTGGAGAGGAAGATGTGTTTCTTTGCAGATGATACAAAAATGTGCAACAGGATGGACACTTAGGAAGGTGTGGAACTTACCCACAGGAAATGTAAAATGTAATTGGTCATCAGGATAGGGGACAAGGGCAAGACAGGATTATTTCTAAAAGAAGCAGCAGAGCTCAATTAGAGCAAGGGGCAGGAACCTGAAAGGAAATACTGCACATTGAAATACAGTGTGTATGTACGAAGGCTACAAATGTTAGTGTAGCATGGATTACAGTGAGGTATTTAGAAGGCCAATAAGTTGTCTTCAAAAACTATAGGACTTGGAGTATTGTGACTGCCAAAATGTGTCGACTGGAATTATTTTGACTTGCAAAACATTGACACCTGGAGTATTTTGACTCCAGTAAAACTGAAATGATTTCCAAATGTCAACCCATGGAAGTATTTGAATTCCACTCAAAAAAAATGATCTGAAGCCCTGACTGCAATAACATTTTAACAATTGCAAATGTCCTAAACTCATGTTTTTCAGATCTCTCTGGGTTCACCAATCTGCCTACCCAGACACCACTCAAACACCGGCAGCCAAGAACTCGGCTAACCCACCATTTACATAGAAACATAGAAGGTGATGGCAGATAAGGACTGCAAGGCTCATTCAGTCTGCCCATTTCTTTTTCTACCTTATGAATGTGCCATCGGCCTTTGCTCTGTCAATGGCCTATCTATTCATACTCATCTGTATTGCTTTCTTATGCTTATCCCATGCCTGTCTGAAGCCCTAACTTATGCCAGTCAACACATCGGAGGTGTGGTGCCCCCTAAAGACCATACCCGCATATGGGTCAGCTGGAGCTAGTGGGTTACTTCCTAGACTCCTAAAAACCATTGCTTCTCAAATAGTAGCTCCTGTTACAAGGCTGCTCAACCCATCAATATCCACTGGTCGTATTCTGTCTACATGGAAGACAGCTCAGGTAGTTCCCATCCACAAAAAATGGGATACCAAGAATATGGACAACTACCACCCCACTGTTATAGTATCAGTATTAAACAAATTACTGGAACAAATAGCAGCCACCCAAGTAGCAGACCATCTTCAACAACACAACCTACTTTCTCCAGCACAACATGGTTTCAGTGCAGGGCACAGTACATCCACTGCCATTATTTAGTTAACTAATGGCATTAGTTCGGCTATGGACAAAGGCATGCTCATGGGGGCTGTCTTCATCGACCTGTCGAAGGCTTTTGACCTTGTGGACCACTCCTTACTGGCTTACAAACTATATACTCTTGGCTTCACCCCAGACACCACTGCCTGGTTCTCTAACTACCGCTCTGAAAGGCAGCAGTTCGTACAGACTGACAGTGCCAAGTCTGCACTTGCCCACACTGTCGTCGGCGTTCCACAGGGATCCACCTTTGGTCCTCTTCTGTTCTCTCCGTTTACTAATAATCTGCCCTTGATGAATAGTACCAGCACTGTGCTATTATATGCCGATGACATGGTGCTCTATTCCAGCTCTGCTGACTTGTTCACTATTAACCATAATCTGAACACTGACTTTGATATCCTGCAACACTGGCTGAAGCAAAACAAGCTCATCTTAAACACCAAAAAGACCCTATTCATGCTCTTTGGTTCTAAACCTAAGATTAGAACCTGCTCCCCACAGCTAGCCGTCAATAGCTAGGATGGCTCACCTTTAAATGGGGTTGTATCCTTTAGGTATCTTGGAATGACCCTTGACCCTAACTTTGATTTCAACTTACATTTGTCTAACGTAACCAAAGCTGTCAGTTCTAAACTTGGGTCACCTACAAGATCAGGAATAATCTCACTGTAGCTGCCAGACTAGCAATTGCTCAATGAGTCCTCCATCCAAGCCTTGCTCATGTGCTAGTAGCATGTCAGAAGACCAATAAAGGAATAATGAACAAATGGAACATTTGTTACAATAACATCTGTCGTTTTGCTTTATTTGTGCCCCAAGTTATGCATCACTGCTCACTTTACTCCAGTCTTGGATGGCTCACCCATCATTTCAGAGTTATACCACTTGCTGCCTCATCTATAAGATCTCAAACTCTGGTATACCAGCTACTTTGGCCAGCATGTTTAAACCAGCTACTTCTGCCTACCCTCAGAGATCAAATGACATGTCCTTCTTAGTTGTACCCATATGTGCATCAAAACTGGGAGAAAGTGCTTTCTCAACATTTGCTCCTAAACTTTGGAACTCTCACCCCTTAGAGCTAAGGCTCTCTCTGTCGCACATGATCTTTAAGAAGGACCTCTGTATGTTCATTATGTACAATGATAAATGCTCATGTGGCTAATTCTACCCTGCCCCTATGATACTGATTGTTACCTCCCTCCATGTGACAAAGTGTGCCAAACGTGCTCTACTGCTATGCACTTTATTGCAGCTGTTTGCGCCTGTCAGCTCTGGGCCTAGCTGCATCCTTCCCATTTATCATCCTTGTTTTGCTGTCCTCATCTGGGCTCTGATTGTATCATGTTGTTTTGACACATATATCTGTCTGTACGGCTGTACCACAGCTGAATTCTCTGTTCTGTAATGTATTGCCATAGCACTGTTGTACCATACTTAAATGCTGTTTGTTCCTTAACATATTTTGAGGTCACGTATTACTATACCACATAAGCTCTGCTATGAAATATATTGTCACCATGAGACATCTGTCACCACGTCTATAACCCTCCAGGGTCATGCCTAAAAATAGGCAATTCTATCATCTAGTGCACCTACCTGGTAAACAAAAACTAAATAAAATACACATGCATGCATGTACAGTATGTAGATGTATGTACTGCATGAATATAGGTATGCATGTATGTATGTACTGCAGGTATATAATAAACTACATGTGTTTATTGTATGTATATACTATCTGTAGATACAGTGAAGCCCACCAGGATGTAGTACAGAACACTGCAGAATTTTGCAGATTTACTGCAAGAAACACTGTAATTTCAAAGGCAGTTATTCCATTTTGTCATTTAGGAATCTCTGACACTGTACTGCATCCTGATAGGGTCCACTATATGAGTTTAAGTATGTACTGAATGTACGTTTATATGTACTGTATGCAAGTATTTACTGTATATATACTGTATATATAACCCCTAGGTGGCGCTATCCCAAGGGCTACTACCCCTGTCTGTTTGGCTACTAACAGGTTGAGGGGCCTAGGTTCTATGACGGGTGCCTCCACCCAGAAGTCAGGGTTTGTAGTGGTTAGACTAGCTTGGTCACAGCCCTCTGGGACACCGGGACCCCTTTGGTTCCCTCTAGTGGCTCGCACAGTACACAGGAGTTACAATCCCAATACCCCACATACACACACTGTTCACTCATAAAGTACACTTACCCACGAGACTGATTCTGCAGCATGTCTCTGAGGACCCCCTGTAAAACAAGGTTAGACAATATATACAAACACAATGCAATGCTTTTTCTACATGTACTGATACTCCAGACAGCACATAGTTCAATAACAACAAATCTGATTTATTAGAGGGGGCAGTAACAAGGAGGGGGACAATCAGGTTTATTTGGTTTGGAAATACTCAAACCACAGTACTGTGCATACATATAGGGTCCAAAATGTCACTCTTTGGGTACCCAGGATGGTGAGGGGCTAGCCAGGGCTGGTGCAGCTGGTTGGGGCCCTTTGATGGAAAAACACATGCACACACAAATTGTAATCCAGTGCCCTGGGGCTCAGTTTGTGAAGAAATGAAACAGCAATAATTAGATGACACACTTGCAATTTGATAAACAGATTGCAGGAAGCTACCCTGATCTGTTCTCACGGACTTGATACTGAAAACTGGATGGATGCAGGTTGTCCTGGATTGCCAGAAGAAACAGAATAGCTGACCCAGCCCTCGTGGCAGGACTCACTTGCATTTGAAAACAGGCGGATTTAGTCCAAATCAAACTGGGTTCTGCTTCCAGCTTCAGCACACAGCACACAGTACAGGGGGTTGGAAATAGCGATTCCCCACAAGCACTATGCACATTCATATGTAAAAGGAAAGTACTATACCAAGCAGGCTGCTCCTCGATCCCAATTGCAAAACACTGCAAACTACCTGGGAGCAGACACAGCAGCTTCAATTCCTGACCGACCGAGCGCGATTCAGCAATTTCTCCAATCTTCTACAGGGTGAGCCTGGTTTCCACTCTTCAGACTTCCTTCTTTCTCCTCACAAATCGGATTCAGTCTGAACTGGCACTTACAACGGCTGCAGGCCGAACCTCAGGGCCTCACACGCACTTCCCACGCAAAACTATACACCGCAGAAGCACAGAGCTCCTTCTCTCTTCACTGTCACAACTGATCTGGCTCCCCAGCAGACAGCCTGGGGCTTTCTTTCAGATCCACAAGATCCTGGTTGGCTGATTCTCCTTGTCAGTCACAACAGACTCCCTCTATTGGTTTAAAAAGGCACCAGAACTCTAAGAACTATATTTCCCAGAAGCTCTCTCCATATAGCCCCAGTTCAGGTAGGCTCCAAATGAGAGTCCAAGTTCTAATTCGCCCAGAGCAGACTCCATTTTAAAGGACTCCCACACTGATTGGTCCAATTCGGCAGTCCAGGACCAAATTGAAAGAGCTACACCACACAGTCCTTGCTGAAAGGAAAGCAGGTTAGAACCAACTGCATTTTCATTATTATTCAAACAGGTTACAAGCAAGCAATTACATCTTCTGAAAGCGCTCCCTCTGCACATATAGCGACTGAAGAAATGGAGCAATTTGTTCAGTGGCCCAGGTGGGACTCGAGCAGGGAAACACACAGACCCCCCATTTCAAATTACTTATACTGCAGTTTGGCAGCTCTTAAAGCAACAGTACATGGAGGCATTAGGCACTCTCACTCAATTATTTTTTAAATCAGCTAAAATACAGGACATCAGCCTGGCGGAGAGCATTTAGGCTCACCCAAAGAAGACTTTTTAGTGACCCCCATTTGTAGGGGGGTTACACCCTTCCTGGCCTGGAAAAACTTGGCGTCCATGTCAAGTAAGTACCCCCATAAACTTTAATACAACACCATATATATTTACATCACTAACATATTAGGCTTATACGTGTAATCATCAGTCAGCATCTCACCTTTGCCATAAACACATTTCTGATACTTTTCAGCACATTACTTGTTACACAGCATTATACACACATTGTACCTTAACTCAGGTTATTACCTCCTGCACATGAAATCTGAAGAGAGGGGGGGCCTTCCCTATCAGCTACCTTGGAGCTAGATGGGGCAGGGGCACCATACCTGGAGGGAAAAATAATTAACCTGGACTTAGCACCTATGCTGAGTTTGGGCAATGAGCTCGGGGTCACATACAATCCTTTATGGACCACGTTGAGAGGCAAGTCTACAGGCCTCCCAGGAGAATCATAGCTGGAGCACACCACAGGCCTTACAGCTCATCCAGTCTTTCTAGGGGGAATTGGTACAGTCTCTGCACTTTTAACCTCACTTTCGGCACTGTCGTGACTTTACAGGAGAGTTTCAATTGGGGTAGAAAAATTCAGACTTGGGGTACTGTCAACCCCTGGATAGGCAACTTCTGGTTCCATAGTACTTAACTCATTCATAAAGCACTCCAGTACTGGCAGGAAACTATTATCACATTCCATGAATTTGTCAAGTTCTGGCGTCACCAGAAAGACTCGTATCAGCACTCCCTCTCTCAGGCAAATCGTGAAGTTCCACCATACAGAGCGACTCAAGATCAGTAGACATGACACTCTGCACTTCAATTTCTGGGAGCATTGGCTCTAGGGACAAAGCTGGGGGCTTAGACAGTCCAGAAGGCCCAGCTTCCTCTGCATAATTGACCGGGGGTTGCCCTGAAACAATTGACTCAGTTTGTAAGAGGGGTAGTGCCCAAAGTTGCACTCACTTTCCTCTGAAGTAGACTGACAATCCTTCTCAATTGAGGGTTGCTGTGGAGGAAACCTTGAGTCAGAAACCACAGGAGCATGCCTTCTCTGTCTCAGTCTTGCAGCAGCCCTAGTAGACACTGTATTTACTTTCTCTGTCGTCTCCATTGAAGGGCCCACTATTCTAGACCAGTGGGTAGAGGCTGTAGCAAGGGCCTGGGTAGATGATCTAGCCACAACGAGATTTGAGCTAGTATTTCCTTGATCCTCACTGCAGACATCATGGGCACTCCTCGACCATTGACTTGCTTTTCGGAGTTCCCTTTGAAGCCGGCTCACCACTTTCTCCAAGTCTGTCTCAGACCAGCATTCCCTCTTCATATGGCCATCCTTCCCACAGTTGTGACAGATGACAGGCTCTTGGGTCATCCTTGGGGAAAACGTTGCACAAGGAACTGAAGTAGTAGCAGGGGGTGGGGATCCCAAACCTACTGGCTGCAGTAAAAGGGGCACATGCCTCAACAGTTCCCTTAGAGCTACAATCAATTCCTTGAACTCAGCCAAGAAGCCACCCCCAGTCCAGGTCTCAGAGGAAACAACATGCACTCCCACTCCACTCTTATTCTTTGGTCCCTGATATAAATCAGGTTCTTGAGCTGCATCAGTCAATTCTTTAATCAATTCTCTCAACTGTTAGGCCTCATCTGAATCACTCCTTTCAGGGTCTGACAAGTGTTCACTGCCCCAGCACAGGGCTCCCAGCCCTCTTCATCAGTTTCAGTCTCACGGATTTCTTTCATCAAATGACAGTACTCTGGAGGGCTTGCCCTCCTGTCTTACAGTTTGAGCTTCAATATCATCATGCTCGAAAATCTAGCTGACTTCAAGATGTGGTCTAACCTGATCCTATTCAGATCCTTGGCAGGCACTCCCCCTTTCTTGTGGGCTCTCTGCAGGGCCCTCTCAATCCTTGTAACAAAGGCTGACAACTTCTCATTCTTCAACTGTTTAGTGGACTTGAACTTCAGGAATAAATCATCCCCTGACTCAGTGCTGCCAAACACCCCCTCCAGTGCAGAGAGGTATTCTGCTGCAGTAGCCTCCAGACTAGTGACAGATAGAAAACGGATGGCTTCCAGGGCAGGGCCTCTCAAACTTTCCATCAAGTGCTTTCTATTTTCCCCCATGAACACTGCCATTCTTGCAGTAATGGGGTGGCATAGTCCATCCAGGTCTCTAGATCATCCTCCCCCGAGGACAATGGGACTGTGCCAGAGAAAAGTCTGAGCTGTCGGTAGGAGTCCAGCTGGATCGGGGGGGGAATTATGACAGGGGAAGGGGCCACTGGAGAGCTCTTGTGGGGAACTGGAGATGTACCTGGGGAATGCAGGGTGTGAGGTCACCTGAGACATCTAACACTTTTACCAGTTCCTGAGCAGTTCATCTCTCAGATGCTAACAATTTGAGCAGTTTCTCTTCAAACCCATCTATATTTGGAGACCCACCCGGGGTGGACGGACCACTAAGTAAATGGATGACCCTTCATCCCTTCTGGGTACCTTCGGGCAGAATAACAGGGGGTACCTTTTCTGGGTCCACAGGGGAACTGCACGAGATCAGCACTAGCATAGTTTGTTCAAATAAATCAGCATCTCGTCCCCTTACTTTTACCTTGCCCAAGCCCTTGATATGCTCTACAGTGGATACAATGTCAGCATTACTGGTCCCTAAGGGGACATCCAGCAACAGAATGGCCATGTGGGGGGTCTACCCCCTCAGCTTCGCTCCACCCCATCATTCTGTGCATCATTAGCTAATGGGGGGCAATTTTTAGCTTAGGCATAGTAAGCTCCTCCATTTTCCCTCCTAAACTGAACATACTGGAGTAATTTCTTCATGTGGTCACTAGAGGACATTAATCCCAGCGGTGCCTGCAAGATGTAACCCCTAGGTGGCACTATCCCAAGGGCTACTACCCCTGCCTGCTTGGCTACTAACAGGTTGAGGGGCCTAGGTTCTATGATGGGTGCCTCTACCCAGAGGTCAGGGTTTGTAGTGGTTAGACTAGCTTGGCCACAACCCTCTGGGACACCGTGACCCGCTTTGGTTCCCTCTAGTGGCTCACACAGTACAAAGGAGTTACAATCCCAGTACCCCACATATACACACTGTTCACTCATAAAGTACCACTTACCCTCGAGACTGATTCTGCAGCACATCTCTGAGGACCCCCTGTAAAACAAGGTTAGGCAATATGCACAAACACAATGTGATGTTTTTTCTACATGTACTGATATCACAGACAGCATATAGTTCAACAACAACAAATCTGATTTATTAGAGGGGGCAGTAACAAGGAGGGAGGCAATCAGGTTGATTTGGTTTGGAAATATTCAAATCACAGTACTATGCATGCATATAGGGTCCAAAATGTCACTCTCTGGGTACCCTTGATGGTGGGGAGCTAGCCAGGGTCGGTGCAGCTGCTTGGGGCCCTTTGATGGAAAAACACATGCACACATAAATTGTAATCCGGAGCCCTGGGGCTCAGTTTGTGAAGAAATGAAACAGCAATAATTAGATGACACACTTGCAATTTGATAAACAGATTGCAGGGAGCTACCCTGATCTGTTCTCACGGACTCGATACTGAAAACTGGATGGATGCAGGTTGTCCTGGATTGCCAGGAGAAACAGAACAGCTGGTCCAGCCCTCGTGGCAAGACTCACTTGCATTTGAAAACAGGCGGATTTAGTCCAAATCAAACTGGGTTCTGCTTCCAGCTTCAGCACACAGCACACAGTACAGGGGGTTGGAAATAGCGATTCCCCACAAGCACTATGCGCATTCATATGTAAAAGGAAAGTACTATACCAGGCAGGCTGCTTCTCGATCCCGATTGCAAAACACTGCAAACTACCCGGGAGCACACACAGCAGGTTCAGTTCCTGACAGACCGAGTGTGATTCAGCAATTTCTCCAGTCTTTTATAGGGTGAGCCTGGGTTTCACTCATCAGGCTTCCTTCTTTCTCCTCACAAATCAGATTCAGTCCGAACTGGCACTTACAATGGCTGCAGGCTGAACTTCAGGGCCTCACACGCGCTTCCCACGTGAAACTATACACCGCAGAAGCACAGAGCTCCTTCTCTCTTCACTGTCACAACTGATCTGGCTCCCCAGCAGACAGCCTGGGGCTTTCTTTCAGATCCACAAGATCCCGGTTGGTTGAGTCTCCTTGTCAGTCACAACAGGCTCCCTCTATTGGTTTAAATAGGCGCCAGAACTCTAAGAACTACATTTCCCAGAAGCTCTCTCCATATAGCCCCAGTTCAGGTAGGCTCCAAATGAGAGTCCAAGTTCTGAATCGCCCATTGCAGGCTCCATTTTAAAGGACCCCCACACTGATTGGTCCAATTCGGCAGTCCGGGACCAAATTGAAAGAGCTACACTACACAGTCCTTGCTGAAAGGAAAGAAGGTTAGAACCAACTGCATTTTCATTATTACTCTTAACAGGTTACAAGCAAAAATTACATCTGCAGAAATGGAGTGATTTGCTCAGTGGCCCAGGCGGAACTCGAGCAGGGAAACACACAGACCCCCCCCCATTTCAAATTAATTATACTGCAGTCTGGCAGCTCTTAAAGTGACAGTACAAGGAGGCATTAGGCACTCTCACTCAATTATTATGTTGGCACGCTTGCGCAGCCAACATCTTCTGACAGTGTGGGGAGTTGGAAGCGCGGTTGCTGTTTGGCGAATGCAGGGCATGCACCAGTAGGTGCGTCCCACATTGCCCAATCAGCCTGCATGCCTGCGCCACACCATGCATACATAATGGGGCAAGCACATCTAAGAAAAGGTCCGCTGCAATCCAAGCAAAGCTCGTCAGACGCAGCGGTCCTTTTCTTGACGTGCTCACTGCCATTATGTGCATGGTCGGTGAGCAGGCGGCCACCTAATATCTGCTGACTTCAGTGTCAATTAACCCCCCCCAATTGTTGAATGCCGAAGGGGGTGCCCAATTTCCCTTGGCTCGCACCCCCCATCTTTGTGTGCAGATGGAGGAGCCCACTCCCGCTGTAGCATAAACCCCCAATTGTTGAATGCTGAGGGGTGCCTAATCCCCTGGCTCACGCCCCACTTTCTTTCTGTGCTGACACAGGAGTTCCCAATCCCCGTTGGCATTACTTCCTCCTCCCCTCCTCTGTGTTGTGTGCTGACGAGGGTGCCCAATCCCCCGTCGGCTACTGACACCCCCCAAACCAGTTAGATAGCATGCTGGGAGCCCACCCCAGTGTGTCAAATGCCCTGCAAAAAGGAAAACTGTCCCGCGATGGTTTTTTCCGGTTTAAAATGCCTGTGTTGAAAATTTGGTGACAATACTCCATAAAGTGGCTGTTTTACGAGCGTGCGTGGCAACTGCGCAATGCACGTTTGTAGTTAGCGTATTTGAAATATTTTCATGCCACATTCTTCAACATTGGCATTTTACTCACCTTCTTGAGAATCAGACAGCTGTCATTTTTCACATCCTTGCCGAAATGTGTTTTCGCTGTGCGAAATCAGTGTTCGGGACACATTACAAAAATGACAGTGATACTATTCATGAGCAGAGGTCCTAAAATGCCTGTGTTGAAAATTTGGTGACAATACTCCATAAATGACTGTTTTACGAGGTGCATGGTAACTGCACAATATGCGCCAGAATTAGCGCATTCGCAATATTTTCATGCCAGATTTCAAATTTGCCATTTTACTACATCTTCTTATGAACTGTCAAGCTGTCATTTTTCACATCCTGCCAAAAATGTGTTTTCGCGACTTCGAGCACAATATCGTGTTCACTGTACGAAATCAGTGTTCGATACATTACAAAATGACAGTGACACTGTTCATGAGCAGAGGTCCTAAAATGCCTGTGTTGAAAATTTGGTGACAATGCTCCATAAAATGACTGTGTTACGAGCGTGCGTTTTGCAGTTTGCACGCACACTTGTACGTTCGCAAACTTCTAATATTCTCACTCCAGATGTTCTACAATGACATTGTTCTGCACCTCCTAATGAACAGTACAGCTGTCATTTTTCACATCCTGACCAAAATCTGTTTTCACAGTTCCGGTGCAGAATAGTGTGGTCGCTGTGGAAAGTCTGTGTTCGACACACATGATGAAAATGACAGTGTCAGTGTTCATTAACAGATGCCCTAAAATGCCTATGTTTAAAATTTGGAAACGAAAGTCAATAAAATGAGTGTTTTATGAGCGTGCATTGCACAGTTTGCGCACACGTTCATGACTTTCTGAATTTGTAATACTTTCACTCCAGCTGTTCATCATTGGCATTTTTCCATACCTCCTTATGAACACTCCAGCTGCCTGAAATGTGTTTTCGCACGTCCGGCACAGAATTGCATGGCCGCTGTGCAAAATCAGTTTTTGGGACAGTTTAAGGAAATGGTAGTGACAATATTCATGAGCAGAGGTCCTAAAATACTATGTTGAACATTTAGTGCCGAACCTCCATACAGTGACTGTGTTGCAAGCATGCATTGCGCAGTTTCCACGCCCCCTTGTAACTTCGTCAATCTGCAATATTTTCATGCCACATTTTCACCACTGGCATTTGTGCAAGTCTCCTTATCAACAGTCCAGGTGCCATTTTTCACAGCCTGCCCAAAACGTGTTTCCACAGCTGTGACTCACAATGGCGTGCTTGCTGTGCAAAATCACCTTTTGAGACACATTCACAAAATCACAGCACTATGCGTCTCTAGTTACGCCACTCCCACTGCTAATGCCAGTGCGACAACATTCGGCATTGACAAATGCTTGTTTTTTAAATCAGCTGAAATACAGGACACCAGCCTGGCGGAGAGCATTTAGGCTCACCCAAAGAAGACTTTTTAGTGACCCCCATTTGTAGGGATATATATATATATATATATATATATATGTTTGTGCTGTCTGTATGTACTGTATGTACTAAAGGTACAGATGTCCTGTCTGACTATATGCATGTTCTGCATGTGTATACTGTATTTATTTCTTTAGTTATTTCTCTGATAACAGTGTGAGCACACTGGGAACAAGACCATTTATAGAGGTGATCAAGAATTCCAGGACAATATACACAATATACCAGGATGAACAACAGGGCAAAATATACTTACAGCACAACTAATTCATACAAGAAAATGTGGTAGTGTGATGACACACCCACTACTGTATTACCCTCTGGCCACAGATGGGACCATTCCACACAGAGACAGGTGACATCAAGGATTCTTTGTTCCTTCTCCAGTGGCAACCCTTTCCCAGTTGGGTACTACCTGAGTGCAGTACCTTACTTCCCCAACTGGAGTAGCTAAGAGCTGCCAAGAGTAGGGAATGCTGCAGAAGACTGACCTGGAGACCTGCAGGAATGTGAGACACTGGCTCTGTAAGCAAGGACACCGACACATGGATTGTTGGGCAAAAAGGTAACATTTTACAGAAAATATGAAAGAAATATCTGGACTAACAGCCGCAAATGGCACAATTCAGCTTGTGAATAAATGACAAATATAAAAATACATAAATTAGCAGTACATTCACACTTTTACTTTATCCCAGTAGGGCAATACCACCACCACTAACCTCCTTGTATTTCTCCCCTTGAGACTGCAGGCACTCACCACCCACAAGCCCTCCAGATAATATACAGATTCCAGGATAAGCACCCTCCCTGGCCTTGATCCCTGAGCTTATTCACACTTTAGATGTAAGGAACACAGTGACTACTGGGCCATACCTCTGAGCAGTCAGTCCAATGACCCCTTCTGCCAGATACCCTGTCTGGTATCCAATTATACTGTTCACCCAGCACTAGGCCTAACCTCAGGCCCTAATGCCAGATGATTCACTTACCTTAAGGGCATATAGTGTCTACTAGGCCTTGTCTTACCTCAGTCAGCCCACTGACCCATTGTGCCAGATACCTACCCTGGTATCCAATTACACAATTACTATATTTAGCACGATACTCTAAAACATTAGACATTTCTACACATGAATTACTGTAAATCAAAACATTCAGGAATGACAGTGGCATAAAACATACTGAATACTGGTACATAGAAAGTTGTGACATTATCCCTCCTCAGTCCCTTCAGGTTCAGTCCTTCAGTTGACGAAAGTCTCTTTAAATTCAGAAGGATTGAGATAGATTCTCTGTAAATCAATGTCACTTTGACTTTTAAATTGGTCCCCAAACTGTATCAATAAGGTCTGTACAATACCATACTCCTTTGGGTTTACTGAAGAAATTCTGTTGTCAAAGTTGTTGTAGCATTGCTGTTGTTGGAGGGCCGTCTGGAGTTGGCAGTTTCTTGGTGTCATCAGGAGAAGAGAGGATTTTTTCAGGTTGTGGCTTTTTCTTCTTCTGTACAGAAAACTTGGCATATAGGATCATCAGGCATGTGAAGCAACAGGCTTCCTATTCTCACCTTGCTCTCACTTACTACCCTGTCAGACCCTACACTCGGATTTAGGTGACCCTCTAATTCTATACTATATTTAAATAAAGGCTGTTACTGTCAGGCTCTATCACCTCATCAGGCCTCTTCAGACAGGACACTCACTGGCTTGGGCACCTTCCTACTCGGTCGCTCTCCCTGCTCAGACTCCCTGCACACTGGCTGTGTAGCTTCTTTTATAACAAAAACTCATTTGCATTTTATAATGTGTGGTCACTGACCTGTCCAGGGGCTCAGCACCAATCAAAATCCTTTCTGCAGCACCATAAGCCACAATGGAATACTCAGTTTTGAAGCTGAGCTGCACTTCTCAGCATTCTAAGCCTCCCCCTTTTTTATACTTTGAACCTCATTTTGAAAATACATTTCTATGTCACACAAAATAAGCACTTTCTTTAAGTTTAAGCAAGTTTTCACTATAATGGCTCGAAAGCTATCATCCTAATCTCTCTGCTGATTTTTTTCTGTACAAAATAACCCATTGGAAACCTAAGTTGCTAAGACTAACAATCTTTTATTATTAAACTGAAGAAATAATCATTTTTGGGCACTTTTCTCTTTACTTTCCATTAAAAACAGTCACACTGACCACAGCAGTTTTTTTCACACAGGAATTAACTATTCATTTTTCCCACGTTTAGCTCCACCTCCAGTGTAACTGCCTGCATGGATTTGCTTCATTCAGTACCCACTCTCTCTATTAAGGTCAGCGACTCCTTTATTTCACACTTTTACCACTTAAAATTATTTCTCTGTGGCCAGGACACAAAAAACTATCTGTCATGTTTGATACAATTCTGAATAAAAATGGCTTGGCAGCATGATCTTGAAATGTAGCTATGTACAGCAATATTTTGTGACTGAATACAACTTTCCCCAACAGAGCCTTGCTTCAAACTATTCCGTTTATACTCGTGTTTGATTATACAAATTCTCTGTGCTTCCGTTACCTGCCCAGGACTCCCCTTAGCCCCTACATGGCTTCAATTTATTTATTTTAATGTATTTACAAGTGTTTTGTAAGTGTGAAACCATCAGTTCCTGTGCATCAGTCGCACCCCTTTACATACATGTAACCCCTAGGTGGCGCTATCCCAAGGGCTACTACCCCTGCCTGATTGGTTAGCAGCAGGTTAAGGGGCCTAGGTACCGAAACGGGTGCCTCCACCCAGAGGACAGGGTTGTTAGTAGCAAGGCTAACCTGGGTACAGCCCTCCAGGACACTGTAACCCTCCGCTTTCCCCTCTAGTGGCCTAGACAATATGCAACCAACACTTTCACAGTAGCCTCTATTCAGCATACAAATTCCCACACTGTTTGCACTTACCACTAGGGCTGGTTCCACCAGTTCGACCCTGAAGACCCCTGTAAAACAAGGTCAGGCACAGCAAATAACAACAGTACAGTGATTTTGGTACAAACTGGAACCACAGACAGATTAGATGTAAGAAGAGTTAGATCTGATTTATTCAGGGGACTTGAACAACGGAAGGGTGTAATCAGGTTGATTGATTCTATAACTGATCTAGTCAAGCAATTATGCATGCACTTTTTAGTCCCTCAACACAGTCACATGGTCTGGGTACCCAGTTGGAAGTAAGGTGGGCTAGCCTGGAACATTACCTGTGTTAGTCTGGTGACGCAGCTTGTTGGGGCCCTGTGATGAAAATAAAAAGCATGCACAACCACACACAATTTGTAATCCGGAGCCAGGAGGCTCAGTTCATGATGTTTAAACAAAGCAATTAAATCAGATGGCACACTTTGATTGAGCTGTTGTTGCAGGGAGCTACCCTGGTGTTTACTCACGCTACCCAGTACAGGACACAGGATGGATGAAATGGAGACTGCAGGCTGATGACTGGTTTGCCAGGAGAAGCAGGGCCCACACGAATCACCGAGGTTTCGTTCCTGGTTGACGTGCTGAGCAGGGGGCTGATTCCCGAGCGAGCATCTCTTTGAAGATGGTTTCTGTGCCCAAAGTAGCTGGCCGAGCCAGTGTGGCAAGGCCCACGCTGGATCAAACAGTTCGGATTTGAGTACAGTAGTGTTGGATGCAGCTTCCAGCAAGCGTGGCACATTTACACAGTGGGGAACCAAATCGCAACCCACTAACAACAAACAGCACATTTATAGTAAAGCATTCACCATGCCACAATGCGGGTAGCAGTCCAGCCACAAATATCAGTGTCTCTGAACAAAACTGGGAATTCGTGGTAAATGAATGTCCTGACAGGCCGATCGCATTCAGCAAATCTTCAGTCTTCTTCAGGTTTAAATCTGATCACTCTTTAGTGGCTTTAACGCACTCAAATCCAGATGCAGTCTGCTAAATTCACCCTCCCTCTCGAGGGACAGCAGGCAGACAGGCCTAAACTCAGCTTTCTACTAATCTCCCGTGTGAACTACGCAGGAGCAGCTACTCGAATCACTCTAGCTGTTTACTCTTCAAACTCTAACTTCAGACTGACACACACTGCAGCAGGCATCTTGGGAATTTCCCTTTGGTCCAAAAGGTTGGTTGATCCATCAGTCTGTCAAAGCAAGGGCTTCCCCTCCAGGTCCATTTAGGTGCCAAAGTGCAAAAACTACAATTCCTACAGGAATTTGGTCCCACAAGACCCCTGGGGACAGACACCATCTTAGAGTCCCCAAAGGTACTGATTGGTCCCAATAAGCAGTTCAGAACCATGCTGGTGGGGCAATACTGAAATGTCCATGCTGCAAAGGAACACAGGTTAGACAAACTACAGTATTATTATTAAAACAGAGAAACAGTAAATAGTTACAGTTCCTAGTAAGGCTCCCTCTGCGCAAATAGCGATGGCAGAATGGCGTGATAACACTGCGGCCCAGGCAGGACTTGAGCCTGAAACTACTCGGTCCCTACCCAGATTAATTTTACACCACAAGATAGACCGCTCTTAAAAAGACAGACACTGAGGCTAACAGAGCACTTGCATGCAAACACTTTTAAAATCACTAGGACACAGAACACCAGCCTGGCAGTGGGCATTTAGGCAAGCCCAAGAAAGACTTTCAAGAACCCCCATTTGTAGGGGGGTTACATACAAAATGTCTCCACTGTGAGCTTTCAAAAATGCTTGCCATATAGCTTGTGTGGGATGACCCTACGTCCCTGTCAGACTGTACACCTTATTTATATTTTTATTTGTGAGCCAGTCCCTATGACAGGTTTTCCCTGATGCTTATTGCCTGCACATCTACAGAACTGGGAAAAATATCTGGTTGATCCTGCCTCGATAGGAGCACATGATGCGTCTCCTTCTCAGACATTCGCACAGCAGGATTAACTCGTAGGCCAAAGCCGTACTTCCGACCGGCGTTGGAGTGGAGGAGCAGCCATCCACAAGCAGACCTGGGGATTCCTTACTCGAGCACCTTGCGCACTGCTGTGGGACCAATACTCGGTCACTCACACTCCCCTCCTCATTCTATTTGGCGCGCTGAGCGCCCGCAGCTGCCACTCTGCATTTTACTTATTTATTTCAACAGTGCAGCTTTCTTTACTTCAGGAGCAATTTTACAAATACAAATAAATATTTTAAAATCAACAGGCAACCCAGGCAGACCAAATTAATCACTTGTCTACCACAGCTTGTGACAGTAGCCAGGGTGATTGTTTACTAGCGCACTGGCCACCAATGGCTACAATTATCTTTTAAACAGAAACACTGTGTTTTATATAAAAACCTTCCCAGTCATAAATGAAATGAGCAAAACTGCATGTGTGTGAGGAAAGCCAGGGCCAGGAGTTCTTTCCAACTTCCCCCCTGTGCTGCAGCCCACTATTTCATTAATAATATGTGCATGCTGATTCCGATAGATAAATCTATTTTAAGACTGCTGATTACTTATTTATTACAATTGTAGATTCTAAATCAACTTTTTATATAACTGTAGGGGCCACCCTTTATCTAGATGGCAGCTCCTACCTACTCTGGGTCTTGAACCTGCATCCTTGACTACCTATTTTATAGATACACTAAATCTAACTATCTGCCCCTATTCTATTTGGTCAAAAAGTCTTACTAGGCTGTTGCAGTAGTGTTCATTTAGTACAAGTAAACGTATATACTGCCTGCTTGCATTGTCTGTATATACTGTGTGCACATGCTGTTGGCATGTACTGTAAGTACTGTATATATGTACTGCATCTATGTACTGTATATATTTATATACTTCATGTACTGTACAGTGTGTATGTATTACCTGTATGCACTGTAGGCATGTACTGTAAGTATGCATATACTCCATATGATGTCTGTGTGACATAGTCAAACAACAGTACACATACGGGATTACAAAAGAAAACTTGCCCACTTGTGCAGGTAAACACGTCAACATTTTCTACAAGTTACTAGGTCTTCTTACCTTACTGTCCACGTTACACTTTGTTTCCTTTAAGTCTTCCTCCACATATACACAGTCTGCCTCTCTTTTAGACCCACTCACACAGGTACCCAAGTCAAAAGAGACGGAGAAAAGCTAGGTTGAAGAACTTATAACCTCTCCATCCCCCCCCTCTCTCCTTGTGCCTCGGTTGAGTGAGGCTGTGATATCACCTCCCTGTACCCAAATTTATCTAACTGGTTGAAACCACTTCAGACCTGGAAGTCTGGGTGACACCTATCTTGTTATATTGTATGTTTTCCACATCTCAGGGACCCAGTTCCCTTTTGAAGACTATTTAGCATCTAAAAGAATAGGGCTAAGTGCAGTCGAGACGTAGGGCTGGATTTTCAAAAGGGCTAGATTGCCACAAGTCCTGGGTGTGCCACAGATATGGTGCATGGGACTTGTGGCAATCTAACAAGATTTTCCATCCTGTGTAGTAACTGCTGCAAGTTAGACTATCGTTTTGTGGTCCAGCTTGCATCAGTCCCGGGGGACAGTTTTTATGATGCTTGTGCCTGAGATTTGGTGCAAGCTGCAGTAAAGAGTGTAACTGCATCCGACGTACTAAAATTCAGATGCAGTTGTGGCAAAAGAGTTTGGTGTACCGGCAGATTCAAAGTATTGTGGAACATGTCTTGATGTGAGCCCTGCATCACCCCTTGAAAACCCGGCCCGTAGTACTTCCAGACTTGTGTTTACTAATGACCCCGTCCCTCTTTCAGGAAGCCTTCACAATGAAGGTCCAAACACCACTTAAGAAACCCCCACTGAGCTGCTGAAGATCTCCCAAATAGGCCAGTTTTGTCACAGCTAATTAAAGCATCCTGGCCTCCACTTTTCCAGAAGCTAACTAGAAAACTGACAAATAATTCAAACTATCAGCAAACAAGTTGCCTGGTCATTGCAAACTCTTAACCAGGAAGGTTACAAGACCATTTTATACTCCTCCCCAATTGATAGTGATAAACTATTAAACAGATCTATTTTTCACCTTTGGATGGTAACCACCCCTAAAGTAATCACTTATCTGTCTACTAGAGAAGACTAAAATTGACAAATCCAAGGGTAGTGATGGAATACCACATAAAATGTTTAAGCTTGGCCAGCCCGCCGGAGCAGCGGTAGCACTACCCCTTGCGACGCTGGTGACCCGAGTTTGGGAACAAGACTGAGGAGCTGGAGGGCCGGCCAGGGGGAGATGGCTGAGCATCCGTGGACTGCTTGCCTTCTCCAGGGAGGGAGGGGGGACAAGGTTCGGGGCTTGACTGACCCCAGGTGGAGGCCTGGGGTACAGCAAGTGCTTGGCCATTTCCAGGAGGGTCGGATGTGCCAGATGTCGGTGGAGCCCTGCCTTGACATCAGGGCACATGGCAAGTCCAGGAAAAAGGGAAAGCACCTCCTTCTCTGTGGGTAGACGGAGCGCCAGCACAGACCTCAATGGTCCCCTGCCTGTCCCACACGGCAGCCCTGACAAAGTGCCGCTAGTTCTGGGTGCAAGGGCCCCACCTCGTCCCTGCCTGGGGGATATCCAAGACTACATGGGGGGAACCCCAAGGGGCTCCAGATATGGAAGGAACCGAGGCAAATGCCAGGCACTCCTGAAGAAGCAGAGTGCAGGGGGCAGGGGAAGGCGGAAAAATAAAAAGTAAAAAAAAAAATAACAAATGTTAAAGCTTGCTGCCCCACTGCATTGCTGGTCCAGTGGCATTTATATTTAATCTGTCCTGTGTTACAGGTAAAATCCCCACCATTTGAAAGCAAGCTCATGTGGTGTCTATCAATAATGTATTTATTTGAATATTGGTAACCGGGAGAGCCACAGTGGGCCAAGGATAATTTCCAGGTGTGACCTGGGGGAGCGGAAACAGGAAATACAAAAATAAAAGCATACACAGTGATGCTTGGTACAAAATAAAGTAAAAAGGAGAGTACAATGTAACATAGTAAAACAATTAAATAGGACCAGACAAACAATTTATCGTAGTAAAATAGGGAAGGATCAGGGAGGGGAATGATAAGAGCAGGAGGGAATGAGAATAAGTTTTAACTGGTGCCTAAAGGAGAAAGGGGAGGGGCAGAGATGGAGGGAGGGGAGGAGAGGAGCAGGTCCCAGAGGGAGGGAAGGTGATAGAAGTCTGACTGCCCAGCAGAGGAGTTAGGGTTGGGAAGGGAGAAGGTGCGAGGATCCCTGGAGCAGAGGGAGTATGTGGCAGAGGGAGTGGGAGGAAGGAGTGAGGACAGGTAAGAGGGTAGGGTCTTAAACCAGAATTTAGAGATGTAGAAGGCACGGTGGGGCTGGAGGCATGAGTAAAATTAGATATGAGAACAAAGGTGGACCTGTGGCCCAAATTGTTAACTACAGGTCTATATCTGTTCTATCAGTCTTGGCTAAGGTTCAGAAAAAAATGGATCTATAACCAACTTATGCCTTATTTAGAAACTCAGGAGATGTTAACCCCCTTTCAACATGGTTTTGGGAAGGGTCATGGATCTTGGGCTGCCCTAGTTGGTTTCACAAATGACGTTTATTGTGTCATGAAAGCAGGAATGCTTACTGGGACTGTCTTTATGGCTCTAACTTGGGCATTCACCCTAGTTGACCATGATCTACTGCTGTGTAAGTGTGGTGGCATTGGTTTACAGTATTACCCCTTAAATTGTTTGCCGATTACCTTAAAAAGCAGTCCTGGGTTGTTACATTTTTTTAAGCAATGATATATTCTTGTGTTGCTGGAAGACTTTTATCACAGAGTTCAATCCTGGGACTCATACTATTTTCTGTCTTTGTTAATCAGTTACCAAGCACATGTGTGCAGTCTAAAATACAGCTTTATGCAAACAGAACTGTCCTCTGTCATCTCTTAGAAATATGTTACTGATGTTAGTATTAATCTTGAATCTGACATTAGCACTCTTTCTTGAGGCCTGGATGTTCTCAAACTACTAATCAAAACTAAAACTAAAATAGTGTTGTTTGAGAACCAAATGAAAGGTAAATAGTTCTAAAGACCTGTTCCAAATCTGCTCTCACTATGGTTCCATGTTTGACCATGTGAACCACTTTAAATACCGAGGTATTCATTTGTATTCTTTGTTATATTTCAAGAAAATTGCGATCATACCATTAAGTTAATTCACCAAAAGACTGGGATAATTTACAGAGTGCATAACTGCTTAGCAACAGAAGCCTGACAAGTCATAACTCAACAGCATGTGTTCCCAGTCTTAAACTATGGCTCTGTCCTTCGTGACCTAGCTCCTTTAGCCGAGATCAGTAGAAAATGTGGATTGTACTACACGACTGGGAAGCTTGCACTTTCTGCTAACAAAAAAAACTCTTCAGTGGAACCAGTACTTCAAACTGCACTGGTTACCACCTGAATTAAAACTCCAAATACGCTATGGCAACTAACGATGCATGTGCTTGTTTTGGGAGACCTGCTTAAACCGTTTCATAATAACTTTTTTTTTTCCAGTCAAGTTTTTATTTGGATTTTCAGCTGTATCATAATCACATTAATGACTAGGACAGTACATAATTTATTAAACCTAAATAATGCCATACAAAAAAGGAAGACACTAAACAGACACTCACTTTAGCTATGTGCCACATTAGAGACTGTAAAATAGAGGTTTAATTTCCCAGTCAAGTCACTAATCAGTTTGCAATAACAGTTCACTAACTATGGGTTCATTTATCACCCCCTGGCCCACCTTACTGATTCATTCCTGATCAGTTCCTAATGACCTGGGATTTCAGTACTCCTTCAGGTGTAGGCGCCATCAAGAGCCTACTGGGTAACATGGTAATTTGTTCCACTACCGGCATGTCTGTGTTTTGTTCTACAGAGTTGAAATAAGGGAGCCATTTGGCTTGTTTTCTCTGCTGTGTGACTGATTTTGGCTGTGAGCCACTCCATCATCAAGATGTTCGTACAGTTTTCCTGCCACCCTTCATATGTGGGTGGAGTTGGAAGCAGCCATTTTTGGGTTATTGCCTTGGAGGATGCTGCAATCAGAAATGTATATAAATACCTCTTCCCTCTGGTGTGGAGGGACCCTGGCGGTAGACCCCAGATCATGTGTTTAAACAGACCTGGGGGTTTCATTTCCAGTATCTCCTCTATCGCCTTGGCTACCTTTTCCCAGTACTGTCTTATTAATGTGCATTTCCAGAATACATGTTCCTGTGTGACCCTCGTCCCACATCATCTCCAGCACTTGTCAGAGTATGAGGCTCTATTGTGGGCTGTGATGCTCAGGGTCTTAACCTGCTGACCTGTGTTCTCTCCAACTATTTGATGCTGAGGCCTGCTCCCAGCACATATGCCGCTCTTTTTCAGAGTTGTATTGCTGTTTTCTGCTCCCATCTGGATTGGATTTTCACTCTCCATGTCATGGTGTGCATGGTCCCCACCTTGTATAGCCAGGAGATCAGATGTACAGAGTCCTGACCTGACAAAAAGCTGCCCAATAACTGCCTGGTTGGGCCTAGGCTGTTCCCCAGCACAGCCTTATTCAGGGAGGGCATGTAATGCCGGATTTGTTGGTAGCAATAGAAGTCCCCTTGGGGGGGGGTAGGCTGAACAGTCTTTGTAGCATGGCAAATAATTTAATAATTGCCTGTCCCCTTCAGGTCACCCATCCTGCAGAGTACCTATCTCTCCCATCTCTTATACGTGGGATCTGTTCTGCTAGGGGTAAACTCACCCACTGCCCTGATTAGTGTGAGGTCGCAAATGCCTGCCTAGGTACCTCACATTATAGCTGGTTCAACCATGCTTGTAGTAGGGTGCAGGTCCAGGGTTTCTTTATGCTTTTGATATCAGATGTCTCTAATTTATTAAATACTGCCTAGTTTATTGCATCCAGTACCTCTAAGGCTATCTATCCTGGGGATTTCACTCTTTTAGGAGAGCACAGAGGTGCAGTGTTTGGCTAGTGTTATAATATCAGCACAGATCTGGGACCCACTAGCCCTCCTGCTTCTCTGTCCAACAGTAACAGCTGCCAGGAGAGTGTAGTTTTTTTTCCCCACCCAAATGAAGGTAGATCACCCCCTTTCTCAGTCTTTTCCAGGTCTGTTGGCTTATTGAAATTGGGTGGGAGGCAAACAGATAAAGTAGCCGAGGTAGTAAATTCATGTGGATCCAATCCACCTGGCCTGTTATGAGCAAGGGGAAGATATTCCACCTCTTCAAGTTTGCCTCTATTATTGCCACTAAAGGGCCATAATTTGCTTCAAAGAGAAGTTTAAGTTAAGTTGGAATCCAGAGTAATATGTATCTAAATTGTTTTTCTACCCACTTAAATTTATTTATTTAAAAGTTTTATCAGGAGGGCACACTGAGCAGAGTACTGCTCGATTCCAGGTGCATCCCGAGGGAGGGGGACAGAGGAGAAAAATAAGCAAAGTACAAATAGATACAGAGTACAATAGTGCAACAATGGTCATACAGAAAAATAAGCAAAGTACAAATAGGTACAGAGTACAATAATGCAACAATGGTCATACAGAAAAATAAGCAAAGTACAAATAGAAACAAAGTACAATAGTGCAACAATGGTCATACAGAAAAATAAGCAAAGTACAAATAGGCACAGAGTACAATAGTGCAACAATGGTCATACAAATAAGCAAAGTACAAATAGGTACAGAGTACAATAGTGCAACAATGGTCATACAGAAATATAAGCAAAGTACAAATAAGTACAAAGTACAATAATGCAACAATCGTCATACAGAAAAATAAGCAAAGTACAAATAGATACAGAGTACAATAATGCAACAATGGTCATACAGAAAAATAAGCAAAGTACAAATAGGCACAGAGTACAATAGTGCAACAATGGTCATACAAATAAGCAAAGTACAAATAGGTACAGAGTACAATAGTGCAACAATGGTCATACAGAAAAATAAGCAAAGTACAAATAGGTACAGAGTACAATAGTGCAACAATGGTCATGCAGAAAAATAAGCAAAGTACAAATAGGTACAGAGTACAATAATGCAACAATGGTCATATAGAAAAATAAGCAAAGTACAAATAGATACAGAGTACAATAGTGCAACAATGGTCATGCAGAAAAATAAGCAAAGTACAAATAGGTACAGAGTACAATAGTGCAACAATGGTCATGCAGAAAAATAAGCAAAGTACAAATAGGTACAGAGTACAATAGTGCAACAATGGTCATGCAGAAAAATAAGCAAAGTACAAATAGGTACAGAGTACAATAATGCAACAATGGTCATACAGAAAAATAAGCAAAATACAAATAGGTACAGAGTACGATAGTGCAACAATGATCATTGAGAGGTAGGTATCATGTACAATAGCAGATTAAGTAAGACTTAACAACTCTGGCTATAGCAGCATTGTGAGAACGTAAACACCAAAAGACAAGGTCAAGTGCCGGGTCTAGGGATAGTGTAACTAGATCAAAGTGTTAGATGAGCAGCTACATCCTAGCCAGAAGAACAGGTTGAGGAGAAATGCGCATTGATGAGGGAGCTTAGCTGCTGGGGTGTAGACATGAGCCGGATAGCTGCAAGGAGGGAGTTCCATAATTTAGGCATGCGATGGCGGAATGCTACTTGACTGACCGAGGAGGACGTGCATGGTATGACCAGAAGGCGAGTATCTGAATTTCTGAGGGAGTATACGGGGGGGGGCTTAGGTGCAGCAAAAACAGAGGCATGATATGGAGGCAAGGACTGGGACCAGTACTTGGCTGTTAGCTTGACACAGTGGGACTGACAGCAGTCGTGGAGTGATGGAAGATTGAGAGTCCAATAGAGCTCGCAGTGGTGAGTGGAGGGTGGGCAATCAAGAGCGAAGCAGCAGAAAGAGTGAAAAAGGGGATCCAGTCTGGCTAGGGTGGACTTGGGAGCAGAACTGTAGACTACATCCCTGTAGTTGAATATAGGGAGATCATTTTCTGTACTAGTTTGCAGCGGGCTGGCAGCGGGATGCTTCCATGGTTGTGATAGAGGGCACCCAGTTTCAGGTGGAGCTTCTTGCGGATGGCATCAACATGTACATAAAAGCTGAGGTGCTGGTCGAGCCAGACCCTGAGATATCTAAAGGAGGAACAAGCCTCCAGAGTGGTCCCATCCGGGGTGTGGAAGGTGGAGGTGGAGGTGGTGGGGAGCCGCAAGAGTCTCTGCCTTGTGCCGAAGGTCATAGAGATGGTCTTCTTGGCATTGAGGAAAAACTGATTTGCATGAAACCAGAGTGGAACATCATCAAAGTCCTGCTGTAACCTGGTCACTACAACAGCAGTCAAAGGGCCTGATGCATACAGAACTGTGTCATCCGCATACATGTGTATGGATGTGTGTGGGCAGGCGGCGGGCAGGTCGTTAAGGAAGATGGAGGATAGAAGCGGTCCTAGGACCAAGGCTTGGGGGACTACTGTGGTAACTGGAAGGGAGGAAGAGGAGGCATCACCTATTCTCATAGATTGGGATCGGCCAACGAGGTAGGAGTGGAACCAGCTGGTGGCCATGGCAGAGAGCCCTGCATGGGAGAGCTTGTCTAGGAGGAGAGCATGGGAGACTGTGTTGAATGCCTTAAGCCAGGTCAACAAAAGTAGTGGAGGTAATGTGACCTTTGTCCATGCCATCAAGGATGGAGTCTGTGAGCCATAGAAGAGAGATGGTGGTGGAATGGGCCTTCCAGAAGCCGGACTGGTAGGGAGAAGAAGGAGGAGGAGGAGGAGTTGAGAAAGGAGGAAAGGTGGGAGAGGACTAGGTGCTCCTGAAGCTTTGCCAGAATAGGGGAGAGGGAATTAGGACAAAAGTTTCCGGGGGCCGAGGGGTCACCACCCTTAGGGAGAGGGATAACAGTTGTGTGCTTCCATTCTGAGGGGAATGATGCTAGGGAGAAAGAGAAATTGAAAAGATCAGCCAGGGAGGCAGCAATGGCAGGAGCAGCCACGTGGAGCATCTTGGAGTCCAGCCCAGAGGGGCATTTACCTTTAATTGGGTTTAGGGGGATCAAGGCATTGTAAACTTCCAAAGGGGTGACCTGACGGAAGGTGAAAGATGGAGCAGAGGAAGGGACCTGAGCAGGGGGGCAGAGGGGGAGGGATTGGGCTGGTATGAGGGAGAGCGGAGAGCAGGGCGAGGTGCAACTTGTAAAAAAGGAGCTAAATTCCGAGGTAACTGCAAGGGGGTCCATTACTGCAGCACTGCCTACATTTAACACTGGGGTTGGGGGCTGAGAAGGTGGGGAGAAGATGGATTTGACCACCCTCCAGAATTTAGACGGCTGTTTTAGTTTGGACTGTAGGGAAGCTTTGAAGTACTTAGATTTCGCATGCTTGATTTGCCTAGTGCAAGCGTTGCATAGGGAGCCGTACGTTGCATAAATTGCAGGTGAGCTGGAGGCTTTGAAGGCCTTCCAAGCCTGGTCTCTGGCTCTGATGGGGGACAAGATGTCTGCAGAGATCCAAGATAGGTGAGTGCCCCTCATGCCAGTCCATCTAAGAGGGGCATGGTAGTCCCACACTGTTAAGAACTTGAGCTTGAAATACTCCAGTGCAGAGTCAACTGATGTTGCTCAGGAGAGGAAAGATCAGTCTGTGGCTGCTAGGTCACTTAGGAGCGATCCAAGGTCTAGGGATTTATATGACCTTGTGAGAATGGTTCTGGGGGAGGCTTTAGGCCAGAATGTTTTCCGAATCATGCATTTTATATGGTGGTCGCTTATATGATGCTGCAATTATTTGATGCTGATGAGAGGTAAGGGACCAGTCTAGGAGAGAGTGATTATTCGATTTCGGGTTCAACCGTGTAGGTTTAGAGATCAGCTGTATCAGGTTTAGGGCAGCTACCTGGTTGTGAATCTTGGAGGTAGCACTGGAAAGCCAGTTTAAATTGAAATCCCCTAGGGTATGTAGCTCTTCCCCTATAGCACAGGATTTCAGGGAGCCCAGATGGGCCATAATAGCCGGAGTTGGGCAGTCACGGGTGCAGTACGAACCAGCTATGAATACAGGGGTGGTGTGGGGGAGGGACAGTTTGATCAGCAAGACGTTGATGGACTGCACAGGTGAAGGTATGTTGACTGGTTTGAACTGGAGTGAGGTGGATATATACATAGCAATGCCACCACCCCTTTTGTTACCTGGGCAGTCATGGCAGATAACAGCATAGCCTGAGATAGTGATTTCGGAGTCCTTGTTGTGGGGCTTTCACCAGGTTTTGGAAATAATCAGGATGTCAGGCTTTAGGGTGGTAACAGTTGGCTGCAGCATGGTTATTTTATGCAGCAGGCTGCTGATATTTAGGTGCATCAATTTTAGGCCTCGTGGTAGTAGCAGTGGAGTGATGGCTGGCCCTGGATTAGGCTTGATGTCCCCCGAAAGTAGGAGCAGAAGTGTCACTAGAAATTTGATAAATGGTATGGACTGCTGAGCTTTTCAGGTTGAGGGCAGATGCTGAAAGCCTGTCACAGGGATTTGCTGGGTGGTAGACTTTAGGGCTATGAGTCCAGCATGAAATGAGGGTGGAAGGATTGATGGGTTGAACAGCCCTTGGAGTAGTTTTGAAGCAGGGTGAGGCACAGTGAAAGGGGCATTAGAACTAGATGACCAGACTGGCATGATGCAAAGTGTCAAACTTCCATCCTGCTCCATGGGGTAGGAAGATGGAGGGAGTGTTGCTAAAGGTAGCAGGGAAGCAAGTAGAGCCAGCCAGAGAGGTAGCATGGTGTTAATGGGTGGGATAGCTTGCTAGTTAGGAAATTCATGAATAGCGGCTTCTAGGGGGGAAGAAGATAAGCTACTAATGGGAGAGTCGACCAGCTGGTTTTTGCCAACACATGACCTCCTTTACATAAAGACTTGTCCAACAAGGGTAGGGTGGCAGGGCAATCAAAAAGAAATGTCCATCCGTGGCTCAGGCCGCTGTCCTGGAAATGCCAAATTACCTTGCTTGTTGTTTTGGGGGAGGGCAGCTCCGTGGGCCCTCACAACAACCAATTGGGCCAGGGAGCTGTGGAGAAAAGAATTCCTGAGGTCAGCAAGATAAGCAAGGTAAGGGGGCAGGACTAAAGCAGGGAGAAGTAACTGAGCTACAAAGTTGGATGGAGCCTAAACCGAATTGACTAAATTCATTTCAAACTTCAGACTGGCAGCAAGAAACTGAATTGATTACGACTGCAGCATTTAACAGCCAGAGCCAGCATAGATACTTAAATAAAGTTAAAAAGTTAAAATACCCTCCAGCCCAATAGCGTTGAGGGTTGAGGTGCTGGACGCCACACCTCATGCCACGCCGGCAACCTGGGTTAGGGATGGGACTCGGGTCATCAGTGGGTCAGCAGGGGAGGGTCAGGATCGAGCATCCATAGACTGTTCTGATCCTGGAGAGGGCTGTGGAAATCCATCATGCTGTAATGGCCCTGGGGACGCCCGGGAGCACTACATGCCGGTGAGCATCTTGGGGGAGCACGGTGGACGTCAGCACGCTGTGCCTGGACATCACTGAACATCTGTGCTCCAGTGGGCACAATCAGGTGGAAAATGGCTGGGTGTGACCGTGCAGCTTGATGGCCACACCCTGCCTCGCCGGGAGGACTCTTGTGGAATCGCACTGGGGGGTCTGGGGCCGGTCTGGCAGGGCAGGGTATGGGGGGGGCCCTCCGGCAGACTGGTGATGGCCGTACTGGATCCCCCGTCATGTGAGTGAGCCTGGTGCTCTCCCAGCAGGCAGGGCCAGCAGCTAGATGCCCCCACCGGTAGTCGCCGTGGTAAAGCAGAAAAAAGAGATATGAGAAAAAAAAAAGTTAAAATACCCCAGCAAGTAGTAGTGACTAGTTTAGGCAGCCTCTGAGGTTAATTTGGAAATTAGAGCAAAAATGTCTTAGAATCCCTTGAGGTAACGATTACGCTATGCCACAAGCAGAGGTAAATTCAGAAGAAAAGCACAGCATAGATACTTAAATAAACTTAAGGTGACTCCAGCAATTAACAGTGACTGGTTTAGGCTGCCTCAGGTTAATTTGCAAAACTGGAACAAAATAGCTTAGAAACCCTTAAGTTAACATGTGTAATATGCCACAACCAGTGGTAAATGCAGAAAAAAAGCAGCACAAAAACTATCTGTATGTCTATGCTGACTTTTAAAAGTACTGAGGCAGTTCTTAGGGTTCAAATTGAAAAAGGCAGCAAAATCCAAATCCAAAAGAAAACATCCATTCGCAGCTCAGGCCACCGTCCTGGAAATGCCAAATTATCTTGCTTGTTGCGTCGGGGGAGGGTGGCCCTCACAACCACCAGTTGGGCCAGGGAGCTTGCTTATTGCTTCAGGGGAGGGCAGCTTCACGAGGTGCCTCATGACCACCAGTTGGGCCAGAGAGCTTGCTTGTTGCTTTGGGGGAAGGCAGCTTCGCGAGGGGCCCTCACGACCACCATTTGGGCTAGTGGTTAGATGTGGCTCAGGGTACCTGTTTTGTGCCCACTCTGCAGCATGATTTCTGTTTTGTCATTGTTTGCTTTAAACCCTGAGGCTGCCCTGCACTTTGCTAGTTCTTCCAGCAGTAGAAGAAGGATGTTCTTCTCTGGGTTATGCTGGAATATCAAAGTATCATCTGTGCAAAGTGCAATCTTTACCTCTTCCCCATTCACTACTATGTCCACTACGGTTTTGAGGTCCCTTACCCTGGCTGCCAACAGTTCAATACTAAGGCAGAACAACAGGGGCAACAGGAGGCAACCCTATCCTTCTTGCTATCTCAATAACCTTGAGAATACCCTGTTAACTCTCACTCTGGCTGCAGTTGTGCTGCACAGAGCTCATCCAATTTTGGTAATTCTCCCCCACCCTAAAGGTTTCCAAGTTCTTTTGGAGGAACAGCCAGTCGAGGCAGTCAAATGCCTTCTCAGCATTGATAAGGATTACTGCCATGGTGGTGGCACGTCCCTCCATCACTGAAATCACATTTAGCAGCTTCTGGAGACTGTCTTGGATGTGGCATCCAGGCATAAATCCCCTTTGGTCAGAGTGAATTTAGGTGCCAATAATTTCTTGTAGCCTGTTAGCCAAGATTTTTGCAAAAACCAGTTTTTTTCTGTCCTGCCTCAGCAGGGAGAAGAGTCTGTATGACCTGCACAAAGCGGGGTCCTTGCCAGGTTTGGGAATGATGCCAGATGGCTGCCTCCTGCCAGGATAGTGGAGCATCCTCTGAGTCTTTTATGGCTGCAAACACTTTGTGCATAAGTGGCATTAATTTGTGGTTTCCTGGGGATTTATTGAATGGGAGGTCTTTTGTAACCACTTCAATTTCTGTCGTGGTTATAGGACTGTTCAGTTTATCTTTCTGTTCCTCTGTGACCTCTAGGTGGTGTACTTTGGTAAGGAAGTCCAGCACGATTTTTGCCTGGCTGTCCTCTCTGTCCTAGCTCTAAAGCGTGGCATAAAAATCCCCAGATTGGGTGGCTATTTCCTTGGGCTCTACCTCAAAATGTTCCCTACCTCCCATCTTCCTTAACTTTTGTATGTGCCTGTCTGCTTGTGCCTTCTTAAGGTAGAATGTGAGCAGCCTTCTCACCCTATCCCCATGTTCATAGTAGGCTTGGTTGGTGAACCTAGGCTCACCTAAACTAGCACCTTCTGAAGGTCTATCTGATTTAATTCATCCCTCATAGAAACATAGAATCTGTTGGCAGAAAAGGACCTCCAGGTCCATCCAGTCTGCCCTTTTTCCCCACCTGTACTAGCAGCCGGTGCCAATAGTAGGTCACCTGCTTTAGCTATTCCTTCTCATCTCTATGATCCCATTATTCCTATCCCATGCATGTTTGAATCCTGCTACAGTGCTTGCTCCTACCACCCCCGGGGAAGACCATTCTATGCATCCACCACCCTTTCATTGAAAAAGAACTTCCTCCCATGGGCCATTTCCCCTTATACGGCCCCCCTCCAACCTCATGTCATGCCCTCTTGTTCTAGCAGTTTTTTTTAAACTGGAAGATGTTTTTCCTGTTTCACCTTATTTAAGCCCTTCAGGTACTTGAATGTTTCAATCATGTCCCCCTGCTTCCTCTTCTGCTCCAGTGAATACATATTGAGGTCTTTTAACCTATCCTCATATGACTTATGCTGTAATCCCTGCACCATCTTAGTTGCCCTCCACTGCACCATCTCTATCCTATGTCCTTAGGAAGGTGCGGCCTCCAGAGATGCACGCAGTACTCCATATCAGGCCTCACCAATGTTTTGTACAGTGGAACCAGTACCTCCCTCCTTTGGCTTGAGATGCCCCTTCCTATACAACCCAACATCCCACTGGCCTTCCCTACCGCCTTTGCTGCCTGCTTGGTGGCCTTCAGGTCATCTGTGATAATGACCCCCAGATCTCTTTCCTCTTTGGTGACTGACAGCAGCTCTCCCCTCCTCTTGTAGCTCTTCCCCAGGTTTCTACTCCCCACGTGCCTTATTTTGCACTTCTTTGCATTAAAGCCCAGTTGCCACACCTCAGACCATCTTTCCAACTTCTCTAGGTTTTTTCTCATCTTGCCACACCCCCTGAGGTATCAACTCTGTTGCAGATCTTGGTGTCATCTGCAAACAGGCAAACCTTCCCTTCTAGCCCTTCTGCAATGTTGCTGATGAAGACATTGCAGAGGACTGGCCCCAGAACTGACCCCTGAGGTACTCCACTGGTCACCTTTATTTCTTCTGACTGGGTTCCATTTGCTACCACCCTCTGCTTCCTGTCCCGCAACCAGTTACTAACCCAATTCACCACCTTGTGGCCTAACCCCTGACTACCAAGCTTGTTGGCTAACCTCCTGTGTGGAACGGTATCAAAGGTTTTGCTGAAATCTAGGTAGGCGACATCAACCGCTCCCTCTTGGTCCACTACCTTTGTCACCCAGTCAAAGAAATCAGTTCGATTTGTTTGACAGGACCTTCCTGCTGTGAATCAATGTTGCCTCAGATCCTGCACCTCAACGTATTTCAGGTGTTCCACTGTTCGCTCCTTAAGGAGTGTCTCCATGATATTACCAACCACTGACGAGACTTACAGATCTGTAGTTCCCAGTCTCCTCTTTGCTGCGCCTCTTGTGAAGAGGGATCACATTTGTCCTCCTCCAGTCCTCAGGGACTATGCCAGTATTTAGGGACTCGGTGAACAGGACCACCAGTGGGGCTGCAACCTCCCCCCTTAGTTCTTTCAGGATCCTGGGATGAATGCCATCTGAACCCATGGCTTTCTCCACTTCTAGCTTTGTAAGCTCTTTATGTATCCTTCCTCTGTAAAAGGACTGGTGTCCACCTCTGCCCCCTCTATGTCTGTGTTGTCTGATCTTGGTCCCTGTCCCTCCCCTTCCACTGTGAAGACAGCAGAAATATTTGTTTAGAACTGTCTCCTTGTCTTGATCTCCCTCTATGGTCTCTCCCTTGTCCCCCTCTCAGTTTAGCAATTGCCCCTGCACTTTCTTCCCTCCCTAATGTACCTGTAGAATGTCTTATCTCCTTTCCTCACAGACTGAGCTAGTCTTTCCTCAGTTTGAGCCTTTGCACTCCTTACAGCTTTTCCTGCCTCTGTTAGACAATTCTGGTACTTCTCCCTATCTTCGTTCTTTTGCATCCCCTTATATTTTCTGAAGGCCACCCTTTTGGCTCTTACCTTTTCTGCTACACTCTTGGAGAACCAAAGTGGCCTCCTCCTTCTCTTCCCTTTACTTTTTACCATAACACATTGTTATGTGACTCCTATAATGGTCTCTATAATATGTGCCCATTGCTCAACTCCCCGTCCTGTGTTTTTCTGATCCATGGTTTCTTTAACCCTTTTTCCCATCTTGCAGAAGTCAGCCTTGCTGAAATCTAAGATCTTTGCCTCTGTATGGCTAGACTGCATCTCTGTGTTGAATTTGAATTGTACCATGTGGTAGTCACTGGACCCCAGGTGCCCTTCCACTTAGAGATCTATGATTCTATCTCCATTGGTCAGCACCAGATCCAGGATTGCCTTCTCTCTGTGGGGTTCCTCCACTAGTTGTCTGAGGTCCGCCCCCTGTAATAAGTCCATGATGTTTCAAGTCCTGGCAGAGGCTCCTGCTGGGATGGACCAGTCCACGTCTGACATGTTAAAGTCTCCCATGAGCAGAACCTCACCTTTTGCCACCATATTGTGTATATTATCCAACAATATCCTGTCAGTTTCCTCCTCCTGAGCTGCGGGTCTGTAGACCACCCCTGCCTGAATCGCTGGTCCCTTTCCTGTCTCGAGGGTGACCCATACTTCCTCTACATACTCCTGTTTGCCCTGTATTGCAGTTGCTATGATGCTTTCCTTGACGTAAAGGACCACCCCTCCCCCCTTTTTGCCTATTCTGTCCCTTCTGAACAAAGCATACTCTGGTACATTAATCTCCCAGCTGTAGTTGCCATTAAACCATGTTTCGGTTATGGCTGTCACACACACACTCCTGGGGTCAGGCCCGCTGCTCCCACAGTGCCCAACCTCGAAGTGCAATATGTGAACAGGGGACAAACTGGGATACCCTCCTGTTTGTTTTGCAGGACTCGAGCAACTACCAAGCTCGAGTCCTGGGGTCAAATATGAACCCTTTTTAGCTAGTACGCGCAGGTAACAGATCCAAATAGCACACCCTCTTTGGGTAAAGTAGCGCAATACTTGATCCCAGCTGGCATACAACCAACCTGGTTCACAGTCCCCCTTCTGACTCAATTGAGTCCTAGGTATTTCCTTACCTAGCTGGATTTTTACACAGGTCCTTGTTCGCATGGCTGCATATAGTGACACACTAAGCACTTTAACAGTTATATCAGAATTATCAATACTGTTCCAGCATTCACACATGAGAAAATGTCTCAGGCAGGATTATGGAAACCAACAAGTTTACTAACATTAAAAACAGTAAATAAATACAAAACATAGAACATATATACATTAATGCTTACAGTCAGAAAGAAATGAAAATTACAAAACAAAACGCCTTTTAACTGAATTACTAGTTCTAACTCAGTTTTCAGTTGTGTGTTACCTAGCTTGACAGAAATGCATCTTAAGTCCAGAACACAAGTGTGTAAGTTCTTTCAATGTTTGGAACAAGAGTGAGCCACAGTCTCCCCTAACAGCTTGGCAAAATTCAATGTTAAAGTCCCACCCTGTTTGTGATGTCACAGCACATGAGATCACTTTTAGTCCTGTAATTGATTTGTAACATGCCCAAGAATACCCAAGAGGGTGTCGTCTACTGCTTGCTTGAAATCTGCAAAGATAGCAATATTAAATTATAACAGACAATCTATTTTCTCATCAGAGCATTCCCCATTTGATCTTTAGAAAAAACATCCAGAAAAACACTTCTCTTAGCTGTGTGAATTGTCACAGGTATCCAACAGAACTGGCTTCCCTCCTGATGTCGTAAAATGCAATATTTTATGACCAGTTTCCTAGGTTCAAAGCAGTGGCTGGTCATAACCTGGTCTTTTATAGCAGCTACAGGAAGTTTTGCAACTATGTGTCAACACAGAAAAGGGGTCTGGCTTGGTGGCACTGAGGGTTGAGGTGCTGGATGCCACACCTCGCTCCATGCTGGCGACCCGGGTTCGGGAATGGACTTGGGCCGCCGGGGGTTGGCCAGGAGAGAAGGATTGAGCATCCAATGGTTTGCTCTCCTTCTCCTGGGAGGGATGGAGAGTTAGCCTTGCCACTCTACCACCATGGTCGGGGACAACATAGGAGGGGCTGACGCTAGCAGAGGACAGGAGTGGACGCATGTCTCAGCGTGTGTCAGCTCGTTGGTCCTCATTGCACACCGGCATCAAGGGAACCAGAAAAGAAGGGGAAAATCCCCCAGACAGTCCTGGTGATGATCCTCCACTCCGCTACCATGAAGCCAGAAGAGCAGACTCCACTGTGTGCGTATGCCTCCTTGAGGTCTAGAGAAGGTAAGGGGAGGCCATCCTTACCCCGCCCAGGGGGGTTAACCAGGAGCTAACTGAGGCAGTGTGCACTCTAGGGGGCTGACTCCTAGGTGGGTTGGTTAGTGGCAGGCTGAGGATCCAAGAGATAGGAGGGTCGGGGGCAGTAGGAGAATAAACAAAGATTAAAAAAAAAACACAGAAAAGGAAACTAACTATTTAGCTCCAGCAAGCAATTGCTTTGAGGTCAAAGGGTCAGACCCCTTTAAAAGCTAGTCTTCCAGATGGGTCTGCTGACCTTGCCATGTCTCATAAGCAAAAATTCAAAGAAACATATATTTATACACATAACTAGTAGACAGTTATCCCATTACAATGGCCACTATGTCCAAATCCTCCTCTGAAACTACAGTCACTAGTTCTGGGACTTCGTTACCTGGACTGCAGGCATTTGTGTGCATGATCTTCCAGGTACTGCCCCCCCATGTGTTTGTCCCCTTGTCTCATTTCTTCAGTTTGGTATCCTTGGACTTCTGATTTCCCATTCCTACCATGTCCATTCCCAACATATTAGTTGCCTCTGCCAAGTACATGATTTCCTGGTTCTCTATGCTATCTTCTGATACCTGTGGGGGTGGGCTTCCTGAGTATCCCTGCATATTATAGCCCCCCTTGGCTAGTTTAAATGTTCTCTGAGGAAGCATTTCAACTGCTCATTGAGGACTGTAGTGCCCTCACTGGATGGATGCAGGCTGTCATGCTTGTATAGTCATGCATCAGTTCAGGTGGTTCCCCAGTCCCAATGTAGCCAAAGATGCTTTCCCTGCACCAGCCCTTCATCCCATTATTGAAGATCCTGATGCAATGGTTTCTTGCCGCCCTCCTTCCACAGACTGGTTGGACCTCCAAAAATGTTACAGAGTTTGCCACCTACCCAAGTCGCCTACCCAGCTCCTTGAATTCATCCTGTACTGTGTCCATGGTATCTACCTCTCTTACTAGGTCAATTGTCCCTAGGTAGACAATGACATCTAGCCCTCCCCTCCTGGCCACTGCACTAGCGATCCTGTGGATCCGCTCCCCCTCCCCCTGAGTTGTGCCTCCTGGGAGACACTTTTCCTCCCTCACCATCCCCCTGTCCATGCCTAGATCCATGTGTCAAACAATTGAGTCCCCCACAAGGATATGATTCCTCCTTCATTGGGGTTCTCTGGGTTCCTCCTGTGTACCCTCCTCCCTGCTGGCCTGGTGTTCTTTGGGATCCACCCGTGTGCTCTCTTCCCTGTTGGACTGCACATCCTCCCTGGTCTCAACTTCAGGCTGTCCTGTAGGGCAGTCCCACTCCTCAAGAACAGCATACTTGTTCTTAAGTTGGACCGGGTGTGGGATGCACATCTGTCCCCCCTCCCTAATCCTCCCTGAGCCCACCATAGTCCATCCAGACCTCTGTCTATGTGCCCGCTGTAGCACTGCCTGGGGGCAAAGTGGCCCCTGGGTGGAGGAGAAGGTTCCCAGCACTCCTTCTAGCTCAGCCTGGATCCTGGTCACCTCCACCCATAGCCCAGAGAGATGCCTGCAAATGGGGTAGAACTGCAGCTCTTTTAAATTTCTGAGAAGATCTGTGTTTGCTTATGTTGGAGCTCCAGGACGGTGAGGTGCTCTCTCTCTTTCAATTGTTTTTTGAGCCTTTGCTTTCTCTTTTGTGTGCCATATGCTTTAATTTGCCCTCTTAATACTGCCTTCAGCCAATCCCACAGTATCTTCTGAGCTTTTTCCTGTTCAATATTGAACTCCATATAGGTGGCAATAACCTCCCTGGTTTTGGAGCAGAATATTTCATCATTGAGGTGGCTGACATTAAACCTCCAAAGGGGCCTGTCTGGTTTATGACCTAGCTCTTGTTGCATTTTCACTGGGGCATGGTCTGAAAGCATTGCTGGCCTGATCTCACAGTTCTTAACTGCTGTTAGCATGGTAGCATTGTTTTGGAAATGTAAACCTGTCTATGCAAGAGTAGGAATTATTGGCGGCCGAGAAAAAAGTATAATTTCTCTCCCGGGGGTTACCTTCCCTCCATGGGTCCATGAGCTCAGACTCCTTTGTCAGAGTTCCCAATGTCTTGGTGACTGCCCATCCAGAATTCTGAACCCCAGATGATCTATCTAAACTGGGAATTTATAGAGTTCCAGTCTCCCCCCAAGCACAATATGACCCACTGGTAGAGTTGCTAACTTCCTAAATAGGCCTCTGTGAAACTCAGATGCTGCTGGAGTGGGGCTGCATACACGTACCACATGGAGGACCTTGTTTGTCTGTGTGAGTGAAGTAATGACAGTTCTTCCCTCCCTATAGAATCACTGTCCTGGCTTTTTTGCTACATGGGTGAGAGGTTGCTATTACTTGGCCCATACAGCTCCTCCTTAGTTTTAAGTGGTCAGATGGGAGCAACCTTGTTTCCTGGAGCAGACCAATATCGCATGAGAGTTTTTTTAACTCCTTCATTATCTGGGACCTCTTTACCACTGACCCCAAATCTTTTATACTCTAAGTTACTATATTAATCTGAGACATTTTTGTTTAAGAAGGAGAGAAAAATCAGGTAACTCATATAGGTGAAGAAGAAATTTTAGATCCTTTGTGTAACCATGGCAATCAGTTCTGAGCATCTAACCCTATGTCTAAGGGGCATATGAGAGGACTGAATCTCTGAACCAAGTGGTCACTCTTCTTGGCCAGCAGTCCTGATATAACCTCTGCAAATTTCACGTATGCAGTTAATCTGCAGTTTGTATTAGCTGACCATTTCAGCTGGCAAAAAATCATAACTGGGTAGGCCCTATTGTTGGATCAAAGCACTGGGATAAGAACCACACTACTGTTTGTGTAACTTCTGAGGACACACTTCATGAAATATTTTGAATTTCTGAAGATCTTTGTTGTGTTTGTGAGTGCTGGAGTGTTGGGCAAAAACATTTCTTTCCAGTATCGTTGCCTGGAGGGTGAGCTCCCTCTAAGCTCAGCATCCGCCAAAAACACCAGTGATGCACCACAACCCCCATCTTTGTCTCAATAACCAACCCTGTGCAGGGTGGACATTAGGGCAATGCACCTCAGCGGAGGTGCAGGACCTACGCTTGTGAATACTGTGGTTCCAAAGAACCCTGGAGGGAAACCCTCCTCTCCTGGTGTATCAATCTGGATGCCCCCCCCCCCCAAAGCTAGTAATCTTGGTGGTGAAAGCCTGCTGGAGTGGCTGAAGAAAAGAGTCCTCCACTGTGCTCTGTCCTTAGCCTCTGCCCATATAGTTGTCTGTGGCTGTGAAGTATCAGTCAGTGAGCCATAGAACAGTGGCTCCTTTACTCTAGAACCCCATATATAGGATAATCATGTAACCTCACCTCTCCATGACCCAGATGCCAAGGAGTCACATGCTTTAAAATCACTCTCTCCTCTGGCACCATCCTGTTGCTCGCTGTGCCTTGACCTCCTCCCCCAAACATTATACCTTTGTGACAGGGTTGAATAGGACCCTGTCCCAGTTGTTATGGAGAGTTTGAATGCAGGGATCTGTTCTGTTCTTTCCTTTCCTGTCCTTTGTCTGTCTGGTTGCGCAACCAAATTGTCTCATGAGAGCTAGGATTTGATCACCCCGACAGTCTTGCAATTCTCTGCCTCTCACTGTCTCTCAGTCTTCCCTTGCTGTGTCTGTCTTTTCCTCCCTTGCATATCTGCTGGTATAAAAAAAAATATGTAAATCATTATGTGGAAATGTAACAGATATTGGGATCCCTTTGTTTAGAAATTATGTACTGTTACTACTGAAATGTATATAATTGTAGTTTAAGATGATTGCAAAAAGCTATTGGAAACTCAAGGGGTTAACCTGAAATGCAATTTTTAAGCCTTTTGCAGAAGCTGTGGAAAATGGGCTTCAGTTCTGGGACATTGTGTTCTAGTTGCACTTGCCTGATATTTACAAGAACATTTATAAAAAAACAGGATGCTTCTTAAGAAGGGGGGGTTGCAAGGACTTATAAAAACAAAGCTGCAATTGCTTGCAAAAGAGACACAGAGACTGAAGAAAAACTCAGATGGATCTTCTCTGTTTATTCTGCCTTTGTAAATAATTATTCTGAGCAATTTTATTTTTTCATTTTATTGTTATTCATAATAAAACTCTTGTTGCGAATTTTACAGTTGCTCCTGGTTTTTCCTATGCTTCCTGACCTGTGCCTCGATGACAACCTTCAGTGAAACAATTACAATATTGCAATAGACCAAGATCCCCCCCCCCGCAAAGTCCACTTTGCATCAAACCAATGTCCATAAATGTAATTTTAATCTCCACACAAACTGGAGTTTGGTCATGTTGCAGTACATTCACAGATCCACAAAGAAGGCATAAGTGGGGAGCGCAAGGGCAGTATTTCCAAAGTCCATCTTTTATCAAAAGAGAAAGGTTGTGTTTTGCAATGGAAATGCCCTCAACTACCCCCAGTTACCATCATACTGGATGATTGGGCTGAGATGGATATACGATCTTTAGTATATCACTGCATCTTGTGGAATAGTTGGGGCAGCTTTGGTGAACGGCTTGGTGCTGCATTTTGTCAGTGCCACTCCACTACCACCAAAAATGTAGTCAGGTCTCATTCTGGTGCCACCATAATTTAAGCTCAGGAGGCAGCTGGGAAGAGCTGGCATCACTGAATGTCAGGCTTTATCCCCTCCCATGTCCATTAATGTCCCCAAACTGGTACGACTTGGGTTTTCATTGCTATGCTGATGATACTCAGTTGTATCTTTCCTTTGCACCTGGGACACCCAGAGCAGTGGACATGCTTAACAGCTGCCTTGACGAAATCAATAACTGGATGGCCTCCAGCTGGTTGCGACTTAACCTCGATAAGACGGAGGTACTGGTAATGGAGTCAAACAGAGGGCGTGATAGGATAGCCTGGGGCACAGAGACAGGACTTGTCCTGGGTTCTGTGCTATTGAAGTCCTCCTCCAGGGTGCGTAACCTGGACATTATTCTGGATAGTGGCCTGACACTTGAGGCTCAGGTGTAGGCTGTGGTCCGTACCAGTTTTTACCATCTGAGGAATATCATCAGAATTAAGCCCATGGTTCCCCCCCCCCGTACCTCCCTACCTTGGTCCATGCCTTTGTGATGTCAAGGCTTGATTACTATAATTCACTCTACCTCGGGGTCTCGGAAGGTATTCTCTGCTGGCTTCAGCTAGTACAGAACGCAGCTGCCAGGTTGCTGATAGGGCAGCCTAAGTACTGCCACATTACCCTGGTGCTGCGTGAACTGCATTGGCTGCCAGTCAGATGGAGGATCTTCTTTAAGGTGGGCTTGCTCACCTTTAAGGCCCTTCATGGCCTGGGCCCTGGTTACCTGGTGGACCTTCTTACACCTGCTGCCTCAGTCTGCTCCTTTCGTTCCTCCTCAAGGGGCCTCCTACAATTCCCCAGACAAGGTTAAAAACTGCCGGCGATAGAGCTTTTAGCGTCGCCAGCCCCATCCTGTTGAATTTGCTACCACCATCTATTAGGAAGGCCCCTTCAGTGGAGGTATTTAAGGCACACCTCATGGCCTTCCTTTTTGAGCCATCATTTCCAGACACAGTTATGTAAATATTGTCCTGTTCTGACTTGTTATATTGCTGTTTCCCTGATTTTCTTTATTATTTTTGTTAATTATTTTATTTATTAGTTATTGTGTTTTTGAAAATGCTTATTTATTGAAATTGTTTTATGTTAATTTTTATGTATGGCTCCCAGAGCCTCTGAGATTGGGCATCTTTTAAATAAAATGTGCCTTGCCTTGCCAAACTCACCATTTGCTGCCTTTCATGCCTCAATTACCAAGTCATGATTGACACATCCTAACCTCCCCATCCAATTTATGGTATTATGTGGAGATCTTCGCAGAGATCTACATTTAGGTGGGCATTGTGGGACATGCAGAAACAATTTCAGACCATTGGGAGGGGATTCTCAAAAGGTGGGAAGGGGCTACAGGCAAGTATCCCTGAAATAGAAAATAGTATTTACCTGAGCTGCTTCATCCAGATTGCTGTCAGATGAGAACTTTCACTCACTTCTTCAAGTGTGCTCCGGCAAAGTAAAATCAGCTGCAGTTGACAATTGCTGGCCCCGGGCACCCTTCGTTTCCCTGCCACAGCCCACGACAGTTGCTGCAGTTGACAATCGCTGGTCCCGAGCACCCTTCATTTCCCTGCCACAGCCCACGACAGTTGCTGCAGTTGACAATCGCTTGTCTCGAGCACCCTTCATTTCCCTGACACAGCCCATGACAGTTGCTGCAGTTGACAATCGCTGGCCCCGGGCACCCTTCGTTTCCCTGGCATAGCCCACGACAGTTGCTGCAGTTGACAATCACTGGTCCCGAGCTCCCTTCATTTCCCTGCCACAGCCCATGACAGTTGATGCAGTTGACAATCGCTGGCCCTGGGCACCCTTCGTTTCCCTGGCATAACCCACGACAGTTGCTGTAGTTGACAATCACTGGCCCCGGGCACCCTTCATTTCCCTGCCACAGCCCATGACAGTTGCTGCAGTTGACAATCGCTGGTCCCAAGCACCCTTCGTTTCCCTGTCACAGCCCACGATAGTTGCTGCAGTTGACAATCGCTGGTCCCGAGCACCCTTCATTTCCCTGCCACAGCCCATGACAGTTGCTGCAGTTGCTTATCATACATCTCAGCTGGCAGATCTAGAAGCTCCACTCTTACAGAGGTCAGAAACTTACTAGATTGCATGAGGGACTCCTATATCGTTTTCCCCTCTTCTCTGTGGACCAGTAGCTGAGTCCTCCAGGAACTGGAAGAATCATATGTTTTTCTTTCACTCTTGAGCCTCTACATCTTATGCCCTTTAGGTTAACTCCCTCTCCCTCTAGCAAAGGTAGAGCATAGTCTGGCATAGGCAGCTGGTTTCTTCCTGGAACTCCGATACCACTTCTTCCACCACTGTGGCCCACTGTTCTCATTTTCAGAAGTCCTGCTTGATCACGGTGACATTACTGTCTATCCACTTCAGTGTTTTCAAAGTTGCTGTGGTGCTAGCTCTGTGAAATGCAGGACCATACGGTAACTCTTCCTCCTCCCCACCCGATCCTAACATGCAGGCTAGAACTCTGGGCGGGAAGTTGCTTGGCTTCTCCTTCTGTTTGTTGATTTTGACGATTTTAGCTTTTGTGAACTAGATACTTGGTTCTTCTTGTTTGGCCCCATGTCCACTTTCAGTATTGACAGCTGATTTCTATTTTCGGCACAGGTTGAGGGTAGATACAGCAGGACTGTAGGTGTAGGGCAAAGAACTATTCTCTAAGCAGACATCTCTGTTGGTGACATCACTAGAAGATATTTCGTAGTAACTTCACCCTTTCATCTAAAGAAAATCTCTTTTATATTCTCCTTGTTAGGACCAAAAGCAGCAGAACACCTTTATAGTTAGCTCTACCAGAGTATGGAATTCTATCCTTCTGTAGGAGGCAGTATGGCGTAGTCATTAAGGACACTGAGCTGCAAACTGGAGACCTGGGTTTGAATCCCACCAGCCCCCACTTGCATACTGTGTTACCTTGAGCAAGTCAATTAACTTTCTTAGTTCCCAGGTCACACCTGGAAACAAGCTCTGGCTTAGTGTGCCTTCCCTGATTAAACAATTTTCCCTTCCTTTACTTAAGATAACTCAGTTCCCATGATGCTGATGCTTTTAAACATCAGTTAAAAGAACCAGACTAAATGATTTCATGGTAATTTGCACATACCTGTACTTCCCATGATGCTTTGCATTTTGGGGTTATGTTTTGATTTTGTATTGCTTTTAAACATAACATGGAAACATAGAATTTGCCAGCAGATAAGGATCACTTGGCCCACCTAGTCTATCCATTTTTCCCTGCCTACAATATCACCGCAGATCCTACTTGCTCTCCGGCCCATTTTCCCACCCCCCTTTCATTCTCTTAAGATTTCCTTATGCCTATCCCATGCATTCTTGAACCACACTACTGGTTTCACACCACCATCTCTGCTGGAAGGCTGTCCCAGGAATCCACCACTCTTTCTGTGAAGAAGTATTTCCTCACATTTCTCCTGAATCTACCCTCCTCCTCGTAAGGATTCTGGGACAAACCCTGCACAATTTTAGTTATCCTCCTCTGAACCCATCTCCACTCTGTCCATGTCCTTCCAGAGATCTGGTCTGCAGAACTGAACACAGTACCCTGGGTGGGGTTTTACCAGCTATAGGGCCATGCAAGTCATTAAATTTGGCCTGACAGATCAATTTTGAGCCAGGCTGGGCAAAACCTGAGTTGTTCTGATTTGGCCCGAAATTAAATGAAGGGATTTGACAGTTAAAACACTCTGGCTTCTAATGTATTATTAAAATAGGTTGTTGAAGTGCAAGATACGTAATGAACAATATGTGTAAGCAGAACCTTCACAAAGAACGGGGAAGGGTACCATACCAAGAAGATAAGAGTTAGGCAGCAAACCCAAACACCTTTCTCCTCCTCCACTATTCCATCCCACCCAAACCTGCTCCTCTAGTAAGTAGTACTCCCCGTGGCAATGTTGATGATGGTGTGATGATTACGATAATGGCAAGAGAGTTTGAGAAAATGAAATTGGTCAGCAATCAGAAAAAAATGTGAGTTAGCTGCTGTGGTGCTGCAGTACTGCAGTGCTGAGACTGACAGAATGTGAGGTCATTCAGGGAAATGCATATTGAGGCTAGCTACGAGGTCAACAGAGCATAGCTAGAGGCAACACCTTCCTCTTCCTCTGTTCCATCCCACCCAACACTGCTTCCCTAGATAACACTTTCTATGGAGAGCTTGAAAAAATGGAAATGGTCAACAATCAGAAAAACAAGAGTGAGCTGCTGTGCTTCTGCAGTGCTGAGAGTGACAAAATGTGAAGCCATTCAGGCAAATGCATATCGTGGCTAGTTACAGAGGTCACCAGAGCATAGCCAGAGGCAACGCCTTCCTCCTTCTCTGTTCCACCCCACCAAACACTGCTTCCCTAGGAAGCACTTTCTATAGTGGTGCTGTTGATGGAGTGATGATGATGATGATGATGATGGCAAAGAGCTTGAAAAAATGGAAATGGTCAGCAATTAGAAAAACCGGAGTGAGCTGCTGTGCTTCTGCAGTGCTGAGACTGACAGAATGTGAAGCCATTCAGGCAAATGCATATTGTGGCTGGCTACGGAGGACACTGGAGCATACCCAGCAGCAACACCTTCCTCCTCCTCTGTTCTATCCCACCTAATCCTTCTCCCATAGGTAGTACTCCCCAGCATGGCACTGATGATGGGGTGATGATGAGGATAACGATGAGTTAGAAGATATTGACTAAGACTCCTTTTAAATAATCCCATACACATAGTAAATAATTACACAAGAGAAGCAGAAGGGAGAGTTCAGGTATTTGCAACACACAATAGGGCACTCTCATTTTATTTATTTTTTTAAATTCAAGTTTATTGAACAACTTGGGTACAGAGAACATATCATACAGTCGACTGAGGTAGCTTAGTCTTTCATAATTTCCTAAATCTCGCAACAATATGGAGAACATTTCAGTTACACATTAACACAGGTCATAGCCTTGCATTCCGCTTAATCCAATCTAAGTGTCCACGGAAACCCCTGCCCTTAGTCCCACTCAATCCTTGAAACTGTTTTGCCTGTAAGTGTTGCTCTCTGTTAGTGTTATGTCTGTGTGTAGTCTAGTTTTATTCCTGTGCATCTCTCCCACCTCAGTGGAGCACCCAACGTACTCATCTCCTAATGAAATGGTGCTGCCATTGTTTCACTTGATGTGTTAATTCCTCCATCTAATATATCTCTTCCACTATGTCCAACCACTGTTGGTGTGTTGGGGATCGTGCCTGCAGCCATTGTTGGGTTATGGCCTTATGTGCCGCAATCAACAGTACCTGCCACTGGTATAGGCAGTCTTTGATTCACACTTCTTCTGGGAGGAGACCCAGAATAGCTTGTTTGAAGTCTGGCAGAGCTTCTAATATGATTAGGTCTGTCAGACTTGCCAACACTTGTTAACAGAAATTTGACAGTTCTGGACATGTCCAGAATATATGAGTGTGGTGGGCCCTGGTTTCCAAACAGTTTAAACAGCAGGCTTGCATGGTCTGTTGTATCCACTTCCCCTGTATAACTGGGGTATAAAAGAAACATGTTCTAATTTTCCATGTGAATTCTTGCTATAGTGGGGAACTGGTGATTCTAAAGGCTGAGTGAAAGGCCAGGGCCCATTCTGTTTCCATCAGTTCAGTTCCCATCTTCCTCTCCTACTTCTGTTTTATTATGGCTACATGGTCCTTGTGTAGTCCTCAGAGTGCTTTTTAAAGAGCAGCGATCTGCCCTGTTACAATTTCTTGTCTTTGGATGTCTTATTTTTGTAATAGCTGTCTTCACTGGGTGTGTTTTTTAATCTGTAGGTCAGTGGTTTAGCTGCTTTGCCCCCTTCCCCCATAATACTTTTGTTTAAGGTATAGTAGAGCCCTCTTAGTTTCCTCTTTCTGTAAGGTTTGGATTTGGAGCTTCAACTGTTTCATATCCCCATCTCTCTTCCTATCCCACTTTTCTTTCTGTTTGGACTCTAGGTCTTGTAAACTCTGGTTAAGAAGAGATCCTAGCCTTCCCTGTCTTTCCCATTTTTTACATATTGCTGCAGAGATCAATTTACCCCACAAAACAGCCTTCAGAATATGCCATAATATCTGCTGGGTTGTTTCTGGTCAATCATTTTTCTGTGTTGCCATGTTTAAGATTTCCTTTAACCCCTCTAAGAGTTTAGTATCCCTGAGAAGGGATGTGTTAAGTTTCCATTGGATTTTTTTTTTTTGTGTGGAATTTTTAGGTCTACCTCAAGTAAGACCTGTTGATGATCTGACAAAGTCGAAGAGGTGACCCACATTGATGAGAACCTAGCCATGTTTTGTCGATGCATGATAGAGGTGCCAAGTCTTGAATATATTTTAAAAGTAGGCAAGTAGGACGTATAATGTCTAGTGGATGAGTGTCCCTGATTTTGGTCCTAGCAGGTTGAGAGGTATGGTTTGGCCGGGTGTAGATATTTACCAAGGTGACTAGTGTGTCCTGTATTTCCCCATTCTCTATCAGGTATCTACCCACTGGGTCTGCGATTACCTCTGACTCTGTGAAGGGAAGTGCGTTGGAAATAAATATCTTCACCCCCACTTCGTGCCTTTATCTAGTGATGTTTGGTATACTTGGGAGAATCCCAATTTTTGAAATTTCAGGGCCTCCTGAAGGTGTCAGGTGCATTTCTTACAAGAAAATAATTTCCCCACATAGGTTTTTGATTCTATAATCTTACTTTTATGCAGAGATATTATACTTGTAATAAAGTTGTGACTCATGGCAGGTTCATTTTCAGAAAAGTTAATTGTTCAACATGCTCAGGGTCTAAACTACTTCGAGAAGAGGATGCAACATCACCAGCAGTACTAAAGATGCACTCTGATGGCACACTTGTGGGTGGACATCCAAAATATTTTACTGCAACTTGAACCACGGCTGGGCAAACTGAGTGCTTGCTTTCCTAGGAGGTAAGAGGCTCACATTTAGGATTGGTCTCTCATAGTCCATGAGAAACATATTCAGCACACTTTCAGCAGAAGGCACACTTGATTGTTCTGAAATTGACCTTGAGCAGTCAAGGGCATTTAGTTTTATCCAGATTATCATCAGCTTTGTTAACTTTAGCATGAAGTGGATGACATGGGGAAGGAGAACCAATGTTTGTTGCTGCTGACAGTGCAGGAGAAGTACTAACCAAGTCTCACTGTGACAGTATTGGTGATGGCTGTAGCTGATGAATGCCTGTTGCTGCTAAATGCCCATTTGTTTTGGATCTCCTGAATCTTTGAGTTCTTCCTTGATGTCAATCATTGGCAAACTGTCTTGCACCAAAAAGATGTCCTTGAAATGAGGATCTAGTATTGCAGAAATTGCATACTTCTTGTCTGTAAGAACAAAATCAAATCTTCTATGCAGCTGTGTATTTAAAATGGCAGCTATTTCAGTAATCTGTTGGGATTGTCTTTCTTTTCCATTACTGTCCATGGCATCAGCTGTCTCTTGGAAAGGATGCGTACCATTGGCATGACCTGACTAATGGATGTAGTGCTACTGCTAAGTACCTTTACTGCATTTTCAAATGGTGCCAATATTTTTAACAAGCCCTTCTAGCAACTTCCATTGAGAGATCAGGTTCCCGATGTCATGGACTAAGGCCATATTATCTACTGCCAACTTCTGCTGCAGTAAACGTTCAAACATACAATAGGTGAAAATCCACCGAATAACTATATCTTGGATGACAGTATTCAATGGCACTTTGTACTCACTTTGGTACTGATGAAAAATGACTGTTTACCTTTACAAATCTGTGAAAGTGCCAACATATGTTACGTGCAGTTTGAACCAGGTTGCATACATCATCTTGTTTTTGCAGGGCATGGTGCATAACCAAATTTAGAGTCTGTGCAAAGCAAAACACATTAACTCTGTGCTTAGTACCACAGTCCCAGAAAGCTTTGATAACATTTGCAACATTATCCATCACAGTTATACCACTGATAAGACCCCTGGACACAAACCATTCTTGCCAAAGTTTCTCCAGAACAAGCATTATATTTACTGTGTTATGGTTGGTGTCCACTGGAGGCACACTAAGTAGTGCCATATCCCTACATTTCATCAGGAAGCAAAGATGTTGCACTAGGTTGACTGATTTTTTTTTTTGGTTTGATCTGGTGATGATGCTGCAGTCTCTTTAAAAGTGACCCAGTGTGCTATGAGAGATAAGAAAGGATGTGGTGCAAAGTTTGCCCAAAGGTCTGTCGTGAAATGAATAAATCCCTTCTCTGCCTCTGTCAGTTGACTGGAAATTGCATTTCTTACTGCGCCACATATGTCTGGAATGATGCGATTGGAAAAAAGTATGATGTGGAGGCATTTGATACCTCGGCTGTAATTTCTGTAACAGTCGCAACAGCCAATTTGTTCTACTTTTGAATATGGCTCTAAATCAAGTGTTATCATCTCCCTAGTGAGGCAGTCAATATTGACAGCAGTTTGATGACCTGGTAGAAATGTGTTTTTATGCAGCAAATGCATTTTTTTAGTGGCTACCTCATGGTTGCATGGAATTTGAAATTGTGTTTCATTTCTCTTCTCAGTGACATGATGGACTGTTATGGTATTTGTCGCTGTGGACTGTGAGGAACCATCCTCCACAGACTGTAAAAAACTGATTCACTATCTGGCTCTGCAAGCTGTGTGAGAGCACTGCACAACAGGAGTGCCTGTTGCCATCATCATCATCCTCCACAACCTCCTCATCATTATAAAAATGCATTAAATGAGCATCGTTAAAGTCACCTTCATCATCCAAGTGATCACCATCACCATCATCATCAAGATTCAGATTCTTTTTCATCACCGTTGGATGCTGCTGCTGAAGAAGGCTAATCAGTGCAGTCATAATCAGGTTACATGCCAACATTCCCCTGCTAAATCTGCTTTTGCAGTGAATGCATACTGCTTTAAAGGAATCAGATGGGCATAGAGAGAAATTATTCCACACCACAGAACTTTTCATTCCTCTTTTATCTGGCAGTGAATCAGATACTGGCTGTACTCATACATCCCACCCCCTCCCCAGTGTCTAGGAGTATGCTGATGGTTACTGTCCACGGGAAGGGGGCAGCCACAGCAGAAACTTTCCAGGATTGACTTATGTTTGTCAGGTGCTTACAGGCAAGATGCCCTCAGGCTCCTCAGTGCTGGGCTAGGAGGAAAAACTATGGTTAGTAACATTAACAGTCTATTAAAGAACAGAGGCAACTCTTTCTTCAAAGTAAAACGGGGTATCCCATTTTAATGGAACATGAAGCCACTCCATAGAGCAGTTAATTATACATCGGGGGAGAACACATCACACTGTATTGTTATGGTCACATAATCACAGGAGTCCTCAATGTCCCTTCACACAAAGTCCATTCCGCAGTGCATGATCTGGACGACCCCAAATTTTCAGGCAGCTCAGTTCCCCTCAAAACAAAAATCAAAATGTTACAGAGCTGCTTCCTCTCACAGTCCTGTATACCTACTTGTTCCCATCATGTTAGCTCAGACTGGCCTCTCACCTCGGGATGACTGCTCCACTGTCCCAAAAGGTCAAAGTAATTCTCAGAGTGGGGCACACTAACCTCTCTCTCTCCCTCAGGATACCACTCCCTCCTCCCAGCTGTCAATCATGTGATGCCTTGAGCAGGCAGCCTCTCACTTTGAGGCTTCTGGCTCCCATCCTGCCTCTGGGCATACAGCTCACTGTGGACTATGCCCCCTCTCAAGCATGATGGCACATTCCCATCTTGTCTGCAATCACTTTGCTGTCCCTTGCACCCCACTCCTGCAGCCAACCTAAACATATGACCACCATCCTCCCACAGGGTGTTGCTTTTGTCCAGATTTCCCTGTGACTGGGGAATCCTTTGCAGTGGCTACTGCCATGTCCCAAGAGGGTGCTGACTGTTCACCTGCTATCCTGAAAGAAAACTACCATGCTACTCGAGTGGGCAATTGGCCCTGCTCAACTTGTGCCAACCCACTCTTTCCTGATGTTTTTCTCTCTTCCCACACACTCTCTTATATCGCCTGGGCCTGCCTCCAGGGTTATCCCATGCTACCAGCAGTCCCCTGGAGTGGCAAAAACTATTAACTCTTACAGGTCCTGGGACAAAATGTCCCAACCACTTATCCCAACTGGTGCAGTATATACACTATAATGATGCCCCTATTTCCAGGGGGGTTTACAACTCTCCCCCAGTTGTACATTTGACACTCTCAGTGAGCTCTGGAGTGCTACCAGACACACTTACAGGTTTGGGGAGCCTGTAAGACCAACTTAGGGCTGGTTCATTTTCCCTGGGGTGTAATACAGATGATGCACACTGATCAGTCCTGGGTAGAATGAAACACATGTCTGTGTCTTCTGTTTGCACCCTTTGCAGATTGTATGAGAGGCTCTTTGGCACCATGCATTCCTGCTTAAAGCTGAACCAGCCTTAAATGCCATGGTGATTTGAATATACATCCCATGATGCTTTGCATCATGGGATTATATAGTATGATTTTGTATTTTTTGAAACTTGACTTTGTTGCCAATGCCCTTTGGGGTAACCCTTGCCTCAGTGCTTTTGCACTGAGGTTCTTTGTCTTTCAATTCATAAGTTGCCTAAACAAAGGGTTTGTTTGACACAAGGAGACTGCAGACATGTGAACTAGGTGGCTGCCCATTAACTGCACAGGATGTGCATTAGTGCATAACCTGTTCTGGTTGACTGCAGCTTTATTGGCTGCCTGTAGCTGAGCCATGACGCCAAGCAGGCAGCTTCTGTCTGCGCTGCCCATCATAGCAGAATAGACAGACAGTGAATGTGGAGATGGATAAATTTGTCATCAAAACAAATAAGACTGCAGATGAAGAACCAGAACCAGGCCCATCTGTAGTTAGATCGGCACCACCACCAAAAGACTTAAACACCAAAGAGCCTTACCATCCTGTAAACGTTGTTTCCAAGAGATGAAAATGGCAGGTCTTTTCAGGCTAAGTGGTATAAATGCTTCGACTGGCTAGAATACTCACCTGAGAGAGATGCAGTGTTCTGTTCCACTTGTCGCATATTTAATCCCCATGATTCAAAGGAAACTTCTTTTACAACTAAAGGATTTCGAAATTGGAAATGAACTTTGGGTGATAAAGATAAAGGTTTCAGGCAGCATTCAGCGTTGCCTGTACATATAACCGCTGTGTCAAAATGGATTGAACAAAAGAAATGTGTTGAAGCTGATAAAAGCATCTCAATCATGTTTTCAAGAGATGTTTTGGAGGATAACAAAAACATAGAAACATAGAATTTGATGGCAGATAAGGACTGCTTGGCCCACCTAGTCTGCTCATTTCCCTACCTGATGGATAAGCTGTAGATTCTAGTTACTCAACAGCTTACTTCCTCCTACCCCCCACTAGAATTGCCTTATGTCTGTCCCATGTATTCTTGAATTCTCCCACTGTTCCTGACTCCACAACCTCCTCAGGAAGGCTGTTCCATGCATCCACAACCCTCTCTGTGAAAAAATACTTTCTAACATTACCTCTCAGCCGTCCCCCCATCTTCAAATTGTGCCTCCTTGTTCGTGCATATCTCTTTTTCTGAAAGATGCTACCCTCTTTTACTTTATTAATTCCCTTAAGATACTTGAAAGTTTCTATCATGTCCCCCCTCTTCCTCCTTTCCTCAAGGGTATACATATTAAGCTGCTTTAGTCTCTCCTCATATGTCTTCTGGTGAAGACCTTGCACCATTTTGGTTGCCCTCCTCTGAACAGCCTCCACTCTGTGTATGTCTTTGTGGAGATGGGGTTTCCAGAATTGCATGCAGTACTCCAGATAGCGTCTCACCAACTGTCTGTACAGAGGGAGAATGACTTCCTGTTTTCTACTGTTGATGCCTCTCCCTATGCATCCCAGTGTCCCCCCAGCCCCCCAGCCCTCCTTACTGCCTTTTCACATTGCATACCCACCTTTAATGTCATCTGATATAATTTTCCTTCCAGGTGCTCTCCAATGTCACTTATAAAGACATTAAAGAGGACCGGTCCCAGTACCGGCCCTGTGGTACCCCTCCAGTTACTCTCTTTTCTTCACTGTGGACTCCATTTACTATTACCCTTTACGTCCTGTTGTCCAGCCAGATTTTTATCCAGACTACTACCTTGGGACCCACTCCAAGGCTGGCTAACTTATATATTAATCTTTTGTGTGAGACTGTGTCAAATGCCTTGCTAAAATCTAGGTAGGCCATATCCACAGCCCCTCCCTGGTCTACTACTTTGGTCACCCAGTCAAAGAAATATATTAGGTTCATCTGACATGACCTTCCTGCTGAAACCATGCTGCCTTGGGTCCTATGCCCCACTGGCCTCTAGGTACTCAACAAATCTTTCCTTCAGATGTGATTCCATCATTTTCCCTACCACTTAGGTCAAACTAACTGGTCTGTAGTTTCTTGCCTCTGCCCTGCTCCCACTTTTGTGAAGTGGAATCACATCTGCCCTCCTCGAGTCCTCAGGTACCACCCCATCCTCCCATAGTTTGTTAAAGAGAGCAGTCAGAGGCGTTACTAGTTCTACCCTTAGTTCTTTTAGAATTCTGTGGTGAATCTTATCAGGCCCCATTGCTTTGTCCACCATCAGTTTCAAGAATTCTTTCAAAACCCTTTCTTCTGTGAATGGACTGGTATCGACCCCCCTCTTGTTTGGTTTAGGTACCTCCCCCTCCTCTTTCATTGTGACTATTGAGCAGAAATATTTGTTCAATATCCCTGCTTTTTCACTGTCACACTCTGCCCACATTCCCTCCCCTTTATTAAGCCTCTGTATCCCTCCCTTGGTCTTTCTTCACTCCCTAATGTACCTATAAAAGGTTTTATCCCCCTTCTTAACAGGGTTGACTATCTTTTCCTTAGTTTGTGCCTTTGCTATTCTGACTGCCTTCCCTGCCTACTTCTGCTTTAACTGATAGAGTTCTCTGTCCTGCTCCTTCTGTGTTTCCTTATATTTCCTGAATGCTATCCTTTTCTCCTTAACCTTCCCTTCCACCACTTTTGAGAACCATAATGGTTATTTCCTTTGTTTTGTTTTGTTGATTTGCTTCACACAAAGGCTTGCTGACTCTGTGATGGCTGTTTTGATTATTCCCCATTGTCCCTCCACCCCTCCTTCTTGCCCATTTGCTAGTGCTTTTCTGAGGCACTCTCTCATTTTCCCAAAGTCAGCCCTCCTAAAGTCCAGTACTCTTGTTTTTGTATGGCTTGACTCTATGGCTGTGTTTATTGTGAACCACATTGTTTGGTGGTCACTTGTTCCTAGATGGCTACCCACTTCTAAATCTGAGATCCTTTCTCCTTCCCCATATGAGAATACTTGGTCTAAGATTGCTCCCTCCTGAGAGGGTTCCAACACTAGCTGTCTGAGGCATGCCCCCTGTAGGGCATCAAGAATGACCCTGCTCTTGGATGTGCCTGCAGCAAAGGTACTCCAGTTAACATCTGGCATATTCAGGTCCCCCATCAACAATATCTCCCCTTTTTCTGCCGTTTTAAGGATGCCTTCTATCATCTCCTTGTACATTTTCTCCCCCTGAGATGGGGGTCTGTAAACAACCCCCATGCAGATTGTGGTGCCATTTCCTGTCTCCAAAGTGACCCATAGTGACTCATCAACTTCCTGTTTACTCTTTAGTTCTGTTGCTTTAATCCCTTCCCTTATATAGACAGCTACTCCTTCTCCTCTTTTACCCACCCTGTCCCTTCTGTAGATTGTGTATCCTAGTATGTTGACATCCCAGTCATGAGATACTATAAAAATCTATTGCTAAAGTTGTTCAATTTCTCGCTGTAAATGAGCTCGCATTTTGTGGTGACGATAAAGAAATGTCTGAAGGACTACTTATCAGAATGTTTCAGTATACCTTGAAAAAGGATTCCAAACTCGCAAACCTTCATGAGTGAATGCCAAAAAATGCAACATATTTGTCTCCAGACATGCAAAATGAAATTATTGAGACTATGGTACAGCTAGTAAAGGAAAGTGTGGCTGAAGACAAACAAAATGCCAATGTAGGCTGGTACACTTTACTTAAGGATGGAACCAAAGACTCTAAAAACACTGAAAATATTTCCATTGGAATCAGATTAGAAAAGGAAGTTGAAGTAAATGAGTCCTTGTTAGATATGCCATCTCTTGGTCCTGATCAGTTGGACTCCAAATCGATGGCTGATAAATTATTAAGTAGCTTGTCAGATGTTAAACTTGGCACCAACAAGATGCTATCTCAGTGCTATGATGGCGCAAATGTTATAAAAGGAAAAAAAGGTGGTGTTCAAGCACATATACAATGTAAGCTGGGCCACAAAATTCCATATATTCATTGCTACAATCACCGCGTACATTTGGTGATTATTCACATGATATCAATTCCTATCCTCAGTCAATATTTCGACAAATGCGTTTCCTTTTACGTATTTTTTCGTCTGCCAAGTGTCTGCAGTATACCAGGGCAGGCATCTGAAGCATCTTATCGAGCTGAGATGGTCAGGACACTTTGAAATGACAAAGATCATCATTCTGGAATACAAAGAAATTGTGGAGACTTTAAAGAAAATTTCATCAAGCACTGACATGGAAGGCGATTTGGTCACTGAAGCCAGGGGATATCTGGCTACTGTTCTGCATATCAGATTCACATTTTCTGCCATTCTGATGAACTTGATTCTCGGAATTATTCAACCTGCTGATAAAATATTTCAATTGTGCAGGACAGAACTGATGTCTGCAATGGGACTGATTGACACAGTGTACCAGGAAATTTCTAATATCAGGGAAAATGACAAATTTGATGAATGTAAAGTTAAGGCAGAATCACTGCTTGATAAGGACTCAAGTCTATCATCACCCAGATCAATCAAACCCAAAAGACCTTGCAAAAGGCCTTCATGAATAGTGGATTCCATAGTCACATAGACTTTGGGCCAAGGAAGGGGAGAGGAAGATATTAAAATTAAAATTCACAATGGGGGGGTATTAACGACAACAAAAATGGAAAGGGACCTGGGGGTAGTCATATCAGATGACCTAAAGGAAGGCAAGCAATGTGAGAAGGCTGTAAGGAGGGCTGGGGGATACTGGGATGCACAGAGAGAGGCATCACCAGTAGAAAACAGGACGTTGTTATCCCTCTGTACAGACAGTTGGTGAGACCCCATCTTCACAAGGACATAGACAGGATGGAGGCAGTCCAGAGGAGGGCAACTAAAATGGTGCAGGGTCTGTACCAGAAGCCATACAAAGAGAGACTATAAAAGCGTAATATTTATACCATTGAGGAAAGGAGGGAGCGGGGGGACATGACAGAAACTTTCAAGTAGGAGAGTCACGTGATGCAGAGCACTGAGTAGCTGCTTTCTCCAAGTGCTCCGACCAACCTTCCTCCAAAACAGCTCAGAATCTCGTTGCAGCTTCCTTTAAAGGAACTTTTATAGCTCTAACAACTCGGAAGACCCTACAAACGTGGCTGGGGACCTAATGGATACAGAAATGCGTAAAGCCCCTCCAAAACATACCCTGCCTGCGACTCCCGAGAAGGCCACGAAAGTCCAGGGCCTCAATTTCTCACCACTCGCAGAGCTCCGTGTCAGGGCTTCAGAAGAAGAACCCCTTACTTTAACCAGATTTCTAGAAGAGTTTCGCCCTTTTAAAACGGAGATGCAGGAAATGGCGGGCGAAATTAAAAGTGTTACCCGTGCGCTCGAAGATCTAGCTCAGAGGACCTCGGAAAATGAAGTAAGAATACGGTCCCTGGAAGGGAACAATGAAAGAATGGACCCTGTGGTGAACCAGATGAAACAACGAATTGCTAAGCTTGAGCTGAAAGTGGAGGATCTGGAAGGAAGGAGTCGCCACAATAATGCGGTGATTATCGGACTACCTGAGAGGGAGGAAGGTTCAGACCCAATCAAATTCGTTCAGAAATTGGTAGAAAAAATAGCGGATCCTTCACCATTCGGACCCTCATATACCATAGAAAGGGCTCACCGTGCCTTGCGCCCATTACCTCCACCCACTGCACCGCCACGTACCCTAATATTCCGGTTCCTTAATTATCAGGAGAGGCAGTTATTCCTATCAAAAACCAGAGAAGCCAAGGAATTACACTGGGAAGAAGCTAAGATCTGGGTAGCACAAGATTTACCTTTATCTGTCCGGCAAAAAAGAGCTGCCTTCCACCCACTGGTCAACAAATTAATAGCGGCTGATATTAAATTTAGAATGGGTTATCCGGTGAAATTTCAGGTACAGATAGCGGGAGAATGGAAATCGTATGAAACCGTGGAAGCTGCAATGTCTGCTCTGCAAACCGCATTCCCCAACCTTTTCAAAGATCCCTGAAATGTTCGGAAGGATCAAAGCAGTATAAGGGGCACATGGTGTTTGCCCTGGGTTCATGGCTGATCTTTTGGTTGGTGTTCCTGCAGGGGGACTTGCAAACTACCTAATATAACTGTGTAGTCAACAGTTGCGCTGAGGTTAACGCGATCCAGTCCCAAGAAGCGGCTGAATTATCTTGGCTCAAAGGTCAAATGCTGGCTTTCGTTTTACCACGGTGGTGCTTTGTTTTCGGGAGTAAGGTCTGCTCAAGTTATAACAATAGGCTTATTTGTCCCTTGATTTCACGGAGAAGAAGGGAAGGACAGGAGAGTTCCTATTATTTGACATATTTAGCTGGCAAAGTTACAAAATTCACGTTTGTTAATGTTTTAACTTTAACCAGAAGATGGTATTTTAATTTAAATGATCTGCCACAAGAGGGAGCCAGAGACTGTTTGTATGCTATAACACAGCACATCTGTGAGGGACTTATTTTGATTCAAGTTTAAGTAAATACAGTTTTTCTCATAATTAAAGGGTTGAATTAATAGGGGCAGTTGCCCAAGAGGCGAAAGCATTTATAGACATTTGCAGAGTAAAGTCTTGGGTTATAATGCTACATTAGTTCACCAGCATGGGTTGGTACAATATTGTTTTACATAGGTTTCTATTTAACTGGGTAGCACAATTCATCGCAATTACATGGTGAATGATACATGCTTCAGGTTAACACATTTCAAAGGTTCCTATAGGATCCTGTTTGATTTAATGAGATGTTTAAAGTAGGTAAATGTGGTTAAACGTTGTAACATTAGGCAGATAACAAATATAGCGGGTTGCCGATTGGTCGATTATGAGTTACTGTGATGGAGGAAGGGTGGGAGGGGTGGTGGAGAGTGGGCTATGTGTACTGTTGTCATGGGCCACGATAGTAGGGGTGGGTTGGGGGAAGGTTTTTGTGACCGCTGGGGCTATCCGGGTGGGGGGGTGGAGGATAGAGGGGCTTGGGTGGATATTTTATATGGGGTTTTATTGTGTTTGGGAGTTTGGGGAGGGCACAAGACCTCAGGTTCCAAAGTTTGGTATACCGAAGTGGGTTGTGTACATCATGATATTGGCTAATGTGAAGAATCATGGCATCGAATAAGATTTTTAAATTCCTTAGCTGGAATGTCAAGGGGGCACGACTTAAGTCCAAACAGTACAGGATCCTGAAGCATGTAGAGGTTGTAAAGGCAAATTTTGTGTTCTTACAGGAAGCATCTACTCCACACAGAGAATAACAGTATGAGGCAATTACAAATAGGGATGGTCTTCCTCTCAGGGTAATACTAAAGCAGGGTGTTATGGATATTAGTGCACAGGTCGGGTTCCCTAATTTCCCTACAAGTGATCCAGGACAATGAGAGTAGATATGTTCTTGTCAAAGGCAAGCTGCATAACACAGAGATCCTAATAGGATCTGTCTACGGTCCCAATGTTGACAAGCAGGATTTTGCTGTAAAGCTACTGAAAGCACTTACACCGTTCAACCAACTCCCCATGATTTTAGGGGGAGACCTCAACCTGGCCCTAGACCCCTTAATGGATAGGTCCAGACATTCCCAAATGGGCCCTACCCCTGCCCTAAGAGCTTTGAGGGAATTAGTGGATCACCTTGGTTTAGCAGACTTATGGAGAGTGCTCCATCCAAAATCTAGGGAATACACTTTTATCTTTCAAGCTCACGGTACAGCATCCCGCATTGACTACATATTGCTTTCCCGAACTCTTCTCCCAGGGGTAGTGGACTCAGCAATTGTGGTGGGACCTCCTTCAGATCATGCCACAGTGTCAGCCTCAATATCCTTTTCGTCTCTGCCCAAAAGAGGTAATAGGTGGAAAATAAATAATCAGATTTTGAGACAACCTAAGGCGGCCCAATTCATTTCAACACAAATAGACGAGTTTATTATAAATAACCTGAAAGATAATGTCCAACCAGATATGTTTTGGGGGGCATTCAATGCCTTTATAAGGGGCATCTTAATTAGCCAGGCCGTTGAAAAGAAAAGGGAGAAGGAACACATCATGTCGGACTTATTGGCCCGGATAAGGACCATGGAGTCCAACATGTTCCCCCACCCCCGGAAGGAAGATAAACTGGAGCTAGTTAAATTAAGAGATGTGTACCTTAATTTATTAGGGGAACAAGCGGAATTAGCTCTAATAAAAACTAGAGCCAATTACCTAGATCAAGGGGAAAAATGGGAAAGCTCCTGGCAAGGCATATCATGCAGTTAGAATCTTCCTGAATAATTTCTGGGATTCAATCTGAGGAAGATGGTGATATTAAAATCACCCCTGGAGAGATTGTTCAAGTATTCCGGAATTATTTTGAATCCCTGTACGGGGCTATGGAATCCCCTCCAGCCAATTCTGAGATACTTGCTTTTCTTGAAGACTTGGAGCTCCCCTCAATGGCAGAATCCGACCGGACATGTGTGATTGCCAATATAACCCAAGAGGAGATTGAGGTAGGTATTAAAAGCCTTCCGTTAGACAAAACACCGGGTCCGGTTGGATTCTCGTCCAATTTCTATAAAAAATTTTCTAAACAGTTAGCCCCACTGTTGCTTATGTTATTTCAACATATTCTCACTGGCCATGAGTTGGATAAGTCACTCTCCGAGGCGCTTATAGTTCTAATTCCAAAACCAAACAAACCTTCCGAAAAGCCAGCTAGCTACAGGCCTATCTCCCTGTTAAATTACGATATTAAAATTCTGGTGAAACTATTGGCAGAATGAATGAACAGGGTATTGCCTAAACTTATAGGTGCAGAGCAAGTTGGTTTTATGAAAGGCAGGTCCGCTGCCGATCATCTCAGGACGTTGGCCCATGTCTTCTCGGCCTCCGAGGAGAGCAACTCTCCCATGGTTTTGGTCTCCTTGGATGCCGAGAAGGCATTCGACAGGGTCCACTGGGGGTTTTTGTTAACCACAATGGGTAAATTTGGGTTTCCAGAGATGTTCTTAGAATGGATAGGCGCTCTGTACTCAAGTCCCACAGCCAGAATCACCTGCAATGGGGCCACATCGGACCCCTTTCCTCTATATGTAGGCACTAGACAGGGATGCCCCTTATCCCCCCTCATCTTTAATTTGTATTTGGAACCCCTTATCAGGCGCATAGTGCGTAACAGGGAGACAGATGGCATCAAAATACTGGATCAGGCCATATTAAGGTAACAGCATATGCAGACGACCTTTGGTATACATTTGAGGTCGAATACATCAGTCCCAGCTTTATTAGAGTCTATTCGGAATATAGTTGTTCTAGCTAATTATAAACTAAATCAGGATAAGACCGTGGTTTACCCCCTTAGTAAAAGCCTCTTCAAGCAAGAGATTACTGAGCTAGGTCTAGGGTGGAAATCTGACTCGTTCAAATATCTGGGTTTTACCCTGACGAGGAGCATGACACGGACACGCCAGTTGAATCTGGATTCCCTGGTGCATACCATTGATTTAGATCTCAAAAGATGGGCACAACTTTCACTTTCTTTATGGGGTAGGATAAATATAGTTAAGATGAATGTATTCCCTCGGCTTTTCTATCCCTTGAGTATGTTAAACATTTGGTTTCCACTTTCATGGTTTAAGAAGCTCCACGGGGCTAAAGCTAACTTTGTTTGGGGATATAAGAAAGCCAGGATGGCCTATCACAAACTGGCTGCGCCTAAACTACTCGGGGGATTAAGGTTACCACATTTTGCTCTTTATTTTTGGGCGGGTCAGGTTAATAAATATCTTAGATGGGTTCAGAATACGGACTTGCTTACGCAGACAACCTATGTACCCTTGAGGATAAAGTTTGAGGTAGCTCTTATCAAGAAATACGGTCTTGTCCCAGAGGCTTTAATTTATCTCAATCCAAAACTACTTCCCTCTCCTTTGAGGAAATCCCCGATAGGGGTTTCTCTATGGATCCATGCTCAGCTTTGTAGCTTTTTAAAATACGACCAGGTTAAGGATTGGTCCCAACCTATTTGGGGTAACCCGCGTTTTTTGATTGATAATAAACCTATCAGCCCCACCTGGCTGACCCTACCAGATAAATGTTGCCTGAAAGATTTCCTCAACGAGGAAGGACACGTATGTTCCTCATCGGAGATTCTGCACAAATTCAATCTGCCCTCCAAGGCGATTTTTAAAGTATATCAGCTTCGACACCTTTTACTCAAAAAAGTAGGTAGAAATCCAGTCCAGCCTCCACAGGTGGACTTTCATGAGTCCTTGGAATCCCTGGTAGGCCTCTCACAGGCAATTTCCAAAGTATACACTGTATTATTTAATTGGGCCTACTCCCAAAACCTTGCTCCATGCTCATATTGGGCCACAGTGTTTCCCGATGAAGATCTGAATTGGTCAGCCCTCTGGCAAGGTTGCCATAAATTCATCTGGCAGGACCAGTTAAGACTTATACAGTTTAAAATTCTCCACAACATTTACTACTCCCCTCAAAAACTTGCGAGTCTAAAATTGATAGCGGATCCCAAATGTAACAGATGTAATTCCGGAAACGGGGACCTGTTGCATATCTTCTGGAATTGCCCAAAAATAATCCCACTTTGGACAGATATTAAAAACAAGATAGATCCTTTGCTGGGTTTAGAAGACCTTTTACTCCTGAAATATGTCTGTGTGGATATGTTCCACACGGTTAAGAACAGGAAGTTCTATATGGCCCTGATCTCGATTACCCTGAAAAAAGTGGTCCTCAGACATTGGAAGGACTCTAGCATGATCAGTTACTCTGAATGGCTGAGGAACTTCTCTAGCCTAGGATTGAGAGGATGATAGTCGTCCTCCAAAATAAGAGTCCCAGGTTTGAGAAGATGGGGCCCTTTATACTATTTACTCACTGTAAGAGATATGGTACCCTCTGGGTTGAAATCAGTTTAAGGTCTTGTGCGGGAGGAGTGGGTGGAATGGGGGCGAGGGAATTTTGTTCTTTTGGGGGTTTATATTTCAGTTACTTTTTGGTTTTGTTTGTTGTTTTTCATTGGGGGGGGTATTGCAGAGAAGGACTCCTGTCAGTAATTGTAATACGTATCAATGTACTCCTTTATGTTTTATGTTTATAATTATGTTTCTTGCATGTATTCTCTGTAAAGAAAACTGGAATAAAGACTTAATGGCAAAAAAAAAAAAGAAAATTTCAGGTACCTCAAGGGACACAACAAAGTCCAGGAGGGTAGCATCTTTCAGAAAAAGAGATGTGCAAGAACAAGAGGGCACTATTTGAAGATAGAGGGGGGATGACTCAGGGGCAACATGAGGAAGTATTTTTTTCATCGAGAGGGTGGCAGATGCATGGAATGGCCTTACTGAGGAGGTCGTTGAGTCAAAAACAGTGGGGGAATTTAAGAATGCATGGGACAGACGTAAGGCAATTCTAGTGGGAGGTAGGAGGAAGTGGGCTGTTGGTAAAACTAGGATCTACAGCTTATCCAATAGGTGGGGAAATGGGCAAACTGGGTGGGCCAAGCAGTTCTTATCTGCCATCAAAGTCTATGGGTGCAATTCTATAAGCACCCCTATGCATTTCACAAGTTGTGACATGCAAGGGGTGAATTGCACAAAGGACCCTGCGCTCGATTCTGTAAGGGGCAGGGTTCCCACAGCTAAGTCCTGCGACTTGCAACATTTGTACAGTTATGCAACATGAAGGGCGTATCTGAGGTGCATGTCACAAGCCACAAACAATGGCCCATAGGGCGCATGTCTCCCCCATGTCCCTAAGCCTGAGAAGCCCCCCGGAGTTATCACCCCTCCCCCACCCTCAGTCCCCCAAGGTGTACACACTAAAGCCCCTCCGGGCAATCGCCCCTCCACCCCAGTTCCCTACTGTGCACATAATAAAGCCCCTCTGGGCAATCTCCCCACCCCGATCCCTATACAGATGTATCACTAGCCTGAGGGCAGATCGCGCCCCCACCCAAGCCCCCGACACCAGCCACTGGCACAAGGCTGTGCCCTGTAAATACTGTACAATGGTCCACTCTAATTAGTAATTCCTGGTAGTCTAATGGCCCCCAATCCCACCACCCAGCATTGCCAGACCACCCAGCACCCCCAACCCGTCCCCAGCCAAAGACCAGCACAGCCCACCTCTCACCACCACGGCCAGCCACCAACTGAGCACCGTAGGAGCGCGTACTGTATATATGCACAAGCTAGTACTAAACCAGAAAAAAACTAAAACCATGCTGTTTGCACACAACCAAAGCAAACTAAAAAATGCCCAACTGAAAATTCTGTCCAGCTCACTCCACCCCCTAGAACAGGTCTCATCTTATAAATACCTAGGGATCGCATTCGACCCTGCTCTCACTTTTCATGGCCACATCAGCACACTGGCAACCACGGTGAATGCACGAATTGGCCTCCTCTACCGACACAGGGACTGTTTACCCCCTGAAGCCCTGCATCTAGCCATCACCTCATCCGTTATGTCACTGGTCGACTACGGCCTATTGGTCTATGCCACCACCAACACCACTGCTCTCAACAAGACTAAAGTATCCATCAACAAAGCCTGCAGGCTCCTGCCAGGGGCTGATCGCATGACCCACACCTGTACCCTCTACGACCATGCCCAGATCTTCAACCTTAATGAAAGGCTCCAGTTCCAAGCATGCCTCATGGCCAAAAAATTCCTCCTTGGACAGACACTCCCTGGAGTGTCAGCCTCCTTGCCCCTAGCCACCTCCAAAGTTCATACACGCAGAACAGACACAATAACACTGGCCATCCCCAGGGTCAGGACTACGCTTGCCCAGAGATCATTGCCAGTCATGGCCTCTGCCTGGTATAACGCCCTACCATCCTCGGTCACTACCCACACCAAGCTTGGCCCTTTCAAAGTGGCCCTCAAGAATCACCTCTACACCACACGTACCTGCACCTGTCCTCCCTAGTCCTACTGCCATTTTCAAACCACAGACTAGTCGCTACTAAAGTGGGCCCACACCAAGACAAGGTCTAACCCAAGACTGCTCCACTTAATCCCACCAGGGCCCACTAACATGTCTCTGCTCTCTTGTTATTCTGCTTAGCTATCACTGTGTCTAAGCCTACACCACTGCATTGCAAAGGATGTATATAACCGATAAGATAATACTCTGTATAGGTACGCACCAATGTATTGTAATGCCTGCACTACTCCACTGCAAAGGATGTATGTAATGGCTTAGCACTGAAAAGGATTTATGTAACTGCTTAGCTAACACTCTGTATAGGTACTCATCGATGTATTATAATGTTTAATAATGTTTGTACAGCTACCGTCCATCTAGTTATGTAACGTTGTTTTTGCTGTACTACTGTCATGTCTGTATTTGTCATCTGATGAGGAGCCTTTGAAAATTAGTCTATGACTCAAAGGATTGTAATTCTGATATTCTAATTAATAAATTAATAAATATGCGCTCAATGAATCATTGAGCACGTATATACAGTACACACTCCTACAGAGCTCAGTCAGCGGTTGGCCATGGCGGTGAGAGGTGGGCTGTGCCAGTCGCTGGCTAGGGACGGGTCGGGGTGCTGGGTGGTCTGGCAATGCTGGGTGGGGGTGGGGCCACTAGACTACCAGGGATTACTAATTAGGAGTGAAGCATTGTACAGTATTCACAGGGCACATCCTTGTGCCGGCGGCTGGCATCAGGGCTTGGGCAACGGGCACGATCTGTCCTGTGGGGCTAGTGATACATCTGTATAGGGATTGGGATGGGGTCCGATAACCCAGAGGGACTTTACTATGTACACAGTGGGGGACTGGGGGCGTGGGGGTGATTGCCCGGAGGGGCTATGCTTACCACAGTGTTTGGGGACTCAGGGAAGGGGTCCTATAGCACTGAAGGGCACCTGCAGTGGGTGTGGGGGGTCCTCTAGCCCTGTGGGGTTGTCTAGTGGGGCATGGATGGGGCTGGGTGTTGGCACATATTGGTGGATCGGGGTCGTCGGTACACAACCCTGGTGGACGCATGTTACACCAGGTATTTGCTGGTGTAACCTTTCACTAATGTATGTCCACCAGGGTGTCTTCTAGAATAGTGTCATTGGAGACTTTGTTGCTGCCTTTCCAGAATAGGGTGCAACTGCTGATGTAAACCCCCTAGCACCATGTCGCAGGAGGTTTGGGGTGTAACTGGTGGCATAAGTCCACTTTGGCATAAGCGCTTTGAAGAATACCAAATGTCAGAATGCTAGCGATGCTTGCTTGCACCATGTTTTTGGTGCAGTCAAGTTACGCCAGATGTAACCTTTCGAAAATCTGGCCCTATGTTTGTATGTTTCAAGCTGCTTACTTTTCTATGATTGACCAAGTGTTGAGTGAAATGGATCTGAGATTCAAAAGCAATGATTGCTTATACTCTGTGGTCAGTTCTGTCTCAGCTTTAAAAGAGGACTACTTGTCACTAGATGCCCTCAAACTCCTTGAGAAACTTGGGATTGCACTTCCTTCAAAAGAGGAGATAATTGATGTGAACAGGTATCTGAAAAACAAGTCAACAGAGCGGTCAACCTCAGCTCTTCTAAAGGCACTATATTCTCAAAGAGAAGCATTTCCATCAACATATGGACTAATAGCTACTCTGGCAATGTTTGGTTGCTCTACTGCCATGTGTGAATCTTCATTTTCAACTCTGTCAAGGATTGATCAACCATACAGGCAAAGCATGCTTCAGAGACATCAAGCTAATTTAGCTTTCTTGCTTTTAAGAAAAAGTGGGCCATGAATATGGACATGGACAAATTCTTGCATCGCTTTTCTGAGAAGCCACATCGAATTCAGCTATTCTGACATCCTGACAAGCATATTTGGTTTCTGACAACTGCTCATCTTTAATTAAAGGTAAGTGCATCTTTTATAGACTGCTGATCTTTTAGGGAGTGGTCTTGTGTACACAGTGTTTTTCTGTGAAATATACTTTTCTCTATCTTCAAAGTTGTTAAACACATTAATATTTTTTAGCGAGACAACAAGACCTGTGGCATTATTGTGATGTGATACACATATAATACTTGCTCTGCCCCCCCAGGACCTCTTGGCCCCCCTGCTGTCAGAGTCTGGCTACAGGCCTGGGCCACCATCAATGTCCTGCAGTAGGGCATAGTTTTTAAACAGTGTAAGCTCTTCATAGGCACTTCAAGCATAGATGCCTTTTGCAATCCACTGGGCCTCCTGCAGTGAAACCCTGGGGTTGTTGGCATGCAGGTTGTGTTTTTGGTATAGCTTCCCCAAGACACCTCGAAACACCCAGTCTGACATCATCTCCTCTATGATGTCCCAGGCACGTTCTGGCAGGTAGGGATAATCATTATAGGGGAACTCCTGCTGAACATGACGTCACACATGCCTCTCTGCCTGTGATCACTCTGGCAAGCTGTAAATGGTCATTCTCAGGTCCTGCCCTTGGGGGGGGGTGAGCCACACTCTATTTTGGTATTCCCACTTCTGCCACTGACGCTCTTCACCCAGCCCCTGTTGATCTCTAGGCCAGGGATGAGGGGGCACCATTACCTGCAGGGTCCTTGGGGGCGACATCACCACCTTGCATAGGGGGATGCTTAATCCCTCTCTGAGTCCCATTCATCCTCCCCCTCACTCTCCACACACTGGCCTCCTGGTCTCCAGGTTGCGCACTCTTCAACTATTCCACTGGTGGACTCTGTAGTGGGTGTGAGTTGGTTGATTGACCAGAGAGTGCAGCTTCAGTAGTCTCACCTGTGGACACAGGCTGTGGGGCTTAAATAGTCTCTGAAGGCTCAGCTTGGGACACTTCATTCCTCAGTCTATCTGGGCCAAAATCTGCTGGGGTCAACAACCTGGTTTGGGGTTCATCCCTCAGAAATGACTGGCTCCTTCAACTACCACAGCCCAATGCTTTACTGGATGCTTGACTCTTCTGGGGGGGTGGACTCTTGCTTGCCTCCCAATGCAGTAGACTCAGGGATGTCAGTGGGATCCATACAAGCAGCGAGGTCCTCCCAACCTCCTAAGCTAGTGTCATCAGAAGTCAGGAAGGTGGTGGATTGACTGGGTCCAAAATCAGACAAGCTGGTACCTCGGTATATAGCACACACACGGAGCAGTGCCACTCCAGAGCCCTTATTGTGGCACAGGGCACACGCTGCAGGCATACGCTCAGGCACAGTCTACGCCCCCACCTGCTCTCACATCCATTTGAACATTTCCACTAGCTCCCACAAAGATTTGAACATTTTGAAAGGCATGATGACATCAGATGCTGACGGCGCTTGTGCCATTTTGATGCAAAACATCTCACACAGTCCAATAGGCAAAACCAAGATAGCAGTAACAGTAACCAAATCCACTGCAATCACCAACTTGCATGGTGCTCCCCATTCCAAAACACAAGCATGGAGCAGCAGAAAATGTGAGCTCCACCCCACAAAAGCTAATCAGTCCACTCAGTAAGTCTTGTGCCAGCCCATTTGCATGGGACTTACATGGGCCAGGCATGAGATCCCTATCCAGCAGACCCTCTGGTGCACCACAAAGCACGAATATTCTCAGTTCACAGTGCCATGTTAGTTGTGCAGCAGTTCAATATAAAACATCCAAATCATTGAACAACTTCACCCAGAAACATTTTTGGGATCCAGGCAGGCCACAAGCACCGCTAAAACAACATCCCGGATGAGCCCCCATTTTGCAGCCCACCCCCTCCCTGGTGTCTAGGGGCATATTGATGGTCACAGTCTGTGGGGAAGGGGTAGCCACTGCAGAAACATCCCAAGATTGACTTACATTTGCCAGGTCCTTACAGGCAGGGTGCACCTGGGCCCCCTAGTGCTGAGTTAGGAGGAAAAACTGTGGTTAGTAGCATTAACAGTCTATTAAAGAACAGAGGCAACTCTTTCTTCAAAGTAAAACAATGGGATCTTATTTTAATGGAACATGTTGCCACTCCATGGAGCAATTAATTATACATGGGGGAGAACATATCACACTGGACTGTTATGGTCACATAATCACTGGAGTACTCTATGTCTCTTCACACAAAGTCTATTTCACGTGTAACACCCCCCCCCCATTTGAGGGGGGCTTACCAGTAATGCCTCCAGGTGTCTCCCGCTGCGTCCCTGGCACCCCGCTACCTCTGCGGCTCCTTCTGCCATCCTTCCTGCTGCCCAGTGCTTCTCTGTTCAATTAAGCCCTGCAGGGCTCATGAAGCAAAATGCGAGCGGATGGTAAGCTTGCACAGCCGCAGCTCTCATGCTCATGCAGGAACCCCTGCGCACATCGGACCGCTGTTGCGGTCAGATAGTTTGGGGGGTGTTTCTCTAGTTCCCGGTGCCCAGGCTAAGTTAAATAGGCACTGGGGACACAAGCTAAACAGGGTGAAATATATTTTAAATAAATAAATCGGCAGCCACCGTAAGCGCCACCTCCAGAGCACCAGATCACAACGAGAAAGGTCAAGGGGCAAATGTTACGGCACAGAAGAGCCCTTATGAATATTAATGAGCTGCTGTGTGTTTTCTGAGGATAGTGTGTTACGGGAGCTGCTACTCCTCTGGAGAAGTGGTTATTTATTCAAAAGTGGACTTGCTTGCAAGATAGCTGTTGGGGCTATAGTACAGTGGGGAATTTAAATAAAATTAAAGTTAATCCTGGCTGCACCAGAACTTGATGTGTGGGGACAGGAAATTAGACTGCTGTGAAAACTGTGCACAGCCACCATTTTAGCAGCTAATAACCAATCGGAAGCCAGGCTTTAACAAAAGAGCTTCTGGGGATCTGCCAGAGACTTATGGGGGATTTACTGGGACAAATTCTAGACGCCAAAACACCAGCCAATGAATATCTGGGAACTGTTTAAGACAGATTTGACAGCGAGTAAGAGCTTTGGAACTCTGCCCCATATACAAGGGGGCTCTTGCTTAAAAAGGTCAGATTTGGAGAGACAGCCCAAGTGCTAATGTGTGCGCCTCTGGGGAGCTTCTCAGCTCTCAGGGGTTAGGCCTGCCTTGCCTAGACTTTTTCAGTCGTCAGACCGTGGGTCCAAATTGTTCCAATCTGGGTAGCTGCTGCCTGCAGCTGCAGGTAATCTGATTCCATAAGCCTAAGAAGAGAAGATCAGATTGCATCCTGCCTGGAAGGACCAGAAAGGACCGAGTTTATTTTACATATAAATGTGCGTGAGTTGTTCAAAGTACTGAGCTGCCAAGTACTTCAAAAACGTTCATGTTTCGTGTTTTCCTCAGCCTGATTTATGTTGTTTTGCCAGCCTGAAGACCAGCATCATCGACAAGGACCACAAGGAACCTCACCTCCATCTGTATCCAACTGTGTCTACAGGTCTTATTTCATCAGAGAATCGCCTGGTCTAGGGTAGAGTGAGTAAACATCAGGGTAGCTCCCTGCAACAAAGCTTAAATTAAAGTGTGTCATCTGATTTAATTTTGGGTTGCTAATTGTTTTGGACTGGGCCATACGGCTCCGGATTACAAATTGTGGGTAAAGTGCATATTGTGTTTTCTTCCCAAGGGCCCCAACAACAGCTGCAATGCCAGCCTACCCTGGGCAACGCTTCAGGCTAGCCTGTATGATACCTGGGTACACCTGGAGTGACTGTATTAGAGGGACTCTTAGGCATGCATGTTTACCTCCAACTAAACCAGATACTGAATCACTCACCAGATTTCTATCTCTTCTTTCTATCTCTTGGGCAGTCGCATACCTAAAATTAAGCCAGGCATATTCCCTGTAGACATGTTTATACACCTGGCTCAGAGGCTCCTCCTGCTATCTGGTGATATTGAATCTAACCCTGGTCCCAAACTCTGCACCCCACTCTCTACCTCAACTAGCACTAAAAAAGGCCTGGTACTAGCCCATATGAACATTAGAAGCCTCCTGAGTCACCTGGCTAAACTTGAAGCCTGGGCTAAGTTGGTGGATCCTGACATACTATGCCTCACCGAAACCTGGTTGAAACCTACTGTATCCGATACCTCCTGCCCTCTACCTGGGTATAATATTCTTCGGCGAGATCGATCTGGGTCCAAGCGGGGGGGTGTGGTCGCTATTTACTATAAAAGACATCTGTCTCTTAGAGTCCTACCTAACCCTGATTCCCTCATGCTATGTGAAGCGCTGCATGCAACCCTGACACTCGGGTCGAAACACCTACATATCGTTTGTGTGTATAACCCGCCAACCAGTGGACTGAACGGTCTCCAGAACCTACTGCAGTACGTTTCTCAAAATGTAAAAACAAATGAAACACTCCTCCTCGGTGACTTGAACCTGAACTGGCTGGGCCCACATCACAATCTCCTTGCATCTTTGATCCAGAAGCACAATTTTCACCAACTTATAACTATCTGCACTAGAACCACGTCTTCACTATCAGGGTCGTTACTGAACTGAATCCTTACAAATAGACGGATCATGTTTCCAAAGCTACCGTCCTGGCTGACTCACTTACAGATCACTCCTGCTTGACTCTGTCACTGGCACTCCTGCCCACCCCTGCTCCTCAACCACGACTGATTACCTTCACGAACTATGCTGCCCTCGATACACAAGCTTCTTATCTGACATATCTGACATAGACTGGACTGACGTTTTCTCCACCTCCAATGTTGACACTGCCCTTAACATATTTCTCACCAGGTTTGGCGAAGTACAAAAGAAACACCTCCCAAAGGTAAAAAGAAGAGTCAGAGGTCAGCAGTCAAGATGGCTAAATAAAGAACTCCTATGTAAGTTAAAAGTCCGAGATAAGCAATGGAAACAATACAAAAAATCTGGGCTCCCCCTGGATCTTATCCTGTACAAAGCAGTATAGAAATGATTGCAAAGGCGCATCAGGCAGGCTAAAAGCATATACTGTCAAAACCTGCTGACTAACTCCTCCAATGACCCTCAAAATTTTGGAGCCACATTAAACTTTTTAGGATCTACGCAGCTGTCACCCCTCAGAAATGGTCCTGCAAGGTGTCCACTGTAATGACTCCTTCACTATTGCAAACGCATTTAACCAAGCAGTTTTCGACCTATCTGCCTACACAGCTTCCCTTCAATCTCCTGCTACACAACTGAACTCAACATTCCCTGGCGATTCACCTACCTCATCTAAACCATTCTACTCAAAGCGTCACCAGGCATCAAGTCTTCAAGCTGCTCAAGGCTATCTCTGACAATACCAGCCCGGCTCTGATGGAATGGAACCCCGTCTATTAAAGATGGCTGCTCACCTCATATCTGGACCTATAGCTAGAATCTTCACCCTATCCCTCTCCAATGGCTCTGTCCCTGAAATCTGGAAGGCCAGAATTACTCCCGTGTTTAAAAAGGCAGCAAAATGACACGCTAACTACAGACCAATTGCTATACTATCAGTCCTTAGCAAGATCCTTGAGAAATTAGTCTCTATTCAAGTTACTAATTCGTTGAAAACTCAACTTACTCAATACAGCACAGCACGGCTTTTAGAAAACACCACAGCACCATGACTGCACTAGCAAAATTCTCCTCTGACATTCTTACCAACATGGACAAAGGGAGCTAACAGGGGCTGTTTTCATCAACCTCACTAAAGCGCCTCGACCTTGTTGACCATCCTTTACTACTTGCCTCCCTCAGAAATCTGGGCTTCTCCTACCCTGTCACTACCTGGTTCAGCAGCTACCTTGCCAACAGGACTCAAGCAGTGAAATTCAACTCGGCGATCTCTGACAGTGCTGTTATCAATATTGGCATCCCTCAGGGCTCCATTCTCGATCCTCCTCTTCTCACTATTTGTAAACAATCTCCCTGATGTAGTAACCTCTGGCCACTCACTACTTTATGCTGATGACCTGGTCATCTATGCCCACTGACAATATCACCAACCTGAATGCTGCCTCACCACAGACTTCCACTTGGTGCAGCGCTGGTACACACCCAACTTCGTCCTTAACTCCAATAAAACTAAAGCCATGCTATTTGGATCCCCACACAAATTAAGAACCTGCTCTTCTTCTCTCTCTGTGCCTGACATTAATGGTAACCCTCTGGAGTCTGTTAGCTCTTTTCGCTACTTGGGCATTCACCTTGACCAAAATCTTGACCTAAAGCTGCATCCAGGAAACTTGTAAATCTGTCAATTGTAAGCTGGGGTTGCTTACAGGACTAACTACCTGCTTACCCTGCCGCTAAACTGGCAATTGCTAGAGGAATCCTGTTGCCAACCCTCACCCACGGTGCTCCCATCCTAACCATGGCCAGCAAAACTGCTCTGCACCAATGGGACACCTTCAACAATGTTTGCAGGTATGCGGCAAGCACCGCGCCTGAAGCACCATTGTCAGCTATACAAAGACCTGGGCTGGCTATCTCCTCCTCCACCAGGCAATATACCTCTGCAACCTTTCGGACACCATCATCAGAGCATCAAAGCCAGCTGAGCTCTCAAACTACTCCAACCGGTTATACCTTCAAGGGACCTTAGATCCTCTGACAAGTCCTTATTGAATATTCTCTCTGTCAAGACAAAAAGGGCTCGGAGCCTTCAGTTATGCTGCCCCTCACTTTTGGAACTTGCTGCCCCAGGGACTAAGAAATGCTCCTTCTCACGATGCATTTAAGCACAATCTCAGAGCTTTCCTTACCTCGATGGACAAATGTGTTTGTTTTGATCCCTCTTGAATCCCATGCTCCTAACCTGTTCTCCTCCCCTCCCCTATTATGTATTATAGGCACTTGCGCTTTTTTTACTCTTGGTTGTTTTTTGCGTTTATGTTTCATGTTTGTTGATACTGTATAACATTGTTGTTCTGATGCCAATTGTAAAGCTCTCTAATTACTGCCTAGTCACTTAGCTTGCCCTCGCTCCTGAGCTGTTTTCCACCTTCTTTCCTTATCCTGCACCCTCTGTTCCTGCACTTACTTTCCCAGCCCCGCCTCTTCCCTTCCCACTTAGCCATTTCTCCAGTACCCCTGACATTACCCCTCCCTTTTCCTGCCCCTCCCTCTCCTGCTCTTTGCCACTCACTCCCCTCTAACCGCCTCTCCCCTCTCTCTGTCTTTTCGTTCCACGGCCCAGTAACAGGTTGCTACCTTGTACCGCTAATGCCATAACTGTCGCCACCCTTCCTACCTTTCTTTCACCTTTCTGCCCCACCCCTACCAGCTTCCCTCCTTCTTTATTCTTCCCTCTTCTCCCTATGCTCAGTCCTCACCCCTCCCTCTCCTATTTTATCCGCCTCCCACCAGTTTGCGTGACTCCCTCTCTCTCCTGCCATCTCGTAGTTCCACCGGCTCGGCGCAGGTTACTACTCTACCCGCCAATGCCGTTTTCACCGCCTCGCCTTGTCCTCCTCCCTCCTCCTTCTGCTCCGCCGCGCTCTTACTAGGTGCACTCTATCTCTCTACCCCACTCATTTCCTATCTGTTCCGTGCCCTTCATCCTTTTCCCCATACCCTGCCCTTCCCACCCTACCCTTCCCTCCCATTCCTTTAGTTCAAACCTCCTCACCGTGCACCTAGTCCCCCACCGCCTCCCCTGCACATCACCCTCTCCTCTCTATTTTTGCACCCATAGCTTCACTGTCCTGTTCCCACCTCTCCGCCTCTCTCGCCGACTCGGTTCCACCGTCCCTGCCACAGGTCATATCCTTCTCCCGCTAATGCCGCACTTGGCGCCTCAACCTCCCTCCTGTCCTCCCTTTTGCTATTCGCCCTACCACCCCTGTCTCCGCCTCCCGCCTCACCCTTACACCTGTCCCTACCACCTCTCCCTAGTTCTCAACAACTGAATACATGTAATTTTATCCTTATTGCTATGCTTGACTACACTGTGTGACTTTGTCCTTTGCAAATGTATCCTGCTCTGTGTAATTTCTTATGTATCCTGCAAATATATCCTGCTTTGTGTAATCTCTTATGTATCATTGTGTTCTGTAACTGTACCTCCCGGGTCGTGCCTGAAAATAGTCACTTGTTGGCTAGCGCACTTACCCGGTCAACAAAAACTAAATAAATAAATAAAAATAAAATAAATGTCTGCCCCTCCCTTGTTGACGTCCCCTCAATAAATCAGATCTACATCTGTTTGCATCTAAACTGGTTGTGATGTACCTCTGTGTGGAAAATACTGTGATATTGTTATTCATTGTTGCAGGCTTTATTTTACAGGGGGTCTCCTGAGCCACTGCAGCTGATCCAGCCCTGGTGGTAAGTGTGTCAAGTGTGGGGCTAACAGTGCATGCCTGTGGAAATTGTGATTGCATTATTGTTGACCAGTACAGGTCACTAGAGGGGCTAGAGGGGGGTATCAGTGTCCCGGATGGCTGTACCCAGAGCAGCTACGCTACCCTCAAACCCTTTTCACAAGCTCAGGCCCCTCAACCTGCAATTAGTCACACAGGCAGGGGCAGTATCCCTTGGGATAGTGCCACCTAGGGGTTACACACAGGGTGTGATCTAGACAACCACAAATTTTCAGGCAATACAGTTCATCTCAAAACAAAAATCAAAATGCTGCAGGGCTGCTTCCTCTCACAGTCCCGCATACCTACTTGTTCCTGTCATCTCAAGCACAGACTGTCTTCTCACCTCGTGGCCACTGCTCCACTGTCTCAAAAGGTAAGAATAATTCTCAGAGCAGGGAACACTAGTCTCTACCCTCGGGGCTATCATTCCCTCCTCCCAGCTGACAATTTTGTGATGCTTCGAGTGAGCAGCATCTCACTTCGGGGCCTCTGGCTCCCATCCTGCCTCTGGGCACACAGCTCACTGTGGGCGACGATCCCCATCAAGCATGGTAGCACATCCCCATCTTGTCTGTCACCACGTTGCTCTCCCTCGCACCCCACTCCTGCGGGCACCATAGACATGCAACCACCATCCTCCTACGGGATGGTTCTTTCATCCAGATTTCCCCGTGACTTGGGAATCCTTTGCAGTGGCTGCCACCAAGTTTTAACAGGGTGTTAGCTGTCCACCCCCATCCCGAAAGAAAACTACCATGCTGCTCAAGTAGGCAATCGGCACCTCTCCACCTGTGCCAACCCACTCTCTCCCTCTCCAGATTTTTTTCTCTCTTCCCGCACTCTCCTTTATATCACCTGGGCCCACCCCTAGGGTACTCCCATGATGCCAGCAGTCCCCCAAGGCGGCAAAAACTATTAACTCTTACAGGTCTTGGGACAAAATGTCCCAACCACTTATCCCAACCTGTGCACATTTCAATGCACTATAATGATGCCCCTATTCCGCTGTGTGTGTGGGGGGAGGTTACACTTGTAAAGTGTTAGACAATGCTGAAAAATGTTGTTGAATACTGCAAGTTACATGCTGATTTTTTGCAGCAACACTTGTACCAGGAGTTTGCAAATTGTCTAAAGCCTATTGTGGTGGAGGGCTTCTGGTGTTATGAATAACAGTAGTTCTATTTACTGATACTGAAGGAGTGAAGGATGAGGACTGGTCATCTTCATTTACATTGGTGATAGGGGAAAAATTGTCTGGAACAATATTATCATCGTTATCACCACCTTCAGCACCTCTACAGTCTTCAACCTCACCATGAACATTGTCTATTTCCAGTACATTAGATTCATGTTCAGATGCAACCAACTTGACTTCATCATCATCATAATCACTCAAAGAATGATAACTGGCTATCTCTGTTGTCACTGCAGACTCATACCTCTCAACTGTCCCTTATTATGAGGGACATCCCTCATGTTACTCCTCAAATGTCCTCTGTGCCTCAGCCGTCCTTCATAGAGAAGGTGTTGCCCACATAAAGTAAGTGCTTTAAATTCAGACAGCACAGCATAAGGTCCTTATTTCTAAGATGCCAAATTAAATACAAACATTTTACAAGCACACACAATGGTCTCCACAACTTTCTGAGCTTGTATCTCCATATTTGCAGATGTGTCCCTCATTATGCGGGTCAATGCCCCTCATTTTGAGTATCAGTGTCCCTCATTCCAGTCACAAAAGGTTGAGAGGTTTGACTGCAGTATTTCTGGTAGTTTGCTGCTACCAAGCTTTTACACAACCTGTTGGGTTTTTTCATCTGAAATAATATATTTTTCTGCAGTGTAAACAGCCTCTTGGGCTTAACTGTATGAACAGGTCTTGTTCAGGTTACATTAGTTGGAGTTACGAGGTGGTTGCTTTCCTCAGAGCTAGAAAATGCATTGTTCTGGGGACATTTTTGGCCAACTTTTCTGAGTCTGTTGTTGTGCAGTATTATTACTGTATTACTTGAACAAAAATGATTTCTCACTGGAGAGATTAAGCGCGGTTAAACAGCCTTAAATGAGAGCACAGTTGCCGTCGCTTCTGGGACAACGAGACAGTGGCACTACAATGGGCTCAGATCAGAGATATTTTATTTAACAAGAAGAAAAAAATGTTTTCACTGGGGAGATTAAGCACAGTGAAACAGCCTCAAGTCAGAGCACAGCTGCCGTCACTTCTGGGACAAGGAGACAGTGATACTACAATGGGCTCAGAAATATTTTGACTACAAGAAAATGTTTCTCACTGGGGAGATTCAGCATAGTAAAACAGCTTTAAGTCAGAGCACGGGTGCTGTCACTTCTGGGACAATGAGACAGTGGCACCACAATGGGCTCAGAAATATTTATTTGACTACATAAAGAAAATGTTTCTCACTGGGGAGATAAAGTATAATACAACCTCAAGCCAGATCATGGGTGCTATCACTTCTGGGACAATGAGACAGTGGCACTACAATGGGCTCAGAAATATTTATTTGACTACATGAAAAAAAATGTTTCTCACTGGGGAGATAAAGCATAATACAACCTCAAGCCAGATCATGGGTGCTGTCATTTCTGGGTCCATAAGACAGTGCCATTACAATTGGCTCAGAAATATTTTGACTATAAGACAAAAAATGTTTCGCACTTTTATTTTTTGGGGGGAGGGGATTCAGCCAGCAAAAAGGTTTTATCTAATAATAATGGTCAATATTTTGCCTTAGTTAAAAATAATGAAATAATGAAATATTTTGCCTCTGGTGGTCAGAGGCAGCCCCTGCCAGTACACTACCCCTCCAGGTCCAACGACTGTTACTGGTGCTGGTCTCCACTACTGCCACACCAATACCACCTGGCCTTAAACAACTTTTATTTTTTATTTTTTTTTATCGGGTGAGACTCCTCCAGCAAGAATTTTTTTTATTTGCCTCTGGGGATCAGAGGCAGTCCTTGGCCCTAACAGCCCACTCCTTCCCCTACCCACAACACCTGCTTTAGTTTTATTTTAGTTCTCCGGTGTTCTGTTGCCTAATGTGCTTTCTAAGTTATTAAATTATTATTTATGTTTGCTCTGCTACTATGCTGTGCTCTCCTGCCTGCATGCCTGCCTGCCTGCCCTGAAAACTATTTATTTAAGATATTCCACAGTCCTTTCCTTCAGTGGTGATTCCATTAACTTTCCCATGACTGTTGTCAAGTTGACTGGCCTATAGCTGCCAGTTTCTTCCCCGCTACCACTTTTGAAGAGTGGGCCTACATCTGCCCTCCTTCAGTCCTCCAGAATCACTCCCATTTCCAATTAGCTGTTAAATAGGACCATCAGAGGTGCAGCCAGTACCTCCTTCAGCTCCCTCAATAACCTTGGATACACCCCATCTGGTCCCATTGTTTTGTCCACTTTCAGATTACATAGACCCTTCAGGACTGTCCTACGAAAATGGAGCAGTGTCCACCTCCCTCCCGCCACAGCTCCTCTTACTTTATTTGTGAGCCCTCCCCTTCTCCTTCCTCTGTGGAAACTGAACAAAAGTAGTTGTTCAGGATGTCTGCCTTTTCCTGGTCCATCTCTGCATAGTCTCCCCCCCACCCACACTTCCCTTTTTATGTTTCTTTGTGAGCGTGTGCGCAAGAAACATCTTGTGGTAGAACGACATTTTGGAGGAGTGTCAGGGACGAGTTCAATGCAGAGTACTCTACAGTGGGCTCGTCCCTGACAGACTAATGAGCATACAGCCAGACTGTGACACTAGTCAGAGTTTCACAGCTGGAAGCCATTCTCTAGTTGAAAGAAATGAAGTGCTCCAATGAGAGCACGTCATTACTTTCATTTGCATAAAAATAATTTCCATAAAGCCAGCCGGTGTCACGCCAAATACTGTCCAGCAAAGCACTGTACATGTTTCTTTTTTAATAAAGTGGATCTCATTTTAGCCTTAATTTTTAGTGGTATTTGACATGACACGGGCGAGTGGGTGCGGGGGGTCACTCAGCATCTCATAAATATGCTAGCCATTCAGGCAGAAAGCATATATTCCTTTTGGAAGACATACAGTACATTCAGAAATAGTACATTTGTTGCCAACCCCCCCACACTGTATTTCCTTTTTTTTTATATTTATTTTTATTGCTTTTCATATACAAAAAGTCATTCATCTCCATAATAAAAAAACATTTAGGGGTACCATAATTGATACATCATTTTACAAATGGTTAACCAAACCGGTAGTTTTTCACTTAATCCAAAACAGAAAATACATACTAATTTAATAGAGCTGATAGTCTCTCTCACAGGTTGTCTGTCAAAGCGATGAATCCGGCTCCTCCCATAAATCCAGTCCACTGTCAATTTCCTTCCAACCTTCCTCATAGGACAAAAGAGGGGTCTCATTCTGAAATAAAAAACACCCAGGGGCACCATCTAAGTTCAAATTGTGTGGATCTATTATTACACCTGGCTATTAAACACTCCATTCAATACAACTCTATCATTATTTTATCCTAGTCCTGAATTGTAGGAGGGTTACTCTTCCTACAAAGGCAAGTAATTGCCTTCTTAGCAGCCAGCAAATACGTGAACAGGAGAGAACCCTTTTGGGGTTGAAGTCGCTCTGGTGGGACTGACAGGAGGACCAGTTCTAGGGTAAGCACCGCTTCCACCCCCAGCAACTCAATCAGGGAATCTGCAATTTCCTGCCAATATGGCCTCAATGCTGGGCAAGCCCAAAACATATGAAGCTGATAATCCATCTGCTCTCCACAGTCTCTCCAGCAACAACCTATCGGAGGGGGGAGAAATGTTGCCAATTTTGCTGGTGTAGTAAAGAAGCAAGAACATGCCTTCCAGACAAATTCCCACCAATATGGAGCTAATAAAACTCCCATGGATTTGTGAGCGACTTCAACCAGTTCTCATGGGGTACTAGGTCTGGTAACTCCCTGTTCCAGGCCTCCAGTATTCCTCTGGTTGAGTCTGACAAATATTCCCCAAGACCCTTATATAGAAGCCCAGTTACATGTTGCCACACAAATCTCCGAAGGATAGTCATGAACATATTTAACAGAAGCAGCATGGGTTCCAGGAGGCGGTTCCTCTCGGGACCTTTGTGTATCAAAAAGGTCTGGACCTGCAGGTACCTAAAGTATTCTCTATTGGTCAATTCATGAATTGCCTATAGCTGTGAAAATGGAACAGTGCCTTTGGAGTCTAAAACCTGAAACATAAATGAGAGACCTCTCTGATGCCACCACTGGAAAGTGTAATCAATTCTAGCAGGTAAAAATTCAGTCTCAGACCTAAGAAACTGCAGAAAATATAAAACTGGGTTTAAGGGGGGGAGAGCTCTAATTTTATACTAGATCTGTAGTGTGTGTTATGTCCCCATATAGAAACCTTCTAATCTGGGTAGAGATGTAAGAGGAGCAAATATCACCTGTATAATATCTTGGAAGTCATTAAGTGAACACTCAATTTGTTTCCATATTGCATTACAAGTTGGGTTCAACTAGCTCAATATCATTCCTAGAACCTCCGCATAGGCATGATGAAGTATATTAGGGAGGTTTAAACCAACTTTATTTTTAGAAAGCTGGAGAATGGACCATCTGATGCAAGGCTTACGGCATGCCCAGAAAAATCTTGCTAACATTCTATTCCAGGAGGTAAAGTATGAGACCGGGGGAAATATGGGAATTGTCTGGAACAGGTATAACAATCTAGGTATGATATCAGTCCTAACGGTATCTATTCTAGCAAAAAGGGAAGACATAATTGTGCCCATCTGTGAAGGTCTGCCTCTAAATTTTGTGTTAGGGGTTCAGAGTTTATTAGGGTTAGATTCTGCAGCTTTTGGGGTAGATTTACTCCCAAATATTAAATTTTCGTGCTTCTCCATCTAAACCAGAGTAAATTCTTAAGGGCCTGGGAAAGGGTAAAGTTCAATGTCAGGGCCTCCATCTTAGACAAATTAATCTCATAACCCAACACTTTAGCAAAATCCCCTAGTATCCTCTATGTTGCCGGAGTGTCTGTTCTGGATCTAAGAGGGTAAGCAGAATGTCATCAGCATATAAGGCTAACTTATATTCTCCCTTCCCCACTCGAATACCACGTACATCCCCCGATATTCTCGATGCTATTGCCAGAGGCTCAATATATAGAGCAGAAAGAAGGGGGGAGAGGGGACAGCCTTGCCGAGTGTCCCTCTCCAAAACCAATGGGGTTGAAATGGTCCCATTAATCTTAATATATGCTGCGGGAGCGGTATATATGTTTCTCAATCAAGCAATCATCTCATCTGGAAAGCCAAATGAGGCCAAGACTCTCCACAGAAAACCCCAAACTACTCGATTGAAGGCCTTGAAGGCATCAAGGCCCACAAAGGTAGCTGGCAAAGACCTTTTATTAACATAATCTATAAGGTGAATAATTCTGCAGGTATTGTTGGAGGTCTGTCTAAATTTCAGAAAGCCTGTTTGATCCATATGGATCACTTCCATGAGCACATACCCCAAGCGGTGGACCCAAATTTCCATGTAAAATTTATAATCACAACTTAAGATTGAAATAGACCTGTATGAATCTACTGATTGGGGATCATTTCCTGATTTTAGGATTGCTGACAACACTGCAAAAGACCATGAAGCTGTGGGAGGGGTGCCCTCCTGTACCTCTAAAAATGTTCCTCATATGAGATGCAACAAATGGGGCAGAAAAGCCTTGTACCATTCAATGGGAAACCCATCTGGTCCTGGGCATTTCAATGTATTAGCTTTGGATAACACTCTTTTAATCTCTTCTTCTGATATAGGGCGTAATAGAGAATCCTACTGCCGTTGGGACAACTTCGGAATAGGGAGGGGGCCAAGAAAGCTTGTACCTGATCTTCAGAGAGGGGTGATGGGTCAGCATACAATGTTTTATAAAACTGCCGAAATACATCTAGTATTTTGGAAGCTGACCAGGCAAATCCCCTTGTCTGAGGATTTTTAATTTTAGGTATACAAGCCGCCTGCCAGAACCCTCTAAGACACTTTGCTAAATTTTTAGTCCCCTTAGGGCCTCCTTCATAGTAAAGTTTCTTCAGATACATACAGGCAGATTGGACCTTCTGATCCAGAATATCCTGCAGTTCTGACTTCGGGGAATGAATCTCCTCCCTTATGTCTACCCTTCCGCCTCGTCTCTCCCCCTGCTGCTGCAATTCCCATAATTGATTTTGTAACTGTTCAAATGAAGCTTCCCATTGCTTTTGCTTCCAAGAGGCATAGGCTATGAGTTTGCCTTGGACTACTGCCTTCAGGGTGCCCCAAATTAGTACCTAGGGCATTTCTGGGGATAGGTTATCCTGCATGATTTAGGGTATATGCTGTGTCATCTTATTTCAAAACTCCTGATCCTTAAATAATGAGAGATTTAGGTGCCATAAAGTAGATTTCCGGGGCTTCCCTATATCTATTTTTAACCGAAGGGGAGCATGATCCGACAGAAAACGAGCATTTAGAGATAGATCCCTTACCCAGTCTGCATGTTCTATAGAGACAAAAAAAGAATCCATTTGGAAGGATGTCTGCAATCTAGGGGGAAAGTATGTAAAGCCCCCCACTGACTAATAAAAATGCCACCATACATTTACCAACCCTAGAGCTGGTAGTTGAGCCTTGAGTAGCCTCTGGGTGGCTGTGACTTTATGTCTCTGGGAGTGAGATGTATCTAGTGAGGGAGATATTGTTACATTAAAATCTCCTCCTAATATTAGAATTGACCTTTTGTGATTCCACAAACTTATTAAAACAAGCATTTGGCAATGCCGAATGTTGTCTCGCTGGCATTGGCATTGGTAGTGCCGGAGTTAGAGATGCATAATAGGAATGGCAGTGAAGTATTAAAATGATGCCAACCCCACCCCCACCCTGTAGAGATCAACAGGCATTGGGGTGTGCCTTTGGGTCATCAGCTATAATGGTCATGCCATTTCGCCTCACCCTACCCTGTAGACACTGACAAGTGTTGTGGTGTGCTTTGGGGTCTTTGAGCGTTATACTTACCGCATTCCATAAGGAAATACACTGAGATGGGTGCAGCATAGGAGAATGGGGTGAACTTTGAGGCTGAACAGTGCAAGGCACACCATGATGCCTGTCACTGGCTGCAGAGTGGGGGTGGGGGTGGAATGGTGTGAACATTATAGCCGATGATCCCAAGTCACAACCCTGATGCCTGTCAGTCTCTACAGGGTGGGGTGCTACAATTGGAAACCCTAACACCGTAGGCGTGTGTTGGTATTTTCACTCCAAATTTTCAACACGGGCTTTTTGTGAACCCACCTCATGAAAAACAGCACTATCAGTTTGTTAACTGAAAGGTGGTTTTGCACAGCGGCTATGCCATTTGGTGACACAGGAATGAAAACACATGTTGGGCAGTGTGTGGAAAATTACAACTGTATTGTTCATGAGGAGATGTAAAAAAATGGCAACGTTGAAAATCTGGAGTGAAAATATGAAAAATTGGTGAATTTATGAGCATGCATAGAAACTGTGCAACACGTCCGTAACCCAATTATTTTTGGGATTTTTTTAACCACATCTTTAACATAGGCATTTTGGGACCTCCCCTCATGAACAGTGGCAGTGTGATTATGTTAATGTGTCTAAAACGTTGATTTCGCACAGTAACCACGCCATTGTGCGCAGGTGCAAAAACACATTTAGAGCAGGTTGTGAAAAATGACAGCTGTACTGTTCATAAGGAGGTGTAAGAAAATGGCGGTGTTAAAAATCTGGCATAAAAATATTGCAAATTTGCGAAGTTACAAGGGTGTGTGAAAACTGGGCAACTCATGCTTGTAACACAGTCATTTTATGGAATTTTGTCACCAAATTTTCAACATAGGCATTTTAGGACTTCTGCTCATGAACAGTGTCACCATCATTTCCTGAAACTGTCCCAAAAACTGATTTTGCTCAGCAACCGCGCTATTCTGCGCCGGTCATGCGAAAACACATTTCAGCCAGGATATGTAAAATGACAGCTGTACTGCTCATAAGAAGGTATGGAAAAATGCCAATTTTGAAAATCTGGAGTGAAAATATTACAAATTCACGAAGTTACAAGCGTCCGTGGAAACTGTGCAATGCACGCTCGTAAAGCAGCCATTTGGGGGAATTTTTCCAAATCTGCAACATATGCTTTTTGAGAGCCCCCCCATGAACAGTGGCACTGTCTTTTCATTAATCAGTCCCGAAAGGTGATTCTGCTTAGTGACTGCGAAATCCCTTTCGGGACTGAATAACGCCACGACTGTGACAGAATTCATGAGGAGGGGTCCCAATAACCCCATGTTGAAAATTTGGTGGCAAAATTTCCAAAAATACTCGAGATATGCACCAAAGTTGAAAAAACCCTATTTATGCCATTATACAGCTTACCAGCATTTCTTCAGTTCGCGGTCAGGTTTGAAGAGTGCAGACGTGTTCCCGGTCCAACGAAGATCGTTGTGCTGGACTCCAGAGTTAAGTATGGGGTGGGGGGTGTGGGAAGGCAGGGTGCACAGAGGGTGGGTGCAGGTTTCAGGAGGGGGAAAGGAGACCGCGAGGGACCATTTTCTTTGTTACAGGTTTAAAAAAAAAAAAACATTGCAGGATTTTTTTTTTTTTTTTACAGGGTATTTGGCATGGTGGGTGGGCCCCAGTATGCCACCCAACTGTTTTTTTTTGGGGATGCTGAGCTGATGGGGATTGGCACCCCATCGGCACATTCCAAAGGGGGAAATGAGCGAGGGATTGGGCACCCCCCTTAGCACACAACAAAAGCCGGGGGGAGACATTATGCTGATGGGGATTGGGCCCTCCATCAGCAAACAAAAACTGTTGGGGGGTGCATGATGCCAAGGGGGACTGGACACCCCCTCGGCATACATTGTAATTGGGAGGGGGTTATTATGCTGACGGGGAGTGGGCTCCCCCGTCAGCATTCTGATAGGAGGCGGCGGCAGTGTTGCCTGCATGTTGGGAGGCATGTTGTGGTCACGCTGCATGAGAGCTCCGCTCTCATTGCAGCTGACCTTTTGTTAGATCTGGTGGGCACATTCCAAATTGCTGATGTGGCACCTGCTTGCTGCCTGATTGAGGAATGAGGGACGCACCTACTGATGCGTGCCCTACATTCGCCCAACAGTGACCATGCCTCCAAATCTGCTACTACTGCAATATGTTGGCTGCACATGCACGAGTCAACATAAAAATGTCTCCGCCTCGAAGGGTGTCAAGCCAGAGGGAAGTACAGATTTACCAAGGTCATCTCTGTTCCCAACATCCTCCCCTGCATAATCACAAAGCATCCATTTGGGTGTACTGCATCCTGTTCTGCAACATAGGGCATTGAGGACAGGACCATAATTGCCACCCCTCTCCTCTTTCCGTTATTACAAGAGGAGGAGAATACAGAATACTGGCCCCCAGAAGACAACTTTAAATGCTCCCCCATGGAGAGATGGGTCTCCTGCAGATAAATCAAGTCCATCCCCGCCTCCATTTATACTAGAGGAGTCTAGATCGCTTTATTGGATTGTTGATCCCATTGATATTTAAGGATCATACTTTAATAATAATAATGAGCTTTATTTGTTTAAAGCGCAGTTCAAATAATATCAAAGTGCTTTTACAAAACACACAACAATAAGTAATTAAAACAGATTAAAATAGCAAAAGTCCACAAATTAATGCTCTGGTAAATGGTGTTACCGCCATTTTTGTTTCCTATCAATTTGACAATCCCCTTTTTTTCCTGTATCTACTCCCTCATCCAACTCTTTATCTACCTGTAAAGTATCTCTGCTTCTTTCCTTTTCCCCATAAAAATAGCAACATACCCCCTCTGGAATCTGGTTGGAGTTTAAAGAGAGAAATCCGTCCCAATTCTCACAATTAAATAATTTTTCCCAAAAGAAAAGCACGTTTTGATTTCTGCTTTGAAATATCCGGTAAACTAAGCAAAATTTTCCCTTATGGAGTAACTCTGTTCAACACATAATTCTGCGAAACCAGTAAGGCAACAGTGCCCTCTCAAAACAAAATGCAGACACAATATTACTGCATATTGAGTCCAGTAAAGTTCTTTCTTTTCAGGCTGTGCATACCAAATTAAAATATAATCTGCGACTTCCAAGGTGGGGGAGGTTAATAGCATCCCCCTTATACCTCCCAAGGAGACTGCACCATAAGGAAAAGTCCACCTGGGAGAGGAGGTAATTCCCAAGTTAGCTTCTCTCTGGGCCTCCTGGGAACCTAAATGTCCCAAAAGGAAAAATAGTGTTATGCAGGAAAAAACAACAAAAAGAAACAGGGATAGGGAAATCACCCTCATTAGTGGGTTCCCAAACCTAGCACTACTTTGTGCCTACCTCAGTGTTATATTTTATCACACTGTTTATTTTTTTGAAAGGGCCGGTCCCTTAAAACTAAATGAAAGGTCCTCCCAGGATTCCTAAACATCTCCGATATTGCTATGTGGTCAAATGACCAATAGATTCAACCCAAACATTATTTTCATTTTCTAGTAAACCAAAAAAGACCACCTGAATGTCCATTGTTAAGAAATTAAGTCTGTACAATTATTGCCCGCTTAATATTTAAGGAACTTGAATAAAGTTTGCTCAAAAGTCCTGAAAGGCCATTTGTATCTCCAAGTCTGAGAGCTGATGGGGCCTTAATCTATTGTTACAAATTTTTATAGTCTCCATCTTAATATATATTAGGCTGAAGGTTATCCCCAAGTCCAAGGGTGCCACATCGCTCCCTCGCTAGAGAGGATGCACAGCAGGGGGAGGGGGAAGGCCCAAGTCTCTGCTCTATCCTGACCAGACAAGTGGCTGCATCCTGCCCAGATTAATAGACGATCTTCAACAATGTGTGTCTTTTGCTAGAGTGAAGGCCAGGAGAGCAGGTAAACCTGGGGGACCCCCTAAAGGGAAATCATCCTCTACCCCCCCTTCAGTAAATGCACCTGAATGCCTGGCAAAGATTTAGCAGGATAACTCTCCTCAGTCAGGAGCCTGCCCTCCTCAGGTCTTCAGCAGGGAGCCAGTACATCTGTAGGCTGCCAATACTTGCTTCGGATCTCGGGAAGTGCTTTGCCCATCTTATGCCTTTTTAGAGATAGTTTGCCACCTTGGAGGATGCTGAAGAGCCCCCAGTGCAGCCTGGGAGTGATCCAGAAAATGCAGGCCCATGATGGTCAATTCCGCTCTGGCTTCCTGAGTGGTTTGGAACTCCTTCTTTCCTTCTGAGAAATTAACCACCAATCGAGATGGATAGAGAGTGCAGAATGTATACCCAGCAGCTTTGATTACAAGTAGCAGTGGGAGGTATGCTCTTCTGAGATGCATTGTCTTTGGAACGTAGTCGTGGTCGAGATAAAATCTCGTTTGCCTGTAAAAAACTTTTATTTTCCACCAGGCTGTTAAGAGGATTTGCTCTTTGGTTGCATAGTTATTGATGGAGCAAGTGGGAAGATTAGGGGTTGCAGGCTTCAGGGTAAGAACTCTGTGGACCTGCTCCAAATGCAGCTGTAATGTATCAAGTAATTCCACAGCTGTTCTCAAATGTACCTCTGTAAATTCTCTCTCATTGATCCCCTCAGAGCCCTCAGAGATACCATGTATACAAATATTCTTTCGACGGACCCTGTTCTCAGAGTCCTCCTGTCTGGCTTCCTCCTGCTTCTGTTGTTCTCCAAGTAATTGTACCTGCATTTTCCAGGTCATCTACCCTGTCCTCTGTAGCTGTATCCTGTCACTCCATATCATCCACTTTCTGCTCCAGTTGCATGGTATTGCAGCGGAGTTCCCCGTAGCGTTCCTTAACTTTGGCTCAAAAAGGACACCAGTTCCTTATATATGGTGTCAAGTTTTACTCTTTTATTTTTAAGCTTGGCCACTTTCAGAATACTTTTTGCTGAGCCACGACGGGAGTCTGCCAATGCCATTACCCATTGGGAACATGGTTTGGAGGCTTCCGAGTTGGAGCGGTCATTTATCTCCTCTATCCTCTTCTTCTTAAAGTCGGGACCAACTCCTGCAGCTTGTTTACTCTCTGACTCAACAGTAGAGCTAGTTTTGTTTAAAATCTATAGTAATTTTGGACTAGTCAGAGGGGATTTTACATGAAGGTCAGACAGAGCACACTGTTTAGGCTGCTATTCCTCAGAGGGTGGAACCAGAAGTCCCCCCTCTACTGTATTTCCAAGCGTACTGTGCGTATGCCTGCCAACAGCCAGTGGGAAGGATGACTCAGTGACCAAACTGACATAATTGGACTGAGCGCATGCCCCCCCCCAATGTGTACAGGCTTTGTGCTACACGTCAGTGAATTTAAGAGATTTCACAGTAATAAAAAGACCTTTTCACAGTCCCGTTCAATGAGGAAGATTCTGTTGATGAAAATCAAGCAGGAATTTGAGATCCCGGTACCAAACCTGCAGATATTCAGCCCATCCTGCTCAAGTACTAAGCTCCATCAGTTTTAAAGTGGCTCAGCCCCAATTTGTGTTTTGTCCCTTTTTTGTATTTCCTTTTTTTTTTCTCTGTCGCGCGTCACCTGGGTGTGCATGCCCTCTGTGACTGCTGTGCCCCCCCCCCCGAATCTCTGACCTGTTCAAAATCATTTATGGGCCATGCTTACATTGGCCCTGTTTGGGCTCAGCCTCTGTTAAACCTGCTACAGGTGAGCAACAGCAAGTGAGGAGTGAGCCGTGACCAATGAGGCAGCGCCAGCAAGCAAGAACTTTGGCAAAGCATCTGCGAGGACTCCAAGAGGAGGACATCCATCAGGCGCCAGCGGGCAGAGCATATGGCGAGGGAGTGACCAGGCCCAGTGGTGCAGCAGCATGACTTGAGGGAGCCAAGTGCTGAGGAAGTTATGTGTGACGCACAGAGCAGTGTGTAATGCACCCGGGGGTGTGACCATGGAGTGACCATGACCTCCGAGTCCTGAGGTTTAGGCTGTGAGCTGTTGACTGGATCGTCATGTGTGCTGTCAGTCTGGGACTTGTGCAGGCCAGGGAAGGCAGCCAGCTGCTGAGGAGGACGGTGGAGCAAGAGAACCAGTCCAGCAGAGCACCACACGCACCATAGTGGTAACAGTAATGGATGCGCCTTGCATTTTGTGTAGCAGTTATTTTTTTAGTTTAGGTTGAAACTCTGTATTAATTGCAGGTCCCTGGTAGCTTTTTATGTCAGACTCACATTACCTGCTGTCCTCCTTTTCTCAGGAGACAACAAATCAAGCACCCTTAGTCAATCCACTTCATATTTATGCAACTTGTACCCTAAAATGCACTGCCCAAAACGGTATGCATCACTCGAAGTGGGGCCTCGCTAGAGACCTATGAAGAGTTAATACTTCCCTGCTGTACCCACTAGTGATATTTAAGCAATAAGGCATGATCAGGGGTTAGATTAACAGTCTGTTAATCACTCCCTAGGGGTGTAATATGGCACGAGGCGCAGCCGAGTGCTATATTGTACCCAGGGGGTGATTAACTGACTATTAATCTAACTACTGGGAGTGCTGTATTGCTATTGTAAAAGATTATTCCAAAAGAAAAGTGTTAAAAGTATACTTTTTGAATGATTTCCTCATTTAGAGGGAGATTTTTAGTAAAATAATTCTTCCACCAACAGTTTAAGAATGCTGGTTCAAAATCAGAATGCATCATTCCAGTCATTCGGCAGTGCTACAGGATGGAATGCTGACAGGAAGAATCCCTGTGCCATGGTGATCAGGATGTACATGACAGTATAACAGGGATTAATGTAAGGCTGTTGGAATCCTAACAGCCAATCAGATTGCAGCATTTCTGAGACCCTTTTTATAATTTTAATACAGCCTAAAAATCTCATTGCATTTTTTAGGAACTATCTTGCAATAATTCGCACATCTGAGTGCTGATACATTTACACTACAGAATTTTCTTGGCTGGAAGGTCTTATAATGTTACTATTAAGTTTATAAACTGCTTTGTACTCTTAACATTTAATATCACACAGTTTGTGATATTGAAGTTAATTTGTGATTTTGCTGCCTACTGTTTCAATCAATCCAGAGCTGTTTGCAGTTCCGCTAGCTGCTGAAATGTATCATACAGTCCACTGAGACAAATATTGACCACAGTTGCTGAGCCAAGCTTATGGCATATAGGTGTGCACCTGGTCAGATAAAGTTTAAATACAAATTTGAAAAGCTAGTTTGTATGTGGTATGCAAGCATTTAGTACACGAGGAGATAGCATTTCAAAGAGGCCCTATGAAGGAAGAGCAGGGATCTTTAGAGAATGATTTGGGGTAATGAGGGTGAGCTACTTTCTGTTACTTTCACCCAACCTATGTTATCAGAATATAATAACTGGGTCTTCCTGTTTTCCATAGGAAAACCGTGGTGTTATTTGTCGTGATAAAGTTTCCCTCGCTCCGCGCATGCCCCAGCACCTGATCTTCCTTTCCTGACTGCCAGACATACTGACTTACCGCCGGAGCTTACAGTGCCACTCGAAATTGGCGGTAAGTAAATTTTAACAAAAACACACACACAAACACAGCCCAAACTTGATGTTATATTAAAAAAATTAAAAAGGTTTTCTTCAACACCTGCGTCCGACCACTGAACTCGCTTAAACCCGGTTGGACCGCGGCACAGCTGCACAGATGTTCTTATTTTATATAAGTGCTGTGACAAAAGGGAAGACCCAGCAGTTATATAAGATAAAATATGGGGTGGTGTGTGTAAACTCGAAGTTTACACACACCCTCAATGTTAGATGCTTTAATAAACCCCTTGAGCTTCACTCTCGGGGTTTATTTAGCATCTAACACCTCTGGGGTGTGTAAACTTCTAGTTTACACACACCACACTTAATTCTATATATACTGCATGTGGTGACATTGATTTTCATTACGGAATAAAACGGCAAGATTCTATACAGTAAATAATTTACATGAAATGTGCCAGCTTCTCGGTAACCACTCGTGCCACTGAACTTTCTATGTGTACTGCTTGTCACCATTGTAATCACGATCTGACTTTGTATCAGCTTAAACTCACACCGTGCAGTTCCTTAATTCAATTTTAAATTGGTTTCACCAAAAATTAATTTTAATAGCATTGCCCATAATAGATATAGAGTGCTTCCAAATGAATCAAGTCATGGCTCCCAATTATATGTAACAAAGCCTAAAAGGATTATCCTTACCATGATCAAAAAACTTTCATCAACTTGAAGCTGCATAAATCTTTTGGTAGTCTGCTGTCCACAGTTGTGAATCAGGGTGACAAAATGTTTAACCACACACCATGGTTTATCCTTATTTGACCCTGGTTTGTTCATGGTTATAACAGCAGGGTAATTTGAAATATAGTGCAATATATTTACCACCCAACTGGGCAGTTAAGTACCTTTCCTTTTTCTAACACCCATCCTAACTCAAAGACCTCTGTGAGCATTTTTTTTATTAGCCATTATTCTCTTCCCCAGCCCTCCGTTATATCACAAGCCAGCCGCATTCCTCCATTCTGTTACTGAATCCCATCTACTGAGTTTAAATAGGAACCCCCACCCACCCTATACACCCTTCAGCTCCCAGTCTCATGCCTCACTCTAAGCCTCATATGAGCATAGTTTTTTAACTATAATAAAATCCTTCCTATAAATAAGCATAACATTATAGCTGAGTGGCTTTATGTACATCACTGCACTAAGCACTTAATCATTGATGTTGCCGATATAATGAAAACTTAAGTTGTGATTCAACTAACACAGTACACCCCTCCCACATACACCATGCAAGGTAACATTCTGCATTGATAAATGCCTGTTAACTTTGCAATCCCACCTCTGGTCTTCTCTTTTGCTTACATACCTAAAAATGTCTTGTCCCCTTTCCGTATCACTTGGGCTATTCCATCTTCAGTTTGTGCCTGAGTGCTATTTACTACTCTACCTGCTTCCTTCTGTTTCCACTGATACGCCTCCCTATCATTCTCCCTGTGTGTCTCCTTGTACCTTCTGAATGCCACCCATTTGGCTTTTACCTTTTCCGCCACCTTTTTCGAGAACCATAGTGGTCTCTTTTTCCTCCTGCTTTTGCTTACTTGCTTGACGCAAAGGTTTGTTGCCTTCACTATGGCCTTTTTTAGCTTCACCCACTGTTCCTTCACCCCACCCAGGTCATCCCCCACTGCCAGCTCATCCCTGAAGCATTCACGCATCCTTATAAAATTTGTCCTCCTGAAGTCCAGGACCCTCCTCCTTGTGTAGTTAAATTCCACAGTTGTCCTTATGTTGAACCACACTGTATGGTGATCACTGGACCTCAGGTGGCCTTGCACCTCGACTTCTACAACATTGTCCTTGTCAGTGATTACCAGCTCCAGTATTGCCCCATCATAAGTGGTTTCACTGACTAGTTGCCTGAGGAATGCCCCCTGCAGGGAGTCCAGGATGTCCCTGCTTCTAGCTGAAGCCACAGCTGGGAGGCTACAATCTAAATTTGGTAGACTGAAGTCTCCCACCAGCAGCAGCTCCCTCTTTTCTGCCATCTTCCCTGTGGCTTCCACCAGTACCTTGTCTAATTCCTCCCCCTATGCTGGAGAGCTGTAGATTAAAACAGTGCAAATAGAGGCTCTATTCTCTGCCTCTAGGGTGGCCCACAATACCTCTAACTCTCCATATTCCCTGTATCTCCATCACTTTTAAGCCTTCCTTCACGTAAAACACCCCCCCCCCTTCCTTCCCACTATATCCTTCCTGAACAGAGTCTAGCCTGGTATGGCCAAGTCCCAGTCATGGTTTTCAGTGCAGCATGACTCAGTAATGGACACAATATCCAGGTCAGCCTCTGACATGATGACCTCTAGGTCCAGAACCTTATTACCTTGACTTCTAGCATTTGTACACATGCCCTTCCAGATGTTGTTGCCACTCTGTTTGTTACCCACCCTCTTTCCTTTTTGCCCTCCCTCTTTTTTTTTGTAATGCCTTCGATCATCTCCCTTCCTTTGCACTGCCCTGCTTCTTTTATTACTTTGCACCCTGGGGGATTCCACTGTCCACTTTCTACTTCAGCCTGTGGAGGGCAATTTCTGTCTCCCTGATTTTTTCTGCCACCCCCCTTCCCAGTTAGCTTAAATGTTCATCAAAGTAACATCTAAACCATCCTTTGAACACTGCTGTTCCCCTCCCAGATGGATTGAGGTCATCACCCTGTAAAGGCCTTTATCCCTCCAGGTGGATCCCCAGTCCCTAATGTAGCTGAATCCCTCCTCCTCACACCTTGCCTTTAATCATGGGTTGAAGGTCCTGGTGCAGAGATCCCTCTCCTTCCCTCTGTCATAGACAGGCAGCAGCTCAGCAAAAGCCACTGAGTGTGCCACTTGTCTAAGATCCCTCCCCAGCTCCCAAAATTTCCCCTGCACTATCCCAGCATTGTTCTTAGCCAGGTCATTAGTCCCCAGATGAACAATGACATCCAGCTCTGCCTCCTGTCCTGCTGGCCTAGCAATCCTCAGGATCTGTTTCTAATCCCTCTGAGCCATGGCGCCATGTATGCCCCTAACCTTCTTCTCCCCTCCCCCTTACTATTCCCAAATTTACCCCCCTCTCAGTCGAGTCCCCCACCAGAAGTTGATTCCTCCTCCTCTGGGGTCCTCTTCCACCCTCCTTGGGGTCTCCACTACAGAGAACCCCAGCATCCTCCTTGACCAAAGTTAAAAGAGCACTTACTCGCCAACTTTAAATGTACAGCACATGTTGTTAACAAAACTGGATTGTACAACTTGTACTGATCCGTAATGCTCTGCTTTTATTTAAATTAATATTTTCTGTTGCTTACATGACCATACTGCAATGTTTATTGTACTCATGATGGGTATTTATTTATTCTTAAAAATTCAAATTGGACCCACATCCTGCAGAGCTGGTTACCCCGTGCCACCGCAGGGGAGCAACTCCACCACACAGCGAACTTAGTGCACTCACTGAAGAGTCCAGTTCAGGAGCTGCTATTAGTAAAAACACAATCTGGAGAGAAAGCTAGCTGCAAAAATAGAATTTATTAGTGCTTATAATCCAAGTTTTAAAAGCATGAGTGCCAATGTAGAACACACTGTCTAGGTGCCCTGGTGCCTCACTCTGTCTGAGCTTTGTCAGGGAGCCAGTTAGCTGTTCTTACCTATGATATCCTTTCTGGGTCGTTGCTGTAAATGGAGTCTCACACTCCTCTGAACTTACTCAATAAGCAAAATTTAAGAAATAAATGTATGCATGTAGTTTTGTACTGCATGTATGTAAGTACTGGATGTATGTACTGTATCTACTGTAGGTATGTTCTGTCTGTCTGTCTGCTTGTATGTACTGTCTGTCTGTATATATGTATTTATTTCAGAGTTCCCTCACCGTGATAGCTTCATATAAGATAAAGTATCTCATTTTCATGAGCGTCTAAGGGGATTGCATTACACATCTTTGCAATACCAGTGTAGCAACCAAAGATACAGTGCAACTACGGTGATGTACTGTACATGAGGGTCAGTGTCATATGCAAGGACAAAGCAAAAATCTTATTGTACAGGATAACAAGTGTGTGCAGCACAGTAATGGAGGCAGTGCAGCAAGTAATATCACCATGGCCAAGCAAAGGTACGAAGTAGTGTGTCACTGTCAGTATACACGCTGAAGCACTGAAGCAGTGTTTGGAATGGTAGAATGAGCATGACCTTGGCCTGGCTTTGGCTAGAGGGTACTTGATGACTTATTGTTATTTAGGAGGGGTCAGAGGGTCAGATAATTGAAACGGGTAAATTGTTCAGTGGGGAGGTTTCCAAGGTTCCCACTGCAATTTGGTCTACAATCTTCTTTAGATTAGAGAGGGGTCAAAGATCATAGTTTTCATCTTGAGGGTATTCAGAAAAAATTATTTGTCAAACCTTAGGAGGTTGTAGTTGGACAGAATATTATTGGCAGTGACCAACTGACATAAATAAGAGAGTAGCATGAGGAGGGGCTTATTTTAAAATCACAGAAGAAAAAAAATAATTTTTGAAACCTAGTTCTTACTTTTTTATACACCCTGACAACCCCTATATAAAATTCAGCAGTCTTGTGCTGCACGGGTGTATGCGGCAAAACCCATAGGAAATGCCAGGGCTACCTTCAGCAGCTGTGCTTTTCCAATATTAGCTGGTTGTGAATGCAGTAGTTTTTTCCATACTGAGCAGCCCCTCTACTCAGTGGCTGTATCATTGCTCAGTGATTATACATTGCTTATCTGTCATTCCCTCCTCCCCCCCCCCCCCCCCCTCCACCATGCCTTTTCCTTCCTGGTGCCTGTCTAGTCTGTCTTTCAAGGATTCCATGCTGTCTGCCTCCACCACCTGCTGAGGCATGTTGTTTCATACTTTTACCACCCTCTGAGAAGTTGTATTTCCCAATCTTCCTCTTAAGCCTGGCTTCTTTGAATGTTGCCATTTTGCCTTGACATCCATCAGTAACTTAAGTGAGTACTGTGTTTCACTGGGCTTCTTATCTCTGATAATTAATTTGTCTATCAGACATTGCCTTTCAGGCTTCTTTTCTCAAATGAGAAAATGTTTTGCTTCTCCAACCTGTCCTCATAAGTAACTGTTTCATTCCTTTTATCACAATTGTTGCCCTTCTATCATACATCTTTTTTGTAACTTGGTGTCCAGAAACACACTGTATTCTGGGTGTAGTCTCATTTCTTTGTACTGTGGTAAGATTCTGACTTTGTCACTGTTTGCTATACCTCTGTGCAAGTGTCCTGGCACTTTGTTCACTTTTGTTGTACATCACTTCAATGATACTAAAGCAGTTTCCTCAACCTATATACTGTACAAACACAAAGTTTAGACTTCAGAACTACACAGTGTGTGTGTGTGTGTGTGTGCACTTGTTTGTGTCAGGCAGTGTTTTCCCATTGTCACACTTCGGGCAATATGCTGTGTTTATAATCTGCTCCTAGGTAGGCACCTTTAGTGAAAAAGCTATACAGATACTGGAGATGTCTTTTAAAAAACGAAATTATTTGAAAGCAACTGTTGCTGCCAATCATTTGTTTTTATTTATTTATTTATTCATTCATTCATTTATTTGAAAATTGGTGACCGTGAAAGGCACACTGAGCTGAGGCTCATTTCCAGGTACAACTCGGGGGAAAAGGACAGGGGATATACAGTTCACAGTTTTAATAGTTTCATCAGAAAACATGATGTGTGCAGGTATAACTGCAAAATGAATTTGCAAGGCAAAAACAATGAATAAGCACCTCAGCCACACCTACGCCCTGGTTAGACAGCAGTTGCAAAGGAAATGTCAGGAAGAGGGAAAACAGAAGCGGGGGGAGGAAGGAGTTTCAGCTGATACCTGAGGGAGCCAGGGGAGGCAGTGAAGTGGAGGGAAGAGGGTAGTTGGTTCCAAAGTGAGAGGAAGATGATAGGAAAAGGCAGACTGCCCAGCAGAGGAGTGAGGATGAGTAATGGCAAAGGTGCATGGAGCCATGGAGTGCATGGAGCAGGAAGCAGAAGGGATGAGGGAAAGGAGTGATAAAAGTTAAGAGGGGAGAGCCCCAAACCAGAATTTGGATATAAAAGAGGCGCAGTGGATCTGGTGACATAAGGATAAAGAGAAAATGAATAACGAGTAATAACGCGATCACTGATGAGCACGAGGGGGGAGGTGGTAGCAAAGCGGCAAAAGGAGTTACAGAGGGTGTCCAGTCTGGCTAGGGAGGTGGATCATGTCAGTATCCAAGGACTCACAGTAGTGTTCAAAACTGCAACCTTCCTCACACCACCACCACAACCTGAAACTGTAAGCAAAAATGGCTTTAAACATTTGTTACACAAGCAGCAAAAACAGATTTAAAGAAAATAACTCTTATAATGATGAGCCTGCAGTTTTAATAGATATAGGCCTCCATTGTCAGAAGGTTAACACATCACTAAACATGTTATTATTGTGCTAACCACATTTATCATTACTGGACATAGCATGATCGGATAGTGCGGGGGCTATATTCAGTGGCATCTAGTGCACGTCACTAAGTAGACAGTGCTTACACACAGAATATACAACTGTGTCCATGCAAATGAGGGATTCTCCTTGCATAGAGAGTGCAGTGGTATAGTCATAGGTATTGGATGCCCTAAACAGCTGCTGTTGCAGCACTGTTTCAGGAATTCAAACCCCTACTCTTATCAATGTGCAGTAGTGTGTAGAGCCCCTCTCCCCCGCTGATCGCCAGTTAGCAGACTGACAGCTTGAGCAGATGACACTAAGCTCTGTGACGGAGTAGACAGCGAGGAGGGGATTAGGGAAATGTAGAGGGACCTACAAAGGCTAGAGAGCTGATCTAAGATTTGGTAGTTGAAATTCAACACCAAAAAGTATAAGCTGATGCACAACAGGAAACAAAACCCCCAGAACAGAGTACTGAAAGGGAATGGTAAAGATGTTTACTACTTCAGAAAAAAGAAGCCAGGGAGTCGTCATAAGTGACTCCCTTAAATAATGTAGTCAATGTAACAAAACCTGCAGTGAGGCAAACAGAGTGTTGGTCTATATAGGGAAGGGTACATGGCAGCAGAAGAAAGAAAGCAAGATAACCTCTCTAGAGCTCACTGGTGAGGTCGCACCTGGAGTACTGTGCCCAGGTCTGAAGTCCTGATCCAAGGAAAGATAAGGACGGGCTAGAGATGGTGCAACATAGGGTGACCAGAATTACTCCGGATCAGCAGGGCAGATCCCATGGGGGTCGGCTTAGGGCACAGAACATGGACTCACTGAAGGCCAGATGGGAGAGGGGAGAGATGACTGAGACCATCAAGTTCCTGAAAGGAATGAACAAGGTGAACTATGAGGATCTAGTCAGTAGGAACTGCAAACCAAGGACATGGGGGCATTAGTGAAAGCAGGCAGGTGGAGGTTTAGGAGGGATGTGAGAAAGTTTTATTTTGCAGAAAGGGTGGTTGAGTCATTCAACAGTCTGCCAGCAGATATGGTGGGTGCCAAAATCATTGCTGGTTTCAAGCATGTCTGGGATAGAGGGAAGGGCTTGGTAGTTACTCAGGGCAGTAGCAGTAAAACGGAGAGCATGGGGGTGCATAATGTGGGCTAAAACCCAGTATAGACATAAGGTCTTGGGGTATAATGGGGTGTATAGGCAGACTGGATGGACCAATGGTCTTTTTCTGCCATCATTGTCTATGTTTCTATGCTAGTGTTCCCTGCCGCACACCCCGATCAGAGGTCCAGCTTGTAGCAATTCTGTGTCTCTGGAAGTTTAGTGTCTCTCCCCCAATGACCAGTCCAAGCTGTGAATCATGTAATACCTTATTTCCCCTGTAGTTTAATATCCCCACCTATCCCTACCATGACAGCTGGTCCGAGAGGTGGAAATTGGGGTGGAACCAGGGGAACTCAGTTCAGAGCAAAATGGGGAAGGACTGCTCCTGTATAAAATGCACCCCCCTAAAGGCAAAAAACTGACTATATAACGTGTAAGTAAGCAACATATAATCAGAAAACATGTCCCCAGATCCCTGTCTGATATGCTTGACCTAAATCAAAGGTGGTGGGTTCCCCCAGTGATTTCTTTGATTTCCAACACTGCATATTTCCCTAGTAGACTAGTGCCCCCCACCCGCCATCGCCAGTCTGAGCTGTGAATAATGCCTTACTATATTTCACTGATAGATTAGATTCCCTCCTGATCACTAGTCTGAGCTGTGAATAATGTATTACTGTACCATATTTCTCTGGTAGCCTAGAGTTCCCCCCCAATCAATGGCCATAGCTGTGAATACCCTATGTCCCCTACAATCACCATTTCAAACTGTGAATAATGTAATACCCTATTTCCCTGGTAGACTAGTGTCCTCCCTACACCTTGACTGTTGGTCTGAGCTGTGAATAATGTGATACCTATTGCCCATGTGGACCAGACCCCCCGACACACACACACACATATTCACACACAATTACCATTCTGAGTTATGAAAAATGTAAAGCCCTATTTTCCTGTTAGAACAGTGCCCACCCCCCATCACTGGTCCAAGTGATGAGTAACGTAATACCATAATTTCTGATAATATAGAGGACCCCCACCGATGCCTGGTCTGAGCTGTGAATAATGTAATACCTTATTGCCTTGGTAGTCTTGTGAACACCCCTCCCCATCACCATTCTGAGTTGTGAATAACATAATATCCTATTTCACTGTTAGACTAGTATCCCCCTCAACCCCCAGTCACCAGTTCATTTCCTACTAGTCTATAACCCCACCCACCCACCCACCCACCCTAACCACGGGTCCAAGTTGTGTGTCCAATCATATAGGCCATATAGAGATAAGCTGTGTTTTTTTTTTTTGTTTGTTTGTTTTTTCTATTTTTCTAATTCAGATTTCACCTTTCCCAATAAACTCTTTCCAGTAATGTAACTTTTTGTAGTATCTTAACACCCAAGTATTTTATGAAGTTACATTTTTGTTTTATTTGGATTTTAGTTCCAATATGCCCTGAGAGACTCCAATTTTCATGCAGTGGTAGGCATTCTGATTTGCTCCAGTTTATTCCCAGACCAGCTACATTTCTAAATATGTCTGTTGTCTCCATACTAGATAGCAGTAATGAGCTTGGATTTTTGACTGTAATTTATTTATTTATTTGAAAATTGGTAACCATGAGGGGCACACTGAGTCAAGGTTCATTTCCAGGTGTGACCCAGGGGAGGAGAACAGTGAAAGAACAGCACTACAATGAACAATAAGTCAAATGAATGACATTTGGTAGAATAAGTTGGCACAATGGTAAATAAATGCAGTGCTAGAATGATCCACACAATAAAGTGCAGTCACAGCTCAATAAGAAACATCTAAACAAGTGTAATGATAAAAGCAAGTGTAACCCCTAGGGGGCACTATCCCAAGGGCTACTACCCCTGCCTGCTCAGCTAATAACAGGTTGAGGGGCCTGGATCTAATGGCGGGTGCCTCCACCCAGCAGTCGGGTTTGGAACAGTCAAATGCGACCTGGTCACAGCCCTCTGGGTCACTGCAACCCCCCTTTCTTCCCACTAGTGGCTCCCCAGCAATTCCCACGCTACCATTATGACTTACACTTACCCCCAGGTCAGGATGGCCAACTTGGTGCTGAGGACCCCCTGTAAAACAAGATGCAGTTATACAATAACCCATACACAACAAGGGTGGCACAAACACACAGTTCAAACAGTGTACCTTGCAACAACAAATCTGGTTTATTAAGGGGGAAGTAACAAGGATGGGGGAGATCAGGTTGATTAGCTTAACACTCTAATATATATATATATATATACACCTAGGGCACTGTGCACAGGCCAACCCTATCAGTCACTGTCTCTGGGTACCCAGGCCATACAAGGCTAGCCTATTCGGTGTAGCTGGTTGGGGCCCTGGTGAAGAAACAAGGATTTGGTACCTAGATTTGATTTGTAAGAGCCCGCAGGCACAATTCATGCAGCCCATAAAACAACCAGACCACTCCTGTCCTCAGAAAGAACATTTGGCAGGGAGCTACCCTGATTCAGTACTCATGACTCCTGCAGAAAAATCCCTCTCACATCACTACAGGACATAGCCTGTGGTCCAAACGCTGCTCCACACAGTTATATGTAATGCAGAGGGGTACCGTTCCAGGCAGCTGCTCCAAACTCCCGATCGCTTTTACTGAACAAACTGGGTGAACTACGCAGCTTCACTTGTCCTGACAGACCAAGCGCGATTCAGCAGATTCTCCAGTCCTCTACAGGGTGAGCCTGGTAGATAGTTGTATTCGCATAGCCTCCTCTGCTTGCACTCCTCACGGATCTTGTCCGCTGTCTCTCTTCTGGTGATGAAGTCGCCCGCCTTCTCGGCCTAACACACACGCTTCCCGCGCAAAGACTTTCCCAGCACAGGAGTCAGAGTTCCTTCTCCCTTCACGATCACCAACGACTCTGCCCTCCAGGACAGTTGCAGGGCAGTTTTCCTGTCGCTCCACAGGCTCCGGTTGGCTGCTTTTGGGCTGTCCATCACCTCACACGCCTTCTATTGCTGCAAAAAGGTGCCAGGGTCCAAACTACACTTCCCAGGAGCACCTGCCATATCTTCCCTTTTGGGCAGGCTCCCGGTGAGAGTCCAAATTCTGGTTGGCTTGAGCGGTCTCCATTTTAAGATCCCCCCTTTCCCAATTGGCCCATATCAGAAGTCCAGGTCCAAAATGGAGGGGCTAAACACACAGAGTCCCAGCTGCAAGTAAAGCAGGTTACACAAACAGCAATGTTACTGCCACACTACATATGTTCCAGCAAACAGTTACATCCTTCCATAAAGCTCCCTCTGCTCGCTTAGCAACAGCAGAATGAAGCGATTCAAACAGCAGCTCGAGTGGGATTCGAGCAGTAAACCCGCAGTCCCCCCATACAACTGATCAAGCCTGCAAGCAGGCAGCTCTTAAAAAGACAGTACCAGAGGCTCTAAAAGCACTCACCATGCCCACATTCAAGTGGCATTACGCCGGACACCAGTTAGACAAGGATCATTTACACAGCTCCAAGAAGGCTTTTAGGGACCCCCATTAGTAGGGGAGTTACACAAGCAATAACACATGACGAGGTATGGGTTATCTCCTGATAAGAGCACACCCAGGTGCATTGTTAGGCATGAGGCGCCTTGCGCCGAGTGCCTTATGCACCTGGGCGTGCTCTTATCAGGAGATAACCTACATCTCGGAGTGTGTTATTGCACTTATAAAATGGCCTCCCCCCCAAAAAAAAAAATAGTGGGTAAAAACAAAAAAGGCAGAAATTTAAAAAAGGAGATTTCAGTACCTAAAATTGTAAAAAAAAAAAATTCCCCATTAAGTTTAGTTGGAGTGTTTCATTAGCAGTACAGTGTCTGTATATGTTCATGAGGTTATCTGTGTATCACTGTTGTTTTACGAGTTTAGTTCTGCCTGTCACGTTGTGTTTTTTCTGTTTAAATTGTGACAGCAGTAGTGGTTTCTTTTACAGTGAGCATATAGTTTTATTGACAGCTGCAGCTGTGTTTGGCGATGTTGCTGCGTCTCAGTGCCCCCCCCCCACACACCCTATAGACAGAGTCAGAAATGTAGTGGCAGAAAGAGAGTGGTTATTTTGCACAGTTTAGGTTTTGTATGGATTTTTTTTTTTTTACACAGGTAGAGAAGTCGCCAGCAGAATTGGAAGTGATCGCGTGAGCCCATTACTAGCCGGTGCAGACAGCGAGGGTCTGAACTGTGCCACTGGAAAGAAAGTTTTCGTGTGGATTAAAGAGGCTCAGAAACTGATCGAGGGTACAGAAGTTAGAAAATAAATTTTTTAAGACAGTCGTTGAGCGAGACGGTTGCTGAAGTGACCTTTGACCCCAATTCCTCTCGCTACGCTAAACATTTTATTTATTTTGTGTGTGTTTTTTGTAAAATTTTCCCACTTTTCCCTTTTCTGCATGGTTTAAAAAGGGGATACATTTTGTTTGTCACAGTTGGTGAGCACGGTTGACGGAGACCGCTGCCACAGAGTTATTTCTGGTTCTAAGATGAAATTAAGAGATCATAGTTGGCACTGTGGTGAGGTTTTCAAATATTATTAATGCTGGTATGGTTTTTAATAAGGAAAAATCATATTGTGGAATGTGTTGGCTGAGGGAAGAGGGTCACATCGGGGAGTGCTGTGTAGACTACAGGAGTACTGTGCAGAGTGGTCTTATGTCTGTTTACAATGTCACGGAGCTGCAGGTTGATTTTTTTAACAGGATGGTGTTGGGACAGTAATATTTTGTGTGGTAAGGCTGAGGTTGGTAGAATTAGTGCCGGTTGGCACAATACATGCTGATAAGGACACGGCTAAAAGTACGTTTTAGCCAATCAGCATCCTGGATTTTTTTAACCCATTTTATAAGTTGCAGCAATACATGGTGTTCAGATATGATACAGACAATATGCGAGAGACCTGTAGGTTGAGCTTATGCCTGGTCTCCTGGTGGAGGGAGGAACATAGGCAATTAGGAAGTAAAACTAGTAGACTGTTAGCAGGGACCCAGCCAGATACCTTAACAAGGGGCAAAAAAAAGGGACAGTTGAGGCTCAGGTCAGGGAGGTGTCAGAAGGAGGAAGGGTAGCAGGTGGGGTGGGGTTGTAATTTTAACTGGAACCAGTGGGAGTCAGGGGAGAAGGAGGAGAGGCAGATGGAGGACAGAAGTTGGGTCCAGAGTGAGGGAAGTCGATAGGAGAAGGCAGATTGCCCAGTGGAGGAGTGGGGGTGAGGTGTTCAAGTTCAAGTTCAAGTTTATTGCAGGAAAACTCCATTGAGCAAGCTCATTCACAAGGAGGTCCTGTGACATAAACACTTAAAGTACAAACACAGATAGGTAATAACAGTATATACATGAAATGCACGTTATATAATACAGGCTGGATATACATACAAGGGTACCATATAGGGTGACCGCAGGTGGTAAACATTGATATGAGACAGGGAAGTGACTTACAGGTTGCATACTGATAAATGAAACATGATGACTGTGTGTGCAATACATATACAGTATTTTTGCAGCTAGAACAAACAACAGTCACAACTGATATGGGGGAGGAGTGATTTGATAGAGTAGCAGTGGAGCGAAGCAAAGATAAAGCCAGGAGCAGAAGGGAAGGAAAGCAGTTAATATGACAAATCAATTATACCTTACCAGTGGATAAATATGGCACACATGGGGAAGGAAGAGTCTTAATGACAGTTACAGGTGTCTTTATTTTGGCTGAACTTAGCGATTTGTAGAAGTTTATTGAAACTGTGCTAGTTAGTTTCTAGCACGGTTTGTAATTGTTCCAAATGGAGGGAAGGGCATATGCAATAGCACGTTTACCAAAGGAAGTCCGCGTCCTTGGTATGTCAAGCATAATAAAGTCAGATTTTCTTACGAGTACTATATGAGATACTAATAAGGGAAGAGAGATAGTTTGGCAATTTCTGCAGAAGCAGTTTAAGAGTCCATAGCCCAGCATGGAGCAGGCGTCTAGTAGTAAGGGATGTCCAACCAACAGCTGCATATAAGTCACAGTGGTGCGAACGGTAAGGGGAGTTGGTAATGAACCGTAACGCACGGTGATAAAGGATGTCCAGTTTACTTAGATTTGCAAGAGTGGTGGAGGAATAGATTACATCGCCATAGTCAAGTAGGGGGAGAAAAGTGGCCTGTACAAGCTTGTTTCGAGTTTCAAGGGGGAAAAGGAGCCTATTTCTGTAGAAGAAACCTAACCTTGCTTTTTAACCTTCTAGAGACATCTTCAACGTGGTCACTGAAAGATAATTTATTGTCGATCCAGATACCTAGATATTTAAATTTGGTTACAACTCCAGAGGCTCGTTTAGCGTGGTGACAATGAAGTCTTGGGCAAGGGTATTGGGGGCCTGTGACAGCACTGTGGGAGAATATCATCTTTAGTCTTCTTAGCATTGAGCAGAAGCTTTGCCTTTATTAGATTATGCTCAAGTTGTGCGAAATCCGCTGACACTCCTTGACTTCAGATAACGATGAGCCAGAAGTATACAACACAGTATCATCTGCAAAAAGTGCAGATTGGACGAAATATGTTAGCATCTAAGTCATTAATGTACAGAGAAAACAAGATAGGGCCTAAGATGGATCCTTGGGGACTCCTCTTGCAACTGGCAAGGCAGCAGAAAGCCTTCCGCCTTTACTTTTTGGAATCTTCCAGTTAGGTAGCTAGAGAACCACTGGGTGGTATGGTATGTGGCACCCAACTTTGCAAGGCAATTGACTAATAGTTTGTGATCAACAGTATCAAAAGCTTTGCTGAGGTCCAAAAGACTGCACCAGTTACTTTCTTAGCATCTATAGCAGAGATCCAATCATTGGTTACTTTTGTAGTGCAGTGATTGTGCTATGATTAGCCCGAAGCCAGATTGAGCTGGGTTAATGAGAGAGAAGGTTTCAAGTGAGATTTTAACTGAATATGGATCAGTTTTCAAGAACTTTAGAAAGGATAGGCAATATGGAGATAGGCCTATAGTTGTTTACATCGCATGGGTCACCAGATTTAAATAAAGGAGGATATGTGCTGATTTCAGCAGGACGGCACACTAGCAGATGTAATGGAAAGATTGAAGATGTGGAGAATTGGGGCAGTGAGATGGGCATAGCCTGACCTTAGGAAAAGGGTTCCAAGCCATCGTCCCTCGCTTTTGGTGTCGGTTAAGAAGAGAATCTTCTACTTCTTTATAAGTTATCTCAGCGGTTGGAAGGGGCTGGGTGCAGGACTCAGATGGCGGAGGGTATGCTGGCTCACCGCAGCACCAGCATAAGGTGACGAATCAAAAGCTAATCCAGCTGTTTCAAAGTGGGAGTTAAGTTCCTCCAGGATTAGGGACTTTTTTCCACAATCTTGCCACTTGCAAGTATCTTTGTTGGGACAGAGGGGCCATGGCCGTCCTTCTATAGCTTTGATAGTCTTCCATATTTTATGAGGGTTACCTTTAGCTTGTTCGGAGTAGAAATATAATAGTTAGCTTTAGCAGAGCGAGTTTTTTCACACAGTTATTCTGGCTGTTCTAAAGGCCTGCCAATCCGAAGATTCTTTGAATGTCTAGCTTTAGCCCAGAGCTTATCTCGAGCTATAAGGGCTGCCTTGAGATCCGAGGTGAACCGGGTTGAATTGTTCTGTACCCTTACTTTGATGAAAGGGGCATGCTTATTTATTATTGTAGTGAGTTTGTCATTAAGGATGCAAGCTGCCTTGTTGACATCTTTTGGCTAGGTAAAGATCTTGCCATCTGATCATGCTCAGGTCAGATAGGAAGTTTACTGCACTGAATTTGCGAAAGGATCTTTTTGTTATAAAGGTGGGTTGCGGCCGGGCCTTAATTTGAGATCTTATGCAAGCAACAATTCCATGATCGCTCATGTCATTGTGAAACACTGCCAAATGAGATATTTTGTGTGGATGGGTGGTTAGTACCACATCTAGAATGGAACTGTTGGCAGTATTTAGAGTGTTGTTCCTAGTAGGTTCACTGACTAATTGCCCAAGACCTAGCTCGTCACAAAGGGATTTGAGGCTGTGTGATTTAGGTGACAGCCAGTCCATATTTAGATCTCCTAGAAATATTGTTTCAGTTTTTGCATCTACGAACATGGATTTCAAAAGATTAAGGACTTCATCACCACCAGACGGGGGTCTATAGCCACCCAGGATAGTGATACATTCCGAGGAGGGAAGATGAAGGCTCAGCGAAACTACCTCAAATTCCTTGGCTAGAGATTTGCAACTAATATTGGTGACCAAGTACTTAGATTTGGCATAGATAACCACACCCCTGCCTCTAGACTCTCTATCTGCTCTAAATAAATTGTAGCCCTGCAGTGATATTTGTTGATCAGTGTTCGTCCTTTTTAACCACGACTCAGTAATTATGATAAGGTCTGGGTTAACGTGTGCAGCCCAGGTTTGCAGCTGTACAAGTTTTTTAGGCAGGCTTAAAATGTTGACCATCATCATTTTGAGACCTGTGGCCTCAGCAAAATCGATAGGCGAGGTAAGTTGTAGGGGGGCCAGGGTTGAGCTCCACATTTCTGAGCAGAGAAGAAGCAGAAGTATAACTTTCTTTTAAGGAGCTTATAAGAATGGAGACTGCTTTTTATTTCTTCAAGGGTAACTCCATATCGAGGCGCAAGAGGCGGCACCACTGTAATGACATGATCGTGATCAATGTAAGTGCTTGGGTAGACATAGGTGAGGACAGTAGCAAGGGGGATGTAGGCTAACCGGGGGGAATAGGCTAAAAGGGGAGAGGAGAATGACATAGTGTCTGCACAGTAGACTGTTATAACATTAGGTATTGATAAGGTACATTGGAGAACAGAATTGCATTGAGGTACTTCGAATTGCACTGTATTGCTGAAAACTCTGCACCTTAGGAGCAATAAAAACACTATAAGGAGAGCCATGGTCCCAGATTGAGTGGTCTCGTGATTTGTATTAGTGCAATATTTTCTAGGCAAGTAATTTGCCCACCTAGGTACTCACTTAAAGCCTAGATGAGAAAATACAGCAGAAAGGGGAACAAGGAGAGCAGGAACAGCTTAGTTAGTGGCCATCCACCCTTCAGACTCAAGTCCCCTAGTAGCAGCACCGGAAAAGAAGTAGAATGATAATTGCAGGCCATATTGCCCACAGATGAATACAGTGATTTATCTAGTGGCAGGTCTGTATAACCTGCTAATGGAAAACTAGTCACTAAAAAAAAAAAAAAAAAAGGTAGTTAGACTTATCGGCACCAGAGTGCTTGGATGGGGGGGGGGGTGCTGCAGGAAGAGCAGTCAGACAGAAGAGGTGTAAGCACTTTAAAACAGTAGTAGAAATTACAATCCAGCTAATACAGTTGAAAAACTCCTAATAACACAGTTGAAATGTGCTTAGTTCTATCGAAAATCTAACAAAGTGCCAGGTGTCTATAGCAGGGGAAAACTCCTGGCCAATCAGAGTGGGTTTGCTGGAAGCACCCGTGTTCTGATTGGCTGCGCTGTCCTGTACCTTCCAAGGAGCTGCAGGCGGGTGTCCTGGTCTTGGTCGGTGGCTGGCTGGGTGCCGGCCGACTGTGGGTGAGCTGTGAGGTGTGACAAAAGTGCATTGGTTTCTGGAATGGAGGAAACAGGAGGAAGGCGGGAGCTGGGAGAGCATAAAGTAGAGGTAAGAGGGTAGGGAACCAAACCAGTATTTGGATAAGAAGGAGGTACAGGGAGCCTGGTTACATGAGGGCAAAGGGAGGATGGATAGGGAGGGAAAGAGGGAGCAATGGTTGGGTACAGGGGGGAATTTGCAGCAGTGTCCAGTCTAGGAAAGGAAGTGGGTAGGGCTGTGCTATAGACCACATCCATGTAGTCAAAGAGAGGGAGCACTATTTTGGTAAGAAACTCACTGCAGACCTGCAGAGATAAGCGGTCTTTGTTTCAGTGCAGGGCACTGAGCTTGGGATGGAGTTGTGCATGGATGGCATCAATGGTGGCTGAGAAGACAAGCTTACTGTCAACCCACACACAGAGGTACTTAAAGGACTGAACTGTTTCAAGGGGAAGCCATTCAGTGTGGTGAACACCGAGGGTACCATGAGTCTGGCCAGTTTCTGATTGCAAAGGACATGGGTATCCTTTTTCTTAGTGTTGACTTGGAGTTAGTTGAGTTGGAACCAGTGCAGAATGTTGTTGAAGTACAGTAGAAGTAAATGCTGAGAGTTTACAGATGTGTTTATTCAATTTTATTCCTTCCATCTCTTTTGGGTTTAAGATATTTAGTTATGTATTTATTTGTGTATGCATGTATGTATGTATGTATGTAAGTAAAGAGTTCCACCAGAAAGACATACTGAGCTATAGAGTAGCTTATTTCCAGATGTGTCTGGGGGGAGGGATAGTACAGAGATTAAATTGCATATACAATAATATAATAAAACAGTAGTTACACAGCTATTTACAGTAGCACAGCATTATACAACATTTACAAATAAGATACAAGTCATAAGGGATTAGGTAGTAACAGCGCACAGATGCACAAAGGGTTGCAGGAGTACCAGGCTCATGCGGGATGTTAATAATAGTTTAAACTGAGCCAGAGCACTGGAGGGGGGCTAGTATGGGAGGGGGGACGTGGGGCGGTAGAGGTTGGGGGAGACCAGGAGTAGGTGGAAGCATGAAGAAGGAAGAGTGGGATGAGGGTGTTGGATGATATCATCATCATCATCATCATTCTTTATTTTTATAAGGCGCTTTTCTTATAACCAAAGCGCCTGTACAGTACATAAAACAATAAATAGACAAGTTTAAAACTATCATAAATCATTAAAAGCTCTACTAAAAAGATATGTCTTCAAAGCTCCTTTAAAGCTTTGGACAGTCGGGCAATTTCGCACCTGACGAGGTAGAGAATTCCACAGGGTCGGGGCCATAAAACTAAACGATCTTGCCCCTGAAGTTTTTAAACGGACCCTAGGAATCTCTAGCAATCCCTCATCAGTGGATTGGAGAGAGCAGGGAGGACAGTAGGGACAGAGGAGCTCTTTCAGGTAAGTAGGTCCCTGATCGTGTAGGGCTTTATAGGTCAGCAAACAGACCTTGAAGGTGATTCACCAGAAAACTGGCAGCCAATGCAGTCCGCAGAGCACAGGCATTATATGGCTAGACCTAGAAGATCCAGTCAACAGCCTGGCTGCCGCATTCTGCACTAGCTGCAGACGGCGAAGTTCAACCCCCGGTAGCCCCAGGTAAAGGGCATTGCAATAGTCAAGGCGGGAGGTAACGAATGTGTGGACCAACGTTGGAAGATCCTCTGGAGGAACCAGGTGCTTCAACAGGGCGATATTCCTCAGATGGTAAAAGGAAGTTTTGACCACCGCTGACACCTGAGATTTAAAAGTCAGACAGTCGTCAAATACTACGCCCAGATTCCGCACCTGGTCTGAGGTCGTCAGCTGGACGCCCCCAAGCCATAAGCCTGAGGGCGATCCAGCTAACAAACCCACCTCACAGCGACCCTTGTCCACAACCAACACCTCAGTTTTTACAGGGTTCAACCGCAGCCAGCTCCCATTCATCCAGTCTTGGATCTCAGCAAGGCAGTTGTTAAATACCGAAAAGGCAGCATCCTGGCCGGGTACAAAAGACATATACAGCTGGGTATCATCTGCATAGCAATGAAAACCAAAACTGTATTGTCTAAGAATCACTCCTAATGGTAGCATATACACTGCAAACAACATAGGCGCCAGAATGGAACCCTGCCGTACCCCACAGAATAGGGAGACTGATGCCAAAGAAAAAATTCCCGACACCACCCTCTGAGTCCTACCCTCGAGGTAAGATCGAAACCACCTGAGGACTGTATCAGACAGTCCACAGATAGACCGCAAATGCTCCAACAGCACACCATGGTCAACAGTGTCAAATGCTGCAGAGAGATCAAGAAGTACCAAGATGGAACAGGTCCTACGATCTCGCGCTATTAGGAGGTCATTTAGTACCCGAACAAGTGCTGTCTCGGTACTATGCCTTTTCCTAAATCTAGACTGGAGAGAATCATAGACATTGTTGTTGGTCAGATGATCATCCAGCTGCACTGCAACCACCTTCTCAATAACTTTACCCACAAAGGGTAAGTTAGAGACAGGCCTATAATTTGCTAGACAGTCTGGGTCCAAGGAGGGCTTCTTCAATAGAGGCTTAACTATAACCTCCTTAAGAGGATCTGAAAAGATCCCCCTCTCCAAGGACCTCCAGACTATCATAGCCAGGACTGGGCCGATTTTATCCACACAGTCCACTAAGAGACGCGCGGGGCCAGGGTCCAAATCACAGTTGGTCGGTCGCAGCGCTCGGATGATCATCACAATGTCATTGATTGTGGGGAGGCTGAAGTCAGACCATGCAAACTGGGTGTCCGACATCTCCTGCCAACCATCACAACTCCCATTGGAGAGGGAGAATCAGATGTCCAATCTGATTTTGGCAACCTTATCTGCAAAGAAGAGAGCAAACTCCTCACACCGTTCTTGAGAAAAGACTCTTCTGGGCTGAAGACAGACTGGATTGCACAGTCTGTCCACAGTCCGAAAGAGCTGAGCTGGTCTATTCTGTGCAGTCACAATCTCTCTGGACAGGAATTCTGCCTTCTTAAGAGAAATTGCGGATTGATAGACCACATAGTGGTCCATCAAACTAAGTTTGTCATCATCCAAACCGACCTCCGCCAGCGCCTCCAACCTTCGTCAACTGTCCTCAACTCCTCACGGTCTCATCGAACCAAGGAGACCTGGGACCAAGAGTGAGAGGATGAACACGAACAGGTGAATGGAATCCAGGGCCCTGTCACCGCCTTTATTATAGGCACGCACCAGGTCTCCTGATCCAAGCACTATCGGTAGGTCGACAGGTCCAGCACCGCCATCAGGTCATCCGGGAACACCCTTAATGGGCGGGTACCAGACCATTTCCGAAGGCTGACCTAATAGGGTGGCCTCAAAACTGAACCCAATGGAGTGATGGTCCGACCATCCGACTGGTTCCACCACCAAGTCAGATATCCCCATCCCCAGAAGAAACACCAGGTCCAATGAATGCCCACCAATATGGGTCGAGGAGGAAATAACCTGTGTGAAGCCCAGTGAAATCATCAACTGGAGGAAGTCTTGACCAAAATGCGAGAGTTCATCATCGACCCAGGCATTGAAGTCCCCCAGAACCAACCATCTGGGGGACCCCAATGTCAGGTCGACAATGAAGTCTGCATCTTCCCACAGGAAAACATTCTCGTCACCTGGTGGACGGTATACAAGAAGTATCCTGCACCCCACACTCTCATCCAGGATGCACTCAAAGGACCTGGTGACTCCCACTGGTACCTCCACTAGGCCCAGTTCTGTTCTAAAATAGATGGCAACACCCCCGCCCCTACGATCCAGCCTCGGGCGGTGTATCACCGAGTAACCGGCTAGAACTGTTGCTGCCAAAACTGGCCCAGCATTTTCATCCAGCCAGGTCTTGGTGATGCACGCCAGGTCAGATGACCTAACAAAATCAGCTGTAATAGCCATTTTGTTTTTAATGGACCTGGCGTTGCCACAACACATATGCCTGTTCAGTGCCTCCATTGTCAGTACAAATAATGCAGGGGATAAGGGGCACCCCTGCCTTGTACCCCTCTTTAGACAAAATTTCTCTGATCATGACACATTCATCAATATTGATGCACTTGCTCCACAATACAGCATTTGAACTCAATTCAATAAAAAGGGGCTAAAGCCAAATTTCCCTAAGACAGTGTATTAAAATTCTCATTCAGTGGAGTAAAATACTTTTTCTGTATTAAGTCAGATTAGAGCCATTGGATGTGATTGGGCACTAAATCCCTACCTTATGCGGGTAATACCATTGTCTAGGTACACTATGTGACGCTTGGCCAGCTGGTTATGATATTTTAATATAAAAATATAGTATGTGATTGTCTCACATAAGACAGCCTGTGTTTCCATGGGTGCCCCCCCCCCCAGATTTCAGTGAAGCTACAGGATATGTAAACTGACCAGAGGATGTATGAAATTGACCAGTAAAGGGGAAACCTAGAGTTTCCTGTCTGTTCTTAATTAAGGCTCTGGCCATCTTCCAATAGGATAAGCCTAATAAACTTTTATGATTTCCTAGAGGAACCTATTGATAACAACGTGTTAAAATGTTGTAAAACCCTTTGATCTCCTTGGGAAAACAGGAACCAGCCACCAGTTCAAAGGAAAGGCTTGATTAAAGACTATCATAATTTAGGAAATGTCTGTTTTTCTTCTGAAGTCACATTATTTAAAATACCTCCTGATAGGAAATCATTTTTTGTAATTTTATATTCTAAAAGGATGAACTAGATGGCTCACAGAAGGGATGTGGAGACGTAGAGTTTAAACTGATACTTGTGTCTGAAATGTTGTCATATCATTTTGGGACTCCAGAGAGACACAGCTCTCTGATCTAACTTTAAACGCACTTCCAGAGGTAATACCTTAGATAGCCAAACATCTAAATGTATTGTGGTAGGAGTATTGTTTTGTAATCTTCCCTTGTTCTTTTATGTGATTGTGAGCTCTTTGATATATTGTTCTGTGTTTACATTTTTCATATTTTTATCATCTTTTAGTAACAAATATTTTTTTAAGGTACTGCCTGGGTGCGTATTCCAAGTTCTTTTTGCATATGATGTATACGTGGTTAAGTCTGACAGCTGTTTTGAAGGGCTTGATGGTGTTACTAAACTGGGAACAGGTAAGAATATGCCCAAGGTCTCTTATAGAGTTTTAAGGGTTCATTTTGGAAGCCTGGCTTGGTGCCCCTGGTGAAAGATTGTACCGCAATCCCTGAAGAGGGTACGTATTTGAGCCTGCACATTTTGGTATGCTAGCATAAGGTTCACAGTTTGAATCTCCCCAGAACTTGAGACTAAAGGTGATTCGGACCCAAAAGCAGACAGGAGGGTTACCCTGTCTGTTACCTGTTCACACTATTGTGCTTGGAGCTTGGCACTGTGGGAGCAGAGGGCCTGACCTGCTGAGTGGGTTTGTGACAGATTTGGTTGACTGTGGTGCGATTTTTAAGTTTTGGTCACACAAGCTTTAACTGTTTAGTGTGTCAGCTTAATACTGTACAGCTCACTTGCAAAATAAGGTAGTGATTTATTTTTAAAAAAGAAACATAACTATATCATTTTGCTTACAGTCAAGTTCCTACCTGTTTTATTTTTTTTTTCTAAAGTGCAAGTTAGAGTAGCCGTAGTTAGGGAAGAGGATGGCTTCCAACTAGAGCGGGTACACTGCAGACTACTTGAGGCACTTGTGCCAGGACAGAGGAGTCCAGTATGAGGGGAAAGCCAACAAGCAGAACCTCATAGATGCCCTGATGGCAGCAGATGCCCAGAGCATTGAGTCACAGACTGTGACTGTAAAGGACCAAACCTTGGGTGTGGAGGGGCCAGCGACCAGTGCAGTGTCCAGATCCAGTGAGGAGGACAGCAGGACCAGTGCAAGCCAGGAGCCACAGCAGCAGGGGAAGGTCACCAGCATTCTGGAGCCAGAAGCAATCAGGCTGCAGACTGAGTTGCGCAGAATGGAGCTGGAGTTCCAGAGAGGGACTGAACGAGAATGGTGAGAGGTAGAGCAAGAACGGAAAGAAGCAGAGTGAGAGAAACAAGCTGCAGAGGAGAAGAGGGAGCGTGAACAGTGAGAAGCAGACCGAGAGGTGCATGAGCGCCAGAGGCAACATGAACTGGAGAAGCTACGACTCCAACCACCAGCACTAGAGCAGGTAAGTGGCTTGGGTTTAACTGGAAGAACAGGACTGGGTTACAATTTAAATTCCAAATTGATAGCTGAAATTAAAGAGGGGGGGAGGATATGGGTGCACCCCCCCCCAGGTTTCAGTGAAGCTACAGGATATGTAAACTGACCAGAGGATGTGTGAAACTGACCAGTAAAGGGGAGACCTAGAGTTTCCTGTCTGTTCTTAATTAAGGCTCTGGCCATCTGCCAGAGGATAAGCCTAATAAGCTTTTATGATTTCCTAGAGGAACCTATTGATAACAGCAACGTGTTAAAATGTCGTAAAACCCTTTGATCTCCTTGGGAAAACAGGAACAAGCCACCAGTTCAAAGGAAAGGCTTGATTAAAGACTGTCATAATTTAGGAAATGTCTTTTTTCTTCTGAAGTCACATTATTTAAAAATACATCCTGATAGGAAATAATTTTTTTGTAATTTTATATTCTAAAAGGAGGAGCTAGATAGCTCACAGAAGGGGTGTGGAGACACAGAGTTTAAACTGATACTTGTGTCTGAAATGTTGTCATATCATTTTGGAACTCCAGAGAGTCACAGCTCTCTGATCTAACTTTAAACGCACTTCCAGAGGTAATACCTTAGATAGCCAAAAATATAAATGTATTGAGGTAGGAGTTTTGTTTTATAATTGTCCCTTGTTCTTTTATGTGATTGTGAGCTCTTTGATATATTGTTCTATGTTGACATTTTTCATATTTGTATCATCTTTTAGTAAAGAATCTTTTTTCAAGATACTGCCTAGGTGTGTCTTCCAAGTTCTTTTTGCATGTGATGTATACATGGTTAAGTCTGACAGCTGTTTTGAAGGGCTTGATGGTGTTACTAAACTGGGAGAAAGTAAGAATATACCTAAGGTCTCTTACAGAGTTTTAAGGGTTCATTTTGGAAGCCTGGCTTGGTGCCCCTGGCTAAAGATTGTACCGCAATCCCCAAAGAGGGTACGTATCTGAGTCTGTACATTTGGGTATGCTAACATAAGGCTCACAGTTTGAATCCCCCCAGAACTTGAGACTAAAGGTGATTCGGACCCAAAAGAAGACAGGAGGGTTACCCTATCTGTTACCTGTTCACACTATTGCGCTCGGAGGTTGGCATTGTGGGAGCAGAGGGCCTGACCTGCTGAGTGCATTTGTGACATACTAGATAACTATATTTTATAACAACATAACCCCTGAGCAAAACTGCCATGCTTTCCAATGCTGGTTCTTTAATGAAAAGTTGGTTCTGAACATATCCAAGACTAAAGCCATGCTCTTTGCCTCTGCCCACAAAATCAAAATGACACTCACAAAACCACAACATCTCTACCATAGATGGTACTCAGCTCAACTCAGTAGTGGATTTCAAGTATCTGAGCACAGTCATTAATCCTTGCCTCTCATTTGACATCCATTTGAGCAACACTGTCGAGGTCATTCATCAAAAACTGGGGCAACTTGCTGGCTAAGTGGCACTGAGGGTTGAGGCGCTGGACACCACACCTCACACCGCACCGTGACCCAGGTTCAGGAGTGGACTCAGGCCATCGGGGGTTGGCTGGGGGAGGAGAGGATCGAGCATCTGGAGGACTGCTCTCCTCTCCTGGGGTAGGATCCAGGGATTCCCCACCTTGTAGCAGCTCCCAATGGAGACTAGAGGCACTACATTCAGGTGGGAACATGAGAGGGGGTGGTGGCAGCAGATGTCTGCGGGAGGGGCAGTCTCGTTCCCTCCATGCACTAATGTCATTGCACGGCCACCACCTCAGGGGCAACCAATTAAGATGGAAAACCCTGGATACCAGAAGGACGATGGCAGTCTCCAGGGGGCGACGCATACGTCCACCACCGGTCCCTACCCGGGTGACTCTCTCGGGTCCTCTCCTCTCAGGGTCCTGGTGGAGAGGACTCTATCCCTAATTCCTCACTGGGTGGGATTCAGGCAGGACGGTAGCATCGGTCGAGTGGGTCTCGCCTGGGGGGGGCCCTAGTTACCGGTGACCGGAGTAAAGAAAGTTGACAAAAAAAAACTGGGACAACTCTACCATATTCAAATGCTACTCAAGGCAGGCACCAAAGTAAGGATTACATAAAACAACCCTTTTCCACTGTAATGGACACTGTCCCAAAATCAATATGAGCAAAGAAAAATCCTTTTATCACAATGTGGCCAGCCAGATTTGTCACCTCCTACAGCCCCAGGTCCTACCACTGCACCAGCCTTGAGCAGCTAAGTAGGCTGCAACAAAAGCACAGGACCCAACTCACTCTGGCCAGCTTTGTATACAAGACTCTACATGGTAACATGCTGCAGTGCCCAAAAGAGCTGCTCACACCTGTCAACCTACCTCACTCTTGTGCCACAGCCAATAGCTTGCTTCTGACCCCATTTATGTGAACAGGGATGCATCAGAAATCTTTCAGCTACGTGGCTGCCTCCCTATGGAACAACATATGCTGCTCTCATCAGACGGTCCCCCCTCCACAAATATTTATGCTCAAACAATGAAGGATTATTTGTTAAAACTTAGTTTTTGCTCCGTTTCCTGTAGATAAGCCTTCTGCATTAATATTTAAATGGCACAGTCACTATTATAACATTTTACTGTACAATCCATTGCACATATCATTGTCAGTCATGTTCTCCGTGCTATAATCATGTGCCTTGTAAATATATAAAAATGTCAAGCTGTGTCACTTTATTGTATTAACTCAAATCTTTGTACCACATGCTATATTATTGTTACTGGTCATTCAATATACTTGTAGGATCCAGGTCATGCCCGAAAAAGATGACTGATGTCAGTGCACCTGCCTATTATCAAAGTATGTATCTAGGTATATAAATAAATCAATAAATAAATAAATCATTAAACTGAGGTGGCCGTAACACAGATATTAATCTCCTTATAAAATCACTCCCTTGACACCCTGGCAAAAAGCCTACTTTTTCCTTACCTTTTAAATCTAACAAAATTTTCTGCAATCTTATACTTAAAATGTTCTCTAAGATTTTATAATCTATATTTAACAGAGAGACTGAACGATAATTAGCACAAAAGACTGGATCTTTGTGGCCTTTTTGTGACAGAACAATTAGTGTTTTATTCAAGGTTGGGGGAGGATTGTAACTTTAAAAGATTCTCAAACATTTCACATAAAACTTTAACAAGTAGAGCTGAAATGTGTTGATTTCATATTTTAATTTGGTGATCTTTTGCAGAAGATTATTGCTAGACTTTTCACACTTTTTTATGCTGGGCTACAAGATCTCTCAGAATTAATTCCTTTTTAGTTATTTCTTTAAGGGATTGCTTCTTATTAAAGGAGGAAGCAATAATTATGCCCTCTATGTGGCACTTTCCCACAGTATGCACCTTGAGATATTTCTTGTATCATTAATATCCTCCTCCTACTCCTACTCTGATCTTCGGGGCCTCCACCCCTTTAGTTGTCCTCCACTGCCAGCAGCAGTTTATGGACGCTGCAGGACATTGAGAATAGTGGATAGGAGGTGCAGGGGGGGGCTGGGGGCCCTGAACCTTGGGGGAGGGGTGAGTTGGATGGTCAGATTGGGGTAGTTATGCCCAGGAGATGCCCTGGGGCAAAATGGGCTCCAGAACATGGGCTTCCATATCAGGTCCCCATACTCAAGAGCTCCAGTGTTATAGGGCCGGTAGTCCGTCCGTCTCCAGAATCTCATCTAACTCGAACAGTGTTGTGCAATGCCAGGTCAATAAAGAACAAGATGGCTGTTATAGCTGACCTTGTTGGGACAACAGACCTGGCTTGCACCGCTGAGACCTGGCTGGATGAGAATGCCGATCCAGTTTTGATGGGGACTATTCCTGCTGGGTTGTCGGTGATACATCGCTAGAGATCAGACCGCAAGGGCGGAGCTACAGCCATTTGTTTTAAAATGGAATTGGGCCTTGTAGAGGTGCCAGTTGAGGAACCTGGATTGTCTGAGTGTACTGCAGCTGCAGGTGTGGAGTGCAGGATCATTCTCATCTACCATCCACCCAGGGGAGAGAAATTGTTCCTGCAGGAGGTCGTAGACTTCATTTTTCGACATGGTGTTGGAGTCGCCTAAGTTGATGGTGCTGGGTGACTTCAGCACCTGGGTTTGATGACAAACTCTTGCAATTTGGTCAGAACTTCCTCCATCACACTATTAGGTTCAGTTTAGAGGCTCTGCCCCATAGGATTGCCCCTGTGGAGATGTCCAGATACCGCCCTTTGAGGAATGTAACCCCTGACAGTCTTTTGGCAGTGTTAGACTGATCGGGTTTACCGGGTGCAAGCAAGGGTCCAGAGGATCTGGTCCAGGCCTATAATAAGGCCATGGCAGGAGCTCTGGACTGTATCATTCCTGTCAGAGTTCATCCTCTCACTCTTTGCCCTCAGTCCCCTTGGTTTGATGGGACCTTGAGGGAGCCGAGACGAGTTTGACGAAGGCTAGAACGGTGCTGGCAGAAATCTGGCCTGGATGCCAACTGCCTTAGATTGAGGGAACATTACCAGGACTATCAATCAGCAATCTCCCATAAGAAGGCAGAGTTCCTGTCTGGGAAGATTGCTGCAGCTCAGAATCGACCGGCTCAGCTGTTTCAAACTGTAGACAGGTTGTGCAATCCAACCTGTCTGTGAGTTCAAAGAGTGTTTTCACAGGAGAAGTGTAATGAGTTTGCTTGATTCTTTGCTGATAAGGTGGCTGACATCAAGACAGAGATCCAATCAGCTTGTTCTATGGGGGCTGTCGGTGGTCAGTGCTTGGTCACTACCCCTCAGTTTTCTTGAATATACTTCGACCAGCCAGAGATCATGGATGTTGTGCAGATTGTCCGGAGTATGCAGCCGACTTGCTGTAGTCTGGACCCAGGCCCAACACGCCTCATATTGGGGTGTCTTGATACCATTGGCCCTGTCCTTGCAGACATAGTTTGGTGCTCTTTAGAGTTGGGTGAGTTTCTGAACTCCCTGAAGGAGGTGGTGGTGACACCACTCCTTTAAAAATCTTCTCTTGACCCAAACTGCCCTACTAACTACAGGCCAATCTCTCACCTTCCCTTTGTAGGGAAAGTGATTGAGAAAGTAGTCGCGCAGCAGCTGGAGAACCACTTGACCATCCCTGACATCTATGATCCTCTCCAGTCAGGTTTTTGGAAGAGGCATAGTACTGAGACTGCTCTGGTTCAGGTGCTCGATGATCTCCTGATTGCAAGAGATGAGAAGTGCCATTCCATCGTGGTCCTGCTTGATCTCTCTACAGCCTTTGACACTGTGCACCATGGGGGATTGCTGGAATGCTTGAGAGGTATCTGTGGCTTGTCAGAGATGGTCCTCAGATGGTTTCAATCTTTCCTCACTGGCAGGTCTCAGAAGGTGGTGTCTTGGATGTATTCCTTGGACTCATTCTCTCTGCCATGTGGGGTTTCCCAGGGCTCTGTGCTGTCCTCATTGTTGTTCGTGGTGTATATGCTGCCATTGGGAGACATTATGAGATGGCATGGACTGAGGTTTCACTGTTATGCAGATGACACCCAGCTCTACCTGTCTTTTGTGCCTGACCAGGTTAGTGCAGTCTCAGTCTTTAATAGCTGCCTCGCAGAAATCCAGGACTGGATGAAGACCAGCTGGTTGAATTTGAATATCGATAAGACTGAGGTGTTGGTGGTGGATCCAGGTCACCAGATAGAGAGGTCAGTGGCAGGGTCTCACTAGGGAGTAGCTAGCTGCTGTCCTCCGAATGGGTGCAGAACCTCAGGGTGATTCTTGACAATGGGCTGACATTGTGTTCACAGGTGTTGGCAGTAGTCAAGTCCTCGTTTTATCATCTGAGGAACATCACCCAGGTTAAGCATCTTGTTCCATCTAGTGACCTTCCACGCTGATCCACACCTTTGTGACCTCGAGCCTGAACTACTGCAACTCTCTCTACCTAGGGCTTCTGGGGGTTGATATCTGCTGCTTGCAGCTAGTGCAGAATGCAGTGGCCAGGTTGTTGATGGACGTTTCTCATGTGAGTCACATTTCATCTGTGCTGTTCAAACTGCACTGGCTGCCTTTTCAGGGGTGGATCACCTTTAAGGCCGATTTACTGACCTACAAGGCCCTATGCGGACAGGGTCCAGGCTACCTGCAAGAGCTCCTAATTCCTTGCTGCCCCCTCCGACCACTCCACTCAGCCAATGAGGGGTTGCTAGCGGTTCCCAGGGTATAGCTGAAAACTTCAGGGTCACGAGCTTTTATGTACACAGCCCCCACTCTGTGAAACTCTCTACCTCATCGGATCCAAGAGTGCTAGACCATGGAGAGCTTTAAGAAGACCTAAAAGACCCATCTGTTTTATCTCGCTTTTGGGGATTTTATGTAATAAATTGCTTCAATGTATATTGGTGCAAACTCTGGATAGCACTGTGTTTTATTGTTTTATCTTTTTCATGTGTTTTTATTGTTAATATTTGTACAGCGCTTTGAATTTTTTTGAATTGTGCTATAAAATTGAAGATTAATATTATTATTATTATTAATGCTTTGTTTTCTTCTGATTTGCAGTAACAAAATTAATATCCTTCAAAAGGGATGTTTAAATCACCTCAGAGGTCTCAGTCTTTTCTGATTCATTTGAATGTTAGGCAGTATGGTCTGAGTTTTCACTGCTATGCAGATGACACTCAGCTATACATGTCCTTTGCACCTGGTCAAGAAGGGTTCCTCTCAGTATTTAATAACTGTCTCGCCGAGATCCAGGACCGGATGAGTGCAAGCTGGCTGCAGTTGAACCCGGCTAAACTGAGGTGCTGGTTGTGGACCCTGATCATCGGGAGGCAGGTTTGTCAGCAGGCTCCCTTGGGACTATGTCTCGGATGTGTTGCGCTGATTACCTCAGACCAGATGCGGAACCTGGACAATATTGTTGATGATGGCTTGACCCTGAAATCACAGGTGTCAGCAGTCATCAAGACCTCTTTTTACCACCTGAGGACTATCGCCCGGGTGAAACATCAGTTTCCTCCCAATGATCTTCCTACGTTGGTCCACGCCTCCGTTACCTCTCGCCTTGACTGCTGCAATGCCCTTTACCTAGGGCTACCGGGAGCTGATGTCCACCGCCTTCAGCTAGTGCAGAATGTGGCAGTCAGGCTGTTGACTGGTACATCTAGAACCAGTCACATAATGCCATTACCTTCAAGGTCAGTTTGCTGACCTATAAAGCCCTACATGACTAGGGACCCAGTTACTTGCAAGATCTCCTTCGCCCTTACTGTTCCCTCCACACTCTCTGATCCACCGATGAGGGATTGCTAGAGATTCCCAGAGTCCATTTAAAGACATCTGGTGCCCAGTCTTTTAGCTTTGTGGCCCCGACCCTGTGGAATTCTCTACCTCGTTGGGTGCTAGATTGCCTGACCATCCAGGAGTTTAAAACTGCACTAAAAACTTATTTCTTTGAACTGACATATTCTGTTTTTTAAGGGTAGTATTATAATTGTTAGTGTTTTAAATTATTGAATTTTATTGATTATTGTTGGAATTATTTATTAAAGCTGTTTATTATGTACAAGTGCCTTGGTTATAAGAAAGACACTTTTTATAAATAAAACATGATATGATATATGATATATGATATATGACATGACATGACATGACATGACATGACATGACATGATATGATATGATATGATATGATATGATATGACAATGTTGATGAATACCAATGTGTGGCCTAATAATGTTATCTATAATATTAGCATCAAAAATCTTCACAGATATACTTCTTGCTACAAACATGTAGTCAGTTTGACTATAGATATTGTGTATTGCCAAGTAAAGTGTATAGCCTGTGCCAGTGGGATTAACTAGGTGCCAGGTGTCACATAGAAAATTAACTTCAAGCATTTGTTTTAATACATTTCTTGTGCTGGACTTATAATTTAGGCTTCTACATTTGTGTCTATCCGGGGGTCCACTGCCACATTAAATCCCCTCCAATAATGACATTTGTGTCTTTGAGAGATCCTATTTCCATTGCTATCATATTTAAAAAAAATCTGAGCATTCTGAAGTAGGAACGTATGTTACCAAACCCAACATTTTTGCCAAACTTCTAATTACCAGTTGCCATCTACCTTTGCTGTCAACTACTTTAGATATAATAAAATGTGTCTTTTTGTGAATTAAAAGAGCTCCAGATCTCTTTTTTTCTTGAATAACAATATTCAGACACCTGGCTTACCCATGACCTTTGTAATGCTAATGCTTCTTCTTTGATAAGGTGAGTTTCTTGAAGCATCGCTATATCTGCCCATATGCATTTAGGGAATAAAGAACCCTTTTTCTTTTGATCAGTGAACCTACACCTTTCACATCCCAGCTTGTTATTGTACTTTCATAGCATTCGTGAAGCTTTCTGATTTTTAAAATGTTATAAAATATAATGCAACTTCATTTAATGATTATTGGCGTTGTAGCAATATTTGTATATACAATTTTAAGATAGCAGGTGTTTTAATATGTGCCAAAAATACTAGTGTACTTAGAGGGAAGAGTTAAAGTTATTTTTTAATAACATTATACAGTATATTAACCATATTCAAAGTAACCCATGCAACAGCACCAAGGAATTGGAAGTTAAACATGTCTTGACTGTAAGATGAGGCATAACATAACAAGGTACTTGTAATCCTAGATTTCAATAAAATAAAAATAAAAAAACATTCCACAGCATAACTGGAGTTGTAAGCAGGTAGGGGCAAACCCACTCATGGTTCAGCTAGGTTAGTATCAACAAACTTAATTCAGCTAGAATAATATTGTTCTTATAAGTCTACTTATTCTTATAAAGTTTACTTAAGTTACAATGTACTTATTACTTTTGTAACTACTTCAGAAAAGAGCATCCCTTTTAAAATAAAATGAGCAAGTGAAAATGGTCTGCAACCTTGTTAAGCTCTCATATAGACACAAAAACATATATTTTCTTATATCCTTGTGCTGAAGTACCTGCCTAACATCCAAACCCAATTCTGCTTTATTACAAGTTTCGAATTCCTAACTTTCTACCTTAGGTTTTAAATAGACTCGAAAGCTTAGCTTAAAATAGATGATTTAACACTGACTTAAACTCTAAAGAGAGTATAATATTCAAACATTTTAGACACCAATCAATCTACTTACTTTAACCCTTTAAATTATACAGACAAAGTTCAAAAGTCCAGTATAATATCTAATAAAATGTTGATGTATGAATTAGATCCTTTCTTTTCTGTGTAACGTAAGTCATGGTCCACAGTCACAGAGTTTAACCAGTGGCCAAGTCACTTCTTTTAAAATTAGTCTCCATCAGTTAACGGATGTAATGACCTGCTACTGGCAATAGTATACCAGATGGGAAGGGAGGGCCGCAGACTTGGAGCCCAAAACAAGTGCCCAAAAGGGGTACATGACAATTCGCCCCCGATATTTCGCTCCCGACAATTCACTCTCCCACAAACCCTCTCCTGCGACATTACGCTCCGTAACTATTCGCTCCCACAAATGTTAAAAATATCGTTCCCACTGAACAGTGTGGCAGCTGCTTAGGAAACAGAAACTCATTATGTTGTTCCCAAGTTTAAAACCACTTCTTCTGCAACTGTTCATGGTCCCAGAGTTCAGGCAAGTGTAGGTGATATAGTGGCTAATGTCCCACGAGGAGTTCAATGGCTGATCAATTTCAGTATCAATCTATACTGTCATCTCTCTGTCAGTAACTGTGAAGCTCAACTCTAACCTCCATCTATTCCTCTCTGCCTCTAGCACATGTGACTGTCTTCTCTAACCTGCTGTTCCCTTTTTGGCACTTGTCCCTTCTCATCCACCCCCCCCTACTCTCCCCCTCTATCTTCCCCCCTCCTCCTCCTCTTACTTGCACTTTCCACTTGCACTTTCTGTGTGTTTTGATAATTGCCTCTGGCAGCATCTTCTTCTCGTGTCTCACCAAGTTCTGGTTATCAATGTTATCCCTGTCCTGTGCATGCCCCTAGTACCGCTTAATCTGTATGTACTCATGTGATACATAGAAACTTAGAATTTGATGGCAGATAAGGACCACTTGGCACATCCAGTCTGCCCATTTCCCTACCTAATGGATAAGCTGCAGATCCTAGTTAACCACCAGCCTACTTCTTCCTACCCCCACACCCTAGAATTGCCTTATGACTGTCCCATGCATTCTTGAATTCCACCACTGTTTTTGACTCCACAACCTCCTCTGGAAGGCCATTCCATGCATCCACAACCCTCTCTGTGAAAAAATACTTCCTTACATTACCTCTGAGTTGCTACCCCATTTTCAAATTGTGCCCCTTGTTCTTGCACACCTCTTTTCTGAAAGATGCTACCCTCTTGGACTTTGTTGATTCCCTTGAGGTACTTGAACGTTTCTATCATGTCTCCCCTCTCCCTCCTTTCCTCGAGGCTATACATATTAAGCTCCTTAAGTCTCTCTTCATCTGTCTTCCAGTGCAGACCCTGCACCATTTTAGTTGCCCTCCTCTGGACTGCCTCCATCCTGTTTATGTCTTTGCGAAGATTTGGTCTTCAGAACTGCACGCAGTACTCCAGATGGGGTCTCACCAGCTGTCTGTACAGAGGGATAACAACTTCTTGTTTTCTACTGGTGATGCCTCTCTCTATGCATCCCAGTATCCCCCCAGCCCTCCTTACTGCTCTCTCACATTGCTTGCCCACCTTTAGGTCATCTGATATGACTACCCCCCGGTCTCTTTCCATTTTTGTTGTTGTTAGTATCTCACCACCCCCCATTGTGTACTCTTCCCCTGGGTTTTTGTTTCCCAGGTGCATTACCTTGCACTTCTTAGCATTGAATCTAAGCTGCCATACATTTGACCATTCCTCCAACCTTGCCAAGTCCCTTCTCATCATTTCCACCCCACCTTGTGTATCAACTCTGTTGCAGATCTTTGTGTCAGTCTGCAAGAGACATACTTTCCTTCCAGTCCTTCTGCAATGTTGCTTATAAAGACATTGAAGAGGACCGGTCCTAGTACTGAACCCTGCAGTACCCCACTAGTAACCCCCCTTTCTTCAGAGTTGACTCCGTTTACTATTACCCTCTGTGTCCTGTTCTCCAGCCAATTCTTTACCCAGGCTACCATCTTGGGACTCACTCCCAGGCTGGTTAACTTGTATAAAAATCTTTTGTGTTACTGTGTTAAATGCCTTGCTAAAGTCTAGGTAGGCCATGTCCACAGCCCCTCCCTGATCTACTACTTTGATCACCCAGTCAAAGAAATCTATTAGATTCATCTGACATGACCTTCCTGCTGTGAATACATGCTGCCTTGGGTTCTGTGCCCCTCTGTCCTCTAGGTACTCGAAAATTCTTTCCTTCGGAAGTGATTCCATCATTTTCCCTATCACTGAGGTTAAACTAACAGGTCTGTAGTTTCCTGCTTCTGCCCTGCTCCCACTTTTGTGAAGTGGAATCACATTTGCCCTCCTCCAGTCCTCAGGTACCACCCCATCCTCCCATGATTTGTTAAAGAGGGTAGCCAGTGATGTCACTAGTTCTAACCTTAGTTCTTTAGAATTCTGGGATGAATCCCATCAGGCCCCATTGCTTTGTCCACCTTCAGTTTTAAGAGTTCTTTCAGAACCCTTCTGTGAATGGGCTGGTATCAACTCCTGATCCAGAGTGTTTCTATTGTTTGGTTTAGGTACCTCCCTCTTCATTTGTGAATACTGAGCAAAATATTTGTTTAGTATCTCTGCCTTTTCACAGTCACCCTCTGTCCACCCCTCCCTTTATTAGCCTCACTATCCCTCCCTTGGTCTTCCTTTGCTCCCTGATGTACCTATAAAGGTTTTATCCCCTTCTTAACTGAGTTGGCTATCTTTTCCTCAGTTTGGGTCTTTGCTGTTCTGACTGCCTTCCCAGCTTCCTTTTGCTTTAACTGATACAATTCTCTATCCTGCTCCTTCTGTGATTCCTTGTACTTCCTGAACGCTTTCTTTTTCTCTCGAACCTTCCCTGCCACCTCCGTTGAGAACCATAGTGGTTCCTTACATCATTTTGTTTTGTTTATTTGCTTCACACAAAGGCTTGTTGCCTCTGTGATGGCAGTTTTGATTATTTCCCATTGTTCTTCCATCCCTCCTTCCTGCCCATTTACTATTTCATTCCTTAGGCACTCACCCATTTTGGCAAAGTCAGCCCTCCTAAAGTCCAATACTTTTCCATTTGTATGGCTTGAATCTACCGTTGTGTTTATTGTGAACCATACTGTTCGATGGTCACTAGTTCCCAGATGGCTACCCACTTCTACATCTGCTATCCTCTCTTCATCTCCATTTGAGAGTACCAGGTCTAAGATTGCTCCCTCTCGAGTGGGTTCCAATACTAGTTGTCTAAGGCATGCCCCCTGTAGGGCATCTAGAATAACCCCATTCTTAGAAGTGGCTGCTGCAACTGCAATCCAGTTAACATCTGGCATATTCAGATCCCCCATCAGCAATATCTCCCCTTTTTCTGCCATTCTAAGGATACTTTCTATCACTTCCTTGTTCATTTCCTCCCCCTGAGATGGGGGTCTGTATACAACCCCTATGTGGATTGTGGTGCCATTGCCTGTCTCCAAATTGACCCACAGTGCTTCCTCACCTCCCTGTTTACCCTTTTGTTCTGTTGCTTTGTTTCCTTCCCTTATGTAGAGAGCTACTCCTCCTCCTCTTTTACCCTCCCTGTCCCTCCTGTAGATAGTGTATCCTGGTATGTTTACATCCCAGTCATGGTTCTGTGTGTACCATGTTTCTGTGACTGCCACGATATACAGATGTTCCTCCTCCATCAAGGCCACTAATTCAGGAAGCTTGTTACCCAGACTATGGGCATTGGTACTCATTGCTGTCCATTTTTTGATGGCTTTACCTCTTGTAGCAACATCCCCCACTGACATTTCTACCTTGGTCTTTTCGTCATTTAGTACCCTGTTTTGTAGGGGAGGCTGGGAATTCCCTGCTGCTTATCAGTGCCTTGTCCCTTTGACTAGTTTAAAAGCTTGACAATGAAGCATTTAAACTGATTGCCCAGAAGATTTGTTCCCTTCCTGGACAGATGTAGACCATCCTGCCAGTATAGGCTGGTATCCCTCCAGGTGGAACCTCAGTCCCCAATAAAGCCAAACCCCTGTGCTCCACACCATTTTTTCAACCATTCATCGAATCTCATGGTGTGAAGTACCCTCGCCTCACTCATGCCATAGACAGGCAGCACCTCTGAGAAGGATACTATATGTGTTACTTGACTTAGGCCCCTCCCCAACTCCACAAAGTCCTCCTGCACTGCTCTAATCTCATGTTGAGCCAAATCATTCATCCCTAGGTGGACAATGACGTCCAGCTCAGTCTCCCATGCAGCTGTTCTTGTGATCCTGAGGATGCGCTTCCTGTCCCTCCAAGCCATGGCACCTGGCAGGCACCTTACTTCAGTTTTCCTGCTCCCCAGTTCTAGCCCCTATAATTGGTCCTCCACCAGGAGCTGCTTCCTTTCCTGTGGTGTCCTCTGCCTCCTTCCTGTGGGCCTCCTTGTGACAGTTGTCCATAACCTTCTCAGTCTCCTCTGTGGATTGCATCCATGGGGAACTATGCTCCCACAGAATGGTGTATGGATTGGCGGTGGTACAACTGACTGGGTGTGCCTCTGTTCCACCACCCTCCCTTCCTGAGCCCATTGTGGGTCCAACTGCTGCACTTTCTTGCTCTCTGGACTCTGCACACGTGAGTGGTGGCTCATAATGCTTCCTGGGTGGGAAAGGTTACCTTACTACTGTCCAGTGTGGCCTGAAGATGGGCAATCTCCTCCCTTAGGGCAGAGAGTTGCCTGCAAATAAGACAGCATCTGAGCCTCCAGAAAGACTCCCGGAAGACTGCTGCCCCTGCTATCTAATAAATACATAAAATTAAAAATAAAGTGTAACAAACATCACTGGCCACTGCCAGTACAACCCAGTCTGCAGTGAAGGTTCAGGGGTGGTGGAGAAGGTGCTGATCGAGCCCTGAGGACTACCCTGTGGCTGGTAGGAGTGGTGTACATACAGGCTTTAAAGTGGCAGTATTTGTATTTTGGCCATTACCTCTACTGGTACATTGCTCGTGGATCAAACAAAAGGGAATCATTGCTGGCTGGCGAGTTGAGACATCCCCTCTTGAGGCTGCCTGACCCCATAACTAATGCTGCTTTGATTTTGGGGTCATCTCTGATGTCATCTAATGTCATCACAAATCACTGTCCTTAGCTCCAATACTGAGTGCATGCTTTCTGGTCATTATGATTGCTATTCTTAACTTCTTTTGTGCATCCTGTGCACAAACTTACTGTGAAGTTATGTTGACTATTCTTATCACAACCACATACTATTTCTAGAATAAGGTACAGGAACCTGTACTGTGAACACCTTCACTAGGTCAGTGTGAGTGAGTAGTCGCGGGAGGCAAATGTTGTAGGAGTGCATTGTCAACGGAGCATACTGTCGGGCGCGAGTTATCGGGGGAACGAACTGTCGGGAGCGAGTTGTCGTGTTCCCGCCCAGAAGATATTGTTAAAGAAACACTTTGGTTTATTCAAAATGCACATTACTGATGTTTGTTGTGTTGTTGTTGTTACATGTGTTTGTGGATGTAAAACATTAAACTTTCAATAAAAAGATTATACAAAAAAAAATGCACATGAAAAAAAGCACATGCCTAAACAATAAGTCACCAGGACAAGAAAAGGAAACAGGAGTCCTAAAATAATTGCCATGCATACACTGCAGCTTCATATGTTCTTCTAGGCCTGTATATGCCTTCAAATATTTATGACATAAGAACTTTAGTTGTAACAAGTGCTTGCACCAGGTCACTGCAACTCTATGCGGCTTCGAGTGTGGATACCCAACCCTCACATGAGACTGCAGTTGTAATTATTTTTTGTTCCACTGCATGATCAATTCATGAGATTATCAGTGCTTGCTAGAACGAGTTGTCTCCCCACTCCCAGTTTGGCTACCTCTACTTCAAGAAATGGGCCGCTATCATTGTGCAAATTCTCCAGTTCTTAATCCACTCCTTCGGTCCTTGCTGTTGTGGCTGTGGTCCCAAAACTTGAACAGGAGGGTTTCTCATTATTTCTGTATTTCTGAACCTCCCTCTTTGGATAAGACATCCCTTCCTGACAAGTCTGACGGCCAAAAAACAAAGAATTATGGAGTTCAACGAATGGCTGGGGGAATGGTGTGAGACCATGGGGTACACACTGATGGGGGGGTAGGATGTGGGAGAACAAGGATCTGTTTGCAGATAGGCTGCAGTTGAGTAAGGAAGGCTCATGGGTGCTGAAGCAAAAGCTGGGGGAGTACCTAGCATCCAGAATTAATTTAAACTAAGTAAGGTGGGGGGCAAAGAGTTGGGCAACAGACAGTGCAACCAGGCAAGGGAGTCCGTTAGGCCTCCCCCCCAACTAGTCAGGCAGGGATGGAGGGGGAATTCAAAAAGGGGAGGCGATAGAGGAGAGGGGAAGGGTGAGGGAGGAGGCAGGGGTCATGATGGAGGGTAGTTTCCTTGAATGCAAGGAGCCTGGGAAACAAGGCAGTAGAGTTACAGGCACTGATGGTGGAAGGAGAGGTGGACATAGCAGCCATCACTGAGACATGGGCCACCCATTACTAGGACTGGGACCTAGTGATCCCTGGGTACAGACTGTACCATAGGGACAGAGAAAAAGGGAAGGGGGAAGGGTGGCTATTTATGTAAGGGAAGGGATATTGTGCAACAGGGAGGAAGGGGAAGATTGGTAGGGCTGAAGCATTATGAGTACAGCTCCAGAACTCAAAAGGCAGGAAGGTTAGATTGGGGGTAGTGTACAGGTCACCCTCTCAAAATGAGGAAATTGACAGGGAGTTTGGGGGCAAATAAGGAGGTTTAGTGGTAAGGGTATTACTGTGATAGTAGGGGATGTTAATCTGCCAGGGATAGATTGGAGCACCCCAGCTACCGCCAGTGCCAAGGAACAGGTCCACCTGGAGGCCTTCCAGGACAGTTTCCTGACACAGAGGGTAATGGAGCCAACCAGGGAGGGAAACATACTGGATCTTGTGTTGATGGATGGGAAGCACATCCAAGACATAGGGGTGGAAGACCCCCTGCCAGGAAGCGACCACTGCACAATATGGTTCTTCCTCAGTCTTTGTAAGGAGGCAGCCAGAACCAAGACAAAGGTAGTTGACTGCAAAAGAGCTGATTTTGGCAGGATGGGAGGAATACTAGAAGGGCACCTCATCAACATCTGCCCAGACATGGATGCTGACCAGAAATGGGCCATCATCAAGCTGAGTCTGGCAGCGGCCACTAACTCATGTACAAAGATCCAAAGTAAGAAGGCCAGGTCCAAAAAATTGACAGGGAGGTAGTAAAGAGGGTGAGGGAGAAGACAGCTGCCTTCAGAAGCTATAAGAGGTCTAAAAGAGAGAAGGACAGGAAGGAGTATGTCAGGAAATCCAGAGAGGTGAGTAGAGTAGTCAGGGCAGCCAAGGTTTCAAGGGAGCTAAGGCTGGCACAGGGGATCAGAAAAAGGGAAAAGGATTTCTTCAGGTACATAAGGAAGAAGAGAAGCTGTAAAGACCAGATTGTCAGCATCAAGAAAGATGGAGGGTGGACAGAAAAGGGGGCAGAGCAGGCAGAAGCTCTCAATGAGTACTTCTGTTCAGTGTTTACCAGGGAGAGAGGTGGGCCTATGTCTCAGGTGAAAGGCAGGGTGGGCATGGGCAAAGTGGGGGTAATGGATGGGGATATCCCAGTGAGCATGGTGTTGGAGGGCCTTAGGTCCCTATGGATGGATAAGGCGCCAGGGCCTGACGGCGTGCATCCAAGGGTCCTGAAAGAGTTGGCGGTTGTCCTGGCAGGACCTCTGGCAGACTTGTTCAGCACCTCCCTGGGGACTGGTTGAGCGCCCCAGGACTGGAGGATGGCACATGTGGTGCCCCTTCATTAGGGTGGGCTCAAGGATGAATCAGATAACTAAGACATGTCAGCCTTACCTCCATCATGGGCAAGCTGATGGAGACTATAATTAAAGACAGGTTGGTGATCTTTCTGGAAAAGAATGGTCTCCAGGATGATTTGCAACATGGGTTTGTCTTGGACAGATCCTACCAGACAAACCTGGTTGACTTTATTGACTGGGTGACAAGGGCACTTGATAGGGGCCATGCGATGGATGTCCTGTATCTGGACTTCACCAAGGCCTTCAACTTAGTGCCACCTGGAAGGTTGACTAGTAAGCTGAGAAACCTGGGAGCAGAGGAGAAACTGGCTGGATGGGTTAGGAGCTGGCTGCAGGACAGACAGCAGAGGGTAGCTGTACGGAGAGAACTCTCGACTCTCAGACCTGTAACCAGTGGGATCCGACAAGGCTCTGTACTAGGACTGGTGCTATTTAACAACTTCATTGCTGACATATCAGATGGGATTAGGAGTAAGATCAGCCTTTTTGCAGATAACGCAAAGATTGGTGCGGAGGTGGATAGTGTGGAAGGGGGCAGGTACTCCAAGAGGATTTGGCAAGACTTGAGCTCTGGTCAGACACATGGCAACTGGGGTTCCATGCTAAGAAGTTCAAAGTCATGCACTCAGGAGCTAGGAACCCTGGAAATTGCTACTGGCTAAGAAGAGTGCAGTTATCCGCTTTAGTGGCGGAGAAGGATCTGGGGGTACTAGTCACAGGGGATATGAACCACTCAGTACAATGTAGGAAGGTGGCAACCAAGGCTAATAAGATGCTGGGGTGCATTGCCAGGGGAATCACCTCTAAGAGAGAGGAAGTCATTCTGCCACTGTACAGGTCACTGGTGAGACCTCATTTAGAGTACTGTGTGCAGTTCTGGTGCCCCTATTTAAAGAAAGGTGTCAAACTACTGGAGTAGTCCAATGCAGGGTGACAAAATGATCCTTAGGCTGGGGGACAAACCATATGAGGAAAGACTGGGGGAACGCAACATGTATTCTCTGGATGACAGAAGGGAGAGAGGGGATATGATTGAGACCTTCAGTTACTTAAAGGGCATGAATAGGGTTAGTACTGAGGGCATGTTTAGATTAAAGGGGGAGACACAAGGGGACACAGTTTGAAACTGCAGGGTGGAAGATTCAGGAGGGAAATGAGGAGGTACTACTCCAAGGAAAGGGTGGTAGTGAGGTGGAACACACGGCCAGAGGAGGTGTTATCACTGACACCTGTGGGCAGTTTCAAGAGGGGGTGGGACAGGGTCAAAGGTAAGGTCAAAACTGGGGGGAAGCTGGGAGAAGGGGGCGATAAATCAGATGGACAAGCAAGGGGTGGGGGGACAGCTGCAGTAGATTAGACTCGGAGCTGCGCACTCGAGCAGACTCGATAGACCATATGGCCTGCATCTGCTGGCATTTTTGTATGTTCATCAGTCTTGTCTTTCAGTGAAGCAGCTCTGCCCCTCGTACTCAAGCTGCTAGATAGGGTCTGGCTGATTATCTCACTGGTAGGAGGTGGGGTTTGATGGTTGTACAGCCACACTGAAGGAACCACTTCTTCCCCAGCTTCACATATTGATGACAGGCTTTAGTATTTCAGGTATGCTGAGCAGCAGGTGGAGACAAATTAGAACATCATTTTGATGTTAGCTCTATTTTTTTGGTTTTTAAGTTTGTTTATGCTAGGTGAAGTTGCATTGGATGTCATGGCAGTTATGTTTAAATCATACTTTGATTCTAATGTCTTAAAAAGTATCTAAAACAACTTGAAACTAAAATATGATTACATCCAGAGGAAAATCAGAGTCCAGGCTATCAAACAGATACAAAAATAGCTAGTTTTAGTGAAGGATTACAGCAGATGAACATGGATTGTACATTCTTCTCTAGCTGCACGTGTGGAACCCCGACATTATAGATTCAAATGGGGGCTGTATTGAGTCAAACCTTTGCATAACATTCTTCTGTGCATAGGATAAAACCAACTTCCACAAGTTGTTTACAGTAATGCATTATTTTAGAATTCCAGCCTCTCTTTTTCTTATCCCATGTCTGATCACTGTTGGCTTAGCAGACAAAATGTAAATCATAATTCTTTTTTTTTTTTTTGTAATTCTCCAACATAATGTCACACTAGAAGGTAGACATGCCTATGCTAAATATTTTTTTTTCCAAATTTAAGTTCAAGTTTCTTTTCAGGAAAACTACATTGAGCATGCTCATTTACAAGGAGGTCCTGTCAAGGACCACATGATACAAGTGTAAAAATACAAAGTTCGATCGCTAAAAAAAAGAAATGCAGTATAAGAAGTGCCCTGATACATACACTCTGAGAAAACAGAGGAGCATACAGTGGTATCTGGGTTACAGGCTTTGCATACAAGTAATATAACATTTACACATCCATGAGGGATAAAAAAGACATTCAAGTGTTAGGTAAGGGAAAGCAAAGAATGGACAATGGACATAAGTGCTGACATATGAAAGTAAAACCTTAGGGAAGGAATGCTAGCTGGTATAGCATTGGCAAGTTTCCTGGACAGCTGTTTTGGCTATGGATTTGAAGAGATTATACTAATTTGGTGAGTTTAAATGATGACTGGAGTTTATTCCAGACTGACGGAAATGCATATTGAATAGGCACTTTACCATGGCGGGTGCAGAACTTGGGCATGTCTAACAGGATGCTGGTATTTTTCCTAAGGAAGTAGCAGCTGCTGGAGTGGTGGAACAACGATGTGATATAAGTAGGAAGTTTGCTCAACAGTGCTTTGTAGGCCCATGTACAAGTATGGAGCATCCTTCTAGAGGCCAGGGAAATCCAGCCTACTAAAGAATAAAGGACCCAGTGGTGGGTTCCGAATGGTGCATTAGCTATAAAACGTAGGGCACAGTGATAAAGAACGTCTAGCTTGTGCAGGTTAGAAGCTGAACTACTATTATAAATGATGTTAGCATAATCCAGAAGGGGAAGGGAGGTTGCTTGAACTAATCTAATCCTAATGTCTGTGGGGAACAGTGTTTTGTTCCCAAACAAAAAAGCCCAATCTGGCTTTTAACTTTTTTGTAAGAGTTCCGATGTGTTCTGCAAAGGATAGATTACTGTCAAGCCAAAGTCCTAAATATTGAAATTTGTCGACAGCCTCTAGAGAGTCCCCTAGTAACATTGTAATGGGTAGAAGAGTGGCTTGTTTGCAAAGTGAAATATAAGTTATTAATATTGTCAGAGTTTGTGATATGACTTCCACGAGTTGCAGTCTTGTGCTGTATTATTTTAAAATAATAAAACACGAGTTTAAAAAATAGGACTACAGTTTATCAAATCCAATATACCCCACATGTAGTAACAAAAGGTATAGGGAATATTTATCCTGGATGCTAAAATGTAACAATATACTTTCATGTAAAGTTGTATGTCTGTAGCTGTCTCTTGAGATATAATGCATTTGCACTGCTAATTAAAAAGCTCATTATACAATGGCAAGAAAGAATTCTGGCTCCTGATTGGTCAGTTGGCAATCACAGCAAGGATGTTATCCTGGCATAACATTCCTGCTGATGGCATGCTGGAGGACAACCTTACATTGCTTGCATCTTTTCTTAAAAAATATTTTTAAACACTAAATAAAATTCTTTTTTTTCTGTATAAAACAACAAGCCATTATTTAATAGGAATAATGCCCTCCAGGGTGGGTGTTATGCTGGGATAACATCCCTTCTCAGGTGTTGGACGCCCTCAGCCAGTGGCCTCGGGCCCAACCACCCGAGGCAGGATGTTATCCCAGCATAACACCCACCCTGGAGGGCATTATTCCTTTAATAAAATGCATGTTAAGGAAAATGTATATCCCACCACCTGCACTGGAAATGCTCGTACCAAACTTGAAAGAAATGCATTCCCCTGTTACTGAATTGTGCCACATCACCTAAAATGTATACTGTACTCTGATTGGCCCATTGCATACCCTAGGTGGCCTACTGGTACAGCAGTAGCACTACCAATCGCAGCACTGGCAACCAGAGTTTCTGAACGAGCTTAGGTCATTGAAGGCTGATGCCAGGGAGGAGCAGGAATGAGCATCTCAGAGGATGCACTCCTCTCTCAGGGAAGAAAGGCAGTCAGCTCCGCTGCTGTACTGCCAGCTGGGTGACCACAGGTGGCAGTGCAACTGGAGAAGTTAGGGGGTGGGAGGAAATTGGCTGGTGCCACATCTCACGTGCTTGTGTGCATGCTTGCTTGCGCACCTTTGCTGCCAACATCCTGAGGGTTAATGGAAGAAACAGCAGATAACCATGGCCAGCTAGATGAAGCCAGCTGCTCATACAAGCCCACACCTGGCTACCCAGGCACCGCCTCCCACAACCGGATCCATTCCGCAGCTGGAGTTTGGGAGCTCCACCACCACTGACAGAGGGGGAAAGCTCTGGAGGAACACAGAAGGCGAAGGTAAGTCCGGAGAGATGGCAGTGTGATGGAGCTGGGATGACCAAGCAGATGGGACCGGCAGCAGAACAGGAGAACAAACACAATTAACAAAAACAATGAAAATAAAATGCACAGTTTTGTGACATTCTCAAAAATGTACAGCCTACCCCCACTGCCTCATGACATATCTGAAGCATAGATAGACAGACACTGCCTGTAGATAGACAGATAGACAGACAGACAGCTAGATAGATTACCTACACTCTACTATTCCTCTCTCTCTCTCCAAGTTCCAATCGAATCTGCATGCCTCTCTTTCAGCATCTGTATCATGTTCCTACTTCCGTTCATTTTTTATTTATTTATTTATTTAATATTTGGATATAACCTTTGAGCTAAAGCTCATTTACAAAGGTTCCGCATCACATATTAGACAAGACATACATAATTATAAGCAGAAAGTGGAACATACAGTGATCAAAGATTACAGTGCAAAAAATACAAATGTCAGACGTGGACTACATTGTTTGAGGGAACATAGTATGGGGGTAGGCTGTAACATAAAGTGGTCAGAGATTACAGTACAAATAACAAATGTCCAATAGGGAATACATTGGTTTATGGTACATAGTTTGAGGGTACACCGGCAAGCACTACTGTTAAAACAAAATTAGGACTAAAGTGATTAATACTTTTAGTAATCAAGAGGCAGGAGAGATAAGAGTGGACTGGTGGCGGGGGGGGGAGAAGAGGGAGGGAGAGTCACAAAAGGAGGTAAATATCCAGGGTTGGGGGCACAGCACAGAAGCAGCTGAATAATGTGGGTGATGGGGAAAAAGGAGGGGGGTACAGAGGAGCAGCTCAGGCAAACCTTATCAATGGCTGGAAATGGGGAAGGCAAGAGACATAAGGAGGGAGGGGGAAGTTGTGCTGTGGCAGGTAGGCAGTGAGAGAGGGAAGTAGTCCGAGGGGGTTGGGGACCCACCAGATAAAAGGGAACTAGCGCTAGGAATTAAATAAGTGCTGTGAACAGTACTCGGGTTGGTAAGGTGGACAGGAGAAGAATTAACAACTGCAGTAGCACTTATTGTTGTTGGATTTCAGTTGAGTTATTAGGTTAGTCTTAAACTGGCCAAGCTTGGTGCACAACAGTAGGTCAGGGTGTAGAAAGTTCAGCCATTTGGGGGCTCTATATCAAAACAATCTCTGGCCTTGCCCGGTCCATTGGAAAGGCACTTTCAGAGACAGATTACTGGTACTTCTGGTGTGCCTCATGTTGTCGTTGGTGTGGAGGAGGTCGAGTAGCCCTGGGGTAGTGAGACCCATGGTTGCCCTTTTGGCATGCCTTATATATTAATGCATTATCTATTCTCACCTTGCTGAGGGATGACTGTTATGGTGTAAGAGACTCCTCTTCTGAGGTTTGGGCAGACAGAACCGCTCAGCCTTGCTTTGTGGTCCTCTCGCCCAAACCACAGGCTCAGAGTCTCTTATACCATAAGTGACAACCCTCAGCGGCCCTATTAACTTATATCATTAATGCAGATGCATCCCAAAACGTGGCAAAAGGAAATGAAAGTGTGAAATTATATTTGAAAGAACGATTAATTCAGATTTCAAAGGCAAAGGAGAATACTTAAGGTCTTCTCCCTGCTAAGGAAGTTAACATACTTTAAAGGTTTCAAACCATTTTAAAATGCATTATTTCAGTTTGTGTCCACATTTAGCACAATTGTAAAGTGCTAAACCATTTTAAAATGCATTGATGCAGTCTGTGTCCACATTCAGCACACTTATAAAGTGCTTTTAAAACCTAAGTTCAACTGCAGCTAAAGAGATAGTCTTGAACACTGTTTTAAATCCTGTAACAGTCTGTAATATCACAGTACTTGCCAGTGTGGACCCATGTCCCATCTGAGTTTGGGTTGTGTGATCATCCACAGTGCCATAGTACAAATTATTGCCATCCTATAAGTGGCAGCACTAGTTGTGCATGCAATAGAAATACATTCTGTGTTTGGAAATCTAAAGGCGTCCCCCCTCCCTTTCCTAGTAGGATCTCCCTTATCCCTATTCCTTGATACTTTCACTGCAGTCATCTCCTCGACTCTGCCAACTCTGACCCCTCTCCTTTCCCCTACCTCTAACCTCCTCTATTGGGCAACTTCTTTGTTTTCTTTCTCTCGCCTCCTGCTCCCCTACTGCTTGTTCTCTTGCCTCTGTATCTCTGGGGAATCATGTTGTGACACTATGGAATGGGTGGGGTGGGCCTTTTTATGTTCACTGACTGTTCTCACAAATTTTGTACTGTGTACTTAGGCCAGATAACCTCAGGATTGTGTAACTGGTGTTGACTTCTGTATTGTTGGTTTAACCACTACCTGTTTTGACTGTATTACTGTGTAATCTTTGCTTTGACTGTATCTTTGTTTTGACTGTATTGCTGTGTAATCTTTGCCACTCTGTGGCCCGGGTCGTGCCTGAAAACGATCCCTCAGGTCAGTGCACTTACCCAGTGATCAGAGACATAAATAAATAAATAAATAAATAGGTGCCTCTGAGGAGGTTTGTTGAGGGAAAACATATTTTCAAAGTTTTTTTTTTTTTTATGAATTGTATATACTGCTGGAAAACCTTCACTTAACAACCGCGTGCTCAGCACCATGGGATTCTTTGCCTGGCAGGCACCATCATGCACTGGCCAAAGCACAAATTACAACCCAGATTACGACATATCCTAATGTGGATGCACACCTAGTATGTTTAAACGTTGGAAGCGGAGCAGAATGGGACACATAAATCTGGGAAGTTTAACATGTTAAAATCAGTGTAAAAAATGGATTAACAGAGTGTACAGGGCCTAAGATTTTTTTTTGAAATCTCTGTTTATTGAGTTTTCAACACCAGATGTGCATGACATTATGCAGTTAAGGCTCACAAGAATTGCTCATCTTAACATTAGGAGCCTACTTTGTCACCTTGCCAAACTTGAGGCGTGGATTAGTTGCCTTATCTAATGGATGAAATGAGGTTCTCATTCTGGGTGACCTAAATATTAACTGGCTAGGTAAAACTAGTGATCAAATCTTATCCACAGTTCAAAGTTATAACTTTCAGCAACTCATCAAAGATCCAACCAGGGTTGTGTCTTCCTCCAAATCTGGTACCTGATAGACTGGATACTATCAAATCATATTGACAGAATCTTAGCATCCGGAACCTTGGCTGACGCCTTAAGTGACCACTCCCCCATATATTGCATTTGGCACGTCACATCTACCTAGGCCCCTCCACACAAGTACATTACTTTCAGAAACTTTGCCTGCCTTGATCAAGCTAAATCTCTGCATGACATTTCCCTAGTTGATTGGTCCTCCATCCACCACACTCATGATCCTGAGACTGCTCTGCACTATTTTACAGCCCTATTTAGTGCACTCCAAGATAAGTACACAACCTCCTGTACACGTAGAGTCGGAGGCACTCAAATGAGGTGGCTACGCAAAGACCTTCTCATGCAGCTTAGAGCATGGGACAAGCCCTGGAAGAGTTTCAAACTATCTGGATGTCCCTCTCATTACAATACCTATAGGGCTATAGGGCACAAAGAACTACTTGCAAAAGGAAAATTTGTTTAGCAAAAAGCTCTTACTGTAAAGGACTCCTTATTTATGCTGCCGGTGACTCTCGTAAATTCTGGTCTCACATAAAAACCTTCCTGGGGTTCAATCGCTCCCAATCAGCTAATGACATGGTTATTAATGGCACCCATTGTAATACTCTTACTACTATTGCCAACTCTTTTAACTTCCATTTCTCAGATCTATCCACCTGTACATCTTTATGCACTCCCTCTCAGTCCACCCCACATTGAACCCAATCCCACTCTTACGCATCCACTCTTTCATTTCATAACCATAACCAGGGCCCAGGTCCTTAAGCTTTTAAATATCATCTCAGACAGTACTAGTGTGGGCTCTTATGGTCTTGAGCCCAGGCTACTGAAACCTGCTTCCCCCTTTATTGCCTCCCCCTGACTAAGATCTTTAACCTTTCTCTTCGCCATAGCCTAGTCCCTAGCATTTGGAAAATCACTAGAATCACTCTGGTTTTCAAAAAAGGGAATCCAAAGGACATTGCAAACTATCACCCAATAGCTATTCTCTCAGTACTGGGCAAAATTCTAGAGAAGCTGTTGGTAACTCAAACCTTATCCTTCCTACTAGACAATAACCTTCTCTCTGATAGGCAGCACAGATTCCGCGAAGGTCATAGTACTACTACAGCCCTTCTTAAATTTACTAATGATGTCTTTTCGGCCATGGACAAGGGTCTTCTCACAGGCGCAATCACTATAGATCTCACCAAAACATTTGATTTTGTTGACCACCCCCTTCTCCTTGCAAACCTGTTATTTCTGGGCTTCTCCCCAGAGGTAGTGAACTGGTTTAGTAGCTACCTATCAAACTGGAATCAGGTTGTGCATTTCAGCTCTGCCTCATCAAATCCAGTTGTTATTAATATAGGAGTACCTCAAGGATCCATCCTTGGTCCTCTCCTATTTTCCATTTTTATCAGCAAGATTTCTCTGTAGCCCCTACATGTTCATCTTTGCTGTACACTGATGATCTGGTCCTTTATTACAGCTCTAGGAACACTGTTGATGTCAACCAAACCCTCTCCTCTGATTTCAATGCCATTCAGTCCTGGCTCTCCTGTAACAAGCTTGTCTTAAATGCTCACAAAACTCAAGCTATGCTTTTTGCTTCTGATCTCAAGCTTAGAAACAACAAAGACAAACTTGATATCCATTTTGCAAATGGCTCTATGTTGGACACAATTACCTCATTTAAATACCTGGGCATGTTGCTTGATGGTTCCTTGAATTTCAACCAACACATCTCCTCTATCTGTAAATCTGTTAATGTCAAAATTGGGGTAGCCTACAAAACTAGCTATGCTCTTACCCCCTCTGCTAGACTGACTGTTGCCCATAGCATTCTGCTCCCAGCCCTTACTTATGGTGTTGTCACATACTTAGGCTCCTCTAAATCATCTCTTCAAAGGTGGAACACATCATACAACAACATCTGCTCTATGTCTCTGCCTCCTCTTGTCGCAAAAACACACTGTCAACTCTATGCTGACCTAAATTGGCCCTCCCCATCAACTCTCATCTCCTTTCCCCTCCCTTGGATCTCTGGCTGATGGCATTATCAGATTGCAACCCCATCATTCTTAGCCTCCCTGCTGTCTTTTCAAACTTCCTCACATGGACTTAGGTCCGCCAACCAAACTCTCCTTCATATTCCAAGGAGTAAAACAGCCATGGGTGCCCATGCTTTCTCCCATACTGCCCCTCATTTCTGGAACTCCATCCCCTTAGGTGTCCATTTAGCTCCAAGTCATGCCCTCTTTAAAAAGAAACTCCGTGATCACCTTACCAAGTTGGCCTCATGCACTTGCTTCTATCCACCTTAAGCCCCTTTACCCACTGCTGTTTTGGATTTCTCCCCCCCCCATTGCCCCACCTCTACCTCCTGCTCCTGTCTCCCCTTTTCCCCTACTCTTACTCTGACCACTCCTTTACCTCATACTTTATCTCTGTCTCTCTATTTTATAATCTTGCTGTCTTGCCCTCTTCTATATTGTTCAACTTGCTCTGATGATGATTCTTTAGAATTGATGGCACTTATTTATTTCTGGTTTATATTTTTGTCTTTGTTACTCTGGGTGTCTTTTGCTCTCGTTGTTAACTAAAACTTCTATGGACTGTAATATCATCTGCATTGTACCCTTATCGTTGCTAAATGTTGGACTGTGTTTCATCCTTGCCAAGTTTTCACTCTGTTTGTAACCTTTCACATTGTGTCTGAAAATAGGCATTTCTATGTCTAGTGCACCCAACCCAGTTACCAAAAACCAATAAATAAATACTCATTCAGAACAGTTATTATGGTGTTAACAAATAACATCTTCCATGCTGGACGTGTCCCAGCAGTTGATTTGCCCAGTAAAAACCCTTTACAGAGACAGAACACAGTGAACAGTTTACAACACTGACTTAACACTTACTGCCAACTCATATCATGCATTGTTTTAGCTATCAATTGTATAGGTCTTAACCGCTCATTAGGTAAATATGTCAATAGCTCTACCCTGTTTTAGCTACCAAATGTATAGGCATTAACCCGTGCTCATTATGTTTATACTCTGTATGATTGCTCACCCACATTTATTCTATGTATGTACTGTATGAATGTCTATGTTTTATTCTGATGAGAAGCCTTTGGAAACAAGTCTATGACTCAAAGGGTTGTAATTCAAATTTCCTAAATAAATAAAACACAATAATTCGTGCTGGTAGCAACTGAATCATGTTACTGCATTACTTGCTATAAAAACCTACAAGTGCTTCATAGGTGGGCTGTTTAAAAAGTATTTCATATCCCCAGATTGTCTTACTTTATTCATAAAGAGCTGCAGTTCTTATCATCTTTGAATCCATAGGTTTCTTTTTCATTTTTCTTTTTACTGATTTTTAACAGCATAATACAACAGCATTGATAGGAAAAGTCTTTCAAGTACAGTTCTGTGTACTTTTAATACAATCTATGGGCCTAATCCACTAATGGGCAGAAATGCCAACACACAGTGTAGCCAAGGTGTGTAGTCAGCCTTGCATGTGAATGCTGCACAGCAGGGTCCAGCGCACCCCTGGCAGCATTCACCACTGGCATGCTGGCGCCTTGCACACAGGATCCCTCAGCTGGCTACACAGTGCCACACAAGGGGCAGGCCAGGAGGTGTGCCTGCACTCTGCTATTCAGGAAGGCTCTGCATGCCCAGCCAGGGCAGAAAATGGTGTGTGAGGGGGGACCCTGACATAAGTCGTTATGCACATCCCCACACAGGTTACCAGTGGGGCATAGAGGCAATGGGATACTCCTGCATACAGCTGCCATGGCCCACCGGGCCACTTAGAAGGGCTGGGGGTGGCTGTATGGGCAAACACCTGTTGCGTATTTCCCAATGGGGTACATGTCTTCCCAGGATCCCCTGCTCATGCATGACAGGAGATCCACTGTGGGACCAGGATGGCACTCCTAGTGGATGCCCCCTTCTGTCCTGCACAGCACCCACACACAGCCATGTTCCTCCACCATGCAGCTGCACACTGAGGGAGGGCAACAGCACAGACAGGTAGCTGGCGATAGTGAATGCCAGTTGGTGCACACACCCTCATGGGTGCAGAGCTGCGCAGGAGGGTTATGCACATTTCACGTGTACTTCCCACCCATTAGTAAATAAGGCCGAATATGTCATAAAGTAATGAAATAGGAATAGAAGAACTCACATTCATAGCTGAGAGGGAGCTCAAATACTGGGCCTAAGATTTTAATCAAAGTTTGAAGACAGGCAGAGAGTCAAGCAAACATACAGTATATGAGTAGGAAGGCTATTGTATTGTATGTAAACATGCCCTCCAAGACCTCATCTTCTTCCATTTAACTCAACCACTCCTTCCTGGCCTCCTCCTTGTATACACCACCTCAATCCCTGCCTACTCTATTCTGCTTCCCTCCATGGCATGTCTGTGCATTACCTCTGCCTAAATGATTGGTTGTTGTATATACTGCATCTATATGCACACCATAATGCTGCTGCTGTTGCTAATTATTACACACTGTAAGTGCTCTACACCTTTCTTGTGTGGTGCTTCTACCTAGATGGTTGGTTGTTGTATATACTGTAATATTGCTGCTGTTGCCCTGTTTCATCCCACATTATAATTGCTCTATGTCATTTCATTGTACAATTATCTGATTATGTACTGCAAATACTATGTATATATCTTCCTTTACCCCTCCCCAGGACACATCTGGAAAAGAGTTGATACTCAATTCAGTATGTCTTTCCTGATGAAACTTTTGAAATAAATAAATAAATAATGCATATGCAGCTCATGATGCTTTGCATTGTGGGGGCATGTGTGATTTTGTATTTTTTTTAAATAAATAAGACCACTCTTACATTTGTAAAACAGATAGTAGATAGATAGATAGATAGATAGATAGATAGATAGATAGATGGACAGATAGATGAATAGAAAGATAGATAGATAGATAGATAGATAGATAGATAGATACATAGACAGACAGATAGATGGATAGATAGATAGATACAGAGGTAAGAGTGGTCTCACATGAATTCTTATGGTATGAGAACCACAAATCATGGTGAGCAGGTTTGATACCCTAAGAATGCAAGTGAGACCATTCTTATAACTATAAAATGGTCTCAGAGAATGCATCAACATTTTATTGATCCAGGGCAATCAATAATACATTAAAAATTGAAAAAAGCTCACAGATGTGCCCATTTCCAGAGTACCTGTGTGTGAGACACTCTTTACAGAAAAAGAGAAGGAAAGACTCCGATTGGTCAGAAGCACAGTCTCAGTCTGTAACCCAGACTGAATGAATGAATAAGTTTATTTGTTCGACTCATGTATAAGTCATTACAAATGTTATTTGATCAAAAATCTATCAAAGCAATCTCACATTCTCATACAAATATAACATACTATAAATATTGGATAATAAAATATATCTTCCTGTCCTATCCGTTTTCATTAGCAAAATAACATTTCATTATTTCATCCTTATTTAAGAGGTACAAATTCATAAAAGTACTTCCAAATATTTAAAAATAAAACAAAAAATAAAATATAACTGTCTACATAGCTGTAACCTTAAATCAACTTTTTACTTTATTGTACTCATTGCTTTATGCTCAGATATCCCCTTCAGGCTACACCAATTAGAGCATCCTCCTATATCTCAGACCCTGTATCAGCATAATGGTCAGAATACAGTAGGAAAACTCAGAAGGTACACAGCCATCACTGCACTATACCATTGTTCATATTCCTTTTCTGAGTCTTTACTTTGCCTGCAAACACTTAGTGTGGTACCCTGGCTCCCTTATTTTGGAACTCAGAATAAGCTTAAGGGGTTACCTCTCAGGTGCTTTGAGATCCCCAATTGGGGTAGACCAGATCCAGCCCGCCTAAATAGTCCCTCCTGGGCAGACTTCCCAGAGAGGCTTCAGTTGGGTTTTTCTGGTCCTTAACCCATGACCTGGAAAAGTCTACACCGAGTAACCCCAGCAACACGGGAGTGGAGCAGCTATGTGTCCCACCCCTGACCACACAATTCGTTCCCAAAACATTGTTTGGACTCAACGATTTCCAGATCAATAAAATGAGGTCAGCAACTTTCGGCATACAGCTTAGTCACCCCACCTACTCTAGGCCAAACTACAGAATGACCTGGGTATATTCAGATTTACCCCCACAAGGACAGCCTTAATAGAAGTAATCAAACAAAGCAGTTAAACATTTCAAAAAAGAAATTCTACACAGCCATTACTTAAAAACACCAATAGACACATGTATAAAACACATGTAAAATTGTTTACTCTCTCCTATGCTAGTAAACTATCGGAGTTCCAAGACCAAGAGCAAATAGGTGGTCAAATCTGGGTAAGGTTTTCCACCATTTTAAGTCAGAGAGTTCAAGCTGTATGCCTTGCATTTTATTTCATTTTGTAGTTAGATCACTTAAGTTGCTTCACCCCCTTTCTGAGCACTCCAAACCTTTTTCACCAAGTCTGGCTCACAATGCACAAAAAATAAAAAGTTTTATTTATAGTACTTATTATACTTATAGTACTTATTATTTTCCGGCCCCTATTCAGGCTGTCGCCTGGCACCCAGTGTTTGAGAACTAGGGAGTTCATGGTCTCTTCTCAATGTCAAAAACCTTCTGTGTGCAATGGGACATTTATAACAAACTCTGAACCGTACCTCCAAAATGGTTTCAACAGACGAGCATGGATTCTCAAACTTCCATCTCCCTCCATACTTCAACCACACTTGGTTCACCATCCCCAAAGTCCTCCATCATCTTCACTGCACTGCTACTCTGCTGCTCTGGTTCTCCCCAGACTGAGGGTTCATCTCTCTTCCCTGTAGTTCAATCTCAGTGGGGGAAGGGTACTCCTCCAGTCTTCCGACTGAGGGCACTTATTTCAAAAAAGACGTTCTCCTCCTGACATTTCTGCTCCGTAATTCTCTATTTCATTTTAAACGCCTTGCCATAGTGAAGTTTTTCTCCATCCAGCCCATTATACCTGGAGAAAAGAAACAAAAGAGAAAACGCTTCACTGAGCACAGTAATTTCTCTCATATTGGTATGTGGAGACCACAGCTCCTGACAACATTGGCATACCTTATTTTAGAACAAAAAGCACTTTTAAGCACTTATCGCGTTGGTATCTTTTTTTCCTCAATTTTTAAACGGGACGAATCTCTTCTCAGGTCGGTATCATGTTCGCGCTCTCTCTTTGGTGTTCTTTCACTACTTCCAGCTTTCGGCTTCTCAGAAACTCCAACCACCATCTATGTTAAGTGTAGGGTTTAAGAACACAATGTGCTCCACTCACTAAGCCCCAGCCAGAAGCAACTGGGACGCCGATCACTCATCGACCATTTGTCCCATTAAAATTCGATATTCACCACTGAAAAATATTCACTACCACACATTCCACAATAACATAACTTTAAATTCATTCATCCATTTCAGGATAGAGCTTAAAATTAAATACCAAGAGCTAGAAAAACCTTAATTTGGCGTGGTGTGGAGCAGAGCAGCAGTGCAGCCATCTTGCCCAACTAATCAGAAGATTGGATGGTCGTGGATTCTAGCCCCTGTAACGCAGACTGAACAAAAGCATGTAGTCTGGGCAAGGTAACTTCAGATTTACACTCAAAGTACCAGATTAAAAAAAAGTCTTAAGCCCTTCAGAGTTTCTGGTGCAAAAAAGCAATATTTATTATTCCATTTGCATGTTACTGTTTATGCAGATGGCATATACTCATGTCCAAAATCATAATAAAGTGCTGACATAAACTGCTAACATAAGTACTTATTTTTTCTTGTCACAAAATAAGAATAATAAAAGCGAAATTCTAGCCTATTTTAAAGAATGTTTGGGTTTCATAGCCCAGTACCTTATGGCAACGTTAGCCAATTGATACCAAAAGTATTATTTTTAATGGTGTCCTTTGAGGTAGGGAAGGGATCGTAACTGCAGTTGAACCCACGGAGAGCTGAATGCTTCCACTTCCTGGTCTTCCAGCACTGCCCCTGCACTCAGACGTTTTGTGACATCTAAGCAGGGAGAGCGCGTGGGTGCGCCTCATAAAAGTCTGTGGAGACACTTTTTCAATGCCCTTTTACATAAATTTAAGCAATCTTAAAGGAAAATGAAAGCCACCCTTCAACTAATAAGTCAGCAGGGCACATTAGCATAAAGTAAGTGAGGGAAGTGCATGACTGCTTGTGAGATGGTTGTTTCCAGCAATGGAAATCAGAAGTTGCGGTGCGCTGTTTTGCTGATTAAAAAACATGTACAGGCACTTTAAAAAATGTCCTTACTGTCTAAAAGTACTAATAGGGAGTTTTGGCGCCAGCTGGTGAAAGCTATTAGTTTTTCTTTGTTTTCCTTTAAAATAAGGAAAGATGCATCTTAAACAGATCCTTTTGTACATCCTGCCCTTTGTGTCAGGGAGTACAGATGATTGTGATCAGAAAGGTAGTTTGCTGCTCTTCAGTGAAGAGTTTCAAAGAATCCAAGAGCAGAATTTTCAAAAGAATCCACACAAGATCTAAAGGGCAGACTGTATGGACCAATTATCTTTTTGTAATGACATTTTCTATGTTTCTTAAGATGTGACTATTTGCAGTGCAGGCATGCATCCAACCCAGTTAGACCATCTGTTAGATGACCTAGCAGCATTCAAAGTTTGTGTCCAAAAAACAGATTCAACTGCATCCATCTTCTGCCGCAAATCATAACTTTTTGTCATATACAGATGCAACTTCTGAAAATAGCAGCAAGACTGCCTGGATTCAAGTGACTGAATGCAGACGTAGGTCTTTTGAAATCCCCCCCCCCCCAAAAAAAAGTTTAATTTATAAGTGTATTACTGAAGTGAATGGGGAGCTAACTGAGATCTTTGAGAACAGAAGTAATATGTTCAGACTTCCTGGAATTGGTAAGAAGGTGGGCAGCAGCGTTTTGGACATGATGAAGTATTGCAAGCAGAGTCTTTAAAAAGCCCCTAAATAAGAGAGTTTCAGTAGTGTACCAAAAACTACATGAATACTTGAGCAAATGTTTCAGGGGAAGATTCATCAAAAAGATGTTGAATGCTGGCAATGTTTCTTTGATGCTCTGAATACATTTTGCAGATGTCATATATGTGTGCAGAAAAGGTTATTTTAGGATCAAGGACTTCAAGATTAAATACAATACACTAGTGCTTGCATAATTAATTTTGGAATTTAAAATGGAGAGAGAGAGAGGAAACAGAACTCAGTTTAAGAGTTTATCTTCCCAAGGGAAGGACATCTGTTTTTAGAAGCATTAAGTTGCAGGATATTTTAATGCAGCCAAGAACTGACCTGTCAGACAATAAGAGAGGGCAGTCCTAGCAGAGGCTTCGCTTGGGGTGGGCTTTCGGGGTTTGAGCTCTAAATCTTTATTCATTAGTCCCAAGTAACCAATTCTGAATTTCTAAAATGGACCCCTGGCCTATTTTGTTTAGTGGGTGGGAGGGGTTGGGGCTCAATAATTTAATATTTTCAGACCCTAGATATGTCCCCAAGTTATAGAATGATCTTTGAAAGAATTATAAAATCGAGAGTTGTCTTATCAGCATAACATGGTAGGCAAGGTTAAACTGAGAAGCAAAGTAGCCAAGAGGTACCAGATAGATTAAGAAGAAGAAAAAAGGGGCAATGATGGAACCTTGTTTAGTTAGTTGGTTAATGAGTTAGTTAGTTAGTTAGTTAGTTAGTTAGTTAGTTAGTTAGTTTTGTTGATGGTGAAAGGAGGGCTAGGAAATTCTGCCTATTTTCAGCCTTGTCCCGGGGGAAGGGGAAGATACAAAGACAAACTGCCATACTGTATTGAATCAAGTTAAGTTGGTGGTGGTATTTGTGTACCTGCCTGATCTCTGTATAATATGTATCCCCACAAATAATGAATATGATTACATGTTTTCCCTATACACCCCCATTTTCATTCTCTCTCTCTCTCTCTCTCTCTCTCTCTCCCCAAGTCACCACTGAGCCAATAGGCTCTGTTTGCTTACCTGGAAAAATATGTTTTAAATAAAACAGAATGCATTTTTTAGTGAAAAGGAACTTCGTGAAACCCCATAGAGAAGTGGGCTGGAGGAAAATGAATGCCCACCTCCAGATATTATATTCTGTAATTATTGATTAAAGAGACATGATTTATACTACGCTAGAAAATAATCAACACAATATCCATATTTTCAGAAAAAAGCTGCACTGAGATCAAGTAAAAGAATTAAGGTGAAAGCCATTGTCAGAACTAAGGAGAATACTGCTCATGACCCAGAAAAGAGCTGGCTTAGTGCTATGACCTGGTCAAAAATCAAACTGGAAGGGACTGAGTATGTTGTTAGTAATGAAATAAGAAGGGAGGTGGTCAAAAGTAACTTTTTCAAGAATCTTAACCCAAAAAGGGAGGTTGAATATGGGGCCATAATTAACAAGAATGTTAGTGTCAAGTGAAGGTCAAGTGAAGATATTTTTCAATATAGGTGCAATAACAGAATTGTGCAGCTCATCAGGGAAAGAACCAGTGGAAAAGGAGTGATTAATTACAGCAGAGATGTAAGAAACAACAGTTAGAAGACAAGAAAAAATACACTTGGAGTGATAAGGGTCAAGAGAAGATGTTGTTCATCTTAAAGATTGTGAAGCTGGAGAGAAGTTGAAGAGATACAGTATAACATGTGTACATACATATATATATATATTTTACAGTGGCACGGTAGTGCAACTATAGTTAGGGTTGAGTACCCCATTTAAGGTTAAATCTGGAATTTGGCAGCTTAATAACTTTGCCACCGTGTGTCAGATTTGCCTGAAAGTTGGCAAGCCCAGTCTGGTACCATAGATCTCTTGATCTACCAAATTTCGTTACAGTTGGATGTATAGTTGCGGAGCTGCAGAGCACCATAAAATGCATTTTTGTGCATTCTTTGCTCACGTCTACAGGTCGCATGGTCTGCACAACCAGTCCACAACCTTCAGGGAACATGCAGCCAGGGTCCCCGATGTGCCTTTTGAAGATTTCATGAAAAAATATTAAACGGTTCAAAAGTTATTCAAAAAACAAGTTTCCCATTATGGTCAATGGGAAAAGTTAACAAAGAGTTTGAAAGTGTCACAAATGCAGTTTTTAGTGTTGCAAATCCACCATCTTGTTTTCAGTTAGTGGTCACAGAAATGCTTAGCATTTAAATTTGGGACCCTCTAGGGACACAATTCTTGTGTTCACCTAGTCGAGCCCAGAAGATGCTAGCCATGTCTATTTTGGGGGGTAAAACATCCCAGAAATATGTTTTTAAAATTTTTGTAAAAAGTAGTGTCACAAAGTATGCAACACTTTCATGATTTTTTTTGCGAAAGTGTTGTGATTTGTGACACTGCTTTGCGACACTATGTCCAAAACAATAGGGAATCTTTGCCACCCTGCTGCAAAAGAAAAAAGCCCCTGCTAGGGGTCTAAGTGCAAAACTAGCCAGGAAAGTCATAAATAATATGAGATTTTAAATTTTGTTCTACGTCATACAGTTCCTGAGATATAAGCAATTTAGTATTGCAAGTGTTCATTTTCTGCTCCGAGGGCCATTATTATGCATACATTGTTTGTATTCACTGTGCTTCTGAATGCACCTTTTTGGAAAAAAAGTGTGTGCGTTTGCGTTACTGTTACAGTTAGCATTTCCGTTTGCGTTTCTGTAACCGTTTGCGTTATCGTTTCCATTTACGTCACCGTGTGCGTTACCCTTTGCGTTTGCATTTGCGTTTGCATTACTGTTACTGTTTTTGTTTGCATTTACTTTTGCATCACCGTGTACGTCACCCTTTGCATTTGTGTATGCATTACTGTTACCGTTTGCGTTTCCGTAACTGTTTGCGTTAGCGTTTCCGTTTACGTCACCGTGTGCGTTACCCATTGCATTTGCATTTGCGCTTGCGTATCCATTTTCATTACTGTTTTGATTTGCGTTTCCTTTTGCGTCACCATGTGCGTTACCATTTGCATTTGCATATGCTCTTCCGTTTGTGTTTCCTTTGGCGTCATTGTTGGTGTTACTGTAAGCATTTGCATTTTCAATTGCGTTACTGTGACCATGCGCGCTACCATTTGCGTTTGTGTACATGCTTGCGTTCGCATTTCCATTTGTGTTAGTGTTCCCTTTGGCGTGATTGTTGGTGTTACCATAACCGTTTGTGTTTCCAATTGCGTTAACATTACTGTCTGTGTGTTCATTACCATTTGCATTTGAGTTTCGGTTGGCCTTAGCGTTTGCGTTTTCGGTAGCGTTTCCATTGTCAGTTGCGTTACCGTTTTCTTTCTGTGTCGCCATTGTCGTTACCGTTTACATTTCTCTTTGTGTTTGTGTTGCCATTTGCAATTTCGTTACCATATGCATTTTTACGTTGGTGTTAGCGTTTGCGTTACTGTTTTCATTAACGTTTGTGTTTCTGTTGTTGTTAGCATTTGCATTACCATTTTCATTACCATTTCTGTTTTCAGTAACGTTTGCGCTTGTGTTTATCTTACTGTTTGTGTTATCGTTTACGTCTGCATCACCTTATGCGTTACCATTTGTGCTTGCATTTGCATTACCATTAGCATTGCTATTTTATTTTACCTCACTGTTTCCATCGTTTGCGTTAACATTACTGTTTGTGTTTTTGCGTTTGCGTAGTGCAGTGCAAAACATTGTTTTTGCTATTTTTATGCATTGTCTTCTGAGACGCATAGCACAGCCAGTGTGTGGCTGATTGATCTGAAGCTTGGCAGGCAGAAAGACCATTGCTCGAGGAACATGCCAGTTTTTGTTTGGTGAAAAAATGTTGTTCCATTCCAGAGTTATGGCCATTTGACATTGGCCCGCTTTACAGTTACTGATTTTTTGGCTGCAAGGTCCGTCATTTTAGTGCATTTTCGTCTGCGATTTCTGCCATTTTGCGGTGGAAGACTTCTTAAAGGTACAGAAATATAAAAATTGAATATCTCTGGAATGGTCTGGTCTTTTCACATGAAATTTGGAGGGTGTTGACTGGATGTCCTGGAGATGTGAATTATGCTGTTTACATGTTTGAGAAATAATTCTCTGTGGAGATACTGCATGACGCAGTTAACATTTTGCGCATAACATTCTGCATGGTGCTACTGCCTTTAAATTTATAGCGTAGGTAGCCCTAGTGGCATGGAGGTGTGTTACAGTGGTTTCGTGTGTTAAACATTAACAGGTGCAAAATTATGCCACTCCGATGAATGAAAATTTGGTTCATTATGGTTCAATAACTTCTGAACCATTTGTCTGATTTTTCAGGCATTTGGAATGTACAAAGCTTTAGAATTCATCTTTCACTGTGCCAATTTTTGGGTCACTGGCACTTATGGTTGCTGAATTGTGCATGTTATGTTGTTTGCTCGTGGCGCTGTGCGACTGTTGAACAGATGTACACACAATTCTGGACACACAGTGTGCCATGGTACATGACTTCATTTAAAAATTTTAATTTCAGTCAGTTATACAGTTTTTGCGCAGAGAAGTGACAAAAAAATCACATGGTGGGAGTCCGGGGCCCGCTCCCACCACCACATTCCATTCACTATTTATAGTGCTCATTCTCAAAAAGAAAGGAAATTCATGGCAAAAAAACTCCATTTAATGCATCAGTTAAGGTTGTTCCACAGTGACAAAAGCAAGGAAATTCGGCATTAGGGTTGCCACCCCTTGTACCCCACACCCACCCCAATTCCCCACCAACAGGCATCGGGTGTGCATTGGGGCCATCGGTCCTAACTCTCAACCCATTCTCCAATACTGCACCACCTCAGCTTGTTTACACATGGAATGGGGTGAGAGTTAGGCCAATGAACCTAACGCACACCCTGATGCCTGTTGTTAGCGGGTGTAAAAGCAACTCAACACCGAATTTCCTTGCTTTTGTCACTGTGGAACAGCCCTAACTGACGATTAAATGGATTTTTTGCCATGAATATATATATATATATATATATATATATATATAGTATATTATAGGGGCACGGTCGAGCCCCTATAGTTAGGGTTGAGTAGCATGTTTAATGTTAAGCTTCAAACTTTGCACTTTAATAACTTAGTAACTGATTAATGGATTTACACAAAATTTGGCATGCACTGTCCTGTGGAGTAGATCGATTGACCTGGCAAGTTTGGATCCAGTCAGATGTGCAGATTCTAAGATCCAGATAATGCAAAAACCTTAAAAGTTGCAATTTTTTGCAGTTTTTTCTAATCGCCTTGCACCCAGATGGTGTTGAATTTTTATGTGATTTTTTATGGTAGAAACAGCTTGGGTAACAGAACTGCCATGCATTTGTTTGGTGAAAAAATATTAATCTGTTGCAAAGTTATTACATTTTTAAGTTCCCATTGTTTTCAATGGGAAGATCACTTTCCAGGATAGAGGGAGAAAGTTCGACAAAGGATTTGGCCTCACAAAAAAGGATTCTTTTCGTGAGGGTCCAATCCTTTTTTATCAGAAAAATTAATTTTTCGTGAGCCGCCATCTTGGTTTTTCCCCCATGAACTAACTGGAAATGCCGGCCCAGTGGCACTGAGGGCTGAGGCGTTGGATGCCTTACCTCACACTATGCCAGTGACCCAGGTTCAGGAATGGAGTCGGGTTGACCCAGGTTCGGGAATGGACTCAGGTCATCAGGGTGCCGGCACGTGGCAGGCTGAGTCAGAGCAGGATTGAGCAGCCAGAAGGCAGCTCTCCTCTCCTGGGTGTGGTCACCACCCCCCAGTCCCACTGCCACCAGGTAGAGGTCAGGTGGTTAGCGTAGGTGGTAGGGATGATACTAAGGTAGGGCACCTTGAGACGTAGCATGCACATGCCTCCACATGCGTGCAGCCAAGGTAGAGGAGGGGAATCGGGGAGAAATGGGAAAAAGTACCAAAAGAAATGCGTGGAAATTACATAAAACTGTTGTCATTTTAAAAATCAAATATCAGAACCTAGCTAAATGGACCCATTTAGCTAGATTCTGGTGTTTGTTTTTCACAGTTAGGCCAGAAATACTTTTTCTGGGCACCCAAAATCCCGAGTTTCCAGCTTAGCAAGAGGAGCATTTCCTCTGCCTTCTCTGTATGTGAACCATGGATTTTCTTGACTTCTGCAGCCAAAGCTGAACTTGTGCTGCTGGTTGCAGTGTGAGCTGTGAGCCCCCTTGGTCTTGTGGCTAGTGGCACCCCTCACTCCTTGATCACTGTCCCCTGGAATAAAGTGTATATTCCCTGGTGTCTGTTGGCACACCCTCACCCTCCCATCGCCATCCCCCAAATTTTTATTTTAGTTCCTAATGTCTAGTGGCACCCCCCCACCCTCCTATTGCAGTCCCTCTTATTTTTATGTTATCCCTAGTGTCTGATACCACCCCCTGCAGCCAGTTGTTTTATTAAATGTAGCCAACATTGGTGGGCTCAATCTCCGTGTTGGCATTTAGAGGCCACCCCCCAACAGTGTCCCAAGATGGTTTATTAATGTACCTGCAATAGGAAAACCATCCCCCGACATCTTTCTTTTTCACCTGAAACAAAGAAAACAGTCCCTTTTCATCGACGCTGCCCCCCCCCCATCCTGACCCTCCCACTGAGCACCAACCTCCCCACACACCCCTTGGCTTATACGTACCAGCCAATGTTGAATTCTGTCATCTTCTGTGGACTGAGACATGTCTGCACTCTTCAAAGCCAAACCAGGAACTGAGGAATAAAGATAAATGTCATATAGTGTATTTCATAAAGTCTACACATCTGACCTTATTTACAGATGGAATGGAATGAGTGTTAGGCTTGAGAAGCCCAAGGCACATGCCATACCTGCTCTCCTGCCTGGTTTGGGAAGGTCTGGTGTTAGGGAACCCTTAATGCCTCATTTTCCAACTTTTGTCGCTTTGACACTAACTGGAGCACTAACAAAGTTTTTTGAAACTTATGTAAATATATAGATATATACCCATAAAAATAGGTAGCTAGACAGAGAGATAGACAGACAGTCAAATCACTACAAATGCACCCTGTAATGTGACGTTGCCTAATTAGAGTATCATTAAAACTGTAATGCATGGAAAATAAATTACTGGCATATACCTCAATATCTTTCTGCAATCTTTATTCTCGGTCATAGTCTTCTTCCTTAATAAAACAGAAATTTCTAATATTCATATCCCATGCCTTTACAAGAGAAAGAGTTCAAAAGAAAAAAGTGAATACTCATTTTCATGGACTGATTAGGCCACCTTTAAAAACATTTAGGCAGAATTATGGTAATGTACATCCCAGAATATTGCAGGAGTGTGTGATGACACAACATTGAAATCTGGTTAATCAAAAAATTTACATTTTAATTCAAAGACCATTTAAGATCAGAGGTGCAATCAAAGTAGAACAGTAGACAGGGATCAAAGTCATGCAAAACTGTGAAAAAGGAAGATGAAAGTAGGTACATTGGATGAGTTTTTAAAGAGATATTAAAAGGTGTTAATGCAGTGACTCAGTTAATGAAGGAAAAAAGGAGGCTATTTAATTAAAATGTCCAGATAGAAATATAGAGCTTTTTACACCTCTGCTAACACATCAAAGACTGAATACCAAATTGCAAAAAAGGAAACTAAAAGGAAACTAGGAATATTGAAAGGCCTTATGGATTTAAAAAAATAGGTGTATGGTAATTGACTACCTGTAATAGTTACAATTAATTATTATTTTACCATGTCTTATGATCCATGCACTGTTGTAGTTTGACACATCTTTGAAGTTTATCTATCAAAAATGTAAAAGGAAGCAAAAGACTCTGTGCTGTGGTGAAGCAAATTAGCAGTAGCATTTATGAGGTCCTTAAGATGAACGAGTGCTGGTAGGCACACTAGAGTACACTTGGTGTCGATTTATGCTTCAGTGGAGAGAACTTCACCTGAAGAAATGCAGGAAAATGGAAAAGGAGGGTCTTCTCTCTCAGCCCTCTGAATCACAAATGAAGGTCGATGAGGAAAATGTGAAAAGGATATGGAAAATGGACCAAAACTTGGGGTACTGTAAATAAAGGTCAGAATGTTGTGCGTTGCCTAAAAATCAATCATTTTGTGTTTCTGATTTCCAAACGTGTACAGAGATGCAAATATGTAGTTACCATGGTAACAATACCACTTAGAAGCCTGGTCCTGTTGGTTCTCAGAAGCTACGTTGGGTTGGGCCTGGTCAGTAGCAAAGTGTGAGAGCTCCGGTAAACACTGGGGGCACTCTCCAGTAGTTATAAGTACTGTACCCATAGCAATGCCTCTGCATGGGTTTTACAGGTCCTCTGTCATCAGGAGTGACATCTTGCACATAAAGTGTTACACTGCGGTCCCGTCTGCCTGTGCTGGTAGTTGTTCATGTGGACAACACAAATCCTATGACACGTCTGTGAAAGAGTAGATACATTTCCCTTGGTCTCCTGGCCACAACCCCCGCAGACACACACACACACAAAAGATTAACATGATTCAGTATTCTCTGATTTACATGTCTATTCCAGCAAGGCTGAACATAGCTTAATAAATTAAATTTAAAAAGCATAGAGGTAATTTAAAAACACAGACACATAGAATTTGACTTTTGGAGATGTCATCACAAGGGAATTCAGTGCTTTGACTCTGCTCTTGACAAATAGCTCCAAAACCATGATCTTAACTCACCAAAACCATCCATCAATGACCAAGAAGCATACAGAATTGATGGGAAGTTCAAAGAAAACCGAAAACAAAGAGCTGTTACCAGATTTGGAGCAATTGCAAAATCCAGGACCAGAGGGAGCACACAACAGGGCAAGAGGTGAGAGACAACTCCTCACTACCAACTTAGTCCATGAATGCAGCTGTACTGCCGAGCTAAAGAAATTTAGGAATAAATCTGCACAATACATGCAGAGCTTAAGGATAACATCACAGTGACTGAGGGTAAAGTCAAAGACCTTGAAACTCACGCTAGCACTACGGACAAGCAAACAGACTGACCAGAAAGAGTGGTTGTCTACATCCTTAAGGAGTGCCAGCAACTATCAGAGAACTGCGATGATCTGAAAGATAGCATGTGTCACAATAATATGCAAATATATGGCATACCAGAAGATGAGGAGGGGAGGAATGTGGTGGCCTTCCTGGATGGCTTCTCAGACAGACACTACAGCTCAACCCCAAAGTGCATCTAGACATAACATACTAACATATTAATTGCCAGCAGATTAAGCCTTATAGTCTGTCGAGTCTGCTCGTGCCTCAGATCCCTATTTTGGTACAGAGGCCTCCCCTCCCTCATCTTTCTGAAACCCCTATCTTCCATCCCTGCCCCCTGGGGCCAGGCCATCCCGGTTCTTCCCCTTTCTATATCTGTCCTACCCCTTCTTGAACCCCTCCACTGTAGAAGTCTGAACCAGCTCACCAGGCAGCGCATTCCAAGGTTCCACCACCTTCTCAGTGAAAAACCTCCCCCTCTTTTCCCCCTCATACTTCCACCTTCCAACTTCAAACAATGCCTTCTGGTGATACCTCCCTCCTTTAATCTAAAGATTCCCTCTATGCTTACCCTATTTATTCCCTTGAGGTACTTGAAGACCTCGATCATGTCCCCCCGTCTCTCCTCTCCTCTCCTCTCCTCTCCTCTCCTCCAATGAAAACAGGCCAAGCTCTTCAAGTCTCTCCTCATATGTCAAATCCCCTAGACCTTGTATCATCTTGGTTGCCCTCCTCTGAAACCTCTCCAGGAACTGTATGTCCCTCTTCAAGTGCGGTCTCCAGTACTGCACACAGTACTCAAGGTGTGGTCTAACCAGTCCATTGTACAGCAGCAGAATCACTTCCCTGCACCTTGAGGTGATCCCCTTTGCAATGCATCCCTACATCCTGTTTGCTTTGACAGCCGCCCTCCTGCACTGCTCAGAGTTATTCATACTTGCATCCACCAGGACCCCTAGGTCTTTTTCCCCTGCTGTGGCCTCCAGCACCTCCCCTCCCAAGGTGTACTCGTGTTTGGGGTTCCCCTGCCCAAGATGTAACACCTTGCACTTGGAGGAACTGAAATTTTATTTCCAGTTGTGAGCCCACCTAACCAGGGTCTCCAGGTCCCCTTGCAAGGCCAACCACCCCTCCTCCCCCTCAACTACTGCTCCCAACTTGGAGTCATCAGCGAAGAGACTCATTTCATACCCTATGCCCTCCCTGATATCAGACATGTATGCATTAAACAGGATCGGTCCCAGGACCGAGCCTTGTGGTACCTCACTACTGACCCCTCTAGTGTTCAAGAGTTCCCCACCAACCACTACTCTCTGAGTGCATCCAGCCAGCCAGTTTCCTATCCATCTGACCATGGATGGGCCCATACCCATCCCCATTGGTTTCTCCACGGGGCTATTGTGGGAGACTGAATCAAACGCCTTGCTGAAGTCTAAGAATAGTACATCCACAGTCTTTCCCCTGTCCAGTTCCAATGTTACCCATTCATAGAACTCCACAAGGTTAGTTTGACATGATCAACCTGGCACAAACCCATGTTGCTGACTCTCCAGACCTCCCACCTCCTCCAAGAACACTCCCAAATGTTCCTTCAGTATACTCTCCATTATTTTACCCACCACGGATGTCAAACTGACAGGTCTATAGTTACCTGGCACTTCCCTCAACCCACCTTTATGGATTGGCACCACATGTGCCTCTCTCCAATCCTTAGGTACCCTCCCTGTCTCAAGCAACCTGTTGAAGAGCTCCGCCAGGGGTGCAGCCAGTACACCTACCAATTCCCATAGTACTCTCGAATGAATGCCATCTGGCCCTGGAGATATTTCCTTCTTTAGGGCCTTAAAGGCTTTCCACACCCATTCAGTGGGGATAGCATCATCCACCCCCTCCCACACTACTGGCCGATTTATCCTGATGTGGCACCCCTGGGGTACCTCTCTCCCCACCTGTTCTATTCCTGTTACTCCCCCATTCCCACGCACTACCGCTTCTATCTCCATCCTATCCTGCTTTGTAAATATCCCAACCCCCTCCCTAGTGAACACTGAGGCAAAGTACTCATTTAATACCTCCACCTGGTCCCTCGCCTCCTCCACCCACCCTTCTTCTGTTCTCAACCTGCTGAGCTGGCCCTTGGTTTTTCTCCACTCCCCAATGTACCTGAAGAACCCCTTTTCCCTTCTCTGTATCCTCTGTGCCAGCAACTGCTCTTTACTGAACTTTGCCCCCCTCACCATCCGGGTGACTTTTCTGGATACAAGACGGTATGTTTCCTTTTCCGTTTCCTTTTCCCCCTTGTTGTTTTGTATCTTTTGTAGGCAGCCTTCTTTTCCCTGACTGCATCCTAAACCTCACTGGACCACCAACATGGTTTATGTGACCTTGCTCCCTTACGCTTCACCATAGCACAGATCCTAACTGCTTCATGAATTCCCCATTTAATGACCTCCCATCTCCCTTCAACATCTGTCTTTGATGTAATCCCCTTCAAATGATCCTTGAGAATGTTTCCCATGCCCATAAAGTCTGCCCCCCTGAAATCCACAGCCAGTGTCCTAGAGCTCTCCCCCCCCATGTTTATTTAAAACCAAACAGTGTTGTGGTCACTCCCAGCCAGGGGATCCTCCACAACTAGGTCCCTTACCAGATCCCCATCCGCCAGAACCACGTTCAGGACATGTCCATCCCTCATAGGCTCCAACATGTGCTGAGTGAAGAACACATCCTGAAAGCTGTCCAGCAGCCTCTGCTCCTTGGCCACCTTAGAGGACATGGTTCCCCAATTTGTACCTGGCATATTAAGGTACTCCATCAACACCACTCCCTCCCCTTTTGGTCTGCACTGGGCAATAATGTTGTCCAGCAAACCATCCTCCAGTACATCCCCCAACCCGGGGGGCCTATATACTACTCCCAGCTTGACCTTTCCTCCTGCATGGGTTCGCAAGGTGACTCATAAGGCCTCCATGCTTCCCTCTGCCTCTTCTCCCCTAGCAATTTCTATGCCATCTCTAATGAACATAGCCACTCCCCCCCCCGGCCTCCTTTCTATCCTTCCTAAGCATAGTGTACCCCCTCACATTTAGGTCCCAATGGTTTGTGTTGGCCCACATTCCGTGACAGTCGCTACATCTACCCCCAAACAGCATGGTCTGGAACTCTGGCAACTTGTTTCCCAAGCTCCTGGCATTAACTAACACCACCCCCAACCCTTGTCCCTGTTCCCCTTGCCATAAACCACCCTGGTATACCATATGCTTCCATCCTCCTCCGTCCCTACTGTATTATCTTCCCCAGTCTATTTCCCCTCCCCTTGGGGCTGAGGCTAGTCCCTCATCAAGAGGTAAGGACTTCGGTCAGCCCTCCCTCCTTTCCTCTCCCTCACAGGTTTAAACCCCACCTATCTTGAATATAATCCACCACCCCTGTTTAAGGACTTCCTTCCCTATCGGGTTAAGTTGAAGCCTATCCCTGGCATACAGTCCCTTATCCTCCCAAACTCCCCCCAGTCTCCTAACACCCCCAACCCCTTTCTACACCCCACTTCTTGAGCCAGTCATTAACCTCCACGATCTTCATTTTGTTCTCCACAGAGGCCTTTGGTACTGGCAATATTTTCAAAAACAAAATGTTGCATCCATTGTCCCGACAGACTCTGGCCAGTTCTGGGAACCTTGCTTGGATTTCCAATATGCTATTTCCCTCTATATCGTTAGTCTCCAAATGCACCAGGAAATCCAGTTTCCCTCCACAATCCCTTACCAGTTCGTACACCATGAACTTTGCCCTGTGCACTGTCAGACCAGAGATACTCACTACCTTAACCTGGCTGTGGTTTCCCCCCTGTCCTGCCCAGTGTATACCCCTAATCATCGAATCCCCCAGTAACAGAACCTTAACACCCCCTTCATCCTCACGGTTTCCTCCATTTTGAGCTCTCGACCCTCCCCCCTCTCCCCACCTTTATCCATTATCTCATTCCCATGGGAGCCTTCCTGCCTTCTTATGAGAGACCTCCTTGTCAACCTCCCCTTACTCCCTTATTATGCCCACTTACCTCAGACCCCCCCAATTGGGTATTTCCCTTAACTCTCTCTTATCTGAGCCTTTTATCCTGGCTCTGATAATTTCCCCTACTCCCTCACCATCATCCTCCCCCCTCTTAATAGTACCCCTACCTTCAGTGACCCCCTGTGGGTCCCCTTTACCTAGGGTCACTTCCATGGTATGGTCCATCCTCCTCAAGAGGGGCCTCTCCCTCACCTCCTTATCTTCCAGATTCTCTCCAATTGTGCTGTCAACCCCCATGCCTGCTATATGTTGCCTCTCCCCCTTCTGCTTAACATTTAAGTTTCCTCTTCTCCCTCTGGAACCTTTTCTAGCCTTTCCATTCCCGGTTCGTGATCCCCACTGGGTATCCGACTCCGTCCCCCTGGCTTTTATAACAGTTCCCTCATTTCCACCAACCCTTTCCTCCCCTTCTAGGTTGCTTAGTAGCACAAATTTATTGTAACACTCTATGCCAGCCCCCATCCAGTGACCTGAGTTTCCCCCAGCTGCCCCTCTAGGCTGCCCTATTTCCACCCCTCCTACCCTGTCCTCCTTTGAATCTACCTTCCTACTGTCTGCTCTTCTAGGCTTCCCCATAACAGTCCCTTCTGACCTGACTCCCTCCTCTATCTTTTTAATTGGACCATTTACCCCATAAGTCTTCCCCATGGCTTCAGCATCCCTATCTGAAGGTCCATGTTCCCTATTATCACCCCTCCTGCTTGCTGAAATGTAACCCCCTCTAATTGCTGAGCCTTACCCCAGCCTCACCTCTACCCCTTCTGTCTGCCACCCATAACCACTCCTCTTGTCCTTTGACGCACCCCCCCAACTTCTCCAGTTTTCTCCTTAACCAATATACCTCACTCCTGATCCAAAATAACTGCCTGCAGAGTGGACAGCCTCCCTCTCTCCAGTTCCAGTTTAGAATTATTGCCACCCCACAGCCTGTGCAGCCTACAATCCCTCCGAAGATGCCTGCCGTGGTAGATTGAGGCCTCCCTGTTTTTCCCTCTGTAGACATATTGGGATCATCCCCCTTTTCCCAGCCCCTTCCCCCTGGAATACTAACCCTCCCCCCCTTCAAGTGGCCATATTGGGGTGTACTAGATTAGTCCTAGTCACTTCTAACAAATTAGCAGCCCCTTGTTCAATAATCATGTAAAACTAGTTGAGCCGTTGTGCAGATGACTTCAGACGTAGAAAAACAGCCCTGCTCTAAATAGACACTTAACCTCTAAGTGATCATACAGACTAGACTTTGTTAACATTGAAGGAGATAACAGCTCTACCAGATTTCATTAGATTATCATACCATGTGATCAATCACCAATCGGTGCCCTTATAACCCCACTAGGACACATTTCCTCAGTCCATTTAATAGAGGTCGGTGTTGGGATCGGGCGGGGTGGGTGGGCAGGAACATAAGCTCCCTGCAGTTCAGTCTCAAGTCCAGAAGAAGTGTCTGGGCCCGCCCTTATATGCCCAGCCGCGAGAAAGTAATTTGAATTTTGCACCTGGTCTTTTGATAGACCCCCTGGTGCCTGACACTCCTGCTCCTCCTGGTCACCGATTGCGACCTTGAATTTCCAATTCCTTCTCCCCTGCTGATGCGGTCGCCTGCCTGGCCCAACTGCTGAGCCAGACCTCCCACCGCCGAATGCAGCCAAAATAAGCAGTTTCCCCACTCCACTCAGCAACTGCCGACGCAGTTGCTAGCTTCACAGTCCAAATGCTGGCCGACTGAATTGGTAGAAGTGGCTGGGCCTACCCTTATATGCCCAGCCGCGAGAAAGTACAGTAATTTGAATTTTGCGCCTGGCCTTTTGATAGGCCCCCTGGCACCTGATGCTTCTGCTCCTCCTGGTCGCCGATTGCGACCGTGAATTTCAAATCCCTTCTCCCCCGCCGATGTAGTCTTCTTTCCCACCAATGCAGTTGCCTGCCTGGCCCAACTGCCGTGCCGGTCCTCCCACCGCCGAATGCAGCTGAAATAAGCAGTTTCCCCACTCCACTCAGCAACCGCCAACGCGGTCACTAGCTCCACAGTCCAAATGCTGGCTGACTGAATTCAAACGAGTGCACAGGGCCCTCACACAGGAAACCACCAGACACATGCAGCAACCCCTGATCCATTCTTTTAAAGTTCCTGAGTTATGCCACCAAACAGGACTTCCTACTGAGAGCATAGAGGATGAAAGAAATCTACTACAAAAATAAAAGGATTTATTTTGACAATGATTATTCACCATCTAGATGGCCATGAGAAAAGCAGGCTCCACTATTCTAAGAGTACTGATGTCCAGCTAGCTCAAATTTCAAACGCCATACCCATCAATCCTTGTTATCATGTTCCTAGGTGGCCCAAAGAATTTCTCCAGCCCAAAGGAAAAAAACAGAACCTACAAGATCAACGTACCACTACCTCAAAGGAATCCAGGCCCCACCCACAAATGCACACTGCATCAGACAGCATTATTGAAAGCCCCATCCACAGCAGAGAAATAGCAGCTCAGCTTGACAACCATGAAAGATATTAAGTATCTTCTGCAATAGTTCCGGAAACCAGACGATCCATGAACCACCACCCAGATGGACGGTAGCCACTCACCTAAAGGTATGCTAGACTTTGAGGGGGAAGGGGTGCACTTGACTTGGAGCCACCAAGCTCCTTCAATAGGGCCAGCCAGGGAGTTTTGAAATACTGGTGTGTGCCTAATGACTACGTACTTTCAGGCACACAAGCCAGCCTAGTGTGAGTATGTTTGTGATGTCCCTCGAGACTTGGTTGGGCCTCTGTTAGAAGTGAGCATATGATCCTACAGAGAAAGACCAGGTTGACCAGCTTAGGCACCTGTAAATTTCTTGGAACTGGCACTACTAGATTTTAAACTTGACCAACTGAGGCATTCCTACTTACGTCTGCTCTGACGCCTGCAGCCCCACCCCTGCCCCACTGAGAGAGACCTCCTGCCACAAGGTCTGATTTGGACTAACTGAACTTATACAATGCTAAAACTTCCTGCAAACGAGTGGCAGGTCCCCCATCTTAAGGTTTACACTCTCCAATGCACAGATTTGTTATTGGGCACATTTGTTGTTTCACTTGATCTGTTTATTTTTCCAGTCTATTACTTAAGACAAGAGGAATATGCAACTATGCCTGTGGGAAGTTGGGGGTGTTGCTGTGGGGGCTGGGACATGTGGGGGGGCTCCCCTTAGTCTGGCTTCTGCCCCTGGGGACCCAGAGGTGGGAGGGCAACCGTCAAAGGCACTGCTACTGCCCATATATTGAAAGTTTTCTCCCTGGTGTGGCCTCTCTCCCTCCAGAACCTCTACCTGAAGTGCAAGGCAGTGAATGTAAGAGATTGCCGGCCTGCCATAGGTACTGGGGGGAGCTGCATTTGCAGCTCAGAGTCCATAGCCCCTGCAGAGGCTGGCAGACCCTCAGCTTTATCTACTTCAGCAGATTGCAACACCATATTTTAAGAGCATGTGTTCACCGTGACTAGTTTTTAGGCTGGGGCCCCCTGAGAGCCACCTCCTGTGACTGGGGGGGGGGCGGATTCAGACACCCTCCACCTGCATCACAATGCAAATCGCATGGAACAATCATAAGCAGTGCACAGGTATGATTTGCTGAAGAAGAGACACCAATTATTCTTGGCTCGCACAGCTCAAGGACCACTTTTTGTAGCTGGGGGGTCTACCTGTTGGGACTCACTACTCTGGATGTGGTACTTTGTTGGTTGCCTTCCAATGGCAGATGTGCTTTGAGGGGGGGGCCTGGCCAAGGAGGGGCTCCCTGCTCTACATGGTGTAAGTGTGACTACTGGAGGGTTCTTCCATGATTCCAGAAAGTTCCATTTTGTTTAATGTACCCCTTGCTGTCCCTGGCCTCCACAGCATCACCGTATTTAAATGTCACTGCTTATAGGTCCTGTTCCAAGGGGAACTTTACAGTTGCCACCCAGGGTTATGGTTATGGTATAGCTTATTCATATTCCTATTCCCCCTCCTTATTTTTATAGCCAGCCTAATCCGGCTTTAGTGATAGCATTTGGCCTCCCACTAAACTCCATGTTCTCCATGTATGAGAGGTAACAGGAGATGGTAAAACATCTTTCTTAGCCAAAGTAACTTGACGTTCTCTATCTGGATGCAAAATGCAACAGACTGGTAAAGGTCTAGTCACTAGGCAACAGTGTAACAGATTTTCTGTTACAGGGGCCCATAACATTGCTGTGTATTCCCCCCACACCCACCCCCGGAAACTACCATCAGTTACAGCTAGAAGACAAATTCTGTGTCTCCCTACCCTGGAAGTACACTAAGAGGGATTCTCCTCAAACACAGTTAGCAAGAGGGTGCCCAACTTTCTTTTGTTCTCCTTGGCCTTTCTCTTTGTTCTGTTCATGTTTCTGTTTTTTATCTGCAAGCTTGTTGGTGTAATGTTTGTACTATTACTGTTCTTGGTGTATTTCTCCTAGTTGAGCCATCCGTGACTGGCCCCTTCTCTCTACTTTTCCTCTCTCCTCTTTAGCTTCTCCTTCCGTCACCTGTCATTGTGCACCCTGTGGGGGGATCTGCCCTCATCAAATCAACCTAACAAATGCAACATTGATAATGGTTAATTCCTTGAAAGTAGTCTTCTGTAATGTCCATGGGATCCACAACTTGGTAAAATGTCACTGTATTTTACAACAGTTAAAATGAGACTGCCCTGAGATAGTGTTTCTTTAGGAGATACACCTCTCAGCAGAGGAACATGCTAAATTCATGAACTGGAGCTTCTCTACAGTAGTGAATTCCTCCCACAAGCCTGGTCACAGGAGGGGAGAAATGATATTCACTCCAAGAGGGGTCCCTTTCCAACTTTAGGATCAAGTAGTAGACATGGAAGGGTGCTTTGTAATATTTAATAGTTACCAGCTCTCTATATGATGCCCCAGCTTTATGCCGGAACACTGGGGTAAGAGGCACCCATCTTGTGCAGTGTTGAACTTTAGTGAAACTTATTCAAGTTTATTTTGCAATTTGCCTCATGGTACCTTCATTACAAAGATAACCTGGAGTGCTGGTTCCCTTTGGATTCGGTATTTCTTTGAGACAGCTGCCTTTGACTGGCACCCCCTCACCTTGCAGTTCATGGTGGTTCCCCATGAGTCTATATATTTCTCTCTGGGTTTGGAGAAATCTGTGGCTCAATGTTTCTCTAATAAATTGCAACCCCTCATGCAGGTGCAATTAATTGTGAGAGGGGACCTTAACACCACATTAACCCTAGCCTTAGATGCCACTCGGCCTAAGGCACACTGTGTTGCTCCCTTGGAGAAATATTTCCAGAATACTTCAGCCCACCTTGACTTTATTGATGTCTGGAGACACTCCTTTCCTATGGGGCATGAATATATCATATTCACCATTTAGAAGCAGTGGCTTCAATTACATTTTTCTGTTTTTGACCACAGCTTCTAAATGGGGGCGGCTTGTAAATGAGGGCAGCTTTACTTAATAGCAAGCCATATGCCCTCTTCCATTCTATTCTGTTCCCCAGTTTTTGCTAGTACAGCATCCTACCATAACTCAACACACAGTCAGAACAGAACCACAGAACAGCATATAAAACAATCAGAGCAGAACCACAGAACAGCATATGAGAGACAGCAGAACCAAGCTCAGAACCCACATGGTGCAAGCCATTCAAAAAGGCCAGTCAGAGAATGCACACAATGAAGTGTGACAGGGTTAAATAAGACCCTGTCCCATGTATTATGCAGAAAGAATTAAAAGTAAGGATCTGTTCAATCCTGTCCTTTTCTGTCTCTTATCTGTCTGATTGTGCAATGAAATGTTCTTGTGAGGCCTAAGAACTGATCACTCTGACAGTCTCATGATTCTCCCCCTCCCACTATCTCCCTGCCTTCACTTGCTGTTTCTGTCTTTTCTTCCACCTTGCTTATCCATGGGTATAAAAATATATGTGGATCTTTATGTGAAACGGGGTTCTCTGGTTTGAAAATGCATATAGTTATATTGTTGAAATGATTGGGTTAGCCTTGAGATGCAGTTTGACCACCACAAGCTCATTTGCAGAACTATCAACAGGTAATCAGTTCTGGAACACAACGTTCTATTCTGTTGCACCTGCAAAGAAAGAAACTGCCAAAGTTTGTGGACATTGTGTGAAAACAGGACATGTATATTAACAAGCTCAGGATGCAAATACTAATTGCCAGGAAAAGACATTATATATAAATAGAGCAGTCTTGAGAAAGGCTGAGATTTAGATTTAGAGACTCCCTCAGATGAAGGACTGTGTTTTGTTTGAACTGCCTTTATAAGACCCTGCACAATTTTTTTTAAATGTTATTGTTATTTAAAATAATAAAATGCTACTTGTGAATTTTATAATTGATCCTGGTTTTCCTATGCTTCCTGACCTATGCCTCAATGACAGAGGGTGTCAAACTAAGTGAGATTCACATAGTACAAACTCTAAACCAAGAGTTTTATGCATGGGTACTATACCTGGTACCAGGGAAATACAGAAGAAAGGTATGGATCCTGCAACAGCAAGCCCAGGAGTGATTACCAAAAGAATGGCAGCCAAACTACCAGAGACAAAAGTCCAAACTGAGGCTGTACAGCCAGCACCAGTGATGGAAGAAGAAGAACAGGTAAGGACAGACCCTGAAAGCATGTCTGCCTCCTTCAAATGGTGGGCTATACAACAAAGAGAGACAGAGAAGCAGAGAGAAGAAGAGATACAGCAACAGGAGCAGCAAAGAAGAGAAGAGATGCCGTGACAGGAGCAGCGATGGATGGATGGATGCCTAACAAGCTATCAAAGCTGGAGGATCTGGTACAGGTCTATCAGAGCAACAACACACAAACTTAAAAGACATTAAACTTGCAAAGTTGTGTCTCTCAGATGATATTGAGGCATACCTGACAACATTTGAAAGGGTTGTCGCAGCCTGCCAGTGGCCAAAGCAGCAATGAGCAGTCAGGCTGGTACCTGACAGGTAAAGCCCAACTTGTCTACAGTAACATGGACACTGCCCAGTCAGAAAACTATGACCTTGTGAAAAGAGAAATCTTGAAAGGATATAACATCTCAAGAGAGACCTACAGGCAAAGATTCCAGTCCCTGAAGTACCACTCAGTTGACAATCCTCAAGAAGCCTTTACCTGACCAAAAGAAATCTTCATTAAATGGCTCCAGCCAGAGGGTAAAACAATTCCATTCTGACACCATCTGTCATTGAGGCATAGGTCAGGAAGCATAGGAAAACAAGGAGCAGATATAAAATTCACAAATAGCATTTTATTATTTTCAATAACAAAATTTAAAAAAGTTAACATTGTGCAGGATAGCTCTTATACAGGCAGTTCAAACAAATCAAAGTCCTTCATCTGAGGGTATCTCTAAATCTGAATCTGAATCTCTCTCTCTCTCTCTCTCTCTCTCTCTCTCTCCCTCTCTCTCTCTGTCTCTCTCTCTCTCTCTCTCTCACACACAAAAGATTGCACTCTTTATATATAATGTCTTTTCACGGCAATTAACTTTTACATCCTCAGCTTATTAAGGCAAATGTCCTGTTTTCATACAATGTCCCAAAACATTGTCAGTTTCTTTCCTTGCAGGTGCAACACAATAGAACACTGTGTCCCAGAACTGATCTCCTGTTGACAACTCTGAAAATGAGCTTGTGGAGGTCAAACTGCATCTCAGGGTTAATCCCCTGAGTTTCAAATAGCTTTTTGCAATGATTTCAACAATATACAGTAACTATATAACTTTTTAAACCAGACAGCCCAGTTTCACATAAAGATCCACATATGTTTTTATATCCACAGATAAGCAAGGGGGAAGAAAAGATAGAAACAGCAAGTGAAGGCAGGGAGATAGTGGGAGGGGGAGAATTGTGAGACTGTTAGAGTAATCAGTTCCTAGGTCTCACAAGAACATTTGATTGTGAAATCAGACAGAAAAGAAACAGAAAAGAACAGGATAGAACAGATCCTTGCTTTTAATTTTTTCTGCAGAACAAATGGGACAGGGTCTTATTCAACCCTGTCACATGTGGCAAGTTGGCTCCTTTAATTCCATTACCATTAATTCTTTATTTTCTTTTACCACTACACTGTTTTCTGTTAAAGCTGGAGAGGAGAAACACTTTAAACCCTTTGTGACAGAGGATGCAGACACCATAACTTTGGGACCAGCCAACCCATGGACCCACCAACTTCTCTTGTGATCTGTAGGAAAGAGGGGATGTCAGGCCTACTTGCTTGTTTGTGGGGTGCTCCTTGCTTGTTTGGGGGAAACTGAGTGTCAGGAAAGAAAGAAAGAGACTGATAATTTCAAAGATTTTCAAGCCACCACCTTTAGAAGCCATGTCTACAAATTGGGGACGGCTTCTTTTAACAAATCTTATTTCAGCTGTGGCTTTTATTTGAGGGCAGTTTCTAAATGTGGGTACCTTTAAAATGATGAAATACAGTACTCATTATGCCCCCAGAATGCGAACCTCAGCCAGACTTGACTACATTTTCACCACAGCTGAGCACATGGGCTCCCTACAGGATGTTTCCCACAGCACTACCCTGCTACCTGACCATGTCCCAGTCTATGGTAGATTATGCCTAGGCAAACCTAAATGGATTGCACATTGGCGGTTTAACTTGGCACTGTTCCAGGACTCTGATTTTCTTCATTCTATAGAGGAGATGATCCTACATATCATCCGGGAAAATTTAGGTCCCTAAGACCTCTGCCACTATCTTCTGGGACACAGCCAAGGCACTGCTCAGTGGAGAATTCATAGCATATTCTGCCAAAAAAAGGAGACAGTGAGAAGCTCACTTCCTTGAATTACAGCAGACTCTGCATGCCTTGCAGGCTTTTCTGCAACAGGACAACAGTTGCACTGCACCTCAAATTGCTATGGTGAAGAAAGAGCTACAAAAGATAATGGATGCCAGGTGGAATGGGCACTTTTTTCTACCTCAAACATTCCTTCTATGAAGGAGGAGCATGGGGAGCATGAAACGTGGCCCGCAGACTTCAGGCGCAGAGAACACTGGCATGCGTTCTGCAACTTTTCGGCTCTGGCTCCTTCACATTCACGAGGCAACCCAATGCAATTAGAGAGGTGCTCCCCCAATATTACCAATGTATATATGCAGTAGATGGGGACATCCCTCTGGAGCATACCAGTATACAATCCTACCTGAATGCTCTACTGCTCCCTAAACTGAGCCCATATGTAGCCCAGAGGCTGCTAACCCTGGTAATAGCTGAGGAGGTCCATAGAGTTCTACGTGATTCAAAAGCCCAGAAGTCCCCAGGCCCATATGGATAACTGGATGACTTTTACCAAAAGTTTTGAGACCATCTCCTGCTACTGATGTTCTCTGCCTTTTGGCCAATACAGGAGGAGGGTATCCTACCCACCTTCTGGCAATCTGCTGTGATCTTGACAATACCAAAACCAGATAAAGGCACCCATTTTGCAGCCTCATACAGGCTGATGTCCATTTTAAACTATGACTATAAAATATGTATGTCCATCTGGGCCAACAGATTGGAAAACTTTTTCTGTTGACCTTGATTGACAAGGGCCAGGTTGAATTCATTTGCTGCTGTCAGATGCATGACAGTGTTAGACACACTCTGCTCTTGTTAGAATATGCCATAATCCAACAGATACCAGTTGCACTGCTTAGTTAAGATGCAGAGAAGGCATTCAACAGGTGGTCTGGCCTTTTTTGTGGGCCACCCTTTTGAACTTTGGTCTCCCAGAAGAGGTTGTGCCAATGTTGCAGGAAATATATGTCTCCCCACAGGCTTTCGTAAGACTGAATGGCTTGCTAAGTCCTCCATTTCTGCTTGGATGGACCACATGGCAGAGATGCCCTTTGTCACCCCTACATTTTGCTTTAAACCTCAAACAGCTGGTGGTGGTTATCCAAACCAATCCACAGATCATGGAGATACCAACTGTAGGGTGGTACTTCAAACTCTTACTGTTTGCTAATGATGTCATGCTAACCTTGGCATTGCCTGAAGAGTCTAACCCAGCTGTCTGGGAAACATTCTCAGTATTTGGTGAGCTCACAGGATATAAACTAAACATGCAGAAAACGGAGGTCTTGCTATATCACTATGTTCCCTTGCCAGCCTTGAAAGGGAATTTTCCTTTAAGTTGCATAACAGAACACTTCAGTATCTTGGGGTCAGGCTCACCAAACAGCTTGAACACCTAGAGCTACTTAATTTTGAGCCACTAACCCAGCAGATCATGGACAAACTCTCCAAATGGACACATCTGTACTTGGGTTTCTTAGGTATATTTTTTTATTTTGCTTTTGTTGTACCCTGTGTATTTTTTAGCTGCTTAATCTGTTTGTGTATATGACTGTCTGCTCATGACCTCCTTGTAAAAGAGCCTGCTCAATGGAGTATTTCCTGCTAATAAACTTGAACTTGAACTAGAGGTGGTCTGCCAAAATATTCTTCCAAAGATCCTATATTTTTTGCAAACTTCCAGTCATGCTGGATCACATCCCTTTCAAATCCTGGAATCCAGGGTGCTCCAACCAGGGTCCACATCTCCATCCTACACTTACCTAGAGATCGAGGTGGGGTTGATTTTCCAAATCTCAGATGGTATGCAAAGGCAGCCTACCTGAGGACACTGTGAGTAGAACTTTCTGGTGCCCACCAGCCAATTTAGCAACATATAGTGTTCACTCTGAATAATAATTTTAACCTGGACTATTTCCTTTTTGGCAACCCCCTGGGATGTCTACCCCTCACAAAGTTCACACAATATATGTCAGAAACCTTTTGGCAATGGATGGCAGCCCAGAGGACCTTCCTCACTCCATCCCAGCTCTTTCAATTCAGGGTGTCACCTACCACTTTGCATACCCACCAACGGGTTGGACCAAGAGATGAGGGGCTGAAGCAGATTAGGTGCTTGATTTTTCTTTCAGATACTGAACTCTGTGGGGTCCTCCTGTTCACCTCCTTGTAATCTACTTTCCAGTTCCCCCTACTGATGATATTGTCCTACTTAAAAAATCAAGGGGAGGGCATCTCAATTCTGCCAGACAAACTCCCCCAACTCCCATGAATACTTATGTCCCATTTTAAGGGTGAAACCTGGACTATAGTAATGGTCATATCTAGAAAGCCCTCCAGGAATCCTCTCCAGACACCACAGAATCAATACTACAGTGATGGAATAAGGAGCTGATGATGGCCCACTCATTGGCTATGTGGCATAAATTTACAATGCCAGTTTACAGACTGACCTCAACCACTTGTTGGTGTGAGTTCTCCCAGAAATGCAGGTACTGCCTTTTCTGCTCCCCAGAAATAGTAGTCAAATATGCTGGTGCAGCCAAGGGCTACTGCTGGAGAGGGTGTGGGTAAACCTTGGCTAATGTTACCCATATCTTTTGAGAATGCCTGTAACTTTCATCATTTTGGTAGGGAGTCATTTGGGAACTGGAAGAAAAATTCAAGTGTCCTGGAGAGATGACCCCCTCATTAATTCTTATGGCCATCCCCTCCAGTGAATACTCCCTATGGGGTCCAACTGTCAATACCCCTCATGCTCCTACTGTAGAGGGATGTTGGAAAATACTTTGGAAAATTTACTCCTTGGAAAAACTGACCTACACCTTGGTTAACAAAACAAGTTGATTTGAAGCCAAATGGCAGAGAAGAGTACTGCACCAGTTGGATAATCACCCAGACTTTATTCTGTGAGGTGACCCCTCCCCCTCCTTTTTTCCTTCCCCCTTCTCTCGTCTTTCTCCCATTTTTCCCTCTTTATTTCCTCCTTCCTTTTCTAGCTTTTTCTCCTACTTATTCCTAAAGATAAGGCAGTGTACATGAGCTGCCCTATATTATGTAAGCACAACCCACTCCAGGGTATGAGGTTATAGGGATTTAATGCACACCTTGGGTGTGTTGTAAAGCATGAGGCCACAGGTCAGGTGCCCTCACAGCATCTGAGGAGTGCATTAAATCCCTATAACCCCATATCCTGGCATGGGTTATTGCACTTATAACATGGGTTATATTTACAAACCACAAAAAAATCCTCAAATGTGTTTTTTTTTTTTTTGCTGTTTATATGTGAACAATTTTACTGTGTCCTGACAACCTGAAAAGTAGTCCCCAGAACTCATGCATATGTTATTTAGTTTATGAACCTAAAAATGCCAGAATAGAGTCCTGGCATGATTTCTGACATTTGTATGCTCGTATCAAACATAATACATGCATGCGTGACTTTGCCCTGGGTCTCGCTGTCTCTCTGTCTCTCTTTCTCTCTTTCTGCAGTGCTGGCTCTGTCTCTCTCACTTTCTATCACTCTCTCTGCCTGTATGAGGTCAGCCATCAAACACTTGGTCGGAAGAGGATGTTAGCTCATCCACTGCCAAAATACTGCAGTTGTTCAAGCTGTCACCCAGGGTGGTCACCCTCAGCCAAACAGAAAAGCACCCACACTGCTCTTGCTCTCTCTCTCTCTCTCTCTCTCTCTCTCTCTCTCTCTCTCTCTCCTCTCTCTCTCTGTCTCTCCCATGGAGGGGGAAAAGCACACAGCCTGTCAGTGGGGAGGAAACAACTCCTGGTGGGGGACTCGATCATTGGGGGGTAGAAATGGGGGAGGAAGGGGAGAGGGAGGTAAGGTGCCTGCCTGGTGCCATGGCTTGGAAAGACAGGAAGTGAATCTTCAGGATCGTGGGAGCAGCTGCACAAGGGAGGGAGTTGGATGTCATTGTCCACCTAGGCACAAATGACCTGGCTAGGAATGGGATCAGAGCAGTACAAGAGGAGTTTGTAGAGTTGGGGAGAGGTCTTAGACAAGTAGCGCATATGGTAACCTTCTCGGAGGTGCTGCCTGTCTATGGCAAGGGTGATGCTAGCGTACTCTTCACAGGAAATTCAATGAATGGTTGAAAAACTAGCGTGGAGCTCAGGGTTTTGGCTTCACTGAGGACTGGGGAGCCACCTGGAGGGATTCAGACCTATACTGGCGCGATGGTCTGCATCTGTCCGGGGGGGACCAGGATCCTAGGTGAGCAGTTTAAATGCTTCATTGGCAAGCATTTAAACTAGCCAAGGGGAGAGACACATTGAAAAGGAGCAGGGAAATCCCAGCCTCCCCCCACAAAACATGGTAATTAGTAAGGTAAACACCAAGGTAGAGAAGTCATTGGGGAGCAGGACAGAGGTAAATGTAAAAAAGGCAAAGGCAGTAAGGACAGGAATGGGGCTAAAAGGGGTAAGGCCATCAAAAGTGGAGGGTGATGAGAATCACTACCGTAGTCTGTGTAACAAGCTCCTGAACTAGTGGCCTTGATGGAAGAGGGTTGCCTGGATTGTGGTAGTTACAGAGAACATGGTACATAGAGAACCATGACTGGGATGTCAACATACCAGGATACACAATCTACAGGAGGGACAGGGAGGGTAAAAGAGGAGGAGGAGTAGCTCTCTGTGTAAAGGAAGGGATCAAAGAAACAGAACTAAAGAGTAAACAGGGAGCAGATGAGGCACTCTGGGTCACCCTGGAGACAGGAAATGGCACTACAATCCGCATGGGAGTTGTATACAGACCCCCATCTCAGGGGGAGGGAATGGACAAGGAAATGATAGAAGGCATCCTTAAAATGGCAGAAAAAGGGGAGATATTGTTGATGGGAGACCTGAATATGCCAGATGTTAACTGGAGCACCTTTGCTGCAGGCACATCCAAGAGCAGGGTCATTCCTGATGCCCTACAAGGGGCATGCCTCAGACAGCTAGTATTGGAACCCACTCGGGAGGCAGCAATCTTAGATCTGGTACTCTCAAATGGGGATGGAGAAAGAATCTCAGATTTCGAAGTGGGTAGCCATCTGGGAGCAAGAGTCCACCAAACAGTCTGGTTCACAATAAGCACACCCATACAATCAAGCCATACAAAAGCAAGAGTTATTGGACTTTAGGAGGGCTGACTTTGGGAAAATGAGAGAGTGCATCAGAAAAGCACTAGCAAACAGGCAAGAAGGAGGGGTGGAGGAACAATGGGGAGTAATCAAAACAGCCATCACAGAGGCAACAAGCCTTTGTGTAAAGCAAATCAACAAACACAACAAAGGAAAAAAATGCTATGGTTCTCAAAAGAGGTGGCAGGGAAGGTTAAGGAGAAAAGCATAGCATTCAGGAAATATAAGGAAACACAGAAGGAGCAGGACAGAGAACTTTATCAGTTAAAGCAGAAAGAGGCTGGGAAGGCAGTCAGAATTGCAAAGGCCTAAACCGAGGAAAGGATAGCCAACTCTGTTAAGAAGGGAGATAAGACCTTTTATAGGTACATTAGGGAGTGAAGAAAGACCAAAGGAGGGATACTGAGGCTTAATAAAGGGGAGGAAATGTGGGTAGAGGGTGACAGTGAAAAAGCAGGGATACTAAATGAATATTTCTGCTCAGTATTCACAAAGGAAGAGGAGGAGGAGGTACCTAAACCAAACAAGAGAAACACTCTGAAGATGGGGGTCGATACCAGTCTATTTACAGAAGAAAGGGTTCTAAAAGAACTAATAAAATTGAAGGTGGACAAAGCAATGGGGCCTGATGGAATTCACCCAAGAATTCTAAAAGAACTAAGGGTAGAACTAGTGACACCGCTGACTACTTTCTTTAACAAATCATGGGAGGATGGGATGGCACCTGAGGACTGGAGGAGGGCGGATGTGATTCCTCTTCACAAAAGTGGGAGCAGGGCAGAGCCAGGAAGCTACAGACCAGTTAGTTTGACCTCAGTGGTAGGGAAAATGATGGAATCACTTCTGAGGGAAAGGCTTGTTGAGTACCTAGATGCCAGTGAGGCACAGGACCCAAGGCAGCATGGATTCATGAAGGGATGGTAGTGTCAGACAAATCTATTAGAGTTCTTTGACTGGGTGACCAAAGTAGTAGACCAGGGTGGGGCTGTGGACATGGCCTACCTAGATTTTAGCGAGGCATTTGATACAGTCCCAAACAAAAGATTAATACACAAGTTAGCCAGCCTTGGAGTGGGTCCCAAGGTGGTAGCCTGGATAAAAAATTGGCTAGACAACAGGACACAAAGGGTAGTAGTAAATGGAGTCCACAGTGAAGAAAGGAGGGTTACTAGTGGAGTACCGCAGGGGTTCAGTACTGGGACCAGTCCTTTTAATGTCTTTATAAGTGACATTGCAGAGGAACTGAAGAAAGGCAGTCTTTGCAGACGACACAAAGATCTGCAACAAGGTTGATACACAAGATGAGTGGAAAGGATGAGAAGGACTTGGGCAAGGTTGGAGGAATGGTCAAATGTATGGCAGCTCAGATTCAATGCAAAGAAGTACAAGTTAATTCACCTGGGAAACAAAAACCCAGGGGAAGAGTACACAATCGGGGGGTGAGATACTGACAAAAGTAAAAATGGAAAGGGACCTGGGGGTAATTATATCAGATGACCTAAAGGTGGGCAAGCAATGTGAGAAGGCAGTAAGGAAGGCTAGGGGGATACTGGGGTGCATAGGGAGAAGCATCAATAGTAGAAAACAGGAAGTTGTTATCCCTCTGTACAGACAGTTGGTGAGACTCCATCTGGAGTACTGTGTGTAGTTCTGGAGACCCCATCTTCGCAACGACATAGACAGAGTGGAGGCTGTCCAGAGGAGGGCAACCAAAATGGTGCAGTGTCTGCACCAGAAGACATGCGGAGAAAGACTAAAGGAGCTTAATATGTATACCCTTGAGGAAAGAAGGGAGAGAGGGGACATGATAGAAACTGTCAAGTACCTCAAGGGAATCAACAAAGTCCAAGAGGGTAGCATCTTTCAGAAAAAGAGATGTGCAAAAACAAGGGGGCACAATTTGAAGATAGAGGGGGGATGGCCTGGAGGTAATGGAGGAAGTATTTTTTCATGGAGAGGGTTGTGATGATGGAACAGCCTCCCTGAGGAGGCCGTGGAGTCAAGAACAGTGGGGAAATTCAAGAATGCATGGGACAGACATAAAGCAGTCCTAGTGGGGGGTAGGAGGAAGTAAGCTGTTGGTTAACTAGGATCTGCAGCTTATCTGTTGGGTAGAAAAATTGGCAGACTAGGTGGGCCAAGCGGTCCTTATCTGCCGTCAAATTCTATGTTTCTGTGTAAGAGGACACAGCAAGAGGTTAGAGGGAGGCTGATTAAGGTGTAATGTGAGGAAGTTCTTTTTCACAGAAAGGGTGGTGGATGCATAGAACGGCTTACCTCTGGAAGTGGTGGATATGAATACAGTGCAGGGCTTCAAACAGGCATGGGATAGGCCTAAGGGAGCAATACAGATGAGTATGAATAGATAGGCCATTTACAGAGCAAAGGCCAATGGCACATTCATAAGGTAGAAAAAGAAATGGGCAGACTAGATGGGCCTTGCTGTCCTTATCTACCGTCAACTTCTATGTTTCTATGACCGGGGACAGAGTGCGCAGTGGCGGGTGGCAGGAGCCACCAATACGGAAAGCCACACAGGTGGCTCATATGGAAGCTTGGGACACAGAAATGTTCCAGTGTATGACAAACCAGTATCGTACTGGCAAGGAGAATCTTCCCCCACCAACATGTATGTAGGCACTGAATCTTAGAATGGGGAGCATGACTAGATGGACTATCCAACAGTACATTCGGGTGGATTAGGGTGACCGTTATGGGTCTTGGTGCATATATACCTACCAGAGGGCATGGAATAGTCTGCCTGCTAGTATAGCTGCCAGTCTGCAGTACACCAGAACATTTCTGGATCTAAAAGCACTCTTTTCATACCAAAACAGATGTCACCCATAAAGGTAAGCCAGGAGTTGACATCTGTGCCACACAAGTGGCTGTCAGTGTGACTGTAGTGTATCATGCAACAGTTGATGAGCTTTCCCTGCACACCTACTGATTGCATGCTGCGAGTGCCATTAATTATAGTATGCACACTGGTAAACTTCCTGACATCACAAACAGAACTGCAGCACTAAAGACATGACAGCTAAACCTGGCATAACATAAAACACATATTATAAGAAAGGGGGGAGCCCAGAACAATAGTAAACATCGTCAGGTACTGGGTATACATTACAGTCTGCAAAAGGGGACTGTCCTCCTTCTAGTCTTGTGATATGTGGCAGGTGACTGTGCCATGCTAGTGAAGCCAGACACATGTTATGCTGCAGACTGTAGGTAACCTCATATGGACTTACCATCTCACTGATGTGGCAGCACAATTTATAATGGAAAGTGTGGGGGCATGGCACATCTCCAAGCAACCCACACTTGCACAAAGTCCTTTGCTGTGGTTACCCGATTGTGTACCAGTGTGTATGCCTCCTTGTGCATGCAGTGTCATACATGATGAGCCACACATACTGTATCACACAAGCACAGACGACCTATGTCTCTTGACCTCTCTCCAGTCCATATATGGGATACACACAACCTAATTCAAAAGTCAGTTACTCCATGTATCTTGAAGGATTACACGGCATGTCCCATGTGCTGCTGTGACTAAGGATTTCTCATATGTCTGTGGCTGTGGATTCTACACATAGAGGTGTAACCCCTAGCTGGCGCTATTCTAAGGGCTACTACCCTGCCTGTATGGCAATACACAGGTTGAGGGGCCTGAGTTCTGTGATCGGGTGCCTCCACCCAGAGGAATGGTATTGGGGTAGCCTAACTGCTCTGGTATAGCCTTCTGAGATGCAATAACCACTCACCACCTGCTAGTGGCCTAAGAAATACCACAATGATACCTTCACGATCAGCGTGTAACAATAATAATGTGCTCACACCCCTTTCACTTACCACCAGGGCTGGATCTGCAGCAACTGCCCTGGAGACCCCCTAGAAATAAGATCGACAATGCAACAATACAATCTTACCACTGTAACCCAACTAATAATATGCACACTAGCCAGGTTAAATGTGAAAAAAGACAATCAGATTTATATGGGGCAGTGAACAAGGGAAGGGCATGAATCTAGCAGAATGATTAGCAATCTGATTTGAATCAGGATTGTTCAGCATGCACTGTAAGTCCCAATTAGACAGCTGAACAACCCTGGGTACCCAGTATGTCATGCAGGCTAGCCTGAAGCATTGCCTGGGGTAGCCGGCATTGCAGCCATTGTTGGAGCCCTTAGGAAAAGAAAGACAGTTAAACATGCACACAACCTTATTAGTTGTAATCCAAGCCAGATGGCTCAGTCTGTTGCAATAACTCAATGAAAAGAAACAATTAAGTGGTACCACAGTGATTTCTGCTTTAGTTGCAGGGAGCTACCCTGGATTGTACTCACGCTACCCAGACCAGGATGCAGGACAGGTGAGATGTAGACCTCGTGGTGATGATCAGGAGGGCCAGGGGAAGCAGGGCCGACATGACTCATCTCCGGGTGGTCGCTACCTGCTCGATGGTGTTGGGCAGGGGCCAATCCCCCAAGTCATCTTTGCTGGAGATGGTCTCTGAAGTGGAGTAGTGGCTCAGGCCAAGGTGACAGGGCCCAGGTAAGATGAACAGTCCGGAAAAAGTTTGTGATCTTCTGCTGGTGAAGCCTCCAGCTGGCATAAAAGATTTTTGCCATGGGGAACCAAATCGCCACCTACAAAACACATTCAGTACATTTAAATCACTAATTTCTCTAAACAACAGTTCAGATACAGTCCAGTTGCAAATGACAACTTCATTATGCAAACCTTTCAGTCCAAGACAAATTCTATCATCAGGCGACTGATCGCTTCTGGTGCAAGTCTTCAGTCCAAATCACGAGACGCAATGCCAAACTTCTTCTTTCTTCTGCCGCAGTTCCCAACTGGAAATCAGAACAGATCTGACTCCTGCAATAGGCAGTTCTGATGCAGGAGAAATGTGGCAGGGAGGCCAGCAGAGCCTCTTCCCACTGATTCCCCTACACTCCTTCTGGAAGCAGCTGCTGAAAAGCTCAAGCTGTTCACTCTTCAACCTCCAACTATAGCTTATCCACTGCTTGAGGCAGTTCTGGGGATTTCCCTGGTAATCCAAAAATTCAGTTGGCTGAGGGAACTGTCAGTCACAATAAGGGCTCCCCCTCTAGGTCTATTTGGGTGCCAACAGTCAAAAACTACAAAACTTCAGAATTTCCTTCCCACAAGACCCCTGGGGACAGTCTCCATTTTAGGTCCCCAGTGGTTTGATTGGTCCTAATACTGGAAGTCCAGAACCTAACATGGCGGCTCCCATCCAAATGTTTGAACTGCAATAAAAGCAGGTTAGACAAACTTCTCTATCGTTACTTTAACAGCAAATTAGCAATAAACAATCACAGTTCCTAAGAGGGCTCCCTCTGTGCAAGTAGCAACTGCAGAATGGAGCAGAATAACACACTGTCTGGCTGGTCACAAGCCTTAAATCACTCAAACCCAGCCCAGACTAATTTCCAAACACAGATTAGCCATTTTCTTAAAGAGACAGGTGCGGTGGCTTGCTAGAGCACTCTCACACACACAGACAGAACTACTGAAGACAAGACACCATCCTGACAGTGGGCATTAGAAAGCCCAGGAAGACATTATAGTAAACCCCAATTTGTAGGGGGGGTTACAGAGGTACCTCCCTGGTGGATGTACATATGGTGAGACCCTGTACAGCAGTATCCAGCACATATGTGTGACCCAGTGGCACTCAGGGTGGACATATAGTACTACTGCTCAAAAGGTGTACAAGAAACAACACTGGCCTCACAAGGCCTGTGGATGCATCAACCATTAAGTGAAAGTGGAATGTGGGTCCTCATGACACATCCTCACTGCATAGTTGAATCTGTTCACTGAATGGCCTACTATGTCTGTAAGCTCCATTGGCCTAATGCTTCCCCAAGTACATCTGGTACCGGTTGTTCATGTAACTTAAGGCAAGGCAATTTTATTTGTAGGCCGCCCAATCCCGGATGCTCTGGGTGCCTACCAGGAATTATAACAAAGCATAGTGGGGCTCTGTCAAACTCCTTAGGCCTCAAAGTGTCCATAGTTTGAAAAACACATTTTATGATTATTCACATTCTATAGATACTGTTGATGCAGCTGGTAGCTTGATTCAAATCTCTTTTTTCCTTTAAAAAGTGAAAACTGAGTGCCCACTGTACTGGTGTTACCACACCAAAACATATTTGTTTGCATTTCTTGACCAACTCCCACTGCATCTTTCCTGGATTTAAGAACACCCCCAACACAATCTAGCCACTCATTATGCAGTGGGAGTAGAGGAGACTATTGTATCATGATTGCTGCTTGAGGGTGTGTCTAAAGTTCAGGAAGTATGCAATGATCTGAAGAAAAACGAGGCTGGGCACAACTATACTGGGCATTACCAGGCATTTCAGTTCTAATAAGTAAGGAGGCAGCTAAAACAACCAGCAACATAAATGAATTTTACAGAAGGTAAGTGACAAAAAATGTGGGTTTTTACCTAAAAATAATACGATGCAAAAAAGGTCAACAGTGTCCCTTTAACCTGCCCGCCAAACTAACTGGTGCCATACCTCTGTGTCCATTGATATATTGCAGATGCAGCACATTTCTTCTTCTCTGATGTTCTTGCTGTTGTCTCTGCCTTTAATCAGTGTGTCCCCTCCTGTGCTCCCCACCTTTTCCTTTCCTCACCCTCCCTAAGTTCTGTCCTCCACAGACATCCCAACCCCATCATCACCCCTCCCTTTGTCCTGTACCTCTTCCTTCCCTTTCCTCCCCTCCCCTCCCTTCACTTCTCCTCTATTTTCTCTTTCTCCTACATCTCCCCGGCTGCTACACTCTGCTCAGCTTTAATCCCTCCAAGGAGAGTAGCCCAGATGAGTTGTGGAACAGCCAGCCAGCAGATGTGGTGTGTGACAGAACCACTAATGGTTTCAAACACGGATGGGACTGAGTAAAAGTCTTAATAGTTACCAGGGGAAAAGCAGTAGGCCAGGGGCAAAGGGTGAGATGAGGGCAATTACCCCAACTAGATAGTAGGTCTCAAGGTAAGTTGGGGTAATGCAAGGCAGATTGGATGGGCCAATGGTCTTTTCTGATGTCAATTGCTCTGTCTCTGTATTTGACCCTAAAGTAGTCACACCTCTCTGCACATGCCATTGCCAACTTAACTTCCCCACTAAACTTTTCCATCTGACTTGGTAAATTTTCTGGGGCTTGGAAGCATGGAAACACATAAGAGTGAGTCTATCTGCAAACCTAGAGACCTAGGTTTGAATCCCACAGCTCCCACCTGCATACTCTATGACCCTGAGCAAGTCACTTAACTTCCTTGTGCTCCCAGGTCACACCTGGAAACAAGCTTCGGTTTAGTGTGCCTCTCCTGCTTAAACAATTTCCCCTTTCCATTCCTTTCCCTATCTGACCAGTTGGTAGGCTTTATCCACTCATCAACTACTGCAGTATTTGCACCTTTAGAATTAATGCAGCCAGTTAGTCTGGGGACCCACACCTCCACTGCACCACTTCCTGATGCACTACTGCTGATGAGGAGAAACCCCTGCCCTGACTGTGGGGTATACCAAGACTATGTGGAGGAAAGTGAGTGCGGGTGTGTGGGGGGGGCTGGGGAACCAGGTATACTCTTGGAGACCCTGAGAGAGAGTTGAGTGCCATGGATGGTGAAGGAATCAAAGTGCAACTACAAAAAAGATTAGGGGGTCTTAAAGAATGGATAGACATATGACAGCTCGCTGTGGTATGTGGGGGAGGTAGGGGGTATTGTCTATTAGGATAATGAAAAAGAAATGCAGGGATCATCACATTCATAGCTGAATACCTTGTCAAACCAGTAATGTATGTTTTTTCCAAAGTTCATAAAACCATGGACATTTTCCCAGGGAGACCAGTTAGGAGTTTCAACTCAACAACTGAAGTGTTATCCAAATATGTGGATTATTTTCATGTGGGTACAGTTATAGAGCTTCTTTCCATCACCAAAGACATCACTTAAAACCTTGGAGTCATGAAACATTTTGTACTGCCTGATGATGCTTGGCTGGTCACCAAAGACACAAAGTCCCACTGTTCCTACTTACCACATTATGAGGGATTAGAGGCCAAAATTAAGCATGGTGGAAGGTGGCAGGAGCTGCCAATATGAAAAGCAGCACCGTGGCTCATGAGGAAGCCTGGGGGGGTGAGAGAAGCAAGGACCAGGGACAGAGAGTGTGGTGGCAGACGGCAGGAGCTGCCAATATGGAAAGCCACACAGTGGCTCTTGAGGAAGCCTCGGGGGGGAGCAAAGAGCGAGAACCAGTGACAGAGAGAGTAATGGAGAGCGGCAGGAGCCACCAATATGGAAAGTCACACCGCGGCTCATGAGGAAGCCTGGGGGGTGTCAGAGGAGCAAGGACCGTGAACAGAGAGAGTGTCAGCAGGCAGCAGGAGCCACCAATATGGAAAGCCACACCATGGCTCATGAGGAAGCCTGGGGGGAGCAAAGAGTGAGGACCAGGGAGAGAGAGAAGGGCAGCAGGCGGCAGGAGCCACCAAAATGGAAAGCCGCCCTGTGGCTCATGAGGAAGCCTGGGGGGTATCAGAGGAGCAAAGACTGGGGACAGAGAGCCCGGTGGAGGGTGACAGGAGTCACCAATATAGAAAGCCACATTGCAGCTCATAAGGAAACCTGGGGTGGCGGAGCAAAAAGCAAGGACTGGGACAGAGAATGCGACAGTGAGTGGCAGAAGCCACCAATACAGAAAGCCACATTGTAGCTCATGAGGAAGCCGGGGGGGAGCAAAGAGTGAGGACCAGGAACAGAGAGCATGGCAGCAGGAGGCAGGAGCCGCCAATATGAAAAGCTGCACTGCGGCTCATGAGGAAGCCTAGGGGGGTGTCAGAGGAACAAAGACCAGGGACAGAGAGCCCGGTGGCAGGAGACAGGAGTCACCAATATGGAAAGCCACACCGAGGCTCATAAGGAAGCCTGGGGTGAGAAGCAAAAGTGAGGACCGGGATGGAAGGTGATAGGGGTGGTGCAGGAGCACTGATATGGAATGCTACACCATGGCTTATGAGGAAGTCTGGGTGTCGGAGGAACAGGAACTGGGGACAGAGATAGTTCGGTGGCAGGAGTCAGCCATCATGGAAAGCCACACTGTGGCTCATGAGGAAGCCTGGGGGCTGAGAGGAGCAAGGACCGGAGATAAAGAGCGAGCACCGGGTGGCAGGAGTTGACACATGGAAAGCCACACTGTGGCTCATGAGGAAGCCTGGGGGGGAGCAAAGAGCGAGGGCCGGGGACAGACAGCATGGTGGCAGGCAGCAAGAGTCGCCAATATGGAAAGCCACACCATGGCTCATGAGAAAGCCTGGGGGGGCAAAGAGCAAGGACCAGGAACATAGAGCATGGCAGTGGGTGGCAGGAACCATGTAACTCCAGCCATGTGTATTAGTGTCAACTGTAATGTAAATGGCCGGAGTTATGGCTATGAAAGAAATGAAGTGCTCTCTCATTCGAGCAGTTAATTTCTTTCAACTTGGGAACACTGCATGTCAGCAAAGCCAAACTAGTGTCATGACCAGAGTACCTGATCATTGGTGTACACTGCCAAGCCCATTGCAGATTCAGCTGTAATTGGCTCAGCAGTGACATACCTTTAAAATGCTGTATAGAGGTAAGACATTCCTTGCACAAGTGCAAGTGAATGCAAAAATGACAAAGATACAGTGGCATAATGTTTGCACCATCAGTTACTCCCTGCAACCAGTAATGAGAAGTTGGGTTCTGAAATCTCGCCACTCCTCTGTCATGCAGTGATAGCTTGCTGAGCTCAGCATCCTCCAGCTACTCCATGGAGTTGCATGGTTCTCACAGAGTAGCTGCCTTTTCAGTGCACGCAGAGCAGCTGGGGATGGTAAGGAGGTGGTCAGCAGGTGGAGCTTGGCTAGATAGTGGACATCCAATCAGATGTCTAGATCCAGTCATAAGTGGATCCCATCTCATGGAGCAAACAATCCTTGGATTTGCTAGGGCCTTCTGTATCCCTTTCACAGTGGAGTTAAGGAAAGGCAGCCTGCCAGTGATAGGATATCATTGCCTCTCCACCCCAGCCCTCTGTATAATGCCACAGGGTTAGGGACTCCACTGTGTAATCATTATGTCTGACCTCCCCTTGCACCAGAGTTTTTAGCTGAAGTTTCAGGGTTTAAGTCACTTACTGGGCGGATGTTGTCTTTCTAGGTCATTCCTGAAAATAAGCATGATCTTGTCTGATGTGCTTACCTCACCAATGAAAACTAAATAAATAAATAAATAAAAACTTGAATCATGAACTACGGTATAAAAAATGTTTAAATGTAGTGTGTATTCATAATTTTTTGTGTAAAATAAAAAAAAGTCAGTACTTTGATAAGTAAATTCTGGGCAGTTAGCACTGTAGCAATTGTGGAGGCTTAATTACTGCAGCCCACTTAATTTTTAAAATGTCATTTCATTTTTACTTCAGCTTTGCATGAATGTGCTCTGGAGAGGGAGTGTTAATCTTTCCATTTTATGAATTTCCTTGCGATATATTTGTCTAGCAACAGCTATCTGAACTACAGAATGGAGAGTGGATAATGTCAAAGAGATACATACGTGCACTACTGGTTGTTCCAGGGCCCTAGTTTACTCTTTTAATGTCAAGCTATATACTATGTGCTCTGAATTCATATGCCAGAAATCCTACTATTACATTTCTGCAATGATGTTGCACGCAACATAGTAGCTGAAGAATTTCTGAGGTGCAAGTACAAAAGGAATTAAGTTTTATATAGTACTCTGTAATGAGATGGAGATCTTACAGGCTCTGTAAAGGTGGTTGTTCAATTTGTTTGCATGTTTTGTAGGGTCCGGTTAGACCAGCTATACACAACCGACTACTCAAGGATTAAAAAAAATGACAAGAAAATAACATCTCATCAAACAGGAAACACAGTCTTGCACCTGTCTGGCCAGCGAAAAACATAAATACCAAAGTAAAAAGTAACAAAAAAAGGAAAAGGAACATTCTCGCATGCCTATTAAAAGGAAGGTTCCCCTCAGCCTTTTATTCTGTTTACCTGTGTAGTTTGTAAGCATGAACAGTTATTGCCTCAATTCTACCCTCCCAATTTCATCAGCATTTAAAGGTAAATGAAGGTACTCAAGTCTTGTGTGAAAACCTGCTTGACTCTTTTTGGAAAGGTCATGATGACCTGACTCATGTAAGGCATCCTGGAATTTTAAGATGTTTTATTGCTAAAGCCTGCAGTTCTTATACTGTATCAATCAGTGCTGTTGCTGTTCTCCACAGTCTCTATGTTCTTGTCTCATACTGGCCATTAACTTTTTCAAGACATAGTAAGTGCCCTGCCATTTTCTGTAGTTTAAAGTGCATCTGAGTTAGAAAAAAATGCTTCTAGAGAATGCAGGGGCTTCACAAGATGTGTAACAGAACAGATATGTAATAAAACTGAAAACCACTCAGCACACTGCCGACCCAGGTTTGTGCTCCATGCCCAGGATGGCAGGAGTTGAGGCCAGCAGAAAGACTGAATGAGTGTCCATGTGGATGCTCACTTCCCGGGGAAGGGTGCTGTGGCGGTGCATTTGGAGCGTGACATGTAGAGGGAATTAGAGCCTTGGCTGGAATCAGTGAGCATACAGCAATGGGCTGTGCCCCTAAAATGTCAACATGGTGCATGCAGCTAGGTTGTGTGGAGGGGAAGGGGCCCAGAAAAGCAGAACAATGCCTGCTCTGTGCAACATATAATGGTCTCCCCTTGATCCCACCCATGCCACTAAATCCCTCTGTGCCCTGGCCCCACCCCAGACAGGAGCCTAGAGATGGGTGGACAGTGGCAAGAGGTGAGTAATGCAGATAGACAAGCTGACTAATGAGCCAAATGAAGAAGGGCACTGAGGGTCTGGTCAGTGCAAAAAAACTGAAAAACATATTTGTGGTGTAATTATAGCAAATCTTATTTTATTTCACATTATTGAGCTTCTGTTACTGCATACTTCTTGAACTTTATTAACAACGCCCCCCCCCCACTCAGTCCAGTTAATCATAATGCTGTAATCTCCTTCCACTGCATCATGGGAGACTAGACTGTGTTGGGGTGTTCCCAAGTTTCAGGAGGGATGTAGCCAGAGTTTATCAAGGACTGAAAAAAAATATGTTTCTGTGGCAGCCTCCACTCTATCTATGCCCGTACTGTGTGGTCTCCAGAACTGGACACAGTACTCCAGGGGGGTCTCACTAGCAATCTATACAGTGTCAACACCGCCTCCCTCCTTCTGCTGGTGATACCCCTCCCTATGCACCCCATCATCCTACTGGCCTCACCAACTGCCTTGTTGCAGTGCCTCGCCACCTTGAGGTCATCAGATATGTTTACTACCAGGTCCCTGTGCCGTTTGGTGACCGTCAATATCTCTTCCCCCATTTTGTGGGGTGTCTACAGTGGTAACATGAAAAACAATCAGATGTGGGACTGTAACCTCACACTACCAACTCTAAGTGTAACCACAGGCATTGTACAAACCATTAGTCCAGTAAATGAAACTAACTCAGTTCAAGAGTACGTTTAAGGTACAAGCCACCGCCACATTAATGAAGAATAACCAATACATTGGTTCCACCCATATAGGCTGTATGTGGGGATCACAGAGTAACACTACCACTGGGAGGCAGAACACAGCAGAAGAATTAGATAGTAACTCTGTGGCAATTGTGCATGATAACCAGAAGTGAACAGGCAGCAAACAAAGTTAAATACTCACAGGTCCTTACATGATAGGCTGCAAAGGGTGCACATCTGTGGGGCAGCTTCACCGGCCAAGGGCTGACTCCACAGCTGACACATTTGGCATGAGTGTGACACCCTTTGCACGAGTGTGACACCTTTTGAACTGCAGCCATTTGCACTCTGGCTCCCTGTGCTAAGGCCCACTTGAAGTGCAGTATGGTGAAGAAGGATGTTACTCTGCCCACTGCCAAGAATGCTGCCTCCTAATTGGTCAAGGCTGGAGGAAGTGGTATGGCTTTAGTGTCTGGCTCCCTGAATGTACTGCTGAAGTCTCTGGAGCCCCAGTTGAGTGGCAGTTTTGGCACTAGAGAGTGTTCACAGGACAAAGAGCACTCACCTTGACAACCCTTCTGGTCCCAGGGCTGGTTCCTGTAGTGTAGAGATACTGAAGGGGGCAGCTGAAATTTTGAATTTCAGAAGGCTATCATGGCTCAGCCCACTGCCAAGAATGCCACCTTCTGAATGGTTCTGACTAGTGACGGGGACACAGCTTTAGTCTCTGGATCCCCAAATGTGCTGCTGAAGTCTCTGGAGCCCTGGTGTAGCACTGGTCTTAGGGAGAGGGAATGTTCACAGGACAAAGAACACTCACCCTCACAGCCCCTTCTGGTTCCAGTACTGGTTTCTGATGAAGCTTCTGAACATGCATCTTTCAGCCCAGACACATCACCAGATGTCCAGTGAATCAAATTTTATTCATACATGTATCCACTGCAACCCAGTGGTTGAAATGCAATACAATTATCAATTAATTAATTAATTTATTTATTTGTTGAAAATGTGTAATCGAGAAAGGCACACCGAACCAAGGCTCCTTTTCAGGTGCAACCCAGGGGGAAGAGTTTAGGGAGACAAATACATTCAGTGGAAAAGTGTAGTCAACATTAAGAAAACTGGCAAATAGCAATAACAAAACTGGCAAAATGAATGACCAAAAGTCAAAATAAACAGTAAGCAAGTACAGACAAAATACACAGAAATAAAAGAGCAGGCAAAATGAACAATTCATGGCAATGTAAAGGGAGAGATTACAGACAATATATACAATGAGGTTGTACTGCCCATAAAAACATAGGACCCTATTCATAAACACAGCCACATACATTGAAATGGAGCACAACAGTTGGTGTGGTGCTGCACCCTGTAGAAGCACACGGCATTCAGCAATAGCCCCATGCATGTACAGAGAAGTGCACAGTGGTGTGCAGGATGGTGAGGATTAGGACATGGAGGAGCCACTGGAGTCAGGCACAGCTCTTGATCCCACCATAAAAGGTCATCCATACCATTACAGGCACATGAATATCCAACCTGCACACACAGAAGTGAATATGGAGCAGCAGAAATGTGCACAAACACACACCACACCAAGCTGCAGCCGGGGGAGCCAGTCTAATGATGGCACTCCAGCCCCTGGGCAGGATGGCAGGGCTGCACCATCTATCAAGGTCCAAGGCCAAAGCCCCACACACGGCAGCGGATGCAGAAAGGGAGGCATGCAGGGGCCATCTGTGCCAGATTATCCAGTTTCAGTTCACAGCAGTTGGTCATGCTGGCAACCAAGATCAGAAGCCACTAAAGCACCCTGTATAGCTCTCAGTCATTCAAGGCACCCACAGAGGACAAAATGAGGACTTAAATTGACATACAGGCTGTTGTCAATGCCTGTGGACCTGAACCATGGACCCTGTCCAGCATCAAGCACAAATGGTGGGACCTATGAGTCACCGCCAAATAGAAGGTGGCAGTGGTATGCTGGTACAGCCAGCCAGCAGACCAGCAGCGGGCCACTGCCCTTGGGACCTACAATTGGCTTCACACCAGTCTAGGCAAACATAGTGGAAACACTAACTGAGCAGGTGCTGGACAGGGAGGACAGCATGTACACCCTGTCAGGTAATATCCTCCGGATCATGGTGGCAGGGTGCTAGGCATGCAGACTCACAGTGCCCATGGGATGTCCCCCCATCACTGTCATCCAGCCATGAACAGCATATAGCAGATGGCTGCAGGAGGTAAGTGCCACCCTTGCAGACCATGGCACAGTGATAACTGAGCATACAAGCAGCCGTTCTAAACATACAACCACTGTCCCCCCCACCACAGGCTCACCAGAATGTGTGGGAAAACAGGACCAAGAGCATGGCATGGCAGTGAGGATGGCCAGAACCATCTAGCCAGTGGAAGAGGACATGGCACAGAACACCACAAGGACCCCATACCAGGACTCAGGCCAAAAAGAAGAGCAGACGGTGCCAATGGAAACAGACATGGCACATGGTACACCACATCAGCACACACAGGACAGGGACAGGCATAGTGTGGTCCCACCAGTACCACGTCCTCCATCTCCAAAAGCTGAGGGTATAGACAAAGACACAGTCATACCATGACCGCTAACATGAGGCCTTGCAAGGTGACCATGGCAGACCAGCATGCTCTGGCAATATTACCCCAAGCTACACCAGCTGGAGCTGGAGAGGATGCATGTCATAAGGGAGAATACAGAACAGGTGGCTCTGCTTGTGGTGGAGATGCAGGGGGGGCCAAAATCAGCTGTGCAGGATCAGGGACACTCTCGAATAGCAGGCTGTGCAGTGTTCCCTCTTGTACATTCACCCCCTGCAGAAGTCAGCACACAGGAACACATGCACACACAGCCCTCGTCCCTGAAGAATGTGGTGGCATTGGTGGAGAAGGCCAGAGGCACCCAACAGTGCAGAACACAGCCTGCACAGTTTGTTGCATGGGGAGGAGGGGCAAGGGGCTTTTCCAAGCTCAGTGAAGTTCTGAGCCTTATTAAATAAGAACCGTAACATGCTGGCGCTCTCATTTGTTCTGATTAGTTATAAATATTTAAAACAATTTGATAAAATGCATAAACGTGGCTGAAGTGGGTTATATTTAACACAGAGGCCAAAAGGAAATAATTTAATGCATGATTTGTATACAAAATTACAGTAAAACTGCTAAATAAAAGCAATATCTGCTACTAGCTGCTCCATGGCTGGCCTGTACTGGTGGCATATCTTGTTCGGGCTCGTGACATGAGTGTGCTGAGAGGGATGGAGAGAGAGATATAGAGAGAGATGGAGAGAGAGAGAGAGAGAGAGAGAGACAGACAAATGCAAGGATAATTGTACCACAAAGCAATACCAAGCACTGCAGGCAGCTAAGATATTTTTTATTAATGCTGCTGTATGGGTATTATTTTGATGGATGTTCCAGTCAGAGCAAACCAGGCCAAAGAAATGAATGATCAAAATGAGCAGCAGCAGTAACAGCCCACCCACCCTACCAATGAGAATGATGCAACTGCATTGCATGTCCCAGTGTACTGTGGTATGGTACACCACCTGGTCCAAAAGGTGGTAATGTTGTCTACAACTACTTCTACTGATCAACGTGCAATACATTTATTATACAAGAAATGAAAGATACAAACTGATCACCACCCAGGCATCCAGTCACATCACATCAGTCAAGTGCAATGCAGTCATAAAATAAAGATTGCTACTGCCACCTGAAGACCTGATGACACACAGTTACATCCTTCCTAGTTCCACAATTGCTGCCAACCAGTGCCAAGCAATTTAAGTACGTAAAAATTTAAAATTAAAATATAATAACCTCAGCCCCAGTTACTGAGAGTGAGATGTAGTGTTGCTACAGCCAGGCTAGTATACCATATACACACAAAAAGAAATGAATTTACATTTTTTCTCTGTGAAGTAATTGCAGCCAAATATGGGGGATGTGAGAAATATATTATACAAAGTGCATTCAGTTTCAGTGTTCAGACTTCTTCAGGTTGGGGGTAAAATAATATTTTTTAATCAGTTGCTGAGGACAAAAAAGTGACAAGTAGTAGTAGCAGACATGAGGACAAAAAGTGACAAGTAGTAGTAATAGTAGTAGAAGTAGTAGACAGCAGTACCCTACCTTTTGGATCAGAGAGCTACCTAGTACCACCAAGTAAGTTTGTGACATGAAATGCAGTTGATTGCTGTATTTGGACTCTGAACCCACTGATGTTATTATTTTTCATGTATCTGTGCTCATTGTGATCATTCAAGTAATTCTGGCCTGGCCTAGTCCATCCTCCTGAGTCTTGACCTGACTTGCTACAATTAATTGCTGCCTCAAGTAGTAGACCTTATTCACAAAAGATTTTCTCCACAGACACAAAATAAATTCTTGAAAGTGTTTTGTGGATAGGGCCTGATCACTCAGACTATACCATTCATTCAGGTATCATATTTGAAACTAAAGTGAGGAATGTGGACTTTCAGAAATGCCAAACGCTCAGCATTTTCTGGTGTCAAACAGGATTGTGTGTCAGTAATGACATTACCAGCTGAACTAAACAACTGTTCTGAACAGATTCTAGTTGGAAGGCAATTCATGTATTTTACTGCAATGTTTACTAAAGCAGGTTACATACTTTGTTTGGATTTCCAGTATTTCAAAGGATCGGCTTTCCAGCTGATATTGGGCTCTGCCAGGTACATTTAAACAATGGTCTATGCTGAGGCTGTGTTAGCAGAAGAAGATGAAGAAGAAGATGTTACAATTAAATCTTGTAAGTGACTCGAGTCATGAAGCCAAAACAAGTGACTGTGGGACAGTGTTATGTATGGATGGTGGTGAAGAAGAAGATCCTGCTGCAGTGGCCGAGGAGGAAGAGGGAGAAAATGCTGCAACACTAGAGGATGGGCCACATGATGCTGTGCTGTGTTGTGAAGAAGATTCTAAATGTGCTGCTGCTGTACTCTGTTCCATGACAGCATGTTCCTCATCAATTGTTATTTCTTGTTTGTTTACCTCGAAAGAAGTGCCATCATCACTCCATAGTTGCTTTGATTTGTATTGTGGGTCCAAGATTGTTGCTTTAATGTGGTACTCAGAATGAAGCATTTTACATAGTTTGTCATCTTCGTCAACTTTTTTGATCATACATCTCATTAGATCTTGTTGTATTCTGGGGGGCAACCTGTATGTGTCAGCAGCACCACTGGTAGCCTGTGTGATAGAACTGTCTTGGTCCTCTAACTTTTCCTGAATCAGATTCAATCTGAATTTTAACATTTTTATTAGGGGTATCACCTGGCTGTGTTTGCACTCACCTCTCTGGTGATTTCCTCAAATGGTTGGAGGAGTGAAATTAGAAACTCCAGCATGGCCCACTGCGGTAGAGTAATATAGACGTCTGCATCACCAATTTTATTTTGCAAGGTGTATTGTCTGACAGCTTTCTTTTTGTTCCGGCAGCCTTTGGAACATAAGAAAGGTTGAATTCCATCGAGTGGAAATGTCTTGGATCAGTCTGTGCAAAAGTAAATGGTGCTCCTGCTGTATTAAGCAACTGATGGGCTTTGCTTGAGTGACTGAAGTGAGTGCATATTCTTTTAGCAGTGCTAACAAGAGCCTTAATGTCCCTGTCCTCATCAAGAAAACTGTGAACTATTAAATTTAAACAATGCGCAAAGCAGTGAATGTGAACAAAGCCCCCCTCCTCCAAGGCCTTCCTGACGTTGAGCCCATTATCTGCAACTATAAAGCCAACCGACAGTCCCTGTGAAGTGAGCCATTGCTGTATAGGTTTTTGGAGCTCTTCATTGATGTTGTATAATATATGTTCAGATGAAAAATAACACATTCTTAGAACAGCAAACTGTGTTTCACTGTCCCCACAAAAATTATCAAAATATGCCCAATGTGCAGTGACAGACATGAAAAGTTCAAGCTCACAGCTTGTTCAGATATCTGTTGTGAAATGCACCACCCTTCCAACAGCACAAAACTCATCTCAATTTTTAAGTTCCCCAGTTTGAGCATGCATAGCGAACTTCTTGCTACAAAAGTGGCTTTTGAAGGGTGTGACACTTTCTGTCCAATGCAGATTGGTCTGCAAGGAGTTAGACAGTGCCACACCAATCATCAGCCAGGCTGATTGTGAAGCCGGTTTGCCTTGATGGTCAGAAACGTTGACTAGTTCAAAAGAAAAAGCTGAACCAATCATATGGCAACTTTTTCCTTTGATCTGCAGGACACCGCCCAGCAAACAGCTGTTCAGTGTCCTGATCAGCCTGGCTGATGTCATCCACTTTTGGTATGCTTGAACTCCCTCCTCGCCACCCCACCGGTCCCTTGAAGACCTCTCAGGTGTCCCGATTTGCCTGGGACATCCCAATTTTCGGCCGTCTGTCCCACCATCCCGAATTCCTTTGCCTTTGTCCTGATTAGCGTTACATGTGGACCACGCCAACTCCAATTTATTAAATAAAATAAAAACAAGCTCAGCTGCTCAACTATTCACCACAGACCTTAGCGAGAGGAGCGCTTCCCCTGCATTCTGTCTATGAGAACAGCGGGATTTTCTTGACTTCTACAGACGTAGCTGAAGTCATGATGCCAGCTGCAAATTTAGCATTGAGCTGCCCTTTTCCCTGGTGTCTAGTGGCACCCCCCATCCTCCAATTGCAGTCCCTGGTGTTTTGTGGCACCCCCCACTCTTCAATTGTTTTCCCTGATGTATTGTGGCACCCCCACCCTCTGCTTGCTGTCCCTCATCCTCCACCCCCCCACCCAGCAGCCCATTGTTTATTTTATACTGCTGGCATCGGGTCTCCAATCCCCGTATTGACTTTACAACCCCCCCAGTAGTGTGGGACACTTGGGAGCCCACCTCCAGTGTCCCAAAATATTTATTTTAACTATTATCCTGTGAAAAAAAGAAAACAGTCCCCCATCTTTTTTTTGTTTACCTGAAAAAAATGGTCCCTCATTGTCCCAGTCATCCCCATCCCTCTCCTCCATCCTGACCCTTCCACTGAGCACCCAACACCTTACCCCCCTTACCCTATACTTACCACTGGAGATCGTAGGATGTCATCTTCTGTGGACCAGGACATGTCTGCACTCTTCAAACCCGAACCACGAACTGAGGAATAATGGTAAGTTCCGTATAATGCATTTCAATTGCTTTTTTCACTTATACTGATATCTTTGGGATTTTTTTAATTTTTCACCAAATTTTCAACATGGCCTTTTTGGGACCCCACCTCATGAACACTGTCACTGTCGTTTCATTACTTGGGCCCTGAATGTGATTTTGTGGTCACTGCACTAAATCACCTTTTGGGAATGAATAACAAAATTTCACTACGTGTTCATGACATGGGGTCTTAAAAAGGCCATGTTGAAAATTTGGTGAAAAAAATTAAAAAAATGGCTGAGTTACGCACATTCGTTGAATTTTTCTATGCACATGCATAATTTTGGTAATTTTCAATATTTTGACTCCAAATTTTCAGCATAGCCATTTGTTCATACCACCTCATGAACAGTACAGCTGTCATTGTTCCTATCCTGTCCAAAATGTTCTTTTGCACCTGTGGCGTGGAATGGCATTTTGGCATGTATTTGAAAATTTTCACCTGTGGGGTTTATGAGGTGGGGTCATAAGAAGACTATGTTGAAAATATGAGGTCAAAATATGAAAAAATGCCAAAGTCATGGCCATTCATTTCAGTTTCGCTACCAGATTTCAAACATAGCCTTCTTATTATCCCACCTCATGTATGCCACAGCTGTCGTTTTTCAAATCCTGGCCAAAATGTGTTTCTGCACCTGCGGCATGGAACGGCATTACAGTTATGCAGAATTATGTTTTGGAGATGATTCAAAAATGCTTTATGCCAGGTACATGAGGTAGGGTTATAAGGTGGCTATGCTGACAATTTGGTCACTGTTGTCCTATAAATGGAAGGGCAGATCCCATAGGGCCCTGTGCTTCCACAGCTATATACTGTACATATACGCATCTACAGAGGGATGGGAGCGCAGGGTCCAAAGGACCCTGCACTCCCACAGCAAAATAAAAATACTATTATACTATCTCAAAAAGTTAGGAAATAAATTGCAAAAAACTGCATTCATTCTTTAGTTAGGGTCAAAGCCACAAAAGTAGGGAAATGTGGCATTACAGTTTCCAGCCCTAACACCCCACCCCCACCCTGCACACACCAACAGGCATCGGAGTGTGCCTTGGGATCATCAGCCCTAATGCTCACCCCATTCTCCTGTACTGTACCCATCTCAGTTTATTTACTTATGGGATGGGGTGAGTGTTAGGGCTGATGACCCAAAGGCACACCCTGATGCCTGTTGGTGTGTGTTCAGGGTGGGGGTGGGGTGTTAGGGCTGGAAACTCTAAAGCCACATTTCCCTACTTTTGTGGCTTTGACCCTAACTAAAGCATTAATGCAGTTTTTTGCAATTTATATTACTTATAAGTATTCATTGATTGATTGTAATGGGATGAGAAATAACTTGTCCTTTGATATTTAACTAGTTCCAGGAGCTGAGTGCATGATCTAAGACATGAATGCCAGGCTTTGCAACAAAGAGATTTGTTTAATGACATAAGATCCTTAGACCAAATAAAACAAATACTAGAAGGATACAGTATTCACAAATGTAATCATCCTACAATGTACTTAAGGCCTTTTTCAATCAATCAATCAAATCTTTATTTATCCAGGCGATCACCATTGAGCAAGCTCATTTACAAGGTGGACCTGCTGTTGGCAAGGAAAATTGTACAGTTATGTATAAAAAAAACATAATAAAAAAGGAACAATATGTTTACAATACTGATAGGAGCAGAGTATTTACATTCCAAGTCACATGTACAAGAAAGATATACATAACACAACTCAAACGTAATATATGTATACAGTTCCCACAGGAGCAGGATGTGTATGGATGTCATATACAAACCATAGAAGAAAAAAAGAAAGAGTATTTATATTTCTGTCCAGCAGAAACACGTTACAGGCCTGGATGGAAATTTCTAAGCTATGGAGGTGCGCATAACAGTATGTAAGCCTTAGGTAAATGCAGCAGAAGGGGGGTGGTGAATAAGAGGGATGCAGAGGGTGCTAAGGGTAAAGTGGGGCAGGAGGGGAGAGTAGTGGCAAGGGCTGATTGGATAAGCAGCTGGGACTAGTGTTGAAGAAGAGAGGAACAATAGTCAAGCTGCTAGGAGCGATAGAAGCAATTACAGATTTCAGCAAACGTTTTGTCATAGAGGGTCTTAAAGAAGGCAGGACTGACAGGTGAGCTAAGTCTCAACGATTTTTGTATCCTATTCCAGAGAGTAGGCAGGGCATAGCTTATGGCGGCTCTTCTAAAGTAAGTGTTGGCCCTTGGGACATTCAAAGAAATCTGCGATTGACTTCTTAAGGCGTAGTTCCTAATAGGACTAAGGGGAAGACAGTCAACAATGTATTGTGGGAGTTTGTTGGTAAGGACTCGGAGCATCCATAGGGCTGCATTTCTATATCGCCTGTATTGAAGGGAGGGCCACCTTATGCCTGCGTATAAAGAGCAGTGATGTGTGGAGTATGGGAGGCCAGTTATAAATCTCAGTGCTCTATGATATAATACATCCAGTTTTGCAAGATATGAGGCAGGGTAATGGCCATAAATGATGTCGGGGTAGTCAAGTAATGAAAGTAACATAGATTGGACAAGCTACTGTTTTTGCGTCTGTGGTCAAGAGGCATTTAATTCTGAAAAAAAGACCAAGTCTCTGCTTCAGTTTTTTCAGCAGTTCTTCTGTGTGTTCCACAAAAAAGAGTTTGTTGTCTAGCCAAATACCAAGGTTTTTTAATGTCCCTCAGGAATGTTTTGCCTCCTGTCAGGCCCCAATGATGTACAGTATGTGCTCAGAATGTGTTGTGCATGTGTTATGGTTGCCAGTGGCAACATGGGCACAGTTGTTTTTTTCTGTTTTTGTTTTTTGGCGGTTGACTACGTTGAATGAATTATTGCAATCGGTAGATACTGCAAAAAAGATGGTAAATGTAACATTAAATCACATGAACTCTACATACACTCCCTAGACCCTGGGTTTGAAGAACACCCATCATCCCCCCCCCAAAAAAAAAAGACAATTATCCCGTTTTAAGCTGTCTGTATCTGTGCAACTATTACAATGGATTTAGATATTCCTGATTGCTAACAGAAGGGGGTTCCCCAAAAATAGGAAATACACTCTAGTATCTTTCTCCCAAAACCGAGTGTTCTCAACTCAGCCTTCTGTCTAAACAGAAGTAATACCAAACTACAAGGTGTTTAACTTAGCAGTTATTTTCAGCAGTTTTAGAGGAATGAGAAGAGACTAAAGAACCTCAATATGTATATCGGGGGGGTTATAATAGAGATCTTTAAATACCTCACACAGGTGAGCAGGTGAAGACAGGGAATGTTTTGAGGTACAGCACACCAAGGATGTCCTGGAAGTGGCAAAGAAGGCAACACTGTTGTACAACAGAGGCCATTCCACCTCAATATAAAGTCTGCATTTACATTAATAAAGACAAAAAGCCTACATCTTTTTAAAAATTTATTGCAAATAAAATAACTGAAATATGCCAAACATTGTCTTTTTTATTTTGCTTTTTTGTTAACAAGAAGTCATGCAATGGTGCAGCATGGCAGCGCGACACCACCAAGCTGAGTAAAATGTGGTTTCCCTGATTTTTGTCATTTGCCCCTGATTTTTTTGGAGGGTGTCCCTGATTTTGTTCCTAGCAGGTTGAGAGGTAGGAGACTCCCTTCACTCATTGTCTCCACTCCAAAAGAGGACAATCTTACACTACCCCCCAAGTGTGGGCTTACCTCCAGCCCTGTATGCTACCGCTGCTCACCCTCACCAGCCCGGGTCCTGTGCCACCTTCTAAAACCTCCTGCCAGCCCCGGCAGTGTTTTCCTGACAGCAGAAGGCCAGAAGAGCACAGACGCACAACCGCCATGTAGCCGCACTCTGAAAGTGCAAGATGCCATGTCACACATGTGCGGAAGCGCATGTTTGTTTTAAAGCCGATCCTGCAGCAAAACAGAGATTCTTCCCATGCTCCCAGACCCCCAAATCACCTAATCAAGGTCCAGAGACACAAGAGAGGGACCTGAGGGGCCACAAAAGTTTTTTTTAAAGCGCTGAAATGTGCATGTAAATAAGCAGTCCTGCCCCACCTGATACAATAGCAATAACAATGGCGAACTTTCAGCATTGACAAATGCTTGCTTACATACAACATCATAGAGTTCTGGAATCCCTGTTGAGGAGAAGTATTTTCTCGATCATATACTATATCAAGGTTCAAGTTACTCAAGCAGCCACCTGAATCCTATATGTTCAACCACATTATATGGTAACAAATCAACAGCTATAATTTCTGAAATTTTCTTGGTTATTTTAACAGCAACAGGGTGGGTCGAGGCATATTTGGCTTTATGTTCGTATGTCTCTGAGATGATAAGCTGTCTCCTTGAAGGAGGGGGCTTTTGAACACATGGTCACTTTCAGTAACAGTAGGAGTCCTTCAACTGGGAGGAAGTGATGGTGGTGTCTCTGTAGTGCTGCATGGGCTGCCACTATTTTCATCTATCGGAGTTACCTGTGAGTGTAGTGAGCTATCACTGTCATTTTCTCTTTAAGTGTCACGACTGAAGTTCTCAGTAATGTTATGACATCTGTCTAGGTGCCTTTTCAGTGCTGAAGTTCCCAATGCTCCTTTCTTTTTACCCCTGCTGATTGGCCGCTTACAAATAAGGCATGTTGCCACCGGACTTCCGGTGACATCACAGAACTAATAGCAAGCGAGTGAAACAAGCTCCCTACCCCAATTGCTCAGGAAGACAGAATTCATTTACAATATTACACCAAAAATACCAAAAATGGCATCTACTAGTTGTACTAAGGACAAACCTGGTCGGGACAAGCCGAAAACTAAGCTAAATCCACAGGATGAACGGAGATTGCACTTATCCACCAGAAGGCCAAGCCGCAGCCCTTCACCTGCTAGTGTGGTTGACATGGAGGAAGAAACCGATCAGCTATCTTGCTCACGTTTTGAGCAGCTCTTTAAAGAAATTAGAGAGATGAGAGCTGAGACAAAGCTGGAATTTAGAAATCTAGACCAAAAGTTGTCTGGGTTGGAGCAACGTATGGAAAGGGCTGAGGAGCGGATTGCAAAGACTGAGAACGGCGCAGTTCAAAATGAGAAGATCTGCAAGCATTAATTGTCCAGACAGAAAAATTACAGGAGAAGTGCAGAGACCTGGAGAGTCACTCACGTTGCTAGAACATCAGATTGTACGGCCTCCCTGAAGGCTCGGAAATGGGCCTGATGCATGAGTTTCTTACCGACCTATTGATGGATGTTCTACAACTGCCTACCGGATACCAGCTGAACATCGAGAGAGCACACCGGACCCTTCAGCCCAGGCTCATAGAGGAAGGAGCTAAACCTCATTCTATAATTATTAAATTTAATAGCTACAAGACAAAGGAGGACATTCTAATAATGGCCTGGAGACAGAAGGAGGTCACATATTTAAATCACAGGCTATATTTCGACCATGATTATCTGCAAGAAATCCAAAGGCAACGTTCCCAATATTAGGATATAATCAGGCTGTTAAAAGTCAAGGGACTCCATTTCCACACGCCCTATCCTGCAAAAATTAGGATCTTTTGGCCAGAAGGTGTTAAAACATACAACTCACCTGAAGAAGCTAGAGGAGTACTTATCAAAAAAGGTCTGATGGAATCTCACGCTCCTCTCGACAAAAACTCAACTTCCCAGAAGGCATTGGAGAGCTCACTGGACTGGGCAATCTCATTGGGCAGAAGGAAGAGACGGTGCAGCAAGGAGACGTCATCAATTGCGCCCCTACAAGCAATGAAAATCCTGCTCCAGAAGTTCCAAGAAAGTTGTGACGGCCTACAGAATGACTCCCGGGACTGAACAGAATTGCCAAACTCTGCGAAGGTTATGACATGCTACGTTAAAGTAGAAAACAAGATGAAAACAGGTCTGTGTTGAGGGCACGCAGTCTCCCCTTTCTTTCTTCCTTGTTTAACAAATTAGGACTGAGTCCATGGCCGATTTGGTGTGAAGTTTTGAAGGGACGTTTTCCTTGAAGGTGTAGTGCAGCTTCTTTCTGTGTTGTCCCTCTGGGCACGTTTTCATTATACATAGAGTCTTCCGACTCAGTTTTAACTTCTTTTTAAGAATCGATTACTAAAGGGAATTTCCTGGACTAGAATTCAAGCTGTGCCCTCTCAAATTGTTATTAGTAATGTTTTTGCTATAACTATTGCTATTATTATTATAATTATCTAGTACCTAAACAAAAACAGTATTGTGGGTTTTCTTCACGTTTTTGAAAAAGAATCATATCCTTATGTCTTTTTAAGCAGGAGGGGTATTGACAGTGCCTTTAAAGGGTTCGTTTTGGTTGACTGTGGTTAAGTGACGTCACAACTACACTTTTTTGTGTAAACAAGAGCCTGGTAACATTCTTTCAGGCTTGCGAGGAATACCACACTCGGTGTGGTAAGGAACACTCCTCGTTCCAGTGATCCCCCAGTATAGGGTGATTACTGGTGTCAGAAACCCCTGTTTGGCGCATTAAGGGGTTTTCACATTTGCAAGTACAAGTTTATATTTACTCTTATAAATTAAAATTGTTACCACATCCATGGTTTTGATGTGATATTGTTTAGTACAGTTTGAGTTCATAAGTTGCTATGGGGACCTTGTTTCAGCTGATTTGAGGACTGTGTCGAGGGAGGGGAGGGGGATAAATATCTTAACAGGGGTGTCTTGAAGGTTACCATCTATTTCCAATAGACAATGGATAAGTCCGAATTAATAACTTTGTCCTTTAATGTAAATGGTCTAATGCACCCCATCAAAAGAAGTAAAATAATGTCCTTTTTGCGGAAATCACAAGCAACATTCATAATGCTCCAAGAGACTCATTTAAACCATGAGAAGCATGATAAACTTAAATAATTTGGTTACCAGACATCCATATTCTCATCATATAAGAAAGGCAGGCGGCAGGGAGCAGTGATCCTGGTCCCTAACAAGTGCCCTTTTGAGGTGCTGGATACTGTTAAAGACAGAGAAGGTTGTTTTGTGGGCTTAAAGGGTAAATGTAACGGTACCACCGTCTCCTTGGTTTCAGTGTATGCCCCTCCAGGTTCAGATTTTCCCTTTTATAGAGAGTTTCTCCTCAAAATATCTGATTGGGCAGAAGGTCACCTAATTATGCGGGGGGGGACTTAAACTTACGGCTTAATGCCCATAAGGACACATCTGTGCAAGCAGAAGACAGGGACTGCTAAAGAGTAGTTAAATGAATGGGGAACTTGGTCTGATAGATATTTGGAGACAGATGCATAGAGGCAGTAGACAGTCACACATTTGTTTCTTCAGCACATCAGTCATATTCACGACTAGACTACTTCTTAATGCCTAGAGATTCTATGACCTTGTGCACTGACTCCTGGTTAGGAAACATAGTGTTGTCAGACCACTCCCCAATCTATATTAAACTTAAGTTAGGACCTACTAGACGTACTACTTTCTGGAGACTGAACCTCTCTTTGTTACACAATGAGGAAACCAAGGAGACAATAGAAAAAGTAACAGAACAAGCGGTAAGAGACAATAATGACCCAGAAATATCCACAGGGATTTTATGGGACACAGTAAAAGCGATAGTGCAGGGTAAATTCATAGAGATCTCGTCCAGAAATAAAAAATTGAGAGAGGCGAAAAAGGTCCAGTTACAGAACCAAATAGCCACTTTGGAGTATCAACAGCAGCAGCAGCTAGACAGGGAAAGGGGAAAGTTGCAGAAAAAGCTGAAGAGGGAGCTGTTAGAAATATTTGATTATCAAGTGGAACAAAAATTGATTTATTTACGGCAAAGATATTATGAAGGGGGTCCAAGGGCATTAAGGCTTTTATCCTGTAGGCTCAGACAGTGGAAGGCCAAAGCTTGCATCCCAAAAATCTTAGACCCAAAAGCTAAGACAAGGAAATTTGACATGGAAGGAATATCTGAATCACTCAAGCATTTTTACCAGGTATTATATAGTAAAGGGGCGAACCTGACTCCAGAGGTAATTGAAAGATATTTGGCACCCCTTCATTTACCTAAAATTTCCAATCAACAACAAAAGACCTTAACTTCTCCCTTTTCAGTGGGAGAGGTACAAACAGAAATATCCTGTCTGAAAGCAGGAAAATGTCCCGGCACTGACAGCCTCCCAAATGAGTTTTATAAGACATTTAGAGAGGTTATTATGCCCTTGATAAGGGAAGCATATAATCTTTTATGGGTGGAGGAGGGTAGATGCGCCCCATCCTGGGCTCAGGCTATAATCTCGGTTCTGCCAAAGCTGGCCGGGGACCTAACTATATGCTCTTCCTACAGGCCGATCTCCATATTATGTACTGACTATAAAATAATAACAGGGATTATGGCCAGACAGCTAGAAAATGTACTACAGGAATTAATTAACTTGGATCAGACTGGTTTCGTGCTGGGAAGGCAAACTTTAGATAATATAAGGAGGTCGGTGAATATAATTGAACACCTGCAAATATCAGGAACCCCAGCTTATTTAATGAGTCTTGATGCCAAAAAGGCCTTTGATTAAGTATCTTGGTCATTTTTGTGGGGTGCCCTGGCTGGCTTTGGTTTCCTGCACCTTTCTTGATGCTTATATCCAAGTTATATGCTCATCCCATAACATACATTAGGGCAAATGGTCATGTATCCAGCTCCTTCAAGCTTGAGAGAGGTACCAGACAAGGTTGCCCCTTATCCACCTTACTTTTTGCTCTGTACATAGAGCCCCTGACACAGAGTATTCAGATTAATAGCAAGATTTAGGGGGTAACTATAGGAATTACCACTCACAAAATGGCTCTTTGTGCGGACGACGTCCTTTTGTATTTGATGAACCCTACTGAATCCTTGCCTGAGGTTTTTAAGCAAATTAAGCTTTTTTCAGCCCTATCTGGCTATACCCTTAATTGGTCAAAGATGGAGGTATTAGTGCTGTCTGCTGTAGTACCAGAGGATATTAAATCTGGGTATCCCATGAAGTGGGATTGTGGGGCCATCAAATATTTGGGAGTCAAACTAGGTAAATCCCCATCTACATTATATGTTGACAATTATCCCTCTTTGATTAAATAACTGCAAGCAGATCTGCAGAGATGGAACTGTATACCTTTTCCATTTTATTCAAGGCTACAAATAGTCAAAACTAACATCTTGCTGAGACTCTTATATTTATTTCAAACAGTCCCATATATAATCCCACAAAAGGAAATCAGCAGTTTGCAAAGTTGGGTTATGATTTTTATATGGGAAAATAAGCGCCCTAGAATAGCCAAAAACACACTGTTTTTACCGAAACACGAAGGAGGGAGAGCCTGTCCATTAATAGTGGGCTACTGGATTGCAGCCCAGATGAAAACAGCACTGTTATGGGCTCACCAGAATTATAGGGCGCATTGGCAACAGTTAGAGCTGCAGCAGGTAGGGAGGACAAAACTATGCTCTAGGCTGTTTGATCCACATGGTAGAGCTCACGATTTAGGCATAACTCCTGTCCTCGGTCAGGGTGACCTTGCATGGATGGTATCAGGGTATTAGAAGGGGTTATACAGTCAGAAACATTTGGAGATATGTCTGGTGGTCTGCAGATAAAAATTTTACCCAGCTAGTCTGCTAATTGGTATAAAAGCAGGAAGATAGGGTGTATGTGCTGTTTGGCAGCTACTCCACCTACGCACAATCTTACTTCATTCGAAGAGCTAGGCCCTTTACAATTGGGCAGAGAGGGACCTTTTGCACTATTATCAACTAAGGAATTATATTAATGATAGGTTGCAAAAGAATTTACAATATGAGGACTTGAGACCTTTCCCTAGAGCATTTGAACTTATATGGGGCTCAACCCATGGCAAGGGAGCAATAACAATGCTCTATTGGAATTTAATAGCAGACCGAAAACATAATACATGCCCTTTGCAAAAGCGCTGGAAACAGGAGCTGGGAATGCGACTAAATCAAACACAATGGTGTCAGGTGTTTAGGAGTAGCTGGCGTACTATATCTTCCCCGATGTGGCAAGAATTTGCCTGGAAGATCAAAGTCAGGTACTTTATAACCCCAAGTAGACAGGTACGAATGGACATGAGATCTAATGCTGAATGCTGGAGAGGATGTGGATGTTTAGAGGCTGACATGGCCCATATTTTGTGGTCGTGCCCACTACTTCAGGTATACTGGAGGGGGGTAATGTACCACCTCAGCAAACTGTTCAGCTCAGACACCAGGATAGGCCCAGAAAATATAATTCTGGGACTGTATCCTTCAGAAATTAAGGGTAAAGAAGAGCAATATCTATGGGCTGTATTGTGTATTGCTGCTTTGAAAGCTATCACAAAAAAGTGGCTGCAGCAATCTCTACCGGGGCTTATTGATTGGATCCAGATAGTTCACCAAATTCAAGTAATGGAGAGAATCACTTTTGTTGCCAACTACTGTATAACCTTATATATGAACACATGGACACGGTGGGACCTATATAAAGATCTTGTGGAATAAATAATTAATTGCGATAGGGCTCCCCCCCCCCCGTTCCCTTCTCTTTCTCCCCCTTCCCTCTCTCATCTTGGCTTCTCTTAACTTGATATCTGCTTAACATGCTGTTATATGTCCCCTATAAACAGTTTTATAAAGTTCTGAGTTGAGTATATGTTAATTGTTTTTAATGTATGTAAAAAGAATGAATTAAGAATTAGAATTAATAGTAATGGAATGTAATTATTTTCTTTATAAAAAGAAACAAGGCATTTCATTTATAAAAATTGTAACCCAGAATCTAAACTGTAATGTGATAATGAAATGTTTTAAATAAACAAAGTATAAAAAAAAAAAGGCATGTTGCCACCAATTCATTAGAAGCACTAATGGAGAAGTATGATCAAACAAAAGATTATGTATTTTTAGTTTTTTTCCCAGGTAGGCACTGCACCTCAATCATCTTTTCAGGGTCGCCCCCCAGATTTTTCTTACGCTTGTTCCTCTTGTGATTTATTCCTACTGCTCTCCTCCTCAACCAAAACATTTCCTTCTCTTTCTTCCTCATCTGCAATTAACATCCCCTCCAGTAAACCCTGTGCTGCCTAATCATTCTCTTCATCATCTTCATCTTTATTATTACCCTCATGGATTCAACCTCAGAAGAATCATGACTGTGAGGGACTGGCAGTAGTATAGTATGCAATTGTTCCATACCTTGGGGTGCCTCTGCAGGTGGTACCCACCAACCCTTTGGTTTTAACTACAAAACGTTTTTTGTTTGTTTTACTTGGGACTGATCCAACAGATGCACCTTTTTTGGTTTCAAGTATTTACTTGGAAGATGACACTTTAGAAGCAAAAAAAAAGCAGTTGCAAAGTTTGCTTGGTTTTCACTTATGCAAGTTAAAGAGTATTTGTGCAACCAGATTTGTCTGTATTAAAGTAGCCAGTAACTCTGTTATGGGTGGATAAGTATCCGGCGACTGGAGACATGAAGGGAGACTAACAGCATAGTGTTGTATCTGAAGGTACCAAAAAAAAAATCTATTGATCGTATCCCAAAGGTGGTCTGTAAGTCTGAGACCAGACAAAGTCCCTCCGCAGTCAGGAACTGATGTAAATAACAGAGAGAGGTTCTCTCCCACTTCCAAAATGTCTGAGCAATATAGTTAGAGTGGAAAGTCTCCAAGTATGTGATAGGACAGAGGAGGAGGAGGAGGAGGTAGTCAAGTAGGAGAAGTTTATTCCTAACAATCAAAGCAGCAACCAGGGGTAGGGCACTCCACACACTCTGACATGATCCACACTTTAAAAATTTTCAAAGCTTTTATGAAAAAATAGTTTAAAACTCGAACAGTGACAATACACAAACCTCTCCCCCAAACAGTCCTGATCATTTCAGAGTGTGTGACATGCCCCACACTTGGTTGCTGCTTTGACTGTTTCATTGGGTTGCCCCACAAACTTTTGGGAGCTGCCTCTTTGTGTTTTGGTTTTACTCCTGACAATATGTCAAGTTTTTATTTGGTGTTTCACCCATAAATTAGTAGGGAGAAGGTATGCACCTGACATGGCTCAATGGTACATAGAAACTAAAAAGGAATGGTTGGGGAAAAGCTCACATTCTGCCCTTAACCATGCTGTGAAACAGCCCTAGCTATGGTGGAAAGCAAGAAAACTCAAATGTGATCCCCAGTAGTATAATTGCTGGTGTGCGAATGCCATCCCTCCTCAATCTCTGGGAAGATACCAAGTCTGCAGTTTAAATCATGGCCTTTACCCTGCCCATTTGAATGTGCGAGCTCTCGGTTCCATTTCCAAAAGAGAGAGTCTGTGTAAGAAAAAAAGGAATGCTCTGAAACAGATATAAGGATCTTGTCAGGGTTACCACACAGACAGCTTCAATGCATCCTGAGAAGTTAAGGGAGAATGTGCCCCAGCTAGAATAAGTCCTGGGTAAACTGAGTAGTAAAAGGGAGATGGTTTTCTTTGAAATAGTTTTCTGGGTTGTGTGTAATGTATATCCCTAAATACTTAAGCCTAGCCATGTGCCAGTGGAATGGATAGGTTTCCTTGATATTCGGTGATGTGGTGAAGCTAAAACTAAGTGTTTCAGTCTTTGCAGTGTTAATTTTATACCAGAGACCCTGACAGACTTGTGGATAAGCTTACAAACTACCAGGATGAATGTTGCCAGTTGAGATAGGTACAAAACGGTGTCATCCACATAGAGAGCTATGCAGTGTTCCTCCCCTCCATCAGTGATGCCCGTAATTAATGGATCAGTTCTGATGGCTTGGGTCAGGGGTTCAATATAAGTGGCAAACAACAGGTGTGACAGTGAGAAACCCTGCCAAGTGCCCCATTGGAAGTGAAAGTGGGCTGAATGATGTCCTTAATCTTGACACAAGCTTGGGGAGAAGAGTAGAAACTCTGGATAAGGGATATAAACTGGGCCAGGAATCCCACCGCCCCAGCACAGCATACAGGAATGGACAGGAGACCTAGTCAAAAGCCTTCTCCGCATCAAGGCTCAGGAGAAGAGAAGGGAAGGACTGGGAGCCTCCCTCATCTCATGCACTATGTGCAGAGTCCACTTAATGTTACCCATGGTCATGCAGGAATGCAAAGATCCTGTCTGCTCTAGTCCTACCAGTCGAGGGAGCAAAGCATCCAGGCACTGGGCAATAACAGCCATAAAGAGTTTGTAGTCTGTGTTGAGAACTGAGATTGGTCTCTACAAGGAACATAACTGGGCATTTTTACTTGGTTTTGGGATGATTTATTTATCCACATCAATCAATCAATCAATCAATCAAATTCTTTATTTATCCAGGCGAACACCATTGAGCAAGCTCATTTGCAAGGTGGACCTGCATTACACAAGTCAAGTAACAATGCATTTATATACAGACAAATGGACAGTAGATGCAAGAGTACAACAGTACAGGTAGGCCTGTAATAGACAAGATAAGTAAAAATACATTTGGGTTCAGGTAAAAGACAGTCGGTAAGGGTATATATAACAATAGGGTAGCAAGTCAGTAAAAATTTATACCAGATACAACAACATACATGGTTTAGTATTCCTGTAAGGTAAAGGCATTATAGTCCAGCGAAGAGATTAGTTGAAGTGGATGCTACAAACGAAGAGACATACATAGTCAGTTTAAAAAGACCCAGGTGTATCAAGGGGGAGACATGTGTCGGGAGAAGTGGGCAGCCAGTGGGGGGGGGGTCTGGAACTGGGATAATACTAGGAGCGAAGGAATGAGATGCTGTGGGTATACAAGGAATAGGTGGGTGAGGGAGGTGAGATTTAGGCGGTAGATAAGTAGGTGGCTCAGGGACAAATTATGCACTGATACAAGAAGGAAGGAGGATGGGAAAAGCAGGGAGATGTGGAAGGGGTGTAAGTGTTAGGATCATTGGAAGCAGTTGCAGGCTTCTGTAATGTATTTTGAGTATAAGGTCTTAAACACAGTGAGACTAACAGAGTCCCTCAGTTTCAGTGATTTCTGTAGCATATCCAGAGCTAGGCTCATTGGAAGCAGTTGCAGGCTTCTGTAATGTATTTTGAGTATAAGGACTTAAACACAGTAATACTAACAGGAGTCCTCAGTTTCAGTGATTTCTGTAGCACATTCCAGAGTGACGATAGAACAAATCCTATGGCAGCTCTCCTAAATGCTGCTAGGGCTTTGGCCATCCCAGAGAAATCAGTGAACAGCTTCTTAGGGCATAGGTCCCAGGCATATTGAGAGTCAGGCAATCAACAATGTACTGCTGGAAGTTTACAGTGATAGCCTATATGTCCAGAGAGCTGCATTTTATTTCATCTAGTGTAGGAGGCCCAACCCATAACGACATATAAAGAGTAGAGATGGGTGGAGAAGGGGAGACTAGTGATGAAGCGAGGGCACTGTGGTAAAGTATGTCCAATTCCATCGAGGTATGAAGTAGCACATTGGCTGTATATAAAGTTGGCGAATCAATTAGGGAAAGGAACGTGACTGAAACTAGCTGTCTCTTGGCCTCTGTAGTTAGTAGGCGGTTTAACCTGAAGAAGAGACCTAGTCTCTGCCTCAGTTTTTTAAACAAATCCTCCAGGTGGTCTGCAAAGGAGAGTTTGAAGTCTAGCCAGACCCCCAGGTATTTGATTTTGGCACAAATTCCAGGGTTTCTCCTAGGAGGGTGGTGATGGGGGGTAGAGCAGGGTAGGCTGCATGGTTAATAGGTGAAAATAGCACCTAGGACTGAGAAGGTGGTGGGGACTCTCCTTTCTGCACTGCTTATATGACTTTGAGAAGTATGAGGATAATCCGCTCCCAGGAACATTTTTTTTTAACTTGCCCTGCTCCCACGGCTTTCAGAGGAGGCCTTGTACCCCCTTCTACTCTGTCCACCAGGGCATTCCCCAAGGCTACCCCTCCCCGGTTTCATCTGTGCTCATGGGTTGGGGTGTATACATTTTTTCCCCGTTTTCTCCCTGTGTTCTCCGAGGACACCAGCGCAAAGGACATACATCCAGGCAGATGACATGCTGATGCACGCTGCTGCCAACTGCCTCACAGTGTCCTCCCCTCCCCGACTCCGGAGAGTCACCGGTGCCCTGAAAGCCTGTGCTTCCACCGGCCCTGGGGGCATCGGGTGCTTGAAGCACCCCTGGTAACCCACCCCAGAAGGAGGAGAGCATCTGTTGGAATGCTCAATCCTCCTTTCCCCCACTGACCCCCGGCAACCCAAGTCCGTTCCCAAACCCGGGTCACCGGCATAGAGCAAGGTGTGACATCCAGTGCCTCAACCCTCAGCACCCCCAGGCTCTTCCCTGGAACTTTTAAAAAACTCAGTGCCATAACCATCCGGACCCAGGGCTTTCAGTGTCTTAGTTACCCAGAACTAGTCTCTAGCTCCTCCATTGTGGCTGATGCCACAAGCCAAGCACTCTGTGCCTTCAAGAGGGGAAGGAGAGCAAGGGGGTCTAGGAAATTATGAATTTCCTCTGGTGGACTTTGGTGTTCTGGTGTATAAAGTTTTTGGTAATAGTGGGAGAACACTTGGGTAATAGCATGAAATTTGGTTTATTTATTTTATTTTTATTTGTTTTATTTATGACTTTGATACCCGGGTAGGTGCACTGGTCCAGAGGACCGTTTACAGGCATGACCTGGGCCACAAGGCATGAAGTAAAACTGACAGAGAAAATAACTTAAAGGTTACAACAAAGATGGCACATAGCAAAAATTACAAATTACAATTGCATAGTGGGTTCAAGGAAGCAATAATTTCAGTTATAAATAGCATTAAAAAAAATGAGTACGCAACAAGGCAGAACAGGTAGACATGGGAAACAAATAGGTACATGGCTACAATATCAACAGATATACCACCAGATGGACAACTCCCCCCCACCTTAAATGAAGGTTCACAACAGGACCTAGTAGCCAGCAAGAGCAGTAAGGATGTGGAGAACAAGTTAGCAAATAGGACACAGATGAGCAGGCGCAGTGAAGGGGAGCTAGCGAGTCGGGCAGTTGCAGCTATCTTTGTCTAGGAGCCAAGATTTGAGGCTATGTTTGAAATTTTGATGAGTATTAGAAGACCAAAGAGGGGCGGGTAGTCCATTCTACAGAGAGGGGGACTGCAATTGAGAGAGCTTTCCTACCCATATTGGTGACTGATTTAGGTACCTCAAGGGTGGGAACAGTGGAGGAGTGGAGGTTCCTAGTGGGGGTTCTGAAAAGTTGAAGAGGGGAGAGAGAGGAGAAGTATTGCTGCAACTAAGGGTGGCATCCACAAAACAGCCAAGGGTGTAGTTAAAGCGCCCCTGTAAGGAGAGCCAGCCAAGGGCACGGTATAGGTCAAAGGGGTGTGTAGAACAGGGAGCCGATAGGGTGAAGCAGCAGGCATTGTTGCAAGCTACCAGGAGTCTAAACCAAAGGGTAGTTGAGGCTTTAGAGTAGATTGAGGAGCAACAGTCAAAGATGGGGAGGAGATTGCCCGTGACAATAGCTAGGCGATCCTCCTTGGTAAAGTAGGGCTTTAGATGATAGGCAGCACCCAACTTCTGATTAATCCTGTGGACTATATGGTTTATGTGGTCATTGAAGGAGATAGAGGGGTCAAGCAGTACCCCCAGATATTTGAAAGAAGAGACATTTTCAAGGACAGGGCCGTCGGGGGGGTAGATGAGGAGAGATAAGTTGGCGTTGAGGGTCTTGGCTAAGTATGGTTTTGACCCAAACAACATAGCCTTGTTTTTTGTTTTTTTTTGCATTGACCAAAAGCAGATTAGATGAGAACCAGTTATAAGCAGCACAGTAGTTCTGGGTGAGGATGGAGGATATATAAGTGAGGGATTTATCACTATGGAAAATGACAAGGTCATCCGCGTAGAGTAAAGAATTGCAGGTAAAGCTGTCAGCGGGGAAGGAGTTGATGAATATAGAGAAGAGCAGGGAGCCCAGGATGGAGCCCTGGGGGGACTCCGGTGGTGACTGGCAGTGGAGGGGAAGTGGTAGTGCTAGTATACACAAATTGGAAGCGTCCAGAGAGGTAACTCCGAAATCCATTCATAGTCTCAGCGGAGGAACCGAGCAAGGATAATTTAGAGAGAAGGAGGGAGTAGTTGACCTTATCGAAAGCTTTAGATAGGTCAACAAAGATGACACTAGTGGTGCATCCACAGTCCATGTTGGAGAGAATATGATTGGTAAAAAGAGCCAGGGCAGTGGATGTTCTGTGATGCTTGCAGAAGCCATGCTGTTGGCTGCATAGGAGGTTGTATTTAGTGAGGTAATCAGATAGTTGGTGGTGGATAACCCTTTCCAGGAGTTTACTTAGGTAGGGGAGAATAGATATAGGCCGGTAGTTGTTGGAGGAGTGGGGGTCACTGGCTTTAAAGATAGGAACCACTCTAGCAGACTTCCAGGAGTCAGGCATGGTGGAGGTAGACAGTGCGAGATGAAAGACAAAGGTGAGAGGCTTAGATATCAGAGAGGAGACAAGTTTCAAAAAGACAGGTGAGAGGCAATTGGAGCCAGGGCTTCCTCAATTTGGTAACCTCTTTAGAAGTTTGTAGGTAGCCTTTGGGGGATACAGTCTTAAAGTAAAAAGGGGGGTGAGGGAGGTGTCACAAGGGAGGGAGTCTGAAGTCAAGGTGGAAGTGCAGGTTCCTGGGATCGAGGACACACAAGTGGGAGAGACAGTAGAACAAGGAGTGGAGGGAGAGGATGAGGGGATTGCGCTGGTGTGTGATGGCTGGAAGGGAGTTTGCAAAGGAGAGCCGAAAGGTCAGAGAACTTGGTGTTAAATGCTTTGGCAACCTCCGAGGGGTCAGTCAGAGGGCCAGAAAGGGAGCTCAGGTGGATGTTGGGGCTATGTATGAGGGGATTTAATAGCTAATGGAGTCCCAGAATTTTCTAGGATTGCCCAGGTTCTCTCTCTGGAGTTAATGGAAGTAATCCCATTTTACAGATCTGGTCATGTGCTTACATTTGTTGTGCAGGTGCTTGTACTCATTCCACAGGGCAGGGGAGGGGGGCAATTTGTAGGTGGTCCACTTATTGTCCCTCAACTTCATGAGGGTTAGGTGTTCTTTGGTTAATCAGCATGTACACCCACCTCTGACACGCCGTTTAGTGATAGAGAAGTGGCGATCCTGGATGGCCAGGAGAGCACTGGTGAAATATGTGGCAGCTAGAGACATGTCGGTGATGGCATAGAGGTTCTGTCAGTTATTGGTCCTAATGTCCTCAAAGAGGCGGGAAGTGTCAGGGCAGTTAAAGTTTAGAAAGGATAGGTACTTGGGGGAGGGTGGGAGGCCTTGGAGGACCAAATGACGTAGGTAGGGGAGTGATCACTTAAGGAATCAGTTAGCGTGCCAGTTTGAGCCACCCTATCTCCACTATTAGTGATCACCCAGTCAAGGAGTGTGTGATTAGAGGTGCGGGGGTTGAAGCAGGTAGGGAGAGTGATGATTTGCACCAGGTTGTGCTGTTTTAGAATGTTGGCATAATCAGGTTCTTGAGCACTAAGCCATTTAAGGTTGTAGTTCCCAAGAAGGATGGATTCCCTGGGTGGGCAGAGAGATCCAAAACCAGTTATAGGCCCTCTATACCCCATCAGGAGGGTTGTAGCAGCAGCCCAGAAAAGACTTTTGGTGAGTCCAGAGTAACTTCGACAATGAGCCAGTCACTAGGAAAGACATTGTCAGAGCATAGGAAGATGGTGACAGTTTAATCCCTGTCTCAGGGTAGTGGAGGGATGATATGGTAGTTAATTTCCATTGTCTACATAAAAAAATGCCAATAGATGAGACACCCATGGTCCCACCTTGTAAAAGTGCTGTTGCAGAAAAAACAAAGCTATCTCTGTCTTCTGAAGGTAAAAGGCATCAGGTTCTGCCCGAACCTGTTTTAATTGAGGTAGGACTGACTGGTCATCACACTGATGGACATGTTGTAAGAACTGGAGTGTCCTCCAGCTTACATTGTTGCTCTTCACAAGCTTTTTTCTTGGAGGTAGTATATTGAATGATGTGGCCCCATATTACAGCTTTCAATGCATCCCAGCAGATAGGTGATTTGACCATGCCCTGAGGATTCCCATGCTCAAAGTCAGTGAATATTTTCCTTAATAAATTCCCAAAATTCAGGGGATTTAAGATGGACAGGGTTTAATAGCTATTTAGTATTGCATCTTTCTAGGCTGAGGTCCCAGAAACAGGAAACAGGAGCATGATCTTTGAATGTGCAATAGGACCTAGAATGCAGTTACCAACACAAACCAGGTGTTCAGTTTGGGTGTAGCAGTGGTCGATGCACATATATATGTGGCATCCCACTGCATAATGCATATATCCACATCTATGAGGTTAGAGATGGTGCCAGATGTCTACTCAGCCTACATCACGGACAGATTTGTAAAAGAACATATGAGCTGCTGTCTGGGGGGACAGGTTGGTGGAATCAGTACTCCTCTCTGGGGCGATATTAAAATCTCCTGCAAGGATAAGTATTCCTTTAGTTGTAGTGAGGATGCACTCCAGTAGCTGTCAGATTGTTGGAGTGTTAATTCCAGGACAGAGATACATATTGGCCAGCGTGACCTCTTTGTCATAAAGTGTCCCAGTGACTACTACCAGATGACCCTCTGAATCCGACCAAGTGTCATGCATCTGAAAAGGGGTATGATGAGAGAGGAGGAGGACGAGGAGGATGGCAACTCCCCAGCATGGACACCCCCAGGAGGAGGTAGCAACCATGGGGAAGCCAAGCTGACAAAGTTTATTATGCTCTTGGGTTGTGAGATGAGTTTCTTGTGAAAATACAAGATCCGGTTTGGCTTTTTTTTATCTGGGTGAGCATTTTGGACCATTTAATGGGGTTTATCAGGTCATTCACATTGAGGGCCTACATGTGGGACTGCAACCTGGACATTCTACAAACTATCAAGAAGTAGGGTAGCGGTGATGGGACTCCTCCACTCCCCTGACTACACAGGTAATCTTCCAGAGCACAACTGAAAATGCACAGGTATTTTAACAATGTAAAGTACACTAAAGGGTTAAAGATCTGGTGACACGATTTGGGCAGGCAACTCATTCAGACGTTGCCTGTCCAATTGGCTAAATAAACATGTACTGCAATTTTTTTGTCAGAATAAATACTAAACTTTTAACTTGCAATGCCCAGCTACGTTACCTTTCGCATACGGCAAGCTGCCATTCAGCACTCAAGCCACTCAAATCAGCTTTTGATGATGTTAGGCATGGGTCGGGCTGCATATGCACTCTATATAGTGAGTATTAGGATGAGAATATGATTGGGAGGGGCTGTCTAAATGACTAACGTTATCCTTGTTGGAAGTTGTATGGGGAAATAATATATAATTTCCCATACATGTATAACTACCAGCAAAGATAACATTAGTACATTTAGACAGCCCCCCTCCCCCAATCCTATTCCCATCCTATTACTTACTATATAGAGCTTCTGCAGCCCTGACCCATACCTAACGTCATTGAAAAGCTGATTTTCGGGGCAGGGCTGTAGCTCTAAGATAGTTGCTCGGCTCATACATGGAAGGTACAAGCCAGGCATTGTAAGTTAAAATTTTAATATTTATTCTGACAAAAAAAAAGTAGCACAAGTTTATTTAGCTAATCGGGAAGGCAACTTTCAAATAAGTTGCAAGCCTGAATTGTGTCACCAGTTCTGTCCACAACCTGGGATATGTAAGAGACTGGGGAAACTGTGTACAGAACTGGAGTCTTGGATGCAGAACATGCCCCACCAGACACTTGGGGGAGATCATGGACTTCCATAAGCCTGGGTCAAAAATTAACCCAGATTTGTTAGAGAAACCCATACCTGGAGGTAGCGCCTCTTCAAGGGGCCTCCAAATGATGCAACCATCTAGGAAAAAAGGTAAGTTGGAAGGACACCATGCCTCTATCCAGTCTTAAGACTGGTCAGTTAGATGACGTTTTACAGGGCACAGAGGAAGGTAGAGCTATTTTCTGGATTTACTAGATTTTGTAGTGACAAAAGGAGGCCAAATCCCATCGAGATTGTCCCCCTTAATAGAGGCACATTATCATTTTTGTGAATTTAACCATATATCAAGTTTTGTTTTAAATGTATCAAAGTTAACTATATCTACTAATTCTTGTGGTAGTGAATTCCATTGTTTAGATGCCCTAATACAGAAGTATTTATCGCGTTTATTAGTATTTGCCCATTCTACAGTAAGCTGTTTATCATGGCATCTGCCTACTGTACACTCATTTGATAATGTTAATCCACATTGTTTCATTAGTAATGGTGATTTTAATACCTTATGTGTAAACAGAATATCTCCTCTAAGTCTTCTTAGACAGAGTGAATTTAGTCCCGTTTCTTTAAGATGTATTTCGTAAGTTTTATTTCTAAGGATAGGTATCATTTTTGTAAATTGTCTCTGAATTTGTTTTGATCATTTTATATCACCTTTTAAATACGGGTTCCAAAATGGAGATCCATAATCTAAATATGGTCTAATGTATGTTCTGTATAATGGGACTAAACACTGTTTAGATTTATTAATAAATGATTTATTAATTTGTTTTAATAATATATTGGTTGTTCTTGCTACCTTATTGCAATGTGAAGAAGATAGTTTGTTATTTACCAAAATACCCAAGTCTCTTTCATAATTGTTTTTTTTAGAAGTGTACCATTTAAAGAGTAATTCATTTTAAGGTTTTTTGTAACAAAATGTAAGACCATACATTTATCTGTATTAAATGTCAGAAGATTTCTTTTTGCCCATGATTCAATGGTAATAAGATCTTGTTTTAATAGATGTATATTATGTAATGTATCTACTCTTCCACCAAGCTTTGTATTATCAGCAAATTTTGATATATGATTAAGTGAAGAGATGTTAAGGTCACTAATAAAAATGTTAAAGAGTTTGGGCCCCAGAACAGAACCCTGGGGTATCCTGTTTGTAACTCGGCCCTGTTTAGACAGGACTCCATATATTTTTACCATTTGGGTCCTGTTATGTAACTAGCTTGTTACCCAATTTATCAAATACTGGGAGAATCCGAGTGTATTCAGCTTTTCAATTAACAAAGTGTAAGACACTTTATCAAAAGCTTTACTGTAATCCAAAAGGATTACTGTACATCCGATGAAATATGTTTATCCAAGAAACTACTTGTAAAAATATTATTATAATTATAAAAGGATGCTAAGTTTGTTGTACAAGAGGAGCCTGGTTTAAAACCATGTTGTGATATGTCCTCAATACCTAACTGTTGCATTTCAGACTCTATTAATGATTTAACCAGTCGTTCCATAGTTTTCCCTATAATAGATGTCAAAGTAATGGATCTATAATTTTGGATACTTGATTTATTACCCTTCTTAAAAATAGGGATCACTATGGCTTTTTGTCAGTCATCTGGTATGTCATTTTCCATAAGTGACTTATTGAAAAGTAGTGTAAGTGGTGAGACTAAAGAATCAGCTGTTTCAGCCAAAAATCTTGATTGAATATCATCAGGTCCTGAACTAGTTGATTTTTTAATAAGTGCTAGGGCCTTCCTTATCTCTGAACATTCAAGTTTATGTATAATAGATGCTTTATTGTGAAATGGGTAGAAAGAATGATGAATTCTGATTGGCCGAGAACTGCTTTCGGCTGGGCCATTTTCTCAGCACAACGGCCCAGCTGAAAGTATTATGTTTAAAAATGCTTAACATTTACTTAAAAGGACCCATTTCATAATCACAATAAAAGGCCTCCAGGGGTGCGTTGTGTGGTGTGCTAACTGACCCCTTCTCCAGGTGTAGTGGAAGCCCTCGGCTCATATCATGCTTCAATCTCGCCTCAGGTGGGCTGTTATCCCACCATAACACCCCCCCTGTCATGCCTTATTGCTTAATTAGATACTGGGGAAGTTATATCTGATTTATTGAAAACAGAACAGAAGTATTTGTTAAATAAATTTGCTGTTACATAGGTATCCGTAATAATGCTTCCATCTTCAACCAAGGAGCCTATTATCTTAGTGTTGCGCTTTTTACTGTTTATGTATGAAAAAAAGGATTTCTGATTTGATTTGGTATGAGCTAGTTTAAATTCAAATTTAAGTTTAGCTTGTTTAATTGATTTTTTTAATAAAGACACTATTGTTTTATATTTATACATATTACTCATGGTATGGTTTCGTCTCAGATTTTTAAAGGAACATTCTTTTTTTATAACCAGTCTTTGTATTGATTTATTAAACCAGATAGGAATTTTATCTTTTTTATTGTATTTTGATTTTGTAGGAACATATTTATCTTCCGATGAAAAAATAATTTGTTTGAATTTGTTCCAGGCAGTATTTGGTTCTTAAAAGTTTCTTCCCAACTAATTTCATTTAATTTGGTATTTATCAAATTAAAATTTGCTTTATTGTAATCTTTCAGTTTTGTAGTTATCATAGATTTGAAATTTTTTGTATTTAGATTAAATTAAATTGAGTTATGATCACTGTTACCAATTGGGGCTGTGATATTTATATTTGAAAATATATTTTCTGCATTTGTAATAATAAGATTAAGTATGTTTGTTCCCCTTGTTGGCAAACATACCAATTGTTCAAGTCCAGAATCTATACAAAAAGTTGCTAATAATCTTTCCTGTACATTTCTGGCTGTAAATGTTTCCCAGTTTATACCTGGCATATTAAAATCACCCAGGACAAAAGTGTTACCATTATTAATCATATCTGAGATAGTTTTAATCATATCTGTTGTATACTGGAGATTTGCAGAAGGTGGTCTATAGCAAACTCCGACAATTAATTTAGGTTGACCCTTTAATTGAATTTTCACCTAGAGATGTTCTAGATTATCAGATAGGTTTATTTCATAAGATGGAATATCAGTAGCTCTTGGTACAGGAAGGATTTCCAAAAAGCAAACCGTACATCCTTTTTCTACAAATATATTGTTAAGTGTGACAAAATCTTCCATAGGTTGTGTGGTATCAGTTTGGATAATATCATTAGTTCCTGTATGGATTACTACCAGCGGGTTATGAACTGAACCAGAAAGAATGTTATTTAACATGTTCGTTATGTCAGACACTTTAGCCCCCCTGAAACTAGAGCATGTACGGTTTGTTTTGTCTAGGTTACAGATTACCCTATCAAGATGTTTTATTATTGAATCCCCTAAGACAAAAACCTGTCTAGTAGGAGCTAAAGGGATGCTGGAGTTAGAAGTGTCCATTGGAATAATAGTCTGAGTAAGGGGAGCTACCTGAGCTTTTGGTGATTTGGGGGGGGGGGTGAACTAATTTCATGAGATACATCTATATTTATTTTTTTATTTTGTAAGGGGAGATACTTGTCCAAAGATATAAGTGTTGTTACTGAGAGACCATTATCATTGACCACTGGGTACAGTTATGCTGATCGGTGTTGTTTGTAATGTCTTCTGTTATAACACTATTTATATCAGGATGGGTAAGGAGTGGAGCGAAGGAGTTATGTGTTGAAATAGAGAACTGGTGTGTTTTTCGCCCTTTTTTTAAAGCCCTAGAGGAAGGCACAGATGACCAGTCTGAGTCATGTTCTATGTTGTCCTCTCTCCCTTGTTTTCTTATGGGTAATTGACTACTAGTCAGATCATTTGATGTTCCCATTTTTAATACACATTCAACTAACGTAGTGTCAGTTTGGGTAGAAATATTGTTATTGACTTTTTAAAGACCTTGTTTGGGGAAAACTTTTTTCTTGTTCATTGTATCTTCTTAACATGTCAGCCTGACTATTTTCTAAAACTAATAGCCGTGTACCAAATACAGTTATTTCATCTTTCAATAGGGCATTGCTGGTGCATTTATCACATGTATAAATATGTGAAGAACAAGGGAGCTTTTGAACAAGTTGGTACATACCGCAAGATGTACATTTAATACCAATGTCCCCATCTAACGTCATAATGGTTAGACTATCGCATTCTGCCATTTTACAACTGTTTTAATATAGTATTAGGTTTATTATGAATGATGTGGTGTTTATAACACACTGTGTATCATACAAACTAAAGCCTACACTAATCGCTAATAGGTGGTCAAGTCAGCGTTTTACTTGATTTTAAGCACAACCCATAAATAAGTGTACTCACGAAGTTCTCTCTGTTCGGCCAATTCTGCCAAACACATAAAACATGTGCAAGACGCTCTCCCTGCTCACCACAGGGCTCGAGTTAAATAGGCTATAGAAACCCAGAAGTGCAACTAAGGTCACAGGATCGAGGGATAACAGTAGTCTGCTTAAAAACAAATTAAAAACTGAAACATCCCCAATTCACAGGTATATATCTGGTTATTTGCTGTTCTAGTGTCTCAAACACCAAAAAAGTGCCACACAGATCGAGTTGTAGTTTTAAGGAATCCTCTGAAACTTCAACTCCTCTTCTTGCTTCCTGTAATGTAGCAGGGCTCCAAGTGTATGCAAAATAAACGTTTAAAATATATGCAGTCATACAGATAGGTATATATTTGAGCTGGTTAGCATTTACTAGTGCAGCAAACATCACATGTAGTGAGGATTCCTTGCCTGAGAAGTATGTGGGAGGGAGGGGGGACTGTGCCAGGCTAGAGAGAGGATCTATACATTACGGTCTGAAAATGACAGAGATGTGTGATAAAGAGCCCAAAACTCTGTCAGTCTCCTCCGTAGACCTCCAACATCACGTATGGGACCAAACCCCTCCACCCCATGGGGATAAATGAGGACAGTGTGAGGGAGTAGGTCTAAAGGGGAAGACTGGAGACAGGACCCAGCCAGGACCAGTCAGTCTAGGGAGTGGGGCTTCATAAAAAACTCCACGTACTCTAAACATTTCTCAAAAGATCCCCTCCATCACCCAGTGCAACATATAATTCAAGCTCAGTCTCTCCGAGCACATTAAGACATATAGAGGTAGTAAAGTCTTTAGTTCAAACTGCAAAGGAAGCAGGAGGATCACCACCTGCTCCCTTCTCTCCTTCACTGCCACCTCCCCCCCCCGAGGTGTACCCTCCATACAAGGTGCTAAGGTTCCATCAAGATTATCCACAATGCCATGGTTTGTACAGAAGAGGTTGGTGTTACACTGCAGGGAGAAAATACCAAAGTCAGTAGCAATCATTGTTCTGAAGTACTGCAGCTAAAGTAAGTGTTGAGGCATAGAGTCAAATGTCTGTATGAGTGTGGTGGAACTAAGTCCAATGGGCAAATAGTGTAAAAAGGGGACTGTTGAGCAGAGTTTGCAAGTGTCCTGGTCAGGGAAACTATGCACCCCAACAGATCTGGAGATCTCCTAGGATTTCCACTGCTCCCCTGAACCCTCCCCCGCCCACGCATGACCACCCCCCAAGGGACAGAACGGAGCCCCAACACACCCAACCTTCACCACCACCACAAAACTCTGCCCACACATCCCCCAGGCCCCCTGTGTTACCTTGAGAAAAGCAGTGGTCTGCAGTATCACACCTTCTGCACTACCACCAGTTTCACTATGTCTGGAGCTCTGCCAAGGCTAGCGCCTGCCTCTATGCGTGGTAGCAAACAATTTAGTAGAGATGAGCAACATGCTGGGCTCTGTGAGGTGGGGAGGCCTGACAGACTCTGAACTCAGTGGCTATGCTGCCACTTCAAAATTGGCTGCCCAGTATCTCAGCCATATTTGCAACCACACCCCACCCCCATTGGGTCCATTTAAAAGTAAAGCTCTGCAGAGTTTGTATTCAGGTAATAGGGACATGGCTGCTAGCCTGGTCTGGGGTTACTAATTAATGGCGGCAGCCGGCAGAGAGTCACCCAATTACACTGGGTGGTTAAGTCTGAGGCAAACACAGGTGCCTGGGAGAGAACAGGGGGGTGAGGGCTTAAAATTCCTGGGGACCTCAATGACCCCCTGGAGGATAGACAGGCAGACAGAAAAGAGAAACAAAGGGGGGCCCCAGAGAGCCCAGATCCTACCTTATACAACAGGGAAATGTGCAGTTTGATGCTTAACTGAGCTACTGAGACAAATAGTAATCATCACCTGGTGGAGCATTACGGTTCTCCAGGTCTGCTGCAAGCTGCTGAATAGTAGCCATGCCATGCTGTCAGCATTGTTCTCACTGTGTTGCAGATGTTTTCAAAAAATAAATCGGCACCCTTTTGGAGAACAACCTTTTTTTTTGCCAAACCAATGTAACACTGATTCCTTGTCCTGCCATCTGAGGAACTTACTTATAACGTCACAAGGTCAGGCCATAGGGTCAGCGGGCTTGAATCACAGAGTGGGGCATGCACACTATTTCCATTGAATAACTGGCAGGAAGAACAAGTTCTTTGCAAAATAAAGTTATTAAAAATGGAATGAGTTCCGATCCCTTGGCCCCCTCTGCTAAGCCCAAAATTCAAAGGTTTTTCTGATGGTTTCTTGATTCAGCACCCACAACTTGGCACTGAGTTCTTTGTTCTCAATGGGTGGTGCTGCATGATGGGCATGGCATGCCAGGGTGTGGTTCTGGTTTGGTGTTCCTTGTCTGTGTCATTTCAGGCTTTCTCAGGACCCCTGTGCAGGCTGTTTCTGAGGGCTGTGGGCCCTTCTGGACCAGGTGCAGTAACACTGTCATCTCCTCAGGCATGTGGGGTATCTGGTGGCAGAAGGCTGCATGCTATTGGCTATGAGCCTGAGTGAGGGTTCCCATTCAGATATAGGATCCCACATAAGGGACCTGTCTATGGAGACATCAGTACCCTGTTACCATTGCAGGTACCGTGGTTCATTGCCACACAATCCAAACAAATATTGAGGTGCACTAAGAGGTACTAGGATCCCACACTATGACATCAGGCTAGTGACTTTTAGCCCTGATGTAAAAACACCAGTGCAAGCCTATGTCATTTCAAATATATTTATTTTCATATGCCATAGAAGAGTGCAAAGTCACATACATAAAGTGATGCAGTGCAGTGGATGACCAATCAGTCAAAGAAAGTGCAGGATGCAAAAGGTACACATTACCAGAAAATTTCTGTTGGCTACCTCCCACCTCGGTGCCATCAAGAATATGCCCAATGCTTCACTCAGATAGCTTCATCAGGTGGTGTATGAAAATAAATATATTTTATATTGCATATGCTTGCAGTGATGTTTTTACATTAGGGCTAAGAGCCACTAGCCTGATATTATAGTGTGGGGCCCTAGTACCTCTGAGTGCACCTCAATATTTGTTAGGATTGTGTCATTCTGTAGGGTTTAGCCAAAACTCCTTGAGGTGCACCATCCCAAAATTAGTGTTGCGCCATCTTCCCATGGGTACTGTGATTCAGGGGACCATTTCCCATATGTGATCAGGCCTGTGCGTATATTCACTTGCAGGTGAGGTAGGAATAAATGGCTTCCATTACACTATGGTATTTCTGTGTTTTCTGTGGCGGGGGGATTACCCAGGGTGCACGTGTGCTATGTGGTGGGTGGAGGTGAGTGGTATGGCCACTGGGGAGGGCTGTGCCTTTGCTACGGTTGGAGGGCATGTCCAGTGTTTGGTGCTAGTACATACCTCACACACCCTGCTTCTGATATCGAGCAGGTTTGTTGCTATGTGTACTGCATTCAGTTAGTGAGCGGGTAGCGCCCACTAGGCACAGGGCCTGTTCTCAGGAGCCACCCGGGAGCTCACAGGGGGGTTACATGGCATGCTCAGGGGCACAAAGTATATCAGTGATGGTTGGGGGACTCACACACAGGTCCAAGGGATGCAACAAGGTCAGCAATAGCCCACCAGCCAATGGGGACACATGGCCTACATCAGGGATACATCTTACTATGGGGTGGTATCTGTTTTGGTCACTGTTACATCATGAAACTGACTGATACAGGCATTGCCACAGCGGACATCATCTGGGACACTATCTCTGGGACATTTGTCTGGTATAACTGCGTGCTTCTCATCCCTACACCTCTGTGACATGTGTGCCACATAGAGAGGTGGCTGGGAACGGATGCACTGCATGATCAGGAATGTCCCTGTGGGATGGTTGCTGTTTGAGGGCATGTTCCATTGTTTACAATAGGGGTATATCTGGAGTAAATGTATCACAGCCTGTGCAGCGTTCCTTTTCAGGATAATGTGCATTGTACATGCCCAATATGCCATGCATGCAGCACATGTCAATCTGACATGCCCCCACGCACATCTGCATGGCCCTTCCCTGTCATGTGCACTTGCCATGCTTACACATGCTGCGTAACCCAGTAGTGCATGCCGCTTGTGTGGGTTGTGCATGTGCTTCATACATAGGGGTGTATGCAGGGCGAATACCAGTAAATAGTGTGCTACATAGGTTGCTGAATAGGGCCCATAGAGAATAAGTAGTAGTATTAGTAGTAGTAGTAGTCTTTATTTATTTATGGCGCCCTTCCCCAGAGGTCTTATAGCGCTTCTTCCCCAGATGTCCAGGGCACCAGTGCAAAATTAATAAAATACATAAATACTGAACACTCCCAACTCTATTCAATACAGTTGAAACATACATAAATATTTAAATGTTTATAGCTGATGTACTCATGTAATCCCCAAATGCTTGCATAAACAGAAAAGTTTTCAGAACCCATTTAAAGGCCTCCAACAAGGGGGCCTCCCTCAAAGTCCTAGGCAAAGAATTCCATGGGACCGGAGCTCCCACCACAAATGTCTGGTCCCCAGACAATTTTAATCTTGCCCTCGGAACTACCAGAAGGCTTTCCATGGCATGGTGGAAATGGCAACCAGGAATGTGAGGATGCAGAAGCTCTGACAGGTAACACAGGCCCATCCCATGCAGTGCCTTGTAGATCAGGAGACCCACTTTAAAGGAGCTAAACCACTTCACCTGCAGCCAATGCAGTTCACGCAGTATCGGCGACACATGACAGGCCATCAAGAGGCCTGTCAATAGCCAGGCTGCAGCAGCTGTAGGTGTCATAGCACCCCTCCCTTGATCCCAAGGTATCGAATACTGCAGCAGTTGAGCCTCAAGGTCATGAATGCATGTACCAGCATGGTCAGACCATCAGGCAGGACAAAGGACTTAATCCAGCTGATATTTTGCAAATGATAAAAGCCACTCTAGACAACCACCACCAACAGAGCCTCCAGTTTTAGCCTATTGTAAAGAATGACTAACAGATTTTTCACCTTGGTGGAGGCTAATAACCCAGAGGGGCTGAGCCAGAACTCAGTCTCCCCCCTCGGAAGCCTCCACTCCTGCCCTATGACCCAGCTCTACATGTAGTACCTCAGTTTTCTCAGGGTTCAGTCTCAACTAGCTCAATGACATCCAGGACTAGATCGCAGATAAGCACTTATTATGCACACTGACTGCACCTTGTGTCGTGTGACCGGGAGCTCCTGCCACTCTTGAGGATCGACCTTTTCTTAAAGTGGTTGCAACAGTTCTTTTATTTCTAAGCCTAATATAGCCTTTACTATTTCTAGTCCATAAGGTTGGCCACCAGTGGGCACCCCCTTCTCCCTCCCTTGACTATGCTACAGTGTCCTCTTTAATTTTCATTTTTCCCGCTCAGGTCCTCGTACAGGGGAGATTATTGTGGTGACCTCCAAGTGTACATAAAACAGGTTGTATTTATTGTTGTTGGATTTAGTATGTAATAGTACTATGTCATAAAATACCTTGATGTATATACCTTACGTTTATGAAACCTGTAAATGTTGAAAATACCATGGCACTAGGTGTTTTTGATAATGATAAAAAGTACTAGGTGACTATTATAGAAATGAAGCTAGTTGTGCTATTTAAAATGCATGTAATTTGTTGTAAACTTAACAAGCCAGAAATGTCATGGTGATTTGCATATATCCCATGATGCATTGCATTATGGAAGTATGTATGATGTTGTATTTCTTTGAAACTTGATTTGTTGCCAATGCCCTTTGGGGTAACCCTTCTTTCAGTGATTCTGCATTGAGGTTCTTTGTTTATAGCTTTTTTTTTTTTCTTTTTGAGCCCCCACGACACAAGCAAATGGGGCTTACATAGGGGTGGTCGCTACATCTCAACTAGTGAATTGGATCAGAGATCAGTGTCAGTAGGTGCTGGCTAAGTGCAGAGAAAGGACATTCATAGTCTGTTGCTGCAAACTGATGTACTGAAGAAGAAATACGTAATTGCAGAAGGTTATTTCTTATATTTTGAATAAATATCACACAGAGATTGTGTGTTGAACCTGAAGTTCGGTGTCTGGTCCATCTGTTATCCCACAACCCCTCCACAGGCTTGGTGGCAGAAGTGGGATAACTTGCTGGAAGCATTTGGACTGGCCGAAGAGGGATGTTTTCTGGTGGATATCGCCCAGGTATCCCAGGTGGACTGATGCACCAGGAGTTGTCAGAGGAGAACTTGGAGAAAAAGGTCAGTGGAGTTCTGACCAGAACCATGGCTGACAGACTGGGAGAGAAGCTGCTGCCTGGACCGGACCTGGGTACTCAGAGGATGGCCAAGCCTGAAGACAATGAAGAGATGCAGGTCGAGGCAGACTGGAGGTGTGAGAGACAACACCCCGGAGGTGGAGACCCTGATGAGAATGGTCCACTGGACGAGTGGAAAATGGCTGGAGGCAGATCGACTACACAGAGAGGCAGAACACTGGTGCCAGGTGCTAGAGAGTTCCTGCCAGAGAGTCTGGATACAGAGTCAGAGGAGGATTTTTCATGGACTCAGTTTGAGGAGGACCCCCTGACTAAGCAGATAATTTCTTTGTTTCCTGTGTTCCCAGGATGTTACCTGTTGGAGGTCGGAGATGCAAGTATGGGACTTAAATGTGAGACCCCAGGTAAGACTGTGCCTAGTGATATTGTGCTCGGTTTTAAGACTCCAAGCAAGCAAGAAGAAGCCTATGAGGCTGAAGGGACTTTTTCTTGTATTGATGCAGCTAATTAACAGTATTGACTGGGGTATACTGCATGATAAAAATATTAATATTGTCAAACTGTTACAGTATGTTAAAGTTAAGGAGGGTAGAGGTGATTTAAACAAATGTCACCCTTGGAAAAAGGGAAACTCTCACATAGGTTACAAGGTATTAGATGGTAACAGATGGCTGAAAATAGCACAGTGATTAAAAGGATGTTTACTAAGATACCCCAGAGTTAAAAGGTTTAGGAACCTGCTGTTTAACATTGCAGGGTATGCCACATGAGAGGTTCCTTGGGGTCCTGTAGGTTTCTGTAGAGACCTGCCTGGGGATAAGATGACCAAGGATTTGGGGTCATAGGTTATAAAAAGTTGAAATAGGAGAGTATAGACTTTGACTTTGACAGCAGATAAGGACCTCTTGGCCCACCTAGTCTGCCCATTTCCATACCTAGAGGATAAGCTGCAGATCCTATTTAACCAACAGCCTATTTCTTCCTACCCCCCACAAAAATTGCCTTATGTCTGTCCCATGCATTCTTGAATTCTCCCACAGTTTTAGACCCACAACCTCCTCAGGAAGGCTGTTCCATGCGTCCACCACCCTCTCTGTGAAAAAATACTTCCTCACATTGCCCCTAAGCCATCCCCCCTCTATCTTCAAATTGTGTCCCCATGTTCTTGCACATCTCTTTTTCTGAAAGATGCTACCCTCTTGGACTTTGTTGATTCCACTGAGGTACTTAAATGTTTCTATCATGTCCCCCCCCAACTCCTTTCCTCAAGGGTATACATATTAAGCTCCTTTAGTCTCTCCTCGTATGGCTTCTCTTGCAGACCCTGCACCATTTTAGTTGCCCTCCTCTGAACTGCCTCCATCCTGTCTATGTCCTTGCGGAGATGGGGTCTCCAGAACTAGACGCAGTACTCCAGATGGGGTCTCACCAACTGTCTGTACAGGGGATAACAACTTCCTGTTTCTGCTGGTGATACCTCTCCCTATACATCCCAGTATCCCCCCAGCCCTCCCTACCACCTTCTTGCATTGCTTGCCAACCTTAAGGTCATCTGATATGATTACCCTAGGTCTCTTTCCATTTTTGTTGTTGTTACTACCTCTCCCCCATTGTGTAATCTTCCCCTGGGTTTTTGTTTCCCAGGTGCATTACTTTGCACTTCTTTGCATTGAATCCAAGCTGCCATACCTCTGACCATTCCTCCAACCTTGCCATGTCCCTTCTCATCCTTTCCATGCCTCCTTGTGTATCAACCCTGTTGCAGATCTTTGTGTCATCTGCAAAGAGGCATACTTTTCCTTCCAGTCCCTCTGCAATGTCACTTATAAAGACATTAAAAAGGACTGGACCCAGTACTGAACCCTGTGGTACCCCACTAGTAATCCTTCTTTCTTCAGAGTGGACTCCATTTACAATTACATTCTGTGTCCTGTTGTTCAGCCAATGTTTTACCCAGGCTACCACCTTGGGACCCACTCCCAGGCTGGTTAATTTGACTACTAATCTTTTGTGTGGGACTGTGTCAAATTCCTTGCTAAAGTCTAGGTAGGCCATGTCAACAGCCCCTCCCTGGTCTACTACTTTGGTCACCCAGTCAAAGAAATCAATTAGATTCATCTGACATGACCTTCCCACTGTGAACTCATGCTGCCTTGGGTCCTGTGCCCCACTGGCCTCTAGGTACTCAACAATTCTTTTCCTTCAGAAGTGATTCCATCACTTTCCCTACCACAGAGGTCAAACTGACAGGTCTGTAGTTTCTGCCTCCGTCTTGGTCCCACTTTGTGAAGGAATCACATCCGCCTTCTTCCAGTCCTCAGGTACCACACCATCATCCCATGATTTGTTAAAAGCGTAGTCAGTGGTGTCACTAGTTCTGCTTAATTCTTTAGAATTCTGGGGTGAATTCCATCTGGCCCCATTGCTTTGTCCACCTTCAGTTTTAGGAGTTCTTTCAGAACCCTTTCTTCTGTGACAGGACTGGAATCAACCCCCCTCTCCAGAATGCTTCTGTTAATTGGATTAGGCACCTCCCCCACTTCCTCTTTTGTGAATACTGAACAGAAGTATTCATTCAGTATCCCTGCTTTATCACTGTCACTCTCTGCCCACCCACCATCCATTCTATTCAGCCTCACTATCCCTCCCTTTGTCTTTCTACACTCCCTGATATACCTATAAAGGTTTTATCCCCTTCTTAACCGGAGTTAGCTATCTTTTCCTCAGTTTGTGCCTTTGCTATTCTGACTACCCTCCTGCTTCCTTCTGCCTTAACTGGTACAGTTCTCTGTCCTGCTCCTTCTGTGATTCCTTATACTTCCTAAATGCTATCTTTTTCTCCCTAACCTTCACCGCCACCTCTTTGAGAACCATAATGGCTTTTCTTTTCATTTTGATTTGTTTATTTGTTTCACACAAAGGCTTGTTGCCTCTGTGATGGCAGTTTGATATTTGCCCATTGTTGCTCCACACCTCCTTCTAGCCTGTTTGCTAGTGCTTTTTTAAGGCACTCTCCCATCTTGCCAAAGTCAGCCCTCCTGAAGTCCAGAACCCTCACTTTTGTATGGCTTGACTCTGTAGCAGAGTTTATCGTGAACCACACTGTTTGGTGGTCACTTGTTCCCAAATGGCCACTTCTAGATCTGAGATCCTCTCACTGTCCCCATTTGAGAGTACGAGGTCTAAGATTGCTCCCTCATGAGTGGGTTCCAAAACTAGCTGTTTGAGGCATGCCACCTGAAGGGCATCAAGAATGGCCCTGCTGGATGTGGCTGCCATAAAGATGCTCCAGTTAACATCTGACATGTTAAGGTCCCCCATCAACAGTATCTCCCCTTTCTCTGCCATCCTAAGTATGCCTTCTATCATATCCTTGTCCATTCCCTTCCCCTGACATGGGGGTCTATATACAACCCCTGTGTGGATTGTGGTGCCATTTCCAGTCTCTAAGGTGACCCACAGTGCCTCCTCTCCTCCCTGTTTACTCTTTTGTTCAGTTGCTTTTATCTCTTCCCTTACACAGAGAGCTACTCCCCCCCTTCTGCCCTCCCTATTGCTCCTTCCATATTTCCGTAGACACTTTGTGTAAGACAGAGGGGTCAAGTTAGTTGCAGGCAAAGCCAGAGGTGGCTCTACAATGGTTCCTTTCTGTAGGCAGAAGTGTAGCATGTTTGATCAGGGAACGGGCCTGATGTCAAAGAATGAGGTACCCAAGGGCAGACAAGGAGTCTGAGGTGGTACGTGTGTTTTATTTTTTTCTGAGTGAAAACCTACAAAGGAGAAGTGGGTAGAAAATGAATTGGAACCTGTGTTGGGGTAACACCTTGCGTGTATACCCTCAGGTGTCTATATCTGTAAAAAGTTAAATGAATCAAGAGTCATAGTGGGTTTATGCAGATGTGTTGAACCTAGGAATGGGTCCCTGCTTAAAACTGACTTGTCTGGTGGGGTTGGAACAGAGAGTTACTCACCCCAGAGAAAGTTTTTCTATGGTACTGGACTTTACAGCCATCCAGATTTTTGGTTAAGAAATATAACGGACTTTACCTAAAAGGAGATGAGAAGGTACCATTAGTCTCTGTTGAGAAATGTGTTAATGCCTCAGGGTAAACGAATAATGCTATCCCCTATGTTTATGATGGTATGTTTATCATTAATAGGGACCCTGAGACAGAGCTTCTGAAGATGGATGGTGGAAACTCCATCCCTTCCTGGGACAGGAAGTTGGTAAGCAGTCTGCAATAACTGCTTCCCTCTTAAGGTGGGGAATATGTGACCGGGAGCTCCTGGAACTCTTGAGGATCGACCTTTTCTTAAATTGGTTTCAAAAGTTCTTCTATTTCTAAGCCTAATCTAGCCTTTACTATTTCTAGTCCATAAGGTTGACACCCCCTCCTCCCTCCCTTGACTATGCTACAGTGTCCTCTTTAATTTTCATTTTTCCCCTCTCAGGTCCTCATACAGGGAGATTATTGTGGTGACCTCCAAGTGTACGTAAAACAGGTTGTGTTTATTGTTGTTGGATTTAGTATGTAATAGCACTATGTCATAAAATACCTTGATGTATATACCTTATGTTTATGAAACCTGTAAACTTTGAAAATGCCATGGCACTAGGTGTTTTTGATAATGATAAAAAGTACTAGGTGACTATTATATAAATTAAGCTAGTTGTGCTATTTAAAATGCATGTAAATTGTTGTAAACTTAACAAGCCAGAAATGTCATGGTGATTTGCATATACCCCATGATGCATTGCATTATGGAAGTATGTATGATGTTGTATTTCTTTGAAACTTGATTTGTTGCCAATGCCCTTTGGGGTAACCCTTCTTTCAGTGATTCTGCATTGAGGTTCTTTGTTTATAGCGTGTTTTGTTGTTTTTTTTCTTTTTGAGCCCCACTACCCAGGCAAATGGGGCTTGCATAGGGGTGGTCGCTACATCTCAACTAGTGAATTGGATCAGAGATCAGTGTCAAGTGGTGCTGGCTAAGTGCAGAGAAAGGACATTCATAGTCTGTTGCTGCAAACTGATGTACTGAAGAAGAAATATGCCATTGCAGAAGGTCGTTACTTGTATTTTGAATAAACATCACACAGAGATTGTGGGTTGAACCTGAAGTTTGGTGTCTGGTCCATCTGTTATCCCACAACCCCTTCACATCTCACAGGTGCAAAGGACAGGTAGAGCTGAGTATTATTAGCATAGCAATGAAACCAAGTATGGTGTGGAGAGGCATTGAGTGGGTGGCAATACAGGAGCTTGTAGCGCCAATCTGAGAGTTTAACTATCATTGTCTCCTGAAAATAGTGAACCTAAACTAGCTTGGACTCCAACACAAGTATCCTGCTGACAGATTTGTGTCGAGGGAGATGAAATGAACTCAACCTATCCGGTGTGCTGTCTCACTTGGTTCATGGGTAAGAGCAGTTCTTTGACTATTTGGCTACACAATGGAAGTTTTCACCAAGATGAAGAGGCAGGAGATTCAACTCATGAAAAAAGGATCAGTTTATCAAGCAATGGCACCACAGAAATTGGAACAAGAGAAGAGGTGCGAGCAATAAAACTTCTGGAGCACCAGTTTCATGCATTTGAAACATAACTATGCTATAGATATTACTGCACTCTACAATCACTCTACAAATATTGCTGAACTCTAAAATAACTCTGTAACTATTACTGAACTTTAAAAATCACTCTATATATATATTACTGTACTCTATAAATGTGCAACTTTAAAATTGCTACAATGTCACCCCAGAGTTTATGTGGATCCATTGGGTGCCATGGAGGATGCGGCTGAGAAGGTTGAAAACAGAGGAACCTCCAAGCATATGCTTTCTGTTGGCTGACTTGAAGAACTGAACTTTTACCAAGAGCGAAGAATTTTTACCACTGGGTGTCAACAAAACCCAGGGATGAGAACCACACAAACTTGTATTCCACAGGTAGAGCCTCCGGACTGTCACAAAGGACTCCAGGGAAGAAATAGAGCATTTGTGGTGGAGGCCAAAATGGTAAACGGGTTCAAAAATGCCTGGAACAGGCACAAAGGTATCATTTTACAGAAAGGATGGGGGGTAGTTACCCATATCGGGCAGAGTAGATGGATCTTGTGGTCCCCTTCTGCCATTAATTTCTATGTTTCTATATTTGCAATTTCATGGAGCTTTGACAAAATGAAGAGCTTGCAGGCTGTTACCATGGACCCCAGGAAGAAACCTGAAGAAATGGGCATTGCAAACTGAAGAACATCTGAGCTGTCAGCACTGACCCCAGGAAAGGGACCTGTTGATTCTTAGATGACTGAAGCACTGGATGTTACCTTGAAGAACCTCCTGGCCAGCACCATGGGCCCCAGAAAAAGTCAAAAAACTGAACCTGGATGAAACTGAACATCTGGAATACTGAGTCATTGACCTCATGAAGAACCTAAAAAAAACCACTGGGTGTCGGATCCCTATCTGTGAACCGGTGTGGTTCCCTGCCTTGCCTAGCTCACTGTTAGTGAAGGGTTGGCCTGAAGAATCTGAAGAAAGGTGACAAGGAGTTCCTTAGCTGACTACACTATTTCTATTCTAATGAACAGCCCCAATTTTGTCAGGATGCAGTTGGATGGCATGGTCTCCGGACAAAGCACGAAGAATGGTTGACATGCAATTGGCAGATATTAAACTGAGTCTCTAAAGCGTACTGTCTCTTTACTTGGGGGCTTCTGGTTTCAACAGTCTCTGGGTCATGCAACTGTTACAAGGCAATTCTAGAACACACAGGACAATTAATTTTTAGACCAACTGCAATCAACTTGACAGGACTACAACATGTAAGGGCAGTTTCTCAGCGTCAGAGCATGCATCTACCACACAGGGCAATTGAGGGCAAATTAAATTATCTCAGAGCAAACAAGACAATGTTTGGGCAAACAGGGCAAATTTGATTCATGTGGGGCAGTCTTACAATCTTGGAGCATGCAATTACATTGAGCACTGTTTCTTCAAATGAGCAGTTTTGGGGAAAAAAATTATTACCCTTCAAATAGGTTCAAATGCAATCCAGCACTGGTACTTTAAATACACTGACACTTGCATCTTCAAATGTTCATCCAAGATTCAGCACAGTCACTTGACTAACAGTTGCACTTGGACTTAAAATGTTTGTTCTGTAACCAGGGGCACTGTACCAGGGCAGACACTATGTAAGGGGAATCTGGATTAAATGGCTGGGCTATACCTAGCTACGGTGTGAACCATGAGCTGTGCCTTCTCTCACACAGCGCTCACGTTATCATTTAGCTTAGATAGCAGTCCTGGCCTCTTTGCTTAGGGTCGGTTCACTAAAACCTGTACACTGGGATCCCACACCCACTGTTCATCCCTTGCTAGGGGCTCTGGGATCAGCAAACTATCTTAAAATCCTTTAAAACATTAAATAGTGCTTGTCTCTGGCTGTGGCAGCTATGCTGTTGGGTAGCTGACTGGGGCCTGTCTACTCCCTTCCCCTGATCCTGTCTGGAGCTAGAGTGCAGTCAGAAAAATTTATTTCCAGTGTTTAACACTAGCCCTGCTATGGGCTGTCCTGGTATGACTGGGATTCTAACCACTTTCCCAATGCCCTTGTCCTGTGCTAGGCAGCTACATTTTATTAAGATAGGGCCTACCTGTGCACTTAGCTCACCTTCTGGTGTTTGATATGTTAAAAAAATGAACAAATATATGGGCCTGTTTTACCCTGACTCCCACCCTCAGGAATCTCTACCTCCTCTCAGTTCTCTTAACATGATAAAGGACCTGCCTTTCCCTTTACTCACCCTCTTGGCAGCTTCTTCAACTGGGACCTTGCTCACTGCCTTGGCCACTGCCTGCTGCATCATCTGGCACTCAAATACCTATTTTAAAAAACAGAATGATGTGGAAGTCAGAGCCTGCCCAGTGGTGCTGCTGCCAACTCACCACCTGGACTGGGTCACTCTGAAGGTTGTGGGGAGCGGAGTGATGGATGCATGGGAGAGGTGCTGGTGCCACAACTGCAGGGGGCTTCACTGCAGGGTGCTCTGCTGTGGGGGCCTGGTTCCACCCCAGCACTCTCTCTCATCACTGCAGCCTTGCTCTTGCACTGCTCTCAACCTCTCCCTTTAGACCTGTTTTCCCTGCCGCATCCACTCTCTCTCACCACCATGGATGAGGGACCAGATTTATATTAAAATAAAAAATTAGGGTTATACAGAGCCCACACCAATTGCTGCTTCAACCTTTGGGAACCGCCGACTGGACTTGCTACTCGCAACCACCACTCTGCCTCTCGACCGACACATGCTGCTCAACTATCGCCGACTCTGGTGCTTCTCCTGGAGACTGAGGAAATTGCTGGCATACTCAAAGGAACTGGCTGCTGACAGGAAGGGGGAATCTGCTGAAATCTCGCCAACTCTGCAAGGGGACAGGAGAAGAGGAATGCACAGGCCACTGGCACAGCTACTTCTTTTACCTCTTCTCTCAGACAGCCCTCCACATCCTCTCTCTCTCCTTCAGGCCACACCATCTGCCTGACTGTACTACCAAGTACTTTAGAGTGCTCACTGGCCATTGCTTTACAGCTGTTGAGTAACACCTTCCTGCCGCCACACTGAACTTCTTATAGCCTTACAATGTTTGGGACGCCAAGTCCCTAGCAACATGAGGAAACCAACAGGCCAGTTCAGGCTGGCATCACTTTGGAAAACAAGCAGAGCTTGCACTAGGCTTGTGCCATGCTGGGAGGTGGAAAACAGATGTGGAGAAATTGCAAAAAACCAAAAAACTGTTTAAACTGCAGGCAGTTCCTATGGAGCCCCATATTACTGCGTATACCACCCCCTCCTGCCACACCATATTGTCCTGACTGGGATCTGATGGGGCATCTTACTGGATGATACTGGAGCACAAAACTGGGGACAAAAGGGGCAATGTCTTTGGGGAATTACAATTGTAGATTCATGTTTGACTTGGGGCACGACTGGTGATATAGCTGGGTCTGCCTGGGTGAAAAAAGGAGAGTCATCATCTGATAAATCTTCAGTGATTTCTTGCTCTTGTGACTGATTTCCTAACTCTTGGGTAAATGTTAGTTCAGTAGTTGCTTCCTCTGTACTGTGAGATCAGGGGCTATTTTGGTCTGAGGTTCAGAGAGAGACAGACTTGTAATTGGCTGTTGGGATTTCAGTTTCAATGGCTGTTAGTGTGGATGGGCCTGGCAGTTCATCAGAAGATAGTCCAGAAGTATTATTGGTAATCAGTCTAGCCTGATTATGAAATGTTGCTGTTGTGGCCCCACTGATGTCAGTACCATGCAGGGTGTTTGAGATGTTGTTCTGCTTTCTTGTAGACAATACCAAGTAGTTATTGACAGACTGGATTTTTTTATGTCTGCGCACCTGCTGCACTTTGATGGGTGAAATGTTGCAGTCTATCAGCTTTTGAATTATTTTTCTGGTACTGGGGTTAGTTAATTTTTGTTGTTGTTGTTGTGTTGTTGTTCAGGGAGACCAGCCACTAATTTCATGTCTCCCATCATTCTGCGCAGCTTATTAATTCCAATCTTCATGGCCACCAACCATAATGTTGGTTCTTGAGGGTTCATGTTAATATTTGGGGCCAATTAAAAAGGGGAATCAGGGTTTTACAAGGTGGTGAGTCTACTTTTTGCATATATTCTGAATGCTCTTATGGCATCTCCCTCAGGGAACTCACTGTTCTGATACAGTCTGGGTTTAACTAGTCGAATAGGATTTTCACCAATGTGAGTCTTGCTCTGAGGCTCATTGTAGGTATTTTTGTCTGTGGGTGTCACTAGACAGTACAATATTACCTGATTGCAGGTCGTACTGCCCCTTTGTTCACACTGCGACATGTAGGCCATTGTTGAAGAAAATCATATTTAAAAGAGCAGCTAGGTCCCCCAGTCTGATAGTGTTGGACTCATACCGCTCTGAGATGTGCCTGATTTAGCCTATTCCCTTTGCCCATTTTCATGAGGTATATTGTTTTTGCTTTCAATGTGTTTTTTTGTTTCTTGAAAGTCTACGTCAACCCTCTGAAATATAGAATGGGGTACTTAAGTGACGGTCCCAATTGCCAATAATGCCCTAAATTGTGCTAGGCTCATAATCTGAGCCATTTCTTTTCTTTAGACAAAAAAATGAAATTTGCTAGGTACTGGTCTATAGTGGAGCTCTCTGTTTCTGGGATATCTAATGGCTCTCCTGCCTCAATCAGGTGATGCTTCAACAGTCCGATGTCAGTTGTTGTTTTCCTGCTAGTATTTATGTTCTCCTGCTGCAGAGCAAAAGCCTCTTTGTCATCACTGGAAAACAGAGCAAATCTTGGAGTGAAACTATTCATTTTACACCCAAACACTTGCTACTGTAAGCCATGGTAGATAGATGTTGTTTTGTTTGAGTGAGTTTTTTTTGGAAAATTAAAGTGGCTGAGATGCTCGTGCAGTGACAGTGGCTCCTGCTCACAGCTGCTGATGATGAACATTCTGTTTGATTTGGCACCTGGGAAAAGTTATTCTAAACATTCTACCATTTAGAACAACTTCGCAAAACCACTGTAAAAAGAGGTTATAAGTATATTATAATAAAATATTCAACAATTGTGATGCAATCAGGAAAGAGTGAAGAAACGGTATTTAAGAATTACCTGAATCAGGGTAGGCCTTCAGGTCACAAGTATAAATTATGTGAAGGTGCAAAGAGGTCACAAACAACCCAAGAGAAGGGACAGAACATGCGACAGACTATCCAGGGCAAGGGCAAGAGAGCGCGAAGCAGAGTTTGAGCTGATACTTCAGTGAATGATAGGAAGAGGACAGACAATGAGCATAATCACCTGCTTAGAAACTTACACACAATTCATATCATCCCATTGGAAAACAGGCCCATCTTCCCTTGGATCACTTCCCCAATGTCATAAATAAAGACATTGAAAAGTATAGGGCCTAAGACTGTTTCCTGGGGAACCCCACTGGTGACCTCCCTTTCTTCCAGGAATTGGCCATTTAAAACTACTCTCAGTATTCTTCCACCCACTCAGCTCCTGATCCATCCAGTAATCTTGTCCATCACTTCCAGGTCCTCTAATTTCTTTATGATTCTCCCATGTAGGACAGAGTTAAAAACGTTGTTAAAGTCCAAATGCAGTAAGTATATCCACTGCCTGTCCTTTTTCTGCTGGCTTTGTGACCCAGTTAAAAAAGTCAACCAGATTTGTCTAACAGGAACTATCCATTGTGAGGCCATGCTGTAACTGATAGAAACTCCATCATTTTCTCCTTAACAACGGCCTCAAGTAATTTGCCCACTAAAGATATCACACTGACAGGTCTAAAGTTCCCCAGTTCACCCCTGCTACCATGCTTGTGTGTAGGGGTACCACATCAGTTGCCCTCCAATCCATCAGCACTACTCCTGTTTCCAGTGAACAATTGAAGAGGTCTACCACTGAGGTGGAAAGCTCCTGCCACATTGCTTTTAGCACTCTAGGGTGAAACCTATCTGGGCCCATTGATTTCTAAGTCTCCAGATTGCTTAGACCATTCAGCAACCTCTCCTCAGTGATCGACTCTAAGTTAAATTTATCCCCTTGCCCTTTTAGCCTTGAGCCCAGATTGAGGTAGCAATCCCTTGCTCTCTAGCATAAATATGAAGCAAAAATACCTATTTAATATTTTTGCTTTACCCATATCCTCCTCCACCCACTCTTCCCCCTTCTTCAGTCTAACTATCCTCCACTTGGATCTGAGCTTCTTACCAGTGTGGGTGAAGAACACTTTATCCCACTTCTTTACCATTCCACTATCCTCACCTCTGCTTCTGGCTCTGCCCACGTAACCCTCTTGCTGGCATCTCTCATCTTGTTCTGGTACACCTACCTGTTTTCATTTGTTTTGTTGACCTTGTAATTGTTGAAAGTCTTCCTTTTTCTCCCCCACTGCCTCTTCCACCTCTTTAATGATATAATACCTGCTAACTTGCCTGAAGTCTTTGAATTCCTCATACCTAACAAAAATAAATCACAGTGTTATTTCAAATTACAGCTGTGAAGTATCAGTAAACCCTTTCGATGAACTTAATAAGCTCTGTCAATGTATGTTAGAGGTCTGTCACTATAGACAGACATGTTGAACAGGTTCTCCTTGAAACATTTTTTCATAAAAAAAAAACCTACAAAAGCTTTTAATTAAATAATAGACATCCCCTTTAAAAATAATGACTATCTGACATGCCCGGTCAAAGAAACTGGTTGTCATCTGGAACATCATATGGGTTTCCTTCTTAAAGAAGGAATTAACGTTTGAGTCAGTTAGCCCCATCAATGGATAATTGCCAGTCTGAGGAAGTGATGTTTTACTAAAGGAAAACACATTCCTGGAACAAAACAATTATAGAATTTTTGTTAACCTGACTGCTGCCAGCTGGCAGACAGGATCAAGAAGACAAGATGATAGCATGTTCCCTCTTTACCAAGGATCACTATTTGTTCTTGTATTAGTTTATCTGTCATCACCCTAATAACCCAAATAAAATCACAGTGGATCCTGAGACTGTAGAACCAAAAAGAGACTACTCCCCCTCCAGGAGTAATAAATACCTGATCCAACAGTTTGAATTTACCTGTTTCAAGGATATGTAATAGATTTTGGGGTGGCTACTTTACAAATGAGTATGGCAAAGTTTTGGAACATGTTACCTAAGGATTTGAAAGCCATAAATTGATTGCAAGAATTTCAGATAGCTTTGAGAAAATCTTTAATAACAAATTGTACATGCTACATATGATTCTTGTTTGATTTCCCCTGCTAACCCTCTGTATTATATGTTCATTGTATACTACAGTACTGTCATCCTAAATGTTTTTGTTTTTAGCAACCTGGTGTACTGGATGCTGTTGTGAACAGGGTGTCACCCTATCAAAATTGTTTCCTGTACAACAATAAATGTTATCATCAATTTGCGCTGGGGCTGAGCTGTAATGGAGAATGCCATACACTGAGAAGCCCCAACAAGGATAAACTGCACATCTGTAGGATATGTTCTATGTCTAAACTGGAACAAATCTAAACGTTTGTTTTTGGGCAGCTTTTGTTCAGGTGAAGCCTTGTTTGCCTGCCCTACACAAAGATTTGCATACTGCTAACCATCCTACAGAAAGATTTGTATACTGCTAAGCATGTTGCTTTGCACTGGGTCCACACCTTTAGAATGTAACACTTGTAGTTAGCAGAGAGGAGTCCCAACAGAAAAAAATCACATGTCTCTAATGTGTCATTCTCACTCTAAACTAGAATGGATGTAAAAGCCTGCATAAAAGGCAATTTTTGTTTTGGTGAAGGTTTGAAACAGTGCTGCTCGACACACTGATTAAGAAATTGAGCAGTTGAGGGGTTGGATCCAAGTGAATTGGGTTCCATACTGGTTTATGGTTAGGTGACAGAGGGTGGTGGTTAATGGCACTCACTCTAATAATGGGAAAGTGACCAACAGGGTACTGCAGGTATCAGTACTGGGACTGGCCCTCTTTAATGTCCTCATGAGTGGCATTGCAGATGAACTGGAGGGGAAGGTATGCATTTTTGCAGGTGATACTTAGGGTAGATACTCAGGAAGGGGTGTAAAGAATGTGTAGGGATCTTGGGAACTCAAGGAGTGATGCTTCGATTGAAGAGGGAGAGGATCATGAGAGGGCATATTCTGAAACAGGAGGGGGGTAGGTTCAGGAGGTAGATGAGGAGGCATTACTTCACAGAGAGGGTGGTTGCAGCATGGAATGCACTGCCTGAGGATGTGATCACTCTGAAATCAGTGGGGAGTTTTAAAAGGGGGTCAAATAGGGTCACAGGCAGACTGCAAGTTGGGGAGAGTTGACCACGGTGGGGAATTAAGTTTGGGAAAACACTGTAGATAGAGGGGCAAGAGGGAGGGGGGCATCAGCAGTTGTGTGAACTGTGAGCTGCACAACTGAGCAGACGTGATAAACCGTGAGGCCTTTATCTGCTGGCATTTTTTTATGTTTGTAAAGAGGGTTGAAGAGCATAGCAGTTAAGGTTCCATGCCAAAAAGTGCCAAATCATGCATCTAGAGCATAGGAACCCAAGAACAGGGTTGCATCAAAAGCCCTACAAGGAGAGACTGAGGTATCTTAAGATGTACACCCAGGAAGATGGGAGAGCGAGAAGGGACATAATAAAGACCTTCAAGTACCTCACAGGAGTGACCATGGTGCAGGAGGGGAGTCTCTTTCAAAGGAGGAAGAGCACCAGAATCAGAGGGCACGTGATGTAGCTGGAGAGGGGTTAGTTAAGGAAAGGCGTGAGAAAGTACTACTTCACTGAAAGAGTGGCGGACACCAGGAATAAACTGTCAGTGGAAGTGGTGGAGACAAAAACAGTAGAGGGCTTTAGGCATGCCTGGGATAGACATACAGTAAGAGAATATTAGGAAATGGACAGGGAGATGGGAGGGTCACCCGAAACAAGATAGGGTCTGCGGAGACAGACTAGGCAGGGACCATCTGGGTAGTCTGGGTGGGCCAAGCGAGCCTTTTCTGCCAACAGTTTCTATGTTACTATGTTTCTAAGGTGCGTCAGCCCATCCATATACACACAAGGATTTGTATACCCATGATACTTTGTGATTGGTTAAGGTTTACTGCATATGTTTGTGGTTTGGAGGGCTATGCAGAAACCAAGCAAGTTGAGGATTTGCTCTCACCTTGTATCTGTTACAGATCCCACATCCTATTCTTTTTCCAAACAGCTTTTCTAGAATACATCCTATGAGTTTACTACACCCCAAACCATTTCCCAACACAAGAATAGAGGTCATACTATGCAATAAAGATTCTCTAATAGGGCATTAACCCCTTCAGACAACTATCTGTGGACAGGTCAAGTATCTGTTGCCAGGGGACACCCAAAGGCCCAGTGGAAGTGTGTTGTGTTTCTATGCCAACGATGCAAGCTTAGGAGCAGCTCAGGAGCCAGTGCTTGGGCAACTAAGATGGGAAAACACACTGCCAGTGACAGCATGTACCAGTTTAGGGTTGAAACTTGGGAGGTAGCATGTCCTAAGCAGCAGTGGTACTATGGGGTACTATATGGTATGTGACAGGGCTGACTAAGGCTCTGTCTCATTTGTTATACAGAAAGAGTTAAATGCAAGGATCTGTTCCATCCTCTCCTTTTCTGTCTCTTGTCTGCCTGGTTGTGCAACCAAATGTTCTTGTGAGACCTAGGAACTGATCATTCTGATGGCCTCACAATTCTCTGCCTCTCGCTATCTCTCTGCCTTCACTTGCTGTTTCTATCTTTTCTTCCCCTTGCGTATCTGCGGTTATAAAAATATATGTGAATCTTTGTAAAACTGGGATCACTTGGTTTGAAATGTATATAGTTATACTGTTGAAATGATTGCAAAAAGCTACTTGGAAATGAGGGGGTTAACCCGAGATGCAGTTTGAGCTCCTCTCAAGCTTGTTTGCAAACTCTTTTGCAGAGCTGTCAGCAGGAGGCCAGCTTGGGACCCTGTCCTATTTACAAGCTTGTTCTGCAAAGAAACTGACAAGAACATTTTGTGAGAAACAGGATATCCCTTAACAAGTTCCCAGGCAAAGACTTACAAAAAGAGCAGCAATGCTTTTTCTAGAGAGTGAAAGGGACAGACTGAAACTTGGAATTAGAGAAACCCTCAGATGAAGGACTTCTGTTTTCTCTTTACTGCCGTTGAGAATAGTTATACTAAATTTTGATTTTTTATTTTACTGTTATTAATATAATAAAATGCTGCTTGTGAATTTTAAAACTGCTCCTGGTTGTCCTATGCTTCCTGACCTGTGCCACGACAACATGGTACTGCATGGTACTGTATTGTACTGTCTGGGCAAATAGTGCCAGATCACCCAGGTACTATGTGGTACAATCTGGTACTGTATGGCACTATATATAGTACTACCTGGTACCATATGGTATTATCCGGGTAAATAGTGCCAGATCACCCAGGTACTGTATTTTGTCAGCATAATAATTACCCAGATGCCCCATTATCTATGTTTGATTCAAAATTGCTAATGCCATGAGTGTCCTGAAGATACCCCTGATTATCCAAAACTTTGTAATAGAAAATAAACTTTTGTCAAGAAAGGAATCCGAACTAAGACAAAACTTGTCAATCAGTGGAATCACTTGTCCATCACTACTATAGTACAGTGGAGTACTGAAAGAATTTCATAGGTTGAATCTATCTGGGACTCGTCCAAGGCCAGTACTTAGCAGTGACTAGATTCATGTAATGACCTATTTATTATAAATCCTTTGTTGTAAAACAAAACTTGTTATAATTCTTGTGAAGTAAAACTTAAATCGCATAAATCAAAAATACAAAATGTAATTACTGTATCTCCCAGGCCATGCAGAATTTTTTGTGCTAACCACATGAATTGCAGAATCTCTTTTGGGGTCAGGACTCCTCAGAGTCCTGTTTAACCCTGTTTAACATTTTTATTAGTGATCTGCAGATCGGCCCTGAAACCGTTCTCTCGAAATTTGCTGACTATACGAAGTTGTGTGGCTCTGTTCTAACAGTATTAGACAGAGAATCCATGAGAAACAATTTAAAATCTATTGAAGAATGGGCAGTTTTAAACAAAATGACACTTAACTCTGACAAGTGTCATGTTGTGCATTTTAGCAAGAATAATCCGAGGCAGACTTACTTATTGAATAATGTGGCCCTTCATGTGTCACCATTGGAACGAGATCTCGGGGTAATCATTAACAACAAATTATCTCCCAATGATCATTGTACAATGATAGCCAGGAAAGCCAATGCCTTGCTCACTCGAATCCAGCGTTCATTTGTGTCTAGGACACAGGAATGTGTGATCCCACTGTATAGAGCTTTTGTTAGGCCCCACTTGGACTATGGATCTCCCTGCTGGAATCCCTACTTAAGGCAGGATGTGGACAGAATTGAGAGGGTGCAGAGAAGAGCCACTAAAATGGTGTCGTATTTATCCAAACTAGATTATGAGGAAAGGTTAAAGGTTACGGGGTTACATTCTCTATGCATAAGACCTACAAGAGGTGATCTTCTCCTCCTGTATAAAATTCAGAATTCTCATGAGTTAATGCATCACTGTGGCTTACACTTCTCAACTAGTTGGAATTCCCCATGGTACCATAACAAACAGATATTTGTTTCTAAAACTAGAACAACAAAAAGGTTAAACTACTTTACAGTAAAAACCCCCTAAATTATGGAATATTCTTCCACAACACTTAGTTGATAGCAGCTCCAATCTAGCCTTTAAGAAAGGGTTGGATTGTTGGTTGGAGTGGAATAACCCTAAGGTATAATTATCCCACCAATGTGGTGGGGGACAATCTCGATGGGCAGTAGCCTTCTTTTGTCCCTTGAAACCAAGTAAACCAAGAAAGCAAACATTTTAGACTGATCTAGAAGCATGGGGCTGTGGGGAGTGCTCTGATGTAAACATTTAATGAAACTGCGCAAATATTGTTTTCTGGCATAAGAAGTTCATCCCCACTCTTTTTAAAAGGGTTTAACATCTGTAAAGAAAAAAGGTATAGTGAACTGAGCTTCACCTAAGTAATGTTTGAATTGCATTATGAAACTTGTGAATTTGCTGTTTAAACCATTGCAAATGTTCTTCAGAGCCTGTCAGTCAGTCTAATACACACACTGTTTTGTTCACCCCTAAGCAAGATCCTACCAGAGGCCCTGATTCACTGTAAGACTTGACATGATCAGACAAGCCCCACCAAGCTGCTATATGCCTCAGGTTCTGAATAAACCATTTTTAAACATTCATAAAGTAACTTAAAGGACAAGTAAACAAGCTTTTTACACGTTTTGTTTTTTAAAATGTTACTCCATGGTTTGTAAAGGAGAGGCTGTTGTTTACATTAATACTGAAACAGCATTTATTAAAGTAGGAGAAATGTAGTTTCATAGCATTGATGATGTCACTCAAGGGACATCATCAATGCTATGTCAGTAACATCATGACCAAAAACATCGTGGCCACAAACAAAGCCGGGAATACATTGCAGCCTACAATGTAGGCATGCAGAATCCTCGCTTCCCCAAATCACGCGGGCAGTGTGAGGAATGAACCCATGGTGGCCTGTGAGTCTCAGCTCACCTGCTGCATCCCAGTTCAGTGACAGAAGACACCATTAGTGATCCCCTGTGCATCCCATGCCATCTCCGATCATCGATCTGCCGCCTGCACTCAGCCACAGCAGGTAGGCAGTGACATATCCCTGGTGTCTAGTGGAGCCCAGATTCCCCAAGTAGTCTCCATCACCCTGTTCACACCTCTACCCCAACCTATATGGAAATCAGCATGTTTTCATTTTCACCACAGCTGGACATCTGTCTGAGCTGGCAATGAATGAGAGTACCCTGAGGGTACGCATTCATTCATTGCATCTCAGTTGGGTGGTCAGCCATGGTGGAGAGTGGAAGGCTGTGCTGGTCGCTCATTGGGGTCGGGGTAGGAGAGGGTAGTTGGGGGACTACCTGGGGGGCTCCACTAGACACCAGGGATATGTTGCACTGTACTGCCTACTGTGGCAGTGATGCAGGCTGGCAGATCGGTGATCAGGGATGGTGGTGCGGGTTGCATGGGGGATCACTAATGGGTCTTCTGTTGCTGGGATTGGGATGCAGCAGGTGGGCTAGGGGGCCCACAGGCCACCAGGGGTTCATTCCTCATACTGTCTGCCAACTGCCTACGTGATTTGGGGAAGCGATGATTTTGCAAGCCTACATTGTAGGTTGTGATGTATTCCTGGCTTTGTTTTTGGTCGTGATGTTACTGACTGGATCCTAATGAAGTGAGAGATGCCAGCTGTGTAGATGTATTCTTGCTCCACTAACTGTATTCAAATGTGAATAACTTTAAAATGAAAAATGATAGCATGGTACTTTGAGCACGAAAGTTGTTCAGCACAAATATATCTACAAAATGAGAGGTGTTTCCTTTATAGACACCTTATAGTTTTTTTTAAATTAGCAAAAAAAGCAGCAGAAAATTTAATTTATGTCACTTTGGCAACAAACAAATGCAAATAGCTTTAAAACAAAAAATGATAGCATGGTACTATGAGTATGAAAGTTGTTCAGCACAAACATATCTACGAAATGAGTGGTGTTTCATTTATATACACCTTTTAGTTATTTTATAATTAGCAAAAACCAACAGGAAAATCCAATTTTCTTTTCCACTTTTTCAGCAAACAAATGCAAATAACTTTAAAACAAAATATGATAGCATGATACTTTGAGCATAATAGTTGTGCAGCACAAAAATATTTGCCAAATGAGTGGTGTTTCATTTATAGATACGTTTTAGATTTTTTTATAATCAACAAAAAATGGCAGGAAAATCATTTTTTCCCTCTTTTTGGAGTTTTGGCATAAATTGAATATGCTACCTCCCTACTGGAAATACTGTTGATATTTTTTGTTCTTGTGCCTTTCCCAATTAACCAAACTGCAATTTGCTTTAAATAACTCCCACCTCCTACCTTTTCTTTGGGGAGGGGGTACAAAACTGTTGCAGACTTAATGGGTCAGATTTTGAACAATATTTCCAGTAGGGAGGTAGCATATTCCATTTATGTCATACCTCCAAAAACGTGAAAAACAAATTGAATTTCCTTCCATTTTTTGCTGATTATAAAACAAAATCTAAAAGGTATCTATAAATGAAACACCACTCATTTTGTAGATATTTTTATGCTGAATAACTTTCATGCTGACAGTACCATGCTATCATTTTTTGTTTTAAAGTTATTTGCAATTGTTTGTTGAAAAAGTGTAAAGAAAATTACAATTTCTGCTGGTTTTCTCTAATTAACAAAAGCTGAAAGGTATATGTAAATGAAACACCACTCATTTTGTAGATATTTTTTGTGCTGAAAAAATGTTGAGCTCACAGTACCATGCTATATTTTTTTTGTTTTAAAGTTATTTACATTTGTTTGTTACCAAAGTGACAAAAACTGAATTTTCTGCTGGTTTTTGCTAATTATAAAAAAACTAAAAGGTATATATATATATATATATATATATATATATATATATATATGAAATACCACTCATTTCATAGATATGTTTGTGCTGAACAACTTCCACACTCACAGTACCATGCTATCATTTTTGTTTTAAAGTTATTTACATCTGTTTGTTGCCAAAATGACAAAAAACTGAATTTTATGCTGCTTTTTTTCAAATAAAAAAAAATAAAAGGATGAGGACCTTCTGGAGGCAGATGCTATTGGCTGCATGATCTGTAGCTCCTGTCCCTATTAGCTGAAACTGAATACCGGCTTTTTAACTGCCAGGGACCAACAGTACTGTAATTATAGTAATTGTGAGGGGATTTTGCCCTCCCTCCCACCCCACCCCCACCCACCTCCTTAATTAAATACACCTTCTTTTCTGCCCACCTACTGCTGGGTACCTTCCAATTGGCATAATAACAGACTGCAAAGTTCCCTCCTATTGGCACAATAATGAACTGCTGGACCTTAATTTGGTGCTTGAACAAGTCAGTCAGAGTAGGAGAATTTCCCCGGTGTCCTGGCCAAATTTCCCTCATTCACTAAAAAATACCATCAACAGCTTAAGCTGGTTCAAGGTTAGTTGGTATTCATCTGTTTCCCCCTCCCCCGGGTCATGCCTGAAAATAGGCAAGATTTGTCTAGCACACTTACCCGGTCAACAAAAACTAAATAAATAAATAAAGATCTCCATCGACAGCGTAATGCTCACAGATAAACATGATATACTGATCAGGCTAAACAACCACTTTGCCACAGCTGGACTGGCCTTTGATTCCTCCCCTGCTAATGCCCTGAGAGACTATCTCTATGTGCAGAGCAAGACACCCTTTCCCACTGCAAAGGCTGTGCGATCCTTCTCCTTCAACCAGTTATCTCTGAAACAAGTCGAAGACATGTTAATCAACCTAGACATTAGAAAAAGTGCTGGTGCTGACTTCATTGACCCGTACTTTCTGAAAATCAGCTACCATATACTAGCCATCCCCATAACCCACATCTTCAACTTGTCCCTTACGCAGAGTACCCTTCTGGATAGCTGGAAAACTGCCCATGTTATCCCATTATTCAAATCAGGGGACCCTGTAGACATTAATAACTATCGGCCAATCTTTCTGCTTCCTACCCTATCCAAAATGTTGGAAAAGATTGTCAGCCTGCAGATTAGAGATCACCTTGAACTACATAACCTACTCACCCCTATACAATCTGGCTTCAGACCTCAACACAGCACTATCTCTGCACTTGCAAAAGTTACCAATGACTGGCTGAATGCATTGGACAATAAACTTGATGTAGGTGCCCTATTCTTGGATCTAAGCAAGGCATTTGACACTGTAGACCATGCTCTCCTGCTGGATATTCTCCATAACCTTGGTCTGGACTGTACTGTCCTCAAATGGTTCGAATGCTACCTGGTGGGACAATTGCAGCAGGTTAAAGTAGAAGGAGACTTTTCCCCTATGAAAACCCTACATAGAGGTGTACCACAAGGCTCAGTACTGGGCCCCCTCCTCTTTGCCATCTATGTAAATAACATCCACACTGGCATCCATCATGCTGACATCCACTTATTCGCAGATGACACTGTATTATACATTTCCGGACCGACCCCTGACAAAACATGGTCAGACCTCCAAATTGAATTTAACCATCTACAGAACAACTTATTTTATCTTAAGCTCCTGCTTAATGCAAAAAAAAACAAAAGTTATGCTCTTCTCTCCCTCTCAGAGAGCTATCCTTACTAATGTGGTGGGTGGGCAAACTTCTATTACTACCCTCCTTAATGAACCCCTGGAACTGGTACATAAATTTAAATATCTAGGGATGTGGATTGACCACAAATTGTCCTTTCTTGACCACATTGAAGAACTTTCCAAAAAACTTAAACAGAGCCTTGGCACGTTCTTCCGTATTAAGCACTTGCTAACGTTAGATGCGAGAACCAGAATCGTACAATCCACCTTCCTCCCATTACTAGACTACGGGGATATTCTATACAGACAAGGGAACATCACAGCACTAAAAAAGCTTGACATCTTATAACACCGGGCTTTAAGATTCATATCAGGAGCCCCGTACGCTACACACCACTGTTCCTTATGTGCCCTGGTCAGCTGGACCTCCCTTGGCATAAGGCGATACAAAACACCGCAATCTGGACCTACCATGCTATCATCAAGAAACTGCCCTCATATATCTTGGACTGCCTCCCTATCTGTACCCCTGGTTCGTATGCACTAAGAAAATCCACCTATATCACTCTTGTTATTCCCAAAGTCAAAACTCGTTTTGGCAAAATTTCCATTGGCTACTCGCTTCCTACCCTATGGAACAAACTCCAAAAAGTACTACAAATTGCCTCTTCACTTCCCCTGGCTACCTTCAAAACCCTACTGTCCAGGACAACCACAGAAAACTGTAATTGCGCATCTTAAAACCCCTATGCTAACATCCCTTCCTCTTTCCCCTACCTATGTCTAATAGACAAGAGTGATACAGAAAATTAAAAGGGTGCTTCACAAAATGTCCACTGGTCAAGACAGCTACAGAAATTTACAAGTGTGCTTCATAAAACCCATATGTTATCACCTCTCATGTCTTCTCTGTGTCTCTTACCTCCCTTATAAGTGATCCAGCATACCTACGTCTTCTGGCCCACACATTTATAGTACCTCAGATAGCCATTGCCCTGGACTCTTACTCCTTTCTCTAGATCTGTTTTTTCACCCTTCAGAGTTGACCTCTCCTCCTTGCAGACCCTTGAGCTACTGGCACTGACCTGGCATCTGTCAGTCAGTTTTAAATCTATCAGTATGGGCTGGTACAGCTAGCTATTAGAACTCTTGAGTACTTTGTGAATTGTATTTTTCTTTAAACCAATTTGTGTTAGCTCTACCAATCTAGCCAATAGAATGTCTATCATATTAGTTTCATTTTTCTTGTTGTACTTTGCCTCAACACATCTGTATATATCCTAACCATTTTGTATAAACACCCAATTGTATGCTGTAAATGTTTGATATATCTACTCTATGAGGATGTGTTATTGTATACTCCAATGTTATTCTGTCTCATGTATAATTGTTACCAGTTCCATCTTGTAAATGAGTTCTTCTCAACGATGTTTCACCTGACTAAATAAAGATTGATTGATTGATTAATTGATTGATCTATAAATGAAACACCTCTCATTGTGTAGATATTTTTGTGCTGAACAACTTTTGTGCTCAAAGTACCATGTCATTTTTCATTTTAAAGTTATTCGCATTCAAATACAGTTAGTTGAGCTTGAATACATCTACACAGCTGGCATCTCTCACTTCATTGACATAATCAAAGCAGTTATTTTAGGATTCTCAGTGCAGGATTTTTTAATCTGGAAAGGCTGTGTTTTAAATTTTCAAATGCTATGAAACTGCATTTCTCCTACTTTAATAAATGCAGTTTCAGTATAAATGTAAACAACTGCATCTCCTTTATAAGCCTATGGAGTCATTAAAAAAATGTGTAAAAAGCTTGTTTAGTTGTCCTTTAATACACAAAGGCCTTCATAAGGCTAACAATATAATAAAAAAAAAGACAAATTTGGAAGGCTTGTCACTGAGGGGATCAATATGGCGGTGCCTCATGCATTAATGGAGCTTTAGGGGACAGCAGTTTCTTCTAACGCTGAGGCGAGTTTTGCACCATAAATGAACCAAGCACCAACTCGCAGCTGCATATACGATCTGCGGCACCTAGTCAACCTTACTGCAACAGACACTGAACCATAGCTCACCGAGAGCTCTCAAATGGACGCCAAATCTAAAGCATTTATTTCAGTTGGAAACTGTTTTCCTTTTTTTCATGGTAGATTACTTGGACAATTTCATAGTGCTTATTGCAGTTTGACAATACGTTAACCAGTAATCTGCATAGTTTACTGCAACGTTTAAGTAGTTCTACAGCATTTAATTAGAATTTGAATGTTAAGTATTAACTAAATGAAGATCAATTAGCATTTATAAGTGCTTTATTCTACACTGCACAGACCTACTAGACAGACTTTAAGTCACACCTGCAGGAGGCATGAGTTGCAACATATTATCGTTACCTTTATTATAGGTTATGTGAGAAAGTATACCCTTCTGTTCCTAACAGGGTGCATGATAATTGTATACCGTTTGTGGTGGTGTTGCCCGATCATGGCAGAATATGGTCTTTTAGACCTATATTAGTGCAGCAGCACAGAGGTAATTGTTTTATATCCCTTCAGTGAAGTATCAGAGTTTGGGACATAAAAAATCCTTATTGTAAAAATGCTGTATTCTCAATATGTTGTATTGTGATATCAGATATGTGACCTGTCTAACTACACTCTCTTTGCTGCACTGCATATAAGTAAAACTATAAATAAATAAAAAAAAAGGCTTTCATAAGGCCAGTTCATAGTCACTAAGGTTTGGTATCTCAAGCTCTGGCTCTGTCCCAAAACAGCATTTGCTGATGCTATGTGAGAGACAAGGTTGCAGCATGTTCAATGTAAAGTGCAGTAGAATGGGGAGGGGACTATATATAGTAACTCTAAATAACTTAGCACACCTTTCTTTGCGTTTGAGGGTAGTATATTAAACACGATGCTACCCCCAAACATGAAATGTGTCCTGCTAAGTTGTGTTACCACCTCACTGGATTCTGCTATTCTTTACATTGAACTTTCTGTAGTCCTGTCCCTCACATAGAATCCTCAAAATGGCACACAAAAAAAAAGAGTCATCAAAATGCTGTTTTGGGGCGGAGCTACAGCTGGAGTCTTTTAAGTTTAGTTAAAAAGAGCCAGCCCTACAAAGGCTTTTATTTAATAAATTACTTCATGGCATTTTTCCTTTTAAACTGGTAGCATCCTGTTGGGGCCTGCCTGTCCCAGACCCTGAGGCACGTAGCACCCTGCTGGGACCTGCCTGCCCCAGACAAGATCCAGAGACAGCAACCTGTTGTTACTTGCCTGCCCCAGACCCTGAAGCAGGCAGCATCATGGTGTGACTTATCTATCTCAGACCCTGAGACAGCTAGCATCTGCTGGGACCTTATTGTCCAAGACCATGATACAGGTAGCATCCTGCAGTGACTTGCTGATGCAGGTAGCTACTTGGTGTGACTTACTTTCCCCAGACCGTGAGGCAGGTAGTATCATGGTATGGCTTATCTATCCCAGACCCTGAGGCATGTAGCTCCCTGCTGGGACCTGCCACCCCCAAACCTTGAAGCAAGTAACATCCGGCTGGGACTAGCCTACCTCAGACCCTGATGCAGGTAACATCCTGCTGAGATTTGCTTGCCCCAGACCATGAGGGAGGTAGCATCCTGATAAAACTTATTTTCCTCAGACCCTGAAGCCGGTATCTTCCTGCAGGGGCCTGCCTGCCCCAGTCCTGAGGCAGGTAACATCCTGCTGGAACCTACTTGTCCCAGACCATGAGGCAGGTAACGTCCTGCTGGGACCTGCCTACCCCAGACCATGAAGCAGGTAGCATCCTGCTGGGACCTGTCCATCCCAGGCCCTGAGGCAGCTAGCATCTTGCTGGGACCTGCCTGCCCCAGACCATGAGGTAGGTAGCATCCTGCTGGGACCTGTCCATCCCAGGCCCTGAGGCAGCTAGCATCTTGCTGGGACCTGCCTGTCCCAGACTCTGAGGCAGATAGCATTCTGCTGGGACCTGCTTGCCTCACACAATAATGCAGGTAACATCCTTCTGGGACTTGTTTGCCCAAGACCATTAGGAAGGTAGCATCCTGCCTGTACTTGCTTGTCTAGTCTGACCCTGAAGCATGCATCTTCCTTCTGGGACCTGCCTGTCCCCAACCCTGAGGCAGATAACATCCTGCTGGGACCTGCCCGCCCCAGATCCTAAGGCAAGTTTCATCCTGCTAGGACCTGCCTGTCCCAGACCTTGAGGTAAGTAGCATCCTGCTGGGACTTGCTCGCCTCAGACCTTGAATCAGGTATCTTCATGCTGGGACCTTCCAGCACCAGACCCTGAGGCAGACAGCATTCTTCTGGGACCTGCCTGTCCCAGACCCTGAAGTAGGTAGTATCCTGCCTGGACTTGCTTGCCTCAGATCCTGAAGCAGGTGTCTTCCTGCTGGGACCTGCCAGTCCCAGTCCTGAGGCAGGTAACATCCTGCTGGGACCTGCCTGTCCCAGACCCTGAGGCAGGTAGCATCCTGCTGGGACCCGCCTGTCCCAGACCCTGTGGCAGATAGCATCTTGCTGGGAGCTGCCTGTCCCAGACCCTGTGGCAGGTAGCATCCTTCTGAGACCTGCCTGCCCCAGACCCTGAGGTAGGTAGCATCCTGCTGGGACTTGCTTGCCTCAGACCCTGAATCAGGTATCTTCCTGCTGGGACCTGCCTGTCCCAGGCCCTGAGGCAGGTGGCATCCTACTGAGACCTCCCTGCCTCAGACACTGATGCAGGTAACATCCATCTGGGACATGTATGCCTCAGACCATGAGGGAGGCAGCATTGTGCTGAAACTTATTTGTCTCAGATCCTGAAGCAGATATCTTCCTGCTGGAACCTGCCTGTCCCAGTCCTGAGGCAGGTAACATCCTGCTGGGACTTGCCTGTCCCAGACCCTGAGGCAGGTAGCATCCTGCTGGGACCTGCCTGTCCCAGACCCTGAGGTAGGTAGCATCCTGCTGGGACTTGCTTGCCTCAGACACTAAATCATGTATCTTCCTGTTGGGACATGCCTGTTCCAGGCCCTGAGGCAGGTAGCATCTTGCTGGGACCTGCCTGTCCCAGACTCTAAGGCAGGTAGCAGCCTGCTGGGACCTCCCTGCCTCAGACACTGATGCAGGTAACATCCTTCTGGGACATGTTTGCCTCAGACCATGAGGGAGGCAGCATTGTGCTGAAGCCTGTTTGCCTTAGACCCTGAAGTATGTATCTTCCCGCTGGAACCTGCCTATCCCAGATCCTGAGGCAGGTAGCATCCTGCCTAGACTTGCTTGCCTCTGACCCTGAAGCAGGTATCTTCCTGCTGGGACCTGTCTGCCTCAGAGCCTGAGGTAAGTAACATCATGCTGGGACCTGCCTGCCCCAGACCCTGAGGTAGGTAGCATCCTGCTGGAACATGCCTGCCTCCAACACTAAGGCAGGTAGCATCCTGCTGGGACCCATCTGTCCCAGACCCTGAGGTAGATAGCATCCTGCTGGGACTTGCTTGCCTCTGACTCTGAAGCAGGTATCTTACTGCTGGGACTTGCCTGTCCTAGACCCTGAGGCAGGTAGCTTCCTGCTGGGACCCATCTGTCCCAGACTCTGAGGTAGGTAGCATTTTGCTGGGACCTGTCTGCCACAGAGCCTCTGGTAGGTGACATCATGCTGGGACCTGCCTGCCTCAGACCCTGAGGTAGGTAGCATCCTGCTGGGACTTGCTTGCCTCAGACACTGAAGCAGGTATCTTCCTGATGGGACTTGATTGTCCCAGACCTTCAGGCAGGTAGCATCCTGCTGGAACCTGCCTGTCTCAGACACTGATGCAAGTAACATCCTTCTGGGATTTGCTTGCCACAGACCATGAGGGAGGTAGTATCCCGATGAGACCTGCCTGTACCAGATCCTGAGACAGGTAACATCCTGGAGGGATCTGCCTGTCCCAGACCCTGAGGTAGATAACATCCTGCTTGGACCTACTTGGCCCAGACACTGAAGTATCTAACATTCTGCTGGGCCTACCTGCCCCAAGTTAAAAAGGCATCAGCAGGTCTGTGGCTGTTAGTGAGTCATTTAGCCTCCACGCGTTACCCTGAGCATCTCATTTTGCCTCCCTGTGTAACCATTAACAAGTCATTTGACCTCCCTTTTCTTCACTCCCTCCCAGGTGTGACATTTGGTGGTAAAAGCAGGTCCCTCATTGAAATCAAGAACATACGAACATACAAAGAAGCCAGCAGAAGAAGGCCATTTGGTCTATCAAGTCTGCTCGTATTGCAGGGTCCACAGCTTGAGCTAATGTCTCTGCCCTCCCTCCCCGCTCCTTCCATTGTCCCTACCCAAGAAGCTGCATTTTATTTGGGCAATAAGTAAACATACTGTAAAAAAATTGTTGTGTCGGCCTTAAAAGCATACATGACATCAAGATTTAAAAGCAGTGTGTTCTGAAAAATAGGAGTGGTAAGGCAAGCTCCATAAATCTGATTGAATTGATTTTTTTTATATATTAAAATTTTTATTAAACATTTTTATAACATAGCAAGGCAATGACAATAACCCACATAATTTGCAAGGTCATTTTACAGACTGCATAATACAATGTAAAAAATAGGAAGTTTAGTTGACAACAGGTAGATATTAAATGCAGCAATGCCTAGAAATTTCAAAGCATGGACTGTATAAGGCAACTATGAAGTTGCAAATGGTGAGCAAAGCCATGCTGTAAAATTCATACTAAAGTAACTGGTAATGTACAACAGTGAAGTTGTGGCACATAACCCGGATCCACTGACATTTAATACTGCCAGACACCTTCAAATACTGATAAATGCCTTGTGTTATGTGTGTCAAGTTTTTCAAATTTATAGATCACTGCAACTATGGAATGCCAATGGGTAGGCTCAGGGCGATTAGCCTCTAGCCAATGATGGGTGGTTTCCTTCTTGGCAGTTGAAAAAAGAATTGGAGCTAAATTTCAGGGACCTAGATGGACATCCTCTGGGGGGATGGACAGCAAGCTCATGGATGAGGCAACCAGGGTGGGGATTCAAGGAGAGAGATGAAAACTGCTGGGCTATTTCCACCCAGAAAGGGGTCAGAGCCAAGCAGCTGTAAAATATATGGGGTGTGATGCACTTGGGGGAACCACATTTCCTCCAACAAAATTTATATTCCTCACCCATATATTTCACCTGAATCTGGGCAGTAAGAAAATATCTTATTTTACATTTCAATAGAAATTCACGCTAAGTTGTTGAGGCCGTCAGCCCCCATGCTGGCAAAGTAAACTTAACTCATGACTTATACATGTGGGAGGACTGTAAATCCTGTTTCCATTTGTCCAAGATATATGTCGAACTGTGTTGCCAATGAGATTTAAGACCATTATATAAATGGCCTATTAGGTGTTGCCACTGCTCCCAGTTCAAGATACCTATGAAAATTTACAACAGAAGGGGAGGGAGGTGTTCGGCAATAGGACTCCACCCTGTGTTTTGTGTAATAAATATGTGCAGACTTGCAGGTACGGCAAATGTTCCCTACCCACAGGCCGTCTGTGTCCTGTTGATGCGGAGAAGGAAGGACTTCTTGCTCGTATGAAAATTGGTATAAATAGGTAGCAAAGTCCCAGATGGGCCCAATGCCTAACTGTATGGTCAATTTGAAGGGGAATGAAGTTAGAGTCAAGTGGCAGTGCCTGGCAATACCATAGAAGTGAAAGTATCCCATACAGAAAAATAACTTAGACCCTTGAGCCAGGGTGACGACCATATATCTAGTAAATTCTACCCTTCTGAAGGGACTGAATTGATTTGATTTTGCTGTACAAATTGCAGCAAAGGTTGTAGTTTGCCATATACATATAGCACAACATTGTAAGTCAACACATATTACTTTTTAAGTCATCACTTATTACTAAATCCTACAAGACTCCAAGAAACATTCTAGATTGCTTTTCAAAATCATTGCAAATGTCCTTCAGAGTTCATCCACTGCCTGGCACACAGTGACCTGGTTTTGCTGCCTGTCCTCGGGATGTCATTATGGGCTAGCAGTTGGGCACTCACTTCTTCTGGAAAGAGAGAGAGGGAGGATTCTGTATTACACAGACTGACTGCCTCCAGGTAGCCAAGGGCAAGCATGGAGTCAGTAGGAGCTAAGACATACTGTTTGGGGGGGGGGGTGCACAGCTGAGATGTTCCTGCTTCAGGAGTGACACTCTGGACATGCTCACTAGAAATTACCTGGGAAGGGAGAAAACCATGAAGCAGCCATGTGACTTGGCTGGGCAAATGGAGTCTGCACTCCCACATACCATGGACCTCCACTCTATAGGCCCCCACCCCGACCACCTACCCTTTCATCACATCATAGTTGGATGCAGTCCCCTCGTGCGGATCAGTACTGCCAAGTCAGAGATAGTCGAGGTCTCTACATGGTGTTAGGCATGGGAAGGGGCTGCCAAAAGAAAAGTTTCCAAGATAGGAAAAGGGAGCAGAACTGGAAAATCAAAAACAAATAGGTAAGGCAGCAGTGTAGTTGGGTGCTTAGAGCTTTGAACTGTGAACCAGAAGATCCCTGGTCATAGGCTCGATTCCCACCACAGCAACCAACTCGTGGCATGACCATGAGCAAGTCACTTGAATGACCTTCTCTTGCTTCGCCCCCACCACCAGCAGTCAAATTAAATAGAAGGAGGTCCCCATTGAAAACAAGATAATGTATCTCAGTTGGGCTATCCCTGTGTAAACAAACTGCAAATCTGAATCTATGCAAAATAGTAAAATGTTTTAGGGTTGACACAACAGCACAGCCGCAGCTTTATCACATGCAATGCCAGCTGGGACCAGAGGAGGAGGAGGAGGAGAGGAAGCTTAAGTGTCCAAAAGGATGAGCACTTCTTCTGGGGAGGGATGGTGCCAGGTTTGGCCATGTGCTCGCCCCCTGAGTTACCACAGGCAGTAATGCAGGTGGAGCAGCAGGGAAGGGGGAACATCAGCAGACTCCCCAAAAGCACGCTTGTGTGTGCACTTCCTGGAGAACTTACCATGGATGTCCCAGAGCAGGGAGGAAAATGGGCAGGCTCACAGATTACACTAGTGAAACCCTCTTGACTCCAAACCATGGCCTGCCAGTGGGAGCCCTGGACTCTGACTTCACAGGCACTCTCAGTGCCTCGACGACCCTGCCGCTGGACGTCAGCCATGGAAGGTAAGATCCATGGGGCTGGGAGAAATCCAAGGGCTGGAATAGAGGGCTCACAGTGGGGAGCATACAGAGAAATTTATAAAAATAGGAAAACGTTTTAAAGTTTTCAGAAGAAAAGGAACATGATTCCTTGTTTTCCTTCTTTTAAACAGTTAAGTCATTCCCTGCTATGTTAGATTACAGATCCTATTTTTGTTGGTTTGGGGTGACTATTAATTGATTCAAAGTGACAATCTAGACAGGTGAAGCTGTAAATTAGTTACAAATGGAAAGGGAGCCACCCACAGATCCGGTATCATATTGCAGTGACAACATTCAAACATAAACAAACCTAAACCCAGCGAAACCAAAGGAAAACAGATTTCCAATTGCTCCATCTTATAACAAATTGGAAACAGATGGGCTGTGGGTTTTTTAATAAAAGAGGTTGATTACTTAAAGAGAATTCTTTGGGTACTAAAGATTACCAAATGGAATTGCTCTAAAGTGAAACCCAGATGTACACTTTACCATTTTGCACACAATTTACATGACAAGAATTCTTTCTTGTAACTTAAGGGGATTTTTTTTAATTAGATTTTGATTAGCAACATATCTGAGAACAACCGGATCATAATGAAAGTTGGTTTCTTTTCTTTAAAGGCCAAGAAATGCTAAATAAAAAGGATTTGCTGTTTCATATGTTTGCGGTACTCCATTGTCAAAACCCACATGACTGGATTAACTCAGCAGTAAAATATTACACTCGCTGGAACAGAGAGGACCATGCAAAGAAAATACTGCTAAACTGCGACATCAAAATTAATGAGATTCTTTACTTTAATACCACAGCTATGATCCAGAAGGTGCTCTTTTCTTAGAGAGACTGCATGAAAAGCAAATCAATGGATTTTTTTTTCTGAAGATAAAAATGTCCCTTTCCCTCATGAACAAATAAAATCAGTGTTACAAAACCAGCTCTTATTAAAGTAGAGCTTGTCTTGGACAAAACAAGACTTAATCAGGATAACAAACTGTACGACGTGTTTTCTGTCTCCTGGTTTGGTTGCTGTAACATTGTACCCTGTGTTAGGGGAGAGCAGAATAGTTCATACTGCTGAAGGAATTTGGGTGCAATGGCCATACCACCTGGTACAAATCCATGTGGAACTGACAACAACAAAAAAACACCAGCTGACTTGGCAGAATCCATGGACTCATGCCTGGTCTTCAGAGATTTTCTTTCACAGAAGTCAAAAAAATTCTGCAGAATTCCATGGAATCAGAATTTAACAGTTCCATCCACCTTACTCTACAGTACCTGCATATAGAAACATGGAAATGCAGACATTGTCAGCAAAAGAATGCCCTGCAGCCTATCAAGTCTGCCCAGCCCTACCTACTTTTTTGTGAGAGCCCTTGTTGCCCTACCTACTGTTCTTTTTGTGCAGGCCTTGTGGTCCCACCTACTTACTGTTGTTTATGTGAAGGCCCTTGTGGCCCTATGCACTTACTGTTGTTTTTGTGAGTACCCTTGTGGCCCTACCTACTTACTGTAGTTTTTGTGAGGGCCCTTGTTGCTCTCCTGTGGCTCTACTACTTACTGTTGTTTTTGTGTGTGCCCTTGTGGTCCTACCTATTTACTGTTGTTGTTATAAGTGCCCATGTGGCCCTACATACTTACTGTTGTTGTTATGAGTGTTCCTGTGGCCCTACCTACTTACTTTTGTTTTTGTGAGGACCCTGCCCAACTCTACCTACATACTGTTGTTTTTGTGAGGGCCCTTGTGGCCATACCTACCTACTGTTGTTTTTGGAAGCGCCCTTGTGGCCCTACCTACTTACTGTTGTTGTTGTGAGTGCCCATGTGCCCCTACCTACTTATTGTTGTTTTTGTGAGGGCCCTGCCCAGCCCTACCTACTTACTGCTGTTTTTGTGAGGGCCCTTGTGTCCCTATATACTTACTGTTGTTTTTGTGAGGGCCCTTATGGCCCTTTCACTCCTATTTCCTCTCTCCCATTTTGAAACAGACTTCACCAGCCCCATATGCCTATCCCACCCATGCTTGAATTCCCCCCAACACTGATTTTGCTTAGCCTACCTCCTGTGGTAGCCTATTGCACCCTTCCACCCAACCTTTCCATGAAGAAATATTTTCTGATGTCCCTCCTAAATTCCACCCCAGCTTCATTGATTCCTCCTGATGCTTGGGTTTCCACTCAGCACACAAAACTCTCCACTGTCTGCTTCATTACTCCTATGGAGGTATTTCTACATCTCTATCGTATCTCCGTGTCCCTTCATGCCTACAGCAATATATATATTGAGATTTGATAACCTCTCCGCATAGGGCTTATCCTGCTGCCCCTGAGTCATTCTAGTTACCCTCCTCTGCACTACTTCTACCATATCCCTGTCTGTCTTCCAAGTGTGGGCTCCAGAATTATGCACAGCACTCCAAGTGAGGAGGTACCAGGAACCTGTACAGTGGCAGCATCACCTAGCTCCTCCTGCTGCTAATCCTCTTCCTATACATCCCAACATCCTATCCACCATCCCTACTACCCTGTTGCACTGTGCCGTTGTCTTCAAATTGTCTGATATTATTACCCTCCAGGTCCATCTCCTCTGTCATACTCTCCACAGCACACACACACACCCTCCCATTCTGTGTTCAGTCCTTGAATTCTTGACCCTATGTGCATTACCTTGGGCTTCTTGGCACTGAATTTCATCTTCCAAATCCTTGACCTCTTCTCCAGCCTTTCCATATCCACTTTTATAGTGTACTTCTAACATCCCCCCTCCCCCCCAACACACACACACACTGTCTCTGTACATTTTCCTCTGGATCCCCCCAGTCCAATGTCACAAATAGTATGATGAATCTGATACGGAACCATTTTCTGCACACAAAACTGAGACTGTACTTGCAGTGATACTGATCCTAATGGTCTGTGTCGAGTGAAAGATACAAGTGATGATCTACTGTACATGTGATCACATGACCACACTGCGCAGCTTGTATCTCATTTTCTATTTGCATCATACAGAACTGTTCTCTCTCAGCTGCCAGCCCAACCCTGAACTGTAATATTATTTTCTTGCTCACTACAACTTTACTTTTTCAAAACGAATATGCACTCATCTGTATTGTTAAAAGGACTTTTTATTTACGGCACCTTGCTTAGTATGTGCACTCCACTGCCCCAGCCCAAATTTCCACCCTGCATTCACCACAAAATTTAAAAATACTCTTGTCCAAAATTATTGCCTCATACACCTTCTGAAAAATTAACTCCACATAGCTTACATAGTTTGGGCAACGGCCGGGCCGGGAGGTGCTTGCCTTGGAGAGCTGGATGAGAAGGAAATATTTCTCTTGCCTTGTTCGCATCCATGGATATTATAAAAAAAACAGATGATAGTGAGAGAAGGTGGAATTCCAACTCCTCCAGTCTGAATATAGCTATGCAATGGCAGGTCAGTGAGGCAGAGGTCTGGGACTGTGAACTGTGGTCGGATTCAGGGTCTGCAGGGGACAGCTGGGAGACTGACTTCAGATCCTCTTCCTCCCCCATCAATCAGATTCAAAGTGGCACAAATCTGTATGGAAATGGGGGCACTGACCTGCTGAGTTGCAGCCATGGAGGTGCCATTTGACTTGTTGCTCACTAGACAACAGAGCATCCTCGAGAGACTGACTGAACTCTGTGGGGGTGGTGCACCTTCTGTCCCCAGGCCGTGACCCTAGCCACTCTTGCCCTTCTGCCCCCAGGCCATGACCCTAGCCACTCTTGCTGCCAGTCTCAAGTGTAATTCTCTGTCTCTCCTCAACTGGAGCTATAGTGGGAGTCCTCAGTGCTCTGTAGGTGCCACTTTTTTTGGTAAGTTCACAGACTCTGTTTTGAACAATACAAGTCCTGAAGGTGATATGGCTTCCTTTTGAAATAATGCAATACTTGTTATTCATTGCTACTTGGAGTGCCCTCAAACCCATGCTGTGCAGTGGTTAATAAAACTGCTGTGATCAGAGATTTAGTATCTGATTCCAGTACTGACCTGGTGCAGCACAGTGACCTGACTCAACAACCATGCTGGACCAGCCTTGTCCAAGATCGTACTGTCAGTTTCTTCGCATTACACCCCCCAAGCCTGAAGTTGCAGGTGGCCTTCTTTTGCAGATCTGACCTGGGTTTTGTGGTGTCACCTGTGGAACATGCCAGGTTCTTTGAATGAGTGTCTCTCTCATGTGCGGCTGATCTGAGCTGTAGAATTGTCCCCTTTTGTCACCCCCGCCATAATGTCAGGATGTCAGGCAGACATTCTGCAGGGACTTGCTGAGATGCTGGCTCCCATCACACTGAACTCATAAAGCCTTGAAGTCCTCAGTGTCTTCAGTGTGTGAGTGAGTGACCATGCAAGTAATTTGGCTCTCACACTCCTGCAATCCATGAAATTGTCGGGGCTCAGATAAGGGTTTCTAGGGCCATACATGACCAGGATCACACACTGGACATGGTATTGTCCTCAGAAATACAAACTGAAGAACTCTTAATGCAGCCCATCTGTTTTTTTTTTTGTTAGTTTTTTGGCCACTGTACTGTAGAACTTAGTATCAGGGTCCCAAAAAGCTACATTCAACTACAGAGGTGATTCAATACTGTCCTTGAAGGACCAGGATCCAAACTAATTTCTGGGTCTGTTGTGCACCTCAAGTCTGGTTGACACCTATTCCAAGGGCACCATGGCCAGGATCAAAGCTTAGAAGTTATAGGGTAATTTTGAAAGCATACAAAATGGTTTACATCCTCCAAATCTGTAATAAATAAAAAAAACACAGACCGTGGCCTTTCATCAGAATTCTTAAACTCAAAATCCCTAGGGTTAAAATTGAAAATAAAAACCGCTGAAGATTATATTTTGACTCACGCCACTAACTATATGTATCTGGGGGTAATGTCTGAGCAAGATATAAATTAGATGTTCAAATTTAAAGTCTTACAAAGAAAGTAGATTCCCACATTGGAGCATTAAGGTTCACTGCACTTGCTTAACAAGCGGCATATGCCAAACCCTAGCAGATCAATTAATTTTTGCTAATTATCGACTATGTGTGTCATATCTATGGACATGTAAATGAAAAGGAATTACATAAAATGGATAATGCCTATCAGAGCTGGATAAGAGTTGCCCTTTTATGCAATTTCAGCACACATAACTGTGTGATGTACCAAGAATTTGGGTTGCTACCTCTAGACAAAGGCCGAACATAGATTTGGATGACCCAACTACAAAGGATGCTGAGACTAAACAAACCTCCAGTACTAACTTGAAAAACTGGTTAGACCAAATTGTGGATTTTCACTCAGACACAGGAGAGCTAGGATCTCTGTTGTGCCCAAATCCTATATATGGAGAGATGTCATTCCAATATGTGGCATCACGCACATGGAATGAAATTCCTCTATCTGTCCATACACCTATGTTGTCACCAAAGATTTTTAGTACTGCCATTCAGCGTGAACTAAGTTGAACTCAGATGTGAGTGTTTCAATGAAATAATATTTATACTTGATACACATAAAATCCACGTTTAGGTTTTATTGTACTGTTTATTTATTTATTGAAAATTTTGGAGATGACCTTTTTTTTTTTTATTTAGTTGTTTAACCAGGTATTTGAGCACAAGTGCTCATTTACAAAGGTTTCACGTCAAATAGATAGCCACAAAACACATGATCACTCAGCCCCAGATGGCCATTTTGAATAAGATTAAGCATAGAACATTTTGACTCACATGTGAGTTCTGGGGCTGAGTTCCAGAGGAAATGCAGCTGAGTCAGGCTCAAAGCACTTAAGGCAGAACAATTACATAGTTTTGAAAAGGAATCCACACAGATCATTGTATAACAAAGTCACAAGTTCTGTACAGAAATAAACCAAATGCAACTGTTTAATGGTTATAGTTGCATTGGGCTGCAAAGGCAGACTGCAAAGATCTTGTAAACTGATTAAACTTAGGGAGCTACAGCAGTGTATCAGGCAATTAATCTAACCAGTTAGTGGCTCTGACAGTAAACCACAACTTGCCCAGCTGAGTATGCCAGAAAGGCAACTTAAGGGCATTCCTGTCCATGATACTGTTGTTTTTTTGTTTGGAGACAGTGTGGAAGAAGTTTGTTAAAGCAGGGAGTATAAGGCCCAAAAGCACCTCTTTAACAAGCAAACAGGTCTGGAGTTTTATTCTGCTGGGTAAAGGTAGCCAGTTAGTGAATGCGTAAAGGGTACAATGAGAGCGGTTATCTGCAGCAATTACAAAGCAGCATGCCTCATTACAGATCAGTTTTATGCTGTTTAGCATCATGTCACAGGCAGCTGCATAGACAGGGAGGCCATAATCTGAAAAGGACAGAATGGCGCTGGCCACAATAAGGTGTCTAGCATCCCCAGTGAGACTGTTCCTGTTCCGGTACAAGAAACCCAGTCTTCTGTTAACTATAGCCACCAGATTGTCAACATGGGGTGCAAAAGATAAGGGCCCAGATATTCAAAACATTGCCCCGAGCCTCAAGTAGCACTGCCCGGCATGCAAACATTGCCCAGACCAAATAGCCCGCCATATTCAAAAGAAATAGCCTGGTGCTAACCCTGCTGAATATAGAATGCGAAGGAGGCCGGGCAAACTGGTCTGGGAGTGCAGGGCAAACAAAGCCCAGGAATAAGACAGCACTGAATATAGCAACAGGGAAGTGCACAATGCAACTGCAGCCCAGTACATCCTGGAGCAAGCCAGTGTTCTAGGTGGAGAACATTGTGTGTGATTCACAGAGAAGACCCACAACACCTACAAACAACAATGCAAGCCACACACAGCAGAACTGCAGAACTGTGCTATGCCGACGCGTAGTTCACCCAGGCTAACCTGATTGCACAGTGCTAACACATTAGACCAGGGCAAACTGGTTAGCCCAGGGCAAACGGTAGCTATATTCAAAGCTCCCATGCAAATGAGCCTACTTAGGTCATCCGTGGGCAAACAGGCACGTTAGCATCTCATTAACTGCTGCTTAGCATACATTGCCACGCAGTTTGCCTGGTACTACTGCATGGAGCATACAGCTCCACCTTTTGGTCGGAAAGGAAGTACAGGCTGGATGCTGCAGGTCAAGGCATGCCCACAGCGTCCCCTGTTGGTCAGCATGGAAGTACATGCTGGAAGCTGCAGGAACTGTGTGCTGGCAGGCACAAACAGAGTTGACACCCTGCCCATGCATCGCTGAAAGTACAACACAAGGTACATGTATATACAGAGAGAGAGAGTGATAACTATGTGACACATAGCTATATATACATATGATACATACACACACATATATTTATATAGATATAGATAGAGAGATAGATAGATAGATAGATAGATACACACACACACACACACACACACACACACACACACATGTCCTCTGGCCATATGTAACCATGTAGATGCCCCCCAACAACATAGGCACCCCACGGTAGGTGTGGGTGGAACACAGTGGGAGGACCCAAGAATGCATGGGACAGGCATAAGGCATGCCTGGTGGGGTGGGAGGACATAGGCTGTAGGTTATGTAGGGCTTGCAGCATATCCATTCAAGAGGGAAATGGGCAGACTGGCTGGGCCAGGCAGTCTGCCCTGCCATCATGGTCCCTGTTGCACACCCTGGTAGTCTAGTGCCCCCCCCATCATGATCCCCATGTCTGTAGTTATTAAAACACACCTCAATTCACTGGTAGTCTAGTGCCCCCCCCCCATCATGATCCCCATGTCTGTAGTTGTCAGTAGTGCCTCAACAATCATAAGGGACTGGTATTGCATTTATGACCTACCAATGCTGTATCATAATCCATGAGGCAACCACCAAGATGGGACTCAAGCTGACTTACTATCACATGGGACCTTGCTTCAATACTGGGTTTACATCTCCCCATTGCGCCTGTCTACCAGACTTTTAGTCAGTGCTCTGACAGGATCTTCTGACTCCATATTTGATTGGCATAAACCAAGAAAGAAGTTCAAAAAAAATAAAAAGAGGGCAGTGAAAAGAATCCTTAATGACTCTCTTGAAGCAATCGTAAAACTCTTGATATTCTTACTATTCTGTGTCGGAAATGTGGAACTTAATCCAGGTCCAACAGAGCACATCACTGCTCCAACTGATTTAGCCAAGATCAAAGGGCTAAGCTTCCTTCATATCAACGTATGCATCCTGTTAAAAAAGCTAACAATGATTCAAGCCTAGGTTAACCACACATCACCAGATATACTAGTCGTGTCGGAGACATGGCTCAGACCTGCCACAGCAGACAGAGACATAAACTTCCCAATTATCAGGTCTTCAGAGCTGACCGCCTAACAAGGGGCGGGGGTGTAGCTATATATGTGAAGGACAATTTACCTGTAACCTGCCTTGACTCATCATCCTTGGCGAAAGAATACGAATGCCTTTCCCTCAAAGTGGCCTTCTCCCATACCGCATCACTACAGCTAATTGGCTGCTATAGGCCCCCCATAGCTGATCTCAAGCTATTATCCCATTTGGGTGATCTAATTACCAAGGGAACAGAAGAAACTATCATAATAGGAGATTTAAACCTAAACTGACTTTCTAAGGCAGCTGCACCCTTAATTTCATTCTGCGATACATTTGGGCTTACACAGCTTATAGAGGAACCCACCAGAGTCAACAAAAACAACCAGAGCAATAGTACCCTGCTTGATGTCATATTAGTGAGTAAACCTCATCTCTTCTCGCATGCCGGAGTACTATTCAGTGACATTAGTGACCATTGCCTTATTGCAGGAATAAGATCAGCGTGCAAGCCATCTTCCCCTACTAAGTTTATATCAAGGAGGTCAAAGAAAAAATTCAACGTTGAGGTGTATCTGCAAGAATTAAATCACTCAACACGCTGGCAAGAATTCTACCTAGCAAATACAGTGGAAAAAGCGCATGAGGTATTGAACGACATAATTACAGATGCACTAAATATCCATGCCCCAACTTCTATGGTACGCACAAAAAATAAAACCTGCCAATGATTCACATCTGAGCTCAAAACCGCCCTTCTTGACAGGGATAAACTATGGAAAAAGGCACGTAAAACCAAGAATCCGACTGATTGGATGCTGTTTAAAAAAGCTAGAAATACCTGTACCAGGAAAGTGCGGGATGCTAAGGCTGCATATTATATGTCCGAACTTAACTCCTCCTATCATAATCCTGCCAAGTTCTGGAATACCATAAAGGACATAACAGGTCAAGATCCTAGCACTACACTCCCAGTCAAAATTCACTACAATAAGGGATCAGTCTCCGATAGGCTGGAAATATTGGAATCATTTAATAATCATTTTGCAACTGCTGGCCTAGCATTCGACATCTCTCCGGCTAACCATCTATGCTCTCAGCTAGGCATTAAGAGTCCTGATGCTCGGACAACTGAATATACCTTCTCCTTCAAACCAGCCACTTTGAAACAAGTCGAAGACCTAATTTCTCAGCTGGACGTCAAAAAAAGTGCAGGTGCAGACTCCCTTGATCCTTATTTTTTAAAACTTGCCATGCAAGCACTAGCAGTTCCAATAACACACCTATTTAATCTCTCATTAAAAACAGGCCCTATTCCCTCAATCTGGAAAACAGCTCAAGTTATCTCCCTATTGAAAGCAGGGGACCCCATGGACCTTAATAACTACAGACCAATTTCTATCCTACCGGTGCTATCCAAGTTGCTTGAAAAAATAGTGAGTACTCAATTAAGAGGTTATCTTGAAGAGGCTAATCTGCTAAACCCCGCACAATCAGGATTTAGAACCAAACATAGCACCATCTCAGCCCTGGCCAAAGTAACAAATGATTGGCAAATTGAACTGGACAAAAAAAACTGTGTATGTGCTGTATTCCTAGACTGAGTCAGGCATTCGACACGGTCAACCATGATCTACTCCTCTCTTCCTTGTACTCCATAGGACTAGATACATCTTCCCTTAGATGGTTTAATAGCTACCTCACAGGAAGGACTCAGCAAGTGAAATCTGAAGGAGACCTATCTCCACTTAAACCTCTGCAAAGAGGAGTTCCCCAAGGATCCATCCTAGGCCCAATCCTATTTGCCATCTACATCAATAACATCGACATTAATCTCACCAAAGCCACTGTACACCTGTTTGCAGATGACACCGTATTATATGTCAGTAACCCCTCACCTGTCTTAGCATGTGAAGAGCTACAAGCAGAATTCAATACACTTCAACATCAGTTACTGGAAAAAAAACTTCTCCTAAATGCAAAAAAAACAAAGGCAATGTTTTTCTCCCCCCAAAATCAAACCGGTAACTCCTTCCCAAGCAATCTCCCCCAACTTTCCACTATTATGGGTGAAAATCTTGAATTTGTTAAAAAATTCAAATATCTGGGGGTCTGGCTAGATTATAGACTTGACTATCTAACTCACTTGGAAGAGCTACTGAAAAAACTCCGGCAGAGGCTTGGTCTCTTTCACAGAATAAAGCATTTTCTAAATAGAGATTCTAAAAAGAAGTTGGTCCAGGCCACATTTCTCTCAGTATTGGACTATGCAGACTTCCTATATGGTCACTGCCCTAGCTCTTATCTGTACAAACTGGACACACTTTACCATAGAGCACTGAGGTTCATTATAGATCTTCCCCTCAGCACTCACCACTGCTTGCTCTATGCTGCAGTTGGATGGTCTTCACTCCATTTCAGATGAAGTAGGAATGCCATACTATGGACATATAGGGCATTATCTAAGAAGCTCCCAAACTATATTTCAGACTGCTCCACACAAGTCACAGCAAGTAAATATGCCCTAAAAAGCCTCAACTACATCATGCTTAAAGTGCCCAATTTCAATACTCGACACGGGAGAACTGCTATCAGCTACATACTTTCTACGTTATGGAATATGACACAGAAGACCCTGAAATTGAGCAGCTACATAACAGTCACATCCTTTAAACATCTGTATTCGAGGCTTATCCAAGAAAAATGTAACTGTTTCCACAAGTGCTAGAGTATTATATTATTAGTGCCAATCTTATCCTTCCTCTTCCTCTGACAGTCATTCCATGGAATGAATCCACCCTTATCAAGTGCCTCCACCCTCAGATGTATTTACACCCCACCCTTCATCCAGCTTCCTTATATACATCATAGCCCTATACCCTGTCATTTCAACCCCAGTACAGGCCCTGCCCTTTCTCAGGCATCATTTATCCATCCACTTTATAACTAATATCACCTTCTACGTTCCCCACCAACTAGGCAATTCCACTCCTGCTCCCCCGCCTCTTGTCCTCTATTATCTATGTTAAATATTGAAGTACTGAATAATATGCTTAGGATGTATGTTTAGACAGTGTGGTTTTTTGAACCTGTATATAATAGATCATTTTGTATGCGTTGTATATCTGTATAACTATGTAAATTGAACCTTGACCTTACCAGGTCCATCTTGCAAATGAGCTGTGCTCTATGATGTTTGCCTGGATAAATAAAGATTTGATTGATTGATTGAGTTGTTAAAAAAACACCTCAATTCCCTGGTAGTCTAGTGGCCCCCCCATCATGATCCCCATGGCTGTAGTTGCTAAAACACACCTCAATTCCCTGGTAGTCAAGTGGTCCCCACCCCCATCATGATCCCCGTGTCCTTAGTTATACAAGCACACCTCTATGGGTAAGAGGATGCAGTCTATGCTGCTACTTGGGTGGCTCCTGGTGGTTCCCTGTGGAAGTGCATCTGGCAGTGTGGGTGGCCACATGCCGTTGTGCATCCTTCCTACGACATCATAAGCATGAGGCTGCAATGTGAGTGGAGGGTGGGTCTGGGAGAAAACTGAAAACTGCCAGCTCAGCTGACCAGATGACTGCCACCTGGTTGCCCTCCTGCCACACAGCCCTGGAAGCCAGCCTTCTCAGCCGATCCCCTGTTGTGCACCTGGAACGGTTTTGGACCCCATCTCCCCTCCCGTGGGTCCCAGGAGGGGGGCCCCCCAATGGAGGGATACGTTGGGTCACCCAAGGCATGATATAGTGGGGGACTGCTCGGTGGGGCAGGGGGCTACTTTTAACAGCCCGAAGGAGTGGCCTGCCAGGGGCTTGGGACAGAGCAAAAAAAAAAAGATAACCACATCAGACTAAACCACAGTAATAAAAATGAGAAATTATTCACTACAGTTCAAAGATGATGAACAAGAAACAGTAAGAAAACCACAATATAACACAAATCTCCTGTTATGGGAAAAAAGCTCCGGATCTTTCTGGGCTGCTTTGCTTTACAGTACACCTACCTTCCCCCCACACCACTGCTTCACAGACTGACAAAACAGAAACCACTACTCAAATGTAAATAATCAGTAAAAAAATAAACAAAAAATGCAAATCCAGCCACATAACGCCCTCTAAAACAATTTTTGAGCAATTTGGATTCAAAAAGCTCAGTTTTGAAACATATTTTAAAAGTTTTTTTCTCAGACAAGCACACACAGACTTGTCTCCGACTCCGTCTTCAGAAGATTGCACTGAAGACAGCCTCCTCGTGGCATATAGCTTGTTTAAGCAACATGTGACCTCCAATACCATAGTACATTGCAAACTTTGCCTCTGTAAAACTTCACCCATGAAGTTACCAACTTCGCATCTCATGAAATTTTCAGTTTACTGTGAATTTGGACTTTGTAAGGTGGATTAACTCTATGAAATGAAACGAATTTGCAAATTAATTCACAAAGCAAAGTTTTCCAACTTCACACATCACTAATGATGGCTGACTGCTACATTTTTTCAGATGGAGTTATCCCTGCCTCTTTGGCACCAACATCTGTGTTTGTGGAGTGCATATTCCATCCATTTTTCTCAGTTTGTCACGGTTTACTGCTCTTATTGGTGCACCTAACCCCTGCTCTCCAGGCACATCTTAGCTTTTTAGTGTGTGCTGTTCCACGACAGTTACTTTCCACTGAAGCTTTTATTGGTTAAATGGTGAACTTTTGCAGTCAACAGTGCTGAGCAGATAACTAGTGCACAAGTGAAGGAAGTCAGATATGGAAGGCAGCAAACGTGTCCTGATTGCCCACTGTGAGACCTATCAAAAGGTATGAAGATCATGAAGAGCAATATATCTGGAAATATTATCACCAAGAACAGGCTGATCCCCTGTTCTATACTGTAGCCAATCTTCACCATCAGGCCTTTGTTTGGGTTAAGGAGAACTGCTCCTTGGACAGGTGCAAATTACTTTATTTGTTCGGTAAGACCAGGTTTGATAGCATCTGGGAGTGTGCATCTTGTTCTGCCCCAGGTCTCAGTGGCATGGATGGTACGGGAACAAATATCGATGCGTTATGAGGAAGGTTCAGTCAGCTGTTTTTTCAGGATTTTGTCTTGGTGCTGTATGGTACAGTATGCACTGCAACACAGCTAAGCTGAATCTATTCCGGATACTACTTATCAAGGCTACTGTTGAGGTTCTAGCTTTGGGTTTCACATTGTGAAAGCTCCTTTGGGCAAGGGAATCCATCCCTGTGCCCCTAAGGAAGGTTGTGGCGATACTGACTGCTCAGAAAGCATTCATTAGATTTCAGTTACCTATCAAACCACAGTTCTACATACAACCTCCCATTCCTGGCAATGGGTGTTGAGGGGGGTAGTCTGGAACAGCTCTTATGCAATTGGAGAATAATAGCAACTTTGAGCCATTCTAGTCCAATTTTTCACTGCCAGAGTATGGAGATAGCACTGTTAAATGTATGCAGTTATCTTAGAAACAGAGAAAGTTCAAGCCTCCATCCAGCCTTTCCAGAAAAATTTCTTACCTGTCTCCCCTGACCTACCATCTAATAGGGGTATTTAGCACTAACAACTACCCCAAGCCACTCCCTCATCTTCTCCACCTCAGTAACTCCTCCTTTTGGTCTTAACCAGTTCCTTGTACCTGTCCCATCATACTTGTCCCATCCTTTCTTAATCCTCACCCCACCCCCACCAGCTCCACTAGCAATCTGTTACATGGCTCTACCACTCTCAAAGTGAAGTAGAATGTCCTCACATCTCTCCCGAAGTTCTCACTGATGAGCCTCCATTCATGTCTTCTTGTTACTGCAGTACTGTTCCTGGTGAACAAGTCTTTACCGTTCACTTTATTAATTCCCCTCAGGAACTTGGAGCTCCTCATGAGAGATCAGAGGGAGGTTCCTCCATCCTCCTGGATCTCTCACCAGCATTTGATACAGAGGACCAGTGAGTGCTGATTTATAGACTGTCAGTGTACGGAGGTCCGTCAGGGCCCATGCTTGGATGGTTCTAGTCAGTGTTGGAACTATACTTCCAGAGCTACTGTGTCCTAAAATTTTGGAGCAGGAACAGAGGTGTGCACAGGAGAAGTGAACAAGGACCAAAAATCCTGACAAAGCTAGTGGGGTGTGGGGCATGCCCCCCGAAATAAAAAAAATCACTGTAAATGGTGCATTTTCCTGTATTTTAGAGTTAGGCAAGATACATTACAGCCCTCCATGATGCAGCACTATGTTATAAGGATGTTTCACTTTCTTACATCAAGAGAGGAGATTTCTAACCCCCCCACCGATAGTCAAGTATGCAGGCGGAATAGCCTGCCAACCGGTAAGGTCAACAACATGTGTCCCAGCCAATGCCATCTGTCCCTGTCACCTGACCCCCGCCCAGTTGCAGGCAGGTAAACAAGTTATTTTTTTTATTATTATTATTACAGCTGCCTTTATTTGTATGTTCAAAAACAATTACAAATCTATTTTGTGGTGGTGGCATAGTGGGACTCAGGAGACAGGAGACCTGTATTTTTTCTTCGACACTGCCAACAGCCATCTTATGAGCAGGTGGTACAGTAGCTGGTATGATAAACTACAGCTGCCAGAGGCTGGAGTGGGAGCACAAATCGTCCTCATTTGGACATCTCCGAGTCCATCCCCACCCCGTTGCACTTGTAGCCAACAAACAGAGACATGACAGGCTGCAGCGCAGCAGCTCAGGATGAGCAAGCCCCAGACGCCGACCATACACATGCACTCTGTCTGCTGGCTGTGAGTGCACTTTTTCATTCCTGTCCTCTGCTTGGGTCTGCTGACAGTGACATCCTGAACACTGAACCAGCCCTCGCCTGACCCCGATCCCAATTCCATCCTACCGGATCGCAATGCCAGTCATTTGGCCAGCAGTTCAATTTGTTTCCCCACCACCACCACCACCAGTCAGCCAATCTCTGAGAGTCTCCTGGCATTGTCCCAGCAGCCAGCAGCACAAGGAAACTTACTGGAATGGGACGACATCAGGACAGGGATGGGATTGAGCAAGATGGTGCCACAGAGCAGAATATACCCGAAAGGTACAAAATGCATATAAAATGGCACCCTCAAACATTGCTCAAAAATGTTTTCACTGACTACATTCTTTGTAAAATGTAATCAGTGTTTTGTCAAGCAAGTCCTATATAGAGTCAAGGTGCTTTACATGGGACTTGCCCAACAATCCCACTGATCTAACTTTGCACATAATAAAATAAATGAAAACCTTTTTTCAACATCTCTCAAGTGCACCATCTTTTGTATCTTCTCAACACTAATAACACCAGAGAACCACTCCCTCATCTATTCCTCTAAGTTAGTCTTAAACAAATATAGTGATCATGACTCTGTTATGTCACTAGGAAGGCTATTGCACTTTTCCACCACTCATTGTGTGAAGCGATGAATTGTCCATCTTTGTATTTTATTTATTTCTTAAGTTTCTGTTTCCAGGATTTCCCAGCGGAGATGTCACATCCCATTAACAGCGGGTAAGGACCACTCATTTGTCCAGTTGGGGAAGGACTAGAGCATGAGTGAGGTCATGTGACTTGCACAGTGAGCCAGTGATTCTAGCAGGATTCGAAACCAGGGAATCGTTTGGTTTTGCAATTCTGTGGTCCAACCACTGGACTATACTGCTTCCCCTACTGAGTCAAGATTTGAGATTTCAGTAAAACAGTAAGGTCCTGGAGGAATGAATCTCAGTCAGTTGATTCATACAGGACCCAGGGGAGACAGATAGCCAAGATCTCTTGCTGGAGGAAGACTGCAACATCTGAGCCAGCAAAATCCCACAGCAAGTACAGTGTTTCTGGGGAGGGACAGAGGAAGGAATCCAGACACCTGTCCCAGCAGTCTGCTACCTCTTAAAAATACAGCTTGTTGCATTTTTGTTCTCTTTCTGGCAGTTCTTCTGGCCCAAGCCGCCTTTACTTTAGCTTTCACCAGGGGCCATGCAGGCACCAGGCTTTTGCCCATTGTCTCCCCAGAGAAGGAGAGCAGTCCTATGGACAATACAGGGACAACCAGGGAACACTGGGGAGGTTAAAAGACCTGGTCAGAGTCACACAGTATGCAAGTGGGGATTGTGGGAACCAAATCCTGGTCTGTGGGATGCACCAACCTCATTCGCAGCATGTTACTGTAACCCCTAGGCTATACTGGCAGCCCAACCATATATCAGTGTTCCTGGACTGATTTAGCATTGTCCCCATTGAAGGCCAAATTGCTCTGTTTTCCCGTAAGACCAATACAAGTCTATTGGAGCAATTTTCCTATAAATTACTCAATTTCAGTGTAAAATACAGGAATCCCTGTAGATCTGGGAGCCCTGATATATGTTCAACTGTTCCTCCCCTCTCTTATCCATGCCCTGGCCATGCCACTTACATGGGTCTTGTCTTTCTTGGTTCTCTAATAATTAAAAAAAAAAACTTACCTTTTTTTCCCTCCAGCAAGTAATGAGACTAGTAATTGAGACCAGCCAGGTGAAGGCAGTGTGGACAGTAGGGAAGCTCATGTTTACGAGAGGATGGACCAGACATAGAGGACCAGAGGCCAAGATGTTGTCAGCAAGGGATATATGGCTCAGTCAGTAGCACTCTGAAGGACAAGGGATAAAAAGCAGCAGGCTTCTCTTCTCTTCTCTCCCTGTGAAAACTGAAACATACTGGTCCAGCACTGCACAAATCTATCAAGGTCAGCTATAAATCTCTAGCTGTATTCCTTGCTGATTACAGCATAAAACTGCAATGCTAACAGTGCTAGCCAGGATTACATGTTTAACCCCTTCACACCTGAATTAAATAGAAGTCAATGCAAAGTGATTTTCAAACATGGCTCTTTCTTCGGTGTGAGGGGTTAACCTGAAGAACAGCTGCCAGGGTCATGGCCCAGGCCCTACTACATAGATTTATTTTTCATAGCTGCCAGGGTTCCTTGGATAATTACCAGGGCTCAGCCCCAGCAAACCCTGGAGTAATTCCAACAGTGGTTCTAGTCACTACTCACAGACCAGGAGCAAGCCACAAACAATGGAACAAAGGAACCCTGGGAAGATGGCCACCAGGCAGGGCGTGCGATCATTTGCTCTCTAAAGATTTTGCTGCAGTTGAATCGTTTTATTTTACAATCATTTTAAAGTTTTGGTTTTTACATTTATTTTGATGTTTTATTCTCATATTTTATATATTATTCCTTTTGTGAGCTGTGCATGACCTTTGGTTGTTGGTGCTTTTATTTCAAGATTCGGGACTGTGGAGGATCCGAGGGATACAAGGAAGTATATCACCCCCTCGTCTCTCTTCTCGGGGCCGATCACTGATACAAGCCACCGGTTTTGACGAACGGCTGGCTGTCTACTACGCTGACTGTTACGCGTTGTAGTGCGCGTTGCAAATGCTGTTATACTTGCTTTATTGGAGCATATGACGGCTAGTCCTTTTTGCCATCGGACTGCTTTGTTGGAGCTTGAGGATTCGGTGATCCAGTGACCGTGGACTGTATGGGGAGCAGATCTTCTTGGTGTTAAGGAGTTTTGGAGCTACAGTATTTGCTTCATTGGACTTTTCTTCCCTACTTTGGTTTATGCCATTTTGGTCCATGAGTACTGAGGCCTGAGTCTAATTGGATTCAGCCTGGTTTTTCCTTTTGTGCTTGGACTAATTCCTGGGAAGATTTTATGCTGAAGAAGATGGAATTCTCATGAGCTGTACTCTTGGTTCTGGTCTCTGACTACTCTGTGGGTCTTGTCCAGTCCGGGATTTCTGCCATTTATTTCCCTGCTTTTATTGCCCTTTCTGGTGAGTCCCGGCCCCTCCGTCTACAGTGATGTTGGGGGGGGGCTTCCCTCACTGGGAAATCAGTGGGTGGTGGTCCCTTCCTCTAGGAAACCCCGGGGTGACCATCTGGGTGGGCTCCTTCGGGGTCTCGTAGCAATCTGCTGTGGCCTGGTGGTGGGCTGGGGATAACCAGTTGGGTTTTAGCAAGGGGAACATAATTAGTCCCGAAGTCTTCCCTGTGCTTTCTTTTGGGGATTGACTGCCTGGTTATGACTTAAAACCCCTGAATCAGTGAGAGTGTGTCTGGGGTTCCTGGCTGTTGGACATGCTCTAAACTTTGACTTAGTTTTGTTCTTTTTTACCATTTACATTCTGCGTCTGGAGAACCCTTGCACCTTTGGAAGATCTGGCAGTGAGAATGCCTAGGACTGTGACTTCCTGATGTTTTTTAATGACTTCACTATAATATTTGTGTTAATTTTGTTTGCTTTGTTACTTTTATTTTTACTCATTTCATTATTTTTGTGGTAGTGAGAGTACCACTCTGCTCCTCCTAGTTACCATAGTGAGAGTATAGTGTAGCCTGGGGGGTTTATGTTTATGTTTATTTTATTTTTATTATTTATTTTTGTTTATTAAGTTTGTTTTTAATTAGCGGCACCAGTTAGTGAGAGTTACTGGCTGCCTGGGGATTTTATTTTATTGGATTAGTCTATTGTTTTTGTTTGATAAGTTGGTTTATTTTTAGTTTGTTCTGTTGTTTTTGGACTTATTGGGGTGTTGTGATTTATATTTTTTAGCAGATTTCAACTGCACTTTTGTCTGTTTAGGAAATTGGGATTGCTTGTGGTGTTAGCCACAATTTGGGGGTATCTTGCAGAATGTGTCTGCTTGCTCCTCCAGTCCTGTGCTATTCGGCCTCCTCTCTCCGTGCCCTCCACCCGTTCTCTCCCCCCCGCTTCCTGCTTTCACTTACCAGCGCTGTCGGGCGCTGGGAATTGCTTGCAGGGTGAGGGGGCGGGGGTGGGTTGGAGGGCGCGGACATTGGAGCTCGAATGAGTGGGTTTCTCCTATGGGGTGGTTAAGACCAGAAGACGCCCTGGGGTGAAAGGGAGCCTGGAACGTGGTAATCCACGTCTCATCCCCATACCCAAGGGTACCTCCTTTTTGGGTGGGCAAGTAGTCAGGACGGCCCATGAGCATCGTCCAACCCAGGCGTTGTTATGCAATGCCAGATCCATTAAGAACAAGACTGCATTGATTGCGGATTTTGTTGGAACAGTGGATCTGACTTGCATCACCGAGACCTGCTTAAATAGCAATGCTGCCCCAATTCTGGAGGCAGCTGTTCTTCCCAGGTGCTCGGTGATACATCGCCAGAGGTTGGATCGAAGGGGCGGGGGGTAGCGGTCTGTTTTAAGACCGAATTGGGCCTCACTAGTGTACCAGTTGAGGAGGCTGAATCATTTGAATGCACTGTGGTAACTGGTGTGGGGTGCAGGATAGTTCTCATTTACCATCCATCAGGGGATGAGAAGCTGTTCCTGCAGGAAGTAGCGGACTTCGCTGCCAACATGATACATAGATACATAGATACATAGACAGTGTCAGCAGATAAGGGCCTATGGCCCACCCAGTCTGCCCATTTGAGCTTGTAAGTTCAGTTTGTTTTCCTAGAAGTCTGTTGGCCCTTACCCCTGACCTCTAGAATTCCTTTATGTCTATCCCATGCATTCTTAAATCCCGTGATTGTTTCAGCCCCACCACTTCTCTGGCAGGGTGTTCCACTTGTCCACCACCGTTCTGTGAAGAAATTCTTTCTCATGTTTCCTCTGAATCGTCCTCCTCCAACTTCATCCCATGCCTCTAGTCCTGGAACATCTTTTCGCTTAAAAATAGTGTTTTCCTGCACCCTGTTCCTCCCTGTAAGATACTTGTATGTCTCTATCATATCCCCTCTCTCCCTCCTCTCCTCCAGGGAGTACATGTTCAGTTCCTTCAACCTGTCTTCATAGGACTTGTGATGCAATCCATGCACCATCTTTGTTGCCCTCCTCTGAACCTTCTCTACCCTGTCTATGTCCTTACGTAGGTATGGTCTCCAGAACTGTACACTGTACTCCAGGTGGGGCCTCACTAGTGTCTTGTATAGCAGAATTATTACCTCCCTTTTCCTGCTGGTGATGCCCCTGCCTATACCACCCAGCATCCTATTTGCTTTACCTGCTGCCTTGTCACACTGTTTCCCTACCTTGAGGTCATCAGAGATGACAACCCCAAGATCCCTTTCCTGCTTGGTGCATGCTATATCCTCACCCCCCAACTGATATATTGTGCCAGGGTTTTGTGCCCCATATGCATTATCTTTCACTTCTTTGCATTGAATTTCAACTGCCAAACCCTTGACCATTCTTCAAGTTTCTGCAGGTCACTTCTCATTCTGTCTACACCCTCTGGTGTGTCTACTCTGTTACAGAGCTTTGTGTCATCAGCAAACAGTGAAATTCTGCCTTCTAGATCCTCAGAATGTCACTGATGAAAATGTTGAATAGGACGGTCCCAGCACTGATCCCTGCGGTACCCCACTGGTCACTCTTCCCTCTGTGGAGTGACAGCCATTTACCACCACCCTCTGTGTCCTGCCACCCAGCCAGTTACCTACCCACCACACTACTGTCCTGCCCACACCCATATTCCCCAGTTTGTGTAATAGTCTTCTATGTGGCACTGGACTTGGACTCCAATGTCTACATGGCATTGGAGTCGCCCAGACTGATGGTTCTGGGTGACTTCAATGCCTGGGTTGACGACGAATCTTCACATTTCGGACAATAACTTCCTCCAGTTGATGACATCACTGGGCTTCACACAGGTTGTTTCCTCAGCTACCCACAATGGTGGTCACTCTCTTCATTTGGTCTTCCTCCTGAGGATCGAGGCCTCTGATTTGGGGGTGGAACCGGTTGGTTGGTCTGATTACTATACCGTGAGGTTCAATTTCTCTACCCCCCTGAGTAGGTCTGCCCCTGTGGAGTTGGTCAGTTACCGCCCTTTGCGGGATGTGGTCCCTGAAGACCTGGTGGTGGTGATTGACCTCTCGGTGTTCGGTGAGACCAGCACCAATCCAGAGCACTTAGTGGTGGCCTATAATAAGGCTACTACTTCAGCTCTTGATCGGATTGCTCCAGTCTGTGTTCGTCCCCTTCCGCTTCACCCTCAGACCCCATGGTTTGATGGTTCGCTGAGGGAGATGCGAAAGTTGGGACACAGGTTAGAACGTCGCTGGCGTAAATCTGCCTTGGATACCAACCATCTTATTTTGTTAGAGCATTATCAACCTTATCAATCAGTGATCTCCCATAAGAAGGCAGAATTCCTGTCCAGAGAAATCGCTGTTGCTGGGAACCGACCGGCTCAACTCTTCCGAACTGTGGACAGGCTGTGCAACCCAGCCTGTCTGCAGCTCCGTCGAGTTTTATCACAAACTGAGTGTGATGAGATTGCTCAATTCTTCGCGAATAAGGTGGCCGACATCAGGCAGGAGTTTCGTCCATCTCATTCTATGGGAGATATGGTTGGTCAGTGCTCAGTCACCATGCCCGGTATTTCCTGGAGTACCTTTGACCTACCGGATTTCGTTGATATTATGAGGATTGTCCAGGGGATGCACCCCACATGCTGTAGTTTAGACCCAGGCCCTACTTCCCTAATTTTGGGTTGTAGTGATGTTATAGGCCCGGTTTTAGTTCAGATTATCTGGTGCTCCCTGGAATTGGGTGAGTTTCCTAGCTTCCTGAAGGAGGTGGTGGTGACACATCTTCTGAAGAAAGCTTCTGTAGACCCGGAGTCTCTGGCAAACTACAGGCCTATCTTGAACCTTCCTTTTGTGGGAAAGGTTATCGAGAAAGTGGTGGCAATTCAACTGGAGAACCATCTAACCATCCATAATTTATACGAACCTCTCCAGTCGGGTTTCCGTAAGAGGCATAGTACTGAGACGGCTCTGGTTCGGGTGCTCAATGATCTCCTGATGGTGAGAGATCAGAGGAACCGTTCTATCTTGGTACTCCTCTATCTCACTTCATCTTTTGACACTGTTGACCATGGGGTTCTGCTCGAGCGCCTGAGGCTCATTTGTGGGCTGATGGGTACAGCCCTCAGATGGTTTTCATCTTTCCTCACTGGTCGAACTCAGAGAGTTGTCTCAGGAATATTTTCTTCCAAGTCTTTCTCTCTGCCTTGTGGGGTACCTCAGGACTCTGTGCTGTCCCCCATGTCGTTTGCAGTGTATATGTTGTCCCTCAGAGACATTGTAAGATGGTATGGGCTGAGGTTTCACTGCTGTGCTGATGATACCCAGCTCTACCTGTCTTTCGCTCCCGACCTGGTGTGTTCTCTCTCAGTATTTAACAGCTGCCTCATGGAAATCCAAGATTGGATGAGTTCCAGTGGGTTAAAGTTGAACGCGGGAAAGACTGAGGTTTTGGTGGTGGACCCTGGTTGCAGGATAGAGGGGTTGGGGTCTGATTTGCCATCTGGTTTATTTCTGGGGGGGTGAGTAGATCTTTACCTCTGAATGGGTGCGTGACCGGGGAGTGATACTTGACGATGGTCTGACCCTTCGCCATCAGGTGTCTGCAGTCATCAACTTAGCCTTTTACCACCTTAGGAACATTGCCAGGATTAAGCACCTTGTTCCATCCAGCAATTTGCCTGTCTTGGTCCATGCCTTCATGACCTCGCAACTTGACTACTGTAACTCCCTGAACCTAGGGCTTCCTGGGATTGATATCCGCCACTTGCAGCTAGTGCAGAATGTGGCTGCACGTTTATTGACTGGGGCTTCAAGGAGATCTCATATAACCCCAGTGCTGCGCGATCTGCACTGGCTGCCAGTTCAGTGGCGGGTCACCTTTAAGGTAGGTTTGTTAACCTACAAGGCCCTACACGGACTGGGTCCAGACTACTTGAAAGAACTTCTGATTCCTTACACTCCTATGCGTCAACTCCGCTCGGCTGATGAGGGGTTGCTGGAGATTCCGAGGGTTAGACTGAAGTCATCTGGGGCACGGGCTTTTATGTTCGCTGCCCCATCCCTCTGGAATTCTCTACCTCATCAGCTATGGGAGTGCAGGACTGTGGAGAGTTTTAAGCAGGCAATGAAGACTTTTCTATGGGAAAAAGCGTTTCCTGATTTTCTTTGATTTTATGCTTATTCGTTGTTTAACTGAGTGTGTTGTATTTGTGAAGCGCTTTGATATTCTGAGAGGCGCTATATTAAATAAAATTATTATTATTATTAATGAGTGATGCAGAGTTTCCATTTGCCTCTGATTGCACTACTGTGAAGTGGAATACAGTGATGTTGGCTAAGCTTATGTCACTGTGTTCAGCTTCACTGTAGTCCTCAGTTCAACTAATGTCACTGGGTTCTGGAACTACTACGTAATTAAAATAATAATCTTGCACAGGAAAAAAATCTGCATTAATATGAGGACCTAAATAAGGACAAACTAGGACGATTTTCAAGCAAAAACTCAAAACAGCACACTGGGGTGATAGAACAGACTTCACATGTGGCCAAATTTAAAATTATATTAGAAAATGTAAACAACATTGTTTCTGGTCCCTTTCAGCATTTTGGATAATTTCTTTTAAAGCAGGCACACTTCCAAATTGAGAATTTCACCTTACCTAGATACATAGATACTGTGGGCAGATAAGGGCCTCATGGCCCATCCAGTCTGCCCGTTTATGCTACCTGACGAAGCGGCCAGTGGTCCTATCTGATCATTGGCTTTAACTTTTTTTCTTGTCTCTAATATTCCTTTATTTCTGTCCCATGCATATTTGAAGCCTGTCACCATATGGGCAGCTATCACTTCCTGGGGCAGGCTATTCCATGCATCCACCACCCTCTCTATAAAAAAGAACTTCCTGACATTTCCCCTTATGCAGCCACCCATCAGTTTCATGTCATGTCATCTTGTTCTGGCACTACTTTTAAACTGGAATATGTTGTCCCCTTTCACCTTGTTCATGCCCTTGAGGTATTTGAACATTTCTATCATGTCACCTCTCTCCCTCCTTTGCTCCAGCACGTATACACCAGGCTCTCCGACTCTTTCCTCCTAAGGCTTGTGATGTAGACCCTTCACCATTTTGGTCATACACCTCTGCACCGTCCCTATTTTGTCAATGTCCTTATGAAGGTGTGGCCTCCAGAACGGGACACAGTACTTAAGGTGAGGCCTCACCAGAGTCTTGTACATTGGAACTATCACCTCCCTCCTTCAGCTTATGATTCCCCTTTCAGTACACCCTAACATCCCAGTGGCCTTCCCCATTGCCTTGGCCGTCTTTCTTGTGGTCTTCAGGTCATCTATGATTATGACTCCCAAGTCTCTCTCTTCCTTAGTAACTGCCAACAGTACTCCCCCCAACCTGTAGCTTGTTCCAGGGTTCCTGTTCCCCACATGCATGATTTTGCACTTCTTTGCATTAAACCTTAGTTTCCACACCGCTGACCATCTCTCCAACCATTCCAGATCCTTTCTCATCCTTTCCACCCCCTTCCAGGTTATCCACCCTGTTGCAGATCTTGGTGTCATTTGCAAAGTTCTTGGTGTCATCTGCAAACAGGCAAACCTTTCCCTCTAGCCCATCTGCAATGTCACTGATGAAGACATTGAAAAGGACCTACCCCAGAACTGACCATATGCTGACGTTGGTTTTAAACTTCTACCGCGAACGGCATTACAGTGACACAGCGACAGGTCGCTGTAATGTCACAGCGGGACCCCAGCATTGCTTTCTCATGGTCTTACACCTCTTCCCCAAATCGATTCCAACTCAGAGTTGATTATATTAATTACGGGGGTGCGAGGGACAAATCCCCATCCAACAAAACAAAATGCTTTAGGATGGATTTAGGACTACCGCAATTGCGGTTGACAAAAATCTATCGCTGTAACGTCGGTTGACAGTGATGTTATCAAACTGGCATTATAGTGCCAAATTGACCTTTGAGGTACCCCACTGTTCACCTCCCTTTCTTCTGAATGGGTTCCATTTACTATTACCCACTGTTTTCTGTCTCTTAACCAGTTTCCAAACCAGTTTACCACCTTGTGTGCCTCATCCCCAGGCTACCTAGCTTGTTGACTAGTCTCCTATGTGGGACAGTATCAAAGGTTTTGCTGAAATCTAGGTAGTCAATATCTACTGCCCCACCCCTGGTCTACTGCCTTTGTCACCCAGTCAAAGAAATCTGTTAGATTAGTTTGACAGGACCATCCTCCGGTAAACCCATGTTGCCTGGGATCCAACACCCCAATGGCTTCTAGGTGTGCCACTATTCTTTCCTTGAGGAATGTCTTCATTATCTTTCCGACTACAGAAGTTAGACTAACTGACCTGTAGTTCCCTGCATCTTCTTTACTACTGCTCTTGTGAAGAGGACATTGGCCCTTCTCCAGTCCTCTGGGACCACTCTAGTGTCTAGGGACTCACTGAACAGGGCTGCCAGAGGGGCTGCCAGTTCAATTCTCAGTTCCCTTAGGACCCTGGGATGTATGTCATCTGGATCCATGGCTTTGTCCACTTTCATCTTTGCAAACTCTTCTAGGACCCTCTCCTTTGTGGACAGACTGGTGTTTACCTCCTTATACTTTATTCCTTTAAAGTCTAGCTGGGCCCTTGATTATAAGCTTTCGAAAATACAGCCCTTACATCTATCTATTTCTATGTTTGAGCCTCTATTATGTCTGTCATGTTCCTCTGACTTACAAAGAACTTCTCCTGTTTCCCATTCCTGGGCCTTCCTCAAGTCATGCGATCTTCGTTTATCCCCCCTGGGCTTAATTAATAACTGATGCAACAGTTGATGCCTTTTGCAGTACTTTAGGATACAGCGTGTATTATGGACACTATAAAATGGGATTCCTTGCATTTCCTTCCCTTTCCAAACAGAATATGGAACGTGTCCTTTTGTACTTTAGAGCAAACAAAATGTTCTGGTCAAACATCAGTTCCCCTGCCCCCTGTCAGGATAAGTACAGAAAACATCTAAAGTGGTTCCCACAGTTCAAAACATATTTTAGGAACCACAAAGAGAAATGCATCTGTCTACATATCTCATAAGCATATTGGTATGCATTTTAATTTTTCAGTTAAATCTCCCCACCCCTTTTAAACCCTAACTGTATTTTGCATTATTTTTCATCCACTGCTTCATCTTACCATGCTTTTTTAATGCATGCCTCCAAGCTCTGTGTGCAAACAAAAGTAAGGCATGCATTTTGAATGTTAATCCCCCTTCTGCATTTTATATCAGTGCAGATTTAAATTGGGTGATATACTTTAACCAAATGCAATCTATGTTCCAAATACTGGGCTGGCAGTATAGCCTAGAGGTTAGAGTAACAAGCTATGAATGAATTTGGTACCTGCAGAAATGGGTTTGATTCCCACAACCTCCACTTGCATACTGTATGACTGAGCAAGTCACTTGACTGGCCTAAAGCTCCTGAGTCACCCCTGAAAAGAGGCAATTGTGCCTAGTGAACCTTACCTTATCAGCAGACTAAATAAATAAATAAAAGTACTGTCTCACCACCTCCTGAAATTTGTGTGTCAATGCCCTACAAACCATCTGCTCCAACAGGTGGAACCTGCAGTGACAGCACGGTGCTGTATTTGTGTGACACCAAAATCTGTTGCCATGAAAATTATTGTGATGTCAGATACATCAGAATATGACATCACTACATGGCCTTGCAGTCAGAGTACTGCAGGTAGTTTGTGAGGGAGACTGTAATTGTTTCAATGTCTATGGAAATATAAAATGTACATTGCAAGGGCTGATCCAGACATGTTATAAAAGGGAGTCCTACATCTTTTTAATGGGGTACAGAGAGAGAGAAGAATCCTCTAATTCGTAGAACGTGGGATAAAAAGAGGGGTTCTAACCTCCTAAACTCCCTTAGGATTTGCAACTGCTTTGTGTTATTGTCACTGCTGAGGTGTATGTATAATAAAATATTCATTATTCAAAAAAATAATCCTGCAGTGGCCAGTCAAATGGTATTTGTGTCAGTGGTGTCTCTGCCTTGAGCTCTGACAGCCTTAACTTTCCATGGGGAAGAGTACGATGTAAATGTTGTCTCTGGGGTTTTCATCCAGATAAAAGCAAGTACAGCAAATAGCTTGGGGCCAGATATTCAAAATTTTGTGCAGGGCACAAACAGTTTGCGCCAGGTTTGCACCAGGTTTGTGTGGGTCCCCATATTCAAAAGACCAAATAGAGCAGACAAACTCCATTAGCACCAGGCAAAATTATAATGCATGCACTGTGCAAAGAAAGGGGGCATGTACATGAATACAGGTGCTATGCTATATTCAGTGCGTTAGCACCACACAAAGTGTGTTTGCGTGACTTTGCATGACACTTTGCATGGCACAAATTACAGCCCAGAAAAGGATAGTCTTAACTCTGGGCAAAACAAGGATAAGGGGTGTGGACACAGCAGCAACAGGCAACATGGCCATAAGCAACAACAGCATCATGGTGCACCTGATGACTGCAGCCAATGAGGAGGCAGAGAGGGCAGACAGACACCCTGGGCCACTCCATATGCCATGTAAGAGAGACATGTTGCACACAGGTGGCACCACCCACATCACCATCATCTGGCACCGGTCCCAACCCTGCCAGGCATTTGTGGGTGCCCCAGCACCCAGTGGATATGTTGTCAGTGCATCCATGCAGCACACACGTCCATTCCACCCATAGGGGTACACCACCATAATGCAGCACACACATGCATCACTGGGGGAATGGAGGGTACTGAGGGGAGGGTGTATAGGTGGCCAGGCTGCACTACATAATAGGTGCTGCCACATGGCTGGGGCTGTCCACACAGAGCACATGTGCCAGTGATGGGAATGCCCTCATTGCATGATGGTATGTGTCTGTCCCCCCGGGCACATATTGCACACATGTCCAGGCTCCCCATCACACATGGCCAGCCATGTGTATTGTAGTGCGGGAATCCCATTCCATTGGCACAGTGTATGTGGGTCACAGTACAGTATAACTGTGGTGTCCACTGTCAGAACACACCTTCCAGCTGTGCATGACACTGTGTGGATAGCAGCAGTCATTGTTGCCTGACATACCATAGGCATTGCTGTGTCCCTCACAATACCGGCTACTATGGTACTGTACCGTCTGATACATACTGTAGCAAGAATAACTATATGTCTATGGCATGTAGCACAACCACCCGTTCCTGTGGTGCCAGTCCCCTGGGACACAATAGTCTGTGTTTCTGTGTCCAAACCCAGCTTGCAGCTACCAAGCTGTTGATCATGTCTGACATACAGGTGGGGCTGTGAGCGCACCCAGCCTGGAGCTACTGCCCTGTAGTTCTAGTCAGACATACAGGTGTAGCTGTGTGCACCATGAAATAGCGCCAGGCAATCTACGTGGTAATGCATGCAAAGCAGGCCATAATGAGATGCTAATGTGGCTATTTGCCCACGGATTGCCTAAGTAGGCTCATTTGCATAGGAGCTTTGAATATAGCAATATTTAGCACCTGGCTAATGTGTTAGCGCTGAGCAAATGTGTTAGTCCTGGACAAATGAGTTAGCCCCGGGCAAACCTATAAAAACCTTAGCACAGCCCTGCTGTGTTTGGCCTGCAATGTTGTTTGCAGTTGTTGTGCACCACTTCATTGCTATCACCCACATTGGCCACCTACTGCAACTCTGCCTTACTCCACCTCTGTGTGCACTGGGCTGCTGTAGCAGTTTGCACTGCCCTGTTGCTATATTCAGAGCTGTCTTAGTTGCTGGGCTATTTTTGCACTGCACTCTTGGCCCTGGTTGCATGCCTTCGTTTGCATGCTATATTCACCTGATTTAGCCACAGGGCTATTCCTCTGAATATAGCATGCAAATGGTTCTGGGCTATTTTTGTATGCCGGGTAGTGCTAATTTTGCCCCAGGGCTAAGTTTTAAATATTGGGCCCTTGTTGTATAAAACAATGAATCCTGCCCCTAGAAACACATGCCTTTCTTATCACTTTTGTGAAGCATAACTTTTCATAATGGGCCGGGACAGAAATAATAAAAACATAATTAATAAAACGATGTCATCAAAGTACCAGGCCTGAGAATTTGGAAAATAAATAAAAGATAAAAAAATGCAAACTGTCGCAACCTTATGGTAAGTCTGCAGAATATTTTTGTTACTTAAAGATCTTGCCTTGAATCTGCAAGCTTGTGTTTTCTGTAGGAGCTGCATTTCTAATACTGGATCACATCCTGTGTTTATTCCATCTGTACTGGCCTTTTAGTAGATTCAGTGGGTGTTTCTTCTTTACACTCTTGTGGGCAGTACCATTTTAGAACTATATGATGCACTTTATGTCCTTGTTACAGAACTTACATTGTTTTCACAATGCATTCATGTTCCATTCTGGAACTCTGTGGCCCAAATGGAACATAAACAGTTCTAAAATGGCACTTACCAGCAGTGTGTTAATCAGAAACACTCACTGTGTTTACTAGAAGGCCAGTAAAGATTGAACAACGACAAAAAGGATCAAATATATGAAGAAAAGCATCTGCTGGGAAAATGACTTACAGGTTTAGCGCAGTTCTCCTTTAAAGCAGTAGTAGTTGTCAGTCGACAAAAAAGTTCAACATATTTTTTTTACCAATAATATAATTCTGACATACTTAGATTCCTCATGATAATATTTTTATTTCTCTCAGATGCTTTTAAAACAGCTTTTCTTACAAATTTTTATAATTAATTACTCAAGTCATTAAAAATGGCCCCTACTAGCATTTTTGTAAAAATTCCTTCCCTAGAGGTTCCTTTCTGACTTTATTTACTGGATTCACACTGTGGATGTATTAGGTGGGTGCTAGCACACCTGTTTGATGGTAACTAGTGTCATGAACCCACTCCAGGGGCTGGGTCCACTGAGCTCACAGTGCCCACCACTATGTACAATCCATGACAGGGGGAAACAGGAATACCCTCCTTGTGTCACCCTATAGTGCTCGCTGAGTTCACAACTGAACACTTGCCATGAGGGCTCAGGGCTTCCTCTCTAATCTGGGTTTGGGTAAAATACAGTCTCAGGTATGTAGCCAGGTGAGAACCCTCCTTGGTTGCTGTACTGGGAGGAAGACCCAGGTGTACAAGCTCTTTGGGGCTGTCTCTCATAACCCCAACTGTGTCATCTCCCATGGGTGGTGCAGCGACCTAGTTCCCCCTTACAGACTCCTCCCAACACCTATGTATTTCCCCTACTTATGGCACCAGATTTCCCTTCCAGGATCCTAGTCTTTGGTAGCAGTGGTGATACTTTGCATTAAACAGGCTGGTCTCGGATTTGAAAAAACCTTCCCACCTTTTCACACACACAAATCACTCACAGGAAGTTTTAAAAGCAAATGCTTTTTTTTTCTAATGACTAAATAATTATCATGCAAGACTTACAAACCAAAGATTCAGAAATTTGGTTACAAGATAACAAAACAAAGTTGGAAAAATATAAATACAAAAATGCACTGTGAAATTTAACTGTCTTGTGTCTACCTTGTTTGTGGGGAGTCAGAAGTCCAGAAACTAAATGAAGTTTCTGCAAAAGTTTTCCAAGTCCCAGCTCTTATTGTAGTCTGGCTATCTTGTATTGTGTCAGAAGAGTGTCTCATGAAAGAGTCTACCAAAAATGCTCTGTTCTGAGGGCCTTATATACCTGGTCCTTCAGTCTGTGGTTAGCTGGTGGCCTTATCCTTTTAGGCCAGCAGGGGTCTTTCTTGCTCTTTCCCAAATTTTAAGTGAACCACAAAAAAAAAAAAGTCTCCCTTCTGCCACTTTTAAGTAGATATTAATATGACACTTGAAGTGAATTTACAATATACTTCCAGACCTCTGATATCCCTGTCCTTCCTGCCACCTAATAAAATGTAAATATACCATGACAGTTCCTGAAACTTAAAGTAGTTTTCTCCTGAAGTGTAAAGTTTATTACAGCAATAGTTTCTCCCATTTCTTGAAAGTTTATGACACCCATTTCCCTGTGATCAGCTTACAAGGAACTTCCATCCTTTTGAAATATTATTTTGGGTTCTTGTTAAGTAAGCCTTTCCCAGACCCTAGAATATACATCCTCTGCATGTAGCTCTTTTAATAAAAAAAAAAATGGGCATCTTCCTGTCAGACCTTATCCTGGCCTGTCTGGGAATTTAAATATAACCAAAATCACAGAAAAATATAACAGCAATATGTCTGCAATATTATATCAGTGGCCAACTTGCCACATTCCTCCCTCCTTAGACCAAATTTGTGGGAACACACCCCTATTGTATGGTAAGGATCCCACAATTTGGTACTGTTCCAACTGGTGAGACAGGCCATCTGTGTTTGTGTTGGCTGACCTGGCCCTGTGAGTAATTGTCATGTCATAGGCCTGTAGGGCAATGCTCCATCTGAGGAGCTGTCCATTTGTTTTGCCCATCTGATTTAACCACACCAGGGAGTTGTGATCAGTCTGTACCTCAAAGCTCCTCACATAGAGGTATGGCTCTAATTTCTTCAGGACCCATAACAGTGCAAGGCATTCCTTTTCTACCATGGAGTATGTCTGCTCTCAGGGAAGTAACTTATTGCTCAGGTACACTATTGGGTGGTCTCTTCCCTGATTAGATGTCTGGCTGAGGACTGCTTCAATCCCTACATCTGAGGCATCCATCTGTACTACAAACTGTCTTGTGTCATCTGGACTGGTCAACACAGGGGCACTGCACAGTGCCACTTTTAGCCATGTGAATGCTCGTTCACAGGCTGGCTTCCAGTTCACCTTTCTGGGCTGTCTTTTCTTTAGCAAGCCAGATAGGGGAGCTGCCAGAGTACTGTAATTGGGCACAAAATTTCAGTAATACCCTGCAGTTCCTAGGAAGCGCTTAACCTGCTTCTGGATTTCAGGCATGGGCCACACCTCTATTGCTTCAATCTTTGCTGGATTAGGATGAAGCTGCCCCCACCCCACTACATGGCCTAGGTATGCCACCCCTGTCATAACCACCTAGCATTTTTCAGCCTTGACAGATAGCCCTGCCACCTGTATCCTACCCAACACTTCCTGCAGATGGGACAGGTGTTCTTTCCAGCTGGTACTGCAGATGGCAATATCATCCAGATAAGCCACTGCATACACTTCAGTACCATGTAACACCTGGTTGACCAGACTCTGGAATGTGGCAGCAGCATTGTTCCTTCCAAAAGGCATTACCCAGAATTTGAATAATCCTATTGGAGTGATGAAGATAGACCGTTCTCTAGCTCTGGTAGTTAACTCCACCTACCAGTACCCTTTCGTCAAGTCAATAATGGTATGGTATGTTGCCCCTCCCGACTTGTCTAATAGTTTGTCCATTTGTGGCATTGGGTGGGCTTCTGACTGTGACTGTGCTTAGTCTATGATAGTCCATACAGAAGCGAATAGACCCATCCGGCTTGGGAACGAGAACTACAGGTGAGGCCCAGGGACTGTGGGATTTCTGGATTACCTCTAAATCCAGCATTTCTTCTACCTCCTAATGTCCTTTAGGACAGCCTCAGACACCCAGTAGGCTGTCTGTTGTATGAGTGCTTGCATCCCTGTGTCTGCATCATCTGTCACTAAGGGGGTTCATCCAGGCTTGGCCGTAAACAAGGGCGCAAAGTCCTCTAAAGCCTCCCTCACTTCCTGTGTCTGTTCTGGGGTCAACTGAGGTGACAGCTTGAATGCCTCCACAGATGAATCCTGCTTGCTTTCCTCTGGCAAGTCCAGGAGGGGGTCTTCCTTGTCTGTCCCCTCCCCAGGACTACATACTGCAAATACCATGTCAGCCCTACTAGCATATGGCTTCATCATACTGACATGGTAAATCCTATGAGTATGTCTCCTTTCAGGCAGTTCCACAATATAGTTTAAGTCATTGACCTGTTTGACTACCTTGTATTGTCCCGACCACTTGATCTGCAGCTTGTCCTTCTGGACTGGAATTAGGACCATTATTTCTTGACCTGCACTGTACAAGTGAGCTCTGGTTCTGCAGTCCTACCAGACTTTTTGCTTCTGTTGGGAAGCTGAGAGGTTGCTTTGGGCCACCCCATAAGCTCCTTTAGCTTCTCCCTGAACTTAAGGACATACTCCACTATGGGAGTTCCCTGGGTGGCGTGCTTGCCTTCCCAGTTTTCCAAGATCAAGTCTAGGGGCTCATGCACCCTACGTACATATAAGAGTTCAAAGGGGGAGAACCCAGTTGACTCCTGGGGCACCTCCCTGTATGTAAGCAACAGGTGGGGAAGGTATTTCTCCCAGTCCATTTCATGCTATTCAGCAAATGCTTGGAGCATCATTTTCAGAGTACCATTAAATCTTTCCACAAACCCATTGGCTTGTGGGTGATAAGATGTCGTGCTTCTCCACCACCCCACACTTCTCCCACAAACACTTCATCAGGTCTGACATGAAGCTACTCCCTTGATCAGACATAACCTCCTGTGGAAACCTGACATGGGAAAAAATCCCTAGCAAGGCGTCTGCCACTTTGTCTGCCCTAAGTGAGGAGAGGGCAACCAACTCTGGGTATCGGGTGGCGTGGTCAAACGCCGTCAGGATAAACTTTTTCCCTAGAGGAGCTTGGGGTATTCAAGTGTCCCACAATATCCATTCCTACCCTCTGGAATGGCTCCTCCACAATGGGCAAGGGAATTAGGGCAGCTTTGGTTTTACTATGTACCTTCCTTATTTGTTGACACCGGTGACAAGACCTGCAATATTCCTTCACCTACTGGATAAAGTTGGGCCAATAGAGATTTTGGGCCAATCGCTGTGTGGTGTGAGCGATGCTCAGATGTTCATACATGGGGATATCATGAGCGATCTTGAGCAACCTCTCACGATACCCGTGGGAAATGACAAGCTGCCTGCCCATCACCCCTCCCTCTGTTCTCATGTCCTGTGTATACAACAATCCATCATCCCAAAATACCCTATGCATCATGTCACCTCCTTGTGTCCTGTCAGATTCTGCACAAGCCCTCAGCCTCTCCAAACTAGGGTTAGTCCTCTGAGCTGCTGCAAAATCTTCACATTTTCCCAAAGCATGGGACATGTCCCCCTCAATTCCTAAACTGGGATCCATAGCTCTAGCATCAGGGCATTCAGAGTCATTGCAATCCCTAACCTTCTGATCATTTGTTATCCCTCTCTCCTCAGAGTAACCTTCTATATCTGTTTGGTGACTGGCTACTTGGGGAAGTCCTACCTCCCTTTCACTACTTTTCATGTCAGGAGACACAGGTAGGGGGAACCAGCCTCCTATTCTTTCCACAGGGGCTTCTGTGGGGTTCAGAGAATTACAAGCAGCCTTTGCCGTCTGTCTGCGGGTAACCACACACACCACCCCCTGCTGTAGATTACTCCCTACAGTCACATCCAGAGCGAGGTTGTCCACCACTCCCACTTTTTGCACCCTTTCTCCTGTCTCACCACAGTCCAGAAGACACTAGCTGGTGGCAGGGTTTTCTCCTCCCCAGTGAGTCCCCCTCACAGTTACAAACTGATTAGGTATAAGCTGTTCAGGCCCAACCAAATCCCCTTTTACCAGGGTAAGAGATGCCTCTATGTCCCTTAACCCATGGGTCTTCACACCATTTACGGTAACTAGGTATATGTGCTCCCTCATGTTTACAGGCATGCTTTCAGGGATACACAGTGCACCTACCTCTGTTTGAGGGACACTTTGCCCACTCTACACCTTTTTAGGACACTGTCTAGCAAGATGCTCTGGCTGTTTACAAACATTCATCATTTCTTTTATCCAAGAAATCCCTTTTTTGGTAACTTGGGGCTTCCCCCTTTCTGCAGAGGTAGTGAGGGTTTTAACTGCCCTGAAGGCATGCTTTTACCTTTTTTTCCTGCCACACCTGCTCCCCCACTTCCTTTCAGAGCAGGCCTGCTACTGGCATTGTGATATGAGAGCTCAACAGCTTGCTGTGCTGTTTTTGGATCTTGATTCTCTGGCCACGTTTTCAGCTCCACTGGACAAGCCCAAAAGAACTGCTCTAAAAGCACAGCCTCCTCAATTTTCCCCACAGAATTTGCTCCCACAGGCTCCCACCATTTGAAAAACTGACATTGCTTTGTGATGAGTGTCACGAGCCTCAGCCCCAAGGCACAGTAGGACCTCCTGTTTGCAGACAGAATCCCCCTTATTAACAGAACTCATGGACAGTTGTAGGGTTCAGGAAGAATCACCAACCTTCCTTTTCCCAGTGGGAGGGTGGAAACTGTAGTTTTGCGTTCCCTTGACTCTGCATTACATTGAGTGCTTGAATCCCACCATTGCCACTGGCTACCTCTTGCCTAAGTAGTTTTATAGGATAGCTGAGCAGTCACTATCTTTGTTATCAAGGCACACAGTCTTTGCAAAACCCTTCTGTTAAAATGTTAGATCACACAATCAGACCCCAGGCCGAGTTGATAGAAAATCATAAAAATTTACTTAATAAAAGCAATACAGTAAATTCTACAATTTAAAAGAGCGTTGAACTGGATACAATACCAAAAATAAAACTGAGTGGTTTACAGAAAACACTAGATACTGTTGTTCTAAACTATACCTTATTCTGATGTTAGAGTCCAGAAAGATAAAATGCCTTTGTGGAGGTAACAGTTCATTGGGCAAGAGAGCTGTTGCAAGTTTGTGTTCCAGTTCTCTGGATGTCCTTTTAAAAAGTATCCAGATGCTTCCTTGGTGAAAAGTCTTGGTTTCCAAAATTCTGACTTAAAATCAGAAATTTTTGTTCAGTATGTGGAAAAATCAGTTTCCACAAAACCACAGGTCTTGTTCTAAAAGTAGACCCCAACCCCATATACTTCAACCCAAAGTATATACTGTAACAGCTTAAAATCTCAGTGCTAAGACCCTCCAAGTCTTCCAGCTGTTGATTCCAAGCTAAAAACTTCTTAACTGCCCTGAGTTCAAAATGTGTGTCTGATACATGCAGTCTGGTCATTTTCCAAGCCCCACCCACAGTGTGATGGGCCAGAAGGTAAAAGGGCCTTTGCAAACTGAGACAATTGACCACTGTATTGCTGACACTCTCCCTAGCAATATAAGGGGGAACATTCACCCAGTCACAGTGAATAGGGTGCAAACTAGATGACTAAGGGATGGAGGAGCATCTCTTACCCTGGTGAAAGGGGATTTGGTGGGAGCTGAACAAATACTGTCAAATCAGTTTGTCTCTGTGAGGGATTACACAGGGGAAAAGAAAACTTACCCATTAGCCAGTGTTACCTTGGATTGGGGAGATGCAGGTGAAGGGGTAAGGAAGGTGGCTGTAGCTGAAAAACTCATTTTGGATGTTATTGTGAGGAATGATGTTCCACAGGGAGTGGTTTGTGCTGTGACCAGGAGCCACAAGAATAGAGGCTCCTGTGATCTGTGGAACCCCACAGAAATTCAGACAGGAGAGGCTGGGAGACAGGCCAGCCAACCTGTAATTCTTGTAAAAGAGGGTGGTAACAGGGAATGGAACTTCCCCTAGTGGCAGTTAACCCAGCTGCTACTGAAAGTTGCTCTCAGGAGGGAGGGGTGACACATAGCCCATGGGAGGGGTAAGGTTGTGATACTGAGTCCCCTACTGACACAGCTATGGACCTCAGCCTGGGAACTGATGGGGACATGCCCTATGCTTTAGGTAAGTGGGAAGACTTAGCAGCAGCACAACAGACAGACCCTAGCTTAGAGAAGCTGAGACCCTGTGCAGAGTCTGATGGGACACAGGGAGGTGATGTAAAACATAGAGTGTATTGGACAATGGACTGATATACACACAAGACATCAGGACAGAGGGAGGGGTGATGGGCAGGCAGCTTGTTGTTCCCCAGGAGTATCATGGGTTATTACTCAAGGTAGCTCATGATATTCCCATGTTCAGACATTTGGGCATTACTCACACTATGCAGTGCTTAGCCCACAATTTCTATTGGCCCAATATTACCAAGAAGGTGAAGGTTCATAGGTTCATAGCTGAATACAAGTCCTATAGACAAATTGTCCTTTTTGAACTCACCACCATTCATTTCTATTGGTGGAACAAATATTTTTCTTCACCGATATACTGATCTAGTCTGTTTGAATAGATCAATGTTTTTACTTTCTACTATGTGTTTAGGTAGTGAATTCCAGCTACTTATAAGGAATGCTGCAAATCCTGTCACCAATGTCAGAAAATAGCCATGGCTGCCCTGATTCCCTTACCACGTGTGGAGGAGCCATTCCAGGAGGTTGGAATGGTTATTGTCAGTCATTTGAATACCCCAAGTTCCTCGGGGAAGAGGTGTATATTGACAGTTGTTGATTATGCTACCCACTACCCCGAAGCAATCGCGCTGTCCTCCACTAAGGTGGACAAAGTGGCAGATGCTCTGCTGGGGATTTTCTCCCACGTTGGGTTTCCACAGGTTATCTCTGATCGAGGGTGTAACTTCATAACTTCATGGGAGAAGTGTGGTGTTGTACAGAGGCACACAACACCTTACTACCCACAAGCCAATGGTCTTATAGAGAGATTTAATGAGACCCTAAAAGTTATGCTTATGGCATTTGCAGATCAGCATGGGCAGCACTGGGAGAAATACCTTCCCCACCTGCTGTTTGCCTACAGGGAAGTACCACAAGAGTCGACTGGGTTTTCACCCTTCAAGCTCTTGTATGGACATAGGGTGAGGGGCCCCTAGATTTAATATGAGAGGACTGGGAAGGTAAGCATGCCACCCAAGGGGACTCCCATAGTGGAGTGTGTGTTAAAATTCAGGGAGATGCTGAAGGAGCTTACGGGCATAGCCCAAAGCAACCTGGCAGCTGTCCAGCAAAAACAAAAAGCCTGGAATGATCATGGAGCCAGAGTTCGCTCATACAGGGTAGGACAGGAGGTAATAGTTCTGATCCAGGTCCGGAAGGACAAGTTGCAAGCTGAGTGGGCAGGACCATACAAGGTAGTCTGGCAGGGAAATGATGTTAATTACATTGTAGAGTTACCTGACAGAAAACACACTCACAGGATGTATCATGTAAACATGATGAAGCCATATTTTAATAGGGCTGACATGTTAGTTGTGGTCTACAGTCCTGGAGATGAGCTAGTTGGGGAAGACCCCCTTCTGGACTTGTTAGCCAAGAGCAAGTGGGCATCATCTGTGGAGACCATCATGCTGTCACCCCAGTTGACACCTGGACAGGCCTAAGAATTGAGGACCATTTTGCGAGACTTTGCCACTTTATTTACAGCAAAGTCTGGAAGAACATCTCTAGCAATGCATGACGTAGACACAGGGACCCAAGCACCCCTAAGTAGGACAGCTTACTGGGTATCAGAGACAGTCATCAAGGACATAAGAAGGGAAGTGGAGGAGATGCTGGATCTAGGAGTGATCCAGAAATCCCACAGCCCCTGGGCCTCACCTGTAGTCCTTGTACCAAACCAGATGGGACTACACAGTTCTGGGGTTAACATAGGACCTGACATGGAATCACAGTAACATCTAATCTATGCATTTGGCTTGACCCCTAACTCCTAGGTCATTCTGTGCCCTCTCTCTTGTCATTGGAACTTGCATGCTCAGTTTTGTATGATACGTTATGTCTTCCTGGGTCCTAAACCTGTCTCCCTTATCTGGAGATGTACTAGATCCACCCTAGCCATTATAGCAATTCTGACTATTTTGTATTTTATTCCTAAATGCCTTTTAAAGAGACAGTATTTTACTCTAAAGTATATTACAGCACATACAATAGGAACCCAAAATAAAGGATATCGGCCTATCATGCGACAACGAGTTCCTCAAAGCTCATGTCAGGGCTTTTTTGGAGTTTACGGAATTTGACTCTGTAGGCCTCAGGAGTTAGTTCATACTTTTTAAGTAAAGCAGTTTTAAGTTTCTCATATTCTTTGCTGTCATCATTGTCCATTTGGCCTAGTGCCTCATGCCCTTTACCAGTAAGCAGCAGGGATAGCTGAAAGACCCAGGCCTCCCTGGGTATCTTGGCCTGGATACAGGCCTTTTCAAATGAATTCAAAAATGCATCCATGTCCTCCCCCTCTTTAAATTCAGCTATTAATTTGGAATCTAATTTATACCTTAGCCCTGGAGTTTCAGGTTCACCCCTGCCACTTACCTCCTCTGGTGCTGGTCATTGGAGTCTTAGCCTCTCCAGTTCAAACTCTCTCTGGCACAGCTTTTCCTCTCTCTCAGCCTTTAATTGGCACTGCTTTTCCTGCTTCTCCATTTCAAACATTCTCTGCTCAAATTCCCTCTGCTGCTGGACTTCAAATTTCTCTGTTCCAGCTCCAGTTCCCTTTCTTGCTACTTTTCTGCAAGCTCCAATTTCCTCATCTCCAGCTACAGCATGATCTCTTCCAGCTCCAGCTCTGTGGGGCCTTCCCCTGGTGCTGTGGTTCTGGGTTCCCTTTGGTCTCACTGTCCTCCTCCCCCCGGGACTAGACACTGCGATGGCCCTTGGCACCCCCACACTCAAGGTCTGGCCCCTTTTAGTCACTGGCTGTGACTCAAGGTTCTGAGCAGCTACTTGCTCATTGGCTACAATGAGAGCCTACACAAGGTGCTTTTTGGTTCGCCCCTCATAAGGGACCCCTCTTTCTTGACACAGCTGCCTTAACTGGTCTGCAGTGCATTCACTGTAGTTGGAAGCCATCTTCTTCCCTAACTACTGCTACACTAGCTTACACAGTCAAAAAAATCAGGATAGGGAACTTTATACTGTAACCAAATTATTTTTTTCCAAATCTGTGCCCTGTTTTTGTGTGGACTGTTTACAGTTTATCAATCTGATACACTGACCTCAAATCTGACTGCTATGCCTGTGCCAACAATATCTCTGGGATCACACCACTATGCCACTAGATCTGTCATGGACCCACTCCTGGGGGCTGAGTCCACTGAGCTCACAGCATCCACCCCAAGTGCAATCCATGATGGGGGGACAGGAATACCCTCCTTGTGTTCTCCTACATGTCATGAAGACCCCCCAAGTCAACCCCATGCTGACCAAGATGTGAAGGGGTGCCGATAAGGTACCTCAATCTCCCCTCCCAGAAGCCCACCACAGGTAGGGGGGCCCCCCAACAAAGGGATACATTGGGACAGTTGGCAGCAGGGGAGATGGATGGCAGAATGGGGGAACGGCAGAGGGTGAGGACTTGGCCACCAGAATGAGAAGGCGGCTGGGTTGGAAGAAGGGGGCATAAACAAAGTATGCAAAAACACATAGGCTGGGCTCAGATTTGTAATAAACCTTCCCACAATTCACACACAAATCACTTACAGGCAGTTTTTAAAAGTAAATGCTTTTACTAATGACTAAATAATTACCATACAAGATTTACAAACAAATGATACAAAGATTTGGTTACAAGATAAAACAAAGTTGGAAAAACATAAATGCAAAATCACACTATGAAATTTAACTGTCTAGTTTCTACCTTGTTTGTGGGGAGTCAGAAATCAAGAAAATAAATGAAGTTTCTACAAAAGTTTTCCAAGTCCCAGTTCTTATCACAGTCTGACTCTCTTGTGTTGTGTCAGAAGAGTGTCTCATGAAAGAGTGTGACAAAAATGCTCTGTTCTGAGGGCCTTATATACCTGGTCCTTCAGTCTGTGGTTAGTTGGTGGCCTTATCTTTTTAGGCCAGCACAGGTCTCTCTTGCTCTTTCCCAAATTTTAAATGAACCATAAAACAAAATTGCCTTCTGCCACTTTTAAGTGAAGATGAATATGACACATTAAATGAATTCACAATAGACTTCCAGAACTTTGGCATCCCTGTCCTTCCTGCCACTGAACTGCAGAAACAGTTGAGGCTGGTCGAGGTTGTGGGAACCTGCTTTTGCTGAGCAGCTGGGGAGTTTAGTAGCTGCATAAGCTTTACATTCTTATAAGTCTGTAGACTTTTAAGCAGGACTGCTGATTTGTTTAATAAGTGTTGTTTTGTGTGTGGGATCCATAGATGAAGTTGGATATTCATTTATCTTTTCTACAGGTATTGTGAGCAGCTTCTAGAAGGTTCTGTCTTTCTCAGCCAGGATCAAGTGACAGCTCATAGAGGTTTAAATAGCAGGGCTTCTCACATAGCAGTACTGCAGAAACAGTTGGGGCTGATAGAGGTTGTGGGAACCTGCTTTTGCTGAGTAGCTGGGGATTTTAGTAACTGGATAAGCTTTAAATTCATATCAGTCTGCAGACTTTTAAGCAGGACTGCTGACTTGTTTAATAAGTGTTGTTTTATGTGGGACCTTCCTCCGGAAGAAGTTGCAGTGCTTGGAGGTGCAGTGTGGGGCAGACACAGGTCTGATACACTCTTGTGAGTGTCGTGTGTGGGCCCAAAGCCCACCCTCCCCACCAATCCCTCCCCAGAGCACAGCTAATTTATAGAGGTACACCTGCCCTGCAATTGGAGGAAAAGGCTTCAGGTGCAGCTCATGTAGTTCTAGCCACTGGGGGTTGCATTTTAAGGCTGGGTGAGAGGAGCATAGGGAGTTGAAATCTTCCCCTATAAACTAACTCTTAAGGCAAATAGTCAGGTGGGGAAAGGTTCAGCCACCCAAGATTTGCAAGTTTAAAGGTCTGCATGCTGTATGGGGGGAATTGTCTAGGTATAGGTACTGGTAGCTCGAGAAACTGTAGAGTCACTGAGTTGATAATTTGGCCTAGGAAAGACTGCTGTGATGATGGGGAAGGGACTGCATATCACTAGAGCAGGTATCTTTGGGTGGGTGGTTGGGTGTACAGGGTGTGGTGCGGCCATGGTACTGGACTGGGCTTGGAAGTTTGGGGGATGCCCAGTGTGTTACCAGCTGGCACAGCTTAGGGAGGAGGTAAAGGGGATCCAAAGACAGCTGGGGGGTAGGATTGGAGAGGTAGGAGGCAAGCGGTCACCTACATGGAAGCATGAAGTGCTGGGGCCTCCTAAGCTGGGGGAGGAGTGAAGAGTGGTGCTCACACTAGCAGAGGAGGGAAGGGGGGTACACAGAGGGCTCTCAGGGACCCTGGCAGATGGGGCCCAAAAGGTGGAAATTTCCACAGCAGTAGGCAAGAGTCTGGGGGTGTCCAAAGGAAACCGAGAGAGGTGGCAGGGACAAAGGGGGCACTGGGGGATGGGCTAAGGCTCACAAATAATTTTAATCCTCTACATCCATGGGTAGAAGAGGGGTGTGTGGGGAGGAGGAAGAGGATGCTGCTACTGATGTAGCTGGGGCAGGGACGGATACAACAGGTGTAGAGGGCAAGTTTCAAGGGCACAATAGATGCAGTCCCGGACAGGATTGGGGAAGAGGGGTAGGAGGGGAAAAGGAAAAGGAGGATCAGGGGAACAAGGAGTAGGCTGATGGTATGGAACAGGGGAGCACGACAGGCAGGAAGGCGCAGGACGTAAATGGGATGATAGTGAGCAGAAAGCCAAATAGGCAAACTGATAGGATGGATGGATGGATTAGTAAGGAGTGGGGAAAGAGATACAGAGAAAGATACTCAGGTGGGGGGGATAAAGAAGGCCAGGACACTGGTAGAGAAGGTGACCAGGGACAATAGTGAAGGGGCTACCTTCAACACCCAGATTGTGGGAGGTGCGAGGAGCCAGTTGAGGGGAGAATCCGGACGAAGGGATGAGGAGGGGCATGGAAGGAGGGGGAACCTGAGGGGTGAACAAGAAGGTAAGGGAGAAGTTAGAGTACTGCTATTGGGGGACTCCATGATCAGAGGCATACAGTGAGAGGGGCAGGAGGAGGGTAAAAGCTGTCTGATCAGAACCAAATGCCACCCAGGCCTGACAGTGCACAAGGCCAAACATGAATTGTATTCACTGGCAAGGGAATGCAGGGGGACCCCGGACATTCTGGTGCACTTGGGGACAAATGACATAAGTGGTAATAGTGAACTAGAAATTCAGGCAAGGTTCCGGGAGTTGGCCAGGGTATGCCTTTCCATAGGCTGTCTGATCTCCTTTTCAGAAATCCTGCTGGTGCCAAGGGCTAGTGGGGAAAACAAGATGAAGATTAGAGAGATAAATCAGTGGCTTAGGGAGTGGTGTGGGGAATTGGGGTATGCCCTGGTGGGGGACTGGGGGGAGACCTGGAAGGATAAGGGGCTGTATGCTAGGGACAGGCTCCACCTTAATTAGGAGCGGAAGGAAATCCTAAAGCTCAAACTAGCTGGGTTCATCAGTGAAAAGTGGGGTTTAAACTTGTGAAGGGGGGAGGGATATAAAAAGGAGCAGTGCCAGCAGATACGACAAATGAGGGACATGGTCTCCACTCCTCTAGGGGGCTAGGGAGATATGGAACTGGGTCACCAGGTAGGGTGCAGTAGCTGAGAAATGGGAGCTCAAGGGGGAGAAAGGAGAGGAGGGAAAAGAGGTGGAGAGTCGTCCTGATAAATGCAAGGAGCTTACGAAATAAAATGCCTGAGCTCCAGGCACTGCTAGTTGAGGGGGAGGTAGATGTGGCAGCAGTTACTGAGACCTGGGCCACTCAAGGGCATGAATGGGACCTAAATCTGGAGGGCTACACTATGTTCAGAAAAGACAGGGGAGAGGGAAGGGGTGACGGTGTAGCACTGTTAGTCAGACATGGTGTGGATGTTGGCAGGGTAGAGGAGCAGAGGGGAATGTGGAGGCTATTTGGGTCACCTTGCTGACACAGGGGGGTAAGAAAGTAAAGGTCGGAGTGGTATACAGACCACCAGCACTGGCGGGGGTCCTGGAAGAAAATTTGGTGGCAAATCTTGAGGGACACTGTAAATTAGGAAAGGGAAGGGTAATAATAATGGGTGACCTCAACATGCCAGGAACAGACTGGGGAACTATGACATCACCAGTGGCCAGAGAGCAGAGGCTGCTCAATGTCTTCCAGGATGCGTTTCTGACACAACAGGTGGGTGAGCCAACTAGGGAGGCCCAGACACTGGACGTGGTCCTGGCAGACAGTGATCAGATTAGTGGCCTAGAGGTGAGGGACCCACTGGCTGGGAATGATCAGGCCACAGTCTGGTTCTTCCTGGATCCGGCGGGGGAGGAAAGTCGAACAAGGACAGTAGTAACAGACTTTAGAGGTGCAGACTTCAGAGAGATGGGAAGGATCCTTAAAGATCATCTAGACAGGATAAGGCTGGATATGGATGCTGACAGCAGGTGGGGGATCATTAGGAGGGGAATACAGGAGGTTACCAGATCCTGCGCAAGGGAAAGGCGTAAGTTCAATAAGGCCATAAAATCCTGCTGGTGGACCCAGGAGGTACAGGAGGTGGTGAGGGAAAAGAAGGCGGACTATAGGCACTTCAAATGGTCAAGGATTGAAAGGGATCAGGAGGAATATGAGCTGACAGCAAAGAGAATCACCAGGGTGGTGAGAGCAGCTAAGGCAAAAAAGGAGCAGTCCTTGGCCAGTGGTATCCAGAGGGGAGACACGGGGTTCTTTAGATACATAGGGGGAAAAAGGAAAGTAAAGGGGCAGATCAGCAAGATAAGGGTAGGGGATGGTTGGGGATAGGAGGTGGAGGAACAGGCAGAAGTCCTAAATGAGTACTTTGCCTCAGTTTATACCATGGGGGATGGAGGGGCTAGGTCTTGCGAGGGGAGCAGGGGCAAACCAGAGCAAGGTGTGAGACCAGTAGAGACCAAGGGCCCTGATGGGTCTGGAGAAAGGTGGTAGCCCAGCAGTGCATGGTGAAACGGGGAAGAATGAGGCTGAAATCCCAGTAGAGAGAGAGAGTAAGGGAAGCCTTCAGGTCCCTTGAGATGGAGAAAGCACCTGGGCCACATGAGATACATCCCAGGGTGCTGAGGGAACTAGCAGATGTCCTGGAAGTCCCTCTAGTGGAGCTTTTCAACATCTCTCTGAGGACTGGGTAGGTGCCCCAAGACTGGAGGGTGGCCCATGTTGTGCCGATCCATAATCTCCTGACTGATAGTCTTTGGCTTAAAATGTTCCTATCCAAACAGGATTTTATTATCCTTGGGACATGTTATGTTCCCCCAAATTCATCTAGGTTAATTATGGGTGCCATTCTTTCCGAATTTGAAATAGCTACTCAAATGGGTTATGTTATTATTACAGGGGATTTCAATCTCCCAGATATAAATTGGCAGTCATTCACAACATCTAGCAGTATTAGTAATACATTTTTGTCCACTTGTTTGAATTGGACTTACAGCAATGGATAACTTCTGCAACCCGAGGTAATAATATATTAGATCTTGTTCTGAGTAGTAATGCCTTAGATATTAGGGATGTCATATTTCATCACCAATTGGCAGCAGTGATCATAATTCTATTTTATTTAACTTGCAGAGACATATTGTCTTTAGTACTAATTCTTTGATTATATACCTGTACGACAAAGCTGATCTTCACAGTATCAATCTATACTTTGAAAAATAAACTGGTTATCTTTTTTGATAACCAGTCCTTCTATCAAAGTTGGGTACTTTTCAAATCACTTATTTTGACTCTTCGTGATACTTATATTCCATCAAAAATAAGAATTCTAATGGAAAACAGACTCCTAGATGGATGAATAAAAACATAAAATGTTTAATAAATATAAAAAATAAAAAACATCGTAACTACCTAAAGAATAGGACAACTTCTAATTGGGAATCCTATTTAAAATCAAGTAGGAAGTGTAAATTAGTCATCCGTAGGGCCAAATCTAGATGGGAAATGAAATTGGCAACAACAGCTAGTAAGTCTAATTCCAAACAATTTTACTCTTATATAAACTCCCTCAGGAAAAGTCCAAGTGTGGTGGGGCCTCTTACAACAGAAAACATATTTATCCATGAGCCGAAAGCCACGGCTGATGTATTTAATAATGAATTTTGTAAAGTTTTCTCTGCGTCAGAAGTTCAATCACCTGTACCTATGATTTCACCATCAGATACTTTTATCACATTCTCAGTTGAGTCTATTCTTAAAAAACTACACTTACTAAAAGGTAAATTTTGTTCAGGCCCAGACAATATAGCAGGGCATTTACTTTACCTATTATCTAAACATATTGCCTTTCCACTCAAACTTTTATTCGACCTTTTTTTTTACAATATAATTTTAACCCTTGTGAATGGAAAGAGGTGTTTGTGGTACCAATACATAAGAAGGGATCAAAACATCTATGGGAAAATTATCGGTCAATTAGTTTGACTTCATCCATATGTAAGGTGTTAGAAAGTCTACTAAAGGATATTATTGCCCCTATTATTGATGCATCTGATTTGGAACAACATGGCTTTAAGAAGGGTAGAAGCTGTCTGACAAATTTGCTCTGCTTTTATGAACATTTTAGTTCTTGTTTGGATAACCGGTTAGCCTGTGACATTGTCTTTATTGATTTTAGTAAAGCTTTTGACACCATGCCACACTGGGCTCTAATTCAAAAGCTCACAGGTCTTGGTATTAATAGTCATATAATTACATGGATTCATAATTGGCTTTCAAAAAGAACTCAAAAGGTGATGATTAATGGGGCATTTTCTAACTCTGGTAAAGTTTTAAGTGGTGTTCCACAAGGCTCTGTTCTCGGCCCCTGTCTTTTTTCAGGCTTTTATATCTGATTTAACTAATTCCTGCCTTTCATTTACAATTAAATATGCAGATGATGTGAAGATCAGAGGACCATGTTCTAATTTAGACCAAATATCTTGTATTCAGCATGATCTTGATATTATTAGTACCTGGGTTAATAAATGGGGCATGAAGTTAAACTCTACAAAATGCAAAGTAATGCATTTGGGTTCTAATAATTTAAATTTCCAGTATATTCTGGACGATTTACCATTGTGTGCCACTAATGATGAGAAGGATTTGGGTATAAACATTTCAGATGACATAACATATTCCAAGCATATGCATTCGGTTATTAGTACATCTAATAAAATTATTTGGTCTATTTTGCGTAGTATTAGATCTCGAGATCAGGAGGTGTTGTTACCTCTATTCAGGTCCTATGTCCGTCCCCATCTTGAATATGCTTCACAGTTGTGGTGTCCTTTTAAAAAATCAGATAGTTACTCTCTTGAAAGGGTTCAGCGAAAATACACTAAAAAAATATCTGGTCTCGAATCCTCATCTTATGAGTTTAGGTTGGATACATTGAAACTAATGCCTCTTACTATCAGATGAATTAGAGGTGACCTTCTCCTCCTATATGACATTATTCATGACCCCTATATCATGACTGAGTTAGGATTTTCTTTTAAGTCATCAATACATAATACTAGAGGTCATGTCCTCCAGTTAACTGGTAAATCTTTTAAACATAATAATCGTAAGTTTTTCTTTTCTGTAAGAACTTGGGTCTTGGAATAGACTTCCATCTGATGTAGTAACAAGTAATACTAAAGAGATTTTTAAACATCGTCTCGACACACTAATTATGTCTGGGTATGACTTGACATTCTACTCTATGGCCTAACATAGGAGCATTATGGGCTTTGGCCTACTAGCTCTTTCTTCTAACCTTAGTGTGAACCTTAGTATGAAGAGAGGAGGTGGGAAATTGCAGGCCCGTTAGCCTGACATCGGTGGTCAGCAAGGTGATGGAGGGTATTGTCAAGGAAAGGCTAGGAGGGTTATTGGAGCAAACTGGGGGCTTGGACAATAGGCAGCATGGCTTTGTCATGGGAAAATCATGCCAGACAAATCTTGTTGAATTTTATGACTGGGTGATGAGGGCCCTGGACCAGGGTAGCCCAGTGGATGTCCTCTTTCTGGATTTTAGCAAGGCGTTTGATTTGGTACCCCACAGTGGCCTGCTGGCTAAGCTGAAGGAAATGGGGGTATGGAGACAGTTGCTAAGATGGATAGGAAATTGGCTCTCTGTGTACTCAGAAGGTGGTGGTTGGAGGGTTAGCCTCATCCCCAAAGTGAGTTACTAGTGGGGTTCCCCAGGGGTCAGTGCTGGGACCGCTCCTGTTCAATGCCTATATCTCAGACATCAGGAGGGGGATCAGGAGTGAGAAGAATCTCTTTGCAGATGACTCAAAGCTAGGTGCAGTGATGGATGGGGAGGCGGGGAAGGTGGCCTTGCAGGAGGACCTGGAGGCTCTGGAAAGGTGGTCAGGAAAATGGAAACTAAAATTCAATGCAGGGAAGTGCAAGGTTCTGCACCTGGGAGTCAGAAATCCAGGCAGGGGTATACCCTGGGAGGAGACATGATTCAAGTTAGGGAGAGTGAGAGGGTCCTGGGGGTAGTGGTAGATGTCAAAATGAACAACTCAGAGACCTGTAGGAGGGCAGCAGCAAAGGCAAATAGGATGCTGGGATGCATCGCCAGGGAGATTACCTCCAGAAAAATGGAAGTGATCCTTCCACTGTACAACTGCTTGGTTAGGCCACACCTCGAATGTTGTGTACAATTTTGGAGACCACATTTAAAGAGGGACATTACATTCCTAGAGATGGTCCAAAGGAGGGCAACCAAAATGATCTGGGGCCTGGGGGAGAGGACCTATGTGGAGAGGCCTAAGGAGCTCAACATGTACACCCTGGAGGAGAGGAGGGACAGGGGGACATGATAGAGGTCTTTAAGTACATGAAAGAGATCAATAAAGGAGGCCCAGTCAGGGTGCTCCAAAGGAAGGAGGGTGGGGCAACAAGAGGTCATGGGTGTAAGCTGGAAGGGGGCAGGTTCAGAGGGGAGGAGAGGAGGAGATGTTATTTCACTGAAAGGGTGGTAGAGCCATGGAATGCACTGCCCAAGGAGCTGGTAGAGATGGAGACTGTGGACAGGTTTAAGAGGGGATGGGACAGGTACAGGGGGATGATAAATCTGACCAGGCACAATACAGATGGAACATCTGGGACTGGGGACAGTATAACCCAAGGAGGAGGGGGGGGGCACCAAAATCTGCCCTCAGTGCGGGTGCTGAAAATCGAGCAGACTCGAGAGACTGTTAGGCCTATTCTGCTGGCATTTTAGTATGTTAGTATGTTAGTATACCATGACAGTTCCTGGAACTTAAAGTACTGTATTTTTCTCCTGAAGTGTAAAGTTTATTACAGTGACAGTTTCTCCCATCTCCTGAAAGTTTAGGACACCTGTTTCACTGTTATCAGCTTACAATGAACTTCCATCCTTTTGAAATGTAATTTCAGGTTCCTGTCAAGTAAGCCTTTCCCAGACCCTAGAATACACATCCTCTGCATGTAACCCTTTTAATAAAAAAAAAATGGGCATCTTCCTGTCAAATCTTATCCTGCCCTCTTTGAGAATTTAAATATAACCAAATTCACAGAAAAAATATAACAGCAATATGTCTGCAATATTACTGGTGTGGCCAGCTCACCACAACCAGCACAACACCAGTGGGACCATGGGCAAACTAGAAGGACCATTGGCCTTTTTTTGCCATCATTGTCTGTGTATCTATGTAACATTATACCAAAATGTTTAATTCATTTATAGTGGATGTGGCCACAGAGCAGTTATTTTTAAAATTTTTAGAACCACATATCTCAGTTCAGGAATTAAATACAATAAAACGATAAATGCATTATTGATGTTTTTTATCAGAAATACATTATTACTACTACTACAAAAACATACAATGATTTTTTTTCCCAGTAACAAATGCTTCCATTGTTAGTATATTTACCAGTAAAAAAATGTTTTTACAAATGTCCATTTCTCTTTAAATATAAAGAGCAACTGTTTAAAGTTTGATTTATTATGAGATCCACCATTGAGTCTATAAACATCTGTTCCTCCAGCACCTGTTCCCATCTTTAGCTGTGTGATTTGGCATCATGCGAGGGGAATAGGTGCTAATAGTACAAGGGGCAGCAAGGCATCTTTCAGATGAGATGTTAAACCGAGGTCCCATCTGCCTGTTCAGGTGGATGTTAAAGATCCCATGGCACTTCTCAAAAAGAGTAGGGGAATTTCCCCTGTGCCCTGGCCAAATTTCCCCCCATTCACTAAAAATACCACCAACTGCTTAATCTGGTTCAAGGTCAGCTGGCATTCATCTGTATCCCCCTCCCACGTGTCGTACCAAGAAAATAGGCAAGAATTTGTCTACTACACTTACCTGGTCAACAAGAACTAAATAATAATAATCTGGTGATCAGCTTTTGTTGCACACAAAGCATAAATACTGTACTTTGATGTTTAAAATGTGTTGCATACTGTTACATGTCATTACAAATACTGTAGCATGCATGACAGCTAAACAATGACTGCTGGTCCCATCACATCAGTACAGCTAGCGCCCCCCCCCCCCCAATCAACAGAGAGCTGCTTTCCCATAAATGTGTTACAGTAGCTTTAGTACATTTAAAAGAAAAGCATTATACAAAGAAAATCATGTACAAGAATTTCGAGGAAACATAAACAGAGAAACACTGAAAATGATAACCTTTATTGAGCTTTGGCTGCCGAAGGAAAGAGCACTGAAACTTTTTTGAAGGAGCCTCCAGTGTCACACTGGCTGCATCTTGGCCTTACAAGCAAAGGATCAGAGGTTTGATTTCAGGTAAAAGCACTTTGATCTGAAAAAAAGGTGTACAAGAAGAAAAATGTTGTTTCTTCTCTCACTATGCTTACACTTTACGCATCTAGCTCCATGGAGACAGATGCCCAGGAGATAGATCCTTATTCTAATGATGAAATTTAGAATCATGTTTCAAACTCTACATCCACGCTCCACTGTAGCAGTTGGTCAGATTTGTTTCTATAGCTAGGGTGGAGTACTGGCTAGTAAAACTAGCTAAAAGGCTACCAAACATTTCTACAAATTTTAACCAAAACATTTTTGAAAAACACCAATCAAACTGAAGGAAACTTGTAAACATATGAATCACCAAAATGGTTGGCAACCTTAATGAAAAGAAGTGATTCTTGTGTAAACCTGTTTTCTGGTTCTGGAAGGGGAGGCAGGGTTACGGAGTGTAAACATAGTGAGAGATCCCTGAGAAGAAACAACATTACTGTGGTGAGTAATTTTTTTTCTTCTAACCCCAGGAATCCCTCACTTAATGTTTAAACTGTATGCAGACTCTATAGCAGTACCTTTGGAGGCTGGGTCCAGAACCTAGGAAAAAGGTTCTGCAAGACAGCAGTTCCAAAGCTGGAATTCCTTCTGGACTGTATCTCCAGACAGTAGTGCTTTGTGATGGTGTGCACTTTTTTCCAGGCAACCACTTTGCAAATGTCTAACAATTGGGATGCCCCTTGTGGACGCCACCAAGGCAGAGGTACCCTTTGTGGAGTGTACCCTTAAATCTCTGGGTGGCACTTTTCCAGCTTTTTCATAGCATAACTGAATGCAAGAGACTACCCAGTGAGAGACAGTCCTCTTTGTAGCTGGTTTGCCTTTGCCATGCCAACCCCACCATAGGTAACAAAAAGATGAGTGTGTTGGGACCTGACATCTTTTATTCAGTCTATGTAAATACACAGTTCTTGTTTCGAGTCAAAGCTGTGCAACTTTTGTTCACCTGGACTGTAGTATTCCGGATAGAGCACAGGAAGGGCTACTTACCGGTTCAGGTGGAATTCAGACGTCACTTTGGATATAAATTTCCTATTGGTTCTAAAGACAACCTTATCCTTGTGACGGATTAAGTAATTTCACTCTGTGCAGAGGGCTTACAAGTCACTTATCCTCCTAGCATAGATTACAGCAATCCAAAATATGGTTTTCCATGTGATATACTTCAGATCAGCAGTGTCCATAGGCTAGAATGGAGCCTCCATAAGCTGGGCAAGGCAGACATTAAGATCCCATGGTGGGACAGGATACCATACTGGTTGGTACAAGTGACTGAGGCCTTTAAAAAACCTTTTGAAGATGGATTGTGAGACCAGTGGTTTTTCCTTTGCCTGCTCATATGTAAACTGGCACTGCTGCTAAGTCACCTTTAGTGTTGAAGGCCTTAGACCTTAGGCCTAGGGACTGCAGGTGTACTAGGTATTCTAGGACTATAGACAACCCTGTCTTTTCTGGGACTATCTTCCTGGAAGCTCACCAGTATGACAATCTCTTCCACTTAGAGGAATGTTTTCCTGGTTGCTGATTTGCTAGAAACTTTAAGCACCTTCAGGATGTCCTCTCTGCAATCCTGTCCAGAGTATTCTAACTCTTCAAGAACCATGCCCTCAGACGTAATGTCCTAGAGCTTGGGAATGTTATCCTGCCTTGAGATAGAGTCAATATATTGTGACTTAGTGGCAGGCTGATTGGAGTTTTGCTGGACAGGACCAGGAGCATTAAGTACCAGTCTGGGGCTATTATCACCTGGAGTACTGCGTACAGTTCTGGAGGCCGCACCTTAGGAAAGACATCGATAGGATTGAGACGGTGCAAAGGAGAGCCACAAAAATTATTCAGGGTCTGCATCAAATGGCATATGAGGACAGGCTGAGGGAGCTCAACATGTACCCCCTGGAGCAGATGAGGGAAAGGGGGAACATGACTGAGACATTCAAGTATATCAAGGGTATAAATAAGGTATGGGTACAAGAGCTCCTTCTGGAGAAAAAAAGCATCAGAACTAGAGGACACAATATGAGTTAAAGATAAAGGGTCGGAGGTTGGAGTGGTGCTGGAGGAGATCAGGACTGATGGAGGACAAATTGGCTAAGAGGTCACATTATTGTGACTATTAGGGGCAATCTCCCAAAAGGAGGCAGATTTTTTGTCAAGGGAGATTGCTGCGGCTCTTCCGCATGGTGGATGGGCTATTATATCCAGCCTGTCTCCATGCGGGAGCAGCATGTTGTAACACAAGGTGCAAAGAGTTTGCTCTGTTCTTTGCTGACAAAGTGTCCTCTATTAGGGCCAAGACCTCTTCCACTGTCGCTCAAAGGGCTTGTGGAGTTTGACCTGAGGCGTGCCAGGGCATCCCTTTTGTATGGGCTGAGTTCGATTCAGTTGGAGTGGAGGAGGTGGCTGACATAGTCTTGAGGCTGCGACCAACATATTGTGATCTTGACCCAGGCCCAACCCGACTTTTGGTTGGATGTGTGGACCTGATAGAATCTTTGGTTCCTGGGATTGTCCACAGTTCCTTTGATAGTGGGGTCTTTCCTATGGCATTGAAGGAGGCCTTGGTTAGACTCCTACTGAAGAAATCCTCATTGGACCTGGAGTGTCTCAGCATCTATAGACCAGTCTCTAACCTCCCATTTTTAAGGAGGGTTATAGAGAAAGTGGTGGCCATCCAGCTCGAGATGCATATGGCCTCCTCCACCACATATGAGTGTTTCCAGTCTGGGTTTAGATCTGGGCATAACACAGAAACCACACTGGTGAAGGTGCTACATGATCTCCTAATGGCAAGAGATAGGGGAGAGTGTACCATCTTAGTCCTCCTCAATCCCTCGGTGCCGTTTGACACAGTGGACCATGAGGTGCTGCTGGACCAACTGTGGAACTGGTGTGGACTAACTGGAACTGTCATCTCCTGGTTTAGGTCCTTCCTCATGGATAGAGTGTAAAGTGTGACGATGGGATTAGCCTCATCTAGCCCGATGCCTCTATGCTGTGGAGTTCCACAGGGGTCGGTCCTGTCACCCTTGTTGTTCACGGTGTATATGCTGCCATTGGAAGACATTATCAGTTGGTATGGGCTGGGTTTTCATTGTTACGCTGATGATACCCAATTATACTTGTTCTGCGCACCTGCTATCTGTCAGAAGGTGGTGGTACTGTCTGTGTGTTTTTTTGCTGTACTCTACAACCAGCAGCCAGTGGGCAGCAGCAGGCACCCAGGCAGCCCAGAGATCTTAGTGTGTGTCTGTGTGTCAAGTGTGTCATTTACTTGTGATTATTTTGTTCAGTACATGATCAGATTATTCTACAGTATGTGACAGTGACAGCGAAATGAGTGATAACAGAGAACAGTTCTGCAGACTACTACTACTACTGGTCATTGTCAGGGCACTGTTGTTAATTTGGGCAGTGAGGAACCAACAGGAGCTCGACAGCAGTTCCATCATCCACCTCCTGACACTGCTATATCTCCAGTGGTCATTGTTGTGGTAAATTACATGCTATGGATTCCTCTAGCAACCACCATTATCTAAGTGAGTGTGCTAAGAGAAAGCTGAAAAAAGAAAGGGAGTGGCTTTGTTAGGGAAGAATCCCAAAAATAAACCAATTCTTCAAGGAGACAGAAAACTCTGAGAAGGTTCAAGTCCCAGCTGAGGCACGTACTTCTTTCTCACCTCTGTTTGCATGTGTTCCATAAATATGCACACCACACTGCTATGTGATTGTTACAAGTAAATATTAGTGTTGCCATTGGGTTGTGTATTTGAAAAAGAGTAATGTGCTCGGGGACACCCAGGGTCCAGTTTTCTCAGTGGACAGCTGATTAGCGCAATCGGAACGGTATTCCTGGTGGCCTGGGTTCAAGTCCCAGCCAAAGCACTTACTTCTTTCTCACCTCTGATTGTATAAGAACTCTGAGAAGCAATAATTATTTGATGATGTCAGCTGCAAGGAGGTATTGTAGAAGTTAACATGCCTACTAGTAGTCCAGATGTACAAGATGTAGACGGGGTGGTGGCACTGGCTACAGATGACCCTCAGGAAGAGGATTGTGACTCAGGGTTGGGCTCGAATGAAGGCAAGAAAAATATTATTGAAGCAGATCGATTTACCAGTGATCCTGCATTGCGGAGTAACACTGATGATAGTTTCAGGAGTTTTTGGATTGCTAAGAGTTCAGCTGTTTGTCAGAATAAAAACGTACCAGATTTTCTGCTTCTGCTCAGGTGATTGCGGGAAAACTCAGATGCTATCCAGAGATCTGTTTTCATGTCGGCTGCACAATGGTGAAGTGATAATGCAAAATGGCTTATTTACTTGCCATCTGCTGGAAATGTCTACTGCTTTGCCTGCAAACTTTAATCAACAAGATTGCATGCCTTTACTGAAGGGTCAGCGACTGGAAACACCCCAAGTGCATTTCTGAACATGAAAAAAGCATGGAACACCGAAACTGTATGCTAGCGTGGATAGGGCATGTAAAGACGACAGGTACAGTAGATTCAGATCTAGCTTGCAGTTTTAGTCAGAATGCCAATACTGGAGAGATGTTCTTAAATATGTTGTAGCAGTTATCAAGTTTTTAAGTGAGCGTGAACTTGCATTCTGTGGTGAGGATGAGCTGTTAGGGTCACCACATACCTGTAGTGGAAACTATTTGGGGATTTGGAGCTGATCGCTCAGCTTGATTCATTTTTGGTTGATCATATGGCTAAGTTTGGACACAAGGATAGAGGTAATACTGTACCTCCTGACTGTCAACAACTATTTGTGACTAATTCATTGATTTGATGGGGCAGAAAGTTAAAAACTCAATCACCAGAGAACTGCAACAAGTCAAGTATTTTTCAGTGATTGTCGATTCAACACCAGATCTGTCGCATGTGGATCAGTTGACTTTCGGATTCTGATTAGTCAATTTAGTTGGACACATTGTGGAATGATTCATTGTATTTGAGCCACTGGAGAACCATACAGGTGCAAGTCTGGCTGACACTGTGCTTCTTATAGTAAATAACTTGGGTTTGGACATCACTAACTGTCACGGGCAATCATATGATAATGCCAGCAATATGTTGGGACGATACAATGGACTGCAGGCACACCTAATGCGAGTAAGCCCAATTATACACTATGTTCCATGTGCTGCACATTCATTGAACTTAGTGGGAGTCAACAGTGTTAACAACAGCTGCATCCATATAATTAAATTCTTTGAGTTTCTGCAGTCGCTATACATTTTCTGCTCAAAGTCAACATATCACTGGAAGCAATTTATTGGTAGCTCTGATGAAAACAAGAGATTTTTGACACTCAGAAGTCTCTCTGACATGAGATTGAGTAGCCATGCTGATTCTATGAGAGCTTTGTGTCAGAACTATGAAAGAATTTGGCAAGCCCTACAAAATCTGTCAGACAATATGAACCAGTCAGCTGAGACCCGACAAGAAGCGGCTTCCCTTCAGAGCAAAATGGAGCAGTTGGAAACAGCCTTCATGGCTCAATTTTGGAACACTGTGCTTCAGAGGTTTAAAATGACCAGCATGCAGCAATAGAAAATGGACATCGATCTTAATACAGCAGTTCACTTATTGCGTTCATTGGTATCATTTGTGGCTGCCCTGTGAGATCTATTTGAGAATTTTGAAAATGCTGCTAAGAAGACATGAAAGTCTGTTTCACAAAAATATCAAAGTGATCTCTGCTGTATTCAAAAGAGAAAAAAATCTGTAGATGAATTCGAAGAGCCTGACACCTTACTTGAAGGAAGCCAAAAATTTTGTAATGAGACATTCTGTCATAATTGACAAACTGTCAGCTTGTCTTCATCATCGACTGAATGCCTATAAGATGCTGTGTGGCTGCTTTGGAGTTCTGTCTCAGCTAAGCTCATTGGATGTCATCGACATTCGCAAGCTTGCTGCTGACCTTACTGCAGTTTACTCCCAGGACCTGGATAATCAGACATTTCCTGATGAGCTCCTACAGTTTAAATTCTTTGTACAAGATGAGCCAGCCAAGTCTCCTGCCAAATTGCTACAAGATTTAAGACACAATGGCCTTCAGTCAACATTCCCTAATGTGGACATTGCTCTAAGAATTTTCCTGACACTGCCAGTGACAAACTGCGAAGATGAACGCATGTTTTCAAAGATGGCAAGGATAAAAAATGAGCTGATATCAACAATGTATCAGCGTCATCTGAATGCTTTGTCTCTCATGGCCATCGAATCAGAGCTGGTACGAGAAATAGAGTTCGATGACCTCATCCGTGATTTTTCCTCCCTTAAAGCCCTGAAGAAACTGACCTTTTAAAAGGTAAGATTTACATTGTGTGTAATTTTTCCATATTTGGTGATTGTTGCCTGTCTTGTCTAGATATTTCTACATGATTGCAAGGAACTTTTGAGTAATGTTGGTTTTACTTTCTGATCTTGATCTCTTTTGGATTGTCAGTTGGGTGGCAATGTAAGCCTTGACGGTGACACCAGATCCGTTGGAAGGTCAAGCTTGTAAAAGACTGACATAACAGCTTTATGGCAGTGATGTATGGCAATTTGTATGTGCACCAATGTTGAAAATATTCTTTATTAAAATAGTTTGACAAAGGAGGTTGGCTTCTGTTGTGTATGTGTTTCATTCATTACTTCATGCAAAGATGTCATGCTCATGGTCTTGGTGATGCAGTTTAACTCAAAAGAACCAGATTACAAATTGACAAAGTTAATCTTTCGCGGTCAGCTTTATTACTACTCCTGAGTCCCAGGGCACAACTTACAAATATGTCACAGACTGTGACTGTCTGTGGCATATTTGTAAGTTGTGCCCTGAGACTCAGTACCAGTAGTGCTTCTAACCAGTCCAGTAAGCTGATGTTACTGCCTTGCCTATTATAGTCATCGCTTCACACCAAGTTGGATACTGAATTTCTCATCCCAGTTCGGCTTAGTGTGCCTTTCCTGGTTAAACAGTTTCCCCCTTTCAGGTCTAAAAAGGTCTTCTGTGTGCATGCTTCTAAGTTGTACTCCGTCTCTAAAATGCCATTGAATATTGCATGATTACAGTACATTTACACTGAGTGTCCATGGATGGACCATGATCAATGCCATCAATTATGGTCCATCCACGAACACTCAGTGTAAATGCGCTGTAATCATGCAATTTCAGACATTCTAACCTTCCTTTTCCCACTACAAGACAGGGCACTCAGAGTGCCTGGAAATCCTTACAAATGCATTTTTAGGCATTAAAACCATTTAACCAGCTGCCCTGTGGCACTAAGGGTTGAAGTGCTGGATGCCACACCTCGTGCCACACCAGCGACCCAGGTTCGGAAATGGACTCAGATGCCAGGGGTTGGTAGGGGAATAAGAGGATTGAGCATCTAGAAGACTGCCCTCTTCCCCTGGAGTGGGTTGGGGAATTTGCCTTACTCTGTAGCGGACCCTGGTGGAGGCCAGGAGCACTACAAGAGCAGCGCAGCAGGTGGGACTAAGAAAACCAGAGAAAAATGGCATCTTGAATGACCAGATGATGATCGCCCAGACCCTCACTGCCACAGAGCCTGCGGACAGCCATGCCCAACCTCAGAAGCACCCAGGGCCAAGAAAGGTAAGCCGCAAGGCACTTTCTCTCCGGAAGAAGAGAACCCATCCGATGAAGGCACATGTCAGGTTACCCTGGGTTGGCTGCAATGTGAGGCAGGGACAGGGGTTCCCAGGGGTGGTGAGTCAGTCCCTGGCAGCCCGAAGGAGAGGCCAGTCAGACATGGGGGGAAGTATAAATAGATAATGCAAAAAAATATGTAACCCCCTTGTTCCCAGGGGTTACTAGAATCCCACTTAGAATCAGTGGCAGGCAGGGAAGGCAGCTTGTGAGATGCTAGTTAAATGGGTTTCACACTGTCTCACTCTGTTTTCAGTTTCAGCTGAGCTGGAGTGATGATGGCACCATAGAATTCTCACAGCAGCATAAGCTACAATGGAATGCTATCTGCAGGGGTTAGCAGTAGAATGTTGGGGATTCAAGCCTGTATTTTTTTTCAAGAGAGAATCAAGAGGGTGGAGAGTGCTGCTGAGTGCAACTCCTCAGAGTCTAGCTTTGATATAGAGCTACTTTATAAAAAGGGGCTGTGTGTTCTCACCCTAGAGAGGAACACAGAAAACTTGTAGAAGGAAGTGGTAGAGACCATTCCTAGAAGTTGTTCCAGTGCCCCATCCCTGGAAGGATGGGGGGTGAATTCTAGGAATTTAGGGGCAATCCCCTGGTCCAGTCTGGAGAGGGAGAAGCTGCCTGAGAGTGGTCTTGTTTGTAAGTACCTGAGACATTTTGTGGGAAGAAGCCCTGGGGCACCTGCATGCCATAGTGAGATCTTCTCTGTTAAAGAGACTATGTTCACCCAGATAGAGTTTGAAGTAAAAGTGTTTGCCTATTGTGGGGTCAAAGAGAGACTTGCCAAGTACAGAACTTTTAAACTGTGTATGACTTAGAAGCAAGTGCAACAGTGGTGATCTACGGTAAAGACATAGCCACTTACAGTACTTTTAAAGTCAGAACACCTCCAGTGAAAAGTAGAATGTTAAATGTGTAAAATACTTTGAGAGAGCATCTACAAACAGTGTTTCAAAGAAAGGTGCTGTAACCAAATGAATGGCTGAGTATAGATTTGGGAGCAAAAGATGGGAGACCCCCCATCTGGAGTAACCAGGTTTACCTCTCTGGGTTCAGTTTGGGCACCTATGGTTTTCTCTCAGGCACTTGGCCAGTGTCTGAGGAAAGCACCCAGACATGGGATTGTGGATTTTCCCTGACAGCTGGAAAGTGCTCGTGGGTGGTTTAGGGAGCCACCATTCAACCACCATGCCATATGGAAAAGTGTCCTAGTACTCGCCGGGGTGTCATGTCAAGGAATAGAAGAGAAGTGTACCAGTTCAGGCCGTGTGTGCCCAGATCCGTTCAGAACCTGAGGGTTCATAGTGAAGAAGTGCACTCTGTACCTCAGTAATCTGCATTACCAGCGAGTGTAGCCCTGTGGGGGTCCATCTTTGCTTTGTTATTCTCTGTGTTACGTGAATAAAAGCCACACTCTAGAATCCTAACCTGGTTTGGACATTACAGTTATTGCTTGTAAGTTGAAAGAGGCTGGTAGCACCCGTTGCATATGAACACTTGAAACAAATACCAGACGAACACAGACTATTAGTAAGTGCGGTCTTGTTGATATAAAAGCATCAAATGCATAAACTGGCAAAAATTAAACAACTAACGTTTCTCCTAGCGTGCTGCCAGGCTTAATTTGATGAAGCCTGGCAGCATGCTAGGAGAAACTTTAGTTGTTTAATTTTTGCCAATTTATGCATTTGATGCTTTTTTATCAGCAAGACCACACTTACTAATAGTCTGTGTTCGTCTGGTATTTGTTTCAAGTGTTCATATGCAACGGGTGCTACCAGCCTCTTTCAACTTACTTTCAGTTAATGCATACAGCACCATTGCCTGGTGTCCTGGTGCTCAGTTCCTTCTGCTGTTCTTGCAGTTATTGCTTCCAGTGTCCAGATTTACTTGGGTGCCACTGACCAGAGGCACAAACCTAGCATAATGCTGAGCAAACATTTTCTCCCAGGGACCCAGGTTGATGGCCATGCTAAATGGTCCCCCCAGGTGTGAGCCAGGTAGTTGCCACACTTGGTTTGCCTGTCTGAAGGATGGCAGGCTCAGTAGTAGAAGTAAAGGGTCCACAGAGTTTTTCAAGATATTTGTAGTGACTACCCCCACCCCCCTCGGTGGCACCTAGATGTGAGAGGAGCAACCCTGCTGGTAGAAAAAAAAAGGGGAGCCGGTGGGGGGAGGTTACAAATATATATATTTAGCCTTCTGGGGCCTAGGTGGTCCCTGAATCCCCAGCCTATTACTGAAGTCACAAGGGGGCCATTATTTCACATAGCCCAGGGGCCCCATTACTTGTTAAGCCAGCCCTGACCTTGAGAATAGACCCTTGCCTCACTGAGAGCCAGGGACCTTTTCCAGCTTTTGCAATCAGCAATTGTTTTACTTCCAATTCCAGCAGAACTTTTTCAATGGCAGAGTGAGCTGGAAAGCTTTTGTATTTCTGCAGTTTTTGAAATCTTTTGATCTGCAGGGCCAAACCCCACCCTACTACCTCCTGAACCAATTTGTCTGCGGCAATATTTACCCATTCCTGGAAGTAATGGGCCAGTCTCTCCCCCCACCCCAACCCCGGCAATGAATGGGAGACGTGGGCAGAATTGTCAGAGGTTTTGCTTGGGTTGTGGTGCTGCAGCAGCACACTTGGATCCCCTTCTGCCCTTTCTCCTGCTCCTATAGTAGCCTCTTTGTGGCTGGTACTCATAAGGGGCCTTCAGAATATAGGCTCTTGGGAAGCATCCCCTGCTTCTGCCTCTCCTTTCATAAGGCTTGTAGGAGGTGGTGGCCTTTTCCTTCTCATTGTTACTTTTTGTAAGTGGTTTTGTATTCATCCACTTTTTTCACATATGCATCTATTTTGTCATCCAAAAGTTTTCCTCAAAGGAGAAATCCATAGCTTTGATCCGAGTGTCCTGGAAAAAGATGGTAGTCCTTTGCCTGGAAAAGTCTACTTAAGGACACTGCATGGGCTAAAACTCTAGCTGCTGCAGTGTCATTAGTGTCCACAGTAGTGTGGAAATAGCATTTTGTGGCATCTAGGACTGTTCATGCTGTGGCAATTAAGTCCTGTGCCAGCTCACCATCTGCTTTATCAACAAATGCCAAAATTGTATTCTACAATGCTTTCTGGTACTGTACTATATGTGCTAAATACGCTGCTTCCATGTTGAGTTAGGAAGCCGATGTATAAACCTTTCTGGCCATAGCATGCAATTTTTTGGAGTCCTTTTCAGAGGGCTGCACAGACTGTGAGACTTTTACCCTTTTACAAGCCATAGCCTGGACTACCCGTTGATGATCAGAGTGGACATGTAGGTATTCCACTTTTCAATTTTCCTGTCAATGAGTTCAGCTGAAGTAGGTGCAGACATGATTTCTGATATGACTTTCTGAAGTGATTTATGTATAGGGACCTGCAACCTCCTTGCAGGTGTTACCGCAACCATTATATCCATAATTCATCATCCTCTTCATCCTTCTCAGTTTCTTGTGGGGGGTGTTGAGTGTAACAACCATTTGTCTGACAAATGAGGAAAAACATAGTCCTTGTTATGTTCTGGAGGAGAGTCAAAGTCTCGTTCAGGTGCACCCTGTGATTCTATGGGGTCATCTTAGAATGTGTCAACATAAAAGGACTGGTAGGCCCATCTAGTCTGCCCTATTTTCCTTGCCTATTACTACACCCATGACCCTATTTGGTCACAGGTGTCCCTCCCCCCCCCCTTACCTCTGCTTATTATACCCATGTACCTATCCCACACACGTCTGAAGCTCCCCACTGTCTTCGCTCCCACCACGTCTTCTAGCAGGCTGTTCCAGGCAGCCACCACCCTTTCTGTGAAAAAGTACAGTACTTCTTCATATCCCTCTTCATAACATGCCACTGTATTTTGGTGCTCCTCCTCCTATGAAAGAGACTCCACTCCTTCACCCTGCTCACCCCTGTGAGATACAGGTACTTATAGGTTTCAATTATGTCCCCTCTCACTCTCCTCTCCTCCAGGTAGTACATGGGAGTACACGGAAGTTTAAAGTTTAAACTGCATTTTAGGTTGTTAATCTGCATCTAAAGTTTTGAACTGCATTTTAAGTTTTTAAAAGTGTTAAACTGCATCTTTTGTGCTAAAATCTGTAAGTTTAAACTGCTCTGGGATTTGATTCCAGCCAGCCCAACTTCGCTAACTTAGCTTTTGCTGTTAGCCTTCATTTGTATTTTATTTTTACTTTTTATTTCTTTGTCCCTTGCCGCACCTCTGCTGGCTCCGTTCTCCCCCCACCCTCAGCACCCCGCCCCTGCCTTTGTCTAAATTCCCATTCCCGATTTAATCCATTACTAATCTCTAACCCCCCTTCCCTCCAGGTTCCAGCTAAGCCCACTTGGGCTGATTCCAACTCAAACTGCCACCACGGTTTGGACACTGCAGGAAGCCTCCTCAGAGCCACTGATTCAGGTTCACGCTCTCTGAGCGCCAAGATTCCCAGCTGAATTTTCTACTGCCCACCCACCACCACCCCCGGCACTTTTTAAAAAGACTTCAATTCCACCCCTCTAGTCCTTCTCCTTTCTCATTGGCTATCTCTCAGTTTCCAATTGCTGCTGACACTACCCCCTGTACCATCTCCTCTCCGATCCCTGCTGTGGCAGTAAAACCCAATTACTCCATGTCTTGTTCTGTCATACATGGGTCTTCTACTTTTCTGATACCTGCAGTGACCCTTGAATCTTCTCCTTCCCTGACCTCTGCAGTATGAGCAGCATCAGTGCCTCATTCCATACTTCAGACTCCTGAACTCAACCCTGCTCCGCGCCTCAGCCTAAACTCCTGAGGGATTGCTTCATCCTCAGTATGTCCTCAGGTGCCCATCATTCTCCCTCTACTTAGTGATTAAACTATGGCACTTTTTTCCGCCCATATTCGTACCAATACCATTGGCCAGCAACGTACTGCCACACTGGGTCCTCCTGCTAGGAACTGTCCTCCTTCGGACAAATTTATCATTCAAAACTGGGATCCACACCCCTCTTCTAAGCACCATATCCACCTCAGCAGCATGCCGCTACTCCATCACAGATGCCCTGGGGATTTCAGACACCAGCTCAAATTCCAAACCTTGAAATGATATCTTGTTTACTATAGTCATCCCACTCTGAACTGCCCTATTTTCCTCCCTTGCTCCTCTTCACCTCAACTCCCCCACAATGCTCCCCACCTCCTCTCCCCATAAAAAGGGTTGGCGTCTGGTCCTTAAACTATTATTCAGCACCCTTAAGAAACTTCTGCTCTTACTGTTACTTTGCTCAGGAAATGTTGAGCTAAATCCTGGCCCCCTGTCACTGATTGCCACACCCTCTGACCTCCCACAACTAAAAGGGCTACGTTTTCTACATATAAACACCTGTAGTATTCTAAAAAAATATGGTCTTATCCAGGCCTGGGCCTCTCATACCAAACCTGACATTCTAGTGATTTCAGAGTCATGGTTTAAAACTTCCACATTCAATCATGCCATCTATAACCCGTCCTACAATGTATTTAGAACTGACAGAGGTAGCAGAGGTGTGGGGGGCGCTATCTACAGTATGTGTTGGACAAACACTCAGTCTCCATCGCTGACTCCACCACAGTGCCAAAAGGCTTTGAAAGCCTGACCTTGAAACTTTCCCTACCTTCTGATGAGACTATTCAAGTTACAGACTGCTACAGACCTCCATCAGGGGACCTCGATATATTAACACACCTGTGTAAACTACTGGAGGCATCTAACTCTGAGAAGATCATTCTGGGGGATCTAAATCTCGTCTGGCTATCCTCGTGCTCCAAACCCCTTCAGGGATCTCTGTGATAAATATGGCCTTTCACAGCTTATCCAAGAACCCACTAAGCCCAATTCAAAAGTCCCTGCCAATAGTTCTCTTTTAGACCTAATCCTAGTCAACAAGCCACACAAATTCAGCTACTCAGGTGTCTTTCACAATGACATAAGTAATCATCGGACCGTGGCATGTGTTAGGACTGTCTCAAAGCATATCTTGTCCCCCAAATTCACCTTTAAACAGAGTTTCCACAAATTTAATCTAGCTGCCTTCTTATCTGACTGAACTCTTATTACATGGCAAGACTTTTACCTCGCTCTTTCAGTTTCTGAGGCCTGCACACTTTTCCAAAACCTGGTCCTGACGGTTATTGATAGGCATGCACCCCGAGTTAAACAAAGAACTAGCACGAGATCATGCCCATGGTTTACCCCACTCCTTAAATCAGCATTCTATACAAGAGATGCTCTGTGGAAGAAGGTACATAAAACCAAACTACCAGCATATTGAGCGTCCTTTAGAGCATCCAGGAACCACTGCACCAAACTCATACAATCAGCAAAAGCCAATTACTTCCAAGCAGCCCTGGACTCCTCCAAAAATAATGCTGCCAAGTTCTGGCAGATTCTGAAAGACATCGAAGGCCAATGCCGTGCTTCGTCTCTACCCTTGAAAATTGTTAAAGATAATCATACTTTCACCAACAAGCGGGACATTCTAGCCCAACTACATAACCACTTTGCTACTGTAGGGTTAGCCTTTGATGCCTCACCTGCTAGCAATCTGCTTGCCCAGTTGGACAGTTCAGCCCATACCTCTCTTCCCCCAGCTAACATGTATGCTAATAAATTCTCCTTTAGCCCAGCCTCATACAAACTGGTCGAAGACCTCCTATTGGCCCTAGACACCAAAAAAAGCACCGGAGCTGACCTAATTGAGCCTTTTTCCTTAAAGTTGGGCCATCATGTATTGGCGGCTCCTATCACTCACCTCTTTAACATGTCCCTCTCCCAAGGCACCCTCCCACAGCAATAGGAAATAGCACACATCATTCTGCTTTTCAAATCTGGGGACCCATGCAACCTAAATAATTAGCGGCCCATCTCCCTGTTGCCAATCTTATCTAAACGTCTTGAGAAAGTTGTCAATTCCCAACTCAAAGAATTCCTTGAATCCAACAATATCCTCAATTCACTGCATTCTGGGTTCAGGCCAAATCTTAGTACCACCTCTGCATTGGCCAAAGTCACGAACGATTGGAAAATTGCACGGCATGCCAAGAAACATGTCTGTGCCTTATTTCTGGATCTGAGTAAGGCTTTCGATACTGTGGATCACGACTTACTCCTAGCCATGATACCTAATATCAGTCTTGATGGTACGTCCATTAAATGGTTTAACGGTTACTTGGTTGTCAGACAACAATGTGTAAAATCCCAGGACATCATTTCCCCTCCTAAAACCTTACAAAGAGGAGTACCACAAGGCTCAATTTTGGGGCCCCTTTTATTTGCCATTTATAGCAATAATATCAATGCTGGGCTCCACAAAACTAGTGTTCACCTTTTTGTGGATGATACCGTGCTCTATGTCACCAGACACACCTTGGAAGAAGCATGTACAGACCTACAACATGATTTCAATGCCCTTCAACTTAATCTCCTCCATCAGAAGCTGCTCCTCAATGCTAAAAAAAACAAAGCCATGTTTCTCTCCCCCTCACATTCGTTCAGTGAATCTTCCCCCTGTACTCCCAAAACCTCAGCTTCTGACCATGTTGAGGGAGCCACTAGAAATAGTGGACACATTCAAATATCTAGGCTTCTGGTTGGACCATAAACTTTCCTTTGCTGTACACCTAGAAGAACTTTCCAAGAAACTCAAACAAAGGTTGTGGATCTGCTATCATATCAAACATCTGCTAACCCGAGACGCCAAAATAAGACTGGTACAAACTACCTTCCTCCCTCTATTAGATCATGCAGACTTTATATATGGCCACTGCCCATTGGCTTCCTTAGCAAAGCTGGATACACTGTATTACAGGCCGGGGCTATCCGATTCATAACTAACACGCATCACTGTCCCCTCTACGCCCTCATTGGATGGCAATATTTGAACACCAGGAGACTAAAAAATGCTGTCCTTTGAACTTTCAGAGCCCTCACCGGGAAGCTTCCTAAATATGTGGCTAACATTCTTTGAGGGCCTGTATTCTCTCCGAAGATGCTCCTACCTCTTGCTTGAAGTCCCAAGAATCAGAACTCATCACGGCAAATCCTCCATAAGTCATGTCCTCCCTACCCTTTGGAACAACATGAAAAGCACCCTAAAACTCACAAAATTAATCAGGTTGTCTACCTTTAAGACTCTTCTGAGTCACTCCCTGAAGGATATCTGCTCCTGCTCCTCATAATCTGCACTCCCCACCCCACCTCCACCCCTGTTATCCTGTAGGTACACCTGACTATGGCTCCAAAATCATAACGGCAAGCACATGCTACACTACTCTATATAAGTTCAACCCTCACCCTCACCCCACCTCTCTCCATCCCTCCCCCCACCTGTACCCAACCCTCCCAGAGCCCTTTTCCCTACCCATCTCCTGAGTAGTATTGCTCTTATACGAACTGTTAGTCAATCACTGTCCAGCCTTGTCAACACTCAGCACCTATCTAACTGACTGGCTAGTCGCATGTGTTAGATAATGTGTACTGCTCTTAATCCCTGTCACCTGCATCCTTTAAACATATGTATATTGCCATACTCTGTATATCATGTAATTTGTGTATGTTGTTTTACAGTGTATCCTGTGAGAACCTCCTTATTTAACTTGTATATATTCTTGGTGTTTATTATGTATGTATATATTGTATATATCTTCTGTACGTATTTTCTGTACATTTCTTGTAATCATCGGTGACTCCTTCTCCTCCTTCATTGTAATTCGATGTTAGCCTTGCTGTTCTATGGTCAGGTCCACCTTGTAAATGAGTTCTCCTCAATGGTGTTTTCACCTGTTAAAATAAAGATCGATTGATTAATTGATTGATTGATGTTGAGCTCTCCCAGCCTCTCCTCGTATGGTTTCTCGTGCAACCCCCACACCACTTTGGTAGCCCTCCTCTGGACCTTTTCCACCCTGTTGGTGTCCTTGCGGAGGTGCAGCCTCCAGAAGTAGACATAGTATTCCAGGTGGGGGTCTCACAAGTGAGCAGAGGCAATACCATCTTTCTTCTCCTGCTAGGAATCCTCCTCCGTATGCATCATGCTTTGCCTATTGCCTTGTCACACTGCTCTACCACATTAAGATCATCAGATATTATCACCCCAAGGTCCCTCTCTTGCTTGGTAACTGTAAATACTTCCCATCCCACCATCTTATATGCCCCCTTGCAGGTTTCACTGCCTCAGGTGTATGACTTTGCACTTTTTAGCATTGAAACCCAGCTACCACTCCCTAGAACACTCCTCTAATTCCCCCAGATCTCTTTGCATTCTTTCCACCCCCTCATGGGTGTCCACTCTGTTGTAGATTTTTGTGTCACCCACAAAGAGGCACACCTTCCTCTCCTACTTCTCAGCATTGCCACTTATGGAGACATTGATGAGGATAGGACCCAATGCTGATCCCTGTGGCACTCCACTGGACACTCTCTAATCTTCTGCATGACTGCCATTTACCACCACCCTCTTCCTCCTATCCTTCAACCAGTTAAATACCCAGCTCACCACCATCTCCCCCACCCCCAGGTTGCCAAGTTTCTTTATCAGCATGCTGTGCAGTACAGTGTCAAACGCCTTACTGAAATACAGATAGGCCACATCCACTGCCCTCCCTGATCCACCTCCCTAGTTACCCACTCAAAGAAATCTATGAGATTTGTTTGACATGCCCTCCCCCCGTGAAGCTGTAGATTGTCCTGCACCCTATTTGTCTCCATGCACTCCATCAGTCTCTTCTTCAGCAGAGATTCCATTAATTTTCCCAACACAGAGGTGAGAGTGACTGGTCTGTAATTTCTAGCCGCTTCCCTGCTACTGTTCTTTTACCAGAGGAATCACATTAACACTCCTCCAGTCCTCTGTAACCATCCCCATCTCCAATGAGTTGCTGAACAGTGTCCCCGGGGGGGGGCAGCTAGAACCATGCTTAGTTCCTTTAGTACCCTTGGGTGGATCCCATCTAGCCACATCCTCTTGTTTTCCTTTAGGGTTTCCAATATCCAGTGGACCCTCTTTTCTGTAAATGGACTTGTATCAACTCCTCCCGGTGCCTATCAATGCATGCCAGTCCATCCCCTCCCCCTTCCACTGTGAAGGCCAAGCAGAAGTATTCATTTAAAATGATAGTTTTTTTCTTGGTCTTCCTCTGCACAATCCAGCCCCCTGTCTTCCAGTCCTCACTATACACCACCCCTTAACACCTTCTTTTCGTTCATGTACCTGAAGAAAGTCTTATCCCCATTTTTGACCTCCTGGGTGATCCGCTCCTCAGTTTGAGCTTTTGCTGTCCTTACTCTCCATTCTGCCTCCCTTTCTTTATGCAACCTGTACCCCGGTCAAGAGCAACTGGGACCCTCCTAAACTTGTGCCACAGACAAGGCAATAGGCTACAAGCTGGCATAAACAATAGGCATTGCCCCTAGCATCAGAGTGAACACCTGGCTTGACATCTAAGAGCTCAGGGGGTTAGGGCACAAAATAACATTTATATTAACACCAAGTTCTGGTAGAGAGGTGCTAGGGTTATGCTAGGTCTAACTTCTGAGTGGGCACATAACCAGATCACAAGGGAAACATAGATTAATTGTCCACTACTGAAGATGGGATTGTGCAGTATGGCTTTATTCTGACAACAGATGGAAAACACAAAATGTGGTGGTCCCCCAGGTTGGAACTGACTTTTCAGGGCAACACACTTTTCTTTCCAGAAATAACATTTGTCTTGGGCATTTATTACATCCTTTTCCACACAGAACTATCAAACTGTCCATCCCTCTGAACTAGGGATCTATAGACATTTACTTCCCAAAGTGTATATCTTGAGGAGGGTTCCACACACTTTAATTCAATATTTCTCTTTTCTTTCCCTAAGTGTCTATTACGTGGGGGTTGCCACACACTTTAAAAACATTTCAAATTCTTTCCTCCTGACGCAATGAACTTTGTTAGCATTCCCAGGGTAACCTGGTGCCCTTCCATGAACCAGTTAGCCCTAACTGAAGTTTCAGATGGGAGTCTGCCCACTCTGGACCCAACCAGTCTCTGCCATTCCTTCGGGTTACACCAAATGAGCCTTCAGTTCCCTCAAATTACTAAAGGACTCCCAGCTTTAAAACTTCACATTCAGCACATCTTTGTGGTGATAAAGGGGCACTGACAGGTGTATTCTAGCCTTGTCTCTGGGAACATACACCTCAGACAACTCCCTAAGAAACAGTCTTATGTAACTGTACTTACAGTTTGTTTGTCCCTTTGATACAGACATGGATGCTGGAAGAAACACCTCTTCCCTTCACAGGTAGCTTGTCACAGCTTCATTCAGAGCACTCTTTCTTTCTGGGCAACTGACACTCTTCAGGACATTCAGGGGATTACGCCTTGGATCCACAGAAACTGAAGTCCGAAACACTTCTCTGTGGAATTACCCACTGGGGTCCTGCTGGCAATGGTCTCTACCACTTCCTTTGGCACTGCTGGATCTCACACACTCTAGGGTGAGAAACTACCAGAGGTTCTTAACCCAATCTCAGAACAGACTGGCAGGCACCTCCACACTCTGAGCACTGTTGCTCACTCTGAGCTCCACACTGAACTACTACTGACTGACTACTCCCATCTGAACATTCTAAACTGCCCCAGAGCAGCTGATTCCAAAGTGGCTTACACTGCTGCAAAACTTCTAAATCACATAATCCATTCTGTGCTCAGGCTAGCTGAGTAAATAATGATGTCATGTTGTAAGGAGCTTTTAATGACTTTATTTATTTATTTATTTGTTTGTTTATGTAATCATTGGTTTACAGACCTTGGAGTCAAAGACTCATTTACAAAGGCACCTCGTCAAGAGAGCAATACATCACAGCAAACAAAACAGTACAGTACATAATGCTTAGATTAAAAAAGCAACCAGTGTTCCAGGTTTTCACTGGTGGTACAAGCTTGGTAATAGGTAGATCACAGTAGTCATAATATAGGTACACAAGTACCACGTCAGGTAGCAACCAGAGATATTTTATTACATTAGTCAGCAGATGTTGTCTGAGACCCCAGGCATATACAGCAAAAGTAGACAGGGCAGACCCAGCCTAGGGATGAGGGTAAGGGGCAGGTGGAGGATTATGTGCAGTTGCAGCAGTGAGTGCTTTTCAGATGGCTTCTGAGGGAGACTTTGAAAGGACCAAGTTTAGTGGAGTCAGCTATGTTGGCTGGGAGGGAAATGAACCAGGAGGGAGCCCGAGAGCAAAAGGATCTCTGGACCATAGAGGTCCTTACCCTGGGGACAAGAAGGGAGGTTTTGACAGTGCTGCGGGTGGAGACTGAGGGGAAGGCACACTGCAGGGAGGTGGCGACCCAAGGGGGGGAGAGCCCTAGCAGGGTCATTTTTACAAGAAGGCAGGTTTGGAAGCGGAGTCTTTCTTCAAGGTTGAGCAAGTTGGTGGTGGAGTACAGCAGGCATGTATGAGTGCACCTAGGGGCTCCCAGCATTAGCCTGAAGGCCTTGTTTATAGAGAGCTGGGTTCTTGCAAGTGCAGTGTTGTTGGCTGCAGAATAGATTGGCAGCCCATAGTCGATTAGCGACAGGACAGAGGAGGTGAGTGCCAATCTAAGGGCCTCTTGTGGTAGGCAGTCCCCATGGCAGTATAACAGTCCAATCATGACATTGGTGGCAGCAGAAAGAGCATTGATATGGGAATGGAAGGAGAATGCTAAATCAAAGGTAATGCCAAGATACTTGTAGGAGGAAACCTGCTCAATGAGGTTTAGTGTGCTAGGCAGTATCATGAAAGGGGCACAACTGGCTTTGCTTTGGTGATGCGAGAAGAGCATAGCTTTGGTCTTTTTTAGGTTCAGGACTAGCCTTTGTGATGTGAACCAATGCTCAGCTCTATCAAAAGCTTGTTGGAGGGTGGCCTGTAGTGTGTTGGGGTTGGAGTCAGAGGCAAAGAGCACAGCGTCATCTGTGTAGAGAAGGATCTTACTTGGGCAGGCCAAGGGGAGGGAGCTGAGGTAGAGACTGAAGAGGAAAGGGCCTAAAATGGAGCCCTGGGGAATCCCAGAGTGGACAGGTCATGTGTCAGATAGAGTGTTATTGATTTTTACACACTGAGTTCTGGCAGAGAGGTAGCTGGTGAACCATGCAAGGGGGCTGGGGGAGAAACCAAGGCATCTGACAGAGTCAAGCAGGAGGGGATGGCAAACCATGTCAAAGGCCTTGGAGAGGTCAATGAAAACAGCACCAGCAGGACTTCTGGCATCAAGAGCAGAGTGCAGGAGGTTGGAGAATTCAAGTAGCGTGGTTGTGGTGCTGTGACCTGCATGAAAGCCATGCTGTTCAGGGCACAGGATATTGTGCATGGCCAGGTATTCGGCAAGCTGGTTGGCAACTACTTTTTCAAGGGCCTTAGAGAGTGGGGGAGGATGGTGATAGGTTGATAGTTACCCGGGGTCGCTTGATGGGAGTGATGATGGCGGTTTTCCATTTGCTGGGGAACTGCCTCAGGCACAGAGAGCGGTTCAGCAGCTCGGTAAGTGGGACCAGGATAGCATCCAACATCAGACGAAATAGCCTAGTGTCCAGTAGGTCGTTGCCAGAGTTGCTACTACTAACAGCTTTTTGCAGAAGGGATCTAGCCTCCAGCAGGGAGATGGTACATAGATAGAAAGGAGGTCTCTGGAGAGTGGGCAGGTGTGCTATTGGGATGGGGTCAAAGAAGTTACTGGGCAGGACCGAACTCAGGTCTGAGAAAGTGTGGTTTAGGCTGTCTGTATTGTCAAGGGGGTCAGAGCAAACAGTTCCATTAAAGGAGAGTTGAGAGGGGGTGAGGAGTGGAATTTCCCATTCAGCTCCTTTACATTATCCCAAAAGTTTCTAGCCAACTCCCAGGAGGAGACAAGAGTGGATTGGTAGTACTGGGCTTTGGCCTGTCGAATGGCCCAAGTACACTTATTGTGCTCAGCGTTGTACGCTTGCCTATCAGCTGGCTTGCCAGATTCCATGGCAATGTGCCATAGGTTGTCTCTCATTTTAAGTTTGAGAAGGAGGGAGGGGGTAACCCAGGGTGTGCTTTGCTTTTTGGTGCGATTTCTAGCGAAGGTGGCATAGAGGTCACAGGCAGTGTTAAAAGTGCGAGTGAAAAAATCCAATGCCTCATCTATGGACGGTGCAAGCCTGATTGGGGACCAATCCAGTTGTGAGAGGTACAGTTTAAGGTAACGCAAGCCACCTGGGAGTAGGCGATGTCGCTGGGTGGTTTGTGGTGCAGGTTTGCTGTTGGCAGCGAACCAGGAGAATACGACCAGGGAGTGGTCACTAAGTGAGCTGGGAAGTACACTGATATTGAGCACCCTCTGGGGGCGGTTAGTAATGATGATATCCAAGAGGGTGCTGGAGCCAGTAGAGGGGTTGAATCTAGTGGGGGTGTGACAAGCTGAGACATGCCTACAGACTACCCAGGAACCTTTCTAGTCTAACACTGATGGAATTCTAGTAACCCCAGGGGACTGGGTGGTTACATTTATCTAGCTATACCTTCCTGTCTACCTCTTTTTGGGTCTCCTTGTACTTTCTGAAAGCTGTTTTTTTTTTTCCCTTGCTGCCTTAGCTGCCTCCTTTAAAAACCACAGTGACCTCTTTCTCCTCGTATCAGTGCTTACTATCTTCATATGGCTTGCCATACCTTCGTTATTCCCGCCTTTATTCCTTTGCATTGTGCCTCCACTGCCCCCCAGCTATCGCTAACCCCTCCTTCAAGGTATTTTCTAAGGCAGTCTCCCATGTCTTTAAAATCTGTTCTCCTGAAGTCCAGGACCTTCATCCTGGTGTGTTTTTTTCCTTGCCAATCCATATGCCAAACCACCCTGTACGATGATCACTTGTACTCAGCGGGCTACCTACTGTGACATCTGCAATGCTGTCCCTGTTGTAAGTACCAGATCTAATACTGCCTCATCTCTAGTGGGATCTGTAACCAGCTGCCTAAGAAATGTCCCTTGCAGGGAGTCTAGGATGCTGCTACTGCTCCTAATTGTAGCTGTGGCCAGGATGTTCCAGTCTACAACCAGCAGTTTAAAGTACCCCATAATTACTACTTCCACTTTGCTTGCCATTCTTTGCCCTTCCTCCTCTTGTATTTAGTACCCTTCTTCATCCTCCTCCTCAGGTAGATAGGTTGGAGCCTGGGGGTGGCAGTCCCATCATTAAAGTTTCCCATAGCCTCAATAGACAAGAAAAATTGCCACATTTTTCATATATTTTTCAAATCAGGGCATTTTTTCTGTGTCATCTGTCTGCTCCTTTCTCCATTCAGCTGGAGTGACAGTGACATTTGTCCTTTGCATTCCTTTTTAGCAGGCACTGCTTCCAGTGTCTACTCTGAGGCGCTTTTATTTTTGCCATCCCTGGATACAGGGTTCCCTTTTGAGAACACCATGGTTTCAGATCCATTTTTACCATGTCTGTCAGCAGTATCATTATTTCAGAAGAATCATAGGGATTGCAAAGCTCTTCAATCCACCAAATTTTATGTAAATAAATGCCAGGGACCCTTTGCTTTAAAGGAGAACTGCGCTGAACCTGCAAGTAATTTCTCCCAGCAGAAGCTGTTTTTTAAATACTGGTTCCAGATCCATTACTGTTCCATCTGTACCAACCTACAAGTAACCTCAGTGGTTGTTTCTGGCTTACACTCTGGTGTTAAGTGCCATTTTAAAACAGTATGATGTAGTTTTTGTCCTCTCAGCCACAGAGTTCTGTACTAGAACATAGCTGCATTGTGCCAACGATAGAAGATTTAAAGCAGCAGTGCAACGTAAAAAGTTTTTTCAAAAAGCTAATTTTCTGCTATACTTATAAAAAATATTGACAGAACTGTTGATTTTGGTTTTCTGGATGCTTCCTATGCTGTGTACTGTACATTTGCATTTTTGTCTGGACTCTTAACCTCTTTGGGTCCTCAGTATTATTTCTATGCAAAAATGAGGTGGCCATCTTTTTTCCTTGAGAAACAATTACTTTACAATGTTCATAAAATTCTTAAATGATAATGAAAACTGAAAATTTAATTTCCAAAATAAACTAGAAGACATCTGGCATCAATTAGGAAGAAGAAAGGTGGGGTCAAATTTTCACCCATTTTCATTGTACTGCTGCTTTAAGCAAGGGACATAAACTATATCATAGAGTTCTAAAATGGTTCTTACTACCTGGTTGTAAATCAGAAATACCCACAAGGATAACAAAAAAAGCCTGCACAGATGGAACAGTAGCAGAATTAGAACTGATATTTAAAATCAGCTTCTACAGTGGAATTCAACTAACAGTTTCAGCGCAGTTCTCTTTTAAGGGTTTTTAAGGGTTGCAATGGATGTCATAGGGGTTGCAAAAAAATCATAGTGGTCTCCGCCAAAACCCTTAGCTACCCCTGCATGATGCCTCTGCCTATCACATGGCTGAGTAGCTTTACATTTTTCCTGTCACCTTTTACAGGACCTGCTGCTGTAGGTATATGTGAAAATGAACTCTTCTGATGCGTGCTTTCCCCCATCATTGGGAACTCCCTCAGAGTCTTTTTTTTATTATTTTTTGGTGTAAGAAGGCAAACTCAAAAACCATAATTTCTTTCATAGTTTTTTACCCTTTTCTTCAAGGTTTTAAGGCCAACAATATAACTGGACTCATAGTTAGTAAAGCTGTGGTCTGGACCAAGGCACTTAAAACAGGGCTTGTGCCAGTCTGCCCTTGCCAGGAGCTGAAAACACTTTTTACAGTTTTGCGAGCCTGTTGATCCCCCAGGTCTCTCAGGCATACCAATTGAGAAAGACCCTATTTAAAAAAAAATTAAACAGGTAAGCAATAATACCTGACAGGGTGGGCATTATTGGGAAATACTAGACCGCCCAGGGGCATAATGAGGCCCGATGCCACAGGCAGAGGGCCTTATAGCCCCTGGAAGGTCCGGTATTTCCCAATAATGCCAACCCTGGAGGGTATTACTGCGCTTAGAAAATGGGCACTGTAAAACAAAATAATTTTGGTAAAAAAAAAGTTTGTAAAAAA